>OU744285.1:5017500-10017500 GCA_916610205.1 Griposia aprilina | reverse complement strand
TTCAATGAAACCATTTACGTTTGAATTGTCAAAGGCGTCGGTCATTCAGAAAGTTGAAACTAGTTGCTGGAATCTGGGAATCCAACCCATGGTTCGACCAATTTCCCGAATTTTCATACCAACCATTCTGAGAAATCATTCTTTATTTTATCTTTATTTTGTTTTTGTATTTAAATTTATTTCTGTATCTGTCCGTGACACCACAGCAGCGGGCCCTATCAGAATACCAGCGCTGCGACACTTATTTTATTTTTTTTAAATGTCGCAGCATCATGCTGAGATAGGGGCCTTTTGGCCTCGTACAGGACTTTCTGTTGTTATTTTCATTTTACTTTTGTTTTTATTTTTTATTTTTTATATTTTTTGTTTTTATGAGTGTGTTTAGTTTCTAATAATCCTGTGCGAGTCTCAATAAATACTTTTTCTTTCTTTCTTTCTTTCTTTAAAGCTTTCCAACAAATTCCATAATACTTTATTTCTGCGTTTGAAATGTCATGTGCAACGGAACTTGAACAAAGGACTAAGTAAAGTCAGGTATAATTATAGTATTATATGATATAATATGATACGTTGATGAGTCGTCATCAGACTGTCCTCATTATACGAAATTATCGTATCACAGTGATATGAATGTGACATGCTGATGGGGCTGTGACAGACAAATTGGGCTGTATTTAGTTATTTTTATATGAAACCATATTGTTCGTAATTGTAACTTTGATTAACTTTTTTCGTCCTTTTGTGTAATTGGTAGACCAGGTTTTATTTATAAACGTTGCTTAAAGTTAAGAGACGTACAGACGTCAAAAATGTAAGGTTAAACAGTTGCTAGTCATTAGTTAAGAGGCTTACAAGAGCTAAAGCGCGGTCACTGTCTGATTGCATAGAAAAGAATGAGACGCGCGATGGCACAACGCTGGTAATTTGTTGCAAAATATGAAGCAATTATGAATTTACAAAAAATCTATTCAGTGGACTAAAAAATTAAAACACTATCACGTTAGTATGTTACGGTTTTTAATCGTTAAAATATTGTTTTAGAGGTATCGTCGTGTTTTTTTTCTATCATATCAAGTTAATTGTATTATGTTTTCAACACACTATCTAACTAGCATATATCCAGAAGAATATCATATATTTTTCTGATTTTAGTTACTGCAGTGGATCGTATATTTTTAGGCATTATAAATTTGCGTTTAGGTCATGCAGTCCCCTTAACTATAAGCAACGTTTATGAATAAACCCCTTAGAGAATAAATATTTCGTTATTCCATCATTTAAAAGGTATTTTCTTGAAACTGTATCATTTTAACTACCTACAAGTAAAGCTAATCATCTTGTTAGGGAGAAGTGTTTAAGGTGAATCCGAAGTTGTAGCGCGCCAAATTAAAATTTTCTTTGTTTTTTTGCAAATTGCAGCTCTGTTTTACGTCGTATGTTGATCAAAATGCGATTCGCAACTGTCGGAATGATATATTTATTGAATAATGTCATCAATTTCATATAAATTTTTCAGAAAATTTCTTATGAACATTCTTAGGTGGAACAAATTTCCAGCTTGGCAGTTGAGGACAGCAATGCGTTATTTCAAAATATAGAAGGGTTTCCTTTTGGTTAAGACTGTAGGTAGGTACGCTAAGTAAAGTAAAAATCACCGACATACAGCGATGATGTAAAATACTTATAAAAAATAATTATATTACATACCTACTCATACCTTTTGTATAAGTAGTAAGGTTCTTTTTTAAGAGTACCTAGATATGTATGTGGCTTTGAAATATTTCTAGTAACAGTCAATATTGCATGATCAATGGTGTCGTGATTATTTTATTAATTTATTTTATTTATTTATAGTTAATTAATACAGTACAATACCAATTACATTTACTAACATGGAAATAAAACAAAACTATACAATGCAGACAATTGTGTCATAAACAATAATTATTCGCTACTTACTAACATGGAACAGTGGACACCCTCGCGTACTGTTTCTCACAGAACATCAGACATACGCGCTTAATTTTACTCCATTCGTCCGCAAACACATCACATTCAGGGTTGGCCATCAAGAGGGCATTGAGCATCCTTAAAGTACAGCACCCAGGCGAATCAGCTCTAGCGACCGTGATAAGAAAAAGTAGGAAAACTGGGGAAAGAATAATGAAAGGTGGGATAAAATAGAATAGAATACTCGTACACCATAAAAATAACAGATATAAATGTAGAACAAACTGTATAATATTTTATGCTTGTTATATTAAGTAGGAGCGTTAATAGTTCATGTCAAACAGTGCATCTAGCGGTGCTCATACGCACGACCTCTTTCTTGCCCGCAAATTCAGTGCTTTAGCCATTCAACTATCGCCGTTTCCATTCAGTTCATGTTTCCCAACCTCCTCATCGTGTTACTGATAGCCATACAGCATCTGTGAGCATACAGTACATACATACCTACGTGCTGTGGTGACCAATTCTTAGTCTTGTTGTTCTTGAGGCAGTTCTAGAATTATAATGATTGGCATGCCATTATTCTAATGAAGCATGACCTTAATAAATGACTTTGTTGCTTGTTTGTTACAGCTCTTATGTGTGCGTAAGAGTGTATTCTGCATGGCCCCAAAATTACACAATAAGGTACCAAAGGCATACAAAGATTTGAATATTAATAGTTTTAATAAAAGCATGTAGAAACTTTTAATATATAAATGCTACTATAATGTTGACGACTATTTAAATGTTGTACTTTAGACATTTTATTATTGTTTTTATTAATTTAACGTAACTCTAAGACTTTTGTACTTTGAATTATATTACATTGTATTATTGTATGTTTACGCCTTTCTAGGCAAAACATGTTGAAACTTTTTTTTTGTTATCGTTCCTACTGATTTATTTATTTATTTGGGATCACCAACAAATGATACACATATACAATATAAATCACAACAATAAAATAGGTTCTTTTACGTGTTTTCCTTCAAAAAATGGAAGTGTTGTGGAGTGGTTTTTCGTGTGTGTTTCTGATTGTAAAACTACACGTGTTTTAAAAAAATAAACATATCTTATCTTATCTTGCGTCTTCTTTGATTTTAAAGGACGCAAAACCTGTCAGAGACTTACCATTCCCCCCTTTACATACCAAATAAATCTCAACACCGTCAAGAGCTGTTGTTACACTTCTTTTCAAACACGACAAATAGTTATCCCATTGTCTAATCCGGTCATCCGAAGCTCAAACGGGTACAATCTTCAGACAAATGATCAATGAGACCGAATGAATGTTTCTGTCGTACGGAACGAATGGCGCGGTCGCATTGTTCGTTATTGAACATAAACAAGTGCACTGTTCGTTCAGCGAGGGTCACGCGATGGTTGGGAAGGGGTGGAGACGCTTTTCTAAGGATTTTTTTTGTGTATAAAATATTTTCAGAAAATAGACTATACTTTGCATAAAATTTCCACTTTTTAATATTTTTATGCATCTGTAGACCATACACAAATGTTTGTTGCGTGTTCAAATTGACCCATCTCTTTTCCTGACTCCTGAAAATATGAAAAGTGAAGATAAGATTTGTAAGTATATATTTTATCATTTGCATGAAGTAAGTTACTAAAATAGGCTGATCTAAGTGTGAAAGACATTTATCGATTGTATCTTATCTGGCCGAGTTCAATGGATGTATGAGATGATCTAATAGCTGTTGTTCATATAACTACGATTGGCTGATGACGTAACATAGAAAAGTATTCTTACTAAGTAACTACTAATAAGAATAATAATAGGTAATTTGGCAATTTCATAACGAATAAATTAATAAAATACAAAAAAAGCATCCAATTATTTCTCTCTTTTAGAACGACTCCTTTCTTTTCCCTAGTCCACAGATTTAGAAGCCCTCCTCACAAAATTTAGGCTATAGAAACTTAAGAAAGGAGTAGATCGGACAAAGATTCGGACAAAGAAGTTCACACGTGTGTCCACACGTGGGCATAGGGGTCAGTGACCCGATATAAACAATGTGGACTCATTACTAACGAGGGAGATTTAAAGAAGTCTTAAATTGCGTTTGTTTTGTTTACTTGCAGCTGTACGGAAGTTGCGATGGTCAGGTTTAGTTTTTTTGTTCATAATAGTTACCTATTGGTTTTATTATTCAGTTTATCAATGAGTGCTGTGATGGACAGCAGGATAAAGGGCATCAAAATGCGAGGATGCGGGTCCAAAATCATTATGAATTTACACTACAGTGAAAGAAAACATCGCATTGCGAGGATCAGTCGAAGAGTTTCAAAGTGCCACTTAACCAAGAAGTAAAACCCTTAGCAGAGATTGTGTCGTCCTCAAGTTCCTTACCTTCTTCAGATTAGAGTCACTTTTCATTTAAGAGGCTTACAAGAGCTAAAACGCGGTCACTGTCGGATTGCATAGAAAAGAAAGACACGCGCGATGACACAGCGCTGATAATTTATTGCAAAATATGAAGCAATTATAGATTTACAAAAAATCTATTCATTGGACTAAAAAATTAAAACACTATCACGTTAGTATTTTACTTATAGAATAATCTGACAAAAAATCTGAATGTTTGCATGTATATTAGTATGGTTTTTAATCGTTGAAAGATTTTTTTAGAGGTATGTTCGTGATTTTTTTCTATCATATCAAGTTAATTGTATTATGTTTTCAATACACTAGCTAACTAGCAAATGTCCGGAAGAATGTCATATATTTTTCTGATTTTGGTTACTGCAGTGGATCATATATTTTTAGGCAGTATAAATTTGCGTTTAGGTCGTGTAGTCCCCTTAAGACATTTCAGGTACTATCAAAGATGTCGCAAATTAGCCCACGGGAACGTACTAAAGGGATAATTGAGTATCCTATGTCCTAAACCAAGCACCCTAATTTCGTAACACACGATCTATCACAATCTGAATCATTTTGAAGTCTATTGCTAATCCATTGCTTCATATGTTGGAAAAAATTGTCTGCTCAACAACGTACATAACGCAATGAATATTGTTGAACTGTCAAAATGAAACCCATTCCTACTGTTAGTGTGTTACGTAATTACCCCGCTGGTTATGGTCTACCTATGTGCCAAATCTAAATTACATCGACATTCGTTCAGTCATTAAGGCGGTAAAAGGTAACAGACAGACAAACACACAGACCGACCGACAGACAGACAGAGTTACTTACTTATATTACACTAGCTTTTGCCCGCGGCTTCGCCCGTATTGAGGTCAGAAATTAACACACGGGAACGTACTACCTGGATAAAAAAGTATTCTATGTATTAATCCAGGTTATAAACTATGAGTGTTCCAAATTCCATCCAAATCCGTTCAGTAGTTTTTCCGTGACAGAGTAACAAAACATCCATCCTCATAAACTTTCACATTTATAATATTAGTAGGATAGGATTATAATTATATTATATAAATAGTATGGAAGTATGGATGGATGGCATATAATATCCTTAGTTCTCAGCCAATCTTGCCCTCTTTAAAACTTTAATGGCGATGCACTAGCAATGCTGCAAAGTAGTTGCCGCAATGTGTATAGTGTCTAAAGATCAGAAATTGTTTCATTATTAGTGATGGTTTCCTGTTCCAACTAACGTAATCATGACTGTGCAACTTTTTATTGGAGACGACATGGAGCGAGCATTTTAGAAACCTTAAAATTTGACTCTTTTGAGCGTTGGTTTCCTATGAAAGCGGTGGTCGCAATGACGGCTGTCATGAAAATGATGGCACCAGTGTTTGGCTTTATGATATAAAAAAAAGTTCCCTAGGGAAATAAACCAACTTACTTTCATAAGTAACGTTTCAGTGACGCCATTGTCATTTGACGGTAAATTGCGGACGCTATGTGCATTTCAACCAAATACATCTTGATTTAATTAAAAATGCTATTGCTGCTATGCTATCTAATCCAATTTATCAGATTAACTCCCAAACCCTACATTAAGCTAGAAAACGAAAACTGATTTTCTGACACAATTAACTGGGATTATACTTAGTAGCTAAATTGTCTAAGAAAAAGCAAATTAAAAAAAAAAAAAAACCCGATTGGAAAAACACATGCCTAAATTAAAAGAGAAAACTAAGCATTATTATCTATTGAACTTTGTTTTGTGTAAGTTTATCGCAGGCCTGAAACAAACAAAAGTTATACCATATTTCAGGTTATTGGTTTATCCCCGCCTGCAATAAACTTACATAAACAAAATAAAGTTTAATAGATAATAATTATTGTATGTCATTCTCTTTTCATTTAGGTACCTGTGTGTTTATGCAGTCGAGGTTTTGTTTTTTAAATAATTTGCTTTATTTCAAGCTTTTTAATTTTGATATACCCAGTGTCACTCTCACAATTAAGACGGATCTAACCACACCTTTCAAGGTAAAACCCATCAAGCCGTTTAGGCTACAGAGCGTGCCAAATAAATATATACATACATACATACACTCGAAAAACATAACCCTCCTTCTGGCGTAGTCGGGTAATGAAGGGACTACTAAAATGTTTTCCTAAATAATTGGCAAGAAGAAGCGCAACATCTTCAAAAGTGGAAACAAGGTGGAAAGCTTCTGCTTAGGAGTGGGACAACACAGACTATGCCGCAGTTAGCGTGACCACCTACTGGGCTCAAACAATACAAGGTGCTAGGGACATCAACGCGCAAACTGAAACCATGAATTCGGCACATGTCTCTATAGATGTGTAGAAAAATTTCGTCGTTTATAAAAAAAATAACTGCTGTTTCATAGAAAAGTGCAATACCTACGCGGTCAAAATGTATGGAATAGCATTTTTTTTTTAAATAACCTACAAAGGTATTCAATGCAGGGTAGTTCAAAATGCTTTACTGAATCCATGGTAACAAGTTGTGCGTCCATGTCCCTGTCACCCTGTATATGTACCACCACTCAGGCCCGGTTCACCGCCTCGAGCAATGCGACTTTCGAGAAGGAAAAGTTATTAATTGATGATTTCCCACCCAAAAAAATATACCCTGTATAATAATATCCATACAAGTACCGTCGACTCGAAAAGAAGAACGAATAAGCCACACCTTGTTGAATGTACACTGCGTTTTGGACTCCGTCACCAGCCCATGATGAATATTCATCCCACCCAAGTGCGGTCGCGTACACAACTGGTATGTTAATAGGTCCTTAGACAACATCCTTTCTTCTTAATAAATTCCCTTCCACAAGTATGTAAAGGGGCCACTAGATGGTATTTAGTGCTTGTTAGACGGTCAAGGACGTTATGCGGATGCGGGCATGAATATTACATTAAACATTCTGTTGTCTCACACAGATTTTAACAGTTCTTTTAAATTTTCTACGCTTAGTAATGAAAGGGACTATTTGGAAACATGCTTGTTTTGTCTCAGTTATTGGTTGTTAGGGCTACGACACATCGACGTGAAGAGAAAATCCGGTACCTGACCTTGCGTATCGGATTTTCTTTCCACGAATCGTCGAATGTTGCAGGGTTTGGTTACCTGCCGGTCTGTTCTAGATTCAAATCACACCGTGAAAGGTGCAGTGAGATTAAAGTGAGCTGTCATTCCCGACAATGTATCTGGGCCCTGATATGAAATATAGGTTTTCCAATAAACAATTAATATGTATGGTGTGATTAGGGTTGCCAACGTTTTTTATATCAAATATAGTATTTTCGAAGCCATTGCCTGTAAAATAATTGTAGATGGCGAAAAAATAAAAAAATATAGTATGGTATGGTTAAAAAATGCATGTTTTTTGCTACTTTCAGCCTTTATTACCAGTTTTTTTTTATGTCGCACATTCATAACTATTATTAAACTCTAAAAAAATATGGTTACAAGATACCTTTATTTCACCTTTTACGAGATTAATACTGGCCCGCCCCTATTGCGCTCAGCCATTTTGTATTCCTCACTGAAAATATGCGCTCTATAAAAGCTGAAGTTGCTGGTATAGAACGAAGAAATTATAGTATTTTGGAAATATAAGAAAAATCAGAATCACTGAGCAACATTTGTAGACATTTTTCAGCCGTAGATTTACCACCACATTTTTGGTCAGAAAGAGCAATAGCCAGAATTTTATTAAAGTGATTTATTTCTGAGTACAAATTTCAAAAACAGATTACGGCTGCGTTTCGTTTTACACTTATTTTAATAAAATAAAGTTATTAAAAAAAAAATATTAAAAAAAGTTATAGAAGTTTCGCCGACTCTTTTTTTTAAGTATAGTATAAATAATATAGTAGGATACTATATTATATCGTAGGGTTGGCAACCCTAGGTGCGATATACTTTTATCATTAATATGCCAGAGGTTCCTAAAGGGTTTGAACTCGGCCTTGGGTACAGAATACAGATGGATCAGTTAAATTCTAAGGTACATAATATATTACCATGTAAATGGTAAATATATGAATCTATACATATCTACATATTATAAATTGAAGTCGCTTTTTGGCCTCGTTTTTCTTCGAAACCAGGCAACGGATTTCGATGCGGTTTACTCCATCATTTAGAGAATTTATTCCGGAATGTTTATGTAGTATATATTACATTAATATTTATGTAACATATTAGAAAGACATTTGGAAGTTTTGTCCAGTCGTAAAACCCGTGCGAATTATAAGGTAGATGGATGGGGTCATTGTTTGGTTTGTATTGCTGTATTTATTTTATTGTTCTCTTTTGCTCTTGTGATTGTTGATGTTATGTTATGTTCTTGTTGAACATATGCTTTTCTATTGTTCTTATTCATATTTTTATAAGCCTACAAGCCGTGTGTCCTGTAAGTCTACATCTCCTATTTAACCCCTTTAGGGGATGAATCTTCTAAAATCTTTCACTAGTGCTCACTTTCGTTATGTACCCAGGATTTTGTAATATCATGATTTAAAAGAGTGTTCTTGGAGTTTCTTGCCCGTTCTTCTCCATAGAGATCTACGTTTTGGAATGGGCAACTAGCTTTAACTTTTTGACCGACTCCTTGACAATTTCAAAAGTGCCTGTAAATGGTTTAATTGAAATAAATGCTTTTAGTTTCAGTTTATAACCTTGTGCAAAATGTTATGTTTCTCGAGCTAACGCTGTACTTTTCCGTCACTGAATGAATTTAAGATTTTATTACGTAGATAATCTTTATACTAGTACTGCAGCTTGTCGTACTTATTTGTAAGTACCTGCTTAGTTCATCATTTCTGCACTGTTCCTACCATCATCCTTATAATCCTGTGTATTATTACGTCATTTACAGAACTGGATATCATAATAAGCAGATAACCTCTTCACCTTAGCTAACGTTAGGCAGCCTAGCACATAAATCACCGATAAGGTTTGAACCTGTGACCTTTAGACTGGTCGTGTGCACCTGTACCATTAGGATATTGAATTACGAAGTATCTATTACATCATCTGTTAGTACTACCCAAGTATTATCTAAGTACTTATCAAAATGCTGAGCTGACATGGCCCTTTTGGTAACTGACTTACTTAAATTTTCTTTTATTTTCGTTGTGCTGTACATACATATATAATATCATGCCTGTTTCTCCGAAGGGTTAGGCAGACGTGTTCCTTTAGTTCACATTTCGTCATTTTTCATTTATTTTAGGGAGAGCCTATTGCCTTCAATCGGGCACTAATCCAGACTCCAGGCTGCTACTGCAAAATTCCTTATAGAAGAACCCTGTCACATTTTTCCCGACCTGGGAATCAAACCCCGGACCTCATGCTCAGCAGTAGTGCTTGCTACCACTAGACAAACGAGGATTGTGTTGTTTGTGTCAGTAAACGAATATTTTTCCATTGTCTTAAAATTCCTAACACCAGACCAAATCTCGATTATTATTTTTCAAGCAATCTGCGATTATTAGTCAAGTGGCGGTAAACTTGGCTGAAAATTTTGAAATCTCTGATTATATTTTCATATTGGATAGAACGGGAAAAGAAAAAATGAGAGAAATTAATGTTTTTTTTCCGTAGAAATTAGGTTCCGATACGACACAGACTGTCTCCAAGATCCAGAGGCATTAGTTAAAGACTAACTATATAATAATATATCCACTTAGTAAATATTTCCAATATTTCCTTTCCATTTCCCACCATTCCCACGTGATCCTGTAATCAAACCCCTTTAATCCTCATAAACCACGCCTCACAATAAAAAAAAAAACATTAGATAATATATTACATCTCAAAATTCTCTCACGAATGTTCTCCTATGATTCAAAACACGTTTGTAGTTGGGTCAGATGTTTCAAAAAGAGGGCCGACCCTCAGGGCAATGGCCCTTAGTTCCTCTTTTATTATTTTTAGAGTTCTGAGTACAGCCCTTAGAGTCCTTTTGAATAGGAGTAAAAAAGGATAATGTGTAGGGTCTAATGTATCTTGCAACAATTGTTGACGATCTCTGTAAGCGGAGCGTGACGAAAGAGGCGCGGGTTTGATTTTTCTTTTTGAAGTAGAGGAAAATTATGGTAGTTCGATCTATGGTCAAAATTCAGTCAATTTTCGGTATTCTTTATGTCATGGCTTGTCATGGAGCTACATTATCTTATTTTTATAATCCTACGTTTGCGAGCTGTATCTATGACAACGTCATTCGGATCGGATGCAGTGCAGAACCGCTCTTACAGTGCTAAAAGTATTATTTGGCGCTTTCATTAAATTGACAGGGGGCATTGTTGGTGAACATTTTGTGAAATTGTATTGAACAATCAAGATGGCGGCTTTTTTTCCGAGTTTAGCCAAGCGCCTTAAGATCATGTATCATGTTCTTGTTTCAAAAGAACCTAGTTTTGTCCTCTGGTGCAGATTTATCAAACAGAAGTAAGGGGTTGCCGTTTTTCGTGGATGTGACGCATATTTTACCCCAACTCGATCTTTTTTGTAATTGTGTGTTTTTCTTTGCGTCATGCTTACCGCAAATAAACGTATTTTCTTTCTTTCTTTCTTTACAGGATGATCAATGATGCTAAAAAATTAAATTACCAATTCTTTTCTGCATAATAGATGGAGTCGACACAAAAAAATAACAAATATTTATAATAACAGCATAGAAATCACTACGTTGGTAAACAATTATTTATAGGAAGTGAGTAACACATGCATAATTATATAAATAATACTGTCACGTGCCATAGTTACGCTATCCATACAGCTTTGCATAGGCAACAATCACATTCAAAATTAGAATCATTTATAAGTTAAAAAATTATATCTAATTATTTTGAGAATAAACACCAATTACTTAAATAAATATTCTAATTAACAGAAATTAGAACCTTTTCAATGTGTTTTATTTAATGTCATCAAAAAATATACCTACAAGATTATGAAAATGAAACAGTTTGGTTAAGTATAATTTTGTCGTAATACTTAATAAAGATTTGACGTCCCGTCATGGTGGTCTCATTAAGCCCACATTAGCTTGGGGTGGATCCAATAAAAATGATTTAAGTGTTCAAGTAATTTCATTTGCCTTAATTGACTGGAGTGATTAGCGTTTTTTGTATCGTTGTTTGGAAGAGGGATAAATTATAGTTTAGTTTAAAAAGTTTGAATGAAGGTTTGGAATTTTGATGTTTTTGTACAATATTTCAATAGTTTCTGGTAGGCAGATACCTACATTACGATACCGATACGATACCAACATTGCCTGTGATGCATTTATAAACTCGATCATTTCTAAAATATTTTACAAAAATGTTGATCTGGTTTTTGAGCCTGAAATTATCGTAGATACAGTCAATCCTACTCAAAATCGGAATGTTACAAAAATGTAAAAAAAAACATGGATATTTGAACAAGTTCCTTATTGCGAACATAAAAAATAAATACTTGTATTGTGGTTTACTTGTATGTCAATAAATTGTATTGAACTCGACCCTTGGACAAGCAGAGAGGCGATAGTGTAGACCAATGCACCGACCTGAGGGGTCAACGCACTCTTATCGCCTGCATTTCTCTGCTAAACAAGTACCTACATCATGAAGTGGTTCGCGAGAATTTGTGAATCACTGCGGTGCAACAGTTGTGTTAAAAAAAATAAAAAATAAAAAAGTTTGTCTTGAAGAACAAAAGGATTTTTGCTTTTGCAGAGTGCTCATTCAATGATGTTATCGTTAAGAAGAGCGAAACTTTTGAGGAAATAACTTCATTCTAAAGGCTCCTACAAATAGGCGCGACGCGACAGTGCGACTCTAGTAGAGCAATTTCTATGAAAACTTCATGGAAATTGTTCTACAAGAGTCGCGTCGCGCTGTCGCGTCGCGCCAGTCTTCGGGAGCTTTAAGTCTCTCAGTGTTAGGTAATGTGGGACAAATCCCTAATTAAAACCTTATTTTAACCCTGTATGCTAACTAATGCTACAAAAGTACAGAACAATTATATCTTATCTTATCTTATCGCTATTCTTTCTTTTGAGAATGTTCAGAGTAAAATTCAACTCTCAATTCCTTAGAAAATGTTTTCCTGTTTTGTCCCCGGTTATACCTACTTAGCTACGAAAAGCTTTCACTGTAGTTCGCAAAGCTTACGCGAAATAAAAGCCGCAAAAGCTCGAGTGCTCGACGCAACAGTAGCAGACTCATTAGCGTTATCAAGATTGTCTGATAGCATTCGTGTTACGCATTGAAAAGTACTTACTGCTCTGCGTAAGTATAGCTTTGCAGTGAACACTTTACTTGCAAACAGAACAGAACCGATTCACTTTCGCTATACAGGGTAAGCACTATTAAATAAAAACAGTTACAGAATGTGGTTAAGTAACATTGTAGACAAACAACGATGATAACTTGACAGGTGAAATTGGGAATTGATATTGAAAAATGCGTTGACAAAAAGTAATACATAGTTATCATGTCAGCCGAACGATTTCCACTAGGTATGTACTGTCGATCTATTTTAGAGATCTACGTTTTGGAATGGGCAACTAGCTTCAACTTTCTGACTAACTGACCGACTCTTTGACAATTCCAAAGTGCCTGTAAATGGTTTGTTAAAACTCAGGTGAAGTGAGCTTCAAGTTAGCTGTCAATAGTGTCAGTCCCTAGCATTAAGTAGATTGACAGCACACTTGAAGCTTACTTCACATAAGTTTTCACGGTGAGATTTTTGAAGAATAGATCGGCTGGTCAATAGGTTCCCCCAAGTATCGCTTTTTTAGGTCCCTACTTAACTAACATCCTTAAATCAATATATTTTATACGAGTATATGATGATAACTTGGTATTGGAAAATAATCGCTCATCGAATACGAACTTTTAAGTTTTGATAGACCAAAGCTCTAAAATAAGTATTTAGCATGTGTGCTGCAATGCAAACCTATCTTAAAAGTACGAAAAAGATAAAAAAAAATACTGTAACCAAAACGAACCATATAAAAATCGGGTTAGCATCAAATAAAACAATACATTAGCAATAGAAAGACAAAGAACATTAGCATATAAACGTTTTTATATAAAGGGAGGCGATAAAGTTCCTCGGCGTCACGGGGCGCGCGCAACAACAATGCTCTGGGAACGCGTAGTCCTGGCTCGACTCCTGTGCAGCATGTAGAAATATAGTCTGTTCCAAAAGTATTTGATGAAAGTGTAAGCAAAGCCGGGTAAATGAGTAACACAGATACAATGGTGATCGATGGCAATGCCTCTCATTTTGTCAGTTCAGCCACGTTCATTGCGTTATTTACGTTGATGAGTAGATGAATTTTTAAAACCCATGAAGGCTTAGGAATTTCCTTCAAAACCCTCGAATTGTCATTGAGTGAGTTACCTACGCAATTAAGGTGCAGGTTAAATTTTTAAGCTATCATTCACTAAATGGGAATTATCATCTGTGGGTACTTTACTACTTAGAAGGTTTCAACTTAATATCATCACATCACTTTTATTACCAAGAATTTTTGTATAAATAACATGATTAAAATGTAATTCAAAAGCCATTGACGAAAATTGACGTCATAAAAACCTCGATTTTATTGCCAATTGAAAAACATGTTTAAGGTGATTTAAAATTAGAATTTCGTGTTTAAGTATTCAAATAATGGAATCGAAGCACTCAATTTGTAAGTGACACTACAAATTGACATCCACAGGTACGTTTTCTGATCCATTTGTTTATATTTTCATCATATAGTTTTGGAACAGACCTTAGATGTAGGTACAGTCCTTTGTAGCACTGATATCTGGAATTCTGTATGTGAGTATCGTCATGGTAGGCTCCTTATGGTGAAATTTACATATTCCGTGTAAGTTCTTACAGATTTTCATGGTCTACAGTTTTGTGAGCCTTTAAATTTTGGTAATAAACTAAGTTTTATTATCCTAAATTTTACGAAGTTCTTTTTTTTTTCGTCTTCAGACTGATATGATACGATCGTTTTCTTGCTAATATACTCTAGTCTTCATAAATTATAGACCCCAGTTCATTCTCATGAATAGTTCCCAAGAAAATGGATTTTCTCGTTTTGAAAGTCATTTCAGTAGATAGTAAAATGCTTATCTTAAAATGATTGAGTGATTCTAAAGTCTTAACCTGCCGTATCAAAAAATCTTTAAACACAGTAAGCAAACCGGGAAACTATTACGCCATACATCGGCCATATCCTAAGCACAAAATGCCTTTGTCCAGTAGATCGTCTAGGTCTTAGTTCACATGCTCACGACAGACCCTCATTCATGCAGCCACGGATCAGTAACGTAGGCCGCACGTCAATGGTAACAATACCACCTACAAGGTGTAGAAAGAACCATCACGAAACCGTCATCGATGCATTGTGTACATCAAACTAAGTAACATTGTACAAAAATAATTGATGGGAAAAAACTTTTATTTTTGTTGTGAAAATTCACTGTTTACGGTAGTGCGCATGCGCAATGAAACGCACGCAAAACATTGTATAATAATTGTGCTTATGGGTGCATACAACGGTACGGGGATCGTGGGAGTTATAACATTTTAAACTCGTTTTCGTAAAAACCTCAAAATCAGTTGCAACTTTGAATTTGAACATCTCCGTAACCAGAAGGTTTCCAGGTAAGATCCAGTACAACACAAATATCATAAGTGATGAACAAGTGACTCTTGGCTTCGTTAAAGGCGCGTGCAGACGGGCGTGACACGCGACGTGAATCGCACACGATATAAAGGCACCGCTCGTCGCGCGACAGGCGGTGCCTTTGTGTCGCGTCGCGTGTCGTACCTGTTTTTGGAGTCTAAAGAGTATTTTTACGCCCGTTACAAGCTGGCCTGGCATTCTATTCAATTCAAACTGCGTACTACGCTAAACCAGCTTAAGGTCAAAGTGCTACTATTGACGTGCGGGCTGCTGTACTAGAGAATAGATAGCCTTTGTTCCTGGGAGCTGACATACGATCCTTGAGGTCATTGCATCGCTGCCACAGTAGGTAAGCTATAGCTATGAAGTGTTTGTACTTAGTTGTAGTGTATTCTATGAATTTACGAGGTTTGAGGGAATTGTTGGGAAATCAAGATACATAGCTCCCTAGAGCAGTATTAACGGAAGATATTCTCGTCTTCTTAGTAATAATATTAGTTAAGTCGCGGTTTCCAAAAATGTACACTGCTACATATCAAGTTTAAGATGGACGTAGTTAAACGAAAAGGATCCAACCCACAAATTACCAAAAATGAATTGTGTATACCAAAACACTCTTTGTAGTTAAAACTTTAATATTACAAAACAATCCAAGTAAAGTTTAAACGCAACATCATGTTGCGATAAATTTTACTTGGATTGATTTCGTCTATACGTGCTTTGGTAAATTCATTTTTGGCCATTTGTGGGTTGGATCCTTTTCGTCTAAATACGTCCAGTTGATCTCGCATTGTATAGGATTTCCATACAATGAGAGGTCAACTTAAACTGGAAATGTATAGCTTGATAAGTAGCCGTGTGTACATGTTAAGGGTTAAAGGCTACTACAAACAGGCGCGACACGCGATGCGAATCACACCGACACAAAGGCACCGCTCGTCGCGCGACAGGCGGTGCCATTGTTTCGCGTCGCGTGTCGCACCTGTTTGGAGGAGGGTGCGACAAGCAAAAACCTGTACCTAAATTTTACAGAATAAAAAACTAAACTCATGAAAGGCTAGATTTACGGGCATAAACTGATTTGAAAGTAGCTCAAGTAATCACTGTTTAAATCAAGCAGAAGACCAATTCTCGTACTTGAAAAAACGTTAAAATTCAAGTTGCAATTTCATTTCACCGGAAATTAATGTCAATAGCTTGTCAAAAATGCAAGTGAATTAGAGGATTTTGACAGTTTGCGATTGAGAATAGAATGCGAACGTTCTTGAAAATACGGGAATTGCCCCTTAGTTGTAATGTTGAAGTAGCGACTAACTTGTCGCTAAGTTCGGTATTGTAGTAGGTATGCAAAGATTTGATAAAAAGTAAAGGCTCCCAAGCGCGACGCAACTGCGCAACGCGACTCTAGTAGAACAATTTCTATAAAAAAAAGTCATGGAAATTATTCTACAAACGTCGCGTCGCGCCTGTCTGGGGGAGCCTTAACAGATAAATATGGTTACTGAGTTTTCATTAGGTATATTTTTTTTTAGGCTTTATGATTTTAGTGTTAAGATTATACCAGCGTTATTAGACATGTTAGAATAATAATTTTAACAAATTAATATATTCTATTCTAGACAGAGGTAGGGGAAGTTCAATAGCGTAAACTCATCAGTGTAGTACAGTTAAAAATAAAGTAAATAAAATTTCCATTGTGTTGGTCACTTCTCATCTGCTTCGAAATGAAATCGAAAGGATCTGACGATGACAAGCGTATTTTTTATCCCGGAATCTAATCTAGGCAGGATTGTGTACTCTCGCTCTGGGTTAATCATATTTTTTTACGTGGAAGACATCGCCACATAGCCAGCTGTTTGTTGTCATTTTAAATAAAATATTAAAGTTGTTACTGTGATACACTATGTGTGTTTGTAATGTTTAACTAACTAAGTACTTATGGGAACGTAGTCTGATGGAGAAATACACGTTGTTTAATATATTTGATGCGTTCGTCGAGTTGTTCGAGAATACGTTTACCTCGGGCAAACACTGCAGTTTGGTAAGAACAGCTTTGAGAAGGAGGCTAACAGAAGAATTCGGCTGGGCTGGGCAGCGTTTGGGAAGCTTCGTTGTGTCTTCTCGTCACGTATTCCGCAGAGCCTAAAGACTAAAGTCTTCAATCAGTGTGTCCTGCCAGTTATGACTTACGAAGCCGAAACGTGGACACTCACGATACGGCTGGTCCATAAATTCAAAGTCGCTCAGCGAGCTATGGAACGAGCTATGCTTGGAGTCTCTCTGAGGGATAGAATCCGGAATGAGGTGATCCGGTAGAGAACCAAAGTTTATTTCTATTTTCTCCCGTTTTTAATTTTTTTTCTTTATTTTCGTTCTTTTTTTTTTCTTTCAAGAGAAAGAAAGAATAAAGAGAAAGATCTCTCTTTTTTCTTTCTTTTTTTCTTTCTCTTCAATGACTACCTTATGAAGTTATGAGTATGACAGTACGTTCTGAATAGTTAGGTAGGTATGTTTTTGTTCAAAATTAATCCTTACTCCTTACTAATATATATTATTTATTATATTATATATTATTTTATTATATTATATATTATATTATATTATTATAATTTTATTATTATATATTATTTTATTATATTATATATTATATTATTATAATTTTATTATTATATATTATTTTATTATATTATATATTATATTATTATAATTTTATTATTATTATTATTATTATAATATTATAAATGCGAAAGTAACTCTGTCTGTCTGTCGCGCTTTCACGCCAAAACTACTGAACCGATTTAAATGAAATTTGGTGCACAGATAGTCTAGAGCCTGAGAAAGGACATAGGCTACTTTTTAATGCGAAACTAGGGTTTTAAGGGGTTGAAAGGGGGGGATGAAAAGTTGTATGGAAGTATCGTCATTTTTAGAGCTAGAAGCTTAAAACTTATTTTTTGGTCTGTTTATTCGATATAAATAAATATGACATTCAAAGTTTGTAAAAGTTTTACCCTCAAGGGTGTAAAATAATAATAGGGAATCGGGGATGAAAGTTTGTATGGAAATATGTAAGGTTAATGTGAATGTTTTATAAGTTTGCGACAAAATATTTGTAAAATAATTAGCCTAAATAATTAAAAATGCTACCCAAAGACACTATTCCACGCGGAAGGAGTCGCGGGCACAGCTAGTAATACATAAGCTAAACGAATTAATTGACTACCTAGTTGGGTTAGTGGTCACAAGCGGACAAAGTGTTATTGGGTTTTTCCATCGGGAATTTCTCAGTAGCTGGCCGGAGTGTGGATTTGTGTCCAGTTGAAGGCAATAGGCCCGCCCCCTATTACATGGGCCTTAAACATTGTGGGTGTACTATAGGTACACCTCTGACTACCCTTTCAGGGATTACAGGCGTGATGTTATGTTATTTGGTAATGATAAACGTGTTGATTGAGAGCAGTGGTGGCCCAGTGGTATCGGCCCCGACTTACGAGTCGTAGGTCGTGGGTTCGAACCCAGGCAGGCGCTTTACTTTGTGTAAATAATTTAATCACTACTGCTCTCAAAACAGTAAAGGAAAACATCGTGAGGAAACCGGCATGTCCTAGAACCAAAAATTCGAAGACATGTGACATCTACCAACCCGCACTGGGCCCGTGTGGTAGATTACAGCCCATTCCCTCTCAATGAGAGGAGGCCTGAGTCCCAGCAGTGGGAACATTATAGGCTGATTATGCAAACGTGTTCATTAATAGTTTCAATATTAAATACAAGTACTCTAAGATCACCGATCCAATTGCCATGTGTAGTGATTCTAGAAACTAATTTCTCATGACTATGACTATCTAATTCCTTTAGTAATTTACGGGTAATGGACATCCACACCCTAATTACGTAACACACAATTTATCATAATCTGAATCATTTTCAAGGATATTGCTAATCCATTGCTTCATAATGTTCGAAAAATTTGTCAGCTCAACAAGGTAAATAACGCAATGAATGTTGTTGAACTGTCAAAATGAAAGCCATTCCTACTGTTAGTGTATTAGTGTTAGCTGAAAATTATAATGTTGAATTTAATGGACAAAAAGTAGACTCGACAAATGTTACAAAATTCCTTGGTATTATAATTGATAACAAACTGACCTGGAAACCGCATTCAGAGGATGTATGTAAGAGGTTAAGCAAGTCAGCTTACGTACTTTATAACCTGGCAAAAAAAGTAAGCATCCCCACCGTGCTGGAAGCTTATCATGGTCTAGTCGCGTCAGTTTTGAGATTCGGAGTTATATTCTGGGGTAGCTGTACTGAGAGGGAGAGGATATTCAAAGCCCAAAAACGTTGTTTAAGATCAATGACTAGTCTTAAAAATACCGACAGTGTTGTGAACCTGTGTTCAAGTCTCTAAAATGACTCACCTTTCCGTCTTTGTATATACTTGAAGTTGCAATATTTGTTAGAACAAACACATCTTTTTACCCTAATGGACGATATTAGAACACGTCCGGGATCTGTTAGATCGCAATACAAAAATCTAATATTTACAGGTAGGCACAAAACAGCATTATTAAGAAAAAGCTTACTATCAATGGGGCCCGTCATCTATAATAAAATACCTCATGCCTACAAAGAAGAATCATTTAGTATATTTAAAAGAGGCTAACATCCTTACTAATAGACAAATGCTACTATTCCATACAAGATTTTTTGAATGACAAGAGTTTATAATGTTATATTAATTTATTATTTTTGTTTCAAATTTCATTATACATACACCTTGTTTATTATTATTATTACCTATTATTATTTTGTTAATGTAAGTATAATAACCATTTTAATCAATCATTTGTAAAATATAGAATTAAGATTTTTGTTTTTGATGTTTAGTTTATTTAGAAAGGCTACAGTAGCTCTTTATAGCAGTTTGGTTAATTGAGTAGATATAAAAATATTTTTTACTTTTGCATGCCGTAAGGTAGATTGTGTTGGAACTGCTATTACAATGTTTACACCTTATTTTGTACCCACATTCATTGCAAAGAAATTATTTCTATTTCTATTTCTATTACGCAATTACCTCGCGGTTCAGAACTAGCTAACCTGTTACGAGTTTTGAGGGAAGGAAATCAAGATACCTACATCGCTCCCTGAAGCCGGAAGGAAGTCTCACCTCCCTAATATTGTTTTCTATTTTAAGATGCATGCTGTGCCGTTAGTTTAAGCGTAGGTAGGCTATGCAAAAACATAAGAGTTTCAAAAAAAAAAAAAAATAGTTCGCGGAAGGCCATATTTACGTCCAAAAGTGAAGACCACCGATTTAATTGCCAAGCGTTCTTTCCAATGATTCACTTCAGTATTTTATGGGCTATTCTCGGTCACCAATTCAATCTTCACTTCGTCAAACATCGACTTACAATAATGTAGAAAGACGATCACGATCATTATATCAGATTCCAATTAGAAATCAATACTTAATTAATATATAACTTTCGATCAAGAATGCAACCAATCCCACGCAATTAGTAAAATATCACGCATGCCTACACATTGGAAAGCAACAATAAAATAAATGTATCAAGCCAATCATTTAATAGGCACCTAGTTTCCGTACTATGTAATGCATTGAATAATTCCATTACATCGATGCAAACATGTCCAAAGACCGATGTTATATGAAATTTCAATTTTAATGCAACGAAAACGAAGTGAAAATTCTAACAACATAAACATATCGATCAGAATTGAACTGTAACAGAATGCAGATAAGGTGCATTATGATTGTGACAGTGTGCGTTTGTAATCAGCTGGTCGACTGCGCAGGAGCATCTGAGTCAGTATTGGCGCGAACGCAGCGCGCACTCGCTGGCCCTCGCGCACTGATTTTCTACCCTTTTCGAAGAACGCACGTAATCCTTCACGTAAATCAGACAATATTATTTACCTCTTAGTTAAGTTTAAATCCAGTTGAAGAAAATCCTTTTGGAGGTGCACAAGAGAAGATTTATTGAACTGGTAAGTGATAGATGCATTTTTAATGCATTTTTTAAGTGTTGAAAATTTTTGGCGCGAAATTTGTGATGTATTTTTCCGTTTTGGTTGTTATCCGGTGAGTGTTAACCAGAAGTTGGACTGTTTAAGAAAACTGTAGAGTGAGTTTACTGAAAATTTCTGAAAATTTTCGCGCCGATATGGTGATGTCATGATTGCCCTTAATTGGCTCTGATCATATTTAGTCTGATTGGTCTTAATACATCAAAACTTGAACTTATCACTGCAAATAATCACTGAAAACGACTGAAATTTGTCTATAAAATTGTCATTCATTCCTATGTTCGAAGATGAATAAAATCTTATCAATAACTTTTTTGTGCCGCCATTTTGAATGCATGTATTGTGGTGCAATCAAAGTCACTAGAACAATGCAAAAATTATGTCACGCGATATTGCGTCGCGCATTTTTATATGCAATTCGTATCAGGAAGATAAACGAGTAAAAGTGACTGAAAAAAAAAACAAATGAACAAAAAGAATTTCGACTCGTCCTTTTCGACGCGATGTTGCACAATAATCTGTTATCTTAAAAAAAAAAAAACAATTTTATCAGTAGGTACCTATCTACTTTATGATTTTCGCGCCGTTTGGGGTTGTGCACCTCGGGACATGGCCTCATGGGGTATAAAACTGCTCATCACTTTTTAAGGGCTTTTTTAAAGGGTGGCTGAAACTTCCCCTGACCTAAATAAAGGCTGGTGTTCACCTGCTCAACATCTCAAAAGCTGATAGAATAGACTTATTTTAAGACGATTTATGAACGTAAACGAAGCGACAGGAGTATGTAAGGATCGTAGCAGTTGGCGTTCTGTAGTTTCTGCCTACCCCCATGGGAAGAAGGCGTGAGTTTATGCATGTATGTATGTTATTTAAAGAAAAGGTAGATTTAACAATGCCGGACATTAAAGCTTTGTACACTATAAGAAAAACGTCGCAGATGTATGCAATAATTTTTATAGGTACAGACGTCTACAAAGTTGATGACAAATGCCTTATCAAGATAATACGTGCTGATTGACTCGTAGGCTGCTCAGTTAATTAAATGAAGGATTGTTGACCATTAATCTACTGCGTAATTGCTATGATTTTGTTACCTGCGGTTTGTTAATTGCGTAACATATTAGGAGTTGGAATAGCTTTAATTTTGACAGTTTAACAACATTCATTGCGTTATTTACGTTGTTGAGAAGACAAATTTTTCGAACATACCTAATATGAAGCAATGGATTAGCAATAGGCTTCAAAATGATTCAGATTGTGATTGATACTTTGTTACGCTATTAGGGTGCTGGCTATTGCTAAAATTATAACCGTGTGTAACCGCATTATTCTTCTAAATTACGCAACAGATTTTGATACGGATTTCATCATAATTTAGAGAAATTATTCAGGAAGGTTTATGTGTATAATGCATAATTATTAAACTTAATGACTCTAATATGTTTACTGTATTATAATTAACGATTATGTGCCCTTGTTGGCAACAAACTCTATTATTTCAATATTGAAATTCCTTTTAAAGTTTAGAACCGATTCACCCCGTTTGAAGGTTCTTAATAGGTATCTAATGTTGGAGTGCAAAATTCTTTTTTTGACCCAGTCTAACGTCATTACACGGGACTTCCCAAAAAGGATTATAAGCGAGCGTCATCACATCTTTTGGTACTGAAACTGCATTTAGTTTGACAAGTTGGAACCAAATGGTGAATGATGCCTTTATTATATTAAGTATCATACATTATTTACTATTAAAATTTAAATATAATAACCTAACCTAACTAAAACTATTAACAAACTAAAATATGGCAATGCTTAGCCTCTGGCCAAGGTAAAAGCCAGCCCTTGGGTCACGGGAAGTGTCAAAAAGGCGTTTGGAGATTTTGTTAAACAGTTGCCAAAGTTGCGTTGCCTTTATTTATTTATTTTAGTCTATGTTGTCCCATTGCAGGGCAAATGCCTCTCTTTCTCCTTTCCACTCCTCTCAGTCTTGAGCTATGTAGACCAATTCTGTCTGTAGGCGTCAACCTCATCCCGCCATCTTCTCCTGAGTCTACCTCGATGTCACCGGACGTTTTCTGGGACTCACATTGTGGTAGACTCGGATGACTTTGTCCTAAGTTTTTAGGTAGAGTATTATTTATCTAGACTTAGCTAACCCGCATTGGGTCCGCGTAGATTACGGCCCTCTCCCTCTCACAGAGAGGAGGCCTGTATCAAGATTATAGTGTGAACATTATAGGCTGATTATTTTATAGGTTTTCGAAGGTTTTATAATATTCTGTAATATTTTATTAGCTGCATACATCACTCTTTTTGATAACGTCACTTGCAGATGTAGATAAAATTGGCTATTTTTGCATATAACAATGCAATATTTGCTCTTTTCTAGGTCATTGACTTTTATCAGTAATACCGAGTTGTATCGATTCTAGATATTATGCTTAGTATCCTTTATTGTAAGTCTTATCATATCCTTTAAGATAACAGCTCTGGTTTAAATGTCTGAATTATTCTTTAAAACTTTTGTAATTCCGCAGAAATTAATTAATCAGCTGATTAACAACCAACACAGAACGTGAAATTTTTCTCTTCCATTCTCTCCTGGTAGCCGTCACCCTCTCATTCACGCTTTTTTCATTGAAAATATTGTAGCGGCATCTACAACGCCACATGCGAGCTGACAACTTCACGCTGACGTCACGCATTATCCTGCATCGCGCAAGCAGAGTTTACTGCGCAACTAGCATATTATATACAACGTCTCGACATCAAACGCTGGGCAGTTGCCCACTAGACACACCACCCGTCTGGTCGGAGGATCCTCCCTTTTCCATAGAGTATGAGTGAACTTTACACCGTTCCTCATAGTCTATAATATCATCCTCAAGACAATCCGCATCATCTTTTTATCATCCTGAAGACAATCCATGCATCTTTTATATTTATTTCTTTTTACCTATTGTGGTATAGTAATTTTATTGTAGGTGCATCGTCTTCACATATAATTATATAATTAATGTACACATCATATTGTAAAACATTTTTAAAAGAGTAACGGTGGAGTTTCTTGCCCATTCTTCTCCATACGAAACTACCTTTTGGAAGGGGCAACTAGAATCAATTCTATTATTTTGTAAATTTTGACGTTCAAAAGTGCCTTTTATGTGCCTATTTGAAATAAATGATTTGACTTTAACTTTTTCTAATAAATATTGCTTGCTAATATGTAAAGACGATATGAAACGTTACACTTTCCCTTCAATTTTGCCTTTCATTCGGCATCTTTCACTCTACAAAATAATCGAAAAACCGGTCAATTGCGTGTCGGACTACGCACAGTAAAGGGTTCTGTAGTCATGCACAGTATTGTTTTTATCGGCCGCAAAAATAATTTTGTATTTTTGTCGGTGTCGATGTCGTGAGAATGTGGAATGAAAAAAAATTACCTACACTCGAGTGAAGCGATTGATATCGGCTTAATGTTATTCCACTTAAGACGCGGTAAGCAGCAATTTTTTTGGTAATTGCCAATAGAGCATCGCGGCAACAAATAAGGTCCAAAATAGCGATGCGTTTGATGTTAGTGGAATCGAATGACCACCAAAATAAAAGTAATTTTGCAGTTTTAATTAAATTAAAAAATAAATGCACGGCTCAGTGGAATAATATTTAGGTACTTCTTTAGTTGATTGAATTTCCTTTATTTATCATTACATAAAATATGATAGATTTACGCTCAAAATTTTGAAAATTATGCGACGAAAAAAATTTTTTTCAGCTTTGTTTTACTATTTTATTTTTGTGAAATATTTGACGATACACATTTATTTTTTCTGAGTTGTAATATACAAATATATTATACCAATACTTACGTCTAATTGTGCGACAAAAACTGACCGTTTTCGGTGTCCTACGTTTGGGCAGCGCCTTAAATATTTCATAGTTTCATTGAGTTTTCGTTCTCAAAGGCACGTCATTTTATCATCAATGGCTGTCATTCTAGCCTTCTTGATAAATTCAAAACGGGATGTGACATTTATTCCACAGCACCCACTCCCTACCTTCATAGAAGACACCCCCTCTCCAAACATTACACAGGCACACCCCATAAAGATTTTTGCACATTTTTTTTTTTTTTTTTTCACTTTATTTTTGCTTGTACCTTAAATAATTATATCAGCCAATATTTCCCTACACGAATGCGAAAGTAACTTAGTCGGTCTGTCCGTTACTTTTTCGCGCCTAACGGATCTGGATGACATTTGGTACACAAATAGACCATGACTTGGGTTAGGACATAGGATATTATTTATCCTGTTAGTACGTTTCCATGGGATACTTGCCGACATCCAAGCGGGCGAAGCCGCGAGCAAAATCGTTCTAGTTCGTCTTGCCATCTTCACTTTTGGTCTTCCACGGCATCGCTCTTTCTCCTTTGGCAGCCTTTAGTTTAACTAGGGCCCTAAATTAGGGCGCTAGTTAAACTAAAGGCTGCCAAATTGTGTAACACACTATCAATCAGAATCTGAATAATTTTGAAGCCTATTGCTAATCCATTGCTTCATATGGTAAATGACGCAATGAATGTTGTTGAACTGTCAAAATGAAAGCTATTCCTTCTGCTAGTGTGTTAGGCAGTTACCCCGCTGATGTTCATTTAAAACGATTTTTATACTTATTTGAAAATTTGTTTTGTTTTTTTATCACTTCCATAGTCCAAGATTGGTCTTATTTATTTGATGAGTTTCACAAATGTAGGTATAGATGAAACTTTTTAAAGTGTTTTTTGTTTTTTGACATAATTAAATTGTGAAGATCAAAGTCGACCTTTACACCGGTGATAAAATTGTCAGACTGACGGTTGCATCAGGTCCTACAATGCAGTTCTGTCATCCTCTCCAAGCATTGCAAGCTTATTTATGTAATTCACATATCAAAGTTACATGTTTTGTTTAAAAAAACATGTTTTCGCATGTCTTTGTGGTAGGTCAAGCACTGATTAGATTAGATTGCCTAATACTGTGTGTTCATATTTATTTCATTGTTTTTCAGAATTGCATTTATCAAAAATGCACGTTGCATGTAACTGACATTATCTTTATTGATTCGACTCCGACATCCGACTTTTATCATAATTAAAGTGTGTTACATCAAGCAGGGTAGGGTCGACCCCCTCCCCCCTTCTGTGAAGGGCATGATAAAGTCATTTTAATGCTTTGTAGATTTACAGCGGGGTAATTACGTAACACACTAAGAGTAGGAATGGGTTTCATTTTGACAGTTCAACAACATCCATTGCGTTGTTTACATTGTTGAGCAGACTAATTTTTCGAACATTTAAAGCAATGGATTAGTAATAGGCTTCAAAATGATTCAGATTGTGATAGATATCGTGTGTTACGTAATTAGGGTGCTGGTTAACATGACATCACGCTTGTATTTTTACAAAAAAGGCTGAGTAGATGTATTATTCACCTCTGCCAAATTGTACCCACATTTCACCAGTTACTTTAATTATTCATAAAATATAATAATAATAATAATACCAGCCTATTATTACCCCACTGCAGTGCAAAGGCCTCTTCTCATACAGGGAAGGCACGAGCATTGATCACCACACTTGCTCAAGACGGGTGTTAGCGATTTCAGACTTATATTAATTATAAGTCCAGGTTTCCTCACGATGTTTCTCCTTCACCAATGTCAGTAATGTCCAAGATAATCTCAGAAAATACATATGAATTGAAAAAGTCACATTGGTACTTGCCCGGATTTGAATTCACAACCTCGTGCATGAGAGGCGGTGCCTTAACCACTGGGCCATCACGACTTTATGCTTAAGTCCCATGTAATAAAGGAGTTTTGATTTACGCCCAACTAAATAAAGGCTTGCTCTTTAGCTAGTTAAAAATAAGGGCTTGCCCTTTAGCTAGTTACAAATAAAGGGTTGTCCTTTAGCTAGGCACACACAATGGCTTGTCCTTAAGCTAGGCACAAATAAAGGCTTGCCCTTTAGCTAGTCACAAAATAAATAAAGGCTTGCCCTTTAGGTAGTCACAAAATAAATAAAGGCTTGCCCTTTAGCTAGTTCAAAATAAAGGCTTGCACTTTAGCTAGTTACAAATAAAGGCTTGTCCTTTATCTAGTTACAAATAAAGGCTTGTCCTTTAGCTAGGCACACACAATGGCTTGTCCTTAAGCTAGGCACAAATAAAGGCTTGCTCTTTAGCTAGTCACAAAATAAATAAAGGCTTGCCCTTTAGCATAATCAGCATATAATGTTCCCACTGCTGGGACACAGGCCTCCTCTCTTTGATAGGGAATGGGCTGTAATCTACCACGCGGGCCCAGTGCGGGTTGGTAGATGTCACATGTCTTCGAATTTTTGGTTCTAGGACATGCCGGTTTCCTCATGATGTTTTCTTTCACCGTTTTTTAGAGCAGTGGTTATGAAATTATTAACACAAAGTAAAGCGCCTGCCTGGGTTCAAACCCACGACCTGCAACTCGTAAGTCGGGGCCAACACCAATGGGCCACCACTGCCCTCCAGCTAGGTACAAATAAAGGCTTGCCCTTTAGCTAGTCACAAATAAAGGCCTGCCCTTTAGGTAGGCACAAATAAAGGCTTGTGCTTTAGCTAGGCACAAATAAAGGCTTGCCCTTTAGCTAGGCACAAATAAAGGCTTGACCTTTAGCTAGGCACAAATTCTGACTCCGGGCTGTTATTGAGACATCATTTCCTTATGACAGTAAATAATATTTCAGTCTAGGTTTTTGCATGTTGATAAAACCTGCATGATCTTGTAATTGTCTGAAGTTTTTGCTCATCGCAAGCGTGGTCATTAATACTTCCGTGTATACTCATTCCTTTGCCCTGCAGTGATACAAAATAATGAGTTCGCTATAGTACCATAAGTACTATGATATATTCAGCTGGCTTCAAACGGTAACTCAACGAGGCAGTAACGCTTTATTGGCAACGGGACCTCTGGTTCCTAGAATTGACTTGCGGACCAGCTGGTATACTCAGCAGTTAGCTAATAATGCATTTAGTGTAGTTTCGCCTTAGCGGTTTCCTAGCTAATTGCTTTGCATACAGAACATTTTTTTTTCTTCTTTATTATTATCATTATAGGTATGGAGACCAACAATGTAAATTTTAAATAAACCTTTGGTTTTTAACGTAGGACTAGCGCACACTATTCAGAAATGCTACAACATGGTACTGTCTACTTATGTAAGTTGAAGTTAACATAAGTCTTTGCTAAGATATTTGAGCTAGGCAGCTAGAATCAACAAAAATCTACCCTACGTTCAATCTCGCACGAAATAACTCACTCACTCTCCCATCCTTCCTCACAACCGAACCACGCATCCTTTCTCCCCAAAAACAATTAAAAATCCCAAATTAAGATTATTCCCGGAAATCCAAGTGTTAGTTCAATGTCCTCCTAGAGCGAGATGCGTATGCGCAACAAAACAAACAAGTTTCCCTGAGACAGATGTGTAGGTGATGATGGCACTTGATACAAGTTCATTGGACCCGTTTGAACGCTACTTGTTTAAACTTTTATTAGTAGAATAGTTTGTTGTAGTGATTTTTATTGTTTGTATCCTTTGTGGGGTGCTGTTGTGATGGGCCGAATTATTGGGGCCTGTGGTGCTTCCGATGTAGATGGAGAAGCGGGATTTGAAGGCAATTAGTAAAGTACTGTTTCAATGCTGGCAAGGATACGCCATTGACGTAACATGCATTCAAGGAAGTGATTGCGAATTGGAAGAAATGAATGTTACAAACTGTGGAAAATTTAATGGTTTTATCTTTTTGCTGGGGCATATGAGCTATTAGTGTTTAAGTAGGTCGTGAGTACCAAACGGGAGTGCAGACAAAGAAAGTAGAATAAAATAAAAAACGAAATTTCTTAATCGTGAAGGCTGTTTTCAGCTCTTGAGCCTCGGTTGATACGAGTTTTTGGAGATATCTGATGAATACTGGCTAATAGATGATATTCAACATGGAGTGAGAAGGTTGGAAACGAGGTTAACCGTAATGGAGCACACAAGCCAGGGTGCACTCGATGTATTGGTATCATCAATGATTTAGAAGTTTTTGTAATTATTTCTTTTCACTTGTGCTTATTGCAACCAATCATTACAAGGAAGAAGCCGACTCTGGATCTCGATTTCCAAATTTAAAATTGTCACATTTTAAAATAAGTACATTTAAATATTTATGATTATGTGAGCCAAAGTGGCCTCGAATTTTGGCCAAAGAAATCAGATAAGCAGTCGATGCATTTAGTAATCTTATCAGTACATCGGCATCAAAAGTGGAAGTCTACTTGCATTTAATTTTGCAGCTATAAAAGATTTGGTATTTATTAAAGTGCACGTGCCTTTACTACCTGTTGCAGAATGTATGAATTATTTTGTTCTGCTTTAGTATTATTTAACAGCCCTTAGTGTTCCTCTCCAGGATTCAGGCCTGCCTTCACTTTTTCCACCTGTCCCTATCTACCATCGTATTATCATCATATTTTCGACAGAAACACGTCCACTGCTGGACGAAGGCTTCCCCAAAGCGTCGCCACATCGAACGGTACTATGCTTTTCGCTTCCACCATCAGATAAGCATAATTAGTGTAGGTACTACTATTTTACTACAACTATTTTCATTCGTAGGTCTTTGACAGTCGTTACGGGTAAGTCAGAAGCCCAAAAATCTGTCAACTAGTCTTATTAAGGGTTATCGTGTTACCCAGTATCTGGGTTATGGAGGTTAGATAGGCTGTCGCTCCATATAAAATACTGGTACTCAGCTGCATCTGGTTAGACTAGAAGCCGACCCCAACAAATTTGAGAAAAGGCGGGCAGATTAATTGATTACTGTACTACTATTTTACTAATGTAACAAGTGACCACGTAAAGCTTCGTCCAGATAATTATGTTCTTTTGTCCGTAACGTTCCTCCGTTCCGTATCCGCGTCGGGATCCACGAACGCTAGTTTGGACGCGAGGGATAGAGACCAGGGATGTAATGGAGCTCCGTAACTGTAACCGAAACTATCGGATATCCGAAATAAAAATATATCCGTAACCGTATCCGTTTCACAAGTTTCGGATAGTTTCGTATAAGGGCGGAGTCTAACTAATTATTATAACATCTCTAAATAATTACTTACCTATAAATAAAACCAAATTATTACATACTATTTGTGTTTATATTTTACTTCAATCTAATATCCGTAACCGAAACTATCCGAAACTAACGGATAATCCGAAATAATTACATATCCGTAACCGTATCCGAAACCGATATAATTTTATTCCTATATCCAGATCCGAAATATCATATCCATAACATCTCTGATCGAGACGTACCTTGATGTATTCCGAGGCGCCGTAATGCCGTATATTTCCGAAGTGCGTCCAAACTAGGCATTCTTAGATCGCGACGCGGATACGGAACGGAAGAACGATACGGACAAAATAACATATCTGGACGAGGCTTAACTGTTGCGTGGTGACATGTTTCTACTTGCTTGTAACTTTGTATGATGTGCCATTGTCTTTGTCAGTCTCGATGACATCATATGAAGGACAGAGGAGTGCAGCTATTCTATATAGATGGTTTCGAAGTTCGAACCTCATTCAAGTGACCGCACACAATTTATGAATTGAAAGCGAACGCATTTGTTTTTGAAATTAATCACCGCGGACTCACATCTCGAGTTCTCGACAGTATTTGAATTTAGAAGTGATGTTTAGTGAATTAAAAAAGGTTAAATATTATAGAGAATAAATAAATTCAGCTACATCAGGTTAGATTGGAAGCCAACCACAATATAGTTTGAAAAAGGCTGGTAGATAATGATGGTGTTGTTAAGAGAATAAATAACAATATAGAAGTCCTTGAATTCTTACCAGGTAATGGTCAGCTCTAGCATTAATCTACATAGTGTCTCCAAATGTTAATGCCATTCCCCATTTGTAGCTATTTCGAAACCAATTTGTAACTTAACGTCAGAAATCCAGTGCGTTACCGATAAAACACTTGTCGAACACGACTCCAATCATACTAAGTGACTTTTAAGTGGATTTAAATTCCGTTGTGAAGTTTTTAGATCAACTCCCGCGCCGACACTTTCATTTTCCTCAGGTAAAAAAGGTAACTTTTTGTCAGTCTGTGGCTTTTTGGTCGTTGATAGGGAAAGGATGGTGTCATTAAGTTGCCGGCTTCTATGGGTAATTTGATAGTTTTGTTTTCTATGGTGCTCATATAGAGCAGGTAATGATGCAACAGCATAATTATGTCCCCAGATACGGCTTCTTTTATTTTGAGCTAAGGGTATCAGTGGGTTACTTTTTAAAGTGAAACTTTGATTACATCGTCTCAAACTTTTCGTCTGTGTGTTGCATGTCGCGTGACGGTCGGCCGCGGAGTAGGGAAAAAGTTTCACTTTTCCCGTGGTTTAATAAAACCACACAATCCTTTTTATTGGCTAGGGTGACGCTTTTCTCTAAAGGTACGACGCGACTCTAGTAGAACAATTTCTATGAAAACTTCATAGAAATTGTTCTACAAGAGTCGCGTCGCGCTGTACCGTCGCGCTGTTGCGTCGCGCTGTCGCGTCGCAACCTTCAGGGTAGCCCGCGAAATTCAAAATTTCTTAAGTTTTTTTTCAATTTGCAGGTTACTGTCATGTTGTATTTTGACTAAAATATGATTCGCGACCGTAACAAATATGGCTTTACAGAATTATAATCATTAGAATCAGAAATACTGTTCCTTAGGTTAGAATTGGCGTCAAATGTCATGATTTCATGAAATAGTCATTCAATAGGGTAATATGAACTTATTGAGATGTATTGATGATTCTAATGATTATAATTCTGTAAAGCCATATTTGTTACGGTCGCGAATCATATTTTAATCAAAATACAACCTGTCAGTGTCCTGCACATTGCAAAAAACGTAACAAATTTTGAATTTCGCGGGTTAGCCTGGCGCTTCCACCTTAAGGCTTCGATCTTATTGACCAGAGTATTTGATATCATAAGGAATTTATCACCAATACCTACTTTCTGCAGCCTGCTTCTGCTTTGACGTCGGCTCGCGTTGATGTCCCTGCTACCCTGTATGTCTTCTTATACCACGTTTGCAGTTTCCCTCAGCTCCACATCAGCGATTACATTAGAAATCCTCAACCTAACACAAACGTTGCACACGCCAAGGAAATCTGCGAATAGCTCCCCGAAGGCCGAACGTGCCTTATCGGCGCGCGCGCAACAAGGTCGATGCAAGTGCATGGCCAGGCACGCGCGATGCGATTTATACTAGCTAGGTGACGTCATGGCTACTGTTTAGAGTTATAATAATAATTATTATAGAATATCAGTCTATAATATTAATATGATGGATGGGTAATGTTTTCCTGCTTGATGGACGTTTATTGTGGTTTTCTCGTGTCTGTCTTCTTGTGTGGGATATTCTCATGAATGTATGAACTTCTTAAATACTTGAGAGTTGGGGTTATAAATTAACATAAAATCACGCCTGTGTTCCCCCCGAAGGGTTGGGCAGAGTAGTACCACCACATTTCGCCAGTTATGTTTAAGTCCCATGTAATAGGGGGCGAGCCTATTGCCATCAACCGGGCACCAATCCAGACTCCGGGCAGCTACTGAGAAATTCCAGGTGGAAAAACCCAATAACACTTTGTCCGACCTGGGAATCGAACCCGGGACCTCATGTTAGCAGTAGCGCTTGCTACCACTAGAATAACGAGGTTATAAATTAACTTACATATGAGGATACTCAAGTACACAACCTCAGTTTTGATTTACCCTAAACAATATTTCTCTTTTCTTAATATTTTTATGTTATTATTATAGTTTTTATGTTATTGTATGGCGGAAATTATCCCACGGGAGCGTGCTATCGGGACAAAATGTAGCCTATGTCCTTCCCCAAGATGCCAACTATCTCCTTGCCAAATTTCATCGAAATCCCTTCAGTGGTTTTTCGTGAAAAGGTAACATACAGACATTACTTTCGAATTTATAATATTACTAGTATCGATACAACGGCTAAGGTAAATTAGATTAGTTAAAGACAAATACAATAACATGAAGTATATAACTACTCGACAGTCATACGCACATCGCACAATACTGTTATATACATTTTTATTGTTATTTATTTTTACAATTACGGGATGGACAGCTTAGGAAACCTAGTTGTATAAAAATAATAATTGAAAAGATCAAAAAACACTATGGCAACAACAATTAAACAGCACCCAAATTGTATAGAACACTATCTATCACAATCTGAATCATTTTGAAGGATATTGCTAATCCATTACTTCAAATGTTCAAAAATTTGTCTGCTCAACAACGTAAATAACGCAATCAATGTTGTTGAACTGTCAAAATGAAACCATTCCTACTGTTACTGTGTTACGCAATTACCCCGCTGTTCAAACAAGATCATATTTTAAGTTACATTAAATCTCAGATTTGACGATGGTTGTGGATGGAGCACAGTTCTTGGATAGGACTAAAGATTTGTAGGATGGCATGACAGTAAGATTTGATGCATCTCTTGAAACGGAATACGATGAAATCTTATAGCTTACAGATATAATTTATTCACTAATTCAATAAATAAACCAACAGCATATATACATGAGCTTAAGGCGGTACCCCGACCAAAACCTTGCCATAGTGCGTTATTCATAGGCTATTAACTCATTCACTATGGGTAATAAACTACATCTAAAAGCACATTATTAATGTTCGATATTCTATCATCACACTGCACGTTCTTATTTGTTTTTATGTGTTATAAATACATTAAAAACCTCCTTGTAAAAAAGTGACTAGAATTATTGATTGCGTGCATCTTTTGCTAAAGGTGACGTTCTATTAATTTGAGGATTACACTAATGGATAGATAATTAAAAAATCTAAATATTTCACGTTTTATTTTATTTCAAAACATAGCTTGTCTTTTTTTATTAAAATAATTTCAATATTTTTGTGAATTTTATGATAAATGAGCGTGCGCAGGGAGCGAGACAGAGCGAGACTCAGCGACGGTACAGAGAAGGACCGAACGCTCAAGGTCGTTTGGTCGGGGAAGCGCCTTAAAGCCAGAAAAAATAGTGAATTTTGTAAAAACACTGCTTTGTCTGTTCCGTGCTTAAAACAGAATTAAGGTATTACTTTTAATGTACACACGGCTACAAATCAAGCTATACATTCCAGTATGAACTGATCTCGCATTGTATAGGATTTCCGTACAATGAGAGGTCAGCTTATACTGGAAATGTATATATAGCTTGATATGGAGCCGTGAGTAGATACACCAATTATAGCCTTACTTAACAAAAAACAAAAATACATTGATCAGAAGCTGTTTACTGAACTAGAAGTAAATCTATTTCGCAAATAAAAGTTTTTTTTTTATATTTCTTTGTTTCTAATAAAATTAAATAATAGTAAAAAAGAAACAGGTTCGTGACAGGCATTGTGGGCAAAAATGTCATAAAGAAATATTATATTTATTTAAATTAACCGTTATATTTAAACAAAAACAAATACTAAACAAAAATTTAGTATTTTAACAAGAATTAATACTTAGGATTGAACTAAAACTTGATTAAAAAAAATCACTCTTCTTCACTTAGGCGATGTGTCAGGGGACCTCACACCCCACCGTGTCTTAAAAAATAAAAAACGCGCGTCTTGATACGCGTGTATATATTTGATTTCGTTTGGAGTTCGGTATAATCCTGAAAAGTAAAGCAATTCAAAGTAAGTTAACTTATTTCAAAGATGTAGATGTATTAATTTTATTACAATACTACTTTTTGAAAGACAATTGCATACAGAATGCTGAGATGAGAATACTAAGAGGGATATATATGTGGTGTTACGCGAATGGATAGAATAAGAAATTAGTAAATAAGAGGAAGTCTGAAAGTGTCACCGGTGTCTGAAAAGTTGTGTGGAAATCGGTTGTCATGGTATGGGCATGTCATGCGGAGGAATGAGGGAAATGTCGTGAGGCAAAAAGTTTTGCGTATGAACGTGGATAGCTATACGAGTAGGGGAACATTAAACGATGGATGGACTGTGTCAAGGATTATATGACTAGAAAGGGAGTGATTACCGAGATGACGACTAATAGAAAAGTATGGCAGAAATTAGGGTAGGAGAATGAGGACACTACTACTTTTTTGACTCACTGTGAGATTTTCTTGTCTATTTCACTTTGGAAACAATTGATGAAAACAAAAAAATTAAATTAAGAGCCCATGATTCAGCCTCATTCGTTGCACTTTGCATCGAAATAATTTACTAACACGTGACGTTATGTAGGTAAAAGCTTGAAAATATAACTCTGAAGTATTTCTGAAAAGGGGGAATTCTTCAGTGATATATTTGGGAATTCCCATATTTTATATCTACGGTGGATCTTAGAAGGTAAATCGCTATGTATAACGTCTATGGCTAAAGTATAGATAAAGTATGAGAACATAGTACTAAATCAGACTGTATAAAGCACCTCCTCACAAAGAACTATAGTCGTCGCGTTTTAGCATGGCAACAGCGGTCAGTGACCCACATACATTTTACCCACCTACGTCCCGAATCAATATCTATCGTGATCTTCAACATGTTCGAATAATCAAAAGCCATGCATAGTTTATGGTTTGGGCTCCTACGGAGAGATTTTAGGGAAAGGGCAATGACCTATATTGTCATGCTAAAACGCGACAGTCACATTGTAGCTAATATCATTATCGTCAAGATTTTTCACAAATACACACAGTTTTCTTATAGCGATCCAAGTAATCTAGTTCTTTTGTATTCATAATGTTCGATTCAGAATTCTAATGATACAAAACTACTGACTACAGATTGTATGAATAGGGATAATTAACTAATTACAACGATACACCAACATTATACAATTGTATTTATTATATCAGTGTTAGTAAACAGAAACATTGGACAATGACCAAATGGTTGTCAAACAAAATGCTGATAAAATTTCGTTCACTTTGTTTTGATAACTATCATGGTCGTCCTATATAGTAAACTGATGTTTACATTATCAGCCTATAATGTTCCCACTGCTGGGACATAGGCCTCCCCTTTGGGAGAGGGAGTGAGCGTGAGCCGTAGTAGTCCACCACGCGGGCGCAGTGCGGGTTGGTGGATAAACTGATGCCTTTCATCCACTATTTTATAATTTTTTGCATGACATAACCTAAAATCACGCCTGCATACCCCAAAGTGTTAGGCAGAGGTGTGCCTACCTATAGTACACCCACATTTGGCCTGTTATTTAATCCCATGCGAGGTAGCGAGCCTATTCCAGATGGAATAACCCAATAACACTTTGCCCGACCCGGGAATCCAACCCAGGGCCTCATGCTCAGCAGTAGCGCTTGCGACCACAAGACTGAGTAACCGATTTGCATGACATATTAATTGATTTTACTAATGAACTTCTAGAAAGCTAGAATTTCGACTGTATTTTTACCCGACTGCGGCGAAGATCGGTGGTCATCGGGGGAGCCAATGGAGGATATTTATCAGGGGGGCTCTGATCCCACTGTGTCATTAATCGCTTAATTAGCTTGTTTTGAGGTCGCTTCAGTCCTGAAAAGTGAAAATCAAATAATTTCATTATGTAAAACTTCATACATAATGTCAAAAGATGGTATAAAAAGTAAACATTGTAACAGGTGAAGTTAAGTAACAGCTAAAACCCTAATTAAGGTTTTAGTTAACGTTAAAGAGCTGCCCTAAATCATTTTTGATCGATGACTTATTTATTTTGATTGTTTTTCATAAACTCAAACAGATTTTGATGGAGTTTCTCTAAATCTTGATAAAGTAAATATTGTTATGAAAAACTTACGGCTTCACACATTTCAGCATTGTGAAGATACAAGAAAATCGCGAATTACATTATTTCCATTACCGAAGGTTTTCTTTCTCAAATTTGATAGTTTTTCACTTTTAGTTTTTATTCTGATTTGTATTATTTTTCAATTAAAGTCTTCCTAGAGTGACCCTGCACTTCATTCAAACATGGAATTATATCGACCTCGCATGCGTAATTCGCGCGCATGCGTCAGAACATTACCCGCCAATGTGAAGTTACCACCCTGTCAGCTGTCAAACTATTTTGCTCTCTTTCTAACATGCCCTGATTCTTTTTGCCAGAGCGAGATAAATTTGGAAAAGGGTGACTAAGGGTGACTGGTATTTTATTGACATAATACGTTTGTCTCATTTGTTAGAAATGTCACGTTGAGCAGCTTTCGCATTGCAAGCTGTGTGTTCTCGTTTTGTGATTGTTTACAAGTGTTTAATAAGTGATTTTTATTGTTCCAGTGTTTCAACATTTAGCTACGTTTACTCTGGTAAGTTTTGTTCCTGATATTTAAACTATAGTTATAGGTGCATAATATGATGAAATTCCGAGCTGTATCTTGGAGACCGGTAATGTCAAAATATTTACCTTTTTGATGCCTTTCTACAATATTTAATTTGCTGAACTACATAGGTAAAATATAACATATTGTACATTATTATCCGTCCTTATTAGAACATTGAAGGAGCCTACTTCAGGGTCAGTAGAACTGGAAAATGCTGAAAATCAATAATATTATTAGTAAACCGAAGGCCACTTTGTCGTTTCCCTTTTTTCAGCGTAGGTCTCTGTAGGTATTCTAAATGTGAAAGGAATGCGGTGGTGGTATAGGAGGCCTAAGACAGTAGGAGTTTTTCAGGCGCCTGCCTAGAATATTTTTAAAATGTAGAAACTGTAATTAGGTAACTAAGTATCGGATTTAAGGTGGTTATATACCGACGAGGCGAGGCGTGGATGGGATGGGCGAGAATTGAAATTGGTAAGGCAATTTTTTTATCCACGCACTGCCCATCTTTGGTGTAAAAGGTCTAGATGCGCGAGGATGTGCGAGGCGAGAATTGAAATATTTGTTAGCACAATATTGAACTTTATTTGTGTAAAAATAGAGTATATATTTACTTTGTAAAACGGATATACAAATTAAGACTTCTGTAGTAACTGGAATGCCGCAGGGTGCTGCGACAGTCCGCAAAATAGCACGTCAGCGACGTTGCTTACCTACTCGTGGTGGCTATTTTAATACACTTCTACATCAATCAATGTGTACTTTGGTGGTAACTATATAATTCAGATCGTTATGGACCCTGTAGGGCACAGCAAAAGGCTAGGAGAGAGGAAGCCTTATTTTAGGGGAGATCATTTAGTACCCCCCCCCCCCCCCCCCCTCCCCCCAGTATACCCCTTGGTAAGACTGGTTGTCAGACTTTTTGGGCTTCTAACAACACGTAAGTAACTACTGTCAAATATCTACGAGTGACTACGTACTTTCTGAGGTAAGGAGGGGTCTCGATATGTGACGGATGGCCACCCATCCACGGACCAGCCTCGGCAAGCATAGCTTAACCTTCGATCGACCCGTGCGGCTGTTATTATTTAGCCACGAACCGCTACACCTCTACATAATTGGCCTATTAATTATGTCCCCACTGCTGCAGCTGACGCCTCCTCTCGGTAAGAGGGACGCCTATTCGTTGAATATTCACCGGTGGTTCGATATCAAAACAGTTAACAGGTACACACGGCTACATATCAAACTACACATTTCCAGTATGAGTTGACCTCTCATTCTACGGAAATCCTATACAATGCGAGATCAGCATATACTGGAAATGTATAGCTTGTTAAGTAGCCGTGAGTAAGTACACTCGTTATTTTCTCACGCAGCTTGGATTGCTGTAGAGCAAAGGTAGCATTCTTATTCAGCCTTTGAACGCAGGCCTGCATAATTTAGCATAACTTTGATTCACATGGCCTAGATATTTAAAATTTCAAGTTTTCGTGTAGGTACCTACAATGGCCTATAAAAACGATTGTTTAATGTGAATGGAACACCTTTGTTACTTTCGGTTTGGCTGTTTAAAATGTTGTGAAAGAAAACGATATTAATTTTTAAACCTTTTGTGAGAAATAACACCAACATTATTGGCGTTATATCGGGTAGTCAGCTTTTTGAGAGTCAAAGTTACAAAACACCAAATGTTACTGAAGTGGAGACGCCGGGAGGGGACGCATTAGAAGGCAATAAAGTGACCGTATTGATGATGTTCTTTAGAAAGGTCAGGTGCTTAGTACTCGCAACCGGCGAGCGTGTATGACCAGATGTATGAAGGTAAACAACGCAAAATGGGTATGCAAGGATCGTAGCAGGTGGCGTTCTGTAGTTTCTGCGTACCCCTCGCGAAGAAGGCTTGTGTTTATGTGTTTTTTACTGAATTTGCCCTCACTACTACCTAGTGCTTGAGCTGGGAAAAAGTGCCCCAAGTAACTCCCCAGAAACGTTATCCATGATCTAAAGCCACAATTCAATACATGTGATCATAAACCCATCTTAATCATATTCAAATAATAAAGGGCTTGACGTCATTCAAGATTCAAAACATACGCACACGCAGCTTTCACTATGAAATGAAAAAATAAAGAAAACCAATAGGAATGTGAGTAACAACCGTTAGATCGGGCAAGTTCTCATAGCGGACGAGTTTATCGCATTTTGGGCTATAAAAAGTATGGGATACCATCGATTAAGTACATGGTATGATAATCTTGTAGAAGCTTAAATTATGGCGGCCTCAAAAAGATGTGTACAATTGACATGAAATCATTTAATTGTCTACCATCTTTGTTCCATAATATTAATATAATAAATATAATTTATTGAGGTTCTTAAAGGTCTTGTAAGTACATGGTGGAGGTACAAGGAATTGTTGCGTGAATCGCTGCTCTCCTAGTTAGATAGATCTCTGAGTAATCTGTATTTAGGAGAGACAGTTTAGACTCCCAATTTGAGTACCACAATAATCATGTTGTTATTTAGGCTTTTGGAGCTTAAATTAAAAAACAAAACAAAACAGAAAATAATACGAGTATATTGTATCAATATGTAGCCACAGAACATATTACACATATTGAATGGTAGCCAAATAAATTTTCGTAATTTTCGATGATGGCTTAATTTGAACTTAGTACAATTTTACGTGATTTATTCTATTGCGGGAGACTGTGGAAATGGAACTTACAGATCTAGGTGCAATCCCTAAGGCAGGCAACAAAACTTTCACAAAGTTTATCAAAATAAGCACGTTTTATGTTGATAAGTCCCCTAGCACGCGAGACGATATAAATGAACGATAGCGCACCTTCCCCCATTCTTTGTGACCTCATGCGGGTCTGTTAGCACTTACATAATATAAATAAACCGATAACAGAGCCGTCCAAGATGAGTCGCGTGCGCATCTCTTATCTACGCACCTTAAACTAAGGGGAATGGCTGATTACCGACGCGGGCTCCCACAGAGCACAGAGATACCTCGCCGTTCGCTGCTAGAGTTGGCATTGTCAACACTTTCTAGACAAGCCAAGCGGGTCATCGTTTACTCGCACAGACTCGCACTACGACATAAATGACGTCTTTAAAGGCAGTCCGTAACTGAAGTTACGGTCAACTCATTTTTGGCGCCACGTTTTTTAATAATACTGCCATCTCTAGACGCTGGTGGCGGCGCTGATTCCGTGCTCTGTGCGAGCTCCGATAGTACAGTACCATCTTAGGTTTGTATACATTGGTGACATCCTCTTCCGGACTCAAGTATAATAAGTGTTTGGTATGTGTGTCGTAGGTAGATGTTGTGAAAGAGCTTTTAAGCTTTTGATTTATTATGAGCTAGCGGAACGTGTGAAAGCTCGCAGATAAGAATTACTGGTGATAGTGCGTTGCCAGTTTTAGATTACCTCAACTATTGACGACAGAAAACTGAAAAAGCAGCTTTTGAGGACAGTCTAGTTTGCATTAGAACCTATCAATTATGGACCAATTACATTGAATAATAATGTAGATATTAAGGCATTTAAAATAGAAGATGACAGTTTTTTCCCTATAGGCGCAAGATAACCCTTGGTGGAGACATATCGGAGATGACAGCTAATAGACATGTACGGAAGAAAAAAAATATGCTGCGCCAACCCCAAATAAATTGGAATATGAATTCCGGAAAGCTAAATACATTTCAACACTTCTCTTTAACGAAATTACGATGGCTTGCTTCCATATATTACAGAATTAGCATGTGTATAGGGATTCGTGACAATATGTAGGCAGTTAAGAGTCATTTACATAAGTAAGGTGATAGAAAATTTGTGTGGAATGCGTAGCTTAGTTGCGAAGTTGCTGTAGGTGTTTGTCAAAATAACACCTAATTGCTGATTTATCAATAGCTCGACTACAAAATACATATGGTTTTGCTATCAGTAGGTTCGTAGTTATTCAAAGAAACGATGGAGGAATTGTGTGACATTGATATGGCTAGACAGAGGGTGACTACCGAGATGACGCCTGATAGAGAATTATGGAAGACGGAAGACATGTTGCACCTGTTCCAAATGAATTGTGATAAGGGGAGGAAAATGATGAAGTCATTGCCGTGATGCAGCTTTCGTCCTGTCGGGATTTATGGAAGATCCTATCCTACTGATATTATAAACGTGAAAGTTTGTGAGGATGGATGTTTGTTACTCTTTCACGCAAAAACTACTGAAGGGATTTGGATGGAATTTGGAACACAGGTAGTTTATAACCTGGATTAACACGTAGGATGCTTTTTATCCCGGTAGTACGTTCCCGTGGGATGTTTTCCGAACTCCACGGGAGCGAAGCCGTGGGCGAAAGCTAGTATTCAATAATTCTCGTATAACTTGTGCTGCCTCTAAAGAAGAACGGCTGTTAGAAGAAAAATGTACCTACACCACGTTTGGTAAACGATTTGTTGACATTACGTCTGAAGTAACCAAAAGAGCCTTTCTGCCTCTTGACGTATCAATAACTAGCTTCTGCCCGCGAATTCGACCGCAGTGACGTTTCATATTCCCCAGACCCACTCTGTCGCATCGCATCGCCTGCCCGCGCTATTACTTCATTTTCACTTAGCGTTCTTTTCTTTTTGCTCGGCTCCTAAAGGCCCTTGCGCGATGTTGAATAGCCTATAGCCTTCCTCAAGAATTGGGCTATCAAATGCAAAAATATTTTTTCAAATCCGACCGGTAGTAGATTACCCCTACATACAAACTAATAAACAAAAAACAAATTTTAACCTATTTATAATATTACTAGTCGCACCCCGCGGTTTCACCCGCAGCGGTACGACCTATTCTCAGACCTACCAAACATACATAAAAAAAATCATAAAAATCGGTTAAGTCGTTTAGGAGGAGTTCGATAACAAACACTGTGACACGAGATTTTTATATTTAAGACTAGCTGACCGGACAGACGTTGTCCTGTTTCCTAGAACTCGATCGCAGCGCCACCTACCGGGTCCAATTATGAATCTAAACCATCCAGGGCGCCACCCAAACGCATACAAAAAAATTCATTCAATTCGGTCCAGCCGTTTAGGAGGAGTTCAGTGACATACACACGTACAGTAGAATTATATATATATAAAGATTAGATATAAGTAAGCATAGATAACATCAAAGAGAGACGCTTTAGCAAGTTTATAATTGAAGCCACAATCAAACCAATCAATTTCTACTAGAATGTCCAACATTTTCATATTCCCGAGGTGGTTGTGTTTAGTTGAATGCGATGCTAATGCAATAGACAGCATTCCATTAAGCCGCCCACAAAGAATACATAACATTGACTATCAATCTACAGGTTGTCTATTTGTCTGTCACTATATATATTATGCTTATGAAGTTAGACAATGCTTATATATAGAATACTAGCTATCGGCTCGCGACTTCGGCTGCGTGCATTTCGGATTATCCCTTAGAAATTTTAACACAACATTTAAGTCTTTGGATAATGATTTTTTCATTACTCAGGTTCAAGCTAACTCTATACATTATATTATATACTAGGTTTTGCCCGCGGATTCGCCCGCGTGGAGGTCAGAAATTTTCCCACGGGAACGTACTACCGGGATGAAAAGAATCCTACGTGTTAATCCAGGTTATAAACTATCTGTGTTCCAAATTCTACCCAAATCCGTTCAGTAGTTTTTGCGTGAAAGAGTAACAAATATCCATCCATCCATCCTCACAAACTTCCACATTTATAAATTAGTAGGATTATTATACATAATTATATATTATTTATACCCTTTTTTTTCTTCACAATCGGTTCAGCGATGAAATGTCGCCGGAACTCGGACTTGAACCCGGTTAACAGCAAGAGGCTCGTAACATAAACACTTAATCCTCTGTATATACCCCTTGGAACAATGCCGCCGTGATTTTAAGAAGTGAATAGAGTCGTCGTTGTTCAAAATCTCTTAATTAAACAAACACTGAAACACTTCCAACCTTATTACAAAAAGCGGTTTAACTAAAAACCCAGGTTCAAATCTCTATAAACTACGGTTTAAACAAAATTGATATTACAAATCGTGGTTTTTCGAAAAACCGTAGACCATTCCATGGTCTAACGCTAAACCTCGGCGGCCCGTAGTTTAAACTATCAAACCATGGTCTAAATCGTATCTGTCAAAGTTTTTCTTATAGGTTATAGCATCTTTTTCATTGTGTTGTGTTGTTTTAACCCGAAAATGGATATTAACACGGTCGATTTAATTGATATTTAGGATATTGAAGCCGCTGAGTTGTTGGGAACACCAAGCCGACACAACATAAATCGTGTTCGAATAAATCCCTTCGTAGAATTATCCGGTGAAGATTTCAGGCAAAAGTCTAGGTTAAATAAACGTTATGCGATGAAAATAGTAGACTTATTAAGAGGAGATTTGACTAGAGATGCTCGAGGATGCTTAATAATGTTAATTTATGTTTACTTACTTTTTACTCGGTACTCCAATTCTCAGTTCGTTTTTTCTTTTTTTGGTCCATAACGATATAATGTTAAAATTACTATAGAAGGCACAAAGAGACATTTGTTCTAATATAGACTGATAATTTAAAAATTCCAATGCTAAATTAACTTTGTTCAACTTGGGATAGTTTTGTTTAATGTTATGGTTTCATATAACGCGCCAGAATGTTACGCTTCGTTACACGTACCTACTTAGATGTATTATTAGTAATTAATACGACACTAAGTAATGTGCTTAAACCTATACAAAACTACAATCGACGAAATAACTAATGTTCCATGCAAATTAACACTCTCAATATTTTTAATACTCCTAAACATCATAATAATCATTAGGGTATTAACAAAAAGTTTTCTTTTCTGGGCATACGGTACGTTGCAATAGAATGATATCACGGTGAACGAATAATATTTGTATTAATCTGTGGTTGATATGTAGAGAATGGTTCAAATGACGGTACTAAGAAGACTACGGTTTTTTTTAAGTTTTGTAATACGGACAAATTTAGACCATGGTTCTGCAGATAAGCCTGGACTTGATAGGACAGGTTTAAACCAAGGTTTATTTAGTTTTTTGTAATAAGACTGTTCGAGTTAAGGCTCGTTCAAACAGGCGCGAAAAGCGGTGCCTTTGTATCGCGTGCGGTTCGCAACGCGTCATCGCGTGTTTCGCCTGTTTAAAGGAGCCTTTAGTGTGACGTAATTTCCAAGCTAACTCTACACACACACTACAATCTGTCAGCGTAAGAGTGGTCTGGAGCTGTCAACAGTCTAAACATATCAGTCAACAGTGTCGTTCTTGAATGTTCGTAGAAAAAGGTGGAGACCACTTAGAAGGTTGATAAACTATGAGAAATCGTTGAAAGAAACAATGGTACCTACTTATTGTTAAAGTATGTCGATGTGCTGCAGAATTGATGACATCTTAGGTTTTAAGTGCTGGCCAGAATTACATCAAATTCATTATCATCTCCAGCTTTATCCCAATTGTTTTATGGGGTTTGGTAAAGCATGTGTTCTTCCACACATTTCTATTTTCCGTCATCTCAGTTTCTAGCCATATTACTTACCATCTTTCACACATCAATTCATCTTTTTCTTGGTCTTAATCCCACTTCTTCATTATATTTCCACATTTAAATTTTGGTGCTTCTTTTTAGCGCGTAATTTGGCTACGCGTTTGACTTCTTCAGTAACATCAATTCATTTCGGTTGTTCCTTTAAATTGAAGTGCAAAAGGGAAGCGTGTTAATCTAGTGATAGTATTCTAAATTCTAGTATAGTACAGCCCTGTAATTATACTGTAATATTCTAAGTTCTAAATAGAAACACGCTTTACATTTGCTTACAAGTTTACATATTAAGAAGTATGTAAACTAAGTAGTCACATTAAATATCTAAACAGGCTGATTTGCTATACAAATGAAGGCGGCCTACAGCTGATAGGTACATTGAGCCCTAGATAGATCGAATTGCCTTGGTTAGGAAACTGATATTCCATTTAAATGTGAACAATCTGTTTCTGCCGTATTCATTACTTTATACTTAGTTACCGTGTCATTAATCTAGAATTAAAGTAATTCCGAGGTCTTACGTTCGACATTGGTCCATTCTAGTAGAAGTGTTAGCGATAAAAGTTGTTGTTCATGGACACCCATACCAAGTAAGTGCCATTCGTATTTTTTAAACTAATGGCTACCTGTAAACCTGGTAAAATGGCTAAATCTAGGAACTTATAGAAAACATTGTGTTAAGTATAGAGAATACCGTTGCTACTACTTAAAAGAACAAACCACCATTACCAATCCGTGTGTCATTTGGGTACATACCTAATTGTAGCAATGTCACCTTCCCTGTTACGTCTTTAGAGGCCCATATCCGGCATTAGAGGTTCACTGGCTGATGTACTTAGCTGTCTTTCAATCTTGAGACTTCTGAGTATACGTTAAGAGGCTTACAAGAGCTAAAGCGCGGTCACTGTTGGATTGCATAGAAAAGAAAGAGACGCGCGATGACACAACGCTGGTAATTTATTGCAACATATGAGGCAATTATGGATTTACAAAAAATCTAATCATTGGACTAAAAAAATAAAACACTATTACGTTAGTATGTTACTTGTAGAATAATCTGACAAAAAATCAGAATGTTTGCATGTATATTAGTATGGTTTTTAAACGTTAAAAGACTTTTTTAAGAGGTATCTTCGTGATTTTTTTCTATCATACCAAGTTAATTGTATTATGTTTTCAACACACTATCTAACTAGCATATATCCAGAAGAATAACATATATTTTTCTGATTTTGGTTACTGCAGTGGATCATATATTTTTAGGCATTATAAATTTGCGTTTAGGTCATGTAGTCCCCTTAAATTACATAGACTGAACTTGCATTCATTTTTAGGTGCATAACAACATAACTACCAAAGTAAATAAAGTATAAACAAAGTTCCTTCGTTACTCTACCTATCAGAATCAAAACGAGCAAAACATCAAAGGGTCATAAACAGCATTCTAATTGCGTAACAAACTATCAATCAAAATCTGAATCATTTTAAAGTCTATTGCTTCTTATGTTGGAAAAAATTGTCTGCTCAGCAACGTAAATAACGCAATGAATGTCGTTAAACTGTCAAAATGAAAACCACTCCTACTGTTGAGTGTGTTTCGCAATAACCCCACGGGTTACAAAATCATAATATTCCCCGTCATTACAGGGTTGTAGAATACAGTAATTAAACAGTAATCTCAGAGAAGAAAGTGGCAAGTGAAAATAAAGCAGATGATAATAACGTTGAAATTAAATATAAGTGAAAGTGAAAGAGAAGGAACGTTCCCTATTATTGAGGCGTTACGCTCCAGATACGGTTTCTGCTCCGTTTATATTAAATTTTATAACGTCTCTGTTTGCGTTTGAACCTTATTTTTTTGATGACGGGAATGGAAAAAGGAAGGGTTCAGTCAAGGTTGGACAAATAATGTAGCTTCTGAAATTGAGAACCCGATTACCACAAGGTAAAACAAAGTTTTCACTGTACTCAGCGACATGGTTCCTTGGAACAACCCAGGATAGGATAAAAATGTCAACTTTTTACCACAAATCATAGAAATGTAACTCGAAACCAGTTTCTTTGACACAGGAAATAACAAAGCTGATAATAGTAATGATACATAGAATGTTCACAAAAATAAAGTTCGACATAAATCAAGAAGTATCAAAAAAGCTGCTAGAACATAACCGCCGCGCATCCCGTATAAACAAATATCACAATTCAAAGAAATAAGCATTCAAAAACATAGTACTACATATGTTTGTCACGTACTGTCATTATGAGATAAACATAATGTTTTCTTAAGCACAGGAAGTCGTGACTAAATTGAAAGTTAAACATAAACATGTACTTATGGAGAGGATATCAAAGAAAAAGCCCTTTTGTTTGTTCATAGTTGCTTTGGTGTTGTTTTATATGGGAATTATGGTGATAGATATCTTTACGACATATCATATCAAAGCCGACGTAAGCCGCCTTCAAGTTCACACGTTCTTGTAAAATTGAAAGTATACCGTAGTACTAGGATGTTTTGGCGCGTGGACAAAATCGGAACTAATGCCGCCCTCATGTTTTTTCAATACATATTCTGTGTCAATTTCACAAATGTTTACCTACAACGCCCCCTTGTCAATGTCATTCAGGCGCCAAAAGATCCATGTAGCATTTTATTAACCAAAAGGATTCCTAACGACTCAACGGAATATTTGTGTATGATTTCTGACAAATAAATCAGCATAATATATATGAGTAGCTTTTGCACGCGATTTCGTCGGCGTGAAATTTCTTGTTTTAACATAAAAAATATCTTATGACACTCGGCAATACTGTCGCTTCCTATTCGTGAAAGAATTTTCGGAGTCTGGTCAATAGTAGGTCGGCAGGCTACCCCCTACATACTACCTCACAAATTTTAACTCTTTATAATATTAGAATAGATATTGTCGAAAAAAAAATACTGAAAACCATAATGGCACCGAATAAATAGTTAGATAAATTAAAGCTTAAACTTTAAGAGCGCATACACGGGTCCACTAGCGCCACTCCTTTAAAAAAAATATTCTCTCGTGACTGAGAACGAATTTTGAAAAACGGCTCAATAAGCGACCTCGGTAAGTGTATGAAGATTTTGCTAATACCTTCTATAAACTTTCATATTGAGACACGAAGCAACAAAATTCGATCTAAACAAAAGCGGCTATATTCATTTAGATCATATTTTGTTGCTTCATGTCTGAATATGAAAGTTTATAAAAGGTATTAAAAAATCGTAGACACACTTACCGAGGTCGCTTATTGAGCCGTTTTTCAAAATTCCTTCTCATTCACGAGATAATATTTTTTTAAAGGAGTGGCGCTAGTGTACCCGTGTATGCGCTCTTAACACCGTTCTATTTACCGAATCGATATCTTCCCAAAAACTACCGACAAGTTATCAACATTATTTGTAATCGCTACCAACAAAGCGGAATCTACCAGGGTTCAAGCTGTGAACTGCTAAGGGGTCGAAAGACAAAACAATCTCCCTTCTGCTCACCACCCTCGCCCCTCACTTTAATAATAAAAATAGACGGCAGGAAACTATACTTCCCTATAGAAAACTCCAAAAAATAAAGGATTCCATTGCCTCTTAATACTGACCTTAATTTTAAGGTGGTCAAACAAAACCACCAATGGATAGAATAGATGTAATAGCGAGTGAGGGGACCAGGATTATCGACCTAACAGATGTGCAAGGGGCGAAAGAAAGACAATATCGATCTTTCAACGCTGCGCGTGCGCTTATTGATTTTAGCGTGAGGTTCGTATGGGGTTACCACTGAGGGGAGATTGTTTGAATACTTTGATTCAATGTGTTGTGTTTGAGAATATATATATATATGAATTCAATAAGTACAACAAATTTGGGATGGAATTGGAGTTGTGAATATTGTGGAAAAGTCTTATAGGATTTTTAATTTTAAATCACGGAGACTGAGTTGGTGACTTAATAAATGGTTTTTTTCTGTAGAGGCCATTGTCTGATTTTACAACTTGTCTTTAATATTTTTATAGCTATGAGTGAGAATGTTTTTTTCTAGTTTACTTAAACTAAAGAACTAAAGAATGAATGTAGCATGAAAGCTTTTCGTGGGTTGTTAGTTACCTTTGGACTATTGCAGGTTAGTTGGTGTGATATACAATTATTAATCTTTAAAAGGAGAACAAAGCGATGAAAGCTTCAGTGGGGTAATTGCGTAACACGCTAACAGTAGGAATGGCTTTCATTTTGACAGTTCAACAACATCCATTGCGTTGTTTACATTGTTGAGCAGACTAATTTTTCGAACATATGAAGCAATGGATTAGCAATAGGCTTCAAAATGATTCAGATTATATCTGAATCATTTCACGCAATTAGGGTGCTGGTCATAAATAAACCTCTCGGCGGATGAAGGTTTTTCGAAGATACAGGTGGTTACTACAGGGATATCGTTTAGAACTTCCCATAGTTTCGAGTTAATTGTATATCACACCAACCACCCTGCAATAGTGTGAACTTAGGAGGCGGTAGAGGCGGTACCATTGAAATTCAGAGGTGGCGCCTCAAAAGAGTCCCGATCTATCTCCTGTGGCGATTAGACCTTCTAGAAAAAGTCAAAGTGTTTGCTAATTTAATTGTATATTTTTAATGACATTGATTTTACATTCTATAACTATTTTAACTCATATACTAAATTATTAATTGCATTTTTTTTTGAAAAAAAAACTGCTTTTCAATATCCTAACTTCCTAACTACATAATATTATAAATGCGAAAGTAAGTTTGTTTGTTACCTTTTTACGCCTAAACCACTGAATCGATTATCTTGAAATTTTGCATATACGTTGTCAGGTGTACCGAAACGGATATAGGGTACCTTTCATCCCAAAAATAAGTGCTGTTCCCGAGGAAAACAACAATAATGTTCTTATGATAATAGGTGGCGCCATGTGTCTTTCGAATCAGAATTAAATTATAACCCGAATTGATTGTCAAAGTCTAAATTAACGCGAAAGAAGCCGCGGGCAAACGCTAGTTTATAAATATGTTAGCACCATGTATCTATCAAATAATTAATTTATCTGCCACTGGTTTATATTTAATTATTTTTACCTAATGTGGTATAGGAATTTTATTCTTAACATATAATTGTATAATATTAATGTATACAAAATATTGTAAAACATTTTAAAAGAGTGATGGAAGCGTTTCTTGCCCATTCTTCTCCACACGAAACTACCGTTTGGAAGGGGCAACTAGAATCAATTCTATTTTCTTGTAAATATTGACGTTCAAAAATGCCTTTTATGTGCCTATTTGAAATAAGTAACTGATTTGACTTTGACCATGAGTTGTGCTGTACTTACTGATAATTCGGTGGTTTTACTCTAAATCCAAAGCCTTAAGGAGGAACCTTCAGGGTAGCCCGCGAAATTCAAATTTTATTAGGTTTTTTGCAATTTTCAGGTCACTGTCAGGTTGTATTTTGATTAAAATATGATTGGCGACCGTAACAAATATGGCTTTATAGAATTATAATCATTAGAATCAGCAATACATCTCTATAAGTTCATATTATCCTATTGAATGACTATTTCATGAAATCATGACGTTTGAGGTCAATTCTAACTTAAGGAGTATTGCTGATTCTAATGGTTATAATTCTGTAAAGCCATATTTGATACGGTCGCGAATCATATTTAGAACACCATTCAACCTGATACTGCCCTGCAAATTGAAAAAAACGTAAGAAAATTTGAATTTCGCGGGCTACGTTGGCGCATGTCCCTTAACCAACGATTCTAGTATTTAGTTAACATCACAGTTCGTATTGATGTATTTAGGAATAATTTGCATTAACAGCAAAAGATTCTTTATAAACCATTTCTATTTCATAGTAGTTTGAGGATAAGTCAACTCAGAACACAAATAGGTCAAGGCGATACAAACGTAGCATAGTCATTTAGCACAAACGCGGCTGCGCATCAAATGTGCAAGCGCATAAAACGGTCATAAACTTTTATTGACATACAGACACACATACACGTGGACACGATTCTCTGTTGCTATGAGGACTAAAGAAAGCCGCGTTGTAATTGTCATTATCATAATTATATTTATTAAGTTTATTGCATATTTTTACCTATTGTGCGGTTTTATCATATATTTATTACGTTTTTTGCATATTTTCACCTGTTGTGCGGTTTTATCATATATTTATTAAGTTTATTGCATATTTTCACCTGTTGTGCGGTTTTATCATATATTTGTTAAGTTTATTGCATATTTTCACCTATTGTGCGGTTTTATCATATATTAATACGTTTATTGCATATTTTTACCTATTTTGCGGTTTTATCATTATTTTTATTAAGTTTATTGCATATTTTCACCTATTGTGCGGTTTTATCATATATTTATTAAGTTTATTGCATATTTTCACCTATTGTGCGGTTTTATCATATATTTATTAAGTTTATTGCATATTTTCTCCTATTGCGCGGTTTTATAAATTTCTCATGTGACTATAATTATTATCGTGGTCGTCCACATCCAGGTCCATGTCCATAAAATTTATGAAAATACAAAACACGTTATAATTAAAAAAATATCGAGTACAGAAATTTGAGAGCCTATTCCATACATTTTACTTCCCTAAACGTGTTTTCGTGATGTGGACGTCCACGATAATACCGTCACGTTAGAAATTATAAAAGCGTACATTGATTTTTGGAAGAGCAGTGGTAGGTACTTAATTTGCATTAGAATTTTCAAAGATAACACAACTTCTTTTTCACCACATGCCAGACCCTTTTTGGCACTCGCTTTGCTAAACGCATTTTGGTTAATACGCTTATTATGAAGACCTGACTTTTTCAACTTTGAATTGGCAAATTCTCACCTAGTGGGATTTATACATAGATGTCCGTGGCATCAGAAAACCAGCGGAGCGTCATTTTTTTTAAATTTCGCAGCGTTGTTTTGAAATAAGAGCGGAGCCTTTTTGGCATCGACCAGCTCTTTTTTTATGTTAATTTTGTTAGTTTTAAATGCTCCTTTTATTTTTAATCATTGGATTTCCTGTGTGTCCCCCAAATAAAATATTTTGTCTTTCTTTCTTTCTGTACGGAGAGCTGTTTTCTTTGGTCATGTCATTCCAGCAACCCTAGAAAACAAGGCGTATTTCAGTACCTACATTTACGAATCATTATCATCATGTTATCAGCTAATAAACTTCCAATGCTGGAAAAATGCCTGCAGTAGTTGAATAGTCACAGTAGATCCTAAAACTGCCTATGAGCATAGCATTCTCCATTGATATGCCCGACTTACTTTTCATAATAAATCATCTTATACACGTTCAGTTGTATCAACAAGATATAATATACTATTTCCGTTCCATTATAAATATACATTTTCAGGTATGAAGGTACCTATTTCAAATTGTATAATAGCTCATTTAAATATCTCATAATCTCATAGATACGGGATATTAACTAAGTACCTAATCGTAGGTTCCGTTGTGGAAACCTGTTGCTGGTAGTACCTACCGACTATGCTTAAGAGGCAAAATAAAATTCCCTTGTGAATGTTATAATAATGCTGACATTCTCGTTGTTAAAGCTGATGCTTAGATGGTCTGGTCCAAAAGTATCTAACGGAAACATAAACAAATGGATCAGAATTTGGATTTGCATGCCTATTTTTGCAGTGCCACTTATAAATTGTTTACTTTATTTTGATTTGAAATTCGAATTTAAATCAACCTAAAAGTATTTTGATCTGGCAATTGAGGTTAATTTTATAACCTCAATTTTCTTCAATGATTTTTCAATTACAATTTAATAATGTTATTCAAACGATGATTGTTGAAAAAGTGGTGATATACATATAAAATTGAAATCTTGTATATACCTAAGAATGTGTTAATAATTAATTCATTGCGTACGAATTAACCTGAACAGGGTTTGTTAACACTTTCGTTAGATAGTTTTAGAACAGACTATAGCGAATTTCTTTGATGATCTACAGTTCTACACAAGTCATGTGTCTCGAATCTTGTCGGGTTTTGTCCAATGTGCGTAACATAATGTCTTGTCACAGTCATGCATCATCACCATCAGCCTACAGTAGTCCACTGGTGGATATAGGCCCCTCCTAAGATGCACATGTCGCATGCAAACTTTCTAGTTCATGTAAACTATGCTATATTTGATAGTCCACCAGTGACTGAATCTGCAATCAAATCAAATACGTTTATTTGGAAAACTAGCTGTGCGTTTTCGCTTAGCGTTCTTTCTGCCCTTTTTTACTCGGCTCCTAAGGGTCGTAGCGTGATGTTACGGTTTAACACATTTATTTCTCAAAAGATTACATTAATCACTTACAGAGTAAATACAATAATAAGTAAACAAAATAGCCGATTAGCGTTTTTAGTAGGGTAGATGTTAAAATAGCCAAAAACCTTCCTCAAGAATTAAGCTATCAAATGCAAGGAAATCCGACGGGTACTTCCAGAGATTAAGGATCATTTCTATGGTGAACATAATAAAGAGTTTTCTATTCTATTCTATCATATTCTATCATTTAAGGCGCTTCCCCGACCAAACGACCTTGAGCGTTCGCTCCTTCTCTGTCCCGTCGCTGAGTCTCGCTCCCTAGACACGCTCATTTATCATAGAATTCACAAAAATATTGAATTTATTTGAATAAAAAAAGACAAGCGATCTGAAATAAAATAAAACGTGAATTATTTAGATTTTTAAATTATCTTTCCATTAGTGTAATCCTCAAATTATTAGAACGTCAACTTTAGCAGAAGATGCATGCAATCAATCATTTTAGTCATTTTTTACAAGGAGATTTTAAATGTATTTATAACACATAATAACAAATAAGAACGTGCAATGTGATGATAGGATATCGAACATTAATAATGTGCTTTTAGATGTAGTTTATTACCCACAGTGAATGAGTTAATAGCCTCTGAATAACACACTATAGCAAGGTTTTGCTCGGGGTACCGCCTTCACTGTAATTGTAAATCCCTTCAAAGAAATCAATAGTCAGAAACGTTGAGATCACTACAAACAGTACATAAATACGTAAGATTCTGTTATACCAACCACGGTTCTACCGTCGCTTATTTCCATGCATTGATCTCATCACAAATCATTCCCACTATACAACACTACTAAAAATGTACTTCCTAAAGAAATTACCACATACGACGAACAATGCACATTTTCTACGACAAGTGAAAAACCTTGAACTCCGGCGCAGTCATACACAATTATTGCACTTAACTACACGTTTATCAGACTGCACTGATTACGTACATGTAAAGCTGCATTCATGCAAGCGTTAACAGAAACAATGTCGTGGAAAACGATTAGGTATCTAGGACTATTTGTCATTATTTATGTATTTGTATTTAGAGATTTATTATAACTATTTGACTGTAATCTAAGTCAAATCATTTTATATCAATTAGGCACATAAAAGGCAATCAATATTTACAAACAACCGACTTCCAAAAAAAACACTTAAAGACGTAAAAAATAACTTTAATTTCGGAAGTCGGTGTCTTTGGTTTTTAACCGACTTCACAAAAAGGAGGAGGTTCTCAATTCGTCTGTATGTTTTTTTTTTTTTATGTGTGTTAGCTCAGAACTTTTTTCTGGGTGACATGTGGTCCCATTTAAATTTGATCAAGGTCTAACCAGTAGTTTTTGAGTTATCCTTAATACTGCATATTTTTTCCACTTAGTTTATATCAACGATGTGTTAATAATTTCCTGTCACTGTTGTTTACATACCAATTAGTGGTACCTATCCGAATTTGTGGGGGGTAGGTACCTACCCCACACAAATTCGTATACCACTACTTGGTGTATAAATATCAGTGACAGGAAATTATTAACACATCATCCATGTAAACTAAGTGGAAAAAATATGCAGTATTAAGGATAACTCAAAAACTACTGGTTAGACCTTGATCAAATTTAAATGGGACCACATGTGAAGCACCACCTATCAAATAAAAAAAGAATCATCCAAATCAGTTGACCCAGAAAAAAGTTCTGACCTAACATCCATAAAAAAAAAAGACATTCATACAAATTGAGAACCTCCTACTTTTTTTGAAGTCGGTTAAAAAATTGAATTGATTTTATTTGCCGTTCCAAAAGGCAGTTTCGTATGTAGAAGAATGGAGAAGAAACTTCATAGTTCCATAGAAACTCCTACCTGTTCTTTTAAAACGTTAAACAATATGTTGTTTATTATAATTAGGTAATGTGGGTGTATACAGGGTGGCATCATCGACGCGCAATTTATAACATGAATTCAGCACATGATTCTAGAATCTATCTAGAGAAATTTTCATCGGTTATCTTAGAAAAAGTCTGATGTTTTATAGAAAACTGCAATACCTACGCGGTCAAAATCTTTTTTTTTTAAATAACCGACGAAAAATATCACCGCAGAGGGGTTTAGAATCATTACTGAATCCATGGTAATAGTTTGTGCGTCCCTGACACCCTGTACCTATAGGTACACACGGCTACATATCAAGCTATGCATTTCCAGTATAAGCTGATCTCGCATTGTACAGGATTTCCGTGCAATGAGAGGTCCGCTTATCCTGGAAATGTATAGCTTGTTATGTAGCCGTGTGTACACCTCTGCCTTACCCTTCGGGGATTACAGGCGTGATGTTATGTTAAGTTAATTAATGTTGCGTTCAATAAGAAACCAACAAACTTACTAAAAAGCGAACTAGACGCCAGCGACTCACAAACTAGCCTTATTATGCACGGCAGAAATTTAGTTTTTTACGAACCGCGCCTCTTCTGTTTTATTTGAAGGTAGCTTTTGATAGTCCGTCGCGAAGGACAAAGTTTCCCTTTGAGGTTTTTCCATGCAGTTAGCACATTAAGGGTGAAAGTCACTAAACTTTTATACCTAGAATATAAATCTTATGCATATAATATATCTTAAGAATAAATTATGAATTTTTGACAGTTTTTCCATACTAAAACTGTCAGACGTCAATTTTATTCTTATTTTATTTAATTATTTTATTTAAAAAAAATGTCTTAATCAGTAGTTCCAGAGATTAGCGCGTGCAAACAACCAAACAAACAAACTCTACAGCTTTATTGTTAGTATATACAGGGTGGATTTTTGAGATGGGGCAGCAAGGTCAGCTACCTTAACCGTTGTAGCTACAGGAAAACGGTCTTAGGAGACTTTCCTTAACTTTTTGAGAAATTTTGAATTGCATTCACTGATTTTGAAAAAAATGTACAGTCAGCAGGAAAATGGGCAATTTTCACAAAAACTTTTTTTTATGCCAATCAATCATGTTTCATATAAGGATCAAAAACCTCTATCGGACCAACTGAGGTTTCAGTACTAGAAAAGTCAGAAATCGCAAAAAACTTTTCCCATACATTTCGTAGATAGATAGATAGAAAGATATAGATTCTTTAATGTTAAGATATGATATTATTTTTTGTTATTATTTTAAATTTAGAGGTGTTAGACATATTTTTTAATTTAATATCGAAATACTATTGAAGAAATGTAAATTTATTATTTTTAAATTGTTGATTTAAATTATATGGAATTCAAAAGTAGGTTATAAAACTTTTTAGTGTATATACTGTAATTGTTGTAATTTTTGTGTGTAATTTGTGATAAGTGTTGCAATTTTGTGTGTAAATTCAGATACAAGTTACTTGTTTATGAATAAAATGACTATGACTATGATTAGTACAGGACAGAAGATACGGAAGCTTTCTTTCTTAATTTAGTAAAGCTTACTTTTTTCTTTCACTGTGCTTGTAAACACAGCTTTACAAATGTCGCCCGTCACACTGCCTAGCTCAGTAATGACGAGAGAGATAAAACTTGTATAAAGCCTAATGTGTGTGGTCGGGAACTAAGTCATCATCATTAGGAATACCATCAGTTTTGTCACCTTACCACTACTAGAAGTCATGTTAAACAAGCTGTATCTAGGGGACTACAGGACCTAAACGCAAGTTTTATAATGCCTAAAAGTATATGATCCACTGCAGTAAACAAAATTAGAAAAATATGTTATATTCTTCCGGATATATATTATTCTAGTTAAATAGTGTGTTGTAAACATAATACAACAAAGTTGATACGATAGAAAAAATCACGAAGATACCTCTAGTATTTTTTTTTAACGATTTTAAACTATACTAATATACATGCAATCATTCTGATTTTTGTCAGATTATTCTACAAGCAACATATTAAGGTAATAATGTTTTAATTTTTTTGTCCAATCTATAGAATTTTTGTTAATAAATAATTGCTTCATATATATAATTGCAGCGTTATGTCATCGCGCTTCTCTTTCTTTTCTATGCAATCCGACAGTGACCGCGCTTTAGCTATAATGTTGTCAGCCTCTTAATCCCTTTGTGTAAAAGTCCATCGTTTTCCTGAATGACAATTCTAATCCAATTCGTAGTTATTTTAAATGAAAATTTAGATTGTGTTGCCTCTGTATTTTGTATGGTCTGTTTCATAAATATCTGACGAAAATGTAAACAAATGGCTCGGAAAGCGTACCTGTCGATGCCAATTGGAGTGCTTCTTAGAAATTGAGTACTTTGATTTCTTTATTTGAATACTTAAACCCGAAATTCTACTTTTAAATTACCTTAAAGATACTTTTGATTTGATAATTGAGGTTAATTTTATAACCTCAATTTTCGTCGATTTTTTTTTAATTAGATTTTAATAATATGTATTATTATTCAAACAATAATTGTTGGAAAAAGTGCGGTGAGATATAAAGTTGAAACCTAAATACAGATTAATGTGTTACTTATTCCCTTTAGTGAGTAACTGTGTAAGAATTTAACCTGAACAAGGTTTGTTTACACTTTCATTAGATAGGTACCGTTTGAACAAACCGTGCCCGTTTTCCTCTTTCCACGACCTCACGGAAACTGTTCACCATAAGGTGGTCACTTGATCAGTTAAAGGCACGGAAAATTTTCTCATGTTCTTGCTAACGTTACGGCTCCCTTTCACTTCGGAATACAGCATGCTTGCTATTTGAAGCACTGGTTAGGTTAGGTTAGGCTAGTTAGTTACCATGCAGGTAACTATCTAAATACTCCTCTTTGATAATATTGACAACACAATTAGTCAAAGTAACAGTTTGTGAGCATCACAGTCAGCTGTAAAGTCAAAAGTGTCAGTCCACCCACACAATTTTAATCACCTCTAACCACGAACCATAACACTCATTCAAAACTATACATGCTTGAAATTGTCAGTTGCGTGCTTCGACTCACGTGCCCTTTATAACCTAATGATCTCCGATGATTCCCGATCATAACCGAATGTAATCGTCACCTCAAATTGGCTATAAGACGCGTGCGCATTGAGCGATGTGTTACTAGAAACGATTTCTTTGTCGCTGTGTGCTTCAGGAATGCGTGCGAGATGCATTATATCTGGTAGATTGTGACTTGTGAGGTAATTTCCGTTATCGATAGGGTTGGTGGTTGCGTTCGCATTCGTGTTTGAAGGGCGAAACCTAGATACTCAAAAGGTCTATGCGACTTCTTGACAGTTCAAAAGTGCTTGTAAATGGTTTAATTGGAGTAAATGCTTTGAGTTTGAGATTTTTATTGGAATCTCAGATGCACAGGATTTTTTTATTGACAGTCTCTTTAGCTCTTTGTATGTATATGTCTGGTATATCCTAACATTCAAAATCAACATTATAAAGCCGAAAAGGACCATTTCTGCATTGGTCCTTACAATAATCAAACAAATTTAGTCGGCCTTAGATTGCTGTGGCGTTAAAATGTCCTGCTTTATTCCAGAAGGTCAATTCTATTATTTTTAAGAACATTCGCATTCCAATCTCAGTTTCAGTCAAAAATTCCTCTAATTTCCCTAAATTTATGACAAGTTTTTGACGTGGATTGTCGCCGAGATAAGACATTGCGACTAGATTTTGAAGGTTTTTAAATACGGGAATTGGCCTTCAGAGGGCCTTCTCTCTGAACACGAATTCCGTAGTTTCGGCTGAAGTTAGGGACGTGACCAACTTCGTATCACTTTCGGACTTCACATCAGTCCGGGGCCGAAACTAAAAAGTAATGACAAAACGATGTTCGAACGAATGAAAAAGTTAATTAACGGGAGTATGGTTCATTTCGAAGTATCGAACTACCTTCGGACGGGCCCATATCTTCATTGACGGACTTTGAGGGCAGGCCCCCTGTTTCCAAAACGTTCAGAATAATATAAATATAATTGAACACTTACGTCATAGCTGCTTCAGTTTTGGTGCAAGGATCTCAGTTCTCGGGACAGTAACCTTCGTCGATCTCAAAAACTATCAAATGTAAGCGTTTCAAAGAGATTTGGAGCATCTTGATACTTTTGCCGGTACTAGGTACAACCCTAGTCAGTAGATTGCACTTGCGCTAGCGCATCTACTAGCACGTTGTGTAACGTAATGTGGTGGATCGCAATCTGGCTCGGATGTAGCAAAAATGAAAGGATTTGCACGCACCAACCTTTTTTATATTGGAGTATCAACGTATCGTTAGATATTGCGATAATTTGCTTCAGGATATTGGATTTCTCTGTTGCCTGTAGAAACTTCTAAAGGATACCGAAGTGAAGGTAATATTATTTTGAAGTTATGTTTTTGTTTTCTCAGTCTATTGCTTGGTATATTAACATCTTGCAACTCGTCCTAGAAAAAGTCTTTGATAGGCCAATTTCCATTTATCACCATTATTGCAAGTCGACCAATTATCTTATGGCCGCAAATGAAATCGAGAGCAGTGGTATTTAAATAATTCTTTACCCCTTAGGGATTCGTCAGGTTCTAGTGTACCTACATATAAAGTATTTCTATCGCATTGTGATTTACTTGCCTGATAATATAAATTATTTTATTTCTGTAAGTAGATTTGTACAAACACTTTTACACGTCAATCATATTTTTTAAACTAGATGGGGTCGGCGTTTTCTATCTGACTACTCTGAGAAGAAAGGCCGAAACAAACTCAGAGGTCACAATCTCAGTATGGGTTTCACTTTCGTTCTTTCGACTTTATCAAGCAACTTTTCAAAATTACAGCTTTAGCTTACCTTCCTTTAGCTCACCTATAACTCCAAAGTCCACTCAATGACCCATAAAAACCATATCATTTACAGAACTGGATCCCATAAGACAAGACAATGCATGGAATCACGCCATTGACTGCCATTAACTGCAAATGACCACCATTGCCCATCTCCATGCTCCATTGTGTAAACTGTCATTGTTGGCATGCTGCATTGTCTGCGGCTATTCGAGCGTCGCACAGGAATCGAATTCGCTACCGACACCCATTGAGGATGTATCGGGTCACGGTGATTTGATTTCCGGTTAATAGTTAATTGTGATAGGGTGATTGGCGTTTTTGTGTTTGTTAAAAAATGAGTCTGAAGTTCGTGTGCGTTTGGGAATGGCTCAAAGATCTGTCCTCAAAGTAATGACTTTCAGGCCATTCAGGTTCCCCACATTAACTTTATATGAAAACTGTCAAGTATTAACAGTACGGCAGATGTATATTTTAGAAACTGTCATCAAACAGCACCTTATTACGCCATACAACAAAAGTATTTAAAAAAAACGCACCAAACGAAACATCTGTTCACTGGTTAAATGTCGAACTGCATCAGCTAGAAAGCAACATAAGTATCTGTCCCATGTTTTGTACAATAGGACAAACAAAGAGCTTAATATAAATCCACTCACAATGAAGGAAGCTAAAAGTAAGGTTAAATCATGGCTACTTACTCGTGACTATAACCAAACCGAACTCCTTCTAAAATAGGTACAAATAAAACAATTTATTCATCCCACACAAGCACACGTTTCTAAACATCACACACCACATACCTACATTACACATACACATACATCATAAACACTACACACCATATACACTATACACCAATCCACTCTCATAAATTACTCCACATAACTAATGTTTAATTATTTTTCTTTTCATATTTTTTTTTTATTTTTTTTATTTGTATGTCTTAGATTAATTATTATTGCATAAAAATTGACTCATGTAATTGGGAGAAGACACTGGCTCCTGTAACACAGGTGCTATACCTAGCGCAGGAGTCAGGGCCTCACTATTTTTGTTGAAAATGATTTAGGGCAATAAAGAAAATTATAAACTATTATAATAGGTTAACCTAAACTAAGTTCGTGATTTTGTTTCCAAACGTGTAAACAAATACGTGTTTTCGGAAAAACTACTTATAACTTAAAAGTTCCAAGTCCGCTATAACTTCAAACATGTTAACGATGTTTTTGTCATTCTGAAATCACTGTAAACAACACAGGTTTACAGTTACCTTAGTTTTAAGAATACCTTCTATATTTATGCACATCTTCTGTTAATCTCGGCGTTCTTCAGGGTCCTCCTGGTTCGTCCTGTATAATATTATGTTTTCGTATGTATCGAAGGACCAGTAAAAATAAAAAAGAAAAGAAAAAGAAAAGGATAAAGATTATTTATTTATTTACATAAGAGTAGTCAGCAATATGCAAAACGTGTTGGTAGATATTATATAAAGATGTTTTTTTTTATGTGTACATAAATAATAAAATAAAATAAATAATTAAATATTTTGCCAATGTAGCGCCTAGTATACTATAGCGATATTATTTAAACAAAATAAATCGTATTTTTTTCCGCGATATCTTCGTTCCATCTTGATTCCACAAAGCTGTTTTCGCTTTTATTATAAAAAGTCAACTCGCCTGTCAAGTCAATTAAGTAGGTCCAAGCACTAAGTAATTACTGACATATCTCATCTAACTTGACGCGATTTAATAACATCCGCAGCAACTTAACTATAATGTATTAACTTGGACTTAAACGAAATAATAAGGTCTTGAGGCTATTTATAAGTAATTAGATGATTATGATGCAATGTGAGTTTACACCTGGTAACACAGAGAGATTGCAATTATGATAGTAAAAGTTAGAACTTAAGTTGGTTATGTTAGTTTATTCTTGGAGTTTTGTCTTTAATTTGACATAAAAATAATCTGTTGAATTATACATATTATTATGTTTTTTGATGTGAATAAGAGAGTGATTTCAATGTAGACGATAGATAACTGCATCAACCACAATATGAATCATTTTGAAGCTTATTGCTTATCCATTGCTTCATATGTTCGATAAGTTTGTCTGCTCAACAGCGTAAATTACGCAATGAATGTTGTTGAACTGTCTAAATTAAAGCCATTCCTACTGTTAGTGTGTTACACAATTACCCCGCTGGTATAAGTCAAAGTCAAAGTCAAAGTCAAAGTCAAAGTCAAAGTCAAAACGTTTATTGCGAACTAAATGTTACAATGTTGGTTTTATCTTATGTTAGTACTTAAGACTTAGCAGCTTTTTACGAGCATTGCAATTATCATTCGCCTGCCCCTAACATTGTAAATTAGCATGCATTTAACATTATTATTACTTAATAAAAAAAAAATATACAATAAAATTGAGAAATTTTAGTTATGTCAAAATTAAATGTCAGTTATTCAGCAATATTAATGTCATCCTTTTCAGGCATTACAAATTATAATTAAATAGGATGGACTAAATCTTATTGTTTGTATAGGACAGATCGCCACTTTTGTACATGAGAGAAAATCGTTATTTTGAAGAAGCAAATGAAATTGACCTTAGATACATGTGAAAATATAGCAAGTTAAGATAAGAAAGAATGAATGAAGAAATTGTGAAATACTCAGTCACTTTCTAGAAACCACACAGTGAGTAGGTAGTCTGTGGTTACAAAATATACCGCGTCTTCGTTTTAATGTCTCGATAGACCCACACCCTAATTGTGTAACACACCATCTATAAAAATCTCAATCATTTTGAAGCCTATTGCTAATCCATTGCTTCATATGTTCGAAAAAATTGTCTGCTCAACAACGTAAATAACGCAATGAATATTGTTCAACCTTCAAAATGAAACCCATTCCTGCTTACTCAATTACCTCGCCGCTCTATGTTTGAGCTTCAGACAGATAGAGTCTCTTAAGGCGCAGATATACGACTTTTAATGATTTCAAATTGAACATCACGTCTAACCGAATAGTCTTATTTGTTTGAAAAAAATATATGATAAACTAGACTATTTTCTTCGTAATTTGATATGTGAATATTTGAAATTATATTTTTATAACATAGTGTAATTAATTTGTAAAGTAATGTCTAACGCGAACACAAAAACGATAATCACGTAAAAACTATCGGGCGTATTTTCATTAAATCTGCATCATCTAAAAGACAATTTAATTACCCAAATTTTTGTATACGGCTTTTATTTGTATTGTGTTTGATAAATTAAGGGGGGTTGTTTTTGCGAAAAACCTTGATGCGCGTTGAAGCGGTAGCTCTTGCGGGCGACGGGCGGCAATGCATCGCTGACCAATGTCCGGGTAGACGCTAACGCTCTGTGCAATTTGATTCGCTTAAAAGTTTTGCATGCTCCTCCCACTCGCTAAAGGTCGCTGGCTCTTATTGTCGCCTTAAAGTCCTTGATTCCGATTAATATTATTTCCACATAAACGAATATATTCATTCAAAACACGTTTGTCTGAAAGTCGTTTACATGACATAAAAGTTATTGTTTTGTTTCAAAACCGACTTTGATTTACAACAGCCGTCTTTACCCACATTTCCTTTAAAACCACCATAAACCGTCACGAAATCTTATAAAAAACCTAATAAAAACGGTTAAACAATGCATAATTTGTAATTAATCCGTTAGATGGCCAGACAATAGGGCTGATGACAAACCAGTATTGTCCCTTGTCACATCCTGTCACATTGTTTTACTCAACCGAGCCGTGAACACTCTTCTGCTCTAATGTTAGGGGAATTTTAATTTCATTGTCAGAGTATAAATGTGAAGACAGGTCACGTGATTTTTGAAGACTTGACTTTTTGAGGACAGTAATTTGATGTGTCAAAATGGAAAATTACACAACAGTAATGTAATTAAACGAGACTTGTAGTAATTTTGATTCTCATTAGTAGGAACTGACTCCTGATTCATTAGTGCGGGATTATTGCGGAACACACTAACGGTAGGAATGACTTTAATTTTGACAGTTCATTCATTCATATTCGTTTATTTGCGTCACACAAGGTAAAAAATGATGTTAACAAAAGGCTTAGCTCTAAGCCAAAGGTATTGTTTGTTACTTAACTAACATATTTCTTAAAGTTAAAAATCTAAATTGTAGTAATTAAAAATTAAAAATTAAAATTATGCATTAACTGAGCATGTCACACAATTAGGGGGCTGATATAGAAGGCAGAGCAGCCAAAAAATAGGTTTTCAATATCAAACAATCTGTCTGTCGTAGCTACAAAATTAATCTGTCTGGTGTCTTATGTAATTTTGATGTTCAAAAATTGCTGATTGTCAGCCAATTTTTTTTTTACTTTATGTGTCATTGAAGTGCTAGCCCTAAATAGGATGAACATAACAACAATAAAATACACGTACTGTCTGTCAGTCTGTCACACAGGAGTGGCTATAGTTCAGAATGTACAGTTCGATCAGCCGTGACGGACACATCCGATTCCGGAAGGGAGCGTCCTGTCAGCTCATGTTACATACCATTTGATTAGTTAACTACGGAAAATCTATTAAGGTTAGTTAGAATTTGGGGTACTTGTTCGGTAACAAATTCTTTTTTTGCATTTACCTAGTTAGTGCATCAGATTGTAGCTAGATCATGCCTTTTGATGTTTTAGCTGTTCAGAGGGCCAAAACAAAGCAACATTTGATTAGCGATGACGCTAGTAGAAAAGTAAAAATGTATGGGGTTGACCTAAGCTATCGAAATGTCACGTGATCATAGGTCAACGAATAGAAATTAGCTAGACAATGATAACATCATTCAATTCGATGAAACGAATCGACAGCGTCGAACGATTACTTCTATATAGAGATGCGTAGTCAAGTGGCACTTTTCAACAAGCGTTATCGCTAGTTTTTTATTCGTATGATGGAAACATTAGCGAAAGCGATAGCGATTGTAGAAATAGAATCGTTCCGAAGCGAATACCATTTGTCTTGGCCCTCTGGTCCGAATTATTCTGGTTTCGTCAACCAATCTTCCCAAGTGTACAGTCGCAGGTTATTCAGGGTCTAGAGTATATTGAGGGGTAAGCGTATTGAGAACTTTCTGCAATTACACAATCTGTTACTGATTTACTAATAACGTATGAACTGATAATGCCCGAAATAAAGATATTTTATGTATTTCTTACCTGTCTACGAAAGTTGGTGATCAAGGTAATATTCAGGTAAAAAGAAGGTTTAAATCCAGCAGTTTGAGCCAGTTAAATAAAGAACTTATACACCGTTACATTTTGATCGTTATAATCCTTAAAAGGGCCATTGTAGGTACTCATCATTATGAAAAACTTTTACCATGGAAACAAACATGAAATCGTGAAAAAAAAACAGCTGATCCATACATTTTGACGAGTTATGCGAACATACACTTTTACTATCACTTTTATCAGCTGATATTTTTTTCACGATTTCAGGGTTGGACCCGTAGTAAAAGTTGTTCATAATGATGAGTATTTTAAAGGATTAAAAATGTAACTGTGTATATGCCTGCTAGATCTGAGTAGAGATTAAAAAGAAATCTGTCATTTTTGATCATGCTGGACATTTTTTTTTTTTTATTTGTAGACATTTGACTTCCACCAACACGCACTGGGTCCGCGTGGTGGATTACGGCCCACTTCCTCTCACATAGAGTAGGCCTGTGTCAGCAGTGGGAATGTTATTGGCTGATTATTGTAATTTTTTTGTTAATAGTCCTAAGAGACTATGTTTGCATAGGCATAGAAAATCTAGCTACTAAAAGACCACACACAAAGGACCACACACGTAGTTTATATGAACATAATGAAATACTAATATTGCGTACAGAACGATTGGTCTTTATTGCCTAGGAGTCACATATTAATAAACAAGCCATTGACACAGATTGCTCCTACCATGTTGTAAAAGACAACTTAGTAGTATTTAGTACTATGTAGTGAGTTGTAGTAACTGTGATAACGATAAAGTTTCATGTGTCACGGGTTTTTGTATTTTTGACATCCTCGTTGGCATCCTTCTTAGTCTGGGGAAGGAAGGTGTCGTTGAGAAAAATCGTAGAATAGAATAGAATACTCTAATAATAATGTAATTAATATCTCTATATATATATCTCTCTCTCTCTCTATAATTATGTACAGTCAGCAAAAGAGAAAAGTTTCCAAGGTCGCCGGATATAGTTGAAGTTTAGTAAGAAACCTATGAATGTTTTCGAATTAAATTTAATTTGATCAATGACCAGTTTGTTTTCTATTAATTAAATTTAATTTTATTCGAAAAAATCATCAGTCCCAACTAGTTCTTATTTGTATTTGTGTGTTTTTTCGTTGCCGCACATAAACGTATTTTCTTCCTTTTTTTATTTCTATACATAAAACATATACTTATCTATATATAAATAATAAACATGAAACAATAGCAAGGAAAAAATGTAATGGCAGTTGCATGTGTGTGTGTGTGTGTCGTAGTCATGGCAGTTGACGGATAGGTAAGTAAAGGCTAGCAGTCCAAGGAGAAATATAATATCCAATGGAGATGTATGGATGAACAAAATATGCTGCATCAATTCCGAATAAATTGGAATACATAACATACATAATCAGCCTATAATGTTCCCACTGCTGGGACTCAGGCCTCCTCACTTTGAGAGGGAATGGGCTGTAATCTACCACGCGGCCGGTAAATGTAAAAAAAAAAAAAAAAAAACGGTAAATTGGAATACTTGAGGGCAATAGAATGATGATTATCGTTGTAAAAATGGCTGCTGTTCGAAAATTGTTAAGAATTTTCATAGTCGAGTCAACTACCAACCATAAATAGAGATTATGGTTGTCGTAGTAACTAGAGGACTAAGCTACATAGTTCTCATACAGAGAAGCAAGGGTATTTTGTACAAAAATTGTTGCCACGTGGAAAATGAAAAGTCGTCACCTGTCACGCGATAAAAATTGCCTAGCTATGTCCACGAGAATTTTTATTTATTTGGTACACCAACAGCAGCACATACAAAAAATTAAAACAGAACAATAACATAATAAAAGTACTGGTATGTATGCCTTTTATAGGTATACAGCATTCATCACAAAACAACATCGTAATTAACTAAATAAAAACGAATGAAAACATAAATTACAATTAAAAACAAAATTTAAAATAAGTGAATTCAAAATGTTACCACGAGAGGAGAAACGTGAAAGGGGTGAGTGATATCTAAGAATATTCAGTGTATGCACTCCCGTACCTCAGAGACTGATCTTCTAAACTTGCTACGTGATAAGTACACCGTGTATTGTATATGATAATATGAAAGACTACTATTACCTACTATTATGTAAATAAAACGGTTTGAACCTTACTTCCTACAATGTCATCTATTATGGTAAACTGCTTCCTGTATCTCGGAGCGACGCTAAAGTGGCTTATTACGAAAGCTCGACAAACGTACTGCGTGGCTGAGATTCCATTAGAGTCAATGCGGACGGCGCGCTTCGTTGGTTCAACGATTATAGTAGGGCATTGTGTACAGTGATGGTGGTCTAGACGTTTTTAATTTTATTTTTGGATGCTCTTCATTTGGGGGCAGAGAATGGGGGTTGCCTTTCCCAGAAGCTAGGGTCTAAGTATCCCGAAGAGAACTGTAGTCCTGTGATGCGTATTTTGCTAATTCCGGGGCTATCTTAAACCTACGATCGATTCTGGATGTTTGGTGAGAGGTGAAACTGGGATGAATTTCGTTTAAGCAGAGGTGAAGTATGTAGGAAAATTCGTACCTAACTTTTTGCATTGTAAATGTCACTCTGGTCTTTGTAAAAGTAGAAACAAAACTGTTTATGGCATTCTTATGAAACTAAACTAACAGACAGGCGCGACGCGACTCTTGTAGATCAATTTCCATGTAGTTTTCGTAGAAATTATTCTACTAGAGTCGCGTCGCGCTGTCGTGTCGCATCTGTTTGCGGGCCTGTATTGTTTTCCTCCCCTGTTTTATTAGGTCTCACACACCTTCCCAGGAAAGGGTTAAAAAAATATCAAAATAAATAAGATACTTATAAAAAGACTGAACTTAAATATAAAATGCATAGGAGTTTATATTTAGTTCAGGATTTTTGGGGTTAAGAAGAGATGAAAATTGTTATATTTTAGTCTTATAAGGCTTCCGCAGACAGGTGCGACGCGACGCTTGTAGAACAATTCCATGATTTTTGCATAGAAATTGTTCTATTAGAGTCTCGTCGCGCCTGTTTATGGGAGCCTTTATAGTCAAACAGCGGAAGCTACGTATTCAAAAGCCCTGCAGTATACGCTCGCCCTAACCCCATAACGCCATGATATACCTACAACTGACACTCATGGCTACGACATTGACCTGAGTGTCGTAGGTTATGGTCACAGATCTGTGTTAATGCTGCCATGGGATAGTTTAATTACTGACGCGTTTTTTATGGGTTTTTAACCGTTGACAGCTTAGATTGTGGTCATAGAAAGATGATGGGTGTTGTTGATAGGGGTTTTGAAGCCATGTGTTTATGATATTCCTTGTGGACGAGAGCGTCCTTGGAAAAGTTCTATCACAGTACCAATTTCTGTTGTCAAGTACTATTGAATTGCTGCTTTCAGTTTAGTTTAGGTAAATTTAGATAAGTACCGTTGATTTTGTTTGAATTTTTCAGAGATTTTTCACAAGTATAGTTATTGTTTTAACTTTTCGAGTTTGTTTTGGAGGTCAGCAGTTGGAGGTACTAATTTTTTACTGCTGTTTGACAAACTGTGAAATAAGATGTTATTGGTAGCTCGCAATGTGTCAGATTTCCAGATTGTTTATTTTAAATAAAGTAAGTTCATTCATTCATAAATCATTACTTATCTCAACATCAAATTGCAAGCACTGGTTACTAAAATTAATAATCTTAAATAGAGGAAGGTATCTGAGGTAGGAGTGTCCTGTATTACAAATCACCCGATTCTCTTAGATATGAAGGACATGTTAATTTACACGCGCAAAAAACGACCAGATACATAATTTCGGTCTAAAATTGCGAACAGGTAAAAGCAGTTCGTACAAAATTAAAAGAAAAAGTTACGTATTATTTTTATTAAACATAAAGTGGGAAAAACTGATACTAAAAGCTTATGCAGTTTGCAGGTTTAGTAAAAGTTTCCTAAATTGTAGCCCTCCATAAATCTGACGGAAATCTTGTCGTTAACTTTCACATTGCATTTAAACTGACTATTTATTATCTAAGATACGACATTGAAAAACATAGATTAGTGCTACCGACATTTCTATCAATTAATATCCTCAATACACACCAATCACTTACAAGGAAATAGTTCACACAGTTACAATATATCCTAGACGAGTTATTAACCAACAGCCGGGCGGTTCACACGCCAATGGCAATGCCCCTGATGCGCAGGCGCAGCGTATCTGCAGTTGTCGCAAATCATAGAGTCATAGACCATGCGACCATACGACCATGTGGTTACAGCCAGACCGCACTTCCGCGATGACATTCCCATAAGGCTAGTGATGTTTTATGCGGGGATTATGTCCTATAAAGCTTTGTGGGAATTTATGTCATGTCGGCCATGATGATAGAATATTATTTTGTCTTCGAGTGTAACTTTATTGTCTCGAGTGTAACATGAAATTCTGAAAAAAGACTTCGAATTATTTGGTGTTCCAGTACCCTAATTATATAACACACTAGCTATCACAATCTGAATCATTTTGAAGCCTATTGCTAATCCATTGTTGCATATGTTCGAAAACTTTGTCTGCTCAACAACGTAAATAACGCAATGAATGTTGTTGAACTGTCAAAATGAAACCCATTAGTGTGTTACGTAATTACCTCGCAGTTCCTCCCGGTTCCTCGGAGGGTCCTACGACCCGCTGATTTTCAGAACAATGTACATTCATGAATTATGGCTTAAAATTTGATGTGGATTTGCTTTGAATCTTACCTTAAACCTATTCATCAATCAACAAAGCCTATCGCAGTCCGCTGCTGGACATAGGCTTCTCCCTGGCTGCGACACTACACCCTGTCCTCCGCCTCAAACGTATCCCATATGCGTTGGAGGCGGAGGACGGGTACTTAATTTATTTCTCAACTATTTAGATTTTTTATGTTTTTCGCAAAGTTTATCATAAATAGTCATAAGAAATTGTCAATGTGTAGTGCAGTTTAAACCATTTTAAAAGTCAATGGTATTTTTACGATGCCGTCATGAAACACACATGAATTGTTTATACAGTAAATATATTTTTTGTTCAGTTAAATGTTGGAAAAAAAATAATTGACGGATATGACCTAAGTGTAATTAATACGAAATAAACTACATATGTTACATTGCTTTACAGTCACTGCTAAAAAGAAACTTTTTTACAAATGTCTAACTTCTAATAAAAAGTAGATTTTCTCATTCATATTGTTATCTATATTTTGCTAGCTGTTGCCCGCTACTTTACATACATACATACATAAACTCGCCTTCTTCCCATGCAGGCAGAAACTACAGAACGGCACCTGCAACGATCCTTACCTACTTCTTTTGCTTCGTTTACGTTCATACATCTGGTCATATATGCATGTTGCGAGTACTACGCACCTGACCTTTCTGAAGAACATCACCAATAAGATCACAATATTATGTAAGAACATCACCAATAAGGTTGTTGGGGTTTTACCCCTTGTATTATATGTAGTGGATGCTGTTTCCGGGTCGAGGGATTCGTAGTAGAATTTAAAACCACACGACGACGTTCACAATAATTACATTTTGTTGCAAATAGCACACAGAACAACGTCGTTACAGTATCAGTTTATGGAGGCAAGAGACGACTGTGTTGCCATGAACAAATTAAAATAGAAATCAGTGTTGTCAATAAACAAAATTAATATTCTGAATGTTACTACTCTTAACAAAGGTATGTAAGAACATCACCAATAAGGACACTATATACCTAGCTACCCCGCTACTTTAATTGCGTGTATTTTGTATTTCATATTTCTTTTTATACTAAATTCAGCATGAATAGTAGCCTATGCCCTGCTCCAAGTCCCAGGCTACCTATCTGAGAAATTTCATAACGATCGGTTCAGTGGATCAGGCGTGAACACGTGACACACAGAAACAAAGTTATTTTCGAATCTATCTATTACTTATACTAATAATAAAGCTGGAGACTTTGTTTGTTTGAGCGCGGTAATTTCTGAAACTCCCAGTCGGATTTTTTTTTCTGCGTTTGATAGGCCAATTCTTGAGGAAGGCTAGGCTAGGATAGGCTACTTAACATCACGCTAGGGCCCTTAGGAGCTGCGCAAAAAGAAAAAACGTTTGAAAGAACGCTAAGCGAAAACGAAGTAATAGCGCGGGCAGGCGATGCGATGGAGTATCGTTTAATTACAGTGAGCACTAAAAGTTCTACTAGTCAACTTGTTTAAGAATTATAAAAGCAAGATATAGGTAACTATCGACATTATTTTGAAGTTCCTAAGTTCGGTGGAATAATTATTTGGAACTAGCTCGTGCCCGGGGCACCGTCCGCGTGGAGGTCGGAAATGAGTCCACGGGAATTTACTACCGGGATAAAAAATTAAAACCCTAGCCCTATTTGTGTGCCAAATTTTATCTAAACCCTTTCAGTCGTTTTCGCAGGATTGTGTAACAAACAAAACTTTCAGATGTTCAATATTGGTAGGACAACAAAACGTCAAACCTGTCAATCGTCTATTTTAGATACTGCATGTGCAAACGAGCATTTTATATCAAACAACTAAATTTTCTAAGAACATCTTGAAGAAAAAATCACAGTAACAAACCTGCTATAAGTCACATCCCTATTCCTCATATAATGTATTAACTCGAAACGACAACAATCCAGTCTTTATAAAAAGCAATTCGCTCCTGTATAAAGGACTGGGCCCACTAGAGCATAACAATTTGATCAATGTATGTGAGACTCGGATGCTCGGTGGCATGGAATGGATAGAAATCGAATTGTATGCTGATTTCGATTTAGATGTAAGTGAATAAGTTGGGGTATCAATAGTTTGATTTTGAATGAACTTCGACAAATTTTAATAACAATTGACGTCAAAATCAATCTGCCTAGCCGTTTTTTAACTATATTGGGTCGGTTTCCAGTCTAACCAAATGTAACTGAATACCAGTATTTTACATGGAGGCACTGCCTATCTGACCTCCACACCCCAGTTACTAGGTAACACGATACCCCTTGGTAAGACTGGTGGTCAGACTTTTGGGCTTCTGACTACCCGCGTAACTACTGTCAAAGATTTACGAATGACAGCCGGGACCACCGGCTTAACGTGCTTTTCGAGGCACGCAGGCGTCTCGATATGTAATGGACGGTCACCCATCCACGAACCGACCGCGGCAATCGTATCTTAAGTTTCAATCGACCCATGTTATCTAAATCCTGGGCCAACGTAATTCTCATGAAATTGCTGATTTCAACACTTATTTCTGAACTATACTTTAATGTTTACCGTAGTAGGTAGGTAATTAATTACTCATTTCATAAATTATGTTAGCACAGGAAGGTTAGAGTGACGTCAAGTGTAGCAATAAAGATTCACTATTAATGTATTTCTATATCTCACCATTATTGTCTTTCGCTTATTCCAATTTATTTGAGGTTGGTGCATCGGGCGCCATATGTCTTTTTCCCCCATACTTCTCTAATAGTCATCTCGATAGTCATCCCCTTTCTAGCCATATCATCTTTCAAACAATAATCCATCGTGTCTTTGGTTTTCACCTACTCTTGTAGCCATCTACATTCATACTCAAATCTTGCTATACTCTTTTATATCTACACGTACAAAAAAGAACTCACTTTAGGACCTTCAAATTATGGCCCTCAATATTTTTACTAATGGTGATACACTTCACTCATGCTTCTAGTCTTCGTAATAGTTATACCAGCCACATCCCACTTGCTGCTGCAAGGTGATTATCACAATGATTTAAACAATTCAATAATGCTCCAATTCCTATACTGCTCTTGCCCCGAAAAATGCAGCCATAGCGACCTCTGCGTTGCCACCGACCATGCCTTGCAACCGGCGAAGTTTTGGCTCAACAAAATTAAATACAATGTCGTGCCATCGACACGACGCGACGGCGGCGATGGAGAATTTAATAATGTTGAAAAATAGTCACACACGTGTATCTAAAAAAAAAATAGCAGCTATGATATTTTATGATGACGTACAGTGGCCACCCAAGTCCAGTGCACCTAAGCCTCTTATTTAGCCATTACCTATGTATTAACTTAGTCAATGGCCGTCAGTGGCACTCAGTGGTCGGTCGATGCACCACGTTACGAGTATGACGCGTCGCGGACGCCACATTCTGCACTTTTTGTCTGAGTGAATTTATATTGAACTGATAGGGTTTGAAGACCTTACATGCAGGCATAGTGGGTTGGTTTCCTTATGTTGTAAAGAGTAATTAGTTATAAGAATTTGTACAGACAACTTCCGGGTATTGAATAGTAATTTAATTGTTTTGTATTTTCTGGAAGGTACTTACTTATTTCTACCCAGTAATTCGGTGAATATAGGAATTATCAGAAAAGAATATAGCTTCTTTGCCAAAATTCGGGACTGGCTTCATTTATGATCTTTTATTTTTCAGGAAAAACTAGCTTTTAAAAGAAATAATGACATACAAAAATTAAACATCCATAATTCGATCAATAATAGCACCATTCTTACCTCGAAATAGTTTTCATATTTTTGGCAAATCGTTTACAGTTTGCTGGTTGTATTTTCAATCGAAGTACATAGAAGGACGTTGTGAATTGTGATACCATAAAGATCTGACTAACTTGACAAGCATAGGTGGTCTCATGTTCTACTCAACATGAGACCACTTTACTCAAACTAGTCATAACCATACTGCAATACTACCAACATATTGACAAATACTGTGTGATCAAACAACGCGTACACTCATCACCCATATATTAAGTATGTTTATTTCCTACCCAGTTGGATATAAATCAACATTGCATGCTTCATAATATAGAATATTTTGTTTCCTGTTGATGTTATGTTTATAGGAACTGTGACTCAATCCCATAGTTTATTCTAGGGTTTGGTAAACAGGATACAACACGACACAATATTACAGGTGGAAATTGACGATCATTATGCCATAAGTTAGCACTGGTCTATGAGGAAATAAGGCATGCACGATGGCCATATAAACATAGTTACGGAACTACTCATTACCTGTACTGTAAATAAGCAGTCTTCTATAAATTAAATATTGAGTAGGTACCTAATGCAACACTTTGACTGTCCGACAATAGTAAAACAATCAAACGTCCGACAATTGCAAAGATTTGTAATGATGTCATAAAAACATATCTTTGAGCGCTTATAAAGCTAACGCTAGCTAAACCTTACGAGGATCAAAATAATGTACTACGGAAATGTCTAAATTAAAAAGGTCCAGGTATAGAAAAGTCCGCGATGGTATATGTCTACCTCCTAAGGATAACCCGCAGTAACCATTTTTATCTTTTACACATTACAAAAAAAGGGGTTATTTACGAAACTATTTTAAACAATACAGTATTAATCCTAATCCAATTAAATACGTTAGACACGTTGTGCATATAGTGTAGATCAAAATTGCTCTTTACAGCTTATCATTATAATGAATATCTTAAGAGATCACAGGTTTAAAAGTGTAACATCTAACAAACTAAAGGGGGTCGATATATACCACTTTGGGTATCATTGATCTACCTGAACGATATGTGGTTCTTGGATTAGGAAACGGTTAATAACATTAGAAATTATGTTGCTAATAAAGAAAAAGTATTTATCGTTTATAAATAAGACTAGTCTAGTACCTATAGCTTCTCCTTTCTTCGCATTGTAAATATTACTATACGCCTCGCCAAAGGGGAGTTTCATATAATCATTTCTTAGTGCACCATTAGGAACATGATTCTCAATCTTCAATGGTTTAAGCAGATCCTGTGAGTGTGCCTGTCGGAAAGTCTCGAAAATCTTTTAAACCTATATAGAAATTGTTTACGTCAGAACCACATTACAATAGATTTATCTAATTCTAAACAGACGCAGTACATCTCACACATTAAAATGATTTACAATCCAGATGACGATGTGTACGTAATAATAGTTTATTAAAGTTTTTATGTGATTTCTCACGAGGATAGCTGGCTTCTTGTTACATATCCTGCCACCCTCGGGGATGCGGTGGGAATTGTTCTTGTCTATTTTTATTCCTAACATACTGTTTATAAGATGTTTCAAATATTCAGGCAGTATTTTAGATAAAGATTGTATTCGGTTCATGGTTATCAATTCAGTCGGGCAAGGTGAAGGTAGGATTTGAATTACAAGCGATCTGAGTATTGGAAGGATTGTCAATTTTATCATTATGATAATAAATTAGCAGCTAGTAAGTCCACTGCTATTTATAGCCTGGCAATTAGGTACTCTAGTGATTTACGGGGTTGTGGAAGGAAATAGGTTATACTTGATTTTTTAGTTTATTCCAAGCGTTCGTGTTTACATCAATGCGCCTATTTTAGCACTGGTTTCTCCAAACAAAAAACTTAATTCAAATAAATTGAAAGTTCATTCTAAATTCACTTGACTGTTGAAATGTTACCAGACTTGCATTGTACGCACGGCTATATATTGAGCTATACATTTCCAGTATAAGTTGATCTCGTATTGTACCGTATCGAATCGTATTGTTTCCGTACAATGAGAGGTCAGCTTATACTGGAAATGTATATATAGCTTTATATGTAGCCGTGTGTACCTACAGTTGAATTGGCAACATCTTCGGATTTCGACGGACATTCGGTCGTGGCGCGTGTATGAAGAAGATGATAGTTGTAAGCGAGATTTTAATAAATAAATCCTACTAATTATATAAATGTGAAGCTTTGAGAGAATGGATGGATGGATGGATGTTTGTTACTCTTTCACGCAAAAACTACTGAACGGATTTGGATGGAATTTGGATTTACTTTTTATCCCGGTAGTACGTCCCCGTGGGATAATGTCCGACATTTAAGGGGGCGAAGCCGCGGGTAAAAGCTAGTAAATAATAAATTAATGTTTAAAGTGTTGGCTAATTGGACGTTGGTCTGTGGTTTTCTTCATTCATTGTCTGGCGATAATGGTTACATATACATCAGTGGCTCATAGAGCAGTTATCCACACCACAATTTTAAGACCGTTAATTTTTACCCCAAAAAATATTATCCAAAATCATGCGGGCAAAAATACTTTCCCCGATTCTTGCAAGTGGCATGACGAACCACCAGTAGCAGTCGTATGTAAATTAATAACATATTAGAGACAATTTGTTCTAGAGGGATGTTGGGACAGACGGACAGACATGCGGGCTTCGCTCACTAATTCACGGCTCTTCGATTAAGTAATGGCAGGGAATTGAACATCAATTTATCAGTTAAAGCCGTTATTAAGAGCTTTTTGTTCGAGCGGTTTTTCAGCGTTTTCGATTGATTCTCTGATGTATTGAGCGGAGTGTTAATAAATATAGATTAAGCGCTGTTAAGATGGTTAGTGGTGAAATGTATTGTTTTCGTTTTCTGTATTTGTATCAACCTTACTTTTAATATGATTCGTTCCTACCGACACACCGAGAAAACGGTTTTGTGGGGCGTTGTTTTAAGGCGCAGATATACATACGACTTTCAATGATTTCAAATTGAACATCACTTCTAAACGAATAGTTTTATTTGTTTGAAAAAAAAATATGAGATACTAGACTATTTTCTTCGTAATTTGATATATGAATATTTGAAATTATATTTTTATAACATAGTGTAATTAATTTGTAAAGTAATGTCTAACGCGAACACAAAAACAATAATTACGCAAAAACTATCGGACGTATTTTCATGAAATCTGCACCGTCTAAAAGACAATTTAATTACCCAAATTTTTGTATACGTATTTTAATTGTATTGTGTTTGATAAATCAAGGTGGGTTGTTTTTGCGAATAAACTTGATGCGCGTTGAAGCGGGGGCTCTTGCGGGCGACGGGCGGCAGTGCATCGCTGACCAATGTCTGGGTAGACGCTAACGCTCTGTGCAATTTTATTGACTTAAAAGTTTCGCATGCTCCTCCCACTCGCTCAAGGTCGCTGGCACTTGTTGTCGCCTTAAGTACAAGAATTCTGTAAACTCATCTATACAAACAAATATTTTAAAGAGGTAAAATTTTTTAGTTTGTATGTACTGATCCGATTCCGAAAATTTATTCACTAATGGGAAGCTACAATATTGCAAAGTGTAATAGGATATACAGGGTGTCAGGGAAATCGACGCGCAAACTGTAACCATGATTTTAGTACACGATTCTAGACCCCATAACATAGAAACTTTTCGTCGGTTTTCAAAACAAAAACTGCTGTGCCATAGAAAAGTTCAATACGTATGCGGTCAAAATGTACTGAACTGAACAGCATATTTTTTTTAATAACCGACGTAAAATTTCAACTTAGGGGGGTTCAGATTCATATACTGAATCCATTGTGGTATTCGTGTTATGGTTTGGTTTGCGCGGGAAACAGCGAATGCGAAGAGTGTCTCTCTCGAACGGTATTTGTTTAAAAAAAAAACATTTTTGAAAAAGATGATTCACGTACATATCCAGGTTGATAGCAAGTTTTTTTTTTGCAATGTTTATATTATTGAAATTGAATAGCAAATATAACAATATTTGGCGATCAAGTACCGACCTTTCGCGGTCCGGATATGGACCGCGGTCCGCCTGTTGCCGACCGCAGGTCTTAAGGGGACTACATGACCTAAACGCAAATTTATAATGCCTAAAAATATATGATCCACTGCAGTAACCAAAATCAGAAAAATATATGATATTCTTCTGGATATATGCTAGTTAAATAGTGGGTTGAAAACATAGTACAATTAACTTGATATGATAGAAAAAAATCACAAAGATAACTCTAAAAAAATATTTTAACGATTAAAAACCATACTAATATACTGCAAACATTCAGATTTTTTGTCAGATTATTCTACAAGTAACATACTAACGTAATAGTGTTTTAATTTTTTAGTCCAATGAATAGTTTTTTTGTAAATCCATAATTGCTTCATATTTTGCAATAAATTACCAGCGTTGTGACATCGCGCGTCTCTTTCTTTTCTATGCAATCTGACAGTGACCGCGCTTTAGTTCTTGTAAGCCTCTTAATGAGTTTTAATCCGCATCAAATATTTTATTAAGTTCTTTAAAAATACATGATCAAAATCAAAAGTCATTTATTCAAACTAGACTGAGAATTAGCACTTTTTGAAGGTCAAAATTACACGAGACAGTCCCTAAAACGGCCGCACTTCACCACTTCCTAGTGCTTTAACTGGGAAGAAATGGCGCAGTTAACTCCCCAGCAACACAGCAGTCTGTTCAGTTGGAAGATCTGTATTCTATACGACAGTAAGTAATTGACATTGTGACACTGACAGTGGATTACGAAACACAAAACATTAAATTAAAGTATTTGCCATATTATGTCAGCTAGCATGAACGTTCTTTTCCGTCCATCAAATCAGTGTCAACAAATCTGCACATCAATTAAGACTACATCTTGGCTGCCCAATGAAGCCTGTTCTCACAATTAACTGTACCGCCTTATGCAAAATTTCAATGATGATTAATGACGTGTTGTACTGCACTCTCGACATATTACTAAAGTGCAGTTTAATTGGCGTAATCATTCCGCCCTAGAAAGACCTAAATGTACCTTTGTTTCAATTATTGCTGTGTAAGATTGTTGAAGCTACTTATAATATCGGAATGCTGATCTCCTCAATAAACTTGACCGCCTTCTAAATAACTGCATTCGATTCGTTTTCAATCTTCGTAAGTACGAATCATGTGTCCGCGCACCGGTTGCTTTTAAAATGGTTACCCATTCGTCAGCGCAGAGAGTTGAGGGCTCTGTGTATGTTGTTTTCCATTCTCGACAAACCTACTTCTCCTTCTTACGTCACGACAAATGTTCAATACTTATGCTCCGCGCATAGTAAAAATCTTCGTTCCACCAACATTCGTCTTCTACGATGTCCTTCTCACCGCTCTGGTTTCATTCACTCTTCTTTCTTTGTCCAGGCGGTCTTTCTTTGGAATGCGCTCCCTCTGAGCATCAGGACGGCAACCAGTCGGTTATCTTTTAAATGGAAGGCACGTGAACATATTCGTAAGAAGTTGGCAGAATCATCCCAGCGCTGATTTGCTGGATTCGTTTTCTCCTCTTCCTATCGTTATTTCTCTTGACTAAGTTTATTTTCGTTATATGTATGTATGTATCTATGTATTAGTATTTATTATTTTTCAAGTTATCTATCCCTTATGTTGCACCTGCCATGTTTAGTCTCTGCATCACCCTAAGGTTGACTGGTAGAAAATGCCTCAGGCATTAAGTCCGCCTTTGTGCAGTTTTTTTTTTTTACTTGTGCATAAAGTGTTAATAAATAAATATCATCAGCGTGTCTTTTAATATCATCTTTAAAACTATGTCTGAAAGAAACAATTTAGAAAAGCTAGTTAAATATGTCAATTTAAAAAAAAAAAAAATAGGTAAGCCGTAAAGCCTAAATAGGCTCGCCCCCCGTTAGGTGGGATTTAAACATAGCTGGCGAAATGTCGGTATACTATAGGTGCACCTCTGCCTAATCCTTCGGAGGTTACATGCGTGATGTTATGTGATATTAAAATCTAAATGAAATTGGTTATTTTCAGTTTTACTCAGAACCCCAGATTGTCCTTCAGTCGTTGTGTTATATTTTAGTCCAGATTATTTAAAACAGACGCGATGCAGTAAAAACATGTAAAATCTGTAAAGTGCATTTTACGAGTTATGCACCGGGTGTGCGCCTGCGCCGGTGCCCACGCGCTGCTGAAAATGGGCTATTTACATTATTCCCCTGCCGAGCACTGCTTTTGATCTTTGTTTGCCTGTTTATACTAATTTTAAACGCTTGTTCTTTGATTTTTTTTTTGATAAAAAAAAAGGATGAACGCTGAAAGGAGTTTCAACAGCAGTTTTAGAACTCTGCGATGGTAACCTTATTGCGTGCACGCATGTTTTATTTCAGTTTACTGGGTAATTTAGAAATACATTCTGATGTTTTTTTATAAGTAACAGTCTTTTTGTAAGTTCGTAACTTCAAATTGACTTCACCGATTTGAAGTAGAAGGCAAGGCAAAAATGCAAATCCGTTTATAATGACTTCAAATAATTGAATGTTACTTACTTTAAGTAACATTCAGTTATTTGAAGTAATAACTTACCGTACTAGTTACCAAGCCATAATATGGCCCTCTTGTAGTGCGGTGTGTCTTGTAGTGCGTCTCGGCGGGCACTGACCGACCGTTGCAAGCGCTTGAACTGTTTGATTTTGTATTGTATATATATTTTTAGGCGACAATAAGTGCCAGCGACCTTGAGCGGTTGGGAGGAGCATGCGAAACTTTTAAGCGAATAAAATTGCACAGAGCGTTAGCGTCTACCTGGACATTGGTCAGCGATGCACTGCCGTTCGTCGCCCGCAAGAGCCCCCGCTTCAACGCGCATCAAGTGTATTCGCAAAAACAACCCACCTTGATTTATCAAACACAATACAATTAAAATACGTATACAAAAATTTGGGTAATTAAATCGTTTTTTAGATGGTGTAGATTTCATGAAAATACGCCCGATAGTTTTTGCGTGATTATCGTTTTTGTGTTCGCGTTAGACATTACTTTACAAATTAATTACACTATGTTATAAAAATATAATTTCAAATATTCACATATCAAATTACGAAGAAAATAGTCTAGTTTATCATGTATTTTTTTCAAACAAATATGACTATTCGTTTAGGCGTGATGTTCAATTTGAAATCATTAAACGTCGTTTATCTGCGCCTTAAAAATAATAACGAAATTATAAAATGTGTTCTCAATATGCCCTAAGAAACAATAAGCCTTATCTTTTGATATAACTTTTAAATAGTTTCATGATGGAATCTCCTCAAGATACACGTTATACATAGCGATTTAGTGTCATCTTTATGATTATTTTTTAACGAGCCAATTATTATAATGAAGGTTTCGGTCTTTCCTAAAATATTTTTTTTTGCGCAACATTTAATTAGATTTACAGAGGTTTATGAAAGTTAAAAAGTATTGCAACATCGCCTTAAATATCTCGTCTAAATCCATACTCTCAAAGGACCATTTCACACACATAATCTGACCAAGATTGTGTCTGGACTTCAAGAGACTTTGACCTCTGAGTTTGTTTCGGCCTTTCTTCTCAGAGTAGTCAGATAGGAAACGCCGAGCTCATCTAGTTTTTAAAATATGATTGGCGTGTCAAAGCGTTTGTATAAACCTACTTACAGAAATAAAATCATCTATCATTTATACACCTGCAAGTCACGAGCACAGAAACAGTTAGGAACACTGGTTCGAACACTGTCTAGGTTGCCAAGATGCTAAAGACTTAACAGTATCCACTTTTTTAAGGTTTGGGTGAAGGCATGCTAGTACTTAGATTGTTTTGGAATACTATAAACTCGCACTCAGTCACTAAGTCAGAAAATGTATTGTAAACACTGAGATTTTCGCAAAATTGAGTGATATCAATTTGCAGCTCGGATTTGCCTCAATGTTTATTCACAATGTTAAGGCGACGATATTTGCTCGTCGCGTTACACGCGATGCCTTTGTGTCGCGCTGTCGCGTTGTGCCACTGTGTACGAGCCTTTATCCACGGTAAAATATTGTAAGACGATTCACCATATTTAAAGGTCGTTCACCTAAAATTTGAAGTATCTACAGATTGGTATACTTCTTATCTTTATCTCAATCGTGAGGTAAGATCTATGCGGCCGATAATTGTTTGGGCCAGCCCTATATTTAGAAGTTGAGTGTGCCCAGTATAACTTGACACCCAAAAATTGGGAAATAGATTTCTATGTACCGAAGTTCTCATAAGACGGCCCAATGACCAGTCAATCTATTCAGTAAAAATCTCGCCGTGAAAAATTGTATGTAGTGAGCTTGAAGGGAACTGTTTTTTCACTTGATGCTTGTGATTGACACAATTAAAAGCTGAGATAATGATACTGAATTTGAGGATATATTGCTTCTTCTTCTACCTGCCCTTGACCCGTGTTGTACCTACTTGGGTTTGTCGCAAAAAAATTATCCTCTTCCATTCTCCTTATTAGGTCTTACGTTATCATTCACTCCATTTCATTCATAAACCATCTTCGACACAATTCAACTATCTTTTCTTTGGTCTCCTTCCTTTCCACCTTTGAACAACATTCATCATTCTTTTAATCACTTAAGTGGATAGATTTATAGAGGTATGAGGAACAGGGTGTAAAGTTCACTCATGCTACATAGAAAAGGGAGGATCTCCGACCAGACGGGTGTCGTGTCTGGTGGCCAACTGCCCGACGTTTGGTGTCGGGACGTTGTATATATGCCAGTTGCGCGGTAAACTCTGCTTGCGCGATGCAGGATTTTGCGTGACATCAGTGTGACGCGTAGCTCGCATGTGGCGTTGTAGATGCCGCTACAGATTGTTTAATTTGTATAATTTCGTCATTCGTGTTTCCAACGCCATTCAGTATTGCTGTTTCGATTTGAAGGGTAAGGTTGGAGTGCCGGTATCACTGTGAGTACTGGCACGAGAGACATTTCAGCGTTGTCTCTGGCATGACAACACGTCATATGGGTATGCCTCTGGGATTGCAGATGTCCTAAGGCGACTGTGACCACTTACCATCAGGTAATCAAGCTCCAATCAGGCTGTGCAATTTTTTTTTCCCCGTAGCATGTAGCTACTCTTCTACCTTGAAGGCTCAAGATATTCTGGCCGTAGTAAAGTTGTTTATTCCGTCGTTATTCGTTATGGCTTCAAACAATACGATAATTAGGAAAACAATAGTATTAGATTATCTGTAATTTGTATCAGGGCGATTTCTCTTTTCTGTTCCAACGATTTTGTGGTATGTAGTTTATGTAGGCGTAATAATAAATCTAAGTTGGTAGATTTAAAATAATGAAGGTTCATCATTTATTCAGCTTTTGTTAGCTACGTCGCTGTTGCTAGCTGTAGCTGCATTCTTGAATGGCAATCTGTAAGAAATGGTAGTGTTGCTGTTTACCCAAATATTGAATGGGTTTATAAACAAATGCTTACATACACCTCAAAACTTTCCCAAGGTTTCAACACCGTAGTGCCAACCGCTGGAACTCGATCCAGAAAAAAACCAGTCCGGTCAAATTGTCGAGTATCAATTTCGGATGCACTTGTCAGCGCTCCTAAACGGAAGCGGTTCGTTGAGCCGCCATTTTGCATCCGTGCGGCGCGTGCGCATTACAATTACGACTCTTGCGCACCCCACGTTTTAAATTTAGAACGCTTCCGCGCGATCCCTTGACGTGTGACAGTTTGTAAACTATGGGTTTCAGGAAACATTGCTTCTATGAATCGCAAGTGCCGCTGTTAACTTGAGTCTGCTTACATTTGTGTTTTGTGTTTGATTGTAAAGTTCTCTGTTTACTTTGTATTTTATGATAGGCTCGTTTGGCTTTATTGGTTGTGCCCCAACTAATGGCTTTCTCTAATATGTTACTAAAATGTTGCCTTGTTATAACACAACATCAACGTTATCAAGTAAAACACAAGTTTTCAGGTAAACACCCATTCAAAAGTTTCTGATGCCTCATTATCATCATTCGTAGCCTTGTTCCACCCACTGCTAAGTATAGGCCTCCTTCCTTTGTGCCATGCTTCCCTGGTCTGTTCGAGTCTCTTCCAGGTCTTCCCCAGGATCTGTTGTAGATGTCTAATTCTCATTAGTCGTCATTCCTGCCAAGAAAATTCCATGGCTAGAATAAGCTTAGCCACTTCACGTTTTGCTGCATCTTCCGAATTTGTCTCGGAGTAAGCTGTAGCTTACTCCATCCTCATCACGCATTATTCTCTTAGTTCGTCCCATTTCCGAGACTGATACTTCAATCCTCTTTCTAATAAACATCATTCTGTCGGATTCACTTTCTCGATTAAGATTTCTCCACTAAGTCCCACATTTATCTCTCGACAATAAAGAATGAGCTAAATAACGTGATGTTACCGTCGGCAATCTAGTTAACTACGCCATAACTTTCGACTGCGGGTTTCAATAGTAAGAGTACGTTAAACAGAACGCGGTGGTGCTATATATATTGGTATATATTTTTATGTCCTCACACTGTCGGGTAGATAAGGTTTGGCAGGGACGAGAAAATAGGTTTTAGCCAGTTTTAACTTGTAAAAGTTGAGCATGCACAGCACATGTAGACATGCAGTTTAAAGCAAGGAACATTGGGTTTGGCTAAATACTAAGTTCTAAAGATACCAAATAAATAAATATCTTAAACGCAATTCAATATTGGTAAAGTGGAAGAATAAGCACTAAATGCAGAGAAAAGTGAAAAATGTGGCACCGTCAAAAAGCTACGTCCTCGCTCCAAATTTGAAGAAGAATTAATCAATTCCGACTCCGACCATCATTTCAATACTTGTATTAACTAAGGGGGAACTTTAATACGGTGCCGACAGTGTTTTTTTTTCAGTTAAATTTGATTTTAAAAACAATTAACCAGAACGTAATTCACACATGATCATCATCATCATCAATGCTTCCAGTGTTCACTTTCGAGTGTTCCATATATTTTTCTCTCAGTTTGCGCTACCATCTAAATCAAAAAATCTCTTCATGGCAGCCCTGTCCACTCTTCCTCCGAGCTCCTCAGACTGTGACACAGTAAACGGTAGCGTCATGTCCTTTACAAGAAAACCATCTGATAACCTTTACATACACGATCATCCATGATTTATTAACGTACACGTTGTAATTATGGCGCCTAGGTGGTCGTGTGAAGATTAGATCTATCTTATGATGTGGGTTACACCTTGTGGCTGAAGGGTCTTGAGCACTCTTCCTTTCGGTTGGTGTAATTTGCAGAGAGTTGAAAGATATGACTAGAATATCTTCTTTTTCATCTGAATTCCATCTTTGTGGTAACAATTTATAAAGGCAGTTTTGTTTAAATTATTGGTCTCCTATGTCAATGGCCTTCTTGCAAAAAGCGTTAAAAGTTTTTTAGATCCTGTTAAACTTTTGCAAATAAACATTAGCCTTTGGCATTATTGGGGTTTCCATCAAAAATTTCTCAGTAGCTGCCTAGAGTCTGTATTTATGCCCGGTTGATGGCAATAGACTTGCCCCCTATTACCAAGGACTTAATCATTTCTGGCGGACTGTGAGTGTACCATAGGCAAGTACATTACTGATTTACCCTTCGGGGATTACTGGCGTGATGTTGTGTTAAGTTTATTAGCTTTAGATTATTGCATTATTTATTTGTACCATTTGCTCTAGTCGTATCTTTATGTGTCATCTTATACTAGTCCTTTTTATAAATTACTATAATTTGCTTCAATGTATCCAGTTCATTTGGGGTTCAGGCAGCATGTCTTCTTTTTCTGTAGATTCATCTTTATTACCTGTCACCTCAGTTTTCAAGGCAAACAGGCGCGACGCGACTCCAGTAGAACAATTTCTATGAATTTTTTATGGAAATTGTTCTACAAGTGACGCGTCGTGCTGTCGCGTCGTGCCTGTCTGCGGGAGCCTTGAAGCAACTATCTATATTTTTTGCTCCACTACCTATCACTGCAAGAGCTAACGAAACCTTACAAAACTTCCACTATCAGATCAATTTCTCACTTACCTCCAAACAATAGGTTCAAACAAAACTATTTGTAGTAACGAACATAAAAATCAGTTTGTGGTCATTAAATCCTTTCGGGTGCGCAAACGCAGGGGACTAGAACGCGTGAAGATCTTCGATACGAACCTTTGTGGTGCCCTTCATGAATATGGATGCGACGCACTTGTTCTGGAGATGGATAGCGAGCTGGTTTCCGTTTGGGGTGCGTATGTTTATAAGCTGAGAAACGAAAAGGAAAGGTTGGGGAATTTCTTATTGTTGTTAAAGTTGGTAATTTATCGAATGTTGCATTTTAATGGTAATTTGCATTATGTCCAAGTTAGTAGTGCAATCGACACGCTAAGAAGAAGTAATTTAGGTAAGATTATCCAAAAAGATAATTATAGTGCCATGGTGTACAGGGGATGGTGTCTCGGTGCCTTCATTTCATTTGAGTACGTTACTATACATGACAAAGCACCATATTTATTTAAGTTTACTCGTTACTTAAAAAGGCAACCGCTTCACACTTAAAAAAAATACTACATTAACTTTTAAACCGATAATCGCATTTTAATCACACACCTATCTAAAATGTAGGAACATCGCAGATATCCATAAAAGCGTATAAAAGTGATATCATTTCATAATCGTCACTTGACATGTCAATAGTATTGCCATATAAAGGTGTAAAAAGTGTAACAATAGGGGATTATACGCTGATAATGATTACACTGATACGGCTATAAAATAGTAATGTTTGCATTTGATTCTGATCGGTAATAAATGTACGACGATGTGTATAGACGGGTGTGTGTAGGGTTGACAACAAAATTGTAAGAAAAAAACATTTTTACAAAAAAACAACCGACTTCCAAAAAAAACACAAAGACGTGAAAAATAACTTTAATTTCGGAAGTCAGTGCCTTTGGTTTTGTATTTTGGTGTTTGGCCACCGACTTCCGAAATTAAAGTAATTTTTCACGTCTTTTAGTGTGAAGTCGGTTGTTTTTTTGTAAAAAAGTTTTTATTTTTCACTTTTTAGTTGCGGTACCTACCCCACACAAATTCGTATACCACTACTTGGTGTGTAAATAACAGTGACAGGAAATTATTAACACATCATCCACATAAACTAAGTGGAAAAAATCTGCAGTATTAAGGATAACTCACAAACTACTGGTCAGACCTTGATTAAATTTAAATGGGACCACATGTGAAGCACCACCTATCAAATAAAAAAAGAATCATCCAAATCGGTTCACCCAGAAAAAAGTTATGAGATAACACATATAAAAAAATAAAAAAACATACAGACTAATTGAGAACCTCCTCCTTTTTGTGAAGTCGGTTATAAATAAAATTAATCATGTCAAAAATCAAACAACCGACTGTAAACGTTTAAAACAAATTCGATTTTCAAGGAGTTTGTGACAGTTTTGGACTTCTTAGTTAAGTCATTTTTTTTTCTCAACTTTTTTTTCTATATCTATACTAATAATAAAGCTGAAGAGTTTGTTTGTTTGAACGCGCTTATCTCTGAAACTACCAGTCGGATTTGAAAAATTCTTTTTGCATTTGATATCCCAATTCTAGGGAAGACTATACGCTACTTAAAATCACGCTAGGACTCTTATGAGCCGAGTAAAAACAAAAATAAAGTCAGAAAGAACGTTAAGCGAAAACGAAGTAATAGCGCGGGCAGGCGATGCGATGCGACGCGTTGGGTCGGGGGAACAAAAAATTTCACGGGGACGTAGTCGCGGGCAGAAGCTAGTGTGTTATATTTTTGGAATCCTTAAGCCCTTGATTTTGATACCACATATATTATGGTCAGGACACAATTATTTTGTTTAGGTTAGGTTACGTTTTTGTTTATGTCTAAAATCCGCCGTTTTGATTTTATAAAAACAGAACCTAGTCTATGATCGAGTGCGTAAACACCTTATGTACCGTTAGGATGTTTCGAGGGTATAAAGAGCTTCACTTCAGGTAGCGAGACGAAAAAAACACATTACTGAAAAAAAAGACTCGAAACTTTTAGGTTTGTTAGTTATGCAAAAGCTCTAACAAAAAAGTTGCCAACCCTAGGTGCGTGCATATTAATATAAATAATAATAATAGCCCCTAGCACAAAAATAAATAAAATATCATAGTCATCATGGCGCCATTGATTTCAATACCTACTTATATAAATTATCAGAGACATATGCGCGATTTTAAAATAAATAAATAGATAATATTTTATCAAATATCAGGGTGTATTAATACATATCAAAACCCTTTGATAAATCCAACGGTTATTTATCCTAACTAATATTATAAATGTGAAAGTAAGTTTGTTTGTTGCGCTTTCATGCTAAAATGGCTGAACGTATTTAGGTGAAATTTGGCACATGGGTAGATCATGACCTGGATTAGGACATAGAATACTTTTAATCCCGATATTCATATGGGATCGAGACTTATGCGAGTGAAACCACGGGGCGCAGCTAGTAATTTATAAGTATTGGATTTTTTCAATCATTTTTGCTAACATGGTAGCGGACACTACCTGGGGGGCTCGTGGCTAAGTAATAAAAGCCGCACTGGTCGATCGATCAGGTTAAGCTGCGCATGCCGCGGTAGGTCCGTGGATGGGTGACCATCTTTACATACCGAGACCCCTCCCTGGTCCTGGTTGTCATTCGTGGATTGTTGACAGTCGTCACGGGTCATCAGAAGACCGAAAGTCTGCCAACCAGTCTTACCAAGGGGTATCGCGTTACCCAATAACTGGGTTGTGGAGGCCAGATGGGCAGGCGCTCCATATAAAATACTGGTGTTCAGCTGCATCTGGTTAGACTAGAAGCTGACCCCAACATAGTTCGAAAAAAACAAAAAAATACACTACCTATTGTAAAAACAAAAACAAAAAAAAAAAAAAATACCTAAAAACATTACAACTTTTCTTTTAATCTATTTGTCTGACCTAACCTTTCACATTTTGGCTTGAATTTAGGATCAATTTCACATAGGGTTATTATTATATAGGGCTTAACAGGGATAACGTGTCATACAAAAACCCTTTCAAGGGATCGTGAGCAATAAAACCATTCAAGTCAATCAACTCAGCCTATAACAGTCCACTGCTGGACATAGGCCTCTCCCAGGCTGCGCCACAACACCCTGTCCTCCGCCTTCCGCATCCAATCTGTACCAGTTACATTCTTAAGGCTCCCGCAAACAGGCGCGACGCGACTCTAGTAGAACAATTTCTATAAAAACTTCATGGAGATTATTCTATCAGAATCGCGTTGTACCGTCGCGTCGCGCCTGTCTGCAGGAGTCTTTAAGGTCGTCGATGCATCTAGCTGGGGGGCGTCCCACACTACGCTTGACCACCAAAGAACCAACCAATAACCAGTAACCCAGTATAAACTTGTATAGGAAACACGGACAGTTTAAGTCGAGCAGAATCGAAAAGACTCAAATGACACGACGCGAGACGAATTGATAAAGATAATAAAACCGCAATGAATTCTCTGTAGAATAGGAAAGTTGTTGAGATAAAGACAGAAAGATAAGTCATTGCCCTTTTGTTGTTTACACTTTTTCAATTCACAACAATGTCTATACATTGTTGTGAATTGAAAAAAGTGTAAACAACAAAAGGGGAAGTGTTAGTGGGATGAATCACCGGTCTGTTAAATCAAATACACGTTATGTAATGGTATTAACAATAGGATTACACGGACAGAATGAATGACGACATTTGTAGACTGTGCCGCTATCTGTGGTGGATAGGAGAACTAAATAAGCTGAGGCAGAGGTGAGTCAGGTACCTAAGTGCACTCACATTTCGAATCTCATGTAGGGGGCGAGCCTATTACTATAAACCGGGCACAACGGGCTGCTACTGAGAAATTCCTGATGGAAAAACTAAACCAGGACAAAAATTTAAAAAAGAATGCTGATTGACTTCAGTTACGCCTGATGGAAAGCGATGGATGAGGTCTATGATGGAATGAGCGCACCCTATAGCTGCTGATATTGCAATAGGACATAATGAGTCATGTTCGCCACCGGCCGCCGCCAGTGGGGATTGGTCATCTCTCTTAGCTGCCACGGCTTATTTTAATTTAATACAATATTTTGTATTGTTTTGTCTTTTTATTACGGACGCTTTTAACGTTCTGCATCGTTCTCACATGCATAATTTCAACATGAATGATGTAACCAATATTTTGTAACCATATTTTGATTTAAAAGAGTGTCCGTGGGGTTTCTTGCCCGTTCTTCTCCATAGGTACCTATTACGCTTTGGAATGGGCAATTAGCTTCATCTTTCTGATTGACCGACGCCTTGGCAATTCAAAATTGCCTGTAAATTGGTTTATTTGAAATAATTGCTTTGAGTTTGAGTTTAATATGAGTGTTTAGTTACTATCTAATTACCAAACTTATTAGCCAAGCATGACAACTGGCCCCCCACCGCGGTTTAGCACCTTTAGTCACACGTTATTCATCTAAATCTTCATCAGAATATAATTATCTCGTAGCTAAGTAATAAAAGCCGCATAGGTCGATCATGGATAAGCTAAGCTTGCCAAGGTCTGTCCGTGGATGGGTGACCATCTATTATATACCGAGACCCCTCCGTGTCTCGGATAAGCACGCTAAGCCGTTGTCCCGGCGGTCATTCGTTGTTTGACAGTCGCTACTGGTAGTTAGAAGTCCGAAAGTCTGACAACCATTCTTACCAAGAGGTATCCGGCTGCTGGGTTGTGGAGGTTCGATAGGCAGTCGCTTCTTGTAAAATACTGGTATGCTGCTGCATCTGGTTAGACTGGAGGCCGACCCCAACATAGTTGGGAAAAAGGTGGGCAGATGATGCTGTTCCAAAAAAAACTGGACGGCGTACCACTTTACGCTTACCGATTTGCGGTCTCGACTCGAGGATTTGAGAACTTAAGGATCAATCAATCAACTCAGCCTATCGCAGTCCACTGCTGGTCATAGACCACTCCCAGACTGCGCTACAACACCCTGTCCTCCGCCTTCCGCATCCATTGTGTCCGCGTGTGTGTGTGTGAGCTGAAATTGCCAACACGAAGCGAGCTGCCATGTTTTCTTCTTTGTATGAAATGAGGCAGCCCTGCTGTAGAACAATAAATTACAGGCTGCTCTTTCAAACAAACAAAATAGGAATATTCATATATTTTCGTTACAATAGCTTAGCACAGACAGACAGACGCTGATTGTGACAGACGTTAGACGGGTTTGTGTGAAACACATTGTGTAACTGTAGACTGAAGATTATCTTTAACCTACTTTGTAGGCTAAAGGTGCGTACTGATTAGCGCTTAGCGGGATTCAGAACGAACTTGTAGACATAAATTAAATGTGTCTGAGAACCTTGAAAAACTGGTAAAAATATTAGATCGTCTTCTTGCTCTAGTTTGAGTTTTTTGCTGTTCTTATCTAAGGATCTGTTATGACGGGATGTGGTGGGTTTTAGAGGCCCAGGACATCAAGGGCATCTAATATACTTATTCCTTTTTCAAGGTTTGGCCTTGCACCAGCATGCGTAGCATGGCCTGTATAGGAACGAAAGAAACGGAAGACAAAATGACAGATTGTAGAAAGATTTCTACAGCGCGATGTCAAAGTTCAAGAAAAGAATGACATTTTGGTAGGAAAGTGATTTGTCTTCTCTTCGTAGAGTAGAGATAGAAGTGGTCATGCTACACAAGCAGAGCACCATATTCCGAAGATTTGATCCGCGTGATGCCCTTTACAAAACTTGTTATTGTTTTATAAATACTACCTGACCTGTCGGTTTTATATCAAAGGTTAATTAATTATACCTACGTTTATAAAGACGACAACCCCTGTTTTTACCGTTGATAAATAAAGGTAAAGATCCTTGAGTAAATGTTAAAACTAAAAGCTAGTTACAAACATGACAACAACACAATTCACCTCTTATCAACATGCAAATGCGATAAATCAGTCCTGACCGCTCGATGGAGCTCGTACGCATTCAATTGTGTCTCACGCGCATCTGTCATTCAGTACCACGGCTAAATATAGACTGAAATGTAGGCCAAATTGTGTTGTTGCTAACTAGCTCGATACTAGTCGAATTAGTTGGTTTTATTTTGGGGAAAAGATGCAGTTTTATTGGGTATTCTGTCGTTGGTAATTGTCGGCAATGTGTGATGTACTTTAGACGTTCCGTTGATTGGGGTCATTAACTCTTGATGCGTCACCTATCGGTCTGGCAGTTAAATAAATGAAAATTGCAATAAAAAAAATCATGTAGTACCTACCTACCTAAGTAGTAGGTTTATATAAATTGTAGAATATAATCGTAAAAGAACTGGCTGATGCCGACAACTTCTTTCGCGAACCAACTTCAAAGCCCCGGTAACCAGTTCGGGGTTGGAGTTAGGAATAGTTCCTTCTTAATGCACCTCTTTACACTCTCCAAAAATATTTAATCGATTTTGTATATATTTATCTTTTGTAAATGCGTCAATTCAATCAATCAGTCAATTGAAATTGCATATAGCGCGACTAGGATGTTTCCGCGCGTGGCCAAAATCAGAACTAACGCTGCCATTTTGTTTTTTAAAGGCTCCTGCAAAGAGGCGCGACATGTGACGCGACACAAAGGCACCGCCTGTCGCGCGAATAGCGGTGCCTTTGTGTCGCGGCGATTCCGTGTCGCTCGTGTTTTTAGGAGCCTTAATGCATTTCACATAACAATAGCACAAATGCTTACCAACAGCGCCCCCCTGTCAACGTCATTCGAGCGACAAAAGATCCTCCGGCAGACAGGCGCGACGCAACGCTTGTAGAACAATTTCCATTAATTTTTCAAAGAATTTGTCACGTTGCGCCTGTTTAACCGTGTTCTTCCATCTTCCGTGGTTTCCGGTTATGAGTGGTCTATCAATCAACGACGGGCGGAACTGTTACATAGCTTTGATTTGATGATCGCTTCCTTTTTTTAACCGGTAATCCCGCACCACTTGCATTGCCCCAGGATTTCGGTATTTCCTCTGTCGCATTCCCCCAGGATCCGCCGGAAAATGGCCATTCCATTCCAACACACAGGGGAGGGAGGATCATGTGACGACCTCCGGTTGACATGTGTGTTAGTCGTCTGAGAATGACATTCCGAATTTATTGATGCGCAAGCCGAGTGCCCGATAGCATTTCACATCAGCAAAAATTACAAACTTCCATATAAACATATAAAAGTCCCTGTTTATAATCCCTTTAGGGTATTAATTTTCATAAATCCTTCCGTTGTGCTGACATTGTGCAAAATTTCATACTTCTAGACCCAAAGGTTTAAGGCTCCTCCAAACAGGCGCGACACGCGACGCGAATCGCACGCGACAAAAAGGAACCGCTCGTCGCGCGACAGGCGGTGCCTTTGTGTCGCGCCTGTTAGTGGGAGCCTTTAGGTTGATCGTTGTCTGTCAGAGAATACAATTAAGATTTAATTAATTGAGAGAGATTGAGATTAATATTTACAAAAGATTTAGGTATTTTCCTTTGTACGTATTTTTCTGTTCTTTTCGCCTTGTCTGTTTTTATGTGTGTACATAAATAAATAAATTTTACATTTACTATGTAGAAATGTACCAATGCATTCGTGTATTCTAACGCCATCTCGTGGGAAGCAGTGCAGAGCAGCTTGATTTTATTTGCTCCAAGTATTGACCTAACTTTGAGAATAGCGTACCTAATGCAAAATCGCTTGTTCCCAACGAGTCACACCTCAACGGGTAACAGTGTGACTCGTTGGGAATGTTTTGGATAATAATTCCCAACGAGTCACAGTTACTGTTCACTGTTACTCGTTGGGATGATCCCACCTTGATTTAGGGTATCATTTAAGCTAAATAATGAAGCGAATAATAAGTGAAGTGAATAATGAGGCGTAGCCGAAGGAGTCCCGCTTCGCGGGACTCCTACTTCTGGGCGGTTTAAAAAAAAATAACCACGAAGGGGACGGCGGGGTCTTACAGACCCCGCCGTCCCCTTCTAACCTAACCTGTCCGAGTCGGGGTGCCCCAAGTTGTACAAAATACCTGGGAACAATTTTTGTTTATCTGAGAACGAAAATATTTCGTGGCGATAGATGATATAGTAACAGTGTAACAGTAACTGTGACTCGTTGGGAATTATTATCCAAAACATTCCCAACGAGTCACACTGTTACCCGTTGAGGTGCGACTCGTTGGGAACAAGCTTGCAAAATCGAGCTCATTTATTTATGTGAAATCTTACACTACCAGAAGGCCAATTGTCGTACTTAAAAACGTTCAAATTCAATTCGAAGGCTCCTCTCAGCGTCAATCAATGTCAAAAACTTGTAATAAATGTAGGTAACTGAATAAATGTAGATAAATTAATAAATGTAGATAAATGAATAAATGTAGGTAAATTAGAGGACTGCCTCGTTGGTCTGGTTGTCGCAAGCGCTAATGCTGGTCATGAGGCAGGTTGTCAGGTTTCAATCCCCAGCTTGGACAAAGTGTTATTGGGATTTTCCAACAGGAATTTCTTAATAGTAGCCCGGAGTCTGGATTTGTGCCCGGTTGGTGGCAATAGGCTCGCTCCCTATTACATGGGACTTAAACATAACTGGCGAAATGTGGATGTACTGTAAGTACTCCTCTGCCTAACCCTTCGGGGAAACAACGCGTGATGTTATGTTAATTTATAACCCCCAACTATCAAGCATTTCAGGAGTTCATACATTCATGAGAATATCCCATAACGACACAAGAAGACAGACACGAGAAAACCACAATAAACGTCCAACAAGCACACACCACATCTGCTTAGTTCTTCGGGGATTACAAAGCGTGATGTTAAGTTATGTTTGTATAAGAGGATTTTTTGAAAAATTGAGACTTGCTTTAGTATGATAACGTTCTTAAAACTAAGGGAATTACCCCTCAGGTGTTTGTGGATGGGTTATTTTTCTGTAATTGCATCTTCGCTTCCGGAGAATTTTTGGTGCAGTGCAGTATTTTCACCTCGCTATAAAACCGTGATTTTGTTTACACTTTTTGGAGTCGATAATGTTTACTCCATTTTGAATTTACGCATTAATCTTAACCCACCTACTTTAAGGGGGCAGTTCTCTCAACGTTACTGCCCACTTTAACTGGCTACCTTTCAACAATAGCCACGTTAGAAGCTGCTTAAAATCATTCGTAGAGGAAGCCACGAAGTATTCGCTTTCGCTGAGCACGTTATTATATCCATTCTCGCCTTCGGTTGTAATCGTCGGGTTTTGGCCAGTGTTTACATTCCCGGCTATTGTCCGTCATCGCCCGGCGGTTATGTAAACTAACCGATGTGTGAAGAGATATTTTGTTTTGTAAACATTTACTGTGGGCATTGTCGCTGCGAATCAATTATGTGAATGTGAAAGTGGATTGAAAGAGTTGTAGAAAAATGTGTGATTATGATTGCTTATAATTATACTGCACTTCTTTAAATAAGAAATAAAGAAATACGTTTATGTGCGTTAAGTCATGAGTTCATGGCGCAACGAAAAAACAAACCCAAAAAAGAGTTGGGGGATAATATGTGTGACATAGTATCCACGCAAAACGGCCATGGCTCAGCATAATGCTGTGATCCTGTGCGAGATAGAGCCATATCGCTGAGAAATGATAAGAAAAATTATAATAATGCCAAATGATATTGCACTAATCTAGTGAGTTAACGGGCAGTGGTTACCAGGAATACTTTTTGGGCATTCGAAAAGCAAGCTTACGATTTTTTTAAACCTTCCGGTTGTAATTGGCTTGTGCAACTGTAAAATCCATACTGATATTATAAATTGGAAAGTAAATCTGTCTGTATGTTACCTTTTCACGCCTAAACCACTGAACGGATTTTGATAAAATTTTGCAAGGCAGTATTCTGGGGAAGGACATAGGCTACTTTTTGTTCCGGTAACACGTTCCCGTGCGGGTGATGCCGCGGGCAGAAGCTATTATAAGATATTTCTTGTGACTTCGTTTAATGTGCAATTTAAATTACATACCGTCGAGCTTTCAATATCATTCCCAATTTCGTAAATACACCTAAAATGCAACTTCGCTGCATAAAGTTAATGTTTTTTTAAACAATTAAATATATGCTGTATTTACTTGGCACGGTGCTATTAAGATAATATAGGTATATCCATCCACTAATTAAGCGTTCGTTAACACGACGCTTTAGCGAGTCGATGCTTGCGCAGCCAAAACGACTAGCTACTGTCAGTCAGGGCTGCCCCGCGGAGAAATCTCGGATTATACGATTTGTCAAAATAACGAGATTTCTTTATTAATTCGGTCGAGGAAAAAGTTATTCCGTATTTTATATACAAGAATGCTATCAATTTTATATCAAGAATGCTCGTGTGGCACCCAAATATCGAGCTTTTTTGTATACCCAGACGTTTTCAAATGGGTCAAAACTATTTTGTGGTTAACTCCTAACTCTTCAACTATGTTGTAACTACTATTGTGCAGATAGTGCTCTATTTTAAAAAAAAATGGCATCTACTTTATCCGTAACAGTGCGACCAGATTAAGTTGCATCTTTGACATCAAAATTCCCGGACTGAAAACGCTTCAACCAACTTTGTATTACTGTTACTGAAAGTCCATAGACGCCACATATTTTTTTCGCGGCTTGTTTCGCCTTTTCATATTTTTTGTAATAAAACTTCAAAATGTATAGAATTTCTACGTTAGATTCATTCGAATCATTTTGGCGGACAAAAAACAATTGAACAATGGCGGGAAATCATTTTTACTTTTTTTTTATTTTTTTTTTATTGTCGTCTATTTAATGGTATCAAAACCAGCCAGATACAAACAGTGTACAGACGAAAGAGATTTTACCACAACTTTATAAATTATAGAAGCTGAAAAAGAGAATCAAAAATGTTTTGTAGTCAAATAGTAACCTCACGATAAAAAAACAGTTCTATTTGCTATTGAGAACAAAAGAATTTGAATGATTGATTTTGCAACATCATTATCATTCAGTAGCTGTCTACTAGTGGGCATATAATAAAGCCTCTCGAATCAGACGCTATACAGGATGGCAGGCGACGTAAAATTTCAACGCAGGGGTTGAAATTTTTTCGTCGATTCGTCGTCTATGGCAGCAAGCAGGCTAGATTGTGCGTTTGTGAACCACTGCTGCAAGGTATCGGCTGGGCTGTCACCATGCAGAAGTAATGTCACAAATTGTTTCTGTGTTAATGTTTTACTAACATAGTTTGTCAGTTTATTGTTCCTAACACTATGAGTCTTGTTACTTGAATAAAATGATTATTATTATTATTGATGTGCAAGATCTATAGCCGCGGGTAAACCGATTGTTAGCGTGGAGACGCGTCGCCACGCTATATTTTCTGTACAAATTAGTTTTTGATGTGGACCTTGAAATAAGAATGAATTTGAAATTTTAAGCTTCGCTTGCCAAGGTCAGTCTTTGGATGGGTGACTATTTTGATTATATTGAGTTTTAACTTGATTCGTTCGCAATAGTGAAGCCGCCAGGTTAAGCAGCGCTTGCCAAGGTCAGTCTTTGGATGGGTGACTATTTTGATTCTTGATTAGCTCGCCACGGTGAAACCGCCAGGTTAAGCAGCGCTTGCCAAGGTCAGTCTTTGGATGGGTGACCATTTTGATTCTTGATTAGCTCGCAATAGGGAAGCCGCCAGGTTAAGCAGCGCTTGCCAAGGTCAGTTTTTGGATGGGTTACTATTTTTGTTGTGTAACATCTATAGCCGCGGGTAAAACCGATTGTTGGTGTGGCGACGCAGGTCGCGGCGACGCGTCGTCGCGACATCTGCCAGGCGTCCCGTGACGGCTCAATAAAAAAAAAAAAATGCTGTTCCATATATTTTAACCGCGTAGGTACTAGGTATTGCACCTTTCTATGAAACAGCAGTTTTTTTTTTGATAGCTGACGAAATTTCTACTTTAGGGGGTCTGGGATCATGCGCTTAATCCATGGTATGATCCATGGGATGTCCCTGCCAACCTGTATAGCGTCTGATTTGAGGCTTTATTATTTTTCCTATTTTTTTTTCGTTTTTTTTACTATTTTGATCTTCAGCTACCGTTTACCAGCTGCTTTCAGCCAGGGTCACAACGATTATCACTCAACACAGCCTGAGGGCGTTCTACCATAGGCTATCTCGATCACCCTGGTTCTCTATCAGAGACATAACAAGCACAGTCTGACATGATTCTAACTCATTTAGTTAGAACCATGACAGACTGTGGTAACGTGATGATGATAATAATAAAATATTTAAAGATTTTCGACATCTTCCTTCACAAACAGTGCTGCTTGCCATCCACGTTCATGTTTAGAACCATATCCGACTGTAGGAATTGTAGCGGTATCTACATCGCCACATGCGAGCTACACGTCATACTGCCATCACGTAAATCCTGCATCACGCATGCAGAGTTTACCGCGCGACTAGCATATATACAACGTCCCGAAATCAACCGTCGGGCAGTTCTCCACCAGAAACAACAACCGTCTGGTCGGAGGATCCTTCCTTTTCTATGTAGGTGTGAGTGAACTTTACACCCTGTTCCTCATACCTCTATAGAATCACCATTTCCATAGCTCGCCGTTAGATGTATTTAAATAAAAAAATACTCACACGTATTTAGGGCAGCCCTTGCGCTTGCGCATGCAAAGTCGCGCGTACTTGCTAATTAGGTGGCACCGTTACTGTACCCGCGAATTACTTGTAGGAAGCACAATATACACCTTTACCGACCCGCCATCGCCATCCAGGCGGTTAGCACCTTATGTAATGTTTGTTTGTTTGTCTGTTTGCCACTTTCTGGTTTCGACGAATGAGTAATGTAACGGGTTCCTGCTTTTTAGAAGTAAGTTGTCTAGGAGTATTTTTGTTGTTGTGTTTATACATAGGTTACCTCAGACATTTACTAATCACACACATTTTTTATAATTAGTTGGAAAACCTTAAAGGAGCTATCGAAATTGTAATCCAGGAGCACTGTCATTATGGTGTTTATTTTTGTGATGGATATAACGCAAGTTTTGAAGAAAAAAAAAAAAAGAAGCAAATTCACTCATGTCAAAAGTCAAACTTTAGATATCTAAACATAGGGAAAAAACAACAAGAAACTCAACCCCATTTAGACATGAAACCTAAAGATTATAAAAAAGAACACACACTTACACACACATATACACTTTTGACACATCTTCCCTCACTTACAAAGATGCATTAGAATTGCAAATGTTTTCACAATACCGTTCAGATTGATGATCTCACTATGACGTCAGTTTTGTAATGATAGATGTTTCTACTCATTAACTTTACTTGAGCAATGGGTTCATACATTAAGGCTTATACATATTACTATACCGATTATGACAGTCCGTCTTTAATTGTTTTGGTTACTTGGCAGTCAAAAATCTGGTAATTTCGTTTCAAGAAAGACTACTTCCATTAAAAAAACTTGATATCTGCGTATTATTGACAAAGTTTTCAAAATAGGACACTGAAACTTCGTTCAAACTACTCTTGTCAAAATGAAGACGAATTCGTTACAAAATCCCGGTGAACTATTTAAAGAATTTGCTGTTAGCACCAGACACTTTCGTGTACGTATGCTAAACAAATTAGAATGCACCGCGCTATCTTATTGCGGTCGATTTCAAAATACTTTACTGCAATGTAAACTAACGATTCTGATATTTCTTGCACATTTACCTATTTTCTATAATGTTGATGAAATCTGATATGTAAACTAGTGTTAGGATTTACAGTTTTCTGTTGGTGTTTGTCATTTTAAGATTATTCCCCGAAATCTCAAATAGCACTGAATTTTACGACATCCCTAAAAGTGTTTCCGTCACAACTCTATACCTTAAAGTGACAGAGACAACATGACCAAGCGGTGACTCAAAAAAATCGCATTTGTGCATTTCGCGTCAATGTCTTCTTGAAATTTCAAATATACTTTTTGAGGTCCTGTAAATTGTTAATATGGTAACCGCCTGTTTCCCGGAAAAGTCCTGTCCTGTTAAGTTTTGACTAAACCATTTTTTTTTCTTCCACAGACTACCTCAATGAACCAAAGAAAAATGTTCAGGGTCCCCCGAAATCACAACGTGGTGAAGCGCCTCGACTTTGGAGGAGATAAAGATGATCACGCAAAGATAGACAACTTCGCCAACAAAATGAAAGAGTTGGAAGAGAGAGACAGACAAGTGATGACAGCAAAATATAACTTCGACTTTAAAAACGAGGTCGCACTCAAAGGAAATTGGGAATGGATGAAAAGAAGTGGAGGCGAATGGGTCCTCATGGAGGTTAAGGAAAGTTTAGTCGTGAATGACAATGAAAGGACGCCTATGCATTCAAGAGACAATGTCGAGCGTGCACCACCTACAAGAAGGAGGAAGTTGACAAGGGATGACAGAGGAACTTCTAACAATCACGTCAAGAAGAGGTTGACGATGGAGTAACTTCTTACTGTTGCCCCCATACTAATCAAACATGCAATTTTTTCTAACTCTGACGATAGGATTTCTGCGTAGTGCCATATATCCGCTACATTAGAACTACGCAACGAAACAGCTGACTACAACTTGCAGATGACGACGACATCTGACGTCACAATCAATGTCTACCGCGAGATCTGCCTGTATATGGAGACCAACAACCGTTTGGTCGGAGGATCTCCCCTTTGCAATGGAGGAACTTCACAAGTTGTTTCTCCACCTCCAAACTTGGATTAGATTAATTAAGAGCCATCTACATTATCCGCAGCATCGATTTGTATGTTACAGTGAAAACTCGCTTAATTATTTAAAAGGCATCTTTTCTGTAGTAAATTCCGATTTCACTGATCAATAACAAGGATTCATCAAGCTGTAAATTCTAAGGGGGTATTACACTATAATATATCTAGGATCATACAAAGGATCGTATCTCATATCCCTCTAGACTCATATCGGTGTATTACATTATCATCATAGTTCTTTGATCCTATTTTTCGTCATATATGGTTGCAATGGAGGACTGTGCCGGCCGTCCGGTAGCAGGTTGCTTTTTTTTTAGTACAGCAGTGTTGTCAATAATAATTTTAGAATTCCACTAGGTAACATATTGTGAACTTACGCCAAAAATTCGTTGTACTTACTTTTTATCCGTCACAATAATTAATTGCCTTACAATTTAGAATAATGGCAGTAGCAAAACTGAAAAGGCAAAATCACATAATTTGATGGACGGATTTCGTATCAGGAAATTATGAAAATAAATGTGAAAATTCAATATAATATTCAATATGGCAAGACCTGTTTCTATGATCCTATCTTAACAACAAATGCCATAAATCTTTGATCAAAGACGAAATGATTCACATGTTAATATTACATTATCATATACATATGACTCATACATCTATGATCCTAGATATATTGTAGTGTAATGCCCGCCTAATTATAATGAAGGCGTTCAGTAAGGACGCATTGGAAATAGGGAAAAAGCGTATTCTGGCTCTCCTTTCGTCATTGCGTGGTCACTTTTTGAAGTTTTGATTGCTTTTTACAAAAACTAGTCTGATTTGAAGAACTGTTTAAATCTTGCCGCGGCGATGTGCAACTAGAATTAAAGGTACGAAATTATGAAGTATGAATAGTTTGGGTTTCGTCTTGTATGTTCTTTTATTTGTGCCTGAATGCCTGAAGACTGCCTCGTTGGTCTAGTGGTCGCAAGTGGTCTTGGGTTCGATTCCTGGATCGGGCAGTGTTTTTGCCATCTTGATGGCAATAGACTCGCCCCCCTATTACTTATTTTTTTTTGGTTTCTGAAGCCTGTGCCTATATCTTATAAAGAGCGCTTTCGAGGCGTAGTACATCACATAATCTACACAATTTATTGTTTCTATGTCTTAATATGGCATTATTACTATTTATATTATATCTATTTCCATTTCTCCTATCTTGTACCATGAATCTTATGCTGAAACCCAAAATTTAGCTTTTCGTACCATAATACGCTTATAAAGTGCCACAATTAGGCTATATAGTAAGGTTTAGATTTATTTTGAGTACCTATTTTAAATACTTTAGTTGTATTATATCGGCTCCTCCTTTCTGTTAAATACTGTTTAAGATGTATTTATATTTTGTTAATTTTATTTGTAAATATTCCAATTTTCTAATTTCCACTACTAACATCACAAAATGAAACGATCATGTCCACGTTTTAGTAATTATTCTTGGAGATAAAATTTAACGTATCTTAAGAGTTTCTTTACTTACATTAAGTCTATTCGGCGACGTTAGCCGTTGTCCTAACATAACGCGATTCCGCGACCGACCACCGCGCGATTATAACGCATGAATTTCAATTTTATATAGGTAGTATACCTTATGTGCGCTTTTATAATTTCTAACCTGACGATATTATCAAGGACGTCCACTTCCATAAAATGTATGTAAATACGTGCACGTTATCATGGAGGGAAATTTAAAAGCGTCTTCATATCCACGATAATATGGTCACGTTAGAAATAATAAAAGCGTACATTCGATAGCTGTAAGCTTGCTCACGCAACGAGTTCGCGCGAACTTGAAATGGTCGCGTAATCATGTTCTATTAGGACATTGCACTACACCGTCGAAAAGGCTAATGTTTTCTTTTAGTGTTTAAAAAGTTTTTATTTTTGTAATGGACGAATGTGATCACCGATGATTTTAAAATTATATAAGCGTACCTACTTTTATTCAAAAAGTGATACTTATTTAGTAGTTGTGCGAATGTATTTCGACCAAAACTTTATTTTGACTGCATTTGGCCTATAAAAAAAATTTTCGCGTGTGACACCATACGTAGGTACACGTGATAGAAGTGAAATTTCTTGAAAAGAAAGAATAAGAGAGATTTAGTGTGAGAGACAGAGAGAGTTATATCTTTCTTCTCTCTCATGTAACGAAATGTGCAAACGTGACGCGTCCTTGAAATTGCTCTCTCTCAATTCTGGTCCAATTATCGAATCGCCGCCTTAGAAGTTTCACTTCAAAAACTTTTGGATGTGATAGACTAAAATCTCGACTTGATATCTCGATCTCTATTTTGTATGATATTGTTTTGAAATATATTCGCTCAGCCGTAGCGTAAAATAACTTGTAGGGTACTAGTGGAGTAAAAAGCGGAGATAAAAATGTATCGAAAATTCTGAAATTAATACTCTCTGTTATTTCAATCTTGATCTCGGAAACTGACATACATATGCATGGAAAAAGATATAATAAAATAATTTGTGTGAAAGCGAAACTGTACCTATTCGCGATTTTGATCACTATGATCGCGTCCCCGGTACAGTTATTTTTCAAAAGTGAAAATTTCGGGGTGATTTTGAATGCGTTCCCCGCGTCTTATTATAAAGCGATCGTCGCGCAACTATAATTTTATTTCAAAATTTTAAATTATGAACCATATCTGCACTAATTGCGTAACAGAATATTAATCACAAATCACATTTTGAAGACTACTGCTAATCCATTGCTGCATAAGTTCGAAAAATTTGTCAACTCAAGAACGTAAATTACGCAATGAATGTTGTTGAACTGTCAAAATTAAAGCAATTCCTAATAATAGTGTGTTACGCAAGTACCCCGATGAAATTATAAAAATATTATCTGGCAAAATATAACATGGTTGTATAACCATAGGAATGGATTCTATTACTTATACGAAACAAATTACGTTCAGGTTTTCGCTATACTTATTAAAAATAACAACAATGCCATGAAATTAGATGCATATTTTTTTTTACTACCTATTAGCAACTACAAAAGAGCATTTTTTTTTATTTCTTTAATAAAAATTATGAAAGATTGTCTGAAATACTGAAATCGTAATTTCTGTAACACAGGGTGGCACATCGACTCGCAAATTGAAACCATGAATTCAGCACGTGTTTCTAGACACCCTAGCGTAAAAATTATTCGTGGGTTATAAAGAAAAAAATGCTGTTTCACAGAAAAGTTCAATACCTACGCGGACAAAATGTATGGAAGAGCAATTTTTTTTTTAAATAACCGTCCTGTATTTTTAAATAACCGTCGTGTATTTTCAACACAGGGGGTTTCAGAATCATGTATTGTGCCCATGTTCCATGGTAACAGGTTGTGCATCGGTGTTCCTGCTACCCTGTATGTTAACTGTGACAATCTAGTTAGTTTTTCTACTTTCTTTGATAACTGAGTTAAAATAACTACAGTAGAGCGTCGATTATCCGAACTAATTAGGGGACAAGGGTGTTCGGAAAACCGGTATTTTCGGATAATCGAACTGTATGAAAAACTGTAACGAAAAGAAAATTAAATTAAATAATAATTTAATTTCTTATGAATACAATGTAATTTAATGACTACTAGCAGTTCGGTTAAGTGGTCGTTCGGTTGACCGACGTTCGGATAATGGACGCTCTTGTACATACTTACCTCTAAATAATAAGTAATGATGAAAAAAATATTTTAGGGTCTATTTTCACTAGAAAACCGATACCGATGTCGATACCAATTGAAAACGTAACGGTCGGTTTGGATAAGTGACAATTGACATATAATGACATATTTGAAAGAACAGAAAACATTTAAATAGTAAGCTGACATTATTATTTAATTCTAATTGTTTTATGGCGGGTACTTAAAATTGTGTAACATGTGATGTAACCTGTCTTGTAATGCAACACAATATGACGGGCGAAGTCTCTAAAATAACGAAACAAACAGCAAAAAAGGAAATAAGCAGTTATAGGGACTACCGACAGAAGTGAAAACTTAAAACTATGACATAACAGTGGTCACCATTGTTAACATTAGCATGTCGGTGACAAGAACTCACAAGAATATCCGCAACCAAAAATCGCTCAGCGCGCCGAAAGAAGTTTTTACTTTAAAAATGAAAAATACGCATAAAAATAAAAACAGCAACGACCCATAAAGACAACAGAAATTTTAAGCCTACTTTCTAAACATCATGGACAAGACATTTTGTGAAATATCCTACGATGCAGTTACATTACACGAAACGTTACATTGCACGCTGCACTCGTCAGTACCCGCCCTTACATGTACACTTATCAAGCAGCTATATTCCAAAGTCCACGTAGGCATGCCTAGCTTCACATAGTGACTACTAGAAACACCTAGATACTTATGTACTTATTTTAGATTAACCTTTAAATAAATTACTTTTCGAAATGTTGTACATAGCCATTGTGATAAGTATTGTTTATAATTTCTACGTATTTATTAAATTATTGTATTGGAATGTTGTAATTAAATCAATTTCTGGTGTATTTCCATTTAATTTGTTTTATTTGTGCAACCTACTGCTTTTATCAGAAGTTCATTACAAGCATATTCTAACAGGAAGTACCTTTTTTAGAAGTGTATGCAATGTATAAAAATCCATGCTCACTATAATTGCTCACTGATAATATCTTGATTCTGCTAAAACCAGCGTAGCCTAAGCCAGAAGAAAAACCTTACAACACTCCAAATTATTATTTAAGGCTCTTGTAAACTAGCGCGACACTCGACGCAAACCGCTCGCGCCACAAAGGCACCGCTCCTCGCGCGTGGAGCGGCGCCTTTGTGTTGCGCTGTTACGTCGCGCCTGTGTGCAGGAGCGTTACATTACAGCCGCTAAAATGCGCAAAGGAGATTAGTAGCCGCAGCGCGGCGGGCCGCACCATCATCATCATTGTTTGCCTCGCCGTTTCCCAGCTATATCCAGGTCGGGTTCAAGGCTTCCACAGCGGGCCGCACCGCAACGCAGTAATTGTTTATATCGATTTAAAGTTCGAATTTGAATTTGTACTCCACTCCAGTGTAATGAGGCTCGCGCACATCTGGGAGGGCCGCGACGCATCGCAACGCATTGCAAAAATGCTCTTGCATCACTTTAGTACATTTTTTATTAACCATAGCACGCTACAGAGGGGCCTCATCGCAACGCGAGTATCGCTAGTATGTAGCTTTCTGCAAAAATACGCCAGGCGAGCGATCCGCTGTCCAGTGGGTTGGGCTGCCCGCCTAAATGTGTGTGAGCTTTTTAAGAACTCATTGAATTGAAAAGAACAGACAATAAAATGCATTTCTGGCTATCCGTTAAAGCCCGATAACGTGGTATCGGTATCGGCGGAACATAAATTACTATCAAATTGTACAACCCGCATTGGTTTGCTAGAACAAGGATTCGTAAATACTGGAAAGGAGTTTCGTAAGTAGGATAGGAATTTATTTGACAAAGTGACAGGTATTTTAGAATGGCAAAGTTGCTAATGAGCCCGATTCCTTTGAGCAATTCTGGTTTGAGTTAGAATGCAGATGAATGAGATTATTTAATGCTGGTTTAATTATTTATTCTCAATATTATTTTATTCAGATACGGTGTAGGCTGTGAATTGTTGCTCAAGTTTATAAGGACCCTCGAACAGAATCGACAGGTTTGGTCAGAAGCACCGCAACATCGTGAGGAAACCAGCATGTCCTAGAACCTAAAATTCGAAGACATGTGACATCTACCAACCCGCTCTGGGCCCGCGTGGTGGATTACAGCCCATTCCCTCTCAAAAAGAGAGGAGGCCTGTGTCCCAGCAGTGGGAACATTATAGGCTGATTATGCACCGCGTCATTGGCGGATACAGGGGGGGGGTCTATGGGGGCCATGCCCCCCCCCCCCCAAAGACCCAGGAATTCCATACTTTCGACTCAACTTTTCGATTCAATTCAACCGAAAGGTCATCTTCCACTCTTCGCCGCTTTAAAACATGGCTCGTACGCGGACAGGGGAGGAGCGGCTTTCCGGACTTGCACTCCTACACATCCACAGGGATGTTCCAGTTGCTGTCGATAAAATTATAAATAGGTTTGTCAAAAGCGGCACAAGGCGCGATAACTTTATTTTGTCAAAATTCAAGCTAATAAAAACATTTTTTATTGTTTACTTGTGATTTTAACCCTGGCTCTGAACCTTGTCAGACTGCCCCCCCCCCCATAATGAAATCCTGGATCAGCCCCTGATTGGCACCTGATGTCGGAGGAGTACCTAACTATACAGCGTGTATCATAAAGGTGTGGTCATATTTAAGTGTGTGGTACAGGCCATCAAACTGAACAATTTTCTCCATTGAACCAACATCGTCATCGCGAAAAAATAATCAGCTGTCTCTTACATTTGGGTCGAGTAGGTAACGAACTTTTGTACTTATGGGACATTTGATAATTTTTTCGCGATTACGATAGAAGAAGAATGATTAGTATTGAAGAAAAAGACAGGTTGCGCCGACCCCAAATAAAGGCTCCTTCAAATAGCGGGGTAATTACGTAACACACTAACAGTAGCAATGGGTTTCATTTTGACAGTTCAACAACATTCATTGCGTTATGTACGTTGTTGAGCAGACAATTTTTTCGAACATATGAAGCAATGGATTCGCAATAGGCTTCAAAATGATTCAGATTGTGATAGATAGTGTGTTACGTAATTAGAGTGCAGGCGCGACACGCGACGCGAATCTCAAAGGTACCGCTCGACGCGCGACAGGCGGTGTCTTTGAGTCACGTCGCGTGTCACGCCTGTTTTAAGGAGCCTTCAATTGGGATAAGGGCAGGATATGGAGAAAGTAGGTGTTAAGTTTTGTTTACATTTTTATGTTTTAGCTTGAGTATAGTTTTCATTGTATTTGTTGGTATATTGGCGTGGCTAGCTTTCATATGGCAAATAATTTAATTTAATATTCTGTGTCTCGTAATGTTAATTACTTTGCATATCTACTATTGTATAGAATCAAGTTGTTTTTTCTAACTGAACAGTCAGCTGTGCTGCTAGGGAGTTTGTAGCCCCACTTCTTCCCAGCTGAAGCACTAGGAAGTGGAGAAGGTCGGGCGTACCGGGGGACTGTCTTATTTAATTTTGACGTTCGAAAAGTGCTGATTCTCAGCCTAATTTGAATAAATGACTTTTGATTTTGTTTTTTTTTATTATTTTGAAAGTTATTCAATTTGATGGTCTGTACCACAGCCTTAAAAATATGACCACACATTTCTGATACACGCTGTGTGATTCCGAATTTTGCTATGTTTTGACTGTAATGGCCGGCCAACAACACGTGCCAACAAAAAACACAACAAGAATAATGGTCGGTTAATGTCAGTTGTTTCACAATTCAATTTAATTTTACACGGATTAATCGTTTAAATTTATATCATTTTCAAAGTTTTACTAGATAAAGTTACGATTTCAATTAATTTCTTGAGAATTTATTAACCCTGCCGCAACTTGGCCTATAATCTATGGAATTTATAATGAAGGTCGCAACACCTACGCGATATTAACTTCATAGTAATGAGATACCTAAGCATTCACTTTAAAATTGTTTTCGGTAACAATTCGGATAAAATACCACGATTAAGAGGCTGACAACAGCTAAAGCGCGGTCACTGTCGGACTGCATCGAAAAGAAACAGAAGCGCGATGACACAACGCTGTTAATTTATTGCAAAAAATGAAGCAATTATCTATTTACAAAAAAAAAAAATTGGACAAAAAAATGTAAACACTATTACGTTAATACGTTGCTTGTAGAATAATCTGACAAAAAATCAGAATGATCGCATGTATATTAGTATGGTTTTAATCGTTAAAATATTTTTTTAGAGGTATCTTCGTGATTTTTTTCTATCATATCAGGTTAGTTGTATTATGTTTTCAACACACTATCTAACTAGCACATATCCAGAAGAATATCATATATTTTTCTGATTTTGGTTACTGCAGTGGATCATATACTTTTAGGCATTATAAAACTTGCGTTTAGGTCCTGTAGACCCCTCAAGGTGAATCCTCAGACGCAGTCCGCCAAATTCTAATTGTCTTTGGTTTTTTGCAAATTGCAGCTCTGTTTTACGTCGTGATCAAAATGCGATTCACAACTGTAGGAATGATATATTTACTGAATAATAATCATCAATTTTATATCAAACGCCAAAATTTGGAAATTTGTTCCACTTAAGTTTTTTTTTTTAAATTTCTTAAGAAAATTCTTAGGAGGAACAAATTTCCAAAGTTAAATTTATAAACTTTAATTACTTGAGCATCCTACTAACTCTGCTCTTTCTATTTACATAATATTAGTAATGTAACGCTAGATTACCAGCATGACGCTTTTGATGGATCCCGTTAAAAATATAAATATTTGAAAGAAAATTGGTGTTCCAAAAATAAGCTTTGGGCCACGCTACCTTTGTCTTATCGTCCAATCAACGGCCATCGGTCCTCCTTCGACCATAGCCATTATGGTGAACAATGGATGGACAATTTATATTGTATGCGGGTATTGTATGTCCACCGTTGTCCATTCCAAGACAGGACCGTTGCAACCGCGACCCAAGCCGTATCACTAACAAGGAACTGATTTTCTTACACCTGTTGCTAACGGTACTGTGTACGGTCAACAACAGAGGTAGGTATGTAGTTAAGAAATTAACATTGGTACACACCTTATACAGGCACAAATAATTGTCTAGTCAGCCAGCACATGCATAACGTGGGTAGTTCTTTTTTTATATAAAGAGGCCCGACTGCAAGTAAAAAAGGATTGTGTGGTTTTATGAAACCACGGTAAAAGTGAAACTTTTTTTCACATTATAGACATTTAACTAAACATTTTCGGAATAATATTCCATTAAGGGTATAAAAATCGCTTCATCAATCTCCCCTCCCCCTCCCCCTCACCCCTCCCACCCCCTCCCCACTCCCACCGCCCCCCCCACTCCCTCCTCCTCGGCTGCTCTGACGAGCGCCTTTCACTTTGTCCATACTCCGCGGCCGACCGTCACGCGACATGCAACACACAGACGAAAAAGTTCGAGATGATGTAATAAAAGTTTCACTTTAAAAACTTAAAACAAGCTCAGTTTTCAAGCAGTTGGTGGCACTTGTTTTAGTTCATTGTCGATTAGTCGCTGGACTCCTCATGTGTTAAAATCCAGCTGTTAGGATTCTTCGAGGATATCAAAATCCCACTTACAAAGATAGTAGATACGCGTGAAAAACATGACCCTGTCCTTGTTGTCGCGCAGTCGGGTAATAAGTAGTTGTAGATGCTCTTTTGTTAACTGTTCTTACGTAGATAAACTCACGCTTTTTCCCATAGGGGTAGGCAAAAATTATAGGTACGATCCTTGTACCTACTTCATTTCTTAAGTACACGAGCACCGGTTGCAAATACTGCGCACCTGACCCTTGCGAAAGGACAACAATTTGCTGACTGTACTGGTAGGTACATTACATATCTACTTTCGTTCTGCTCGTGTTGTAAGGATATATTGGCGTTCTTCGAACTGTAGATAGTGTCGATAAATAAGTTTTATTTTCTGACTCGTTCATAGCTGTCCTTTTCCGTCGAGAAAGCAAGTATCTTGGACTTCCTAAGGCGCGGTAAGAAGGCAAGTTTTAGGTAATTGCAAAAGCGCATTGCGGCAACAAATAAGGTTCAGAACAGCGTTGCTTTTGATGTTAGTTGAATCGAATGACCACCAGAATAAAGTTAATTTTGCAGTTTTTATTAAATAAATAAAAAAAATGCACGACTCAGTGGAACGATTTATAGTAAGTATTTCTTTAGTTGATTATGCCTTTATTATCATTTCATGAAATACAAAAAAAAACAAAATCAAAATTTTCAAATTCAATTTCAAATTTATCTATTTTTCAATTTTTTTTTTCAACATTTTGAGAATTACGTAGGTATGCGACAAAAAACACATTTTTTTGAGGTCTGTTTTACGATTGTTTTATCATTATACTGTTTGATTGTTTTATCAAAACTCGAGCGTTTTCGCTCAGTTTTTTACACACATTAATATACTGGTATTATAATGGTAATGTGCGTAATAGATAGGCTGATATCTGAAGGTCAGTCGGAAACTCACACTGAAATCACCTCAGTTAAAAACTGGTCAATAATCACAGGTCTGCAATGGTTTTCCTCTCTGAGATCTGATTAACGTTTTCTATAGTTTCTGATGTGCTGATTACGAGAAAAATAATAAAAAAATTCTATCACGTCAGGATTCTTTGATATTGAATATTTAAGATTTTAACTAAAAATGTCTGAGCGCATACATTTTAAAATCTATAAAACGTCACTTAATTACTTCAGCTTAATTTTTATTGCATTTAATTAGTTTAAGACGACATAGAAATGAATGCAAATCAGTAATTTGTTAATTACTACATAATAAGTGTAAGTAATTCGCATTAACCATTTCGAAAACAGGTCATTTTGGCTTCATTTAGTAATGAGCTCATTAATACACGATGTTTAGGTGATATTGCCTAATTGTTGTTAATGTTGTTCAAAAAGGGTATAATGAAGAAAACAAAAGGTTTTTTTTTGTATAAGTACCTACTCTGAATTAGAAAACTAACAGTCGAAGTGCGCATCTTGCAACCTAAACTTTAAAATGTCGTCGCGAAGTTGTTTAAACTCTTCGAATTGTTTTTGTTATATTTGCGGGAAATTCATGGTGATAAAACAACGAAACAACATTACAGACTATGTGAAAAATATTTACAAAAGTTATTTTGGACATTCTTTATGTAACCAAGACAAAACTTGGACACCTTGATCAAAAACTCAATGATGTCGAGTTACAAGCGTGGAAATCATTTAAGGAAGTGGTAAAAAACTTTTTGGGGAACAATAAAAGCTCGGACTATAAAGAAATAGTAGCCAAAATGATAACGAATTTTGGTGTAATGGGTTGTAATATGAGCGTTAAACTTCATTTTCTGAATTCGCACATTGATTACTTCCCAGAAAATCTAGGAGCCGTTAGCGAAGAACAAGGTGAAAGATTTCACCAAGATTTAAAAGAGCTTGAAGTCCGGTATCAAGGAAGATGGAATGTCAGCATGATGGCGGACTATTGTTGGTTGTTGAAGCGTGATGATCCAAACCGGAAATATAAGCGAAAATCGCACAACAGAAGCTTCCAGGAAAAAAGGACCAGGTTCCACAAATAAAATTTAAGTGTATTTTAACCCAGCAATAAGTTGTTATTACGTGTTAATAGTTTTTTAAGTTAAAAATTAAGTACTTTTTTAAATATATAATTTTTTAAGCGAAAACTTGTCTTTTTTCTCAATTTTCTATCTGTAGCTTTTTTGAAAAATCAGGAGGTGATGGAGAAAAACTAAGTACATATTCGTAATCAGCGCATCAAAATACTCCAGAATCAGCTATCAAATTCCAGAGAGGAAGTTATGACCTTCATTTTGCAGGCCTGTGTAATGTATGTAAATTAGAGGTATTTTTGGCAAACTGAGACTGAGATTATGATGCGAAAATTCTTAAAAATACGGGAATTGTTTTTTTTTGGTTGCATCCAGCTATGGATACTTGCAACACCAAAGGTTTTGCCGACTAGAAAAAAAATATGAAAAAATGTCTCACGTCCCCATAAAGTCAAAGTCAAAGTCACAATGCCTAAAGCAGTCTAGACACCAAACCCGCCGACCCGCCGACATGGAGTCGTCGACATGCGCGGGCACAAGTCGCCGACATGATTACTTTGCCGTCGACATCAAGCCGCCGCCGCCGGGGCTGTGTCGGCGGGTCCGGCGGGTTTGGTGTGTAGACTGCTTTTAGTCCCAACATTGCAATGTCGCTTGGTTGCAGTAGTATGTTGGTAGTATTTCCCTGAAAGATCGTTTCCACCATTATCTGTAACCTTAGTACCTATTCCCTTACAACCGTCCATTCAACTCTCTTTCTAGGCCAAGCGAAGGGCGTACAAGCTGATTATCATAAAATGCATGCGTAAGTAACTTAATTCAACAATTCCTCTGCCCTTATTAACATCAAAAATCTGCTAACCATACAAAGGAAAACGACCATAAAGATTGTATCATTCACAGTGTAATATTTTGTGATACATTTCGTACGCCCATAAAAAGTGCATAAAGAATCGGGACATCTTCCTGTGCACGTCATGCGTGATGTCTCGCGCGGCACGCATAATGTATGCACCCTAGCATCCTGTTGACATGGTAGCGTGAATTTTCCCTTTTATCTTCATGCTTTTACCTAAAAACAGGGCAGCAGAGGTGACAGTAGCCTGTTTACGGCCTCCAGCGATGCGTCTTGCCACGTTGACTTGAGTCAAAGACACGCGCGCGTTTCTTTTATTTCCGCCTCGCCTGCTACTCCAAAAGTCTCGCGGTGCCTCGTGGCATGCTCCAAACAACTTCTTTCATTTGTTTCCTCCGCAGTCGCTATCGCAAGACACATATAGCTTGAGCGTGTAGCCCGTGGGCACGGGTAAGAGGGTGTAAAGCACAACAGACTATACAGGGTCAAATTAAATTAGCTAGCGAAACTGTGCAGGCGTGATGGATATCGATAAGAGAACCGAAGAGGAAGAGGATCGAAGAGTAACCGTGGAGTTTCTTGCCGGAGGTTCTCCATAGGAAACATCCAATTAGAACCGTCCACCTAGCTTCTGACGTTTCATAAGTGCCCATGTTGGTTTATGTAAAATAAAATATTTTGATTTTATATTTATCATAAAATATATTTATTTATGATTTTTTGGGGTTCAAAGACCGCTGGTTTTGTTGTTACTTGAAATATGAGTTGAGAAAATATGTTTTATTTTATTTTATCGTGTTTAGATATCGATCACGTCTGGGAAGTTACACAAAGAAAACTAATTTTTATACTGATATTTCAAGTGAACAAACACTACCTGCGGTTAATGACCACAAAAAAACTCATCACTGAGATATTGATAAGATGTAAAGATATTGATAACCATAACGTCTACGGTGTTGGGCTAGCCAATTCAATTTCACCCTGTATATTGTCGTTTCAGGCTGTGAAAAGGACTAGAATCTGTGGGTATCGTAAGAGCTACTAAGAAATGACTTATAAAGAAAAGAAAGAAAAAAAAAATTATTTGACCCAGGTTAAGGCACACAACATTCACACAAAACAAAAAAACAAAACAAAAAACAGTATTGTGTGCCTCACGGCTGCGCCAAATAGGCCCAGTTCAGCATAAATGCCAGACAACTAGTGCCTGACGCTGGTTTTCAACTGGACCCTATGTTACCTTATGAAGTACCTACGCTGTTCTAGTGTAAGTGGGAGGTGATAAAGCAGGTAGCTCACCTGATTATAAATGGACACTACGGCCTTTGGACTTTTTACAATTCCAGGGGCATTGAAGATCCGTTGCTGCAAATACACCAGCACCCATAGGCCCTTTGTACTCGTCAAACTGACGTCACGAAAAATCCTGCATCGCGCAAGCAGAGTTTACCGCGCAGCTAGAATATACCTCCTGCCGGGGTCGCGGATTGTTCGAAAGAGTTACCGTGGCCCTGGCGCACAGGCAACTGAAGGAACACGGGTGGGTTTTAGGCAGTAAGAGTCTGACACGCCCTTCCGCTCCGCCCAGAGCGGGAAAGGTCATTTGAAGATTTCCCACCCAAAAAGAAAATAGCATATACCTATAAAACGTCCCGACATCAATCGTCGGGCAGTTGCCCACCAGACACGAAACCCGTCTGGTCTGGATCTTCCCTTTTCTATGGAGGTATGAGTGAACTTTACACCCTGTTCCTCATACCTCCATACCTTCAAACCAGAGCACAATGCTACTTGGATTTTTTAAAGCCAGCTTGATATTCGCAGTAGCAAAACTGATGCGCTTCGAGTCGAAGATTCTATTCCTGTGAAGAAAAAATTGTGTAAGTAGATAGGTAAATAGTTTCCAAGTAGGGTTACCATATGGAAAATTGAAAAGTCCTGACAAAAAGCCTGATTTCCATAGAAAAGTCCTGACATTTTGTCGCAAACGTAATTAACGACAATGCATTTTTTTTTCACACCATTTTTTTTTTGTATTTTTTTTTTTTTAAATACTATGGTGATGTTAATTATGTTGCTTTGTGATTTCTCCTGCGATACTATCCAAAGTTGTTTTTTTATGTTGATCATATCTTACCAATAAACAAAATTTAAGTGAAGAATCTAGATAGAGATACTTTATTTTATAATAAAAAACGCAAAATCCTGAGATTCCCGAGATTTCCCTCAATTCGGCCGCAGTCCTGTTAGAAGCCCTAATAATTCTGAGATCTCAGGATGTAGGTAACCCTATTTCCGAGTGATGTGACTACGCTGAAGAGGCTCCGTTGGTTGCCGAGGCCTGCGAGGAGGCTGGCACGTCAGGAGAGGCCGTGTTAGCTGTATCCTCAACCTACACCCCTCCGGCCAGCCCGGAGCATATCGTGATGGAGCCCATCTAAGACGACGCGCAGTATGACCACGGATTCTCCCGACCCTTGCTCGACGAAGCGCCAGCCCGCGCCATAGCTGAGCCTGTAGCATTAAATTCCCCGTTTAATAATAATGATATGAATTCGATCCAGCCTGTCCCACCTTGCTGTCCTCCCCTCAGTAACGCCCTAAGCCGAGGTTCGTACCCCACAGGGGGTGCCCTTTGCGTGCGGTCACTTAGAAATTAAGAAATTCGCCCCCGGCTGGAGGCTTTAAGTTAGCTTAAGGCACCCACAGGAATGTCCGGTTAAGTAGCCACGACCTCCAAGGTCACAACTACGAGCTGCCAAAAAGACCACGGATTCATTAGCGAACCCGGCGGCGGCGGCGCGAGCTTTACTTTAAATTCCCCATCTGTTCGCTTAATTAATAGATCCTCAATTTTGTAATTTGTTTTAACTATTTTTATTAAAAAGACATTAAATTCCTAAAAATACTATACCATATACCACTGTGTACTTTAGATACAAGTTTTTTTTGGTGGTGGGCAAGCTTCGTTTAAAATAAATAAAACCACCGATGGTATGTTCATGTTCATGATGACTGTAATCACAAAGATTTATACCCATCAACATAACAAGCTACAGGCATTTACCTCATTAACAACTAAAACAATGAATCAAGCAAAAACGAAAGCTCATAACAACAATCATAAGGGACGTAAAAAACTAGACACATATCTAGATACGATGGGAAAGTTATCATTACGCAGGAAGAGGCTTGTAAAAAAGGATTATTAAGGTGTTGTTCCACTGCAGCCCATGACTAAGCTACGCACGTGTAGGTACGACGTAGCTTCGCTTAATACCCACTGGAGATTTGCGAGTGTGTTTCCAGCGAGGCGATTGTTTAACGCGCTCGCTGCGTGCGCGTAGCGAGCACGCCACGTATGTGCAATGTGTTCGTCGCGTTTGTGTAACGAGAGTGTACACGAGAGAGCGAGACAAGGGATTTTACAATATCGTGAAAACGCGTAGAACACATCGCCTACTCGCAGCGACCTCGCTACGCATCCGTGGAGAGTACGTTCATAAATCGCTTCGTTGGAAATACGCTGGCAAATCGTCAGTATGATAACGCTGAAAATGTATGCGGGATCGTCCGCTGGGACCCACGGCCACGCTACGCACGAATGAGTGGTTGGCAAACTAATGAATCGCGCAGCGTCATACGTGCACATCCTATGTAGCAGTGGACGGACGACTTTATGTCCAGGGCAAAGGGCCCGTGGGAAAACTGAAGACTGAGGGCTGCACGCGATAGTCAATCACTGAGTTGTGGACTGTGAACGTGGAATTTGTTATACCTAATACCTAATTGAGTGGGAATATTATCTGGGTGGTAAATTTAAACCATGATAATTACTGTAGCAACAAAGATAAGAAACTATAAAAAGTTACCAGGATAAAAAAAAAACTTCGTCGAACATAGGTAAGATTTAAATAAAAAAAATCCAGGAAAAAATAGGTTAATTGTAAAAAAAAACTCCGAACATAATTTAAAGAAGTTAACAAAAACTAAAAATATTTTTTCTAAATTGAGATAACTGTCACATTCGTCTAGTCACACTCACAAGAGCGGCTTCTGAGCGTGAGGTCCTGGGATCGCAGGTCGGACGTGTTAGGTTAGTAGAGGACTAGAGGTTCTTCCATTAGGAATTTCTCAATAGCAGCCGGGAGTTTGGATTTGTGCCCGGTTACTACATGACAATAGGTTCGGACTTATATAAGCCAACTTTCATGAAACAGGCAAAATCTAGGCACTTGCCGTCTTATTACAAAATCCCGATCTAACTTTAACCCAAGCCGAAACGTTCGCGCCAGTTTTTGTATTTCGAACTTTATGCCGACTTTTGTAAATTGACAACCTAAGACCGGACTACGTTGTCAGTTTTGTAAAAGGAATTGTATTTCGATTTCTGCTAAGTTCTTATTTCAAAAAGTTGCTCGATACTTTGAACCATCTCCAAAGAAAAACCTTGTTTTTTAATAAGAGTTTAGTTAATAATGCACAAGAAAGTGAGAACGACCTACAAATATGAATCACCCTACAAATAAGAGGGTTATATTTTAACACTTTAACACTCCTTAACTACTTCCTAGGTCGGAAATGAAAGTAAAAACTATTCATATTAGCATCACAAATGGAATGGAATCTCATGCATTTCAATGAGTAGGAAATCCTACTGTCTCGGTCTAGTGAACAGGGTTAGACGGGCAAGTCAGACCCTTTGTCTGACCTTTGTGGGATGAAAGTAAAACTAGGTAAGACGGGAACTTTGGCGGTACTTTATTTTTTCAATTACTCATTTTGTTTAATGAGTTCTTGATAATGTGTTTACTTGAAAAAAAGACAGGTCCTGTACCCGATTTGAAAAAAGAATAAAGGTAAAAACCGTGAATAAACCAAAATTATGATATTCAAAGATTTAGGAGTAGGTATTTATTTATTATTTAATTTACTATAATTTACTTACACATTGCACAGAAATGTTATATCTGGATGTTTGGAAGAGAATTAAGGCTCCTACAAACAGACGCGACATGCGACGCGAATCGCGCGCGACACAAAGGCACCGGTCGTTGCGCGGCGAGCGACGCCTTCGTGTCGCGCTGTCGCATCGCACCTGTTTGTGAGAGCCTTAAGGCTCCTACAAACAGGTGCTACACCCGACGCGAATCGCACGCGACACAAAGGCACCGCTCATAGCGTGACAGGCGGTGCCTCTGTGTCGCGCCTGTTTGAAGGAGCCTTTATGTATGTATACTAATATTACAAAGAGGTAAAATTTGTTAGTTTGTTTGTACGGGGTAATCTTCGGAACTACTGGTCCGATTCCAAAAATTCATTAATGGGAGGCTTCAGTACTGCCGAGTTTCATCCTGCTAATTCTAGTCCATGCTAGATATTATTATAAATTCGAAAGTAACATTGTCTATATGTTACCTTTTCACACCTAAAACACTGAACGGATTTCGATAAAATTTGGCAAGGAGATAGTTGGCATCTTGGGGAAGGGCATAGGCTACTTTTTTTTTATCCCGGTAGCACGTTCCCGTGGGATAATTTCAGATAAAAACGCGGGCGAAGCCGTGGGCAAAAGCCATTAGTAGTATTATAAATGTAAAAGTTTGTATGTTTCTTACTCAATCACGCAATAACGTGTGGACGGATTTAGATAAAATTTGGCACACAGATAGTTTATAACCTTTTTTTTTTTTTTTTTTTTTCCGCTGACAAATGCTTTATGCATTCCCGCTCGTGGGGGGACAAGACGGGATATGTGGGACTCCTGTCGGAATGACAGTATACCCACTAAAACTCAGCGGTGTTCCCACATCGCCGTGATTGGAAGGCCATGGGAATCCGGCTCAGCCTTTGCATCCACAACCCTCCCGGCGCGTGCCCGCCTAGCTGGCGGCCCCGCATTCCCCCCACCTTGGTGGGCTACGGGAATGGCCGAGAACACCTGGCCATTCCCGTCCGACACTGGTGGAGGCCTGTGCAATACAGGCAAGGGCGCCCCCGCACCCGCTGCCTGCTGGCCTCCACCTGGGAGGAGTCGGAGATGACTATCAAACTGACGTCTTCTTCGACCCCTCCTCCGCCTTCGGAGCGACGCCGCGTGAGGATCGTCCTCCCGCGCGCGCTCAGCCGCCTCCTTCTGGGACATGACGTGTTCGCAGAAGGAGGCGACTGCCGCCCAGGACCTCTCATCCTGAGATAGTTTATAACCTGGATTAACACATAGGATATTTTATATTCCGGTAATCCGTTCCCGTGGGATAATTTCCGACATCAACGCGGGCGATGCCGCTGGCAAAAGCTAGAGCATATATTTTATGTTAAAACAAGAAATTTCATGTTGACGAAGTCGCAGGCAGAAGCTAGTCTAAATATATATTATAAAGAGAAAATATTTGATTTTTTGTATGTTTGTTTGTTACGCTTTCACGCTAAAACTGTTTAACGGATTTGGATGAAAGGAGGTCACCAAAAGCCCATAAAATTTCCCCAAACATGTAGGTACCTCGAGGTACACGTGCAAAAAATCGTAGAGAAAAATCAGAGGAATTCGAAAATTATTGTATTTTATCCTTAAACAACTTAAAACTACATAATACATGATTTTTTATGCATGTAGAATTGAGTTACATTTGGTTGACACTCGGCTTGACATTATTTCGTGAATGTCATTCACACGTCATTCCGTTCGTTCGTGAAACAACAGTGGCTGAAGCCGATAGCAGACGGCTGTCAACTTGACAGTTTTTTTTTTTATAAGTAAGGTATTAGTGCTTGTGCCGATGATAGAGTGCCAAAATGACGTGCTTTTTATTATGTTAAAAGTTATTTTATTCTCGGCCCCGGTTAACCATAAGAAAAATATTTATATGCAATATTATTCAATGTAATCTAGTGTATTTTATGACTCTTATGTACCTACCTCGGTATTTCGGTTGGGCAGGTTTTGGTGACATCCTTAAGCACATGGGTTGATCTTGACCTAGATACTTTTTAACCGATATTCCAACGGGATCGAGACTCATGCGGGTGAAACCGCGGGGCGCAGCTAGTTGTTAATAAACTCTACTTGTCGCCTTAAGGCGCCGATATACGACTTTTAATGATTTCACATTGAGCATCACGTCTAAACAAATAGGTAGTCTTATTTGTTTGAAAAAAATATATGATAAACTAGACTATTTTCTTCGTAATTTGATGTGTGAATATTTGAAATTATATTTTTATAACATAGTGTAATTCATTTGTAATGTCTAACGCGAACACAAAAACGATAATCACGCAATCGGGCGTATTTTCATGAAATCTGCACCATCTAAAAGACAATTTCACTACCCATATTTTTGTATACGGCTAATGATTCCTTGTAGATTTAATGACCTAGTTTGATTATGATTAAACTAAATTAAATCTTGGAGCTTCTACTAATGTACAAAAATCTCAGAAACTGCTCAAAATTAAACATCACCTTGTAACGGACATATACCGGTAACGACAACACTGTTTCCCCTATAAACGAATGCAAGCGTGAAGATACGTTTTATGAAATAACGACCGACACTTTATACTTCCGCCAGGAATCGAACCGGATACCTCGCAATTGGTGCGAAGAAGGATGCTCTTGTACGGATTCATATAAGTCACCTGTTATTAGTTGCCATCGACTGTACCTATAATATGCAACTGACTGCTTTTAGGGTTCCGTAGTAAACAAGGGAACCCTTATACAAATACAAATACAAATATTTTATTGGAACAAAAACATATTACAATTTTTGTGTACGTTAAAAATGTTTTTTTTTTAAGCTATTGCATAGCTTCTATCGCGGGCCTTGAGTGCGGGGACCGAATCCAGAAATTCCGTAACGAAAAAAAACCTCACGCTCCCCACTCCGACGGGCACGGAGGTGTGGCTTGAAGGCCGTGCATTGTCTAACGTCGTTTCTTTTCGGCAGTCTTCGACACGGTGTTTGTGTGCCTGCAACTAGACGTATTGTACGACTCTACGAAGCTCGCACGAATCGAGACGAGCTGCTCCGAAATCGGACGAATACATAAGCAGCTGTTTATGAGAAAGTATATAGGTGTATAGGTATTTATCAAAAAGTGTAACTTGTATTAATATCAAAGAAAAAGAAATACTGCATAAATAAAATAAATAAATAATTATAATTGCATAAGTTGATACAAAATGCTATGCAATAGCTTTACCGCGGCCGTCCCCGAGTGCCACACGTCTTTTTTTTTGTTAGGTACCTACACTTAAATTGGGGTTTTTTTTTTCTCGTCTATCCCATGGTGTGAGATATCGACGGATAGACCATTCTAAAATATTACGGGTCTGTGAAAACCGTTTTTCAATTCAGGGATCCGTTTGCATAATTTTTTTATTAGAGTCAAGTGTGTCCCCCCCCCTGCCAATTAAATGGATATGTGAAGAAATCACGGCAGCAGTATACATATAAACGAAATCAAAAGGAAAACTATCACAGCAAAGTCGGCTTTATAAGTTTACGAGTAATAGACGACCAACTTACATTTGCAGTTGAAACGTATGGGAAAACATGTTTTTCAACTACAAAGTTAAGTTTGTTTTTGGGATAAATTCATCCCAACTAGGGAAACTTTCATTGTGCGTGGTTCGACACGCACTTGGCAGGATTTTTTTAATAATAAGTACCCACCTCGATGTCGTGATAGCCCAGTGGTTAACTCTTGTTTCTCATGCACGAGGTTGTGGGTTCAAATCCGGGCAAGTACCAATGTCACTCTTTTAATTTTATTCACAGATACTTTCTGAGTTTATCTTGAACATTCTTGAAATCGGTGAAAGAAAAACATCGTGATGAAACCTGGGCTTATAGTTAATATAAGTCTGAAATCGCCAACCTGCCTTGAGCAGCCATGGTGATCAATGCGCGTGCCTTCTCTGTGTGAGAAGAGCCTTTGCTCTGCAGTGGGACATTAATAGGCTGGTATTATTTTAAAGCTAAAATCTGTATATTTTAAACCAATTACCTTGTGCAGATTTAGAAATAAAACGAGAAACGTTGCATGCCTATATTATTGCAACTTATACAGCTTATAGCCATTGATCCTGCGGGATATGCGTAACACACTAACAGTAGGAATACGTTTCATTTTGACAGTTCAACAACATTCATTGCGGTATTTACGTTGCTGAGCAGACAAATTTTTCGAACATATATGAAGCAATGGATTAGCTATAGGCTTCAAAATGATTCAAATCGTTATACTTAGATAGTGTGTTCCGCAATAAGTGAGCTGGTTACTTTCAGATTTAACTGACAATATTTTTCTCCTTAGCGTATTGATAGCAATCTACATGCAGTCAGCCCAGAATTTGGCTACGAGCTTGGCACCTTCAGTAACCTCCATCAGCTCCTGTAGCGTGCAGACAGCAAGAATGGGTGGTCACGATATTACGTGCCCCATTGTTTGTCGAACATCACCACATTTACATTCCAGGGCGGAGTCATAAGTGAATCTCCACCTGAGCAGGTTTTCCTTGCTTCGGCCTACCTGAGTCCGAAGTCTATTTAAAGTCTTCCCGCAACCTAATTGAACACACTATCTATCAAAATCTGCTAATCCGTTGCTTTATATGTTAGAAAAAAGTGTCGTAAATAACGCAATGAATGTTGTTAAGGGGGATGCGCTGAGGTAGCCCGCGAAAATCAAAAATTCTTACGTTTTTTGCAATTTACAGGTCACTGTCAGGTTGTATGTTGATTAAAATATGTTTCGCGACCGTTACAAATATGGCTTAACAGAATTATAATCATTAGAATCAGCAATACAACTCCTTAAGTTAGAATTGGCCTCAAATGTCATGATTTCATGAAATAGACTTTCAATAGGGTAATATGAACTTATAGAGATGTATTGATTATTTTTATGTTTATAATTCTATAAATAAAAATTTGATACAGCCGCGAATCATATTTAGAACAACATACGACCAGATACTAACCTACAAATTGCAAAAAACGTAAGAAAATTTTAATTTCGCGGACTAACTTGGCGCATCCCCCTTAAACTGTCAAAATGAAAACTATTCCTACTGTTAGTGTGTTACGTAACTAACCCGCTGGTAAACCACAGCAACTCATGTCCCGGTAACAAGGTGTCCAGGTGTGAACTGACAATTGCTTTTCCAGAAAGAAAGTTTTTCAAATCTGTTTCATTATCTTTCTACTTTTCGTTTTTAAAACAGCCATCAATATTATAAAAAGGATAACCAATACTAACTAGTAGCAAAAAAAACTTAACCTTATTTCAATTTCGACCGTTATTTCAAAAACTAAATTTAATAAAAATAAGTCCACAATAGGGGCCCGCTATCAATTTATCGAGAGATATCAATTGTTCTACTAACAATTGCATACATGTGGGGTGCACATAACCAATGTAAAAGGCATAAAATTTTATTTTTATTGCACATCCTACTTTCATAAAATGGCTGCGGCTCGTTGAAACAATATTGTCGAATTGTTTTTTGATAGGGAACAGCGAATTTTAATAACGGGCGGCCTGTTTGTCCCGTCTGCGGCTTTTATTATGTTTGTTTCCCGGATTGGGTTCAGAGGTCTAGAGGGCACAAATTAAATGAGATTCAGTGAAAAAAACATCCTAAACTATCAGATTTGTCTAAAAACTACCATTTAAAGGGGTGGAAGGGGTATTGAGGAAAATACGAAATCCAATCGAACGCGCGGGCGAAGTGCTAGTAAAGAATAATAGGTAAAATTAAAAAAAACCCCAACACAAAAAGGAACGGATGGCCCTAAAATGGCTGAGCTGATTTTGATAAAACATATCTAAGAACCACCGCTAGAAAATCTGCTTTCAAGTAAAAAGAAACCGCATCCAAATCGGTTCACCCGTTTAAGAGCTACGGTGCCGCAGACAAACACACACACATAGCGGTTAAACTTATAACACCCCTCTTTTTGTGTCGGGGGTTAATAAATGAAAACTACCTATTTACTCTTTTGTTTTTTATGAATTTTAATAAAGGTCGGCCTGTGTGTGTCCTCTAAGGTTTTATGATGTTGGCTTTCGGGATTGGGTCAGAGGTCTAGCTCTAGAGGGCACAATTTTTTTGATGATATTCAGTACAAAAAAAACTTCATAAATAATTGTTAGATGATTTTTTTACAGAGAAACCAGCGCCCGCAACTGCTTCGCACGGTTTTTACGACTAGACAAAACATCGAGATTTCTTTATTAAATGAAAAACAAATATTAATGTATTATACACATAAACCTTTCGGAATAAACTCTCTAAATTATGGTGTTAGCCACATCCAAATCCAATGTGTAGTGTAGAAGTTCTAAGCGGTAACGCAGACGACACGAAAAGCGACTTTAATTTATAATCCAATGTGTAGTGTAGAAGATCTAAGCGGTAACACAGATGACACGAAAAACGACTTTAATTTATAATCCAATGTGTAGTGTAGAAGATCTAAGCGGTAACACAGATGACACGAAAAACGACTTTAATTTATAATCCAATGTGTAGTGTAGAAGATCTAAGCGGTAACACGGACGACACGAAAAGCGACTTTAATTTATAATCCAATGTGTAGTGTAGAAGATCTAAGCGGTAACACGGACGACACGAAAAGCGACTTTAATTTATAATCCAATGTGTAGTGTAGAAGATCTAAGCGGTAACACAGACGACACGAAAATCGACTTTAATTTGTAATATTATATATTGTATATTATATGTAACAAAGACCCTGTTGTTCCTTCTACCTACGTTTTAAGAATCGGTACCTATACATACGTAATAAAGGAAGTCATTTAGAAAAAACTGTTCAGCAAAAATAATTAAAATAAATATTTAACATATGCAGATTAGTTATAGTATATAAATGAAAACTAACTAATTAGGTACCTATTTGTTTTTACTTTTCGTAACTATAACATGGTTAGGTAAACGTAAATACAAAACCGGCCAAGTGCGAGTCGGATTCGCACATGAAAGGTTCCGTAGGTACCACAAACAAAAAACGCCGAAAAAAAAATAAAAAACAGGTATGGAGACCCCCTTCAATTTATAGCTTTATTTTATTGTTAATATTTGTTATTATAACGGGAATAGAAATACACACTATGAAATTTTCAACTGTCTATCTATTACGGTTCATGAGAGAGCCTGTTGACAGACAGACTGACGGACGGACGGACGGACAGCGGAAGTTTAGTAATAGGCTTCTTTTGGCACCCATTGGGTACGGAACCCTAACAAACAAAACAAAAATACCCCTCTTGAGCGTCTCTTCCTTAATAAGTAAAAATTCCTTTAAATTATCCATACCACAACACAGTCACGGTTACAACACTATAACAACATTACCACGCGCACAAAGACCATACAATTCCAAAATTAACACCAACATCCCTAAATCCGGGCAGACACATCGGCGACACGCATCCACATCTATTAGGACCGAAATAACCTAAGACCGTAGCCAATCGATTTGTAGACGTGAACTTGTAGTTTATAAACCCGGAAAAGATATCGATATTTGAGGAGTATCGATACTTGAGTACGACACTATACTAAGGGTCTGATTCACCAGCTCCCAACAAATTCGCTACGGTTAAATTACCTTGCTGATATTTTTAAATGAATTCTGTTCCATATTTGAATTTACCTCTGGATCATCGCCGTACACTGAAACTGGTCTAGCATTATTTATTCAGTTAGTAGTATTGATTTTTAATGCAATTCTATCTGGAAACTAGGTCAAACCAATGTTAAAAAAGTAACAGGATAAAAATATATTCTGTTCAAATTCAACGCACAAAAATACAAAAATAAACATACCTAACCGAAAAAAAATATAAAAAATTAAAAGAAATATCGTACACACCTCAACGATACCGTTTAAAGAAGATAACACCGTATATCGATAATTTTATTCGAGCCCTATTACATCCTACTGCCACACACTATTAGGGGGTTACCTTAATGAAGTTTTAGGGTTGAGGGCACTATAGTCGGTTGTGATGAAGGATTGTGGTTTCTGATTGATGAAGACGGATTGTATAGGGTTAATGTCTATTATAGTAATGTAGGTCGTGATATACATTCGGATCTTGTGAATATTTAGGCGTTCAAGTGTTGATACATGAGGAAAGCAGAATTCCTGAGCTTTGATTAAAGGTTTGAGGCTGTAATGTTGACCGTCAGTAGGTAGGTTGTATGGTAGAGATTCGACTTTGATAAAGTTGGAATTTTTTGTAACTGACTAGATTAAATTTTGGCAGCAATTAAACGATATTTCCTTGAAATTTATAAGTAGAGCAAATAAATAAAAATGTATACAGGTATTGAGAGCAAAATGAATGCCAAAAAATTGCAGAATATCACTATGTAAACACGACTTGATTTTATGCAGCTACATCGACTTAAAGCATGCAAAACAGCTCTGGTGCGTAACTAATTGACAAATAACGCACACTGCACAGCGTAATCGATTGATGATAGAAACATGCTATGGTAACATATCCTTTGAAAATAATTATTGTTTAAATAAAAAACACATAATAATATAATCAGGGAAATTAATTTTCAAGCAAATTGACTACCTACTTAAACTGTCCGTTTTTTCAAATAACAACTGTCATTCTTTGACAAATTGTCGTAGTTTGTCAATTTGTTTTTAACAATTAATTTCCCTGACTTTACATAAACTTTTGTTCCCTTCTACGTATCTTAGTTATGCATGCCATACATTAATTAAACCCATGAAAATGCCACAAAACAATAAACAAAAAACAGCACCATATTAAACCACATAGAACATTACCCAGATGTTTGAAACACGAGACTTGGCATGTGACCATAGTTTTTACATAAACTAAATAAAAAATAGCGATAAGCAAACGTATTCACTATGATTTATGCTAGTGCCGATGGAAACGGGACTATCGGAAAAAAAAATCGAGTTAAAAAAATATTTGTTTTTGTTTTTCTGGTCATCTGTTTATTAAGGTCGTAGATCATTTTCAAACTGAGGACTGCAAAATAGATCCGTATTTTTTGCATACCATGTACATAAAAAATATACCAAACTGCTTAATAAAAGACTGTCCTCCATTATTCAGCTTTACCTTGAGATCAGCTCATTCTCAGTCCCTTGCCAGTATTCAAAATTATTTGGGATCAGCGAAAAATTTAGTTTTCTCCCATACTTGTCTATTAGTCGTCATCTCGGTAGTCAGCCCCTTTTTAACCATTATCATCTTTGACGCAGACTATTCATCGTTTCAGCGTTAAGTTGAGATGAGCCTTGAACATTTTTGGGAAGGTAGTGTAGTTTAATGAACACAAATAACAGTAACATTATGAGTACCGGTAAAACGGGGTGAATAGGAACGCAGGGGTGAATCGTAACGAAACTATAAAAGGGATTTTAACATTGAAATATTATAGTCTGTCGCCAAAAAGGACTCTAACGTGTATACTGTATTATAATTAACCGATTACGTGTCCCTGTTGGCAACAAATTATATTATTTAAATGTTAAAATTCCTTTTAAAGTTTCGTTACGATTCACCCCTGCGTTCCTATTCACCCCGTTTTACGGTACCTACCGTCATTTCGAGCTTGGCTGCAGTAGGAATAAAAAAATATAGCAATCTACAAATGCAGTGCAAAAATAACTTCCAATCATCGAAATATTATCAGTTACTGACCTACAGGAAAGACATGATAATATTTGTAATAAACATGATCATCGTCGCTAATAGAATTTGCCGGAAAAAACGTAAACAAACCATTTTTATGTAACACACTGCTTCGAAACGCCATCTATTGACGAGTAGTTGAATCTTTCATCATTTTGGGCGGGCACATATTTTCTTCTTTCCTTTATTTTTCACAAAATAGGTATTCTATAGGATTTACATATAGATTTTTTTAAAATAATAATAGGGTAAAGTAGTTCTGAAAAGAATACTGCACTAATTTATTGGAAGCATGTTTGTACTGCCACAATAATACCAACACAACAAGTTATGGTTAAAAAAAATCGATTCTGGATGTCTGAGTCCGAAATCAATATACATAAACTCACGCTTTCTTCCCATGGCGGTAAGCAGAAACTACAGAACGCCACCTGCTACGATCCTTACATACTCCTTTTGCTTTTTTTACGTTCATACATCAGCACCCTAATGGAGTAACACACTATCAATCTCCATCTGAATCATTTTGAAGCCTATTGCTAAACCATTGCTTCATATTTTCGAAAAAATTGGCCTCGCAACAACGTAAATAACGCAATGAATCTTGTTCAAAGCCATTCCTGCTGTTAGTGTGTCATGCAGTTACCCCGCTGGTCATAGACGCAAGCCGGTGGCGAGTCTGTACTATACACCTTACCTTTCTGAAGAACACGCACCGCTACACTCACCAGCACACACCGTTTATCATTTTTTTTTTCTTTGTTAATTTTGTATTCTTTTGCACCTAAACAGTCCCTAATTCTTTTGGTTAGAATAAAACAATCTAAAATTCAACTTATTATAACTATTTAGAACTTAAACTCATATAGATACTTATTTGAATTTATTCCTGTACTTAATTATAATACATATTTTATGCCTTATTGACCATCGGCTACAATGATAAGAGGGTAGGCGCTGATAACTAGAATTACAAGAATTAAGTTATCTTAGCTTAGGTATTTGCTGCTACTCTAACATACAACTTTACTTACCTCAGCCCTATTTCTATTGTAAACCATATTTTTGACTTAAAGGTGCAAATAAGCTATTTATATTTTATCATGGACCATTATGGTCCTTTGTGGCCCATCATGGCCCATCATGGAGCGTCCTATGTGGTTGGTCGTCGTGACCTCATACGGTCGGTCTCGCGGGGCCCCTGTGACCCTGCATTTTACGCCGTCATACCGCACTCGTTTGTAGCTGCTCAAGTGTTTGACGAGAGATCATGACAATAAAATAAAGTATTTTTTAAGTATCACCAATAAGGTCAGGTCAGGTAAGTTTTTTATAAAAACAGTACATTGTCATAGGTCCACAATTTTGAATAGGTGTCTCTATTAAACGCACAAGTAACCATTTAGCCGGCAGACAGCCCTTCACACAGTGGCCTGGTAACCCATTTAGTTCAATTGAATCAATTTAGTTGATCTATTTACCGAAGCAGTAGCTGATATGTAGGTAATCTATTCTTCCTCTTTTGTCTTGTTTCGCTTAGTAGGTAATCGTCAGCTTTTGGGTTTTTGTTGAGGGTGGACTTCGACCTCTTTTAGGGTGGATAGATTGATGTCCATGCAGTTTCTTGCCTTTTCTTCTCCATAGAAACCTACTACGCTTTGGAATGGACAACTACTTTCATATTTCTGAATGACAGACTCCATTTTTTTTCCTTTTTTTATTTGCGTTTTTCTCTGCGTCATGGTTGCCGCAAATAAACGTTTTTTCTTTCTTTTCTTTTATTTCTTTGACAGTTCAAAAGTGCCTGTAAATTGTTTAATTGAAATAAATGCTTTGAGTTTGAGTTTGATGCGTCTCACAGAAGTGGCTAGGATTTTAGTGGATGACTGTTGTTTGTTAGGGTCTAGAGTATATTTATTACAGTGTGTTTTGAGTATAATCGTTTTGTTTATATGTATGTAACGTTTCTGTTATAACCATATCTACAATGTTACACATTTAATATATTTTTTTAAATTTTCCATTCAGGTGCTTGCTGGAACTTGGACGAATTTCAACTATCTTAAAATTCTATCCTCATTGATGTATCATTATTCATTACCTATTCATAATATGTTCTCCCAAACGGAGGGATTTGGCTAGGTAAGGGTGAGTTTGGCTTCAATGGGAGTATTATATGTAATCTTCACATTATAGCCAAAAAAAACATAATCGACGTTAGATAAACGTGCGACTTCCCCAGATACCAATCTTCGCTATAACATTGATAAATTATGTCAATCATATCAGCAACAAAAGGACACAACCCTACCGCCCCGTATGCGCCCGCTTTTTATCACAATTAAAAGTAAATGAATAAAAATCTCCACTCTACAGTAGCGCCATCTATACGGGCATATTATCATCAAGTATGTGGGCTTTGTTGTAGCACTTGCCGTATTTAACACCAAATTAGAGGGGTGATCAATTGATCATTAAGTACATCCTGATTTTATATTATACTAGCTTTTGCTCGCTGCTTCGCTCGCGTAAAGGTCAGAAATTATCCCTCGGGAACGTTCTACCGTTGACCAGCCTTTTTTTTTAAACCTGTCCTGCCTCAAGTCATGGTCTACCTGTTTGCCAAATTTCATTGAATCTGTTCAGCTGTTAAAGCATGAAAAGGTAACAGACAGAAAGAGTTAATTTACGTTTTTGGTCACCAAGATTCAGACTGTGCCTTGTTTGGGGCCAGCTGTTAAAGTCAGATTTAACAATCTGTCTAAGTTTTCTGATGGTTAGAATTTGACACTATGTTACTTGTATATTTAAGACCATGTGTAAGTTAAATAAATGAATTTGAATTTGAAAACTAACTGAGAATAAGCCGTAGAAATAAAAACTGTTGAGATCGACGTGTTCTTGAGGGGAGACTGCGGATCGGCAAACGTAAGGACGCCCTCAAGCTAAGTGGAACAACTTCGCAGTGTGGTGAATAGCAGCTGAATAACATGGTCTAAAAAAAAAAGGTCTGGCATTCCGGGAGTGACATATGCTTACGTCATTATCCAGTTGCCACTCTATTGCAGCAAAACACGAATTATGGAAACATTTTCAGTCACCATTCTGTTAAAAAAAAATTATAAAGCATTTAAATTATCGTTCCGTTTTTCTAATCAAACGAAACAATTTAATTTAAACATATACCAACGTAATTGTTAGTTAAAATCTCATTGTTTTATCGGATTCGCACTGGTAATAAAGGCAACTGAGGAGTTATTATTACACACTACTGGTAACACAACTGTGATTACTTAGTATTGTGTCTCCCTCGTGACCACTGTGTCTCGGAATGCTATACCTTTCGAAGTATATTATTATACCATGCTGAATAAGAGTAGGCGAGGATCCAATTGATTGGTGTGCGGTTGGAGAGTCCTATGCCCAGCAGTGGACTGCTGTAGGCTGCTGATGGTGAAGCAGCTGAGCAGTCGGCGTTTGCGCTACATGTAAGGGTTCGATTCGTGTACTAAGCAAATACTTTGTGTGGCCGCAGTTAATTTCCGTTGTTTCGGGTCTGGATGGTTGTGCATGTGATATTTGAGTTTCTTAACACAACAACGATATCCAACGATAACCCATCCTCATAAAACAAGCTACTATTCTTATTCCTTCTCTGTTCATGCTGTCAGATTGTGGAACTCACTTCCGCCTAGCATTCGAGATTTAAAATCTATTTTTCATTTCAAATATAGAGTAAAAGAACGTTACCTTTCCTCTTAACTGTGAGAATTTATATATTTATTTAATGTAAGTTTATTTATTTTAGCATTATGTATTTATTTAAGTATATGTTATTTTTTTGGCATTATATGTAAGTATATTTAATATTCTCGTTTAAGACGTCACAAACTTAAATTCTTCTCTTCTTATTCTCACACACAATTGTCTACATTTATTTTTAATTTCTCCTTTCGCAGGTCTGCTGGAAGAAATTTCTTAAGAAATAAGCAATACCTTTGTACGCAATACTAATATGCCGTATCTGTATCTATTTTACTGTGTGTACATAAATAAATGAATAAATAAATGATACAGAAAAAATCCTATAGTCTTCATCTTTATGCCAGTGTCCCATGTTACTTGAAGCGCGGTGCAAAACATTTCATCTTCCATTCTCCCCAAGGAAAAATTTCTTGAGGCGCGGTTCAACACATTTCATCTTCCATTCTCCCCAAGGACAAATTACTTGAGGGGTGGTGCAACACGTTTCATCTTCCATTCTCCCCAAGGACAAATTACTTGAGGCGCGGTGCAACACATTTCATCTTCCTTTCCCCCCAAGGACAAATTCCTAGTGTGGCGCAATTATTTACACGAGCTATTAAATTGAAATAAATATCTTGAGGATTTTTAAACAGTTTTAATTTATCATAATTCAGCATACCTACTGACACGAGGAGATTAAGATCTTTGAAAAACAATTAATTTTAATACAAAAATGATTTAAAGTCAAAAAGTTACTAATTTCATTTTAACCAAACGATTAATCGTAATCGACTGTTCCATTATACTTTAACCGACTTTGTGTTTAAAAAGCGTGTGCTGTGTTACGTTATTTTGATGTCACGGTGCGTTTGCGTTAAAGTTATTAATTGCGTTCACTTGGATGTAAAAGAAAGCGCTAGTGACGTTACAATGATGAAGAAAAAGATATAACGATGTGATTAAAAGTAATTTTTGAAATAATGTTTAGCAGATTTGTATGAAGCGACGCCAGTTTTTTTTCTTCAGTGTCTTATTCTTAGCAATGTACTAGCACTAGGTAAGCACATTAGAAAACTAGTTTTCAAAGCAACAGAAAAATAAATAACTCGAATAAACTAATATACGAACATCTAAATAGGATAAATGGTAAAACCAACTGTCAATAGAACAAGAAAACGCAAACATGAAGAAATATGAGGAAAATGTATCTACAATTTTATTTATTTATTCATCTACTTACATCTATCATGTATATGAATAAAAGAATACCTACACACAAAGAATTCCTTGTGAATTCACAAGGAATGCATTACGTAATACATGAAGAATGTTTCAGTTTCAAGTCGGAGTCTGGATTTGGGTCGCACACATTAAAAGATCTGGGAACCCCTTCGGGAAGTGCTGGAATATTTTTCTGTAGGTAGGTGCATATATTTCTAGTTTTTGTTAAACAGATCCACAGATTGAAAATGTGCAGCAAATGCAATACTCACACATCACTAACAATGTCGTTTACCAAATCGTGACTTACAATAATGTTACAAATCAGTCTAATGTGCTGTATCCACATGAAGTGTAGCAAAGTGTTGCCATAATACTACTCGCCGGTGTTGCCAGTCTTGCCGCTAACATGAGGAAATAATAAATAAGGTAAAACGAATGCAACAACTCAAGTAAAACGCGTGACGAAATTGTGAATCGTAACGAATTTGTTACATTTTTGTTTTTAGTAGTTTTCTTTTAGTTTAGTTTACTGTTATTCGGCCTTTTGTTGGAGGTTAATATTGTGGCTGGTATGATGAAATTTTGATGGAGATAAAATGATGTTCAAATGATCTTTTTATTACGAATCTCCGTTACTAACCATTTACCTACCTAAGAAATATGGGAAAAATAGTAGATATGCTGATTAAGGTCTACCAGTCAATTCAATTCCTCAGCAAGTTCAAGTTTTCTTGATTTAGGGAAGTTGTCTGTGAGATATGCATCAACGCTCAGCCGGCTCAGCACTTATGTCTTTGTTCTTTTATGGAATAAAACTTAGATAGGTAATGCACGTAGGTAATGTATGTCGGTGCCGAAACGTGGACACTGACAGTTGGGCTGGTTCACAAATTTAAGGTCACTCAGCGCGCTTTGGAGCGGGCTATGCTCGGAGTTTCTTTGAAGTATAGAACCAGACACGAAGTTATCCGGAAAAGAACCGGAGTTACCGACATAGCTTGCAGAGTAAGCAAGCTGAAGTGGCAGTGGGCTGGCCATATTTGTCGGAGGACCGATGGCCGGTGGAGCAGACGAGTCCTGGAGTGAAGACCGTGTATCGGTAAGCGTACTGTGGACGCCCCCCAGCTAGATGGACCGACGACCTCAAAAAGGTGGCTGGGACAGACTGGATGCGGAAGACGAAGGACAGGGAGTTGTGCAGCAGCCTGGGAGAGGCCTAAGTCCAGCAGTGGACTGCGATAGGCTGAGTTGATTGAGGTAACGCTCGTAGTAGGGTGTCCACATTCCAACCACAATACAAAAACGTAAGTTGTTTCTGTATAGACATGTCATTAACATAAAACAATAGGAGGGTAGCGAGAGCGACAGATGCGCCCTCATGTCGATACGATCTTGTTGCGTACGCGCACGCGTTCGAATGTCAAATCGTTAAGTGGAAGTGCATTGGAAACATGTTATTTGAAGCTGTTTGCAGTTAGTAGTGTCTTACGTAGGTAATGTTTTTTTTTTTTTTTTTCCAAACTATGCCAGTATGTTATGTTATAATAATATCAACTAGCTTCTCCCAGCGTCTTTGCCCGCGTGGATGTCGCAAATTATCCCACGGGTAGGTGCTACCGGGACCAAAAGTATGTTACTTCATAAAACATCAGCTATCTGCCAGTGAAAGTCCCATCAAAATCGGTCGAGCCATTTCGGAGATTAGCTGCAAAAGAATGACGCAATTTTTTTTTAGGTTTTTTGTGTTGTGTACCGTAAATACTTTCATATGCATTTAGTAAAAAGCTGTAATTTTGAGATTAGAAACAGACACATCAATTTTATTTATTATTTATAGAAGATGTATAGATGTAGGCGTTTGCTGTGATGACCTCTCCTATCTCCATCGTGCCTAACGAGAGTATGACAGACGCCTGTCCAACAACGCATCTGTGACAAAATGTCGAAAGATTGACTGCACGCTACCGCCAAAAACTCATATTGCAAGACTGTAGTATCTATTTAAATAAAACACAATAATAGTTGTTACCTATGTCCGTTATAAATTTTGAAATTATCCAATCGATGTGCCCCAAATTGGTTTCATTAGAAAGGCAATTATTCGAAGATGATTCTAAATCTCTAAAAATATATAGATGATACTTTTTATCCCAGTATTACGTAGCACGCATCAAGACAGATGGAGATGCATTCTGTTCACGACACGTTGTGCACAATTTCTAAGCAGAATCCTAAAAAAAAGTGCTAGGGTTGCATGAATTCAGGATATTATTTCAATCATTACTGTCTAAATTTGGCACACAGACAGTTCGTAACCAGGATTAACACATAGGATACTTTTTTTTTTATGACGTTTCCGTGGAATATATTCCGACCTCCACGCATGAAATATATTCGTTATTGATGGAGCCATTCTTCTTCTTTTTCGTAGTTTCCTCAATGCTGAGGATCGCGTCCCCATATTATGTGGTCTTTCGCGGTGGGGACTGCTCGGTAACGCTCGATGGAGCCATAACCGTATGAATAAAATTATTGTAATCATAATTGTTGGTCCATATCTAAGTAGAACCCAATCGTGCTAACCATACTTCCATACTAATATTATTAATGCGAAAGTATCTCTGTCTTTCCGTCTGTCTGTTTGTTACCTTATCACGCCTTAAGAGGGCGCACACGGGTCCACTAGCGCCACTCCTTTAAAAAAGTATTATTTCGTGACTCAGAAGGAATTTTAAATAACGGCTCAATAAGCGACCTCCGTATGTGTGTCTAGAATTTTCTAATACCTTTTATAAACTTTCATATTGAGACATGAAGCAACTAAATACGATCTAAAGGAATTTGGCCGCTTTTCTTTAGATTGAATTTTGTTGCTTCGTGTCTCAATATGAAAGTTTATAAAAGGTATTAGAAAATTCTAGACACACTTATCGAGGATGCTTAGAGCCGTTTTTCAAAATTCCTTCTCAGTCACGAGATAATATTTTTTTTAAAGGAGTGGCGCTAGTGGACCCGTGTGCGCCCTCTTAACGGCTAAATGCATTTAGCATTTAGACCTGGGTTAGGGCTTAGGGTATTTTATCGCGGTTCCCATGAGATAATTTCCGACCTCCACGCAGGCGAAGCCGTGGGCACAAGCTAGTTCATTAATAACTTATGCGTGCAACCAGCCCCTTAATAACAGAACGCAGGGCGCGTGCCACTCTTGCGCATCCTCCTGGATGGCGCCCCGCAGCGGTGTCATAATATAATGACATCTTAATTAATGCGGAAACACGCGCGATAATATGGCATGATCGTATTGATAGGACACGAACCTCGTTTAAATTGTTTTTCTAAACGTTATGCTAACAGCTTTAATCGAATGGACTTTTGTCTATTCCATTTTAAAATGTCTGCCAAAAACCGTTACTTACGAAGATGTTTCCTACGGGTAGGTACATTGTCATATCAGACTTCTATTTCTTCTGTCACTTAAGGTGTTTTTTTATAAATTGCCATACATACCATCGTCACTCAATTTAATTAAACGCTTATTTAATTAAAAACTGGGCTGATTCAATAGTAAGTATTTTGTGTTTTATAGTGGTTCTCTTTGTATGAAATAATACACAGAGAGAAAGTAAAATATAGAATTTACTTTTATTTTAATTAAATGAAAAAACAATGGCGGGTTACACTCTATTTCTATTTTTTTTTTTATTATGGCAAGCAGAGCCGATGTCGACTATTCTGCCTATGTCTAAAGTGAATTGGGAAGCAAATGTGTATAATAAAAGTGAAAAATTTAAATATCCATAAAAATCTACGATGATACAGTTGCACTTAATGTAGATCTTGTGGGGTTAGTACTGGACTGAAACGAACAAAAAGATAAAATTACATATTATAGATTATAATTATTGTTAGAACATTAAATATACATATACCACATCCACAATGACAGAATATTTGGGGAAACTAATCATAACTTTATATTATTGTGGCGGATGAAAATCATCAGCGTCACAAGCAGTTCTGGAGAGGGGTATGTTAAAAAGGAGGGGAAATTTATCGGTAGACGGATCTTAAATTTAGGGAGACGGTTATACAGATCTAGAGGTGGAATGTTGTTAGGGCATTCGAAAAATATGTGATCCAAGGTACCCTCCTCCAACCCGCACTCGCAGAGAGAGGAGTCTCGAACATGGATTTTATATAAAAAGACGGGAGTGCAACAAAAACCAAGACGGATTCTACAAAGAACAGAAATAATAGTTTTCGATACTTTTTTGTGACCGAAAAACCACGGTTTTGGTTCGATAGGCGGTTACACTGCATAAAAAAACTGCCTTTCTTTTTACTGGATATATTCCACTGCTCCTGCCAGGAACACTGCAAGTTCAGTCTTGGAAGAGACAATAGGTCGTAACCCTGATAGGAATTTTGCTTGAGATCTGATGTTATAGATGAACAAGCATCTTTAGCCAAATCATCAACACATTCGTTATCCTTAATATGGCGGTTTATACTCAAAGCAGTTTTTACAAGGGACAAGAAAAAGTGTGTGCTGCCACACTTAAAAAACATTTTTAGGGCACAACAGTGTTGCATACATAAAAAACAAGAAAATACAAAAATATTTGATTTGATTTGATTCTAAATCATTATAAATTACTGCAATTAATTGCATCAATTTATAATGTTTTAGAATATCAAAATATATGTTCACATTGTATTGAACACTGTTTTATAATTTCAGTACGTTCAGTATAATTCCTGAAAGACTGCTTGATTATATAAGTCGTGTGGGCAGACAGATAGATAGACAGACAGAGGTACTTTCGCATTTATAATATTCGTATGAATTTAGGCAAAGGCTTTCAGAAGAGGAAAGACTATTTATTACCTTATTACCAATTGTTTGCGATTGCAGACAATAATTTTAAGCATGTAAGATTATAATTTTTATAAGACCTTAATGTACCATGTTTTAAAGCAAATAAATATACTCTATTCTCTTCCAAGTTTCTTCACAATGTTTTCCTGTTTCATTCTTCAGCGGTGTCCAGTTTCTAGGCTTAAATCTAAAACCCTGGTATATACATTTTATTTAAAACGTGGTGCTACAATATTGCACCGTTGATCTAATAAATAGCCGCCATTGTATGCAGATGCGCGCGCGCATTAATTCACTCGTCGCATTTACTTGCATAGCAAATGCTAATTCGGTTATGTCAATTTATTTTGTTGATGGTTGTTTGAATATTTTGATCGGTACGAATGTTTATGAAGTATTAATTTTACAGACAAAATTATACTTTCTTTTCTTTTTCTTTTGTAGGCATTAAATGTTTATTAGGAATACTTTTATACCCATGGACGAATAAAATATCTAAAACTATTAACAAAGTGTGTAACGTGTGTAAGAAAACTTAATATTTAAAGAATTCCTTTTGATTGCATTTCGAATATTGTTTTCATACAAAAATTTAGAAAGCCCCAGTAATTAAAATAGCACTTGCTTAAGGGGACTACATGACCGAAACGCAAATTTATAGTGCCTAAAAATAAATGATCCACTGCAGTAAATAAAATCAGAAAAATATATGATATTCTTCTGGATGTATGCTAGTTAGTTAGTGTGTTGAAAACATAATACAATTAACTTGATATGATAGAAAAAAATCACGAAGATACCTCTAAAAAAATATTTTAACGATTAAAAACCATACTAATATACATGCAAACATTCAGTTTTTTTGTCAGATTATTCTACAAGTAACATACTAAAGTAATAAGTGTTTTAGTTTTTTAGTCCAATGAATAGATTTTTTGTAAATCCATAATTGCTTCATATTTTGCAATAAATTACCAGCTTTTGTGTCATCGCGCGTCTCTTTCTTTTCTATGCAATCCGACAGTGACCGCGCTTTAGCTCTTTTAAGCTAACTTTTTTATTAAGTTCAAGGTTTATTTTGTAAGACACGTCTTATTAAGATAAGACGTGTCCTACTCTTCAGGATTTTGTATAAAATTACTGAATGTACTTCTGTTTCAAAAACATTTCCTGTATCAGGGCTTTATTTCCAGACCTACCTCGCACCGTAGCAGCCAATTATTATCCTCTTTTTTAACTGTTAAGTAGCTTTAACTACGGACCTTCCTAATTAAATTACTACCATAGGATAGGACTGAAAATTACTGTAATAATAATTACACAGTCCTTAAACCGAGGGTCAGAAACAAACGACCATAATGTCCTAAGATCATATCGTCACCTATGGCTGACCATCGTATGGCGCAATGTCATGCTAATTAAGAAGTCTGTTATTTATACGACTGTCATTAAGAGAATTTTTAAGGGGAAGCTTATATAGGGGTGGTAAAAGCTTAGGTACCTAATACTCATCATAAAATAATTATGAGTGGATATAGAAACTTTTCAAGTGGAAAATAAAATAAAATTAATGATTAGTCGGGCCTCTGGCTTCAGGCGCTATCGTCACCCAACATAGGCACTTTGCTGGGTGATACCAAATTCCGGCTCGCTACATGTTTACGTCTAGGCGCTCCTTGCGGGGCTCCGCATCGCTGTCAATGCGGTGAAGCAGTGGACCGCCTCGGATACCATGGCCTATCCTGCAGCAAGAGCGCTGGTCGGATGGCACGTCACGCCAGCATTAATGACATCATCCGTCGAGCTCTTGTCTATGCCGGGGTGCCAGGTGTTTTAGAACCCAATGGCTTGGCACGTGACGATAGGAAAAGGCCAGATGGAATGACCACAATGCCTTGGAAGTTGGGTAGGCCTTTGGTGTGGGATGCAACCCTCGCGCCATCCCATCTTCCTAGCACGGCGGGCTGTGCTGGGGCGGCTGCTGTAGGAGCAGAAAACCTCAAACGGCGCAAGTATAACAACCTTATTGGAAACTGTATGTTTGAGCCGTTTGGGGTTGAAACACTAGGGCCTTGGGGTCACAGAGCTCATCAAATATTTCGGGACTTCGCCAAGCGGTTGGTTGAGTCTTCACACGACCAGAGGGCTGGCCTATTTTTAGCCCAAATAATCAGCATTGCCATCCAACGTGGCAATGCTGCCAGCCTTTAGGGCACTTATCCCATTGACAGCGATGCGGACGAATTTTTTGATGCCTTATGAGCTCCTCCCTTAAAAATATTCAAAATCGATCCACAATTGCCGGAGATATCGAGTAACAAACATACAAAAACAGCGTACATGTTCTTATGTTCTAGCTAAAAGATCCGGCCCTGCTTCGCCCGGTTTTACGACTTGACAAACCATCATTGTGAATGTGAGGACTATGTAGGTCACTTTTATTTTATGTTTTCACTTTCACAGGTAGTTTCAATGATAATCTGGCAGTTTGAGTGCTTTATGCGGCCTACCCAAATGCGTGCACTGACTGGACAGGTGAACAGGTCCACTCATTCTGTGTGGTTTTTCCTCAAAAGATCATTTCAGACACAAATCTACATAGTCACATGATCTGACCAAGATTATGTCTGGACTTTAAAAGAGACTGTGACCTCTGAGTTCGTTTCGGCCTTTCTTCTCAGAGTAGTCAGATAGGAAACGCCGACCTCATCTAGTTTTAAAAACATGATTGACGTGTAAAAGTGTTTGTACAAACCTACTTACAGAAATAAAATCATTTATCATTTATCATCGAGATGTCTTTATTATACGTATGTAAGGTGAATCTCCCGAAATTAATGTATGTTGTGTGTGTGTTGTGTGTATGTAATGAAAATAATTAAATGATGATGGTGAAAAACATATCAAAATCCGCTTCCGCAAAATTCGGTCGCATCGCAGACACGAAAAACGAATTTAATTTATAATAATATGTACCAAACTCAAACTCAAAGCATTTATTTCAAATAAACCAATTACAGGCACTTTTGAATTGACAAGGGGTCGGTCAGTCAGAAAGATGAAGCTAGTTGCCAATTCCAAAGCGTAGTAGGTACCTATGGAGAAGATCTTAAAGAAGATACCTATATATTTATTATTTAGGAATGCACATACAATACTGCAACATATTTTCTGCCAATTACTTCTGTCATTTGAAATCGCATGTTTCTTCCACTTTCAAGTTAGTTAAGTATATTTATTAATGCATTCTTCAAATATACGGAACCGGTGCAAGCCTTTCTAATGTTACACCTACTTTCTTACTTATCTTGTCCTTTCTATCTCGGAAACTATAGTTATTTGTTTAAGCGTTCTCATCTCTGCGATATTTCGTGTGGGGGCAACGACCAGATTGAAAGTAGGAACGTAATCTCACTGTCGACATTAGCATCTCCTTTGTTCATCACTGTAGATCATAGGTTCTCAACGTGGGCGTTTGAGATTTTCAGGGGGGCAGTAAAAGACCTTGAGAAAATTAGGGGGCGTTGAGATGGGATTTTATGACTATATAATATTACACGTTTAGATATAATCGTGGCAATAAGCTCTTTCAGATTCGCCAGTAAAAAAAATGCGGGGCTCTAGAAAAAAAAATCTCAGAGTGGACATTTTTTTTTACAGTTTAGTTACAGTCTAAAATAACAGGGTTCTGAAGTCCTTTCGCATTCTGTAAATTAATTACAGAATGCGCAACGACTTCAGAACCCTGTATAGCTGTTATTAAAACAGCTGGCAATTTCATGGGTTTCAATGGCGATGAGGAATCGCATAAAGACGATGAGCAGCAGTATATCCCAGCTTGCTAATCATAACATACTTGTTATGGCGGAAACGTATCCTAGGTATGGTGTGCCCAATGGCAGAAGCATTGGTGTGCCGATTTCAAATATTCTACTTCATAAAAAGTTTGTAAGGATGGATGGATGGATGGATAGACTCATGTTTGTTACTCTTTCACGCAAAAACTAATGAACGGATTTGGATGGAATTTGGAACACAGATAGTTTATAACCTGGATTAACACGTAGGATGCTTTTTATCCCGGTAGTACGTTCCCGTGGGATAATTTCCGATCGCCACACGGGCGGAGCCGCGGGAAATAGCTAGTTTATATATATGTATACTAGACCCATTGATCCTGTGGGGTAATTGCGTAACACACTAAAAGTAGGAATGGCTTTCATTTTGACGGTATTGAATAGACATTCATTGCGTTATTTACGTTATTGAACAGACAATTTTTCGAACATATGAAGCAATGGATTAGTAATAGGCTTCAAAATGATTCAGAATGTGATTGATAGTGTGTTATGTAATTAGGGTGCTATTGCAAGTACAATAGTTTTTTTTTATTTTTATTTTTTTATTTACAATTTAAACTAAGTAGTTGGAAAGCTTTGTCAGTCGAACCTTGTAATTGAAAATAAATAAAAAATTAATAGTCCAAGAAGATCCGTATTCTATCCAAAACATCGTTTGTCCTCCACAACGTTATCAAAACTACGTCAACCATAAACGGATAAAATGATTCCTGCCAGTCATTCGATCCCAATTCACGATCTGTAAGTACAAAAATTATGAACACTTCCACTTTCAGAATCACTTTCACTTTCCAAACCCTTTCAAGGATGACGGGAATAGGAAAAAATGGTGAAACACCGAGGAATGGTGGTCACGAGTTGTGAAGTGGACCGGGATAAAACGGAACGTAGCAAAATCTGGTGCTCGCATAGAAATATAAAAAAAAAACTATTTTATATCTATGGCGGCGCTCAATTACCTTGTAACAATAAAACGGTAATTGGGTTACTAATATTAGAAGGCTGTATTTAATTGGTTACTCAGCTTTGACTGTAAAGGCTCCTTCAAACAGGCGCGACCTGCGACTCGAATCGCGCGCGACACATAGGCACCGCTCGCCGTACGCCAGGCGGTGCCTTTATGTCGCGCCTGTTTGAAAGAAAAGCTTCTTCAAACAGGCTTTCAACGGGGTAATTACGTAACACACTAGCAGTAGCAATGGCTTTCATTTTGACAGCTCAACAACATTCTTTACGTTATTTACGTTGTTGAGCATGCAAATTTTTCGAATATCTATAGCAATATCCTTCATTATGATTCAGAAAGTCTGTTACGCAATTTGGGTGCTGATTCTAGGGTATGGACATTCGGGGTGCTCTGAAAAATGCTCAAAGGAAGCCAAGTAAAGAAAAGCCAAGAGGTATGAGTATAACGTAAGTAGAAATTCGCTGTTTTCACTCAGAACTAATCAAATTCTTATTATTATTTTTTAAACGTTGCCACACACTAAGAATTTCTCCTGTATTGTGGGTGCATTTAAAAACATTCAAACTCACATACACAAAAAGCCAGACCCGGAACAACTACATGTAGGTCATACAAATATTTGTTCCGTGCGGGAATCGAACCCGCGACACGCAGCGCAGCAGTCAATCGCTTAACCACTGCGCCAACCGTGCCGTCAATTCAGGATACAATGACTACTGAAAAAACGGAGCAAAGAAATTGTACCTACTTATCTTAAAAAATAAATAATTTGTTGGTGATTTTTGGGAATTTAGGAATCCGCTGGATACGAGAAGCACAGGACCAGTCGATGTGACGACGCTTGGGGGAGGCCTATGTCCAGCAATGGACGTCTTTCAGTTTTTTTTTTTTTTTTTACTGTCACGGTATCTCTTTCGAACAATCCGCGACCCCGGCAGTCGGACTTCTTTCAGCTGAAATGATGATGATGATTTTTGTTTTTCCATAAATTTTATAGTCTTTAACCCATGAGATGGGATGTGTAGATTCTAAACAACCAACTGTCGTTATCCTCTCCAAGATCCTCATGTCTTAACGCATTTTGCATTATTGCTTTCGAGCAATAAACTATAACCCTCTCATGTACTCAACCAACTAATCGAACTTGACACAAATAATAACATAGCACTCCGTCATTTTAATAAAACTACCTATCAAAAACCTACTGTCACCAATAAATGGTTAATTTAAACATAGGATGCGCTTTGCGGCGCGTGCGCTTAATAATTAATTCAGTGGTAAACCACCAGGTGGCGCGGCAGATGTTGCAGTAGATCATTTACATTTCTAATACATATGGTTTGTGATCGATGATAAGAGGCCAGAGGGCAGTTGTGGTCATGTTTTGGGCATGATGCAGTAAAATAATACAAATTAAGATTCCAGTAGGAAAATAGGAATTATTAATACCTAGATCATAGGATTTCAAGATCCATTATGGTGAATGATAAATGATTTTATTTCTGTAAGTAGGTTTGTACAAACACTATAACACGTCAATTATATTTTCTAAACTAGATGAGGTCGGCGTTTCCTATCTGACTACTCTGAGAACAAAGGCCGAAACAAACTAAGAGTTCCCAGTCTCTTTTAAAGTCCAGACATAATCTTGGTTGACTAGTGTCTGAAATGGTCGTTTGAGGAAAGAACCACACAGATTGAGTGGACCTGTCCAGTGATTTGTCAGTAATCGTGCAGCTCAACTCAGAACTTAAAGAGCTCAACGATTCGACGAACAAAACCAAAGAAGAATATACCATTATGGCTAGTAACGGAGTGACTACCGAGATGACTAATAAAGAAGTATGGAAAGAAAAGACGTGTTACGCTGACATCAGATACATTGGAATAACGGTAGGAGAATGATGGCGTCACGAAATTTCAGAATTTTGCTCCCTTTCACCTAAAGGCAACCTAATTCTCAGCAGTATTAGGAACGTTATAGGCTGATTACGTTATCGTGATATTTTTATCCTCGCTTGGCACAGGGTGGCAGGGACATGGACGCACAACCTGTTACCATGGATTCAGTACGTGATTCTGAACACTGCCTTGACACTAACCATCGATTATTTTAAAAAAAAAATGCTGTTCTGTACATATTGACCGCGCTGGTATTGCACTTTTCTATGAAACAGCAGATATTTTTTTTGATAACCGGCGAAATATTTCTCCGCTGGGGTGTTGGGTATTTTAGTAGCTTACAACACCAACATTAAAAATGTAATTGATTATGTGATCTGTGGCAACACTTCTCTTCCAATTGTGACACTGGTGTAATACACACGTGAAAATTAACTGTCCGCCGTTTTATTTCTTCTTCCTCGGCACCAACGCTAGCACCTCCTCATCAGCACCCACCTCCACAAATACACCGCTGCGCAAGGGGGTCTAGAAACATTTACTGAATTCATGTTTACAGTTTGCGCGTCGATGTTGCCAGTATGTATATACATCGTTATATTTTGAAACAGTATATTTATTTTGTCAATTTTCTGTTTACCATTCATGACGTCTGTAGGTATACTTCGCATCCATTATCTGCCTTTTGGTAATCATTTCTTAACCTCAAGGGTGGTTTAAGAATACCAGGATCGCACCCTTAGGAAACCACCCCGATTTATTATAAGCACTGTCCAACCATAGAATTAAAAATAACCTTTAAGAGAACAACCCCTACCTAATAATCTAATTTAGTTCTTTCCATTTTTAGATCTGAAGACCAAGTTCTGGTAATAAACGGCTCTAAAATAATTATTTAATTGAGATAAGCACAATTATAATGACAGGGTCTGGTGGTTAGGGCCAGGGGTAACAAATTGGGGTGTAATATGATTGTCTTGCTGATAGCAGACTCTTGGTAATGTCAGTTTTATTGAGAACAAGGGATTTTTGTCGTTGACGGTTGGTGTTAAAAATTTTGAGCCTATTTTATCGGTTCTATATAGAATGCCGGATAGAGAGTTTTTCATGGAATATCCCATAAAGCTGGTGACGCGGAACTATATCATCTGACATTTATTCAAACTAGGCTAAGAATAAGCACTTTTTGAAAGTCAAAATTACATAAGACGGTTCCCCAAAACGTCCACCCTTCACCACTTCCTAGTGCTTTAGCTGGGAAGAGGAAGTGGCGCAACACACTCGATCCCCAGCAGCACAGCTGTCTGTTCAGTTAGTATTCTAGTTCTGTGGATATGACGAATTATCATAATATTCAGCAATCTGAATGATTACTTTTTGCCTATGTAAACTTCACCGTCAACTGCACGTTATCTATCGTGACGGCACGAGCTATGAGAAATGCATTGGCGAAAAGATTTATCTGCCAGAAAAGTTGATTCACTACTTATCACTTTTCTGACAGGATGCTGCTACGGAGGTACATTGTTAAGTAGGTATCCATTACACATCATACATTACTTGCTTGCCCCCTGTTACATGGGACTGCGAAATGTGGGTGTACTATAGGTGCACAGACCTAACCCTTCGGGAATACTGGCGTGAAGTTATCTGTTGATAGAGGTATGAATAGGAACAGGGTGTAAAGCCCACTCATACCTCCATAGAAAAGGGAGGATCCTCAGACCAGATGGGTGTCGTGTCTGGTGGGCAACTGCCCGACGATTGATGTCGGGTCGTTGTATATATGCTAGTTGCGCGATAAACTCTGCTTGCGCGGTGCAGGATTTTGCGTGACGTCTGTGTGACGCGTACCTCTCATGTGGCGATGTAGATAAAGATAAAGAAAGATAAAGATAAAGATCAATTTATTTGTTTAACATGAGTAGATTACAATACATAGATGCATGCAATGGTGTTAAATAGATGGATAGATGGATGGATGGATGGATGGATAGTGTGGTGGTGTTAGATGCCGTTACATGTTTATTACCTGCTTGCTATAATTTCGCTAATTCCAGTAGATTCTTTTCTAACCCTACCTATACATAACCTACCGTTTTACCGCGTTTATTTAACTTTTTTGAACTAAACGGTTTTTTAATAAAAACCCCTTTTTAAATGGAATGTTATTAGGGCTATAAATAACATTTAACGATGCAACTTTGTGCCTTACATCTTGCAGAGTAAGCCACACTCCAGGTGTTGGGTAAATTGGAAAAAACGTAATTTTAACCCTCCGCCGCCTTCAGGGCGAAGGCGTAATGAAGACGCGACCTTTGAGTAGAGTTAAGAATCTATGAGGGAAGACATAGGTAAGTGAAGTAAAATAAATTAAAAATATTGTTATAATATAACACATAACATAAATCACGCAAAAGGGTTCCCAAGAAGTGTACTTATACTGCCTGTAGTAGGTACACCCACATTTCGCCAGTTATGTTTAAGTCCAATGATGGGGCGAGCCGATGGGGCATCAAACGGGCACAAATCCAGACTCCGGGATGCTACCGAGAAATTTCTGACGGAAAAACAGGACATCACGATTAGCAGTCAGGCTTACAACCACTAGATGACTAGACCAACGGGGAACATTGTGATACATAGTAGAAATTCCTAATGACTGATTTACAAGAAATAATGTGTCTGAATGGAAGTTCGACATATTTGCCAATCGACTTGTAATTCAATAAAACCACATTGTTATCTAAAATCTATCCGTTGCCGGCAATTTTTAACCCGATAAAATACATCAATAATTCTATTTATGCACCTTAATTGAGTAACACACTATCTATCACAATCTGAATCATTTTCAAGCCTATTACTAATCCATTGCTTTAAATGTTCGAAAAATTTGTCTGCTCGACAACGTTAATAATGCAATGAATGTTGTTGACCTGTCAAAATGAAAGCCATTCCTACTGCTAGTGTGTTACGCAATTTCTCCACTGATCATTGATCGACTGTACATTAATAAAAACATAACATCCCTCTTGTTGGTACCCTATCTAACCCCTCACTGCGCTATGACCAGATGCATGCGAGGGTATAAGGGTCACGCCAGGTGTAGCTTTGGGTCCGGTAGACCATTGTCTTAGATATAGATAATTGCAAGGTCCGTTATAGACAATTTAAATATTTATTGAGAACTTTTTTTGGTAAAGAAAGGTTTTAAGTCAATGTTGTTGTTATTGGTGATTTATTGAAGATTTAGTTTGGAAATAAGGGGGTTTTTGTTCGATTTTTCATTACAAAAATTGGATTGATTTTATGATTTATCAGGAAAACTTAACAGTTTTTAAAAAGAGTGACAGAAGACAATCGCTGTCGTAGAAATTATAGAAAAAATTCCATCGCGGTTACACACAGATGTTGTAATACTTTTTCACCTGAAGGTACTTACAAATAGATAAATTCAAAGTTTTTTTTATACAGTTAAAAAGTGGACCTATCCCTGATTCGTATTAAAAACATCCGCTGCAAATTAATTTCTGAAATTATGTATTAATAACTTCACTACTTCTTTCACGTTACCAGGTGTATTCTTGCCAGTAAAGGCTCCACCAGGTGTGAGTCAAAGTGCGAGGGTCGAATCGACCGCCCACCAACCGGATTGTCTTAAGAACAGATAGCGGCAATTACAGGGTTCGTTATTATAACATGGCGATTATTATTATTTTATGCTTTTTTTAAGGGTTTATTGTGAATGTGTGGGATAATGCCTTTATATTGATTGCTGCTCAATACCTTTTGAAGTGTAAAGAAATATACATTTCTTTCTTTAAATGGTCAAATGATTAGATGTTAAAGTTTTTAAGTTATTTTTCGTTTGTCAATTTAAAACATAACATAACATGACATCACGCCTGTAATTCGCCGAAAGGGGTAGGCAGATGTCTACATTTCGCCAGTTATTTTTATTTCCCATGTACCTCATAGGGGGCGAGCCTATTGCCAAAAATCTACTCTGGACTGCTACTGAGAACTTCCTCATAGAAAAACCCGCAATAACACTACCCAACCAGGGAATAGAATCGAATCGAAGAAAATTGCGCTTGCGAGTCTTGCGACCGCTACACCAAAGAAGCAATTAGTCAATTTCCCCTTTATTTATAAACGTTGCTTCAATTTAAGTAAGGATTTGCGACTGTTTAATCATATATTTTTTTGTGTTATAAGTAATAATAATGCAAAGAATTATGGTGAATAGTTGCGTCCGATATATTTTATTAAGATTATTTTATTAAAATTTTATAAAAAATATATTTTTTATTTGTATTCTTAATTATGTGTTGACTATAATGTGATTGTTTTGTAATTTATGAAATTGTATAATTTTAATGATTATTTTATGCATGCTTGAATTGGTACAACACAGTGGACTGCGCATTCTCTTGACATCTGAAAATGTACGATTATGTACTGTGTCAACACAGTACATAATCATACATTTGAACTTTTGAATTTGAATTTTTGACGTTCAATGTCTTTTAACTTCAATCATCGTTTAGAAATAAACCCCTTTATTTCCACGTATATTTTTAGGTTAACCTATAAGTCTGGTTCCAAAGGTCAATTAAACACAGACATTATTTGTTTTTACTTCGTTAATTGGCTAAAAGGCTTACCATATTCACCCTTAGCGTAAAACTGCTACACCGCAAGCCACAAACCCATCCATCCTGCTTACCCCCTTTATCTTGATGCGTTAAATTTATGCAACGATTTTATTTCCTCAAGGGGAGGATATTGGTTTCCTTGTCTTTGGTACTACCGGTTGGTAACAAACTATCAGCTGTTTGGTAATGAACACAATGATATATCTGAATATTTAAAAATAGACTTAGAAATATAATAATAACAAATAAATCGCTTATTAAAAAAATGTGTCACACTGAAAATTAAATTAAAAAAAAAAATTTGTGGTATCCACATAAAATGGCCAGGCCATTTGGCCAACTGGACATTGGTCACGGTCAAGGTTTAGGTTGATATACTATGTATTTTGATATTTGTTTCAAGTAATTAAATATATATAATAATAATATTTGCATAATATCTATGCAATAGTCTGCCCAGCTACAAAACGTATTGTATTCCTCCTGACGTGATAAAGAAAAGAATTTAAAAATGACGAAGGTACAGACTGCTTGACTGTACCTACTAGCCGTCAGCATATAGCATGCTAAAATGGTTTATCCGTTGTACATGGTTGTACCTATGGTGGCCCCATATTATTATAAGTAGGTGTACTAAACTAATGTAACAACTCCTCTTGAAAGTACCCTCCTGGGCTGCAATGCTTTAATAGTTTACTATACAATACAATCCCCAAATCTTCAGAAAATGACAATTAAAAATCCCCAAAATAATGCGTGATCATACAAAATCTGCCTCTTCACAACACAAAGTCGCTTAAACAGCACACCTCCTTCAAAATTAAAGCGTGATAATATACAATATGTCAGCGCTAATCTCACTAGGGGTTTACTCCATATTTCTGCTTACTCCCATTTCTAAGTGCGTACTAGAGAGCCCTCCCGTGGTGACAAGTCGAAACAAAGGTCGATGATCCGATAAGTAGCGACATCTGTTGGCGAATAGGGGCACTTGGCATTTGTCACTTTTGAATTTGGATTTTGAGTGTGCCACAAAAGTCAAACTAGTGAATAATTAATAGAATCATCGTCCATTTTTTGTGTAAAAAGATAAGGTGTGAATAATTGCGGTGTGATTCAGCTATCTTCTTAGAGAGTCTTGTTTAATAATAATAGTTAGTAGTTTAGTTATAGACTTTTTAATTTTATACCTATGCCTATTTTTAATTTTTTTTTTCGTTGCGGTCATTGATCTTATAAAATTTGTAGCGGTATTTACTTAGTTTGGTCGCTATCCCATCTAACTTAAGATTGTTAATGAATTCATTTTAATCAAGGAGCTTCTAAAAATAATTATATATTTGTGTATCATCATTAGTGTAAAAATATGTAGAGTTCCCTGAAACACAAACTGCTTGCCGCCCTCGAATATCTCATGAAGATAAATACCCTCAAACCATACCAACAAACAGCGAATCCATTAAAAACATATCAAAATAAACGAAACATAAATCTTTATTACAACAACAAATACGTTTTGAAACTTCAATAAAGCGAAATGCAGATGCAGTCAAGCTGCGCAGACAATAGCCAATCAGGGCCCGTGGCCCGCGCATGCGCCATCACTCATCCACACATTCCTAATTCAAAATTTTCATATTGTATTAGGAACGCCAGATGTTGTAATTTCGCGGGATTGTCTCGATTTTAATTTTAGGGCAATTTTTGGCCCATTTTTTACTGCATTAAAGTTGGCAGCTAGGGCGAAAGAAACAAGGAATGTTCATCAGCTCTAGATCGAAGTAAGTAACTGAACGTGTAAAGGGGCCTGTAGGTACTGTAGACTTTTTTTTTGATGCACTCTGATATTTACAACAAATACTTATGAGCGATGATTTTTGGTTTGTAGACCAGGTACACACGGCTACATATCAAACTATACATTTCCAGTTTTAGATGATCTCGCATTGTATAGGCTTTTCGTAAAATGAGAAGTCAGCTTAACTGGAAATGTATAGCTTGATAAGTAGCCGTACGGCGGTATAAGCTGGCTTCTCAATGTACGAAAAGCCTATACAATGTGAGGTCAGCTAAAACTGGAAATGTATAGCTTGATATGTCGTCGTGTGTACTAGAAACATCAGATGTTTATTGTTTGAAGTCTTCTTACATAAAAACTTACTAAAGTATAGTATAAGTTAGATAAAGTAACTTTTCAGCCAAGGTAGGCTACATTAGCCACTGCGCCTACGCTCGTAACCCATAGCATATCTGTCAAAAACAGAAATGGCCACCGTAGCCGAAATCGCCATAGATAAAAAAAAAATTAGGTTCCGCTAAAAGGGAGATGCCCATATTTGGCCATAAAGGCACAACAATGTACGTTTTTGTAAAAAAAACATCGTAATTTCTATTTAATTAACATGATATTCGTTTCTCTGAACAAGATTGCAACGTTTTTGCACAAATAAAAAGTACCGAAAAGACAAATGAATTAAAACTCACGTTTGTGTCTAAAATCAGCAGTGTTGCCAATAATTAGATATTAATTTCGTGCACGAAATAATCGATTATGTTTTCATGGATTTTTTATATTTATAATATCACATACGTAATGCTTATTATTCGATCTGATATATTATATACAGTGTTCTGCTGTTACTATTGATATTAAATTCAATGAACAAGCGAATTGATAGTTGTTAATATAATATCAGATGCATAAGATAATGGCAAAAACAATACCACACATTTTAATAATCATTCTTAATTTGTTCAGCACAATAAAAACAGAATATGTTAAATAAAAATATATTCACAAAGACGTACTTAAAGTCTTAAGAGTTTCAGTGATGTTTATAATTTTGAATTAAATTATGATTCGAATAAAAAATCGATATCGATTTATCAATTTTTTGTGTATAGTATGGCAACATTGGAGTTATGCCGGCCGGCTGTCAATTGTCAAATCACAACTAATCTACTTTTATTGTTGTTATATGCCTCAATAAGTTAGTTTCGGCGGGCACATCTATTTTGTGAACTACAATTATTATGTACCATCGGATTGTAGAATCTGTTATGTACTAATTGTATATGATACAAATGATGTATAAGATCATAAAATATTAAATTAAGATGATTGTAAAATAGTTGTTTGTGAAAATTAAAAACTATTTTATCTTAAAAACCCGATCTTTTTTTTAAACCAATTCCTTGTTCAGTTCATTTTTTAAATTGCATATTAGCTTATCCATACACTTTAAAATGTGTGCACTTGAGGCCGAAGTGTCTATGGATGGTGGGCATTTCCCTTTATGTTCCCCACTAAATATTTATTGCTAGATTTCACCTTTCACTTAGGTTTGTATTATCAGAAGTTTATTGAAATCGTAAAGATGTTTTATTTCCAAACCACACGATTAGATAAAACTTTATGAAACCCAGTAATTATGAGTCCATTATCTCTATTTAATCGCCTACTGTTGAACGTTAAACAATAATCATAAAATAACGCTGTTAAGGGAATTTCCTCTTTAATATTATCGATAAGTATCTACACCACTTTGATAGGCGTTAAAATTAACGGGGAACATTAAATGAGATTTCACAGCAAAAAACGGTACTTCGGTACCTAACAATAGTAAACATAAAGTAGATTCGAACGATTCTAAATTCGAAAATACTTAATAGTATTTTCGAATTTAGAATCGTTTGAATCTACGTTATGTTTACGCAAGAAGAACGCACGAATTTAAACCAAAATTAAAACAAATAGGATAATTCCTATTTTTTTTAATTTTGGTTTATATTCTTGCGTCAAGCACAATAATTAGTATCAATCATAGATAAAGTCTATAAAAAAGGGAAAGAGAGAGAGAGAGAGTCTAGTCTAGAGAAAGTCTTAAAATTAAGTAAATAGGTACTACGTGCGAAACGAGTATGTTCAATGTTAAAATCGTTTCGATTATTTTACGTTACGTTTACCTACTTTTGCGTGTTCGTGCTAAGCCTACTGACTTTTAAATTATATTACTGACATTTTCAAATATCACATGGTGGTCCTACTATCCGTCAGAAATTACAACTCCTTTTACGCCTTGACAGAAAGCACTACGCCATTCTGCTTTCAAATGTTAATAATTATAACGTGTGTTAATTTGCCTATTGAATACGCTTGTTTGATATTAAAGGGCTACAGCACGAGCCAAGCTTTACTAAAGGAAAGAAGACAATAGAATAAATGAACTTGTTGACGACGATACAAATTAATGACCCACTATTATCTTTTTATATAACATCATTGTGTCTTGTCCTCCATAATATTTTGGGGTCGTCTTCCAGTTTGGTCCAATGGGGTTTGGATTGTTAATTTTAACCTCTACGTTTACATTTTAGGGGATGCTAACAAACTTAATGTCAAAGGTCATATATAAATGGTCTCCATTTGTACTGCATGTTATCTACAAAGTTGTAATTTGGAATAGGTTTTAATGCAGTTGACAAGACTGCATTGAAACTGTCTACAGAGTTGAAGTAACTGCGTCGACTGCACAACAATCTCCAGCTACACTGCACTGCAATTTTGCAGCCAGCTTGCAGCCTAAATGCAAATCGTTGGCATAGGCCGTAAACTCGTAACTAAACAGTGTTTGTTGTCACTTTAGTGTCCTATTCACCTTTTCAATGCAAGAATGAAGAATGCAAGAATGAAGAAAGGTTAAAAAGATTTTAATTAGAAACCTGTTACCTATTTTGATTGGAATTTGGTGCCCGGTGGTGTACCCTACGTGATTCTGTGGCTTGTGCTTATTATGCACACAATACGCTTTGTAGATAGTCATTATTGGTAATAAAGAAACATTGTTGCTAGCACAAGGGTGTCTTGATTGACCTATTTTTAGACATCTTTCCAGTCAGCCCCAGTTCTCTTCAATGTCTGGTTTGTCATGTCGTGTTATGAAATGAATGAGAGCAACAAAATAGCAATTCGCTTTGTTACAGGATGAGGTAACCCCACATGACATAAGGGTTAAAAGTTACAACTTTAAGGGGTTATATTAAGGCGTGTGTTGCACCTCTATACCGCAATCAGCTTTGTTATTTTTTTTTTTCAAGTAAATAGATACTTAACTAAGGATGACATACGGTGATTTAAATAATAATCAAAAGATTACAGGGTTAATAATTATAATATGAATAAGCCATAATAAAGATTTTGGCTCTAATAGATCTAGCAGGTTTGGAAACATCCTTAGATTTAACCGCCTAATTTATAAGTTAGCTTATGATTTTCTTACATTCAAACAGTACTGTGGTAGTATCTAAATGTCAAATGTGAAACCTGTACTAGGTACTTACTAGGTATAAGTTCCGTAAGTAATTTTAAGGGTACTTACAAAAGACGCCTTATAGTTTTCTGTCAACGTTAAGTCGTACATCTTAATTGCTAAGTCGCTGTTGTAAGGCGCAAATATACATCGACGCGCGAACTGATACAAAGAATTTAGCACATGATTCTGAACCCCCTGTGTTGAAATGTTGGATCAGTTTTTTTTAAATTGCTCTTTCATACATATTGACTGCGTAGGTATTGAACTTTTCTATGAAATAGCAGACTTCTTTTTTGATAACCGACAAAAAATATCTACGCTTGAGGGCTAATTTACACAGACAAGCCAAATAAAGAATCAAAAGCTGTTGTTTCATTGTTTGTTTCTATTTAAAAGCTTGTGATTTTTATTAATACGTTCAGGTTCCTTAATTTTCCAGGTTTTCTTACTTACAATAATGACAAGCTCGAAGGAGTGACGACGCCTTAAGCTTTCTTAGCTGCCAAAGACGTTTGTCTTGGTTGCTGTAAGATGTTTAACAGGCACTGGTTAAATGCATTTAAGTATGCGTTTAATTAAGTATAGCACTCTTGGCCAACCTAATGAAAGGTATTTGATTATGGTCTACATTGATCTTAAGAATAATTATATAGTAAATAGGTTGGTTGGTGGTATCCCAAGCAGCACATTAGCGGAAATTACATCCATAAACAAGCTATATTACAGTCAAAGGCTCTTATGTTGCTGTACTAATGGATACGACGATTTTTGAGACTGTATGAGGGGTGATCTCTACACTGTTATACAGCACAGCTGAATAATGGCAATATAATGGAGAAAACAACAACAAAATGCATTTTAGTAGAATTTTGAAAGAACTATTGTCCAGCCTTTGGTTACATATAATGCTACTAGCTGGAGAAGAAGACCAAACCTTGTAAATGGCTGCTTAACGCGATAAAGTCACACCTCTTCTAAGCTGTGTGCTGTATTAGAGAATCAAATTTTGCCATTGGCTTTTTTGTAGTGTAAACTAATTCTATTATAATGCTACCTCAATGAGCTTAATAGTAGCTGGTTAAAAGTATTTAAGACGGCATGAGCTATACATTAGTGTAGCCTTACTCCACTTTAATTCCAAAGCATAAAGTGTAAATATTAGCTATTTTACAGCCTCTAGAATTATTGAAGAGTAAACATAGGTTAGTAGTGCTATGATAATGTCAATTTTGTCATAACCTCGCAACGCGAGTTAATTAATAATCGTGCAAGAAAAAATACAATTTAAATGAATACGGTTAAACCGTGGAAAAAAGGAAAAGAACTGGTGCAGTTAAAAATACACTTTCTCAAGAAAACAATAAGCAAAGGAGCAAGGATAGTGAAAATCTCCTTCATATAAGTAGCTGCAGCCAAGTGCCAGTGTTGATTAAAAATGAGGGTTCCGGGCACATAGATTTTGTTACCAATGATCATAGTTCCGTAAAATTAATGGATTCGTTCAGTGACCTTTCTAAAGATATGATTGAAAGTAGAAATAGTGAAAGTTTTGAATCAAATCAGACATATGAAGATGAGGTAGAAAATATTTATATGAAAAACATTTTATTTAAAGAAAATATAAAAGAACGGAAAATAAAGAGAAATATTGCTCAAGATGCACTGAAGGAATTAGTAACAATTATGAATAATAGATTTCCAAATATTTTACCAAACGATCCGAGAACGATTCTACATACAGCTAGAAAAAATATTATAAAATTAATAGAATCTTGTGGTGAATTCTGGCACAATGGAGTAATCAATCCGCTAACTAGAGTTTTGAACAACTCGCTAGAAGTTTTAGAAAATATTAAGAGCATTAGTTTGCACATAAACATTGATGGCTTGCCAGTACATATATAAAAGTTCGAAATATGAGTTTTGGCCGATTTTATGTAATGGTTTGAAATACCTAGTGCCCAACCATTTATCATTGGTGTTTATTATGGTGTCGGAAAGTCGAAGAATCTTGATATTTACCGAGAAGATTTTGCAGTAAAAATGAAACAGTTATTGAATGACGGAATCCTCCTATCAACCAGCCATCCATAAATCTCACACTGTGATATTTCCGGGACTGAAATGCTCTGAAAGTAGGTACAAATGATGGGTTTCGTAGGAAGCTGTGTGGACAGCATCACAAATCCAATTCACCTTTGCCAATAGATATGGTGAAAGATTTTCCAGTGGCCGATTTCTTGCACCTTTAGGTGTCATGAAGAGATTAGGTACTAATAGGATGGAGGGATGGCAACTTCAAATATATCACAAAATGGTCTGCTAAAGACAGATATTGTCAACACTTTAAGTGGTAATATTATATTGGTAAGAGATTATTAATACTGCTGGGTAACGAATAGTCAATTAGAATAAAAGTAATTATATACATTTTTTGCGTTTTATTTTTATTAATCACAGACTCCAGATTTGGCTTTGGTAATTATATTTGCTAAAATATTGGTTGGTTATTTAAACAGCGTGCTGTTTTGATAACCAACTAATCTTAAATTTGTATGTGGTATTGATGTCGTTGCACTCTCCTGTATACTATCTTGACAAAGTATCTGCAATCACAAAATTACATAGTGTGAATAAACTTCTGACATAACATTGGAAAACCTTAAAAATAAATCTCAATTTTATTAAACAGGTAGGGAAGCTCATCGCATAACAGTAGAGCTAGGCTAAATAAGATAAGATAAATACTCTTTATTACACATAGGGTGTTTACACAGCTCGGGAGAACGTAAAGTTGAACAGAGCGGAGATGAATATTTAGCTAGGTTGGCTGATGTTTTAGATTTCCAATATTGGAATACCTTTTTACTTTGCATTATGCATTTCTAAACAAGATATTGGCATAACAAGTGAGAATAAGTAGGATCACAAAATCAAGTGAAGTACCTAAGCTACTTGAGTACGAAATGGTTTTCTATCAAGATTAGAGATCCCTAAGATGCTGTTATATACTATTACTTTACTCCTTTAACCAGTCGTTAGGATAACTGAAAACCATTGTACAGCTAGCGCACAGTTTTCAGCACATTAATAGACTTAAATATGGCCATTGAACAGAAAAGAGAGGGTCAAGGGAATTGAGTTAGAATTATTGCTGGATAACAAATTAACCCCATTTTAATGTAAACAAGCCGATTACATATGAAAAATCCACTGATATCTGTTAAATTTTCATTATATTTGAGTCATATTACAGTAAAAATACATTGTTTCGTTGTTAAAAATAGATATTAATTCTCATTAAATGAAAAAAAATAGAAAAAAATCATGTATAATTCCTATACCGTATTTATTTTGTATAATATTTTAGTAAAACTATATTATTTCTATGGCGCGTGTAATATTTGATAATATCACCTATATATATTAACAGTAAACTGGCACCCGCAGTACAATTTATCAATAGGGATACAAAACAAACGTGTAAAAATTACTTACCTTAAATTAGAAATTATTATTTGTCCACAGAAATAGTTAGACCGCCTTGACTTAACACTTGCACTCCACAAAAAGTTTTTTGCTATTTCTTTGTAGATTTAACAATAGCCTTTACTAAGCCATAAAACATCTTTTGGCTGTCTTGGAGAATTAAAGGAGCTGGATAGTGGCCTATTGACAGCTGTCTAAGCCATTGTACAGCCCATGTACAGCTCTTACAATGCTTTGGACAGCTGTTAACAAGCTACTATAATGCTCAGGGCTGGTTAATTTGGGGCCAAATTTAGAATTATAAGAGCTGTGTAACCTGATATACAGCCCTTGTACAGAAAGCATAACAGCCTCGAGTTGCCAAAAATTCTGTTGTCCAGTGACTATACAGCTATGTGTCTTACTTGGGATGTTTCAACGTATGCATATATTTTGCCATGATCCTAATCAGAGGCTGGAGTGGGAGTTTTCAGAACACCAAAGCAAAATTAAGCCTGTTCCAAAACGTTAAAAACTGTTATAGTAATAATATAATGACCTATATAAACTCAATCTAAACAAAATTGGAGCCTAATCAATAAAAAATTCCTTAATATAACCAGAATGTTGCAGCATAGTTTAATAAAAGTGTTTCTAAAGAATCACCCAGGTAGTCGGAAATTGAAATTCCCAAAACTGTGCACGGGTTCTTGAAATGCTGACGCATCAATTAGGTACTCCTGAAAGGGAAATAATAAAAAAATATTATGTTTACATATCTACTATCTACGAATAAAGTTAGGTACTGCCACACCTGCGCGGTATTCCAGGAATGGTTAAAAACAGTCAATAATATTACACCATCGGAATTAGTTCGGTATTTTAAATTTCCGTTTTTAGATTAATATTTTACTGAGTAAGTAAACCAACCAGAAACAAATATAAAACAATTAAGTAAGTGCAGTTCCAGTCCGCGCCGTTTATTTCGTGAAGCCGTTTGGTCACAACTGTAACTTGACCTAACCTGGTGAGAAGAGTTCTGTAAACTATCCTTAGTCAGTGCTTGCAGTTTGCTAGCCACTATCACGCCAAGTTTGCTCTGTCTCAACTAATGAAACGTGGTCGTATTCACATCAAGCTAAGTTGACTTAGCGATGGGATTCTCTAACTCAGCCCAGTGTAACCAGCACAGTTTTATGACGAGCGAGCGAAGTGAACCCACAGTCGACACGACTGAGCAGAGCACGTCTATTCAAGCAATGAGTGAGCGAAGCGAGCCCCCTCAACAGACAAGCGAGTGCACCTCACAAGCATATTCTTAAATGGAGCGAGCGAAGCGAGCCCACCTACGCCAAGAGTCGGCTTTCACACGAGAAAAGCGAGTGATTCGAGCCCATGTTCGCCATGAGTGAGCGGAGCGCAATTACTAACGAGTGGAGTTAGCTGACTTATGAACGTAGTAGGTGGAACGAGTTGATTTACAGCCGATATGAGGCGAAATATATTTTTGCATAGGTATTTGTAAGAAATTTTCCTACGGTTTCCGATACTGCCGTAGCCATTATATTTGTTCGATACAAGACTAACTAGGCTCGTTGCATCCCTTATGAAGTAAGCTTTCACCAATTATGATATTTCTCAGTTCTGAACAAAACGACCAATAGCATCATATTTTTTTTTGCTTTATGCAACAGATTTTCTTAAAGTTTCTGACCCTGCCGAAGCTATTGTATTTGCTCGACACTACACTTTTTAGGTTAATTGCATTCCTTTTGATGCAAGCTTTCTTTGATTAGGATTTTTTTCTTATCTGAGCAGATTTACGGCCAATGCGAGACGAAATCTGAAATTATTCTGCTATTGTCAACTTCATATTAATTTTTAACCCTATTTTGGCTAATTCTTCTATTGTTTCTGTTTAAGTCCTGGTAGTGCTTTGTCAATTCTTGAAAACGACATCAGAATCACTGTTCTAGCCAAACACGTTTTAGCGCTGTACGGCTTGAAATTACGACACATAGTGAAAAATACAGGGTCGCGCGGATGCGTGTGCACTAGCAGTGTGAACTCATAGGCAATTTATATCCTGCCTTCAAAATTGTTATAAATATGACCTATCTTTTGAATACTCAACCAGTACTCTACAATTAAAATTCTCGTAGTTATTAGTGTTTGAAATCTTACTTGCTTTTGTCGGTCAGAAATATTGAATTTACCATCATACCAGCACACCGAGCGAAAAGACGCTTTAACGTCAAAATGGAATACCTACTATAATTTAAAAAAAACAATCGAGAGGTGTCGCGGGAGACCCACACTCTAATTACGTAACACACTATCTATCACAATCTGAATCATTTTGAAGCCTATTTGCTAATCCATTACTACATAAGTTCGAAAAATTTGTCTGCTCAACAACGTAAATAACGCAATGAATGTTGTTGAACTGTCAAAATAAAACGCATTCCTATACTGTTGTTGTGTTACGTAATTACCCCGCGTTGTAACGAAGTTGCTTTCGCTTTTGCATAATTGGCGAATGAGAGTTAAAATGATACACATTTTGCGGTCTAGCTCCCATTCGCTAAGTGTGCAGAGTATAAAGGCTCCTTCAAACAGGCGCGATACAAAGGCACCGCCTGTCGCGCGACGATCGGTGACGTGGAGCCTTAACGTGCGATAAGGCACTTAGTTCCAAAAATACTGGAATAAAATTGCACGGGACTGTATCTCGTTAATATAGTGGTTGGAAGCGTGACGGCTGAGCGAAGGGTCTTGGGTTTGATACCCAGGTCGGGCAAATTGTTATCAGGTTTCTCATTAGGAATTTCTCGGTAGCAGCACGGAATCTGGATTTGTACCCGCTTAACGGCAATGGCTTCGCGTACACTTCTGCATAATCTTTCAGCAAATACGATGACGTGATGTTGTTATGTTATTTTTTCCAGGGACTAAACTCTGTCAAACACGAAAGCCTAGTAAAATAATTAACAAAACAAAGTCGCATCTTTCAGATTCCGTTCCGAATTACTCAGGAAATTCCCGCAACACTGGTTCATCCAGGTTCAAACTTATTACAAAATGAACAATATTACGAAATGCAATGTTACCTAGCAACAGAGTAGCCAATGACTCAATGAGTCAGCCGCAGAGCATTCCCGTCAATCTGTGACTCACGCGCACCCTCAGTGCAACATTTTTTAATTTACTCTTTTTGGGGTTCCGTGTAACACATCAGTCATTTTTGTCATGCTTCCTCAATGAGTAATGTGCAGAGAAGAAAGGTAGGAATGTGAATATGAGATGAATGAGTTGTTATATTTTATTTGTTGGCAACATTTGTGATTGTTGAATTGAATGATGTTGTAATCGAGGAGAATGATTGAATTATATTATTGGTTTGCTTTTAGTATTGTAGTATTATGAAGTGAAAACGAAACTAGACCGTCACGTTCGAGTCGGTGATGCTGAATCGCGTATTCTCGGCGCTGAATTTTAGCAATAGAATATCATAGAAGTTTTTACGATTATCTTATGGTCAGAAGCTCTTTTTTATGGTGATAGCTATTGGTAGATGTTTTACTGGCAGATTAATTCGTATGAGTCCCAACAACTGCTTGAACATTAACTCTGTAATTAATGGCTGCATATGCAGTGATATGCACGAATTGACATAATCAGAGAGAGAGAAGGTTATTGGCAATCCGGTGCAACATGCTGGCCCGCAGGTTTGCACGTTGTACTAGAGAAGTAAAGGTGTTACTTTTTAAGGCCTACTGCCAGTCCTTTTACACGTGCTGCTTGTGGGTCAAGTATACCCGGAGAACCTATGATATCCTCCGTGTGCAATATAATAATGCCTTCAGAGTGCTGTTGCGGCTGCCCCTGTTCTGTAGTACATCAGGCATGTTTACTGAGGCTCATACGGACGATTATTTCGCAATCCTGCGCAAGACAGCTGCCTCCCTGATGCAGAGCTGTGGCAGTAGCAATGGTTTTCTGAGGGCAATATATGAAAGTATTGATAGTCCAATCCGAAGGCTGTAATGTAACCTCTGATGCTTTTTTTGGTGGCATAAAATACTGTATTTTTTCTAAGTATTGCTTTTCTTACCTTTTTTTTGTGATTTCATGATAATGTGATAATTAGACTAATATTTGTAAACTAATATCCCATGCTAAATGTATGTAACTCTTAACTCTACTACTCGATACTTATCTGAATTATATGAATATTATTATTATTATTAAATACCCACTTATACATGCTTAATGGTCCAATCAAAAAATATGTGGTCAAATAAATATGTCAGATACAAAAATACCTAAAAAACAATTCTTGTAGGTGCCGTTAACTTTCTCATACATCGTGTGCGGGAAAAGTAATCATAAAACAATATGAATAAAGATAACTTGCCATATTTGCAGTAAAGATGCGGACCCTTTTCCGAATGCATCCCATATTCCGCTGTTGTTGCGTGGGAGAGCTACCAAATATTGGAACCCATGGCTTGTAGGAAGTCGAATGAGTGAAGAATTTCGGGATTTGGGTTTAGACATTTATTTTAAATTCAGGTTTAATTCGATGTAAGTTTAGATTGTAGATTGTAAAATCTGGTACAAAAAGAATCTGTGAATGGGATTTTTGCACACTACAAATAAAATGAATGACTGTGAATGAGTTGGGTTATAAATGATCCTGGCGAAAAATATTAAGTACTTAAGAAGAAACAACGGGATTTTTATAGGTTTCTTCAGTTAAAGGAGACTGAGCAAAAGTGGTCTATGGACCAAGAGCTACACGGTTTCGATATTTATGTAGGGATACTTTATCTTTACCCTTGGGAAAAGTGGCATAAACATCTGCATTTTTGACAAATAATATATTGGACTAAAGACATACATTTAAATACATAAACTCACGCCTTCTTCCCATGGGGGTATGCAGAAACTACAGAACGCCACCTGCTACGATCCTTACATACTCTTTTTGCCTCGTTTACGTTCATACATCAATCTTACTGAAGAACATAACCAATAAGGTCACTATATGTCTTCTTAGGGCGTCCCCTCCCGGCGTTTCCACTTACATACAGAAATATACAGCCTACTTCATAAAAATCCAATTTTATCCAAAACATGTTATGTTCATGACAAAAATTACGAACTTTCATACAAACTTTCATCCCCTATTTAACCCCTTTAGGGGGTGAAGCTTCACAAATGCGTCCTTATTGCTCACCTTCGTTATGAAAGAAACTCGTTTGCAAAATTTCATGCTTCTAGGTCCATTGCAGCGGTTCGGCAATGCGGTGTCTGTCACTGAATGAATTTAAGATTTTTGACAAAATTTTTACTCAATGCAAAGACCCTTGGACTTTAGGTAGGTCATGTGGTCAATGCTGGTGGTCAGGATACCCGTGGAAGCCGTAGGTGCTGGCTGGCTGTGTGACTCGACGCTCGAAAGCTTGAAGAAGTGATGATGACGTCACGCTGATGGAGATGCACGAAGGCTGCGCTGACGTTCATTTTCAGGTTCACCAGTATAGAGGTATGAGGAACAGGGTGTAAAGTTCACTCATACTCCATGGAAAAGGGAGGATCCTCCGACCAGACGGGTGTTGTGTCTGGTGGGCAACTGCCCAACGGTTGATGTCGGGACGTTGTATATATGCTAGTCGCAGTAAACTCTGCTTGCGCGATGCAGGATTTGCGTGACGTCAGTGTGACGTATAGCTCGCATGTGGCGGTATAGATACCGCTACAAAGTCTTTCTTTCACAACCTATCAACCCAGTAATCAAATAAAGCTTCCAAGCTTCATTCTCAGCAGGTTCACCCCCTAACCCAAATTACTATTTGAATCCCTCCTTGACTATTTAGATATGTTCGATTTTTTAGGGAGAAGATCTGAGAGACTGAGTTTGTTTCGGCATTTCTTCTCATGGACATGGACATGGACATGGAAATAAACATCAACATCTAAATAGTCAGCAATACAGAGTGGAGATTTAGTCACGTCACATGCTTCCGTCAAGGGGGTGATTCTACACGTCATTCTAAACAAGGTTCACTATGAAACTCATACCCGAATTGTTAAAAAAAACTTTTCATACATGCATCGAAATAGTCTGTCAACCGTTGTATAGGAAATAGTTTTTTTTTTCCACGAATCTGATAAGAGTTTCGTAGCGAAAGTTGTGCAAAATGACGGGTAGAATCACCCCTTTGACGGAAGCAGGCGATTAGATCGCCACCCTGTATAGTCCATTTCTTCAATCCGACAATTGCTAATAAATAATATATAATTTTCTTACAGGAAGTATAACCATACAATTTGATTTCTAGATTGCCAGTATATATTCCGAGAGTAAAGAAATACCGTGCTGACAGACTATAATTAAATCTAGACAGATAGCTAGCTACCTTTTTCTGAGACTATGCGTCATCTGGTATCTTGTATCGATCGAAACATGTTATTACTGTCTTACATGTCTGTCTGTTTCTTTGGAAGAATACGTAGTTTTTGTACACTGTAAGAAATTATTGGTACACACGGCTACATATCAAGTTATACATTTCCAGTTTTAGCGTACCTCGTACAGTATAGTCTTGTCGTACATTGAGAAGTCAGGTTATACTGGAAATGTACAGCTGGATATGTAGTCGTGCGTATAAGAAATCAAGATTGATTTTGTTCTGGGTACGGTTTTTGCCATAATGCTAGGTTTTATTTGTCTCACTGCAGGGCAAATGCCACTTACCTATCAAATACCTCCTAAAGCGAAGGAGCAAACGCTGATCACCACGTCTCTTCAAGTCCAGATTTCATCGCGAGGATATCAATAATCTAAGTACCACAAAGAGTGTTTTCCTAAACTGCACTAGGTTATGTCCGCGGCTTCGTCCACGTGGATATCGGAGAATATCCTACGGGAACGTAATATCGGGACTTAAAATAGCTTGTGTTAATCCAGGTTATAACCTATCTGTGTGCCTTTCATCCAATGTTTACGCGGCGCAGCGTAAAGCTCCCAGTCGGCATGAATTTTTCCGACATCTGCAATTGACACAATTCAATTCAATTTATTTATTTCGGCAAAAACATCCATATTGTATTAGTATTAAAACTTGGAAAAATATGTTAGTAGCATTAAAATCAAAAACAAAAATGATTATTCCAATCAAAACAAAAAAATTATTAAAGTCAATATCAAATCGAAATTATATTCAAATCAAATTCAATTAAAATTCAATCAAAATTTATGTCAAAATTAAATTAAAATTAAACTAAACATGACCATAACTTAACTCCTATAACAAAGATCAATTTAAATATCTTTCTGCAGCACCAGGCCCGCAGCTATGTCTACTGGACCAGTGCATCAGAAAAGGGCAGTCTGGCCTCTCCACAATAGCCTTCAAGATGCAATTGGAATTCCACGTATCCTACGCATTAGGGATGCCGTTCTTTTCCCCATGATAGCTTCAAAACTATCTATGCCTGCTTCGGCAAACATGTCCGACGCACTACAGAACCGTGGAAGCCCCAGCAACACCCGAAAAACAATAGCAATACATTAATTAATTATACACGTAAACCTTCCTCATGAAGCACTCCGTCCATTGGTGAAAAACGTATGAAAATCCGTTCTGTAGTTTTTGAGTTTATTGCGTACAGACAGACAGAGGGACTTTGTTTTATAATAATTGTGTGTAGTGATATGGAAAAACCCACATTGGTATATCTAACTGATTTTGGACCTTCAACGTAGTGAAAACAAAATGAATATAGAAACTAAATTCTGTACGGTAATCTGTTACTCACCTCACTTGCACCGTATACCTTCCAATGGTTTTTATACCCCAACAGCCAGCACTTCCTTGCCTGCAGCATTTCATTTGCTGCAGCATTTTCTACCTTCTTGTCACAGTCATGACGTGCAGCTGTCGACTATTTCGGTTTTGTGCTCGTGATTATAGATCTATTTTGTTTTTGTTTTTGTATGCGCGTGTTTCTTTCTGTGACAAATAAACCTATTTTTATTCTTTCTTTCATTTTTCAAGCCAGCCAGCATCCCTGAAATAATACTCTCATAATAATAACCAAAGTACTAAATATCAGTCATACTAGTTAAAATGCCTAGCTCATAGCTAGTCTGTTGGCCAACTGCCAGCTTAGCTTCACTCCTGGGTCACCTAGTTCCCTCAGTAAATTGTCACGTTTGACAGGGGATTCCTGCATGCGTCCACACAGCAACAAAACTATTGTAATTTGGTTTTGCGTCTCTCACGCAACGCATGCAGACGCTAATTGGGCTTATCATCATCATTCACACTGCATTCCAGAATATTCGATAAATGATAAATAACTTTATTTCTGTAAGTAGGTTTCCATAAACACTTTTACACGTCTATCATATTTTTTAAACTAGATGAGGTCGGCGTTTCTTATCTGACTACTCTGAGAAGAAACGCCGAAACAAACACAGAGGTCACAGTCTCTTTTAAATTCTAGACATAATCTTGGTCAGATCATGTGAAGACTATGTAGAGTATTGTCTAAAATGGTCTTTTGAGGAAAGACCCACACATATGGAGTGGATTCCAGACTGCATTTCTTGATGTCACCCAAACACCGAAACAGAATTCGACCGCTTCAACATGGCCTGAAAATCAAATGAGCTGTAATTTGTTCATGAAGTGATAGGCAGAAGAAGAATACCAACATTTTATCCGATATGTTTTATTTTACTCCCTCGTTGGTTTAGTGGCCGCAACCACTACTGCCGAGCATGAGGACCTGGGTTCGATTCCTGTGTCGGGCTATGTTGTTGGGTTTTTAGATCTGGAATTTCTCGGTAGCAGCTCAGTCTGGATTTGTGCACGGTTGATGGCAATAGGCTCGCCCTCTATTACATGGGACTTAAACATAACTGGCGAAATGTGGGTGTATACCTCTGCATAACCGTGCCGGGAATACAAGCGTGATGTTACTCTTAACAAGTTAAGAGTTGTTGTTGATGTTGTTGGGTTGTTTTGAGTTATATTCCCTTTAGTGGTGTGACTCCGGGCTACTACTGAGAATCTGTTATGGAAAGAGCCAAACACCGACCCGGGAATTGAACCCAGGATCCCACGCTCGCTCAGCAGTAACGTTTGTTATAGTAACTAAACACCCACATTCATTTCAAAACAGATCCATCCATTTGTTTTAGTCAAATATTTTTAATTGACTACCAACTTAATTTTTCCGTATATTCGAATCAAAACTGAAATTTTTTGACTGATGAGTGAAATGGCTTTGCTCGGCAAATTGGCATAGGTTTCGCTGAGTGTATTTTTTTTTAGATATTTTTATGTGTTTTGATTATGTTCATCACCAAGCGTTGTACACATATTTTGGCATGTGCGTTTGTCCCATAGATTGTAAAAAGGTTCTCACTCAGCAGATTCATAGGTTTTGTAGGAAAGAAAAAAACATTATGTAAAATTCAATTAGTTTATTTATTTGGACAAACAAAATACTAATTTATGTCACTAGTCACTAAATCAAAAACTTTGCTAAACTAACTATATTACACACTAGAACTAAAGGACAGATTATTAGGAAGCGAGGACCACTAACAGCGGCCATAGACAACATTATTGCAGAGATCATAGACTAGATTCTACATGAAAATACACTTAGCTTAATATTTTAGTTTATTTTATAAAAATATAGTGACAGTATAAGGGAAATTAATTGTTAAGCAAATTGACTATCAATATAAATTGTCCGCGTATTTAAATCACAAATGTCATTCTTTGACAAATGAAATTACTATAACACGGCAAATTTCTAATCGCTAATTTGCTTTAATAATTAATTTTCTTTACTGTACGTACTTGGCTACATTTATTGTTTCACTTTGTTGGGAATAGTAAAATATCATTGATCATGAATGTAACGTGTTCTTGACAGTTTCTATAAAGGAACGTAGTTTATTAGTTTAGTTTAACTAATGAGTGTGTTACATCACTTTCCGATAGAGTTACGGACAGCAGCACCCTAATTTAGTAACACACTATCAACCACAATCTGACTCATTTTGAAGGATATCGCGATCGATTGCTCCGTTCGAAAAATTTGTCTGCTCAACAACGTAAATAACGCAATGAATGTTGTTGAACTGTCAAAATGAAAGCCATTCCTACTGTTAGTGTGTTACGCAATTACCACCGTCATGGAATCAACTTAGCCTAGATCGCAGTCAACTGCTGGACAGGTCTAGGAATTAAGTGTTATCGGTAACAGTATCGGGAGGTGTAGAAATACATTTCAAAACATTCGAAAATTGTTCAGAAAATTGACAGTCAGGAAATAATTAACTGAGATCTTGAGTCAGTCAACAAGATGACTGAATAACAATTAACATCATGAGCCATTATTAAAATAAAATAAAATAAGAGTCAGTCCATACTATGCCAACATCGTCGATACGATCGTCGATCTCTAATTAAATCGTTCCGTGCAAAGATGCCAGTAGCCAGTCTCGGTAACAAATTCTTTTTTTTTTTCTTTTTTTTATGTGGCCGTTGTTCTTGAACTTTTCAGAAAACGTATCCTGTACAGACACAATATTTATGCAGTTTTTATAGAACTTGAAAAAAGCTTCAGGGACGGCTGCTGAACAGTAATCATAGTGTCTAGACGAATTAGATTGAAAGTTGAGCCAAAAGCTCTGATGACTTTCTTATCATTTTAATGATGGGGTTTTTATAGTATGGATTAAGCCTTATTGATACTTTGTACACACGGCTACATATCAAGCTATACATTTCCAGTTTTAGTTGACCTCAAATTGTATAGGCTTTTCGTACAATGAGAATTCAGCTTATATATATGTGCGTACAATACATAAACAGATTTTGAAAAATTTGCATCATTTATTGTAGAGAAATAAGGTTCTCCATAATAAAAGATGATTAATTATTATTTAAAAAAAAAATACCTTCATAATTTATTTAGTAATAACATCATAACATCAGTTAGCTACAAATATATATGAAAGAAATAGTTATTTACAGGAGGAATCTTTTGCTCTACAAAAGTTTAAATGCATCAGTGTCAAAAAGTTTTCAATACTTAATTATTTTTTTAACGATTTACATGAAATTGGATGAAAGCTAGATAAACGAGGTTACATTACAGTCCGTTTTTTTTTTTAAGATTGTATTTGAAAATTGTATGTAGGGACTAAACATAACCCTTCTTCTCAGTCAGGCAAAACAACTACATTTCTTGGTTAGTTCAGCTAAGGTTTCCCGTGGAACCCATACAAATACACTTAAAATAATATATTATTTTAATTTTTTTATTATAATTTCCCAAATAATTTTAGCCTCTAATTATCCAAAAGTATTTTACACTTCCAAAACATTATAATATCTATGTTTTAATATTTTATTAAAATTTAATTTCGTAAAAAGTCACAGTTATAAGAAAAGTTAAATAGCTAATTCAGGAACACAGGGCACCTTAAATGATTGCTAATTATTTTTTTTTATTTATATAAATACAAATAAAAAATTATATATTTTTATTCAATAATTTATAAAAACGCATGCTTTTTACATAGGGTTGAACTTTTAGTCGACTAAGCTAAGTTTGAAATTAGTTCATAACTTATATAATTAAAGTAGTCTTTAAGCTAGTTTTCCTTGTCACTAGAAGCACCATCTGCATGTTTTCTTAATGTCCAATAATCTGTAAAAAATTAAAAACTTTAATTAGTTTAAGAAATTAAAATCTTAGAATTGATTGGGGCATTTGTTCAGGTTCAAGTTCAAACCAATTTTCAGGGATCATTCTTCCACGTTCTTGAGAACGTGATCCTCTATAAACCACCCAAAGACTACAGTGGCTACAATAAATTCCCACCAAAGAGAATAATCGTCGGATTTTAGGAAATAGATTAAGGTTCCCAGTTCGTTGCTATTAGCAGACAAGAGGATCTTACAACCAGCCTCGGCATTTTCGACACTAAGGTACATGTTATGATTTATTTATTTATTCTTAACCCCAAAACACACCACGCAAAAATGGCTTGCCAATACGCAAGTCAGCAAAAAAATGCGCAGAAGCAGGTTACAATATCACAAGCACCTTTGGTGTCGATTTCAAGCGATATTTAAAACGCCTTGTCTTGTGAACAATAAGATCGCTTATTTGCGTTTTTCGCGTTTCTAGTGTTACGCGCATTGTTGCGTTTTGTTACTGTCGGCGTTTTGTTAGTTGAGAATTGCGTGTTAGGTAAGATGAGCTTTCTATTGTATGGAGTGGTAAAATTATAAAAGCAGGCTTGATGGTAAGTGTGATTTATTGGTAATTTTTTTCGTAACTTAAATTCAAAGCATCGCTGAATGCGGTCCAAAGTCTAGAGTTTAGAGAGATGTCAAGAGACCAAGTTTTAGTTTTAAAAAAAATGTACTAGCTTGTTACAGCGTCTGCAGGGTTCACAATGTACCTATTAAGTAATGAAACAGCAAAGCAACATAACCAGATACAGTAGGTGCACAAATCGGTAGTGAGGGGATTAGCCTGAAATCTCTCCTAGAATGGCCCCCCCAATATACCTACCTAAATAAATGACTAATATTACTGGTACCACTGTAATGGCCATCATATCATTTGGTTTAAATAGGCTATTATTTTAATATAGATTCTTCTATATTTTGTGAATGTGAGAACGTTGTAGGCCTAACTTATAGACTGTAGATTTGTAGACCTTTTTATATTTTGTTGAGTAATTGTTACTTGTTGACAGGCCTACACTGTCCTAATATCTATCAACACTGTAATTTGAAACATTGTAAAAGCCTCTTATTTTTAAAAGAGTAACCGTGGTGTTTCTTGCCGGCTCTTCTCCATAGGAAACAACCAATTGGAACCGTGCACCTAGTTTCTGACATTTCTTAAGTTCCAATGTTGGTTTATGTGAAATAAAATATTTTGATTTGATTTGAGCAAAATAATCAGACAATAAAGCTTCCTCTTCACCAAATTGCCTCTCAATATAATTATTATCGCTCCACTCTTTAATTGGAGAAGTGTGAACTGGCCACTCAAACACAAAAAAAAATCTAAGAAGCAGGAAAGAGACAGCACTATTCGCAAATAAAAACAGGTTTGGTCCCACTGTGGCTGACACAGAGATGTAAAAAAAAAGTAAAAAGTACTACGGACGTATTTATTGAGCCCAGGCGGACAGCTACCTGGGTTACGCGAACCCAACTTGTGTGTAGGGTGGCTACACCAATTATCGCCCGTTCGATTATTTTGGTGTTTGTTTTTTTTTTGACAACAATGTGTTCGTGGGGTTTGAATTATGGGTAGGGTTTTTTTTTGTAGGAAAATCATAATTATAATGTTGATTGTTTAAAAAAAATCAGATCAATTCAATTTTTGGATCAAGAAGTTTGTTTTTCTTAAACAGAATTGTATTTAAAGACGACTGTTTTCCTCAACTTACCGTCTGCTAACAGGTTATTTTACCGTTCATTTCATTTTTTACGAATACATTCGTTCAACAACGGCCGACGCGGTTTACCAGTGTTATTGTTTATGTGTTATTTTTATGGTCCCGTCGCAAGATTTACATAAAAGAAAGGATTTCTATTATTTTTCTCTGGTAAAAGCGATACATCCGTTAAAAAAGAGTGTTTTAAAGATGGTAGGTACTTTATTTGAACCTGTAGGTTTTGTATGTCATTTTAATGATCGTTTCATAGAATTATTTAAAGGTAAGTGAATAAGTATATCTCAATTCATGGTTTCGCATAGAGATTAAATTAAAAATAATTCCGGGTAGTAGGTTTTTCGTTGATTTATATATTTATGAGTGCGTGGGAAAAGAGAATGATGAAGGTAAGTGACATTTTGTTTTACTTAGTAACAAAATATAATTAACACACTGTAACTGTAAAAACACAACTAAATTTATATTTTATTTAGGTAATTCGGGAAAACGAACAGTTACACAAATAATATAATATAAACAGGAAGTGAGAAAAAAAAGAGATTACTAATGTGTAACTCACGACATTATGCAAATCTTAAATACTACATAATTATTATCATTATTTATCCAGTCAACACCAATAACTTCTGTAGGAAACGTAATCCCCAAATCCCAGCAAAAATCCCAACAATTATCTTGTAATAAAAAAATACTGCGCTAATTAAAAGCAAGCAGGTAATTGGTGCAGTTTCCTGTTTCCGGCGCAGTAACAGGTAGCTTCAAGATTTAGTGTAATTGTTTATTTCTTGTATTATCACGTGAATGGGGTAGGCAGAGCGCCTACGATAAGCAGTAACGTCAATATTTCTTTAGCTGCCTAGGACCTATCATCTAACTTTAGTTGTAAGTAAGGTAAAGAACGATAGATCAAAAATAGAATAATAATAAAAACATTTTTACAAAAAAAAAGACCGACTTCCAAAAAAAACACCAAAAGACGTGAAAAATAACTTTTATTTCGGAAGCGGTGCCTTTGGTTTTGTATTTTCGTTTTTGGCCGCCGACTTCCGAAATTCAAGTTATTTTTCACGTATTTTAGTGTTTTTCTTGGAAGTCGGTTGTTTTTTTGTAAAAAAGTTTTTTTTTTCATTTTTTAGTTGCGGTACCTAACCCACACAAATTAGTATTCCACTATTTGGTATGTAAATAACAGTGACAGGAAATTATCAACACATCATCAATATAAACTAAGTGGAAAAAATATGCAGTATTAAGGATAACTCAAAAACTACTGGTCAGACCTTGATCAAATTTAAATGGGACCACATGTGAAGTACCAGCTATCAAATAAAAAAGAGAATCATCCAAATCGGTTCACACAGAAAAAAGTTCTGAGCAAACACACATAAAAAACAAAACATACAGTCGAATTCAGAACCTCCTCCTTTTTTTGAAGTTTGTTAAAAAAAGAACACGATGGAGGGACGCCACTGTCCCGTGTCCAACTAGAAAAAACATAAACCTATCTTTGTTGTCGCGCAGTCGGTTAAAAAAACAGCATGATGGCGTTAACCTATCCAAAGGACGATCATTTTAATCATGATAAAATCCTTCTAAACTTATTTGAGTCAGACAAGTTCTAACGCAATAAAAACATTAGGTACAGCCACCCTAAGCGAGTTAAAAAATAAGTTAAAGTCGCTACTCTAAAGCTAGACAGACGTGTCGCTATTTGTGCAAACACACTTTTGAGCAAATACTCGTCTAGAGGCTACGTAAGTTCTAGACTAACACCGCTAAAGCATGACTTAAGTAAATCTAGCCTGAGTCTAGCCACAGTTTGCGTTTTGTAGGTAAGTTGAATCGTTGAATTTTAACTAAATAATGCTATTCTGCTGCCAAGTATTTGAGGATCTTGCGACAAGAATGCTTAAAATAAAACTTTCAATTTATGGGACTAATTTTTGACATTGGCACTGCGTAAAAGTAAAAAGACATTGAGAATGCTAAAAACTGATTTAAGGCGGTACCCCGACCAAAACCTTGTCAAAGTGCGTTATTCAGAGGCTATTAACTCATTCACTATGGGTAATAAACTACATCTAAAAGCACATTATTAATGTTCGATATCCTATCATCACATTGCACGTTCTTATTTGTTTTTATGTGTTATAAATTCATCTGAAATCTCCTTCTAAAAAAGTGACTAAAATTATTGATTACATGCATCTCTTGGTAAAGGTGACGTTCTATTCATTTGAGGATTACACTAATGGATAGATAATTTAAAAATCTAAATAATACACGTCTTATTTTATTTTAAAACTTCACTTGTCTTTTTTTATTCAAGTAATTTCATTATTTTTGTGAATTTTATGATAAATGAGCGTGTGGAGGGAGCGAGACAGAGCGAGACTCAGCGACGGGACAGAGAAGGACCGACCGCTCAAGGTCGTTTGGTCAGGGAAGCGCCTTAAGTAAGAAGAAATACAGAAATAAGGTTTCATAGCAGGTTAAGCATGTTACCTAAATGGATATTACAAATAGAACTCGAAAGTTTTAATTGCAATGAAACAATTAAATGTAAACCCAGCTCGTACTACAATTAAATTAAGTTATTTAATCAAGTTTTAAGGTCACTTTTAATCTAATGGAACATAGAGGAACTAAATTCAAGCTCAGTTTCCTATTTCGATTTAAGATTATGTGCCTAAATCAAGTTTAAGCAAGGAACTCTAAATTAAGAAACCATAAAACAAGATGCATTCTATTTAAATCTTGTGTAAGACGGTAAGAATCAGATAAGATACTCTCAACGTTAGTCATAAACTTGCGCAGGCGCAAGTGTTGCCAAACGTTTCCTGGAAGGGAACCGCTGTGTTTTAAAATTTGAAGTATGGCTGCGGTAAGGGTACGGACATACAATGCTTTACAAGCTTCGATAAAGATTATCGGTTATCGATATTCTTGGGCTAAAGTCTAAATTTTATACGACAAAAGACGACCGTTTCTAAGACAGTTTTTCATTCTAGTCTTAATGAATGATTTTTGATTTTCATGCCAACGCCAAGCATTTCTCGAAGACGTTTTCGTAGAAGTAGCTTATTTAAATCCTTCTGCTAGTATATTTTACCTAACTCATCATTTCCTTAAATTATAGATAAGTGAATTACTTAGATGACTTTCATAGTATTTGTTACTACCAGGATGCGGGTTGTCTCAGAAACCGGTCACACGAATCACATCAAACGGTGACTCGATATGTCTGTTGGTATATGTGAATTGTTAATTGACGCCAATGAAATGAAACCAAACACTGCATTAAGGCGCTTCCCTGACCAAACGACCTTGAGCGTTCGGTCCTTCTCTGTCCCGTCGCTGAGTCTCCCTCTGTCTCGCTCCCTCCGCACGCTCATTTATCATAAAATTCACAAAAATAATGAAATTACTTGAATAAAAAAAGACAAGTGAAGTTTTATAATAAAATAAAACGTGTATTATTTAGATTTTTAAATTATCTATCCATTAGTGTAATCCTCAAATGAATAGAACATCACCTTTAGCAAGAGATGCATGTAATCAATAATTTTAGTCACTTTTTTAGAAGGAGCTTTCAGATGAATTTATAACACATAAAAACAAATAAGAACGTGCAATGTGATGATAGGATATCGAACATTAATAATGTGCTTTTAGATGTAGTTTATTACCCATAGTGAATGAGTTAATAGCCTCTGAATAACGCACTTTGACAAGGTTTTGGTCGGGGTACCGCCTTAACTATTCCCTGATATTATTTGAAACCTGCCGCTGCAGCAATGCCGCTGAGGAACAGCGCAGTAGCTGTCTCCTTTCCACAGCAATTCGCTACTGATCGTGCATCATGCAAAACTTGGACACAGCCTTAGTTTCTGCGAAGCGTGCTCGGAAACTGATCCGAAATGTTCTTTGAATTTAATTTGGGACCATAAGTTATATGAGCTTGGAGCATGAGATTATTTGAATCTTTATGATTAGCCCTTTATAAGATCAGCAGACACAGAAGTATTATATGAGTAATCTTTGGATATTATTGAAATTCTCTTTAAAAATATTGTTGAGATTGATTTTTAGCGGACTTCTTAAAAAGGAGGAGGCAAAAAACGAAAATACAAAACCAAGGACACCGTTTTCCGAAATTAAAGATATTTTTTACATTGTAGTGTTTTTTTTTTTAAGTTTTTGCTCCGGAATTTTGCCTTTAAATGTATTTATTATTGGATAAAGTAATTACTTGTTAAAAAAAAACGATTTGTATCGGGCGCAATCTCAAATAGCATCCTGTAAATGAAAAGCTGTTTCGCTTTATTTACATGAAAATGACTAGGATATAATGTAGAATTTTTCAAATTAAATGAATTCGGTATATTCTTCTCTTGAATTTACGTATAATTAGTTTGATTTTCCCGACCCAAGCTTTTCTGCTAAGGAAATGCAAGAACTAGGTACCTAGCCCTGTGTTATTGCGAACAGTTCCGCACAACTTGTACAAAAGTAGGGCATTTAGCTACTCATGCGCAGTAGTAACTTGACGTAGGTACTTACTAGCGTAAGTTTTATTTACTTAACCCGCCATATCAGTGCTTAACGCGGTCTTAACTTGAGCTTTCGACGACTAAAACTTTAAGAAGTTAGGTTTAAGTTTAAAATATGATTGTAATAAAAACTCTTTCAAAATTTTAAAGTATATTCTTCTAAACTTTCCAGAAATAGATTGAGATCTTTTTTTGTTAGTACTAAAACTAGTTTTAGTCAAGTTTTTTGGCATCGCAAGATTTCCCATACCTACATCTACATACGTCGGTTGTTCACCCTAGATCCCGTTAGGAGTAAGATACTCGGCTGCGAATGTTAGTAAACAAAATACAAAATAATACGCCGATTTCATCGTACAATGATTCATTTATCAACAATGTTGAAACTTTCCTGAAACGTAATGTGGGTTGGCTAACCAGACGAGTCTAAAATGAGGTTATGTGTTTAAAAGTTGAACTTGTTTTCGAGTTTCCGGAGCATCGTAATCGGTGACAGTGTTTGGCTATCGTGTAAAACCGTATTATGTTTTTTTGGCATAGGTAAATACTTAATTGGAAATCTTATTGTGTATACTTTAAAATGTATACTTTAAAGCAATTTTAAAGCGGTCTTTTTCAAAATAAAATAACGTCTACTCATAATTATTATGACTTTCAAATCAAATCAAATCAAAATATTTTATTTCACATAAACCAACATGGGCACTTATGAAACGTCAGAAGTTAGGTGCACGGTTCCAATTGGTTGTTTCCTATGGAGAAGAGCCGGCAAGAAACTCCACGGTTACTCTTTTAAAAAATAAGGGTCTTTTACAATGTTTCCAATTACAGTGTTGTTAGTTATGGGAGGACAGTGTAGGCCTGTCAACAAGTAACAGGTACTCAACAAAATATAAAAACGTCCAGAAATCTACAGTCTACAAGTTAGAACTACAACGTTCTCACATTCACAAAATATAGAAGAATCTATATAAAAATAAAAGCCTATTTAGACCAAATGACATGGTTGCCATTACTACTGTAACAAATCGGAATCAAAATTAAAAGCCGTAAATAAGGAGTTGAAATGAGAATCAGAGGTATATAATGTCAAATAATGAGATTATGTCAAAGAAGTAAGTAAAAAGAAACAAAAAGCTTCGTAATTTGGGAACAGTTAATAGACATTTACTTAGTGATGCCGTTAGTGTGGTACCAGGGAAGCCACATGTGCAGAAGGAATTATTGCCAAACTTCCTTGTCTTCCACGTAGTCTTTAATGTTATAATATGCATTTTTGATAAGTATACGTTTGATGTGGGTTTTGAACTTTCCATCGCTAAGTTCTGTAACTGACTTTGGCAACTTGTTATAAAAGCGGATACTGTTTATAAGAAATGACTTGCTTGTTTTAGTTCTAAATTTGGGTATTACAATTTCATTTTTGCTACGTGTACTTATATTATGGAAATCGCTTCATATTTTGAAAAGTCCTAAGTATTTGCGAACATACAAAATACTTTCTAAGTTATAAAGACATTCTCGCCCATTTTAGAAATCTTCTCCAACCTACTACATCATCTGAGTTGCCTTTTTCCAATATGCTGGGGTCGGCTTCTAGTGTAACCGGATGGAGCTGAGCACCAGTATTTTACACGGAGTGACTGCCTATATGACCCCCACAACCCAGTTACTGTGCAATACGAGACCCCTTAATAAGACTGGTTGCCAGAGTTTCGGGCTTCTGACTACCCGTAACGACTGTCAAAGGTCTTCATATGACAGCCGGGGCCAACTGTTTAACGTGCTTTCCGAGGCACGGAGGGGTCTCAATATGTAAGTACTTAACCACGAGCCGACCTCAGCAAGTGTCGCTTAACCTTCGATCGACTCGTGCGCCTGTTATTATTTAGTCACGACCCCTCGTTTCCATCACACCTACAAGAATGAATATCTAGTATACCTAGTTTGCATAAAATATAATAGACTCATGTAAAAAAATAGTCATGAGTTCATGACACATGAAAAAATATAGCATAAGTGAGTTGAAAGCAGGAAATAAGCCATTTCGTATCGTGTCATTAAACCTAATCCGGTTTGTTGAAACTTAGCTAAGTTATAATTAAAAGCGGCAACATTAAATAATTCATATTTTTCATTTGTTCTCACAAACTATTGTGCACATTTCTTTTTCATTTCTCCTTTCGCAGATCTGATAGAAGAAATAAGCAGTACTTGCCATTGAACTGAAATGTCTATCTCTAACTCTTGTCGTTCTATCATTTTCGATTGTTCTAGAATAAGGTCCATTTAGGGTTCCGTAGCCAAAATGCAAAAACAGAATCCTTTTTTGTATTTAGATTCGAGAATAATACGGAACGGTTAGGTAATTACTCACTTTTGTTATATTTTCTAAAGAGTCGTCTAATTATTATTGTCACACCCTAATGGAGCTTTCAATTAAAACTCTTTAATATTTTTTTTTTTAGACAACCTACTTCCAAAAAACACTACAAAGTGAAAATTTACTTTAATTCCGGAAGTCGGTGTCGTTGGTTCCGTATTTTCAGTTTTTGCTACCGACTTCCGAAATTGTAACTTGACTTGTGAAAATGTACTGGTGAAATTGGCGATCAGCAACTGTCTCTAAGGTACCATACGAATTCCTGGCCCTGCAGTCTCGACAAATATAGCGACAAAAATCGGTCGCTAAGTCGTATCGTTGTCAAATTCCTTTAATAGATTTTCAATTTTATTTCGAAATTATAAGGTTGAAATAGATTTTCAACCTTTAGGTTTATAAAAAAACTTAAGAGGGCGCACACGGGTCACTACAACACTAGCAACAAAACATTTTTTTTTTTATTCGAATATCTTTTTCAACAATAACATTATTTCTAGTCTACCAAACTGCATAACAGTTTGTCGACAGTAGTTCTCATCTAGTAACATTTTGAAAATAAGTAATAATGTGCTAAACTTTAATTAAGCCAAGTAGGCTATAAAATAATACTTATAATTAATTATCTACAGTCGAGATCAAAAATCTTACCTTTTACAGAAAGGCAATTTATGAAAACTTGAGTTTTGTTACAAACACAGTTACACAGCTACGGACACAATGAGAGATAATGTTTTTTGTAGTATTACTTTAAGTTGGTCCTTTGACTTGACATACGATATCAGTTTTGGAGGTAGCTCATTCATCTAAACAAAAGCGGCCACATTCATTTACATTCATTTAGATTTTCAACTTTATTTCGAAATTATAAGGTTGAAATAGATTTTCAACCTTATAATTTCGAAATAAAGTTGAAAATCTATTAAAGGAATTTGACAACGATACGACTTAGCGACCGATTTTTGTCGCTATATTTGTCGAGACTGCAGGGCCAGGAATTCGTATGGTACCTTAGAGACAGTTGCTGATCGCCAATTTCACCAGTACATTACCGGATTTGCACAGTAAATTAATTTTAGTGTCCATTTTCTCCATATATGCTACCTTTAGGGGCAGTGACTTGATCGCTCGTTTCACACTTAAGGAGGTGGTTCGATTCCTATTTCACCGTCTATTAAAAACTCAACTTTATTTCGAAATTATAAGGTTGAAAATCTATTTCAACCTTATAATTTCGAAATAAAGTTGAAAATCTATTAAAGGAATTTGACAACGATACGACTTAGCGACCGATTTTTGTCGCTATCTAATGTCGAGACTGCAGGGGCTGCTCTTACGCTTAATCGTAATTAAATTAGTACCCCCACCTAGTAATGAGATTATGGGTGGGTCATAAAATGAATGAAACACAAAGAGTTTGTCACATATATTTTATTTGCCTTTGTCTAGCTGTGGTGGTTGGTGGCAGCGCTACCTTCTTAATGAGGTTTAGGACATTGAACTTCAAGCAGCGACTAGAGATAGGGCAAGTTTTGAAGAAATTCTTCGGATGGCTCAATTCTAAATCAATTACGAAATGAGATGTAAATGTGAATGTCTCATGTGAGTTCCTCCAAAACTACGTCGTCTTTGAATTATGGATTTCTCCTATAGGTAGGTTTATAAAAAAACTTAAGAGGGCGCACACGGGTCACTACAACACTAGCAACAAAACTTTTTTTTTTTTTATTCGAATATCTTTTTCAACAATAACATTATTTCTAGTCTACCAAACTGCATAACAGTTTGTCGACAGTAGTTCTCATCTAGTAACATTTTGAAAATAAGTAATAATGTGCTAAACTTTAATTAAGCCAAGTAGGCTATAAAATAATACTTATAATTAATTATCTACAGTCGAGATCAAAAATCTTACCTTTTACAGAAAGGCAATTTATGAAAACTTGAGTTTTGTTACAAACACAGTTACACAGCTACGGACACAATGAGAGATAATGTTTTTTGTAGTATTACTTTAAGTTGGTCCTTTGACTTGACATACGATATCAGTTTTGGAGGTAGCTCATTCATCTAAACAAAAGCGGCCACATTCATTTAGATCGTATTTTGTTGCTTAGTGTCTCAATATGAAAGTTTATAAAAGGTATAAAAAAATTCTTGACACACTTACCGAGGTCGCTTATTGAGCAGTTTTTCAAAATTCCTTCTCAGTCACGAGATAATATTTTTTTAAAGGAGTGGCGCTAGTGGACCCGTGTACGCGCTCTTAAGCCAACGAAATGCTTATTTTAACACCGTCAGTTCCCAAAAAAAATACTTGATGATGCTGTAACAAATTCATGAATATTTTTGCCTCGGCATTCTCATTATTCTACCAAGATACTATGGCCCTACTATAATCTTAAATATGATCTATGGAGGGACCCAGAGTGTGAAGAATCAGTTAAACTAGATGGTGTGAGCGTGGGCTCGACGAATGAGGAATGTTGGGAACCGTGCCTTTCTTCTGCAGTGAAATGGATTACGATTGGATGCCTAAACCACGAACAAACGCGCAGCCTAATATTACTTTGTACTCTAGTTAAAAGGTGCCATGAGGAAGTAAAAGTTGAGGAGTTTTAAAGGAAAATATGCATTTGGGATCTTGTACAGTTCGGTCTAAAGAATCGTATTGAATTTGTTTTATTTGGATATGGCAAAATATTAGTTTATATGGGGTAATCGAGAAAAATGCTCGGAAATCGGTATACGTTGCAGTTAGGAAAGGTTTCAGAGCATCTGTGATTTTATTCGACCCATAAGTAAATTTAACGTAGTCATCATTATTATTATTACCCATATATCCCAATTTATTTGGAATAAGTAAATTCCACGTAGATACCTAATTGAAAAGATTATTTTATCCTCTACTTATATGGACAGAATTAGCATTAGTAACTCCCTCTTCACTTCAAGAGTAGTTTCAATCATCAAACGACGCGCGACGTACAAACGTGCGCCTACGCATACAAATATAAAAGAACATTCAACAATAATTCATCCATTCTTCTTCCAAATTGAATCCACAGACTTTAGCTCCTCTTATTCAAATAAAACATGAATACATTTTGTATGTATGGAGGGTGTTTTCTCAACGAATGCAGAGTCATTGTATGTTATCGGATAAACTCAAACAAGGAAACCGACAGTTATCAGGCCATGAGCGGGCATTGAACCTCGACAATACCTTTCACCAGGCTCTGTCTTACATGAACAAGAGCTTACAGCGATACGCCCTTTAGATATTTGTCAATGCACTTATTTGGATGGGAAGGGAATGAAATAACTTGCAAGAGTTTTTAAAAGCTTTGCTATAATATTTATTTAACATTATTTTGAGCAGTGGTTGACCAGTGGTATCGGCCCCGCCTTACGAGTTGTAGGTCGTGGGTTCGAACACAGGCAGGCGCTTTACTTTGTGTAAATAATTTCATTACCGCTGCTCTCAAACCGGTGAAGGAAAACATCGTGAGGATACCGGCATGTCCTAGAATCAAAAATTCGAAGACATGTAACTTCTACAAACCCGCACCGGGCCCGCGTGGTAGATTACAGCCCATTCCCTCTCAAAGAGAGGAGGCCTGTGTCCAAGCAGTGGGAACATTATAGGCTGATTATGCTATAATATTTCACAGAAAATCTTGAACTATTATCTACGACAACTTGGTTCTGACTTTTGAGGGGCAACTCCCGTATTTTGAAGAACGTTTGCATTCTAATCTAGATCTCAGTTACAGTCTGTCAAAAAAAACTGTAATTTACTTACAGTTTTGACAAGATTTTGGTATGGCCTGAGATAAGATTGTGACTACTATTCATAACCCAGGTGGCCCGCTAGAAGGCCATAACAATAGAAAATCAATTGTGTTTCATTAGTGATGCTTAATGAGTTAATATGAATGTAAAAACGTTCAAATTCAAGTCGATCTATTACTTATCAAAAGATTTATTATCGTACATAAAAAGTACGAGAATAAATCTTTTGATAATAGATCTTGGACTAATCCCAAGAGGCAATTTTAATGCCTGAAGAAAATTACAATCGTTTTTTGATTCAATGTATTATAATATAATATAACTTTATTTTTCAGATTCACGAAGTAACATCACCCTTTTAGGTACGTAATTTTATCATAAATCAAGAAAAGCCTTTATCCATACTAATAATTATGTATTATAAATACCCTAGTAACTCAGTCTGTCTGTCTGTTATCCTTTCACGCCTTAACGGCTAAACTGATTAGGGTGAAATGGCACAAGACGTCGTATGATCCCGTGGGATAATTTCTGACCTCCACGCAAATGCTAATCTATAATATATTATATTATTAATAAAGCTGAAGAGGTTATTTTTTGTTTGTTTGAGCGCGCTAATCTCTGAAACTACCGGCCCGATTTGAAAAAATATTTTTGCATTTAATAGCCCAATTCTCGAAGAATGCTATAGACTATTTAACATCACGATAGGACTCTTAGGAGCCGAGCAAAGAAAAGTAAGAAAGAACGCTAAGCGAAAACGAAGTAATAGCGCAGGCAGGCGATGCGATGCGACGGGGTGAGTCAGGGGAACCAGAAATATAGGCGGACGAAGTCGCAGGCAGAAGCTTGTTATTTATAAGTGTATACATAACATAAAAACATAACATCACGCGTGTAATCCCCGAAGGGTTAAGCAGAGGTGTACCTATAGCACACCCACATTTCGCCAATTATGTTTAAGTCCCATGTAATAGGGGGCGAGCCTATTGCCATCAACGGGGCACAAAGTGGATATTGTTAGTGTATATTGTCCCAATAAAGATCATACTTCTCCAGCTACAGCTCTTCTATTTTCTACATAATGTATTGTATGAATATCATCATCCTCATTAATTTAAGTATTAAAAATGTAACTCACGTCCCGACCAGTTACTAGGGTATAATCAGTACTATAATAATAACCATTTTGCCTACATTATCGATATGCAAAAGATTAAAAACTGATACGTTATTTTTAGTTACAATATCAGCTTAAACTTGGTTCTTGTTTTTAAAACCTTTTTTAACCGACTTCTTAAGTTAAAGAGGATGTTCGTAATTAGATTTAAATTATTTTTATTGAATATACCCACTTACCTTAAAATATATAAAACTTTTGACAAAAAAAAATAATTTAGAACTTTAGAGCGTTAATTTCGTCTTAAGAAATTAAAAGCTCGTCTACCGATGAGCTTTTGAGATTTTAACATTTATTAGGTACCTACAGTAACTTTAGGCCCTAAAATTTGTGTACCTAGTAAAAGAGAAGTGCAATTACAAAGTTAGCCCATTAAGTTTAGGGACTAACTTAGTAATTTGACTTTTAGCGTAAGTTTTTGACGATTTTGAAAACGTTCTCCTGGGAAATCGGAAATTCTCCAAAGCTTAGGTAGTTACAATAATTTCTGAGAAATGTATTTTAAAAGAAGATGCATCTGCATCAGCTCATATTCAGCTGCATCCCATTATTCTGGAAACCGACCCCAACATAGTTGGGAACAGGCTAGGCAGAATAATTGATTGTCATTTAAAAGAAGATAACATTGTACACACGGCTACATATCAAGCTATATATTTCCACTATAAGCTGATCTCGCATTGTATAGGATTTCCGTACAATGATAGGGTTAGTCCCGCTATGGTATGGTCCCGGTATGGCACCCTCTTAAAATACCTATCAAAAAGTCCCGCTATGGTACCCATCTTTTAGATCTACGTTAGACAATAGAAGGTACAACTGAAAAGAAAAGTGTATCTATAAATAAATACTTTTAGGAGTGTATCAATAAAACGTCTGTTTGCGATATTAAATCAGTCTTTTATTAATTCAAAATATTTATAAAAAAATATCAAACAGTAAAACGAAATATTAATTGCAATGTAATTTTTAAAATAATCAACAATATTAATTACAAATAATCAACATGGAGAAAAAGGCGCAAATTGTAAACATAAACTACAAAAAATAATAGCTTGTTCCCAACGAGTCACACCTCAACGGGTAACAGTGTGACTCGTTGGGAATGTTTTGGATAATAATTCCCAACGAGTCACAGTTACTGTTACACTGTTACTCGTTGGGATGATCCCACCTTGATTTAGGGTATCAATACATCTATCGCCACGAAATATTTTCGTTCTCAGATAAACAAAAATTGTTCCCAGGTATTTGGTACAACTTGGGGCACCCCGACTCGGACAGGTTAGGTTAGAAGGGGACGGCGGGGTCTGAAAGACCCCGCCGTCCCCTTCGTGGTTATTTTTTTTTAAACCGCCCAGAAGTAGGAGTCCCGCGAAGCGGGACTCCGTCGGCTATTGTGGAACTGATTTTGCATTGTTTGGTGACTACATTTTGGTGACAGATCTACTATTTTGAGGACAAACCCTATTATTTAAGAAACACAAAACTAATTAAATTGGTGATAGCTTACTAGTTAAGAAAAGATATTTTTTATTAATACTATTTTTTTCTTAACGCATTGTATAACTTTTCTTTACAACAGTACCAAAAACTGAAGGGTACCATAGCGGGACTTTTTGATAGGTATTTTAAGAGGGTGCCATACCGGGACCATACCATAGCGGGACTAACCGCAATGATAGGTAAGCGTATACTGGAAATGTATTGCTTGATATGTAGTCGGGGTACGTCCAACAATATCCGGGGACCTATTAACTTTGACCTATAAAGTCACTTTAAAACAAATAGACGAAACATGGATAGTAAGATACCACATGCAAGCGACAGCATTCTTTTCAAATTATCTTAAGTTCCGGCGCACATAATGCGATTGGATCCATTAAATTGTTCTGTCGTGTCAAATCGTGTCGCATGATCAGAGATATTTAAATATTAAGCATTAAAATGTAGGTAGTATCACGCTATGTCCCGTGTGAGATAATCGTATGCAAAAGAGTCAGTCAATGACTGATGTTTATAGCGTTTTTTGTATTCAGGAAATCGGGAGTCATGCCTACTTAATTATAAAGTCTGAATGATGTAACGGGATTTAATTTGGTGAATCTTTAAAGAAATTATGCACATATCGATCATATTGTTTTTGATGTGGTGAACTTTGGAAAATTTCAACATTCTGTGTCAAAATGTTTTGAAAAACAAGTCAATCAACGCCAAAAAGCGATGATAATGAAAGCTGTCGATGACGACCAAGAAAAATAATTACGCAAATGTGTGCCTAGCCCTATCCTGCCATTTCAACATTAGTGTTTAGCTTACGATGACATAATACAAGATAAACCGGTTCATTGCACTTCTAAAACAGTCACGTGACTTGTTCGTCTATTATAATAATGCAATGTATAAGTAATATATACAGCTAGGTCTCAAACTTCAATATTTTGCATCGAATATGAATATAGTATATAGTATACAATTTTGAACTTTGATCCTTTTCAGTAAGTTTCCATTTCGTTTGGAGAAACAGGATTCTTTCAAATCAAATCAAATCAAATCAAATCCATTTATTTGTCAATGTAGGTGTCGTTAATTCCTTATTGCAAGGAGGTCTAGACGACTAGATTTTAATACGATTTTTATTGACTACTACGTGAATCTTATATTGTAATTTTTGATATATTATATTGGCGATACAATCTACGAAACTGCTTATACGCTGCTAAACTGCTTATACGAAACTGCTTATACGCATAATTGAAACTTGTTTCACGAGAATCCGTATAATGGAAATAATTTACTATTAGGTAGTTCTGTTCATGGAAACTTTATAATTAAAAATATTAAGAACCCATTCAATTATATCGTAGAATCCACTGCTCACTCTGAACGGTTTAATGATGATGAAGTAATGTTACGCCAACTTATTCACCACCATCATAGATGTGAGAAAGTATGATAAAAGGCCAAACGCTGCAGCACTAAAATAATTGCAAGAAGTTTTAAGCTATGTTGCATCTTCCAAGACCAAATCAAGTGATTACAAATCAAAGCTTTCAATATCAGGGACCTTATTTGCAGTAGCTTCAATATTGAAGATAATTCAATCGACACTTGGGACCATTGACATTTAACGTTCAAAAAATACGGGTGCATCTAATTCCAGACACTTTGGTTAATAATAGTTCCTATTTCCCTAAATAATAATAGTACCATCAAGTGCTCCCATAGGGCACGGTTGGGTGCGTAGGGAAACCGTCACGGTATGAATGTTCTGGTTGAAGTAACCACAGAATTTTTATGCTTCATTCTTATTATTCTCGATGAGAAGCTTTTTTAAATTTAACGGTCAGACAAAGAGGGAATGGACGTCACGTCATTGGTTGGATGTGAAGGCGGTAATGGATACAGAAAGCTGATTGGCTCAACGGTCGTAGGAGTAAATTCATTAGATTTGAAAATGTTTGATGCACAAGTGCATGTCAGCCATGATTAATTTCGAATTCGTCGAGAAATTTAAATTTCTTGGCAAGTAACTCCTGGGATTTGAGATTTGTACGGATTCTTGATGGAGCATTTTGAGTCCCCGAACATTTTTAGTGAAACTTTTATGTGGACAGTGGAGTTCTAAGATATTATATTATCAGTTTTTCATAAAGTTTTGTCAGCTACTAGTCTCACCTTAGTTTGAAGCAGAGTTATGCTAATAAAGCCGAAAATATCTGCCATGGCGACACGTGCAGTCGTGCAAAATCTACGAACCTTAAAAATTTGGGTCTGATAAAAGAATGTATAGTTCAATAATATATATTCTCTAATATGTTCAAAGCCGTCAAAATGTCTATAGTCTATCATTTGTATCACATGACATGCACTTCCTGATATTGTTCTATTGTTAACAGGATCGAATATTTCTCAAACAGTTTTTGTATTTCGTGAACTGATAGCATCAGAGTCGTTCCTTTTGATTTTATAAGGAAAATTGTACAGTCGAGTTTTTTTTACTATGTCTATAGATTTGATTTCAAACTAAATGTGAGTGGGCCCATCTTTGTGGAAGTTCCTTTTTAAAATCGACTTAACTGAATAATATCTGAGTCTAAATTACCAATACCTGAGAATCTATTGCTTCAAAAATATTCGCACAGCCATGTTAGCATCATTAACAAATATTTTTAAGAAATTAATTGCAGTCTACTTGATCGAATGCCTAATTGCCTTAGATTCCAGAGCAACAATACACGGTACACCTAATTGCTATTAAATCAGCAATCTCAATTACATGACGTCATAATGACCTGTTTTAAACTGTTTCTTAGTTAATGCTCAATACTCAATCATTTATTGCATTCCACAATGTGTACGTAGCTGGTAACTTAGAGTATAATAAGATCATTAAGGACTTTGTGGAAACACAGCAAAATAGTAGGAGAGAGGAAGCTTTAAAACTTAACTTATCTATTCATGAATATATGTAATGTTATTAGGGTGTTACATGCATCAAAGTTCTCGATTCTAGAATATTACTATAGCCAACAACCATCGCAAATAGGGTTGCCAGCTGTCCGGCTTTTAACAATAGTGTCCGGCCAAATATATACAAGTCCAGCCTGTCCGGCTTTTGTTAGGCTATTGGTCAACCCCGCCACGTCTCTTATAAGGTATAAAGTGGAGTAAAGATACTTATTTTTTTTTATAATTTAAAGTTACACATACCTATAATAGAAGGCTGATTATTGATTGTTTTAGTTACTTTCAATGTAAGTAATGAAGATACAAATTACTCTAGTAAAAATAAAATTCGATTCATAATAACATATACATAATGAAGAGTAGAGTATGTCTCAAATGAATAGCAGTAATAAATATACAAATAAAAGTATTTTATTTTATTTTCTTTTAAATACCAATGTGTCAGGCTTTCAGGGCAAAATGTCCGGCTAAATATGAATCTGTGTCCGGTTTTTCTATTTTTGGGCCTGGTAACCCTAATCGTAAAGAAATTCCTCTAATATCGATGACAAAACCGATGATCTAATGAAAGTTTCATTTTTTGCACCGTGAGTCAGAGCAGAGGTTTCAACTTGTTCAAACAGGTGACTTCGGCTAAATAATTGCGTTGTCAAAGACCTATTGAAGGCGAAATGAGATAGCGAAGAGTATGATGTAGGTTTTAACGACTGCAAGTGCAAACCATAGAAACGCGGGATGAAAGCGGTTAAAAAGGTAATAAAGAAGAAGCTGCAATAGCTTTAGAACACTTTAAAGCGATGGGGGTAGTAAAAAAAAGCTCTTAAATGGATTCTTTTTACAATCTTAATTCATACAATTTCTAGCGACTCTATTATGCTTTCATTGCATTCGTAGTAGGCTCGAGTGAAATAAACTCCACGCATGTGAAACCACTGTCATATATACCGTTATATTACAAAGCAACGGGACATAGAATCTAGATTCAACATATTTTTTTAGGAATGTTTTCGTAGTCATCAGAGACGATGAATTGAAACTAACTCTGTTATTAATGTGTCCACATCTAAAAATGTTTTCCTGATATACTCTGTCAAGAGTCACTTTTTTCACTTAATTTACAAGAAAAGTTAAATCAGACAAGGTGGTTCAAATTAGGCTCTACATACTTGCAATTGGCAACTGGCAATCGATTGAGGTCAAGAAGCAGACACACCCAATGCACGTCACATGTTTATTTGCTTTGGCCATACCTGTACGGAACAAGTACGGAAAGGTGTTGCAGAAGCCACACTAGAAATTACCAATGATAAGCTTTCGCTAGAACAATGTACGGGTGGAACCCATGAATATATAAAACTAGGTGTATAGTCAGAAGGGATTTTTAAATGGATCGTGGTTATGTATTGTGATAATATTCTGCCTGTGACTCAGAATCACATAGTAAACGATGGTCCATCGTAACAGTGTCTTTGTTATTTCAAAAGAACTGATTTGTAGGATCGATCGCAATGTTTGCATTCGTTTGAATTTGTTTGTTTGTTTGTTTTCATGTTTGTTTGTATTTCGTGGGATCCTGTCCACTATCATTTTGCTTTACTTCGCCTTTATTTATGTATGCTTGAGCTTCGTTATTCTGCTGTGTATGGATCCGTATCCAGTGGCCCTTCTGAATCATCCTGTTTAGTGGTTTAACCTACTATGGAATTTATCAATAGTAAATATTTACTTTTTTCTATAAAACTTGACTTATTGCGTTTTATCTGTTTAGTATTTAGGTTAGCTGATCAGTCATTTTCGTATCTGTCTGATGTTTGTTGTGTGTACAGCTTTGCTTTTTATTTGTTGTTTAAGTTTTTTTAAGGGACAGACTATAGCTTTTACTAAATGTTTTAGGGTTTTTCATTTATATCTATTAATATAATACACTACACACACACTATCTACTACACTACTACTATGTTATATACGTGACTATCTTCTTTTTTCTTCTAGCTTTATTTTGGCTTACAGGTAAAGCGTCTTCATAAATATCAGCAGTAAGAAACATGAAATTATGATAGTAGAATACAGCAGAAACTGTTGCTATTGGTTCTCTTCTGTTTCATAAGCCCCATTAAAATTCGTTTAACAAACATTGGCACTTTATGATCATTTTATTACCGGCTAGCTTCATTGATATGGTAAATAAAAACTGCAATCTCGAATAGTTTTGATGTAAGCTAGTGATAAACATGCCTGTCTAGGAACCTACACATTTGCATGACTTGTGTCTAGAGTCTAGACGAATCGTCTATTGTCGCCTGAAATAGGTACATAGATAAGTAGTAAAATGTTAAACATGCAGCGCCTGTAGCCGGTTTTCCGTCCGCTGCAGTTCATATTTACACGAAATAATTAGATATTCAAATATTAGGGCAGACAAGGCAAAATTTTGATAATGGCAAAAGTCAATATGATGTTGTCGATCAACGAAAAATGTAAGTTGGTATGAAAGAGGAACAAATCAAATACGTTCCAAGTATAATATGTTGGAAAAGAACGGTTCGATAGCTCAAAATAAACTGTGATCTGATGACGTTGACAGAGTTGTGCTGTTGGTAAGCATTTGTGAAAATGTTTTGGTGAAATGTATTGAAAAAACTGCATGGCAGCGTTCGTTGCGAGTTTGGCCACGTGCCGAAAGATCTTTGAATAACCGAAAATCAACAAACATGAAATTAAGAAACATTAAAGTTCGGGGCAATAAACTTTAGTTTGTTGTAAAGAAAGATGGCTTCTTAATAATAGATGATCCATAATGAAACAACACAAGTATTTATTTAAGTAGCTTGTCACTTAAAACTTAAGATGAAGGAGCAACAAAAAAAGTTCAATTATCTTCGGTAACTCCTAGGATGGTCTTGGGTCATTGACATTATGTAGTGTAAGAAAGTCTGTTCAAATTGTTGGGCCCTCCTCCAATTTTTTTTTAATAGGCTCTGCCTTGTTTCGGAGATTTTTTTGCTTGAAAGTAATTGAAGTAACTTGTAATATTTTTTTGTAATGTAAAACATATTTTTCATTGCCTGCCATGGGTTTTATATCCTGTCCCCGTCTAATTTCACAATTATTGCGCATGAGTTGATTGGGTGATCATTTCTCGTTTATTATCGAAACAATAGCTATATGTAAACAAGTTATGTTGCGATGTTACATAATATTATATACACAGTGATCAGCATTATATCCATTATTGCATCTGGATGCATGGATAGGATTCAAAATCATAATAAGCTGCTATGTACTTAATTTTTAATATTTCAAGTACTTACTAAGTTATTATCGACAAAAAACTGAAACACAGTTCAAAAGCTGAACCCAACCTCTTATTGGTTTACAATAAAGTCCAAATTAGAGCAACAAAAGTTTTATTGTAAGAAAAAATAATATTGTCGGATGGTACCACGGGTGAAACAAAAAATGTTGGGCCTTAGATGACGTAACGGGTCAATGATCTCGGACACCATGGGCTGATCGAATACCATGACTCGAATCTTTGATCATTGTTTAGAGAGAAGATATGTTTTTGATCAACATAGTAGTTTATAGACCCATGGGTGAAAAAAAAGTGGTTACGTAACTTTACGATCAACATGAATGGCGAAAGAGTGATCTCATAAAAGAAGGGTGGATAATTATGGGGACATTGTCCAGCAGTGGGATGGTGTGCCCAAGTTTAAAATAAACTGTGATGAAAGAGATAGAGCACTCTTAATTATAAAAAGTTAAAGGTAAGTAATATTTGGCGCAGTTATCGTTCTAAGAACTCATGTTGGATTCTCGTAATAATTGTGTTCAGTTTTGCAAGTATATAATTTATTATGGACTGTTTTGGTAAGTGACTTGTGTAAGTTATGTAAAGTTAACATAAATTGATGGAACCCAAGCTTGGGGTTTCCCTATTCCTCAGGTCACTTTCTTAACCACGGGATTTTGAAAAGCGTATAGTAAGCGTTATTGGGATTATGAATTAATAATTCTTTACTTGGGAAATATCATCACCAGCATGATACTTGTTGAAGAAATGTAGCAGTTTACAAAAGTTAAAACTGAAGTCAATGAAAAAACAGAGTACTTGGACTTTCTAATTTAAAAGTTTGAACCGGAAGGCGTGTCGTGATTCCCTCTAATAGTCCCTCGGAATACCCCGGAAGAAGCGACGCGTGACGATTTTTTAAAGTTACTTTAATGCCTTGTAGTTCTTTTATTTTAAGTCCAAGTACTTGTGTACGGATATTTTTAGCTTCGAAGCCTTTTGGATTAAAATCAACCCTACGACTACGAGTGCTAGCTGGTCTAATGCTGAACCAAAATTATATTTGGTATTTTTTTAACTGGTCCATCTCCTTGCGTTAGATTTATTTTGCAAAGTACATGGGTTAAAAGAGGTTAAATTATTGTTTATCTTCCAGAATTTTATTGCTAACAAGAAATGGACATGGACGGAAACGGAAATGTAAAACCAATTTGGATCAAAGTGGATAAACAAATTAATAAAGAAACCAGAAGCTTAGCCAACCCAATATAAAATCTACCAAAAACAGTTTTACATCTTTAAATGTATTTTACTACGGTTTTTAAGACATCTTATTTTTAGATAAACTGAGGATATTTTTATATCCTTAATTATGTTTATTTAAAGCTGTTACTTTAATATCATTAACTAATATGGCTCTTTTATTACCCTAATCACATCATAATCTGCCATAAGACCTATGAAATTGTAGAACGCACACCCACCATCGTTGTAACCGGTTATAAGCCTGACTCATAACATAATCACGTAATGTAGTCCTATTTTGTTAACTTACTCATATCTAACTAGTTTTCTCTTGATATGGGATGGCAATTGCGACGTAATGATTAATTACCTTTATTATTACGTCATGCTCTATTAGCAGACGATGGACAAAACTAACCAGCTTCTGAAATTGTTCGTATATGTTTTGTGTAAGTTCATTAGTTTTAAGACTACTGGTGTTTCGTCTCCATCTTTGCTTTAAGGTCTATTTTTGTCTAGTTGTGACTTAGCTAGACTGGTCTCTTTTATAGCCATTGTGTTGGGGTTATCGTTTACGGCAACGGATAGCGCTGCTGCACCTATAAAATGTATTGATTTAACTAAGGCACAACTTTTGTCTATCAACATTTTACTATCTATCATCAATTGTACTGTTTTTGTAGAGTTTTGTCTATAACAGCTTCAGCTATTGTTTTAACATCTATAACTACATAATTTTCCCTATATAGGTTTTTTAACTTCTTCTTTATGTATACCCAAGTATTATTAGTATGATGGATGAGTAATGATGGAATATGTAAATAAAAACCTCACGTGGTACCAAAGATAAGTGGTTAGGTAGGTTTGAGAGTCACGTGTGCCATGACGTGTTTAGTATAAGGTGTTCTGTTTCGACTGAAGCATGATATTTTTAATTATTTTTTTCAAATATTCTTAAATTCCCTTTATGTTCTCTTTATCATGTTCAGTATTATTATTATCTGTACTAAAGTTCTCATTGATAGTACTATAGTTGTATGTTTGAGTAGATGTAGTAGCAGCATCAGCAGAATAACAGAGGGCATTGACCCCATTGGAACTCATATAGAGTATCCGTATTGGTTTTAAAGATCAAATTATGTTTGGATGCAGTTATGTAATAATTAAAAATAGATTATTTCGTTCTGAAACAGTAATTTCCTACGGAATGTAATATGGACATGTTTGTCGTCCATATTGAAGGCTACTGAATAATGATAGCGGTATAGAATGCAGTTTAAAGGTCAAAGTGACACAACATTAAATGTGACGTACAAGTTTGGGCAAGTTACTTTGTGAAAGTGGAGACACAGCATTTTATGGTGATAAATTACTTCAATTACACTCAACAATAATTTGAAAAGAAACAAAGAAACTAAAAATAATAAACTAGATGCTTTAATATTGAAGCATTAATAGTCAAAGTAATCACGAATGCAAAAAACACTTAGTCTGTAGTTGGAAAATGAATTCTGGCGCAAAGCCAGGACTACATTGAAATGTAACGCAGACCAACAGAATAAGTAAAGAATTTATTAATATTGCCACAGGCGTAGTGCAGAAGCCAGTAAAATTATCAATAGCTATCAATATTGATTCAAATTATTTGAACAATTCCTACGATAACACAAACCTGGCCCATATTTCACAATTATGATTCTCTCTGCAAACATGGCCCCATAAAATAAAAATGCAGTGATCAATCCCTTGGCTGGTGCATTATGCAAGACGATGCCTGAATACAAAATGAGTTGGGCAAGATTGACACGGGATTATAAATAACGAAGTGAAAAATTACCTCAATTGTTGCCTCTGTACAATGTAAGTTTACAATAGTTTTTAAAACAATAGTGTGTACTGACCTGTCATTTGCAGCTGTCTTCTGGACGCGGGGGTGCGGGGTGTTCGCGGGGTGCGTGCGGCCCGGGGCGTTCTAGGGGTGCGCGGGGTACGGGGTGAGCTCGTAGAACTACCGGCACTCCTTCTTGATGGAGACCCCAAGACCCTCAGGTCAGTAGTATTCCCAACACACGCCAGCGCTTCCGTAGCCATTCTTACAGGACTTTCCGTGTTTTCTTTATCCTCTTCGCAAAATTTGACTGGAGAGTCCAACTTTGCAGATTTGTAAGTGCATTCTGTCTCAATGTCGAAATTGAAGCGTCTGATGAAGCGTTTCCTCTCTCTGGCGTACTGCTCGGCCATTAGCCGTCTCGTCTCGTCCCTGTCCGGCGCGCCAAACAAGCACTTGCAGCTCCCTCGCCTCCTCCTCGGAGTATTGGACGTCCTTAACGCCATTCCCGCTGATATCTCGAACCTCCTCTGCTTGGGTGTACGTCCACCGGCCGCCATAACCGTATCGCGCGTCAGGTGAGCACTGACTGGTTAGCGAGAAACATCTGACTAATCTCCCGAGAGAAAACAGCTGTCCGCAGGTAGCGTGCGAAAGGGAGGATATGAGCGTCGGTGAGTTAGAGCGGGCGAGGGTCGCACCTGGCGAACGCGGGACGCGCCAATTCTAACCTACAAGCGCGGCGTGGCTAGCGTGTACACGCGCGCTCCTCCCAACTACGACTGACGCTCGGTGTTTTCCCGCGCATCGCCGCGTGCGCCGATTTTGGCAGTCACTTGGCGCGCAAACCTTAACAATGGAAGCAAGGACGCTTTTTTGTATAGGGATACAGGTGGACTCTTATAGGGGAAGAAAAGAATAACCTATAGTTAGAGCAAATAAATTACAATTCGCCATTGAATTATGGTCGTTTTAGGAATAGGTGCGAAGTTTCCCGCGCGATTTATTAATAGCTGTGTGTGACGTCCTTATCTCGGTATTGGTAAGATAACGTGGACATTAGTACCAATTCTATTTTTTGATAATTACACTCTGGTGTGATGGCCGATGGGTTAAGTATTCAACAGGTCTTAGTTCAAATTCAAGGTCAATTTTTTATAAAATCTTGATTGTTATTTGTGTGCTTGATTTTAGTCTCGCCGACCAACGGGTTGTACTAAAATGCACAGGTAAAATCGATTCTTGTTATGTGCATTTTTATGTTAACATTTCGTGTCAAATGCTATGGACGTTAAAGAATCCCGCTGACAGGCACGGCGCGACAGCGCAACGCAACTCTTGTAGAACAATTTCCATTAAGTTTTCATAGAAAATGTTCTGATAGTGTCGCGTCGCGCTGTCGCGTCGCGCCTGTCTGCGGGAGCATTAATTGGGTAGGTACTTTATGCACTGGAGTTCGATAAAATGTTAATAACATTAATGGGTTTTGGATGTTACAATGTTGACGGTTGGTATCCTCCTCCTCTTTGGAAGTCGGTTAAAAAGTGAATAGGAATTATTTCTGTATTACTAATTAAGTACTTACATAGTGTAAATATGTTTTTTTCTCTCCTACATTAATTTCTCTAGCTATGATTATTTCAATTACGAAGGAACATTGCAAAAAAATTTTTTACGACTTTCGAATTTATCACATGTTTTTGACATTTTAAAATAGTCCTATTATTAATTCAAGGTTAATTACTGATTAGAATACTGATGAATGTTAATTATTATAATTTTACCAAATACCTAATAGATATTCGTAGATTATCAATCTTTAGATTGATCTAATCTAAATGTCTACAAAACTACGACAATTAGAGTCGCACATAAATTGTTTTTTTTTTCCTTTATATGTGGGCCCCAAATATATGGATAAAAAAACTGATCGACAACTAAGTGTGGATAGTCAAGAGATTAAATTATGTCAAGACAATAGTACCTTGGCCTTGCTTTTATATACTCAAAAAGTCACAAGGCCAAAGCGTATCAGTAACTTTGAAATAACTACTAAAAACACAGCCATACATACTACAACATTAATGTTTATTATAATAATATCCTTAACCATTATCAGTGAAGCTATAATTCACCCTGAAAATTTCACCAAGGCTTGAACAACTTCAGAAGGGACCGAACTACCGAAGCTAGCTATTTCATTTATCACCCATTGTATACTGCAGAACATGCTGTTGGACATAAAAACTCCAAATAGCACGTTTGTGGTAATACAAGTAGTGATTTTCATCAGTCATGGGTGTCTGAAAAGGTACCTTTAATGTATGGTGAGTGTATAGAATAAAGCCTTCAATAAGCCGCTGCAACAAACGGTGTAGGAGAAGTATTTAGATAGGACCACTTGGTCAAAGCAGCCTCAGTTGTTACTTACAAAATTAAAAATAATTGACTTATGGTCAGTCTATATAATTATGCTCATGGCTCATTAACATGCATATCCAATTATGGGACGATAAAAGAAATCTTTAAAAATACACGCAGTTTCACAAATGAATAAACCAATGAACACGTGCGGGAAGCACAGACGTGCAAAAGGCGGGAAAAAGGTTAAAAACAAGATGTGACATAATGGTCATAGATAGTTGTGTATCCAAGGTCAACAATTTCTGAACTTTAACATTAAGTCCAAGTTCTAAACAAAGAAGCTTGCATTCAGCTCGTAATTAAAGGGTTTTTATTATATCAATGTAATTAAACCAAACTTCAATATGGCCATGCAATTCTCCCGCCAAATCAAGACTGAATGTTTTCCCGCCTACCTTAAAATTCTAACGAACTTTATTATGACTCAACCTCTTATACAAGGCTTCAGTCAAAAACAAACGTTTTAACGAACATTTTTATACAAATACAGACTTGAATCCACTCTTATAGAGACGTAACATGCCTAAATTGATAGTATTTGTCATAGCTGTCACCAATGAGGAATGGATTCTTAATCGAAAGTAATATTTTAGCTAATCAACATTTTTTTATCGTACATTTTTTCTATCTGACTTATACTTCTACATTACAATTCCGATACTTTTCTTGAGTCCAGAAAGAGCTTTTTCCATGGACCAAGGAAACCATGTAACTATAGAGTTTCTTGCCAAATCCTCACCAGAGTAATCGACAAATTGGAACCTTATCACCTACATCACCGAAATCAGACTTTTCTATAGTGTATATGTTTGTTCTATCTACATATTCTTTCAGTCTTTTCTAATTCTAATGTTCTGTTCTTTTAGGTACCAGTTTTTGTACAAAACAACTCGTAAAGCATAATGTTATCGGCTTCTAGTTTTACGCCAAGGAACAGGTTTCCACTGTTAACACACAGACAGAGTATCTGTAGGTAGGTGTTTCTTGTATTTATCTTGCCACTGACACTTCTGTACTGTAAGCCTAATGTATGTAAGTAGAGAGGTAAGCAAATATTGTGTGTGAACGGGAACCTTGGGGAATATATTTGGGGTTTCCCAAGGAACTATACTGAGTCTGCAAAAATATTTTATTCTAGTTTTTACAAAATGATAATAATATTTTGACAGAGCATGGTCTATTTGGGTGCGTCGTTAATATTTTTTGGAGTTAAAAGTTCTTTGGTGAAACGTACATTGTAGAAAGATATATAGTCTTATGGCAGTTGACTATCACTTGCCTAATGGGGCCGAGCTGAGTATACGAAAATATGTTTTAAAGACACATTACTTTGGAGAACATATCGATTGAATAAATCAAATCTTAAAAGTTTTACCTCTCATAATCTTTCTGACTACGCCCGCCTGAGATGAATCACAAACACATGACCGATGGTCAAACCATAGAACATTGAACTAAACGGTCAAACAGAATTACCAGTCAATAAAGCCAAGACTGGAAGGTGTAATAATAACAGGGTACCGATCAAACGACCTCTAATTATTACAGATAATAACGAAGTAACTGAAGGCGGGTGTAAAGTCAATTGTTTGAATTTTATGAGTCGACCAATTGTCTACTGGAGTTTTATTACCGTTGCGTCTGTATTTGTCGGTGTAGGCAGAGGTAGTATTAACATAATCATTACTAATAATGATTATGTCATGAATTGTCATCCATCACATGTCTCTATAAAGTGTCATGTGATGGATGACATATTTTTTTGCTGTCATCGTGGGCAATTTTGCAAGCTACTTCGTAATTTTTTGAGTAGCACAGTAATTTGCACCTGTGCCGATCTTTCAATTCTTATGCGCTGAAAAAGACCATCGATTTGTAATCAGGAGACGTATGATAGTTTATAGGGCCTGTTTCCAAGATCTCCAAATCTATATAGTCCTCTCCGCCTTGTCTAGGCGAGGGTTTAGTGTAATGTAATGTAACATTCACTGTGTTTCTCTTAACACACATAATATTACACTAAATCTTAGGAAATGTAAAAAAAATCGTAAAGATATTCTCACGGATACATCGATACATTTCTATGTATCAATGGGCTGGAAAATAAGGTCGCCTGAAAATCACGACCAAATTACCTCATTGTGTCAAGTAATACTTAAGGGTAAGGACCAAACATCTTTTATCACACTAATTAAATCGAGAGATGATGTCAGAAGACGACCTTAGCGTAATTTAGATACAAATTACCTGATTATGTTGATATGAGAAAAAAAGATTAAGTCTGTAGCTACAGTTTGTTTAGCTATATGAATATCTTTAATAGTATATATTATTTTAAGGACTCTTGTGTAAATCATGAGTGGCTTGATCTAAATTCAGGCATTCGTGAATTCAAAACTTTGAAGTTTAACGCCACCTTTTATCGCCATGATGGCACGGATGCTTAGGTTGGGTTGGGACAGTGGTTGAGAGATTTGGTTACTGTTTGAAGGCAATAGGTTCATTTCTCGCGGAAAATATGACTTTTTATTTTTATTTTGCAGATAGTTTCTCTGTCTCTTTGTGTGTGTACAAGCACCCACGATTTATACGTTAAACCAAATTCAGAGCCATTGATAATTTTTTGGTAATGCACCCACGAAATTTTACATAAGACCGTACAATTATTTCATTTACATCACTGTAGGTTGAAGTTGTCATTACCAGTGCCACTTTGTTAAAAGGATCGAACTCGAAACTCCTAATTTCACCACTTTCTAAACTTTAAAGTGTATTTTTTATTAAAAATGGGTAAAAGAAGCAATTTTTTTTTAAATCCTTGTCTTTCTGTAAGTTTGAGAACTCATAATTTTTTTTCTAGCTAACCTCTGAATAAAGCAATAATTTTATAAGAATCTGCCAACATTAAAGATTTAAAAAAAAATTGCCTGTTTTACACATTTTTAATAAAATTTACACTTTATAGTTTAGAAAGTGGTGAAACTAGAAGAAAGCAAAAATTTCTTTTTTTAATTTCCAGTGGCCAGGGCCAAATAAATTAGGGCTGAGTAAGTAGCAGATGACCCCACCTATCCACCATTTTCGTATGTTGAACGTTCTGCCAAACAACCTGTATAAGAGGAAGTCTGAAAGTGAAACCAGTAACTGAAAAGTTGTGTGGAAATTGGTTGTCATGGTATCGGAATGTGATGCAGAGGAATGAGGAAAATGTCGTGAGGAAAGTTTTGAGTATGAATGTCGATGGCTATAAGAGTAGGAGAAGACCAAAGAAGCTAAGCTATAGAAAGCAGATGACTGTTAGAGAAGTATGGAAGAAAATACATGTTACGCCGACCCCATAAAAATTGGAATAAGGGAAGAAAATGATGATGATTCTTTAGTGCATTGACTTCACAAGAAGAGGTTGTCAAATTGTTACAAGAATAGTACTTAAACCTTGACATTTGCCCATTGTTTCTGAAAGTCTATTAATTCTCAAGGTTGTGCTTATTTTGAGGTTCTTTGCCAATACATTTTCTGACCACGGCCAGCAGTCTCGACTAGATAGCGACGCTGTCGCAAACTACCGATCGCTAAATATTAAGGTGAATCCTCAGTTGTCGCCCGCAAAATTCAAGTTTTCTTTAGTTTTTTTGCAAATTGCAGCTCTGTTTTACGTCGTATGTTGATCAAAATGGGATTCTCGACTGTGTGAATTATATATTTATCGAATAATAATCATCAATTTCATATCAATCGTCAAATTCAAATAAAATTTGAATTTGGCGGGCTACAACTGAGGATCGCTAAATATTAAGGTAAACTACCGATCGCTAAATATTAAGGTGAATATTTAGCGATCGGTAGTTTACGACAGCGTCACTATCTATGCCCAGAGGCTTTTTAGGATTTCATTTTCAGTAAACACATTGTGTTGGTGCATCATGGCACTACCAGTAGGCGGATAATCTTAGTCAAAATATGAACGTAACATCACGCCTGTATTTCCCGAAGGGTTAGCAGAGGTTTACCTATAGTATAGGTAGTACTGTACATTTCACCAGTAATGTTTTAGTCGTCTGTAAGGGGCGAGCCTATATTGCCACCAACGGTGCACACATGCAGACTCCGGGCTGAGTGAGATATTCCAGATGGAAAAACCCAATAACACTTTTCCCGACCCGGGAATCGAACCCAGGACCTCATGCTCAGCAGCAGCGCTTACGACCACTAGACCAATGAGGATAATGTAACTCCAATTTCTGTTTGAAAATATAAAACAAAACCTAACTTAAGTCTCGTACACACTGGCGCGACGCAACAGCGTGACAGAAAAGCACCGCGTGCCGCGCGACGAGCGGCGCCTATGTGTCGTGCTGTCGCGTCGCGCCTGTTTGCGGGAGCCCTTATCCGAAGCGTATTGTTAAAATTTTCGACCTAGCTCGCTCGCTGTTCTCACCCTACTTAATCCACTGTTGCTGTACCTACTATTTATCAAAAAGTGCTGGCAACCAGTTGCCCGCATCATAAAGTACCCCCCCCGCCCCCATGTAAAAGCTGGATACTTGAATAGCATTTAATAAGTAATGTGCAGCTGGAGATGTATTTCCCTAAAAATATTCCTCAGCACCCATGGTGACCCCCTCCTAAATCTTGGGCTGCGCCCGCGCCTGAACGAAGCAGTCACTATAGTTAAAGCGGTACCCCGACCAAAACCTTGCCATAGTGCGTTATTCAGAGGCTATTAACTCATTCACTATGGGTAAATTAACTACACACATTGTACGTTCTTATTTGTTTTTATGTGTTTTAGATACATTTAAAATCTCCTTGTAAAAAAGTAACTAAAATTATTGATTGCGTGCATCTTTTGCTAAAGGTGACGTTCTATTCATTTGAAGATTACACTAATGGATAGATAATTTAAAAATCTAAATAATTCACATTTTATTTTATTTCAAAACAACGCTTGTCTTTTTTTATTAAAATAATTTCATTTTTTTTATGAATTCTATGATAAATGAGCGTGCGCAGGAAGCGAGACCGAGCGAGACTCAGCGACGCACGGTGGATCGAAAATCGGCTGTAGAAGACATAGCATCTCGATTTCTTAAATGTTATTTTTTTTTGCTGGAAATGACTTCTGCTGATCATTACTGTTCTATAAAATGTCATATGAAGTAAATGTGTGCACAAATGGAAGAGTTATAATTTTTATAAGAAAAAAATGTATGGAGCTACTATGAAAAATCGAATTATCTCCTAAACGGCATGTTTAACCGTAATATCCTTGGAGGTGGTCATAGTGCTAATTATTTATAATTTTTTGGTTGCGGATTTGACGAAAAATTTCATGCCGTTTTTTTTAAAAAATCGTCAATATATTTTCATTTGTTTTTTCATATGAAACGATTCCTTTTAGTGTTTATGTTGAAGAACACGGACTTTTAACTACACGTAACATAAAATAGCATCACTCCTATATTTTCGAAGGAGTTGGCAGAGGTTTATAGTACACCCATACGTAGACAACTATGTTTGAGCTAGATATTTATCAACACATCATGAGTTTTAAAACTTTTCATACAACCAAATTACCAATTGTTTACTCTTCTAATGAGTCCGAAAAGAAGTGATTAAGTAACTACACTGATTAGGTCTTCTAATGAGTCTTTATAGGTGATTTAATGATTTTCAATATCTCACGACAATGCCAACTATGGATTACATTCAACTTTTCCCGATAAGTAAGCTAATTTGTTAATTAGCAGTGCTATGAGTTCTAAGAATAGTTAGTGACAATTATAAATTTTCATTAGCTAATGAGAAGATAACTAATGAGGGTAGTTACCTAATTATTGGCGTTTTGCAATAAAAGGGCTAAAGTTTTGTTTTATAATTTAGTTTGTTCACAACTGTGTAACTGCTAACACTAAATCTGCGACTATAAAATCTTAGAATGGAAAGTTTAATCACGAATTTAGACTTGTTTGTTCTTCTACGAAGTGAGAGTACTTCATTTGATCATGAAGTATTGTTCAGTGCAGTTGTATCCCGCATAGGCGATTGCCTGTCTGACGAAGATCTTTTAACTTGAAGAACTTTTTAACTTGGACACTAAAAGGGATCGTTTTACATGTAAAAATAAATAAAAATATTTTGACGATTTTTTAAAAAAAAAACGGCATTAAATTTTTCGTCAAATTGGCAACCAAAAAATCATAAATAATTAGCACTATGACCACCTCCAAGGATATTACGGTTAAACATGCCGTTTAGGAGATAATTCGATTTTTCATACTAGCTTCATACAAATTTTTCGTAAAAAAAAATTATTTCCTTCGTTTTTGGGCAGAATTAACTCGGGTGTCATTTTTGTACATAGTAATGATCAGCAGAAGTCATTTCCAGCAAAAAAAATAACATTTAAGAAATCGAGATCCTATGTCTTCTACAGCCGATTTTCGATCCACCGTGCGACGGGACAGAGAAGGACCGAAGAACGCTCAAGCTCGTTTGGTCGGGGAAGCGCCTTAATAACTATTTACACAAGCAAGGTTCAACTCTGTAACAGTTCATTATCCGTAAATGTTACTAGCAACAAAAACAATCAATTACAAAACTTATCGCGTGCCATAAGTTACGAAAACGAAAAACAAACACCCGGATACTATGTCATTACTCTCCATCATTAATAAAATGTCATATTGAACAGATTGGGTGCCCCATTGGCCCCTAATTTCACGGTAGTAGACTTAAATCATCGGTTTGCAGTTATCAATTAATAAATTTCGCTGTGTAATGTAATGATTTCCGATACAAATTAGTTCGTAGAAAATTATTGTTTATTAATTTTTGAGTTGTGACACGTGCGTGTGAGTGACATGTGTTTTGGGGTAGTACAATTGGTAGGTGGTAATGAAAATGGTGAAATGACAGGTTTGACTTCTATTGGGCGCAGTTATAGTTCACGCAAAACTTTATGAGCTCTCTGAACGTAGGCGCAAGAACGAAAACGCGTATTGTACAGTTGAGTGAGAGTGAGAGAGTTCCCTCCACAGACCATACCTATCTTAATGGTTGCCTCGGACACCAAAATTATGCATAAATACTGCGCAGCCATTCGCTGCAACTTCCGAGAGCTCATAAAGTTTTGCGCGAACTGTAGTTGATACTAAAATGCAGGCTGGTGCTTTTGAGCAGGATCGGATGCCAGATATACACTCGGCGTCACAAAAATCGCACCTCTTCGAAAATAAGTTTAAAACATGTCCCGCCAGTAACGAATACATTAAACCTTATTAATATTGGTATCAATTGAAAGTATGTTTAACGACCTTTAAATTAACAACAGTTAGAATTCCTAAACACAACAGATCTCATTAGCACGTAACGTTAAAAAAAATGTTGTCAAAATACGCATTACAACGGCCACTAATTGCACCTCCCTACAAGGGTATAAAACGGGCGACCCGGGTTAAATGTGAGTCCCCGACCCTTGCTCGACGACGCGCCAGCCCGCGCCGTAGCTGAGCCTGTAGCTTTAAATTCCCCAGTATAATAATAATATAATTTAGATCCAGCCTGTCCCATCTTGCTGCCCTCCCCTCAGTGACGCCCTAAGCCGAGGTTCGTACCCCACAGGGGGTGCCCTTAGCGTGCGGTCACCTAAATTTAAGTATTGTTCGCCCCTGGCTGGAGGCTTTAAGTTAGTAGCTTAAGGCACCCACAGGTTTGCCCGGTTAAGTAGCCAGGACCGTAGTGGTCAAAACTACGAGCTGCCCAATAGGAAAAAAAAAAAAAAAAAAAAATGTGAGTCATTCGCTATTCAACCTTTAAAGTGAACACACGTGAACAGCTACAGCAAGAAAAATACCCCAGAAGATGGATACCACTGCAGATGAAGCCGCTCAAGTCATTGCACTACTGCAATCAGGGATGCGGCAATGTGATGTTGCTCGGCAACTGAACTTGAGTCGTTTTGCCTTTCGACGAGTGTTCCAACGCTTCCAAGAGACTGGTGGCTATATCCGAAGACGTGGATCTGGAAGACAACGGTGCACATCCGAAAGAGACGATCGCTTCATTGTTTCGACGTCTTTACGTAATCGGTTCTCCAATGCTGTTGAGCTGCAACAACAACTGCGATCAGCTCGCAGAACTTCTGTAAGCGTCTCCACGATTAGAAGAAGAATGCGGGAGAAGAAAATTGCAGCTCATAGGGCTGCTACAGGGCCAAAATTAACTGCACAGCATAGGAGAGACCGGTTGCAATTTGCCCGTGACCATGTGGATTGGACAATAGACCAATGGAGGGCTGTGCTCTTCTCGGATGAGACGAGGGTGTGTCTTTTCTGCAACGACAGGCGTCGAAGAGTGTATAGGAGGCAAGGGGAACGATTCGCGCAAGCCTGTATTCAAGAGACAGTGCAATACGGGGGTGGCTCGTGCATGTTCTGGGGCGGCATGTCAATCGAGGGTAAAACGAACCTTGTGTGCGTTTCTCGGGCTGGAAGTGCTCGCGGGCAAGGGTCGCTGACTGCTGCTCGGTACATAACAGAGATCTTAGAGGAGCAGGTTGTCCCTTATGCTGGTTTTGTTGGCAGTGGGTTCACGTTAATGCACGATAACGCCCGCTGTCACACCGCTTTAATTGTAAGAGACTACCTGCAAGAAGTTGGAATCCCTGTTATGCGCTGGCCGGCGCGAAGTCCAGACCTGAACCCTATTGAGCATCTTTGGGATGAACTGAAACGGCGAGTACGGGCACGTGATCCTGCCCCTACCACTCTCCAAGACCTCCAAGATGCCGTCGTTGCAGAATGGGACAACATTCCTCAAGAGACTGTTGTCACATTAATTCGATCCATGAGAGGACGCATGGAAGCAGTCATCAGGGCTAGAGGGGGTAACACTAGGTTTTAAGTTGTTTTTAAGGACTTCTTTGTAATTTTTGCTGATAAAATAAAATTTAGCTTTTTAATCATTTGCATTTGCTTGCTTTTTTTTATTCCCTGGTAAACAAAAAACCAAATCCATTGATTTATTCTGAAATTTAAATGAATTGCCTTTCCAATGATACCTTACAGTCATATGTCTACCATTGATTAATAGGGTTAAAATGACTTTGAAGGGAATTCTTAAAGAGGTGCGATTTTTGTGACGCCGAGTGTATAAATCGCTATAAAAAAGCAAAGAACAGTTCCTACTGACCATTCTCTCTGTGTGATTCCCGGAATATACGGGCAATGTTTGTCTATAAATTTAGTAATAATAAAAGCATAATAACAGGCTTTTATTTTCCCGCTGCGGGGCAAATGCCTCTTCTCATTTAATACAGAAAAGTCATGAGCATTGATCACCACGCTTGCTCAAAACGGGGTGGGTTGGCTAGCGTACATGACCAAAAATAGGAGAGCACATAAAAAATAAAAAATAAAATATCCCACAGCAGCCCACTTGATACCTATTGGATTGCTCTTTGGCCACACCATGCCCAGCGTGGTCATCTTTATGTAACAACCATCAAAAGATTTATGAAGACAACAGCTTGTCCACTTTTAAAAACAAACGACAACAAGCACCTTCTAAACATCAAAGGCATCTAGAACATTTTCTTTGAAAACTTCATGGAAATAGTTCTACCAAAAACGCGCCGTACCGTCTCGTCGCGTCGGGAGCCTTAAAGTAATTAAACTTATTGCCTCTCTTTACCATTACATTAGAGTAACTCAACAGCCTTAAGAACGTAATATTATATAATAATATGAATAGGAATCTTTAACATTTAATATTACCACTAACTAGTAACTAGCTTCATCTTTTTGACTGACCGACCCCTTGACAATTCAAAAGTGCCTGTAATTGGTTTATTTGAAATAAATGCTTTGAGTTTGAGTTGAGTTTGAGTTTGAGTTACAGCATCTATAACATCTACTTATTCAACAAAAAAAAAATGGATATAGGTGACCAATTGACCATTTCTTCTATTTACAAAAAAGTTCGTATTCGTTCATTCGTATTGCATTTATCTGCAACACTGGAGGGTAATATTGCGTATTTTTTCTAGTTCATTCATCTCGCGGAGAGGGGGCGTTGCGGATGGCGGAAACGGACACAATGAGTACTTACACCGCTCCGACTTCCGGTACAGTCGCGCCGTGAAGTGTTAAGTACAACACCTGCTGCGAAAAAAAATTGTAGTTTAAATTTGGTTTGTTTATGGATTTGTGATCTTTTTGTAGACTTGATTTGTTATAGCTAGTGAAATAACACTTGAGTCTGTGTATCAATTCAGGGCATCGCAGTCCACTGCTGGACTTGGGCCTCTCCCAACCTCAACACCTAGTTCTAGGCATTCCGCGAAAAATCTGATGCGGGTCTCAGCGTCGCCGTCGCTTTGGTTTCGTGATCAACAACTTAACATGTCTTTAATTACTCCTTGGCAGTAGCATAGCTTTCTACCATTATCAAGACCAGCGGGGTAATTACGTCACACACTAACAGTAGGAAAGGGTTTCATTTTGACAGTTCAAGAACATTCATTGCGTTATTTACGTTGAACAGACAATTTTTTAGAACATATGAAACAATGGATTAGCAATAGGCTTCAAAATTATTCAGATTGTGATAGATAGTGTATTACGTAATTAGAGTGCAGTTGTAATATGGCTGACTACTGTTTATTTTAATAAGCCATCCAACACTTCTGTGCCGAGCAGTACCTACCTACATTAAGTTTTACCTGCAAACATTGTCAGAATCGGAAGTGGTGGCGTATTGTCTCACGCCCCACGCATGCGCTATGGTGTGCACTTTAATGCTGAATTTAATGGTGTTTTTTTGTACCCCATTGTCTCTGTTTTCGCAATTTAAAGATAACTTTACTGGAGTAAATGGAATCGTAGGTTTCCGGGATGTTGCAATTAGAGATTTTTTAGCTTTTGTTGTAACTGACATAATTTTCGCCAGTTCTGTCGCGATGGTCCGGTGTTTAAAGCGTCGTCACTCATCCACGAGGTTGTGAGTTCAAATCCGGGCAAGTACCAAAGTGACTTTTTCAATTCATATTATGTAGGTACTTTCTGAGTTGATCTTGGACATCATCGGAGAACGAAAAACCTCGTAAGGAAACCTGAACTTATAATTATTATAAGTCTAAAATCGCCAACCCGCCTTGGGCAAGCGTGGTGGGCAATGTTCATATCTTTTCTGCATGAGAAGCGGCAGAAATAGTACATTTTGATACAAGTGGAGAAATTTTGTTATTGCATTCAAGGCGGAATACACACACGAGCCGTAGGCGAGGGTGTCATGGAGCCGAGAACTGCAATAACAAAATGTCCACGTGTATCAAATGACGTTTTTTTTCAATACACTTTTGAAGAAATAAAATAAAAGAACGAAAATATTTTTGTCACTGAATTTGGTTTTTTTCCCGCGCTTTTTCTTCGCAGGTTACAGAGGCAAAGGTATAAAGCCGCTAAACAGCCTAATATGAAAAATAGATAAAAAAAATATTACAAAAAAAAAAAAACAACCGGCTTCAACAAAAAAGCACTTCAAAGTGAAAAATAACTTTAATTTCGGAAGTCGATGTCTTTGGATCTGCATTTTAGTTTTTTGCCACCGACTTCCGAAATTAAAGTTATTTTTCACTTTGAAGTGCTTTTTTCTTGAAGTCGGTTGTATTTTTTTGTAAAAAAGTTTTTATTTTGCGTTTTTTAGTGAGTCAGTTATTAATTTAGCTAAGTTACAATAGCCTATGTCAACTGCTCATCACCTTTTACAAAATATTGCTTTTCCCGATGCTGGGACGTTAATTGTTGAGGAGTTCTCCTGGTAAGAACCAAAAGCACGGCACCATATGCATTGTGATGAGCATAAATTGCTTAGCAACCATAATAAAGTAATCGAATCGCAACCCGTGAAATACTTATTATTGAGTAGTTTCGGTGGCCACCTCTGGTCTTCATCATCAGTTCCACTTCACCGAATGGTGCTTTTCGAAGGCAAATGCACGAGTTACTATAAAAAATACCCAAATCGCTATAGGTGTGCCTATCAAATTTGAGGATTTCCCTCGATTTCCATGGGATCCCCTTATCAGATTCTGACTTGGTGGCAATGGGACCACCTCGAAAGCATACACTAGAGAACAAAAAAATAATTTTGAAAATCCGTTTACATATGACGGAGTTATGTCCGAACATAAAAAAAATAATACAAACATTCGAATTGATAACCTCCTCATTTTTGAAGTCTGTTAAAAATTCAAATATTTTTGAGTTTAGAAAACAAATAATAATGTAAATTTGTTCACAAACGTTTTTTTTTTTTGTAATACTCATGGTTTTGATGATTTCTATTTATAAACATAATTTAAATATTCCATAAATAATAACGCAGTAAAGACGCAATATCTCTTTGCCGAGATTTAAAAAAAAAACAATCACCGCCGACTTTATGCATTGAACCAATTTGGACTGAGTACAGGCATAGTTATCTGTGGCAATTTTTATTTCCGCACACGTGTTGGTAAATGAAAAAAACGCAAGCGTGTGACATACATTGCATGTTGAACCTAATCGTGGTGCGATAAGCACCAGTTTTCGAGGAAGTGTATTGAAAAATCCTTGGCCCTGCAGTGGGACAGTTAGGTTGGTATTATATTATTATGTTCTAACTGACATGGCCATGTAATAGGGAGAGATCTCATGTAGAAAATTCCTTGAGGATAAAATAAGTTAACATACCTACGTACTGTGGGAGTCCTACGTGTGCCTAACAATAATTGGAGGATCGTAGAGGTAAAGCAATACACGCAGTACTCCTTAGAACGTAAATATATTTTATTAAGGAATTATACAGCGGCAGGCCCTAGCTCTGCCTGTCTACCAATTATACAAACTACCATCACTTTTCTTATAAATCTTATTTTAAACTCGCTTGACTGTTCGAGGCAAACCAACGATAATATATATCCAGCCAGTCAACATAAGGTTGACACATGCAGACAACCTCTACATGAGCTACGCCCACCCTTAAATAAAAGTATCGACGCAGTCGTATTTTCAAACAAGACCTTTATTTACCACCTCGAACAATCAGACACTTCCTGCCTATACCTATAAGAATAATTACCTAACGCCAGAAATATATTATACAATATGAAGTCCAACTCTTACAAGAGAAGGCTTAAGGCAGGACGAACGGTTTGCGTATCTGACTAAGATATGTGTCAGGTAAGAAGAACATTACTTTAAGTTACCACATACATGAATAAATTAACATTCGCCGTGCTTAAACCTCGTCGCGCCAAAACTGGCAAAAAGATGCGACGTGGCTTCCTAAAAACAAATAAATTGAAGTGACAAATTCACAACAACCCTGAAGGAGTTTAATGAAAAGAATGAAACTTAACATCGTAAACTTCGACCCCATCGGACGGTATGAGTCGGAGGGAGAAAAGGCTAAGAAGTCGGAGCTCATTAACAAACCTTTTTCAAGCACATACTCCAGAGGAAAAATCTCAAAAGCCTATTCGAGCTCACTATTTCAAACTTCATTAAGCATCAGCCAGTACTGATTGAACTGTGGGTTCTCAACAACATTAAGTTTAACCATTGATGTTGAGTCAACATCCTTTGCAAGAGCTACGCCCCGTTAGCAAAGTTGGTTACAACTCAGAGAGTATTCAATCCAAATTCAAACTGATGGTGTCAATACAACACCCTTTGCAAGAGCTATGCCCCATAAGCAAAGTTGGTTCGAGCTTAGACTGAGTGTCACCCCCCCCCCCCCTCTAAAAAGAACCACAGTTTCCAAAAAAATAAAAAATATCTCTTCACTCGCATTACTATGATCTGGAGTATGGCTATGCTATCACAGCCTAGTGAAATCCAACTATTATTGAAGACGAAGATGCCTTCTCCCTCAGACTTCGTGGTGTTGTGAAGTGTGACACCTCACACGCACCCAGCTGCGTCCGAAGATTGCTCCCCATATATGAAAAACATAAATGAAAACACATTAATATATTGCATCATATTATCCAAACTAAAATAATGCATTAATCTAAATGATGTTTACATCTAACTGACATCTATATGACAATAAATGACAATACAAAAAGACAATAAATTATTATAAACTGACATGAAAAGGTTTTAATCTACATACATATACAATATCCCTGAACCTCCTATTATTTAATTTTTTAAACTTATACTTTAAAAAGGAAAAAGTCTTTATAAAATAATTATTCATTTCTCTAGACTTTCTTTTAAATTTGTTCACTTTTGGAAAGAAGTCTTTTATTTTAGTTTTTCTAACATATGAGACCTTTTTCTTTACTAGAGCTTTTCTTATTGTATTGTTAACAATACGCTTATGATATGATGCGACATTACGAAAACTTCTTTTGCTGTGGTAAGAATGAAATTGAAAATTACCACCTACAGCTTTGATCTTATTACGATTACGAGACCATATTTCTTTATTCAGATCAACCACTACTTTTATTATATTGCCATTATTTCCAACAATATGTGACACCGCGTCATCCTCGACTATCAGTTTATCATCATTTAACTTTGAATCAAACTTTAATTCACAAATTTTGTCTGGAGTCACATACAACTGCATATTCTCCTTTATTGTGGTCATCAACGACATATCAATTTCTTGTATATCGGAAAGTAAAATAAAATTATCCTCCATATATTGATCAACACTGTCATTAAATTTGTATGATTCTTCGACGTGATCAATATCTTCATTTAATAAGGACACATTCTGCTGTTCTGAAACATGGCTATGCAATTTAATATAAGGATTAGTCTGACCCGATTCATCAAATTCGTCCTCGTGTTCATTCTCGAACACTTCGACTGGTCGTTCCTCATCATTCGCAGGTCTGCACTCTTGGCAGCTGCGCTCGTCATCAACATCATGGTCATCACTGCCTGCTTGGCAGCTTTGCTCATCAAATAATGGGTCATTATGTTTTTCGCTAGAAAATATAACAGTATTAATATCTAAATTTAAAAAAACTTTCTTGCCCGTCTTCATTCGACATATCATTTGTGAACTCCTCTTCTTGCACTCTATGCCCTATTTTAGATAAGCATCTGCATGGGAACTCAGCTTTAAGCTGGTCACAGATCGCTGAAAAACTTATAACTTCACGGTATATAAACTTGTGAAATGCTAGGGCAGCACCCTGAAAATATGCGCTCACTATTAGCGCCCAATCGCTTTCTCGCCATCCGTAACTGGTAGCAAAATCCGCGAAAGCGTCTAAAAAAATTTCTATGCAATCGTGGCTTGAGCCCGTGAAAAAATCTTGAGCCATCTCGCTTTTTTTAATTATAAAATTGATAAAACCACTTAGCTTTAAATTCCGGTGACTTCACTTTTGTTTCACCTTTTCATATTATATGAACTTCGCTCAATATAACGCTTTGTGCACGCAACACGAGAAACGAACTTGTGCAATATTTTATTTGGCTCTGCACACGCCTTGAAAACAATGGGAGCTTGCGTACTTTTGCGCTTCGGCGCCTCCACCAATTGTGGGAGTCCTACGTGTGCCTAACAATAATTGGAGGATCGTAGAGGTAAAGCAATACACGCAGTACTCCTTAGAACGTAAATATATTTTATCAAGGAATTATACACCGGCAGGCCCTAGCTCTGCCTGTCTACCAATTAAACAAACTACCATCACTTTTCCTATAAATCTTATTTTAAACTCGCTTGACTGTTCGAGGCAAACCAACGATAATATATATCCAGCCAGTCAACATAAGGTTGACACATGCAGACAACCTCTACAGTACTAACCTAGGTATACATACTTAAATGTTATCTACTGACAGTGGGTAAAAGTTTGTGGTTTTTGGGTTGTACCTACAAGCCTACAACCCAGGAACCTGCCTACGCATTTATCCTTAAATACTACAGTTGCTACTGAAATAAATAGGCAGGCTTTAAATTAATGAATCAGCCAAGTAAATGGATCTAATTAGCAATAACAATTGGAATGTAAATTGCAAAGGAAACGATTTAGTCTCGCGTTGTTATCGCTTCGAACTGCACCATAATTACGTAAAACACTATCTAGCACAACCTGAATCATTTTGAAGCCTATTGATAATCCATTGCTTCATAAATGTTAGAAAAAATTGTCTGCTCAACAACGTAAATAACGCAATGAATGTTGTTGAACTGTCAAAATGAAACCTATACCTACTGTTAGTGTGTTACGAAATTACCCCTTGGCTTTTCCCTAAAAGTGGTAGGTAATCACTAGACATATAGAAAGTAAATGCTCCCTCTAATTAGGAACAGTCTGTTTCAAAAGTAAGTATCTGAAGAAACTGAACACAAACCTTGTTCAGGATTAATTGTTACGCAATCACTCACTAAAGGCTGTAGTAACACATTCACCTATTAGAAGGTTCTTTATAAATAACTCACCATTTTTTCCAATATTTATTGTTTGAACGATGAACGAACGACGAAATATTGACGAGAATTGAGGTTATAAATTGAACTTCATTGTCAAATGAAAAAGCATCTTAGAACCGATTTAAAATTGGAATTTTGTATTTAAGTATTCAAATTATCAAAATAAAGAACTCAATTTGCAAGTGGCAATACAAATTGGCATCGACATGTACGTTTTCTCATCAATTTATTTATTTTTACATTTTCATCAGATCACTTTTGGAGCAGTCATTAGGTACTTGGCTTGTATTGGTGCAGATCAAACAATTTCATTTCAGACGCCTACCTAATATTAACAATATTTTTTATTTGGTCAAGTACCGAGACGATTATTCTAGTTTATGCATTTGTCCATCATAGAACCGAACCCAAGCCCCAAAGGCTCATACAGACTGGGTCATATCCAGTCATTCGCAGTTATTTTTAACCGACTTCTTAAAAAGGAGGAGGTTCTTAATTCGTTTTTTTTGTATGTAGTTGTTACGCGATTTTTCCGGCAATTGTGGATGGTTTTTTTTTTATGGATAAGGTATGCCCATATTTTTATTATCTTTGTTTGGGCAGTTTTGCAGTTAGCTTCAATAATTCGTATTTTTTCCGCTTAGTGTATACTGATGATGTTATAATAACTTCCTGTCACAGTTATTTACATAGCAAGTAGTGGTAGGTATACGAATTTGTGTGGGGTACCACAATTTCGGAAGTCAGCGGCAAAACACGAAAATACAAAACCAAACACACCGACTTCCGAAATTAAAGTTATTTTTCATAGTGTAGTGTAATTTTAGAAGTTAGTTGTTTTTTTTTTGTGACTAAATAAGATTTTCTAGCTCATTATAACCGTCGGAACACAGGTAACTAGGTACAGCAATTATAACTTGCTTCATTAAGTTACCTATATTCTGTAGTACGTTCTACTGGATATAGGTAACTATCCTAAGGGCCTAGACAAAGTAACATTCGATTAACGATAACGCTAGTAGAAAAGCTAAAATGTATGGGGTTGACATAATCTATCGAAATGTCACGTGATCATAGGTCAACGAATAAAAATTAGCTAGACAATGTTAACAACATTCCATTATGAAATGAATGGACAGCGTCGAAAGATTAGGTACTTCCACAGAGATGCATAGCCAAGGGACACGTTTTGATGAGCGTTATCTTTAGTTTTTGGAATCATTAGCGAAAGCGATAGCGATTGTAGAAATAGAATCGCTCCGAAGCGAATGCCATTTGTCTAGGCCCTCTGTTCTATAATAGGAGGGTCGACAGATGTCCAGACTCGGTTTCCTTTACAACCGGTCCTGGTAATTAAGTTATAAAATTATCAATAAGCTTATTCAATTTGGGAAAAAGTACGTTGGGATTGAGTATCGATTTAATGTGAATATGGTATGGGGTTAAGCTACGCTTGCCGAGGTTTGGGTAATCATCCATTACAATGACATATCCAGACCCCTCCGTGCCTAGGAAAGCATATTAAGACGGTACCCCGACCAAAAACTTACCATAGTGCGTTATTCAGAGGCTATTAACTGATTCACTATGGGTAATAAACTACATCTAAAAGCACATTATTAATGTTCGGTATCCTATCATCACATTGCACGTTCTTATTTTTTTTTATGTGGTATAAATACTTTTAAAATCTCCTTGTAAAAAAGTGACTAAAATTATTGATTGCATGCATCTTGTGCTAAAGGTGACATCCTATTAATTTGAGGATTACACTAATGGATAGATAATTTAAAAATGTAAATAATTCACGTTTTATTTTATTTCAAGACATCGCTTGTCTTTTTTTATTAAAATAATTTCATTTTTTTTTGTGAATTTTATGATAAATGAGCGTGCGCAGTGACCGAGACAGAGCGAGACTCAGCGACGGGACTGAGAAGGACCGAACGCTCAAGATCGTTTGATCGGGGAAGCGCCTTAAGCCTTTAGTCCCGGCTGCCATTCGTAGATCTTTGACAGTCGTTACGGGTAGTCAGAAGCCCAAAAGTCCGACAACCAGTCTCACCAAGGGGTATCGGGGTCCAGTAACTGGGTTGTGGCGGTCAGATCAGCAATCGCTCCATTTAAAATACTGGTATTCAGCTGCATCGGGTTGGACTGGAAGCTGACCCCAACAATTAGGAAGAGGCTAGGCTGATTGATTGTTGTCAGGGAAACTAGATTTAATTTTGTTTACCTATAGTGAGCTCATCTTTCTTCCTTCTCTCATTCAGTAGGTCCTTATACCAATGAGGGGATGGCTTTGCTCTGCAATAAGAGTCAATTTTCTTTAATATTTGTTTTAGAATACACAGTTATTATCTTAAGAATGTTGGTGTAAATAACAGATGACTTCCAGACCTCAGGGATGTAGGGAGGTACTCCATTTTTTGTTTTGGACAAAAAATAAAGCAGCTGTTTTGAGACCCGATGTTGTCTGCAAAAAACATCTCGCTCTATTTTCCCGATAGATGTCTATCAGGGAGTAAGGCTGGATCATGCTAATATTGCACTATTTAGCAAAAGTCTAACGGCGCAGCAAGTGGCGCCGCCGAAGCGGTCTGATAAGAGTGACACTGGCTGATTAGGATACCTGAGGGCCTAGACAAATGGCATTCGCTTCGGAGCGATTCTATTTCTACAATCGCTATCGCTTTCGCTAATGATTCCAAAACTAGCAATAACGCTCGTCGAAAAGTGTCCCTTGGCTATGCATCTCTGTGGAAGTACCTAATCTTTCGACGCTGTCGATTCATTTCATAATCGAATGTTGTCTAGCTAATTTTTATTCGTTAACCTATGATCACGTGACATTTCGATAGTTTATGTCAACCCCATACATTTTAGCTTTTCTACTAGCGTTATCGTTAATCGAATGTTACTTTGTCTAGGCCCTCTGTAACTCTAGCAGAGCGTCGCATCGGATATCTATGGTCGCATCGATGGCTGCGTGGCGGCTGTCTTCTGACTATACGCAGTATCTCTATGTAGTCTGTGACAGAGATGACAGAGTACATTTTATACAGAGATCAAAGAGTATAGAGATCTCCCTATATAAAATGTACTCTGTGTACCTATAGAGATGAGGTCAGGGGAGCCGCTGTAGTACCACGTCCACGACGAACTGCTATAATTTGGCACAATCCTGATGATATTAAAGCTTCTGAATGACATTAAATGCTACCACTAGTACTTACAATGAACACTTCTGGTAAAGACTATACTGCGCCTTTAGGTCTTTCCTGCAAAAGTAAATAAAAAAATCTTTTAAATTCAACTTTAAATTCAGAAATGAAAAATATAATATATCTAACAGGATTCCCATCAAATAAGTTTAAATATTTAATGGGTAAAAGTACTTCACCAAACTGCGAATTTTGTGGGGTGATTGAGGATATTTACCACGTGCTGAAGGAACGTGACCGGAACATACACGATGGACAATATTCGCATGGTGTGGGATTTGAAGTGGGGGCATGTAACAGCATCCTAGCGTCCCCTTTGTCGGAGAAGGCTAGGATGATGTATCGACTGTTGTTGGTTATTTACCAAAACGAATAAGAACAATACTATTAAGGAGGTCATGTTAATTACCCAAGTTTTACTTTTAAGTTGTTCAATGTTTTCTGTTACGGCGCACATACGGCAAAATGACCAATTTAGGGGGTCAAAAATCCAAGATGTGAAATTTATACTTATAAATGTTTCTGACCTATAAAGGTTACTTTGTGTTGAGATTTGAGAAGGTTTTGTAAGTAGGTACCTACCTGCAGGTAATTATTGCTAGAAATAAAATAGTATTGAAACTTAAATATACTAAATATTTTACTTAAAACACATAATTGTCAATTATACATCAATTATATTGTAAACAGATATACAATAGTTAATTACTATCACTGTCGTCATGATCATCCATTGTTTCTTCGTCATCATCCTTGTCTTCGATCGTTTCTATAAGAGGCACGTTTAACATTTCCAGCACCTCCTTAGAAAACGGTTTTCTTTTTTTATTATGGCTCTTCCTCTTGGATACAATAATTGGATCAGAAGCTATTAGCATCCAGTGCACAATATCTGTGTTAGTGTGTATTCTGGAGGTTTTCCTAGCATGGAAAAGTCGTAAACCTTTATATTCTTTCTGACTAGTTTCCAGCACATCTTCTGAAAACAACCCCGCAGGCAAAGGTAGCTCCTTTATTATATCTGCACCGTGTATTAACAGTTTGTGTACAGATGCACTCATTTTGTACCAGTCATAACGTTCTAGGCACATTTTTGCTGTTTCGATGCAGTAGTTTTTAAAATTAACATAGTTCACGCTAAATCCACATGATAAAACACTTAGGATGTTAGAAAATCTTTCTATAATTTCAGGATCTAAGCCTGTGATAGCTCCAGATTTTGTAGGCTCAGCAAAAAACTTTCTTGCCGTATTCCCATCGTTTGAGTTGCCTCCACCATGCTTCGGTTGGTCTACCACTAATCCCATTTGCTGGTAAAACTTAGTGGTTATTTCTTTTTTTCTCATTTTTATATTTGCTTTGGCTTCTGTGCCTCTCGCTTGCCATTGCCGTAATTCTAATTTATACGATATATGTAGCAAGTACTCGTAACATCTAAGGTATGAGTGCAGTACAGATATCCCAAACTTAAATGAACTAGTCGTAGGATATTGTTTCTGCAAAAGTAAGTCAAGGTTGTTGAGTTCCTTGGGTGTTGCCTTGCACACATTACACGCTTGTGATGACGAAGTGTCTGTGAGTACGTTGCATGTGTTTCCGTCCATCATTGTACACACAGCACTATGTTCAAATGTGTAAGATTTATCTCCAAGAGTGACTTGAGTAGGCCGCAAACTTGATATTTGTTCCTTTATTGCTTCGTAATGGAGTTTTACTGATTCCTTTGTCTCCTTCTCAATCTGCAGGCGAATGATGCGGTTATATCTCGACGAAGACGGACTTGGGTTGTGCCAGAAAATCTGTTTTCCATTCGTTGTGATCTCTGACATTTGCAACGGAACTATAGTACATAGAATTATGTTAGTGTCTCCATACAAAGAATTATTGGCAAAACATTGTTTGTAAATGGAATGTCCACCACTCCCGTCAAGACCCCACTTGTAAATGACTTCGATCATTGAGTTTTTCGCGTGATCATGGTGTAACAGAAGTACATCCTGCTGCACATGAGCAAGTCTTTGTATTGTATGGTCCAAAATATCTTGAACTGGAATTTGCACTTCAGCCTCCGTGATTTTTATATTATTTGGGTAACACTGCTTTTTTGTTTGTGCTATGATGTTATAAGCTGGATAGATGTTAGCGCCTCGCGATTTAGCTCCTTTTTGCCAATGAATGTAATCTTCTTTTCCCATGTCTGAGTCAATTATGAGCGCTAAAGCTTCTTCAGGAGAGTAAGGCTTCATAACCGAATATGATGGCGTATCGTGAATTTGTTTCATGCGTTTGTATCTGCGAGGGCTTGTAGTTAAGGCTAAGCTCACTAGTTGGGCAGCTGTTCTTTTCCCGCTCTTAGTAAGGCTAGCTTGAGCAGCAGAACATAATAGCTCTGGGCTTGACTCAGAAACAATTGGTTTCATCACCCTTCGTTTCGTTCGTAAAGAGCTCTCTTCAAAAGATTTTGCCGGTCTGCCTCTGGTTTTTTTCACATGAAAATCATCATGTGCGCTTGTAGTGCCTACATCTTGCAAGACCAAATCATTCGATAGCCACTTTGAATTGCATTTCATAAATCTTTCCATAGACCAATTCGATTTTTTCCACTTTTGTAACAATTTTGAAACAAACACTTTCAGAACACACTTAATTTTATTTACACTGTCTTTTGACAGTTTATATTTACTAAACTTGTCCAATAAATAACTAGTTAATCGTTCTACACACTGAGACGATGATTGTTTATAAAAAAATTCGCTTTTTAACACTAAAACCAGATCCATTTTTCTTATGTTTAATTCCGAGTGACTTGGTCCACTACGACTACCTGTGAAAAAAAGAGTCTAGTGTCACAATGAGTTGGTTTGAGTTCCTAAAATTCACAATCCTAACAGCCAGCAAACGCTAAAGTGTAAATATTTAGGACAGAAAGCGGTACTAAGTGGAACTTTTTTTGAAAGTCTAAGGAAAATACTTTTTTAATGAAAAGTTTGGAGTGGAATTAAATCGTCATTCATTATTAACTAGGGTAAAAAAAATAAAAAAACATTTTGTTATTATAACAAACATACCTGTGACTTCTATGTCCATAAAGAATTTTGCGATTTTTGCACGAGGTGAACGAAAAAAACACGTTATAATGCTATCGGGTTTCGTATGCAACTAGCCGTACACTGCACAACGCTTACTTGTCGGAGCTTCGGGCGCCTTTGTTATAACATAACAAAGGATATTTTATGGCCAGCACGATGGAACAACTGACTGTCTCGAATAATGCAAGCAATTTTAGACTTTATATTAAAGTAGAAAAATCTATTTTTGACCCACTAAAGTGGTCATTTTGCCGTATGTGCGGCGGTGACATTATCACTAAGTGATAAAACCCTTTCAAATAAATAAAGAAAAACAATCTAACAGGATATTGATAATAATAGAAAGTGGTAGCTGATCTTATCGTGTATGATGTAACTTCCGAAAACGTGCCTACAATAACTACCTATCCCAATCCCACGCTATTTCGGCAAATCACTCACTATTCGCTGGTCCAATGATTCATTCAACTCTACACATTACACATCTGGCCAAAAAAAGCGGCCAACTACGAACACTAAGGGTTCCGTACCAACGTACAGAAAAAACGCCGAAACAATCTGGTTTCTTGTATGGGGTTCCCCTTATAATTTTTGTCATTTTTTTTTTGTTAGTATAGCGGCCATAGTAATAAAAATAATAATAATAATTCATTTATTTCAGATAACAAAGAACCATTGGGTTAGTAACAATATTCTTAACCTATGTTAGTTCTTAACTGATAACACGGATAGAGTACAGGTGACAAGTGACCTCACCAACGGGCTGTCATGTCTCCCGGCTGTAGCGCGCAGAATGCTGTTGGGGCTGCCACGGAGTCTCTTTAGCAGCGAGGCCGTTCTTTTACGCCGTACAGCCTTGAAGCTTGTAATACACACTTTGTCAAAATTGCAAGTGTCTACTTAAAATGGTTCAAAAGATACAAGCCTGTGACAGACGGACAGACAGCGGAGCCTTAGTAATAGGGTCGCGTTGGCACTCTTTGGGTACGGAACCCTAAAAACCTACCCACTATCACAGACCCATAAATAATAGAAGGTAACTATTTTGCCAGCAGTTCCTTCCTTCCCAATTCCTAAGTATTTATATAAAAGATTCCATGATTTATGGGGATAGCCCATAGTATGCGGGTTCTTCAAAGTTTAACGGATTATTTACAGATGTTCGTGAACACCTTTTAGCTAAGGTGTTGCAATTGAGTGGCTGCGGGATATTTGTCTGTTTTGAATGTAACCGTCATATGGTTAAATTTTGTATTTCAAGTTAGGTATGTAAGATCTTTTGTGCGCTGGAATACATTGCTATAATTTAAAGTTAGCAAATGGCAATGTGGGTATAGTCACGAATGGAATCTCAAATTATCAATGAATCCATACTTACATTCATTATTAATATTATAAATGCGAAAGTAACTCTGTCTGTCTGTCTGTCTGTCTGTCTGTAACCTTTTAACGCCTGAAAGGATGTCACCAAAATCTGCCAAAATACAGTAGTAGATTACGCTGAATAATAATGAATTTATACTTTTTTTTTGTACCTAGGTATATTTTTCTTATGGTTACCCGGGGATGAGAATAATAACTTTTAATATAATAAAAAGCACACCATTTTGGCACTCTATCATCGGCACAAGCACAATTACTTTAAATATTAAAAAAAAAAACTGTCAAGTTGACAGCTGTCTGTTGTCGGCTTCAGCCACTGTTGTTTCAAGAACGAACGGAATGACATGTGAATGACATGTACGAAATAATGTCAACCCGGGTGTCAACCAAATGTAACGCAATTTTACATGCATATAAAATAATTGATTATGTAGTTATAAATTATTTAAGGATAAAAATACAATTATTTTCGAATTCCTCTATTTTTTCTCTACGATTTGGTGCACGTGTACCTCGAGGTACATGTTTGGGCAAAGTTGTATGGGCTTTGTTGCACTCCTTTGACACACAGGTAGACTATGACCTAGGATAGATTATAATATACTTTTTATCCCGGTTGTTGGTATGTTCCCGTGGGACAATTTCCACCCTCCACGCGGATGAAGTCGCGAGCAAAAGCTAGTCTTTTATACAGCAATGTATCAGAAATGTGGTCAAATTTAAGAATGTGGTACAGACCATCAAACTAATCAACTTTTTCCATAGTACCATCATCGGATTCACGAAAAAAAATATTAGACGTCCCATATTTAGGTCGAGTAGGTAGGTATTGAAGATTTGTATAGGACAGCTGATATTTTTCAAGCAAACGATGTTACTATATCCGATATGCAGCTAACCTGACAGATTGCTACATAATTCTGTCCGACATTGTAAAAGGTTGCTATCAGTAACAGTCACGTAAGTGAAGCGGATCCAACTAATTACAATGCAGGACTGAAGCTTCCTGCACGGGAAATGTTGCCAAATACGGCACGAAATTGACACAATAGGTACCTACACAACACACTGGTACACTGGCGGTACTAAAAATAGTATTTAATTTATGTGTGACATCGCTGTTCGGAAGTTTTGTTGATGTTTCTTTTTGCATTAAAATGGTAGTTGATGACATGTGTATAGTAATTTTTGGAGTGAAAGTTTTTAATGTTTGCGGCTAACTGTACATATCAGGGACTAAGGACCTTGTAACTGTTGAGTGGAGCATTTTTGCCAAATCTATTTACTTACCTACTATTTATCAGAACAAACCATTGGAGTAGGTACCTACACAAGAAACAACCAGCCCCTAATTGCGTAACACAGTCAAAATCTGAATTATTTTGAAGGATATTGCTAATCCATTGCTTCACATGTTAGAAAAATTTGACTGCTCCACAACGTAAATAACGCAATGAATGTTGTTGAACTGTCAAAATGAAAGCCATTGCTACTGTTAGTGTGTTACGAAATTACCCCGAAGTTTCCACATCTCTAAAATAATCGTATCACTGAAAAACAATACCTACTGATGTAGATGTAGGTAGAAACAAATCGATTACCCATTTGATTGGTAAAATAACAACTTGTAGTGATCCCTGTTGTCAACTAATAATATCTAAAATAAACAAAGGGTGCCATATCAATTGCCAAAATACATTAAAACACGTGTCACTTGTAATCATTACAAAATTATTGAACCGTCAAATTGTAAGCTCATAGCAAACAAACATGGGAAAATACACCTAAACTGTGTGGGACTGCAAAAGCGAAAATGCATTGGCAAGTTATTTTCAACAAAATAATCAAGTAAATAAAAAGTAACCAATCATCGTGATTACATATTATTTTGATTATTAATGACAAAATGGCACACGGCACGCGATCGTAATATCCTGAGTTGTATAAACTATGATCACTATGATTATTATTAAGGGGCACATGGTTAAATAATAACAGCCGCACGGGCTGATCCAAGGTTAAGCTATGCTTGCCGAGGTCGGTCCGTGGATGAGTGACCATCCATCAGTAGATACCTAGCGAGACCCCTCCGTGTCTCAGAAAGCACCGTTGCGCGTTGGTCCTGGCTGTCAAATGTAGATTTTTGATAGTCGCTAATCGTTACGGGTAGTCAGAAGCTCGAAAGTCTGACAACCTGTCTTACCAAGAGGTATCGTATTATCCATTACTTCCAGTTAGTTATAATTATTACTAGATCGTGTTCGTATCATAGTTATATTCCTAGTAAAACAGTTATGAACCGCTGCCAATATGTCATAAGACTATCTAAGTACATAATATGTACTTAGGTACATATTATGGCCCCCTTTCAGGGAAAACCAATTATCTGACATGAACTTAACTTTACATTACTGCAATTTAAAAGTTTCACGGTATAAATAAGTATTAAAATTATGGCCCCCTTACAAGGAAAACCGATTATCTGACATGAACTTAACTTTACATTACTGCAATTTAAAAGTTTGACGCTATAAATAAGTATTAAAATTATGGCCCCCTTACAGGAAAAACCGATTATCTGACATGAACTTAACTTTACATTACTGCCATTTAAAAGTTTGACACTATAAATAAGTATTAAAATTATGGCCCCCTTACAGGGAAAACCGATTATCTGACATGAACTTAACTTTACCTTACTGCAATTTAAAAGTTTGACGCTATAAATAAGTATTAAAATTATGGCCCCCTTACAGGGAAAACCGATTATCTGACATGAACTTAACTTTACATTACTGCAATTTAAAAGTTTGACGCTATAAATAAGTATTAAAATTTAGTAATCCTTGTGATTGAAGATTTAATTATGAAGGAAAGACTTACAGTTATTGAATTTAAATATAAATAACTTAAAAAAAACGTACTGTAAATTGCAAAAAAATATAAAAAATGATGGCAAGGGAAGACACTTAATCGGTTTTACCTGTATATCACAAATATTTATGATCTGTTATTATTTTATAAACTATCGCATTAATTGTAACTATTGATAGTTTTCCAGATTGTCTACAACAAGAACTATACTTTAAAGAATGTTAGAACGTGTAACACTAGAAAATCCGGTTAAAATGAATGATTTTGGAACATTTAGTTGGTTTTACTTGTATAAACTTTCACATTTACTGAATAATATCCAATTATTTGCACGCTTTATATACTTTTGTGTATGTATTAATGAAAATAATGACATAAAAGAAACAAGGTAAATAATAAATAACAGGAATTAAATCACGAAACATCTTTATTTTGCTTAGTAGAAAATCCCGCTTACGTAAATCTCAATACTTAAATTTTAACCTAAGAAGAACCTGTGCTTCTTATTTTTTAACAATTATGTACACACATATATGAACAGACAGGAACAAAAGGAAAAGCGAAATACGTATAAAGGTGATGCTTATTTCTAAAGAAATCTCTTCCAGCATACCTGCGTTATGAGAGTATATTAAAAGAGATGTGGACAACGTGTGTAAGAGTAGAAGGGAAAACAAAATACATAAAATCGAAAATAATTTTCCAATTTAAATATAAACATAATATATAAGAATACCCTTATAATATACACCTACTATCATACATACATACTTCTAAAATAAATATCACAAAAATATAAAAAAATAAAATGTCATTTAAATAATAAATATTTATGACAACATGGAAAGATAGTGTTATTTCACTATATTTTTAAATACTGCAACAGTTTGGCTGTTCCTAATGTCAGGCGGACGTGAATTCTACAATCGAACCGCGTGCACAGTGTAAGAGTAGGAGTAGAAGTTGGTGGTGTGGGGAGGAGATTTGAGATTTCTAAGATGCGACCTGCAAGGCGCATCAAAAGGACGGGCGTAGGAGAAGCGTTCCCCCAGATAGGATGGCTTTTTAGGGTTGTGAAGTGTGTTAAATAGCAGATACAGTTTCAGAGAGTTCCTGTGAAGTCGAATAGGGAGCCACTTGAGTATCTTGCTAAAGTTACAAACGTGATCATACTTTATAAGGTTAAAAACAAAACGAATACAGATAATTTGCAAACGCTCAAGTTTATTTAAAAGCTCCTCGGTGGTATCCAAATAACAGGCATCAGCGTAGTCTATGATGGGCTGTATGAGAATTTGAGCAAGGGAGATTTTGGTGTTCAAGCGGTAGTTCTGGAAGCATTTCAACGAATGGAATGTGTAGTGCAATTTGCGACTGAGTTGAGAAACATGGACAGCATGGGCAGTTCACGATAAGTAAGAGTTCATGGTCACGTGGTTCATGGTTATTACTTATTCTATCAGAACTCCATTCAGACAGAGTGGAGACAGCGATGCAACATCGAGCCTATTCCGCATATACCTGCCGCCGATAATTATGGCCTGGGTTTTCGTAGGGTTGATCTGCAGTCCAAAAAACCGCGATCACGATTACATTAAACAGATAGACAGGCGAGAAGTAGTTCTAGTATTACTGTAACATTACGAACTGTTCATGGGAACTTAGATAATAAAATAATGAGTTGCAATCAGTAGGTACAGAAGTTACGAACTATGTTATCTTAATAGGTAGAAAACTTACCTTCTTTCTTATTGATAATTTCATCATTTAATAGATAATAGTCTATTGATCATAGTAATCTTCATCTGATATTTGCACTAGTCCGATCACTATGTATGGCAAGCCGATCCCTTGGGAGCAGCAAGCTAAATACCCAGGTGTGATCCTCGACCACCACCTCACCTTCAGTGAGCACATAGGGGTGGCTCGTTCGGGCACCTCTTTCACCCTCGGTAGGCTCCACTTTCTACTGACCGCCCGCAGTAAACTATCTCTAAATTGCAAATTGCGCAGCTACACCACAGTCATCTGTCCCATCATGGCGTTGCGTTGTGTTTGCGCACGCAAAGCCCCGCCATCTTCATAAGATGCAGACCCTTCAGAACACTTTCCTCAGAAAGGTTTCGGATGCCCCGTTCTATGTCCGAAACGTGAATCTTCACATAGACCCGAATACCCACCATTCAACAGTCCATGAAACGCCATAAAAGCGTTTCTTCGAGTGCGGCATAAAACACCCCAACCCCCTGATTAAAGCAGCCTCCTGCTACACTCCCTTCCGCCCGCGTAAAATTTGCCGCCCGAAGCATGCCTTAGTCACGACCGACGACGCCACTACCCTCCTCCAGGAGAATAGTAAGGCCACCAGTACCTTAAAGATACATAAACACAAACCGCCGTCCTTCCATCCTCGCCGCCGAGATCCGCCGCGACGCCCCAATCCACGTCCGCCCCGACCCTTGCTCGAGCCAGCCCGCGCCGCTGAGCCTGTAGCTTTAAATTCGTCTCCTAATAATAATTATTTCAATCCAGCCTGTCCCTTTTTGCCCTCCCCCAGTGACGCCCTTAACCCAGGTCCATACCCCACAGGGGGTGCCCTTAGCGTGTAGTCGCCTAGTTTGTAAGTTTTTGATGTGAAACATCTATCATTTGAGCCGCTGGTAAAACGGATTGTTGGCGTGGCGACGCATGCCATGGCGACGCATGCCATGGCGACGCGTCGCCAAAATAATTTCGATGTTTCACATCTGCCAGGTGCCCCGTGACGGCTCTAATTTTTTAAGCCCTGGCTGGGGTCCTTAATTTATTAAGGCAACCACAGGCATGTCTGGTTAAGCAGCCGACAACCTCCTAGTTCAATTCCTCCAGTTTGTAAAGGCACAGAATCATTCTGAGACCTCATTTTACCAAACAACGTTTCCAAAACTTGTAAAACTTTTAAATATTGGTCAAAAACTGCTTTTACTATTCGAAATTGCACTGTACCGCTCAACTTTGACACTATTATTCGCGCGAATGCAAACCGATTATATCACAAGGTCCAAGTGAGCGAATGAAAGATCACGAGCGCCGTGTACGAGCGAGACAGACTATTGGCCGATAGCAGCTATTAGCGGAGTAACAATTCAAGTAATAAGCACGATTGTTGGCACGCCATAACTAATAAGTGCGGATATTTGCTTTTACCTGAAGCATTATTAGAAAGTTTGTGTGAAATAAGGCTGGTTAAAATATTTAAATGAGTATAGTCAGTTTTAATTGTATTCAAAATATAAACATTGGTTTTTATATTATTGTTTTTTGTATTGTATTTTGGTATTGGTTTTGTTTTGGTATTGGTTTTATTGTTTGGTTTTATTGTTGGTTTATGTTGGTGCTTTATTGTTGGTTTTGTTTTTTTGTATTGGTTTTACTGCTGCGCTGCGTGTCGCGGGTTCGATTCCCGCACGGAACAAATATTTGTATGACCTACAAGTAGTGGTTCCGGGTCTGGCTGTTTGTGTATGTGACTTTAAATGTTTGTAAACGCACCCACAATACAGGAGAAATTCCTAGTATGGGGCAACGTTTTTATTTTTAAAAGAAAAGAAAAGTATATTGTCTGGTAAAAACGACTTAGACGCGATAACAAACTTTAGCTGAATAAATTTACAGGATTGTCTTAGGGTCTCAGTATGTTGAAACCAACTAAAACTATTTACTTTGTTTTAGTTGGTAATCATTGGTGCAGTTTATTCGTAAATTTCTACAAAAAAAATACATTACAAAAGGAAACGTGGTTGTAATTGGATGATATTCTAAAAAGCTGACATTAGAATAAGTTAGTCGGTTTTAAATGTAGGTTTTTTGCAAATAATTGCATTTTGATAGGTTTTGACTTTCTATATGTTCTAAACTATGCGTCGCATCAGAAAACGGGTTTTACCAGTAGACGCAGCTTAAAATTTCCTATCGATTGGTGTAAATAACTCGTTTTCACAAAATATGTCAGATAATCAATTTTCCCTGTAAGGGGGCGATATACTTATTTTACGGCTTCAACCATCTTACGATCTTACTGCGACGTCTACATGTTTTAGATGTTTATTTACATTTATCAGTCTTTTTTAAGTGTCTAACAAAGGTTGTACTTACATATTATTATTTGCAGTGCCAGTAGCAAGTAGTTATAAAGTTTAGAATAGCTGTTTTAGTTTCCTAAAAACCCACACGGTACTCGCCGCTGTGGGTTAGTCCCGCTATGGTATGGTCCCGGTATGGCACCCTCTTAAAATACCTATCAAAAAGTCCCGCTATGGTACCCATCTTTTAGATCTACGTTAGACAATAGAAGGTACAACTGAAAAGAAAAGTGTATCTATAAATAAATACTTTTAGGAGTGTATCAATAAAACGTCTGTTTGCGATATTAAATCAGTCTTTTATTAATTCAAAATATTTATAAAAAAATATCAAACAGTAAAACGAAATATTAATTGCAATGTAATTTTTAAAATAATCAACAATATTAATTACAAATTCAACATGGAGAAAAAGGCGCAAATTGTAAACATAAACTACAAAAAATAATAGCTTGTTCCCAACGAGTCACACCTCAACGGGTAACAGTGTGACTCGTTGGGAATGTTTTGGATAATAATTCCCAACGAGTCACAGTTACTGTTACACTGTTACTCGTTGGGATGATCCCACCTTGATTTAGGGTATCAATACATCTATCGCCACGAAATATTTTCGTTCTCAGATAAACAAAAATTGTTCCCAGGTATTTGGTACAACTTGGGGCACCCCGACTCGGACAGGTTAGGTTAGAAGGGGACGGCGGGGTCTGAAAGACCCCGCCGTCCCCTTCGTGGTTATTTTTTTTTAAACCGCCCAGAAGTAGGAGTCCCGCGAAGCGGGACTCCGTCGGCTATTGTGGAACTGATTTTGCATTGTTTGGTGACTACATTTTGGTGACAGATCTACTATTTTGAGGACAAACCCTATTATTTAAGAAACACAAAACTAATTAAATTGGTGATAGCTTACTAGTTAAGAAAAGATATTTTTTATTAATACTATTTTTTTCTTAACGCATTGTATAACTTTTCTTTACAACAGTACCAAAAACTGAAGGGTACCATAGCGGGACTTTTTGATAGGTATTTTAAGAGGGTGCCATACCGGGACCATACCATAGCGGGACTAACCGGCCGCTGTTGCCCAGAGTACATGTTACTAACCTACCGATTTTTTTACAACAAATCTTAAAACTTTATTTAGGTAGGTACCTACTTATTCTCAAAATGGACTGGAATGGAATGGCAACTTTAAATTTATGCGACACCTTTCCAAATATGGCTCAGAAATCGCAGTTTCGACCAACAAAGGATCGAACACAGCAACATTTCTATCGCATCAATCATGCACATGTCAAGGTCCTAATATTTGGCAATCGGCGTAAAGAGAGCAACTCTAAATCCTTGCATCCTTTGTGATGTCCGTCATGGGACAGATGTGCTCCGGAGTACAATCCACCGGCTGTGCGGCGAGCTTTTGTTAAATGAAGAGAAGTGTGGATGTGACATGGAATGTGGAAGGGTTAAAATAAGGTAAAATTCAGATGATATTTGTTGAATTGTGGTACCTATTTCAGTGTAGCCATCCCCATTAGGTTAATTAATATTGGTTTCTTAAGAAGCGGAATTTTGGACAGGATATTTATATTCTTTATGTCATCGACATTAATAAAAAAAAATGGAGAGAATCTCTTTGAGAAACCAAGGATGAATTGTTCGATAGCAGCATCTTGACATAAAAATCTTCTTTTTAGGCAGGATTTGTGGAAGTAGCGAAAAGTGTTGGCTTAAACATTAAATCCCCAATCTGCTTGCAACACGGTACCAGGCTGGACAGCTTCCTTTCTTTACTAACGAACAAGCGCGCATCCACACTAATCAATCGACCGTTAGTATCGCAGGCGCAACAGGTGTCGGCACAATGCCCGATATTCGCGCCATGATCCGCCATTATGTTATTATTATTGAGTAAATTATTTTCTCTTGTTACTTTTAATTTAAAGATTAGACTAGAAAGGAAATCAGTTAAAATTTTACCCGATTTCTTTTAAAAGGAGGAGATTCGTCGGTATTCTTTCAAATCAGGTAGTAAGGGTGATCCCTCTAATTATAGACCTATATCAGTACTACCAGCATTGAGTAAAATATAAGAAAAAACCATGCTAGACCAGATGTTGTCACATTTTAACTCAAATGGGATTTTACATAGTCGCCAGTTCCGTTTTATGAAAGGTAGGTCGACGACTGACGCGGGAGTAAAACTCATCAGTCACATTTTGGATTCCTGGGAGAAGTCCCAGGTTGCAATTGGCATTTTCTGTGACTTTTCAAAAGCGTTTGACTGCGTTGACCACAATACACTGATCTGTAAATTACACCACTACGGAATTCGTGGACAAGCTGCTGATCTTGTTCTTTCCGATCTATCAAACAGGCAGCAAAGAGTAAACGTTAACGGGGCGGTGTCCTCGGGGTCCTTAGTTAAGATGGGCGTACCTCAAGGTTCAATTCTTGGCCCTTTCCTATGTCTATTTTATATTAATGACCTTCCTTATATGATGGCGAATTTTTCGGATATAATTTTATTCGCTGATGACACTTCTCTTATTTTTTAAATAGATAGAAAAGATACGGATGTCTTACATGTCAACGATAGTCTGGCGGTTCTTTCGAAATGGTTCGCAGCTAATAATCTTATGCTTAATACGAACAAAACTAAATGACTGAAGTTTTCATTACCAAATGTAACCCAAATAGGGCTAAATATTAAACTTGATGGCAAAACAATTAATGTTATTACGGAAACTGTATTTCTAGGAATTACTTTAGATTTAAAATTGCAATGGGGCGCCCACATTAGAGCTCTTTCATGTAGATTAAGTTCAGCTGCATATGTAGTAAGAAAAATAAGGCAGTTGACTGTTAAAGCCACTACTAGGTTAGTATACTTTGCTTATTTCTACAGTATTATGTCTTATGGCGTTCTGGTGTGGGGATCGGCAGCTGAAGTAGATTCAATTTTCATTTTACAAAAGAGGGCAATCCGCGCGATCTATAAACTGGGCCTCGCGAGTCTCTTTGAAACAAATTCCAAGAAATTGATATACTAACTCTGCCTTGTCTTTATATCTTAGAAAGATTTTGTATGTTCGCAAAAACTTAGGACTTTTCAAAATAAGAAGTGATTTCTATAATATAAAAACACGTAGTAAAATGAAATTGAAATTTAGATTAACTAAAACAAGCAAGTTATTTCTTATAAAGATTATCCGCTTTTTTCAAGTTGCCAAAGTCAGATACAGAACTTAGCGATGGAAAGTTCAAAACCCACATCAAACGTATCCTTATCAAAAATGCATATTATATGATGAAGTTTGGCAATAATTCCTTCTGCACATGTGGCTTCCCTAGTACCTCATTAACGGCATCACCATGTAAATGTCTATTAACCGCTCCCAAATTAGGAAGTTTATTTAAACACACTTTTCTTTTGTTTTTTACTCTCTTCTTTGACAAAATCTTCTCATTATTTGACATTATATACCTCCAATTCTGATTTCAACCATTAATTATGGCTTTTGTAGAAAGGGTTTTAATTCAGGTACGTTACAGTTGTAATGGCATTTGGTTTAAATATGCTTTTATTTTTATTATTTTATTTATCTTTTATATAGATTCTTCTATATTTTGTGAATGTGAGAACGTTGTAGGCCTAACTTGTAGACTAGATTTGTAGACCTTTTTCTATTTTCTTGAGTACGTGTTACTTGTTGACAAGCCTACACTGTCCTCCTATACCTATTAGCACTGTTATAGAGGTATGAGGAACAGGGTATAAAGTGCACTCATACTCTATAGAAAAGGGAGGATCCTCCGACCAGACGGGTGTTGTGTTAAGAAGTCTTACAATCACAATCCGTCGGATTTTGATGCAAATTACTAATCCATTACTTCATATGTTTGAAAAATTCGTCAGCTCGACAACGTAAATCCCGCAATGAATGTTGTGAATTGTCAAAATCAATGTTTTGCCATTGTAAGTGTTTCGCGCTTATGTCGCGCTCTATTACATTGCAGCTCGGGGGTTAATGTTACATATTCCTTGTCAATCCATGTCCCATAAAAACACTGTTCAGGAATTTGATTCCAGTTTTTTTTTGGGTTCAAGATTACGGATTCTCTAAAGGTTGTTTTAAATGAAACAGCAGCATATTTCAATAAAAACATTAACTATTTATTAAATGCATAATATATTATTTATATTCACAGATATATATTAAACTTTACATTAGATTTTCGAGATAATCGCCCACAATTTCTTCTGAGGTGTTTATTCATATTAGGTGATATAATTTATGAAGAACATCATTCATGATTTTCTTTTTAGACCCCAAGTTTTGAACAATATCAATGATTTAAAATACTAACAGGTTATTTAACCAATTGTGAGGTGTAGGTATAGTTAAGGCTTTCTGCAGGTAACTATTCTATCTAAACTAATATAATAAAGAGAAAAGATTTGTTTTTTTTTGTATGTTTGTTTATAACGCTTTCACGCTAAAACTGATTTGGATGAAATTTGGCACATGGGTAGACCATGACCTGAATTAGGACATAGGGTTCTATTTATCCCGATATTTCCGCGGGATCGAGACTTTTGGGGGTGAAACCGCGGGGCGCAGCTAGTTAATTATAAAAATCAAAACAATAATTTTAGGTATTGTGAATGCTATTAACAAAAGGAATAAGAACGAACTTCTTAAAATAAGTCTTGAGCTACTTTTTCGTAACTAATATTAAAAGCAGTCAACATTTTTTTTAGAAAACAGTTCATATTATTTATATTATTTGCGTTAGGAAAGGCACATACCAATAGCTGTGCTCTGTGAGTAGTTTAATTGCGTATTCTATGCGACAGCGCATATCGAGTTTGCGCAGATTGACAGTTAACGGTGCGCAGGGCAGAATTAACAGTTTGGCCAAACAGTGAGAAGTTAATGCAAGTGCAGTATCAATACAAAGCCATATGTTTTGTAACAGAGTATTGAGGACATGGAGTTGGAACAACCGCTTTAAAATAGGTTATTGCGCAGTTAACTTTGATCACAGTCAAGCTATCAAAATATCTTCTAACTAGCTGTTTCCCGCGACTTCCGTCTGCAATCCAGGATGAAAAATAGGCTATGTTCCGTTCAATCCGTGCAGCCGTTTTTGCGTGATTGAGTAGCAAATAAATCAACAAACAAACTCACTTTCGCATGTATAATATAATATTAGTTAGAATACAGCTAGCTTTCATACATATATAGAGGTATAAGGAACAGGTGTAAAGCTCACTCATACTCTATGGAATTGGGAGGATCCTCCGACCAGACGGGTGTTGTGTCTGGTGGGCAACTGCCCGACGGTTGATGTCGGGCCGTTTGTATATATGCTAGGCGCGCGGTAAACTCTGCTTGCGCGATGCAGGATTTGCGTGACGTCAGTATGACGTGTAGCACGCATGTGGCGGTGTTGATACCGCTACACATAAATAAACTCACGCCTTGTTCCCATGAGGGTAGGCAGAAACTATACAATGCCACCTGCTACGATCCTTACATACTCCTTTTGCTTCGGTCAGGTGCGTATTACTCGCAACCGGCGTGCGTGTATGACCAGATGTATGAACGTAAACGAAGCAAAAAGAGTACAGCTAACAATTGGTTACAAAACCGCTTTCCAAACTTTCAAACATCGACGAATAAAATTGGAATTGTACAGATTAGTAACAACATTTTAACGCACTATATCACAAATGTAAAATTATTGATAATTAAGTTTAAACAGCGCCTATCTGTAGTATCGGTAGAGCCAATTGGAACGCGTTCTGTATGTAGGTGGAACTGTTGCCAGCCTGAAAATATAAATATAATAGAATAGAATTCTCTTTATTATGTACACCATAAAAATTACAGATATAAATAGGGGAAATAAACATCGTCAATGAACACATAACTGCATATCTTTCGCTATAGTATTTTTATCTCACGATGCGACGCGAGCCTTACTTGTGTTTACCAAGTGTACAAACACGCTGTGAATGTGTGTGTAAGCGTAGAAGCTCTCGATACGTTCAGAGACAATGACGAAGTCAGAAGTGTGTGTGTGTGTTATGTGCTGACGCTACTCAATCCACGCACACATTCACAGCGTTTTGATTACACTTAGTTACCACAAGTAAAGCGCGCGTCGCTTCGTGAGATAAAAATACTGTACTAACGAGTGGATTTAGGAAGATTGTAATTGTCTTACGCTATCGATCGAAGGTATGGTAGAAATTGACTAAAGGATTGTTAAATAAATAAATTAGATTGTGAGGAACCGGGCAGCTACGCACAGATGAACGTGTTACTACGGATTTACTTTGATCATCAGTTTCATGAACGGGATTATGGCAGTTAGTTCACTATAGTCCATTGTGGAGGTTTGTGAGGTGATGTTAAAATGGCATCTGGCAAGGCACAGTGATGACTGGTGGAGTAAGGCAGTGACCAAGTGTCGTCCATGGACTGGAAGGCGAAACGTCGGTCGTCCGGCAGCGAGATGGGCGGACGACATTGTTACCATCGCAGGTAGAGCCTGGATGAGCCTGGCACAGAAGCACGGAGATTGGCACAAGAATAGGGAGACCTATGCTCAGAGTGGGTGAAGCGAGGCTGTGGACGACGAGGATGTTAAAGTGCACGCTTTACGTGCTTATAAGTAAGGCAATGTATTATACGCCATATTAAGCATTTCTCCCCGACCATTACATTTTTATTTATGAGGGGGCTCGTGGCTAAATAATAACAGCCGTACGGGTTGATCTTCAAGGTTAAGAAACGCTTAACGAGCACGAGGTCGGTCTTTGGATGGGTGACCATCCATTACATATCGAGACCCCTGGTCATCGGAAAGCACTTTAAAGCTGCTGGTCCCGGCTGTCATTCGTAGATCTTTGACAGTCGTTACGGGTAGTCAGAAGCTCGAAAGTCTGACAACCAGTCTTCCCAAGGGGTATCTTGTTACCCAGTAACTGGGTTGTGGAGGTCAGATAGGCAGTCGCTCCATGTAAAACACTGGTATTCAGCTGCATCCCGGTTAGACTATAAGCCGACCCCAACATATTTGGGAGAACGCAGGCAGATTGATTGATTGGTTATGTTAAAATGTATGTCATTATTTTTAAAATACTCATATATATTTTTCACTCCTAATAAAATAGTTTAAAAATCTTACCTCTAAGAATATATTAGTGATGTACGTGTTGACTTGCTCCTTATTGTCTGAAGGCAGCGCGTTCAGCTTCTCTGTGAAAAGTGTTGCCAGCTCGCTGACGTGTTTTGTTAGCACTACTGTCATTCTGAAACACATAATAAAATTATATTATTATAATGAAAGTGCGGGCCTGGCGAGACTAATTTGAAACCTTTGGAATTTTCGCTTGACTTTTTTTGACTGCCTCGTTGGTCTAGTGGTCGCAAGCGCTACTACTGAGCATGAGGTCCTGGGTTCGATTCCCGAGTCGGGCAAAGTGTTATCGGGTTTTTCCATCTGGAATTTCTCGGTAGCAGCCCGGAGTCTGGATTTGTGCCCGGTTGATGGCAATAGGCTCGCCCCCTATTACATGGGACTTAAACATAACTGGCGAAATGTGGGTGTGCTATAGGTACACCTCTGCCTAACCCTTCGGGGAAAACAGACGTGATGTTATGTATGAATTTACTTTTTCCGCACTCACAATATTCTATTAAATTACATCACGAATGTTGCCTCGGAGTTCCTCAAGAGTCATTCGAACGTGGTAACACCTTTCTTGTCCAGCACTGCAGTTTGTATCTTTCATATCAGCAACAATCCCCCTTATTTATAAACATTGCATAAGGTTATGTTATGTTTAACGTCTGCTTAACCATCCATACTAATATTATAAATTCGAAAGTAACTCTGTCTGTATGTTACCTTTTCACGCCTAAACCACTGAACGGATTTCAAAAAAAATTGTGCAGGAAGATAGATGGCATCCTGAGGGTGGATATAGGCTATTTTTTGTCTCATACACAATCCTAAAGGGGGTGATATAGGGGATGAAAGTTTGCGTGGGAAACCCAGAGGGATATGAAAACTCAAAATGCTTTTGGTAGAAATAAATAATTACGTGTTTAAGAGCGCGTACATGGGTCCACTAGCGCCACTCCTTTAAAAAATATTATCTCGTGACTGAGAAGGAATTTTGAAAACCGGCTCAATAAGCGACCTCGGTAAGTGTGTTAAGATTTTACTAATATCTTTTATAAACTTTCATATTGAGACACGAAGCAACAAAATACGATCTAAACAAAAGCGGCCACATTCATTTAGATCGTATTTTGTTGCTTCGTTAGAAAATTCTAGACACGCTTACCGAGGTCGCTTATTGAGCCGTTATTCAAAATTCCTTCTGAGTCACGAGATCATACTTTTTTAAAGGAGTGGCGCTAGTGGACCCGTGTGCGCCCTCTTAAGCGTTTTTGTAAAATCGTCCCCCAAGGGTGAAAAGTAGGAGTTGATTTTAAAATTCACATATGATATTGAAATTTTTGTGTACCACTTTAAGCGATTTAAGGGATTGGAAATATAGTCTGTCTGTTACCATTTCATGCCTTAACGGAATTGGATGAAAAGGATATGGATAGGCCATGACCTGGCTTAACACATAGGATACTTTTTATCCCAGTTGCATATTCCCGTGGGATAATTTCCGACAATCACGGTAGTATATTTATAAAAAAAGGGAAAATATGGCTAATGCCGTAGGTAATTTTTTTACGCGGAAATCAAAATAGTATCTGAGCTCACTGCCCAGGGAGCGCTGGACATCAAGTATTGCCAGTCAGCCCTATGCTACTTACTGTGTGAGTGCGTCCGCTTCATCAGCGGTGGATCTACGCGACTTGACGAGTAACATCTCAGCCGCCTTGTGGTACTGTTCCACTGACAGCGCAGTACTTTGGGCCAGTGTTGACACTCCGCGCTTGTATACAGCCTTCACGGAGACTTCGGAGTCCATAGTTGATATGTAGTCCAGGATTTCCTTGTATTGTCTGGAAGGAGAGGTATGTGAAGTTAGTTAATAGTTGGAAATACGTCCCTATTACAAGGGAGTTAAACATAACTGGCGAAATGTGGGTGAACAGTAGGTACACCTCTGTCTATCCCTTCGCGGAATACAGGCGTCATGTTATTGATTGATAAATGTTTTTATTTCTCTAAGTAGGTTTGTACAAGCACTTTTCACGTCAATCATATTTTTTAAACTAGATGAGGTCGGCGTTTTCTATCTGACTACCTTGAGAAGAAAGGCCGAAACAAACTCAGAGGTTACATCTCTTTTAAAGTCCAGACATAATTTTGGTCAGATCATGTGAAGACCATGTAGATTAATGTCTGAAATGGTATTTTGAGGAAAGAACCACACAGATTAAGTGGACCTGTCCAGTCAGTGCACGCATTTGTCAGTTACCGTGCAGGTCAATTCAGAACTTAAGGAGCTCAAAGATTCGACGAACAATACCAAAGACAGGACATTTGGGTAGGCCGCATAAACTATCTAAACTGCCAGACCATGATTAAAACTGAAACAATGACCCACTTAGTCCTCACATTCACAAGAAATAAAATAAAATAATACTTTTTACAGTAAATGTTCACGTCTAAAATAGTTAGCAAAAATTCAACATTCACTCTGTAAATTTATTGGAGCAGCTCAATCCCAAGCCTTTTTGTCCTCAATATAGTCTTTCACAGTATAATAGGCGTTCTGGCATAGCTTCCGCTTAATAAAAGATTTCAATTTATTAAGGTTTAAATCTTGAATGTGCCTAGGAAGTTTATTATAAAAACGTATACATTGGAATCAGATGAGAGATAGTTTTATGAACTTACTTGACCAGCGGCTGGAACTGCAACTTAAGACCTAGGTCTTGTGTAGCGGTCTGCAGTCGTTCATGGAACACGTCAGACTTTGAAAGGCCTTCGCATGGAGATTCTTCGTCTTCCTCATCTTCTTCTGGCATTTCACACAGTTCTGTCGATGGAATGTTGTTCCTCTTAGCGGGTCGATGGCAAAAATAACACATAAAATACACTCCCGGACTCCTAAATCGAGCCACTCTGCGGTTTCAGTATAGAAATCTATAACTTTTTTAATGGTTGTGAATGAGGGCTATCTTGCTTGAGTTCGCCGCTAGAGGCGCTAGTGTAGAGTAAGATCTCTAGATGTCAAATATGTACTGAACGTTCACTGTTTGCGAGATTTTTTATCACGGATTTTAACTAATGATTCATAATTGTTGTATTGGTGCCATTCCTGATTAATTATGGCTTTAGATTTTAAGTAAAAAGCTAGCATCTAATTTGGTAGCACTTGAAGGAAGAATAGGATTTGTCTGCTTCATGCTTGCCAATTGCAATTTTAGGATAATTATAATTTAAATATTCATTTGAAGTTATAAAATGTAATAAAATAAACATAATATGAATTTATGAGTACTTAAACATATCCAAAACATCAAATAAAAGTATTGACAGGACCTTACTTGTCAGTGGCGCCAACTGGTGAGCACTAAAACGATAGCCCCCATTAAAATTCGGAACAATGACGACACCAAAATTATGGGCAGTATATCGGATCAAAAGTCACGTGTAATTGCACAGTGGCTGGATTTAGGAGTCCGGGAGTGTATAATATTAAAAAAAGAGAGGTTTTTTCATTTGTGCACGAAAGGAGCCTGCCCGAGCAACGTACATTTCGACATTCTGTTACGTCAGGCGCAACCTGGGCAATCGACTTATATCGATTGGCTAATCCTTTAACCATGATGGCAAATATATGGAATGTTATTGGAGTTATGGCAGTAAGCCGTGATCCCGATGGGGTTTCCCATCGGCAACAAAGAGCTAAAAGCTAGCGAAACTCTGCAGTGGTGATGGCCATCGATATCTAAACATGGTAAAATAAAAATATTTGATGTCTTTTTTTGGGTATCGACGACCGCTGTTAGTGTTGTAACTTGAAGTATGAGTTGAGAAAATCTGTTTTTTTATCGTGATGAGATATCGGTACCAAAACATGCTTCTAGACCCAGCGGTTAAAGTAGGTAGACTGTCAGTTAATTAATGAATATAAGATTATTATTAAGTAGATATAGTTCCTATAACCACCATGTATTTTATTTAAAGTTTGTGAAACTCATGTGTGATATCGATACACAGCGCGTAGCGGAGTTTCGCTAGCTAATTTAATTTCACCCTGTATAAGAAACTCTAGTAAAGTTCGTATAACCCCCATGTATTTAAAGTATGTGAATCTCATGTGTAATTTGTTATTTATTACACTAGAGAATAGAAAACTCAAAATTCAGATAAAGAGTTTAACTGATGTCTGGTACAAACGATGACATGACGAAGGATTGATATTTTTTACTGTTCATTGAATGAATTCGCAAGAACCATACCATTACCACACCACCATACCATTTGTGTTACAATTTGTAAAATAAGCATAAGCTAAGTACCACCCTATCGCTTTGGGATATCCTGTTATAATAGAAGTGTTGTGTAAATAAATACATAAATAAATGATACTTTGTTCCGCAACCTGTCTGCATAATCAACCTATAATGCACCCACTGCTGGGATACAGGCCTCCTCTATTCGAGAGGAAGTGGGCTGTAATATACCACGCGGGCCCAGTGCGGGTTGGTAGATGTCACATGTCTTTGGATATTTGGTTGTAGGACATGCCGGTTTCCTCACAATGTTTTCTATCATCGTTTTGAGAGCAGTGGTGATGTAATTATTTGCACAAAGTAAAGCACCTGCCTGGGTTCGAACCCACGACCTACAACTCATGAGTCGGGGCCGTTACCACTGGGCCACCACTGCTCTTCTGCAACCTGTCTGCCAATCAGGTTGATATTGCTACTCTTGATAAGTTGCGTTCTCTCTGAACATCTTGTTACTTTCAGAATTAATCCATTGCACCTATTTTACGGTATCAACTTAGAACACGAGTTAATAATACAATCTTCTTTCTAGCTTAAACATAGACTGGTCTTTGTTTTTATCCAGCATACAATAAGCATTCATTATTCTATTTCAAATAAATAAAGTTCAAGAAAGAAACATACCAGCAACTTGCTGCAGCGTCTCCTTGATATCTTGTCTCTTGTCGGCATCGACACTGCGTATGCGTTCCTCTATACGCATACTGACTTGCTTCGATAACATCTCTAGCGCTTCTAAATGTACCAAGCCTGGAATTAAAGAAAATATTTTTAAAGTATTGAAAAAAAAATTTTTTTTTCCTATTTCCGAAAAATATACATACGATGCTACAAGAATCTTTTGGCGCTTGAATGACATTTACAGGGTGGCGTTGTTGGTATACATTTGTGCAATTGTATTGAAGAAACAATATGGCAGCGATAGTTTCGATTTTGGCCTCCCGCCAAAAGATCCTTGTACATACATGGGTTTTCACTGGTTTTTACACTAAGCTCGAGGCTTGTATCGCAGCAACTAATGAATCGCGATAAAAAGGCCTTTTCATATACAGGTTGACTTGTAATTTGACGTATTCTCTCCAGGACGTGTAAGTGTGACCCATTTGCAACAATTAAGCACCCCATAAAGTCTAGGCGAAAATTCACGGAACTCGAGAAAACCCAATTTTTATGTATTTAAAAAAAAAACAGAATTTATCGCTAAATATCACTTTTCTCTAAAGTCTGAAATTGAACAGGCTTCATTGCTAAACAGTTAATCAATTCGATTATCACACAATATTGAAATATTTCAACCATTTGCAGATTCGACCTTTGCCAGCATTATCGTTTCATCGGCACCTCTAAATATTTATTTAACTTTTGTACCTCTTTAGATAGCTGATTAAATGAAGATGTCTTCTCCGTAAATGGTACGCTTAATGCCATAACACAATTTTGAGATAACTGGTGTTAAAGTTCATGTGATTATTTTTGAAAATGGTTAATAAACTTTTTCCTTTAACTTTTAACTGTTTGATGTTTTAGAACATTTGGATATATCGAAAGGTTTGTTAAGGTATTGGGTACCCAATAGAATAGCAATGAAGGCTATTCAATTTGAGAGTTTAGAGAAAAGTGATATTTAGTGATGAATTCTGGGACATTTTCAAAAAAATCATAAGAAATGGCTTTTTCCGAGTTCCATGAATTTTCGCCTAGGCTTTGTGGGGTGCATAATTGTTGCAAATGGGTCACACTATCACGTCCTGAAGTAATACGTGAAATTACAAGTCACATGCATCTTACTTACTTTTACTTATGCATCCCTTCACAAACAGTTTTTCGTGATTGTGACAGGATTCCTTATTTATCTCCACAATTACTAAATTGTTTGGTCAATGTTATTTGTATAGTAGACTCAAGAAATAGAAACACGTTCTTGAGATCTGTATTATTGCTTTCCATGCAGTAGAAAGATTTTTTCCACTCGGTAACTGCAAGGTCTTCAATGCTAATATCCAGACCTTTTAATAATATTTGATGAAAAATAACATAATTGATACTATGTATTGTTATTTACTTGTGGTAACTGGGTATGTTATATACAGGGTGGCATGGACATTAACGCGCAAATTGTAACCATGAATTCAGCACATGAGCGCCCTAGCGTAGAAACATTTCATCGGTTATAAAATAATATACAATACCAACGCTGTCAAAATGTACGGACAAAATTTATTATTATTTTAAATAACCTACTTAAAAGTTCAACACAGGGGCGTTCAGAATCATGTACTGTTGCCGTACTATGACGTGCTATTACCATCATGGTTCTTTTGCGAAAAAGGGATAGTGCTATCGGTCATATATAGCTCCGTCTCTCTTTCACGCTGGAACAATGATGGCTTTAACACGTCATAGTACAGCCGCTGAATCCATGGTTGCGCGTCGCTGTTCCTACCACCCTGTATATAACATACCCATTTACCACAAGTAAATAAGAATACATAGTATCAAATAAGTTATTTTTCAAGAAATATTATTAAAAGGTCTGGATATTGGCATTGAAGACCTTGCAGTTACCGAGTGGAAAAATCTTTCTACTGCATGGAAACCGATAATACAGATCTCAAGAAGTGTTTCATTTTCTTGAGTCTACTATACAAATAACATTGACCAAACAATTTAGTAATTGTGGAGATAAATAAGGAATTCCGTCACAATCACGAGAAACTGTTTGTGAAGGGATCCTTAAGTAAAAGTAAGACGCATAAGTAAGTTTTTTTTTTTAAAAATGGACTTTCTTTGAGATGGTTCAGAAGTTTAAGGGCTATTTCCTAAACTTTTGTGTTCTAGAGAAAAGTCCTTTGATGTTATTATTATTTCAGAACCTTACCTTCAAAATCATCAAACAGATTCTCATAGTGCACCTCCTTGGCTTCTCTCTTCTCTTCCCTCACTCTATCATCTTCTTCTGCCTTAGCCTTGGCTTCCCTCAGGACTTGGGACAGTACCGGTTTGTCTCCAGCTCCCAGGCCAAGTAAGGCACGTTTCTTGGCTAACCCTGGGTCACCATCTTGAAGGACTTCCATGGTTTTTTTGCCTATGGTTTCTAGGGTATCTAGGCCACCGTGTATTACTTTTGTGCCTGAAATGTTTGTAAAAAGAGTAATGAAAATACTGAACCTATTTAATAAAAATCATAAATTCATTCACTGACAGAGAATGCAGAGCCTTAACTGCCGGGTATAGAAGCATTAAATTTTGCACTGAGTTCCTTATGCAGGGTTAGTTTTCAAAGACCTGCCAAATTTTCAGAGATGATTCAGATTCGATAATATTTCCAATTTACTTTCTTTTTTCAAATTTTTTAGTATTTAGTCAATTTATGATTAATTTTGTTTTCTATTGTTATTAATTTATGTACTAGATTAGTAGTACCTACTCAACATGAGCGCTCGCCGCCGCGCCGCGTACCGTGCGAGAGGTCGCAGATCCTTGACCTTGATCCTTGGATCCTTGTCGCGTGTTCCTAAGATAGGAAATTTTGCGGAGATTTTCAATTAAATGTTTACACATTGTGTGTTTTTTTTATTTTTATTATTATTTGATTGTAATGTTTAACACACAATAACGATTTAATTAAGAGATTTTATCTTTAAAATTTGGCAGGTGTTTGAAAACTAACCCTGTATAACGTATGCTCACGCATCATACGCGTGTAGCAGCAGCAGCGGGAGACGCGCGGGTAGAGGGGTCTCACAGCTGATCAAGCCACCGGCCGCGCCCCCACTACTACTCTCGGACAGATATGGTCATCAGCGGACGTACCGTGCGATCCCTTTAAATTACAGTTTGTAACCGAAATTCTGTATTAAATCAAGTTATTTCTAAGCAAGTCCTATTTAATTTCATATCTTCAACAACGTAGATAGGGATTGCAATCCCGCAGCTAATTCAATCCCGCGGGATTGATATGCGGGATTACTCAATCCCGCACGGGATCACGCGGGATCCCGCGCGGTTTTTGTGTAAAAATCAACTTTTATAAAACATTTCTTACATTAAGCAACAGAAATTATTTATTTAATTTTTATTTTTTTATTTTTAACCCACTTCACAAAAAGGAGGAGGTTCTCAATTCGTCTGTACGTTTTTTTTTTTTTATGTGTGTTAGCTCAGAACTTTTTTCTGGGTGAACCGATTTGGATGATTCTTCGATTTGGATGATTTTATTTGATAGGTGGTGGTGCTTCACATGTGGTCCCATTTAAATTTGATCAAGGTCTGACTAGTAGTTTTTGAGTTATCCTTAATAATGCATATTTTTTCCACTTAGTTTATATGGATGATGTGTTAATAATTTCCTGTCACTGTTATTTACACACCAAGTAGTGGTATACGAATTTGTGTGGGGTAGGTACCGCAACTAAAAAGTGAAAAATAAAATCATTTTTACAAAAAAACAACCGACTTCCAAAAAAAACACTAAAAGACGTGAAAAATAACTTTAATTTCGGAAGTCGGTGGCCCAAACCGAAAATACAAAACCAATGACACCGACTTCCAAAATTAAAGTTATTTTTCACGTCTTTTAGTGTTTTTTTTGGAAGTCGGTTGTTTTTTTGTAAAAAAGATTTTATCTAAGTTAGTAAGTTATAAGTAATCTGCTTTCTTAGATTCAGCTTCAATCTTGACCACTTTCCGTACTTTTTTCAATAGATCGTCATATGTTGTAGAAATCATTTCAAGTAGCAGTGAATTTATATTTACAGTCACACCCTGTTCATTGCACCCTATTCATGTGCGGAACGGCAACGTCGTGCTCGTGCTACTCGCGATTTACGCGAAAGTTTTAGCGCCAAATTTTTATTTGCGGGATCCGCGGGTCCGCGCTTTGAAGCTGTGGGATTCAGCATACTAATAAAAGCAGCAGGATCCCGCGGGAATGCGTGATCCCGTTTTACGGGATTGCAATCCCTAAACGTAGATAAGTACTAAGTGATTCACTAACTGATTTTTGATTTCATCCTCCAAAGGATAAAAAGGGAAGGAAGGATTAATATATTAGTACTCCAGACCGTATTTATATATTTTAACGGGGACTAGCCTTCGGCGCGGGAGATATTATAGTGCGCAAGTGTGTGCGGAGACACAGGTGCACTCTCTCTTCCCTCACTCTCATAGTCCGATAGGACGGCACGCAATCCAACACAACCGAAGGGAGATCAGGCGCAGGACCAACTGCTTAACGTGTTTTCCGAGGCACGAGGGTATCACACCGCCAACTTCCAAACTCCGGGCTGTTACTGAGAAATTCCTAATGGAAAAATCCAAAAACACTTTGCCTGACCTGAGAATCAAACCCAGGACCCCACGCTCAGTAGTCGCGCTTGCGACCACGAGACCAACGTATGTATGGCACTATGGCAGTTCGTAATTTTTGCCGCCATCGGCAAAAATTCGCGATGGGATTCCCCATGGAATCCCATCGCGTACATGGCTTGCAATGATATAATTCTCCATTGACGGACCGTTTTAATATCGTCGAGTAATAAATTCAGCAACTAAAGAACAGATGGAAGAGCAAACCATAGTGCAATCTGAAAAGGTTTCTGCAGTAGTTCATTCCATAGTTACATCCTATTTCAGTTCATTCCTATCAGCCTAGACTAGACTAGACTAGTCCCAAGCAAGTCTATAGGATAAAACTGGTAGCCTGTAGGTCTAAGTGAGTAGGAGTCATTTTCCAGTACACAAACAACAATTCTTAAAAGAAAGTTCAAACATTCCTTACCGGTAGTTTCAACAAACTTAGTAACACCAGAGAACAGGCTGCCAAACTGGAATGCCTCCCCAGCGTTGGCTCCAGCATTGGCTCCAACATAGCCCTCAGCCTCCTCACTTCCAACCACTGTTATTTTATCACCAGTTGGTACATCCTCAGGCCTGGTGACTCTGGTCTCGTTGTCTTTAGATGTTCTCCTGGCTAGTTCTTCTGGATCGGGTGCACCTATACCGGTTTCTAGAACTGTGGATATGCCCTGGAAGTATTTATAGATACATTTTAGACTGGCGAAATGTGGGTGTACTATTATGGTACAGCTCTGCCTAACTCTCTGGAGATTACAGGTATGATGTAAGTTCTTTTGTACACACGTTTCTCTTGCTGTGGAAAACTACGGTTTATTCGCCCGCGGCACTACGGCACGCCGCCGCCGTGTACCATAGAACCGTGTCATATACAAGGTCACACGATTTTTCTACGGTTCGGTAAACACGCCGTACCGTAAAGAAATCGTGCCTTGTCCAAAGGGCTTTAAGTTGTTTAGAGAAGGTGGGTTGTGGAGATTTTTTTAATCTCCATGTTGGGTGTTAAAATACAGCCATAGAACAAAGGTCAGGTTCAGGTTATGTTTTTAAAGTAAACGCTCATCAGATGGGATATTAACCCCTAAATAAATGAAAAATCTAGGCTCAATTTATAGTAAATTTTATTAAACACACAAGAAGTTATTGCTGTAATTTTAAAGTGGAACAACTTTATAGGTTTTCTAAAGTTGTATTTAAAGTACATGAGTTGATAAAGATATGTAAATAATAAGTAGGTAATGGGAAATGCCACAACATATTCTGAGGTGTGCTGGGGCTCTGTCTCGCATAGGGTGGTAGCATTATGTTGAGCGATCACCGTTTTGCGTGGATGTAACACATATTTTCCCCAACTTGTTCATTTATGTATTTGTATTTTTCTGCATCATGTTTACCGAAAATAAACGTATTTTCTTTCTTTATTTATCTTTTTACATGATGGTTAAGTTATGTCTAATAAATGTTAAGATTGCCCACTAATGTGTTTTCGATCTAGCCTGTCCCTTGCAGCCCTCCCCAAGCGACGCCCTAAACCGAGGTCCGTACCCCACAGGGGGTGCCCTTAACGTGCAGTTGATTAGTTTATAAGTTTGATGGTCTGGCTGCACCCACAGGATAGTCCGGCTAAGCAGCCGACAACCTCTTTGGTTGATCTACGAAGTGCCATTCCCAAAAAAAAACCTATTCCGCCTCATTGCGAAACGATATCAACCTTTAGTCAAGGCCCAAACCTTCGAGGCAGCTATTGTATTTTGAACTTAATTTCGAGAAGTATAATTTTTTTAACACACTTAAAACTTAAGACTTTGTTTAACGTGAGTTTCTGTAGTTAAAACTTTAACTTTATAGGAATTTGGTTCTAAATTAAAAAATGGCTCAATGTTGTAAACCTTGATCTAAATTTGATTTTTTCTTAATTTCGTTTGAGTTTTTTTTTCCTTTGTATTTCCTGTGCATGTCCCAAAAAAAATATTTTTCTTTCTTTTCTTTCAAAATAATAGGTCTTTACCTATGAAATTGCCGTTTTGTATGAAAAAATTTAAACGAATTTTTTTCATGAATTTTTTATTTGTATTAATCGAAGTAATCACCCATGCAATCAATGCATCTTTGCCATCGCAGTGGCAGTTTATTGATGCCCTTCTTAAAGAAATCAGCTGGACGGGAGGCAACAAATTCTTCAAAGGCATTTTGTACTGCCTCTCGGGTATTAAATTTTTTTCCCGCCAAGAAGTTATCCAAATTCTGGAAAAAGTAGTAGTCTGTAGGCGCAAGGTCTGGTGAGTAGGGCGGATGACGGAGAGCTTCCAACCCTAGTTCTTGCAACTTGGAGACCGTCTGCTGTGCAGTATGAGGTCGCGCGTTGTCGTGCAGGAGCAGCGGAGACGAGCGATTGACCAATGCTGGTTGGAGATGCGCCAGCTTCTCCATCATTGTGTTCAGTTCTTCACAGTACACATCTGCAGTAATGCTCACCCCGTTTGGTAAGAAGCTGTGATGAATCACACCGGCGCTAGACCACCAAACAGTGACCATCACTTTTCTAGGGGTAAGTTTTCGTTTAGGGCATTGTTTAGGTGCTGAACCAGGATCCAACCAACTTGCTGAGCGCTTACGGTTATCAAACAGAATCCATTTTTCATCGCAGGTAACAATGCGGTTCAAAATTCCTTCATTTGTGTGTCTGTTGAGCAGTGCAAGGCACGTCTCGACGCGTACTTCGCGCTGGCGATCATTGAGTTCGTGGGGCACCCATTTGTCAAGCTTTTTTACCTTGCCAATTTGACGCAAATGGACCAATATTGTTTTGACGCTAACGTCGAAAGCTGCTGCTAATTCAGCCGTAGATTGTGTATCATCAGCTTCCACAATCGCCTTTAATTCGTCATTGTCGACCAAAGTCTTCGGACGACCGCGAGGTTCATTTTTCAGGTCGTAATTTCCAGAACGGAAGCGAGCAAACCAATAACAGGTGGTGCGTTGGTTTGTAGTGTTAGCTCCGTAAACGTCGTTGATGTTGCGTGCCGCTTGTGCCGCGTTGCTGCCACGACGGTACTCATATTCCATAATTACTCGAATTTTTAACGTATCCATGATGACGAAAAAGATTGAAATGCGATGAAAATGTAACACTAATCAATAAAGAAATGACTACTTTTAGAAAAAAAAAACCATGTTTTTAAAATAAAATTAATTTGAAATTAGAATTCTTAGCCAAACAAAAATTATTTTGATTTGAAATGGCCAGTACTGCAGAACGGCAATTTCATAGGTAAAGACCTAATATAAACCATATTATATAATAATGCCGATTGCGTTTATTAGGTTGTAAGTAAGGTGATATATTAAGTTTACCTGTGACACTTGACTGGTGATATTACTAATACCAGCTGTAGCAGAATTAAGACCAGCGGTGGCAGAGCTCAGCAGAGAATCCACACTCCAACCCCAACCCCACCCACTGCCACCACCTGCGGATGCCGCTGCAAGTCTGTCTGTGACTTCTTGGATGTTAGGTTCCGGTTGCTGGGTTATTGGTTTGGGTTGCATCGCTTGTGGTTTTGGTGGGTAATCAAACTGTAAAAAAAAGCAAGTACTTAAATGTATTTTTTTTCTGATTCAATTACTTTTATGAAACGCAAATCTTGCTCTCTTGTTGCTTACAAAGTTGGTATGACTGCAGACTTTTTTAAATAGAAACCAAAACACTTTAAAAAACAAGTGATGTAATATTTTATACAAATGAAAATATTTTGGTGTAACCAGTATTAAAATACCAACAAAGATCTGAAAATACCTTCTGAACATCAGCAGACACATCTTCAGTTCCCCAGTCATGAAACTCATCCCAGCCTGTGTCCTGAGAGTTTTGACTATCCTTCGTAACACTAGGCTTGACCTCTGATTTATTCTTAGCTTTCTCTGGTACGTTACTCTTGGCGCCTGGTTGTGGTGCTATGGGTTCTGCGTCTTCTATGTCAAAGTCGTCCCAACCGTCAGTTTCTTTCTGGAATTATGAATTTAAATTAGAACTGCCGAACAACAACCGATGCTTTGGTACTCGCATCCAGTGAATTCCTGCGGCCTTCACCAGGTCATCGGTCTATCTTGTGGGACCGGTCGAAGTGACTGTGCTTGGGGGAGGCCTATGTCTAGCAGTGGACGTCTTTCTGCTGAAATAATGATGATGATGACAACAACAACAGAACAGATTTTATCTAATACTTACTGTAGCGGTATCAACATCGCCATATGCGTGCTACACGTCATACTGACGTCACGCAAATCCTGCATCGCGCAAGCAGAGTTTACCGCGCGACTAGCATATATACAAACGTCCCGGCATCAACCGTCGCCGCGAACCGAGCCCATATGCGCTACTTACAGCGAGCTGTAAGGACACGTGTAGCGGAGCATTGGGAAACGGGCTGGGATGAGTTGCTGAGCGAACTTGAGCCTACCCACCTAGCATTCTGGGAGCTTCAGAGGAAACTCAAATCCCGAGAAGTAGTCCCTATGCCCCCATTGATCCGCCCAGACAATACCATCGCTTTCGATGATGTCGACAAGGCCGAGTGCCTAGCCGACAGTCTTGAGGCCCAATGTTCGCCCAGCTCTCAACCTGTAGACCAAGCTCACCTCTCTGAGGTCGACGCCGAAGTCGAAAGGAGAGCCTCCCTCCCCCCCGTAGAAGACCCCGAGTGCCCTCTGCCTCCCGTCACCCCCGACGAAGTGCAAGAGCTCATAAAGGGCCTTAAGCCCCGTAAAGCCCCCGGTTCTGATGGAATGACCAATAAGGTGTTCCAACTGTTCCCTGCCCACCTGATCATGCTAATGACCACCATCTTCAATGGCGCCATGAGCAATAACATCTTCCCCCAAGCGTGGAAACAGGCCACTGTCATCGGCATTCCCAAGCCGGGCAAGCCTAAATCCGCTCCCTCCAGCTACCGCCCCATCAGTCTCCTCAATGTCATCGGCAAAATCTATGAGAGGCTTATTTATAAGCGTCTCAGAGACTATGCCGAGACGAAAGGTCTCATTCCCAACGAGCAGTTCGGTTTCCGAACCCAACACTCGTGCGTCCAACAGGTCCACCGTATCGTCGAACACATAAGCGTTGGCTTCCAACGTGGTTCGTTGACGGGTGCTGTTTTCTTCGATATAGCGAAAGCGTTCGACAAAGTCTGGCACAATGGCTTATTATATAAGCTATACCAACTTAAAGTGCCAGATCGTCTCGTGCTCATCCTGCGAGACTTTTTGTCGAACCGCACCTTCCGATTCCGCATCGAAGGAGCGCTATCCTCCCCCCGTCCCATTCGCGCCGGAGTCCCTCAGGGCTCCGTGCTCGCCCCTCTCATTTTTACGCTTTTCACCAGCGATATCCCCAAGAGTAAAAGGGCTCAGTTGGCTCTGTTCGCAGACGATACGGCCATCTACTACACCGGCGTAAGCCCCGACGCGATATCTCGCACTCTCCAAACCACAGTCAACCAACTCGGTGACTGGTTTAGGAAGTGGAGAATCGAAGTAAACCCCGATAAGAGTCAAGCGGTTCTATTTTCGAAACCGAGACTCAACCCCACCCCTCCCCGTCCGATCACCATGTTCGGCAAGCCTATCCCTTGGGAGAAGCGAGCCAAATACTTGGGTGTCACTCTAGACCACAGACTCTCTTTCGGTGAGCACATAAAGCAGGCGCGTTCGCGCGCCGCTTTCGCTCTCGGTAGACTCCACTCCCTATTGAATGCACGCAGCAAATTGTCACTCAAGTGCAAATTGCGCATTTACACAGCGTGCATTCGTCCCATCATGACCTACGCGAGTGTGGTTTTCGCACACTCGAAACCCCACCACATCCATAGGATGCAGACCCTCCAAAACCGGTTCCTTCGTAGGGCAAACGGCTCCCCTTGGTTCGTTCGAAACGAGATCCTCCATCTCGACCTTAAAATCCCCACTATCCGTCAGTTCATGAAGCGCATTTCCAAGCGCTTCTTCGACTCCGCGGCCTCACATCGCAACCCTCTGGTTGTCGAGGCTGCCAGATATGCCCCCTCCCGCATTAGTCGTACCCGCCGTCCAAGGCATGCCCTGACCGACCCCGATGACCCCATAACCCTCCTCCAGGAGAGCAGTAGGGCCACCAGTACAGTGCACAAACACAGACCGCCATCGTTCCGACCTCGCCGCCGAGGTCCTACGCGACGCCCCCGACGTAATTGTCCCCCCCCCCGACCCTTGCTCGACGACGCGCCAGCCCGCGCCGTAGCTGAGCCTGTAGCTTTAAATTCCCCAGTATAATAATAATATAATTTAGATCCAGCCTGTCCCATCTTGCTGCCCTCCCCTCAGTGACGCCCTAAGCCGAGGTTCGTACCCCACAGGGGGTGCCCTTAGCGTGCGGTCACCTAAATTTAAGTATTGTTCGCCCCTGGCTGGAGGCTTTAAGTTAGTAGCTTAAGGCACCCACAGGTTTGCCCGGTTAAGTAGCCAGGACCTTAGTGGTCACAACTACGAGCTGCCCAATAGGAAAAAAAAAAAAAAAAAAAAAAAAAAAAAAAAAAAAAAAAAACAACCGTCGCGCAGTTTCCCACCAGACACAACACCCGTCTGGTCGGAGGATCCTCCCTTTTCCATAGAGTATGAGTGAGCTTTACACCCTGTTCCTCATACCTCTATACATACTGATGAAATTATGTATTTTATGATTTTAAATAATTTTAATGAACCAAATAATTTTATTAATAAGTATATTATGTTTTATAATTATTTAAATTAATTTATAGATGATTGTGATTTTATTAATTAATTAATTTTATTTAGGTACTTATGTCCTTACACACATCAAAAGTGTCTCGGGATCAAGCACGTTTTTGCTAGTTACTAAAAATCTGGTTTTTTTAACTCCTATGTATACTTTTTAGTAAATTTCGCCATTTGAAAAAGGAATAGTTTTTGAATTTCGGTCAAAAGATGACTTCTTTGTCAAGTCGTTTTCCTTTATAATCCTGCAACGAGTTTGAGGCCAAATCAGTAAAATGTATACCATACTTCTGAGTGGAATCAATACAAAAGAACATTATTATGGAGAGAAGACGTCATTTGAGCCGAGAAGACATGATCATAGCCGTGGGAATGTTGGACGCTGGCTCTCGTAACGAGCTGTGGCAATCGCTCTGAGCACTACGCAGTGTTATAAGTTGACTTTGGACACGTTACCGCATCACTGGCAGCGTGGCAGAGCGACATGGATGATGAGCTAGCATCACCACACGCAGACAAGATCGTTACATACAAATTACTGCTTGAAGAAATTGTACAGACCGCGATGATGTTGGTTATGATGCTTCATTGCTCTTTAGGGATGTTAATAAGCGATCAAACCGTAAGAAATCGCTTGCATGAAGTCAATTTCCGTTCTCGAAAGCCGCTACGTGTACCAGCTATTGATCCCCGCAATCGCAGAGCCCGTTTACAATGGGCTCGTGCACACAAAAGTTGAGCTGGAGGTTTTGGAGGACCTCTGGACGCCAAGAACGTTTAAAATTATGCCAGGAAGTCCATGCGTACAGTGGTAGAACAATCATGATATGGGCAGGTAATTGGATCGGCACACGGCGGAAGAATTCAACTGATTTTGATCAGGCAATCTCAATGCACAGAATTACGCTGAAACAATCGTATCAGATGTTGACAATCCTTTGCGGACCCAATTTGGTGCTTAATTTTTTCTTATGCATGACAATGCACGTCCACATACTGCCTAGTCGTTGCAAACACACATGCCGCAGCTAATATCAACGTCCTACCATGGCCTGCTCAATCGCCAGACTTGAATCCCACTGAGCACGTATGGGATATGCTTCAAAGAATAGCTCTGCTAAATATGGATGTCGTACACACACCATAAAATCTTTTTCGCCTGTTACAATGGACGTGGGCAGCCATTCAGCAACGAGATTTGGATGAACTAATATTGAGTATGCTGAATGGTTGCGATTGTGTTATAGGTACGCATTATCGGCGGAAATACAGACTACTAATCGTTTATTTTACGAAATAAACACCTATAAAAACTTTTTTTTTTTTAGTCACATTTTAATGTTAGGATGTTAGGTGAAAAATCCAGCATAAGCAATAATCGCGGAAAAGTCTTTTTTAATGCAAAAGCAGAGAGTACTTCGTCGATCTATACATACGAAAACATTTTAATTAATCAATCAAAATAGACTAAATTTCAATACAACATTAAATTTTTATTCAATTTTAATTATTTTTTTTTGATTCATAAACACTTTTGATGTGTGTAGGTACTTCTGTTATTTATTTTAGTATGCCTGTGGAGTGTATTTAACTTGTGTAGTTTAATATTAAAACCCGGTAAAGGTCATCCCTGCTCAAAATCGAAATGTGAATAGAGTCAAATTTAAAATAAAAAAGCATATTATTGTTTTTTCCAAATCAACATAAGTCACTAAAAACACTACTAAAATAATGGTTAAAATCAATAATTTCTTTCATATTCCAGTATGTCCATTGGCATGTGTTTATCAAAGTCAAGCACGTGCTCGACGACCAATCAGCATAAATTATGAAGCACAGAGTATCATTAAAATACTAATAGTATGAGTTAATGGGAGTGAAGTCAGCAAGTTCAATTTTGAAACGCCGGTATGTTTCCTTAGTTTATATCAAACAACGGTATGTCCATACTTCAACCTGATTTTTTAGCTTAATCCGTAAATTTATATAATTATGTTTATTTTCATTCTAATCAACACAATATCCTACACAAGTGATTCATTAATAAAAAAAATCATAACATAATAATCTTTAACCAAAAACATATTTCTTTAATTTCCCACTTTTCTCTTTGAGTTGACATACCAGGTTTTGATTAACTACACATTTGTGTCTTTGGATACTAAATCATTTTTAAGTATACTAGCAAAAATATGGATATTAAAATAAATTCGTATTTTTATTATTATAACATAGTATTATACCTGTTTTGTCTGTTGTAGGCAGAGGAGTATTATAATGTAGCCGTAGTACTAATTAATTATTATTATTATTTAAATTGATTTATTAAATGTACCTTGTTTATTAATCTACATCAAATGTGTCTTGAGAGGCAGATTTTTGTTGAAATGCATGACAGCTAGCTACTGGCTAGCTTAGTTTGTGTAAGTACTCCTAAATTGTGTGCTACTAAAGTACCTAACGCTCACTACCTGCGGCCTGTGGTTTCAAACACATAAGTGAATATCCCATAGGAATATTGAGATAAAAAGTATCCTATATCCTAATTCAAGTTATGGTCTACCCATGTACCAAATTTCATCCAAATCCGTTCAGCCATTTTATTGTGAAAGCATAACAAACAATCATACAAAACATCAAATCTTTTCTCTTTACAATATTAGTATACACATAGTTTAGTAGGTTGTTAAGGAAAAACATTAAACATTGATAGAATATCATAAACATCCCAAAATAACTTGTTGAATCATTACTGCATACATGCATTGATCTATTATTGGTAATTTTAGTAAGGCAAACTTAAGCAACTTCCAAATAAAGTAATTAGCAAACCAAATGCGTCCCATAAGGTCATTGCTGCCTTAATAACTATTAATTTTGTATATATTGTTATATCTTTGGAATATATTGTTTTATTAGGTATACTATTAATTTGGTGTTAATAATTTATCTAACATTTTGTAGCCATAAATCAGCATTAATTTTAGATAAGATATGAACAAGATTCAGTATGAATTAGGTATATCTAATGCATTCTAAATCATGTGGTACTTATTACACAATATTGGCTTAAGTTATGCGTTGTTGGTCCAACTTGGAAGATGAGACATGTGTAGTGGGCTGTTATTAGAAAAGTTGAATGTAGGACAGAATTTTGCAAAGCTTTAAAAAAAAAAACTGTTGTACATACCACATTTTCTACTAACTTTTGATCAATTTTGGAACTTGTTTTAGTATTCAAAGGCTTTTGTTCAGTTTCCAATGCATTGTCACTGTAATTTGATGAAGACAAACGTTTCTTCCTTTCCTTCTTGTCTGGGCTGCCATGGCCCTCATCAGCACTTTCGAAGTCCTCACTGTCACTTGTAGGCATTGTTATATTATTTATTTTATAGATGACCAGCTGTTTAGCTTTTTAAATCGGCTAAATAAAAGGAAAATAGAAATCTTGCGAGTTTATTACGTGTTGACAAAACTGCCAACAACACATGACATTGACAGTTCGTGGATGATCGCGTTCCGTATCACAAGAATCATTAAAAAATGTATTGTTTTTTGTCTTGCTCTATCAACGTATGTTAAAACAGTAAAGAGGATTACTGTTGCATTTTAAACATGATAAACAAATAAAAGTAGACATAATTGTTTTGTTGCTCTATAGATCACAAATAGGTCATGTATTTCAAAAACAATGTAAATTGCATACAATGATACTGATAAACTGATTTTCAATTTTTATTTAATAAAAAATGGCCTTTGTGAATGTTGTAATGAGTAAGGTTGAATAGACAAAACAACTGCGTGTTTAAAAAAGAAAAAAGTTTAAAGAAAATAATTCAAATCTACACGAAACAAAATACGTTCTCGGCAAAGTTTTTCGTTTGATAATTTTATTTAATGTGCTTGATTAGAACTAACATTAGAACAATTTCTAGTACATATTGTGATATTTCGCATGTTTGCTTGTCGGTGATAGGTATACATATTAATTATCTTGCATGCTCGTTCTTTTGCTAAAAGAATCTACTTCAACGCTTCAAACTGCTAGATCTACTTCGTCTGAAATCTAATAATAAACGTCGATTTTCATTTTTGTTACCTACCTACTTACATAATGTAAACCGATTTTATTTGCATGTTTATTTGATATTTATGTATTGTGTTCAAAATAAGGATAACCAGCAATTTGTCGGGATTTCATAATCACAGTGATTATACCAGCTATAATTTTTACGGGTAAGTACCTACCTAAGTATAAGTACCTACTTACATAACTTCTTTGATATAGTTTTTCTCTAATGCCTGGTGTAACCTCTGCATCAAACAATGTGCGTTAGTTGACAAGGTGAAGGGGTCTTTATCGTCATTAATATTCCTAACCCATTTGGATTAGGTATCCAAGTTAAAATTCCATTACATTTGGTAGGTACCTACCTACCTATAAAATATACGCGAATTCATTAAGTAGGTACGTTTCTTGATATTGACAGAATAACCTAGGTGCTTACGTACCTATACCGTAAATACGCGTAAGTACGTACCTCCCTACTTACACGACGATATATTTTTACCTGTAGTGGAACTTAGAATTATTTACCTACCTACCTAAATCACGTACCTATTCAAAATGTAATTTTAGGTTCTTGGTTCTTGCGACTACTAGTCAACAGCCCGGCGACATATACTTAGTGCTAGCGGTGGCGAAGGCGAGAAGCTTCAAGTTGAAGCCTTCAACTTACAACCTACGTGGAGACGGGGATCAAACCTCTCGTTCTCTGCCGCATCAAGAGGACAAGAAAATTAAATCAAGTAAGTCAATTTACCACTTACCTAATTTCTGTGTTTAACTCTGCTGTTTATGTGAATAGACGTCCGCGTTTTGCCGAGGGTGTATTAAAAGAGCATTGACTTTTGCTACGATGAATACCTTTCCCTACTTAAGTAGGCTACAGTCCTATACATACTTAAATATCACGCGTGGTAGTTTGGCACTGCGTTTTGTACGTAAATATTATAATTACATAATAGTAGCGTACCGACATATACTAGCGCAGCGGCGCGGCGCACGGCACGCCTGCAAAACTGCAAATGCAAAGTGGTCACTTGTTTGCTGGCGCTCGAACGATGCGGACGTGTGACCTCTGCTGTTGTACAGTGAATTTTTGTTTAATTTACCTACTCGGATACTTCCTTCCTATAACGTGGTGAACACCACAATAAGCATGGTCTGTTCCAAAAGTAAGTATTGAAAATGTTAACAAATGGATCAGTTTTTTTTTTTAAGTTGCACTAGTGCTTTGGTTTTGATTAGGTATTTGAATAAGTACGTTAGTCAGAAATTCTAATTTTAAATCTCCGCAAAGACGTTTTTCATAACCTTAATTTTCGTCGATGATTTTTCAATTACAATGTTAATATGTTACTCAAACAATAATTGTTGGAAAATGTTGTGAAATATAAAGTTGATACCTTCTAATACAGATAAATGTGTTACTAATTCTATTTAGTGAGTAACTGCGTAAGTATTTATCCTGAACATTTTTATTTTACACTTTTAACAGATAGTTTTGCAACAGAAATTAAGTATCTATGTAGTACCTACTTACTTAATAATTTATACCTTCTAAGGACCTACCTCGTAGAAGAGAATCTGTTGCGACTTGCGAGTAGTAGGTGTTCCTTTTTATAAATAAGACATCATGGATCATCAATCCCTATGACTAGTGATTTGGGGATCAAGTAAAAACTACCTACTAGGTACCTAGTTTTTCCCTGTTACAGTCCAGCTGACGCACAGTGGATCGAAACTGCTATATGAGGGACATTCGTTATTTTTTTACAAATTTCATTTTTTTTAAATACCTATCGAAAGATAGTTCGAGAGATAGTTTGCCCGGAAAAAAATATTTTAGATTTTTTTGTATGGAATCAAACAGAAACTGCTAAAATTTGGCCATGTCTTGAAAGACCAGGCTTTCAAACTACTATATTCTTATCCTTTGACTTGTTGGCTATAATTCTACTCTATCAGCGTGCGTGGGCAGTTGCCCTTTCAAGAGTTACGAGGTTCGGAAAAATAAAAAATAAAGTAAGTCAAAAGTAGTTTTTCATTAATAATGTCGTAGATATAACATTAAAACATTTATAATTAAGGAATGGTAATAATTTAAAAACACGTAAATCGAAAAAAAAAATGTATTCTAAATAACAAAAAAGAAACAGCTAAACTCGAACAAAATGAATCACTGTCACTGTCTTGTAAAGTGTATACATCTATAAAATCCAATTCGGGTTCAGTTGGAAGAGCCACCAAAAGCTCGACTGCTCTTGGTGAAAGGACCATTTTTCGTTGTTTCGATATTTTTAGCTTCAGAAAGGTCAGTTTCGGATCAGACGTCAAGAGAAGATTGTGTAAGATATCTTCATTTGTCGTTATCCTACTTACTTTCTCGAACGGTTCTCTCTATATTTACGAAAGTCTTTATTTCGAGCTTCTGATGCTTCTTCCGACAGTTTCCCGAATGGAAAAAGTCCAAAATGCTTAATTATATCCGTACCATGCCCTAGCAACTTATGTACGCTAGAGGGCATGTAATACCACGGATATAACTGTACATACAAAGTGGCAGTATCTTTACAATATTGGGAGAATTTAAGCAGTTCCACTTGCTCACCAGAAGCCACTGTCTGCAGAATTATGTGGAACCTTTCGATCAGCTCTTCATCAACTCCTGTGATGCGAGCCGATGTTTTTGCATCACTAAAAAATCTTCTGGCAGTGTTGCCGTAATTTGTGGTGCCTGCGCCTTGTTTCACAATATCGACCAGCAAGCCGTTTTCATCTTTAAAGGCTTGCTGGTTTTTTTTTTCTTTGCGCCAGCTTTTCTTTGTCCTCGCCTTTTGAACTCCATTTTTTGAAGTCCACCCGGTAAGCTGAAATAAAGGAAGCAAAGCATTCGTTTTGAAAAACGTAACTTCTACAAAAAATATTCATGGGCATTAAAAATTATATATTTATATGAAGCAAGATTTCCATGCACCGGATCCACGCATGTAATGAAGACAATCAGTATTGGTACATATCTACATTTTCCGTTCTGCGGCCGATGTCTTCCAGCTTATTCATCTCTGATGGCTTCGCCTTACAAATGTCACACACAGCTGTCGAAGTTTCCGATATGTACGAAGTAATCTTTCCATCGATCATTGTCATTAACAGTTGATGTGTGACTGTCACTTCCTGCAGTTTATATGGATTAAGTTCATCTCTCTGCAGTTCTATGGCTTCTTTTTCACGTTTTACTGAACTTTCACACTCCTTCATGAACTTGAACTGAATTGGGCGGCAGTAAAACGTAGAAGACGGACGATCATTTTCCCAAAGTATTTCTTCGTCACGCATCAGTCTTATGGGTACTAAGCTGACCATAAAAACACTGGAATCGTCAAATTCTGAACTGCTAGCTATCTGCTTGTAATTGCTTTGACTAGATGCTTCATCAAAACCCCACTTACATATCAGCTTTAGATGATAGATTGAAGTCCATTGCATCAAGTAATCTGAAGGTAGTCAAATAAAGTAGGCCTGCAGTTTAATAGATGCTCCATTTTCGGTTATGGTGATGTCCTCTTTTGCAGGATAACAGTTTAATTTCGCTTGCATTATTTTGTAGTAGGAGGGATACATAGATACGGCACCTTGTTCAATTGCAGAACCTCGTAGAATAATATATTGCCACTTGGATAAGTTAAGCGATATCGAGAGAGCTAGCGCTTTTTCAGGTGTATATATCTCTTTTTTTTCGGACTTATGCAAGTTTTTACCTTATCAATATCTTCAGGATGGTTTAGCAAATGTTTCAGTATTTGACTTACTTCCCAAACCCCACTACTTTTGAGATTTTTAATGGTAGCACTCTGTATCTCTTTTGGAGACACTGATTTGGACAAGCGCTCTACCCGTCTTCTTTTTTGCTTGTTAGATAGCTTTTCAAAGGGTTTTCTCGGCGTACATTGTGAAGATGACGTTGAAGCTATTGGTGAAGATGGTGCCAAATTTTCTATCACACTGACTGATGTTATTACTGACATCATCATCATCAGGATCGACATTTTCTGTTGTAGACATAAGGGCTTCATGCCAGGCTATGGCAGATTCCAGCCAATCTTCATTTCTCTTCAAAAACTTGCTAAGAGTCCTATTTGATCTTTCCCATCTTCTACAAACATTTATACAAAAATTCTGACAGAACTTCAGGAGCTTTTCACTTTTTTCTTCAGTCCAGTTAACATTCAGCGTCTGCTTGAGGTATTCAAAAAGTTCTTTACGTTCTGCCAAGGATTCAAACTGTTCTCTTAAAACCATGAACAAATCCATATTACCCACAAAAATATTTAGGCACAAAGCAAGTTGTCTTGGTATTCAAATCACTGAATGATTTTATTTAAATTAAACCCTTATTTATATGGGTCGGAATAACTCCTTCCTATCCCTATCATTAAGGTATATTAATAGGGAAGTGGAGTCATTAAATTTAAATTTCATTATGAATGTAGTTATTAGCAAATAGGTAAAATAATTCGTAGAAGAGATAATTCGTAATTAAAAGAACAGAAAATTAACTAATTGATGATTAGCAAATTTTTCACTGTATATAATTACTAATATATAGTATTTTTTACAATATTAAATTATTTATCAATATTAATAAATTTATCCTTTGGCTTTAATTTGATTTTTTTAGATTATTTTCCCATATTTCGATTTTGTATTATTTTGAAATTAATATTATTCCTTAATTATAAATGTTTTAATGTTCTATCTATGATATTATTCATGACAATGTACTTTTGACTTACTTTTTTTTAATGTTTCCGAACCTCGTAACTTTTGAAAGGGCAACTGCCCACGAACGCTAATAGAGTAGAATTATAGTCAACCAGTCAAAGGATAAGAATATAGTAGTTTGAAAGCCTGGTATTTCAAGACATGGCCAAATTTTAGCAGTTTCTGGTTCATTCCATAGAAAAACATCTAAAATATTTTTTTCCGGCCAAACTATCTGTTTTAGAGAAAAACTTGTAATGACAATTATTCATCGGAATGACGAGATCTTTCGATAGGTATTTCAAAAAATGCAATTTAAAAAAAAAACGAATGTCCCTCATATAGCAGTTTCGATCCACTGTGGCGCCGGCGCACAGTGGTTCGAAATCGACGCTCCGTGGACATTGAAATCAAAATTTCTTTAGACGAGAAATAAAAATCGGAATGGCTTTATTTCAGTATTATTTATAATATTTGGTAATATGACAGCTATAGACAGCACCATCTCCGAAAAAAAAAATATTTAATATTTTTTTGTATGAAGAAAAACACAAAAGTCGTTTTTTCTTATAACTTAATAAAACTTAAAGCCTGCGGCTTACATGGGGTGTTGTCCTACATGAGGCGATTCCGAAATGCTATAACACGCACACCCATGCGCGCCGCTTCACTCACAGCAGAGTGTTGAATTTCGAGAAATTCAGTTAGAGATTTTTACGTTGATTTATGTGTGATCTTGAAAATATACAAAGTAATTGACTTTAGTTTGCTAATTTGATTAGTTATAATGAGAAATAATGGAATATACAATATAAAAATACTAAAAAAAACACTCAAATTGAGACTCATTTACAATATAAATAGATTTTGCAATCTTTCTTATAATAATTTAATTCGGTGTTAGTAGATACACAGTTTGACTTCTTAATTAACATTAAAAAAAAAAAGTACAAAAACTTATAACTAATACAGAAAAATACTAAGAATAAGCAATTGTATAATTGAGAAATATATAAAATTTACACAAAAACATCAAACATTAAAATTTTGTCTACTGAGTTTCGTCATCGCTATCAAAGAATTCAAAATCAGAATCCATCATACTTGGCACCTCAACAAATTCAATGTTTTCCTTATCCATGGTATCCGGGTCAATTAAAAGAAGAGACTTCATTTCTTCAGTTAAATCATTTCTACTCTTATTTGTCAGTTTAGGTCGAATGCTTGACAAATATGGGTCTGAGGATACGATGAAACCATTAAAGATGTCATGGTTTGTCGCTCTGCGACAAAATTTCCGCGTATGATGTTCCCTGAGTTTTCTAAAATCTTTGTTTCGGGCCTCAGATGCCTCTTCTGATAGCTTTCCTATAGGCAAAATGTTGAAATGTTTTATTATTTCAGCTCCATGCAGCAGAAGTTTGTGGATACTGGAAGGCATGAAATACCAGCCATACAGTTCCACATACAGCTGCGCAGTTTCGTCGAGATAATTGGCAAACAAATCAATATTAATAGACTGTCCTGATGATACAACACGGAGAATAGTTGCGAATTTTTGGATGAGCTCCTGACTCAATCCAGTGATATTTGCAGTCTTCTCAGGACACTGGAAAAATTTTCTAGCCGTGTTGCCATCATTCGTGGTCCCAGCACCTTTATATAAAAAATACTGATATGAGAACATTATAAGATAAGTTTTATAGTATTACACTAACTAAAAAACCCTTTGATATTATACAAAATAAATAAATCAACTAACCTTGTTTTACGATATCCACCAGGAGTCCCATTTCCTCTCGAAATTTTCGCTGTATCGTCTGTTTGCGACTTTTCAAAGCTGCTTTACTAGCTTCATCTCTGGCTTGCCATTTTTTAAAATCTAATCGGTAAGCGATATGCAGCAGGCATTCCATGGATCTGATCCATGCATGCAAAGTCGACAAACCGTACTTGTAAATATCAGATGATACAGATTTCCTAAAATATGAATAAAAAGGTTAAAAGTGTTTTTCAATAAGAAAAAAATAAAAAAAAATAACATACATTTCCAATATTCAACTTACATGTGAATCTTCTCCAAATCATTCATTTCACTTGGTACAGCTTTACAGATGTCACATGTTTGCATAGAGGTTTGTGACAGGTGAGACGTTATTTTGCCATCTATCATGGTCATTAACATTTAATGTTTAACTTGTATATTATTTTCAATGATAGATGGCTTCAATGCCTTAATTTCAGCATCGATCAAACCCATTTCCTCCTTCATGTCCAACTTATTTTCGCTGACAAACTTGAAATAAATTGGTCTGCAAAGCATTGTAGAAGAAGGTTTTGGGTTTTCCCAGACCAAATCCTCACCACACATCAATTGCAAGGGTACAAAAGAGCTCATAAAAACACTAGAGTCGTCTTCATCTGCATTCATGCATTGCTTGTAGTTGCTTTGATTTGACGCACCATCGAAGCCCCATTTGCAGATTAAGATCAGTTCTTTATCTTGCAAATGGTCCAAGTTTAATGTTTTGGCAAGTCGAGTGACAGTGATGTCCAAAATAGCTTGAAGTTTTACTTTAACTCCTCGTTCGGTCACTTCAATATCGCTCTCAGGAGGATAGCATGCCTTCTTGGCATTTAAAACCGAATAATATGATGGGTACAAATCTACACCACTTTCTTTCGCAGTTTCCCTTAAAGTTATATACTGCCACTTCGACAATTTCAAAGAAATAAATATACCCAACGCTTTCTCTGCTGAATACTTGTTAGTAGTTGTCTTGCCTTTCAAAAAATTCTTGATCTGTGCTGCTTTTTCAGGATGCTCGGTAATATATTTTATTAAATCTTTCACGTCCTCATTCTCCTCACCACATCTCACTGCAGTAGCATATGCAAGTTCCTGAGAGTCGTGCGTTAAAAGTTCTTCTATTCTTCTCTTCTTCTGTTTTTGGCATAATTCTGAGAAAGGTTTTCTTGGGCTCCTTTTTAGTGTTGTAGTGCTAACAGTACATGTAGTTACTTTGGACGTGGATGCACCATCATTTATACCACTAGCACTTGAGGTTGAAGGTTCAACAGTATCAGTAACAGAGTCGATTGATACCAATCCAATTTCTTCACTTTGTACAAATCTGTCTTTAATGAAGTTGGGCCATTTGATCTCTTTTTCTAGCCATGTCTCATACTTCTTGACAAATGTATGCATTGTTCGATTACACGATTTCCAATTTCTATGCAAAACACACATATACACTTGACAAAACTGTTTTAATTTTTTTTGTTCTTCTTCAGACAAATTTGTCGCTTTGGTTAGAAGTGCTTCTAACAAAATACTAGGCTGCGAAAAGCAACTTTTTGTTTTCACAAATATGAATATGTCCAAATTTGTATAAAATCCTTCCATGATAATAAGTAAGTACGTAAGCAAGAAGTTAATGTTATAGCGCGAACAGTTGCTGACAAAAACTAATGATTTTGACGATGTTGTCCCTATTTATATAAAAGTACCCTCTTAATCGTATCTTAATTAATAGTAGTTAGTTAAACACTTCGTAAAAATAGCCCTTAACTAATGTATCTTAACTCGTTAACAATATTTGCAACATGCACTAATGAGATGAGACTAAATTACCATCATAAGTTAATTAGCATGCATTAAGCATTGATTTCCTGCTAAACTTGAGATTACGAACAGCTTACATCAAACAATCATTACTATGTAATTATCGTTGCCCATTGGTATGTGCACCTATCCCAAAGATATCAAATAATATAGTATTAAATTCCTTCGAGAAATCCACTGAATTTCTTGAAGTTCATTACTCTGCTCTGAGTGAAGTGGTGAAATAATATATTTCTCAATTATACAATTGCTTATTCTTAGTATTTTTCTGTATTAGTTATAAGTTTTTATACTTTTTTTTTTTAATGTTAATTAAGAAGTCAAACTGTGTATCTACTAACACCGAATTAAATTATTATAAGAAAGATTGCAAAATCTATTTATATTGTAAATGAGTCTCAATTTGAGTGTTTTTTTTAGTATTTTTATATTGTATATTCCATTATTTCTCATTATAACTAATCAAATTAGCAAACTAAAGTCAATTACTTTGTATATTATATTTTCAAGATCACACATAAATCAACGTAAAAATCTCTAACTGAATTTCTCGAAATTCAACACTCTGCTGTGAGTGAAGCGGCGCGCATGGGTGTGCGTGTTATAGCATTTCGGAATCGCCTCATGTAGGACAACACCCCATGTAAGCCGCAGGCTTTAAGTTTTATTAAGTTATGAGAAAAAACGACTTTTGTGTTTTTCTTCATACAAAAAAATATTAAATTTTATTTTTTTCGGAGATGGTGCTGTCTATAGCTGTCATATTACCAAATATTATAAATAATACTGAAATAAAGCCATTCCGATTTTTATTTCTCGTCTAAAGAAATTTTGATTTCAATGTCCACGGAGCGTCGATTTCGAACCACTGTGCGGCGGTGGCGACTGGGAATTTTAATTCCCATTTGCCTCCGGTGGCAAACCCCGCGGGGGCGACTGGGAATGAACGCCGACAAGGGCACTTAATCGTTAATTATAATACAGTAAACATATTAGTCCTTTTTGCCAACAAATTATATTAAGTATTTCAATGTAACAATCCCTTTTAAAAATTCGTCTCGATTCACCCGTGCATCCCTATTCACCCCGTTTGACTGTACTTACCGTGCGAGACAGTGGGGAAGTCGGAAGTGTGTGTGTGCGTGTGTGTGTTATGTGCTGACGCTACTCGTCTTCACGCACACATTCACAGCGTGCTTGTACAGACAGCTACACATCAAGCTATACATTTCCAGTTTACGCTGATCTCGCACTGGACGGAAATCCTATACAAAGCGAGATCAGCTTATACTGGAAATGTATAGCTTGATGTGTAGCCGTGTGTACACCTGGTAACCACAAGTAAAGCGCGCGTCGCTTGGTGATAAAAAATACTGTACGTCATTTATCATTATAAGAGCGATGAAGAGGATTATGAAAGAGAATGGGTGTTGTGTTATGTTCTCACTTTCTCAGTCTCCTCATCCGTCATAGCAGCATACCACGGGAATGCTGTGAACCTATTCGCTATGTGACTCATGGTAGGAATCGAAACACACCTACGGAACGGAAGGACAACGTCGTAGCTATTCCGCAATGGATTCCCCGTATATTAGTAAGCAGAAATGTAACTATTGTTTTTATAAGTAGAACCTGCACAGTTGAAGGAAAATTGGAATTTAGTCGAATTTTTAATAAGTATAATAGTTTACCCGGAGTTTGGATTTGTCCCCGTTTGATGGTAATAGACTCGCCCCCTGTTACATGGAACTTAAACATAACTGGCGAAATGTGGGTGTACCATAGGTGCAGCTCTGCCTAACCTATTATGTTGTATAATAGTTTACTTTCTTAGTGTTTCTGAGGGTTTTGGTTCTAGTGAGTATTCTAATAATAATGTATAACCAGAGACTACTGATTGCCACTGCATTTATACCAATAATTAAAAACTACCAATAATTACTGCCTTATTCGTCTGAAGTCGCAAGTGCTACTGCTGAACATGAGGGCCGGGGTTTGATTCCCAGGTCGGGCAAAGTGATATCGGTTTTGTTCATCAGGAATTTTTCAGTACCAGCCCGGAGTTTGAAGTTGTGCCCGGTTGATGGAAATAGGCCGGCCCTTATTACATGGTCCGTGTACCTATCTACTAAAGGTAACACCTCTGCCAGTCTACCCTACCCTTCCGCGACTACAGGCGTGATATTATGTTATGTAATTAAAAACTTGTTTACTTGCTAGTGACTTCACCGTTTGTTGTTTGGTTATGGACATAGCAAATTAGGTAACAGACGCAATTAAAATTGGAAATACATACATACGTATACTTACAAAAACTCACGCCTTCTTCCCATGGGGGTAGGCAGAAACTACAGCACGCCACCTGCTACGATCCTTACATACTCCTTTTGCCTCGTTTACGTTCATACATCTGGTCATACACGCAGGCCAGTTGCGAGTACTACGCACCTGACCTTTCTGAAGAACATCACCAATAAGGTCACTAGGTATATGTCTTCGTAGGACGTCCCCTCCCGGTGTTTCTACTCACATTTGCCATTTAAAATTGGAAATATGGGTAAAGAATAGCACAAAACTGTTTGTGGAGGCTTTCCCCATAATTTGGGCCTAGTTTTACAGGTATATTTTTATGTACAGTCACCAAAAGAGATCAGTAACCAGGGTCGTCGGATATAGTTTAAGTTTAGTAAGAAACCGATGGATTTTTCGAATGAAATTTAATTTGATAAATGAAGTGTTTGTTTTCTATTAATTAAATTTAATTTTATTCGAAAATATGCATCGGTTTCTTACTTAAGTTCAACTATATCCGACGACCCTGGTTACTTATCACTTTTGGTGACCGTACGTACACAATATTGTAGGTACATAGGTACCTATTGTGATTAATTAAGCCATTATTGCTAAACTATTACCAAATCATAACTTTCTGAAATTGGATTGTTTTTTTTTTCTTACATTGTAGTATTCCTATGTCTGTGCTGAATAAATGTAGTTTCTTTCTTTGAAATTAAGAATAATTTTGAAATCTTTGGGTGAATATTCACCCAAATATACAAGATCTACAGATACTAGATCTATAAAAGCCTATAATTTATTACTTAGGTACTGAAATCGCATAGAGTAGTTAATTCTTTATCGTTTGTAACGGTGCCAAAATGCCTTTACCTGGTTGACTTGCACGAATTTATTCTCCTGAAACAGGGGAATCGAGACTTTTTAGTTGCAGGCGAATCTAAAACTCCAGAAATACGTATTAGGCAATTGGCACATTTTTAATTGTATGCTATAAAGTTAAGAAAAAGGTACACTAGTGCACAGAAGTGATATGAGTAAAATATTTTGAAGTAAGTACGGAAATTTCATAAATTATTCTTCAGATTGTACATATGTAGGAAAAATCCAGTCGTCTTTTGTGCATTTACAGCATTACAAACTTCTAAATCCGGAAAACTCTAAAATACGAGGAAAAGTAATTAGTGCTTCTTCCACCTCCACATGATGTGCTACCACATCTTTTTGTACCTTCATTTTATTCGGACATTCTGATGCAATAAGTCCTTCCTAATTGCGAATCAACAAATAAGACAAATCATATTTCCCACAAATAATAACAATAAGGATTAAAAGGTAGTCAATTGGCATTGTGAATCCTTTTATGGTTGAAACGAATTGAAGAGAATGTTTACAGCAAAATTAATCAGTTTTATGTTTCTACAATCATTCACGTAATCGATTGGCTAAACTAATAAAAATACAGAAATAAGTCTAATAAGATTATGAAACTATATGAACATACCTACTGAGGAATTTGTGAAAAATAAACAGCAGTGGTGGCCCAGTGATACCGGCCCCGACTTACGTGTCGTGGGTTCGAACCCAGGCAGGCGCTTTGTGTAAGTAATTTCATCACCACTGGTCTCAAAACGGTGAAGGAAAACATCGTGAGGAAACCGGCATGTCCTAGAACCAAAAATTCGAAGACATGTGACATCTACCAACCCGCACTGTGCCCACGTGGTAGATTACAACCCACTCCCTCTCAAAGAGAGGAGGCCTGTGTCCCAGCAGTGGGAACATTATAGGCTGATTATGCTTATGCTAAACAATACTGCGTAGTCACAAGTGCTACTGCTGAGCATGAGGTCCTGGGTTCGATTCCCAGGTCGGGCAAAGTGTTATCGGGTTTTTCTATTAGGAATTTCTCAGTAGCAGCCCGGAGGCTAGATGTGCCCGGTTGATGGCAATAGGCTCGTCCCCTATTACATGGGAGTTAAACATACCTGGCGAAATGTGAGTGTGGAACACCTCTGCTTAATCCTTTGGGGATTTCAGGCGTGATGTTATGTTATATTATTAAACAATACATGACAAGTATTTTTATGAACGTTGATAAGATGCAATATGCTTTTGTTTTTAGGACAGAAGTTCTTTTTTGTATTTGCTAATGGGATTAACTAAATCATGGACTTTGTAAAACAAAAGAAGTATTTTTGTTTTACTCAAACTTCTCAGAGAATGTTGAATGAAGTCTTGGACAGCACTAGCTAATTATAAAGATAGTTCTGATGCTAAAATATCACTTCCGTCGAAGGAATGTTAGTACTAACCTTGTTTCGAAGTTTTTGTGTTAGATCAAAATTAGTAGGTCACATAAAACTACAAGATAATCATAACACAACACAGTAAGTTGTATATCATATGCCGACAATATTATTATAGCGACAGATAAACATACTTACTTATGTAGGTACATATCAGTAGTTTGTATGTATGGCCGTATATATACGTACATACGCTGTGGAATGCGATCTATACGTATACACGCCCGTCTATACATATTTATACAGCGGAATCGTAAATAGATTGAATGAGTATGTACCTACCTACTTTTTGCTTACATTGCCAGTTCGTTTCACAGACTCCGCACCGTACATAGCATCAGTCAGTCGGCACTAGTAGAGTAGACCATGTAATGTAAACATTAGATGGTCGAGGAATGCATTTAGACAGTAGGTGCTGGTAGTGAATATTATCATGTGCGGTGATAACGTGGCTGCGAGTCGGCGGGGTTTAGTTGGCGACGCGGGGTCGCGTGGTGCGGTCGCGTGTATCGTTCCTATCCTTCGAGTGACGTACGGAACCGCTTCGTGTGTTCGCGCTCGCGTACGCGCCGCATTCCATCGTGGGGGCCCTTCGCCGCTATTGGCCGATCCCGCGTGACGTCACACCTCGTAATGAGGTATTCAACATGGCCGTGTAGCTAGTTCGCGAGTGTGCTTCGTTACTCGTTTGAATGGATTTAATCAGTGAAATATGCCAAGGAGACGAAACGGTGAGATACCCTTGCCCGACGGATGGGATTACGCGAGGGACTTTGACGGAAAACTGTATTTCATCGATCACAACAGTAGAAAAACGACGTGGATCGACCCGCGAGACAGGTAAGTTTTCCAAAGAGAAGTGTTAACCCGTAAGAGCCCCATGTCAAAACTTTACATTCCAATGCGATTTCTAACGTTTTCTGATTGAATTTGAGTGTTGTGGTCGTAAATATCGGGAGTGCACGTGATATAGTTGGTTCTGTTGAAGTTACAAGTGTTTAAAGCAACTTTAAAATAGAATAAATCGTGAAAAACAAACTGTTCCGTTGCCGCGACGCTGCTGCTCTCTAGTGGTAAGAATGCGCGTCAACCTCGATTTCACACGACATTCCACTATTTAGTGACAACAAATGAACTAAACACAAATTATGGTTATCATTTGTTATCCTTCGGAATGTGTATTGTGGTCTTGTTTTCGTATGGGTTCGTATTTGGTGAGCGGAGCAGTCGGTACGCGACTAATGAGGCCACGGAACTGGTTCATAGCAATGTTACTGGCTGAACTGGCGCAGAAATAATTCGATGAAGCGTTTATGTGCTAAGAATGAATGTGGCATCTTGTCTAGATGGTGGTGCGGTCGGTGGTTTCGTAAGGTGCGCGTATGTGTATGGGGCCGATGCGTGGAGAACGCGGTGGGAGATGGAATGCAATGCATAGGCAACTTGCGCGGTGTGAATGACAGGCCGTAGAATGCGGCCCGGGCCTGCGGCGATGGTCGCGCCTTTCTAAAGCGGCGCACTCCCCCTCCCCGCTGCCCCGCCGTCTCCCCACACCCCCCTTCACCACCTCAGCAAGCTGCAGGTGCTGCACAACACATCCCTATTAAATACCGATCATGTCTCTAGCCGTATCTATTTACCATAGTTAAACCGACACCTGCACCATTGTTTTAAAAGTTAACCTTAAAAACTGTACACCTGCACTTGAAAATGCATGGTTACAGTTAAAACCGGTCAATTATCACTTTGGTGATGCTAAACGGCATAACAATTAGCTCTAGTGATGTCTGTTCCATTAGGAAAATGAGACATCCTAAAAGGCTAACTGTCAGTGTCTAATGGTGTTGTATAGCGGGCTTATAAGATTTACCATAAAGTTTTCTATTATTACAAAAACAAAATACCGTTAAATGTTTTGCAGACTAATAACATCAAATGCAGTTGTAATTGCAAATGAACTTACAACGCAAAGTTGCAAATGGACGTTCAATGTAAACCTGTGAAGTTAATGATTGAAGCAACAGGATGAATTTATACAATTGTCATTTTGTGTTTAATTTCAGAATTATAGTCGCACAGGGGAATCTTGGTAATATTCAATTTTATAACCAACTTAAGTACTGAACAAATATTGCATAAAAATGCGAATGTGGACTAACATGAGAATCTGGTCACGGTACATTGACACCACAATAAAATTTGCCGCTGGCACAGGAAACATAAAGTGGTATTTTTATTGAACCTTTTGGCAAACTGCATTCCATACAGTCGACTTTACAGTATGATATTTGAGACGTGGTTACCAGCTTGGCACTCCAAAACATACGACGATGTGCCTTTTCTGTTTGTGCTCCTACGTTATCAGGTTTGAACGATAAACCCTCAGCAAGTGAAAAAAGAATAATGCAAAACTCGAGATCCGAAACTTGAATTATTGTTACTGGAAAATTTGGAGTTAATTGGGGTCAAAGAGCAGCTACTATCTCAAAATTGCCCACTTAGAACATTGTTTTGAAAGAACCGAGTATAGTAAAGGATAGTAAACGAGCAACGGCAATCAAAATTGACCTAGAATTTGGTGTGTGGAGCGGAGGTACCGCGGATGTCACTCTAACGTCGACATCTACTTGTGCGAAACGCACACACAATAAACTGAGCCACTAAGCCAATTTATTAATGCTAAAAATAACCCGGCCACGTCTCGGGCGCATACGACGCTATTAACCTTATACGGAACCTAAACGTTGTACTGTGAAAAATGTGCCCTCTCGTCACTGCCTTCGGCACAATGCAATTATTTACCTACTTTAAGAATGTTGTCAGTTTAGTAGACCTGCTTTTTTACATGCAGATGTAATGGTCTTATTTTGACGACGAGAGATCGCCGTTTATAACGAAATATTTGCCCTTGAATTTCGATATATATGGCTGTTTTAACAAGATAAAGATCTTTATGGTGTCGTTGGGCGCTGAGACTATACATTTACGGTAATAAGTGGCTTCTCAAATGCTTCTGTAACGAGATGTTGCGTGCGAATGAGCATTTTGCGGTTTTCGCAGATCTCACAGACAAGTGTGATACGTAACTAGATGAGCGGCGTAAATAGTTATGGAAAAAACTAAACTACATAGAAGTGTTCGACAGATACGCATTGTGAACTGAGGAAAAACTACTCATTGTGTCTTTAAGCAAGGAAGCCGCGAAGACAATGATAGCGTCGATTAACAAGCGAATGGGAACTTATACCTGTGTTTGCCGGTGTTTATTACTTTAATTGTATCGGTTGAATGCAGTTTCACTAAGCCAGTACATTGTTCTGTTGCATACCAGAGTGTTGCATTCAGTTGATCGTTAACGCATAATTCTATGTTGCGAGTGAAATCTGCGTTGGGTGTCTATGCCTACTCGCCTAGTGCAGGCACATTGTATGTGGGAAATACAAGGATGCTCGCATTGGAATGTTTCAATGCGATCTGCATGTCTGCGGTCGAGTAGCTGGTGGCGTGATGGCGTGATGTGTTAATGTAATTGTTCCTTATACGCTCAACTTTGTTGAAGAAAACAATAATATTACAAGATACAACTCCTTCAATTACAATGGCTACTACAAACATCTCCAATATATCGATGGCTAATACAAATCTCTACCTTTTCTAAACAGTTTTCAAGCAAGATTTTAAATATAAAATCAATCGTGTTTAACGAAGGTATCTTCACAAGATTGTGTAACCCAAGTATGTGCTTCCCACGCACTGCACAAGTTCTGAGCTCCCTCATGCGTAACGATGGAAGGGGCTGGGCATTTTACAACGTTTCTTGACTTTAATCGACTGCGTTTTAAATGGGTTTATTTGTTCACTTTTGGACCTATTCAATTTGATCAGGTGCAAGAACTGTATTTATGTTTTGCAAAGAAGATTTATAATACATTTATTGGTGTGTGTACCGTAGGGTGCGGCGCGTGGCAGCGAGCGGACACGAAATAGCGTACAACATTGTTTATTTTACGCATTCCTCTCAGATAAATATGTCCTTGGCGATTTTATACACCCAGACGCGCGTCGACACCGCCGCCGCCGCCGACACCGGCTTCGGCGGCTTCACTGCAGATTTATTTTGATTCTAACAACTAATAAGACGAATGGTCGTTTAAAAAGTCTAGAATCTCGCTAAACCAATGCAGTCTCTTCTAAATCCAATTAATTTATTACTTACCACCTGACATCCAAAGGAAATTTGGTAATTATTATTTCTAATTATGGATTTATGCAATCGTTGACTCCTACTCCTAATGTAGTGTAACATGTTTCAAACGCAAATCGAAATCCGTAGTAGTTATCGTTAGTATAATAAAAATGTGTTTAAAATCACGCAAGTTTAAAAGTTATCTATGTGAGTATGCGATAAAAGCTGTTCTGCTCTCGTTTCTTATCGAAATTGGCATTCCTCTCTTATCTATGTGCCGTCATAAAGCAGTTGTTTACCTACTTGTAACGACTTTTTCATTGTTGTGCACATCTATTTTAGTTTTCGTATCTTTACAACGTTACACCTTTTATTTAGTTCTGTCATTCGGAACTCTATAAATGTTTTAACGTGTATTTGTATAGTGGGCCCGCCCCATAACTTCATGAAGTTAGCATAAGCATTGATAAACTTGCAAAATATGGTGTGTCGACATAGCGGGCTTCGGAATGGTCGTATGGAATTTCTGCGTGTTTGTCCCCCCATATATGGAGTGATAAATTGACGATAGTCGTCGCTCATAAAATTGTATAACTATTTGCTTGATTTGCATAAGACTGTTTGATTAGCCATCGGAGGACGCCCAGACGTCGTTGGCCCAAGAATGTTGCCTATTTAATATTTCCTCTATAAACGTTTGGGACGATTTAATGTCCATAGTAAAATGTACGATTCCAATCTGTTGGATGATGGAACGAAAACGAAACTTTACCGCTATTCGGCTTAAAAACGTCTAATAAAATATAATATCGTTATTTACGGGCGTATTCATTAAAGAAAGTTCTTTTTTATGGGAAAGTAATTAACGATGCACTTAATAAGGTGAACATCAGTAATATTTTCTTGATGATGGGTTAATTTCCTGACATTATGAAGATACAATACCACGGTGATTGTAAAATTCTCTGCCATTCTTTGCAATAATTTGGATAGATATAAATCAAGGTTTCGATATATTATGATCTAAAACTTATGCAGATTCAAGCAGGTGTTCTTTCGCTTAATTTATTCCGATTTAGTTGCTCCCAAATTGTATGGCTTATAATATCTGTACATTTTGTATATCCTTTTACCTATGTTAATACCGTGAATGGTTTAATTTTTAGGTCTCCATAAATAGAGGCACGGTGAGGCGAACTGGCACAAATCCTTGATTTTGAATAAATTGTTGACGACCCGCCATTTGGGCGTGGGCGAAATATGCGACAACAGACTATAATAAACAATTTTCTCATTCCAATATGTACCTAGTTCCTTAGCAATACTTAAGCTATTTGGGTTTGTGAATTTGCAAATGATCGTAAGCGCTGTGTTATGCGAAAACACCTGAATTTTATAGCGATTAGGTGATCGTGTTCTGTTTGCGTCGATGGATTGTGTTTATAGTTTTACCTTTGGAAACTTTTTACCTTTTGATTCACATACCAGCTTCCTTGTTTGTACCTTTATTTGAGTTTGATGCATGATTTAGCTTATCTTGTTCTATGTTTTCCCATACTGCTGTAAAAAGAATATATCTCTGCAGATTGCGAATTATTTTACTGTTTGTCATCGCTTCGTTTCCGCTGTATTTCCATTTGCAATGAATGCTTCAATTCGCCTTCATGCATTTACAGTGCTGAATACATTTTCCTGCTGCATTTTAGTATTACCAAAGAAATTGGCAACAGTATGTAGCAGTAAAAATCGCAAATATTTCCCCGACCCCATTCCACGCGGTCGATCATTCACTAAACAATGGTGCGAGGAATTTTGTTCCTCAACAAACATTCGCAGAAGCCCGGCGCCTCCCATTCATTAGCGATGCGTTCGCGCACATTGATATCTGCTTGTTTGGCCTCTGTTTAATCCATACTTTCCGGTCTTGACACCGCTCTAATAACAACGATATGTGAATGGAGCCGCTTTGGTGCCATTCCTACCTAATGTTTGACTTTCTACTGCTGGGAAAGTATCATTTGTGCAGTCGTGAAGTTGCCGGCAAACATCGTTACAAACCATTAGCAACATTTCTGCCATACTTCGAGGGCGGTATTCGAAGTGGTAACGAGCAACTGCTTGTGATTGCTTTTCTACATTCTGTAACTATTGCATATTAGCATAATGGGAAGATTCGAATGCCACAGGTATTGGTAAAATTGGTGTACCTATGTGTGTGTTTTCTCAGAACCGGCCAGCCAAGTGTCGATGAATGGACAGTTTTTTGTAACATTCGCTTAATTAATTAGCATGCATCGTTAAAAATAACAAAAATGCAATAATAAATTGCAACGATCATAAAGTTTAGTTCCTGCGAATTAGAGAACTAGCTGATTTACTACGACAATTTTTACAACGTCGCGAGCTGAGATTTGTAGAGTTTAATCTCCTTTATCTGACTGTAGGTACTTATTACTCAAACAAGCAGTAGAATGGGAGTGACCACAATGCAGAATCAATTAGAAATTCCTCAGTCTCGGCGATATTATAAGCGGGGCGGCCGACAATTCGTCATTATGTATAGACATTATTTAGACTAGGTATCGTATTATCGAATGTTTGTGAGCGGAGTCGTGATACTCATGATATTGTGTCGCACGCGCCGCCTGCCGGCGTGACGAAGGCGGCTGGTATGCGGCGTGATTCAAACGGAAACCCTATATATTCAGTGTTTATGCAACCCGCCATCCGTCCATCCGTCACTTCTACAGACAGCATGCAACATTGAATTGTATAAATTACGTTCGATGTGTGAGTTTATTTTGACTACGAGTATACTTCAAATTATTTCAAATAGTAGATAAAAAGTATCTTAAAAAATGGAAAATAACCTCATTATGACCGCTACCAACTTAATATTACTTGAGGTATTGCTAATGAAGCTCGTAATTCATTAAAATAAGAAGAAGGATTTCGAGATTTTAAAAGCAGCTAGTGTCAAGAGATCTTTTATTATTCAGATCGGAGCACTAACTGTGTGTATATTCTCAAGACTCTCAAGACGAGCATGAGACCTTGGTGGGAATGACGTGACGTGCGTTTCAACAACACAGTTCACACTAGGAGTTGGAATGTCGTTTGTCAATGATCGAATACCGTGTGACGTCATAGCGTCACATTAGCCTGCTGCGTTTACCATCAATACATAATTACCACTTTCGAACGATTTCCGAGGCAATTTGGTGGATAAGTTTGGTGATTGGTCATGACGCAAGACGCGAACAATGTTTATATGTGTGGTTACTTTAATGCATGGTTCGGTTCAGATACAAATTTTATATTCACGTATTGGATCATCCGGTCGGCATGCTTCGACGAATCCATTGCAAGTTTAGTTTAATTCGATTATAACGTTGTACGAATGTGTCAGCCGAACGGAATGCGAGAGGAAATCACGTTGACCCCTAACACGATTCCTTTTTAGGCCCTCGGAAGGTTTGTAATCTTCCTGTCCGTGAGTATATTTCAACAACAAATGAGGATTTATTTAAATAAGCACATAGGATACGTGACATCACGACGTTGGAATTCACTTATAACTTTGTAAGGAACGGGTTATTCACCTAACATTATTATCCTTAGCCGTGTCTACTGACACAGTTTCATATGACAGATTATCTTACGGACTAAAATCTAAGTGGGGCATTACCCTCTTGGAGTAAAGGAGTAAAAAAATTGAGATTGTTCCGAAGCCCAAGGAATGTGCATTAAACGGGTCATCCGGATTAAAATATTTCCCTGGCGGTATTTATAGAGCATTAGTAGGTGTGCGTGTTCGTCTGTCGGTCGGTCGATATGTGTGAGACAGCATGGCACCGCCTCCCACCAGACGTGCTCCAAGTTTGTCGTAATCCAGGATTTGGTCATTGGACTTTCGAAATGATACTCGGATAACACATGACTAATAGTCTAATCATTTAGATTTACGGTGAGCCTCTTGATTCTTTGGCGTGTTGGGAAGACATTAACGAGAATTGGTGTATATATTGTTTTGAAATAACGTTTGGCTTTTAAGAAAATGGGATTATTTGAGAGGTTTTACACCTGCAATGGCGTTGAAATCTGCAGGGGCATGGAACTAAATAGTCCAAAGCGGGCAGCAACCTTCGTGTTTCTATTTGCGGCTGCTGAACGGCGGTACATTGGCCTTCTCCCGCGCTATTTTCCAATGAGACTGATGCACTGGCTTATCGCACGGCATAGCTCGCGGATTTATTCGTATCGATTACGCGATACAGCTGTGTTTGAACTCAATTCTGTTGCGAACTGTATTATATGTGAAAACTTGTACAGAGACTGAGATAAAGTAGAACAAATTATATAATTGTGAGTCGGACGTGATTGCAAAAAAGAGGACAATGTTTTTTCTTATTCATATTGTTATGTATCTACAGTTGTTTATGTTTTTATATTCATTTTAAATAATGTTGGTATTAGAATATTGTACCTAATAACTCATATAAAATTCAAATTTAATAGACCTTAGGTGTTTCGTCAATTAAAAACCAAAACAAGGCAATTAGAATTTTAATTGCTAGCACACTTATATGTAAGTATGTGGTATATGATTGTTATTCATAACCGCTAATCGCTACAATGAACTTCAGTTCACTGTAGCGATTAAAGCATTTTTCACACTGTCTGAAACTGAATACAATGACTAAGTCCTTACAATGAATTTAGTTTGTTTATTATCTTCACCTATCTAGTGAAAATAAACAACATGAAAGAGTATGATAGCTTTTGGTCCTCAAAAGTCTCAGTTAACTACATAATTATTTTCATCAAATGATTGGTGATGGTTGTTATTGACTTCTGTTTGAAGTTAGCGCGCAAGACAGGTAGCAAAATTCTTACTCAATTCGTTAGATGGCGTTGTCTTGAAATATCGTCAAAACCCAAACAAGTGTCAATAAAAATATTGAGTATTGAGTGTTTTGTTTAAATCTACTCATTGGGAATGGCTTTTATTTTCTATAAAAGTGCTTTCGACATTTTTGGAATGCCAAAGATACGCAGTGTTAAAATCTTATCAACAAAGATTGCGTTAACACTTATTTCTATCGACAAACTGAACGCAACAATACATTCATTATCATTGATAAGTATGTTTCCAATCCTATCTAAGGAATGCGACCTTATGCTGTAAAAATTAGTTGTTTGCTAACCAATTGCAACAACCTGTGTAAAGGTCTTGGCGGATCTTCCGACACAGAACCAGAAACAATTAAATGTTTATCTAGTATTATAGCACCAATAATTCTGTCGCAGTGGTATTTGATTGGAGTCAGTGTTTCGTTTACGTGGGCGCGGGCGCGTGTGTGTGAAAATCTGCCTGTGTGTGCGGCTAGGGATTCCGTGACACGGGTCACCGTTTCCGAGAACTCGACTCGTCTTGACGTCCCGCTGACAGGACTGGTTTTGCCGTTCTCCCATAACGCAGCAACATTGTTTCTCTATTTGTCTCGCTCGCTTTTACTACTATTGTATCTCCATCTTGCTCCCACACCGATGCATTGGATGCGCACACGCACGCGCCCTCTATCCCCTCACCTCGATAAGAGTGATCGTGTTTTGAAATGGACGCCGCATTCGGTAGCTGTGCGGAAGGAGTAACGAATTCCCATTGAAGATTTACCCCTCTCGACTTTGTCTCAATAAATTATTATAACAAAAAAGAAAGGATGTAGTTTTAGCGTTTCTGTAACTCTTGGTTTCTAACAAATATCTTTTGAATGGATAATTTATTTTGAAGGAATTCATGAATCATAGTAGGTATTTAAATAGTTGTTAAATTGAGCTGTAAGGTGTTTATTATAATTGCATGTGAATATAACCTTACAAGAAGTTATACGCACTCATTAAACAGCCTTTACTTGATTGCTTACTGTAAAACAACCAGCAAACGGTAAAACAGAATCACGCGAACATCGAAAACGTCGATTTTAAAAGTTGCACGTACACCGAACTGGACATAAACGTGGCCAATTAACCGAAGAATCTTATTTAATAACCGACTACCGTATAAACGCCATATTAAAAGTCACGAAAACCGTTAAGTGGGATGCGTATGAGACGCGGCGTTCGGTTGATTTCGTCACCATCGGAAATGCGAGTGTGTCCGCTTTTTGTTGGTGAACTGGTTGTACGTGAATCATGATCGAAATTGTAGCAGCAGTGGAGCAGGTCGCCGGCGCCAGCGCACCACGCCCTGCGCGCGCCAGCTCCCGGGCACCCGCATCGCCCATCATTAATTATTCTCATGCCACAACCTGCCTGCATTATCTGCACGCCTAGGCACAACTTGAGTCTAGAAACTTGCACCTGTTTTTTGTTCGATACTATGTTTTATCTAAAATTCCATCGCGCTCGTAACATAAAATTTTGAATCAGAAAATCTTTAATGTAAAATAATGTTCTCGCTTGTAATTCTCACGGCAATCTCTTCGTCCTATATACTGCATCAATTCGTAACCTAATTGCCTTTATTTTGAACGATGTGATTGACTAAAGAGGTGCTATTTCGACTGGTATAAATCCAATGATATTGACCGCGTCCTCTTGATCCCGTAACTTCTAAATTGATTGAAGGCTAAACGATTTGAACGGTCTGGTGATTAATCTATTTTCGATCTGGTAGCTCTTAAAGACATGATATCGGTGTCAAATTTTTGTGAGACGTCTATTACAAAACTAGGAGGCCAGTTGCATGTTTACACACTTAGTAAATACGGAATCATCCCAACCAGTCCACATTACCGAATGCCAGTGAAATTATCCAGTCGAAAGATTCGAAATAATAACTGGAGCTTATTATTATTTTGCCTTAATGATAGTAATAGAAGCGCAGTAATAGGCTCGCCCCTGTTCGTGGGAAGAACGCTGGGTTGATGTTGACCTTCTATGGGAATCTTTTTTTTTGTTTTGTATGCGTCCGACTTTTCTGAAGCGTGTTTTATAATTAAGTTCTGTTCTATATAAAAGTTAAGCATTTACGAAATGCTGTGTTGATTATTTTTAAGGTTGATAGTTCAAATAAAAATGTTTTAAACTAAGATTGCTCTAGGAAATTGACCACTACTTAAAAATCTCACAGAACCAATTAATATTACACCGATTAAAAATAATTTCCTGCGGCACAAAAAAGCACTCGTTTAATTTTCACGAGAACACATTCTCCTCAGCCTCAATTCTAGGATTGAAGTACACAAGCATTTCCTAGACTCAACAAAAAACGTTTATTGTTCCAGATATACTAAGCCACAGACATTCGCGGACTGCATTGGCAATGAGCTGCCTCTTGGATGGGAGGAGGCCTACGATCCCCAAATTGGACGCTATTACATCAATCATGTCAACCGTAAGTAATACCTGCTGTTTTTTGGCAGTTTTTCCGACAGAACAGATCCCTAATCTGTTCTTAGTATTTTGAGGAGTAGCATGTGTTTTGAATATTGAGATTAATAGTCTTTAAGAATGTTTAAAGTGATGTTAAATTTAGAAATACAATCTATACTAATATTATAAAGAGGTAAAATTTGTTAGTTTGTATGTAGGGGGAAATCTTTGGTACTACTCATTTGGTTCCGAAAATTCTTCCACTAATTGGAAACTACAGCGGACGAAGTCGCAGGTAGAAGCTCGTATTTTATAAAACAAAAAGTCACCTACTCTATTATTATAGTTTCGTCATTTGGGAGAGTTCAGTGCATATTAATATGAAAGTATTTTTAAACATTGACAATATCTTGAAAACCAGTTTATTGGTAACAAGTTTATCGAATTTTCGTCCGAGAAATTTACCTTTATCGAGATTAGCATACTGAGTAGCGAAATAGTAGATCTGCATTAACAATGCAATAATTCATTTTAGCACAATGAATTGTTTGTACCGGTTAGAACAGGCTAACTCTTATTTATTATCCCCTGGATTATTCAGTATGTCGGGTGAAAAATGTACTACGCGGGGGGCTTATGAAGTACCACGGTGCTTTAGTTATTCCCTATGAATTATTGAACAGGTTGATTCATGTCTAGCCTATAGAATGTTGCGACTGTTGCGGCCACCATCTTGAATTCGATATTTGAAATCGAAATGCGCAAGAGTTTTAACGTCACACCACGAAAAATAGATGGCGTTGTGCGTATGTTCGAATGCACGTCCATGCAGTCGTGACTCGTGGATATAATATGTTTTTATGTGAATCCTTAGATTATTCTATGGAGGAGCACTAAATAAGTCGTGTTATGAATGGAATGCTTACGTATCGTTTATTTACGCAAATGCATCTTCGTGAGTCGTATTGAATTGATTAGTCGTTGCATAGATATTGCTTTGCTACCGTGTAATCTCACATGCAGATAAAATAAACGTGTTGTTTTGAATTTTTAAAACATTTCTATAATTCATAATGCTCAGTATGAATATTACGGATAGAGAATTCCTACAACAGATAATCTCTTTGAGCATTACAATGACCTAAACACAGTATTAGTAACTGTACCAATTTTATTAACAAACAATTCAAAACGAATAAGTGATGACCTGAAAACTAGATGCCAACAAGGCTCTCTAAAATTATGGCTATAGTAATAGTTCTGTGGATGTAACTCACTACGATACCGCACATATTTCGTTGCGCCTTTTAAAGCAATTCTGAGAACATAGTATAGCTAGGCTCGGCAATGTCAAACAAATAAGATAACCACATTTACAACAGTAAATTATTCCTAAAGAAGCAACTTAAATCCAGTTTATAAATGACTTCTAACAAGCTTTATGGTCAGTGTCGAAAACTTTCAACACGACAATATACACATCTACAGGACGCTATAAAAGGTAAAAAGGCAATAATGACCGCGATATAAGATGGAAAACGCGCGATATCTGACGACCCGCGAACACCCGATAACGGTGTGCGCAAACGCACGGTGTACATTTTCGCACGACGCTCACGCATTCTTATGCATTATTTATGAAGACCGTAGAACTTTTCCGCCATTTTCTTACTTTTTAAGTACTTTACTTTACACCCATCAACTGTTGCTGATCGGATCGGCTTTTGAGCGTATCTTGTTAGTTTTTATGTTTTTTCGGTGTTAATTTCTGAGGACTCGCTTGCGCGGAGCAATTTTCTACAGTAATGGTCGCTATAGCGTTGTGAATTTACGAGTCGACGAAGAGAGACCGTTTAATGCGCATGAACACTCTGAAATGTTATGTCATCTAATTTTCCACGGACGTCAATACTACTCTTACTACGTTAGTACATGATGAAAGTACGTCATGTGTTATTAATCAATGTTATTATGAATTAATAGGTATGTATGCAGTAATTATTGTTTAAGTACAGTTTGCGACGTAACATATCATTAATGTTTATTCTGATAATATTAAAATATTTTTGATAAAATTCCTAGAATTTTCATGACTACCTTACGTTTTTTGAAGTAAATAGGTTTGTCTACAAAAGTTTTTTTTATAGACACTTTGTCGCGACATAAAGTAGTAAGAGATCTTGGTATTGTGAACTCAGCGTATAGATAGGTACGCAAATCATCTGATAGAGATCCTTTATACTTATTCAAGAGTTGGCTAGCAAAGGTTTTTGTATAGATAATTAATTTTCATGTTGATGGAAATAAAACAAAGTAACTTTGTCTTACGAGAAAAAATATTGACTTTTCAAAAATAAACATTGCACTGAAACATGCAAAGGTAAATATTTGCTTTAATATCTGGGTTTTCCCTGATTCTCATCACCGTAATATTGTACTAAAATTAATCTGAAACATTTGTACACCAGTAACTTCGTAAGGCGTGCTGCCATCTATGTCGTAGACTGCGAAACATATGTATAATCAAGCAAATACATTCTCGGAGCTCATTAAAAGTATTTGCTAGGCAATGTTACACGAACTGGAATATTTGTCTTCAGGTAATTTATACATAGGCATCCAGAACAAATTATGCAAAAGGATTCAAATAGGTTTAACTACTGTTCATTTTATTAGATCTTATCACAAAATACAAACAGGCTTGAGCGCTTTTTAAATTATACGCGATTTAAATAACTATTTTCTGTGTAACTTACCTAATCAACAAACTGGTGGAAATTGCAGCACATTTTATAACTTTAAGTTGTATAATAGCGGCTTAGAGTTCAAAAAGCAGTTTTAAGTTACATATTTGCTTCCGATAAAGTTTGTAGCTACAACATTAACTAAGAGTGACAGTAAAGAAACCACATACTACCCTTGCCTTTATAATAGTTCATTCTTGAGCCCATTTATTACTTAAGTCTGTAACAAAGAGTTACAAAAGGGCACTGAAAGCTGCTTACGGGATTCTCTTGTAACTGTTAAAAGCGGCTTAACTGCATAAAAGAGTTCATTGTAGCCTACTTAAAGCAGCTGTATAAAAGTTGAAATAACCACTGTTATTCTACCTATAGTTCTGGTTTTAGAGGTAATAATAACCCATATACAGACTCAAGTTCCAGAAAAGTAAATATTACTAAAGCATACTTTGAACTTAAGAATTGGGTGCAATGCTCCCTTGAGTAGTAAAATAGAGTAAACCAAATCAGCGGAGACAACCCCAACTATAAGTCAAGTTTCATAAATACGGGTGAGGGTTTCGCAGGTAGATTTTATTCAACCAATAATGGTGATCCCATTATTGATGAGACGTAAGTGTTGGTGTATTATATAATTCATTAGAGCAACATTTTGAGACAATTTTGGAAATGAAACTGATACATAATGTATGTTACTCTACTTTATCTAAGTTTGGAATAGGGCATAGGGGATATGACGACTATTTGTTGATTTTTCGATATTTCAATCTTACTATTTGTTGATTTTTCGATATTTCAATCTTATTTAAACTTTAAGTATATTTTGTGTTTGTTTTTAGAAATTTGCCAGAGACGTCAAATGAGGCGTCAAGTTATAAATATTCAGACGACGGTTCTACAGATATATTTTATTCAACTGATAATGGTAACTCCGTTAATTAATTTCGCGATACATCTTCTTGAAATGCAGCTACTTCCGGGATAAAATCTGTATCCAAGTATACTCCATTGGCAGTACAAATAAACAGTTTCAGAATTTTGCATTGTTGGAGCAGAAACAACTGTAACCTGCAAAAAAACGACTGTTATAACACTGAAGTCTATTTAGTACTAGCTGCGTCACACGGTTTCACCCGTGTGGAAGTTTTCCCGGGATAAATGTCTTTTTTCAATACCTAAAGTACCTACATATCAGATATCAAAATCCGTTTTTGAGTGATTGAGTAACAAACATCTCTCCATCCATATTAGCCGGAAGTAGGATTTTCAGATATTAAGAGTTGGAAGTTACTTACTTACTTGAATGACGGATTTAATTTCTTTAATCCTACGTTACGTATGTCCAATCCAAACGAAGCATAAAGCATAGCTTAAACCTGCAAAACACATCAAATTAGTACTTATACCTGCAAAGAGGGCAAAATTACAGCCCTTTTGATTATCCCAACTGCAATAACGAAATAAAAATCACTTAGCGTTCACAAAAGTAGCGGCATAAGAGCGTTAGTGTGGCGTTAATCATTCGTTGCAGCACTTGAGGAACTTTTGTGCCAGTGTTGTGCAGTTGAAATGGAACTGAGAGCTGCATCAAATTGTGCTCAAAATGGCGCTAGAGTTGCTGCATTAGGCCTGCAGAGCACGCTCTAGTACTTGGGTCTTACGATCTTAGGGAATAATCGGGTTGGCTCCAAAGCTTTTATGCAGTAAATTTGTGTTACTTGGGTATGCCATTACTTAAACTGTTAATTTAATTTAAACGTATTGGAAGAAAATTGGATGTTTATTTAGTGTATTGTGGAGCCCCACTCCTGCTATTCTCATAAGTTGTTGACTGCATGCGTCGGCGCTGCTATGCGTCACATTTACTATTCTGTCGTGTTGTGCAGGGTTGCTATGGCAACTAATGTGGTTACTGTTGTTGTATGTTGTTTGTTCTGTTGTTCTTGTTCTGTTAAAGTATTTATCTATGGGCCTGAGTTGCCTGAAAATAAATGGATTTATTATTATTATTTATTATTCAAGTTACTGGTTGAACAACTCATACTTATATGCAGTGAAAAAAAAAACGTTCAGATGCGTAATAACAGTTCAAGCGAAATACCGCAGCCTGAACGATAATTTGAGGCAATACAACAGAATTCATAATTAAAACTTTATTTATATATTCCTATGACGCACACAAAATTATTTTAAATCAATGAAAAGTAGAATCAAATTCGCAGAACCATTAAATAGGGATATATATATATATATATATATTAAGCAAAAATAAACCCACAAGAGCCATCTCCCGTACAAAAATAACTCAAAAACGCTTTGTATATTCATAAATTCCTGCACAGTAGCGCTACAGTGTCCATTTGCAATATTCAATACAAAATGCAAATGGCTCCCAACTCGTTTATGGTACTATGGTGTTTTACGCGTGTAGATCCGTCGATAATTTACCCATAGCCCCAACGCCATCGCATAAATTCTCCATGTTAATTGATAATTAAAACTATTTATTTGATTGTATTTTATTAGGTATTACTGTGTTACTCATTTTAAGATTCTCTTCTATTGCAATTTAATGTTTGGTCTTAGATAAGGCGGTAGTTTCGTTTATTTTTAGTGTAATTTCAACGCTATCATTACATGTAGGCTTGATAAGGTGTACTATAATTGTTGGTGATGACTTGAGGATAATTAGGCACACGATTTCAATATGGACTATATCAAAGAGCTAATAGAAGAAATTAAAGTACATCAATTGAAATTAAGAAAGTAATCAATTAATTAATTAATTATCAACCATGGAACTATAAATCAATGATGTGGATTAATCTGTTGAACCTCAATGATCAAACTGCTTTATGATCAACATACCCAAAGGAATTTACCGTACCATTACTTTCCTTATAATATACGCCTATCGTTAAGAAATTCCAGATAAAACAGTAACACGTACAGAATTATATCTCCTTGGTAGTTAAGCACGTCGCTATAACAGCGAATTACATTTGAAGTGGCGCAGTAAAACGGCTAAATAATGCGGTCAAATTAGATATGAAAATGCAGGACGTTACAAATGTTTCGCCCATCATTTAAAAGCTCATTTCTTGAAGAATGCCTTGCGGATAACATTATTCATCACTAACGTGGCGAGTCGTTAGCGTAATAATGAAAATAAAAGCTATTTTACATCGAAGTTCCTCTAGCTACGCATGTTTCGCATTAAAAATGTTGTAGCGTTTAATGTATAAATAAGTTCACGCTGGCTTCAAGTTTCCCAGTATTCAGATGACATCTTGATAGCTTTCAAATAATACGTCTTCTTTAGTTTCACCGTGCTTAAGATGTAGGGGTTCTGGACAAGCCGTGTCTTAAATATTTCTCCTTTCAATTCCTACACAAAGCTTTACGGATCCTAGTTTATATTTTTAGGACCATATATATTTTGCGCTGGTGCTGTAAGATACTGCATACGAGTCAATATAAATTCACTGGAATGTTAGAACTTGCAAGAGAAAATTTAAATTCTACATCGAATTTATTTCCTACACGCATACCGTGTTAAAGCAACTAAATAATCCTGCTTAAGGCATAATGTTACTACAGAGAATTCAAGTCTTGCAGATAAAAACAAAGATATAAAGGAATTTTAATTTACAGCAAGTAAAACATTGATTGCAAATGAAAGAGCACAGCGAATGAGAAATAATTGACATTTAAGCAACATCCATAACCGAGACCGACCAAGATTATCACATGGACTTTATAGCATAAATAAAATAAATATTAACATACCGATTCATAGACAAATTGGCAATGAAATAATCTTACAAGATCAACAAAACATTGACACACTCATTAACGATCGTATCACAGTTCTCAATAGAAAAGGACAAGCGATAATGAAGTTGGAACTCGTATAAAATGAGCGATGCAATTAATTTTAATATTTTTCTAGTATTTAAGTCTTTGAACCTGGTGGTTTGCATACCTGTGTAAATATGCATTATAATATGTATGTTACTTTGTTAATGCCTCCTCCACTTTACATATTTAGTTTACAGCATCCATGTTCTTTATCAAGGTATGTGATCTCCCCCATACCTATTTTCTGCATAAGTCCGCAATATTTATACGCTTAATACCAGATTTTATTTTACACCGCGCTGTGTTGAGAATTTCATTTGCTACTTTGAGTTCGCTTTCTTGGTTAATTGGAACTGAGTAGTAGGTATTCAATTTTGTTGCAAATAATATTATTATATCGTGATCATTTTCAACGACAGGATTTCATTTATTTTAATTGAATTCCTCAATGCGTATGATTGAATCTTCATTTATTGTTTACTAATTATTCTACAATGGTGGCATCGCTTTCATTTGCATGTCTTTTTAGAGGTGTTACTTCAGTCACATAGATTTATAGATGGTTCTACCTCGTGTCGTTGAATATCAATAATTTGGGCTGTGTGTGGTCAATGCCTACCGTCAAAGGAACTAAAGTCACGTGCATTGCTTGTTTATGGTCCTTCGGGTTTGATTTAACTTTGATATTGTTTATTATCGGTTTTCGAAAGGAGCTCTATGAATAATTAAGTACGACGTGACTTTGATTCCTTTGTTCACACCTTGAAATGTGTGTTATTATAAAATTATCAGGACACGTTTTGTCTGTGTTTTTTCTCGCCAGACACAGACTAGCAGTTGATTCCGTGCTGTTATCTTTGTCAAAATCTATTTGAAAAGTTTTAGGAGTAAGCTATTCATAGTAACTGGACTATATTTATGTTATGTGCCCAGACATGAATTAAACAACAATTAGTATCTTGCCGACAGTTTTAAATACTAACTTTAATCATTAAGATATAAGCTCAAGCATGAATTAGTTGCTTATTTGTTACCTATTTGCTTACCCACTATCACTTTACCTTCATCGCGAACAGTAGCCAAATTACATAGCAATTTCGACGGCATTGTTTCTCTAATCTGATATAAAGTGAGTAACAATCTGTCCGTAGAATCGTTCCGGCCTTGTCGGGTTCAGAATTGAGAATAATAATTGAAAGATCGCCGCATGCGTACTTTGGATGTCACGCGGTGTGCGAATGATGGCGGAATGCAGCTGCCCGATGATGACTGACTCTATGATTGGTTCCTGTCGCTATGTGCTTTATGACTAAATGTGGATCATTTGCTTAGTGTAGTGTAGGTCATTTTATTTGATACATCTAGTAAGAGTGGTTATATTAATATTATTTATCACTCACAATAGCAGATGAATAAAGTTTGGAAGTAAACAGTTCTATGCGAAATTTTTGATCTCTGGTTTTTGTTGAGAGTACAGCTAGGATAAAATGGTAATAATCTGAAAAACCTAGTTATCATTAAACACAGAATTGGCTTCCAAAAACACTGTCTACTTCGCAATCAGTTTTTCAGATAAACGACCGTAAACGCCAAGCCTCGTCCCAAATGTCACTATCGGCTGTAAAAGCGATCGTTACCATTGTTTATTGAATGCCACCATTATCAAACACTACCTCGGGCTCGTCATTAATCGGTCGGTAATCGGCAATCGTATCGCATAGTTTGATGATGAGTAATTCTTCAGCCTTAAGCTGGTTCTCATATTGGCTTGCGGTTGCTTATTTGTCTCATGTAATTGAGCACAGGGAAAACGGATTTATTAAAATTCGTTTAGCTTTAAGTAATTTCTGGTCAATAGCTCGAGATTTTGACAGTAATGAGTAAGGACTATGTAAAGGCTCCCGCAGAAAGGCATGACGGGCGGCGACGACCGACTCTAGTAGAACAATATTTTTTTCTATGAAAACATCATGGAAATTATTCTACGAAATTGAGTCGCACCGTCACCTCGTGCTTGTCTGCGGGAGCCTTAAGGGTAAGAAAAATAATATTTTGTAAGGTTTGAGTTTTATTACGCGACAGAAAGCCAGGTTGTATCGTCAAATGTCGGCTATAGAGTAATGAAAAACTGAAAATTGTTGAACAACTGACATACGCTTCTTATTAAAACGTGAATCTTAATTATAATAATAGAAAGTTAATATAAAAACAAATTGATTGTTACAGAGGTGACGCAGTTGGAAGACCCGAGGTTAGAATGGCTCAGCATTCAGGAAGCGATGCTGAGGGAGTACCTCCACACAGCGCAGGAGGCTCTCGAGGTTAGTACTCAAATTTACTACTACCAATTCAGTTATGGACATCATCACTAAGTTAACAATAGCAATAGAGATAGTACTGAAGAAATTACCAATTAAAACCGAGTACGTACAAAGAGAGAGAGACCAAAAGGTAATATGGACAAAACTGTGCGCTAGAAAACATTCGTATTATTTTGGGCAGACTATCCAAAATTATGCGCCTAGTTAGCCCTAGATATCATTATCCAATAAAACTGGCTCACAATAGCTAAACCAATATGAAAACCTATAAATTTAATATCCCTTGCTTTACCTTTACATATTTTTATTAACTTAATCATACCTTGAGATACTAAAAATTAATTTCACATTACCGGCAAGTGTATTTCCCGCGACAATTTGCCGTCCATGTCTCAAAGCACTTACTTTGCATCGATTAATGGTTTATCTTGATTCATCAATCGATCAGTTTCATTTTAATGTGCTGATACGAAGGTAATGTTGTCGATAATTTCAACTTGACTTCATCGTCTATCGAGTGCAGCTCTTACTTATCGGACATCCATCGATAAACGCTTTAGGTTGTATCAGTGGAGCAATGTCATTCGATTTAATTTTAACTCAATTAACTTGTGACGTTTCCACTAGATGGCAGAGATGTTGGCGCACCTTTTTTGCTTTTGATGTAATCTTGGGGCTCATGATCAATGTGTGATCTGTCCACATACATATCTGTTAATTGTAGATGTGTTTAATTAAATTTAAATTATTAATAATAGTCAAATATACAGGCTGACAGGGACATTGACGCGCAATCTGTAACCATGAATTCAGCACAGGATTCTAGACGCCCGTTTTTTATTTTTATTAGTCCCCTAGGGTAGAAATATTACGTAGGTTATCAAAAAAAAAAACTGCTGTTGCACCAAAGTGCAATACCTACGCGGTCAAAATGTATGGACTATTTTTTTTTAAAATAACCATCTGTAAATTTCAACGCAGAATCAAGATTGAATCTATATTAACAGGTTGCACGTCGATGTCCCTGCCACCCTGTATATTAAGTGAATTTTTCGCTAAAGTTCTTAATATCTTGACCTACATTTTTACGAAAACAGTATTTAGTATTAGAGACACAGCTGAGTACCATAAAGTTCTACCCACTCGCGGAGGAAGAGCATCTGTACACGAATACAATATATTGACAGCGGTGGGAATAGAAAACAGAATTAGCCTCGTTTTGCGTGTCATTTGGACTTTCTGTAGCGGTACACGACCATCAAGTTCATGGATTTAAATGTCATTTGGCATTGCCGTGACCCTTTTCTTTTATATTCACCGTAACATTACCTACTGTTATTGCTAAATGCACCTTGATGATTTCCATCCCGCTTAACTTTTCGACACTTGATGTAAAATGTATCTAGTCTTTTTCAATAAACCATTCAAGTGTACTTTTGTTCGAGTGTTTCCTGTAATGAGAGGTTGATAAATATAAAATTATTCAAGCACCGTATTCATTTGAAATTGTTATCTAGAGTGGAAACGTGATAATATCGCTCTACTGTCTATTATGCAAGTTAATAGTTAACAATTCATACAATGTATATTGCCATTGTCAAAGGTTGAAGTCTTATCTCTGTTGAGAGACGTACATGAATGCATGTAATATACATAGTTTTTTATACGTATGAGTAATATGAATTCAGATGTGAACAAATCGATACAGAACTTTTTACCCTAGAAATTAATTATTACGATGATGATACAGTTACATAAGTCCATAAAGCTCAAGCAAAGGTTAACCTAGTAATAAAAATGTGATGAAATTAAATGAAACTGCTATCTATAATTAATGTGCTCAAAGGCACATTAAACACTCGTTTAGTGGCTTCTCCGACAGATAACGATGGAATGCGATCGTGCCCTGATACAGAGATAAGAGATAAGTGGTTGCGGTATTGTTTCGAATTGAGCACGCAATGAGACGAGACTTGATGGATCAAAGTTCACTCAGGAAGTGAAGTTGGACGCAGTTCAGTTTTAATTTCTCATCGTTTGGATTAAATAATAAAGAAACAGTGGGGTAAAATATACTTGTCATTTGGGAAGATAGATTTTGCTGGGAGATAGTGTATGCTTTGAGTCATTCACGCGTGGAAAATGTTGATCCCATTAAAATGTCTATTGGTGTCAAAATAATTGCTAGATTGCAAAAGTCTGCAATAAACCCAATTTGAGTGAATACCTATCTATCATCTAAAGAAAAACACAATAAAAGAATGCTCATGTTGTCGTATATGAAGGTCAAAGTCGTTTGTTGATCTAAGATCACTTAAATGAATAACAATAATAAAAGGGCTTTACGTACAATTGTTTGCCTGAATAATATTTATCGAGATTGTAATGACAAGCTAAGGTTAAAAAGTACTTCCTTACTTGCTGATGGTAATTTGGATAATAACAACAAAATATTTTTCGTGCCGTAATCAGGGTTAATTTATTTTTCGTAGTTTAATTTCTGTGTCATTGCAACTGCATTTAAAATTCTTTGGTATGTGCTTGAATTAATTTCCAATTTATTGTCTGGACTTACGTAAAGTTATCTTGGTTCTTATCTGACATTTAAGGTTAAGAATTTTTGGTTCAACTTTCTCAGATTTGGCGTGAAATCAGAGAAAATGATAAAACCATATAGTAGGCCATTTGAAATAGTTTCCTGTTACCTACGAATACTAGGTTATGGACTTCAAACATCTCACGTCCACATTCGCACTCCGAATACCGTTATCACGACGAATCTGCATTCGTTTAGCGAGAACATACGTGGTTTTAACTTCGCATTAGATTTTTGAGATTTTTATTTAGAACCAGAATCGTGAGAGTCTCAGAGAAACTTAATCTACAGTTTCATTTTCTAATCAGTGTTGTTTTTGCGTTTAGAATTAAATTGACTAGATCCAGAAGGCGAAATAAATTATGATCCATTTAAGCTAACTACCTCAAGTTTAGCAAATTTTTTTCCAGATTCGATTTTCTATAGGACTTGGATATACCAAATCAAATTAACTTATTTCAACCTAGTAACAATAACAATACTCGATTACTGCAGTATGAAGGAAATTATATTTAAATTAACACAATTTCAACGAGGAAACCTTGATATTTAGCTCCAATTAGCTCTTAACTGTCAAAATATTGAGGCTGTTATATGCAAGACATTTCAGAATTTGTAACGACGTAGTAGATAACTTTAAAAGGCGCCGAGTGTTCTGTACCACAATATTTCCGTGTGTGATACAGAGTATTTTTTTATATAACGGTACAACTAAGAAACTATACCGGTTGGCAGAAAGAAGAAATAAAGAAAGAAAATACGTTTATTTGTGGTAAACATGACGCAAAGAAAAAATACACAAATACAAAAAAGAACGAGTTGTGGGAAAATATGCGCCACATCCACCTAAAACGGCAATCGCTCAGCATAATGCTACGACCCTATGTGAGACAGAGACCCAGCGATGGTTTCCAGCGATAGCCGGCGTTGACATGATGACGTCAACCAGTGCAGCATAGGTACGCAAATTAAAAATAAACAAAAAAATAAGTAATAAAATAAATACACTATACCTAGTTCAAAATGTATATAAACATAATATTTATAAAGTAGTAACATTCCCGGCAACGACATCGGCAGGGACATCAACGCGCAAACTGAAACCATGAATTCAGCACTTGATTGTAGACCCCCTAGGGTAGAAAAATTTAGTCGGCTCTCAAAAAAAAAAAAAAAGTTTTTTTATACGAAAAAATTACTACCTCTACGTCGTTGCTAATTCTGAAATGTCTCGGACATAACAGCCTTAATTTTTTGACAGTTCAGAGTATATTCTGAAAAGCCAAACAAAATCGAAAGTCATGTATGTCATGCATCAAATTAGACTAAGAATCAGCTCTCTTTGAACGTCAAATTTTTATCAGACCCCTCAAACGCCCGCCCATCACCACTTCCTAGTGCTTTAGCTGGGAAGATGTGGCGCATCAAACTGCTCAGCACCACAGCTATCATCAGTTTTCATATACCTATATATACTTCAAATACCTATCAATCAGTACAGTAATTTCATGTAGGAATGCGACAGACGTTACAGACGTTAGATAGCAGTCATCTGAGATAACCTTCAGTTCTGCCAATTGACGTCAATTGATTGATAACTCCGGTGCAAGTAAACAAAAAGATACATTAGAGTGATCAATTACCGTAACCCGTAACCTTAGACCTGTGCGCAAGCGCAACTTGATGTGGATCTGTTCGAAGTAGGGAGATTATAACGTACTCTTGTCATTATTTTCATGTCTGGTAGATGGTTTCTGTCAAAATGTCACACGGTTAATAGTTTCTCGGTTAGTTTGATATTGAATGAGCGATGTGGAATTTGTGGGTTACTTTCTTTGAGCTTTGTTCTTTAGTTTATTTTTACATACGAATGTGAAGTTCTTCTTCGTTCACGCCAGTGAATTCGATTTTGTTGGCCAAAATTTCGCCGCTTCCACTGCGTTTAATGTTCCAATGTTGAAGTTAAGTAGTTAACTTTAGAAACCACATTTGGTTAGATTCTTTCCCCTTTCAATTCATTTCTGCAAAGTCCTCATAATACGTAGAAAAGATGACATTTGTGCTTACAACATGGCTCAATGTTTTCTAACAATAAAACTATGCTGTAAAATATTTTGTAAGTAGATACCTATTCTATCTCGCTATAAAGCTTGCATAACACGTTTTCTTAATCATAATACCAAGAAAATTGCATTCTAGCATTATTTATGTAATCCCCACGTGTTTTGGTAAAATATGTAAACAGTACTATGTCATAAGTTGGGCTGTGGCCGGAAGAGATACGCATACCGGTGTTACCGCAGAATTTCCTTTACAGGTTCGGTAAATACTTAATAGGTTTTGTTGTAATTGAGGAGTTGTGAAAATTTGTTTATATTACGAAAGATCCCTAATCTGGAGATTTTCTCTTACCTAGTAGTTTTTGACAGAAAGATGTCCTTTTTGAAACAGCTTCACTAAATTGTACAAAAAAAAATATTCTTTAACTTTAGCCCGTTAATTGATAGACTGTGTTTTACTACTGTAATATAAATCTCCTTTAAGTTAACGAGTACTTGTAAGTACGGAAAATATCTGCCCAGGAAATTGTATCACAGAACGGTATCTTTTCTCGTAACTCTTTAGGCTATTAGGTTAAACAACCTGCATGAATCAGATGCTCAAACACGTTGTTTAAGCGAGCCACATCAGGACATCGTGGTCAAGGATTTATGATATGGCCGTCTTTGTCAGAGTTTGCTTTAGATTAGTATATAATAAAATAGAATAGAATATAATACTTAGAAAGAAAGCATAGCTTAGAATCATGTTGGCTGGACTGGAGAAAATGAATTTAGTACTTACTGGATAGTTTTTTTGCCATTTAATGATTATGTTATGATTAACGTCCCGAATAATAGGCATCTTATGGGCACATTAGTTCGTGGACTATCGCTTTCCTCTAAGTGGTATTGAGGTCTGAGAGCAGGCCCATTTACCACCTACATTAAAAATACACCATCATTCTGGATTTAGGGGAGAAAATAGTAAAGAAGATGAAGTTGATGTAGGCCATAAATCGCCATAGAGATCAATTGCCGTTTGGACCTTCCAAACGGCGGTTTTTATCTGCTGCAATGGCCAAATGCCTCAGTAACATGTGAACCACGAAATTGTAATACACATTGCGTGCAAACACATTGAACTGATCGGATATTGCGTTCCGATGCGTGAGTCAATCTTTCGATAGGCGCTCCAATTCTGCGTAGCGAGTTGTTCCGCGAATAGACGCAGACGCAGGTTTCACGTCTGTATTAATTTTGCTATAAAACATGAGTTTTGTTTTTGGAACTGTTGGAAAGAACCAAGTTTAACTTGATTTCTGATAGTTGGGGTCACAAGTAAGGTTGAAGTATTAAATAAACCTAAAGATACTAATAAAAACACAATGTAAAGAGAAGATGCTGGAGGAGGTGATGCTTTCAACTAAGAGTAAAACATTGAAACGACTGTCTGTATTGCAATAAAAGATAGCATAGCATTATCAGCCTATAACGTTCCTACTGCTGGGAAACAGTCCTCAGCCTGTGCGAGCTCGAAGATAAAATATGTATACTTAAAAAATATTGCAATAAAGTAAAAAAAAATAGTACCTACACCAATAACCGAGAGCCTCTTTTATGACCTCATAAACGATCGACACATCGTAAATCGGTATCGACACTTGATGCTCCATTTCATACTTTTAAGATAACAAAGACATAAGCAGTAAAATTGTGCATATTGTACGTTTTACGAGAGTTTTATCACAGCTGATAGCTGAACAGGCCATCAAAGTCACTTAGCTGGTGATAGGAGTCGTCTAGGCAAGTTGCAAATCGTCTTGGAGCTTTGAACCGATAATGCTGGTTGACTATAGCTTTTAGAGATGGGTTTTGTTGTATGTAGCTATGGGTTTCTTCGTATAGATTTAGGCATTTTATTCAAGCTTTTCTTGAAGCTTTTTGACGTACAAAGTAATACTTTGCTGAATGTTTCCATCAATTACTTTTTTTTTAAACAACATCATCTGTAGAGTCTCCCTTCACAGTAAAACCTGCATTTCGAATGTTATAACCAACGTTACTATTAAATAAAAAAGTAATTAAATTCTAACATGGCAGACAACATGCGAATGGCATATAAAAATTCACCGACTTATCTCGAGTATAATAGTACAGAAGCCTCGCCACTATGGGGACGTGCAAGCATGTGCACACAATTAAAACCAAACATTTAACTACCAGACAATACACACTCCAAGCAAAAACAACCTCTACTGCCCGAAGAATAGAAAGAACCTAACATTTTCCCAACAGAAAATTAAAGTTTGCCCAATCGTATACATGCTTAAGTCTAGTATGGACGCGTTTGCGCAAGGAAGATGTGACTAGCACTAGCTATACCCAAAGAGTTTAGCAATATGAATAAAATCGTGCTTACTAATTAGCAAATAAGCTTTCGTATAGAATTTTAATTGGGACATCGGCTACGTAACCTAGAAACTAGCTGTGATAATTGTTCTCGTTATAGGTGATAAATAAAGTAACGGATATATATCTTTGTTATAAGCCTGTTCGACGATCGTATTTTGTGCTCGTTAAAAGGTCTTAATGAGGAGCTAAGTGATGAAATCTACTTAATCGTGTAGGTACTGATAAAGACAACAGTGGTGAAAGCAAAGTATATTATAAGAATGTCAAAACCTGGTAAAATTATTGAACGCAAAATTAGGGAAACATTTTCAAAACCTCAAACCAATTTTAGCCAACAAAACTAATTCAGTAAGCCATACAGGAGATTTTCCTCAGTTCTGCACTCACAGTATTTTTGCACACACTCCAGGTATTTTCGGCGTATCGTACGATTACAGAATTAGATTTGGTCTATAAGACATCAGTCCTTCGCAGAAGCATAAAATTTCTCGTGTCGCTTCCTAGAACCTACTCATGCCACTAATTTTGTAATAAGGAATGCGGTTGCGTGTGACTACAGAAAATTGTATCACTCTTTTGGAAATTAAAGTGCTAGGTGAATAGCATTCAGGTAGAATTATGCATATGTTAGCATGTTATGCATTAATTATTTCTACACAAAATATATTGAGGTCTTACTACGAACATATACCGGATATCTGAATATTATCTATCGTCCCCCATAAAAGGCGGCTTTCTGATTCTTGTATTGCTTTATTTTTTTTAATCTTCATCCCATTTTATCCTCCATCTTTCCACTGCTGGGCAGACTCCTCTTATCGCTTGCTTCCTCCAAATTAATAATCTTGTCCCACCTAATCCTTAGAAATATAATATTAGGTAGTCAAAAATATTTCCGGGAAGCATCCAGCCAGATTTGGCGTGTTCTCCGAATTGTGCGCGGGCGCCACTGGTTGTGTGCCACTACGTTATCCGATTACAAAGGACCTTAATACTTGAAATGATTTGCAAGCTGGTGTTTATAACAATTCAATAGAATACCGTGTTTATTCATTGTTTCTAGTCCTAATCTTGTAAGCTGTTTGTTTCACTAATCGCATCTTTGTATTAGATTCTTAAGATTAACAATTGCTTAATGCAAAGGGGATTTCAATCCTTATAGTAAAAGTCATATTAACGTCTGTAAATGTTTTATTGCAAGAAACTGCATTTCTAAAAGCAAGTTCTAATAAAGCCTCTTGTAAAAAGCTTCATCAAGATTTCTCAAAGTGTATATTAAAACACGTTTCCATATTAGGAGCTAAAGCATTCCTGTCTATTACAGCATTCCGGCTTAAACCGTAACAGGCCTATTGTTTTCATATCTCCACTTCAGTAATTCGATCATCCAGCGTCACTTTCGGTACCACCATGATGTCACCTTTGTTTAGTGTTACGCTAACAATAGAGCCATATTTACTTTTTATCTTTGTCATTGTGGGCATTGTAATGTATTTTTCTTTTAACCTATATCAGTATCATTAACTGTTGTTCGTTATCTTTTTAGATGGAATACCTTGGGTATGTTAATACAACATTGTTTAATTTAATCTTGGTGTAGATATATGTGTAGATGGATGATACGAATTCCATTCTTTAGAATTATTTATTTGATTGTCATCGGAAACTTTACTGTTTCCCACACTGATCGAATTTCGTATATATGTGAAATCTGGATTACAATTTAAACAGTTTTGAATTATCAAGGGATCGGTCAGTCAGAAAAATAAAGCTAGTTGCCCATTCCAAAGTGTAGTAGGTATACATATGGAGAAGAACGGGCAAGAAACTCCATGGACACTCTTTTAAATTAAAATAATGTTACAAAAAAAATTGGTAACATCATTCATGTTGCAATTATACATAAGTGAGAACGATGTAAAAAGACATGCACGTTAAAAGCATCCGTAATAAAAACGATAAAAAAACAATTCAAATTTAAATAAACCGTGGCAGCTAAGAGATGACCAGTCCTACTGACGGCGCCCGTTCACGAACATCACGTACATATGGATCAGCACCTTTCAGCTCAACCATTTTGAAGGGAACTTAATGATCCAACACACACGCCACCACCCGCGAGACATTTTTTCTAATAATCATAGGCTGAGTCTAGTATTGTTTATTAATTATTATAAACTTCGTTTTCTTTCAATTTTTTACGAAACAAATCGATTGGGTAGCAAAGCAACTTACTATTCAAAGCCCTTCTAATTGCCTAATTGAATAAAGATTTAGAGTCGAGCACAGCGTGAAGATTTGTCTAATTAATACAATTACATTCTCAAATGCAAGTCCACGGATCTTTGTTCCCTATATTTACAAACTTTGCCATTCAACGAAGACTTCTCCTGGCTTCATTGTCAGCAGGCAACTGGTAATTCTGTTTAGCATTGCATTTATTCAAATGCTGAGCGGTAACATACGCTAATACATATTTAATTGAGCACGCCCTGTACATTTTATATGCGCCGTAACAACTGGTTATGTGCCTCACAAATTTGAAATAGAATTTTCGAAAAAAGTTTTATCCCATTTTGGTGCCTTGAGGGACCTGCGTAAATTTTGGAAGATGAAAAGATGTTACATGAGTTCTAGTTTAAGAGGTCTATGTGGTAAAAAGCTCTATCTAAAACAAAGATATTCAATGGTTTCTTTCGATCCGTGCTTGTGGGACTTTGCAACACCAACAGTGACTAAAACTGAAAATGACGAGACTCTTAAATCGCTGGCATGAGTCTCATACATCTCATCAGTTTTTATACGGAACCCTAAAAAGGGATACGTATAATTTGTATTATTTTGATTGTGATGGTAGAAAATTGATGGTTGCTGCGAACGGTTATTATTTTTGACCCGGGTTGTTCCTGGAACCAAGGTCAACGTGAACCACAGCCACAGATGAGGGGGAGGGGCACAGCTTCCAGATCTTTTTTTTACCATAGACAAAGTTGTTTTGAAGTTTCGGATGTTGGGAATACGGGTTTATGGTAGCGTTGTTTAATGAACTATAATGATATGGTTTGGAGTTGAAGGCATGTTTGGGTACAGCCTGACGTTGATGGCAGTGTACCAAAACCTGTTTTTCTATGAAATTGCTGTGAGTGAAGCTGACTTTTTTAAACATAGTTAAAAAAAAGCCGACCCGGCGGGCGACGTGAAACCTATGTTTTTCAAGGCGTTCCACTTAAATCCAAAACAATGTTCTTCAACCTGCCTCAACGTTTTTGTGAAAAATATACTTTACATATAAGATGTCCGCTTTGCATTCTTTTTAAGGCTCTTTCCTGTGTGAGGCACCTCTGTCCACATTCTCGGAAACGCCCGATTACGGTCATTATCATTACAAACTGTCAAATGTCAACATACGTGGTTAATCTTGAAAGCAAGGCCCTAAAACAATGTCGGTATCCTATTTTTCGGCCTTAAATGAGTCAGAATTTGTTGAGAAACGATACCAGGATTTTGGATTTATAATCCTTTGCTTTTCTAAAAGTTGTACTTATATTAGACCTGGAATTTCATTAGTTACGTAGCTTAGTATTTTCATGAATTTCTTGAAGCTGCGTCATTTTAACCAGATGGCACGTCCTACACATTAGATTCCCAAAAGGAACGCTTCTAGATCATATTGGCTCGTATACTGAGCATGAGCAACAACATTAAAAGATAAATGTTATGCAAACACAATTCTATGTAACTGCGTAGCCACAGAAATATAAAATAACAGGAAACACTAACATTCCATAGGTACTCATCTTTGTCCAATGAGACAGAGTGGCTGTACATGAACTTTGATATATTCTCTATTTATAACTTTCCTATTACAAGCCGACATGCGTATGTTTGCTGTCGACGATAGTATTAGCAATTAAATTATACTTAAAAGCTTTATTACATTAATGTACAAGACATGTAACTTAACATCTGTGATACCGAAAGAGTTTCTTCAGAAGGGTATGCTTGCCACAATCTTTCTATCTATCTTCGATTGAATATCTTTTGGGCCATTCTGAATTCGGATTTCGAGGTTTCGGGAAATTAATCTAGGCCCGCGAATGAAATTTCAATAACATTGATGATATGGTTACACTTATTTTAAACCTTGACCATATGCAGTGCTGCTGTTCAAAACCAAAAACGTAAAAGGAGTAAATCCTTAATAGGAAAGTTACATGTCCAGGGCTGGAGTAAAAGGGTCTAAGAAGAACGAATATATTCAATACAGACTTGGTGAAATAATAATATTGAAAATGATACGTTTCTGATTGAAAATTTTATTCATGCTCATAGCTGATTTCATATAGCAAAACTATATTAAAAATACTTTTCTAAAGAGATTTTCCTCCAACATTAACCGGCAGCAAACCATCACCAAATTACATACCTGCACAACCGAGACGGGCAGCGATTAAACTGAAGTATGCACGACAGCAGGCAAGACTCATCATTACACTAAATTTAAAATGAAACAAACCGTCCATAAATAATAGTTATGATGCAGCTACCAGGTTACGCTGCAAGCAAAAAGTGTGAGAGGAACGATGGAGGGCCGTGTGCGAGGAACACGGGGCGATGTGCATGCACTTTATTTTATCAGGCAAATGCGAGAATGGAAAATGTTTCTTGGAGTTGTTATTTGTGAAAAGGACTCCACTGAAGACGGAGTAATACAATTCGATAGCTCTACTAAAGTTAAGGATGAAAATAAAAGAAATGAATGACCTGTTGGGTGCTTAATACATAGACGGGATTCAACATTTTCTAATTCTTTGATTCATCCCTTCTGATCGATCAGATAATTTGAAAATGTTGAATGTGAGGAAAAGATATGACAAGAAATCTGGGATAAATGTAACGGTAAGAAGAGTTAGGTAAAAACCTGATAAAGTGGGTTAAAAGGGATAGTGTAAGCGTAAAATGCGATGACATTTAGTAAAATAATGATTATTAAACCCTCCGCTGAACTTTCGTTACCTTTAAATAAGTTCTTTATACCACAATCAGTAACATAAATAATTTAGTCGTCGCGTGCAAGTAAATCACAAAATATCCTTTGTTTTAAACCAGAACTTTCGCGTTACCTCAGATTTCGAAAGGAACAGATACACGTCTTTGCCCGACAGTTCTTTATTATCTCTACAATGTTGCCGGTGATAAACGACACAGTCAATAATTTATCTGAAGCATTGCTTTCAGCCGAGGAATCCCAATCCGCATTCGATGTTGGGTCTCGAAATATTTTAATTAAAAAAACAGTAATGTTTGAGGTGTCGGGTAGCCAACTTTTGCTTTTTGACGTATTTTTTTTTTTTTTCGGGACATTTTTGTAGACAACTTTGTCTGTCTACATTGCAATATTTATTTGTGACTGTTGTTATGATTGGATATAATTATGATGCTGCTGACTTGAAATTCTCCGCATCCCTATAATATTTTCTTGATCATAAGTTATGCCATGTCTCATAGGATAACTTAGAATCGTAACTCGGACCCTCCAAATGGTAAGCATTCACCTCTTGACATTTGATAAAGTTTGCCCATCCAGTAAAGAAAACAGGCATTAAAGCAACTTTGACACATAGGATACTTAATTCACTGAGGGGTAATCAGAGTCCCATTTCGTAACGGTTTGAACATGCGATCAACCGGTTATAGGACTCACTTCATTGGTCCTAATTGCGGAGTCTATTCCTAGAACAGGCAATTTTAGAGGTTTAAAAAGAATATTAGCATCGCAACAAGCACTTATGTAGCCTTTTTATGAAACAATGTATTATTAGATCCTAACAAATGGGGGTGTATTTTGAAGACACGTAATGCCGGTGGTTGAAGAAAAGAACCAAGATAATTGTAAGGCTTTTGAACATTTAATAATAAAATGTTTTGTGTAAATCTTGATCAACTAAACAGGTCTAATATACTGGAAAATCCGTAGAAAATCCCCGTCTGTCGTAACCTAAGACATTTACTGGAATTCCAGTAATTGAGGTTTTTTTTTTACAACGAATTGTAGTTAATCCAGTTTTAATTTTATTTATAAGCAGCCAAATAGGTATTCCCCGTCGACTTTATTGTAGAAATTTCATCAAATTAAATGCAGTCTGTTTTATTTGGGACTCTCCTATTATTCTACCTCAAGTACTGGTTATTATAATAATATGATGAAATGATTGGTCCCTAGATAATGTCACCTTTCTTGTGGGATGGTACCTACCTACAACGCGGTAAATGCCAACTACTTGCCTATACATTTGATTAAGCACCCACTTCCTTGTATGAAGGACATAGCTGTAATAATCGCCTCGTTTGACATTACTTGATTTAGATCCTGTAAAACTATTAGAAATTGCATCCTTAGATTAATTATAGGGAATATATGCAATAACTTTTGAAACAAAAACAATCACCGCTGCCTAACGCTTTGAGGAATACAGTCATCATGTATTGTTGTGTGTTACTTTTACATAAATTTGATAGTATCAGTACCTAAAACACAACCGATTTATTGTTTAAGAATATCTCCGTGAAAACTTAGATGAAGTGAGTTTGAAGCTAGCTGTCAATAGTGTCAATGCCTAGCATCTGCGGAAATGACAACTCACGTCACTTAAGTTTTTTAGGTGAGGATTTTACATAATAGCACTGCTGGTGTTGATTCTACCACGTTTGTAGCAAATGATAAGAAATTAACTGTAGCATTAGAAACATGTCTGTGATGTGTATGATCTGCAATGACGCTCGTTAATTTTACTCCACGTCAAGCTTCTGTCAACCATACAAAACAAGAGTATGATGCGATGATGACTAAATGTTGGTGCATCATTGTTTTTAGTTATTACTCATGTAATAATCCTATTCATTAATCTAATTCACTGGAATTATTGCTGCAGCGTTAATAATCAGCTATATAGGCTGAAATTCGTCGTTAACTGGCGTAGAAAGAGTCTATAAGTTATTGAAAAAAATTCTCTAGCTTATATCATAGAACAAAGTTAAGAAGAAAAATGTTATTGTATTATTCTTGAGCAAGCATTGCAAATGTAGGCGCAAACTTTGAACAAAATACACGGTGTAATAATTATATATTATGACTTCCGTACACAATGCTACTTCGTCTATTATAATATTTATTGTTCCATTCATAACCATCTCAGGTCGCAAGTCCGACATCTTTGTGCATCATCAAACAATTTCTCCCACTGACTCATACCATACGGGTTAAAAAACGTAAATCTAAACCCACGTCAATTGAAAACGCCTAGAACAAAGAAATGTTCTCTCTAACATTACTATTATCGTAGCACATTACGATACGCGATAAGCCATTTTTAGACCACGTCAATCCTCATAAAATATGTTTACGCAATCAGTATTAGGTAATAAAGTAACACATGCGTGGAAAGTTCGTACGGTTCGCGTAAAATTTGTGACGCCCGTCGTGGTCTTGACTTTTTTGGCAATTTGGGGAAATCTATCGTAGTCTTTGGATCTATGGCACATGTTTAACTAACAAATTGCAAAAAAAACATGGCCAAAGGTAACTTGAGGATTGACTTCAGTTTTGTCAGCAACATTATTAAAATTCAGCACTTTAAATCAAAACATCGCATACAATTTAGATTTATTATCTGAAATCATATCTCTAGGTCTCTAAAATCCTGTTAAATTTATTATATAACCGAGCATCCGGCAACCAGCGGCCAATCCATCCAATCAGATATTACAGTAATTAGCAATAAATTGAATAATTTTCTCATTGTGCTTCTTAAATCAATTCTTTCTAACGAGATATTAAATAAGCTAGTTGATTCGATGTATTTAACCTACGTAATAATAAAATGAATATGCAATGATGGGCAATTAAATAAGACTTTAATTCTTATCGTCGTACATTACAATATAATATCTCATTAAAGTTGTAATATGAACGACAAAAAAAGAGGTAAAATATCATGCTACATCTATTTATATATAAAAAAAAACAATATTGTCTCAATAAAATATATGAGAAATAGCATGTAATACAATTAGTATTTAATATCCATCGATAATGATAGTAAACTTGAGCGCAAACGGACTTGTATGAAGCCGATCTATATCCTGACTTGCTCTAAAAAGTCGATCTGTATGCGGTCCCGCGACGTAGGTATCGCCCATCCCTAATTGGCAGTAATAACCATGACACAGAAACTGATGTACCTGCTAATTGGATACAGCCGATCTTGGTCTTCTCCATCGGAAATCGTAAAGAAGAGCGCTGTCGTAAAGTTGTCAGGTTGACAGGCTGGTCGGTGGTACACATATGTCTGTTGCTGCATCGTGCATAAATTTTCTTAGGTGCTATTCTTTACCATGGGCCAACGTTTCTTTATACGTAAAAGTTAGGTAAATCTTCGCATTTCAGATAAAAAAAGCATGTGGACATGTAAACCAGTTTGTAGGTATATAACTATCGCCATAAAATACTAAAATAAGCCAACATTGAAATTAATAATCTAGAAATAAACGACAGTACAGGCAAAACGATGGCCAGACACTAGCTGACCATAAAACAGGTCAACAAGTAATTACAGTGGATGTACAATATCGCATAGTATTATAATAAAAGGCCACTGAGTTAGAAACGGGTCGTTTGTTAATGTAATGCAATGTTGGGCTACCGTTCGACTGGCTACCGCCCAGATAATATATTGATTCTAGATGCTGGCTTGATTATGATATATCTGCCGCTCGTATTACACGCCGCCTCGCCCTATACAGCCTTCGGGCTGTAAATTTACGAGGATGCGTGGGTTATTACACCAATTTCATGGTCCATGGCCGGAGAAGATTTTAGTTACAAATTGCACAAGTCATCCGATAGCTACTAAATTGTACAATATATCACTCACAGATATCACGTATATAGTTTAAAAGCATTATTTCAATACGTCCCATAATAAATGGACGTTCTCTGTAGCAGTTGGAAACGATACATCTAGATAATATGCAAAGCGATTCTTCCATTTTTCATCGTAAACTCACTGCAGTGCACTAAGGGAATTGATTAAATCCATTAAAATACCGTCGATATAAATCGTCTGGGTCTACGCATTTGTCATAAGAATCCAATGACATGTATTTTAATCTCCACGCAAGCGTAACTCCGCTTCAATGAGGGCAGATTTGAATATTTGATTATAATCTATGCTATGAAAATAATTAACCTGAAATTTTGAATCATTAGCGTGGTAGACTAATTTATATTTTTGTTTTCATGTTTCATAATAAGTTCTTTTAATATATTCAGTTTAGATTAGACTCTTAAAATTTCGTATCTAATACGTTTTACCAAGTAAGTAAATATTCTTTATCATAAGTGAGCTGCAAGACTTCCCTAGCTTATTAATTATGTGACTGTGCTTCAATCTTCACAGCCCCAATTCTTGTTACTTGAACCAACCAACCGTCCAACCATATCATCTTTCTGACAGTCTCACAAAAGACCAACGAACAAATCCCCCTTCATATTCAAATACCATTTCCAATCCTTTGCAGCCATTAAAACACGTGCATCATACAGTCATACCCTTGGAATGTTCAGAATGGGGATCAGTTGTTGTACAATAAAAAGCTCCAAAGTACTATACGATGACAGGGCATGCAGCGGTAACATTTTTCTTTGGTATTTTTATTGTAACGTTTTAGTCTTCAAAGGTTTATTACGTCAAATTAAGATTTCATGTTTGTTGTGTCTCTGAAGTGGCAATACGATTGCTACCTTTTTATTTATCTTTTTCCGTGTCCTTTTTAAATCCATAATGGATTGTTATATTTTCCTCAGTATACATGCTATAACTTTTAGAAAAAATGTTTTAATACATCGCTATATTCTGCAGTAAAATACGTAGCGTAACTTTTTCAACGTCGACAAGCATTTAAAACTCTTTTTTAAAGATTCTTCCTTCCCAATTATGCCAATGTCCAACACTATAACTTGTTAAACTTATTTTGACTTTCGTCCCATATTTTTTCCTGCAAACTTAAGTGTCTTGTGCAATCAAATATAAAAGGCTTTTGTTTAAAATCCACAGTTTTATCGTTGGCTCGTATAAAACATGTAACGGCCAGAACATTAACGAGTAAAGCCATCGTTATCATGAGAATGTTGGAATTTTAAGAAGTACCTTTCGATAGGGTCTCATGTAGCAAGATGTTTCACCCGGTAGCGTTTTAAAATTCGCCTTGTATTCGTGAATGAATATTTTCGGGCCCAAAGTTGTGGTAATGGCTCACAAGAAAAATGTGATCGATGCATTCGAGATAAATGAAATATGGGAATCGTATGTTTTATTTTACGAGCTGGTTGGATGCTTGCGATCGATGTCAAAATTAACCAGAATTTTAGTTTTTTAATTAAGCTGTTTGGTAACTCCTTGTACGAAAATGAGGACAGTTAAATGGATGGTAAAACGTTATTTTGCTCAGTATACCAGAATGTTAGCTCCGCGCTTTAAATCCGATTGTCATAATAATACTTGTATAAATCTACAAAAATATTGACAGCACCCAGGTCGTTGGGGTCACGAGTATATCGCATTCCAGTCAACAATACTTGTAACATACTGTATAATTATAAATTATCTTGGACGAGATCTACTTCAGAGTTTTATGGGAAAATTCCAACATAGTTGATATGTTACGTTTATTGACGGCTGGCGTAACTTGGATTGAGGCTTAAAATTATCTCAAAGATATAATTACAGTGATTACTACTTATGGAGAAACATTTGAATCATCTTTTTAAGGCATTGGATTTTCAACCGGCTTTCTGTGTTAGTAATTTCTTTTGCACAAACGTTTCCTTTTCCCCCCGTTTTTGTGGAACAGTTTTTATTAAATCAATAGCTATGTTTCTATGGAAAATCAATGTAAGAAGGTGGAAGGGTGACCCTTCCTCCTATAGTTTCTTACCTTTGAATTTTAATACAATCTTATAACTACGAAAATGTTTTGTTACATGTTCTACTTTACAACAACACGTGTTAAATATTCCGTGTTTTGATTCACGTTCAAGGACTATGGCATGAGTAATACAAGACGGCATGTAAGAACAAAGTAAAATAACTTAAATGACATTGAATTCTCTACCGCCAGTACTAAGGATGCATACAATTTCAAGAGGATTCTTACCGACCAATTTACATGGGCCGGTATTTTTAAAATATTTAAAAAATAATTATTACGTTCGTGCAGGCTACTGTAGATAAATTACGGGTTGTTCTTTTTCCAATAATTGTAGGTTTGGGGTATGAACAGAAGTGTTGCGCTAATATTATACCTGTTTGGCGCATCTGGTTCGTCTCGTCGAAGATTTAAGAGTCGATCGGAATTTTCTCGGAGTGTTTTGTATTTTCAGTCTTTATTAAAGTCTTGTTAGATGTTAATATTAGTGGTAATGATTTCAGTGTTAGGTTTTTTTTCTGTTTTTGTCGAGACAAACATTCTTGTTTCTATGTTATAATTATTTTAAGACGTTTATTTGTGACACGGATGACAAAACTTCTAATGATGTAAGTAAATTCTTAGGCCACCCCAAACTCAGCATTCAAATCCAACCCCAGTCGTAAACTAAAGAATTCTCTTGATATACATTCCATGCGTTTTATTTTGAACCATTGACATTACCACACTCTTTGGCTCGATGTGTTCATGCTTCATTATAATTATAGACGCGTTCCTAACCTTTTTTAATGTTTTTTTTTTCACCGTGCGCATAAGCCGGTGTTGTTAATGACACCATCTGTCAAAGCTGTACACCGTTAAAGGTCACGCTGGCCCATACGATTATTTTGATATTTCGTTGGTTAGCATAAATAGAAATGAACATTTTACTTATTGAAATTTTTTTTTGTACGATCTTTGTTGCTTCAGTCATGCTAGGCCATGTATTTGTTTGGCCCGAGGCCTTTTAAGATCTCCTATTATAATCCATAGTGAAAGTAAGACTTTTTATCAATTCCTTACTGAACAAAATGTGAAATGGTAACTAATGATGTAATGTTACTATCTCCTAAATTGTGTAATTACATTAGGTACTTATTAAATATAGATTACTAGAGATGGACTGGCGCCTTCGCATGCTTAGCATAATATACATCTACTACTTCATTATCGGAGCGTTACGTGACTTTTTATTAATATTGAGGTAGTAAAGACCACACGAGAAATCTACCATTTTAAAAAAATATAAAAATCGAAATCTTCAAGTTCTACTAAAAATATTCCAACCTTAAAAAAGTAAAATCCTAATAAGATTACACAGTCAAAATCCTAACTTATTGATAGCAACTTACACTGGTAGCAATAAACAACAAAATTTAAGAACTGGTAGTTTACACAAAGGACCATTTAATATAATCTAATCTCAGCGTAACTCAGTAGTAGCAACACATTGTCCTTTTAAAACTCTGTCATAAAAATAAAACAAGTTTGACACGGAATGTAGAGAAGGGCCCTCCGGTGATTTAAATGAACCAGTAGTTGAAACTATGAAACTTGTGGTACAAAATATTGAGCTTTTAGAGCCTTTCGAGCGTTAAAACCAAAAGATCTATAGATAGCTGCGTAGAGTAAAGATTTACAATAACTTTGTAATGAGAATCTATTTGTATCATGTAGAAATCCCAATATACATGTCATTGAACATAATAGACATACTATGATGGGATCTTCAGTTTCCAAAATGCTTCCATTCTCAAAGCCATTTAAGTTCAACGTGACCAACTTAACTTTACAAGAAATCATACATTCAATATATGTATTCCACTTCTACACAACATTGAGCCCAACAAAATTGAAAAAAAAAAAACTAAAAAAAAAACCCATGTCCTATCTTATTTGTATTCACCCATAAGACGTCGGTCGTGCATCAACGATGGAATGCGTCCTCCCAATCATAAGCAGATGACATGAGGCCACGGGCGTCGCATTTTTAACTAACACTCTAAAATGTTTCAACACGAACTGAATTATGGACATTATTCTTTAAACGTGACTGTCTTTTGAGTCACAATTTCATTTTGAATTTGATTTACAGTACTTCTTATGTGTTTATAATTTCCATCGGCATTTGAATTACAATTTGTCTTTTAAGTTCTTTTACAAATTATTGGTTTCGGGACCGATTTATACTGGAATCTGTGTTTTTAAGATTTGGTTCCCAATTTCAAACTAAGATAAAATATTATGCTTTGCTGTAGTTTATTCCTTTTAGATCCCCTAATCAACTTTGAAATCTTCTACATATTATCTACACTTAGCTGTTCTAACTGGCTTTCAAAGTTCTGAAACATAAATCCAGGTTGAGCCTAAATATTGAGCTTATATTGGCTATAGGTCCGTAGCAACACGTAAAATAAAGCGGGCAGAGCTGAAGGACGGGGAAGGCTGTCCCGGCCCGTCCTCGACCCGGCGAGCGACCTCAGCACGTGCGCCCATTGTTTCACCGCCCGGCTAATGTTACACCCGTCGTAAACTTGCGTGCGCGCACCGTGACCAACGCTCCCAGCCAACGTGGACACATTTTCTCATTTTACGAATTTGCATGCCTGTTTTTCCAGTAATCTGGAATTATTACACTTGGTTGTCGATCCCGTTTGTTAGGTTAAGGTCTGCAACTTGATGCCGTCTTGAAACATTGATGATTGTTTTAAAAACATTTTGTTCGTTGGTTCCATTCCCACCAGCTAGACAAGTAGACACAACTATTAAAACAATTTTAACGTTGTTTACAGAATACTAATGCATTATCAGTAATCAAACACTTGATTGATTAGATTTGCTCTACGTGTCCCACGTCACGAATACACCACACGTTTCAGAAAATATTTTCACGAACGAAATATCTCCGTCGCATTTTCGGACATACATTTTTTGCACGGGCATATCAATCTGGATGTTAATCGGGCGAGTTCGTGTCGTCCCGGCGCGCATTGGTACTTCGTGCCCACACGAGCTGGCTGCTCGTAACCCGAGATTGTTTTCGAAGTGGCAGACGCGTGCGCGCAAGACGACCTCCGCGCTGGACCTTGGAGTAGGGTTACCAGAGAAATTGTTTCCGAAAATTGTAATTTTGGAGTTTTGGTATCGAGTTTTACGCTTTATTAGTTTTAATTATATTACCCACTTATACAAATGGGTTTCAGATATTTGGCTATAGGACTTCCGTAAATCCAAGACATAAAACTTGTTGTATGTAATTTTGAAGATACTTCATTGCTTTGAAGTCCCAGAGTGGCATCATAGTCTTTTGCACGACTTGAGAATGCAATTCAGAAACTGGCTTTACTTTCAGGCCAAGTCCCTTGTCTGGTAACCCTACATTGGAGACTCACGCACTCGCAATTATTATGTGTATTCATGCCTTTAACCGCGTTTGCGTTACGCGAGCTATGCGAATGTGGGCAGTATTTAGTGCAGCAGTATGAATAAGTATAAACTTGAAACGTAACAAATAATGCCATGAAGAATGTCCTTAATTCTGGCTTTACACGCAGCCCTTTGTAAGTCTTTGCCTCCTACGCTCGCACGTTTTGATAAGGTTGCCTTGCTTTAAAATTGTCTAAAGAATAATGTGTTTGGAAGTCTTAGAAAATATCATTTCCATTTTGATTGCCAATGAGGCGTTGATTTATAACGCTTCTCTTTTAGGTTTTTTGCCAGTCTCAATTACATGCATGTGTGGTTTCGTTTGTATCCTCTGTACTTACATTGATATATTCGACACATTGCCACCTTTTACTTATTGCACACATCACAGTCCAGACCGACCTGGACCGATTTTAAGTCTATCATCATCGCAAGTTAGCAGTACCAACGGCCTCATATAGGGATGGTTAACGCACTGCCTGGGGGTACAGCATTTGTTCGTCTCCGTGCTTGCCTACTCAAGCCACAGGCGTGATTTACGAGCTTGTTACCCATAGTGTAATTTGCCTGTTCCAAGTAAATTGTAATTTTGTTGATTTTCTATTTTCGTTGAGCAAAATTGATGATCGTGGAAACAGTGTTCCAGGAGATCAATCTTTCGAGTACACATACAATTACGTACGCTCGCAAAAGATTGAAGATATTGTAGTGCCTGATTCTTAGAAATCATCTTCCAAGTTTTTTTAAACAATGACAAGGAAACCCGACAAAGCGAAACAAAAACAAACCTTGGAATGTTCATCTTCTAATTGAAACTCCAGCGGTTTTTTCCTTGCGTACGAGTATATGTCTCTAGCAGTCATTGGTGCGTTCTTCCACACAACGGCGGTGCCTGTGCCATGAACAAAAGTATTTATTGTATGGATGGCACGCGAATTCCTGGAACTCACGATTCCCATCCACGACAAAGGATCTCTGTTTTTTTTTCATTTCTCACGAGGGTGTTCGCTCGTTTCTTGTTTTTTCAACAAATTCCAGAAATGTTTACGTTATGAAGGTCGTAGGTAGATCTGCATCCTGGCCGAGTATTTTTGTTTGGTTTGTGTCCCTTCTTACTTTTTTCTTTGTTAAATAAGTGCTAGGTGATTTGCGTTATTTTTGTACCTTTTGCTACCCTGTAATCCGTACAACGTACTACAACAATTCTTTAAAACTGTTACTGGGAAATACCCACCACTTCTTTTTTTAACTTGAGAAACCATCAATGATTTATTGAACTGGAATTACTCCGAATTCATATTAATCAAATACTGTGGTGTAAAAAATCGAAAACATTATTTTTAAGATATTATCATGAAAAACTTTAGTTGCTAAAATGTCTCCCAACCTTTGTAAATGTCATTTTATAAAGTTTAGTGCGTGCAATTATCTAGTAATAGCCACTTTGCCGACGGGCTGGCGTTCCAACCTGATAGGTTGATTACTATAAAAATATTTATGGAATTGATAATAGGCATACTATGAAATGAATTTTGTAATAGCGCGCACTGAACTACGGTGTTAAGGGTTAACCCAGTTTGATTGGTTCCATGGAAATTATTCCTTGAATTAATTCGTATTCCTACGCGTTCTGTTTCAATGTAGCAGTTTTCAACTCGGTATCAAGAACATGATATTTGAATATAGACATCGTAGGTATACGAATCCAGAAATTATTCCGATCTTATCAAATAAATAACATGTGTTTAAGTTCTTTCGCTACTTAGTTACAATTTAAGTAAATTTCTTGTATTACCGTATCGTGTTACTCTGCTCTGATAATTTCAATTGATTTTAATTACTTATCAACACGTGGAGCGTCAGCCATCGTATATTAATATATATGGACTTGAAACCAAAAACTACATAGGTACTTAACTTAAAAAATCTTGGTAAGTAAATAAAATGGTGCCGCGTCTGCGCGAGAGTTGAATCTATGGCGCATTCCACGCCCGTAACACCGGGAGCGGTTGGACCCAATAATAAGAATATGAGCGTAAAAAACGAATACGTCAAACCGCGTGTTTCGTGCGCCCGCGCACCTCGCTTCCCCCTCCACCGCCTTCTGTCATATTACTTTTTTTACCATCGTTTTTTCTTTTCCCCCTGGAAGGATAATCGTGTATAACGCTAGACCGCATTCGACTCGAGTTTATTAATATGAATATTCGGTACATTCTTCTCTTTGTACGTACGTCTGAATGTATGATGGATGAGATTAAACTCGTGTGATTGCGTGTCCTTGATGTTTTGTTGTATTGATAGTAACATGACTTTTTTGTACCCCGCTCTTACGTCCGCTTTGTATTTTTATTTTCCTCGTGAACCATCATATCGTATTTTCATCGTGGCCATTTTATATTCCGTGTTAATAACTTTTACAGGGAATCGTTAATTAAAAAGCCGTAATAATAAGTGTTTGGCACTTGATCGATCCATCAAATTAAATGTATTGATTAAAATATTATTACTTATACTAAAGTAGGTTTTTAGTACAGTTCTTTAGTGAATACCTTATTAAAAAGTAATATATTCATAGCTAAAAAAATACTTTCATCGCTTGAATGGAATAATAATGTGTTGGATCTATAGGCAATTTTCAACAAAATGTTGATAGCGCAGATGGCGCTATTTAAAAAGCCTCGACTGTTGCGCAGTTGGTCGTGAGTTCGATCCCGGCATGGTTCCACAGACGGTGTGCTTTACGTAGTCACAGTCTTCTAAGAACATGCAATATTAAATATTTGTGTCTCCTAATAAGATTTCTTCTTCTGTAGAGGAATATCTTAGCGGGGCACATATGACATTTAGTTTTTCAAATATTTTTCAGGCTTTGAAAATTACTTTTTGTTTCTTTTTGATTATTTTGTAATTTTAATTCATATGTAACAATAATGATATTATTGTTACAACAAAACAGTTTTCAGTAGGTAAACATAATAAGGAAAATTGTTATGTTATTAAATATTATTGCGGTACTTATATCGATTTACGTAATTGTCACTTCAATTGACACCATATTTTTCTTGATTATTTTTGCATTAGATACTATTTATTTATTATAATTGTGTTAAATAATTATTAACAATCTGTTTTCGTAGTCGTGTCAGACGCGTCGCAGCACAGCGTCGCATTATGTTGTAATGGTAATATGGTAATGCCAGTGCCTGCCCGTGGGCTTGCTTCTTACAGGAGATTGCTCTCGGAGGGGCCCGTGGCCAATCTCGCCTTCAAAATGTTGAGACAAGACAATATTTTATTTATTATCTTTTTTATTTCATTTTTGCTATTTTCCATATCTGCTAGAACAATAGCCTTTTCATTGAGTGCAACCTACTGCAGAACAGTTTTCTTACATTTATAAATATTTACAATAACATCTCTTATCTATCTTATTCTTTCCATACAACTTCTAATTTATAAACGTACATAACTACATTGAAGCATGCCTACAGACACCTGGTTTCCTACCTTGTTTTATAAAAAGGTACATTTTTATCAGAAAATCTGCAAATTGTTAGTACCGAGCAACAATAACGTAGGAAAGTTACACGGCTTGTACGGTCTATGGTCATCGTAACGCCCAAGGGAAGGCAGGCGTGAGGTATCTCAGGAATTTTAATCGCATCCAAGCCCCCGGCCGCTGGCCGCCATCCGAAAGTAATAAAAACAAAACTTGGAACCTCGGACCAGCTTGAATTTTGGATATGAACGGACATTATCTAGCAAGACCTTCAGTTTTAAATTTTAAATGATGTTTCTAATCATGTGCTTTGTGAACAATGAATTTTATTTAGCGTTAAATTAAGAAAAAATGTTTCGTGTGCTAATTTTAAAATGTTTTGTGTTTGGTTTGGTTTAATTAAAATATATAATTCACTGTTTAAAAAATTAGGAAATAATATTTCAACAGTTGTTTTTTTTTTTTTGGTTAGGTACTAAATATACATACTAAATATACTGTATATAATTGATTTTTTTATATGTATAAATAATAAATAACATTTTTGAGAGGGAAAGAAAACTCGAATGTGTCGGTCGTTTACAGCAGATAGCCAACGAGAAGAAAAAGACATAAAATTAGTTCCGTAGGCTGCAGGTGTGATAAGGACAGCTCTGTAAGGGAACTCGTATAAGAAAGAAAGAGATGCAAGTATGCCAGAGTGAGTCGAAAAGCAACCGGTCCAGGGGAGGCAGATGCTCTCACTAGAAACCCCCACGGCAAACTTACAGATTCCAACAATAAGAAAATAATTATTAAAAACAATTCCAGTAAAGCTTTTATCCAGATTCTGGCTTTTGCATGGGAAATAAAATTACCTCTCACGAAGGTTTCGTACGGAGCTTTACCTCATACATAGTCGTGGATAATTATGTATGCATATAAATACCTCATGACTACTCGTACGAGTATAATGCGTTCATGTAGAATATTGTGCACAAAAAAGTAGCAATAGAAATTGTTCATTACTTTTTTATGTCTTAATCATTTAATAAAAAATTTAGAAGTAAAAGCAGAGTCCTTTAGTCTGAGATCTTTCTTTTGATTGAAAATAAGTTGATGGATTGATAATAATTATGCCACAAACAATTCAAGGAGATCAAGCACTTTCACCTAAACGAGCTCTACTTTTCAGAATTATTAAAATATTTCTGCTTATAGCAATATAAATTGCGTCTCAGATTTGTTTCTATCAAAATTGCACCTAATTTGTTGATTCATACTAATTTTGTGCTGTGCTCCTAAAGCTTCGTGTTGAACCACGAAATTCCCAAGAATTTTGACTTCAGCATTAAAACTAGTAATCGTAGATACATTATCCGTGTTATTTTCGTCATTACCTACCTGAAATTTTACCGGTATTTGTTAGCAAAAAAACACATGGTGCTATTAGTCGTACATACCGCACGGTGGAATGTAGGTAGGCACCGTGCCAAATTACCTGCCTGTGGACCATCATCACGTTAACGTTGAGTTTTATGAATTAAATTGCCTGTGTTGTAGCTCTTGCTGACAGAGCGTTATACATACCTGCGGTTTATACTGCACAACGTTGAATTTTAATAGCGTCGAAACAAAAGGACCCTTATGGAATCTATGTAAGAATATTTTTAAAATATTTGCATTGTATTCAATTCATAATGTATTTTGTGATATTCATAAAATCACATGGTGCTCGCCTGTCTATTGAAAAATCAAACATGCGCGCACATGGTGTGGATTTAGAATAATATGCTGTTAGTTAGCTAGAAATAATGCGAGCTATTCTATCGAATTATCGAGCGTGAGAATAGCAGGCTGCATCGACCGATCCAAAAACACTTTGCGTGAATTCACTTGCTTTTATCTTTTTTCTTACTTCCGAACTTCGGGTCAATACGAAGGCTCGGAGTCGGGACGGGATTGCAAATGCGTGTAAAGGAATTCCGGAACAAAAATGTGTGCGTCTACCTGCAGTCGGCAGATGCGCCCTGAGCCCCCTCCGCGCAACTCCCCCTCGCATGCCGCCATTAAACCATGTAAATTGATTACGTGGAAAATCTGAGAAAATCGCGCGCTAAGTGCTCCGAGCGCGTGATCGCTACATGGCCAGTGTCACATGTGACATTGCTCGGGTTTTTTGCATTCCACAGCGCTGTTGTCGCCGCGGTCGTCCGAGGATTGCTGCGATTACGATTGTTTATCGCCCCCTAGTTAACGAGCCTAAGCTGATTCTGAATAATTAAACAACTGTTACGTTTAGGGTTGCCACTTTATTACTATTACTATTTACTAAGAACATTCAGTTTTGAGCTTTTGTGATGCAGAAATAGGAAATTAAGTAGGAGTAATCGGATGTTTTATTGATTCATCTTGACTTTAGTTGCAGTTATCTCTTTATTGTTTTTGGCGATTTCATACTTGTCATCAACTCTCAATTGAAATTGGTCGTAATTTCGACTGATGCACCCTAAAACTCGTACCCTTTGGCTTTGAATTGTACAATTAAAGATGTTGAGGTCCAAAAATTCAATTAAATTGATTAAAATTCAAATTCGAATAAAACAAATTTATGTGAATTGTGTGATTTATTTTGCGTGAGGGGAGGAGGTCAGTGATGGTCCGTTAGTGCGTCGCCGCGCGCCGACACCTCGGCGGGCCGTGCGTTTCGATTCGACGAACTTATTACGACAGATGGCCGCGGCCCGGGAGGCGGGAGCGCCCGCGGACCCCGGCCCTTCGGAGAGATCGACCTCCGAAATGCGCCCGAGATTGCATTCTTTCGGCGGCGCGGGCGCATTCCACTGCGCGCCATCCGAGCTCCGCGCGCCCGCGCCAGTCGACGCGCGCCCTTTTGGGGGTTAAGATGTGTCCGTTGCGGCGAGCGCTCACTATGTGGTCCCAGCCGCCTCCCCCTGAGCCCGAAACGCAGACGGTCCGCGGGCGCGCACACACCTGGTGCCGCGGTTGTTTCGGCAGCCGACAACTCGCGCGCATGGTCCGCCAGCCGCCCGAATACGGCGTCCGCGTCGACCCCACGTCCGTCCGACCCGCCGGCTTGCGCGTGCGCGACGAACCCCAGTACCAGAACATAGACGAGATGCGCAAGCGACCCGAGTACGCTAACCTCGACGAGATCAGTCGCGAGTTCGGCTACCGGCTTTGCCCCGAAGGTCAGAACCTAGAGGATGAAGCCATTTACGAAAACATACTGTCAGTGCGTCAGATACGTTCCGCGGAAGTGCGTTTAGTGCCTGTGTCCGAAGTGGCGTACTACGAAGGTCAAGGTTACGTGGCCACGCAGGTGCTCAGCAGAAATGGAACCTTCCCGCAGTGTCCGCCGCACACCTGGAGTCGGCTGCAGCAAGCATACAGGCCCAATGGATCGCTGCGACTTTTCACTGTAAATGTCACCTGTTTTTTCACTCAAAATATGCTCATACTATGCCTAGCACTTGACGTCATTCCTTCGAATACGATGCTCATAGTTATTTAATTGTGATTTTTTACAAAACAGGATATAACCGTACGATGATTCGAAGGTGTTTTTACACGGATTCCAAACTAAAAAAGTCATTGCCCAACTTATAATACCGTATTTAACTCTGGGAGCAAAAAATGCGTGTTTCGGTATTTTAATCTAATGACTCGTTAATTTTGTATATGACTTGATGAATTTCGTATGGACTTGCGATTTTAACCTTATCTTTATTAATGATTACGTTCCATTATTATTTTTATGATGCACGTATTTCTAGCTCATGTCTTAAAACAAATATTTTAGGACAAATTTTAAGTTGAATAGGAAGATTTTGCAATTTGCGAAAAGATGTTAAATTAGCGTTTTTTCCAACACGAAGGCAGCTTTACTTTAGCTGGTTACACTGTATTTTACGATTATGTTAAATATTGATCGAGCTGTCGAAAGATTACTGGCGGTTAACACTTTTAAGACAGGTCCCGTAAACATCACTACACTTGCGTCAAGAAGTAGATAAGTAAAACAAATTTTCACAGTCGATCAACCGTTTTATAGTAATAAAATCTGACGTACAACATCGCTGAGCACCAGTAGCAAAATAATTAAGTTTTTATATGCAGCTTTGTCTCGTAATTCAATCAATTTTTATGTTCCAACAAAAACTTCAGTGAACTACTCATCAACATAATAATGTACCCTTTTAAAATCAAATGAGCTCAATATTTTCCTCTTAAAGAAATTACTGATGAAATTAAATTATTTAGGTACTTGATTACAGCTGCCGAAATTGATTTTTTTGGTGGAACGTACGTTTAACATTCTGTTTTGAATTTTACGGTAGCATTGGGAGCTGATAATAGCCGAGGTTTAGTCCACCGCCTTTTGTCTCCTTGATGCAAATCATGCAAATAGAATTGATTTGCAATATTAATCTTTAAGGCATTTTATTATCCGCGTACATAAGTCTTCTTAATTTATGTTTCCAATTTGATAAATTGACTGATGGATTGAGCAATATTGCGTTGTTATTCGGTCAGTAGAATATTCTGTTAGTGGGTTATATTAAATCAGGATGTAGTTTGTATTCATAGGTTTTCATTAATTTTCCTAAAACTTCTTCCTGTTTCCTTAAAGACCTTTTCTTAGGTATATCCTACCTCTTGGTAAGTTAAAGCCAGAAAAATAATGTATTCGCTCTCCGATCGTAGGCTTGTACAAAAAACGAAAGCAGAGATAGTTATGTAAAAAAAAACTGTTAAAGGCCACATGAATTTCAAGTTCAAAATAATCATTCTCATTATTTATATTATCATACGGCAATGTATCCAGTTATTATAATATGGTAAAAAGGGATAACTTGTAACTCGTACTTGTAAGGTCGAAAATGTACTATGCAACCAAACTAAAGGACTTATGATGCTGCCTCATTGGCGGATAAAGGGGGGGAGGGGCTATGGGTTCCATGCCCCCCCCCCCCAAAAGACCCAGGAATTCCCTACTTTCGATGAAATTTTGCCGAAAGGTCATTCTCCACTCTACGCCGCTTAAAAACATGGCAGCGTACGCAGACAGGGGAGGAGCGGCTTTGCGGAATTGCACTCCTACACATCCACAGGGATGTTCCAGTTGATGTCGATAAAAATGCCCCCCCCTGTGCTGCCTGCCCAGACTGTTACTTCAACATCCTCTAGAATTCCCCAAAAGAAGCTGCATTGTAATAACTTTGAATCTTATATTTATTTCTGTCTCTATTTGTCCACAGGCGAAGAAGGAGATGTACGATGTGAAGAAGCAGAGGTTGTGTTTAGCCCAGGATGAGTACAAGCATTTGAACAATGCGCTCTCCACGCTCGCAGCCTCTAGGACTAGTCGTAAGTAAACTTAATAATAATAGTAAACCTACATAATAAGTATATAATTTACGTCTGGTTAAATACTACTGTTAACGGATCGTTTTGTTTACCATGCATAACTTTTGGTGCTTAATACAATGCTCGAAAGTCTTCTTTTCAAAATTCATGATTTTTTGTGCAATATAAACCTTACTAACTAAGAAGGTTTAGAAATCGGACATTGTTGTTCAACTCATCCATATCTAGCTAAGGCCATAAATAGCTAAGAACTAAAGATTTTTTTATGTTAAGAATCCTTCTTATTTAACTTTATGGAAAACACTTTCCGAGAACCTAAGCCACTTAACAGTCAGGCAAATCGACCGAAGCATTATACATTAATAATATGCAGAGCTCAAACAGCTTAGCGTCGTCGTAGTCTGAACCAGATAGTAAATTGTAATGCATTTAAAAGTACTTAATACGTTTGCATATGCTCAAGAAGGATATGTGGATAAATTGAAAATCATATGTTTTTGTCCCGTTCCGGCGATTGAAGCCTTCTTATTTTGTTAGACATCCGTCGAGGTTATAATAACAATGTTTCGACTTTACGAAGAGAAGTGGTGTTGGCAGTATTTTGCCTGTTATGGGTTTGCTTACTGTGTAATTAGAATCGGTTATGGAAGACTAACTGTGTGCCTACTAAGTACAAACTTTTTTTTTAATGCTTTGCGAAAAATAAATTGTATGAAGCTTTTAGAATAAAAATCAACCAGTCACAATTTTTGATTTTTTTCATTAGCGATACTAATATTTTTGTCAAATACACTGTCTTCGATGCGTGTGTACGCACGACTACATATCAAGCTATACATTTCCAGTATAAACTGACTTCTTATTGTACGGAAAGCCTATACAATGCGAGGTCAGCTAAAACTTGAAATATATAGCTTGATATGTCGTCGTGTGTACAAGCGTTCCAATTTAAATTGTATTTCTTCCTAATAAAACTTAATTGTATGGGGCTTTATTTTTATCTGATTCCATAGATAGTGTCCACATTTTATCGCAAAAACTTGCTTCTTAATGTTTATGCTGCGTGTCCGTTTATTGAATTTAATTTTAGTCCAGCCCGACTACATTATTTTATTTGTAGGTTTTATTTGTTCTGCTTTGATGACGACAATTTGTTTATCTTTTGTTTACGCTCAATATTTCGAAAGGATTAAGGAATTAAATAAGTTCATATGTTTCCTGCTCAACTTAAAAATAGGACCCGAGCTATCAAATTGATTGGAATAATTGGAACATCACTGACTTCCTTTAGCATTATTTTATTTTTGGGAATCGCTCCTTTCATCTTCAATTTGATCATCCGCTTAATTTTCACCTATCCTTCTTCATCGCAGTGTGTTCATCAACGACGTCGATGACAACGACGTCAACCACTTCCCGGCACGATCCAGATCTTCTGAGGTCGGAGGTGACGCAGGCGCGCGGCCGTGTCGCTCAGCTTCGCAAGGAGCTAAGGCAAGCCCGAGCTGAGGTCGCCAGTGCACGCCGCGGAGTCGATACGCTTGCAGAGTTAGTATGCTTGTGTGGAACTGCTTTAGGTTCTTAGGTGGTGAAGACAGGTGAAGAGGCCAGCCTGGAGATGGTAGCTGAAGTGGACCTAGTAAGGCTGGAATAAGGGTAACATCAGAAAAGGTATGTGTGCTCCGGAGAACCCTGGACACAAATCTACGTGATAGTTAGTACAAAGACATGAATGACTAATGACTGCAGAGTTCGGACAGGTAAGGTTTGAAATGAGATTCTAAGAAATGGAATTTAAGTCTTTGATAATAGTGTGTACCCTTGACTTAGACTAATTTTTTATTCCCTTTTTCAGAGTGGAGCAAAAGATCAGTGCCCAACAGGGCTGCTACAACATCACTGAAGCCCAAGCAATTATGACTGAATTGAAAAACATTCAGAAATCACTCACCTCCGGAGAGAAAGAAAGGGCAGACCTTATGCAGTCTTTAGCCAAACTCAAAGACGATTTGACGAGACTGCAACTTGGGGACGCATCACCTGATCTATCAACTTTGTCTCTCCCTCAGGAGAAACTAAGCACTGCCTCCCAAACTGACCTTTGTGCCGACTTAGTTCCCATCGGCACGAGACTAGCAGAAATGGCGCGGGTTCGCCTACAATACGATGAAGCGAGGAAGAGAATACAACAGATACAACAACAACTTGCCGACCTCGAGGACAAAGTTCAACCTGGACAAGCGGAATCCGACAAGGATAGACTGCTACTCTTCCAAGAGAAAGAACAGTTGCTTAGAGAACTCAGGAGTATAACCCCAAGAACAAGATCTAAACAAGAGATGACGGAAATCCAAACGGAGTGCAAGAGATTAGAGCAAGACCTGAAAAATGCCTTCGAAATGTCGAACAAGTGCATTGCTGACCGACTGAGATTACACGAAGAAAAGCAACTGTTACTTCAACAGTTGAAAGATGCGTTAACATCAATGACGACCTTAGAGGGACAGTTGAAGACGCTATCAGCAAGCACGCTCTCAGTATCAAGCAGCTCAAGCTTAGGGTCCCTTTCTACGGCAAGTAGCAAAGGTTCACTTAGTTCTGGCATCAGTTTTACCGATATTTACGGCGGACCGCAAATCGCGACGTCATTCTCAGCTGACAAGCCTATCGATATGGTCGATTTGCATCGAAGAGTTGAAAGGTGAGTGCAAAATACTTTTCCCCATTCAAACGTCAAAGTAAATTATTATAAACACGTTTGGCGATACATCAAGAACATTTATGCGTCATCCGGATAGCTTTATGCTAATTTCTCGATTTAGGACCTTCATAAAGTAGGATTATGATATAAATTTGAACTTCGGACAATGGTTTGAACTTTCTTGGAATCGATTCTACTTTCTCAGTCTAAATATTTGCAAGCGTAACCTTAAAAGGATTGTGTAGTGCAATGTTACTTTCTCCTAGATTACTAAATCGTTACATTGCATATCTTCGCTTGTCCTAACTCCTATGTAAGGTTAACTGATACAGGTTTTGACATACTTACCGACTATTGTTTTATGTACTCTCATGCTTTGAAAGTTTACAGGCAGTTTATGGACTTTACCTAATTCTTTAGTTTTGTAAATGATGACTGTTTTAAAACTAATTTTATCTACAAGCTATCAGCACGCGGCTGTTCAAATGGCACATCAGGTTTTATAGAAATTTTGTCTTTGTAGAGCATCGTATCTGACCCCACGATTTGACAGTTGTCGCACCATTTTTTTATGTGTCGGAAATCATCAAATAACTTCTCCCGCTCTGGCAGGAGTGGGAGGGCGTGTCAGACTTTTACTGACTAAAATCCACCCCTGTTCCTTCAGTTGCCTGTGTGCCGGGGCCACGGTAACCCTTTCGGACAAACAACGCGACCCCGGCAGGCATCGGTCCTAGCGGACCCCTGGCGATGTGTTTTTGCCCGTTCGAAAAATTTAATTTGTCACTTGTTTTGACTTTTGGACGGGCCCGTATTTTCGTTGACGGACTTAGGAGAGTAGATCCCCTGTTACTACCCTTTATATTTACCTGTTTGTGCCCTTTTACTATGTTTTACAAATGATTATACCTTTTTAATCATTTGACAGTCTCTTTCTAAAACTAGATGATACTGCACGAGTAGATACTTTACTTCTTAAAAACAACTTCCATTGTTAGCTAATTTGCATCATCAACCTGTATCAATGCACTGCTGAACATTGACCACTCCAATAGTACAATTTATCTCGATCCTCAGCTACATACTCTAATCCAGCTGCTACTAGCCACGCTGCGAAAATCGAATATTGTTCTAAATTCAAACGTTTTCATCAGGTTACTACGCGGCTCAAGTTATAACGCGGAGAGTGCAACTCCTGGTGCCAGCAGTTCTCCATCACAGCCTTCCTTGTCTCCAAGAAGTAGCCTCTCTTCAGCCAGTCCACCGCCGCCACCACCATCTTATAATCAGGTAAGTTATTATATTCTTTTGTAAGAGTAAGAGTTTGCTTTGTTTTTTGCCTGAGAGTTAAGAGTTTTGAGAAAATTAAAGGCACATTATGAGGAGCTTCTAGTAAGTTGAAAACGTTTTTCTATATAGCTTAAGTTTATGTAGATGGAGCAGTCCTATAAGATGATAATAGGCACTTTCTATTGCTATAAATCAGGCACAAATTCAGAGTCAGGGCTGCTACTGAGAAATTTCTAATGGAAAAACTCAATGACACTTTGACCGACCTGGGAATCGAACCCAGGACCCCATGCTCAGCAGTAGTGCTTGCGACCACTAGACCAACGAGGCAGTCTGAGATTATGATATTTAGATTCCTAATGCATTTATTTAAGATATTCAAAAGGACGATGCTCTTTGTAGTTTGAAGTAGACCTAAAGCCAAGTTTATTCTTTAAAGTTGTTTATTTAATAGTCTTTATGTTTGATTCTATCATTCAGACAAAAATACACAAATAACATTAACAAAACAAATATTTAGTTTTTTACGAAAACAACCTTTTAGATGATTAGATGAAAGCGTGTGTGATTGTAATTGACACACAATTGTACACACTTATCGGTGTACGTCACATTCTGGCCAATCATGGCTTTGCCGCAGTGTGACGAATGTTTCTTCAGGTGTACACACGGCGTAAGCGCATGTAACGTGACGTTTTTAATTCTGTGACGTTGGGTGACTGCAGTGCATTTGTTTGTCTGAGGTTGAACAGTCGTTACCTACCTGGGTATTTAAATGAATTTTTAAAAAGAAAAAAAAAAACACTAAATAATGTCTAAAGAAAATGTGAAAATTACTTTCCTCGAATAGCATTTAATAATGGAACTACAAGTGTACAATACTAATCTTGAGGTCGGGGCTAGTTATGGATGGAGATAAAATATTCAAAGGGCCCTATTTTGCATTTAACATGGTTATAACGGGTGTACAAAGACACGTAACGAAGCCGAGTCACTTTACTCCCAGTAATGTAAAAAAAAAAAGTACTGGACCATACCTGGGAACCTTCTCGTTACCGAGATTTTGAGGGTGAAAATTCCAACTTTTACTGACGTTTTTTACGAAAACAAGTTTTTATTGTTATAATTATAACACAACTTTAAATACCCCCACGACCCCTGTACCGTAGCATGCACCCATAAGCACAATGTTTTATGTGTGTTACATTGCGCACTAGGTACGGCAAACAGAAAATTTTCACACCAAAAATTAAAGTCGTTTCCCAGCATTTACTGTTGTGCAATGTTACTTAGTTTGATGTACAGAATGCGTAGTTGACGGCTTTGTGATGGGTCTTTTAACCCCCTGTATAATTAATTACCCATAAAATATGATTACTTTTACTTGAACATCACTTTAGATGTTACAATTTTTACTGCAACGGTCAACTTCTGATAATGCCACATGTCATTAGCTTGCTTTTTCTACTAAAAATATAAATCAATACACAATCTGTATGCAATGACAAACCTTAACAACCAGCGGGGTAATTGAGTAACACACTAACAGTAGGAATGGCTGTCATTTTGACAGTTCAACAACATTCATTGTGTTGTTCAACTGTCAAAATGAAAGCCATTCCTACTGTTAGTGTGTTACGCAATTACCCCGCTGTAGATCTACCTATATAATTTGCAGTATTTGGTCAACTTCAGACATGCAATAGTTATAACATTACCAGATGTTATTATGCTAAATCATATTAAACGCCCCGGGCTCGCCTGTCACTTGCTTTCACTTTATGAACGGTAAATAGACGAGATTAGTGTTTATTTGTTGTCATTCTAATGTTATGTGTTTGTATGAGAAAGTATACTTGTATGACATAATCACCGCACTTGTAATAAAAATGTTTATAAATAGACTTACGGTTGAATTGGCAAACATAATTTAAAGACGCAGTTAAGTCTTAGCCGTCATGCTGTCATTTGAAGGTGTTTTGTAGATACAAATACTACTCAAATAGTCATAAAATTTCGTGGCTATTGTGGAATTCTTGGGTCTGTATGAAATCCAGAGAAATGTTGGTTGGTGTTACAAATCCCAAAAACGCCGTCCTCCTGAGAAAAGAGGTACTCGACGATTTTAATCATTACTCTGGTATAGTACGATTAAAACTTAATGACGGCTCGGAACATGAGGCGAGTCGCTGCGCAATAACCAATTCACGTGTCAGCGAGGGTGAGGGTGAGGTACTGCGCAGGGAATAGCGCACTTCACAGCCGCCATTAAGTTTGAATTGTACTATACCAATTACACAAAACAAAACCTTAAAGCGTGTACATCCCAAATCATCTATTCAAGAGTTATATAACGGTTTTTTTTCATTTCTAGGTGGAAAGGCAACGGAGGCAGCAAAGAGAGTTGGAAGAGAAGTTAGCAGAAATGAGGATAGGTGTCGCCACTGGACTGAATGAAGTCACAGGTCTTGCTACGAGTAAGTTTAGTTAATTTATTTTTGAATTGCACTGTATTAAATCATGATTGACGCTCTTCTGTCATCGTCATTCGAGCGCCAAAAGATTCTTGTAGCAACGTATATGATTACTTTAAGTTAATTAACCATATTATTGTATTATTAGTTCCAGTACAGTTGCAAGGCCCCGGGCGGCCGTGCGAGCCGTTATCGCCCATCTCAGAGACGCCTCCACCACCCTCGCCCAGAACTCCCTCATCTAGTGGTCAGTATAATTGATTTGATTATTATTATAGTTATAACGGAGTGTATTAAAAATAGCCCACATCAGTGGTGATACTCAATCAGCCCCGATGACTGTATTATGCTTCTATCCCGACATGTTTATATATATTGTGCTTATGTGTAAACGTGATATTGTGTTGCTACAAAAAATTAAAAGGTTAAAAGTCAGGACTTCTTGATAGTCAAAAGTAACGAAAAAAGATTTTAAAATGTCCGACCCTCACTACTTCTTTCTTAGTGATTTAGCTAAGAAGAAGTGGCGCAAAAAATCCTCATCGACACGTGTAATCTGTGTAGATCTCGCTTTTAATAAATCATTGGGTTTGGGTACCCAATAGCCCAACAAAGAAAATTCTTCTGTTACTTTTCCTTACAGATAAATTCCATACTTCTAGGCATAAAAAACGATGTTTTTACATTACTTACAGGTACAAACACTAGATCGGTATCAGCGGCAGTGAGCGACGAATCAGTGGCGGGCGACTCTGGTGTGTTCGAAGCGGCGCAGGCGGCGAACGATCCTTCTAACGCAGGTAATGCATTGTAAACCTTACGCTTATGTGTATAGGGTTGAGTTTGGGTTGTATGATAGGGACATGTAAGGTTTAGTTAAGCTTGAAGATAATTGGAGGGTTTTTGGCGGGTATCTTATATTGTTAATGATAAATGATTTTATTTCTGTAAGTAGGTTTGTACAAACACTTCAACACGTCAATCATATTTTTTTAATTAGATGAGGCCGACGTTTCCTAACAAACTCAGAGGTCACAGTCTCTTTTAAAGTCCAGATTTAATCTTACTCAGATCATGTAAAGACCATGTAGATTGGTGTCTGAAATGGTCTTTTGAGGAAAGAACTATACAGATTGAGTGGACCTGTCCAGTCAGTGCACGCATTTCTCAGTAATCGTGTAGCTCAACTCAGAACTTAAGGAGCTCAACGTTATTAAGTTGATGTGGTCTTAAATAATTTTTTGACTTTCGCAAAATTTACAATACGAAACGGGTAAGTAGTAATATCAGTCTAACCGAAAATTTTGAAAATTTAGTGAAAGATAGAGCCATAATAAAATTATAACTCTTATTTTTGGATGGTACAGTACAGATAAATTAGTCAAAACATTGTATCAAACGACCCAAGACACGCACTGGTGTTGATTGTTTTTAATTACTACTTATTTTTTTAAAGTTTTCGTTATTGATTAGTAAAATAACATAACTTCAAACTATTATTGTATTTGACGTGTATCTAATATACTATTTTATTATTTTGCAGTGAACAGTGCCCAAATTGAGATCAAATTGCGGTACTGTGTGGAAGAAAGAGCGTTGGAGATAGGAATACTGCGCGCGCGAAACCTGCACGCGTTGTTCATTGATATCGGCACACAAGTGTAAGTATTATGGTTTTGATAAATGATTTTGTTTCTGTAAGTAGCTTTTACACGTCAATAATACTACTCTGAGAAGAAATACCGAAGCAAACTTAGAGGCCAGTTTCTTTTAAAGTCTAGACGTGGGACCATGTAGGTTAGTGTCTGAAATGGTCTTTTGAGGAAATAACTCGACAAAGGATGATGCGACAGGATGTCCCCAGTGACCAATAACGACTGGACGTATGTCCAATAATATGACTGTCATTTGTTACAAATGCATCCCATACATGTTTGCCAATTCTCCTTTGAGTGGACCTATTCAGTCAGTGCACGCATTTGTCAATAATCGTGTAGCTCAACTCAGAACTTTAGGGAAAGAGCTCAACGACTCGAACAAAACCAAAGAAAGGACATTTAGGCCGGCCGCTTAAACTACTCAATCTGCCAGACCACCGATAAAATTAAAGGGGAAAAAAGAACTCATATTTGTCACAGTCACGCATATTATCTTTGCTATCTACATTATTAATAAGAATAACACACAATTCAAAACAACAAATGAATGGTGTGATACAGATAAGTGTACCTAAGCTTCTTAAAAAGGTGCGGTCGTCGTCGATTAGTGGATTCAAAAAATAATTATAATCAATGGTCGATTGATGAACGTGATCCGGCTGCTATACATTACATTATATTCAATCGATTTGAATGATCGAATTCATTAATCGAGTAATATAAGTGCCTTAATTGGTATTAATGGGTAGTTTTTATGCCAGTCTGGTGAAGTTGATAATATAATAAATTCATTGTATATTTTCTTTTGTGTGTATTGGTTTTGATTTTTTATCTGTGGAATAAAATTTACGTATGATGTGAATAATTTAAAATTATTTCTTGGAGCATTGGAAAATGAGCCCTTAATCAGTCTCTTTGGTCAGATTACTGTCTTTAAGCACCTGGTTCTGGCATTTGCAAGTATAGATCGTTTTATATAAGAAAAAATATTATTGGGATAGCGACAGATTAACATCGTTATGGTGATATAAGTTTTTAACAGTATTTTAGTAGGTATTATTTTTGTTCCTCTTTTAGGCCTGCTGGCATCACAAATCACTAAATACATTGTGTTACGCAAACGCATTGAGGGGACTATATAACCTAAACGCAAATTTATAATGCCTAAAAATATATGATTCACTGCAGTAACCAAAATCAGGAAAATATATGATATTCTTCTGGATATATGCTAGTTAGATAGTGTGTTGAAACCATAATACAATTAACTTGATATGATAGAAAAAAATCACGAAAATACTTACCTCTAAAAAATATTTTTAACGATACAAACATTCAGATTTTTTGTCAGATTATTCTACAAGTAACATACTAACGTAATAGTGAAATATAATGAATAGATTTTTTGTAAATCCATAATTGCTTCATATTTTGTAATAAATTACCAGCGTGGTGTCCATCGCGCGTCTCTTTCTTTTCTATGCAATCCGACAGTGAGCGCGCTTTAGTTCTTGTAAGCCTGTTAAGTGATGTGTGGTGCGAGCGGGGCTCTGATGTCAGATGGCACGCTAATAAGCTGGTTGATGTTGTGGCAGGGGTGTGCGCTGCGCGCTGGTGGTGGGCGGCGGCGCCGGCGTGGCGTGGGGCGCGCGCGGCGCGGCGTGGCGCGGCGCGGCGCTGGCGTGGCGCCACACGCACGCCGCGCCGCTGTGCGGCACCGCCGCGCTGCGCGCCGCCACGCTGCAGGTCAACCTCACGGCCGGCGCCGAGTGCCTCGTGAGTATATCCACTTTTCTTTTTCACACATACATACATAAACTCACACCTTCTTCCCATGGGGGTAGGCAGAAACTACAGAACGCCACCTGCTACGATCCTTACATACTCATTTTGCCTCGCTCACGTTCATTCGCCGGGTCATACACGCACGCCGGTTGTGAGTACTACGCACCTGACCTTTCTGAAGAACATCACCAATAAGGTCACTATATTATGTCTTCCTTCCCGGCGTTTTTTTTTAATTCAAAATAAAAGGCTTTGTCGCACATGCGATTATGCCGCCCTAATTAGCTTAAAAAAATCATACTAATCTCTATTTAACATAACCCTAGTTTGTAAAGTATTCTAGCTGCATCAGAAAGTGGCTCAGCTAGAACACTATTACAGTAACCTATTCCTCGTTGCGGACACATTCGGTTAATATGTGATAAACATTATCAATGGAATTATTACAATAATCACAATTAGTCGTTGCTGTTTTTGCCATTAAGTATAAGAACTTGTTACACGGAATGTGTCCGGAACGAAGTCTTAGTACGATAACAGTATCACATCTGTTCAAATGCTGATTATCTATCCACGATGAGTTCAATGGATGCGATTAGATCGGAGTATATTGAGATACTACTTTTTTTTTTCAGTTTTCATTATAAAGAAGTAAATTAATTTAAAAAATGTCTGTACTAATGTTAGTCACAGTAAATCGATACTTAAAGGATGGAAAATTGCAGAAACCAATCATACTGAATACGAGCTAGGCTTTTAAGTCAATCAAGCTAATATATTAAGTTGAGAATCAAATAGTAATTACCTAAATAAAAGCTCTTCAAAAACTTTTTTTTTAAATAATTAATTTCCATCCTCACCTTTAAAGCACGTATATAAATAGTTTCAATATTCAGAACAAAATAAACTTATAAAATAAATTCTATCAAATAAGAAAATGCCAAAGCATACGAATTACTTCAGTACTCATAACATTTTTTTTTTTATAATGATGACAACTAGCCAAATTTGAGTATTCGGCTATAAGCCTCGAGTGCCATGTGAATACCCCATAAGGCGAGAGCGATTTACTTCTGACCAACTTTACCCTTTACCCTTCTTACCCATGCCCTAATTTAAGCTAACCCTTACCCTTTATCCTACAGGGTTGTGCTCAAGTGAGTCTAGCAGACTTCGAGCCGGATTCTGTATCTCAAAAATGGTACAACGTGCTTAGCTTCAGATGTATGAGAAGAGATGAGAGCTCTGATGAGTCTACTGTTATTTCGTCGCAAACTTCTACATTGACTAGGAATAGAGGTGAGCTTGTTTTATTATCTTCGTTCTAATCTCGAGTTTATGTTTATCTATACGTATAATGTAATTAATATCAACACTGTAATTTAAATCCATGTAACATACTTAATTGTTAGAGAATAATATTGTCGATTCAATAAAGGATCAATGCACCGCACCTTTTGTGTCCATTCTATTTAAAAGCAACAATAATTATCATAATACATAAGCTTACAGACCTATTTTTTAATTTTTTATTAAGTTAATTGCCTATTTCAGAAAAAAATACAATACTTCTGCCATAATACTATATTTGTATAAATTTCAAAGTAAATCATGTGTAACAAACGTATGAATGTCTATATTATTATTTATAGGACCAGAAAGTATGACGAGTGCGGATTGCAACGTGGATTGTGGTGATAATTCAGCATCGGAGGACGAAGAGTCTAGAGAGCCACTGAATCAGGTATGCTAACAAAACAAAGTAAACATCCGAATAAATCATTCAGCATTTGCTCAACCAACTGTTTGTCACAATATTTGTACATGTAGAACTTTTTTTTTCAATAAAATAATTGTAAAAGAAAATTATTACAATTAAAAAAAATCTTATCTTTAATGCCTCTGGTAATACTGCCACTTTTTTATTTTATTTTTACACTTTTCTGTCCTTCCAGAGACAAAAAAGAGTTGTCAACAAAAGATTATGAAACTGTCAAAGATGTGCTCACTTGGCCACACAGTTTACACTATAATATAATACTTGGCCATCAGCAAAAACAGACCGTTTCTTCATTATTTCTCTTCTAAAAAAATTAAACAAAGTGCGTAAAAAAAAACAGAAAGTTATTAACAGTATTTTATCTCTTACAGATAGTGGAAGAGGATTCATTCGAGGACTACATTCCGGAAGAAGACATTGCTTTAGAAGAGGAATACCTGCACCCAACCACGGCCGAGAAAGAGACCAACACTGAATGTAATTTTTGTCCCGAAGGAGCGAGGCAGTTGCATAGACGGTACGTACCCTGTGCCCTGGTGAAAGTAATTTTAGTAGATTTTGCCTGCTTTATGGTAAAAGTAGATTTTTGTTGGGTAACAGGTATCTTTTAAATGGTGGTAGTTACAATTTAGGTACGTAATTCATACTGTGCCTCGGTGAAAGTAATTTTAATATGTTGACTTTTTAGGGTAAAAGTAGATTGTTGTTCGGTAAAGGTATATTTTTTAATAAGGTGTTGGAAATACTAAAATATATATTAATGTTATTTTTTTTTTTATAGTTTTACTGTAGCTGTAAATTGCCTTAGTTGTAATGGTTCAGAACTTTTTCAATGTTTAATGTTGCTTAAAAGTAAAGTACCTATCAATTTTGTGTCGGTATAAAATAAGGAGTTAACATTACATTAAAACGATGATCTGAATAATTTTCTTAATTTTGACAGTTACTTATATCGAGGCAATCTCAATGCCTCGTTTAAAGCAGGTGCCTCATTCTCAATACCCTTAAATATTGTGACTTCCAAATCAGCCTCGGTAACGAAAACCTAGATGCTTATACAGCAGCCACATTGTTGACTAATAGATCAATTCAAATCAAAGTAATCTATTCAAATTTGCCTAAGAATCAGCACTTTGTGAACGTGATCATTACCCCCCCAAAAAACACCCGCCCTCCACCACTTCCTAGTGCTTTAGCTGGGGAGAAGAAGTGGCGCAACAAGCTCCCCAGTAGCACAGCTGTCTGTTAAGTTAGAAGAAATCATAGGTTCTGACCTATGAGGTTCTTCATATCTAAAAATAGTTGAGGCTTACTAACCTTGGTTGGGGCTACAATGTACGTTTTCCTCTCAGATATATGAAGTTGAGACGCGCGGCAGGCGACGGCCGGCCGCAGCACGCGCCGCTAGAGAAATAATATATACCCCCTTGTGTACATAGTTGTATATAGGTATGTTTACACTGTGTCGGGTTGCTTTCTTATAGCCATAACAAAGTATTGTTTTTTTTTTTCATTAACATGGGTGATGTGCTCAATTGTTTTTAGTTAAATAAGTAATTGGGAATAACGAAAATAATTCGACGGTATCTATTTTAATCTCCTAACTACAGTTTTGCAACACTATCACTAAATGCGTTAAACATGCCTATTTAAAACAGCATTCTGTCTCTGTCATCTTCAAACAACTATCAGAAACAGAGCGATGTTTAAATACGTTTAGCGGTAAACGGGACGGGGAGGGGGAGGACTGACGGGTATTTAGTGATTTGTGGTGCAAGCGGGCCTAAGAGATGCGATTTATGTTAATATGTGTAGAAACCATTTTGTACACATTAAAGTTTTTTTTTTAATGGACAGTGAATCGTGTCTCTTGTACAAAATGTAGATTGCAGGACCTTTAAAAATTGGACCCTTTGAAATATTGTTTGCTGAAGTTTGTTTTAGGTACGGTACCTATTTGAATTAATAATAATAAAATATGGGACGGTTTTATTATTTGTGTTTTTGCAAAATAATCATATTTAAATATATAGGTTGTCTTGTTTTTGTGTGAGATTTATAATAATTAAGTTTTGTATTGGGTATGTCACCCCGCATGTTATATTCAATTAATAATATTACAATACACAAGTGTTATGTGCATGAAATAGCATGAAACGTGGCACAATGTGGATGTATCTTTTGTGTTTTTTTTGCGTTATTTTATTCAATTTTATTTACTTAAAAGTCATATAAAATTACTATTTAATTTTACTCAGAAAGTAACATGAAATATTTCGATATTTTTTGAATATCTACAGTGATACAGTAATTTAATTTCACGAAGCGACACGCGCTTTACTTGTGGTAACCACGTCTACAAACACGCTGTGAATGTGTGCGTGAAGACGAGTAGCGTCATCACGTAACACACACATACTTCCGATACCATACTTCCGACTTCGCCATTGTCTCGGACGGTACCGAGAGCTCCTGCGCTTACACACACATTCACAGCGTACTTGTACACTTGGTAACCACAAGTAAAGTGCGCGTCGTCGCTTCGTGAGATAAAAAATACTATACTTTTAAATACAGTCTCTTGTTGTGAAACTGAAATCTTTTTGGTTACGAAATTGACTAAAAAAATGCTCTGCACATACTAATCTTCCCCTCAATCGTGTACTTTACTACAATACACTTATATTTCCTTATAGAAAAAGCCAGCAAGTGAACGCCAGCCTCTCCGAGCCCCTGGCTACCATCAAGAGGTCACAAACGTTCTCGCCACAACCACAGAGTATCGCCAAAGCCCAGTACATTTGCAGGTTAGTACACACTTACACATCCACCAACCCGCACTGGGCCCGCGTGGTGGATTACGGTCCACTCCCTCTCACAGAGAGGAGGCCTGTGCCCCAGCAGTGGGAACATTATAGGCTGATGATGTTTATGCCATACAGTTACAGAATCCATTCATACGAATATTATAAATGCGTAGTAACTGTCTGTTATCCTTTCCTTAAAGGCTGAACGGATTTCGATGAAATTTGGAACACAGGTAGACATTGACATGGGTTTGGATATAGTGTCCTTTTTATCCCGGTAGTACGTTTCCGTGGGATAATTTATAGATAAGACGATAAGACCTAAGCTCTATTCAGCACGGGGTATTTTGTTCTTGAATATTTTTGAGAATGTTTTACTGAGCTAGATACTGGTGTTTCTTCCTAATAATATTCGAGACGAAAATAACACAGCAGAATAAATGTTTTGTTTATATGGAAGTAAACAAAATTTTATTTTTGTTTATGCATCTTCAGAATTTTAACCTAAATTAATCTATGTTATATTTCTCCTCAGACTGAACCGTTCGGAGTCGGACTCGTCGATGGCTGCATACGCGCGTCGCGTGACGTCACATCCGCCGCCCCCCTCCGGCATTCCCTTCGACCGCAGTGTGCGTGAGCGACGCTCTCTTAGGTATGTGTATTTTTCATTGTGTAGTCGTATATTTCAGAACGATGAAAGTGGTTTGTGTTGCTTGCGCGATGAAAAATTCAACCTTCAGAAATAAAGGATTGTTAATGGTGAAGTCTCACAACAAATAAAAAATCAAAACAGCGCTGTCAACAGTGACGTGAGGCCGGTTTCGTAAATATGTGTGCACTTAGTCAGGTTTAGTTTGGTTGTAAATGTGTGCGTGTGAGCGTGTGTGCACAGAGAAAGGTGTAGTTTTGCATGCTTCACTAATAAATGATTTTATTTCTGTAAGTAGGTTTATACAAACACTACGTCAATCATATTATAAAAACTAGATGAGGTCGGCGTTTCCTATCTGACTACTTTGAGAAGAAAGGCAGAAATAAACTCAGAAGTCACGGTCTCTTTGAAAGTCCAGACATAATCTTCGTCAGATCATGTGAAGACCATGTCGATTTGTGTCTGAAATAGTCTTTTGAGGAAAAACCACTCAGATTGAGTGGACCTGTCCAGTAAGTGCACGCAATTGACAGTAATCGTGCAGCTCAACATATAACTTACGGAGCTCAACGATTCGACGAACCATACCAACGAAAGGACATTTGGGTAGGTCGCATAAATTACTCAAAATGAGTGTATTGTATTGTTCGCAGCGCTATGTATTGATTTTTTATTTGGTCTTAGGGTGAAATGGAACAACAATTACACAGAGACTGCCAAATATAAATCTGACAGCTTGTCAATATAAAACATTTGATAAAAAATATAAAAACAACCAAAAAGTTTGCTACACGTTATGTGCTACCATGTGCCTTTTATATCAATGATATAAGGTTGAAATTGCGATGACTGATCACGATTGTGAAATGCAATAACTTTACCATACATTTTTGCTTTCTACCCTAGAATAAGAATAAATTTGATGTATATTGAAATAGGAAATAGCCACATGAAAACATTGTAATGAACTGTATTGTTCGAGTCTCACATGAACATTCTCGCGTCTCGGTTTTCGAGAAGTTCTCGTTTCTTTTTTTGTCAATGTTATCCTTTTGAAGTTTCTCCTTTAAAGTAGCCCGCAGAATTAAAAATTTCATACGCTTATTGTAAATTGCAGCGAATTGAGTTATGATTATGATCAGCATACAGCGTAAAGTAGCGCTGAGCTTTTGCAACAAAACGTAAAAAAAATGAATTTCACGGACTACGTTACTTATCACCCTTAACATAACACACACTTCACATAAACTCAAAGCATTTACTTCAAACAAAACGATTAAAGCACTTTTGAATTGTCAAGGAGTCGGTCAATCAGAAAGATGAAGTTAGTTGCCCATTCCAAAGCGTAGTAGGTTCCTATGTAGAAGAACGGGCAAGAAACTCCATGCAAACTCTTTTCAATCAAAATATTGTGACAAAAACATAGTTTTACGTAGCTAACCGTGTAAGTTTTGGGCACAGATGGGGTCGTGCAGGCTCGTGCGGGCGCGCGGGGCGCGGGCGCGCGGGCTGGCAGGCGGCGCGCACGTCGCTGGACCTCACGCTGGACCTGCGCGCGCAGCACTCCCGCCTGCACCACCTGCGCACCGACATCGCCAACCTCACCGCACTCAAGAAGAGGTAAGCTATACATTATTACTCGAAAGCCTGTCAACCAGCCTTTTTAAGGGGTATCGTGTTAATAAACTGGTGTTCAGCTGCATCCGGTTACACTACCTGCTGTGTATCTTTCACTAAATTGTCTTGGTTATCCTGAAAGTAGGAGACGCCGAATTAAAGAAAATCTGCTCAGTTGGTAGTTACAACTTGATTCCAACCTCAGGTACAGTAAATGTGGTGCTGTTCCGCAAACGATAGGACACTTGATATCATGTCATGTGTGCCTTTCATGGACGCTAAACTTGTAACTAAGTTCTAGGCTGACTTAATTTAGATTATAGTATTTTTATCTGATGAAGCGTCGCGCAATTTACTTGTGGTAACCAAGTGTACAAACACGCTGTGAACGTATGCGTGAAGGCGAGTAGCGTCAGCAAATAACACACACTTATTTTATTTTTTCGGGAAACTTACAGCTAACTTATACAGATACAATATGCAACTGAAGGCCATTTACAAGTTTCCACTGATAAACACTAGAATTTGAAAACGAAAAAAGAGAAAAGGTTGGTACAAAATACTTATAACATAAATTAGGAAATAAATATTACACGATTGACTAATACAAACTAAGAATAATTTTGATGCAAACAAAAACTTTAGCTTTTGCTTTTTTTACATTGTCTCGGACGTTATCGAGAGCTCCTGCGCTGACACGCACACATTCACAGCATGTTTGTACACTTGGTAACCACAAGTAAAGCGCGCGTCGCCTCGTGAGATAAAAATGCTCTACCATCGACACGTTAAGAAGAAGAAACCCACTTTCTATTACTTAACGGACGTATTTTCAATGAGAGAGATATATGATTTTGACGTTCCTTACTCACGATTTATAATCTTCCAGATTAGAAGAAGCCTGGACCCGTGGCGACCCAGCCGTAGCCGCGTGGGTGGCTGAAGACGAAACATTACGTCGTCTTGTAGCGCCGGACGAGCCCCCCGCAGACAGAGCCTCTCGCCTGCTCAGCCGGACCTGTCGCGAGATCTACCGCCTCAGGAAGTCGCGCCAGGGCGGACGGAAACCTGACCTCGTCACCTTCAAGTGAGTATTTAAATTAATCATGATAATACTGGCCGTAGCACTTAGACAAACAACCCAGTAAAATCCCCACAAAGACCAGTACTGTCGATCTGTCCAAATCTCACCGTGATAACTTCAGTGAAGTGAGCTGACAATAGTGTCAAGCCTTAGTATCAGGTGAAATGACAGCTTACTTCAAGTTCACTTCATCTCAGTTGAGACTCAGAGAGATTAAAGAATAGAACGGCTAGCACCTTCATTCTAGGTTGTCGGAAAGAAAATAGGATGTTTGTTAAATGTTGGGTCCCGTTGCCTGATGGGGTATTTCTAGGAGCGCGCGCCTAATTCTATTTTGGACTTAAATATATACCAGTAGCGAAGGGTCAATTTTTGTAAGAGGTAAGCCGGTAGGAATCGAGTTGTATGGAACCTTCGCCACTGATAGATACCAAACTCATGAGCAGATTGTACGGCAAACTTGCTATTTAAACTGTCCTTCCAATCCTCGTTACTTCTTAGGAATTCTATCTTATTGAGAGCCACCATAATGACCAGGTTATTTTTTTTTTTTTGTTATTAAACCAATGAATGTCTATCAAAATTATCGGAACACTTCGATTGCTAAAATAATATTATGTTTAACTAATTATTAAATTCTTCTTCACAGAGAAAAAATGGCCTTCTTCACTCGCACCAAAACCACAATTCCCCTCCTACCGGGAGAAGACGGCGACGAAATATTATCAGAAGACGACTGGGAGGAAGACTTAGAAGAACGACGAACACCGGACGGGCGGTCTTCTAAAACATCCTACGAACTGCGTAGAGACCTCCCAGCAACTACGCAAGAGGTGGCTGAAGTGGTTGAGTGCAAGAATCCCTGTTTGAGTATTGTGGGGCCGACAGAGGCGAAGGATGACACTAAGACTGATGAGGTGAGGTATGACTTTGTGGTTGATAGAGTGCTGGGTGTACAGGTTTGAAAGGTGCGGCGTTTTCAGCGGTTTGTTGGGGTAGTTTGGGAGTGGGTGCGCGGGAGTTGCGACAGAACTCGTTATAACAACCCAATTTTTCATGATAAAAGGAATTGTCCTTTTATCATGAAAAATTGGGTTGTTTTGTCATAAATTCTGAAGCTGTCAGATGTTGTTGATTTTAAAAATAGCTTTGTGTTATCATTGAACGAAATCAACTTTCGCTGCAACTCCTGCGCAATTACTCTCAATTATTACTGACCTTACAGTTTCACAATCAAAATCAATTAAAAGAAACGTTTATTTTAAACCAACCGATGCAAAACAGCTCTAGTATGGCCTATGGCAAAATATGGCACCATTAAAAATTTGCAAATAAACAATATTTAAATATAACTGTGATCATTATTGCCTATTGAGATTTCTGGATCGAAGACTGAGCGAGAACTTATATATGTGTTATTGGTTATATTATATATATCCGGACTCTAATACATGTACGTATATGTGCAAATAGAGTGCCATAAAATTAAGATTACATATTGAATCTTATTCATTTTAATACCACTTATTATGTATCGTATTGTATGTACAAAGTAAAGAACAAAATTTTGAATGATAGAAACTCCTGAAAACAAGTATGATTTGATATAATCCCGTCCATGTAGGTATACTTATGTATTTAAAGTTGTATATCGTAAAATAGAAATACAAAAATTTTGCAACACATTTTATTATTGATATTACATGAATGTAGCAAAGTCAAAAATATGTTACAAGTAGTTCAGGGGTAAAATTGTGCCTTTTTATTATTGGTGCCTGATATTAAAGCCTGCGATTGTGCCATAGATGGCATGCCAGACGGGGGTAAATAGGTACAAAGTAGTTGTATGATGAGTCACAAAATATATGCCAAACATATTTTTTTATTGTAATTAGAACATAATGTGGGGTTACGGTCACTTTGTAAATAAAAATACGTAAAATTGCTGACCCACCGACTAAGTTCATCTGTAGATAAAAAAAAAACTAATAATTTTTGCAAAATTTTAAAATTTATTTCTAAATTGATTCATTCAAAATAATAATAATTGCAATTTGACTAACTGCAATTATATTTTTAATTTTTGCAAAAGTTATATCTCATTAGGGTTCTCTCCACCGAATAAATAGGACTTGAAAGGCCAAAAAGAAAGCTTTGTACATAAGGCTTTAGATATGTGGAGTACTTGCCCCTACACGATGTTTCAAACTCTAAAGACCTAGAAATTATTTGAAATTACAAACACTATTATAATATAAAATTCAATAATGATTGTGTTCACAAATAAATATTCATCATATTATTTATATAAGAAGTTGTATTAAAGTACGTGCCTAATAAATCTATGATAAGTTTTAATTTTCTAGGTCTCTCACGAACGTACCCGGGCACATTGTCGTTTTAAACGTGCAATATACAACGTAATATCAATAGCTTATAATTCCATGTGTGTTAACAGATCTGAGTTTGTACTGAACATTTTTTGTCTCACTCATTATCATTCTTATGTTTAAACTACGCCATCTTTAATTATAAACGTTGACACTTTGGGGAATTACCCTAAAACAACCCTTTCTATTTATTTGCCATTCAAATTCATCAGCAAAGGACCATAAATCAGCGTTTATAAGTAAAGACATTTATTTTTAGTATTTTGTGAACAAAAATATATCAACTTTTTAACAAATTACAGTTTTTGGTTAAACATTCAAAATTACAAAAATTGTCTGGTTTTTATAAATAAGTTTATATATTTTTGTACTCAATCTTGATTTAAGCATAACTTGTACATTTTGTACATATCATTTATTTAATATTATTATTCTAGTTTAAGAAATCTGTGTAAATAATCTGAATAAAAATACGTTTTATAAAAGAATTTGCATATCTGAATTTTGACTTTATGACTATTATTATTTCTAATTAATTATTTAGCAATATTAGTCGATGTTAAGTATTTTTATAACAAGAATACAATAGTCTCCTAGCTGTAATCTTTACGTAATGTTACATTTTTGTAAAAAATGTATATTTTTTTTTAATTATTTACTTGGAGTTTTTATACATAGTGTAATTGTTACTGAGGTGAATTTGGATTTGCCAAATTAATATAAGCCTTGTTTTAATTCTTCCATTAAAATAAAGGGGTCATTATATTTTGTAAAAATGCCAATACAATTCATACAAATGAAAATAAAAATTATAAATTAATATTTCATTGTTTGATTTTAAAATAACTTTCCTATTGAAATACAGTGACGGAATTGTGACTAAGTTGCGACCAAAATCAACCACAAGAATGGTTAGGTTAGGGTAGGTGGACCTAGGATATAACTATCTTATAACGAAACTACCTGTCCATACGAAACTACGTTTTGGAAGGGGCAACTAGAAGCAATTCTATTTTCTTGTACATTTTGAAGTCCAAAAGTGCCTTTTATGTGCCTATTTGAAATAAATGATTAAGAACATACATAGACTCACACTTTTCCCATGGGGTAGGGAGAAACTACAAAGCGCCACCTGCAACGATCCTTACCTGCTACTTTTGTTTCGTTTACGTTCATACACCTGGTCATACACGCACGCCGGTTGCAAGTACTACGCACCTGACCTTCCTGAAGAACATCACCAATAAGGTCACTATTATTTCCTAGGGTGACCACTCCAGGCATTTCCACACGAGAAAATACAGGTGAATAGGTAGGAAGTGGACCTACATAAGTCACGATAAATTCCCTAATTCCACATGCAAACCTGTTACCAACAGCAAACATTACGAAGCAATTCAAACTGAGAACACAATCTAAACTTACATAACCTCACTTCGAGATCAATCAGAGATAAAGCGACATAATGTACTGCACAAACATTAGCTGCGCAAACAACAATGTATGAGATTCCAGTAGATTGCTTTGCCATGCAACTTCACAGCGATGGTGATAGAAAGATAGCCACAACTAAATTCGTTGGCTGTCTCGTTGGTCAAGTGGTCACTATCTCGATTTTTGAGCTGGGGATACCGTTTTCGATCCTCGGTATGCTTATAATGTGTATTGAGTTTTCCATATGACGGAATATCGCAGAAGGAAGCAGCACGGAGTCTAAACTGGTTGTTTTTTTGGAGATAAGCTCGTCCCCTATAACATGGGACTTTACTATTTTATGGAAAAGGAACAACTAACAGCTACAATGTAAAACATGAAATATGAAATACACAAAAATCATAGATAATATTGCAGCCCACAACGCTGTTTAAAGATTAACTGCGGGATAAACAACAGTGAAAATAATAATTGCGAAGTTGACAAATACAATTTTTTATAAACTATTTACTATATTACACTATTAATGTGGGTGTACCTACCATAGGTACACCTCTGCCTAAACCTTCGGGGAATACAGGCGTGATGTTATGTTAATGTTATGTTATGTGTTACAATACTACTACTATTACTTTACCATACCTACTTTTAAAATGTGGGTGTAAGGACTAAGCATACTTATATAAGTACACCTCTGCTTAACCCTTCGGAGTGTAGGTATAGGTGTGGTGTTTTGAAAACCTATGAGCCTATGAGCGATGTGAACCAGACGTATAGTCATTAACTATAGGTAAGCTTAGCAGGACAGGATGAAATCAAACAGAAACATTCTGGAAATAGACGAACTCAATTTACAATATAAATCATGCCAACAATAAAGGCTTGAATACTAGCCTTGCAGCTTTGAGCAAACCTATCCTAAATCAAGAGATTGATCTGGTTAATGACTTTCTTAATCTTATAAAACGTTACACCTTACTCATAATAGAAAACTCATCAGTCATTTCACCCTAGCCACGCAAGCAAAACCACATCAAAACTGAGAAATTAACGATAAAACCAAAGTTTCACAATCACAAAATTACAATAAAAAAGGAAATTCATTATGTAGCCGAAATAGCAGTAACACTAATATGTAGGGTCAACCGCACGTCGATTAGAACAGTTTGACTTCCACAGGGCCTTAATTTCGTGGCAATAAGGGCGGTTATCATATCTCAAGTGTTGCTTCTGACTTGCGGTTGACCGTACGGGTCAGCGCTACACGCAAAGGGCCAATCCTACAATCTTTGCTTACAATCGCTTAGATTACACTTGAAATTAACGACGTGGTGGGTGTACGACTAAATATGGTGCACTGATTTAGTCAACCTTCATGGAGGACATGTTTTGGCGAAGTTGTGAATACGGAATCGAAGTTATTTTGGTCAGATGAGAAATTAAAGCAAGAAGAATAATACCAGCCTATTATTGTCCCAGTGCAGTGCAAAAGCCTCTTCTCATACAGAGAAGGCACGAGCATTGATCACCACGCTTGGTCGAGACGGATTGGAGATTTCAGACTTATTTTAGGTCAAAGTTTCCTTACGATATTTTCCTTCACCAATGTCAGTACAGTAGTACCTCCATTTATGCATTTAAGGGGGATGCACCAAGATAGCCCGCGAAATTCAAATTTTCTTACGTTTTTTGCAAATTGCAGGTTCCTATCAAGTTGCATGTTGATCTAAATATGATTCGCGGCAGTATCAAATATTTATTTATATATTTGAGGCCAATTAAAACTTAAGGTGTACAACACCTTTTGTTGTATGATTATAAATTTATAATTCTGTAAAGCCGTATTTGTTACGGCCGCGAATCATATTATAATCAACATACAACCTGACAGTGACCTGTAAATGAAAGAATTTCGCGAGCTACCTGAGCGCATCCCTCTTAAAAAGTCACATTAGTAGGTACTTGCCCGGATTTTCACCTACAGTCTCGTGCATGCGAATTTTTAACCACTGGACCATCTCCTCGTTTTTTCCAATCTTCGGGGCACATGGGCGGACACCTACCGTTACAAAAAACAAAGCACAATCTGTAAGTAAGTATAGTCACCAAAGAGACATTTATCCAGGGTCGTCGATATAGTTGAAGTTTAGTAAGATACCGATGAATGTTTTCGAATAAAATTAATAGAAACAAACAGGTCATTGAAATTAAATTTTCCTTCGAAAACATCCATCGGTTTCATATTAAACTTCAACTATATCCGACGACCCTGGTTACTTATCACATTTGGTACTGACCATACTTAATAATCAGCAATTTATTTGTTTGTCTAGTGGTGTATGAGGTCCTGAGCTCGATTCCCAGGTCGGGCAAAGTGTAATTGTTTTTTTTTTAATATGAAATTTCGCAATAGCAACCCGTAGTCTGGATTTGTGCCTGGTTGATGGCATAAATACAATAGGCTCGCCCTTCTATTAATTGGATCTAAAACATAACTGGCCAAAAGTGGGTAGAGTACTTCGTTATGATTTACTAAATATTTAAAGGCGTTTATTTAATTGTACCCCAAAAATTCCCATTTATATAAATGGGAATAATAAATGCACTCTAATACTCGTATAGCCTATAAAATATAAACAAAAATAAACTCTAGTCAGCCTTTTTTGTGAGCCTCAAATAATTTTACTTAGTTACTGCGAGGTTAAGTTTAAGAAAAGGCCAGAAAGTTAAAAAGAAGCTCATGCGAACATCATTAAAAGGTCAATAAGTTTTTAGAGATTTAAAATAATTATAAAACATTTATTTCAGAAGGTACATTTGTGTGAGTACTACGCACTTGACCTCTCTGAAGAACATGGTATAGGGTAACTAATAATAGTATGTCCTTCCGGTGTTTCCAGTATCGGCCTTGTTTACAATACGGCTGCTTGCGCCGTACTCAAGGTTATATTGACCCGATGATTAAAATTCTGCGAATTTTATTCATTAGGAGAATATCAAATACTATGTGGGCCGATCCCGGCGGCACTGCAATGCCGGGCCGACCCGCGACGGGAGTGGAGCGAGCCCCGAACATCCCGTCAGCTTACAAAAATCAGTTTAATATACTGGTCCCTCATTGAGGGAACTTTCAGATATTAAGCTGAAAAGAACAGATACTACACTTTGATCTTAGCCAAAAGGCCGAGAAGCGATACCATAAAATTGTAGAATCGACATAGTCATTCAATCGCGGAGGATCTTAACACCGCGATTCAGAAAAGTGACGTCAGCGCACAGTGACATCTATCGGTCTGCGAAGCTACTAAATATCAAGCGGCTGACGCACATATTATTAGTGATTCACAACCCAGTGGGTCAACTTAAAACAAAACTTCAGCAAATAACCTGCTTTAGTTAAATTAGCTTTTCAGTCATTTTCTCCAACAAAGTGAAGAGTCTACAAACCAATTTTATTACGAAGAATTGTTTACACAAATTATGGAAAATTATTCCTCTTTGTGTCAGTGGTGAAAACCATCACTCTGACCACGTACAACAATAATTCGTCGGAATCACTAAATAATAAACTACCCACAATAAACAGAAATAGAATTTGCGGTGACATTTACAGTAAGAAAATTAGCCATTTAACCTAGCTGTTATGTAATAAAGTAGTAACCACATCTCATAATAAGGTGATTTAAAATAATATGACAGTTGGAATTATGACTAACTGGCGTGTACTAGTAGTAATGGATGGTAATTTCAAATATATGGTTATTATTTTGTATTTGTAATGAGTTGTCTTGCTGTATCGTAAATCTTATGAGTGAGTATCTCATGTGTTTAACAAGGTTACAGTTCCTGTAAGTCTGAAGGGAGTATGATTGTTTTATTTGATGTTAGCGGTACAACATATGCCTTGTCGCGTAGATATCAGCGTGGTGGCATCCTGGGTATGACCCCCAAGTACTAAAGGCAGAGTTTTCAAGTTTTTCTATTAGGTTCAGTAGCAGATCAGGGTCTGAATTTATGCCTGAATTACAAAAGGAAGTGACTTTCATGGTATAATCAGGCTCAATTTTTTTTTGTACATTGACTATAATTCTTTTGAATGTCTAAAATTTGTGTTCAACAATACAGTATCAATGTGTTGCGTGTGTAGTTAAAATAAGGTAGGTACCCAATGTGTAATATGTTTGAAAAAGATTCATTCCAAAGATTGTAAACTTGTACATCTTTTTGAGGCTGCCTGTACTGAAAACATGGGCAATGCTAACGACACATGTCTGCTTATCCTTTCGGGAAATACAGGCGTGATGATACCGGTATAATATCCATCCAAATATCGCACTGTAAACCCCCGAACAAGTTATATCGAGCGGCCGAACACACGCACGCCGCCGTCCAGCACAGGATACGGTTCATATAACCCAGATTGTACCTTCAAGCTAGAAGAATTTTATTTTTTCCCTCCACCACCTTGGGGTGGAACTAATTAGGAATTTTCGTCCACTTACCGCCACGTTTTATGCGTAAAAGAACACCATTAATCATAACTAAGGGTTCCACTGTATTTTGGTTTTAGTAATAGTCTTGGAAGAAAATAATAAAGCTCCCTTTTTGGGGTAATAACTGAGTTTTCACACCACCTGCTCGACAGTGGTGCCGAGTCTATTGTCACAAAATTCTTTAAACAAGCTGACAAGCATCCAAGCTTTCAATAACTAGTAGAGAAATGTGCTTTGTAAATTATAGTTCATGATAACTAAATTTATTCCACACCTTTTTAATCGCGATTAATAATAGTCTGATTTAGTCTGACAATAAAAAAAAAAAGTGACAATCGTTAAATTCAGAGTAGCAAAATTGCTATTTTCATTAAATTGAATAACTAAATGACATAAGTGCTGTCAAACTATAATATAGTTAACGTGATGTGATGGTGATTAGACTTAATCACCAAAATGTTGTACGTTTCCCATTCTGAAATTGACTAAAGTGGCACAACTTAACTATATTATAGTTTGACAGCACTAATGTCAATTTAGTGAAAATAGCAACTTTGCTATTTTTATTGTCTCATAGGGTGTGAGAAGTAGAGTATCCTCCTCGGGGATAAACGTGCCTTCGTCTTGGGCGAGCTTGAATCCCTCGCTGCTCTCAGGATTCTTGCCTTGGTCGCTGTGCTCGGAGTTAACTCAAAACTCTCTCGCTCCGCTCGGGAGTTAACACTAAAATACTTCGTTGCGCTCGGGATTCAATACGGCGCTTGCGACATTTAAAGACACTACTTTATCCCCTTGGTGCATAATCTACTATTCATTTACGCAATTCTGGCGCAATAGCTGGTGGTTTGAAACTGGCGAAAATGATTTAGTTTTCTGACGATCCAAAATCATGGCAAGTACCTACAAAGATTTTGGATCGTCAGGAATCCCTGAACCTACACCGAAGTATTTCTTCCGTTTCTACCTAAGATTTCGAAGCCTCATTTTTTGTGATTTTTGCGAAGAGTATTTCTGAGAAAAAGTCTTTAAAAAAACACTGAAAGCCACGTGCGATACTTAAACAACTCTTTCACTTTAGAAGATGTACCCTTAAATTAAGTACTTGGATACATTTACCTCTATGCTTATACTTTTATTTTTGTTTTATAAGGGTGGATTCGGATCTATGCGTGTGACCTTTTACCTGGACATTTCATAAGTTCAACGTTTGTCCTTTTTGGGCATCCCTCCGTCGAATTGTGTAGGCAAATATTATTTATCGTATTTTGTCCTGGAAAGGGAAAGTATATTTTCGATCATTGAAGATCAATAACCAACAATGACATTTTTCATGTCATATGAATGGTTTTTGCCAGTTTCTCCAAAATAATTATATCACAAGTCACAAGTGGGAATCCTGCGCATTTCTCAAAACTATAGCGTGAAGTAAAGAAATAAAAGATGTGGAAAAGGGCGTCTAACAAAGGACGAGTTACGTATTATTACTGTGCGTAAGTTATAAGAGGCTGCTGGTTAAATTAAGAGAAAAACAATTTAAATAAAAAACTCTGTTGCTTTTGAATATTATTAAGGAGTGAACCTGAAAGAGAGAGAACATAATGAATAATACAGCTATACAAAAAATTTTGATGCGTGGGTGGCCAAAATCGGCACTTAACCGCCATATTGTTTTGCCAATACATTTCCTGTAAAGTACATAATAATTCCATGTCAATGTCACTCAAGCGCCAAAAGATCCTTGACAGACTATACATGATGTTGACTAGATGTGGACAAAACTAATTTAATTCCATAAGATTAGATTCATATGTTAGAAACTAGTTATTTTTATAACTCATTTCTTTTATTTAACGGTTGGCGAACAGGTGACCAGACCCCTTCCGCCTTTAAACACCTGCAACATCAATGTGTGTTCACGACTCACTGATGCGGTACAAACCTTGGAGACAACGTTAAATTGTCTCACCTCAGCGGCCGTACTATGACGTGTTAAAGCCATCATTGTTCCAGCGTGAAAGAGAGACGGAGCTATCTATGACCGATAGCACTATCCCTTTTTCTCAATGGAACCATGATGGTATTAGCACGTCATAGTAAGGCAGCAGAATCATCAAACTGGAACGCACCAATGCTGCATGGCAACAGAAAGAACTATATAGGGTACCTCCTTAGATAAACCCTTACAGAAAAAGCCATAAACCGTCAAACAGGGTGAATAGGGATGCAGGGGTGAATAGAGACGAAACTTTAAAAGGGATTTTAACATTGAAATAATATAGTTTGTTGCCAAAAAGAACTCTAATGTGTTTACTGTATTATAATTAACGATTAAGTGCCCTTGTTGGCAACAAAATATATTATTTCAATGTTAAATCCCTTTTAAAGTTTCGTCCCCGTTTGACGGTACCTATTATTACAAGCAATATCCACGGAATCCTATACTCTTTAAGGCCAAACGCAGCCATGGTACACGGGAACAAACATATACAAGTTTAGTGTCAGCTCTTCCCTGAACGAGACCTTTCAGAAAGAGCCATGCGTACATGTCTGCTGGAGGTAGAAATAGCATCGGCGGTGTACCACTTCTATACAAAACCCTTTAGTTCCTTTAGGTACAAAAAGAGTTTCCCACTAATGGCCGATTCCTATAAATTACGTACCGTTATTGGTTAAAATAAAGACTTGTATCTTTACTTAATGAAGCAAATACCTCATAGGTTTGCATAGTAGACACTCTTTTAAGGAAGTAGCTATCACTACAAAAAATTGCTTACGAATCTATTTATATGCCCAGAGCCGGCAGTCTCGACTAGATAGCGACGCTGTCGCAAACTACCGATCGCTAAATATTAAGCTGAACCCACAGTTGTAGCCCGCAAAATTCAAATTATCTTTAGTTTTTTGCAAATTGCAGCTCTATTTTACGTCATATGTTGATCAATATGGGATTTTCGACTGTGAGAATTATATATTTATCGAATAATAATCATAAATTTCATATGAAACGTCAAATTCAAAGAAAATTTGAATTTGGCGGGCTACAACTGAGGTTTCACCTTAATATTTAGCGATTGGTAGTTTGCTACAGCGTCGCTATCTAGTCGAGACTGCAGGCACAGTTTGGCATAAAAAAATGCGACCATTGGTAAGCAAAACGATTGGTTTTTGTTTATAGGAAGCGAGCATTAGTCCACATCGTTTTATACATACCCATCCCTTTCCCAGCAAATCCGCAGTCTCTTCCACCTTGTTCCACTGCAGTGCGTGACCACGGCGTCACGCGCCGCTTCGCCCGGAAGTTGCAGGGGGTAGGCAGCGCAGGCGGGCGGGGAGGCACAACTTATACCGAATTATGGAAATTTCGTAACATTACTGCCCTGACCAGCGGCTTATGGCTCAGTAATGGCTACTGATTAATGTAGCTAGATATTTGGTTAGTTTCTTGTTATGTTTTTGGACGTGGTGATATGTATTGTAGGTAAGGTATGCTAAATATAAGCAAGCATAGTTCGATGTATTCCACATAGACTGCGTCACACCATCTATAACGCCTTAGTAAAACCACACCTACTATATCTGATTGAAATTTGGGGCAGTGCGGCCAAGACGAAGCTAGCAAGTCTCCAAGTCGCACAAAACAAGATAGTAAAAATGATTTTTGGCTACCCATATTTAACATCAACATGCAAAATTTATGAAGAAACCAAAATAATGAACATTAGACAGTTATATATTTACAATACATGTATTTTCATTCGTAAGGCACTCAACAAAAGTATACAGACTAATTTATCGTTTACTAAAGTAAAACAAGTAACCCAACGTAGCAGTCGCCGAGCTAGTTTTCTGATTTTACCGAAGATCAGAACCAAGTTTGGCAAAAAAATGTTAACTTTTGAAGGAGCACAATTATATAACAATATACCCTCATGTATAAGGAGGTTGCACTCGTTCAATGCATTCAAGACTCAATTGGCTGCGTATATAATCACAAATAACACCCTTCCTAAAAACTGAATGCATTGGATGCACTATATCCTTCTTTCTTGTATCTGGGGCTGTATCATAATTGCCACCGTGACGTCTGTGACGAACTTTATATTTATATAATTTATCTTAAGCATTGTTCTCAAGTAAGTGTCTTTTTTGAGAATAAAATATCTTTAAACCTAAAAATAAGCTAGTAAATAATAATAAAATAATAAATTCTTTATTGCCCTAAAAACAGGTTATAGAAAAATGTGAGACCCTGGCTCCAGAGCTAGGTAGTGTACCTGTATTTCAGGGCATAAAAATAAAACCCTTTCGTTACAAAGTTTTCTTTGGGCCCGTTTTATCTTTTATTTAGAGCAATTACCCACCATTTTATCGGTCGTGGAGTCACCTGTTACCAATGACAACATGTCTATAAATAATATCGATGTTGTAGATAGTAATCTGTCAAATTAGCCTCGTTGTGGTCTAGTAGTGGCATGTGCTACTCCTGAGCATGAGGTCCTGAGTTGGGTCCTGGTTGTTATTGAGTTTTCCGTTTGGATTTTTTCAGTAACAGCCTGGAGTCTGGATTTGTGTCCGGTTGATGGCAATAGGCTCGCCCCCTATTACCTGGCGAAATTTGGGTATACTTTAGATACATGTCCGCTTAACTCATCGGGGAATACAGACGGGTACATTCACACATACATCACCCGTGCACTCTCATGCACACACACAAATATTTCAACATAGGTAATTATGTAGCTTAATTGTAGTTTATAGAAGTTGTTTTTATTGTTTCTAAATTACTTCTACTGTTTATTTTTTATATTTCTTACAAGTTCACCATGTAGCACGTTCGAAAAATGTTGTTTTTAATGTCACCTGATTTGGAAGGCGCTGGTGTTTGTGATATAATGTTATTTTGCTTTAGTACAGACATCAACGATACACTTATTTCTGTTTTTTTTTTTGTGAACCGTAAATGTGTTTTTTCGGAAATAAAATGTATTATTTTTAACTTATTATGTTAGATTAGATGTTGTTAAATCAGAAACATGAGAGAATTATAGACGCGATTGTCCATATGGAGGATACCATTTGCTTTTATGCTCTACTCTTAATTCCAGAAACATGAACACAGGAACATGCAATAACTCCCGATGGACTAACGGTCGTAAAGCATGGTGTATGTTGGCCAACAATGGCCTAGTCACACAATAGCGTGGCTTGTGTCATGTGGCCGCTGTGCGCTGAATGACAATGTTGGCGGCGCGGATCGCCGGCGCCTAAGGTTGTGGGCGCAGTTATGGCGGATTAAATTGCTTAAATTACCTAAGACAGGCATCTTCTGAGCTTACTCATTCCATCGTAGACCTCATCCATCGCTTTCCATCAGGTGACATCGAGGCCAAGAGCGCATTCCCATTAGGCAATAAAATAAATAAAAATACTTGAATAGCTATCCGTGTATTCCAACACAGTTGCATAAATCTTTTGTTTCCTCGGTCCGACTTGCTGACGGCTCGGACACAATATATTCGGACACAGTGTCCGAATAATAATTTTTTTTCACCGACGATTCGGACACCTCTAAAAAAGCTGTTTTGTACAGTCAGATAAAAAAAACTTCCAACGATACCTTAACTGTAGAAATCCAAAATCCATCAAAGAACGTTTTTAACCGGATTTCACCGAATGCAGCCGCTTTTAATAAATATCACAAACCCACCTAAGTAGATACGCGGCTTGGCTTTCGGGTAATAAGGATTTGCTCAAGTGCAGTACCGAGCGAAAAAGCGCTAATAGATTCATAGAATAGTCACTCTCTCTATCTCTTTTATTCGTATAGGTCTCACTCGCTCGTTTAGCTCCGAGGCATCGGCTACGAACAGCTAGCCATAAGGTGTCGTTGGAAGGTTTTTGCATCTGACTGTATAAAACAGCTTTTTTTATTGGTGTCCGAATCATCGGTGAAAAAAAATCGGATTCGGACACTCTGTCCGAATAAATTGTGCCCGAGTCGGTTAGCAAGTCCTTTTTTCTGGTGTATATTATAATCTTGTGCAAGGAGCGACTGCTTCTAACCACAACCGAAATCCTATGCTTAGTTTTTCACATTTAGTGTGTATACACACGAGTGACACGCGTCAATGGCAGAGTCAACTGCAGCCGTCGACGAGTGTCGTCGACAACCGTCGACACCCGCTGTCGACACGTCGGCGGCTGCCGTCGACAACGTGTCGCTCGTGTATTTGAGTACGGTACTCAAATACACGAGCGGCTTGTTGTCGACAGCTCCAACCGACACGCGTTGACGGCTGTAGTTGTCTCTGCCATTGAGGCGTGTCGCCCGTGTGTATGAGTATTTATTTATTTTAATAGCCGATTCTATGAACGCCATAGTTGAATACAATTATAATCTAGGCGTATTTCGCAGCAGCTCTCAAACCGCCCACACCAGCTCCGGTAGGAAATCTCACGCGCATCTCATTTTTATTCGCTTCACCGTCTGCTGGCGGCTGTTATCATTAATGCCAGGTATTGTATGGTTATTGAGCATTACGTGTAATATCGAATTAGCTGGAAAATGAATTAAAAGCTTTTGATAAAGGTATTATTAAGCTTTTGATTGAGACTCGACTAGACTAATGACAATCGCGCTTGATTCTGTCTGATTATTAAAACTCGACGACCAGAAATCAGTCATTACGGGTTTGGGGGGACATGGCAGCTATTACTTAAATACTAAAGTGTTGGGATGATGTCATAATAAGAATGGAGAGAGCAATAAATGACGATAAATTAATGTTATTTTAACAATGAAGGACAGCTTTTAAAGCAAGAAGTGATTCTGAAACTCAGGAGACTTTGAAGTAATCATTTGCTTTAAACCAATCAATCAACCGAGTCAACCTACTATAATCAGAGACCTCTCCCAAATTGCTTCGTGTAACAATACTGAAACTTAGCTCTAAGATTTAGAACAAGATTAGGCCTAAAATAGCTCCTACTGTTAAATAAATTGTAAAGCAAAATCTACCGAGGTAGACAAAACAAAAAACAGAAAACTTTTCTTCTATTTTTAATTCAAATTCGCTATTATTAAAGTTTTTATGGTTCCGTACAAAAAAGGTGCCGACGGGAGCTCCCGCATTAATAAGGTTCCACCGTCCGTCTGTCCGTCTGTCACAGGGCTGTATCTTTTGAACACAACTCATCATTCGATACTTGACATTTTCACAGAGTAAGTACTACTATGGCCGCTATAACAATAAAAATTAAGAAAAATTAAAAATTAAAGGCCGTCCCGTCCCCATACTGGAAACGTGTTTTTTTACTAAGTTTTTTTTATATGTCGTGATAAATACTGTACGGTGTACGGAACTCTTAGAGTGCGAGTCTGACTCGCACTAGCTGGTTTTTTTTATATTCAACTTCGCGTTTATTATAGAAACATTTCACTCGAACGCTTTTGTTAGAGTTTTTATAGTTAATCGTGAAACTGTTTCAGATTTCTTACGTATCCAGTTAGTACGGTTTGTAGTTACAAGTCGGTAAGTAAGAACGCTTGTTCGTGATACAATTGCAAAGAAAATGAAGTAAATTGTAATTCTAAATATACTGTTATGTAGAATCTGAAATGTTAGGAACAGGTTACTTGAAGTTATTTTAAGACTAAGTATGCTGTTTGTTACCTTTCAAAAAAAATACCTTTTTAATTCAATTTTCTTTCCTAAGGAGAAGACCCAGCAAGAAATTCCACGGTTACTGTTTTAAAAATAATTGGTTTTTACAATGCTTTCAAATAACAGTGTTAACAGGTATGGGAGGACAGTGTTGGCCTGTCAACAAGTACCGGGAACTTAACGAAATAGAAAATGTCAACATTATTCTCTACTTAACCTGATATTTAGAAACCCTTCGTCCAGTACATTTTCCATTTCCTACATGCTTTTTCAAATCATTTCTATTCATAGCTTGGTAGAGTTCATCTAATTAAAAACTGTACGCCCCTCCACAAAAAAATCTATACAAACATTTGAAATGTGTGTGCAACAAACATTGGAGGGGCGTGCAATTTTAAACTGGACGAACTCTACTTCATAAAATTCCGAAAATATCATGAACAGTACATAAAATATATAGGTAATCCATTAGATTCCCCACCAAATGTATAGAAAATAACATCAAATGAAGGTACCAGTTCGCTCTATAGAACGACTGAACAATAGGTAAACCGGCTCATGTATAATTAATCAAAGTTTGACAAAGAAAATCCTTGTAATGGCGACGGAAAGCAATCCTTTTAATAATTTAGTTCCGAACCTTTAATTGTACGTACTTTACAAAAGGTGGATCATTTGATACCATCGGTACTTACAGTTTTGCTTTGACAGAAAAGTCATTAATATAATAAAAAAACTACAAATTTTCTTGTTGCTACCCTGAAAATGGCTTTTAGTTATTTTTCCGTCGTGTAATCTAATTTGATTGAAACAGATGTTAACCTCAATTTAATGGGCTGAACTCGAAAGCAAAGGTCATCAATCTTTCTTATGTATTTACTTACTTGGTAATGTATATTATTATAAGCATATACTTTAAGGAACCACCTGTATTAATTCTAAAACATTCCTTCACCACTTTTGTTGTAAGGACGGATGGATGCGTCCGTTCGTCCTTACAACAAAAGTGGTGAAGGGGCGGTCAGAGTAGTCACCCATGTTCGCTCGTTGGTATTAGATAATATTTTGCTTAAATACCCGTTATAATGTTTATTTGTTGTTTATTTTTTACTAAGCATCTACTTAAGTGGTTTTAATGCTCACATCTAAATCATAGGTTCCCAAACTTTTATAGACTACCGCCCCCTTTACAAGAGAAAAAATTCCAACACCCCCTTTTACATAATAGATAATTATACCAATTTTATATGTCTCTCTATTATCTATTGATGATCACAAATTAAAAATTAATTCTCTCTCTCTCTACCTACCGCCCCCACGAAAAGCTCCAGCACCCACTAGGGGGCGGTACCACCCCGTTTGGGAACTTATGCTTTAAATTATGTAGTCCAAGTTTGGTCCACGGTAAAACTCATGAGTTTATGTTGGCACCAACTTAAAGTATAAAATGTATGTGTACTACTGAATAAATAAATAACTATAAATATTAAAAATAAAATGCTGTTTGTTATTTTGTTTTTAAATATTCATAATAGTCCGAATAAGGTCTTTACGGAAAAGAAAATTGGTGCATTTTTTTTGGGAATATTACTGATTTTTGTTTTTTTTTGCTGGTCAACATCTGTCGTCACGCAAGTTATTTTTATGGAACGCGATATAATTATGTATGTATATGGTAGAAAGAGACAATAATTATCCTTCAGTTGTTATGCTCTTCATTTCATTGTTATTTTTGTTTTTACTCTTTGTATTTCATGTGCGTGTCCCAAACAAAATATTTTTCTTTCTTTCTTCACCCTTATTTTTCACCCTGCTTTCTTGGCCTTTCACGTAGGCGGAGTCCTATGTGCCATTTTCTTAGTCGCATTAGTAGTTACTTACTGTAGGTAGGAATAAACAGGTTAAACGAACTACATACATTATAGCCTAATTAGCCTATAATATTCCCACTGCTGTTCCTCTTGTTGAGAGGGAATGGGCCGTAATCCACCACACGGGTCCAACGTGCGAGTTGGTGGATATCACATGTCTTCGAATTTTTGGTTCTAGGGCATACCAGTTTCCTCACGATGATTTCTTTCACCGTTTTGAGAGCAGTGGTGAAGTAATAATTTACGCAAAGTAATGCGCCTGTCTAGGTCCGAAACGTTTTTTTTTTTTCTGTGTGGTAAATCGGCAAATGATCTCTCCCACTCTGGGCGGAGCGGAAGGGTGTGTCAGACTCTTACTGACTAAAACCCACCCGTGGTCCTTCAGTTGCCTGTGCGCCAGGGCCACGGTAACCCTTTCGAACAATCCGCGACCCCGGCAGGCATCGGCCCTATTGGACCCCAAATCTGGGTTCGAACTTACGACCTACAAATCGTAAGTCGCAGCCGTTACCACTGGGTCGCTACTGCTTACTGGGCCAACACTGCTCTCAACGAACTACGTTTAACTTTGTATGAGTTTCGGTCATACCGGGATAAAGTATTAGCCACACAGCAATGGCGAAGCGGGGCTGACTGCCCAAGAGGTGTTCATAAGAAGCGCATTTAGGACGTAGCATCACAATTAGAAGAAAATCCTTTTATACCAGCCTGTTATTGTCCCACGGTCTCTTTTTAAACAGAGAAGGCAGGAGCATTGATCACCACGCTTGCTCAAGACGGGTTGGCGATTATAGACTTCTTAACTACTAGCTGTTGCCTGCAACTTCGTCTGCGATCCAGGATGAAAAGTATCCTATGTCCTTTTCTAGGTCATGGTCTACCTATGTGCCAAATTTCATTCAAATCCGTGCAGCCGTTTAAGCGTGAAAGCGTAACAAACAAACATACAAAAAATCTAATCTTTTATTATATTAAGTTTAGATGAAGCCTAGGTTTCCTTACGATGTTTGCCTTCACCGATGTCACGAATGTCCAGTAAACTCAGAAATTACATATGTATTGAAAAAGTCACATTGGTAGGTTCTTGCCCGGATTTGAACATACAACCTCGTGCATGAGAGCCGAGGAGGTTTAAAAAATATTTATTATCTAATTAACGTTATCAATCAGAGGAGTAAAGCACCATATCGTACGTCCGGTCACGGTCCGGTGCCGGACGCCCGGACAGCCGGACCGTGTAATGATCGTGTGTGATTAGCGATAGGCTACACTGGACGCAGTTTTATTATCATTACGATGTTGGTTTTATTACGTAAATGTGTTAGAGGAAGCCATCGTGATGTTTGGTACCAAATAATGTGGTTATTTTGGAAAACCAACGTGAGCCAAGTGTCTTGAAGTTAATAAATTCATAAAATCGGTGTGAGTTGGTTTGGCACTCACGAAAATTGATGTGTAAACATGTGAGTTCGGATCAGTTTGCTCATATAGACACGGGTCTTACGCTGCCGTCATCTGACGCTCGAAGTCTTACGCTTACGTGTCTGACGCTCGAAGTCCCAACTAGCCCCTACCGTAGACCGAGCGCTAAGATGTTTACACATCAATAAATATACATTCAAAAATAAAAGTGGGTAAAATACAGTATAAATCTTAGATAATATTGGTATTACTATACCGTACGGGCGTGATTGCTGGATGCGAAGTGTATAAGGAGGGTGTATGCTTATCCCGGTTATCCCGGAGTGAGGGTAGGTCTCTCCCAGTCCAGGCAGAGATGTCGTCCTGCACCGATAGATTCCGGGTATCTTCGAGAACACTCAGCTGTCGGCCATGTCCTGAAGTCTCCACGGGAAGAGGTTTATTGACGTAGAAATAATAACACCAAGTCTTCGTAAGTGTTCAGGAAACACTTGCGGGTCTTTTCAGGGGTTCTATTCGAAGTATTAGTTAACTTTTTTAATTCAAAACTGTTTTACATGTGAAATTACTCGAAAAGTACTGCACCGATTTCCAAGTAACACATAGAAACCCAAGACTTGTCTATTGACCTAAATAAATCTATCATATAAAACGATACATCTAGGTTTTTCAGGGCGTGATGCGCGTTTGAAAGCAGATTGGCTAAACCATTTACAAACATAACAAACTGCAAGTGTTACAACTTACATAAATAGGCTTTTCTCATGGTGGATGGATGTTAGGTCCAGCACACTATCTATCACAATCTGAATAATGTTGAAGCCTACTGCTAATCTATAATCCTAGCTAATAATCCATTGCTTCATAATTATGTTCGAAGAATTTATCTGCTCAGCAACGTAAATAACGCAATGAATGTTGTTGAACTGTCAAAATGAAAGCCATTCCTACAGTTAGTGTTACTCAATTACCCCGCAGGGCTAGGTCTCGGTATAGAGGTACCTGGACGCACTAAAAAAACTATAAATTACGGCTATATAGCCCACTTAATTGAGACTATAAAGATTGTACTTACGATTTCTTTGTAAAATCACTATTTGAGCACAATTTTGATGCTAACTACTTTTATTAATCACTGTCTTATGTATGACTAAGTGAATATATAAAACTACATAATTCAAATTGTCGCGAACAATTAGGTACCTACAAAGTTGATGTTTATCTTATCCAGTTAATCATTTAACTTGGCTTAAGACATTGATTCAAGTTAGCTAAACTTGCTATACAGGAGATTTTTACCAGTTAGATGCGAACTTACAACCTCTCGCTTAAACCGAGCAATCGACAAAAAAAATATGAACAGAATGTAGACTGAGAAAGTATTGTTTTTTCTGTGGGAAGAACTTCGTGGATACCTTACGGAAAATGGGGGGACATATCGGACTCCTAATGACTGACACATCAAAGTTTCTCCTGCTACTATGAGATGAGAGAAACTTAAACTCAAAGCAGGCATTATCTACAGACCTCTTGAATTGTTATGGAGTCGGTCAGCTAGAAAGATGAAGCTATACTCGAAAGGTTTAGGTAGGTAAATAAATGTAAACAACAAAAACCACGTGACTCATCGATACTAAAACTTTTATTTCAAATGTTAAAATCATATTATTTTTAGTCATATAATAATATGTTGTAATCTGAATCTGAGGAACTATCTGTAACATTAATAATAAAACGTTCAGTGGTATCATCAATTATTTTGTCTAATTTAAACATTTTCTGTTCTTCTTTTATTACATGACCCTCGCAATTTTTCCAATTATCAGCAGTCACATTAGCTAAAGCCTAAAGGCAAAAGAATTTTTAGGTCAGCCATTTTAAAAGTTTTATTTTTCTCGGCTAAATACCCCTTAACTTGAGCCCATGTCTTGAAATATCATGTCTTGAAACTATGTCTGTTTTCAACGGATAACAATCTTTGGGCCATGTTTCTTCTACATACTTATTTAAACACATTTATCAATGTGTGTTTCTCAGAGGATGAAAGAGGTCCTGTTTTGAAGCGTTTTTTCTTCGGTGATGGACAAAATAAAGAAACAAGCTATATTAACAAAATCGAAACGCACACGCAACATTGCAAATGTCGAGAGTGCTATCAAAGGCGTCTGGTTAACCGACTAAACGTAATACCTGCTACTTCAGCTGCCATACTACGTCCCAGGTGTACTCTTCAATTTAGCAACGTTATATTCGTTGTATATTCTTAAAGGTTTACGGAACCTGTCTTTTTGGGCTCTTTACAATAGACAGATTACAAAATATTATTCTATTTTATAAATCACAACAAAAAAAATGTGCTCAAGCAATTACATCTACGAAGAGTAGTTTACGAATAAATTATAAAGTTTAACATACATTAATAAAAGAGGAAACTATCGTATAAATTGGAAATAAATTTAGTCTTGTTGTAACGTATTTTTAAACAAGAAAGTTTCAACTATAAAAACCCTTTTTACGATTTGTTTACCTTTATTTAACTACCTAAACCTTTCGAGTATAGTTGTCCATTCCAAGCCGTAGTAGATTTGTATGGAGAAGAACGGGCAAGAAACTCCATGGAAACGCTTTTAAATTAAAATATTGTCACAAAACCTCCATTACCCTGAGTGTTCAAAAAGCTAGAAACCGATCCTAAGATATTAACTTATGAAGGCCCAATGGTCATTATGATTATGTAAGCATAACAAGATTCTGATTTGAACAGAAAATATTAAAAATACTAAAATATATTTCTCAAGATTTCCGAACAAAATTAAGCAGTTCTTAAAATTAATTAGTTGGTTAAACTCGTCTGTTTCGGCTGATAATTAATTAAAAGAACGGAAGCACAGTAAAACCTTATCGAATGTTACATATTTCTCACCAAATGTGAACGTTGAAATGTAACTATCAATATTAGACCGGACAGCCAAGTCGGTTGTTGGTGTGAACGCTTTCATTTTCATTAGAAAACTTACGTTATGCTTGCGATTTAATTAAGGAATAAATTATTCTTAGTTATAAAGGTTCTTACGTCATATCTCGTCCGGGGATGTAAGTACTTCGAAGAGAACTATTCCTATTGCCAAGAAGTATTGCTTTGAGTTTTTAGCTTTGTCTGTCCAAAATTGTAAGACACTTACGAATCTACGTCGAAAAAGGAGGCGCACTGTCACCATTTTTCGGCAGAGCGTCTCCTTTTCGAGATATAGATGGGTAAGTCTAGGAAATGTCATCGAATTACAATGGCAAAATAATCATTTAAGTCAGTCATGCTCACTTAAATGTCTCACTATTGGTGGCGCGTGTGTTGGATCATTCGATTCCCTACAAAATGGTTGAGCTGGATGGTACTGATCCACGCGTCATGTTCGTGAACGGGAGCCGTCAGTTGAGACTGGTCATCTCTTAACTGCCACGGTTTATTTTTATTATTAATCTTATATTTTGATTTCTTTTTTAATATATAATTCTTTTTTACATTGTTCTCACATATAGAAGCAACAAGAATAATGTACCAAGGATTTTGTAATATCGTGATTTTTTTTGGAGTTTATTGCCCGTTCTTAGAGATCTATGTTTTGGAATAGGCAACTAGCTTCAACTTTCTGACTAACTGACCGACTCTTTGACTATTCAAAAGTGCCTGTAAATGTTTTAATTGAAATAAATGCTTTGAGTTTGAGTTTTTGAGTTGGATACAAACAGAAATACTTACTTACTAGTGAAATGCAAACCACATTGCCAACATTCTTATAATAATATCGTCTCATTACAAAACATCAAGGGTTCAAGGCTAAGTACCTATCTTGATGACAGACATAATTTTATAAAGTAATGGTTTTAATAATGATATTGTAACCCAGTTGATAATAATACTTCCCGCTTATAACCTTTGCTAAAGGAAGAATGCAGTACTTTTGAGATAAGCGTAGGAGCCTGCAAAATTGAGACATGCCCAAGTGATAACTGGCTGACTCCAATGATATGGGCATGTGATGCGAAAGAATAAGGAAAATGTCGAAAGGAAAGCTTGGAGCATGAATTTGCATGGCTGTAAGAGTAGGAGAAGACCAATGAAACCATGGATGGACTGTGTGAAAGATGATATGGCTTGAAAGGGGGTTGACTACAGAGATAAAGACTAAGGGAATGAATAATGTTATATAACACTAGCTGCGCCCCGCGGTTTCAATCGCATAAGTCTCGATCCCGTGGGAGCGGTATGAAATATACTTCGCGACCTATTCTCATTCCTAATACTAAATATACATAAGATATGGTCGAGCTGCGTCGGAGGAGTGCGACCACAAACACCGTGACGCGATATATATATAATTATCTATAGATTATCCTCTTTTTGACCATGTGCAGCCATCCCCTTTCAATAAAACGAAAAAAAAAATACCGCTGCTATAAAATCAGCTAAGTTTCACATTAAACGCATCGTGGGAAACATACACTTAACTGCTGAAGAACTTACTACCTACTGTGTTCGTCAAGGTCGAGGCAATATTAAATTCTCGACCTCTCCATCCAATGTCATCCAGTCCTCAGTCGTGAGGACTGGATGACCTGACCTGGTGGCCTGGGGACAATGAGGAGAGGTCGCTCTCCCCATTGTCCCCAGGACACTTCCTCATCGGAAGACCAGTGACGTCTCTGCCAGCTCCAGACTTGCGGGAAGTGAAGACCCACCTACTGCATCGTTACGCCAAAATTGAGCAAATGCGTCAGTCACTTTTGGGTCACTGTGGAGCCGTGAATACATTTGCGAACTTCAGCAGCGAACAAAATGGATTATAAAAAGGCCTAACATGCAACCAGGACAACTTGTGCTGGTTAAGGAAGAGCCCAGTCCACCACTCAATTGACCGCTTGGTAGGATCAAGCGATTCTATCCTGGGACAGACGGCTGCAGCAGGGTTGCGGACGTGGAAACCACAAAGGGAATCATTCGCCGTGAAGTCACCAGATTATGTCCTCTTCTGGACGAGGGCACCGAAGAGCTCCCTAGGCCTTCAAGGGCCGGGAGACTGTTGCCGCCACTACAACGATCGCCATGTGAGCGCGGTAGCGATCGCCGCGCCGTGACCGCTGTGACCCCCAGACCACCGCGAAGTGCGCACATGTACCTACCTAGCTACTAGAACATTATTTTCTTTATATTTAAAATTATAATTCAAGTAATACACCAGTTTCCAGATATAATAGCATCAAAGCTTCGTTTTATTGAAGAAGACCCGTTAATAATCAAGTTGCGCCACAACACTCGGTGCTTTGCATTCCACATCCAGTCCAGTGTCACCACATTCAGCTCCACTACCACATGATAAATATTTTTATTCTTGCAAAAGGTATTGTTCTAATAAGATCATTAGTGCTAGTCATTTGTCAACAAAAAAAAATTTTTTGTGTGTCGTTTTGTCGTTTTACTTTCCTATTTTTATTACACACACATATAAAGATTTTTATTTTATTTTATTATTTTTATTTTGTTTATAATTTTGATTTTAATTTTATAAGTTTGCGATTTTATTTTATTTTGTACTATGACATGTGTAAAATTCACCTATGGATATTTATCTGAAATAAATGATTTCATTGACAAATAAACTTACGCCTTTTCCCGTGGGGGTTTTTCCTACTTTGATCAGTTAGATTCATAATTTACTTGGTAAGTACCAGCGAGCGTTTCTTTTCTATACTTATTAAGAATTTGTCACTTGAAAGCTTATCTGGATACAATAATGATTAACTACGGGTTTCCTACCTCATTATGATAATCATATTTAAAGTAGCTCAGTCCCCCTTATCCACTTCCTAATATTATTTACCCTTGAGTTCCCTATCAATTTTTTCTAAAAAGTTTCAATTCACACAAAAAAAGCTTGATAATTAGTTTCCGCTACATCCCCCACTTGTGGCAACCCCTGAACTAAAGGATCTACGCTAGAGCACGCGCCACAACAGCTGCACATGCGCACCTGTTGTCTCTATCAACTTATTGACGATACTCTGTTGTTTGTTGCGTAGTGAATAATGTTGGTGTGTTAGGTCGGGTAGTAAAGATGCTTCACTTAGCAAAGAACCTAAATAAATAAAAAATAACGTAAAATAGTAAATTAATTTATCTTTTTGCATTGGTGGAACCTGAAGTTGACATCTGGCTGATCTGTTATCCAGCAACTTACTACATCGAACAAAATAAATATTAAATTATTTAAAAATGTCAACATCTCTCACAGAGTAAGGCTCTGTGAGAGAAGACATTAAAAAAAAAACTTATTTTTATTATTTTTTATTAAATAATTAGTAATTAATTAATGTATATACATATTTTTGTTTTTATTTATTTCTTTTCTTTTTTCTTTCTAATTTTGAGAAAAATAAAATGATAAATATATATGGCTAGTATCTAGAGGTTTGTACCTACATAATTATTTTGAACTTGTTAGACCCAGAATACTCGCTAGTATTGTGGTTCTAGCTAGCTCACTATCAAACTCACTAATCACTTTAGTTACATAGTCAGTGTCTCTGCCAATTGACGGCAATACTGGCTTTTTATATAGCTCTGGTAACCATCTGGACTACTTTAGTAAACGGGATACATCCAGCCAGTGGTTTCTATTAAGACCCATTTGCACCGTCAATCACCACAACACATTTAGCGCTAAACGAGTTTTAAACATCATTGTGTCTCTGTCATCTTCAAAAATTTGACAGATACAGAATTATTTTTTAAGCTCGTTTAGCGCTAAACGTGTTTAATAATTGCCGGTGCAAGTGGGTCTTAATCTCGAAACCTCAATAAAGGCGTGTAATGTAACGTGTAATGTTTTAGTAGTTATTAATTTTTTTATTGTTAAATAACCCTCAAATTTGCGATGCCTGGAAAAGGCCGCTAAGTTGTAAGTACCTACATTATAAAATAATACCAAAATGTACACTTAGTTTGCAAATAAATCCTTGACTTTGACTTTATGTAACGCGAATATTGTGGAAGGCATACAGACTCAACGTGAATCCTGTATGTGTTCGGAGTTTAGGAAAATGACGAATTAACATGATCACTTTATAACAAATATCACCCATTTCACTTTTCCCATCTAACTTTCACACTGCACTCAATTAACCATAATAACCGGTTATTATCAATTCTCTCCGTCACCGATGTGGGCTTATACGTACGAGTAAGTACATTAGCCTGGTTTGTTTACACAATGTGTTATAGAACGGTTTAAGTTGTTACACGGGTAATTCGCGTAATATTATATCTTACTAACTGCGCACCGCGGTTTCATCCGCAGCGGTATGAAATATACTTTACGACCACACCACCACACCACAGACCATACCACACCACACCACCACCACACACACCACCACACTATCACACCACACCACAGACCACCACAGACCCCACAGACCCCACAGACCCCACAGACCCCACAGACCACAGACCTATCAAATACTCAAAAAAAAACATAAAAATCGGTCAAGCCGATTCGGAAGAGTTCGATAACAAAAACTGTGACACGAGATTTTTATATATTAGATATCTTACTAGCGACCAGCCCCTGCTTCGCACGGATTTTACAACTTGACAAAACATCGATATTTATTTATTATAAGTAAGTTTCATATAAATGTTTTTGAAACATAAACATTCCGGAATAAATGCTCTAAATGATGGTGAAATCCGTATCAAAATCCATTGCGAAGTTTTGAAAAACAACGCGGTTACACAGATAGACATGAGAAGCGACTTTAATTTCAAAATATTGGCTTGTACAGTCGCCAGCAGATCAAAGCTACACGAACTGTCAAATTTCTCCAAACGATTTTAAACCTTAAAATGTTGAAGGTGAAGTTCAAAATAGAATGAGAAAATCTGACAGTGTGTGGTAAATTGATGTGCTGGCGACTGTACTTTTTTATGGAAACTGTATGGTTTTAAGTGGGGTACTGGGTTTTATGGTATTTCCAGTGGTGGGTTATTGGGCCAGACTGATTGTAAGAACAGTATGGGTATTACTACGGTGTTTTTTTCTAATTGGCAGGGTCCAGCGAAAGAAAAGTTTAGTACGTAGGTAATGTAAGTACTTGTATATCTACGTACTGCCATTTTTTTTTTAACCGACTTCAAAAATAGGAGGAGGTTCTCAATTCGACTGTATGTTTTTTATTATGTATGTTAGCTCAGAACTTTTTTCTAGGTGAACCGAATTGGACGATTATTTTTTTATTTGAAATCTGGTGCTTCTCATGTGGTCCCATATAAATTTGATCAAGTTCCGACCAGCAGTTTTTGAGTTATCCTTAATACTGCGTATTTTTTCCACTCAGTTTATATTGATGATGTTTTAATAATTTCCTACCACTGTTATTTACATATCAAGTAGTTCTATAATACGAATTTGTGTGGGGTAGGTACCACAACTAAAAAGTGAAAAATAAAAACTTATTTACAAAATAAACACTAAAAAAGTGAAAAATAACTTTAATTTCGGAAGTCGGTGGCAAAAAACGAAAACACAAAACCAAAGACACGGACTTCCGAAATTAAAGTTAATTTTCACTCTGTTAGTGTTTTTTTTTGGAAGTCGGTTGAATTTTTTGTAAAAAAGTTTTATTTTTTGTTGTAGTTGTGTTGTGTTGTTGTGTTTGTAGTTGAATTTTTAGATTTTTTTGTTTTGGTTTGGATTTTTTTGTTGTCTCACCCGTTTATTATCGATTTACTGTCAAGATTTTTGTTATAAATGATTGATAACAAATCTCTAAAAATAATACTGACAATTTACGATTTAATTTTTCGTAATCATTTGAGATATCATAAGTATTTTAGATACTTAACAACATAACATCACGCCTGTATTCCCCGAAGGGTTAGGCAGAGGTGTACCTATAGCACACCCACATTTCGCCAGTTATGTTTAAGTCCCATGTAATAGGGGGCGAGCCTATAGCCATCAACCGGGCACAAATCCAGACTCCGGGCTGCTACCGAGAAATTCCAGATGGAAAAACCCGATAACACTTTGCCCGACCCGGGAATCGAACCCAGGACCTCATGCTCAGCAGAAGCGCAGAGAATCAGAGAATATGCAGTTATGTATTTTTCAGCACTGGATACCTACCTATAGGTATGGCATAGCTTAGGTACATTAGCTTATACCTAAGTCTAAATTATCCATCCAGTTTGATGACAGAAATATTTTAATTCGGGACACCTATCTTGGTCTTAATGATGTAGTCAAAATCAAACTGGTTGCTAATTTAATTGTATAATTTATCATTTTTATGACATTGATTTTGCATTCTGTAACTACTTTCACTCACACACTAAATTATGAGTTGTTAATCATTTTGTAAAATCATCTACTTTTCAATATTTGTAAATATGTGAGCACCATGTATCTATCTCATAATTAATTTACCTGTCATGCGTTATATTTAATTATTTTTACTTATTCTGGTATAGTAATTTTATTCTAGGTGGATCGTCTTCACATATAATTAATGTATACATAATATTGTAAACCATTTTTAAAAGAGTAACGGTGGAGTTTCTTGCACATTCTTCTGCATACGAAACTACCTTTTGGAAGGGGCAACTAGAATCAATTCTATTTTTTTGTAAATTTGACGTTCAAAAGTGCCTTTGATGTGCCTATTTGAATTAAATGATTTGACTTTGACTTTAAACATTGCATTGCTGATGTCAAATATTCTGTCAAAAAAACTAGCAAACTTAATAAATCTTAATTAATTTAATCGATTCGCATTGCCAATCCTAAATAAACGCAAATAAAATTCTGAAACAGCAGCTAATTATGTATAATTTAATGTTATTTGATCAAATATGCTAATAATACACGTCGATTATTATGCATACCATTTATTTATGAATAAATTCAACATAGACGCATCATAATTAATTTGTATGTCAAAGTGAATACAATGTAAAGTCAAGAAAATTAAAAGTTAAGCAAATTGACTACCACTTAAATCGTCCGTAAATTCAAATCGCAACTGTTATTTTTTGACAGTTGTATGAGTTGGCTGTAAACACGACAAACTGGCGTAAGGTGTCGATTTGCTTAACAGTTAATTTTCGTTACTTTATTTGGAGTTCTGGTCATTATATTTAATTACTGTCTACAAGTTTGTCTAGACGATAGGCGATGACCAAATAAATCTAATACAGTATTGATAGAATCAAAATCAAAACTTGAGATGATCTCAAGTTTTGAGTTCCGATTTCGTCTAGAGAGGAAATCGATTTAATGTATGGTCATCGAATCGATTTTGGAGCAAACTACAATGGCATTTTTGATTTTATATTCATGAAAAATACTTTTCAGCCGGGAATCGAATCTACTGTATGTTTTGTAATGTCATAATGGTGACACACTTGGTGAAGGCCACGGGAATCCGCTGGACTTGAGAAGCACAGAACCGGTCGAAGTGGCGGTGCTTGAGGGAGGCCTATGTCCAGCAGTCGATGTCTTTCGGCTGAAATGATCATGATAATGACGATGGTAAAACCGAATCGAAAGTCAATTAAGGCCTATAAAATCAAAGTCAACTAAATCCAAGCCTGTGAAATGTTCAGGAAGTTACAAAAACTAATATTTTGGTCAAGGTAGCAACTCTATATTTTATTTTTGAACTGAATTTGCTAGGGATTTAGCTGCATTTGTTAGTAAAAAATAATACACCATAGCGTGTCCAACTACCTAAACTAGATGGCGACATAGTTAAGTCATTTTACGACTTTATGGCATTTAGCTGCTTTTAATTTTATAGGCCCCTATTTGTTTTTTTCAAAAAAAGCAACTTCATTTTCTGCTCGTACTAATAATCTTTTAAGCTGTATAGGTATCCAACATACACAGTAAACAAAGTCACCATTTCCTAGCTTAAGAAAAACTTATCTTTCCATTAGAAATCCTGCTTACTACCCACAAGAACTACCGCATAATCATATATTAATATAATTATAATTTAATTAAGTTCTGCAGCAGATTACGTTAGTATAAAAAATGTTGCTTATCATGCTACTTTATCTTAAGATACCGGTAATCATTGCTTAACATTACTCGGAGTTAATACTGAGACCACACGTGAGTTACTTAGAAATTACTTAGTTCAACTTAGTTGCCACATTTGTACTTGAATGTTTTACTAAGAATTTTGACGACGAAGATGAAAAAAAATAATTAGGAAAAATAATCTTTAGAGTCATAAAATAGAGTTTGTGTTTTTTAATTGGTTAAGGAACTAATAATGTGCTCTTTTTATGTCATAATAATATTTAAAATAAATATTTAAATATAATTATCTAGTTAATATAAATGTACGGTATTTCGTAGAACGAAACGTATCAATTAGCAATATTTTACAGCAGAAAAAATATCATTTTTTTTAAAATACGTCACAAAACCTATTACAAATAATAATTACGTAGTAGAAAACAGACAAAAACATTTAAAAACATAATAGATTAAACGTTTCACACAATAAAATTTCATAATAACTCAAATAAAACAGGTGTTTTGTCCACAAATATTTGAATAACGATACTTAATTATTTTATAAAATTCTTTAATAACATTAATAATTTAGCTTTATTAACGAACTCATTCAAACATAAATATTTAAACACATGCAGTTTGCATCAAATATTTTTTATACGTATACCTATTAGTCTTGCCCGCGACTTCGTCTGTGTGGATGTCAGAAAAGTATCCTATGTGTTACACACTATCAATCAGAATCTACATCATTTTGAAGGATATTACTAATCCATTACTTCATATCTTCGAAAAATTTGCCTGTTTGGCAACGTAAATGACGCAATGAATGTTGCTGAACTGTCAAAATAAAACGCATTCCTACTGTTGGTGTGTTACGGCTATTACCCCGCGGGTTATAAACTATCTGTGGTCCAAATTTTATACAGGTCTGTTCAGCCGTTTTTGCGCGATTGAGTAACAAACATACAAACTTTCGTATTTATAATATTAGTAGGAGACTTTATATTTATTTTGCAAATGATATAGATTATTTATTTATATTAGTTTCTTGTTAAATTAGTTTTTAGGTGAAAAAAAACATAATTTATGTGCTATTTGTCTGTTTTTGACAGGGTTTTCAAAATAATAATTACTTACCTATGTCGTTAGTTGTCTGATGGATATAACAGTGTTTTATAAATATGAGACTTATTATTTAAATGCAAATATGTGACTAATATTTTCATTTCATCGTCACGGCGTCCTCACCTTCTGCCTGACGCAGGTCCCCACCAGACATGTCTGTTTCGGGAAGTTCCTGCTTCGGATAAGGCGGGAGGAAACGCCCGGGTATTATCATTGTGTGGATCGACCAGCGGACAGCGTGGAGCATACGGTGGAGGTCTGCCCGGCTTCGGCGGAGCACCGCTGTATCATCGTGGCGGCGATCGGCGGCAGCGATCTCTCGCGTCCGGCCTGATCCAGGCTATTGTACGGAGTGAGAGGGAATGGTAAGCCGTCACCTCCTTGTGCGTAGCATTAATGCTCGCAAAGGAGGAGGCGGAGGACAATTGTTGCGCCCTCACGCCCCTCGTCACCGCAGAGACACCCTGGGCGTCGGGAGTCGATAGCCGATACCCTAGGCGCGGGCTTGCGGATTGCGAGCAATGGGCAGCTTGCCGTCCGGTAAGGACCAGGCCCGGATCAACGGCGCGTTGTGCACCACGCGCGCCTCAAAGAGATGTCAGCATAATTGATGGGGGTCCGATAGGGCCGATGCCTGCCGGGCTCGCGGATTGTTCGAAAGAGTTACCGTGGCCCTGGCGCACAGGCAACTGAAGGAGCACGGGTGGGTTTTAGTCAGTAAGCGTCTGACATTAATGATTTCCCACCCAAAAACAAAAGGGGTTAATAATTCATTCATTCTTTCGTCCACGGTAAGTTTATGCTGAACGATTGACATTTAATTTTCTCATTCGCTATGAGCGCTGTCAATTTTTACTTTGATGGCGAAGTGTCTTAATTCTAAGCTGTTTGTAATTTTTATTACATAGTAATTGCTTAACGATTACCTCAGTTAAACGCTAAAAAATATGAGAATACTATGGATCCTGGCTGGTGCAAAGGAAGAGAGAGGAAGAACCTCTTGGTCAGGACAGTCTCTACATATAATTATCTCTTATTTGATCCCATTATCCACTCTAGATATCCTTTAGCAGCAATATTATTGCATTTCTTCATTATTCTACTGAATGCTCACGACTAAAGCCTGCTTACAACACACATAAATGAATGCATTTAGCGCTAAACGTTTAAAACATAATTGTTTCTGTTATTTGTGGTGCAAGTCTGCCTCAGTCTTCTATCAGAACCTTCTTCATTTTATCGTTTCAATAGTGACACGATGAATGTTTTTATTTTTCGGTTTTATTTGTGTCGCTGAGGACACCAAACCAACCAACCAAATACCCAGCCGAAAACCACCAAACCATATTTCAAAGCTTTTTTAAACACACTGTTTTGAATCTCAAAGGCCAAAGGACATACATGTGCTTAAGCTTCAAGTCAACCTACATTTTAACGTACATTTTCAAGTAAGTAACAAATGGACTGTGTTTAAATGAATTATAGAGTCATTAACCATTTGAGTGGTAGAGCGAGACGTCCATTGTGTTGTCAGTCAGGCAACGCGTAGAGTCACTCCGATTTATGTTTTAAGTTTAAGTGATTACTTAAATAGTTTGTCTACGAGAAGTGTTAAGTGGGAAGAGTTATTTTGGGAGCTGTTACATTTAATACCCATACATTTAATACTACATTACTTAACTGGGTTTTCTTTATTAATACAAAAATAAAACGATTTTCCATGATTTACTATCTCGTAAGGTCCCAAAATGGACTGATTCAATTTTTAATTTTAACTTATGTTTACATTTAAGATAACTATCCAACGGTAGTATATAATCTTATGGCTCTTGGGGGCTGCCCCAAATTCTCATACTTCGGTGCCCCGTCTTTTCCTAGTCAGGACAAGTTATGTAACGTTTCGTCCTTTAAAGAATCCTACTACGAATAGTCATCTTCGGGGATTTTTCCGTCAAAGGTCAATTAAAAAAGGCTTTCGTTGTTCTCTTCTACTTCATCGTTTTGTCATTTTAGTAAAATAATAACGTTAAGTACACTTTCAAAACTTAGTCTTCATAAGAGTAAACTTAAGACTTCATAGGAACGTTTTAAGTCCTTGCAACGTTTTAATGAAGTCTTAAGTTTACTAACTCTTCAAACTCCCTTAGGCTGCCGACAGGAAGAAAGATGATGTCCTATCATTACCTTCACACCATTTAAATAAAATATGCAAAAAGCCTCTCTATTGGCAATTACTGGTTATTTAGAAGGCCTAAGGGAACCTAGTCTCGATAATTTATTTATGAAGCGACAGGTGCCGAGTAAGTATGTAATGGAGTCTTAGCCCATTGCTAATGTTTAGACCAACTGAAAAATTGTGTAGAAGATGGTATGACAAGTCGAGACTATAAGGTATGAAGTTTCAAAGTAATAAGATAACATCTATCCATACTAATCAATACTATTATAATAAGTAAGTCTGTCTGTCTTTAACCTATTAACGCCTAAACCACTGAACCAATCGTTATGGAATTTGACGAACAGGTAGCTTGGGGACCTGTAGAAGGACATAATAGGCTACTTTTCTTCCTAGATATTTGTATTAAATAGTGATGAACTACAAAATACACACAGACGAATTCGCAGGCACACACACATTACACATATTCATCGGCTCCTTGTCCTAAACCAACTAATTTGCTATCGGCAAAGTACTACGCACTTAAATCTTCGTCATATCCGGGTTCACTTTCTTAATTCAAAACTGTCAGGTTACATCTCTACTTAAATCCAGTAGGTACCATAATTGCATTAGACACTATCACTCACAATCTGAATCATTTTGAAGGATATTGCTAATCCATTGCTTCATAAGTTCAAAAAAATTGTCTGCTCGATAACGTAAATACCGCAATGAATGTTGTTAAACTGTCAAAATGAAAGCCATTTCTACTGTTAGTGTGTTACGCAATTACCCCGCAGCTTTAAATCAATATTCAGATATGCTTGTGCGTTGTTCCAGAAAATGGGCCGAAGAGTTTGCAGATGAGGTTTCGTGAGGACTTAATGGTAACAAGGTCTTTCATCAAGACAATTTATATCTTGATGACTTACCTAGAAGATTTAAGTGTCCATTATCATCATAGTTAAACTTGATTGAAATATTAGGATCTTGATGGTACAATTCCTGAAGAAGATGAAATAGATGATCTTTTGACGCAAATCGAGTCCTTGTTAGAAACAAGTTTTAAGATGGGAAAGGCAATTTTAATAATTGGTTGGTGCCTATTAACCATTATAGGATAAGATCTAAACAAGTGCTTTAATGTTAAGAATACTGCTGTACGTAAATAAAGGATATGAAGATAAAATATGATAGATTCTCAAAACGTGTTCTCTTACAACCTCCAGCAAATGACCTACTCAATATTATTATTGAACTATGCACTCTATAAGGCTTTAGCCTTAACTCCATGCTACTATGTGTATTGTTTGCCATTGTTTTTTAGTGAGACAGGTGCGCGGCTATACCGCGCTTGCGCACCAGTCTCTAACCAACTTGCGCGGGAGTTGGTCGCGCGCCGCCGCAACCGACCAATCACGTGAACGTATTTTTGAAAAAATATTTTTCATTGTGTCTGTGTTTGTGAATTGTTGTTGTACGAATTATAAAAAGTGTGTGTGAGTCTGTGTTGTGTATCATTTATTTTTGGATATTTCTACATATACGACGAAAAATTTCGGATCATTTTCGGTGAGTTATTATTTTAAGCTAGTTTTAATTGGGTGTGTTTTATTGTTATGGCATCGTCACGACGTGAAAACTATTATATATATATATATATGCTTGAATTATGGATAATTCGGTTTTATATATTGTGTGCGTTTCTATAATATTAGTAAGAACTTGTTTTTTCTTGGCTCTTGGTATGTCAGTCGTGTCTATTATAAGGAAAATATGTTTTCCTTCAAGATAATTACGCGTATAATTGTCACAGCCGTAAATAAGCTAAATCAATTATTTTTATGACATCAGTATTGTCCTCACGTTATAAATAGCGAGGCTAATCTTAAGAATAGTGTTTTATAATACCATTGCGAAACGTAAACAATTAAGTCTCACTTTCACAATCAAGTTTAGAATATAAACCGCAGTTAAACGTAAACTCAGCGATGTGTTTTTGATAAATACTACAGGTTTTGAGCTATTGTGAACAAAGGCTCCCGCAAACAGGCGCGACGCGACAACGCGTCGCGACTCTAGTAGAACAATTTCTATGAAAGCTTCATGGAAATTGTTCTAAAAGAGTCGCGTCGCGCCTGTCTGTGGGAGCCTAAATGCTTGAATTGTTCTTAAGTTTCTAGGTATTTAAAGTTATGTGATAGAATAGAATAGAATAGAAAATTCTATAATATGTACGGTCACCAAAAGCGATAAATAACCAGGGCTTTCGGATATAGTTGAAGTTTTGTAAAAAACCGATGGACGTTTTTGAATAAAATTTAATTTAAATTATAGGAAACAAACAGTTAATTTATCAAATTAAATTTCATTCGAAAACATCCATCGGTTTCTTACTAAACTTCAACTATATCCGACGACCCTGGTTACTTATCTCTTTTGGTGACTGTACACCATACAAATTACAGATACAAATTAATGTAGAAATTTTACATAGGGTGTCACAATGGGCAGTCTTATTACTAAAAACGATTTCCCTTGGAAGGTTTTGTGATAGGTAGGTAGTTTACCTTACAGGTCCTATTAAACGTAGGGATACTTGGACTTGGAGGGAACTTGGACCAATTCAAATTAGGCTTGCGCGAATTCCTAGTTGCAAAATGTTATTATACAATTAAAGATTATTTAAATGAAAGATTCCATTAATGATTATTTAATGATTATTGGAATTTTGATTTGACTTTAGTATTTAAAAAAAAAAAATGACATTTCTATTTATTAATGTAAGTAACTCAATGTAAAATTTGTTCTCTATCGTTAATGTTCCAATTAGTACTTAATTATATTAATTTGCACACCTCATTAGGTTATAATACAATATACTTTTTATACCTTTAACACCTTTATAACAATGTATTATGCAAATAAATTATTTGAGTTGATTTGATTTGATAAAATTAAATTTGTTTTCATGATACCCCTAAATAAATTTCTTTTATTAATATCATAATAATGAAGCCTTTTATTCTGGATTACTAGTTCAATACAAATGCTTTGCGTGTTTTGGTGGAATTTTAGAAAAGGCCTATGCCAAGAGGCAAGCTGAACTACGGGATATTTTACAGTAGAACCAAAAAAGACAGTATTAATATCATATTTATGTAGACCTAGCTTACGACTGCGGCTTTGCCCATGTAGTATGTCGATTAAAAGTAGCCTTTGTCCTTCCCAGGGTTCAAAGTATATTCATATCAAATAAAATCCAGCCGTTTCGGAGATTAGCGGGTACAAAAAGACAGACAGAAAAAATAAAAAAAGGTTAGGTATTTCATATGTATTTAGTATAAAAGCTGTTATTTTGACATTATAAATAGACACTGACATTTTATTTATTTGTACCTATAGATTTGTTGACATTATGTTAAAAGATCGTCAATCGACTTTTCACTAAGCCCCTAGGGCCTCCTCCTATTTTTTTAAAACATAGAGTTGAAAATAACTAACTAAATCTTTTCACGATGTCCCTAAATAAAAGAATTTTGAAAATAATCTTTTTAAAAGAACTTCGTAAACATAACAAGTTGTTAATGATGACTCTGAGGAAGTTAATCCAATTGTTAACTTGATAATTGCTTGAGAAAATAATAACAATTGTTATGATAAGAGGTGACTCTGGGTCTGGTCACAGGGCTTATCGTTCAAAATTCAACATAAACACAATGTAAGTAACCTACCTTCTTTACATCAAAAATAAGTATAATTTATAATTATACTTATTTTTTTCTTCTTTAGCAATTGAGCCCATTTTGATGTCGATACTTAGAATCAGGATAAGCACGCACTACGAATTTTAATCGTTGCGGATAATAATCGCAAATCTGTGAATGTCTGTGTCCGCGCACTGCTGTAAAAAATCGCTTTAGAATTCGCTTGAAAAAATATTTTATTTTCTGATTTAGTTTCGCAGTTTAAAAATCGCAACGATTAAAATCGTAGTGCGCACTTAGCCTTAACTGTCATCATCACGGTTGTTTATTTGAAAAGCATACCTGAATAGGTATACCTACACCTATTAAGGTATGCTTTCAAAATAAGCAACCTACCTCTGAAAGTATGAATACTGTAAGCATACTTTGGCTCCCCTAAATTTTTTGAGTTTAACATCAATTCAGTTGTAAGGTTTTTGAAAATGGTCACCAATTAATCAAACTCAAGCACTTCCCCAAATTGTCCAAATTACAAATGGCTTCTAATCACTTGTATTCAGATAGTCCCTAAAACCTTTAGACCACGTCGTCGTCAGACAATCAGAATTTCTCATAAGGTTCAGTTTATCGAGAATCTTGACAAAATTAAAAAAAAAGCAGCACTCGAACCCGCATCCACGCAGTGAACCGTCACTACACAGCGCCCACAGGTCATCAACACACCACCAGCATTAAAACAACAAACTAGTAATTTATATTTTCCTATAATTCTCAAAACAAGAGCAGAAACATGATTATAGTACAGAATTCCGTTTTTATTTTTACACGGATCTAGAGGGTCTTTTATTTTTTCCCGTATCTTAATGGGGGTAATTTAAGACAATTATGATGAATGCCCGCTGAGTCACTGCAGTGGATTACGACCTTGCGCGGGTACATAAATAAGTAGTTTTAGTATTAACTTAATTGATGCTATTTTCTGTATGTCCTTCACTTGTTGAGTTGTTATGTCGCTTAAGTTGTACGTGGCTGAGCTGTTTTTTAGAAAACATATTTACGAAATTTTATACATACATAAATTTACGCCTTCTTTTCATGGGGATAGACAGAAAGTACTGAACACCACCTGCTACTATCTTTACATACTTCTTTTCCTTTATTTACGTTCATAAATCTGGTCATTAATTTGATGAAATAATATGGCTAGGTAACCTATAGGTATCGACCAAATTAAATGATGATCCCCCAGCCTTAAAGTATGATCGATGCCTAGGGAGCTTCTATTTGTAAAGACAGTTAAAGACACAGACCATATGTTCAGAAATAATCGAATTTGAGGGGGTTAACTTCGACTTCCTGGAGGTAAGGTATGGCCTCCTTCAGGAACACGGAATAACCCACAGGTGTTTCTGGTACAAAAAGTTATTTTACTTAATCATCAAGTAGATATCCACGGGGTAAATGTGTATAATCATAATGCAGTGCGTATTGCAGGACTATTAAATCATTTTAATTATGTCCGAACACTAGTAAATATTACATGCAAAAGAAACACTACCTATCAGTAGAATCTAGCAAGTTATTACAACTTTAATTGACTTGAGCTATTGCCATTTACAAACATAAATAGATACGAATGTAATCCTTTTTAATACACATTTGCGTCATTTAGAATACATTAAAATTGCTTCTACGAGTGGTAATTCTTAAAGGTACTTTCTGCACACCCTGTAATGTCTGCCCCGCTACCATTTTGCTGACTGGCCAATCGTTTTATATAGAGTAAGCTTTTATTTTATAGTTTGATCTGGTACGAGAAAAGAAGATAGCCCATCGATCATCACCCGTCAGCCTTCAAAGCAAAAGAGAACAGACATCTTCTGGGCACGTTCGTTCCATCGTAGACTTCATCTATCGCTTTCCATCTGGCGAAATCGGGGTGAAGAGCAGGCCCATTTCGAAATAATAATTAATTAATGTATCGAATAATAATAATCTTAATATTAATGCCCTGCCATTTTCATGGATTTTCCAGAAACACTCGCACACATACCCTATGACACACACACACTCACTGTCACACACAATTCAATCAATCACTCACAAACTTCAAGGTGACAGAAAATATATCAAGAAAACCCGCGCATTTGAAATTATAATTCTAGACTTAGACCATAATGCTTACAGACCACCTGTCAGACTAGATTGAACTATAGGCTGAACGTGGTTACTGCTGGTGCCAAACGTTTACAAGAAGATTTATGGGATCGATTTAGAATAATCTATGGTTTTCTGTCGCTTTCTTTAACATTGTATCATTGGTTAACTTGTCTGTGGTTTCTGGAAGACAGTCTGCTACATATCTCTTGACAAGGGAGTTGATTGGCTGTTTTTATTTCTATCAATTAGAACAGTTAATTCTGGCTTATAAAAGTCTTTGACAGGTTCGTCATGTTTCTTTGGGAGGAACCAGTTTCCAGTCTTTGAAAGCCTTAAGATACAATTCTTGATAGATGTACAACGTACGAGTAGGCTAAAGACAAGGGTAATTTGACAAAAAACTGTGTTATCAAAGACCCCTTAGGCACAGATTTAAGCTTATTTTTATCAGAAACCTTTTTTGCTAACCACTCCTTCATGTTTTGGAAAATCGAGCTAAAGTTGTAACATAATATGGAGAATCACAAAAACGATAAGGACTTTCGAAAATATTTAACAGATTGGTAAAAAACATTGATTTAAAGCACTCCGCGTGAAGGTTACTGCTTCTAGGTCAATGGATTTTATTTAATTGTTTCGTTTATGTAACATCTAGGTTTATTGCCGTCTATAAAAAAATGTGTGTAAACTATTAATTCCCTTGAATCAAAGATGATTGAACCTGTATTCTCTGGTTGCAATGACTAAAGACGCCCTCGTAACATAAGACCCACTTCAAAACCCGCATCAATATTTATCGCTAATATGGGTCTGCCAAATATTCCTATTTGTTCGAAGTGATATTTGCAATAGTTAATGAACATGCTGATATCACACGAAGATAATAGCTCAGGCATTACAACTTTACAAGAAAGGAAACCAAAATGACTAGTTCTAGATCTGCAAACAAATTAGGCATGGCCTTTAGTCACTGTGTTGGGTATGCAGACATTTGGCAATACCACCTTTTTTGGGACAAGCCTATGTCCTGTATAGCTTATGATAGGCGTCAATTAACGGCAATGAAGCATAATCTTACGCCGGAATTGCATGGTTTACTTCTGCCTTACAATTTGAATGAAGCAATCAAATTGAATCTTGCAAACATAAATGTGAATCATTCAATTTCGGCCATACCCTCCATTACTGAGGTTTTCAATCAAAATAAAATGAATTTCGTTGAACTGTGTAATATTAGGATTATGTACAATTGGGTATTCGGTTTTTTTGAGGCGATGAACTTAACATATGAACATCGCATCACTTCAAAATTCGAACGGTGTATCATTATGAATCCACGATGAAGACTTTAAAAACAAATGACTTCGCTTTCGAAGTGAGGTTCCAAGAGAAGTTTACAATACCATAGTCACTCCGAAACATGGATCATATAAATCAATAGGCTTCTCCGAGGCTTCGCCACAACACCCTGTCCTCCGCCTTCCGCATCCAGTCTGTTCCAACCACTTCTTTAAGGTCATCAGTCTATCTAACTAGGGGACATGCGGTCTCCACTCAAGGACTCGTCTGCTTCACCGGCCATCGGTCCTTTGACAAACATGGCCAGCCCACTGCCACTTCAGCTTGCTTACTAGAGAAGCTATGTCGGTAACTCCGGTTTATCATATACCATCGTATATTCCATTAACGTCTACTCCGCAAACATTTAAAACTAGTTTACACTACGTTAAAGTTTTTACAATACCTTGTGACTCATTACTGAAGGTTTTACTATTATAAAACTAGCTGAACCTGTCATTTGCACCTGTTACTATAGACTAGACGTAATAGGAGTGCCTTGTCATTAGTCGTGACTGTAATGACATACTTTAAAGATGAAAGGCTGATTGGTATTGTTGTGGCTTCAATCGCTTTGTATAGTATAGTAGTAACTTTCGTAGCGCATCTTGACTCATAGCCAGAGATATTCGGATGCACTTTATTTTTAGCTATGAAAGTATAGAAGCGACTTCTTAACAATAAATTTATTTAAAAAAATCTCCGGTATGCCAGGAACATCTGAATGCATAAATAGGGTGTATAGAACAGAAGCGACTTCAAAAAAAAAAAAAAAACCCCGGAATCTTGGATTGCATTACTATTCAGATGCATATTTATTTAAAATTATAGTTTAAACCCCGATTCAAATATGTGTATGTAGGGTATAAGAGGAGGGGTGGTCTGTCTTAGTTAAATATAAGATTTTTCCGATACAAGAGCGCATTCCATATTAGCCAAAATCTCAACTTTAGTTGAATATGCATCCGAATATATAATATAATTTCAACTCATAGCAGAGATTTCTGATTTGAATCGAATTCTCTTAAAGTTTCAAAAGTTTATGGTTGGTGGTAATAGACGCTCCCCCTATTACATGGGCCTTAAATATAACTGGCGAAATGAGAGAGTACTGTACTTGTACTTACGGTACTTCTGCTTACCTCTATCTTCGGGGAATACAGGCGTGAATGTTATGTTAATACGTTAATGGTATTCAAAAGTTTGATCTCTAATTAGTATACAAAAAAACCGTTTTTGTGTCTGTTTGCCTGATCGCTTAGATCTTCTAAACTACACAACGGACTTTTGATGGGATTTTCACCATATCTTAAAGTATTTATTCAAAAATCTCTATGTTTTGGCATGTTGCCATTGCTCCTGTGTGAAGCAGGGGCGGGTTGCTAGTATTATATAAATAAACAGACAGGGAAATACTAAATTAATCGCAATATACTCGTATATTAATCTTAAAATCATATCAGTACGAACTAAATTCTAATTACTCATGTAAAGTATTTTCTCAAACATGCCTGGAAGTTCGAGCATTATATTGCCAACCTTCTTCGAGATAAATCGAAAATGCTGTACTGGTCAAACACATGCGAGCAGCGGTCGGCAATGTTAGTATGAAAATCCATAACTATCGTGTTTAGCGGCCGAATAAATTGTCTAAAATCTGTAGTGTAATTTTAAAATGGAATGAACTTTTTACTTCGACCCATGGCAATCAAGGAGATAAATTAACAAAGATTTTATTTAAATCTTGAACTGGCTTAGCAAATAGAGCTGATTAAAGTGAAAAAGAAACAAATGAACATATTGGCGCGAGAAAAGTTATCGTTGTTACACACATACATAATCAGCCTATAATGTTCCCACTGCTGGGACACAGGCCTCCTCTCTCTTTGAGAGGGAGTGGGCTGTAATCCACCACGCGGGCCCAGAGCGGATTGGTAGATGTCACATGTCTTCGAATTTTTGGTTCTAGGACATGCCGGTTTCCTCACGATGTTTTCGTTGTTCGTCATTGAAATTTATTTAGATTGAATTTCTGCGCATTATTTGAAAATATACTATACAAGCCTTGGCTGCAACCAGGCATTAATGGACTCAATGTTTGTGTGCCTCTGTTTCGCCTCGGCCCACATTTTCACGTACGTCCATCAATGCCTCTATTGTCGGCCGCTGCAGTAATGTACTATTCCCATTCAGCAACTTTCGAACTGACATCATATTGACTGATATATTTATTAATTGATAAAACAGCTGAAATATTCTATATCTTAAATTCAACATAGAATCCTCTTTCGCCTACATAATAATATAAATTATAATCTGCATATTGCAATTCCAATATTTCTATACATTTTATTACATTGCAAAATCATTTTTAAATAAATGTATAATTTCGTTGTTAACAGATGCTGGTTGTATATGATTATACCTGGGGCTAAACTGCCAAGTATATTATATCTAAAGATTTAGACTTAGGTTAAAAATCTTGAACATTGTATTTTTCCCGTGGGCGTTAATTTTGCTATCTTACTGTCGATTTGATAAAATATTGTGTTCTTTATATTGAGGTGTGAATGGGGTAATAAATCATTGTGATTACCATAAGACTTTGCCAATCTGCGGTACAATAGTTTTGTTATCATTTCTTGTTAGATCGCTGCTGGCTATAGGCCTATCCAAAATAGGTGTAGTAGTACCTACTGGTTTTTATTAGAACGGCGCGACACCCGAATTGAGTTGATCTCGAATCCGTAATAACTTCCATTGCTGATCGAGTTATCCCGTAATCAAGTTTTAAGCCATGGCTATTTATTACTTAATAACAAACGTCTTTCCCACTTTCTTTGGGATAAGTCGTGCACCCGATGTGCGATGCTTCCATACAAAGTGTCATCCCCTATCTTATTTAATCCTTTTAGGGGATGAATTTTCAAAAATACTTAGTGCTCGCCTTCAATAAAAGAGGCACTCTTGTGCAAAACTTCAAGCTTCTAGACGTCAGTGAATTATATGAATTTATGATTTTAATTAAGTAGATATTGAACATGTTTTCTTCTTTCATACAAACGTCTATAACTAGCAAAATTATTTAATTATTATTTTTCTCTTTGTATCTGTGAGTCTGGAAACGAAATATGGCTAACTATGCTTATGCTGGGGGCATGTCCTCAGATAATAACCTCTTTTTTACGAATGGCGTGGTATATGCGCACAAGCATTTTCTTCACCAAAAAAAGGAAGGGCGTTACATAATACGTGCCACGAGTGTGGATCGAACTCACGATTTCTTGCTTGTCAATAAGAGCCATAATCGTTGAGCTACTACCGCTTTTAAACGTCGAAATTGCTCATAGAAAAGACAATCCAAATACTAATAACAAATCAAAGCATAATGACACAATAATAATCTGAATTGTATGAAATTTTCGTAACACACGACTGTTTATAGTTATTATTACGATTATTTCAACATTTATCGATTTATCGATCGATGTTATTTATTGTTTAGAACGAGATTGTATTGTTATGCGATGAAATATTGTGACAACTAAAAGTTGATATCTTGTTGGATTGACGAGTTTTAAAGGTATTAGAGTAATCATAATAATAACCTCCGCAATCCGGGTCATATTTTTGGGTTTCTGATTACCCGTAACGGCTGTCAAAGATCTACGAATGACAGCCGGGACCAAAGGCTTAACGTGCTTTTCGGGTCTCAATAAGTAATTAATGTTTTTTTTATACTTCTAACGGTACTAATTGTGAGCTGTCTGTCATTACTTCATTAGTATTCGATAACATGTTACATTTGGTCTATGATACGTCATACAACATGACCACGACTTTAGATATAAGATACCCTAGGACATAGACCAAAATAATGAATTAATATTTTTCAAATTAAATCAATTAAGATTACATATATTTAAATAGACATTATATGACTAGGTGTCAAATAAATAAAGATAAACATAATAATATGACATATATAATACGCTCGTTATGTTGTTTGATTGACAACCGACTTTGTGAATTAACAATAGCCTTGATTAAATTGTGGTTTGTCTAGTTCAATGAATAAGAAATAAAATTATGATCATGATATGTAATTTTATCAAAATGTCATAAGTAAAAAAAAGTAATTCTAAGATCTCGTTGATGTCTTTTCTTCGTATGAAATATTAATTTTCATCTCATTTCGTTTTTTTTTCGAAAATATTATTTAGAGGTATTTTTCCAGCATTACTTAAATCATTTTCAAGGACTGTTATAAGTCTAAGATAAAACAAGTTAAACCTGCCAAAAAACCGCCTACCACGACCTGTCAAAAAATCTCAAATGTATTCCAAGAAAATCTTTATTTTAAGTATCCCCACTGCTGGACAAACTAGGTACATGTTTGTATCATTACACGGTACAAACGTGCTACAATTTAGGAATTCCATTGTCGTTGCTACCACACCAGTTTTGTTTGAGTTATCTATTTTAGGAACTGCCTACACTAAAAGAGGTAAGCGATAGATTAATTAGTAACGTAGATTTAATTTTGTGATTGAGGGTGCGGGCTTGTATCATTTGCCGTAGGTGTTTAGTGTAGCCTCTAGCTATAGGAATCGAACTGTTTGTTGTGCGGCCGAAGGTTGTCACACTAGCGTACTTTGGCAGTTCCTTTCAAGTTCTACTGAAATAGAGGTTATAATACTGACGCGATGACGTTCTGTTTGTCAAACTTACGTGCTGAAGATGTTGCTATTTCATAAGATTTTAGTTTAAGTGTACCCCAGCAAATGACAGGCCTTTTCATATCTTAATCTCATTATATTAGCTTTTCATAGTTTATTATTTAATCATACATATTTCTTGCAATTTTCAAAGTAGTTTGCTAATTGATTATGAGCTACTACTATTTATAGTATAGCTTAGCTTTCTATGTGCACCTATCATTAGCGGGCGGCTAGCGCGGGGGTGCTGCGCGTGAGTGGCGGGGAGGGAGGGGGAGGGAGGGGTGACGGCATCTTGCGCGTGCGCAGAATGTTAATTCACCGCGCATCGTGCTCTATGACTTGATATGACTGCTTGTAACTTTATTTTACTTACCTGTACTTGGAATATAAGGGGGCCTAACATAGGCAAGTTTATGTGTGTATGTTACAGGTACCTTGGCTTATGGCTATGGTCTTTTGTATTTGTCAAGTAACGATTAACATATGTACCAAAATTACTTGCGGAGATCTACTATCAGCACATGTATTGAATAGTTACTTAATTCACCAAAAAAGGCTTATCGGAATAAGGCTACCTACATCGACAAAGCTTCTCAAAGTCTCTGACAGCAGTGTTCGGTATGAGAGATGATATCCTGACCCATCTAAAGAGTTCTTAGTTACCATACATTCTTTGCAGTAAATTGTATTAAGAACGACCTACGTTCATAAATCATTCCTTTACGGTACACATCTGTCTAACTCTGCCTACTCTCTTCACCACACAGTCTGATGTCCTCTTCCGTTATCCGACACGACACGACAAGACAGTACAATCGACACACGAATACGATAACTGTTCGACAAACACACTGAGATTATTGAATTTACTCGTTTGGACACTTGACACTTGGGGGACATACGGGTGACGAGGATGGCGAACTTGCTCGAGGAATGGTGGTGGACAGGTTGTGAGGGAAAAAGTTGTGGTTTTGTAGAGATTACGCATGACACAAATACAATGGCGGCACTGTATACAGGGCGGCAGGGACATCGACGAACAACCTGTTACCATGGATTCAATACACGATTCTGAAACCCCCTGCATTGAAATGTTTTCGTTGGTTATTAAAAAAAAGTATTATTTGTTCCATACAATTTTTGACCGCGTAGATATTGCACTTTTCTATGAAACAGCAGATTTTATTTTTTGCTAACCGACGAAAATTTTCTACGTTAGGGGGTCTAGAACCATGTGCTGAATTTATGGTTACAGTTCGCGCGTCGATGTCCCTTTCATGCCACCCTGTAGATGGCTTGTGACGATTGCACGTTTTTTATTAATTTCCGTGCTAAACGTGAGGATATAGATGCCATACTAGACTGTTTTAGAGGCCTCAATAATTATTATGTACTGCTGAATTTACCGAATAGATAAGTATATTTTTATAATTTGTGAGTTGTCACATAATAGCGATATGAATTCTGAACGGGAAGCGACCTATACTATAACTGCTCGTCATCATTCTTATGAGTTTGGTCAAGCTTAGAGCAACGAAGTTTACAAGCATTAGTCTGACGAAACTGTTCTAACACAGTAGCCGGCCATTGATCAGTTTAGTTTCCTTTTCAGGAATTATACTATAAGATTTATCTATAGTTTAAGAACTCTGAGGGCCTAGACAAATGGCATTCGCTTCACAGCTATTCTATTTCTACAATCGCTATCGCTTTCGCTAATGTTTCCATCATACGAATCGATAACTTGCGATAATGCTTGTCAAAAGTGCCACTTGGCTACGCATCTCTATGGAAGTTATCGTTCGAAGCTGTCATTTCGTTTCATAGATTCGAATGATGTTAACATTGTCTAGCAAGTTTCTATTCATTGACGTATGATCACGTGACATTTCGATAGCTTATGTCAACTCCATACATTTTTGGCATTTCTACTAGCGTCATCGCTAATCGAATGTTACTTTGTCTAGGCCCTCTGGTCAGTCTTTTCCATATTTTTGACAGTACTGACAGAAATATTTGATTCTACTTATCGCATCTTGACTTCACGAGTTATCATGCCCATCAGTGGACTGCTAGAGGGTTAGTTGAACAATTCACACGTACATTCCCCTTTTTATTGTCAACTATTCTGCCAATCTAATGCCTCTACAATAATTTGACCATTTTATACGTCCCTGTGTCTCAGAAAAGAGGTCATGCATGTGAAACTCTAATGTAACCATAGTAACACCATGTTGCAAGTCACAAAACTCAACAAAAAAGTGTAAAATGTATGAAAACGTAGTTAACTTATCATTCTACATGGCTTTCCTTTTTAAAACGAATCCGTGAAGTTCCGTGTGAAAACAGTTCATATTTTATTTTTTGAATTTTAAGTAGTGTTATAAATTATATTGGTTGCATGTGGTATAATAAGTTTTATGGCACGTAGTTTTAATGTAAGTGTATCGTGTTTTATAGTTTTTTTGGATTACCTAGAGAAATATGAATGTTAATAACCGACTTTCAAAACGTTAGAACACCGTCTTTCGAAATTAAAAATATTTGTCACTATTTTTATTTTTTTGTAGAAATCGTTTGTTTTGTTTTGTAAAAAAAAAATACGTTTTGTTTGGTTCATGTAGTGTAACTACTGTTTCCAATTTCTATAGATTAATGCAGTTTGGTCTCAAAGTTTTTTCTGAACATACAGATGGAAAACGGACCTTAGAACAAGTAGGTTCCTATGAAACGACAAACCAAGGTCATTAACTCATTATCATTGGCAGTCTTGTTCCACCCACTGTTGAGTAGCTTCCCTGTTCTATGCGTGTCTCACCCAGCCCAGACCCGCGACCTTACAAAAAAAAAACAAGGTAAAAATAAGGAGACTGGGTTCTAAGAAGTAGTCTAAAGAGTATGAAAAAGAGCTCGCAGAAACTCTTAAGCATATAGTCTTTGACGTAATATTAGACTTCCAATACAAACTAACCATTATTGTTCTATATGATATTTTTCCTTTGATTGATGATCAATGAAGTAAATGACAACCAAAGAAAAGGAATTTTCAGTCTCTAATTTGTTTCCAAAATACGCTACACAATTTTAAAATCTGCTTCATAGATTGCAGTTTTAAGCATATAACCGTAATATAAGCGTTTTAAAATAACATATTTCCAAAAGGGCATATCTACATAACCATAAAACTTGCTACAAAAGAGGCTGGTCAGTGGGCGTGATGAATTATACACTGGAAGAGAAAGTAAAGTAACTTTCCATTGTCTAGTTGTTTAGTATTGTTTGCTAAACGAATTTAATTAGTTGTTAATTCTTTAGTACCGTGGTAATTGTAATTTGCAATTACTCGGTTTTCTAAATGGCAAAGTTTTTTGAGGGCGGCTTTCGTTGTTGTGTAAAAGTTTTTTTTTCTTTTTGTGTTCAAGGTTGTCAGTTGCAAAATGTAACTGTTTAGTTTTATTATTACTTGGACTATTATTTGGACACAGAACGTGAACACACAACAAATAAAAAAATATTCAGTAAAAAGCACAATTATGTTTGGAAAATAAACAGAATTTAGCTAATGACTGACGATGCTGATTTAAAAGTAACTTGAATTATGCGTGTTTATAGAGTGGCCTCTAGCTGATCACGAGTGCAATGCCCCTATTTGTTAATAAATTTCAAAAGAATTTACCGAATCAGGTTTAATCGAGTGTGCAACCAAGATATAGGTAGTACACTCTAAACGTAAGCTCTTCATGCTGCAACAATTTTCAAAGAATCGGCCTGTCGGATGAATCTAAGACATTTCTTGTTGATACAAATCTTCATTATTGGGAAATCCCTTAATAAATTGGGATATGGGTCCTGCCCCTATCCTAATTTAATAGGAATACATATATTGTATATTAAAATACGTTGAATCAATCGTTTGAATTTGACTAATCGGGACGTCTGTGCCACCAGGTGGCGCTGGACAGAGTCTATAACGCTAGCACTGCACCAGAGTTAAAGCAGAGTTTGTAGTTGGGAGTGAAGATGTTTAGAAACTGTCACGCGTTCCTTATAGTTGTGTCATGTAGTTATTTGCATCAAATTGATGCAAATAATAATGTCTATTTTAAGCTCTAGTATGAACAAGCTTTACCTGAGAGCCTCATTCAGTAGCGGGGACAGTTATGTACCTACTTATGCAACAATATTCCCCTGAACGTTACTTCACGCGGTTATCAACATGCTTGGCATAACTGTCGCGAGTACTTTACACCTTACCGTCATGTTGTGCTTATGCTAGATAACTAACGTCTTTCTGACCGTTATTGGTTAAAATTTGACATTCTAGTTTCTATATGGCCAGTTTTGAAGCTTCGTTTCAATACCTTGCGTAGAATAGGAGCCCCTTTCATCGTCTAGCAGTGTTTTCAGGAAAAAAACCAGCAAATACTTAATTCCGTGTACTTTTGTTGACACAACATATCATCACGCCTTGTTTCCCCGAAGGGTTGGGCAGAGGAGCACCTATAGTACACCCACATTTCGCTAGTTATGTTTAAGTCCCATGTAATAGGGGGCGAGCCTATTGCCATCAACCAGGCTCAAATCCAGACTCCGGGCTGCTACTGCGAAATTTCAAATAGAATAACAATAACCCAATAACACTGCCTGACCTGGAAATCGAACCCAGGACCTCATGCTCAGCAGTAGCGTTTGCGACCACTAGACCAACGAGGCAGGCAACTTTTGTTGAGCTTTTACTTAAGGCGGTACCCCGACCAAAACCTTGCCATAGTGCGTTATTCAGAGGCTATTAACTCTTTCGCTATGGGTAATAAACAACATCTAAAAGCACATTATTAAAGTTCGATATCTTATTATCACATAGCACGTTTTTATTTGTTTTTATGTGTTATAAATACATTTAAAATCTCCTTGTAAAAAAGTGACTAAAATTATTGATTGCATGCATCTTTTGCTAAAGGTGACGTTCTATTAATTTGAGGATTACACATTAGTGTAATCCTAACCCCCTGACCAAACGACCTTGAGCGTTCGGTCCTTCTCTGTCCCGTCACTGAGTCTCGCTCTGTCTCGCTTCCTGCGCACGCTCATTTACCATAGAATTCACAAAACAATCGAAATTATTTTAATAAAAAAAAGACAAGCGATGTTTTGAAATAAAATAAAACGTGAATTATTTAGATTTTTAAATTATCTATCCATTAGTGTAATCCTCAAATTAATAGAACGTCACCTTTAGCAAAAGATGCATGCAATCAATAATTTTAGTCACTTTTTTACAAGGAGATTTTAAATGTATTTTTAACAGATAAAAACAAATAAGAACGTGCAATTTGATGATAGGATATCGAACATTAATAATGTGCTTTTAGATGTAGTTTATTACCCATAGTGAATGAGTTAATAGCCTCTGAATAACGCACTATGGCAAGGTTTTGGTCGGGGTACCACCTTAAGGCGCCATCTTTAGGAAAATGGGTACACCTCTTCACTCAGTAAGTATCTTTTACCACGTCAACACTTATACTATACTCAAACAGCTAACACGTCTCGATAAAGGAGAAAATCTTAATGAAGAAGAATCAGGTTGGAACTCGTAACGTTCATTAGACTTGAGAATTTAGGCTAGCAAGCTGGGTGGTTGTCTTCCATCCATCAGTCATCGCGTTTTTTGTACCGCTTAAGAATTTAAAGTCACGAATGAGCCTTTCAATCCTTGGAACACATGGAGAGCCCGAAGGACCAATTTCGATGTTTTGATTATAATATTATTACCAAATTCCTTCTCAATTTAAATTCTGGGTCAACAAAACCTAATAACTCCCTCCAGGTACATTCTTGAATACCTCAATGACAATAATTCCAAAAAAACTCAAGAAAACGACATTTGTCCACGTTCTTCGAATATTCTTCTTTCGCCTCTAGCGAATTTCTCCACCATTTGCAGTTACGTATAGTCCAGTCCAATCAATTCTTGCTCAGTAATTGTCGAGAAAAATTTACATACGCCGCGAGCATTCGGCGTCTTTCATCGCAAGTTATAACGTACGTGTGTTAATATGTGTTGGAGATAAATCGTGAGTTTCCTAAAGATTCGGATGCCCAAGGCGAGTCGTGGGCGTTTCCACTTCCCGCTGCTAATAATGCCTGATTGGGGCTCGTTTTGCAGATGGAAATGTTTTTTGATGGTGAGTAGGAGGAGAGAGTTTTCTACCTACACTCAGAATGCTATTGACCAGAAGGGTTACGAAAAAAGATACCGTGTTTCTGAGATATCAAAGAGCCTTAATTACAGAATACTCTTTAATTATAAATGAGGTTTTGTTTATTTTGTTTTTGACCATGTTTTAGAGTATGTCTTAGACTACAGAGTCACAGAATATTCAAAATGTCAGACGCTAGACGTCACTTTAGTGTTTTTTCGCACAAGTAAGGAACTGCAACAAAGAGAGTTACTTTATTGGACCTACAAAATTAGCGAATAAACAAATGCAGACATTATTAATATGTAGTTGCCTTCTCTAATGACCCTTTACTTAGTGTATTTTATAGATAAACTGTGATCCTGTGAATGGTATTTGTAATGATTATTATGCCATAAAGTTTTCGACGCCAGTTAACAAGTAGTAACTTCAAGATACTGTTATTTCATCTCAATCTCAACAGTGTGCGGTAGGTATCTGATAAGTATATGCTATTTATGTATATACTTACTTCCTAAGTGACATCTTTATTGTACATATGCTAAACACTGAACTATTTCACTCCACAAAACACAAATAATAGCTTATCAAAAGAAATCAATATAATTCACAGCAACCCGTCAATTATTATTCACACAATAAGGCCATAAAATGCTATAACCTGGCAATTAGTATCGCCCACAGTAGCGCTCGGGTAATAAAGCTATGGCGATCAAGTATTATGTGTGGTCAGAAGGACCAGCGGGGTAATTACGTAACAAAGATAAAATCTAAGTCGATCGCGACGCCTTTCATTTTGACAGTTCAACGAGGTTCATTGCGTTATTTACGTTGTTGAGCAGACGAATTTTTCAAACCTATGAAACAATGGTTTAGGAATTTTCTCATAAACCCTCGACTTGTTTGTTACGCAGTTAGGGCGCTGATTCTATGATTGGTCCTTGGGTACAGATTGAACGGATCGCTGTGTGGTTTCTTCAGGATGTCTGTCGGTTTTAGGTTATTGAAAGTGTCCTGCCGAGCACAAGGTTCTACTAAGAGGTAAAATATAGTGCTGTTGTCGATACACGGTATTTTAAAGAAAGAAAAATTGTTTATTCTGCACAAACAAGACGCACATTAGAAAAAAACTAGACGAAATACATACACTAATAAAAAGTAGCGAAAAGCCTCGTATTCAAAACGTTAAAAGTTTGACAATGTTGTCAATTGCTTAGTGTCAGGGCAGAGCAAAACCAAAGACAATATTACTTTGCGTAAAACGTTGAGACACTGGCAAATGACAACAACATACCCAAACAAAACATGAAATGATCGACTTTTGTAAGAAACAACAAATAGGTACAAGGAAGATAAAAACGTGCGTCGCAACTGTGCAAGAACAGGTCGTTGCTCAGCAAATTTGGATTAGTAATCACATCTCGGTGCTAGGAAGGAGTGACAGAAGGATGTTCTTGACACTTTGTCAGGCTTCCCTCCTTTGACGACTAAAACTGCTATCAGAGGGCCAGTTCCCGTATTTTTAAGGACATTTGCATTTTAATCTCAGACTCAATCTGTCAAAAATCGTATATACCTTTATTTTTGACATTTGATTGTGAGCTGAGTTGAGATTGCGACAAGGCTTTGAAAGGCCGATTCCAGTAATTAAAAATAGTGGAATTGGCCTCCAGGTGTATGAAATCATTATTTAGCAGTAAAACCTACGCATGCCCTTCCTTAGATAGATTGCCTTATTCCCCAGAGCTTTACTAACCTTTTTATTTTTTTCGGGTGATCGTATCATGCATACTCTTCGTCTGGGGAGAACGGAGGTTTATGTCGGACTCCTACCGACTAAACACTCCACTGTTCCTTCTACTATTATAAGTCAGCTAGCTGCTCGTATTTCATCTTTGTGTCATACTTACATTTTCTTGTTTGACAAGTTTCCATATCTCCAAGTACTTATCGTACCATAAAAGGTAGAATCTAAGTAGCACAGTTTTCTATGCACCTGTCGTAAATATACGCTTGCGTAATGTGCAACAGTGTACTTCACAAATTAGTGAGTCTATAAAAAACCGGCCAAGTGCGTCTCGGACCACGCACAATGAATGGTTCCGTAGTTGAGATGTGTATTTACGCATGCACAGTATTGGTTGTATCGACCGCAAAATCATAGTATTTCTGGAATTTGTTTTATAAAATTATTTCAGTTACAAGTTATGAAAATATCGGATATGTCATAAACTATTGTCTTCAATAGCAAAGTCACATAGAAACATCTTAATCTTTTTAATCATGGGATCCAGCAAATACCACAGACGCATGTGCATTGAATTTTTTTTCATCCCTCGTTTACTTATTATGTGAGGAGTGCCACCCCTAATAATTTTTTTCGTTCCATTTTCGCCATTTGGCTAAGGAACCCTAAAAAGCAGTATGCGCGTAGGCAGAAAACAAATACACTACTCATTGGCTACTCTTTGACTGAGGTCAGTAGGCCACAATATGGCGCAGTAAGGCCTATTTCAGACTAAATTATATTCAAAGGGATGGTAGAACTCCATTCCATACAATAGTGAACCTTGTTTCTTAAAGGCAAGGGTTGGATTTTAAATACAGTGAATATTATAACTGACTATTCTTACATTTTTCAAACTTACTTCATTCTAAGCTGGGTTTTTACTGCATAGCCTTAATCATATTATCTACTAGGCATCCTACCTCCTCCCTAATATTTTAAATGCGAAAATGAGTTTGTTTGTTTGTTTGTTACCTTTCCACGTCTAAACCACTGAACCGATCATCATGAAGTTTTGCATATATGTTGTCAGGGGTACAGAAAGGGACATAGAGTACCTTTCATTCAGAAAGAAATACTGATCCTGAAGGAAAGAACAATAACTTTCGACGGTTACAATTGCTGAGGACGCTAGATGGTGTTACGTGTCTTTGATATCGTGATTGAATTATATTATTAGAATTATAAACTTTATTAGTGTGTTCCAACAACCTGAATTGATTGTCAAAATCTAAATTAACGCGAGCGAAGCCGCGGGCAAAAGCTAGTATTTTATAATGGTGTAATATTATTAATCGGAAAAACGAAGTCGACCAATTGGCTTGGTAATTTTTAACGTTTTTTTTTTGCTGATCAAACCATATCGACGCGCCTACTATGGTCTTTTCAAAATGCATTTATAAATCCTATGAAACAGCCTTTATGTGCTGTCCATACATTATTGTATAACGTGTGTGGTATCGCTTCGTCGAGATCGCGATAGCAGGCAGCAAACGATCGATACTTCACAACAGGGGTGGTGGACCTTTTGTTGTTATAGTTTTATTTTTCAGTTGTGTAACATTTAATGGGACCCCATCAGACTTGTTGTCGTAAAGCTTTTTTTCTTTAATTCTTACTATTTTTTTTGTAAACTATTTAATGTTGGTGAAGAAATATAAGGCTTTTTATTATTTTATATTATTTCTTTATTTATAATATGTAATGAGACCACAACAGACCTGTTGTTGTAAAGCGTTGGTTAATCTATCTATATTTATACATAATTATCATAAAATAATTAAAGCCGCTTTCCGTGTCTTAGTGACCACGTTGTTCTTCTAAACCGCGGAACGGATTTGGATGCGGTTTTCACCATTATTTAGAGAATTTATTCCGGAAGTTTTATTTTTATAATAAGTTACTATGTAACTTACATATAATAAAGAAATGTTGATGTTTTGTTAAGTCGTAAATTCGTGCGAAGCAGGGATGGCCTGCTAGTATTTTATAAGATCAAGACCTGCTGTTGTAAAGCGTTGGTTTTTTGATAAATATAAAGCCTACGTGAGAGAAAAATGGGTACAAAATAAAATCTTAATGAATTTTGTTAGAAAATAACTCATTTTATTTTAATAATTAAAGGATTGATAATAAGCTGATAATTAAATTGAAGGAAGGTAAGGACTTCATTTACGATTTCCTGTAACCCCGTTGGTTCATTATCCCTGCTATACATATAAAAAAGTCGGTTAGTCCGACTCGCGAACAAATCATTGTAAGTCGATTACGTCAAGGCTTTTTAATTAATGTTTAGTCCATTAGCATACAGCAAATTATGGTCGTTAGTTCATGTTTTAAGAAAATTAGAAACGTATTTTAGAAGTCGAAAGTACACTGAAATACTATTCGGGGTTATGACACCTCAGAAAAATAAATTGTTGGTCTATTTTTTGTCCCACTGCTGAGCAAAGTCCTCCCCTTTTTCCTTCAACACCTCCGATTTCAGATTAATATACAAATATCGTTACGTCGTTTACGATCACGTTAAATTAACTCGTGAAACTTCACAGATCCTGAAGATTTACAGAAATTAAAGAAGTCATCATCTTCTGCTTACCCTTTTCACAACAATGTTGCAGTCATCATCAGTCAGTCACCAGTATTTTACATAGAGCGACTGCCTATCTGACCTCCACAACCCTGTTACTGGGTAGTACGATACCCCTTGGTAAGACTGGTTCACAGACTATCGGGCTCTGAAATTAATGAAGTACAAAGCAAAAATACGTCCTGCAGTATTCACCACGTTATAGGAAGTATTCGAGTAGGTAAACTAAACAACAATTCATTGTACAACAGCAGAGGCTACACGTCCGCGTCGTTCGGGCGCCAGCAAGCAAGTGACCACTCTGCGGGCGTGCGCCGCTGCGCTAGTTTTCTATGTCGATACGCTACACATCCTCAAGTGAAAAAAAAACCTAGAAAGATCTCGAAACAAAACAAAACAATTCAAATCAATCTTATGGATAACTCTTTAATCCTGTTTTACTAACAACAATGGGCTACCGTATGCTAAACCCGTTATCCACTGAGGCGTAACTTATAATAATACACTACCCAGTTAATAAAAAGGTGAAGAATTATGAACAACACGCGTGTATGCTCTCGACGATACAATAATAATAATGGTGGTACGTCTCAGTGGGCAGAAGAATTAATTTGTCTTTGTCGGTTCTGAATTATGTAGATACTTAGATAAATAGAATTAGTATGCGTCCGTTCATTGGGTTCCTCCGATAGTTTAAATGAAAATATGTTTATTTCGAAGCCCGAAAGGTTTACTTAGGGGTATTGTGGTACCCAGTAACTGGATTGTGCAGGTCTCAGGCAGTCGTTCCAAGTAAAACACTGATATTCAGCTTCATAAGGTTAGACTGGAAGCCCGTCACAATAAAGTTGGAAAAGCTGGGAAGATGATAATGACGTTGATTATTGCGAAGCATGTTTGAAGTACAGCCTGGCTTGATAAGTGTATGTCATATGGCTTCGGCAAACACAAAACTCGAACTGCTGACAAGTATCAAAGACGAGTATCAAATAATGAATCATGTATATTGATACAAGTGGTGAAACAACGCGTCGCGGTGTGGGTGAGGCTTTAGCTTTCTTTTGAGGCTTAGCTAAAAAGGTAAAAATAAACAATTTCGAACGAATCCAGTAGATGCACATAATCCTTACAACTTTGACGATGATAAAGAAAATTAAATAGAAATTATGACGTATTCAAAACAAAACGAGTAGTCAGAAGCCCAAAAGTCTGACAGCCAGTCTTACCAAGGGTTATCGTATTACCCAGTAACTGGGTTGTGGAGGTCAGATAGGCAGTCGGTCCATGTAAAATACTTGTATTCAGCTACATCCGGTTAGACTAGAAGCCAACCCCAACATAATTGAAGAAGGTTAGTCGGATTGATTTTGTATTCAAAACAATCATGAGCTTGAAAAACTCGAACATGAAGAAGAGGTAATTAATAATAGGTCGGTAGGTATACAAGAGAATAGGCAAGTGAATAAAGGCTTTTCTAAAGAAAAAAAAACAGGTGAATGAACGTTAGTAAGCAAACCTTTCAGACAAAGGATCTCTGAAAACGGTTCTTTACATACAAGAGATTAATCTCAATTAATGAGAATTTGTTTAAGCTCAAACAATGGTTAATTTGACGCTAAGAAATATTGCGATGATAATAGATTCTATTTTTACGTTGATTAAAATACTTACATGGAATTTTAATTCTGGTTGACGAAATATAAGTACTTGAAAAGAAGTTAATGGTAAAAGAACTTTTAAAGATAATATCTGCCTAATCCTGACTCAGCAGCTTTATTAAGACGCAATTTGAAAAACAAACAGTCTTTTAAAGTTTGTAAAATATCAGTATTGGTTGAATGTTGCAGATGTAAATTGGGGGTTGACTCTTTCTACTCAAGCTGTTGGGTCTAATCATTAACGTATGTACCAAAAGCGACCAGTCAAAATGCTGATAGATATCCATCGCCAGAATTAAATATAGATGGATGCCTGCTTAGTCAGGCCCGAGGTGGCCCCCTAGAGGGCCATTACAATACATAATCAATTGTGTCTTAGCGATGCTTGACTAGTTAAAAGTTGAATAAAAAAGGAGATGTTTGAAATAACATGAGGATATATTACGTACCCGTCAAACGGGGTGAATCGAGAAGAAACTTTAAAAGGGATTTTAACATTGAAATAATACAGTTTGTTGCCAAAAAGGATTCTAATATGTTTACTGTATTATAATTAACGATTTAGTGCACTTGTTAGCTACAAACTATATCAATGTTAAAATCCCTTTTAAAGTTTCGTCCCGATTCATTTCTGCATGCCTATTCACCCCGTTTGACGGTATCATGATTTGTTCCGCGTACTTTCTTCATACTTTCCGAAAATCTCTTTATTTTCCCACGTTAAAGGCACCTATTTCTTTATTTCGTTCTGCAATTCATTTGTTACTTCATGCTTTAGATAATGATGATTCATATCCGTGCAAGTCAAAAAGAAGTCCTTACAAATACTGAAGCATAAATACAGAACCATCTGCTAATCTCAATGATGAAGATAATTTATTCAATTCATCGTTCATTGTAGCTTTCAAGTACTTACGAAGACAATTTTAAGAGCAATAAAAATTTAATTTTAATATTTTTAAGAGCCAACGGACTACGAATAAAACGGCAAAATAATTTCACCTTTCCGGTAGATACGGAACCCTAAAACTCACAACTACAAAACAATACCAGAATCTAACACCTCGAACGATCAATCTAATCCATATAGATAACCAAACGGACAACATGCGCGTACGCATATTAATAAATCGTTGTTAGCACGCGCGAGGTCATGATTCCGTTGACCTGTGAGTCATCTCTACCGACTCATATGGTATGATGTTTTTGGTTTGACTAGGAATCATATATTTCTATCTATTGTTTGAAGAAGGCTGGAATGTTAGGCATCCTTCTTTTTGGAGTTAGTTTTCATCTAGAGGGTTTTAGTAGACAATGGGGTTCGGGATTAATCCAGGCTAGGACCAATTTGTGGTTTCTTCCATAATTCATTTGTATTTTAGAATTATCCAATATAGCTGAACTGGAAGTGTAGCGTGGAGGAACTTATACTGGGTAAAACAGCCACAATGCAGTGAAAAAGAGAGATGATCAAGGCTCTTTCCTTATTAGAGGTGTTTTTCCCGGTAGGAAATATATTTCATGCTTTTGGATACCATCTAATCATCTTCTTTAGGTTATATCAATCTACTGATTAAATTATTACATTGAATAAACTTCTTATACTTAACTAACAAACTATTAAAATTAAAATATAATAACCTAACCTAACTAAAACTATTAGGTCTTTACCTATGAAATTGCCGTTCTGCAGTACTGGCCATTTCAAATCAAAATAATTTTTGTTTGGCTAAGAATTCTAATTTCAAATTAATTTATTTTAAAAACATGGATTTTTTTTTCTAAAAGTAGTCATTTCTTTATTGATTAGTGTTACATTTTCATCGCATTTCAATCTTTTTCGTCATCATGGATACGTTAAAAATTCGAGTAATTATGGAATATGAGTACCGTCGTGGCAGCAACGCGGCACAAGCGGCACGCAACATCAACGACGTTTACGGAGCTAACACTACAAACCAACGCACCACCTGTTATTGGTTTGCTCGCTTCCGTTCTGGAAATTTCGACCTGAAAAATGAACCTCGCGGTCGTCCGAAGACTTTGGTCGACAATGACGAATTAAAGGCGATTGTGGAAGCTGATGATACACAATCTACGGCTGAATTAGCAGCAGCTTTCGACGTTAGCGTCAAAACAATATTGGTCCATTTGCGTCAAATTGGCAAGGTAAAAAAGCTTGACAAATGGGTGCCCCACGAACTCAATGATCGCCAGCGCGAAGTACGCGTCGAGACGTGCCTTGCACTGCTCAACAGACACACAAATGAAGGAATTTTGAACCGCATTGTTACCTGCGATGAAAAATGGATTCTGTTTGATAACCGTAAGCGCTCAGCAAGTTGGTTGGATCCTGGTTCAGCACCTAAACAATGCCCTAAACGAAAACTTACCCCTAGAAAAGTGATGGTCACTGTTTGGTGGTCTAGCGCCGGTGTGATTCATCACAGCTTCTTACCAAACGGGGTGAGCATTACTGCAGATGTGTACTGTGAAGAACTGAACACAATGATGGAGAAGCTGGCGCATCTCCAACCAGCATTGGTCAATCGCTCGTCTCCGCTGCTCCTGCACGACAACGCGCGACCTCATACTGCACAGCAGACGGTCTCCAAGTTGCAAGAACTGGGGTTGGAAGCTCTCCGTCATCCGCCCTACTCACCAGACCTTGCGCCTACAGACTACTACTTTTTCCAGAATTTGGATAACTTCTTGGCGGGAAAAAAATTTAATACCCGAGAGGCAGTACAAAATGCCTTTGAAGAATTTGTTGCCTCCCGTCCAGCTGATTTCTTTAAGAAGGGCATCAATAAACTGCCACTGCGATGGCAAAGATGCATTGATTGCATGGGTGATTACTTCGATTAATACAAATAAAAAATTCATGAAAAAAATTCGTTTAAATTTTTTCATACAAAACGGCAATTTCATAGGTAAAGACCTATTATTAACAAACAAAAATATGGCGTCGAAAAATTCCTCCGCATCGCTGTCGACTGGTAATGTACCCAAGAGACTGGTGGCATTGTCACGCTGTATGGAAATCTTAGCCTCTGGCCGAGGTAAAAGCTAGCCCTTGGGTCACGGGAAGTGTGAACCAGCCGTTTGGAGATTTCGTTGAACAAATCATGAGCCCTCGGACCCCACAGCCCGAGGGTTTCAACCCCAAACGGCTGGAAAATATAATTACCGATTAGGTTATTATACTTTCGCAGCTTGAGCAGCAGCGCCAGCACAGCACGGCAGCCAGGAAGATGGGATGGCGCTAGAGTATCGACACACGTAGCATCCCACACTAAAGACCTACCCACCTTCCATAGACATAGAGACACGCCGTTCGGTCTCTTACCATCGTCGCGTGCCAAGCCATTAGGTTCTAATACAGCTGGAAGGCCAACGGACGGTGACAAGAGCTCGTTGGGAGAGTCGGTACTTCGGCTGTAAGACAAGCCGTGGTGTCCGAGGCTGTTGATTACTTCGCCAAAGTGATAGCGATGAGGAGAACAACAAGGAGCTCCTCCTCCTTTTGTATATAGATTAAGAAAATTAACGATGCTCTACACTTACTGGGATCAACAAATGATTATTGACGATCAGTTCTTCTAAAGGAACAGAGGGTTAAGTAAAAAAAAAAAGTAAAACGCAGAAGTTATTTATAATGATAAAGAAAAAGTGACAGTCGTGGTGGCTACCTTGACAGAAGGCATGTTTCTAGGTGTTAAAAGGAAAAGGATCCTAATAAGGATCTGTTACAAATATGGAATATGGCTACTGGCCGGCGCTACCATAGTTAGCACCTTGATGACGTCATCCACGTACTGTAACAATACTTGAAGTATTTTCACGGAATGGAGTAGGGATTCCATGTGACTCTTAAAATTGGGACTTGATTTTTGGGGAAACTTGTTTTTTGTAAAGATATTCTGTAGATATTAGTCTTATTTGAAAAAAAAAATATCATGTTGTTTGAATTGGATTAGATTATACAAGAGCTTATTCAATATACTTTTCGTGTCTTTTGAAGTTTTTTTTAACAACATAATATTTCCATTGCAAACTGATTCTGATGATTTCTCTAATATTCTTTTACAGCTTTAAAATGAAGCTGTAGGTATATTAGGAGTTTATTAAGTGTGTGTATTAAGAAACTTGCTCATTCAGTGCTATTTAAACACACAATCCTCCTTTTGAGCTTCGCCGCAGTCGGATAACAAGAGTGACAGAGTAACAATCGGTCTGATTTAAGATTTTTTGTTGGTATTATAACGATGTTAGAAAAATAACGAGAGGTTCCTCTTGTAAGATAAGACTTTATTCCGTTTTTGGAAACACGTGGGAGTACGACAATAAACTTTTTAAGTTTAGACGTTTATGTATGTGTAAGGATATAAAATATTTTGTTTAACATTAAAATTTATGCCAAAAGAAACTTTAAATATTGATGTTTATGATTTAATTACTATCTTTTATTTTATGTTATTTTGTCTTTTAATGCTATTGAAATATAAAATAAGTTTGATTGTATTACATTTTACATAAATATTTGCTTGTTGTAAAATTAAATTCCTGCTATAAAAATATAATGAAAACCAATATTATAGTGCTATTTCATTATAGATACTTTCATTTTATTTTGACTTAGCTGTATTTATTCGTATTAAGTTTCTATAAATAGTAATCTATTAATTTAAAAAATAAATGCGTTAGTTTCTACTTTGGTACCTATCTTCTATTTTTAACTTATTGCCTTTTAGTCAGTAATACACATTTCAGTAAGATTAAATTAAATGATAATTGAGATAGATTCTGCGTAAGTGCCTTGTATTTTTTCGTCTTTCCCTTTTGTCACATTTCAATTTAAAAAAAATAAAAGCTATAAAAGCTTTTAGTTAGTCAGTCTTGTTTGGTAAAATGTCACAAATAAGTAAAAATTAAGACTTATCCCGACCAACCCTCAAACCAAGCTTACCCTACAGATGTATGATTTTATTATTATCTATGAGCGTCCGTGTGAAGTTTATGTTTGTTTGTTTGTTTGTTAGCCTGTTAGCATACCTAGCTTAATTAGCTCACTAACCCCTTCAAGTGAAGTTTATTTATGACTGTGGTTTGTACTCGTAAGTGATAAATAACGCAGTGTAACTCATATTCCTGCTATATACATTGGGACAACGCTTTTGTGACATAAAAGTCCCCGGAGTCTGGATTTGTGCCCGGTTGATGGCAAAAGGCTCGCCACCTATTACATGGGAGTTAAACATAACTGGCGCAATGTGGGTGTACCTACATTAGGATGTATCGGATATAACTCGTAAAAAGTAAGGCGAGCAGAAGACCAACTCACCGTAGCCTGTAAGACGCTCCGTGGCAATATTGACGCGCCTGATCTGGATGCCATGCTGGCTCGCTTCTAAGTCCCAGACAATTACTGCTGCGGCAGGAAGCACAGGCTGCTTGCTGTGCCTCCACGTCGTACCGTTGAGCGTCCCCAGTTCCACGTACTCTGACCATACTTAATGATCTCTTGGACTCTAATCCAACAAATAATCTGTTTGCGGACGAATGGACGAACATTTTATCGGCATATCAGAAGTACTGTGAGAGGGATTTATGAAAGTGTTGTTAACTTTTTACCCGAACTTGATGATTTTATATTTTCTCTTTTATGTGCATGTGATAAACAAACTGTGTCTTTAACTTTTGTAATTGGTTTTTAACCATTTTAATTAAAGAAATAAATAAATTAATTTAGGTTACACCTCTGCCTAACCCTTCGAGGATTACAGCGGGGTAATTGCGTAACACACTAACAGTAGGAGTGGCGTTCATTTGACAGTACAACAACATCCATTGCGTTATTTACGTTGTTGAGCAGAACAATTATTCGAACATACGAAGCAATGGATTAGCAATAGGCTTCAAAATGATTCTGATTCTGATTGATAGTGTGGTACGCAATTAGAGTGCTGGTATGACGTGTTATAATAAAGTAGGCATAAATAACTTTGTTACCAGATAGTTAAACTACTGTGTGGTGTAAATTAATCTGCGACATAATCTATATATATAAAAATGAATCCCTATTTCCCTTGGTCACGCCATCACGCGTGAACGGCTGGACCGATTTCACAATTATTTTTGTTGTTGTGTTCGTTAGTGTCAGGAGAAGGATCTTATAAAATAAAAAAATAAGGAAGTTGATCGAAACGTTACAAAATTTAAGAAAACTTAACGCCAATATTAATTTTACATAACTGTCAGTTGTTTGAAATAACTGTCAGCGATTGACAGAATGCGCGCTGCAAATATCGTTTAACACAGTTGGATCGGTTGTTATATGAGCCGATAGTTTTAGTTTTAGTCAATAGTCAAAACTAAAACTAAACGACATATGACATTCATAGTTGAGACAGGACAACGTCTGTCGGGTCAGCTTGTTAAAAATGAAAATGGCGGTAAGTGAGCTTATAAATTATCGCTGTACGTATTTTGTTACATACTATTAATTAGAAGCAAAATAGAGAAATGGGTCAAAGAAGAGGAAGAAGAGGAAAAGCGGAAGACCGTTGAGTAGGTGGATGAATGCCCTGAGATCGACAGCATTTGCAATATGGACAAGAAAAGCTCACGATTGAAAACTGTGGAAGAGTCAAGGGGAAGCCTGAGCTGGAAAGCAAATCAAACGTATTACCGATATCTAATATAAATGTACATATGGCTACATATCAAGCTATACATTTCCAGTATCCTCCAGATCCTCCTATCTTCCAGACCTCGCATTGTATAGGATTTCCGTACAATGAGAGGTCAGCTTATACTGGAAATGTATAGCTAGATATGTAGCCGTGTGTACAAAATTATTTGTAAAATAGTTAATAGTTTTTTTTAAAGGCTATTTGGATTTGATTTTGTGAAATGCCATAATACACACGACAACATATCAAGCTATACATTTCCAGTATAATTTCACCTCTCAATGTACGGAAATCCTATACAATGCGAGATCAGCTTAAACTGGAAATTATAGCTTGATTTGTAGTCGTGTGTACAGCTTCTAAAAATACTAACATTACAACAAATATGTACAAAATATTTGACAGAAACTTAAAAATATACTTTGTTTAATTTTCTTTTAAAGCGTAAACACGCAAAATACTAAACGATTCAGATTTTATTTAAATCTACTTTAATTCTTGTCAAACCACAAGGAAGTCCGTAAACGTGTAGAATTAATTAACTTACGATTCCATTCATATAAAAACAAAAGAATGTAGTTGGAGTCATTATCAAAATATTCACTTAATTTATAGTATAGTGTTAGCATATTTTACTGTCATCAATAAAATTAATAGGGATTTGCAAGCATAATGAACTTTTCCTGCTGCGTGGGAGTTGTTTAACTGCTATTGTTGTAGACTGTGGCTTGACTAGGTTTTACGTGCGATGTCGCCTATCTTTACTAATATTATAAAGAGAGTTTCTAGGTGCAACGTCTTCACATATAATTATATAATAAATGTATACAAAATAGTCTAAAACATTTTAAAAGAGTAACGGTGGAGTTTCTTGCCCATATTTCTTAATACGAAAATACCTTTTGGACGGGACAACTAGAATCAATTCTATTTCTTGTAAATTTTAACGTTCAAAAGTGCCTTTGCTTTATGTCTATTTGAAATAAATGATTTGACTTTGAGATGAAGTGAGTTTATAAGTAGGGGGTAATCTTCGCAATTACTGATCCGATTCCGAAAATTCTTTCACTAATATGAAGCTACAATATTGCCAAGTGTCATAGGATATATCTATTTTATGTAAAAAAAAAAAACACGCGCATGAAGTCACGTGCTGAAGCTAGAGAAGTGATATTTAAGTTTTAATTTAAATATCAAATTTTAACTAGAGGTGTGGCTTTGATTTCACTTAGTTTTGAGAACTTTCTCCTTCGAAGTCTGATTAAAAGGGGCGTACAATGTCAGCTGTGATGGTTATAAATAATTTGAAAGTTTTATTCTTTATAATTTGTTTTTTCAAATCTTATCTTATATGGAATAAAATCTAGGCATGCTTATTTTTTTAATATGAGAATATGTGCATCAGTTTCGTTTCAATAAAAATCTAGCGATCTTATAGCCTACTACCATGTCAAAAAACTTGACGAATCCATACTGATATTATAAATGCGAATGTAAGTATGTCAGTCTGTGCTAGCCACAGACAAACAGACTGCTGTCTGTATGTATGTCTGTTACCTTTTCACACCTTAACCCGTCAAACGATCAGCCTAATGGATTTGTATGAAATTTGGCACACGGAGCTGTGGTGGCCCCGACTTACGAGTTGTACGTCGTGGGTTCGAACCCAGGCAGGCGCTTTACTTTGTGTAAATAATTTCATCACAACTGCTCTCAAAACGGTGAAGGAAAACATCGTGAGGAAACCGGCATGTCCTAGAACCAAAAATTCGAAAACATGTGACATCTATCAACCCGCACTGGGTCCGCGTGGTAGCTTACAGCCCAGTCCCTCTCAAAGAGAGGAGGCGTGTGTCACCGCAGTGGGAACCGGTCGGTGTATTATATTACGTTCCCGTGGTATAATATCCGACCAGCATGCGGGCGAAGTTGCGGGCTTTGTCCACAAATTCGCCCGCATGGCGGTAAGCACTTAATGGTATGCATAAGCATTTATTTATATACGACTAGCTTTCTGTAGTCGAATATAAATTAATGCTTATGATCTAACAGGCAGTATAATTATTTATAAATACTGGATTTACTACTGGTCTAATGCTTTTAGAGATTATATTCTTAAGAGCGCGCACACGGGTCCACTAGCGTCACTCCTTTAAAAAAATATTATCTCGTGACTGAGAAGGAATTTTGAAAAACGGCTCATTTAGCGACCTCGGTAAGTGTTTCAAGATTTTTCTTATACCTTTTATAAACTTTCATATTGAGACACGAAGCAACAAAATTCGATCTAAACAAAAACGGCCACATTCATATAGATCGTATTTTGTTGCTTCGTGTCTCAATATGAAAGTTTATAAAAGGTATTAGAATATTCTAGACACACTTACCGAGGTCGCTTATTAAGCCGTTTTTCAAAATTCCTTCTCAGTCACGAGATAATACTTTTTAAAAGGAGTGGCGCTAGTGGACCCGTGTGCTTCCCTCTTAATCTGTCGTGAGATATCACGGAGAGCAGGTCCGAATTTAGACACTAATTATTTTAATTAAATAATGTAAGTAGCGGAAAAAGGTTTTGGTTTCACGGTGGCATGGGAAAAGAGTTCCTGGAAGGATAGTACGACAAAAAAAAACAGTGGGTTAGTACCAACTTTGGAATTGATAACACACCTGAGTTCTTCACCATTTTTTGTGGATATCCACTGCTGTAGCATTTTTTAATTAGCTTTACATAGTTATCACCAAACGCTAACTTAATCACAGGTTAACACAATTTCTATAAACTCAAAGCATTTATTTAAATTAAACCATTTACAGGCACTTTTGAATTGTCAAGGAGTCGATCAGTTAGTCAGAAAGTTGAAGCTAGTTGCCCATTCCAAAACCCAGATCTCTATGGAGAAGAACGGGCAAGAAACTCCAAGGATACTCTATTAAATCAAGATATTACAAAAACCTGGGTACTAAATAGTAGTATAAAGATATAAATAGTCCTCAAATATTACCTACCATGAATCAACAAGCAATAATTTCATGGTTCTATTTACCTTAGAAACATGTAGGCGTTAAACAAATATAATAAAAGATTTACTCCTATTTCGAGTATATATTTACTCAAGCTCGTGTAATTCCACAAAGTCCGTTAGTATTTGTTTTGTCGAAAAGCTTTTATTATACAAATTAGCTTCTGCCCGCGACTTCATTCGCGTGGAAGTCGTAAGATATACAATATACTAAAATAACAACCCACTTTTTATAAAACTCCCGCCCGCGGTATTACTTCGTTTTAGCTTTGAATAATTTTTTTGCTCGTCGCCTTATTGTCCTAGGTTGAATCATTCATTAAATAGCCTTCCTCAAGAATTGGGCTATCAAATCCTTATCCTTACTTCCTTACTTAATATTATAAATGCAAAAGTAACTCTGTTTGTCTGTCGCGCTTTCACGCCAAAACTACTGAACCGATTTAAATGAAATTTGGTACACAATTCGTCTAGACTAGAGCCTGAGAAAGAGCTACTTTTTAATGCGAAAAAAGGGTTGTAAGGGGTTGAAAGGGGGGGATAAAAAGTTGTATGTCATCGTCATTTTTAGAGCTAGAAGCTTGTACTTTGTTTTTAGGTTGTTGATTCGATATAAATAAATATGACATTCTAAGTTTGTAAAAGTTTTACCCTCAAGGGTGTAAAATAACAATAGGGAATAGGGGATGAAAGTTTGAAGATTGAGTTTGTTTGTTTGAAGTATTTATACGTGTGTGTCTTATTTGTAAAATAATTAGCCTAAATAATTTAAATGCTACCCAAAGACACTATTCGACGCGGACGAAATCGCGGGCACAGCTACTGTGAAATATTTTTTCAAATCCGACTGGTAGTTCCAGATATTAGCTCATTCAAACAAAAAAACAAACAAGTTCTTCAGCTTTATTGTAATTAATTAATAGGTATAGATTTTATTTCGATGAATTTTCCATCTGGTAGGTACTTAAGTTATAATGGTGTTTACATAAATAAATTGAACAAATATTGTTATATGAAAGACAAAATGTGCGTAAATTACACGTCTTGGAAACACGTTCTGTGTGCTGAACAAGTAATTACGATGGGGATTTAGCTAAGCGATTAATTTAGAGGCCGCTTCTGTCAATAAAGCTAAATGATTAACTAATGAATATCATACAAGGTCTGAGAAAATTTCGTACTGGTTCAATAGTCTCCTATTGTTTATATTTTGCCGTAATCCGGTAAAAAGCCGTAACGATCTACTTCTATGTTGATTTTGAAGACATAATAGTTTTGTCTGAACTGAAGTTTTAAGCTCTTTCAATGTCTTACATTTAACAGTTTTTACCAGTGGCTACGAACAAAATAGAGATTTCTTACTTAGACAGAAAGAAAATGATTTTCATACTGAATCCGGCCCTATATTTAACTTCTTTTTATATAAAAATAAAAGCTTAGGAAAAAAATGTTTTTTTTTTACCACCCACGTTTCACCGAGTACGTCCCTGCATGTTATGCTGCGATTAGTGAACTCACCACAATGACTGCCTTCAAAAAATAATTCAAAAACAATTAATTCATTTAAAAATTAACATTTTTATTGATTACATGTCTATTTACTTTATTTATGCGTCATGCATGAGAGTTGACAAAAACCCCCCGTGGTTTAATACAAGGTTTTCGGAATTAGATTTGATATGTTTTTTTTTATAATACCTACATAATATTTTTATAATGCTCGTTGTCACACTTCTTAATTAGTTTATTAAGGTGTATAATATACACCTTAATAAACTAATAATAAAAAAATACCTAAACCCTCCCCTACCCTCCTTATATTATAAGGAGGATAGGGTAGGGGTTAGGTAATTTTATGGTGTACATAATAAAGAGTATTTTATTCTATCCTATTAAGGTGCTTCAAAAGCACGATATTAATAAAAATGGCTGCAAAAGAATATCGTGAGGTACAATACGGCCCATGAACCATAGCCAGTCTGAACATATGCACTACAAGCTTTCGCGCATGTTCACTCACTCACACTTGCATCATGTCACCATTTGCAATACTCGTATTGACGTAAGGCTCCCTCAAACAGGCGCGTCGTGACTCTAGTAGAACAATTTCTATGAAAACTTTGTGGAAATTGTTCTACAAAAGTCGCGTCGCGATGTCGCGTCGCGCCTGTCTGCGGCAGCCTTTAGGCTCGTTTGCACCACAAATCACTAAATACGTTTAGCGCTAAGCGTGTTTAAAACATTTTGAAATATGAAATATGACAGATTCATGTTTGAAATATGTTTAGAGTATAGCGATTAGCACACTAAACATTTTAAGGCGGAACCTTCAGGATAGCCCGCGAAATTCAAATTTGCAGGTCACTGTCAGGTTGTATTTAGATTTAAATATGATTCGCGACCGTAACAAATATGGCTTTACAGAATTATAATCATTAGAATCAGCAATACATCTCTATAAGTTCATATTACCCTATTGAATGACTATTTCATGAAATCATGACATTTGAGGGCAATTCTAACTTAAGGAGTTGTATTGCTTATTCTAATGATTATAATTCTGTAAAGCCATATTTGATACGGTGGCGAGTCTTATTTAGATCACCATACAACCTGATACTGACAGGCAAATTGCAAAAAACGAATTGAATTTCGCGGGCTACCTTGGCGCATCCCCCTTAAGTGATTTGTGGTGTAAAAAGGCCATACACGTATTCCTAGCATAGTTAACTGTAGAAGTTCACTATGATCATCATCATTTCAATGGAAAGACACACAGCTGGACATCGGCCGGTTCTGTGCTTCTCGCTTCCAGGTCTTCACAAGGTCATCGGTCTACCATGGGCCTTCCAACGCTACGTCTCAGGGGGTCTACTCTCTAAGCTCAATATCCGTAGTGTCGGCTGAAGTTACAGGCCTTTGCTACTCCGTATCACCTACGGACATAAGTTTACTTCTAGAACTAAAAATTAATGACAACACCATTTGACAATTGCCCTTACTCCCGATGTGTTTCGCCTATCCAAAAAGGTTAATTAATCGGGAGTAGGGTTCATTCTGAAGCATCGAACTGCTTTCGGACGGGTCTGTATCTTCGTTGACGGACTTACAGAGTAGGGCCCCTGGTATGAAGTCGCCAATCCAGAACCTTTCTGCGAGCAATGTGTACTGCCCACTGCCTCTTAAGTTTGGTAATTCTTCGGCATATGTCGGTTACCTTGGTTCTCATACGGATTTCTTCATTTCTGATTCAATCACGTAGGGAAACTCCAAGCATAGCCCACTCCATTGCCCTTTGGGTGCCTTTCAGCCGTCTGAGGCCCATTGTGAGTGACCGTTTCAGGAGCAGTGGTGGCCCAGTGGTATCGGCCCCGACTTACGAGTTGTAGGTCGTGGGTTCGAACCCAGGCAGGCGCTTTACTTTGTGTAAATAATTTCATCACCACTGCTCTCAAAACGGTGAAGGAAAACATCGTGAGGATACGTGTCTTAGAACCAAAAATTCGAAGACATGTGACATCTACCAACCCGCACTGGGCCCGCGTGGTGGATTACAGCCCATTCCCTCTCAAAGAGAGGAGGCCTGTGTCCCAGCAGTGGGAACATTATAGGCTGATTATGACGTTTCAGAAGAAGAATTTAACAGGAATAAACTTAAGTCGTATGTCTAAAAGCTTCCTAAAAATTGTAGTCATTAGTTGTCTTGATTAACATAAGTGATTGGATTGATAAACGATGTGTGTTTTATTATATAATTAAACTCTATTCTATCATTAATGAGCTGAAAAAGATTTATGAGCTTTTTCTTAATTCATTGACTATATTAGGCACGCTTTTAGTGACATCCTGGTGTAATTTGGTCTAGTTGCTATTTCTTTATCAAAAAAACAATGAAACTAGTTTCTCCACATCTGATTTTGTCTATAGTAGGTGCGTTTGTAGATTAAAAAACTTAAAAAAAAAAAGTAAGAAAGTTTTTATTTTTCACTTTTTAGTTGCGGTACCTACCCCACACTAATTCATATACCACTACTTGGTATGTAAATAACAGTGACAGGAAATTATTAACACATCATCATAATAAACTAAGTGGAAAAAGTATGCATTATTAAGGATAACTCAAAAACTACTGGACAGACCTTGATCAAATTTAAATGGGACCACATGTGAAGCACCAGCTATCAAATAAAAAAGAATCATCCAAATCGGATGACCCAGAAAAAAGTTCTGAGCTAACACAAATAAAAAAAAAAAAAAACGTACAGACGAATTGAGAACCTCCTCCTTTTTTGAAGTTGGTTAAAAATTGTATGCTATCGTCGTACGGAATATCGGTAGAGAATATATTTTGGATACCCATAATGTAATTAAGAGTTCCCATGACTATTAAGATGGAACAGAAAACATAACGTTAATATACAGGATATTTTTGAGGTGTGACCTCTTGGTTTTTGACTTAATTATTTGCCATGATCCAGGCTATAGTAGTACGTAGGTATTATGTGATTTAATTAGCTTTGATTAAATATTTAGGTTAAAAAGTTTACAGCATTGTGAAGGCGGCGGTGGATTAGTAATATTAACTAGAGGTCGCCCATTGGTCGAGATTTAATTAAAAAATTCACATATACTACCATTGCTGGTGTAGAAAAATTAAGCAAGCTATGTGCATGCTAATTATAGACAATAAGAGTTATAATAAATTAATAAAATTGTTTATGAATTAATATTATTAGTTTGATACAATAACATTGATTTAGATTAATTGAATAGGATTATTTGTAATGTCAAAATATTAATTACTATGCAAAAAATATATATTCAAAATACAAATAACATTAACAAAAAAGAAAGAAAAAGAATAATGTTATGTCAAAAAATATAAGTTCTAGTGTCAAAATATTTAATTATAATGTCAAAATACCGATAGCATGGAATATTAATTACAATATCAAGAAGTATGATTTAAAAATTCATTAACGGAATAAAAACACATGTCTAAAAGCTAAGTAAACATTTTACACTTGAATTTATTCATAGGTAACATTCTCAAGCCAGGTGGTAATTTATTATATTTTTTTACTGTCATACAATTGGCATTTCTGCTGTATAGTTGCAATCTCTGAGGAGGTACTAGCAATTTCCCGGCATTTTTTTTATTCAGTCTTTGGGAGACTTGTTCATTCAACCTTAAATCCATTTTATAGATCTATTCCCATCCAATACCAAGAGCTAATACCATTTGATATTAGTTTATTTCCGACTTTATTTTCTATTCCCAACGAGTACCACATTTTATTAAATAAAAAATATTACTAACGAATACCAAAGCGTGACTTTTTGTACACTCAGCTACACAAAGTTTTATTTAAATTGCGTTTTACCGAAATCTAGGGTAATCTAAATATAGGGTTAGGGTTAATAAGCTGGTCGACGGAGCCCCGCTTCGCGGGGCTCCTATTTCTGTCTAAAGGGTTTAAAGGAATCTAACCAACCGAACCTCGGGATGCCACTGACGTCGACCGTCTAGGGTTAGGATTTTCGGGAACATTTATTATGTTTTCGGAAACTTAGTTCGGTAATTCATTTTAACACAGCTTAGCTGTTAGTATTACAGTCAACCAGAGATCGATCGCTGGAAGTTAATTTGGTAGGTAGGTAGGTAGGTTAAACATTACTTAAAATCACTCAAAGCATTTTAATTTTACTGAACCTGACTGTATCTGATTTCTTCAAACTTGTTTTGGTATTGGTTTTAAAATGTGGTACTCGTTGGGAATAGAAAATAAATTCGGAAATAAACTAATACCAAATGGTATTAGCTCTTGGTATTGGATGGGAATAGACCATTTTATAATGGATTGTAATCAATCAATTGAATAATAATCATTTTGTGTAATAGATATTTGTGCTTTATTTAAATAAAGCACAAATATCTATTACACAAATTGTAGGATAAACAAAATAGGTTTCATTCAACTTTTTATTTTTTATAAATCTTTACTTTGGTCATCTAAATCCATAGCAATCGTTTGTTTACATGTCAGATTATATTTTTTTGTCAAATGCATGGTTGTGTTTTTTTTTATTCATTTAATGTATTTTTATGCATAATTAAAAGAAAACATATCAGCATTTTGCATTCCTTCTCTATATAAACTATAAGTGTGCGAAATTTCATACTCCTCCGTCCGCGCAATTTTCGTAAAAAGGGGTACAAAGTTTTTGGTTCACGTATTAATATATAGATCATGGTCCAGCTGGCATAATTTTGATATGGAACCTTATGAATTGAGCCGCCGCCGGTTTTGTGTTACAAAATACAAATGACTTCCATTTATCTCTAACTTAAAAATACAACAAAACTGTTATGAGTTTCTGACACAACAAGTAGGTACGTTAAGCACGACTCAGACTAACTTAACTCACACTTGAACGTATAACTTTATGCTAGTAATGGTGCTTAAAATACTGATATTGGTGGATAAGTGACACTTAAGTGAGTAAGCAGTTACGTACTTAATCAATATGAATGTTTAAACTTAAAGTGGGTGTAAATGACAGAAAACATTAGCTTGAAATGTGAGGTAAGTTTGTGTTAAGTCTATGTTAAGGTGATCTTTCGTAGTTCCGAAGAATATAGCTTAAAAGGCGACACTTACATATTATGTAGAAAGGACAGTTCAATGTTCTTAAAACTCAGTGTGGGTGCCTACCCGGAGAACGGTAGTCCCTTGTCATATTAACAGTGAAATATCGGCACGACGTGATCACAGCTAAGTATTCTAAGTATTGCTTAACTTAAAACCGAAATCACTTAAGGGGACTACAGGACCTTAACGGTAGTTTTATAATGCCTAAAAGTAGGTATATGATCCACTGCAGTAAACAAAATCAGAAAAATATATGATATTCTTCAGGATATATTCTAGTTAGATAGTGAGTTGAAAACATAATACAACTTATTTGATATGATAGAAAAAAACACGAAGATACCTCTATAAATTTATTTTAACTACAGATTATTCTACAAGCAACATATTAACGTAACTGTTTTATTTTTTTAGTCCAATGAATAGATTTTTTATAAATAGATAATTGCTTTATATTTTGCAATAAATTACCAGCGATGTGTCATCGCGCTTCTCTTAATTTTCTATGCAGCTCGCTTTAGCTGTTGTCAGCCTCTTAAGCATTATTACGTAAGCATATAAATAAATTAGTATTTCAAAGCGTCAAAAGTCTTCATAATTATGTGAAGAAAACTTCTCGTACAGATGATACTACTACTGAATGGTGATATTCTGAATATTTCGATATTCGAAGGTGAAACGGCGATGCCTATTTAAAAAAAGTGAGTGCGCAGGATTTGTATTCAGTCAATTGAGTGAGGTTTAAAAGAAAAAAATCAGAACAGCACTATAGTATGTTATTTCATATGTTTGGGTTAGAGCTTCTTCTGCTGTACACCCTGGTCCGCTGCTACTTGAGGTGAGCGCAAAATGTACTCTTACAATCTTACCAGCTAACAAACTCGTTTTCATTCATTACATTTTTATTCATATTAGTTCATCGCTAATCACTCAAAACCCATACTTAATTAAACATAAACTCACGCCGTTTCCCATGGAGGTAGATAGAAACCATAGAATGCCACCTGCTACGATCGTTAGTCCTTAGATACTCCTTTTGCTCAAACTTATAATTTTCCAACCAAATACCTCTTTTACCTGTTCTTTACAACAGAAACTCATTTGACTTGCTATCGTTACTAAAAATCTTCAAACTTCAGTATGTTGACCATTATATGTAATGTATTTTTACCATAAATTGTGGAATGATGGACGGCTGTTCGATAGTAAGGGAAATAATATGAATATTTCATGAGCTTTACACTTAATTTGTTCTAAAATAAACAGGTCAAGTAATTTTGTGAAGTGTTGTGGGATGCCGTGGTTAGGGGTCGGTATTGAGGTGAAAATTGGGTCAAGTTTTAATGATGAAGTAAGTACTGAAATATCGATTATTTCATTTTATTTTTTATTGAAAGGAACAGCAAATAGTTACATTATAAGAACTTACAACTTCGATCAATAATAGTACTTACTAGATTCCCGATAAGCGCTGCAAAAACGGCCCGAAAAATAAGAGCACAAATACTATTGTGCTCTTATTTCAAATTAGTATAGCCAACGTTAAGACGTCTAAATGCTACAGTGCGCGTTCAAAATTTGTATAAATAACCACCGTAACACCAAGATTTTGTAAAGAATATTTCTTTTTCAGTAATTTTATATTATTATGTATGTTTATCATAAAATAAAAATAATTAAATAGTAAATATAAATCATTTAGCAAATATTATGATTGTTTGTGACAACGCGCCAACTATTGTAACAAACATCGACTGTTCTGGAACAGGGAATGCACGGAGTAGTATTGTTTTTCATATGTTATTTTTCATCTAAGTTAGATTTCCTCCGGATTGGTTCAAAATCAGACCAATCCGGAGTAAATCTAAATTAGAGAAATGTATTGATGATCCTTATGATTATAATTATGTAAATACTAAATACACAATTTTGTTATTGTCGCGAATCATATTTTGATCAAGATACAACCTTGCAAATAGCCTGCAAGTTGCAAAAAACGCAAGAAAATTTGAAATTCGCAGGCTGTCATAGCACATCCCCCTTAGAGAGACCGATTAGGATTGTCCAGATACATTATTTAAAGCATCCACCTCGTACGCACCTTCAGTCATGGTTGTTTACCTACTATACTCTTATTTGCAGTTTAATTTAAATGAAAAATTTATTTGATTTAAAACAACTATTTATTATAAATCGCGTAAATGAGTAGACGCACCCATTTTTATACGGTTTTTATGAGCCAACCCGCAGAAAATTGGCAGTGGTGAGGAAATTATTTACACAAAGTAAATTTAAGCGCCTGCCTGGGTTCGAACCCATAACCTACAACTCGTAAGTCGGGGCCGATACCACTGGGCTACCACAGCTCTCACATAGATGTATACTGACCATTAATAAAGTTGACATTCAGATAAAGATAACATAATATAAATAAAATGTAACCTTAGTATTATGAAATACTAAAACTCAGCATATGAAAGGTGAACTTTTATTTCTGATCAGTAAAACTTCGAATCTTTGCTTCTCCAGTTAAATTATCATAAGTAGGTAACCCAGAAACTAAGTTTCTAGGTTAATATTTTTAAACCAAAAAAATCGATTCACAGAGAGATTTAAAAAATAATCGTTTGCTGTTTATATACTGTCATATATTCAATAATGAAGGCGAGATATTCAGGACGGATTAAGTTTGCACAAAACTTTGAATATCCATGGTGGGGGGTTTGGCTTCCATGATATGCTACAAAACATGTTTAAGAAATTCGTTAAAAGTCAAAGTACCTAGATCAAAGTTGAAAATTGACTTCCTCATCAACTTACATGACACTAAAAAATATTATTACTATCAAACGTTATTTATACCGCACATAATAAGTTATAAACTTGAGTCTATGAAGTTAATACCGTCTACTTTCATTAGTCGGTTAGGACGTTCCATAGAGTTTCGAGATGTAATCGTAAACGCTAACTGCTTTATCCTTTACTTGGTAAGATGTGTGAAATACGTGTTTTTGTAAAGTTAAGGTCTGTATCGAATGGGACAATCCCGGGATAGTGGCCAAGTATTATGGCTGGTTATGAGATGTAATTTTTATTATAAGAATATTTTAAATCAGAAACTTACAGTAGTTAAATCAAAAGGCAGTTAAAAAGGTGGCTGGGACAGACTTGATGTGGAAGGACAGGGTGTTGTGGCGTAGCCTGGGAGAGGCCTATGTCCAGCAGTGGACTGCGATAGGCTCAGTTGATAGGCTTATAGCATATAAGATCAAAATATATTATAATCTTATGAATGTTTAAAATATAAACTTGATAGTTTACAAAAAAAAAATATGTTCGTTATAAAATTTTGTTCTGAACAAGGATTTGTAATCCTGGATTTTTTTAAATAAGTAAAAACATTATAAACGTGCAACCGGTGGAGCAATTATACTAAACAGCCTGGAATGCTCTAAGCGTCCAGTATAACAACGCGTTCAGGGGTTTGTCGGGCTCCCATGGCGGTGCAGTGCCTCCGGCATGTTCGCCGACCATAGCACGGACAGCTTCCAGGCGGTGCTTTGCAAAAGAAAGATCTCCTTGTGGTCTCGGGTAAGGGTAGCACCAACACGCTTCTGAGCGTAGTGTCTGACAAGGTGGACAGCCGAATCCTGAAGCATTGGTCGCTCATGCATGTCCAAAATAATAATTATTTTAAGTTTTACTAACATAGCTATAAGTATCTACCTTCTAACTAACATAATATGGACTTGTATCAATTACTGTGTGCTTGGTCTGAAATAAATATTTTCAATTTCAATATACAGTACGGCTTTTCGTAAATGAATATTTTTTATTGGCAATGACTTATTTTCCGTTCTTACAGTGATTCTTAAAAATTGTATACGCCCCTCAAAAATCATGTATCACGTTAGCATATATGTATTTCAAACTAGCTTTTGCTCGCGGCTTTCCCCGTGTGTAGGCCAGACATTATCCCACGCAAACGTACTACCGGGATAAAAAGTATCCTAACCCAGATCATGGTCTACTTGTGTGCTTAACTGGAGAAAACGTGAAAGGAACAGACAGAGGTAGTCTTGAATTTAGAACATTGAGTATGAATCCCGTATTTCCCGGGACTGCTACAGTTCGCAGCGACCTTTACAGCTCAACGGCCCTTGTAACATGATTGTCCCACATAACCACGCCCGTTCCATTGGCCATGACAAACACATTTGATACAAATATATGAGACAACTTAGCTCTTATTTAATCTAGGTAATCGTACCTGTATATTGAATACTGGTAAGAAGTATTAAATTATTGTGGAAGGTTTTTATTGGATTTGTTGGGTTAAGGTCTGTCTATAAAATACTTTTGTTGAGACATAAAAGCAATTGGTTACTCTTGCCTGATCTACAAAGATGTTTAGCAGATGCAACTTCAGTGGATTGATCCTCTTTATATGAACCTTTTTTTTTTTCATCTATAAAGCCTAATTTATCATTCATATATCGACTGCGAAGTATCAATATCTAATAACTAACATTTTTGCGATTTTCACTTTATTGCATATTCGTAGGTAAAATATGAAAGACCTCGGACATAAGGTCTGAAATCATTATCAACATCACTAGCGTTTCGTACAATTTTTTAAATATAAGTAACTTTTTGATTCAAATGTTAAAAAACTATAGATAATTATGTAACGTTTCTGTCGCCTCCTGTAAAATCATGGTTTTATCATTTAGCGTGGAAAGATTTTTTCATATAATTTTAAGGAAATTTATAGTTATTTATGATACTAGTGCGGTAAGTTGGTTTTTACAAACGAGTAGACGAATGTAAGCCCGAGACGAAGTCGAGGACTTACCATAGTCACGAGTTTGTAAATACCAATTTCCGCACGTGTGTCATACAACGTTTTTCAACACATTTGCGAGAAAACAGTACAATAATAGCGGATTCCTCGCAGGAACTCATCATATTATTTTGTTTTTTAAATATCAGTCGGAAAGTCGCAACAATCTTTGACGTTTCTAATATGAAAACGGCGCGAATTTGCAAATGGCGCCACGTGCGCGTGGTGAAAATTAGAACTACATATTTCGTCTCATTTTCTCTTTAGTATTAAAATGAGACAAACATATTGAGCAAAAGCGCTTCCAAGGAACCAACCCGCACTGGGCCTGCGTGGTGGATTACAGCCCAGTCCCTCTCAAAGAGAGGTAGCCTGAGTCCCAGCAGTGGGAACATTATAGGCTGATTATGCTTATGCTTCCAAGGAGGTCCGATTATTCAGCTTATTTATTCTCGTAATGTGAAACTCCTTGGTGTAATTCTTATATATTTTTTTATGGAAATTAAAAATAAACCGTAAAGGATACGCACGGCGCTATACAACCGAGTATGCGGTAAAACATGTACTTAGGCGTGAGTACCTATTTTACCGCACGTTCCGTTGTATGGTGCGTAATTTTTAACTTTCAATCAACGTATACAGGCATCGTAAATACATTTTTTGAGCAAATGTGTTGAAAATTATTTTACATACCTAACCTAACTACACCTACTTGATTTTTATACGCCATCAACGGCAAAACATAGTGTACTTATACATATTTTATTTACAACACCTGTTTTTTACATCCACCTATGTTTTACAAATAAAAACTTTGACTTTGACTATAGTTTTTAGATATTGGTACTACACCGTCCATATGTAAGTAAGACCCCTCGGCCTTACTTACATATCTACGGTATTCGAATATTGCAATCTGAATCTTACCGCTTCAAACTGCAAGATCTCCAGTCTTCGTATAAATCTAGTAGTATAGGTACCTTAAGACTCTAATATTCCCGAGAGTACCTCAGGAAAGCGGTTTATGACCCTAATTCGCCAACAAGGTCTATAAGTAAAGCATGCAAGTAAGCCAAGCTTATACCTAATAGACCATCTATTGGATTTTGTAATTCCCACTGTTTATATAACTAAATATAGTAAACCTTTTTAAGGCGCTTCCCCGACCAAACGACCTTGAGCGTTCGGTCCTTCTCTGTCCCGTCGCTGAGTCTCGTCTGTCTCGCTCCCTGCGCACGCTCATTTATCATAGAATTCACAAAAAAAATGAAATTATTTTAATAAAAAAAAACAAGCGATGTTTTGAAATAAAATAAAACGTGTATTATTTAGATGTTTAAATGATCTATCCATTAGTGTAATCCTGAAATAAATAGAACGTCACCTTTAGCAAAAGATGCATGCAATCAATAATTTTAGTCACTTTTTTACAAGGCGATTTTAAATGTATTTTTAACACATAAAAACAAATAAGAACGTGCAATGTGATGATAGGATATCCAACATTAATAATGTGCTCGTAGTTTATTACCCATAGTGAATGAGTTAATAGCCTCTGAATAACGCACTATGGCAAGGTTTTAGTCGGGGTACCGCCTTAAGGATTATGTTTAGAGCTTCAGTAATACTGATCTATCTTTATGTACATACTACGATTATTATCTGTTTGACAGCACCGATGTTATGGCTATAATCTCACGGTTGTGCATTTTAACGTACTATTGAGAAAATCTTTTAAAGATCTGTTTTCAGGTTTAAATCCAGACTTTATAGTGAAAGAAAAACATCGTGAGATCGTGAATTAAATCCCTACGGCTGCGTCCTAGTCAAAACGATCGTTGTGCGAATACGCGACTGTCGCGTGCTTTTGCTCGGCGAACTCGAGCACGTGGTCGCGTCGACAGAGGGCGCCTTCCGGTTTTCCGAACAAAACAGTGACATATGAACGATTGCGTATTCACGCGTGTCTGAAATAATACAAAGAGAGAAAGTAAAATACAGATTTCACTTTTATTTAAATGAAATGTAAAAACAAGGGCGAATTACACTCAAAGCAGTTTTACCAAGGGACAAGAAAAAGTGTGTCGCCACACTTAAAAAACATTTTTATGGCACAATAATGCTGCATTCATAAAAAAACAAGAAAATACAAAATAAAAAAAATATTTGATTCTAAATCATTATAAATTACTGCAATTAATTAGATTAATTTATAATGTTTTACAATATCAAAATATTTGTTCACATTGAACAGCGCGAACGATCATTGTAGTTAAGACGCGGAGTAAGGCCTAGTCATAATAGAAAACTATCGACAACATTATCATTTGTCACACTTAATGGGAAAACGTTTACCTCCCCTCTCCTCTTACTAACACAATATGGATGATTTTTCCGAAATAAATAAATTGAATTGAATTGAATTGAATTGAAACAATGATGAAACAATGATGGCTGTAACACGTCATAGTACGGCCTCTGAGGCCGTACTATGACGTGTTAACGCCATCATTGTTCCAGCGTGAAAGAGAGACGGAGCTATATATGACCGATAGCACTATCCCTTTTTCGCAATGGAACCATGATGGTATTAGCACGTCATAGTAAGGCAACTGGAGGCGAGCCGATGCGTTCGGGTTCGCTGATCATAATGATCGCGACGATTGCGTTTTCACGCTTTCTGTTAGGACAGGGCTTTACACGTATGAATAACGCATCTTAATCGATGCTCGGTCCATCACTGAATGCGAAAAGTTGTTTTCCTTATAAGGAGATTTCAAGCACATCATTTTTGAAGAGACCTATGTTTGAATCTTCAACAGACTCTTAAAAAGTAAACAGAGATGTATACATAAATTGCAATATCATACTAGGATGGCTTCCATTTTCCGTGACAAATACACTGTTTAAAAATAACGGAATACGAGAATACCCCGTTCACTTGCATTTAAAATGTTGCAAGATAAAGGCTGAACACACGAGTGTACCGGTACGCTGCGTACAGTGCAATGTGTCGTTATAAGGCAGGTGCATATGCACGGCTGACGAGGCATTATAATGTGTTTGTAAGGCGCATTTACATATTTTGAGGTTTGTGTGTTTATGACAATAAGTTATAGGGTACTCTTACTCAGAGAATTGTTTACAGTTTCAGGTTATTAACGTGATTCTACTTTTGTTTACAAAGTATTATGTTGGCTTATAGTAGCGATGGCAACCACATTTTTTGCTAGGTGGCCTGTTTACCTAACTTAAAGGAAATGTGTAATTATAAAATAGTTTTACTCATTTTACCCGATTTGCGAAACATAGTTTTAAGAAGTGTTTTCTTACATCTACATATTTTAAGGCCTATTTCTAAAATATGAAATATTTGCGTAAAATTATCCTCATGCCTGACGCCTCACATCCGTGTGTTGTGTTCTCGACTTAAGGCAGGCAGAACAAGTCGCTAAATGCTAGATTCATATTCGATATGCATGTTAACATACAGATAATTGTTATTCGTAAGATCCTTTGCATAACAAAATGAAAACAGAAGGTTTAGTTAATTTTGCCTATCGTGTGGTTCTTGGTAAAGGAAAGGTGACAATTAAAAAAGAGGGTTTCTGGTTATGACCACACTATAGAAGAGAAAACTTACGACATGAGTCGAGTATACGCAATTTAGCGTCACCGACCGAATGGAGCTGAGTATACCCGATTCAGCGTCACTAACCCGAGCGTAACGGTTGCGTTCAGTGATTAGAAAAAATGCAAAGTGAGTTTAAACAAATTTTCACTTAAAATAAAATCGTCTGCGTAGAGCGTTTCCTCTGTCATTAAAATTTCTTATTGTTTGCCAAACAATAAACATGCAGCACCCAGGCGTAGTTAAAACACATCGAGCGGTAGACAGAGGCTGTTCAGAAAGAGCGCAAAGGGAGCCTAACGAAGTTTTCACTTCAAAAACATTGCCTACTGAAGGTATCGGGATCGGAGACGAATGCCTGTGTTTCAGTGCCTGATAGCCACTTTCTACCAGTAAAAAAATTATCTGTCTAATAGTATCTAGGTAGCAGGTATAAGTTTACAGGAACTTATCTACAATTGATTAAAAGTGCTATAAGATTATGTTCAAGGGCAATGTAGCAATATCCTTTTTGCAATAAACTGTTTTGTATGGTGTTTTATATGACTACGTCGTTGGTCTAACTGCCTCGTTGGTTTGACTGCTTTGTTGGTCTACCTGCCTCGTTGATCTGACTGCCTCGTTAATTTGACTGCCTCGTTGGTCTGACTGCCTCGTTCCATTGACTGCCTCGTTGATCTGACTGCCTCGTTGGTCTGACTGCCTCGTTGCTCTGACTGCCTCGTTGATCTGACTGCCTCGTTGGTCTGACTGCCTCGTCGCTCTGACTGCCTCGTTGATCTGACTGCCTCGTCGGTTTAGTGGTCGCAAGCGCTACTGCTAAGCATGAGCTTAGAGTCTGAATTTTTGCCCGGTTGATGGCAATAGGTTCTCCTTGGGACTTAAAACATAACTGGCGAAATGTGGGTGTACTTTTGGTACTTACACCTCCGCCCAAACCTTCGGGGAAACAAGGTGTGATGTTATGTTATGTTATGTATACTTATTTTGGCAAAATAAACCCACAATTTCATTGCTCACGGTACAGCCCTTTTTGGGCCGTGTGATCATGAACGATGCTGATGATAAACAAAGGGTTTTTCTTTTCCTGCCAGTGTCGCGGGTTTGTCCCAATGTGTTACCGTGGCCCTGGCGCACAGGCAACTGAAGGAACACGGGTGGGTTTTAGTCAGTAAAAATCAGACACGCCCTCCCGGTCCGCCCAGAGCGGGAGAAGTTATTTGATGATTTCCCACTCAAAAGAAATAAATAAAAAAGGGGGTTATATTTTCGAGCGTCAATTGTAAGTGTCTTTCTGTTCCTTTTTGCTATATGGTCCGACACTCTACACTTTAATCCAGGAGGTCTTTCGCTTCAATCGTTATGCTAATTTTACGAAGGCTCAATGGTTCCGTCGTTATTAAATTATGCAATAATGTGAATAAGTAGCATAATCTTAAATTAGAAACCTGTATAAGGCGTTGTGTTATTTGAAATTTGTATGAAATCATTTATGTAAAGATTAGTTCTAATAGGAAAACCCAAGTACTGAAGGTAACTTGATAGACTCCTTTAAAAAAAAATCCTGTTGCACAATCTATTTAATCGATGATGAGATGTTTTCCTAGCACAGTGTGTGTGTGTGTTCGTGAACGGGCGCCGTCAGTAGGGACTGGTCATCTCTTAGCTGCCACGGCCTATTTTAATTATTTTATTTTTATATTGTTCTTTTGTGTTTCTTTTTCCTGTACTCTCGATGCTTTTAACGTGTACAACGTGTACTTCAACATTAATGATGTAACTAATATTTTTGTAACAATATAATATAAAAGAGTGTCCATGGAGTTTCTTGCCCATTATTATTCATAGGTACCTAGTGTACCTCCTACGCTTTGGAATGGGCAACTACTTTCATATTTCTGAGTGACCAATTCAAAAGTGCCTGAAGTAAATGCTTTCAGTTTGAGTTTGAGTTCGTGATTGGCTAATTATGTATTGCTAGTATAGAGGTATGAGGAACAGGGTGTAAAGTTCACTCATACCCTATAGAAAAGGGAGGATCCTCCGACCAGACGGGTGTTGTGCCTGGTGGGCAACTGCCCGACGGTTGATGTCGGGACGTTGTATATATGCTAGTCGCGCAGTAAACTCTGCTTGCGCGATGCACGATTTGTGTGACGTCAGTATGACGTGTAGCTCGCATGTGGCGATGTTGATACCGCTACATCACTCCCCCCCGGAGACCGGAGGTCGATATATATTTTGGTTTAATAGGTCAACTCAGTCGTCAATTCTATGAATACTCGGAAAACAGCTCTAAAGATGCGCCGGATTGATCAATACCATTAGAAACTGGAAATATGTTATCATCACCATCAGATCAGCTTATAAACGACACCACAGACCCTCCCGTTACAACCGTCCCTATCATATTTTATGCCAACCATAAACTATCGTAGCATTACTATTCAAGAGGTCAGGACTGGACCGTCCTCCATAACATACAGAGCTACAGCCTCATCACTCTTATTGACCCTAGCTGAAACAGGTTGAAAACCAAACAGAACGAATATAACTGCTGTTATAACGAACTGTTACTGCTGAGATACCAGTTATATTATAACCAGCAATTTGGTAAACTGTCAGCTTCAATTCCACATAACTTTAGACATTTTACTCAGTTCAAAACTACCTCTGACATGCAATGTAGGTAGGATACTTGGCAAAATGTAAATGTGTTCCCTATCTGTGTTTAGGATCGTATAATTTAAGTTCTATGGTGTATAAAAAGACCCACAGGATTGCTTAGTGCTATATTATTGGGCGAATCTGCCCACGAGTGGCCGTTTGGCATTTGTTTAGCATTTTATTCAAGGACTTGGGTGTACCGTTGCAGATAACACATGTCCTATCCTACCGCTATGCCAATCTTTTAGAAGCATACAAGGCGATATTGAAGTAAGGTTGTGTACAGGGAGTCTGGATTTGTGCCCAGTTGATAGCAATCGGAACTAAAACATAACTGGCGAAATGTGGGTGTACTATAGGTTGACCTCTGCCTAATCTTTCGGGGAATACGTGCCAGGCGTGATGTTATGGTAATTAATGGATAACCCTAGAATGGAGCGTAGAATGATAAAGCTCTGCACTAATTGTTATCCTATTAAAATGATTGACATACATGTTCCTATTCTGACACTTTATTCTGATTGATACTTTGACATAACGTTTTTTTTTTTGACATTTATTTATAAATGTTACTACTGCTATTAATCTGTTTTTTGTTATTTTTTTTTATAATACTAATGACATTTATTCGGTATCAATAGAATTTCTGTTTAATATTGGAATTGAATATTATTTGCATGCCCCTGAGACGGTAGAATATGGAGGACTACTTTTTTAAGAAAACATCTATGTACCAATTACCCATGTTTGCAAAAATAAATGATTAAAAAAAAACATAAAATATACTTATCTTAAGTAGGATTAGCAGGGATGTTTTTTTTTTTATAAATAGATAATTTATTCACTTTATTTTAAATTCTTGTACACACGGATTCATATCAAACTATAATTTCTAGTATAAGCTGACCTCTCATTGTACGGAAATCCTATACAATATGAGATCAGCTTATACTGGATACGTATATCCTAATATGTAGCCTTGTGTACGCCACGGCCACAAATAAAAGAGTTTCATCTGTTTTTGTTGATATAATAATAAAACGTTAATACTGCTAATTGATAGGCTGTATGACTACTTATTACATGAACATAAAAAAAAACATTTTTTTGACAGCCGTTCTCTGTCTGGAGTTTCTTGCCGGCTCTTCTCCATAGGAAACGACCAATTGGAATCGTGCATCGTGACATTTTATAAGTGCCCATGAAGGTATATGCGAAACAAAATATTTTGATTTTGACGTTTGAAGCAATTTCAAATTTATCCATTATTTACCGGACTCCCTGTATACGCATTATTATTAAGGAAAATGGTGAAACGAGTGGGCGGGAAAGGCGTTATCATAAAGTCTAAAATGCTGCGGGATTTTGCCCGTGGAGATACTGTGCTGTGTCTATCATAATGTTTCTGCTTCTAGCTAAGCTTATAGCACAGATTCCATTTCAACGAGTTGTTTTTGTGTAAAACCGCGGGTTTTCTCTACAAAGCGCTTTCTAAATGGCAGCTGGTCAATGGCTGTCATTTAAAATTACATTATGCTATAATTTGTTAAGAAAACCATCGAAGCTGTGATTTGTAAGTAATTGTTTCCTGTTGAGTTCATGGGAAGAGGTGTGTCAGACTTAGAAGTAAGTACATAGATTCAGTAGCCGTTCACAGACCATAGGGAAGCAATGAGCACACACACAGATGGAAAGGGGTTATTCCCAAAGTACTCCTAAAAGAGTTCCCAAACTACTCCATGAAAAATATAATATTTTTATTATAAATGATAAATGATAAATGATTTTATTTCTGTAAGTAGGTTTGTACAAACACTTTTACACGTCAATCATATTTTTAAACTAGATGAGGTCGGCGTTTCCTATCTGACTACTCTGAGAAGAAAGGCCGAAACAAACTCAGAGGTCACAGTCTCTTTTAAAGTCCAGACATAATCTTGGTCAGATCATGTGAAGACCATGTAGAATTGTGTCTGAAATGGTCTTTTGAGGAAAAATCACACAGATTGAGTGGACCTGTCCAGTCAGTGCAAGCATTTGGTAGTAAGCATGCAGCTCAACTCAGAACTTAAGGAACTCAACGATTAGTAGTTTTCAGCCACGTTATCCAGGAATAGGTCGGTTGTCCGACAACCTATGGGAGCTACATTGCACTTCAGGCTCTAACAACGAAAACCGTAACAGTTAGAAAAAAAATTGCGTATGGCAATCCTCATGGACATATTGGAGGGGTCTGTCACTCTTGCTGACCATACGGTGTTCTCCAACCACCTTTGGTCGGGAGGCTGGAAAACTTGCGCAGTTCGGCCTCTTGTCGAATGGTTTTAAGACATCCTTTTGAAAACAATATCGGTTTCTTAACACATAATATAATTAAACAGGAGCAACAATTTACTTATACTTGTACATATTATTATTATTACTTTAAGTCTGATAACTATTAAATTATTTATTTATTGACTGAAAAAATTATCATACATGTTATAAATGCCTATTTTTATATTTGTAAATGTGCATGTTCTTGATCTCAAACTGGCCTGGTGGAAAGAAAGTCGAAAATAAAAACAGGGCAAAGCAGAGAGCAACCTTATAAACCCTCTAAAGCCAGGAAGATTGTGTGTGAGAGAGAGAGAGAGAGAAAACCACGAGAGAACTAAAATGTACATCAGTTATTTTAAGCCTATCCATACAAGGTGTAAAAGAATTAACGCAAGACCCGGAGTAATTGCGTAACACACTAACAGTAGCAATGGTTTTCATGTTGACAGTTCAACAAAATTCATTGCGTTATTTACGTTGTTGAGCAGAGAACCATTTCGAACATATGAAGCAAGTGATTAGCAATATCCTTCAAAATTATTCTGATTGTGATTGATAGTGTGTTACACAATTATGGTGCTGAAAGTAGTTTGTTCAGAATCGGCTTCTGAATCGATTTCCGTCATTATTTATATAGGTATGTAATTAATTTCGAAAAAATCTTTCATTTAACTTGAATCATCGCGTCATAACAAATTAATAAAATCTTTAATTTAAAGACATTTAAGTTATCTTAGAGAAATAAAGCCCACTTAAATGTACGACCGAATTTACGTTTTTTTTACCGTTTAACGTTTAATCAGGACAACTATTTAATAAGAAAACTACATGGATTGGAAATAAAATTAATACAGATGTTATTTTAGTCTTATAATTGAATATTCTAATTGCGATGACTGAGGTCTTGCGTTTATTCTGTTACAAGTAATAGAGCAGCTACGAGTACCTTAATGAGTACATTAGCATAAGAACATTGTTACTAACAAACTTATGGACCAAGTCTGAATTAAATAAATATTATTATTATTATTTCCTTTATTATTATTATTATTAACGCATCATTAATATAGCCATGAATAATCTCGTTCCCACACCGGAACCTGATCCGCTACCACACAAGGCGGAACTGAGTTAAGTATCTAAAGCGTTACTATAGTAATTCAAGGAATAACTTAAGTTCTTGTTAAGTTGCTCCTGTAAAGGCTGCTAATTGAGGATGGTGACCGTTAGCTATGGCGTAGGGAAAATAACTACATATTTGAATAAGTATGCTTGTTCTAGAAGACAAGATCATGTGAAGGCATTATCACTATATTATAGGGAAATATGTAACTGATCCTCTAAACACTTATTTACAATGTTTTTGTAAATACTTTTTGGGCATCTAATGATGTAGACATTTTTTTTTATAAAATATCCTATTTTTAATGTTTTGGCCTTTTCTCACAGTTGGTCGCAGGAACTAAGCTAGGGTACCCCGACCAAACGGGTTAGGTTAGTTCAGAACTGTTACCAAGCGCGAGCGGAGCAAGCGAAGCGAGTTGTGCCACGGTAGCGGCCGGCGAGCTCTTCATCCGAGTTGGTCGCAGTTACTAGGATATTTAGTATTTTTGGGACCCCAAAATAAGCAATCACCATATTAGAGTGTTCAATAATATTTTTAGGAGCGCAAAATGGGAGTTACTAGAGGTTTGATTAAATACATGCCTTTATTTTATTGAAAAGTTAGGTACCTGGACATTAATTTTCATATTTGGTTTAATAACTCAAATATTTGTTTGGACATATTTCAAAAGGCTACAGTTTCGTGCCGGTCAATTTAAGCAGTTTACGAGCTCTATGCGAAAGGATTTCCTGATGAGCATAACCAGCCTATAACGTTGCCACAGCTAGCACACAGGCCTCCTCTTTGTGAGAGGGAGCGGGCCATTATCCACTACGCAGGCCCAGAGCGGATTGGTGGATGTTGCATGTATTTTTCGCTAATAGGACATGCCGGTTTCCTCACGATGTTTTCTTTCACCGTTTTAAGAGCAGTGGTGATGAAATAAATTACTTACACAAAGTAAAGTGCCTACCTGGGTTCAACCCACGGCCTACACGTAAGGCCAAGGCAGTAATAACCGTATTCCTGATAAGTACTAACGAATAAATTATTATATTTCTGTACCCCTGACAACGTATATGCAAAATGTTATTGGTTCAGTGGTTAATGCGTGAAAAGGTAACAAACTTACTTTCGCCTTTATAATGTGAGTTCATTTGTATCCATAAGTGTTTTCTCAAGAAGGAACAGTGACGCATGGTGTGACGTTTCAATTAAATTCAATTAACAGGCACCTTGACAACGTCCTTCTATGGAAGAGGCCAATGGAATATTGTATTCGAATTTGGCCTATGTCCAGCGCTGCGATCGGCCTTCGAACCTTATTATTTAAACAATGCAATACCTACACTAGAACTTTTTCTATTCTGCAGTTTCGGTGAAATCTACAAATCGGTACCTACCAATATTTGTATCGAAACTGTAGATTATAAAAAAACTGATTTTCAAAAACGACAAAGTGAAAAATAACTAAGTAATTTCGGAAGCCGTGTCTTTGGTTTTGTAATTTCGTTTTTTGTCGCTTCCGAAATTAGTTAATAGTTTTTTTTTGGAAACAAAGTTTTTATTTTTTACTTTTTGGTTGTGGTACCTACCCCACACAAATTCGTATACCACTAATTGATTTATAAATAACAGTGACAGCAAGATATTATAACATCATCAATATACACTAAGTGGAAAAAATAAGTACGTTTTATTGAAGCTAACTGAAAAACTACCGAAGCAAAGTAATAAAATTTATATGAGACCGACCACCCCTTTTTTTTTCTCCCCGTCTTTGCGGAGCGGAAGGGCGTGTTAGACTCTTACTGACTAAAACCCACCCGTGTTCCCTCATTTGCCTGTGCGCGAGGGCCACGTTAACTCTTTCGAACAATCTGCGAATGAGACCACCTCTGAGGCATACCCTATCTATTAAAACAAGAAGTTTTGAAATCCATCCACAATTGCCGGAGATATTGCGTAACAAACATACAAAAAAAATACAGACGAATTGAGAACTTGCTCCTTTTTGAAGTCGGTTAAAAAGAAACAAAGAAACGACGGATGGGTTATGGTGAACGATGATATGGCTAGAACAGCTTGTCTCCGAGGCGGGATGCATGAAAATTTCGAGCTCGCTTCGCTCGCTCTTACATCCCAGTTTCTCTTGAATCTTCAGCTTTTCTGCATAGGTCTAGAACGCAATTACTATTTCTGGATGAATGATCAAAATGAGTTTAGATTTACTGGGAAATATTGTTAAAGTGATACGAGTTTATAAATATTATTACGAGGTTGGCTATGTCCATCCAGTCCGATCACTATGTATGGCCAGCCGATCCCTTGGCGGAAGCGGGCTAAATACCTAGGTGAGATCCTTGACCACCACCCTACCTCCGTGAGCCCATAAAAGACGGCTCGTTCGCGCGCCTCTTTCGCTCTCGGTAGGGTCCACTTCATATTGACCGCCGGCAGCAAATTGTCACTCAAGTGCAAATTGCGCATCTACATAACAGTCATCCGTCCCATCATGACCTATGCTTGCGTCGTCTTCGCACACGCTAAGCTACACTATCTCCATAGGATGCAGACCCTCGAGAACCGTTTTCTTAGAAAGTTTACGGAAGCTCCCTTCTATGTTCGCAATGAGACTCTTCACTAAGATCTCAGAATGTCCACCGTCCAGCAATTCATGAAACGCCAATCAAAGCGTTTCTCTGACTCTGCTATAAAGCACCACAATACCTTGATTACGGCGGACGCCTGCAACACTCCCTTCAGCATTTGTAGTATTCGCCGCCCGAGGCATACCACGACGACGCCACAACCCTCCTCCAGGAGAGTAGTAAGGCCACCAGTACTCGTAGAAAACATATAAAACCGGCCGCCGTCGTTCCGTCCTCGCCGCCGAGGCCCGCCGCGACGCCAAAATCCATATCCGCCCCGACCCTTGCTCGAGCCAGCCCACACCGCTGAGCCTGAAGATTTAAATGCATCCTAAAATAATCCGATCCAGCCTGTCCCTTGCTGCCCTCCCCAAGCAACACCCTAAGCCGACGTCCGTACCCCACAGGGCCTTTAGCGTGTAGTCACTTAGATTTTAAGGTTTTTAAGCCCTGTCTGGAGGCCTTAATTTATTGAGTCACCGATAGGCAAGCCCGGTTAAACAGCCGACAAACTCCTAGGTTGACCAGCGAGGTGCCATTAAAAAAAAAAACTGGAATCGAAAACACTGACTACGTGGACGAGGCTTATCACACACTGCGCCATTCATTATGAAACACAAATCAACTGCCCCGTTGGTCTCCTGGACGCAAGCGCAACTGCTGTGCGTGGGGCCTGGGTTCAATTCCCAGGTCGGGCAGTGTTATTAGGAATTTCTTAGCAACAGCCCGGAGTTTGGTTAGTTGGTTAGTTTGGGCGGTGGGTTTGGTTGGTTGGTTGGTTTGGGTGGTGGGTTTGGTTGGTTTGGTGGTTTGGTGGTGGTTTAGTGGTTTGGGGTTTGGGGTTTGGTTTGGTTTGGTTGGTTGGTGGTTTGGCTAGTCTCCGTTGAGATTGGCTGCCATGGCCGAAATACGGTCTGGAGGACTACAACACAAATCATAAAATAAAATATACCGACGATAGTGTAGCCGTTCCTTAAGTGTTAACTACAACATAGTATTTTACTACACGATTTACGCAAGTAGGTTAGTAGTATTCAGAACTGTTTACAAGATTATTTTTATGTACGTATTTATCTTTATACTGGGTATGTTGCAAGGTTTTTAGCGGATGCGCGGAGAATATGCAATGATGGACTACTTGTATTCAATGAAGGAAATATGTTTAGTATTTTAGAACTTAATTATGCACTTTATTTATTGTTTATTGCATTGTGAAGTAAGTGAAGTGAGTGCCTTGTGGTCTAGTGGTCACAAGCGCTACTGCTGAGCATGAGGTCCTGGGTTTGATTCCCGGGTCGGGCAAAGTGTTGATAGGATTTTCCATCTGGAATTTCTCGGTAGCAGCCCGGAGTCTGGATTTGGGCCCGGTTGATGGCATAAGGCTCGTCCCCTATTACATGGGACTTAAACATAACTGGCGAAATATGGGTGTACTATAGGTGCACCTCTGCCTAATCCTTCGGGGAAAACACGCGTGATGTTATATTATGTGTACTTATGTCGTTGGTAGTTTCTGTTAATACATAACCTTAAATGACGTGTTTAAATATCACACTTAATTAAAATAACCTTACCTCATGAAATACATGGTAAGTGTTAACATTATTGATTCTCAAGGGCCCAAGTAGCGACATTTTCAGACTTTCAGAACATAAAGCCTGGAATCAGTACATTCGTCCTCGTAATTGTTTTACCACCTTACGGTTGAATGTCACTTGTATGTATTAAAACCACAAAAAATTTGTCTATGCGACAGTTACATAATTTCAACCATAAATAAAATTAAAATAGAGTAAGCCTTTATTGCTGGTTCTACAATATTTTCCCGATAAAAAATCCCGAACGTTTCGCTTGTTGTTCTTTACTCCTTCTTCCGTCCTTTGGGTACCACTCCGTTATTGACTGAGCCATTTGTCTTCTCCACTCTTAATATAATTATATCCTGTCTATATTACTTTGTCTCTTCTCTTGACTTCAATTGCCCTTCTGTCTATACTATTTTGACGGACGATTATTTTCCGAATTATTTGTTACTTCCAACCAAAGTAAGTTTTAATTTACTGTATTTCTCTGAATTGTAGTCAAAAGTGGTAAAGCATTTACGAGGCCGACAGTGCGTATGCACTGATTTTGTTACCGTAAAATCAAAAGTTAATAGATGATTTTTTTTATTTTATTTAGTAACTACAAATTCGCGCCTAGCTCTTCCTATTTAAAACGCCATTAGTTTCAGAACATAAAAATGTTTTTTATTACCCTTGAGAGCCTACAATGGAGTTAGAATCCGGTTAACAATAGTCTCTAGTCAGGTTTTTGCTGTGTACGCACGCACTTTTTACGTCAAGGACAATGGTCTGTGATTCACTCTAGGTATGCTGTAGTGGAGCTAGAGAGCAGTGGTTGCCCAATGGTAACTAGCTCGACTTACAAGTTGTAGGTAGTAGGTTCGAAACCAAGCAGGCACTTTACTTTGTGTCGATTATTTCATCAGCTCTGCTCTCAAAACGGTGAAGGAAAACATCGTGAAGAAACAATGTCCTAGAATCAAAAATTCGAAGGCATGTTTTTTTTTTTTGTTGTGATGGGTTTGCTCTTGACTCTAGTCTAGGTCAGAGATGACAGAGACAGAGTCGACGATGGAGTGAGCTTACCCAGAAGAAGCCTGTTCACTCTCACTTTGACGAGATTTGGGTTGTATGCGGTCAGAAACACGGACGCAGGTAGAGAGCTCCACTCTTTTGCTGTGCGCATTATAAAGGACATTTGGAAGCGCTTATGTGACATCCGCCAACTCGCACTGGGCCCACTCCCTCTCACTGAGAGGACGCCTATGTTCCAGCAGTGGGAACATTATAGGCTGATTATGCTATGCTGTAATCGTTGGTTTATGAGAACGGACGTTTTTTTTTTAACTAAGCTTTAGTGTGGCTGGGCCGGATATGTCTACCGCATCTTAGATAACAAATGGGCTAAAAGAAGATCCACGGATTAATGGAATTTTGAAATCCTCTTTGGATTATTTAATTGAAACGGGCTTGAATCGTGACTATGTTGCCTAGAAATTCATTGTCATATTTTTTTACTCTATTATCGTTTTCGTCTGATAGTTATGTATGGGTACGCACTTAATTTATCCACGAAAGTCTCTGTCTAAGGCATGCTATAGTCTAGTTCGGGTCCCGGTCGGCACGACTCGGTATAGCCGGGCAGCAACATATCGATTTTTCCGCCCAGTTGTGCCGCGAACAAATGTGTCACTAAATCTTTTGCCCCAATAAACTACGTGCCGTCTCGTTTTCAAAAAATAATGCATAGTTTTTCCCGCACAATGACATTATGATTGCCTTTAGTAATAAAACCAAAGTACCATATTTCATCACAAAACCCTATACTTTTAAAACCGAAAGTAAACAACAGATACAGTTTACCACAGCGCACACTAGGTACCTACCTACTCACGACAAACTGTTATATTACGATCTAGGCACGAAGTCTATATTTTGCTACTCAGCAGTTAACCTGATAAGTGGTTGCAGGACCTTAATATGTACGGTCAACAAAATAGATAGGAATAGGCCGGCTATACACGGTCAAATAAATTAGCCAGCGAAACTCTACAGACGTAATAAGTATTGGTATCGAAACACCATACAATAAAAATAAAAAAGGTTTTATGTTTTTTTTTAGTGGTCATCAACCGCTGGTAGTGTTGTTGAAGAATGGTTTGAAAAAAAGATATCAATTACGTCTTTGAACTTTACACAAAAAAAAAAACTGATTTTTAAACTAATATTTCAAGTGTAGTATACAATAACGGCGGTCGATGACCCTCCAAAAATAGTTTTTTTTTTGTTTTTTTTGTTTTATCATGTTTAGGTATCGATACCCATCACGTCTGCGGAGTTTCGCTAGCTAAGTTAATTTGACCCTTTATTAAGCGGGGTATACGCTATATTCACGCAACAATTGTGCTCTGCCCATCTGCTTTGTATTAGCATAAAAATGGCCACCACGGAACAGAAGATGCGCCGTTGGGGTTGACATGATTTTGAGTGGCGACTACGAATCTGAAAATGTAGGAAGCGACCATCTTCGCCAGCTGGATGAGAGTAGCTGTAGATCTAGTTACAAAGCAAGCGATTGGAGAGACCCATGTCCAGGAGTGGGCTGCTATACAGGCCAATGATGATGATGATGAAGAAAAGAAATGTAGTAGTACTGCAACCACACGTATTTCTGCCACCAAGCTCGCAGCAACGGTGCCGTGGTCTGGATTAAAAGCTATCGGTGCCGGTGTAATGCAGGCACATGGGACATTTAATCTTTGCCTCTTGTATGGCAACATATTTGCGAAGCCTCTGGTACAGCAGATGACGGTGTTGATCAAGCCATCGAGTGCCCGACACTGGTTTTCAAGCTATTTAAGCACTCAGTAATAGAGAGTATTGCCTACGTAGTGCAAAGATGTTTATTAATTGCATGAATGGCAAATTATTTTGTTGACTATACCCACTACTCATGACGTAATGCTCCGAAGCTAGGAGTTGCAAGAAATAAGGTTTATTGACGGAATTAATGATGAGAAAATCGTTTCTGGGATTTATAGGTAACCGTTACTGAATTTTTGAAAGGTTTTGAACACAGAGGTACTTCAAAGTTAGAAATGACGTGTTTTATTATGATGCCAAGTTAACGCAGCAGGTTGTTTTATTGATAAGTTTTTCAGTCAGTAAAGGTTTGGTGACCTGAAGGCCAATTCCCGTAATTGAAAACGTTCAAAATCTAGTCGCAATGTCATCTCAACAACAATCAACGTCAAACACTTGTCAAAAATGTAGGGAAATTAAATATGCAGACAGATTGAGACTGAGATTAAGATTAGAATGCGCATGTTCTTAAAAATACGGGAATTGCCCCTCTGAAAGAAGACTGGGCGGAATTTCTTGTGGTGTAATTTAAAGGGTTAAGTAGAGATTATAGTTTACGATAGTAACAGTCAAATATAACTAAAACAATATAATTGAACGAGCGAGCGCGAAGCGCGAGCGACGCGTCTCCATTTCAGCTTAAGCAAAAATGCTTTCATATGTCCGAATGTCCGGCGAATGGCTGTTCTCCTTTACAGGTCGCATTTCTCAACCGATTCTTGTGAAATTTTGTGAGCAGGTTTTATAATTATATGTTTTTTTTTGTCAATTCAGTTTTTCGAAAATTTTCAAAATGAAGAGTTATGGAGGTTGAAATCGTAAATAAATCATATTTGACCCATTTCTCGCTTTTTGTTTTATAGTGCGCGGTGAACATTTATTCAATTTTAAGCTATGCAAAGACAGACTCGTAAATACTAGGCTTCATTAATGTTTCTGTGAGTGAAAAGCGAAAATAGTATATGGGTAGAGCAGTGGTCTGCCATAGACTGAATTGAATGACTGATAATGATGAGGTTTCCCATGCAGACCTCACAAGAGTTAACAATCCTCCATGCCCCATTGGCGCCATTACGAAACCCAATTAAACCGAATCATTTCGCTAATCAAACGCTTCTACACCATGTTATGCACCACCTCATATAAAAATCGATATGTCACGCCGACATATCCAAAATAATGGTGAAATATTTAACGATTCGTTCCTTTTAGGAACGCCGGGTAGTTCAACGGAACTGTATACAATACGGCAGACACGCAATGGGTTCAATGGTAGGAAATATTTTGGTATTTTAAAAGCATGGTTCCTGGTTTTCGGTGGGATTGATTCTCATGGGATTCCTGAAGTTATTTAATTGTGTTAATCGTCCGTAGAAAAAAAAATCCCATCAAATCTGAATCTGAGGAAAGTTTACGGGGTGATAATTTTGATCAATAATTGGTGATAAACATGGACTAACAAAACACAAGGCAGATGTGAGTGGAAACGCTGGGAAGGGGACGCCCTAGGAGGACATTTAATTTGTATCTTTATACTGACATTATACTGACCTTTTCGGTGATGTTCTTCAGAAAGGTCAGGTGCGTAGTACTCGCAACCGGCGGGTGTGTATGACCAGATGTATGAACTTAAACGAACCAAAAGGAGTATGTAAAGATCGTAGCAGGTGTCGTGCTGTAGTTTCTGCCTACCCCCATGGGAAAAAGGCGTGAGGTTATGACATGACATGACATAGTCATAGGTAGAGATAAATCAACAACAACTTTCTCATATCAAAAACTTTTCTTTAAACACTTCCACACAATAGGCATAACGGACAGTCCTGTATGTAGGGCTTGCATGGAGGCTGAGGAAACCGTTGCGCATGTGCTCTTTGAATGCCCAGATTAGGTCACAAACCCTCGGGGCACCCAGATCTTACACAGATGCTCTCAACATGCCAGAAGACATCATCAACTTCTGGAGTGAGGGCTGGTTAGAATTACCACCGACGGCTGCCATGGCCCACGCACAATGGTCCACTTGAAGGGCTAAGTGCGGAAACCAGGACCCCAAAAGTAGATTAAGAAGAACTTTTCTTTATAATGGGTTTATAACGAGGGTCTTCATCACAGATAACTAGGTACAGTCACCAGCAGGTCAAGCTACACGAAACTGTCAAATTTCTCCAAACGATTTTAAACCTTAAAATGTTGACCATTAAGTTCAAAATCGAATGAGTAAATTTGTCAGTTTGTAGTAACTTGATGTGCTGCAACTGTACAATATAAAGATGACCAGTATCAAAACCTACTTCAGTTAATACTTAAGTACATGTCTACTGTGCTTTGGGAGACGATCGCAAAGATGTATTCTTTGCCAGGAAAATTGCTTAGAATATCTTTACCGTAACATTATCCAATATAATATGTCTATGTATAATAATGTCAATTAAATATAATTATGTCAAATGTAATGAAATCAAATCAAAGTATTTTATTTCACATAAACCTACATGGGCACTTATGAAACGTCAGAAGCTAGGTGCACGCTTCCAATTGGTCGTTTCCTATGGAGAAGAGCCAGCAAGAAACTACACTGTTACTCTTTTAAAAATACTTGGCTTTTACAATGTTTTCTGTGTTAATAGGTATGGTAGGACAATCTCTTTTTTGTCTCAGTACCGGTAAAACGGGGTGAATAGGAACGCAGGGGTCAATCGTAACGAAACTTTAAAAGGGATTTTAACATTGAAATATTATAGTCTGTCGCCAAAAAGGACTCTAACGTATATACTGTATTATAATTAACCGATTACGTGTCCCTGTTGGCAACTAATTATATTATTTAAATGTTAAAATTCCTTTTAAAGTTTCGTTACGATTCACCCCTGCGTTCCTATTCACCCCGTTTTACGGTACCTGTTTATTAAGATATTTGTGTCACTGTTTGTTTTCTCGAATAAATAAAGGCTATACTTTAATTGACAATCGATTTTGGAATTTAACTATATAGAAATTAAGACTAAATTTAGAATGTGTTCTGCCAATATAGCGAATCTCTATGTCGATGGAATTCATTGTCATGCTAATTCATTTCTGCGTAGGGTTGGTAGCTTTGATTCTGGCGAAGTCTAGATTTAATGGGAAGCTATCGTTTTCATCAGTAGTTATTGATGGCTTAGTGCGCCCGTGTCCCAGCAGTGGGAACATTATAGGCTGATTATTCTTATGCTTACGCTAGTGGGGTTTTCCATATTTGAGTCCCAGAGAACTTCATAGTACCTACTAGAAGTGCGCCAAGAACCAAATAAAGTGTATTTTACAAGAATTATGATAAAATACAATGTAATCAAAGCACTGCTCTTCTATGTATGAAAAGAGGCTTTTACCCTTTAGAAACCACTACAGGAAGACCGTTTCCAGGGTGTCATAAGCACTAGTAGTGCTATTCTCTAAAAATCTCGTCGTAAAAACATAAGTGAAATGAGGTTAAAGTGAGCTGTCAATAGTGAACAGTACAACAATTTGCTTAATGTCCCTCGGGAATCCTCGGATTACCGAATACAAACGAATGCTAATTTCCATGTCCATCAATTATTAGATTTACTATCTATAATAATTTGAATTCAGAACTAAGTACTTTATTGTTGTTTTAATGTCCGATGACAGCTCATTTCAACTAAGTTTTCACAGTGAGATTTACGGAATAATACTACTGTTTTATTTATACATTAGTCAAGACATTTATCTAGTAGGTATAATATAGGACTCATCACACAATAACAGCGAGTATAACATTTTGCTCGAAGATCGTGCCACAATCATTTATCTGCTGTACATTCTGTTCCTATCCATTATAACTACTGCTACGAACTTGTCGTGCAGTTGGTAATGACTTCCTCTAACCAAAGCGAACCCTGGAAATATGCCAGGAATTAGCGGGGTTATTACGCAACATACTAACTGTAGGAATAGATTTCTTTTTGACAGTTCAATAACATTCAATGCGTTATTCACGTTGTTGAGCAGACAAATTTTTCGAATATATGAAGCAATGGATTAGCAATATCCTTCAAAATTATTCAGATTGTGATTGTTAACGTGTTACGTAATTAGGGTGCTGGTTAATAAAGTATTATAAACTAAAACTGGTATATAGGCTTATAAGATAAAGTCAATGTCGAAATAATTTATTTGCCAGAAACATGGTAGGTACATACCATGGTATAATAATATACTTCGCCAGGTATAGCCTTCCGGTCACGGCGGTGACACAAGCCTACGTCATCACCACTGTGTTACCAGTAGTGTGTAATAATAACTCCCCAATCGCCTTTATTATCTGTGCGAATCCGATAAAGAAAGAGGTTTTAACTAACAATTACGTTGGTATAGTGTTTGAATTGAATTGTTTCGTTTGATTAGAAAAATGATACGACTATTTAAATTGTTTATACCTAAGTATGTTTTTTAACAGAATGGTGAATGAAAATGTTTCCATAATTCGTGTTTTGTTACAATAAAGTGGCAACTGGATAGTGACGTAAGCATGTGTCACTCCCGGAATGCCAGTCCTTGTTTTTTTAGACCATGGTGTATACATAGGATGTTTTTATACATTTAAGAATTGCTCTACATATTTCACCATTAATTAGTATGAATCTTAGTTGTAGGGTTTCAAATAATTAATTTATTAAAGATAAAATTAGATGGATTTAAATACATTAGGTATATTATTTGAGGAGCATCTGTTCAAAAGGTTTTTTTCTATGATAAACAAACTTTACGAAAACAGATTAAAACCGAGTCGAATGGATCGATTTTTATTAAAGTTGTGAAGTATGGAAAAAGTATGACCTTTCGAATGCTTTTTGTAAAAGAACTATGCCTGTTCTGTTTAAAACAATCTAAGAGAACATTTTAATGCAGAAATACATCCGTTTTGATTGTACGGGAAATAGACTCCTTTTTTAACAAGCTTTTTGGGCTCAATCGATGGGCTTTTGAGCCATGGGTTCAAAAGAAAAAAATTGGAACCTGAAATACAACTTTTTTTGAACAGATGCTCCTCATTTGTCAGTAGGTACTGTGTATCTATGGTACTGTCGTTTATTCGTAAAAACTAGCACTCTCACATCTGTTCAAATAAATGGGTAGTTTTCATAGCCCTTATGTAATAGGTAATACGGGCTGGTGTCCGCAACTCCACGTCAATGCGCGTATTTTGCGTACGGGTGGAAAAATCGATTATTCGATCCACTCCAGCTCCTCCAAGAAGGCCAGCAACACCTTGGTGTTGCTGACAATCTCACGTAGGGTACCTGGGTTACCGAAGTACTTTGCCCTGTACGTGGCGACCACCGGGCAGTTTAGAAGCACATGAGCTGCTGTTTCGTTTTCCACCATACCATGCATAGCCCTTTCATACTTACAAGTAGTAGCGCTTGCAGGTAAAATTTGTCGTGTCAAAAATAGAATTAAAGGAATCACAAAATTATTCGCTTTTGTGACTGCACCGGGCACTGACTTAGGTCAGTAATCGCATAAAACTCAGTCAGCAAGCAATATGGCGACCCTACCTACGTTGACGGCTCATTATGGTAGCCGGAAGTCGGGAGGGGGGCGACCGGAAGTGACGTAGCGTGCGCGTGCGCTCAACCGCGCAGCCCCGTGCCCGCGCCACTTGCCGTCATGATTATTTTTATCAATTTATCACTGTGTAACGGTTTTTAGGACTTTTTATTAATAACTGGTTCTGTTTTTAAATTTAGATTTTGTTATGTAAGTTGTGTGTGAACGTTTCAAGTTCTTATTTTGAGCTTTGCGACCAAAAGAAACTACCTACGTGCATTTTTTTTTTTTTAGATAAACAAGACAGAATTTCGAATTATGTCGGTGTTTTCAGTCAGAAGAGTAGTAAGGTCTGACGGATCACCATCCGTCTTCCTTATCAGATCAACTATGACACCATAACACAGTATTTTCATTAACATCACACGGATGTGCAAAGATACAATTCAATTGACAACTCGATTAGATTACGAAAAGTCGATATAAAATCGATCACAAGATTTAACTGTTCACTTGTTCGGGCGACATTCGATTCGGCAGTATACGCTGACCCGAAGCATATTACTATACATGTTTGATTTTACCGCCCGGCTGTGCCGATTAATACCGACCCGAACGGGTGAAATAAAATATAATACCAGCATTTCACCTCACACATTTTACTCTAACCAATTAAAACAATGCTATTATAAATCATGTAATCGTTTCCATCAGAATATGGCTCAGAAAGCTTTCTCTCGACCCAAAGCCCTGAGGGGTCTAATTGTGGTCGGTCGGGGTCCCGTAAATGCCTTCAGGACCTCGCATTCTAGATCTTGTGAAGCTCTCTACTATCAGAATCTGTGGTAAATATTTAAAATCCAGGTTAATAACTAATACCTACCCGTTTTCTGGAACAGAAATCAACACAAAAAATTGTTATAGCATTTTCAAACGCATGTCAATTGCGGTAATTGGTTATTACCACACACACGAAAGTTTCGATATCAGAAAATGAATTATGGAACTCAAATGGAGTTCGGCAAGACACCTGGCAAGGCGCATTGATGACAGGTGGAGTAAGGCAGTGACCGAGTGGCTTCCGAGGACTGAAAGACGAAGTGTCAGTCGACCGGCGCGCGGCGCGATGACCGGATGACATTGTTATCATCGCGGGTAGAACTTAGATGAGGCTGAAAATAAGAGAAGCCTATGTTCATCAGCAGGTGGAGCTGGGCTGAGGATGTTGTTGTTGTTGTTGTTGTTGATCACTTGACATGGCACTTAATTTTGACACAACAACGATTGTCTTTTTAAAAATCAGGTGCACCCTAATTTTGTAACAAACTATCTATCTCAATCTGAATCATTTTGAAGCCTTTTGCTAATCCACTGCTTCATATGTTCGAAAAATGTGTGTGCTCAACAACGTAAATGACGTAATGAATGTTGTTGAACTGTCAAAATGAAAGCTATTCCTACTGTTAGTGTGTTACGTATTTACCCCGCTGAGGGGCTTTGACAAGTGACAATCGCTTTCAAAGCGTTTCGTATTTCTACAACGACTTTCAACAGGAGTGACATAAGTTTTTCTGTTGCATTTTTGAGTTTTCTTTGATTGTTACCGCTGATAGAATGTCACTTTGTCAAAGCCTCTGGATTCAGTTAGAGTGCTTCAAGGATCGTTTGGCGCCTAAATGATATTGATAGAGGGCGTTGTTGGTAAACATTTTGTGAAATTTCCTCACAAATTGTATTGCCAAAACAAAATGGCGGCGTTTGTTCCAATTTTGGCCTCGTGCCAAAAGAACCTTGTAGGTCGCGTGTTAGATAGGGACTGATTTTGTGACGTACAGTCGTCAGCAGGTCAGGCTTCTCGAAACTGTCAAATTTCTCCAAACGATTTTAAACCTTAAAATGTTTGTGGTTAAGTTCAATATCGAATGAGAAAATCTGACAGTTTGTGGTAACTTGATGAGCTGGCGACTGTACCTAGAATTTATGTTGTATTTTATTGCAATGTGACTTATTGCTATTGGAACACCGCATTTCTTGTCTGAGTATTAAAAATAAAGACCACAGCAGACTCTTGATGCTTTATAACATCAAAGCTGTGACCCGATCATCAATCTTCTTGAGGAACGTGATGATTTTGCGAAAAGACCGGCGATTAAATTGGCTATGAAACATTTTGTTTCAAGTTAAAAGTAGTTGAAAGGGCTAATATGCCAACACTTCTTTATTATGTATTAAAAACAAAGCATACAAAGTAAGTTTATTTAATAAATTACTCCTGAAAACTTACTACCTAAATTTAATACCATTTTAGCCATAAACATGTCATTATAATAATGCAATGTTCATAATGTCACTATATCATGGTACCAATACGTACACACACATGCATACAATACAAATTCACACAATAAACGCAAACACAATGAAATTACGTATGACGTAATGTACTCATTATAGCTTTATTTTGTAATAATTCATTGTAGTGTGAAAATCTTGTGATTGTTGATTTTTTCTTATGTCTAAGTAGTGTTCTTGAATCAAACTTAATTTATGGTTTACGAAAATTGATAGAAAAAAATATGGTATTGAAGATTGAAAAAGTGTTTTAAAGGTTGTCCTAATACTAACTTTTCACAGTTGAAAATTTGTCTTTGAAAATTTCTATGTGTAGTGTCAGCTTACCTCCATGGCGGAAACGCGCCAGTGTATGTGTGTATGTAAAAAATAAGTTATTCTTCTTTGTGATGTAAACAGTCAAGTATCCATATAAAAGCCACTTATAAAAAAATACACGAACCATTACCTTTTTATTTCACAGTCGGATGAAACAATTCCGATGTTAGACAACCACATGTACCTAGCAAGTTTTCCAGACTACGCCCACCGACAATAGGAGATGTTGCAAACTATTCCATTCAAAGTTTTTCACTTGAGCGACCCGGCAATGGTGGTTACGGTGAGTGACTATAACTATGGTCTTGTGAGGCAATCGTTTCGACCACATAGTAATAAAAGCTTTTTCTCAAACATGCTTGGATAATCAAGCATTATTTTGACAACCTTTTTTGAGATAAATCCTAAATGCTGTACTGGTCAAATACATGCGGGCAGTGGCCGGTAATGTTAATATGAAAATCCATATCTATCGTGTTTAGCGGCCGAATAAATTACTATAAAAACTCATATCAGTCCTGTAATTTTTAAAAATGGAACGAACATTTTACGTCGACTCATGGCAACCAAGGATGTAACTTATCAAATATTTTATTTAAATCTCGAACTGGCTTAGCAAATAGAGCTGTCTAAAGTGAAAAAGAAACAAATGAACATATTGGCGCGAGAAAAGTTATCGTTGTTCGTCATTGATTCTGAAATTTATAATTGATTTACTTAGTTTGAATTTACGCGCCTTATTTTAGAAAATTACTATAATTATGGTTACTGGCTACGGTTTCGCCTCGGCCCACATTTTCACGTTCGTCCATCAATGCCTCTGTTGTCGGCCGCTGCAGTAATGTGTACTATTTTCATACCACCTGGTCGCTATATAACGTCAAATTATATCATGCAAACCTAACTTAAAGCAAGTCATTTAAGCCCTAGGCTCTAACCGGGCATTATTATTGTACTGAATTTTATTATGACTCGCTGGTCATTAATACGATTTGAATTTGGAACCTCAACTGAGAAAATAGTATGGAAACAATAACAAAAAAAAAAACTTGTAACGTACAGCTCGATTAAAGAGTTGTCACTTCATAGGTTTTAGTTGCCGTCGACCAACAAAATGATCGGTTGCTGTGGCGCATATCCCCGCTTTCAAATGTTGGATTTGGGCTGACGCCCTATTGACGATATTATTTAATGTGTTTTTGATGTCGTTTTAAGGTATTATTTGTGACTCATGCCAGTAAAATACACCTTTTTTTCACAGTTTGATGCTCGTTCAAAGCTGAATTTTTAATTATTCATGTCCTGAATCCTTCAAAAAATAACGACATGACAGCGGCTGTCACCTGCTGATTCTCAGGAGATATCCCGCGTAATAACACACGATCGATGACATGATGCGACGTGAAGTCAGTTCCTTACATTTTTATGTTCTCCTTGTTATTATTGATGAGTATCTAAGGCCGCGTTCTAACCTAAAGCGAACGCGTTCTTTTTATGAATATGACAAACACGCGTGATCAATCTTGTCGCGTACGTATGTACGTCACTATTCAGACGTTTTCGGTTAGGAAGGGTAAAAAAAAAAACTCTCTTTTTCATTTGTAGTCGAGCTTGCGGATAAATGCTAATTCAAATTTGTGAAGTTAAGCTCCTGCTGGGAGACAATATTGACACGTTCTGGCGGGCGGGGGGGCGTGACGAACTGCGCAAGTTTTCCAGCCTCCCGACCAAAGGTGGTTGGAGAACACCGTATGGTCAGCAAGAGTGACAGACCCCTCCAATATGTCCATGAGGATTGCCATACGCAATTTTTTTTCTAACTTTTACAGTTTTCGTTGTTAGAGCCTGAAGTGCAATGTAGCTCCCATAGGTTGTCGGACAACCGATCTATTCCTGGATAACGTGGCTGAAAACTACTAATCGTTGAGTTCCTTAAGTTCTGAGTTGAGCTGCATGCTTACTACCAAATGCTTGCACTGACTGGACAGGTCCACTCAATCTGTGTGATTTTTCCTCAAAAGACCATTTCAGACACAAATTATTAGATTATGTCTGGACTTTAAAAGAGACTGTGACCTCTGAGTTTGTTTCGGCCTTTCTTCTCAGAGTAGTCAGATAGGAAACGCCGACCTCATCTAGTTTAAAAAATATGATTGACGTGTAAAAGTGTTTGTACAAACCTACCACTTGCTTTTGTATCTGAAAGTTCCGTCATAAATTACCAGATTTACGCTCGCGAACTATTGAAAATAGGTCTCCTTATTATAATGATAGCCTTTATCCAACTTTGATTGCCATACAAAATGTCATAGTTACGATCGATAGCTGTTATCACTAATGGCTCAACTTTCACATAATTTATGACATCACTGTCCATACATGTCCAATGCTAAACTACAATGATATAATGTTAAATTCACTTGGAACCTCACTGAAGTAACCGCATATAATTTGAAATAGAACTCATTTGTTTTTACTAAATCATCGCTGATTTAAACCTCGACACTGTTCGAATTTCGAAGTGATAACTTAACATAACATAACGCTTGTTTTCCCCGAAAAGTTGAGCAGAGATGTAGGTACCTATAGTACACCCACATTTCAAAAATTATGTTTAACTCCCGTGTAATAGGGGGCGAGTCATCAACCAATATAGGCTTCGGGTTGCTATTGATAAATTCCTGATGAAAATACCCAATATCACTTTGCCCGACTTGGGAATCGAACCTAGGACCTCAAGATAAGTCAGAAAAGTGATAATAAAGTGAGAATAACACTACTGGGGTTGGATATTTGGATGAGCCCTTTGCATCTTCTCGAGGATAACCTTGTCATTTAATATCACGCTTATACACATGATCAGATTTATAATGAAGCCGTCACAATTTTCTTGGTAGGATACTTTCCTCCCGTATGTGGGTACTTTAAATATAAATAAAAAGTAAATAAGCAAAAAGTTCATTTTACATTAGAACGATTTTCTTGAAGAAATTCTCGTGGTAAAACTTGGATACCAACTTTCTCTATTTTTTATGCAACAGAGTTTCATACTTTAGGGATCTCTCTTGGAAGGTCAGCGTCTGTATCCCCGCTGTTCTTTCATGCGAGTGAAGATTCACGCCGCGCCATCACGCGGTTCAAAACCGCGCCGGCGCGTGCCGACTTATATACCTAAAGGTCGGTGCATGTATGACGTCATTTACGGCGACACGGGGCTTTAGGGCTCGCCCTAAAGTGGGTCATGGACTATATAAATATATTTAGGTTGTTTACGCCTCATTTTACTAGTAGTAGAAGAGGGCTGGGGAGTGAAAATGTCCTGCAACAGTTTTGAAGGCAGGAAAATGACTGGAATCTACCATTTTTATCTGGAAGGGTAGGAAACGTAGACAGACCGATGGAAAAATAATATCCATGAGTTTTTGTGCCGTATAAACATTATTCTTTCTTTGTTTACTTTTATGATTTGTATAGATAAACGCTAAAAGACTGATGCCAGGATAAGTCAAATTATTCAACTTATGTGGGAAGCCTAGACTAGATTGGCGCGAAGAAGGGCATTAGAAAGTTTTTATTTTTTTGCTCGTGATTAATTTCATGATTATGATTTCCGTTGAAAAATCGTATGAGTAAAACAGTCTACTTTTCTGATTGTATCTCACGAATGTTATGCTTTATTTTAAGCATAACGATGCTTTTGTAATATCCAAAACCCATATCCATGTAGTTAAGATATTTTGAGACATTTCATCTTTTCGAATGACAAACAAAAACCAGCATCAAAAAACCGGACAAGTGCGAGTTGAACTCGTGTAGAGAAGGCTCCGCACGATAAATGTGGTACCCATCAAAAACCTTTCATGAGAGTAGGTAGACTTATAAAACGCTTTCACTGTTAAAAAGTTTAATGATCTGAATCTGATTAATGTTTACTGTAATGTAATAAATTGTAATAATTAGAATCAATATTATATTATGTAGATAATTTAATAAATTGATTCAAAACAAATTGCAGTGCCCTTACAGGGTGCATGTCTGAATACTGTGTCATGAAATTTTAATGCATGCCTACTAACCAGTGTTTTACATGTTAGCAAATAAATAAAATTATACAAAAACAAAAAAATTGACCCTGACAACTACTCCTATCATTTGATATATCACACGGTACAGTTTGCAAAACTATGGTTTTTAATTTTCTAGTTTGCCCCCCAAAACAGACCGCTATATTCAAAATTAATTTATTTACGTTACACGTCCGTATTTAGGTAACAGAAATTCATATGTGTACCAAATTATAACTTAATCGGTCCAGTAGATTCGGAGCAAATTGCCTGTGACAGACGGACAGACAGACAGACATACGAGTGATCCTAAAAGGGTTCTGTTTTTTTTTTCAATGCGTACAGAACCCTAAAAACATCCATACGTATACGTAAGTACAGGATGTGGCCACGAAACGTAACGGAAGCGCGTAATTGTCGCGTTTCTCGTGGCCACGTTGCGGTGAGGCCATAATGCTCGTCTGCCAATCTTCATGAGCATTGAGCGTGGCGATGAGAGCGTATCTGATAGATGCAGATAAGTGCTTTTTGATATTACGTAAATCATTATTGTGTTGGATTTTTTTCCTCTATTCATTTAGTTTGGATGATGGTAAAACAAGAAAATAAAATCTCTTATTTTGTTAGGGGAACTATTTAACTGATCCTCTAACAACTTATAGATCTTCTAATGCTGTACACGTTTTTAAATTACCTAATGATTTTTTATTATTTTTTTGTTCTTCTAATGATGAACATCTGTTTTAAATAAATGAGCTTCTTTTAAGCTTATGGCATTTTCTTACAGCTGGTCGCAGTAATTAAGCTAGGGCAACCCGGACCAAATGAGTTAGGTTAGGTAAAATCTGTGACCAACCGCCCTACATCCTAGTTGGTCACAGGTAAGGTACAAGTTCGTAGCCGACTGCACGCAGCAGCAGCAGAAGACGTGTCGTTGCGACACTACTGCTTTTTATGTATTTCTATGAAATACCTTCCGTAGCTAGCGACACGTCGTTTTCATAGAAATACAAACCAGTAGTGTCGCCGCGACACGTCGCCTGCTGCTGCTGCGGGCACTCGGGTACGATCTCGTACCTTTACTTGGCTATTTAGTATTTTAGAACCCCACAATAGAATTTATTAGAGGTTCACAAAAAGAGGCGCATTCATTATATTAGATTGTTCAATAATATTTTTAGGAAAGCAAATAGCGATTAATTGGGGTTTGATTAAATACATGCCTTTTGTTAGTATCACGACATAATGCTTGAAATCTATAAACAAATGATGTGACATTTTGAAGTGAAAACTACTTTAGGCGCGTTGAGCACTTTTTGGGTGAACAAAAATCATGGAACTGGCGTCATCGTCACCGAACGCTTTCCATGAGCTATATGTATACTGTGTATATATGTGTACTTTTTGGGTGAACAAAAAGCGTGAAACTCGCGTCATCGTCACCGCACGCTTCGGCGATACAATTCACAAGTTACTTAGTTTTCACTTCTATCGGCAGTCCCCAAAGACTGCCCCGCATTTTATTTATTTTAGTCTCTTTTCGATTTTTTTGTTTTTAAATAAATTGTAGGTATTGATTTCCACTCCATGTAGAACTGGCAGGCAACTCATTCTTCCAAAAATTTGGCCTTTGTATTTTCTGCTGTTTAGGCTCCTTCAAATAGGCGCGACACGAGACGCGAATCGCACGCGGCCCAAAGTGCCTTTGTGTCGCGTCGCGTGTCGCGCCTGTTTGAAGGAACCGTTACATACACACACACACATAATAAACTCACGCCTTTTTCCCATTGTGGTAGGCAAAAACTACAGAACGTCACCTGCTGCTGCATTTACCAAGCTACATAATTAAATCTGCCTGCTTCATCAAAATCGATTCGACAGTACCTACTTTACTTATAAAACATTAGGTACAAACTCACTTTCATATTTATTACATTAGTATGAATATAATTTGAATCTTTGCTTGGTTTCCCACCATCCAGTTAGCGGTAAATATTCGTCAGATCCGTCCGAACCGTAGCAACAAAAAGGTTTAAGCTTCAAAAAATAAATTGCGTATCCTTTAACACCGATTGACTTTCAACTTCCTGCATATTAAACAGATGTTGAAAAAAAAAAACAAAATATAGTGCCTATATAAAAACCTAAAATCGACGCTTGGAAACCTTAAGAATTAAATCACGGAAGTGACAGATGGTAAGCGTAAGCTGTTCTCATGGCCACACCGTGGTTGGGCCATAATGTGCAGCAATTTTCCTGTGTAGCGAGCGTGTTAGTTCTATCCCTGCATCCATGTTTATTTTATACTTATCTTGAAAATAAAAAGATTGTTGTTATTATTACTTCGATTGTGTGAATATAGTTCTTGCCTCACTTTTTTCCAAGTATTCGAGTGGGGTGCATAATGATTAGTACCTTACTTAGTGCTGGTCGTCGTTCTTTCCTTCAACTAAGATAAATAATAATATGATTTTGATAAAAGTGGGTTCACGTTTTAACCACCTATTGCGCCTATTTGGCGCACCCGTGAGGCTCACAATATTGTTTTATTTTTGTGTGAATATTGTGTGCCTTAACCTGAGTCAAATAAAATTATTTTCTTTCATCTTTCTTTCTTTCTTTAACACGCTTCCTAAACAAAAGCGATCGTCGCGACCACGCATTCCGGTTCACAGAACAAAAGTGACATCTGAACGCGATGATCACTTTTGGTTAGGACGCGGCCTTAACCATTAACCACAAGCTTAGGGCTACGCGTATCAGACTATTTGTGATCTGCGTATTCTTATTTATAAGATCCCCATCATAAGATATAAGTTTTATAAATACATTTATGTATTTAGAAAACTTATATCTTATGATGGAAATGAGATAGTATCAAGCCTATTAACTATTTTAAAAAAATGCTGTCTTGTTTTAACGGATATCATGTCTGAATACTGACCCCCAAAATACAGGCCTAGGCCTAGTTTGCGAGTTAGGATCAATTATTTCTAAAACATATTTTAATTTGTAAGATTGTGATGTGTAAGATTGTTCTTGATTGACAATTGACAAAACAATACGTACTTGAGGGAATAGTTTTTTAAGTAAAGGGACTTGTTTTCATTCCAATCCTAACTATTAAAGACAGTCAAAACTGTCATGATGGCCCAGTAGCTAAGGCCTCGGCTCAAATGCACGAGATTGTGGGTTCAAATCTGGGCAAGTACCAAAGTGACTTTTCGGTTCATATGTTTGCGGAGACGGTCATTAGTTTGGACACTAAACGAAGCGCAGCACGAGTTCCGGGAGGTGGCAGCACCGTGGCGATGACGTGCATACTCGGCTAACTTCGTGCTAGGACAGAGCCTCACTGATAAAGGAGCGCTGATGGGTTGAATGGACACTTACCATTCTTCCTTCGAGGAGATCAGTACCTCCACCCTAGGAACTGTCACGCGTTCCGTATAGTTGTGTCGTGTACCTACAGTGTGTGATTCGCTAGTATGATTAATTTGTTCGTGAATTGTAATTTGATTTGAACAGCAAATGGTTTTTCTATTGCGCAATAACCAACACTTCCCATAGTACGCCCACAGTAGTTAAAATATGGCTGATAATAACCAGAGAGATGTACCTTCTCCGTCATGTACTTTATAGGTTTATCTTGGAAATCAATGACATCGGTGAAAGAAAATATCGTAAGGAAAACTGGACTTTTTAATATTAATATAAGTCTAGAATCGCCTACCCGCAAGAGCAACCGAAGTGGTCAATGGTCATACCTTATTTATATGAGAAGAGGCCTTTGCCCTGCAGTGGAACAATAAGATAAAGAAAAAGTATAACGGAAGTGACAGATGACAACCGCTACTTTAATGGCCGCACTGCGGTGAGACCATAATGTACAGTCGCCAGCAGGTCAAGCTACACGAAACTGTCAAATTTCACCAAACGATTTTAAACCTTAAAATGTTGATGGTTAAGTTCAAAATCGAATGAGAAAATCTGACAGTTTGTGGCAACTTGATGTGCTGTACCAATTATCAGATGTAGCGACCGTGTTGATGAAGATATTGGACTATTACAGCATATACCAGAGAGCGTAGTTATTTTAAAGTATTTTTGGTAATTTATATTAAAACATTCTTAGCAAGAATTAAAAAGAGACATGTCTCTTCAATTTTATAAAAAAAATTTTTACAAAAAAACTACCAACTTGCAAGAAAATCACAAAAAAACGTGAAAAATAACTTTAATTTCGGAAGTCGGTGTCTTTGGTTTCGTATTTTCGTTTTTGCGACTTCCGAAATTAAAGTTATTTTTCACGTTTTTTAGTGATTGTATCGTTGTCGTTGTCGGTTGTATTTTTGTAAAAAACGTTTTTATTTTTCGCTTTTTAGTTCTGGTACCTACCCCATACAATTCGTATACCACTACTTGACATGTAAATAACAGTGACAGGAAATTATCAAAACATCATCAATATAAACTAAGTGGAAAAAATACGCAGTATTAAGAATAACTCAAAAATTGCTGATCAGAACTTGATCACATTTATATGGGACTACATGTGAAGCACCAGCTTTCAAATAAAAACAGAATCATCCAAATCGGTGTACCTAGAAAAAAGTTCCGAGCAAAGTTACATAAAAAAAGAACATTCAGTCGAATTGAGAACCGCCTCCTTTTTTGAAGTCGTTTAAAAATTAAAAATTCGACGAAATTTTCGTTTGTCCGTATCTTATTTGTACATCCTTTACAGTCGTTATGCAGTCAGAAGCATGAAAGTCTGACAACCAGTCTTGCCAAGGAGTATCGTGTTACCCAGCAACTGGGTTGTGGAGACCAGATAGGCAGTCGCTCCATGTTAAATATTGTTATTCAGCTGCATCTGGTTAGACTAGAAGCCGACCCGAACATAACCGAGAAAAGGTGGCAAATGCTGATGTGTCGTGAGAAAATGTAGGTATTGATGGAAAACGTAATCCACCATTTTCATTAAAACTCCATAAGTAGATATTAAGGCGCTTCCCTGACCAAACGACCTTGAGCGTTCGGTCCTTCTCTGTCCCGTCGCTGAGTCTCGCTCTGTCTTGCTCCCTGCGCACGCTCATTTATCATAGAATTCACAAAAAAATTGAAATTATTTTAATAAAAAAAGACAAGCGATGTTTTAAAATAAACTAAAACGTGAATTATTTAGATTTTTAAATTATCTATCCATTAGTGTAATCCTCAAATTAATAGAACGTCACCTTTAGCAAAAGATGCATGCAATCAATAATTTTAGTCACTTTTTGATAAGGAGATTTTAAATGTATTTATAACACATAAAAACAAATAAGAATGTGCAATGTGATGATGGGATATTGAACATTAATAATGTGCTTTTAGATGTTGTTTATTACCCATAGTGAATGAGTTAATAGCCTCTGAATAACGCACTATGGGAGTAATTCATCAACTCGTCCTACATGCCTACGGCCCATTTGGGACGACTTGCAGAAAATCAAAATAAATGATATTTTCATTCTGCAACTCGTCCCACGTTTCTTTTTGTATGGAACTTTAAACTTTATCAACGTTTGGTACAGTTAGTAAGACAAGATATTTCAGTCATAATAAAAATTGTTAAATCTTTTAAAATTGTTGATTATTTTATTTAAAAATATTGATTATAATATTTATGACGATTGCTTATTATTTTATAATTTTAGGTTTATTACTATTAAAACTACATGTATGAATGTTCATTATTACCTCCTGAGTTAATTGGTGTCAAATTTGTGATGATTTAATATTTTCTGTTTTTAAACGACAATGTTGTGATGAATACCTAAATATGTATTTTATAACAAATTCTTTTTTTATTATTATTTCCACACTAACACTTTTGCTACTGATTGTACCTTTTCTCATTTTGATAGTAACGTGGGCCGAGTTGCAGAATGAAAATATTATTTATTTTGATTTTCTGCAAGTCGTCCCAAATGGGCCGTAGGCATGTAGGACGAGTTGATGAATTACTCCACTATGGCTAGGTTTTGGTCGGGGTACCGCCTTAATAATAGGTCTTTACCTATGAAATTGCCGTTTTGTATGAAAAAATTTAAACGAATTTTTTTCATGAATTTTTTATTTGTATTAATCGAAGTAATCACCCATGCAATCAATGCATCTTTGCCATCGCAGTGGCAGTTTATTGATGCCCTTCTTAAAGAAATCAGCTGGACGGGAGGCAACAAATTCTTCAAAGGCATTTTGTACTGCCTCTCGGGTATTAAATTTTTTTCCCGCCAAGAAGTTATCCAAATTCTGGAAAAAGTAGTAGTCTGTAGGCGCAAGGTCTGGTGAGTAGGGCGGATGACGGAGAGCTTCCAACCCCAGTTCTTGCAACTTGGAGACCGTCTGCTGTGCAGTATGAGGTCGCGCGTTGTCGTGCAGGAGCAGCGGAGACGAGCGATTGACCAATGCTGGTTGGAGATGCGCCAGCTTCTCCATCATTGTGTTCAGTTCTTCACAGTACACATCTGCAGTAATGCTCACCCCGTTTGGTAAGAAGCTGTGATGAATCACACCGGCGCTAGACCACCAAACAGTGACCATCACTTTTCTAGGGGTAAGTTTTCGTTTAGGGCATTGTTTAGGTGCTGAACCAGGATCCAACCAACTTGCTGAGCGCTTACGGTTATCAAACAGAATCCATTTTTCATCGCAGGTAACAATGCGGTTCAAAATTCCTTCATTTGTGTGTCTGTTGAGCAGTGCAAGGCACGTCTCGACGCGTACTTCGCGCTGGCGATCATTGAGTTCGTGGGGCACCCATTTGTCAAGCTTTTTTACCTTGCCAATTTGACGCAAATGGACCAATATTGTTTTGACGCTAACGTCGAAAGCTGCTGCTAATTCAGCCGTAGATTGTGTATCATCAGCTTCCACAATCGCCTTTAATTCGTCATTGTCGACCAAAGTCTTCGGACGACCGCGAGGTTCATTTTTCAGGTCGAAATTTCCAGAACGGAAGCGAGCAAACCAATAACAGGTGGTGCGTTAGTTTGTAGTGTTAGCTCCGTAAACGTCGTTGATGTTGCGTGCCGCTTGTGCCGCGTTGCTGCCACGACGGTACTCATATTCCATAATTACTCGAATTTTTAACGTATCCATGATGACGAAAAAGATTGAAATGCGATGAAAATGTAACACTAATCAATAAAGAAATGACTACTTTTAGAAAAAAAAATCCATGTTTTTAAAATAAAATTAATTTGAAATTAGAATTCTTAGCCAAACAAAAATTATTTTGATTTGAAATGGCCAGTACTGCAGAACGGCAATTTCATAGGTAAAGACCTAATATTAAGAATAGAATAAATGAAATAATAAAGAACAAAATAGAATACAGTACAATAAATGCTGTGGAAATGCGTTTCTTGCGAAGCATGTGTGGTGTGACTATGAATGATAGGCTGAAAAATGATGTGATAAGGCAACGATGCAGTTTAAAAGAAGATGTAGTGACAAAAATTGAAAAGAGTATGCTAAGACGGTTTGGTCATGTCGAGAGGATGAATGAAGGGCGATTAACAAAAGGTTTACAAGCCAGTCGTGAGTGGAAACGCCGGGAGGGGACGCCCTAGGAAGACATATAGTGACCTTATTGGTGATGTTGTTCAGAAAGGTCCGGTGCGTAGTACTCACAACCGGCGTGCGTGTGTGACCAGATGTATGAACGTAAACGACGCATAAGGAGTATGTAAGGATCGTAGCAGGTGGCGTTCTGTAGTTTCTGTATGTATGTATGTATGTAATATTAAGAATCATAATACAAAATAACACAACTTCACAAACACAGCTAAAGTACTCAAGCTCAACCATAATCCGACGAGCTTTAAAAACAACAATACAAGGCATAGTGCTGCGCGTGAGTCGATCACAATTCACCAGGTCACTGACCTCTACTAATATGGCTAACGACTTATGAATGGAGTACCTACTATGTATTTTAGATGCGTTTTTTTTTTACCTCTGTTTATGGTTGGTCTTGTGTGAGTAATATAAGTTTTATGACCGAAGTTGACAGAATTTTAGGGAAGAGTTATGTCATTTTGGAAGTTAATATGTCGGTAGCTGGTAGCCATTATAATATAGCAGTAGCCATGATAATAAATACCACTTTATTTATAAACGTTGCTTAAAGTTATGTACTAGAAACATAACTTTATGCAACGTTTATAAATAAAGTGGTATTAGCTACTGCTTAACCAATTATTTTTGACGTTTAAACTTCTCTTAATTTTAAGCAACGTTTATAAAAATAAACCCCTATATGTTTGCATATAGGGTCGTTTTTAGGATGACACTGATTGAAGATTTGTTTGCCAAATGACTAAGCTTTATTTTTATTATTTTTTATTTAAACTTTTCTCTCACAAAAAATGGTACAAAGGCGGTCTTAGGCATTCTCCACTACTTGCCAGGGTCGCGGATTGTTCGAATGAGTTACAGTGGCCCTGGCGCACAGGCAACTGTAGGAACACGGGTGGGTTTTAGTCAGTAAGAGTCTGACACGCCCTTCCGCTCCGCCCAGAGCGGGAGAGGTCATTTGATGATTTCCCACCCAAAAAAAAAAAAGAAATGGTACAGCTATTTGATGATATTTTTAAAGACCTTTGCTACTTGTTTGTTAAAAATATATCCAGCATATGATGTGTCCATTGATTCTGCATACATTTGTATGTTTTGTAAGATAATATCGTCATTGTTAGCAGTGGGAAGTCGAATGCTCAGACTGTGAATAATGCTATGAGTAATAGTAAAGAAGTACAGTCAACCTCGTAGTAGCTTTATCGCTTTTGACAAACTTTTCATTAATATTTTAACTTTTATTTTTATTTTTTTTATTCTGTAGCTAATTATACAGTATTCATAAATAATATTAAATTGAAGGCTACTTACGAGTTTCCACTGATAAACGATATTATCATATATGTATTTGCTTACTTTATTATGCATGCTGTGGTCAATAAGTGAAGGAGTTCACCTACTTAATATCTGATGTTGCTCATTAATTTTATGTGTCATGTATTGTGTATATCTAATGTTGGAGATCCTAATTAAAGAAATGCTAAATTATTTTATTTCTGTAAGTAGGTTTGTATAAACACTTTTACATGTCGATCATATTTTAAAAACTAGATAAGGTCGGCGTTTCTTATCCTGACTACTCTGAGAAGAAAGGCCGAAACAAACGTCACAGTCTCTTTTAAAGTACAGGTATAATCTTAGACAGATCATGTGAAGACCATGTAGATGTGTGTCTGTAATGGTCTTTTAATGAACTTTTGTGATGAAATACCACACAGAATGAGTGGACCTGTCCAGTCACTGCACGCATTTGTCAGTAATCGTGCAGCTCAACTCAAAACTTAAGGGAGCTCAACGATTCGAGGAACAATACCAAAGAAAGGACATTTGGGTAGGCCGCATAAATTACTCGAACTGCCAGATCATGATTAAAACTAATTGAATAAATAAAAACTCACAGTAAATTAAAAACTTTACAAAAGTACTAAAAGGATCTTTTGGCACTTGAATGACACTCACAGGGGGAGTTGTTGGTAAATATTTGAGAAATGTATTGAAAAAAGAAGATGGCGGCGATAGCTCCGATTTTAGTCACGCGACAAAAGATATTTCAACAGCTATAAGCTTAAATGTCTAACTGTCACATATATCTCTCTCTATGTCTTCTCTTCTTGTATATATTTCTTTTTTCATTTCTCCTTTCTCAGGTCTGCTGGAAGAAATTTATTTAGAAATAAGCAGTAGGTACCTATGTACTCAATACTATTATGCCGTATCTGTATCTATTTTACTGTCTGCAAGTACATAAATAATAAAATAAATAAATATCTATATTGTAAGCAAAAATGAACCTTGACGTTTCATGACGTGCATTGTGACATTTAATCTTAAGGTGGTAAAACAATTCTGTGGTCGAGCATACATAGTGTGTGCTTGCGCATACGCAAGCGCACCAAGAGCATTTAACATATTAAATGGTCTGTTTTTGTTACTGTGTTAAGTGTGAAGAGGTTTTTGTAAGTATTCGAAAATTAGCTGAGTCATTCGGGGTAAAAGGACGCAGTCGGCAAAAGTAAGCAGTACTTTTTTCTCTGAGGGAGGTGGAAGGACGGCACACGCTGGTTCCTGGATAATGTTTGCGCAAGGGCCGCCCTATTGTGTCATAAGCGGAGCGCGGTGCGATGGGTATCACGTTTGCGATACAAGGTGCAAATAATTGAAATCACTATCAAAATCCGAGGTTTTCCTCTACCTTGCCTTTTAACGTACCTACACACCGTGCAGTCAGCCTTGTTACCTCAATGCTTACTGTGTCATCCCCGTTTTCACCAGCAGTAAGCGACACATGAAAGAGCCTAAATAAAATCGCGCTGTTGGATTTTCAGTACTCAGATCAGCGCCCAAAGTTGAGAATCCAAAAGCGCGCTTTCAAATTTAGGCATTTATTGAGGTGTCGCCTAGTGTAAGTTAAAATGAGCATTCATTTATTTATTACCCATGGTTTATTCTCAAATCGTTCGGGTGGATATATGGCTGAGTTGTCGTCTTTGAACACAGTAGCAAGAAAACAGGCTTAAGAAAAGACCCATTGCAGTCATAATTATTTTTTACCGACCACAATTTCTTGTACTTACCGAAGTGCCTTGCACTACCAAAAGCTTGGCTTAAATATAGCGTCAAATCTTAACCTACATTTTTAAACCGTTCTTCATTTGTGTCCATGTCTAAAAACTTGATTTAACCAACTTTTTCGTTGTAAACAAAGTCATTTCATGCTTTTTTATGTGCCCGCGACTCAATGAACAATTTTTCTGCTTAAAATTATTTTTAGGGTTCAGTTCCGAAAGGGTGCCAACTAGGGATTACAATCCCGCAGCTGATTCAATCCCGAGGGATTGATATGCGGGATTTAAGTAATCCCTGCGCGGAATCACGCGGGATCCCGCATCTTTGAAATTATGTTATAAAATCAAATTGAAACTACAGATTTTTGTGTAAAATTCAAATTTTATTAAACATTTCTTACATTAAGCAACATAAATTATTTCTTTTCTATTAATTAAGTATAAGTAATTAGTAATCTGTTTTCTTAGATTCAGCTTCAATCTTGACCACTTTCCGTATTTTTTTCAATAGATCGTCATATTATGTTGTAGAAATCATTTCAAGTGGCAGTGAATTTATATTTATAGTCACACCCTGTTCATTGCACACTGTTCATGTGCGGAACGGCAACGTCGCGCTCGTGCTACTCGCGATTTACGCAAAAGTCTTTGCGCCAAATTTTTTATTTGCGGGATCCGCGGTTCCACGCTTTGAAGGTGCGGGATCCAGCAGATTAATAAAAGCAGCGGGACCCCGCGGGAATGCGTGATCCCGCTTTGCGGGATTGTAATCTCTAATGCCAACGTGACCCTCTTAGGTACTAATAATGCTCCGCTGTCACGGGGCTGTATCTTATGAACCGTAATAGGTAGATACTTAAAATTTTCACAGAGTGTGTACTACTGTGACAGCTAAAACAACAAATAATAAAAATAGAATTAAGTTAACAACTAGTGGGGTCGGCATACAAGAAACGTGTTTTGTTTTTACTAAAGTATAAAAAAGTACTCAGTGCTAAATATTGTAGGGTATGGTATCTTTCGTGTGTGAATCAGACTCGCACTTGGCCACTTTTTTATTTTAACTGTTACTGAGCAGCATCAAATTGATTACTCGCGGATAAAATGTTAATGAGGCAATTTTATTTCAAATTTTTTCGTGACATTGTTTATTTTTAATTACTTGGCATTTGTTTAATGATTTGGTTGGGTAATTTTTACGGTGATTTTCTATTTTATTTTTAGAATAAAACTGTTTATTGATTTAGGTCAAACATATCACGATTTGACTTGAGTGTGCGCACTAACTGGGGAAATGTCATTAATTGTTTCAGGATGAAAAGTGTAACATATATTTTAACCTCTTTACTTTCATATTACAGTATTTTTGTCGCACGAAACGACGCGCGCTTTATTTATGGTAAGCATGTGTATAAGCACGCTGTGAATGTGTGCGTAAGACGAGTAGCGTCAGCACACAACACACACGCACACAAACACTTCCATTGTCTCGGACGGTACCGAAAGCTCCTGTCCTGCGCCTACGCATACATTAACAGTGTGTTTGAACACTTGGTAACAACAACTAAAGCACGCATTTCTTCTTGAGATAAAAATTGGTATAATATCTTAACTTGCACAACCGTTACCTACTTTGTGTTTTAGACACAAACATACATACATCTCTTGTGATCTTCCCAATGCGAGTGCGAGTCCATTTTTCAATTTTTCATACGTTTTTTTCTTTCTTAAGAATCTTGCAGCTTTTCAATACTTCAATGATACTTTCCAACACTTATGGAAAAACGTGATATGGTGGTCTATTCATAACCACTCTAACACCCGGCACGTACATCTTTGAAGTAAGCCGACATCTATTAGCCTATTCTCTTTCATCGCCACTCAAAAGAAAATAGCCAAAGTACCTACTTACCCATATTTCTAAAAATCTGCATATTTGTTCAAAAAGCACTTAAGCGACAACATTATTTATTACTGACCCGTTTCTCATTGAATACCCTTGAATGACGAGCGCCTGTTTTGATGTTGTAATGTTATACGGTGCTGATCCGCAACGGTATACGGCAGTGTCAAGTTTAATAAAAAGTGGCCAAGTGCGAGTCGGACTTACACTCGAAGGGTTCCGTACGACCGTACAATTTTTATCACTACGTTTTTTTAATAGTTTAGTCCAATTATTATATAAGTTAGCCGTTTGCATGTATTTATTGCCATTATTGCCTTATACTGGCCTATAATTTTTAACTTTATTTTATTTTAATTATTTTTTGATATAGCGGTCACATACGGTCACATATTACACAATCTGTGAAAATTTCAAGTGTAGATACTTGAAATTTTCACAGATTGTTTTACCCTTTTTCTATTACCGTTCGAAAGATACCGCCCTGTGACAGACGGACGGACAGCGGAGCCTTAGTAATAGGGTCCCGTGGGCACCCTTTGGGTACGCCTGTGGTAACCCTAAAATGTGATTATTTTATTTAGAATGGCATATCCGTTGTTCGTAACTTTGTGGTAATTAAGTGATTGAGGTATCCTTCATAGCTCTATAACGTCATATCACATTATGTCGGCATTTTGCGTGACTTCCGGAAGGCCGTTGACTGATGCGCTTTCAATGCTACTTCTTGTAAGTGCTAAAAACTAAACCCTGTATTTATAAACGTTGCTAAAAGTTAAGATACGGTTAAACGTCAAAAATGTATTGTTAAGTTGTGTTAAGTCGCTAATCATTACTTAACTTGAAGCAAAATTTATAAATAAACCCCAATATATAGAATTAATTACATACCTATCCGTTCACAGAGTTCTGATAACAGCCATTCACCTTTTGATCTTTCGATGTTCATGCTGGGCCCATTCCTCTTTGAAGATCTTTTGCAAATACAAAATGGCGGCAGGTCACTGTCAACTCCTTTATTTGAGCAAATTGGACCACACAAAATGGGCCACTCCAGTTCTTGTGTGGTCCGCAGTTGAACAGGACTATAATATTGATAAATAAACTCACCCTGCCGTCTTAATATATATCTAGAGCAGTTTCAAGACTATTTGTGTTTGAAAGCAAACCTATTAAGAATTGAAGTGCAAACTAAGTATATGTACCACTTCATTAAAATATGGCTTGGCCATTATTTTTGAGTCAGTAAAGACCAGTCTGTTTCTGTAAAAATTATTTGTTTTAATCCTAAAATTATACAGGGTTTTTTCTTGGATCGCTAGTTCTTCTCCATAATAATGATCTATTATTTGGAATCGCGCATCGATTATAGTGGAAAAATAAAATAATTAAACCTTTCTAAACATACTATTTTCAGTAGCTTCTCTAGGCATAGCGGTTTTCAAAATACAGCGTGTATCAGAAAGGTGTGCCATATGGACGCCCCCGACGTAATTGTCCTCCCCGACCCTTGCTCGACGAAGCGCCAGCCCGCGCTGTAGCTGAGCCTGCAGCTTTAAATTCCCCGTATAATAATAATGTTATAAATTCGATCCAGCTTGTCCCACCTTGCTGTCCTCCCCTCAGAGCCTAGGTTCGTACCCCACAGGGGGTGCCCTTAGCGTTCGGTCACCTAGAAATTAAGAAATTCGCCCCTGGCTGGAGGCTTTAAGTTAGCTTAAGGCACCCACAGGACAGTCCGGTTAAGTAGCCACGACCTCCAAGGGTCACAACTACGAGATGCACGAGGAAAACTGAACAACTTTCTCCATGGGACCAACATCGTAATCGCGAAAACAAAAAACACCGTCCCACACATTTGGGTCGAGTAGGTGTTGAAGTTTTGTATGGATCAGTTGATCATTTTTTGCAATTACGATGTTGGTAGAGAAAGTCGGTCTGTTTAAGATAACACATTTCTGATGCATGCTGTATATCTCAAAAACAAAGATGGCACACTGTGTTTTTATTTATTTTTGTTTAATGATTATGGTGAGGCCTCACAATACGATAATGTACAAGACTCGTTCGTCTTACTAACGGTCCAGGAGGTTTTTCTCGTTAGGACAAGTTAACTTGTCCTAACGAGAAAAACCTCAATCCAGTTTAGACAAGTTCTGGATCAAATAAACATAACTATTTTAAGGGTTATTTTTTAATTCATTGGCTTTATGAGTTGGCTTTCGATTTAGAAATCTGCATTGATTAGCTGGTAAAGCAGGAAATAATTAGAAATAATGAGTGGGTTCAAGTAGCTTTAAAAATGAACGAAATTTTCATTGGATTTTCCTCAGAAAACAGTTCAGTTTAATTTCTGAATTATCTGAAACATGAGACTTTTAGGTCTAAATAATAAATAATAATATCAGCGTATTATGGTCCCACTGCAAGGCATAGGCTTCTTCTCATACAGAGAAGGCACGAGCATTGATCACCACACTTGCTCAAGACAGGCTGGCGATTTGAGACTTAGATTAACTATAAGTCCAGGTTTCTTCACCGTCTATTTTCATAGGTCTAAATCATAGGTTCTCAACGTGGACGATAACGTCCCCTCGTTTGCGTTTGTGACTTTCAGGGTGGCAGTAGAAAACCCAGAGAAAATTAAGAGGCGATGAGATGGGATCCTTACGACTCTGTGGGAATGAATGTGGAAGTAATAGAGGGAACGGAACGTAAGTGAAGGTCTGAGAGAGGGAGTGAGAGAACGAGGAAGGAAAAAAGAACGAATGGGGGACGGTATGATGGCGACCTAGAGTGCGCTGTGCAAAATCTTTTGGATAACTTTAAAGTTGTGAAACTAAACTTTCGTCTTAGTAATACAGTGATTTTTATTGGTACTTGAATCTCGAACACTACATAAATATGCTGTTAAGAACATTTATAAGAAAATAACAAAGGATTTGTTACGTAAGTTGTTGGATGAGAGCTTTGCGCCTGAGGACTGGGCTGCGAACGTGTTTATTATACACGTTTAAATATAATCATGGCAATAGCTGTTTCAGATTAGCGACAGATGGTGTAAAAAAAATGGGGGGCTATAGAAAAAAATAACTCAAAGCGGGCGGTGGGCAAAATAAGGTTGAGAACCAGTTGGTCTAAATGATCTATGAAAATAGACGGTTTGTTAACCAAATTGACCAATAACAGACCTGTTTTAAAATTTACATGTACTGAAAAGTCAAGACGTTAGGTAGTATTTTGCTTAAGCCTACAATTTTCGGTAATTCTCTATCTCATCTATTCTCCCTATTATTCCTATTATTATTTAAATTACGATAAAGTAAACACATACCTCTTAAATACCACGTCATACTATACTTAAATATAGAACTAATAAAAATAGCCCAGTTTTTTTATACTAATGCCAATTTTGTACAACCCGTTCGATTGTAACAAAAACTCACAACGGAATCGATTCCTTCGCAGTTCCCATCAAACTAGTATTTACCGGTTAGTGATCAAATACTTGTCTACAATCTTAAAAAAAAAAAACTTAACGGGTCTTCTATGAATACAGGATGGCAGAGACATCGATGCACAAACTGTAACCATAAAGTCAGCACATGATTCTAGGACAACCTAGCGTTGAAATTTTCAAAAAAAGAAACCGTTGTTTCATAGTAAAGTGCAATACCGACGCGGTCAAAATGTTTGGAATGGCATTTTTTTTTTAATCGACGGTTTTTTTTTATTATTTTTTTCTTCGTTCAGTATCAGGTACTGAGTCCATGGTAACAGGTTGCGCCGCGTCCATGTTCTGCTACCCTGTACATATTATATAGGATGAATAACTTGTTTACAGGGCAAAAAAAATATTGTTGAAAGATTTTATGGAACATTTCTAAGATGCTTGAGAAGGTTACTCTTTCATAATATATATATTTTTTTGTGATAAATCACCAGATTTTATTGATGAAATAGTACTAAGTAAGGAAACTCCTGCGTAAAGATTATCTCATTATCTTGTTTTTTTTTTTATCCAATAAGAAATGGAATTTTGGCATGCAGTGAGCAAGTTTGGTAAACGTTGATGGATGTAGAGGGAGAGGTAGAACAAAGAAAAGATGGATGGATCGTGTGAGGGATCTTAAGGGGACTACATGACCTAAACGCAAATTTATAATGCCTAAAAATATATGATCCACTGCAGTAACCAAAATCAGAAAAATATATGATATTCTTCTGGATATATATGCTAGTTGAAAACATAATACAATTAACTTCATATGATAGAAAAAAATCACGAAGATACCTCTTAAAAAAATCTTTTAACGATTAAAAACCATACTAATATACATGCAAACATTCAGATTTTTTGTCAGATTATTCTACAAGTAACATACTAACGTAATAGTGTTTTAATTTTTTAGTCCAATGACTTGATTTTTTGTAAATCCATAATTGCTTCATATTTTGCAATAAATTACCAGCGTTGTGTCATCGCGCATCTCTTTCTTTTCTATGCAATCCAACAGTGACCGCGCTTTAGCTCTTGTAAGCCTCTTATGAAAGGAAAAGGAGTGAATGATAATTTGTTATGATAATGACTGATAGGGGAGAATGTGTTGCCGACTCCCGGCAACCGTAGGCGCGGGCCTGCGGACGGCGAGCAATGGGCAGCTCGCCGTCCGGTAAGGACCAGGCCCGGGTCGACGGCGCGTTGTGTTCCACGCGCGCCTCAAAGAGATGTCAGCATAATTGACGGGGTCCGATAGGGCCGATGCCTGCCGGGGTCGCGGATTGTTCGAAAGAGTTACCGTGGTCCTGGCGCACAGGCAAGTGAAGGAACACGGGTGGGTTTTAGTCAGTAAGAGTCTGACACGCCCTTCCGCTCCGCCCAGAGCGGGAGAGGTCATTTGATGATTTACCACCCAAAAAATAAAAAAAGGTGAGAATGTGTTACACCGACCCAAACATGGGACAGGGCAGGAATATTATGATGCGTGGACAAGTAAGGTAAACCATGATCGTCTGTTCACTATCCTATAAAAGGCCTTTACCCTACAACAGTATACCTACAACAAAACGTGTCTATCGTTTTTATAGGTTTTATTTCAAACAACTTTATTTTTAAATGTCAGTAAAGACCACTACTATTAAAAATAACAAATTCATAACACTTTTTTACATTCTCAGAGCAAACGAGACCTACATACAATGTAGTTTATTGAATTAAGTTATAAATCAATATATATGAGCACATGCGACCTTAATAGGTATTTATCTAATGTATTTAGGGCGTACAGTGGAGCCTAATGTTGCCTATATATAGAGAGTATGTGCGTGTCTAATAGGACTACTTTCATTCGGAGTATACCAAGAATGCTTTGATCGGCACCCTAATTACGTAACATACTATAGACCACAATCTGAATCATTTTGAAGGATATTGCTAATCCATTGCTTCATATGTTCGAAAAATTTGTCCGCTCAGCAACGTAAATAACGCAGTGAATGTTGTTGAACTGTCAAAATTAAAGCTATTCCGACTGTTAAAGCAAATACCCCGCTGAAATAAAATACTTGTGCATGTTAAGCTAACACGCAAGACTGTAGGGATGCAGAAAGAATTATCGAAAATCAAGGGCACAAGAAAGTTGTTGCAAACTCTTTGTTAGATGTAAACTTTTTGTGAGATAAAAAAAAACAAGTTGTTTTTTTGTTTGCTTCTATTTGTATCTGTCAAAAGGCTTGGTTTGTGTTTTCAATATAGGTATGCAATATCTCCAAAATCCTTTTATCGCACTGAGCTTTAGTTTTATTTAATTCTACCAACCACTAATACATAAGTACATACAGTTTGTTTTCATCGCATTTAATCATTTTATTGAAAACCTGTAATCTAAGCGCACAAAGTGGCGAGAAATACATAGTTGTAACACTAGTTCAATATATCTAACTTTATTCCCTCATTCTCATATTAATCCACAGATCTAACTACATACCCAGTAGCTAGTGTTCGTCAGTTCATTCACTACGGCGTTAGTAATCGCCGCACGCGCCGGTCGCCGTCGGCTTGAGTCGTCTATCTGTCACCCATCATCCATTGTCCACCACTGACTGTCTCGTCGCCGAGATTATTATACATTTACAAGAAAGGAAACGAATGAGGTATACAAATGAGAGTGTAGCCTAGTTTTGTAGAAATCCTTTTCTATGAATTTGTTTGCGAAAATACCACAAACTACAGACTCTGGCGTTAACAGCATTGCTGTTTTCTGGATCAAAGCATGCTGATGGGTATTGGGTATCGGGTTATAAGTAGGACTTATCGACTAGGACTATTTGTAACGTATGAACAATTGATCATGGTCTTAAGTACCATGCTCCTGGCAAATAAGAGCCGGAGGATGGAGAGATGGAGGTGGTTCTTTTGTTTTATCTATTTTGATGACTGACTAATATTTTTACCACAGCATGACTTATTCTTAAGTTTCGTGCCGCTCCCAGAAAAGAATATTGGTCCTGCTGGCTCATAAAATTGGTGTAAGTTGAGCATTTCTGTTAAATGTTAATTAAAGAACCTACATGAATGACGGAAATTATGTACCCTAGAGTAGGCAATTAGCCAATCAAAGCCCGCTGTATTAACCAATCAGCATGTTAAGCGCAATGATTAATTATAGGATTGTCATTGGAAGATAGGTCAATATTGAAGACAGGAAGTGAACAGGTTGTTATTCGCGGTTGTGTAAAAAATAAAAAAAAATTGCTTACTTACTTCAATTTCCCTAGCGGTGGAAAATTCTGTAAAAAAAGCTAGAGCCGGTGATAACCTCTACATTTTTAGTACAAAGCTTGAAAAATAAAAGAAGTTTTATAGCTAACTTTGTCTTTTTCATTTTTTTCAGGTAAGGCTATCTGCAAGCGGTACCAAGTAACGGCAGGTATTCGTTAATGGTTTATTTTAGCTTTTAAACTCAAAAATTAAACTGTATAAAAAAATAATATTGTAACCAACTTTAAGTACCTACCTTTTTTTTGTTACTATATATTCACACGTGATTCTACTAGATGAGGATTTTAGAGTTTCACTCGACGGGTATCGGGCTCAAATGGAAGCTCTTTTATTAAGTGGACAAAAGTGTCGCCAGTCGAAATTTTTCTTTCAAGTGGAAAATGTCGGTATCCTCAAGTCTATCTTGTCTCTGGAAAATGTTCCCCACCCAGTGGTGCAGTGGCGGTGGTGTGGTGGTGGTTCAGTGGTACCTACTATCTGACTTTAAAACCTCTGTGCCCAACAAGGTGCAAATGATCAGTGGTATAAGTAACACAAATTATTCACACGCATATACTTTAGCCAACTCATAGTCCAAACTATCTAAAACTAATCTACATAGATGACTAGCCTTTAGCATAAACATCACGTTCTAATACCTAAGGTGACACTAGGTGCTTGTCATTGGAAGGTGACATTGATATTATCGTTTCCCAACACTAGTTGCCTAGCAACGTGCGGCTATGTACATGCTAGGACGTGATTGTAGGCGAGCCGTAGTGCAGCGAGTTCAGTAAGTCAATGGATTATTTAAATTGCGAATGGATAAAGAAAGAAAGAAAATAAATTCAAAATATCACAATATTCACACAAAAACAAAAAATTGTAAAAAACTTAAAAACATCATCGTAATGAACGTAGCAAAAAAATGAGAACAAACATAAAATGTAGAGTGCTACTAGGATCTTTTGGCGCCTGAATGACATTGACAGGGGGGGGGGGGGGGGGGTTGATGGTAAACATTTGTGAAATTGTCACAGAAATTATATTGACAAAACAAGATGACGGCCTTAGTTCCGATCTTGGCCGCGCGCCAAAGGAACCTTGAAGCGTTGTGCTCTGCATTTGATAGGTTTTTGACATCTTCCATTTACTACCACCGCCGCCATTAAATTGATTTAGATCCACGTCGCACCATAAGTAATTGTGGTGTAGATGCAAGTCATATGAAATATACATAATAATTTTGTTGTTACTATCACTATGTGGCCATTTTTTTGGTAAGAAGAAGCTCGTATTTTTCTTCTTGTAAGCGAAAAAACTCATCAAAATCATAATATTGACATAACTATTAGTTTGTCGCTGCGATTTTGCACCAAAAACGTTTCCCAAAGGTTTTCTTTTTTATTTACATTCGCCTTTTCTATAGCCATTCGCCATTACCAGTTTTATGTTCACATACCAGTCTACAAGTATCTATACTAATCCTAACTAACATTATAATTGCAAAAGTAAGTTTGTTTGTTACCTTTTCACGCCTAAACCACTAAACCGATCATCATTAAATTCTGCATATACGTAGTCAGGGGTACAGAAAATAAGTGCTGTTCCCGTTGGAAAGAACAATATCTGTCGATGGTCACAATTGCTTTGGGACGATTTATTTCAACCTCCACGCGGGCGAAGCCGCGGGCAAAAGCTAGTAATATTATAAAGAGAGAGAGCAAATTTAGTGAGTTTTTGTATATGTGCAGGGTAATCTCCGAAACCACAGCTCCTATATGAAAAATTCTTTCGCCATTTAAAAAGTACACTAGATGGACATAGGCAATATATTAAGTAAAATACAAAAAGAAGTACTTCATAAAATAATAACACTAATGAAATACTATTTTGAGTAACTTGAATTCATGCAAGCCTTGTACTTTTTGTTATTATATTACTGCTCCGAGCTTGTGCACAACGTGTCGTGAACAGGATAGAGTCTTCACAGTCATGAAAATTGCACCCGTGTGAAGCCGGGGCGAGTTGCTAGGACATAATAAAAATAAAGAGTGAAATTTATGAAAAGAAAATCGAGGCACTTTGAAGAGCTACACAAACTTAGCCTACTATCTTCATTTCACTATGTCTTGGCTACCGTCGGCGTGTGAATTAGTTTTGGTGAAGAAAAAAAACTGTTTAAGTCATCGCCAAATAGAATTGATGATGTTCTTCAATACGTTTTTGTACAGAGTGAATGGTTGTCAAAAGAAACAGCGACTGCTTTCAGAATTTAAATGACTTTCGTGTGAATAGCTAAGCGGAATATTTAGACAATTTTAATTCTTTGTATTTACTTACATGGAGGTAAAGAAAACTGGGTTTGTTTGAGTTTTTGTATGTAGTTTGTGGAAAGCGTTGAAGACTAATGGATTTTCTTATACAGAGTTATTAGTAATACGTCGGCAATCCATTAAGGGGATGCAGGGGAGGTCATTTGCAACCAAATGACCCCTGATGACCTCTATGCAAATGTCAAACATTTTCGAGTAGAAAATGTATACATTTTATATTTTTTGGCGGTACACACCTTCGAAAATTTCTTTAAGATATGGTGCATGTTTTTTTTAAAATATATTCTTATTTGCTTCTACTTCATGACATAATAATCAACCATATACTGACAGTTAACTTTAATATTTTTTAAATCAGAGCTACAATTTTCATAATTTTGAGCAGGATATTTGACTAAAATAGTCGATTTCTGCAAAAAAATATTTTATCGGCAGAGCATTACAAGTACATATACAACTACACTGATATCCAATGGGACACAATAAGATACCAGGTATCTTCAAAAAAAATGAAAATGTCAAATTACTCGAAAATGATTGACATTTGCATAGAGGTCATAAGGGGTCATTTGGTTGCAAATGACCTCCCCTACATCCCCTTAATGGATTGCCGACGTTTTACCAATCACCGTGTATATACACGTTGGTATGTGAATGGTTGGTTTAGAAGTGAAGTCTGACAAACTATGGCATTTCTCATCATGATGAAAAAAATGACCATGTTTGGTAAGAAAACGGTATGTTGTAGATCTCTTACCCTTTTCCAGATTTATTTGGGTTCATCGCAACATGGTTTTCCTTCTATACTTTTTTATTATTCGTCATCCGGTAGTCACCCCCTGTCTGGCCATATCATCTTGCACACAGTCCATCCATCGCTTCTTCGGTCATCCCCTACTCTTATCCACATTCATACTCAAAATTCTCCTTAAGACATTTTCTTCATTCCTTCATTCAAAAATCAAAATCAAAATATTTTATTTCACATAAACCAACATGGGCACTTATGAAACGTCAGAAGCTAGGTGCACGGTTCCAATTGGTTGTTTCCTATGGAGAAGAGCCGGCAAGACACTCCACGGTTACTCTTTTAAAAATAAGAGGCTTATACAATGTTTCCAATTACAGTGTTGATAGATATGGGAGGACAGTTTAGGCCTGTCAACAAGTAACATGTACTCAACAAAATATAAAAAGGTCCACAAATCTAGTCTACAAGTTAGGTCTACAACGTTCTCACGTTCACAAAATATATAAGAATCTATGTAAAAATAAAAGCCTATTTAGACTAAATGACGTTGAAGAGTGTTCATATATTTCACTTAAGTGGATACCGGCTACTGTACTCCTTCCTAAACCTACTTAATAATTCATTAGAATAACACAGTATTTTTAAATATTTATAAAAAAATAGTAATGTTTTTCAATAAATACTCATATAATAACTAGCTACATGTTATAAATGTTACGTGAAACTTATATGGCCAGAAACAACTCAAGTTACGCAACCAATTTTTAAATGGAATTCTAATATTCCAAGTGAAAGTTGAAATGTTCTAAATATTTCGTTACAGTAAGTTAAATCGTAGAACGTTACTTAAAATTCCTCTAAATACATATTATTGAAATAATTACGTATTGAGAATTAAGCAGTTTTGCCTCGTTGGTCCTATGGGCGCAAGCTTACTGCTGAGCATGAGGTCCTGGGTTCGATTCGGTCTTGGAAAGTGTTATTGGGTTTTTCCATTAGGAATTTCTCAGTAGCAGCCCGGAGTCTGGATTTGTGCCCCGTTGATGGCAATAGGCTCGCTCTCTATTACATGGGACTTAAACATAACTGGCGAAATGTGGGTGTATTTACTATGGGTATACCTCTGCCTAACCCTTTGGATAAACAAGGCGTGATGTTATGTGTAATTAAGTAAAATAAATGGCGGAAACTGGGCTCAATATAAACAGTTTCAAACACTATGAAAGGAAAATGTCACACATTTTAACTTAAGGTAATCAATCGGTAACTGGTACGGACAGTATTTCGTAGGTAACGTTCGTAGAATAAAATCCTATGTAGGACGTAAGCCTCACACGTGAATCTAGAACACAATAAATCTTTACGTAAAAGGAAATTATTTTTGTGGGAAAAGTGAAGGTTTTTATTGGTTGCCTTGGAAATGGCTTATATTTCTGGTTGAAAGTGCGATGAAAAAATTGCCTACGCAGAAGTGATGTTCGTCTACTTCCTGAAATGGGGCATTTTGGTGCTCCCTTTCGAGGTCCCTAGTCACTAAATAGTTAGCAGAAGTTTTTCGAGAATTACTATGATGCTCATGATTGGAAAACAGATGATCATTTCACTTTCTACAATAATTATAGCTTAGGAAAAAATTGGTTTCATTTTTTTCTTGATGAAGATCGTCTTTTATGTCATCCACGGAAAGAAAAGCTTTACTTTGGTATTATCTACTATTAACATACATTTGGACTAATTTCCTAGACATAAATAAATTAAGAACATCTCTATGGTGGTTGAATTAACTTATGTAAGAAGTACACAGCGTGGCGCTACAATGGCGACATTAATTTGACACATGGGTGAGTGGCCAGTAACAATAAAAAATATAGCAAGAAAGTTTTTGTATGAATTTAATAATTTAATTTTTTAATAATGTTTTAATAATTAATTTGTAATTTGGTTTAATTTCGATACGGGTGTATTCCTGAAATAATAATAATGATTTGATTTGATTTGATTAATGCTGAAATGTACCTTTTTGGCGCAGCCGTGAGGCATACACTGTTGTTGTTAACACTTTTTTTTTTAAATTTATATTTTGTGTTTCACGATAATTTTTTATTGTTACTGGCCACTACCCATGTTTTAAATTAATGTCGCCATTGTAGCGCTATCGCCACGCTGTATAGCATAATCAGCCTATAATGTTTCCACTACTGGGACATAGGACTCTTCTCTGTGAGAGGAAATGGGCCGTAATCCACCACGCCGGCCCAGAGCGGGTTGATAGATGTCACATGTCTTCGAAGTTTATTGGTTCCAGGACATGCCGGATTCCTCACGATATTTTCCTTCACCGGTTTGAGAGCGTAATAAGCGAAGTAGCGTATAAGTATCACGAATCCAACAACACGAAAAAAAACCTTACGAAACACAGTCATACAAAATACTTAAACCTTATTAAGCCCATACAACAGTGACCTTGTCAGTTCCATTCAAAAAGACAATTGGCCGGACGGGCTATGGGAATATGGCCCCGTCAAACATACAATACGCCATCGGACGTATGGTAGTTGCATCATGAATATTCAGTGGGACATACCGGCGTCACTTCACGCTCTTTTGTGAAGGATGGTGGGCAGAATTCCAAACGGATTAGACACCGATAAGTAGGGATCTATCTATTTCTACTTATAGTAGCAGTAGCGATCCCTGACTTTGTTTCGCCATTTCCACTCAGGGGTAGTCACACTGATGTCGACTCCATGACTCCATATAGCTTATTTTTTTAGCTATGACGTGTTAGAGTGATTCTGATATCTTATTTACCGAATAAACAATTGAATTTAATTTGATTTCACTTGTGTAAGTTCTTCCGGTGAAGTACTACCACCATACCTATTTCTGGCGCCAAACAGCGTTGCTGGGTTCAAGTTTGAAGGTATGGATGCTGGTTTATAGCATGTCCTCTGTTCTAGTAAAGTATCTGCGAAGCCTATGGTGTCGCAGATGACCATGTGCATCGCTGGCCACTCATCATCAAGTGGCCCTGAGATGCTGAAGCCCAGATTATTACAAACAATCGTAGAAAAATAAGTCATAATTTTAATTAACACAAGCAGACCCTAAGTCATCTAAGGCAATAATTAACAGTATGATGAAATAACTGATTAAGCCAGTTCAATAAGAACAATTTAACTGACCATATATCAGCTATAGTAAACTGGACATGCCATTCGTTCTGACATATACACTACAGTATCAATTTGATTAGAACGATTTACTGAACCAACTTATATATTCCAAGAATTGAATTCTTGGACGATAAAGTAGCTATAACTATTGGACCATTGTCTTAGAAAACGTCACGTTTATGTTTTGCAAACAGATAGGCAGAGAAGTAGATAATAACGCAGATGAAGTCAGCTATCGGTGAAATGATAAGGATCATAAATGGCTGAAGCTACTTTTAATAAACAATAATATGGAATTTAAGAAAGATTTTTAACAAAATAATGTAATGTACGTAACTGCAAATGAAACTAGGACCTAACAGACAGCTCACGTAGTTTTGACCACGGTGCATCTAAATTAAATAAGCTTTTAAATGTCCAATCGTAAACGGTCCAAGGAAGTAAGAAATAGAAAATAAAACCTGATTGCTTATCACCAGACTTGGCCAGTCATCTTCATCATCTTCCTTGCCTATACCCTTATATTTTGGGGTCGGCTTCCAGTCTAACCCCTGAAGCAGCTGGATAAATATTTTACATGGAGCGACTGCCTATCTGACCTCCACAACTTAGTTACTGGGTAATACGATACCCCTTGGCAGTACTGCTTGTCAGACTTTTGGATTCGGCGGGATCCAATAGATAGTACAGTTGTATTCTTCACTTTTCTTAGTCTATTATATTCCATTGTTTTAAATTATTTATAGACGTAGAAGACACATGCCACTCAATCCTAATTGTGTAACACAATATCTATCACAATCTGAATCAATTTGAAGCCTTTTGCTAATCTATTGTTTCATATGTTCGAAAAATTTGTCCGCTCAGCAACGTAAATAACGCAATGAATGTTGTTGAACTATCGAAATAAAAGCCGCTGAGGGTCTAGACAAGTGACATTCACTTTCAAAGCATTTCGTATTTCTACAAAGACTTTCAACAGGATTAGATAAGCTTTTCGGTAGCTTATGTTAGTCGCATACATTTTCGACATCATCAATATCGTTGATATAATGTAATTTTGTCTAGGCCTTCTGGTACATCTACCACCTCAACATCCTAAATACCCAGAATTCAATTTATGCCTCCTAAAACCTATGGCTATTGTCTGTTGATAATGGGTACGGTAACTCACACGTAGATAGTTTCACTTTTGATTTCTTAGTACCATTAATTAGCAGGCGTTATGTTGGCAGACACTTCAATGGTGGCCACAAGACAGGAGAAACTGGGAATGTTATGTTCTTAAGCGTTTGTTTTAGTATAAAGATGGTGTTTAATTTGTTCTTGTGAATTTTTGGTTGTTGATTTATTACTTTCTAGGAGAGGACTAATTGGTGTGGGATTTTGGAATTAGCCAACTCGGAGCAGAGCAGCGGTGGCCTAGTGGTAACGACCTCGACTTACGTGTCGTAGGTCACCACTGCCTGCTCTCAAAACGGTGAAGGAAAACCTCGTGAGGAAATTGGCATATTCTAGAAACAAGAATACGAAGATTTGTGATATCCATCAACCCTCACAGGACTCGCGTATTGGATTATGGCCCACCTCCTCTCACAGAGATGAGGCCTGTGTCCCAGTGGTAGGAATATAATAGGCTGATTATGCAACTCGGTCTATTGCAGTCCCCTGCTGGGTTTGGAATATTTTAATTTAATCATAGTTATGATGTAATCCTTGTTAAATCTCGCTTTCGCTTACCGCATATTCTATTCTATTTCAGCATTACATACCTTCTTAAGCTGTCCGTTCATTTAGCTAGGTCATACCCTGTTTGCTTGCCACTCATTGATTCGTTTCAACTCAACTACTGTCATTATCATACATTTGATTTTGTTGACTGATAGTTTACCAAGCTAAATACACAACCATATAGACAGAACCAACCAGACATACCTACTGCGACAAACTGGTGAATCTACCAGCAAACTCAATTCGCCTAGTGTAGTTATTGTGGTGACTACGGGCAGTGTCTTCTTTTGTTAACATGTCTGATCTAAATCTGTGGAATGTTCTAAACTCTTCATCATACCCACACTATTTTTAGCCATTTAGCCATTCATCTCTTAGCCCCAATTACACATTTCCTACTGCAAACACAATTAAATCAACTAGACATACTGCATGAACCGTATTCATTGTTAAAAATGTTGTTGTTTCAGATAATTCTTCGTATAGTGTTACTAATTATTCGGATACCATCTACGTATGTGTTCGCACCTTTACGTGAAAGGTACGTGGGAACAATCTATTGTTGTACATAGGTATTATGTGCATTAGCTATTAATATATTCGTTTACGAACATATTTAGTTTGGTTTTGTGTGACTCGGGAGATGTGAGTCAAAATATCTTTGACTGTCTGTCTGTTTCATTTGTTTTACTTTTACTTCATTGAATTTCAGAAAGAATGTCTCTCTATGTTAGTCTTAGTTTCACCAATGAAACTGAACGGATCAGCACATCTAAACCAAGTTCAAGCGCTGTCATTGTTATCATTGTTGTGGAATATTGGCACCGACAGCTCTTGAACGCAGTTCTGGTCTCGTTTAGTTTCATTGGTGAAATCCGCCCTTAATTTAGATAGGTTGGACATAATGTTCTTGTCATCAGCTTAACCTCTGTTAGTGTCATCATCATTTCAATTTCATTTTCATGCTGGACTACATCAAAAAGTTCATTATTAAGATCTAATTAATAGCAGTAAAGATATTTTAATATTGCACCCAAGATAGCTCCCTGCGGCACACCATACAAACTCAGTCTAAATTCTAGAAATTTCGAACCAACTGCACGCAAAATACACTAACTCGTACATTACAATATAATAATCTTTCCCTTTCATCGTCATGAAAACACAATTATAACGCAAACAGTCACTAAATCACTCATAATTATAAGCAGACCACGATCAAAGCTATAGTTATTTCGTTTCCCGATGAACGACCACATTTTACTCTATCACGAATCTGGTTACTTCATTTAGTATCATGGCGTGGCGTGCTGACATGGCTCGCAATTAACTGGATTTTGTTACACCGGAGTCGGAGTGTGTCGAATAGTTTTTATTCTTGAAGGATTTTGGAAACTCTATTGACTATGTGCCGAAGCGAAATGAAAAAATACAAACATATGTAATGGCAATGTTAAGAACCAATAATTAAATCAATGTGAAGAAGTATGTGCGATATCAAAAAGATAAATAATTTATTATTATATGTTTCATAAGTATTCATAACTATATAGGTATATATAAAATCCTTTTTTTTTTACTGGGTGGGAAATCATCAAATGACTTCTCCCGCTCTCGGCGGAGCGGAAGGGCGTGTCAGACTCTTACTGACTAAATTCCACCCGTGTTCCTTCAGTTGTCTGTGCGCCAGGGCCACGGTAACTCTTTCGAACAACCCGCGACCCTGGCAGGCATCGACCCAGTCGCTGTAACCAGTACCAGTTGTGATATTCGCCATAGTTTTCATGAACCTCAATCGTGACGTGGAAAAGAATTAAGGTTAAAGAACCAGGTCTCATAAGATCACATATAATTCTAAAAATAAATAGATTCTTCCGTTTAAATACACGTGAATTTAAATCAATGCGCCACAATGTATCGGATATGCTTGCAACGTACGCCGAAAAATGTTTTGTTTTCATGTAATTCATATTCAAAAGGCGCTGTCTTTCGCTCATAGCTGAATACTTATTAAGTGATTTGTTAGTTATTTTATTCGTGTTAAATATTTATTAGCAATTTAGAGTACGTTATACACATTTGAACACGTCGTAAAGCAAAAGCTGGTGGTTTTATGCATGTGATTTATATTGCACTTTCTTTTCTAGAACATAATATCGCTATTTACTTTATTAGCGTTATTTTTAATGTATTAAGTTATTAGACACTTAACTCAGAAGGCTATAAAACGAGTTGTCCATAAATCTTGGTTAATTTGAACCGTACAATTTCCATTATCTTCCCCAAATATTTTTTATGTACAAAAATGCTCACGTTAAAATGAAAATCGCTTTAGCCAAAAAGAAACACTGATATTCGGAACAAGAAATAGATGATTATTATCATCAAGACAGTCAAAAGACGTCCACTACTGGACTTTCCTCAAGGATCGCCAAAAAGTCGTTGGTAAAATTTCGAAATAATTTTTATCTACTCTCATAACGTAAAATTTGAATTGTAAACTTGAAAACGAGTTTATAAATAAACACAATACCGAAATTTAAAAATAGAACCATATTAAAACACTTTTTCTCTAACAAAATAATGTCTTATAACAGTTTTTTTACCACTAAAATACAGGGCAGATCCAAGAAGTAAAATCACCAAGGAGTTTCTATCATTTTTTTTTCATACGTAATGCATAAGCGATATGCGCCATTTTTTTATAGCATTACAAAAAAGTTTTGACTCCAATTTTTACTTGTCTGTGGCAGCGCCCGCTTTAGCGTATGCGCGGTAATGAGCTGGCTTTTGGCGCCATACATACGTATTGCTCTATTGAATTTCGTGGGAAACTTTGATCTCAATGTATGAGAGTAGATAAAGTAGTGTATGAAACTGCACATAACTAAGTATTAAAACACTCGTGTTTTAATACCCCTCATTATGCAACAGTTTCATAAACTACTATTATGTTTAGTATTCGTCACGGTGTGAGCAGCAGCCTAACATTTCATAGTTCACATTACAGTATGCTCGCACAATTGCAATATTCAGTGTGATGTCCGCTGCGTCTGCGCAACGCACGAAGCTTATATTCAAATGATTTGTGGCTTAGAAAGTTAGCTATATATTTACGCAATTTTCTGTTGCTAAGCATAGGTAATTATCCCAGTGGATATATGGCAGATGTTTAAAGTTTTAAGTGATCGTAAAATTGTAATTACTTATCTATCTAGGTATAGGTCTTTCTCATAACCTCTGAGTACCTAATTAGGTACCTAATTAACTTAAACATGTTTCTTCTTCTTAGTCTGTATATAGAATAATTATTTTGTTTTAATTTTATTTTACTCTATTCTGAAAACTTACAGCTAACTTATACAGTATTCTTAAATAATATGCAATTGAAGGCCATTTACAAGTTTCCACTGATAAACACTAGAAATATAAACAAAAGGTTGGTACAAAATACCTATAACATAAATTAGGAAATAATACAAACTAAGAATTATTTACATACGATTACTTTTCCGTAAAGAAGCTTTTCACCAACAAATTCTTAAGCCGAGAAACACTGGTACCTACCTAATTAACTTAAATATGTTTTTTTTATCGTCTTTGTCTGTATTTATATTTATTACCATCGTATTACTTAGGTTGTTCAATCAAGTTTCCTACCTTTTAACCGACGAAGTCAACCTGTATGTTTTTTTTTTATGTATGAGCACGCATAACGTTTTACAGAGTAGTCAGATTTTGATGAATCTTTTTTTTCTTGATCTGTCGTCCGTATCGTACAAAATCGATGTTATGTTATCGGACCGCGGCAAGTGAAACTGCGATCGACCCGTGCGCGTGTTATCTTTCGCCACGAGCCTCTGACTGTACTGCTGACCAATAGTCGGTATCGATATTGTAAATTTGAGCTCGAAAGAAAGTGAAGCTATGACATTATAAATGACATCATTTACCAAGTCTAAACAAGCCAGTTTGAACTGATATATGTAGTTTGAAACATTAATAATTAATAAAATTAATTTTAATTTGTTTCATAAAATAAGAAAATTGTTTTTTTTTTGCCAATAAATTTGCACACTTTTGAGCAAAATATTTGACACGATGATACACGTGATAGAAGTGAAACTTGTTAAAAAATTAAGATTATAAAAGATTTATCTTTCTTCTCTCTCATGTAACTAGAGTAGTGCATATGGTGGCCTGAGAGCAGTGGTGGCCCAGTATTAACGGCCACGACTTACGAGTTGTAGGTCGTAGGTTCGAACCTAGGCAGACACTTTACTTTGTGTAAATGATTTCATCACCACTGCTCTTAAAACGGTGAAGGAAAACATCGTGAGGAAACCGGCATGTCCTAGAACCAAAAATCCGAAGACACGTGACATGTACCAACCCGCACTGGGCCCGCGTGGTGGATTACGACCCACTCCCTCTCACAGTGAGGAGGCCTGCTGTGTCCCAGCAGTGGGGACATTATAGGCTGATTATGAGCAAAAAATTTGACAAACCAATTTTCGGAGTCAACCATTTTGCCAAACACCTCACATGTTGGTGAACAAAATTCCATATAATTATGCTAAATATAATGGTCAAAACGAGCACATTACACAGTTCGCACATAGTTGTCGGTGATAGATGGGCGAAGCGCACGCGCATTGATGTGCACTAGAGCGTTCGGGCTTACGTCATCGGCGATGGCTGCGCCAGAGTCGCGCTTTGAGCACGAAAGCGATAATGATGTTGAAATTAACATTATTTTATTATCATCATCAGAGGAATGGGTTTGTATTATGATGTTATTTCAGAGAATTATAAATCGATTTTAATAGTGCGCATTAGTTTCAATGCCTTTAGTAAAAAGTAAAGAAGAGGAGTAGAAAATATCCTCAATTCCTACCTATAACTAAAGGAATACACAAAATAATCCAGTCTTACCAAGGGGTATCGTGTTACCCAGTAACTGGGTTGTAGAGGTTCGATGGGCAGTCACTCCATGTAAAATATTGGTATTCAGCTGCATCTGGTAAGACTGGCAGCCGAACCCAACATAGTTGGGAAATGCTAGGCAGATAATTACTAACAAAATAATAATAATTTACTAATTTAATACTTACTCGATCCTGTTTGGTGAATCACAACATATGACACGAGATTTGCATTTCCAGAAGTAAATTAGACAATCAGCCTTTAAAAACTGAGGAAAGAAAATATGTCTCTCGTGTTATGTTGTGCTTGTGTTAGCAATACCAAAAGATTATGGAGTTAATGCTCCGCGTCTTACGGTTGTAGGTCGTAGTTTCGAACCCAGATAGGCGCTATATTTTGTGTAATTTATTTTATCATCACTGCTCTCAACCTACCCAAATGTCCTTTCTTTGGTATTGTTCGTCGAATCGTTGAGCTCCTTAAGTCCGGACTTCCTGAGTTGAGCTGCACGATTACTGACAAATGCGTGCACTGACTGGACAGGTCCACTCAATCAGATCAGATATCAGAATCAGATACCATTCTACATGATCTTCACATGATCTGACCAAGATTATGTCTGGACTTTAAAAGAGACTGTGAGCTCTGAGTTTGTTTCGGCCTTTCTTCTCAGAGTAGTCAGATAGGAAACGCCGACCTCATCTAGTTTAAAAATATGATTGACGTGTAAAAGTGTTTGTACAAACCTACTTACAGAAATAAAATCATTTATCATTTAACGGTGAAGGGAAACATCGTGAGGAAACCGGCATGTCTTAGAACCAAAAAAATCGAAGACATGTGACATCCACCAACCCGCACTGGGCCCGCGTGGTGGATTATGGCCCACTCCCTCTCACAGAGAGGAGGCCTGTGTCCCAGAAGTGGGTACGTTATAGGCTGATTATGCTATGGAGTTAAGAAAAACCCACTTAAAACCAAGACGTAAATGAAAAGTAGTTGACTGCAACAACACAGTAGACACTGCAGTAGCAGGTTTTCAAGCACTCAACGGTAATTATTTCCGACACTAGACTTTTATTGAGATAAACCGATTGGATTGGATTGGTACTTGATGAAGATAGTTAACTGTAGTTTGTCACAGTAATAAAAGGAGTAGGTGGAAAAGTGCTACGTAATAACTGCAATGTAAAATGCAAAAGTTTCCAATACGGTTTACGATGGTGCTAGCTTGCATGATTATTTTTATCTAGGGCCGATTTTTAATCGTCAGATAACTTTTATTTGAAAAGCATATTATTGTCTATACAAAAGCTATGATTCTGATTCAGATTCATTTATTTGCAAAAACATGTGTAGATAATATACATGGTATGATGCTTATTATAGGTGTAACAAAGTATTTTTTGGCTCAACATGTTTGACCATGGCTGGTGTACAAATTAGGTCGAAAGACCATAGGATTTTAAAATTAAGAAACAATAAACAATAATATAAATAAATTAACAATAATATTAAATTAAATACTAAACCACAATTAAAAAACAATATATATATATATATATAATAATTCCGCAATTTTTATTCTTCAGATAAAAGTTATCTAAAAATTTAAAAATCGGTCCTAATGCAGAACTCCATGGAATCTTGGTGAGAAAGAAAGAAAGAAAAGTATTCATTGGGGCTCGCACAGGATTATCACAAAGAAAACTAAACACATAAAAATATAAAAACAAAAGTAAAATGTAAATAGCAACAGAAAGTCTTGTACGAGGCCATAAGGCCCCTATCTCGTCATGATGCTGCGACATTTAAAAATAAGAGTCGCAGCGCTGCAGCTGGTAAAGTCAAACAGAGTTATGAATACGATGACTTTTATTTAGATGGACAGAGTTGATTTCGGGAAGCCGAACACCGGGAAAAATGTAGGAGACCCTATACTCAACATTGGGTGGATATGAATTGAAGATGAGATAGAAAGTAGTAGGTACTGCTCTACAGCATTTGCGAAACTGTATTTCCATCACCATCAAATTAACCAAATTATCATCTGCTTAGTCTTTTTCCAACTATGTATCCTAGTCTAACTGGATGCTGCTGAATCCCAGTATTTTACATGGAGCAACTGCCTATTGATCTTCGCAACCCAGTTACTGGGTAACACGATACCCCTTGGTAAAACTGGTTTGTCAGAGTTTCGGGCTACTGACTACCCGTAACAACAGTCAACGATCTACAAATGACAGCTGGAGCCACGAGCTTAACTTGCTTTTAAAAAGCGATGTTACAAATAACGTTCTAAAAATAGACATTACACTCAATCCACCCCAAGAACACTCAAATTACAAAGCAATAAACTAAATCCGGTAAGTACCTCTTTATATTCTGAGGCCGATCTTCAAAAATCTCAAGGCCACCTTTTCCAAGAAGGCCGATGTGAGAAGGAATACCATTGCTCAGAGGCATGGGAACGTGGAGGCTCATTTAAATATTCATACTGTTACAAGAATTGGTGTAGGCAGAAGTGGAGGAGGACGCGATGTCGAAAATATAGAATTAAGATTAGTTATTGGTGCTTAGAATTTACTCAGTATTAATATTAAAATGAAGAAGCCTCAGTTTATAAGGAACGATGATATAAATGTACTGATGATTGATAATAATGAATAATGACAGAAAGTGAAAGTATAAAACGCGAATGAAGATAGACAGGGTCGATGAGTAAAAAATGTAAACAAACAACATATAATTATCTGAAATAAGGTGCGTGTTTGGTGTATAACTACGCGGTATTACATCATAATTTTTGCATTATTCTTTGGACGAAGCTTTTGTATGATGATAATAAAACTTTGATGAACTATGATCATACTTCACGTACTAGGAGGGAGGGGGTTCAGATTCCTTTCATCGTCAAAACTGACGGAAAGTGTCTAATGGATCGCTCCTAAGAAGGGAAAAATGAGAAAGAAAATGGAAGAGGAAATGGAGAGAGCATAAATATATATCGAAACTAGCATTTGTAAGAAGATGTAAACTAGCAGATAAGCAAGGAGAAGAAATTAGAAAAGAATAATAACTAACACCAGAAGATATTAACGACTTTTATAAGAAGGCAATTAAAGTAATTGATCAGAACAAAATTCTAGAAGCAAATTAATAAAGTTGGTCAATGAATTTCAATTGTGCGCAAGAAGTCTATTTTTTTGTAAGGTCATTCACGACAATAAAATATAAAATGAGACTGCCGGGATGACTTGCATTATCGTAATTATTTTGTCATATTACTAAATTGGATATAATCAAATGTTTATGATATATCACCCAAGACAGTCGTCAGGATTCTTAACGTGGATAGTTTTGTTAACTAATCAATTAGGTATCTTTTGGAAAAATCTATTGTATCTTTTAAAAACTCTGGGGTCCGAGATTAACGATAAACGCTTATAAAAGATGAAAGTGTATCTATAGGTACCTATATACATATTATACTAAGCTATAAAGACGATGCTTCTTAATATAAACATATTTGTATGAAAACCTAAGGGGTGCTACACCCATATTCGGGTCGGCTAATTCGATTTGGCAGTAGTTGATAAACAACAATGCAGACCCGAAAGTACCTATTACTACACATATTCGGGTTTCATTCAGCTCATGGCCTGCTACCCTCACTGAATCATGTTCTCGGCACAATTCAAAGTGAACCGAGCGACTCATCCCGAACATAACGGATGTAAACAGATACTTAACGAAGCCGAAAGTCACTTGTACCGCCCGTCATTGTAATATATTTTTGTACTGGACCATACCTGGGAACCTTCTGGTTACAGAAGGTGATTGAAGGTGAAAATTTCAACTTTTACTGACGCTTTTTTACTAAATAAGTTTTTAATGATATGTTACAACACAACTTTAAAATAATACCCTCACGACCCCTGTACAGTTGCATGCAGCCATAAGCACAATGTTTTGCGTGCGTTACGGTGCGCACCTACCGTAAACTGATTTTCACACCAAAAATTCAATTCATTTCCCAGCAATATTTTTAGTGCTATGTTAGTTAGAATGATGTACAGAATGCGTAGTTGACGGCTATGTGATGGGTCTTTCTGCACCCTGTATATCTGGATGTATTAAATTATGCCGCGCGGCTGTGCCAAATCATGCCGAGACAAACAAGTGAGTAGCACCTAACAAAAAACAGTCCCTAACTACAGCCTTAAATCAAGACATCAAAAAAAAAACATCAAATACCCATAAAGCTCCAACTGAATTAAAATAACTATAATCACTATATAATGTACTGAACCAATCAAGTAGTAATTGTGGTTGTAATATTAATCAGTGTTTACACAAAAGGTTTCATCCGATCAATATTGTTAATGGAACTGTAATGGACGATACTGGGTTAGTGGTTGAGCTTTATTTTTAACTTGGCCCTGTAAAAAAAAACTAACGGTGATACTGATTATAAAGAATATACACTAGATACTAAAAAAACTTCTTTACAAAAAAAAAAAACAACCGACTGCCAAAAATACACAACAAAAAGAAAAATAACTTTAAATTCGGAAGTCGCTGTCTTTAGTTTTGTATTTTGTTTTTCCACCGACTTCCGAAATTAAAGTTATGTTTAACTTTTTCGTTTTTTTTGGAAGTCGGTTGTTCTTTTTTGGTGAAAACCTTTTTAATGTAATTTTTTTTTGCTGTGGTACCTACCCCACAGGAATCTATATATACCCTACTTGTTATGTAAATAACAGTGACAGGAAGTTATTATAACATCATCAATATACACTAAGTGAAAGAAATACGTATTATTGAAGCTAACTGAAAAATTACTCAAGCAAACTTAATAAGATTTAATGGGGCCACCCCTGAGCCATGCCCAATCTATAAAAATATTAATTTTGAAATCGATTCACAATTGCCGGAGATATCGCGTAACATACATACAAACAAAAAAAAACGAATTAAGAACCTCCTCCTTTCTGAAGTCGGTTAAAAACTCCATTTAAAATTAGATTTGTTCGATTTTTTGGGTGGTAAACAAGCAGTTGGTGAGACTCCATCTGATGAGAAATGGTCAAGGCCGTCTATGGACATCTGCACTACCAGAAATATTGCAAAGCTGAAATGTACTACATTATGCTTGTCATTACACCGTCCATACCAGGGATTGAAAAGGTTCCTAAAATACCGGTAAAGAACGGGTATTTAGTGGTTCCATTACTAGAACCCGAACCGAAACAGGAACCTAAATTGGAACCTGTAAAACCTTTATTTTACTGGTTCTTCTTCAAAATTAGTCCGAGCGAGGTCCTAAGATGCCGCTCAGTGCAGGACGAAGCTTTGTTCGAAAGCGGCGAGGTACGGTCGGCCGCTACGGCGGGTGGAGAGGTAGGAGTTTTTGTGAGAAGGGAGAGGGGCATTTTTGCTTTGGTAGTCCATGTGGTAGTTATTTCTTAAGGAACCTTTAAATCGGATGGTACAGAACCGGTATATTGGAACCTTTATTTGGAATCGGTACTTTGGAACCAGAACCAAACCGGAACAATTCCGGATCTGAACCGGAAGCGACCGATTCTTCTTTTCGGTCCATACTTTTCAAACCGAAACACACATTACTGGGAGACAACTTCAAAAACCTCGGAACGAAGTTCTTGTTTGAGCATACTCTTAAATTCGTGTCTGAGATGTGTTCCCGCTTATATAGGTACAAAACATTAACTTAGTCTATCATTTAATATAGACGAACTCAATCGCTGGACTTTATAGCTCACCCCAATTTGCATCAACATTTAGCACCTCTTTCAAGGTCTTTAAGGGCAGTTAGCTGTCTGTCTGCTAAAAGATATAATATTATGTTGTATAAATCATTAAAGTAACTGGTGGGAACACTGTCCTGCTTATGTCAAGTTACTGGCCCGATACGCGTACCCAATGCAAGTATAATGAGTTCATTGCAAACATACATTACGCGCTTTATTACAAGATTCAACAGAACCTCTCGATTCAATCAAATAGGTTAGATTCTGCCAGGAATTTTAAGCTCAAGATTAGATTAATATAAATTTTGGGAAGGCAATCAGTATTTGCTTAGTTTGCCTGTATGAAACTCAACCCAACTTTGCACCTTTTGGGAGATATTTCCACGTTAACATAAATCTTCCGAATTTTCACGTTTCAATCTTCAGAGGTTTCCACTTTTTTCTTCTACTTTCTTCCCTGGTCCTGTTATTTAGGTTCTTTTGGTGGATAATGATTCTAGAAGATAGTGTGAGAGGATTTTAAAATTTCCGCAAACTTTGGTAATATTCCCAAACTATTTTATTTGGAATGCTATGCTGAAGCTTCTCATATTCTTCTTCTAAGTATGAAAAGCTTATGGGAATAAACCTTTGCATAGATTCTTTTGCAGAGACAGAAAAACGTTATGGTTTTTGAAAAAGTGAACATAATAAGAAAGTCCCATCAATACCGTTCTAAGTACCTAAGAGATCAAAAAAATTGGGAAAGTTTCTTATATAATACTAAGAATCCAGAAACCCATCATTACCACAATGTAATGATTACATAACAGACACAAAATAGACTTTACGAAATAACACTTTCAAGCATTTCCTTCAAGTTTACGATGCGTTGCGTTCGCTGTCAGCGGAGTAAGTGCAATTTTCACTAGATAGTAAAATCGTAATGCAAGTGAAAACGCGTTTTGTATTCCTTTATGTTTTATTTTATTGTTTGCGGTACTCAATTATTGGTTTTTACGTATGAGGAAATTGTGTTTTTTTAGATTGTGCAGTATGAGGACAATAAGTAGGTAGTTACTTTTAGCGATAATCTTTACTTAATTTTGTTCTTGGAACATGAGATGGCGCAAGGAGTTGCGTTCCACACCAGGGGCCTACCCACCTTCCAAGACAACAACGTCATGCCGTCTGGTCTCTTCCCATCGTCACATACCAAGCCATAGATATGAGTCTATATACCAAGCCGTTTGGTTCTAATACTGCTGATAGGCATTCAAATGGTGACAAGGGTTCGATGGATAATATCGTTGATGCTGGCGTGCTATGCTATGCGACTTACGCTCCTGCAGCAGGACAGAGCATATTGTCCGAGACTGTCGACATCTTCACCGATGTGGAACAACAGCATATGCACCCAAGCGGAGACACGTAGGGAGCCGAAACGAAGAGCGCCTGAAGCCACAAGCTTGACGCCCTTTCTCCCACAGCTAGCAGACGGGCATGCTCAACAGTATTAGGTGACGTGTTTATCAGGATATTCCATATAATAAGGCAGAGCGGCCCGTCCCAACGTCTGTGGGATGACGGGTTGCCGGGCAAATCCGTATTGGGACAAGCCATACCAATTTTGAGCCTCAACGCATCGGTCAACCATGGTATCTACCTCAAATTACACCAGTGAGGAAGATAAAATGTACCTGATTAATTCATTAGCACTGGACCAAGGAGAGGAAAACCTGTAAACTTATACTTGAGATTTTGCGGACGCCGAGACCACTCGGTTGAATGGGAGTGCTTGCTGCCATGCTCCGTCGTTCCTCAAGAATTAGGCTATTACATGCAAAAATATTTTGTTAAATACGACTAGTCGTTTCAAAGATTAGCGCGTTCAAACAATCAAACTCTTCAGATTTCTTATATTTAGTACAGATATATTTTAGCTTGGTTTTAGTTTATTATTAGTCCACGCAAGAACCATAACTAATCTAAATAAATAGCGCTGTCAACTAAAACTGTGAAATCACTAAAAGCCACCTTCCTACTATATTTTATGGTCGTTTAAAAGCCTCCAACGTATCTGACAGATTAAACTAACGATATTGGTTGAGATAAGTGCACGAGTCTTTAAAATGTAGCTGTCATCCGGTGTATCGGTCACCCATCTAATGACTAACCTAGTTGCGGGTTGCTTAACTTTACTAAGTGAAGGACGTATGCTATGTGCTGAATGTGGTTGGTGTTTGGAATGGCACCAAAGATATTAGATCCTAGGGTTTTTCTAAACGTAAGTCTTTAACGAAATCGGCGTCTGTGAGCATAATTTTACGAAGATAATCTTGGTTTCTCCAAATTAAGAAACTCCTTTTCGAAAAATGCAACTTCTAATTGTTATTCAATTCAATTTATTCAGGAACGATTCACATTGTGTTTGAAATCATAAATAAATAAATAAGACACATTCATAATACAATAAATTATTTAAAGAAAATAAGAAGAAAAAGAAAGGAAAAACAATAACATTACAAATTAAACATTCAATACCTACTATTATAATGTCAATACCATTACAAGCTGTACCCAGTCTCACATTAACTAAGAAAAAAAATATTAAAATGTGGTGTGTTAATGTCATCGTCTATCGAATACAGACATTTCTCCAAAAGGAACGCTTTGAGTCTTGACTTAAATGAGCTCATGTAAATTATGGTTTTTAAGTCCAATGGCAACCTGTTATAAATCCGAACTGCTTGATATTGAGGACTATGTTGAACAATCTTAAGTTGGAGTATTAGTTTGCTTTTAAAATCTTTCCTGCGCGTACTTTCCCTCAACTGTCTCTTCTCATCTGTTTCATAATTATGCAGGTATTTAAAAAAAAATAACTAACAATACAAAAAAAATGAGTCTGGGCACAGTAAGAATTTTTAAATTTATAAAGGGTGGCCGACAGCTCTCTATTTATGATTTCCGGACCATGATTCGTATGGCTCTCTTTTGGAGTACAGAAGCTCTCTGGCAGTTATATTTAAAACCATTCCCCCAAAACTGAACACTATATCTCAACCTTGATTCTATTAAATCATAGTAAACCATTTTAAGGTGTTTTATGTTTATTTCATCCCAAAGACTGCGTGAGGCATAACACTAATTATTATTGCACTGTTCTATTCTACCTTCAGCGCTGAGCCGAGGGTTGAAAATCCAAAAGTGCGTTTTTATTCCGGTATCAATGTAGGTGCCACGCAGTGTTAGTGAGGGCATTAATTATAATATAATTGTTTTGCAGTAGTCTGGAATAGGTTTCAACTTATATGCATTAAGTTTGAAATATATTATATTTCCATTATGAAAATTCCTCTACTACACAGTTAGTTAAATTCGTCAAACATTTCGAGCTTAGAAAATAACTGTCTATCAACTATCGATCAAAATTATCATCATTACACACACATATTACAAAACCAACTCTATATCAGCGCACGCGCCGGTGCGTACGCGCATCTCGGGACCGCATCTCCGTTTTTCGCAATGACACACAATCGTTACGGTCGGGTAGTATACAATATGTTGCATAGAAATTGTATTTCAATTTTGCTGTTTTGTAACTGTTTTCATTATTTGTACATAGTTACAATAGTGCTTAGGTATGTACATGCGGTGATTGTATACAGATGGGTGGTGATTTTTTATGGCAGTTTCAATTTGTTTAGTATTGATATTCAGCTGTATGTTATTTTAACAGTATGGCATGTCATTCCAACTCTCGTTAGTTTGGCTCTTATTTCAAATTGTATTGATGTCAATAGAACTACCTATGTACTAGTACAATCTAAACTTAGTAAGAACGTTTACATAAAATAGAAGGCCATAAATAGAAAAAAATATAAACCTATAAATTCGTATGGAACGTTTACTTTACTTAATAAAGTAAAGTCAGTGCAGTAAGTGGCTGCTGTCAAAGGTTCCACGCACCAACAAAATGTCCATAGAAACTTCTTGGATGAGACAGCGACAGAGCATTACTTACACACTTTCTGACGCTCTGTCATCCAAGAAGAAGCTGAAGAAAATTTTCTTAATATCATTAAAAGAATACCAACTATTAGATTACACCGTCGGCGTTCCAGCTGTATTATAACCCAGTGGCTTGGCACGCGACGATGGTTAAAGACCGAGCGGCATGTTTTTATTTCCTTGGAAGGTGGGTAGGCTTTTGGTGTGGGATGCAACGTGTGTCAATACTCTTGCGCCATCTCATCTTCCTGGGTCGGTATGCTGTGCTGGCGCTGCTGCTGCGGCTGCGGAAAACCTCAAGCGGCGAAAGTATAATAATTTTATTGGTAACTATATTTTCGAGCCGTTTGGGGTTGAAACCCTCGGGCCGTGGGGTCCAAGTGCATATCTCTCTAAGATCTGTAAAGGTCTCTTTAAGAAAATCTCGTCACGGCTGGTTGACACTTCCCGTGACCCAAGGGCTGGCTTTTACCTTGACCAGAGGTTAAACATTGCCACACAACGTGGCAATGCCGCCGGTCTCTTGGGTACATTACCAGTCGGCAGCGATGCGGAGGAATTTTTCGACGCCATATTTTAGTTTGTGAATAGTTTTAGTTAGGAAATAATGTTGTTATATTTATTAACAAATTAGGTATTACTTCTTATTTACGTACGTCGTACATATTATTTTAATTCTGAATAAATGCAGTTCTACAAATAACCATGAAAAAAAAACTATTATATTCCTCTTTTAATACACACAATAATGCCCATACACAACATTCCCCCAGCCCAATGTATACATTCGTTCCACCTGTGTGTCCCCGCACATTTCACAAGTTTGACTGCCCCAGTTGAGCATCTACTGTTGAACGTGGCTTTAATACCCATGTCAAAAGTTGGGCAAAGTGTTATTAGGTTTTTCCGTATAATTTCTCAGTAGCAGCTTGGAGTCCAGATTTGTGCCAGGTTAATGGCAAGAGGCTCGTCCTTTATTAGATGGGACACGAGCATAACTGCTGAAATGTCTGTTGGCCTTATTTTACTTACTAGTACTCCTGTGCCTACCTCTTCGGGGAATACAGGCGTGATGTAATGTCCCTAAAATTAATTTTGCACACAATGGGCCATCCGCAACTTCCTCCAGCGCTATCCATTCGTTCCGCCAATGTGTCACCACGCATTTTACAAGCTTGATACCACGTTGGTCTCGATTCCCAGGTTGGGAAAAGTGTTATTGGTTTTTATCATCAAGCAGTCGGGAGTCCAGACTTTTACCCTATTAGGAGCAATAAGTTGGCATATTACATGGGAATTAGACTTAGCTGGTAAAATGTTTTGTGTTTTGTAAACGTCTGCCAATCTTCATATACAGCCGTGAAGTTACACAAAGTGTACAATTATTTTATACCCATACACACAATGGGCCATACGCAACATCCTCCAGCGCTATCCATTCGTTCCGCCAGTGTGTCACTGCGCATTTCACAAGTTTGTCGCGCCGTCACGCGAGCCTGCCATGTGGAGCGCCAACGCAACGTTTCCGTCTATTGTCACTGTGGATCTGCAGCTGTATTACTGCCTGTACATTACGTTTACTATGCGTAGGGGGTTATAATGGTGCTCGGTTTAAATATGTTTCCTTATCTTTATAATTGAATGAAAATTATGCTTGTATCTCTATATATGCTTGCGACTCTTGTAGAAGAATTCCCATTAAATTTTCATAGAAATTGTTCGCATCGCGCCTGTTTGCGGGGCCTTTAGGAAAAATTGCGTCCACCAGACCACCAGATTTTTTCTCTAAATGGTGATTGATAAATAATTTCATAGATCATGGTATTCATTCTTTAAGCTTCTGTCTCGTAACTGGCGAAGAATAGGCCTAGGCTCGTAAAAGTCGACTAAGGAAGTAATAAGGTCAAGAAGATGGGCAGCACCGTCCTTTTGCTAACAACATCACCGACAATCCATCTGCGAAGGTGATGATGACAGCAGCTAATAAAAGAGGACACTGACCTACTAAAGTGATGGTGATATTAAAATGTGAGTACCAAGTCAATTCACATCAGACAAATTAATAGCCCTGTTCAAGATGGACAGAAGAAGTTGTAGAAGACCAATTTTATGAAATATCAGTAAAAAGTTATCAGGTAAAATTGATCATCTACATAGACATAGTCCAACCCACAGCATGACGAAGCCCAACAGAAACCTTTTCCCATTGTGGCCATCAGTGGAGAAAGTAATATAACTGCCAAGTTACTGTACATGGGAATTTCTTTCGCTTACATACTGCGTGCATAATTGGAAAAGTCTGTTCATGAGGCAAGCACTTAGCACTTACAAATTACTCCGGTAGGATTTTATGTTTTGCAAAGGATGGAACTTTTAAGCTAGTAATAAATCTTTCTTTGGCTGGTACACTGTCGGTCCCAATTGTTTTGTTTTAGTCTGAATATCTTCATGCAAACCGTTGCTCCCGGCTGTCATTTGTAGATCGTTAACAGTCGTTACGGGTAGTCAGAAGCCCGGAACTCTGACAGCTAGTCTTACCAAGGGGTATCGTATTATCTAGTAATTGGATTGTGGAGGTCAGGTTTTTTTTTTTTTTTTTTTTTTTTTTTTTTTTTTTTTTTTTTTTTTTTTTTTTTTTTTTTTTTTGGATGGGAAATCATCAAATGACCTCTCCCGCTCTGGGCGGAGCGGAAGGGCGTGTCAGACTCTTACTGACTAAAACCCACCCGTGTTCCTTCAGTTGCCTGTGCGCCAGGGCCACGGTAACTCTTTCGAACAATCCGCGACCCCGGCAGGCATCGGCCCTATCGGACCCCGTCAATTATGCTGACAACTCTTTGAGGCGCGCGTGGAACACAACGCGCCGTCGACCCGGGCCTGGTCCTTACCGGACGGCGAGCTGCCCATTGCTCGCCGTCCGCAGGCCCGCGCCTACGGTGGCCGGGAGTCGGCTATGGACTCCCGACGCCCAGGGTGTCTCCTCCTGCGGCGACTAGGGGCGTGAGGGCGCAATGATTGCCTCTCCCTCACGCGCTCCGCCTCCTCCTTCGCGAGCATTACTGCTTCGCAGAAGGAGGTGACTGCTTCCCATTCTCTCTCGCTCCGTACTATGGCCCGAACCAGGGCCGGACGCGAGAGATCGCCGCCGCCGATCGCCGCCACGAGGACACGGCGGTGCTCCACCCAAGCCGGGCAGACCTCCACCGTATGCTCCACCGTGTCCTCCGGTCGATCCCCACAATGCCAACACCCGGGCGTTTCCTCCCGCCTTATCCGAAACAGGAACCTCCCGAAACAGCCATGTCCGGTGAGGACCTGCGTCAGGCGGAAGGTGAGGACGCCGTGGCGCCTCTCAAGCCACTCCTCAAAGAGGGGACTTACCGCCGCAATTGTGGCGTGCCCAGCGCTGGGTTGCGACAGTCGCACTCTCCATGCCGCCATGAGATCCCGCCGGAGCTCTGTCCGCTGTGCCGCGATTTCTCGCGGCAGCGGAGTAACGCCCCGGCGTTTCGCCTCCTCGCGTGACTCCCAAATGTGCGCGAGGACTTTTGCCTCCAAATCCCATGGCGGCAATCCGGCAAGGAGGCTCGCCGCCTCGCAGGAGACCGTGCGGTATCCCCGGACCAGCCGGATGGCCATGACCCTTTGGGACGCGTTCAAACGGCGTGCTGGTCGGAGCCTCAATGAACGCGCCCACACCGGTGCCCCGTAAAGGGCCATGGACCGCACGACCCCCGCGTAGAGCCTCCGGCAGGAGGCGTTTGGACCCCCTAGATTGGGCAGGAGCCGCTTCAAGGCAGCCCCAGCCCGGTCCAGTCTGGGAGCCAAACGTCGGAAATGCTCGACGAAGTTCCACCGGCTGTCGAGGACGAGTCCCAGGTACTTCATCGTCGACTCGACGCCGATGTGAACCCCTCCCGCCATTATTTGGGAACCCGAGAGTGGCGCGTTCCGAGGACCATGAAAACACATGGCCTCGGACTTGTGCAGGGCCACCTCGAGTCCCAATTGCCGGATCCTCTCAATGACTGTCGCAACCCCGCGTGTCATTAATTCGGCCGCCGCCTGGTGCGACCTCCCCTGTGCCAGGACTAGCGTGTCGTCAGCGTAACAAACGACGCTGACGCCGCTAGGGAGGTCGGCGCGCAGCACCCAGTCGTACCCGATGTCCCACAGATACGGTCCCAAGACTGATCCCTGTGGGACACCGCACGACATCTCTCGCCGGTTCCATTCTCCCTGGTGACCGGGGTAGATGACGGCCCTATCCGTCAGATAGGCCTCGACTATGCGACAGAGGTAGGTCGGCATCCGGTGATACCGGAGTGCCTCCCTGATGCAACTCCAGGGCAGGGTATTGAAGGCATTGGCGATGTCTAGAGACACCGCCAAGACGACCCCACCCCGGGCCACAGCATCCCCCGTCGTGAGGGCTCGCACGCGCATGATGGCGTCCACCGTAGAGCGCCCCCTGCGGAAACCAAACTGGCTCTCCGCCAAATCCGGCCCCACCCGCACTAGCCGCCCGACGAGGCGGTCTGCAATGACTCTTTCAAAGAGCTTGCCCACCTCGTCGAGCAGCACAATGGGCCGGTAAGCGGACGGAGAGTCCGCAGGGCGCCCCGTCTTCTTAATGAGGACCAGTTTCCCCGTCTTCCAACGAAGTGGGAACTGGCCCCCTTCCAAGCATGCGCTTAGGAGCCCTCGAAGTCGAGGCCCGAGAGCCTCCAAGGCCAGGACCCAGGCTTTTCCAGGTAGGCCGTCGGGTCCTGGGGCGGTATTTTTGGCACTCAGCCTACGTACCGCCACTCTCAACTCTACCTCGGTCACCTCAGGAGAATCGTCGTCGTCGTCGGTTATGTGGTCCACAGTGGGCACCGCAGGAGGCGGAGCCATGGGCGGGGGAGTGTGCTCCCCTCGCGAAGGGAACAGAGCGCTCACCACGCCCTCCACGAGCTGAGGCCGGAGACTCTGCGTTAGTGGGGGAGCCCATGGGCGGAGTTTCTCCCGCACCATTTTGTATGGGCGTCCCCAAGGGTCCCTGTTCAGAGTCCCCAGCGACTCCTCACGGGCCAGTCCCCTGGCCCGCAGTATCTCCGCTCGGAGGGCGGTCTTCGCCGCTCTGTAACCCTCGTACAGCTCCGCCTGAATGGCTTCCGTATCCGGAGGACGGACACGGAGCCTGCGGTGCCTGGTGTACAGGCGTCGCGCAGCAACGCACGCCTCGCGCAGAGACGTTAGCTCCGGCGACCACCAGTACACCTGGCGCGAGGCGCGTCCAGGCTGGACCCGGGGCATTGCCACGTCACATACTTCGGACATGGCCTCCCGGAACCACTCCGCCTCGTCGTTAATATCAGCAGGCCTGTCCGGTGATGACACCCAGGCCTGCACGATCGAGGCTTCCAGGAGGAGCTCCCGGTCCAGCCGCTTCAGCGCCCACCGTGGACCACTCGGGGCCTGTCGGACCAGCGCGCTCGAGGTCTGGGCGGAGACGTCAAACCGGATGTACCGGTGGTCGGAATACGTCTCCACCCCCTCCATGACGCGCCAGTCAATGACACGCGGCGACAGAGCGGGGCTGGCGAACGAAATGTCCACCACTGACTCACCCCGCATCCGCACACACGTGGGGACAGAACCCCGGTTTAGGACGACTAGGCCTGTCTCCAGAGCCCAGTCCTCCACCATCCTACCCCGCGCGTCAGTATACCGGGAACCCCAAGCCGTGTTCTTGGCATTGAAGTCCCCGAGCACGAGCACGGGGAGGGAATGGTACCCGACGACGACGACTCTCAACTCCGCAAGGGAGTTGTGGAACTCGGCGAGAGTTCGGTTCGGGGAGAAGTACACCCCTACGACAACAATCTCCCCGAACCGTGCTGCCACGCAACCCCGTCCCCTCTTAACTGCCTCGAGCGACGGGGGTACCGGCGGCGGCCGACGAAATTAGGGTCACTGAGCCGCTCAGGTCCTCCACCCAGTCATCCCTGGGCGGGACAAAGTACGGCTCAGCGACCACGGCGATATTAATCGACCACTGCGCCATGCTCTGGAGCAACAGATCCTGAGCGGCGACGCAGTGGTTGATGTTCGCCTGGAGGAGGCGTAATGGGGCCATTAGTGGCACTCCATTTCAGCCCCCTCCCGAGGCCCTTGTGAGGGCCCTGCCGCGGTTTCAGCGGCGGTGACGACTGTGGAGGCAGCAGCGGCGATGGCAGTGGCGGCGGGTGCGGCAGTGACGGCGGTTGCGGAGGGCTTACCCCTGCCCCTGGCTTTGGCGGGTGGGGCGCAGGCCTTACTCCCAGCCCGGTGATCGGCCGGCTTGCCAGCTGCCGCACATAAAAAGCAGTGCGGCGTGGCATTGCACGAGCCGGCCTTGTGCCCGGGCTGACCGCAGCGGAAACAGTGATCGCTGCGGTCCACCTCCGAGGTGCATTGCACTCCCACGTGGTTGCCCACCTGGCAGCGGAAGCACCTCAGAGGTCTGGGTTCCAGCAGTTTCACCTGCGCGGAAACCCAGCCCACCAGGAGCCTTCGGCCCTCCCCGGCAACTTTCCGGGCCGCCGTCACGGGGCAGCTCACCGTCACGGCTCGCATCCCCGTGTGGTCAGGACGAATGGTGCCCGCCCTCACCTGCTCGGCAGAGCACCCCCCAGTCCTGACGACGGCGGCGACTACCTCAGCCTCCGTCACACAGTCGTCCAGGCCCAGGATGCGCATGTCAATGCACTTGCAGGGCCTGGAGACTCGGGCCTCGTCCGCATTTAGGGACGCCCTAAGCCTATCGGCCAGGGCGTCAGCGGTCGGGCCGCTGGCCGCACCAGGAACCTCCAGCATCCGGGCCCCAGTCGCAGTGATCTTCACCCGGATGCCATTGGCGACGCCTAACTCCTCTAGGTTCACGGCCGCCCTAGCCTTGGCGAGCACGTCGCGGTAGGACACGCCCTTCTTCTCCGCTTCCGGCTGTAGTGTGATCACTACAGCTGCGGACTTCGGGGCGCGGAGCCTAGCCGCGACGCTTCGCTCCTTGCGCCGCTGCCGCCTCTCTTTACGTTTGGCCGCCCTTGCTGCCTTGCCCACCTTCTTCCTCGACCCAGCCACTTGCCATTCGGCGTCGGACGGAGGAGAATTAGGAGGTGGGGGGGCCGGCTGACTTGCCGCCAAGGCTGGCGCCCTCGCCGCCTGCGCAGCCACCCCGCCCTTCTTGGTCTTGGGTGGCGCCGACTTCGCCGGGTGCGGCCCCACGGGTTTCGGCACGGACCCGCCTTTAGTCCGCTCTGCTGATCCTGGCTTGGCCGCAGCGGCAGCAAAAGAGACCTGCCGGCTCGCCGCTAGCGGGGGGCGCAGGACAATGGCCTCCAGAGCGGAAAACCGGCTCTGAAAGGCAGCAAGCTCCCGCCGCACCAGGGTCAGAACCCGGTCCTCAGCAGGTTCCGGCACTGGCCGGGCTTGCCCATGTTGCACCCTCTCCTGTGGTACTTCCCGGGGGCCGGCTGCCCGAAGGCCGGCCAGGTCCGCTCGGAGCTCCTCGTTCTCCTTTCGGAGAAGCTCCATTGCGGCTGTCAAGCGGCTGACCTCCGCCCGCATCTCAGACATGCCGTCCAATGGAGGCATGAGTTGGATGGCCTGCACTGCCTCCATAATGGAAGCCACGGCAGCGGGTATGGCCTTGTCTTTAGAGGACTGAATCCTCTTCAAGGCCACACCCTTTAGCGCAGCTACCACGGCTACCTCCAGCCTGGCCAATTGCTCCGACTTAGAGCCGCCAGTGGCGTCCGGCTCACCACCTGACGACTCCGAGTGGGTCGCCCTGCCACTGGTCGCTCCGCAATGGTGCCCTTCCGTGTCGAGCCCTTCGGCGGGCTGAGACGGATCGTCTGGGCTGGTGAGGCCTCTGCCCGCACCCCTATCCCAAACTCCACTCCGCCGACTGGTCTTGCCGATTTTTCGGGTGGAGCTCCTCCCACCATCAGAGGATGACCCCTGGCCATCCCCTGGTTTGGGGCGCTTCTGGAAGCGCCTTTGGTTCTTCGCAGAAGCCCCCACCACTACGCACTCCGGGCTCTTGAAAAAGCCCTTCGCGCCAGATGCGGCGTCGGACCCCGACCCCGCGTCACTCCCCTCCTCTTCGCTGCTATTGTTTTGGTTCAATTTTTCCATATTGTACCGGCAGTCGCTTTATATAAAGTACTGCTGTTCAACTGCATCCGGTTGGACTGGAAGCTGACCCTAGCATAGTTGGCAAACGTCTAGGCAGATGATGATGGTGATCTTCATCCAATTCCTGAGTTCTGTTACCTATGTATGATCAACCCGTACTGACTACTTACTACCAATTGTATATTAGGTCTTTACCTATGAAATTGCCGTTCTGCAGTACTGGCCATTTCAAATCAAAATAATTTTTGTTTGGCTAAGAATTCTAATTTCAAATTAATTTTATTTTAAAAACATGGATTTTTTTTTCTAAAACTAGTCATTTCTTTATTGATTAGTGTTACATTTTCATCGCATTTCAATCTTTTTCGTCATCATGGATACGTTAAAAATTCGAGTAATTATGGAATATGAGTACCGTCGTGGCAGCAACGCGGCACAAGCGGCACGCAACATCAACGACGTTTACGGAGCTAACACTACAAACCAACGCACCACCTGTTATTGGTTTGCTCGCTTCCGTTCTGGAAATTTCGACCTGAAAAATGAACCTCGCGGTCGTCCGAAGACTTTGGTCGACAATGACGAATTAAAGGCGATTGTGGAAGCTGATGATACACAATCTACGGCTGAATTAGCAGCAGCTTTCGACGTTAGCGTCAAAACAATATTGGTCCATTTGCGTCAAATTGGCAAGGTAAAAAAGCTTGACAAATGGGTGCCCCACGAACTCAATGATCGCCAGCGCGAAGTACGCGTCAAGACGTGCCTTGCACTGCTCAACAGACACACAAATGAAGGAATTTTGAACCGCATTGTTACCTGCGATGAAAAATGGATTCTGTTTGATAACCGTAAGCGCTCAGCAAGTTGGTTGGATCCTGGTTCAGCACCTAAACAATGCCCTAAACGAAAACTTACCCCTAGAAAAGTGATGGTCACTGTTTGGTGGTCTAGCGCCGGTGTGATTCATCACAGCTTCTTACCAAACGGGGTGAGCATTACTGCAGATGTGTACTGTGAAGAACTGAACACAATGATGGAGAAGCTGGCGCATCTCCAACCAGCATTGGTCAATCGCTCGTCTCCGCTGCTCCTGCACGACAACGCGCGACCTCATACTGCACAGCAGACGGTCTCCAAGTTGCAAGAACTGGGGTTGGAAGCTCTCCGTCATCCGCCCTACTCACCAGACCTTGCGCCTACAGACTACTACTTTTTCCAGAATTTGGATAACTTCTTGGCGGGAAAAAAATTTAATACCCGAGAGGCAGTACAAAATGCCTTTGAAGAATTTGTTGCCTCCCGTCCAGCTGATTTCTTTAAGAAGGGCATCAATAAACTGCCACTGCGATGGCAAAGATGCATTGATTGCATGGGTGATTACTTCGATTAATACAAATAAAAAATTCATGAAAAAAATTCGTTTAAATTTTTTCATACAAAACGGCAATTTCATAGGTAAAGACCTATTATATATAGACCTCTTCACCGTACACCGTATCCGGCAACAGCGACCCAGTCTTTTCATTCCTTTCCTGAGCTCTCTGATGACTGGCAAAACCAAATTCGGTCTTGAAAAACCGGTCACACCATGTACAGAAGAGCTGATCAGCATCATATGTATATGAAGGCTTGAGACCACTGGTAATAGGTATCAGAATCGTGCATTTTGTAGGCTGGTGATCTCCGAGTCAGACATATGGATCGCAACCCGATAGGAAACTGAAGATTAAACCATTCCAGGACTATGGGCCCGTTGTGTGATCGGTAGTGAAACGTACTAATAGTTAACTAACTATACAGCAATAGCTATCAAAGTTTAACTACCGCTGTCTACGCATGGCTAACTTAGTATGTTTGACTACTGATAAAACAACATTTCTAAGAACTTCGTAAATAAGTATGTAATTCAATTCTCAGTCCTAGCTTTCATTTTGAAAATGACATGCACAATAAACTAAGGTCTCAATCATTCTATTTCATTGGTAGATCCAGCTCCATACCTATACTATCTATACCTTCACATACGTTCTGGAATAATAAGATAACATACCAACCTCATTGCTCTAGAACCACCCATGATGCAGAAATGACGTCATCTGCCAATATTTGCAGCAGGACGGTCCATTCCCTGATAGACTTAAAACCGCTGACCCAAAAACTATGTTAATAGTAAAGTAACAGTCTCGTAAGCGGAAACGCGTCGGGTTCCGCGAATTTGTTACTAGCCACCGAGCCTACTTTAAATTCATTTGGCTGTAAACAATACTGACTGTGTTTCCTGCCTTTTCTTCGTGTTCGCATGGTATAGGAGAGTGCTTGAAAGTTACTTTTAAATTGTAGGAAAGTTTTAGGGTCAATGTCTTTTTTTAAACTTGACAGCTGTCAGTCGGCCATTTTTGAAAGTGTGTCGGTCGGAAATAGTAACTTATGGGGAAGAACCAATGGCCACATTATTAACTTAACAAGCCCGATAGGATATGCCATCGGCAAAAATTACGAATTTTCATACCTTGTTTGACCCCTCTGGAGGATGAATTTTCAAAAAAAAAATACATTAGGCCCACATCTATCTATATACCTGCTAATAATAAAGCTCAAGAGTTTGTTTGTTTGTTTGAACACGTCCCTGGAACTAACAGTCGGATTTGAAAAAGTGTTTTTGCGTTAAATAGCCCAATGATTAAGAAAGTTTATAGGCTAATTAACATGGGGCGTTACTCCGCTGCCGCGAGAAATCGCGGCACAGCGGACAGAGCTCCGGCGGGATGTCATGGCGGCATGGAGAGTGCGACTGTCGCAACCCAGCGCTGGGCACGCCACAATTGCGGCGGTAAGTCCCCTCTTTGAGGAGTGGCTTGAGAGGCGCCACAGCGTCCTCACCTTCCACCTGACGCAGGTCCTCACCCGACATGGCTGTTTCGGGAGGTTCCTGTTTCGGATAAGGCGGGAGGAAACGCCCGGGTGTTGGCATTGTGTGGATCGACCGGAGGACACGGTGGAGCATACGGTGGAGATCTGCCCAGCTTGGGCGGAGCACCGCCGTGTCCTCGTGGTGGCGATCGGCGGCGGCAATCTCTCGCGTCCGACCCTGGTTCAGGCCATGGTACGGAGCGAGAGGGAATGGGAAGCAGTCACCTCCTTCTGCGAAGCAGTAATGCTCGCGAAGGAGGAGGCGGAGCGCGTGAGGGAGAGGCAATCGTGGCGCCCTCACGCCCCTAGTCACCGCAGGAGGAGACACCCTGGGCGTCGGGAGTCGATAGCCGACTCCCGGCCACCGTAGGCGCGGGCCTGCGGACGGCGAGCAATGGGCAGCTCGCCGTCCGGCAAGGACCAGGCCCGGGTCGACGGCGCGTTATGTTCCACGCGCGCCTCAAGGAGATGTCAGCATTATTGACGGGGTCCGATAGGGCCGATGCCTCCGGGGTCGCGGATTGTTCGAAAGAGTTACCGTGGCCCTGGCGCACAGGCAACTGAAGGAACACGGGTAGGTTTTAGTCAGTAAGGTTTAGAATAGGAGAAAAGATGAATGCTGTCACTAAATGTGTGTGTTATAAATATTATGTTTATACTCGTATAAACACGATCTTATGAGCGCGGCTTCGCCCGCGTGGATGTCGGAAATTACCCCACGGGAATGTGCTACCGGGACAAAAGTAACCTATGTCCTTTCCAAGGTTGCAATCTATCTCCTTGCCAATTTTTATCGAAATCCGTTTTGTGGGTTAAGCGTGAAAAGGTAACGTTCAGACAGATTTACCTGCGAATTTATAATATTAAGTATAGATTTAGTACTAGATATGTATTTATTTTATTTCTTATTATCTTTTCGTATGCTGCACCGGTTGACGTCATCGAGTCAACGCCGGTTGTCGCTGAAAACCGCTGGAGCTCTGTCTCGCATAGATTCGTAGCATTATGCTGAGCGATTGCTGTTTTGCGTGAATGTGACGCATATTTTTCCCCAACATGTTCTTTTTTGTATCTGTGTGTTTTTCTCTGCGTCATATTTACCGCAAATAAACGTATTTTCTTTCTTTGTTTCAACTAAAAAATACATAGTTCTCGTCTTCAAACCAACATTACTTCAGTGTTTAATAGCGAAAATGTCGTAAAATTCATCTATAAGGTCTCAATAACAGTAACGTCATGCATTCTATTGCTATCATCGAGATTATCATATAAATTACAATAATATATGCAATATTACTCCTTATTCCTAAGCAAAATTTATGTTATATCACGCATTTGGTTTGATTTAACCATAATTATTGGTAGACATGGTTAAATAATGTAATGAAACGTCAAAACATACATCACTTGCGATGGTGACCCCTGAAAAGAAAAAGTGAAACGACGTACCGTAAACGAGGCAAAAGGAGTATGTAAGGATCGTGGCAGAGGGTGTTCTGTAGTTTCTGCCTACCTCCATGGGGAGAAGGCGTCAGTTTATGTAACAAGAAAGGAAGGTACAAGCTACAAAGCACACAACACAACCTACAAGTAAAAAAGAAAAAAAAAAACAAATAAAAAGTGTAAAGTGCGTTGCGAGAACTTAGCAGGAAAGTGTGCCTCACGGCTGCACTAAATAGGTCAAGTTCAGCAAAAAATGTCAGACAACTAGTGCCTGACGCTGGTTTTCAACTGAACCTGAAGTGTGAGGTGACGGATGTAAATCAGTTTTATACTGCAATGTGTAATAATAACAATAATAATAACGAATATTTAAATAATTAGTATAATATTATATAAAAAAATGCATAACAAAACATAAACAAACTGAGACAGACGCATGATATATTATCTAGAAATCTTTTTATAAACGAACACATATTTGTACATGTATGTATGTATGAACCACAATTTATTGGTAGCCATGGCTAAATAATTAAAAAAAAGGTCAAAACAAACATCTCTTGCGATATTTCCCCCTGAAAAGAACTTTATGAGGCAGAAGAGGAACCTTTTAACCTACTGCAAAGACAGGTTATGTTTTAAACGTTTCTGCTCCATATGCAAAACGGCATTTTCTTAAAGCTTTTAAACTTGTAGGCGACCCTAAAAACCAATAGTTTCTTGTAATAGAATAATCAAAATTTGGAAAATCCAAAAGTGCACGACTCATAATGCTCATTTAATTATGAAATATAAAAAAAAAAAAAAAAAAACTTAAGTCGTTCAAAATTAATTGCCGAAAAAACAGCTGTAGTAGGAAGAAGGTACTGCACAAGCGCCCCTGGTGGAATAAATGTACATAATATCTATAGATATATCACCATCCATATGTTAATTTTCTATGGATATAAATAGATGTACAGTCTTGTAGTTTTCGTTTTTTATTAATTGTAATTAAACGACACTGAATTAATTAGCCATTTGCATTCAGTGACCTACAATTGTCGATTAGAATTAAAAAAAAAAAAAAAAAACTCAAATAATGGATTTTTTCACAAGTTACAGTGTTTCCAGGTTTCACACATGACGGACAGGATTTTTTTTGACCTATTTTGGTGTTTTTTTCCAATTCTATTGCAGTAAATCAATTTTTAAAAAGTATGAAATTAATCTCCATTAAATTATCTCGACAATAGTATGCAAAATATCTTGATTCCGTGAACTAACAAGGCTATAATAATAAAAATAGCCGCCAAAATGAGGCGAAAAAAATATTTCGATCGTAAAGCACTCTCTGATGCTTCGCATCATGAGTCGTGCAATTTGACCTACTGGCACAGTCATTAACTAAATAATTAAAAGGGAATGCATGAAACCTTTACTGTGTAAAGAAATATCTCTTTTCAAATATTATATTAACCGAGAAAGGAGCATGTTTACAACATTTTCTTTACCGTTTGAAAGGAATACCTAACTTTTATTGCCAAAAGGCATACTTTTCACCATTCTAGTCACACCTTAAAATATAGCAAAAGAGAGCCGCGGGTCCAGCCTGGACGCGCCTGGCGCCAGGTGTACTGGTAGACGCCGGAGCTAACATCTCTGCGCGAGGAGTGCGTTCCTGCGCGACGCCTGTACACCAGGCACCGCAGGCTCCGTATCCGCCCTCCGGAAACGGAAGTCATTCAGGCGGAGCTGTACGAGGGTTACAGAGCGGCAAAGACCTTCACTAAGTATTTGGCACACTGACCAGTATATTGAAGTCGGTTGGACTTGGTACATGTTTGATTGATACCATCGCTATTGTTTAAGAGTTTCGTAGATTTCACTGTAGATCCTTTCGTAGATAAGAGGGACAAGGGCTTGGATACCTATCATGTGATTTCTACTTTTACATACGGAGAAGAAACAAAATTATAAAGAGATTTAGGGGAAGACTTTAAATAGGTGGCTAGGACGGACCTGGAGTGTCGTGGCGCAGCCTGGGAGATGCCTATGTCCAGCAGTGGACTGTATAGAGGTATGAGGAGCAGGGTGTAAAGTTAACTCACCCTCCATAAAAATAGGGAGGATCCTCCGACCAGACGGGTGTTCTGTCTGGTGGGCTACTGCCTGACGATTGATGTCGGGACGTTGTTTACATGATTCCCCAATAGATTGGAATAGCGCTGCGTTATGCTCCAGCGCGTCGGATGTGGTACAGCGCCGGATTGAGGCTAACTGCTGGCGATGACCAGGAGAGGGTTTAAGTGCTCTGCTTATTGACCTGCCGAAAGTACAGTGTGCTGTACCAAGGTTACTGATGAGGGTGATGACCAGGAATGCGCGTCCGCTGCATGCAGGTGATACCCGTTGAAGCCGTGGGTGCTGGCTGGCTGTGTGACTCGCCGCTCGAAAGCTTGACGAAGTGATTCTAATGACGTCACTCTGAAGTAGTTGCACCAAGGCTGCGCTGACGATCATGTCGGGGACACCAGTATAGATGTATGAGGAACAGGGTTTAAAGTTTATTCATCCTCCATAGAAAAGGGAGGATCCTCCGACCAGACGGGTGTAATGTCTGGTGGGCGACTGCCCGAGACGGTTGATGTCGGGGCGTTGTATATATGCTAGTTTCGCGGTAAACTCTGCTTGCGCGATGCAGGATTTTGCGTGACGTCAGTATGTTGCGTTGTTTGCATGTGGCGTTATAGTAGCAGCCATAACTGTGATAGGGTGAGTTGAAAAAAGGGATTATTTTAGTAACGTATTAATTTTACTAATGCTGTTCCTTCATTGAGGGCGAGTCCGGTAGATACTTTTTACTAAGCATCTAGGGCCTGATATCCAGATGAGGCTTGGTTTGACTATCATTTGCTTAAAAAGCAGACTAAGTAAAATAGTTCACATAAAGGCTGATAATGATAAAGATTTACTAACTGACCATTATCTGCCTAGCCTTTTAGCCAGTCTAACCAGATGCATCTAAATACAAGTGTTCAGGCAGTAGCCCACCAGACACAACACCCGTCTGGTCGGAAGATCCTCCCTTTTCTGTGAAGGATGAGTGAACTTTACACCCTGTTCCTCACACCACTATAACACCTTCGTAAAACCGGTTGTCAGAATTTCGGGCTTTTGACTACCCGTAACGACTGTGACTGACGAACCATGTCTGTATGTGCCAGTACTTCTGTCTGAAGACTATTTTACTAGCTGACCATGTAGATGAAGAATAACATAACTATTTTACTCATAAATTCAGTATTAACCTTAATATTAAAGTTTCGATTCAACTACATACCGTCACTGCATTAAAGTTTTTGCTAAAGCAATTTATTCACAATATTTATCTCTATAAATCTCAGTAAATTAACATTTTGCAACCAACTTGGTTTAGTTTAACCGACCCGTTATACCCGAGATGCACGAGGCTAGTTTTTCAAACCAGGATAGTAAGCTAGCAAGCTAGTAACTTTAATTTCGTGTATACAGAACTAGCTTCATTTCTAGGCTAGTGATTTAAAGCTAGTAAGGTAGTGTCTCAAGCTAGGATAGTTTAATAGGATGGGATCCTATTTTATGACTTAGTAACACCCCCACTACTGATTTTTTTGGCTTGTGAACTGTCATCATGTGGCCGGTGAAGTTAATACTCGATTGGCTAGTGTGCCGTGACTACGCATTTCGTTTTTGACCACAACCACGTGTCGTACCATAGCATCATCAGCCTATAATGTTCCCACTGCTGGGACACAGGCCTCCTCTCTTTGAGAGGGAATGGGCTGTAATCTACCACGCGGGCCCAGTGCGGGTTGGCAGATGTTACACGTCTTCGAATTTTTGGTTCTAGAACATGCCGGTTTCCTCACGATGTTTCCCTTCACCGTTTTGAGAGCAGTGGTGATGAAATTATTTATACAAAGTAAAGCGCCTGCCTGGGTTCGAACTCACGACCTACAACTCGTATGTCGGGGCCGATACCACTGGGCCACCACTTGAAATTATCTGGCATCATTTAAACAGCACTGGTATGTGCCAAGCCAGGACAGCAAGCCACGATAGTATACCGAAGTTCTAGCTTTGAAAAACTAGCCTCGTGTATCTCGAGCAGTAGGCTGTTTTGTTTGAAATGTATATATTTTCTATGCGGATTCGATCGAAGGACCAAAATTGGAGCAAAAAGACCAAATTATTAGATATAGGTGGTTTATCTGCACAATACTTGTATGAGTGGGTATCGAGACTGTAAGATGAAATAACGGTTTATTACGATCTTAATCTTTTGGAGATTTATTGTTGATTGAAATGCTAAAGGTGATATATTGTTTTCATATAAATTGGAATACGTTAAAAGGTGTTAAGGTTTGTGTTATCAGATCTATCTGGAAGGTTAAGCTGTACTTGCTATTGTTACGTACTCTTAGGTGGGTTATCATTTTTAATACATCTGGAGCTCAGTTCAAAGAGGGGTATCGTGTTACCCAATAACTGGGTTGTGGAGGTCAGATTGGCAGTCGCTTTATGTAAAATACTAGTATGCACCTCCGTCTGGTCGGACTGGAAGCCGACCCCAATATACTTAGGAAAACGGCAGATTTTTTGGAGCTCAATTCAAAGAGCACGCTTTAAGTTGGTTCTGATTTATAGAGGAATATTTACGACAGCGAACTTCTACCAGCAAATACGACTACTAACAGAAATTTCATGACTGTTATTATACGGGCCGTTTAATTAAACCCAATAATGCTGACAATGCCAACTGCCATGTTAAAATAAAACTAAGTCACAATCAAGCTCTCTCTCAATCAAACTCCTTTTATAACTAAACCACTGCTCTTGTTAGTGCAGAATAAACAAATTTTCTAACTTATTTTCTTTTTTCTTTCATTATTTAATAATACGTAATACGTAATTTTTATGTTTTTACGTACATATCTGACATTTCTCGGGACCATGGGATCCCGGACTTTTGGAAGGCGTGCGAGGAGTCGAAACCAACTCGCAGAGTCCCGTTAGACGCTTCTAAAGAATGTGGCACTAACCGACGATTATCCTTGTACGCAATATGCAATTGCACCCTAGGACAATCCCAGGTTGGTATAAGACTATTGCAGGATATGGAAGCACAGATTGACTAAAGTGGACTGGTTACCTAGAACTATGGAAGCGCTATGGCCCCTGCCTGATCAATGTTTTATATATACACGGATAAATTGGAAGGGGGTGATTTGCACACTCAATAATGGGCCCCCGAAAACTGTTACTATCACATAGTGACATAGCAACAAAAGAGTAACATATCGTGAGGTGCTTGAAGAGTGGAGAGGAATTCCATGACCATCGGGTCAATCCCGGAAGTACGGTCAAGATGCCTACCAGGATCTTACAAAGAAACAAATACTAAAAAACAATCAATACTTCCTTCTTCAGTACACGTTTGCTTCTACGAATCTCTGTACTTAAACTGGCCATTATAGGCGTGAAAGAGATGGGAGCCCAATTCCTCGTCAGTGTTCACTCCGGCAGGTCAATAAAGGCAAGCCAGAGATGAGGAACAAACCTACCTCTCTACTGCTCAACAGCTCGCTACATACTGCCCTGCGGTTTTATTGATATTAATTTCATTGGTCATCCACAAAACAACACTTATAAAAATGCAGGTTTTTATTCTTGTGTTGTCAGAAACAGTTGCAGACAGGACAATCTGGAATTTAATCATATGTATTTTAATTACGACCACCCATTTTAAAACCCATTAAGAATCGGAAATTAATGCTAAAATTTATTTACCTACAACTAATATCAATTCAATTAACCGCAACAAAAAACAGAGCTCAAAAGCTAAACAGCTTCTAAATGCAACTCTAATTGAATCTCACTTCAAATCAACGACGTAATCTATATCTAATAATAAATTAAAGTCGCATTTTGTGTCTGTCTGTGTGAACGCTTTGCTCTTCTAAACTGCACAACGGATTTTGACCACCATTTAGAGCAGTGGTTCCTAACTAGTAGTCCGTGTGCCACCAGGGGTCCGCAAGAGGTAAAATATGGTCCGCGCAAGATTTCAAACAAAATGATAGAAACTGTAAGGACGCGTTTGAATCTGGTTCTTTGGAGTAGTTTTGGTGTAAAAAAAAACAACTATCTTATGCTTTTCTCCACAACTTTTATGCGAATAAGGGTTTTCTGCTTTACTGATAATTAAAAACAAGTCCAGGAATCGATTGAAAGTAAGCGATGATATGCGTGTAGCTTTAAGCAAAAACATTACCACAAGAATTCAAGAACTTGTACAGAAGATGCAAGCTCAAAAATCTCATTGATGCAAACTGAATTATCTACTAAAAAAATAAGTGTTTTATTAATTAATGTTACTTTTTTTTTTTTTTTTAATTAATTAATGTTACTTTTACAGTTGTTTTTGTAACTTTGTGGCCGCTGCTAATAAAATTAAATCAAAGTGGTCCTTGTTCAAAAAAATATTGGGAACCACTGATTTAGAGGATGCGAATGGATAGAATAAAAAATGAGTAAATAAGAGGAAGTCTGAAAGTGGCACCGGTGACTGAAAAGTTGTGCGGAAATCGATTGTCATGGTACCGGAATGTGATGCAGAGGAATGAGGAAAAGGTCGTGAGGAAAGTTTTGAGTATGAATGTCGATGGCTCTAAGAGTAGGAGAAGACCAAGGAAACGATGGATGGAAACACAGTCGTGTGAAAGAGGATAATTATGGCTATAAAGGGGGCGACTACCAAGATGCCGACTAATAGAAAAAAATAATTAAAAAAAGACATGTTATTGTGACCCCGAGTAAATTGGGTAAGGACAGGCGAATGATGATATACCAAATAAATCTCGATGGTTTGTGAAATCGTATTTAACGGTGCGAAGCAGGGTCGGCTCGCTAGTATGAATCTAAATGAATTCACACAGTCGTCTCATAATTCATAAGAGAACGATAAGCTATAAATGTATTCATTGCTATGTATCCGGCTGTTAATGAATTTGTCGCCTATGAATTAATAACATCTGTAACTGTGATTGTGTGTTTGTTTGCGGAACGAGTCAAATTCAAAGTCAAAGTTTTTATTTGTAAAACATAGGTGGGTTTAAAAACAGGTGTTGTAAATAAAGTATATATACGTACACTATGTTTTGCCGTTGACGGCTTACAAAAATCAATAAAGAAGGTGTGTAATAGAATTAAATTTCATTAAAATTAAATGACAGAATCTTTCCACGCTAAATAACATAAAACTTATCCTAAAAAAAAGTTAACAATTATGCGTACAAAATTTGTACAAATTTAAATTATTAGAATAACATAACATTTCTCCTACATTAAACATTTTAGTATATATTAAGAGGGTGGCAAATATAATAGAATAACTACGAGATGATTTTGGTTTAGGTCTGGGCGGCGGAAAATACTATATTTTAGTGTGGTGGTCTGATTTGAAATTGGAACTGGTTAAATTAAACATCCGGGCCGAAACCGGATGTTGCGTGGGTGCTGAGTTTAAAAAAAGAATACACGGAACACCCGGTGCATTGCAGGTATTCCTTTTAAACGTATATTCTTCTTGACGGGGGGTAAACTTTCTTCTCGGGATGAAATTTTTGAAAACAAGCTCTACATATTGTTTCTTCAGTCTTTATTATCGTTTAACAGATTGCGATTCTGCTTAGTCTACTCTATTTTTGACATTGCCAATGGACAGTCCACAGGTCCCTTATTTATGTCATTCTTCAAAGCATAATCTCAATATTGATTAAGTACTCATTGTTCAAATTAAATATTGTTCCAATGCCTTTAACAGATTACCTATATCCAAGCCAAAGCCGATGTACTTCTATAAATGCAGCAGATAATGATATTGTGTGATCATTTCTATATTTATCCATTAAAAATTACATTAAAACTCTAGGCTACCTACTGTTTTAAAAACGAAATGAAACACATTGAATCACTTGTCCCCACTTGTTATTCATTAGGTTGCACCTAAAACTATTAAATCTAGTTAGCAATAATTATGCAAAATTAACGAATAATTATAGTCTAATTTGAGTTTTATATGACCATAAAGTAGTGTAGTAATGCGCTGAGTTTCGGTTTCGGCAGATACCAAATTACGGACCGATACCGCTACCAGTCGTTTTATTTTAATATGAGTTTGAAAAGACATCACTACAAACAGTGCATTGACCTGTAGTCATAGTAAAACCCTTCTCCTTTTTTGAATACAGTCGTTATAATTATGGTTTTACCACTGATAATATTTATTAATATTTATGAACTTACTAAAGCATTTCCTTTAAAAATGTTTTATGGGCAAAGATTAAAAATACAGTGCGTGCGTAAGTATTCACTTAACACTGCTTTTAAAACATTAAAAGTTATGGAACATGGCTTGCTTTTGTTATTATCAATATAAGTCAAGTTAGAAATACAAAGGAATGTTTGAATAAGTCAGTTAAAACATGGATTCTCGTCCGATAAATCACATCGATTTTCAATTGATTTATAGGATCGATATTTTGTTTATTCAAACAATCGAACTAGTTTGGTTTCTAATTAAAACTTTGTCGAGCTGGTCTCATATATTAAGCCGATACTAAAAACTGTGCCGAGGCCGAGTGTGTCCGGTCTCTGCCGAGTTTCTTAGAGAGATCTTAATTAATTCGAACAGGCGTCCATTCATACGAATGTGTTCGGTGGCAATCTAGTATCTATGTACTTGTAATATCGCCAGCAACGTGGGGTGGAAAGCACTTTTATATTATATTTGAAATTTTACTTTTTTTATTTTATTTTTTATTGTGTACATCACGCCTGTAATCCCTGGAGGGAAAGGCAGAGGTGTACCTATAGTAAGTCCCATGTAATAGGGGGCCAGCCTATTGCCATCAACCTGGCACAAATCCAGACTACGGGCTGTTAATGCGAAATTCCTGACGGATCAACTCATGCCCATAACCATGTTTTCCTCGATTTAGAGTACCGTTTATTTAAAAAAATAGCATTAAAACTAATTGCTTAATAACAAGTACAATACCCACTTCACCTTGAAGTTGTGTTCTCCTACAATAAATTTAAATTAATCGAATAGATATTACAAATCAAAACAAAATACATTACAACTAAAGATATCACTTAGTCTCTAAATAATTCATACACAAAACATTTTCCATACACCTAATAAATAATTAAAATTTATTCTCGATACCGGTATTTATGAATGCGAAGTCTGTCTCCGCACTAGCGAGCTATCGACAGAATGACAGGCCAAGCAATATTTGATAGGAAATTCATTTAAATGGAATAATTCTCATTAACATTATGTCATTAGCTGGATCGTAATACCGATAGGGATTATTGCAATCAGCTACTGGTCGTGCCAACCTGTTTTTATATCAATTTCGTGTATCAATAATGTTGTGTTAATGAATACATATGTTAGTTGTGGTTTGCACTTATTAAACAGGGTTGTAATTTGTTCGTGTAAGCTTGTTCTTGATATGAGTGTGAACAGACAAGTAACGTGGTGTTAGGTAATCTGTAATATGCCCATGTTTCTTCATATTATTATGTACTAGCTTTTGCCCGCGGCTTCGCTTGCGTTAATTTAGACTTTGACAATCAATTCGGGTTATAATTCAATCATGAGTCGAAAGACACGTGGCGCCATCTATTATCATAAGAACGTTATTGTTGTTTTCCTCGGGAACAGTACTTTTTTTCGGGATGAAAGGTACCCTATGTCCGCTTCTGTACACCTGACAACGTATATGCAAAATTTCAGGATGATCGGTTCAGTGGTTTAGACGTGAAAAGGTAACAAACAAACAAACAAACTTACTCACATTTACTACTTACATTTCCGCACCATATTTAGGTAAGATGTATCGCAACTTTTTCTGTACGTACCTACCTAATGAGCACCTACGAATGTTAGTGATAAAATTACAGTTAACACATAATATAACGTTACGCTAGTTTTTCCGATGGGTTAGGCAGAAGTGTACCTACCGTACCGTACACTAATATTTTGTGATCATCTTCAGCATCATTTCAGCCGAAATACGTTCACTGCCGGACATAGCCTCCCCAAAGCACCGCCACTTCGACCGGTTCTGTGTTTCTCGCGTCCGGCGGATTCCTGCGGTCTTCACCAGGTGATCGGTCCACCTTGTGGGAGGTATTCCAACACTACGTTTTCCGGTACGCTATCGCCACTCCAGAACCTTTCAGCCCTATTGGCCATCTGTTCTACGAGCAATGTGCCCTGTATTTTGTGTTACCTACACTCAATTAGGTAACATAACTTTTAACCTTTTTCTTAACCAACTGTAACTTAGAATCGATGTTTAACATTTAAAGGGTTTACGTTTTTTATCGTGGTCGATTGAAAATTTATTCGGTATCATTTTACTAAAGTTACAACTATACTAAAATAGATAAAATGTCAGATAACTAACTTGCACCTTTATTAATTAGCGATAAAAGTTAGTGAGTTCCTTCGTTTAGTTTCATTTTATTAGCAAAATAAATATTGAAAATGATAAGAAAAACGGGATGAGGTGGAGGGTGGACTCCTTTAAAAATGATTGGTCCTTGGCAGGAGGTGAAAGGAGAGTAGGCAGGAGAGTAAGGAGGTCTGTGCCCAACAGTGTGACAGTAATGATAAGTAAAAAAAAAAAAGTTTTTGTTTAAAAATGTTACTAGAAATTTGGGTTTCACTTAACTACGACGTATACCTGAGAGTTTGTATTAAATACTAGTTATTTTATTCCCTGAAACTAGTAAAGAAAGTACAAAAAAATCGACGTTAATGGCATTCGCTCAAAAACAGCTACTTTTTGCAGCTTTTCAGCTAATTATTTAGATATTTTAAATTTGAAACAATGACATCATCGAAGTAGTTTTTGTTCAAGAATTATACTGTTGTATAATATTGCTACTTGTTAATAAACGTCGTGACTCACAATGGCGTAATATCAGTGTTTTTTTTTAGGTTTTCGGGATCTTTGCGATCAATGTTTTGGAAACCAACGTTACTATCAGAGATCAGAGGGCCTAGACAAATGGCATTCGCTTCGGAGAGATTCTATTTCTACAATCGCTATCGCTTTCGCTAATGTTTCCATCATAGGAATCGGAAACTAGCGATAACGCTTGTCATAAAGTGACACTTGGCTACGCGTCTCTTTAGAAGTAATCGTTCGACGCTGTCGATTCATTTCATAGTATCGAATGATGTTAACATTGTCTAGCACATTTCTATTCGGTGACATAAATGATCACGTGACATTTCGATAGCTTATGTCAACTCCATACATTTTTTGGCTTTTCTAGTAGCGTCATTGCTAATCGAATATTACTTTGTCTAGGCCCTCTGAGCTATCGATTACCATTAGTTTAAAATCTGGGCTGTATAAGTACATACTGATACATAGAGTACATACATGATTCTGGACCTGCCTGCGTTGAAAATTTACGTCGGTTATTTAAAAAAAATAGCTATTCCATACATTTTGATCGCGTAAGTATTGCACTTTTGTAGGAAACAGCAGTTTTTTTTTAAAATAACTTACGAAAGTACTCCACGTTAAGTGGTCTAGGATCCATGCGCTGAATTCGTAGTTTCAGTTTGGGCGTCGATGTCCCTGACGTCCTGTGTATATACAACAAAAACTTAAAAAAAAACATACCACACTACACTATAAATACACACAACACAATAACAACAACACAACATACACAACACAACTACTACACACACATCACACAAAACAACAACAACACACCATACACAACACAACTACTACACACAACTACAATACACACACAACACACAAAACACAACACAACACACAACACAACTATAATATACACTATTAAATTAATAAAATTGAATATATTTTTAATATAATGAATTTTAAGTTACTAAAAAGCGTGCTCGATACAATAAACATAATACCACATACTAACCCGGTTATAAAAATATCCACCACACCTTATTTCTTAAAAGGAGTGTATTAATTTTTTTTGATGATCTCGTGGCCACTTTTTAATTAGTTTGTCATGGATTAAAACAATTCTGTCAATGCAGTAATTGTTCTCGGAATATCGGTTTCATTTAATGAAGATGGTAACCTCATTAAGAATCCTTTACTTAAGGATCTCAAATTGTCAACACGTAACTAGCAAGGTGTTGTTCACGAACTCGTTCTTCTACATGAGAAGTGTTCTTTGCCCTGAAGTGTTACAATTTCTGGATGTTGATTTTATAAAATAGATTTCACTCTTTAAGGCTCTTTCAATCAGGCGCGACACGCGACGCGAATCGCACGCGATACAAAGGCACCGCTTGTCACGCGACAGGCGGTCGCTTTGCGTCACGTTGCTTGTTTGAAGGAGCCTTTAGCCTCAGATTATAAACCATACAAGCAATCGTTAAAAATATTATCCCACAGTTCGAACAGTATGCGAATTTTATTGTCTGCATAGTGTCAGTATTAACAACCACGGCGTGTTGGCGCAGCCGCAGCCGGCTCCCAAGATTGTTGTCAAAACTAAGTCTTTCTATTATTTTTTGTGGGTTTATTGTGTGCCTTGCCCTGGGTCAAATAAATTTATTTTCTTTCTTTATTTTCTGTGTATAGATAACCTGCATGACGATTTTAGATTCTTCTAATAGGACACGCCTAATAGAAGAGTTATAAAATTGTCATCAGTAGAACCGATTCACTTAAAAGTTTTCAATAGAAAATGTTGCTGGCCATTACCGCTCATTTTTTTTTTTAAATGATGTTCTTTTGTCGCTTTTTGTAATAATCAAATTTAGAGACTGAAAATGTCTCTAGGAAAATAGGATTCGTTCAAAAACCTTAATTTAGTTCTTATAATATTCATTCTTAGAATCACCAACAAAATAACAAATAGGCTCTACATTCCTTTAAACATTCATGCCCCTTTAAAACCAACTTCATTCTTCATTTAAAAACTTCTTGATGAACAAAAACAAAATTAGCGATTCATTAAATTGTGATACTTAATGGTGGATTATTTAAATGTATTTAATTAAGGCGTGAGTATATGGAGGCAGGTGGAGGTACTTGTAGGGTAGGTGGATTCTCGTGAGGTAAGGTAGGTGGAAGATGAATGCATTGTTGCAGGTGATGCGTTTTTGTTTTATTGATAAGGTTCTACCTGAGGAAATGACTCTTAGATTTCTTCGCGTACAGTCTTACCAACAGAACAAAATCTAAAAAGAATTAAAGTACAAATAAAAAAGAGTTACAAAAGCAGAATATCAAAAAAACTTTTTTACAAAAAAAAAAAAACAACTGACTTCCAAACAAAATACTACAAAGTGAAAAATAACTTTAATTTCGGAAGTCGGTGTCTTTGGCTATGTATTTTCGTTTTTCACTTTTTAGTGTTTTTGTTTTTGGAAGTCTGTTGTATTTTTTTTTGTAAAAAAGTTTTAATTTTTCACTTTTTAGTTGTACCTACCCTACACAAATTTGTATACCACTACCAGCAATGTAAATAACAGTGACCGGAAATGATCATAACATCATCAATATACAATACCAAGTGGAAAAAATACGTATTATTGGAGCTAACTAAAAAACTACCCAAGCAAAGTTAATAAAATTTATATAGGACCACCCCTGAGACATATCCTATCCATTAAAGAAAGAATTTTCGAAATCGATTTACAATTGCCGGAGATATCGCGTAAGATATACGCAAATAAAAGAATTGAGAACCTCCTCCTTTTTAATTAAGTCGGTTAAAAACTGAACTCCGTTTTAAATGATACTATACCTCATACTTACCTAACAATTTTATAATGGTTATACTTTTACTCGTAGAATGAATCTAAAGGATTGATGATTAATTGTATGAATGTGATGTCATTTGTTTTATTTTTATGTTTTTATTTAGTTGAGTTTGTGACATTCCTATGCGAGTCTCAATAAATACTTTTTCTTTGTGTCATTTTTTTCAGTAGTCGAACATAGGGTACTAAAATAAACAATCATCATTTATTACGATTCGTTGGATTGGAACAATTCAAACATTTTTGAAATATTTGCAAATGCAATGAAAATGCCTTTAATTGATGAAAAGTTTATAGCCACATTGAAAAAAAATCATATCGAAATAAAATATTATTTAGGTAAACGTTACACGTTACACATTAGTGAACCAACACCCTAACTGTTTATTTAATCCTCTGCTTACAATTGACCGCACATCAAAAGCCGCCGACTGGTTAAAATTCAATAGTTAACTTACAATGTCAATCAGAATGCTCAGAGCAAAAAAATAACGCTCATATGATAATGAGCAGGCAGTAAAGCACGTACGTTTAATGTTATATAATTGTGGAATTATTCTCGAGAATGCTAATGTTTAAGCTAAAGGCTTTAAGTAAAAAAATACCGTGGTGCTAAAGATTTCTTTTAAGTAAGTATGTAAGTAACATGCTATAGCATTAAAGGTTTTCTTTATTCAATGAATTCATTAATAATATTCTTAATTATTATGAAATGCAATGGTGATGTAGGATAACTCCTGCTATAGTATTTTTATCTCACGAAGCGATAAATCAAATGTACAAAAACGCTGTGTATTGTGTACCTTATTTAAATTTTTGGGAGACAAAGTCAGAAGTCTTAATAAGGGGTATCGTGTTACCCAGTAACTGGGTTGTTGAGGTCAGGTAGGCAGTCGATTCATGTAAAATACAAACAGAAAGAAAATATTACTTATTGGGTCTCGCACAGGATTATCACAAACTTAACTAAACACAATCTTAAAAACAAGAAAGAAGTAAAATTAAAATAAAAACAGAAAGTCCTGTATGAGGCCAAACTGCCTCTATCTCAGCATGATGCTGCCACATTTAAAAAAAATAAGTGTCATGAATGTCTGATAGGGCTCGCTGCTGTGATGTCACGAACAGATACAGAAATAAATAATAAATCAAATAAAATAAAAATTTGATATGTGTGAGTAACATATTATAAAAATAAAATATTTATAACTATTTTTCAAAATTTATAAATAATGGTATGCAGCTGCTTCCGGTTAGATTAGAACCCGACTACAACATAGTTGTTAAAAGATACTAGATACTAAGATACTACTACTAAAGACTAGGCAGATTGATTCGCAGTCAAATCTCGTAATAACGTTTAACGTGATAAACTAGGAATCTTAATAAATACATACATAATGTGAAAACTTACAGATTATTTTTTAGGCTGTAACTTCCTGTTTGACATATAAGCATTCCAATTTGTTGAAATTAGTAATAAATTGCAAACAATAGACAACGCAATTAGCCTAGTTGTTCAATCCCTGTCATTGTAACTTTTAAGAAAAAATATTTTTGTCTATTGCTACGTCTCGAAAGACCGGTGTTGTATTTTTGCTAATCAAACCCAATTATATCAGAATCACAAATATTGAATCCACAAATTATTGGGAATAAACAACAGAATTTTCAATTACCCAATGATATTCCTATCGACATTACCATCAAATAAACATTATCCTCGATTACAATCAACCTTGACCAAAACCTACACCACAAATTATACAACACACCGCACATTACACAATTTGCCGATAACTAGAAAAAACACAAGCGACTGTAATAACCCTATTTCCAGTCTATTATTACCCTATGTTTTCTAGGAACGGATAAAATCCTTTGACCTGTATGCCGCAATGCGCTTTTAGGCGCCGCCCACAAATACAAATTGTGACTATAAAACTATATAATTTTTACTCTATATATTATAATTGACACGGAATGGTTTATGAGGAAAAAACGCTTTTAGTATTGTTAATTTCATGGGGTTAAAAGTTTAAAATAAACAAGAGATTTAAATTAAAGCCCGCCGAGGAAAAACGATCTGAAAAGCTTAGAAATTCACATCATGACGTCTTACATCCGCCATATTGAATTTTATGTTATGTCAGTCACGCATTCCGAACTTAAAGACGAATCCAACAACACTTTTACTGCTGAAATCGCTTTAGTACTTTAGGCTTTTTAAGTGGAAATAGAATAGAATACTCTTTATTATGTACACCATAAAAATTACAGATATAAATTTAGAAATTTTACATAGGGTGACACAATGGGCGGTCTTATCGCTTAAAGCGATGTTTTACAGACAACCTTTGGATGGATTCAAGGGAGAAGGAGAGATAATAATGCAGGTAGTCAGAGGTGTACCATTTACATGTACAACAAATACATACATACATACATAAAACATATACTTATCTACATATAATGTATACAATAATAAACATGAAACCAGAGCAAGGAAATTATATGTAATGATGATGTTTAAGGAGAGAGGAAGTGTTTTCTAAGCAGAATTTTAAAAGTGTACAAAGTGAGCACGCCCTATCGACACGGGCAAGGCATTCCATAACCGTACTACTTGAACTGTAAAAGACTTGTCATAAAAACTGGTGGAATGCATTGGCATCTCTAGTCTTAAGTTTTCCGATGACCTCAGATATCTAGTATGTGTGTACACACAAAAAATAAATAAGTAAATACACTATGTTACGTAACTTATTCATAGCCCATGAAATTGAAGTCCTTTTCATTTGGATTTTTAACCGACTTCACAATAAGGAGGAGGTTCTCAATTCGTCTGTACGTTTTTTTTTTTAACTGACTTTACAAAAAGGAGGAGGTTCTCAATTCGTCTGTATGTTTTTTTTTATGTGTTTTAGCTCAGAACTTTTTTCTGGGTAAACCGATTTGGATGAATCTTTTTTTATTTGATAGCTGGTGCTTCACATGTGGTCCCATTTAAATTTTGATCAAGGTCTGATCAGTAGTTTTTGAGTTATCTTTAATACTGCATATTTCTTCCACTTGGTTTATATGGATGATGTGTTAATAATTTCCTGTCACTGTTATTTATACACCAAGTAGTGGTATACGAATTTGTGTGGAGTAGGTACCGCAACTAAAAAGTGAAAAATAAAAACTTTTTTACAAAAAAACAACCGACTTCCAAAAAAAAAACACTAAAAGACGTGAAAAATAACTTTAATTTCGGAAGTCGGTGGCCTAAAACGAAAATACAAAACCAAAGACACCGACTTCCGAAATTAAAGTTATTTTTCACGTCTTTTAGTGTTATTTGTTTGGAAGTCGGTTGTTTTTTTGTAAAAAGCGTTTTTTTACAATCTATTTAAGAGATGGCTGCAGTTGCCAAGGGGCCCATCTTCTTGGAATCATCTCTTAATAGTAAATTACAGTATCCACTGAATTATTTTGTACCTATTATTCTGCAATACTTTTTTTAAACTTATTTAAACTAAAGAAAATGTAACCACCAACTCGACAGATTTTTGTTATTTCCTCTTTGACCGATTACTATGGCGCAGTAATCTTGAACGTTTAGATGTTGGACCTTACAGGCTTATACCAAAACCAAAGACAATAACAATATCTGGATCTGTTTTTGTTTTCTAACATACGTAATTATCTACTACATGGAATCACCAAGTGCTGTGCAGTCTAGATTCCAGATAGACCAAAGTGTTTCCTGTTCTCGGGCCAAACTGACTTTGATAGATCCTCGTAGATGCTAAATTTGCAGCTACTGCGTGGTCTAGTATACTAAAGATGTACATATTATGATCCTTAGTATATTATAAACCTTTATACAATTATATAATTTGTCATATTTTCGAGTCTGTTCAGTTTATTAATTTATTTATTTGGGATCACCAACAAAAGATACACAAATACAATATAGATCACAATAATAAAATAGGTTCTTTTACGTGTGCTCCTTCAATTACAAGAGACCACAGCATACACATAATAAAACTAGGTGTAAACACGATAAAAAATTACTTGAGAAAATAAATGAAAATGATGAAAGAAAAAAAAAATAACATGTCAAGAGTGAGCATTCAAATTACAATGGCATAAAAATAAAAATAAAAATTGAGAAAACAAATGATTAAATTTGAGGGATAAATATTAAAAAAAAAAACATGTCAAGAGTGAGCATTCATATTAGGTACAATTGTTTAGTATAATAATAAATATTTCACATTTGCTGATTATTAGAAGCAGGTAACATAGAACTTACATACTTGGTTATTTTGCGGTGGTTAAATTATTTTAAGGCCTGTTGTTGAGCTGAGCTATTTCTAAGTGCCTGATATTGACTAACTAATAAGTATATGACCGGGCATGGGCTAAGTATCCTTTTAAACCACTTCAAAAAAAGCAGGAGGTTCACCTACTGCTTCTTTTTTTTCCGCGATTAGTTCTTGAGAAAAAAATGTCTACTTCACGACTTCAAAACAGGGCAAGTTCTTGATCCAACTGTAGTTTCCACGATCTGTTTGATGTTTTTAAAATATTATAAGTATCAAGAACACCATTTATGGGAAGTCAGTGCCGTAAAGATTTTCGATGAAACCAAAACAAAAACATCTATTTCAGAAAATAAATCCGACAAAAAAAAAAATGTTGTCAATGGGATTTTAATTACTTTGTTGGCTAATTCCTGTCATTGAACCCACAGCCCTTAGTTGAAGACCAAGCGCATACCGACTGCGCCAACCTTCTCACCAAATTACATAATATTAGGTGAAATGGTTGCATGCAGTGTGTTAACCTCTGTGTTATATAAAGCGCTGTCGATACAGGTCGCCAGTTCGTCGCCCATTTACCGGGAAACCACTGCGAATACCATGTGGGGCGTAATCGATGATAACTTGACGCATTTTGGATGTGAAACTAGTCAAGTTTTAACTAGCTGTTGCATGCGACTTCGTCTGCGATCCGGGATGAAAAAAAGCTTAAGTCCTTCTCCAGGTCATAGTCTACCCATATGCCAAATTTCATACAAATTCGCTCAGCCGTTTTAGCGTGAAAGCGTAACAAACAAACTCACTTTCGCATTTATAATATTAGTTAGGATTATTCTGATAAACATGTTTACTGTGAATGTCTTGCCAATTCTTCTCCGGATAGGGAAACTACCTTTCGGAAGGGGGCAACTAGAATCAATTCTATATTCTTTAAATTTTAACGTATAAAAGTGCCCATTTGACTTTGACTTTATACTTAGTCTAAAAAAACAAGGTCTGGCATTCCGGGAATGACACATGCTTGCGTCACTATCCAGTTGCCACTTTATTGCAACAAAACACGAATTATGGAAAAAAAATAGTCACCCTTCTGTTAAAAAATATATATAAACCATTTAAATTGTCATTTCATTTTTCTAATCAAACGAAACAATTCAATTTATACATATACCAACGTAATTGTTAGTTAAAACCTCTTTGTTTTATCGGATTCGCACAGGTAATAAAGGCAATTGGGGAGTTATTATTACCCACTACTGGTAACACAGCGGTGATGACGTAGGCTTGTGTCACCCCCGTGACCGGAGTGCTATACCTGGAGAAGTATATTATTATACCATGACTTTATAATATTTGCGAATGAAAAGTTGCTAAGTTATTTGTTTGTTACAAAAATGATTCTGTAAATATTAGTTTGGTAACTAATTCATTTTACAATTCATATATAATTTCTGAGTTTATCTTGGACACTACTGACATCGGTGAAGAAAAACATCGTGAGGAAACAAGGACCCTGATTACGTAACACACTATCAACACAATCTGAATCATTTTGAAGGATATTGCTAATCCATTGCTTCATATGTTCGAAAAATGTGTCTTGATAAATGATAAATGATTTTATTTCTGTAAGTAGGTTTGTACAAACACTTTTACACGTCAATCATATTTTTAAACTAGATGAGGTCGGCGTTTCCTATCTGACTACTCTGAGAAGAAAGGCCGAAACAAACTCAGAGGTCACAGTCTCTTTTAAATTCCAGACATAATCTTGGTCAAATCATGTGAAGACCATGTAGATTGGTATCTGAAATGGTCTTTTGAGGAAAGAACCACACAGATTGAGTAGACCTGTCCAGTCAGTGCACGCATTTGTCAGTAATCGTGCAGCTCAACTCAGGAAGTCAGGACTTACGGAGCTCAACGATTCGACGAACGATACCAAAGAAAGGACATTTGGGTAGGCCACATAAATTACTCAATCTGCCAGATCATGATTAAAATTAACTGCGAAAAAAAAAGCAATGACCCACATAATCCTCACATTCACAATAATTAAAATAACATAATACTTTACAAGTAAATACTCATGTCATTGTGTATATAAAATTCAACAATGCCAATGTGTACATAAAAAAAAAATGGACATAATGTTTGAGAACCATGTAGATTGGTGTCTGAAATGGTCTTTTGAGGAAAGAACCACACAGATTAAGTGGACCTGTCCAGTCAGTGCACGCATTTGTCAGTAACCGTGCAGCTCAACTCAGAACTTAAGGAGCTCAACAACGTAAATAACGCAATGAATGTTGTTAAACTGTCAAAATGTAAGCTAATGACAGTTAGTGTGTTACGCAATTACTCCGCTGGTCTTATAGCTAGGTAATAAAAGTCTGAAATCGCCAACCCGTCTTGAGCAAGCGTGGTGATCAATGCTCGTGCCTTCTCCGTATGAGAAGAGCCTTGTACGCTGCAGTGGGGCAAAATTATGCTGTTTTTATGCATTAAAATGCAATGATCACAATAATTTATAGCTAATTGCGTCCGGGTAGATGTTTTAAAAACAGGGGCGTAGTTTTTGAATTACATGGTTTTCGGAGCTTTAAAGGGTACCCCTTCCAGTATCTTTATAACAAATACTGTTAGATCTACGACTGAAAAAAGAAATAAGAAATGAACAGGCATTTCAATATTTGTAATAACGTACCTAATATTATTTTCATAACATACAAAGTCGACAATATGGTTGATATAACTTTGTATAGAGTCTAAAGCTTTTCCCCAAACGAAATTAAATCCTAGCTATGCCTGAAAGTCTTTCTACTCATTAAAAATCTCAGCCTATTGTTCCCTATTTTTCTTTCGAACTTTCTATAAAAGCGTTGGCATATTAAAAAGCCTTTAACATCCAAAAATATTTAGTGAATGAATGCCCCAACAACTATAAAAGAAAAATACATTATAAACTTAACAATATCGATTAACGCCACTCACTCGATTCAAAGACTCGTTACTCAGAAACATTCGTACGAAACTTCGATCAGGACAATCCCTATCAATCATTCTGTGTACTACATAATTAATACCACAGCTCAAAAATCACCACTCACAGGCAATTTGTCTACCTCGCCGTGAATACAGCTTTTATCAGTTCATCATGGAAATAGGGGTAGAAATAATCAATAGAGTCCTGCCCCACCCCTTAAAGCGCATGCGTGATGGTATTCACCTGGTGGTGGTGGTATCACCCCATGGGATCGTTCATGCCGTGGTATTAACCCACAGCTCATTCTTGTAAAAGATGGCTGGGGAGCAAGACTTGTCCGTGTTTGGGGCCGAGCATTTTGGGGACTGCTCTTCAATACCACCATGTAAGTTCTAATTTTAAAATCTTAAGTCAACCAACCTTCTTTCAAATTACGTCATAGATCTTTTGGGTTTTTATTTTTGTGGTTTTATTTAAAAAAAAATTTTAATATCAGCCATTATCGAATTAAATAATAGATCCATTTTTATAATAATTACGTTTCTAAATAAAAGGTGTGTGCGCAGTTTTCCATTTAAAAATTTTTGCGTATTGGTACCGCCATTTTGAATTTTCACTCGTTAACGGCGGCCCAATTTAAATAAATGTATGCTAAATATTCATTTGGGGATTAAAATAAGTATTTATAAGAAAGTTTTAAAGAATTTAGAAAACTATTCCGGTGTTAAGGAGCTTCTATTCATACATATTATATTATTATTATAAATTAAATTCGCTTTTCGTGTCTGTCTGTGTGACCGCGTTATTCTACTAAACTACGCTACGGATTTTGATGCGGTTTTCACTATAATTTAGGAAATTTAATATAAATACATTTATATTAAACTTACACATAATAAAGAAATCTCGATGTTTTCTCAAGTCGTATAAACCGTGCGAAGCAGGCGCGGGTAGCTAGTTTCTAGATTTGAAAAAATTAATCTCAAATATGCAACATTTTATCATCGTTATTAATATTATAAATCATTTATTTGAACAGCTGAATTAATATAAAAAAATATTGAATGAATGTTCTAATACCAAAAATTATAGGGTAACTACTCCAATTCTTATACTAGCGGTTTTAACTCACTAATCGGTTAACTGAACACAAAATACTAACAGTTTTCAATTGTTTTCACAGACAACTACCCAAGCCTGACCATGGAAAGCGGTAAGATGTGTTTAGAGATAGTTTCCATTGCAACGTATTTGCGACACGACTTATCGTTCAATACTCGTGCGTGTCGTCCGCAATGACGTGAAATGCTTTACTTTTTTTATAAAGTTTTATTTTTATTTTCTGCACTTATTTAACTGTTAAGGATACTCTTGACGTGTACAATCACTCTTTGTATATAAAAATTCAATAAACAAGCTTCAAACACACGCTATTTGTTTTGCCTCACCTATCCGTATTACATTTTAAGGGGTGTTTCCAACGATTATTGCAGGCTTTTTATAGTTTTGAAATACAACCCCAGGCCAGGTAGTGGATTTACCCTTTTAGGGTTGGGCACCCTTTTATGGGGTGATAATTAAAATGACAGTGACGTATCAAACCTCGTTACTTAGGTTTGCAGACTTAGCTTGTGTCTATTTTTGAATGAAAAATTATTCAGCGGTACTGAAATACATTAATCTGTATGTGTTTTTAAAAACATTTCGTGACGAACTGTTGTACAACGCATAATCTAAACCACTCAAGATAGAAACATCAAAATAGGCAAACACGTTCCTAGTAATGCGTAGAGATTCACCTAGAAATCATTTTTGTAACTTATATTACTTGATCTCCAAAATCTAATACAGTCGCGTACAACAGCTAAGTTTTAAATTATTCAGTCAAGTTATTCTATTTATTATTATTTTCACTAAACAAATCTAATAAAATTAATGGAATAAACTGTTATAAAATTATTTACTATATGCATACCCCTAAAACAAGTCAGTTTGAAACTGAATTGCTAATTATAATGTTATGAATGTTCTACAAGTACTAACAAATCGATTCATTAGTTAAAACAACTCGTGATTTTAGTATACCTAGTTACGTTTAAAGCAAAGTTAACTGGATCAGAGTTTTAGTACCCGTATCAATTAAGCTGTTTACGATGAAAATTAAGCTTTGATTTGGAAATATTCACTTATATATAAGTACGAGCAAAGTTATCTCTGCACTTAGCTGTTTTGCAAAATATTCTGGTTTACCTATTAATACCAATTTTTATGTTTTTTATACGAGCTTTGTGGTGCATTAAAATAAAAACAGCTAAGTAATTCAAACTCAAACTCAAACTAAAAGCATTTATTTCAAATAAATCAATTACAAGCACTTTTGAATTGTCAAGGGGTCGGTCAGTTATAAAAATGAAGCTAATAGCCCATTCCAAAGCGTAGTAGGTACCTATGGAGAAGAACGGGCTAGAAACTCCATGGACACTCTTTTAAATCAACATAACATTACAAAATAAAAATTGTTTACATCATTCATGTTGAAATTATACATGTGAGAACGATGTAAAAAGACGTGCACGTTACTTTTAACGTGCACGTCTTTTTACATCCGTCCGTAATAAAAACGACAAACACAAAAAAAAACAAATTAAAATAAGCCGTGGCAGCTAAGAGATGACCAGTCCCTACTGCCGGCGCCCGTTCACGAACATAACGTATGGAGCAGCACCATTCAGCTCAACCATTTTGAAGGGAAATTAATGATCCAACACTCACGCCACCACCAGCGAGACATTTGAGTGAACATGACATACTCTCAGCCGCCAGGGCACATTCAAGTCAATGAAAGACGATCCTAGGAAATGGTAGCTTTATATTAGTTACGTATAAAGACAACTAAAACTATCTCAATAAAAGAAAAATGGCTTAAAGCTAATATTATTATTTTATCTGTGTACTACTAAGAAAAGTCATGCAGACTTCTCATATTAGTAAGTCAATAATGAAATTAAATACCGCATCGAAGTTTTTCAAATATTGGTTATTTACATAATTCACCGCGCACGCTTTCCTTCTAACGTTATGTCTACACACATCAATTATTCAATAAAGCATTTATTATCCAATAAAAACGAAGTCAACAATGAAGATGATGCCAAACAACTGAAGGATTTCAGACAACGGCAAGACAAGTTACAACGCTTTTTAGTTTTTTCTTGATCTGTACCAATTTCGTCCACAATCAGATTAAATTACGATATGAAAGTCACTTAGTTGATAGCATACATCATCAATACCATAGGCATCCTTCTTCCACCCACTGCTGAGTAGATATAGGCCTCCTCCCTTTTGCACCATGCTACCCTGAGTAATGTAGAATAGAATAGAATAGAATACTCTTTATTATGTACACCATAAAAATTACAGATATAAAAGTAGAAATTTTACATAGGGTGACACAATTGGCGGTCTTATCGCTAAAAGCGATCTTTTACAGACAACCTTTGGAAGGATTCAAGGTAGAAGGAGAGACAATAATGCAGGTAGTCAGTGGTGTACCATTTACATATACAACAAATACATACATACATAAAACATATACCTATCTACATAATATAATATATACAATAATAAACATGAAACAAGAGTAAGGAAACTAAATGTAATGACAATGTTTAAGGAGAGAGGAAGTGTTTTTTAACCAGAATTTTTAAAGTGGACAAAGATTGAGCACGCCTTATCGACAGAAGTAGTATGTAGAGGAAGAAAGTGAAAACTTGCGCCAACTAGAAAGGTTCAGTAACTGTTACATAATAATTATAGATTGTCATTATCTAAATACTTGAAAAAAATCGTGTGATCCTCATAAAGTGCAAACTAAGTTATTGCTTCCAAGTAGACAGGAATTATCGTAGTTAAAGTAAAAAAAAAAAACAAGAAAATTGAAGTTTTAGCGCGCGCCCAAAGAGCAATCCATTCATCGCAGAGTTCACACATGAAGCAAGTTGGAAACGCGTTGAGCTAGCGGTCATTTACCTAATGTTAACCGTTCCTACGAAAAAAGGGCGCGTGGCGATGACGTTGCCAAATCGCTTGCCTACGCGCACGTATGTGAATCCCTTTCCTTTCTCTCGGCCGAATGACATGCTCTAATTTTAATAGAATTATTTGTATTTCAATTTGGCGCACCTATTCAACTTCAGCTAGGTAAGGAAAAACAAAAACAGGTAGGAAAAACTAAAAGGAAATACAAAAAACAAAAGAAAAACAAACAAAAACAACAATAGAACAATAAAAAGACAAAAAAAAAACAATTGACAATACAAAGGTACAATAGTAGGTATAATGATACAATAAAGCTGAGAATTCGTTTTTTTTTTTGAACGCGGAACTCTCTGGAACTCTATCTAGTCGGATTTGAAAAAATATTTTTGCATTTGATAGCCCAATTCTTGAGGAAGGCTTTAGGGTATTTAAAATCACGCTAAGACCCGTAAGAGCCGAGCAAAATGAAAAAAAGTCAGAAATAATGGTAGGCGAAAACGAAGTGATAGCGCGGGCAGGTGATACGATGCGATGGGGTGGTTCGAGGGAACAAGAAATTTCATGCGGATGAAATTGCGTGCAGAAGCTAGTCACCAATAAAAAAATATTTTATTAAATTGTGGCTGTTATTTTAGTAAATATAAATTGTGGTGTCTTACAACTTCTACGCGAACTAAATCGTGGACAGAACTTTGTCATCCATTTCTAAAATATTCAATTAAATACTATAAAACTTTCAACGGTTTTTATGGCTCACGAACAAAGCGACTTGAAATCTGTAGAAAAGTTATGTATCAACAATTCAACATAGCTAATTTATATTATGGGTGGGCGGCGCGTGCCACACGTGCGGTATTTTATGGTTCTTTTGATTTACGTCACAACGAGATTTCGTGTAGTGTGCCACGGGTCGAATAAAATGGCGTGATTTAACCTTTTAAGAGTCAAATATACCTATTAATTAGGCGGACGATAGTTGGTGCTTTCACCTTACGTTTTTTGTTTTCTCGGTTGCGTCATAGTTTTTGTTCTTTTTATTTTTACGTACTAATGGCGTCTAATAAATTGAGCTTCATTTGTAGTAGCAAGTTAATCAAAATGATCTTATCAAAGTAAGTCCCGTAGACTCAAGCGTTACTTAAAACTCGCTTCAATCAATCAAATGGCTCTAAACTAGTTTTAAGTAATGCTTGAGTCGTGAGTGAGGTTCTGTAATATGGGCCTAAATGAAGAACTCAAACTTGTGTGAAATAATCTGTCTATTTGTGTGACTACCTGACTACCTAAACTACTAAAATAATGACATTAAGCTTTTAAAAATCATTGATTATTCTGGTCAACACTTAGATTATTTGTGGTAGTCTATGTAAAGATGGTGTAGGTACTACTTTATGCACGCGACTTCCAACTCACCCCGTCGCATCGCATCACCTGCCCGCGCTATAACTTCGTTTTCGCTTAGCGTTCTTTCAGCCTTTTGTTATTTTTGCTCGGTTCAGCGTGGTGCTAAATAGCTTATTGAATTCCTCAAGAATTGGGCTACAAAATGCGAAAAAAAAAACAAATCCGACCGGTAGTTCCAGAGATTGCCCCCTACTTACAAACTTACAAACTAATTTTACCTCTTTATAATATTATTAGAGAATAAAAATGTCTTCAAAAACTATAGGTACCTAGCTTAGCTGTTAGCCCTAACTGATAATAGTCGCTACAAATATTAATATCAAACAATTCAAACCTTACTAACTGACCACCAGGCTTCAAAACCGGACTCTCATTAAAACCAAACAGTCACCTGTCTTAAATTACAAACCGTACCGTGAGAAACAATAAAAGACAAAGATATAATAATAAACAACTCCACCAGATACGACACTCGCTAATCTATGTCAAGGGTGGTCTACGTCCATAATTTATAATCCTATCTCACGCAATCTCTGTGCCTTTTAGCGAGTAATTATTAACACTTGCAGTAGTCAGTAGATACATGTCATTTCTCATATTGGAAAAAAAATAACCAATGTTTCCTGACCTCTGTACAGAGAAGTGCAACATTTTTTCAAGTGTCAAATTAAAGTGGGTATTTTTGACATATGTTTGACATTTCTAGGACAAAGATTAAAAGATTGGAGAGCAGACTATTATGTGACAAAGTTGGTGACTATGATTTATTGCTGTCGTAAAATCACATAACAACACTTAAGCTATTTGGTTTCTATTATAGTTTCTAAATCCGGAATTTTATAGCTTACTAAACAATTTTATTAAATTACTTGCCTTTTAAAGTGCTTGTTATTTTTATTCGATGTTGGATTATAGGATTTTATTATCATAATAACTTGGTTTACAATGTAAGTTTTTGACATTTAATAATAAAAATGGCTAAGAATTAGATTTCAAAGCTAGGCTGGTAGGATAAAAATGAGATGGAATGTGTTTTAAAAATAAATATAACGCATAACAGTAAAAACTGGAAGTTATTTTTTGTTGGATGTTTCACGTTGGCACGAGCTACACAAAATAATCGGTTGTACAGCACATCAAGTTACCACGAACTGTCAGATTTTCTCATTTGATTTTGAACTTAAACTTCAACATTTTAAGGTTTAAAATCGTTTGGAGAAATTTGACAGTTTCGTGTAACTTGACCTGCTGGCGACTGTTCTAGATACTCATATTTATGCTTTTCGTGTCTGCCTGTGTATTGCGTTTGAGGTTTTCACCACTCTATAGAGCATTTGTTCCAGAAGGTTTATGTGTAAATTAAATTAATATTTAACTTATCTAAGTGAAATATGAATGATTATTAATGATGAATTATTACACATTTTGTTATTATTTTCTAGTTTCTGTGTAATATCGGTTGGAGTGTAGCCTTAGGGGCACTATGGAGCGAGGAGTTAGAAAAAAAAATGCTTTTTTTCGGAAAATTTCCTATTTTATTGTAGTATCGGGTTGACCTTAACCATAGAAACAATTTACGTTCTGAGAAGCATAGCCCTACGACGCTTTTGTTTTTATTTTTGTAAAACGCTTTATATTTCCAAAATGGTAGCTCGAATGAAAACTTTTCTGGAAAGAAAATTACACAGAAATATCGATGTTTTGACATATCACCATTGCACTGCATTGCAAGCGAAGCAGGGGCAGGCGCCAATGGTTAGCTATATAAAATGCAAAATAAATTACATACGTCCGAGTTTCACGTCCTTAATCTTCTATATACATAATTATGTATTATTAATTGTTATAACTATATTATATATTAACAGTAAAGCTGACGAGCTTGTTTGCTTGTTTTGTTTGTTTGAACGGGAGCTACCATCGGATATGAAAAAAAAAAAAAAATATTAGTCCAATTCTAGAGGAAGGATCATCACGCTACGGAGCCTACACTTAACAGCCGAGCAAAAACAAAAAGTTAGAAATAACGATTTATAAGCGAAAACGAAGTAATAGTGCGGGCGGGGAAAGGGTGCGATGCGGTGGTCGAAGGCCGAAATTTCACGCGGCCGAATTCGCGGACGAAATAGTATTTAAGGGGACTCCATGACCTAAACGCAAATTTACACTGCCTAAAAATATATGACCCACTGCAGTAACCAAAATCAGAAAAATATATGATATTCTTCTAATTATGCTAGTTAGATAGTGTGTTGAAAACATAATACAATTAACTTGATATGATAGACTGCCTCGTTGGTCTAGTGGTCTCAAGCGCTACTGCTGAGCATGAGGTCCTGGGTTCGATTCCCGGGTCGGGCAAAGTGTTATTGGGTTTTTCCATCTGGAATTTCTCGGTAGCAGCCCGGAGTCTGGATTTGTGCCCGGTTGATGGCAATAGGCTCGCCCCCTATTACATGGGACTTAAACATAACTGGCGAAATGTGCGTGTACTATAGGTACACCTCTGCCTAACCCTTCGGGGAATACAGGCGTGATGTTATGTTGTTATGTTGATATGATAAAAAAAAAACACGAAGATACCTCAATTTTTTTTTAATGATTAAAAATCATACTAATATACATGCAAACATTCAGATTTTTTGTCAGATTATTCTACAAGTAACATACTAACGTAATAGTGTTTTATTTTTTTAGTCCAATGAATAGATTTTTTGTAAATCCATAATTGCTTCATATTTTGCAATAAATTACCAGCGATGTGTCATCGCGCGTCTCTTTCTTTTCTATGCACTCCGACAGTGACCGCGCTTTAGCTCTTGTAAGCCTCCTAATAAGATATTTAAAACAAATAGATTTAACGCCTAATACCACCCCACCACCACCACCACCGCCACCTAAATCCACATTGTTGAAAGCAATAAATATATCGAGTCATGATCATTTTCAACACGTAAATAAAAACAAAGCTACATGTTATAGCTAGTTTTCTAATCCCTATCACATTTACCATCAGTCTTATGCAAGAAACGCTCGCGACGCCATGCATAACTCTAATTCAATTAAAATATAATATTAATTTCAAATCCCGCGTAATTTAATACTAACATAAACCGTTTACACGGTCCGATTATAATCGAGAACTCGCCACCATAGTTACGCAATCGAATGAAACTCGATACCGATTGTAAGGGCTTGGGCACACTCGTTTAGTTCATAGATGGTAAACATTCGGGTAGGCTGTATTAGGGCCGCAGCCGCAATGGAGTACGTGAAACATCTTGTGCGTGTTTTGTACGTTACGTACGTAGTGGCGCCATAGTAGTTCCTGTCGTCAAAATTCTGCAGAAAAACACACTTTTTTAAACTCTAAAACATCTAATCGAATCTTCTCAACTCTAAGCGAGTGGGTTACGTAAAGAAAAATCAATAAAGCTTATCGGCTAAACAAAATTTAACGTTCGCGTAAAACGTCTCACAGTTTGTCATTCCCGGTTTAATCGATAACGCCAAAGTTTAACGGATTTAATAAATAATTTATGATTCATACTCTTAAAGACCAGACCATCTTGTTGTTTATTTGCATTTTGTAATTTATTTGTGGAATTAAACAAAAAAGAATAAAAACAGAAAAAAATGGCTGGGTAAGCCAATTCAAACCTGTCTCAACTCTTGTCAATGTAACATAATTTTATAGCCAATAAAAATTCATTATGACATTGATTCTGAGGCCCTAGTGCGAGTTTTATACTTACTCAATCGTGTCAACCTAAACATCAATTTGTTTTCAAACTGAATAAGCGGCGTCTGCTGCCTTTGATGTGAAACACAATTATTCCATATAGGTAGTGCAACTTTGTCTGCATGTTTTAACATAATACATGTCCTATAGCACACAGCAATAGATTTCTAATAAAGTGCGGTGTTTATCCTTCAAAACCTATATCCCTGTCAATGATAGCGACAAACGATTATTTCCGATTTCGGCCGCGCGCAGATTTATTTTGCGCGCACTCCAGTGAAAGTTTTTTTTTAACAGTTAGTTAAGTATTTCCGAAGATCACCACCTACATACGAACTCACAAACTTGTATTATAGCATAATTATATAATAGACTAGTATTACAGACTAATTGATGTAAGCAGACGTCTAAGACTACGACTAAGGCCTACTACTAATATCTACCAAATTGTTGGCCCGTGTGACCAGACCCTTAATCGATATAAATTCGAGTAGAATCGAGTAATGAGCGTGTCGTCGATGACTCCGAGACCTATTTACTGGTAAGCTGTCGTAATCTTTATTAATTAGTTTAATTCTGACGGAAAAAAGTGCGGTATTTCTACATTGCACGAGACTTTGGCGTCGGTGTAGTGATAGCAAACAAATTGTTGTAAAAACTATATATTTATATATAATTATTTATATAAAGATGACAATTTAAAGCTCTTTTTCCTTTTAATATCATAATAATAATTATCATCAATTGGGCCGTCTTTATTTGTAAATGTGAGTCACAATTAACTAACAACCGACTTCCAAAAAAAACACTAAAAGACGTGAAAAATAACTTTAATTTCGGAAGTCGGTGCCTTTGGTTTTGTATTTTCGTGTTTGGCCACCGACTTCCGAAATTAAAGTTATTTTTCACGTCTTTTAGTGTTTTTTTTGGAAGTCGGTTGTTTTTTTGTAAAAAAGTTTTTATTTTTCACTTTTTAGTTGCGGTACCTACCCCACACAAATTCGTATACCACTACTTGGTGTGTAAATAACAGTGACAGGAAATTATTAACACATCATCCATATAAACTAAGTGGAAAAAATCTGCAGTATTAAGGATAACTCAAAAACGACTGGTCAGACCTTGATCAAATTTAAATGGGACCACATGTGAAGCACCACCTATCAAATAAAAAAAGAATCATCCAAATCGGTTCACCCAGAAAAAAGTTATGAGCTAACACACATAAAAAAAAAAAAAAAAAAAAAAAAAAAAAAAAAAAACATACAGACGAATTGAGAACCTCCTCCTTTTTGTGAAGTCGGTTAAAAAAGAGGGATTGTTATAACACCAGTTATTCTTTGGCCGATAGATCGACGATCTCGATTGATTGTTGATAAAATGAAAACAAATAGAAGGACAATGCTGCTTGCATTTTTTGTAATAAGAAACCATCTTATAAAATTAATTTCCCGGTCAGGACAAGGAATTGTGTAGGCCAACTTACGTATCTCTCTGAATATAGGAAGAGAAACCAACCTCATGACTCACAAAATATTAATATACTAGCTTCCGCCCGCGACGTCCACGTGAAATTTCTTGGTCCCCCGACCCACCCCGTCGCCTACCCGCGCTATGCTTCGTTTTCGCTTAGCGTTCTTTCCGACATTTTTTGTTATTTCTCGGCTCCCAAGGGTCGTAGCGTGATGTTAAGTAGCCTATAGCCTTCCTCAAGTATGGGGCTAACAATTGCAAAAATAATTTTTCAAATCCGACTGGTAGTTACTGAGATTAACGCGTTCAAGCAAACAAACTCTTCAGCTTTGTATAAAATAATATATAATATATTATAATATTATGACTGTTGGCACAGTTTTGTTGCTGTCGGTAGCTCCACGCTTAGATCTACAGTATGTAGGCTATGCCCTTACATCGCTGGAGGAGGCTGGCGGATATTGCCAAAGGATTCAAATTAGATGTCATACTTGTATGACAGTTTCAGATTAGAACAGTTTAATAATACCTATGTTACTTATTTCAGAAGAAATCTTTGAAAATTAGGTCACATTGCTAATTTTGGTTAACTGATTTTAGGCTAGGTATCCTGTTTTTTGGGTACAACTCAATATAAGTACACTGCTGCAACGATCTTTTGGCGCTCGACTGACGTTGACAGGGGGTCGCTGTTGGTAAACATTTGTAAAAATTGATTTGTGAAATGCATAGAAAAACATTAGTTCCGATTTTGGCCACGCGTCAAAAGATCCTTGTACAGCTATAAAAGGGCCATAGAACAAAAGCGTTTTGCTATGTTAGTAAAGTTGTTGTTAAGTTACCGACCATCTCAGAGCAGTAATTTTGTAAACTCTAAAAAGATATATATACCTTCTACGTAGTTGTTTTGAAAACCATTTTAAGTTAAAATGTCTTTATTCACATTTTACGGTGACAATTTCTCAGAAATAATTGATTTTCTTGTGTTGTAACCATCAAAATCATCGGTCATTTGAGTTTCTTTAGGTGAACGTTTGTGAAAACCCGAAGCCGAAGTTTCGACTAGTGTGAAGAAACTTAGGTAGAGCGTAACTTTGACGTTGAAAAAGATCGCTGAATTTCACTAGGCATTTTCATTGATCCCCAAATATTTCCTTTTTGATTTCATAGAAAAACTAATCGATACTCTAATATACTAGATCGTCTTTTTGTGAAGTGCCTTAGCCTAGTATCTGCGACCAACTAGATGCAGTGCTCGCCGGCCTCTACCACGGCACCGGTCGCTTCGCTCGCTCGGCTCGCACGTGATTAGTCGCGGTTTTAACCTGACCTAACTTATTAGGCGGGGCTGTAGGTTAGTTACTACAGCCAACTTTGAAAAAATGCCTGAAAGTTTAAAGATGCTCATTTAATAAAAAAGAAACATCATCATTAGAAGATCAAAAACATTAATCCAATAAATCTTTCAATTAAATTAAACTCATTGAGTTTATCTATTTAATTGGAAAATCTATTATTTATCACTGTTTCCGTTAGTCTTGGCAGGTTAACGGAAAAAATGTATTTACTTTGCAAATGGAGCTCGCGAAATTACAGACATCGATAAACTACGAGTATCAGTTAGCACTTAATAACTTTATTTAGTTTATTAGTTTTTGAGATTAATGGTGATTAAGGCAGTTGGTGATTAAGGCAGTTACTGTTAATTGCTGGTGACTTGTTATTGATTAGAAGTTATCCTACTATGTCGAGTACTGCTGCGTTTTAAACCATCTGTATATCAATCAAACACTATCGTTAATAAGTACCGTCAGTAGTTAGTTATGTACCGTGATAAATGATAAATGATTTTATTTCTGTAAGTAGGCTTGCACAAACACTTTTACATGTCAATCATATTTTAAAAACTAGATGAGGTCGGCGTTTCCTATCTGATTACTCTGAGAAGAAAGGCCGAAACAAACTCAGAGGTCACAATCTCTTTTAAAGTCTGTAGCGGTATTAACATCGCCACATACGAACTACACGTCATACTGACGTCACGCAAATCCTGCATCGCGCAAGCAGAGTTTACCGCACGACTAGCATATATACAAACGTCCCGACATCAACCGTCGGGCAGTTGCCCACCAGACACGACACCCGTCTGGTCGGAGGATCCTCCCTTCGCCATAGAGTATGAGTGAGCTTTACACCCTGTTCCTCATACCTCTTCTAATCTTGGTCAGATCATGTGAAGACCATGTAGATTGGTATCTACTGAAATGGTCTTTTGAGGAAAGAACCACATAGATTGAGTGGACCTGTCCTGTCAGTGCACGCATTTGTCAGTAATCGTGCAGCTCAACTCAGGACATAAGGAGCTCAACGATTCGACGATACGTGATAATGGCATGGCATATATGTAAATTACTTTGTCTTTAAGCGTTGTGATCACGGTTTAGCCTTTCAAGAAATACTCTTCTCTTCTGGCAAACCGTTATAAGGTTCTTAATATTTTTGACAATCTATTGTCTAATCCGTCAAGCCACTAGATCCGTTCTACCTAATTTTGAAATAGAAGATATTTTTCTTGAGAAATTAAACATTACAGTGAAACAGGAGTGTTTTACTGTAAAGTAAGGCCAACGAGACGAGATAAAGAATGTATACAAACTTTCAGGGGTTAATAACATTTTTATTTAAAGAAATTATATACAAATTTTAAACTCCCTATTCTAATCGTTGTCATCTATATTAGACGAAGATGATTAGTCAAAAGAGTCTGAATCAGTCGTATTGATCCCAAAACTATCTTTTGTATTATCAATCATGGGCTGCCAGGCTGTGATTCCATAATTGAAATCAACAACCACTAACAATAACAGTAAAAAAACAACATGAAAGCTAACAATAACAACAAAAAATTAAACAAAGATGGAAACTAAAAAAATTGTATCACTTCGAACGCAATCCAAACAGTTGCGTAACATACTAACATTACGAATGCCTTTCATTTTGACAGTTCAACAACATTCATTGCTTTATTTACGTTATTGTGCAGACACATTTTTCGAACATATGAAGCGCTGGATTAGCAATAGTCTTCAAAATGATTCAGATTATGATTGATAGTGTGTTACGGAAATAGGGTGCTGGAATGAACTTGTTCAAAAAGTGCGGACCAAAGGTTGATGGCTGCTGTATCGACCGCTTTCCTGTACCACAAATAACACAACGACAGCCGTCGTCAACTAACTGACGTCATTATTGCGTGCGAGAGATAAGGACAGAGATAATAATCACTCGCTATCGTAATGTAACTCAGTAAAGGTCAGGTTGTTTACGTATTTTATCTCGTCTCGTTGGCTTTACTTTAGTGTTAATCAGGAATAGTAAATACGTCGGCATAGGTTGAAAATAGAAAGTTTAGAGTAGTGGTGGCCCAGTGGTAACGGCCGCGACTAACGAGTTGTAGGTCGTAGGTTCGAACCCAGACAGGCGCTTTACTTTGTGTAAATTATTATTCAACACTGCTGTCAAAAACAGTGAAGGAAAACATCGTCCGGGAACCGACAAGTCCTAGAACCAAAATTCGAAGACATGTAACATCTACCAACCCGCACTGGGCCCGCGTGGTAGATTACGGCCCACTCCCTCTCACAGAGAGGATGCCTGTGTCCCAGAAGTGGGAACATTATAGACTGATTATGAGTTAACATAAAACTTATAGGAATATTTTCTCTTGTCTTCAGATTACTCTTGACAGAGCGACTGAAAATGTTCCCGTGAAGCAGTGCCCAGTGTGTCGAGGTAAGTCAAAATATTGGAAAAAAAAAATAACTTGTATGTTCTGTTTGGTGATATAGAAGTTAACTTCTCGACAAGGGTTTTGATTAATATCTCACTAATAATAATTATTTGTCGTATAGGAATACCATATTAACATTAGTCTTTTATTAATATAATGCTGTTACTAATGTATATTGAGGTAGCTCACTAAAGACTCCTTCAAACAGACGCGACACACAGGCACCGCGTGTCGCCCGACAAGCGGTGCCTTTGAGTTGCGCGAGTATCGCGTCGTGTGTCGCACCTGTTTGAAGGAGCCTAAAGGCAGATAGGCGCGATGCGACAGAGCGACCTCGTTTAAAGAGTAATTGCAAATTATTATTAATAAATATATATTATATATTGCAATTAACTTTGCATAAATAGTTAGGCCTTGAATAACAGCTGATTTGGGCCACAGATAATGTCTCCGAGTTTATTTTTAACACACAACGATAGACATGTTGATTATAATTATTATGTAGGTAGTCAGTATAATTATGTACCAACGCAATGGTCATTTTTATGTAATAAAACACCTAGGCATCTGTGTTGAAGTATTGCGGAAATAAAAGTATTGAGTAAGATTAATTTTATTCCTTTTATTGTAAGTATGTTTGTACTTTGTACATACAAACACTTTTACACGCCAATCATATATTAAAAACTAGATGAGGTCGGCGTTTCCTATCTGACTCCTGTGAGAAGAAAGGCCGAAACAAACTCAGAGGTTTTAAAGTCTGTTTTAAAGTCCACACATAATCTTGGTCAGACCATGTGAAGGCCATGTAGATTAGTGTCTGAAATGGTATATTGGGGAAAAACTACACAGATTGAGTGGACCTGTCTAGTCAGTGCACGCATTTGTCAGTAATCGTGCAGCTCAACTCAGAACTTTAGGAGCTCAACGATTGTAATTAAAACACTAAAATAGTCTGAAAGGGGCTAGCCTAGATTACCTATAGAGCTTTGCTCAATGATTTTCTGTACCTATCGATGTTTTGTTGCACTGAAACATATAGAATTAGGGAGGTTGTATGTGTGACGACTTTTGGACCCGGTCGATTATTTTCAACAGACTAAATAACTGAATTCATTAAAGTTTAATTTATGACTGCTTAAATATCTAAAGAGAATTCTTCCCAAAAAGATTATAAAACCTTAGGTCAACAAGGCACAGGTTCTTGTAAAAAATTAAGTTTTTTTTTCTTTAAACATGATAATCTTGTTCTTTTTTCCTAAAACTTTGATAAAGGTAAACAGGGTACAAAAAAACACATTTATTGACAACGACCGATAAAGATTTAGTGTCAGCTAAGTTTGTTTTTATTATTTTTGTCTGCGATGCCAAAATCGATATTTTACCTCATTGTGAAAGGGTCGATTTGGGCATTTAAAATTATTAAAAGAAAAATAACATTATTTAAAAAATACGTTTTGTGTTTTTTATTCGATTAAAAAGTCAACATAAATATTATGTACCTACAGTATGTATGTATGTTATGTATTGTTTTCTGGGAGGAAATCAGCGAATGCTCTGAAATTGCGCATCTGTTAATTACCCATTTCTGTTTGAAAAGAGATATTTGCTGTGTTACTTACAACTGGCCTGCGGAGAAAAAATCACAAAAAAAATATCGTCAGACAGTGGAAGTGTCGGCAATTTTTTTTTCATTTATGTTTTTTATTATGCACCTCATTTTACTTACCTTACTAAGTATACTATTAAAAAAAAACCTACAACAGTACAAATCCCGTTAGCAATAACCACTACAAAATAAAAACAGAACAAAGGGTTACGTATCTAGATCAAGTCGCACAGTGTTCAAACCGGCGGCGCGGCGTGAACAAAAAAGATGTTTATTTATATAAACACCGGTCAAGTGCGGAGCAACGTGCTTCGAGTTAGGGCAGGGCAGCACTGTAGCCACAAAAACTTGCCAGGCAGTAGGGATGTCGGAAGTGTATAAAAGTATCGATATATATTATATCGACCTTTTTAAAATAGTGTTATTGGATTTTCCATCTGGTATTTCTCAGTAGTAGCCTGGGGTCTGGAGTTGTGCCCTATTACATGGAACTTACACATAACTGGCAAAATGTGTGTGTACTGCAGGTGCACCTCTACCTTACCATTCGGGGAATACAGGCGTGATGTTGTTTCTGTTACTGTTTAAATATATCGATATCACTTCTGTTTTTATTATTTTATTTATCCTCTATAAAGATTCTTCTATATTTTTAACCGACTTCACAAAAAGGAGGAGGTTCTCAATTCGTCTGTATGTTTTTTTTTTTTTTTTTTTTTTTTTTTTTTTTTATGTGTGTTAGCTCATAACTTTTTTCTGGGTGAACCGATTTGGATGATTCTTTTTTTATTTGATAGGTGGTGCTTCACATGTGGTCCCATTTAAATTTGATCAAGGTCTGACCAGCAGTTTTTGAGTTATCCTTAATACTGCAGATTTTTTCCACTTAGTTTATATGGATGATGTGTTAATAATATCCTGTCACTGTTATTTACACACTAAGTAGTGGTATACGAATTTGTGTGGGGTAGGTACCGCAACTAAAAAGTGAAAAATAAAAACTTTTTTACAAAAAAACAACCGACTTCCAAAAAAAAACACTAAAAGACGTGAAAAATAACTTTAATTTCGGAAGTCGGTGGCCAAACACGAAAATACAAAACCAAAGGCACCGACTTCCGGAATTAAAGTTATTTTTCACGTCTTTTAGTGTTTTTTTTGGAAGTCGGTTGTTTTTTTGTAAAAAAGTTTTGTGAATGTGAGAACGTTGTAGGCTTAACTTGTAGACTGCAGATTTGTAAACCTCTCTTTATTTTGTTGAGTACCTGTTACTTGTTGACAGGCCTACACTGTCCTCCCATACCTATTAAAACTGTAATTTTAAAACATTCTAAAAGCCCCTTCTTTTTAAAAGAATAACCGTGGAGTTTCTGGACGGCTCTTCTCCATAGGAAACAACCAATTGGAACTGTGCACCTAGCTTCTGACGTTTCATAAGTGCCCATGTAGGTTTATGTGATATAAAATATTTTGATTTGGCTTGATGTATTCCAAAAAAAATATCGATACAAAGGCAAAAACTTGTACGAATGTTGGTGTTTTTACCGACTTGTACAAAGTCGACTCAACTGTGAAAGACAAGTTCGACGTGCAATGCGTGCGGTATGCGTGCTCTATTTTACCGACTTGTACAAAGTCGACTCAACTGTGAAAGACAAGTTCGACGTGCAACGCGTGCGGTATGCGTGCTCTATTTTACCGACTTGTACAAAGTCGAGTCAACTGTGAAAGACAAGTTCGACGTGCAACGCGTGCGGTATGCGTGCTCTATTTTACCGACTTGTACAAAGTCGACTCAACTGTGAAAGACAAGTTCGACGTGCAACGCGTGCGGTATGCGTGCTCTATTTTACCGACTTGTACAAAGTCGACTCAACTGTGAAAGACAAGTTCGACGTGCAACGCGTGCGGTATCCGCGCTATTTTCACGGATCTGAATCCTTTTTTTTATTGGAGTAAAATATACCTATCGTTTTTGATACGTTTTCGATACTCAGTATATTTTAACATCGATACACCGAAATATTAAATATCGCCAAAAAATATCGATTTTTCGAATAAAAATATTGATCCATCGATAAATCCATATTTTTTTATATGCTTACCGGGCAGCACACTGGGATGTCTACAGTATGTTCCAGTTATTATTTTTGCATAAACACCAGGCAAATGTATGTACGCATAATTTGTGTCACATAAATAATCAAGTTAATCTTGTGGTGGAATTTGTTTTTAATCTCGACTTTTCAAAAGGGTTATTGAAAGATCTTATTGAAATAAAGTTACCTACTTGATTTAGACATAATCATTGATGATGTCAAGTTCAGCAACAGCATAATCAGCCTATACTGTTCCCATTCCTAGGCTACAGGCCTGCTCTCTGTGAGAGGAAGCTGGCCATAATCCACCACGCGGGCCCAGTGTGTCGCTTATCGCAATTATGGTATAGTATGGTATGATATACTGGTGGTGGATGTGTCGGTTTCCTCAGGATTGTCGACATCCTCAGCCAACCGACATGACATGTCGGTTTCCTTCACCATTTCGAGAGCAGTGCTAATTAATGCGTATGATAAATTGTGCCGTCTCTCTATGAGAAGAGGCGTTTGCTCTACAGTGGGAGAATAATAGACTGGCATTATAAAGTGCTTGCTTGTGTTGAGCCCACGATCTACGACTCGTAAGTCGGGGCTATCACTGCTCTTTGGGCTAACTGGGCATAAAAAGGCAAAAATAAGGATGGGTATATTTAAAACAGCCTGTATCCACACTTGATTGAGAGGCCGTCACGTCTAGTGAATTACTGCACGGCGCAAATTATAAAAAAGGATAAGAATAATAAACAAATTATAAGTAAAAATATATAAAAAAGGACAAGTTTTTTTTTTTAAATCAAAATTTGATTAGAAGAATTATAAAACTATGTTTAAACAAAAAATATATATAAAATAAAAAATAAAAAATTGGATAAGATTTTTTTTAATGAAAAACGTTAAGAATTATAAACAAATTATAAAAAAAAGGATAAGAATAATAGATAGGAATAAAAAAATAAGGATGGGTATATTTAAAACAGCCTGTATCCACACCTGATTGAGAGGTCGTCACGTCTAGTGAACTACTGCACGGCGCAAATTACCCCGAGCAGTATAAATAGGTCTATTGTAGCTGCTCAAATTGTATGTATCTTTCATCTTTTGCGGTCCACCGTCGCATGAGTCGATTGACTATTTAATTGGGTTAAAAAAAGATCTTTTGTTTCGTGTGTAGGCGCAGATGAGCGGTACGCCGTCTTTGATGTTTTATACGTGTTTTTATTACAATTGTAAGATTAATTTCTGATATCAATTGCAGCCAAGGGATTCTATTTCACTCGTAAAGTTATATGGTCGATTGGTTAACAGGGATTTATTCTTTGTTATACTAACTAGCAAGCGCCTATGACCTAATCCTTTCTTTTTTAAATCTGATTGATTATGATTATATTAAGGCCAAATTACTAGTTCCAAATGTCAAAGTCAAAGTCAAATCATTTATTTAAAATAGGTACATAAAAGGCACTTTTGAACGTCAAATGCATGTCTTAAACCTTTTCAGGGAGCATTTTTGAAATTGTTTACCTATATTATTTTACTATAGTGTACCATGGATGTACCATGTATGTACCATGTATGTGGTTCGTGGACCTGTATAAGTTAAAGTCAAAATTCAATTGAAAAGAAATTTTGTGCTTTACACCAGAATGACAAAACAACTTCAACATTAGTACAGATTGGCTTCTCCACGAAACTTCGTTCACGTAGAAGTAGTAAAACACCACAATTTACTAAAATAACAGCCACATTTTTATAAAAAAAATCTTTTAGCTTACCTACTACGTTTGTAGTTTTGTCAGTCAGGACTGGTGACGCAGCTCGTGCTGAGGTCGACACCCGCATCCTTCAGTAGTAGGTAGTATCCCATTGCTTGCGATGTTTTTCGTTTTTAGTGAATTAATGAACACCTGCGTTCCTGTATATCCTACTACCTAATAGCACAACGCTGGTACACTGACTGACGTTTCCCTACAGATTATTCCTGACGAACAGCTATCACTAAAATAATATAACAGTATATTGTAAACACCTTAACAATATAATATTATATTATTTTTCTCAGTATCATCACTCATCAGTATAATCAACAGTCACATAACCATAGATATTTATTTTTATTATAACCAAAGATGATAGAAGAGGCCTAAACTTCATGTTTTTCGGTGTAGGTACGTTTTACGAACTATCATAATATAAATAGTATTGATGTAAAAAAGGAAGCACCAAAAATATAAATTGTTGGGAATCGAAACTAGGTTTGCAAAGCAGACGTCGAACCGCTAAGCTACTTTCTTTGTTGAAAGTTGAATAAAATACCCGTTCTTATTATTATGTCATGATTGACTGCATAGCTCCTTAAAGGTATAGCGGGATGATAATCATTTAAAAGGTTAGATCTGTAACTATCTGCTATATTCGGTCCATCAGCCCAGTGAAGTAATTGGAATAATTCGATTGTTGTCAATTTGTTATACTCTGCTATGTTGTATTCTCTCTCATCTCTCAATCTCATTTCCTACGGAATTTAACGGAAGTTTTTTTTACTATTTCTGACTTTTCTAGTGTTCAAACCTCAGTTGGTCTGATAAAGTTTTTTGATCCTTCTATGAAACAGGATATATAGACATCATTTACAATCCAGTATCTTACTTATTATTATCAAAATTTGTGAATGCAGATCAAAATGTTTCAAAAAGTTAAGAACAGTCTCTTAAGACTGTTTCCTTGTAGCGAAAACGAATAAGGTACCTGCCCTTATTGCCCTGTATATGTCATGACCGCCTGCTTAGCTCCAAAAAGGTATAGCGTGATGATAACCATTGAAAAAGTTAAATCTGTAACTATCTGTAATATTTTACTCGTCTTTTTACAATGAGCGGTAAACTATAGAGGAATACGAACAAATTGCAATATTGCTCATCCCCTATAGCAAATAGCGTGATAATTTATAACCTACAGACTGACCAGACTTATAGGGAATATCAATGCAAAATTTGAACAAAATCTATCTGGTAGTTTTTGCATGATGCTGAAACATAAATTCAGACAAACAGACAAAAATTTAAAAAAATATATTTTCGGCATTTGAATCGTTCCCAGACCAAAAAATTACATAAGAAAAACAATGTACAGTTTTGACTTCTCACTTCGCTACGATTTTATTATATGTTTAAATAACTAACAAACCAATGCCACATCGACCTAAATAATAAGAATAAAACAGTTAAACCCAAGGAGAATCCGCATGACCAATAGTGCGGTATGAATCAATGGGATCGCAATTAAGAAAATAAGCGAATAATCACCTCTAATTAGTGATTTATTGCAATGTTGCCAGTAATTACTGAGACCATAGCTATTCAATGAGTAACGATTGTCCTGTCTAGAACAGAACGTTCTATTCACTGGTTTCGACCTCTTTTGGATAGAATTTTTATTTTTTTAGACATTGGAATAGGACTCTTTTGAGCCAAAATTACCCTTAACATTATAATGTATTTTACCTATTGAAGGAATAACGAGATGTTGACGATATCACCTATACTTTCATATGAGTACCACGATTTAGGGTAAATACATACAATCCAGCAACCGACCCGCGGGGTAATTGCATAACACACTAACAGAAGGAATAGCTTTCATTTTGACAGTTCAACAACATTCATTGCGTTATTTACGTTGTTCAACAGACAAATTTTACGAACATACGAAGCAGTGGATAAGCAATAGGCTTCAAAATGATTTAGATTGTGATAGATAGTTTGTTACGCGAATAGGGTGCTGGTGAATATTTTCTGGCAAAAATATTTAGATGCTGTGACAGTGTGACCAAACAGAATAACGAATTTTCGGTTGCCACATAAATTAATTTTAACATGGCTTTTCTGAATAGTCATAAGCCTAACATTCACTTGTTTTTAAAAAGAAGCTCTGAATACGCAAAATACAAATTTGTTATAAAAAAAAAAAAGTTTTTAAAGGCTCCATTTGTTAATCAGTTGTTAACCAGGATACAAAACTGCCAAATATATTCGTACTTCATGGCCAGCTCCGATATGCTATTTGTCAGATGTCAAAGTTGGCCCAACATTGACAATTAATACAGAGCGATGACAAAAGTCATCTCGCTTCTACATGATTTAACCATTGACAGCAAAATTAACAATACATGTTGAACAGCTGTTTGTAGGTACCACTTATATTAATGGCTTGAACATAATTGATCTAGTTATCGACACCTGCATGAATAGAGCTGAAGGCTATAAGGTGCTAGAAATCTGTCTTTGTACATTTACCCACCTCGGGCTGGTCGGCAACCAGTGGTATCAGATGTGGTTACAAATTTTATTATAAGTACTTATTTTGCAGTGAGGCACTGTCGAGATAAATTCATTGGCACTATCCGAGATGTTTAATATAAATAGCCTGATATTGAACCGAAGTTCTGTAATAGCATGCAATAGGAGTTGAATGGTAGAAATCGTCACGTAATTAAAAAGCGACAAAGACATTCAAAAGAGAGTGAATTTGTCAAAATGAAAATTAAAGATGGCGGCGGCGAACATTTTAAAAATTTTCGTCATGGGTGTCGTTTCTATGGCTTTTGAGGGTGCTAAAGTCAATAGTGATGACAAAATGTAAGTCGAAGATGGAGGCGGCGGATTTTTTTTTCATCACCGGTGTCGTTTTGCGAGTGTCGCGTAAGGAACTTCGTTCCTGACGCGGGTCCCCCGACCGCACAGGTATTTTTTTATCCTGTTTTAGGGCAAAAGATTTTTGTCATACAGGGAAGGGACTAACGTTGATCACGGCCGGCGTTTGCTCACATATAGGTACGTTTCATTGACGATTCTATACAGGGTGACCAGGACATTGACGCGCAACCTGTTACCATGGACTCAGTACATGATTTAAATGCGTTGAAATGTATCGTCGGTTAATTAAAAAAAATATGTGCTGCCCACACATTTTGACCGCGTAGGTATTGCACTTTTCTATGAAACAGCAGTTTTTTTTTTTGATATCGGACGAAAGCTTTCGACGCAAGGTGCTCTAGAGTCATGTGCTGATATCATGGTTACAGTTTGCCCGTCGATGTCTCTGCCACTCTGTATAATTTTCCAATCCAAGAATTTAGTTCATAATCATTCAGTTATACTAATTTATTGTTTGTTAAATATAATAACACCGAAAATAATTTAACTCGTGCTTAGGTTGCGTGTAATAGATTTTCCTAGCACAATATTCATAAGGACATTTTGTCCAAATTAATACTTTGAATTGTGTGCACATTATGTAAACACTTAATGTCAAATAATTCTTGTTAGGTTTAAACACGACGTATTTAGACCAGTGTAATTTCGAGTTTTCTGCTACTTTGTTTCTGGATTTAAGGCGAAGACTAATCTCGTAAAACGTCGTTTTTTACTCTTATGTTGTCGCTACGTTCCACTCGTTGTCCAAAGCTACAGTTTCCTAAGACTGCGGTGGCCATCAGATAGCGTCTGCAATTTACCGTTGAATGACGTCACTGAAAGTTTATTGATGAAAGTTAGTTGGTGTGTTTTCCCAGAGCGCGTTTTTTTACACCGTAAAATCACGCTAGGGAAATTAAAAATTTCTATGCAAAAAGTAATAAAACGTTTAATGTATCCTGCCAATATTTTATGAGACAACCAGACACAATGTTTAAAGTGTGATTTTTATTTGCCATCGTAAATATTGGTACAACAACGTGTTAAATTGAGATATTCGATGTTAATGGCTCTACTGGACTAAGTTAATGCTGTGACTTTGTAACGCAAACGTATGGTCTTGGATGCTAAGCATGAATGCCATATTATAAATGTGAAAGTTTGTGAGGATGGATGGATGGATGTTTGTTACTCTTTCACGCAAAAACTACTGAACGGATTTGGATATAATTTGGAACACAGATGGTTTATAACCTGGATTAACACGTAGTATACTTTTTATCCCGGTAGTACATTCCCGTGAGATAATTTCCGACATCCACGCGGGTGAAGCCGTGGGCAAAAGTTAGTATTAAAAAAATATAGAATTTGTGGAATTATAATAAACCTTTTTTAATGCTAAGAAGGATGTACGGTGATATGTGAATGGATATAATAAGAAATGAGTACAGAAGAGGAAGTCTGAAAGTGGCAATGGGTACTTAAAAGTCGTGTGGAAATCGGTTGTCATAGTAAGTGCATCCCTAATAGCATTTATTGTTGGCGTTTGGTTGGGCCACGATCACGTGCACGTGGCCCAAACGAGTGCCAGCAGTAAATGCTATTAGGGATGTGACGTGGAGGAATGAGGAAACGTAAGGAAAGTTTTGTGTATGAATGTGGATGGCTATAAGAGTAGGGGGAGACCAAGGAAACGATGGATGAACTGTGTGTAAAATGATATGGCTAGAAAGGGGGGGACTACCGAGATGACGACTAATAGAGAAAGTATGGAAGAAAACGATACATTGCGCCGAAAACAAATGAATTGGGTTAAGGGTTAGAGCATGATAATAGTAATAACCTTTTACAAATAGGAAACCTTACCTAGGGGACCTTGAATCCTGTTAAAGTCAACTCTCTCTGAGAGGAGGAGGAGGAGTGTTCTCTGTGAGAGGAAGCTGGCCATAATCCACCACGCGGGCCCAGTGTGTCGGTTATCGCATTTATGGTATAGTATGGTATGGTATACTGGTGGTGGATGTGTCGGTTTCCTCAGGATTGTCGACATCCTCATCCAACCGACATGATATGTCGGTTTCCTTCACCATTTCGAGAGCAGTGCTAATTAATGCGTATGATAAATTGTGCCTTCTCTCTATGAGAAGAGGCCCTTGCTCTACAGTGGGAAAATAATAGGCTGGTATTATAAAGTGCTTGCCTGTGTTCGAGCCCACGATTTACGACTCGGAAGTCGGGGCTATCACTGCTCTTTGGGCTAACTGGGCATAAAAAGGCAAAAATAAGGATGGGTATATTTAAAACAGCCTGTATCCACACTTGATTGAGAGGCCGTCACGTCTAGTGAACTACTGCACGGCGCAAATTATAAAAAAAGGATAAGAATAATAAACAAATTATAAGTAAAAATATATAAAAAAGGACAAGTTTTTTTTTTTAAATCAAAACTGTATTAGAAACATTATAAAACTATGTTTAAATAAAAAATGTATATAAAATTAGGATAAGATTTTTTTTAAATAAAAATGTTAAAAATTATAAACAATTTATAAAAAAAAGGATAAGAATAATAGATAGGAATTAAAAAATAAGGATGGGTATATTTAAAACAGCCTGTATCCACACTTGATTGAGAGGTCGTCACGTCTAGTGAACTACTGCACGGCGCAAATTACCCCGAGCAGTATAAATAGGTCTTTTGTAGCTGCTCAAATTGTATGTATCTTTCATCTTTTGCGGTCCACCGTCGCATGAGTCGATTGACTATTTAATTGGGTTAAAAAAGATCTTTTGTTTCGTGTGTAGGCGCAGATGAGCGTTTATACGTGTTTTTATTACAATTGTAAGATTAATTTCTGATATCAATTGCAGCCAAGGGATTCTATTTCACTCGTAAAGTTATATGGTCGATTGGTTAACAGGGATTTATTCTTTGTTATACTAACTAGCAAGCGCCTATGACCTAATCCTTTCTTTTTTAAATCTGATTGATTATGATTATATTAAGGCCAAATTACTAGTTCTAAATATCAAAGTCAAAGTCAAATCATTTATTTAAAATAGGTACATAAAAGGCACTTTTGAACGTCAAATGCATGTCTTAAACCTTTTCAGGGAGCATTTTTGAAATTGTGTACCTATATTATTTTACTATAGTGTACCATGGATGTACCATGTATGTACCATGTATGTGGTTCGTGGACCTGTATAAGTTAAAGTCAAAATTCAATTGAAAATAAATTTTGTGCTTTACACCAGAATGACAAAACAACTTCAACATTAGTACAGATTGGCTTCTCCACGAAACTTCGTTCACGTAGAAGTAGTAAAACACCACAATTTACTAAAATAACAGCCACATTTTTATAAAAAAAATCTTTTAGCTTACCTACTACGTTTGTAATTTTGTCAGTCAGGACTGGTGACGCAGCTCGTGCTGAGGTCGACACCCGCATCCTTCAGTAGTAGTATCCCATTGCTTGCGATGTTTTTCGTTTTTAGTGAATTAATGAACACCTGCGTTCCTGTATATCCTACTACCTAATAGCACAACGCTGGTACACTGACTGACGTTTCCCTACAGATTATTCCTGACGAACAGCTATCACTAAAATAATATAACAGTATATTGTAAACACCTTAACAATATAATATTATATTATTTTTCTCAGTATCATCACTCATCAGTATAATCAACAGTCACATAACCATAGATATTTATTTTTATTATAACCAAAGATGATAGAAGAGGCCTAAACTTCATGTTTTTCGGTGTAGGTACGTTTTACGAACTATCATAATATAAATAGTATTGATGTAAAAAAGGAAGCACCAAAAATATCAATTGTTGGGAATCGAAACTAGGTTTGCAAAGCAGTCGTCGAACCGCTAAGCTACTTTCTTTGTTGAAAGTTGAATAAAATACCCGTTCTTATTATTATGTCATGATTGACTGCATAGCTCCTTAAAGGTATAGCGGGATGATAATCATTTAAAAGGTTAGATCTGTAACTAACTGCTATATTCGGTCCATCAGCCCAGTGAAGTAATTGGAATAATTCGATTGTTGTCAATTTGTTATACTCTGCTATGTTGTATTCTCTCTCATCTCTCAATCTCATTTCCTACGGAATTTAACGGAAGTTTTTTTTTACTATTTCTGACTTTTCTAGTGTTCAAACCTCAGTTGGTCTGATAAAGTTTTTTGATCCTTCTAAGAAACAGGATATATAGACATCATTTACAATCCAGTATCTTACTTATTATTATCAAAATTTGTGAATGCAGATCAAAATGTTTCAAAAAGTTAAGAACAGTCTCTTGAGACTGTTTCCTTGTAGCGAAAACGAATAAGGTACCTGCCCTTATTGCCCTGTATATGTCATGACCGTCTGCTTAGCTCCAAAAAGGTAAAGCGTGATGATAACCATTGAAAAAGTTAAATCTGTAACTATCTGTAATATTTTACTCGTCTTTTTACAATGAGCGGTAAACTATAGAGGAATACGAACAAATTGCAATATTGCTCATCCCCTATAGCAAATAGCGTGATAATTTATAACCTACAGACTGACCAGACTTATAGGGAATATCATTGCAAAATTTGAACAAAATCTATCTGGTAGTTTTTGCATGATGCTGAAACATAAATTCAGACAAACAGACAAAAATTTTAAAAAAAATATTTTCGGCATTTGAATCGTTCCCAGACCAAAAAATTACATAAGAAAAACAATGTACAGTTTTGACTTCTCACTTCGCTACGATTTTATTATATGTTTAAATAACTAACAAACCAATGCCACATCGACCTAAATAATAAGAATAAAACAGTTAAACCCAAGGAGAATCCGCATGACCAACAGTGCGGTATGAATCAATGGGATCGCAATTAAGAAAATAAGCGAATAATCACCTCTAATTAGTGATTTATTGCAATGTTGCCAGTAATTGCTGAGACCATAGCTATTCAATGAGTAACGATTGTCCTGTCTAGAACAGAACGTTCTATTCACTGGTTTCGACCTCTTTTGGATAGAACTTTTATTTTTTTAGACATTGGAATAGGACTCTTTTGAGCCAAAATTACCCTTAACATTATAATGTATTTTACCTATTGAAGGAATACTCGTAACGAGATGTTGACGATATCACCTATACTTTCATATGAGTACCACGATTTAGGGTAAATACATACAATCCAGCAACCGACCCGCGGGGTAATTGCATAACACACTAACAGAAGGAATAGCTTTCATTTTGACAGTTCAACAACATTCATTGCGTTATTTACGTTGTTCAACAGACAAATTTTACGAACATACGAAGCAGTGGATAAGCAATAGGCTTCAAAATGATTTAGATTGTGATAGATAGTTTGTTACGCGAATAGGGTGCTGGTGAATATTTTCTGGCAAAAATATTTAGATGCTGTGACAGTGTGACCAAACAGAATAACGAATTTTCGGTTGCCACTTAAATTAATTTTAACATGACTCTTCTGAATAGTCACAAGCCACTTATTCACTTGTTTTTAAAAAGACGCTGTGAATACGCAAAATACAAAATGGTTATAAAAAATAAAAATAAAAGTTTTTAAAGGCTCCATTTGTTAATCAGGTGTTGACCAGGATACAAAACTGCCAAATATATTCGTACTTCATGGCCAGCTCCGATATGCTATTTGTCAGATGTCAAAGTTGGCCCAACATTGACAATTAATACAGAGCGATGACAAAAGTCATCTCGCTTCTACATGATTTAACCATTGACAGCAAAATTAACAATACATGTCGAACAGCTGTTTGTAGGTACCACTTATATTAATGGCTTGAACATAATTGGTCTAGTTATCGACACCTGCATGAATAGAGCTGAAGGCTATAAGGTGCTAGAAATCTGTCTTTGTACATTTACCCACCTCGGGCTGGTCGGCAACCAGTAGTATCAGATGTGGTTACAAATTTTAATATAAGTACTTATTTTGCAGTGAGGCACTGTCGAGATAAATTCATTGGCTCTATCCGAGATGTTTAATATAAATAGGCTGATATTGAACTGAAGTTCTGTAATAGCATGCAATAGGAGTTGAATGGTAGAAATCGTCACGTAATTAAAAAGCGACAAAGACATTCAAAAGAGAGTGAATTTGTCAAAATGAAAATTAAAGATGGCGGCGGCGAACATTTTAAAAATTTTCGTCATGGGTGTCGTTTCTATAGCTTTCGAGGGTGCTAAAGTCAATAGTGAAGACAAAATGTAAATCGAAGATGGAGGCTGCAGATTTATTTTTTCATCACCGGTGTCGTTTTGCGAGTGTCGCGTAAGGAACTTCGTTCCTGACGCGGGTCCCCCGACCGCACAGGTATTTTTTTATCCTGTTTTAGGGCAAAAGATTTTTGTCATACAGGGAAGGGACTAACGTTGATCACGGCCGGCGTTTGCTCATATATAGGTACGTTTCATTGACGATTCTATACAGGGTGGCCGGGACATTGACGCGCAACCTGTTACCATGGACTCAGTGCATGATTTAAATGCGTTGAAATTTATCGTCGGTTAATTTAAAAAAATATGTGCTGTCCATACATTTTGACCGCGTAGGTATTGCACTTTTGTATGAAACAACAGTTTTTTTTTTTGAAATGGACGAAAGCTTTCGACGCAAGGTGCTCTAGAGTCATGTGCTGATATCATGGTTACAGTTTGCCCGTCGATATCTCTGCCACTCTGTATAATTTTCCAATCCAAGAATTTAGTTCATAATCATTCGGTTATACTAATTTATTGTTTGTTAAATATAATAACACCGAAAATAATTTAACTCGTGCTTAGGTTGCGTGTAATAGATTTTCCTAGCACAATATTCATAAGGACATTTTGTCCAAATTAATACTTTGAATTGTGTGCACATTATGTAAACACTTAATGTCAAATAATTCTTGTTAGGTTTAAACACGACGTATTTAGACCAGTGTAATTCCGAGTTTTCTGCTACTTTGTTTCTGGATTTAAGGCGAAGACTACCTACTCTCGAAAAACGTAATTTTTTACTCTTATGTTGTCGCTACGTTCCACGCGTTGTCTAAAGCTAAAGTTTCCTAAGACTGCGGTGGCCATCAGATAGCGTCTGCAATTTACCGTTGAATGACGTCACTGAAAGTTTATTGATGAAAGTTAGTTGGTGTGTTTTCCCAGAGAGCGTTTTTTTACACCGTAAAATCACGCTAGGGAAATTCAAAATTTCTATGCAAAAAACGAAAGAAATTTTGGATTTCGTGGGCTACTTTTATGGAATCACCTTAAATGATGCTACGGTGTTTGACAAGTTCTCAACGTTTAATTCTCAATTCAAGAACCGGGTGTTAGTATCAAAGTCAAATCATTTAATAAAAGGCACTTTTGAACGTCAAAATTTACAAGAAAATAGAATTACGCCCCTTCCAAAAGGTAGTTTCGTATCCTCTGGCGTAGGTACTTGTAACTTCGAATTCATTAAAGTATGACGCCGATGAAGGAATAAATATAAGGCACGAACATATAATCAAATCAAGTAATAAAACGTTTAATGTATCCTGCCAATATTTTATGAGACAACCAGACACAATGTTTAAAGTGTGATTTTTATTTGCCATCGTAAATATTGGTACAACAACGTGTTAAATTGAGATATTCGATGTTAATGGCTCTACTGGACTAAGTTAATGCTGTGACTTTGTAACGCAAACGTATGGTCTTGGATGCTAAGCATGAATGCCATATTATAAATGTGAAAGTTTGTGAGGATGGATGGATGGATGTTTGTTACTCTTTCACGCAAAAACTACTGAACGGATTTGGATATAATTTGGAACACAGATGGTTTATAACCTGGATTAACACGTAGTATACTTTTTATCCCGGTAGTACATTCCCGTGAGATAATTTCCGACCTCCACGCGGGTGAAGCCGTGGGCAAAAGTTAGTATTAAAAAAATATAGAATTTGTGAAATTATAATATACTTTTTTTAATGCTAAGAAGGATGTACGGTGATATGTGAATGGATATAATAAGAAATGAGTACAGAAGAGGAAGTCTGAAAGTGGCAATGGGTACTTAAAAGTCGTGTGGAAATGGGTTGTCATAGTAAGTGCATCCCTAATAACATTTAATGTTGGCGTTTGGTTGGGCCACGATCACGTGCACGTGGCCGAACCGAGTGCCAGCAGTAAATGCTATTAGGGATGTGACGTGGACGAATGAGGAAAATGTCGTGAGGAAAGTTTTGAGTATGAATGTGGATGGCTATAAGAGTAGGGGAAGACCAAGGAAACGATGGATGAACTGTGTGTAAAATGATATGGCTAGAAAGGGGGGGACTACCGAGATGACGACTAATAGAGAAAGTATGGAAGAAAACGATAAATTGCGCCGAAAACAAATGAATTGGGTTAAGGGTTAGAGCATGATAATAGTAATAACCTTTTACAAATAGGAAACCTTACCTAGGGGACCTTGAATCCTGTTAAAGTCAGATCACGTTCCTAGTTTTTTTTTATCCAGGGATTGTTTATTGATGTCAGGTATACACTTAAGAGATGTCAGGTTATTTGACGGGGTCCGATAGGGCCGATGCCTACCGGGGTCGCGGATTGTTTGAAAGAGTTACCGTGGCCCTGGCGCACAGGCAACTGAAGGAACACGGGTGGGTTTTAGTCAGTAAGAGTCTGACACGCCCTTCCGCTCCGCCCAGAGAGGGGGGATAGGTCAATTGATGATTAACCACACAAAAAATAAAAAAAGATTTACACTTAAAAAGAAAAAAAACATTACTTATACGAGTCGGACCACACACAATGAAGGGTTCCGTAGTGGGGATGAACTTATCCCAATAACAAACTTAACATTGTAGTTGAAAAATATGTTCTCCCATACATTCCAACTGCAAATGTAAGTTGGTCGATTATTACTCGTAAACTTTTAAAGCTACCTTAGCTGTGACAGTTTTCCTTTTAATTTCGTTATATATACTACTGCCGTGAATATTTTCACATATCCAAAAGCAACCATTTAGTTGGCAGGGGAGGGAGACACTTGACTCTAACAAAAATTTGCAATTTAAAGCTTAATTTGAATCGAAAAATGGTTTTCACAGACCCGTAATATTTTTGAATGGCCTATCCAACGATACCCCACACCATGGGAACCACGAGAAAAAAAAAACATCCCCACTTTAAGTGTACAGGAAGCACCCTAAAAATATTTTTTTCATGGTTTTATTTTACCACTTTGTTAGCGTGATCGATATGTAACATGTCAAATTATAGCTTTCTAGTACTAATAGTCTCTAAACTAAGCTGCGGACGAACAGACGGACGTGGCGAAAATATAGGGGTTCCTTGTTGACTACGGAACCCTAAAAAAACTGGCATAGACTTTTTATAGAATAATCTGACAGCTATAAAGTTAACCGGAAATTCCATAGGTAGGTGGATCACCAAATTTGGACAGGTTCACTCAAACTGTGTGGTTCTATCCTCAAAAGGCTATTTATATCAGACATCAATCTAGGTGGTCCTCTCATGATTGGGCCAAGATTATGTCTGGACTTTAAGAGACTGTGACCTCTGAGTTTATTTCGACCTTTCTTCTTAGAGTATTCGGATAGGACACGCCGACCTAATCTAGTTCTTAAAACATATTATGATAGACGTGTAAAAGTGTGTGTGTGTTTGTACAAACCTACTTAAAGAAATTAAATTATTTGTCATTTATTAATTAAGTATAGGAAATGGATACCTAATACAACTATAGAGGTGAGAGGAACAGGGTGTAAAGTTCACTCATACTCTATAAAAAAGGGAGGATCCTCCGACCAGACGGGTGTTGTGTCTGGTGGGCAACTGCCCGACGGTTGATGTCGGGATGTTGTATATATGCTAGTCGCGCGGTAAACTCTGCTTGCGCGATGCACGATTTGCGTGACGTCAGGATGACGTGTAGCACGCATGTGGCGATGTTGATACCGCTACACAACTACTCAATACAGAAAATGCATGTAAAGAGTCCACCTTTCATTTTTATCTTCGTTTGCATCAATGCACCACAAATAAATCATATTTATTAGTAACATACATCGATCACTCACTGTTCCGACTTTCCTTTAGTTTTTAATGGCAACATTCCGTGTTGTAGCATAATAGCATGATGACAAGTGTGTTGGTTCCGTAATAGCCATTTCGATATGTGGCGCACATTTTGTTTTCATGTTTCTTTTTTAGTTGTATTGCAGTTTTCCTGAATGTAGATTGTGGTTGACGTTAATTGTGTGTTTAGATTATTAAATCATGAAGTTTTGTTTTGATAAGCTCTTAATGGGCAGTCCAAAATCGTGTGGTGTGTCGTAATGTCTATCGTTCTCAGTCCATTATAAACATGAACTAGCAAACGACCCGCCCTGGCTTCGCACGGTTTTTACGACTTGAGAATACATCAAGATTTCGAAGTTTAAAATAAATGTATTATATGTACTTATACAACGAAAAAAAAAGGAATAAATTGATCGAATTGATTTTGATTGATCGAAATTATGGCGAAAAACGCATCGTTGTTTAGTAGAACAACGCGGTCTCACAGACAGATACGAAAAGCGAATTTAATGTATTTAAGTAAGTAGATATAGATGCGTTTTGATTTTATCTAGGTCTTTAAGGTGCTGCCCAAACCTAGGACACCGTAAAAAGCTTCGTTTTTTGTCGCACAGTTAGGTGGATTGGTACATATTACAAGCCAAATTTTTTATTTGTGTATTGTCAAATATTCAAAGAAAATACTTATTCAAAAATATTTCATAAACAATAAAATAGTATCATGATAAAACAATCGTAAGACAGAGCACAAAAATATATTTTTCGACGCATAATTTTCACAATTTTGAGCGAATGTTTAATATTTTATGTAATTATAATAAAGGGAATTTAATCAGCTAAAGAAATACCTAAAAAATATTTCACTGAGCCGTGCATTTATTTTAACAACAAAAATACTTTTATTCTGGTCATACGCATCGCTGTATTGAACCTTATTTGTTGCTGCGATGCGCAATTGTGAAATTTGCTTCTTAACGCGCCATAAGTATCAACTAAACAAATGAAAATTATAAGTACCAAGATCACAGCTATTGACAGCGGAAAGGAAATAAACCGTATTTCGCCGTATTCCCCTTAAATAGATTGCTATTACGTGGACACGTAAGGTAATTAAGAGTGGTTTATTATTATTGACAGGCTACTAAATTATCGATAGGAAACACATGTCAGCTGAGTGCTGCGCCTTAAATTATACGGTGCGCCGCCGCCGTGCGAGGTTTGACGACACAGTATAGTTGACAGGCAGCAGACCAATAAAATGTACAGCCCACAAACGTCCTGTGATTGTCTTTGGTACCGAAATGTCCGGTGCAAACTTACCCATTTTTGAATCATTATAAACCTTTTCACGTGATTTCTTGTTCATCTTTTGCCACTTTGCACGTTGCTTTTGTGGATGTTGGTGAATTGAGAGATCAATTTAATGACTTTATTCTACTAATAGGATACAATTCTATATTGAAGTTGTATAAAAGACAAGAGTGGACCCAAACTTTCTTCGTAGAGTGTATTAGGTAGAGTAAGTTCGGCGGTGGGATAAGACCGTACGAATCAAATTTTCGGCTCGTCTGGTTTTTTTTAAAAGCTGGCAACATTTTTTTGTCAATTTGTTTCGTATTTCTTATCCCAGTGCCGAACTAACCCCAAAATACTTTATCGAATGATACGAATAAACCTACTGCATATTTTTTTGCTCAGTAATCCCACAGCCGCTTATTAAGTACTATGAGTTTGTTGAAATAAATACTATCAATATATTTCTGTACACCGATGGCGGTCGTACAAAGTAGATTTTTGCGACTATTAAATTAAAAATAAATCCGTCATTTAAAACAGGATTTCGGAAAAAGTGGTCTGAGGTGAGTTTTTACAATCATGCATTCAGTTGTTCAATTTTATAGTCTGTACCACTCCCTTAATAATAATAATTATTATTTATTTATTTCAGACATAATTCTAGTCCATAGTTTTACACTCAAACATTTAAATAATGAACTATTCTAAATTCTAAACAGATAAAAACCCAAAATAAAATTGTTATTAATTAAATTTAAATATTCAACTCATTAAAAAATAATAATTGAAATGGTTAAAACATTATAAAAATGTCAGAATCGTATAAAAAATAAAATGTCAAATATAAAATTGTCAAAATATTAAAAATAAAAATTATATTAATTGCAAAAAAAAAACTATGGTAATTATTTACAAATATCAATATGACCAGACATTTCTGATACACGCTGTATGTATCTCCTTTACTTACACGGGATCTACAATCTTTTCTACGTTTCATGAGCGAGAGAATCGGTGAGAGCTATTGGCTCCCTCGTCGGAGGTGGGCAGCTGCAGGGAGGATGTCTTATATAATACGAGTATATTTCCCGTACATGCAACTTGCTCCTAATTGCACCTAACGGTTCAAAGACTTCATTAAATACTTTAATAATCTGATTGGAACTTATGAACAGGATGCTCCTATCTAAATTAAATATACGATTTACCGCTATGGAGCCACTTAAAGTTGTGTAGGGATTATAATGTTTGAATGTAAGTAGGAAGTTATCATACTTATGTCCTTTTAGTAGCGATCAATTTAATCGAAATGGCTATCATCCTCACAATCTAAATGTCAAATCATTGTACCGGTTGACGGATAATAAGCTAACACCGGCTCGTTCTTCTTAAAGTTTAATGCGTTACATTATCTCTTATGGATATACAACACACGACTCACAACACAGGAGAAATATCAGTCCCGAAAGAAACAATTTCAAATCTCATAAACCATAGATAACATAGATAGCAATTGGTGGGAAAAAGTCGGACCTGTCAGTTTCATGTTTTTGACAATCTTAACTCTAGACCATTATGTTGGTGTTGCCAACAGAAACCAAATGTGGAGCGTTGCGTTTAGCATAATCAGCCTATAAAGTTCCCACTGCTGGGACACAGGCCTCTTCTCTGTGAGAGAGAATGGGCTTGTAATCCACCACGCGGGCCCAGTGCGGGTTGGTAGATGTCACATGTCTTCGATTTTTTGGTTCTAGGATAAGCCGGTTTCCTCACGATGTTTTCCTTCACCGTTTTGAGAGCAGTGGTGATGAAATTATTTACATAAAGTAAAACGCCTGCCTGGGTTCGAACCCACGACCAGGTGCCAAAAAATCATGCTCGTTTATTCTGTAAAAATATCATCATTAAAACTTGGTTGAAGTGAACTATCAATTTAATAGTGCCAATCTCTAGCATCAGGTGCTGCTCACAGCTCACTTCAAACTCATTTCACGTATGTCTTCACGGTGAGATTTTTACAGAACAAATCATGAATTTAAATCTGGTGGGTTACGTAGAAGGAGATGATTATGAGATGGCTTCTCTACTGATCGAGTGATCGAAAAAACGGACTGAACGAAACCCCCGTCATTCTCAACTCATGTGTTGACCATAAACATCGTCGAGTCGATGGTACTCTTCGTCGTTGGTAGATAAGTAGGTATGGGCGACCAGCACACTAATTGAGTAATACACTTTCAATCACAATTTGAGGGATATTGCTAATCCATTGCTTCATAAGTTCGAAAGACTTACCTGCTCAACAACGTAAGTAACGCAATGAATGTTGTTGAACTGTCAAAATTAAAGCTTTTGCTACTGTTAGTGCAATGCCGCTACGCTGAAATCAGGCTGAGCTTTCTCTGGAGCAAAATTCACAGATTATTGCATTTTCTGACAATTTGGTTCTTATTTATTTAGCTTCCACAGTGGTACCTACTTATTATAATTTATAATACCAACCTAAAGCGTTTCACTACCTTTAAGGTTTTTTTTACGGTTCGATTTTATGGTGTCCATTCGAAGGCAATACTCGTATTATACCTTTCACATGCAAGTTAATTTACAGATGTCAAACTTTGTTTGTTTTTTTATATCTTAACTGTTTCAACATAAAGTCCGTAAAGGACATTTATACACGGCCGTACAAAAAACGTGTCCGTCAACAAGCTTCTATAGTGATCTATACAATACTGACGACCGTACCTACATACGGCGAATAAACAATAGTTTGTCACGTCAAGAAAAACGTATGTCTACAAAGGCCCTTTTTGATATTACTTTTATAAATTGAACTTTAAAAATGTTAGATACTGCGTTCCCAAATGTCTCGTGTCTTTTCTGTTGTTTTTCATACACATACAGAGTGACAGGGACCTGAGGGACCTCGACGCGCAAACTGTGACCATGAATTCAGCCCATGCACCTAGACCCCCTTTTTTTTTAATAACTGTCAAAATTTTTCAACATAGGTGTGTTCAGAATCATGTACTGAATCCATGGTAATCTAGAGGTATGAGGAACAGGGTGTAAAGTTCACTCATACTCTATGGAAAAGGGAGGATCCTCGGACCAGACGGGTGTTGTGTCTGGTGGGCAACTGCCCGACGGTTGATGTCGGGACGTTGTATATATGCTAGTCGCGCGGTAAACTCTGTTTGCACGATGCAGGATTTTGCGTGAAATCAGTATGACGTGTAGCTCGCATGTGGCGATGTTGATACCGCTACAGTAACAGGTTGCGCGTCGTCCTCCCAGCCACCCTGTATAATCTTTGAAAAACCAGACAAGAAACTTCATTTTATAGGATAAATTGCCCACATACCAGAACCCCCAAAACGGGCAGCTGCCTTACTAAATAGCTTACAAAATAAAATAACGGTACAAAATATTCTGTACTACTAAAATGTTACTTGTTTGCAGATGATCTGTCCCAGACATTTTTTAGGTACAGTCACTCGCACGCCTATGGTAACACTTGAACTACGAAAACCAACCTCACTGCTTCGAAATGCTCGTGGCCAAATACGCTTGCCGAGATCGGTCCGTGGACGAGTGACTATCCATTACATACGGTTTAACGCGCATGCTTTTCGAGGGTTGGAGGGGTCTCGGCTCCGTGCCTCGGAAAGCATTTTAAACCGTTAGTACCGGCTGTCATTTGTAGATCTTTGACAGTCGTTACGGGTAGTCAAAACCCCGAAAGTTTGACAACCAGTCTTAACAAGGGTATTGTGTTACCCATTAACTGGGTTGTGGAGGTCAGATAGGCAGTCGCTCCATGTAAAATACTGGTGTTCAGCTACATTCGGTTAGAGTAGAAGCCGACCCAAACATAGTTGATAAAAGGCTAGGCAGATGATGACTGCTTCGAAATGAAGACGCTGTAATTGTCAAATTTTAATATGAGAGTGTGGTTGATAGTACCTATAACCCGTTTTAATTTAAACACAATTTCTTCAGAAATATGTTGAGAAACATCTGTTTTCTTGTAAAATATGTACGCTTAGTGTAAATTGTTTATTTTGGCATAAAAAGAGGCAGCTGGTATGTCTTTATTGTATAAATACACAAAATATGAGTGCCTGCTTACAAATTAAGTACCTATAAAATTAAAATATTGAAACTCATTTTTGCCTGGAAATATGTTTACTTAATTATGTTACTATCACTTCAATGATAGCTTATCAATTTTAATGCAGATAGATAGAGACAAATAACTATGGCTTCGTATTAATAGTTTTCATAAATAATATTAATTATTGATCGATAATTTTAGCGTTGACTTCATAGCCGAAATAGCTCAGTTGGGAGAGCGTTAGACTGAAGATCTAAAGGTCCCTGGTTCAATCCCTGGTTTCGGCATAACACTATTTTTGTAGATTTTATTGAAAATTTATAGATAGTCAAAATGATTTCACCATGTTTTGCAGTAATATACAGTCTAGGAAAATTTATTGTTTATCAAATTGACACACTACGTCAATTTTCCGTGTTGTAGCCGGTTCATTCAACTATTACACTGTAGATTATACAAGTGAAAAAAAAGGTAATTTAATTCGAGGGGAAAATAGAGTTATATTCACTGTTATCGATGAATCAAATGCCCTTTTTCGAGTGGCAATGGTAAAAAAATACATTTCCCATAGTAAAATGGAACCGTTTAAAGTTCCCACAGTAGTAGTACTGTAAGACCCACCCTTTGAGTAATAAAAAATATTCCCTACCGACACACGCGAGTAACGGTTAGGTACACATATTATACAAGTTGCACTACACACATACATAAACTCAAGCCTTCTTCCCATGGGGGTAGGCAGAAACTACAGAACGCCACCTGCTACGATCCTTACATACTCCTTTTGATTCGTTTCATACATCTGGTCTGCACTACTGTACGGTTAAGCTAAGCGCACATTATAATAATAATAAATAAATACCCGCAGGGCAGCATGTGGCGAGCTGTTGGGCAGTAGCGACCCCACGGACCCTATCTCCCGGGAGAAGTCTTGTTCCTCACCTCTGGCTTGCCTTTATTGGCCGGCTGGAGTGAACAATGAAGAGGGACAGTGCTCCCGCCTCTTTCTTGCCTTTATTGGCCGGCTAGAGTGGAGATTCGCAAGAGCAAACGTGCTCGGAATGTTGCCCCTTTGTCACTTCGACACTATGTGCTAGCGACCATTTTCGGAGGCCCATTATTGAGTGTGCAAGTCACCCCCTGCCATTTTATCTGTGTATTTTATATAAAACATTGGTCAGGCAGCGGCCATAGTCTTTCCATAGTCCTAGATAACCAGTCCACTTAAGCTACCCAAATCCATAGTCCTATATATTTGTTTCCATATCTTGCAATAGTCCTACACCAACCGGGGGTTGTCCTTGGGTGCACTTATATAGTCCGAACAGGGATAATCGTCGGTTGGTGCTTCATTTCATTAAAAACGTCTAACGGGCCTCTACGAGTTGGCTTCGGCCCCTCGTATGCCTTCTAAAGTTCCGGGATCCCAGGATCCCGAGAAATGTGAAGAGATAATAATAAAAACGTTTATTTTCTCCACCACATAATTAAAAGTTAGTACAATACATAATTGTGTATACAAAAATACATTAATGTTGTGGAGACTGGAGCCTGTACTAGGAATACCTGTGTTACGTGTCTCCAGGCCTCCAAACTACACGGACAAGTCACACTGATACAACGTCCACTAACAGATGATAATGGGATGGAAAACAACCAAAATAATGCAAAAAGGAAAAAAACAAAGGAAATAATTAATAAATTAGACAGCAAAGTGGGGTGTGTGGGTGTATGAGTGTGGGTGTGTGGGTGTGGGTGCGTAGTGAATGTGTGTGTGATATTCAAGACTTTTCTTAACATGGTATACGTACTTAGGAACATACGAGCTGCTTTTCATGAGATGACTTCCAAGAGTCTCTCAGTGGCTTCATAATCGTAAGATTGAAGCCAATTTCGGACTTTATTTTTGCAATTGAATATGGATAAGGAGTAGATGGAAATGGCTTTAGTGACTTTATTGTAAAGGTAATCTCCTAGGAAACAAAAGAATCTACGGCTGAAGCTGGTTTTAAAGGACCTCGATTTACAGACTGTGTGTTTTCGTCTCTTGTTAAGGATTTCGACAGGATTGTATGGAAGTTGAGTATGCCTATGGAAGACAGTGTTTAAAATGAATAATTGGCGAACTGTCAGTACTTTGCACTGGTGGTAAAGTTCTTTCGTTGAAAAGAGAAAGGGAAGTTTACGACTAACTTTAAGAACAGCTCTCTGAGCTCGCTCCAGCCTCAGCAAGGATGTCTTTGGGGTTCCGCCCCATGCCGTTATGCAATATGATAAAATTAACTGAACTAGTGCATAGTATACCGTGTCAATGGTCTTAGTTTCCGCCACATGGCGGAGATTCTTGAAAACATATATCAATTTTAGCGTCCTCGCTGTAAGTGCGTCTACGTGCGGCTGAAAACTAAGAGGATCGTCAATCTGAATACCCACATATTTGATAGCAGCCGTTTTTTTTGAGCGTAGGACATGAGCAGGATTGTCTTGCAGCAAGGAGCAAGTGTGTGATGTTATTGAAATATTTGCATATGATGGGGTCGCGTGATTTTTCATCGTAAAGGGAATATACATAGTTTTAGACACGTTAAGAGTAAGTTTGTTATTTTTTAAACACTCTGCGACCATGTCAAAACCGAGCTGAGCATTTGAAAAGACTTCTTCCCATGAGTCCGCGTGAAAAAGCAGAGCTGTGTCATCCGCAAAGGTGATGATCCTGCCACAATGCAATTTGAGGTTACAAAGGTCATTGATATAGGTCAAAAATAATGTGGGGCCAAGGATGCTACCCTGTGGTACCCCATACGTGATGTCAAGATCATCACTGCACATATTACCAACCCTCTGCATGCGATTTGTAAGGTAATCAGACAATAATTTAAGTTGCATACCTCTCACCCCGAACCCCTCCAGCTTCTCGAGGAGGAGCGGGGCAGAGACTGTGTCAAAAGCTTTTGCTAAGTCCAGAAAGATCGCCAGCACCTTTTGTTTGCAGATAGATAGAGACAAATAACTATGGCTTCGTATTAATAGTTTTCATAAATAATATTAATTAAAGATCGATAATTTTAGCGTTGACTTCGTAGCCGAAATAGCTCAGTTGGGAGAGCGTTAGACTGAAGATCTAAAGGTCCCTGGTTCAATCCCTGGTTTCGGCATAACACTATTTTTGTAGATTTTATTGAAAATTATAGATAGTCAAAATGATTTCAACATGTTTTGCAGTAATATACAGTCTAGGAAAATTTATCGTTTCTCAAATTGACACACTACGTCAATTTTCCGTGTTGTAGCCAGTTCATTCAACTGTATTATTACACTGTAGATTATACAAGTGAAAATAAGGGAATTTAATTTGAGGGGAAAATAGAGTAATATTCACTGTTATCGATGAATCAAATGCCCTTTTTCGAGTGGCAATGGTAAAAAAAAACATTTCCCATAGTAAAATGGAACCGTTTGAAGTTCCCACAGTAGTAGTAAGACCCACCCTTTGAGTAATAAAAAATATGACCGACACACGCGAGTAATGGGTATGTACACATATTATGCAAGTTGCACTACACACATGCATAAACTCAAGCCGTCTTCCCATGGGGGTAGGCAGAAACTACAGAACGCCACCTGCTACGATCCTTACATACTCCTTTTGCTTCGTTTCATACATCTGGTCTGCACTACTGTACGGTTAAGCTAAGCGCACATTACAGGCGCATCAGGTCGCTGCGCATCGCATTTCAATATAAAAATGGCTAACCTAGTAGTCTTAAAATTGACTCCAAACCCCGGTATGCTGAAGCAAGGAAAACCTGCCCAGGAGAATATTCACAGATGACTCCGCCCTGGAATGTAAACGTAGTGCTGTTCCACAAACATTGTGACACTTAATATCGTATCCAGCGTGTCCTGTGGCCTGCACATTACAGGATCTGATGGACGCTACTGAAGGTGCCAAACTCATAGAAAAATTCTGGGCCGACTCTATCCAGATTACCATTGACACGCTAAGAAGACACAAAATAATGCCTGCCTGCAGTTTGTGATGGTTCATACAGAATATACGAAAGTGACGTCGCGTCCGCGTCGTCGGATTTCTGCAGTGATGTCGCCCACACGAAATAGCGGTACTGTTAAGAGACTAGTACATTGTGTGTTTCTGCCTTTATTTCGAGTTTGACAGTACGTTTATGTGGACACGCGGTTGACTGTGTCTACACCGATTACAGTACCTAGCTGCAAAAAATGAGATACCAAGTTATAGAAAGTTCGGCTAGTCACAGAAATGACGCTCTACAATCCTTCCTCCCCTCCCCTTCCACCTTCTTTTTCTCTCCTTCTCCCTTGAATCCATCCAAAGGTTGTCTGTAAAATATCGGTTTTAGCGACAAGACCGCCCATTGTGTCACTCTATGTAAAATTTCTACATTTATATCTGTTTTTTTTATGGTGTACATATTAAAGAGTATTCTATTCTATTCTATTCTTTCTGCGACTACAGTGTGACAGTGTCATACTTAAGTTTAATTTTTTAATTTAATTTAATTAACGCCCGAGTGCTACCTAACGCCCTTTGTACACGTTTTAATTTCTCGTGAAAAACTACGGTTTATTCATAACTATGGATTACTATGGTTTATGGAAGCATGTTGACGGACACGTTTTTCTACAGCACGGTTTATACGCCGTGCAAAGGGCCTAAACGTACTTTTTGGTTTCCTTGTAAGATCATTACTAAATGATAAATGGTTTTATTTCTGTAAGTAGGTTTGTACAAACACTTTTACACGTCAATCATATTTTTTAAACTAGATGAGGTCGGCGTTTCCCATCTGACTACTCTGAGAAGCAAGGCCTAAACTAACTCAGAGGTCACAGTCTCTTTTAAAGACCAGACATAATCTTCGTCAGATCATGTGAAGACCATGTAGATTAGTGTCTGAAACTAATTGTAAAACATTGATGATTGGATTATTTCATTACATTGTTTACCTACTATAAAAAAGTTTGGATTACTTCAACTTTACATAACATAACATCACGCCTGTAATTCCCGAAGTGGTAGGCAGAGGTGTATCTACCTATAGCACACCCAAATTTTGCCCCACGTAACAGGGGGCGAGCGTATTGCCATCAACCGGACACACACCCAGACTTCGGGCTGCTACTAAGAAATATGGAAAAACCCAATACCGTTAAAACGGGGTGAATAGGAACGCAAGGGTGAATCGTAACGAAACTTTAAAAGGAATTTTAACATTTAAATAATATAATTTGTTGCCATCAGGGGCACGTAATCGGTTAACTATAATACAGTATACACATTAAGAGTCCTTTTTGGCGACAGACTATAATATTTCAATGTTAAAATCCCTTTTAAAGTTTCGTTACGATTCACCCCTGCGTTCCTATTCACCCCGTTTTACGGTACCAGTTTTTCCGACCTGAGAATCTAACCCAGGACCTCATCAACCCAGGCTCAGCAGTAAGCGCTTGCGACCGCTCGACCGACGAGGTAGTAATTACGTCAACTTTTCTATACATTAGCCATTAATAAACCTATTTTAATTTCTTTAATTTCTTCCATTGAAGGCCCTCTAACAACTTTAATGGACTTCTTTACTGTATAAATATACTGATGGCCATCAAAATCAGGTATCGTGTAAAAACGCCATTACGTACAAATATTTTTCAATTCTATTTTCAAACACATTACCACTAATGTCAAGCAAAGGTTAACGGTGTTGCCATAAAAATAAATAAATTAACCTAAATCACGAGAAATGTTTTTTTAATAAGGCAACATTGTTTGGGGGCGACGGGTGACCTATAAAGTCACCTGATGGTGTTAAGGGGGTGGTCACTACTTCCTGTGATTTCGATCACGCAAGGTTTTTTTGTTGTATGTTTAGTGAAAAAGATTGTAGAGTGATTGATGGAAAAACCACGGGAAAATCACGCCTTCATTAGGTACATAAAGGGGCAGGCAGAAAAGTAGGCTATGGATTTTTTATTACCATTAGGTATAGTGCCTCGTACTTAAAGAGTGTAAGTATCGTCATTAATCGGATCCCATTGGAAACCTTCAGTAAGCGTAATCATATTTTTGATAAATTAATTACTTTGACTTTAAGTTACTGAAAATTTCCAAAATTATAAATAATTATTTTACCTCATCTAGCAATCGAATCCGTGGCCTTTAACCTTCCCAGACCGTTGAATGATGACGTACACACGTTATGTAGTGGGCGAAATCACCTTCAAAATACCATTTTTGGCGGGTGGTTCTCATCAAAATTCCTAGGACAAAAAACACAAAACCTACTAGCTTAAACTGAAAAATATCGGACGACAGAATTTCATATCTACGAAGCAGGCAAGGGGGGCAACGGAAGTTCTATACCAACTAAATATATTTCCATACAGGCATAACCCATTAAAATGTGTTTATCAACCATCAGGCTTGTCAGCTAGTAAAAAAAACTTATAAAAAGCACTGAAATTCAAAGCAGAGTAAACATAGGCGACTACTGATTCATACCTTGTTTTTATTTCGTCGGTTGCCATGGTAACTCGCTGACAACAAACCTGCAGACCTTCACACACAACTTGCTTGTGAAAAATGTATTTTATCATGTAGAAATAAGGTTGGGTTTCGTTTTGTAGTTGGAATTTTAATAAGTAATTGCTTCCCGGACAATGCGCGTGTATGAATATTTTATAGCTGATAATAGTATTGGATGAATTGTGTGGAAAAGTGTAACTTTCTCTTGTTATTAATCCATAAATTATTTCGTTTAAGCCTAGGCTTTTGTTACCATTCAAACTACCCACTATCTTGAGAGGTACGTACCTACCCTCAACATCCACCAGCACGCGTAGCATAAAAAATTCTATCTGTAGATCCTCTTCGAAGAATAGACAAATCCCTTTCTGTTCAAAGTGACATATTGCTGTACTATAGGGATCTTTCGGCGCGCGGCAAAATCGGAATTAGCGCCGCCATTTCTTTTTTAAATACATATAACAAATGTTCACCAACAACACCTTTCTGTCAACGTCATTCGAGCGCGAAAGTATCTTGTAGCAGTGAATCTTTTATTTGGTCTTTGTCTTTCTCTCCCTCTCCATCAATCAAGGTTTACAGTTATAGGTGAGAACGAATTTGGATTTTTATTTTAATTTCCAATTTAATATTTACATAATTTAAAAAGTCACTATGTGCTAGCTACCGCTTCCGAGGGCCTATTATTTAGTGTGCAAGTAGCCCCTGTCATTTAAGCGTGTATTCTATATAAAAAATTGGTCAGGCAGGGACCATAGCCCTTCCCTTCTTGGTAACCAGTCCACCTCTTAGCCACTCAAACCCATAGTCCAATAATTACTTTTGTTTCCAGATCCTGCAATAGTCCTACACCAACCGAGGGTTGTCCTTGGGTGCACTTGCACACTGGGATAATCGTTAGTTTGTGCTTCATTTCCTTTACCTACTTATAGAGTCCAACGGGCCTCTGCGAGTTGGCTTCGGCCCCTCGTATGCCTACCAAAGGTTCGGGACTCTATGGTCCCGATATATATGCGAAAAGCTTTTAAATATAATAATATGTACAAGTATATCAACAAAAAGCAAGATTTTTTGGAAAGTGTGAATACCTAAGATATCCTAGGTCCTAGGTATTCATAATTTCTATAAAAAATATATATTACAAGCTGAGGTTTTGATTGAAAAGATGGTTTTTTTTTTCATTTTATTCGAATTGTATTTAACTAAGTAGTTTAAAACATACACGATAAAGCAAACATAATATCGATCAATAATAAAAGAATACAAAAAATAAAAATACTACATATCGACACCTGCAAGGAATAACATTGTAACTAATATATAAGTCAGATTTCGGTTAAGTCTTAATGCCAACCAAACTTGAAAATATGAGTCAACGAGGGAATAGCTACATTTTCCTATCATACTTCTATCATATCAGACTTAACCAAAATCTGAGAGATTTTTTTAAATCTTTGACGCGCTCTCCTGTAAAGTTACTAAATATTAGTTACAATGTTATTACTTGCAGGTGTCGATATTACTAAAAACATACTTCTAGGAACAACCTGTATTAATTCGAAATCATTCCTCCACTACTTAGGAGGAATGTTCAAATGATCTCCACCAACTTAAATATATAATGTATGTGTACCTACTTCTGTTACTGAATAAATAAATAAATAAAATAAATATAAAAAAGGGGAAATAATCATAGGCCATCAAAAATTCGTCCGCATCGCTGTCAACAGGAAAAGAGCCGAAAAGAGCCGAAAAGAGCCGAAAAGAGCCGAAAAGGCTGGCAGCATTGCCACGTTGTATGACAATGCTGATTCCCTTAATCTACTTGGAATTATATAGAGTTGTTAATACTCTTTTAACTTAAGGGGACTACATGACCTAAACGCAAATTTGTAACTAAAAATATATGATCCACTGCAGTAACCAAAATCATAAAAATATATGATATTCTTCTGGATATATGCTAGTTAGATAGTGTGTTGAAAACATAATACAAATTTGACATGACAGAAAAAAATCACGAAGATACCTCTAAAACAATATTTTAACGATTAAAAACCATACTAATGTACATGCAAACATTCAGATTTTTTGTCAGATTATTCTACAAGTAACATACTATTGTAATAGTATTTTAATTTTTTAATCCAATGAATAGTTTTTTTTTAAATCCATAATTGCTTCATATTTTTCAATAAATTACCAGCGTTGTGTCATCGTGCGTCTCTTTCTTTTCTATGCAATCCGACAGTGACCGCGCTTTAGCTCTTGTAAGCCTCTTAATGTAATTTATTTAAAAAATGTGAGGAAACTGACGAAACACGAAGTTTGCCGAGGGACATTAAGAAAATAGTTGTAGGTACTGTACCTAGTTAACTCATGATTATAGTAAAAAGATTAAACAATCAGTTGGTTCAAAGGTGTGTATATCAGTTAAGTGTCGTGACTCGTAGATAATCATTGCCGAGTTTTGCACGCCAATTGCATCAACAATATTTATCATTATTAAAATAAGGCATCTTAATACAAAAAGAGTGTTTTGCCGAAACCAGGGATCGAACCAGGGACCTTTAGATCTTCAGTCTAACGCTCTCCCAACTGAGCTATTTCGGCTGTGAGATATAGACCAAAATTACCGATAAGTATAGAATTGAATGATCGAGTTTGTTATGTCTATATATGGGTGTACTATAGACACAGCTCTGCCTAACCCTTCGGGAAAAACAGGCGTGATGTTTGTGTAATTATATCACTTTTTTATGGACTTTTGATTGATTGATTGTTGTTTTGATTGACATAATTATTGTGATCCTGGTTCACTTACTTTTGTTTCCGTTTGATATATTATAGACTTATTTTATTTTATATTTTTTAGTGCAGTGACATTTGTTATTTTTTTTTGTAATTCCAGTGATCTGCGACTTATTTTTTTTCTGATTTGGGGTTGTAAACCATTGCATGCCCACGTGACGGTAAAATATGAAGAACTTTATTATAAAAAAACCGGCCAAGTACGAGTCAGACTCGCGCACGAAGGATTCCGTACCATTATCTATAAAAACGGCAAAAAAATCACGTTTGTTGTATGGGAGCCCCCTTAAATGTTTGTTTTATTCTGTTTTTTTTTTGTATTTATTGTTATAGCGACAACGGAAATACATCATCTGTGAAAATTTCAACTGTCTAACTACGAGTATCACGCTTCATGAGATCTGTATTTCATGAACCGTGATAGTTAGACAGTTGAATATTAGTAAGTACTTAAGTAGGTACCGTACTTACTAATACTGCTGCGACTACCGACTGTGCCGTTCGTTTAGTCTAAATGCCGTTTATGCGCCATTCGTCTAACTCTAAACTTTAGACGAACGGCGCATTCGGCAGTCGCAGCTTTGCTACTTGCCAGGTGATTCAATGCTTAAGGTAGTGTTTTTTTGATAAAAAGTATGTCGGCTTGCCCTAATTTTGAACTCTAGACACGCCACTGTAACAACTAAAATTCCATTACTTTAATTGATTCGTAGTAGATACCTAAAGTTTACATTTTGAGGTCACCTACCGAGGTATCTATCACCTTCATTCCTCTACGTGACAAAACCAATAATAACAAACATCGTGAAGTAAAAGGAAATACAATATTTTAACTACGTCATCAGTCATTCTATACAATAGCGCCCTTACACAATGAACCACTAACCCCCCTTCACCCCCCTTCACCCCCCTCTTACGTTAATTTGATGGCACAGTGACGCATGAATTTTATAAGAGGGTGCTTTTAGTTACCTAACTATGTTTATTTTTATACCAAGGATCGAATCTACCTACATGGAAATGGAGGTGGATTTGTGAAAGAAATGTCTTGTATGGTTTTGGATAGTCAGGTCTCTCTTCAACGTATTTAAAGGTCAAGTCTTTAAAAAGTTTCACCCTCATTTTCGAAACACAATCATTACATAGTAGGTATGAAATTTGATTGCCAGTTTTTTATTTTTTGTTGCAGTAGCTTATTGATGTTCAATAGGTAGCTAGTTTACATATTTAAACCTAATCATATACCCCCGATGCTCAGTAATGAAAAATAATTTGTTTTGCGCTCACAAATCTTTTGTAACTGCAATAAATCATTTTAAATCCAGCGCTTTAACTTGTTTTTTTATTTATTTTGGTTTGAGATCTGATTATTGTTCGAAAATACAAGCTCCAGTCTCAAGCTCTAACTCAAAGCATTTATTTCAATTAAACCATTTACGGGCACTTTTGTATTGTCAAAGAGACGGTCAGACAGAAAGATGAAGCTAGTTGGCCATTCCAAAGCATAGTAGATTTCTATGGAGAAGAATGGACAAGAAACTCCATGGACACTCTTTTAAATGAAATCATCTTCAAACCACTATTGTTTTGTAATACGTGTGCACCTTTCATTTCCCTGACTCTGCAAATCCTTTACAAGAAATTATACAGTACGGTCCAACCGCTAGTATACAAATATGAATAGTTCAAGATATACAAACGAGTAGATTTAATTTGACACTAATGACTTTGTAAACGTGTCTCATACATATTTATGTGAGAAACTCATAAATTATATTGATAACGTGGTACGTTGCGAGGTAAATACGGTTATTTGTAAATAGTTGCTGCTGTGTAGAGAATGTAGGTCGATGTTTTTTTTTGAGCCACTTGAAAGTGGTGAAGGGCGGGCGTTTTGGGGGACTGTCTCTTTCTCTCCCTGATTCTCAGCCTAACGTGAATAAATGGTTCTTGATTTTGATTTTGAACGAGTTTTAACCGGAAAGATCCATCTTTCTAGCGTTTTAAATAAGTCCTACCTGCATTTGACAGCGTTTGTAAAAGTAAAATTTTTCTGATAAATTTCTTCTTTTGTTACAGATAATAACAGCAACATAAAGGAGTTACGTATGAGGTAAGCATCTTTAAAATAAACAAAGCATAATTTTAAACTATAACATCAAAGCATGACTTAAACACGAAATTCACTGAATGTCTGTTCCACTAAAACACTCCCTTTGAGGAAAAATGCGCCAATGATTCCAAGTTCCAAGTTCACAAATAAAATCTCAAAACGAAAAGGATAATGGGCGTTTTGCCATTAGCATGTATGCTTCTTTGTTATGGGTATACGGATAATCAGTTAGTGTTCACACACATACTTACACACACACAATACCTACCTAACACACACACACACACACACACACACTACACTCTTACACACGTTACACGTACACTTGTTTCATAATACCTACCTCTAAATTGATTCTACTTTATTCTAACGGAGCACCACTTCAGACTCCATCGATGTCAACCAACCGCGGCCATGACAGTGACGATCTCAAAAATGGCGGAAAATATCGGTGTTCCAATTGTGCTCTCAGCGAATGATACGGAAATTTGCGGTTACCCACTGAATAACCGTAACTGATTGCCGAAAGTGTCACGGACAGACATTTTAGTAGGCTCTAAAAATACTATTGACTGAAACCGCAAATTCAGTAGAAACAAGTATCATTGTAGATACTTGTTTATGAAAATGCACCATGGAGCACAATTCTCTGTCCGAAATTAGAAAATGTAAGATTATTCGACATATTCGATAATAGTCAAGGAAGTACCAGCCTGTTAAACTTAATAGAATAGAGATACTCATTTCCGAATCGTGTAAATACATATATATAGGGTTTGGTCCCATAGTAAAAGTTGTTCATAATGATGAGTACAATGACCCCTTGAGAGGTTGATGGTCTTTAAAATTTACAGCCTGTATAGATAATTATAGGTGGCTACTAAACACGCCCTTTATCTACTTCTGGGGGCAGTGAAGTTGACAACCCAAGGTGGTTGGACGTATTTTAATATAGCTACTAGAAGAGGCCATTAGCCTATTTGACTGGTTTTAGGGCTCCTGATTAAGGGCACCGTTGGAGCCCGAAGTTTCATAGTCCAATCTATAAGCTAATGTTGGAGTGAAGAACAAAGTTCTGCAGCAGAAAGAAGTAAAGAAGATTTGACCGCGTTGGGCCTTGGCACTGGGAGAATTCACAGGAGTTTTAAAGATACCCGTGAATTTCCTGATGCCTCAGCTCAATGCGGGCTCTTTCAACAAAGGAGAGAAGGTGATAGAAGACTGAAGAAATTTAAAGAAGATTGTAATGTAAATAGATATTAAGGGTCTGTTTCATCACCTTCTAAGCTCTGGTTTACTTTTCACGCCGACGACGTTCAAATTTTGTTCCATTTTTTTATTATCTGTCAGTAGTAAATACCAGACAGATACTTTTGCATTAGGCCACAGTATAATAAAATAAGCAGTATTACGTCTTCATACAAATCGGCCGAAACGACGCGCTTCGAAATCTCGGTGTACGTATTCCACAGTAGCGCATGCGCCGCAGTTACGTAAGGACTCGGACGGTGCAAGGCACGCCCGCACATTTGTTTACGTGAAATATGGCACGAAATTATTGACTGTATTGCTCAGTGAAGTTATGGATGTTTGAATTCATCAATATCGAAACCAGAAATAACATTTTTAAATTACCTACTCATTCGGCAAAGTAAGCCTTTAAAAATAACATTGTTTTTAGTTTTTATTTATTTATGTTATTTATATTTCTATATTTATTGAAGCGTAGCGAGCATAACTTCCTTGAAAGGTACCTACTTAGGAAGGAGAGTATTCCTCTTTTTCCATGTCGTTCATGTGATCGATGTCCAATAGGGGCTATCGTTTTTGTGCTCACCAGTTGGCGCCACTGGCGAGTAAGGTCCCGTCAGTAGGTACTTTTATTTCATGTATTGGATATGTTTAAAGTTCCCATAAATTCATAATGTTTATTTTATTATATTACATTTTAAAACTTCAAGTGAATATTTAGATTGTAATGTTCCTAAAATTGGCAAGCTTATAGCCGACAAATATTATTTTTCCTTAGCTGCTAGCAAAATAGATCCTAACTTTTTACCTAAAATCTTAAGCCATAATTAATCAGGAATGGCACAACCATTACAACAATTATGAATAATTTGTTAAAATTCGTGATAAAAAAATCCGCAAACAGTGAACGTTCAGTACATTTGACATAATTAGAGACCTTACTCTACACTAGCGCCTCTAGCGGCTAACTCAAACGCGGTAGCCCTCATTGAAGGAACAAAATATACCTATACTAGCTGTTCGTTGTGCCTTCGCCCGCGTGGATTTCAGTCTGTCACGGAAAGTCTTTATCGTGTGTCCCGCGATCAAAAACACGTTCGTCAAATCTAAACTATTCATCCCCATCCTAATGATTTGGTGTAAAATGCAATTTTTATTTACATAAAATTTCCCTTACAATAAGCTAATTTATTTCGATAGGGATTTAACGTTACCTACTTAGATTACCCTAGACAAATTAACATATTTGTTTTATACAACTCTGTAATATTTTATAAATATGTGAATTAACATGAGCACTTAGATATATGTTATCGCGGATTATTTGATAGGTCTTTTTATATAACTGTTCTATAGAAAGTATTTTATTTTTGAGACCGAATAAATTGATAATATCTATAAAAAAGACTCTCCGAATGGCTTCGGCTGATGTGCCAAGATGATTTAGCAAACAAACCTTACACCACAAGCTACCAGATTTGTGAAAAACATTTTTATGTACAGGGCATACTACGTTCAACAAATCGCAAGGTTTTAAAAAATAATTCTCTCCCGTCATAAAATTTGTTGGAATTTTAAAGTACAGTTACAACCTAAGAGACACAGTCAGTGGGCAACACTAGAGCGTGTTTATCTACCGAGCGGCTGTAGGTAATTATTTCAGTGACACTGCCGAGACGTAATACTGCTTACTTTATTATACTGTGACTAGGCACTAATATTGTGCCTATATGGACGCGACTTGATGAAACACACCTTTAAGAGTTAAAAACAAGCATAATTTCAATTTCAGTCGCAATTTACTTAATTTAATTAGTAAGTTAATGTAATTCATTTGCTCGTTACTCTAATGGGTGAGAGGTAACGCAGCGTAGGTAATTAAAATGAAACATTTAGGTACTTAGAATGTGAAAAAAGATTACATTGTGAATGATAGTTATTTATGTTGCGTGGTAAACATTTTGTCAAATCATTTGTTGACCCGCGAAATTATTTATAGAACACGGTCGTAATTTGTACTTATGACCACACGATAGATGTGAAAATTTACGACTGAAGCCGAGTACCTGTACGCGATTCAGCGTCACTGGCAGACTGGAGCCGAGTATACCCGATTCAGCGTCACCAACCCGAACGTGACGGCTCAATTTCGTTCACTGTGAACAGAAAAAGCGTCTAAATAAGTTTTCACTTAAAAAAGTCGGCTGTGAAGAGCGTTGCCTCTGTCATTCATATTTCTTATTGTTTGCCAAACAATAAACATGCAGCGCCCTGGCGTTAATAAGACAAATCAAGCCATAGAAAGAGATTGTGATAAAGTTATTTATTAGTGACTATCTTATGCCCGCAACCTCGTCCGCGTGAAATTACTTATTTTAACATTTATTTATTAGCTTAGATGTACCATTATAGGATAACCCAATGCGATAAATGCGCCTATCCTAACATCTCTAACTAATTATAAACAATACATTCCTTGTGAATTCACTCAGGGCACAATAGAATAAGTCCGTCACACTCTCTATGAGCTTGATCGTGCGGAGTGCATGCGTCAGCGGCGCCTCCCTTAAAAGATCCGAGCGCGCGGCTCCACTAGCAGTGGTGGCTGTATACATAAACTATATCCTATGACACTCGGCAATACTGTAGGTTCCCATTAGTGAAATAATTTTCGGAATCGGATCAGTAGTTCCGTAGATTACCCTCTACATATATCTGGAGGGTAATATACAGAACAAAGGGTACAAACTCACAAATTGTACCTCTTTATAATATTAGTATAAACAAAGACGACACTCTGCAATGAGGAACTTTTTGTACCTAAATCTTTTAGGTATTGCTATAAAAGCTCTTTATATGTAAATACTAAACATAAAATCACGCCTATAGTTCCCGATGGGTTAGGCAGAAATGTATCTATAGTAGGTACACCCACATTACACCAGTTATCTTTAAGTCCCATGTAATAGCGGGCGAGCCTATTGCCATTAACTTGGTACAAATTCAGACTCCGGGCTGCTACTGTGAAATTCCTAAAAGAAAAACCCAATAACACTTTACCAGACTTGGGAATAGAACCCAGGAGCTGATGCTCAACAGAAGCCCATGCGACCACTTGACCAAAGAGGCAGTCAGTCAGATACTTTACCTACTTATTGCAATAAAAGCACTTCACACCCTCACACACATACACACACACACACACCCAAACACACACTAATAGCCTATTAGTTTCTTAGATTATCCCACAATTGCATTGTCAGCCTGATTCTGATTACTTATAAAACATGCAAATGTCATACAAATTAGTGTTGTATTGACAATCTGAGTGACTGTGTGTAGCATATTATTGTCTTTATATGGAAATACTTCCTCATATATTGTCTTCCGATGGAGAAAAATCTCATTTGTGCGTCCAAGTTATAAAGAAAAGGCGATTTCTTTCTAGAATGCTTATTTTAAAATTTAAAGCAAAGAATATCAAGTCTGCTTCAGATTCGCAGTAGTAAATAGCTCAACAATTTCAACTAGAATAATAATAATGATGATGAATTCCTATTTTTTTTTTAATCTTTAGTATTAGTAAATCTTACTACTTTCCAAATATGTGCAGAAATAAACAACAAACAACAAAGAACAGGAAAACCTAAAATCTATGCTTGTAATTAAAGGTAAACGTAAACTTTGGGAAATTATTTTGATGTATTTCGTAATTGGTGATTGAATATAGGCTACTTGAGTCTGAAAGCATACAATGCGTACACGACTGACTTAGGTACAGTCATCAAAGGAGATAAGTAACCAGGGTCGTCGATATAGTTGAAGTTTAGTAAGAAACCGATGAATGTTTCCGAGAAAAAAAAAAGTAAACAAACAGGTAATTTATGCAATTAAAATTCATGCGAAAACATCCATCGGTTTCTTAATAAACTTCAACTATATCCGACGGCCCTGGTTAATTATCACTTTTGGTGACCGTAACTACAGCATTGGTTGAACAAAACCGAATACAAAATAAACACAGCCATTTATGAAATGAAGCTGCATGAAAAGTTATCTCGCTTTTTCTTATGGATTGCACCACACAAAACAGATGTTACAGTTACTTCTGTATTGTTACCCTATTCAACGATAATCGTTGGTTAGGCTCCTGTAATCCATATGTAACAGATGATCTAACGTTACTGCTAACGGAGGTTATTGTCTCGGTTTTTGCATGGTGTCGACCGCCCGGAAATGTGTGGTGTTACCAGTTTGCTTAAACGTAGGATTTGTTCTCTGGTTTATTAGTTCAATGTTATCTATTAAACTCCATGATTAACCTTCACTTTATTTATCCAAATGGTACTTGGGATGTTCACTGCCTCGGAAAGCAAAGTTAGGCATTATAAACTATTTCCGTATTTGAAAATAGAAACTATGTAAATTCACAGAGGTGGTCTTTGTTATTTTTTTTTCTACAAACTGGAATTAGTAAAACCAGTTTTTCATATAAAATCGACTCAATATTTTAATTAAACACAAAAACCAATAAAATAAAAATAAAAAAAACATTTTGTATTTTTACGATGATTTATGGAGCATGCAATCATTTGTAATTGCTTAATTTCTAGATGTTTTCGTCGTTATCTATGTTTTTTAAAGATTGACTTCGATAAAATTGTGTACGGAAGTAGCCGACTAGATAATAGGCAGCAATTTAGGAATATAAAAATTACTAAATGGGCAAACATTTAAACTAGGAGGCATAATGTTTGACTTCGCCTAGGCATCATTCTTTCTTCAACATAATAATACATAATACATAAAATACATAATGCATAATACTCTCGTAATTACAAGTTCACTTTTTTTGCAATAGGTCATTGAAAACGTTACAATAGATGATTGGTTCCATTGGAAATAAATGCCGTGAGTTTGATCACAGCATTTATTTCAATTAAGAGGCTTACTAGAGCTAAAGCGCGGTCACTGTCGGATTGCATAGAAAAGAAAGAGACGCGCGATGACACAACGCTGGTAATTTATTGCAAAATATGAAGCAATTATGGATTTACAAAAAATCTATTCATTGGACGAAAAAATTAAAACACTATTACGTAAGTATGTTACTTGTAGAATAATCTGACAAAAAATCTGAATGCATGTATATTAGTATGGTTTTTACTCGTTAAAAAAAAATTATAGAGGTATCTTCGTGATTTATTTCTATCACATCAAGTTAATTGTATTATGTTTTCAACACATTATCATATATTTTTAGGCATTATAAATTTGCGTTTAGGTCATGTAGTCCCCTTAAACCAATTACAGTCACTTTTAAACTGTCAAGGAATTGGTCAATCAGAAAGATGAAGCTAGTTACCCATTCCAAAGCGTGGAAGGTTAGGTTCCTATGGAGAAGAACGGGCAAGAAACTCCATATGAAGTTGAAGTGGCTCCATGGATAATATGGCAGGAGGTCTTCAACCACACACGAAGGGTCGATGATTCCTCACAGAGGTTACCTTGCAGTGACTTCTAAGGAACAAAGTTCATAATAAAGATAGGGAAGTGAAACATGGTATCCATGAACGCTATGTCTACGAAAAACGGAGTCATCAGTTGATTGATGGGAGTGGAGCTGTGAAACAAGCGATTGTAACAAGGTAGCGTTTTATACAATAGCGGGTTACTTGGAGGGAGTTTAAGTATTTGATAAAAACAAAATAAATGAGTTCTACTGCAGTTAAGTAATAAACAAATGAAGTTGACTGCTAAATTAAATTATTATTTGGCAAATGAAATTCCATTGAAGTTTAACATTATATTTTTATTGAAATATAGTTTGTTCCGAATTCTGATTATATTTCTATAAAAAAATACTCGTTAAGTAAAAATTAAAGCATCTCAAATGGTTAACAAGGCAGTGTCTCCCTGTGATTCCTGGTAATTTTAACTATAGGGAAAAAAAAAGTTGGTCATTTCTGTGACATATCGAAGGACTGACTTTTGGGGTCTACGCCGTAGCCTAGTTCCGTAGCAGCTACGAAACCCTGTAACCTTATCTAACGTGATAAAATGCGTAAGAATAGAATATAATAGAATACTCTTTATTACTTACACCATAATATGAATTACACATACAAAGTTACACACACGCGCAGACTTACTAACATACGCTTTTCTATTGGCAAGATCATTCCCGCTCATTTCAAGGCCCACTGCGCCATCTTTTTGTAAGAGATCTCTAGACGGATGGGAGTCAGTTTAGTACACAATGCTGCGACTTCCTTATATCTTTGTATCAAAGCGGTTAAGTACAGTTGGGAGGTGAGATAAGGCCCTAATGACGATGTAATGAGAATTCGTGGGAAAAAGTCGATATCGATAAAAAAAGTGTCGTGTTACATCACTATGGCAGGTTTATTTTGGGAAAATATTTGATGTATTTCAATTAATTATAGGCCTGGCAATTACGTACTTTTTGCTTCTGGTTTATAATTTCTTAGTAGAACTGCCGATATTTTTTTAGTTGTAAGAAGTTGCATTTGCGGGATGCAACTATCGCATAGAGTATTTAGACTACCTACATTCTTATCTATTTTAACGCAGTTGCGGTTATAGTTTTATTTCTAATCAATAAAAAAAACTACATTTAATAAAATGCCAATTAATTAAAAGCTAAGACGAAATCTGGACGAATAAGGAAATTCCTAATCTTGTTATTTAACCAGTAACTAAAAGCATATTCGTTAATAACTTAATTTGGTCGATAATTATAGATAGCAGAAATAAATCTAAAATAAACGTTTTAGTGTAAAAGCTTGTTTGAGCAAGCAATAATTATTAAAATGATTTTGAATCGATCGTAAATTTGCAACGCAGCGTTTTATAATATCGCAAAAATATAAAAATAGAGGAATTATAAACGCACAGAGCATTTAACTTATAGATATAGCTACTACTAGTTATTGTCCGCGGCTTCGCTCGCGTTATTTCGCCAATATATGATTTAATACTGGACCTAAAGTTACTTCAAAATCTGTCCAGTAGATTTTGCGTGAAAGAGTAAAAAACATCGATATATTCATCCATCTTCACAAACTTTCGCCTGCCTTAGAAACAGAGATCGGATATTCGGATGCATATTCACCTGAAGTTGAGATGTTGGCTAATATGGAATGCGCTTATTTATCGTATTTTTTGTTTTTTGTTTTAACTATTACACACCACCCCTCCTCTTACACCGTACACACACATATTTGCATCGGGAGTTAAACATTCAGACAGATAGAGATCGGATATTCGGATGCATATTTACCTAAAGTTATTTTTGAGCTTTGAAAGTATGGAAGCGGCTTCTTAAAATATATTTTTTGTAAAAAGAATCCCGGGATGCCAGGAACACCGGGAATGCATAACTACTTGAGTGTATATTATTATATTATAGTATGGAAAAGACATCTAAAAAAATATTAATTATGGGATGCTCTGATAGCTTAACTATTCAGATGCATATTTATTTAAAATGATTTTTTAATCCGCGGTGCAAATATGTGTATGTAGGGTGTAAGAGGAGCTGGTGTGTGATAGTTAAAACAAAAACAAATAACATAATTTTTTTCGATACAAAATCGCATTCCATTTTGGCCACCATCTCAACTTTAGGTGAATATGCATCCGAATATCCGATCTCTGCTAATAACCCTTATCCTGCCAGCCTACCCAATCAGTAAAGTAGTTATCTCCTAAATCGTGCCAGTTCTTAGAACTTTATTAGCAACAGGTAATTTTGGCTCGTGCCGCCTAACAGGTAATTTACTTAAATTGTTACCGATTCTCGAAAAAGGAATATTTTTGTGGTGTAGTAAATACGTATTTTTACAAGAAAAAGACAACTTGGTTATTCAACTTTTTTTTAATAATACGCAGCAATACGAAACCATTTCAAATATTCTTTTTTCAAATAAAAAGGTTAAGGTATATTCTTCGTGTTTTTTGTTTCATTTAATTTTGCTTTATTGACAAATGAGGCACCTAAGGCGGTAAAACATCTATTATATAACCTTTTGTATGCAGTGAGCCATTGAAATTACTTAGGTATGTACCTGTACCGTTTAGCGACAGAAACTACTTTTCAACCGCAAAGTTATGGTAGTAACGTACTTCCCTAGAAAAATAATTTCATATTTAGCTATTAAGGGGAATACGCTAAGGTAGCCTGCGAAATTCAAATATACTTACGTTTTTGCAATTTGCAGGTCAGTGTCAGGTTGTATGTTGAGCTAAATAAAATTCGCGACCGTAACAAATATGGTTTTACAGAATTATAATCATTAGAATCAACAATACAACACCTTAAGATAGAATTGGGCTCAAATGTCATGATTTCATGAAATAGTTATTCAATAGGGTAATATGAACTTATAGAGATGTATTGATGATTTTTATGATTATAATTCTATAGATAACATTTTTTTACGGCGCGAATCATATTTAGGTCAACATACAACCTGATACTGACCTGCAAATTGCAAAAAAATATATGAAAACTTTGAATTTGGCGAGCTACCTTGAAGCTTTCGCCTTAAGATATAGGCAATAGAATTACCTAATTATAATTTAAAAGCGCAGTTAAAGACAATAATAAAGTACTAACTAAAAGAAAACTGATAGGATGCGCCAAACTATTTGTACCTTATTTCTAAGAAATTAAAGGGTATTTGTAATACAGGATACATCTGCTACCGATCTCACAAATTGTGCATTTATCCATGAAGATTATAAATTCATATTCCTTTGTTTACAATACTTATTTTGCTGTGAACAATACGGTTGAAAAGATCATCAAGCTTAAAATGTTTGAAGTGAAAACTTCTTAAGGCGCAATTTGCGGTCTTTCTGGACAGTCACACTCGGGTCGCGGTGGCGCTGAATCGAGTATACTCGGCTCCAGTCGCTTGATGAAGCTGGGGCGCGTATACCTACTCGCGTACACTCGTCTCCAGCATGCGTAGCATGACCAGTACTATCTCTACTTTACAACGAGAAAACAAATAACTTTCTTAACAAAAAGTCATTCCTGTTTTGTTGAATTTTGACATCGCGCCTTATAGAAATCTTTCTACAATCTGTCATTTTATCTTCCGTTTCTATAGTGGTCGTGCTAAGCATGCAGACGTAAGTTTTCACATCCATCGTGTGGTCATACGCATAAACCCTCATTTTTTTTTTGTAAAAACTTTTTGACAGAAAAAACAACCGACTTCCAAAAAATACACTACAAAGTGAAAAATAACTTTAATTTCGGAAGTCGGTGTCTTTGGATCTTTATTTTAGTTTTTTGCCACCGACTTCCGAAATTAAAGTTATTTTTCACTTTGTAGTGTATTTTTTGGAAGTCGGTTGTTTTTTTTGTCAAAAAGTTTTTATTTTTCACTTTTTAGTGGGTTAGATAATAATTTATCGAAGTTACAATAGCCTAATGTCAACTGCTCATCACCTTTTACAAAATATTTCGTTTCCCGATGCAAGGAATTGAGGAGTTTATTGTTGAGGATTTCTCTTGGTAAAAAGCAGAAGAACTGGAGCTGATGGTGAAGCCACCATCAGCTCCATTTCACCATATGCATTGTGACAAGCATAAATTGCTTAGCAACCAAAGAAAGAGCATTGCTAGAGATGACGCGATTACGCAACTTAAATTCAGTATCAAATTGACGCATCAGCATGACTAGTAGGTAGTTGTTGCCCTATGAAAAACTTCAATCTTAATTGGGTATTATTTTTGTACAACCTGAATATTTTGGAATATTGAACCGTATGAAGTAAGCCCAACAAAAGGTAACTGCTGTAAATCGTTGAGGAATTCCCTCGACTGTCTATGGTCTCCATCATCAGACCTGTAATGGCACTTATAACCCATATGAGTGCGAAGTTCTCATCAATATAAATGAATTAAAACGAATCACAAGGTAGCTACTGTAAACCGTTGAGGAGTTCCCTTAACTGTCCTTCGTATTCATCATCAGACCCCTAATGACAGTCACAACCCATCTAGGTGTAAAGTTCTCATCAATACAAATTAATCAAGCCCAAACACAAGGTAATTGCTTTAAATCGTTGAGGAATTCCTTCAACTGTCTATGGTCTCCATCATCAGACCTGTAATGGCACTTATAACCCATATGAGTGCAAAGTTATCATCAATATAAATGAATTAAAACGAATCACAAGGTAGCTACTGTAAACCGTTGAGGAGTTCCCTTAACTGTCCTTCGTCTTCATCATCAGACCCCTAATGACTGTCACAACCCTTCAGGTGTAAAGTTCTTATAAATACAAATTAATCAAGCCCAAACACAAGGTAACTGCTGTAAATCATTGAGGAATTCCCTCGACTGTCTTTCGGCTCCATCATCAGATCGATTCCAGACCTTCATTAAATTGTAGTTCTTTAAAATACTTAATGAAAAAATTAACAAACGCACTAGGCGCTCCTACGATTTTCGAAGGTTCCCCTCGATTTCTCCGGGATTCCATCATCAGATCCTGGTTTCCTTATCATGGGACCACCCTTGAGGTATGTCCTTTCTAACAAAAAAAGAATCATCCAAATCGGTTCACCCAGAAAAGAGTTCTGAGCTAACACACATAAAAAAAAAAAAAAAACATACAGGCGAATTGAGAACCTCCTCCTTTTTTTGAAGTCGGTTAAAAATACTTTGTATCGATCCGACTCCAATATAGGGAAAATGGCTCGTATCGAAATAATTATTTTAGTTGTAAATGTGATAGGTAGTCTAAAACTAAAGGGTTTGTATCTATAGTCGCTAAGTAAATGGTATCTAAGTACGTATGAGGTCGAGAGTTGGATATCTACTCGTAGGTACACACGGCTACATATCAAGCTATATATTTCCAGTGTAAGCTGACCTTGAGAGGTCAGATGTACGAAAATCCTATACAATGCAAGATCAGCCTATAATGGAAATGTGTAGCTTGATATGTAGCCGTGTTTACCAATTATTTTTTTCGCCTACAATAGATACCTGGTTCTGGGTGTTAATTAAACTAAGAAAATCGATGAAGTGACAAGAAAAGACCTGCAAGATATCATTCTCTCATTCTCTCTCAGTCAGAAGCGCAATCCGTTAGTGAGACTGTAAACGACTAAATTTTTACAAGCTTTTGTTTTTAGGATTCTATAGCTAAATGGCAAAAAAGGAACCCTTATAATTTCGTCATGTCCGTCTTGTCTGTCTGTCCGTCCGTCCGGATGTCACACAGCCATTTTACTCGTAGACTATCTCCACTCTATCGATGAAAATTGGAAAGAAGGTGTATCTCGCACCGCTAAACAATTTAGTAGTGAAATTAGAAAAAAATATTAGGGGTGGTGCAGAAAATATGAAGGGTGCTTCATATTTTCTACGTTACTTATATGAAACCGAAATAAGAAAAAAAAAAACATTGCACGTAAAGGTGCAAGGGTAATGCTGGCTCCCATAATTAAAAAAAAAATTGATGGTTTTCAGTAACTTTGCTAGTTAAGGGGATATTTTCGGTTACAAGCGTAGCGACAACTTATTTTGGCGGTCGATAAACACTGCTGTTCATGTGTAAATCATGTAGCATAATAAAGGCTTTCATTCCTGAATTGATAACTTATGGCCTGTTAACCACACCACATCGCAGCGACAAAATGTAGCCAAGCAGTCGGCCGCTCGTGCGCGGTCTGGCTGGTGGATGCGTTTTGGCTGCGATGTGGTCAGTATCGACCTTAAGGTTGATTTTGACGGCCAAATGTGGTCTGCGTGAATAAACTATTCATCTTCATACAAATTAGTGCCCCTCCACGTGTTGTCGTTGTGGTATGGTTGTCGTTGTGGTGTGGTTGTGGTGTGTGTGATTAGGCCCTTACACGTGTAAGCGTATTGACAAACAAGGCACTCCTACGCAACTATAAATAGCCATTACGGTTGTCAATTTAGTTAATTGGTAACCACATGGGAACCCCCAATTACGTATCAAGTTTCTTGCCGTGAAACTGTCATGGCGCTTGACGAATTTTTCATTGAGGTCGATTTTGACATGAAAATGGCAGTAGGTAGGTGCCTAGAGATGGAATAATATTAAGCAGGGTTTTAAGTTATTACTATTAATATGCCTAAGTACTGAAATATATCTTGAAATAACTTTCTGAATACATGGAGTTACTAGTTTTTAATTTTTTGTTATTAGTTTCGATACGCCTGTACTGTCTTAAGGGGTTGGCTGAAGTTTACTGTCTACCCCTAGAATTTTCGCCAGTTATGATTACGTCCCATGATGTCATGGGGCATTCAAAAAAGGGCCAGATAGCACTCGATCTAAATGAGTAGTCCATACAAATTAGTAAATGAATTAACTCCTTAAATTATTAGATGAAATAGACGTAGACTAAAGTAAGTTTAAAAGGTTCCTCTTTCCTACTTCTTTGCCGTGCCCAACAGGGTCCATAATGATCTCAATATATTAGGTCGGGGAAAAAAGTTATTTCGTATTTTATATACAACTACAAGAGCTCGTGTGGCACCCAAATATCGAACTTTTATATATACCTAGACTTTTTGAAATAGGTCAAAACTGTTTTGTGATCAACCCCTAACTCTTCAGCTATGTCGTAACTACTAATATGTTGATCTTGTTCCACTTTTTCATGGATGGCATCGACTTTATCCGTAACAAGGCGACCAGAGCGAGCTGCATCTTTGACATCAAAATTCCCGGACTGGAAATGCTTGAACCAACTTTGTGCTACTCTTACTGACTCTACGTTAAGTCCATAAACGTCACATATATTTTTCGCGGCTTTTGTTACATTTTCCCTTTTTTGTAATATGGCAATAAAATGTATCGAATTTCCTTGTTAGATTTACTCATTTTGGCGGACAGAAAAAACAATTGAAAACTGGCGAGAAATCGTTTTTACTTTTTTTTTTTTAATGTCATCTTTGTAATGGTATCAAAACCAGCCAGATACAAACAGTACAGCCAAAGAGATTTTACTACAACTTTATACATTTAAATAAAATACAAGAATCCTTTTTTCCCGACCTATTATTTTAAGTTACCCCCTAAGTAGGTACACATTATAGAATGCAATAAATTATTGCGTATTGAAATCGGGCTTTCAAGAACCAGGGATTAGATATACTTTACTAATCTAAACCAATATTATAAAGAGAAAAGATTTGATTTATTGTGTTTGTATGTTTGTTTGTCACGCTTTCGCGCTAAAGCGGCTGAACGGATTAGGGTGAAATTTGGCACAGGGTAAACCATGACCTGAATTAGGACATAGGATACTTTTTATCCCGGTATAGCTAAGGGATCGAGACTTGTGCGGGTGAAACCGCGGGGCGCAGCTAGTAAAAAATAAATTGTCCTTCAGACCAAATTTCGGCCATGGCAGCCAATCTCAGCGGAGACTAGCCATCGACGCAGGAGATAATATAGTGCACAAGTATGTGCGCAGACACAGGTGCACTCACTCTTCCCTCACTCTCATAGTCCGATGGAACGGCAATCCGACGCGACCGGAGAAAGATCAGGCGCAGGACCCAACGGCTTAACGTGCTTTCCGAGTCACGGGGGTATCACACCGCCTACTTCCAAACTCCGGGCTGTTACTGAGAAATTCTTTAAGGGGCACTCGCCAACGTAGCCCGCGAAATTCAAATTTTCTTACGTTTTTTACAATTTGCAGGTCAGTATCAGGTTGAATGGTGATCTAAATATGATTCGCGACCGTATCAAATATGACTTTACAGAATTATAATCATTAGAATCAGCAATACAACTCCTTAAGCTAGAATTGCCCTCAAACGTCATGATTTCATGAAATAGTCATTCTATAGGGTAATATGAACATATAGAGATGTATTGCTGATTCTAATGATTATAATTCTGTAAAGCCATTTAATATTTGTTACGGTCGCGAATCATATTTTAATCAAAATACAACGTGACAGTGACCTGAAAATTGCAAAAAACGTAAGAAAATTTGAATTTCGCGGGCTACCCTGACGGTTCCGCCTTAAGGAAAAACCCAATAACACTTTGCCGTAACTGGGAATCGAACCCAGGACCCCACGCTCAGCAGTTGCGTCGCACTACTTTACTAATACTAGGTAAACTTATTCGCAGATCTGTTGTCCCAACTAATAGTCGGTGTGTAGAACATAATTCAGTTCGCCCTTGCGTGCAGGAGCGGCGTTCGCTCTGTTATTACGGCGAGCAAGGACTGCCGATAATTTGCGCACTAGTGATGGGGAAATTCGATAAATTAAATTGATACTAAAGGTTGCTAATCGTATAGTTTTTAAACTCAAAACTCAAAGCATTTATTTCAATTAAACCATTTACAGGCACTTTTGAATTGTCAAAGAGTCGGTCAGTTAGTCAGAAAGTTGAAGCTAGCTGCCCATTCCAAAACGTAGATCTCTATGGAGAAGAACGGGCAAGAAACTCCAAGGACACTCTTTTTAAATCAAGATATTACAAAATCGTTGGTACATTATTCTTGTTGCTTCTATATGTGAGAACAATGTAAATAAAATGTATATTAAAAAAGAAATCAAAATATAAGAATAATAAAAAATAAGCCGTGGCAGTTAAGAGATGACCAGTCTCAACTGACGGCGCCCGTTCACGAACATGACGCGTGGATCAGCACCATCCAGCTCAACCATTTTGTAGGGAACCGAATGATCCAACACACGCGCCACCAACAGTGAGACATTTCAGTGAGCATGACATTTAATAGTTAGTTTGCTTTAGAATTATGTGATTCGAAGTAAATACTTATTACAGTTCGTGCCAAATACGTTGCATATGTCAAGGAGACAGGGATAGGGACAGATGACGGTCGATTATTATAGATAGAAGAAAGAATATACACAACACATAAATGCACAATTAAATAATAAATACTAAGCAAGTACATACACACTTACATAAATGAAAAAAGTACACACAAAATTTCCCGAGGCCAAACAGCATAGCAGCGGCAACGGTGGTATGTGACTAGGGTTACCATCCTTCCCACATGTCCAGCTTTGTGTCCCCCCCGTCAGGACTTTGATCGGCCTTGTTTTTTTGAATTTTTTTGACTTATTTAAACGTAAAGTGTAAGACCGTAATAATTATATACAGGGTGTTTGGCAGAACGTTGAACATACGAAAATGGTGGATAGGTGGGGTCATCTGCTACTTACTCAGCCCTAATTTATTTGGCACTGGCACCCTGGATATTTAAAAAAAAATGACCACAATGTTCAACGTTCTGCCAAACAGCCTGTATAATAATGAGTGTAAAATGAGGTTCACTAAAACAACTAGGTAATGCAATGGATAATAAACCACCAACAGTTAAGAGTCTAATGTATTTTACTATAAATTATTTTTAACATAGCCTAATAATGACATAAATATAAATATTGTACACCCCATGGGTATGTTGCAGTGATACTATAACGTTAATTGTAAGAACTGACTTCACCTGTGACAAACAATAAATAAATGAATATGAATTGTCATTGGGCCTTGGATTTTTTTTTTATTAATTTAAAAAGTTATAAATGAATACTGAAGAAAAACATTGATTAAGAAATAAAATATTTGCCTTTTCATATTTCCAAATGGTGTGGCAGCAGTCTTTTGACAAATCGTAGAGCCCTTTCACACATCACACTCTTACTCGGCTCACTGACTTGAGATTTGCGATGATCAGAAAATCATAAAGATTACCACTTTTACAAAAAAATAATCCATGGTAGTATCGATAAATTGTTACTCGTATATCGATATAAAGTCAGCACTAGTTACAGGTAATAGCAGTGGGCGTTCTGAGCTCACCGCGGCTCGGTTGGTTTGCTACTTCTAAACTTATGTTAATACATCTATTACAAGGTATTAATAATTTTGTTGAAACATTGTAGTTTTAATTTTTTACTATTTTTAAATGTCTGAGGCCTTAATGTTTACGGGTAGATGAGCTCAAAGTTTCGGATGTACTTGTACAGCGTGTACCAGTAAGGTTTGGTCATCACGTGCGCGTGAGCAACCTCATCTCTGAATGTTTGTACTGCGGCGCAGCAGCTTTTTCTCATACAAAATTAAGCAACGTCTAAAGACGTCCCGCCTTAATACCTATGTTTTAAAACTGTGTTATGTTGGACGGCGTATACAACACACACACACACTAGTTAAAGGCTCCTGCAAATAGGCGCGACGCGACAGCACGACACAAAGGCGCCGCTCGTCGCGCGGCACGCGGTGCCTTTGTGTCACGCTGTCGCGTCGCGCTAGTGTGCACGAGCCTTATGTCGTTTATCTGCGCGCAGCTCAACTGGTGGTGGGGATCACGGTACAAGGCAAGACGTCGTATGACATTGTGCATGAGTGCGCGCGACTTTTCCATGTGTGCGTACAAAAGTAGAAAAAAAAATATTAGGTCCTGTGGCGGTATAACCTATGAAAATCGAATGAGTTGCGGTGCAAAATAGATGCGCTATTGGAATTTGCCCATTAAACAGACGTTCCGTCGAAATAAATATGACAATCTAGAGACCGTCATATGACGTTGCACCATTTCTTAATATATCAAGAAGACGTCGTAAGACGTAGCTCACGGGAACGTGCTAAGGGTGCGGTACAGCAGACCACCAAACGAATATCCCATGGAGAAAGTTGTTTAGTTTGATGGTCTGGTCCTCACTCTTAAATATGACCACACCGTTCTGATACATGCTGTAAAACTGACCAGTTATCATGTAATATTTTGTAATTAGGTGCTAATAAGTAATCTAAGATACCACACTGACTTAGTGTGAAGCAAAAGATTACAATAGCATTGTAGCAATTTATAAACGTTACTTTAAGAGCGCATACACGGGTGCACTAGCGCCACTCCTTTAAAAAAATATTATCTCGTGATTGAGAAGGAATTTTGAAAAACGGCTCAATAAGCGAACTCGGTGTGTCAAGATTTTTCAAATACCTTCTATAAACTTTCATATTGAGACAGGAAGCAACAAAATTTGATGTAAACAAAAGCGGCCACATTCCTTTAGATTATATTTCTCAATATAAACCTTAACGGTACAAAAGGCTTTCTGGCTATTTGCTAACACTCAATGAGAGAATGTGGTGATGAATCCTCGTTCTTTCTGTATGTAAAGAGAACTTTTCCCTACAGTTCTCCTCACGTATTGTCACAAGTTACACCTTCCACAAACCTGTCAATGCTCCCATATCAAACCAGCAAAGTAGGTACCTTTCAATAGTTTTCCACCAACATTTTAAACCATGGTCGACACGGCGCCAAAAATGCAGACACCCTGTAAGAAAATATTTAACATAAAAACATCGGGCATCGCCCTAAATAGGGTTGGGAAACCGGGGTGGCCGCGGCATGGGGTGGCGGAAACCCCTAATGGTAGTTTGTCACGAACCATCACCGAAATTACCACCACAGAGTTCCAAGAAATATATGGAAGTATATGGGTTTTTTCGTCTGCAGCCATAATGTTTAGTGTTCGTAGGTTTAAGCTGTCTTGACACGCTATTCGTGATTTAGGTTATAACCTGTACTGCCTGTTGAAGGTGGGTGGGTAATTGATATTTTATTAAGTAAGTAGGTAGGTGCTGTATGTAAGTGTTGGTCAGTAGTCTTAAATACCTCTTTGGCAGCCAATGCTAGAACACTATTTTATTTGCCAGTAAATTAAATATCTAGGTACCTCTACCTATATCGGGAATCAGTGACAATAGGGCCCCAATTCTGTATGGTAATTATTATTCTCCGCGTAATCTTACCACTTCAATATCGTGTCTTGTAGAAACGGTTTTGTTTATTGTATCATAGAGAATACGTTATTAGCAGATGTCGTAGTTAGTTATGGAATTGACGTGGTTTCGAAGTACGGAATCTTCAAGTGGTCATAGTGAATTGACGCCCTGCTTGTCTATGGATTGAGGTATTTTTCCAGCGAATATTGATGAATACGCCATGACAATACAAGGAACAGGCAGAGATAGTACTTATTGAATTAACGTTTATATAGATTTGTAAAGGTTCATTAGAAAACTGGCGTTAATGCTGAAGTCGACCTTTTTGGCGAAGCCGTGAGGCAGTTGTTAAAAAAATATCCTTTTTTATGTGTTTTTTTTTTATGTTTGCTGTTGCCAAATAAACGATTTCTTTCTTTTTCTTTCTATATCGGCCACCATGCCAATTTGAACTTTGAAGCCACTATGAGCCACCAAGGGCTTCTGTCTAGACATTTGGATTACGTCGTTTTGTCTATAACCAACAAAGCTGTCACAAAATTCACACGAAATACATGTACTTGTTTTGCTGCACGCAAGTTGCAACAGACACTACTTGTCTTACCTACAACATTCATTCAACAAGCAGAAACCATCAGACCCGCAAACACGCCGAAAATTCTCTTATTATGTAAATACATTTCCGAAAACTAATCGACATCCATTTTGCGAGTGCATTACATGCAAAACCATCCCGCGGAGCCGGTAATGGGTAGTTTCCTGGCAACCCACCCCTATAGACTTGCCACCGGCTGGCACCGAAATTGTGCAAACTTATGCAATGTTACGTGCTCCGTTTGAAAAGTTTGCCAAGCCATTATATTGTTCGTCGAGAATTTTCCGTGGAAACCGTACCTGTGGGTGCCGACCCCTGGTTTCTAACAGACGCTTTTCTTTTGTTTTATAGGTATTGTAAAATGGTTTTATCGGCAAATGGCTGGCTTTCTAGGGTTCATTTTTAGTGCTAAGGGTTTTTCAAAGTGTAGGGGAGATTCGAAATATGTTATGAATAAATAACATAGTTATTTTTGTCATTATTTGAAACAAACCATGTAAACATTTACCCCTATATTTAAAAGCGTTGCTTAAAGATAAAGAGACGTTTAAACGTCAAATATGTATGGTTAAACAGTCGCTAATCATTACTTAACTTTAAGCAACGTTTCTAAATAAACCTCTTATTAGTTTTGGTTTAACCTGTGAACACAAATAAATATTTATAAGAATAAAAGAAAGAAAAATATTTTATTTGGGACACGCACATGAAATAAGAACATTAACACACACAAACACATTTACATTTTCACTACTTATATGTACCTAATGATATCTAAATCTACGCTATCGCTATATTATCTACGCTAAAGGTAGATATTTGATTTGATTTTTGTGAGTCGAGGTATAGTATAGAGGTATGAGGAACAGGGTGTAAAATTCACTCATACTCTATAGAAAAGGGAGGATCCTCCGACCAGACGGGTGTCGTGTCTGGTGGGCAACTGCCCAACGGTTGATGTCGGGACGTTGTATATAAGCTAGTCGCGAGGTAAACTCTGCCTGCGCGATGCACGATTTGCGTGACGTCAGTGTGACGTGTAGCTCGCATGTGGCGGTGTACCACGATACTCCTTTACCCAACTTCACTGACGTTATAAGATGTTATAGAGATTAAGCTTCGCTCATAGGTTAAAATCCTATTTAGTTTTCCAATTACCTACGTATACATTTTTAACACCATTAATGATGTCCTATTTAATCCAATCCAAGTTAGTCCAATAATTATAAAGCGTGTATCAGAAAGGTTTGGTCATATTTAAGGATGTGGTTCGGACTATCAAACTGAACCACATTCAAACTCAAACTCAAACTCATAGCATTTATTTCAAATAAACCAATTACAGGCACTTTTGAATTGTCAAGGGGTCGGTCAGTCAGAAAGATGAAGCTAGTTGCCCATTCCAAAGCGTAGTAGGTACCTATGGAGAAAAACGGGCAAGAAACTCCATGGACACTCTTTTAAATCGAAATATGGTTACAAAATATTGGTTACATCGTTCATTTTGAAATTATGCCTGTGAGAACGATGCAGAACGTTAAAAGCGTCCGTAATAAAAAGACAAAAACAATTCAAATATTAAATTAAATTAAAATAAGCCGTGGCAGCTAAGAAATGACCAGTCCCCACTGACGGCGCCCGTTCACGAACATAACGCATGGATCAGCACCATTCAACTCAACCATTTTGAAGGGAACTCAAGGGACCTCTCGTAATAGCGAAAAAAATTATCAACTGTCATAAGCAAAACTTCAATAGCTACTCGACTCATTTGAGTCGAGTAGCCGATCAATAAGGTGTGGTCATATTTAGGCCATCGCATACATTTGTATGCGATGGATTAAATATGACCGCACCTTTTTGATAAATGCTGTATATGCACCCAAAGAAGAAACAATAGCACCAATTTTTTTGCGATATATCGCATTGCTTCTTTTTTTTCAACATAATTGCCATGCATTACCTATCTCTTCTTGTCATGCCTCATGTCCTCTTCATAAATGTAAACTTTTCGTCCATTTCAGGCCATAACAATGGAAGGGTCATCATCAGACTACAGCGACGAGGAAGTTGGAGTCCTGGCGCGCGGTCAAAAGCTGTGGGTGCGAGGAGTCAGGTCCCACACCACTTGCGCAGACATCGTGAGGGCTTTGCAGGACACTCCTGAAGGTAAGGACAGGTTGGGACAAAAGTTGGGGCAAATTTTATATTTTATTTAGAAGTAGCCGAAAAGATTTTTTGTGTTTTCATCAAGGTTTTTAGATTCTTAATTTAAGTTAAGAAAAACGAATAGGAAGAAAGAGAAAAAAGTGGAAAACAGAAAGAGAGAAAGTCCTGAATTAAAACAGGACTTTGAGTGGGGGTGGTTAGATACTCTTAACTACAACTCTATCATCATCAACTATCACACCTATTCCGAAAATCAGCTTGTAAGCTTACCAAACCCCATCGTTAATAACCCGAATTGCGCTGGTCAATGGTGTTTTGGCGAAAAGGTTGTTCCTGGCAACCGGCACGGCCAGCAGCGGCGGGCGGCGCCGCCTTCACACATAGCGGTCTGGTACACATAGGTACACTCAGGCGCTGCAGTACTCCTGGGTTATGCTCAATGCCACGAAGTAACCTAACCAGATACACGACAAGCGTGAATTCCCGTCGTACCCTCAGTTGGTTGTACCCGACCATACCGAGCACAAACAGACAATACTTGTTAAGATAGAGGATAAGGAAGGTTTTCCTATACATTGTTAGTGTTAAGGCTCCCGCAGACAGGCGCGACGCGATAGTGTGACGCGACTCTAGTAGAACAATTTCTATGAAAACTTTATGCAAATTGTTGTACCAGAATCGCGTCGCACCGTCGCACGCCTGTCTGCGGGAGCCATTAAGCTAAACGCATACTTCAACTGCGGCAGGCTGCAATGCGTCGCATTACCATATTCTACATGACTTTCGTACATTTTATACGAATGCAACGCAATTTTTTGTAATGCGTTGCGTTGCGGCACGGCCCGCCCTTATCTGCGCTAGCCTTTAGTTGAAAATTTCTAACCACTTGCACGTTACGGCTTCCATGGTTACCCAATAGTCTTTCTGGTTGAGCGTTACGGCTTCCAGAGAAGCCTCGCCGAGTAATAAATGGTTTACGATCCATGGAAGAAGTATACGGTTTTGTCGTCCTTGATGTTAAAATATTTGTATTACAACAGGAGGCGGAGTGAGCGAGCAGGGCGAGTGGGTGCTGGCTGAGAGGTGGCGAGGAGTAGAGAGACCTTTACCACCTGATGTACCGGTTCTGCACGTGCTAGCAGCTTGGGGAGACGCCAGACATGAGGTTTGTATCTATGCATGCCGTCTGTCGGGACTAGTCAACTCAAAGCTGCAATGGCTTTTTCTTCAAAAGCCCTTCTAAACATTGCCCTGCTAGACACATACCGGTAAAACGGGGTGAATAGGAACGCAGGGGTGAATCGTAACGAAACTTAAAAGGGATTTTAACATTGAAATATTATAGTCTGTCGGCAAAAAGGACTCTAACGAGTATACTGTATTATAATTAACCGATTACGTGTCCCTGTTGGCAACTAATTATATTATTTAAATGTTAAAATTCCTTTTAAAGTTTCGTTACGATTCACCCCTGCGTTCCTATTCACCCCGTTTTACGGTACCTATAATGTCTTACTAATATAATGTTTGGACTTTAAAAGTTTCGGTATTTCCTCTCAGGGATCAGTCAGCTAGGAAATGTGATATCTATCTGTATTTAAAATATTGACCGAAAAATGACGGGTAAAAGTGTCATAAAAGGTCAATAGACTTACATCATCATTTCATTTCATTACAATCTTTTTCTTCTTCGTTTCGAAGGCACAGTCATATCCGATACGATAAATAAACTTTCACCATCAAAGAAAGCCTACTGCATTACTTTTTCATCTAATCAGTCAATCTCTTTGACGTTGTTTAGGGCACTAGTGATATATAGCAAGTTAACCTGCAGAAATTTAATTGCAACTTACTCGCTATATCTTGTGTGCTCTTATTTCATCACTACTGTTCTCAAATCTCAAAACGGTGAAAGAACACATCGTGAGGAAACCGGCATGTCCTAGAATTAAAAACTACAAGACATGGGACAACTACCAACCCGCACTGGGCCCGCGTGGATTGAATTACGGCCCACTCCCGCTCACAGAAAGGACACTGCGACCCAGCAGTGGGAACATTCTAGGCTGATTATGTAAGCAACTGAAAAGTACCCTGTATCTCACCATCTTCCTCCTTCCAGGTTCGTTTAGCCCTTCGTCGTGTTTCAAGTGGTGGGGAAGACGACTCTGGACGAGACAGCGATGGTGGAAGTCGGGGAGGGGCACGACGGCGTAGAAGACGAGGTCTAAGGGCAGCCACTCCCCCTCCCAGAGCCAGGAGTGAGGATCCAGCGGCCAGACTCGTCTCAGTCATACACCATCAGACCAGGACCATTCACCAGCAACTTGATAAATTAAGGTATGAAACAATATGAGCGAAACCTTTTCTTGTACTTACTTTGGTAATCTGATGAGGAGCATAATTAGTGAAAACGACTGTAGTATTTTGAAGAAGAGTCCTATTGTATCTAAAGTCAACTTCATTTTAATTGTTTTTGGTTAAGAATTTTAGAATCCAAATTGGAACTAATTACGAGATTTTTTAACTACAGGTAGACGCTAAAAAAACGGCGTGAACTGCTTAAAAAAGCAGTTCACGTCATTCAGATACTTATTTTCCAGTTTTGTTGAGACAAAAATAAGATCGTAAATATTCTCTTATTTTTCATTTACAGAGATCAAGAAAAACTCATTGATCACCTAGAAGATCAGACCCACAAGAATCGTATGGAGAAACATGGCACCAACTATCTACTCGAATCTTACCTACGAGACCTCGGCAGGTGTAGCGAAGTCAACGACAGCCAAGCAGGGAACAGTGACAGTGGAGTAGGCGTAGGAAGTGGCACCCCACCTAGAAGACACACTAAACACAAATCCAGACGAGAAAGACACCTCATGAGAGAACACTACTTCACTAAAGAACTCACAGACATATGCCAAGTCAATTCCGAAAGGCTAATGCAAGCTCAAAACGATACAGACTCCGAAGCATCGGCCGATGAACTGTCCAGGATACGAGAAGAAATCGAAATGTTGGAAAAGTTAGCAATAGTAAACAAAAGACTACACAGAGAGGAAGAACTAGTTGTAAGACTAACAGCTAAAGTCAAACGGTACATGGACGAAAACAAGGCGAATAGCTGCGAAAACGCATCTCAAGTAACGATGCTGTTGGACAAGATTGACCAGGAATTAGTGAATACGGCAAAAGAGATGCAGAATAACGCTGCAGAGTTGGCAAAAGCTGACAGTGAGATAGAAAGTAGAATGAAACTCCTTGATGAATTGACATTAGAATTAGAGGAAGAAGAACTCCAGAATACCGTTTTAGAGAGACAGCTAAACGAAGCATCGAGTCGTCAACCGATTCTTCTGCAAGACAGCTATGTACCTGTTTTAGACCAAACTAACTTAAACCAGACGTTTAACTATGGCAACCCTGGTTATGTACTCGATACGTTGGTATGACATAGGTTTAAAATCGGAATTATTGTCCCAAAGATGTTATTTTCAAATTACCATAATGTAAGTAGTAGTAGTAAGTGGAATCATGGAGAGGAACCTTTTCGAAGAATGATTATTGTACATCAAGTGTGAGATGTGAATGAGAGCCAAAAAAAGGAAAGATATACCTATACAATGTGGAGATGACAATATGAAAATAAATGAAAACACTGGCAACGCAAAAGAGTATTATGGAACGTTCAAAGAAATCCTAACATCGAAATATTTTTTTAATATTTTGACAAACAATCTAAATAGCAGTGATGGGCCGATTAATAGGCTTTGCCAATCTTTGACTAGCGATAGTGGCTAAATTATTGAATATAATGTGAATGGCAACGTCATTAGATAGGCGAAATTTAAATTATTGTCGTAGTGTCGGCGCTACCTTGTATAATGTGACTTTCTAATATTTCTTTTAAATGTATGATTCAAAGAATGACAAAATCAGTGCAATCATAAGTGGACCCATCGCTGGAATGGAAATTGTAAAAGATACTCCTAAGAAGCTTACTAAAAGAATAGCAAAAACTCCCTCCAATTTTACCTGTATGAAAAGATTAAGGTTATTTAAGAATTTCTAGATTATTTTAAACATTATTTACACGCATGTATCTGATATTTTATTTTAATCGTATATAAGTAGCAATGACAATACATCAGTGGTGCTAAGACTTACCTAATGTAGGTAACCAAAATTAGGTCTCGTAATGTACCTAATAAGTACTTAAAATAGACAATGTTTCTGTCTCCATCTGTTTATTCTTTACTAGCTTTAGCCCGTGGCTTCGCCCGCGTGGATGTTAATTCAGGTTATAAACAGTCTGTGTGCCAAATCTCACCCAAATCCGTTCAGTCGTTTTCGCGTGATTGAGTAACAAACCATCCACACATACAAACTTTCCCGTATACAATATTAGTAGGATTGCAAGCAGTCTTTTGTTTTAATAAGCAACGAAACCTTTAAGTACTTAATTCGAATACCAAATAAGTATGTATAAAAACCACCAATCACATTTAACACTAAGCCTAGTCAAATCATCTTCCGACAATGACAAATAAGCAGAAACAATAAAATATTGACAAATATTTGACCAATCCTTCAGCCGCTGGTACGTCCAAGCCGCGCGCTGGCAATGCTTAAAAGCCGAGCGATAAGCCACTTTGATGTGTTATTAGAATGAACTGTAATTAGCATAGCATACGGTGTAGTTAGGCCAGTCAGTCAGGGTGTCATTATGCGCTTTTATAAATTCTAACGGGACGATATTATCGTAGACGACCACGGCATCAATAACACACGCAAGTAAAATGTATTGACATTTTCAAAGATTTATTTTATTAGGTATAATAAAAATAATATTATTTGAACTATAGAGGTATGAGGAACAGGGTGTAAAGCTCACTCGTACTCTATAGAAAAGGGAGGATCCTCCGACCAGACAGGTGTCGTGTTTGGTGGGCAACTGCCCGACAGTTGATGTCGGAACGTTGTATATATATGCCAGTCGCGCGGTAAACTCTGCTTGCGCGATGCGGGATTTGCGTGACGTCAGTATGACGTGTAGCTCGCATGTGGCGATGTAGATACCGCTACAGAACCGTTCAAAATATACATTTTTATAAATCAAAATGGAATTATAAAAAATACGCTTTTAATTTTCCGTCAACGATAAAGTTATAACGTGCACCGACATTTTAACATCAACGATAAAATTGTAGTCGTCGACGTGCGCGATAATGTGACGTGCAGAATTATAAAGGCGCTAATTAACAGCCTATTTGAGAATGCTGATATAGCGGCAAATGCTATGCTTCAAAGTGAGTTATGCCTCGACAGAATTTTATGGATAGATTTTTTTATAAAACTAAATCACAGGGCACGGACACGCTTCGGTGGCCGCTGCGCCCCGGCGCGCCAATTCCGTGCTCTGTGTTTGAAATAAATTCAAGCATTTGTTAAAAGAGAATTTGCTATATATATTTTTTCTACATTCCAAATGATCCAAGCGATATTTTTTCTGTGAACCATCCCAAATTAGTTGTTAAAAGTATATAATTATTAATTATGTTTATTTAAGTGTAGATAATACAAAATATACAACGATTATAAAGAAACATGTCTTTTATTTAAAAATATAGGTAGGTAACTACCTACGAATGAAACCCGATTGATTAATTCCACACATTTTAAAAACTCCCAAGTGCTATAAAACAGTAAGTACCTACCTACTAGAAATCGAAAACTGCTGAAAACCATGGATAAACAAACATTCCAAAGGGTGTTGCATAAGGGGGGGGGGGGCGGGGGAATAAAAACTTCATTAATTTGCAAAAAACTAAAACAAGGAATAAGCGCTTTAGGGATTCCCATAACATATGAACTCCTAGGTTCAATTCCCAGGTCAGAAAGTGGAATTGCGGTTTTACATCTGGAATTTCTCAGTCCGAAGTCTGGATTTGTGCCCGGCTGATGGCAATAGGCTCGCTCACTATTACATGGGACTTAAAAACATAACTCGCGAAATGTGGGTGCATAACACGTCTGCGAAAGCTGGCGTAGTGCTGCATGTCATTGGAACTGTCCTGAAGTCACAACTTGTACATTGATTGGATCCAAACACTCCAATCTGAGTGCCGATTCTGAGACTTGTACCAAGAACAGTAATGTTGGAAGTGAGGACAGTAAGTGTTGAAAGAAAGGACAGCCCCATAATAAACACTAAGACGTATCATAAATTGACCGTCCATTGTATCTTAAGTATATTTTCGGCAATTCTATTCATGAACAAGGTGACTATTTAAAAAATATCTGATAGAGGCTAAGGCCCCGCTGTCCACGGAGGCGTAGCTTCATAACAGCATGCCTGTATTCCCCGAATGGTTGGGCAGAGGTGTAGCTATAATACTTCCACATTTTGCCAGATAAGTTAAAGTCTTATGTAGTTAGGGGGCGAGCCTATTGCCATCAACCGGCCATAAATCCAGACTACGTGCTGCATCTGAGAAATTTCAGATGGAAATCCCCAATAGCCTGACCCAGGAATCGATCCCAGAACCTCATGCTTAGCTGAAGCACTTGCGACCACTTGAACAACGAGGCAATATTCGCCTCGCTGCTGCTTACACACAAAGCTACGAAACTTTGATCTAGTCGCAACCGCGACTGCCGTGCGAGGGTCCGTACTTGGACTCGTAGTTCTGGGTAAACTTATTAGATGGGAATGGGAATTGGATACGCCTGCCTACAATGCCTTGTGTGCAGACTGATAAGCTGATTTGATTAAGTTGTTCCGTTTATCCACCCTAACGTGGATACGCGGAAATGCATGTCCGAGAATCCACCCTAAGCCTATAAATTCCGTTTATCCCAACTAGGCCTAGGGTGGATTCTCGAACATGCGTTTCCGCGTATCCACCATAGGGTGGATAACCGGAATAAACCATCTGATTGATAAAATTCAGATAAAATAAAGGTTTGTCATTTCACCTATGAAAAATAATGCTGCCTACATGCAGGCACTTAATAGTAGGTAGCATCATTTCGCTGATTCTATACTTGGCATTTAGTTAATACAAGCAAAGTATGCAAGTATGTAACTTAATAATATTGAGCGACCTGTCATGATTTGGCAATCAAATCCAGCACTCTACGATTAGCAGTTGCGCATGCGATCAATACACCAGTAATTTTTTTATAATCGAAATGAAGACAAAAATAAAGGTTAGAGAAATCCATTATGGGACTCTAGGCCAATTAATATCAGCCGCATGGGTAGATCTTCAAGGCTAAGTAACGCTTGCCAAGGTCGGTCCGTGGATGGGTGACCATACAATACATATGTACTCTATAGACCCACGTTTCCTAACCTGGGGGTAATTACCCCTGCGTGGGTAAAACTGGTATTCTGCGGGGGAAATAAGCTGTAACATATAACAAAGACTAATCTTTGGTCTGGTCTAAACCAATAAGACCGAATCTAGCTCGCCAGTGCATTGCAGTGTTTTTTAAACTTTAGTGACACTAAAAACAAAGGCCGTAAATCGTGTCATGTGGAACATGACTTGAGATGCGCTTTTAGTGAAACAAAAGCTAACATTCAAAAACCTGCGAATGAGAAACAGCGTCAACCTTCACACTAAAAATTTTGTGTTCGCTTGATTTTAATGTTAGCTTTAGTAAAGTATGTAAAGATTATATAGATAGGTAGTGTGATTGTGAGAACTTACTCAATATTTTTGTGCAATTATAACTATATTCATTGGTAACAAAGGGGGGGGGAGGGGGTGTGTAAATCGAAAAGGTTAGGAACCACTGCTATAGACAATAAGCTGTTGGTCCCGGCTGTCACTCATAGATCTTAGCCAGTCGCTACGGGTAGTCAGAAGCCCAAAATCTTACCAAGGTGACCCAGCAACTGGTCTGGATGTCAGATAGGCAATCGCTCCATGTAAAATGCTCGTATTCAGCTGCATCCGGTAGACTGGAAGCCGACCCCAAGAAAGTTGGGAGAAGGCTAAAAATCTAAATATTTTATTTCACATAAACCTACATGGGCACTTATGAATCGTCAGAAGCTAGGTGCATGGTTCCAATTGCTTGTTTCCTATGGAGAAGAGCCGGCAAGAAACTCCACGATTACTCTTTAAAAAATAAGGGTCTTTTACAATGTTTCAAATTACAGTGTTGATAGGTATGGGAGGACAGTGTAGGCCTGTCAACAAGTAACAGGTACTCAACAAAATAGAAAATATCTACAACTACCACCACCTACACCACCCTACAACCACCACCAGCTACAAGCTTACCAGTCTACAAGTTAGGCCTATAACATTCTCACATTAACAATGTATAGAAGAATCTATATAAAATAGCAGCAGCAGCCAGGTAGATGATGATAAGGTAAGATGTTCATTATCAGGATAGCGAATGAAACAAAATATAGATAGTAAAGAAAAAGTTTTATTGAATATAAATTGAAAAATAATAATAAAATGCGACTGTATCATTTTTGTGCCTTGGCCAGTGTTTAGGAAAACAAGTAAAGAACATGTTGCTAATCATAAGTTTATATTATTACTTGACGGGCTCTTGGCTAAGTACCTAACAGAAGCATAGGTCGTGGTTCGTCCGTAGATGGGCGACCATCCAATTCGTACTGAGACCCGCCAGATCCCCAAAAGCATGTAAACCCGCCGGTCCCGGCTTCGTAGAACTTACACAGTCGTAACGGGTACTCAGTAGCCCGAAAGTCTGACAACGAATCTTACCAAGGGGTATCGTGTTACTCAGTAACTGGGTTGCCAAGGTCAATTAGGCAGTATCCCCATGTAGGTTAGACAGCCGGCTCCAACATGATGTTTTTTAGATTTATTTTTTATTTGAGATGGGTTTGCTCTTGACTCTAGTCTAGGTCAGAGATGACAGAGACAAAGTCGACGATGGAGTGAGCTTACCCAGAAGAAGCCTGTTCACTCCCACTTTGAAGAGATTTGGGTTGTTGTAATCGTAGTCATCGCATCGTATCTATAACTACAGTACTGTTAAATTATCGATTAATTTACTATTAAATCAGCCACATTTATCCATAGCGATTTTGTACAATGGACTTTACTTCGTTCGTCAGCCGCAGCCACATCAGTCTTGTCTACGTAGGACTGCTCCAGCGTTGAAATTGAATAACTTGGTTATTGGTTTAAATTTATGCCTTGTGCCACAAATGCACATGCTAGTGGCACGGATTATCGAGATGATAATTCTTGATCTTAGCCAACCTATCACTGCGCTAAAGGACCTATTCCAGCGGTCAGGGATTGCAGCTCCAAGATCTTTTATGAAAGTAGACATTTGTGGAGCAAAGACACAGTCAACGGATTCAACAAGGGGGGGGGAATATTTCCTTATTTTTTCTTCTTCAAAGGATTTTAGGTCGTGAAATATAAGGAGCGTCAGTGTCTACGACACGGATATCAATAAAGGGACTCTAGTGGACGCCGGCTCCAGCATAGTTGGAAAACGCTACGAAGATGAGGATTATTAATGTTATACCGCGGATTTATTAAAGTACGTTTAGCAACATGCACCTAAATTAGAACAAAACCCAAACACTGGCCAAGGCAGACCTTTGAGTAAGCAACGGGAAGGGAGACGCTGATTAACAGTGTCTTTAAAGACGACGAGGCTGATGTTGCCATGACAACGTGGAAAACGGTTGATAGTTCCGTCACTCATGGTTACGTCACCATCTTCGTCACCCTGAAGACGCTCATCGTTTACTCCGTATCCATTGCCACCTGGAAAAATAGAGAAATTCAGCTTAGAAACCTGTTTTATTGACAAGAAAACTGGGACGAGAATCCTAAATGCGTAATACACTCGGAATGACAAAACGTTTCATTTTGACCATAATATAACAACAAATAAAATCGTTAATGTGTAAATGGCAAAAATAACGCAATAAAATTAATAAAATTTGGGTAGTTAAAAAAGCTTGTAAAAAGAGTATCTTCTACTTAAAGATAAATTATTTATTTTACAAGAAGATACATTGTTTACAAACTTTTTTATCAATATTTGTACCTAAATACTGTGAATCGACTTTGTTAAAAGCATGCGCCCGTTACACTGGTTAACAAAATTTAATCTTCGTCGTGCAAAACGAACTTTTTTTGTGGTTTTGCTGTGTTAGTTGTTTCGAATAAAAATACACTGTAATTTATTTTATCATGCATGCATTTTATTTTGTTAAGAAACATGAATTTTAAAGAAAATTTAAAATAGTTCTCCAGAAACGTGAATAATGTGGTTTGTAAATTAAAGGTCTACGATTTTCAAGAATATTTGGCTTCCGATTGGTCCCCTTTGATCGTCTAACAGTAGTCAGCCAACATCCTTGGACTCCATCTACCCTGATAACGCTTCTCTATCTTTGAAATGTCCTGATAGAACCTTTGAACCATATTATGACGTGATCCTTTCTTCCAATCAGTTATTTTTTTACATGTTATGCAACAAATATGTGGAACCCAAGCTTTGTCTTGATGAGCCACCGCAAAACTAAAATACCTACTCGCGGTAACACTTCAAAATAAGATCAGAAAAAATTCTAGTTAAGATCGTTAATACACTTTCTCGACATATTCGCACAAGCATAGAAGTTAATTAAATCCAAAACAATTTAAATTAATAGCGAAAACAAATATATTATTATAGCACCCCCTTTTTACTGCCGTTCATATGAGTTTATCACTGTTGATCAGTGCTATTGCCGTTTTATGCTAAAGTAAAATAAATAAATATCCAGTTTATTATGCGGTATTCGGCCGAGCAGCAAAATTAGGCCGGATAGAGGAGATGACGGAACGAACTTGACTCTTTTCTTAACCATTGACCATCAGCATGTAGCAATAAATAGGGATAAGTGGAAGTGTGAAGGAGGGAAGGGTGGCTTTTGTCCTGCAGTGGGACACAAAAGGCTGATAATTAATGATAATGAATCGGATACTTGTCGCAAATCCATTTTATCTCTAAAAATAAAAAGTTAATAGAACCAAGAGACTCACTACAAAATTGCTGCAGCAATATCGGTACTAGTTCACTGGCGTAGTAGGAATCATCACTACTCTGGGCGGTTCTGGGGTTTCATCACTCCCGGGATCAACATCCGCCATAGTCGTCCTCCTAAAATCGTCCGATTTTATAATGATCACCGGCAAGTCTTCAACGTCAGGAGCATACGCCCATTTTCTATACAATTCCTTGGCTAAAGTCGAAGGTACAGAATATGACCGTATAAGATCATTGACCGTAGTTCGACTGGTAACAAATGGTACTTCAACGTTAGCTGTCACAACACGCCGGGTAGCCTTCTCATTAAAATCTTCGCCAGCTTGCTTCGCTTTCAAAGTGGCAGTTAAAAATGTTGACCACCTTGGATAGTAATAATATTTGAATAACTCTGCCCATTGCTTACAAGCATAATCGGAAATCTCTCCATGCGGTCCCCAAAGAGTGATCTGGTTTCGTGCGTTTAACTCGTATAAGTCAGCTTCATCAGGATCAGCTCCTAAACCCCTTGCTTTTTTTAACCATTTAGATGCAGTGAAATGTTCGCTTTCCTCCAATATTTGACTGATATCGTTCAGCGCATCGAGAAAACGTTTTATAGACGCGTCATAAACGAAAGTGTTTGTAGATCTGTCGTTGATAACGTTCACATAAAGTTGTTCTGCTCTGTATTGTAGAGCTTGCCGCGTCACATCCACTACGTCATATTGATAGCCTTCAGTGTCTGTACACCCGTCAACGTTGAGGAACACAAGCTTTCTAAACGCCTCGAATAAATCATAGCTTTTATACCAAGCCCAAGGTTTTATTTTCAAACTAGGTCTACGAGTTGTGACGTATTTGCCTCTGACTCTATTTAAGCCGTTAAAACTATAAACACTTTTTAGCAAATACTTCCAGGCTTCTGCGGTGGCGTTGCATCCGTATCTTCTCTCGGCGTAGTCAGCGACCCATGCTTCGAGATCCTGCACTGGAGATTTGCGCCAGGCAGACTCCAACATCAAATCGTACACCACATAGTTCTGGTTGATACCTTCAGGAGTGAGGCCTATCCCGATCATAGTGCTGTTAGCTCGGGACCTCACTTCATAAACATCTTTATTTATGGTCACCATGTTTCCAAACATGCCCAGTGTTCCACCGAAATTGTGTAGCATGCACCAAATGAAAGGTTGACCAAAATACATTTGATAAAGGTCGTACTGGGGCCACTGTTCTGATTGCAGGTCGAGTATGAGCATCCTGCCACTTGGTACGGAATTTATAAAACTTTTCACCCTGTTCACTGGCCATGACAGCGGAGCATCCACAAACATCCAATTCTGAATAAGCCATACTGCATCTTTATCAAAATCCGCTAGTGTGTAAAATATTTTTTTTGCTGTCTCCTGGACAAATGGTGTGGAGAGAAGCGTTATGTGGACTTCATTGAAGGGATCGGCAGTGTAAATGTGACTTACAGGCGCTTGTATAGTGATTTCATCCAGAAACAATTTCCCAATGACGGAAAACAAAGGGTCATATGGGTCCAAGAATAGGCCGCAGCAGTACTCGTTTTCGAATTTATTCCATTGATCTACTTTATGAAACGTAGTATTGGGGAATAGCTTCGCGAATGCCACTGGAACGTGACCATTGAAAGCTGGTAATACATGAACCATGCCGAGATTACGCATTCTACTGATGATATCGTTTTGAATGTCAGTTTGTAAATTATGCCAGGACTTCGGCAAGGGACCTCCCCAGCCGTGGACATTACCCATTCGAAGCCATGACAAAAACGCTGGTCCGGTGAAGTGTTTGTCTATTTCTTCTTGCGTCATGCCCATCTGGCGGTAAACTTGTGCCCACGCAGCTTCCTGAGCTACTGGCGCCAGTGCCAAGTTGATTCCATTGAGCGCCATCCATTCTACATGTTGTCTGTAGTCATAAATGTTCCACCAGACGAAACTATACGACACGGTACATACGTTTTGGTAGTATCGGAATCTGTCGTTAGCGACGACGATTTCATCTACTTCTGGTAAGCGATCGGGTATCTTTACATGCTTGGTCTGCCACTCAATTTGACTCTTGCAATATTTCTTGAGGTAATAGTTGAAACCCCAGACTGCCGCCACGCCGCTGCTTGCTTTGATGTTCAGCACCCCTTCATGTGTTTTTAAGCGAAAGGAGTCTTTATTATTTTTGAATAAAAGGGGATCTACTTCGACTAATACTTTTTGAGAATATTGCTTAATGACGTCTAATGCTGAACGTTTTTGAACATCGCTTGGTACCACGGTTTGTAGTTTAGTGGGATCTAAGTATTCTAAGTTTATTGCTGACGCGAGAGCTCCTAAAAGGAGCGTTAATACGATGGACCGCCACATGACGATGGCTAGATCTCACTGCCGAACGGCAACGGCAACATAAGTGTAATTCACTCTTATTGTATACGTCGCAGTTTGAATATTGAATTGGTAACACCACAAAGTATCCGGGCTGATAAACTATATATACAACGGATCAGTCAGTGATTTCAGTTATTTAGACACATTTAACTGACTCGTTGTAAATATAATTTATAAGTCCCGCACATTGAAATACGTTTCCATAGTTATTGTTAGTGAATTCAAGGGCTGTTTGGTGATGTCCAATTAAAACATAAATGGTTTGTAAAATGTTATTCGCTCCTAACAAGCTCACATGGGAAAGTATTTTGGGATTTCTTGTCAAAGATTGCTGTCAAAACGGTTATTTTGTGGTATTGCGATGTTTATAATCTAAATTTGATCCTAAATAAATCACCACACAAATTCTTTACCAGATAATGACCGAATAATACCAAGGTTCTGTGATAAAAAGAAAGCTCTTCGATTTACATTTTTTTTGCTATTTGTACTAAAAAAGGTTTAGGCAGAGATGCACACCCACTCCTTTCGCCATTCATTCTTCGTGTTCACCAATTTGTACGAAACACTACTACCGCAAGTACACAGTGCTACAAGGATCTTTTGGAATTCGAATGACATTAATAGGGGGGCGCTGTTGATAAACATTTGTGCAGTTATTTTGTGAAATGTCACTTGAAAAACAAGATGGCAGCGTTCGTTCAGATTTTGGCCCTGCGCCAAAATAACTTTGTAGCACTATACCCACGATTAGCATTTGACAGTTTCTTTATAACAAACCGAAAAAAACTCAAACAGTATTATGGTGACCAGACACTCTATGAAACACAGATTTTTTTTGTTTGACTGCAACATCCACTTATGTTTAAATTGACCCTCGTCTCAAGTCACTCGATAACACGCGGTCAACTAATTTGTTCCAAGTATCTCTTTATCGGTGTCTTATTTACAAGCTTATGTGCCGGATACGCCTGTCTATGCTTTGCTTTGTTTAAATATTGATTACGTTTTGGTGGCCCAGAACTATAACGGGTGTAAAAAGACACTTAACGGAACCGAGAGTCACTTGTAATCCCCGTCATTGTAATATTTTTTTGTACTGGACCATTATGGGAACCTTCTGGTTCTGGTCAAAATTCCAATTTTTACTGACGTTTTTTTGCGAAAACAACTTTAAATACCCTCACGACCCCTGTACCGTTGCATGTACCCATAAGCACAATGTTTTGCGTGCGTTACGTTGCGCACTACCGTAAACAGCGATTATTCATACAAAATTCGTTTCCGAGCAATTATTTTTGTGCTATATTACTTAGTTTGATGTACAGAATGCGTAGTTGACGGGTATGTGATGTGTCTTACACCCTGTAGTTAGCTCATAGCCTACGCTAAAGCAAGTTATGAAAGTAAATTGTTCATTTCGAAAGATTGATTTTAACGCCCCGAGAATGGTTACTATCAATTTGTATTTAAAGTAATTAACATCATAGAGATATTTACTGGTTAAATATTATTATCATTACTATAATAAATTGTTTGTGTGACATCTTGTTTATACCTAAACCTTGATAATTTCTGCTCAATGTAGACTTATTTCTGAATGTGATTGAGTTTTGCTGATCGATTCATTCACCCAACAGCATTTTTTACGAGCATTTCCCAAAAAAATACTATTTTAATTCGAGCAAACACGCGAATACAACTTTCATATTAATAACATTTATGCGATCATAGTTCAAGAGTTTACATCAGTTCACGAAGTGCATTAGCCTTCTCCGATTAGCATGTTCTAGATAGCAGTGACACGATTAGGGGAAGTACCGTTTAAGGATAAAAATAAACTATGGAACACGATCTACAGACACGACTGACAGTATTGACTGATGCTGTATCAGAAGGTCAATTCACGTATTTAAAAACCGGTCATGTGCGAGTCGGACTCGCGCACGAAGGGTTCCGTACCATTATCTGAATAATCGTAATCTGTTGTTCTAAGGTTGAGGAAGACTATCCGCTCGTGATACAGTTTTATACTAGTACGAGGGGATAGGGCGAATCAGTCCGAAGACAACCAATCCATGTTATGTTTACAATGTACCATTTTCACACTCTCCAACTGTTGCTCTGCCTAAATATTGTTAAAATAACTTTAAACGTTTTTTTTTTCTTTTTGTCTATTATGGGCTTATTATTAAGTTACTCTGTATGGTTGTCTCATATTCATGAATAAAGAAAGATTATTATTATTATTATATTAACATATCTTTGGAAGGCGTACGAGGGGCCGATGCCAACTCGCAGAGGCCCCTTCGAAAATTTTAAATGGAATGAGGCACTAACCGACGATTACCCCTGTATGCACTGTGCAAGCGGTTGGTGTCGGACTATTGCAGAATATGGAAACAAAGTTATTGGACTATTGATTGGGGTAGCTTGAGTGGACTGGTTATCTAGGATTATGGGAAGACTATGGCCCTTGCCTTACCAATGTTTTATATATAAAATACACGGATGAAATGGCAGGGGGTGACTTGCACACTCAATAATGGGCCCCTGAAAACGGTCGCTAGCACATAGTGTATTAGCGACAAAGGGGCAACATGTCCTGAGGTGCTTATGAGGAGTGGAGAGGTATCCCACGGGTATCAGGACAATCTCGGAAGTACGGTCAAGATCCATACCAGCATCTTACTGGAATACTTCCTTCCTCCGAGCACGTTTGCTCTTGCGAATCTCCACTCAAGCCGGCCAATAACGGAAAGAAAGAGGTGGGAGCTCTGTTCCTCGACATTGTTTACTCCAGCCGGCCAGTAAAGGCAAGCTAGAGGTGAGGAACAAGACTTCTCCCGGGAGATAGGGTCCGTGGGGTCGCTACCGCCCAACAGCTCGCCACATGCTGCCCTGCGGGTTTTCAGAGCCACGTTAGCCACGCCAATAATTTCTTAATCGTGTGTCCGGCCCACACGTGATTAGATGGTGAATCAGGACGTGTGGTTGTTTAGGGGGCTTATTATTATTATCACTATAAAAACGGCAAAAAAAAAACACGTTTGTTGTATGGGAGCCCCTTTAAATATTTATTTTATTCTGTTTTTTAGTATTTGTCGTTATAGCGGCAAAAGAAATACATCATCTGTGAAATTTTCAACTGTCTAACTATCACGGTTCATGAGATACAGCCTGTTGACAGACGGACGACGGACGGATAGCGGAGTCTTAGTAATAGGGTCCCGTTTTACCCATTGGGTACGGAACCCTAAAAACCGGCCATGTGCGTGTCGGGCCACGCACAATGAAGGGTTCCGTAATTGAGATGAATTTATCCCATGCACAAACTTATCATTGTAGTTGAATAACATGTTCTCCCATACGTTCCAACTGCAAATGTAAGTTGGTCGACTATTACTCGTTAACTTGTAAAGCCTACTTAGCTGTGATAGTTTTCCTTTTAACTTCGTGTATATACTACCTACTACCGTGAATTTTTTCACATACCCAATAACAACCATTAGCTGGCAGGGGGGGAACACTTAACTCTAACAATAATTTACACTTTAAAGCTTAATATTTCACGAACGGATCCCTTAATCGAAAAATTGTTTCGACAAACCGGCAATATTTTTGAAAGACTTATCCAACGACATCCCACCACACAGTACGGTAGACGAGAGAAAATAAAACATCCCCACCTTAGGTGTAGAGGTAAGTGTAAGTTTTAAGGCGCTCCCTCTCGCACACCGCTCGACGTCTCGCTGTACAATAAAGAGCGCGCCAAGTGTAGTTTGCGTTATCGCGACAATGTAGCCCCAGCATTAAAAAACTTCGCAGTTTCGCAATCGAGTTCGCCTGAATGATTCACTAAGTGACAAATTGCTTGTCCATATTTTATTTATTAACCGACTTCACAAAAAGGAGGAGGTTCTCATTTTTTTTTTTTATGTGTGTTATCTCAGGACTTTTTTCTGGGTGAACCGATTTGGATGATTCTTTTTTTATTTGATAGGTGGTGCTTCACATGTGGTCCCATTTAAATTTGATCAAGGTCTAACCAGTTGTTTTTGAGTTATCCTTAATACTGCAGATTTTTTCCACTTAGTTTATATGGATGAAATGTTAATAATTTCCTGACACTGTTATTTACACACCATGTAGTGGTATACGAATTTGTGTGGGGTAGGTACCGCAACTAAAAAGTGAAAAATAAAAACTTAAAAAAAAAAAAACAGCCGACTTCCAAAAAAAACACTAAAAGACGTGAAAAATAACTTTAATTTCGGAAGTCGGTGGCCAAACACGAAAATACAAAAACCAAAGGCACCGACTTCCGAAATGAAATTTATTTTTCACGTCTTTTAGTGTTTTTTTTGGAAGTCGGTTGTTTTTTTGTAAAAGTTTTTTTTATTATGAAACACACAAGATTCATGATACACAAGAGCAGATGTACAAAATAACATGGTATATCTACATAAATCTACACAGATCATGTAACCCTGTCTCCTAAACTAGGTATTCCTGTATCTCAAGAGACAGAATATGTGCCGCGGCAGCGCAAATCTTCGCATTATCGCGAAAATGTGACCGTAGCATAACGATTTGCTACAAGTAGTCGTCGCTCCGGCGCGGTGGCCGTATACCTCGAAGCCTCCACATTCAAGGTACGGTTTTTTAAGAGGTGAGGCGAGCCGGAATGTTGTTTATTAACGTGTTAGCGCAATCATTGTTCCACGGCAAGAGAGAGATGGAGCTATACAGGACGTATAGCAACATTTCCTTTTTGCAAAGGAACATTAATGGCTTTGACACTTTGTAATATGTCACCAGATCATATTATTGATGATTACGAAGCACATAATATTAATCGGGATATATTTAACTGATCCTCTAAAAACTTATTGATCCTGACATTTTTTTTTTAAATTAATGAATCTTTAAAAACTTTTTGCGCTTCTTATGATGCACATTTTTTTAAATAATTAAGCCTTTTTATCTTTCTGGCTTTTTCTTACAGTTCGTCGCAGTAACTAACAAAGAGTACACCGAGCAACCGGGTTAGGTTGGAAATGTAACCAATCACACGCGAGCTGAATTGGTCGCAGTAACTAAGTAACTAAGCTAGGGCACCCCGACCAAATGGGTTAGGTTAGGTTAGAACCGTGAAAAAACCACGCGCGAGCCGAGCGAGCGGTGCCACGGGAGCGGCCGGCGAGCGCTATACATCCAAGTTGGTCGCAGTTACTTCGCTATTTTATATTTTCAGGTCCCTAACATAGGAATTATTTGAGATTCCCAAAAAAACAGTCACAACCATTATATTAGATGTTGAATACTATTTTTAGTAGCGCAAAATGAGAATTATTAGAGGTTGGGTTGAATACATGTTATTTGAATCTTTACGGTATGTATAGTTTTATTCGCGGTTCGTCTTACACGATACTTGAGTATCTTTGTCAAGTTCAAAAGAGCGTGTATGATAAATACGATTTCAGTGGCGTGTGTTCGAGCATATTTTCACTCAAAACTTGACCTGTAGGCCGAGCACGATGTATACGTAACGTAAATTTGAAAGATTTTTTGAATTGTAAATACTAGTTTCACACATATTAAGTACCTATTTATTTTGTTTTAAGATTTTATTCATATCTATGGGTGATACCTATGTTTCTAGCCGCTTAAATTTATACCATAATGCTAGAGGATAACTGTATTTTCTATTAAAAAAATCTATTTATTTTTTGTAACCAAATTCAATAAAGAGGAGGTTCTCAATTCGTCTGTATGTTTTTTATATTTTTTATATTTGTGACGCGATTTCTCCGGCAATTGTGGATCGATTTCGAAAATATTTTTTTTTCTGAATAAGTTATACCTCAAGGGTGGTCCCATATACATTGTAACTACTGTTGTTGTTGTTAAATTTGCTGCAGTAATTTTTCAGTTAGCTTCAATAATACGTAATTTTTTGTGTAATACTTAGTGTATATTGATGATGTTATAATAACTTCCTGCCATTGTTATTTACGTAGCAAGTAGTTGTATATGAATTTATGTAAAAATTACTTTCAGAGTTCACAGTATTTATTTGTAAACATAGGTTACAGATACACAGGTGTGTGAGATGTTACATGTTTGTAAGTTCTCTATTTTTTGCCATTAGGCGTACAAATGTTAGTACGTACACACGGCTACATATCAAGCTATACTTTTCCAGTATAAGCTGATCTCGCATTGTATTGGATTTCCGTACAATGAGAGGTCCGTTTATAATGGAAATGTATAGCTTGATATGTAGCCGTGTGTACATATCAATTTCAATTATCTTTAATTTCGGAATTCGGTCTTTGGTTTTGTATTTTCGTTTTTCGCCACCGACTTCCGAAATTCAATAAATGTTTCAGTTTGTAGTTTTTTTTTTTATGAAAGTCGGTTGTTTTTATTTTTTTGTTAATAGTTTTTTCTTTGTTAAACATTGATCTTTTTCGCTTTTGTGATTTCGTACGTGTCCCAATTAAAAAATACTATCTTCTAATAGTGTTGTCCCATTGCAGAGCAAAGCAAATGCCTCTTCCAAATAGAGAAGGCATGAGCATTGATCATCACGCTTGCTCAAGTCAGATTGGCGATTTCAGAATTATATTAATTATAATCCCAGGTTTCCTCACTATGATTTCCGTCACAGATGTGAATGTTGCTCCATAAAAGTTTTCCATATTAAAAATAAAAAATAAATCTGTCTGGACTTACGGCGACCTGTGGGTCGTCCCCCGGTGCATCCCTCTCGCGTTCGGACGCGGGAGCTCCTGCGTCTCCTGTGGCACTAGCACTACCGCCCCTCCTCTCCTCACCCTCCACGAGTGTTAGGTACCGCACCAGTTCCTCCTCATCAGCTATGCGCATAGGAGTCTTTGGACCCACAATCGCTATTGAGACATTCTGTAACAACATTTAAACTTTTAGGCAAGTGCGATATAGCATAGCTATATTTGATGTATTGAAGGCAAAAATCGTGACAATAATGTTCTCTTTTTATTCTCTTGAGATTACACATTAAATTGGTAAGGTTACTGGATAGTGGATATTCAGGCAGCTTACTCATAGTCGCCCTTCACAATATGTTGTACTGTACAGTCGACTACAAGGAGATGTATACCCCCTAAAGTTATATGTAACCATTGAAAGAAGTGTACATACTACGTTACAAATAATTATACACATGATATAAATGACAATAATAAGTGTTTACTCAATGTATACAGCAAGAAGGACACAGTAATGTGTATGCTCCGAAACAAATTATGGTATTCACCTTTCGTTACAATAATAATATATTGGTTGGTTGGTACTGGATAGTCGCCTCAGCTTACTCAGTGGCTGTTCACAAAACATTGTACTGTACAATATTTTACAGTAAAAAGTTGGGATCACGAGTCAACATCCCATTGTTCATAAAAACAATAATACATACATAACATCACGCCTGGAATCCCTGAAGGGTTAGGCAGCAGTGTACTTATAGTACACCCACATTTCGCCAGTTAGGTTTATGTCCCATGTAATAGGGGGCGACCCTATTGCCATCAATCGGGCACACATTCGGACTGCAAGCTATCACTGAGAAATTCCTGATGAAAAAACCCAATAACACTTTGCCCAACCTGGAAATTTAACCCTTTTGACCACTAGACCAATTACGCAGTCGAAACAATAACATAGTATGTTAATGCCATGCAATATTGTACTGATCAACGAATTGTGAACGCGGCCATGAGCCATTTTACCATTTATTGGAGAATCAAAAGGAATCTGTAGGACTAAAGATGTACCCAAATAGCACTGTTTCAAAAGTATCAAATGAAAATGTTAACAAATGGATCAGAAAACGTGACTGTGGATGCCAATTTGTAGTGTCGCATACAAATAAAGAGCTGGAATTGTTTATTTGAATAATTAAACCCAAAATTCAAATTTTATGTCACCTTAAAGATGTTTTTCATTCGACAATTTATTGAAGAAATGAAATTTAATCTGAATAGGGATTGTTTACACTTTCATTAGTTACTTTTGGGACAGACATTATGTATCTTTTTAAATCTGGAAGAACAATCTCAGAATTAAAGTTGCATGCTGTAACCACAAACATTTTAATGATATTAAACCATACCTTAGTGTTAAGATCTACTTCATTCGGCAGGGTATCCCTAAGGGCACGTAGACCATGGGCCACCAAGTCTTGAAGATCACAGTCCATGAACGTAGACAGATGCTTCTCAAGGTAAGTACGTGCTGACTGGGAACGGGCTCCAATGGCCATGGCACGGCAATCAAAGAAGTTCGCTGATGGGCATGTCTGGTAAATATGGGGGCCTTGGTCCTGGAAAGGAGAAAATAGAGGCATTGAATAACAGTTACCAAAACTTTTCCTAGTTTCATCGTCAAAGCTGTATTTACACCATTAATTATTTGAGAATGAATGATTCCTGACAGCTGTCAGTTTGTATACAGTTGTTTCAGTTATTCTACATACATAACATCACGCCTGTATTCCGCCAAGGGTCAGGCAGAGAGAGATGTACCTATAGGTAGTACACCTACATTACGCCAGTTGTGCTTAAGTCCCATGTAATAGGGGGCGAGCCAATTGCCATTCACTGGCCACGAATCTAGATTCCAGGCTGCTAATGAGAAGTTCCAAAATGGAAAAAAACCCAATAACGCTTTGGACCCGGGAATCGAACACAGGACCTCATGCTTCAGCAGTAACGCTAGCAACCACTAGACCAATGAGGCAGTCATTTTACATCTGATGGCAACATTATGCAACAACAATAAAATCAGAGGTTACACAACATATAAATTCATTTGTTCTCAGCATTTTGCAGTCCTTTACTGTGCAAATACTGATAACAAAAGAATACTCTCAATGGCTGGCATTTAATTACATTACAAAAATGTTGCTATGGAGTTTCTTGTCACTCTCACTTTATTCAATAAAGAGAGAGCATTGGGAGCTGTTTGTTGATAATTTTGACAACAAAACATCCAAATTTTCAGCCTACTTTGAAAAACAATTTGATAGTACCTACTTATACCAAAAAGGTTAAAAAAAAAAATCTGCAGTATTTTTTTAAATACTATTTTGAACACAGTCATATCACAACCATATTTGATTGCAGGGTCAACTAGTAGCAGTTTATGCTGAACTGGGCCTATTTGGTGCAGTATTGAGGCACACAATACTGATAAATTTAAGTTTTTATGTGTATTGTATATTGTTTGTATTAACCAAATAATTTTATTTTCTTTCCTTCTAGTATTCTAGCAAGTGACATCACAAAATTTTTGATACTAACATCATAACCAGCAACCAGCAGACCAACTCCAAGCGGTCTCTTGTCGTATCTCTGCGTACAGATCTGCATCTTGTTGCCAACTAGACCAATCAGTCTGCCAACGGGCATCGGTGCGTCGTGAGCGTACTGGTAGTTCAGGCATTCAGTGCGCATGAAACGACTGTAAGTATAATAGAAACAAACGTTAGCATATTAATGGCTTAAGCAAGTAACAAAATGATTATTTATGTACTTCTTTAAATAAAATATACTCTGTATCAGGTTTTTGAGCAAAAATAAAATTACTGTTTTCTAACACACCATTCTGGCCCGCAACAGCAGAGGACAGATGTCGCACGCTTAATAATAAACTGACCGATTACGGTTTAGGTCCAAAATGAGATAAGCAACCAAAGTAATTCATTTTAACACCATCTATCTGGAAGTCTCGGATTTTTTTCGATATCTCGTTCCTAAAGCAAGACACAACTTTATTTGTCTCTTTCACTCTCATACGTTTTCACATGGATTTTTGCAAGATAGTGGCGTAAACCATTATGCGTCGGGCACTGTCTTATTGAACACTTGGAGCTTTTATTTTAAAGTGACCGGTTAATAATTGAGTCTGTTTAGTGCAAAAATCTAAGCTAAGTTTTATTCAAATTATTCATAAAACCATGACCCATTTTTGATTAAGTCTGTTAAAATATAGAAAATGTTTTATTATCTTATCCAATATAGACTAAAAACATAAGAATGTTAAAGATTTAGGTAGATATTTAATAAAATACAAACATATTACAAAATATGACATCAGTACTTGAACAATAAATAATTGACTTTAATAGTAAACAGACTTAAGTTATGAACCTCATTTTTAAACCTTTAAAAATATAATCAAAAAACTAAATTTCTTCAAAATATCATTTCTGTATCAATAATCAGTTCATCAACTATTCCTACAATACATTATTTCGTTATTTTTATGCTTTTTCACTGATTTATAAGCCATTATGTAAGACAAGTCATGATTGCCAAAAAGTTTTATGCGTTTTCCCAAAAAACATTATTTTTTAGTTAGGTCAGTCTATTATTAAGCATGCGATGTGTGTCGAAAATGGAGGAGGCCTTTGCCCAGCAGTGGAAAATTATGGGCTAAATAGGTAGACAAACAGATTTTAACATAAATTTAAGGACCTTATCACAGAAAGATGGCAAAATTCATAAAAATAAAGACCATCAAAAATAGTAAGAAAACTTCACAATATTCAAAAAGAACTACAAATTAGACTTTGCAATGATGAAGTAAGCAAAACTACTACAATATACTCTTAAATTCCCTTTTTTTTTCTTTTGTTTAATATTGCTTTTGGCTACTTTGTATTAGTATTTGTATTTTAAGTCTATTTTTTTTATACAGAATAAAAAAATATTCTTTCTTTGTTGATTTAAAGTCTCATATTTACCTCAGCATTCTAGCATCAGCTGTCAGCCCAGAGATAGAAATGCCAATATGCTCATCAATAGGAATAACCTTCTTCTGGTAAGCAGACAATTCACTCACAGCCCTCTTCAGGGCAATAAGAACGGCAAACTGTTTGTTCTTCAAGCCTACGGTAGCTGATCCAAGCTTCACGGCTTCCATGGCATATTCAACCTGGTGGAGACGACCCTGGGGACTCCATACTGTGACGTCACTGTCATACTGGTTTCTGAACTGTAAAAAGGATGTTTAGTATTTTAGCTGGCTGTTTGATCATTCCTGTGCTCGGATACAAGAAAAAAAAAATCATAACCAAAAGGAAGAACTTTTTGTAACTGTGTTTTTTATAGAAAATTTACGGTTAAAGCAATAAGGTTATGATTTTACAACAATAAAGAACTATTATTAAACAATTATATTACGCGTTTTCATCACTTAATAAACTTATAAAAAGTTTACAAGAAGCATTTCCTAAGAAATCAGACAGAAACATCGTAATAATGCCATTAGAACGATTTTAGTAGCGGCAATGACGGAGCATAATCGACAATTTTTAGGTCAAATTAAGTAAATTTTAACCTAATTCTCGCTGTTAATGGCACTAATAATACATTAGAAACTGCTTACCATGTTAAAATTAAGTTTTCCGAGTAAATTTCACAAAGTAATTCAAGTTTATTTGCAGCAAACGAAGCCGACGATGACTATGAAATTGGAAATGTCAAAGTCAAACTTTCGTTTCTTTTTCTGTCAGCCTGTTTGTTTTTGATACTCCGAGTGCTTGGCTCCGAGGCTTTTGTCAATTTTGCCTGTCTATGATTTTTTAAACACTGGAAAATACGAAAATAGTTGCAGAAATAATTGAATGGGTGGAGAAATAAATTGAAAGTAAATGGGTAAATAAAAGTGTACATTTACATGCAATTTTAATACGTGCAGATTGCATGTTAGTTTTCATCACGTGAGCCAGCTAGATAACGATGACCAGTATTACTGAGGCAGCAAAGTATCGCTAGTCGCTCCTTTGTAGTTTCGTTCGTACCTAGCGTTCGTACACAGCGTTATACATAGATGGCGCTACAAGTCATGCTTACTGAATATTTTGGTTTATAACTTTATGAATTCAGGTAGTGTCCAGTACTTGGTACCTATAAACTTAATTGTAGGTATAGATAAAAGACACTAACTTGAAAAAGCGTGCGACCTACCAGCCAGCAAAAGGGTTCATTTTGGTGGTAGAAGTTAGGAAATAGTGATTGAGTGTGGCTTCATAATTACTTGATTTTTGAATATTTTAGTTTTGAATCACTGAGAACCTAATCCTCTTCGGAATATGTACTAAGCAAGTCCCCGATGACGAGGCTGATACAAAAAGGCACTGGTTTTAATAATATTCGAGTAATTACATTAGGTATTTGTATATTTATTTATTAAAAATGTATGAACAAGTAAAAACATATTACAAAGCGGACTTAATGCCTGAGGCATTTTCTACCAGTCAACCATAGGGTAATGCAGAGACAAAATATGGCAGGTGCAACTTATGGGATAGATAACTCGAAAATAATAAAAAATACAAAAATAAATACTAATAGGTACATACAAACAAAATAACGATCTGTAAGAAAGCTGAGATGTTTCGGCCAACTTCTGATGGATATATTCACGGTATCTTCACTTTAAAAGATACCTAACCGACTGGTTACCGAGCTGATTTCCCTAATTATTGTATTATTGTCCCTTATTGTACCTAAAGCCTTTTTATTTTGACTAGGCTACTTGTCTTTAGCTCAAGCCCGGGACGGGCCCATAAGTGGTCCACAAGCTACCTATCCATGTCAATGCCAATAATCGGCCTTTTCGAGACGTAAATCATTATCATCTTTAATTTACAGCCTACAGAAGTCCACTGCTGGCTTTAGGATACATAGATTAGGTCTCTTTAATGGCACGCCACTTATCTCAATCCTCAACTAATCTCACACAGCGCAGCTGCCACCAGCGAGGATAACTGCACCACCTACCCTAAGAGCGTCCTGCTCTGTTTGAGGATTCGCTGTCGCCACCGCAAATGTCTCAACTGAAAATATACCTACTGTATTCTTGTTCTTCAGCTTTCTGGCGTAAGTACCTAATAGGTATGTGCCCAAGTACATCAGTTAGGATGAGCATGACAAGTCTTACTTTTCATGTGACGCGTCGTACGTGAGAAGTCGCTCATTGTCACAGTCACCATTGTGTGGTATAGATCCTGAGTAATGAACAGTAAACTGGCACGATGTGAAACACGAAACGAATACACAAAAATATTCTTTCATAACTTTTAAAGATGATAAATTAAAATAAATTGGCCAGAAAAGCTACGAAGACAAGTTAAGGCCTCACCAATCTCTAGAGCAATATGCACAAAACCCGACGACGGTTTTCCCTGGCTCCAGCTGATTAAATCTTCTGTGGAGTCAGGTCCAACTACGATCTAAATCAAACTCCTGGAAATATGCCAATGTTCAGCATTCCAGACCTAGGTATTAAGAAAACTGAGAAGAAAACCAGAATGTCCAAGAAGACAGGCGCCCTTTCATAGGGAGAAAAAAGAAAGAAAGAAAATAAATTTATTTGACCCTGGTTAAGGCACACAACATTCACACAAAACAAAAACAAAAAAATGTAAAACACTTAAAAACAGTAGAGGAGGAGAGGAGGAGAAGGCCTGAATCCCAGCAGTTGCCAACATTGTACAATCGCCAGCACATCAAGTTACCACAAATTGTCAGATTTTCAATATTTTAAGGTTTAAAATCGTTTGGATATATTTGAGTTTCGTGTAGCTTGATCTGCTGGCGATTATACTTCAATAGTTATGTTGTAAGTAAGTAGGTACATTTTTATGACTTTTCCATTAATTTATATGATGAGTCCATTCATCCATGTCGCAGTTCCATAGCATATCGTCTGACCTCAATAGTTGTAGTCATAGTGTTTGTTTTTCCAGTTAGTAAAGAAATTAAGGCCTTACGTATTACATTCATTGATCTATTGTTTTTTGTCTAATATTGATTAGACTTTTAAACTTTTAAGGGATATATGTATTATGTACTGTGCCACCTGCCTTCTACCTAACTATGCCTATTTTAAGCCAGCCTTTGCGTTATGAAATTAATTATTCAAAAAGTTCATGGTGCTTATTACAATTACAGTATTTCAGGCAACAATTGGGAATTATTCCGATCTGTCACCCTGCTTTGTCCCCTTTGTAAAAACAGTTTCATCTGTCCCCCCGTTAGCAACGAGGAGACAGTTCGAACTTTATTCACTCCTATGTGTCCCCCTATCACTGATTTGGGGACAGATAGGAGTTTAGGAGGATAAGACCTTTGTCCGGGTGACAGATCTGAGTATTTCAAAATTGGTAGTTAGTTTTTAACGTTTTACTCATATAATAATCACATCACTACATAATGATAAAACCAAGTCCCCCCGCCGCGAATGTCTGTCTACACGTCTGAATGAGATAAACTCAAAAACTAACACACGGATTTTCATACGGTTTTCACCAACGGATGGGGTGATTTATGAAGAAGGTGGTGTATAGTTCATTTAAGTTTTGTGTAAATTAGCTGAAAAATTACGATGATTGTTGAAGACGTCGGTAAAAAATCATGCTGACTGGGAGCTTGCGCTGCGTAAAACAATAGAATTAGGTAGGTATATGAAAACATTGTATTAAGTACGGAATTATTCCTCTTCAAAAGATCTATTAAACATAGTAGTTTTTCAGAATATTTTATATGAAACTTCATAAGTGGAACAAATTTCAAAAGTTTGACGATTCATATGCAATTGATGATTATTATTCAGTAAGTAGGTATATCATTCGTACAGTCGCGAATCGCATTTTGATCAACATACGACTTTAAACAGAGCTGCAATTTGCAAAAAGCCAAAGACAATTTGAATTTGGCGGGCTACAGGTGACGATTCACCATAAGGAGAGGAATTAAAAAAAAACATTCCTTAGTGCAATTTCTTTATTTATAGAACTCTTGTACAAAATTTCATACTAATTTTTCTTCCAGTTTTTTAGGCATTGCGTTGTATGCCAGTGAATTCAAGTTTTTCGTTTAATTGTTTCGTAAGTTTTCCGAAAAATATTATACCTACCTATTTTATGAGAGTCATACTTTCCTGCTATGACGTTTTACTTCTGCTAAATTTATAATACACTAGCTACGCCCCGCGGTTTCACCCACGTGGAAATATCGGGATTAAAAGTATCCTTTGTCCTAATCCAGGTCATGGTCGACCCATGTGGCAAATTTCATTCAAATCCGTTCAGCTGTTTTAGCGTGGAAGCCTAACAAACAAACATACAAATATATAGTTTAGATTCACACATTCCATAATATCACGCCTTTATCTATTCCCTTAAGGCATAGGTAGAGGTGTTACCTACCTGTTGAAGTCCCTTGTCCCCATTCTGATTATCCAATACGACCCTTTGAAGCCTAAAGAATCCTCGATGTGTGGGTATGGCCACTCATCCGCAGAGTGACTGCAGTAAGCGCAGCATAACGTCACCGGTCCATGAATCTACGCAGTTTTCTTTAAGCTATGAATGAGGTTCTCATAATTTTACGTACAAAAGAATTATAGATTGAGGAATGATGTATGATACGAGTACGACAACATTGCAGCTGTTTAAAAGATGTAGTGACAAAAATTGAAAAGAGTATAATTATGCTTAGATGGTTTGGTTATGTCGTAAAGATGAATGAAAGGTGATTAACAAAAGGTATTTACAAGGTAGATGTGAATGTTAACACATCGGGAGGAGACGCTCTAGAAGGACATATTTACACCGACTTTATTCGTGATTTTCTTCAGAGAGGTGATGTACGTAGTTAAGTATTCGCCAACGGCGTGCTTGAATGACGAGCCCCCTAATTGCGAAACACACTGCCTATCACAATGTTAATAATTTTGAAGCCTACTGCTAATCCATTGCTTCATATGTTTGAAAAATTTGCCTGCTCAACAACGTAAATAACGCAATGAATGTTGTTGAACTGTCAAAATGAAAACCATTCATACTGTTAATGTTATGCAATTACCCCGCTGAAAGTAAAATGGGAAAAACTGACACCTATGCTACAAATATCTCAATACCTACTTAAAAGTAGAAACGTCTTCTGTAGGAGGCCTAGTCCCCGTAGATGTATAAACGTAAATGAAGTAAAAGGAGTATGGTTTGTAGCAGGTGGCGTTCCGTAGTTGCTGCCTACCCCCCATGGGAAAAAGGCGTGAATGTTTGTATGTACGAATGCATGTTCCGCTGATAGTGGCTCCAAATCGCTTTCACCCGCATTGCGTTTCGTTTCACGGAATCACGGAGCTAACGCACTAATCTGTTTTTGTGAGATACCACTTAGTTTTGAAAGTTGATTGATTGATATCTTCATATCTTAGTATAAGCGTTAAATGGAACGTTTACTGTTCCATTTGTTTATGTGGGCAGTATTGAACAGTTTTTCTCGAACTTACGACGTATGATGGTATGGTCAACAACATGGCAAACTATTAGTAACTAACTACGTTTATGAACGATTTTGCCACCTGATAAGTTCTATTTATGGGGACTACAGGACATAAACGCAAGTTTTATAATGCCTAAAAGTATATGTTCTATTGTAGTTAACAAAATCAGAAGCATATATTATGATATTCTTCAGGATATAATGCTCGATAGATAGTGTGTTCAAAATATAATACAACTAATTTGATACAATACAAAAAAATCACTCTAAAATCTCCTCTAAAAATGTCCTTTACCGATTCAAAAAATAACCTGCAGTCATTCTGATTTCGTCAGATTATTCTACAAACAACATAGTAACGTACCTAAGTGTTTTAATTTTTTAGTCCAATCAATATATTTTTTGTAAACAGATAAATTGGTTCATATTTTGCAATAAATTACCAGCGTTGTGTCATCGCGCTTCTCTTTCTTTTCTATGCAGTCCGACAGTGACTGTGCTTTAGCTGTTGTCAGCCTCTTAACTATTCTGGCAGATAATTAAGACTACCTATAAAAATGTTTTAAATGTGAAAGATATGTTGCCTGTGGTTTGATTTTGGATATTTTTTAAATCATACTTTAGGCTGAACGGATTTGGCATACAGGCAGACCTAAATAAATAATAACTTTTTCAACACATTTGCTCAAAAAATGCGTTTACGATGCCTGTATACATAGTTCGAAAGTAAAAAATGACGCACCATACAACGGATCGTGCGGTAAAATCGGTACTCACACCTAAGTACCTGTTTTACCGCATACTCCGTTGTATAGCGTATCCTTTACGGTTTACTTTTAATTTCCATAAATAATATATAAGAATTCCACCAATGAGTTTCTGAATAAGCTGAATAGTCGAACCTCCTTGGAAGCGCATTTGCTCAATACGTTTGTCTCACTTTAATACTAAAGAGAAAATGACACGAAAGATTTAGTTCTAATTTTCACCACGCACACGTGGCACCATTTGCAATTCGCGCCATTTTCATATTAGAAACGTCAACGATTGTTGCAACTTTCCGACTGATATTTATAAATAAAGTAATAATAAATGAGCTCAAGCGAGGAATCCGATATTAATATTGTACTGTTTTCTCCCAAATGTGTTGAAAAACGTTGTATGACAAACGTGCGGAAATTGGTATTTACAAACTCGTGACTATGGTTAGCCTTTACATTCATCTACTCGTTTGTAAAAATCAACTTACCGCACTAGTACCTATCATAAATAACTATTTTTGCCGTATAAGTAGTTACAGAAATCGTTATGAGGCCTCTGGATCCCAAACTAGGTAAAAACCTGTACTATGTCAGGACCCAGCGCTATAAACCACTTTTATAAAAAAAAATACCAACTACAAAAAATGCAGAATATACAGCTTAGAGACAGATTTATTCTTAAAAGAAAATGAATCATACTTTTTTTTTTGCATAGTAGTAGTACCTAGTAAAAATTTAAGTAGATTTTTTTGTATTTAGCAATGTGAAGATGAATGAGTGAGTGGGTGTGTAGTTGAATTTATGTGTGTGTTGAGTAGTGGGTGTGTGTATATTTTACCTGGGTTAACAATCAGACCACTTTATTTTCAGGTATACATAGCAATTTATTTGCCGCCCAAGATACAGGATTTTCCTACTTTATTGGACTTTCGACCTCTACCTACCTTTTAACCAATCTTTAAAATTGTACTTCAGTTTTTTTTTTTGTTTTTACTATTCTGTACACCTTTTGTCAAAGTCTATGTTTTGTGAATAAAATTTATTATTAGATATTATTATTTCCGTAGAACGCGAGTAAAACCACGAGCAACAGCTAGCTTAAGACGTTATCAGTGATAATTTATTTCAAATTTCTAAAACACAAGCGTAGGTATCAACTAACTAATATCTTTCAGGTTTAACCGCCTTTAACCACAGTCTTCGGTTAGTAATGCCTTGTAAACGGACCCAGTATCGGTTACCGACCGACAGGCGCCGTGAACTCGACACTAACGGTAACTTATGACGATTATCCCTTCGATTGTAATTTAGAACAGTATTGTAATTGGAAACAGGACTTTAGGCTGTTGATGAACAGCTCGCCTTCCGGTAAGGACCAGGCCCGGGTCGACGGCGCGTTGTGTTCCACGCGCGCCTCAAAGAGTTGTCAGCATAATTGACGGGGTCCGATAGGGCTGATGCCTGCCGGGGTCGCGGATTGTTCGAAAGAGTTACCGTGGCCCTGGCGCACAGGCAACTGAAGGAACACGGGTGGGTTTTAGTCAGTAAGAGTCTGACACGCCCTTCCGCTCCGCCCAGAGCGGGAGAGGTCATTTGATGATTTCCCACCCAAAAAAAAAAAAAAAAAGGCTGTTGATGAACGGGTCAACTTTCTCTAGATAGTGCTTGATAAGAAAATTTTCCTTAGGTTTTTTAGACTGCCAAATTAATAAATAAATTAATGAACATAATCATTTCCATATTTGTTAGTAACAATGTAAACTTATGAAAGTAGTGTTAGTAACATTTATTCTAAGCTGTTTATGCTGAAGAAATTCTAATTATTTCAATTTACAATTTTAATACTCATATTATTTGTTACGGGTGTTTGTGTTTACGAGTTTAAATGTTTGTAAACGCACCCATAATACAGGAGACATTCCTAGTATAGGGCAACATTTTAACAAAAAAAAAAAAACTGTCATTTCCGTACAACAGTCCCAAGCAACAGCAAGTCCAATCTCAATACAGCAGTTAAACCTTTTTGAATTAGCCTGTAATGGTACAGACAGGCTAATTAAAAAACGTTAAAAACCCAAAACAGAAACAGAGTTAATTTTTGAGAAAGAGAGCAGACTGAAATCTTCTAAACTTCTGAACAAAGTTTTACGGAGGAACTGATATACCAAATATATGTAGGTATACCCGCACACACACTATCTATCACAATCTGTAACATTTTGAAGCCTATTGCTAATCCATTGCTTTATAAGTTCGAAAAATTTGTCCGCTCAACAACGTAAATAACGCAATGAATGTTGTGGAACTGTTAAAATTAAAGCTATTCCCACTGTTAGTGTTATGCAATTACCCCGCTGAAAGTAAAATGGGAAAAAAGACACTTATGCTAAAAATATCTCAATACCTATTTAAATGTAGAAACGTCTGGAGGATGCCTAATTTGAGTGTTATCTATTGCTTCTAGTTTTCTTACAGTAACCTCGCTACTATGAAAGTGCGAATTAGGTCAAACTAATATTAGTTTTTAGAACAAAAATTGACTAACTATCAGAGGAGCAACCGACAAGTGAAAAAATCTATTATTTTTTAAAGTTTTCTGCTGTAATGTAAATAATCCCGTGGTACCGATGATTTTAATGGAAAGAGCAATATTTGCAAAACCCTAGCATAAAATAACTTCACGCCAGTATTACCAGTAGAGTTAGGCAGAGTTGTAGGTATATTACCAACCTATGTACATACCTGTCCTGTACCTAATATGATACGAGCCTATTGTCATCAACAAAAATGTAGACTCCGGGCCGCTACTAACAAATTCCTGATGGAATAACCGAATAACACTCGATCTATCTGGGGATTGATCCCAGGACCCTATTCTTGGCATCTTCCTATTTAAATAACATTCAAAATGTATGACGCCAAGGATCACAGTATAATTGACGGGGTCCGATGGGGCCGATGCCTGCCGGGGTCGTGGATTGTTCGAAAGAGTTACCGTGGCCCTGGCGTATAGGTAACTGAAGGAACTCGGGTGGGTTTTAGTTAGTAAGAGTCTGACCCGCCCTTCCGCTCCGCCCAGCGCTGGAGAAGTCATTTGATGATATCCAGCCCAACAAATAAAGCGGTTCATCTAGGGGCTTTAAAACTTGGTCAGTACTCGAATCATTGATTTCAAATTGACTCCTAAAGCTTGATGGTCAGTACACAAATGAACGACAAACTGATCTGATGATCCATCTTCCATTACGCTGAGCAAACTCAAACTCAAAGCATTTATTCCAAATAAATCAATTACAGGCACTTTTAAATAGTCAAGCGGTCGGTAAGTCAGAAAAAATTAAGCTAGTTGCCCATTCCAAAGCGTAGTAGGTACCTATGGAGAACAACGGGCAAGAAATTCCATGGACACTCTTTTAAATCAACATATACATAGTTCCAAAAAAAATTGGTTACATCATTAATGTTGAATTTATACATGTGAGAACGAAGTAAAATGGCATGCACGTTAAAAGCGTCCGTAATAAAAAATAGATGATAAGGAAAATAAACAATTCAGAAATTAAAATAAGCCGTGCCAGCTAAGAGATGACCAGGCCCTACCGACGGCGCTCGTTCACGAACATGACACATGGATCAGCACCACTCAGCTCAACCATTTTGAAGGGAACTTAATTATCCAACACACACACCACCACCAGCGAGATATTTGACATCCGACATCCGATATCGAAACAATGTAGACCACTGACCAGTTAAGTAGAGGATCTGATTTACCAATTTGATTTGCAGATCCCTAAAAATGTCTTGAGAACAACCTTCTTTTTGTTACTACTTAAATTAATGTAAATTTCACTGACATTTAGCTACAATATTACTAACAACTCAACAATATACTATATTAGTCATAGTAATAATATTCTGTGGGCCTAGCACGCACGCGCGGACTAATGGTAACTTAAATACGAACGATTTTAAATTTGAAAATACTCGTTTCACAAGTAATATGTATTTAGTTTTAAGATATTATTCATACCTACGGGTGATATTCATTGTACAGTCGCCGGCAGGTTATGCTAATGGTTAATGGTCAAGTGCAAAATCGAATGAGAAAAATGGACTGTTTGTGGTAACTTGATGTCCTTGCGACTGTACTTGCCGGATAAAATTAAACTAAAATGCTATAGGATACTTTTATTTTCGCCTCAAAAATCGTCACAAGTTACGTTACGTTTACTTCGCGTGTGCACCTTAGGGCCTCCGACGGGCTTTTGGCACGACTCCAGGTCTGGTCGTGAATGGACTACCCAGTCTGCCCACACGTTCCGATCTGTCGGATTCGTCTACACCACGTCGGCCTTACGTAAAAAAGGAGCTTTTGTGACAAATACATTTGATTTATTACCACTTTAACCTACTATACTGTAGCATTGAAACGCAAACTTTTCTGTAGCATTGATACGCAAACTTATGGAAAAGTGAAATTATTTTGTGAATTCAATAGTGTTTGTTATTAATTGACTAAATGGGGCTTATATCGAGGAGAGAATGCTTTTGAGAAAACAATAAACTCCTAATTTCTTATATTTATGACTCTTTTTAAACACATTAAAACAAGATCGGCCTTTCGGCATTTTGAGAAATTTATGCGGCCTACCCAAATGTCCTTTCTTTGGTATTGTTCGTCGAATCGTTGAGCTCCTTAAGTTCAGAGCTGAGCTGCACTTTTACTGACAAATGCATGCACTGACTGGACAGGACCACTCAATATGTGTGGTTTTTCATCAAAAGACCATGTCAGGCACCAATCTACATGGTCTTCACATGATCTGACCAAGATTATGTCTGGACTTCAAAACAGACTGACCTCTGCCTTTCTTCTCAAAGTAGTCAGATAGGAAACGCCGACCTCATCTAGTTTTTAAAATATGATTGACGTGTAAAAGTGTTTGTACAAACCTACTTACAAAAATAAACCATTTTTTTTCACGCTAGCAACCGTACGTTATTATTAAAATGTGATCAACAACTAATAATAGCTAAACGAGTTGGTTCCATATGGGTATCGAACCCACAATCTGAAGTCCAGAAACTAATCGCTCACACGCACACAATGCTACCTTAGAATAGAATAGAAATACTGTTTATTATGTACTCCATAAAAATTACAGAATTATGGGCTTTCAAAGAATAGGTACTTTAAAGTGTTTTACAATTAAATACTCTTTTGTGGTCGCTCGCACAATATATACCTACAACTACATGGACAATAATGGAGATATATTATAAGTAGGTACTGAAAAGTCATGACTTATTTGAAAGTCGTAACGTTTTCTAGCTGTGGGCGTTGCTGTATTCGCTACCTAAAGCTGAGTCACGGGTAACATAATAGAATCATAAATATATTTGAAATATAAGATTGAAGTTTACCTACATTGGTATACAAAAACAAAAATAAAAGGAAATTATACTTACGTTATGCAAGAGCGGAGTCCCCTAACAAAGCCTTGTTTGTTTTAAAGGAGGCTCCAATCACTACATGTTGTTTACTTGTTAAACTAATAAACCATTTTTCATTTTCGTTTTTTTTTCAAGGCTCTGCCAACCCCCATGGGAAAAAAGCGTGAGTTTAAGTACGTATAAGATAACACATATTGGGTGGTTATACCTGAGCACCTTGTGAAAACATTGCCTATCCAATGTTTTTTGTAGCTTTTTCAAATAAAGAAAGAAAGAAAAATATTTAACTATACTATTTTTTTCTTTTATTTTTTTAATTATATTTTTTTTTGTAACTGCTTATTTATCTGTTCATTTGGTTTCTATTCAGGTTTAAACCCTACCATGAGTTCAGTTTAGTAGTAGAGGTTGTAGATTTCAAAGTATACTTTCATTACAACTTAAATTTCTACCGTTAAGAAAAACTACTGTGTTCTATTTTAAGGACGTTGCAAGATTTTGCAGTTATATCATGGGATAATTAACAAATAATATACCTGTGGAAAGGATCAAGGGACATCATAACGAAAAATTTCAGCATAGGTTCAGAAGATAATTCTATTCTCCCAGGATTGAAATCAAAATGATTTCAACAGATTTTATTAACCTTCACAGGTTCCGTTTTGGCTGAAAGTAGTTTTCGTTGAAGTCTTTTGCAAGGCTAAATGTAATTTATTGAAAATGCTAAATGAACCAAAGGACGTTATTAATAAACATTTTTTTAACTTAAAACAAGACTTTTAAGTACCATTTTTTTTTTTTTCTTCGAAGTAAGTGGTTAGCAAAAGATTGACTAAATCTTCTCCAAATAACTTTCTCTCTCGATTGTACGAGACATCACAAACTATAAGTTATGTGTGCAACTGTATTCCCATCCCACGTCCCATGATCTGTAGCAAAAATGACGTCACGGGTGATCACAGCTACCACATAAAATGCTACGCGCGCCCGCTACGAGCACCAAAACCGTAGAGCCACTGCTACGGCGTAGACGCGCTACGCACCATCCGCGTAAACTTCGTACGATCTCGAGTGATTTTTTCGGGTATGTGAATTGTATATTATAATGTGTTTATTTGTACATAGTGGTTTAACAGTGGTTTAACTTAATGTTTTTTGCAACTGAATCAAAGTTATCTTGGTCCAAGTAATTATAGGTTTAAATCCAATTAGGCCATATTTGTAGGTAAACTATGGAAATAGTAGGATTTTAAAGTTTTAAATTCTAAAAAATTAATTTAAAAATTACTTATTATGCATTAATTAAAACTATTAACAAAACCATGCCCTTTGAATAAACTATTATTTAGCATAAAGAGTTTTCTGAAAATGATGTACAATTTGGCATTACAAAATAAAACTATAAACATGTACCTAACAGATACTTATTTAACTGCAGCTTATACAGACACGAGTAAACCTTAATTAATTTTCAATGTCATCAAAAACAGCTCGTTCATGAATACAGCGCCTAATTCTATGCTAATTACGATTTAAGAGCTAATATCTTGACATGATTTTATAATCTACTGTTAAATTATTTATACACACGGGTAAAATTAACTGTTTCGGGTAGAAAGCTAGGATATAATTAGGCTATTTTCATTGTCATAATTTACATAAAAAGATCTTATTCTGTCTTAAATAATAACCTTTAGCAGACCTTTATTGCAAGCTCGAAATTGTTGATACGCATAAGATAATAAAAGAAAAAGATATCGAGAGGTGTCGTGGGACACCCGGTTGGAACGAATTTCCTTTCGCTGTATATTATGTGTTAAATATCAGGCACAGTGAAATTAATTAACAACGTTTGAGAGTAAAGTAAACGAAAAATAAAACAGATACTATGCCTGTAGCATTAAGTCCGCCTTTGTATATTTGTATGCCTAAAGGATTAAATAAAAATAAATACTATAACAAAAGTGTCGTGACTGTCAAAATTTAACACTTTTTGCGGCCTAGCTCTCACTCATCAAGTGTGCAGAGTAGAACGAGTGACAAGGAAATTCGTTCCAAAAGATTTTTTTTTTTTAAATTAAAACAAGCACAAGTAAAAACTTACTGTACAAAGGCGAAGTTAATGCCTGAGGCATTTCCTACCAGTCAAACTTAGGGTTATGCAAAGACAAAACATGGCAGGTGCAATATACGGGATAGATTGCTCGGAAATAACTATAAAATACAAGAATAAATACTAATACATACATACATAAATATAAACAAAAAAAAAAACATACATACAGTCGAACATATAACCTCCACCTTTTTGGAAGTCAGTTAATAATGATATAATGGATGAAATGGGATGAATGATGAGATGAGGATGGGATGAGATGAGATGGGATGATGGAATGATGAATGAAATGGGATGTTTCGGCCAACTTCTGACGGATATGCTTATCAATTATTGTAGAGAGCGGTGTAATCAGAATAAATAGTTTCGATTCTAAATTGCTGTCCAGCAAAGCATTGCTACTTAGGAGTACTTAATAGAATTTTGAAACGTGATATTGGTAGAAATGCGTTTAGAAATCTTCTAAACGACTACTTGTAAAAACCTGGAATACTATCATCTGCCTAGTCTAACCGGATGCAGCTTTTTATGTGTACCACCAGTATTTTACATGGAGGGACTGCCTATCTGACCTCCACAACCCAGTTACTGGGTAATACGATACCCTTTGGTAAGACTGGTTAAAAAAAAAAATGCTTAATGCGTTCATCTTTGACTCTTATTAGATCTTCTGAACAGCCACATAAGGATTAAATTATCCATTTGGCAATTGTCATAAAATTCAAATAAAAACACAAGTTATCCCCATAACCATGATTCTGTATATTGGTAACAAGGACACTATGATTGGCACACAGCCAATGCTAAAACTCAGGGTTTTAATACATCTCCTAGATTTTATCAAGGAGACACATATCTGTAGGAATTAACTGGATTTTGACGATGCCTTATTGATGTTAATAATTTTAATAATTGAGGCTGTTACAAGCCGTGTGCCCCATACACACTTTCATGCCCTATTTAACTCTTTTAGGGAATAAATTTTCCAAAAACCATCCTACGGCTTACATTCGTTACGTAAGGAACTCGTGTGCTAAACTTCATGTTTCTGGATCCAGTGGTTTAAGCTGTAAAAGAAAGAAAGGAAGCAAAAGTATTAATTGGGACTCCCACAGGATTATCACTAACTAAACTAAACACATGAGAGCAGTGGTGGCCCGGTGGTATCGACCCCGACTTACGAGTTGTAGGTTACGGGTTCGGACCCAGGCAGGCGCTTTACTTTGTGTAAATAATTTCATCACCACTGTTCTCAAAACAGTGAAGGAAAACATTGTGAGGACTTGTGACATCTACCAACTCGCACTGGGCAAGCGTGGTAGATTACAGCCCATTCCCTCTCAAAGAGAGGAGGCCTGTGTCCCAGCAGTGGGAACATTATAGGCTGATTATGCATTATGCAAACTAAACACACTCTAAAAAACAGAAAAAAAAAACAATTAAACATAAGTAAATTGAAAATAAAAACAGAAAGTTCTGAACGAGGCCAAAAGGCCCCTATCCAACATGAAGCTGCTGCTGCTGTACGTCTGTCAGTGAATGAAAGAATGAATGAAAGATTTTAAGTAGATTGTCAAAATGTTCTTAGCGGCTTTTCACATACAGAGTAGGCGCGAGCTCGAGCTTCGATCACTATGTTCGGAAAATTCCGATTTCAAATAATTTTGCCAAAGGTTTCCTCGAATAATTGTGATAGAAAATATTGTCCAATTGCCTCGCCCCCTATTACATGGGACTTAAACATAACTAGCGAAATGAGCGTGTATTATAGGTACATTTCTGCCCAGCCCTTCGGGGAATGCAGGCGTGATGTTCTGTTATGTTGTGTAATGATATTTATTAATTCACATAGGTATGACAGTTTATAATCGGAAATCCGGGTACAATCAAGCACGTATTTAAAAAAAATACCAGCTATTTAGATTTCTGAGAAAAACCCTCTTGTCATACAGGGAAAGCTTGAGCAGCAGATATTGTAAGTAACAGAAAATAATTCCATCTAAATACTATAAAGTACTAACTCTTTTATGTTCATTAAAGGTTTTTTTTTTGTTGCAACTCGTCACATCCGTGTACCAAACATTTCCATTATCAAAAAAGCTGCTGTATTTGCAGCACTAAATCCTCTTAGTTTTTGGCACAAAAATCAAGATATTTTTAGTACTGAGAAAATTTTACCGGTGAACCAAATATTATTCAAATCCTTAGCCTGTTATTGTGAGTGGGAAACATGAGAACTTTTGACTGTATTATTACGATTTCCCTTTTGATTTTGTTTGCTGCGTTTTTTTTAATTTTCACAGTAAGGTCTAAGATCTTAAAGAAATAAAACGTTACATAAATAACTGAGTAGCCTCTGCCCGCGACTTCGTCCGCGTGTTAGTCAACTATAGGTACTATAAGAGCTCCGCACTCTTACTGTACCGGGATTGATGAAAGACGTAGTTTTTATATTAATATAGGATAATTATTTCTAGAATTTTAACTACTTATTTTTTCATCTCACGGGGCTGTCAGCTCTCAAAGCCTCTTCTCTTCTTTCCTATTCTTTTAAATATAAAAATAGTATTTATCTCATTATACTTCCCATCAACAAATACTTGTGGATGTTTCCTGGGGCAGCCATGCAGACTAAAACGTCTGTCGCACGCGTAGCATGACCGCTGTAGAAACGGGTTTTGTCGACGGAAGAATAGACAGAATGACAGTTTGTTGACAGATTTGTAAAGAAAAATTTCCACGTTCTGTCATCATTTTGTCTATTCTTCCATCGACAAAACCTGTTTCTATGGTGATCATGATACGCGTGCAATACAATAAAACATATCTTATGACTCTGGACAATAGTGTAGCTTTCAATCAGGAAAATTATTTTTGTAATCGGATCTGTTCTTCCAAAGATATTATCTCTTACAAATAAACAATCAATTTTACCTCTTTATAACATTAGTGTACTTCGACAAATATAATAATTCTCATGCTATATATAGGCACATTCAGTGCCCGGAATCTACGTTATGTTGTTGGTGGAGTGTTATTGAAGACATCTAGCTTGGTCACATACTTAATTATATTACCAAAAGCGGCAATGTACGGCAACAATGACCAGCAAATACCTATTGTGTTATCAGAAGGGATTAAAATCATTATTTATGGCAGAATCCTACAATATCAAACATGACTTGCTAAATCATTTTCTTCAATATTTAAATATAATATGAACCAGCGGGGTAGTTGCATAACAGATTAAGAGTAGGAATGGCTTTCATTTTGACAGTTCAACAACATTCATTGCGTTATTTACGTTGTTGAGCAGACATATTTTTCGAACATATTATTATGAAGCTAGCTAGGGATTTAGCAATAGGCTTCACAAAATTATTCACATTGTGATTGATAGTGTGTTACGTAATTATGGTGCCGGATTAATGAAAAGGAATAATATAGTAAAGAAACTTGTGGGAATACGGCGTGAGTTTTTGTTCTGTGAAAAACAATATATTTATATGTAGGTCAGATAAAATTTGACGCCACAGATATATTAAAATGAAGGTAAACAGAACTGCTTTGTTCAGATTTAATAGTATACCGATCAAATTACAGGTACAGAGACATTCTAATTAAAGCCCGGAATACACATGCCTGTAACTTGGACAAAAGTATGCACGTAGCTTGCATGCCATTACGGTATTCACCAATCAGAAGTTCTTATGGCACAAAAGTATGCAAGCTACTTGCATACTTTTGTGCAAGTCACAGGCAAGTGTATACTGGGCTTAACACCCGGCTTTCGGATCGAAAAACTACGTCATGTTAAAATTTGAATGTCAAGTAATCTGATTGGCTGTTGATAATTCAGTCAACCAATCACAGCAGCTAAAATGCGTTTCAGAAGCGGTTATCAAATTTCCGTGTTGATTTTCATTTCAGAAACCGGGTGTCTCTTATAAAGTTAACATCGGCAAACTTGTTTAGAAGTTCTTAACAATTCTTGATGATCCTGTAATTACCTCAAATTACTTTATTTCTGAACCACAATTGCCAAACCTAAAATAAATGTCAGTACCTTCTCTTAGCTTCCAATTACCTACTTAAAATTATGTATTATTTCTTCCAATGCTATCTCAAAGTTTAATTAGAAAATAATTATTTAATGCCATCTTTTTGACGTTTTAAAGACTTCTTTTTAATGAACTACACTCTTAAATTGATCATATTTTTGTTTCATTTACAATTTTCTGACGTTTCATTTTACATTAGATTTTTTTCATTTCCTTATTACTCATAAAATATTAATTCTTTTTTATTGTTTTTACTTTTATTTGATCGAATTTTCAGTATCGTTCATTATTGTTTAATATTCCATCAATTTACTACGCCAATTAATTTAAGTTGAGCTTCGCTAAAAACATATTGCTACACAAAGCAATAATTTAAGTTTTTCAGTCAGCATAAGAATGTTCGAAGAATAGTTCTGTAGCAATAGAATGTACCCCTTTAAGTAATTTCGTCATTATTGAGTACACATTGTTGTAGGTTTGTTGAAATTGAACTAAAATTCAATTAAAATCATTGAGTTCCGTTCATCATCTTCATTTTGTTCTTTAACTTGAGTTATACTATATTTTTTAATCGTTTTTTTATCATGAAGACCCTAAACTGCTGACAAGCGATGAAATAAGAATAATTAAAACAATTGAAATATCATTACCAAGTCAAGAAAAGAGGACAACACGTACTATTGTTGATTATTCATTTGAATTCACACTTATAACTAAACGTCTTGGTGACCACCAAACCAATATTACCAGTCCCCTAAATGAATTCAAATATTCTTCTATCGTACCCCTGTCAAATAAAAATACATACTTAATGATGTCACTGAGAAGTCTCTCAAAGGTTCTACCCTTAAGCAATTTTAGCCAAAGATTAAGCAATAGAATACATTGTCAATATTATTATAGTCAATATTAAGGAATAATAAACAAGGAAAATACTACTGTTTACATAAAAAGGTTTTCTTATGGCAACTCTGAAACCTAAGGGACTTAATTAGATGAAAGAAAGTATAAATAAATAGTGTTAATTCTGTATTACAGTGACTTAGTAAATCGTATTACTGCTGTATTGCTTTTCCAGCGGAATAAAAAAGAAAGAAGTAGTTTTGAGTTGGCAAATATACTTCTTTGGTGAGTTTTGTTTAGTAGTTTATTTTGAAACCTCTGATTCTTTCACATCGTTTTCCTATTCTCTGTAATTAAAAAAATCTCCTATTTCCTGTTCTCGGTTTTTGACACCTTTGCAGCGTCATCTATAACGCCACATACGAACTACGCGTCACACTGACGTCACGCAAAATCCTATATCGCGCAAACAGAGTTTACCGCGCAACTAGCATATATTCAACGCATCCCGATATCAAACGTGGGACAGTTGCCCACCAGACACGACACCTCTGGTCGGAGGTTCCTCCCTTTTCCATAGAGTATGAGTAAGCTTTACACCCTGTTCTTCATACCTCTATACCTTAATGTCAAATACTGGTCAAAATGACAGATTTTCATGACGGCCGTTGGAATATGACGGCCACCGCTTTTCACCGAAACCAAAGCTTTTGTATTTAATCATTTCATAGTGTCAAAAGACAATAATTAATTGTTTACTATTTTAGTGGATACCTACATCATGAAGACAATCAGTTTAAACAATTTTCTAGATAAATCTACTAACATTAGGACTTTTATCTTTCCCAAACGGGCAGACAGAGGTTGGTGTGGTGCATAGTTTTTTTTTGTGTGTTCGGTTTTGGTACTTGATCATATCGTCCACTTAGTAACATAATAGTGGGGTCGTCAACCACGCGATTCACATTTTCGAGTATATAAGATACACATACAACTAGAACCCTTTTTACTTTGTAATTTTAGATAGTGCTTGGAAATGGAAACTAAAACTATGTAGGTAGTACCAGAATTCAGATTCATCTATCAATAGTGTAAAGCTACATGATGTTTTTTTTAACTTAACAGACAGCTGTGCGGTTGGGGAGCTTTTTGCGCTACTTCTTCTCCCCAGCTAAAGCACTAGGAAGTGGTGACGGGCGGGCGTTTTGGGGGACTGTCTTATGTAATTTTGACTTTCAAAAAGTGCCGCTTCTGTGCTCAATTTGAATAAATGACTTTCGTTCTTTGATTTTGAATTAAGTTTCTTGCCTGTGGCATAGTGGCAAACAATAAAATTGATGCAATATATGAATGGCATCATTCAAACACAGTTTAGACCGTGAAACTTTTATTGTTGCTTCAACATATTATGCCACAGACAATTAAATTGCACAGTGTAAATCAGGCTTTATTCTCTACACAACACTTCGAAATTCAAACGATTTCGAGTGTCAATCCGCAATGATTAACCAATTTTAAAAACAAATGAGTTCGACGTCTAGGTTGTGTGCGGTCACTTCAAGAACAGAACTCTATTATTCCTAGCGGAGACTTGAAGGCTCCCGGAGACAGGCACGAGGCGACAGTGCGACGCGATTTTGCGATATATTAGGTCGGGAAAAAAGTTTATTCTTATTTTATATACAAATTCAAGACTAAGAGCTCGTGTGGCACCCAAGTATCGAGCTTTTATGGTTTCAGACCTTTTCAGATGGGTCAAAACGGTTTTGTGGTCAATCTCTAACTCTTCAGCAAGGTATGTCGTAATACTACGAATATAACGATCTTGCTCTACTTTAAAAAAAATGGAAACGACTTATCCGTAACAGGGCGACCAGAGCGAGCTGCATCATTGACATCAAAATTCCCGTATTGAACACGCTTGAACAACCTTTGCGCTACTCTTAATGACACGGCCTTAAATTCATAAACGCCACAATTTTTTTTTCCCGGCTTGTTTCGCATTTTTCTCTTTTTTGTATCAAAACTTCAAAATGTATCGAACTTCTTAGTTAGATTCCCTCTTTTTGGAGGACAGAAAAACAATTGATAAATGGCGGGATATCGTTTGTATTCTTTATTTTCCTTTTTTTAAATGTCATCTAATTAATAGTAACAAAACCAGCCAGATACAAACAGTACAGCCAAAGAGATTTTACTAAAACTTTATACCTATCAAATACGACAATATGCGTAGAACCATTTCTAATTCTGTCGCAATACACACGTCGTACGACAAGTCGCGTCTGTCTGCGGTTAAGTGAACTTCAAAATGAACTTTGCAGAATAAAACTACTTATTATTGATGAGAAAATGAGAAGAATAGATATAGTGTTATTTGTGTTAATGGCCTCAAAAAGGCTCCCAGGAGAAACGTCCTTTGCTCCTTAGGCAGTTAACATTTAACGATTACTTACAGTAGCTACGTGACTCAATTAAAACAAGAAAGTACAATGTAGCCGTTCCAAATATCGGTCTTTCAATGTTGTAGTACTTATAATTTATAAGGTAATACTTACTTACAGTCAAGAAAAAAATGCGGGGCAGTCTTTGGGGACTGCCGATATAAGTGAAAACTAAGTAACTTGTGAATTGTATCGTCGAAGCGTGCGGTGACGATGACGCGAGTTTCACGCTTTTTGTTCACCCAAAAAGTACACTTATATAGGTACACAGTATACATATATATCATGGAAAGCGTTCGGTGACGATGACGCGAGTTCCATGATTTTTGTTCACCCAAAAAGTGCTCAACACGCCTAAAGAAGTTTTCACTTCAAAAAAAAACAGGCAATCATGTCGACTCACGACAGAAGTGAAAATTTGATGTTAAAATGTGCTTGCACTGCTGGCCAATAAGCGCAACACGCCATACTCATATCTACAGATATACTGTTAACATAAGCATGTTGATGACGCGAACCTGTAAGATTTTCTCCTACCAAAAATAACTCGACGCGCTTCTAGAAGTTTTCACTACAAAAAGGTCGTGAAGAAATGTGGACATACTACCTGGACTGGACTCCGAATTCACCTAAACAATACGCAGTTAGCAAGCGAGGTTGTCAATGCAAGTTCTTAAGACATATGCCTAGCTATAAACGATTCTCTCGCTTAAGAAACGAACAAAAGATTGTAGGTTCCTTGTAAGTAAAAGAGACCCATAGATTATTTGTTGATCGCCGACTGTTTTTACCGCCCGCCGCCCGCCTCCGGCGAGTAGGTACTCGTTTGTCGCAGTGACAAGAGCTATCAAAGAGATTAGTCGCTTAATGACGCTCGCTTGGCTTGCAGAACACTCGCTGAGAGACTCACGCTTGGACCGTAATTACTAGAGATCGGATATTCGGATGCATATTCACCTAAAGTTGAGACGTTGGCTAATATGGAATGCGTTTTTGTATCGAAAACATCCTAACTTTAACTAACACACACCACCCCTCCTCTTACACCCTACATACATATATTTGCATCGGGGGTTAAACATTAATTTTAAATAAATATACATCAGAATAGTTACGCAATCCAAGAAAGCCGCGGTTTTTTTTTTTTTTTAAAGTCGTTTCATACTATACACCCGACTAGTTATGCATTCCCAGTGTTCCTAGCATCCCACGTATTTAATTACAAAAAAAGTCGCTTGCATACTTGCATGCATCCGAATATCCGATCTCTAGTAATTACGCATACCAGCGAGTAATCGCTCATCGCAGTTGTCGCCGTCGCGCACTCGCTGTCCGTTGCTCGTCGACGATACAGGGGCCTAATTAGAAGAGACCTTTGCCCTGCACTTAGACAGTAACAGGCCGTTATACCCATTTACAACTATAGTTAGTTTAGGAACTAAAACTACACGGCGAAAGGTCATCCCTGTTCTAGTTTTGATCGCATAGTGCAGCTGCATCCTATCAAAAACATGTAAGGAAGAAATTTAAAACATCGCTTGTTCTCATAATACTTATAACGCAACTCCCAGCAAATATGTAATAAGCACCTGCGTTTAAATTTTAGTAATTACGGAGATTTTAATACCACTAACACTAGTGAGTATACCAAATACCATCTTTTTATATGATATGGGGCAGCCGAGTTGACTGACCGGTATAAATTACTATCACTTTACGATGGGCTCAATCTAACAAATTATTGGAAGATGATAGGCCTATCTTAAAACCTCAGTAAGGTTACTATGATTGGTGTTAATTAATGTAGTCTTCTCGCCTTTCAATAATCTAGGTGTCACTGACCGGCCCATACCGTCAAACGGGGTGAAAAGGGATGCAGGGGTGAATCGAGACGAAACTTTAAAAGGGATTTTAAAATTGAAATAATATAGTTTGTTGCCAAAAAGGACTCTAATGTGTTGACTGTATTATAATTAACGATTAAGTGCCCTTGTTGGCAAGATTTTTTTATATTATTTCAATGTTAAAATCCCTTTTAAAGTTCCGTTCCGATTCACCCCTGAATCCCTATTCACCCCGTTTGACGGTACTTACTTAATTTTATAAGTGTCACAATGTCACAACTGTCGAGTTACGTATTATTATTATCTCTAACTGCCTCGCTGGTCTCGTGGTTCCAAGCGTGACTGCTGAGCGTAGGGTCCTGGGTTTCATTCCCAGGTCGGGCAAAGGGTTATTGGGTTTTTTTCATTAGGAATTTCTTAGTAACAAGCCCGGAGTTTGGAAGTTGGTGATGTGATGCCCCCGTGCCTCGGAAAGCACGTTAAGCCGTTGGTCCTACGTCTGATCTCTCTCCGGTCGTGTCGGATTGCCGTCCCATCGGACTATGAAAGTGAGGGAAGAGAGACCTGTGTTTGCGCATATACTTGTGCACTATAATGTCTCCCGCGCGCAAGGCTAGTCTCCGTTGAGATTGGCCCCCATGACCGAAATACGGTCTGGATAACTATATTCTCTCTCCATTACGAAATTCCAAGTAGCATCCCAGAGACTGGTTTCTGCGCTTATTGGCAATAAGCTCGCGCCCCCTTTTACATCATCATCCTGTCTTTTCTCAACTATGTTGGGTCAGCTTCTAGTCTAACCAGATAGAGCAATATACCAGTATTTTAAATGGAGCGACTGCCTAATCTGACCGTCACACACCAGTTAGTTAGTAACACGATATCCCCTTTGTAAGATTGGCTGTCAGACTTTCTGGCTTCTGACTCAAGTAACGGATGTTAAAGATCTACAAATGATAACCGACCAAGGGCTTTCCTAGGCACGGAGGGTCTCGGTATGAAACAGATGGTCACCCAAGGACCGACTTTGGCAAGTGTAGCTTTATCGTGCGCCTAATAAAACTTAGCCACGAGCCTCTTATTACATAGATTTCATAATATTAAAATACTAATGCAACAATACTACCCGGGTACCTCTGTCTACTCTCGAATCATAACAGCCGTGACGTTTTTATCATTCAGGCATACATACATAAACTCACGCCTTCTTCCCATGGGGGTAGGCAGAAACTATAGAACGCCACCTGCTACAATCCTTACATACTCCTTTTGCCTCGTTTACGTTCATACATCTGATCATACATGCACGCCGATTGCGAGTACTACGCACCTGACCTTTCTGAAGAACATGACCAATAAGGTCACTATATGTCTTCCAAGGGCGTCCCCTCCCGGCGTTTCCACTCACATCTGCCTTGTAACTACCTTTTTTTAGTCGCCCTTCATTCATCCTCTCAACCTGACCAAACAATCTAAGCATACTCTTTAAATTTTTGTCACTACATCTTCTTTTAAACCGCATTGTTGCCTTATCACATCATTCTTCAGCCTCTCATTCATAGTCACAGCACACATGCTTCGCAAGGAACGCATTTCCACAGAATTTATTCTACTTTCATGCCTCTTTTACAAAGTCAAAGTCAAATCATTTATTTCAAATAGGCACATAAAAGGCACTTTTGAACGTCAAAATTTACAAAAAAAATAGAATTGATTCTAGTTGCCCCTTCCAAAAGGTAGTTTCGTATGGAGAAGAATGAGCAAGAAACTCCACCGTTACTCTTTTAAAAATGTTTTACAATATTATATATACATTAATTATATGTGAAGACGATGCACCTAGAATAAAATTACTATACCATAATAAGTAAAAATAATTAAATATAACGCATGACAGGTAAATGAATTATGAGATAGATACATGGTGCTCACATATTTACAAATATTGAACAGTAAATGAAGTAATAATTTAGTGTGTGAGTTAAAGTAGTTACATAATGTAAAAAACAATGTCATAAAAATTATAAATTATACAATTAAATTAGCAACCAGTTTGATTTTGTCTAGACTCTAGATTGTCCTATGGAGCAGGACCAGCATGTTTCCAAGCATTCTTATCTAGGATATAATCCTCTAATTTGTAATATGCTTGTTTACAAAGTGTACTTTTAATATGAGTTTTAAATTTTCTTTCATTTAATTGCAATATATCACAAGTTATTTTGTTGTAACATTTAACACAGTACCCCATAAAAGATGTATGTACTTTACACACACTTTTGCCACACCCAACACTCACTTTCATTCATAAGCGTAGGCGCCAGCACACCATTGTGAACAGCCAGTCGTGCTCTTTGGACATCAACTGGTTAGTCACAATTGCATGTGTAGCACCATTCACATTATTTCCCGCATTTACTCTTATTTCCACATCTCCATCAATCTTTCCATCCCTTGTAAACAGACTCCCCAAATATACGAACTTACTTACTTGCTCCGCACTCTTATCATTTAATTTTACATCACATACCGATACATCCTCTTCTCTTTCAAACACCATGACCTTCGTCTTATTCACATTTTTATATTCAAACCTTTCATTTTATATGATTCATCCAACACAGTCACCATGTCTTGCAACTCTTCTACTGAATGATGTAGAAAATTCATTCCTTCGCAAATCCTGTCATAAGTCAGTCTTTCACGTTACAAAGGTACCTTGTGTACATAATAGCTTCCACTCTGCGATGGATGTAAGATAATCTAAACAAAGTGACGGATCTCGAAGTAAAAAGATTCGAGTTACCTGAAAAAAATATAATATATACATTTGTTATATATCTGTATTCTTATCAAGAATGATTGTCACGTATTATATTTCAACGCCGTTTTCTTGTTAGTATGTGGATAAAAGTAGATTTTGATATCAAAAAGTAGGTGAGAAACGTATTTTTGAATCAATATCTGAACTAGTTCGAGTCTTGAATAACGTATAGTATAGGTACAAAATAACTTTCTTAGTCTTTAAAGTCTTATTTTTTTTTTAATTTTATGTCTTATGTTAACTTGTAAGTTGTTAGTTTGGTTAACAAATCACAACAGCAACCAACATATTTGACATTTGTTCAACCGATCAAACACTTTATCTGGTTTTCATAAAACATACCATACAGTCCTCTACCATAGCCAATATCTTCTCTCATGATAGGTAAGTATTAAGGTTCATTTTACTCTGCTTCTGCCTGCCTTGGTCCTAAGCAACATAGCGTTGGCACACTATGTTTTTTCTTTAATTATCCCCTGACAGCCATCACCGCATTATTCACTCCCGTTTCATTAATAAAAATCCTTACTAAAATTGATTTTAATAAGTTCCCTAAAATCAAAGCTTCTTGTGGAATGGAATCAGTGGAATGTTATAGGTTAAAAATAACGGTAACCTTTATGTACAGCTATTTATAATAATTCCATTATTTTGCTCACTTCTCCGTGTTAAGGCTGAAAAAAGTAATTTGCCTTCGCTACCCAAAATTCTATGAAAAATAATGAACAACTGACTTAATAAAAACCGAGTTTTGCTATTTACGTTTTAATCTTGTAATACCATTTAATTAGACGCTGAAATCTGTGTTCTCTTTATTAGAAAAGGTAATTCCATAATCTTTTAAAAATATAGTTAAGATCTTGAACTGATTTTAGCGTTGACTTAGAAAAACTAGTTAAGTACTTGAATAATAAAACCATATTTTTCCATATAATGAAACTTCTTTTGTCGTTATATCTACTAATGAAAAAATAAGTTTAATTACATGGAATAATATGGTTTTATTATTCAAGTAAGTACCTAGTTTATTTAAGTCAACGCTAAACTCAGTTCAAAATCCTAACTATATTCAAAACTCCTAAATAATTTCTACAATCTGCGTCCCTAAAGATTATTGCGGAAAATTAAAATCCTGAATAATTTTCGTAGGAAATCATCTGGTTTGAAATGTTTACCTTAGTCATTCATGTTGAATACAAAAAAAATACCCTTCATGAAGCCTTCATCTACGCATTCTGTCATCAAACTACTTAAGTATCTTTGTGCAAAAATAATTGTTGGGAAACGAATTTTGTTTTCGGTATGAACATTCGCTGTTAAAGCTGACGCGGCCATTTTTTGGGAATCAGCGCGTATGTCGCGGTGCTTCCGGTTTACTTCCGGTTATATCGGCACGAGTGATTAAAATGACGATATCACTAAAATTTTGTATTGGAGCTGTACATAAAACTTATGTCGTTGGAATTGTTATGAAATAAGCTAATTAAAGACGAATTAGTACAGTATAACTTTACGAAAATTAATAAAAAATCCGCAATGTAAAGCACAAACACATTGTGCTTATGGGTGCTTGCAACGGTACAGGGATCGTGGAAGTTATAACATAAAATATTTAAAAAGTTGAAATTTTGACCTTCAATAATCCTGGGAACCAGGGTTTCCAGGTATGGTGCAGTACAAAAAAAATATCATTGTAACGGGAAGGACAAGTGACTTTCGGCTTCAATAAGAGTATTTTTACACTCTTTAAAAGCGCCGCAATTCCGCCAAAGCATATCTGGCAGAATGTGGGTTCAGTAATCATTTTTTGTCTACCCCATCAGGAAATACAGGCATGGTGATATGTAACGTATCACGTAAGCACAGCACCTAAACACATGCGTCAAAATGAAAATATATTTACAAGTAACCCTGCAATAATCACATTCGTTGGGGAGCTGCCGAAAACTTTTGATAGATGGCGCTCTAAGCATATTTGCTAAGGTCGGGAATAAGTTTCGAAGTCACTACATCACGTTAATACTTGTACACAATGTTTTGTTCTTACTATGTACTTCTAAAGGGATAATACTATGACTAGATGTTGCCCGTGTCTTTGGTCGTATATGAATTTTAAATCTCGTTTTCAAGAATCGATTTTCGAAAAAATATTTCTTATCGTAGGACCTGTACCTACCTTTTTTTTTTTTTTTTTGGGTGGGAAATCATCAAATGACCTCTCCCGCTCTGGGCGGAGCGGAAGGGCGTGTCAGACTCTAACTGACTAAAACCCACCCGTGTTCCTTCAGTTGCCTGTGCGCCAGGGCCACGGTAACTCTTTCGAACAATCCGCGACCCCGGCAGGCATCGGCCCTATCGGACCCCTTCAATGATGCTGACATCTCTTTGAGGCGCGCGTGGAACACGACGCGCCTGTGACCCGGGCCTGGTCCTTACCGGACGGCGAGCTGCCCATTGCTCGCCGTCCGCAAGCCTGCGCCTACGGTGGCCGGGAGTCGGCAATTGACTCCCGACGCCCAGGGTGTCTCCTCCTGCGGCGACTAGGGGCGTGAGGGCGCAACGATTGCCGCACCCTCACGCGCTCCGCCTCCTCCTTCGCGAGCATTACTGCTTCACAGAAGGAGGTGACGGCTTCCCATTCCCTCTCGCTCCGTACCATGGCCTGTACCAGGGCCGGACGCGAGAGATCGCCGCCGCCGATCGCCGCCACGAGGACACGGCGGTACTCCACCCAAGCTGGGCAGATCTCCACCGTATGCTCCACCGTGTCCTCCGCTCGATCCACACAATGCCAACACCCGGGCGTTTCCTCCCGCCTTATCCGAAACAGGAACCTCCCGAAACAGCCATGTCCGGTGAGGACCTGCGTCAGGCGGAAGGTGACCTGTACCTATCTACGAGTACATTTCTGTTTAAATTCAGTGTTTCTGTTTTCAGTGGTTAAGATTGCGTTGTTTTTAGTAATGAAGCGTATGAAGATTGATCAGTAAGAAGCATTCAGGGTTATCATAGGAAATTTTGGGAAATATAAGCTAAGTCAAAAGCTTATCAGTTAATAGGTACTGTAGCTTTGTTAAGCAGAAATAAAGAGCAGGCTTAGTCCTTATCCTTAAGCACTTAAAATTGTTTATATCTGCGCTTGAAGTTAGAAAAAGTTTTACCGGGTTTAGGCAGACATAAGTATTAAAGTCTCCAGAAGAACTCTTCATTATAAAAAAATTACAAAACAGTATACGACAGCAAATCCCGGAGATATTGTTCATAAAACCTCTTTTGATATAAAGCCACGGTCTATCAGGTTCCCAAATACTTCTTAATCGTTTTAATCCGAAATGTCCTCAAATGAAGACTGTATTTTATTTTCCCTTAGATAGTCATTTTCATTGAAAACATTTTGTGATTAATCTTGAAAAGGCTTATGTTTTTACGGGTACTGTAGCATGACAAGAAATAAGTTTGGGCCCATATTTTTGTGATGAAAATACTTATTTATTGGGGCTTTTTTGGGACTTATTTTATTTACTTGCCCTGTTCGTTTGGTTGAGCTGATCTTGAGAATTACTATTTCATCATATATAATTCAAACTCAAAGCATTAGGCCCTAGCTGGCCCGCTAGAGGGCCATTACAATAGATAATCAATAATGTCTCATTAGCGATGCTTGACTAGAACCAATTACAGGCACTTTTGAATTGTCAAGGGGTCGGTCGACCGGGAAGATGAAGCTAGTTACCTATTTCAAAACGTAGTAGCTATGGAGAAGAAGAACGAGCAAGAAACTCTACGGGCACTCTTTTAAATAAAAATATTGGTTACATCGATTTGGAACATTGCATTAATTTCTAAACGATGTTATTTTCAAATACCTGTTTCACTGCTGTAAATTTAGACTTTGGTACTGCAAAGTATTATAATAGTAAAACGGGAAGTTATACCCATTTTGTAAGGTATAGGGTACAGTATGTGGAAATTAGGTACCTATTCGGCCTATACCGAAGAGAAAAGTGTCCTTTGAAAGGGACATTTTAGAACAATCCAATCGCATGGTAACTATCGATAAAAACGGTTATTATTCCCTAACAGTTATCTATGTATTCAAATAAGGCTGTTATGCGTCTACGTGTAAGCACATTTTGATCGACCTTAAATATTTAATGTGGGTTGTTAGATTTTTTTGCTCCTTAATATAGTAATTTTGTTGACTGTATCGTTCTTTGCAAACGCGACTGCTGTATGTAGTAGTGAGTGTAGTATCTTGGGCAGTGTTGTGGGCAGGCCTAGGTCGACGGCGCGTTGTGTTCCACGCGCGCCTCAATCAGATGTCAGCACTAATTGACGGGGTCCGATAGGACCGATGCCTGCCGGGGTCGCGGATTGTTCGAAAGAGGTACCGCGGCCCTGGCGCACAGGCAACTGAAGGAACACGGGTGGGTTTAGTCAGTAAAAGTCTGATACGAAGTTATTAGAAGATTTGCAATCCAAAAAAAGAAAACGCCTGGCAGTGTTATTAGTTTTTTTCATTAGAAAATTATCAGTATCATCTGGGTATCTGAATCTGCACTGTGTAGTGTAATACAGCAGTGTGTGATAACTAGTGTAGATAATCTAAATCCAGTCCATCTTAATGGCCAGTTAGTCTTATAGCTTTAAAGGCTCGCTCGCTATGTTCAGTCATATTTCACTGAAATCGCTTTCAGTTAATTGTGATTGAACATAGGCGAGTATTTTTCTTATTATTCTGATTTTAATGTAATTTGGATAATTATAATGATTTAAATATAGATTGCATGCATGTTTCTTATGTATGTATCGTAAGATTGCATAAGCAAATAAAAAATATAATTCTGGTTGAATGTGAACAGGGGTTACTAAAGGATTAGCCGGAATAAAATTATCAGGATCTCCTAATAAGTATGGATTTGTTAATGTTAAAATAGTTAATAAAAATCATAAAATAATAAATCCAATTAAGTCCCTAAAAGTAAAAAAAGGATGAAAAGGAATTTTATAATACATAAGAAACATGCATGCAATCTATATTTAAATCATTATAATTATCCCAATTATAGAAATTCAGACACGATATAAAAATTATTATTGAATTATTTCGAACCTCAATCTAAGTGACCGAAAATAATCGCAATAGTGTGGGACCACAGTACGGTTGCTGTTGCACTAAAAAAAAACAGATAACGCTAATTTTGCTATTTCCGTTGCACAGCTCATACCAGTGAAATGAAAAGTCCCCTGTGCTTAACTTTTCATTCTTGACTGTAATCTGTTTGTCACAGAAGTCACAGGTAGATTCTTCGGTATCTTTCCGCTCTAAATATTTTATTGCTTCAAACACATGAAAACGTTTCACTGCATTTCACCAATATTTTTATCGTTGTAGGTATGTTTATTCTGTCATGACTCATGACATCTAGTTACCTATTCCTACTTCCCGATATGTCTTTTCGTTACTTATGTCTTTGTGTAAGAATAGAATGTGTGGCTTTCTCGTGGGCAATACCTAATAGTACTCAGGTGTCTAAAAATAAAAACAGGAGATCACGTAAACCGATTCAATGAGGGTTTTCTGAAATGACGTTCACTAGGTGGCGGCACCTGTCAAAAGTTTAGTCGTGAGTGAATGATGAACGATTGAATGAAACGAATGGTAAACGCCAGTCATCATGTATTTTTTACATGTTGTCAAAGTGGCACCAACTCGTGGCGTTCATTTTCATGAAAACGCTCATTCAATCTGATCATTAACGTTTATTTGTAAGTCAATTTAATAATGAAAGAGCTATTATATACAATAGAAAATCTACTTAATAAAAATACACAGCTAAACCGCTGGGTTTTGCACAAAAGTTCCATAAATAACGAATGTGAGCACTAATGAAATATTTATACTTGCTTGCTTGCTTTATTATAAATCTTTTCTGAAGTTAAGTACCTTTATAATACACTGCCTCGTTGGTTTCAAGTTCAACTGCTAAGCATGAGGTCCTTGGTTTGATTCCCAGGTCGGGAAAAGTGTAATTGGGTTTTTACATCTGGAATTTCTCAGTAGCAGCCCGGAGTCTGGATGTATGCTCGGTTGATGGCAATAGGCTCGCCCCCTATTACATGGGACTTAAACATAGCTGGCGAAATGTGGGTGTACTATAGGTACAGCTCTGCCTAACGCTTCGGGATTACAGGCGTGATGTTATGTTATGTTTATGTTTTGTTTATGTTATGTTTAAGTTATGTTCATGTTATGTTTATGTTATGTTTAAATTAAAAATTTCTAGATAGCATTAGGCACCAATATTACATAATTAAAAGCTTAAATTTCCACCGCACTACATTTTTGTGTTATCGTCCTCCCCGGAAATACTTTGACAAAGAAATAGTACTATCATTTCCAATCCATATATTCGTAAAATCTAGAATCGGTGTACAGCAATAACTCAAGTTTTATGTAACGTCTCACAAATATTTATGCGTTCTCTATAAGTTTTATGGTAGCCATGAAATATTATCAAGTTATTCTTTATCGTTTCTTAAAGATTTTTCATAAAATTGATGTTTTGTTTTGCTCATGGTTGTATGACAATGTTTTTTAGGTTCTTGTAATCTATATATTATATATATAAAAATGAATTCCTATTTCCCTTGGTCACGCCATCACACGTGAACGGCTGGACCGATTTCACTAAAAAAAATTGTGTTGTGTTCGTTATTTTCAGGAGAAGGATCTTATGAAATAAAAAAAATAAGGAAGTTGATCGGAACGTTACAAAATTTAAGAAATCTTAACGCCAATATTAATTTTACATAACTGTCAGTTGTTTGAAATAACTGTCAGCGATTGACAGAATGCGCGCTGCAAATATCGTTTAACACAGATGGATCGGTTGATAAATGAGTTGATAGTTTTAGTTTTAGTCAATAGTCAAAACTAAAACTAAACGACATATGACATTCATAGTTAAGACAGGACAATGTCTGTCGGGTCAGCTTGTTTAAAATATTTATGAGTAAGTAACGTTTATTTATTTGCACTCAGTAAATTCAATTTTGTTTCAGACCTAGGGATCCATATAGTGTTAGTATGAACCTTTAGTAAACTCAATAAATTAAAAATACAATAACTATTAATTGGCTACATAAACATGTGCACGCACATGTCTTTCAGCCCAGAGCCTGATTAATAGTCCACCAATCTTGTCCGCCAGTGTAGCTAAAATACTGTTAGGGCTACCCCTGAATCGTTTCAATATCGATGCACACCGTTTCCGCATGATGGCATGAGAGTCATCTATTCGTGCTTCCGCAAACATGCCCGATGCCCTGCAAAGCCGAGGCAGCCCCAACAATAAAATAAAACCTAATACAGTTATACCAAGAATTGAGGCTCCTACTAACAGGCGCGATACGCGACGCGACACAAAGGCATCGCCTGTCGCGCGACGAGCGTTGCGTTTGTGTCGCATGTCTCGCCTGTTTGAAGCCTGTATGAAGTCTTTAGGATACAAATAATGTGAGTTGTAAACTGTCCATACCGCCGCGCTCGGCTGCTTGCAGCGTAGTGTGCGATGAAGTGCACGGATTAAGATTATGTTAATGTTTTGGAACGTGGAAGCACATAGAAGTCCTAGCATCGTTTAAAAAAGGTTTTTGTTCTTGTTGACCCGTTTCGAAGGATTTCTTTATTTACATATCAACGAAGGTCTATCATGTGCCCTGCTCATTTATATATCAGTATTTTTTTTGTTTATTCGTTTCTATTTTTATCTGACACTAAAGTATTTTATTTTAGTATGCAAACACACGTCACGTTGCAGTATAAAACTGATTTGCATCCGACACCTCTAACTTCAGGTCCAGTTGAAAACCAGCATCAGGCACTAGTTGTGTCACATTTTTTCTGAACTGGGCATTTATTTATTTGGTACACAAACAGCAGTAAAAACAAAAAATTAAAACAGAACAAAAACGTAATAAAAGTACTGGTATGTATGCCTATTATAGGTATACAGCATTCACAACAAAACAACATCGTAATTAACAACAAAAAAAAATAAATAAAATATATACAATTAGAAATTAAAATTCAAAATAAGTGAATACAAAATTTTACCACGTCGGCCTTTTTGCCGCAGCCGTGAGGCACACTTCCCTGCTCATTTCTTACGTCGCACTTTACACTTTTTATGTATGTACGTATTTTTATAGACTAGCTTTTAAAGTGACTTCATCAACATGGATTTCAGATTTTCACATGCTTAAAAGAGACGCCTGTGTCCTTCTTCAGGGTTTCAGCAGTGTTTTCATCAATATGTGTGAGATACACTTTCGCATTTAGGTACCTACACCTTATGTTAAAAAGCATGTTAAAAGCACATTCGAGGTACGCGTCACACTGACGTCACGCAAAATCCTGCATCGCACAAGCAGAGTTTACCGCGCAACTAGCATATATACAACGTCCCGACATACCTCTATTAAAGTATGTTTTTTCAAAATCAACTCATCCTATCGCAGTCCACTGCTGGACATAGGCCTCTCCCATGCTGCGCCACAATACTCTGTCCTCCGCCTTCCGCATCCAGTCTGTCCCAGCCACCTTCTTAGAACGTCGGTCCATATAGCTGGGGGGTGTCCCACACTACGCTTCCCGATACACGGTCCCCACTCCAGGACTTGTCTACTCCACTGGCCATCGGTCCTTCGACAAACATGGCCATCCCACTGCCACTTTAGTTCGCTTACTGCAAGCTATGTCAGTAAACCCGGTTCTCAGTGTCTTGTGTTATACAAAAAATCACACAATATTTAAGGCGGTACCCCGACCAAAACCTTGCCATAGTGCTTTATTCAGAGGCTATTAAACTCATTCACTATGGGTAATAAACTATATCTAAAAGCACATTAATAATTTTACATTTTATTTTATTTCAAAACATCGCTTGTCTTCTTTTTATTAAAATAATTTCGATTGTTTTGTGAATTCTATGATAAATGAGCGTGCGCAGGGAGCAGCGAGACAGAGCGAGACTCAGCGTCGGGACAGGGAAGGACCGAACGCTCAAGGTCGTTTGGTCGGGGAAGCGCCTTAACTAACCTACACAATACACATTATTGTTCACCTTTTATAATCAGTGTGCACAGTCTAGCTAGTTCCGCCATCCTGACGTCATCTGACGTCATCCGACAAGCGAAGACGTTGCATTCACATTGTGTATTACGATGCGGCCCGTCTCCGGTTCACGGCATTACAATAACCGTATCCGAACCCCTTTGTTAACGTTTGTTTTTGTATTTAGAACAATGATCTTGTTTTGTTTTTAATAGATTTATGAACTAAATGAATCGAATATCTAGAGTTAGCACGATTTGTTTGGTAAATTACTAGATTGAATGTATAATTTTATTTATGTAGATATTACTGAAGATTAATAAGAGAGTTCATATTATGAGGAGTGGTAGCCCAGTAGTAACGACCGCGACTTACGAGTTGTATGTCGTAGGCTCGAAACCTGACAAGCGCTTTACATTGTGAAAATAATTTCATCACCACTGCTCTCAAAACGGTGAAGGAAAATATAGTGAAGAACCGGCACGCACTGGGCCCGCGTGGTGGCTTACGGCCCACTCCCTCTTAAAGAGAGGCCTGTGCAGTGGGAACATTATAGGCTGATTATGTTATTACTGAAGATAGAAAAAGGTTCCTTAAAAGGTTTAGACATACACTACGAAAGGAATTTTGTAACAGGGCTGAAGTATGTTTACGAACTCTCGAGCAAAATTATAGAAATTGCTGAAACAATAATGAAATCGGAATTCCAAACTGTTATAATGGTAAACATTTGTGTAATCGAGTTCAATTTCTAGATTCACACACAATTAAGCCCTTTTGAATTCGCAACGATGAACTTAAATTCAATTAAACTAACTTACTTAAGCGACTTTTAAATACTTGATGTAAGTATTCCTGTCACTATTTTCAGCTCGATTTTAATTTCAGTTATTGTGTGTGTGTTTTGTTTCATTTGATGTGGAAAGACAGGCTATTCTGATGATTCACAATTCGACAAAGTGATCTGCCAAATTAGATGGTCAATCATTTCTCCCTAACTTTTTAGAATAGAATAGGAATTACTTAATTCAACTTTACATGATTGTATGCTGTTTGCCTATCTACATTTTTATGCGAGACATCTAATGTGGTGGGTAAGACCGGCTGTCGGCGTGGCGAGGCGACGTGCAACGTGCCCAACATCGAACATCCAAAAGAATGTTTCATTTTACTTTAAAAAAAAACGAATATTTTGTTTTTGATTATGCCATATTTATTTCTTTTAATATACCGTCATTTCATGCATATTTTCTAAACAAAATAGTTTCGAAAATTCACATCTGCCAGGAATCCCGCGACGGCTCAATTTTTTTCTTTTCACGGCTTGATGGTTTCAGCGATAAAGATAGTGGCCAGTCCAGATTACTGAATTAAACTTTAAGAAAATACTACGCCCTGTGCCCAAAGGCGTAAGCAGAAACATCAGTGTGGCCTCAAATCCCTTGACACTAAAATAACAAAATAGAAAATATTACCGAACCCATCTCCATCAGTATTTTATTTAATATTCTGTGACATTTGCGAAACCTTTATTTATTCAAGAAACTGTTGTCACAAACGCTCTTTAAGCCTTTTGAAGCAACTCGCTGTTGTAACAAACCTACATTCGACAAACCAAAAATAAACGTCAAATCTCATGGTTTATATTAAAATGTTTTATTTGATCACATTTCGCCTCCAGTCATGCCTGATAACTGGCTCAAACATTGAGACTCAAAGAAAAAACTTATACCACGTTTTTCCACGTTTTCGTTTGACAAAACACGAGACAAGCTATTTTGGAATTGAGCGCAAGGAAATATTAAATGTCTAATTTTTAGGGTTCCGTACACAAAGGCTGCCAAGGCACGGTACAAAGGCTCTGCGGTCCGTCTGTCAATCACAGGGCTGTTTCTTTTGAACCGTAATAGAAAGACAATTGACATTTTGACTTGATACTACTTTAACAATAAACAAATAAAACAAAAATGTTAATAATTGCAGGGGGTATACGAGAAACGTGTATTTTTGGCGTTTTTGCTCGACCGAAGATATTATGTAGTGTTAAATATTGTAACAACGGTGGTACGGAACCCTCCGTGTGTGAGTACGACTCGCATTTGGCCGCTTTTTTTTAGATAATTTTATTCTGAATGAGCAGCTCATTTACGCGAAAAATTTCTCATGTAAGCAACGTCTTTCATGAGAACATTAAAGGTAACAATCGCGTTAAAAAAGCTAATAAAGGTATGTGTAACGTATAATTTTAGACGATGATTTTACAGAAAATAAAGTTACGTAATTAGGTTAATTAATTAATTAGCTATTATTAAACAATTGTTGCGATAACTTTAAAGATAATTTCATAATTAAATACTTAATAAACGTCATGCTCACTCAAATGTCTCGCTGGTGGAGGCGTGTGTGTTGGATCATTAAGTTCCCTTCAAAATGGTTGACCTGAATGGTGCTGATCCATACGTCATGTTCGTGAACGGGCGCCGTCAGTAGAGACTGGTCATCTCTTAGCTGCCACGGCTTATTTTAATTTCTGATTTTTTTTTAATCTTTTTTATTACGGTTGCTTTAAACGTGCACGTCTTTCTACATCGTTCTCACATTTTTAATTTCAACATGAATGATGTTACCAGTTTTTTTTTTGTAACTATATGTTGATTTAAAAGAGTGTCCATGGAGTTTCCTGCCCGTTCTTCTTTATAGGCACCTACTACGCTTTGGAATGGGCAACTAGCTTCATCTTTCTGACTGACCGACCCCTTGATGATTCAAAAGTGCCTGTAATTGGTTTATTTAAAATAAATGCTTTGAGTTTTGAGTTTGAGTTTGACGATAGCCAACGATTACTTACGATTATGGCGTCATTTTAATCAGAATTTCTTGATTATTGAAGCTTACTTTAATGGAAGAGTTACCACAATCTTGCCACCGTCAATCTGTAGCTACCAATTAACCTTGTGCATACTTATTTATTTTACCTAAGCTATAGACAAGATATACGTAAAAGTAGGTATATATTATCGTTCACGACATTGCGTTCAATTGAAACACAGGGCTGAAACACAGATTTGAATTAATCTACATCGGGCTGGTCGCTACCTTATATTTACTTGCACCTGAAATACATTTTTAGTTGTAGTTTATTTTTAGGCACTTAAGTTGTATTGTATGAGAAATCATACTACTCTTAGCTAAATGTACACTTTTTGTAAACGTTTTATTCAATAAATTATTATTATAATTGACACTGAAATAGTTATACCCTTGTCTGATGACTGAATTTGTATGTGAAGTAAAACCGTATTAAGACTATGTTCGGTTTGTTGTATTAACCTAGCCTAGAGATGGCGAACATCTATATATCTACGTACCATTTTTTTCAAATAAATATTAATATATATATATTTTTTTTAATGTGCCATAACGTGCCAACAAATAATCTTGACTCAGTGACTACTGGTACTAAACTATATACCGCTGGCAGAAGAGGTGGCCATCGGATTAGTTGAAAAAAGAAAAATAAAATGGATAATATTTAAATTGCAAATTAGTCAAAATATTTGTTATAGAAATGGCAAAAAGATTAAATTAATTCAAATAAATAATAAGAAGAGACTGTCATAATTATTTCCTAATATTTTAAAGTCAACTTTTTAATCATAAATTCCCTAGTCGAGTAGTAGCATTTACTTAAGAGATAATTGAGTTATTTACATTTAAATGTCCTTAAGTTAAGGCTCGGACTACATGCATTTGGAATCTCTCAGGCCCGAAAAAATACGGCACCGGACAAGACCGGATTCAATCCGTCTCTCAAGCAATCAATTGAATATGTGACGCTTCCGGACCAATCACGCGCCAGTGCGACAATTGATTCACGACAAATTCACTGACATTCTGTAGTATTCGTAGAATTTGTCAGGAGAGAACCTTAATTTTGGATATGACATGCGTGGAATACACCTTCCGTTATGCGGTCTACGTGAAAAGGATGAACCCAGTATATTTTGGATTTCCTTTGTTTCGTGTTCCTTTTTTTACTAACGGCAACTTTAGCTAAAAAAACTTCAACTTAAGTTAAAGTTTCCATTTGAAACACCAAAATAGCGACTATACTTCACAAGTGTGGTTGACTGAGTAAATTTTTCTCCGGATTCAATCGGGCCGCGTGTAGTCGATAGCATGACGAACTCGGATTTTTGTCGGACCGGGGAGATTCCGGATGCTTGTAGTCCAAGCCTAAGAGTTTTAAAACAATCTGGTAGTTTATTATAAAATTTGGTCGCCTTAAACATTATTAGAAAATACCTAGTTTATTATTTTGTCTAGGTACACGAAGCATGTGAACTTTGCGGCTAGGTCTGGATACAACATTATTATGCAGATCAAATTCATGCTTATTTTCGTACACAAAAATACAAATATCAAAAATCTAGGTGTTTTCAAAAATATAAAAAATAAAACGGAATTGTGTGAAGTTCTGTATTGTCGAACTTTTATGTAAAGTTTTATGTCAACCTAATTTCTGATCGAATTATCCTCCATAATCTTCCTTCTACTTCATTTTATCTTCGCCAGTAAAATATGGCAATAGTTAAGTAATTGATGGTAGTAGTTAGTTAGTTAGTTAGTTGGTAAGTTTTGCGCCTGAAAACCTCTTAACGAAATCAAGGCCAACACCCCAAAATTAAAAGTCATCTAAAGCTGTGTCCAGATATGTTCCTTTTTCCGTACTGTTCCTCCATTCCGTATCCGTGTCGCGATCCAAGAACGCGTTTGGACTGGACGCCGTTCGGAACGATACGGGCGTTAAGGCGCCTCGGAACGCAACGAGGTACGCCCCGATCCCTCGCGTCCAAACTAGCTTTCTTGAATCGCGACGCGGTTACGGAACAGAGGAACGGTACGGACAAAAGGACATATCTGGACGAAGCATGCTATCTTTGCAAAGGTTATTTTCTCTTCAATCCGAGTAAAGTGCACCATTATACTGATAATGTCCTCGCGTGACAACTAAATAGCATCTCAAGCACTTTGCACTAACAATCACATTAGGGAAATAAGCCCATTGATATACTAAAAGTTTTTTAGTATATCAATGATTACGCCCCATTCTTTAGTTTGACAATTCCATCGGCCTTAACATAACATCACGCCTGTAATCCCTGAAAGGTTAGGCAGCGGTTTAGCTATAGTACAACCACATCTTGCCAGTTATTTCTAAGTCCCATGTAATAGGGGACGAGCCTATTGCCATCAACCGGGCACAAATCCAGACTTCGGACTGCTACTGAGAAATCCTTGACGGAAAAACCCAATAACACTTAGCCTAATTTGGGAATCGAACCCGGACCTCCCGCTCAGTTCCATATGCCTTATTTTAGGAAAATTCATTAATATGCTTACGGTCGTATAATACCCAACCGCCCAACTCAATTTTAAGTTACTGTAAGGCATTCTGTCTCTGAAAGTTTAAGATATTAGTTAGATAGTTGATAGATGTTTTAACATAATTATTATGTTGAACGGCATTTAATTATTAGGGTGTTAGATTTTCGCATAAAGCAATTCGTCCGACATTTTTGTTGTATTCACGACGTATTAAGTAATTAATTTTAAAAGCTGTTGTATGGGTAATTCTTTTATTTTTGACTAGCTAAGACTTATTTTCATAATTCTTATAAATACACAATATAATGGATTCTACAAGTAAAGGTTAACACTAGATATTAAATTAAAAACTATATAAATAGGTACATAGAAAAACAATATGACACTTAGGAGTTGAAGTACTCCTCCAACATCACTGTCCTCTGGAACCGTGCCCAGAAGACAGGCAGGAAATATGTAATTCATCCATAATGTACCATCCTTTTCACCCGTGGAATAATGGAGTCACAGATGACCACTTTTGACACTTTGGCCTAAAACCATCAAAGAAACCTTTTTTTTTTAACTCTGCCCCATACTAGGAATTTCTCCTATATTGTGGGTGCGTTTACAAACATTTAAACTCACATACACAAACAGCCAGACCCAGAACAACTATTTGTAGGTCATACAAATATTTGGTCCATGCGGGAATCGAACCCGCGCCACGCAGCGCAGCAGTCAATCACCGACCAAACCTCATTCCACCGGCCCCCTTCTACCATCGGATATTTAGACGCACTGCAAGTTACCATCTCTACCTAGTTGCTATTCCACCAATTCGCATTAAGTGCTTCCAAATGTCCTTTATAATGCGCACAGCAAAAGAGTGGAACTCTCTACCTGCGTCTGTGTGAGAGTGAGCAGGCTTCTTCTAGGTAAGCTCAAACCATCGTCGACTTTGTCTCTGTCATCTCTGACCTAGACTAGAGTCAAGAGCAAACCCACCTGAAATAAAATAAAAAAAAAGAAACATAAAGATCCCATTAGATTTATTTCAGTAGGCTACCATAAAAATCGCATAAAATTAGCCCAAAGAATGACCGCTAAGATGAAGTGCTGTACGTCTTTATTTGAAAGACTTTTATACCATTTAGCGTCACCCTGTAGTGTTGTAAAGAAAGTAATCTTTACGCCTCTGGTCTCTCAAGGGCTGAGAAAGAAGTGTTTAAAAATTTAAGTGACTTATAGTGAGCGGTATTTTTTCAAGTTATGACTTGCACGTCTGATATGCGACCCCTAGACGATAAATTTATTGCACAATATCACAAATTCCACAATGTTTTTGACCGTCTGGGGTGAATATTGAAGATTCCGCAATGATTAAACAAAAGTTTGAGCACGTTTAATTTTTATTGCTCCATATTTTTTCATTGCACTGTATAGGATCAATATTGTGCAATATTTTAAAGCCTAGCTGGAAGTCTGATATAGTCACGGAACAGTAGGCAAGTGTTGCTCACGCAAAAACATCGACGCTAATGACCCGTCAATGTTATTGCATCAATATACTTGATCGTTTGAGTGCGAAGAGTGATTCAATATTATTGCACAATAAAAGTATTGCACGGTGTTATTGTAGGTGTAGGGCCCGCCTTAGTTAATGTAGACTCAGGTCCCAATAGACTAGTATAGCATTGTAAGCCATAATTCTTACATAGACTGATGTTATTAATAGAAATAGGAATCCTAGAACTCATTATTTTGATTGAACTGTTACTTATCATAGTTTTCAGGGTATTTCGGTGAAGGATCTGTGGTGGGATAACTTGCTAGCATGTACTTACCAGTCAGTAGACTGGGATTGGTTGATAATAACGTAGAATTTTAATCTCTGCTTTTGTGACAAAGAAGTTGGCAGATAGATGACAGAATTACGATTGTGAACTAGTGATAAGATACCAGTCCCTTTGATATGCGAACTTTAGATGCTATCCAACTACATTGCAAAAGACAATATAGTTTCAAGGCCACCCACAGAAAGAAAAGGTCACATATTTGGCGCCTATTTGGCTGACTACCAGAACACTCACAGGTTGCATTGGTCCAGATTAATCTGAATATAATGTAGTCCAACTTTTTCGGCATGAGAAACCTTGGTTTATTACGTCGTAGTCCAAAACATATAAATGCCGGATTGCTTTGCCAAAACAACGTTAGGTCAATGAAACGAGCATGACGCAGACACTTTACGAATAAAACAATTCCACTTAGCAAGGATGTGAGCCACTGTGTCCGTTTGTGTGCAGTAGATCAACGTCATCTAACTCCCTATTAGCGTTTTATTTTTTCTGTGTTTTCGGTTGCATCTATGGGTTGTACTACAATTATATGGTAAATTACAAATGATTGGTTCTGTTTTAGGGTTCCGTACGTCCAAATGAAAAAACGGGACCCTTATAGCATTACTCGTGTGTTTGTTTGTCTATCCGTCTGTCACAGAATCCGCGTCAGGCTCCGAATCTACTGGACTACCGATTAAATTAAAAATTGGTATACTCGTACATATAAATTTCTGTGACCAAAACTCGCACCGGTGACATAAATAAATGTATTTTTAAATGTATCGAGTAATGTATCGATGTGTCGGGGAATAAGTTTTTACGTATTTTATAGGTGTAAAGTTGTAGTAAAATCTTTTTGGCTGTACTGTTTGTATCTGGCTGGTTTCGATACCATTTAAAATTTAAATAGATGACACTGTAAAAAGAAAAGTAAAAACGACTTCCCGCCATTTTTCAATTATTTTTCTGTTCGCAAAAATTTGTGAATCTAACGAAGAAATTCGATACATTTTGAAGTTTTATTACGAAAAAGGGAAAAATGCGACACAGGCCGCGAAAAAATTGTGTGACGTTTATGGACTTAACGCAATGTCAGTAAGAGAAGCACAAAGTTGGTTCAAGCGTTTTCAGTCCGGGAAATAGCTGTCAAAGATGCAGCTCGCTCTGGTCGCCCTGTTACGTATAAAGTCGATGCTATTTTTGAAAAAGTAGAGCAATAGCTGAAGAGTTAGGGGTTGACCACAAAACAGTTGTGACCCTTTGAAAAAGTCTGGGTATACAAAAAAGCTCGATATCTGTGTGCCACACGTCTTGAATTTGTATATAAAATACGAAAGAACTTGTCCCCCGACCTAATATGTTTCATGCTACAGAGCTTCCTGTGAATGATAACCAAACCAAATGCTAGTAGTTAGTAGTAGTAGTTGCTAATATACGACACACTGCCGAACGTTATTTCCATCGTTTGTCGCATTAAAAGTGAATACCGTTACTTATTTATTTTAACGTAATCTAATAGATTTTACTTCTAATCACAATTTCAAGTATTCTGACGAGGAGCTATTAAATCCCCAATGAAGACATCGCTCTTAAAAGTAACTTTTATAAAACATAACATAGTATCACGCCTGTAATGTCCGAAGGGTTAGGCAGAGGTGTACCTACCTGTAGTGCACACATTTCGCCAGTTAAGTAACTGTTATTCGACTTCAAGGAATAACAGTTTGTAAATCACCTAAAGTAGAACTATTACTCAATTGACGTGCCAAATAGCTTTCCCTCCCACACAGTTCTATCTAAGTACCTCTTTCCTAAGACAAATCCTTCTATATTTACAAAGATTTTCCTGACATGACTTTCTGTAATGTCCTTGCGTGGTGAGTCAGACGTCCACCCACTGTGGCGCCTAGTTGTCTGCTGTCTCGACCTTGTTACTGCTATCATAGTACCTACCTATGTTAGTGATTAGGTCATACTTATCTGCTAATCACAGGAACTCGATGTCGGCTTGATTGAGAGATTGTGTAATGTACAAATTGTGTTGTATTTTCGGTTTTAAGTAATAAATAAAAATTAAAATTAAATCCATTTATTTCAGGTTCTCCCATATTACAATCACAAAATACAAAACAAGAGATAAATACAAATCACAATATAAAAATAAAAATAAATACAATGTCATCAAATCATAAATACAATGTCAAATAAAAATAAGCAACTCGATGTCAAATGAAAATAAAAATTTAAAATAATAAAAAATTAAAAATTTATTGGAAATTAATCATATAAAATACAAATAAGATATAAAAGTTTAAGGCAATTTTTATTTTTTATAGAATATTTTTTCCTTTTACCAAATTGTGAGGACAGTGATCTCATGACGTTATTAGTCTGTTAACCAGACAAAAAAAGATTTGTTAGCAAATGGATATTGAAATATACATTCAGTGACTGGGTTTTGTTGCCTTTGTATTTAACAGAAACTAAAATGTCTCAAATATATTTACGTCATTCGTCCAATAGGTCGGGAACAATTTTTTTTTTGTTACAGCTATTGGTCATGATACATGACTCAAACGCAAAGTATTTATTTCAATTAAACCATTTACAGGCACTTTTGAATTGTCAAAAAGTCGGTCAGTTAGTCAGAAACTTGAAGCTAGCTGCCCATTCCAAAACGTAGATCTCTATGGAGAAAAACGGGCAAGAAACTCCAAGGACACTCTTTTTAAATCAAGATATTACAAAATCCTTTTTGCTTCTATAGGTATGTGAAAAAAAAAAAATGATATAAGATTAATAATGAAAATAAGCCGTGTCTGTTAAGAGGTGACCAGTCTCAACTGACGGCGCCCGTTCACGAACATGACGCGTGGATCAGCACCATCCAGCTCAACTATTTTATAGGGAACCGAATGATCCAACACACGCGCCACCAACAGTGAGACATTTAAGTGATACCTTAAGGTACCATCTCTGTGACTAATACTAGGTAGTATTAGTCACAGAGATGGTACCTATGATTCGTATTCATTAATTACGTTTCGGATTAAGTACAGTACGCCAGCCAGGATTAACAGAAACTTGTAATCTACTTACTGTACTCGCTTCAATGAATTTGACCCAAGGTTTTGTTAAAATCCGTTAATTAATAATACGTACAGACTGACTCAATATACTGATACTATAGATTCTAATTATTACAATTTATTACCTTGTACTAAACACTAATCAGTAATTTATTACATTTTATTTTAAAATAAATCATTACTATCAATTCTTTCGTATTCTCTCGTATGCAGCTTAACGTGAGTTTACTGAAGTATTTTTCAAACGTTAGCACAATTTTTACTTTTACCTACTACCACATCTGCCTTGTAAATACTTTTTGATTGTCGCCTTTCATTCATCCTCTCCACATGACCGAAAAATCTAAACAAAAAAAATAATTAAAAAAATATTAAAAAATTACGTTTTTTACATCAACTTGGAAAGGACTAAAACTTGAGGCAAAATTTGTTACTCAGCAAACCTAGCAAACCAGAAAACGATAATCTTTCAGATTTTCCCTTGTAACACCACCTTGTTTACAGACTAGGTATTTATGTATATTTGCACCTACCCAATAAAGTAACATCATAAATGTACAATGTATATGGTAGCAACGTAGCAACAAAGGATGTATAGTGAAACCATATAATTGTCCACCGGTAACAGGTACACGGTTGGTGTGCCGATTAATTAGAAAACTTAGAAAATAGTATTAGTATTTAGTTATGAATCATACCAGAGGCTCGTGGCTGAATTATAACAGCCGCACGGGTGAATCAAGCCGCGGTCGATTTCTGGGTTCAGATTCAGATCACTTTATTTGATGGGTGACCATTCATTGTATATCGAGCCCCTACATGGCTCGGATAGCACGTTAAGCAGTTAGTCCCGGCTGTCATTTGAAGACTTTTGACAGTCGTTACAAGTAGTCAGAAGCCCAAAAGTCTGATAACCAGTCTTACCAAGGGGTATCGTGTTACCCAGTTACTGGGCTGTGAGAGTCAGATAGGCAGTCGCTCCATATAAAATACTCATATTCAGTTACATCCAGTTGGACTAGGTAGATTGATTTTGATTTTCCAACGTGGAGTTAAAAATGCGCTAGAAAAGGGCATATTTTCCATAAACCTACTACGACAAAGGCTACATTTCGAATTTACAACCTCTCGATAAGCAATCGGATAGTAACAAAGCTACTGTAGCGTTAATTTTTTAATTAAAACAGTTTTTCCAGGGAATGAGAATTTACTCGCAAAATTTCAACCTTTCCTCTTTCGGCATTCTGGATATATACTTAGGTTACACAGATAGTATTCAGAGCGAAATTCCCGTGTTGTGATACGCGGAAGCAATGTGGAAGTGGCAAACGTTAATAAAACTGCTTGAATCATCGCTCTTTTGTAATTACTACCAGCGATTCACGGTGAAGATAATCGTCGTGAAGAAAACTTATGGCGTGAAAACCAAAACTTCTTCTCGTACAGAGAGGGGACTTATATTACATTTATATTGGAGTGAAACTTCTTAAGCGATTTGATAAATAATTGGACGAGAATTGAGAGTGAAATTTCAAGGACGCGTCATGTTTAGGCACATTTCGTTAAATGCATAATCAGCCTATAATGTTCCCACTGCTGGGAGACTGGCCTCATCTCTTCGAAAGGGCTGTAATCTACCACGCGGGCCCAGTGCGGGTTGGTACATGTCACGTCTTTGATTTTTTGGTTCTAGGACATGCCGGTTTCCTCACGATGTTTTCCTTCACCGTTTTAAGAGCAGCGGTGATGAAATTATTTACACAAAGTAAAGCGCCTGCCTAGGTTCAAACCCATGACCTAGATCTCGTAAGTCAGAGGCCGTAACCTCTGGGCCACCACTACTCTCATTACATGAGAGAGAGGAAAGATGTAACTCTCTTTGTCTCTCACATAAATATCTCATAATCTTATTTTTTTTTAAATTTCACTTTTATCACTTGCACGGCGCTGCATGCGCATTTTTTTATATTAGGTCCCTCTTTGTACATCTTATACTGCCCCACAGTCCCACTGCTGGGCAAAATTCTCTGGCCATAGACTTTCTCATCACTTTCTGCTCCCTTCTCTGACCAAAACGTCATGTATGAATCTGCCTAGATGACATTTTACGAAATACATTATCTTCTATACAAAAACACATGAAAAACACATTGCCTTATTTGTGTGTTACCATTTTCAACGACAAAATACATACATCACAAGTCTAACCGCAAAGATAAACATAACGTGATTCTGTGAAATAGAAAATTCAGGACCAGTTAGTTCAAACCTTACCGGACACAAACAAACAACGCATTAAATGTTGGTAGCGATCTTAGTTATAGAAACACAGCCAAAGATACACAAAAAGACAATTTTAAACGCAAACGTTAATGTGTACATCACACATCGTACAAGAACTTTACGTCATAGGCCGAAATAGATGTGACATTTTAATCTCATATTATATGTACCTAAATTAAATAAAACCAACCGATCTAGTCTATAAATCTCACCATGAAAACTTAGGGGAGGGGACTTTGAAGTTCAGCTGTCAATAGTGTCCATCAATAACATCTGGTGGAATGACAGCACACTTCAAGCTAATTTCCCGTAAGTTTTCAATGGACCGGTAAACTAGTGGTTTTGTTCTGGGTGATACTAAAGCCACGGATTCTTCTTTCGTATCGGCACAAACTATAACACTACTAGCTTTTTCTTGCGGTTTCGCTCGCGTTAATTTAGACTTTGACAATCAATTCGGGTTATAACTCAATAATGATTCGAAAGACACGTAGCGCCATCTATTATCATACGAACGTTATTGTTGTTTTCCTCGGGAATAGTACTTTTTTTCGGGATGAAAGGTACCCTACGTCCGTTTCTGTACACCTGACAACGTATTATGCAAAATTTCAGGATGATCGGTTCAGTGGTTTAGGCATGAAAAAGTAACAAACAAACTTACTTTTGCATTCATAATATTAAACTATATAGCACTATGTACAGTCGCCAGCAGGTCAAGCTAAACGAAACTGTAAAATTTCTTCAAACGATTTAAAACCTTAAAATGTTGCCGGTTAAGTTCAAAATCGAATGAGAAAATCTGACAGTTTGTGGTAACTTGTGAGAGTCATTGTGCATCATCATCTATCTAGCTTTTCCCCAACTATGTTGGGGTCAGCAACCAGTCTAACCGGATGCAGCCGAATACCAATATTTTACATGGAGCCACTACCTGCATTAAGCATAGCTGTGTGTGGTAGTAAAAATATTTAGCAAGTCGACAAAGTTTACATTGCGGGGCACGTCCGGTGGTCAACCCCACCACAAACTACACTGACTAGCTAACTATCACCACAGCATAAAAAACTCTAGCTGACAGCTGACCAGAAATTCTCATAGCCTTTTCCTTCTTTTCAGTTTTCCACATCTAACCATGAGTTGTTCCCGGACCGTTGCGTTGCTGGCTGCGTTGTGGCTGGTGGTTGGAGTCACCTCCTCCCCTGTCAGAAGGTCTCCAGACCTTGAGGCGAGGCGCAGAAGTGCTATCGACAGGGGTATGATCAGGTCAGTGAGAATTAAAAGACTGTTTTGTAGAATATCGGTGGCGATAGACTGATAGCCAAAAAGCTAAGTTATCCTGGAGGCGAAGGAGTGGTTCTACGAGTATAACCTAATATAAACTAATTTTATAAATGCGAAAGTCACTTTTGTTTGTTTGTTACGGTTTCACGCCAAAACTGCTCAATGGATTTGGATGAAATTTGGCACACAGATAGATCATGACCTGGGTAAGGACATAGGCTACTTTTCATCCTGGATCGCAGACGAATTTGCGGGCAACAGCTAGTAGTTATATAAACTTCGCTGCATAAATGCACCACAAATCACTAAAAAGATATAACGCTGAACGCATCTAAAACATCGTTCTATCTCTCTCTATTCTTTGTAGTTGACAGAGTCAGAATGATGTTTTAAATATGTTTAGCGCGAAACGCATTAAGTGATTTGTGGCGAACAAACATTTTTCTAATTAGATGTATAATGTGAGTTTATTATCCCTCATTGTTAAAGTTGTATCTATATGATAATTTCAGACTTTTTCCCAAAGCATTATTTTGTAATTTGAAATCTCGATGTCTTGAATGTCCCTCGTCTAGCTCCCTCCAAAATCTATACCCTTAGCACTTTTGTTACAATTTTTCCCTTACTCCAACAGATTCGGCCGATCATACCCCCCAGAACCTTCGGCAGCTGACATCAGAGAAGCATTCCAGCGGACGACACGGCGCGGCAACAGTTTCCTCCGCTTCGGCCGCTCCCAGCCTCTTACCCTTTCAACCGACGACCTGGTCTCCCTCTTGAGAGCATATGAAGAAGACTACGATACTCCCATGACCAAGAAATCCGCCAGCTTCGTCCGTTTCGGACGGGACCCCAACTTCATCCGTCTTGGGCGTTCTGCGGAAGATGAAAAGAACGCTTTCGAGCAGAATTCCGAGCTGGTTGTCAGTGGATATCCTCAGAGGAAAAGCCGAGCGAGGGATCACTTCATCAGGCTTGGCAGGGACAGCGAAGAAGTTAATGAGAATGAGTTTGAGGAGACAGAAGAAAGCAGAAGGAAGAGGTCCGCCGAAGCGTGTCACGACTGCCAGTCGTAATCACTTAGTTACGTTTACATTGCTGTGCTGACCGCTGTATGAGATTTTTTACTGGGAACATAACAGGCATTGGATAGCTTTTTTTTTAATACATGGTTGTTTTAAAGGAATTGCATACTAGATTGTTTCCATGAATTTTCATTAGTGTATTCAGTATTTTAATTTAATCTGCTATCGGGAATGCCTGTATTTTAAACTGTCAATTTTAATACTGTAAATGAGGAGTAATTTGGCAGTGCGTATCTCATGCTGCGGTTTTTCATTGTATGTATGTATTACATTTCTTCTTCCCAAATATTTTGGACGGGCTAAAGTTTTCTAATGAGGCTAAACTATGTGGTGCAATGATGTTTTAAAAAAATATATAAAAAATGGAATAAGTATTTATAGGTTTTAAAATTTTAGAAAAATACAGTTAAACATTTTAACAATATTTTAAATAAATAAATATTTATCCTTAAAGCATAAAACGCTGATAATGTTTTGATCTCAAATATAAATTGAACTATTAGCAACTGTAAAGTGGGTCTCAAAATATATAAACATATTTTTAGTACAAAATAAATATATTTATAAATAGTTACATTTATTTTCTCAAGCTAATTTTGATTGTTTCCTGGAATTATTTTCAAATGCAAGAAATAAAAGTAGGTACTTACATAAATTTTCTGGAACTAATAATTTATTATGCAACAGTTATTCTCAATATAATATTGTAAATGAAACAAAAAATTGATCATTTAAAGTGTTAGCATCTGAAATATAGGCTGGGTGTTATTTCAATTTCGGATGCCCACACTTAGATTTACATTTCATTGTCTCAAAATATGTAATTAAAATGTTAAAATCGATGTTAATAAAATAGTGTATTGAATTGTTGCAATACTAAATAAAGCATAATGCATCAATTAATATTTTATTTAAATAATAAATTGGAGTTTATCGATAGAGTTTTGATCACTTCATAATAACCTATTTCCCGTAAATTATATCCCAAATACTTTTCACTTTATAACTTTATTGAGATTATTGATAGGCAATTTTTTTTTTCTGTCGAGATTTTTTGCTAGACGGTAAAGCTTGTCATTACAAAATCAAGTATTGAATACAAAGTTAACGAGTGGGAATAATTACATTACTAACAGCAAAAGTTTTTTTTTAGGTTGGGAAATCATCAAATAACTTCTCCCGCTCTAAGCGGAGCGTGAGGGCGTGTGTCAGACTTTTACTGACTAAAACCCACCCGTGTTCCTTCAGTTGCCTGTGCGTCAGGGCCACGGTAACCCTTTCTGACAAACCCGCGACCCTGGCAGGAGTAACCTCAAGACTGAGATTAAATTTAAACATACATACACAACATAACGTCTTGTTCCCCGAAGTGTTGGGCAGAGGTGTACCCACATTTCGCTAGATATAATTAAGTCCCTTGTAATAAGAGGCGAGTCTTTTGAAATCAACCGGGCTTATTATATAACAGATAGAAATACCCAATAACACTTTACCCGACCTGGGAACCGAACCCAGGACATCATGCTCAACAGTACCGTTTGCGACCACTAAACCAAAAAGGTTAGAATTTAGAATTTAAAATACGTCGTCATTGGTTTTCGATAAAAAAAAAAACAAAAATAAAGCAAAACCTAAAAAACTGCAGCAAAAGCAGTTGAAGAAGTAGACAATTATTATCCTACATCAATTTGCAGAAGATTTTATATTAATCATTTCCAGAAAAGCCGGAAGTATCGCTCTAGAATATATAAAAAAGTAGTAAATAACAGTCGGAAATGGCACCCCTATGTTGTTTCGAACGCCGCTGTTGCGACACACGCTGTTGCGAATTATTTTTCCACTGCCTCACAGGTTCGAAAGCTCATGGACTCGAATGAAGTAGTCGCGAAAGACGCTGTTTCGAAAAACATTTTCACTGCCTCATACGCTCGAATGCTTGTGATTTCGATTTATTTAGTCATAAAGTGTACAGAAAAGTATTTAAGCAGTAATTAAATAAAATCAACAAATTCGGTGTCAACATCAACATTTAATATTATTATTAAAGTTACGCACTATACTACACTGCAAATAGCAAATTGCAGCATTATTTGCTAGTAGCAAATAGTTACTAACTATTTGCTACTAGAAATCATAGGCGAGGTACTATAAATAATGAAATGGTGACTAATATTAACAGTAGGATAGGATGCAAGAGCGAGCGAAGCGAGCTCGGGACTTGGGGCACTCTGACTCGGACTGGTTAGGTTAGAAGGGGATGGCGGGGTCTGGAAGACCCCGCCGTCCCCTTCGTGGTTATTTTTTTTTAAACCGCCCAGAAGTAGGAGCCCCGCCTAGCGGGGCTCCGTCGGCTACTCGATGCCAGTTTAAATTAAAACTTAAATACTTTTCTGTACACTTTATGACTTAATAAATCGAAATCACAAGCATTCGAGCGTATGAGGCAGTGAAAATGTTTTTCGAAACAGCGTCTTTCGCGACTACTTCATTCGAGTCCATGAGCTTTCGAACCTGTGAGGCAGTGGAAAAATAATTCGCAACAGCGTGTGTCGCAACAGCGGCGTTCGAAACAACATAGGGGACCCGTCGGAAATATGTGTTTGACTTTGACTAATCGGAACGCCAGCGCCACCAGGTGGCGCTCGACAGAGTCTATAACATAACGTTTGTCCAAAGTAAAAGCAGAGTTTGTTGTTGGCGGCTAAGCAGTGAACACGTTTAGAAACTGTCGCGCGTTCCGTATAGTTTTGTCGTGTAACTAGTGTGTGATTCGCTAGTGTGATAAATTTGTTCTTAAATTATAATTCGATTTGAACTGCAAACGGTTTTTCAATTGCGCAATAACCAACCCTTCCCTTGTAGTAGTTAAAATATGGCTGATAAAAAACGAGACAGAAATACCTTCTTCGAAAAATTCATCCGCATCGCTGTCAATGGCAAAAGTGCCCACAAGGCTGGCAGCATTGCCATGTTGGATGGCAATTCTGATTCTTAGGCCTAAAAATACGCCTACGGCCTAAAATGCCCTCAGAGGGCCTAGACACATGGCATTCGCTTCGGAGCGATTCTAATTTCTACAATCGCTATCGCTTTCGCCAATTTTCCCACCATACGAATCGAAAACTAGCGATAACGCTTGTCAAAAAGTGCCACTTGGCTACGCATCTTTAAGGAAGTAATCGTTCGACGCTGTCGATTCGTTTCATAGAATCGAATGATGTTAACTTTGTCTAGCTAATTTCTATTCGTTGACCTATAATCACGTGACATTTCGATAGCTTATGTCAATCCCATACATTTTTTGGCTTTTCTACTAGCGTCATCGCTAGTCGAATGTTACTTTGTCGAGGCTCTCTGGTCTCGTGGATAGCCGACCAACCGCTTGGCGATGTCCCGAAAACTCGACGAGCACTTGGGCCCCATGCTCCTAGTGTTTCAAATCGCTTCAAATATATAGCTGGTTAACGTTTATGAAGAAAGGATATCATTATCTGAACAGAATTACTCGAGGTCAGAAGTAGATTCAACATTAAATTATAATTCTGAACGCATTTTGTTAATGAGCCATTTGATATTTTACGTGATTTCGGCAAGCTGGGATGATGAAGTTAAAAATGGTCAAATGGTGTAAAAAGATACTTCACGAAGCCGAGTCACTTCTACTCCCCGTCATTTTAATTTAAAAAAAAAAAACTGGATCAAACCTGGGAACCTTCTGGGTACGGACATATTGAAGGTCAAAATTCCAACTTTTACTGACGTTTTTTTACGAAAACAAGTTTTTAATGTTATAACACAACTTTAAAAATACCCCCGCGACCCCTGTGCCGTTGCATGCACCCATAAGCACAGTGTGTTGCATGTGTTACATTACGCACTACCGCAAACAGCAAATTTTCACACCAAGAAAGAAAGTCGTTTCCCAGCAATTATTTTTGTGAAATTTTACTTAGTTTGATGTACAGAATGTGTAAGTGACGGCTTTGTGATGGGTCTTTTTACACCCTGTATAATTAAAGGAATAGTAGTGTGAGATTATTAAAAAAAAATCGCTTTGAAATACGAAAGGAATGTTAATTTAAAAACAATTGAGTTCCCTTTTGTTTTGTGCCCGGTAACTTGAGTCAGATTCAAGGAACAAATTCAACGAAATAATAAACCTGCCTTGGTATGTACTCTGCAATGTCTGAATGTAGAATATGAATTCACCTCACGTCCATCTGCTTTACTTATAAGACGCGTCGAGTTTGACCACAAAAGTCATAATGAAGGGTCTGCAAAACTGCAAAAATCTTATTATCTATAAATTCATCGATTCAATCACTTCTGGCTAGAAAATAGAATAATAAATCTGTATGGAAGGTGAATTCATGATCAGTAGGTCTCCTAGGGTGTTAAAATACGACACATCAAGACTAGCTTTTGTCATAGGTATACAATGTGACAGCGTCGTAGATGCAATGCCGATTTTTCCGTTGATCTCGAAATGCTGTTGGTGCGGCCAGTTACTGTACCTCTTTACTTTCTTTTGTGCGTACGCTCATGCTGCCAAAAGATATCCCAAACCACCACTTTGCACTACTCCAGTACGACCAGCTCTGCACCAAGCCAAAAACGGTGTCAATTATGCCTATGAACAAGGAGGAGCGCGCGTAACGTTAGCTAGCGACTATACAATCCTGACGGTGCCAAACGAATCTTACGCCCCGAAACTGTAGGCAGTTACGATTGGAGCGGGAGCTTCGCTTCTATTCATGCTTATTCTATGCTAACCTAGTTTTACATTTGTGAATATATCTAAGGATACTTCAACATCTGCTACTGAATATGTGCCTAATGATCCATCGCTCCAATGAAGTTTCTTGTGAACTTTTGTATTATTCCCAAGTTTTTGCATTATACGGAGAGGACGAACGGGGCTATCCCTCGCTAGAAAGTTGAAAAGGATGATCTGATGTAAAAAGCTTGTAATTTCAAAGTACTTATTTAACCCAAGTTTTGACTGGTACCTTAAGAATGCCAATTGATTATTATTCTTTAAAAGATATAAAACGCTGATCGACGACCGACGATCTTATTACTTATGTATCACAATGTTGGTAAGGCAACGTCGAATTGACATTGCTCTATTCTCATCAGCTTATAACGACGACCTATTTTTCCTCATCGAGACAAACGAAGATAAAAATATGCTGCAGATTGCTGGTTTACTCATCTTCTTAAACTTTTAACGGCACAAGCTTTTATTTTTTTTAGTATTGCCAAATGGGCCTTGTTTCTACCTCGATATCTCCTGGTGGAAAGCGTTGGATGAAGTCTATGATGGAACGAGCAAGCTCAGAGGATGCCTGTTCACTCTTGCTTTCAAAGCTGGCGGGTTATATTTGGAAAGGAACACAGACGCTGGCAGAGAGTTCCACACTTTGGCTGTGCGCTTAATAAATGTGGAGGAGATGCGCTGAGTTCGACTAGTCGGTTTTTCGACCAAGTGCAGATGGTACCCTGCAGTACGTCTGGTATTGGAAGGGAGATGGTGGGATAGCCTCGATACAAAGTTAACCCTTTAGTTCCCATCGTCTTGTAAAGCAGAATAACAGCAACAAGTCGTAAAAATAATAAATAAGCGTCGTATGACAGCAGTAAAATAAAGTGCGCAGTGTTATGTCTCACTTAAAGGTTTAATTGGAGAGTTTGTTGTATAAATATCGTATAACATGCAGTTAGGAGTTTATACCTCTCTTGTTGATCGTAACACTAAATTGTTGTTAGGTTTTGAAGAGATTATTAGGCGCTTCTTCATTTTTAAATTATAAAAGTGCGAGTTGGACTCGCACACCAAGGGTACTCTACAAGTTGCTTGTATGGAGATGAGACACTGTTTAATTTTTAACTTTATTTATTTCTAGAATTTGTTGTTATAGCGCCAATAGTAATATACACTCTCTGAAAATTTCAACTGTCTATCTATTACGGTTCGTGAGATACAACCCGCTGACAGACAGACGGACGGACGGACAGCGGAGGCTTAGTAATAGGGTCCCGTTGGCACCCTTTGGGTACGGAACCCTAAAAATCGTTTGCTTGCACAAAGTAGGTCTGTACGCATTACCGCACACCGCTATGTGAAACCCACTGGGGTTTCGTATAATTATTGCACCTCAAATCCTACTCCTCTTTGAACTTAAATATGTCTAAAGATGTTCCAGATATGGTTCAGTTCAAAGTCGACCTAAAATTCACTGACAGACAATGCACAGCCCAAACCATTAGGTCTAGAAGCTAGAAATGAACAAGGGTTTCTTATACAGACCTATCTCTCTAGCTACAATAGTGGCCAAGTTTCTTGAAAGCCTAATACACAGAAAACTGAGTCCATCACTTAAGGTGAATCCTTAGCTGTAGCGCGCCAAATTCAAATTTTCTTTGGTTTTTTGCAATATGCAAATGACTGAATCGAAATGATTCGCGACTGCAGAAATTATATAACGAGGTTAGATGAGGCGCCTCGCTATCAGTATGGTCACACATGGCCGTAGATTAAAAATAATACTCCGAAAACTTGTAAGAACGGTGTATTTATTAGCTCACGCACACTAATTACCAAAATGTTCAACGATTAAGCCGATCAGAACAGATTCGAATTGGAAACGCGGTAAATTCGATACAGCACGTGGTGACAGTAAAAACATGTCCATTCGCCTTTGCGTCTCACAGAATAATGTCCGCCCGCTCTCACCGTCACCGTCATATATCCCGCAGGATGACAGATCTCGGTGACTGACAGATGTCTACCGTCAGTCATGTGACGGCTGTCAATTAAATGTCACCACAGCCGTATCGACCTTACCCAAGTGTAACACTTGACTTTTCCGTTTGATTAATTTACATTGACGTAGCTTCTTAGTTTCTTAATCAAAATAAAAGATGGAGCCATGGTGATGCCATCGCTGCGACACGGCCATCATGACAACTCACACGTCCTCGTGTGTGGATTCTGAAATAAAAGAAAATACCTTCGCACAGTACAAATTCTCTACCTCGGCTTTCCTGACCAATGAGTCGGGATTATAGGTACTCAAACAAAATAGTTCATTGCAAATATCATGAGGGTTTAACACTATTCGTTTTGACACTACAGAATGTAAAGCTTAGCCAATGTTATCTCAAATTATCAATAATCTCTCCAAGAAAAGAAAAAAATTAATTAAGCAGTCGAGCAAAAGTCAAAATTCTACTAAGTCACTCAAAAGCATTCAAATGTAATCCAGTATGCAATACTCTACAATTCAACACTTAAGCCTCCATCCGGCCACTTGGGCTACCTCCAACCGGTACCCATTTCAACACATCGCCTCCATCCGGCGGTATCATCAGCGAGCACCTACATATCCAAGCCAAACGCACGCCACACACCTTTGTGGCCGCACTGCGACGGGAAATGAGGCCCGATTTTACGCCTACGCCTACGAATGGCATGGACATGCATGCGATCTGAGCGACTTGCATACTATTTTACAACACATGACTCGAAGGTCCATCCCCTTCGTCAATTATATTCGTCGAAGGTCCATCCCCTTCGTCAATAAGATTCCTCGAAGGTCCATCCCCTTCATCATCATAGTTCATCTCATCGATTTTGTCAGTGTCAGAGTCTTTGTCGTCATGATTGTCACCGTCAGGCATTTTTCGTAATCGGTCATGTGCGTATTTGTAAGTTCGGTTTGAGTTAGCGGTTCTCTATACTTAGGGTCAAGCTTGGTCTGATTGCGCTCTTCATTTTGGAACAAAACAAAGTCACCTACAGAAAAAAAAAGCTTCAATTTAGCTTTTCCGAGTTGAGTGTATTGAGCTTCAGTGAATTATGTTAGCCTTCAACAACTCTTCAATTTTACGTCTTACAACCGGTCGTTCTTCCGGACTTAGTTTATAAGGGCGTCGATTGACGGTTTTTTTAGGGGGTCTATTTAACGTATTTTCATAGGATCAATACTAGCAGAGGAGGCAGGAATACCAGTGATAAAACAATGTTGAAAAGATTTCATAATGTCTAACGGTTGAGTTCTATTTTCAGAAGGAACGTCAGTGTCAATCAAGTCAAAATTAGTCTCGTTGATATCGATCACGTCACAAGTCTCAACCAGTTTAAGCTTCTGAAATCTCAATTTGTCCGATGACATGTATACTGCCAAACCATGAGCTAAAACTTCTCGTCCAATCACAATTCTATATCGCAAACAATGGTCAGGTAAAACATGCAAAAGAACTTCGAAAACTATCCCGTGTACTTCAACAAGAGTTAAAATCAGTACAGTCGAAGTTACAGAGGTTTATCCAATACCAGTCTTAGTCACGCTATCATAAAATCGTTTACCAGTAAACTTCGATGAAACAGATTCTTTAATTAATTAACATTCGGCGCCCGAATCATAATCAAAAGTATACAGCTCACCAGAATGACGTCAAGATCCAATTGGTGCACCGACGATGCATACGTCCACTCGCTTATCTTTAGAAGAATCAGCTGCAGCACTGCCGCCCACCTCTTTGCTGCTTCGTTGGGGGCAGTTGGATGCATAGTGTCCTTGTTCATGGCATTGGAAGCAGGTAATCCGGTCAGACCTCCCTGCGGACTCGTTACCCGAGCTTTGGTTGTTGTATGGGGTTTTGGGTCTAAACCGATCCTCTCGTGGCTTCAGATCCTTATGAGCGCGACAATGCACCGACCTGTGGCCTAGTTTCCCACAGCTTGCTACAAACAGCGCCTTGAATTTGCTCCATATCATGCCAGGGTAAGACACAGATGAGAGCCAAGTTGAAGCTTCTCCTTAGAGCGCGCGACTCAACGCGATTATTAACGATGCGCCTTGACAATGTTGATCGGTCACGCACATGTCAGCAGTTGTTACCCAGGCACGCGAGTCAACGTCCTGTTTTTCTGGGTCGAAATCCGGCAGGCGAAGGCGATCCGTGCCTGACGATGATGTTTTCATTGCTCGTACAGCAGCCAGAAAATTGCGGTTCTGCTGTTCTAATAGTAGAAGCCATTTTTCGTCACTTTTACAAGCACGTGTTTCGTTATTACCCGAATTCCCGTTAGTCTCACCACTCGCACCATGTGGGTCGTTAGAGTTACATCCCACTTCTGATAACGAGGTTAGATGAGGCGCCTCGCTATCAGTATGGTCACACATGGCCGTAGATTAAAAATAATACTCCGAAAACTTGTAAGAACGGTGTATTTATTAGCTCACGCACACTAATTACCAAAATGTTCAACGATTTAGCCGATCAGAACAGATTCGAATTGGAAACGCGGTAAATTCGATACAGCACGTGGTGACAGTAAAAACACGACCATTCGCCTTTGCGTCTCACAGAATAATGTCCGCCCGCTCTCACCGTCACCGTCATATATCCCGCAGGATGACAGATCTCGGTGACTGACAGATGTCTACCGTCAGTCATGTGACGGCTGTCAATTAAATGTCACCACAGCCGTATCGACCTTACCCAAGTGTAACACTTGACTTTTCCGTTTGATTAATTTACATTGACGTAGCTTCTTAGTTTCTTAATCAAAATAAAAGATGGAGCCATGGTGATGCCATCGCTGCGACATATATATTTACTGAATAACAACCGTCAATTTGATATCAATCGTCAAACTTTGGAAATTTGTTGGAAACTTATTTTACCTAAGAATTTACATATGACATATTCTGAAAAATTTGAATTTGGCGGGCTACAGCTGAGGATTCACCATTGATGCTGGTCAGTTTGGTTTTCAACTGACATGGCTATATTCTCCCTCAAACAGGTTGTCAAGCACTATGCTGATCAGGTAACCAGTGTGTATGCTTGTTAACTTGATCTTAATCACGCTTTTGACACCATAAACCATGACCTATTGTAGGGGAAGCTAGAAAGTAATAATTTGTCAACTGGGGTTACGGGGCTTATCAGATACTGGTATTGTAATCAGTCCTACAATATCAGATAGGGTTTTTCTGTGTCCGAAGATTATAAGCTGTCGTGTGGTGTTAGGCAGGGGAGTTTGACCTCTCATGACCTGATTGAGGAGTTCAGCAGGGCACCAATAGGTCTCAGGTTGAGAGATCGGTATGTGAACAACCTGAGTTAAGCTGACGATAAGGTTTTAATCAGCTCCTCAATTAAGGTCGTAAGAAAGTTGCTGATTATTTGTGATCAATATGCCAAAAACCAAGACTTAGGTTACGATGCTAGATAAACAGAACTTATGATATTCAGGTCGGGAAAAGGGCCTCAAAATGTTCCGCCACGGTGAATTGGAGGGCAGACGCTGTGGGTTGTGGAGAGCTTCAAGTACTTTGCTCACATATTGACATCGGACATGAAAAACGATGCGGATATTGATCGCCAGCGTCGTGCCCTATGGGGATGTTTTTGGAGACATGCTTGCCAGAAGATTTTTTAAGGCTAAAGTACTGACTAAGTGCACATATTCAGAACGTACTGTCAAAGTTTCTATACGTGCCAACTCTGAACTGAGTATACAAAGAAGCCTTGGGATGGCATACGTGTTCAGTACGACAACATTTACAGACACCTAAAGGGGTTGAAGGGCTACTGTAGTACCTCTGGTATGTTCACGGAGACGAGGCTAAACGCGTTCAATGCCATTCAGGCAAGCAGAATTGCCTCATTCATGTCCAGGGTTGGTACGTGTAGACACAGTGTAGTTATGGATCTTGCTGATAGGATGTATGCTACCAATACGTACAAGAGGTGATTGGAAATAGCCGCGTAAATGTTTGTTTCAATGTGCAAGAAAGAAAGGCGTGAGTTTATGTTTGTGTGTATGTCTATGTATGTCACTTTTTCTTCATTTTTTTTTGTGTTCTTATGGTTCATGTAGTCTGCAATAAAGATTTTTATTTATTACAATCTGTTCGTGCTGGGCGTCGCCCGGGATGAATTTCATATAATAACTTTCCGATTTTCCTGGTGGATTTTTCAAAAAAAATCTTTTCATACAAACCTTTTCCTGACAATTACAAACACAACAAAAAAGAATTAGCCAAATAAGTGAAGCCTTTTTGAAGTGATGCGTGGACATACATTTTTGGCGATTGATTTTATTTATTGTTATACAACTAAGGAAGCATTTTTGAAAATATATCCCGTAAAGGGTTTAAATAGGGGATGAAAGTTTGAATGAAATGACGAGAATAATATGTGACGGACGATTTGGTGAAGGTTATTTTTACACTCGTCAAAGAAGAAATATCCCGCCTGTAATAAGTTGCACTATACGTTCCAGGTCAGTCCAGAGAGGAACCGTTTTTCAAGTTTATTATAATAAACTTCAATGGACTAGAAATTGGCCTCAACCTGTCGCTCCGTGTCCAAGTGTGACCGCCTGTAAGCGACACAGTTCGGAGGCAAAGAGCAAGGCAACTAAAATATTAAAAGTTGGCCGTCATAGGTTTCGTTTTTTAATTGTTTTTTGTTCGATATCGGCAATTTATTTACTTATAGTCTGTTTCAAAAGTATCTGATGAAATTGTAAACAATCTTTGTTCAGGTAAAATTACGCAATCTACTTTATATCTCACCACTTTTTCCAACGTATCAACAATCATGTTTGAATAACCTTTTCAAATTGTAAGTATTTGACAAAACATCGACGAAAATTGAGGTTGTAAAATTAACCTCAAATGCCAAATTTTGTATTTGAAAATCCATTCTAGTGATTTGAAATTAGAAGTTCGGGGTCAAAGCACTCTATTTGTAAGTGGTACTATAAATTGGCATCCCGGGTACGTTTTCTGATCCGTTTGTTTACATTTTCATGTCTCAATACTTTTGAAACGGGAACTAGGAATAGAAATAACTTGGCTTTGATTTATGGTCACTGAAGTCATTGGATGCGAAATAAGGCTTTCTAACACCACCTACGAAATAAACGCCACATGCTACGAGCATGCTACGGGCTTGCTACGAAATTTTTCTTCAATGTTTTTTATTTTATTTTAATTGTGGAATTCCATATGAATATCTTAAGCCATGAACTACCTTTAATGTTTTTCAGTATGATTTATGAATAATCTGATATCTTTATTAATTTTTTTTTTTTTTTTTGTGATAATCTAAAAAAAGAAATTAAAGAAAAATATTGTTTGGGATATGCACAGGAAATACAAAGAGTAAAAAAATAAATAAAAAGGAGCATTTAAAACTAACAAAATGAACAATAAAAAACAAAAGCTAAAGGCAATATTATTCCTCGGATAAAAGATTTGACGATATCGAAAAATCTGGTCAATCTGTAATACTTTTATAATACTTAAAGCCTTTTGAAACTGATTGGAAATGACAAAATCAATTATGTCCCGTTTGCTTTTAAAAGAAATCTGTTCTTTAATTACTTACATTCCCATTGGAGATTATTTTTAATTAACAATTGATTCAATGGACAAAGTGTTTGTTGTTTGTATTGTCTTATTGGAAAAGATCTCGACCTTGACATACTTGAGAAATGGAGGCTTTGGCATGATTGTAGTTTCGAAAATAAAACCATCGAATTTACGTTACATTTACGTCGCGCGTCCGTAGGCAGTACTTACTGCACATACAGACAACTGCAATAATTGGTCTTGACCGCTTTTATGTAATGTCGAATTTATAGTCAGGGAAATTGCCACACTACGTTAATTTGTCATGAAAGTCATATCTTATCACCACTGATCGGAATAGGTAGAGGCTAATACACCTAAAATTCGAAAAAGAACAGAGACTAAGTGGAGACGCCTTACGACATTTTTTTTTTTTTTCTTGTTCCGGGTTCCAGACCTTTACTTAAGTATAACTAAAGTTAATAAAGTAAAACGTCTATCGAATTCGTATTTCCTGTTTCTGTTTAAAAAAAGAGTATGAATGATTTTTGTTGTTTAAAAAAAATAAAGGTAATCTCCTTATCTTCGTTTGAACGATGTAAGTAAGCGGGGAAGCTAATGCAATTTACATACCATCTTTAATAATTATATAACTAATAAGGTAAAGGTAAATAAAAACACAATTTTATAGCTTTTCATACCATCGACGCTTGTAATGCGAAACACCCCTCTACCCCTCAACCCTTTTGTCTTTGTTTACCAGTGACAAACAAAAGATAGAAAGAGACAGCAAGTTTTGGCTATTCTGGGAAACGAAAACATGATGCGGACCCAGTTCTTTAACTGAATTAATAACAATAGAAAAAGTATCTACTGGGTTTGTGACAACGTTCTCCTTGTTTTTGAAGTCAGTTAAAAAGGAAAATGAATTCAATTAGTTTACTTTATGAATAACATTAATATTAAATGTACTTAAGTGATGTCCCGAAACTCGGAACAAATATTCCGAAAAAAAAATTGTCTTAACGAAGTCTCCACTTTTTTTGTCTCTGTTCTTTGAACTTTAGGTATATTAGCTCGAACTATTCCGATCACTGCTTATCACTTTCAAAGAATGACAGTTTGTGATTTTAATACACGGACAATTTAAGTTAGTATTAACAATTGATTTCCCTGATTTGACAAAAGATGAAATAAAAAGTTGCCGAGTTTATTATAAGAAGCGGGTGAATTTGAATAAACCCGCTTCGCTACTTTTGGCATTTGTTTCTCAAGTGCAGAACTAAGTTATTTCGAATTTTATGCTTACTTAGAATAAAAAAATATTGTATTAGGTTTACTAACTATAAGTAGGTACTATAAACTCTAATCAGCTGGGATTATTTTAATCACATCTAACTAAAGGTACTTAGAAGGGACAAAACAACACTCGGAACTTGAATAAATTCAATTCATAATAGAAATCCATTATTATGGAAATAAGGGGAACATAAGAGTATGATTATAATTTCGTTGTAAAAGTTTCAATTAGTTTGGAAATAGTTATTTTCGAATTGATTGATTTGTGTTTTATTATTCATGTTTTTGTTTAGATATTATAATACCGGGGCAGTGTACTGCGGACTCTTGCAGTATTTTGAAAACCTAGTATGCTGAAAATTAAAACAGAATAGTTTTTCCTCTGCGCATAAGAGACCTGCGCGTCTGTTGCTCCAGTGCCTGGTGGGGAGTCCAAAATTAGACCATGTCAAAGTAGTAAAAAACTTATACACAAAGTAATTTTATACCGCCAAAACCTTGTAGGACGGTTTTAGGGATCATCTTCAACCCAAAAAAAAATTATCAGCTGTTTGGAAGTGGGGAGAATATATCAGTCGCGGAAATTAACGTTATTCTTACGATGGCACATTAGGCTAAATTCGAAACTATGGGTAGTAGGGCAAAGTGGGCAAAAGGAATCATAACCTCACTTTTGAAGGAAAATAAAACGGCATTTTTTGTTTTCTGAAAAAAAATCTGGCTGAACCAGGAATCGAACCCGTTCCTTTTTAACCGACTTCACAAAAAGGAGGAGGTTCTCAATTCGTCTGTATGTTTTTTTTAAATAAAAACTTTTTTATAAAAAAAACAACCGACTTCCAAAAAAAAACACTAAAAGACGTGAAAAATAACTTTAATTTCGGAATTCGGTATCTTTGGTTTTGTATTTTCGTTTTAGGCCACCGACTTCCGAAATTAAAGTTATTTTTCACGTCTTTTAGTGTTTTTTTTGGAAGTCGGTTGTTTTTTTATAAAAAAGTTTTTATTTTTCACTTTTTAGTTGCGGTACCTACCCCACAAAAATTCGTATACCACTACTTGGTGTGTAAATAACAGTGACAGGAAATTATTAACACATCATCCATATAAACTAAGTGGAATAAATATGCAGTATTAAGGATAACTCAAAAACTACTGGTCAGACCTTGATCAAATTTAAATGGGACCACATGTGAAGCCTACCACCTACCAAATACAAAAAGAATCATCCAAATCGGTTCAACCAGAAAAAAGTTATGAGCTAACACACATAAAAAAAAAACAAACAAACATGCATAAACAAGCATGCTGTATTTCATACTGAACTATATTGTTGCTGATAAGGATCAAGTTAGCCTAGTAAGACTTTTTCGAAATATTCTTAACTTGCTGTTGCCCGCGACGTCGTCTGCGATCCAGGATGAGAAGTAGCCTATGTCCTTTTCCAGGTCATTGTCTACCTATGTGCCAAATTCCATCCAAACCCGTTCAGCCGTTTTAGCGTGAAAACGTAACAAACAAACAGACAAACTTACTTTCCAATTTATAATATTAGTTAGGATTATATTTAACCTTTTGTGAAAACATGCTAAGCACCAATTTCACGAAAATCTGCTACTACTAAATGCCATGTTAAGCATATCGACGGACTATTTTTCGTAGTGAAACAATCCATCAAATGGCGTAACGGGACATTCTAATCCTAATATTATAAATGCGAAAGTAAGTTTGTTTGTTTGTTACCTTTTCACGCCTAAACCACTGAACCGATCATCCTGAAATTTTTCATTTACGTCGTCAGGTGTACAGAAACGGGCATAGGGTACCTTTCATCCCGAAAAAAAGTACTGTACCCGAGGAAAACAACAATAACGTTCTTAAGATAATAGATGGCACCACGTGTCTTTCGAATCATAATTGAATTATAACCCGAATTGATTGTCAGTGTCCGAGTGTAAAATAACGCGAGCGAAGCCGCGGGCAAAAGCTATTTTAGAATAAACACAGTATGGTGAAACTGCCCCTAAGCCTAGTTATACTTTAAGTTCCGTAATATACCTAAAAAAACTTGGGGATTAAATGTACGTACCTAACTGATGAAAAGTGGGTCATAATCATAATAATCATAATCATTTTTTGATTATGATTATGAAACTACAACTACACCACTACCGAACCCTCAAAGGAATACAAGCATGATATTATGTTAGTCTTAATGATTTAAGGTATATTTCAGTTTTAACTGTCATCGGTGTTTCAAACACCTTCTCCGACTCGACTATGTTGGACTGCGTGTCCCGTCTAACTGGATCCAGCTGAATATCAAACTATTTGACGGAGAAGGTATGTCAAATTTTAGCCATATTTTAACTACTGTGGGCGTGTGGGAAGTGTTAGTTATTGGGCAATAGGAAAACCGTTTGCAGTTCAAATCAAGTTATAATCTAAGAAAAAATTAATCATACTAGCGAATCACAAAATGTACCTAGATACACGACACAACTATAAAGAATGCGCGACAGTTTCTAAACGTGTTCACTGCTTGACCGCCATCGACCAACTCTGATTTTATTCCGGTCGAGCGTTATGTTGTAATGTAGACTCTCTCGAGCGCCGCTTGGTGGCGCTGGCATCCCGATTAGTCAAACTCAAACGATTGTTTTAACGTATTTCTGACGCTTTTAGTGTCTGTCTGTGTGACCACATTATTCTTCTAAACTGCGCGATGGATTTTGATGGGATTTTCACCATCATTTTTTATAGAATTTACTACGGGAGGTGTATGTCTATAATACATTTTTTATTAAACTAACATATGTAGAAATCTCGATGTTTTTCAAGTCGTAAAAGCTGTGCGAAGCACGTGCCAGGCATTAGTTTGTTTTTGTATTGAGTAGGAAGTCATCGGTATTTCAATGAGTATTCAGTATTATAATGCTAGCAACCTATTGTATGGACGAATACAGGAAGCTTGCAGGAAATAGAACAGGATGCTTGTGTCTACTTCAAATAAGACGTTTTTTTTTGTTGTTTGTTGCATGCAGTCAAATAGAAATGTTTTAATTGAAACGTCTAATGATAAGTTAATGATTACTTAGAGAAAATCATATAAGTACTTTTAAAAAGCTTAGTTAGCTCTTAAGAGATTATGTTAGTTATCATTCAAAATTCGAAAGTGTGTTTGATAATTCTTATGTGTTTCATTTATGGGCAGGTGCCTGTCATCATCAGAATCGCCTTTGTCTTCAATAAGTGGTAATGTGGGTTTCTACCAACAAGAATCACTCGAGTCACAATCAAAAGTTATTTAATCGCAAAAAATATCTTCCTTACAGAATTTCACTAAAATTTATTCACTAGTAATTAGGAAATTATTTTTGAAACAAAAAGGGACAAGATTACTCGGAACAAAAGCGATTCGTCGGATACGTGGTTCGCTCGCCGTTGACGTTCGGAAACAAGTGAAGTTCAACATGGCCGCGCTGACCATCGCCTCGGTACTCCGCCAGACTGACAGTCGTCAAATCTCGTTCCGACGTATCTCTCAACAGATGGCGCAAGCAATGCGCCGTCACATTTTATCGACAAAAAATATTATACAAAAAAAAACAGTAATAAAATTTGCCTGTTCGTTTTGTTATTTTTTTATATTTTGCGTTGTCGTTACCCTAATAGTAGGTATTTGTCAAAACATCATTAAACATAAACAGGATTAAGTATTTGTAAACGTTGCTAAAGTTAAGTAGGTGAATGACGTCTGCCTAACCAAATTTTCTTTACATTTTGACGTTCATAATAGGCAAGGTTTATAATTAACCCTACTGTCTTATTTACAACGTTGTCATGAGTACTTCCTAGTCTAAAATGGTACAAATTTTAAATAACTGCTGACAGTTTATTTGACAGTTGAAATGACACTTGTTGACCGACTCTGTTATTAATTACTCTGAGATAAAGCCATTTCAAACGTTGAAGCTTTTGCTAACAAGCTTATGGGGACCCAATGGCATGATGTCAAACTATTTGAACTAGTTCAAATAGTGTTTATTGTGTTCATCACTGAATTGTCTATTCTGAATTGGACTGAAATTAGTGTCCCCAGTATCCAGTATTCACTAGTCCCCAAAAATCGTCCATTATTTATGGTAAACTAGAAGCTGGATCGAACTCCGTCTCCTGAAAAACTAATGCGAAGTATTTTATTGATCCTCTAAAAACTTATTGATATGCTCTAACAGTGATTGCCTTTTTCGGATCATCTAAAAACTTTTTGACCTCCTAATGTTGATCGCCTTTTTAATAAATAAGCCTCTTTTTATTTTTCGGGCCTGTTTTATTATTGGTCGGAGTAACTATGCTAGAGCACCCCGACCAAATGGGTTAGGTTAGAATTGACCAGCTACATACGAGCGAGAGAAGCGAGCGTTGCCGCGGCTGCGGCCGGCGAGTGCTACATCAAGGCGGCGAGCGCTACATCAAAGCGGCGAGCGCTATATCAAAGCAGCACATCACAAAAAGACGATCGAGTATAGTAGCTTATATATATATTTGGGGATCGGTTAAATACATGGCATTTTTTTTTTAAATTGTTGTCAAGACCCTTCGTTTAACGCATACTGTAATGTGAAAGCTGCCTATTATTATGAACACTTTTCGATATCTTTATATACTTAGATCCATAATAATGCTCACTTCGTGCTTGTGGTAAGTAGGTAGGTACCCACATATACCTTTACCAACTTCCCCTATGACTATGAGTCTCCATTGTGAAACATCGAGACCACACTGATTAATGAACAGAGTTGATTCCTGAAGCCTTTGATCATCTAATGACGCGTTATGAAGGTGAAGTAATCATACCTAGTCTACGTGTAAGGTAGGATGAATCATTGTATGGGTATTATGAGTATCAATACTTGGTCAGTAAAACTATGGCTTTCATTTTGACAGTTCAACAACGCTCATTGCGTTATTGACGTTGTTGAGCAAATACATTTTTCGATCACATGAAGCAATGGATTAGCAATATCCTTTAAAATGATTCAAACTCTGGTTAATAGTGTGTTCCACAATTAGGGTGCAGGTACAAAAATGTTTGATTATAATTCGCCAAACATTTTTCACAAAATATCTCAATAAATGTGTGTTCTGACTTTCGCAGTTTGTGTATGGGTTATAAAATAATTGTATCTTCAGCTGCCTCGTTGGTGTAGTGGTCGCAAGAGCTACTGCTGAGCATGAGGTCCTGGGTTCGATTCCCGGGTCGGGCAAAGTGTTATTGGGTTTTTCCATCTGGAATTTTTCGGTAGCAGCCCGGAGTCTGGATATGTGCCCGGTTGATGGCAATAGGCTCGCCCCCTATTACATGGGACTTAAACATAACTGGCGAAATGTGGGTGTGCTATAGGTACACCTCTGCCTAACCCTTCGGGGAATACAGGCGTGATGTTATGTTATGTTTATGTTATGTTATGTATCTTCAGCTAGTCAAAATGCAATTGTTTGTATCAAGGCAAAATATCCAGTTCTTAAAGTTATGCGCATTAACTTAAGCGGAAATCATCGATATACTCAAAACCTAGAATATCAATGGAGCAAATACATCGATTAGTGTTTTTATTATGCAGCAGTCTAATTGTGTAACACACTTACAATGGCGTCGCCTTTTATATTGAATAGTTCAAGAGGATTCATTGGGTTTTCTACGCTGTTGAGTAGGCGAACTTTTCAAATATAATGGGGTTTATTTAAAAACGAAGATTAAAGTTAAGAGACGTTTAAACGTCCAAAATGTATGGTTAAACTGTCACTAATCATTAATTAACTTTAAGCAGCGTTTATAAAAAAAAAACAACTGACTTCTAAAAAAAACGTGAAAAATAACTTTAATTTCGCAAGTTGGTGTCTTTGGATCTGTATTTTAGTTTTTTGCCACCGACTTCCGAAATTAAAGTTATTTTTCAAGTTTTTTTATAGAACTCGGTTGTTTTGTTTTTGTAAAAAAGTTTATTATTTTTCACTATTTTAGTGGGTCGGTTATTAATTTATCTAAGTTAAAATAGCCTAATTTCAACTGCTCATCACTATTTACAAAATATTTCTTTTCCCGATGCAAGGACGTTAATTGTTAAGGAGTTCTGATACAAACTAGAAGAACTGGAGCTGATAATAAAGCCACCATTAGCTCCATAACACCATACCTATGTATTGTGATGAGCTTAACTTGCAACCATATTAAAGTAATCGAATCGCAACCACAATGAGTAGTTCCGGTGGCCACCTCTGGTCTTCATCATCAGCTCCACTTCACCAAATGGTGCTTTCCGAGAGCAAATGCACGAGTTACTATAAAAAATACCCAAATCGCTATAAGTGTGCCTATAAAATTTGAGGATTTCCTACGTTTTCCATGGTATCCCCTCATCAGATTCTGACTTGGTGACAATGGGACCAACTCGAGAGCATACCCTATCAAACAAAAAAATAATTTCCAAAATCGGTTCACAATTGACGGAGAAATTGGTGAACATACATAAAAAAACATACAGCTGAACATAATTACAACCTCCTCCTTTTTGGAAGTCGGTTATTATAGGAGAATGTTATTAAGCAATGGATTATCAATGTCCTTCAAAATTCATCGGATTATGGTTATAAGTGTGCTACGGAATTGTGGGGCTGCAATAAACCTCAAACTAAGGTAGATGTAAACCTGAAAATAGGTCTACTTTTGGACGACTCCGTTGAAGAAAAGGCTATACAAAGGTAGTTACAAAATATGTGGGTACTAAAGTATCCTCTTTAGTAGTGACCAAGAGGCCACCCATTGTATATTTATAGTGTTTCATTTATTTTTTGTTATGTTTTTGTTATGTACAATAAAGAATATGTACATAACTAAATAAAGGTGGATAAACATCATCTAGTGAGTGCACTGGACAATTTTTATCCATTTTTTTACTACACCTGGTTATAATAAAACTAGCTACTGCCCGTAACTTCGTCCGCGTGAAATTTCTTGGTCTCCCGACCCACCCCGTCGCATCGCATTGCCTGCCCGCACTGTTACTTCGTTTTCGCTTAGCGTACTTTGAGTAATTAATCAACTCGTCCTACATGCCTACGGCCCATTTAGGACGACTCGCAGAAAATCAAAATAATTAATATTTTCAGTCTACAAGTCGTCCCACGTTACTATCAAAATGAGAAAAGGTACAATCAGTAGCAAAAGTGTTAGTGTGGAAATAAAAAAAAAACAGAATCTAATATTTTAAATGCGAAAGTAAGTTTGTTTGTTTGTTTGTTACCTTTTCAAGCCGAAACCACTGAACCGATCATCCTGAAAATTTTCATATATGTTGTCAGAGGTACTGAAACAGACATAGGGTACCTTTCATCCCGAAAAAACTAGTTCCCGAGGAAAACAACAATAACATTCTTATGATAATAGATGGCGCCACGTGTCTTTCGAAGCATAATTGAATTATAACCCGAATTGATTGTCAAAGTCTAAATTAACGCGAGCGAAGGCGCGGGCAAAAGCTATTTTGTTATAAAACATTTAATCATCACAACATTGTCACATATAAACAGAAAAGATTAAATCATCACAAATTTAACACCATTAACACACGAGGTAATAATGACCATTCATACATGTAGGTTTAATAATAATAAACCTAAAAGAATAAGCAATCGTCCAATTAGACCAGATGCTGCATAGCCTAAATGGAGCCTCTCGACGGTTTGGTCTCGGCATGAATTTGGATAAGACGAAAATCATGTACATACAACTCGCACGTCTTGCCGAGTCCAATCCACATCGAAGGCTTGTTTCTCGAAGTTGTGAAGGAGTATGTCTACCTAGGGCAAGTTATTCAGTTCGGTAGATACAACTTTGAGAAAGAAGCCGACAGAAGGATCTGGTTGGGTTGGGCAGCGTTTAGAAAACTTCGTCAAGTCTTCTCGTCACCAAATTCGCAAAGTTTGATGACTAAGGTCTTCGACCAGAGCGTGCTGTCCGTTATAGCATACGGTGCCGAAACGTGACCACTGACAGTCAGGCTGGTCCACAAATTTAAAGTCGCTCAGCGCGATATGGAGCGGGCTATGCTCGGGGATTCTTTGAAGGATAAAATCAGAAACGAATTTATCCGGAAAAGAACCGGAGTTACCGACATAGCTTGCGGACATTTTAACGTGGCAGTGGGCTGGCAATGTTTGTCAGAAGACCGATGGCCGGTGGAGGTGACGAATCCTATATATTTTTTTTTTTGTGTTAGATGTCAACAAATAACTTCTGCAGCTCTGGGTGCAGCGGGAGGGCGTGTAGACAGACAGGGCTGATCACCAGTGGAACAGACGAGTCCTGGAGTGGCGACCGCGTATCGGCAGGTGTAGTGTAGGAAGTCCCCCAGCTAGATGGACCGACGACCTAAGAAAGGTGGCTGGGACAGACTGGATGCGGAACGAGGAGGACAGGGTGTTGTGGCTCAGCCTGGGAGAGGCCTATGTGCAGTAGTGGACTGCGATAGGCTGAGTTGATTGATTGAATCAATCGTAAAATAATCAACAATTTTATTATGATATTAACCAATTACGAGTATATTATGACTAAAATATCTTGTCTTACTAACTGTACGAAAACTTGATAGAGTTTAAAGTTCCACACAAAAAGAAACGTGGGACGAGTTGCAGAATGGACATATTATTTATTTTGATTTTCTGCAAGTCGTCCTAAATGGGCCATAGGCATGTAGGACGAGTTGATGAATTACTTCATACTTTCTGACTTTATGTTTTGCGCCCTCCCTAATTTTCCTAGCGTGATGTTAAATAGCCTATAGCCTTCCTCAAGAAAAGCGCTATCAAATGCAAAAAAAAACCGACCGGTAGTTCCAGAGATTGACCAGACATCCAGACATACAAACTTACAAACAAACAAATTTTACCTCTTTTAAAATTAATTAATAGTATAGGTGAGGAAGTGAACTTTGCCTCTTCTGGTCGGCTACTAACAATATATTACATTAAGAGGCTTACAAGAGCTAAAGCGCGGTCACTGTCGGATTGCATAGAAAATAAAGAGACGCGCGATGACACAATGCTGGTAATTTATTGCAAAATATGAAGCAATTATGGATTTACAAAAAATCTATTCATTGGACTAAAAAATTAAAACACTATTACGTTAGTATGTTGCTTGTAGAATAATCTGACAAAAAATCTGAATGTTTACATGTATATTAGTATGGTATTTAATAGTTAAATAATTTTTTTAGAGGTATCTTCGTGAATTTTTTCTACCTTATCAAGTTCATTGTATTATGTTTTCGACACCCTATCTAACTAGCATATATTCAGAAGAATATCATATATTTTTCTGATTTTGGTTACTGCACTGGATCATATATTTATAGGCATTATAAATTTGCGATTAGGTCATGTAGTCCCCTTAACCAACGCCTGTTAGCTGGACGCACCGAGCTGTGATTTATATCAGGTATCCTATTTACACATACGGATGGGAAAGATGCATCCTGAATGGCAGAAGATAAAATGATATCGATAACAAAATTTAAGATATCGATAATAAGCCAGAAAATGTATGTCCTTATGGATTATATTAGTAATAATTTAAGAAGAAAGAAAGTAAGATTTAAAAACAAAAAAAAATACACTACAAGGCAAAATTAACTTTAATTTCGGAAGTCAGTCTTTAGTTTTGTATTTTTTTTTTTGCTACCGACTTCCGAAATTAAAGTTATTTTTCACTTTGTAGTGTTTTTTTTTGGAAGTCTTGTTTTTATTTTTTTGTAAAAACATTTTATTTTTCACTTTTTAGTTATGGTACCTACCCCACACAAATTCCGATACTATGTAAATAACAGTGAAAGGAAGTTATTATAACATCATCACTATACACTAAGTGGAAGTGGAACAAATACGTATTATTGAAGCTAACTGAAAAACTACCGAAACAAATTTAACAAAATTTACATGGGACCACAACTGAGGTACGAGTATACCCTATCTACGAAAAAAACAATTTTCGAAATCGAGCCACAATTGCCGGAGATATCGCGTAACAAAAAAAAAACCTTCTCCTTTTTGAAGTCGGTTACTAAAATTCATTACAGTTAGGTAAATTCGATATGTATTTGCTAACCCTGCAAACTCAAAAACACAAACTCAAAGCATTTATTTTAATTAAAACATTTACAGGCACTTTTGAATTGTCAAAGAGTCGGTCAGTTAGTCAGAAAGTTGAAGCTAGTTGCCCATTCCAAAACGTAGATCTCTATGGAGAAGAACGGGCAAGAAACTCCAAGGACACTCTTTTTAAATCAAGATATTACAAAATCGTTGGTACATAAATTCTTATTGCTTCAATATGTGAGAACAATGTAAAAAAAATATGTACATATATTAAAAAATAAATCAAAATATAAGAATAATAAAAATAAGCCGTGGCAGTTAAGGGAGCTACATGACCTAATCGCAAATTTATAATGCCAAAAAATATATGATCCACTGCAGTAACCAAAATCATAAAAATATATGATATTCTACTGGATATATGCTAGTTAGATAGTGTGTTGAAAACATAATACAATTAACTTGATATGATAGAAAAAAATCACGAAGATACCTCTAAAAAAATATTTTAACGATTAAAAACCATACTAACATACATGCAAACATTCGTACTTTTTGTCAGATTATTCTACAAGTAACATACTAACGTGATAGTGTTTTAATTTTTTAGTCCAATGAATAGATTTTTTGTAAATCCATAATTGCTTCATATTTTGCAATAAATTTCCAGCGTTGTGTCATCGCGCGTATCTTTCTTTTCTATGCAATCCGACAGTGACCGCGCTTTAGCTCTTGTAAGCCTCTTAAGAGATGACCAGTCTCAACTGACGGCGCTCGTTCAAGAACATGACGCTTGGATCAGCACCATCCAGCTCAACCATTTTGTAGGGAACCGAATGATCCTGCAAGCATTAATGCTAAGTTTATATATAAAACATTTAATAGTTAAGAAGTGTTTGTAACTAGCTTTATAATGATGATGGGGCTGACATTACCTCTGAATGGTTGCAAGTCCCTAATAAATAAATAAATGGAAAAACATGGGGATGTTTTATATTTTTCAAGGAAAATTGCAGGGAGACTGAAAAGGGAAAGCAGAAAAAGTGTTATAGCATAAAATGTCATATCAAAAGTGGTTCTTAATAAGAACTATGAGGAAATTATAATATTATTATGTACCAACAATAAAAAAAGTTTCGATAGGTATCTACCTACTTAGATTTTTCCTATAATTTTAAACCTTGCGTATCGTACCGATAATTTTATTGTATTTTATATTTATATTCATAACACTATCCAAGCCCTTGACATGCGTCTTCGAAGATAATGCAGACAATATCTTCGGAACAAAGTGGTGTTGTAAGTCCATCAATATTTATAATTTGTAAAACAAATCAAAATAAAATGCTTTTTGAACTTCAAGCTACCATAATACCTATTAAACTAAAAATAGGTCCATCCTTTGTCAATTCCTGAAAATTAAGGTAGAAAGAAGAATCAGAACTAAAACAAATATGTTTTTATTTTTCTACTATCAACAGTGCAATTTCACCGCTATACTATCTACAGAAGAAATCCCCGAATCCGAATCGAAATCCCAGTATTTAAGAAGCAATTTGGGGCAATCAATTAATGCGGTGATAAGCAACTATTTGTTAGAGATATTCACGGGCAAATGACACTAGATATTTTGTATAGGATACTACAGTAACAAAATGTAAGGGCATTTGGACATGTTACCTTGATAAGTTGGTTATAACTGGAACAACCCTTAATTTGTTGAGAGTATACAAATACATTAAAATATATTAGGATAAAGCATTATTAGCACAGGAAACGATGTATAGAATAGAATAGAATAGAATACTCTTTATTGTGTACACCATAAAAATTACAGATATAAAGTAGAAAATGTGTGTGTGTGTGTGTGTGTGTATGTGTATGTATGTCACCTATTGGACTCTATGACACATAAACCTAAACATTATAATAAATTAAAAGAAATGCGGCTATACCATAAAATGCAAAGTTCACTTCGAACTCCAATGAAGCACGCATGTCGAAAGGGAACTTCACTTGTTTTAAAAGTAAATAAGCGCGTACGTATATTTTTATTTTGTGTAGGTACGTAATACTGAAGATCAATAAGAGACAGTGGTGTTCCATTGGTAATGGCCGCGATTTACGAGTTGTAGGTTTTATGTTCGAACCCTGACAGGCGTTTTACTTTGTGTAAATTATCTCATCACCACTGCTCTCAAAACAGACATGACATAGAACCAAAAATTCGAAGACATGTGTGACATCTACCAACCCGCACCGGGCCCGCGTGGTGGATTACGGCTCACTTCCTCTCACCGAGAGGAGGCCTGTGTCCCAGCAGTGGGAACATTCTAGGCGCGTATTCTAACTTCGAAGACTGTTCGGATTTCGAAGTCTTGTTAAGAATAACACTGCAAGGGCCTTACCACAACCATTTGCAAAACAAGTGATATTAAGCAGGACAGGTCAATCTTTATCTATCTATTGAAATAAAAATGGCTATTCTTTGTTTGAATAGTCAGAAATTGTTGTTTATGGAAAGAAAAATTGGAAAAGCCTTCTGTTTTTTTTTTAAATTCTGGAAAAAACTGAACGTATAGAAAAAATGGTCTATATTTTTGTACGAATTATTCTTTGGACATGACGTCTGTCGAGTCAACTATTTTAGTAATAGTAATTAAAAAATGTGCTTACATGGTGCAAAATCGCATGACGCGTTACTTTACTTTAATATCGACCTGCCAAAAGGGAAAATGGTGAAAATTTCGAGGTAAGTCGGACACTTAAAGTATTAATAATAAACTATACATAATACTGTCTCTGTTACGTAAACCTCAAACCGAACATTAAAGTACAATTTTAGCAGAGTTTCTACATGGTAAAGTGATAATAATCTAATAATAAGTCCAGCGAAGCAATATGCAGACAATGTGAGGAAACATCGACGGACCGGGCATGTGTATCGCTCCCTTGGACACCCAGAATGTGATACTCAAAGTTTCATAAAGGAAAATGTTTTATAAAGGGTTTTTATATAGGCCTTATTTGTATGCCTAAGTGCTCATACGCACAAGCGGCACGCGTCAACGGCAGTCGCCGACACTCGTCGACGGCCGCCGCCGACACTCGTCGACGGCCGCCACCGATACGACTACGGCTGCCGTCGACGCGCGTCGGCGGCTGCAGTTGCCTCTGCTGTTGACGCGTGCCGCTCGTGTGTACGAGCACTTATATGAAAAGGGTATGGACTGCAAATTGTAGAATAGTACATCTATGTTTCTATATCTATAAACACTAGAAATTAAAGTCGCTTTTCAACTGTTTGCATGACCGCGTTGTTCTTCTAAACTACCCCACGGATTTCGACGCGGTTATCACCATAATTTAGGGAATTTATTCCGGATGGTTTATGTGTATAATACATTAATATTAAACTTACATGTAATAAATAAATCTCGATGTTCTGGCTAGTCATTAAAACCAAGCGAAGCAGGGGAGGGTCGCTAGTATAAGTATAATTTTATTTTAGTCAACAACAAGTCCATATACATATATAAAGATTTTACCAATTCTTAGATAATTTAGCAAATATCTCGAGTAATTAGTTAACAAAATAAGAACAAGAAACATTTATTCAAATAAAATAGGCTTATTGCCAATTAGCACTTTCTGAACGTCGACGGTAAAAATACTGCCGGTTCCTCGTGTTTAAACAGGCGAGGTACAGCGCAAAAAGTAGAATGGTACCTACCTAACTCTGCAATTTTTTTTTTTGCGAAGTAAATAATTGATTCAATAAAACCTGCAGGTAAAATAAAAGAAACGAGAGATCATTTTTTAAATCTAACGTACTTATTTTTGTTTTATTTTATTTTTGTACTTTTTCACTCAATTGCAAAAATGGTTAATGCTAAGTGGAAGAGCGGAGTCTCCTGAAACAGGCAATTTTTTTCTGAAAAGGTGACCTCAAAATCTTGTATAGAAATGCACCTTGTAATTGAAATAAACATTTTTATTTTTTATTTTGTTTTCATCTGTGTCTCTAAGGATGGCGGTGATTCTGTGTAATACCTTAGTCCCCCTAAAAATCTGTTTTAAATCCCCACCAACCATAAATTAAACTAACTGCCACTATCGTTAGCCACCTAAAATTGATTTTCTAAAAGCAAATACACACTACACATCAGAGAACACGAGACAATCTCCATTGACCGTTAATATTGACAAGTTTGAGCGCCATCGTTTGTTATTATTAGCTTAAGGCATACCTGTAGGAACCTGGTCTTATGTAAACGGCGTGTGGACTGTTCACAATCACAATCTGGTTAGTTTGTACCTATTGCTTATTTACCCTCTTTGTTGTTGCAGGTGTAGGTTTCATTGGTGAGGGAGTTGTGATTAAGGTATTCGAGGAAGGGACGTTTTGATATAAGTAAGTGAATGGAAAATTGTGCAATGATATTTTTTTTTATCCCCTAGTGGGATTTATAGATGTCCGTAGGTATGTTCGTAGTATCACAACGGGCCCATCAGAATACCAGCGCTGCGGTATTTATTTTTTAAATATCGAAGCATTATGCTGAGAGAGGAGTGCTCGCGCAAGTATTAGTAATAAGTTACTGTAATATTGTCGACCGCAGTATTGAGCTATTTCCTTCCCTCCCAATTCCCATACAACAGAACGAGAGGGATGCTCATCACACGCGCCCAATCGTGGCGCTTCCGCAGCAGCATGAATCCACAGTGATTTGCTAAGAACACTCTTGCAACGAGACTCGAGTCAGCCGCACGCGTCGCACCGCATCGCGCCGCGCCGCAATAAAACCGCTCCGCTACCGCACCGCTAATAAACCGCTATTACATCAAGACACTCAAAAACTCTTTATTTTATAAGTGTTGGCCGACACAAGTGTGACATTTAAAAACCCAAGTGATAGTGCATCACCGTAACAGGAAGAAATTCAGTGAACACGTGGGACGTCTGCAAAGGCTGTATATGAGTCAACGTGTTTCGTTCAGAAGGTTCTCAAGTAAGTCCATCCATCCCTATTTTTCTCACTCATAACCTCATATTCCCTTTTACTCAATTCTGTGTGTCGTCCAATAATTTCTAACCCCGTAACCCCGCTGATAGTCTTTCGAAAGCCGCGATAACTTATACACCAAGGAGCCTTTTTGGCCTCATCTTGTTTATTGTTTTCTGTTAGTTTTAATTGCTCCTTTTTAACTGTTTGTATTTCCTGTGCGTGTCCCAAATAAAATATTTTAATTTCTTTCTTTCTTTTAGATACAGGTGATAAGACACAGAAAATTACCTGCAGTCCCTGCCTGGTACATGTTGCGGCCAAGTGAAAGAACAGTTTAAAAATGCATAGCATAGCATAATCAGCTTATAACGTTCCCATTGCTGGGACACAGGCAGGTTTTCCATCACCGTTGAGAGCAGTGGTGATGATATAAATTACACAAAGTAAATCACCTGCCTAGGTTCGAACCTACCTACAACTCGCAAGTCGGGGCCGCTACCACTGGACCACCATTGCTTCTGCTTCACTGCTCCTTAAAAATGAATACTTCCATAATATTTATACTACGCGTCTGGACAGAAACGGTCTGCGCCTGGTGACGGGGACCATCACGGGTCACTGCTCGCTAAACAAACACTTTCACACAATAGGCATAACGGATAGTCCTCTGTGCAGGGGCTGCATGGAGGCTGAGGAAACCGTTGCGCATATGCTCTTTGAATGCACAGGCGTTACCCAAATTAGGACACAAACCCTCGGGCACCCATATCCTACACAGATGCTCTCAGCAGACCAGGAGATATCATCAACTTCTGGAGGGAGGTGGGCTGCTTGGAATAACCACCGACGGCCGCCTTGGCCCACGCACAATGGTCCACATGAAGGACTAAGTGCGGAAACCATAATCCTAAAGAAGAAGAAGAAGAATATCTATACTTCCGTACTTAATACTATAAATGCGAAAGTAAGCTTGTCGATACTGTTACCTTTCCACGACTTAACGGCTGAACGAATTTCGATGAATTTTTGAACACAGGTAGACCATCATTTGGGTTAGGACATAGGACTTTTTATCCCGTGGATAATTTCCAACCTTCACGCGGGCGAAACCTGGGCAAGGGCTAGTACGCAATACGACAGTGTGAATAAAATTTCTGTAATACAAATAAATAATTAAAAAAAAAAATAGCGGTATTTGGCTGAGTCGTAAAAAATTGCATATCTACGCCAAGTGTCGCCAAGTATGTGCGGTTCAGTTTTCGGTAGCATTAATACAGGCAAGAGGGGTGCATTAAGTTTGAGTTTTGCATTTAGTAATATTGTTGTGTTGTACGTGCCTGTAATTAAGAATAAGAATAAGAATAAATTTATTTGCTAATTTTACATTCAAGTGGATTGAATTACTAGACCTCACACTAGGATTCCCTGTGTTGTGAGGTCCAGGCTCCTTCGTTCCGTTTACAATTTACAATTTAATATAATTTAGGGTACATATATAAAACTTAAAATAGGCGTTAAAAGAGTGTATAGATACATGTTGGTGTGAATTGTGTCAGTTCTGTTGGATTTTGTAAGTGTCTGCATGCTATAGGTACGTATGTAAGTGTCTGTGATTTGTCAATTTGTGCGAGTTTTTACTTAACCTAAGAAACTTTCTGTCATATCGTAGTCCAGTGTAAGAAGCCAATTTGTTACCATCACTCACAATTGGTTTATTCGAAATAAATGCTTTGAGTTTTCAAAGCATTTATTTCAAATAAACCAATTATTACAGGCACTTTTGAATTGTCAAGGGATCGGTCAGGCAGAAAGATGAAGCTAGTTGCCCATTTCAAACCGTAGTAGGTACCTGTGGAGAAGAACGGGCAAGAAACTCCAAGGACACTCTTTTAAATCAAAATAATATGGTTACATCATTCATCTTGAAATTATGCATGTGAGAACGATGAAGAATGTTAAAAGCGTCCGTAATAAAAAGATAAATAATAACAGTTTAAATAATAAATTAAATTAAAATAAGCCGTGGCAGCTAAGAGATGACCAGTCCCTACTGACGGCGCCTGTTCACGAACATGACGCAAATTCAGTGAGACTGAAAATGTAACATTCTCTCTTCTTTCTGTACTTTGGTCACGTACTTAAAAAAATTACCGATTTGCATCCTATTAAGTTTACCGTATTGTAAACTGGAAGGAAGACCGATAATCGCCTTATAAATAAGTGGTCACAAGATCAGGCTGACCTTAAACTATACCTCTATATCGCATTTTTTTATTATTTTTTGTTATGTAGGAAATCATCAAATCACCTCTCCTGCTCTGAGCGGAGCGGGAGGGCGTGTCAGACTCTTACTGACTAAAACCCACACGTGTTCCTTTAGTTTCCTGTGCGCCAGGGCCACGGTAACTCTTTCGAACCTCTATCTCGTCCTGGGTTTTAATCTAGTATGACAAAAAGTGTTTCTAGCCCAAGAGAATAAGTACCTAATTCCGTAGGAGATGATGTGTCAGACTGACGTTTGTTCGAATAAACACATAACATCATCATTCAAGTATTTTCCCGAAGGATTAGGCAGAGGTATACACCCACAATTCGCCAGTTATATTTAAGTCCCATATAATAGGGGCGAGCCATTGCCATCATCCGGGCACTAATCCAGACTCCGGGCTGCTACTGAACAATTAAAGATACCCGTTAAGTAATCGATTTGATTCGATTTGAAATGCAAACCTTTACGAAAATATATTTTGGGAACAGATTAGTCAATCAGCAAGGCTAATTGCGGCGTAGCTTGGCGTCGTAGCAGCGTAGCTTAGCATCGTAGTGGCGTAGCTTGGCACCGTAGCGTCGTAGTTTGACGTCGTAGTGGCGTTGCTTGCCGTCGTAGTGTCGTAGCGGCGTACCATGGCGTCATAGTGCCGAAGCATGGCGTTATAGCGGCGTAGCTTGGCCACGTAGCGTCGTAGCTTGCTGTCGTAGCGGCGTACCTAGCCGTCATAGTGGGCTAGCTTGGCCACGTAGTGGCATAGCTTGGCCACGCGGCGGCGTAGCTTGGCATCGTAGCAACGTAGCTTGACCTTGTGGATCAAGATTTAGCAATGTTGCCGTAGTTTTGGAAACAGATTTCTTTATATAATATAACACCGGCCATGTATCCAATGGGATCGCCCATCGGTTAAAATTACGAACTTCCATACAACTTTCATCCCCTATCTAACCCGATAAGGGGATGAATTATATTCAAAAATGATTCCTTAAAAAGTCCTCATCGTCGTTATAAAAGCTACATTTCAAGCTTCTATACCCAGTGGTGTATTGATGGTGAGTGGTGAATTTAAGATTTTATAAAGTAGTGATATTATTATTATTATCAGCGTGACTGACTACAAAGACTACTCAGGACACACAAAGGTGAAGTCGATAGCCGACTCTCGGCCACCGTAGATGCGGGCTTGCGGACGGCGAGCAATAGGCAGCTCGCCATCCGGTAAGGAGCAGGCCCGGGTCAACGGCGCGTTGTGTTCCACGCGCGCCTCAAAGAGATATCAGCATATTTGACGGGGTGCACAGGCATAGGGCCGATACTTGCCAGGATCGCGGCTTGTTCGATGGCCCTGGTGCACAGGCAACTTAAGGAACACGGGTGGGTTTTAGTCAGTAAGAGTCTGACACGCCCTCCCGCTCCGCCCAGAGCGGGAGGGGTTATTTGATGATTTTCTTCCCAAAAAATAACAATAATAATAAGGACACACAAAGATACTCGTAGGCGCTCAAATGGAACCAGTGCTCCATTAACGTAAACCTACACATATTTTAACTGTAAGGTCATACTAATTATTGCTTTTAGTAATTATTAAAAATAGAATCTGGTGATCAACCTCCAAATCCCTTCAGAAAAATAAGATTAAATTATTTAACACTCTAATTAAAAGAAGATAGAATTTTCCAATCAACTTAGACTTTTAATGAATGCTCACATCAACTTTTATTAAGATTTAAGTTCAAACATTAAACTAACACTATTAGTTATTCAATATGGCTAATTCTGATGTTATGCCGGGTGGCAGAACCGAAGACGAAAAACTTTCCAAAAACTCTAGCTTTATCAAGAATGCCGCAAATGGCATTAAAAAGTTTTACAAATCCGAGTAGATTGGATCATTCTGTGTGAGAAAAACGAATCACTATTTTCTAACATGGGTAGGATTTTCTTCCATTCGGCAAAAAATTAAGACATACTTAACATTACATCACGCTTCGTTTCCCCGAAGGGTTAAACAGAGGTGTATCTATAGTACACCCGCATTTCGACAGTTATGTTTAAATCCCTTGTAATATGGGGCGAGCCTATTGCCAGAAACCGGGCACAAATCCAGACTCCGGGCTGCTACTGAGGAACTCCAGGCGGTAAAATCCAATAACTTGTTAAGTATATTGGTGATGAAGAGAAAAGACAATAAACGGTACTAGTTCTATATTAGGAAAGCTTAGCTACTAATACAAATCCTTACGATAAAAAATAAATTTCGGGCAACTTAAAAAAGATTACAATTTGAATAAACCAATCACTGCACAGCACGTATTAGTCTGTTGTTCACGAAACTCACGACGGGGGCGTCACCACCGTGGTGGCTGTAGCAGAGCGCTAGGGCTCCCCGGCCGTTCACTTGGCCGTGCGCTGCAGTAATAGAAATAATGATGCAGCTACAAATTCTTTGCCCGACCCATTTAAGAAAATTTGTGTGTGTTTGTCGATTTTTTCAGAACTAATTCACACTTTTTTGCCAATTGCATTCATGTAAACTTCCCGAAAAAGGAGGCCCAGGTAGGTTGCCGTTTTACATAAAATAAAATCATGTTATTTTATTAATAACCTTTTATTTTTAGAGAAGAAAATACAATACCGGTCTGTTTATTTATAAAATACACGGCTTGCGATCCGAAAATTTTAAAGATTCCTCTTTGTGAGTTTTGACAGTAAAGACATTGTCTATTCGTAAAAAGATATTGTTGGTTTATCTCAAATTAATATTTTAAAAAGCTTGGACATAAAAGGTTGGGTATAATGGAAATTCACAAAAGCTTAACATTGCTAAATTTATGAATTTGCTATGGCATGTATTTAATAATTCCCAATTTGCTTTCCTAAAAATATTATTGAACGCTCTATTATAATGATTGCGCCACATGGTGAACTTCGAATAATTACAAATTTGAAGTCCAAAAATTTCTAAATAGCCAAGTAATTGCGACCAACTTGGATGTAGCGCTTGCCGCCCATAGCCGCGGCACGTTTGGTCACAGTTCTAACCCAACTAACCCGGGTCAGGGTCAGGGTCAAAGAAAGAAAGAAAAGAAAGAAATAAAGAAAGAAAATGTATTTATTGGGTTGGAATGTATTTAGTTGTTTTTATGAGTTTTTTGTTTTGTTTTGGGATTTGTTTTAACTCTTGGAAAAGAACAGACATTTAAAAAAGAGGCTCATTTTATATTAAAAAAGTGTTCATCTTTAAAAAGTCATTAAGTTTTTAGAGGTTTTTATCAATTAAAGTATTTCCCATTTGGTATTATGAATAGATACTATATATTTATAGCTGAAGTGGCATCAGAAAAACTGTTTTGGATGACGAATAGCAATTGAAGTGGGAGCGTAAATAAAGGCCAATTTGTTCAAATCTGATCTAATTAGGCAAAGGTAATCCCACTAGGCCAGATAAAAAAAAAAGTAAAAACCTTTCTAAAAACAAGCCTTTAAACTTAAAACATAAAAATTTAATATCTTTTTAAAAGCTTAAGGCTAATCTTAAAGTGTAAGAAGGACACTCACGCCTCAAGCTTTTTAGAAAATATTCAAGTTATAAGTTTACGTAAGTTTTATTTTGTACTTTTGAGTTCATTAAAAGCTTGTTATTAAAAAGGTCTTTACTTAAATTTTATTTTGTACTTATTAGCATTACAATTTGTTTAAATATCTGTTCTATACTACTTTCTACCTTCCTACGTTCCTGCGTTCTATCTTCACTTGAAAACAAATCCAAGAAACCCAAACACGCCTTTACACAAGTCATGGTGTGAAGCCAACCGAGTTGCATTATCCAAGTCATGCCATATTTTAAAACGGGCTATCATAATTGAATGCATAGACAAAATGTCGTGCCTGTGCTATTGACCGCAGAGGAGATCTCTCGTATGGAGCCAATCCTAGATCAGCGGACAGGTCATGTTGTATGAATGCGTATATAAAATTTTGTGTTCGTGCGATTGACCACTGAGGAGTTCCCTCTTCTGGAACCAACCCTGAGTGCAGCAGCGAGATCATGGTAAACTTTAGAAAGGGCTATCATAATTGAAAGAGTATAAAAAAAATGTGTCGCTGCTTTTGATCGCTGAGGAGTTCCCTCGTCTGGAGCCAATGCTGGGTGCAGCAGCCAGGCCATGGTGGACTTTAGAACGGAATATCATAATTTATAGCGTATATAAAATTTCGTGTCTTTATTGCAGACCGTTAAGGAGGTTCCTCGTTTGGAGCCAATCCTGGCTATAGAATCAGGTCATGCATCATGAAAAAACGCATTGTCTTCAAAACACAATCAATATATAAAATTTCCTCTCCTTAGGATAAGAGGAAGTGGTTTTCTAGAATTTCTCAGTTGCAGTACAACATCTGGATTTGTGCTCGGTTAATGGCAATAGGCTCGTCCCCTAATACATGGGACTTAAACATAACTGGCGAAATGTGGATGTGCTATAATAATATATGTAATCCTCTGCCTAACCCTTCGGTGATGATGTTGTTTTGTTATAGAATTTTTTACTCACGAAGCGACGCTCGCTTTACTTGTGGTAACCAAGTGTACAAATATGCTGTTAATGCGTGCGTAATGAATGATGAGTAGCGTCAGCACATAACACACATACACACTCACGCACACGAGCTCCTGCGCTTACCCACACGTTCATAGTGTGTTTGTACACTTGGTAACCACAAGTAAAGTGCGCGTCGATTCCTGACATAAAAATACTGTACTAAGAAGGATTCAATCTATGAAACGTATAGGCTGAGTTAATTAAAAAGCTCAACGTTTGTAGAAAAGACGTCGGACTGGCGAGTAAGACATCGGAAGTGTAAACTACCTACACGGTACACACTACATAATTTGCGTAAACAACTTGGCACAAGCGTATTAGATGAGAGGGTGGGGAGCACACACCCACAGTCATTGGTGAGAATCCTCTAGAGATGCTCAGAATATTAGGTTTCTGTTCAGCAGCAGTTTGTTTAGTTGCAATAAACTGAGTTTGGCTGTGATTGTTCATAATTAATAGATTTTTCTTTACAAACTGGTGGAGAATGTGGATATTATAATACCTATGTCTAATTCACTTTTCACTCCTCTTGCACAAATAGTCCGTCATTGTAGCGTACCAGCGCGGGGATAAAATAGCATATTTACCTCTAGGGGATTTTTTTATTATTTTAATTGTTGTCTATTACCAACGAGCCTAAAACAACGAAAAAGTCTTCATGCGTATGTAGAATAATCATGAATAAAAACTCGAATTATTACTGTTTCATAAAAAAGAAGAAAATTTTCTTTTGAAAATGGAAATAAAAGCGGCGATCTCTTCGGTAGAATGTGTGCATTGCGTTGCGGCTACAGAACAAAAATAGTTATTTATGATACTAGTGCGGTAAGTTGGTTTTTACAAACGAGTAGACGAATAGTCGAGGGCTTACCATATTCACGAGTTTCTATATACCAATTTCCGTACAAGTGTCATACAACGTTTTTCAACACATTTGCGAGAAAACAGTAGGTACAATATTAATATCGGATTCCTCGCTTGAACTCATTTACTCGTATTATTACTTTGTTTATAAATATCAGTCGGAAAGTGGCAACAATCTTTGACGTTTCTAATATGAAAACAAAATATTTTATTTCACATAAACCAACATGGGCACTTGAAACCTCAGAAGCTAGGTGCACGGTTCCAATTGGTTGTTTCCTATGGAGAAGAGCCGGCAAGAAACTCCACGGTTACTCTTTTAAAAATAAGGGGCTTTTACAATGTTTCCAATAACAGTGTTGATAGATATGGGAGGACAGTGTAGGCCTGTCAACAAGGAACAGGTACTTAACAAAATATAAAAATGTCCACAAATCTACAGTCTACTAGTTAGGCCTACAACTTTCTCACATTTACAAAATATAGAAGAATCTATATAAAAATAAAAGCCTATTTATACCTAATGACATAAACGTATTGAGCAAAAGCGCTTCCAAGGAGGTTCGACTGTTCAGCTTATTTATTCTCGTAATGTGAACGTAATGTGAACACTCCTTGGTGGAATTCTTAAATATTTTTTATGGAAATTAAAAATAAACCGTAAAGGATACGCACGGCGATATACAACGGAATATGCGGTAAAACAGGTACTTACGTGTGAGTACCTATTTTACCGCACGTTCCGTTGTATGGTGCATAATTTTTAACTTTCGAACAATGTACACAGGCATCGTAAATGCATTTTTTGAGCAAATGTGTTGAAAAAACTATTTAATATTGCGTTGGATTATTTTATTTTCTCGCAATCGTAGTGTTAATTAGAGTGTAACACACGGCGCCAAAAACTCATTATAACTCGGTTTCTATTTACTTACTCGCTAAAGCTTGGGAGTAAAATTAAACAACCTCGTATATAATGGGTATTTTAGCTCTTTGTATAACAATTTACTATTATAATTATCGTAAAAACAAGACATGCATCCGTCGAATGGGATTAGCCCATCACAATTGAAAAAAATCCATAAATATATTCATCCCCTATTTAACCCTCCGAGCGTGCGCTCGGAGGGTTAAAAAGAACACCTTAATTCTGAAATTGAGAATCAGTTGTTTCTTTAGTTTTTATTTTATGAGGATGCCTTGTTATTTCCAGTCATTACTGAGTTTGTTTCATCGTGATAGATCATTTAGTTTAAAAGTAATACCGATTTGTTTACACAGGGGTCACAGCAGCGTACAAGAATTTAAAAAAATGCTATATTTTGCTGTTAGTTTTTTTTTAATATTTTTTTAGTCGATAAAATTAAGCTTAGTTTCCCTCATTTCGATATGTATACATTATGAAGACTCACACTGTATACAAATTTACCTATACCAGTAGCCTCGCATATCTATTCGAGGTTATTACCGAGACTGACATTGACATACCCACGTCTAGGCGGCAGGTAGTAAAGATAGTTACTATACAGCTACAGCTGGCAATGAAATTAACATGTGAAAGTCACGCTCTTCGATGTGAAGCCACATTGTGCATTTAGCTGGTTCATGTGCAATATCAGCGAAAACTCTCTGGTGAAAGGTTTGAATACTTTATTACATAGTTCCAAATGTTGTTTCAACGAATCATCTATGATTTATTTATATGTGGTACATAATTTTTTCCTATTTATTTAACACGTTCCGGGATATTACGTCGTAGGGCGTGTATGGAAATCCAATGCGATGCGGCACAACGCCTGTCGACGATTGTCTTTGAGCCTCAATGAAAGCCACTACGTCGACAACCGGGCGCCGGCTATGGAAGTTTCATGAACGTGACGTAAATGTGTCATAGTGCTAGATATCTTAGAGTTGTGCTGTCACTTGGGGTAGCTTTTACAATTCACCAATATGGTCCCTGCGCACACATATAAGCGTGCGTATACATTACCTTACCTCAGCACCGCCTGTGAGTGTCCAGTGCTACCGCGGGCGCAACCTGTGACGCTTGTGCACGCCGCTTGCCATGACACGATCACGTCGAGAAGCGGTGTGACGTATCACTCAAAATAAAATGTGCATGATTTTACACGTCATCTGAAGTTGAGTCAAAATGTATGGAAGATTCATGTGCACATTTTAATGGAAAATCAGATCCCGTCTATCGACGGAGCATCCGGAACGTGTTAACTAACGTAATATTCTTTAGACGAAAGTCTGCTATTGACTACCACCTACCACCACCACCACCTAACCTATAGTTTTGCACCATTCAGCACGCAACTTACCAATTTCATAAAACGTACGAAGATATTTTATCCTCCAGTTTTAATTAAATCCAAGTTAATTTATCTCTTTAAAACAAAAGCATTTCAGGGAAACAGTCACTCCAGTACGTACCCCGAATTAATGTTGATAATTGACAAAATTGTACGAAAATCGTGTCCCAAGCGACCAAGTGCGAGTTGGACTCGCACAGGAAGGTGTGCCACCATACAATATAAATTAATACTACATTTTCTATAAATACATTCGTAAATAACGCCGGAAAAAACACGTTTCTTGTATGGGGCTTTAATTTGTATTTTTTTTTTTTTTTGTTGTTGTGGCCTTTCTAGTACGCACTCTATGAACATCTCAAGTACTACTACGGTTTAAAAGATACAGCCCTGTGACGGAAAGACGGGCAGCGGAGCCTTAGTATTAGAATCCCGTTGGCCACTTTGGGTACGGAACCCTAAAAAGTGCCCCTTGAAATGACCACTTGACTTTTCCAAACCCTTCTGAAAAGAGTTTTTTGTCTTACAAGGCCGAATCCTATTCAAACACACTTTTTGTTATAACAATTTTAACGTCACTCTTTTGAATATACAGGTTGTTTGGAAGCTGAGTTCAAAGCCATAACGGGGATCAACCCTTTCTCTAAATTCTCTAAATGGTGTCAACTATGAAGTAAAGAATCTGAACCATACACGTCTGAGACGAAGTCTGTTTTTATTTTTTTTAGACGTAGTCGGTTTTATTTTTATTTTTGACTGAATAAAATTACTGACTGAATAATTTTTGAATTTCTAGGTTTTTTTAGGTAAAGGTTAGGGGTATATAGACCTGTACCTAAAAAAAACTAGAAATAGCAGTCACAAATATAAATAAAACGGACTTCGTCTAAGAAATGTATGGCTCAAATAGCTCTAAATGGTGTCAACTTTCAACCCCCTTAAGGTTTTGCACCCAGCTTCCAAATACCCTGTATAATATATACTTAGTGTCAATGTTTTGATAGATGAACCTTCAGAATATTTTTGCGATTGTAGGGCTGTCCAGGAAAAGAAAAATCAATGTATGGCTTGAATAATTTGGGATAATGGTTTGTGTAATGTTGGCTAGATATTTGAAAGGTAAAAGGTGTAGTCTGAGAAGCAGTGACAATAAATAAATATAAAAAATAAAAGTGGTAGCAACTATGTAAGATGGATAGATAACTGACAATATATTGTGATACAAATGAAAATCACACCATTGCCCAATGCTGTTGACAATTTCAGACTGTAGATGAAGGCAGGGTAATTGCGTAACAGACTCACAATCCCAGTGTCATTAATTTTGACAATTCAACAACATTCATTGCGTTGTTTACGTTTTCGAGCAGACGAATTTTTCATATATATGACGCAATGGATTCCATTTGATGCAACTTCCTAAAAATAAAGTGTGTTAAGCAATTTGGGCGAATATTTCAAGAGTCAAGAGGACTGGTAGTGCCTGCCCACGCAAAATATATGTGATATCTACCTAATTTCAAGTTCCCTTTGCTCGTCAAAAATTGTATGCTCTGAAAACGGTGAAGGAAAACAACGTGAGGAAACCGGCATGTCCTAGAACCAAAAAAATCGAAGACATGTGACATCTACCAACCCGCACTGGGCCCGCGTGGTAGATTACAGCCCACTCCCTCTCGAAGAGAGGAGGCCTGAGTCCTAGCAGTGGGAACACTATCGAAGTCGAAGTCGAAAGCCGAAGCGCGCGCGCGGAACGGAAGTCGGGGCCGATAACACTGGGCCAACACTGCCCCTAACTGCTCTGCTAACTAACTGCACTATAATAATAAAAATAATAAAGGTTTATTGCAGAAACTTGTACAACTTTTACAGTAAATCTTACATAGGGATCTCCTTTTACGTAAAAGATATACCTGCACTGCTCGTAACACCATATAAAATGATAATTGTTCGCATTTTCTTTCATTTTGACAGTTCAACCACGATCATTGCGTGAACAGAAGAATTTTCAAACCTATAGAGCAATGGATATGGAATTTCCTTCAAAACCGTCCGATTGTGATTGAAAGTTTAATATGCTGCGAACGCAATTTACGATTTTTGAGCAGTAAAATATGATGAAGCACCTGTATTACCTTTGCTTCAATAAAAGGATGTGACACAAATAACAGTGTCATATGCCAAAAAGAAAACAAACAAGGTAATCTTAGTTAATATATCAATTAATAAGCGATGGTGTGGTTGATAGCGACTCGTAGAACTTAAACAAGCGTTGTGGCGGCATACGGACTTACATTAATGACATTAACTTTCTGTAAGGATGGGCTGTAGTGTTCGATTTATCGATGCTTTTTTGCAGTGAAAACTTCTTTAGGCGTGTTGAGCACTTTTTGGGTGAACAAAAATCATGGAACTCGCGTCATCGTCACCGAACACTTTCCATGAGCTATATGTATACTGTGTATATATGTGTACTTTTTGGGTGAACAATTACTTAGTTTTCATTTCTATCGGCAGTCCCCAAAGAATACGCCGCATTTTTTTTTTTTTTAGGAATTATGTGCGCGAGTATGGCTGCGGTTTAAAAGAAGATGAAGTGAAAAAAAAAGAGTATGCGTAAATGGTTTGGTCGTGTTGAGAGGATAAGTGAAAGTCGACTAACAAAAAGTATTTACGACGTAGATGTGAGTGGAAACGCCGGGAAGGGACGCCGTAGAAGGACATTATAGTGACCTTATTGGTGATGTTCTTCAGAAAGATCAGGTGCGTAGTACTCGCAACCGGCGTGCGTGTATGAACGAAAACGAAGCAAACGGAGTATGTAAGGATCGTAGCAGGTGGCGTTCTGTAATTTCGGTTTACCCCCATGGGAAGAAGGCGTGAGTTTATGTATGTCATGTTCGTAAATTCTAAATTTTTATCGTAATTAAATGTGATAATCACGGTCGTGTGGTTCCAGTTTTTATTAAGATTAGGGGAGGTTTTGTTGACAAATTTTAAGGGTTGATGGATAATTTCTTAAACCAAAGGGCCAATATACTTACAAAAAAATTAAAAAAGACTAAAGGAATCAAGCCGTTGAGTACTAATACACGGAATAAACTATGTAATAAGTCTATATGTGCCACATACAATTAATATTCTTATTAGACATGGAAACAAATATTATGTAAATATAAAACTAACACTGCCTCGTTCTTCTAATGTTCGCAAGCAGTACTGCTCAGCATGAAGTCCTGTGTTCAATTCCCAAGTCAGGCAAAGTCATATTGGGTTTTCCATCTGAAATTTCTCAGTAGCAGCCCGGAGTCTGGATTTGTGCCCGGTTGATGGCAATAGGCTCGCCCCCTATTACATGGGACTTAAATATCACTGGCCGAATGTGGGTAACCCTTCGGGAACACAGGCGTCATGACTGTTATTAAAAGAGTAAAACTAACATTTTGTTGGACTTCCTCTTTAAATACTGAAACATGCATATTTTAATACTATAATACTCAGACACAGCTATTGCTGCAATAATTTATTTAAAATCCCAATTGAATGAAACATCATGTTTGAAGCTGTCTGTTCTTGGCAAATTGTTTAATTTACAAAATGCAAAACTAAAAATAAATGCTTTCGACATCCGCCGATGATTTCGATGATTTTAAAATGTTTACTATTCAATGTAAAAGTGTTATTTTAAACATATGCAACGTTTCATTTATTGAATGTTTCTAACTTTCCATTTGTTTGGATAGAATCGACGGTAAAATAAAGATTTTCGCTATAGTTTTTCTTGTAAATGATCGATTTGTGGATTGAGATTCAATCTAAAACGATAGTAGTGTTTTTTTCTGCAAAATTATTATAGAAAGCGTTTAATTCTTTTTGTATCTGTAGTAACAATAATTATGTGAGGTATTTTAACGTTCAGTAAAATACTTTTTAAAAACAAGTTTATAATGAACTAAAAAGTGCGACAAAACTGCATAGAGTAAATTATCATAATTTGAAAAAAAATACATGCCCTTACATTTATTTAACAGGGCATTGAAAAAAAATTGAAAAAAATTACCTATTTAAATATCCTAAAAAATGCATCGACGTTTCATCGACAGTTTGTCCCATCACTACCGGCGAGCCCTCTTTGAAAATTCGATTAACGTGGTGTACACTTACATTATTGTCATCCAGTGTCCCGTTGGACTAAGCGACACGTGGACAGCCGTATAAACGTAGTCTGTGAGTGGATAAATTCATCATGAATTTGTAAACCGAAATTCGATGGTGAGTTTTTTTATCGATATTTTTGATTTAAGAACTTAGTTAAAGCTTTATTTTTCTGAATTATTGTGCCAATTTAAAAACCATTTTGCCAAAATCTGGTATGCAGATTTCTAACCACCCCGTGATTTAATAAGTACACAATATTAATTTTTGATCATCGATGGGTTAAAGTTCATAATGGTTCTATCAGACAAAAACTATGAAAATAAATATGCGAGTGTGAAACATAGGGATTCGTCATGACCTTGACTGAACTACCGATTTGGCAGGCTTCATGTCATTGTAACACCTGGAATTAATTGAAATAAATGGGATTATGTAACCGGGTTTTCTGGTAATGACAAGTTTTTTTACGCAGAGTAACAATTATGGAATAATAAACTAAACCAGACTTTTTTAACGTATCTCATCTCGCAGGTCAACTTAGGAGGTTGTCAGTTGATTAATCAGGCTAACCTGGAGGTGCCTTAATAAATTAAGTCCTCCAGCCAGGTCATACAACTTATAAGAAGCATAACATAGTATAATCAGCTTATAACGTTCCCTCTGCTGGGACACAGGCCTCCGCTCTCCGAGAGGGGCCCAGTGCGGGTTGGTAGACGTCACATGTCTTCGAATTCAAGTAGCAAGCGTTTTCAAGCGTTATTTTTGATTTTTGGCAACTAGCGGACATGTTCTCCCAGTGGTACTTAACGGCTGTAAGTAACGAGTTGTAGGTCGTGGGTTAGAACCCAGACAGGCGCTTTACTTTGTGTTAATTATTTCATCACCACTGCTCTCAAAACGTTGAAGAAAAACATCGTGAGGAAACCGGCATGTCCTAGAACCAAACATTCGAAGTCATGTGACATCTACCAACCCGCACTGAGCCCGCGTGATGGATTATGGCCGACTCTCTCTAACCAAGAGAAGGCCTGTGTCCCAGCAGTGAGAACATTATAGGCTGAGTATAAACATATTCTAGCCTACCTATGCACAACTTTTTCGGAAGACAACTACCGTTGTTGAAGTGGCCACTGTTGCACCTTGGAAATTAGGTAGTCAGCCTCACTATTAACCTTGCTAATTGTCTTATCTTTTCAACTTAAGTTTTATTTGTTCATAATCCCGTGAAAACATTTATTTTTAACCGACTTCAAAACAAGGAGGAGGTTCTCAATTCGACTGTATGTTTTTTTTTATGTTAGTTAACTCAGAACTTTTTTCTGGGTGAACCAATTTGGATAATGTTTTTTTTATTTGATAGCTGATGCTTCACCTGTGGTCCCATTTCAATTTGATCAAGTTCTGACTAGCAGTTTTTGAGTAATCCTTAATACTGCATATTTTTTCCATTTAGTTTATACTGATGATGTTTTACTAATTTCCTGTCACTGTTAATTACATATTAAGTAGTGGTATACGAATTTGTGTGGGGTAGGTACCGCAACTAAAAAGTGAAAAATAAAAACATTTTTACAAAAAAACAGCTTCAAAAAAAACACTAGTAAACGTGAAAAATAACTTTAATTTCGGAAGTCGGTGGCCAAAAACGAAAACACAAAACCAAAGACACCGACTTCCAAAACTAAACTTATTTTTCAAGTTTGTTTGTATTTTTTTTGGAAGTTGGTTGTTTTTTTTGTCAAAAAGTTTTTATCTTGTATCGACACGAGCTTTATGAGAAAAAACGTCTAGTCAAGCATTACTAATGACCAGAGATCGGAATAGGTAGAGTTTATTTACCTATACTTCGATGAAGGCAGTAACTTGAGTGGGTAATACATCCTCTAAAATTTAACGACGTTTAACTCCCGGTTTTTTTTTTGTACGTAACCTTAAAAAAAATATAAATAATTCTTCAAATCAATAATTTGTACCTATAAATACAGTCCAATAAATAATTCGTGGTTTTTAATTCCCGAGATTTAAACGTCATTATAATTGGTGGAACTGGTGGTACTGGTGAAATGTGGGTGTACAGTAGGTACACTTCTGCCTAGTGAAATACAAGAGTGATAATATGTTATGTGATGTTAAAAGGCTGAGTACAGATATCAACTACGCAACGCGCATATTCTTAATGCAATTAATCCCTTAGCCGCTCCGATGGAAAGAGAATTTAAGCGTTGCGCAGTTCTCTCCTGTAACTATGAAGAGTCACCTTCAAAATTACACTTGCTGTTTCAATCATACTTTACGTAACATAACATCATGCCTGTATCCTCCTAAGTATTAAGAAGTGGTCTACTTTATAGTACACTTCGCCATGTTTAAATCCCATGTAATGGGGACGAGTCTATTGCCATCAACCTAGCACAAATCCCGGGCTGATACTGAGAAATTCTTGAAGGAAAAACGCAATTACACTTTGCCCGACCTGGGAATCGAATCTAGGACCTCGTGTTCAGAAGTTGCTCTTGCGACCACTACGTCAAAGAGGTAGCCTTAGTCATATTTTGTATCAGATATGTATTTCTATAAGTTAACTAAATAATTTGTGACTCGTATACTTGTAGGTAAATATTATAGTGTGATAACCAGATTATTGAGCGTGAATCGCACTCCACTGCTGCAGCATAGGCCTCCCCCATACTGCGCCACAACACCCTGTCCTCCGCCTTCCACATCCTGTGTGTCCCAGCCTCCTTTTTGAGGTCATCGGTACATCTAGCTGGGGGGCATCCCACACCCCTCGGCCGCCGCCGTCCGCTATGGAGCGGGCTGTGCTCGGAGTTTCTATGAAGGATAAAATCAGAAACGAAGTTATCCTAAAAAGAGCCGGAGTAATCGACGCACGTAGCTTGCAGAGTAAGCAAGCTTAAATGACAGTGGGCTGGTCATGTTTGTCGGAGGACCGATGGTCGGTGGAACAGACGAGTCCTGGAGTAGCGACCGCGTAACAGCAAGCGTAGTGTGGGTAATTGCGTGACACACTAAAATTAGGAATAGCTTTAATTTTGACAGTTCAACAACATTCATTGAATTATTTACGTTGATAAGCAGACAACATTTTCTAACATATGAAGCAATGGATTAACAATAGGTTCAATATGATTCAGATTGTGTTTCATAGTGTGTTACGCAGTTTGGGTGCAGGGACCTATTTAGTAATAACTGAAAATGCGACATACGTGTTTTTTTTTTACAAAATTAACACATTTTCACGAAGATTTTGTTTGAGAAAGCAGAAAATGTACGGCAGAAACTTGTAAAATTGTCAGATTGTCGCCTGTCACTTGTCGCCAATTGATTTTATTAAATTGGCCCCAGATAATTTGGGACTTTGAAAGTAATCAAGCATTGCAGAAACATGCAAACAATAGGTTGAACATTACAACATAATCAGCCTATAATGTTCCCACTGCTGGGACACAGGCCTCCTCTCTTTGAGAGGGAATGGGCTGTAATCTACCACGCGGGCCCAGTGCGGGTTGGTAGATGTTACATGTCTTCGATTTTTTGGTTCTAGGTCATGCCGGTTTCCTCACGATGTTTTCCTTCACTGTTTTGAAAGCAGTGGTGATGAAATTATTTACATAAAGTAAAGCGCCTGCCTGGGTTCGAACCCACGACCTACAACTCGTAAGTCGGGGCCGATACCACTGGGCCACCACTGCTCCTAAACATTAAATTTCCTGTCCTGTTTCCTTAAAATTCCTGAACATTAAAGCTTGAATATTTAACACGACAAAAGGTAAATTCAGGGAACTTTTAGTAACTTCTTTAGGCGACGAGAATTTACTAATAATTCTAAATAGAAATGAATAAATTAATCTATACACCACTACAACTCCTCACACACACTCCTACGCACCCACCCACACTGCATACATAGATATGCTTAGATGGTGCTAGTAAGTCATAACAGGAATAACATTGTTACTAATATATAAGTCAGATTTCGGTTAAGTCTTAATGCCAACCAACCTTGAAAATATGAGTCAACGAGGGAATAGCTACATTTTCCTATCATACTTCTATCCTATCAGACTTAACCAAAATCTGAGAGATTTTTTTAAATCTTTGACGCGCTCTCCTGTAAAGTTACTAAATATTAGTTACAATGTTATTACTTGCAGGTGTCGATATATGTGTAGCTACTAAATTGTAAATACGTAATTGGCTGTAAGACTAGTTTTTTTTTTTATTCCAGCTAAAACACTACTTATCTATTGCTTTGTGTAAGGTAACGTAATATTTTTTTGTTTTTTTTGTATTAATTTAATAATTTATTTTTAATAATTAATTTGTATTCTGGTTTGATTTCAATATGGGTGTATACCTGAAATGTAAATGATTTGATTATTGATTTATGTGAAATAGTTAAAGAGCTGTGGATTTGTGAATGAATCAAACTCTCTCAAACTCAAACTCAAAGCATTTATTTAAATTAAACCATTACTGTAAATAGTTTAATTTAAATTTTAATGGTTCACATTTGAATTGTCAAATAGTCGGTCAGTTAGTCAGAAAGTTGAAGCTAGTTGCCCATTCCAAAACGAAGATCTCTCAAATAAATAAATAAAATATTTAAATCAATTGAAACAATTTTCAGGTTGAAACTGCAGTTTTAAGTTTTCTGCAAAATCAAACTCATGTTTCATTTGACAACTTTGGAATTTTTTTCTTGTTGCCTAGAATTTTCATCTCAAAAATCCAGTCTGTATTTATTACTTAATATCCTCACATTTAATTTAGTGTCTGGAAACCTGATACATTTTATTGCTGTGTAGCACAACTAAGGTCCACTTGCACCGCCAGTCACTAAACACGTTTAGCTCTAAACGAGATTTAAACATCATTCTGTCTCTGTCATCTTCAAACATTGGACAGAAACAGAATTCTGTTTTAAACTCGTTTAGCGCTGAACGTGTTTAGTGATTGGCGGTGCAAGTGGGCCTTAGTAGTTAAAATAGTTCGAACTTAGCTAACACTTTTTAAATCATTTCTTTTACCTACAGTATAAATACTTGAGCCTACCAAGTATTGTTGAGTTTTCAACGTTTTATTTCTTTCCATTTCTTACGAATGTATTCTAATTTGATAATACAAGAAAAAGGCGAAATATTCAAGCAACGCGCTCGAATCGAGGAATTTTGTGCGACAGCGGTGTGGGACAACGTAGGCTCTGATTAGATTACTTTAAAAAAAAGAACTCACCTGCCTATTTACATATTTCAGCTAACGTTAGGAAATCAAACTTTTGTAGGTATACCTTTAGAAGACAATGTCATGAAAATAACTGATAAATGATATGTATTTTGTAAATTAACAAAATAAATATCATTAAAATGATATAATGATGATATGATAAATGTTAATAACACGTAAATTTTTGATTAAAACTAGATGAGGTCAGTGTTTTCTATCCGACTACTCTGAGAATCAAAATCAATCAAAATCAGAGGTCAAAATTCCTTCTAAACTCCATGCAATTACATTGTAATGCTCAGATCATTGTGAGGACCATGTTGGTTAATGTCTTTGTTTGGGAAATCATCAAATAACTTCTCCCGCTCTGGGCGGAGCGGGAGAGCGTGTCAGACTTTTACTTACTAAAACCCACCCGTGTTCCTTCAGTTGCCTGTGCGCCAGGGTCACGGTAACTCTTTCGAACAATCCGTGACCCCGGCTGGCATCGGCCCTATCGAACGCCGTCAATTATACTGACATCTCTTTGAGGCGCGCGTGGATCACACCGCGCCGTCGACCCAGGCCTGGTCCTTACCGGACGGCGAGCTGCCCATTGCTCGCCGTCCGCAGGCCCGCGCCTACGGCGGCCGGGAATCGGCTATTGATTCCCGACGCCCCGGACATCTCCTGCCTAGGGGCGACTAGGGGCGTGAGGGCGCAAAGATTGCCTCTCCTTCACGCGTTCTACCTTCTCCTTCGCGAGCATTACTGCTTCGCAGAAGGAGGTGACGGCTTCCCATGCACTCTCGCTCCGTACCAGGGCCAGACGCGAGAGATCGCCACCGCCGATCGCCTCCGCGAGGACACGGCGGTGCTCCGCCCATGTTGCTTAATGTCTGAAGTGGTATTTAAAGAAGAGGACAAGCCCAGACAATGCACACATATCAGCTTCTTCTTCATCTTAGCGTGTCGATGGCAATCAAAATAGTGTCGGCCCAGAATTTTGCTTAGAGTTTGGCACCTTCAGTAGCGTCCACCAGTTTCTGTAATATGTAGACAATAGGACAGTCTTGACACGATATTAAGTGATCCATTGTCATGTAGTGAAAAATGTGTTACAATAAGTACAGGACCTACCAAAGTTTGCATAATTATGTAGTAATCTCAGGCCGATTATCAGACTTCCTTGACTTCTGATTTGATGGTAACGATGGTAATTTGTATGACTACCGGAACAGCCACAATACATAAAAATTGCAATTGGTCGCCCATTCAGAGATGACCGCGGCAAGCGCTGCTAAACCATACCCATTATTTAGCTATATCGTGTAGACATACTTTACATCAATTTCAGTAATATTGAAATTGACTACCATATTCCCTACAGACAATTTATGTAAACCTTGTGATATAATATATTATTTTCATAGACTGCTTATGAACTAACCTCCTGGGCATTCTTCGTATCATTTGTTTTTGCAAATTAGGTTATATTTTCCAGTGAATAAACTGCTCATTTTATTGATTGATTGATTGAAAGACTGGCTGGTCTCGTGGAGTCCCGGGTTGGACTTTTTTTGTTACTGGTGAAATGTGGGCGTACTATACATACACCACTGACTACCCTTTTGAGAAATATAGCGTGATGTTTTGTTGGGGTTATTAGCTTTTGTAGTAAAAAAAGTCTCTACCACAACGCGTATGCTAACGCGTACGCTTTCGTTATTTTTGTATGTTTCAAAGAGAGTTACATAGAATCCTGTTAAGTCGCTGCGATCTGTCATTGCGGTCGCCTTTAGAATTGTACAGTCCATATCATCATATTGATACAGTATTATGTAACACAAATTGTAAACGTTTAAATGAATTCTTGTCGATGTATACATCTTTTTGAGGCTGCTGGCTGACCGTAACTTTAGCAGATATTATTTTATGCGTTGTCGACTACAGCTTTGTTTTTTTTTTTAAACTGTTCTGTATCTTGGCGATCTGTGTTAATCTCAGTAAGCCATTTGGTTGAGGTGTCACGTTCTGAGCTTTCCCTTTTATGTGTGTGATCAAATCTCACGGTACGCGTAGGAACACTATGCCATTTCAATCGGGCATGTGTGACAATTCCTATGCCTACTAGTTTTGATGCCAGTTCATTAAAGTGAGTTGATATTCTCGTCTGACAGCTTTCACTATGTCTAGCAATCTCTTGGCTGACAGTTCTCGAGTTCACTAACGGACACAGACGGACAGAGAGACGTAGCATGTTATAATTTGTAAGGAAGATGAACTAATCACAGCATAAAACTCATATAAACTGCATGTTTACGTTTTTATTACCCAGAGATTATTTATTTTGTTACATAAATATGTATAGCATTCCAGGGTTTTTCGATTTGCGTCATAATTTTCATTATACAGAGTATAGTTTACGGTATTTAATATTATAAAATTATATTATTGTTTTAAATACATGATAGTTGGCAATAAGGGTTAACCCTGCACTTGTTAACGTCCCTTTGCGGCAATGGCCAAGCCAAGGTTAACCATATCACGGTGGAACTGACCTGCGCCCTAATTGGGTAACACACTATCTATCACAATCTAAATAATTTTGAAGCCTGTTGCTAATCCATTGCTTCATATGTTCTAAAAAAATGTCTACTCAACAACGTAAATAACGCAATGAATGTTGTTGAACTGTCAAAATGAAAGCTATTCCTACTGCAGTTAGTGTATTACTCAATCACCCTGCTGCACTCTGGTATGTGAGTATTGGGAGAATGCGCATGCCCATAATTTTCCGTTTTTCAAACTCAAAGCATTTATTACAATTAAACCATTTACAGACACTTTTGAATTGTCAAGGAGTCGGTCAGTCAGAAATATGAAGCTAGTTGCCCATTCCATAGTGGTACCTATGGAGAAGAACGGGCAAGAAACTCCATGGACACTCTTTTAAATTATATTGTTAAAAATATATTAGTTACATTATTAATGTTGAACTTATAATTATATGTGAGAACGATGTAAAAAAAGACGTACTTATTACACGTTAAAAGCGTTCAGAGTACAGCAAATAGAAACAAAGAAAAAAAAACAACCCATAAACAAAATAATTAAAAAAAGCCGTGTTAGTTAAGAGAAGGCCAGTCCCAACTGACGGCGCCCGTTCACGAACATGACGCATGGATCAGCACTATTTAGCTCAAGGAAAATAAGGCAGTTGACTGATATAGCCACTGCTAGGTTAGTATACTTTGCTAATTTCCACAGTATTGTCTTATGGTGTTCTGCTGTGGGGATCAGCAGCTAACGTAGATTCAATTTTCATTTTACAAAAGAGGGCAATCCGCGCGATCTATAAAATGGGTCCTCGCGAGTCTCTTAGAAACAAATTCAAAGAAATTGATATACTAACTCTGCCTTATTGTTATATCTTAGAAAGTATTTTGTATGTTCCTTTTACGAAACACAAAACATTAAATTAAATTATTTTCTATGTGTCAGCTAGCACACGCCAATATACCAAAACCGGACATTGACAAAACGAACAAAACATGCAATTTGTAATTCAAGACCAGACCACTTGAGAGCTCTCCCTTCAAATAACAAATAACCTAAATTTGGAATACCGCCCAGCATTGATTTATGTATTTATACTTCTATAGGTACTAATACATATATACCAAGAATAAAGCTGAAGAGATTGTTTGTTTGTTTGGATGAACGCGCTAATTTCAGGAACTACCAGTCAGATTTGAAAAATCATTTTGCATTTGATAGCCCAATTCTTGAGGAAGGTTACCACACATTAAATACCACGATATATAAAAAAAAAAGTAAGAAATAACGAAGCAAAAACGAAGTAAATAGCACGGGCGGGCGATGCGATACGACGCGGTGGGTCTGAGACCGAGGAAGTTTTACAAAAAGTGGGTGTTATTTCAGTATATTGTGTATCTTGCGACTTCCATGCGAACGAAGTCTTTGGCAGAAGCTAGTTTGAATGATAAATCATTGAATATTTATTAATATGGTTGCCCACACGAGATGTTACTACAACAGATCGCGTAAACTACGAAATAGAGGTTAAATATAGATATTATTTAGATTCTGATACGTCATACAGTTTGCTCATCGTGTGTTTGGTTGGAGTTGTGATGCATGATTTTTGGGACTGTCAATCAGATGTGCGTAACCTAAAAGGGCGGTAAATAAATTCTGTGATAAGACAAAATTAATAAATAGGTAATTAAACTTGCAAAAACGAAACTCAAACTGAAACTCAAAGCATTTATTTCAATTAAACCATTTGCAAGCACTTTTCAATTGTCAAAGAGTCGGTCAGCTGCCTTACTGTGACGTGCTAATACCATCATGGTTCCATTGAGAAAAAGGGATAGTGCTATCGGTCATATATAGCTCCGTCTCTCTTTCACACTGGAACAATGATGGCTTTAACACGCACGTACGGCCTCTGTTAGTCCGAAAGTTGAAGCTAATTGCCCATTTCAAAACGTAGATCTCTATGAAGAAGAACAGGCAAGAAAGTCCAAGGACACGCTTTTAAATCAAGATATTACAAAATCCTGGTACATTATTCTTGTTGCTTCTTTAGGTGAGAAAAATGTAAAAAAAAAGAAACAATTCAAATATAAGATCAAAAATAAAAATAAGCCGTGGCAGTTAACAGATGACCAGTCTCAACCGACGGCGCCCGTTCACGTACATAACACATAGGTACACTACTGTAATTAATGTACTGTGTGTATGTAATGCAAATAAAGATATAAATATGAATATAGTAGTTTAACAGACTTTTAGGTAATTCGCAGACAATACGTCGAATAGTTTTATGAGTGTTCGGTGTGCTATTTAGAGCCAAATAGTATATCTAATGGCCGGTTGGTAACTATTTACAACTAGTAATTAATTAAGTTACGCAAAACACACACGTCTCAGAATCATAATAATACAACGAAATAAAATTTAAAAAAATATATGAACAAAGTCAGTTAAAAGAGCTAATCCACTAATAAAAATAAAGATTCCGACGAATTGACAACCTGAAGGAGATTGTCAATTCGTCGAAATCTTAGGTTGTCAATTCTCCGGAATCTTTTTTTTTATTAGTGAAGTAGCTTTTTTATCTCACTTTGTTCATGATTTTTTTAATCATTTCATTCCAAAAGATTCCGACGAATTGACAACCTCCTTTTTTTAATCTTTAGAAAACTGTAATAACCATTGACCGTCGAATCGGATTCTCTCAACATAATTCCTGACAGTAGACCATGTGACTGCCAACAGTTACAATTTACAAAGTAAAACAGCAAGATTTTTTACGTCTCAACACATTTCGGATGATTCCCTGAATTTTCTACGTAAAGATACTCGTACATACAATTTAGGTTTATAACGTAATCCTAACTGTGTTGTTAGAACAAAAGAACTACAAAGACTATGCCAACGTCAAGCTGTTTTACCTAAAATTGTAGCCAAAGATGTAAAGAATTGGCACTAGAAAGTCTGCGTATCAGGTGCTGTAAAAATATGACAGAAAGTGGCAGAGACAGACACTGAATACTTTTTTGACTGTTTCATTGTTCACTGGACTTCTCTCTCAATAGCAGGGAGCTATTTGTTTCAACTGATCATATGATTAGTATACTATACAAGCGTAAAGCGTAGCGTAGGTACTGGCAAGCTGCATGGTTATAAGTTTATAACAAAGCACGATGCATGACTAATCACCTAAAGACCTGGCAAGAATCCAGAAGCATTGATGACTAATTAGTTAGTAAATATGATTCACGTAAACGAACCCAATACGAATTCGAATATGCTCAACACGCAGTGCAACAACAAACTTCACGGTTACTGACAAATGCGTGCACTGACTGGACAGGTCCACTCAACCTGTGTGGTTATTTCTTCAAAAGACCATTTCAGACACTAATCTATCATGGTCTTCACATCATCTGACCAAGATTATGTCCTGCACTTCAAAAGAGACTGTGGCCTCCGAGTTTGTTTGGGCCTTTCTTCTCAGAGTAGTCAGATAGGAAACGCTGAACTCATGTAGTCTAGAAAATATGATTGACGTGTAAAAGTGTTTGTACAAACCTACTTACAGAAATAATATCATTTATCAATCACTTTTTGGTGGCTTACAAGCAAGGAACCTACTTGATGGTAAAAATGGTCACCGCTGCATATGGACATTTAAAATGCCAGAGACATAGCAGGTTCGATAACATCTCTGAAACAAAGCTGAATGGTCACATTTTCCTGTAACTACACCGGTACCCATTTCTTGCAAACTGGGACACAGCAACGCTGCTGGATGACAGAAACAGACATAGTGGTAGAACTTACCTAGGACGAGCTCCTTCATAAAGAGCTTCTACTATAACATTTCTAGTTGGTTTATATCCTTGTCTGACGACCGCAACACAAAGAGCCATAAATTATAATGATAATGGTAAATAATATTTATTTCTGTAAATTGGTTTAAAAATACACTTTTACATGTCAAAATTAAATTATGTTTTTAAAACTAGATATTTTTTAAAACGTAATTTAATTTCCTAGTTCGGTGTTTCCTAACTGACCACTGAAGAAAGACCGCAACAAACTCGGAGGTCACAGTTTCATTTTGTCAGTACCCACTTTTAAAGAGATCTACTACAATAACATTTCTAGTTGCTATGTATCCTTGTTTGTCGATCGCATCCAGCAATTTCCGTCGCCTTTGATCCAGACATTTGGCGATGCCCATTTGTTTATACTTTAAAAACGGATGGCCCCGTCTTGGCTCTGGATAGATAATTTATAGATTTAGACATCCACTTTGCATGGTGATATAAAGCTTATATATGTTACGGATAGCTGTTAAATGAATGGTTGGTAATGGGTGTTAGTGTTGATTACGTATTAAATGTTTAAAGGGATTTTGATAGATTGCGTGATGAGGAAAGTATTGTGATTAATTATGACATAACATGCAAAATACATGATACTTATACTAATGACGGTTAAATGTTTGATGGATTGTTCATAGTTTTCTTGAATTACTTAAAGATAAAATATAGGAAAAATTAAAAGAAAAACTCTTTAAAACTTTTCAAAGACGCTTCCCTTTCGTAACTTTTCTAAAATACGTACCCGACATACGGAACAAATCAAGTTCTATTGCATTACAGCAGTTATAATCAAAGCCAACAAACATTCATTCACAAATCCAATTTTATCTAAAAATAGCAACTGTTCGCATCGAAACTTTACCCGCCATTTAGTTTGGTACCATCCGCGAAGCGCTTTGCAACGCTCGAAAGCGCAGAACACAGCACTATTTCAGTATAAACAAATGTCAATAATTAGTGATGCTATTGAGTGAACGATTCATTGCATTGGTGATTTAATCGATTTATGTGAACTTCGAAATTCGAAATCGGTTGTTTGGCATTCCGCGTTCTTGTGCTGTAAAGAAAAATATTTAAAAAAGTTGAATTCGGTTTTTGAATATTGATTTTAATTTGGAGGCTGTTTTGATTGTTGCCAGTATATTAAGTAAAAATAGCTACCAAAGGTTAATTCACGTTTTTAAATAAAAGACAAAAGGCTCTTACCTAACATGATGAGCTTTATGAAGAAAATATTGATAGCTTTTTTATGAAACTAATTTTCAATCTTTTATCATAACATTTGCCATAATTTAACAAGAAATCTTCCCAGAATTGATAAATTGATTAAAATAATATTGTAGATACCGTACTCATTTTATTTATGATCATCATAAAAAGCTTTTAAATAAAATAAGTTTAAACAAATCTAAATATTTTCGCAATGAATTTAAAGAGTGATAACATAAGAAAAAACGAATGAGTGAATAAAATAATGGGTTAAGTGAACGTGATCAAAGTGAATGAACAATGAGCAAAATAAAAAGACGTAAAAAAGACAGCAAGGTTCGTGTCAGGTTCAACATTACCAATGTGGTAAGTTTAAAAACTACAGTCTTTCCACACACACTGTCAAAGTTAAAGTGATCTTAATTCTCGCTGCAATAAGGTTGCTGGTGGGGTGCTGCTTGGGTTGCTGTCAATGGTAAAATAAATGTGAAAGGACCGTGTATACTGATTTCCTGATGATTTTTGTTATTTGATGGCCTCGCTGGTCGACTACTGAGCATGATGACCTGGGATCAACCCAAAACACAGGCAGTGTTATTGGATTTTCCAATTAGGAATTTTCTTAGTAGCTACCCGGTGTCTAGATTTGTGCTGCAATGGGCTCACCCCCTATTTTTTGGCCTTCAATAACAGCTGGTGAAATGTGGGTGTATGGTACATCTTTGTTTACCCCATCATGTGTTAAATGATTGTAGAGATCTAGGATCTGAGGGCCTAGACAAATGGTATTCGCTTCGGAGCGATTCTATTTCTACAATCGCTATCGCTTTCGCTAATGATTCCAAAAACTAGCAATAACGCTCGTCAAAAAGTGTCCCTTCGCTATGCATTTCTGTGGAAGTACCTAATCTTTCGACGCTGTCGATTCATTTCTTAATCGAATGTTGTTTACATTGTCTAGCTAATTTTTATTCGTTGACCTATGATCACGTGACATTTCGTTAGCTTATGTCAACGCCATACATTTTAGCTTTCCTACTAGCGTTATCGTTAATCGAATGTTACTTTGTCTAGGCCCTCAGATTTCTAAGAATTCACAGATTTATTCACTTGCGATTTTTGGGACTGTCGGACTAATTTTGAAGTCAACAGAAGCTCTACTGCCTTACGCACGTAGCATGCATGGTAGTACCATACCGATAACCCTGCGTATAGTTAGATAAATATCATTGTACAAAAGTTGGTAAAAACCTTTAGTTTTTAAATAGTCCTCTTCGCCGTATGCGGCTCCTCCTTCCTTTCGTGAGTTTCTTTGATGCAAATCCTAATTAGATCCGAAAACTCGGTCACACCGTGTACACAGCTGATCAGCATCATTTTTTGTGTATATAAAGACTTTTAACAAATTGCTGATCATGGTTACCTGACCACAAACTTAAAGTCAGATCAGTACATAAGTTCGATCAGCACACCCCTTCTATCTCTACTCTACGAAGACAAATTACACTTCGTTTCTTCATTTTTGATATCACGCCCTAGAAAACTTTCGACAATCTCTAATTATGTCCTTAATTTCTTCCGTTGGCCTTTCGACGCGTGCTTTGATACAACATTTTCCCTAAAATGTGTAGTACCAACTATAGGAACCACCTAACTCGCGATGATGTTGATGGTGATGTTTTTCCTAGATCCAGTATTTCTCTACTTTTAGATACTTTTTAAATCGTAAAGTCAAAGTCAAATCATTTATTTCAGATAGGCACATAAAAGGCACTTCTGAACGCCAAAATTTACAAGAAAATAGAATTGATTCTAGTTGCCCCTTCCAAAAGGTAGTTGCGTATGGAGAAGAATGGGCAAGAAACTCCACTGTCGCTCCTTTAAAATGTTTTACAATATTTTTTATACATTAATTATACAATTATACCTTCATACATACATAAACTCACGCCTTCTCCCCATGGAGATAGACAGAACTCCATCTGCTACGATCCTTAGATGAAGTATGTAAGGATCGTAAACATAAGTAAGAATTGTATTTTGTCTTTTACAATAAGTAGGTATTTTTGCTAAAAAGATAAGCATTATTCTTTTCCAGGAATCGGTTTACTATATTCCATAGTCATTCATTCTTTACACTGTATTTCACTCAATCTTCCTCAACAATTCGAGTTATTTCTTACTCTGCAGCTTCCGAATCACGTGGGTTAAATTAAATAAAACCTAAGAAAACAAACAGTGTTACCAGGGTGCAATAAATTGTACTCTGTGGTAGACTGTTGATTTCTGTTAATTTATTAGTGTAGTGTTAAAATGTGGTTAGCAGCGCAGTCGAGGTTTTGTAACGGTAGTGAAAACTTGGTGTTCCTTTTTGAAAAAAATCGGTCTAAAGAAGTGAGTGAAAAGATTAATCCTTTGAAAAGAAAACGTTAAAAGGTTACCTGAATGGTTCGCGACAAAACAAGTAATGTGAAGTGAATGTGCACAGAGCGTATAATCGCCGTACTGGCAGCAGTATTGATAAAAACCGTGTCGTCGAAAGTGCGTTAAGCGCACAACTTCTGTCATGGATTGCCTTTAAAGCCGTCAGTTTGTATACGTAATTTGTGTCGTAATGCAAGTAAACGGTGACACACTTGGTTTGTAAGGAAAGTGTTAACAATGCCGCCTTTATTAGCGGTCGCCGAAGTATCTCCTTGCTCTGTGAGTGTTGGTTTGATCTACAGAACAGAACTGCAGTCCAGTCCCAGTCACTTTATCTCTGACAGTACCAACCTAATAACAACCTTATTGCAACAAGAATAAAGGTCACTGTCATTTTGAAAGACTTGTCAATGGCAGCAACCCAATAGCAAACTTATAATAAAGACCATAAAGATCATTGTGATTTTGACATTGGTGCAAAATCAGAGGTAATAAAGGTAACTGTGAAAGGAATTTAGCTGCTGTTACTTTTTCTGTATCTTATTCATTAAAACTACTTCTTGTCTGGTCATCTTATGTCCTTCACACCTGTCAGGTTCAGGTCAAGTACGAGTCAGACTCGCGCACGAAGGGTTCCGTACCATTATCTATAAAAACGGCAAAAAAATCACGTTTGTTGTATGGAAACCCTCTTAAATATTTATTTTATTCTGTTTATTATTTGTTGGTGGGGTGGGTGGGTGCTTGGGTGTTGGGGGTTGGTGGGTTGGTGGGTTTGTTGGTGGGTGGGTTGGTGGGGTGGGTTGGTGGGTTGGTTGGTGTTATTTGTTGTTATAGCGGCAGCAAAAATACATCATCTGTGAAAATTTCAACTGTCTAACTATCACAGTTCATGAGATACAGCCTGGTGACAGACGGACAGACGGACGGACAGCGGAGTCTTAGTAATAGGGTCCCGTTTTACCCTTTGGGTACGGAACCCTAAAAAGATCTTATTTTCGTTTTAGTTCAATTGTTCTTTCTCGTTCACGTGTATACCGCTCTCACATGTTGAGTTTTGAATTTTCCAAATCTTTTAAGTTTCTTTCTTAAGGCGATTTCAGGCGGTTCACTTCATACGGCATTTTTCAGTGGAAGTGAAACTGAAAAATTAATTTATTAGTGAACCTATACAACGATGTTGGATTTCCCAACTAGGCATCTTTCACTTCTTAAAGAATAATCAAAAAAAAAAAATTAAAGGAGCTGATGAACGTTCATTCCTATACTGATTCTGAAACCCCTACGTCGAAATTATTCGTCGTTTATTTTTTTAAACATGTGGATTCGGGGATACCCTGTTAGAAAAGAAGTTCCTTACGCTTTTTCTTCAACTCCTAATGTAATGTAATTGACTTCACTACCGGCTATAGCATCCTCGAAAACCGTGAAAACGCAAACCATGATGTTTTTTTTTAATTTGCTTCCGCCCTCTTGGATTTTCATTTTGACCGCATTATCGGCTTCAGCACCCTCGAAAACTATGAAAACGACAAGCAAAATTTAAAAAAACGCAGCTGCCATCTTGGATTTCCATTTTGACCGCACTATCGGTTTCAGCACCCTCGAAATCTATGAAAACAACAAGCATAATAAAAAAAAAACGCAGCTGCCATCTTGGATTTTCATTTTGACCGCACTATCGGCTTCAGCACCCTCGAAATCTATGAAAACAACGAGCATAATAAAAAAAAGACGCAGCTGCCATCTTGGATTTTCATTTTGACCGCACTATCGGCTTCAGCACCCTCGAAAACTATGAAAACGACAAGCATAATAAAAAAAAAACGCAGCTGCCATCTTGGATTTTCAATTTGACCTCACTATCGACTTCAGCACCCTCGAAAACCATGAAAACTATCTCTCTGTCTCTTTCTAAATATTACTTAATATACTAAAAAGTCGCATGGAAGGGGCATAACGCTTTTGCTTTATGTGACGATTTTTACAAGTTTACTCCCACCGCAAGCTGTGGTACAGAACATCGTTCCAAAAAAAATATTGCCGTTTCATACATTTCGACCGCGTAGGTATTGTAGTTTTCTATGAAACAGCATTTTTTTTTTAAATATCCTACGAATTATGTGCTGAATTCATGGTTACAGTTTGCGCCTCAATATGCTACTCTGTATAATTTTGTCGATGTCCTGTGAACGTAAAATGAAACAAAAATTAACATTCACAGATTGACTCGAGTGAACCGTCTGATATCAGCTTAGTTCAAACGTGTAGTTTTTAGTGGTTTAGGTTGTGCATAATCAGCAGTGATCGGAGTAGGTAGATTGAACTGGGGTCATTGATCCGAAACGTATATATTACTATGGACATTCCTCCGGAATTGGTGGATTATTAAAAAAAAACCGGAACTTATGTAGGAATTGTATTCTGCCAGAGTGGAAGGAGTCATTTGATGATTTGCCATCCTCAAAAAAAAGGTAGGAATTGTAATAAAATGAGCAACTTTATTCTTTATTATTCTTCCTATTTTTTTTTTTGTCACGATTTGACAAAACCCAACGACCAATCAGAACAAAGGATCATGGGTGGTACAATAACCGGTTATCAGAACAATGCGTACGCCCGCCGACGACTCCGAATCCGGAAATACCGGAATTACTTTCCGGAAAAATGGCTTATCCATGTTATTCTTTCTGTGTGCATTTATGATACAAGTACTAAAAATCAATCTACCTACTCCGATCACTGATAATCAGCCTATAATGTTCCCACAGCTAGGACACAGGCCTCCTCTCTTTGAGAGGGAGTGGGCTGTAATCTACCACGCGGGCCCAGTGCGGGTTGGTAGATGTCACATGTCGTCAAATTTTGTTTCTAGGGCACACCGGTTTCCTCACGATGTTTTCCTTCACCGTTTTGAGAGCAGTGGTGACGAAATTATTTACATAAAGTATAGCGCCTGCCTGGGTTCGAACCCACGACCTATAACTCGTAAGTCGGGGCCGATACCCTTGGGCCACCACTGCTCCAATAGATTAGGTTGTGCCTCTGTCAATAATTCTGCTTAATGTTTACAGATGTCTAGTTTTCTAGTAAATAAAACGATACTTTACGATCATGATGCGTCATTTTTATATTGACGATTATTAAACAGGATCTTCATAAGCACAGCTCACTAGTACAAATAATAATAATTAATTCATTTATTTCAGGTAAATGATACCCATTGCCAATCATAAATTAATAGAAATCACTCAAATAATCAATCAAATAAGATCAAATAAAATAATATAAAATTAAATTAAATTAATTAAAAAAAATATATAAGTAGAAAAAAGAGTAGTAATAAAATAAAAATACATTTACCAAAATAATATAAACACAAATAGGTAAGCGCTAGGATGTGCCCGACAAGGTTCATAATTGTCTCATTAATTTGAAACCTACCAACTGTTTTAATAACATTCTGGGATGCAATAAAGAATTGAGAATTAAATGTAAACAAAATAAATCAAATCAAATAATATCTCGAATGAATCATGTAAGATTGAAGCAACTTTTATTGAAAGCTTATCTTTAAAAACAAGAGCAATCTCTAATAGCTCTCGTTCTATATTTTGGAAGGCCTTGATCTATATTATTTATTTCTTAATTCCGGGAAGAAATAAACTAAAGGATTTATAGATTTGAGTATCTAGTATCTTTGCATTGTATAAATTCAATATTTTCATGTGTGAGTACTATGTACCTACTATAAAGCTACCATTTACTAGGCTCGTCTTTCATTGACTTGAATGTGCCCTGGCAGCTGAGAGTATGTCATGCTCTCTCAAATGTCTCGCTGGTGGTGGCGTGTGTGTTGGATCATTAAGTTCCCTTCAAAATGGTTGAACTAAATGGAGCTAATCCATGCGTCATGTTCGTGAACGGGCGCCGTCAGTAGGGACTGGTCATTTCTTAGCTGCCACGGCTTATTTTAATTTAATTTAATATTTGAATTGTTTTTGTATTTTTATTACGGACGCTTTTAACGTTCTGCATCGTTCTCACATGCATAATTTCAACATGAATGATGTAACCAATATTTTGTAACCATATTTTGATTTAAAAGAGTGTCCATGGAGTTTCTTGTCCATTCTTCTGCATAGGTACCTAATACGCTTTGGAATGGGCAACTAGCTTCATCTTTCTGACTGACCGACCCCTTGACAATCCAAAAGTGCCTGTAATTGGTTTATTTGAAATAAATGCTTTGAGTTTTAGTTTGATCTACATACTATAAATTAAAGTCTCTTTTCGTGTCTCTGTGTGGCCGCGTAATTCTTCTAAACTTTACAACGGATTTTGATGCTGTTCTCATTCAAATTTAGAAAATTAATTCCGGAAGGTTAATGTGTATATTACATTAATATGGATCTTGTATATATAATAAAGACATATTGATGTATAATCAAGTCGTAAAACCCTGTGAAGCAGGAGCGGGTCGCTAGTCTACATTAAATATCTGTATTTTTACTGACACCCAGATTATATAAGTTGGCGAAATAGTAGCCGATTCCTATACCTATCAGATAACGAATCGTTATCATGCCAATGATAACTTGTTATTGGTTTATAGGTGTTTTTTATCACATTAGTAAGCTATTGTTTTCTATGAAAGTTGAATGATAGTTCTACTATGCAAAGTATGTTACTTATGGCAATAATAAGGCACAATTTTGTACCCCGGTGTGAAAAGTTTGTGGGCAAAATTGAAGCCACATAAGAGTTTAACTTTGTGGGTATCTAAGGCCCACTTGCACCGCCAATCACTAAACTCGTTTAGCGCTAAAAGAGTTTAGTGATTGGCGGTGCAAGTGGGCCTAAGTCCGGGAAGAAAATTTCGATATTGTAAGCTACCGGTAGTCTGAATATTAAGTGGGCTTTTTTATATTAGGTATAGTTTGGCCTGTGGCTAAATAATAACTGCCACACGGTCGATCGAAGGTTAAGCTACACTTTCCGAGGTCGGTTCGTGGATGGGTGACCATCCTTTACATATCGAGAACTCTAACATGGAACAATCGATTAGGTACAGTCGCCAGCAGTAGGAAACTGTCAAATTTCTCCAAACGATTTTAAACCTTAAAATGTTGATGATTAAGTTCAAAATCGAATGATAAAATCTGAGAATTTGTGTGTTATAGTTGTACTTTGACACAAATCGATTTTACTTATTTGATTATAGGTTCGATGTCCAACTGATATTATTACTCTCGACCACTGCTCGAGACCTAACAGGGTAGCTAAGTTTAAAATCGAAGGGAGTTTTTGAATTTGTCATCAAAATATCTCAAAATGTTTAAGTATATATGTATGTGAAAATGTGTCCTGCGTTCTTAGCACGAGCACCGTTTTGTCGACGGAAGAGTAGACAAATATGTCGTTCCGTGCAGTCTACACGGAATGAAAAAAAGACAGTAAAAAACTTTCCTCTCTCTTTAGCATGGCGATTACAAAATCAAATTGTCTTCAGTACTTTTGACAACAGTCAGTTTTCAGTGTGATTTTGGCAGTTTGGGATAGAAAACTTTCTTCTACATAAAAAAGGACCTAGACAAAGATCGTTAAAACCAAAGACAAAATGACAGATTGTAGAAGGATTACTACGGTGCTATGTCAAAAAATGGAAAAACGAAATGGCACTTTGTATAGAAAAGCTGTCTATTCGTCGTAGAAATAGAAAGCGTCATGCTAAGCCTGTTGGAGTAAGAACAATTGCCAAACTGAGTTAAAATATTTAAAAAGCGCGACACGAAAATTATTTAATAAAACATGACATAACATCACGCCTGTAATCCTCGAATGGTAAGGCAGAGGTGCACCTATAGTACACCCACATTTCGCCAGTTATGTTTAAGTCCCATATATTAGGAGGCGAGCCTATTGCCATCAACCGGGCACAAATCCAGACTCCGGGCTGCTACTGAGAATTTACAGATGGTTAGAAAGAAAAAGAAAGAAATTTGTTCATTCTGCACAAACAAGACGCACATAAAAAAAAAGACGAAATACTTAAACTAATAAAAAGTAGCCATAAGCCTCGTATTCGTCGGTCTATGTTATATTGGCTAAAGGCAGTATTTCATGAAATAGTAAAAAAAACTGCATTAAAGCCGACCTGGAAATAAAATTGAGAACTGTATACTCAGAAGTTGCACTTGTCAACTCTAGAGTCTAGACCAATGACACAGACAATAATAATTAGTCCCTTAGTACTAATTATCCGAAAAACGTAGTTTTTATACCTCGTTCGTGACTTTAGGCTTCTGTCAACCCCCATGAGTAAAGGCAATAGCGTGAATTTATGGGGCTCGCCTATCGACATCGTTATCCGATAAAATTCGAGCAATGGATTTGTTATGTGCCAATTTATTGTTACATATATGGCGTTACATTTCTTTAAATACAATAATGCAGATCAGACTGGCAGTCTCCATGAGACTCCATGTAAAATAGTATTCATCTGCATCTGGTTAGACTAGAAGCTGACCCCATTAAACTACGTTTTCAATAACTGTTTACACTTGGTAATAAATTAAATAACTGACTAAGTAAATATACAAATAAATACAAAAAAGCCTTGTGATATTTGATCACTTCGGCGTCGAAGTACTCGGCCCCATCGCTGTCATCCGGAAACGTGCCCAGAAAACTGGCAGCATTGCCATGTTGAATGGCAATGCTAATTCTTTGGCCAAAGAACGAGCCAGCCCTCTGGTCACGAGAAATATCTGCACTCGGGCCCCATGACCGTTTCGATCCCAAACGGCTCAGAACTGTAGTTACCCATAAGGTTCTAGTATTTGCGCGACTTGAAGGTCTCAGCAGCCGCAGCAGCGGCGCCAGCACAGCCCGCCGTGCTTGGAACATGAGATGGCGCAACGGTGTCGACACAGGTTGCATCCCACACCAGAGGCCTACCCACCTTCCAAGGCAACAATGTCATGCCGTCTAGTCTCTTCCCACCGTCACGTACCAAGCCGTTTGGTTCTAATACCGCTGGTACACCGCTCGACGAATAATATCGTTGATGCTGGCGTGTGCTATGTGACCTGCGCTCCTGCAGCAGGACAGGCCATAGTGCTCTAGACTGACAACGGCTTCACCGCCGTGATACCAATGCGGAGCAACACAAGGTACGCCCAAGAGGAGCCACGTAGTGAGCCGCGACGATGAAACATAGGGCCTATGGTGGATGACAGGAGCACCTGAAGCCACAAGCCTGACTCCCAATCTCCCACAGCCAGCAGGCGAGCACGCTCAACAGTATTAAGTGACGTGCTTACTACGGTATTCCGTATAACACTGCATTGGTGTATAATTCAAATCAAATCACGTATATGATTGACGTGTAAAAGTGTTTGTACAAACCTACTTACAGAAATAAAATCATTTATCATTTATCATTGCGGCACGTGCCACCGACTCTGGTAGGACGGGTTCTCAGGCAAATCCGTATCGGGACAAGCCATTTTTCGAGCGTTCAACGCATTGGTCAAACACGATACCTCAAACTCGACCAGTGCGGAAGGTAAAATGTTCCTGGTTAATTTAAATCAGTACAGTGGACTGAGGAGATGAAGGCCGGTAAATTTATACTTGAAATTTTGTGGACGCCCAGACCACCCAGGCGAATGGGAAGTGTGGCTTGCTGCCACGCTCGGTCGTCCAGGGCCACATTGTGCTTGTGGCGGCATGCAACGGAACAGGGGTAGTGGCGGTATTTAAAGTTGTGTTATAACATTAAAAACTTGCTTTCGTTAAAAAAACGTCAGTAAAAATTGGAGTTTTGACCTTCAATATCTCCGTAACCAGAAGGTTCCTAGGTATAGCCGAGTACAAAAAAAAAAAATACAATGACGGTGAGTACTAGTGACTATCGGCTTCGTTAAGTGTCTTTTTGCACCCGCTATAATGTTGTTAAACAAATATATATGAGAAAACAAATGGATCATTGTATGATGGACAATATCTTTTCACGTGCAGTTTACGTAAGACAAGTTTTTCGAATTCCTAACAAACAGTTGTTTATTTAAAAAATCCCATTTAAAAATTCAACCAGCCTGTCTTACAAATCAATGTGACACGATGTTACACATTGTGAGGTTGCACCTCTTTGCTCCAACAGAAATCTATAGTGATAGTAATAAGGTACCTACTAGATTAGCTGAGCCACCTCGGAATCACTTTGAATAATTATAATGATGAGACTTAACCTTCTCGAAGAAACACTTTATGTATTGGTGGAAATTACAATAAAATCTATTCAGCATTGATGAGATCAATCCTTTCAAACAGATAGGTATGCGGCAGGCTGACTTTAAAGACATTTCTACAAAAGTCTACTGGTATCAATTGCGTGTTAAAGTAGAGGTTTCTGCAGGTGGTTTTGCTGTAGGTAGGGGCTTATAAACTCAATATCTGTACGTAATTTCTAATTTTACATACATATATCTAAAACTTTTAGTTTCATTAAACTTCTGAACATCTTGTGTTTGTGTTTTTGCTCCATTGGATTGATTCATATTACGTGGCAATTTGGCACGTTATTGCCAATTCCTGGTAAAAATTGAAAGCATAATTTCCAAGAAACATTTGCGTATCTATGATTTATTTACATTACAGATCGTGTTTGAAATAACGTTGATATTAATATTTTTAGTTGCTTTTCTTTTTCTATTCAATGAAATATGGATATGGGTGGAAATATTTAAAAAAATCAAGACGTTACCATCAAATTCACCGTTAGTATCATCATCTTCCTGTCCTTGTTCCATGTTACTTCGAGTGCCGCACAACGTTTACTTCTTCCATTCTGCCCTGTTAACCCCCCCCCTCCCCCCTCCCCCCTCCCTTCTCTTTCACACAACCCATCCATCTTTTCTTTGGCCTTCCACAAGAATAACCCAATTTCAGGCATCTATTGCGAAGCAACTGAAACACAAAACTCTCTACAATGCTTGAAGGATTAAACAGTAAAAGACAGTTCCCAAGTCTTAGCTTTCCATTCAAAACTCTTAAACCTATCTTTGAGTCCTAGCAACATATCAAAATAAAAAAGCACTTAATACTAATACCCTTCTTTTAGGCTCTTCAGCCGGGTAAATACAGTCACAAAACGAAATATAGTGACTAGAAACACGCCCAAAATAGGCTTGTTTATACAATATTTGTATATCATTGTGTTCTGTCCATCTACTTGTTGACATTGGCTAGTAAGTTAGTAAGTTCAAGTTACCTACAGCTTGTAGTGAGCTTTGAACTTCCGAACAAGTTAGTCCAGTGAACTGTGGTGTTACTATAAGAACAGTTTTTTTGTCAGCTGATTTTTTGACAAACTCTTGTCGTTATTTTTTTGAGCTGTCTGTAGCGATGTCTTCATTGGCTGTCCAGATTCGGTTTAAAAAGTGACGAGTTTTTTTCCATCAGTTTTTATTGACAAACTTTATCATCATTATCAGAGGATGAACATAGTGATGTCTTTATTGGCTGTTCAATCTCGGTTTATATAGTGATGGATCCTTTTTTCATCAGTTTATTTTTTTACAAACTTTCTTCGTCTTCATTATCATCAGTCTGAACTAAAAGTAGTGATGTTGTAATTGGCAATCCACATAAAGTGATTAACAATGGAAGTACGTGTTCAGGAGTGGACTTGTACGCGCTGTAGAGTACGTATATTTTCTAAATTCCATTACACTGTGGTATGTAGTGGTTTTATTTTTGCTTCGTTTGTTCGTCTTACTTCACGCCTACTGAGACGAGAAGACAGTTAAACAAAAACATTGGTCTTGATAGATTATAGTGGAAATAGGCATTCGGATAGTTTTAGAAATAGTAACTTTTTATCATGAAGAATCTAGTAGATATCTTCATAATTTTATAATTATATACATTCCCTCCGTTTGGGACAGGTGGCGGTTTTGTCGAACTTCTAAGCTGGCTGCACATAGTTAATTAGTATCACATTTTATTTTCATTAAAAAACAAAATAGTTTTTGATGTGCCTACAGGATCAAGATTTTGTTACAATTATGGAACGCAAATAAAGATAATATGAATATGAAAACATTAGAATATAACTACGACTTAAGGCTTTTTAACGTATTTGTAGCCAGGACTTGAATACCGGTATTTTTGGTAACCGGTACTATTGGTCTTGCTGTGATACCGGTACTACTGGTACCGGTACCAGAGTAGTACCTGTACCTACTATTTTTATTTCTAACCAGTATCGGTGCTGTAACGGTACCAAAACCGGTGCCAAACAAATATTTCCGTAACAAATGGTGAGAAAACAGATATAGTAAGTAAAAAAGATAGTTAATAGGCATTCGAAAAATAACTTCAATTTTGCCAACCGTACGAGGTTCCTCGTACAAAAATGAGATTTTTGGTACGCGCCAGTTACCTGAATTTGGTACCGATACTTGTAAGGTGGAGTACCGGTACCCGTCTGGAACCGGTACCCAGGTACCGAAATGACAAGACCCGCTAGGTGCCGATGCAGAACCTGTACTTTTGGTAGGAACCGGTTTCAAGCCCTGGTTGTAGGCACTTACTACCTGTCCAGCAGAACAAAATAGAATAGCGTTTGACAAGAACTTGATGTGTTCCCATGTGCTCTAATGTCATTCAAGCGACTAATCCGCTTTCACGGCTCGACGACTACATGTTCTAGTGTGGCAAATACTCGTAGCTCTGTGTTTTAATGTCTGTAACACAAATAGTTTCCTAGGTTGAACTAAAAACATGACTTTGTATTTCTTATGGGAATTCTAACAAAGCCTACTAGTATTAAACACCGCCGAAATTGCTGCACATTTACAGAGAAAAATAACCCAGATAAGCAGAGGAAACGGTAAACAGTCATTTTGCTACAATCAAGCAACGCATCTAACCTTAGGAAGTTAGGAAGCGCCATTTGCAACCTTACTACTAATTCATAAGAACGAGATTTATAATAAAATCAAAAGTCATTTGTTCAAACTAGGCGGAGAATCAGCACTTTTCGAACGTCAGGATTACATAAGATACCTAGTCCCCTAAAACGCCGTTCATCACTTCCTAGTGCTTTAATTGAGAAGAAGATGTGGCGCAAAACCTCCCCAGTAGCACAGATGTCTGTTATTTGTAACTTGCGGATACCCGGCGTGTGCTACTACGCTAAAAAATGTAATACATTTTGCTGGGGCTCTGTCTCGCATAGGTTCCTAGCATTATGCTGAGCGATTGCCGTTTTGCGTGGATGTGACGCATATTTTCCCCCAACTCGTTTAATTTTTTTGTATTTGTGTTTTTTCTTTGCGTCATGTTTACCGCAAATAAACGTATTTTCTTTCTTTCTTTCTTCTTTCTTTTGTTTATTTTTTGGCAAAAAAAGTTACTTTTTATGGTCTGAAATCTTCGCATTATAGCCTGTCTAATAAAACCGGTTTGAGGCACATCGGTTAGATGGTTTCAAAGTCTATAACGGACACTTAATGTGTTTTATATAAATATTGATTGACCAGGGGGGTAATTGCGTAACACACTAACAGCAGGAATAGCTTTCATTTTGACAGTTCAACAACATTCATTGCGTTATTTACGTTGTTGAGCAGACAATTTTTTCGTACTTACATATGAAGCAGTGGATAGGAATAAGCTTCAAAATTATTCAGAATATGATTGATAGTGTGTCTGTGTGCTCTCTTTATTTTCTTCCAGTTTCCAGGGTTATGTGCGACCCTCCTCGAGCCTCTTTGATGAAGTCATCAGCCCAACGCACTTTCGGTCGTCCAGGGTTGTATTTGTTCTGACCTTGGAAACCACTGGAACAGAACCTAACTCTAGGACTACTCAAACTAGTATCTGTTAATAACCCATTCGTTATTATAAACTAAATAGGTAACGGAAGACGTAAAATAGTTTAAGTAAACGTTGCCGAAACCGCTATTTGGTATCAATAAAACAGTTGCTGCTAACAGAATTATGATCTGTTGGCTGTTAAATGGGATCGTTTCGTCTATAAATATATAGTTTGTTATTTATTAAGGTTTTACATCTCTTTATAAGGTACTAGGTTCTGACCTCGACTTCGTCCGCGTGAAAATTTCTTGTTCCCCCGACCCACCCTGTCACATCGCATCGCCTGCCCGCGCTATCTATTAGCTGCGGTATTATTTTTTTTAAATATCGCAGCATTATGCTGAGATAGGAGCCTTTTTGGCCTCACACAGGTCTTTTATTTTTTACTTGTTTATTGTCTTTTTAATGTTAATTTTGTTGGTTTGAAATGCTCCTTTTTATTTTATTTTTACTCTTTGTATTTACTGCGCGTATCAAATTTTTTTTTTATTTTTTTTATTATCGTTCTTTCTGACTTTCTATCTTATTACTCAGCTCCTAAGGGTCCTAGCGTGATGTTAAATGCCTACATAATAGCATAGCCTTCCTCAAGAATTGGACTACCAAATGCAAAAATATTTTTTCAAATCCGACCGACAGTTCCAGAGATTAAACCCAACATAAAAAAAAAACAAAATAAAAATTAACTCTTTCCAATTTCAGTATAGATTCCAAATACTAAAAGTGTCACGCAATATAAACCTTTTTGATAAATTAGTCTTTAGTGAATTCATAACGAACTCTTCAAAATCAAACAGTTAGATTCAGTCGTGATATAAGATGGTTATCATTAGCCACACAGAAAATCAAAGCAAATTCTAGTTATCTAGCAGTCCACTGCTAACCTAAATGCCTATTCAATTACACGCCAAAGAGCTCAATCCTCGGCGACGCTCTTCAATTTAATTCCTTCAGCATAATTGCATATCACGTGTACAATTGAAATGTCTTTACGTTGTCAGCAGACAATTTTGTAAACACATATAGCAATTGATTAGGAATTTCCATCAAAAACTGAAAGATTGTGATGGAAAGGTTACCGTCAAACGGGGTGAATAGGGATGCAGGGGTGAATCGAGACGAAACTTTAAAAGGGATTTTAATCACATTAAAATCACTTAATCGTTAATTATAATACAGTAAACACATTAGAGTCCTTGGTGGCAATAAACTAATTTATTTCAATGTTAAATACCCTTTTAAAGTTTCGTTCCGATTCACCCCATTTGACGGAATTACTTACGGAATTACGGTGCTGAATTTCTCAAAAATTCTAGAAGTTTTCTATCTAAACTTCCCTTTGTCGTCTACATTATGTATATCGATCACTGATACTGTGTGTACTTCGATCCCCACACAAACAATTTCTTGGTAAATGTAAACAATGTCGCTAGAACTAGGTATTTTCTTACGTCAGAAACAACTTGTGCGAAAATAGTTCGTACCGTTGTGATACCGTTACCTGGGCCGGCAGTCTCGACTAGATAGCGACGCCATCGCAAACTACCGATCTCTAAATATTAAGGTGAATCCTCAAAATTGTAGCCCGCAAAATTAAAATTTTCTTTAGTTTTTTTGCAGATTGCAGCTCTGTTTTACGTCGTATGTTGATCAAAATGAGATTCTCGACTGTGGGAATTATATATTAATCGAATAATAATCATCAATTTCATATCAATCGTCAAATTCAAAGAAAATTTGAATTTGCCGGGCTACAACTGAGGTTTCAACTTAATATTTAGCGATCGGTAGTTTGCGACAACATCGCTATCTATGCCGAGACTGCCGGCCCTGGCCCTGCAGTCTCGACAAATATAGCGATAAAAATCGGTCGTTAAATCTAATCGATGTCAAATTTCTTTAATAGATTTTCAACCTTATATTTTCGAAATAAAGTTGAAAATGTATTAAAGGAATTTGACAACGATACGACTTAGCGACCGATTTTTGTCGCTGTCTAATGTCGAGACTGCAGGGGCTGTTCAGTAGGTAAGATTGGTAGCGGAGCATCTGGTTTAAGGTGTGTCGGACGTACTTATCTTCACTTGCGGAAGCTTATTGTATGAAAACTAGATACCTACTGCAATATTGAAAACCATACTTGCATTTTTCTTTTTCGTATCGACACGAACTACATACCGGGTCAAATTAAATTAGATAGCGAAGTTTCGCTAGCTAATTTAATTCATTATTATTTATATTTTATTTCTGCAGAGTTCTGCAGAAGTGATGGGTATCGATAGCTAAACATGATAAAATAAAAAATAAAAATATTTGATGTTCTTTTTGGGGGGTCAACGACTGCTTTTAGTCTTTGTTACTTGAAGTATGAGTTGAGAAAATCTATTTTATTTTATTTTATCGTGTTTAGATATCGAACCTTGTCAAGTCTGGAAAATTTACACAAAGGAAACTATTTTACAAAACTGACGTTTCAAGTGACTTTTCTAACTGCGTTGGATGACGTCACAAAAAAAACATTTCTATTTGGATTTATCATGTCTATATATCGATACCCATAACACCTGGGGAGTTTCGCTAGTTAATTAAATTTGACCCTTTATAGGTATGAAAATAGCTCAACAAATCAATCAGTTCAGGATCTTCTCATGTTGCGTCACAACACTTAATTCTCTGCCTTCCGCATCCAGTCTGTCCTTGCCACCTATTAAGGTCGAACAGCTCATCCAGTGATAGAAATCATGAAGATGATAGCGGAGTTAACTGCCCAGGGTCTTTATCTTCAGTGTCTGTATCTTCCCTGTCACCTAAAACCTAAAGACTAACTTCATTAAAACCTCTGTCACCAGACTGGTGACAGAGGTTTTAATGGTGTTGGTCGTAGCTTGACCCCCTGGATATCCGTGCTTGACCCTGTCGCCAAAAATCATATCCATTAACCATCGCTCTTCTTCCAGACCGGCATGAACCGAGGCTCCAGAGAGGAGCTGCTGGGCAGTTCCCAGGAGGCGCTGCGGAACAGCCACAATGACCTGCGCCAGGTCTACGAGCGACCTCTCACCAAGGAGGAGAAGACCTTCCTTTTGCATGCCGATAGAGGAGATTATGTTACTGTTAAGAGGTAAGTTCTTCTCCATAGGAACCTACTACGCTATGGAATTTTTCTTAATGACCGACTCCTTGACGGTACAAAAGTGCCTGTAAATGGTTTATTTTAAATAAATGCTGAGTTTGAGTTCAAGAGACCCAGTTTGATTGATTTAGACACAATCAGTCTATAACGTTCTCATAGCTAGGACTCCGACCTCCTCTCATTGAGAGGGAGCGGGCCTTAACGAACCTAGGTTTTTTGGGAAATCTTGTCAGAAAAAAAGTCGTGTTCCATGATATTTACATATCTAAACAAACAATTAAATTTTACCTCTTTTATTATTAGTTCAGATAAATATGTAGATTAATGTTTAACAAAATTATATGATTCTTTGTCCTCCCTTTTTTATATACTTGTACAACATATTATTATTTTAAGAATGTTGCGTTTTAAATTATGGAAATATTATCACGGAAATTGAAATAATACCATTTATTATGAGGTATTTCTAATTATATTTTGTGCGACGGTATTATATATAGGAAGCTACCTATAGGTAACTAAAACTAGGCACATAAAAATTCGTGCACAACAACAGAAACGCGGTGACCTCAAAAAGTAAAAGTATCAATCTGCCGTATATTTATGACGCTCGCCGCCGCCGCCGCGCCGTTCTATTAAATAGGATTACTGAAGTCAAAGCCGGCACTTCTACTGTTTCCCTATAATCGACTACTTAGCGGATAGACCTAGAGGCTTTGGGACGATTTCTGCAATTTTGAAGGTTTTAAGGTTAATACAATGACTATTGCGTGTTTAGAAATAATGCTGTTTGATTATAGGTACTATGAGTTTCTTTAAACTGGAAATTCTGTCTCTATCGATTTTTTTGTTGTGAAATAACGTAGCATATTTTGAAAAATCTTTGTACTTAGATATTAAGTCGTGTCCACACAAATCAAATGGATGCAAATGCGCAAGCGTTTTTTTTTTGGAAATGTCAGTTGCCCATCCTGGGGCACGCGTCACATGCTTGGCTTACCATTCGAAGCACATGCCTTGCACTGTTTGGACGAACTTTTACATAAACCTATGTATGCGTACAACCTGGGATGAAAATCTAGCTCGACAATCATATTACTAGCTTTTGCGCGCGGCTTCGCCCGCGTGGAGATCGAAAATTATCCCACGGGAACGTACTACCGGGATAAAAAGTATCCTACGTGTTAATCCAGGTTATAAACTATCTGTGTTCCAAATGCCATTCAAATCCGTTCCGCAGTTTTTGCGTGAAAGAGTAACAAACATCGATCCATCCTCACAAACTTTCACATTTATAATATTATAATGTAGGATAAATTAAACATAAATGTAAACCTGGAGTGATGTTCGAACCCAGACAGGCTCTTTATTTTATGTAAATTATTTCATCACCACCGCCCTCAAAACGGTGAACAAGACTTGCCGATTTCGTCGACAAAATTCTAAGATATGTGAGAACCACCAACCCGCACTGGGTCCGCGTGGTGGATCACGGCCCGCTCCCTCTCACATAGAGGTAACCTGAGCCCTAGCAGTGGGAACATTATAGGCTGATTATGCTTATGTTAGACCTGGGAAATGATGTGTAGTTCTCTGTCAGCTATGAGGACTTATAACTAAAGAGTCACTAAGATAAAGATGGTTATGCTGGTGCTAACTACTGCTTGCCTTAGCCCCTCTTTTGTAGTGCCTCCGGTATGTTTGCGGAGGCCAGGGTAAACGGCTTTCATGCCATCGTGCGCAAGCGGCTCGCGTCTTTATTAAGCAGAGTCCGGGTTAGCACTAACAGCGGATAACAGGACTCAAATATCCCGAAAACATGTATTCGTGTTCAAATTTTGTAACCCTACTTGTAATTATTATGGACATGGTCTGAAATAAAGATTCATTATTATTATTATGTTAGGTCGTATACCTACAAAAATCAAGAGGCAGGTTCGAATTCACAACCTCTCGTTTACAATCCTTGCCCAATTGCGATTTTATCACCTGCAGAAGTCTAAAATCACCTGAAAACAACACGGTCACATCAAACTTATCTACAATATTTTCTAATTTTTCCACAGATTAATAGAACAGTTCACACCTCAGCCGGATATCCTCGACATCAACTGCGTGGACCCGCTCAACCGATCAGCCCTTATAGCTGCCATTGAGAATGAGAACATTGAGCTCATCAAGCTACTGCTCCTCTCTGGGATCAAAGTCAAGGTCAGTCGAAGGTCAACTGGTTTTTTTTTTTTTTTTAATGTAGGTCATGACTCAGGTAAACCTAGGAGATTTTCGGCTGCATAACCGGGCTATCCTGTGAATGCCGTAATAAATTAAGGCCTTCAGGGCATACAACTTAAAAACTAAGGGACTATGAGCTGAGAGTACCCTCTATGGGGTAATTACGGACCTCGTCTTAGGGCATCGCTGGGGAAGGGTAGCAAGGGACAGACCGGATTAAGCATTAAAATGATCTTTGATTAAAACTAAAGGCCACCGATAGTTTTTTATTCTCTGCTACATATTAATTTTACCTACTAGCTAATTCAGTATTTATTTTGAGAGTGTTCGGAGAGGGATACATTATTAATTTGCCAACGGCATCTGCTGATCCATTTTGAAAAAACTCATGTGAAGTGGGATTGAAGTAAGCTGTCAAAAGTGTGAATCCTGACCATCAGGTGGAATGACAACTCACTTCAAGCTCACTTACACCGCCACCTTAGTTTTCACGCTGGGATTTTTACAGAATTGAGCGACTGGGCTATGGTACTGTGGAAGATTGCACACCAGAATGAAACAGTTTTGTCTGTTGTAAGACAGAACAGCTGTTTTGTTTACGAGTATGCGAGCCATTGTTTACACAAAGCAATAATAGTCTTTTTAATGACAGTCTCGGCTCGTCTGCGCAACGCCTAAACGACAAAGGATTTTTTAAAATTAAACTCAAAGAATGGAAGAAAAGTGTCTTATTCTTGTTTATTCGTCGTTTATGACTACTCACAATTTTTACACACTGGGTGAGTCTCGTGATTGTCTGATCGGTATATACGGGTGTAGCGAAAAATGACGATTTACTTCACTTGAAATTCGATGTTTGTGTACCTATCACATCATTTAATAGAAAGAAAGAACATAATTTTATTTGACCCATGCTTACGCACACAATACAAGACCACACAAGAAAAAATGCGGGGCTGTCTTTGGGGACTGCCGATAGAAGTGAAAATTAAGTAATTGTTTACCCTAAAAGTATACATAAGCTCATGGAAAGCGTTCGGTGACGATGACGTGAGTAACATGATTTTTTTTTCACCCAAAAAGTGCTCAACGCTCCTAAAGACGATTTCCCTTCAAAAACTTAGATAAAAAAATAACCGAATTGTGTGCCTCACGGCTGCACGAAGTAGCCCATAATCTTCCATAAGATATACTAATTTCCCAGTTAAATTGGAAATCATTTAATGCTTGAAAACTCACCAACAAAAATAAAAATCTTATAAACACTGTAACACCCACATCACATCTTCAAAGCCTTTTACTAATAAAAACAGATAAAACTTCACCACAAAAGAAAAAAACTTCACGAAAGAAACCGCATTGTTTCGAAAAAAAAACTATAAAAAAGAATACCTGTACCTACCCCTTGGGAAATCATAGTTCCAATAGTTTGCATGATGACATTGATCGTATATTTTCATAAAGAGGGTAGTTTCAGTAAGACGTACGAAATAGAAATAATGGCTTAGTTTTTGGTAACGGTCATAGGGTAATGGAGGCGGTGTCAAATTAGTAAGTTTAACTGGGATTTATCAGTTCCTAGAAATTATTATTTGTTAAGTTAAGATAATAATAATAACTTGAGTGGAGATTCGCAAGAGCAAACGTGCTCGGAGGAAGGAAGTATTCCAGTAAGATGCTGGTAGGGATCTTGACCTTACTTCCGGGATTGTCCTGACAGCCTGGAATACCTCTCCACTCCTCATAAGCACCTCAGGACATGTTGCCCCCTTATCGCTACGCCTCTATGTGCTAGCGACCGTTTTCGGGGGCCCATTATTGAGTGTGCAAGTCACCCCATGCCATTTTATCAGTGTATTTTATAAAAAACATTGGTCAGGCAGGGGCCATAATCTTTCCATAGTAGTCAATAACTTTGTTTCCATATCCTGCAATAGTCCGACACCAACCGGGGGTTGTCCTTGGTTGCACTTGCACAGTGCATACAGGGATAATCGTCGGATGGTGCCTCATTCCATTTAAAATTTTCTAAGGGGCCTCTGCGAGTTTGCTTCGGCCCCTCGTACCCCTTGCAAAGGTCCAGGACCACAAGGTCCCGAGATATGTTAACATAAAAATTAAATAATAATAATAATCATTTAATTCAAGTAAAAAGACTTATAGTGTTAGTAATAATCTTACAAACTATGTTAGTTAAACATGAACACAGAAACAATTTGTGACATCACTGCTGCAAGGTGACAGGCACAGCCGATACCTTGCAGCAGTGGTTCACAAACGCACTATCTAGCCTGCTTGCTACCATAGACAGGATGCTGTTGGTGCTACCCCGCCCTAATTAACTTATGTATACTTGATTTACTTATTTCGGAGTGCTCGATGGAGCTCGTGACTAAGTAATTACAGCCGCACGGGTCGTTCGAAGGTTAAGCTACGCTTGCCGAGGTCAGTCCGTGGATGGGTGACCATCCATTACATACCCAGACTCCGCCATGTCTCGGAAATCACGTTAAACTGTTGGTCCCGGCAGTCATTCATAGAACTTTGACAGTCGTTATGAGTAGTCAGAAGCTCGAAACTCTGACCACCAGTCTTACCAATAGGTACCGTGTTATCCAGTAGCTTGGTTATGGAGGTCAGATAGGCTGTCGCTACATGTAAAATACTGGTATTAGTTAGTCTGGAAGCTGACCCCAATATAGTTCGGAAAAGGCTATGCAGAAGATGACTTGATTTATTTATTTACAGGAAAAAGCTAAAGTTAAAGTACATATGTAATATTATGTATAAGTATATCAAAAAAGGGGAAAAGGCTTTGACCATCAAAAAATTCGTCCCCATCGCTAAAGCGGTAAAGTAAAGACAGACAGGATTGCCACGTTGAATGCCAATGCTAATTCTTAATTTCTAATGCATTATATTTACATAATTGAATAGCTAACAGTCATAAAATAATAATAATAATAATATGTACTTCCACATGACGAGAACCTCGTGAAAGCTGAGAAAGAGAAACAAATTAAATATCTCGACTTAGCACACGAGGTGGTTGACATGTGGAATGTGAGCTCGGCTGTCATTGTGCCGATTATCGTATCGACCAATAGCTTGATTGATGGCGGAAAGCCTCGATCAACATCTCTCGAGACTCTCGTTAGGCAGTTGGATCAAGGGCCTGTTTCAAAAGGCACTCCTTGACACGGCTCACATCGTGAGGAGGTTCTTGTATCTGGAGCCCTAACTACCGGTTGCATGGACCCTGCTCCCGATATAGGCGAACCATAATCCTACTAATATTATAAATGTGAAAGTTTGTGCGGATGGATGGATATTTGTTACTCTTTCACGCAAAAACTATTGAACGGATTTGGATGGAACTTAGAACGGAGGACGAACTTAACATGTAGGATACTTTTTATCGGTACTACGTTCACGTGGGATAATTTCCGACATCGACGCGAGCGAAGCTGCGGGCAAAAGCAAGTTTTTTTTTTAATATTCTTAAATGTTTTTATAAAATATTTAAAAATGTATTTAATATGTATGAAAAAAAAATGTACAAGCCAGGGGAAAGGTAGGGTAAAGAATCATAGGGCATAAAAATAATCGTCTTTTAGACGTTAAGATTAATCATTTCTTCTGTGATTTTTTTTGTTGAGAGACAAATGTAGGTCGCTATAGAGTAAAAATGGCACAAAATAGTAAGGGCATCGGCTTAGCCATGGCTGGCCAAATGGATGCGATAAACTGGAGTCTGACCACCTTGAAACCGAAAATAAACTTGAGACGTACTTTCAATCAGAATACTATTGTGTTGAACAAGATTTTTAGATGACTCTGCCGATGTCCAAGTAGCAAGGCAGCAACAATACCTAAAAAAAAAACATATTTTTCTATCTTCAAAATGTTTGAAGAGATTTTTGCGACCACTCTGAATTTGGTTCAGCCCAAATTAACTAGGTTTTAAAAGTCATAAAATAAATGATACCCACTTGCCAGTGCGTTTTGCTTTTATAATGACAAAATATTTTAATATACAGAATTAATTGTAATTCGACGTATTCCTTCGACGTGATAGTGTGACCCCTTTATAACATTGCTAAGTAAAGTACGGTTCAAACTTAATGGCGGCTCGGAACATGAGGCGAGTCGCTGCGCAGTAACCAATTCACGTGTCAGCGGGGGTGAGGGGTGAGGTACTGCGCAGCGAATAGCGCACTTCACAACCGCCATTATGCTGGAATCGTACTGTATTCTAGGCGTAAATCCTTATTATTTGGTAGTAATACGGTAACAAATTTAATTAACCCAGTGATCTAAAACAGAAACCAAGAAGTTAGCTAAGCTAAATGGGGTGCTTAAATGTTGCAAAGGGGTCACACTATCACGTACGGGAAGGAATACATCGAATTACAGGTCACCGTGAATAACATAGATTTTTAATACGCTATGGAGTGCGTAAGTAGAGTGACGATGAAATAATGGGTCAAGGATCAAAGCCACCATTTTACGATTATGGGTTGCTTACGATATGGGGAATAAAAAATAAAATCCATTGATGGCTTAAAACGTACACATTATTTTAGTGATATTTTATAGGATGAGAGTAAGTACTAGTGAAAACAATATGGTTTATTATGAACTAAGGACCCGTCCCTGCTTCGCACGGTTTTTACGACTTGCAAAAACATTTATTTATTGTGTAAGGTCGTGGGTTCGAACACAGACAGGCGCTTTACTCTATGTAAATAATTTAATCGCCACTTGACTGCTCTCAAAACGGTGAAGGAAAACATAGTGAGGAAACCGGCATGGCCTAGAACCAAAAATTCGAAGACATGTGTGACACCTATCTACCAACCCGCACTGGGCCCGCGTGGTAGATTACAGCCCATTCCTTCTCACAGAGAGGAGGCCTGTGTCCCAGCAGTGGGAACGTTAAAGGCTGATTATGCTTACGTTCGAAACCACACAATCGGCTAACACTATTAGGGCTTTCACTTAAGGGGACTACATGACCTAAACGCAAATTTATAATGCCTAAAAATATATGATCCACTGCAGTAACCAAAATCAGAAAAATATATGATATTCTTCTGGATATGTGCTAGTTACTTAGTGTGTTGAAAACATAATACAATTAACTTGATATGATAGAAAAAAAACACGAAGATACCTCTAAAAATTTTTTTTAACGGTTGGAAACTATACTAATATACATGCAAACATTCAGATTTTTTGTCAGATTATTGTATAAGTAACATACTAACGTAATAGTGTTTTAATTTTTTAGTCCAATGAATAGATTTTTTGTAAGTCCATAATTGCTTCATATTTTGCAATAAATTACCAGCGTTGTGTCATCGCGCGTCTCTTTCTTTTTTATGTAATCCGACAGTGACCGCGCTTTAGCTCTTGTGAGCCTCTTAAGATATTTTTATTGTAGTGAGTCAGTTTAATTTTATAAATTAATCATTTATACTCTTTTTATTTCGCGTTTAGCTTATCTCCTCATAGATTCCCCCCTTACACTACGTATTATGCCCAAAATTATCCCCATTCACGGCGTTTTAGATCATAATTATAAATAATATCAAAACATATATTTTTTGCGTTTTTCTTTCAAAGTGATTAAAAAGATACGATCTGAAGGCTAATTCCCGTAATTAAAAGAGCCGGCCATGTGCAAGTCGGACTCGCACACGAAGGGTTCCGTGCCGCCGTACAGTATAAAACACAAGATATATTTTTTAAACACGTTTCGTTTATGGCGCCCCTTTTAATTTTTAACTTTATTTTGTTGTTTTTATTTTTTGTTATAGCGGCAATAGAAATATACAGTCTGTAAAAATTTCAACCGTCTACCTATTACAGTCAGTGAGATACAGCCCGCTGACAGACAGACGGACGGATGAATGGACGGACGGACAGCGGAGGGTTAGTAATAGGGTCCCATTGGCACCCTTTGGGTACGGAACCCTAAAAATATCCAAAATCTAGTCGAAATCTCATCTCGGCGACAACCAATGTCAAAAAAATTACAAAAATGTAGGTACGGTCACCAAAAGTGATAAGTTACCAGGGTCGTCGGATATAATTGAAGACTTGAAGTTTAGTAAGAAACCGATGGATATTTCTGAATAAAATTGAATTTAATTAATAGAAAACAAACAGTTAATTCTGGTTACTTATCTCTTTTGGTGACCGTACATTCGAGGTTCTTTTGACAGATTGAGAATGAGATTAGAATGCGAACGTTCTTAAAAATACGGGAATTTCCCCTCTGGTTGGAACCACCACATGATATTTTTTTACGGTCATCTTATTAAGAAGGCCTCTTAAAACAAACAGAGAAATATGGAGTATTTAAAACAGTCCTCGCATTTTACAAATCTACTTTAAATAAAATATCAGTAATATTGTCATCATATATTTGTCAACGGCTGAATGCATTTTTATTATATACTACTTATAAAGTCCCTACCTACATTATCCTTAAGTCCATAAAAAGTAACTTAATACAGAAAAAAAGGCTAATTATAGAAAAATAAAAAATACATTACACTTGAAAACAAGAGAACTTTTACCCGGTTGGCGACACATATGAGCGATTTAGTGAAATCGACATAATTCTAAACCGTAATACTTTTAAAAATAATATAGTTAAAATTCTGAGGGATCAGCAGTAGATTCCGTATACTGACGCAAATTATTATTAATAATATAGGACCCGTAGGATGCAAAACACAAACAAGACTTTTGTTTTGTTATTTTTAGTTTATTTTGTGCATTTAATTGATCTTGCCCTGACGACAGTTACGTTTGCCATTAGTTTATAAATATCTAAGTTGTAAACTTAAAAAAAAAAAAAAAATAAGTTATTCCCGTTTATTTTTAATATACTACTGTTTGTTTTCCCTTATGAAATAAAATATAAAATAACCGGGGAAATAATAATAAGTTACGTGCTCGACTCGCCCGCATACGACTATAATTTTATTTCTTACTTAGGTAACTTAGTTCATACAAAATTAACTTGAAGTATTTTGTTGTAATTTTTGCAAAAATATATATTGTAATTTTATTATTATTACTGCTATTTATTTTCTCTTCATTTAGCTATCGACTGTAGCTAAAGTATGTCATGCCAAAAAAATAAGTTAACCAGCAAATATTAGTAGGGTGCACAGGATATATACGAGTATATTAGTTCATTTGTACCTTTTTCAATTAACAAAATATGTTGAATATCGGCTAGTCGCTGAGGCGGCGGGTAGTCGGCGGTCGGGTAGTGCTTGTGCATGTGAGGTTTGTGTCTTTAACCCCACCATACAGAACAATCCCATTTGATGCAGCAACAGCTTTAAAAATATGGTATCTACCTTATCTAAAGCTCAAACTGTTATATAATTAAATTTATTTATTCATCTTTAGTATAATTAACTAAGACACAAACATAACCAAATTAGGAACAACGACAGTAATACAAAACAATTTAAGGAATCATATACCTGTCATACCATCTTCTGGAGACACCTGGTGACAATACATGTACTGCGCAGAGGTGCCCCATCAGGGGGCCTTCAGTTCTGTTCTCCTGAGCAACAATTCTCAGGAGAATGTTGTCGCTGTCTCACTCCCGACGCAGCAGTGATGCGGATCTTTTACGCATGATTGCAAAGAAGCCATCTTAGTTTGAGGAGTAAAGCCCAGCCCTGACGCACTACAGAAACGTCACAATGATAACAGTATCCCTGTTATAACCACCACACAGAGGTTCTTCCGAAATAAATATCTCGTTCGCTCATAATTTAGCACGTAAAAACATTTACTACTGATCATAGAAACAACACATACACACATAACTCTAAAGTAATATCAATCGGGCAGATTCCAGAAGACAGTTTTACGATCTAAAAAAACACAGGTTATTACTACACCTAAATCATTCGGGTCATCCCGAAACAGAAGGAAAAATATAGGTAAACATTCAGAAGTTTGAAAGATTTGGAAATATGGAGGAAGATTCAGATTTATTGGTTTCGACCATTTGGTCTAATGGATGTTTGTATAGGATGGTGACGGATTTACAAGGGAAAAATCCATTATGCATAACTTTTGGTATGGAAATATTATTTCGTCTTAGAATTGACCTGCAGTGAAGGAAACCATAGTGTCACAAATGGGAACATTTTTACTTGAAAAAATCTGCCTTATATAACCAAATATGCAGCGAGCAAGCGAGGTAATTTTCAGTTTCAATGTTTATTCCTTCTCAATTACGAGAAAAGACCATAACCATGCAATCGGACAATTAAAGATTTAATGTGGCGGCATCTACATCGCCACATGCGAACTACGCATCATACTGACGTCACGCAAAAATCCTGCGTCGCGCAATCAGAGTTTGCCGCGCGTCTAGCTTTATAAACAACGTCCCGACATCAATCGTCGGGCAGTCGCCCACCAGACACAACATCCGTCTGGTCGGAGGATCCTCCCTTTTCTATAGAGGATGGGTAAAATTTACTCCCTGTTCCTCATACCTCTACAATAACATTACGTACGTAATGTTACCTATGTTAATGTGCTTTAATATATGATTACGTTCATTACATATGTAAGTATACCTCATAGTTTCAGGCAGAAGTATAATAGTACACCCATATTTCGCCAGAACCTAACGGTATGGGCGAAGCTCTTGCCATTTGTTCTAGTGATCAAACCAAAAAATAAATATCCACGTATATTACTGGAATGCAAATATACTCGGATACGGATACATTGAACCTTCTAAGGAATTCCAATTACTGTTGAGGTCAATGGAGAATTCAACCTGCGTGGGCCTTGATAATGTTGCAAGATCTAATAATTTATTAGAGAACTGGCAGGGTAGAAACCTTACTTACTTTTTCAGAATATGATTGAACTTTTTTTATACATGAATAAGTAAATAACTCCCAACTGTTTGGACTGAAACTTAAATGTGAGGACAGTTTTTAGTATGAAAGTGGCTATTAGAAGAAAGAAAGACAGAAAGAAAAAGTATTTATGAAGACTATTAACACAAACTTAATATTATGATTATGACACTTAAGGAAATATAAAAATAATACTTAGTATAGGAAAAAAAACTTGAGAGGTGTCAAGGGACACCCGGATGGAACGACATTCCATTTAAAAAAGAAAAAAAAACTGGCTGGCTTTCTATGAGAGAGAGAGAGAGAGAGACAGACAGAGAAACACGCGGACGCCGCACGACTTACAACTATAGCAAAAAGTGTCGTTACAACTTTTGGTCTTAATTTTTTCCGTCTAGCCCCCTTTCGCAACGCGCGATAAGGAACTTCGTTCCAAAAAATGTCCAGACAATAAGTCACGAAAAAAAAAACTGCTGGAATGGGGGTGAATACTGAGATAACTGATAATAGAAGCATACAATAATAAATTTGGATAAAGAGTTCGTGGTATGGGCACGAGAATGACGATGATGGCGAAAGAAAAAAAAATACGCATCAGTCGTCAATAAATTAGGTTTAATTAGGTCGTTTTTTCAATAGCAAATATTCTGTAACAGCCCGAGGCTCGCCGCTAATAAAGTCAGGGAAATTAATTGTTAGGCATAAATTGGCCTCAAATTCCAATGACAACTGTCAATCTTTGACATTTGTATGAAATGGCTATGAAACGGCCTGCATGCGTAGCATGACCACTTCTATCTCTAGTCTATGAAGAGAAGACAAATCACTTTCATTTTTTTTTTGAATTTTGACATCCCACCGTAGAAATATTTCTACAATCTGTCTTTTTGTCGTCCGTTTCTTCTGTTTCTATAGAGGCCATGTTACGAATGCTAAATGTACTTACATGTAACTTATAAAATAACTAGCGAAACGTGGCTGTACCTACTAATATTAGGTATATTGGTAGGTACAGCCACGTTTCGCTAGTCGCTCTACCTACTTTGGGAAAAACATGCCTTGATGTTATGTTAGAAAACATCGCCATTAGGGCGTGTAGGCAAGTTAATCTTATAAAATTATCTTCTCTCATCATGATATCATAATAATTAGAAAATGATCCGTTGAAACAAGACCGATGTTACCGACAAGTACGTCGGTATAAAATCATGAAAGTCGAACCTTGACAAGTGGCATTCACTTTCCAAGTGTTTCATCTAGACACGCGGTAGGGTGTCAAGCCAAGGGAACTGGCGACGCGCGACGCCAGTCGAATCTTGGGCTTCAATTTATCCTGAGTTATCTGCTGTGTAAATAACTTGACTGTTCAAATTTAAGAAGTTATATTTTGGAATAGCAAACATCGTAGTAGCACAAAAAAAACACAAAAAATTGTGTTTTAAATTTATTTTAGAATGTTGTATATTTTTATATATATAAATTTAAGGATTATCTTCAGAACTTGGCACCCATTAAGATCTGTATTCTTTTGTCGGAGTCGAAAACCACGCATCTTCTTAATATTGAACTTGGCGCCCATTTTCACATTCATGTTTTTGGTGGGATAATAATTTCTACAACGACTTTCAACAAGATTGACATAAACTTTTCGGTAGCTTCCATCATCGTTATTGCTGCAAGAATGTTACTCTGTCTAGGCAGGCCCTCGGGTTAACATAACATCACGCCTGAACTCCCAGACGTGGTAGACAGAAAAATACATTATTAATACTTTCACCCATTACCCATATTTCACCAACCAGCACCCTAATTGTGTAACACACTATAAATCAGAATCTGAATCATTTTGAAGGATATTGCTAATACATTGCTTTATATTTTCGAAAAATTCGTCTGCTCAACAACGTAAATAACGCAATGATTGTTGTTGAACTGTCAAAATTAAAGCCATTTCTACTTTTCGTGTGATGCGCAATTATCTCGCTGGTATTTTTAATCCCTCGTAATAATAAGGTTCAAACCTAGTGCTAACAACTGGGCGCAAATCCAGACTCCAAACTGGAAATTTCAGTAGATTTCCTATTGGAATAATCCACTTTGTCCAACCTGGGAATCGAACCTACGCGCAACGGTGTACTTGAGACCACTAGACCAACGAGGTGGTTCCGACCATGGTACCTCTAATTTACTATTACGTTAGCAACAAAGCTACAATTACAAATTAAATTACTTTAAATGAGAAGGGAATAAAAACTGCTATGTAAATAGATGGTTTTTTTTTTAACTTTGTAGATTCTGCATATTGTGGCTTCCCTGGTACCTCATTAACGACTTAATTATGTAATTGTCTATTAACTGCTCCCAAATTACAATGTTCTTATTATTTTATTTTTTGCATGCTTCTATGACTTACCTAATCTTTCTATTATTTTATTTTATTTGTTTTTCGTGTATTGCGTCCATATTTGAAATTTGCTTGTGTGCGTAAATGCGGTAGTGGGGCGCGTCATTTCAGAGTGGACAAGTTCTACCTACAATTCTAATTTCAACTCTTTATTTGTGGTTTTGTGGACATGATATTCATTGAAATGGCGATCGTGTAAGTTGGTTTAAACCGGTTTTTATTTTTATTATTTAATTTATCTTTTAAATAGATTATTTTCTATTTTGTGAATATGAGAACGTTGTAGGCTTTGTAGACCCGCAGATGATTCGATTGGTCTACCATTTTGTCTGCCCTCCCATACCTATTAACACAGTAGTTTTGAAATATTGTAAAATCCATAAATTTTAAAAGAATTACCATGAAGTTCCTTGCCGGCTCTTCTTCATAGGAAACAACCAGGAACCGTGCACCTAGCTTCTGACGTTTCATAAGTGTCCATGTAGGTTTATGTGAAACAAAATATTTAGATTTTGATTTTTTTAGGTTTTTTTTCCACCTGTGAGTAACTGTCACTGCAGTGTTACTCCCATTTGATCTGTTGTCTAATGTAAGACCCATATACACGATGCAAGTTTCTTGTCTGAGGCGCACAATAAAATGGAAGCAACAAATGACTTGCATATCTTTATCTGAATGGTGTGCAAGTTTTAATGCTGCTATAACTTATGGTATGCCAGAGGCTATTAAATCGCACCATATAAATCAGGCTTTGTTTTGGAAAAGTATGGGGGACTTTGATAATCAGTGGGACATGGGGTACCAAAAAATTTTGGCTCCGAACACAGTTTGAACGAAGCCAGGAAAACCTTGTAGCGGCATCTTCAACGCCACATGCGAGCTACGCGTCACAATGACGTCACGCAAAATCCTGCATCGCGCAAGCAGAGTTTACCTCACAACTAGCATATACAATACAACTTCCCGACATCAATCGTCGGGCAGTTGCCCACCAGACACGACACCCGTCTGGTCAGAGGATCCTCCCTTTTCTATGGAGGTATGAGTGAACTTTACGCTCTGTTCCTCATACCTCTATAACCTGTTCAGGTGGAGATTCATAGGTGACTCCGCCTTGGAGTGTTAATGTGGTGCTGTTCCACAAACGATGGGACCCTTAATATCGTGTCCTGCGTGTCCTGTTATCTGCACGTTACAGGAACTGATAGACGCTAATGAAGGTGTCAAATACGTAGTCGATTTCTGGGCCGAGTCCATTTAGATTGCCATCGACACACTAACAAGAAGAATAGGTACTTTTTGTATTTAAGCCACGAAGACTAATATTTGTCTATCGAAAAATACATTAGGTACCAAAAATACATAAACACACATATCGAAAAATAAATTACTAAGACCAATATATAATATGTTCATAGCAACAGGTAGGATAGCAATAAGTGTACTTGAGTTTGTTTGTTTAAATACACTGAAATAATATTCGCTGAATGAACCGTGTCTATGGCTTGTATTTGTTCGTTATTAATATTAATTTTATTAATCGGTCCGCTCTTGGTGTTGATCTCGCCTGGTAAAAATCGATAGTTGAGGTCTACGATTGAAACATCGTTCTCAAAAGATAGAATACATACTAATTTATAAAGTCGAAAGTAACTAACTGTCTGTCTGTCTGCTAGCTTATCACGCCTAAACCATTGAACGGATTTCGACAAAATTTGGCAACGAGATAGATGGCATCCTGGGAATGGACATGGGCTACTTTGTTCTCAAAATAATCCTATAGGGGATGAAAGTTTGTACGGGAAACCCAGCATTTCTTAAGTTCAGCATATGAAAATTCAAATTTATGCTTTTGGTAAGAAATAAGGAATTACGTCTTACATCGTTTTTGTAAAATCCCAAAGATGTACAATAGGGGACGATTTTAAAATTCACATGTAATATTGTTTTTTTTTTGTATATTACCTCTTTTTAAGAAATTTAAGGGATTGGAAATATTGTCATAGTCCGTTATCTTGGGGTAATATTTAGTCTTTATTTCATTAAAATCGTATATGGGTAGACTAGGACTTAGGATACTTTTATTTCGGTAGTACGTGTCCGTGGGATGATATCCAACATAAAAGCGGGCGAACCCGCGGGCAAAAGCTCGTAGAATAAAGAAGACTCTTTATTATGTAAGCCACAATACATGTACCTACTCATTTTTCAAATATATTGTGGCGACTATAGTCACCTGCACCCGTCAAGGGGGTGATTCTTTCCAACATTATTTTATGCCCGCCTTCCACTGCGAAAGGGTAATGAGTGGGAAATAGCTGAGCGGAAAGAAGTAAATAGACCTCACCATCCATTAAGAAAAAGATTCAGGGAAAAATGGATTTGCAATGATATATTCACTGAATAATAATCATCAATTTCATATCAATCGTCGAACTTTGGAAATTTGTTCCACCTACTTAAGAACTTTTTTATAATATTTCATATGAAAATTCTTAGGTGGAATAAATTTCCAAAGTTTGACGATTGATATGAAATTGATGATTATTACTCAATAAATATATCATTCCTACAGTCGCAAATCGCAATTTTGATCAACATACGACGTAAATCAGAGCTGCAATTTGCAAAAAAACAAAGAAAAGTTTAATTTGGCGGACTACAACTAAGGATCCCTCTTAAGCTGCGCCAAAGTAGCCCGCGAAATTTCAATTTTCTTACGTTTTTTGCAATTTGCAGGTCAGTATCAGGTTGTATGGTGATCTAAATATGATTCGCGACCGTATCAAATATGGCTTAACAGAATTATAATCATTAGAATCAGCAATACAACTCCTTAAGTTAGAATTGCCCTCAAACGTCATGATTTCATGAAATAGTCATTCAATAGGGTAATATGAACTTATAGAGATGTATTGCTGATTCTAATAATTATAATTATGTCAAGCCATATTTGTTACGTCGCGAATCACATTTTAATCAAAATACAACCTGACAGTGACCTGCAAATTGCAAAAAACGTAAGAAAATTTGAATTTCGCGGGTTACCTTGAAGGTTCCGCCTTAAACAACTTTCGCTACGAACCTATTATCCGATTCGTGAAAAAAAAAAACTAATTCCTATACAACAGTAGACAGACTATTTCGATGCATGTGTGAAAAGTTTTTTTTTATAATTTGTGTATGAGTTTTATAGCAAAAGTTATTTAGAATGACGTGTAGAATCACCCCCTTAACAGATGCAGGTGACCCTGTATACTTAGATGTCTAAATTATATAAATGTTACGTGTGTGTGTCCATTCACTCTACTTTGAAGATTCACGGGTTATATTGCTATATATAGGTGCTAGGGAACACAGATGCTATCAGATAGTTCCACACTTTAGTTGTGCGCATAATGTTAGTTGAGGAAAAGCACTAAATGAGACCCGTCGGAATATCAATAAAGTCAAACTCAAAGCATTTATAAATTAATTAGCATTTATTTATTATTTTTATTAATTGTGTTAGTATGTAAGTGTTTCTTGCAACCTCTGTAGCTTTTCTAATGTAATTTGATATTTCTGTTTTTATGGTTTGTTATCACTTAAATTGTTTAATTTTTTGTTTTTACCTTAGGTTATCACTGTATTTGAGAATGTTGGTTCACCTGTTATTGGCAACTGTATAAGCCCATGGCTGTTACCCACTGTTATGTGATATTTTATATACAGAAGCTGTTGGTGTACCTTTTTAAAATAAATAAATAAACCAATTACAGGCACTTTTGAACTATCAAGGGGTCGGTCAGTCAGAAAGATGAAGTTAGTTGCCCATTCCAAAGCGTAGAAGGTGCCTATGGCCATACAACAAGAGTATTCGTTAGCGTAGGGTAGGATGCCCTCAGGATAGGTGGAGTGACTACCTTGGCAGGGTGGCTGGTAGCAGCTGCATGAGGGTGGATGAAGATCGAGCAAAATGGCGTTCTATTCGAGAGGCCTATGTCCAGCAGTGGACTACTATAATGTGATGATGATGGGATATTAACTAAGGTCGGGTGATATCCTACATTGCGTCTGGAAATCAGATTGAAAAAGGGATTTTAATTTAGAACAGCTGCAATTTTCGTTTTATTTTGTTCTCAGGACGCTCTTCTCCACGCCATTAAAGAAGAGTACGTGGAGGCTGTGGAACTACTCCTGCAATGGGAAGAAGACAACCACGTGCCAGGAGAACCTTACGTAAGTAATCTAACTTTATTTATCAATGAACCGCGGGAGCATTTTGTCACTGCACACTCGGCTCAATTACGCCCTCCGCTCTGGGGTTATTGCATAACACACATAAAAAATTACAATAGATCGCATTCATTTTGGGTGTCATTTTGACAGTTCACCCACGTTCATTGCTTTATTTACGTTGTTGAGCAGACGAATTTTATAAACTTAAGAAGCAATGGATTAGCAATATCTTTCAAAACTCTCGGATTGTGATTGAAAAAGTGTGATGGAGCGCTGCGGGTCTTCGGCTCGGGCTACAGGCTAGTCTTAAGTGTAGTGACGACTTTAGCAAGGAGTAAAAACCCCTTATAGGGTGTAAGTTTTTTTTTCTTTTGCCGAAAGCACCAGGATTCGCCAGGATACTTTGTTTTCCTACTATTACTGGAATATAGTAAAAACTAAGCGCTGCAGTTGGCGACAATGATAAATGTCGCACATGATATGATACAAGCGCGGCGAAGTAAAAGCACGGCGCGGGCAGGCGATGCAATGCGACGGGGTGAGTCGGGGGAACAAGAAATTACACGCGGGCAAAGTCACTGGCAGAAGCTAGTATACCTAATAAAGCTGAAGAGTTTGTTTGTTTGAACACGCTAATCTCTGGAACTGCTAATCGGATTTGAAATATATACATTTGATAGCCAAATTCTTCAAGAAGGTTCCCTTAGGAGCCGAGCAAACAAGGTCAGAAAGAACGCTAAGAGAAAGAAGTAATAGCACGGGCCATGCGATGCGACGCGGTGGGTTGAAGGCTGAAGAGTTTTATAAAAATGTGGCTGATGATGATTATGGTGGTATTTTATTATATTATGTATCTTACGACTTCCATGCGAACGAAGTCGCGGGCAGAAGCTACTGCATTATAATAGTGCTAAAAACGGGATAGTTGAACGTGGTGATTATTTGCCGCAAATTCCCTTTCAAGTCAAAATTTGTCAGTCAATTTTCAAGTTCTTAAGGTTCAGTTTCATCAGTTTTACGAAAAATATTACATACATCTCATAAATAACATAACATCACGCCTGTATTCCCCGAAGGGTTAGGCAGAGGTGTACCTATAGCACACCCATATTTCGCCAGTTATGTTTAAGTCCATGTAATAGGGGGCGAGCCTATTGCCATCAACCGGGCACAAATCCAGACTCCGGGCTACTACCGAGAAATTCCAGATGAAAAAACCCAATAACATTTTGCCCGACCCGGAAATCGAACCCAGGACCTCATGCTCAGCAGTAGCGCTTGCGACCACTAGACCAACGAGGCTTATATAAGTATTCAACATAACATCACGCCTATTTTCCACGAAGGGTTAGACAGAAGTCCACCACATTTCGTCAGGTATGTTTAAGGGCCATTTAATAGGGAAAGGAGCAACAGGATAGCAGGTGGCATTCTATAGATGCTGCATTCCCCCATGGGAGAAAGGCTTGGGTTTATGTATGTTGTCAAAATCACCGAGGTGGAAAATTTCTATTGACTAGATAGACTTTTGGACGCGTTCTCGAAATAACTTTCCGAATATGTATTTTCAAATAATAATGAATTTAGTTTACTTTTCAAGTGAAGTACAATTAAAACCAATTAATTTCAATGTTGCTATTGGTCATTTGTTCAATAAAATTACGATTTTTGTCATTTTGACCAACCCGCACTGGGCCCGCGTGGTGGATTATGGCCCACTCCCTCTCACAAAGAGGAGGCCTGTATCGCAGCAGTGGAAACGTTATAGGCTGGTTATGAAGTTTCCCATCTTGGTGATTTTGACAGCGATAAAAGAAGTATATTACTACCAATATTTTTGTATTATTGGTTGAAAAGATATTTTCTTCCACCAGAGCTGGGAGTCCGTAGACCCATCATCAGCGACCTTCACACCAGACATTACGCCCCTCATCCTGGCTGCCCACAGGAACCACTACGAGATCCTCAAGATCCTGCTGGACAGAGGGGCCACGTTGCCTGTGCCACACGACGTCAAGTAGGTAGAGTACTTCGTTATGATTTACTAAGTGTTTAATCGTACCCCAAATAATTCCTATTTTTATGTCCTAAAAAGTCAAATCATTTATTTCAAATAGGCACATAAAAGGCACTTTTGAACGTCAAAATGTACAAGAAAATAGAATTGATTCTAGTTGCCGCTTTCAAAGGGTAGTTTCGTATGGAGCAGAATGGGCAAGAAACTCCACCATTACTCTTTTAAAAATGTTTTACAATATTATGTATACATTAATTATATGTGAAGACGATGCTTCTAGTATAAAATTACTATAAGTACCACAATAGGTAAAAAGAATTAAATATAACGCAATGACAGGTAAATTAATTATGTGATAGATACATGGGGCGCACGTATTTACAAATTTGAACAAGCAATAATTTAGTGTGTGAATTAAAGTAGTTACATAATGTAAAAATCAATGTCATAAAAATTATAAATTACACAAATAAATTAGCAACCAGTTTTATTTTGTCTAAAAATATTAATATACTGTGAACATTCGCATGTCGGTGACGCGAACTCATAAGTTTTATTTTCCCTAATTAAAATCGCCCAATGCGCCTAAAAAAGACTTAACTTTAAAAAAATACAGAATTATCTGACTTCTATTATTTTTATCACCCAGATGCGGTTGCGACGAGTGCGTCAAATCTTCTCAAGAGGATTCCCTCCGTCACTCTCAGGCGCGCATCAACGCATACCGAGCCCTGTCGTCGCCGTCACTCATCGCCTTATCTTCTGCTGATCCCTTACTGACTGCCTTCCAGCTGTCCTGGGAACTCGGTAGGCTGAGCAGGATGGAAACGGAGTTTAGGGTTGAGTATAAGGTAAGTTGTCTATTGTATACTGCCATAGAATGTGTACCTTCGGGTCAAAAATTATATCTATCTATCTATATATATGTATATATAAAAATGAATCCCTATTTCCCTTGGACACGCCATCACGCGTGAACGGCTGGACCGATTTCACTAATTTTTTTTTTGGTGGGTTCGTCATTGTCAGGAGAAGGATCTTATGAAATAAAAAAAATAAGGAAGAAAAAAAAAATTTAAGAAAACTTAACGCCAATATTAATTTTACATAACTGTCAGTTGTTTGAAATAACTGTCAGCGATTGACAGAATGCGCGCTGTAAATATCGTTTAACACAGATGGGTCGGTTTATAAATGAGTCAATAGTTTTAGTTTTAAATAATACTCAAAACTAAAACTAAACGACATATGACATTCATAGTTAACGACAGGACAACGTCTGTCGGGTCAGCTTGTATAATATAATTATCTTCTAAAATACACAACGGCTTTGGTTTTCACCATCATTTTAAGAATTTATTCCGAAGGATTTATGTTTTAATTAAAGTTGAGTTAATAAAGACATCTCGATGTATATTTCTAGTCGTATAAACTGTGCGAAGCGGAACAGGTGCGACTCGGTAGTAAAAGATAAGTTAAGATAAGATAAGATATAATAACTCAAAAAGAAGAAGTACCTTTAACTAGCAGTGGTATTAATCTCAAAAATTCTTCAAAGTTCAAGTTAGAAACGATTATAAATGTAATGTTTCCTGTAATGTAGTATTTTGATCTCAACATGGTGTTTAGACTAAAACACAGCCAACATCACCATATTATAATCGTTTAAACGAAACCAATATTTGATAAAATACTTCCAGATATAAGTTAGTAGGATCGTTAACGTCTGCATATCCAAGGGCAGATGTGGCCCAAATAAAACGTTGATAATTTTTCTAAGCGCCCCATAAACCGAGGGTAGCTTCTCAATGACAGTTACATTGAAGGATCATAATAATTGCCCTATTGTTACGTCGATATTGACACTACATACACTTACCAGTTAAAACCAGAACGCAGCAAGCCTGCTTTGGGGTTGAAATAGTCGTAATACTTCCCTGAAAGACCACAAAGAATAAAATAGTTGGCTGGCGCACTCCTTTGTACTCTAAATCTGTGCCGGTAGAGTTTACTTTGCCGAAACCAGTCGTCTAGGGTGAGGAGCCAGCCCAAGAGACATCGATAAACCCGCAGAGCAACATGTAGCGAGCTGTTGGGTAGTAGCGACCCCACTCACGGACCCTATGTCCCGGGAGAAGTCTCGTTCCTCATCTCTGGTGAGCCTTTATTGACCGGCTGGAGTGATCACAGACGAGGAACAGGAACAGAGATCTCACCTCTCTCTTGCCTCTGTTGGCCGGCTTGAGTGGAGATTCGCAAGAGAAAACGAGTCCGGAGGAAGGAAGTATTCCAGTAAGGTGCTGGAAGGGATCTTGACCGTACTTACGTACGTGCGGGATTGTCCTGATAGCCGTGGAGTACCTCTCCCCTCCTCAAGCACCTCAGGATATGTTGCCACCTTGTTTCTACGTCAGTATGTGCTAATGACCGTTTCTGGGTTCCATCATTAAGTGTGCCAGTCACCCCCTGCCATTTTATCCGTGTTTTTTGCATATACAAAATATTTGTCAAGCAGGGGCCATAGTTAGTTTATCTTAGCAACCCAAACCCATAGTCATTTTTTTGTGTTCATATCTAGCAATAGTCCTATACCAACCGGGGGTTGTCCTTAGGTGCACTTGCACAGTGCATACTGGGATAATCGTCTGTTGGTGCTTCATTTCCTTTACTTATAAGAGTCTAAAGGGCCTCTGCGAGTTGGCTTCGGCTCCTCGTACGCCTACACCGGTGCGGGACCCTCTAGTCACGAGATATGCGGAAATAATAGAAAACTATTGTGTACACCTTAATAGTATGAATTACAGATATAAATGTAAGTAACAATATTACATAGGGTGACACAAAGAGCGGTCTTAACGCTAAAAGCGATTTTTAACCGACTTCAAAAAAGGAGGAGGTTCTCAATTCATTTGTATGTATTTTTTTTTTGTATGTTAGCTCAGTACTCTTTTCTGGGTGAACCGATTTGGATGAATCTTTTTTATTTGATAGCTGGTGCTTCACATGTGGTACCATTTAAATTTGATCAAGGTCTGACCAGTAGTTTTTGAGTTATCTTTAATACTGCATATTTTATCCACTTAGTTTATATTGATGATGTGGTAATAATTTCCTGTCACTGTTATTTACAGACCAAGTAGTGGTATACGAATTTGTGTGGGGTAGGTACCGCAACTAAAAAGTGAAAAATAAAAAGTTTTTAAAGACAATCTTTGAATGGAACAAAGGGAGAAGGAGAGAATACCAGACCAAAAAACCACAAAATCTCAATAGACTTAACTAGAACCTCCTAATAGAACTCTACAACTATTTTTCAAAAAACGACTTCAGGCATGACATAACTTGCAGATATGTGGGTGTACTATACGTACACTTCTGCGTAACCTTTCGGGGATTACAGGCGTTATGTTAAGTGTTATGTGACTTCAGAATGTTTTTTTTTTCTCACCCCAGGCTTTACGCACACAAACCCAAGAGTTCGCGACCTCCTTACTAGACCACACGAGGACTTCCAAGGAACTGGAGATCATGCTGAACTACAACCCCTGGGACATTGACTGCTGGGAGCCAGGGGAACGACAGACCCTCGGCAGGTTGAAGCTGGCTATCAAGTATAAGCAGAAGATGGTAAGTGTTACCTAGATTGTATGGCAACATAACGCCAATAAAACTTGAAAACTTTCTTCTCTATCTCATGTGAAAGTACAGGAACTGCTAGTACAAGAGCCGTATTTTGAAGCCTATTGCTTATCCACTGCTTTATATGTTAGAAAAAATTGTCTGCTCAACAACGTAAATAACGCAATGAGTGTTGTTGAACTGTCAAAATGAAAGCCATTCCTACTGTTAGTGTGTTACGCAATTACCCCGCAGAGCTACACAGATGTTGGTCTTGAAGTGGAAATAAAGAAAAAATTGTGGAAAGAACCACACAGATTGAGTACACCTGTCCAGTCAGTGCACGCATTTGTCAGTAATCGTGCAGCTCAACTCAGAACTTATGGAGCTTAACGAGTATAGATACGGTCTACTTGTTTCTTAAAGCAACTTTAAGGCAGTACCCCGACCAAAACCTTGCCATAGTGCGTTATTCAGAGGCTATTAACTCATTCACTATGGGTAATAAACTACATCTAAAAGCACATTATTAATGTCCGTTATCCTATCGTCACATTGCTCGTTCTTATTTGTTTTTATGTGCTGTAAATACATTTAAAATCTCCGTACAAAAAAATGACTAAAATTATTGATTGCATGCATCTTCTCTTAAAGGTGACGTTCTAATAATTTAAGGATTACACTAATGGATAGATAGGTTAAAAATCTAAATAATTCTCGTTTTATTTTATTTCAAAAGCTCTTTTTTTATTAAAATAATTCCACAATGTTTGAGAATTCTAAGATAAATGCGCGTGCGCAGCGAGCGGGACAGAGCGACACTTAGCGACGGAACAGAGAAGGACCGAACGCTCAAGGTCGTTTGGTCAGGGAAGCGCCTTAAGTCCAACCCGTTAATGTGGTATTTTATTATTTTACTTGACTTATAAAACATTAAAATACCACATTAGTTTTGTTAATATCTACCGACGCAGCTTCTATGTATAAATAATATATGTATCAGTGGCGTGCCTAGGGGGCAAGCCGAAATAAAAATATTAAAAACAAAACAGGTATGTCATTATTTTTATCAATTCTTGCGAATGATTGAGTTAGTTAATTTACAAGTTTGCATGACGTGTAGTTTGTTTATGTTTTTTGTTGATAAGTTCACATTTAATTGAAAGCCGGGCTTTCCGGCTTGTATGGAAGGAACGCCACAGATATGTATATAGGTACTTAATCATTATAAATTAAAGTTGCTTTTCGTGTGTCTGTGAGACCACGTTGTTCTTTTAAACTACGCCACGGATTTTGATGCAGTTTTCACCATCATTTAGAGAAATTCTTTCGGAAGGCTTATATGTAGAATAAATACATTTCTATTAAACCTACATAATTAAAGCTGCATCTGGTTAGACTAGAAGCCGACCCCAACATAGTTTGGAAAAGGCAGGCAGATTAATGATAAAGAAATCTCGATATTTTTTAAAGTCGCATAAAACCGAGCAAAGCAGAGGCGAATCGCTAGTTTATAATATCTCAATACATAAAATTAACAGTAAAATACCAAGTCAAACTTTCTCCCAGTAAAACGCGTAAAACACTTTTATAATCCTGACATAAAAAAGCATATAAATACACATTTTACGTCCACATCTCAACATATTATTACAGTCTTAAGTTTACCTACGTACACTCAACCTGCGGCCATAGTAACAATTTGACTGTCCAAGCGCTTATATGCAGTAATATGCCGTAGTCTTAAGGTCGCTTTTCGTAGTGCACATATTATTACTAACGTGGTTGACAGTACATATCCATCTAACTACCTGTTCCGGTGCTAGTCTCGTCACTTCTCGTTTTCTTAACTACCTTGGACGTGTAAGGATGGGGCCACATTATCGGCGCTCGGATGGTTAAACAGAAGATATTAGTTAAAATAATTTTTGTGTATGTGATTATTGGAGTACCGGCAAGTTACCTACCTAATTGCGTCACACACTTACAATGGCAATGCCTTTAATTTTGATAAATGATAAATGATTTTATTTCTGTAAGTAGGTTTGTACAAACACTTTTACACGTCAATCATATTTTTAAACTAGATGAGGTCGGCGTTTCCTATCTGACTACTCTGAGAAGAAAGGCCGAAACAAACTCAGAGGTCACAGTCTCTTTTAAAGTCCAGACATAATCTTGGTCAAATCATGTGAAGACCATGTAGATTGGTATCTGAAATGGTCTTTTGAGGAAAGAACCACACAGATTGAGTGGACCTGTCCAGTCAGTGCACGCATTTGTCAGTAATCGTGCAGCTCAACTCAGGAAGTCAGGACTTACGGAGCTCAACGATTCGACGAACAATACCAAAGAAAGGACATTTGGGTAGGCCACATAAATTACTCAATCTGCCAGATCATGATTAAAATTAACTGCGAAAAAAAAAAGCAATGACCCACATAATCCTCACATTCACAATAATTAAAATAACATAATACTTTACAAGTAAATACTCATGTCATTGTGTATATAAAATTCAACATAGTCAATGTGTATATAAAAAAAATCGGACATAATGTTTGAGAACCATGTAGATTGGTGTCTGAAATGGTCTTTTGAGGAAAGAAACACACAGATTAAGTGGACCTGTCCAGTCAGTGCACGCATTTGTCAGTAACCGTGCAGCTCAACTCAGAACTTAAGGAGCTCAACGATTCGACGAACAATACCAAAGAAAGGACATTTGGGTAGGCCGCATAAACTACTTAAACTGCCAGATCAAGAATATAATTGAACAATGACCCACATAGTCCTCATATTATCAATAATGAAAATAATATAATACTTTTTACAGTAAATATTCATGTCTAAAATAGCTAGCAAATTAAAATCAACATTCACCGTGTAAATTTATTGGAGCAGCTCAATCCCAAGCCTTTTTGTCCTCAATATAGTCTTTCACAGTATAATAGGCTTTCTGGCATAGTTTCCGTTTTATAAAAGATTTGAATTTATTAAAGCTTAGATCTTGAATGTGGCTAGGAAGTTTATTATAAAAACGTATACATTGGCATCTAAACGAGCCACCTATTTTCTTGAGCCTGGTTGTAGGAACAATAAATTTGTGTTTGTGTTTGATAGTTCATCAATATTCATTACGTTATTTACGTTGTTGATAAGAGGTATTTTTGAAACATATTAAGCAATGAATTAGCAATTTCCTTAAAAAAAAACGGATTATGACTGAAAGTGTATTACGCGATTAGGCTGTGGTCCTAGAATTTAGATAAGTGACGTGAAGTGAGATCTTATTGTTCTCTGGTTACTGGTGGTTGTCGAGTCGTATAATATCAACAGAATAGAACATCACTCCTGTATCCCTCGAAGGATGATTTATTATCATTATGTGTTAACCTATTTATGAGAATGCTCGTTAATCTGTAATTGGCGATTGCGTATGTCCAAGGCTATTGTTTCTTTAGATATATTATACACAGAAGGGTACCTGTAATACACCCACATTTCGTCAGTTATGCTTAAGTTCCATGTAGTAGGGGGGGAGCCTATTGCCATCATCCGGACACAAATCCAGACTATAATATTGGGTTTATGTTTTGATTTATAATTTCGCCTAGGTATATATTTTTCTTAAGTTCCTGTTTTCTTTCAGGTATTTTCACTTTTTTTTTAAAGAAATACACAAACGCGTTGGTTGTTAGACAGATGGTAATAATAGTATTTCGTTCAAATATTAAATTTTATAGCTTTCCGATAAAGCTTGTTATTGCTACGCGATTCTGATGGAATACAAAAAAAAATAACCCAGTCATCATAGTGTTGGGCACGCCACAATTGCGGCGGTAAGTCCCCTCTTTGAGGAGTGGCTTGAGAGGCGCCACGGCGTCCCCACCTTCCGCCTGACGCAGGTCCTCACCGGACATGGCTGTTTCGGGAGGTTCCTGTTTCGGATAAGGCGGGAGGAAACGCCCGGGTGTTGGCATTGTGTGGATCGACCGGAGGACACGGTGGAGCATACGGTGGAGGTCTGCCCGGCTTGGGCGGAGCACCGCCGTGTCCTCGTGGCGGCGATCGGCGGCGGCGATCTCTCGCGTCCGGCCCTGGTTCAAGCCATAGTACGGAGCGAGAGAGAATGGGAAGCAGTCACCTCCTTCTGCGAAGCAGTAATGCTCGCGAAGGAGGAGGCGGAGCGCGTGAGGGAGAGGCAATCATTGCGCCCTCACGCCCCTAGTCGCCGCAGGAGGAGACACCCTGGGCGTAGGGAGTCGATAGCCGACTCCCGGCCTCCGTAGGCGCGGGCCTGCGGACGGCGAGCAATAGGCAGCTCGCCGTCCGGTAAGGACCAGGCCCGGGTCGACGGCGCGTTGTGTTCCACGCGCGCCTCAAAGAGTTGTCAGCATAATTGACGGGGTCCGATAGGGCCGACGCCTTCCGGGGTCGCGGATTGTTCGAAAGAGTTACCGTGGCCCTGGCGCACAGGCAAATGAAGGAACACGGGTGGGTTTTAGTCAGTAAGAGTCTGACACGCCCTTTCGCTCCGCCCAGAGCGGGAGAGGTCATTTGATGATTTCCCACCCAAAAAAAAAAAAAAAAAGTCATCATAGTGTACCTACTGAAAATGTAGGTAATGTTATTTTTTTTATATACCTAATAATACACACTAGTAGTATTTATCACATACATTGTATATGTACAGAAATATAAATACATTATCTATTAAGCAATACAAAAAAAAAACGATAATGTGTCCCTATCATTACAGTAACCCGACGACTGATCATTTGTACCGGGATAAAGTCTGTATCTGTACGTTAGCTCTCACCACATAAAAATAAAATATAAAACAAAAATAAATATTTTCTCAAGAAAATACGCGAATAACTGACGGACGCCATAATGGATAAAAATACCTCACAGGTATGAAATGCATTTGGAAAAATATTATTTTGTGTGAGACATTTAGCTTCGTCTCTGGGATGGCGATGCACTGCGATGCATCTGGTATTGCAGATGTACATAGGTGGCGGTAGGGTTGTCAACTTCTTACCAAAAGATAAGTGCATACAGGGTGAAATAAAATTAGCTAGCAAAACTCCGCAGACGTGATGGGTACCGATATAAACCAAAAAAATAATTAATTTGATGTTATTTTTTTTGTGGGGTCATCGCCCGTTTTTAGTGTATTCACTTGAAATATCAGTAAAAAAAACTGTTTTTGTTTGTGTAAACTTCAGACGTGATAAGTATTGATATCTAAACACGATAAAACTTATTTTCTCGAGTATTACTTCAAGTTTAAATAAAAACTTTTTTACAAAAAAACAACCGACTTCCAAAAAAAACACTAAAAGACGTGAAAAATAACTTTAATTTCGGAAGTCGGTGCCTTTGGTTTTGTATTTTCGTGTTTGGCCACCGACTTCCGAAATTAAAGTTATTTTTCACGTCTTTTAGTGTTTTTTTTGGAAGTCGGTTGTTTTTTTGTAAAAAAGTTTTTATTTTTCACTTTTTAGTTGCGGTACCTACCCCACACAAATTCGTTTACCACTACTTGGTGTGTAAATAACAGTGACAGGAAATTATTAACACATCATCCATATAAACTAAGTGGAAAAAATATGCAATATTAAAGATAACTCAAAAACTACTGGTCAGACCTTGATCAAATTTAAATGGGACCACATGTAAAGCACTACCTATCAAATAAAAAAGAATCATCCAAATCGGTTCACCCAGAAAAAAGTTATGAGCTAGCAAACAAAAAAAAAAAAAAAAAATACAGACGAATTGAGAACCTCCTCCTTTTTGTGAAGTCGGTTAAAAAACACCAGGCTACCAGCGGTCGTAGACCTCTAAAAACTCACATTAAATCTTTTTTTACTTTTATTTTATCCAGTTCAAATATCGATACTCATCACATCTACAGAGTTTCGCTAGCTAATTTAATTTGACCCTGTATAGGTACAATTACCTCAGAGAGAAAATGAATAGCAGGTACATATTGCAGTATAATTCCTGCAATTACATACTTTTTGTTCCCAAATCGATTAAATTCTTTATACGCGTCAATCTGTCAGCTTTTTAACTTTTTTTTTGATTATTCAAAAAATTGACAATTGTTCCCAACAAGCTTGTCTAAAAATTTTGAAAGATTCATTCTGTCGTTGGAATTCCGAAGAAAAACTAGCAAATAATAGTTTTCTTTACCGTGGAGTATCCCACGTTATGGAGTATTAATCGTGTTTATCGATCGTCTGTCCGTCCGTCGAGGATTTCATCTTCATTTTTTTTTATTGTTTATAAGGTCACATTTTTTGGCCTTAACCAGCTATTTATTGTTCGCCTGTCTTCTTCCATCGTCTGCCGGCTGCCGAAGTCCGAGCGTTCGGAGAACCGCGGAACCGCGAAACTGTTGCTGAGCAAGCTCGGAAATCAGGAGCTAAATAAGTTGTTTGTGTTGTTGTTGATAGCTAGCGGATTGGATTAGTTAGTGGACTGTAGAAATTAAATGATAGAAACACGTATATTAGCAATATTATGAATTTATTAAAATATTAAGACAATGCTCTAACGAAGCCTGACAACTACACACGCATGACAAAACAAAAACGAACAAAAAAAAAATATATTTAAAAAACATGACATATAACTACAAAAAAGGTCGCACCACAGCCAGTCGCCAACAGTTGTGTTGTGGCTATAACGCACAAGCATCATTATAGACGAAGTGTTCTGTACTACACCGACGAGGGACATTTTTTTTTAGATCTATATCGACCAATATGTTTTTCTGAAGTGCTTTCTAAATTCTGTCACATCAGATCTCATCTCATTAAAAAAATATCTTAATGAATTATGTAAAGAAAAACTTTAATCTTCCGCTTATTAACGTATAACACTTTATAGAGCGACTCGAATTTCGTACGATTGCAATCGAATTTAAATTCTTCAGAGCGCATTTAAAATAATATATATTTGGTAACATCTTTTAAGTTTTTTCTCTCAAATTCGAGTTCTGATTACTTTTTAGTATTTACCACGCTTTTCTTTTATCTTTAAATTCCAACGAATGAACCTTATTTTTTTGCCAAAATTCTTTTTTTCTTTAATATTGTATTTCGGATTTTATTTTTAACATGGTACCATAAACACACGTTTTATTTTACTCTTTGTATTTCCTGTGCGTGTCCCAAATAAAATATTTTTCTTTCTTTCTTTTCTTTATAAATTTTACGAGTATTTGCGGTGAGTGTTTGATTTTTAGCCACCTCACGCCGGTGTGCGAGTCCCCGGCGAGCTGCTCGGCACGCTCTAAGCCGCACTATGTAGGATAAAGAAAAAGTTTTTTTTTTTTAAGTTTTGGTAACCAATTTAAGTTGTACATTTTTAGAGAGTTAATACTTTTGTGCATTATTTGAAAATACAAATTTAAGGTAAATGTAAAACTCACCTTGGATTAAATAAGAACAAGTTTTAGGGATGGTTCTCAAAAACAGTAGGTACGAAGTACTTCGCACACCCCGCCACATGTTCAGATGAACCCCGACAGTTGTCACCTTACCGCCGCAGTGCATTCCATCGCCCTACTCCGAAGCCACCATAACTACATCTTTTTCTTCGCATATCACAATAACTTTCTTACACATTCCTTGCTAGTGCCAGAAAAGTTCTACTTGATGATCAATAGCAATAAATTGAAGTCGAAACGTAAGTAGAAACCAATTTGATCAAATCTGCATCCTATTTTGAAGGATATTGCTACTTCATTGCGTCATATGTTCCAAAACTTTGTCTGCTTAACAACGTAAATAACGCAATGAATGTTGTTGAACTGTCAAAATGAAAGCCATTCCTACTGTTAACGTGTTACGCAATTACACCGCTGATCTATATTAGACAAAGAAGATCTCATTAGACTAAATAAACAAAACACTTAAATTGGCCTAGTAATCACTGAGAAATCGGTGTACATACACGAAAAAAAACCTTGCCAATCGCATAACCTCCTCCTTATTTTGAAGTCGGTCCAAAAGAAGATCACCAACCTCTTCATTCATTCAGTGGAAGCCTTCTTGTCACAGTAATGACGTACAGCTATCGACTATTTCTGTTTTGTGCTCGTGGTTATAGATCTATTTTGTTTGTTTTTATTTTACATTGTTACCAGAGCTAATTACCTTTTTTGTATGCACGTGTTTCTGTACAAATGAACCTATTTTTCTTTCTTTCTTTTTTCATCTCATTAATTACCTATTTTTTTTAACTTCAAATACCTACTCGCCTCTGTTTAGTTATTTTTTACTCGCAATTTTCTTTGTCTCCCTAAAATAACAAGAAATTCAATAAAATTCTTAAGTTATTCCTGCCCGGTGATTTCCTGCACCTGTTATTTTAACATACTTTTAACAAAATATTTTTACCAAAATCACGCTGTGACCACTTACCTCAGTTCCGTTTCGAAGTAAAAATATTAAAACCAAACACATTACTTCCTGTTTTAAATATAACTCACAGGTCGTCATCCGATGACTTCATTTCAGTTAGGTACTGAAAGTAATTTTGGACAAAGTAAATATTATTTTTATCTTTATTCATTTTATTGATTTAACTATTTATGTACACACATATGTAATATTTATTTTCTAATTTTTGTTATAGGTATTTTGTACCGACCTTTTCCTTTTTTGTTTTTTTTTAATTCTAGTGTTTATCAGTGGAAGCTTGTAAATGGCCTTCAATTGCATATTATTTAAGAATACTGTATAAGTTAGCTATAAGTTTCCCGAATATAATAAAATAAAATATAAACAGAAAGGAAGAAAAACAGAAAAATACGTACTTACCTACAAAGGTATGGTTATTTCTAAAGAAAATTCTTCCTGTATACATGCGACAGGAGAGTATATTAAAAGAGATGTAGACAACGTGCGTAAGAGTAGAACATAGGTACAGTATGAGAACCGATGAACCGATGGATATTTTTGAATAAAAAATAACTTAATTAAGAGAAAATAAACAGTTCATTTATCAACTTAATTTCATTTGAAAACATCCATCGGTTTCTTACTAAACTTCTACTATATCGACGACCCTGGTTAGTTTATCTCTTTTGGTAACTGATAAAAGTATATTGTACTAGCTTTTGCCCGCGGTTCGCCAGCGTGGAGGTCAGAAGTTATCCCCCGGAAACGTACTTACTACCAGGATAAAAAGTACCCTAAGTCCTAACCCAGGTCATGGTCTATCCATGCGCCAAATTTCATCCGAATCCGTTTAGCAGTTAAGGGTTGAAAAGGTAATAGACAGACAGACTGAGCTACTTTCACATTGTATAATATTAAAATAATATGGACATTATAAATGACTTTAATAAAACTGCACACGAAAACAATTATAACTTTATTTTCATTTAGTCTAAACTATAACCACACTTATTTTATATCAATTCTGGAGATGATATTCGCACTGTATCCAATGACCAATTGCCGATCACTCATTCCAATATTCGTGTGGCATATGTCCGGTCGCCCCCGCCATATTGCTCCGGATGTTCGCAACGGAACAATAATGGCGCGACACCAGTGCTGCCAACCTAAATATTAATCAGATAATATATTTAATTTTAAATAGGTAAACGTATTTTATTTTGAATAGCCCTAAAGGTTATTAATTAAATATGTTTTTAACAAAAAAAGGATTGTGTGGTTTTATGATACCACGGTAAAAGTGAAACATTTTCCCTACTCCGCGGCCGACCGTCACGCGACATGCAACACACAGATGAAAAAGTTTGAGACGATGTAATAAAAGTTTCACTTTAATAAATCAACTAGTAATTAAATTATAAATCAAAACAACTTTATTTATATAATATTTAAATGTGTGTGCGTCGTTCGAAGCGACAGCAATATTTATATTTTTATCTATCTATGACCTCCCAAAATGGTGCAACATCCCATTGCTCACTTACCTACTTCATTGGCATGATGCCTCTGAAGATATTCAGTTTTATGAATACTTACGAGAGTTACAACAACATTTTCTTAAAGAAAACCACATTAAAAACTATGCTAATACTGTAATTCAATCATCAAACCTACTCAACACTGTTTTAAAGCTAAAAAACTGCTCTAAAACAATCAACATTGGAACTAAGAAGCAAGCTAGTGTATTTAATGGTTTATTTACAAAGTGTGTATACCTCTGTTCTTTCATCTTCCACCTGGGCAGTAGTCTAAACAATTTAGAGCGTGACTTTGAGTTATTTTAGTGTTGATTATGTGATTGCATGTCGAGTTATGGAGGGTCTTCGCTTATCAGCACGAACTATGGGAGTATATGTCATGCCGTGGTAAATATAATATTATTCACCAAGGGGATAAAGCAGTGCTTAATTCAATCTCGCCACAGAACACCTATCCCCTAAGAAAACTCAATCTTTCACACCCGCGAAAAAAAAGTCGAATTTCGAATAAGTGTTTTCTATTAAAAGTTCATACGAATTTTAAGTTGAGATTCCAAATTCGAATCACATTACTAACCAGCGGGTAATAATGAAATTCAATACAATATTAATGCTTGGCTAGATGCCAGGGCTATAATGACTTACGTTTGGTTAGGTTTCCATGATATATAATTTGACATTATCGAGCCGGTGCCCCGGTGGTGTGAAAACAATATTAGCAAGCATGCCTCAGCGTAAGCCGGACATTATACAACATTTTTACTCACACTCGTCCAACAGAAAGATACAAATAATGCCTTTACGAATACAATGGTTTTGCGAAATACGTGCAAACAAAAATAATATAAATATCTGTAATGAAAAGCACATTAATTCATGTCGATCATTATCATCATCATACTCTTGTCCTTGTCCCAATTTATGTGACTGGTGTACCATGTCTCTTCTTCCACACTTCAAACTCAAACTCAAAAGCATTTATTTCAATTAAACCATTTACAGGCACTTTTGAATCGGCAAAAAATCGGTCAGTTAGTCAGAAAGTTAAAGCTAGTTGCCCATTCCAAAACGTAGATCTCTAAGGAGAAGAAAGGGCAAGAAACTCCAAGGAAACTCTTTTAAATTAAGATATTACAAAATCCTGGTTACATTATTCTTGTTGCTTCTATATGTAAGAACAATGTAAAAAAATGGTTGTCTGTAAAGTCGGTTTACAGACGATAATTTTACTTGCTAACGTCGGAGTGCAAGAGAGATAGATGCGTCACAAGCCGAACGTTTAGGCCGATCGTGCCTCTCTATCGCTTGTTCCGTGCTCTCGCTTGCACGCTCGGCTCAGGCGGAACGTGACAATGAGTCATGCTTTTTCATACGTGCAGCCGGCGTTCATCGATTTATAAGACGTCAAAATGTCAAAAAAAAACAAAAACATCTCAAAATATAAGATTAAAAATAAGCCGTGGCAGTTAAGAGATGACTAGTCTCAGTCGTCGGCGCCCGTTCACGAACATGACGCCTGGATCAGCACCATCCAGCTCAATCATTTTGTAGGGAACCGAATGATCCATCACAAGCGCCACCATCAGTGAGACATTTAAGTGAGCATGACATACTCTCAACTGCCATGCTTTCAAGTCAACATACATAATAAACGAATCCATGGTACTCACATTTACAAAATTGTACAAATGCTTCTAAATTATACAAAACTATAGTTTGCTATGTATTTGATAGATGAATAAAATTGTATTACCAACAGTACTTCTTTAACATTCTACTTAAGGTGTGTTATATTTAACTCGAAGGTATTTTTATAAATACATACCTTGGACTGTCCTTAATAATGGTAAAAAAATATCACTTTAAGAACATTTGATGAACATAAAATAATATTTATGGCGTTTTTAAAAGTTCAATAATTTAATTAGTTCAAATTTATGGAAAAACAAAGTATCTCCTCATTAGTCGAGTAGACACAAGCTTGACCGGGTACTGTAGCGTCTCAGATTCAATTGCCTGCTATGGCTTTTCCTAAAAAATAATTCAGTACTAGACTGAAGTTAGGTTTTAGTGTCTGATTAGCAATAAGCTCCTATGACAAGGGTTTAATTTTTTTGGGTTCGATTTCTAGGTCGGGCAAAGTGTTATTGGGATTTTCTTTTATAAAATCAGTAGCGGCCCAGAGTCTAGAATTGTGTCCGGTTGATAGCAATAGGCTCGCCCCCTATTACCTAAGACTTAACATAACTGGTGAAATGTGGGTCTACGAGTAGGTAGGTAATATAGGTACAGCTCTTTCTAACCCTTGGGAAACAAGCGTGATGTTATACATACAGTGATATAGCATCATGCTGTGTAGAAAACCTTCTTGCCACAGTCATCACATGCAGCAGCCACTGTCCTGTGCGCGTGATTATAGATCTATTTTCTTTTTCTATTTTTTTTTTTTTTTTTTTATTTGGGCTGCCTCTTTGGTCTAGTGGTCGCAAGCGCTACTGCTGAGCATGAGGTCCTGGGTTCGATTCCCGGGTCGGGCAAAGTGTTATTGGGTTTTTCCATCTGGAATTTCTCGGTAACAGCCCGGAGTCTGGATTAGTGCCCGGTTGATGGCAATAGGCTCGCCCCCTATTACATGGAAATTAAACATAACTGGCGAAATGTGGATGTGCTATAGGTACACCTCTGCCTAACCCTTCTGGGAATACAGGCATGATGTTATGTATGTTATGTGTTGTTTCCTTTTTTTTTTCACGTGTTCCTGTGACAAATAAACCTATTTTTCTTTCATCCTTCATGTTGTTTTACTTTAATATGTTTACCTTAATTTATTTATTTTCAGTTCGTAGCCCACCCGAACGTACAACAATTATTAGGAGCTATATGGTATGAAGGACTCCCTGGATTTAAGAGAAAAAACATCGTTGGGCAATGCATTCAGGTGTTTTTACCTTTCTTTTTATTATTTTATGTCGTTATTTTATCGCTTACAATTATTCAGCAATCGTTATGTGATGATCAATGCTCATTCCACGTTTGCACCAAGTTATAAAACAAGTATTCAACATGTTGTGTCTACTGTTTTCATTTATCGTGTACACCTAAAACCACGACAAGACTATTCTGTTGTATATGTCACAGTCAAGACTCTTAATCGATCAAAAGTACTTTTAACTGAAAAAATCAGGCAAAAGTAATTTTGACTGAACACGTTGATCTAAAGTAGTTTTGTCTGAAAATCTGTAGTTATTAGTGATTTTAACTGACAAAATGTGGTTAAAAGTAATTTTGACTGACGCTCTTAGTCAAAACTACTTTTAACGACTAGAGCATCAGTCAAAATCACTTTTAACCAGCTGTTAGTATGTAATAAAAGATTTTATATGTTGTTAATTCGTTTAATAAGAAGGTTTAAAAATAATGTTTCACACTTTAAAATATTTAGCTTTAAAATTAATTGTATGAACTAAAAATAATGGTTTCCACTATAAGAGCGAGCGAAGCGAGCTCGGTACTTGTTCACCCCGACTCGGACAGGTTAGGTTAGAAGGAGATGGTGGGGTCTTCCAGACCCCGCCATCCCCTTCGTGGTTACTTTTTTTAAAACTACCCGGAGATATGAGCCCCGTCAAGCGGGGCTCCTTCGACTACGCCTTATTAATTCGTCACAGTTATAGTGCTAACCATTATTTTTGTAGGTATTTTAATTATGTTGTTTATAAAATTATTATTTTATAGTGTTTAATTATCTGATAGAACCAATCAAAACTACTTTTAACGAAATTAGTTAGTCGAAACTGCTTTTAACCAGGTCCATTGGGCAAAACCAGTTTTGACTATAATTTCAGTCAAAAATACTATTGTCGAGAGCTTATAGTCAAAAGTACTTTTGACTGATTTTGCTAGTTAAAAGTACTTTTGACTGGTTATGAGTTTTGCCTGCAACATATACAAAACCTGTAGAAAACTTGTCACAAAAGTCATAAAGTTAAATAATTTATATAACAAGTCATGTCTGAAACAAAGTGTTTTAAACACAGCATGTTTTTGACAAGTTTTTTACAACACTTGTCGAAAACAAATTTTGCAACTTGTATGTAGGTGTAATCGCAAGGTAAAAAGGCTCATTTGCCATGCAGTGGGACAAGTACAGGGGGCCTAAAATGGACGCTTTGGCAGAATCATAATATAATCTGCGTACAATTCGTATATCCCGCAATTCATCTGTTTGACAGCGGCTATTTGACATTAGACTTCATTAAAGCAATGCTTATATTGTGGACCATTTTACGAAACTTCATACAAAACTGTCAAATAGATGAATTGCGGAATATTAATTGTACTCAGATCATAATATTAGGTCTTTACTGAAATTGCCGTTCTGCAGTACTGGCCATTTCAAATCAAAATAATTTTTGTTTGGCTAAGAATTCTAATTTCAAATTAATTTTATTTTAAAAACATGGATTTTTTTTTCTAAAAGTAGTCATTTCTTTATTGATTAGTGTTACATTTTCATCGCATTTCAATCTTTTTCGTCATCATGGATACGTTAAAAATTCGAGTAATTATGGAATATGAGTACCGTCGTGGCAGCAACGCGGCACAAGCGGCACGCAACATCAACGACGTTTACGGAGCTAACACTACAAACCAACGCACCACCTGTTATTGGTTTGCTCGCTTCCGTTCTGGAAATTTCGACCTGAAAAATGAACCTCGCGGTCGTCCGAAGACTTTGGTCGACAATGACGAATTAAAGGCGATTGTGGAAGCTGATGATACACAATCTACGGCTGAATTAGCAGCAGCTTTCGACGTTAGCGTCAAAACAATATTGGTCCATTTGCGTCAAATTGGCAAGGTAAAAAAGCTTGACAAATGGGTGCCCCACGAACTCAATGATCGCCAGCGCGAAGTACGCGTCGAGACGTGCCTTGCACTGCTCAACAGACACACAAATGAAGGAATTTTGAACCGCATTGTTACCTGCGATGAAAAATGGATTCTGTTTGATAACCGTAAGCGCTCAGCAAGTTGGTTGGATCCTGGTTCAGCACCTAAACAATGCCCTAAACGAAAACTTACCCCTAGAAAAGTGATGGTCACTGTTTGGTGGTCTAGCGCCGGTGTGATTCATCACAGCTTCTTACCAAACGGGGTGAGCATTACTGCAGATGTGTACTGTGAAGAACTGAACACAATGATGGAGAAGCTGGCGCATCTCCAACCAGCATTGGTCAATCGCTCGTCTCCGCTGCTCCTGCACGACAACGCGCGACCTCATACTGCACAGCAGACGGTCTCCAAGTTGCAAGAACTGGGGTTGGAAGCTCTCCGTCATCCGCCCTACTCACCAGACCTTGCGCCTACAGACTACTACTTTTTCCAGAATTTGGATAACTTCTTGGCGGGAAAAAAATTTAATACCCGAGAGGCAGTACAAAATGCCTTTGAAGAATTTGTTGCCTCCCGTCCAGCTGATTTCTTTAAGAAGGGCATCAATAAACTGCCACTGCGATGGCAAAGATGCATTGATTGCACGGGTGATTACTTCGATTAATACAAATAAAAAATTCATGAAAAAAATTCGTTTAAATTTTTTCATACAAAACGGCAATTTCATAGGTAAAGACCTATTATGATTCTGCCAAAGCGTCCATTTTAGGCCCACAGGTCGGTATTATTTTATGTCCTAAAACTTAAGCATATTGGAGCATTAGCATTCCTAACACGCCTATTTTGATCAGATAAAAAATCCATATTATTGCAGATTTATGTCATGCCTATATTTTAAACTTTTTATTTTTCCGCAGGTGGCAAAACTAGGAGTAATGTTCCCAGTATACTGCACTATTTACATGCTGGCTCCAAATTCAGAGTACGGCAGATTCATGAAGAAGCCTTTTGTCAAGTTTATCTGTCACAGCTCTTCTTACATGCTATTTCTAAGTGAGTTCTTAAGTTTTTTATGCAGTAACTGGGTTGTGGAGGAAAGATATGCAGCTGCTCCATGTAGAATACTGGTATTCAGCTGCATCTGGTAAGACTAGAAGCCGACCCAACATAGTTGGGAAAAGGCAGGCAGTTACGGATGGTAACCAATCAGACGGCCTACCTGACAGTAGCTGGCCACTGACCCTTATTAATAGGAGTCAAAGCTGAAATAACTCAACCTTTAAGGCGCTTCCCGGACCAAACAACCTTGAGCGTTCGGTCCTTCTCTGTTCCGTCGCTGAGTCTCGCTCTGTCCCGCTCCCTGTGCACGCCCATTTACATTTATCATAGAATTGTCAAACATTGTGGAATTATTTTAATAAAAAAAGACAAGTGAGCTTTTGAAATAAAATAAAACGACAATTATTTAGATTTTTAAACTATCTATCCATTAGTGTAATCTTTAAATTATTAGAATGTCACCTTTATGAAAAGATGCATGCAATCAATAATTTTTGTCACTTTTTTTATAAGGAGATTTTAAATGTACCTATTTACAATACATAAAAACAAATAAGAACGAGCAATGTGATGATAGGATAACGAACATTAATAATGTGATTTTTGATGTAGTTTATTACCCATAGTGAATGAGTTAATAGCCTCTGAATAACGCACTATGGCAAGGTTTTGGTCGGGGTACCGCCTTAGGGCTCCCACAGATAGTCGTGCCGCGACAGCGCGACGCGTCGCTTGTAGAACAATTTCCATGAATTTTTCATAGAAATTGTTCTACTAAAGTCGCGTCGCGTTATCACGTAGCGCCTGTGGGAGCCTTTAATTAGACCAGCACCCAAATACTCTCCAAACCGAAATACGCTAGGTAGTAGTACTTCCTCGGATGAGCTGTTTCTACTACTTAGTTATTATTTCCAATATACAATAAAACAAATGAAAAATTAAGATATAAAATATCCAGCGGCCTAACGAGAGCCTCCTCAGGTGTTGGTGGAGGCTCTTGTTTGTTATGCCATTGGCCCTCACGACTATCGGCACAATGACTGCTGTATCCATATCCCATATGTGGACAACCTCGCGAGCCAGGTCAATATACTTAATTTGCTTATCTTTGTCAGCTTTCAAGAGGTTCTTGTCATGGGGGTGATTGCGAAACTCTCGAACTGATCTATCACCCTTATTAGAATAGAATAAGAAGGTATAGGCCTCTCTTTATTTTGTACACCATAAAAATTACAGATTTAAATGTAGAAATTTTACATAGGGTGACACAATGGGCGGTCTTATCGCTAAAAGCAATCTTTTACAGACAACCTTTGGATGGATTCAAGGGAGAAGGAGAGACAATAATGCAGGTAGTCAGTGGTGTACCATTTACATATACATACATACATAAAACATATAAATAATACAACAAAATAACATAACAACTTATCACATAAACATACAAACACAACATACAACAACACAACAACATACAACAACATATTAATGGATGATTTATCAAAGGACGAATTTGATTTCTTAATAGCCTATGATCTGTGTTGGTCTGTCACAGGGCCTGGCCCTGTGCTGATGCTGTCCATTTCACTACAGGCAATCCAATCACATCTACCACAGACCGAACCCTATTATACCGGTACATATCTACGCAAGATTCACTAGTGATGCGGAAATCAATTAAAATTATTGTCACTCGAAAACATTTCAAAATAATATAAAAACTTAGTAGTAGAAACAGTTCGTCCGAGGAAGTAGGTACTACTACCTACCGTATTTCGGTTTGGAGGGAATTTGAGTAAAATAATACCAATAAACACATAGAAGGTCGAATGAATTATAAATAGAGAGATTTTAAGATCAGCTTTCAATGTTTCTCATATTTTCTCAATGCGAAATGGTAAATTCACTTTTCTTCAACATCTCCATACATCAAAATATGAATGATAACCATAACAATTTAGTTATAGCAAGCTCTTTGCTAAGTGAAGATGTTAACGAATGGTAAACATTCACGAACATTTTATTTTTCCTCTTCATGATCTTAGTGTGTTCTGTTCAACGCCTGCGAAGACGTCCAAGTTACACAAGCAAGAGTTACAATCTGTTATTATAGCTATTATATTATAATCATTATTATTGACCTGCAAGTTACGTAATAGCCCGTGTCCAGAATAAAAGTATCTTGTCAATTCAAGATTCTTCTCAAATACGAGTATGTACCTAATTTTATTAGCGCGGGTCAGATCAATAACATTAGGTACTACTTAGGTTATTTTTGTGGTGCTTAATAACATAATTATCCTCTTCGAACTGATATTTCTACATTTAGTTATCAATCTTCCATTATCATATAACATTCTTAGGTATTTTCGTAGACACCTCTGGCGAACCCTTCGGGGAAACAGGCGTAATTTAACTTTTATTCGTATTTTTGTAAAAAGGCACACAATACATGACATGCTTCCGAGATTAATGTTGACACCAGACTTTGCTTATCTTATGGAAAGGGTACACGTGGGATACACGCATGTACAAATAGGTACAATGTAACCTTCACCTATTTAACAGCCTTGACAGACTAAAGATTGTCATCAGTGATAAAGATTTTAAACCGGTTGAAAATAATTACAAGTTAGACGCACTTTTACAATAGCAAGCATATTTTTATCTTTCGACTGTTCGTAATAAAAGTACTAAAAGCCAAAAATCCGAAAAGAAAAAAGGACTTGACAGACAAACAACATACATACATAAACTCACGCCTTCTTCCCATGGGGGTAGGCAAAAACTACAGAACGCCACTCAAACTAACGAACTGTCAATAAAAAGGGTTCGCATGTATTTGCTGATAATCTTTTGAAGTACAGAACACAAAACTGAGCTTTCTACGTAGATACCTTATGAGTTTAATGCCCCAACCTCTATAGATTCATCTGTGTGATAATCTGAAAATAGCTTACAAAAATCTCGGACATACACGTGTGTCTATGTTACTTACATCATAAATTTATCAAAACGATCTGGGATATGTCTTTGGTTGGTATGGGTTAACGATACGGTTTTGCGTTCCCCTTTAGGCCAGATGAAGTGCGGGTTAGGTAAGTTGGTTGTGTATAGTACTATGATTTAATGTACAAAAAGTACCTAAATATATTATGTCTTCAAGTAATGTCCTGTCAAGTCGTCTACTACATCGACAGTATTGGAAAAAACCGCAGTGTTAACGACGGGATATTTTTTTCCCATTTACAGTTGTTGAGCGAAATTGAATGCCCTTAAAAGACAGTTAAAATTACAAAACAGTTAAAATTCTAGGGTTTTTGACCCAAAACGAAATTTGACATTATTTTGTTTCGAATCGTCCCCTAAATGCAACTCCAAACGAAATACACTTGAAAAAGGACACACAGTCACCATTTTTTTCCTCTTTCAGCTCTTCTATCACTCGCATCTCAACGTGCAGACTACCTAATCCTGGAATGGTCTGGTATAACCTGGCTCCAAGAGCTGGTAGACCACTGGAAGGAAAGAGAACGGGGCTCCCTGCCCAGCATCATCGAATTCAGCGTCATCATCTACATAGCAAGTAAATTTGCGTTTGTTAGCATGCTTTTTTTATATCTTTTGTGATGGTTTTAGTAACTAACTAGAGTGCTACATGATATCTTTTGGTCCCTAAATGACATTGACAGGGGGGCGTTGTTGGTAAACATTTGTGAAATTGGCAAAGACATTGTATTGACAAAACAAGATGGCAGAGCGTTAGTTCCGATTTTATATCTTCTGTGATAGTTTTAATAACTAACTACAGTGCTACATGTATCTTTTGGCCCCTAAATGATAATGACATTGACAGGGGAGCGTTTTGGTAAACGTTTGTGAAATTGACAAAGAAATCGTATTGACACAACAAGATGGCGGCGTTAATTCCAATTTTATAATTTCTGTGATAGTTTTAATAACTAACTAGAGTGCTACATATATCTTTTGGCCCCTAAATGACGATGACATTGACAGGGGGGCGTTTTTGGTAAACGTTTGTGAAATTGACAAAGCAATCGTATTGACACAACAAGATGGCGGTGTTAGTTCCAATTTTATATCTTCTGTGATGGTTTTAATAACTAACTAGAGTGCTACATAGATCTTTTGGCCCCTAAATGACATTGACAGGAGGGCGTTGTTGGTAAACATTTGTGAAATTGGCAAAGAAATTGTATTGACTTCTCACGTTGTAGATAGCTTATAAATAGGCCTATACCTCTAAAGTACAATTGGACATCTTCATTGCTAACTTAAATATTACTTTGAAAAACAGGGTAATTTAGTTTGGATTTTCTTTTTAAGTTTTCGCTGATAATTTTATCTTTATAATTGTCTAGCTTCTGTCTGCGACTTTATCCGCGTGAAATTTATTTATTTATGATAAAATATATCCTTTGACACTCGGCAATACTGTCGCTTCCCATTAGTGAAATATTTTTTTTAACATTAAAACAATATAGTTTGTTGCCAAAAGGACTCTAATGTGTTTACTGCCCTTGTTGGCAAGAAACCATATTATTTCAATGTTAAAATCTCTTTTAAAGTTTCGCCCCGATTCACCCTTGCATCCCTATTCGCCCCGTTTGACGGTACCTATATATTGTAATTTTGTTCTTCCTATTGACTGCAATTTTATTTTTTATTCTCACGTTTTTATAACACTAAACGCTGAAAACGTCAACACTTTAATAGCAATAGATTCAGCTTACCTGTATCTCTATGCAGAGCTTAAAGCTTCATAAAATCTTATATTTTATTTCCATTAAACTAAAATCCACTTTAGGTTCTGCACGGACATTGCCGGTAAACTGCATAATATTCCAAACTATCACAATTTCAATAATGCTTGCTAAAATATCCATTTCAATCTAAAGCACACAGTTTTTAAAACTCATTTTTTTTTCGACCAGGATGACCGCTGATAGAAATGTATGGAAAATAAATTTGTACTCCGCCGACTCCAAATAAATTGGGAAACGATGTTCGTGATGAAACAAAAACTGACAATATCCTTCTTTCAGGTCTCATTTGGGCAGAAATAAGATCACTATGGACGAGCGGAATAACAGAATACACAAGTGATCTGTGGAACATCGTCGATTTTATAACTAACGCCTTTTACATTGCCTGGATTAGCTTGCGATTCTCTTCGTGGTATATCGTTCAGGTATGTAGTTTTTGATCCTAGCTTTTGAAGAGTTAAGGCCCATTCACAGTTACCACAACCACTCCACATCGCAGCGACCAAATGCGGGCAAGCAGTGTTTACGTGTTAATATCTAGTGTCGCTGCAACTTCTTACAGGTTCATTATGGTTGCGTTGTTGCTAGCAATTGAAAGAAAGAATAAAGAAAAATAGGTTTATTTATTTTAAAAAAAATGCGTATGCGCGTGGTTAATTGCGATGTGGTTACGTTGTGGCTAGTGTTTGCAGACAGAACTCCGGCTGTGACAGTGTCGTCGCGTCAACGCAACGTTGTAGTTGCATTGTGGCTGCGACGTCGCCTTTATGTGGTCGGTATCACTCACATGGTTGATTTTTACGGCCGAATCTGGTCCGTGTAATATTAGTTAATTTGTGTGAAAATGAATAGCATTTTCATACAAATTACCGCCCGTCCACGTGGTGTCGTTTTGGTATGGTTGTGGTTGTAGTACGTATGATCGGGCTCTTATAAGTTGGCTGCTAACTTATTGATTTGTGTTACGACACCAAAGATTTAAATCGTAAATTTGTCCTTCTCAGTATGGAGACTATTTCGCGCGTTTTAATACGGTGAGGTCAAATCTAACGATTTAAATCTTTGTTGTTATGCTTATTTCTGCCGCCACAAATAGCCACACGGCAGCAGTCAGATCCCTGAAAGTCTGACAACCAGTCTTGCCAAGGAGTATCGTGTTAGTCAGTAACTGGGTTGTGGAGGTCAGATAGGCAGTCACTCCATACAAAATACTGGTACTCAGCTACATTCGGTTAGACTTAAAGCCAACCTCAACTTTGTAGGAAAAAGGCTGGCAAATTAGGATGCTTATTTTTGCCACCAAGTACGTTGGTGATGGTAGCTATTTCTATCAGGTTGGCCCTTAGCTCATAAGCTAACAACCAACCTAACATAATTACTATAAGGATTTAAGAAAGGGAAAGGGATATTTAATATACGAAGGAATAGAATCTCTCCTGTAATGTAAGAAAAAATAAACTCATCTCAATTGTAACCATGTCTGCCGGTTAAATTGGCCCATAATTAAAACATAACGGCCGGAATGTGATCTTGTTCTAATTAATTGGAATTATCATAATATTATTCCCATTTATGAATACAACAAGAACCCTGTTCCTTCCCTTGAGTATTGTCTAAAGTAATGTTTTCCTAATTAAACGGTGACCTACTCTATAACATTTTTCGACATTTCAAATGGTTTCAAAATTGTCAAGGAGATATAGTAAATCGTTCTACATGATCTCTAGTTTCCTTTTCAATATAATTACACCTCTTTGAGTTCTGATTAATCTCCATAGTCCATTGGTCCATTGATCTGATTAGTCTATTGGACACTTTGAGTAACTACGATATTTTGCACTATCAAAGGCATTCTCATCCAGAAACAATGAGGAAACGATAATACGACAGTAAATTAAACTTTTGTATATCTAATGATGTTTCCAGTCTGCATACAAAAATTCAAACAAAATCCAATAATTTAGTCACTGTAGCGTTTCGGCTGATCGGCCAAACACATTTGTCGCTCCATCACAATGATTTAGTTTGTATGAAAAAATCTTTTTTAACTTCGGTGTTAGGATTAAGAGGCTGACAACAGCTAAAGTGCAGTCACTGTCGGACTGCATAGAAAAGAAAGAGACGCGCGATGACACAACGCTGGTAGTTTATTGCAAAATATGAAGCAATTAACTATTGACAAAAAATCTATTGATTGGACTAAAAAATTAAAACACTATTACGTTAAATATTCTGCTTGTACTCGTAGAATAATCTGACAAAAAATCTGAATGATTGCATTTATAATTAGTATGGTTTTTAATCTTTAAAAGATTTTTTTAGAGGTATCTTCGTGATTTTTTTTATATCGTATCAAATTAGTAGTATTATGTTTTCAACATACTATCTCACCAGCATATATCTGAAGAACATCATATATTTTTCTGATTTTGTTTACTGCAGTGAATCTTATACTTTTAGGCATGATAAAACTTGCGTTTAGGTCCTGTAGTCCCGTTAATTTGACCGTTTCAAAATACTCCAATGCATTAGTAATGCCAGTGTGTTCATTCATTGTGGTATGGTCGTCTCCATCATGGTATAATAATATACTTCGCCAGGTATAGCATTCCGAGACACAGTCAGACACAAGCCTACGTCATCACCGCTGTGTTACAAGTGTGTAATAATAACTTCGCAACCGCATTTATTAGGTCTGTGTAAATCCGAACAAAACAATGAGGTGTTAACTAACAATTACGTTGGTATATGTTTAAATGGAATTGTTTCGTTTGATTAGAAAAACGAAACGACAATTTAAATGCTATAAATATTTTTTTAACAGAATGGTTACTGAAAATGTTTCCATAATTCTTGTTTTGTTGCAATAAAGTGGCAACTGGATAGTGACGTAAGCATGACTGTGTCACTCCCGGAATGCCAGACGTTGTTTTTTTTAAACCATAGTTTCCACATTGTATAGGTAGCTGTAGGTCTTATTCTAGATGATCCATATTAAATATATTATCACCTTTTAGCGCGACTACGATACTGGAACAGACCCCTGGTACCCCCGAGAACGATGGGACTCCTACGACCCCATGCTGCTCTCAGAAGGGGCCTTCGCAGCCGGCATGATCTTCTCGTTTCTCAAGCTGGTCCATATCTTCTCAATCAATCCATATCTTGGACCACTTCAGGTGTCTCTGGGAAGAATGATTCTGGATATCTTGAAATTCTTCTTCGTTTATATGTTGGTGCTTTTTGCTTTTGGATGTGGTGAGTAGAAAATCATTATAAATGAGATGAAAGGCTGTTAATATGTAAAAAAACGGAAAAAAAGTTGCTAAGCAAATTGAGTACCATGTTAAATTGTCCGTATATTCAAATACCAACAGTCATTCTTTGACAATTGTATGAAATGGTTAGAACACAGCCAATTGACGAAGGGTGGCAGTCTGCTTAACACTTAATTTTCCGATTTTCAAAATACTGCCTCATAGGTCTAGTAGTTGCAAGCATAACTGCTGAGCACGAGGTCCTGTGTTTGATTCCCGGGTTGGGCAAAGTGTTATTGGGTTTTTCCATCTAGAATTTCTCAATAGCAGCCCGAAGACTGGATTTGTACCCGGTTGATGGCAATAGGTACACCTCTGCCTAACCCTTCGGGGAGTTACAAATAGGGCCGGGTAAGTAGAGCGTCGCGTCTATGACTCATATCTGGGTGGCAACTAACGGTCTCTTTGTAATGCTCGATGTGCCATATTGCTGGGTACTGTTAAACTCAAACTCAAAGCATTTATTTCAAATAAACCAATTACTGGCACTTTTGAATTGTCAAGGGGTCGCTGGATCAAAAAGATGAAGCTAGTTGCCCATTCCAAAGCGTAGAAGGTACCTATGGAGAAGAACGGGCAAGAAACTACACGAACACTCTTTTAAATCAAAATATGGTTACATCATTCATGTTGAAATTATGCACGTGATAACGATGCAGAACGTTAAAAGCGTCCATAATAAAAAGATAAAAACAATTCAAGTATTAAATTAAATTAAAATAAGCCGTGGCAGCTAAGAGATGACCAGTCCCTATTGACGGTGCCCGTTCACGAACAGGTAGCAAATATACATGGCGTAAATAAAGTAAAATTACTCTTATTTTTATGCAGGTTTAAACCAACTGATGTGGTATTACGCTGAGCTGGAGAAGAATAAATGCTACCATCTTCCGAATGGTATACCGGATTTTGATGGCCAAGAACGAGCTTGTACGATTTGGAGGAGATATGCTAAGTATGTAACATAATTTTAAGCTTTTTATGGGATATATTTAAGGTTGTCTAGACTTGAATTTAATATAAATTTAATGTTTGGTAATGTTGTAACGTTGGAGCCTGTACCTGCTTACAATAATTTAATCAGAACTTGTACAATATCTAATTACATTTGTTTACCCGTTTATTTATTTATATATAAGTATAAAAAGGGTGCATTATGTTAGAAACTGTTTGTTGCTAGCTGAATATAAGCCTTCTTGTCGCAGTATTGACGTGCAGCTATTAACTATTCCTCTTTTATTTTATGCTCTTAATTACAGATCTATATTGTTTTTATTTTTCTTTATTATTAGAGCTGCCTGCTTTTTTGTATGCACGTGTTTCTGTGACAAATAAAACTATTTTTTTCTTTTCTTGTTTCACAACCGTCACATGTCCCTAAAGGTTCATTAGGAAACCAGCGGCAGACGGCGTCTGTCGGGCATTCATGCTGAAATGGACCTTTTTGGCGCAACAGTGACGCACGTTATTCATTTGTTTGGATTTCTTGTTTCATGAACTGTTGCCAAATAAATGTTATTCTTTATTTCTCACCTCAAAACCGAACATGTAAAGATATTTTTTTGATAGCCTACTCAAAAATATACCTAATATTGGACTGACATAATTCGATAATTTCTTAAATTATCTTATTTACGCAGAATTTCATCTATATTATTTTGAAAATCATTAATCAGCGTTCTAACATCTATGGTTCTTTGCAGCTTATTCGAAACATCTCAATCTCTATTCTGGGCATCTTTCGGCCTGGTAGACCTGACCACTTTCGAGCTGACTGGCATCAAGAGCTTTACCAGATTCTGGGCACTTCTGACCTTCGGTTCTTACTCGGTGATCAATATCATCGTACTCCTGAACATGCTGATTGCTATGATGTCCAACTCTTATCAGATTATTTCGGTAAGTAACAACTCTAGCACCTATGTAGAACTCGCGACTTCCTATTATATCTTATGACATTCGGAAATACTGTAGCTTCACATTTGTGAATTTTGGGAATCGTCACCCTAATTGCCTAACTCTGTTGAACTGTAAAAATGAAAGCCATTGCTACTGTTAGTTTGCTATGTAATTATCCCGTTGATCAGAATTTCCGAAGATTGCGATCTTTTTGGTTTGTTATTTTAATTAAGCCATATCCGTCCGCGTCATAAATTGATCTCATTTGATAATTAAACCTAGTGTGTTGTGTAATGTATAGGAATTGCAAACTGTTTAGTAGGGCTGTGCTTAGTTATATTATTATTATTACTCCCTGCATATAAACTCATAAATTTTACCTCTTTATTATCATTATTAGTATAGATTTGAAATCCCCAAGAAACTTTATTCTTAAAACTAGGTGTCATTTCTTCATCATTATATCAGCCAAAATGTGATTCGGAGGAAAGAGTGACACTTCGTGGGATAAGTTTTGAGTATAAATGTGAATGACTTTAGAAGTAGAGGAAGACCGAAGAAACGATGGATGAATTGAAAGTGTGAAGGATGATATAGCTCGAAAGGAGGTGACTATTGAGAGAACGAAAAATAGAGATGTAAGGAAGAAGACAAGATAATTGCAATGCTTGTAAAAGGCTGCTAAGTCATAAGTACTATCATAAGATAACACCAACATTGAAACACTTAGTTCGCAATAAACGTTTTGACTTTGACTTTGACTTTGAGACCTTCTGCGTCGAGCCCAAATAAATTGGAGCATTGGGCACGCTGATGATGAAAATTTGCCAAAAGATTTCTGATTCTGGATTGGCCTTAGGTGCAGAACAGGTCGTTGTGGCAATCGTTGATGAAATTGCGATCAAAGTTGCCAATGTCAAACATTTCTAGCACCATTATATTATTAGTTTTTCGCAAACGAACGGTTATGTAAATTTATAAATTTATTTCCTTTCTCATTATTAGATATTTCCTCTAATCAACAGATCTTTAACAAGAGATGAAGCTATATAACATTTATTTTCTAGGAACGAGCCGACACGGAGTGGAAATTCGCCCGCAGCAATTTGTGGATGTCTTACTTCGAAGATGGGGACACGGTGCCGCCCCCCTTTAACATCATCCCTACTCCCAAGCATTTCATGTGCTGGATCAGACGATGCTGCTATAATAGGGATCGGGGGTCGATTATTGTAAGATACACTTTTAATTTTACCGTATGTCTTTTTGTCTAAGTAAAATCCCAAATGGTATGTAATAATAATGTAAGAAGTTAATTGTGAAAAATTGGTAGGAATAATATAATCTGAACGAAGGGAATGGTTCAGACGGCTACATATCAAGCTATACATATCCAGTATAAGCTGATCTTGCATTGTATAGGATTTCTGTACAATGAGAGGTCAGCTTATACTGAAAATGGATTAAGTATAGCTTGATATGTAGCCGTGTGTACATACAATTTCAGGATCAAAATCGATAGATGATATAAGTTGATGCTTTCATTCAGAATTATGCACTGAAATGGGCGGATCATGAGTCCTAGATAAATCTTTAGTATGCAAAGAGATACAAAAATGGGAATGATGCTACATTCCATTCATATGTAATTTATGTTTTATTTTGTTATAATCACTTTCCATTTCCCTGCTAAAAAACAAACATGTCATCTCCGGAAAATAAAATTAATTTCAAAGCTTCCATCACACTAATAACCTTCCCCAGAACAAATCTCGCGAAAAAGCCAGACAGGAACATGAAGCTGTGATGAGAGTGCTAGTCCGAAGGTACGTCACAGCAGAACAGAGGGCCAGAGATGAGACAGGAGTAACAGAGGATGACGTCATGGAGATCAGACAGGATATCTCCACGCTGCGCTACGAACTTATCGATATACTGCATAACAATGGGATGAAGACGCCCAGGGTTAGCATGCAGGATGCTACAGGTAAGATGCCGTTGAGCTGTTGTTTCATTAGATTATTCTTTGGGTAAATAATTGGGGATAAATTGGGGATCAGCGTTTTCTTTATTCTAACAGTTACTCGTACTAATAATATTATAAAGAGGTAAAATTTTGTTTATTTGTATGTAGGGGATAACCTCTGGAACTACCAGTCGGATTTCAAAAATATTTTTGCATTAGATAGACCATTTCTTGAAGAAGGTTTTAAATTTATTATTTAAAATCACGCTACGATCCATAGAAGGCGAGCAGAAAGAAAAAAAGTAAAAAGAATGCTAAGCGAAAACTAAGTAATAAAACGGGCGGGCGATGCGATGTGACGTAGTAGGACAGAGGTAAAATAAACTTCACGCGGACGAAGTCATCATGCGCGTGCGAGCCCTCACGACGGAGGATGCTGTGGCCCGGGGTGGGGTCGTCTTGGCAGTGTCTCTAGACATCGCCAATGCCTTCAATACCCTGCCCTGGAGTTGCATCAGAGAGGCACTCCGGTATCACCGTATGCCGACCTACCTCTGACGCATAGTCGAGGCCTATCTGATGGACAGAGCCATCATCTACCCCGGTCACCAGGGACAATGGAACCGGCGAGAGATTTCGTGCGGTGTTACACAGGGATCGGTCCTGGGGCCGCATCTGTGGGACATCGGGTAGAACTGGGTGCTGCGCGCCGACCTCTCTAGCGGCGTCAGCGTCGTTTGTTATGCTGACGACACGCTGGTTACTGACGCACGCCGAATTAATGACCACGCGGGGTTGCGACAGTCATTGAGAGGATCCGGCAATTGGGACTCGAGGTGGCCCTGCACAAGTCCGAGGCCATGTGTTTTCATGGTCCTCGGAACGCGCCACTCTCGGGTTCCCAAATAATGGCGGGAGGGGTTCTCATCGGCGTCGAGTCGACGATGAAGTACCTGGGACTCGTCCTCGACAGCCGGTGGTACTTCGTCGAGCATTTCCGACGTTTGGCTCCCAGACTGGACCGGGCTGGGGCTGCCTTGAAGTGGCTCCTGGCCAATCTAGGTGGTCCAAACGCCTCCTGCCGGAGGCTCTACACGGGTGTCGTGCGGTCCATGGCCCTTTACGGGTCATTGGTGTGGGCGCGTTCATTGAGGCTCCGACCAGTACGCCGGTTGAACGCGTCCTAAAGAGTCATGACCATCCGGCTGGTCCGGGGATACCGCTCGGTCTCCTGCGAGGCGGCGAGCCTCCTTGCCAGATTGCCGCCATGGGATCTGGAGGCAAAAGTCCTCGCGCACATTTGGGAGTGGCGCGAGGAGGCGAAACGCCGGGGCGTTACTCCGCTGCCGCGAGAGATCGCAGCACAGCGGACAGAGCTCCGGCGTGATCTCATGGCGGCATGGAGAATGCGACTGTCGCAACCCAGCGCTGGGCACGCCTCAATTGCGGCGGTAAGTCCCCTCTTTGAGGAGTGGCTTGAGAGGCGCCACGGCGTCCTCACCTTCCGCCTGACGCAGGTCCTCACCGGACATGGCTGTTTCGGGAGGTTTCTTTTTGGATAAGGCGGGAGGAAACGCCCGGGTGTTGTCATTGTGTGGATCGACCGGAGGACACGGTAGAGCATACGGTGGAGGTCTGCCCGGTTTGGGCGGAGCACCGCCGTGTCCTCGTGGCGGCGATCGGCGGCGGCGACCTATCGCGTCCGGCCGTGGTTCAGGCCATGGTACGGAGCGTGAGGGAATGGGAAGCAGTCACCTCCTTCTGCGAAGCAGTAATGCTCGCGAAGGAGGAGGCAGTGCTCGTGAGGGAGAGGCAATCATTGCGCCCTCACGCCCCTAGTCGCCGCAGGAGGAGACACCCTGGGCGTCGGGAGTCGATAGCCGACTCCCGGCCACCGTAGGCGCGGGCCTGCGGACGGTGAGCAATGGGCAGCTCGCCGTCCGGTAAGGACCAGGCCCGGGTCGACGGCGCGTTGTGTTCCACGCGCGCCTCAAAGAGATGTCAGCATACTTGACGGGGTCCGATAGGGCTGATGCCTGCCCGGGTTGCGGATTGTTCGAAAGAGTTACCGTGGCCCTGGCGCACAGGCAATTGAAGGAACACGGGTGGGTTTTAGTCAGTAAGAGTCTGACACGCCCTTCCGGTCCGCCCAGAGCTGGAGAGGTCATTTGATGATTTCCCACGCAAAAAAAAAAAAAAGGCAGAAGCTAGTTACTAATAAAGACATTGTTCGTGTAGATGCCGTAGTCCATACCTCTAGTAATACTTTACAAGTAAACCAATGTAAATGGCAGTTGGAACTTAAGTTACTAAAAATGTTTTATGAATTCTAGTGAATTTGTCCTTGAAAACTTTTGTAGACTGCTCTTGAACCTGGATAAGGAGGTTTATAAGTAACGTTGTTAGTTTTTTTATCAGAGACGAGTACGCAGGATTTTCACCAGAATTGGTAAAATAAATATTGTGCACTAGTTTAAAATACCAGTCCCAACAATTAATTTTAAATTCCGTTGTTACAGTCGCTGGTAAAAAGGGCAAAGTGATGGAGAGAAGAATCCTGAAAGACTTCCACATTGGCATAGTGGAAGGCATAATAAAAGACGTTATATCCAAGGAGAACAAACCTAAGGATGTGTTCAGTCAGATCGCTAAAGCTATTGTCAGGAGAGGAAGTACTGATGGGTAAGCTATTGGTCACGACTTTGTTTTCAAATTTTAACTTTAAAAGATTTACCGTGGAGTTTCTTGCCGGCTCTTCTCTTTAGGAAAAGACCGATTGGAACCGGGCACCTGAACCCCGCGTCCCAATCAAAATTATTTTTCGCGCCAGTACGCGATCGACGCGCAAACACGCGAGCGTCGCGCTCATTGTGTTCGGCCAACCTGAACACGGTCCCGTCGACAGAGGGCGACAAATGAGTGACATTTGAACGCGACTATCGCGTGTGCGCGGGACGATCGCGGATTCGCGCAACCCATCATTTTGGTTAGGACGAGGGGTCTGACGTTTGATAAGTGCCCATGTAGTTGAATGTGAAATAAAATATTTTGAAATTGAACCTCTCGTTTGAAGCCATACAAAAAAAAGAAAAATTCATATCAGTGATAAAACAATTGTTTTAGTTGTTCATCGAGTCATAGCAAATGTAGCAGATGCGAGTAGTAGGTACCTACAATATTTTTGGTGGATGAACTGTCGAGGCTGCCAATGGTTTAGCTTTATTTTTAATATTATCGGCCTTGAAAATAACACACCTACCATGTTTAATTTGCACAATGCATGTTAAGAATGCCGCATTGAAAGCTTTTATTAAATAATTAGTGTGGTAACATCATCAAATTTCTCCTGATGTTTTATGACAGTAATAGGTCTTTAATATATCCGAACAGATTAAGTCATAAAACCTGGCATTCCAGAATGTAGGTATAGTCGGCAGCAAGTCAAGCTACACGAAAATGTCAAATTTCTCCAATTGATTTTAACCCTTACAGTGTTGATTGTTAAGTTCAAAATTGAATGACAAAAACTGACCGTGTGTGGTAACTTGATGTGACTGTATATACCCTTGAACTGCAAAATTCGACCTTATTGTGTGCAAGCTGGTAGAAAAATAACGCTGCGGGGTAATTTCGTAACACAGTAACAGTAGGAATAGCTGTCATTTTGACAGTTAAACAACATTGATTGCGTTATTTACGTTGTTGAGCAGACAAGTTTTCGGACATAATTATGATGCAATAGATTAGCAAAATCCTTCAAAATGATTCAAATTGTGTTTAATAGTGTGTTACGTAATTAGGATGCAGGTTGCATTCGACTATTCAAACGAATTTAGAATGAGCGATTTATATTAGGTTTTTGTTTCTAAAAAAACAACAGTGATATAATAGGCGCGTAGATGTAAATACGTTCCCTTGGAATAAACGTAATAATTATAACATTGTATATTTTAATAGTCCATTAGTACTACCTTAATAAAAATCTTAAATTAATTCAATGACAGACAACGCACAGCCTATACCGCTGGGTCATGTGAAGGCATGAAATTTTGCGCAAGAGTTGTGTAGATAGGTAACGGAAATACAGGATGTTTGGGAGATGGATGCAAATCTTGAAGGGGGTGATATCTTAAACCATTTAGAACATATTAAGCTAAACTTGACTAAGACGAAGTCTGTTCCTTTTTTTATAAACTCGATGTTTTTAACAATAAAACCTATTTTTTTTTCAAATAATTCAAAGTCAAAGTCAAAGATTTATTTGCAAACTAAGTGTACATTTTGGTGTTATTTTATAATGTAGGTGCTTACGACTTAGTGGCCTTTTCCAGGCATCGCAAATTTGAGGGTTACGGTTATTTAACATTAAAAATTAAAATAACTATGCTATTGTCACGATTTTACATTAATAATTTCAATAATTTAGTATTACTCATTCAAATAATAATATATACACATTTTTATAATTCAATAATAATATAAATACATTTTTTATTAATTAGATCGCCTTATTCATTTGTTTAGAATAGGTAGTCATGTAGGTAGTGGTGTAAGTGTGTGCAATGTCTCTATACGAGAATGGGTGTGTAGCAGTTATTGATTTATTATTGGTGTAAAATATTCTGAAAAAAATTCTAATAGTGATGAGTAAAAAATATTTTGCTTGAGTAATCGCACAATACATTAACAAAAATATATAACATAACAACTTTTACTGGACATTATCAGCAAAAAATGGAAAAAAAAATGTTCATACCCTTAAAACCTCAAAAAAAAAGGAACTGACTTCGTTTAAGACAAGTTTAGAGTTTAGATATAATCCACTTTAGGCTTTGCACCTATCTCCCAAACACCCTGTATATCGCGAGTTAGTACTGAGAAAGGGTTTTTGAAAATTCATGTCCTATATTTGTTAAATGGGGATAAGAGTTTGTATGAAATTCGGATATTTTTTCCAATGGGAAATCCCATCGGGCGGCGTACGGCTTGTCTTTCATAGATTGCATAAACTATAGACTACAATGATTTATATGTTTCAGCAAAAAACGCGACTGGAACGCCCTGGTCAGGACTAATACCATTCGCAAGGATCCTATAGGTACCACTGCTGAAGCAGAGACCAGGAGAAGCCGGCAGTCCCTCAGGGCTCACATCCTGGATAACATGGCTTCCAGGACTATTGACCCGCAGAAATTATTAGGTATGGCATACGAAGGCAAAAAAAAGGACCTACCCTATAGAATCCTAAAAATTATTGTCTTGTACCCGCAAATATAGCAGTCTTTGGAAAACGTAGGTAGTACAGTCAACCGAGTCACCAATCATTAGTGGTAACAATTTGACACTGATAGCGCCTTTATGTCCTAGCAGTAAGAGCGATTTTCGTAGTCCAAGTGTTTTCACTCATATACGGTTGACTGTACATTGTGAAGATTTCGTTTTATTGGAGATTTCCTGTATGAAACACAACGATATTTTAGGTAGGATAAGTTCTACGTTTTACTTATATGATCTTTTTACAGGATTCCCGGTGTACCATCCACAATGTACTATAAGTTTTACCAATTTTAAGACCAGAAGTAGTTCAAATATATCTGGTAACAGCTTACCCTGCTGAAATACTTACTATAAATTAAAGAACGAACAGCAGATTCATTGATTAGATCTAGATTCATATTTCAGTTGAAATGAGTTTGATTGTAAGAATTTCCTTTTTAATTGACGGGGGACAAGGGATGGTTTTTTTTTCTGTTATATTTAAGCCGCGGACACATTACTGTGTCGTGTTGTGTCGTGACGCTGGGTACACCAATCAAACTAAACTGTTCAGGACAGCGTCAAATCACAACGAGTTTTGATTAGCTAACACAGCGTCAGAAGGCGTCACGACACAACACAACTCGGTAATGTGAATCCGGCTTTAGCTGCTTCCGCGGCTTTAGCGGCTTCCCTTTGCTTTCATGATGGTTTAATAAGGTACATTCGACTGCCGGGTTTTCGTCACAAAAACTAAAATGGTCGGCAGAGGAATCATAAAGGCAAACAGGCGCGACGTGACGGTGCAACGCGATTTTGTGAGAAAAATTCCATGAAGTATTCATAGAAATTGTTCCACTGAAGTCGCGTCGCGCCTGTTACGGGAGCCTATAAGCAAGGGCTTTTATTCATAAACAAAAAATCACAAACAATTTCACTTTTTATTAGCTTATACTGTCCCACTTCTGATAATGGCCTAACCCATTAGTTCCACTTCTTTCGATGTTATGCTTCTTCTCGCAAATTCTTAAAGATATAGATAAGGCTCAGCAGACAGGCGCGACGCGACGGTGCGACACGATTCTGGTAGAACAACTTCCATGAAGTTTTCATAGAAATTGTTCCACTGTAGTCGCGTCGCGCCTGTCTGCGGGAGCCTTTATTTACAGCGGATAAAACTACAACAGGTGGGTAGGTAGTAGATTAAAATACATCAAAAATAGTCTTATAATAAATCCTATGCGCATAATTGGTACTTTTTTTTAAATAAAATCTAAATTTCCTTTTGAAGTTTGTCAAAAACATTGATTTCTTTAATGTGAATGATCATTGGGCATGAAATCCCCTGAAACTATACGAAGTATCCTATGAGCTATGATCTAAAACATAACTTCCCTTTCAGAATACAACCCGAACCTCTCCACGGTGTCTCCATGCACGAGGGTAGCATACGCGAAGTTCATGAGAAGCAAAATCAAGTCAGACTTCAACGAGAGAGAGAAGAAGGGCCGGAGACTATCGGAGATTAGCCTTGAAGACGAGGTGTTTGATGCGCCGAAGAAGAGACAGAGGGACAGCTGTAGGAGATGCAGTGGTGAGGGATTTGAGGGTTTTGGAGACTTTGAAAGTTAAAGTTCCAACTTCTTTAAACGAAAACAAGTTTTGAACTTTAAATACCCCACAATTCCTATACCGTTGCATGCACTTTAATTTTTAAGTTACCTACAAACAAAAAAAAGAGACGTTTAACTAAACAGAGTTTGACAGAGAACGTCCTCCTTTTTTCGTCGGTTAATTTAACTGTAGCGTGTTTTTAAGAGGTACCTGGTTATTCTGAGCATCTTTGAAGATGTGAGAATATACTGTTATTAGGGTTCCGTACTCAAAGGGTGCCAACTTATGCTCGATCTTAATATGGTACGGTACTCAAAACGGTGAAGGAAAACATCGTGAGGAAACCAAAAACCAAACCAAAAATTCGACGACATATTGTGACATCCACCTGAACGCACCGGGCCGGATTAAAGCCCACTCCCTCTCATAGAGAGGAGACCTGTGTCCCAGCAGTGGGAACACTATAGGCTGATTATGCGTACCATCCGTACCTAGTTGCTATTCCACCAATTCGCACTAAGCGCTTCCAAACATCTTTTATAATGCGCACAGGAAAAGAGTGGAATTCTCTACCTGCGCCTGTGTTTCCGACCGCATACAACCCAAATCTCTTCAAAGTAAGAGTGAACAGGCTTCTTCTGGGTAAGCTCACTCCATCGTCGACTTTGTCTCTGTCATCTCTGACCTAGACTAGAGTCAAGAGCAAACCCATCTAAAATAAAAATAAATAAATAAATGTCATACGGTACGGAACCTTTGTGTGCGAGTCCGACTCGCTCTTGGCCGCTTTTTATTTAAAGTTAAAAACAAAAAAATAAAAAAGGTAAATGCGTAATGCCTTGCCTTTTAAAGGCTTCTGCAAACACGCGCGACACGCGACGCTACACAAAGGCACCGCTCGTCGCGCAACATGCGGTGCCTTTGTGTCGCGTGCGATTCGCGTCGCATGTCGCGCATGTTTGAAGGAGCCTTAACGAAAATATATTATTAAAGGTAGGTAATTAGCTACAAATTAATCTAAAATCAATTTACAATCAATCAAATTTAGGGTGAATCTATTTTCCTACTCGCGATTATTAGAATCTAATATGAAATGCATAGGTTTACATAAGCTTCCAATTCAATTACAAATGATTGGAACGATGAATAATTTACATAATCGATCTAACTAATTCAATATTTCAATAGGTTATCGCTAAATGAACTACAAACTAAATACAGTAGGTCCTTTCATTGTTTATTGGCCGAGTTTATGTGCTAAGCAAGCACGCAAAATTTAAATTTTCTTATGTTTTTTTGCAATTTGCAGGTTGTAAGGTGTTCAAAATATGATTCGTGACTGTTACATATATCCAGTTATATAAGTATTGAAAGAATAATTATAATAAATAGAAGTAGCATCATTATAATCATATTTATTATGAGTAGTGGTGGCCCTGTGGTATCGGCCCCGACTTACGCGTAGGTCGTGGGTTCGAATAGAGCTTTCGGGTTAAGTATTTTCTTAATAAAACTATACACCTACCTACCTATGTACCTAGGTATTATTGATGAAATTGAAACACTATCTAAATTTTCCGTGTTATATAATTATAACCATATCATAGAACTTTCAAAGAATGACATTTTGATTTTAATACACGGACAATTAAGGTTGGTAGTCGATTTGGTAGACAATTAATGTCCCTGACTTTACCCAGGAAAAATGTAGACAATGTTTGTGTAATAAATTCACAAGAAAAATCTTGAGAGAAAGTGAATGACCATATTCCATATTACTCGCATCAGTGCTGAAAATTAAAGGGATTAAGTGTTGTTGATGTCTTAGTATTATTTTGAGGAGTAAAAACGTTAGTACACATTTAATACCATATGAAAATAAAACTCTGTCCAATCTGAAAAGGGCACTTATGTATTGCAATAAAATTACCAATAAAAAATGAAAAACTTATTGCTATTTAAAATTCACAATTTTATAATCAAAAAATTAACTCAATTTCATTAGAATTACTAAACAGCAGATGTAGGGTGAATTTCACCAATGAAACTGAACGCATCATCACACCTACACCGCGTTTAAGAGCTGTCAGTGTCTGTACAGGGTGGCAGGACATGGTGGACATCATCGCGCAAACTGTCACCATAAACTCAGCTTCTTGCGTAGATGCTGAGTTTATGTTAAACAGGCTTCTTCTGGGTGGTTTCCTGCCACCCTATATTTCACAACAATGATGACACTAACAGCTCTTGAACACAGTTCATCTCTACCTCAACGTCTTCTCATAAGATTTTTTTCCATAATCAATTAAATATTCACCTATTGTTTTTGCTCAACAGGTCGAACATTCCGTAGCAGGACGCCGATTCCTGAAAATGAAACCGATGACGAAGGACTGAATGAAAACGAAATACAAGTCGAAGCTGATATTGAGGACAAAGGTAATGTGACATTGTAATAGGTACATACTTACTCTTGTTTTTGAAAAGTGAAAAGATTTGGTAGTCCACAAGGATGTTAATGGGACCGACTGTCCAAGGTACGCCATCTGTCGGTACACTATAGGTACTACTCAGTCAAATGAACTGTGCACCTCGCTGGAATGACATTATGTCATGCCTCCCCCTCGCACCCCCGCTCACCTCCCCGCGCTCGCCACATCGCGACGCGAATAAGCGTCGAAATGACGTCATCATGTCCAGGTGCACGATTAATTTGTCCAAGTTAGGTATTAGGCTCGTTGTAAAGACACGTTTTTTGCCGTGAAAAACTACGGTTGAGTCGCCGTGTGTACCCACGGTCGTCAGTGCTTCGTCCGGTGGCTTTCCCTGTCTACTCTCTAAGCACGATATCCGAAGTGTCGACCGAAGTTACGGACGTTTGCTACTCTGTATCAACTACGGACATAAGATTACTTCGAGGGCCGACCTAAGAATCAATGACAACACCATTTGACAGTTGTCCTAACTCCCGAAGTGTTTTTGCCCGTCCAAAAAGGTTAATTCATTGGGAGCAGGGTTCATTCCGAAGTATCGAACTACTTTCAGACGGGCCCATATCTTCGTTGACGGACTTACAGAGTAGGCCCCCAGGTACAAGCTCACACGATTATTCTACCGTAAAGAAACCGTGCCGTGTACACGGGCCTTAAAGTATCCTCACCCAAAAAGATCTTTGCACTACGGAATTTAACTATATAAATCAATATACTTACTATAATATTCTATTATTATTTATTATTTGCTTAAAAACATGGTACATTAAGGTCTTATAAATAGAATTATTATCTTAGATGTTTCGCCATGGACTGACATACAAATATTTAAAGATGTTAAATTACAAAAATTAAAACGACATATTAGTTTGTTAAAAGTATTATTCTGATATGTTTATTAACGCTGGTAAAATCTTAACAATAACAAAATCATAAAGTACTGTACCTAATGAAAACTCCGTTACCATATTTATAGTGCCGATTTTAACATTACAGGCGCCCTGAGCGAAATTTCAGCGGCAGTCCCCCACTCCCCTCTTGGAGAGTAGAGAGGGGCGAAAAATTCAGCACACCGCCTAGGTTTTCTTTTGTCCATTCATAAAGAAATAGGAGTTACTTTGTCAGCTTATGTATAAAAGTTTGAGAATTCAGAGAATGTTGGATGCAAGAGCAAGCGAAGAGATTTCAATTTTTTTTTTTGGTTTTCTAACTCCAAACGAACTAAAACAAAAGTACTCTGCAGGCGCCAGAGGTGAAGAGGCGCCTAGTCACAGTCCCTTCGGCGCCCCTTCACGTGTGGCACCCTTTTTTTTTTTTTTTCGTTGGGAAATCATCGAATGACCTCTCCCGCTCTGGGCGGCGCGGAAGGGCGTGTCAGACTCTTACTGACTAAAACCCACCCGTGTTCCTTCAGTTGCCTGTGCGCCAGGGCCACGGTAACTCTTTCGAACAATCCGCGACCCCGGCAGGGATCGGCCCTATCGGACCCCGTCAAGTATGCTGACATCTCTTTGAAGCGCGCGTGGAACACAACGCGTCATCGACCCGGGCCTGGTCATTGCCGGACGGCGAGCTGCCGATTGCTCGCCGTTCGCAGGCCCGCGCCTTCGGTGGCCGGGATTCGGCTATCGACTCCCGACGCCCAGGGTGTCTCCTCCTGCGGCGACTAGGGGCGTGAGGGCGCAATGATTGCCTCTCCCTCACGCGCTCCGCCTCCTCCTTCGCGAGCATTACTGCTTCGCAGAAGGAGGTGACTGCTTCCCATTCCCTCTCGCTCCGTACCATGGCCTGAACCAGGGCCGGACGCGAGAACACGGCGGTGTTCCGCCCAAGCCGGGCAGACGTCCACCGTATGCTCCACCGTGTCCTCCGGTCGATCCACACAATGAAAACACCCGGGCGTTTCCTCCCACCTTATCCGAAAAAGGAACCTCCCGAAACAGCCATGTCCGGTGAGGACCTGCGTCAGGCGGAAGGTGAGGACGCCGTGGAGCCTCTCAAGCCACTCCTCAAAGAGGGGGCTTACCGCCGCAATTGTGGCGTGCCCAACGTCTGGCACCCTGGCCGGCCGCCCAGCCGCGCAATTCCCTAACGCCACGCCGGCATTGAATATTTATCTCTTACTTTTCACCCGACTGCAAGGAAAGGGCTATGTTTTTCGCGCGTATCTTGAACTTAAGTACCTAATATTCTTTATTACCTCATATCTTTCACACCGCTAGACGGATTTATATAACAAAGACATCGTTAGATACGTCTTGACCGCCCAAGTGTTCTTAGATAAGTTTAAAAAAACAAACATGGCGCCTGTGAGATGCCATTGTTGGGAGTGGAAAAAAAAGTTGTTTCGAATACTGCAATATGGGTATCAAATAAAAGGGCTAATGCTGCAATAAATTTTGAAGGACTACCATCGATATGTTTTAAATTTGCCATTATTGTTTGATCTTGTTTCGATTTCTTCCGTTGGCTTTTTATTATTATTGAATGTTTGATCTTTTCGGTCCTTTTAGTTGATTTTACATTGTCTTTTTATGCAGGCGGGTTTTTTGTTTTTAAAATATATTTTTTTATTATTAAATTCGTTCACACAATAAAAGTAATATTGTCATTTTAAAAGTTTGCCGTACTGAATGGATATTCAGTACGGTAAAGATATCAATCTTTGGATTGGAAGCAAGTCCACATAACTGACACTAGATAACTTTCACTTTAATTACAGCCTGAACGAAATGAATCCTCGACTTCAAGAATTGAATGTGTCGCAGTTATAGCAGAGATTTAGGTAAATCTCCAAAATTCTAGTTTGCCTAAGTAAACCTAACAAAATTAACTAACTTACTTTTACAAACACCTAATTTTGTTTGAGTCTATTACTTAATAAACTTTGACTAATCAAACTATTTTCTTTGTGTTCGTTGGTTCGGTGTTTTCCCAACTCTTTTAGGTCAGATTCTAAACTAAACGCGACTACTAACTAAATGCGACTGCCTCCGTAAATCAGCGAGGTAATTACGTAACAACACACTAACAGTAGGAATGGGTTTCATTTTGACAGTTCAACAACATTCATTGCGTTATTTACGTTGTTGAGCAGACAAATTCGAACAAATTATGAAGCAATGGACTAGCAATTCGCTTCAAAAAAAAACAGATTGTGATAGATAGTGGTGCCGATTCTCTTGTACACCGAACTAAACTATCACTAAAATTCCTTACTTTTGGCTATGAGAATCTTAAAGCTATTCTGCAATAAAATATCTTTAAATTTAAAAATCATTTTGACGCAACTAAAATTCAATTTGACAATCGCGACTCCACATGGTACTTGTTTGCCCTACCCCGTGAATTTTTTTAGAGCCGGAGGCGCGCGTGGGTGGCAGCCTCGGCGTGTTTTATATGGAATTTTTCACATTTTGTATGGAAAATATTAAAAAAAAAAAATACCTACTTGTAGAGTTATATGGGTTTGAAGGTTCCATAAAGGGGGTCGAAATTTTCATTATTTTTGCGATAGGACACACCGTTTTCGAGATATAAGCAAAAAAAAAAAAAACAGTACTGTTTTTGCCCCTGAAGTCGAGCTGTTGTGGTGAATCTTAGTTCATGACAATTAATTTTATTCCACACCTTTTTAATCGCGATTAAAAATAGCCAGATTTAGTGAAGGCAACCAAAATTTTAGGTGAAAAACGTCAAATTCAGAATAGCAAAATTACCATTTTCACTGAACTAATAAATCAGTATCATCTTAGTGCTGTCAAACTAAAATATAGGTAAGTTGTGTCACTTTAGTCTATTTCAGAATGAGAAATCGTCTTTTGACAGGAATAAACAAAATTTTTGTAATTTTTAGTCTAGTTTAGAGAATTTTGTGACAAGAGAATCGGCACCAGTGTGTTACGTAATTAGGATACAGTTATTAGTCTATCAACACTATAATATTATAAACTTATTTCAAGAAGTCCGATTAAACGACTTGTATTCGAGGCTGTACCTATATAATAAGGAAAAATTATATTATTTTTTAAGTATGACAACCAGTCTTACCAAGTGGTACCGTGTTACCCAGTAACTGGGTTGCCGAGGTCAGATAGGTCGATCCATGTAAAATACTGGTATTCAATTGCATCCGGTTAGACATAAAGCCGACCCCAACACAGTTGAGAAAAGTCTAGGCAGATGCTCAGACCAAACAAAAAAGGTAGACGGAGCGCCGCGCTCTCACAGTAAAGCAGGGTAAAGGAAGCCAATAATTTGAAATAAGAAGCCGATAGTGTCAGTACGACGCGCGAAACCGAGCGCGCTAGACGTCATAATCATAACCAGAGATCGGATATTGGGATGCTTATTGACCTAAGTTAATTTTTGCTGTGAAAGTATGGAAGTGGCTTTTTAAAATATATTTTTTTTGTAAAAAGATCAGATGCATATTGATTTCAAATTAATGTTTAACCCCCAATGCAAATATGTGCATGTAGGGTGTAAGAGGGGTGGTGTGTTAGTTAAAACAAAAACAAAAAACATAAATTTAAATAATTGAGGAGGTCAGGAACAAAAAGTGACATTTACACTTTTTCTTTTTTTGTCAACCGAGAAAAATGTAATATGGGTATGCCCGATTCGAATGTAAATGTTTTGAGACCAAATAAAAAAAAAAAACATTCGAGGCGGATGCGTAAATGTCACTTTTTGTTCCCGACCTCCTCAATTATTTTTATTAAATTAAGTACATTTATCCTGATTGGGCGTAAATATTACCTCGGCTACAACAACTTTAATCACTACCTTTCGATCGCTATGATTTAGTCCGGTTTGGTCACTGAAAACTGACGTTAGCGGGATTTTTCGATACAAAAGCGCATTCCATCTTAGCCAACATCTCAACTTTAGGTGAACATGCATCGGAATATCCGATCTCTGATCATAACACACACAAGGTCACGCATTTATCTCTGTACACGAAGCTTCACATATTTGAACGCTATTGTTGGCGTACGCTTCATCTACCTTTTTTATTTCGTCTGAGGGTAGATGATGGCTTACTCGAATACAAGTTGTTTTATCTCGATTGTAAATACCTACATGAAAAACTAAAGGAAGTTAAGGATAAAACGGATTGCCAACTGATAAACAAACTGTGATAAGTAATAAAATTGTTACTAACCCGCTAAAATTACTCTGTCTATAAGATTGCCCTTAGCCTACATTTAGAATTAATAATTGGGCTAATGTTTAAACTTCCATCAAACCGTTACGGATTCCTGAAAGGAATGCCCTCTAAATTTTAAAAGCCTTCTGAAATATACAAATAAACATTTATCTATAATAATAATTATAATGAAGCTAAAGAGTTTGTTTGACTGTTTGAACGCCGTAATCTCTGAAACAACCATTAGAAAAAATATTTTTGCATTTGATAGCCCAATTATTGAGGAAGGCTTTACACTTTGCTATTTAACATCACTCTAGGACCCTTAGGAGCTGATCAAGAAGAAAAAAGTCAGAAAGAACGGTAACCGAAAACGAAGTACATAATAGCGGGGACGGGCGATGCGATGTGAGGGGATGGGTCGGTTATTTAAACATCACGCTACAACCCTCCCGAATCGAGCGAATTTAAAAATAAAAAAAGCGAATATAAAAAAAACACGCGGACGATGTCGCGGTCTGCAGCTAGTAGGTGATAAAATTAAATTATTCCGCCACTTTGGTATTCATTAAATTATTACTGACTTTAATCAAGGGTTTGACCTTAGAGAGTTAATAGATAAGATGGATTTCCTGCTATTTTCTAATACGTTATAATTAATTAATTTCGCGCCATCGACGGATGAATAAATTAAAGATGGATTCAAATGTTGTCTGTTCTTGTAACTTGTTTGTTAAAGGCTCGTACACACATGCGCGACGCGACAGCATGACACAAAGGCACCGCTCGTCGCGTAACACGCGGTGCCTTTGTGTCGCGCTGTCGCGTCGCGCTAGTGTTGACGAGCCTTAATTGTACCTATGTATTCAACGATCTGCTTTGAACTAACCAGTATAATTTGGTAGGTACCTATAAGTACTAAAACACCAACTGATATTTGTTCATGGATATTCTAATTTCCTACCGAACTACAGGGTTAACACTTGAAAGATAATCATATTGAGATGTACGTTAAAGATAATCATATTGAGATGTACGTTAAAGATAATCATATTGAGATGTACGTTAAAGATAATCATATGTAAAAATTACGCATGACTTAATTAGATATTTTGTATCTACGGAAAATTAAAATGGGAATTATTCCTTTTTGTTCTGTAAATGAGAAAACGAATGTAATAGTCGCATATTATTGTATTCATTTCAAAAATTAAACAAAAACCAGATCTAAAACCATACACTTTTTAAAAGTCTAAGATTGTTGCATTTAAGTTTTTTTAATAATCACAAATCAAGTATTTTTTAAACTAATTAGTAACTTTTATATATTATATATCTTGTAAATAATTCATATACGATGTATTATAATGTAAACAGTAATTTTATTTTAAATCAACCTGAAACCGCTTTGTCAGTATTAGTTAAGCGTTCTTTTTTTCCATATTGCATAAAGCTCCTTCAAACAGGCGTGACATGTGACGCGACACAAAGGCACCGCCTATCGCGCGAGGAGCGGTGCCTTTGTGTCACTTGCGATTCGCGTCGCGTGTCTCGTCTGTTTGAAGAAGCCATAATGCATATTTTGTACTCCTTGTTCTTATATTGAAGGGGCAATATGTAACGTAAGTACGTCTTTTAAGTACAAGCGTCTCTATGAAAGAATCTTAGAAATCACTCAGCGTGAACACGTTATCTGCCCTCTTAGGTTCTCCTACTACACTTGTGTCCTCACCAACAAATTCGTGTTCACTCTCTAAAAGAGCGGAAAATTATGGTCTTTTCCATGTTTCGGTTAACCCTAATTGTTTTGTATTATATTGTACCTATAAAAAACAAGTACCTAGGTACATGTTTTTTATACAGTAAAATATATGTACTAACAAAACAAAAATCTGATAAAAGTAAAGGCAAAACCAGAATCTTAAAAGTAACGCTGAAGACAATCAAGCGCCATTTTGACGCACATGGTTGTTATTTTAAAGGTGAGACTTACCTTAGTGACAAACACGTCTTGGCTCCTGGTCACTACTAGGATGCCCTGGACGCGCACTATGCGTGATTTCCAATATTTGGAAAGATAGAACAATATTTCGCTAACGCATACGTCAATTTTACGCAGATTATCTTTGTGGGGTTAAGATCTTATCGCAGCAAGAAAGATAAGAGAAGTTAAGAGATGGTAAACATTACTCAACTGTACCTAAGCAACGTTTATAAATAAATCCCTCTTTTGGGAAGTACACATAAAGGAAAGTCTATTAGTTTACTTCCTGTCACTGAACGAAAACGTGAAAACAATCAAATTTCTATTAGGTACTTCCCTCTCGTCGTGTGCCTCCCAATATTAAGGGGGATGCGCCAAGCTAGCCCGCGAAATTCACATTTTCTTATGTTTTTTGCAATTTGCAGGTCACTGTCAGGTTTTATGTTGATTAAAATATGATTCGCGGCCGTAACAAATATGGCTTTACAGAATTATAATCATTAGAATCAGCAATACATCTCCTTAAGTTAGAATTGGCGTCAAATGTCATGATTTCATGAAATAGTCATTCAATACGGTAATATGAACTTAGAGAGATGTATTGATGATTTTTATGAATATAATTCTGTTTTGTATGTGATGTAACTGATGTATGTTTCATGATGTGTGACGCAGTGGGTTCTTTCCAATGAGAGATGATCGATTTGAAATTAGTTTAATACTCAGATGTAGTAAGAAGTTAATTGTAATAAAAAGTATTTATAAGGAACGACGCTAACGAGTGACCGTCCAAAGGCTCTCAAGTGCAAGTGAGGTTGGCGGAAGCGGATGTTGAAAATGACGCGGTGGTGCGCATAGACACTATGCGAAGCGCGCGACATTTAAAGTTTTAACTTAGTTGTCCGTCGCAGTGCACAGATGGCGCTACCAGTTGCTTCTCAACAAATTCTATAAATAAATATTTGATACAGCCGCGAATCATATTTAGTTCAACATACAACCTGATACTGACCTGCAAATTACAATAATCCTAAGAAAATTTGAATTTCGCGGGCTATCTCGGCGCACCCCCCTTAACTTCAAAACGTACTCTGTTTAGCTGCATCCGGTTAGACTAGAAGCCAACCCCAACGTATTTGGGAAAAGGCTTGGCAGATTGATTGATTGATTGATTGATTATTCTAACCCTCCAGGTTCAGAAGGTGGATCAGAACAGACTCGTCCACTAAAATCCTCGTCCGAAGAACCATCGGAGCCAAGCACACCAGATTTCGACCCAGCCGACGGCAGCCGGCTGCCCCCACCACCAGCAGAATTCCAGACCACAGACCACGTCATCACCATAGAACCGGATACACCAACAAAAACCTTATACATCACTGAAGCAGAGGACTCGAATCTTCAGAAGCCAATTACTCCGACTCCTAGCATTAATTCACATTCAGAACAGATCCTTTCAGCTTCTAGCTTAGAATCCCAATATAAAAAGATGTCGTCAGAGCCACCTACTGTTGTCATCACACCAGATGTCAGTGATCCTGAGAGGTCTCCTTCCAGGCCTTCGATTAGTACTCCTAGATCTGCTAAAGTTAGTCCATCAGCATCGCCAAGCTATGGCAGAGATAAAGGCAAGTCGAAAGTGACTGGAAGGGTCGTTTCTGGATGGCTTTAAGCTGAATGTAGACCTAAGTTGGAAATAGATGCAGTATTCTTGGGATTTGAGAAAATAATTCTAGTCTCGTACCGTCTTATTACAAAACACGATCTCACTTTAGCTCGAGCCAGTCTTTGTATTTCGAACTTTACGCCAACTTTAGTAAAGTTCTTAACACGAAATTGACAACCTAAGACCGGAACAAGTCGACAGTTTTGTAAAAGGAACTGTATTTCGATTTCTGTCAGGTTCTTATTTCAAAAACAGGCTCGATGGTATAAACCATGTGTAATAAGACCGTCAGTGTTTGTGTTCTTATTTCGAATCGACGTATTAGTGAGATATGCTGTTGTTATAGCAATAACTAGTTTATAGTCGATATTTTGTCATCGATTAACTTATGACGATCTAGGTCACGAGTTCGCGACTCTACTATAGTTGTCGCGTTTTAGCATGGCAATAGCGGTCATTGACCACCTACATTTTCCAGCATTTTTTATTTAAAAAACAAAAATGAAGTCCGTTAACGTCCTGAATCAATATCTATCGTGAACTTCAACATGTTCCAATAACGAAAAACCATACATAGTTTATTGTTTGGGTTCCTACGGAGAGATATTAGGGAAGGGGCAATGACCGCCATTGCCATTCTAAAACGCGACAACTCTAGTCCTTGTATACTGAAATTATTGAAATGTTTCACTGCCACATATCACAGTCTACATATCGTAATGATGAATGAACATGTTTTAATATAATAAGTACATACATATTGTTAAATCCCTATGTATATGCAAATGAAGAAAATGTCTTCAGTCGGTATCTTGTCGTACAGTCGCGAGCAGGTCAAACTATACGAAACTGTCAAATTTCTCCAAACGATTTATAACCTTAAAATGTTGATTCTTAAGTTCAAAATCGAATGAGAAAATCTGACAGTTGGTGGTAACGTGATGTGCTGACGACTGTACCTAATAACTGAATTCGTGGCCTAGAAATATTTATAACTAATTAAGAATATTTATTATTATGGTCGTTAAGTAACGACTAAGCAGCACCTAAACAAACGAATTGTGAAATGGATAAAGTCAGGGCAATAAATTGTTAAGCAAATTGACGACTAACTTAAATTGTCCGTATAAGTAAATCAGTTGTATGAAATGCCTTTAACAAGGCCAATCGACGCAGGGTGTCAACTTGCTTAAAAAATAATTTTCCTGTCTGTACATTATCAAATTGCTATATAGTAATCTGTTTTTTTTTTTGTATGATAAGAATGATCTCTTCTGGTACACCTCCAGAATCAAATTAAAATTCGTGGCATAAATCCACTCAATTTTGCCTAATACTCGGAAAAAACATTAAAAAGTATCATCATGTTCCTTAGAATGCTATTGAATGAGCGGTTGTCGACTTTAAAAAAAACCTGTAAGCGTAATTAATTGTAACCTGTGTATCTAAGATTATTTTAGGAAAAATATTAAAATTCCTTAAAATTTATACGCGCATGGGCATAGCCAGCAGTCGGTAATTAAATAAATAAAATAATATTAGATTTATAGTAATTATAGTGTAAAACTTAAACTGAGATCAAGTGTCCTTTAATCGGGCGTCGAATTAATTGGACCATTCATGATTATGTTATTTAATACTATAATAACTACATATACGTAGATACTTATCAATAATTGTTGCAATGAAACCAATTTAAGTTACACTGAAAACGATTTTCAATTAGGGACAAATGTAGGAGTAATTGTGGGTATACTAAAAGGTACACCTCTGCCTAACCCTTCGGCGAATACAGGCGTAATGTTATATAATATGTAGAATTAATTAAAGTAACGATTGAGTAAAACTAAAAAGTATTGAAAACCATTTTCAATTAGACAAAAAAATAACATTACAAAAAACTTTGTAATTCCAATTTGTAACATTTTTATTACAAAAAACCCTGAAATACGTTTGTATTAATTACGATATATAGTAAAAAAAAACTCAGCTATGTATCAGCCATGTAATAAGCACACAAATCCAATAAGTAAATGCCTTAATAAGACCAGATTGTACTGTAGTTTGTTGACATAGTCTTAAGCGTATGTTTAATAAAGAAATAAAGAAAATAACACCTCTGGTTCACGTTTGTCACTATTTTATTAAACACACAACCTTTCTATGTAACTCAGGAGAACGTAGGCAATGAAAGATCAAATGAAATCTTGTTCCTTTTATTTTCTTTTCTTGTCTGAATTTATTTGCGAAGCGTGATAGTATTTTTTGGACCGGAGAATTAATCCACAGTTATACTAATATTATAAATGCAAAAGTAACTTTGTCTGTCTGTCGGTCAGTTCACCTGTTTGTCTGTTTGTTTGTAATACCTCTTCACACCTAAATCACTGAACCGAGCGTTACAAAATTTGACAGGCACCTGGCTACTTTTCATCCTGTATAATTGTATAAAAAATGATGAATTATAAAACGTACACAGAATAAATATTATAGTTATGTACTAAAGCCAAGCTAACACTATTTTGTAACTTATAATAATTAGCTACAAAATAGTGCTAGCTTTACATAAAACGTTATTTGGCGGTGGTAAGATAGTAATTTAATTACAAGATTTTGCCTGCGCGTCTGTCCTTCTGAAATTGATACAAAAATAACTACGTGGCGTACTGTAATGTCTTACTGGCCTTAGGTAGAGTTTATGTAGATACCCATGTAATGGATCACAGCACAAGGACATCCAAGGACCATAATAGTAGGTACTTACTAATTCTATGAGGACACTACTTAGAGTAGTATTTACCCTCTTGACAAAGTCACCTTTAACGATCCCCCCCCAAAGGAAGTACCTGTTTGTCTGTCTGTTTGTTCCGGCTAATCTCCGAAACAGCTGGACCGATTTTGACAGGACTTTCACTGGCAGATAGCTGATGTTATAAGGAGTATCATAAGCTACTTTTATATCCCGGTAGCACGTTCCTGTAGGATAATTTACGACGCCCACGCGGGCAGCATCTAGTTCAAAATATTTAGAGACGTGAAAAATATATTGCAACTTTAGGAAAAGAACTACTTCAATAAAGTAAATATTTATGGGTTCCACAGTATTTATTGTTTCACTCGAGATCACTTACTTGCGATCAAAAGTTTAATTTTCAGGTTCGTGTAATTATATAAGTAGCCATAAAAATAGGTTAAACTTACCAGACTCTAAGCTAAAAATGCACTCAACAAGTTTCTCCAGAAAAAATTAAAGAAGAACAAAATTTTAATACATGCACAAATAAATTAAAACGATTTCTATTATTAAAATGCTATTACAATATCAATGAATATTTAAATGACAAATTTTAAATTACATGAATTATAAAATAATCACAATATAATTATAGTAACTAGCAACTAATTGGTCAAATAAACTCAAACTCAAACTCAAAGCATTTATTTCGAATAAACCAATTACAGACACTTTTGAATTGTCAAAGGGTCAGTCAATCAGAAAAATGAAGCTAGTTGCTCATTCCAAAGCGTAGTAGGTACCTATGGAGAAGAACGGGCAAGAAACTCCATGGACACTCTTTTAAATCAATATATAGTTACAAAAAACAAATTGTTTACATCATTCATGTTCAAATTAAAAATGTGAGAACGATGTAGAAAGACGTGCACGTTTAAAGTATCCGTAATAAAAAAGATAAAAAAAAACAATTCAAAAATTTAAATTAAAATAAGCCGTGGCAGTCAAGAGTTGACCAGTCCCTACTGACGGCGCCCGTTCACGAACATGACGCATGGATCAGCACCATTCAGCTCTACCATTTTGAAGGGAACTTAATGATCCAACACACACGCCACCACCAGCACCACCACCACCATGACATACTCTCAGCCGCCAGGGCACATTCAAGTCAATGAAAGACGAGCCATATAAGCCCTCTTCCTCTCTCCTACTTTTGGTGTGCCCGACAGGGTCCACAATGGTCATATTTTTGTAACCCACCACCTAAGTTCACATGTGGAAGCAATAAATATATTGAGTATTGAGTATAATATATATAATTCGTAACACCATAAAAAATCTATCAATACTTACATTATAGGCCATTTAATTATTAAGTAAGCAGAATTTAAGTAATTTTTAACCCTCCTCCCTCACCATTTCCAGCAAAACTAAGAAAAGCTGTTACTCCCCTTCCTATGCTTATGTAAACAATTGTATTTTTTTTTAAATCTGTTCAGATTTTTTTACTGTTATTCATGAGTCTAGAAATAAGGAATTTATAGACTACAAAGGAATTTAATGCCCATTTAAGGAATTTCCCTACTCGAGTTTTGGTGTATAAGTTGAAGCTGCTTCGAAGGACCAATAAGCGGAAAGTTTTTTGTTTTTTTTTGTTTTGTTTTGTGGGGTTAGAAATATTGGACGACACACAGAATTGAGCAAAAGGGAATATGAGGTTATGAGTGAGAAAAAGAATGATGGATGGACTTACTTGAGAACCTTCTGAACGAAACACGTTGACTCAAGGACAGCCTTTGCAGACGTCCCACGTGTTCACTGAATTTCTCCCTGTCACGGACTCACGGTGATGAACTATAACTTGGGTTTTAAATGTCACACTTGTGTCGGCCAACACTTATAAAATAAAGAGTTTTTGAGTTTCTTGATATAATAGCGGTTTTAATTGCGGCGCGGCGCGATGCGGTGCGGTTGGCTCCAGTCTCATTGCAAGAGTGTTTTTGCAAATCACTGTGGATTTATGCTGCGATTGGCTATCGCTGCGGCGGAAGCGCTTCTGATTCGGCGCTTGTGATGAGCATCCCTCTCTTTCTGTTGTATGGGAATTGGGAGGGAAGGCAATATAGCTCAAAACTGCGGTCGGCAATATTATAGTAACTATAATACTAAAGCTTGCGCGAGTAAGTTTTTTCTAACTTAACCATAAAACACCGCTTGAGAGCGAGTAAGCAATATCAATTATTTTGGGGAATCCCTGCAGGCTTAGCACAAGCACCGTCTTGTCGACGGAAGAATAGACAAAAATGACGTTTCGTGAAGACAGTACGACGGCAGCAAAGTGGAAAGAGTCAACTGCACTTTTTACGAAATTCAGTAATTTATTCACGTTTATCTTTTATTTTGCTTATATCTCGAAAATGGTGTGTCCTATCGCAAAAATAATTAAAATTTCGACCCCCTTTATAAAACCCTTAAACCACTAAAACTCAACATGTAGGTAAACTTTTTTCATTTTTTATTTTTTTATTTAAACTTTGCCCCACACTAGGAATTTCTCCTGTATTGTGGGTGCGTTTACAAACATTCAAACTCACATACACAAACAGCCAGACCCGGAACCACTACTTGTAGGTCATACAAATATTTGTTCCGTGCGGGAATCGGACCCGCGACACGCAGCGCAGCAGTCAATAGCTTAACCACTGCGCCAACCGTGCCGTCATTTTCCATACAAAAAGTGAAAACTTCCTTTTTTCCATTCCATTTTTATACTTTGAGGCCGTCGAGTAAAAAGTTTTCTACCGTCTTTAGCAAGGCGATTAAAAAAACAAATTGTCTTCACTACCTTAGACAACTGTCTTCTGAAATAGTCTACATTAAAAAGGACCTAGACAACGATTGGCAGAAACGAAAGACAAAATGACAGATTTTAGAAGGATTTTTACGGTGCGATGTCATAAATTGAGAAACGAAATGTCACTTTGTATGGGAATAGCCGTGTCTATTCTTCGAAGAGATAGACAACGTCATGCTAAGCCCGCTGAACATGCTTTTCGCTTTCGAGCAAACACAAGTAGGGTTGTCATAATAATATATGTTCAAATCAGAATTACAAATTTTTGCAGAAAAAAACAGAAAAAGTTAATAAATATTGCTGACGTAGTCACCATCCGGACCCCTGTTCCCATGTCATCAAAAATAAGCCCCCACCCTCTTTGGTGTTTACGTAAAACTTAAATGGTCGTGAGTGTAAAGTGCTCGTGACGGTACTTAGGTAAAGTAGGTATTTTTGTATACTTACTTTTCAAATTATGCTTTCTAGACGTGATAAAGACAAGAAACCTAGTAGGTATATGACCACCTTTTCCTGAATAATGCAAATAAGTAAACAGGTACTAATCATTTTAATGTCCTTGTGATTATGTAAAAACTTTTTGACAAAAAAAACAACCGACTTCCAAAAAAAACACTAAGAGACGTGAAAAATAACTTTAATTTCGGAAGTCGGTGGCCAAACACGAAAATACAAAACCAAAGGCACGGACTTCCGAAATTAAAGTTATTTTTCACGTCTTTTAGTGTTTTTTTTGGAAGTCGGTTGTTTTTTTTGTTTGGAAGTCGGTTGTTTTTTTGTAAAAAAGTTTTTGTTTTTCACTTTTTAGTTGCGGTACCTACCCCACACAAATTCGTATACCACTACTTGGTGTGTAAATAACAGTGACAGGAAATTATTAACACATCATCCATATAAACTAAGTGGAAAAAATCTGCAGTATTAAGGATAACTCAAAAACTACTGGTCAGACCTTGATCAAATTTAAATGGGACCACATGTGAAGCACCACCTATCAAATAAAAAAAGAATCATCCAAATCGGTTCACCCAGAAAAAAGTTATGAGCCAACACACATAAAAAAAAAAAAAAAACATACAGACGAATTGAGAACCTCCTCCTTTTTGTGAAGTCGGTTAAAAACAAACTCAACGTCTTTGAGTTCTATGGTAAAAAGACCAGCATCCTAATTGAGTAACACACTATCTACCACAATCTGAATCATTTTGAAGCCTATTGCTAATCCATTGCTTCATATGTTCGAAAAATTTGTCCGCTCAACAACGTAAATAACGCAATGAATGTTGTTGAACTGACAAAATGAAAACTATTCCTACTGTTAAGTTTTAGTGTGTAACGCAATTACCCCGCAGTTTGTTTTTATGCAGATTCAGTGACGTCGTTTTCATAATAATCGAAATTAGAGAACTTCATCGCTTATTAAAGTTATACAAGAATCTTATAGCGTGTGGTCAAATTCGGAACTATTGACGCCATCTTGTTTTATCAATACAATATCACAAAAATGAATCATAAATGTTCACTAACAGAAGCTCAAACATCCATATAAAGTTGTAAGTTGGTTGCTGAACCTCCAGAAGTAACATGTAGATAACTTTGGACAAGCTATGAAAGTTGTTGTTACACCAAACCAAAATATACTTAGGTATGTAATATTCAGAAAATGTTTCCGATGAGGTGAGGAGTTTTCTACGCACAGATTTTAATACTAATTAAGATGGTTTGCGCTTTGTCTACTTCATTTTTATCAAACCATATCTACCTTTGTTTATATAGAAAATCTTTGACCACGCCTCGATGGAAGTCTGCTACCTAACTATTTTCTATCACATGGATAGGCTTTAATGTCTTTATTACTGGACTGCACGATAGCAAAGACAGGGTTTTTTTTTTTATAGAACTAGTTCTAACTTTCGCAGTAATTTATTTATTTCGAACTTTATTCTCACAGAGGTTCTAAATACAACATTGACAACTCTGGTTTTTACAGTTTTTGTATTTAGAACTTCAATATTGGCGGGATGAAGATCGAAAATCAAAATTAGCTCGATGGTCTAAACATAAATCTTGTTTTGAATAAGGCCGAAATTGATTAAAAATTACTTTAAATATTTTGTCTATAAATATTTAGGTAGGTAGTTGACATTAAGTATATAATCAAAGGTAGTTACATACATCTTTTTCGTAACCTACTTGTCCCCCACCACGCCCAGACCACGCAGCCGCCGACGCGCGACGTGTCGACGTCTGCCGTCGACACACGTCGACGGCTGCGTTGCCCACAGACTATCTAAAGATACTACCTACCAATTGCCTCAGCCGTTGACGCGTGCCACTCGTGTGTATGGACACTTAAGGGGCATGGGCCAACGTAGCCCGCGAATTTCAAATTTTCTTACTTTTTTGCAATTTGCAGGTCAGTATCAGGTTGAATGGTGATCCAAATATGATTCACGACCGTATCAAATATGGCTTTACAGAATTATAACCATTAGAATCAGCAATTCAACTCCTTAAGTTAGAATTGCCCTTAAACGTCATGATTTCATGAAATAGTCATTCACTAGGGTAATAGGAACTTATAGAGATGTATTGCTGATTCTAATGATTTTAATTCTGTAAAGCCATATTTGTTACGGTGGCGAATCATATTTTAATCAAAATATAACCTGACAGTGACCTGCAAATTGCAAAAAACGTAAGAAAATTTGAATTTCGCGGGTTACCTTGAAGGTTCCGCCTTAAACCACTTTCGCTACGAACCTATACTCCAATTTGTGAAAAAAAAAAACAAGGTTGAAGAAGGTTCCGCCTTAAGGAATACTTTATAGGAAGGAGTTACTTATGGCTAATTGCCTTTACAGCACAAGTATTAATTCACCATTTGCTTTACCACTTTTGACAACAATTCCCAGTAAATTAAAACTTCAGTACGGTTGAAACTATCTAACTGTCACATAGACAAACAGACCTTGTTGGTTTATGACGTGCAAGCGACGTTTATTCTTAGGTTGGTAAAACAATGACGGAGTCGACTACACGGACTACACGTAATTCAAAGTGAAACAAAAATCAAACAGTGATTATTTATATTTATTCTCGTAATACAATTTCGTACAAAACGATTGACAATTTTTTATTTGTCTTCCTAACCTTTATTATTCTAATTGGTTCTGCTTACCCATTAATGGGGTAGCTCCTGGTTGCCCTTACGTTTATTGCACTTTCCAGGACAGTGTCAGGTTGCATGTTGAACAAAATTTGATTCGCGGCCGTAACAAGTATGTATTTACAGAATTATAGTCATAAAATAACAATCAATAGGACTATATGAATGTAGAGGGTTGTATTGATGATTTTAATTATTATAATTCTGTGAATACATACTTGTTGTTACGGTCGCGAATCATATTTTATTCAACATACAACGTGACACTGACCTGCAAATTGCAAAAAACCTATAAAACTTGAATTTCCCAGACAACCTGGTGCTTCCTCCATAAGGATAACCGGTATTTATTTAATCAAGAAAATCAAACATAAGAAAAGGTCATAATTTTATTTTATACATTTTTAGTTTTTTTTTTTATTACTCATAATCGATTAACATTATAGGATGAGTAACATTAAATTTAAATTGACTTTATATTATAACAATTTCATGAAACTTAAAATTACGGCAGATAATTAAAAGTTGGATTTAATACAAATGTTACGTCGATCGTTGAATTTGAATCTTTTAGTTTTATGGTTCCTTCAATCAGGTCAAGAAGGTGCGCAAAAAGTAAAAAATCTTACTTAAATAGGTACCTACTCAAATATTTTCATTCGTTCAATGATTTATGAGAAAATAAAATAGACATGCAAACAACACAAATAGTAATTTTATTAATATCTGATCTTTATATAAATCTTAAATTCAAACAAAATAAGCGATAAAAAAAAAACAACACAGTCCAGATTTTATGTGAAATAATAATTCGAAAGGAATAGGCAAATAATACAAACCAAACATAATAAAGGATAAAAAGAAAACACACGCCTCACATTTTTTTTTAAATTAATATAAAAATAAAAATATATTTAACATCTTTTAAAAATTTCCACCCACCTCTAAATAAATCAGTAGGTATTTCCAGCGATAGATATTATATTCTGCCGGACGTAAAATGAACCACCCTGCAATTTTTTGTAAAGGAACTATAACTTTTTAAATGGTCGTGAATTCAAATTTGGAACATTGATTACACAAAATGTCGGCCAGTCCGGCCAGAGTCCGGAATGTATCTTAAAACCACAGCCAGATGGGGTACAATAACACACCAAATCAATAAGGAATCGTATAACGATGGCAACTGCCACGGTCTATCAGACATTCACATTAGTCATGAATTTGACGCTCTGAAACTACACGCGAGCTCGCTACGGAAACATACGAGAAAATATTGATTGTGGAGTGCTTGATGCAAAAATACAGGCTTTTTAAGAGATTATTATTAATATTTTGTCGATTGTGTTAATTAGTAAGTAAAAGCAAAAAATAAACAAATCAACAAACTCATTTCCGTAGAAAGTAACAACAAAAAAATATTAAATTGAATTCTAAAGTAAATTTTCGTTCGATATCCATAAATAAGTTTTTTTTATTCATTTTATATTTTTTTACGGACGCCACATTATTACTTCAATCACCTGCCAAGCATCTCTAACCAAAGTAAATAGACAGTAACATTTAAACTTAGTCAGAAACAAAGACAAAAATAGCATCAGAACCTTTAATAACTCATTCAATACAAAAAAAGCAGAAACCATTGTTCTGACAAATGCGGCATAGGTACTGACATACCTATAAGTTTATGATTTAATTAATTAAAATGAAACTGTTTCACGAACGTTGAATCATTTCCGTAAGCATTATACATATTAACAACAACAACATATCATCACGCTTGTTATCCCCAAAGGGTAAGGCAGAGCATAATAAAAAAATAAAAAATAACATAATATTATTTCATGTACTTATACTTATTATACTTGACATTTCCAAGCGTTATTATTCTTTGAAGACCACGACGTTATTATATCTCACCACATAAGGCAATGAATTTTAGGCCAAATATATTTTAACTTTTTGCCATCGATATGCTTAGAAAAAGAAGAAGGCCATCCCTCAATCAATGCAAGTCATCGGCTAGTATGACTGGCAATTGTATTTTTATGGAAAACCCTTAGTAGGAACGCTTCCTGGAAGTCATTTTACCCCAGAACACCGATCCTGTGGCCTTCCTCAGGGATCGAAAAAGCAGCTGAATAAGACCAGCATGCGTAGCCTGGCCACTATAGAAACGGAAGACAAAATGACAGAAACGGAAGGCACGATGTCTCAAGAAAATAATGACTTTTTAACCGACTTCAAAAAAAGGAGGAGGCTCTCAATTCGTCTGTAGGTTTTTTTTTATTATTATTATTATTTATTTATTAAAACTTTATGCACAAGTAAAAAAATACTGTACAAAGGCGGACTTAATGCCTGAGGCGTTTTCTACCGGTCAACCTTAGGGTGATGGAGAGACTAAACATGGCAGGTGCAATATGCAGGATAGATAACTTGGCAATAACTATAAAATACAAGAATAAATATTAATACATAAATACGAATACATACATACATATATAAACAAAAGAAACTTTGTCATGAGAAATAGCGATCGGTAGAGGAGAAAACAAATCCAGCAAATCAACGCTGAAATGATTCGGCCAACTTCTGGCGGATATGCTCATGTGTGTGTGTGTTTTATGTGTTTTAGCTCAGCACTTTTTTCTGGGTGAACCGATTTGGATGAATCTTTTTTTATTTGATAGCTTGTGCTTCACATGTGGTCCCATTTAAATTTGATCAAGGTCTGACTAGTAGTTTTTGAGTTATCCTTAATACTGCAATTTTTTTTTTACTTAGTTTATATTGATGATGTGTTAATAATTTCCTGTCACTGTTATTTACATACGAAGTAGTGGTATACGAATGCAACTAAAAGGTGAAAAATAAAAATAACTATAATTTCGTAAGTTGCTGTCTTTGTTTTGTATTTTCGTTTTTGGCCACCGACTTCCGAAATTAAAGTTATTTTTCACGTCTTTAGTAGTGTTTTTTGTGGAAGTCGGTTGTTTTTTTGTAAAACAGTTTTTTGTTAAGAAAGTGATTTGTCTTCTTTTCGTAGAGTCGAGATAGAAGTGGTCATGCTACTCATGCTGATATTGTATTGAATGAGCTAATATCTATCAGGACAAGGACCTAAAGCCAGCCAGTCTTCAGTTGCTTCTTGATGGTCTTGATCTCCTCCAACTTCTTCACTGGTCGCAGCGGCTCTGGTGAAGCTGGTGGTATTAGCTGCTCCGTGCTTGAGGTCGAAGTTAGCCGCTTTGGTGGAGACGACGCCGTTTTGGCGGGCTGGTGAAGTAAATGTGCTAATTATTATGTGCGTCATATAAATGTATCTTATTTTTAACCTATACTGTGCCACTGCTGGGCAGGTTTCCCCCGTAAAGGTCTCCTTCATACTTTTCCATTCATCTTTGTCAGCTGCCTTTTCCGGCCAGTTTTTTTTTTCTTACAATATATCTACTCATTATAATTACTGGTACATATAACGCTGTGGTCTAGAGTTACATATCCAGGTCGAAAAGTGTTTTTGTTTTTTTTTTCCGTTAGGAATTCATTAGTAGCAGCCCGGAGACTGGATTGCCTGGTTCATGGTAATAGAATCACCTCATGGATCTTAAACATAGCTGGCGACATGAGGGAAGGACTATTAGCCGTATTTGTCTTGTTTTCTGGAGGTCTACTCCCTAAGCCGTAAAGCCGTAGTTTCGGCCTAAGTTACGGGCAAATGCTGCCCCTTATCACCTACAAGATTACATCGAAGACCGAACTAAAAATGAATGACATCACCATTTGACAATTGTCCTTAACTACCGATGTGTTTTTGCCCGGCGCGAAAGGTTAATTAATCGGGAGTAAGGTTCATTCTGAAGTATTGAGTTACTTTTGGACGGGCCCGTATCTTCGTTGACGGACTTACAGAGTAAGCCCCCTGATACTAAGGTTAGTACTGCACAGTATCAACACATAAGTTATAGGTATATGTCAAATAATTGGTTCAAGCAAGCGACCTTTCAAAAATGTTTGAATGTAAGTAGTATAACTAATTTATTAAACAAGAAAACCTGTGAGTAAAAACTGGTAACATTAAGAATAATTATTTTGGGTAGTTTCCCTCCAGGGCCCGCTTCAATGTTCCACCCTATTTATTTGAAAATACATATTTTATGTTAATCATGAATTTCCAAATAATTATGTTTTTGCTACGTGGGATTTCGCCTCACGGCATTCTAAAACATCGGCTAATTATAATGTTAAATTAGTTTAAGAAAATAAAACTCGAAATACTCCTGTTAACGTATAATAATCGAAGATGGCTACCGAAATATTTATGATCGCTTCTTTTTAGCCCACACACCGTGGACAAATAAGACTTTCTTAGTCTTTGTTATTCTTCAACAACACAAGAAAAATAAAATAATATGATGAATGAAATAATAAGACATTAAAAAGACATTTAATTCCAGCACGAAACAATAACAAACCTTACATTACGTTCTAAGTACACTCGAGAGCAATGAATCCGGGTCACTTAAAGATTGTTAAAAATCTCGGAAACTAAAAATGATAGGTTAATGCAATAAATTGTATTTAATAGACAATGTAATACTCCTTAAATGAAAGTAAAAAAAATATGAGTCACCATACATTTTATTAACACAAAATTACATAAAGAAAAAAACTGCTGATCTCTCCTTAAAACAAAAATAGGAAACATGAAATTTTTGAACTTTATTACGATTTTCTTGAATTTTAATACTTCGTATTGCCTCCTCGTGCTTCCATTACTGCGTTTACGCGGTTTGGCATGCTGTACACCAAGTTCCTTATACGATTTTGGGGAATATTCTCCCATTCCTCTGTGAGAGCAATTTTGAGCTCACGAAGCGTGATTGGGGGAGGGTTTCGTTGTTTTACGCATCTGCCTAGCTCGTCCCAAGCATGCTCGATCGGGTTGATATCCGGGCTGCGCGCTGGCCAGTCCATACGAGTAATGTTCATCTCTTGAAGGTGGTCATTCACAATCCTACCTGTATGAGGTCGGGCATTGTCATGCATAAATATAGCATCCTCACCTAAATTGACCATAAATGGACCAACGTGATCATTGAGGATTTCTTCCACATATCTTACGCTAGTTAAAGAGCCGTTTTCTATGATCACCAGCTCTGTGCGACTTTCAGAAGAAATTCCGGCCCACACAAGTACAGACCCACCACCGTAGGCTATTTTTTCTTCGATGCATGCTTGCTTGAATCTTTCCCCTGGTCTTCGATACACTCTGTGTCTTCCATCGTGCTTGTAGAGCATAAATTTTGATTCGTCGGAGAACATAACTTTTGACCAATCTTCAATACTCCAATTTACGTGGCTCTGGGCATATCTTAGTCTTGAAATACGATGCCCACGCTCCAGTTTAGGGCCGTTTGCAGGTCTCAGGGGTTTTAAGTTAGATTCAGCAAGCCGACGTCTTACTGTCCATGCACTTGGGTTACTTCCTCCGAGGCGTCGAAACTGATTTGTGAGTTCAGTTCCTGTGAGAAAGCGATTTCGAAGCATGGTGTTCACCAAGTATCGGTCTTCTCGTGCTGTGGTACACCTGGTTCTGCCCGTTCCTGGTCTGCGTAGGTTAGAACCAGTTTCTTCGTAACGTCGGAGAACTCTTTGTACTGTTGACAGCGACACACCGACAGTCCTGGCTGTATCGCGCTGACTCCGGCCGGTTTCCAGCATTGTAAGTATTCTGGTGCATTCTTCAGGCGTAAGCGACATAATTTCAGCTTGAATAATGAATATAGAGCACTATCAACATGGTTTATGTACCCACATAAATGACAGATTACAAACAAAAGCAAAACCAAATGCTGTAATTTCGTAGTTCCATCTTCGAAAGTGGCCCTTTTTCAAATTTGATTTTTTTATGATATAACTTTACAATAACTAAGAAGTTTTAATACCTTCATTTAAGGAGTATTACATTGTCTATTAAATACAATTTATTGCATTAACCTAGCTTTTTTATTTTCCGAGATTTTTAGGATTCTTTAAGTGACCCGGATTCATTGCTCTCGAGTGTATTTAAAGTATATTATAATATACTATGCAGCGTATAAAGTTTCTACTACTGAGCCACAGGCCTCCCCTCTGTGAGAGGCAAATAAGCGATAAATTAATCTTATTTCATATATTCTTCCTCCTAATTCAGCACAAAAATCTATCAGTCAATATATATTACCTAGTTCGATGAAAATAACTTCTATGAAAGAAGATACCGTAGACTCAAAGTTGTTCCTAGGCAGCATTTGAAGTTTACCTACTATATCTTATAAGGCGCAGATAAGACCGCTGGAGTTTTCTCAATATGCCCTTGGGAAAAAATATGTACAGTCACCAAAAGAGATAAGTAACCTGGGTCGTCGATATAGTTGAAGTTTAGTAAGAAACCCATAAATGTTTTCGAATAAAATTGAATTTAATTAATAGAAAACAAACAGGTCATTTAACAAATTAAATTTCATTCGAAAACATCCATTGGTTTCTTACTAAACTTCAACTATATCCGACGACCCTGGTTACTTATCACATTTGGTGACCGTACATAGTAGTGTTAACTGTCTTCAATCTTTACGAAGGATCGAAGGATAAAATAGAATTTAGAAATTACTCTAGCGCTATATTAGAGGTTGCCCGCAGATTATCGAATCTTCAGTTTGGTGGTTTAACATGAAGCAAGCCTATCACCTTTTTGGGACAGTAACTATTTAGTGACTTCTACTATAACTTTGAAAAATAGAGTTAAAAATCGAATGGCAATAAAAACCTTACATTCATTCGATGACAGACAAAGCACTGCACAAACCACTGGGTCAAGAAACATTGTTTATTCAAGAATACACGAGAGAGACAGCGAGAGAGAGAGAGACAGTTACAAGAGTTCCATATCGAAGGTGGAGCTTTTGAAAGTGAGCACTACGGAAGAATTTTTGGAAATCCATCCACTAAAGAGGTTAGGATAGGGGACGAAAGTTTTTATGAAAGTTCGTTATTTTAGCCGATGCAAGATGGGAAATACAATCGGGCACGTGCTTGTGTAGCAAGAAATTGTTATCTTTGTTGTAGATTTTAATTACCACCTACGCTTGAGCACGTTCAAAACAAAATTAAAAACCTCATGGTGAGCATTTTCATTAAAACAGCAATAAATTACTAAACTTGAAGAAGACGTCTAAATTAATAAGTTAGTGTCGCAGAGTGTGCTAAAAACACGACCATTTTATTTCATGTTCTTTTGGAAATATTGAATATTTGCTACAGTTGCAGACACCCAGTCCGCGGTGAATGGCTCACATTTTACGTCACAACGTGTTCTGAGGGAATGGTCGAAGGATAGAAAGCGAGTGGATCGACACAAAGTTGGTTCACTGTGTCGATCAAAAAAAAAACTTAAAAATTTGGTTAAAAAAATTTGGTAAGACTTCGTCTAAGACAACCATGGCTTAAATGGTTCTAAATTGTCTATACTATCTTCACCTTAAAGCTTTGCACCCATCTTCCAATCACCCTGTATATATATATATTTTTTCTTTATTAGAAGGAAACATTGCGACTTATAAGGAGGTCAAGGCGCTGAACCCTCAACAGACCAGACCTCTTAAGTAGTAGAAGTCGCTAAAGGAGGCAAAATAACCATTAAGTATGTTCCCTAGCATGAATTCTGATTTCCAGAAAGTTCGATGAGAACATCGTAACCTTTGGTAGAAACCTACGATAAGCCCTAAATCTTTAATAGGCTCTAATAAGTCGACTGGATTTTTAAGGATGATACGAATCATCATTAACAAAAATCCAGTCGACTTATTGTTTCTTCATTATTGTTAATGATGATTCGTAACAAAGTGTGGGCATGGGTATTAGGACAGTAATGCGATCAGGTACTTTATTGCTAATTAAAGTTTTCGATTCCATAATAATAATAACACACTCTAAAAACATCATGATACTCACAGCATCAGTAGCAGAAGTGGAAGGCTGTGGAGACGCGACCGTCGGAGGTGGTGGAGCGACTTTAGGGGGTGACGGAGGCTTGGTGGCGTCGGGGGGAGCCGGCGCGTGCGGGGGCGTGCTGGGTGTCACCTCCATTGTGGGTGCTGATGGCGCCTGTGGGGGGATTTTTAATATATATATATTTTTTGCAGAAATTACTTCAAATATGTATAATTTAAAAGGTTCCATTGTAACGTTTGAATGGAAGACATCTACATTTTATTGTTATGATATTGTTGTTGGATTATTTGAATTAGGTTGCCCATTTTAGATTCTTCTTCTTGGTAGACTCCTCTCACTTTTATAAGCTTACCTCAACTTTTTCAGGCCTTCGGGGTGATTGCGTAACACATTAACAGTAGGAATGGCTTTCATTTTGACAGTTCAACAACATACATTGCGTTATTTACGTTGTTGATCGGGCAAATTTTTCGAACATATGAAGCAATGGATTCAGAATCTGGATGGATTCTTCAAAATGATTCAGATTGTGAATAGATAGTGTGTTACACAATTAGGGTGCTGGTTTATACCAAAGCGTAGATAAGAAGAAAATAGATTCTCTTTAGTCTTTTAAACTGCTACATTTCTACAGGCTTAGAAACCTAGATAAATACTTCAAGTAGCTTTTGCCCGCGACTTCGCCCACGGAAACGTAGGTACTACTGGGATAAATAATCCTATGTCCTAACCCAGGTTTCTACATCGTTCTCACATTTTTAATTTCAACATGAATGATGTAACCAATTTTTTTTGTAACTATATGTTGATTTATAAGAGTGTCCATGGAGTTTCTTGCCCGTTCTTCTCCATAGGTACCTACTACGCTTTAGAATGGGCAACTAGCTTCATTTTTCTGACTGACTGACCGCTTGACAATTCAAAAGTGCCTGTAATTGGTTTATTTGAAATAAATGCTTTGAGTTTGAGTTTTCATGGTCTACCTGCCTGTGTGCCATTCTGATTTCATTGAAACCTGCTCAGCCGTTGAAACGTAAAAAAGGACTTCTTTCACATTTATAATATTAAGTATGGATCGTATTCTTACCTTAGCCTTCGTAGGCGCTGGTGGTGGAGGTATAGCTCCGTCTGCGGGTTTTATTTCAGGTACAACTGGTCTGGCCACTGCTATAACTTCTGCTGGCTTAGCCTCGGCGTCTTCAGGTTTATCTGGCGTCTGGGTCATACAAAAATAACAGTGGTATTATAACGGGAGTAAAAAAAACGCATTACGAAGCCGAGAGTCACCAGTTCTCCCCATTATTGTGATTATTTTTTTCTACTGGACTATATCTGGAAACCTTCTGCTTACGGAGATACTGACTGGTCAAAGTTAAAAGTTCGTTTTCTTACTTTACTTTGTGTAAATTATATAATCACCACTGCTCTCAAAAACGATACGAAGATATCGTGAGAAAATCGGCATGTCCTAGAACAAGAAGAATCGAAGACATCTACCAACCCGCACTGGGGTCGCGTGGTGGATTACGGCCCAGTCCCTCTCACAGACTCCTGTCTGTGGCCTGTATCCCAGCAGTAGGAACATTATAGACTATATGCTTTATGCTATGCTGTGTCAATGAAACATGTGAAAATGCAGTCCACAGAACCTATAATGTTTACTAAATGCAGTATGGATGCACTGATATATAATTTTGTAGTAAAAGACTTTGCCGGAGACACAAAGAAATAGTAGCATAATCAGAACAAGAGCCGTACATTAAACTGAAAAGTGTTAACAACTCCTGGTCCTAATTCCACCATGTCTAATAGAATTCCCTGAATGTCTATCAGCTATTGTCAGAAAGGAAAGTAATATCTCTTACCGGTTCTTCTCCCGATGCCGGTGCTCCTGGCGACTTCCTCTTGATAACCTTTGGTGGAGATGATTCTCCTGGCACGCGTTTCGCCTTCAAGGGACTTGGATCTATATGAAGAAACATGCCATTATTAGAACCGCATTTTTTATTAGTATGAATAAACGTATATTTGGTACCTTATTTTGGAACCATGAACCAATCATAGTTAGGTAAGAACTTTTGTTCTTTGACAAAAAAAAAAAAAAGATTTTTTTTCGTTAGCTGTTCAGAAAGTAATTTTGCTTGGTTATAATCTGACGGCTATACAATTAAAGAGTAGAACAGAAATATTAATTTTATTGTTTATAGCTTTAAGAGGGGGGATCCTTAGCTGTAGCCCACCAAATTCAAATTTTCTTTGGTTTTTTGCAAATTGCAGCTCTGTACTACGTCGTGAGTTGATCAAAATGCGATTCGCAAAAATTCGAAATCGAAATTTGTTCCACCTAAGAATTTTCATATAAATTATTCTGAAAAAATCTCAGGTGGAACAAATTTCGATAGTTTGACGTTTGATATGAAATTGATGATTATTATTCAGTAAATATATCATTCCTACAGTCGCGAATCGCATTTTGATCAACATACGACGTAAAAACTTTTTTACAAAAAAACAACCGACTTCCAAAAAAAACACTAAAACACGTGAAAAATAACTTTAATTTCGGAAGTCGGTGCCTTTGGTTTTGTATTTTCGTGTTTGGCCACCGACTTCCGAAATTAAAGTTATTTTTCACGTGTTTTAGTGTTTTTTTTGGAAGTCGGTTGTTTTTTTGTAAAAAAGTTTTTATTTTTCACTTTTTTAGTTGCGGTACCTACCGCAACTAAAAAGTGAAAAATAAACCCCACACAAATTCGTATACCACTACTTGGTGTGTAAATAACAGTGACAGGAAATTATTAACACATCATCCATATAAACTAAGTGTAAAAAATCTGCAGTATTAAGGATAACTCAAAAACCACTGGTCAAACCTTGATCAAATTTATATGGGACCACATGTGAAGCACCACCTATCAAATAAAAAAAGAATCATCCAAATCGGTTCACCCAGAAAAAAGTAATGAGCTAACAAACATAAAAAAAAAAAAAAAAAAAAACATACAGACGAATTGAGAACCTCCTCCTTTTTGTGAAGTCGGTTAAAAACAGAGCTGCAATTTGCAAATAACCAAAGAATATTTAAATACGACGGGCTACAACTGAGGATTCACCTTAATTAAATCTAAAATCAATATTTCTTCATATCTGACATTTAAGTAGGTCATTGAACTGTCTTCCGATCATCGAATTCTTGGAACAAACCGTAATTACATGTACACCCAATTTGTGGCGGCGACTGGCGATTAGTAATAACCATTAATCTTGCATAGACAAGCCACGCAAACATACATACATAGTAATTAACAAACGATATTATAGTAGGTAACCGAATTATTATCAATATGATCGATTAGGCATAGTCAACAGCTAGACTCGATTAATACCGATTTCGAAATTTTGAAGCCAATTTGATACTATCTGTAATTTTGAATATATAACTGTTTGTCTTATGAGTTACAGTCAACCCGAAAGCTAAATAAACATGATAGATTCGGTATTTATGTGCTGTTCTATAATAATATTTTACCGAGTTATGCTGAAACAGAAAAAAATGGAACGTTTAAACCCACATGTTAACTCCGAATTATAACTGTGAATTATAGAGTTAATAAAATGTAAGTAATCGTCCGCGTATTAAGAGGGCGCACACGGGTCCACTAGCGCCACTCCTTTAAAAAAGTATTATCTCATGACTGAGAAGGAATTTTGAAAAACGGCTCAATAAGCGACCTCGGTAAGTGTGTCAAGATTTTTCTAATACCTGTTATAAACTTTCATATTGAGACACGAAGCAACAAAATACGATCTAAATGAATGTGGCCGCTTTTGTTTAGATCAAATTTTGTTGCTTCATGTCTCAATATGAAAGTTTGCTAGTGGACCCGTGTATGCGCTCTTAAACATTTCCGTAATTTTTCTAATGGAACGTAAACGAGGCAAAAGGAGTAGGTATGTAAGGATCGTTGCAGGTGGCGTTCTGTAGTTTCTGCCTACCCCCATGGGAAGAAGGCGTGAGTTTGTGTATGTATGTATCTATGTATATTTTTTCTAATATAAAAGAAAAGGATAGAACTATAAGTTAAAACGAAAATAAAAATAAACAATAGACCAATGAATTATTACAACAGAACGAACTTATTAATTTATCTCATTAATTGGTCTCAAGGGCGCGTTTATACGTAGAGACATCTACTTAAATATTTTCTTAGTAGGTAATAAAGGCATTTTTCCATAACCTAAAGCTACTATCGGAAATTATTCCCAACTGTCCATTCCTAAACAGAATAAGTACTTTAGTCATAGTGAATCTAGTAATGTTTTCTACATATACAATTGTAATTCTTAGTCTGAACTTTAGTTATATTTGGTACTGTCAAACGGGTTGAATCGGGACAAAACTTTAAAAGGGATTTTACCATTGAAATAACATAGTTTGTGTTTACTGTAGTATAATTAACGACTGAGTGCCCGTGTTGGCAACAAACTATATTATTTCAATGTTAAAATCTCTTTTAAAGTTTCGTCCCGATTCAACCCTGAATCCCTAATCACCCTATTTGTACAGTACCTTCTACAAACATAGACCAGAATCTATCATTTATTTTTCTATAGATCAATAATAAAGTATCATTAGTTAATCTAATGAAGCAGAAGATTTATTTTCTCATTCTGCAGTAAGAATCTTTAAGTGGTCTCTTACGACGCCCACCGGATGCGATATCCTGGCATTTTGCCAAAACAAAAAAACATCTTTGTTGAGTGCGGAAAACATACTTTAGCGTGAATATGCGTTCCTTGCCACATCAAGGACATCGTTAATCAAACAAAATAATATAAATGGTGAGAAAGTGTTTCTTAACACTTTGTTTTGCTCTCAGCTCCAAAGATAACAAAAGGAACCTTAACATCTACAGGGTGGGTTACAGGGATTTTTGTTGGCAGTTGGCTATAATATTTTAATACCCGATTCTAGACACGCAAGCATCGAAATTATGTAACGGTTATTTAAAAATAAAACATATTTTTTTACCGTGTTGGTTTATTTTCGTTAGTGCACATTTGTATGAATCAGCTGATATATTTTCTTTATAACCCACGAAAAATTTCTACGCTAGAATCATAATACACACATCAAAAACGCCTAAGGATCAAGCACGTTTTTGCTAGTTACAAAAAATCAGGTTATTTAATTATATTTTTTGTAACTCCTATACTTTACCGATACTTTTTAGTAAATTTCATCATTTCAAGGAAATAGTTTTAGAATTTTGGTCAAAAGATGAAAATCTTCCGTCAAGTCGTACTTTTACAGAATTGTGCAACGAGTTTGAGGACAAATTAGTAAAAAAAATGCCATACTTCTGAGTGGAATCAATACAAAACAACGTTATTATGGAGAGAAGATGTCGTTTGAGCCGAGAAGAAATTATCAGAGCCGTGGGAATGTTAGAAGCTGGTCACGTGCAGTGTGAATCGCTGTGGGCACTACGTAGAGTGTTATAAGTCAACTTTAGACATGTTACCGCATCACTGGCAGCGTTGCAAAGCGACATGGTGGACGAGCTCGCTTCACCACATGTAGACAAGATCGTTACATACAAATTACTGCTCGACGAAATTGTACAATGACCGCGATGATGTTGGTTACGAGGTTTCATAGCTCTTAGGGATGTTAATAAGCGATTAAACCATAAGAAATCGCTTGCATGAAGACAATCTCTGTTCCCGTAGGCCGCTATGTGTACCACCTATTGAGCCCCGAAATCGCACAGCCCGTTTATAATGGGGTCGTGAACACAGAAATTGGGTAGAAGAAGAGTGGTGTTTTGTGTTATTTTCTGACGAATCTTGCTTTCGTATGAGGCCAGATACTAGACGTACACGGTATTGAAGGACCCCTGGACGCCAAAAACGTTTAAAATCATGCCAGGAAATCCATGTATACAGTGGTGGAACAATCATTATATGGGCGGGTATTTGGATTGGCGGAAGAACCGAACTGATTTGGATCAGAGGCAATCTCAATGCACAGATTTACACTGAAACGATTGTATCAGTTATTGTCATTCTTTTGCGGAGCCAATTTGGTACTCAATTTCTGCTTATGCACGTCCACACACTGCCAGAGTCGTTGCAAACACACTTGCCGCAGCTAATATCAACGTCCTACTATGGCCTGCTCAATCGACAGACTTGAATCGTATTGACCACGCATGGGATATGATATGCTTCAAAGAAGAGCTCTGCCAAATATGGATTCCGTACACACACCAGAAAATCTTATTCGACTGTTACAACGGACGTGGGCGGCCATTCCGCAACGTGATTTGGATGAACTCATATTTAGTATGCTAAATCGCTGCGATTGTGTTATACGCGTTCACGGTGGATATACAGACTACTAATTTTTTATTTCTTTAAAAACTTTTATTGGGTATTATCTTTTTATCACATTTTAATGTCAGGATTAACTATGGTGAAAGATCCAACATGAGCAAAATCGCGAAAAGTCTTTATTAATGCAAAAACAGACAGTACTTTGTCGATCAACACATACGAAAACATTTTTATTTAAATTCAATAGGGCAATAAAATATATATTTCTAAATACCTTGATCCCTAGACACTTTTGATGTGTGTATATGCTGAGTTCATGGGCGTTTTATATAAGCATTGGCAACGGCTTGTTCGTCGATGTCCCTTATACCGTGTATACTCTATGCAGATACATAATCGGAAGTTGCAAGTGTCCTTCTTCTGCCTACCCATGTTACACGGGGTAAATCCCTTTTGTACGTCTTTGTGTGCATGCTTTTGTTATTGTGGTTTTAGTAGGTAGTTATATAATCTAGCGCGTTAACCTTCCGTTTATAAATAGACAAAGACAAGAAACAATAGACAATAGATAGAGGGACTATTCAGACTAATCGGACTTAAACTAGTAGACCTCTATAGTTAAATTAACCTAAACAGTTGAAAAAAACAAAATTCATAGGGTCAAATAAAATTTGCTAGCAAACCCCACCGCATCTGTGAAATTTCGTCAAGTTCTAAATAAACTAAAAAAATATAATTAGCCTCGATACGCTCGTCGCTCGTCTCTCGAGGCGCTCGTTAGGCGTTTGGGCCAACGGCCTGATTCAGAAGACATTACTCCTTGACACGGCTCGCATCGTGAGTAGGTTCCTGTCTCTGGAGTTCGAACCACCGCCACCGGTAGCTTGGACCCTGCTTTCGAAACCGGCGATCACATTTTTTAATATTTTTAAATGTTTTCGTCAATGTTTTTATAAAATATTTAAAAATGTATTTAATAAGTATGAAAATAAATAAACTTAATTATAATAATAATTATATAAAAATAAAAATAAAACATGATGTTCGTTGGTAAGTGCATTACTTGAGAGCGGCTGCACCAATTCGTTTTTTTTTTGTACATAATATTCCGAATAAGGTTTTAGGAATATAACAATTGGAAAATTTTGGATAAACTCAGATCTTTTTAGAGAAATTTTAACAGGACCAACGTCTGTTGAGTCAGCTAGTGTATAAATAATAAAGTCATGGCTGAAAATAACAAGATACATTGGCATATTATTTACCTGGTTGTGGTGAAGTGGTTCCATCACCAGGTGGACTTGTGGTTGTCGGCACAGGACTGGCGACTCTTGATGCACCGGGCGCCGGTGACGGAACCGTGGGCGGTGTCTGGGCAAAGATGACGTCATTATACAAATGCTTACAATATAATCGCAGTTATAATATTTGAAGCAATATAGGGCTTAGCATAAAGCCTCGAGCAATGCGACTAGCGACGCGACTTGCGTCAAGCGATACGCGCGCGTCTTCTGTTTCAGTCTGTCACTCCGCAAGTCGCGTCGCGGTGAGTCGTGGAATACTCTAAACTACTTCTTTCATTTATATACTCCGCAGTCGCTGTTGCTAGATGCGCAACGCTTGAGTGTCATTAAGGGTCCTGGCACTAATGGCCAAGGGGTAAGTGCTACGGCGTAGACTGTCGTAGCGACGTAGCTTGGCCTCATAAGTCGTATTCTTCGTAGTGGCGTAGCTGATAGATTGAGGAGTGGGAATGTAGTCGTAGTATTGAAATATTTGTTTACAGGTTAAGATATAACTGGCGAAATGAGGGTGTAGGTATGTCTACTTATAGGTACTCCTCTGCCTATTCCTTCGGGGAAAAACAGGCTTGATGTTATTAAGATTTATGCCATTCCCAGAAAAACAATAGCATCAAATCTAAAAGGCAACCTTAATATAAGAGGCTGTGACCTCTAAGTTTGTTTCGTTCTTTCTTCTCAGAGTAGTCGGATAGGAAACTCCGAACTCATCTAGTTTAAAAACATAATTTATTTTTGACATGATAAACACGCAGAAACTACAGAACGCCACCTGCTACGATCCTTACATACTCCTTTTGCCTCGTTTACGTTCATACATCTGGTCATACACGCACGCTGCGCTGGTTGGGTGTATTACGCATCTGACCTTTCACATGATAAAGTGTTTTTTTAAACCAATTTACAATAATAAATGTCATTTATTTTATGATACTCTCTTTAAAAATGGTCTAGATGTTGATATCTCAATGACCTCGTAACTTTGTATCTATGACATGCAATGTATAACAAATAAAACTTTTCCCCAATAACCTCACCACCAGAAAAGTCTCTTCCATGTTTGTTTCCATTCATAAAGAAGTAAATTAGAGAAGTATGAACAACACCCACACAAGTTTCTACTGTGATGCATTTCAAATTATGTCGGCATACTGTTTGCTAACTATAGCGAAAACTGAAAGAGTCACTGAAAAACTAATTATTGTATGTACGACGTACGTATGACTTTTATATGACTACTATTCATAGTAAAATTAAAATGTCAGACACGAGAATTTACAAAAGGATTATTAAAATTATTTATACCATTGCCACTCGAAAAAGGGCATTTGATTCATCCATAATAGTGACTAAAACTCTCTTTTAGTCACTAAGTGAATAAAAACATTTTGAATTTGGAACCAGCACGAATTATAATTATGAATAATGTTCAAAAAATAAATAAAACGTGCTGAAAGTACCTACTGGCTGGCTAAATGGAGCTATTCCATAGAGCTTCAAGGAGCAAAGGATCGTCAGCTTTATCTGACGACTTTGAAAACTTGGATTTGAAGTTTTTTAACCGACTTCACAAAAAGGAGGACGTTCTCAATTCGCCTGTATGCTTTTTTTTTATGTGTGTTAGCTCAGAACTTTTTTCTGGGTGAACCGATTTGGATGATTCTTTTTTTATTTGATAGGTGGTGCTTTACATGTGGTCCCATTTAAATTTGATCAAGGTCTGACGAGTAGTTTTTGAGTTATCCTTAATACTGAATATTTTTCCACTTAGTTTATATGGATGATGTGTTAATAATTTCCTGTCACTGTTATTTACACACCAAGTAGTGGTATACGAATTTGTGTGGGGTAGGTACCGCAACTAAAAAGTTAAAAATAAAAATTCGCTTTGAATATTCTTTTAAATAAAAACTTTTGTACAAAAAAAAACACTAAAAGACGTGAAAAATAACTTTAATTTCGGAAGTCGGTGTCTTTGGTTTTGTATTTTCGTTTTTGGCCACCGACTTCCGAAATTAAATTTATTTTTCACGTCTTTTAGTGTTTTTTTTTGGAAGTCGGTTGTTTTTTTGTAAAAAAGTTTTTATTTAAAAGAATATTCAAAGCGAATGAAAGTTATTCTGGGGAAATCTGACGAAGGCACACAGTTTCTTCGTCAGATTTGCCTATTTAAGCCATGGGTTAGGCCGCAGACGATCCAGTGAAAATTAACGGCTCTGAAGATCACTTTATTTTTGGTCCTTATTCGAAATCTGGAAGTGAACTCCTGACCACGGGGCTACTGTCTGAAACCTTTCAAATATATTTTCGGTGTTCCCTCTTCATGCTGCACCAACTCAGCTATCAACTTTTCACCCTGCATAATTATGCTTGCTCAAAAACCCTCTGGTTCATTTAAAAACATTTAAAACTTAATTTCGTAAAAAAAAGTAGGGACTTTGACCTTCAATATCTCAATAACCAGCGGGGTAATTATGTAACACACTAACAGTAGGAACGGGTTTCATTTTGACAGTTCAACAACATTCATTGCGTTATTTACGTTGTTGAGCAGACATTTTTTTCGAACATATGAAGCAATGGATTAGCAATAGGCTTCAAAATGGTTCAGATTGTGATATATAGTGTGTTACGTAATTATGGTGCAGGTTTCAGGTACGTTACAGTACAAAAAAAAATGGTCACAATACCCGGGAAGAATAAGTGACTCTCGGCTTCGTTTAGCGTCTTTTTACACCAGTTAAAGGTTCTTCCTTTTCAAACAGGATACTATGAAGAACCGCAGCCTACCTTAACAGGTCCTGGTGTCGGTGCCGGCGATGTGGAAGGAACGGGAGACGTGGCAGGAGCGGGTGCGGGCTTAGGAGACACCGGTCTACTGCGAGCATCTGCTGCTGATAGTAATGCTCCTACTGCAACGCTAGGTATTCCTTCATCTCCTGTGTGGAGTGAAACATAAAAAAGAGAGAAAAAAAAATTGTTTGTCCCAGAAACACATAGGTACAGTCACCAAAATTGATAAGTAACCAGGGTCGTCGATATTGTTGAAGTTTAGTAAGAAACTGGTGATTGTTTTCGAATGAAAACTAATTTAATTAATAGAAAACAAACAGGTAATTTATCAAATTAAATTTCATTCGAAAACATCCATCGGCTTCTTACTAAACTTCAACTATATCCGAGGACCCTGGTTACTTATCTCTTTTGGTGACTGTACATAAAAAAACGAGTTAACACGAATAAAAAAAACAGATCTATAATCACGAGCACAGAAAAGAAGTTTAGATAGGCACTGAATTGTGGTAAACGTAATTTATTTCCTATATTGTTTCTTTTTTTATACCTAAAGGCGATTCTGGCCACTCATGGTTTGACAACGGCGACATTAAAATCTTGTTGGTTAGAATCACACCGTGCATTTAATTTAATACATCGTACATCGTGTATTTAATTTATTAAGGAATATAGGAATTAGGAAATATCCTATAAACTGAAGAGAAGGCAATATACAGGGTGGCAGCGACATCGACGCACTAACTGTGCCATGTGTGAACCATGAATTCAGCACAAGATTATAGACTAGCGCAGAAATTTTTCGCCGATTATTTAAAAAAAAACAGCTGTTTCATAGGAAAATGCAATACCTACGCGGCCAAGACTTATGAAACAGCAAAAAAATACTCTATACTTTATTGCATTCCATAATGTGTACATAATAACAGTTGGTATATTAAAACATCGAATTAATTATGGACCCTGTCGGGCACAGCAAAGTTAATTTTTAATAGGAGAGAGGAATAAGACGCTTTTTGATAAGAAAAAAATATATATTAAAATAAAATATTTATTATACGACAAATTTCAAAGCTGGAGGGTTCAGAATTATACGTACTGAATCCATGTGAACAGGTTGTGCGTCCATGTCCCTGCCACCGTGTATATGCACAGCCCAAATCTCAAGTAGTTTAGTCTCTTGGTTCCCGATACATCATTAAGTAGCATAAGCATAATCAGCCTATAATGTTCCCACTGCTGGGACACAGGCCTCCTCTCTCTGAGAGGGAGTGGGCTGTAATCCAGCATGCGGGCCCAGTGCGGGTTGGTAGATAACACATGTCTTCGATTTTTTTGTTTTAGGACATGCCGGTTTCCTCACGATGTTTTCCTTCACCGTTTTGAGACCAGAGCGAGCAGTGGGGCTTACGAGTTGTAGGTCGTAGGTTCGAACGCAGACAGGCAGTTTACTTTGTGTAAATTATTTCTCCATTACTACCACATTATTACCAACATATGCAGCAATTTAAGAAAATATTAATAAAGTTTTAAAATTACCTGGTGGTTTCCAAGGTGACTTAGGAGGTGACGTGGTCGGCTCCGGTTCACTCTCCGCGACCTCCGTGGATATATCCTTGATCAGCTCCAACAGAGTGTGTCCCGGACTGATTGGCATCTCAATCGGAGTTCCCGCTCTTGAACCTTCTGACCAAATGATAATTAGTTATATCGATAAATTAAGCCTATCGTAGTCAACTGCTGAACAAAGGCTTTTACTAATCTGCATAACGAGGTAATAAGTCCTGTCCTAGTTGCGTCCATTAGGTTTGGCTCAAAGGGCTTATCCAAAGTGAAATTCTATGCGCAATAACGATAACGGAAATGTAAATAATATTAAATTCAAAATGAAATAACTATAAAAAAAAAAAAAAACTCCGAGTCAAAAAAAGTCCTCTAAAAACGGCTGAACAGTTTTTGTTTTAGCTAAGAAAACTTCTCTATCAAGTCACCTTTCAAAAAAAAAACAAAATCTATTCAGCCATTTCGAGCTACGAAGCCGCAGACAGATACACAGATACAGACGTTAAACTTATAACACCCCTCTTTTTCCGTCAGGGGTTAAAAATGAATGGGACTGACATATGCTACCGAAAAGCTATGTCAATCCCATTGAAAGTCTTTGTAGAAATACAAAACGCTTTGATAGCTATTGCCACTTGTCTAAGCCCTCTGGATCAAGCCTATTGGATTTATAGAAGACTAGCCCGCGACTTCGTCCGCGCAAAATTTCTTGCGCCCCCGACCCAACCCGTCGCATCACATCGCCTGCCCGCGCTATTACTACGTTTTCGCTTAGCGTTCTTTCTGACGTTTTTCCTTTTTGCACGGTTCATATGGGTCCCAGCGTAATGATAAATAGCCTATAGCTTCCCTCAAGAACGGTGCTATCAAATGCAAACAGAATTTTTCAAATCCGAGCGGTAGTTCCAGAGATTACCCCCTACATACAACCTTACAAACAAACAAATTTTACCTCTTTATAATATTATTTGTATATTAATATTAGTATATTATCATAGAAGCCTAGTTAAATGTGGGGTAAGTAGATAAGATATCAACCTCACATGAGTGGTAGGTAACACTTGCGCTAGAAAAATCGCCTTTTACTGCTCCAATGAAAGGGGCTGTCAATATCAAATTGTCACCACTAATGTTCGGTTCACTGTCCCTATACTTCGTTACTCAGAAATTAAACTATAAGCATTGGTAATGGAAATGCAAATTACAAACTTCACGTCGTCACTTTTAACTTCATTTAAGTGCTTTATCAGAAACATTAAAAGCACTTAGTGAAGTACGAGTATTTCCTAGAAAATAATATTTAAAAAACTACTTTTTAAGAGAAACAACCTCGAAATTTGAAAGAATACTAGTTAATTTTAGCCAGTGCCAAATGAATACACTTGGCAGCCGCACTGGACTTTGTGGCACCAATTTGCAAAGCTTTTGCGTTTCTTTTTCTTTAATTTGTGACAGTTTGTCCTTTGTGCCATTTTTCTAATTGCCGCCGTTTTTATCTCTACAAATTTTAAGTCTAATGCCACCGGGTATACAGATTAATGAAACGTAACATGAAATGCAACACAAATGAGCCGTCCTGATTAATGCAATGCAACATGAAGCTAGGTGAATTTGTTTCACCGTGTGGTACATTTCATTTGAACTTTCACCACCGTACCCGGCATTATAATTTAGTTCAAAAGGCAAGTCACCAAAAAAAAATACACCATTTCTTGCCAGTTCACCGATCCTATAGTGAAGTACTGATCATAGACATTCCTAATATAGTTAGGTACTATAATAATTATGTATCTTCATAAACACAATCAGATTGTTTTCATACAAAGTGGCGCCGACCTTATCACATTAAATTATACCACCTATACTTCATGGTATACTTAGACGACATGTTATATTAATAACGAATAATGATAATATTATCCTAACTAATATTATAAATGCGAAAGTAAGTTTGTTTGTTTGTTATCGTTTCATGCCTAAACCACTGCACCAATCATCCTGAAATTTTGCATATACGTTGTCAGGTGTACTGAAACGGACATAGGGTACCATTCATCCCGAAAAAAGTACTGTTCCCGAAGAAAACAACAATAACGTTCTTATGATAATAGATGGCGCCACGTGTCTTTCGAATCATGATTGAATTATAAACCGAATTGATTGTCAAAGTCTAAATTAACGCGAGCGAACCCGCGGGCAAAAGCTAGTAAACTATAACTTCCATACGACATCTCACCTGGCAGAGGCGACCGCAGAACCAACTTCCTAGCTTCTTCCATAGCTCTCTGTAAGTTCTGCTGATTCTTGAACGACTCTCTACTGCGACAGCGGCCGATCTGAGACCTGGTGGAAACATTTATTTCATCATCGACTTACAAGCTTTGACTACTGATAGTGAGCCTTTCAATGAAAGATGGGTTATTGCCACGGATATCATGATTGTCAGAAGGATTGATGGTCACAGTATAGTACCCTGGGGTAAATACGGCACATCGAATTTTAATAAGGATTATTATATAGGGTGGCAGGGAAATCGACGCGCAAACTGTAACCATGAAGTCAGCACATGATTCTAGATCCCTAGGTGTAGAAATTAGTCGGTTACCAAAAAAAAATGCTGTTTTATAGAAAAGTGCAATACTGTCAAAATTTATAGAATAGCAAATATTAATTTTTAATAACCGACGAAAAAATTCAATGCAGATGTAGAATCTTGTATTCAGTCCATAGTAACAAGTTGCACGTCGATGTCCCTGCCTCCTTGTATTATGTATACTGCTACAAGGATCTTTTGGTGCTCGAATGACGTTACCAGGGGAGCGCTGTAGGTAAACATTAGTATAATTGTTCTGTGAAATCCATTGAAAAAACAAGATGGTGGTATTAGTTCAGCCTTAGTACCTTGTAGCGCTATAGTTATGAGTGACAGAGTTATACGAAGCCGAACTTCTTCTGAAATTCGAAGTGCCATATTAATGGCTGTGTACTACAAAAGATCCACCACAAATGACACAACAATCAAAAATACTTACGAAATTCCAGTACTTGCAAGCGTCTGATCCCACTTAGCGTTAGAGGTGCTCGCGATTGCCAGTTTGGCAATTCTTCTGAACCGGGACAGTCCATCTTCATCCACTGGTTTTTCTTCATCCACAGCCACCGGAGCCACTTGGAAGTCCTTCATCAGGCGACGCTCCCATATCTTCATTCGCTTGCCGAGAACCACTGTGAAAGAAACGAGGATTGTTTAGAATTTTGAGAATCTGAGCTAAGCGAAAAATGGAGGCACCCATGCCTAAAGATTCAGATCGAATCAGGATCTAAATACAGTAAACTTTAAAATTGGGTTTTTACTAGGGGCACTGCCACACGCATCAGCCATTTTTATAACTTGCTTCTAAACTTATCTGCGGGGTAATTAGGCTTCAAAATGATTCAGATTGTGATAAATAATGTGTAGTAATAATAACACTTTTATCTTTTAATTTCTTATTCCTTTATTATTTGTATCTAATGATCTATCTATCTAACCCCTTACTCACTCTTCTCTTTCCTATCAGTATAACTGACATCCATGCCGTTCTTCTCGAACACTTCGAGCAGTTCATATCGGAGTGCTGACACGTCTCCCTTCAGTTCGTTGATGTCATCCTCTGTGACCTCTTCGTCGTCCGTCTGACTGTGCATGACTGATACGTATCGCCAGTCTAGAGCTCGTGTTTATAATTTGCATTACCCCCTTACTTACCCACTTTGCTGGCTCATTAGACCTTGTTCTAGCAAAATATTTACTTGAATTAAAACTTTTGGCCATTCTTTTAATTACTCCTATATTTATATCTAATACTATACTCACTCTTCTCCTTCCGATCAGTAAAGCTGACATCCATGCCGTTTCTCTCGAACACTTCAAGCAGTTCGTATCGGAGTGCTGACACGTCTCCCTTCAGTTCGTTTATGTCATCCTCTGTGACTTCTTCGTCGTCCATCTTTCTGTGCATGGCTGATACGTAGCGCCAGACTACAGCGCGCATGACTGCGGTGTAGCGGACATCGATTTCTTTTTCTGTTTCTTCCTGCGATTAAAAGTAGAAATTAATATAATCATCAGCGCAAGCAAATGTCGTCCTCGTTCATTACTGGTCATGCTGATTCCCGCGAGCTGGCTCTGCGTAGTACGCAGTTTCATTAGAATAATAGGCCATTGTACCTACTGGATTGGTTACCACTGACGAATTACTGTCAAGACTAACAACGTTTAATCTGACGGTATTGTGTAGCTGTCATTTATTTAAAAAGTATTGACACATGTGACAAAGTTTTCTTAGAGAATCTTTTACAGAATATTATTAAATTGACAGTTAAAATGTGTTCCAAATATATTTATGATATAATATGGGATGCAAGATGGATATTTTTATAATAAACAAGTAATTAAGTACAGTAACTAAATGCTCGGTAAGCTGAAGATTCGTGGGCTGGAGCGATTTCATGATGACAAGAGATTGTGTTGTGAATCAATCATTCGCATAATTATTCGGTTCTCATTAATTCAGTCGTTAATTAACGACCGAAGAACAAGGCATAAGGGCTAAGGACGATAGTTAGTTCCTTTGTGGTATAAAAGGTCAGCTCGAAATCCTTCTCATTACTTAATTATTTTTCTATTATTATTTATTTTATTTTGCCTTATGTATTTTTATGGTGTACAATCAAGTTAGTATAATGTATACATAAACAAAGTATTAAAAAATATTATCTCCTATGTTTTTTTTTGGATTTCATAAGCTATTAGATTTTACTTATTAACAAACGTCGTGTCGCTTTTATACAGTTAGGTATATGATGTTATAATAACTTCCTGTCACTGATATTTACATAGCAATTAGTGGTATACGAATTTGTGTGGGGTAGGTAGGTACCAGAACTAAAAAGGTTTTTTTTTACAATAACTAATACTTCCAACTTCTCTTCCAACTTCCAAAAGAAACACTGCAGTAAAAAATAACGGAACTTTAATTTCGGAAGTCGGTGACTAAAAACGAAAATATCACCAACTCCAACATCAACCAAAGACACCGACTTCCGAAATTAAAGTTCCGTTATTTTTTACTGCAGTGTTTCTTTTGGAAGTTGGAATTTCACTTTGTAGTGTGTTTTTTGAAGGTCGGTTATTTTCTTTTACATTGACATTTTACATTAATTGATTTGAGATTTTAAATAAATTGTGCCACGCACACAAATTCACATAGCGATCCAGCCAGTGATCCTGCAGAATGATCTAATCGCGGATCTAACCGTTACATAAGTTTTCACTTTGACTTGACTGATAGTTTCAATTGAGCTTTGTTACTTCTATCTAGAAGTAACAACCCACGTCCATGGTAAGTAGTAAAGTGATATTTTATGTGGGTATAGATATTATGTCTATTTATTATAAACCTAGTCTTGCCATAAATATTGTCACGAATTTTTTTTTTTTTTTTTTACTGCAAATAATATTTATTACTTTTACAGTGTGTTAGTTTAATACATATAAAACAATTTAAAATATAAAAAGCTTATTCGAAGTGGTCTCCATTGGCTGCAATACAGTCCTTTAAACGTTGAGGCCAGTTATCAATAGTAGCACGCACTCTTTCCATGGGAAAATTCTTCACTGCCAATCGTATGGATTGTTTTAGGGACTCCAAATTATCATGGCGTTTAGAGCAAGCCATACTCTCTAAAACTGACCATAAATCATAATCCAGCGGATTAAGATCGGGACTAGACGACGGCCAATCTTCAGCTCTGATGAAGTCCGAAACGTTCACTTCCAACCAAGACTGCGTGGACCGAGCTTTATGACCCGGCGCCGAGTCTTGTTGGAAGGACCATACTTGGTTATTGAACATGGTGTTGTTAAGGGGCTTAACTACCTTGTCAAGAATGGTATCTTGATACACTTGTGCCGATGTTTTGATACCTTTTTCACAAAAATATGGCTCAGTCACTCCTGCATAGCTAACACCCCACCAAACCATCACTGAAGTCGGATAATGCCCACGTTGCACTCTGTCAACTAATTGGGAAGCTTTCTTAGAGCTTTGAGCATAAATACGGGTCATTTTGTTTGTTAAAATGTTGCTCAATTGTAAAGATTTTCCCATCCGTAAACAAAAAAAATCTGTGACCTCCCTTTGCGTACCGCTTCAGTAGTTGTTTCGATTTTACCACCCTATTCTTTTTTAAATTATCAGCAAAAAAATGACCAGTGACCTCTTATAGGCTGCAAGTCCTAAGTCATCTTTTAAAATACGCGACATGGTTCTGGGTGCTATCTTCATCTCCCGAGATAAAATCTTTTGCTTTCGGACAAGATTTCTTCGAATTCTTTCCCTTACTGCTTTGACCACCTTTTTCGTACGAACACTACGTGGACGGCCAGATCTTTTTCTGTCACAAACAGAGGAGGTCGCATTGTACCTATTAATAGCCCGGTACACAAACATTTCACTAATACCAAGCGTATGGAGAGTTTTAAAAATTGCATTTGGCTCCATACCAACTTCGTGTAATGCAATCACAGCGATTCGGTTCTCTTTATCAGCAAAATATTGTACAATGTATTGGCGCCAAAATTAGAAAACTCAATGAACAATCGTTTAAAAATGACAGATTCCAAATTCAAATGTAATATCTTTCTTATTTTTAACTGTAACAGTATTTATGGCCAGACTAAGTACGTAGATACTAAAATAGAATCTTATGAAGAATTCCCTAGTTTACACAGTTTTCCTAAGGTATTTCCTCCAATATTAGGCTAAATTATTCATTACAACTTTATTAATCTCGCATAAAAGAATTGTATTCTTAGTAAGTAAAGTTGTAATTAAAATATTCAAGATCTTTTAATTAAGGGCGTGCAGCGAAAGGTTATTTATTATACCTTTGAGTATTTTTTCCGGATATTAGGCTACGGAGACACGCTGAGTGTGATATTCTAATATGAAATACTGCCTTATATGTGAAAAATCATGTAGGTTTCAGTACAAGATGATCTGAATACTCATTATAAAGATATTGTAGTATACCTACTTCCTACGTTGTAGAGAGTACAATCTGCTGGTCGAAATCCAGTAAAAAGATCGGTAACACACTTGACTCGAATTTTACATTCATGAATGAGGATTCACAAGGCCCTCACAGTATGAATGCCTTCTAATTTGCTACTTCCAAACTTCTGCCTATGTAAACAGTTCGAAGGATAGTGGGTACCGAATGGTAACTAGATTTATATATTCTATCGATTAATGACATCAACTGAAATCAGATTTTACGGATGCTTTACGAATTTATGAACAGCCGACGTATACTTATTTATTTATTTAGGAAAATAGAAATAAACTCACACTTGTGTGAAATGCTGTGTAGTTATTTGTTACTATACTTACTAGGTTAATTGTGTACTTATACTAAACGAGCGCCTCTCGCCATCAAACTGGAAAGTTTGGCGAGTAAAAGTTGTAAAACAAAAAAATGGGTTTGAGTATAAATTTCACATACGGTGCTCAAACCTGGTCTTTCGACACTTTAGCAGAGGTCCAAGCTTGACGTTTGCTAGCGAGTCATGGAGCACAGTATTCTGAGGGTTCGAATTTCAAACCGTATAAGGAACACAACACTGCGCTAACGAACGTTACCCAGAAAGCCGCTAAGCTTCAGTTGGTCTGGGCCAGACATGTCTGCCGCATGTCAAATGACAAATGGGCTAAGAATACCACTGATTGGGCCCACTAAACGCACGACGAAGATAGCGGGACGGGCTTGACTCCTACCGAAAGGACTGGTCGGCACTAGCAAAAGACAGAATTGCAAAAGGGAGAGGACGCCTTTGCCCTGCAATTGGACAATACAGGCTGGTTAGAAACATAGACATAAATAAAAAAGAAGGAGATCAGATCAGGCGTTTTGAAAACCATGGTAGGTAAGCCGAAGCGTAGCACGAGTATAAAGCAGGTCCGACACTCGATGAGAACAACCGAACGCCTAAAACTAATAATTTATTAAAATCTTTTATTTTTGCTGTACACACGAGTTATTGGGTAAACATGTTAGACCCAGTCAATTCCTGCTTTCATTGGTTTCATCTTCAGCTGGAAAATGAACGTGTGTAACGAATTTTGCCGATGGAAACTTTTAGTTGTCTCAAACTATAGGTAAGTGCTACTATTTTCTCAACGCCAAAGAAAAATTTACAATCGCAAGCTATTTGGTTTAGAGGTAAAAATATGATTTTTTAAATCATATGGCATTCAGAGAGTGATGTAAAAAAATAACTACTTACTCAGCATAATCACTGCTGGGACACAGGCCTCCTCTCTTTGAGAAGGAATGGGCTGTAATCTACCACGCGGGCCCAGTGCGGGTTGGTAGAAATCACATGTCTTCGAATTTTTAGTTCTAGGACATGCTGGTTTCCTCACGATGTTTTCCTTCACCGTTTTGAGAGCAGTGGTGATGAAATAATTTACACAAAAAAAAGCGCCTGCCTGGGTTCAAAGTTCAAACCCACGACCTACAACTCGTAAGTCGGGGCCGATACCACTGGGCCACCACTACCTCCCACTTACTCAGCACAATCACAATATTGTTCAAAAGTTGCGAGTTAGCTGCCTGTAGTTACACCAAATAGCCAGTATTTCAACAATTATATCTGTAATGTTTATGGTGTAAGTACTTAATAAAGATTTATCTATGTATCTATCTTGTTCGAGTGTACCCTACATACATTCCTGCGGGGTAATCGCGTAACACACTAACAGTAGGAATGGCTTTCATTTTGACAGTTCAACAACATTTATTGCATTATTTACGTTGTTGAGGAGACAATTTTTACGAACATATGAAGCAATGGATTAGCAATATCCTTCAAAATGATTCAGATTGTGATTGATAGTGTGTTAAGCAACTTACGCAATTAGGATGCTGAATTGCGTACTTACCTTCATCTTCATCTTCCTTATTTTATCCTTCTTCCTTAATCCCAGCATCTTGAGAAGAAGCTTGGGCGTTGGAAAAATATTGAACGGAGGTGGAAGTGTGGCACTTTCCTCAAAGTAACTCATCCAAAGCCGAGTGCGGGCGAACTTCCATTCTACGTCCGAGTGTTCCTGGAAAATGAACATATTTTAGGTTACTTGTTCCTGTATTCACTAACACTAGATGATACGTAGGTAAATACCTAATGCCTAAATAAAGCGCAGTTTTATTTTTAAAATCCAACAACGCGCTGTTATTTAAGACTTGTGTCTTCTAGCGTTAGTAAACATAGACATTATTGTAATAAACGAGCAAAAATTGTTTTGTTTTGTTGGCTTCAGGTATAACTGTTCCGGGCTTGGGTACCTACGTGAGATACGTGTTTGTTGTAAACGCACTGTCGATTTCCGTTCATTTTCGAGATTACGATAAAAACTCAGGCAACTAGTAATAGTAAAAAGTTTTAGAAAAACGAATGTACCTTATGGAACACTATTGAATATAACTCGCGCATTTGAATAAATTTGCTAACATAAATTGTTTCCTAAAATCCTATCTTGTTCCCTTAGCGCCTGCAATCGATAGCATAGCAACGAAACCTTAACAGCCAACACACTCTTCTTAAAACCTAGTAGTGACCCGCCTCGGCTTCACGGGGGTGTACAGTGTATATGAACACGGAATAGAAAAAACAGTAATGGAGGTCATACCTATAACTATAGATTAACTTTATTTACAATGTTTACTGCTTTTCATTCGAGCCATGCCGGCGACCACCCGTTTCGCGGCGAGCTATTAATTACCTATATTTTTAAATCTCTGATATTTTCTAAGATATTCATTTTAATGATAGACGGCAATTTTGATGTACAGTAAATGCACAACGTATCTTACGTATTTAACTAGATAAGGATTAATACTGTATTGTTCATAATAGCTTCGTAAATATTTTTAGTAATATGTAAAAGATTAAAAATTGTTACTGTGGGTTATCCATAAGAGATAGACATATACCATTACGGACTTTTCTGTAGACCTTTTAAAGATATACAATTCCGTAGTACATTATTTTGATCTAACTCGTAAGGTTTAGCCAGCGTAACAATGTAAGCGCCCAAAAATATGTTTTTTACGATTTTATCACAAGTCTTTGAAATTCTCGGCTTTTCTCCACTATAATTACTTATATGCATGTAATAAACGATTTTAAAAACCTTCCGGAAGAATTCTCTAAATGATAGTGCAATCCATAACAAAATCCGTTGCGTGGTTGACAGACAAAAAAATTGACTTTGATTTACGTAAACTATGTAGAGAAGAGATAAAAACTGCAAGGTTATATTCGCACATTGGAAATCACTATCAAACTAGTTAGTTTAAGTAGGTACCTAAATGCTTTGCTTTGCATTCGTGACCAAGAACCTGTTAAACAAGTAACATTAATTTTGTATCGATTATGTAAATTATTATTATTCATAATGATAATTCCATACTGATAATTATCGATTCATTAATAAGTAGGTATGGAGCACAGGCAGGTACTTAGGTAATGACTGTTAATTTCAACTACATTAATACAGCCGAAATAGCTCAGTTGGGAGAGCGTTAGACTGAAGATCTAAAGGTCCCTGGTTCAATCCCTGGTTTCGGCAGAAACCTCTTTTTGTTTTGACACACAAATTATTACTTCGTCTTTTTTTATTACATAATTAAAAACAAATATATACTTTTTGTGAAATCCAATTAAAATCAATAATGTATGTTAATTTATCTGTTTAACAAAAACTAAAGTGCTACCCTTTGTATTTTACTTAAAATGGTGCGGTGCTTTTAAAAATGATTATTTTATTACATTTTGTTTTCTGTTTGATCAACATTATTCGTTTACATTAGGTATGTACGTCTAATAGGTAATTGTTTAATAGAACGCTAAGTTTCATCTCATTTGCGCAGGCCAACAGTTACAGCGCGAAAAGTTCAAACTTTACGCGCTGTATCGGAAAGCAACTGAACAATATTACAGAAAACCCACTATTTAAAACCCACCGTTTAGATTTAGTTAGATCGTTAGATTTTGTGTTACGCTGACGTCGGTCACGCGTACAAGACGCTGATGACAAATAGACGTGTACCTATCTATTGTACGCGGAAACTAATAAGGAGCCACCTGGTGTAATTTTTTGGCATCTGTACAGTGTGCCCACGGTACAAAACCGACCCAAAACGCAACAATCGACTAAAGCCAACAAAGTAGCTGGGACGTTTACGCGCACTGCAACTCTAGTCACAAAAGTAGCTGTAGACGGAACAGCGATGTACCTCCGACGCGCGACGGTCAGGGTCAATGAGCGGGAGTATAAGTCGGTACTCGGCCGATGTTAATGCTGACCGTGCCGCGGTCGTGTCCTTCATCCAGCCTTAGGCTTGCCAATAATGGGCACTATACTTGTTTTTACTGGAAACCTACCATCTGGAATCATATTTTGTCTTTTGGAAATAGCTAAAGTACTCAATTACGTTCCTCAATCTTCGACAGCCTGATACGAGGGGCGTTCAACGTAATCTCCGTATGAGTGTGATTTACTAATGATGTGGGTAATTTGTCTAATTAATTATTTAATAACATTATCTAAGGGTATAAAGGTAAAATTTCATATAGTTGTGATCATTAGTTCGCTAGTTATCCTTAGTCAACGACAACTGGAATGCCTAACGTGACAATGTTGAAGAAAATCGAGGATCGCGCTGTTATTAACTTTCTTACCAAACAAGAAAAAGTCAAAAAACTATTCACGAAGTGATGGTGGCTGTTTACGAAGATTCTGCACCTTAGTTATCTACGGTTCAAAAGTGGTCAAGTGAAATTAAAAGGGGCAGAGAGAGAATTGAAGACGACACTCGTTCGGGCGGCCCGGTTACCGCCTCTACGGAAGAAAACGTGAAAAAGTTGAGAAGCTTATACTGGAGGATGCGCGAATGAAGATGAAAATGATAGCAGATGTGACCCACCTCTCCGTTGGTACTGCACACTATTCTTTATGAACTTCTTTAACTTTCAAAAGTCAGTGCAAGATGGGTACCGCGAATGCTCACGGCGGCGTTGCGCGCGACGCTGTAGAGAGTTTTTTAGAGCTGTGCGGTGAAGTTCTATCAAATATTTTTGATCGAATTGTTGCTGGAGATGAAACGTGAATTCATCATTATGACTCTGAGAGTAAGCAAGAGTCCATGCAGTGGCACAAGAAGGGTACTGCGCCCCCTAAGAAATTCAAAGTCGTTCCGTCTGCCGGAAAAATCATGGCCATAGTGTTTTGGAACTCGAGAGAATTTTGCTGATTGAGTACACAAAAAGGTGAAAACATAAACGCAGTATCCTACGCATCTACTTTACGTTTACGGGAAGCAATTAAAGAAAAAAGACGGGGAATCTAAGCACACAGTGTTGCTTCACGACAACGCCGCGGTCCACACGGCGCGTGTTGCCAAGGCTGCTGTGCGAGATTGTGGTTTCGAAGAAATTAACCACCCACCCTATAGCCCGGACCTAGCCCCAAGTAATTATTATTTGTTCCCTAATTTGAAAATAGACCTTCGTGGGAAACAATTTTCCAACGATGAAGAGCTCAAAGCGACAATAATTGCGTATTTTTCAGAGAAAGAGGAAAGTTATTTTTTACAGGAAAGTTATTTTTTCGAGATGTAATAAATGCATTGAATTAATGGGGGATTACATTGTAAAATAAAAATAATTTTAATTGGTTTTACGTTTTTTTTCATGCTGATACCGAGAATACATTGAACGCCAGTCTAAAACCCGAACGGTATCAAACTGCAAAGCTGATATGGTTTCCAAATTGTAGGTGTGCGGTCACTTGAGTAGGGATTGGACTGACCTATGCAAAAATACGAACCACCCAGTTCACTTGGTTTTCGCCAAGTCTCTTTGAAGTTGAACTTCTCCGTCTGTATCTTTTGAGTGCTCATTGCAGCTAACGTTGTTTGACGGAGCCAGTTAAACAGTTCTAATTGAATCGCAGGCAAATGAGAATGAGCGAGACATTTTCTAAGATCTTAGCGTAATACCATTTTTAACTTTAACTTGACTTAAGTATGAGAAGAAGTTACTGTTCATAATTAAGTATTAATTTAATATCTAGCTATTGTCTGCAGTTTCCCTCGCATTCTAGGTAAACTTCTAAATATCTTACCCGGATTAAAAAGTATATCCTACTGCACCCTAATTGTGTAACACACTATCAATCAGAATCTGAATCATTTTGAAGCCTACAGATAATCCATTGCTTCACATGTTTGAAAAATTTGTCTGCTCAACAACGTAAATAACGCAATGAATGTTGTTGAACTGTCAAAATGAAAGCCATTCCTACTGTTAGTGTGTTACGCGATTACCCCGCTCTGGTGTTATTGTCATCACGGGTAGAATTTCTAAGTATAGGCTTTGGGACGAACGCGCGAAGTAAACGTAACCTCAATTCAAACGATTTTTTATTTGGAAATAGGTAAGTACTCGTTTCCCACATACTTAATATGTATTTATTTGAAGACTTTATTCATACCTAAAATGCTACTAGATAGTTTTTAAAGTAAACGTTTTATATTTGGAACAAAAAAAAGCAAATTGTATATTCGATTCAAAAATCGAGTCGAATCAAATACGTTTACGTAGTATATATTCGTGCTTGATTGACACAGGCGTATAAACGCTAAGATTAGCACAACCAAATAGAGATAAAGATTAGATACCGGAAAGAAGGAATATTTATTGAATAATAGATACGTACTAACAAAATCAAGAAACATTGAAATAAAAAATATAGCCAAATATGTACAAAGTAAGAATTGAGTAACATATTTACAGCAAATTGATCCCTAGAGTGTTTCCTTCCAAAGATATCTCCAAAAACCTAAGCAGATATTATTACCAGCTCGGGAGAACTCCGTCCTTATTATAAGTTATAGCGAGCGATTTATTTTTATAACAACCAAGCTTGCTAGACGTTACATCGCCTTACTTGCACTAAGCAGGTCAGGTACTACGCGCAAGTACTGATAAAACTTCTAAACAACGTTCTATCACTTAGATAAAACGTTAATCTTAACGCTTTCATGATCCTAATCATCCTCCTCCTGTCCTTGTCTCAAATTATTCGAAGTGTATGCAGCATGTTTTCTTCCACACTTCTGTAGAGATGTGCTCAAGGGTGAAGGTTGCGAAGGCTGATAGCAGTCTTCAGACCCTTTGCGAAACTATGTTGGGGGTCGGCTTGCAGTATAACCGGTTACAGCTAAATTCAAGAATGTTAAATGTAACCATATTATTATCATCTTTCACACAGTCCAGCCATCACTTCTTCAGTCTTTCCCTACTCTTATAACGGGTCCCCTATGTTGTTTCGAACGCCGCTGTTGCGACACACGCTGTTGCGAATTATTTTTCCACTGCCTCACAGGTTCGAAAGCTCATGGACTCGAATGAAGTAGTCGCAAAAGACGCTGTTTCGAAAAACATTTTCACTGCCTCATACGCTCGAATGCTTGTGATTTCGATTTATTGTTGTTAGATTTGTTTTAATTTAAACTGGCATCGAGTAGCCGACGGAGCCCCGCTACGCGGGGCTCCTACTTCTGGGCGGTTTAAAAAAAAATAACCACGAAGGGGACGGCGGGGTCTTTCAGACCCCGCCATCCCCTTCTAACCTAACCAGTCCGAGTCAGAGTGCCCCAAGTCCCGAGCTCGCTTCGCTCGCTCTTGCATCCTATCCTACTGTTAATATTAGTCACCATTTCATTATTTATAGTACCTCGCCTATGATTTCTAGTAGCAAATAGTTAGTAACTATTTGCTACTAGCAAATAATGCTGCAATTTGCTATTTGCAGTGTAGTATAGTGCGTAACTTTAATAATAATATTAAATGTTGATGTTGACACCGAATTTGTTGATTTTATTTAATTACTGCTTAAATACTTTTCTGTACACTTTATGACTAAATAAATCGAAATCACAAGCATTCGAGCGTATGAGGCAGTGAAAATGTTTTTCGAAACAGCGTCTTTCGCGACTACTTCATTCGAGTCCATGAGCTTTCGAACCTGTGAGGCAGTGGAAAAATAATTCGCAACAGCGTGTGTCGCAACAGCGGCGTTCGAAACAACATAGGCCTGCCCTTATAACTACACCAAGTTTTCCAAGTACTTACTTACCTACCTATTTATAAAATTTATAGAGAGCAATTTTTTATAAAAGTATAAACTTAGCATAAATAAAAACGAATAAAAAGATACAGAAATATGTCTTAAATGAAAAGCGACCTGCAGACATGTGACTTCATTCAATGTCTTCGTACAACACGATGTGTTTCTACACGTGTTTCTACGATACATTTTACCGTTTACCCTCGCCTTCGTTGCTTGCGTTCTATGTTTAAACTGTAGTTATTTGGTGTTCATTAAAAAGTGAATGGACAGCTTTATTCCTTTCGTGGGATAAAAAAGAGATATTTTGCCGGAATAAAATTTATTGGTATTTTCTTTGCATTGCTACAGGCGATGTCTAAATTTAGCGGAACTAATTCTTTCATTCATCAACACATTACAGAAACACGAGCTCCCGGAACATTATTGCTCGTGGTAGTCGTGGTATTACTGCACAATAACCGCATTTGTCTTCACTAAGAATTTATTACACTTTAATCTTACTTTAATCGTAAAACTTTTATAAGATTGTTTTTTGCATTAGACGAAGAAACTCCAGACATTGCATTCTTGAAACTAACTTCCGATTTGATTCCAATGGTTATAGTCAAATCAAAAAGAGGATAAGATTTACCACAATTTATTCGGGGATGATAGACCTACTTGTCGTAATGGGAGATGGCATAAGCTGTTTTCTACAAGTTTTCATTGTCAGGGATTAGGTTGTCAGGGAAGACACTTGTGTACGCGAAAGTAACACGCACCAGTAAGATAGACAATTATAATTTATAGTCTTACATTAATTAACACATTAAGTTTTAGTTACGTCTAATTGCGAGAAGAGGCGTTCGTCGAGTTCACTAGGCTCAGAACATCGGGAACTACACTCGTGTGAGCTAATAGTTCGTCTAGCAACCGTATGGTTCACTTGCCAAAAATACAAAGTTCACAATCCAAACCCTTTGCCTTGGAGCCTGAGGCCTTACTTCCCACCCCTCGCCCCGTGACCACGTTCAGCATCAAAAAATGCATGCCCGCCCCTACGTCTGGCAAAGTATATCTAAAAACTACTGTTTACGAAAACAACATGAGAGGTAATAAAGATGTTAGATTTATGGCTAGTTTATGAAGTGCTGTGAGAAAGGAACAAATTATCGTTTCACCATTTTAACTAATTGACAAAACTTAACCAAGATAAGGTTATAAGATTTATGATGACATGTTTACTTTTAATCTAACATTGGTGAATTTTACAAAGTAATAATCATGCTTCATATATGTACTGCAGGCATTGTTTAGGCTACAGTGGTTTGAACCCTGGCCTAGCGCCGATATACTCGTATAAGCCTAAATATTATAAGCTTTTCAAGTGTTACCTACCCTCAGCCGCACTTGTTAATTTTTCAAAAATACAGGTTGAGATGTTATTCTACGTATTCCTTTGACGTGACAGTTTAACCCCTTTGCTCAAGTCAGCCTGTATTCTATTTATGAAAGAGACCAAAGTCGACACATTCAATATTACATAAGTAGGTTAAAAATACTTACATCAATCATAGCATAGGAGTTGGACATCATAGCGATGAGGAGATTCAGTAGCACGATGACATTGATGACGGAGTAAGACCCGAACATCAGCAAGCCCCAGAACCGGGTATAACTCTTGATGCCAGCCAGCTCGAAATTTTCAAGTCCAACCATGCCGAAGGAGGCCCAGAACAGAGACTGGGAAGCTTCGAAGACGCTGGGGGAAAGGTGTTGTAGGATGAAATGGTGTAAGGTTGATTTTTTGACAGAATCTACTGCAATATTTTGCAAGATCTTGTGCAAAGAACTGAAATTGTTCCAGAATGATTTGCATTACCTTACGAGAACATTTACTAATCTTTGTGTCATGAATAAGTACTATAATATTAAAAATGCTGGCATACCGAACTCTTTGCATATTTATTACATATTTTAAAACTAAGTGAGGCAAACGTTGTGATATATTTCAACGAGTAATAACACAAATAGACCCAATAGTTATAATCACAAACAGAACTTATGAAATAGTTCATCTTTAAATACCAGAATAAATAAATACATACATACACAGTTCAAGCACAATCAATTTATTAAAAAATACAAGCACTACTTTTTAAAACATCATTAAAATACTATTAAAAAATTGTACTCCATACGACAAATACAAAACAAAACTTAGCGACACACATCAAAGAACGATTAACGGGTCGAAGGTACACCCAAATTAATCATTATACCGTGAGGGATAGTTATAATATTTAACTTTCATAATCCCCCACTACACAAACCAACACACATTTTGAATATATTATAGTTACTATAAAACACCCAACATCTTAGTACGCATGATAGTCCATACTCTGTCGCAAAGTCATGCAATCCACCTCATCTATCTTCAAGGTGTTCATCTTCACGTTAATGTCCTCTTCCAATTGGATCTGCGTCTGCAGCAAGTAGCGTAAAGAAGCAGAAGCCTCACTCAGCATTTGTTGCAGTTGCATTGTGCTGTGACGTAACATCTCACATTCGTAGTATAAAGCCTGACCTGGAGGGTCTCTAACGAGCTCAGCCCCCACTCTTTGAGCTCGTTTGCCGAGTCGCGTGTGTGCCAAAGCTGTGTGACCTTCCTTATCAGACAAGGCTTTCTGTAGTTGCAAAATATTGTTCTGCATGTCAGTAATCTTTATAGTGGTTTCCCGGTGCATATCCTCGAGTTTCGCTTTAGCTCGTTTCGTATCTTCAATCCGTTCAGCGAACGCGTGATTGCATTTCTTGAAAGCGCCCACCAGGTCGTCGATTACTTGCTTGAGGATTGTATCGACGAACATTCGGATTGGACGCGCGCTTGTCACCTCCCTTGCAGCCATTTGTATGTTTTTCGCCGAATAAGCGTTGTACTCATCGGCAGATATGTTCGCCGGGTCAAGGTTAGAGTAACCTTCGTAGACGGAGAGGCATAAATCAGTATGTTTGAGGGAAAGATTGCCTTTGTCTAAATCAATAGCTGCTTGTTTGTATTGCAAGTCGCGATCAAGAAGATAGCGCGTGGAACGTAGACGCCGCATCTGTTCATTTAATTGTTCTAATAATCGTCGTAGTAGGCTTTGTCCCCCAAGTATGGTGGTGATCTCCTGCTGCAGAGCACTTTCAACATTGTCAACGACCAAGTCAATGCCAAGACGTCCATCTCTGAGCATCAGACATTTGCGGCAAATTGTCATAGCATTTGTTTGAATGGAGGCCAGACAGTCCAAGGCACGAGTCTTATACATAGAGAGAGCTTCTAATTCTAAATATATATCTTTGCGTTGTATTTGCAACTCGTTCTTGTTAAACTCTATGTCACCGATGCGTTCCTCGATGCGTCTGTCAGTAGTAGCTTTCATGATTTCCGCGCGTTCCCCAGTCTCGTCTCGGATTCGCTCGGACTCGCCGAGGACTCTGTCTGCGAGCTGTTGCTGGTCTTCTGTATTCCTGCATCTTTGGTCGTTGCTTAACTTCCATTCTGAGACTGTGAATTTGGCTGTTCTAGGCGGTATGCATACTATGGCCTGCTCGGCCAGCCTAGTGGTTGCTATTGGAGCGCCAATCACGTGCCGCACTCCAAACTGCTCCTCGCTCATGATAACAAATAAAGAACTAAATAATTTAAAAAATAAACCTTATCCAAAATTCAACTACACGTCGCCAATATAAAAATTTACTCCGTGCTCGTCACTTGAAGAAATTGACAAAACTGTTTATTGGGTTGTCTTGGTAACGTCGGCGTCGCGTCGTAACGTGTTGAAGACATGCGCAGATGTTATTGTATTAATAAGGCCGAAAACATTGATACTACGTATACAAACTCTCTAAACGACGTTTTGCCGCGTTTTATCTTTGGAAATACGAGTATCCAAAACACAAAACTTTTTAACTCAGTTTTAACACGCATATCGGAAATCGATATTATTCTACTAGGTCAATAAATAAACACACGGTCTTCATTGATGTCTTCTATAATTGACCGAGCGAGCGCCAGCGCGAGCGAAGGGTAATATCTGTTTCAGCTTGGGCAAAAATGCTTTCGTATGTCCGACTGTTCTCCTCTAGGTACAGGTCGCATTTCTCAACCGATTCTCGTGACATTTTGTGAGCAAATTCGATAACTATGTTTTTTTTTTTTTGAAGATTCAGATTTACGAAATTTTTCAAATTGGCGGATATATGGGGATTGAAAACGTAAAAAAACATATTTCACCCATTTCGCGCTCTTTGGGGGCGCTTTTTGTTTTAAGGTGGGTGCGATGAACATTTATTCAGTTTTGAGCTATAGAAAGACAGACTCGTGAGGTCTACAGCCTAGAGTCACTAGTAATTTTAGTAGCAGAACAATCTAGCTCACACAAAATTTAAGGATTTAGATCTAGCACTACAAATGCCTAGTGAGGACTGACTTTCCGAAGCTCCTCCATTTCATGCAGGAGTCGCCAGCGTTATCCCAGTCAGGTAGACCACCAGGCAAGACGTAGCATTTGCGTTTCTCCAGGTCAGCGAAGTACCACAGAAGTTGGTTTAGACCTTGGTTTGATACATAACCAAACAAAGTATTAATAGACCAATAGATTTGGATGTGATTAAAAGGTTGTGGCCACATAGATTTGGCTTTTTATAAGGTTGTGGTCGATAAGAAAAGCAATTTAATATTAATTATCGATTCTCGTATTGTTAGAAATATTATATATGCGGATGATTTTTATACATATTCATTCATACTAGAATATTCATAACGTAGACATTTGCAAAATATAATATTAGGGTATGTACATGGAATACAGAGAAAAGCTTATTGATAAGAAAGGTACTCAAAAATAACTAGTAAAGCTGAAATTGATAATAATAATGTCGTATAGTTAGAAATAACAAAATAATACGCAAAACCTAATTTAGACCGCTTTACGCACAAAATCAACGATATGAGTTTCGTCCAAATTAATATATCAACGCAGGTAAACTTACCGCAAGCGAAAGCGAAAAGGACCAAACTATAGATGAAGAAGAACTTGACGATATCAATGACCATGCGACCGAGGGAGATCTGCAGCGGCCCCAGATGAGGGTTGATAGAGAATAAGTGGACGAGCTTGAGGGCACTAGAGAAAACATAATACCTACTTAGTATACGAAACAACATGGCCGCCTTATACAGTACCTAACAACGTAAAATAAAAAGTAAAATAATATAACAATTTCAGCCAACCTTAATATTAGCTAGAACTTCGTCTCAGGGCTATATTTTTGGAATCCGTATTGTATTTCTATGTAAATGTTCTTTTCGTAAGACTACAATCGTAACTATTTTGGAAGTTGTTCTTTTAAAACTTGTATTAGACCGTTTTTTGCATTAGTCAAAATTTATATTCTTAACAAAAAAAATATAAGATGGAAAGATATGAGGCCCTCCTAGCAGTGGGCAGACCCATTAAAATAAATGGGTTTAAACATACCTGAATATATTCGCCGCAGCAAACAATCCTTCAGCAATCAACTGAGGATCAAAAGCATCCCAGTTCTCCCTCGGAATGAACTTAGTCTGAGGGTCTCTCTTAATTTCAGTCGTTTGCTGGATATACGCTGCAAACCTTAACACAGCCACGGCCACGTAGAGAGAGTTCCTGGTAAAGTCGATGAAATTCCACATGTTACGGAGGTAGGAGCGGATGCCTTCAATGTAGATTTCTTGTGTCTCTTCCCATATGAAGCCTAGAAGAAAAAGATATAATTTAATTTCTAGTTGAGACCCTTTAAATGAAAGTATGATAGGAAAATAATGTCGACTGCATGGACTATGGTAACATTAATCATAAAAATATTTTGATTTCCCACTATGTACAACTTCAAGAACACTATAGTAAAAGGTAGTGAAAGTAAAAGTCAAAATTAATCAGAACAGAGGTCTCTCCAAGACATCCAAGAGTTCCAAGACACAGTGATGCTGTAGATAAATTAATATGAGACTTTTTTTCTTTACTTCCCTCAATCTTGTGCTTCTTAGTACAAGCAAGCTCGTTCTTTTTCAACATCTTCTGAAAAGTAGCAGTTACATGGCAAAATATATTCAAGCACACACAAAGAAAATATCCCACGGGAACGTAATACCGGGATTAAAAGTACGCTATGTTTTAATTAATCCAGGTTATAAACTATCTGTGTACCAAATTTCGCCTAAATCCTTTCAGCCGTTTTCGCATTAATCCGGAAAATACATTCGGACTACCCGACAAATGGACAAAAAAAAATCATTACTATTTTATAATAATATGTTCAAGCATGCTCACCTAAAACATAAACCACAACGCATATTTCCAAGTAGGTAGGTCCGTTCCCTCTCTGCTTAAGGAGTTCCTTTTCTAGCTCTTTCACCATCCACTCCGGACCAAACAGTTGTATCGCCTGTACTTCCGCTCTTTGTGATACCAAGATTAGAATCACTATGGACAACTGACTTGTTAAAAAGTGAAATCAACATCATGATCACCATCGGCATCCTTATTCCGCCCACTGCTGAATATAAGCATGCTCCCTTTTGTACCAATAAAGTGAATTAAGAAAATGTGTAAACTTAAGACCACTGATAGCTGTGAATCATATTTCAAAACACTTAAGATTATTACCTTACCTAGCCTCTTCATTTATGAGATTTTTGAGGTTTTTGTTAAAAGTAATATGCATATGTATGAAAAATTTCCGAATATAGAAATAAAGTGCAGACTGTGCCCTGCAGAACTAATTTAATGGGTTCCAGTGTATATTGCGCGACATCCAAGATTTATAATAAATTGCCATGTTATATTACAGACATTGACAACTTGCACATATTTAAGCGGAAGCTACAGAAATTTCTATCAGAGTAGGTGTATTACAGTGTGAAGGAGTATCTAAAAGCGAATCCTTAAGGCCAATAATATTAACCAGATATTCAATAATAGAAATGACATGTGTAACAATTATTATTTATTTATGGCTTTTATTTATTTATTCACTATTTACTATGACATTTATTTAAATTATAACTACTAGTTACTTCTTGACATTGAAAAATAAAATGGTTAAAATAATGTTCCAATTTAATAATCTTGTAATATGTATTGTTATTCAGCATGGTATTTTGAATGCAAATTGTTAATTTATGTGTAAAATTTTGCACGCCCAAGTGACGGCAGAGCATGGAGAATATTATCAAAACATGTATAACATCTAGTTCCCCTACCCATGTTGCCAAAAATAAATGATTTGATACAAAAGTATAAAGTACCGAGTCAGTTTTTTTGTAGAAAGAGATTCATTTAAAAAAGGCCTCTTGAATTGTCAAGGTACCTCAGTTATTTAATCAGAAAGTTATAGTTACCCTCACCAAAGTAGAACGGCCGTGAAACAATAGGCATAAAATTTTATATAAACATGTTTTACCAAAGTCTGGTTGGTTGTTGCAAAAAGATAAGTGACAATCTTAAAACCAATTAAAAGACATGCTTAAAAACCATGTGCTGATGATAAAAATAATATACTTACATAAAAAGAACAAGTAACTAGACGCGTGTATCAAGAACTTCATGAAGGGTTTCCTCATGAGCTTGCCGGTGGAACAGTTGGGGGCGACCATGTAGAGGGAGCAGTAGAACGGGAACAGTAAGGCGACGCGACAGATGATCATTATCTTCTCCATGGCAGTCTTGCGACGGAAGCCGGGGACGCCTTCGTACCAGATGGATGCTAAGAGCTGTTGGATGTTCGGATGGGCAACGAACTGGAGAAAAAAAACATGATTATAGTAGGGAATTACTGCAGTTTTTAATTTGGTAATGCATTTTGAAACGCTAAAAATATTTTTTTAATATTCATAGTTCAAAATTACTTGAGCCTGACTACACCGTTCGCAATTAATTGTAGTCTGGCATTAATATGGCACATCGAGTTCCAGTAAAAGTTCAGCTTCGTAATGCGTCGTGTATGGCACTCAAGTCATACCTAACATAATTACTTATGTCACAGTTTCTTTGTAAATACTGATGTGATGTATTAACGCCTAAGTACTATAAGTTAATTAGTAATGTCTGTGTTGACTTTTCGTAACTTTAGGTACTCCGAGGTTGCTTGATGTCAGTGGCGTAGCTAGTCCTAAAGGGGTCCTATATCTTAGTTTGTTGGGGGCCCATAGGCTCCTACCTGACTGCAGTGTACTCGCAGCTCAATAGGGGGTTATTGTTATTTTATAGCTTCGTCACTCGGGAGGTTATGCGGTCATTGTGTTCCTACTAAGATACAAGAGCGAGAGACGCGAGCTAGAAAATTAAATTATCCTAGCATTCATTGACGAGCGAAAAATTGAAGCATTCTTGAACCGGGATAGGTAAATTTTTATTGTGATTTTACTAAGAGAATGCAAGTGGGAGCGAAGTGAGCTCGAAAGTCGGACCATTCTGAACTGAGATATGTTAATTTTATTGTGATTTTACGAAGAGAATGCAAGAGCTAGTGACGCAAAAACGAACATTTGAGCATCGTTACTCGTTATAGGTTGTCTGTGTGATATTTTTACTAAATGTATGCTAGAGCTTGAGATTTTGGATATTTTACGAATGTTTGCTTACTTTTGACGGGGTGGGGGGTGGGGGGTGGGGGGGGCTGTAGATTGGGGCCCAGTATCGTTGCTACGGCGGATACGGCGGTAGTAGCTACTCCCCTGCTTGATGTGTAACTTAAATCACGGTAACTTTATTGCAAAATTCCAAGTTTTGACTTTGATCATAAAAAAGATTAAAAGAAAATACTAAAATGACACAGTCACCTTCTTCTGCTTAAAATCGATGGCAAGTTCCAACCTCGCCAACTTCATGTGGTCTCCATCCACGAAGGCCGGTTCATCAGGGTCATGGTTGAGAATTATGGCCAGCTCCTGAGAGCTTCGGGACTGGTCCAGTAGGTCTACAGCGAACATTTGTGACTGGCGACGAAGCTCCAGGTATTCGGCTTTACTTTCCTGGTAGAAAGAATTAGGGTTTATACGATCTTTTTGTTTTGTGTAATACTCGACAAATTATTGATGCAAAAGTGCCTCTAGATATTAGATAGTTAGAATACTCGTTATTATGTACAACTTATAAATGTAGAAAAATACATGTGATGGATGCTCGAGCGGCTGAGACACCACGTGTCGCTGCTGATCCGTCATCTGTTGGTCCTTCATCATGGGCGTGTACGTGCAGGTGTTTGGGAAATAATACTTGCAAAATAACACATTTAATTAACTTAACTATAAGCTTTAATGATTACAATGATTATCACTGATTAAGTCTAATCACAATAATTGTTAAACTTGCATTTAGAGCCAATGGATTTGTGCGTGTGCACCGCGTGAGGATCGCAGAACAATGTCCTCGCCACCGCCGCCATGACACTCACGACCCCATTCGGTGTTACCCGCTCTAAGTTAAAAATACCACTAAAGAAGTAAATTCTAAACCACAGAGTAAAAATAAACGATTACAACTTTTTGAAAGTGTTAACTAAATAATCGCGCGCCGTCACATAGATACCAGTGGCGAAGGTTCCATACAATTCGATTCCTACCGGCTTCTCTTAGCAAAATGGCACAGTCAGTATTCTATAGACAAATAATATAATCACATTACATTTCATTATGTACTCCGCCTTACCTCTTACAAAAAACAGCAAAGAGAGAAAGACAGCAACTTTTACACGAGACGTTGATTCATTTACCAAAAGAAATAATTCTTCGATAGTTTGAATTGTTGAAAGTAAAAATCCAGATGATATTATAACAACAGTGAAGTTTACAGCCGTTTTCATAATCCCCCCCCCCCCCCCTATAATTTGCATTTAACTTATCTGGAGATAACTTCATACAAATTCTACTTCGTTTTTTAACTTCGCCAGTAGTTAATGTCTATCCGGAGATGAGATAATTATATTGCAAAATGTTATCTATGTTCTTTGCTAATAAAAATATTTCACAAGATCCTTACCTGTTCAGCAAAAGCCAAGTTTCTTAGTTCCCAGGAGAGCTGGAAGGCTGTCAGAATAGGGTCAGTTGAAGACAAGGCTATGAGTGAAGGTGAAGCCAACGCTCTGTATTCATTGAGTCGAGCCAGTGAGTGTCGGAGGGAGTCTTCTGTAGACATGCGGATACATTCCTCACAACCACACCTTGGAAGAACCAACAATGATAAATTTATATTTATTTCTGTAAATTGGTTTAAAAACACTTTTAGACGTCAAAAAGAAATACCTAGTACATACATACATAACATCACGCCTGTATTCCCCGAAGGGTTAGGCAGAGGTGTACGGTAACCAAAGGTGATAAGTAACCAGGGTCGTCGGATATAGTTGAAGTTTAGTAAGAAACCGATGAATGATTTCGAATAAAATTTAATTTAGTTAATAGAAAACAAACAGTTCATTTATCAAATTAAATATCATTCGGAAAAATCTATCAGTTTCTTATTAAACTTCAATTATATCCGACGACCCTGGTTTTTATCACCTTTGGTGACTGTACCTATAGCACACCCACATTTCGCCAGTTATGTTTAAGTCCCATGTAATAGGGGGCGAGCCTATTGCCATCAACCGGGCACAAATCCAGACTCCGGGCTGCTACCGAGAAATTCTAGATGGAACAACCCGATAACACTTTGCCCGACCCGGGAATCGAACCCAGGACCTCATGCTCAGCAGTAGCGCTTGCGACCACTAGACCAACGAGGCAGTCAAGACCTAAATACCTATAATCGAAAGGTTTAGGTAGTTAAATAAAGGTAAACAACAAAAACCACGTGACTCATCGATGCTAAACCTTTTATTTCAAATGTTAAAATCATATTGTTTTTAGTCATATAATAATATGTTCTATTCTGAATCTGAATCTGAGGAACTATCTGTCACATTAATAATAAAGCGTTCAGCGGTATCATCAATTATTTTGTCTAATTTAAACATTTTCTGTTCTTCTTTTATTACATGACCCTCGCAATTTTTCCAATTATCAGCAGTCACATTAGCTAAAGCCTCTGGCAAATTAATTTTTAGGTCAGCCATTTTAAAAGTTTTATTTTTCTCGGCTAAATACCCCTTAACTTGAGCCCATGTCTTGAAACTATGTCTGTTTTCAACGAATAACACTCTTTGGGCCATGTTTCTTCTACATACTTATTTAAACACATTGTGTGTTTCTCAGAGGATGAAAGAGGTCCTGTTTTGAAGCGTTTTTTCTCCGGTGATGGAAATGAGAGTACGGAGTTGGTGTGGCTCGGGTTCACCCATTTTTCTACCATTTAAAAACCAATAACGATAAATAACTAAAACTTACAATAACTAAATAACAAAAACACAATAAAGAAACAAGCTATATTAACAAAATCGAAACGCACACGCAACATCCCAAATGTCGAGAGTGCTATCAAAGGCGTCTGGTTAACCGACTAAACGTAATACCTGCTACTTCAGTTGCCATACTACGTCCCAGGTGTACTCTTCAATGTAGCAACGTTATATTCGATGTATTTTCTAAAAGGTTTACAGAACCTTTCTTTTTGGGCTCTTTACAATAGACAGATTACAAAATATTATTCTATTTAAAAATCACAACAAAAAAATTGTGCTCAAGCAATTACATCTACGAAGAGTAGCTTACGAATAAATTATAAAATTTAACATAAAAGAGGAAACTGGTGCCGATTCTCTTGTCACAAAATTCTCTAAACTAGACTAAAAATCACTAAAATTTAGTTTATTCCTGTCAAACGACGATTTCTCATTCTGAAATAGACTAAAGTGACACAACTTAACTATATTTTAGTTTGACAGCACTAAGATGGCACTGAATTATTAGTTTAGTGAAAATGCCAATTTTGCTATTCTGAATTTGACGTAGTTCACCTAAAAGGTGGTCCACCTGGTCGTCTAACTAAATCTAGCTATTTTAAATCGCGATTAAAAAGGTGTGGAATAAAATTAGTTGTCAAGAACTAAAATTCACCACAACACCTCGACTTCAGGTGCAAAAACAGTACTGTATCTTTTTTAATTTTATTTTGGTTATATCTCGAAAATGGTGTGTCCTATCGCAAAAATAATGAAAATTTCGACCCCCTTTATGAAACACTTAAACACATAAAACTCTACACGTAGGTAATTTTTTTTCATATTTTCCATACAAAAAATAAAATAATCCATATAAAACACGTCGAGGCTGCCACACATGCGTGCCTCCGGCTCTAAAAAAAAAAATCACGGGCAATCAAGTACCTACCACGTGGAGTCGCGATTGTCAAATTAAATATTAGTTACGTCAAAATTATTTTTAAATAAAGAGATATTTTTTTGTGGAATAGCTCTAAGATTTTCATAGCCAAAAGTAACGAATTTTAGTGATAGTTTAGTTAGTTTAGTTCAGTGTACAAGAGAATCGGCACCACTATCGTATAAATCGAAGATAAATTTAGTTTTGTTGTAACGTATTTTTAAACAAGAAAGTGTCAACTATAAAAAACCTATTTTACGATTTGTTTACCTTTATTTAACTACCTAAACCTTTCTAGTATAGTAATATGCAAAAACTACATGAGGTCGGAGCATCGTTTGTAATTTCGAACTAACTGACCGAACTGTATGTAACGAAAAAAAAAATTAAGGTAAAATAACACACCGAATAAATGTAAAAAATCTGACGTACTGTCTGAAATTCATCAAATTCTATAATCGTATTTTTTTTCGTGTCATCATATTTATTTTTAGACAATAATTTTCAATCGTTTAATTTAAAGCCGCCCATAACCTACACCCGGTTTCTGAATTGAGAATTTGGAGTTGTTAACTTGTCAAACTCTACTTTTAGCTACGGCTACGGTTCATAAATTCTTACTTAACGTCATGAGGGTTGGGTAGCGTGGCTCCGCGGTCGAGCAGTATCTTGATGATCTCATAGTTGTTCTTGTGGGCAGCCAGCATCAGTGGTGTTACATCTGGCGTGAACATTGCTGTATTCGGGTCCACTTTCTGCCAACTCTGTATGAGTAATTTGAATATAAAAATCTCAACATTTGACTTTAATCATAAGAATATTACGCTTTAATGGCATCTATTTGAAATACTTATTGAGTTTCTTGACGAAATAAAAAGTAATACACTAAACATACACTTGATGCCAAGAAAGCATTTATATCGTCGGTCTAATTATCAGAATTCGTAAGTCCATTTGAGCAAATTTTACAGGAGCAACAAAAAACTGATTTTCTAAGAAGATTTGAGAGATTTTTAAAATGGTGTTCTAATTTTGTGTAAAGAATAGGTGTAGATTGATATTTTACTAATAATTTTCTGAATTTTTTGGGTAGTTAATACAAAAATGGACTTAAGAGTTTTTCATTTTTAGTCTAGTTGGACTTACGGCTTTTTCTATAACTTACGAAGTTTTACTATTTAACATAAGTCATTTCATCTACTACGCAGAAGATTTACGCAGTTTTCAGATGCAAACGTGTCTGTTAAAATTAAACAACGCTTTCTGATAATCAAAATTGTTTTATTAGGCAAATGTCTTAATTATTTAGTAACAGTCTAACTAATCATAATTATGGCACAATAGTAAGTCTCATAGCTTTCTGTATCAGTCTTTAATCTTATTAACCAATAGCTTACACAAAATTATAGCTAACGAAACATTTCTCTTTCTAACTGACATTGTTCATTGACAAAAACAGTTATAAAACTAAACAAAAATGATGCATTGAATCAGATTTACCACAATGACAATTTACCACATTTTGAATGTCCCTTATTAAAAATGAGGTAAATTATCATAAAAATTGTGGTAATCTTTCTCCATAGTGTGCTTCAGGGCCTGAAGATCCTGGTATTTCTCCTTTTTTATCTTAAGTCTCGCCGGATAAAGCTGTGGTACAGTATCCCATGGAATGAATGTAATATTTTTTATTCTTGCAGGAAGTTCTTGCCAATACGAAGCTGAGTGTCTCAACTTGTATACAACTTTCCCATCAGGAGTGTACTTAAGAGCCCTTAGATTTGTGACCGTAGGGTCGCCTGCTCTTTTACCGGGTCTGATTGACTTGTGAAATTTCAGAGTATGCTCGACATCTTTGAAGAAGTACCTAGTGATAAAGATATTGCACGTCATAGGGATTTTTCTTGCAAGCAAATCGGTAATCGGCTGGAACATTTATCTTCTTATTTTTTAATGCTCTTTCTATGACCGAGTGCATACTGTCGCATTCCATTTGCGTATGCCCTTTTTCGAGGAACTTTTGTTTGATAGTTACTTTTTTTTCCATGCTGTAGTTTAGTAGAGCATTCGTTAATACAACATTTCTGTTTTGGTAGGTACATCCATCACTGTCAATAATTATTTCTTGGTTGCTTTGCATTGGATTTTGTGTCATGAATTTCTCGATAGCTGCTACAATTACTGATGAAAATTCATTGCTAGTTAATTTTCCCTCACTTTCATTCCAAATGTAACAATAGCCCTTATTTCTTTTACAATCATAGACTGTGAAGTTATGTACAATGAGTTTCGTCTTATAATAGAGTGATGACACATTTGAGCGCGGGCTTAAAAGCACAGATTGCAAATCCATAGTAAGTACTTCATGTTCTGAGGCAGTGTCTTTAGCTAGTTCGTTCCTAGCTTCCTCTTTCTTATCACGGTGTGTCTTATAATCAATTTCTGATACATTACCAGCTTTGTATGACTCACAAATGTCGCACAAGTCCTTTTTTGGTCTGTATAAGGAAAAATTAAGCGATTCAAACATGTTAAAGAAAGTTGTGACGCTTAATGGCTCAATTTTTTCTCTGACACAGAATTCTTTTTTGTACGTTTCATAGAGCTGAGTTTTTGACGTCCAGATAGGTTCCAGGTACAGCTTTGAGGAATCTTTTCGACAATAATGTGATTCAAGTTTAGGCATGGAATCAAAAAACTTAAGTAACTGCATTTTAGCTTCATCTTTCGTATTGTTTTTTGGTGCATCTTTAGGTGGATCGTCTTGAATTATCCACTTTTTTATAACCCATTCCCCAACACACAAACTGTTAAGAAACATGGTTTTGCAAACCCGATATCTTATCCCCTCGCTATCAGTTAAATATAGTTCTACTGAATTTTGCCGTCTTGAATTACCAGCACACCTTTCTCTTTCTTTTCTCTTGCAAATCGAAGACATTTTAACATAAACCTTCTTTTCTTTCCAGGTAATGTTCCAGAATTTATCAAAAATCTTTTGTCTTTCTTCGTCTGGTATTTTATGACAGTGCATCTTTGTATCGCCTTTCAAGCTTAATTTGCACTTGCATCTAGCTTTCATCTTTCTGTCGAGCTTAGGTTCAACAAACCCCCATTTATTTTCAATCTTCTTCTTTCCTAAATAAGCCTTTCCTTTTTCTCTTTGTTCCTTGTTTTTATTTGCGTTCCATTCTTGAGGCTGACTCTTCTTTTGTCTCTTTCGTGGTGGTTCTTCTGTTGTTATGACCTCATTTCTTGTATCATTAACTATTATGTTGTTGTTGTGATATTCTATTGAACCTCTATGGCTGATTGTTGACGACAAAGTACTAGCTTGCTCAACTGATTCAAGGTGTCCGTCTGATGACATCGGAATGAAACTGTTAACAAGTTGAACTATTTCTGTGCTAGTTACAGTGGCAATTTCATTTTGGGTATTCGATTCCATGTTTTCATTAGTGGTCCATTCTACTTGGTGACTTGTCATCCCCTGTCGCGATGTTTCTTCAACTGCTATGTTCTCATTACTCGTGTCTTTTTCAGCTAAGTTCTTAAGGATGCTTGTAGACTGCTCAACTGATTCCATGTATGATGGGCTCTGAATAAAAGTGTTCATAGCCGGTATATTATCCGAATGTATTATTTCTGATTCAATCATAGCTGTTGCAATGGTATTAAGAGTGTCACATTCAGGTAATATCGACTGTAGATTTGAATCCAATAAAATAGAAATGCTACTTGTTGAATCTTGACGTGTTGATCTTTGATGAAGAGACCGGTCTTTTCTAATTATTATGTTTTGTGGTTTATCCAACACCAATACATTATCGTTTTGTAGCATGTAGTATCCTGGTTCAATATCAGGCTCGGTCGGAACATTTTGGAGTATTTTCGCAATCCGTGAATTTTTCTTCATTATTATTCTAAAACAAAAATTCAGACTTAGTAGAGGTATCCAAAAAAATAAATCAAAGTATCATAATATAAAATAAAACTGCGTATCTCCGTATCAAGCAGTAGAACACTGGTAGGTAACCAAAAAATAAAACCTCATAACTCCACTCGACCATAAAATAGTTACTATTTTCGCTTTTTAATCATAATCTTTTATTGCTATAACAAATAATTAATGTAATTAACTTACCTTCCAATCTATTCCATGCAAATAATCACAATAACACAAAAATAACAACTCAAAAATAAATAACAATGTGCACGCCCTTCCACGAAGTTCGCTGACGCGAACTGAGCGCGGGAGTTACGTCTTTTGCAAACTACAAAATGGCATCGCGGAGTTACGTATATTTCTAATTTTGAAATATCATTTTATGCAATTTTTTGCGGGAAATATGAACTAATCCATCACATGTGTTTCAAATTACTCCGTAAGATGGCGTTAAAAGTGATTTTTGTATTTTTTTGGAGTTACGAATTCTGATAATTAGTCCGACGATATGTTACTTTAAATTTCCGAAGCGTAGTGTCTGTATATTAAGGGGGGTGCGCCAAAGTCTAAAATTTATTTTTCTAAAATTTTCTTACGTTTTTTGCAATTTACAGGTCACTGTCAGGTTGTATATTCATTAAAATATGATTCGCGGCCGTAACAAATATGGCTTTGCAGAATTCAAATCTCAAATCGTTTATTGCAATCCATAATGTACACTTACAGGTGGTAAATAGAATATAATAGAAACAATTATGGACCCTGTCGGGCACAGCAAATTTTTAAATAAGTTCAGAGAGGAGGAGCGCTTTATTAATTTTCCTTGATAATAAGTTTGAATTATTTAATATCCCATTAAGTATTTTATATTTCTATTCATTTACTTATTCTTTTAATTTTATATATGCAAATCTATCTATTCATTTATTATTTATTTTATTACACAATTTAAATAATGCTTATTTGTTTACTCCCTTAAAATTTGTTCATTGTTATTAGTGTAGTATTTATTATGTATTTAATAAGAATTATAATTACGAGATTATTATTCTCGTATTAGAATCAGCAATAGAACTCCCTTAAGTTAGAATTGGCGTCTAATGTCATGATTTCATGAAATAGTCATTCAATACGGTAATATGAACTTAGAGAGATGTATTGATGATTTTTATGATTATAATTCTATAAATAAATATTTGATACGGCCGAGAATCATACTTAATTCAAAATATAACTTGATACTGACCTGCAAATTGCAAAAAAACTAAGAAAATTTGAATTTTGCGGGCTACCTCGGCGCATCCCCCTTAAGATACTCTGGTGACTGTTAACAACCAGCAAGTACGTATGGGCGAAATTATTATGACTATTTATGATTCAGGAAAAAATACGCATATTTAGTAGCTATATCAAAACCAGGGATGTTATGGAGCTCCGTAACCGTAACCGAAACTATCGGATATCCGAAATGAAAATATATCCGTAACCGTAACCGTATCCGTTTCACAAGTTTCGGATAGTTTCGTATAAGGGTAGTAGGTAAGTAGGTATATAATAATTACAAATTGTTAAAAACACGTTAGGAACACTGAAACAGAGGTTTACTTTACTAATTATTATAACATCACAAAATAATTACTTACCTATATGACTGATTATAATACCAAATAATAACCTAGATAAGATATAACCTATAAATAAAACCAAATTATTACATACTATTTGTGTTTATATTTTACTTCAATATAATATCCATAGGTAACTGAAACTATCCGAAACTCCTTAGTTAATATGTAATTATGTTGTGTTGTGTGTTGTTGTGTTGTTGTTGTTGTAATTATTGTTTTTGTTGTGTTTGGGTTGTTGTGTGTTGTTGTGTGTTGTTGTTGTGTGTTGTTGTCGTTAGTATGTAATTTTTTTATATTATTTTATTTAAAAAATTACATATCCGTAACCGTATCCGAAACCGATATAATTTTATTCCTATATCCATATCCGTATCCAGATCCGAAATATCGTATCCATAACATTCTAATCAAAACCCAGTTCAGTTCTAGAAATGGTAAAATTGTAGGATGGGCTAAGAATTTCCTATAGGTAAGTATGGCAGACAAAAAATGATGCAGCCTTCGATGGATGGTTTGGTTTGGTACGGTTAAAAGGTTGAACTAACTTTCTCCACAACAAACTTAGTACCCAATAAACTCACGTAAGGCTCATTGTCCTTATGAATCAGCTCTTCATGCTCCAATAACAGTTCAACAGCCTCCACAAACTCAGCGTTGATGGCCTGCAGCAGAGCATCTTTAGTTTCCACACCCATGATGACGAGCAATTCCACCATCTCCAGGTTTTCTCCATCGATGGCCAAGGTCAAAGCTCCGCGACCCAGGGAATCTACACAGTTGATTTCTATGTGTTTCTTGCGATGGGCGTTTTGGAGAATTCTGAAGTAAAAATGTAAAACAAATGAGCTGTGGGCCTAAAATGGACGCTTTGGCAGAATCATATTATAATCTGCGAACAATTAATATCCCGCAATTCATCTGTTTGACAGTTTTGTATAAAGTTTCGTAAAATAGTCCTCAAATTATGCATTGCTATAATGAAGTCTAATGTCAAATAGCAGCTGTCAAGCAGATGAATTGCGGGATATACGAATTGTACGCAGATCATATTTTGAATCTGCCAAAGCGTCCATTTTAGGCCCCCAGGTTATGAAAACAACTTTGTGAATACAAGATATAAATACGATAAAAAGTACCAGACGTACGGTACGTTTCAAAAGGAATAAAATAATGTATTGTTGTGTGTCTCTAGACTATAAAAATATCACCGTATCTTCTGTGCTATCTCTGCCTCGAAAAAAGGAACCTTGAAAGATCTCGTTGAAAAACATTTATCCCTTCTTTGCAGTTAGGTAAAAAAGAATACTTTCGTAAGAAATAATAACAGAAAGTAGAATCAACTGCTCAACCGTAAAAAATGCCTAAAAATCTCCATAAAAATCTCTATTCAAATATTCTAACATTTGACTGCCTATTCCGAATATGAAATCCTATTCAGTGCTCAATATAACCAATTGACGTATTCATATGTAGTTCATAGGATCACGAATACAGTTAGTCAAAGTTAATACCTACGGTAATCCGATTAGAGCAGACACAGTAATTAAGTTTGTCGACTGTGTAGGCAGCGGCCATTTTATAATCCACTTTCGTTTATAATTTATGCTTAACTATCACTACCTGATCGCTCAGTTGGAGGTTCACAGATATGACTCCGCTCTGGAGTGTAAATGTGGTGCTGTTCCACAAACAATGAGGAACTCAATATCGTGTCCAGCGTACCCTGTTGCTTACACGTTACAGGAACTGATGGACGCTAAGGAAGGTGCCAAACTCGTAGACAATTTCTGGGCTGTCTCAATTTAGGTTGCCATCGACACGCTAATAAGAAGGCTACCTGATTTACGAGGCGGGGTTCAAAGCCAGGTATACATTTTTAAACCCCGACGCAAAAAGAGGGGTGTTATAAGTTTGACCGCTATGTGTGTGTGTCTATCTGTGGCACCGTAGCTCTTAAACGGGTGAACCGATTTAGATGCGGTTTTTTTTTATTTGAAAGCAGGCATTCTAACGGTGGTTCTTAGACATGAATTTTATCAAAATCGGTTCAGCTGTTTCAAGACCATCAGCTCTTTTTTGTTTCTGGGGTTTTTTAATTATACGAGTATACTTTATACAATGTACCCATTTTGCAACACAGTGAAGGAAAACATCGTGAGGAAACCGGGCATGTCAAAGAATCTAAACTTCGAAGACATGTGACATTCTCCAACAGGTATTAGGCCCGCGTGGTGGATTATGGCCCACTCCCTCTCACAGAGACAAGGCCTGTGCCCCAGCAGTGTGTACATTATAGGCTGATTATGCTACAGATATTTTTATACCAGCCTATTATTTTTCACTGCAGCGCAAAGGCCTCTTCTCACACTGAGAAGGCTCGAGCATTCATCACTGCGCTTGCTCAAGACGGGTTGGTGATTTCAGACCTATATTAATAACAAAGCCAGGTTTCCTTCAACAACGTCAGTATGCATAAGTTTTTGCAAAAGACACACTACACACTATACAAGTTATTACTGTATTAGGAAAGGCTAAGTTACAGTTCACTCCTACTCTAAACTGAAAACAGTTGGTCCCATTTGATTACGTCATTACTTTTTTGTGAATCAAAGACGAGATTTTTTCTTTACAAAAACATAGCATACCGATCCTGTTTGATATGTAACAAGAGGCACTCTCCTGTTTACTTCGGCTTCTAAATATAATTGGATGTTAAGTGAATTTTGTCAAACAAACAAGAAATTTACATAAGTATCTACAAAACCTTAGTTCTCTTTTTATTATTTTATAAGTTCACGGAAATAGGCTTTCTAAGTATTAAGAGCTAGCTGCTTGTTGAGTTGAAAAGTTTTCCAATAATGAGATCCTTAATAATTTATAGGATATCCATTCTTTTACATGGACCTTATTAAATTAATGCTTAAAAGAAATCGAAGAAGTTTTATCTCAAGGATCATTAGACCCCAAGGCTTAACCATTTTTGTATTTAACATACATACGTAACATAATTAGCCCATAATGTTCCCACTGCCGGGACACAGGCCTCCTCTCTGCGAGAGGGAGCGGGCCGTAACTCACCAGGCGGACCCAGTGCATGTTGGTAGATGTCACGTCATGTCTTCAAATTTTCTCGGTTCTAGGACATGTCGGTTTCCTCACGATGTTTTCCTTCACCGTTTTGAGAGCAGTGGTGATGAAATAAATTACAGAAAGTAAAGCGCCCACTTGGGTTCGAACCCACGACCTCTATATAACTCCCTATAACTACCGATATCACTGGGACACCACTGCACTGCTCCAATGTCTCTTGTGTTTAAAGTATCGTAATATTTTAGGTCGTTAGGTACTGTAGAGGAGACCTATTTGGTGCTTACACGCAACCTCTGCGAGTCAAGTAAAAGTTAATGGAAAAAAAACAAAACAATAAATTATATAAAAAGTTTTAGATTAGAATACAAAACAAGTAGGCGTCACATGTGGCTGACAAGCCAAGTCACAATATGAGAAATAAAAAAAAACATACATTGTTTTTTTTTAATACATTTTCAAAGTTGTGTGTACTTACCGCTAAAAACATATATAAAGTCAAATTACTCGAAAATGATTGACATTTGCATAGGGGTCAACAGGGGTAATTTTGTTGCAAATGACCTCTCCTACATTCCCATAATGGATTGCCGACATAATAACGAATAACCCTATAGAGCACTTGGTTTGCCCCTAAAAGCCGCCTAAGGCATCATCCCGCCAAGGTAGGTATCTAGTGTTCTGTGCTAGCAATATTACCTACTGGCGATAAGAATGTGTACCTACCCCTTATAACAATGTGGATAAGAATGCCACTGTAGCTAATTACGGGCACATTCATTTTACCGGTCACGGAACATACAATATTTTTGACTCACCGTCTCACATTGCCCATATCTCCTCGCTCGACAGCCAGGAGATACTTCTTTTCCTCCAGGGTCAGGGCTTTGGGCAGCGTAGGCAGTTCCATTGGTTTGCAGACACATTCTAACTCAGGGTCACCCTGTACAAGAAACAAATAAAAGTATCTATCAGTAGTAGTTAGTAGATCATATTTTATTCGCCAATCAGGAATGAAAAACTGAATTAAAAGGCCTTACAGTAAAACCCTTTGTACACGGCACGGTTTCTTTACGGTACAACGTATAAACCGCGCGCTAGAAAAATCGAGTCCGTCAACAACTTCCATAGTGATCCATGTAACACTGACGACCGTGCCTACACACGGCGAATAAACCGTAGTTTTTCACGAAAAGAAAAACGTGTGTGTACAAAGGGCCTTAAACTTATTAGATAATATAGTACTAAATAATAATGCGTAGGTAACTTATTTGATTATGAATTAAATCTAAAACAAGTGCATTTTTAGTGCTTCGAGAGTCCCGCTTTTTTTTACCAAACGTCGAAAGCTTTTTTCCTAACATTCTAATGGCATCACTACTTAATAATAAATTCTGTATTGAATATGGAGCAAAGAGGTTTTAATATCAGATCACATTCTAGATTACGTTAATTTTCTTTTTCTTTTTTATACTTATTATTGGTTTAATAATGAATGAAGTCTAAACAAATGCATTTTTTAAGGCTTTCGAGAATCCCGCGATCATATTATACGAAGTATCAAAATCACTTTTTAAAAACTTTTTGATGGCATAAACTTTGAATTGAATTTGGAGCAAAGTGCTTTTTATCTCAGTTTTTTTTTTCGAATCTGTTATTTTTTATTTTTTTTGTGCTTATGGAAAGGACAAAATAAAAGTGAAAAACAGTATTGCATGTTTCATATTCTACAGAAGGTTTTATTTCTAATGAAATTGCACATACCTAAACGACGTTACATCTTCGACAGTTAGCGATGGATATTTTTCACACTCAACGAGGCGTTGCGCAACGTTTTGGTGTTATTTCAATAATTATAAATATGCTAGTTATCATACTCACGGACTCCAGGTCCTTCTTTTCGGACATATTGTCGGTTTACCCCACGGTGTTCTGGAGCGGCGTCCGCCCCCTCAGACAGACTGCTTCTCTACAAACTGGAAACACTCAATTTTCACAGACACTTCAAACAATAATCAGTTTGCACCTAAATAGCTAACCACCTTCTTATCAACACCCAGTACTTATTCAATTTATTATAAAAATATGTACACTGGATAAACTTCTTATACTAAATTAACTTACAAACTATTTTAACCTTTTTTTGTTTTATTTTGGCTGCAGCTATTTCGCTTGCAGGCGAGCAAATTCGAGATCACATCAGATGTTATTAGTTCTTACTATTAGGCTACCCATCTCCTAGACTACACTACCTACATACCCTCTTTACATATATTAAAAAGACACGAGCCTATGATTCAGCATTGCCACGGCACCGGTCAGGCTCCGAACATCTTCAACCCAATATCAAGATTGAAAATGTAAAGAATCCAGCACTGAACTTTTGTGCAGTCCCGGCCCACTCCACAAGTCTATCAACAATACCGTATCTACCCGTCAAAGGCCATGAGGACGCACGAAGCCACATAACCACATTCACATAAATTGAAGATAATCTGCTTGGCATGCCGATTACGACCATCACCTACTTACAACCTGACATAACCTTACAATGTCTAGTAATTCAATTGGTGAGCATGTTCATGTCCTACTTTTGAATGAAAGTGTTGACAGCGAAATGATGAAGCTTATCGGGTATTAGAATATAACAGGAAATGAGTAGGTCGCTCTTAGGTTACGTTGAGCGACGATCTTCACAGGGAAATGGGTTAAAGTAGATATGAGTCGCCGAGGATCAAGTTTTAAAGGCCACGATTGCCGAGGCATAGGTACTTAAGTCCAACAGTGGACTGCTGTAGGCTCTGAAGATATTGTTATGATGATGATCATTTAACTACAACCAGGAGCCTATTTAATAAAACCGAAGCCGACAGACGACAGGTGACAATTCGACAATTTTATAAGTTTCTTTCATTGTACCTAAATAGCACCTGTCGAGGAAATGTGTCAAATAGATAATTAAAAAAAAAAACATCGTCACATTGTCAATTATATAAAATAGGGCCTAGGTGATCTTTTAAATCTACTACCTCTGGTTGAATTGGTGTCCAACCCTCTATTTTACCCGTATTAGGAAAATGGCCCAATGTTTCCGATCTAAACCAGCCGTTTGCGAATTTGACGTTAACCCATATCTTACATACCTAATCACAATTCCTCCCAGCTCCCAGTGAAGGTAGGTACATAACGTTTTGTCAAGTCAGCCATGTCCATTACTCCATCAATAGACAAATAGCTTATCGGGTTTCGTTGTTTTGGCAATTGACGTTTTGACAAAACAACGAAACGAGGACAAAACACAATTTGTGTTTTTCACCAAAAATTTTTGAACATGAACACCATTAAAACGGGAGGAACCAAAGGCAAAATGACAGATTTTTATATAAAGAAAAGTAATGTCACATTGCAAGGAAAGAGATGTCTATTCTTCTTAGAGTAGAGATCCAGAGATAAAAGTGATCATGGTACGCGTGCTGGATGACGCCAAAGCAGTACCTAGGTCGGCCCAGGGTATAAAATATAATGCCATAAGAATCGTAGCAAGAAAGTAAATACGTTTATTTGCGGTAAACATGACGCAGAAAAAACACACAGACACAAAAAAGAACAAGTTGGGGGAAAATATGCGTCTCATGGCGTCACGTGGCGTTCCGTATATTCTAAGGGCTAGCGCGAGTTAAGTGTGGTCTTTTCAGCTTCATGTCATTAGCTTTGTCAGCAGTGCAGCTTCTTCCAAATCTAGTGAATGAGAAATTATAATGTAGGACATTGTCGTCACGCCAGAATTGTCATATTAGCTTTATTTAGCTATAAGTACTTTGTATCTGTAGGATTAAGATTATTATAATCTTTGCTGTCACTCTGTCACTTAAATAAAGTTATTTTTATAAACTCTCCGATTGTCGTTTACTTAATTGGCGCAGCCCGTAGGATCTCTGTGGTCACTCAGTTCTCTGTTCCAACAGTTTAACAGAGATCGCCGAACAAACAAATTTATTGAGCAACTGCATCGAGAGGCTGACGCTGAGTGTGGTGATGTGTCCAAGGTAGAGATGGGAGTAACTTCGGGTCTGTGAGTAGAACTTTTTCACTGTCCTTTCTGTTTTCCTTCACGTTTTCCTCTTTGATTAGATATACGCGTTTGTGTTATTGGGGGTCGGACAATACCTGGATAAAATACATCAATACACAGAACTTTCGCGGTAGAATAAATAGGTAGATATAGTGACTTTAGCATACTTTTATTACGATATAAATCTCGTGATAAAACAATTAGGTAGGCATAATTGTTTAGTACTTACAATTTATTACGATAAAATTTTCGTATTAATCGTAAAACTAAGTAAGCATTTTTTTTGGTGTGTGTAGCGTTTCATGTTTCAATAATAATGGATCAGATCGTACCAGTTCCGTCAACAATGACTAGCACTATTCCGGAATTTAGTGGTGATGCCAGACAGCTCCCACTGTTCATCAAGAAATGCGAATATATATTAAATAGGTAAGTTCCGAGGAGGAGAAGCTCAGAACGAATACTTGTATCACGTCATAACCAGTAAACTCCCGGGCGAAGCCGCAAACTTAGTAGGAGAGCGGGATCAAATAAATAATTGGGACGAATTAATAGATTTGTTAGTGCAACATTTTGGGGATCCTAGGACCGAAGAATGTTTAGTGTTGGAGTTGGAATCTTTAAAAATAAACCAAAATGAAACTTAAATTTGGATTTTTGCCATAGGATACAAAACATACGTAGTTTTCTTATTGCAAAAACAAATGAAACAATAAGCAATATCAATTTACGTCAAGCCAAACAGCACATTCATACTAATTCATCACTGAATGTTTTCTTGTATAATTTACCAGCATATTTGGTTAGGCTAGTACGATTGAGAAATGTGACGTAAAAAGTTCTACTCACAGTCCCAGTTAAACTTAAAAATAGACGTACGAGAGCAGCATTAAAAAACGTTAAACGTCCTTCACAGATGGTGGTCGATACTTTTCGTCCTAGTGGATCAAGAAACAACTTTGAACATCCAGAAAATCGATCAGAATCCCGGGATAATTCCGATCCGGATTGGGACGGCTCTGATGAAGAATAACCACTGGGCCATCATAAAAACAATAGATTTAAACTCTCCAGCCCTTCAATTAGATAATAATATACAAGAATATATTAAATTAAAAAATATCTGTAATAGTAATAGCGAAATATAACTTATAGGATTAGCCGTTCAGATAGATTCTCTGGTGGAGTTAACTAACGATAGGTTACAGCAAATTTTACCCTCAAAAAGAACTAAAAGTGGTATTTTGAACCCATTGGGTTCTCTCGTTAAAGTAATAACAGGAAATCTAGATAACGAGGATGCTAAAGAAGTACGATTTAGAGATAAGTAATCTAGGAAAAAGGGAACATTTAGTTGAACGAAGGGTATCGTTAATGCAAAGGGCTTTTGACAAATTGCTTAATGTTTCAGACGATATCAATTTCAATACTAGACATTTAAATCTAAAAATTAAACAATTTCAGTCTCTTGTTCAAAATCAAACAAAGTACTCCAATCTGATTTCAATCATGAATACTATGCACCAAATATCAAATAATTTGCGTACTATTTATACCATCATTTATGAACTAGAAACAGCTATTGCCTTTAGCAAAATACACATATTACGAGTACACCAATCTATAATGAACTCTACGGAACTATTTAATATTTTGAAGGTAATCAAAACGCACCATAGTTTATGTAGTTTACCCATTAGATATTCATAACTTAGTTAAGTTAGAGGGAAGTATAAAAATAAAGGGGTATATAGATAATAGCAATATAGTCTTTATTTTGGAAGTCCCACCTGTAGACAGTAACACATAATTATATCTATTACAAAGTTATCTCTGTACCAATTTTTAACTCTACCACAAAAAAACCCTATGTCATTATTCCGAAATAGCCTTACCTACTGGTGAAAAAGTCGAAATACAGGCCCGTAGTCGACAGTTGCGAGGAAATAGATGCCGTTACATACCTTTGCTCTGAAGACAACGTACTTCAGTACCCAGAGGAAACATGCGTCGAGCAACTCATGTTACTAAAGCATAATTTTACAGATTGCCAGCAACATTTGGTAAAAATAGAGGAAACCAAGATACAACCCATATGATCTCAGTCACTGGTTGGTGTATGCAGAAAAAAGTATCCAGACAACGGAACATTGTGACGATGAAACCAGGAAATACACCTTACAAGGTACTGTAGAGGTTGTCTGCATGTGTCAACCTTATGTTGACTGGCTGATATATATTATCGTTGGTTTGCCTCGAACAGTCAAGCGAGTTTAAAATAAGATTTATAGGAAAAGTGATGGTAGGTTGTTTAATTGGTAGACAGGCAGAGCTAGGGCCTGCCAATGTACAATTCCTTGATAAAATATATTTACGTTCTAAGGAGTACTGCGTTAATTATTAAATATACGTAGCACTCCCACAATTGGTGGAGGCGCCGAAGCGCAAAAGTACACAAGCTCCCATTATTTTTAAGGCGTGTGCAGAACCAAATAAAATATCGCACAAGTTTGTTTCTCGTGTTGCGTGCACAAAGCTATATATTGTGCGAAGATAATATCATTAAAGGAAAGCCAAGCAGACATATTTCCACGCCGGATTTAAAGCTAAGTGGTGATAACCAACTATTGCACCATGTCCAACGTCGTACAATTCTCAGGCACTGGTGCAAGTTGCTCAGTCTAAACTCGAACCAACTTTGCTTACGGGGCATAGCTCTTGCAAAGGGTGTTGTGTTGACACCATCAGTTCGAATTTGGATTGAATACTCTCTGAGTTGTAACCAACTTTGCTAAAGGAGCGTAGCTCTTGCAAAGGATGTTGAGTCAACATCAATGGTTAAACTTAATGTTGTTGAGAACCCACAGTTTAATCAGCACTGGCTGATGGTTAATGAAGTTTGAAATGGTGAGATCGAATAGGCTTTTGAGATTTTTCCTCTGGAGTATGTGCTTGAAAAAGGTTTGTTGATGAGCTCCGACTTCTTAGCCTTTTCTCCCTCCGACTCATACCGTCCGATGGGGTCGAAGTTTACGATGTTAAGTTTCATTCTTTTCATTAAACTCCTTCAGGGTTGTTGTGAATTTGTCACTTCAATTTATTTGTTTTTAGGAAGCCACGTCGCATCTTTTTGCCAGTTTTGGCGCGACGAGGTTTAAGCATGGCGAATGTTAATTTATTCATGTATGTGGTAACATAATGTTTTTCTTACCTGACACATATCTTAGTCAGATACGCAAATCGTTCGTCCTGTCCTTAAGCCTTCTCTTGTAAGAGTTGGATTTCATATTGTATAATATATTTCTGGCGTTAGGTAATTATTCTTATAGGTATAGGCAGGAAGTGTCTGATTGTTCGAGGTGGTAAATAAAAGTCTTGTTTGAAAACACAACTGCGTCGATCCTTTTATTTAAGGGTGGGCGTAGCTCATGTAGAGGTTGTCTGCATGTGTCAACCTTATGTTGACTGGCTGATATATATTATCGTTGGTTTGCCTCGAACAGTCAAGCGAGTTTAAAATAAGATTTATAGGAAAAGTGATGGTAGGTTGTTTAATTGGTAGACAGGCAGAGCTAGGGCCTGCCAATGTACAATTCCTTGATAAAATATATTTACGTTCTAAGGAGTACTGCGTTAATTATTAAATATACGTAGCACTCCCACAGTACATATCTTACCATACCATATCCTAGTACCACATCAACATTGCACACTGCAGATAGCTGACATCTCCATTACAACGCCGACGAACAGTAGCACAGTCTCCTTCAGCTTGCCAACAGCACAGATGCCCGAACTTTGTCGTGACGCCAGCCCACCGGCGAAGCAGATGGATCTTAGACGGGTGGACTTAGGCGACATCAAGGACTTAGTGAACCGAGCAAAATACGGTGAAAGTGTCAGTGATATGGAGTCATGTACGTATTACAAGTGACAATATCAGTGTATAGACCCTAAGTATCTACGTCATAATCTTAGTTTCAGTTAAAGGCTTCATTGTATATAGATGGGACTTATTTAGAGTGTGTAAGAGAAATTCCCTAAAGACTACACAGCTGCCTTTAGATAATTTCTCTCTTAAGGAGGGAGGAGTTAAGTGTGGTAGCCCTACTACAATTAGCTTTGACAGCAGTGCAGCTTCTTCCAAATCTAGTGAATAAGTAATTATAATGTAGGACATTGTCGTCACGCCACAATTGTCATATTAGCATAATTTAGCTATAAGTACTTTGTATCTGTAGGATTAAGATTATTATAATCTTTGCTGTCACTCTGTTAGTTAAATAAAGTTATTTTTATAAACTCTCCGATTGTCGTTTACTTAATTCGCGCACTGCTGTGCGTTTTTTCCGCAGAATCAGTGAAGTATGGAATGTCATGGAAGTGCGCACATTGCGATGAAAAAAAAAGCGTACGATTAATTCACAGTAGGCCTCCCGCTGCAAATTTTCTGTGAGTATACCGCACGTATTTTTTATCGCATAGAAATATATGAAGTACCGCGCACTGCAGTTAAAAAAGCACCGAGACCCCGACCAAGCAGTAATAACCGAATTAGTTTTTGGATACGCCCGTAAATAATTATATCTTACGAAAAAGTAGACCTTAATAGACCGTCAAGGGATGCACCACTGTTTGGGTACTCATATATTTTTTTAAACGTGTTTTTTTTTCACCATTCGCGCCGGTACCTCGTGACTGCATTTGTTATACCGTATGGCAGAATAACGCACCGCATTCCACCGCACCGCAGTGCGCGATAGCCCTTACGATTCTACCTACCTACCTCAAGAATTATTAGAAAGTAGACATGAGAGGAGCTCGGCTTACGAGTCCTAATTAACTCGATGTAACACGATTTCACGCCTAGAGCTACGCGCTTGTTAACTACTACACCCTAATTACTCGTCGGTAATTACTGTACCAACCGTACAAAAACCTAATCTATAGGGTAGGTTAGGTACCGTACCTACTAATTTTTTTTTCCTAATATTGAAATGTTAACCCGTCTTAAAATATAACAAAACAAGATCTAACTTTAGCCCGAGCATAAAGTTTCGAGCCAGTATTTGAATTTCGAATTACAGTCCTTTCACAGTTAGTTTACCTCTAACAGCACAATGCATGGGCATTCATTTCATTTATTGTGGAAATGAGATGCACCAAACATTATACCTAATCGTAATCAGAAACCCAACTAAAAACAAAACAAACCCAAGGTTTTCACAGGTCTCATAATAAAAACACTCTATAAAAATGTTAATTAACAAATGTGAATATGAACAAAATACGGAACTTTTTGATTCAAACGACAGCTCGCTACTGTGCGCTGAAACTTTTTTTAAACTGCGTTTCAAACACGAGTTTTTTTTTGTAACAGGATATATGAATGACTGAGTTTTTATTTTATATTGTGACCTGTTTTTATGGGAAACTATTGGAGAACTACCAAACTGATAATGTTAAAACGGAGAATGAAAGGTTGGTATGTTAAGGGGGTTTGTGTCTGGTTTACGGCAATAAGCTCGCCCCCTAATGCCCCTATTACATGGGACTTAAACGTGGCTGGCGAAATGTGGGTGTACTATAGGTACCTCTGCCTAACCCTTCGCGGTATATGGGTGTGTCGTTATGTTATTAATGTTTATACATAATTGTCATGAGTCTCAAAGAAATTATCTGTTTGGTGTCTTGAGGTTGAACCGACTTGATATGGGCATACCTATTCCATAAAATTTTATCACAACCTATTGATGATGCGAAGAATCTATTCAGTTTCATGGCCCAAATGTAATCCGTAGCAGTGTGTATATTTAGGGTACCATGGGACTGTCATACGCATTGCGGTCATAAAAGTCCCTAGAAAAAACATCATTGTCAGAAGGTCCTACTGATGTCCAAACGAAGATTCTAAAACCGCAAAATTATTGTACTAAGCCACGTTTCGTAACTTCACATCGTAGTTAGAATACCTAATCCCTGAAATTAGGTAATACTTTTGGTATTTCATGAATTCATGACACTGCCACCTAACCCTAAATTAGGTTATCCTACAAAATGGTTGAGCTGGATGGTGCTGATCCAAGCATCATATTCCTGAACCGGGTAGCGCCGTGACTTGAGACTGGTCATCTCTTAACCGCCGCGACTTCTTTTTATTTTTAATCTTATATTTTGAATTGATTCTACATATTTTTTTTAACATTGTTCTCAGTTATAGAAGCAAGAACAATAATGTACCCAGGATTTTGTAATATCTTAATTTAAAATAGTGTCCTTGGAGTTTCTTGCCCGTTCTTCTCCATAGAGATCTACGTTTTGGAATAGGCAAGTAGCTTCAACTTTCTGACTAACTGACCGACTCTTTGACGGTTGAAAAGTGCCTGTAAATGGTTTAGGAATTGAAATAAATGCTTTGAGTTTGAGTTTCGAGTTAGACTGTCATGACAAGATGCTTCAACTCAGTCTATTTTTTTCTCTATATCGCTGGTGCTTTTACAAACACAGCTTTTACATGGAAAAAATAACTTAACCCCAAAACAATGTGGTACAGTTAGCCTCAAAATGATGTATAGGTACATCGAACAGAATTAATTTGATCGTCTACAATTTGTGTTCCATAAGTACACATTGATACATTATTAATGAAAAAAGATTGTAGAGAAATCTTTCGAGAGATATAACTCTTTGAGGCTGACTGTAGTACAATCAGAAAATGTTTAGACCAAACCTGCCAAAACTTGCTGCGTGCTAGGATCGAACCCACTACGCGATGTCCAAAAGCCGCGCCAACTGTGACAATTAGGTCCATTTCTTTTGTTGCCGAGCCTAGGTGGCCTAGGTCCGCGCTAATACATTTCACCTTCACCTACTTACAATGAGGTCTAGACAAAGCCTTTGAAATGCGTGAAAAACACACAATCCTTCTAACATTACACGTATTTGGAACTTAAACTTATTTAAAATATTTAAATAGTGGGTGATTTGCATCTGACTGCACAAGTGTCCAAATTAGTACCTAATGCGCGAAAACGCCGCGATAAGTCGAAAAAAGTATACTTAATTTATTATGCATATTCATAAGTTTCTGTTAGTGACATTATCATCGGTGTTTGTTAGGATTGGAGAAAACCGCGGACAAACAAACCGATTGAATACAGTATCTCTTTTTTTGAATTCGGTTAAAACATTTCAATGTTCATGAAAATATTATGTAAAAATAATAAAGTGAAAAAAAAATACGAATTTCACTCACTTCAGGCACAGAGTATGGGATCACCGCGCCGAGGCATCTCCGTGCTGTGTTTTTAGGCACTTCATTCAGCCAACCATTCGTTCGACACTTCGCTGGCTGTCTGGCGTGACGGTCATTCCACAAAGAAAAAAAAAACAAATGAAAATCTACTTACGAGATCAAACGAACGCCGTGGCTGACGGGACGCCACTCCTGCGCGGCGGACATCCCCCCGCGCTCTTATACCACCCCACATGATCCAATTAGGGATGTCAGCTGCCAAATGAACCGGTTCGATGCCGATCTGAACCACCACTCGTGGTTGTTTGTATACAAGTTAGTGGATTTCAAGGCCGTCTGGAGTTTGTGGCGGGTAGGATTGATTTGCGTGGTACGCAAACAGAACTGAGTAGATAGGTATTTGGGCCCTCACGGTGATATTTAGCAGAGAAATCTTTTCAAGTTGGTGGGTGGGATGGTATAAGCATCACGAGTGGATAAGTAAAGGTAGGTACGTCCAGGGCACCCTAGGCAGTCACTCAGTCAGCCCCGCTGCCACCCTACTGACTCGATAACAGCCGCGATAATAATTTTACCGCGGCATAAACTTTACTAACCTCACATACTAAAATAATTTAACCACCGCAAAATAACCAAGTATGTAACTATGTTACCTGCCTCTAATAATCAGCAAATGTGAAATATTTATTATTATACTAAAAAAATGTACCTAATATGAATGCTCACTCTTGACATGTAATTTTTTTTTATTATCTTCCCTCAAATTTAATCATTTGTTTTCTCTATTTTTTATTTTATTTTTATACCATTGTAATTTGAATGCTCACTCTTGACATGTTGTTTTTTTTATATTCTTCCCTCAAATTTAATCATTTATTTTCTCTATTTATTTTTTTATTTTTATACCATTGTAATTTGAATGCTCACTCGTGACATGTTGTTTTTTTTTTATATTCTTCCCTCAAATTTAATCATTAATTTTCTCTATTTATTTTTTTATTTTTATACCATTGTAATTTGAATGCTAACTCGATATGTTATTTTTTTTTCTTTCATCATTCATCCTTTATTTTCTCAATTTTAATTTTTATCGTGTTTACACCTAGTTTTATTATGTGCATGCTGTGGTCTCCTGTAAATGAAGGAGCACACGTAAAAGTACCTATTTTTTAATTATTGTGATCTATATTGTATTTGTGTATCCTTTGTTGGTGATTACAACTTAAAGTTAAGGATTAGGGATATACTTAAAGTTGTACCAGAATATTTTGGCGTTTGAATGACATTGACGGGGGGCATTGTTGGTAAACATTTGTTAAACTATTTCGCGAAAATGTATTCCAAAAAACCGGCCACGTATCGAACCGCCCACAATGCAGGGTTCCGTAGTCGGGATGAATTTATCCTTAGAACAAACATAACTTTGTGGTAGAAAAAATGTTCTGCCATACGTCGTTAAACGTCACTGTCAAATCTCCAACTGAAAATACAAGTTTTTAATCGCATTTTTTGTAGGTGATCAAACTACAAACTTATGATTTTCGGACTGTTTCCTGTACTGTTGCTGTGAAACCTTGCTTCTTGCCAAATTTCACGATTCTACGTCAACGGGAAGTTTTGATTTAAGTGTGAGTAACAAAAAAAGTATGGCGCATATATGTTTTTATTGCGTTGACTTAGAAGTTTGATTTTTGTAAAGCTCTAATTTACCGTAGACCTACGTATTTGATAATAATTTCAACTTGATACCTCCACGCGTTTGAAGAAAAAGGGCCTTGACAGACACAGCCGGACGGACGGACGGGCAACGTAGTGGTCCTATAAGGGTACCGTTTTTTCCTTTTGAAGTACGGAACCCTAAAAACGAGATGGTGGCGTTAGATTCGAATTTGGACATGCGCCAAAAGATGTGTTCCGTTGAAGTTCTCTCGAACAGGAAAGAGAAGAAAAATTTGGTAAGAATATTATAAACGAACAAGAGGACGCACAACTCCCCAGCTATAACGCTTCTAATACATATAGGATGGACATGGCATGTTTTTAATTTACAGGGTTTTTTTTTTTTTGGGTGGGTAATCATCAAATGACCTCTCCCGCTCTGGGCGGAGCGGAAGGGCGTGTCAGACTCTTACTGACTAAAACCCACCCGTGTTCCTTCAGTTACCTGTGCGCCAGGGCCACGGTAACTCTTTCGAACAATCCGCGACCCCGGCAGGCATCAGCCCTATCGGACCTCGTCAATTATGCTGACATCCCTTTGAGGCGCGCGTGGAAGACAACGCGCCGTCGACCCGGGCCTGGACATTACCGGACGGCGAGCTGCCCATTGCTCGCGGTCCGCAGGCCCGCGCCTACGGTGGCCAGGAGTCGGCTATCGACTCCCGACGCCCAGGGTGTCTCCTCCTGCGGCGACTAGGGGCGTGAGGGCGCAAGGATTGCCTCTCCCACACGCGCTCCACCTCCTCCTTCGCGAGCATTACTGCTTCGCAGAAGGAGGTGACTGCTTCCCATTCCCTCTCGCTCCGTACCATGGCCTGAACCAGGGCCGGGCGCGAGAGATCGCCGCCGCCGATCGCCGCCACGAGGACACGGCGGTGCTCCGCCCAAGCCGGGCAGACCTCCACCGTATGCTCCACCGTGTCCTCCGGTCGATCCACACAATTACTTTACAGGCTGTATAAATTACTCAGCCACTTTTGAATCCTGAAACTCATGCATAAAATCTGAATTAAAAAATCTTTAAAACGTCCACAAACGAGTGGTCATAATCAGAATAAAACAATGAAAATGTTTATTTCGTGTTTTTATGACTTTGATGGCTATTAGAGAGCAGACGCGCGTCGCCCGATGTTTGACATTTTCATACCCTGAAATTCAGTGATCCGTAAAATGTAAGGCGATGCTATTTGGCTGGACATAACATGTAACAAATACCTATATCTATCTGTATACATATATAAAAGCGATATACCGCTCTCTCACTGATTACTAATCACGAAATTTCAAGAACTAATAAATTATTAAACTTTAGGAAAGTAAGTTCTTTATACGGTGTAGGTAGACCCGCTAACAAATAATGTTTGAAAATAGGGGGTCAAAGTTAGGTACAAGTCTATGTATTTCTATGAAAACAACGTGTCGCTAGCTACGGAAAGTATTTCATAGAAATACATACAAACCAGTAGTGTCGTGGCGACACGTCGCCTGCTGCTGCTGTCTGCAGTCGGCTACGGACATGTACCTACTTCAGCTTTTTAGTTTTAATTATTATGTAGAATATTTAGTTGTAATCGCTAGTTAAGTAGTTAGATAAATATGAAATGCTAAAAATTCTTCGATACATTGTATGTATATGGAATAATTTTGTGTTGATTTAGATGATATGTAAAAGTAGGTAAGGTTATTCGACTTCCGTCGCTGACCTACCTACCCTTACTATGAGATTAAGATTAAATTTTCTTCAGCAAACATACATAATCGAAATTAGTGTGATCCTTCAGTGCTGGTTTTTTACTAAAACTCTATTAGGTACCCACTTTACGATATCCCGTCTAAGCATAGTAATAAAAGTTCATGAATTTATTAGCTATAATAATATTGCCTGTACCTATTGTAGCGTTGTATGGCTTCTCAGCGGTAAATAGTCGAGTGATGCTAAATATTTCACGATTAGTAAGTTGCTAAGCACATCACTAAAATCGTGGAACAAAACTTTTTTCATAAGAACACTCGGCCATTTGAACTTCCGTTTGCTTAGCTAGAAGAGCTATTCCCTAACTCTCAGCATTGTTATCATGGACACGCCTCTGTGGTGGTCTGGACCCTCATTTTTACCGCATAGTGAAAATGAAGTTGTGACTCATTTCATTGGTAGCGGAGGATTAATTTATATAGTGCTATTACGTTTGCGGTGATTTTAGATATTGTGCACGGGTTCATTACTACTTACATGACGTATTCGAAGAGAGTAATCGTCGCTGAGGAAGGGAGTAAGGACTGACCTGGAATACTGGTGTAGGCTGTTTAGCTAGTTAGCTCCACGTGGCTTCATTAGTCGGTGTTTTCTTCGGCACGAGATCACTGCACTTCACTCACGAATAACAAGAACATTGCCATAATGTAAGCAGGGCTGCTAATCCTAGCAGTCCTACATTATGGCGGTTATAAAAGTTCCAGAAATTGCGCGCGCGCGCACGTCTTTATGAATTTGTGATTTCAGCGGTGTCATCAAGTGAAATTTCCTTCCTAAAATATATCGACTCCATACGCGCATTGCGAACGGAATCGACATTAGCCGGAGATGGTCGAAGTAAGCCCTCTTGTCTCTCAGTCATTATGGGAAGGAAAGGGATGGATATAGGAAGCGACCGAATGCTCATCATAATAACTTTCAACATTTTTTTATAAATTAATGATTTTGCGTAGTTACTTAGGCTTTTTTAGACAAATTAAGAGTCAAATTATTGTATGCTATATTTTTGGCGTAAACATCCTCTGCTGCCTTGAGAATACGCAGTGTTCACATACACATAACATCACGCCTGTATTCCCCGAAGGGTTAGGCAGAGGTGTACCTATAGTACACCCACATTTCGACAGTTATGTTTAAGTCCCATGTAATAGGGGGCGAGCCTATTGCCATCAACCGGGCACAAATCCAGACCCCGGGCTGCTACCGAGAAATTCCAGATGGAAAAACCCACTAACACTTTGCCCGACCCGGGAATCGAACCCAGGACCGCTCAACAGTAGCGCTTACGACCACTAGACCAGCGAGGCAGTGTTCTCAAGCAAAAAGTAAAATTAAACGAATATTTAATATTATAAGTACATACCTACATAATTATGAATAGTGTGATTAAGAAAGAAGCAGAATAAGTATATGAAATACTTTGATACCGAATTTGAATTTATCTCTATTGAATTTGTAAATACTGATGTAAGTAAGTATGTTAATAAATATTGTACACGAAAAATATTTTTATTTCATCACTAAACTAAACACAAATCTAACTACCCTACCTACTTGTATTAATTTGTTCCTTATCGATGAAGTTGCTAACGCTACCTGCAGTTACGCACTTGAGCGCGTGTCTATAAAAATATACATCGAGAATAGGTATTTTTAAGAATAAGTCTTTCTGCAAATGAGTCCAAATTAAAATAGGTTATTTCACGAGTAAGGCATTTTCAGAATGAGGCATATCGCGAATAAGTCCATAAACGACTACAGGTCATTTCGCGAATAAGTCCAAGGTGTACTAAGCCATACATCACAACTACAAGTATTGCTCACCCGCCTTCGTGAGATAGAACAACTGTACTGTCGCGAATCATAAACCTACCTATTGATAACATACAACCTGACACTGACCTGCAATTTGCAAGAACCGTAAGAAAATTTAAATTTCGCGGGCTACCCTGGAGCTTTCACCTTAATGCCAAGGAGAATGGGGACGGGATGGTTAGAGATCAAAATAAAAGAACAACGTAAAAATGTAAAACTTTATTACATCTCACAATTCAACATAAGGTACTGTACACACCGGCCTAATAACATCTCGACTAGTGCAATTCCAGATATGTCACGATATTACCTACACAACATACAGCAAAACAATTCATTTTATTATTCTATTGTACAAAAATACAATCAGGGAAATAGTTCGTAGCTATTGGCTAATTACAGCAACTACTTAATACCATTACCTATAAAATATAGGATGGCCACTTAGGCACCTATCCCACCGCCGGCGATTATCGATAAGCGAATAGAGCTAGCAATTAAAAACGAGTTGGGCGACGGCGACTACTCGCTGGCATGCCTATCAAGTTACCACAAACTGTCAGATTTTGTCATTCGATTTTGAACTTAACCAACAACATTTTAAGGTTTATAATCGTGTGGAGAAATTTGACAGTTTCGTGTAACTTGACCTGTTGACGACTGTACCAACCATGAGTCTCTCGGCGAGTGTTCTGCCTGCAAAGCGAGCATCGCTGAGCGAGTACTCTCTTTGATAGCTGTTGTCGCTGCGACAACCGAGTACTCGCCGGCTTTGTGTACCTACAGTCAGAGATCAACTATTAATATATTTATCTCTTTTACACGGGACCTACAATCTTTAGTACGTATCTTGGGCGAGAAAATCGTTGATAGCTAGTCGCTTCCTCATCGGCAGTGGAACAGGTGCATTAATTACCTGCAATCGTAAACGGGGTGACTCTGGCAGTCATAATGAACACCTTTTCCTATAAAACACATAAACGATTCGTGAAAAAAGAAATATAACTTTCTATACCTACCTACAACAGTAGACATACCATAATATGCGTATATGAACATTTTTTTTTTTAACAAGCCGGTGTAGGATAGAGCCTACCCTCTAACGATTGCAGGTGATTAAAGCCCACTTGCGCAGCCAATCACTGAACACGTTAAGCGCTAAACGAGTTAAAACATAATTCTGTTTCTGTCAAATGTTGGAAGATGACAGAGACAGAATGATGTTTAAAACTCGTTTAGCACTAAACGTGTTTAGTGATTGACGGTGCAAGTGGGTCTTAGTCGCCACCCTGTATTTCGCAAATTAGGTTAGCTTTTTACTGCGACGTATAAAAAAAACAATATGCCTACCGTAATGCTTCATCATACTGTGACTAACAAAAATCTAGGTAGGTAAGGAGCTTTTGGTGCGTGGCCGAAATCGGAACTAACGCCGCCATCATTTACCAACAGCGCCCCGCTGTCAACGTCACTCGAGCGCCAAAAGATCCTGGTAGGACTGTACCCACTAATTCAAACAAATACAAATCATGTCCTTAAGTGAAAAGAAACAATACACACAATAAATCATAAGGACTGTAATTGTAATGAATACAATTTAATTTGTTCAAATAATACAAAAAAAAAAATATTAAGAAAAATTTCCCTGATTATAAAAAACCTACGGTATTACAATTCTAATAAATATTATTGCTGATGTAATTTATCTAAATAATGATATTTACAACATCAACAACCCAGTTAAAATATAAGCTTAAAATACAGCTACATCAAAACTGAACACTTAGCCACCCAACCTAATTTGCAATAAAAATTTAGGCACTTAACCATCAGCGATCAAGCAATTTTCAACCATACAAGCCATTTTATTGTACAGACAGCAACGAAAGTCGGTTAAACAAATAGCAGCCTCGCTGAAAAGCAACTTATCAAATCATTTTGTGTCTATTTAGGACGAATTTCACTACTAAAACTGAACGCGATCAGCACATTTATACAACGTTCAAAGCTGTCAGTGTCATCATTGTTGTGGAATGTTCGCACTAACAGCTTTTGAACGCGTTTCGGCCTTTAGACACATGAATAAAAAACCCAGCGGAATCAAAACTTTCATACTAACGCCGTGCGCATGTACACTACCACACGCACAGCTATGTGTGCGTGACCTGTCACCGATTAGGCGCGCGGGGCGTGCACCGGCGGCGACCGCCCGGGTACAAACCGGTTTGAGCCAGCTCAGCAAGCGGACAAAGTTAGTGCCACCGGCAGCAATAAGACGCGCGACGCGAACGTTTTGTTTTAATAATTTTAAATTGCTTTTAAAGATGCCAAACTGTTGTACTGTGTGTACACGAAGAGTCAATTCTATTTTCTTGTAAATTTTGACGTTCATAAGTGCCTTTTATGTGCCTATTTGAAATAAATGATTTAACTTTGACTTTACAAATATTATTTGTACACACTGTACAACAGTTTGGCAAGAGGTAGGAAAACCAAGGCGATTTCTTTTTTTGTAAGTATATAACGGATCTTGTCAGGTAATTATCTATACCTACCACAGATATCCGAATATTTACCTATACCTACACATTTTTAATGCTTATTACAGAAGTATTTAGTTACGAGGTAGGTAATTTATCTAAGATGGCGATAGGTAAGGTTTTCCCATTACATAGAATGATAATTTATTATTGTTATGGTTTACCTACCGCCTGTATTATTGTTTGTTTCGTACTTTTGTTTACGTAGTGGGTTTGTAGAATCCAAAGTGTGTTTGTATGCCGTCCTAGCAAGATTCCGTTTTATACTTAACTTACGTTCGTAAAAAAGTAAAACAAGGAAGGACACGTTATATTTTCGCCATGTCCACCTGCCCGTCCACGCTCATACCCAAATCCCGACTCGCACTTGCCCGGTTTTATTTTTATTTTCAATAACGAGTAACAGCCCTATGAAAGTAGGTAAGAATTTTGAGCTCTGTTAAGAAGCTTTCATTCTGCTCGGTTATTTATTCATGGGCTTTAGATGTTTAGTAAAAATAACATTGCTGACTTACTTTCGTAGCTGACCGTACCTACAGAAAAACCGTTAATTAATAAACACTGCTGCACCCTAATAATATTAATTCTTTCTAACATCGGTGAATTGTTTTATGTTTCAACTCAAAAAACCTATTTTAATTTCCCTTTGATTAGGTACAAATAATATTAAAATATTTATTAATCCTACAGCTAGTATATTTAATAAGGCTCAATGAAATATACTTTAGCGCCTACATTACTTCGGGCTGGCAATCAAAGTACTTCATTACTAAACTTTATAAGCCAAAAAATCTTGTAGTTTCCAATTTCTAGTTCATTTGGTAGGTATAGCGCCATGAGGTTCTAGTGGCGCGTGGGGAAAACCGGAACTAACGCCGCCATCAACAGCGACATTTCACAAATATTTACAAACAGTGCCCTCAATCCTTGTAGCAGTGTATTGGAAATTGAAAACATTCAGTATTCTTTACCAATTCCTCTTTTCGACTCTTTGTCCGTTTAACTTTTTTTTTCGTTTTGATTACCTATCTTTCCTGTTGGTTTCCAGCACCATACGGTTAAATGCAATAAACATTTCACTTTAAAAACAAAACTTTATTTTTAAATAAATGTCCAGTGGAACAAATGCAACAAGTGAAATAATAATAATAAAGTAAATACGAGTACCTTGACTAAATTGCAAAATAAAGTTACACTTGAACAATAAAAGCTAAAAGTATTTAGTATATCACAGGTTGGTGGATTGACCAGCAATATAAAAAAAAACATAATATTCATACTTTTGTCAACAATCAAATAAAAATTTTGATAACACAAAACTTAATACTGACGACACAACCAAATAATAATTTTGGAATAAAATCAAAAATAATTTACTTAAAACAAAATATAATTTTAATAAAAAGATTTGTCGTCTGCTAAAAAGTATTGTTTTTGCGTTATATGCATATACGTGGAGCACCATTTCATAAAACATATTAAGTTTGGGCCAACCCTGAGGAACTAGTAGGTAAATAGCAATTAAAAAACACAAATAAAAAATTACTTTCCTGAAACTGCGACCTAAATATGAAGCTTTAAAATCAATTATTAAACTATCACCAAAACAAGTCATACAATAACATATAAAACAAGAATATTTATAATCTAATAGTATTGCTTTGCTTATTAATATGGCAAAATAAGAATAATAATAAATTGTTATACCTACATCGTAAAAATATTATTATAAGTTTATATTCTTTAAAATCATTAAAAATTAATAATTGTTAAATATGTGTCAACGGCATAAAATATTTGTTTTAAAATCTTTTCAATTAAAATATAAATTTCCAATAACGTGAGTATGGAACATTTTAATGGATGCCAAAAACCTCATATTAATTAGGAATTATAACAAATAGGCTAGGCAGATTAATTCAATAAATTGGGCAAGTTCTTGCATAAAAAAGGTTATTGTGATAATATCATTAAAAATGTAACTCCTGAATAACACGGTTCACTTTTGCCTCTGAATTTGGATGAAGCAAACAAATTGTCAATAAACTAAAAAGTTATATTTCAATATCGGCCATACCCTTTATTTCTAAACTTTACAATCAAAGTGTGTGCATAATTTTGAACCCCGTAACATTACCTTAACAAATTCGAGACTAGCCTACTCGTAACTATCTTGGATAACTTTATAAAATGCACCCATGCAAACACCACAAAATCAGTTTGCAATAGTACCAGAACGACTTAAATTCATATTTTTCTGCACCCAATTCTCAACCTTAAAAACATAAACGGTAGAGTTCAACACCGCTAACCTATCTATGTACACACATTTACAGAAAAGTACTAAGTAATTAATACTTTCACTTGAGGTCCTCTTCTTCGTCTTCAACGTACAGTAGGTCTTCCATTTTCGTCATGAATTTGCTGTTTAGTTCTTGTTCTACGGGGAGTGGTGGGGTCTGTAAAGGTTTTGAAAGAATATTGTGTAAATTATGTGCCCAATTTTAATACTGTGGCCGTATCAGTGACCAATTTTAGTAACCTGGTAGAATTTTGTTACCTGTTATTATTTTCCACCAATAAGTCACAGAAGTTGATGTACAGTTGGTTTTGAAATAGCATTAGCAAAAAGATATTAAATTTGCCTAGCCAAATAATTATAATAAAATCATTATAGGCCCAATTTCTCGATCGTCATATATCCTTTATCCCAATGTTAAATATGGCGGTTCGACATATTTTTTGTATATAAAAGCTGTCAAACCGTCATATTTATCTGACGATTGAAAAATCACCCTTGTCTCGTTAACTCAATTTATGTTTTGACTGGTGTGTCCCTGTACAAATGCAATTCATCCCCAACTTGTTAATTATATTTCGAGCTTAGCGTGTTGAATTTATCACCTGCATCAGTTAAGGGGATGCTTCGATTCGGATACTGGTTTCTTGGAGACACTTTGACAGTGTGACAGGTAGAATCACCCCTTAATTGATACAAGGCGTGACTAAATCAACATACTGTATAGGAAAAAAGAAAAAAAAATGGCATGCTTTCCAATGAGTTTATTAAGTAAGCAACACATAGTGAGTACACAAACAATAGGCGGTGTTAACTAGAATTTTATATATTTAATGTATTATTATTGGCAATATTCCAATTAGGCTTAGAAACTGGAAAAGTATGGGTTTTAAAACAATGTTGGGATTTCTTTTGACCTGAATATCCTATTTAAAGATGAAAGACAAATCAATAAAAAATCTACTAATTTAACTGTTGAAAAAATATTGTGCAAGATTACTGATATAATTATATTAATGAACTCATATTTATTAGGTAGGGAGAAAATGGCAAAAAAAAGATATGCCTCCTGGAATATTGTCAATCATTCCATAAATATAAGCAAATATTAAAAAAGAATACATACACATGCGAAAATTAAGCTTTAATTGCTTAAAAGGAACCTGAAATGTTACAAAAATAGTTTCTCTTCATTTTATAATAGATACAATATGATGCAGATACAGACACGCACACCAGTGGTAACAACTTGACGTGACAGCGCCTTTATGTCGTAGTAATAAGGGCGATTTTGTAGTACAAGTATTACCAGTGATATGTGGTTAACTGTACAGTACCCGGATGTTAATATGACACACCGAGATTTAGAAAGAGGCAGACACAGGTATGAAAGAAACAACGTTCTAAAAAGTCGGAAGTTATTCTAAACCCAATCGGTCTTATTACAAAATAATGTTTTTCTTTAGACATGGTTTAAACCATCGAGCCTGTTTTTGAAATAAGAACGTAACAGAAATTGAAATAAAGTTCATTTTAGAAACTGACAACTACGTCAGGTCTTAGCTTTTCAATTTTGTATTAAGAACTTTACTAAAGTTGACATAAAGTTCGAAATACAAAATCTGGCTCGAAGGTTTAGGCTCGGGCTAAAGTTAGATCGTGTTTTGTAATTCACAAGACGGTACGAGCCATATAAACGGTCAGGCACTGTATGTAATATTCCATGCGTTATAAAAGTAAAACATGCATAATTTGACATGCAAAGAAATATTACTAAAAGTAGTAGTAGACTCAAGCAGTATAATTTTTGTTTTTAATTAATTTTAACACCACAAGCAAGAAACACATCAAATCATGATTTAAACAGTCAAAACCAAACAAAGACAAACGAACACACCAACTGTCAGAGCAAACCGTTAACGTTTAATAATAAAAAATACAGCCACGTCGACACATGGCACCACTGAAAACATGTTACCAGTTTACAAAAATAGTAACACAATGGTAGAAAATTCAGTGTTGCCATTTTATAACATTTGAATCCAGAAAAAGTGCAATAACAAGATAATTAATAACGACTTTTTTAAATTAAAAATGGATATTAATAGGTATCGTAATTTTATCAAGCAAAACCAGTACCTTTAATGGAAATATAGCACATTGTGGCTAGACTACTGTACTCTATTCTATAATTCATCCTGTCACGAATATAGAACAAATTACTGGCACACATACAGAATAAATTATTTCTTTATTTCATTTAATTAAAAAAAGGTAATTGACACTTCATGGATATTTAAAAATGAGTCGAATTATATTAACCCTAAGGCCTGAAACTGCGTTAAGCAGACGCCCGCGCGGTTCCTGATAAAAGTGCTCCGTCGCGGTGACCCGCGCGGGTATCCGTCGAGGAGAGTCGGGCGCCGCGCTCGCTCAACGGGGCACGCTTCCATGCGACGGCGTCCATCGCGGGAGCATGCGCGGTGGCATAATAATAATAATATCCCCACCACCTTATCTTTCTTTATTCTTCCCACGGAGCCCACCCGCGTGTCCACACGCGTCGACACGCGATGGGTGCCCGTCGCGGGCGCCCAGTTAACGCAGTTTCAGGCCTAACTAAACCTTATGGGGTGAATATCGATTCAAAGACCTCACTGAGCAAATATTTAGATAACAAATAAGTAACGTTTTTAATTCGCTCAGGTATGACACCCGTTGCGTGTACGCCATAATAACAGCCAACAATTAATCAATACAAGGTAGCAGGACATGGACGCGCAACCTGTTACCATAGACTTAATACATGATTCTGAAGTTTAGAATTCTGCGTTCAAATATTTCGTTGGTTATTAAAAAAAAAAAAATTGCTGTTCCGTACATTTTGACCGTGTAGGTATTGCACTCTTCTTTGAAACAGATGTTTTTTTTTTATAACCGATGGAAATTTTATATACTAGAAGGTCTAGAATCCTGTGCTGAATTCATGGTTACAGTTAGCGCGTCGAAGTCCCTACCATCCTGTATACAGGGTTTAAACAAGTAATATCACCACAATATTATGTTTTTTTTAAGAAAGGTCTACGTATATAACACGCTGACATTACTGACTTGTCATCTAAATTAGGTTACAGCCTGGCATAACTGAAAGCCACATATTATATTATTTAACTGTTTCGTTGCATATTCTCTTAGATGGCACACACAACAGTCTTACAGGACATTTAAATTAACGCCTGCATAACATACTTAAAAATTTAAATTCATAAAATCACAGAAACATTACGCAGATATTTTTTAGTTTTGTAACTTGGTTGATTTTTGTACAATATACGTAATAATTATTTCAGTTTTACGTATTTAACTTTGGCATTAACACACTAGGTAGATTGTAATTAAGTTTTTTTTTTTAACTTTTATTAGTTTAATCAGTTAATATTTTTTGATAAATTATGTATCTTAAAATCTAATCCCATGCGAATAAATTGTGATAACAACGTATCAAATAAAAAAAAAAACATCATTTAATATTTAAAAAAAACTGCAGATTTCTTAACTTTATTCATAATCTTTGGCACAGACTACTATGCTAATGAGAACATATTTATTCAATTTTCCCGCATAATTTGCTTTGATAAAGAAACGATAAAATACATATATTTTTATTAAAATCAACCAAGTCACATACTAGCGGCCGAATTCTCAAACGGTACTCAATTTTAAGTCGTTTTATATCATGCCTTTAGGTCAAGCTGTCAGTTACACTATACAATGCTTCTAGGATCTTTTGGCGACGTCGACGGGGGCGCTGACGGTAAACATTTGTGCGATTGTGTTAGGTACATAAGGAAAATTGCCAACTCAGCACTCAATACTATTAATTACAGAAAAATACGCTGCAAATTTAGCGAAGGAAGGAAACGGCGAGGTGAGATAACACTTCGTGGCGCACGGACAAGATGGCGACGTTAATTCCGATTTTGACCTCACGCCAAAAGATCCTTGTATAAGGGTGAAGTCTCCTTTAAACGTCATTAGCCACTTGAGCTTAGGTTTCCTAAGAAAATTGTGAACGGTCACACAATCACGGCTGTCCAAATACAGAGCGTATTTGGCACCTTAAGATTGCACTAGTCGATATTTTTTACATAAAAAAATCGGGAGGGTATTACTCCACTGTTTGACATTGTACATCCAAAATTAAATATGATATCGTTTTGTCTCATTATTAATTTTGTCTGTGCGGAAACAGAATAGTAAAACAAAAACCCATTAAAAAGTTATGAACTAACAAAGATTAGTTTTTCTTGCTAATTTTAACGCAACTTTGGGCGTAAATAAGTAATATAAAAAGAAGCGTAAAATCTCCAAAACAAAGTCGGCACCGACAAAGCTAAATTATCGAAGAGTTTAATAAACTTTATTTGTAATTGATTTCTGCAGAGGTTCTTTCATAAAACTCGATTTTCCAAACGATCTTTCGTAATTTTTTACGCACTCGTTTTACTATGAATTAAAATAACGGTGTATGTGTGCGTGCGAACTAGACGTTGTGCGTGCAGACTAGCATCTAACTGCTCATCTCTGATACTATCTCAGTCGGGGACACGATACCAGGTGGCCCAGCATGCTTTTGGGCCACGCCCACCAGTGAGTTCGAGCCCGCGACTAGTTCAACCTTAATGTCAAATACTAGTGAACAGATTTCCATGACAGCCGTTATAATCTGACGGAACTGCTTTCCTAGGAACCCAAAGCTTTACAGCGTCTCGCCATACTTCGCGTCACAATACTTGCTAAGGAAATGTATAGTCGACCTTGTAAGCTTTAACACCCTTAGGTTTAATGCCACTTGTACGTCATAAAACGACAAGTTCAACTTGTCTATGCGACAGTTAGATTTTCAACCTTAGTGAAGTTTCAATTAAGTGGAAATTTTTGTTAAAAAGTATAAAGCAATTATGAGGTCAACTATACTGACATTGTAACCTTGAATCGCAAAATGCAGTTTTTAAAATACTCTATTACGTTTACGCTGACGACCGATTGCACCAATAGCGGTTAGGAGAACTCAACCTAAGTTCTATTTTAGGGACAGACTGTTAATGACGTCTAGTCAAGTGTCGTTTGAGAGTCCGGAGAGGGGACACAGATCACAGTAATAAAGACACACTAGAAGTATTAAAGCTTGTGCAAAGGGGGCGGGCAGTGATTAGAGTTAAGAGAACCGCCGCGATGGGGTACACGTCCAGTACTTGTTCGGACGAGTCATATCGTGGCACTTGAACGCGGACTGTGGAACAAATATATGGGTTACTATGACCTTGAGATTATGAACACAGAAGCTACATAATAAATGACGTAGGCCGCATTTCTATAGCAAAACTAAACGCTATCAGCACATCTAAACCGCTTTCAAGAGCGTCAGTGTCATCATTGTAGTGGAATAGTGACACTTGACAGCTCTTGTACGCGATATTGTTGTGCTGATCTCGTTTAGTTTTTTGGTGAAACTTGCCCTTAGTTTCACTAAGTTTTTTTTTTACTCTTTACTGAAAGGATTTTAAGTACACTCAGTATTTATTTACACTTGTCTCTATTTACGACTCAAAAAAATAATTTGCTTCAATAAAATGATGTTTTAATGTCTTTCCGTAGTATGATAAGATTTTGACCACTATGTAATTATGATTCATTCATTTATTACGAATGACAATTATACAACCTCCACAATTTTAAACCTTTTTTTTTTGTAACATCTTATTCCCAACCAAATATTTAAATAAACATGCAACAAAAACGAACATGCAGCATGCAGCATGAAATAATAATAATAGAGCAAATACCTGGAGCTAAAATATTTAGAAACGGGCATTATAATGGTGAATATAATAACATATGAACAACTGAAAAGTATTTTCTTAACTTGTCTTATTTGGTAAACAAATTATGGTAGGTATTAAGATTTTGACAAAATATGTGTGAAACTTTAAATCGTTAATTCAACATCGTTTATTTCTTACACAAAGCAAAATAATTAAAAAACTTTCTACTGCAAAAAAAAAACTATTATGACATTATCGAGTTTGTAACAGAGATAGTTTTATCATAAATTTACCATTTTACAAATAAAATAAAATCGGACCTTTTATATGATGTTAAGAAACAAACTGTTTGTTTTATATACACACATAACACATAACATATCATCACGCCTGTATTCCCCGAAGGGTTAGGCAGAGGTGTACCTACCTATAGCACCCCCACATTTCGCCAGTTATGTTTAAGTCCCATGTAATAGGGGGCGAGCCTATTGCCATCAACCGGGCACAAATCCAGACTCTGGGCTGCTACCGAGAAATTCCAGATGGAAAAACACTTTGCCCGACCCGGGAATCGAACCCAGGACCTCATGCTCAGCAGTAGCGCTTGCGACCACTAGACCAACGAGGCAGCGAGGCGAGGCGCGGGGTGGCGAAGGGTGTTTTATATAGTTTTGTTTTTGTCATAAACTTTCATTTGCACACCAGAAGCCTGGTAGAATATGACGGAAACTTACCATGTACACACATCAAAACTGTCTAGGGATCAAAGTACTTTTATAAAAAATGCCCTATTTAAATTAAATAAAAATATAAATTTTGATTGATTAAATAATATGTTTTCATATGTGTAGATAGACGAAGTACTCTCTGCTTTTGCATTAATAAAGACTTTTCGCGACTTTTACTAATGCTGGAATTTTTCACCAGACACTAAAATGTGATAAAAAGATAAAAATAAAAGTTTTTTAACAATTTAAAAAAACTTTATATAAACAATTAGTAGTCTGTATATCCGCCGTTAACGCGTATAATACAATCGCAGCGATTCCGCATACTCAATATGAGTTCATCCAAATCACGTTGCGAAATGACTGCCCACATCCCTTCTAAACGGGCGAAAAAGATTTTCTGGTGTGTGTACGGCATCCATATTTGGCCCATATTTGGCAGAGCTCTTCTTTAAAGCATATCCCATACATGCTCAATGGGATTCAAGTCTGGCGAGGTCTGGTCAGGTAGGACGTTGATATTAGCTGCGGCAAGTGTGTTTGAAATGACAAAAGCGGAAATGGAGCAGCAAATTGGGTCTGCAACGGAATGACAACATCAGACACAATCGTTTCAGCCTAATTCTGTGTATTGATATTGCCTCTGATCCAAATCAGTGCGGTTCTTCCGCCGATCCAAATACCATTTAAATATATATTTGTCAACTAATTGTCCTCGTATTCTTGCAAATAAATATTGTTCTTATCCTTACAAAAAAATCTAAACACTTTATGGTTGATGCGAAAAATAGTCATTTTCGTACCATATTTTTTTACCAAATAAGACAAACCAAAAAACACTCACAATAATTAGCAATATTACCAATTCAAGTTATAAAATACTCACAGCAGGATCAATACGCGGGAACGGCGCGAGGCATATGATCAGAACGGTCATGTTGTCGCAGCCGAGCCCGCCCGTGGCACAGTTGGGCGCGAGGCAGCGCTGCATGAGCGCCTCGCACACGGCCGCCGGCTCCCAGCCGCTCAACAGGCGCACGCGGCAGAATGATACCACCTCCTGCAAGTAGCAGTTATTGTATCACTAAGTTTCAGTCGCAACTATTCAGTCAGGTCCTGAACGCCAATTCTCGCAATTAAAAAGGTTCTAAAATCATCATCGTCTGGCTAGACTTTGCCCAACCATATTGGGATTGACTTCCAGTCTAACCAGATTGCAGCTGAATAAAAAGGATCTTAAGTAAGGTGTAGAAAAGAGGATATGTTTTGTTTTCTTAGTCAAGTATAATTAACTTCCTTATCTTCTTTATATGCACGTGTCTATAGCTAGTAAATTACTTATATTCTTTATATGCACGTGTCTATAGCTAGTAACTTACTTATCTTCTTTATTTGTACGTGTCTATGGCTAGGAACTTCCTTTTCTTTTTTATATGCACGTGTCTATAGCTAGTAAATTACTTATATTCTTTATATGCACGTGTCTATAGCTAGTAACTTACTTATCTTCTTTATTTGTACGTGTCTATGGCTAGGAACTTCCTTTTCTTTTTTATATGCACGTGTCTATAGCTAGTAAATTACTTATATTCTTTATATGCACGTGTCTATAGCTAGTAAATTACTTATATTCTTTATATGCACGTGTCTATAGCTAGTAAATTACTTATATTCTTTATATGCACGTGTCTATAGCTAGTAAATTACTTATATTCTTTATATGCACGTGTCTATAGCTAGTAACTTACTTATCTTCTTTATTTGTACGTGTCTATGGCTAGGAACTTCCTTTTCTTTTTTATATGCACGTGTCTATAGCTAGTAAATTACTTATATTCTTTATATGCACGTGTCTATAGCTAGTAACTTACTTATATTCTTTATATGCACGTGTCTATGGCTAGTAACCTACTTATCTTCTATAAATACACGTGTCTAAGAGTAATAAACCTATTTTTCTTTTTAAAACCTAGGCCCAATCTTATCTCAGAGTCAATGTCAAAAACTTGTCAAAAATTTATGAAATTTATAGGCATTTTGTGTAAGTTGAGACTGAGACTAGAATGCAAACGTTCTTTTGCACGACTCTATTCGTCGTAGATTGCACGACTCTATTCATCATAGATTGCACGACTCTATTCGTATTTATTTATCGATTTATGACCTGGGCGCTGGGGGCACGACAATTGATATAAAACCAAACGGTCAATTGGTTAAAAATACGGGAATTGCCCCTCTGATATCAAACCGCGATGATTGTGAATTCAATCCGCGAAATATTTTGGGGCTTTAAACTTGGGAATTCTCAGTCGTAGCCCAGAGTCCGAATTTGTGCCCCATAATGGCAAGAGATTTGGCCCCGATTACATGGGACTTGTAACATAACTGATGGAATGTAGGTGAACTATACACTCGTAGACCTACTCTTTTGAGGGATGCTGACATGCAACTTATACATGTTATACATGGTGGCGATTTAGTCACCTGCTTCCGTCAAGGGTTGATTCTACCTGTAATTCTAAACAACTTTCGCTATGAAACACAAACCCGAATTATAAAAAAGAAAAAAACTTTTCATACAAGCATCGAAATAGTCTGACTGCAATAGGTTTTTTTTTTTTTACGAATCCTATAAGAGTTTCTTAGCGAAAGTTGTTTAAAATGACGGCTAGAATCACCGCCTTGACGGATACAAGTGAATTAATCGACACCCTGTATTTAAAAAAAAAGGGTTCTAATTTACATTACATTTCTTCCTCTGGCTACCTCTTAGAGGAAACAGGCGAAATAACATCGTCAATGATGTAAAAATGTCAAAAAGTTAATTAATCTCGACAAAGGTTAATTTAGTTTTAATTTACCTCGTTAGATAACACCTCCCAGATTCCGTCGCATGCGATCACTATGAACTCCCAGTCATCGTTCAGCTGCCTCACTTGGACGTCGGGAAACGCTGTAAATATATAAAAATTATTTGAATGATTTCATACCTTGAAGTAGCATTATACACGGCAAAAACGTACCTATGCAAATAAATATACGTTTACGTCACGTGCATACAAAAAAGATAGTTAGCTCTAATAATAAAGAAAAACAAAATAGATCTATAAACTATCATTGATATTGGATTCGTAATAACTTTACATAAATAAATCAAAACAGTATATACAACACTAAAGACGACATGAGACTTCAAACTTTTCAACCAGGAGAACATTCATTCCAGTGAGAGTTCATTTTTCATTCATTCTTTCACCACAAAATGCCACAGAAATGAACTCAGAATCACATGAATAATAATAAGTTTATTAGTACATAAAAACAACAACACAGTACATAGCATGTACTACCAAGATTAAAATTATAGTCAGCTTTCCGTGCTCCTAAACTAGGTACGCAGACCTGTATCTTAGGACTCGGGAGAGTTTTTGCAACTTCAATTGATAAAATGCAACCGTGACTTTACTGTTTGTTTACAGTGGTTGTTAACACAGCAGATAGAGTGAATGATTGGGTTTTGTATCTAGGAGTGTGTATATGAATGTAGTGTGTGTGTAGGGAGGTGTGTATGTGAAGTGTGAGTGTTTGATAAACTTTCTTTCGAGGTACGTTTGATAAAGTTATGTTTCATCATAAGTTAAGGATAAGAGCCATTTTCTTAATTTATTTTTAATTTCATGTAAGTTGTATCTGTGCAACGAAATAATTTTATTTATTTTATTATAAATAAACAAATGACTACCTGCATATTAATGTTTCGAAGCCCAAAGCAATAACGCATCTGTGTGGTAATGTGGTATGCGATTTCGGCGCCCGCTTACCATATCCGTGCCCGAAATATTTGCCAACGACATCATTACTGACAGTTACGTCTTTTTTTTTTTAACCTCGTCGCCTTATTCGACCCTGTAACCTGTAACCATGTCAGCTTATACCTGTAACAATCTGTTCCTGTGGCGAGAGCCTGTAGTTCCTCTTGAACACATAATCCCCAAGTGCCCTGGACAGGGCCAGGTTACCGTTAACCCTATTCAACTGCACCCAGCCGCCTCCCGCCGTGATCCTGCGAAGTTCTTCTTCATTGTTGGGTTTGTGGTCATATGACAGCATCTCTACCTGTATAGAGAAGAAAAGGGATTTTAGAAGATCTTCTAGGAGAAGGTAGTATCAGTCTTTGTGAAGACACGTCCGGGGAAGCACTATAACCGAATCGCTTTAGCGTGGTAATAGCGGTCATAAGCTGGCTCCACACTTTACGATCCAGAGCGCTCAGATTGGGCGCGGCATGAGCGCGATCCAAATGCGCGTTCGGTGTGGAAGTGCCGCGCGCGATCAGAGCACATGCGGTGGACCGCGCGAGCCCCCGAACACTTTTTTTTTATGGGAGGGAAATCAGCAAATAACTTCTCCCGCTCTGGGCGGAGCGGGAGGATGTATCAGTCTTCTACTGACTAAAACCGTGTTCCTTCAGTTGCCTGTGTGCCAGGGCCACGGTAACTCTTGCGAAAAAATCCGCAACCCGGGCAGGAGCCTCCGAGCGCTAGCGTTTCCGAATCCAATTGCTGTCGGTTTTATGACAATGCTCAAAGGCGCCTCAGTCGTTTAGCGCGCTAAATGTGGACCGTTGTGTGTGGATGGGGCGATTGGGTAATATGGATGTTCAACTGAGATTGATCTAGCCAAAACGTGGATCGGCACTGGAGCGCGCCGCAGGATCACGGATTTCCTAAAACGAATCGTGTGAAGATTTCCGATCCACGGTGGGCGCTCCATGATCGTGGATCGTGGGGCGCCGACTCAAATTTTGATCGTCAGGTGCGGACCCAGCTATTGACCGACCTACATTTTATAGCAATATTTATTTCAATAATTGAAATAGTCCGTTAACGTCCTGAATCAATATCTATCGTGATCTTCAACATGTTCCAATAACGAAAAACCATAGTTTATCGTTTGGGTTCCTCCGGAGAGATATTAGGGAAAGGGCAATGACCATTATTGACACGCTAAAGCGATTCGGGTATACCACGATAAATCGGTATGTACAATGTATTTGATTTACAAAAACCGGCCAAGTTCGAGTCGGACTCGCACACGAAGGGTCGTACCACCGTACATTATTTAACACAACATTTTTTTTAACATGTTTTTGATTGGGGACCCCCCTTAATTTTTTACATAAGTAATTAAATTTTAATAATTTTTTGTCATAGCGGCAATAGAAATACACACTCTGTGAAAATTTTAACTGTCTATCTATTACAGTTCATGAGATACAGCCTCCTGACAGACAGACGGACGGACGGACGGCGGAGGCTTGGTAATAGGGTTCCGTTGGCACCCTTTGGGTAAGGAACCCTATACAACAAGTTCATTTTCTATCCTGTTGCACCTACAATGCTGTCTCTCCATCACCCTAAGGTAGACTGGCAGAAAATACCTAAGGCATTAAGTCCGCCATTGTACGGTTATTATTACTTGTGCATAAAGTATTAAGGGGGAAGCGCCCGGGTAGCCCGCGAAATTTAAAATTTTATATGAACTTAGAGGTCTGTATTGATGATTTTAATGATTATAATTTTATAGATACTTGTTACAGTCGCGAATCAAATTTTGTTCAACATACAACCTGACACTGACCTGCAAAACACGAAAGAAAAATTTTAATCGCAGGCTACCCTCGCGCATCCCCCTTAATAAATAAAATCGGTCGCCAAGCAGTATTGCTCTATTCCGGTGTAAAGGCTGCTGGCGTACTTTAGGCACTTATCTTAGTCAGTGACCAAAGCCTCAAAAGTTAATAACTCCGCGCTCAGGTTAATATTTTAGCACCAGGAATGTCGGCTATTCATAGAATCATAAGGTATGAGTTCGTAGCCGACTGCATGCAGCAGCAGCAGACGACGTGGCGCTGCGACACGACTCGTTTTTATGCATTTCTATCAAATACCTTTCGTAGCTAGCGACACGTCGTTTTCATAGAAATCAGTAGTGTCGCAGCGACACGTCGTCTGCCGCTGCTGCATACAGTCGGCTACGAACTCGTACCTTTACGGTCAGTGTAGATGGAGCGATAATCTTTTAAAGGCGACTGGTGGTAGCTGGATGAGAATAGATGAGGGTCTAGCTGAATGGCGTGCTACTGAAGAGTCCTAATTCCAGCAGTGGACTGCGATAGGCTGAGTCAATTATGCTGCTGAAATCTTGTGTGCCACCTTCTCCTGCCACTCCTGATGATCACTCACCCCGCCTCTAACACTGGCGACGGCGCGCGAGTCGCCCACATTGGCGCAGTACAGGGTGTTGTCTTTGACCAGCACCGCGACAGCCGTGCTACCAGCTACTTTCTCTTGCAGCATATCTTCCTCAAGCATCGCCTGGTCCAGGTCTAGGAAACCCTGGGGACAGTTATTTTTAAGTCGATTTATTTTTAAAGAACTCCTGTTGTTATTGGCCAAGAGATGCCTTTCTCGTATCAATATCGGCACAAAATATGTATGGTCATACCGTGGCAAAATTATAAGCAAGTCAGCAAGCCTTCGCAGAACGGTTTCGCGGCGAATATACACCGGCTCATGTTATAATAGCGTTAAAGTGCAGACAGAGCGCAATGGTAATGGTTATAAATTATAATGAACTAAATCGACAAATAAACAGGATATTGCGCAAGAGATCACTCAAAACTTGACAGCAAAACTAGGCGCACTGTCTGCGCTGACCCTAATCCATATAAATATATTGCTGATATGAAAAATGTCTACTTGGTACAATTTATAATAATAACACTGAAGGACAATGTACCAACATTACTGATACAGTACAGTTAAAAATAACTGATAACTAAAACATAAAACACCGCACCTATAAAGATGACATAACTAAATACTTTGTTATTAAATTAAGACTGAAACAACTACTAAAAGTTTCAGACATCATGAGTTAGGGTTTTGCACAAGATATAAGTAAGATGATAAAAAACTTTTTTCCAAAAAAACAACCGACTTCCAAAAAAAACACTAAAAGACGTGAAAAATAACTTTGATTTCGGAAGTCGGTGTCTTTGGTTTTGTATTTTCTCTTTTGGCCACCGACTTCCGAAATTAAAGTTATTTTTCACGTCTTTTAGTGTTTTTTAACCGACTTCACAAAAAGGAGGAGGTTCTCAATTCGTCTTTATGTATATATATATATATTTTTCCACTTACTTTAAATGGATGATGTGTTAATAATTTCCTGTCACTGTATTTACACACCAAGTAGTGATATACGAATTTGTGTGGGGTTGGTACCGCAACTAAAAAGTGAAAACTAAAAACTTTTTTACAAAAAAACAACCGACTTCCAAAAAAAACACTAAAAGACGTGAAAAATAACTTTAAATTCGGAAGTCGGTGGCCGAAAACAAAATACAAAACCAAAGATACCGGCTTCCGAAATTAAAGTTATTTTTCACGTCTTTAGTGTTTTTTTTGGAAGTCGGTTGTTTTTTTGTAATTTTTATTTTATTTTGGAAGTCGGTTGTTTTTTTGGAAAAGAGTTTTTATTTTTCACTTTTTTGTTGCGGTACCTACCCCACACAAATTCGTATATCACTACTTGGTGTGTAAATAACAGTGACAGGAAATTATTAACACATCATCCATATAAACTAAGTGGGAAAAATATTCAGTATTAAGGATAACTCAAAAACTACTGGACAGACCTTGATCAAATTTAAATGGGACCACATGTGAAGCACCGCCTATCAAATAAAAAAGAATCATCCAAATCGGTTCACCCAGAAAAAAGTTCCGAGCTAACACAAAAAAAAAAAAACATACAGACGAATTGAGAACCTCCTCCTTTTTGTGAAGTCGGTTAAAAAAGGAAACGTATTGTGAATTGTTTTAATAACATAAGTACTTACGTGACCGTGATCGCTCGTAAGTAGGTATGTTATTGTATTTTCCGAAGGAGAAGAAAGAGGTTTTTACATATCAAAGTTCCAGCACCCTAATTAGTGTAACACAATCACACAACACAAAACAACCAATCACACAAACACACAATCACGTGATGGTGAAGAGATTAGATCACACCACCTTATCTGACCTGACCTGATTTTATATACATATTATAGATATTTCCTCAGTCCCACTAATGTTACAGGGAATGCAAAATTTTATCAACATTAAACTGACAACCCTACCTACGTATATTTTCAGCGACACGTGTGAGGTTTACGTAATGAGGTTTTTATATAAAATGAATCACATACTAACATGCTACGAATATAAATATATGCACATGTTTTTAAAAGGTCACATTCAAGAGTTAGCTGAAAATATTATTAGCAATTGTTACTACGAAAAATTATATTTGGACCTATGTATGATGATGCAATTATGTACATTTTCGGATGGTCACGCAATGTTCTTTTTCATTTTAGCACGGAATATAACAATGGCCGATTCTAACAAGTTCGATGCATTTTAGATCTTGCGTTATACGGGAAATGATTATCGTTTTAATTTTAAGTTTGAAATGGACTCTTAAAGTATCCTTAAAGTGTTGTTTCTTCTCTCGATCTGTACGAACAAGAATAGCTCACGGTACCGACGAAGAGCAACTATTACAGTATTTTTATGACACGAAGCAACGCGTGCTTTACTTGTGGTTACCCCAGTGTACAAACACGCTGTGAATGTGTGCTTGAAGACGAGCAGCGTCAGCACGTAACACACACACACACACTTCCGTCTTCGCCATTGTCTCGGACGGTGCCGAGAGCTCATTCGCTTACATATACACATTCACAGCGTGTTTGGACACTTGGTAACCACAAGTAAAGCGCGCGTCGCTTCGTGAGATAAAAATACTATACTACGCAAAGTACGCCGACGTAGGTTAGGAGGCCGCACGTCGCGTCGGTGGTAATTAAACCTCTCGTATGATTCTTTCCTCAAAAAACCATTTCAGACACCAATCTACATGGTCTTCACATGATCTGAACCAACATTATATCTGGACTTTAAAAGACACCATGGCCTCTGAGGTTGTTTCGGCATTTCTTCTCAGAGATCAGACAGCTATGAAATGCCGGCGCCATTCATCTAGTTTTCAAATATTGACCAACAAAATATTGACGTATAAAAGTTTCTTAAAAGATCTACTTAAGAAAAAAACATTTCATTTCATCGTCTCCACCTTTTATCTTATCTAGATCTAATATCTTAGTAAATATTAATCATGTTTTTCCCACTACATCCCAACGGAACCAAATTAATATACAGAAACAGGTTATGTAGTTAACATCATTAAATACTAGAATTACGTCTTTTGAATCATATCCGTTGTACGATCCAAATTCGTGGGAAATATCTTAACTACGACCCGACTTAGCAAATCTACGAAATAGCGAATTATAATAAAAACTAGCTTTTGCCCGCGGCTTCGTCCGCGTGGAGGTCGGAAATTATCCCACGGCAACGTACTACCGGAATAAAAAATACCCTACATGTTTATCCAGGTTATAAACCATTTGAGTTCCAAATCCCATCCAAATCCGTTCAGTAGTTTTTGCGTGAAAGAGTAAAAAACATCCATCCATCCTCACAAACTTTCATTTATAATATTAGTAGGATAGTAGGATACCGTGTGTAATATGTATGTAATATGTGCAGCATAAGATGCTTAGTTCGATCCCGGGTCGAGGGTGATAATAGGTTTATTTAGGAAATTCTCAGTAGCTACCAGAGTATGGATTTGTGGCAATAAGCTCGCCCCCTATTATTTGGCGCATCATCGACGTCCGAATAAAATACAGGATATATTAGATCGACGCGCAGTGTTAACATAAATTCAGCACATGACTGGTACTTATGACATAATTGGTGGAATGAGGTTGTTCTAACACCTCTGCCTATTCTTTCGGGAATTATACGCGTGATGTTGTGTTAAGTAAATCAATAGAATAGCTACCTGTTTCAACGCCTCTTCAATGTTGCCGAGATGATACTCAGGTCGCGCTGTTATAAACTTGTGCAGGTGCTTACCAGCATACTCTGCTATGTTAGATCCTGGAAACAGACGCTGTTCTACATAAACAGGAGTGAATCTGTATTGTGTAGGGTTCAATTAAAATAACCTCCACATAATCAGCCTATAATGTTACCACTGCTGGGACACAGGCCTCCTCGCTGTGAGAGTGGGCAGTAATCCACCACGCGTAATCCACGATTGGCGAAAATTATTATAAGGGAAAGTGCGGCGCACCCAGGGCAAACAGCCCTACTACCACCCTATGCATTTTTCCCTCATCCCAAAAGGGTCTAGGATTGGAGGTAAGGTTTTCATTATATTTTAGTTGGACTTCAAAATAAAAGGAATGATTTTTTTCCCTTCTTTCCACCGACCGTTGTCACGGCACTGAGTTCCAACACAAATAAAAAAACAGGTCACCCCATTTTTTAAGGGTGTCAAAAATGGCTAGTAAGGTATGACATAAAGTTTTTATAGAAATTATCTGATGTCAAATGCCTTAATATGAAAGTGGTCAGCATCACCACAATTTAAAATGAAAGCAGATACTTACCACCATGCCCATCATAGACAGCAAAGTACGCAGTCCCTGGATCCTCAGGTAGCGACAGTATATGTGTGTGAGAGTCATCCATAGACACACGCCATCCTTGCATGCAAGAGGAGCCGACCAGGTAGCGGCTGTCCTGTACTGTGGACGACTGCTTCTCCGTCACCGGTTCTGATAGGGTCTGACCCATTACTCTGGAAATTATTGAGACGTTTATATCATTTTAGTAATAAATTATTAAGACTATGAAGTCTTTATGTGCTTTTTTCACAGGGTCAGAGAGCAACAAGATTCATGAAAGTGTTGTCAACTTTTTTTTTTCTATTTTCGCTTATGATTAGTAATAGTATATTAAACTGTGTCTTTAATTACTGTTATAAGTTTTCAGCCGCTTTACTGAAAGTAAAGAAATTAGTAGCTGACCGGACAAACATTGTTCTGTTTCCTAGAATCTAAAACCATCCAGGGACCCACTCAAAACACTAAAAATTTCATCAAAAACGGTTGAGTTCGAAAGAGTTCGGTGACATACAGACATACAGAATAAATTATATACAGACGATAAATAGTGGACTGCCCAATTCCAATTTCACTAAATCGTTTTCCCACCCGTCTGCAAAATATGCGCACTCACATGGTGTTGCAGACACCAGCCCATTCAGAATTAATTTTTCAAGCTGTACAAACTGGTACAATCCAGTTTTTGATATGACCCTTCGTTACGAAAATAGCTCACAGTTTAAGGTAACATAATTGATGATTTGGTAGCACATACAAACTTTCAAATGGCATTATCTCAAAATGCTATTATTGCACTTAATTGGTACTTGTAGTAATAGGACTATATAACCTATTATTACCACACTAAAAAGCACAACAACAAGAAAACAACTGGGCTTGCTTGTTGCTCAAAGGCGGGAGTGAAATGTGGGTGTTTTATTCACCATTATTTTATACTAGCTTCTTCCTGCCCGTGGCTTCACCCGCGTGGATGTCGGAAATTATCTCACGGGAACGTGCTACCGGGACCAAAAGTAGCCTAAGGCCTTCCCCAGGATGCCATCTAAGTATCTCCTTGCCAAATTATATTGAAATTCTTTCAATGGCTTATGTGTAAAAAGGTAACATACAGACAGAGTTACTTTCGAATTTAAATATTAAGTATGGATTCCAGTGAATCAATAAAAATGGCTGCCAGCACTGTGAACAGCTGTCCGGATCAAGCCTGTGTTTAGAAGTAGAAAAATAACAGACTGTTTCAATAAAGGCAAGTAGAAATTTATTTTGTTTAACCGGAATTTTGAATCTGTCTTAGTTCTAACGTTTACTAAAAGTATAGGACAGGTAGATAGTAAGGCAAAATGTCAACTTATTAATACTATAATTATACTATTATAGTTCAAAGGGAGTGAAATGTCATGGGTGCTTCTGTTTCAAAACAGAACTATTAAGAATTTTGATAAATAAATGCTATTACTCACTACAGGAATATTTGGGCGATAATTCTATAATTACTGCTTCAGAAAATTGTGCATCACCTCACCTATTTTGACGATTTTGAATTTTGTTTGACATTAGCATTAATGTGAAATGTGACCTAAACTATTTGACATTTATTGATTGTATTCAGATTTTTTATTTTTTATTGTTATGCACGTACCTTTTAATATTAACTTTATTACTAATGTGAAAGTTTACATAATTCTACCACAAAGTTAAGTATGTGTTAACAGTCAAAAATTCGACAATGTTAATTGAATGTTAAGGAGATTTTAAGAAAAAAAAAATTCTTTTTTTTCGTAATAATTTAATGTCCTTGTTAAATATATTTGTACACCTTCGGGCAAAACATAGAGGATCTATCAATCTGTAACATCTCGCACACTGTTGTAATTTGACCTATGTTTACAAATAAAGCATTCTGATTCTGATTCTGTAACTTAAGCGACAGCTGTGCTGCCAGGGAGTTTGTTGTCCCACTTCTTCCTTCCCAGCTACAGCACTAGGAAGTGGTCAAGGGTGTTCGTTTTAGGGGACTGTCTTAAGTAATTTTGACATTCAAAAAGTGCTGACTCTCCGCTTAGTTTAAGAGAATAACTTTTGATTTTGATTACTTCCTTTTGAAATAAACTTTCCAACCAAGATTATAAACATGTTCCATGGAATTTTTGTCTAAATTCTTCAAGGCACTAGAAACTGAATCCTGTTTTTACTTTTTTGTGTTGTTTGCGTTTCACTTCAATATTTCTATAGTGGTATGCAGCCATGTGTAGTGAATTAGAAGTGATAGAATCTACCAGTAACTGAAGTACATCCATGAATCTTTACAGTCCTATTGCAAATAACAAATTATCTATATAAATTACCGTTCTTTATGATTTAGTAATACTTACCCATGAAAGCTGTTTTCTGCCCTAAATTATAAACAACTCAAGTTAATTCTGTTTATTATAGAATGTACATTCTCCTCCTTAGCTTTAGTATACTATACTCCTATGGCACAATGACTAGGTATTCACAGATTCCAAAATAATGTTATGGAAATGTATATGTAACCATAAAATGCAGGAGAACGTCGTAAATCGTAATGGGTACATCGGAAATCGTAAACTGACCGTCTTTAACCACCAGTATCGACAGAACAGCCAGATATGACTAACAACTGATGTCATTAGCGTTTTTACAAAAATCACTTTTTACAAGACCTTTTCTTAGCAACAGTACACTAATAATGCACCAAATAAGCCCACAGATCTATTGTACAACATATTTATCTCTCACTTAGCACAGAATAAACTGTAATTATCAAATTTAAAACAACAAAATACGATAAGATAAAACTCTTACATATTCTACGCTGTTATTCCTCACACATAGAACAAACCATACAAATAAATACACTCACGGTTATGTCGAGCACTAGGAAAACGGTTCTTGTTCACTATTGTTTTATTTTTTAACAAATCAAGGCTTGTTTTTCAATAATTTCACGAAAATGCGTAGGTAAATAATATCCGAGACAAGAGTAAGGTAAAGATTTTGAGATACGTCAAAGTGACATGTACCGGAGTTGCCACCTTTTTATAGTTATATTTAAAATAGTAGAAAAAACTCCCATATAAATATGCCCAAAAATAAGATTTCGAAAACTGTAAAAAATATAACGACTTGATCGTTATCGTCATCAATCTACAGCTATTAATTAACCAGTGGTATCTTCACTTGATTTTTGGGATAAAATAAAATGTGTTTGTGAATCAATTACACAGGTCTGCAATGGTTTTCCTCTCTGAGATCTGATTAACGTTTTCTATAGTTTCTGATGTGCTGATTACGAGAAAAATAATAAAAAAATTCTATCACGTCAGGATTCTTTGATATTGAATATTTAAGATTTTAACTAAAAATGTCTGAGCGCATACATTTTAAAATCTATAAAACGTCACTTAATTACTTCAGCTTAATTTTTATTGCATTTAATTAGTTTAAGACGACATAGAAATGAATGCAAATCAGTAATTTGTTAATTAAAAAAAAAGAAAAGAAAGAAAAATAGTTACTACATAATAAGTGTAAGTAATTCGCATTAACCATTTCGAAAACGGGTCATTTTGGCTTCATTTAGTAATGAGCTCATTAATACACGATGTTTAGGTGATATTGCCTAATTGTTGTTAATGTTGTTCAAAAAGGGTATAATGAAGAAAACAAAAGGTTTTTTTTTGTATAAGTACCTACTCTGAATTAGAAAACTAACAGTCGAAGTGCGCATCTTGCAACCTAAACTTTAAAATGTCGTCGCGAAGTTGTTTAAACTCTTCGAATTGTTTTTGTTATATTTGCGGGAAATTCATGGTGATAAAACAACGAAACAACATTACAGACTATGTGAAAAATATTTACAAAAGTTATTTTGGACATTCTTTATGTAACCAAGACAAAACTTGGACACCTCAAAAAGTTTGTTCGACTTGTTTACTTGAACTTCGCAAGTGGTCAAAAGGACAGAAAAATAGCTTCAAAATCGTTTCGCCCATGCTATGGAGAGAGCCTAACAACCATGTTGAAGATTGCTACTTTTGTTGTTGTGACATAACTGGATACAATTCTAAAAATAAAAGTGACATAAGCTATCCAAATGTGTCATCAGTTACGCCTGCAGTTTTCGGAGATTCAGAAATGGTGCAGCCCCCGTATCCAGCTATACAAATTGAAGATTCTGCTAATGATACAAATGAACAGAATGCATCCCAATCTGATCCTGTATTTCAAGTAGATTCTAACGAGTGTCAGCTCTTTTCACAGTCAGATTTAAACGACTTGACAAGAGATTTGAATCTCCCCAAAGATGCAGCTGAGCTCCTCGGATCACGATTAAAAGAAAGAAATATGCTTGCACCTGGTACTTCATTTTCATGGTACCGTCACAGAGAAAAAGATTTCCTTCCATTCTTCGCTGAAGATCATGATTTGGTGTACTGTAAAGATATTCCTGGCTTGATGAAAATGTTCGACATTGAATACAATCCTAAGGAGTGGAGATTGTTTATTGACTCCTCAAAAAGAAGTTTAAAAGCAGTCCTTCTACATAATGGGAATACATATGCCTCACTACCTGTTGCACATTCTGTCCATTTAAAGGAATGTTATGAAAATTTGGAAAAGCTTTTAGCTACTATAGCTTACGAACATCACGGCTGGATGGTGTGTGGAGACTTGAAAATCATAAGCATGCTACTCGGCCAACAAGGTGGTTATACAAAATACCCGTGCTTTCTTTGCGAATGGGATAGCCGGGATAAACAACATCATTGGACCAAAAAGGAATGGCCTCCAAGAACTGAACTAACCCCAGGAATCAAAAACGTGCTTAAACAGAGTTTGGTTCCCAGAGAAAAAGTTTTACTGCCGCCTTTACACATCAAATTGGGTATAATGAAGCAGTTTGTGAAGGCTTTAAATAAAGATGGGGAAGGTTTCAAATATCTGCATTCAGTTTTTCCATCTTTATCAGATGCTAAGTTAAAAGAAGGAATTTTTGTCGGCCCTGATATAAGAAAATTGATGTCGGAGGAAAAATTTGATCAAAAACTCAATGATGTCGAGTTACAAGCGTGGAAATCATTTAAGGAAGTGGTAAAAAACTTTTTGGGGAACAATAAAAGCTCGGACTATAAAGAAATAGTAGCCAAAATGATAACGAATTTTGGTGTAATGGGTTGTAATATGAGCGTTAAACTTCATTTTCTGAATTCGCACATTGATTACTTCCCAGAAAATCTAGGAGCCGTTAGCGAAGAACAAGGTGAAAGATTTCACCAAGATTTAAAAGAGCTTGAAGTCCGGTATCAAGGAAGATGGAATGTCAGCATGATGGCGGACTATTGTTGGTTGTTGAAGCGTGATGATCCAAACCGGAAATATAAGCGAAAATCGCACAACAGAAGCTTCCAGGAAAAAAGGACCAGGTTCCACAAATAAAATTTAAGTGTATTTTAACCCAGCAATAAGTTGTTATTACGTGTTAATAGTTTTTTAAGTTAAAAATTAAGTACTTTTTTAAATATATAATTTTTTAAGTGAAAACTTGTCTTTTTTCTCAATTTTCTATCTGTAGCTTTTTTGAAAAATCAGGAGGTGATGGAGAAAAACTAAGTACATATTCGTAATCAGCGCATCAAAATACTCCAGAATCAGCTATCAAATTCCAGAGAGGAAGTTATGACCTTCATTTTGCAGGCCTGTGTTATTTACTTACAAAAAAATATTGGCATGGCATATAAACATTTCCATAATTTCTGGAGCCTAGCAGTAAATAGAAAAAATAATAACAGACTATCCTCCTTTTACCCGGCATTCAACTAATACTAAAAGTCTGCTCGCATTAAACCACAAACTATACAGGTAAAACGTTGGAGATTGCTTGAACATTAATGTTTTTTTTTTCTGTTATCCTAGTTTGTCCCACAGCTGGGCAAAGGTCTCTTCTATATTTTTCCACTTTTCTTTGTGCTGTACCTTCTCCGTCCAATCAGTTAGGAACGAGTCTAAATCGTCACGCCAGCGTTTCTTAGGTCTACTCGGTGACGACGACGACCGTCTTCAGGCACCCACTGTGTGACGATTCTGGCCCACCCGATGCATCCTATAGGTGTGATCTGCCCAGTCCCACTTCAGGCTCGCAGACTTATCGCCAACATCGGCGATACCTTTCTTGGAGCGTATTGTGGTGTTGCGAATTTGGTCGGTGAGTTGCTACGCTCCATCACTCTTTGGCACACCTTGAGTTTGGACTTCTGACCCTCGGTCAAAGACCAAGTCTGAGCGCCAGTAGGTTAGAATAGGCAGGATACTCATGTCGACGAGCTTACGCTTTAGGAGACAGGAGGGTCGCCCGTGATAGTAGGTATGTGATTAAATAAAGTAGGTATTGGTGCCGATTCTCTTGTACACCGAACTAAACTAACTAAACTATCACTAAAATTCCTTACTTTTGGCTATGAGAATCTTAGAGCTATTCTGCAATAAAATGTCTCTAAATTTAAAAATCATTTTGACGCAACTAAAATTTAATTTGACAATCGCGACTCCACATGGTACCTACTTGTTTACCCTACCACGTGATTTTTTTTTAGAGCCGGAGGCTCGCATGGGTGGCAGCCTCGGCGTGTTTTATATGGAATTTTTCACTTTTTGTACGGAAAATATTTAAAAAAAAATACCTTCGTGTAGAGTTATATGGGTTTAAGGGTTCCATAAAGGGGGTTGAAATTTTCATTATTTTTGCGATAGGACACACCGTTTTCGAGATATAAGCAAAATTTAAAAAAAAATACAGTACTATTTTTGCCCCTGAAGTCGAGGTGTTGTGGTGAATCTTAGTTCATGACAACTAATTTTATTCCACACCTTTTTAATCGCGATTAAAAATAGCCAGATTTAGTTAAGACCACCAAAATTTTAGGTTAAAAACGTCAAATTCAGAATAGCAAAATTGCCATTTTCACTAAACTAATTATTCAGTACCATCTTAGTGCTGTCAAACTAAAATATAGTTAAGTTGTGTCACTTTAGTCTATTTCAGAATGAGAAATCGTCATTTGACAGGACTAAACAAAATTTTAGTGATTTTTAGTCTAGTTTAGAGAATTTTGTGACAAGAGAATCGGCACCATTATTAAATTATTAACAATTTACATTGTCAGCACCTTATCATAGCGGTAAACGGGTAAGGGTCATTTTCGTAGTGCAATTAGTGGTACCACTGATTTGTGGTTGACTGCAGCGGCCAATTGCGTAATTTTTTAATAGTAGCAATGGCTTACATTTCTACAGTTCAACAACATTCATTGCGTTATTTAAGTTGTTGAACACACACATTTTTGGTAAGTACATACATAAGAATCAATGGATAAGCAATATCCTTCAAAAGAATTCAAATTGTGATTGATAGTGTGTTAGGTACACAATTTAGGGTGCATGTTGACTACCTGCAACCGTTATCAAAATAAAAATGAAGTACATAAATGGTTGGCAAGCTTTATTCGGCAGGATAGCATAATCAGCCTATAATATTCCAATGCTGGGACACAGGCCTCCTCTCTTCGAGAGGGAGTGGGCTGTAATCTACCACGTGTGCCCAGTGCAGGTTGGTAGATGTCACATGTCTTCGAATTATTGGTTCTAAGACATGCCGTTTTCCTCACGATGTTTTACTTCACCGTATTGAGAGCAGTGGTGATGAAATTATTTACACAAAGTAAAGCGCCTGCCTGGGTTCGAACCCACGACCTACAAATTGTAAGTCGCAGCCGATACCACCGGGCCACCACTGCTGGGCAGGATATTCGGCAGGATATTCATACATAATATAATAACAATAAAATAAATGTACTTAATAACAACTGCACTGGCTGTGAGTAGAAAAACGATATAAGTAATATTATGAAAACAACACCTACCTTATTATTTTTGACACTCCAAACATTATCTTGCTGTGTGTCCTTAGAGAAATTGATTAAATATTAGGTATGTTCAAAAGGTTAAAATAATACCCTTTGCAATGTTAAAGTATCGCACAAAAAGTAATTTTTTATTTAAAAAAAACTGTAAATGTGCAAATTTGTCAAAGTCAAAGTTGCATTAGTTAGTTGTTGTCTATGGTTACATCATAAACAATGACAGGAGACACCGACTTTTTTACCGTAGCTATAATCAAACAAAAAGGTTTAGGCTCCCAAAGATCCCCTTGTCCGTGGAGATTCGTCCTGCATACGCTGTGAATCTATGATGCGCTCCACTTTGCCTAGCGTTGTGCAGGTGCTTGTGATCTTCTTCTTCTATCATATAGCCAGATATACATTAACTTCATAGATAACCTATTCCATACTTAAGGGGCATGCGACAAGGTAGCCCGCGAAATTCAATTTTTCTTAGGTTTTTTTTGCAATTTGCAGGTCAGCATCAGGTTGTATGGTGATCTAAATATGATTCGCGACCGTATCAAATATGGCTTTACGGAATTATAATCATTAGAATCAGCAATACATCTCTATATTTTTTTTAGCATTTTTTGTAGTTCAATAACCAAGCATAAAATTATGTAAGTGTACCTGTTACAAAAGTAGGTAAATTAATATTTTTGAAATAAACAAGTTACCTTCGCGTTTTAATGCGTAAATAATATCTAATTCGTCACATACTGAAGCGTGCGTAGCTAATACGTACGTAATCATAATATTAAACTAGCTGATTCTAATAAACCAGCTGTGTCATCAGAATTCGGCTGAGGCAATTGCAATGTTGTTTTGCACAGACTATAAACACTGTGCAAATGTTAAGCTACTAGTATTTCCGTTTTTTATAGAGCCCGTACGATTTACGATTGTTAAAGGACAGAAAAAAGGCAGGTAGCCTGCCTACACAGGCACTCTCTAGCTAAAAGCTTACCCGAATCTGGGAAGGATCACCCTGTTTAATTTCAACTTTCGGCTCAGGGCCGAAAGTTTATTGAGGTGTCGCCATTGTCGCCTAGTATTAGTAAAAACGAGAAGTAGTCTCATTCATCTTTCTTAATCTATTGTCTCATTAGTAAGTACAAATGCCAAATTAACTGTGCAGTGCGCACATTAGCTAGAAACCGAAGAAAATACAAAACAAATACCATATCTAAGCCTTTCGCTCCAGAATGCCTAAATATTTTTTTGATACTTACCCCAATAGGTACTTAAGCCTGCTGTCAACTTGGTTTAACCCTTCAGTGGCAATAGTTGAAATCAAAAGCAAAAATGCCTCTGAGTATTGGAATCTCTCAGTCGGCAAAAAATATGTAGGTAGGATCTACGTACGTTACATACCTAGGTATGTAGGTAGTTATTCTAGTCTAAGTCTGTAATCACCACCCTAGACTATACCTGCCCAAGTGTGAAGGCCTTCTTCAAATCTAGCCAGACGCAGCTGTTCGTGTTACTGGATAATACCTAAACGCTTCACAAGCCAGCTGACTTCCTGAACCTAAAGTGTAAGGTTACTAACGGCATGGCAGTCTATTTCGGGCTTCTGGCAACTGACAACGGAACTCAACTTTGGGCTTAAAGTATTATTGTCACGTGCAGGAAGGAACCACATTTCAATGAACCATTTCTCACGTTAAAGTCGCCGATGCAGCGCCACATTGGATTAACTTAGCCATTGGAAAATCGATATCAAATAGTTTTAAGTTACATTATTAGAAGCGAGTGACGAAATCCAACCCGATGTGCACTCAGTATCGAACCGCCGCGCGCCGCGAAAGCGCGTCTTTCTCGTGTGTTCCTGTTTTAGTTTTTGAGTGAAAAAAAAACATCGTTTATGAAAATGGCATGCCCTATGAGGTAAGCTTTTGTTTTGATTTATATTGACATTTATCTAATTAAATTGACCTTAAACAGATATTTTCTTTTGTATCGTATCACCATAATTAACTTGATGTTCTTTTGAACTTTTTATTATCTGCTTCCTATAAGTAGTTACTATAACGACTTATAACTTATTTCTTAATTATACATTTTGTAATAATTAACTTATTAAAATAATTATTATTGTGATTTTAAACCAACTTCCTTGCTTTAAGAAACCTAATTACCCACCTACATAAATAAGAAAAAAGAAAATAGTTACCTACATTTTATTATTTTATTCAATCACCCAAAATAATAAACTGGAATCCCCGCTTCTACAATGGTTATTCATAAACAAAATAATCGTACCTATTTAGATTTTTATTATCTCCTCACTGCAAAAAACGTTTAAAACTTAGATCGAGTTAAGAAATTCAACCGTTACATGAACAGTGAACCCCTGTGACCTACCAAAAGGAAATTATAAAGTTTTTTTTTTAAATAAATGTTGCCTAATTTAAATTGTATGATGTTTACCTTATCTACCTACCCTACCCTACCGTTACTATAAAACACACGCAAGTATTTAATTCCATTCTTTCTTCTTTTTTTTTATTATTCAAGCCGACGCAAGTAAGTACAACGTAAAGCTGTTTAAAAAAGAGATGAAATGTAATTGGCATGCTTTATAAAACAATAGAGTAGAAAAGGTACCTAATTACTAAATAACTCAAAAACATTTTTATAGCAATAAATGTGTAGGATATAAGAAAAAATATTGGCCCTATGACGTGCAGGTAGAAGTAGGTAACAGTCACGTAATGATTTATTACATTTTTATTAATAACCCTATCTACGAAAAAAAATCCTAAGCATAGGTATTTTATTAACAATATACATAACAAAAAAAAAATAACAGAAAATTAAACAAACGGGAAAATCAAAAGAGTTTACTGAAAAGCAAATAATTAACCTTATAGTCTAATAAAATCTTATAATTATGTAAAATTACAAATTTTGAGTCTGCGCCAAACAATCAACGCAGATCAATTAACGAAGATCAATCAAGCTGCCATTATTAACACGCAATTAGCTTCACTTGTAACTAACAATGTAACAAAATCTTAGAAGTCAATTTTTACCTACTTCTAATTTTTGTATCGAAATAAAACTTTGTTTACATATGTAGTTCGGATGACAAAACTTTAATTTGGTATCTTGGAGCTGATCTGATGATGGAGCCAGGAGGTGGATAGTGGAACACTTCACTGGGTACTAGTAAACCCCTCGAGTTTGGAGTCATATGATTCGTTTTGATGAGTCCAATATATTGCTCGTGGTGTCGAGGGTCTGATGATGGAGCTAGGAGGTGGATAGTGGATCTCTTTAGTGGCTACTAGTAAACCCTTCGAGTTTGGGTTCATATGATTCGTTTTGACAAGTCCAATATATTGGGCTTGGGCAACGAAGGTGTGATGATAGAGCCAGGAGATGGTTAGTGGAACTCTTCAGTGGCCACTAATAATGACTTCGACTTTTGGGTCATACGATTTGTTTTGATGAATCCAATAGATCGCACTTGGTGTTGACGGTCTGATGATGGAGCCAGGAGGTTGTTTTCATCATTAGTACGTTCTCCTAAAGTGTTGAAGAACTTCAAGATTTTTTTATAAGAAGGTGTTTTTTTTCCTATTTCAAGTCCGGGTTTGAGACAGTTAGGATGTTTTTTTTTTAAATAGAAAACATATTTTTATCTAAACAGTTGGTTGAAAATATATGCATCATCTTCACGGAGTAGATGCTAATTTATTTCAATTCGTCACAGATTCCAAGAAAACATCAATATTATACTTTCGTTAAACACTATAATTTACCACATCATAATATTTATTGAGTTCTCTTATCGCGAATAGGGTAAAAGTTTGCCTTGAAACATTATAAGGTTCATGCTTTTACAGGTTTGTTGGGCTAGGTCCAGCCCTAGACTCTAGTCTACCAAAAAATTAGCCTAAAGGCTAAGTACCGAGTACCTTCACTTTAACAGCAATTCACCTAGAGATAGAGAATAGCGTGACGCTGAAAAGCATCAACGAAAATCATGGCAAGGATGCTGGACGGTTGTTACCTAATGTAATATGGACCCTGTCTTCGGACTGAACCCGAAGGTTCCCCACTTGACCGTCTGCTATTGGGACAGAGCACTGCAATATGATGTCTTTAAAAAAAAAATGATCATCCTGTTATCTGCCCCACAACTGGATACGTGCCTCCCTCATCAGGTTCGAAAGAAAGAAAGATTGTGGTTCATCTCGCCATCTCTGCCTAGGCATTCCAATACCTTACTTGCGTAACACACTTTCAATCACATTCTGATTCATTTTTTTTTTTCTTTTCTCCACACTAGGAATTTCTCTTGTATTGTGGGTGCGTTTACAAACATTCAAAACTCACATACACAAACAGCCAGACCCGAAACAACTACTTGTAGATCATACAAATATTTGTTCCGCGCGGGAATCGAACCCGCGACACCCAACGAAGCAGTCAATCGCTTAACCACTGCGCCAACCGTGTCGATAATTATTATGAAGGGTATTGCTAATCCATTGATTCATATGTTCTAAAAACTTGTCTGCTGAACAACGTAAATGACGCAATGAATGTTGTTGAACTGTCAAAATGAAAGTTATTGCTACTGTTAGTGTGTTACACAATGAGGGTTTTCATGAAAATTCAAGCCACCAGTTGACACCACTTTGACAATAGGTCTTCCCTTTCGACAATAAATATAAAATATATGATAACGTTCATCATTCGTTCATTATTCAGTCACGACTAAATAAAATATAGGCGATTTCATGGTATAATAATATACTTCGCCAGATAGAGCATTCTGGTCACGGGGGTGACACAAGCGTACGTCATCAACGCTGTGTTACCAGTACCGTGTAATAATAACTCTCCAATCGCCTTTATTACCTGTGCGAATCCGATAAAACAAAGAGGTTTTAACTAACAATTACGTTGGTATTGTTTAAATTGAATTGTTTCGTTTGATTTGCAAAATACAACGACAGTTTAAATGTTTTATACATATTTTTTAACAGAATGGTGCCTGAAAATGTTTCTATAATTCGTGTTTTGTTGCAATAAAGTGGCAACTGGATAGTGACGTAAGCATGTGTCACTCCCGGAATGCCAGACCTTGTTTTCTTAGACCATGGGCGCTTTGAAACTTTTGACAGGTGCCCGGACCCGTCGTCTCAGTGCTGCCACCTAGTGAATGTCGTTACAGAAAACCCTCATTACCCCGCTGGCTGTCGATGTTTATCCTTTGTTTATCAATCAATAACGGATAAAGGATAGGAGGATGATGTTAATTTTACTCAACGATCATCTGGAATTTAACCTGCCCAATGCCATTTCAAAACAGGACAATACTAATTAGATTTTTGGACGTCTAATATTTCTATGCAACAAATATTATTTTTTATCTGGTCTCAGCAGCATAAATGAAAAGAAACCCTTCACTCTGGAAACTCGCTTGATGGTAACCATACACGGAGTTCGAAGCCACTAAACATGTTTTCGACATGCGTACAGTGGTACATAATTTTCGGTACCGAAGAACAGGTATATCTGGTTCGACTGGGCTCATTCATGCTAATTATCTGTCAAACATCAAGAGCGACGTACCGGTTAAGTGAGACATATTTATGCCATTGTGTGTTAATTAGTCATGTTATAAAAAACTGTACGTACAGTCATGAGCATAAACAAAAATACCTTACACTTACGCAAGATTCAAAAGCGATTTTCAGCTGAAGTTTATACCATAATAAAGTTTATGCCATACTTATATTATAAATTCAAAAGTAACTCTGTCTGTAAGTTACCTTTTCACGCCTAAACCACTGAACGAATTTCGATAAAATTTGGCAAGGAGATAGATGGCATCATGGGGAAGGACATATTCTACCTACTTTGTCCCGGTAACACGTTCCCGTGGGATAATTTCTAACATCCATGCGGGCGAAGCAGCGGGCAGATGCTAGTATTAGAATATGTTGTAAATGTTATAATTATTAGAATAACCGGTTTTATCACATTAACAAGAGACGAGGTAGCTTTGTTTCCAACTTATTGACACAAAAAATCACGAAGTTAATTATATCGGTACTTTCTAAATATAAATCTAGACATCATTTTGAGAACAAAAAGAACCAGGCCTTGATACTTTTTTAGATGATTTAAAAAACTTTGACACATTGTATTTAATTAGAAGATGCGGGAACCACGTTGCGGATTCAAAATTAGCGCCGTATGATCCAAATCAATCTTGCGTGTTGTCTGACGGTGAAGTAAAATATCATGAGGATATATCTAAAGTTACTGGTCTGGAACCACCAATACAAACTTAGTAATCAATGGTCGTAAGAAATAACCAAGAACAGAAGACCTTCGCCCTAAACTTCGTCATCATTGACAGCCTTATTCTACTCACTGCTGAGTACAAGCGTCCTTCTTTTGTGTCCCGCTTAGTGAAACAGACCAGCGGGTCTATGGTACCTATTCTCATCCAGGACATACCCATGGTCCTTGGCAAGACACGGTGATGGTGGTGGGGCCGCGACAGCGCCGAAAATACTCGTAACGCCGCGCCGGCGAATTAACACTTGCCAAGCAACACATATGCCAGATAACAGTATAAAAACGTACTATTAAGAGTTTAAAGCTTAATTACATAGCTATTATAGCTGTCGGCACAGACAAATGCTGTATTGAATGGTTTTTGGGCTGTTATTAAGCTTTAAGCTGAATAAATTCTTTAAAGCAGTGATTTCCTTTTTTAAAGCTTAATATTGGTCATGAACAGAACTATTAAAGATATGCTATTCAGTTTAAAGCATCCGAGAACGTTGAGAGCTGCATAATAGCTGATGTGACAGCAATTATCTGTGTAACTTTGGTATTAATATTCATTATTCTACTTTATTATGATTTATTACACATATTAATTAAAGATATGAAGGTACATCAATGGTAGTGGTAGGTACACTAGGTCCATTGGAAATGAAGGAGTCATTGCAATGCTATACCAGCCCCATTTCCCGCGTAAGTATTAAACACACAATTGTTTTATCCCGGAAAAAAATACCAAATGACGTACACTAAACCACAGGAAAAAAAATTGCTTACTAAGTATTCATTATATATTTGATAAATAATTTACAATTAAAAAGTGACAGTTACATCATTTGTCAATTTATTTGTTATATGTATAAATATTTCAGTGCTTAGTTTTTTAGCAGAATTGATATTTTATGATTGAATATTGATCATAATAAAACGGATGCCTAGGGGTTTTTCAGGTGGATGGTGGAATACCTAGAAATTTATTACCTGCTTGATGCTGAATAACCTATTTTCTGTTTTCTTCAATCTGTTTCTGTTTACTTCCATCATAACCAGTTATTCAGTAGCTGAATATTTGAGGTTTTGTAAGCTTTTGTTAAGCAGAAGGCTGCATATTTGAAAATGAGTAAGCTATTTCAACTAACTTAAACGGTTATTTACGGTTGAAGAGGGTTCCGCAAACTATGATTTTGCACCTTCATCAATAATTTTTGATGAAAATTGCAATGAAAACTCAGAGGACAGCGATTCTAGTGCTAGGAATTATGAAGAAATGGAAATATTCGTAATAACTTCAAAAAATGGGGAGTGCACAAAATTATTTCGCAAGGAGCTTTAAAAGATTTACTTGGCATCCTTAATCAAAGACTGCCTGGAATAATATTATATATGCCTGCAAGTTAATAATATGTAAACTATGCTTCACGGAAGGGTTTGTTAATATTGTTAATAATAAAACCAGAGTTTGTAAGAGTTTATTTTATTGTAAGTATAATATAATCAATCTGTAAAAAAAACAGCTAGAACTTCACAAAAATAAAAACAATATCTCAAATTCTCAATATTAAATATACCTATTGTGTAACTTCTCATAAGTACCAACTTTCTCTACTGCAGGCTTACCATGACGCTTTCTATTTCTTGGAAGAATAGAAATAGCTATTTCTATACAAAGTGACATTTCGTTTCTCCATTTTTGATCATGATGTCATCGCACCGTAAAAATCCTTCTACAATCTGTCATTTTGTCTTACGTTTCTACCGGTCGTTGTCTATACTCGAAAGGTTTAGGTAGTTAAATAAAGGTAAACAAAAAAAAACACGTGACTCATAGATGTTAAACCTTTTATTTCAAATGTTAAAATCATATTATTTTGAGTTTCATAAGAATAGGCTCTATTCTGAATCTGAATTTGAGGAACTATCTATCACTTTAATAATTAAGCGTTCAGTGGTATCATCAATTATTTTATCTAATTTAAACATTTTCTGTTCTTCTTTTATTACATGACCCTCACAACTTTTCCAATTCTCAAGATGTTAAACCTTTTATTTCAAATGTTCAAATCATATTATTTTGAGTTTCATAAGAATAGGCTCTATTCTGAATCTGAATTTGAGGAACTATCTGTCACATTAATAATAAAGCGTAAAGTGGTATCATCAATTATTTTGTATAATTTAAACATTTTCTGTTCTTCTTTTATTACATAACCCTGACAACTTTTCCAATTCTCAGCAGTCACATTTAAAGTTTTATTTTTCTCGGCTACAAACCCTTTAGCTTGAGCCCATATTAACTCAATTGAATTGCGCTATCAGTGGTATGGTGGCAGCCGCAATACTGTGACACCATTTAACATTTATTTTTTCTTCAAATAACTTTAATTTTGTTGTAACGTATTTTAAACAAGAAAGTGTCAACTATAAAAAACCTTTTTTACGATTTGTTTACCTTTATTTAACTACCTAAACCTTTCGAGTATAGTTCCTTTTTTATCTAGACTATTTCAGAAGAAAGTTCCCATCCCATCCCATCCCTATCCCAGACTGTCAAAATCACACTGACAACTGACAGTTGTCTAAGGTAGTGAAGACAATTTGATTTTGTAATCACCAATGCTAAAGAAAGTAGAGAACTTTTTACTCGCCGGCCACAAAGTATAATAATGGAATGGAAAAATGGATTTTTTCACTTTTTGTATGGAAAATGTGAAAAATTATTACCTACGTTTTGAGTTTTAGGGGTTATGATTTTCATGTAGGGGGTCCAAATTTTCATTATTTTTGTGATAGGACACACCATTTTCGAGATATAAGCGAAATAAAAGAAAAACGTGAATAAACTAATTTATGTATAATTAATTTTTTGTTTAAAGTTTTTTTGAATATTGACGTAGAAAACTTTTTTTTTTTTTATAGCGCGCTTGTAATTATGCGCGCTTGTAATTATTTTCTAAGCAACTATTTTATTGTACCTATGTTAACAAATGATTAAATGATTACGATTATTATAACGACCTACTGAATTTCGTAAAAAGTGCAGTTGACTCTTTCTACTTTGCTGCCGTCGTACTGTGTTGACGGAAGGTCATTTTTGTCTATTCTTCCGTCGACAAAACCGTGCTCTTGCTAAGCCTGCTGCGCGCGATGCTTTTGTGCTAATTTGTATGAGAAGGCTAATTTATTTGCACCAAATGAGTTTTATCTCCTTGTGCAATCGGATATACCTATTCCACTGACACAACATGTGGTTAAAAAGATCGCAGGACTCTTACTTACACCCGATATAGAGATACCCTTCGATATTTGAAAATATTTGGATTTCATATTCCTAAACAGAGCCCAAATAGGCTGTTTAATAGCATTATAATGGGTGATTATAGAAATGCTATCCCAAATATGTTCTTTTAAATCAGTTATAACCAAATAATAGCATGATAACTAGGCACATTACATCTATTATGCAGAAATAAGCAAGGAAACTGCTGTGTGTGCTGCTTATAATCAACATAAACATCAACAGTACATAACCTCTTTGATACAAATATAAACGCCTCGCTGCCTCGTTGGTCTAGTGGTCGCAAACGCTACTGCTGAGCATGAGGTCCTGGGTTCAATTCCCGGGTCGGGCAAAGTGTTATTGGGTTTTTCCATCTGGAATTTCTCTGTAGCAGCCCAAAGTCTGGATTTGTGCCCCGTTGATGGCAATAGGCTCGACCCCCTATTACAAGGGACTTAAACATAACTGGCGAAATATGGGTGTGCTATAGGTACACCTCTGCCTAACCCTTCTGGGAGTACAGGCGTGATGTTATGTTATGTTATGTTATAAACGATACAATATCTAATCAAATACTGCGTTTTATTAATATAACAACTTTTAAACTAGTGCGCAGCATTAGCCACGTTGTTTTTGCACACTTAAATTTACCAAAGCATTGAAATTTTTTCTCTCCTGTAAGCCAGGCTATTATTAAACACTTGTTTACTTCGTGAATGGTAGCTTTATACAGTGGCGCTTAAAAATATAGTTAAGATAATTATATGTATATTCACAATAAAATTACATGCGCAATAATAATTCACTTCCTTGATTATAACATCTTAACGGAATTCAATAGTGAAATAATAATTAAAATTTTACAATTTCTTAAATGCAATTTGCATTATCGTCTGAATAAAAGCACAAAAATAATCTTAATGCTGAATATTGACTGAATTACTGAATTCGAGCACTTTCAACCAGTTTAGAGAGTTTTAATAGCTGTTAAAAAGGTAGATCAGCTTTTATACAGACGTTATTAAGCTTGTTGTACATTTATTCAGCTATTATGTTGCTAATAGTCAGCTCATATTCAGTTTAAAGCAATTTATTTTGTGCCCAAATTGCTTGAATAACTTCTGTGTAAGCGCTTATCCAGGCATTAACAGGTCAGGTTGAAGTTTCCAGAAACGTTTTTATCCAGTGGTTATTCAGCCAATCTGTATTGCTTGGGTTGCTCACGGTACTCAAAAACTTAAAACTCAAAGCACGTATTTCAATTAAACCAATTACAGGCACTTTTGAATTGTCAAGGAATCGGTCAGTCAGAAAGATGAAGCTAGTTGCCCATTTTAAAGAGTCGTAGGTTCCTATAGAGAAGAACGACCACAAAAACTCCATGGACACGCTTAAATCAAAATATTTTATTACAAAATATAGGTTATATTGGTACACAGGTACATTAATGTTGAAATTATACACGTGAAAACGATGTAGAAAGACGTATAGGTTTAAAATCGTCCGCAATTTAAAAAAAAGACTTGAAATATGCCGTGGCAGCCAAGAGATGACCTGCAGTCCATACAGACTGCAGGTCATACTGGTGCCCGTTCACGAACATGCCGTAAGGATCAGCAACATTCAGCTCAACCATTTTAAGGCGAACTAAATCTGAAGGGTTTAATCTCATATTCAACAATTTCATCTTTGTTCCCAGGTCTGTTCTAGACGAGAGCATGGCTCAGGAAGGCCATACTCTTGGCAACGAAGCAGGCATGCTGTATGGAGAATATCTGATGCTGGACAAGCTGCTATCAGCTCAGAGAATGCTGAGCGCCGAGTCTTCCAAACCAGTGCACGATGAGCATTTGTTTATTGTTACTCATCAAGGTAAAAGAAACTTTACTGAGCAGAAATACAAATCTTTTCGAAGACGAAAGGGTAGGTAGAAACTAAAGAGGTACAGTCGCATCTTATTGGGAGGGGGAAGTCTTTTGCGAACCGCGCACAAATCCAGACTCCGGGCTCTTAGTGAAATAAGCATTGTTATGTAACGAACCCAGATCGAATTAACGTTAGTTTTTTCATCCCATAGACAACGAGTCAGACAATATACTTAAGCATTTTTAATACCACGTCTTTTCAGACTTCCAAGTTCAAGAAGTGTGGGTAGGTGCATCTAAGCTTATTCTTAGATCACATTTTTGGCTAATATAGGTTATTTTACTGTTATTATGGTAATTAAAACATAGCATGGATAGTTTAGGGAGGACAAAACCCAAACTTCGGTGCCGGTAACGTCACAATATGTACGAAATATTAACAAAAATTGTAGGTGTACTATTGGCTTAACCCTTTGGAGAATACAGGCGTTATTTTATGTTATGTTGTCCCAAAAAGTAGTAGATAGATATCGACCACGTTTTTCTTCAAGTGAGCATATATGATGTGACCCAAAAACAAAAGTGTTTATCTATAGAGTGACTACGCAGTCTGCAAACGACATTATCTTTAAGAAGGCGCCGGATGTAACCTCTTGCACTTGAACTGTCTTATAATATTTAATTATTTCACGACGTTTGAAGAGTCAAACAAACACTGCATTCGATAATGGTGAAACTAAAAAGTTGACTTGAAAAGTATAAGGATCATTTTCACATACCAGAGCTGGCACATATCGTCGGCCTAATTCGTTAACCTGCTAAGTCCATTTTGACATAGCTTACAGGACAAAAAAAAAATGAATAATATCTCTATTAATTTAGCAATCACAATTTTGAAAATCCCGTTGATTTCTATAATTTTTCTTGATATTTTAACAATATAATGTAGCAGCTTAACTTATACACATTTTATAAAATTTAGAATATCAATTTTTTAGCAGTTTGTCGAGGTGAAGTTTCAATTTGCTTGAGGACTTAGCAGTTTTTTATTTAAATTGAGTATGGTGTATAGATTTTGACGCGTCGCAAACGGCACGTGGGTCTGGGAACGTTGTCAGTACAAAACTGAGGTCCCAACAGGATTTAGCAGGTTTGCGTTGTGGAGATTGACTGGTGGTCAGAAAGTAGTTTTTGGGGCATAGCATTTGTCACCTTTATTGGCTAATATCGCAGTTATTCCTTAAACGATACGGTAGATATTAGATTGAATTTTTTGACTGGTATAAAAAGTAAATTTTGCCAAAAAATGGACTTAGCAGGTTAACGAATTAGGCCGACGATATGAGGATGTTAACATTCATATACCACCTAAGTTGGTATCCACCAATCGTCATCTGTTTAACCTTTTTTCAACCATGTTGGGGTCAGCTTCCAGTCTAACCGAATGCAGCTGACTACCAGAATTTTACATGGTTCGACTGCCTATCTGACCACCACATCCCAGTTACTCGGTAGCACGATACCAATATACTTATAATATAATTAATTAGCATAATACCATATTATGCTAATTAATGTTTTGATTTGAAGAGGGCGCACACGGGTCCACTAGCGCCACTCCTTTAAAAAATAATTATCTCGTGACTGAGAAGTAATTTTGAATAACGGCTCAATAAGTGACCTCGGTAAGTGTGTCTAGAATTTTCTAATACCTTTTATAAACTTTCTTAATGAGACAAGAAGCAACAATTTTCGATCTAAACAAAAGCGGCCACATTCATTTAGATCGTAGTTATTTTGTTGCTTCGTGTCTCAATATGAAAGTTTATAAAAGGTATTAGAAAAATCTTGACACACCTACCGAGGTCGCTTTTTGAGCCGTTTTTCAAAATCCCTTCTCAGTCACGAGATAATATTTTTTTAAAGGAGTGGTGCTAGTGGACCCGTGTATGCGCTCCTAAGAGCTTGGGTAGGAAGGTACCTATTGATATTAAAACCTGCTTTCATAATTCCACCTTCACGATCCAAGATGGTGGTTATAAAATCTGTCATAACCAATGATGATGAGGATTTGTGAAGCTCAGGATTTAAAGGATTTTATCATACTACGTCAAAATTGTTTTCGTTGACTGTAATGAGACCATCTTTACGTATGTGTTTGTGTAGGCAATTATACTACCTATAGCTAGTTGGTACTTTAATTTTCATTGACGTCAAATTACGGGTCGGATATCATAATATATGAACGAAACAAACATATATCGCTGACAATAAGTATCTTTTATAATAGTTTTGTTAATTAATAGCCACGCAAATCACTAAAACATAATATGATTACAGTACAACTATTTTCATAATGTTCCTCGGGAATCATCGCATTTCAGAATAAAAACGAAGCACATAATTTTGTTTGGTCCATTAGTCCAAGAGTCATCATCATTCTAGCCCAGAATTACCCACTGGCAGTTATAGGCTTCCATTCTTTCCCGCTTTTTCTACGGTTATGTGTAACCCTCATCCAATCATCATCTACCTAGCCTTTTTTCCATTTCTGTTGGGGTCGTCTTCCAGTATTTTACATGGAGCGGCTGCCTATCCGACCTCCACATCCCTGTTACTGGGTAACACGATACCCTTGGTAAGACTGGTTGTCAGACTTACGGGCTTCTGACTACCCTTAACGACTATCAGAGAAATCCAAGTCTACAAAGCTGGGATAAGCGACTTCCTGCTTTCCGAGGCACGGAGGGGTCTCGATAAATAGATGATCATCCATCCACGGTTTAACCTCGGCAAGCGTTGCTTAACCTTGACGATCGACCCGTGCGGCTATTATTCCTCATCCAGTATCACTTACAAATCAAACTTGCCTAACCAGAATTCCTTAAAGCCAGGTCTGATGATAATAATCAATGAGGGTTTGGCAGTGGCTCCATCATCAGCTCAGGTGTTATTATACAAATGCAGGGTAAAATACCTCTTCTCATAAAAATAAGTCATGAGCATTAATCACCACGATTGCTCAAGACGGGTTGGTGATTTCAGACTTATATTAACTATAAGTCCATGTTTCCTCACGATCTATTTCTTTACCGAAGTCAGTGAGGTCCAATATAAACTTAGAAAGTACATCTGAATTTAAAAAGTCACATTAGTACTTGGCCAGATTTAAACACACAACTGTGTGCATGAGAGACGGGCCTTATCCACTGGGCCATGACGGCACTGATGATCTTAATGTTGATTATATTTATTATTTTCTTGTTTCCAGCTTACGAGCTATGGTTCAAGCAGATCATCTTCGAGGTGGACTCGGTGCGAGCACTCCTGGACGTGGAAGGTCTTGATGAGAGCCACACCATGGAAATACTGAAGAGGCTCAACAGAATCGTGCTAATATTGAAGGTAGGGAACGTGATATTTTGCGAATTGGCTCACTAGATCCGTGACGGTATGTAGTGCACTTTTCAAACCAATGTTGCCATCAATCAATTAATTGACATGTTTTGGTAGAACTTATATCAAAAGATGTAAATCAATTGGTAGAAGAGACTAGACCGTTTAATAGACTAAACATATCTATCTATTATTCATATCCATACTAATACTAATATTATGAATGTGAAAGTTCCTAACTCTGTCTGTCTGTCTGTTACCTTTCCACGGCTTAACGGCTGAACAGATTTCAATGAAATTGAGCACGCAGGAAGTCCATGCCCTAGATTAGATTCATTTTATCCCGGTAAGTAGTAGTATACGTTCCCGTGGATCATTTCCGACCTACACGCGGGCAAAAGTTACTGTGATTCCACGAACCAGCAAATTGTCCCGTTCGTAAATGTTTCTGAGAAAAATCTCTGATATTAAAGCAGTAAAGTTGTTCCATACGTCACAGTGACATGTTTATATATTGCTATACTTTACGCATAATAACTCTGATAGTAATGAGCCCTGACTTTTGACCTTATCGATAGCTACACGTAATTTTTCATCGATAATCTGGCCCGCATTAGTGACGCGCTGTTATTGCGCCCTTCTTCTCTTGTATCTGCTGGCATTATTTGAGAGTAGTTTATGGCGTGTTCCGTAAATTTTGACCGCCTAAGTGTTGCACTTTGCTATGCAACAGCAATTTTTTTTTGTTGATAACCGTCGATAAACTACGCTAGGAGGTTTTGAATTCATTGTCACAGTTTATTATTATTCCGTCTCCGAGATGCTAGCCAGCTTTGATTTCCTAGGAACGCGGTTCCGCCATATTATAACGGCCATCATGAAAATCTGTCATTTTCACAAGTATTTAGAAAAGAAAGAAAGAAAATAAGTTTATTTGCGGTAAACATGACGCAGAGAAAACCACACGAATACAAAAAAGAACGAGTTGGGGGAAAATATGCGTCACATCCACGCAAAACGGCAATCGCTCAGCATAATGCTACGACCCTATGTGAGACTGAGCCCCAGCGCTGGTTTTCAGCGACAGCTGGCGTTGACTTGATGACGTCAACCAGTGCACTCAATAATAACAAAAAAAAAAAAATACTTACCCTATACCTAGTTCTAAATTTGCATAGAAACAAAATATTTATAAAGTGGTAACATTCCGGGCAACGACTCATGCGGAGCCGGCCTTTAATAATCTGTGCGCGCAGACATTAAGGTGTTCAAAAACGCTCTGTATTTGGGTAGCCGTGATTATGTGGCCGTTCACCGCTCTCTAATGAAACCAAAGCTTTAAGCTAATTGTCTAATCCAGGAGCACCAGAGACGTACCTGCCTGCAATATTGAAGTAGGTATTGCCATACGCCATAATTGACAGCTGCTTAAGTATGCCCTGGGAAAGTAAAATCATTCCAACAAAGCTAGGGTGTCCTAAGAATGTGATGGCCTCCACATAGCGTCTGCAATTTACTGTCGAATGATGTCACTGAAACGTTATTTATGAAAGTAAGTTAGTGTGTTTTCCTAGAAAGCGTTTTTTGAGACTTTTAAGGCGGAACCTTCAGGGTAGCCCGCGAAATTCAAATTTTGTTACGTTTTTTACAATTTGCAGGTACCTGTCAGGTTGTATTTTGATTAAAATATGATTCGCGACCGTAACAAATACGGCTTTACAGAATTATAATCATTAGAATCAGCAATACATCTCTGTAAGTTTATATTACCCTATTGAATGACTATTTCATGAAATCATGACATTTGAGGGCAATTCTAACTTAACGGGTTGTATTGCTGATTCTACTGATTATAATTCTGTTAAGACATATTTGATACGGTCGCGAATCATATTTAGATAACCATACAACCTGGTACTGACCTGCAAATTGCAAAAAACGCAAGAAAATTTAAATCTTTATGACAGCCGTAGTGACGGCTGTCATACACGGCCGTTATGTGGCGGCCACTGTTTTTCTAGGAAACCGTATCTTAAGACTGACTGTCCAGTCCAGGGTGCACCAGAGTCCGAGCCTACTTTGGAAGTAGGTGTCACCATTCGCTACAAGTGATAGCTATTTGAATACACTCTGTTTGCGTGCGCACTTGGAAAATAAAATCATGCCAACCAGCCCCTGCGTCTCGACATTAGACAGCGACAAAAATCGGTCGCTAATTCGTATCGTTGTCAAATTCCTTTAATAGATTTTCAACTTTATTTCCAAAACATTAGGTTGAAAATCTATTAAGGAAATTTGTCATCGATTAGACTTAACGACCGATTTTTGTCGAGACTGCAGGGCCTGATCAATCAATCTGCCTAGTCTTCTCCCAACTATGTTTGGGTCGGCTTCTAGTCTAACTGGATGCAGCTAAATGAAGCGACTGCCTATCGGATCTCCACAACCTAGTTACTGCGTAATCAGTTTTTTTTGTAAACTTCACAGACGTGATTGATATCGATATATACACACGACAAAACATATTTTCTCAAGTCATCCGTCAAGTGACAACACTACCAGAGGTCGTAGACCCCTAAAAATAAACATCAAACCTTTGTTTTTTTTATAATTTTATCTTGTTTAGTTATCGATACACATAACCCATCACGTCTGCAGAGTTCCGCTAGCATTTTTTTTTAAATTTTATGTGTCAAATAAACTAACATCCTATGTTTGCCTTAACCAGTCGGTTAGGTTAGACGAAGCGATTAGATCGCGTGTTATCCAAACCCATGCATAAAACATTTTTGTTCGATCATTTTGAATTAATTTAAATTTATAACTAAAACACGTTTAAAATAATTGCCAAGCAACACTTATCAAACATTACTTATCGGTAGTTTTTCTCCCGATTTCTTCGAGTGAACTAATCGATTGTGATTTAAATTGAATCGAATAAATTAAGTAGGTACGCCTTAGATTCGCTTAAAACAATCAGTACTTAGTGTTTTTCTGTAAAAATATCACCGTGACAATTTCATAAAAAATCAACAAATGGGGAAGGTCGGTCAAAGCTAATTGTAGATGGCCTGACCATAGCTATAACTCGAAAGGTTTAGGTAGTTTATGGTAAACAAATTGTAAAAAGGGTTTTTTATAGTTGACACTTTCTTGTTTAAAAATACGTTACAACTAAATCAAAGTTATTTGCGATACATACGATAGTTTCCTCTTTTATTAATGTATGTTAAACTTTATTATTTATTAGTAAACTATACTCTTCGTACATTTAATTGCTTGAGCACAATTTTTTTGTTAGATTTATAAAATAGTGTAATATATTGTAATCTGTCTATTGTAAAGAGCCCAAAAAGACAGGTTCCTTAAACCTTTTAGAAAATACAACGAATTAGATAACGTTGCCAAATTGAAGAGTACACCTGTGACGTAGTATGGCAATTGAAGTAACAGGTATTACGTTTAGTCGGTTTACCAGATGCCTTATAAGTTGTGGATGAATTAGAAAAAAAAATATATGGTGTCACTGTATTGCGGCTGCCACCATACCACTGTGAGCGCAATTCAATTGAGTTAACATGTAGGTACCTACTCAAGTTAAAGGGTTTGTAACTTTGTAGCCGAGAAAAATAAAACTTTTAAAATGTCTGACCTAAACATTCTTTTACCAGAGGCTTTAGCTAATGTGACTGCTGAGAATTGGAAATGTTGCGAGGGTCATGTAATAAAAGAAGAACAGAAAATGTTTAAATTAGACAAAATAATTGATGATACCACTGAACGCTTTATTATTAATGTGACAGATAGTTCCTCAAATTCCGATTCAGAATAGAGTCTATTATTATGGGATTCAAAATAATATGATCTCAACTCACGTGTTTTTTTTTTGTTTACATTTATTTAACTACCTAAACCTTTCGAGTATAGGTCCTTACGGCCTACAATTCGGTCACTCATTCCATTTCGTGTTCATTCATGAGTTTGGCTTTATTCCACTATTTTGTTATTTTCGGTGATTTCACTATTTCAAATCAATATTTATTCGTTATGGAAAGTGTCTGAATTAAAAACTTAAAATATTGCTTATTTCCTCGTAATCACTTTCTAGCAAATGTTTCTACCATAACCTCGAACTCTATTTAAGGAAGATGCGCCAAGGTAGCCTGCGAAATTCAAATTTTCTTACGTTTTTTGCAATTTGCAGGTCAGTATCAGGTAGTATGGTGGTCTAAATATGATTCGCGACCGTATCAAATATGGCTTTTCAGAATTTTACTCATTAGAATCAGCAATACAACTCCTTAAGTTAGAATTGCCCTCAAATGTCATGATTTCATGAAATAGTCATTCTTTATAGTAATATGAACTTATAGAGATGTATTGCTGATTCTAATGATTATAATTCTGTAAAGCCATATTTGTTACGGTCGCGAATCATATTTTAATCAAAATACAACGACAGTGACCTGCAAATTGCAAAAAACGTAAGAAAATATGAATTTCACGGGCTACCCTGAAGGTTCCGCCTTACTTAAAATAATTGACACACAATAAAACAGTTTCATAAGTAACCAACGCTGTCTGAAATTTTTGATACAAGCACGACAAAAAATCTGTTTTGACTCCATGTGCGCACTGTCTTATCATCTTGTCTAGGTATCAGTAATTTTCACACGTTATTATGTGAGCTCACACAACTATGTCATATGATGTAATAGTAACATGTGATCCATATTGATACTGTATCAATATGTTGTTATTGCTATTAAGAATCAAAACAACGTGCTTTATTCTTATTTTCTGACTTCTGATCTTATAAAAGAAGATTTTACTAGTGACTTTGTTTGCGTAGATTTCGGATAAGTGGTACTTAGGTATTTAATGTTATTATTAATTTATACTGGTTTATACCGGTTAGACTGGTTAGATTTTTATCTCAGCATAATTGCGGTATTCAAGAAATAAATACCGCAGTGCTGGTATTCTAATAGGGCTTTCTGTGATGCCATGGACACACCTACGGACAAATCCCCCTAGAGGAATAAAAAAATAAAATACAGGATGTCTCAGAAAAAACTAACTTTTGTAGTTGCATAAAAAAATAACAAATATATTTATATTATACCTACACGTTAAATTACAAAATCAAAAGCTGAAGACGTGAGAAAATTACTTTTTGAAATTATCATTATTCAAATCTTGTCCTTCGCGGCTCTGGTACTCTTCAAAGCGATCTCTAACATTCATGAAAATGCGCCTCAGAAGTTGGAGTAGGAATTTTGTTGATTTTTTGTCTAATGTTTTCCTTCAATTCAGATATGGTTGATGGATTGCTGTTATACACCCCACTCTTCAGATAACCCCAGAGGAGAAATCCGGAGGTGTGAGGTCTGGACGAGCGCGTTTTCACGAATGTTAGAGATCGCTTTGAAGAGTGCCAGAGCTGCGAAGGACGACATTTGAATAATGTTATTTTCAAAAAGTAATTTTCCCACGTCTTCAGTTTCTGATTTTCTAATTTAACGTGTATATATAAATTTATTTGTTAATTTTTTATGCATCTACATAAGTCAATTTTTTGTAAGACATTCTGTATAATAAATATTGCGATCGATCCACGTCCGACGCTCCGACATTACTATTGTTCATGCTAAAGACTACAGGTACCTATTGTCTATAGTGTATTATGTGTAGAAGCCTCTTATTAATTTCAATTAATTTACTAGAACGATGCGCATCTGGATTAGATAAAAAATCCCGTCAGATTTCGTACCAATCTTTACTCAAATCTTCATGGTTGAGCATCGTTCTAGACTAAGAGCCATAACAGTCAGTATCCTATAATTACATTGCGGTTATTAAATTATCGTCCGTTATATCGAGTATCAACTTTCCCTGACACTTTCACATTATTGACAAGACGACATTATAAGCTGCTTTATATCTAGAAATTAATACTTTCCTTACCATCAGTAGGTTAACCGAGACAGGACGCTCCAAAAAGATTACGTGTTCCGTACAAAAGTATATTACTTAGATTCATGAGTTATACTTAGTAAAATATTTACCTAATTTAAAAGCTAACAGTTTTAAAATAATAACAACAACATGTTTAGACAAGTATATAAAAAGGGGAGGGGAGAATAAAAGGTAGGTACTTCCTTCGATTAAAATGTATGAACCAGCTGATTTTAGATTTGGACTCGTAGTAAAAAATAATTCCCCTTAATATATCGCAATAAAGATTTTCGGGCTAACTATACATAATGTATGTGAGGCTGCGTAAGGGAGTAGACGCCTCTCTTGTAGAACAAACCATAAAGTTTTCGTGGAAATTGTTCTACTAGAGACGCGTCGCGCCTGTTTGCGGGAGCCTAAATGTGGCGATCGTGGTAGCTTCTCTAATTGGAGTTTGTTTTTCCCTTCTCCGCAGTATAAGCACGTACAGCTACTACCTTTTTCTAGGTATCCAATTATGAGCAATTATGGTGGTTCATTAACATGGCAACTTCATGCACCGGATAATTGAATACGAGTACTTATAGAGGTATTTTATCGAGAGTGGGGAAATCCACGTTGTTGATCGGTACGGAAAGTGCTATTCTTGAAGCAATTTCATGGGTTCTACCGTCGCGGATTCGGAGATTGATAGGGAACCTAAACGTCATAACAGTTTTACTTTTAGTGAAGTACCCAATAAGTACATAGGTACAATAGTTGAACAACTGCCGATACACATATTATGTAAAAATCTTACTTACATAAGTCGTCATTTCAACTGATACTAGGGACCGTGAAAATTTAGGTGAAGTCAGTTAGTCACATACATTTTCACGGTGAGATTTTAACAAAATATCTTTGAACCATTGTGTGTAGTCAAGGGGCCAAGTCTACTAATTTACAAACGTCAGAATGGTCTCTGCATTGTGAGTTTTTGACAGATTTGCCATACAAAATCGGTCAAAAACTAACAATGTAGAGACTATTCTGAAATCTGTCAAAAACTAACAATGTAGAGACCATTCTGACGTTTGTAAACTAGTAGACTTGGCCCCCTGGACTGGAAATTGCTACGCTTATTGGGAAGGCATCACGTACCATAATATATGTCGTGCTTTAGGCGAAAACGAACCTTAACTGAACTTGATACGCTTCTGTTTCCAGCTGCTGGTAGACCAAGTGATGATCCTGGAGACGATGACCCCGCTGGACTTCATGGACTTCCGGCACTACCTGCGACCTGCCTCCGGGTTCCAGAGCTTACAGTTTCGTCTGCTCGAAAACAAGGTAATTTTATAACGCTTAGCAAAATGAGGATATGGTACGGGTGGTACTTCTTGATACAAACAGCTGGTCCAGTGACTTTATTTTAGGTAAGCACCGCATACATTATGTAACTCGCACAGGTAAATGATAAATGATAAATGATTTTATTTCTGTAAGTAGGTTTGTACAAACACTTTTACACGTCAATCATATTTTTTAAACTAGATCAGGTCGGCGTTTCCTATCTGACTACTCTGAGAAGAAAGGCCGAAACAAACTCAGAGGTCAGTCTCTTTTAAAGTCCAGATATAATCTTGGTCAGATCATGTGAAGACCATGTAGATTAGTATCTGAAATGGTATTTTGAGGAAAGAACCACACAGATTGAGTGGACCTGTCCAGTCGTGCACGCATTTGTCAGTAATCGTGCAGCTCAACTCAGGAAGTCAGGACTTAAGGAGCTCAACGATTCGACGAACAATACCAAAGAAAGGACATTTGGGTAGGCCGCATAAATTACTCAAACTGCCAGATCATGATTAAAATTAACTGAGAAAAAAAATGACCCACATAGTCCTCACATTCACAATAATTAAAATAACATAATACTTTACAAGTAAAATACTCATATCATTGTTTAGCTCGTTTTGTTGGTAGCTCGCGCAAGCGACATGCTCAGGTAATCGCGCGGGTAGCTCGCGCGAGCGACAGGCTCAAATAACTTACACTGTGTAGAAGCACCATTACCTATTGCGTACAAAGGTACCTACTGTTTATTTCTTAAGAAATTTCTTCCAGTAGACCTGCGAAAGGAGAAATGAAAAGTAATGTAGACAATAGTGTGTGAGAACAAGAAGAGAAGAATTATGTGAAAAGTTGTCACTTTGTATGGTTATGGTCGTTCTGGGTGGTGTTTTAATTGGCATTTTTTTTTTCTCACAAGATAAAAACCTTTCCAGCGAAGCTGTTTTTATCAGAAATTAATTGATAATGATTGCTTCTATTGGTGCATTCTCGTGACAACCACTTTGTTAACACGAGTTGTTTCAGCAGAATTGATTTGAATCAATATAACATTGACTTTGACTTTGGTACTGGGGTTGGCAATTTTTTATTATTTTAACACGCTTTTATTAGGTCGACCTGTATGTAACTATGTAATGGAATCTAAGGTAACTAATTTAACCATCTTCCAAGGGTCCTAGCGTAATGAAAATTGGCCGCTGTATGTAGTTCTGATGACAATATAATAATACGGTACTGTCGAACTGATCTGATGATGGAGCCGGAAGATATGAACTGGAACTTCATGATGGAAAATCGTATCATAGCTGTTTTAGATTTCTTAGAAAAGTCTTGTAATGAACTTTGACCACGATTAGGTTTCAAGGTCTGGTGATGAAGCAGAAAGATAGGCACTGGCATTCCATGATGGAATATCGTATCATAGTCGTGTTTGCACTTGTGAGAAAGGCCACGTAATGGACTTTGAACACGATCAGGTTTCAAGGTTATAACAAACCTCCAGATTGAAGAGCTAGATTGTTCTAAGCTGACAGATAAAACACCATGCAATACAGACGCACTGGCGGAGGTAGAGAGGATGCGGGCTCATTCGCCTACTTAAAATAAATGTATAAATGTTGAAAATATTTCGTTATCAAAGACCAAAAAGTATAAAATAAATTAATAGTTTAAAAAACACTAGAAAAACACGCTTTTATAAATGCACGTAAAAACAAAAAATAAATTATGGATCGTTCAAGTTGTCTCTATTTCTGGGCTGAAGTGTAAACTATGAAGTGTAAATAACTATAAACTAACTATTTTTTATAAATGACTTCGGTCAAGTCAACCTAGGAGGTTGTCGACTGCTCAACCGGGCTTGCCTGTGGGTGCCTCAATAAATTAAGGCCTCCAACCAGAGCTTAATTTTTTTTTTATACCTATGGCTAATTTAAACCCCCGACGGAAAAAGAGGGGTGTTATAAATTTAACTTGTGTATCTGTGTGTCTGTCTGCGGAATCGTAGCTCCCAAACGGCTAAACCGATTTTGTTTTGTTTGAAAGGTGACTCGATCGAGTGTTCCAAGCTAAAAGAAAAAGAAAAACATAATAAGTAGAAAATCAGTTCAGCCATTTTTAGAGGTATTTGTTTGTGTCGGGGTTTTTTTAATGTGAAACATCTATAGCCGCGGGTAACACCGATTGTTGGCGTGGCGACGCTTGCCGTGGTGACGCGTCGCCACGCTGTACGATGGTATGTTTCACATCTGCCAGGCGTCCCATGAGGGCTCATTCTTTTTTTTAATTCTTAATTTATAGCCATGAATATCACACCCACTACACTTTCCAATAATGACAGTCGTGACTCAATAGATTTTAAAGTAACACGGCATTAAAAAGCCTGTATAGGTGCAAGTCATCACCAGATGCAGCAGTGGCCTTGAATGAAAATAAAATCTGTCAAATTATCGGGGGCCGTTACCACTACTCTCTGGGAATTAGAAAGAAAATACATTTATTTAGCACAGGGGCCATTCAATTATTACGTAAGCAGAATTTAAGTAATTTTAACCCCTCCCGCCACCCATGTCAACAAAAGTAAGCAAAGCTCTTACCCCCTGCTATGCTTACGTAAACATTTTTTTTTTTAAATAGCTATGGTTTATTTATTGTTTCCCTACTTGAGTTCTTTCTAACTTAACCATAAAACACCGCTTAAGAGCGAGTAATAAATATCAATTATTTTGGGGAATCCCTGAACATGATGAAACGTTAATCAGGAAATTCCGCCACTACGGGATCCGGAACACCGCTCTGGATCTTCTTACTTCATACTTGAATAATAGGATTCAGAGCGCTGACGTTAATGGAAAAAGATCTCCCGGATCTATAGTGACAATGGGAGTCCCGCAGGGCTCAATTCTTGGTCCTTTCTTGTTTCTTATTTATATTAATGACTTGCCGTACCTCATAAAGGATAATCATGATATAGTGTTGTTTGCGGATGATACTTCATTTTTGTTTAAACTTAAACGTCAGCAGCTGGTTACTGAAGATGTAAATAGCGCGATTTCAAAAGTAGTTTACTGGTTCAATGTCAATAATTTACTCCTTAACGAAAAAAAAAACCAAATGCATTAAGTTTACGCTACCTCACGTTAGACAGGTGAAAACGAATGTATTAATGAAGGGCGAAGAATTGAATCCTGAAGATAGCACAGTATTCTTGGGCTTAACTTTGGATGCTAAGCTTCAGAGGGGCCCACATATAAATAAATTGTCAAAAAAGCTAAGCTCCGCAACATACGCTGTTAGAAAAATTCGTAATTTAACCGACACAGAGACAGCCCGTTTAGTGTACTTTAGCTATTTTCATAGTGTTATGTCGTACGGTATTCTGTTATGGGGAAATGCCGCCGACATTCAGACTATTTTTATTTTGCAGAAAAGAGCTGTTCGATCAATTTATAAATTAAGTCCGAGACAATCTCTCAGAGAGAAATTTAAGGAGATTAATGTAATGACTTTGCCTTCTCAATATATTTATGAAAATCTTTTATATGCACATAAAAATATAAAATTGTTTAAAAAATACAGTGATATCCATAATATAAATACTAGGAATAAACACAAATTTGTTGTACCTACAACAAGGCTCAAAAAAATAGGCGGCTCGTTCAGGTGTTAATGTATTCGCTTTTATAATAAACTTCCAAGCCACGTTCAAGATCTAAGCCTTAATAAATTCAAATCATTAATTAAACGTAAGTTGTGCCAGAAAGCTTTTTATACCGATAAGGATTATATTGAGGACAAAAAGGCTTGGGATTGAGTTGCTCCAATTTTTGCATACTGAATGTTATTTTTTTTTTGATTATTTTATATTTTTGCTAAAATTTTTTGTGTTTTATTTTACATAAATTTTGACATTTTGATAATTATTATATATACAATTTCATGACAATTTACTTTGTGAAGTATAGTATTAATATTTATTTATTGTGAATGTGAGGACTATGTAGGTAACTTTTATTTTTTATTTTAATTTTTCACTTTCTCATGTAGTTTCAATGATAATCTGGCAGTTTGAGTGCTTTATGCGGCCTACCCAAATGTCCTTTCTTTGGTATTGTTCGTCGAGTGGTTGAGCTCCTTAAGTTCTGAGTTGAGCTCCACGATTAGTGACAAATGCGTGCACTGACTGGACAGGTCCACTCATTCTGTGTGGTTTTTCCTCAAAAGACCATTTCAGACATAAATCTACATGGTCTTCACATGATCTGACCAAGATTATGTCTGGACTTTAAAAGAGACTGTGACCTCTGAGTTTGTTTCGGCCTTTCTTCTCAGAGTAGTCAGATAGGAAACGCCGACCTCATCTAGTTTTAAAAATATGATTGACGTGTAAAACTGTTTGTATAAACCTGCTTACAGAAATAAAATCATTTATCATTTATCATGCTTTTCGCTTTCGAACAAGTAGGGTTGCCATATTTATTCAAATCAGAATTACAAAATTTTGCAGTAAAATCAGAAAATGTAAATAAATATTGCTGACGTAATCACCATCCATTCCCCCCCGTTCCCCATGTCACGAAAAATAAGCAAAGCAAAGCCCCCCCCCACCCACCTTTGATGCTTACGTAATACTTGAATGGTCCCACAGACTACAAGGCACCCAACACAACATTTGGTAAAAAAATAAATATAAAACAAATAAAAAGTGTAAAATTTCGATCAGAGCTCGCTGAGCAAGGGAATCTGGTATCGGACGATCCAGCCAACACTTTCTCGTTGTTCATGGTTCGACCACGCAAACATGAGTCGTCCGGAAATTGTAATGGCTCTTCGACTTCGATCGGGACACATTCCAATGAACAGCTTTGCGTTTCTCATGGGTAAAGTGGCTTCACCAAATTGTCCGGACTGTAATTTAGTAGGAGACACTTACCATATCCTGATGGAATGCGACCGAAACGAGGCCGAAAGAATCACACTATTAAATGAGTCACTGGATGTTGGAAGGTTTAACAGCATTCTTGCGTCCCCACTATCAAAGGATGCAAGACGCTTGTTTAAGTTAGCAAAAATAGGATTTAGATTATAAGGAATAATTGTTTGTACCGATGAGGGTGGCATAATCAGTTTAAGATTAAACCCTCCATAAATAAAATAGATTAAAAAAAAAAAGTGTAAAGTGCATTGTGAGAAATTCGCAGGAAAGTGTGCCTCGCGGCTGCGCCAAATAAGCCCTGAGGGCCTAGACAAAGTAACATTCGATTAACGATAACGCTAGTAGAAAAGCTAAAATGTATGGGGTTGACATAAGCTATCGAAATGTCACGTGATCGTAGGTCAACGAATAAAAATTAGCTAAACAATGTAAACAACATTCGATTATGAAATTAATCGACAGCGTCGAAAGATTAGGTACTTCCACAGAGATGCATAGCCAAGGGACACTTTTTGACGAGAGTTATTGCTAGTTTTTGGAATCATTAGCGAAAGCGATAGCGATTGTAGAAATAGAATCGCTCCGAAGCGAATGCCACTTGTCTAGGCCCTCTGTTCAGCTAAAACTTACTCCAGAGAACAGTGGGAATATTATAGGCTTATCATGCTGTGCTTATGCTAATAATCTCCTTGTCATTCTGTTTCCAGCTGGGTCTGAAGCAGGCCCTACGCGTCAAATACAACCAGAGCTATCAGACGGTTTTCGGAGACGACCCAGAAGCTATGGACAATCTACAGAAGTAAGCATCATTATACTTTTTTAACACCTAGATTAGACCCCGGATACTGAATCGACACTATGCTTCAATAAGGGATCAAATTAAATTAGTTATCCAAACTCCGTAGACGTGACGTGTGGTATTGACATCTACATGATAAATAAAACAAAATGATTTGATGATGTTTTAAAAAAAAACAGTTTTATTAATCAGTTTTTTGTTTGTGTAAACTTCTCAAACGTAATGGTTATCGGTATCTAAAACCAAAAGAAACTGATTTCCTAATTTAAATAACTGCACTACCAACGGTTGTTGACTCCAAGATATATTATCAAATCTCTTAACTAATTAAATTTGACGCTATACAGGGTCAAATTAAATTGGTTAGCGAAAGTCTGCAGACGTGATGAGTATTGATACCTCAATACAAAAAAAATAGATCTGGTTTTTTAGAGGTCAACGACCACTTGTAGGTTTGTTACTGCAATTATGAGTTGAGAAAATATGTTTTATTGTTGTGTAAATATCGATAATAATCACGTCTGTGAAGTTTACACAAAAAAGAACGAGTTTTTAACTGATATGTCAAGTGAATACAATGACTGCAGTCGAATTTATTTTTTTGTTTTATCATGTTTACATATCGATACCATCACGTGTGCGGAGTTTCACTAGCTAATTTAATTTGACCCTGTGTATATATATGTAGGTAAGTACTTAGAAGACACAGGGACTGGATGACTTTTAACGGACACTTTTATTACTATTACTACGAGTATTACTTTAAATTGGACCGTAGTCCTAGATTCTTCTTAGCAAAATGTTTACCAATAAATAAAATAAATAATAATGTTAATAGTTTAATGTGTATGTTGTGTTTGTGTGTGTGTGTGTAATGTTGTTTTATTGTTTGTGTTGTTGTTTTTGTTTGTTTGTATGTGTGTTGTTTTGTATGTTGTGTTTGTGTGTTGTTTTGTGTGTTTATGTGTGTGTTGTTGTGTTTTTGTTTAACTTTGCAACTTGATTCTCGCAAGGCTTGCAATGATGCAGCAGACTGCAAATTCACCAAAAGTTAAGTTGCTATGGTCATAGACGAATAAAACTATTCTTCGGTTAACTTGTGCAACAGTGCAATAAATCTTGCTACTATCTTGGTTTTGTGGGGCATAGTTTTAATTACGATTCTACTGTAAACTCTTTATAAATAAATAATAATAATAATATATAATAGAATAGAATAGAATAGAATAGAATACTCTTTATTATGTACACCATAAAAATTACGGATATAAAAGTAGAAAATATTAAATATTATTATTATTTATTGGTAGTAATATTATAGAGGTATGAGGAACAGGTTGTAAAGTTCACTCATACCCTATAGAAAAGGGAGGATCCTACGAGCAAACGAGTGTCATGTCTGGTGAGCAACTGCCCGACGATTAAAGTCGGGACGTTGTAGGTTTACCTATATGATAGTTACGTGGTAAGTAAACTCTGCTTGCGCGATGCAGGATTTTGCGTAACGTCAGTGTGACGCGTGCTCGCATGTGGCGTTGTAGTTGCCGCTACAATATAATACTACTAGAGCGTAGTCTAGCACAATATACTTAAAAGACAGGGGACAGGATGAGTTTTCACGGCGTCTTTATTACTTCAAATTGAGGCGTTGGATCGAAGACCTAGGATTCTTCTTAGCAAGATGTGTTCTTACAACTTTGCACGGATACTCGCAAGGTTTGCAATGATGCAGTAGACTGTTCACCAAAAGTAAACATGCCATGTAGTTAAACGAATAAATCCATGCTATGCTCAACTTGCGACTATCTTTTTAAAGACTTTTATAGTCGATGTACGATGTTGTATGATGGACGTAGGATGTTCACATAGAGATTATCCACGTTAGCTGCGCGGCTCATTTGTTTGCCAACCACGCATTCGTAGCTTGGCTGTGGCTCGTATTTGATCCGCTTCAATTTTCCTACAAAGCGTAGCTAAGTGACATGAGCGTCGTTTATTCGGGCTGCTGTGGCGCACCGCCTTATAATACTCACAAAATAATTGACATTATTTTGTGATTATTAAAAAACAGTCAGGCAGTTTTGGCAGTTAAACGGTAACCCATTTAACTGAGTTATATGTAGTCTAACCCAGCTTGTGCTATTTTTAACCCAATTTAAACGTGTTCTTCAGGACCCTAATGAAATCCATGCCTTTTCCAGATCTGAACAGGAGCCAGCTCTCCTAGCACTGATCGAGCGGTGGCTGGAACGCACTCCAGGTCTCAACACCCACGGCTTCAACTTCTGGGGCAAGTTCCAGGCTGCCGTCAACAAACAAATCAAGGATGATATTGATGCCGCCGCGGTGAGCACCAACTTTTTAATTGACATTACCTTGGGGTCCTATCAATGCAAGTCCAGCCGATGTACATATTCTGTAAGAATCTCACGTGAAAACTTAGATGAAGTGTATTTGAAGTGAGAGCTGTCAATAGTGTCAATCCCTAGCATCAGGTTGAATGACAGTTCTCCTCCTAAGTTTCTCTCTAAGTCTTCTCACCTAAGTTTTCACGGTGAGATTTTTACGGAATAGTACGGTTGCTACCCAAGATTAAAGTCCCAGTATACTTACTGCTTGATAGTAGTTTAGTAGTACAGTTGCCAGCAGGTCCAGCTACACGAAACTGTCAAATTTCTCCAAACGATTTTAAACCTTAAAATGTTGACGGTTAAGTTCAAAATCGAATGAGAAAATCTGACAGTTTGTGGTAATTTGATGTGTTTGTGACTGTACCTACCAAGCAAAGCTCGGTGTTAAGGGCTTTGTACGTGAAAGTACTATCACTACTGGAACTATTTCTGCCAGCACAGCATGCAAAGTCCAGTTTGAAGAGTTTGGGTACCAGTTTAATTCAGGCACATTTTCTCCACTCTCATTCATCACTTTTCGTCATCCTTGAAGCGCACTAGCAGGCAAGCAAGCATGTAATTGTCTCTTCACATAATCTGCGAGAAGATTTCGCTTTTGCTACATGTGATCACACACAACAGAACTGACACAAATCATACCAACATGTACCTATGCACTCTTTAGAGGCCTATTTTAAGTTTTAAAAATGTACCTTTTAATGCATAAAATTGGTAACGGAAAAAGGAGCCTGGATCTCACACCACAGGGAATCCTGGTGTGAGGTCTAGGAATTCAATCCACTTGAATGTAAGCGTAGCAAATAAATTTATTCTTATTCTTATCACTCGACCACGATTCATTAAATGTAATCCTTAGCAAATGAGTGTTGAGAATCAACCGAGAAGTCCTTCCGACTATGTATATCAACTATTGGGTATATTCTTTTAAGAAATGTTTCAACTCTATTCTTACTACCTATTTATTTCAGGGATGTAACGAATGTCATATTTTAGACATTCGCGAATGCGAGTGCGAATGCGAATATTTAGAAAAGACTAAAAACGCCTAAGTTTGTTTCTTCATACATATTGCATTTTGCATGATCTCGATCTATAAGCGTGAAACATCGTCATGTCTCCTGCCCCGGTGAATAATACAAAAACCTACTTTTGGAATGACTCGAACGAAAGAATGTGAAGAAACACTGATTATTTTACTGTCAAAGAAAACGCTAAGGCGACTCGGCGAGGAAAATGCTTCTTATTAGCCGAACGTGACACGTGTTCACTAGTTAATTGAAGCTACTTTTCACGACGGCTATGTGCATGACACTCAAATTTGCACCGTTTGGTGCGAAATCGAGTGTTGATGCAAATGTATAAAATGATGCGAATCTTTCGCATCATTTTAAACATACCTAGTATGCGAATTCGAACACTCGTAACATCCCTGATTTATTGGTATAAAACATAATATGTTTTGTAAATTTTCAGCTCGAAACCAACGAAACAGTCCGTCGTCATCGGCTCCAGGATGCTGAGAACCGTCGCGAGATCTACCGCTCCATCTTCGACCCAGCCGTCCATGACGCGCTCAGGTCCAGGGGAGAAAGGAGGTCAGTATCCACTATTAGCGCTTATGCGACTTACCCCCTCCTTACCCCCTCCTTACCCCGTCCACGAGCTACACGCTCAAGCGGCACTCGTCTTGCGGGGAAAAAAATAAAGGAAGCTGTTTGGAGCATGCCACGAGACACCGCGACGCGACTTATGGAACGACCGACGGAAACAGGTGACGAGCGCGCGCGTTGCTTGTCGCAAGTCGCATCGCTCGAGGTCGTGAACGGAGCCTTGGCGCCCAACGAGACAGTCCGTCGTCATCGCCTGCAGGACGCTGAGAACCGTCGCGAGATCTTCTGCTACATTTTCGACCTGGCTGTCCATAATACGCGCTTAGATCCAGGGGAGAGTGGAGATCTATCCAACATAGAAGTTTTCAAAAGTAGCTTTGCTCTTTTTCTTGCTGCTTTTAACGCCCTTACACAAAAAAGGGACGTTATCAGTTGGTTGGACCGTTTTCAATGCGTTTTTTTATCGAGCTTTCAAGAAGCACTTACCCGAATTAAATTTTTTTTCTTCTACTTTTAGTTTTGCTTGTTTTTAATAAAAACGTCTTCACTAGCGGAGCAGAGCTACAGCTTGGCAAAAAAAAGAGTGGAAAATTTGAGGGCGCCTCTAAGGCACGTGTAAGTAGTTCAAGGCACGAATTACTGTGAATCCGAAGTCTGTATTTTAGATATATATGTTATTTTTAGAACACAAGTTAATATAACGATGGCTATTTCGATAATAACCGGTCGGTGTACCAAATATATTTTTAGTTTCTACTATCATCGCATCATTCTCTTTTTTACCAAACTGTACACGTGCATGTACAACTGTTAAACGTGGAACGAGATGACACGAGACTCTTAAAGTTTTTAGAAATTCCGTATTTAATATTCACTATCCTATTCACATGTTTCGAGTCTTGTCGTTTAGTTTAGTTTAGTAACTATGATTATTAATATGAACCCCTGTTCCAGGTTATCCCACAAAGCTCTTCAAGGCGCCATCATGATCACATTCTACAGAGACGAGCCTCGCTTCTCGCAGCCGCATCAGCTGCTCACTCTCCTCATGGACATGGACAGTCTCATCACTAAGTGGCGATGTGAGTATCCTCTCGAAATTTTGGTCACATTAAGGTCACCATAAAGAGTCTATTATCGACTTTAAGCGCATCCCCCATGCGCTAAGGAAACGCGTATTTTTATTTTCGTTTTTTCAATTTCCAGATCAGTAGGTTTATGGTTTATGTTAATTAAACCCCGTTGCTTGAATAGATCAGAATATCGTTATTTTGCATAAAATATCGTATATAAAAGGTATTAAATATATGTATAAGGTCTTAGGTCTTTTATTTAGTTTCACATATTTTACTTACTTATCGGATCGTACGATCCGCTTATACCTATTAGCCACGAGCCCCTTGCAAAAATGTTTTAATTTGTATTTCTTTATCACAGACAACCACGTGATCATGGTCCAGCGCATGATAGGATCACAGCAGCTGGGTACAGGTGGCTCATCTGGGTACCAGTACCTCCGCTCCACGCTAAGGTAACCAACAACACAATATTTATATCTGAGTCCTTTTAACTACCCCGTTGATCTAGTGGTCTCTACTGTCTTGGTGTCGATCTCGAGGTCGGGCTAAGCGTTATTGGGTTTTTCCATCAGGAATTTCTCAGAAGCAGCCCGGAGTCTGGATTGATAGCCGATGGCTGTCCGTTGATACGAACTCGACCTTTTCTCAAACTCTAAATAGGTGAGCACTCCAGCTAACACGAACGATGAAGCCGGAGATCTGATGACGGTGGCAAGTGGGCCAATTTTGGTAAGCAGGTCTGGCGCTGTGGGATGAACGAAACGTAGTGTTAAGGTACCCATAAAACGTTCAAGTTACCGAAAAGACGTAAGACAATAGTGATAGCAGGACGGTTGCTTTGGATGTCGGAATCCGTTTAGGAGTGTGCAACGAGTCACCTGTATAAGATGTGTTGCTCTGACAATAGATGGCCCTACAGCGTTTTGCCTATACACTGCCGTTACGGTTAAGTGCAGAAGGGTCTGGGTGTGAGCCCGCTTGGAGCCTCCGTCGGTGCAGATCTTGGTGGTAGTAGCAAATACTCCAGCGACTACCTGGAGGACTGACTGAACCCGCACTGGGCCCACGTGGTGGATTACGGTCCACTCCCTCTCACAGAGAGCAGGCCTGTGTCCCAGCAGTGGGTGGGAACATTATTGGCTGATTATGCTCACTGCTGCTATGCTGATTATGTTAACATTGGTAATAGAAACCACTGACCCGAAAAGAATTAAAATAATATAGATAACCGAATAATAATTTTCCTTTTATTTTTCTAGTGATCGCTACAAAGTGTTCTTGGATCTGTTCAATCTATCAACATTCCTGCTGCCTCGCTCTCTAATCCCCCCATTGGATGATTGCATGAAGAAGAGCCTCACCCTGACTTGGGGTGACACGGTCAAAGAAAATGGGGAGAACGGCCAAAATGAGAAAAATGGTCTCGACACATCGTTATAGGGTTGAATCAATTTTTAGATTGTAATTTTACATTGTTTAGTTACTTACCTTTTGAACGCCACGAAAGGCTTAAAAAGCCAAATTAAGTTAGCTAGCGAAATTCCGCAGACGTGATGGGTATCGATAGCTAAAAATAATAAAACAAAAGACGATGATTTTTTTTGGCCGCTGGTCGTGTAGATACCTACTTAAAGTATGAGTTGAAAACTTCTGCTTCATCATGTTTAGATATCCATACTCACCACGTTAGGTGAGTTTCGCTATTATTATTATGTCTCTTGACATTTCTCGGGACCCTGGGATCCCGGACCTTTGGAAGGCGTACGATGGGCCGAAGCCAACTCGCAGAGGCCCGTTAGACGTTTTTAATGAAATGAGGCACCAACCGACGACCATCCCTGTTCGGACTATACAAGTGCACCCAAGGCCAACCCCCGGTTGGTGTAGGACTATTGCAGGATATGGAAACAAAGTTATAGGACTATGGATTTGGGTAGCTTAAGTGGTCTGGTTATTGGGACTATGGAAAGAGTATGGCCCCTGCCTCACCAATGTTTTATATAAAATACACAGATAATATGGCTATTATTAAAAGCCTGTGATGTCCCAGTGCAGGGCAAAGGCCTCCCTACTCTCTTTCTCCACTTCTCTCTGTTTATAGCTGCTAAGGAGCAGTTCGTGTTGAAGGAGTTCAGCTTGAGTTTAGCTAGCTAATTAAATTTTACCTTGAAGAGTATTAATAGACGTCAAATGAAAAGTGCACTGGATGTCACAGACGTCACTGGCCGTCGGAAATACGAAAAAGAAAACTACTTGAAAATTAAATTGATTAGATCCACGCCAGACACAATGGCTTTTTAATTGTTTCTGTAATTACCGGCATACGAAAGGTTAACTGCCTTTCGTGGCGTTCAAGGGAAGATATGATTATTTCGAATCCAATATTCATACATATGATTAATAAGTTAATTAATCTACTTATCTATTTAAGAACAAAACCGATAATTTTACTTGAAAATATTGTTATGATGTACTAAAACTTTATTGATAAATTTTCTGTGGTGATTGTTGAATAATACACCTTTAATTTAATACAATGCATTTACTTTAAATCTAAGTTATTACAGCCGCACGGGCCGATCGACCAGGTTAAGCTACGCTTGCCGCGGTCGGTCCGTGGATGGGTGACCATCTTTACATACCGAGACCTCTCCGTGCCTTACCGGCTGTCATTCGTAGATTTTTGACAGTCGTTACGGGTCGACAGAAGCCGGAAAACCGGGCAACCAGTCTTACGAAGGGGGGTATCGTATTACCCAGTAACTGGGTTGTGGAGGTTAGATAGGCAATCGCTCCATCTGAAATACTGGTATTCAGCTACATTCGGTTAGACTGGAAGCCGACCCCAAGGTAGTTGGGAAAAGGCAGGCAGATGATGAAGATGACGAGTTTTATTTTAATAATTTCTCCAATTTTCAGTAATAGTTGTACTTTCTCTTATACATTTTAAGACAATAAAACAATGCTCAGATATCATGTGCTTTTATTCCATAAAGGTAAATCAAGTTTATTAAATAATATTTAATTTTAAATAAATATCACTATTTATGTATACCTATAATATCACTATATAGAAGATATGGCAACAAAAGATTAAAACGGCAGATCAAAAAATAGTAACAAAAAATTCAATATACTTAGCTACTACACCAAGCAAACCAGAGAACTATCAGCCGTGGTGAATCAAAATCAAAATTATCATAATTTTTTTTTTTTAATTAAGGCGCGGTAAGTATTTTTTTAGGTACCTATCTTATTGGCAATAGCGCATCGCGGCAACAAATAAGGGTCAAAACAGTGATGCGTTGGTTAGTTGGATCGAATGACCGCCAAAACAAAAGTAATTTTGCAGGTTTAATTTAATTAAAAAATAAATGAGCGGCTCAGTGGAATAATTTTTAGGTATTTCTTTAGTTGGTTGAATTCCCTTTTAATTACATAAAATTTATAGTTTACGCTCCACATTTAGGGTTTTTTTAGCACTGTTTTGTCTTGATACAATTTTATTTTTATGACACTGAATAAGTCTTTTCTTTGAACATTTGACGATACACTCCATTTATTTCTGGCTTGTAATATGTACCAATACGCCTAACGGTACGACAAAAAACAAAAGCGTTTTCGGTGTCCTACGTTTGGGCAGCGCCTTAATATCTCCACCTAAATTTTCCCACGACTGACAGATCTTAACTTTTTGGAGGAGTGGTAACCTCCCCATTATTTTCTATTCTTCAAGTACAATGCTATATGTACGTGTCAAACTTTATGGCGGCTCTGAAGTGCGCTACTCGCTGCGCAGTTGCTACCCACACCCTCCCACATCTCATCCCCGCTGACACATGAATTTGTCAATGCGCAGCGACTCGCCTCTTCTTCCGAGTCGCCATAAAGTTTGCATCGGGCTGTACGAGGTTCTTTTGGCGCGTGGCCAAAATCCGAACTAACGCCACCATCTTGTTTTGTCAATACACAATGACAGTGACCATTTCACAAATATTTACCAACAATGCCCCCCTGTCAATGTCATTCAGACGCCGAAAGATCCTTGTAAAGTCGTCACAGTTATTTTACCTCTGACAGCAGCAACCCAATAAGCAATCTTATTGTAACGATTATAAAAACCATTGTGAATTTGATAGACTTGTCAATGGCAGCAACCCAAGAGCAACCTTATTGCAACGGCAATAAAGATCATTGTGATTTTGACAGTGATTCAAACTCAGAGGTAAAGTAACTGTGAACGAACTGTAGCACTGTAACCTTATTTTATTTCTAAGCTGACATCACCGAAGGCGCTTCAATAACTTTATCACGGTGGTATAACCCAAACTTATACACCACACGATGTAAGTACTCCTCTCCTGGGACCAAAATCGCTGTCGGGAAGTTGGTGTGATGCACAGCATCCGGGTAAGTCTGGGTTTCCAGACAGAAAGCTCCATGGCGACGGTAACCAACCCCGTTCTTGCCAACCAGGGCAGGTTCCGTTGGAGCTGGCAAAGAGTTGGCAGTATAGAACTGAACTCCTGGCTGGTCTGTGTGGACTTCGAGATAGCGGCCTGAAGGTGGATGGGTTACGGTAGCAGCGAGGGTCAGGACCTGAAACACGATATTGAATTATTGTTAAATAGGGGAGGCAATGACATTATATTTTTAACCGACTTCACAAAAAGGAGGAGGTTCTCAATTCGTCTGTATGTTTTTTTTTTTTTTTTTTTTATGTGTGTTAGCTCATAACTTTTTTCTGGTTGAACCGATTTGGATGATTCTTTTCGTATTTGGTAGCTGGTGCTTCACATGTGGTCCCATTTAAATTTGATCAAGGTCTGACCAGTAGTTTTTGAGTTATCCTTAATACTGCATATTTTTGCCACTTAGTTTATATGGATGATGTGCTAATATTTTCCTGTCACTGTTATTTACACACCAAGTAGTGGTATACGAATTTGTGTGGGGTAGGTACCGCAACTAAAAAGTGAAAAATAAAAACTTTTTTACAAAAAAACAACCGACTTCCAACAAAAACACTAAAAGATGTGAAAAATAACTTTAATTTCGGAAGTCGGTGGCCAAAAACGAAAATACAAAACTAAAGACACCGAATTCCGAAATTAAAGTTATTTTTCACATCTTTTAGTGTTTTTGTTGGAAGTCGGTTGTTTTTTTGTAAAAAAGTTTTACTATCAACCTTCGATCATTGCGGAATATTGCAATACTCAATACTCAATACTCAATCATTTATTGCATTCCACAATGTGCTTAGGTGGTAATTTAACATTAGTGTACCAATCGTGGACCCTGTCGGGCACAGCAAAATAGAAATTTGAAGGAAGAGGACATATTTATACATGCAAAAAAAAAAAACTTATTCTAAGTAAAATTAAAGATAACATTCTATTAATTATTAATTAAATTAATTAAATCTAAATTTTTATTCTTCATTTATATTATTATGTCAGTTCTATGGATTTTTCAATTAAATATTCATTTATACTGGTAATAACATTTATTTAGTAATATTTTTTTTAATTTATTAGTAAAAATAGCAATTTTTCCCTCATTTCTGAGCACCTCGGGTAGTTTATTGTAGATTTTTATCGACATAACCAGTGGACTAGATGAATGCATTTTTAAACGGGATGTCGGTAGGTTTAATCGTGATTTGTGACGGAGTGTGTATCTAGTTTGTATGTCTTCTCGTTTAGTATAAAAGTCTTGGTGTGTGTGTGCGAATTTGCAATAGACATATACATAGTTACAGGTATCGACGCGGTTTAAGAGCGCTTGGCGAAAGTGGATGGGTGATTCGCGCATGTGTACATTCACGCATAAAATTACTAAGTTTGATTGGACGTGAGAGCGGAGCGAGACGGGGGAAGGCGACTGATTAAAGACTCCTTCAAACAGGCGGCACGCGAGGCGCGAATCGCACGCAACACAAAGGCACCGCTCGTCGCGCCACAGGTGGTGCCTTTGTGTCGCGTCGCGTGTCGCGCCTTTTTGAAGGAGCTTTGGCCATTAAGGGCAATAAGTCGCTAGCGCCAGCCGCTTCCCCCGTCGCTCCGCAATCCCCGCCAAACAGACCCAAAAATCGACTTCCGCGCATTCAAGGTCCGCGCCGCTTCCTGTAACTTAGGTTGATATTCATAGACTGCAGTTTGATTACTTTGCTAACTAAAGTCAAAGTGCAGTCTGTGTTAACACTTACTTAGCGTTCATCCTACTAATATTTATAAATGTGAAGTGAGGAGTTTTGTGAGGATGGGTTAAAAATTACTGAACGGATTTGAATGGAATTTGGAACACAGATAGTTTATAACCTGGATACTTTTTATCCCGATAGTACGTTCCCGTGGGATAGTTTCCGACATCCACGCGGGCGAAACTGCGGGCAAAGGCTAGTATATACGTATATATAATTTAATTTATTTAAATTAAATAATGCTACTACAATTATAAACGTGAACGTTTGTGAGGATGGCTGAATGGATGAATGTTTGTTAATCTTTCACGCACAAACTACTGAACGGATTTGAATGAAATTTGGAACACAGATATTGTAAAACCTGGTAAACACATAGGACACTTTAGTTTTTCATATTAAAATTAAAATATTTATTTGACACTTAAAAATACATGTTACAAACCAGTCATAATAAAATAGCACATGAATGTATTGCCACAAATCTGATCCTCACCCCCAAACTAGGCCTTGACCTGGACCTATGAAAATGAACTTAAGAGCGCAAACAGGGGTCCACTAGCGCCACTCCTTTAAAAAAATATTATCTCGTGACTGAGAAGGAATTTTGAAAAACGGCGCAATAAGCGACCTCGGTAAGTGTGTCTAGAATTTTCTAATACCTTTTATAAACTTTCATATTGAGACATGAAGCAACAAAATACGATCTAAATGAATGTGGCCGCTTTTGTTTACATCGAATTTTGTTGCTTCGTGTCTCAATAAGAAAGTTTATAAAAGGTATTAGAAAATTCTAGACACACTTACCGAGGTTGCTTATTGAGCCGTTTTTCAAAATTCCTGCTCAGTCACAAGATAATATTTTTTTAAAGGAGTGGCGCTAGCGGACCCGTGTATGCGCTCTTAAATTTAATACAAATAATGTTCATATTCGTGTAAGATGCTTTCTTTACTTTTAGAACCAAGTCACTTAAGTTTACAAATGGACAGCAGTTTAAGCGAAGTGGTACTTGCTAATCTAAACTTAGTTAACAAGCTTAAACTAGAACATAGCAGGCAGAAATAGTATGGTGATAGGGCCAGCGGGGTAACTGCGTAACACACTAACAGTATCAATGCCTGTCATTTTGACAGTTCAACAACATTCATTGCGTTATTTTTGTTGTTGAGCAGACAAATGTTTCGAACATTATGAAGCAATGGATTAGCAATATCCTTCAAAATGATTCAGAGTGTGAACGCAATACGGCCTCCATTGCAAAAGGCTTATACCTACTAATAATGTTTTTCCTCACCTGCTTTCCAAGGGTCTCCACACAGTAGTTGTCATCAAAGAGATTGGCCCCAGCGGACATTGCGTCGCCCAGTTTCTTCTGGATAGTGAAGTCGAATGGTGTGTTTTGAACGGCGGAGAATCCACCAGTTGGAATCGAGTCAGAGTCCGTCTTGGTGATTCTAGAAAGTAAAAGCATATTAAAAGTTTTTTTTTAATATAAGCTGGTGAAGTCTATTCAAATTCTTGTTTCCAATCGATGTTACTTCCACTTAAACAAATATCACCTTTATGGCAATGTAAAAAGGTGATTTTAGAATGACTAGTACCTACATAAAACATTTTGAAGTTGTTGCGCAAACTGAACGGTACACCTATTTCTTTACATTTTTGGAAACTTAATTGCGAACGCAGAATAGTTTGTTCGGCAACATATTTTGTAAGAATAATGATGGTGTCAATTCATTAAATTAATCCAAAATTATGCAGTTACTCACTTCATCAGATTATCGGGTTTGACTCGGGGATTTCCCAGCATTTAAGCGCTATCAAAACTAGTGTCAAGATATAAAATCAATTGGATAGTGATACACCAAGATACTCAATAAACATTACCTAATACAGATTAGCTTTTATATTTAATCGACGAAAAAAAAAAGAGATGGGGATGTCAAGTTGACGGGTACCTACTTATATTATGATTAAGTATTTTATTTTAGGGCGCGATAAACAAACAAACAACCAAATTAACTACGTAAAACGTTGAATAATTGCAGCTTGATTAATCTTCCATGATTGATTGTTTGGCGCCGCCACAGTATTAGTAATTTTGCAGTGGTGGCCCAGTGGTAATGGCCCCGACTTACGAGTTGGTCGTGGGTTCGAAACCAGTCACGTGCTTTACTTTGTGTAAATAATTTAATTACCATTGCTCTCAAAACGGTGAAGGAAAAGATCGAGAGGAAACCGACATGTCCTAGAACCAAAAATTCTAAGATATGTGACATCTACCAACCCGCACTGGACCTACGTGGAGGGTTACGGCCCACTCCCTCTCACAGAGAGCAGGCCTGTGTCCCAGCAGTGGGAACATTAGGTATAGGCTGATTATGAACATTAATTTAGGAGTTTACTTTTCGCTTTCAGTTTCTTTTTTCGCCTGTTATATTTTTTTTGTTAAAAGGGTTTTTTTAAAGAATCAGGCCCACTCACTTATCAGCATTGATGACCACATAATGTTTATACAACTCCTGCGCACCGCCGTCGTGCCCCGCCAGGTTGAAATACGAGTGGTTCGTAAGATTGACCACAGTTTTCTTCGTGGTTGAAGCTTTGAAGTCCACAAGCAGTTTATTGTCTTCGGTCACTTCATAGGCTACGGTGGTGACTAGATCTCCAGGATATCCTTCTTCCATGTCCTTAGATAAGTAGCTGAACACTACCTTAGAGCCTATTAATGTGTATTCCCAGACGACCTGGAAGACGAAGGAATGTTTTGCTTTATCATTTCTGGAGCTGCTTTACAGATGTTATTATTTTAATTTTAATTTTAATTACGAATTTACTGTCTTAGTTGGTCTACTCAGTGGTCGCAAAGTGCGACTCCTTAGCATTATGTCCTGGCTTGGATCCCCAGGCAATATTATTGGGATTCTCAGCGGCAGCCTAAAGTCTGGATTTATATCCGGTTAATGGTAATGAGTTCGTCTCTTATAACATGCCTACCGCTTCGACAGCCTTGTCTTCAATGCATGGGAGTTTCTGGCGAAATGTGGTTGTACTAATACCACAATTCCATACCTTTCGAGAAATACAGGCTAAATTTTATGTAACATACCTTATCAAATCCAACAATGCCTCCATGCAGATGGTGCTTGCCAATATTCTTAGCTAAATTGTAAGTCTGGCTATCAATTTCGAAGGTTGCGTTACCAATGCGATTAGCACATCTTCCGATGGTCGCTCCAAGGTATGCAGTGTTCCTGTTCACGTAGCCATCGAGGTCATCAAAGCCGAGGACCAGGTCTTCCGTGACACCTAATTTGTCTGGGATCTGTAATTTTGATGGGGATAGTTTTTAAAATTAGTATTCTCAGTCTGGATTTGTTTTTGGTATACGCTTTTATACTTAGGTATGGGTCCTAAACCATTGTATAATACCTGGCGAAATGTGGTTACCGACTACACACTATTCTGCCTACCCCGTTGAGGTAGACAGCCGTGGTATTATGGATTTAGATTCTTTGTCCTGCTTTAATCAGGAGGTATAGTGCTAGGGCTGCACTGCAAACAAAGCCATAGTGCCATTCTGTACTAAAATTCGCTTCGAACCTCACACAAGTGACCGCACACAGTTCGAAAGCGAAATCACTTGTATTCGAAATAATTGCAGATTGGCATCTCGATACCGATATCGTTTTAATTTCGAAGTTATTTACATCACAGTTTTTAGAGGAAATGATGTATCTGCTTAGAAAGAAAGAGTAAAAGAAAGAAACAAACAAAAAGAAAAGAAAAAATGTAGCAATGGATGAATGGAGTATTCTATTCTTCGGGTCTATTGAGACATGCCACAATCCACAACCACACCGCAGCAGCAAAAATGTCGCCGGGCAGTGCTAGCTAGTGGGAATGGTGTCACTGCAGGTACCTAACTACTTGAAATTGTGGTCGCGATTGATTAGCTTAAAGGCGCGGGCCCACCGCGGTGCACGGAGAGGCTACGCACGTGTATTAAGCTTCGCTTTGTAAGAAAATGTATGTGGTTGTGTCCACTGCAACCCACGGAGAGGCTACGCATGAATTGACGTCATTGATACATGCGTGGCTTGCTCGAATAGGCGGTTACATAGCTCAACGCTGTCGACGTGGGTCTACGTTTCCACTGGAGTACACGAATATGACCCATGACTATGAACAGCTCGCTTATCGCAGAGCAGTTTTCAGTCGTGTCCGTGGATTGCAGTGGCACGTGTGTAGCCTCTCCGTGCGCCGTGCCACGCTATACATAGTCGTGGGTCTTCGTTTACTCCAGTGGAAACGTAAACCCACGTTGTCAAACAAATTAACACACGCAGCTAAAATGCGCCGCGTACCCGTGCACAGCATGCGCCGCGGTGGGCCCGCGACTTTATGGTATAGTTGTGATTGTGGCAAATCAGAACCAACCTTTTGTCCTTATTCTGAAGGAAATTAATTGAATCATAAGCTACGTTGGTTCACAGACACCATACCTTAATACACTGAATAATGGCTCCGTAAGATATGACAGATATTTCAGAACTTCCAGTGGTTCTCCAAGTGAACTTCTTCACTTTCTTCCCCTTGTACACACCGAAGTCTTCCACCACCAGCGACACCATTTCTGTAAGTCTAAAATGAAGGGAATGATAGAATAGATCCTTGGAGTATTTTTGGAAGTCGCTAAAAAGGAAAATGTTCTTCAATACATTACAAACATCCATCAATAGGTACATTACAGGGATATTTCACGTTTAATAGCAACTTTCTATAATCTTTCTATAAGGTCAAGTGTGTAGTAGTTACTGGCAACCGGCGTGCGTGAATGACCAGATGTATGAACGTAAACGAGGCAAAAGGAGTTTATGGATCGTAGCAGGTGGCGTTCTGTAGTTTCTGCCTACCACCATAGGAAGAAAGCGTGAGTTTATGTATGTACGTTTCTATAATCGCCAAAAAAGTATTATTTTAGTACATTTTTTGTTTAAACTGTAGCGGTATCTACACCGCCACATGCGAGCTACACGTCATACTGACGTCACGCAAATCCTGCATCGCGCAAGTAGAGTTTACCGCGCGACTAGCATATATATACAACGTCCCGACGTCAACCGTCGGGCAGTTGCCCACCAGACAACAACCGTCAGGTCGGAAGATCCTCCCTTTTCTATGGAGGTGTGAGAGAACATTACACCCTGTTCCTCATACTTCTTTAAAACTATAATATCCCCTTTAAAATAATAACTCAGATTTGTATTTATATGCTGTTAGAGTAATAGAATAATGCCCCTACCTCTAGTCTGTGTTGATGAGTGTCTTTCACTGCTTTTGATTTTTATAGCAACTCCCAAGTGGCTGATGCAGTACTTACTAAATAATAAAGCATTATATTATATTCTAGCCAGTAACATATCTAATTTGGACCTAACTAGCGAAGGAGACAACAATCAAAGAGAAGCTGGCATGGAGCAGGGACTGAAGTCGGGCTACGGATAATGATGATGACTTGAGGAGTATACCAATGCTTGGCTAAGGAATCCTTGATTATAATAAGCATAATCAGCCTACAACATTTCGAATGCTGGGTCACAAGCCTCCTCTCTATGGGAGGGAGTGCGCCATAATCCACCACGCGGACTTGATATAATCCTTAATTATCGTCCCCAAAACTTGTAAAGAGATGTAACTTTATGTCCTGTATAGCTCCATCTCTTTCTCACTGAAGTAATATTAAAATAATACTAGGCCCACTTGCATGCTCGTGGGTTATCCTATATATATATATACATATGATATACTAGCTTTTGCCCGCGGCTTCGCCCGCGTGGATGTCGGAAATTATCCCACAGGCTCGCACTACAAGGACAACAAGAATCCTACGTGTTAATCTAGGTTATAAACTATCTGTGTTCCAAATTCCATCCAAATCCGTTCAGTAGTTTTTGCGTGAAAGAGTAACAAACATCCATCCTTCCATCCATCCTCACAAAATTTCACATTTATAATATTATAGTAGGATAATAACTATATATGATTCATATTGTCTATGATCATAGTTAAGGGAACCTATTTGACAGCAAGCGTACAAATATGATCAAATCCGTCTCACCTCAAAAATGGTATCAAAATGTAAGAATTTGAAAGCCGTATATATTGGGGAATTCTGTTTAGAAACTGTAAGCTGGAAAAAGATTGTCCCGTAGAGTATATTTCAGGGTTACTAATAAATGCATCTTTTGCACTAATTGGGCATCCAAAAGTGAGTTTCTTGCTTTGACATTAAGGATTGCTACCTTTGACGATATATAGTTAAACACAACTTCATCCATCCGGAGATATTATTTTATAAGACTTTTTATCTTCCAATCTAAGTTCTTCGAGTAAGGTGTTATGGAACTTCTCTCTGATCGCCTTGCTACCCATGATCTAACTCAAAAACATCTTTTATTTTTTCTTAACCGTTTTTATGTTCTTTTTCGATGCAATTTATATATTTATTTATTATTCCCTACACAACTAGGTTTACAGGTTGCCCCAAATCGGTAGCAATTAATTAAATTGCTCGCATAGCAACAGAACAGATGGCTAAATCGTTATCCATCTTAATTAACCGGTTCAATGCCTTAACCAAAGACACAAATAAAAAGCCAATGTGTCTCGCGTGGATCCACGTTCATACATGCGAAAGGTTACGTATGACGTTTATAATGATCTAAGGACCTAGGATCATTCTAAACGTCAGTGTTATATGTCAAAATATTAAGAACAGCATATAGTTAACTTTACTACTAACATAGAATTTGACAGATATTAAATCATATTTATATGATAAATATATGTTGACGCCATGAGGTACTGCTGATAAGTACCTTATTTTGTATTTTATATTGTTCGACGTTATAGTAAGTGAAAATTCGGTACTATATCAGCAGGCAATATTTATTCATGAACTCAATAAGTATAAAAATAAATAGGTATAAATTACAAAAAAAACTTAAAACTTTTTTCCACGTTTTCTTGAGTCAATAAACTAAATCTCGAATGACATGACATTTCATTCAAAGAAAAGAAAGTATTCGTATCGTAACGTAGTGTATAGTTCGCACAATACTTTATGGACCGTCTGAACGTAGGCCCAAGACCGAAACCGTGCATGGTACGGTTGAGTGAGAGTGAGAGACTTCCCTCGAACACCAATAATATGCATACTGTGCAGCCACTCGCTGCAACTTCCTAGAGCTCATATAATTTTGCGAGAACTGTAGTATCCGTTCATTGTTCGTTCATAAATTTTTGGTCGGATTACATGTCAGGGCATAGACATTGCAGCTCTATTTTATGTTTTGTTGATTGAACTGCAATGTTCCCAACTCAAAAAACACTAAACCCGCGAAGCCCGCGAAATTCAAAATTTCTTACATTTTTTGCGATTTGCAATTCAGTAACAGGTTTTATGTTGATCTAAATATGATTCGCAGTCGTAACAAATATTTATAATTATATAGAATTATGATCATAAAAATCATCAATACATTGCTCTAGGTTCATATTACAATACTGAATGACTATTTCATGAAATTATGACATTTTTGAGGTCAATTCTAATTTAAGGAGTTGTATAGCTGATTCCAATTATTATAATTCTGTAAAGCCATATTTGTTACGGTCGCGAATCATATTTTAATCAACATCCTACAACCTGACACTGACCTGCAGATTGCAAAAAACGTTAAAAATAATAATTTCGCGGGCAAACGTATCGCATCCCCCTTAACTGTGTCACTTTTTACTGGCGCAACAGGTAAAAATTATGTTTAATTAATAAAGTCAGAGTTTACAAACTTTACATTTACGTGCTGGTAGGCCCCTAACCTAGGTGGCTAGGTTAGTAACTAAACATGTTGGTCAAACCCTAACCAACTCGCCTGATAAAAGATAAGTAGTTACAGAACTATTGTGCTAACCAAAAGTAGGTAGCCACATTTACTTGTTTGTATTTACATTTAATTCGATTTTTCGCTGTTTTGACGATAGTCTTTGGAGCTTCTGAGTCGAGAAACCGGTCAGTGGGTCTTCTTAGGGGCGGAGTTACCCATTTTAAGCCGGTTTGTATTATTTGGGAATGCATAATATTTTGTGTTGATGTCTTATCAGATAATCACGATGAGTATTTTATCATATCACAGATAATTTATTAGAAGGTAACTAAGTGAGTAAGTGTAATTAAGTACCTAGATAACTTATTTGAAGCAAGACTAACCAATGCACTGTTTGCATGTATAAACACCCAGATATTCTGCAAAAATGCAGAATGTTCGATTTGTACCGAATACCATTTTGAATGTAAAATTAAAATAGTAACGAATAATTTTTGTTCGTTTGTCTGGATGTATGTTCCGGATTGGCGCAAAAACGGCTGAATAGATTGGGCTGAAATTATGGCACACAGATAGTGTATAACCTGGATTAACACTTAAGGTACTTTTAATCCCGTTATAGTACGTTATTGCGGAATATTTTCCGACAAACACGCGAGCGAAGCCGCGGGCAAAAGCTAGTACCTACCTAATATTTAATCCAGTCGGTAGCCGTGATAGTAACGACAACAATGAGTCGGTTCAAGGCACTAGCTAAATCTCTGCCTACCCCATTTTCAGTACATATATCTACTTAACGCTATGCAAAATAATGACTTACACATGATGATTAATTATGAAAAATGAACATCGGTATTTAAATAGACATTACTTCATAAACAAGACCAGCTTGAGTAACACAATGTACACGCTTATCAAAGAAACAATAATACGAGTAAGTGCCATTTACAATCATACACTCCATTTTCCAATTGAAAGACTTATCAGTCAAAAAATAACTATCATAAATATAATTTATCGTGTATTATTATTCACTATAACCACATAAAGCGGTAAGATAGCGAGCACATAAAATAATAAAGTTATTAAACAAAACGTACCAAGAGATAAGCGGCTGATACGTCTGTACTGCTTGGCAGCTGGTCCCCAACTGATGTGAAGTATTGTGAAGTTCTTTAATTGAATTTTCAATTTATAGTGTTGCGAAGTTCGTGCGGTTAAATTAGAGTATCAGTATAGGATAGGTTGGTTTACCGCACTGCAAGGTCCATTGATTTACCTACTTGGTAACTTATGGAGCAAAAAATTGTAAAAAATCTACATTTAGGTACTTCATAAAATTATACATTCGGAACTATTTTGTGTTTTTTTATTTTGTTGAAGTTTTTTTATGTAAGCGTGAATGTCAAACTTCGGGAGAACACAACAATTATAAAATATAAATAAATTCATATATATTCTACAATAGCGGACATTCATTATTGCTGGGTAATAGGCCTCGTCTATTTTTTTTTGTAAATTTTGACGTTCAAAATTGCCTTTTATGTGCCTATTTGAAATAAATGATTTGACAAGGTACCGTCATAATATTAATCTTTTTAAATAGTTCCTAAGAGATTCGCAACGACGTAGATGGTAAATGGCCCTGACAGCTCTCTTTTGCAAAATGAAAATGGATTCAATGTCAGCAGCCCGACCCCACAGTAAAATGCCATATTACATAATGCTGTGGTAGTAGCTAAAATAGACCAAACGCGCGGTTTCTACATCTGTTAACTGTCTTATCTTACTAACAGCATAAGCGGCCGAGCTTAGCCACCCCGCAAGAGATGTTATATGGGGTCCCCATTGTAATTTCTCGTCTAGCGTGATTCCAAGGAAAACCGTCTGATTAACAAATTCTAGGTTTCTCCATTCAATATGATGCCACATTCGCAACTTCTAACATTTGGTAATTGAAATCTAATGCATTTGGTTTTTTTTTCATTTAGTACCAAATTATTTACCATAAACCAATCTTGGACCTGAAGAATAGAGTTATTCACGTCGTCAAGATTTTGTGACCGTCGGCCTACTTTAAAGATCAATGATGTGTCATCTGCAAATAACACCATCTTAGGTTGATTCTGCAGTAATTGGGGTAAATCATTAATGTAAACTAAAAAGAGGAATGGACCCAATATCGAACCTTGGGGAACGCCCATTGTCATTGTCTCATGTCTCATCAATTTTGCGTTAAGGCAATAAGTAGGGTAGGTATAATATGGGGTAATTCTGTAGAACTTAACAGTGTTTCGAGCTCAAAAGAAATGCATTCGCTCAATATGTGGAGCGCACCCACTGGGCAGTTGTGTCCCAATATTCAAAAAATTTAAAATATTATTATTATTGAAATTTGTAATTTTGGTTAAGTTACCAAAATAAGCATGAATTTGATCTGACCTAGCCGCAAATTTCACATGCTTCGTGTACCTACCTGGACGAAATAATAAACTAATTTCTAATAAGTAGGTAATGTAAGTATTTTGTATGGCGACCAAAGTTTATAATAAACTACCAGATTGTTTTAAAACTCTATCTTTAAGACATTTAAATGTTATTTAAGTACTCAATTTGATGAATGAAAAGTTGACTTAATTATTAGGAAATAATTATGATAAATATCTTCTTATTATCTCTTTGACTTAATTTAATCTTTTTGACATTTCTATAACTAATATTTGACTAATATGTAACTTAAATATTAAGTATCCTAATTAATTCAATCAAATAATTTAATTCAATGTATTTGTACGCCGGAAACGGCAGAATATCATGTTTAAAAACTATGTAGGTATGTAGCATCCATAAAAATATAAAAGCTGTCAAATAAATGAACTATTACTATTGATCATTCAAAAGTGTCGGTAATTGGTTTAATTGAAATAAATGACATAAACACATGCTTTGAGTTTGAGTTTGACTATTAGGTTTCTTTTAGGCATTATACTTTATTTACTTACCTATACCTACCTAACGGAGTTATTAGATTTGATTAAAACATTGCTCTTCTTTAAATTTTTCATGTTTTCTTGAAAAGCAAAGTGCTGTCACGTAAACCTATTTTAAATCATTTACCAAATTAATTTGTCCAACAATTAAGACCTATATCAATCTCTCAATCGTGATCGAGTGTCCATAGAGCCATCAGCGTCAGTGACATCCTTGATCAAAGAAATCGAGCCTAACTCAGGCGTATAATGAAAACAGCGTTGTCCACCAGATTGATAGCTAAGTATTAAAGGGACACTATTACAGGACCTAAACGCAAGTTTTTAATGCCTAAAAGTATATCCACTGCAGTAAACAAAATCAGAAAAATATTTGATATTCTTGTGGATGTATGCGCGTTAGATAGTGTGTTGAAAAAATAATACAATTAATTTCATAGCTATGATAGTAAAAAAATCACGCAGATACCTTTAAAAAAATCTTTTAACGATTAATAACCATACTAATATACATGCAATCATTCTGATTTTTTGTCAGATTATTCTACAAGCAACATATTAACGTACCTAATAGTGTTTTAATTTTTTAGTAGTCCAATCAATAGACTTTTTGTAAATAATAGGTTGGGGAAAAAGTTTCTCCGCATTTTTTAAGAAAATTCAAAACATTTTTTAATGTAGTTTATTTACATATAACTAAAGTATGTAGGTACCATTTTGTTCGATAACTTTTTGCCATCTTGTAGGTAGGGACATGATCCCATTGCTATAGAAAGTTTGGGACTTCTGATCAAAATACCGCGACAAGTGGTTTTGGCAGTCCTCTCGTGATATTAACCTGACACTGCCTAAAGAATTCTGAAGAGACCGAAACAGGTGGAAATCTGAAGGTGCAAGGTCAGGACTATACGGCGGATGCATTAACACCTCCCAGCCAAACTCTCTTAATTTTTGCTGAGTGGCTAAAGATGTGTGAAGTGTAGCGTTATCATGATAAAAAACCACACCCCTTCTGTTGATTAATTCCGGCCGCTTTCTCTCAACTTCTTGCTTTAATCTCATCAGTTGTTCGCAGTAGAGTTTAGAATCGATGGTCCTGCCTGGTGATAACAGCTCATAATGAATAATGCCCTTCCAATCCCACCACACACACAGCATCACCTTGTTGCGAGTTAACCCGGGTTTCACCACAGTCTGTGAAGCCTGACCGGCCTTTGACCACGACCTTTTTTGCACGTTCATGTCGTGCGTGATCCACTTTTCATCACCAGTTATCAGCTTCTTCAAAAATGGTTCGGTTTCATTACGTCGTAATAAAGAATCACAAATGAGTACACGGTTCATTAGGTTTCTTTCAGTGAGCTCGTGAGGTACCCAAATAACGAGCTTTTTTGTGTACCCAGTTTTTTTTCAAATGTGCCAAAACTGTTTTGTGGTCAATTCCCAGTTCTTCAGCTACGTCGTAACTACTGATATCTTGCTCCACTTTTTCAAAAATGCATCCATATTATCTGTAATAGGGCGACCAGAGCGACGTGCATCTTTGACATGAAAATTTCCGGATCGAAAACGCTTAAACCAAATTTGTGCTACTCTCACAGACACTGCACTAGGTCCATAAACATCGCAAAAAAAATTCGCGGCTTGCGTTGCATTTTGACCTTTTTAGTAGTCAAATTTTAAAATGTATCGAATTTCTTCATTAGATTCAGTCATCTTGACAGTACGAAAAACAAATGAAAATCACACATTTTCCTAATTTGAATTTGGAATTATGTTCTTTAAAATGTAAACTTTCAATGATACCAAAACCAGCCAGATACAAATAGTATAGCCAAAGAGATTTTATTACAAGTTCATACATACTATAATGCGAAAAGACTTTTTCCCCAACCTAATAGATAATTGCTTCATATTTTGCAATAAATTACCAGCGTTGTGTCATAGCGCTTATCTTTCTTTTTTATGCAGTCCGACAGTGACCACGCTTCAGCTGTTGTCAGCCTCTTAAGGCGCTTCCCTGAGCAAACGACCTTCGGCGTTCGGTCCTTCTCTGTCCCGTCACTGAGTCTCGCTCTGTCTCGCTCCCTGCGCACGCTCATTTACCATAAAATTCACAAAAAAAATTAAATTATTTTAATAAAAAAAGACAAGCGGTGTTTTGAAATAAAATAAAACGTGAATTATTTAGATTTTTTAATTATCTATCCATTAGTGCAATCCTCAAATTAATAGAACGTCACCTTTAGCAAAAGATACATGCAATCAATAATTTCAGTCACTTTTTTACAAGGAGATTTTAAATGTATTTAAAACACAAAAAAACATAAGAACGTGCAATATGATAATAGGATATCGAACATTAATATAGTGCTTTTAGATGTAGTTTATTACCCATAGTGAATGAGTTAATAGCCTCTGAATAACACACTATGGCAAGATTTTGGTCGGGGTACCGCCTATGCGCCAAGGTAGCCCGCGAAATTCAATTTTTCATACGTTTTCTGCAATTTGCAGGTCAGTATCAGGTTGTATGGTGATCTAAATATGATTCGCGACCGTATCAAATATGGCTTTACAGAATTATAATCATTAGAATCAGCAATACAACTCCTTATATTAGAATTGCCCTCAAATGCCATGATTTCATGCAATAGTCATTCATTATGGTAATATAAACTTATAGATAGAGATGTATTGCTGATTCTAATGATTATAATTCTGTAAAGCGATATTTGTCATAGTCGCGAATCATATTTTAATCAAAATACAACCTGACAGTGACCTGCAAATTGCAAAAAACGTAAGAAAATTCGAATTTCGAGGGCTACGCTGAAGGTTCCGCCTTAACGAAACCATATTCCGTAACACGGACAAGGGGGAGGGTCGCCTTGTTTTATTCAGAGAGTAATTCTACTCTCTGAATAAAACAAGGCGACCCTCCCTCTTGTCCCTGCGGTTTCCCGTACAAATAATAGGGTTTGTATTCACAAACCCTATTATTTGTACGGGAAACCGCCATTCATTGATGAAACTAGAGTTGCTAGAGCATTTATTGTTATAGTTGGAAAGTTGTGCTTTTTATAAGAGGCATTGTAAGGGATTATTTATACTACTACTGATATTTATATGTGTGTATTTATTAAAAACCTACACTACTCACTACTATTTACAAACCTTACCTACAGAAATAAAATTATTTTTAATTTATTTATCATTTATCATTGCAATACTAGTAGGTAGGTTGTCTTCTTTCAAAATTGGTGAACTACACGACGTGAAAACATTCAAAACCATGTTCTATTAAACTGGTGTCTAGAAGAGAAGAAATTATTTTTTCCTCTCTTTTTTCCCACAAAACAGAAAAACAACAAACAAACAAATCAACAAACAAAAACCAACAAACAACCAACAAATTCATCCTCATTTCACTTTCCTACTCCATCTTTACCCTGGTCACCATCTACATATCTCTAACCTATTCATTGTGACCACTCCAATGAGTCCAAATACGATACGACGATACTTATGTTGTAAGTTATGGGAGTTGGATATCCTGCAAACTCCAGGTGATGCGCAGCATCAGTTCAAGGATGTTCTTCTAATAAGAAGAAGTAACCTCAACCCCCTCCATCCCTCCTTCAATGATATTTCATTGAAGTAACGAAATATACCAAATTTCGACTCAATTAGACCTGTGAAAGATGCACACATCCATTCATCAACTAGAAAAGAGCTGATTGTCTTCAAATGGCTGAACTGATTTTCCTGAATCATAGCTAAGAACACTCATTGGTTTAGCCGTTTGGGAGCTACGATGGCGCAGACAGACACACAAACACACAGATACACACTTTAAACTTGTAATACCCCTTTGTTTCCGTCGGGGGTTAATAAGCGCCAGGTTAAAGATCAATGGAGTTTTGAATGCAGTATAGTTAATTTCAGTGTAAACGATACTGGAGACATTCGATACATGACTTTTCTTATCACGCTCCTGTTTGCATCGAATGTGGATTTGTGGTTCATGTGGTATAGGTACTACACAATCATGTTGTTGACTGCATGCTAAGTACATAATACTTACGTATAAATGGAATACTTAAATGACCTAGAAGCTAATTTTACAATAGCGCATCGCGGCAAGAAATAGGGTTGAAAACAGCGATGTGTTTTATGTTAGTTGAATCGAATGACCACCAAAATAAAAGAAATAAATTAAAAAATAAATGCACGGCTCAGTCGATGAATGTTTAGGTATTTCCTTAGTTGATTGAATTTGCTATATACGAATATATTCATTACTTACATAAAATATGATACTAAGTTTACGCTCAAAATTTTGAGAATACTACGAAGTTTTTTTTTGTGATCTGTTTTACGGTTGTTTTATCATGATACTATTTTATTTTTATGAAATATTTTTGATCCTTTATTTGAACATTAGACAATACACTTAATTTTTTTCTGGCTTGTAATTTTTACTAATACGCACAAATGTGCGACAAAAACTGAGCGTTTTACGTTGTCCTACGTTTGGGCAGCGCCTTAAGGGGTCATTGTACTCATAATTATTTAATTATTCTTCATAAAGCTTACAGTCTAAAATAATAAACAATAAGCACTTACAATTGCCATTTTCAAGCGAATTAAAAATCTGCTGCTGCAAACATTTATGTTCGCACAACTCGACGAAATGTATTGAAAAGCAGATTATTTTGTTCGAGATTTCACTTTTTTTTTTTATAAAAGTTGTTCAGAATGATGACCCCGTAAAGGGGAAGCGCCAGGGTAGCCCGCGAAATTCAATTTTTCTTACGTTTTTTGCAATTTGCAGGTCCAGTGTCAGGTTGTATGTTGAACACAAACAATAAATAAATGAATATGAATATGAATATGAACAATTGATTTGTTTATTATTAAGTAATGTTTTTTTTTTGAATTTTTTTGATGATTCTGTAAATATACATAAGTACCTACTTGTTACAGTCTTGACTGATATTTTGTTCAACATACAACCTGACACGGACCTGCAAATTCAAAAAAACGTAAGAAAATTTGAATTCCGCGGGCTACACGGGCGCTTTCGCCTTAAATTTTTGTGATTTCAATTATACCTTGTTTATGCTAGATAATTAAAACACCTTAATATCCACAGCTAAATTAAAGACGCAGGACAAGGTGGATTGTTAAACTATAAGATTAATTACAATAAAACTTATTTACCTTTTTTTATCATAAATATTTACAAAAAAAACAATTTTCTTATTTACTGTGCTATTATTTATTAAATACAGTTCTGTAGAAATGACAGACAATACTACAAGTTTTTTAAGGACACATTAAAATTACAAGATAATTTATTAATTTAACATGCTTAGATCCATACTATACTCGAAAGGTTTAGGTAGTTAAATAAAGGTAAACAAATCGTAAAAAGGGTTTTTATAGTTGACACTTTCTTGTTTAAAAATACGTTATAACAAAATTAAAGTTATTTGCGATTTATACGATAGTTTCCTCTTTTATTAATGTATGTTAAACTTTATCATTTATTCGTAAACTATACTCTTCGTACATGCAATTGCTAGAGCACATTTTTTTTGTTAGATTTATAAAATAGTATAATATTTTGTAATCTGTCTATTGTAAAGAGCCCAAAAAGACAGATTCCCTAAACCTTTTAGAAAATACAACGAATTAGATGACGTTGCTAAACTGAAGAGTACACATAAGACGTAGTATGACAACTGAAATAGCAGATATTACGTTTAGTCGGTTAACAAGATGCCTTTTATGTTATGGACGAATAAGAAAAAATGTTAAATGGTTTCACAGTATTGCGGCTGCCACCACACCACTGTGAGCTCAATTTAATTGAGTTAATATGGGCTCAAGTTAAAGGGTTTATAGCCGAGAAAAAAAAACTTTTAAAATGTTTGACCTAAACATCCTTTTGCCAGAGGCTTTAGCTAATGTGAATACTGAGAATTGGAAAAGTTGCGAGGGTCATGTAATAAAGAAGAACAGAAAATGTTTAAATTATACAAAATAATTGATGATACCACTGAACGCTTTATTATTAATGTGATAGATACTCGTAGTTCCTCAAATTCAGATTCAGAATAGAGCCTATTATTACTGCTGTCAGCTCTATGAAGTATAAAAGAGAGAAACAGTATGAAAGTAAAAATATAGGTACTGGGTAGGTAGGTACAGTCAACCGAAAATAGTAATAAAAAAAATCTATTTAAAAAATAATAAAGTATTTAAATATTTACGAAGTTAATCGTTTATCTTAAGAAATATAATAATAACGTATCTCTTCGTTGGTGTCATGGTAGGGCTTGCGCGCTCCTGAACTCTAGGTCAGTACCAGTACAGTTTACTTTGCTGATACAGGTCTAGGGTGAGGAGCCAGACCAAGAGAGATACAGAAACCCGCAGGGCAGCATGTGGCGAGCTGTTGGGCAGCAGCGACCCCACGGACCCTGTCTCCCGGAAGAAGTCTTGTTCCTCGTCTTTGGCTGGCCTTCATTGGCCGGCTGGAGTGAACACTGACGAGGAACAGAGCTCCCACCTCTTTCTTGCCTTTATTGGCCGGCTTGAGTGGAGATTCGCAAGAGCAAACGTGCTCGGAGGAAGGAAGTATTCCAGTAAGATGCTGGTAGGAATCTTGACTGTACTTCCGGGACTGTCCTGATAGCCGTGGGATACCTCTCCACTCCTCATAAGCACCTCAGGATATGTTGCCCCCTTGTCGCTACGACACTAGGTGCTAGCGACCGTTTTCAGGGTCCCATTATTGAGTGTGCAAGTCATTCTAACTGTGTATTTTATATAAAACATTTATCGGGCAGGATTTATAGTCTTTCCGTAGTCTTAGGTAACCAGTCCACTTAAGCTAGCCAAGTCCATAGTCCTTTAACTTTGTTTCCATATCCTGCAATAGCCCTACACCAACCGGGGGTTGTCTTTGGGTGCACTTGCATAGTCCGAACAGGGATAATCGTCGGTTTGTGCATCATTTCATTAAAAACGTCTAACGGGCCTCTGCAAGTTGGCTTTGGCCCCTCGTACGCCTTCCAAAGGCCCGGGACCCCAGGGTCCCGAGAAATGTCAAGAGACAATAATAATAATAAATTCTATTGAAACGAAAAACTAGTTTACAAAAACTCTGTGTTCGATAACAAAAGCATTAGTATAATACTGTGTCGCAGTCATTAACGCCCACCTCCGAAAAGTCGGGACAAAAGCAAAACTAAAAGATTAAAATTAAACTACAAAAAAAAATTCAAAACTAGAACTTAAAATTAAAACTGAACAATATTTATATTATTATACTGTGTAATTTTACGTGAGATTGTGTGTTTGTATGGAAGGATTGTGTAGTTTTGTGGGTGGAGTGATGTGTCTGTGCGTGTGTGTGGGGGGGGGGTGGGGAGGAGAGATGTCCGTTTGTCTGTGTGTCTGCGCATGTTATAAATATAAAGGGCAAATGGAAGGTGAGTTTAATTTATACATGTTTCTAATTATTCATAAGTGGGTGTATGAAGCCATTTATCCGTGATCCTTCGACATTCTCTCAGGGTCAATATGGATAGTGAAATACGGAAAAATCAAGAGCTGTATAGTTAAGTATCAAAACCATCACTATTCCGTTGTGGAGAAAAGATGGCGCTAGTCGTCCTGTATAGCAGCACCTCTTTCTCTCACAGACAGACGTAGGTTCTGTCACATACATACATAAACTCACGCCTTCTTCCCATAGGAGTAGGCAGAAACTACAGAAAGCCACCTGCTACGATCCTTACGTACTCCTTTTGCCTCGTTTACGTTCATACACTTGGTAATACACGCACGCTGGTTGCGCGTACTACGCACCAGATCTTTCTGAAGCACATCACCAATAAAGTCACTACATATCCTCCTAGGGCGACCCCCCCCAGTGTTTCCACTCACATCTGCCTTGTATATACCTCTTGTTAGTCGCCTTTCATTAATCCTCTCAACATGACCAAACCATCTAAGCATACTCTTTTAAAATTTTGTCACCACATCTTTTAAACCGCACCGTTGCCTTATCACATCATTCCTCAGTCTATCATTCATAGCCACACCACACATGCTTCGCAAGGAACGCATTTTCTTTTAAATCGCGTCCATCGCAGTGACCTGTTCAGCGATGCCACATACGTCTGCGATGTCGCCATGCTTCATAGCAACCTTCACATATCCCTGTTCTCCGAAGTCTTTCCCGTAGGAGTTCCTGACGATGTAATATGGTATGCCGGTTTCCGCTTCGTGCCCCTCATATCTTTTGTAGCCAACGATCTGGACCACGTGGTTTGCGTTACCGCGACTGCAAAGCAGAAATAAATTATTACCGTTATAATAAAATTTGTCAAAAGAGCCTGCCGGCCTCGTTGGTATACTGGTCGCCAAGGCTACTGCTGAGCATAAAGTCCTGGGTTCGATTCCTAAGCCGTGCAAAGTGTTATAGGGTTTTTCCATCTGGAATTTCTCAGAAGCAGCCCGGAGTCTGGATCTGTGGACGGTTGATGGCAATAGGATCGCCCCCTATTACATGGGCCTTAAACATAACCGGCAAAATGTGGGTGTACTATATGAACACCTTTGCTTATTCCCGACACCGCACTATGGAAAATATAGGTCGGTATCGGATCAAAAATCTGTAACTTCATGAATTTTTGTTGTATCGTGATGAAATTTGGCACAAATATGCAGCAAGGTTCGGAGATTCGAACGATGTGTAGTTTATAGGGTTTTCTTGTATATCTATGTATGTTTTTTTGCATAGAATGAAAAAAATGGGAAAAAATCACGAAAAAAATAGTTAAAAATTTATTTCAAGTGGAATACAAGTTTATAATGACTAAAAAGATTAAACCATGGTTAATTACAACAAGCAAAGTAAACAAAATATATATATGAAAAAAAAATACTAAATTAAAATCATATTACTAATAGGTACATCCTATACTCTGGCTTCAGGAAATGATGTAGCTAGGTACAAATATAAGTAATAACTAAATATAAATATTATTTTTAACTTATACCACTTCAGGATCAGGGTCAGTAAATGTGGGTTCACTTTCAGTTGCCACGTTTAAAAGACTTAGTGCCTCTTCTTCAAGTTCTTTCACATTTCTTACGTACGGTTTTCTCAAACTTGTTATATATGGATCTGACGTGTATAAAAGCGTTTTAAAGACATCTTCATTTGTAGCAGATCGGGAACATTTTCTGGCATGATGAAGTCGTATGTTTCTGTAGTCTTTGTTGCGAGACTCTTGTGCGTCTTCCGATAGCTGTCCAATAGGAAGCACCGCAAAATGTTTGATAACGTTTTGCCCGTGTATGAGTATTTTATGAACGGAGGATGGCATATAATACCAATCGTAATTACTTACATAGATTCTTGCAGTTTCTATTGCATATTCCCCAAATTTTTCAGGGTCGATCATCATTCCAGAAGAAAGAACTTGCAAGATAATGTATAGGCGTTTAATCAATGCCTCATCTACACCTGTTATTTCCGATGAGCAAGTGCTATTATAGAAGAATCTTCGTGCGGTATTGCCATCGTTCGTATTCCCGCTAACTTGCCGAGGTTTGTCGACGATTAATCCCAACTCCTCCCTGAAACGTTTTTGAACAACTTCTTTCTTTTCTTTTTTTAATCTCTTATTTTCCTCAGTTGAAGCAGACCAAGTCTTAAACGAAAGATTATAGGAAATATGCAATATCATTTCCATGCAGCGAATCCAGGCGTGTAAGGTGGACAATCCGCATTGGTAGGCGTTTTCGTTTTCGGGTCTGGCAGTTACTTTCGATAGGTCATTCATTAGCCGTGGAGTAGCCCCACATATCGTGCATGTGGAACCAGATGGAGTATCTGTAAGGACCTGAGCCACCTTTCCATCGATCATCGTTAGAAATAGTTCATGCTTCACATTTACTACAACACCATCTTTGTTTATAAGTGATGCTTGTGCAGCCCTAATTTGTTTTTTAATATCATCAACAACTGCCTTGGTTTTTTCTGGAGTTTCCTTACAAAACTCAATAGAAATGGGTCTGCAAAAACGGACAGATGAAGGTACCGGATTTTGCCAAACAACGGATCCCGATTGCACATCAACTAATCTGATGGGGACTAATGAAGTGATGAACAAATTGGCATCTGAAATTGTTTCTGACTCTTCTGCAAGTATTTGCTTGTATTGGCTTTGACCAGATGAACCATCACATCCCCATTTAGAATAAAGGATCAATGTTCTATGTTGTTTTTGGAAAACAGAATCGATTTTTAAAATTCTAGCAGCAGTATGATCCAATAAATCTTGTATATTAATCACTTTAGCATAAGTATTCGTGATTTCGATTGTAGAAGATGGTGGATAACAGGATCTTTTTATTTCTTGTATTTTGTAGTAAGGCGGGAATATACAACACTTTCGTTCGTTGGTTAAGTTTTTCAGGTACATATATTGTGCTTTTGTTAGATCTAAATCTATAAAAGCACTCAATGCTTCCGTATCGGAAAGAATCTTCATCTGGTCTGAGTCGTTCCACTTACTTGAGATATCTAATTTCTTTTGAGTGTCAGCGGTTCTTAATTCTTCGACAAGATGAGCTTCTGTGTACTCACGTAAAGCCCGTAGTCCCTGCAGATAGGCGTTTTTTATATGCTCGAAGCCATAGTCTTGGAGTAGAAGAGTGTTTTTCCTCTTTTTGGTAGATTCTGAGGAGTCTCCATAAGCCACGCATGCTCGTCCTCGTTGGCCAGATGTTGATGGCGTAGAATATTGTTCAGAATCCCGTAAATTTAACGAATACCTTGAGTCCAACCAAGTACAATACTTCTGTAAAAATGTTTATTTTTTCCGAGATGCCAGGGCCCAGTGTTTGTTGAAAATAGGAAGAATGTGCCTTTGTATGTCACTAATTATAAAACACAAGTTGTTTTCAGAAACATTCAGCTTTTCCACTAAAACTTTGGATAATGATTCCATGGTCTTGCCGCCCTCTATATAGGGGATTATGAAGTCTCGTTTGGTACAGCTGAAGGAAGACATTTTAACACTTCACAATCTGCAGAAATAATAGGCGTAGATGAGATTTGCTTCACTTGAAGTTACACTGATGTAGATGGTTCGAATAGTTTTTGCTTCCCTTTAAATACTCATTTTACAATATCGAATTGGTACCTACATCATTATTATCTTGTAATTTCCCACGCAAACCGAGTGCAAATTTGATAAGGTCCCTTTGTTATCACGAAATAATGAAGAAAATATCCAAAAAGTTCTATATTGTTCATGTGAATGGTGTCAGTGGTAAACCGCAAAAGATACTAATTTTCGGGTTCTGACTTTTATCAGTTTTTTTCTCATATCTTCTAAAACCGCAAATATCCGCAGCTGATTTTTTTTGCATTCTATTTATGAATAGTTAGACTACTAGTCGACGCAAAAAGTAGCGCTTGGGCAAACGTGGGTAATACTGAAAACCTTCGACGAAAAAACATACAAGTGAAAAAAAAGGTATGTCACTTTTTAAGTAATTACTGAAATATTTTTCTTTACTTTTAAAATCATTAAGCTGTATCGCAAAAAGCATAAAATAACCTTTCTAAAAATGTATAATACTGCATATCTGTACCAAGTATTTTTTTCACAATATGGTATTGAAACATGTATACGCAAAGACTTGAGTTTGGCACTTCTGTTTTCTATGTACCTATTTCTATCTAAGAAAAAAAAAAAAAATTCGCGTATTAAGACAAAAAATCGTAATGAATATTATAATTTGACTATTAGAAAACCTAAAAGAATAGCCATATTAGCCAAATTATGATATTCGTAAAAAGCATTTTTGATATGCGCTTGTTCTACCATTTTCCATAGTGCACCGGTGAGCTACTATTTTATATTTGTAAATGTTTTTATATTGAAATATTTAAAAATGTAATTTATATGTGGTGATAAAATAAGATTAAGTAAAGATACACGGGCGACAGGGGGCGAACGCGAACGTATCGCATTGAAAAAGTCACTTCGTTTCAAAATGACCTTGGTTTGACACCGTTCCAGTATTTGAATAATTTCCCTTACCTATTGTTAAAAGGTTCTTTTATTAAAGTGTATTGATAAATTTTGCAGTTATTAGAGGATGTTGTGGTAGGAAAGCATAAAAATAAGTTCGTATCATTTATGCTAAGTTTGGCAACACTAATAGTCAAAACGTTCACACGCTGTTAGGATACCTATATTTTTAATTATGTATTTATGTAAAGTAAACTTCAAAACATAAACTTCAGTCCCGGTTTGATGGGTATACGAGTATATGGATGTACCTAATTTACGGGCACATAGAAGAACAAACAAATAGTCGAGTTTGAAAACATACCAAGACGCATGTTCAGTCGCTAGGAACCTACGTAGTCGGATCATAGATCATACTGTAATAGGTTCCGAATTTTGAATTAGAAAAGCAGACGAAAAAATAAATAAATTACGTTCGAATTTTGAAAGTTTCACGATTTTAAAACGTAGGTTTGGTAGACTTTTATTTAGTTTTCAACATGGAGTTGACACAAAAGAAGACAGTGTCGCTGTTACTGCTTTGCATCGCTGTGGATACGCTGCAAGTGAAATTTTCAAACTTCTGTAAAACTTGAAAATAACACAAAGGTTTGTTTATCGCACTATTGTACGATACGCGGAAGATTCAAGAATAGAAGACAGAGAGAGGAGTAGTCGACCCTGTACGGTTCGCAATCCAGCGGTGATCAAAGCCACCAAGGCGCGAATTTAAAGAAATCCCGTGCGAAAGCAAAAACTGTTATCTCTTCAGATGAGTTTAAACAGAACCACGGTGAAAAGGGTGTTGAATGAAGACCTCGGGCTACGGGCTTACTTTAAAAGAACTGCACACCTGCTGAATGCTCGTTTGAAAAAAAAATAGGTTTCAATGATCACGCGTTTTGTGAACGGTACGCGAGAAAAAAATACCGCGATATCTTATTTTCAGATGATAAAATTTTTGCAGCCGAAGAGAGCTTCAATAAGTAAAATGACAAGGTGTATGCTCACAACAATGATGAAGCGAGCAGGCGTGTCCCGCGCATTCAACGTAGGTGTTCATCATCCCTCATCAGTGATGGTTTCGCTTGGAGTGTCGTATTTGGGGGGACCAAATGACCAACTGAAACGTTTTTTTGTGAAAAAGGTGTGAAAACCAGTGCCCTGGTATACCAAAATACGGTTCTGCAAAACCTCGCAGAGCCTCTTAAACGAACAATGTTCGTAGATCGCCACCGGGTATGTCAGCAAGATTCTGCACCGGCTCATAAAGCCAAGAGTAGGCAAAACTGGTCCGACGCCCATGAAATTGATTTCATCAGGCACGAAGATTGGATGTCCTCCTGTCCGGACCTTAATCCCTTGGATTATAAAATATGGCAGTATTTAGAGGAAAAATCCTGCGCAAAACCTCATAAAAATTTGGAGTCGCTGAAGCTATCCCTCATCAAAGCAGTGGCCTAAATGGACCTAAGGGGCCACCTCCACGAGCGAGACAATTGCGACGGACCCGCGCTTCTACGTTGGGTAACCTCCACGAACGAGCGATTATTCCGCGAGCGTATCGTTGCGACTCGTAACGGAATCGCCGCGTTGCCGCGATGAGGCTTTGTGCATTAGTTTTGTTGAAGAGTTCGGTTATCAGTTCAGGCTGCGTTAAGACAGCGCGCTCGCGGCGCTCTCGCTGCGAGAGCGCCACGTTCTGCGGCGAGAGGGCGGCGGGCGCACCGTCAGTAACGACGAGCGCGCGGCGATACGATGACGTTTCGCTAGCACTAGCCACTCGTCGCATTGCCGCGATTCTCTCGCTCGTGGATAGGGCCCCTAAGAAAGTGTATAGAAATACGTGGCACGACGATATAATACCGCCGCGATTGTCTCGCTCGTGGAGGCGGCCCGTTAATGTCATGCGTGATTCTATTGATGACTGCTCTCGCAGATTACGGGGTTGTATAGAAAATCAAGGAGGTCATTTCGTATAAACCAAGTGTGTATTTTTACCTATTTTCCCATATATAAATTATTATTATAATAAAATTGAAAATGTGTCATTTATTTAACACTTGTTAGGTGACAGAACTGATGACTCGAGTACGTAATAAATTTTCTTCCACCTCTATGGAACTCGGAAACCATTTGTATCCAATTCTTTCATCGGTGATACTGATCGGTTTACTTCCGTTGCACCAAACTAGGCTCTTTCATATTTATGTTTTAGTGGTAATATCACTTACGAGTGTTTTTGGGTTATTCCACTTGGGCTTTCTCAGTACCTAGCAGCTCGGAGGCTGCATTCGTGCCCTGTTGATGGCAATAGGGTCGCCCCTTATTACATGGTACCAAATGTGGGTGTACTGTAGGTACACCTCTGCCTTACCCTTGAAGTTATATTATGTTATGCTATCACTTACGTGCAAGCCCTTGTGATAACGCCTTGGGTGTAGTATTTCCAGTTACTTGCGTCAACAGCAACAACGAGGGGTCCGTGCAGAGCTATATATTCCACCATTTTATCTTCATCCATGTAACTGCAACATTACAAATGAAAACAAAATATTAAGACTAGCTTTTGCCCGCGGCTTCGCCCGCTTTGTCCTAACCCTGTTCATGGTCTATCCGTGTGCCAAATTTCATCCAAATCCGTTCAGCCGGGTAACAGACAGACAAACAGACAAACTGATTTACATCTTCATTTATAGTATTAATTAATATGGATCTGCAAAACACAACGCTAAATGCTCATTTCGCAGCTGTGACCAACATGAATCGAATATAGGAATTGGTAATGTTATGAAGGCGCACGGTCCGCCAGGCATGCCTCAGGCCCAACAAATCAATCACCACGTAGCAAATCGAATTCGCCGCTGAAGAATTAGTTTATTGCGCCACTTCTTCCCAGCTGACAGCTCCACAGCCGAAACTACTGGGACTAGGAACGTGATATTTTGTACACGGCTTCCTTTTATAATGTTAAAAAGCACTAAGTAGGGGTTTTTGGAAATTCAACCTTTAAGGGGTGTGAAAAGGGGGGATTTGGTTTGTATGAAAAATCTTATTCCTTGAGTTAATAAACTTGAAACTTGGTCCGAATACTTATCTTAATAAATTATAAAGTTTGTCATTTATTGTTTTTCTTAACTACCCCCTAAAGGGCGATTGGGGGGTGTAAAAGTTTGCATGGAAGAATTTTAACGCGCGGCTCGAAACTAACGACCCGAACGCTTCTTTTAAAACAAGCCCTGTATTTTTGAAAGAGATGAAATGTTTATTTGAAAATTATTCCTTTGATCTATAAACTTAAAACTTGGCCCGCATACATATTACAAATTTTGGGTCGGCGCCAAACAATTAACTCAGATTAAATAACGACGATTAATCAAGCTGCATTAAGTTTTCTTGGCGGCTTTATATACCTACCTATGTTTGGCGTCGACTCAAAATTAGTAATTTACAATAATTTATTTAAGAGCTTAGTTAGACTGAAAGGTTTATTTTTTGCTTTTCAGTTTCCTATTCAAATATGAACTTATTTATTTATTCAGGGCTGACAACAACGGTGTACTATAGACATCATAAGAAAAACATGAAATTAAAATTTAGTTCAGTGGATTAATTATTTTATGGTAATCACCACATTACCAAATTATGTTAATTGACAGCTTGGGTACATGGCAAGTTTTCAAGCAAACATAATACTACGGGGATGTCTGCTTAGTTAGGGAATCAAAGTGTAAATCGATTAAATCACTACTACATAATAAAACCTTGCAAATCCTAGCATATAGTCAGTTATAATTATGCTATACCGTTTTTCTCTGTGGAGGTCGTGGAGGACAAAGCGGAGTAATAGGTTTACGTGGAATTCATGACGGACGGAGCACGCAAGATATTGAGTGCGAGCAGTGGAGGCGAGTCGACAATTCCTTTCAAAAAATTAGATACAAACATTGCGTCGTTTAAACATCTTCGTTCGTTTAAACTGTTGAAAGAAAAACTTCAACCTATTTGTATAAGAAGACGTTTTTTTTGGCTATGCCAACAAAATCAGCTAGATGCCAATCGAAGCGTTTTTGAACGTGTTCTAGACGCAAACTATTCGTAGCATAGTGCGGCCGCCACATCATATTGCAGTATTCTGCTACATATCAACTACAGTAAAGTACACTGTCTTATGATAAAAACCCAGCATCTTGGACGCTTTTTTAGTTATGTGTGTTGGTACGGTGCAAATGTAAACTTCTGGTCAAATAGAACTCCGAGGTCACGTACAGTGTCTATTTAAGTAACTTTGTCACCATTCCTCCTAAAATACAGGTACTTTACCTAGCTCTGGAGCCAGGGTCTCACATTTTGCAATAACCAGTTTGAATGGCAATAAATACCCACATTATTATTTTGGTAATGAATTTTTGTTTCTTACCTCTTTGGCTAGATAAAGCTACATTAACGGGCCCATGCCAAGTCAATGTAGCATGTGTGGTGTTTTTTTTTAATCACCTACAATTAATGTTATGAGGAGTCATTTCATTTTCCTCAATTTGCATGAACTTCCTAACTATTCTGCAGGTGTTTAAAATTGCAGCTTTTTGGAGTGTTATGTAAACTGAGTCTTTCAGGTCTATTAGTTTATGGTTGTGGTGGAGATGATTGGGTATAACACCTGTCGTGGAGACAACAATGGGTACTACGTATACGTTTTCCGGCCCCAAATTCTGGTCAGTTCTGCTTTTAGTTCAGCATATTTACTGATTTTCTCACCTATTGTTTTTTATAAATTGTGTGTATTAGGGACTGCAATATGGGGTATGTGACATCATTAACTTTATTTTGAAGGTTTATATTTGGTCTATTATAGTGAACGGTCCTGTCGGTTAGTATTGTAGCGGTATCTACACCGCCACATGCCAGCTATACGTCACACTGACGTCACACAAATCCTGCATCGCGCAAGCAGAGTTTACCGCGCGACTAGCATATATACAACGACCCGACGTCAACCGTCGGGCAGTTGCCCACCAGACACAACACCCGTCTGGTCGGAGGATCCTCCCTTTTCCATAGAGTATGAGTGAGCTTTACACCCTGTTAGTACAGCCCGATTATAGTACAGTTTGTGTGTGGTTTGTGGTTTGTACTTGTCTACGGAGTGTTTGTATCTTGTATGAGTTTATATTAGAGTGCTAGTTTTTAATGGATGACGTTTGCTACCTGATTGTGTCTGTATGCATAGTCTGTTTTATATGTACTTTTTTAAATGTCTTTGAGATATATTGGGACCCTCGGGTCGCGGACCTTTGGAGCGTACGAGGGGCCGAAGCCAAATCGCAGAGGCCCCTTTGACAATTTTAAATGATAAGTATTATTGTTACCTACTCTACCTTTACATATAAGATTATTTGTTCTTGTAAATTTACGTGGTAACATTTCATTGAGTTCGAATACATTTCTGAATGAGACTGTTATCCATCTGTTACTGTAAGAGCGAGGAGTCTCGGACAGATTTAATTATTCTGAGAAATTTAAAGTCATCCGCATACATCAACATTTCAGAGTGCCGAAAACAGCTAATGTCATTAAGTAATGAATTTTTAAAATTAAATTGGCCCCAGATGTAAGCCATGTCTCCATGTCATGTCTCTAAAAGAGATATTTTATACGTAATAACCGTTTAAATAAAGATCTATCTGCTAAAAATTAAATCACTAGTTCAGCTGCTTTGAGGCAGCTGCCAGTTGAGAGTCATAAGCCCGCAACTTATAAGAAAGGATTTTGTGGGAACCTTTATCAAAGGCCTTTCTGAAGTCAGTATATATGACGTCAGCCCGATGACCAGCATCAACAGCTCCAATTAAAAGTTCTGTCAATGATAGATTAGTACTTGTTGTTCATGATCCAACAAATCTGTGCTGGTGATCGCTAATGTAGCTTCAGATGGCTTTGGAAATGTGGGCAGAGAAGTAACCTAAACTCTGGCAAACTTTAAATGAATTGAGATCGGTCTATAGTTTTTATGTTGTCATTGTTATCACCACCATCTTTGCCATTATCCATTTTAACGGGAATATGCCAGAACTTAAGGATTTGCTGTATATGAACATAAGTGGACACACTTACTTCGCCGCACAAGCTGTAATAAATATTGCCTTTGTTAATTTCTAAGCTTTTGAATTTTTTGAGTATGATCTCTCAGCTAATATTTAGAACCTCCCTCGACAGCCTTCCGTACCAAACATCACACCCTCCATGATAGTCATACCCCAGCTAAGTTTAAAGTTCTCATCAAGATGAATTAAATAAGCACTAACACGATGTAACTGCTGTAATCTGTCGTACAGCTCTCTCAACTGTCTTCCGTCATCAGATGATCTCCAGGTCTTTCTTTTGTTGAAGCGTCATTAGAACGACATATCTATATGTGCCAAGTTTCAACAGAATCGGTTCACAAGTGATCATTCAATAGGTGAAAAATCATTTAACCCCTATTTTTCTACCCTCGGGGTGGATTTCCTTTTTTAAATTTAAATGGGAGCAACTTAAAGGTAACTTAAAGTACGAAATTCACGCGGACGAAGTCGCGGGCCAAGTGCTAGTTTGAGATATATACAAAGACGATGTACCTGGGATAAAGTTACCGTATCCACTACAATAGGTACAAAGTATTTAAATTTAAACAATGACAGATAAATTAACTATGTTTATAGATACATGGTGCTCACTGCTTCACTTTAATTCCTGTTTTGTTTTGTTGACATTGTTTTGTTTATATAAATATATTTTTTTATGTAATAATTTGCACGCCGTAAGGTAGACTGTAGCCGATCTCATTAAAGGCGGAACCTTCAGGGTAGCCCGCGAAATTCAAATTTTGTTACGTTTTTTGCAATTTGCAGGTCACTGTCAGGTTGTATTTTGATTAAAATAAGATTCGCGACCGTAAAAAATATGGCTTTATAGAATTATAATCATTAGAATCAGCAACACATCTCTATAAGTTCATATTACCCTATTGAATGACTATTTCATGAAATCATGACATTTGAGGGCAATTCTAACTTAAGGAGTTGTGTTGCTGATTCTAATGATTATAATTCTGTAAAGCCATATTTGATACGGTCGTGAATTATATTTAGATCACCATACAACCTGATACTGACCTGCAAATTGCAAAAAACCTACGAAAATTTGAATTTCGCGGGCTACCTTGGCGCATGCCCCTTAATGTATGTACAACATCTTATAACTGTACCTGTATCCATAGCAAATAAAGTTCTGATTCTGATTCACATATTTACAAATATAAACTGAAGACGATTTTTCGTAATTAATTTAATGTATGTTTGAGTATTTAGCCGACTCACCAATGATGCTTAAACCTCTTAACCCGCCTGCCACTATATGCAGTTTTTGGCAGCTTACAGATTTTATCCATGGACAATGTCAAGGGGTACTCCTCTTCGGTGACGAATTGTGTTTTGTTTGTACAAATATAGTCCATCGCGATGACGACATTTCCATAGTTACAGCCATTGGTGTTTGGTGAGCAGTCTAGCAGTTCCTGAGACGAAAAAAACTATGATGCGGAAGCGAAGAATTAGGTGTTGTAGGTTAACTTGGAAGAGGCCCAACAACTTAGACGGCTACATTATCTCAATAAGGCGAACTACACTTCGCGCGCACTCTATGTCGCTCACCGCTCGACGCCGCGCGACGTGTAGTTCAACTTGGGAGGCTCAGTAGAAGAGCTATTAAGGCGACAATAAGTGCCAGCGACCTTGAGCGAGTTGGAGGAGCATGCGAAACTTTTAAGCGAATAAAATTGCACAGAGCGTCAGCGTCTACCCGGACATTAGTCAGCGATGCACTGCCGCCCGTCGCCCGCAAGAGCCCACACTTCAACGCGCATCAAGTTTATTCGCAAAAACAACCCACCTTGATTTATCAAACACAATACAAATAAAAGCCGTTTAAAAAAAATTGGGTAATTAATTTATCTTTTATATGGTGATTTCATGAAAATACGCCCGATAGTTATTGCGTGATTATCGTTTTTGTGCTCGCGTTAGACATTACTTTACAAATTAATTACACTATGTTATAAAAATATAATTTCAAATATTCACATATCAAATTACGAAGAAAATAGTCTAGTTTATCATATATTTTTTTCAAACAAATAAGGCTATTCGTTTAGACGTGATGTTCAATTTGAAATCATTAAAAGTCGTATATCTGCGCCTTAATACATAGTTCGTGTGACGAGAGTAAAAGAAGAAGAGGTGGTACCTGTATGCTCCTACTCTTGTAATCATGTAACTGTATTGCGGACATCGACTCCAGGACTCCAACGATGCCGAAGGCCCAACATCCATTACAAAGCTTCTGATTTAAAACCGGCTTTACGACACCTTTTTCTCGCCTGAAAACGTTAGGTTCAGACATTTAGATATTAGCTGAGGATCGAGCCAAATGACGTATGTCCAGTAGTGAATTGTTAATAGGCTCATTGTGTTGCCACCATTGCATTGTATGTAGAATTAAATACTGATCAAAACAAATCCAAACACGACATATCAGCTATTATTTTTTCAAGAGTGTACTAGTGTGCTGGATATCTCGGCTGCAGCATCAGCTCATCATGTTGCCACCATTGCATTGTATGTAGAATTAAATACTGATCAAAACGAAACCAAACACGATATATCTGCTATTTTTTTTTAAGAGTGTACTGGTGTGCTGGATATCCTGGCTGCAGCATCGGACAAAGAATTCCATAATCTTGCATATTTATATAGCGTACATGGGTGTTTCAAATTTTAGGTCACACATATGTTTGAAAGTAAAGTATATACCCATTATGCGTTTAAGGTCCTTACCGCAGCTAACAAAAGAGCTGATTACCATGAAACGGCTAAACCGATTTTGATAAAACTTGTCTAAGAACCATCGCTAGAAAACCTGCTTTCAGATAAAAAAAACCGCATTCAAATCGGTTCACCCGTTTAAGACCTACGGTGCCACAGACATACACACAGCAGACACACAGACACACACACACATAGCGGTCAAACTTATAACACCCCTCTTTTTGCTTCTGGGGTTACAAAACCGGCTTAACGACACCTTTTTCTCGCCTGAAAACGTTAGGTTCAAACATTTAGATATTAGTTGAGGATCGAGCCAAATGGCGTATGTCCAGTAGTGAATTGCTAATAGGCTGATGATGAGGATGATGGTTTAATTCGTCATGGTATGTCTGTTTCAAACTTATCTAATGAAAACGTAAACAAATGGATCACAAAACGTACCTGTGGATGTTAATTTCTAGTGTCACGTACAAATTGAGTGCCTTGATTTGATTATTTGAATACTTAAACCTAAAATTCTAATTTTAAATCACCATAAGATCTTTTTCATTTGACAATTGAGGGTAATTTTATAGCCTCTATTTTAGTCGATGATTTTTCAATTACGATTTAATAATGTTATTCAAACAAAAAGTGTTAGAAAAAGTGGTGAGATATAAAGTTGAAATCTTCTGAATACAGATGCGTTACTAATTCGCTTTAGTAAGTGATTGCATAAGAATTTAACCTGACTAGGGTTTGTTTAGACTTTCATCAGTTATTTTTGGAACAGACTATACATGTTAGGTACTTACCAATCAAATGATAATGGTATGTTATTCCCATATGTTTTGTTGATAAATGGTTCGTAATTTGTCTGCGAGCCCGTACAATCCATTTGACTGGGTGTGCACCCATGCGCAGCTGTAAGGGGTTTTAGCAACATACGGTCGGCGAATTCCTGTTCCGACATATCAGAGAACTTTGTCAAACCAAATACTGTGTTGTTTTCTAGCCTATTTAATCGGGCTATGTCCTTTAGAGATGCCTGAAATTGGAAAATTATTAGGCATTTAAATATATCTACTCGAATATGATTGAATAATAATAACATCAGACCTGTATTTCCCGTCTACAGAGGTGTATAGTAGTAGTCCACATATCGCCAGTTAATTTAACCCCAAGTGAAGTGGTCAGTGGGCCGTCTTAGGGGCGGAGTAGTAGGCGATGCAGTATACGCTTAGAGGCACTATGAGCACCAAAGAAACCAAAAAAGTGTTGAAAATATTTTTATGGGACTTAATAAATTTGAAAAATAAAAATGAAACGGAAATCTTCCAATTTTATTGCAGCATCGGGTTAACCTTGGACCATAGAAACCATTTAGGTTCTGAGAAGCATGGCCCTATGATTCACGTAGGTGTTATCGACGGAGCCTAGTTCTAGTCATCAATTATGAATGGTTTAAAAAAAAAAAAACCACTAAGGGGATGGAGGGGTCTTCGTTTGGTCGCTTCGCTCGATCACTAGACCCCTTCATCCCCGTTGAACCTAACCTGTCCGAGTCGGGGCGCCCCAAGTCCCGAGCTCGGTTCGCTTTGCTCTTGCATCCTAAGCACAGACTAAGTTCTTAAAGGGATCCCTTCGACATAATTTTTACGACAGCGGCTGACCGTAGACAAAAAACGCCAAAAACGCTTTTAGCTTTATACTTATGTTCTTTACGATAGAACCGAGAATTTAACGATTTGCGAAAATACACAAAAAATATATTTTTTGTGTAATTTGACTTTTCCTCAGTAAGTTAAAAAAATACTCGAAGTCCTTTTCCTCGGAAACATGAACCGTTTCCGCGGAAAAAGACAGAGTATTTTTTAAGGGCCATGGGGCCATTCGTAGGGCAATGCTACTCAAAAGTTAAATGGTTTCTATAGACAAGGTTAACCCGATACTGCAAACAAGTTGGTAAATTTCCAAAAAAAAATAGACTTAAAATATACGAATATTTTAAGTCCTCGCTCCATAGCGCCCCTTTTTTGTTCGGATTTGGATAGGAAATCACCAAATAACTTCTCCCGCTCTAGGCTGAGCGGGAGGGCGTGTCAGAATGTTACTGTCTAAAACCCACCCGTGTTCCTTCAGTTGCCTGTGTGCCATAGCCACCGTAAGAAACGCTTTTGGGCAAACCCGCAACCCTGGCAGGCAGCGGCCCTGACGGACCCCGTCAATGTGTGCTGACATCTCTTAGGCGCGCATGGAATACAACGCGCCGTCGACCCAAACCTGGTCCTTACCGGATAGCCAGCTGTTCATAGCGCCCCTTTTTTTTGATGTGTAAACATGTTAGCGCTCGGTCTACGGTAGGGGCTAGCTGGGACTTCGAGCGTCAGACGCTCAAGCGTAAGACTTCGAGCGTCAGATGACGTCAGCGTAAGACACGTGTCTATGTGAGCGCGTGAACCAAACTGATGCGAGCTCACATGTTTACACTCAATTTTCGTGAGTGCCAAACCAACTCACACCGATTTTTTTTTTTTGGGTGGGGAATCATCGATTGACCTCTCCCGCTCTGGGCGGAGCGGAAGGGCGTGTCAGACTCTTACTGACTAAAACCCACCCATGTTCCTTCAGTTGCCTGTGCGCCAGGGCCACGGTAACTCTTTCGAACAATCCGCGACCTCGGCAGGCATCGGCCCTATCGGACCCCGTCAATTATGCTGACATCTCTTTGAGGCGCGCGTGGAATACAACGCTCGCCGTCCGCAGGCCCGCGCCTACTGTGGCCGGGAGTCGGCTATCGACTCCCGATGCCCAGGGTGTCTCCTCCTGCGGCGATTAGGGGCGTGAGGGCGCAATGATTGCCTCTCCCTCAAGCGTTCCGCCTTCTCCTTTGCGAGCATTACTGCTTCGCAGAAGGAGGTGACTGCTTCCCATTCCCTCTTGCTCCGTACCATGGCCTGAACCAGGGCCGGACGCGAGAGATCGCCGCCGCCGATCGCCGCCACGAGGACACGGCGGTGCTCTGCCCAAGCCGGGCAGACCTCCACCGTATGCTCCACCGTGTCCTCTGGTCGATCCCCACGATGACAACACCCGGGCGTTTCCTCCCGCCTTATCCGAAACAGGAACCTCTCGAAACAACCATGTCCGGTGAGGACCTGCGTCAGGTGGAAGGTGAGGACGCCGTGGCGCCCCTCAAGCCACTCCTCAAAGAGGGGACTTACCGCCGCAATTGTGGCGTGCCCAGCGCTGGGTTGCGACAGTCGCACTCTCCATGCCGCCATGAGATCCCGCCGGAGCTCTGTCCGCTGTGCCGCGATTCCTCGCGGCAGCGGAGTAACGCCCCGGCGTTTCGCCTCCTCGCGCCACTCCCAAATGTGCGCGAGGACTTTTGCCTCCAGATGCCATGGCGGTAATCCGGCAAGGAGGCTTGCCGCCTAGCAGGAGACCGTGCTGTATCCCCGGACCAGCCGGATGGCCGGACCAACCGGCGTGCTGGTCGGAGCCTCAATGAACGCGCCCACACCGGTGTCCCGTAAAGGGCCATGGACCGCACGACCCCCGCGTAGAGCCTCCGGCAGGAGGCGTTTGGACCCCCCAGATTGGGCAGGAGCCGCTTCAAGGCAGCCCCGGCCCCGTCCAGTCTGGGAGCCAAACGTCGGAAATGCTCGACGAAGTTCCACCGGCTGTCGAGGACGAGCCCCAGGTACTTCATCGTCGACTCGACGCCGATGTGAACCCCTCCCGCCATTATTTGGGAACCCGAGAGTGGCGCGTTCCGAGGACCATGAAAACACATGGCCTTGGACTTGTGCCGGGCCACCTCGAGTCCCAATTGCCGGATCCTCTCAATGACTGTCGCAACCCCGCGTGTCATTAATTCGGCCGCCGCCTGGTGCCACCTCCCCTGCGCCAGGATCAGCGTGTCGTCAGCATAACAAACGACGCTGACGCCGCTAGGGAGGTCGGCGCGCAGCACCTAGTCGTACCCGATGTCCCACAGATGCGGCCCCAGGACCGATCCCTGTGGGACACCGCACGACATCTCTCGCTAGTTCCATTCTCCCTGGTGACCGGGGTAGATGACGGCCCTGCCCGTCAGATAGGCCTCGACTATGCGACAGAGGTAGGTCGGCATCCGGTGATACCGGAGTGCCTCCCTGATACAACTCCAGGGCAGAGTATTGAAGGCATTGGCGATGTCTAGAGACACCGCCAAGACAACCCCACCCCGGGCCACAGCATCCCCCGTCGTGAGGGCTCGCACGCGCATGATGGCGTCCACCGTAGAGCGCCCCCTGCGGAAACCAAACTGGCTCTCCGCCAAATCCGGCCCCGCCCGCACCAGCCGCCCGACAAGGCGGTCTGCAATGACTCTTTCAAAGAGCTTGCCCACCTCGTCGAGCAGCACGATGGGCCGGTAAGCGGACGGAGAGTCCGCAGGGCGCCCCGTCTTCCAACGAAGTGGGAACTGGCCCCCCGCCAAGCATGTGCTTAGGAGCCCTCTAAGTCGAGGCCCGATAGCCTCCAAGGCCAGTACCCAGGCTTTTCCAGGTAGGCCGTCGGGTCCTGGGGCGGTATTTTTGGCACTCAGCCTACGTACCGCCACTCTCAACTCTACCTCGGTCACCTCAGGAGCATCGTCGTCGTCGTCCGTTGTGTGGTCCACAGTGAGCACCGCAGGAGGCGGAGCCATGGGCGGGGCAGTATGCTCCCCTCGCGAAGGGAACAGAGCGCCCACCACGCACTCCACGAGCTGAGGCCGGAGACTCTGCGTCAGCGGGGGAGCCCATGGGCGGAGTTTCTCCCGCACCATTTTATATGGGCATCCCCACGGGTCCCTGTTCAGAGTCCCCAGCTCCTCGCGGGCCAGTCCCCTGGCCCGCAGGATCTCCGCTTAGGTTCATAGCGCCCCTAAGGCTACACTCCAAACAGTGTCACTTCTATCACGCCTATGCTGCGTTTTTTTTTTTGAATAATTTCTCAAAGCTGCTTGTAACAAAAGTATATAAAGAAGAAAAATCTTACCTTAAAATTTTCGAACCTTCTCTCATACTCTGCATTGTTGTAAGTTTTATTAAAATCTCTCACATAACTGTCGAATCTTAACTTAGCCACGTCTACAACTTTTACATTTTTTTTTAACAGATTCATCAAATTGTTGTATAATGTCAAAACTGGGTTCCATTCAACCGTTAAGACTGTCGTTATAGATAGAAATATAATAATCAAAGTGACCCAACGCATTTTAAACACTTTTTATTTATTGAATTTTTAATAATTAAAAGACGTGTTTTGCACTAATACAAAGGGAACAAACTACTGTATAACTGACTGTACAGCACTGATATTCTCTTGTTGAACGTTTTCCAATACATATAAGTACCTAAGTACCTATTTATAACGTGATTTTGATTATATATTGAATAATATTATTAATTTTCCTCATACTTCCCGATATTTTAGGTAAATACCTAACGTATTATCATTTTCAAACTAATTTAAATCGTCCCCATAACTTTAAAAACATAAGGAAATACTAACTACATAAGGAAAAACTATTATAATCAATGTTTTTTGTTTTAACTAGTATTCTTTACTTTCCTTATATTCGAAATGAATAGTAGAGTGTTTAACACGGGTGAAAGTCATCAATTCCTTCCGACCCTTGTATAACAATCTTCTATTCTTTGTATATCCGCTTCAGTGATGTTACATAGACGTGGCATACTTATGAAATATGCATATTATGAATAATACATTTTTTTCATCTGTTATAATAACCGTTACATCTCAGAAACGGTGGCTCTTAGGAAAAAATATTGACATATTTTTATACATAATTTTATGATCTACAATTTTTGTCAAAGCTAATTTTTCTACAAAACTTATTATTTTGCTGAAAAACGCGAAAAACCCATTTTTGTGACAAATGACCTTGAACATTTTTTTTCCAGGTACTGGATCGATGGGGACTTTTCAGATTTCACATATAATGGTGCTCCAAATATACCTATCAATTTTTAGCTCTAGGTATGCGAATTTTTGTAACTTCACTACTATTTTTAGGTCTAATTCGACCGGACAATTGGTTCAATTAAAGTTTTCATCTTATGTGCATTTTATTTTAAATTCACTGGTACTGTTATAAGCATAAGCGGACTTAATGCTACACATCATCTAGTAGCCAACAGTTATTGTGCAAGATTTGGTGAGGCGTTTTATGCGCGTAATGACACGCGCGTATGCAGGTGCACGCGTTTCACTTCCGTAACTACGCGCGAGTTCAGTTATACGGGTCGAGTATTTGCGTCGTCCATTGTTAGGTAGGATGTGCATAGAGGTTTGCCACGTTAAAGCATAAAACCTTTGTTGATTTTCGTCTCTCATTCGGCATTTTTCACTCGAAGTAAAACGTCTGAACACAAAAAGCATTAAGTGATAAATTAATACATTAGTGACCCGATCCAACGATGTTGTATTTCGTCACTCGCCTATCGAATGATCGAAATGAGCAGACGAACGTTCATCCTATGATATGTTATTTCGTCGATGTCGTGGAATGAAACAAGAATAAAATTCACTGAAGCGAAGTGGCTGATATCAGCCTAAGGCGGATCCCACACTACAACGCGCTCCGCGATGGCGCGCAGAGAACGCGTCGCCGCGCGTGAATTTATACATACAAATATGCGCTTCTACGCGGGAAATTCGGCTCCGTTTCCCGCGCACCGTCGCGTGGCGCGTTGTAGTACTTGTATTGTGAGAACCGCATAACTGCGCGGTTCATTTGTTTGCCAGTCACGCATCCGTGCGTAGCGTGGCCGTAGGTCGCAATGGACGATCCCGCCTACACTTTCAAACAAAGCGGAGCTAAGTACACATAACATAACATCACGACTATTTTCCACGAAGGGTTCGGCACCAGAAGTGTGTATTCAGTCCATAGATTAGCTGCCTTTACGCGCGTTATACATACATTAGGTTAAAAAAGAATCAAAAGATTGGTTGTTACATTACATGCGGGTGTCGTGAAGGTTTTGCAAATAAAAAACAACTTAATTAAAACAGCGTTTTAATTATTATAGTATTAAGGCACTTCGTTCAGAGCTCTACAATATATATATTAACAAAGTTACTTTAGGCGTAATATATTACAATGTTTTACAAAATGGCTAGCGTAATAACATTAAATCAAGGAATGTTTACGCAACACGATCAACATTTTAAAACTGCACTGTAGAAATATTTTTTCTGAATAACAGCCTGTATTTATTTGTACAATAAAACATTGTATAATTATATTCTTTTGTTACAATAAGAACAACACAATTATAAACCCATCACCGGAATATTTGCTAACCGAGATTGTTATATCACTGGGTCTTTGTATGAAGACAATTGAATCCTCATTTGCTAAACGTGTATATCCGGGTCAGAAATTTTATCAACTAAATTCTATTCAAATTCTTGTTTCCAAGTGATGTCATTTTCACTCAAACAAATATCAACTTTATGTAATTAAGTAGATTTTAGAAAAACTAGTAAAGAAAAAGTTAGGTATAAAATTTGTTGAAGTTGTAGCGCAAACTGAACCTTCTGTATAGTATTAAAGTTATTTTTTCCAAATATACATTTATGTATTTATTTACCTTTCTCTTTTGTCACTCGTAGATCTTTGACAGTCGTTAGTCAGAAGCCCGAAAGTCTGGCAACCAGTCTTACCAAGGGGTTCCGTAGGTACCTTAAAAGGAAAAAACGGAACCCTTATGTCTGTCGGTCTGTCTATCTGTCAGTCTGTCAAGACCCTTTATCTCAGGAACGCGTGGAGGTATCAAGTTGAAATTAATATCAAATACGAAGGTCTACGTTCCCTTGCAGATCTAAAAAAAATCTTGTTTCTAAGTCAACGCAATAAAGCTTACGCAAGTTTACGCTCAAATTTTTGAGAACTATGCGACGAAAAATTTATATTTGAGATCTGTTTTACTATTGTTGTATCGTGATACTATTTTATTTTTATGAAAGTTTTTTGAATAAGTTCTTACTCTATACATTTTGACAAGACACAATTTTTTTTTTTCTGGCGTTTAGTATGTACATACTAAAAATATAATTGAGCGACTAAAAACTGAGCGATTGGCGGTGTCCTACGTTTGGGCAGCGCCTTAAGGGGTCATTGTACCATAATTATTTATTTATTCTGCATAAAGCTTACAGTCTAATATCTTTATAGGTAAGTAATAAACAATAAGCACTTACAATTGCCATTTGCAAGCGAATTAAAAATCTGCTGCTGCATACATTGTTCGCACAACTCGACAACATGTATGGAACAACAGATTTTGTTTTTCGCGATTTCAGCTATGGGCCCGTAGTAAAAGTTGTTCAGAATGATGACCCCTTCAAGCGGAAGTGCCAGGGTAGCCCCGAAATTAAAAAATTCTTACGTTTTTTGCAATTTGCAGGTCAGTGTCAGGTTGTAGGTATGTTGAACAAATCATCAAATAGCCATTCAATGTGATGAACTTAAGAGGGTTGTTTTGATGATATTAATGATTTATTTATTATTTATGTTACAATTTTTGACGTTTTTTTTTAAGATTCTGTAAATACTTTGTTCAACATACAACCAGAAGCAGTCTCACCAAACCCGCCGGCACCCGCCGGCACCGCCAACATGGAGTCATCGACACGCGCGGGTACAAGTCGCCGACGACATGTTTTTTTTTTTATAAAGCCGCCGCCGCTGGGGCTGTTTTGGCGGGTTTGGTGTGTAGACTGCCTAACACTGACCTGCAAATTGCAAGAAACCTAAGAAAATTTGAATTCCGCGGGCTACACAGGCGCTTTCCCCTTAAGAGATTTTAGTAATTTCATTTAATCCTTGTTTATGCTAGATAACTAAAACACCTTAAGGCGCTTCCCCGACCAAACGACCTTGAGCGTTCGGTCCTTCTCTGTCCCGTCGCTGAGTCTCGCTCTGTCTCGCTCCCTACGCACGCTCTTTTATCATAAAATTCACAAAAATAATGAAATTATTTTAATAAAAAAAGATAAGCGATGTTTTGAAATAAAATAAAACGTGATTTTTTTAGATATTTAAGTTATCTATCCATTAGTATAATCCTCAAATTAATAGAACGTCACCTTTAGAATAAGATGCATGTAATCAATAATTTTAGTCACTTTTTTATTAGGAGATTTTAAATGTATTTAAAACATTTAAAAACAAATAAGAATGGGCAATGTGATGATAGGATATCGAACATTAATAACGTGCTTTTAGATGTAGTTTATTACGCATAGTGAATGAGTTAATAGCCTGTGAATAACGCACTATGGCAAGGTTTTGATCGGGGTACCGCCTTAATGCTAAATAATATGAATAAATTGATTTAAAGATGGAAGACGCAGGACAAGGCGGATTGTTAAAATATAAGTATTAATTACAATAAAACGTTTTTACCTATAGGGAAAATAACCAACTTACATGAATAAAAAAAAACAAATTTCTTACTTACTGTGCTATTATTTATTCAATACAGTTCTGTAGAAATGTGTCATTATGACGGACAATAATAAGTACGAGTTTTTTTTAAAGACACATTAAAATTACATACTAGATAATTTATTATAATATTAACTTAACATAACTAAAAATTCGCAAGTAGCTATGTTTGTATGTTACAATTTCGCGCTTAAACCACGGAACGGTGTACGAAAAAAATTGGCAAGAAGATAAGATGGCATCCTGGGGAAGGATATAGGCTACTTTTTGTCCCGGTAGCACTTCCCGTGAGATAATTTCGACATCCACGCGGGCGAAGCCGCGGTCAGAAGCTAGTAAAATATAAACGCAAAGTCTTTTACATTTACACCTGTCAGCTCTATGAAGTTTAAATGAGAGAAACAGTATGAAAGTAAAAATATAGGTACTAGGTAAGTACAGTCAACCGAAAATGTTGATAAAAATGTCTATTAAAAAAAAACATTGTTTTTTATTTATTATTTTTGTATCTAACTGTTTTACTGTGTGTACATAAATAATAAAATAAATAAATAAAGTAAATATTTATGAAGTTAATCGTTTAACTTCAGAAATATGGAGAATGAAATACGGAAAAATCAATAACTGTATAGTCAAGTATCAAAAGCATCACTATTCAGTTGTGGAGAAAAGATGGCGCTAGTCGTCCTGTATAGCAGCACCTCTTTCTCTCACAGACAGACGTAGGTTCTGTAACATACATACATAAACTCACGCCTTCTTCCCATGGGGGTAGGCAGAAACTGCAGAACGCCACCTGCTACGATCCTTAGATAGGTACTCCTTTTGCCTCGTTTACGTTCATACACCTAGTCATACACGCACGCCGGTTGCGCATACTACGCACCTGACCTTTCTGAAGAACTTCACCAATAAGGTCACTATATATCCTCCTAGGGCGACCCCCCCCCAGTGTTCCCACTCACATCTGCCTTGTATATACCTCTTGTTAGTCGCCTTTCATTAATCCTCTCATCATGACCGAACCATCTAAGCATACTCTTTTAAATTTTTGTCACCACATCTTTTAAACCGCACCGTTGCCTTATCACATCATTCCTCAGTCTATCATTCATAGCCACACCACACACGCTTCGAAAGGAACGCATTTTCTTTTAAATCGCGTCCATCGCAGTGACCTGTTCAGCGATGCCACATACGTCTGCGATGTCGCCATGCTTCATAGCAACCTTCACGTATCCCTGTTCTCCGAAGTCTTTCCCGTAGGAGTTCCTGACGATGTAATATGGTATGCCGGTTTCCGCTTCGTGCCCCTCATATCTTTTGTAGCCAACAATCTGGACCACGTGGTTTGCAATACCGCGACTGCAAAAGTAGAAATAAATTATTACCGTTATAATAAAATATGTCAAAAGAGCCTCCGGCCTCGTTGGTATAGTGGTCGCAAAGGCTACTGCTAAGCATAAGGTCCTGGGTTCGATTACTAGGTCGTGCAAAGTGTTTATGGGTTATTCCACTTGGACTTTCTCAGTACCTAGCAGGCCAGAGGCTGCATTTGTGCCCTATTGATGGCAATAGGGTCGCCCCCTATTACATGGTACAGAATGTGGTTGTACTGTAAGTACTTACCCTTGAAGTTATATTATGTTATGTTATCACTTACGTGCAAGCCCTTGTGATAACGCCTCCGATGTAGTTCATCCAGTTACGAGCGTCGACAGTAACAACGAGGGGTCCGTGCAGAGCTATATATTCCACCATTTTATCTTCATCCATGTAGCTGCAACATTACAAATGAAAACAAAATATTAAGACTAGCTTTTGCCCGCGGCTTCGCCCTCGTGTATGTAAGAACCTACATGCGCATGAAGAATTTTATTATCCCATGGGAACGTACTATCGAGATAAAATGTATCCTTTGTCCTAACCCTGGTCATGGTCTATCCGTGTGCCAAATTTCATCCAAATCCGTTCAGCCGGGTAACAGACAGACATACAGACAAACAGATTTACTTCCGTATTTATAATATTAAGTAGTATGGATCTGCAAAACACAATGCTAGTTGCTCATTATACAGCTGAGATTATCATGAATCGAATGTAGGACTTGGTTATGTTATGAAGGCGAATGGTCCGCCAGGCATTCCTCAGGCCCAACAAATCACTACGTAGGGGTTATTGGAACGAGGCGGAGTGATTCCGGGAGGCCATGTCCGAAGTATGTGACGTGGCAATGCCCCGGGTCCAGCCCGGACGTACTTGGCGCCAGGTGTACTGGTGGTCCCCGGAGCTAACGTCTGTGCGCGAGGCGTGCGTTGCTGCGCGACGTCTGTACACCAGGCACCGCAGGCTCCGTATCCGCCCTCCGGATACGGAAGCCATTCAGGCGGAGCTGTACGAGGGTTACAGAGCGGCGAAGACCGCCCTCCGAGCGGAGATACTGCGGGCCAGGGGATTTTGCGGGCCATCTTTAAGAAGATTGAGTGAAGTTCCTCTTATACCAATTTTTTCCAGTTTGTTCACAAGGATTGATACAGAGCCAGTGTCAAACGCCTTTTTTAAGATCCAGGAAGATAGTTAAACATTTTTGCCATTATCAAGTTGATTAGCTACAAGCGAGCTTAGAGCGGTAACTGCATCCACGGTGGATACATTTTGCCTAACTCCGAATTGTGTTGGGGATAGCGTTTTAAATTTATTTAAATATTTGAGAAGCCTAATATTGATAATTTTTTCCAAGATTTTCAATATAACTGGAAGGACGGATATCAACCTGTAGTTTTTGACATCGTCTCTGTCCCCACCTTTGTGACTTGGAGTAGTAATAGATTGTTTAAGGGAGACCGGAACGATACCATCTGTAAACCAGAGATTTGGAAGATGGGTTATAAATGTTATAATTGGGACAGCTTCCTTACTTATATACTTTAAAAATCTTGTGGAGATAATAGGTCTTTACCTATGAAATTGCCGTTTTGTATGAAAAAATTTAAACGATTTTTTTTCATGAATTTTTTATTTGTATTAATCGAAGTAATCACCCATGCAATCAATGCATCTTTGCCATCGCAGTGGCAGTTTATTGATGCCCTTCTTAAAGAAATCAGCTGGACGGGAGGCAACAAATTCTTCAAAGGCATTTTGTACTGCCTCTCGGGTATTAAATTTTTTTCCCGCCAAGAAGTTATCCAAATTCTGGAAAAAGTAGTAGTCTGTAGGCGCAAGGTCTGGTGAGTAGGGCGGATGACGGAGAGCTTCCAACCCCAGTTCTTGCAACTTGGAGACCGTCTGCTGTGCAGTATGAGGTCGCGCGTTGTCGTGCAGGAGCAGCGAAGACGAGCGATTGACCAATGCTGGTTGGAGATGCGCCAGCTTCTCCATCATTGTGTTCAGTTCTTCACAGTACACATCTGCAGTAATGCTCACCCCGTTTGGTAAGAAGCTGTGATGAATCACACCGGCGCTAGACCACCAAACAGTAACCATCACTTTTCTAGGGGTAAGTTTTCGTTTAGGGCATTGTTTAGGTGCTGAACCAGGATCCAACCAACTTGCTGAGCGCTTACGGTTATCAAACAGAATCCATTTTTCATCGCAGGTAACAATGCGGTTCAAAATTCCTTCATTTGTGTGTCTGTTGAGCAGTGCAAGGCACGTCTCGACGCGTACTTCGCGCTGGCGATCATTGAGTTCGTGGGGCACCCATTTGTCAAGCTTTTTTACCTTGCCAATTTGACGCAAATGGACCAATATTGTTTTGACGCTAACGTCGAAAGCTGCTGCTAATTCAGCCGTAGATTGTGTATCATCAGCTTCCACAATCGCCTTTAATTCGTCATTGTCGACCAAAGTCTTCGGACGACCGCGAGGTTCATTTTTCAGGTCGAAATTTCCAGAACGGAAGCGAGCAAACCAATAACAGGTGGTGCGTTGGTTTGTAGTGTTAGCTCCGTAAACGTCGTTGATGTTGCGTGCCGCTTGTGCCGCGTTGCTGCCACGACGGTACTCATATTCCATAATTACTCGAATTTTTAACGTATCCATGATGACGAAAAAGATTGAAATGCGATGAAAATGTAACACTAATCAATAAAGAAATGACTACTTTTAGAAAAAAAAATCCATGTTTTTAAAATAAAATTAATTTGAAATTAGAATTCTTAGCCAAACAAAAATTATTTTGATTTGAAATGGCCAGTACTGCAGAACGGCAATTTCATAGGTAAAGACCTAATATTATCCCAGCCACATATTTAAAAATATTGTAACTGTAGACGATTTTTCGTAACAAATTTAATGTGTTTGAGTATTTAGCCGACTCACCAATGATGCAGAAACCCCCTAACCCGCCTTCCACTATATGCAGTTGTTGGCAGCTTACAGATTTTATCCATAGACAATGTCAAGGGGTACTCCTCTTCGGTGACGAATTGTGTTTTGTTCGCACAAATATAGTCCATCGCGATGACGACATTGCCATTGTAACAGCCATTGGTGTCTGGTGAGCAGTCTAGCAGTTCCTGAGAAGAAGAAAACTATGATGCGGAAGCGAAGAATCAGGTGTTGTAGGTTAACTTGGAAGAAGCCCATCAACTTAATCAGTCAGTATCACAGAATTTCAACATAAATAATGTAACCAATATTTTGATTTAAAATAGTGTCCATGGAGTTTCTTGCCCGTTCTTCTCCATAGGAACCTACCACGCTTTGGAATAGGCTACTAGCTTCATCTTTCTGACTGACTAACTCCTTGATAATTCAAAAGTGCCTGTAATTATTTTAATTCAAATAAATGCTTTAATTTTTTTTCTTGTTGGGTTGATTGCGATACTTATACCCGTTTCCACTAACAATAGGTGAAACCCAAATGAATGCCTTAATGCACGTTGTTGGATTTTGAAGTTTCGGTTTCGATAATTGTATGCAGTGACTTTGTTGTGAAATAAGAAGTATTGCAATGTTCAAAATATTATTTGTAGTTAGGTGTATGGCAACACCGACTTCCTCTTCCCTTTTTTCTCAAGAGACGCCATCGTGCGTGTGCACGTTATTATTCTGTCTGTATATTTTTCCATAATAAACTACAGTAAAAACAATACCTGGGACTTTCCACCTAACCTCCACTTGCAACAGATTTTAATATCAATTTATTAGAGGACTCATCGATCAAAAATTTAAAAAAAAATCAGCCATGTAACCTCAATCATTTATTTTTGGAGCCTACTACAATAACCGCTACTTCAGCTACATGTTTAGATAATATATTTCCTGACATTTTACCTACTAATAAAAAAAATATAAGCCAACTGGATTCTGACCACTGCGGACAACTGATTACATTTACTAAGCAAAATAAAAAAGTAGCTAAGAAAGATATTACTGTAGTGCCTAAAACTGCAGGTCACTTGGAGAACTTTAAAAATAAACTTTACCTACTTGCCTTACTTGCCCTACTTGCCTTACAGTGATGGTCCCAATGAACTGTACAATTCTTTTTATGCCATGTATTGTACAGAATTTAACTCAACATTTATACCCAAGCAGATTATGGTTCTTCAACCTTCAGCCTAACCAACCCAGCCACCAGCTTCAACCTATTTTTCTTTCTTTCTTTTCTTTCAGTGAATGGGCAACTAAAGGGATATTTAATAGTAGAATCAAACTTTTTGGACTTTATGAAGAAAAAATATATAATAAAAACAACCGACTTCCAAAAAATACACTACAAAGTGAAAAATAACTTTAATTTCGGAAGTCGGTGTCTTTGGATCTTTATTTTAGTTTTTTGCCACCGACTTCCGAAATTAAAGTTATTTTTCACTTTGTAGTGTATTTTTTGGAAGTCGGTTGTTTTTTTTGTCAAAAAGTTTTTATTTTTCACTTTTTAGTGGGTTAGACAATAATGTATCGCAGTTACAATAGCCTAATGTCAACTGCTCATCACCTTCTACAAAATATTTCGTTTCCCGATGCAAGGAATTGAGGAGTTTATTGTTGAGGATTCCTCTTGGTAAAAACCAGAAGAACTGGAGCTGATGGTGAAGCCACCATCAGCTCCATTTCACCATATGCATTGTGACAAGCATAAATTGCTTAGCAACCAACGAAAGAGCATTGCTAGAGATGACGCGATTACGCAACTTAAATTCAGTCTCAAATTAACGCATCAGCATGACTAGTAGGTAGTGGTTGCCCTATGAAAAACTTCAATCTTAATTGGGTATTATTTTTGTACGACCTGAATATTTTGGAATATTGAACCGTATGAAGTAAGCCCAACAAAAGGTAACTGCTGTAAAGCGTTGAGGAATTCCCTCGACTGTCTATGGTCTCCATCATCAGACCTGTAATGGCACATATAACACATATGGGTGCAAAGTTCTCATCAATATAAATGAATTAAGTCCAAACACAAGGTAGCTACTGTAAACCGTTGCGGAGTTCCCTTAACTGTCCTTCATCTTCATCATCAGACCCCTAATAACAGTCATAACACATCTAGGTATAGTATTCTCATCAATAAAAATTAATCAAGCCCAAACACAAGGTAACTGCTGTAAATCGTTAAGGAATTCCTTCAACTGTCTATGGTCTCCATCATCAGACCTGTAATGGCACTTATAACCCATATGAGTGCAAAGTTCTCATCAATATAAATGAATTAAAACGAATCACAAGGTAGCTACTGTAAACCGTTGAAGAGTTCCCTTAACTGTCCTTCGTATTAATTATCAGAGGTAATGGCAGTCACAACCCATCTAGGTGTAAAGTTCTCATCAATACAAATTAATCAAGCACAAACACAAGGTAACTGCTGTAAATCGTTGAGGAATTCCTTCAACTGTCTATGGTCTCCATCATCAGACCTGTAATGGCACTTATAACCCATATGGGTGCAAAGTTCTCATCAATATAAATAAATTAAGTCGAATCACAAGGTAGCTACTGTAAACCGTTGAGGAGTTCCCTTAACTGTCCTTCGTCTTCATCATCAGACCCCTAATGACAGTCACAACACATCTAGGTGTAAAGTTCTCATCAATACAAATTAATCAAGCCCAAACACAAGGTAACTGCTGTAAATCATTGAGGAATTCCCTCGACTGTCTTTCGGCTCCATCATCAGATCGATTCCAGACCTTCATTAAATTGTAGTTCTTCAAAATACTTAATGAAAAAATTAACAAACGCACTAGGCGCTCCTACGATTTTCGAAGGTTCCCCTCGATTTCTCCGGGATTCCATCATCAGATCCTGGTTTCCTTATCATGGGACCACCCTTGAGGTATGTCCTTTCTAACAAAAAAAGAATCATCCAAATCGGTTCACCCAGGAAAGAGTTATGAGCTAACACACATAAAAAAAAAAAAAAAAAAAAAAAAAAAAAAAAAAAAAAAAAAAAACATACAGGCGAATTGAGAACCTCCTCCTTTTTTTGAAGTCGGTTAAAAAGTAAAGAACTTCATCTATATGTTAAGAACTATTCCAAATTATTTAAACAAGTTTGTAGCGAAGCTAAGTGTCGCTATTTAAGCTCCAAGATTAAAAATAGTCAAAATAAAATAAAAACGACTTGGGAAATTATAAACAATGACACTGGAAGAGACAGAAAGCGTAGTAGTGACTACAGCCTTAATATTAACAATAAAGTTATAAAAAAAGATTTAGAAGTTGTCACTGTTTTTGAAAATTTCTTTGCCGATATTCCAGTCTCAACCACAAAAACTTTAAATTCTTCACCCACTGTTGCCAAGACCATATTGAAAAAAAGTGATATTTGTAACCATGTATTTAATTTCGACTTCGAATGTTAGTGCTCGTGATATTATTAAAACTTTCAATACACTTAATGTTAAAAAAAACTGCTGATCTATGGGGAAATTCCGTAGAGGTTGCAAAATGTATAATCAACACTGTAGCGCCTGAATTGGCAATTATTTTTAATAAATGTATTGACTGTGTAATTCCTGACTTAATGAAGAGTAGTAAAATAATACCTTTGTTTAAATCGGGTAGCACATCAGACCCCGCGAACTTAAGACTAATTTCTGTGCTACCCACCTTCAGTAAAATATTTGAAAAATTGATGCTAGATCAATTGCAAAGACATTTTAATAAACATAAATTAATAAATAGTAAACAATTCGGTTTCACAAAGGGTCGCTCTACTACCGACTGCTGGCGTTGAGCTTCTTGCACATATCTTTGAGACCTGGGAGAAGTCGCATGATGCCCTAGATATTTTTGTGACTTGTCTAAGGCTTTCGATTGTGTTTCTCATCATACATTGGTCAGGAAATTACATCACTATGGTGTTAGAAACACTGCCTTGGATCTTCTTATTTCTTATTTAAATAATAGGATCCAAAGAGTGAACGTTAACGGCAAGCAATCCGCGGGTTCTATTGTCACAATGGGAGTTCCGCAGGGCCCAATTCTTGGCCCTTTTTTATTTCTCGTATATATTAATGACCTACATTGCCTTGTAAAGAACAGTCATGAAATAGTGTTATTTGCAGATGACACATCACTTTTATTTAAGCTTAAACGATAACAGACAATTACTGACGATGTAAATAATGCTATCGCTAAAATAGTACATTGGTTTAGTGTTCATAATTTACTTTTAGACGAGAAAAAGACTAAATGTATTAGATTTCTGACACCTAACGTTAAGCAGTTGAAAACCAATGTACTAGTAAATGGGATAGAATTGGATCTTGTGGACACCACTGTGTTCTTAGGTATTACTTTGGACTCGAAGCTACAGTGGGGCCCACATATTACCAAATTGTCGAAGCGGCTAAGCTTTGCAGCCTACGCGGTCTATAAAATCCGTCATATGACTGATGTCAAAACAGCTTGATTAGTATATTTTAGTTATTTCCACATTTGTTATATTTTTGTTTTCCGTACGGCATTTTGCTGTGGGGAAATGCAGCCGACATTCAGGCTATATTTGTGCTGCAGAAACGAACCATTCGAGCAATTTATAACCTTAGTTGTAGGCCTTCATTGAGGGATAAATTTAAGGAAATAAACATAATGAAAGTCGCATCTCAATATGTATATGAGAACCTGATTTATGTAAAAAAGAATATGAATCTATATTCTAAACACAGCGACATTCATTATAAATACTAGAAACAAAGATTTACTCATTGTGCCCACGACTATGCTCCAAAAAATTAGTAATTCATTTAAGTGCCAAAGTATACGTTTTTATAACAAACTCCCAAGTTTTGTTAAAGAACTGAGCCTCAATAAATTTAAATCATTTATTAAACAGAAACTCTGTCAAAAAGGTTTCTATAAAGTTAAAGATTACTTGGATGACAAAAAGGCTTGGGATTAATTAAGCCGCTTCAATGTACCCCCGAGCAACAATCCATTTTATATTGTGAATAAGTGTTTTAGAATTAATCATGTCATTTTTATTGATTTTCATCAAAGACATTAAATTATTTACTCAACAATAGACGGGACATAGCGAACAAAATCGTAATCCGATACACTCGTCCTAGTGGGCAAAACTCGCTCAGTCTAGCGTGGTATGCCTACATGCCGCTCTAATTTTGCTATATTATGCTATGTGGGTCATTCTTGTTTTTTTTTTCCTCTCAGCTAGTTTTAATCATAGTCTGGCAGTTTGAGTAATTTTTGTGGCTTACCCAAACCTCCTTTCTTTCGACGACCAATACGACGACGATTTGACGAGCAATAGCTCGTCAAATCGTTGAGCTCCTTATTTTCTGAGTTGAGCTGCACTATTACTGAAAAATGCATGCACTGACTGGACAGGTCCACTCAATCTCTGTGGTTTTTCCTCAAAAGACCATTTCAGACACAAATCTACATGGTCTTCACACGATCTGACCAAGATTATGTCTGGACTTTAAAAGAGACTGTGACCTCTGAGTTTGTTTCGGTCTTTCTTCTCAGAGTAGTCAGATAGGAAACGCCGACCTCATCTAGTTTTTAAAATATGATTGACGTGTTAAAGTGTTTGTACAAACCTATTTCCAGAAATAAAATCATTTATCATTTATCGGCGCTAAGCCAAGCGTTGCAAATCAAGTGAAAACGGGCATTCCTGGCTCAATTGATAAGTATCTTACACGGTTCGTGCGGCGAGCGAGAGCATAAAATATGGTACCTCTATGCTCCTACTCTTGTAATCATGTAACTGTATTGCGGACATCGACTCCAGGACTCCAACGATGCTGAAGGCCCAACAACCTTGACACATCTTCTGATTTAAGACCGGCTTTACGACACCTTCGTTTCGCCTGAAACCGTTAGGGACATCTAAGTACATAGTAAAAGGGCGTTGAAATTCGTCGTTTATTAAAAAAGAATCTGCTGTTCCATACATTTTGACCGTGTAGTTATTGCACTTTTTTATGAAACAGCTGTTTTTTTTTTTGATAACCTACGAATTCTTTCTACGTAGGGAGGTTCAGAATCATGTGCTGAATTCAAGGTTAAGCAAAGTTTGCGCGTCGATATCCCCGCCACCCTGTATAGTACCTACCTTAAGAGGCTTACAAGAGCTAAAGCGCGGTCACTGTCGGATTGCATAGAAAAGAAAGAGACGCGCGATGACACAACGCTGGTAATTTATTGCAAAATATGAAGCAATTATGGATTTACAATAAATCTATTCATTGGACTAAAAAATTAAAACACTATCACGTTAGTATTTTACTTGTAGAATAATCTGACAAAAAATCTGAATGTTTGCATGTATAATAGTACGGTTTTTAATCGTTGAAAGAATTTTTTAGAGGTATCTTCGTGATTTTTTTCTGTCATATCAAGTTAATTGTATTATGTTTTCAACACACTATCTAACTAGCATATATCCAGAAGAATGTCATATATTTTTCTGATTTTGGTTACTGCAGTGGATCATATATTTTTAGGCAATATAAATTCGCGTTTAGGTCATGTAGTCCCCTTAAATCTCTTTGGTCCAGAAGCATGAAATTTTGCACAAGAGCTTCGTTCCTAACGAAGATTAGCTAAACGGGTTAAATGGAGGATGAAAGTTTGTATGGAATTTCGTGATATTTGTCGATGTGAAATCCCAGCGGGCGCACGGCTTGTTCTGTCATTTAACTTATATAATTACGAGTATGTGGGACTTGTGCCAACTCGTGGGTTTAACGATACAAAATAATTTCAAAAATACTTAAATCACACCAGAAATGTAGGTGTACAACAAAATAGGCCTAGAAATGTCAGTAGATATAGATTTAAAAGAGTGTGCATGGAGTTTCTTGCTCGTTCTTCACCATAGGTACCTAGTAACTACGCTTTGGAATGGACAACTAGCTTCATTTTTCTGACTGGCCAACCGACCCCTTGACAATTCAAAAGTGCCTGTAATTGGATTATTTAAAATAAATGGTTTGAGTTTATTTTATTAATACCGACAGTTTTTTTTTTAATACCCAGCGTAAAATTTCTCCCTTACACCGTGAAGGCCCCCCACCAAGGCAGAAAAAATATAAATATGTATTAGATTTTTATATTGGGATTCCGTTAAGTACTGGTCCTGTGGGCTGATGATGAGGGTGATGGATTAATATCTTACCAATCAAATGATTGTGGTATGTTACCCACATAAGTTTTGTTGATAAATGGTTCGTAATTTGTCTGCGAGCCCGTACAATCCCTTTGCCTGGGTATGCACCCGTGCGCAGCTGTAAGGGGTTTTAGCAACATACGGTCGGCGAATTCCTGTTTCGACATATCAGAGAACTTTGTCAAACCGAATACTGTGTTGTTTTCAAGCGTATTTAATCTGGCTATGTCCTCTAGAGATTCCTGAAATTAGTAAATGATATGAATAATTCGAGCCTACTATTGTCCCACTGCAGACAAAGGCCTCTTCTCATGAAGAGAAGGCACGAGCATTGATCACCACGCTTGCTCACGACGGGTTCGCGATTTCTCCTTAAAAAAATCTGGGAAGCGGTCTAAATGGCTGAAGAGGAAGTGCATCTTGATGCTCATGTTACATTCTAGTCTTTGAAAGTGCAACATGAGCTTGCTCAATGTGTTGAAGGTAGTCTAGAGACTCTTTATTTCCTAAGAAATTTTACACATCCCAAACAAATTCAATCCATGCAGATTTCTCTTTAGCTGTCATACAGTCAGTAAAATTTTGATCCTATAGTAGTTCCCTGATTTGAGGACCGTTAAAAATAATAGCTTTTATTTTTTCTGTGCTCAATTTCGGGAATATTTTATTGATGATTAGTCGGTTTACGCCAAATCATAGGACTTTTGAACTTCAAATTAGGTCTTTTTTTACTAGCCCTTATATGCAAAGATGTTACGCAACTACCACATACAAAATTTGGGATCCATGGCTTACTAAACAATTGTAATGGCGTCCCAAATAAGTCCAAGTAGGACTTTTTTATAAAGTCAGACGCACTTTAACTACATTCTCGAAACATATATTCACCACAAACAGCACAAAAAACTATTTGGATCGTTTAAGCAAGTTTTTCTTAATGTAGGCATATCGATTTACTTATGGAATTTAATAATTTATTGCACTAAAGAAAAAATATTAGTAGTCCGCGTAATAAAATTTAAGAAGTACTTACCTGTATCACACATATTAGAGCTGCTAGAAAAAAACTGAGGGTAGATATGAAATCAGCGAATTCAAATTACTAAGAAACAGTTTAGAAACTTCGAAAACAAAAAAACAAAAAGTTAGTTTGTTTACCAGTGTAATTAGTAATAATTAGTGACCGACGTGTACGAGTGCCAATAAATACTTTTTCTTTCTTTCTAAGGGCGTTGAAAATAATCAAAGGTTATTTAAAAAAAAATGCTGTAGGTAGGTAGGTACCATACATTTTCACCGCGTAGGTATAGGTGAAAAATTTCTACGCTAGGGGGTAGCGCAGAATTTTTTCGCCGGTTATCAAAAAACATCGGCTGTTTCATAAAAAAATTGCGATAGATACCCATAACTACGTGGTCATAATGTATGACACAGCTTTTTTTTTTTAAAAAGCTTCCAAAATTTTCATCGCCCCTAGAAAGAAAGAAAACATAGTTATTGGGACTCGCAGAGGATTATCACAAAACTAAGGGCTAGGGGCTTCAGCACTATGTACTGAATCCAGGAATCTGTACCAGGCTCCGCGTCGATGTTCCAGCCACCGAAATGTGGGCTACTATGTACCTCTGTCCCTAGTCTATGTCTAGAAACGTGCTGAATTCATGGTTAGTTTGTGCGTCTTTCTTTAACACCTACAAGTGATATTTGGATTTTTCATAGAGAATTTCTAAATAGCAGCCGGTTAAAAAAAAAAATAAAGAAGAAAAAATCTTACCTTAAAATTCTCGAACCTTCTCTCATACTCTTCATCGTTGTAAGTTTTATTAAAATCTCTCAAGTAACTGTCGTAGCTTAACTTAGCCACGTCTGCAACTTTAACATTTCTGTTACTCTTCCAATTGTCGTATAATTTGACGACAACAAGCCATTCAACGGTTATAACTGTAATAATAAGAAGACAAATAACCAACTCTTTCCAACGCATTTCAAGTTTTTTTTTTAACCAAATATAAACAGGAATAGAAGTGTTGTACACTGGTACAAAGGATATAAACAAATGTAGGTATATAATTTTCCTGTAGAACGTTGGCCTGCACGCATAAACATGTAGGTATGTCGCATGAGGTAATTATTATTACATATTATATTTCCTTGTGGTTTGGAATATTTTAGGTAGATGCCGTTGTAACTCAGTTTATCACTACATACTAGCTGCGCCCCGCGGTTTCACCCGCACAAGTCTCGATCCCGTGGGAAAAGTGAAGAAAGTATGTCCTAATATAGGTCATGGTCTATCCATGTGCCAAATTTCATCCAAGTCTGTTCAGCCGTTTTAGAGTGAAAGCGTAACAAACAAAACTACAAAAATCTAATATTTTCACTTTACAATATTAGGTAAGATAATTTTATTCTAATCATTATCAACTAAACTCAACTTATAATAAAATAAAATAAATTCTTTTAATATCTACCTTTCAACATATTTAACGAATGTTTTAGAAAGCGAATGCAATAATTTGCAATCTACTTATAATATGGGTAACTTTTCCTCTTAACACTTGAACTGCAAAAACCGCCCTTATTACTACGAATGCAAAGGCGCTGTGTAATCGGCCAAGTGCTAGCAAGCACTGCGTGCGGTTGAATGTACATAATTAAGGTCTAAAATATGGCTTACATAAAATAAAAAAAAATTGATCTAGGAAATTGTTTAAAATAGGTAAATAAAAAGTACGTGTTTTTTTTTATAAGATAATGTTTCGTGTGTTGTTTGAAACGTTGTAACGTAAGTACCTACTGGAAAAATAAGTAGGTAGGTACCTACCTACATGAATATTTAAACAACAATATTCTTAAACAGTACAATTATTTATTAAATACAATACTTATTGTGGAAACCCATTGTTAGTTTTTTTAAGGAAACATTAATATTACAAACGGAATAGATAGAATACTCGTTATTATGTACACCATACAAATAACAAAGATAGAAAACATTTTTATTAATAAATAATAAACTAGCTGCTGCCCGCGGCTTCGCCCGTGTGGATGTCGGAAATTATCTACAGGAATGTGCTACCGGGATAAAAAAAAGTAGCCTATGTTACTCCTTAGAACATCAGCTATCTATCTGCCAGTGAAAGTCCCGTCACAATCGGTCCAGCCGTTTCGGAAATTAGCCGGAACAAATAGACAGACAGACAAAAATTGTAAAAAAAAATATTTTGGTATATGTACCGTATATACAACCATATGCATTTCGTAAAAGGCGGTTATTTTAATATTTCAAACAGACAACCCATTTTATTTATCTGTATAGAAGATGTACCTATAGATGTAAAGATTACAGATATGAATGTAGAAATAAGACTAATTACTATTATTAATTTGCTCTATGGCGTTTAAATTAAAAGAAAAAATATAAAAGTAGAAAAAGTAGTCAACAGAAACGGTTGATTAAATAAACTAAGAAATAAGGATAGGTCAGGGTCCGTTTACGCCTGAAAGGCGAACGGCAGGCTTGTAGGGGAATTTCGTACAGCTAAAAATTTTCGTGTTTTGGGATATTTTGTGTTTTAATTGGTAGGTAATATGATAGACAAGCCCTTTTTAAATTCTTAGATTTTTAGAACTTGGGACGTAAAAGTTATAACCAGTTTTATTTTTGAAGGTTATGTACTAGTGTACCAATGTAGATTGTTATATGTAGTTACGTAAACATTGCTTTAGTGACAAAGTAAATATTCTAGATTGCTTCTCGCTATCTTTCTAGTGTTATACTCACCATTAAGTAGGTAGATTGAGATGAGGATCGTACCTACTCAGTGGGGTGCATTAGGACATACCTATGTCCAGCAGCGGACTGCAACAATTTGATAATGATGAAGTTCTGATGGGGTTTTGACTGTAGGTAAATAAAACAATACTTTGTTTTTGTAAGTAGGTACATTTATTTTATGGTACTTATAATTAATTAATTAATTCTTAATATTACTTCATCTAAGAAGGGTGCAGGTCGGGTCATACCCTCATGGCGAGCATAGCTTAGGTACCAAATAATACTCATGATATGTGAGCAGCATCCCACTGTTCTTAAACCTACAATGCAGTTACAGCAATAACTTCTGATAGCGTCCCGACCATTCATGTTTGTTTCTACAACTATAAATACAAAATAAGTTTTTGCAGAAGAATGGCGGGACTTTATTTTAGCACGAAGCAACATGGGGTTTATTCCCTCTAAACCATTTATTCTCTCTCGGGATACCTCTAACGTATATATTCTATGAAAGCGGAAATGCTCACCCACATATGAACGGGCCTGGCGAATTTGGCATACACCACATGCAAATAAAATCAATACCTCCATGGATAGCCGCGGAAAAGATAGGGTTGTCGCATTTATGGGTACAAACCAGGAACCCCGCCTGTTTAAATTATGTTCCATAACTAACTCGGCTATATTATTAGTTAAAAACAGGCGTTCAAATATAATTGAAACAAACTGCTCTGCATGTACATTTTCTGCGAATGGCGGAGTAAACGCATTCAGCAGAGCAGCTGCTATTTTAAAATCTGCCATTAGATTGCGACAACCACGGTTAAAATATTCATGGCGAAATATTTTGAAATCTCTCTTAAAACGGCCATTCACAGCTTCTACTACCCACCTGTTTATAGTTACACAGCGTGATCTGTTGGCTTCAAGAGTGGATAGCTGTGATTGGCCGTCTTCTTTAGTTCCAGGCATATGACCTATGTATCCTTTTTCATGCAGACTATCCAAGCAGTCACGAAAACCTCTATCTACAATAAAAACATCATTTTCTCTATAAAAATCATTAAATTCCGTTTCGTTTAATAAATCATTCATTATGGTCGCATCATTTGTAGTGGCACTATATGGTCCGCGTACATCTATGATATATCCATCAGAGGCACAGAGGATAAATGGCTTCAATAAATTCCTATATTTATGTAGGGAATATGTATCCTTTTGGAACAAGTAATTACTGCTCTTTTGTGTATATATGTTGCATCAGCTATTGTAATTGCGGGTTTTTGTTCAGCTGGTGCATCAGGCTCACCAAAAATGTGATTTGCAATGTAGGAATTTTTTGCTGCCACCTGCTCCCTTCTTAAATGAGAAAAACCAAGAAATTGTGGAACATAGTCTCTTAACAAGATATTTCTTGCTACAGACATTAATGTTTCTAGGGTCCTTCTTGGTACTTGAAATAAGCACGACAATCAATCTCCCGAATCTCCAGTCCTTAACTTGCACAATAAGGCTGTTAATGCAAAACTACCCCGATGCATATTACTAAGCATGGGTGTTGCTTCTAATATTTGTTGATGTTTTTGTTTACTTATGCCTATAAAGTACTGCACTTGGTTATCAGGGTAGTTTTGAATATTCTCATAAGAGATGTTATGAAGTCCTTCCATTAATATAAAAATAATCTCTTCTATGTGTATGGAAGTAAAGTCATTAAGGCTATACTCAGCAGTATAGAGATTTCCATAATTTGCCTCCTGTCTATGCAGAGAACAAATACGAGCACCTCTTGGTATAAAATATTGATACCTAATTAGTACTTCTCGCCTGGTTTCTTCGGGCACAACGTTTCGCTCTGGTTCCATGCATTCTTGAAAAATGCAATGCATTGGTGTTTCAGCCGCTCTTCTTATATTAGGCAACACAATATGTCTTTCTTCTTGTGGTCCTTCTGGAACATGTAAGCTCAAATCTCGAGCTTGGTCCCAGCAAAATCCACAAACCTCATTCATGGATGACATCTGTAAATAATTCATTTCATGAGATGGCCATAATCAAAATAGCATTGATGAAATACAAATTAAACACTAACTTTGATAGACATAACATGTGCCCAACATGAAAATGTTTCAAGCATAAAAGAAACACAAACAAAAAAGAAAGGACACACAACAGGTAGGACACAGCGAGATTCCCGATTGAATTTGTGCAACACAAGCTCGAGAATGGTTCTGGCGATACAATAGTTGGTTTCCTTCACCTTACAGAAAACCTTTACCAAACAGTTATGTTGTGTTACTATGAATGAATAAGTTTATTGCTCATTAAAGTAGAGAAGGGCTCATTTGACAATGGAAGGACCAGTATCCTTTTGTTGTTAGTAGAGCCAACCTCATGAGTGTCCCAGAGTTAGCAACATATAAGAGTAATGCCCTTTGCATGGCAAGTTTTTATAAGCTAGTTACTATAAATAGATTATTTCATATTTACCTGCTGATGCTCCAACAAACCGGCAATGTTGTCGGGATTCCACTCTTCATCTGATGTTGTGGTGGACAGACTCTGACCACATACAGCACACATTAAAGCAGAATGATCACCATCCACGTGATCAGGTGAAGGCGGTTGAATATCTTCAACTTGTGGAGCAATCCTAGTTCTTCTAGCTCTTAGCCAACATGGCACACAAGCTTCATCTTCAGAACGAAGCTAAAATAAAAAATATAAATAAAGTAAAGCTTGTATTCAAACATGCATGGTAATAGTGGAAACTAATTTATATTATTTTATTTCTTAGTTTAAATCAAATAAAGATAATTAATAACAATTATAGTAGGTACATGTTTTGTATACCTCTCGTGGTTGGATCCAAGTAGAAACTGTATTAGCCACACTTTGCTGTTCTTCGTTTGCCCCTTCAATCAAAATCCTGCATCGACTAATTCTTAGTATGGATCGGCCGCATACAACACAAACACTTTGATGGCCAACTCGTCTCCTCGGCATATTGTCAGAGGAATGTGAATGAGTAGCTAGCTGCCAGCATGCATGGCAAACATTGTCAGCATGAGTTACCTGGAAATAATAAAATGATTTGTAGTACTGTTCAATATTATTTTATATACTTTCTTCTCCTTTTCAGCAGTCATACTAACAGAGTAATTCCTTTTCTTACACTCTTAGCAAACGAAGTAAAGATACATGTAAATAACTATTTGTATGTTATACATACTCTTAACCATGTTTGTTAGTTTTTCGAATAGTATTGAGATTAGTTTGTAGCAGACACATACTTACATATTTTAGTGTGCTATGGTGTGATTTAAATGGTAAGGACTACTTTTCAACACGCAAAACAACACAGAGTTCGTCACTAGCCCACTCATTATGCATAATGTTATTCGTAAACTACTTACATCTCTAGGATATGTCCACAGTCGAATAGTATTGACGAGATCTTCACTCTCATCGCATAAAGCGTACCTTCTTATTCGGGACAAGCGAACGTTGCAATTAACACATTGCAAACTCGTCATTTTAATTATAGGACACACAAACACAGCACAGTTAATAAAGCGTCCTTTCGCGAAACTACTATCAAGAGATAGGGTACGGAGGAGCAAATGCTCAACTCAACGTAAAAACGGCCAGCTAATTCGCTAAATTGCTCAGATGGAGTTACAAAACCACAATTCAAAACAACAGCAAAGAACTGAACTGAAGTCTGAAAGCACAGAAAGACAGGTCAGCCGTCAGATTTTCTTTACCTGTCAATAAATAATTGCCATATGAACAAAAAAACTATTGATGCCGAAAATCATTCCTATCATTATCGTTAACTATTATGATTTCATGCAACAATTATGCATTCTTAGGTATAATATATAAGTTTTTAATTATATTTAATGTTATTTCTATTTCTAAATAACTAATTATCATTTCGATATTTGTGTTATTTTACATGTGGCAACTTCTAAATACATAATTGCGGTTAGTTTACGATTTTATTACGTTTAGTTATTAAAATCTTTTTGTTGATTTTATTAATTAATCCGAAGTTCTAAAAATAGTACACTTACATGAAAATAAATGGTTTAGTTGCCTTAATAAGTGGTACAAATTCTATAACAAAACAACAAAAAAAGTATGCTGTACGAAATCTGCCGTTCACCTTTATTCGTCATAGAATAGAATAGAATAAATAGAATACTCTTTATTATGTACACCATAAAAATTACAGAATAACCTAAACAAATATGTTGGAGACAAAACGTGGCACCGCCCGCCACTGCGACAACGGGAGCGGGACAGCAGCGAGCGGGGACCGGGGGACGAGGTGCTGATAGCCGCTGACCTGCAGGCAGTGTAGGTCACTACAAAAACCGACGGACCAAGAGGCACGCGTTCTTACGTCCAATATACCACCTACTTTATCAGTCCGCTATTTGATTTATACCACCTCTAAGAATCACCAACAAATAGCTCCATATGGGACAATAATGGCTAATAACAAACTCTTTTTAATATACGAACATAACAGTGACCGGGTCAGAGATGCCACATACATTTTGCGACGTCGTCGTAATGCATAGCAATCTTCAAGTATCCCTGGTCTCCGAAGTCTACGCCGCGCCGGCAGAGTTCCTAACAATGTAGTATGGCATGGGGTTTCCACATCGTGCCCCCCATATCCTTCGTAGCCGTGGGTGGCATGGCCGCGGCTGAGGAAGGAAAATTGCATAACCTGATAGATCAAAGTCAAAACATTTATTTCAATGATAGGCACTAAAAAATAAAAAATAAATATAAAATCACTTAACATGATATACGCAAAAAAATGATTAAATGTATTGTTTTTTATGTACAAAAAATAAAACTAATTATATTTACATTTTTGTCTATTTTTGCTTATGAATCCATTTTGTTGATATACAATTTATTAATTTATTTAACGTAAAGAAATATATTATATGTATGTATCTATTAATCTTGTTATTTGCTATGAAATGCATGGCAGGCGCATTCTGATAAAATATTTACTTTACATGTTACTAAAAATCAGTAAGTATTTATCTAAAATTGTAGATGTTATCTTGATATACAATAAATATACATTTGTTTATATTATGACCTGTGTATAATCAGCGTGAAATAACCGTTATTTTAAAGTAGTTCTGCTGGAGAGTATGGTCTGTAGCATGACCACTTTGAATTGACATTTTCCACGAAACTAACAATATACAATTTTTGATATTAAGCTACAAAAATATAGACATTATCTACATTATAACCTGTGATTTTTACATAATATAGTCAAAGTGGTGCTGCTGCGGAGTATGACACCTTTTGGTAGTCACAAAATAGCCCTTAAGGTGACTAACTTATTCTGTCTGTGAATGTAAGAGCCAAATTATATTCGCCCCTTAACGGCTATTTTTAACCGACTTCCAAAAAGGAGGAGGTTACCTATATGTTCGACTGTATGTAATATATGATATCACTGATTTCTCCGTCAATTGTGGACCAATTTTGAATTATTTTTTTTTGTTTCAAAGGGTATGCTCTCGAGGTGGTCCCATTGTCACCAAGTCAGAATCTGATGAAGGCATCCCATGGAAATCGAGGGAAATTCTCAAATTTTACAGGCACACGTATAGCGATTTGGGTATTTTTTATAGTAACTCGTGCATTTGCTCTTGGAAAGCACCCTTCGGTGAAGTGGAACTGATTATGAAGACCAGAGGTGGTGAAGCCACCGGAACTACTCAATAATAAGTATTTCACGGGTTGCGATTCAATTTTAATATGGTTGCTAAGCAATTTATGCTCTTCACAATGCATATGGTGAAATAGAGCTGATTGTGGCTCCTGTGGTTTTGGTTCATGACAGGAGAACTTCTCAACAATTAACGTCCCTGCATCGGGAAAAGGAATATTTTGTAAAAGGTGATGAGCGGTTGACATTAGAAAAGAAAGAAAGAAAGAAAGAAAAATGCGTTTATTGGCATTGCAGCAACAAAATACACCTTAAAACTAAAAAAAAAAAACAGAAAAATTAAGATTATAATGCCAAAAGGGCCTCAGCTCAGCATAATGTCAGATGACAACACAAGGTGTATCACCTGACGCTGATTTTCAGCTGCAACCCACGAGTGCCATACGCTAGAATAAAATAATAATAGGGAAGTGTGTGTCCGTTCTATTAAATTAACAAGTGCTGTGACATGGGTGTGTGTGCTGTATTATGAATTTATGATTGATGTAAAACTAAAATAAATACCCAATGGTGCCGATTCTCTTGTCACAAAATTCTCTAAACTAGACTAAAAATCACTAAAATTTTGTTTAGTCCTGTCAAAAGACGATTTCTCATTCTGAAATAGACTAAAGTGACACAACTTAACTAAATTTTAGTTTGACAGCACTAAGATGGTACTGATTAATTAGTTTAGTGAAAATGGCAATTTTGCTATTCTGAATTTGACGTTTTTAACCTAAAATTTCGGTTGTCTTAACTAAATCTGGCTATTTTTAATCGCGATTAAAAAGCTGTGGAATAAAATTAGTTGTCATGAACTAAGATTCACGACAACACCTTGACTTCAGGGGCAAAAACAGTACTGTAATTTTTTATTTTATTTTGCTTATAACTCGAAAACGGTGTGTCCTATCGCAAAAATAATGAAAATTTCGACCCCCCTTTATAAAACCTTTAAACCCATATAACTCTACATGTAGGTATTTGTTTTTTAAATATTTTCCGTACAAAAAGTGAAAATTTCCTTATAAAACACGCCGAGGCTACCACACATGCGCGCCTCCGGCTCTAAAAAAAATTCACGTGGTAGGGCAAACAAGTAGGTACCATGTGGAGTCGCGATTGTCAAATTAAATTTTAGTTGCGTCAAAATGATTTTTAAATTTAGAGATATTTTATTGCAGAATAGCTCTAAGATTCTCATAGCCAAAAGTAAGGAATTTTAGTGACAGTTTAGTTAGTTTAGTTCGGTGTACAAGAGAATCAGCACCAATACCTGCGTACATTAAACTAATAAATCTATAAATAGAAAGTCCTTAGACCATAAAGGCAAAATCGTCTGACTGCGGTGTTCTTCTAAACTACGAAACGGCTATTGTAACTTACATTTATTAATAACTGACTCACTAAAAAGTGAAATCTAAAAACTTTTTTACAATAAAAAACAACCGACTTCAAAAAAAACACTACAAAGTGAAAAATAACTTTAATTTCGGAAGTCGGTGACTTTGTATCTGTATTTTGTTTTTAAAAAAAAATATTGTCTATTCATTGCACGATAGAATCTGTTTTACCGATTTAGCATTAAATATTGTACCGCAGAACACGCAGTTTAATTTTTTTACTATCGTGTACCCCGGCTATAGCCCAATTCCTAAGTTAGTTGACCTGCGACAACAATTTACAAAAAAAAAAAAAAGTGCGGTGCGGGCACCCCCGTCAGGAACGAAGTTTCTTGCGCGTTAATCGCACGCACACAGACACTCGTATAAAATAGAACGAGACTGGAAGAGAGAGAAAGTCGCATAGGGAACGTACCTTTCAAGTCAAAGGTATTGAAGGTAAGGTATTTTGATCTTTGTAATCAAGTAATTAAAGTTTGTTTTGCTATAGTCTACTCAGTGTCGTGACTTCAAAAGGTATTATGTGTTTATGTGTCCTGACTTGATAAAGGAAAGATTTTGAAAACTGACGAAGTTCTAAAAGACTACACTACTACTACTTGAGCACATCAAGTTACCACAAACTGTCAGATTTTCACATTCGATTTTGAACTGTCAACATTTTAAGGTTTAAAATCTTTTGGAGAAATTTGACAGTTTCGTGTAGCTTGACCTGCTGGCGACTGTACAAACCTACTTACAGAAATAAATCATTTATCAAGCATTGATCGTTTTTGTTGTCCCGCTATTTTTCCTTATTACATAAATAGCAGAATAACATATTTCCTACTAATTACATTACACTTGCGATGTCCACAGGGTTTGCCTCTCGGCTTCTGGTTCTATTGTCCCACTCGGCGGCATTGAACTCGCTCGCTGGCTCAGGCTCTGGTGCCTCTTCAAGCCAGGAACGTACGTACTCGTTGTTTGAGTTTTTACTTCCATACTGACTGTACCCAGTCAAACGAAAATGTTAATAAAAAATAACTACAAAAAAAAAAGTAAATATTTATGAAGTTAATCGTTTATCTTAAGAAATATAATATTAATAATAATACATTATAATGAAACGAAAAACTAGTTTACAAAATCTCTGTGTTCAATAACAACTGCATTAGTATAATACTGTGTCGCAGTCATTAACGCCCACCTCCGAAAAGTCGGGACAAAAGCAAAACTAAAAGACTAAAATTAAACTACAAAAGATTTTTTTTAAACTAGAACATAACATTAAAACTGAACAATATTTATATTTAAACGGTGTAATTTTACGTGAGATTGTGTGTTTGTATGGAAGGATTGTGTAGTTTTGTGGGTGGAGTGTGTATATGTGTGTGCGTGTGTGTGTGTGTGCGTGTGCGTGTGCGTGTGTGAGCGGGGGGGGGGGACGAGAGATGTCCGTTTGTGCAGGGGCTGTCTGCGCATGTTATACATATAAAGGGCAATTGGAAAGTGAGTTTAATTTATACATATGTTTCTAATTCTTCATAAGTGAGTGTATGAAGCCATTTATCCGTGATCCTTCGACATTCTCTCAGGGTCAATATGGATAATGAAATACGGAAAAATCAAGAGCTGTATAGTTAAGTATCAAAACAATCACTATTCAGTTGTGGAGAAAAGATGGCGCTAGTCGTCCTGTATAGCAGCACCTCTTTCTCTCACAGACAGACGTAGGTTCTGTAACATACATACATGACATCACGCCTTCTTCCCATGGGGGTAGGCAGAAACTACAGAACGCCACCTGCTACGACCCTTACATACTCCTTTTGCCTCGTTTACGTTCATACCTGGTCATTCACGCACGCTGTATGCGATTACTACGCACCTGATTTTCTGCAGAACATCACCAATAAGGTCACTCACTATATGTCCTCCTAGGGCGACCCCTCCCGGCGTTTCCACTCACATCTGCCTTGTATTATACCTTTTGTTAGTCGCCTTTAGTTTGCTATATTGCCGCGGATGGCAAACTCAACTCGGAGCAGAAAATGTCTACCCTATGCCGTAAAGTTGGATCTGGAACCTCACAAATGGCAGTCCTGTATCAAGTCGCTCAAGCAGATAGCCATTCACGCGTAAAACGCGGTTGATGCTATTCAAGAAGCGTGACCTGACGGAACATATTTCGGAGCTCAAGCAGACGATAAAGGATTCTGGTTCTGCAGGAAATGCTTAAATGCGAAAAACGAAAAATGGAGGCGTAATTATCAGTACCGAGACGAAACATAACACATCTGGACTTACCGCCAACGGACCCAGCAAGCGCAAACCTCGGATCTAAGTGCTAACAACTATTTTCCGTAAATATTATAGAAAATATCTACATGTTTAAGACCTTAATTATTAGTGTTTAAGTAAATTATAACATAGTAAATTAACTAGCTATGTAACTATTCTTGACACTGTTGTTAAATATTGTTAACAAATCAGTTGTCCTAATAGTAATTGTAAGACCTCGTGCCGCCTGTGATACAGGTCTATCCTAGTACAGGCATCATACTTTGTAATACAGACCTATATCCTTTCTTAGACTTATATTGTATTTTACCAATAATTATTTGTGAATAAATATTTATTTATTTATTTAATTCCTCCTCTCAACATGACCAAACCATCTAAGCATACTCTTTTAAATTTTTGTCACCACACCTTTTAAACCGCACCGTTGCCTTATCACATCATTTCTCAGTCCATCATTCATAGCCACACCACACACGCTTCGCAAGGAACGCATTTTCTTTTAAATCGCGTCCATCGCAGTGACCTGTTCAGCGATGCCACATACGTCTGCGATGTCGCCATGCTTCATAGCAACCTTCACGTATCCCTGTTCTCCGAAGTCTTCGCCGTAGGAGTTCCTGACGATGTAGTATGGTATGCCGGTTTCCGCTTCGTGCCCCTCATATCTTTTGTAGCCAACGATCTGAACCACGTGGTTTGCAAGACCGCGACTGCAAAAGTAGAAATAAATTATTACCATAATAATAAAATATGTCAAAAGAGCCTCCGGCCTCGTTGGTATAGTGGTCGCAAAGGTTACTGCTAAGCATAAGGTCCCTGGGTTCGATTCCTAGGTCGTGCAAAGTGTTTTTGGGTTATTCCACTTGGACTTTCTCAGTACCTAGCAGCCCAGAGGCTGCATTCGTGCCCTATTGATGGCAATAGGGTCGCCCCCTACTACATGGTACCAAATGTGGGTGTACTGTAGGTACACCTCAGCCTTACCCATGAAGTTATATTATGTTATATTATCACTTACGTGCAAGCCCTTGTGATAACCCCTCCGATGTAGTTCACCCAGTTACGAGCGTCGACAGCAACAACGAGAGGTCCGTGCAGAGCTATAGCTTCCACCATTTTATCTTCATCCATGTAACTGCAACATTACAAATGAAACACTTTCACTTTAATTCCTGTTTCGTTTTTTTGACATTGGTGCCGATTCTCTTGTACACCGAACTAAACTAACTAAACTATCACTAAAATGCCTTACTTTTGGCTATGAGAATCTTAGAGCTATTCTGCTAAAAAATATCTCTAAATTTAAAAATAATATTGACGTAACTAAAATTTAATTTGAAAATCGCGACTCCACGTGGTAGGTACTTGATTGCCCGTAATTTTTTTTTTTAGAGCCGGAGCCACGCCTGGGGGGGCAGCCTCGACGTGTTTTATATGGATTATTTTACTTTTTGTATGGAAAATATGAAAAAAAAAACACCTACACGTAGAGTTTTATGTGTTTAAGGGGGGTTTTTTTACAAAGGGGGTCGAAATTTTCATTATTTTTGCGATAGGACACACCATTTTCGAGATATATAAACAAAATAAAATTAAAAAAAGATACAGTACTGTTTTTGCACCTGAAGTCGAGGTGTTGTGGTGAATTTTAGTTCATGACAACTAATTTTAATCCACACCTTTTTAATCGCGATTGAAAATAGCTAGATTTTGTTAGACAACCAAAATTTTAGGTGAACAACGTCAAATTCAGAATAGCAAAATTGGCATTTTCACTAAACTAATAATTCAGTGCCATCTTAGCGCTGTCAAACTAAAATATAGTTTTAAATCACTAAAATTTAGTTTATTCCTGTCAATCGACGATTTGTCATACTGAAATAGACTAAAGTGACACAACATAATCTACTTTAGAGAATTTTGTGACAAGAGAATCGGCACCATTGATTAGTTTTTTTGTAATAATTTGCACGCCGTCAGGTAGACTGTAGCCGATCTCATTAATTTATGTACAACATCTTATAACTGTACCTACATTCATAGCAAATAAAGTTCTAATTCTGATCCTGATTCACTTTTTTTATTTTTATTATTATTATTTTAGATAGGTTTCCTCAAATATTGTAACTGTAGACAATTTTTCGCAATTAATTTAATGTATGTTTGAGTATTTAGCCTACTCACCAATGATGCTTAAACCCCCTAACCCGCCTTCCACTATATGCAGTTTTTGGCAGCTTACAGATTTGGTCCATGGACAATGTCATGGGATACTCCTCTTCGGTGACGAATTGTGTTTTGTTCGCACAAATATAGTCCATTGCGATGACGACATTTCCATAGTAACAGCCATTGGTGTTTGGTGAGCAGTCTAGCAGTTCCTGAGAAGAAGAAAGCTATGATGCGGAAGCGGAGAATCAGGTTTTGTAGGTCAACTTGGAAGAGGCCCATCAACTCAGCCATTCAGTATCACAGAATTTCAACACGAATGATATAGATAACAAATATTTTGAATTAAAATAGTGTCCATGAAGTTTTTGCCCGTTCTTCTCCATAGGAACCTACTACGCTTTGGAATGGGCTGCTAGCTTCATCTTTCTGACTGACTAACTCCTTGATAATTCAAAAGTGCCTGTAAATATTTTAACCTTTTAACCGCCCGACTTTATGTCAGTTGTCGTGCCCCCAGCGCCCGACACATTGAATCGAAAAATAAATACCTACAACAAAGAGGGATGTGCAATACCTACAATTTTTCGATGTCGATATTTCGTTTTATATAAATAACAACTGAGTAAATATTTTGATATTTGTTTTATTTAACATTATCCACTAGTAAGAAATACCAGTGTAAATAAGTACCAAAGAAACAAAAACAACTCCTGGTTTTCTTCCTTCTATTTTTGTCTACTCCCGTGTTTCTCAACTACTTCAGTCAACGTTTTTTACCGTAGGTATCTAAACGGCAGAATTTTTCACTGTATTTAATGTATTTAATGCCGTCTTTTTTCGAAATGGAAAGTAAATATGTAGGTACTTATTTATTATAGAAACTTGAGTATAATAAATAATACAACAGTCTGAAATCACAATTTAGTTTTATTCACTGGTTTTATGAAATACAAACAAAAGTCTTTAAAAATAAATATTTAATGAGTGGTCATGATAAATTTCAATACACATTTATCGACACACGAACGTAAAACTGATAGAAACACACAACACTGATGGAAAATTCCAGAAGTCGGCACTCGTTTATGACGTACGAAGCGGTCGTCTTTATCAGACCGTGGCGCTGGGCGTACTAACAAAGTAAGTTTCGGAAGATGTAGGCTAGGGATGGGAACCATCAACTCAGTTGCTGACATTTCACAAGTAAGTTTACTTAATTTCAAAGGAATTAAATGAAATACTCACAAATATTTGTAAAAACATGTTTTATTAACAATTGCTGTATTTGTTTTAAAGTTAATTAGTCAGTATAAAGAGAAATATTTTGATTTATGTTTATTTTTGTATCAGTAAATCTTGGCATATGTCCCGTCCCTCATGTCGGATTTTGTCGTCATGGGCGTTGCACATCAATACAATTTTCTAAAACTAATGTTAGTAATTCATCTAACTTTGGACTTTATTTTTAGGACTTCTAATTAAGAGACTAAAGTGTATTAAACTGTAAATGATTACTTAGTTAACTATTTACCTAATATAAACATAATTTTGATAGAATACAGCGTAATTAAATAAAAAAAGCTGATTAAACGAGCAGTGATATTTTGGTCGGAAATATACGACTCTGGCGAAATGGGCCAGAAAATATTTGTCGGATTAATCCGACGTAGGCGGTTAAAAGGTTAATTCAAATTATTGCTTCGGGTTTTTTTCTTGTCGAGTTGATTGCGATACTCACGGAACAGAAAAAACTTTCTGTTCCGTGGCGATACTTATGCCCGTTTCCACTAACAATAGCTGGCATCTAAATGAATGCCTTAATGCACGTTGTTGGGGGCCCAAGGGGATAAGGCAGTGTCTTAAGTCTTAAGACTTATGCCCACTTGCGCCGCCAATCACTAAACACGTTTAGCGATAAACGAGATTAAAACATAATCTGTTTCTGTCAAATGTTTGAAGATGAGAGAGACATAATGATGTTTAAAACTCGCTTAGCGCTAAACGTGTTTAGTGATTGGCGGTGCAAGTGGGCCTTAATCTCTTAATCTTAAGACCATATAATGTACCTACCATATTCTGACAAATAAATGAAGATATGTCATGGGCGCTATATTGAATCCCTCGCTTCACTCATGAGTTAAGACTGGAATCCTGAGTGCAGCGAGGGATTCAAGCTCGCCCAAGAAGAAGACACCTCTAACCCCGAGGAGCATAATCTACTTTTTGATTTCAAAATTATTTCGATAAATGCATTTATGGTTTTGGTAATGTGTAATGGGAAATCCCAGACGGCTTGTTAATAATATTTATTTTTCTGGAGACCAGGAACCAAAGAGATTTAAAATACTATAGAGAGGCTATGCGAAAGAATGTCATGGAAAAACTGTGATCCCATGTCTCAGTGACGCCATCTAGCATAATATAGCAAAATTAGAGCGGCATGTAGGCGTACCACGCTAGACTGAGCGACTTTTGCCCACTAGGACAAATGTATCGGATTACGATTTTGTTCGCTATGTCCCGTCTATTGTTGAGTAAATAATTTAATGTCTTTGCCAGGAACTGTCCTACCGGGAAAAGCTGATATCTCTCTTTAGAGAAGACGTCATAATTCTCAGTTATAAAGGATATTGGGCAAAATACACCCAGCTCCGCCAACCATATATTAAATATGACTCGAAACACCTAACATAAATAATATTTTTTAATTACGACGCATTAAAAAGTATCCTCGAGGTCATTACATAAAACTGTGTACGTACCTAAACTGAGTAAAATATTTTTACTGGTAGCTATCGCTACTTAATATTATTATTGACTATAATAATGTGAGTCTTAGCAAAAGATATGGGCCAGAGACACGGCATAGGCTGGCCCACCATAAAATCTCCTGCGCTCTCACTTACTTTACCTTACTTACAATTTCAAAATTATTTTATCAGTTTCTCTATCAAGAACATGTTTTAATTATTCTCCCAGTTCCCGTGTGGTTTAGAAGAAGTCTACAAATATATATTTACACTACAGTACTTCAAATAGCTAGCGATTTTTTTTTGCAGTTAAATAGGCTTTTTTAGCTACCGCCGCCTTCAGTATTTGTGTTTTAGGTAATATCCTTTATGGTTAGGGTGCATTAAAATAGTTTCCGCGATCGAGCAGCAATACTGAACGTCCTATGGTCTGTTCCAAAAGTATCTGATGAAAATATAAACAAATGGATCAAACGAAACTGTAGATGCCAGTTTGTAGAGTAACTTACAAATTGAGTGCTTTGATGGGACTATTTGAAAACTTAAACCCGACATTCTCATTTTAAATAACCCAAATATGTTTTTTTCATTTGGCAGTTGAGGTAGGTAAATACTTATTATAAATTTCGTCGATTATTTTTTAATTACAATTTAATAACGTTATTAAAACAATATTTTTTGGAAAAATTGGTGGAATATAAAGTTGAAACTTCTAAATATAGACTATAAGGCGTTACTAATTCAGTGATTGCGTAAGAATTTAACCTAAACAGGGTTTTTTTTTTACTTTTATCAGATAATTTTGGAACAGCCTATACACACCTTGGGCAATCATTTTGCTTACCGGCTTATATTTTTTCCGCGACTCAAGCTATTCTTATGCTACGACTTCATTATCGCAATAAGGCGAACTACACTTCGCGCGCTCTCTCTGTCGCTCACCGCTCGACGCCACGCGACGTGTAGTTCAACTTGGGAGAGACCTCTGTGCAGCAGTGGCATGCGATAGGCTCAGTGGAAGAGCTATTAATACATAGTTCATGTCACGAGAGTAAAAGAAGAAGAGGTGGTACCTGTATGCTCCTACTCTTGTAATCATGTAACTGTATTGCGGACATCGACTCCAGGACTCCAACGATGCCGAAGGCCCAACATCCATCACAACGCTTCTGATTTAAAACCGGCTTTACGACACCTTTTTCTCGCCTGAAAACGTTAGGTACAGACATTTAGATATTACCTGAGGATCGAGCCAAATGACGTATGTCCAGTAGTGAATTGCTAATAGGCTGATGATGAGGATGATGGTTTAATTAGTCATGGTATGTCTGTTTCAAACATATCTGATGAAAACGTAAACAAATGGATCACAAAACTCACCTGTGGATGCTAATTTCTAGTGTCACGTACAAATTGAGTGTGTTGATTTGATTATTTGAATACTTACCCAAAATTCTAATTTTAAACATCTTTTTCATTTGACAATTGAGGGCAATTTTATAGCCTCAATATTAGTCGATGATTTTGTGTGCGTTACCCCAGCAAAATAATGTCGAAAATAGTCATTTAAATCTTATGGATAATTAGTTGCCCAGCTTCTGTAGGTAATTGTTGCGCACATTTTTAATTTGTTGCACTTATAGTTTTTTCACAAAAACATTTCCTGCTGGAGTAACGTCTATAACGTTACCGCGTTAACGCTGGCCAAATAATTCCGCGCGCATTGTGACCGTGAACGTGGAGAACTTAATATCATCATAATTTGTTAGTTACTTACAGGATACTAATGAAACTTAACATACATTTGAAGGCAGTTACAAGCTACAAAATATCGTTTAAAGTAAGTCTTTAGAGCTCTTATTTAGAGCGTTAGGACCTATTGAAATGTTTTTATATTTAATTAAATAACCTTTAAACGGTGCATTATTTTGGTTTTTTAATTGCACAACTAATTACAACTAATTCCTAAGAAGTTATGTACATACAAAAGATGATAAGAATCCACTTAACCGTTTCAGAGATCCAGCCAAACCACAAACGTTACTCCAGCAGGCTCTAGAATAACTTCGCAGCCGAAGAAAGAACAGATACAAAATAAGGTGCAACATTTACCTCGTCTAGACAACTATTTATATAGCTAATATGTGTTACAAAATTCCCATTAAAAAAAAAAGTCTGGCTGCGATAACGTTATAAACGTTACCCCAGCAGGAAATGTTTTTGTGATATAACTAAAAACTATAAGTGCAACAAATTTAAAAATGTGCGCAACAATTACAGAAGCTTTGCAACTAATTATCTATAAGATTTAAATGACTATTTTCGACATTATTTTGCTGGGGTCACGCACACGATGATCTTTCAATTACGTTCTAATAATGTTATTCAACATTGAATAAAAACAACAAAACAACAAACAACATGAACATTGAACATTGTTGTTGTTATTGTTGTTTGTGCCGGGAGGGGACGCCCTAGGAAGACATATAGTGACCTTATTGGTGATTTTCTTCAGAAAGGTCAGGTGCGTAGTACTCACAACCGGCGTGCGTGTATGACCAGATGTATGAACGTAAACGAGGCAAAAGGAGTATGTAGGGATCGTAGCAGGTGGCGTTCTGTAGTTTCTGCCTACCCCCATGGGAAGAAAGCGTGAGTTTATGTATGTATGTATTCAAACAAAAATTGTTAGAAAAAGTGGTGAGATATAAAGTTGAAATCTTCTGAATACAGATGCGTTACTTATTCGCTTCAGTAAGTGATTGCATAAAAAATTAACCTGAATAGGGTTTGTTTAGTCTTTCATCAGTTATTTTTGGACCAAACTATACATGTTAGGTACTTACCAATCAAGTGATAATGGTATGTTATTCCCATATGTTTTGTTGATAAATGGTTCGTAATTCGTCTGCGAGCCCGTACAATCCATTTGACTGGGTGTGCACCCGTGCGCAGCTGTAAGGGGTTTTAGCAACATACGATCGGCGTATTCCTGTTTCGACATATCAGAGAACTTTGTCAAACCAAATACTGTGTTGTTTTCTAGCCTATTTAATCTGGCTATGTCCTTTAGGGATGCCTGAAATTAGAAAATGATTAGGCATTTAAATATCTACTCGAATATGGTTGAATAATAATAACATCAGACTAGTATTTCCCGAATACAGAGGTGTATAGTAGGAGCCACATATCGCCAGTTAATTTAACCCCAAGTGAAGTGATATTTAGATTCGAAGTGAAACTTCTCAGGCGGTATGATAATTGGATGAGAATTGAGAGGGAAATTTCAAGGACGCGTCACTTTTTGGCACATTTCGTTACAAGAGAGAGAAGAAAGATATAACTCTCTCTGTCTCGCACACTAAATATTTTATTCTTTTTTATAAATAAGGTTCACGGTCAGTGGGTCGTCTTAGGGGCGGAGTAGTTTTTTTTTGGACTTGGTAAATATGAAAAAAAACGGAAATCTACCAATTTTATTGCAGTATCGGGTTTAACTTGGACCATAGAAACTATTTAGGTTCTGATAAGCATGGCCCTACGACTCACGTAGGCGTAGTCGACGGAGCCTACTTCGAGTCCTACTTCTGAATGTTTAAAAAAAAATAACCACGAAGGGGATGGCGGGGTCTTTGTTTGCTCGCTTCGCTCGCTCACTAGACCCCGCCATCCCCGTCGAACCTAATCTGTCCGAGTCAGGGTGCCCAAAGTCCCGAGCTCGTTTCGCTTCGCTCTTCCATCCTCAGCACAGACTAAGTTCTAAAAGGATCCCTTCGACATAATTTTTACGACAAACGGCTGACCGTAGACAAAAAACACCAAAACGCTTTTAGCCTTATACTTATACTCGAAAGGTTTAGGTAGTGAAATAAAGGTAAACAAAAAAAACCACGTGACTCATAGATGTTAAACCTTTTATTTCAAATGTTAAAATCATATTATTTTGAGTCCCATAATAATAGGCTCTATTCTGAATCTGAATTTGAGGAACTATCTGTCACATTAATAATAAAGCGTTCAGTGGTATCAATATTTATTTTGTCTAATTTAAACATTTTCTGTTCTTTTTTATTACATGCCAACTCAACCAACAACTTTTCCAATTCTCAGCAGTCACATTAGCTAAAGTCTCTGGCAAAAGAATGTTTAGGTCAGACATTTTAAAAGTTTTATTTTTCTCGGCGACAAACCCTTTAACTTGAGCCCATATTAACTCAATTGAATTGCGCTCACAGTGGTATGATGGCAGCCGCAATACAGTGACACCATATAACATTTTTTCTAATTCATTCACAACTTATAAGGTATCCAGGTTATCCGACTAAACGTAATACCTGCTACTTCAGTTGCCATACTACAAAAGGTTTAGGGAACCTGTCTTTTTGGGCTCTTTACAATAGACAGATTACAAAATATTATACTATTTTATAAATCTAACAAAATAATGGTGCTCAAGCAATTACATGTACGAAGAGTAGGTATAGTTTACGAATTAATGATAAAGTTTAACATACATTAATAAAAGAGGAAACTACCGTATAAATCGCAAATAACTTTAATTTTGTTGTAACGTATTTTTAAACAAGTGTCATCTATAAAAAACCCTTTTTACGATTTGTTTACCTTTATTTAACTACCTAAACCTTTCGAGTATCGATGTTCTTTACGATAGAACCGAGAAACTAACGATTTGCGAAAACAAATTTGTTTTTGTGTAAAAAATTGACTTTTCCTCAGTAAGTTAAAAAAATATTCGAACGTCTATTTCTCGGAAACGGTGCATCGTAGGGCCATGCTTCTCGAAAGCTAAATGGTTTTTACATATAGACAAGGTTAACCCGATACTGCAAAAAAGTTGGTTTATCGCCGAAAAAAGAAATACGTAGGTATACAAAACTTTTATACCTATATAAAATAGACTTAAAATATACGAATATTTTAAATCCTCGCTCCATAGCACCCCTTTTTTTCTTTTTTGGTTGAGAAATCATCAAATAACTTCTCCCGCTCTAGGCAGAGCGGGAGGGCGTGTCAGACTCTTACTGTCTAAAACCCACCCGTGTTCCTTCAATTGCCTGTGTGCCAGGGCCACGGTAACTCTTTCGAACAATCCGCGACCCCGGCAGGCATCGGCCCTATTAATTATGCTGACATCTCTTTGAGGCGCGCGTGGAACACAACGCGCCGTCGACCCGGGCCTGGTCCTAACCGGACGGCGAGCTGTCCATAGCGCCCCTAAGGCTACACTCCAAAGTGTCACTTCTATCACGTCTACGGTGCTGCGTTTTTTTTTTTTGAGTAATTTCTCAATAGCTGCTTGTAACAAAAGTATAATAAGAAGAAAAAATCTTACCTTAAAATTCTCGAACCTTCTCTCATACTCTTCATTGTTGTAAGTTTTATTAAAATCTCTCAAATAACTGTCGAATCTTAACTTAGCCACGTCTACAACGTTTTCATTTTTTTTTACCAGATTCATCAAATTGTTGTATAATTTCAAAACTGGGTTCCATTCAACCGTTAAGACTGTCGTTATAGATAGAAATATAATAATCAAAGTGAACCAACGCATTTTAAACACTTTTTATTTATTGAATTTTTAATAATTAAATTACGTGTTTTGCACTAATACAAAGGGAACAAACTACTGTATAACTGACTGTACAGCATATTCTCTTGTTGAAGTTTCATAAGTACCTATTTATATCATGATTTTGATTATACATTAAATAATATTAATCATTTTTCCGCATAGTTTCCGATATTTTAGGTAATTAAACGCTTAATAAACATTTTGAACCTAATCAAACTAATTAAAATCGTCCTCATTAAATATTTTCCTCATAACTTTACAAAAAATAAGGAAATGAACAAGTACCTACAACAACTTAGGTTAAATTAAGGTTTTCATCCTAGGTTCCCGTGCATTTTATTTTAAATTCACTGGTACTGTTATAAGCATAAGCGGACTTAATGCTACACATCATCTAGTAGCCAACAGTTATTGTGTAAGATTTGGTGAGGCATTTTATGCGCGTAATGACACGCGCGTATGGAAATGCACGCGTTTCACTTCCGTAACCACGCGCGAGTTCAGTTGTGCGGGGCGAGTATTTGCGTCGTCCACCGCTATGTAGGATGAGCACAGAGGTTTGCCACGTTAAACCATATATCAGACGCTTTAATCTTTGTTGATTTTCGTCTCTCATTCGGCATTTTTCACTCGAAGTAAAACGTCTACACACAAAATGAATCAAAACTAATAATTTAATACGTTAGTGAACGGATCCAACGATGTTGTATTTCGTCACTCGCCTACCGAATAATCGAAATGTGAAGTGAAATGAGCAGACGAACGTTCATCGTATGATATGTAATGTAGTTTCGTCGGTGTCGTGTGAACGTGGAAAGAAACAAGAATGAACATTCACTGAAGTGAAGTGGCTGATATCAGCCTAAGGCGGATCCCACACTACAACGCACCACGCGACGGGGCGCAGAGATCGCACCCCCGCGCGTGAATTTTTACATACAAATTAAATAAAAACGCGCTTCTGCGCGGAAAATTCGGCTCGTTTCCCGCGCCCCGTCGCGTGGCGCGTTGTAGTGTGAGAACCGCCTTTTTGAAGTGAACAATTCTTTAGGCACGTTGAGTACTTTTTGGGTGAACAAAAATCATGGAACTCGTGTCATCGTCACCGAACGCTTTCCATGAGCTCGTATGTATACTGTGTAGGTATATATGTGTACTTTTTGGGTGAACAAAAAGCGTGAAACTCGCGTCATCGTCACCGCACGCTTCCCATGAGCGGGTTTACAAGTTACTTAGCTTTCACTTATAATGGCAGTCCCCAAAGACTGCCCCGATATATTTTTATTATTTTTGGGTGGCAAATCATCAAATAACTTCTCCCATCCTGGGCAGAGTGTGAGGGCTGTCAGACTTTTACTGACTAAAACCCAAACGTGTTCCTTCAGTTGCCTGTGTGCCAGGGCCACGGTACCTAACCCTTTCGGACGAACCCGCGGCCCCGGGAGTCATCGGCCCTAACGGACCCCGTTAATGTGTGCTGACATCTCTTTAAGGCGCGCGTGGAACATAACACTCCGTGGACCCGAGCCTGGTCCTTACCGGACGGCGAGCCATTTTTTCGTGCATTTATGAGATACTTGAAGTATGCTACAAATAAGGATTTGGGTGCAAGCATAGGAGCATATATTTCTGTAACGATCTTAAAATGAACTTGGATAAAGTCATTAACTCATATAATATATTCGACGAATAACAATAGTTTCTATAACAATCTTAGCCTATGCAGTAACAGGCACTATAGTGCCTCTATTACGCTCTGACTCAAGTATTTTATAAAAGCTATCATTTTTATAATGCGCTTGTAACATACTTGATTATTTGCTGTAAGTACGTTTTACTCGTATAAACTGTAACGTGCACGTGTTTTGTGTTTGAGAAATTTGTTTTCTCATATTCATTACTAATATAAATAATTCCATTAGTATTACTTAATTAGTTTTTAATATAGCTAGTTAATTTGTGAATATAGTGTGGAAACTGGTGGGGAAGTCAAATTTTCTGTGAATATGTACCGTATATTGTTTTATTTGTTGTTTGTTTAGTTGTTGTTAAAATTTAATTTCAATGATTCGTGTGAATATTCGCCATGTTTTAAAAATGCTCTGCATTGAGTACTTTATAGAATCACTATAAACAAATTAGTACAGTTTTGGTAAATATCACTTCTCCTCCATTTTAAAACAAATTAGGGTTCCTCAGTAACCGTTTATCAAGCTCACCCGTTACATCTCGCTCGATGCGGGCGAGTTGACAAAAACTAAGCTTTGATTATTTTTTGTCCGTCAATTCTTTAAGCAAGCTAACAAGACTAGAAAGAAGACTAGAAGCTAACAAGAAGAAGCTAAGAAGATTTATTTGTTTTTAACAAAGTTCGTGCATCTTTGGGTAGAATGTTTTTAATTCTTTTGTATAATATTATTGATAGTAATTCATTTGGTGCCAAATGTGGGATATAATTTTATAGCCCAGCTTTGTATATCTTGAAGTAATTCATGATTGTTTTCATACTTTGTGCTTTCTTTTATTTCTGAATCATATTCTTCCTCGTGGACTTTTCTTCCTGGTCTTCATAATCATAATAACACTCCAAAGGTACAACACTATTTTCGACGGAACCCTCCAGTACTTCATCTGTTGCACTTGACTATGAGTTGACAAACTATGAGTTGACAAAATGACTGACGTTTACTTACAAAGTGCTTGGTCCGGTAGTTTAAAAGCTATAGCGTATTTTTAAAATACTATAAACCTTATAAGAGATTTCAACATGACGATACTGCCAAATACTTATAAGGATCTCTGTTATTATGTTTAAAGTAAATGCATCCTATAACTGTCCTATAAGTTAATCTTGTAGGTGCTATAAGACTAAGTTATAGAAGCCAATGCTCCTGAGTATATTTAGTCTTTTGAAATGCCTTTATAAGTATATGAGTCTTATAACTGTTCTATAAGTAAAACTTGTATTTACTATAAGACTAAGTTACAGAAGCAAAAGCTCCTAAGTAAATATGGCTTGTGAAATGCTACTATAAGTAAATAGTCTACACTACTGCACTTATAAGAATCTTATAAGTGTTAACAGACTTATAATATTTTGTTATAAGATTACTTTGCTAGTTGGGCGGTGGCCGGGAATCGGCTATCCATTCCCGACGCTCAGGGCGTCTCCTCCTGCGGAGACTAGGAGCGTGAGCACGCAACGATGGCCTCTCCCTCACGAGCTCCGCCACCTCCTTGGCGAGCATTACTGCTTCGCAGGAGTCGACGGCTTCCCATGCCCTCTCGCTCCATACTATGGCCTGGACCAGGGCCGGACGCGAGAGATCGCCGCCGGCGATCGTCTCCGCGAGGGCACGGCGGTGCTCGCGGTGAGAACCGCCTGACTGCGCGGTTCAGTTGTTTACCAGTCGCGCATCCGTGCGTAGCGTGGCCGTGGGTCGCAGTGGACGATTCCACCTGTATTTTCTTACAAAGCGGAGCGGATAACATAACATCACGACTATATTCCACGAAGGGTTCGGCAGCAGAAATGTGTATTCAGTCCATAGATTAGCTGCCTTTACGCGCGTTACCTATACATTCATTAGGCTAAAAAAGAATCAAAAGATTGGTTGTTAACTTGTTACATTACATGCGAGAGTCGTGAAGGTTTTGCAATAAAAAACAACTTATCTAAAACAGCCTTTTAATTATTAAAGTATTAAGATATTTATTTAAGGTAAATTAATTTAGGCATAACATACTTACAAATGTACTACAAAATGGCTAGCTTATTAACTATTAAATCAAGAAATGTTTACGCAACACGGTAAACATTTGAAAACTGCATTATGAAAATATATTTGTTCTGTACAACACCCTGTATTGAATTATTTGCACAATAAAAACATTGTATAACTATATTATTTTGTTACAATAAGAACAACATAATTATAAACCCATTACCGGAATATTTGCTAACCGAGATTGTTATATCACTGGGTCTTTGTATGAAGACAATTGGACCCTCTTTTCCTAAACGTGTATATCCGGGTCAGAAAATTTGCCAACTAAATTCTATTAAAATTCCTGTTTCCAAGTGATGTCGTTTCCTTTATGTAATTTAGTTGATTTTAGAATAGCTAGTATTTTTTTTTTTTTTACTAGTTGTAGCGCAAACTGAACCTTCTGTATACTTAGTATTAAAGTTATTTTTCCAAATATAAATTTATGTATTTATTTACCTTTCTCTTTTGTTTAATTGGCTGTCATTCGTAGATCTTTGACAATCGTTACGGGTAGTCAGAAGCCCGAAAGTCTGGCAACCAGTCTTACCGAAGGGTTTCGTAGATACCTCAAAAGGAAAAACCGCAACCCTTATGTCTGTCTGTCTGTCAGTCTGTCAAGACCCTTTTTCTCAGGAACGCGTGGAGGTATCATGTTGAAATGAATATCAAATACGAAGGTCTACGGTCCCATGGAGCTCTAAAAAAAATCAAGCTTCTAAGTAAACGCAACAAAAAAAAAATACGGCCATCTATGCGACATATTTTGATACCCGCAAATAAATCAACACCTCTAAGGTACTTCCCGTTGACGTAGAATCATGAAATTTGGCAAGAAGCAAGGCTTCACAGCACAAGTAAAGATAAAATCCGTTTTTTTTTATTTGTCGTTTTATCATATATTATTTTTGCTATTTAAAACTTACATTTGCAGTTGGAAAATTTACCATACATGAACGTGGAGAACATGATTTTCAACTACATTGTTAGGTTTGTTTTTGCGATAAATTCATCCCAAGTACGGAACCCTAAAATTATGCGTGGTCGGCACACACACAGTGGTAACACACTTGGCCGGTTTTTGTCTGTTGATCGGCTATAAGTCTATGGCATAGTCTATGGTAACCAGGCCATCTACAGTAATTTCATGATTAGTTTACATGTAGCAGCAGCAACCCAATAGCAACCGTATTGTAAAGGCAATAAAGATCACTGTGATTTTGACAGTGATACACAATCAGAGGTAACTGTGAAAGGACTGTACTTAGTTTATTTTAGCACTGGTCCTATATATTAGCTCGAAATATCTTCGGATGAATCCAGACACCATTACGATTACAGCCTAATTTTCGCTTTTATATTGAGTATTTTTATTTTCATTCTATAGCTATGTGGCACTTATTATCGTTCAAGTTTTTGTACTTCTATAAAAATGTTATTAATCACAGCAATATAAGGCCGTAAGAGTTATTCCGACAACAATATTGCTAAGACACATATTATTTTTATTAAGTGTAACGAGTCTACACGGATATTCCGCACGCAATAGTTATACGCGCTTCGACGTGGAGTTGCGACCACAAGCCTGCCAATAGATAAAATACAAAACTAAATATTCGAGTATTTTTTAACAATTGAGATATATATTTTTTAATCTAGTTTAGCTGCTATCTCTAATAAAAAAACGTATTTACCAGTATTATCTATCAATTTATACAAGGTAGCTGGGAGAACGACGCGCGAACTGAAACCATCTGCTGACTCCTTTCCGCCTTGAAATTTATCATCAGATATTTAAAAAAAGTTTGCTGTTCCATACATTTCGACACTCACTTCTATGAAACTGTTTTTTTTTTCAAAAATTTCGACGATATGGTCTAGAACAGCGTTTCCCATTAGCCGGGTCGCGACCCGGTACCGGGCCATCAAAATAAAATACCGGGTCGCAACATTCCCGCCTGGTTTTCAAAATAATACCTGCTATCGATCGACGCATCGTAAATATTCCTATTAATAAATGTGTATTATTTTACCTAATGGAACCAGCTTGGGTTTAAAAGTATTAAGTGGGTCACGAAGGGGCAGTGTGAAAATTACCGGGCCATGGCAGGACAATGTTTGGGAAACACTGGTCTAGAATCATGTGTTGAATTAATGGTGTCAGGTTGCGCGTCGCTGTTCCAGCCACCCTGTTTTTTAACAACAATATAACATACAAAATCTCGGACTATGTATAAAAATAATAATAAAGAGTAACTAAATGATAGATCGACGAGAGCGCCGTACAATGATTGTTGATATCGCTGTCCCTCATGACGAGAATCACGTGAAAGCTGAGAAAGATAACAAAAACAAGTATCTTGACTTAGCACACGGGGTTGTCGACGTGGGGCGTGGACTCTGCAATCATTTTACCGATAATCGTTACAGTAAATGGCGTAATAGCAGAGAGCCTCGACCAACACCTCAGGAGGCTCTCATTGCGCGGCTGGGTGAAGGGCTCGATTCAGAAAGTAGTACTCCTGGACACGGCAAGCATAGTGAGGAGGTTCCTCTCGAACCCTGTTCCTGATGCCGATGGGCCACATTTTTGTATGTTTTTCGTAAAAATAATTAAATAACCATTTGAAATGTAAGAACATTAATAAACATAAGAGTAACTAAATAATATATTTCGCTTTAGCTACGGTATTGCTTAACGATAAACAAATAAAAAACGAATTTTGTAATAAAAAAACAACGATACTTATATTTAAATAAAATGCGAAAAGAAACTAACATATTTTACGAAAAAGTATACACATGGACGCACAAAAAGTCGGACGGAACTCCCGCAATGTCAAAACTGCGTCTCGTAATGGCGGCGACTATTTATGTGGTGAATGAATTTAGGGTTGCCATGTTAGCCAAATTATTAATTTATTATTGTTTTATTTTAAGACAAATACAGGTCGGCAGACAAGTTTTTTGGAAATGTAGTCAGAATTAAACCGTGCCATTTGAAAAGGTTAATGGTAAGGACCAAATCTCCCTATGAAAATAATAAATAAACCATTAAAACATAGATAATAATTGAAAATGTTTAATTGTTCAAAATTTTACCATCTACTGTTTAATATCTCAAATGACGTTTTTTTTTTTTATAATAATGTCTTTTACTTTGAGAGGTTCTTGAAATTCCCTCTAATTTTGAGATGTGGTGAATTCGAATCGTAAATATTTTTCCGCTACATACTTAATACTTATTTTGTGTTCTGTTACGGCGAATGTGTGTTCAGATTGAATGTTTAAAAAAAAGGTTTTATTGCCAAAAAATACTAAAAACAAATAGCGTATTGGAGATGGAATGTCATTTTAGACCAACATTTTTGAACGTAATGTAAATGTAACGACACTAAATAGGTCCATGTAGATTTGGCAAAAAAGTACGAGGAAAAGTATCAAAAAAGTTTACAAAAAGTTTAAATAAGCATAAGGAAAAGTTTCGAAGTTTCAAAATAAATACCATATTAGTTTATATTGCATTGTTAATACTAACCTTTTGGGGTATTGCATATGTAACAACACGCCGAAGTCCTTAGTTGTATATAATTAAAGTCACTAGCTTCAAAATGTAAACTGCAAATAACACTGTATTTGTTTGGAATCCAATCATTTTCACCGTTAAAATTTCTAATTATTTTAATTCAATAATTTCTCCATACTTCATTTTCTTTAGAAAATCTAATAAAAAGAATACGAAATACCTAGTAATGAATAACCTAAATAATTTGAATTTTCCCATATTTCGGGTAATTTGCACAAATGAATATTGACAACACTGGAATTGTGATGAATTATTTTATTCTGGTGTAAGTGATTGAATTATTAATTGAAACGTGATTACTGTTTTTCTTTCTTCCAATCACTACGGTTTTTACATCATATTACCACACAAAAGATGCTGTATTTTTATATTTTTTCGCCGCGTTGACGTGTCGACTGCGTTGACGTTTGCGCGCGTAATGGCTGACTAATGTGTGAATGTGTGCCTGCCGGCCTGTATGTACAGCGAGCTGGTTGACTCGTGAGTTACACAATTTTTTGTTAGCGACAATCTGTCCGACTTTTTATTTACGTCCATAAGTACATATTATAATATCTAAATGTATAACGGAGGCACATCGATTTTGAGAAAATTAGGCTTTGTTGATCTCTGTCACTTAAACCTGTGCGATTTAATTGCCTGTGGCAAGCCATAAGTTGAAACTACAATAAAAGTAGCACCGTCTAAACAGCGATTAAACTATAGAAGTATGAGGAACAGGGTGTACAGTTCACTCATCCTCTATAGAAAAGGGCGGACTCTCCGACCAAACGGGTGTCGTGTTTGGTGGGCTACTGACAACGATTGATGTCGGAACGTTGTATATATTAGGTTGGGGAAAAAGTTCTTTCGTATTTTATTAGACTAAGAGCTCGTGTGGCACCCAAATATCGAGCTTTTTTTGTATAAGTACCCAGACTTTTTTAAATAAGGCAAAACTGTTTTGAAGTCAACCGCTAACTCTTCAGCTGTGTCGTCATTATTAAACTGCCGACCTAGCTCCACTTTAAAAAAAATGGCATCGACTTTATCCATAACAGGGCGACCAGAGCGAGCTGCATCTTCAACATCAATATTATATATTATTATTATTATATTATATATTATATGGGCCTTAGTAGCTTGATAATAAAATTATTATTATTATTATTATTAATATTCCCGGAATGGAAACGCTTGAACCAACTTTGTGCTTGCTGACACTGCGTTAAGCCCATAAACGTCACGTTTTTTTCGCGCCTTTTGTCGGCTTTCTTTCCCTTTTTTGTAATAAAACTTCAAAATATATCACCGAAATGTATCTTTGTTAGATTCACTCAATGTAGCGGACAGAAAACAATTGAAAAATGGCGGGAAATCGTTTTTACTGAATTTTTTTAAATGTCATCTATTTAATGGTATCAAAACCAGCCAGATACGAACAGTACAGCCAAAGAGATTTTACTTAACTACAACCTATAAAATACGAAATATTTTTTTCCCCGACCTATTATGCTAGTCGCGCGGTACTGCTTACGCGATGCAGTATTTTGGCGTGACGTCAGCGTGATGCGTAGTTCGCACGTGGTGATGTAGATGCCGCCACAAGACCAAGCAAGTCATTTGTTGGTGAAACTTTGTTGTATTCCATAGGCAAGAAACTTGCATCGTGTAAATGGGGTTTCGTGCCCAAAGCTCAACATTGGGTAATATTTACGACAGGATACTATACCTACTTTAATCTTCTTTCTTCACTTTTAGGTCCACCCAAAAGTCGTCAAAACATAAAACTTGCACAAAATACAAACTATAAAATACATTTGAACACAACACTTAATATCACGCTTTTAATCCCAGAAGGGTTAGGCAGAAGTATACCTATACTTAGTACATCCATCCATTTGTACATTACCCTGTTATTACAGTATGGCAGTATGTTAAAGTGTATCTAATACTTAAAATAACTTATTGAGATTATAAAGGCAAGATTGTACAGTCAGGAAAACGTCATTTCTACGTCAATTTGACGTTTTATATCCATTTCATACAACTGACAGTAAGTTGTGATTTGAATATACGAACAATTTAAGTTGGTAGTCAATTTGCTTAACATTTTGTTTACATAGTCAGTTCTACCTTCAGATAGGTCTGACCTAACTGTTACAGCCGTTGTTTTAAAACCATAACCTTTTTGTAAACAATGTTATGGTTTTAACACCTCCAACCAAGCTAAATATGATTCCCAGTTCACATAATAAAGCGAACGATTATTAAAAAAAAAACAACCGACTTCCAAAAAATACACTAAAAGACGTGAAAAATAACTTTAATTTCGGAAGTCGGTGGCCAAACACGAAAATACAAAACCAAAGGCACCGACTTCCGAAATTAAAGTTATTTTTCACGTCTTTTAGTGTATTTTTTGGAAGTCGGTTGTTTTTTTGTTATAAAGTTTTTATTTTTCACTTTTTAGTTGCGGTACCTACCCCACACAAATTCGTATACCACTACTTGGTGTGTAAATAACAGTGACAGGAAATTATTAACACATCATCCATATAAACTAAGTGGAAAAAATCTGCAGTATTAAGGATAACTCAAAAACTACTGGTCAGACCTTGATCAAATTTAAATGGGACCACATGTGAAACACCACCTATCAAATAAAAAAAGAATCATCCAAATCGGTTCACCCAGAAAAAATTTATGAGCTAACACACATTTAAAAAAAAAAAAAAAAATAAAAAAAAAAAAAAAAAAAAAAACATACAGACGAATTGAGAACCTCCTCCTTTTAGTGAAGTCGGTTAAAAAAATATGGCAACTGACAAAGTCTGTGGACGAAATAACAGTTACACAAAGACAACTAATTCGTTATAGAAGTTATACATAGATCAGAGCGACTTTGCAACAAAATTGAAAAAAAAAAACAATGTACACAATCATCACAAAATAATGACACAATTCAATTCAGACTAATCGATCGTCCATTAAACCACTAATGCACTATTAACTGTCTAATATGTAATAAAAAGTCTCATAGTCACCTTATAACACTACTTGACATCCACAGAGGCAACTTCGTTTGCCAACCCGCAGATGTTAGTCCCAATTGCCAGCTTGAGGTAGCCACCGTTGCCAAATTCTTTGCCCCACGAGTTTTTAGCTATGTAGAAGGGCACATCCGCTGATAAGTCGTAGCCTATTAATTCTACTGCATGGTTTAGATATATAGAGCCGCTGCAAGAAAGCAAAGAAATAAATAAAGTTACTTTTAGATGCAGGAGTTTCGAAAAAAACACTTTTAGATGCTTGAATGGTATATTCAATTTCGAAATTTGTTTTCCACTTTTCACAAAAATTCCCAGTAAAATGAAACTTCACTAAGTTTGAAATTATCTAACTGTCACATAGACGAATATACTGTGTCGTTTTGCGACGGGTAAGTAATATTTATGATATAACAAGCTGACCCGACAGACGTTGTCCTGTCTTAACTATGAATGTCATATGTAGTTTAGTTTTAGTTTTGACTATTGACTAAAACTAAAACTATCGACTCATTTATCAACCGATCCATCTGTGTTAAACGATGTTTGCAGCGCGCATTCTGTCAATCGCTGACAGTTATTTCAAACAACTGACAGTTATGTAAAATTAATATTGGCGTTAAGTTTTCTTAAATTTTGTAACGTTCCGATCAACTTCCTTATTTTTTTATTTCATAAGATTCTTTTCCTGACAATAACGAACACAACAAAAAAAAAATAGTGAAATCGGTCCAGCCGTTCACGCGTGATGGCGTGACCACGGGAAATAGGGATTCATTTTTATATATATACGAGTATATATATATATATAGATAGAGGGGATCTGGCGTTAGTGGTCACTGTTCTAACCTAACCTAAATCACATGGTTCACCAACAGTAAAGGGAATCTGGCTTCTAACCTAACCTATCGGAGTCAGATTGCTCTGAATCGGGGTGTTAACCATAATGACGGTATCAATATATATTTTAAACGATAGACCTAATGATTTTCCATTAAATAAAAGTTATACCCAATAACGTTATACGAAATAAGTTTTAGAGTATATAAATGTTATATGAAAAGAAATTATATCAACAGTTGGTATATCTCACATCTTGTGAACATTATTGAAATGAAAATTTACCAAATAACTTTATATTATGATATGAGACGCACCCTTTGTGACGTGCAAGTGATATTCAAAAGCAATGAAACAATTACAAGGTTGACTTTTTGCACACGATGCGTATCAATCAATACCCAAGAGAAGGAAGAGATCGCAGAACGCGTTATGGCCGCCCATTGTATATTTTGTAGTGTTTGATTTATTTTTTATTATGTATATATTTTGTGGTGTACAATAAAATATACAGGGTGGTAGGGACATCGACTAACAACTGTTACCATGGATCCAGTACATGATTCTGAAACCCCCGCGTTGACACTTTTCGTAGGTTATTAAAAAAAACTTTTTACAAAAAAAAAAACAACCGACTTCCAAAAAAAACACAAAAAAGTGAAAAATTACTTCAATTTCGGAAGTTGGTGTAAATGTAAATGTCGGTTTCGTATTTTCGTTTTTTGCCATTGACTTCCGAAATTAAAGTCATTTTTCACTTTTTAGTTGTGGTACCTACCCCACACAAATTCGTATACCACTACTTGATATGTAAATAACAGTGACAGGAATTTATTAAAAATTCATCAATAATACTAAGTGGAAAAAATACGCATTACTAAGGAAAACTCAAAAACTACTGCTCAGATCTTGATCAAATTTATATGGGACCACATGAGAAGCACCAGCTTTCAAATAAAAAGAAACATCAAAATCGGTTCACCTAGAAAAAGTTCTGAGGTAAAACACATAATTTTTTTTGAAGTCAGTTAAAAAAAAAGTAGCTCTGCCATACATTTTGACCGCGGAGGTATTGCACTTTTCTATGAAACAACAGATTCTTTTTTAACCGACGAAAATTTTCTACGCTTGGGGGTCTAGAATCATGAGCTTTATTCATGGTTACAGTTTTCACGTTTGTCGATGTCCCTGCCACTCTGTATATAAATAAATAAATACTCAAGTTGTACCGATTTTCTACTCTCTATCACAGTGCAAGTTAATTAAGAGGCTTACAAGAGCTAAAGCGCAGTCACTGTCGGATTGCATAGAAAAGAAAGAGACGCGCGATGACACAACGCTGGTAGTTTTTGTAAATCCATAATTGCTTCATATTTTGCAAAATATGAAGCAATTATGGATTTACAAAAAAACTATTCATTGGACTAAAAAAATAAAACACTATTATGTTAGTATGTTACTTATAGAATAATCTGACAAAAAAATCTGAATGTTTGCATTATGTTACGAGTAGTATAGTTTTTAATCGTTAAAATATTTTTTTGGGGATATCTTCGTGATTTTTTTCTATCATATCAAGTTAATTGTATTATGTTTTCAACACACTATCTAACTAGCATATATCCAGAAGAATATCATATATTTTTCTGGTTTTGGTTACTGCAGTGGATCATATATTTTTAGGCATTATAAATTTGCGTTTAGGTCATGTAGTCCCCTTAAAGAAGTTATTCAGTACAATACTAAACTGCGCCACGCCATTATAACCGCGTGGAGATTCCCACAGAAGTCCTACATTTTACTGGAATAAAAAGTATGCTTTGTCACTCAGGATTAGTGTAGATTTCTTGTGACATTTTTATTTTAAATTTATTCCATGTTTACATACAAATAACTTAACCTCTTCAATTTTTTTCCACCTATCCGTTACTTTTTACGTTAAGGTGAAGTAAATAAATAAATAACAACTCATGGACCGACGAATTTACAAAGCTGGCTAGGGCAGACTGGATGCGGAAGGCGGGTACAGGGAGTTGTGGCACAGCTTGGGAGAGGCCTATATCCAGTAGCAGATTGCGATAGGCTGAGTTGATCGCCATAAGTATAAGGAAAAGTTGCCATCTTACCCGCAATTGAACTGTATAACTCCTCCGAGGTAGTGTTGCCAGGAGATCGCGTTAACTGCCACCGAGACCGGTCCGTGCGTCGCCAGCGCAGACAGGATCTTATCTTCGGCACCCACGAGTCTGGAAAAAAAATTGTCCCAAAGTATAGTCCCCGTAGTGTTACGCAGAGGTATATTATAAATGGTGTGATTCTGGCGGGTCTAGAATCATGTACTTAAATTCATGCTAACAGTTTAGGTGTCGATTTATACACCCTATATTATAAGCAGAGGTCGAATTAGGTTGAGTTATTTATGTACTTACACTGATTTCATACAACGAAAGAATAAAGTGGATATGCCCCAAATCCCGGGATTAATTTTGAAGAGCAGAAAAATCCCGTGATCTATTAAATAAAAAGTTATTTACTTTTACACAATTTAAACCACTGCACGCGCGACGTTGCCAAATTTACATCAACGACATCGGATGTCCGAAGTTGCAAAATTCCAATGCGCAAATTGTATGTTAATTATCTTTGTTTTATTTGTCTATCTATCTGGAGGTTTGTATTATTATTTATTAGTAATATTGTTGGTCACACGGGATTGTCTATTAGAAATCCCGGGAAGATCCATATTAATATCAACATTTCGATGCAAGTACATAAATAACTCTACCTAATTCCGACCTCTGATTATAAGAGAAGAGTCACCTTGTTAAGATGGAAATAGAGTTCAAAATCCCTGTTCACAGCATCAGTCGATCTACTTTTTACTTTAATCCGCTAACAATAAGGTTCGAAATTACTTGTCACAGGTTCTTTTTGGGATTTTGAACTCTTTTTTGCTGAACTAGATTAAAACTTGTATGAAGTCTTAGAAAGGCTCCATACAACTTTTAATTTTGTCGAGACAAAAATCTCGGCACACAATAAAGGTTCAAAATTACTCGTCACAAGTAAAATACTTCACTTTAACACCTATACTGTACTTCTTCGCCTTATAAACACAATCAGTGACGCGGAGAGTGTATTCTGTCTCTCAATCACTGAGTCATATTTAACTTATATACAAGAAAGAAGCTTTTCCAAGAATTCATACAATTTGCAACCTTGACTGGATGGAAATAGAACTCGAAACTTCTTGTCATAGCACCAGTACTTGACTTCATTAAAAAAACAATCTAATTTGTAGCGTATACAGTTGAAATAAGGTTCAAACTTACTCTTCACAGGTAAAAGATTTCACTTTAACGCCTGTAGTGTTCTTCTTAGCCTTACAAGCACCATCGGTGAGACGGAGAGGGTATTCTGTCTCTTTCTCGATCACCGTATCGGTCATCGTCAGCCAATCGAGGAGTAGGCAAATGTCGCCGCCTGCGCACCCACTGTTGCCTAGACCAGCGCAGTCTATTACTTCCTGAAAGTATTAGAATATAATGTTTTGTTATTTGCATTAAACCACCATCTGCCTAGCCTTCTTTCCAACTATTTTGAGGTCGGCCTCCGGTCTAACTGGTTGCAGCTGAGCACCGGCTCGAAGGACCACATTTGTTAGGGACCTAACTAAGGACTGAACTCAAAGAAGCAATGGACTGTAATTTTAAATAAATATAATCAAAAGAGGTACAATATTGTCGATGTTGGTAAACGTATGGAGTGCGCGCGCGTGCCGTCGTCCGAGATCCGGCTCGAAGGACCATTTGTTAGGGACCTAACTAAGGACTTCACCAGCGAACGCAACCGACGACACACGCCGACGCGCGACGCGACGCGCGCCTTACAAATTCATACTGTACCATCCATTTTAGGTTTTCAATATGTTAGTTTTACAGTCCACTGCTTTTAATTTGAAGTCCGAATTAGGTCTTAACAGCACCAGTATTTTACATGGAGCGACTGCCTATCCGACCTCCACAACCCAGTTAGGTACTGGGTCATACGATACCAGTATTTTACATGGAGCGACTGCCTATCCGACCTCCACAACCCAGTTAGGTACTGGGTCATACGATACCAGTATTTTACATGGAGCGACTGCCTATCCGACCTCCACAACCCAGTTAGGTACTGGGTCATACGATACCAGTATTTTACATGGAGCGACTGCCTATCCGACCTCCACAACCCAGTTAGGTACTGGGTCATACGATACCAGTATTTTACATGGAGCGACTGCCTATCCGACCTCCACAACCCAGTTAGGTACTGGGTCATACGATACCAGTATTTTACATGGAGCGACTGCCTATCCGACCTCCACAACCCAGTTAGGTACTGGGTCATACGATACCAGTATTTTACATGGAGCGACTGCCTATCCGACCTCCACAACCCAGTTAGGTACTGGGTCATACGATACCAGTATTTTACATGGAGCGACTGCCTATCCGACCTCCACAACCCAGTTAGGTACTGGGTCATACGATACCAGTATTTTACATGGAGCGACTGCCTATCCGACCTCCACAACCCAGTTAGGTACTGGGTCATACGATACCAGTATTTTACATGGAGCGACTGCCTATCCGACCTCCACAACCCAGTTAGGTACTGGGTCATACGATACCAGTATTTTACATGGAGCGACTGCCTATCCGACCTCCACAACCCAGTTAGGTACTGGGTCATACGATACCAGTATTTTACATGGAGCGACTGCCTATCCGACCTCCACAACCCAGTTAGGTACTGGGTCATACGATACCAGTATTTTACATGGAGCGACTGCCTATCCGACCTCCACAACCCAGTTAGGTACTGGGTCATACGAAACCAGTATTTTACATGGAGCGACTGCCTATCCGACCTCCACAACCCAGTTAGGTACTGGGTCATACGATACCAGTATTTTACATGGAGCGACTGCCTATCCGACCTCCACAACCCAGTTAGGTACTGGGTCATACGATACCAGTATTTTACATGGAGCGACTGCCTATCCGACCTCCACAACCCAGTTAGGTACTGGGTCATACGATACCAGTATTTTACATGGAGCGACTGCCTATCCGACCTCCACAACCCAGTTAGGTACTGGGTCATACGATACCAGTATTTTACATGGAGCGACTGCCTATCCGACCTCCACAACCCAGTTAGGTACTGGGTCATACGAAACCAGTATTTTACATGGAGCGACTGCCTATCCGACCTCCACAACCCAGTTAGGTACTGGGTCATACGAAACCAGTATTTTACATGGAGCGACTGCCTATCCGACCTCCACAACCCAGTTAGGTACTGGGTCATACGATACCAGTATTTTACATGGAGCGACTGCCTATCCGACCTCCACAACCCAGTTAGGTACTGGGTCATACGATACCAGTATTTTACATGGAGCGACTGCCTATCCGACCTCCACAACCCAGTTAGGTACTGGGTCATACGATACCAGTATTTTACATGGAGCGACTGCCTATCTGATCTCCACAACCCAGTTAGGTACTGGGTCATACGATACCAGTATTTTACATGGAGCGACTGCCTATCCGACCTCCACAACCCAGTTAGGTACTGGGTCATACGATACCAGTATTTTACATGGAGCGACTGCCTATCTGATCTCCACAACCCAGTTAGGTACTGGGTCATACGAAACCAGTATTTTACATGGAGCGACTGCCTATCCGACCTCCACAACCCAGTTAGGTACTGGGTCATACGAAACCAGTATTTTACATGGAGCGACTGCCTATCCGACCTCCACAACCCAGTTAGGTACTGGGTCATACGATACCAGTATTTTACATGGAGCGACTGCCTATCCGACCTCCACAACCCAGTTAGGTACTGGGTCATACGATACCAGTATTTTACATGGAGCGACTGCCTATCTGATCTCCACAACCCAGTTAGGTACTGGGTCATACGATACCAGTATTTTACATGGAGCGACTGCCTATCCGACCTCCACAACCCAGTTAGGTACTGGGTCATACGATACCAGTATTTTACATGGAGCGACTGCCTATCTGATCTCCACAACCCAGTTAGGTACTGGGTGATACGATACCAGTATTTTACATGGAGCGACTGCCTATCCGACCTCCACAACCCAGTTAGGTACTGAGTCATACGATACCCCTTGCTAAGACTGGTTGTCAGACTTTCGGGCTTCTGACGACCCGTAACGACTGTCAAGATCCACGAATGACAGCAGGCACCAACGGCTTAATGTGCTTTCCGAGGCACAGATGGGTCTTTGTATGTAAAGATGGTCACCCATCCACGTACCAACCGTGGCCAGCTTAGTTCAACCTGATCGATCGACCAGTGCGGCTGTTAATTAAATGATGGTACAACATGAATAGTCTTAATAATAGGATTATGATCGACATGTCTCGCTATGGACTGGCATACAAATATTTTAAAGAATTCAAGTTATAATTATGTAGCATCAATAGTAATAGTGCAGTCAAAAACTCATTAAACTATTAATCCATACTAATATTATAGTTCGAAAGTAACTCCGTCTCTCTGTCTATCTGTATTTAACGTCTTCACACCTAAACCACTGAACGGATTTCGATAAACTTTGGCAAGGGGATTGATGGCATCCTGGGGAGGACATAAGGCATTTCAGTTAAGGATATGCATATTTTTTTTCAGCGTTTTGTATAATCATCCCCCAAGAGGGTAAAATAGGAGATGATTTTAAACTCTCATGATTATTGAATTTTTTTGTACCACTTTTTAAGAGATTTAAGGAATTGGAAATATAGTCAGAACCAGTATCTTGAGGTATTATTTATTGCATTTAAATCGGCCCATCCGCTTAGAAGTTATTAAAATTGGAAGATATGACATAACTTAGCTTTTTATATTATGTAGGTAATACGTAGTCGATAGCGACGCTAGAGTATTTCAAATTAATGATGATAATAATTAAAATGAATATTTATAAGTTAAACATTCAGAATCACAAAAACCTGTTTAATAAAAATATAAAGAGATTACATAGGTATTTGCATTTATTATCTGTTTGTTAGTTTTTCACGCTTTGACGGCTGAATGAATTTGGGTGACAGGATACTATTTATCCCAGTAGCAAGTTCCCGTGGAATAATTTCCGACATCCACGCGGGCGAAGCCGCGGGCAGAAGCTAGTATTATATAGATTGAAATAACACAAAGGGCTGGTGAAGTTACGTTCCAGCAATTGGCTCTTAAGGCGGGGTTATCCGGAAAGACGTCGTTTTGTATTCCGTTTTATTCGTAGATAACACGGATTAAAATGTTGAAAAAACATATTAAATATTTCACACTTAGATCTAGATATTTCGGTAGTGCGATACACGATTACTTGCACTTTACTGCATCCAATCAAACCGCATAGACAAGTCTAAATTAAGGTCTAATTGTAATTAGACGCATTTGTAACGCACTGTAGTGCGTTACAAATGAAAAAAAAATTGAGTACCCGCTTTGAAATGTCATGTTTTCTTATTTATACATATCGTTTATTAAACATACATACAATTTTTTTTCCGTAAGAATGTGCCAAATTATATTAAAATTTAAAAGGCCAAAACATATTTTATAGAAATCTAATAAAATCAACCAGAATTTTTAACATTAATCAAGTTTAATTTTATAATTGAGGTAAAAAAAACTCAAAAAATTTCGTCTTATAAAATTTTAACACAAAATATCGTGAAACTTTAAATTTTTCTTTTGTGCTCTGAATGATATTCTCGTTTTCAACGCCAACAGTAATCACCTAGCATAGTTGTGTCAAAACGGCCTAGAAATCGTTCTTCAAGCTTCTTTACATCCTGGTGGAACCTCTCACCCTGCTCATCACTGACCGCACCAAGATTAGATGGAAAGAAAGAAAAATGAGAAAAAAGAAAGTGATTTTTAATGACATTCTGCAACCCAACTTTTCGTATGGTTTTAACATGTCGTTAACTAGCTGTTCCGCATTTTCGGCTCTGTGGTTTCCTCAAACTACTATCTCAAACACTAATCTGCATGATCTTCATATGATCTGACCAAGATTATGTATAGACTTTAAGAAAGACTGTGACTATTGCGGTGTTTCTTCTTGAGTAGGTAGTCGGATAGAAAACTGCCGACCTAATCTAATTTTAAAAAAAAATACACGTAAATAATTTACAGAAATAAACACCATTTACCATTTAAGCGGGCGGATGGACAGCATTCCAGCCAGTTGGCTATAAGTTGATCAATATCTTTTAATCAAGACCTACCTGCACACTAAGTTTATCCAGCTTGCCAGTCTTGATGGCAGACATCGCTTCGATGGTTTCAACGGTGCTGAACGCCCAGCATGCTCCACAAAGACCCTGGTCCTGGACAGGACCGATCACTCCTTGTGTCCTCCTGGAATAACACATAAGCTATTTTAGCTTTAAGTTTGTCTGTTTACAAATTATAGCACCTAAGTATTATCTTGATACCGCAGCAACGGTCAGATAAATTATTTCGTTTGATTACTATAAGTACAGAAAAACTTAATAAACACGCAAGCGCAAATAACAATTACAAAGAGTTTCATTGCCAACCTATATTTTAATCAAACATAACCTAAAAAGATAACTTCACAGAATATTTTATTATTTGAGCAGGTATGACGAGGCCTTGAGCAATATCTACTTAATAGAAATCTTAAATTCCTTAAGGGGGATGCGCCAAGGTAGCCCGCGAAATTCAAATTTTCTTAGGTTTTTTGCAATTTGCAGGTCAGTATCAGGTTGTATGGTGATCTAAATATGATTCGCGACCGTATCAAATATGGCTTTACAGAATTATAATCATTAGAATCAATAATACATGTACTAAGGAACGATTTATGGAAATTCATTGCCTAAAACGGTTAAACAGGGAATGTAAGTTTGTATAGAAGTTTGTCAATTTTGACGACGGGAAATCACAACGGGCATTTATCAAAATATGTTTATTAATTTTATTAGAAAGAAAGCTTTGGCATCTTATTCAATTTAACGTTAAATATACTGTTTTGTGGTCAACCCCTAATTGTTCAGCTATGTCGTAACTACTAATATGCTGATCTTGCTCCACTGTTTCAAAAATGGCATCGACTTTTTTCCGTAACAGGGCGACCAGCCCCTGCAGTCTCGACATTAGACAGGGACAAAAATCGGTCGCTAAGTCGTATCGTTGTCAAATTCCTGTAATAGATTTTCAACTTTATTTCGAAATTATAAGGTTGAAAATCTATTAAAGAAATTTGACATCGATTAGACTTTACGACTGATTTTCGGCGTTATATTAGTCGAGACTGCAGGGCCAGAGCGAGCTGTATCTTTGACATCAAAATTCCCGGACTGAAACGCTTGAACCAACTTTGTGCTCTTACTGACACTGCGGTAGGTCAATAAACGACTCTTTTTTTCGCGGCCTTTATCGGATTTTTCCCTTTTTTGTAACAAAACTTCAAAATTTATCGAATTTATTACGTTAGATAGAACAACAACAGAAAAATGGCGGGAAATCGTTTTTTTTTTTTTTTTAATTATCATCTATGGTATCAAAACCAGCCAGATACAAACAGTACAGCCAAAGAGATCACTACAACTTTATACGGTCTACCTACAAAATACGACAAAACTTTTCCCCGGACCTATTATTACAATTTCCATTAATTATACAATCAAGTACATAATGCATTATATAAGAATTTTACCTTCACCTTCGCGATTACATAATGTTACTAAATGTTAGCTAAGGAATGTATCTACCAATGACCAACCATGTGACGGAAACTGGTTCTTAATATGTGGGCGATGAATTTATAATAAAGACGTATATCATTAGATAAAATACTGACTTGTAAGCCTTTATGAACTAAACCTATTCTATTTTCTTAATGACCTAACTAATGCGTTCAGTGCAGTAGGTACGGTATTTACTAATTATGTAAATCAAGGACAATTTGATAATCTAAATTGATTAGGCCATCAAATAGACACAATTTTGTCCAGTAAAAAAAAACGTTTTGTCGTAGTTTTTGAGATCAAAAAGTCAAGTTAATAACTAAATTTTACACTTTAGGTCATACCTATTTAATTAGAATAACAATGCCTAAATAAAAACAGCTGCAGGGGTCGATCAAAGGTTAAGCTATGCTTGCCGAGGTCGATTCGTGAATGGGTGACCGTCCATTACATATCGAGACCCCTCCGTGCCTCGGAAAAGATCATTGACAGTTGTTACGGATAGTCAGAAGCCCGAAGTCTGACTACCACTCTTACCAAGGGATATCGTAATAACCCAGTAACTGGGTTTTGGAGGTCAGATAGGTAGTCGCTCCATGTAAAATACTGGTATTCATCTGCATCTGGTTAGACTGGCAGCCGACCCCTACATAGAAAAAGACTAGGCAGAAGATGAATAATCAAATTGTAAGTCTTAATATTATCCTTTCGTTACCCCACAGCTCCATTATACCACAGTTTCAACCACGTAAAGTCTATAATTTTAGATTATTATTTTAGCCGTTATTCTATCTACAATAAGTAAGTATTACTGCTATGACCAACAATTTTTCTCGTATAAATGTTGATTCCGAATTAATATATATCGCATATCTATATCTATATCATTGCTGGATCTGAAAACCTAATTTCCAGCACAGCTAAATTAATGCCCAGTGACCAAAGCTCGCTCCTACAACAAGCGACTGTAACAAATAAGAATAATTTGGCGCGTGGTCAAAATCGGAACTAACGCCGCGCCGCCATCTTGATTTTTAAGCTTTCGCCACGAACACGCGCCAAATATTATTCGCGCGAAATTCAAATTCTCTAAGTTTTTTGCAATTTGCAGGTCAGCATTGGTCAGTATCAGGTTGTATGTTAATCTCTGATAAAATGTGGGTGTACTACAGGCACATCTCCATTTACCAGGATGATCTATAAAATGGATCCTCGTGAGTCCCTTCGAAACAAATTCAAAGAAATTGATATAGGTACTAACTCTCCTCCTTCACTTTATATCTTAGAAAGTAATTTGTATGTTCGCAAAATAAGAAGCGATATCCAGACGTAATAAAAAGGAAATAGTGATACCCAAAAGATTAACTAACAAAACAAGCAAGTCAGAAGTGACTTGCTTGCTTGTCGCGAGGTGTGCGTAAGTACCTTTATGTATTTATTTAAATTGAAATTTAAAAAAAAAAAAAACTTAGCAGATTAAAGACTCAATTAAATAGGTACTAGTTTAATTACACAAATAAATCGAGCGACAAGCTTTTATGATCGTATAAATTGTGTATAATGAGATTATAAGTTGATAGTTAACATTTTAAAGGAATTTTTTATTTTCTTAGTTTTAGAGCATTTAAATAAAAGCTTTTTTTTTTAAAGGATTTTTGCTTTTAATTTTTACTTTTTGTCTGTCTTTCTGTCTGTTTGTTTGTTCCGGCTAATCTCCGAAACGCTGGGCCGATTTTGACTGGACTTTCACTGGCAGATAGCTAATGTTATAAGGAGTAACATAGGCTTCCCGTGGGATAATTTCCACATTCCACGCGGGCGAAGCCGCGGGCAGTAGCTAGTTAAGTATAAGATTAAAGACTACGTTGAAGACAAGGAAGTTTGGTTTGGATAATTAGTTCTGCACCCTAATTGCGAACCATACTATCTATCACAATCTGAATCATTTTGAAGCCTATTGCTAATCCATTGCTTCATATGTTCGAAAAAAATGTCTGCTCAACAACGTAAATAACACAATGAATGTTGTTGAACTGTCAAAATGAAAGCCATTCCTACTGTTAGTGTGTTACGCAATTACCCCGCTGGTACCTCATTAATGGCATCATTATGTAAATGTGTTTTTTTTACATTCTTCTTTGACATAATCTTCTCATTATTTGACATTATATACCTACAATTCTAATTTCAACTCTTCACTAATGGCTTATGTAGACAGGATGTTACAGTTGTAATGACAATCATTTGTAATTTTTTTTAAATAGGCTTTTATTATTTTATTTATCTTTTACATAGATTCTTTTATATTTTGTGAATGTGGGAACGTTGAAGGCCTAACATGTAGACTGTAGATTTGTTTTTCTATTTTATATACTTATTATCACTGTAATTTGTAAACATTGTAAAAGCCAATTATTTTTAAAAGAGTAACCGTGGAGTTTCTTGCCGGCTTTTCTACATAGGAAACGGCCAATTGGAACCGTGCACCTAGCTTCTGACGTTTCATAAGTGCCCATGTGATGTGATGTTATATGATGCAATAAGTATGAGAAAACCCCATGCCGTATGAAAAGATTAGCATACGTCCAGAAGGTGATTACCGGGACTGACTACCCTTAAGTATGAAACGCTCACTAAGCTGTACCTAATTAATGCCCTAGATGTTACTTTGACCCAAAAATAAACATAACCCTACATCTTTCCATAAAATGATCAATAAAATCTGTAGCAAACTGACCATAGAAACACTGATATGAAACCGGTTTTTGTACAAAAGTTAAACCAGTTCGTAATTAACCTTCGTTGCCACGCCGATTGACGGAAACACGAAACAAAGAAGGTATATACTAGGAAGGTATATACTAGTATATACTAGGAAGTAGTTCTGATTTACTAGCTTCTGCCCGCGGCTTTGCCCGCGTGGATGTCGGAAATTATCCCACGGGAACGTGCTACTGGGACATAAAGTAGCCTATATCCTTCCCCAGGATGCCGTCTATCTCCTTGCCAAATTTTATCGAAATCCGTTTAGTGGTTTAGGTGTGAAAAGGTAACATACAGACAACAGATACTCCTTATCTAATTAAAATAATTGTATTTAATAAGGGAATTCGGATAGGAAAATATTAGTATGGATTGAGTCATGGTTGTTTTATTTTTAACCCCCGACGAAAAAAGAGGGGTGTTATAAGTTTAACATGTGTCTGTCTGCGCCATCGTAGCTCCCAAACGGCTGACCCGATTTGGTTTTTTTTTTTTTGTTTGAAAGGTGACTCAATTGAGAGTGTTCTTAGCTGTGAATCAAGAAAATCTGTTCAGCCGTTTCAAGATTATCAGCTATTTTCTATTTGATGAAGGGATGTGAGCATCTTCCACAGGTCTGATCAAGTCGAAATTTGGTATTCTATTACTTCAATGATATTAGAAGAACATAGTAACCTTGAACTGATGCTGCAGCAACACCTGGAATTTGTAGGATACCCAACTCCCTCATCTGCATACAGCAGAAGTATCGTGTTTGGGCTAATTAGAATGGTCTCAATGAAAAGGTTATATATAGATGATGATCAGGATCTGATGAAGCAGTAGCATAAAGAAATGAGGATAAATTAGTAACTAGCTTAACTGAGGGAAACATACGGACAGCTGCGCAGATTTAAGGCTCGTACACTGGCGCGAGGGGACAGCGTGACACAAAGGCACCGCGTGCCGCGAGACGGGCGGCGCCTTTGTGTCGGGCTGTCGCGTTGCGCCTGTAACGTTGGTCTTGGCTGTCATTCGTGAATCTTAGACAGTCGTTACAGCTCGTCAGAAGCCCGAAAGTCTGACAACCAGTCTTACCAAGGAGTATAGTGTTACCCAGTAGCTGGGTTATGGAGGTCAGATAAGTAGTCACTCTACGCAAAACACTGGTATTCAGCTGCATCCGGTTAGACTGGAAGCCGACCCCAAAAATAGTTAGGAAAAGGCAGGCATATTATGATGCCCGTTCTTCTCCATAGGTACCTACTACGCTTTGGAATGGGTAACTAGCTTCATCTTTCTGACTGACCGACCCCTTTTTTTATTTTTTTGGGTGGGAAATCATCAAATGACCTCTTCCGCTCTGGGCGGAGCGGAAGGGCGTGTCAGACTCTTACTGACTAAAACCCACCCGTGATCCTTCAGTTGCCTGTGCGCCAGGGCCACGGTAACTCTTTCGAACAATCCGCGACCCCAGCAGGCATCGGCCCTATCAGACCCCGTCAATTATGCTGACATCTCTTTGAGGCGCGCGTGGAACACAACGCGCCGTCGACCCGGGCCTGGTCCTTACCGGACGGCGAGCTGCCCATTGCTCGCCGTCCGCAGGCCCGCGCCTACGGTGGCCGGGAGTCGGCTATCGACTCCCGACGCCCAGGGTGTCTCCTTCACGGCGACTAGGGGCGTGAGGGCGCAATGATTGCCTCTCCCTCACGCGCTCCGCCTCCTCCTTCGCGAGCATTACTGCTTCGCAGAAGGAGGTGACTGCTTCCCATTCCCTCTCGCTCCGTACCATGGCCTGAACCAGGGCCGGACGCGAGAGATCGCCGCCGCCGATCGCCACCACAAGGACACGGCGGTGCTCCGCCCAAGCCGGGCAGACCTCCACCGTATGCTGCACCGTGTCCTCCGGTCGATCCACACAATGCCAACACCCGGGCGTTTCCTCCCGCCTTATCCGAAACAGGAACCTCCTGAAACAGCCATGTCCGGTGAGAACCTGCGTCAGGCGGAAGGTGAGGACGCCGTGGCGCCTTTCAAGCCACTCCTCAAAGAGGGGACTTACCGCCGCAATTGTGGCGTGCCCAACGCTGGGTTGCGACAGTCGCACTCTCCATGCCGCCATGAGATCCCGCCGGAGTTCTGTCCGCTGGGCCGCGATTTCTCGCGGCAGCGGAGTAACGCCCCGGCATTTCACCTCTCGCGCCACTCCGAAATTTGCGCGAGGACTTTTGCCTCGAGATCCCATGGCGGCAATCCGGCAAGGAGGCTCGCCGCCTCGCAGGAGACCGTGCGGTATCCCCGGACCAGCCGGATGGCCATGACCCTTTGGGACGCGTTCAACCGGCGTGCTGGTCGGAGCCTCAATGAACGCGCCCACACAGGTGCCCCGTAAAGGGCCATGGACCGCACGACCCCCGCGTAGAGCCTCCGGCAGGAGGCGTTTGGACCCCCTAGATTGGGCAGGAGCCGCTTCAAGGCAGCCCCGGCCCGGTCCAGTCTGGGAGCCAAACGTCGGAAATGCTCGACGAAGTTCCACCGGCTGTCGAGGACGAGTCCCAGGTACTTCATCGTCGACTCGACGCCGTTGTGAACCCCTCCCGCTATTATTTGGGAACCCGAGAGTGGCGCGTTCCGAGGACCATGAAAACACATGGCCTCGGACTTGTGCAGGGCCACCTCGAGTCCCGATTGCCGGATCCTCTCAATGACTGTCGCAACCCCGCGTGTCATTATTTCGGCCGCCGCCTGGTGCGACCTCCCCTGCGCCAGGACCAGCGTATCGTCAGCGTAACAAACGACGCTGACGCCGCTAGGGAGGTCGGCGCGCAGCACCCAGTCGTACCCGATGTCCCACAGATGCGGCCCCAGGACCGATCCCTGTGGGACACCGCACGACATCTCTCGCCGGTTCCATTCTCCCTGGTGACCGGGGTAGATGACTGCCCTGTCCGTTAGATAGGCCTCGACTATGCGACAGAGGTAGGTCGGCATCCGGTGATACCGGAGTGCCTCCCTGATGCAACTCCAGGGCAGGGTATTGAAGGCATTGGCGATGTCAGACACCGCCAAGACGACCCCACTCCGGGCCACAGCATCCCCCGTCGTGAGGACTCGCACGCGCATGATGGCGTCCACCGTAGAGACTGACCGACCCCTTGACAATTCAAAAGTGTCTGGAATTGGTTTATTTAAAATAAATGCTTTGAGTTTGAGTTTGATGGGCAGATGATGAGGGATACAATCTGAATAAAAGCAAATAACATCACGCCCGTAATCCCCGAAGGGTTAGACAGAGGTGCACCCACATTTCGCCAGTTATGTTTAAGTCCCATGTAATAGGGGGCGGGCCTATTGCCATCAACCGAGCACAAATCCAGACTCCGGATATCAATGTAAATCTTATCAACATTACACGACTGTATTCCCTGAAGAATCCTTCATTATAGGCAGACATGTTTACACATTCGTGACGAAGATGTAAACATGTCCGCCTATTGGGTTTTCGGCTTGACTTGACGAAGGCTTTGGTTAAGTCAAGCCGAAAACCATCAGATCATAGAATTAAAGAAAACCCCGACCCGTCATCGAACCCAGCTGGGTAATTACGTAATACAGTTACAATAGCAATGACTTTCATTTTGACAATTCAAAAACATTCATCGCGTAATGTACGTGGTCGAGCAAACGATTTTTTAAACATATGAAGCAATGGATTAGGAACTTTTTTCAAAATCCTTCGGATTGTGATAGAAATTGTGTTACGCAGTTGAGGTGGATGACACAAAGAGTTGTTCGCTTGAAGACCACTAGACCAAAGAGGCAGTCATATCAAAAAATAGTGCATCGTTAATGAACTGGATTTGATTATAATCTGAATTTATGGATAGCAGCTGGCAACGCATTGAAATTGATAATTGACCGAGCGAGCGCGAAGCGTGAGCGAAGCCTCTCCGTTTCAGCTTGGGCAAAAATGTTTTCGTATGTCCGGATGTCCAGCTGTTCCCCTCTACAGGTCGCATTTCTCAACCTTTTCTCGTGTAATTTTGTGAGCAGAGGGCCTATACCCGAAAGGTTTAGGTAATTAAATAAAGGTAAACAAATCGTAAAAAGGGTTTTTTATAGTTGACACTTTCTTGTTTAAAAATACGTCACAACAAAATTAATGTTATTTGCGATTTATACGATATTTTCCTCTTTTATTAATGTATGTTAAACTTTATCATTTATTCGTAAACTATACTCTTCGTACATGTAATTGCTTGAGCACAATTTTTTTGTTAGATTATAAAATAGTATAATATTTTGTAATCTGTCTATTGTAAAGAGCCCAAAAAGACAGGTTCCCAAAACCTTTTAGAACATACAACGAATTAGATAACGTTGCTAGATTGAAGAGTACACCTGTGACGTAGTATGGCAACTGAAGTAGCAGGTATTACGTTTAGTCGGTTAACCAGATGCCTTATAAGTTGTGGATGAATTAGAAAAAATGTTTTATGGTGACACTGTATTGCGGCTGCCACCATACCACTGTTAACGCAATTCAATTGAGTTAATATGGGCTCAAGTTAAAGGGTTTGTAGCCGAGAGAAACAATACTTTTAAAATGTCTGACCTAAACATTCTTTTGCCAGAGGCTTTAGCTACTGTGACTGCTGAGAATTGGAAAAGTTGCGAGGTTCATGTAATAAAAGAAGAAGAGAAAATGTTTAAATTAGACAAAATAATTGATGATACCACTGAACGCTTTATTATTAATGTGACAGATAGTTCCTCAAATTCAGATTCAGAATAGAGCCTTTTATTATGGGACTCAAAATAATATGAAATTAACATTTGAAATAAAAGGTTTAACATCTATGAGTCACGTGGTTTTTTTTGTTTACCTTTATTTAGTTACCAAAACCTTTCGGGTATAGACAAATAGCATTCGCTTCGGCGCGATTCTATTTCTACAATCGCTACCGCTTTCGCTAATTACATGTTTCCATCATACGAATCGAAAACTAGCTATAACGCTTGTCAAAAAGTGCCACTTGGCTACGCATCTATATGGAAGTAATCGTTCGACGCTGTCGATTCGTTTCATAGAATCGAAAGATGTTAACAATGTCTAGCTAATTTCTATTCGTTGACCTATGATCACGTGACATTTCGATAGCTTATGTCAACCCCATACATTTTTTGGCTTTTCTACTAGCGTCATCGCTAATCGAATGTTACATTGTCTAGACCCTCAGGTTCGATAATAATATGGAATTTCTTTGTCGATTCATATTTTCGGGTTGAAAACGAAAAAAAAACATATTTCAGACATTTCGCACTCTTTGAACGCGCTTTTGTTTTAAGGTTTTTTTTTTTTAAAGTGAACATTTATTGAATTTTAAGCTATGCAAAGTCGCGAGGTCCACAACGCACAGAGCCACTAGTGTCACCTGTTTAGAAAGGATATCTGAATAAAAAGGTCAAAATATTGATGCTGAACGAAGTTCGATACACCACCAAAATTTAAAATTAATTATGAATAATTAGGTACACATATCCAATGTCGCAAATCCGCTGACGTTAGCACATTTTTATATGTTTGAGCTAAAAATAGTTAATTGGTGTGTACCAGTGAAATAAATTAGCAGGAATTTTAGATTAACTAGTTTCATCTACGTCATCGAATAAGTTAGAATAAATTAAAATAAGTATTTTATGAAACTCAGCTAAAAATATAAAAATAACCGGCCAAGTGCGAGTCGGACTCGCACACGAAGGGTTCCGTACTACCGTACAATATTTTTAACACTAAATACATTTTTTTTAGGTATTTATATACATGACGGAGAAGGTACATCTCTCTCGTTATCATCAGCCATATTTTAACAACTGAGGGCGTACTATGGGAAGTGTTGGTAATTGCACAATAGAAAAACCGTTACCAAATCAAATCAAATTATAATTTACGAACAAATTAACCACACTAGCGAATCACACTGTAGGTACACGACACAACCATGGTCTAAAGTGACACATGCTTACGTCACTATCCAGTTGCCACTTTATTGCAACAAAACACGAATTATGGAAATATTTTCAGTCACCATTCTGTTAAAAAATATATTTAAAGCATTTAAAATTGTCGTTTCATTTTTGTAATCAAACGAAACAATTCAATTTTAACATATAGGTACCAACGTAATTGTTAGTTAAAACCTCATTGTTTTATCGGATTCGCACAGGCAATTATGGCGCTTGGGGAGTTATTATTACACACTACTGGTAACACAGCGGTGATGACATATGCTTGTGTCTCCTACGTGACCACTGTGTCTCGGAATGCTATACCTGGCAAAGTATATTATTATACCGTGGACACAACTACAAGGAACGCGCGACAATTTCTAAACGTGTTCACTGATTAACGACCAACCACAAACTGCTTTAACTCTGGTCAAGTTATGTTATAGACTCTGTCGAGCGCCACCTGTTGGCGCTGGCGTCCCGATTAACCAGTGAAATGAATGATTTAACGTATATCCGACATATATATTATAATAATGAGTGTTGTGATATTAATATCTAAATAGTAGGTATGCAATATAATGTTATCTTTAAGTTACAGCCAAGCTATAAGTTAGATGTATAATAATACTTGCTGCGGTCTAACAGAGACATGTACCTACTCTTAACTTTTAGCATAGTCTGTAACTGTTTAGGAACATTATGCAAATAAATACGCAAAAATAAAACAAAATATTTTAGTAAAAAACACGTTTCTTATATGGGGAGCTGGGGAGCGGGCCCCTTTAATTTATAACTTTATTTTATTTTTATTAATTGTTGTTATAGCGGCCATAGTAGTACACACTGAAAATTTCAAGTCTACCTATTATCGGCGCACCACATTAAGGCTCGTAAACACTGGCGCGACGCGACAGTGCAACACAAAGGCACCGCGTGTCACGCGATTAGCGGTGCGTTTGTGTCGCGCTGTCGCGTCGCGCCTGTTTGTGGGAGCCTTTATGCGAGTTTTTGACGGCGGAAAGGAGCGGGGTGTTAGGGTACCGAACCTGTACGCGACGGCCGCTACGCACCACTCACTCAGCTCACAGAAGCGCTCAACTACGGGCATTTCTTATACTTTTTTATATACGTTGTTCATGTTCTTCATTGTATTACACCTATTTTAACACAGTCCACTAATTCTTTTATTATAAAGTCCGATTGAGCCCATCCACCTATTGAGATTCAAAAGATACAGCCCTGTGACAGACGGACGGACAGCAGAGCCTTAGTAAAGAAGTGTCAAAGAATTAATATTTTACGACGAACAAAAAAAGTCGGACAGATTCTCGCTAACAAAAAATGTGTCACTCAAGTCGGCCAGCTCGCTGTACGTACAGGCCCGGCAGGCACACATTTTAACATTATTCGGTCAGCCATTACGCGCGAAAACGGCAACACTCACACATAAACGAGACTCAGTTTTGTCTGTGCAGAGTTCCGTCCGACTTTTTTGTTCGCCCATGCGCACAGTTAAAGCGTACTACAATGAAATTAAGGTATATTGGTCAACTTATAAAAGTTTTATAATATTATAGCATTCTTTACCCCAGCCACAAATTACTTAATAATATTGTTATAACTTAATCTCAGACTTTTTATGTTTAGGAGACATGCTAATACGAATGCTGAAAATGAGAGTCTAGGTGTGATTTCGATCCCCAGGTAGGGTAGCTTAGCAGGAGGTCTGAATCCGTGCACGTTTTATAGTAATAAGCTCGCCCCCTATTACATGGAATTTGAACATAGCTGGCAACATGTGGGTTTCCCTAGCGACACATTCTGGGAAAATAAAAATGAAAGAATTCGGACACAAGCACGAAGTCTAGTCACTTAAATAACGCAGGGTGATGACATTTTATCTCATTATTATACCTACCAACGTGTACTTTTCGATTATACATTAGCCGTTTATTGACACGATGCAATCAAGGGTAATAATTATTAATTATATTTAATATAATAAGACTAATAACGACTTAGTGAGACGTCATTATTTTATTACCTATGTATTGTGTTAATTTACTGCGCATACTCTTTAGCCTAATAACGTATAGTTAATCAAATTAGTTTAGTACTCACTCGTAATGACAAACGCTTTTGACAATAAAGCAAAATACTCGTACATTGCTTCAATTGTTTGGAAAATATTTATTTAGCCACCATTTGGTCCAGAAAACCTGAATAAAAATTGAGTCCGCGGCACGCATAATATTAGCGGCCTTTTCATCTAGTAAATAATTATGGTTCACGATACAGTTGAGACGTACCTATGACGATGTTAAGAGAATACCTCAACTTGCCAACCTGTTACTATTGGTTCAGTACATGATTTTGAACCCCTGTAAGTTGAAACTTTTAGCCGGTTATTAAGGGGAGTACATGAACTAAACACAAATTTATAATGCCTAAAAATATATGATCCACTGCAGTAACCAAAATCAGAAAAATATATGATATTCTTCTGGATATATGCTAATTAGATAGTGTGTTGAAAACATAATACAATTAACTTGATATGATAGAAAAAATCACGAAGATACCTCTAAAAAATTATTTCAAAGATTAAAAACCATACTAGTCTACATGCAAACATTCAGATTTTTTTGTCAGATTATTCTACAAGTAAAATACTAAAGTGATAGTGTTTTAATTTATTCGTCCAATAAACAGATTTTTCGTAAATCCATAATTGCTTCATATTTTGCAATAAATTACCAGCGTTGTGTCATCGCGCGTCTTATTCTTTTTTATGCAATCCGACAGTGACAGCGCTTTAGCTCTTGTAAGCATCTTAAAAAAAAATAGCTGTTCCATACTATTTGACCGCGTAGGTAATGCACTTTTCTATGAAACAACCGATATTTTGTTTTTATAACTGCCAAAAGAATTCTACGCTAGGGAGTCTATAATCAAATGCTGAATACATGGTTACAGTGTGCGCGTCGACTTCCCTGCCACCCTGTAATAAACCTACTTCCTGACATTTTTATCGCGATTGTCCCCCAAAACGAGAGAAAAATACTAACACATGAACAAACTTACCAATCAACCTGTAACGGCAAGACTGCCCGTTTCTTCCTGCTGATAATACAAGTATTATCATGAGGTTCATTACTACAGTTCCTGTCCTTGTCTCCACCATCGTTCCTCGCTGCCCTCTCATGCCGGTTCCTCCTTCTGCTGTAAGCATCCGTAGGCTTCGGAGGCCTTTCATCAGAAAGGTGTAGCTCCTTGAACTCAGTTTTGGACATGTCTGATAGTTTTGTCAGACCGTATTTGGCTTTGCAATGGTCCGGTCCTCGTGAACCAGCATTTAGCAGATCAATTTCTCGTACTGATGCCTGGAAAAGACGTTTTTTATTGTTTGAATTAATTGATAAAGATTAGTAAAAAAATGTCATGAAGAAATTCTTTAACGCGGCTTGCGGTAGGAGTAATCTGGTAGAAATCGTCACGTAAGAAAAAGCGTTAAGGCTCCAGTGTACGTCGCGCCAGTGTGCACGAGCTTTTATGCCTCTTTTAAGGCTCGTACACACTGCCGCGACGCGACAGCGTACACAAAGGCACCGCGTGCCGCGCGACATGCGGTGCGTTTGTGTTGTGCTGTCGCGTCGCGCCTGTTTGGGGGAGCCTTCATGCGACTCTCTTTCTATCTGTGTGTGTCTTTCTAATAAATACGAATGTGCGTGCAGTGTGTGCGTACGAGTATCGCGTAAGGAGCTTCGTTTTGTCATGAGCAAATTCTGAAAAGAGTTGCCTTGCACATCTTTTATCCAATGTATTCTAGTCCATGTATAAAACAACAGAATATTAAATTATTTTATACAAGCCGTGCGCCCGACGGGAATTCCTATCGGCAAAAATGACGAACTTCAATACAAACTTTCAGTTTTCCGAACGAGTTTTCAAATATTTTGTTTCATACAAACGCTGTCCTTACAATTACAAATACAACAAAAAAAGAATTAAGTACCCAAATATTTTTGGCAATTGATTTTTATACAGGGTGTTTGGCAGAACGTTGAACATACGAAAATGGTGGATAGGTGGGGTCATCTGCTACTTACTCAGCCCTAATTTATTTGGCCCTGGACCCCTGGATATTTTATTAATTTTTTTCTTCTTTCTTCTAGTTTCATAACTTTCTAAAATTTCTAAATAGATGTTGATTAGAAACAGAGAGATTTATTAATTGTTTGCCAGGCTATTTTTGCGTATACTTGCCGGGGTCGCCGATTGTTCGAAAGAGTTACCGTGGCCCTGATGCATAGGCAACTGAAGGAACACGGGTGGGTTTTAGTCAGTAAAAGTCTCACACGCCCTTCCGCTCCGCCCTGAGCGGGAAAAGTCTTTTAATGATTTCCCACACAAAAAAAAACTATTTTGGTCAATTTAATCACCATAATTATTATTATCATTACAAATGCAAGATTATATATATGCAAGGCTATGATTGATGCTGTGTACTAAGTGAAGAAAAGGCCAGTAGGTAGTAGAAATGAGCAACATGTCATGTTTTAAAAGTATAAAAAAATAAAAGCTTTGTTAATATAGATGACCATAAGAATTAGGATGAGGGCAGGAGAATGTACATATATGTTATGTTAGTAAAAAAACTTTTTTACAAAAAAACAACCGACTTCCAAAAAAAACACTAAAAGACGTGAAAAATAACTTTAATTTCGGAAGTCGGTGCCTTTGGTTTTGTATTTTCGTGTTTGGCCACCGACTTCCGAAATTAAAGTTATTTTTCACGTCTTTTAGTGTTTTTTTTGGAAGTCGGTTGTTTTTTTGTAAAAAAGTTTTTATTTTTCACTTTTTAGTTGCGGTACCTACCCCACACAAATTCGTATACCACTACTTGGTGTGTAAATAACGGTGACAGGAAATTATTAACACATCATCCATATAAACTAAGTGGAAAAAATCTACAGTATTAAGGATAACTCAAAAACTACTGGTCAGACCTTGATCAAATTTAAATGGGACCACATGTGAAGCACCACCTATCAAATAAAAAAAGAATCATCCAAATCGGTTCACCCAGAAAAAAGTTATGAGCTAACACACATAAAAAAAAAAAAAAAAAAAAAAAAAAAAAAACATACAGACGAATTGAGAACCTCCTCCTTTTTGTGAAGTCGGTTAAAAATAACCAATAATTCCACATTTTTCAGTTTTTTTTTTCATAGAACTGACCTACTATCAGGCAGTCTACTATCACTCTATCTATTCTATTCTATTCTACTGTACTTTGTACTATACAGGATGACTTTTTGAGATAGGGCAGCAAGGGCAGCTACCTTAACCTTTGTAGCTACATGAAAAAGGTATTAGAACACTTTCTTTAACTTTTTGAGATATTTTGATTTGCATTCACAGATTTAGAAAAAAAATTACAGTCAGAAGCAAAATGGGCAATCTTCACAATAACTTTTTTTATGCCAATCAATCATGTTTCATAATTATATGGATAAACTGACAGCTAAAAAAAAGGAATAATCAAAAAAACAAATCAAAAAATAATACCTTCTACTTTGGGTATTATTTCAACATAAAAATTAAAAACATGAAACTTTACATTTGGACTCACCTAGAATTTTTACTTTTGTAGAATATCCATTGATTATTTTATCTATTTTAGTTTGTATATAAGTATTAGGTACTACATGCTATGTATAACTATTAAAGTTTATTTGATTTTAGGCACTTAGGTAGGCTTTTTACTTGCTTATAAAGAAACCCTTTTTTTTAATGCTGCTATTGTAAATCATTATCTAAATTGTGAGTGATGTGATCACTATGTCATGTTATCTTAATATATGAATAAATCATTAATGGGTTTGGATAATTGATGTTAACAATTGCAGTGGGTATTAAAGAGAATGTTAGTGGGAGGTATTCTTAATTAATTCATTGATATAACCCAAAAACGAATATTACATTTTTATAAAAACTAAATAATTAATGAAACTGTTTACTGTGTAGGAAACCAGTTACAAAATTACTCATTAGTCTTTAGTCTTATTTCATTACAATATTAAATTATATACCTTCACAGTGATTCATTCAAGCTTGCCCTTGTTATGCATTGAGATAAATTTATGTAGTCTGTCTTTCTGATATGGTAATAAACAAACAAAAAGATAAAGTTTATGACTTGTAAAAAGAAAAAAAAGTTTTGAAATACAAACTTTTGACAAATCTTCCCAACTACCAAGTCAACTATCAAGTCAAGTAATACTTTATTTTAAAAACAAACTATTATTCAAATAAGGAACTCACCACGAAATGTTGAAGTCTCGCCGTGTATTCATCGGGATTTGAGTAACTTTTATTAAACTTTGCTAAGTAATCATCGAACATTGGCTTCAATTCTTCCACAGTTTTTTCACGACTAAGTGTAATGGGTATAGCGACAAATAATAGACAGAATAATGCGAACGCAAGCACCCAATTCCACCATTTCGTCATTTTTAACAAAATAAAATTATTGTAAACACAAACAACAACCACTCCACAACACCAAACTCGGTAAACTAATTTTGACAGCAGTCAACAGTGTTGCCAGTGCGAGTTTAATTAAGTTCTGAGGTTGTAAATATTAGATTTTAATTAAACAAATAAAAAAGATTTCGAATGTTTCAATCACGATACTTCAGAAAATTGGGTATAGAGAGACATTATGACATCATATTTTTTTTTTTTAAATTCCCGCAACTTAGTATTCGACAGTAACTCACTGGGAATTAATGGTTTTATTTTTAAATGCTCATTTATTCAGCATTGATTCGAGTAGGTACTGATTAAAGATAGGCCGACTATGAGTTTCGCCGCCTGGCCCACTAGTCGCTTGCAAAAAGTCCAACTGGTCGGCCAAGTCGATCATTGGTTTCGGTGGAGTTCGGGTGTACAATATCAATTATGTGATTCTAAAATAAATAATAAATAATACGTTAGGTATGTATATACGTTCTTTGTTTAGAGCAGCTGTAGAAGCTCTCGTTTAGTTTTTTTTTTTTGTTGTTTAAATTATAATACGTTTTCTTAATTCGATGATACAATCAAAGGAAGAGTTAATATTATTATTAGGTCAGGGAAAAAGTTGTTTCATATTTTATGTACAAATTCAAGACTAAGAGCTCGTGTGGTACCGAATTATGCAGCTTTACTGTCTTTTTCAAATGGGTCAACTCAAAACTGTTTTGTGGTCAACCCCTAACTCTTCAACTATGTCGTCACTACCAAAATGCCGATCATGCTCCACTTTTAAATAAATGGCATCGTTTTTATCCGTAACAGAGCGACCAGAGCTAGCTGTATCTTTGACATCAACATTCCCGGAATGAAAACGCTTGAACCAACTTTTTGCTACTTACTCATAATGACATTGCGTTATGTCAATAAACGTCTCATATTTTTTTCGCAGCTTGTGTCGCATTTTTCCCTATTTTGTGATAAAACTTCAAAATTTATCGAATTTCTTCGTTAGATTAGAAAGAAAATTAGTTTATTCTGCACAAACAAAACGCACATTACAAATAAATGACATTAAAAATACAGACATACCAAGTAGCCAAAAGCCTCGTATCTAAGAATTAAAAGTTTGACAATTCAAACAAGTTTGTTTGAGATTCAATCATTTTGGCGGTCAGAAAAACAATTTTAGGGAAAGGAATATCGGTTATCGTTTTTACTTACTTTTTAAGTCGTTATTTAATGGTATCAAAACCATCCAGATACAAACAGTAGAGCCAAAGAGATTTTACTACAACAGTACATCTTTATACCTATAAAATACGAAACAACTGTTTCCCCGACCTATTATTTCTAGTATTACAAACTGTAAGGCTGATTCTAAAATAAAAGTGATTTTCAATCATGGTTACCTACGATTTCATTTCAATCTGCCTATTTTTATTAGTCGCGCTTTTTGTCGACTATATTATGGCCGGCTTTCCGGATTAGTAGGTACATCTCTAGTAATGATGATAAGGAATAGGTTCGAAAATATTTTCTGATGTCACATCAGATCAGGCTTTTATCAGTCTTTTTGCTGGATACAAATCCAGCAAACAGTACAAACTAGCTTTGCGATTGCCAATCAAACTGCCTGCGTGGCGATTATGGCTATTTTCTCTATCGTGTTATATGAAGAAGCTCTGCATTGGATTCTAGACCTATTAGTTCATAGTGCAGGGTGTTTTCCACGAAACGTAAAACACAATTTCCAGTAAATAGTAAACTCATTTATTCGACGACAAAAAAACTTAAAATTACTTCAGACACAATCACTCCATTTTCATACCATCGAAAATAACATAAAACCACTTATTCTCAATACGCGCTCCAACACCGGTTGTCTTACGACAAAACACATCATTATACTTCTTCAGAACTTCATGGACTGTAGATTGGGTGACATTAGGGGCTAAAGACTTGACGTAAGACACTAGGTAGTCTAGCGAAGCGCCAAGTGGATGTACCATAAGGAAAGCTGATAGTAGACTGATGAGCTTGGCTTCGGAAGCCTTGACTTCTATTCCTGAGGACGTAACGTCTTCTGGTAGTGGGGGCGGTGGCTGCGGCTTCACGTTCTTGTTATCCATGGGGAGGTCGGGCACAGAGAGCGGCAGTGGCGGGTACACCTGTAAGTAAAAAATATAGCTTAGTTAATGAAAAAAACACTTTTAGAACGATTCGAAGACATGAAGACTATAAAATGGGATACATCAAATTGTATGCGCTCTTAATCTTAATTTTAAAGGTTTTTTAAATCGTTCTCCTTTAAAAAAGTGTGTACTTTTTTAAAGGAGAACGATTTAAAAAACCTTTAAAATTAAGATTAAGAGCGCATACACGGTTCCACTAGCCTTTAAAAAAATATTATCTCGTGATTGAGAAGGAATTTTGAAAAACGGCTCAATATGCGACCTCGGTAAGTATGTCTAGAATTTTCTAATACCTTTTATAAACTTTCATATTGAGACACGAAGCAACAAAATTCGATCTAAACAAAAGCGGCCACATTCATTTAGATCGTATTTTGTATAATATTTTTTTAAAGGAGTGGCGCTAGTGGACCCTTGTATGTTCCCGTGTGTGCTCTTAACTCCAACTCCTTATTTGGTTTAGTTTTAGTAACTTCGCAAGCGTAAATACTTGAGAAGGTGCATTCTCAAAGTCGGCAAAGTCTCAAACGGCTGTCAAATGTTTTTTGTTTATAGATTTAGTGTATCGCACACCTAGATACAGGGCGGCACAAGTCAAAATAATCCAAAATCGAGTTATTGCGTTCTTCGGAATCTGTATGCATGTATTTTTCTAAGATATTAATTGAGCAAATTAATATCTTAGTAAATTAATAAACAACATCATAGAACAATAATTTTAAATCGGTCAAATAGAAATCGAGTAAAACGTATTTTGCTGTTCCTGAAAAAACAGATATATACTTAAGTACCGTCAAACGGGGTGAATAGGAATGCAGCGGTGAATCGGGACGAAACTTTAAAAGGGATTTTAACATTGAAATAATATAGTTTGTTGCCAACAAGGGCACATAATCGTTAATTATGATTCAGTAAACATATTAGAGTCCTCACTATATTTCTTCAATGTCGAAATCCCTTTTAAAGTTTCGTTCCGATTCACCCCTGCATCTCTATTCATGTCGTTTGTCGGTATTTTGAGTTGTGCTACTCTTTATCTAGGTGTGCGATATACTACCAGCGTTAGATCGACAATGCAAAAGAGAAACAGCAAAGTCTAAGCGTACGTTAGAGCGAGATAGATAGACGAGACCATTCACGTACACGCTAGCGGCCTATATCGGTCTGCATCAATCACGCATGAACAAAATAAATCCCGCTTATTTTCGCAAAATCTCTGGTTTTAAAGTGTTTCATAGGCGTGATTCATAACGGTTACGTGTGCAGTACCTGGATGTAACCCTTCAAAGAAAGAAAACCCACAGAATTATTAATTTCAGACATAAACATAGCTGGAATGTTCAACTGCCTAAATGCAATGTTATAGAATTGCTACGATTTTTTTTAATACAATTTTAATGGTTACGGAAAAGGATCGCATTAAATCACAATAATGCCCTGAATGTAGCTGAATGGAGCAGTGGTGGCCCAGTGGTTTCGGCCCCGACTTACGAGTTGTAGGTCGTGGGTTGGAACCCAGGCAGGCGCTTTATTTTGTGTACATAATTTCATCACCACTGCTCTCAAAACGGTGAAGGAAAACATCGTGAGGAAACCGGCATGTCCTAGAACCAAAAATTCCCTCTCAAAGAAAGGAGGCCTGAGTCCCAGCAGTGGGAACATTATAGGCTGACTATGCTAATGCCCTGAATGCATACGAGCTATATTTAAAATAATAACAAATACGTGAATTCCAGCTTCTTCTAACGACAGTTTTGTAGACCTAGAGATTGACACAATACGTGGACACTATCGATAACATGACATTGATATATTCGTTTAATTAATGGCTTCGCACGATTAGTGCATTAGTGCAAAAATGGCAAAGAAAATTATATGCGAGCCGTGTGTGACCGTAATTTATGATGAAACCAAATAAGGTTCATGTATACATACATGAAGGACATAGGAGGCGTCATTTATCATTCTCAAGATGCTTATGAGAAAGGTACCTATACAGTCTGAACGAGTTTTCCGGAAAGATATAAAAGGGACTTTTTTAATGTTTAAAAACGAAAATAATATGTTTCGATAATATAAATGGTAAACAAATGTCGTACGTAACCCGTTTTTTTTTTAAACATGCTTTAAATTCGCATGTATGATTCGCCAGCATTATCAAACCATTAAGTAACACCTATTAATTAAACTAATCATAATCTAACATTATTTTATTAAATTAATAGAATAAAACATGAAGCACAATTACAAAATACTTCCAAGGCAAGCTTACGACATAATTAGTAACCCACCAAAAACATTTCATGTAAAATGTTGCCAAGACGACCACATAAGGTTTGCCCTGTGAAAAAGATATCAGATCTCATATAGAGCCAAGCTTCTGAATCTACACGGGCTAACTCTACCGACCCTATCTTCACAAATTCTACATATCAGTAAAAATGTATGGCTTCTCCATTTCGCTACCGTAAGTAACCAAACAGCCAACAGCCAGTGCCAGTGCCAGTGTGGGGTCAGCCAGTGGTGACCCCGAACAACTTTGAATCAAAATCAGAAAAAGTGTGTAATTGAGGGTATGTCACGGACACAGTAAAAAAAAAATCAGCAGGATGGCTCAAACTCCAGTGAGGATGCCAGAGGCAGGAGAATACAAGCCACTGGGATCGGTGAGTGGCGCGGCCGCAGCAGAACTTGCGAATATCTCGGTAACATCACGTCGGGGTCACCACTGTAGGTATCCGTTTATACCTACGGGATTTGCCACGGGAGTCACCACGTCACTTGTTTGTATAAATAAAGACACTGGCTTGACTACTGTTGTATACTTATTTATTTCCGAGAAGGTCCCACGAGTAAACAGGAGCACACGGATCGGCCAGTGCGCAGTAACTGGCGATCGCCCATACATACTTCTCTTTCATACTACAAAACGCTGACGCATAACATTCATATTTACATTGTCCCTACAACTGCAATCTATATCGATAATCGAAGTTGAGGCAGCTAGTGAGCACAGCACCATTTGTCTCGTACACATGCACATCACACACACACTTGTATAATTTGTTGTGTGTCGCTCTAATCACAACATTGCCGATGTAATGTATAATCTATGGTTTTGTTTAATAAATTACTATTACTAAATGAAATTATGGCTTAGTGCTGTGTTGTACTAAAATATTGATTATGAATTCAAAAACTATATTCTGACACTGTTAATCTGACAAACTATATTGTGAGTTTCTTGCCCATTCTTCTTCATAGGTATAGTACGATTCAAACTTAATGGCGGCTCGAAACATGAGGCGAGTCGCTGCGCAGTAACCAATTCACGTGTCAGCGGGGGTGATGGTGAGGTACTGCGCGGCGAATAGCGCACTTCACAGCCGCCTTTAATTATTGATGGTTGGTTGATTGGTGATTGTTACTTTGTTAATAATAATATTAAATGTTGATGTTGACACCGAATTTGTTGATTTTATTTAATTACTGCTTAAATACTTTTCTGTACACTTTATGACTAAATAAATCGAAATCACAAGCATTCGAGCGTATGAGGCAGTGAAAATGTTTTTCGAAACAGCGTCTTTCGCGACTACTTCATTCGAGTCCATGAGCTTTCGAACCTGTGAGGCAGTGGAAAAATAATTCGCAACAGCGTGTGTCGCAACAGCGGCGTTCGAAACAACATAGGGAACCGGTTTAAATCGTACTGTACCTACAGTCCATTCACAGTTATTTTACCTCTGACAGTAGCAACCCAACTACAACCTTATTGCAACGTGAATAAAGATCACTGTCATTTTGACGGACTAGTCCTTGTCAACAACCCAACAGTAACCTTATTGTAACGAGAATAAAGATCACTTTGATTTTGACAGTGATGCAAATTCAGAGGTACTCGTAAAATAACTGTGGAAGGACTGTACTATGCTTTGGAATAGGCAAGTAGCTTCATCTTTCTAACTGACCGACTCCTTGACAATACTAAAGTACCTTTAATTGAAATAAATGCTTTGAGTTTCAGTTTTGTTCATATATATGTATAAGGAAACCTTCCAAATTCTTTTTTTTATCTAAGACTGTTACAACATATAATGCAGTGTTAATATTGCAACTCAGAATCAATATTTTTGTGCAAAACAAAGCGATTTAATAATTTAAATTTAATTTAATAATATTGATTAATTAATATAGCGAAATATTTGTCAGCTCTTTGGAACGTTGACAACTTTCAGAATACACAGCCTTGCTGTCGCCAGGTCGGACAGTGTTATTGGATTTTTAAATACTGAACAAGAAAAATATTCTTATTTCATCACTAAACAAAACACAAAACTAACTACATATATTATTTTGTTCAATAACGATGAACTTGCTAACGCTACCTGCAGTTACGCACACAAGAACGCGTGTATACACATCACAACTACAAATATCGCTCACTCGCCTTCGTGAGATAGAACTGTAACTACGAGTACAGCGCGCATCGCTTCGTTAGATAAAAAATACTGTAGCAGCTCGGAGACTAGATTTGTGCTCAGTTGGTGGCAATAGGCTCGCCTCTTATTCATCATCACTTCACCCGAGAGACGTCCACTGCTGGACATAGGCCTCCCTCAAGCACCGCTACTTCGACTGGTTCTGTGCTTCCCACATCCAGCGGCCTCTTACACGAGACTTATATAACTGGAGAAATGTAGGTGTACTACAAATGGGGTTAACTTACTCTGCCTACGACTTCAGGAAATGCAGGTGTCATGCTACGTATGGTTTGAATAGAAATTAATTACCTGACTGTTATGCTGCAAAGCCTGTTTAGCGATAAAGTGCGCTTTGAACGTCTCGAATCTTCTCTCAGCCTCATCCTTGGCCAAGTGAGCCTCGTTCTTGTAACCTTCCAACTCATGTGTTAGGTTTTCGTTTTCAACCTAAAGAAAATGAGAATTATGTTATTTTCCGTTTATGTTGTACTGTTGATTTTTTTCTAAACATGCGTAAATGAAAACTATAGTACAAGGATTATAAAAGCCATTTATTCTAATTAGCAAACAAAGTGCGATTTTAAAAGTACTAAATTATGCTGTAGGCTTTAGTATTGCGGCTAGGCAGATTTGAAAAATTGCACAGTATGCATACTGTTTCACTATAATGAAGAAATAATAATCAAATTTCTCTAAGACTAGTGGACTTTACTATAATTTATATTATTTATTGGTACTTACTCTAAGTTGCTCATATTTCTCCAAAGACACCGATGGCTTGCCTGTCCCTTTTTCCATTTCTTCTTCATCAAATATAGCATTGAATTCATCTTTTATATTGTCCAATTCCTGCAAAATTCAATTAATTAGCACATTGTTATAACCTATCACCATAACAATATTTTTTTACACAGAGATCTATGTTTATCGCTGTTTTTTTAAGGACATAAACCGGAATCATGTATTATTTCCCATCTGTGATAAGTTGCTTACAATACGGCTGCTTCTTGAATGCTGCAACCATTTCGCCGCAAAAGAAAAAGAAAAATTTCGCAATCTGTCGAAGTAGTGCTAAAAACTAAGAATCAGAAAACCTTAAGCTTTAGTTTGAAAATAAGAAGTAAGAACAGTGATGACATCATATTATTGGACCAATGACTATGAGGCGCGAAGCTCCGAAGTCAGGATCGATGTCTCGTTCAGCCGGTTCAGCAAACGGGATGGTGGATGAGAAGACTCGTAGATAACTCGGAAGACCCCGTAGACTCTGACGAACTGCCTTCCCATAACATGAACTCATCACATAATGCAATACTTCGACAGATTGGAAATAGATACTTTACCGGATGGTGCAGATAAAAAAAATCAACTGATGCGGAAGCTTCATTTTCATAGGATAGCAGCCGATGCTCACGAAACACCTACTAAACTGCTAACTCACCAATAACTAGCTTGGACATGGATGTCGGGTTCCACCAGCTACACATCGGGAAGTAAAAATTGGTTTTAAGTCTCCTACAATATCAATTTCTTCTTTAATCATTACCATAAGCAGAAATAGTCCTGAGCTTAAGAAACCGTTTACTGCGATGCAATACCATGTTGCCAATTTGAAGTTGTGAAAGTTGTTGGTGCTGCGTCTATGTAGATGACGTGTTGATAAATCAGAAAACCATTTTTACTTACCTTTTTGTAGGACTAAATTAAATCGCTTGTAATCACGATGTTTAAGATAGATGGATTTCATTATTTGTGACCCTAGATTTTTTTTATTACTTCATTGAACATTGTATTAAAGGCTAGTGGCCACAGTACATAGCAATGTAAAACAAAAAATCGACTACATGTAGTGCAATGCGTTGCGTTGCAGCACGGCCGTCCCAAATGTAAGCCTTTCAGAGGTAATACCAAGAAAATTCGTTTTAAACTAACATCACTATTTTCAAAGTAAGACCTCTACAGGCCGACACTCACCAGGCGGCATGACGCGTATGTCACGGCAAAGCATTAAAATTTTTACTCGTATGGCCCGGCTTCTGAAGCCTTCCGCGGCATACCGCAGCATCCCATGGTATGTTCAAGTCCCGTTGTGACAACATCAACGAAATGTGAGTGCTAAGGGTATGAAAATAAGATTCAAAATCATTTCGGCTTACGAAAATTCCTTGTCATGCCATACCACGCCGTGCCGCCTGGTGAGAAGTCATAAGAAACGTTACGTACCTCGGTCATTTTGAGCCACATCTCGATGTTCCGACGCTGTTGCTTCGAGAAATGATCAGAAACCCGCTGAATTTTCGCCGCCGTAAGTATTTTCGCTACCTGCTCGACTGGCGTTGACAAACGTTTTATGTTAAGAATAACATACACATTTTATATTTTGAAAACCATACATTTTAAGGAGGAACTTGTAAAATTAATGTTCCGCAAAAACATCAATGTAATATGGCAGTTTAAAAAACTGAATACGTTTTCCCAAGTTTTTAGGATGTACTTTTTTATATTAGTGCGGTAGTTAAACAAAATATAAAATGTCATGCGAGATGATATCTGCGAAATAAATTATTAAACAGTTTGCTACACTGCACTGCATTGATATAAACTTCTGAAGAGAACGTTGTTCTACTATTTTTAGTCTTCCCTGACTTCCACTAGACATTCTAGTAATGAGAAAGTCTTGAAATAAGTACAGATCGAAACAAAAGCGAGACTCAAAAGCCCGTTATTTATGCTTTATTATTATTATTATAATTCTATCTGACCTTCCCTTTTTCTAGTTATATTTAGGAAGTTGTTTTTCTTTGAAAACTTCGTTTTCTATGGTTGCAGTACGCATCATAGGAACTTGGCAGCCAAAGCTGGCACTGCCAGATTCTCAACTTTAAAATGCTTGATGGTGAATCAAGGCAGGGTTATCTCACCGTAACCAACTCATCACATTACTTGTCCGTCGTTTAAGCGTACAATGCTATCAAACTGAATTAATTACCTAATTTTAATTTTTCAAAAATTTCGTTTTATCGCAGCCTCAGGATGTAAATATTGAGTCTGAGGTACTTAAAATTATCAAAAGCGCCAACACATAACCGGTTGAAGTCGCCGAACATCACATAGCCACTATTATAATATTACCACCAGCCTTTCGTAGTGATATAAAGATGATACAATACCTCCTCGCATTATAACTTCAGGTAGACACAGAATGTACAGTATTGTCGGACGAAATCGCGCCACCATTCGCTCAAACCTAGACTTAACTTACGTGAAACTATGGAACCAAAGTTGATGTTTGCCATTACGGTCTTTAAACTAACTATTACTGTCGTACGTCGTTACATTTTACACTATTTTTATCTCACTAAGCGACGCGCGCTTTACTTGTGGTTACAAAGTGTACAAACACGCTCTGAATGTGTGTGTAAGCACAGGAGCTTTCGGTACCGTCCGAGGCAATGGCGAAGTCGGAACGGTGTGTGTTATGTGCTGACGCTACTTGCCTTCACGCACACATTCACAGCGTGTTTGTACACATGGTTACCAAAAGTAAAGCGCGCGTCGCTTTGTGAGATAAAAATACTATAGCTATTTCATTATTTAAATTAATGACTGTACATTGCACGCGTCGTTTTCTCTACTCTACTACTTACTATTAGTGATCCTCCGATTAGCAACAAGCTAAAGTCACCTTTGAGTTACCTTGCAGTCCAATTGCCACTAAGAGTGAATCTGCCCGTTCAAGACTACTTAAGCAATTTTTTTTTTTTTTTTATATGTGTGTACCATAGATTCGTTTATTATATAATTATTATGTATGTTGACTGGAAAGGCCGGCAGTTGAGACTATGTCATGCTCACTTAAATGTCTCCTTGTGGGTGCGCGTGTGTTGGATCATTCGGTTCCCTACAAAATGGTTGAGCTGGATGGTACCGATTCAGGCGTCATGTTCGTGAACGGGCGCCGTCAGTTGAGACTGGTCATTTCTCAACTGCCACGGCTTATTTTTATTATTCTTATATTTTGATATATTTTTTAATATATATGTTATTTTATTTGTTGTCATTGTTCTCACATATAGAAGCAACAAGAATAATGTACCAACGATTTTGTAATATCTTGATTTAAAAAGAGTGTCCTTGGAGTTTCTTGCCCGTTCTTCTCCATAGTGATCTACGTTTTGGAATGGGCAACTATCTTCAACTTTCTGACTAACTGACCGACTCTTTGACAATTCAAAAGTGCCTGTAAATGGTTTACTTAATTGAAATAAATGCTTTGAGTTTGAGTAAATTTCAGAATTCGACTTGTGCAAATGTAAAGTCTATTCAAATCCTTGTTTCTAATTGATGTTATTTCCACTAAAACAAATATAAATTTTATGCTAGTGAAAATTAAGTTGATTTCAAAATGACTATTATCGAAAGAGTCATAAAAGTGTTTGAACTGTTTGAAGTTTTAGCGCAAACTCAAATATCAAATATTATGGTTATTAATGTTGCTTTTAAAAAGAGACATTCGTTTACATGTTTGGAAACTAAATAACGAACGCAGTATAGTTTAATCTACACTCGAGAGCAATGAATCCGGGTCACTTAAAGAATCCTAAAAATCTCGGAAACTAAAAATGCTAGGTTAATGCAATAAATTGTATTTAATAGACAATGTAATACTCCTTAAATGAAGGTATTAAAACTTCTTAGTTATTGTAAAGTTATATCATAAAAAAATCAAATTTGAAAAAGGGCCACTTTCGAAGATGGAACTACGAAATTACATCATTTGGTTTTGCTTTTGTTTGTAATCTTTCATTTATGTGGGTACATAAACCATGTTGATAGTGCTCTATATTCATTATTCAAGCTGAAATTATGTCGCTTACGCCTGAAGAATGCACCAGAATACTTACAATGCTGGAAACCGGCCGGAGTCAGCGCGATACAGCCAGGACTGTCGGTGTGTCGCTGTCAACAGTACAAAGAGTTCTCCGACGTTACGAAGAAACTGGTTCTAACCTACGCAGACCAGGAACGGGCAGAACCAGGTGTACCACAGCACGAGAAGACCGATACTTGGTGAACACCATGCTTCGAAATCGCTTTCTCACAGGAACTGAACTCACAAATCAGTTTCGACGCCTCGGAGGAAGTAACCCAAGTGCATGGACAGTAAGACGTCGGCTTGCTGAATCTAACTTAAAACCCCTTAGACCTGCAAACGGCCCTAAACTGGAGCGTGGGCATCGTATTTCAAGACTAAGATATGCCCAGAGCCACGTAAATTGGAGTATTGAAGATTGGTCAAAAGTTATGTTCTCCGACGAATCAAAATTTATGCTCTACAAGCACGATGGAAGACACAGAGTGTATCGAAGACCAGGGGAAAGATTCAAGCAAGCATGCATCGAAGAAAAAGTAGCCTACGGTGGTGGGTCTGTACTTGTGTGGGCCGGAATTTCTTCTGAAAGTCGCACAGAGCTGGTGATCATAGAAAACGGCTCTTTAACTAGCGTAAGATATGTGGAAGAAATCCTCAATGATCACGTTGGTCCATTTATGGTCAATTTAGGTGAGGATGCTATATTTATGCATGACAATGCCCGACCTCATACAGGTAGGATTGTGAATGACTACCTTCAAGAGATGAACATTACTCGTATGGAGTGGCCAGCGCGCAGCCCGGATATCAACCCGATCGAGCATGCTTGGGACGAGCTAGGCAGATGCGTAAAACAACGAAACCCTCCCCCAATCACGCTTCGTGAGCTCAAAATTGCTCTCACAGAGGAATGGGAGAATATTCCCCAAAATCGTATAAGGAACTTGGTGTACAGCATGCCAAACCGCGTAAACGCAGTAATGGAAGCACGAGGAGGCAATACGAAGTATTAAAATTCAAGAAAATCGTAATAAAGTTCAAAAATTTCATGTTTCCTATTTTTGTTTTAAGGAGAGATCAGCAGTTTTTTTCTTTATGTAATTTTGTGTTAATAAAATGTATGGTAACTCATATTTTTTTTACTTTCATTTAAGGAGTATTACATTGTCTATTAAATACAATTTATTGCATTAACCTATCATTTTTAGTTTCCGAGATTTTTAACATTCTTTAAGTGACCCGGATTCATTGCTCTCGAGTGTATTACGATAATGACAAACATACAAATTTACCTCAGCTTTTAATTTTCTCTCACTGCAGCTGGCAGCTGTATAGATATCCACAGAAGGAACACGATAAAATGAACATAATTATACAGGTGCAGATGTTGTTGTAATCACGACCCGTCTTACAGCATCTTGACAAGCGAAGTTCGACCAGCTACGCTTAAAAAAATTATAACATACGCACGTAGACTGCCCAGCTTCAAATTTATCCAAATAAGCAATCCCAGCACAAACCATGTCCAGAAGTTGCCCCAAGGTTTAACGACGACTTAGTGCAGGTGGCAGGCATCTGCTGGATGTGATCCCAGGAACGGTTGTTGTGGTGATTCTAGCAGGAGGCCTATTTCCAGCACTGGCCGTCATTCGGCCGAGATGATGATGTGGAAGAGAAGAAAGGCTGTCTGTTTCATCCCGCTCCTGTAGATCCTGGGCGCGTTCCTTGTACCTAACTCTGTACTAACTTGTAAAAATACTACCTAACTCTCCTTGTCAGTAGAATTCTTGTGCTTCCCCCTCCCACAGAATCACGAGTGGATGGCTGGTTGTAAGCTAAGATTATTTGGTTTAACGCCCTTAGTACACCGACGAAAACGCTGAAGCGAAAAGACGACAGAGTAAATTGTATGAAAAAGTGCGGCGTTTCGCGGAAGACTTGCAGTGCTAAGCGTCAGTCTACTGAATGCGTTAGACTTATTTAAATTTAAAGTTGAATTTGCTGGTTGGTGACGTGTTTTCATTCTCTTCAACTCCTTAGAACGTGTCCGAGTCTTCAGGCCACTAGCGCTGGTCTCCAAACCGCTTACTTTTTTATCACCGAATTCTCAATCGACACTTAACTTTATGATCTTTTACGCACTGCATGTGATCCGAATCCGAAAAACTAAGGATAGCACCTTGTGTACTAGATATTTACTGTACTTTCTGCCCCACCGCCGTCGTTGCCGCCACCTCGTAGCCGCCTGCGCATCCATCATCCGTATTTTCTTAGGATATCGGATCGGACGCAGTACGTACAGTCACGAGCATAAATCACATTTATTTGCTGTCTTCTTAAGAACAGAAATTAATTAAGGATGCTATCACGTTCTTCTACAAATACTGCTGTTTTTCAGGTAGCAATTAAATGAACTAGGAATCACAACTGCGAGGCAATCATGGTCTCAAATTAAAGATAATATATATCTCCAGAATGACACCACAAAAATTGTATAGCCTCATACAAAATTTTCGCACAATGATCGCAGAAAATTTATAAAAACATGCGGTGCCGTCTTTGAGGACTGCCGATAGAAGTGAAAACTAAATAACTTGGGAATTGTATCGTCGAAGCGTGCGGTGACGATGACGCGAGTTTCACGCTTTTCGTTCTTCCAAAAAGTAGGTACACATAATATATACACAGTATACATATAGCTCATGGAAAGCGTTCGGTGACGATGACGCGAGTAACATGATTTTTGTTCACCCAAAAAGTGCTCAACGGGCCTAAAGAAGTTTTCACTTCAAAAATGGGGTCTGAACAGGATAGCAACTGCATATTTTAACTTCAAAATAGTAAGAAATTGTGGCTTACATTTATAGTCCTCTATACGTATAGGTACTAAATATGTTATACCTAAATAAAAAACATTTTCATTTATGACAAAAATAAAGACCGCTTTCAAATTTCTTCATACATTTTCTACTCGCGGTTTGTCAATCCGCGCTCAGACGCACCCTAGAAAGCACGGGTGTATCGCTTTCTTGTAAATAATAAATACGAGCAAAATAATAATAACGTGAGTGCCGTGCTGTATGCTGTGGTTGGAAAAAGTTGACAAATAAAATAGTCAGCTGTTACATAGAAAAGTGAAATACCTACGCGGTCAAAATGTATGAAACATTATTACACACCATTTACTAGGCTCGTCTTTCATTGACTTGAATGTGCCCTGGCGGCTGAAAGTATGTCATGCTCACTCAAATGTCTCGCTGGTGGTGGCGTGTGTGTTGGATCATTAAGTTCCCTTCAAAATGGTTGAGCTGAATGGTGCTGATCCATACGTCATGTTCGTGAACGGGCGCCGTCAGTAGGGACTGGTCAACTCTTGGCTGCCACGGCTTATTTTAATTTAAATTTTTGAATTGTTTTTTTATCTTTTTTATTACGGATACTTTAATCGTCCACGTCTTTCTACATCGTTCTCACATTTTTAATTTGAACATGAATGATGTAAACAATTTGTTTTTTGTAACTATAATTATGTTGATTTAAAAGTGTCCATGGAGTTTCTTGCCCGTTCTTCTCCATAGGTACCTACTACGCTTTGGAATGAGCAACTAGCTTCATTTTTCTGATTGACTGATCCTTTGACAATTCAAAAGTGTCTGTAATTGGTTTATTCGAAATAAATGCTTTGAGTTTGAGTTTGAATGATGATCATGCAAATAATACTTAGTTACTATAACCAAATGCAATAAAGTTACTATTAACTTTACTCAACAATGCTAGTAAATTTAAAAAAAATAAAACTTCGTGTTCCAAGATAATTTAAATAATATATAAAATCAAGCGGACAGCGGTTTCAACGTGCGTGCGTTGTTGTGTTGCGACTCAGATACTTAAACTTGAGTGATTCAATAATGTGATAGCGTCCTTAAGGAATCATGAAATCAGAAATTATTGCCGATAGACATTAAAGTAATATATTTATGCTCGTGACTGTAGACACTCTAAGACTTTTCCTAAAGCCGTTCTGCTACTATAATACATCTTCAAATGGTCATAAACAACGATTTAAAGTCTAGTTTCAATTGAGAATTTAGTCGTAGGTCCTTAGGAAATCTACGAGTCTTTAGACTACTGCGTATCTTAGTTGCCAACCTGATTTCGGTTGTTCCATTAATTTTCTTGGTCTTCAACTTGATGACGGCTAATAGAGATAGATGAATGGAGGAAACCATGCTGCCCGTCCCCAAATAATTTGGGATAGGGAGCAGGGGAATGATAGTCTCCAACCCAGCTCACGTAACCATGATGCTCGATCAGGGTCCAATATTGACACACCATCCTAAAAAAAATTCAGTCTACTTACATTGCAAGATGATATGTCCGAATTTGTCCCTGATGGAAGTCCTCAGACTAGTATTCTACATTGATCTGCATCTTTTTGTTGAAGGAGCTCGTGGATAAGTACCAGCCTCACACGGTGCGATTGATCAAGGGTACACAATGCTTGCCAAAGTGAGCTTCCATTACCGGCTCCCAGAAAGCACATTGGTCCCGGCTGTCATTCGTAGATCTTTGACAGTCGTTGCAGGTAGTCAGAAGCCCAAGTCTGACAATGTCTTACCCAGGGGTATTGTGTTACCCAGTAACTAGGTTTTGGAGGTCAGATAGGCAGTCGCCCCATGTAAAATACTGGTATTCAGCTGCATCCGGTTGGACTGGACGCCGACCGCCAATAAAGTTGGGATCAGGCAAGGAAAATGATGACTAAAAATACTTCAGTCTACTTACATTGCAAGATGATGTGTCCGAATTTGTCCCTGATGGTGGTCCTCAAAGACTGGTATTCATCATCAATCTGCATTTTCTCATTGAACAGTCGTCGAAGCTGGTTGTTGGTGGCTTGGATCAAGGCGTAGAAGGTGTTTGAGTTCTTCTTGTTACATTCACCGCGTTCTAGCCATGCGACGAGGGTCTGAACGGAAGGCTTTAAGTTAGTTTGTTAAAAAGCTTATTAAGTATTAGTTAAGAAGAAAATATTTTAGTTCAAGTGGTCGGAGGCGTGAATGCTGTACTTGGGGTCCTGGGTTCGATTTCCATGTCAGGCAATGTTATTCGGTTTCTCTAATTAGGAATTTCGCAGTATTTATGATCTAGTTAAGTGCAATAGCCCCTATTAAACCGGACTTTAACATAACTGGCGAAGTTTGGGTGGACCCCGTATTTGTTTTACCACTTTTGACAACAATTTACAGAAAATGAAAACTTCAATATGGTTAAAACTATCTAACTGTCGCAAATACAAATAGACCTTGTCGCTTTATGACGTGCATGTGGCATTTAACCATAGGGTGATAAACAATTAGAAGGTCAACTATACTTAAGTGTTTCATTGTCCTTTTTTGTGTGGGAAAGCATCAAATAACTTCTCCCGCTCTGGGCGGAGCGGGAGGGCGTGTCAGACTTTTACTGATTAAAATCCACCCGTGTTACTTCAGTTGCCTGTGCGCCAGGGCCACGGTAACTCTTTCGAATAATACGCGATCCCGGCAGGCATCAGCCCTATTGCACCCCGTCAATTAGTGCTGACATCTCCTTGAGGCTCGCGTGGAACACAACGCGCCGTCAACCCCCGGTCGGCGAGCTAGTGTTTCATTGACCTAAGCCAGTGCCTTCGGTGAATACGGTGTAATGTTATGTAAGTAACAGACAGCTGTACTGCCGGGGACTTTCTTGCGCCACTTCTTCATATCAGCTAAAGCACTATGAAGTGGTGAAAGACGGGCGTTTTAGGGGACTGTCTGATGTAATTATTATATACTAGCTTCTGCCCGCGACATCATCCGCGTGAAACTTCTTGTTCCCTCGACTCACCCCATCGCATCGCATCGCCTGCTCGCGCTAATATTTCGTTTTCGTTTAGCGTTCCCTTTTACTTTTTCTTTTTGCTCGGCTCCTAAGGGTCCTAGAGTGATTTTAGATAGCCTATAGCCTTACTCAAGAATTGGGCTATCAAATACAAAAATAGTTTTTCAAATCCGACAGGTACTTCCAGAGATTACCCCCTAAATACAAACTTACAAACAAACAAATTTTACCTCTTTATAATATAAGTATTGAAATTTTGTGTATGTGAGAATGTTGTAGGCCTTGTAGACTGTAGATTTGAAGACCATTTTCTATTTTATTAAGTACCTGGTACTTGTTGACAGACCTATATTGTCCTCCCATACCTATTAACACTGTAATTTGAAAACACTGTAAAACTCAATTATTTTTTAAAAGAGTAATTGTTGAGTTTCTTGCCGGCTTTTCTCCATAGGAAACGACCGATTGGAACCGTGCACCTAGCTTCTGACGTTTCATAAGTGCCCATGTAGATTTATAAGAAATAAAATATTTTGATTTTGATTTTATGATGTTCAAAAATTGCTGATTCTCAGCCTAGTTTGAATAAATGACTTTTGTTTTTGTAGTAAAGGGAATATTGTACAAAATAGCAAAGAAAACTAACCGGTGCAGCCTCAGCGAATTCATTATCACTCTTGATCTTCTCTCCAACTACCACGAGGTTGGCTGCGGTGTACTGCTCAACGCGGGGCGGAGTTGGTGCACGCTTGCGTTTGTTCTTCTCAAACTCGTTCTGGTCTTCACGATTCTGTTTGAAGTTGATGTGATATTAGGATAACCAATATGTTTTCAGAAAGTACTCCTTAAGATATGAGATACCAAACAAGATATATTAATCTTATTTTTTTTTCTGTAACACTTTAGATCCACTATAAGCAGTCATCTTGGATTTTATGTGACGTCATATAACCTCCCGCGGAACAACATGACGTTTCCAAAGATACCTCGTTTGTCAAAATAAGTCGAGGTGTTTGGGCAGTTACGAGAAAACAGATGAACATACATACATAGCCTAAATCATAACCCTCCTTTGGCTTTGCCGTAGTCAGGTATAAATTATAATTTGGTCTCGAAATACAGTACCCAGGCGTTAATATACTCAGGCCTCTCAGTGAGGGGGGGGGGGGGGGGTTGGTAGATATCACATGTCTTTGAATTTTTGGTGCTAGGACATGCCGGTTTCCTCACGTTGTTATCCTTAACCGTTTTGAGAGCAGTGGTGATGAAATCGGGATCCTGCCGTTTTGCCGAAAAGATTTGGCCAAAATTTCACTACCCAAACAAATTTTAGCAACCTTTTTTTATACCAATGCAATGTTTGGAATGATTTTAGTATGCACATTTTCATTTGGTCAAATTTTCACTTGGTAGAATATTACCAAGGATAATGTCAGTAAGGCATTTGGTCAATAATCAAATGATTTATTACAGCAAACAATCTTTAGACAATAAACGTTTGGTCTAATGAATTGTTATGACAAAAAAATATAAAAGCAAAAATAAGTTTTTTTGGGAATTATTTAACAAATGCAATTTTATTTTAATATAATCATTTATTCAAGGGTAATCCATCCCCTTCTAACCTAACCTGTCCGAGTCGGGGTGCCCTAAATCCCGAGCTCGCTTCGCTCGCTCTTGCATCCTATCCCACCCTTGCTTTTTTACCCTTGAATAAATGATTATATTAAAATAAAATTGCATTTGTTAAATAATTCCCAAAAAAACTTATTTTTGCTTTTATATTTTTTTGTCATAACAATTCATTAGACCAAACGATTATTGTCTAAAGATTGTTTGCTGTAATAAATCATTTGATTATTGACCAAATGCCTTACTGACATTATCCTTGGTAATATTCTACCAAGTGAAAATTTGACCAAATGAAAATGTGAGTACTAAAATCATTCCAAACATTGCATTGGTATAAAAAAAGGTTGCTAAAATTTGTTTGGGTAGTGAAATTTTGGCAAAATCTTTTCGGCAAAACGGCAGGATCCCGATCAAACATCATTCTACATTCTAGCGTCATTTTGCGGAAAATTTGTTGCTTATGTTAGTGAAAAAAAAACCTTCAAGCTATCTACAAGAATAGGAACTGGAATTTTGTTTACATTATTTTTCCCTTTCTCAAAAGTGGTGAATAAAATTGATAATGCGTGTCCCCTTAAAATATCTACACTCACCAAAGCATAATCAATGAAAAGAGTTGTTGCCTCACTCTCCATTTGATCATGAAACTTGATTCGACTTCCGGACACAAAGAACGACAGCTCGACGCTCTCCGGCCTCTCATACCGTACATGACAAACTGCTTGCTTATGCACCTTCACTTCATCAATTGTACCGAATCGCTGGAAGATCTCTTTGATATTATCTTCACTGATTCCAGCGGGCAGACCTCCAATGAAAATTGTCCGACATCCGGGAGGTTTTTCTCTTCGTTGCGGTGTTGTCATACCAGGGAGAGCTGGGAGGATTACACCATTGCTAAAGTATATGTGCTGATTGGTCATTTGCATTTGTTGGTTCATCATCATCATATTATTGGGCATATTATTGGACATCATGTTACTAGGCATCATATTCATGCCAGGCATCATATGTTGCATGTTTGACATGTCCATTTGTTGGTTCATCATAGGGTTCTGCATATTTTGCATCATGTTGCCGTACTGAATCATATTTTGTTGTCCTGAAAAGATGATTATTATAATATTGTGTTTTTTGTATTTTATAAAGTTGAATGGGTACCTTTTAAGTACTAGTAGCAATTTATATTTTCAGGTTTGAACTATACGTGTTGATATTGAGGGTTAAAGTGCATTCTTAGGAATAATGATACAGTCCAAGAGCACAATTTCAAAACCAAAATCTACTACATTCTTTAGACACATTTATGGAATGTTTGTAAAATGACAAAAAAATCATTTTGGAGTACATATTTTTTTTTGTGAAAATTTGAAAAGGCTGGAAGAAGCCTTTGCTAAAGGGCACACGGAGAATTAAAACTGAAAAGTGATATTTATCATGTTGAAGAGAACTTATTAAAGCTGTAATTCTGACATAAAACTATAAATAAATAAATTGTTTCTCATACCTGGCATCATCATATTAGCGTGTGGTTGCATGTGGTCTACGTGCTGCATTACTTTATCTGCGTTATCCCACTTGGTATGTCTGTCACGATGATTGCTACCATTCCGATTCCGGTCACCTCGGTTATGCCTGTCCCTGTTGTGGTCACGGTCGCGGTTGCGAGACCTTGAGCGTCTCCGTCCTCTATCTAAAGCAGTACTACTGTTTGTTGCTAATATGTGTAGTGAACAAAAAGATAATGATTATTTTGTTTTTTGTTTACAAAGTATTCATATTCTTTTTGTATTTATATTTTTATGCACACAGGCAAGCAACTCTGCTGAGTTCTCTAATAGCCAATAAAACTAAGTGATAGGGATAGAGGAAAGAATTCAGCTTACAATTAAATTCAAGATTTTTCACACCACAACTCTGTACCTAACCTAGCCTTTTCCTAATGTAGGGGTTGGCTGCTAGTCTAAACGGATGCAGCTCAATTCCAGTGTTTTACATGGAGCGACTGCTATCTGACCTCCACAACCCAGTCACTGGGTAACACGAATAAGTAATAACAATGACTAACCTCGTTCACGCTCTCTCTCGCGGCGATCATTCCGGTCTCTACTCGGTCGTTTATCTTGCGTTTGCGTTTGATCTTGATCATTGCCTTTTTCTTCGTTTTCAGATATGGTTGCCACCTGGCTACTCACGTTTTCAGGTATTACAGGCCCTATAAACTGCCCTGTGGGCTGCGGGGGGTTCACCTGCGTTACATGAATTGGCTGCATATGCATTTGATCCCCTATTATGGTAAAGGGTTGTACCAGCGGTGGTGCGATTGCATGCGGTGGTGCTATCCCGTGCGGTGGCATCATGTTGGGAACTCCATGTATTATGTTTTGCATAGCAAATTGCTCGTTTCCCCACGTATTCATTATGACGGAACGAGCGACGAGCGTCACTCACTGGCGTCACTACTTAGGTTAAGAGTATAACAATAGTGTTTAACAATTATATCGCTGAATTCTGAATTCTGAGAGATTGTTTAGGATGAATACTCTTGGAGCAAAACTATTGAACAACAAAGAACCACATTACCACAGATTACTAATATACTAACCACAGAGTACATTTTATATAGGGAGATAGAGACGTCACTCGAATATTTCAAGGCGCTCGCGCCCTCTGGCAACAACTAAAAACAACTCTCCACGAAGCAATATATAGGTACATATAGCTACTAGCTTTATGTATACATATAATGCTAAAATAGTTTCAAATCTGCAGTGTGCCCTGTCCTATTTCCTTCCATTTTAGTTAGATAGTAGTTTTTAACCAAAATTACAACACTAAATCCAATGTCAAATACCTACTTTATTTCTTCTTCAATATTTTTTTACAATATTTGAAGGCCAACTCTTGATTTTTTGCAGATCAGCACACAATACTTGCTCGCGTTCATATTTTTATACAACACAATATCGGTGCATTTCACAAACAAGTACACAGTCCAGATTTTCGTGCAGGGGTCGTTCCGATAAAGCAAAGTTGTCGGTTCCCGGTATCCAATACCTACCTTTCCAGGTCAATGGATAGAAGCAGAATCCTAAATGTCCATACAAGCAAAGTCGTCAAGAATTAATCCAGAAATTAATCGAACCGTATCCATAAATTCTATTCGGAATAAAAAAAATTACAACATATTTTGACAATTACGCGAGTTGCGTTCCTTTTTTTCCATTTAAACTTTTACACAGTTTCAAAAATTTATGTTACGTTATTAGATGATATTATCCATTTAAACAAACGTTCTATGTTAGCTCAATAAATTTAAAAGGTGTTACAACTCCTTAAATATATTTATGGTAAAAAAAAGTTGTTATTTTAAGGAAAATCTGATTAAAATGGAACATATTTTGTTTAAACCTATTTATACATAGTATCTCTATGTAGTCTGTGGTTATGACGAAACCCATGAACATTTTGAGAACAGCGCCATCTACCAATAAGAAAATTCATCTTTGATATTACTCTACTAGTAAATAAAAATCCATAGAATTGAGTAGTGTATCTCCAAAAGCAGAAGCCTACTTAAACTGGTCGGATAAGATTCCCATACTTTTGTTATAAGCTACAGCACCGTGATACTAACTACTCTCTAACTTTAGTGAATGAATGACAATTAGGGATCCGCAAAAAGTATCGATACAAGAGTAGTAACGATACATTCTCTTCGATACCTAGTATTTTTGTACTCAATACTTTAGTTCCGATACTTTACTAGGTATCGATACTTTTTCACATACTCAATACTTTTGTGTCCTCACTATTGTCATTTTACACACTATCACCATTTCTCTGTCTGACGTATAGCGGTATCTCTCTCGGTTGGGTGATAGATTCCGGCAAAAACCTTACCGTAGACTATAGTGTAGCCATGTCGTGAGTAAGTATTTTTTGTAAGTTTTCGGAAATTCGCCAATGATGATTATTTAAAAATTAAAATCGAACAATACCGTAAAATATCGTAATTGATAGTTATCTTAATTTTGTACACAATAAATCTACTTTTAATTGGTTTCAGTGGTAAGAACGTACAGATTGATTCTTTATTGTTTTTTTTTTTTGGCTTTTGTAGTTATATAATAGCAACATTAATCAGTTCGGAGTCTCAGTAGTCAGACGGTTAGTTGTTTAGTTCTTCTAAAAAAAGTTAACTTGAACTGAATCAAGGGTAGACAATAGAAACTTATTGACTTAATTGGGTGGGTTTTATAAATACTTATATGCTATTCTGTATGTAAGTATTTATAGGACTTCTCGATAAACAACATTAGTGGTTTGGCTCTCCGCAGCCAAAATGTAAAGAGAGTCAGGACTGGTGACGCGGGAGCAAGCGACGTACAGCTGCCCTCAGTGTCTGCCCCTGCGACTTATTGATGGTCATCGCGAAGCAAACACTCACGGGGAACTGTACGCGCTTGAACTGGAATGGGAAGTTATGAGGTAAGAGGGGAATGCGTGGTATAAATACTGCCTCGCCGACGCCACAACCCTTTGCCTCACATCGCAACCCCCTGGTTGTCGAGGCTGCCAGATATACCCCCTCCCGTATTAGTCGTACCCGCCGTCCAAGGCATGTCCTGTCCGACCCCGATGACCCCATAACCCTCCTCCAGGAGAGCAGTAGGGCCACCAGTACAGTATACAAAAACAGACCGCCATCGTTCCGACCTCGCCGCCGAGGTCTTACGCGACGCCCCCGACGTAACTGTCCCCCCCCCCCCGACCCTTGCTCGACGACGCGCCAGCCCGCGCCGTAGCTGAGCCTGTAGCTTTAAATTCTCCTTATAATGATAATAATATAATTTCGATCCAGCCTGTCCCACTTTGCTGCCCTCCCCTCAGTGACGCCCTAAGCCGAGGTTCGTACCCCACAGGGGGTGCCCTTAGCGTGCGGTCACCTAGTATTTAAGAATTTCGCCCCTGGCTGGAGGCTTTAAGTTAGTAGCTTGAGGCACCCACAGGATTGACCGGTTAAGTAGCCATGACCTCAGTGGTCAAAACTACGAGTTGCCAATTAGGAAAAAAAAAAAATTAAAAAAAAGCCACAACCTTTAACAATTTCCGCCTCAATGTTCTGTCTGTGGAGCGAGATGACCTTAAGGCGGGTCCCGTTACATATATATATTACTACTTATATTTATTTAATTATGTTTATCGGCCTAAGTTACTTAAATTGCGTGATTATTATAGTGTGAAGCTAGCTTATAGCATGGTTAACATAATAACAACATTCAAATATGTGTCGTTAGACTACACGTTGTTACAGAATGCGTTGAAGAAATAAAGGTTCACTGTTCGTTCCCCGTAGGTGATAGCGTGATAATATGTAGCCTATATGTTGACCCGACTTCTTAATAATATTCGTGCCAAATAAGTAAATCCATGCAGTACTGTTTGAGTTTATCCCGGACATACATAAAGACAAACAGACAAAAATTCAAAAAACTATATTTTTGGCTTTGGTATCGATTGTAAATCACACCCCAAGTATTCTTTAAAACAAATATTCAATGTACAGTTTTGACTTTCCTACCATTTTATTATTAAGTATGTATAGATGTATAGATATAGATGTATAGATAGTGTCGCTGAGCTCTTGGAGTTCCACATCAGGTGATTGAGATCTTCAATTTTTATACGTCAACAGAGAGTGCTCATCAGGCTGAACAACTCTTGCTAAGACGTCGTTCCATTGTATGTTATAGTGTAGCTGGGCTCTTGGAGTTCCACATCAGGTGTTCCAGATCTTCAAATTTATTCTCTCAGCAGAAAATGCTCATCACGCACGTGGAACAATTTTTGCTATGGTGCTATTTTTGTATCTCTTATAGTTTAGCTGGTCTGTTGCGGTTCTGCATCAGGTGTTCAAGTTTCCAAGATAAATTATAGCCTATATGTTGCTCACACTTAATACCTATACAACAAAAAAAAAACATTCAAATCCGTCCATTACTTTTTGAGTTTATCCCGGACATACATACAGACAAACAGACAAAAATTCTAAAAAAATAATTTTTGGCTTCGGTATCGATTGTAGATCACACCCCAAGTATTCTTTAAAAAAAATATTCAATGTACAGTTTTGACTTTCCTACCATTTTATTATGTGTATAGATGGTACGGAACCATTCGTGCGCGAGTCCGACTCGCATTTGGCCGGTTTTTTTTTTGTATAGTATAAGTAGGTATAATTTCAGAACAGGCTTAGTTCTAGACACGTTTTACAGCTGTAGACCGCCAGGGGGCGCTCACAGAACATAACAACTTTTTTTTGTCATTTTTTATTAAAGTGAGTTCGAGATCCAAACTCATGAATGAACACGAACCGGAAGGAATGAACAAAATGTAATGGTGGCACTTCACATCGCTATTCGTGTTCGCGTATTTGTCTTATTCGCCCAAATAGGACAATGTGAGGTAGCTCTATTCGTCTATATTTGCCTATTCTCACGAACAAGACGAATACGCCAAATACCCGAACACCCTATCCGCCGGCTGTCGGTTTTTTGCAACATATCAAAAGATTGCGAATATGGCGAATATGTTCGTTTACCGGCTACCTACACATCGGTCGCAATCGCTTTCGCTAATGATTCCAAAAACTAGCAATAACGCTCGTCAAAAAGTGTCCCTTGGGTATGCATCTCTGTGGAAGTACCTAATCTTTCGACGCTGTCGATTCATTTCATAATCGAATGTTGTTTACATTGGTGCCGATTCTCTCGTCACAAAATTCTCTAAACTAGACAAAAAATCACTAAAATTTAGTTTATTCCTGTCAAAAGACGATTTCTCATTCTGAAATAGACTAAAGTGACACAACTTAACTATATTTTAGTTTGACAGCACTAAGATGGTACTGATTTATTAGTTTAGTGAAAATGCCAATTTTGCTATTCTGGATTTGACGTTTTTCACGTAAAATTTAGGTTGTCTTAACTAAATCTTGCTATTTTTAATCGCGATTAAAAAGGTGTGGAATAAAATTAGTTGTCATGAACTAAGATTCACCACAACACCTCGACTTCAGGGGCAAAAACAGTACTGTATTTTTTTATTTTTTTTGCTTATATCTCGAAAACGGTGTGTCCTATCGCAAAAATAATGAAAATTTCGACCCCCTTTATGATACCCTTAAACGCATATAACTCTACAAGTAGGTATTTTTTTTTTAAATATTTTCCATACAAAAAGTGAAAAATTCCATATAAAGCACGCCGAGGCTGCCACCCATGCGCGCCTCCGGTTCTAAAAAAAATCACGGGGTAGGGGAAACAAGTACCATGTGGAGTCGCGATTGTTGAATTATGTAAATTTTAGTTGCGTCAAAATGATTTTTAAATTTAGAGATATTTTATTGCAGTATAGCTCTAAGATTCTCATAGCCAAAAGTAAGGAATTTTAGTGATAGTTTAGTTATTAATTAGTTCGGTGTACAAGAGAATCGGTACCATTGTCTAGCTAATTTTTATTCGTTGACCTATGATCACGTGACATTTCGATAGCTTATGTCAACCCCATACATTTTAGCTTTTCTACTAGCGTTATCGTTAATCGAATGTTACTTTATCTAGGCCCTCAGTATAAAGTACTCTGTGCATCGCTCGATCCAGTGTGACCAGATTCAGTATTTTAATACTTTTTGAGTATATTTTAGTAAGTTTTCCAAGAGTCAGTATTTTTAAAGGTATATTGGCGGAAGCCAGTATTTTTGGGTATATTTTGGAAAAAAGTTATGGCAATACCATAGCCATGTCATAAAATTATTAAAAAAGAAAACTGCGTACATTGATGTTCAGGGGAATTCCCGGATTTATTCTATATTTCATTTTGGAGCAAAGATCAGTAAGTTACAGATAGGACATGACAGGTGGCCCTAGAATTACAGGGGAGGCTCTAGGGGGGGTTCTAGGGGGCCCTAGAATTACAAATAGTATCGAATCATCCAGTCACAAAATGATTTTCTGTTCTGCACTTGGCTTAATCTTTGATGGTTTGGTTTCAAACTTTCAAATGTAAACTTAGGGAAATTCCCGAATTATTGAAAGTTTCAATAATTCGGGATTTTCCCTAAGTTTATATTGTACGTGTTCGTCGTAATATAAATATAGCGCGCGATTTTTTGTTGTCATTTTACTTAATGCTATTACGTTGTTATCTGATACGCAATTCAGAATCCAGAAAATATGTCTAGTTTTCAGCAAAGTTATTTGGCTAAATGGGAACAAATTCCGGAGTTTTCTTCGTGGCTTTCACGTTATAAAGATGACGAGTACGCTGCGTTTTGTAAAGCGTGCAGTGCGAAACTCCAAAGTAGATTAGCATCTCTTTATAAAACAACATGCAAATACTGAAAAGCATAAATCGAACTTGAACAAATATAAAGGACAATCAAAGGTCAGCTTAACTTGTTTTTAGGTTTTAGTAAAATTAGAATTATTGTACCTAAAGTCGAGAAGTTCGGAGGTACTTTATTTAGTGTATGATCATAATGTATAATTTATGTTTTTACTTGTTTCCAGGTTGACACATTTTTCAAAAAGGCACCACTGAAAGACGATGTCAAGAAAGTGGAGCTGCGTTTATGCGGTTTTCTTTCAGAACACAACATCTCTTTTAGAACTATGGACCATCTTAGTGATGTTCTAGTGAAATGTTTTCCTGACTCCGAAATTGCAAAAGAATTTTCCTGCAAGAGAACCAAAGCAGCAGGTAGTACATATAACGTTTTAGGACCCGAATTTGAAAAAGTTATGATATACTTCGTACTGTATCTCCGTCAGGTAAACCAGTATATTCAATTGTAATCGATGAAAGTACAGAAGTCACCACAATCAAAGTGTTGGCGATAGTAATCAAATACTTCTCTGAAACCAAATGTAAAGTACAAACCAAATTCCTTGATTTAGTTGATTTAAGTGGTGAGACTGCAGATCATTTATTTGATGCTTTGTCATCAAAGTTATCCGAGTTAGGTTTAGATATAAAAGACGTGATGGGGTTCGCTGCTGATACTACGAATGTGATGTTTGGTCAACACTTACAAAAATTAAAGAAGTGAACCCAAAGTGCTTATTCATAAAATGTGTTTGTCATTCTGCAGCATTAAGTGTTAGTCATGCTTGCAAAATACTACCTTGAAATTTAGAACAGATAGTAAAAGAAGTATATGGATATTTTTCTCAAAGCAGCAAGCGTCAAAGAAAATTTGTTGAGTTCCAAAATTTCACTGACACTGAAAAACATAGACTACTGCGTCATTATGATATAAGATGGCTATCGCTTCATGCTTGTGTTAATAGAATAATTGAGCAGTGGGGGGCACTGCAGTTGTTTTTTCAAGACCAATATTTGAGTGATCGCATTATGTCATCAGAATTTTTGTATCATTCTTTTAATAATGATATAAACAAATTATACTTGTTTAGGCTCGCCTGCTGACAACCTAATAGCAGCGTTTATTACGCAAATACATTGCCTACAATTTTTGGTTAGGTGAAGTTATCGTGACGGTGCGTGTAAAAACCTTTTTTAGTGACACTTTCTTAACTTGCCAACCGCACGAGCGGTCGAAATATTATTTTGTCGTCTTTATTAACTAAATACAATAATTTTCCAAAGTTTCATAGTTATTATTGAAGAGACCAAAACTCCAAAAATTCACCCTTTATGTCTGAATAGACATAAAAATTGGCGACCGTGACAGGACACAGAATAATAAACTTACAAAACGGATTCGTTGTATCGGCACATGGCGTGATCATCGAGACCACAAAAGGCCGAGTTCCCGTCGTGAAGCTGACACCAACGAACATCCTGAAGCCTAGGCATCGATGCAGCTAAAGTATCGACACAGGTGTACCGAAGAAAAAGGCAATTGCAAACATTCATGTGAACCGGATCATCATAAGTTATGTACCCTTCCTTTCTCATTCTTACCTACCTACCTATTTTCTAAATCACAATAGCTGTTTGATGGGTTAAAATTCACACAGCCTCCTTCATCTTTTATACCTTGTTTGGTTTTTAAAATTGCAGATGCATTTTTGTTTATGAATCTGTTGCTTTGTTCCGTTTTTATTAAATTAATTTGTGAAAATATGCGCTCGCATGCAGCATTCGACACTGGTATACATAACAGAGATTTACTGAAACTAGATAGATTCTTGTATTTTAATGTACCATCACTGTTAGAAATTTTCCCAACTTCCAACCAAAATTGTTCACAAGGGGTGAGCCAGTACTCGAAGATTGTAATAAATTACTTACTTCGCGATCAAGTTTGAGTGTTCTATTTTCTTCGTCAATTATCTGCATTTGTTCTGGCTGTACTTCGTATGGGAAAGTTTCCATAACATTTCTTAAACTACTAAATTCTTTATTCACGGCAGTGTGTGGGTCAAGAAATTTCAGTTCTTGGAAAATTTGATCTTCAAAAGGCAAACGTGATTTCAATTGCGAGCTCAATTCAATTAAAAAAGATTGGCACTTTCTGAAAAAATCAGCAGTTTGTTCTTTCATGTTTATGTTTCCCCTATGTTTAATTAATTCTTGACCCACTTGAATCCCTAAGTACATATTATTGAATGGCAAATAATTCACACTAGATTTTGGGTCTAATGTAAATACGTTGTCCGTGCTTTTTATATAATTAGTTTAAAAAAAAAACATTATTAAACAAGTACATACTTAAGTACTCAGTATCGAGTACTTTTTTGATCACCTTAGAAATTGTATATAATCGCAAAAAAACTTCACTGGTTCCTCCACCGTGAGGCGGCATTTTTTTAAATATGCCTTAAAAATCCTTAAAGGACTTCTCCCCTATTCTGTATTCATTATTTTCTCCATCTGCTTCAGTCACAACTTATGACTTAATTCAGCAGAATCACCATAAAGTCATTTATTCAAAGCAGGCTGAAAATCAGCACTTTTTGAAGGTCAATTTTATAAAAGACAGTCTCCCTCTGTTACTGCACTTTCTGTAGATATGAAATGTAAAGAGGAAACGGGTAAATGAATGTTATTTTAAAAGGTATAATCGTAGGTATTTTTGGTGCTGTATAGCGTTCACGCAGACGACGTCGCGGGCACCAGCTAGTTATCTATAAAAACGGCAATAAAATCACATTTGTTGTATGAGAACCCCCTTAAATGTTTATTTTATGCTGTTTTTTAACCGACTTCCAAAAAGGAGGAGGTTATATGTTCGACTGTATGTTTTTTATTTATTTTATTTATGTATGTTCACTGATTTCTCCGTCAATTGTGAACCAATTTTTTTTTTTTTTTTTGAAAGGGTATGCTCTTGAGGTAGTCCCATTGTCACCAAGTCAGAATCTGATGAAATGAAATCTAATGAGATTTGAGGATTTCCCTCGATTTCCATGGGATCCCCTCCCATGGAAATCGAGGGAAATCCTCAAATTTTATGGACACACGTATAGCGAAACACACAGGCGGCAAATTGAAAACTGTCTGTGTCACGACAGCATGAATTTAACGCGAGAAAATATTCGTACAATGATTTTTTATGACTTTCGATGTCATTTAAGTCAACAAGAAAGTTATGATAGACTTCAATTGGCCTTTAACGATGAAGCCACATCTCGTGCCACTGTTTACAACTGGTTTAATGTGTTTAACCGTGGTCGCACTAATCTCACCGATGATCCGCGTGAGGGACGGTCTTCTACGGCGACGACTAAAGATAACATCAGTGTTTTGCGGCGTATGATAGAGACTGACAAAGGAGTGACTTATCAGCAAATTCGGACAAGCTTAGGCATTGGTATGAGTCAAATGCACAAAATCCTCCCTGAACATTTAGCGGTCAGGAAACTTTGCGCTCGGTGGATACCTCATAATTTGACAGAGGCCCAAAAACTCCGTCGTGTTGATTGGTATCGTGAAATGGTTCAAAGATTTGACGGAGGTGACTCAAATGTTGTGTTCGACATACTTACGGGTGACGAATGACGAAAGCTGGATTTATTGTTATGATCCTGAAACTAAGAGACAGTCCGCTGTCTGATTGTTTCCTTACGAGGAGTTGCCAACTAAAGTGAAGAATGGTCGAAGCGTGGGAAAAAAGATGGTGGCGTCGTTCTTCGAAAGGACAGGTCATTTGTTTTGGAGGATCGAAAAACAGTAATTGTTTGCCACTTGTCTTGGAAAAAGTTCGGGAGAAACGACTTCGCAGTAGGATCCTCCGTCACCACGACACCGCCTCGTCGCACACCGCCAAGCAAACAATCGACTACTTGGCGACGTCAGACGTGGAATTACTGGGTCACCTGCCCTATAGCCCCGACCTCGCGATTTTTTTTTATTTCCGAAAATAAAAGAAAAACTTCGAGGAAAACGTTTTATGGACGCCGAGGAAGCAGTGGCTGCATTTCAAAATGCCGTCGAAGAGACACCTTTTTTTTTTTTTGTGTGGGAAATCATCAAATGACCTCTCCCACTCTGGTCGGAGCGGAAGGGCGTGTCAGACTCTTACTGACTAAAACCCACCCGTGTTCCTTCAGTTGCCTGTGCGCCAGGGCCACGGTAACTCTTTCGAACAATCCGCGACGTCGAAGAGACCCCTAAGGACGAGTGGGCAAAGTGCTTTTCTCAGTGGTTCCATCGGATGCAGCGATCTATTGATGTAAATGGTGACTATTTTGAAAAGATATACTAAAACTAATAACTTGCTAGTTTGTTCAGTTTTTGATTTTCTAAGAACTTTCAGTGTCACCCTCGTATGTTGCTATTTGCTCTGTAGATGGACTGAAAATTATCGGAAAACATGTCACAATTTTCCTGGCCGCCTCTGGCAAACTTACTGTTATTCATAGTATATTTTTTTTGGGAATATAACTGTTACCTATTCGTTTATTTTTTAAGTACCTCCAGATATGCTTAGAATTGGTGCGCAGATGTTCAGCAGCTGGATTCATTTCATTCAATTCTTTTTAAAATTAGCTGATCAGTCTTTTATCGACTCACTGCAGTGCATTCTTAGGCATTCAAACGTAATTTTATCTCTAGGATTCCCGTATTTTTTATATTTAGCTTTTTCTTTAATGACTCTTAGTAAAGCTCGACTATACCAGACAGCATAACGTTCATCTCGTAGTTTTGTAATCGGAGTATGCAATTTAATAATTGGCGACTTTTTGCAAATAGAATTCCATTTATCAGACCAAGCAATTTTCGCAAGCTCAGCGTTGACCGCTTCATAATTACAGAGATTAAAGTTCAAGTAATGGATTTTGTTTTGCACAATTGGATTGCTATGATTAGATGTTAACGAGATCTCCAGCGCTGGATGATGAGGATCAATTTGAATCGGTGGAATTGAGGCCTGAGACACCAGCACTTTGTTGTCAGTACTAGGTACTAAGAACTAGAGCTAAAATCCGATTGGAAGCATTGAGTATCGTGTTGCATTGATGAAGATCGTTAAAGGCTAGCATGTCTAAAAAAAGGTGTTCTAGATTACTACTCGATCCCTTGGGAACCAATAGACCAGAATCCGCATTATATTCCCAGGAGATATTGGCCATATTAAAATCACCGATTAATAAGTTGGTAGAATTGATTTAGTTCTTTTTGTTACTTATTCGAAACAATGCATCGATATAGTCTTGTATGATTGGAGGCGGGATATAAACCGCACAAATATTAATACTTAAGCCACTGTCACACTTGAGCCAAATTTAATCTCTGTGACACCTCATATTTGTCTAGAGTTGCTACAAACACCCCCCCACCACCCTTTTTTGTAGTCGAGGATACCGTAGATGACCTATCGCGCCTGAACACTCTGTATCGATTATATAAAAATTCATGGTCTAACGCCGTATCATTGATCCAACTTTCAGTGCCGATAAATATGTCGTAATAAAAATTTAAAGCAGTAGTTTAGAAATCCTCTGTCTTGGTTCGTAAGCCTCTTACATTTTGATAATATAGATTTTAAACTTGAATTTAAATTCTTATAACACTAGTAAGCGTGCAAAGTATGTGACTAATAAAATAATAAGCTACAAAGATTCTACAGATTCCAACTTTTTTACTAGCAGTGATTTAGTGGTTACATCTTTCGTCACAATTATGCGACCATTCCGAATCCATACAAAGTTATATTTCTTTTCCTTAGCAGCGATTCTTGTTGCTGCATGTAGTTTTTTATTAGCCAGAGTCAGATTTTCCGTCACAAAAATCGGCTGCTTTTCTCCACCAATACCAATATGGCTGCTGTTCAACTTTTCCGATTCATTCTTCTTATTAAAGTTTCTAACTGCAGCAAGTATATTATCACGAATGCTAGGACTGGCTAACTTGACGACTATGCTACGTGGAAGATTTGTCTCTTCGTTTAATTTGGCAACTCTATGACTGGATTTCATTATCGTGAAGTTCATTTCCCACAATTCTACCCAACTGTTTTACGACCGTTAACAGGTTTTCGGTTTTGTGTTCCGGAACGCACTAAATTCGATATTGTTTTCACGTGCTAATTGATCAATTTGCTGCAATTTAGTTTCTAATTCCCTCATTTGAGTGCTCATCGTGGCGTTATTCTGGAGGAGTTCGGCAACAGTTATTATTCCTGGCATTTAATTCGACTATTTCGACTTGATCATCTTAGGAGTCAGAGTGAAAAGTACCTAACAGTCTTCTTAAACTCGTCCAAGTCTTCGTACATAGAGGAAAATCTCAACGTTAGGTCATTAACTTCTCTTTGGACCGTAGCTAAAGTGGTTTAAAATTTCGCCAAAGAGGCCTGTTGGCTATCAAACTTTTCATTCATTTCCTGCCGTAATTTACGAATTTCTGACAATACCTATTGTGTCTTGCAAGTTATAAAATGTACTCTATGAGTTGACTTCTGTGACAACGCAAGCCACTCGAGATGTAGCTGGTGGGGACTTCTCAGCTGGCGTAAGTCTCAGACCAACTATTGGTTTATTTTGGCTATTAGACGGTTCCGATATAGAGGAATGCAATGTAGCCGGTTCAGCAACTGTAGCCGCTTGGTCAGTTTGTACAGTGTGACCTTTAGCATGGACTGGTGTATTAGTGTTGTCCAGTTTAGGACGGCCTGAGACGCAGATTGGACAAGTCCATTAATTTAGTCCTAGGTGTTGACGCCTCCTCGAACTTAACGCATTCCAAATGGTACTGAATGGCACATTTGCTTAAACAGGACTTAATTCTCTTTTGTGTAACGAGAATAGTAGCATTACAACAAGCGCATATCATGTTGACAAAAAAAAAAACAATGTAAGTCCTGTACTGGGATTCGCAAGCCGCAAGTCGCAAGCTTTCTATTCTCAGTCGCCGCTCAACGAACGCTGCCGCGGACACTTCTTAAATGTCACTCAAAATATAAGTTCAGTAATATATATAATAATATAAGTGCGTTATCGTAATACTAGCGATCAGAGTTAAGTAAATTGACAAAGTTTTGTTCAAACACCCACTTTTGTGGCAACTGGAGCTACAAAGTCACGTTTTTTATATGTACGAGTATATTCTATGTTTTTGCCACACAGTCACTGATCAGTGATCACTCTGCAAACGATATCACATAAGCCACATACTTTAGCTTCCACACAATGTTTATATCGTAAGTAAAGTTATTACAATATTAATACTTAGTTGTTTACGGAACGGCAAAATATAAGTGTTTACTAAGTAATTGACTACCCCACAAACGATGTGATGTGTGTGTGTGAAAAGGTGTGATGTGTAGATGACGGGCATCGTTCGATTGGGTTCCACCAGTTACGAAAATCATAGTAAATTTTGGTAGTATTAAGCATTTCCTTGTTATGGAGGGCTTCACACACTGCGCACACGTTCTCAATTTCTTTGGGGTCATGGTAGGAGTAATAATCTTTCCACCAAAAATACTGACTGTATTCTTTTGGCGAGTGTATCAGTTTATTCATCTTGGCTGCTAATTCAGTGGTGTTATGCTTTCTAGCGTCTATGTAAGACCCCGGTGGAAGAAATCTGTAAAGAAAATTAATATTTAGAATGTTGATATTGTAGCTTATATCATGATAAGAATTTTCAATGTGCAATAAAGTTATTTTTCATTTCTCATACACGGAAAGTAGTGTTTGTTTGATCCGAGCAGCGGGTAGAAGACGCCGCTCCCCGTCTTAGGGCGGGAAAGACTCATAGTAATTGCTTCCCTCTCTAGCGCGGGAATGAATTAAAAAAAAAACTTAAAAAAAAAATATAACAACCGACTTCAAAAAATCACACTACAAAGTGAAAAATAACTTTAATTTCGTAAGTCGGTGTCTTTGAATCTGTATTTTAGTTTTTTGCCACCGACTTCCGAAATTAAAGTTTTTTTTTTGTAGTGTGTTTTTTTTGAAGTCGGTTGCTTCTTTTTTGGAAAAAAGTTTTTTATTTTTCGCTTTTTAGTGAGTCAGGTATTAATTTATCTAAGTTACAAAAGCCCAATGTCAACTACTCATCACCTTTTACAAAAATTTTCTTTCCCCGATGCAGGGCCGTTAATTGTTGAGGAGTTCTACTGGTAAGAACCAAAAGAACTGGAGCTGATGGTGAAAGCACCTTGCAGACCGCCTGGTCGGGCGGCTGGTGCGGGTGGGGCCGGATCTGGCGGACAGCCAGTTTGGTTTCCGCAGGGGGCGCTCTACGGTGGACGCCATCATGCGCGTGCGAGCCCTCACGACGGGGGATGCTATGGCCCGGGGTGGGGTCGTCTTGGCGGTGTCTCTAGACATCGCCAATGCCTTCAATACCCTGCCCTGGAGTTGCATCAGGGAGGCACTCCGGTATCACCGGATGCCGACCTACCTCTGTCGCATAGTCGAGGCCTATCTGACGGACAGGGCCGTCATCTACCCCGGTCACCAGGGAGAATGGAACCGGCGAGAGATGTCGTGCGGTGTCCCACAGGGATCGGTCCTGGGACCGCATCTGTGGGACATCGGGTACGACTGGGTGCTGCGCGCCGACCTCCCTAGCGGCGTCAGCGTCGTTTGTTACGCTGACGACACGCTGGTCCTGGCGCAGGGGAGGTCGCACCAGGCGGCGGCCGAATTAATGACACGTGGGGTTGCGACAGTCATTGAGAGGATCCGGCAATTGGGACTCGAGGTGGCACTGCACAAGTCCGAGGCCATGTGTTTTCATGGCCCTCGGAACGCGCCACTGTCGGGTTCCCAAATAATGGCGGGAGGGGTTCACATCGGCGTCGAGTCGACGATGAGGTACCTGGGACTCGTCCTCGACAGCCGGTGGAACTTCGTTGAGCATTTCCGACGTTTGGCTCCCAGACTGGATCGGGCCGGGGCTGCCTTGAAGCGGCTCCTGCCCAATCTAGGGGGTCCAAACGCCTCCTGCCGGAGGCTCTACGCGGGGGTCGTGCGGTCCATGGCCCTTTACGGGGCACCGGTGTGGGCGCGTTCATTGAGGCTCCGGCCAGCACGCCGGTTGAACGCGTCCCAAAGGGTCATGGCCATCCGGCTGGTCCGAGGATACCGCACGGTCTCCTGCGAGGCGGCGAGCCTCCTTGCCGGATTGCCGCCATGGGATCTGGAGGCAAAAGTCCTCGCGCACATTTGGGAGTGGCGCGAGGAGGCGAAACGCCGGGGCGTTACTCCGCTACCGCGAGAAATCGCGGCACAGCGGACAGAGCTCCGGCGGGATCTCATGGCGGCATGGAGAGTGCGACTGTCGCAACCCAGCGCTGGGCACGCCACAATTGCGGCGGTAAGTCCCCTCTTTGAGGAGTGGCTTGAGAGGCGCCACGGCGTCCTCACCTTCCGCCTGACGCAGGTCCTCACCGGACATGGCTGTTTCGGGAGGTTCCTGTTTCGGATAAGGCGGGAGGAAACGCCCGGGTGTTGGCATTGTGTGGATCGACCGGAGGACACGGTGGAGCATACGGTGGAGGTCTGCCCAGCTTGGGTGGAGCACCGCCGTGTCCTCGTGGCGGCGATCGGCGGCGGCGATCTCTCGCGTCCGGCCCTGGTACAGGCCATGGTACGGAGCGAGAGGGAATGGGAAGCCGTCACCTCCTTCTGTGAAGCAGTAATGCTCGCGAAGGAGGAGGCGGAGCGCGTGAGGGTGCGGCAATCGTTGCGCCCTCACGACCCTAGTCGCCGCAGGAGGAGACACCCTGGGCGTCGGGAGTCGATAGCCGACTCCCGGCCACCGTAGGCGCGGGCCTGCGGACGGCGAGCAAAGGGCAGCTCGCCGTCCGGCAAGGACCAGGCCCGGGTCGACGGCGCGTTGTGTTCCACGCGCGCCTCAAAGAGATGTCAGCATAATTGACGGGGTCCGACAGGGCCGATGCCTGCCGGGGTCGCGGATTGTTCGAAAGAGTTACCGTGGCCCTGGCGCACAGGCAACTGAAGGAACACGGGTGGGTTTTAGTCAGTAAGAGTCTGACACGCCCTTCCGCTCCGCCCAGAGCGGGAGAGGTCATTTGATGATTTCACACCCAAAAAAAAAAAAAAAAAATTGGTGCCGATTCTCTAGTACACCGAACTAAACTAACTAAACTATCACTAAAATTCCTTACTTTTGGCTATGAGAATTTTAGAGCTATTCTGCAATAAAATATCTCTAAATTTAAAAATCATTTTGACGCTACTAAAATTTAATTTGACAATCGCGACTCCACATGGTACCTACTTGTTTACCCTACCACGTGGTTTTTTTTAGAGCCGGAGGCTCGCATGGGTGGCAGCCTCGGCGTGTTTTATATGGAATTTTTCACTTTTTGTACGGAAAATATTTAAAAAAAAAATACCTTCGTGTAGAGTTATATGGGTTTAAGTGTTTCATAAAGGGGGTCGAAATTTTCATTATTTTTGCGATAGGACACACCGTTTACGAGAAATAAGCAATATAAAAAAAAAATACAGTACTGTTTTTGCCCCTGAAGTCGAGGTGTTGTGGTGAATCTTAGTTCATGACAACAAATTTTATTCCACACCTTTTTAATCGCGATTAAAAATAGCCAGATTTAGTTAAGACAACCAAAATTTTAGGTTAAAAACGTCAAATTCAGAATAGCAAAATTGCCATTTTCACTAAACTAATTATTCAGTACCATCTTAGTGCTGTCAAACTAAAATATAGTTAAGTTGTGTCACTTTAGTCTATTTCAAAATGAGAAATCGTCTTTTGACAGGACTAAACAAAATTTTAGTGATTTTTAGTCTAGTTTAGAGAATTTTGTGACAAGAGAATCGGCACCATTGGCTGAATGCACAAACCGTGCACTATTACTCCGCTAGGAGTAAAAGTGTTCTGCGGTGCGAAGCCACAAGAATAAAAAAAACTCTAAGCTGTACCGAAATTCAAAATATCAGTTTTATAAAAAAAAAAATGAGTCTCGTGTTATTATTATTATTAATAAATATTTTAGAAAAACTACTGTTTTTACTTTCCTTATATTCGAAATGAAAAGTAGAGTGTTTAACACGGGTGAAAGTCATCAATTCCTACTTGGACTATAGCCACCCTCGCTGCGCTCGGGCGTCTAAATACCTCGTATGGGAATTGATCCCTTTCGACCCTTGTATAACAATCAACTAATCTATCAATTTAGCCCAGGTACTACCATGAATCTGTGTGGGCACACTGTACCGGTAGTCAAACAGAGAGGAGATGTATTGTAAGCCAATTGAATTTCATTAATCTACATTTCCTCTCACCACTGGTTGGGAACAACACACCTCTCTTCTCTCCGCGTTACAATCGTTCTTAAGCCCAATAAATCGACATACACACCTCGTATAATCAGCTCCACCGTATACAACAGGCACGACATTATTCTGTAGCCCCGTTAACAACTTCTCAGTCACATAGTCCTCGTCGAAAGAGTTCTCTATCGACATATAAAAGTAGTAGCTGTTTTTCATTAAATGATTGCAAGAGGAGTGCATGTATCTAGGACATTGCAAATTACCACACTTCCCAAACACATCCAATACCAAATCGTATGGTTTCAATGCATTCTGCAATGCTGTAACAAACTCTCGTCTCCCACTCCTGTCCTCACAGTTAGACACGAACCAAGCCGCTGCTCCAATCTTATTCTGCGTGCTTTTTATTAAAAACTTATCATCGACTGCTGCCATTTCTTTCCATTGCATGTTTCGTTTTGGACCCACGATTTCACTGTTTTTATCTCGAATAAGTATGTAGGGGTACGGTATGTCTGAATCAAGTCGATAAGTCGATGTCCAATTGAAAAACCCGTCAAACGCCTCCTCACATACGGGATAGTTGTCAGATGATTCCATGCTGAAGAATATGTACTGTTGATGACGAGACCGTGCCTTGGGCAAGTCAGATGCCTTCAATAGATTTCCGTGAAATAGTATAGAATCGAACTTGGTTAAGTTACCTCCGAACAACATTCTGTCAGCGGTGACGTAGCATTTAGTCACCGAACAGTTGATCGCGACGAACGCTTCTTGTCCCTCGCCTGTCTTGTAGAAGGGAGCGAAGGTTTCTGACGTCCAGGACCAGAGTAAGATGTATTTGACGACTTCATCAGTCTTTTGCCAGTGATTATCGTGGGCCCCTTGGATGCCTAGCTGTTCCTGCCGGAAAGCAAGCTGCGCCAAAAAAAAATATATAACCGTACAGCTGGCTAGAAAAAAGATCTCAACAGATCTCATATTTCTTGTTAGGGACACGTGCCACGCCTGCCAGCTGCGCCAGCCACGAACCCAAGCGGCCTGAATACGCGGATACATCTCAAGCTTCGTATTTGGGCACCTCAATGTAGGTATGTACGGGGTCTGGTTACATTTGTGATTTTATTATGGCCAGGTGATATATAAATCTTGAATACCTGTAACAATGCATTTATTTATGTAAGTATGTTACTTTGCATGAGATATCGCACAAACATTTTTACCCACATCGCTGACAGAACAGAGACGGTAACATCGTGTAGAATTATGACACCTCTGTACCTCATAGGATTCGCTCTAATGGACAGCCTTATAATAATGTAATGAGCATCATGTAAGTTGCAATTAATCTGCTGGCAGTACGCGCACGAATCGCTGTCTCCAAACACACCAACCAAACACTGTTCGAAGCATTATTATGCCTCTTGGATTATAAAGTCCTTTTTACAGCTCTTATCGCTTAAAACACAATTAGCGAATGTTTCACCATAAAACTTATTAAATTAAATAACTAATTCAACCACCTCTGCCTTTCCCTTCGGGGAATGCAGGCGTGATGTTATGTTATGTAACTAATTAAAATTTTAATGGGTCGTAGGAAGTTTACGACAGCCATTCTTTTATTTCTTTTTTGACTAGTACTGTGACTAGTACCTACTCACTTTTAACTTAGTAGGTACCATGGTAGGTACACAGAAACGTGGTCGTTGACAATGGTCCTGATAAGAAGACTCAAAGTCGCCCAAAGGGCAATGCTTGGAGTTAAAATGCGTGATCGAATAAAAAATGAGCTGATTGCAGGAGAACCAAAACACTTCTGGGCACTGAAGCAAATATCGGTCATTGTGGCGTCGCTTTGGGGAGGCTTATATCCAGTAGTGAACTTCTGTAGGTTGAGTTAAAAAGAGCAGTTCAGCAGTACTCCAGTTACGTTTTTTTTTTTTCCTTACATTGCAACTCGTAGTTGTGACCCTTGGAGGTCGTGGGTACTTAACCGGACTGTCCTGTGGGTGCCTTAAGCTAAGCTAACTTGAAGCCTCCAGCCAGGGGCAAATTTCTTAATTTCTAGGTGACCGCACGCTATGGGCACTCCCTGTGGAGTACGAATCTCGGCTAAGGGCGTCACTGAGGGGAAGACAGCAAGGTGGGACAGGCTGGATCGAATTTAGAACATTATTATTATACGGGGAATTTAAAGCTACAGGCTCAGCTACGGCGCGGGCTGGCGATGGCGTTTTGTCGAGCAAGGGTCGGGGGCGTGGCGAGGGACCTCGGCGGCGAAGTCGGAACGATGGCAGTCTGTGTTTGTGCACTGTACTGGTGGCCCTGCTGCTCTCCTGGAGGAGGGTTATGGGGTCATCGGGGTCGGCTACGGCATGCCTTGGACGGCGGGTACGACTAATACGGGAGGGGTTATAACTGGCAGCCTCGACAACCAGAGGGTTGCGATGTGAGGCCGCGGAGTCAAAGAAACGCATGGAAATGCGTTTCATGAATTGACCGATAGTGGCAATTTTAAGACGAGATGGAGGATCTCGTTCCGAACGAACCAAGGGGAACCGGTTGCCCAACGGAGGAACTGGTTTAGGAGGACCTGCATCCCATGGATGTGGTGGGGTTTTGTGTGTGCGAAAACTACACTCGCATAGGTCATGATTGGCCGAATGCACGCTGTGTAAATGCGCAATTTGCACTTGAGTGACAATTTGCTGCGTGCATTCAGTAGGGACTGGAGTCTACCGAGTGCGAAAGCGGCACGCGAACGCGCCTGCTTTATGTGCTCAGCGAAGGAGAGGTGCTTGTCCAGGATTACACCCAAGTATTTGGCTCGCTTCTCCCAAGGGATACGCTTGCCGAACATGGTGATCAGACTGTGGAGGCTGGGATTGAGTCGCGGTCTCGAAAAGAGAACCGCTTGACTTTTGTCGGGATTGACTTTGTTTCTCCACTTTCTAAACCAGTCACCGAGTTGGTTGACTGAGGTTTGGAGAATGCGAGATATCGTATCGTGGCCGAGGCCGGTATAGTAAATGGTCGTATCGTCTGCGAACAGAGCCAACTGAGCCTTTTTACTTTTGGGGATATCGCTGGTGAATAGCGTGAAAATGAGAGGGGCGAGCACGGAGCCCTAAGAGAATCCGGTGCAATGGGGCGGGGGGAGGATAGGGCTCCTTCGATGCGATAGTGGAAGGTGCGATTCGACAAAAAGTCTCATAAGAGGAGTACGAAACGATCTGGCACTTTAAGTTGGTACGAGTATAGCTAATATAATAAGCCATTGTGCCAAACTTTGTCGAACGCTTTCGCTATATCGAAGAAAACTGCACCCGTCATCGAACCACGTTGGAAACCAACGCTTAAGTGTTCGATGATACGGTGGACCTGTTGTACGCAAGAGTGTTGGGTTCGAAAACCAAACTGCTCGTTGGGAAGTTCTCTGAGGAGTTTGTGAGGGGGAGTAGGTGTGGAATGACACAACTCTCGCTCTGAGGAGCTTTGTTAGTTCCCGGTAATCCTTCGACGAGGGAACCTGGTCCTTTATGTCCTGCTCGGTTGCTCGGGCATGGGTGAAGCCGATCCTAAGTTCGACGCACCATTTGGACACACCGGTCCATTTTGCCACACTGGGGGGGGGCCTTTTTGACGACCGGGGGGGCTATTCTCGGAGAGGTGCGCGGTCGTGGTGGGGACAACGGGGGTTGGTGTCGCAAGGGGGGGGGGGGGGGGGGGGGGTTGGTGACGGAAGAGTCTCTTGTCTTATTGGCCTAAGAGGAGGAGAAATTCTTCTTCCTCTTGGCGGCTGAGGTGATGGTCTGAAAACCGTCATCCTCGGAGGAGGAGGTGGAGGAGGTTAGGACCTCTGAGTCAGAGGAGTACGGGGAGACGGGGCGTCCGCTCGGGGTCGGTAAGTCGGTGTCCATCTGCTCTACTGAACAGGTCTGGTCCTCTAGTTCCGCGGAGGGGAGGGGAGCGGTTTGAACCGGGGTGGGGGCCTCGAGTGCATCGCTAAAGTTAGTGATGGCGACTGAGTGGTTGGAAGGACAGGGGGTGAGGGACTGCAAAGCAGCGAGCTTGGCGCCATATCTGGCGTGGAATTCGGGGTCCTTGAAAAAATTAAGTATAAGGGCATCACACACGGTTGGGGGTGCGGGGGGCTATTTGCTTGGGGGGATGGTGGAATTGAAGATTCCGGCCTATAATCCGTATGCCTAGCTCCCCGGGTGGGAATTCCCGGGGATGAGTTACCCCTCCCTGTCGGGTATAGACCGGGTGGTGAGTACCTGATGGTGAGCCTTACGCTTGTAAACCCGTCGCCAGTCTTATAGTGCGAACGGGGCCCTGACAGTCTAGTGCAAAGGGTGTAGACACACCCTAACGACACTAGGTGAATAGCTGTGGAAACAAAACTGTCACCAGAGCCGACTAGGAGATCCCCCAAGGCCGGTTAACTCTGGGACCCGTCCAACTTGATTGCCTCGCCCTGAAAGGGTTCGGCGGGTGTGTTGGGTCAACACCTCACTCGGTTTCGTTAACACCGTATGGTTTTCACCGAGGACCACGAAACTGTGGTTTTGCCCAGAAGCTACTCACACAAACGCGCAAGTTAAAGAAATAAAACAAAAGAACACCTGCCTTGAAAAAGGCAATTTGTATTGATCAGTAATTGGATTGATTAATTAATCAACCGATGATCGAATGCAGTCGGGGCGACTGCGAGAGCGTTACGAAATTCGCAACGAGAAAATATTAGGCTAGCGAAAGTGAGTCATGAACGGGAGAGCGTGAGCGCACAACCGTTCACGACGAGTGTCGAGAGCACAGAGTATAATTATAAAATAATTATGTCGAGAGTCTAATGTATGTGTCCAGTTACGGTGCGTGGTCGGTATTTTAAAACAACCTGCCTAAGAACACATTTTTTTAAACTGAAAGTGCAATGTTCTAGAGCCGAATTTGCTTATCGATCGCGTCAATAATTTTCTAGCATCCATGAACTGTCAAAACGGGAAAATAAATTGTAAAATTTTTGTTTTGCTTGTTTTATTGCATGGAAATTGTATTGTGAAATACATACTGGATGCAAAGACTATTAAATTGATTTCACGATGTGGTAAGTGATTGTGATACAAGAAATGATTTATTGACTTCGTCTAAGTACGTCATAAATGATTGGTTTGTAAATATAATACTCGCTTTTATTACTATTCAGCTCGGAATCAGTGCCGAAGGATTTTGAAAAGACAACAGAGGTTTTGCCTTTTACTAAATATGGATTATCATCGATGGAGGAGTTTCGGAAAGCTGAAGAAGAATTGCATCATCAGGAATGGTTGAAGAAAGCTGGTCTCACTAGTGAAGAAATAAAGTTATACCAAGAAAATGAGGCAGGACTTCTGGACCAACGCAAAAAGACCGAATCTGGGATATTAAAAAATAAATTAGAAGAAATATACAATAAAATTAGCAACATGCACAACGTAAATAAAAGGTAAATTCTTTAATATTTTATTGCATTGCTATTATTTTGTTATTTATTCTTGAATTATGAATTCAATGCTATCAACATGATTTTCATGTCAAAATTAAACGAAAATTAACTTTGCATCATAATGTATATCATTAAAGCAAGATTCATAAATTAAATTTTTTTTTTCAGTGATAGTACACATCAAGATGAACAGCCAAGTACGTCATCTGCCACAACACCTGAAAATCTCATAGAGCGACTGCATCAGAATCCAATCACATTCTACCCTGAGGGTCACCCAATGAACGAGCTTAAAGAATTAGAAGAGCATCTATTTGGACACATCAAATCGGACATGATACCTCTAACAAAAAGGCGCAAACTGCTCCGACGCTTGCAGAGGAAGAAGGACAGGTTGGTCCAAGACAACCCATTTAACATTACCACAATCCCAAGTACATCAAGAGTTGATCGACCTGGAAGCCTTTGGGATATGAGAGAGATGCCTCGTTTGATTCCGCACACCATTACAAGTCGAGATCAAGAAGAGAATGCAATGGGGCCGCATTTACAGACAATGTATACAGTCAGGGATAACAAAATCGTGAGGTTAGAACCAGTACAAGCTGAGCAAGAGGAATATAGGGCTGTGGATATTGTGATGCCAATCAACGAAGCTGAATCGCAGCTGTTGGAGGGAACCAAGATGTGCGTGGATGATATAAGGAAGATAGACCGATTCAAGGATTATGAGCCTGGAATACCTTCAAAGGTATGTTTATTAAAATACTTTTGATTTTAAATTTATGGTTGTTCTCAATAACTTGTTTGTGTTTTGCTCTACTGAAGATTGATACTATATCCTCTCGTGTTTAAGAAGACAACTTTTATTTTCTAGAACATCTTATATTTGAAGCAGCTGCTTAGAATTTGCATAAAACTAATACTGAAACCTCTGCTTTCTCAGTCTAAGGCCAGTATTACAGAATCTCACTCAAAACTCATGGATTACTGAAAACTAAAGCCATTTGATTGATTGCAACTAGTTTTAAGTATTGCTTGAGTCTTGAGTGAGGTTCTATGTATAATACGGTCCTTAAAGAGTTTATACAACTTATAAATTGTGGAAGTAAACTTACATTCACAGTAGGTACCTCAAAAATAAAATAAAGCTAAGCGCACATTACAACCGCGGCGAGCCCCAGCGCACCGCATTGCGAAAGTGCGCCAAAGCACATTAGGAGTTGCGTCGGGCCACGCTACAATGGAGTCATTGTTTTAGTCAAATTCCAATTTTGAATTTGAATTTTATCCAGTCTAGTGCAATGAGCGCAACGTACGAATACGTTTATTTTGTATCTACCATCGTAAACTACAGGCGGACCGCACCGGCCCGCAGCCCAACACACTGGCGGATCGCTCTTCATTCGTATTTTTGCAGCCGCTGTTCTGCGTTGCGGCGCAGGCGCGGCCCACCCAAATATGCGGATAGCCGAGTAGAAGTAAACTAAGGTTGCCTATTGTGCAAACTACAGGCTTTCATTGCACTACTCTCTTGTTTATGTCACATAAGATAATAATAACTTCACTTTTCATCCCAGGTCCTATATCTGAAGAACATAGCTCCTGGAGTCAGTCAGGAACAACTGTTGGTGCTCTTCAACCAATTTGTGTTGGCCAATGGAGGGCCAGTGGATCTGCGGTTGATGACTGGTCGCATGAGGGGGCAAGCCTTTGTGGCTTTTCGAAGTAAGTTCATGTTCTTGTTTTTTGTTGAAATGATCTTTTATAATTTTTGTGCCATTGCGAAACTATTGTGTGTGCTTGCTGTGTGCAAAGGTTTTTCTGCAAAACAATGTGTTTCCTAGATTTTGGTATAGTAAAATATTTGATGAATTATTGTTAATCTCTGCAACTGTGCAATCTAAACTCTGTATTTACTCAGATGAAGGAACTGGATTATATAACTAATTTAACGCAATGCGTGAATTAATTTTAGGAGAGATGAGAAAGATTGATTTCAAATTTGTGAAAAATCGTTATCAATACATTTGTGTTATCAATGTGATAAAAAAGTGTTGAATGAAATAACTTGCGAATATTATTTGTCTGACAAAAATCACAACAAAGTAGTTGAAAATTATGATAAAAAAAAATGCATTAGTACATCCAAAAAAAAAATGTAATACTTAGGTAATAAACGCGCATTTTTTATTCAACAGGCGAAGAGCTAGCGATCCAGGCACTAGAAGAAATCAACGGCACTATTCTTACTGGCAGGCCGGTGATTGCTGTATTCGGCAGGAATACCAACAGAATTCAGGATGATGACGAAAGATAAATCGTTTCCTCTATTCATACACAACTCATATATTTTATTCAGAACCGTAAAAAAAAACACTATAACGCGGCCTTTAATATGCACATCGAGATTAGGACGAAGTTTTGGTGTCGTCACTGTCATTCATCAGCTGTGTGGCAGTCTCCTAAAGGTCGATGTATCATTAATGCTACATCTACATTGTAGCGCGATAAAGCGAACTACACTTTGCATCGCACTCTCGGTTTTACAGCGAGACGTCGTCGAGTGGTGTGCGAGAGAGCGCGCGAAGTGTAGTTCGCCTTATGACGAAGATGTGGGCGCAGCATTAGACTATACATCGTGAAAGTTGGCAACGTCGCAAATAGCTGTCAAATACTTCGCTGTTGGGATTAATTAATCAACATTATTAGTAAATAAAATATTGAAATAGCATTCAGTGTTGCATTAAAATATTGATTATGAATAGCAATATTAATATGTACTGGATTAAGTCTTGTTATCTTGTACCCTACCAGTACTAGGTGCAAAATAATAATAATTGGAATGTCTCCCAAATGCTTTTTTTTACATCTAAATCTAAATATTCAGTCAAAAATCTTCAAATTAGGCTGAAAATCGGTACTTTTTGATTGTCAAAATTACATAAGACAGTCTCCCAAAACACCGCCCTGCACCACTTCCTAGTGTTTTAGCTGGCAAGAAGAAGTGGCGCCACAAACTCCCGACCAGTGTCACGATAGTTATTGCAATTCATGATCAATATTTTAGTAAAAAAGAATCATCAAAATCGGTTCACCTAGAAAGAAGACCTCAGGTAACCCATAAAAAAAAATACAGTCGAATTGAGAACCTACTCCTTTTTTTTTGAAGTCGGTTAAAAACAGCGATATGTCACGATGTCATTTGGTAATGTTGAATAAATTAATCAACACAGCGAAATATTTGATAGCTACTTGCGATGGTGCCAATTTTTAGAATGCACCCTCTTAACGCCCGCCTAACTATACACAATTTGTACAGTGTATTACAGCTACAGAAGCATTGGACACGGTTTTCATGGTATTCCATGCACCTTTCCTGACAAGTATTTGTGAACACCTGACGAGCATCTGACGTTTTCGAAATGTCAGACCATTTCAAAAATGTCAGGTGCGTAGTTCTCGCAACCGGCGTGAGTGTATGACAAAATGTTTGAACGTGTTATACCAAAGGAAGCATGCTCGCTGCATACGTTCTGCCTTCATCCATGGGAAGAAGGCGTAAGTTTATGTATGTCAGAAAATGTAATATACTATGCTGATTGGTAAGATATAATCAAATGTATGTATGTATTTTAAGTGGTGTATGAGTAATTGTAGCAGGTGCACAGACATGTACAAGATGCATTATTTTTCGTGTAATGCAACATTGTGGACTACTACATTTCAAAGTAAAATGGTCACATTAGGATTAAATCCTTACACTATACAAACAAAATAGCACATTTTTCACTATCATGGTTGCATTGCATTCGTGTTTATTCATTTTCACAATGATTGTAAGAATATTACATTAGTATAATATTTTAGCAAATTTTATTTAAGGCTGGAAAACACCATTTATGAATGAGTTTTAGAATTGAGTTCAACTTCAATTTCAACTCTTTTTTGGGGCTTATCACAACATTGCCAATATCGTGCTTTATGACTATCAGAAGAAGGGGTTTGTTCAGTGAAAAGAAAATTGAAACAATAAACTTTTGAGTTTCTAAACATTTTTTTCCTTGTAGGCTTCGCCGCAGCTGGGTAATGTGTTAGATATTGTACTAAGTTTTAATTTAATCGGGGTGAAACTCATGAGTGATTGTGTGCGCATAATCAAATGAAATAGCATTTGGCCCAGCATTAAATAATAAATTGTGGGATTTGTTTCGTATAGCTACTTTATTGTAGCGACGCGATGTTTATAGTAATTTGTTTGCGTTTATCGTGTCTATTTGCATACTAGTGTACACACGACGACATATCAAGCTATACATTTCTAGGTTTAGTTGACTTCGCTTCAAATGAGAAGTCAGCTGGAACTGATACTGGAACCAAAATGTATAGCTTGATAAGTAGTCATGCGTAACATCCGATAAATATAACATGAATAGTATTTTTATTGCATAAACTATAGTCAGTATTTAGAATGATCAATATGATCATACTCATTACTGAATCAAGTAAAGTTAGTATGGCTGTGGTCCCAGACAAAGTCATTCAAAATATATGTCTACAGCATGTATCAGAAAGATGGTGTCATATTTAAGAGGGAACGCCAGGTTGCCGCGAAATTCAAATGTTCTTACGTTTTATGAACTTTGCAAGTCAGTGTCAGGGTTAAACAAAATATGATTCGCGACCGTAACAAGTATATAGTTACAGATTGATATTTTATAAAATTGTCATTCTATAGAATTATATGAACTTAGAGGGCTGTATTGATGATTTTAATTATTCAATAAAATAATCAATGAAATACATACTTGTTACGGTCGCGAATCCTATTTTGTTCAACATACAACCTGACACTGACCTGCAAATTGCAAGGAACGTAAGAAATTTTAATTTCGTGGGCTACCTGGTGCTTCTCCTTTAAGGTGTGGTACAGACTTGGGTCGAGTAGGTATTTTAAATAAAATGATAAATGATTTATTTCTGTAAGTAGGTTTATACAAACACTTTTACACGTCAATCATATTTTTTTTTTTTTGTGTGTGGGAAGTTGATAATTTCTTCGCGATTACGACGTTGTTCTCATGGAGGAAGTTGTTCAGATTGATGATCTGTACCACATCCTTAAATATGACCACCCATTTCTGATACAGCTGTATTATTTTATTTTGTAGCACTACAAGTATTTATTGATCCCCCTACTAAGTGATAAATTAATCCCTTATGACGACCCACTGACCAATTTAGTAGCAAGTTTTATGTCTATGTCGCAGATGTATTGTCGAATGCGATGTTTATCCGCTAGCTTTTTATAAAACAGCTCCGTTATGTAAAATAACTGAACGACGTTTAGCGGTTTTTCATAATCACTGAACTTTAACACGCAGGAATTGCATAAACGTTTTGCATTGATCAATGCAGCGGTTCACCGATTAGAGGTTATGCAAAACAGCGATTTCTTAATTTTGTCGTTCGTGACTGTGTCATAGGAACAATAATGGCGTCCGAAACAGAAATTAATAAAACGAATAACTTAGGGAAAATGACCCTAATTCAAGTGAAAACAGGGATTTAAAAAAAATGAATGATGATGATGATTTTTTTTATTAAAAGTTATCAGTTTTATGAAAGTTAGTCCTAAAAATACTAAATACTAGGTAACTGCGACCAACATGGAAGTAGCGCTCGCCGGCCGATGTCGCGGCACCGCTCGCTTCGCTTACTCGGCTCGCGTGCGGTTGTTTGGACACAGTTCTAACCTAAACCAATTGGTCAGGGTGTCCTAGCTCAGTTTCTGCGACCAATTTGGCATTAGAAGCCACACTAAACCCTTATTGTGACTGCAGATAAGCCATTCTGTATTACGTCTGTAGCACTTTTGTTAAACGTAACGTGCAAGTGTTTCTGTGACAAATAAACGTATTTTTCTTTCTTTCTTATTCTTTAACGCAGTGACAATCCAGCTAAACACGTTCAGCTGTTTTACATAACGGTGCTGTTTTGTAAAACAGCGGATTCTACAATCCATATGTGACATCTTTACAGGGTGGCAGGGACATCGACGCTGTACATGATTCGGGACACCCCTGCGTTGGAATTGTTGGATAACCGACGAAAAATTTAAATGCAGGGGGAGTCTAGAATCATGTTACTTGTTAACAGGCCTACACAGTCCTCACATATCTATCAACACTGTAATTGGGAACATTGTAAAAGCCCCTTATTTTTAAAAGAGTAACCGTGGATTTTCTTGCCGGCTCTTCTCCATAGGAAACAGCCAATTGGAACCGTGCACCTAGCTTCTGACGTTTCATAAGTGCTCATGTTGGTTAATGTGAAATAAAATATTTTGATTTGATGTAGGTACTGAAACCATGGTAACAGGTTGCTCGTCGACGTCCCTGCCACCTGTATGCTCAAAAATAAAATACACACATGAGTGTAGTGGGATTGTATTTAAAACTACACATTTGTTGTAGGTCGTGTCTATCTACATTATTGCACTGTATACATGAAATTCATCATAGATGTAAGACATGCATATTAGGCTTAATGATTAATCCTAACATAATATAAAACGTAATTCTGTCTATATATCTGTCCTATAGTGCGCCCTATAACTCCTAATCCGACTTTCGTGATATTTTTTACCCGCTTTCAATAAAAAGCAGGTTCTGATGTCGACTGGTATGTTCGTCTTAGACGCAGTTTTATCAGAAACTACTCAACCAATTTCGACGAAGTAACAATAAAGTTACAAGCCCACTACAGGACAGACGGAAAAGCAGAAAAAGTTGCGTTGTATATTATGTAAGGAAATTATATAATTGTAAGTATTTTGATACGAATTTTGCTGCATCTCTATCAGTCGGTATGTGAAACATAACGACGGTTAAATGTATAATTTCTCTTTCTTCGTATTATATGATACTCGATTAGGCTATATTGCGGCTACGGCGATTTAAAATCTGGATTATATAATATTACGACCAATGGTTGCTATATTAAGAGGAAACGCAGTCACGTGGTCGTTGGCGTTCATTCTCTACTCCTTCGTTTTATTTCCCGGTTAAGGCGGAACCTTCTGGGTAGCACGCGAAATTCAAATTTTGTTACGTTTTTTGCAATATGCAGGTCACTGTCAGGTTGTATTTTGATTAAAATATGATTTGCGACCGTAACAAACACGGCTTTACAGAATTACAATCATTAGAATCAGCAATACATCTCAATAAGTTCATATTACCCTATTAAATGACTATTTCATGAAATCATGACATTTGAGGGCAATTCTAACTTAAGGAGTTTATTGCTTATTGTAATGATTATAATTCTGTAAAGCCATATTTGATACGGTCGCGAATCATATTTAGATCACCATACAACCTAATACTGACCTGCAAATTGCAAAAAACGTAAGAAAAAATTAATTGGGGCATCCCGCTTAATGATATTAGTCCAAATATTTTTTTACGATATAATGTATATCTACCACTATCATGTCCCTGTTTTATTTTTTACCGTACATATACAAATTTTAGAAAAAAAAAAATGCTTAACGCCAACGTTCGGCAGTCGCGGTTATAAAATGCGGAAGCGGGACAAAACGTGATTCCGTCTAAAGTAATGCTCGAATCTTGAGTTAGATTCTGTAATAGTGATTACTTATATAGCGAATACGAATAATACTTCGAATAAAAGCGGTCTATTGAGAGCAATATTGAGCGACTTGTCTTTGCGAAGCCTGGAGTATTTTGTTGGCATTAACGATTTTGCCATCATAGATAAGTTGGTCAACGGTGTGTTATATCCAGATAAAAAAAGCTGCGGGCGGCATACTGTCAAAGCCGTAGCCGCGTTAATGTGTTTCTAGCTTTAGATGTAGGTACTTGTAGTCATTCTGTGCAATACCATGTATTAGTGTTTCGAATTTATGTAATGAAAAAAAAACGTAGGTTGAAATAAATCACTGAAATGATGTAGTTGTATTTAGTGACAAAACAGGCACTTATTTAATATATTTCTTGACAAATTGCATTACATTTAAGACTATAACCATTAATCTGATATTTAATGAAAATAAAATCGTATTAGATGTCTAGAAGTATGTTTTATTTTAACTTATAAACTTTACAGAGTAAGAAAAGTTCACCACAACCTCCTAATTTGAAGCTAGTGTTCGCTACAAATCTATGTAGAAAGTATTAATCCCATGACTGATCCAGTATCGCACATTCGATGTGTACACATGAAACTTTACACGATAAATTATGATTTAGCGTGACAATCATTGTAATTTAAACCATAAGTCAATGTCTAAAAAAGTCACAGTCGCGCACTGGTTTATAACGAATTTACTAGCAGTTTAAAGAATTATATTTTTACACTTCACTTGTTTATAAAGTCTTAATTAATTATTAACATGAAATTCTTGGGTTTCTGAACTACTGATTATTATAAACAATGATGAATGTAATATTGTATTGTAAAACTTGCAATATAATATGATAATTACTATTAATTTACACTAGTGCTTGTTGTAACCAATTATGAAGAATGAAATAACCTAATTGATTACTTGGCTTTTTCAATATTATTATTGATTTACTTAAATATCAATATCTTATATCCTTACAGAGAGAAATTTCCAATGGAAAAATCCGATAACAGTAGCTGTTCTGGGGTTCAAAACCAGGTCCAATATGCTCGGCATTCGCGCTTGCGAGCACTAGACCAATGAGACAGTCATACATACTATAATTAATTCTTACACACCTAAGCTTTAAAAGCAGTCAGTTTTCTGCACTTTCACTTGTCACTTCCAAAGATACCAAATTCCGAAACTAAGTTTTCACTTTATAGTCAATGTGGCCGTATTATGAAGTGTTAACCTATTGACCACCCCAGTCGGATTATTACGACAAATGTTTTCGTGCTCGTGCCACCTCATTTGTATTTAAACGACTGAGAACCTATATTCGTTTTTTTTTTTACTATACGTACGTTGTTCAATACACGACCTTATTCGTCGTAGGTATTTGTCGATTTATGAGGTGAATGCAGGGGCACGGCAATTGATAAAACCAAGCGGTCAATAGGTTGCGAAAAAGAGATGGTACTATCTGTTTTATCTAGCTCCATTTCTCTCTTTCACATTCTTCTAAAACTTCATAGTACGGGGCTGTTAAATATCCCATCCAGAGTACGTCACGTTAACGCAGCGTTCACTGGACGTCCTTGTTAGAGGACTTGCGCCGTCGTTTGACGACGCGTTTTGGCGACGATCATTCATTCTCTTTCTTTGGTTGTGGCTCCTCCTCTGAAATAGGAAAGAGTTAGTTAGTTAGGACATGCCAGTTACCTCACAATGTTTTCTTTCACCGTTTTGAGAGCAGTGGTGAAGTAAAGCGCCTGTCTGGATTCGGACCTACGACCTCGTAAGTCGCGGCGGTTACCACTGGGCCACCAGTGAGCTATTTTAGTTTTGTCTTTGTGATGCGTCCGTTATTCTAGAGCCGGTGTTAACTAACTGTTGGCTTGGCTTGTTTGACTTCCAATAACATAAAAAATGTGGGGTAGCCTTGTAGTAAGCCTTTAGAACTAATTCCAAACCATTCAAAATTTGCCAAAGATGAAAACAATGGCCACTCGAAATGTAGTTTCTTTAAGGTTCCGTCTCAAAAGGATAAAAAGGAACCCTTATAGAATCACTTCGTTGTCCGTCGAAGCAGAATTTGAGAAGTGTACGGCACTTCCAAAGACGGGCTTTTAATGTCAGTCTCAATCTGTCAAAAATACCTCTAATTTACATTATTGTCAAGTTTTTGACATTGGCGCTGAGACGAGATTTGAACGACGACTAGATTTTGAACGTTTTAAATTACGGTCATTGGTCATAAGGTCGCTACTTTTAGTTCCACTCACGTTTCCCCTCATGCTGGTGATGTGGCTGTTGCTGATGGTGATGCATCTGATGGTGCGGCGAGTGCGCGTAGTGCTCGGGGGCGGGCGGGCCGGCGGGCGGCGCGGAGCCGGCGTAGTACGCGGCGTGCTGGTACGCCGCCGGGAACGCGCCTGCGTAGCCGCCGTAGTAGCGGCCGCCGTACGCGCCGCCGTACGCACCTGGGGTGACATATTATTATTATTACTTTTATCTCTTCACTTAGGGAGTTGATAAAGAAAGGATTAGTGGAGATGACAGTCAAGTGGTAACACACAGGTATACACTATTTTGAGTATTGGTAACTCAAGGATAGCAGTTGCGGTCTAAAACGATAGAGCGAGACGACACGCACGAGACTGAATGTGAAATCCCCTACCAAATGTTCAACGTCTTGCTCGCACGTTTTATGACCGTATTTCTTCTGGATGACCTCTTCTTCTTAGCGTGTCGATGGCAAATTTCTATACTTATTATAAATAATATTTGCTTTACATGTCTGTCAGTGTGACTGCGTTGTTCTTCTAAACTATTGAACGGATTTTCGTGCGGTTTTCACCATCATTTAGATAATGAATTCCGGAAAATTTCTAAGAATGACACATTAATATTAAACTTGCATATAATAAAAAATTCTCGATGTTTAGCCAAGTCGTAAAAACAGTGCGAAGCACGGGCGGGTCGCTAGTAAATGTATAAACTAGTATTCTACAAATAATTTAGTTCTTGACACTTCGGTATTAAATATTTTTATTTACCTGGAGGTGGCGGAGGCCCCGCGTGTGGTGGTCCCGGATGCGCGGGCGCGTTAGGGTTTGGGGGCATCATCATAGCTGTATACCACACAAAACAAACATGTTAAACCAAGTTTAGTATTAGTGGTGTTCGGAGCTTTAGGCAAAGGTTTGCGATAAGGCTAGTGCATCTTACAGCCGCATCGGGCCACAGCGCAACGCAGTGGACAATAGAAGAGCCTACCTATACTCGAAAGGTTTAGGTAGTTAAATAAAGGTAAACAAAAAAAACCACGTGACTCATAGATGTTAAACCTTTTATTTCAAATGTTAAAATCATATTATTTTGAGTCCCATAATAATAAGCTCTATTCTGAATCTGAATTTGAGGAACTATCTGTCACATTAATAATAAAGCGTTCAGTGGTATCATCAATTATTTTGTCTAATTTAAACATTTTCTGTTCTTCTTTTATTACATGACCCTTGCAACTTTTCCAATTGTCAGCAGTCACATTAGCTGGCAAAAGAATGTTTAGGTCAGACATTTTAAAAGTTTTATTTTTCTCGGCTAAAAACCCTTTAACTTGCACAGTGGTATGGTGGCAGCCGCAATACAGTGACACGATATAATTTTTTTTCTAATTGATCCACAACTTATAAGGCATCTGGTTAACCGACGAAACATAATAGATGCTACTTCAGTTGCCATACTACGTCACAGGTGTACTCTTTAATTTACCAACGAATTGGATAAATTCGTTGTGTTTTCTGAAAAGGTTTATGGAACCTGTCTTTTTGGGCTCTTTACAATAGACAGATTACAAAATATTATACTATTTTGTAAATCTAACAAAAAAATTGTGCTCAAGCAATTACATGTACGAAGATTATAGTTTACGAATAAATGATAAAGTTTAGCATACATTAATAAAAGAGGAAACTATCGTATATATCGCAAATAACTTTGATTTTGTTGTAACGTATTTTTAAACAAGAAAGTGTCAACTATAAAAAACCCTTTTTATGGTTTGTTTACCTTTATTTAACTACCTAAACCTTTCGAGTATAGAGCCATAGTTGAGCTCCTTAAGTTCCGAGTTGAGCTGCACGGTTATTGACAAATGCGTGCACTGACTGGACAGGTCCGCTTAATCTTTGTGGTTCTTTCCTCGAAAGACCATTTCAGACACCAATCTACATAGTCTTCACATGATCTGACCAAGATTTTGTCTGAACTTTAAAAGAGACTGTGACGTCTGAGTTTTTTTTGGCCGTTCTTCTCAGAGTAGTCAGATAGGAATCGCCGATCTCATCTAGTTTAAAGAATATGATTAACGTGTAAAAGTGTTTGTACAAACCTTACAGAAATCAAATCATCCATGTGTGTAAGCCTTTATTATACAACAAGCCGTGTGTCTGATGGGATTTCCCAATAGCATAAATGACGAAGTTCCGTACGAACTTTCATATCCTGAATAAGCCCTTTAGGGGACGAATTTTCCAAAATCCTTCATTAGTGCTCACCTTCGTCATAAAAGGACCTCATATGCACAATTTTATGCTTGTTGTGTGTTATCTGTCAGTCATTGAATGAATTTAAGATTTGTATTAATAACTCACGGTGATGCGGCGGCGAGGTGATGTGCGGCGGCAGCGCGGGCGGCTGGGCGGGCGGAGCGCCCGGGGCGGGGACCTCCTTGACCTCCGGCTTAGGGACAGGCTTCTCTTCTTTACGGTCACCTGAGATACATTGATTATGTAGGGGAATGTTTTAGCTTGGAAATTCAAGATAGGTTGTGGTTACAAGAGTAAGCTTAATAACATTGTCTATTGCATGAAAAGGCGGTCTTTTAGCCGGTACTATAATATCAAAAGGATAAGCCCATTTTCCTGTGGGGGTTGTTGGAAGCAAATGTTCTCTGTTCACGAACTAATGGGTCGCAGGACGATCAATAGAACGTAGAATATCGTTACGTAGTCGTCGTCGTGGGACTTGTACCAATTTCAACCACGTACACATACATACTTAAATAAATGTATGATGAATGAATGAATGTATGTATGATGTGTGTGTGTGTGTATGTTTATGTTTCAACAACGGGTATAGTAACAATATAACTAAGCTTTAACATTCGAAATACGACTGTGTTTGAGTTGTTCACTTTATGGTGACTTGCGGGTGACTCACACGTCATTTCACATCTAGCTTCCTGAACCTTTCCTAAACATAGTCGTTTTGCAACAACTTTCGTAATAAACATATAGGTACATAATATCACGCCTGTAATCCCCGAAGGGTTAAGCAGAGGTGTATTTATGGTACACCCCCAATTCGTCAGTTACGTTTAAGTCCCATATAATAGGGGGCGAGCCTATTGCCATCAACCGGGCACAAATCCAGACACCAGGCTGCTACTAAGAAATCCAAGATGGAAAAACCCAAAAACACTTTGCCCGCCCGAGACTCGAACCCAGGACCTCATGCTCAGCAGTAGAGCATGCACTAGATCAACGAGGCAGTCTCTTTCGTAATATTCGTTATTTAAATATTAGGAAAAACCAACTGCATATTTACAATACAAACACATACCCTCATTATCCGGTCCATTGTTAGCAGCATCTTCAGGTTCCTCCTTCTTAACTTCAGGCTCAGGCTTCAACTCAGTGGTAAGACCTTCGGCCTTCACTTCCGTTGTAGACACTTTGTCAACTTGTGTAGGCAAGTTGGGCCCGTTGGTTTCGGCCTTGATTTGAGCCTGGTCTTGCTCCATTGGCTGTAAGAGGTAATATTAAATGGTCTTGAATGTTAGGTACAAGTAATAAACTTGGTATTGTGGTATTTTAAAGGATATCGACATATCGTAGCTCAAATTTTGTACCAGCCAGAAAGAAAAATAGCTGGACTCAACATTTTACTATTTTATGGAACACCTAAAATTAACCCTGAGGCAAATAGCGTGCTGCACCGGTTGTTTTTATTTACCACAGAAGCAATGCTTTTAAGTTTTGTACCACCGCGCTTTGTAGTAGTGCTCCTGTCACTCTCCACCTATCAAGTTTTATTGGAATTGCATTGAGTTGTTAATCTATCATTTTGTAATCATGGTATCATACAAAATAGGCAAGTACTTCCATGGTTATAACAGCTCTATATTAGATCTCATCATCGCGGGTTCGTATTTCCGAAGATAGACGATGATTCCCGAAGTGCATACTTTCCTTTGGAGATTTGTATGTGTTAGGTTACCTCGTCTTTCCTGTCCACGTTGAGGGGCTGTGTGTTGGATGTGATGCCGCGTCGCATCTGTTCCTGTGCTCTTTCCACCATGCGCGTGAATGTTTCTTCGTCTACGGCTGGTTTGCAGTGCTGTAAAACCATAAAATATAAACTTTATAATCATAAAGCAACAAACATATTGGGCTTTTCATGAGAAATGATAACGAACAAAGTCGGTGCCTCTTTTTTGAATTTGAACTTTAAGAATCAGGAACAGAATCAACTTAAAAACATTTTTTTATATTACAATAAATCATAAAAATAAGTCGAAACTGAGATAGATATCTTTAGAAATCAAAATGAATCGCCGAAATGTATGTACGCGCATAACTTCCGAACGACTGCACTAAATTGGATAATTCTTTTCTTTGTGTTTGTTATTGTCAGGACAAGGTTTGTAGGTAGGGTAGGTAGGGTAGGGTAGGGTAGGGTAGGGTAGGGTAGGTAGGGTAGGTAAGGTAAGTAGCCAGGGTAGGGTAGGTAGGTACGTAGGGTAGGTGTTAGATACTTAGTGCTCCCTATGTGAAGCCAGGCCGGGTAAAGCTAATAGCAGATAAAAAAGGATGTATTTTAAGATGGGAAATTAGGTCAAAATAAAAAACTATGAGCAGTAGAGCAAACTGGACAGTGAAAGATGACATTGATTTAGGAGAAAACTAAATCTGCATATTGTTTTTTAAAAAGCTCGCGGTTTAGCTAGAAATCGAACCTCTTTTTAAATACAGTATCTTTTTGAAGCTTGGTGTGTCATATTAACGCCTTGTTACAGTCAATACGTCAGAAATTGCGTACCTTCTTAAGTTCCTCCTGGAAAGCTTCGCTGCTCTCGATAAACTTGCGCTTCTTAGCTTCGAACTTCTCTTCGATCTGCTGCAACTCGTCTTCCAGTTTCTTTTGATGCATAGTCAAGGACTGCACTTGTTTCTTTAAGATCTGGCGATTTAGAGGTAAGTACATAATAAATGAGCTGCATTTTAATTTAAATACGTTGGTAAGATGTGTTGTGGTTTGGTTACTATAATATATGCGAAGTACTGAATAGTAAACGATTATTATAAGCAAGTACTTATTTCATTTTGTTGTACGAAATATTAGTTTATGTTGGTTGCATTTACTATTATTCCTAGTAGTAATGTTTCATCTAAGGAAAATAAGTAGGTGAAATATGCCTTTCTTAGTTTACGATACGATGCAAAAGATTCGAATTGATGACTTCAAACACAGGTCATCGCCCTAACGCTTCGAAATTGAAATTATCCGCTTTTGAGTAGACAGGAAGTCAAACGCAACATAGATAAGGGTAAACGGATCTCCTTAGCTATAAATCTACTTATAACTAGTTCTTCGCATATCAATGGCAAAAAGTCCAAACATGTTTGGCCCAAAATTCAGTTACGCGAAGTCTGCTCACTGAAGCAGACAAAGTCATCTAATGCATAGGTGACAGCGAATACGGCGCAAGATGGAAGGTGGGCCATTGTCTGTGGGGTGACGCGAGACGAGAACTAAATGTAAGGCAGATATTTGCTGTTTTTCTTTCTTACCTGCATCCTGGCTGTGGTGACAACAGAGCGGACATCTGGTACGACAGTATCAGAGAATATCTCGTTGATCAGGCGATGGTTGCGTAGGTATCTTGCGTAGGCCACGTGCTTCACTGATAGGCCTTCGTCTTGATCTGAAAATAGTGTACAAATAGTTTAAGTAAAATTGTTCTTTGAAAAACAATATAAAAGGTCTGGTTTATTTACTGGCACATGACCAGATTATCACATATAAATTAACCAAATTTTGGAAGGGATTGTATTGAATGGAATGATATAACAAATATATTGTTCTGACTTGATTATTGGGTCTTACAGATCACATCAATTATTTTCTTTATACTTTTGCAAGATATTTCTCTGATGTAGACAGTATGTCTAACTAACTGTTAGTCCTACATATTGCTGAAATCTATCTTGCTCCTTTATTTCACCTTGACATGTATCCAAAAATGTTCATGTCATCATATTTCTCTGCATCTATTTTTGTGGTTTTAGGTCTAGCAGTGCGTACATAAAATAAAGATCTGCAGTAGACATATATTTTGAACTGTATATCTATATCTACCTTCTTCATCTTCAGCAGGTTGTATATCAATTCTTCTGTCTTGTTGCTGTTGCTCCTTCTGTGAGCTGCCCTTCTTGCTCGAACTCTCTTCTTCAAGATTACCTACTGCTGACACAAAGTTTGTATTAGGGATTGATCGGTATAGGCCGATACACATAAAAACGATGAGATGCCAATGCTAAAACTTAGTTAATCTGTACCTTGTTATGCTAAAATGCACCAACCAACATCTTTTCTTAAAATTCCGAAGTATCCCACAATGATTTTGGAAAAGTTTAGGATAATTAAACCCGTTTTATATTCAAACTAGTCTAAATAATATTTACAATAATAAGTACATACTAGATTCGGAATATTGGACCAATCAGTGAAGTTTTGTGGGTTGGTACATTCTATTTTGCGTTGCGACGTCGAATCGCTTTTATGTGAGGTCGCCTCACATACGTCGTATGTGACAGAGAAGATATGAAGCTACATTCATGCGTGAAAGATGCGTTTGAGAACTTCAAATGTTTCTAATGATGCAATTAATGAGAGAGTCCTATTTACTGAGGCGTTATAACACGTAAGCTATTCGAAGCTACACATAAAGACAATCATAAAAACACATAATATTAGAATCATTTTATGCAGAAAAGTAATTGGAGATAACATATTTATTTATTTTTTATTATACTCCAATAAGTATGCTTAACTTTATCATTATCTAGACAACAGAAAAGTGCTGCGAAATTATTACATTAACTTATATGCGACTTTATAAAAATTACCTACATTTCACATGGCAACATCATCCGAAAAAAAAAAGTTACCAACAACATAAACTACACAGACAAGTCTACATGCATTCTTATCCCTTACCTACAGCCTTATTTTTCGCCGCTATATACGCTAAATACGCTGGCGAGTTGTGGTAGGCCTTCAGACTCTTTTCATACTCCAACTGTTGTCAGATGAGTCCCGTGCGTGCAATATATGAGGTGGCGTGCATGTGAAGGACAAAATAGCGTTACTTGATGTGCGGGTTAGTCACGTTTTGAATTTGGAAGTGGGTGGACGTGTTTACCGGTTGTTTCTTGTTCAAATGTGGCAAGAATCGTGAGATATTGAAGATAACACTACCACATATAGTGTTGCAAGAAATAAAATTCAATATGTTTCCATGTTTCTGAGCAAGAAATTGAAATTTTACAATTCTTACACTCACGTCTTTTTTTCATGGGCGGAGGCAGAAACTACGCCACCTGCTACGATCCTCACATGCTCCTTTTGTTTCTTTTGAATTCCTCAAGTTCTACATGAATGACTTACTGACTGAATCTCAGACAAAATAAGGTTAAGAAGAATTAATAAATAAACAAACATCCATCAAATAAGTTATTTTTTTACCAACCAGAATACATTAATGAGGTTGGCTTTATTTATGATTTAAAAGTTATTAAGACAGGTCCACACATTTCCAAATCAGGAACAAATAAACTATTAACACAAATCTCCCACCGAGGAAGGGAACGGACCACAGTTCTTTTAGCAATGGATATAATGGCTGTACCCAAGTGCGGTAATATACAGTGGCTAAAATGGTACCTAGCAGTCGTACATGATGGCTGAAGTGTTCACACAATGGTAACCAATGTTCATGTGTGATGCTTTTGCTGTGTTTGTGCTTTTCTAGAGTTTAATTCATAGTCTTTGTAGGGTGACATTTAGGGATAGATTTGAACTATGGCTGAATGTAGACTAAACTAAGTTTTAGCTTAAGTTTTGTGCTTGCTCAGGGAGATAATATTATTATGAAGTTTGAAAAGTTTTTAGACTTAAAAAACAATCATATGAAAATAGTGCAGTAATGCCAAAAGGGTCAAAAAATTATGTTGTAGTTAAATTAGATGCATTTAGGGCAGGGGAAAACAAAAAGTTTAAAACAATATTGTTTTCTAACAATAAAATTTATATTTTAAAAATCCCATGCCTTGGTTTACCTACGATGGGAAATTAGTCACAAATAAAAATAGATACTAATAAACACAAAACAGCAAGAGCTAAACCTCAAAACCCTGTGTTAAAACAAGCACTGTTGTGATGGTGTGGATTATGTACAAATTTGTACCCTGTGAGTAAGGCATAGGGTTCATTATTGTACCTCTGGTCTTGTGTGCCAGCCACTGTATATAGGCGGGCGACGATTGGTAAGCTTTCAACATTTCTGTGTACTGCGCCTGGATGAAAGAGGTTTGTCAAGTTTTGGGACCATCTTGGGTCAAAAAATGAAAAAAAAAGGAAGTGAATGTAAGTAACACATCAATTGATGCCATAATGCTTCATTTATTTCGAAATCATCTTTACCAAAAATATGGTAAAGTAGCACTTTTCATTCATCACTTTTTCACCAATTGTTGGTTAATAAGAGTTCTTATTTTTTTAACCTGCCAGGAGTATGGAATTTTTCAGTGATTATATACTTTGAATAGTTATAAACTCAGCTTTTGCTACTATTCAGTAAGTTGAGAAAATGCTTAATCTATTTTTATTATCACAATCAGCCTGAAAAATGCTATACATTTTTGGTAGGTACATAATACTAGTATCAGATAGAAAGAAAGATATCCATACCTTCTCAGCCTCATACTCATCAACATATCCAGCCTTTTCGGTCTCAGGCAGGTCTCTCCACATGCCCCCAATAATTCTTCCAATCTCCCATAGCTTGAGGTCTGGGTTGGCAGCTTTTACAGTATCCCATACGCGGCGGGAATACCTCATGTACGGCATTAAGGGCTTTTCTGGCGGCTTCGGGGGCTTTGGTAGCCCCGCGCCCTGGAATATTCGAATGTGTGAGTATTTTGGTATCGGTGGTGTGAGGAAGTCGCTGAAAGTAAGTTTTTAGTATAGGTGTTCATAATGGCTGACATTACACTACACGTAAGTTACTATAAAACTACAGCACAACAAACCAGTATTCAATTACAACAATCTACCGTAAAAACACTGAAAATATTACCCAATATACTCGACTCACCGCGCCGGCGCTCTTGCCGATCTTCTGCGGCTGAAATCCAGGATGAGAATGTACCGTGGATACAAATGGACTGGTCTTATCATCCTTAGCAGCCGTGGCAGTGGCGCCCACAACGGCCCCGGCGGCGCGCCTCGCGGCCTCTGCACCGAAACGCTGTTGCTGGGGAGTGGGCCAGCCGCCGTACCCCCCCTGGTGGCCCAGCGAGGGACCACCTTGGTATTGCGGGTGGTGGTACTGGTATTGGTTATGGTGCGGCGGCGGTGCATTCATACCGCCTTCAAGCCAAGCAGCGGGGCGGCAATACAATGAAAGAAAAAAACAAAAAGCATAAGGGAATGGGACAGGACGGGGCGGGGCAAACAAAAGATAATCAAATGCAACAACATCTAAATAATATCAAATCATAATGTTAAGTGGAAGTTATTAGTGTGAGCGAGCAGTACTAGCATAGTAATTAGTAGGCTTAATTAGCATAAAGAATCAAGAATCAAAGAACAGACTGGTGTGAGACGATGACTTGTGATGTGAAGACGAGAAATTTTTTGGTGCAATTACAATAATTTTAAATCCCCACAAAGTACCTATTTCCAAAACAGATGAGGGTGTGAGAACAATTTTGAAAAATAAAAGTAAATCAGATTGTAGCATTACCTTTCATCATACCGAAACTCATTGGGGGCCCCGCAATCATGTAGTCTGTTTCAACATAACAAAACATGAAACAAAACCAACATAAGAGTAAAATGTAGTCTAATGCGTAAAGAACAAATTAAGAGAAAATAAAAGTATGTTACTAATGCATATACTTTGAAATAAACAAGCATAGAATTGGAGTCATGCTGCCGAGGGTCATAACAGCAGTTAGGTACCAGCAATACCAACTCTCAGCCCTGCTAAGCTTGCAAAGGCATCGAAATCAGGTACATGTTATACGTAGTTAGTATCTAACAACATTCTAGAAACAATATTAATAAAACATTCAAAGAGAACAGTTTCAAATGCTGTAAGTGTGGTCGGCCAAACTGTTATCTATGCTTTGCTATTTTTTTTACATTCTAATTATAAAAATGTGTGCATGGAATACAAACGCGGATTGCTCTGAGGGCTGGGCATCGACATTGATGTGTTTTGTTTGTAACTGTTAGGTGCAGCCATGGCACGAAGTCACTCTGAAACACATACAGTATATCTAGGTGTTGTGTTAGACTACCAACGAAAGTATCATCTAAAAGATTGTCAAAGTCAAGAAGTGTTTATCTTGCTGCAGTATTTCTAAGCTTGAAAGAAGGAATCTTAGGCCCCCTTTGGAATTCTAAACAAGGAACGTTTCGACTACTAAAGTAACTTTAATATTTGTAAGCTTGTACTAATTTAATTCTAGTTGTTCATAATTAAGCCGTAATTAACGGGTTAATAATTCAGAAATGCATGATCGAGTAAATCTAAAATGCGGACGACTACCGGCCAGTTTGTAATCAAGAATAACTGTTATTCCTAGCTTGGTGGCTAACTTTAAAATACTGCTACGCATCTTACCTGGTGCTATCTATAGTTCAACGAGTTTATTAGCTCCAAAATCCTGAAATCAGTAAAATAATTCTATTTAACCAAAACAGGGACAAGCGTCATTTTCCATTCCAGTTAGCAAGACGCCATGTTTACGTCAGCCATTTTGTTTCCATTGACACTATTTTGACATTTCATTTCGTTTCGCTTTTTAGTCGATTATTGCACAGTAAAACATTACAATCTGAGTGCTAAGCCACACTGTAGTAGCAATTGCACAGTTGTTATCTACAAGATTGTGTGTCATCAAAAAATGCGCACGCACTGGCGGTATTTCACCGCAACTGGTTTCTTAAGGGGGATGCACCAAGGTAGCCCGCGAAATTCAAGTTTTATTACGTTTTTTTGCAATTTGCAGGTTACTCTCAGGTTGTATGTTGATTATAAACTATGATTCGTAGCCGTAAAAAATATGGCTTTACAGAATTATAATCATTAGAATCAGCGATACAACTCCTTAAGTTAGAATTGGCCTCAAATGTCATGATTTCATGAAATAGTCATTCAATAGGGTAATGTGAACTTAGAGAGAAATGTATTGATGATTTTTATGAATATAATTCTATAGATAAATATTTGATATGGCCGCGAATCATATCTAGTTCAACATACAACCTGATACTGACCTGCTAATTACAAAAAACGTAAGAAAATTTGAATTTTGCGGGCTAAATGATAAATGATAAATGATTTTATTTCTTGTAGGTTTGTACAAACACTTTTAAACGTCAATCATATTTTTAAACTAGATGAGGTCGGCGTTTCCTAACTGACTACTCTGAGAAGAAAGGCCGAAACAAACTCAGAGGTCACAGTCTCTTTTAAAGTCCAGACATAATCTTGGTCAGATCATGTGAAGACCATGTAGATTGGTATCTGAAATGGTCTTTTGAGGAAAGAACCACACAGATTGAGTGGACCTGTCCAGTCAGTGCACGCATTTGTCAGTAACCGTGCAGCTCAACTCAGGAAGTCAGGACTTAAGGAGCTCAACGATTCGACGAACAATACCAAAGAAAGGACATTTGGGTAGGCCACATAAATTACTCAATCTGCCAGATCATGATCAAAATTAACTGCGAAAAAAAAGCAATGACCCATTTAGTCCTCACATTCACAATAATTAAAATAACATAATACTTTACAAGTAAATACTCATGTCATTGTGTATATAAAATTCAACAATGTCAATGTTTATATAAAAAAACGGACATAATGTTTGAGAACCATGTCGATTGGTATCTGAAATGGTCTTTTGAGGAAAGAACCACACAGATTAAGTGGACCTGTCCAGTCAGTGCACGCATTTGTCAGTAACCGTGCAGCTCAACTCAGAACTTAAGGAGCTCAACGATTCGACGAACAATACCAAAGAAAGGACATTTGGGTAGGCCGCATAAACTACTTAAACTGCCAGATCAAGAATATAACTGAAACAATGACCCACATAGTCCTCATATTCTCAATAATGAAAATAACATAATACTTTTTACAGTAAATATTCATGTCTAAAATAGCTAGCAAATTAAAATCAACATTTACCGTGTAAATTTATTGGAGCAGCTCAATCCCAAGCCTTTTTGTCCTCAATATAGTCTTTCACAGTATATAGTAATAGTAATAGGCTTTCTGGCATAGTTTCTGTTTTATAAAAGATTTGAATTTATTAAAGCTTAGATCTTGAATGTGGCTAGGAAGTTTAATAAAAAAACGTATACATTGGCATCTAAACGAGCCACCTATTTTCTTGAGCCTGGTTGTAGGAACAATAAATTTGTGTTTGTTTCTAGTATTTATATTGCGGATATCACTGTATTTTTTAAACAGATTAATATTTTTATGTGCATACGAAAGATTTTCATAAATATACTGAGAAGGCACAGGCTACCTTGGCACATCCCGATTAATAACATGTAGATGCACAGTCGCCAGCACATCAAGTTACCACAAACTGTCAGATTTTCTAATTCGATTTTGAATTTAGCTTTCAACATTTTAAGGTTTAAAATCGTTTGGAGAAATTTGACAGTTTCGTGTAGCTTGACTCGTGTAGCTTGACCTGCTGGCGACTGCTGTCGCCAGCAGGTCCAGCTACACGAAACTGTTGTGTTGAAACTGTGTGTTGAAAGTTAAGTTCAAAATCGAATTAGAAAATCTGATCTGCTGGCGACTGTACCATAGTGCGTGCGCCTTAGCGGTTCTGTCAAACGCTTCACTCGAGTGAATGATGCTGTTCTTTTTCTTTTCGACCATTCGATAGGCGAGTAAAATGTCCCCATCGCCAAAATTAAACATAGTTGGATCTGTTCACTAATGTATTTCTTTCACTTTTACTATTGATTCATTTTCTGTTTAGACGTTTGACTTCGAGTGAAAGATGCCGAATGAAGGCTAAAAATGAACAAAAAGTGAAGCTTCTGACATCAGCTTTACCGTATGGGATAACTCGTCCATTAGGTTGGAGTCGAACTCTAGCCGCAAAAATCTGCCGGGCTATAGGGCTCCCATACAAAACTGCGATGCGATGTGACACGACGCCGCACTCTCCAGGAACCACCCTGGAGCTGTGTCCTGCGAGCTCGCAGATTTTTGCAATGCGATGCGAGTTCGCAGTTTTGTGTGAGTGCCAATAAGTTCTGATATCAGCTCGCTACGTCATGCCACACCTCTACCTCTAGTCAACGTAGTTTCATACAAAATGTATAACATATTTTTTCGCTGACATGGGTCCCTTGCGCTAAGTGGAAGTGAACGCCTAGCTTTAGACGTAATAATCGACTGACTACTAATACGAGTATTACCAGTGTTGCTGCAGTCAATAATTTCAATGACTGTTTAGAACAGAGCGCGAAATTAGAAAAAACCTCATTGACGTATCGTATATTATTTTCGGAACCAAAGTTTACTACAAAGTAAATTAATAATGTACAGAAATAAATACTTTATCTTCACGAAAACTACGGTCCGCCTGTACGTTTTACTGAATATATATTATAAATATTTTGACATAGGAAAGTAAATCAATGGCCCCCATGCTAGGAAAAACCTGTGTTACAGGGGTCATCCATCCGTCCATTATGAATGTTATAATAATTACTTACAAGTTAGTAATGTGCACTTTTATAAAAATAAAAAAAACTAGACTAAATACAATTCATTTTGAGGATAAGAAACGAGGGGATGAAAGTAAAAGTAGTTTAAATGAATTAATAACGCGGGAAAGGGAGTATCTATTTGTGTCCCGGATGTGTGTGTGTGTGTATGTGTGTGTAAAGCTGTGTATGTGTGAGTGTAGATGTGAATGGGTGATGGTAGGTGTGTATACAATGTGTAAATGGATGCTTGAATTTGTTTAAGTTATGGTTTGAGTAATTCTTCCGAGTCTTCATAATTTAGGGTGAGCAGATATTCTTTAATGTTTTTTTTACACTGGAATTTGTTCAAACAGTGAATGTTTAATGTTTTGTGCAGTTTATTGTATAGTAATGTACTTAAATAAAGTTTATCCCGTTGTGCAAAAGTGGTATTTGTACAAACTTTGGGGACAAACGGGTTTAGGTCTTCTTCTGAGCGTAGGACTTTTACATCTATTGAGAGGGGTAATTTTATGTGGACGTGTGATAGCACGAAGCATCTACATTTAGCGGACTGTTAGTACCTTAAAGTTCGAATAAACTTGCTGAGTGGGATACCTAAATGGTTTATTTAACAAGACTTTGATTACTGCACGTTGGGCTCTTTCAGCTGGTATGAGGATTGTTTTGGCTGTACCACCCCACGCAACGATACAGTAACTTAATGTTGATTCACATAGAGCGGTGTATACCATTTTTAGAATATCTTTATGGGCAGAAGTTCTTAATGTTTTGAACACGTAATTGAGTTTTCTAGTACGCGCAGACAGAGATTCAATGGACGAGATACTTGACGGAGGAGACTCTCGTCACAGTCTGGCATGAACAGAGATTATTGCGGTCACGCTCGTCACAAACATGGGCTTTGATTTGTATTGAGAGGTCAGATGGAAGGGTAGAGGGTCTGGAACCAAAGGTTATAAAGTTAGTTTTGCTGACGTTCAGAGTTCAGCTATTATTGCTCAACCAGATCATAACTTGGGTCAAGGATTTTTCGGCGGTTTCCCTTGCCGTTTCCCAGTCGTGTCCGCTGGGCAGTAAAACAGTATCATCGGCGTACGCTATAATGTGAGTAGACGGGAGGGTAAGTTGACAAAGTTCGTTAATATAGATTTGGAAGAGGAGAGGGCTGAGCAAGCTTCCTTGTGGCACACCGAAATCGAGTAGTTGTTCACTACTGATGTACTCGCTTAATTTAACGCACTGAGTCCGGTCTGATAGAAAATCTTTAAGCAATTTGAGGGCTGTGCCGCGCACTCCAATCTGTTCTAATTTTCCGAGTAAAATAGGGACAGAGACAGTGTCGAAGGCCTTAGAGAGGTCCAAGAATATGCCGACACATTTGTGTTTACAGTCAATTTTGTTGACAACAGAGTCCAGTAGAGCTACTACAGCGTCTTCCGTCGATACCCCCTGTCTGAAGCCGTACTGGTTTTGGCGATGATTTTATATTTGTCTAAAAAGTTGAGGAGATTTTTGTAAATAATCTTTTCCAGTATTTTTGACATTGCTGGAAGTACCGAGATTGGTCAATAATTATTTACACTGCCTCTGTCACCTGTTTTAAAGATTGGATGAACAATGGCTTTTTTGAGGGTTTTAGGGAAAGTGCTAGTGGATATTGCAAGATTGCAAATGTGCGTTATGGCCGGAGCTAGTTTGTGACTAGTAGATTTTACAACTTGGGAGAGATATCATCCCAGCCAGAGGCACTGTCTACACGGAGATCTTTAATGATAGCCTCGATCTGTTGCTCGTCTGTCTCCAGTAGGACAATGGTGTTAAGCATCGAGATTGGGCGGGGAGGAGTAGATTGGGCGTTGCTTAAGTTTTCCGGGATGTTATTAGCCATGTTTCTGCCGACATCAGCGAAGAACCTATTCACGGCGTTGACCGACACAATTGGATAATTGACAATTTTGAGGAGATCAATCGGAGCTAAAGTATTTTTATTTGTGTCAAGTACATTAGGTACGGATGGCCCCCACATCCTTTTTGGGTTATTTTTAGCCTCGGAATAAGCTTTTTGTTCATAAGCAATTTTAAGTTTTTTAAGCAGATTGTTACAAAAATTCCGGTAGCGTATTTGATTGTGGGAGAGTCGAGAATTTTTGTTTTTACAGTAGGTTAGCACTAAACGACCTGTAGTTACATGCTCTGTGGACCTATTAATCAAATTGCAACGCAATTATAGTACAATCTCAACCTATTTTTAAACACCCGACCCAAAAATACGGAAGTTGGCATGTGAATTATCTTCAATTCATAGTCGTAGCCAAATAAACCAGGTGACCGCGCTGTGCCACTTAACTACCAGCAAATGTCGATCTATAATTTCATTGTGCATGGCCGGGTGACATTTGGCGTGTTTAATTTGTGTTGTAAGGCCTTGTTTATAGAGAAGCTGAGCAAAGTGCAGCGCGTGATATTGACTGTTTACACTCAATTGTTGACAACATTATTGACATCATTTTGTTTTTCATTGTTGATTGTTGAATGAGAAGTTTTCAGAATATTTCGTATGAAAATTCGTAGGTGGAACCATTGATATACAAATTATATTACAAAACTTTATGTAATATAATTATATATCGGATAATTGCGTTAGAAGTCGACGCAACAATGATCTATGCATTCACCCTTTTAGGACTGCAATGCTGCACAAAAGTATAATCTGTATGGCTCCTAAAATGTATAATAAAATTCCAAAGGACATTAAACAATTAAATACACCTTTATTTAAGACAAAGTTGAAAAAGATGTTGACCATGAAATGTAACTATAGTCTATCTGACTTCTTAAACGATAAATCTTGACATTTAAAATTTGTGACAATTTCATGGTATTTTTGTAATTACGAGTATAATGACTAGGTATTTAATAACCTGTAAGATTTGTACGCCTTCTATGGTATAGCATGTTGCACGTACTTGTATTTAACACCATTGCATGTGTCTATGTATTGTAATCTACTCATGTTATACAAATAAATTGATCTTTATCTTTATCTTATAAATAATTGTTATAAGTACAAGTAACTCAATGGATGGAACAAATTTCAAAAGTTGGACGATTGATATGAAATAGATGATTATTAAGTATTCAATAAATATATTATCATTCCTACAGTCGCGAATCGCATTTTGATCAACATACGACGTAAAAGGTAAAACAGAGCTGCAATTTGCTAAAAACCAAAGAACTTTGGAATTTGACGTGCTACACCTGAGAATTCACCTTATAGCAAACTTAAAAAATGAGGAAATATCCCTTATTTACAGTTACATAAATCGCGTTTTATCACAATTCAGTCATTACAAGAATAACATAATATATTTAAACTGAATTACGGCAGGAAAGGGGTGAAAATGTGTTGTGCCGACCGACCGCTTGACCCCAAGTAACATGGGAATAGGGCAGGAAGATGATCATGATGACGACGGCAGGAAAGTGGAGCTGTGTAAAGGGAGGTATTCTTCATCCGTCGTATCGGCACAAATTTTTGTGTACTTATGTACAAAACAAAACAACAAAAAAGTACGTAGTTCTGAATTCAAATGATTATACTCGTACTTACACGATAACATTTAATGTGTACAAGCTGACCCGACAGACGTTGTCCTGTCTTAACTATGAATGTTATAGGTCGTTTAGTTTTAGTTTTGACTATTGATTAAAACTAAAACTATCGACTCATTTATCAACCGATCCATCTGTGTTAAACGATATTTGCAGCGCGCATTCTGTCAATCGCTGACAGTTATTTCAAACAACTGACAGCTACGTAATTAATATTGGCGTTAAGTTTTCCTATAGGGAATTGCCCAGTTTGTTAGGGTGCTCTGGCTTGATATGGACATTAAGTATAATAATAAATGAGTTAAGTTTTTAATATTTAATTCCTAATTGAAACGAAATATTATAATAAAGTTGCAGCAAGTTACAAAAATGTACCATATTCAGCATGTTTAATATTGTCATCTTGTCGCTCATACTCGTAATGGACGTTCCATTAGGAGTATTTATTTTCCAAAATAATAATATAAATGAGTACTTCTTTCTGATATAAATTATTCTTGTTTATTATAATGATATTAACATACATATTTGTGCAACAGTTACATGTTAGGGGAATATTAGTGGATAAAATAAAACAAGCAGCTATTATTTCTTATAATGGTTTATTCCGAATCATAAACAATTAAAATATTATCTAAAAACTGGGCGGGTGGCGTAATATTATTCTCGTGCCTTGCCCAGCTTAAATACCACATTATGGTCATGACGTGAGCACAGCAACCTACCGTTCTTCGCCCTACAAGGCAATTGCAACAATACTGAATAATTGCTTCTCTGCCCTGTTGATTATTATTATATAAAATATAAACAAAATGCCACAATTAATACATCGCAGTTCTTCCTCATTCCCACGCGAGGAAACAAGACGATGCGCTGGAGGGTCCGAGTTCGTTCCAAGGTGGTCGTTTAAAGCAGGCTCAATGTCCAAAATAATGCCAGGGTCAACGTTAGAAGCAGATTCAGTGTCCAAAAGTAAGGCCGGGTCTTCATAAAGTGCGGTATTGGAGTCCATTATAACAAAAACAAACGTTTCGGAAAAAAAACAACACAAGAGAATATTCACAACACGGAAGCAAACTGCAAAACGAATAGTTTTTTCTTATTCATTGTTGACAGATGATGCAGTTGGTGTTGCCAGGTAATAAAAAATATGTTTAACAATAATCGATTTGTTTGTTTCGATAATCGAGTCTATAATCAGACAGAAATTGATTTACATAGAAAAATATAAATGTTTTGATTATTTTGATTTAATCACAGATAAATAAGAATTACCGATGATCCAAATCACTTATCAGTAAACGTGCTCAAGAAAGAACCACATTTTTTTACTCAAATACTACAAAACGATTTTTTATCAAATAAAACCTAAACTTGCATTATTATTTATGTGGTAACCCAGAACCTAAGCTACCAAGAGGCTGCAACCAAAAAATGGCGGTGCTTTGCGCGTGTAATCGCCGTGAATACTTTTATTACAACATTTTTTACCTAAGACTTTCCTGTAACGAGGTGTGCAAAAATATTTATTTTAGAATTAATTATATTTATTTGATAAAAGACTTTTTACTAAACAGCTTGTCCACGTTAAGCCGAGAATGGCGATTCCCTTTGTAATGTTCCGATCAACTTCCATATTTTTTTATTTCATAAGATCTTTCTCCTGACAATAACGAACACAACAAAAAAAAAAATGTGAAATCGGTCCAGCCGTTCACGCGTGATGGCGTGACCAAGGGAAATAGGGATTCATTTTCATATATATAGATAATAGATAATAATGTTAATTTAAAACTAAGTACTTTAGTGTATAATTATATAAAAAAAAAAATTAATACTTTACTCTATTATATACATTTTTAGCATTCGTTTGTATTCGGAAATCCGATGATTCCCGAGGGACATTACGAAAATGGTTGTACTGTTTAGGAATAGTAAATGCCAAGGTGGAAATATTCGTCAGTCAGCAAGGTGGATTTAATTAAGAATCACATTTCGTGGAGGCTTTAGTTAGCCTAAGTATAACTGTAATTCAAGTTCAGTAGGTAAGTGTTGGTGATGCTCATGCTCAAGGTAGGAGAATCTAGCTTTCTAGCTTGTCGAATTTCAAACTATTTCACTGGTTGATCTACTAAATTCAAAGTCCATCTAAACTAAGCCTTAGAGTAATGGCGGACGTGATAAACGGGTCCTTGGATTTTATGCAATGAAAGTTACGCAATAGTATTATTTAAGTGTTGAAATCAAAAGTGTACCTAGATCACTTTCGTTTCGTTAAGAATCTAATCAATGCAGGTATGTCATTGCATCTTTTTTTCGGAGGCGGGTTGTCAACGACCTCCACAACCCAATTACTGGGTTGATAGCCCTTGGTAAGACTGGTTGTCAGACTTTTGGTCTAAGATCTACGAATGACAGCCGGGACCAACGGCTTAACTAGCTTTCCGAGCTCATTTCCGAGGCACAGCAGGTAATTCTTAGATAATCATACATACTTACTCTACCAGGGTCGTTTTTAACTTCCGTGAGAACCAGTACTGACTGATATCAATAAGGTCTAGGCATTTTCGAAGGCCAGGCCCTACAGGCTCGACAAATATAACGACAAAAATCGGTCGTTAAGTCTAATCGATGTCAAATTTCTTTAATAGATTTTCAACCTTATTCTTTCGAGGTAAAGTTGAAAATCTATTAAAGGAATTTGACAACGATACGACTTAGCGACCGATTTTTGTCGCTGTCTAATGTCGAGACTGCAGGGGCTGGTCCTTAAAACCAAACGATTACGATTAGGTAGGCACCTCACTTGCTGCTTAACACATTTCTCAATATTTATATTTGTAACGAAGGTCACAATAGGTACTCTGGAGAAAACCTACAAGGTACTTTTCAAGAACTCAGTTCGTCTGACTTTTATTTTCTAAGTATTTATTGAGGTAGGTACCTACATCATCAACATCAGGGCCTAATTGAACCCAAGCTCTATGGGAATTATCCCGTTTTATGCCTTTCTTGGATTTGACCCATCAATTATCAATAAGAACATAGTCATGTCAACGTGAATAGTAGTCTTTCGGCTTTAGTGAAGCCTTGAAGGTGAAGCCGGGAGCTATAAAGCGCCTGTCGGTTATCGACCAGCAACGAGTTTTAACTGGGGTAAACATTAAAGTGGTTTTCACCGCGCTCCAGGCGCCGCGCCGTGGCTTCACACAAAGCAAGATAACCAATCAAATCAAAATCGTTTAGTTGCATACATGTGGTAGGTACAAAAGCTGTTACATAAAATTTCAGTGCCAAGACACATTCCATCAGGTAATGATGGCATGCGCCTATTTAATACATAAAGTAGGTATTGTAACATACAGTGAAATACAAATAAATATAAAAAAACGGACTTCATATTTTTTTAAGTACCTATATATATCTATGCTTAGTTATGGAGGTGCATGTTAGTGAGTGCACTCAATCTGCCTGCCTTTTGCCAACTACGTTGGGGTCGGCTTCCAGTCTTACCGGATTCAGCTGAATACTAGGTAGTATTTTACATAGAGCGAATGCCTATCTGACCTCCACAACCCAGAACTGGGTAACACAATATCCCTTGATAAAACTGGTTGTCAGACTTTTAGGCTAAGATCTACGAATGACAGCTGGGACCAAAGGCTTCCAAGGCACGGAGGGGTCTTGATATGTAATGAATGGTCACCCATCCACGTACAGACCGCGGCCAGCGTAGCTTAATTGAACCGCAATACAACACTTGAAATTTTCTTCTTAAAAATTAACAAAAATAAAGAAACGAAAAAGAACCTACCTATTTTATTATTGTGATTTATATTGTACTTATATGTGTATCCTTTGTTGGTGATCCCAAATAAATAAACAACAAATAATGTAAAGTTAATTTTTAACTTTATTTTATTTTCAAGAAACGTGTATTGTTTACAATTTTTTTTTTTTGAAATATTTGTGTGGTGTTAAATAATAAACACACGGAACCATTCGTGTCCAAATCAGACAATTTTTTCTATCACCGTACCTTTAACCTGTGGTTGAGTTCATGTAAAATAAAACCAGCGGAACAAGATATTTATAAAATGATAAAAAAGAATACGTATTGTCAAATAACATGTTCTCGTCAGAATCCCCGTTTGTTACAGTTCGCATACTTTTTGTGTTTGTTCACAAAACTGTATCAGAATTTGATATTTCCGTGAAACGATGTCATTCCTCTCAGGCTTGTGACCCCAACTGGTCTTAAATAAGTAGTAATCTTTTGTTTTATTTTGGAATAAAAACATTTCATTTTTTAGTATAGGTTGGTCAATGGATGGGTGACCATCTTTACATACCGAGACCCCTCAGTGCCTCGGAAAGCACGTTAAGCCGTTGGTCCCGTCTGTCAATCATAGATCTTTGACAGCCATTACGGGTAGCCAGAAGCCCGAAAGTCTGACAATCAGTCTTACCAAAGGGTATCGTGTTACCCAGTAACCGCTAGGTTGTGGTAGTCAGATAGGCAGTCGCTCCATGTAAAATATTGGTATTCAGAGTCTTATGAAGACGAGAAATAGAATAGCATACACAGAACTTATTGTTCATCAATATTGTGTTAACCGCTGAAATACCGAAGCTTTATAACAAGTACGGCCATCAAAAGTGATTAGTAACCAGGGCAGTCGGATAAAGTTGAAGTTTAGTAAGAAACTGATGGATGTTTTCGAATAAAGTTTAATTTGATAAATGAACTGTTTGTTTTCTATTAAATTTTATTTGAAAACATCCATCGGTTTCTTACAAAACTTCAACTATATCCTACGGCCCTGGTTACTTATCACTTTTGGTGACTGTACACGGACGGAATACAATTTATTGTTCCGATCGTCGTAAAAACATCCTATCATTCACACTAAATTGAGGCAATCTTTAAAAAACATTACACAATATTTCAACCATGGAACCGACATCCGGATGATTCACAGTGTTAATCCCTGACATAAGCCCGAATATTATAAAAAGTATAAATATAGAATCCTGTTCTGTTTAACAGTATAATTAATAACACAAACAAGATAAAAATAATAAAACGTGAACAGGCCTAATTTGCATGCTGTAGTCTGCCTGAAAAACCAAGTCAGTGACCATCAGATTGTTACCATTCATAAATTATGATAAAGGAATATTGTTAGCGAAAAAACACGTTTCCGTTTTTGAAAAATAAAGTAGGATCGATTGACAAAAAAAAACCACATAATTAAACATTCAAAACTGGAAGGACGTCGCGCGGGCTCTCGCGAAAAATGGAAGGAGTCGAGGGGACCTTTGCCCAGGAGTGGAACAGCGTAGGCTAGAGAAAAAAAAAACTTCAGCGCATCCTGGGCAAACAGGCCCGCTGTCCGCTACTACCTTGGGGCCTTCCACTGCATGACCTATCCTCATATACCTCATTCAAGTAGAAAGAAGAAGACATAACTTTAAGGACACACTTAAACACTACTCAAGCGCAAATTAAACAATCAAACACTGGGAAAATGAGAACCACAGTTATCAAGACTAGTCACAAGTAGAAAACAGTCAACGATTATAAATCTGACAGTTCCTCTAACTGAACAGATAGGTGTGCTGCTGCAGAGATTCCTGCGCCAATTCTTCTAGATAAATGAAAGAATACAATAAAATCCAGCTGGTTAAAGAAGCTATCAGAAGAAAGGAAACGATAAAGATATCCATATAATCTTTCACAAAATCTATCAATCAGGAAGACCTGGATGAGACTCGCACATACCAGGGAAGCATGGCACAAAAGGAAGGAGGCCTACACTCAGCAGTGGTGGGACAAGGCTGCTGATGCTAATATTTGGCTAGTAATTTTGAAGGAGTTCCATGGAAGAAGGAACAAGACATGCTGTGGCAACCTCAAAATAAACTGGGATGAGTGCAGGAGGATCATGAATAAAATTGCTTTTGCTAACAATATTATAATCTACTTTTACCCAACAATATTATCTGTATTTGAGCCTGTTTTATCAAATGACGTTGTTGCAAACTTACCGAATTTCATAAATAAAACATTAATTGACAGTCATGGAAAATCACCTAGACTAGATACTGTAGTGTCAAGGCTGCAAAAGATAATATTATGTCAGGGATCGTAAAACAAATAGTTGACTATTTTACGATAGGTCAGTGGTTTTAGAACACGAAATATTGTGTAGTTTTCCGAAAGGAAGCTGCACGAGCATATTATAAAGTAATATTATATCCTACTAAGTAATAAGTAAAAAGGTGTATTCTGTAAAAATATCACCGTGAGTGCTTAGGTGAAGTGAGCTGACACTCCATCAGATGCTAGGGATTGACAGTACGGTATGGAGCGAGAGGGCATGGGAAGCCGTCACCTCCTTCTGCGAAGCAGTAATGCGCGCGAAAGAGGAGGCTGAGCGCGTGAGGGTGAGGCAATCGTTGCGCCCTCACGCCCCTAATCACCGCAGGAGGAGACAGCCTGGGCGTCGGGTGTCGATAGCCGATTCCCGGCCACCGTAGGCGCGGGCTTGCGGACCAGGACCAGGCCAGGGTTGACGGCACGTTGTGTTCCACCCGCGTCTCAAAGAGATGTCAGCACCAATTGACGGGTCCGATAGGGCCGATGCCTGCCGGGGTCGCGAATTATTCGAAAGAGTTACCGTGGGCTTGGCGCACAGGCAACTGAAGGAACACTGGTTTTTTGTATTGTGCGTGTTGTTTGTGCAGAGTAAACAATTTTTCTTTCTTTCTTTTCTTAACACAGGTGGTTTATAGTCAGTAAAAGTCTGACACGCCCTCCCGACCAGAGCGGGATAAGTGATTTGAAGATAGCCCAAACAAAAAAAAAAACTGCCACAGCCACGGATTATGGCCACAGCTTATTTTAATTTAATATTAGTTTTTGTATTTTTATTACGGACGCTTTTAACGTTCTGCAACGTTCTCACATGCATAATTTCTACATGAATGATGTAACCACGGACTAGAAAAAAAAGAAGGACTCGGCGCCACGTGTATCGAAAGTGAAGCACTATAAGTATGCCGCCAGACTGTTTGTACGAACATGCCTCACGCACACATTTACATCATTAGGTGCCATTACGTAACTCAAACTCAAACTCAAAGCATTTGTTTCAATTAAACCATTTACAGGCACTTTTGAATTGTCAAAGAGTCGGCCAGTTAGTCAGAAAGTTGAAGCTAGTTGCCCATTCCAAAACGTAGAACTCTATGGAGAAAAACGTGCAAGAAACTCCAAGGACACTCTTTTTAAATCAAGATATTACAAAATCGTTGGTACATTGTTCTTGTTGCTTCTATATGTGAGAACAATGTAAATAAAATAAAAATAAAATGTATATTAAAAAAGAAATGAAAATATAAGAATAATAAAAAATAAGCCGTGGCAGTTAAGAGATGACCAGTCTCAACTGACGGCGCCCGTTCACGAACATGACGCGTGGATCAGCACCATCCAGCTCAACCATTTGGTAGGGACCCGAATAATCCAACACACGCGCCACCAACAGTGAGACATTTCAGTGAGGATGACATAACCAATATTTGGTAACCATATTTTGATTTTAAACGATTGTCCGTGGAGATTTTTTTGCCCGTTTTTCTCCATAGGTACCTACTACGCTTTGGAATGGGCAACTGCTTCATCTTTCTGAATGACCGACCCTATTGACAATTCAAAATTGCCTGTGATTGGTTTATTTGAAATAAATGCTTTGAGTTTGAGTTTGAAAAATTCCTCCGCGTCGCTATCGACTGATAATTTACTCAAGAGACTGGCGGCATTGCCACGTTGTATGGCAATGCTTAGCCTCTGGGCAAGATATAAGCCAGCTTTTGGGTCATGGGAAGTGCCAACCAGCTGTTTGGAGATTTCGTTGAATAAACCATGAGCACTCGGACCCCATGGCCCGGAGTTTTCAACTCCAAACAGCTCGAAAATATAATTGCCGTTAAAGGTTATTATACTTTTGCCGCTTGAGGTTTTCCGCAGCCGCTGCAGCAGCGCCGGCACAGTACGCCGAGCCAGGAAGATGGGATGGCGCAGGGTTATCGACACACGTTATGTCCCACGCTAAAGGCCTACCCATCTTCCATGGAAATAAAGACATGCCGTTCGGTCTTCTGCCATCGTCGCGTGCCAGATGCCAAGCCATTATGTTCTAATACAGCTGAAACGCCGACGGTGACAAGAGCTCGTCGGATGATGTCATTAATGCTCGCGTGCCGCGCTAAGTGGCCCTCACTTTTAGTGCGAGAGAGGCCGTGGTGTCCGAGGCTGTTGACAACTTCGCCACAGTGACAGCGATGAGGAGAACAACAAGGAGCAGCGAGGCGGAAAATAGTGCCGTTGAACAAAGTGCTTATGTTCGACTATGGTAGTGCATGATATATACAGTGTAAACTCTTTATAGCGAACTTCTATGTAACGAAAAGCTCCTTAAAACGTAGAAATTGCTAAGGTTCGTTTGGTTTACATTATTACCCTCATATTGGAACACTCTTTATAGCGTAGCAACCACTCTCAATAGCGAAACAATACATCATTACATAGACCCCAATAAACATTAATTTTACTGACCTTTAAACACAATACTGATATAGAGTCGTAAATATTTCGTTGTACTTACATTGGAATTCTTCGAAATGTGTTCATTTGTTTGTCGTAATATCCTAGCACTTGTTTACTTATTTTACTTCCTACTATCGTCTTATTGCCATGGGTTGTACGAAAGATACAATTAAAATACTGGCATAAAAAACGACAACCAAGATTATAATTTTTTATGTATTTTTTTTTCATTTCGTACATACATACATACATAAACTCACGCCTTCTCCCCATGGGGGTAAGCAGAAACTACAGAACGCCACCTGCTACGATCCTTTTTGCCTCGTTTACGTTCATACATCTGGTCATACACGCACGCCGGTTGCGAGTATTACGCACCTGACCTTTCTGAAGAACATGACCAATAAGGTCACTATATGTCTTTCTAGGACGTCCCCTCTCGGCGTTTCCACTCACATCTGCCTTGTAAATACCTTTTGTTAGTCGCCCTTCATTCATTCTCTCAACATGACCAAAACATCTAACCATACTCTTTTTAATTTTTGTCACTACATCTTCTTTTAAACCGCACCGTTGCCTTATCACATCATTCTTCAACCTATCATTGATAGTCACACCACACATGCTTCGCAAGGAACGAATTTCCACAGCATTTATTCTACTTTCATGCTTCTTTTGTCACTCCCAACACTCACTTCCATACATAAGCGTAGGCACCAGCACACAATTGTGAACAGCCAGTCGTGCTGTTTTGGACATCAATTGGTTGGTCACAATTGCATGTGTAGCACCATTCACTTTATTTCCCGCATTTTCTCTCTTTCCACATCTCCATCAATCTTTCCATCCCTTGTAAACAGACTCCCCAAATATACGAACTCACTTACTTGCTCCAAACTATTATCATTTAATTTTACATCACATGCCGATACAACCTCTTCTCTTTCAAACACCATGACCTTCGTCTTATTCCCATTTATATTCATCCCTTTCATTTTATATGATTCATCCATCAAAGTCACTATGTCTTGCAACTCTTCTGCTGACGATGCAACTAGAACTTGATCATCTGCAGAGAGAACAGGCAACTCATTCATCGTCAATCCACACTCACCCTCTTTCAAATCTGTCAGACAACTATCCATGTACAAGTTGAACAGCCATGGTGACGCTACACAACCTTGTCTAACACCCCTCGAGATGCAGAACCAGTTCGTGTACGCCCCATTTAACCTAACACGAGCACTGGAATCCTTGTATAAAGATTTTAGTGCCCGTACCAAGCCCGTACCCGTTTTTAACCGACTTCACAAAAAGGAGGAGGTTCTCAATTCGTCCGTATGTTTTTTTTTTTTTTTTTTTTTTTTTTTTTTTTTATGTGTGTTAGCTCATAACTTTTTTCAGGGTGCACCGATTTGGATAATTCTTTTTATTTCATAGGTGGTGCTTCACATGTGGTCCCATTTAAATTTGATCAAGGTCTGACCAGTAGTTTTTGAGTTATTCTTAATACTGCAGATTTTTTCCACGTAGTTTATATGGATGATGTGTTAATAATTTCCTGTCACTGTTAATTTACACACCAAGTAGTGGTATACGAATTTGTGTGGGTTAGGTACCGCAACTAAAAAGTGAAAAATAAAAACTTTTTTACAAAAAAACAACCGACTTCCAAAAAAAACACTAAAAGACGTGAAAAATAACTTTATTTTGGAAGTCGGTGGCCAAAAACGAAAATACAAAACCAAAGACACCGACTTCCAAAATAAAGTTATTTTTCACGTCTTTTAGTGTTTTTTTTGGAAGTCGGTTGTTTTTTTGTAAAAAAGTTTTTCAGGTCACTTAGTCAAAATTAAAACCACTTAGTTATTCGTAAAATTATATATATTTTTTTACTCTCCGGTTAACGTAACTTTTTATAACGCAATAAAATACCCGGACCCTTCAATTTCGCTATATAGAGTTTACACTGATATAATATAGTTATGAGCTCATTTAGGTATTTGCTTGTTGACTGCTAATGAAGTAATGATGCTAACTGATAGTTACCCTAATGGTAACTATGTGTCAATATATTTGTTAAATTTTAATTATTTAGCGTATACTATATGCTTAGATATACCTACTTTAAGGAAATGACTGGAAACATTGCTCTGAACACGGACTAGAAAAAAAGAAGGACTCCGCGCCACGCGTATCGAAACTGAAGCACCGTACCGATCTATGTATGCGTGATATGTTATTCCGTGATATATTTTATGTTATTCATTGACATTTTTTTCTGGGATGTAGTATTATTTTTACACCATTTCACAACACAAGAAGGCATTATTTTATTTTATTACTTGATGTAAACAGTAGGTACCTACATTGACGCCGTAGTGCCGCGTAATGGCACCTTATGATGTAAATGTGTGCGTGAGGCATGTTTGTACAAACGGTCGGCATACATTATAGTGCTGCACTTTCGATACGCGTGGCGCGGAGTCTTTCTTTTTTTTCTAGTCCGTGGCTTTGAATTGGAATACAGACTGCCTCGTGGTCTAGTGGTCGCAAGCTCTACCGTTGAGCATGAGGTCCTGGGTTTGATTCCCGGATCGGGCAAAGTGTTATTGGGTTGTCCATCTGGAATTTCTCAGTCGCAGCCCGGAGTCTGGATTTGCGCCTGGTTGATGGCAATAGGCTCGCCCCCCATTACATGGGACTTAAACATAACTGGCGAAATGTGGGTGTACCTACTATAGGTACAGCTCTGCCGAACCCTTCGGGGAATCATTATGCTTTGTTGCTACTTGTCACATCCTTGGACTCAAATCACTTTTCCGACTATCAATTTCAGTAGCCATGAAAATGGACCTTTTCTTAAAATAATTCCTGAAAATTTATGTGAAATGTGTTGTTTTCAGATTTTCGTAATAAACCATTCATTCTTATCGGTTCTATGTTTAGATTCTAAATGTAGAACAAGGTCATTTCAAATAATGAGGTCGACTGTATAAAAATAAACTTATGGCTGAAAATATGCTGAAAACATTTGTTTCAAATTATAAACAGGATGCTACTGGCTGAAAAAAATCTTATTGCTGAAATAATAAACAATTAATGATTTAGGTAAATGGATAATTCGTTTTTTTTAAACAATAGATGTAAACTCCCCTTTCTAGATGATTCATTTTTATTTACTTACCAGATTCTGCCCACGATTTCGTCTGCTTATAAGCGATCCAGGTTATAAACTATCTGTGTGCCAAATGTCATCTAAATCTCTTCAGCAGTTTTTGCGTTATTGACTAACAAACATCCAAACATACCAACTTTTACATTTAATAATATTAAATACTTCCTTTCCGAAACACCCTGTTGAAACTTGGCACATACAAAACTGAATATTATTAAGAAACGTAACATGTTTTAGCAATAAGATTACCAGCTGAAAAAGTAAACTGAAAAGTCATTGTCCTAATAGTTATTCAATGATACATTTTCGTTAGATTCGATAATCCATCATTCATCTGTAGCGGTTGATAAATTAAATTGTTGGCTGCCTTTGTGACAGCTGTAGCACCTCGAGTTCATTCACAAGTTGACATTTCAATGATTCAGGTATACAATGTAAACAATACTGAATATATCTTATTCAGTATCAAACAAATCTGCCCAGCTTTTCCCCACCTCTCCCGAGACTCTGTAGGCAATACAATGAATTGTCCAAGCGTTGTAACCTGGACATAATCCTCCCCATTTCAAAATATAAAAATAATTTAACTATGTTACCTGCCTCTAATAGTCAGCAAATGTGAAATATTTACTAATATACTAAACAATTGTACCTAATATGAATGCTCACGCTTGACATGTAATTTTTTGATATTTTTCCCTTAAATTTAATCATTTGTTTTCTCTATTTTTTTTTGTCATGTTATTTTTTTTTTCTTTCATCATTCATCATTTATTTTCTCAATTTAAATTTTAATTTTTATCGTGTTTACACCTAGTTTTATTATGTGTATGCTGTGGTCTCCTGTAATTGAAGGAGCACACGTATAAGAACCTATTTTATTATTGTGATCTATATTGTATTTGTGTATCCTTTGTTGGTGATCCCAAATAAATAAATAAACTATGTTAGGGTCGGCTTCCAGTCTAACCGCACACAGCTGAATACCAGTATTTTACACGGATCGACCGTCTAATCTGACTTCCACAACCAGTTACTGGGTAATACTAATACCCCCCATTCAGTATCAAATAATAGTGCGATTATGTAATCAAGATAATGAGCGGTAAACGGCTGAAGCAGGTCAGTAATACATTCAAGTACCACATAATGCGTAATTATTACAATTTACGCACATTCATCTGTATTCACTTGTTCATTTGGCACGTTCTATTATTTACGACGGCCTATCGACAACCCCATTTAATGCAAGCGCCAAACTTGTTCGTCTAAAAATAAAGTTCGTAGCTATCACTTGCACCGCTCTCAGTCATAAAGTCGCTTTCGTGCTGGACGCCTGTGTTTTACGTTACGTATCGTACTAAACAAATGAATACAATGTTAGTCAAACTCGCATTCCCAACCTTAACATCTGAATACCCAGACGTCGACATGCTGAGGTGCAAAGAGGTCAATAATTTTGCCACCGAGTGCATTTTGCCGCGTCGACCGAAAAGGAGTCTCCCGCCTTTGCCAGAGGACAAAGAATGCAGCAACACTGAGTTGAAAAAGACCTGCAAGATGGTGAACAGGAGGCAAAAACACCGAAAACAGTGCCTCAAACTGCCAGCGCTGCCCGAGTACGATGAGTGTTGAAGATATTTTTTTTTAATTTGGAAGGATTTCCGAATTTGCTGCCTTTGCCTGCGGCGTGCAGTGTTGCCAGTGGCCACGCCAACATGGCACTTATAAATACCAAATGCATAGAATAAGTACAAGATATTAAGTTTATTTATTAGTGCATTCGTCAGTTTGTATCTTCGTAATGGTTGCTGTTGAAAGATGTCTGATGTGCCGTCGGCAAGCTAGTGAGAGTAGCTGTATCGTTAGAAAGCGATGGAAGTGATTTGTGATTAATGGTTTGTTAAACTAGTTGCACAATAGATACAGATAAAATTTTGAACTATTAGGTGAGTAATTTAATGTTCTATTAGTTTGATAAACATGACGATTATTCAATTAAAACAACATGTTTTTTTTTGTCGTGTGGTAGTAATTTGTGTTTCAAGGATTTTAAGTAGGTACTTTCTAATTAACGCTAGGTATTAGTAATTAAAATGTTTAACTTTAACGCTATGTTTCTGTTGTAATTAATTGTATAAATGTATAGATCTGGTTGTAAGCTACATAATTTGTTTACACGACCAATATAACTTTTAAGATAGGTACCTATTTAGCTGTATGAAAATGGAACCTTCTTCAAAAAAAAAGTTGATTATGAAAATGGCGGATTTCCCGCGCAATTACCTACATAGGTAATATGTTGCAAAATGTTTATATGTGCAAGAAAATTGTCTCATTGTGGAAATGTACAAATGTAATTCTTATTTGACCAAATGTAATCAGTGATTGATGATTGTTGTTGACACATGACATGGCCACGCAACGTCGATTAATTCGAAGGTAATCTGCCTACGTAGATAAATAACGCAGTCATGTATGCAATAATAAGTAGTAGGTAATCATATAAACACACGATTCGTATTATGTAAGATGCAATTTTTATTAGTAGTTTTTCACATTAAAACGATGATTCAGACTGTATTTCATGATTAATGAATCATGACATTTTGGTGTTCAGAAACAGTTTGCATTTTTTTGTGGAAAATTGTGGCCATTGTGGTATCCTAATGTTCTATGCTTAGGCTTAGGTACCGAAAAAAATTCTTTTGTGAAAAAAACACGCACAAGTGTTAATATTTACCTACCGGTTTTTTGTATCAGACAGATGTTATTATTTAAAATCACAGTAGAGGATCTTTGGGGTCAATAATGGTACTTATAGGTACCTAAAGTTTTGTACAGATTTTTAGACATATCCAATTTACCAGCACAAACGATGTAACTTAAGTTATCTATCGGTACTTAGTACTTAATTGTACATTTTGTTATGAGTATGTAATGGAACTTTTTTCAGTCTTGTCAACTGTAAACATACCTACTCAGATAACGAATCAATGTTTGTTTACTTAGTAATTGATAAATTACGAGTGGCTTTACAGTTGTCGTGGAAAATCTGCTAAACCATACATTTTAAGATTTTTGTAACTTAAGTACCTACTTGAAAAGTAAATTTGTTCATGATTATTATGCACCTAAAATAAGGCAGTTACTTTGGTAGTTTTTATTTGTAAAAGTATGTTGGTAGTTTTGTTCGTTAGTGTATGTATTAACGTGTATATTTAATTAAACAGTTAGTTATTTCGATCTGTGATATATGTAAATAAATGTCGTAACTTTTAAGTTATTTTATAAGTTCTCTTTTTTCATTAAAATTAATTAAAATTATTCCGTTTTTAATTTTTCGTAATTTTTCATACACATACATATACCTAATTCAGTGACAAATCTGGTTCTAATTAATATATTTACTCAAATAATTATGTATGTAAAGAAAAACAAACAAAATACAGTACTTCGACAAGTTTATTTTTTAATAACCATAGTGCAACCGACGCCATCTTTCCCACCCTGTCAAACATTGTTCTGTCATTAAATTAATAATTTTGAGTTCCGATTTATTACTGCACATAAATACTGAGCTATAAATAATGATAATAGCATTATTATTGTTTAATAACACGGGAATATGAGTTGTTTACTTCAGAAACAACGGCCACAGTACCTAGTTATCATGACATGATTGATTCCTTTGCTATAGACTTATAGACCATACATTTATTGGAACGCATAACTGGCTGGTTTGACCATGTGACCTTTTGGCCTCGATATTTATTTTTAATTTGGGCATGTTGTAGGAAGTTACATAAAAAGTCTAAACAAGTCTTTATGTAGGTTAATGTATTTGATAAGCGGTAATTACTGACAGGTAAAATAATGCCTGGCATGAACTACGGAGAGATATAAAGGATCTTAGCAGAGGCGGAAATGGTAGTGCAGAGTTTGCAGACATTCAGGACTTCGCGGTTTAAAGAAAATATCGAGTTACCTGTAGTCAAAGTTGAGAAGGAGCAAACTACACTTCACAAAAATCAGTTTTACGACTTTGTCACTTCGGCGGTTTCGTAGTGGTTCGTAAATTAAACCGGCTCTATTATACAGTCGGTACTGAATAAGAAATAATAAATAATAAATAAATAGAATAGAAATAATAATAAATAATAAGCGCAGACCTTTACGCTTATTTTTTTATTATTAGACCTCCGCTTCAACTCCGTTAAAAACTTGTGGAGGTGGGTACGGATGTACGATTTCTTGCGGAAGTTCCGCTTTTGTGGAGGCGAAGTTCTTTTATAACCCTAGTATGAAAATATCTTTAGGTACCTACTAGATCACGCCTGTATTTACCAAAGGATAGCCGGTACACCCACATATTGGCATTGTCCCATTTAATAGGGGGCGAGCCTACGAGCTGCTATGCCACTAATAAATTCTTCAGGGAAAACCCAGTAACACTTTGCCCGACTTATGAATTAAACCCGGACCCCCCACATGACTACTCTGCTTATAATGAATACTTTTAATACCTACTATTGATCTATACCTAGAAACTAATATTATATAGAGATACAATTTATGGGTTTTGTATGTAAGGGGTAATCTTCAGAAATACTGGTCCGATTCCGAAGACTTTTCACTAGCGGGAAGCTGCAGTATTGCCGAGTGTCAAAGGATAATTTTATGTTAAAAAAAGAAATTTCACGCGGACGAAGTCACGGGCAGAAGCTAGTAATTTCGATATCCAATGGAATGGATAAACAAGTTTCCAATACACACAGTTTGCATGACCGACATAGCTGTTTCGGCCAATGACTATAGATGTCAACACGCGTGTCCAAATAGTGCACTGAACTGTAAATTATGGGCAATATTGTACCTACGTATAGCAATATGTCACTGTGATTGACTATCAAGGCCGTAGCCAGGAATCAGAGATGTTATGGATATGATATTTCGGATCTGGAAACGGATATGGATATAGGAATAAAATTATGTCGGTTTCGGATACGGTTACGGATATGTATTTATTTCGGATTATCCGTTAGTTTCGGATAGTTTCGGTTACGGATATTAGACTGAAGTAAAATATAAACACAAATAGTATGTAATAATTTGGTTTTATTTATAGGTTTTATCTAGTCTAGGTTATCATTTGGTATTTTAATCAGTCATAAAGGTAAGTAATAATTTAGAGATGTTATAATAATTAGTTAGTCTCCGCCCTTATACGAAACTATCCGAAACGGAAACGGATATATTTTTAATTCGGATATCCGATAGTTTCGGTTACAGTTACGGAGCTCCATAACATCCCTGCCAGGAATTCACTTCGGCGGGGGGCGGGTGGGATACAATTAGAGACAATCATATTTTTTTTTAAATAGGGCTATAATAATATGTCTCGTTGGTCTAGTGCCCGGTTCCCGGGTCGAGTTGTCTTATAGGATTTTTCATCTGGAATTTCTCAGTAGCAGCCTGGAGTCTGGATTTGTGCCCGGTTGATGGCAATAGGCTCACCCCCTATTACATGGGATTAAAATTAACAGGCGAAATGTGGGTACACATCTGCCTAACACTTCGGGGAATCCCGGCGTGATGTTATGTGTTTGAACCCCCCTGCCTACAGCCTTGTTGACTGTGACATACATATTGAAAGTAGGTTATGGGTACAAAACAAAAGATCTAATTCGATCAATAGGAAGCCTTGAAATATTTACTAACCTGTTTAAGTAGAAGACAAACTGCCGTACACAAGTACATATGTACATACATTATACTAACATAGGATTTCTTACAGCATTATCAGAAAGATTACACAACATTGTGAAACTTATAACGTTTTAAATACTTGGCTTTTGGCTACTTTTTATTAGTTTATGTATTTTGTCTATAATAGTTTTTTTTTGTATTGTGCGTGCTGTTTGTGCAGAATAAACTTCTTTTTTTTTTTTTTAGTTAAACTGAACAACTTTCTCTATGGCACCAACATCATAATCGCGAAAACACAATGAGCCGTCCCAAACATTTGGGTCGAGTAGGTATTGAAGTTTTGTATGGGATTGTTGATAATTTTTTCGCGATTACGATTTTGGTCTTATGGAGAAAGTTGTTAGGTTTGATGGTCTGTACCATTAAAAAGAGCACACATTTCTGATACATGTTCTGTATAGTTCATCATAGGTAATGACTTAATGAGTCTATTTATTTTGTATCTTGGTTTGCTCATCTTTATGATAGGTTTAGTTATGGTGCTGATCCATGCGTCATGTTCGTGAACGGGCGCCGTCAGTAGGGACTCCTCATTTCTTAGCTGCCACGGCTTATTTTAATTTAATTTAATATTTGAATTGTTTTGTCTTTTTATTGTGGACGCTTTTCACGTTCTCATCGTTCTCACATGTATAATTTCAACATGAACGATGTAACCAATATTATGTAACCATATTTTGATTTAAAAGAGTGTCCATGGAGTTTTTGCCCGTTCTTCTCCATAGGTACCTACTACGCTTTGGAATGGGCAACTAGCTTCATCTTACTGACTGACCGACCCCTTGACAATTCAAAAGTGCCTGTAATTGGTTTAAGTATTTGAAATAAATATGTTTTGAGTTTGAGTTTGAACTGAGTGAAAATTGTAGACTGCGAGTCTTTTCCGAAATTAAGTAGATACTCTATGGGCTACGCGCCCTTATATTTACCTATCAGGTTTATCAATGAAATAAAATACTTATGTTCTAGTAAACTAGCAGTTGCCCACGACTTTATCTGCGATCCAGGATGAAAAGTAGCCTATGACCTTCTCCAGGTCATGGTCTACCCATGTGTCAAATTTCATCTAAATCCGTTTAGCCGTTTTCGCGTTAAAGCGTACAAACAAACATTCAAAAAATCAAATCTTTCTCTTTATAATATTAGTTTAGTTATCTCATTGGTCATAGTATTCCTAGAGTTGGATTTACTTTTTTGTACATGATGACGCGCTCTCTGTCAGCCCTCCTAGCTGAATCTATTATTTTCTAATCTTCCAAATATTAAATAGTGTTTGTCTCATAATATTAGGTCCGGGAAAAGTTCGTTCGTATTTTTGTTATACAAATTCAGGCCTAAGAGCTCGTGTGGTAGTGACACCCAAATATCGAGCTTTTTTTATACTCTGCAGACTTTTTCAAATGGGTCAGAATCAGAACCAGAACTTTATTTGCTATGAATGTAGGTATACAGTTATAAGATGTTGTACATAAATTAATTAGATCGGCTACAATCTACCATACGGCGTGCAAATTATTACATAAATATATATATAAACAAAACAAAACAAAACAAAAACAGGAATTAAATCAGTTACATACGTCTTTCATGGTCATATTTGCAATTAATTATAACAATCATAATCTGGATAAATTCTTAATAATAATAATTCTAATAATAAGTCTAAAATACTGTCAATATGAAAATTATTGTAATATGGTCAATAGAATAAAGAATTAAAGATGTCAGGATTAATTAGGTAACTACGAGTATAAAGTTTTATCATTTACAAATTCACAAATGGAGTAATAACATTTATCAATTAATAAGACTGACAATTTCTTTTTAAACAGCGGAATGGACTCGTTTTTTTATTCCAACAAAACAAAACTGTTTTATGGTCAACTCTTAAAGGCTCGTGCACACTGGCGCGACGCGACAGCGTACACAAAGGCACCTCGTGCAGCGCGACGAGCGGCGGCGGCGCGCGGCGGCGCCTTTGTGTCGGGCTGTCGCGTTGCGCCTGTTTGCGGGAGCCTTAACTCTTCAGCTGTAACACACACTGGAAATGTATAGCTTGATAATTATGTAGCCGTGTACCTAGAAATAATAAAATACTGTGAAACTATTTTAATAATTGTTTCGATGTAAACATGAATTAGACATCGTGTGAAGGTATAATTGGAGACCCTGACCAAATTCGTTACTGTATGTAGGTCAAGTTCTAAGGGCTCGGTTGTGCAGTGCGTAGTAAATTAACTAGTAGGTAAGGCACCTACCAACTCGTGACTACCATGCATAGTTAAGAATACGAAGTAAGTAGGTAGTAAAATTAAACAAACATTACATAAAATCATACTGGTATTCCTCGAAGGGTTAGGCAGAGGTATACACACGGCTACATATCAAGCTATAACCAGCGCTGGGGCTCTGTCTCTCATAGGGTCGTAGCATTAAGGCTCCCACAAACAGGCGCGACGCGACAGCACTACACAAGGCTCGTACACACTGGCACGACGCAACAGCGTGAAACAAAGGCACCGCGTGCCGCGCGACGGGCGGCACCTTTGTGTCGGGCTGTCGCGTCGCGCCTGTGTATAAGAGCCTTTATGCTGAGCGATTGCCGTTTTGCGTGGATGTGACGCATATTTTCACCAAACTCGTTCTTTTTTGTATTTGTGTGTTTTTCTTTGCGTCATGTTTACCGCAAATAAACGTATTTTCTTTCTTTTTTTCTATACATTTCCAGTATCAGCTGACCTCTAATTGTCCGGAATTCCTATACAATGCCAGATCAGCTTATACTGGAAATGAATAGCTTGATAAGTAGCCGTGTGTACCTATACAAGGCGGCAGAGACATTGACGCACAAACTGAAACCATGAATTCAGCACATGAAGGCTTGGACATACTGGCGCGACACGCGATGCGAATCGCACGTGATACAAAGGCACCGCTTGTCGCGCGACTGGCGCTGTCTTTGTGTCGCGTCGCGTCTCTTCTGTTTGTAGGAGCCTTGATTCTAGACCCCTAGCGTAGAAAATTTTCTCCGGTTATTTAAAAAAAAATCTGCTGTTTCCTACAAAAGTGTAATACCTACGCGGTCATAATGTCCGTACATTATGACCGCGTAGGTATTACACTTTTGTAGCGGTTTTAAAAAAAAAAGTCTACTGTTACGTAACAGTAGTTTTTCTTTTTTTTTAAACCGACGAAAAATTTCTACGCTAGGGTTCTAAGACCATGCGCTGAATTAAGGCTCGTACACACTGGCGCGACGCTACAGTGTGATACAAAGGCACCGCTTGCTGCGCGACGTGCGGCGCCTTTGTGTTGTGCTGTCGCGTCGCGCCTGTTTGTGGGAGGCTTTAATGGTTTCAGTTTGCGCGTCGATGTCTCTGCCACCCTGTATACTAGGCACACCCACTTTTCGCCAGTTATGTTTAAGTCCCATGTAATAGTGGTGGCCTATTGCCAGCAACCGGGCACTCCGGGCTGTTACTGAGGAATTCAAGATGGACTATGAGGCCTAACTCTACAAACCTTACATCTTGGTCAAAATGTATGGCATATTATCTTGAGAATTGAGAGCTCTCTCTAGCATTATTCAGGCCGAAGCTATGAGGATTTGAAAATACGACGAGACGCTTCGAGAAAAGGTAGGTAATGCTCCCTGCTTTTGGGTCGTCTTGGCGTGCGCACTATCGTGCCGTCAGATACATTGTAATGTTCTGCGTAGTCAAGAACATCATAAAACGTTTACCAATATAAAAAATTCTGTTACTTACTGTGGGATTTTTACCTCACTAAAACCACCCCGGTGATCACCATCAACACATAGGGGGGGTCCCGGTTCCTCTTAAAACACCAATTCCGGAACCCCGCCTGTGCAACGCCTGTAAGGCACATCTCTGGGGAGGCACATCCCTGGGGTCTGTTACATACCTAAGTTTAGATGCCTATTTCATTGATTTTTGTACGCCGCCGCCGCGCCGTCAACGGCAAAACATAGTGTACGCATGTATATTTTATTTTCAAGGCCTGTTTTTACACCCACCGCTATTTTACAAATAAAAACTTTGACTTTTACTTTGAAAACTTACTTTAAATACATTTCTTCAGAAATCAAAATATGAATTTTGACAGATTAAATACAAAAAATATAAGAGAAGTTACTTAATCGGTTTTTTTAGAATGTGGATATTGATAACCTATATGAAGAAGACGATAATAAGGTGCGGGTCTATGCAGAGTCAGGATTTCACCTCATAATTTGTTGCAGTAATAGCTAGGTATTTAGAATTCTAGACGTTTTGAACTAAACCTGCATGGAAAACCGTTCGAGACATGCATAATACTTAGATAAATAGTATCGCAGTTAGTTACTAACGAGAATTATATAAGAATACTTTCACATAACCCAGTGGGAGTAAAAAAAAACTAGAAGATAATCTATGCCCGTTTTCCTCAACAGCATATTTCCAAACGTAGGTATATTACATAAAATTTTCATTTCATATGAAAACAACTACATTACGTAGTAGTGGATAATCCACGTTCAGATATTTAAACGAGAATTAAGCGTAAACGCCCACTCGTTTTTCGTTTCGTGGAACAGGGCGTCGCGTCTGCCATAAAATAGAGCGCTTTCCCGCGTAATTTGGTTTTGTTAATCTGTATAATCTGTGGTGCTGTTGTTTCAGCGAATATGGTATATTTGCCTAATTGAACTTGAAGGCCATGGGTAAATGTATGGTGACTGGCATTTTGCGGCTGGTTTTTGCGTGGATGATGACTTTACAACATTTTCTATTCATCACGCCTGTATTCCCGAACGGTTAGGCAGAGGTGCATTTATAGTAGGTATACCCATATTTCACCAGTTATGTTTAAGTCCCATGTAATTGGGGGCGACCTTTCTATTCGTAATCGGTTATGTAAATTCAAGTGAAAGATATTGTTAGGGAACCGTTATACGACTGAAGTTACTAGCATACTTTAAAAAAAGCTTTGTCATGCCAATAATAACTTGAAGTTACCATTGGATTTGGAGACAAATTCATTCGTGAGTTCCATTATTTGATTTTATGGCATGCGCCAGTTTTATGGCCATAAGCTCGACTACTTTTTTTTTTTTTTTTTTTGGGTGGGAAATCATCAAATGACCTCTCCCGCTCTGGGCGGAGCGGAAGGGCGTGTCAGACTCTTACTGACTAAAACCCACCCGTGTTCCTTCAGTTGCCTGTGCGCCAGGGCCACGGTAACTCTTTCGAACAATCCGCGACCCCGGCAGGCATCGGCCCTATTGGACCCCTTCAATGATGCTGACATCTCTTTGAGGCGCGCGTGGAACACGACGCGCCGTCGACCCGGGCCTGGTCCTTACCGGACGGCGAGCTGCCCATTGCTCGCCGTCCGCAAGCCCGCGCCTACGGTGGCCGGGAGTCGGCAATTGACTCCCGACGCCCAGGGTGTCTCCTCCTGCGGCGACTAGGGGCGTGAGGGCGCAACGATTGCCGCACCCTCACGCGCTCCGTCTCCTCCTTCGCGAGCATTACTGCTTCACAGAAGGAGGTGACGGCTTCCCATTCCCTCTCGCTCCGTACCATAGCCTGTACCAGGGCCGGACGCGAGAGATCGCCGCCGCCGATCGCCGCCACGAGGACACGGCGGTGCTCCACCCAAGCTGGGCAGACCTCCACCGTATGCTCCACCGTGTCCTCCGGTCGATCCACACAATGCCAACACCCGGGCGTTTCCTCCCGCCTTATCCGAAACAGGAACCTCCCGAAACAGCCATGTCCGGTGAGGACCTGCGTCAGGCGGAAGGTGAGGACGCCGTGGCGCCTCTCAAGCCACTCCTCAAAGAGGGGACTTACCGCCGCAATTGTGGCGTGCCCAGCGCTGGGTTGCGACAGTCGCACTCTCCATGCCGCCATGAGATCCCGCCGGAGCTCTGTCCGCTGTGCCGCGATTTCTCGCGGCAGCGGAGTAACGCCAAGCTCGCCTTCTTGGGACTTAAACATAACTGGCAAAAAGTGGGTGTGCTAAGACATCTCTGCTGAACCCTTCAGGAAATACTGCCGTGAAGTTAAGATGATATGTTATGTTTTACGTTATATGATGGCATAAATCTTCATCTTAAACATGTCCCTGAAGGACTGTTGACGACAGGTCGCAGGCTAATGCTTCTGTCCATGTCTTTTTTACTCATTTTTTCCTACGAATATTGCCAGATAACGATAAAAAATTCTTTAACACACGGTCTTCAGTCGTGCTCACAAACACATTAATTTCATGAGTAATTGTTAAAATCCTTTCTAAGAATTAACAGGGTGACGCAAGCAACTATTTATTGCAATGTTGTTTTACAGCAAATACTTTAGTTATTATTGTAAGGACATGGCAACTACGAGTAAAACTTGGCGCCATTTTAGATAAGCGTACACCGGGTTATCGCCGGGAAAACAGCTTTATCAGAGCATCCATCTTGATTTGTAAAAATTGTGAGAGGTTTTTTAAGATTTAGTTTGTGATTTGATGTGGAATTATGTGTCAATGTGTCATACAAAATAGAGTTTTGGAAAAATATTCCAGTTGGTATACCTACTGGCAATTTGGAATGTTTTCCAAGTTGTATTGGTGATAAATGTATTGATGTAGGCTCAAGGTTCGTACATTTTTAATGCTTTGGTCAAAAACGCATGGAAAGCCTTCTATGCTCGAGTAGATGCGAAGACAGTATGCTGGTGGTTTTCTATAAATAGTACTTAGACAGAAATTGCAAATAATAAATTATAAAGTTCAAAATACTACGAGTACGACTGCGTTTTAAAATCATAAGAAGGTTATCCAAGGTTCAACCATAGATATAGGACGCCATCTTGACGCCATCTTTTAACTTCACTTCGAAATTCGAATGGTGCCGTGGTCTGCATTCGGCATGTCATTTTTTCAGTTTGTTTCCTTTTTGTATATCGCCCTCCTACATGTGGTCAATTAGAAGCGAGTTTATAGAATCTTTACTAAAGTCTACTCTCGATCTATTTTGTAAAAATATGTTTGATGAAAACTCAGGTGAAATGAGCTCACAGTTTGCTTGAAGTGACCTGTCAATAGTGTCAATCCCTAGCATCAGGTGGAATGACAGGTCACATCAACGAACTTCTCACGGTGATATTTTTACAGAATGCTTAGACCGACTGTACTGTTCGTAACCACGCAGGTCGCGAGTGATTATGAAGTCATTTTATATCTATTCCGTCTATCTATACTAATATCGTTATCTAAGCATTTGAATTTGTATTTAATAATAATGAGATTACATGAATTACGAGTCATATACTTAGACAGTTTTATACCTAACCTATTAATAGGTAACTACATTTTCCTTGAATCACCTCGATAACTTCAAGTGTTTTTCTAACTAAGCAAGCAAAAAGTGCAGGGTTTTTTGATTTACTTACTGGTAAGTTAAGTTCTATGAACACAGTTCTACAAATAAGTATATTTGTATTGAGTCACTTAATGTAAAGTTGTTGAAAAGTAAATATTTTGCGCAGATATTGACGTTACGCACGATTCATTTGAAAGAGTTGACCGATCAGATTGACCCAATAAGATATTTTTAACTTTATGAGGAAACACGGACCTAAAAAGGCCTTATAATATTTAAACACAACAAAGATTTTGTAAATATTTAAGTCACGTCTATTCAGTTTACAGTTGGTAAATGAAAGACATAAAACTCAACTTTTAACCTTTCCCCATCATTCACTTCACATACGAATAGAAGAAGCTGAGTCAAAAACACCAGAAAAAATCTCCTGGCGGAATATTATTTTATTTAAGGTAGGAATTCTTTTCCTGCTCCATGAACATGGCAAACCCATGGTCCTAATGAAGGTCGCGGGGATCCGCTGAATGCTCACTGGTACCGAAAAACCGATGCTCGATGATTGCGACTGTTTGTCATCATCATTCTCGTGTTCTTATCCCTCAGTATTTTTTTTATTTTTATTGGTAAACAAACAGTGACACATTACATTTTGTATGAAGAAATACAAAAAAGATACTGCCAAATGTGTAACCAACAACATTTTCCACGGAATACACATAAAAAAATAATCTTTACAAACCATGCTATTTAAACTAAAACCTACAAAGTACAATAATTTAAGTTAAGATTTTTTTTTGTGTGTTAAATTGTAAAACAAAAGTAAAAGCAACCAAAGAAAAACAATCATAAAGCCATGCAAATGCAAATATTAATTAAAATTTGTAGTGACTAAGTGTTTTGAGTCCAATATTTTTGAATCTACCAGCAGAAAGAGCAAACAGATATGATGGAATTGCTTGTTGTAATAGGTATAGTGAGTCGACGCCGAAGTGCCCGTATACCTGCGTTAGGCTGTCTTTCCACCAGAGATGTGTTATGAATGCGTTTGATATCCGCCAGTCATATTCATTGGTATACATTGCATAGCTCTGCTGGTGAAAACGGGTTCAACTAACCTTTTCTTTTTGTGCTATGTATGCGTGCTATGGATGGGAGCTATAATAATAACAATTATTCCTTTATTGTCAGGCAACTGAGACCCAAACACAAATTACAAAATAACAAACTAATGCGCGAGTGGTGCAGCTATGTGCAGAGTAGAGTACGTCTTCCCTACTGACGATGCATCGCACAGCTCGAGCTGCGCATCTTCTTCGCACAGCTACCTCACACCTCACGGCGGCGCATCTTCATTGCATATATTACTCGCTGCGCTACACAGCTTAGCATTAGTTGAAACGGTCACATAGTTTCATAGCTTAGTTTTCACATCCTCGCAGCATAGCTTCATAGCACATTTGTGTTGGAAAAGCAGCCTTACTGCGGCAAGAGGTAACTGCAAACAGCGGCCGTGCGGGCACCCCACGGCATTCTAGGAATTATGTAACTTATTTTATTACGGATATTAATACAGTCATATACTATATTGCTACACAAATCAAACATAAATAAAACGTCTCTAGGAGAGTGCGTCTTGATTTTAGACCAAGGTAATTTATACTTCTTAAGCAAATCATCATAAGATAAGACTGTGGAAGCAATGGTAATGCTTTTATGAATTTTCTTTGAACCTTTTCAACATGTTATGAATACTAAACTTGTTGTAAAAGGGATTCCACACTGGCACTGCGTACTCGAGCTGTGATCTGATCAGAGACTTATACAAATATAAATAGGTAGAGAGGCGCACAAACTCCTTCGCAGATCTCATCACAAAACCGTACATCCGATAGATATTATTTACAACAATTTATATTTATATATTTTTGTTAATGTAGCCATCAAGGTGAAGTATATCGTCGAGGAGAATACCAAGATCACGAATAAGAGACACCCTTGAGAGGGAAGTATTATGCAAAGAATATGGGTGCTTGAGAACATTATTATTCTTCGTGAAACTGATACAACAGTATTTAGAGAGTACTCAGTTGCAATTTATTTTACCTGCAATATTCACTGAAGCGATCCCGATCTTCCTGTAATAATCTGCTGTCTTGCAAATTTTTGATGGGCTTATACATTTTGAGATCGTCAACTTAAAGCAGGACTTTGCAATTTTGAAAACAAGTGTCAATGTCGTTTATAAATAAGATAAATAAAAGGTATCCCAGAATCGAACCCTGAGGTACACAAGAAGTTACACTAATAGTTGTAGCAGATCTATAATCGTTAACTTCAACCCTTTGAGTTCTGTTCCCGACATATGAAGAGAACGATCAGAGTAAATCACCACGTACACCGTTAAATGAAATTTTATTCAGTAGCAACTCGTGATAAACCTTGTCGAAAGCTTTTCCTAAGTCAATGTAAATAGCATCCACTTGAACACGAATCCATATTGTTAAACAAAGTATGAATATACTCACAAAGTATAAATTGCTTTGTGAGTATAAATATAGACACTGTTATCAATTAGCTGGTGTTTAAAGACATCATTTTTATTTTATTTTTATGATGACTGTAAACACTACCTAATGGATAATAGTTTCTATATTTATACCCATAAAGCAATTTATGGTGTCATACGATTTGAGAAGTTGAGGGGTTTGTGGCTAAGTTATAACATCCGCACGGGTCGATCGATCAGGCGAAGCTACGCTTGCCGCGGTTGGTCCGTGGATGGATTTGGTAATCCATGCTTAACACGAGGGAGGGATGGCTCTTGGTAACCTACTATACTGGGTACTTGGTACCTACTATAAAGCCACCATTTACTAGGCTCGTCTTTCGTTGACTTGAATGTGCCCTGGCGGCTGAGAGTATGTCATGCTCACTCAAATGTTTCGCTGGTGGTGGCGTGTGTGTTCATTAAGTTCCCTTCAAAATGGTTGAGCTGAATGGTGCTGATCCATGCGTCATGTTCGTGAACGGGCGCCGTCAGTAGGGACTGGTCAACTCTTGGCTGCCACGGCTTATTTTAATTTAAATTTTTGAATTGTTTTTTTTATCTTTTTTATTACGGATACTTTAAACGTGCACGTCTTTCTACATCGTTCTCACATTTTTAATTTGAACATGAATGATGTAAACAACTTGTTTTTTGTAACTATATATTGATTTAAAAGAGTGTCCATGGAGTTTCTTGCCCGTTCTTCTCCATAGGTACCTACTACGCTTTGGAATGGGCAACTAGCTTCATTTTTCTGACTGACTGACCCTTTGACAATTCAAAAGTGCCTGTAATTGGTTTATTTGAAATAAATGCTTTGAGTTTGAGTTTGAGTTTAAGTAAAGATGGTTCTTTACTTACCAAGAGCCCTCCGTGCCTCGGAAACCATGTTAAGCCGTTAGTCACGGCTGTCATTCGTGGATCTTTGACAGACGTTACGCGTCGTTAGAAGCCCGAAAGTTAGACAAGCAGTCTTACCAAGGGGTATCGTATTACCTAGTAACTGGGTTGTGGAGGTCAGATAGGCAGTCGCTCCATTTAAAATACTGGTATTCAGCTGCATTCGCTTAGACTGGAAGCTGACCCCAACATAGTTGGGATAACGCTAGACAGATGATACGACTTGAGAAGTACAGACGTCTTTTTAAATTGTGGTGTAGCAAGCTGAATTATTTATGTCACAGTCAGTTCACTCTTGAAACCTTACGGACAAAAAAACTTGCAATAAAAAAATTACGCCATTATTATGACTAATCTATGAAAATGTTATTTATTTTGTTTTGTTATTAGATAACATGAGAGCCGCTTATTGTAATTAAACCGATAGATTTTCGTGATTTATGGTTGCTGACATAATCAGTTGTTGTTTATCGAACATCCGGATTTTGCGTATGAGTAAATAAATATGAATAAAAATAATGATAGTATGTAGATTATGGGCTCGTGGCTAAATAAAAACAGCCGCACGGGTCGCTTTACGCGGTCGGTTCGTGGATGGGTGACTATCCATTACACGTCAAGATTCCTCCGTGCTTCGGAAAGTATATTAAGCCGTTGGTCCCGGCTGTCATTAGTAAGTAGATCTTTGTCGTCATGGGTAGTCAGACGTCCAAAAGTCTGAGAACCAGTCTTACCAAGATATCAGATAGGCAGTCACTCCATGTAAAATACTGGTATTCAACTACATACGGTTAGACTTCAAGTCAACCCCAATATGGTTAAAAAGGATATGGGAAAAGTATAGGCGGATTGAATTATATTATTGACTTGACCCTAAAATACTAGGGCCAGTCTTTGTTTTAAGGTAGGTCTAAGAGAAATATTTAAAGGCGTTGAGTTCTACTCCGTAAAAGTGCTGACTGTGATAGAGATAGATTGATTTGATCTCGTGAGTCCCATGCCAACCTCTCCTAATTCTTTTTTCTACCTTAAGGCGTAAATCTATACTAATATCCATACTAATATTATAAATTTGAAACTAACTCTGTCTCTCTGTATGCTTGTCTGTACCACTAAACGGATTTCGATAAAATTTGGCAAGGCGATAGATAGCATCTTAGGAAAGGATATAGGCTACTTTTTGTCTCAAAAATATGCGCTGTTACCTTTTCCCGCTATAATGGCTGAATGGATTTGGATAATAGGATACTATACATATCCCGATAGCAATATTATAAAGAGCTGAAATTTGTGAGTTTGTATTTATGGGGTAATCTTTAAACTAATGATCCGTTTCCGAAAATTCTTTCACTAATGGGAAGCTATAGTATAGCCAAGTGTCATAGAAATTTCACGCTGACGAAGTCGCGGGTAGTAGCCAGTTGAGCAAAAAAATTTGGTGTAGAAGCGTCAATTTCATAAAATAAGGGTCGAAGGGATTGTTTAGATGGACTTGTGAGTGACATCAGCTAAATATCGAATACCTAACTGTATTTTTAGTGTAGTTCAATGTTGAAAACAATGCTACAATAAGTGTCGATTTTTCAATAGTCAGATGACTCTTGTCTAAGGAATAATATTGCGGTTTGATAACTTTTGTATAAAACATAATGTCAAACTGTCATATGATCGATATCGACCCAGAAAACGCATACAAAGTTTTCGAAGCGTCATGGAACAATTATTGTAGAGCTACTCAGATGGGTAGCTGGACTGGACCGCTACAAAGAACAAATAAAAATCGGTGTGCTTTTTGGCACCGTAGGAGAAGAAGCCCTCAGAAAATATGGCAACTTTGGCATCATCAAGCAAGCGACCGTTAAGAGGCTTACAAGAGCTAAAGCGCGGTCACTGTCGGATTGCATAGAAAGGAAAGAGACGCGCGATGACACAACGCTGTTAATTTATTGCAAAATATGAAGTATTATGGATTTCCAAAAAATCTATTCATTGGAAAAATAAATTAAAACACTATTACGTTAGTATGTTACTTGTAGAATAATTTGACAAAAAATGTAAATGTTTGCATGTATATTAGTATGGTTTTTAATCGATAAAAACAATTTTTAGAGGTATCTTCGTGATTTTGTTCTATCATATCAAGTTAATTGTATTATGTTTTCAACACACTATCTAACTAGCATATATCCAGAAGAATATCATATATTTTACTGATTTTGGTTACTGCAGTGGATCATATATTTTTAGGCATTATAAATTTACGTTTAGGTCATGTAGTCCCCTTAAAACTTGCAATTAAAAAGTGCTACAAATAATGTTCATGAAAATAATCCATAAGAAAAACATAATCTTTTGCAGATAGAAATTGTGGAGCAGTAATTAATCAGAAGAATTAAATATATATATAATTAAAATACAATAACCTAATCTGACTAAAACTATTAATAAACTAAATTATAGCGTCGAAAAATTCCTTCGCATCGCTGTGGATTGGTAAAGTACCCAAGAGATTGGCGGTATTGCCACGTAGTATAGCAATGCTGGCCAAGGTAAAAGGCAGCCCTTGGGTCACGGGAAGTGTCAAACAGGCGTTTGGAGATTTCCTTGAACCAAACATGGGCACTGGGACCCCACGGCCCGAGGGTTTCAACACCAAACGTCTCGAAAATATAATTACCGATAAGGTTAATATACTTTTGCCGTTTGAGGTTTTCCACAGCCGCAGCAGCGGCGCCAGCGCAGCAGTACGAGCCAGGAAGATGGGATGGCGCAAGAGTATCGACACATATTGCGTTCTACACTAAAGGCTTAACGAACTTCCATCGAAATAAAGACATGCCGTCTCTTGCCCTAGTCTCGTGCTAAGCCATTAAGTTCTAATACAGCTGGAACGCCGACGGTGACAAGAGCTCTTCAGATGATGTCATGCATGTTCGCGTGCCGCGCTAAGCGGCCTGCAATTCTGCTGCAAGACAGGCCGTGGTGTCCGAGGCTGTTGACAACATTGCCACAGTGACAGCGATGAGGAGAACAACAAGGAGCTCCTAGCAGCAGGGCAGCACCGAGGCGGAACGTTGTGTCTCCAAACAAAGTGCTTATGTTCGACGACAGTAGTGCGTGAAGCCAAAGATCTGACTCCCACTTACCCAGTAAGCGCGCACGCTCCACAGTAGTAGCAGACGTGTCAATTAAATTACTCTTTACTACTCTGCAGAGTGGTTCATCCCACCGTCTCTGGGAAGATGGATTGTCGGGTGGATCTGAATTCGGGCAAGCGAGACTCCAGGAATCCTTAGCCTCAGTGAAGCACGGCATATCAAAATCAATCAGTGTGGAGGCTAGGATTTTCCTGATTAATTTCCCAGTGCCGTAGACCGAGGGTATAAAAGCCGGTAAACTAATACTAGAAATTTTGCGGACGCCGAGGCCTCCCATACGAATGGGAAGTGTAGCTTTTGTCCAAGCTCGGTCTTCCATGGCCACATTTAAAATCGAAGTTAATGTATGCCGGAGAATTTGGTCCATTTTGTCTAAAAGGTGTGCTTCCATAAATGGGAAACGCGTAGGAAATATGTTAATTTAGGGCGGAAACAGTAGTAACGGATTAAGGTTATGGCCGAATGCATGTTAATTTGTAACAATCTTTCCGAAACTTCATTGTTTTTTTTTTATCCTCAATAAATAATTATTTAATCAGAAGAATCTTTCGATATTTTTTGCAGCACCTTATCCCAACTCATAGACGATTGTGACTTCAAGACGTGTGACTTCAAAATGCTGAGAGACAAAATAGTAATTGGTTTATTTGAAATAAATGCTTTGAGTCATTGGCATAAATAAAAGACATGGCCCCTGAAAAAAGAACACATAAAAAAAGATAATTTAACTCTTCAAGATGCAATAAATATGTGCCGAGCTTCAGAGGCTACAAATACACAAATAAATAATCATTCGGTTACAAGCACAAGTGCTGAAATCAAGAAAATAAAAACAAAAGAAGAAACAAAAAAAGGAAAGTGCTGCTTCTGTGTAAATACACATATATTCAAAAAATAACTATGTTCAGCGTGGGGAAAAACCTGCCAATTCTGCAAGGGCTGCAATCATATTGAAATAGTCTGTAAGAAGAAGAAGGTTAAAGAAATTAAAGAACAACCAGCAAATGAAAGTATGCGAGAAACTACAGAATCCGATACTGATATTGACTCAAATTTATAGATTATAAAATAAATAGTGGAAGATCATACTAAAAATCTTGCACATTGCAAAGTTTTATTCAAAAAAGGACAAAATTGGAAGGAGACCACATGTTTACTGGAAACTGCAGCAGATAATCTCTAATCGGGCTCAGGAATGTTCAAAGGATGTTGGGAGAAGAAAACGTAAAGAATAAAGTGAGACCATCAAAGAAAAGCTTATTCAGTTTCAGTGGACATAACATTATCATTGATGGAGAAGTAGACTTTATACTCAAACTGAAAGTAGCGGGATATACTTATAAATACAAAGTTACCTTTCAAATTGTACATACCCCACACATCCCTATCCTCTCCTGTAAGACTTGCCTTGAGATGGGCCTTGTGAAATTTTGCAAAGAAAGAAAGAAAGAAAGAAAGAAAAATATTTTATTTGGAACACGCACAGGAAATACAAAGTGTAAAAAAATAAATAAAAAAGGAGCATTTAAAAATAACAAAATTAACAATAAAAACAACAATAAACAATTAATAAAAAATAAAAAAATAAACCTGTGCGAGGCCAAAAAGGCTCCTATCTCAGCATAAAGCTGCGATATTTAAGAAAAAATAAGTACCGCAGCGCTGGTATTCTGATAGGGCCCGTTGTGATGCCACGGACACACATACGGACATCCTTATATCCCACTAGGGGTTTATTAATAAATAAAATTTTAAAATAAAATACTAATAAGAAGATAAAGAAGTCTCTTACATCTATGCAAAGGAAACACATAACATAATAGATAAATATAAGTCTGTATTTGAAGGTAGGGGAAGTTGTTCAGGTCACGTCAATTTCGAAGTGAATCCTACAGTCACTCCAGTCATTCAGATATGGCTCGACTTAAACATTTTTGTATTATCATTTTTAAATAAAAGATTTCAACATTATATAGCAGTTTTAAGACACTTCTGTTAAAACTTATCTGACTATCTAAAAATCAGCCCTATGGCAAATGCATACGAAACGTTGTTATAAAGGTCTCTTTCGCTCTAATTGCAACGTACCGAGCTCCACTAAGACTAAAGTTCTACCAAAAATCGATACAAACTTCTCGTCGAGCAAAATTCATGCCAAACACGTTATACGCATGTGCAACAAAATAACGAGCCCTTTACACCTTGGGAACAAGCAGACAATAATATCGAGTGTCCCGATGTAATCGATACCTAACATCGTTTGCTACAACAACCCGTTGTTCACATAACAAAGACTCGATTCACTACGATAATCACAGGATCCGATGTTGTTTGTTGTCAAATCGATTCGATCTAAACGATTTGTTCCACATCGATTCTTATTACCTTCTCGTTTCTAATGAGGCTGGTTGTCAAGGGGTTCGAGAGTTTTGTATAAATGTTACACGTTTTTGCTTATCTATATTTTGTATATTTGTTTCGGTATAGTGTAGAGAAAATTAAAGAACACTGGAGCAGTTTTGTATGGTACTTTTAACAGGGGAATAGGTATTGTTTTTTTTTTAATATTAAAAGGATGCTGTCCACTTTCCTGACATTGTGGCTAAGTTTCCTTACATGATCCACGGGATTTAGTAACATTTTCGAAAGATGGAGAATTTAGAGTCGAAGTCTAAAAGTATTAAATAAAATCTATGAGGTCAAATTTATTTAGCTATAGAAACTCCGCAGATGTTCCGGGTATCAATATCAAACATGATAAAACAATAAAACTTTTTTTTTTTGTGAGGTCTTCGACCGCAATTAATTTAGTCACTTGAAATATAAGTTTAATAAAAAACATGTTTTTTTTTTTGTGTAAACTTCACAAACATGATGGTTATTGATATCTTAACACGATAAAATAGATTTTCTAAACTTATACTTCAAATAATAACAGTATCAGCGGTCATTGATCCAAAAAAAAATACATCAAATCTTTTTCATTTTTATTTTATCGTGTTTAGATGTCGATACCTACCACGACTACAGTTTGCTAATTTAATTTGACACTGTATTCTCTTTTCAAAATCAAAATATTTTATTTCACTTAAACCTACATGAGCACTTAATATGAAACGTCAGAAGCTAGGTGCACGGTTTCAATTGGTCGTTCCCTATGGAGAACAGCCGGCAAGAAACTCCACGCTTACTCTTTGAAAAATAATTGGCTTTTACAATGTTTTTAAATTTAGGTATGGGAGGACAGTGTAGGCATGTCAACTAGTACCAGATACTTAAAAAAATAGATAATGTTCTACAAATCTACAGTCTACATGGCCTATAATGTTCTCACATTCACACTATATAAAAGATTAATAAAATATAAAAACGTATTTAAACCAAATGACACGAACGCCATTATAACACACATAAAGAGTTGAAATTAGAATATTGTAGGTATATACTCGTAATGTCAAATAATGAGAACATTATGTCAAAGAAGTATGTAGAAAATAAAAAATAAACAAAATAAACATCGTAATTTGGGAGCAGATAATAGACATTTACATTAAGTTGATGTTCTTATAAATAAATTTCAGGATTATCTATCGAACTTGGCACCCGTTTAGATCTCAATATTTTTGTCGGCGAAATCGATAACCACGCATATTCTTAATATTGAACATGGCTCTCATTTTGACTTTTATGTTTTTGATGGGATACTGTATAAGAAATGACTTGCTAGTTTTAGTTCTAAATTATCTAACTATAATTGTATTTAAAATTGGGTATCACAATTAATTTTTACTGCGTGTAGGTGTATGTTTATATTATTGAAATCGCTTCTTATTTTGAAAAGTCTTAAGTTTCTGCGAACATACAAAATACTTTATAAGATATAAGCAAAGTCGTATTTTGTGTCTGTCTGTATGATCGGTTTCTTCTTCTAAACTACGATGTGGTTTTCAACATCACGTAGAGAATTTATTTCGGAAATACATGTGTATTCTATTACTATAGGTAGACCTCTGCTAACCCTTTGGGGCTTATAGGCGTGATGTTATGTTATGTTATGTTCATTAGTATTATACTTACATTATAATAAATAAATCTTGATGTTTTCACATGTCGAATGCACCTGTGTGGGACAGGGGCGGGTCGCTAGTAAATAAGCTGCTCTCTATCAAATAACCGTACGATAAACCTACGTCTAGACTGAAATAGGGGTACATATTTAATGTGTACGAGAAAGGGCAGGTCAACAACCTTTTCTTTCTCGGATTTAACCGAGCCAAGATTATTATTCATCTAGTGCCGGTACCAATAAAGTTTCGAGTTTTCTGGAATATATAAAGCAATTTTGTTCCTTACGTAATGTCGTTCTTCCGGATAAGCATCTATTGGTTTCTGTCGAAAGCGCATGGCCAAATATAATTGTCATAATTTATTGATTACAATAATAATTTTATAGTACTTACCTAAGCTGCTTACGCATTTGAGATTAGACTAAAAGGACGGTAAGTCAAGTGTTTTTAGTTTTAGGTAGGTATATCTTGTATCGATTCGCGGACCTCAGTGGAGTCTCCTTACGGCCACGTTTTTGAGAGGAGTGACTCCATTCAAGGTGGTCTTATGTTCATCTTTGGTTTATGAATATCAAACTGCAATGACAATGAAATGATCTGCTAAGTGGGTGGTAAGTTATTTTCCGAGCTTTTTCTGTATAATTTTGGTCCATGTCTCGGCTTTGCAAGTCATAACGGGCAGGACACACGGGAAAACTGTATAATTATTTAAGGCGAAAGCGTCAGGATAGCCCGCGAAATTCAAATTTTCTTACGTTTTTCGCAATTTGCAGGTCAGTATCAGTTTGTATGTTGACCTAAATATGATTCGAGGCCGTATCAAATATTTATTTATAGATTTATAGTCACAAAAATCATCAATACATCTCGCTAAGTTCATATTATCCTATAAAATGACTATTTCATAGTTCATAATCATGACATTTGAGGCCAACGAGCTGTATTGCTGATTCTAATGATTACAATTCTGTAAAGCCATATTTGTTACGGTCGCGAATCATATTTTAATCAACATATAACCTAACACTGACCTGCAAATTGCAAAAAAACGTAAGTAAATTTGAATTTCGCTGGCTACCTTAGCCATCCCCCTTAAAGCAACGACTCACTCTTTGTACAAATGAGTAGTTTTTTATATGCTGTAACAGAGAAACAAACTGATTGTCGTATTAAATATCGCCGTCCTTTAAAAGCCCTTTGGGGCAGTAGAACAGCTGTCGATAACGAACAATGCACATTGTACTGAGAATTGTTATTCTTCAATTATCAGTATTTTGATAACACATAGGTAGGTACTGGAGAAATCGATACGGGGACATTACAAAAAAAAAAACGCTAAACCCTTGCTTCCGGTTGATATTCAAAGTCAAATTATTTATTTCAAGTAAGTCATCTAAAGGCACTTTTTAACGTTAAAAAATACAAAAAAATTGAATTGATTCTAGTTCACCAAAAGGTAGTTTTGTATGGAGAAGAATGGTCAAGAAACTCCATAGTTACTCTTTTAAAATGTTTTACAATATTTTGTATAATTGAATTATATTAAGTGAAGACGGTGTGTGCCTTGAATAAAATGACTATACTGCACTGCAATAGGTACAAAGTATTAAAAACAAAGCAAAAACAGATAAATATATATAAATGTTGCTATACATGGTGCTCACATATAAACAAATATTGCAACCATAGACGATTTTTTGTAATATATTTTTGGTGCTATATCATACTTATGGGAATGCACTGGTGTGACCAATACAGAAAGCAATAAGTCGATTAAAGCCATTTCGGCCACGGCTGTCATTTGTAGATATTTCACAATCGTTACGGGTAGTCAGAAGCCCGGAAGACTGACAACCAGTCTTACCAAGGGGTATCGTATTACCTCGTTACAGGGTTGTGGAGGTCAGATAGGCAGTGGCTCCATGTTAAGTACTGCTATTCAGCTACATCCGGTTAGACTGGACGACGCCAACATAGTTCGAAAAACTGTGATCGTGATGATGATGAGGCAACTGCAAGCACTATTTGTGAAAATGCAAATGCCACACCACAGACCAGCGGGCTAATTGCGTGACACACTAACAGTAGGAATAGCTTTCATTTTGACAGTTCAACAACATTCATTGCGTTATTTACGTTGTTGAGCAGACAATTTTTTTGAACATCTGAAGCAATGGATTAGCCATAGGCTTCAAAATGATTCGAATTGTAATTGATAGTGTGCACTCGCCAAAAGTGCAAGCAGACACTTTTGGTGACTTGAAAACCTCTGATGCAGCTGATGAAATGAAGATAATCTACCCGTTATACCTTGTTATAAAGGGTAGACAGAAGACCAGAAGTCTGACTACTGATCCAAATAAAAATGTCATCATTCTCGTGCCTTTTTCCAAATTAATTTGGGGTCGGCGCAACTGTCTCTTATTCTTCTTCTCTATTAGTCGTCATCTCTATAGTAACAGGGGGTGACTAAGAGCTATATATATCCTATTTAATTATGCTATCCATATTCTTAAAAATATTTAAAATTAACCGCAAAAAAAAAAAACTGTTTTTCTAATTTTGCTAAATATTAGCAATACACATAACTTAGGGCCTGTGGTTTGATACATAGTTAAACATGACCAATAGTCAGTAGCTGTCAAAATTTAACTACTCGGTCTGCGTTATAGCAAATTGTCATTTTTTTTAACTATAGTTAGCTTAAACATTTGTCAAACAACATACTTCTGTCATTTTTAACCAATTGTTAGTTTAACTAACGCATTTTAACTATTAGTATGTTTGACTACTGATCAAACAACGGGCCCTTAGAGTACTTAAATATTTAACAAACGCGTTAAGAGTAACAACACTGTAATTAGTTAGTGAAAGGTACTTAAAACATGTTCAATAGACACTCATAGATTATCCGGTTTTCTTTGTAGACTCTGTGGGAAATCCAGCAGGCTGTTTGGAGAGAATAGACAATTTAAGACATCTTAGATTTTTCTTTCACCACGGAAAATACTTCACGGATCGTATATTATAAATCTTAGATCTTTTGTATAACTTAAGTGTTTTTTTGGGAGTCTCTTCATCTGTTTCTTTGGCCTTGGTCTTTCTTTCGTAAACATGGGTTTTTCTTTGGGATTTCTCGGAGCAAAGATTAATTGAAATGGTCGTAATACGTAACCTGTGATTCATTGTTACCGATTTTCTTCTGGTAGAAAAAGTTTTTGGGTAACTTTTTATAATTCTACTTCACGGGTAAGCTTAGTTCTGTGATAACTGATAACATAATAATTAAACCGTGATATTTATGAATCATCATCTCTAATGACAGCGGAGAGACTTTCATCATTCATGACCAGAGATCGGATATTCGGATGCATATTTACATAAAGTAATTTTTTGCTGTGAAATTATGGATGCGGCTTCTCAAAATATTTTTTTTTTGTTAAAAAATCCCGGGATGCCAGGAACACCGGGAATGCATAACTAGTCGGGTGTATATTATGGAAGCGATCATTAAAAAATATATTTATAAAAAAAAACTCCGGTATTCTTGGATTGCAACAGAGGTATGAGGAACAGGGTGTAAAGTTCACTCATACTCTATGGAAAAGGGAGGATCCTCCGACCAGACGGATGTTGTGTCTGGTGGGCAACTGCCCGACGGTTGATGTCAGGACGTTGTATATATGCTAATCGCGCGGTAAACTCTGCTTGCGCGATGCAGGATTTTCGTGACGTCAGTATGACGTGTAGCTCGCATGTGGCGATGTTGATGCCGCTACAGCATAACTATTCAGATGCATATTTATTTAAAATTCATGTTTATCTCCCGAAGCAAATATGTGTATGTAGGATGTAGGAGGGCGGGTGGTGTGTGTTAGTTAAACTTAAGATTTTTTGATACAAAAGCGCATTCCGTATTAGCTAACATCTCAACTTTAAGTTAAGGGGGATGCGCCAAGGTAGCCCGCGAAATTCAAATTTTGTTACGTTTTTTTCAATTTGCAGGTCAGTATCAGGTTGTATGGTGATCTAAATATGATCCGCGACCGTATCAAATATGGCTTTACAGAACTATAATCATTAGAATCAGCAATACAACTCCTTAGGTTAGAATTGCCCTCAAATGTCATGATTTCATGAAATAGTAATTCTATAGGGTAATATGAACTTATAAAGATGTATTGCTGATTCTAATGATTATAATTCAGTAAAGCCATATTTGTTATGGTCGCGAATCGTATTTTAATCAAAATACAACCTGACAGTGACCTGAAAATTGCAAAAAAAGTAATAAAATTTGAATTTCGCGGGCTACCCTGAAGGTCCTGTCTTAATATCCATCCGAATATACAATCGCTCATCAATATGAGGCGTTTGTTGTATGTGACCAACTGATGATACTGATGAATTGATGATATAAGAATATCGCAACTGCAAACGGAGATGAGTTTTCTTTTATAGGACATTTTAGAGCAGAAAGCTTGCAATGTTTTGTAAAATCACAAGCAATGCACATTTGTATTCGAGCCACCTCTGTTTCCGCTGTCTGTGTCTTCTTTCTTTCTATTAGTTTTGTGTTTTTGTCTCGCACTTGTTTTTAAGTTTATCAATAGGTACCCACCTACTTCTATCACTATGCTGTAGCACCAAACGCAAATAAATTCCGGTGAATCATGCAGGTATTTTAGTATTAAATCTATGATAGTTAAGTTTTTTAATAATAATAATAATATATTTATTTTCTCTCTTCACAAAGGTTCACATATTTATAAACAAGAGACAGTTTAGTCACACGCTGATGCATGCTACAATATTTAATAATTTTATTAAAGAAACATACTTTGCTATAGATATTATTGTTATAAGGCATTCGTTGAGCACGTGTTAGTTGGTACTGCATGACTTGTTGTAAAGGAGATTTAAGTACCACTTAATGATTTCATTATCACATCATGACTATGTAAATGTAATGAGTAAGATTTAGTCATAGGTAGTTACTATGATAAGCAGTGATCGGAGTAGGTAGATTGAACTGGGGTCATTGATCCGAAACGTATATATTACTATGGACATTCCTCCGGAATTGGTGGATTATTAAAAAAAAACCGGAACTTATGTAGGAATTGTATTCTGCCAGAGTGGAAGGAGTCATTTGATGATTTGCCATCCTCAAAAAAAAGGTAGGAATTGTAATAAAATGAGCAATTTTATTCTTTATTATTCTTCCTATTTTTTTTTTTTGTCACGATTTGACAAAACCCAACGACCAATCAGAACAAAGGATCATGGGTGGTACAATAACCGGTTATCAGAACAATGCGTACGCCCGCCGGAAATACTAAATCCGGAAATACCGGAATTACTTTCCGGAAAAATGGCTTATCCATGTTATTCTTTCTGTGTGCATTTATGATACAAGTACTAAAAATCAATCTACCTACTCCGATCACTGATGATAAGTGATGACTTTTTTTTGTTTTTAAATCTTTATTTATTTAAGGGATTTTTGCTATTTCTGGTATCCATTTCAGCATTTGCGAAGGAGCTTGTCCGGGGAAGTAGGTACTGGAAGTAGGTACTGGAAGTAGGTATTGGAAGTAGGTATTGGAAGTAGGTACTGGAAGTAGGTACTGGAAGTAGGTATTGGAAGTAGGTACTGGAAGTAGGTATTGGAAGTAGGTACTGGAAGTAGGTACTGGAAGTAGGTACTGAAAGTAGGTATTGGAAGTAGGTATTGGAAGTAGGTATTGGAAGTAGGTACTGGAAGTAGGTACTGGAAGTAGGTATTGGAAGTAGGTACTGGAAGTAGGTATTGGAAGTAGGTACTAGAAGTAGGTACTGGAAGTAGGTATTGGAAGTAGGTACTGGAAGTAGGTATTGGAAGTAGGTACTAGAAGTAGGTACTGGAAGTAGGTACTGGAAGTAGGTACTGGAAGTAGGTATTGGAAGTAGGTACTAGAAGTAGGTACTGGAAGTAGGTATTGGAAGTAGGTACTGGAAGTAGGTATTGGAAGTAGGTACTAGAAGTAGGTACTGGAAGTAGGTACTGGAAGTAGGTACTGGAAGTAGGTATGTACTAGAAGCAGGTACTGGAAGTAGGTATTGGAAGTAGGTACTGGAAGTAGGTACTGGAAGTAGGTACTGGAAGTAGGTACTGGAAGTAGGTACTGGAAGTATGTACTAGAAGTAGGTACTGGAAGTAGGTACTAGAAGTAGGTACTGGAAGTAGGTGCTGGAAAGTAGGTACTGTCTGCGCACACACTTGTGCACTATAATATCGCGCCAAAGGCTAGTTTCCGTTGAGATTGGCCGCCATGGCCGAAATACGGTCTGGAGGACTATACTATAAACTAATTATCATTATCCACACTATTTAATATTATAAAAGCTAAAGTAACTCTGTCTGTCTGTTACCTTTTCACGATTTAACGGCTCAATGGATTTCGGTGAAATTTGGCACACAGGTAGATCATGACTTGGGTTAGACATAGGATACCTACTTTTTAACCCGGGAATATTACGTTCCTGCGGGATAATTTTCGATCTCCACGCGGGCGAAATCGTGGTCTAAAGGCCCCAAGGCAGACAGGCGCGACGCGACAACGCGAGGCGCCGCTTGTAGAACAATTTCCATAATTTGTTTCATATGAATTATTCTACTAGAGTCGCGTCGCACCCGTTTGCCTTAAAGCTAGTTTAAATATAAATTTAAAAAACCACATTACACTAGCGCCATAGCAACACAAAATTATCAGGACTATTAAAAAACTAAAAATAAAAATAAAATAAAAATAAATAAGCCGTGGCAGCCGAGAGGTGGCCAGTCCCTACTGACGGCGCCCGCTCACGAACATGACGTATGGATCAGCACCATTCAGCTCAACCATTTTGAAGGGAACTTAATGATCCAAAACACGCCACCACCAGCGAGACATTAGAGTGAGCATGACATACTCTCAGCCGCCAGGGCACATTCAAGTCAATGAAAGAAGAAACCTAGTAAATGGTGGCTTTGTAGTAGGTAGGTAGGATTTGAATAACTACTAAAGTGACTGATATTGTTTAGAGAGTGAGGGCGCTAAAATGAAAGAAAAGAAAGAAAGAAAGACAAAATAGGTTTATTTGTCACAGAAACACGTGCCTACAAAAAAAATAATAAGCTCTGGTAACAATATAAATAAAAAGAAACAAACAAAATAGATCTATAATCACGAGCACAAAACAGAAATAGTCGACAGCTGCACGTCATGACTGTGACAAGAAGGCTTCCACTCAGCATGATGCTGGAATGGAACTTGGTGGGTCATATATGTCGGATGGCTAATGAAAGACGGACCAAAAAAATTATAGAATGGATCCCAAGAGAAGGCACAAAGTTTAGGGGACGCCAAAGGAGAATATGGACAGAGGCCTACGCCAAGGAAGCGACAACTACTAATTCAATTAATTAATAGTTACCGATTATAAATAAGTTATTATACTATCATACAATTAGAACATTAAAACTCAAATAATAAAAAATGCTCCAAACCAAAAAGATAATAATTATAGTGTGTTAAAATTTGATTGTGATATTTTTGTTTTTAAGTATACACATGCTGCAAATATTTTGGAAAGATATTGTAAGTGGGTAGTAGAATAAATGGCTTTTTTATTTATTTATTTATACCTACATTGAACCTTCATTCAAAATTGCAAGTGGTAACAAAGCTAGGTAAGGGTCGTCAGCATCTGCAGTCAAGACAGTCAAGATCTTGAAGGTCAGTCAAGGTCAGTCAAGACTTGACCTAGCCTTTTCCCAACTTGGGGTCGGCTTCCAGTCTAACCGAACATACCTGAATACTGGTATTGTACATGGAGCGACTGCCTATCTGACCTCCACAACCCAGTAACTGGGTAAGGTAGGTAAGTTTCGTAAGGGATGAAAACTATGTTCTTTCCACTTGTAGGTCATGACCAGGAAAATTAATTTATATATTTATTTATTTTGCATAATGTACACGCAGTTACAGGCTAGGCTAAAACTTAAGAGTACATGACCCCGTTAGGGCGCAGCAAGTATTATTACATTTAAAACTTTTTACTAGGTTCTAACTTAAAAGTTAACATTATATTGCAATGCCTACTACTATTAACAATATCAAAACATTCATTATTACTACCAATACATACTTAAACTGTTTATAACATAATATATTTAACTTATAATTATTAAAGTAATTTGAAATATATTATAGTAACATTAATAAAATTATTTTATACATAGATACTTACATAACATTTGTGCATAATTGCAGTATTACCGCAGTTTGGTTCGCATTGAAAGTATTAACTACAGTTTCAGTGATCTTTTTACAGTACTCTATCATAAAAAAGGATCACATGACTGAAATGTTGTCAGTTTAAATAAACATCGATAAGTAAATCCTATAGAATCTCCTGCAAATACACTTATCATTCGTTATAAGGGGATTTTTAGTCATTCAATTGACATAATCTGACAAATGCGTCATATCATGGGATCCCCCCGTGCCTATAATGATGACCATTTACAACCGAATCTGTTCCATAAAAGTTATCTTTATATGTTTAGGGGGTAAGCAGACGTCATAGTCATGATTCGTTGCATCAGTATTGTAAAACCAAGGTAATAAAACACCAAGGTAAGGTAAGGTAAGGTATTAAAATATTATATATATATATTAACTTAAGGGGGATGCGCCAAGGTAGTCCGCGAAATTCAAATTTTCTTACGTTTTTTGCAATTTTCAGGTCAGTATCAGGTTTTATGGTGATCTAAATATGATTCGCGACCGTATCAAATATGGCTTTACAGAATTATAATCATTAGAATCAGCAATACAACTCTTTATGTCAGAATTGACCTCAAATGTCATGATTTCATGAAATAGTCATTCAATAGGGTAATATGAACTTCTATAGATGTATTGCTGATTCTAATGATTCTAATTCTGTAAAATTAATACACATACACTTTTTCTTATTTGTTTATTTAGAAATTAATTTAATTTTTGACTATGCAATTCTTAATCAAATTTAGACATTATAATTTAATTTAAATTTTGACATTGTAATTTCTTTCCTTTTTTAATTAATTTGTCATTTGGAGTAATGTTTGTCTAGTGCGACTAATTTTGTACGCCATAAATGGCAAAACATGTAGCTACCTCATACTAATTATAAGACCTATAAACTGTACTCATGTTTTACAAAATAAATATATCTTGTATCTTGTATCTTGTATCTTGTAAAGCCATATTTGTTACGGTCGCGAATCATATTTTAATCAAATAAAACCTCACAGTGACCTGCAAATTACCAAAAACGTAACAAAATTTGAATTTCGCGGGCTACCCTGAAGGTTCCGCCTTAACAGATTAGCATGTAAAGATACTTGAGCAGCGAAAATACCCTTCTCATAATTATGAGGATGACCCATAATTATGAGAAGGGTATTTTCTCTGTCTAATGTTTAGGCGCAGCATTTACTTTTATTTTAATGATAAATTATACTTTTTCTGCAAATTTGTTTATAAAAATACACATCAACACGTCAAAAATAAATTAAGTTTTAAAACTAGATGAGGTCGGTGTTTCCTACTCTTGGTGCTCTAAAATCATGTGCTGAATACATGGTTTCAGTTTCAGTTTGCTCGTCAATGTCCCCATCCTGTATGTTGGTCCCATAGTAAAAGTTGATGATAATGAATACAATATTTAGACGTTTTTAGTTATTTCAATTACACTTGTGTATCTGAAAATCTAAACCCATCATAGACCACTTTTTCTTTTTTTGAATCGGTAATCATCAAATGACATCTCCCGCTCTGGGCGGAGCAGGAGGGCGTGTCAGACCCTTACTGACTAAAACCCACCCGTGTTCCTTCAGTTGCCTGTGCGCCAGGGCCACGGTAACTCTTTCGAACAATATACGACCCCGGATCTTTGACCCCTGAATTTGTAATTAGGTACCTACTTTCTTAGAAAACTTTACACCAAATGTCTGAGTCCCATTTTAGGGCCAATGTCTTTAATATTGTATTGTTGTTAAAATGGAAGTCAGAAAACAAGGGATTAAAAGGCGGTACGAATCTAGGTTCCGGTTCTTAAAAAGGTTCTTCTTTTCGGTAGGGTTCCGGTTCCGGTTTGGTTTTGGTTCTAAAGTACCGGTTTCAAATAAAGGTTCCAATATACCGGTTCCGTACTATCCGATTTAAAGGCTCTCCAAGAAAGAACTACCACATGATCTACCAAGGCAAATGTGCCACTCTCCCCTTCTCACAAAAACATCTTCAATTGCCGGCGGCCGCCCGTACCTCGCGGCTATCGTACAAAGCTTTGTTCTGCCCTGAACGGCATCATAATGAACTCGTTCGGACTCGCTTTGAAGAAGAACCGCTAAAATAAAGGTTCTTAAAGGTTCCAATTTAGGTACCTGTTCCGGTTCGGGTTCTAGTAACAGAACAACTAAATACCGGTTCTTTACCGGTATTTTAAGAACCTTTTCAATCCCTGCAAAAAACAAAGGAACCACTCCTCAATTTCGCCCTCCGCGCATTTGTCCTGAATAAAACATACGACGAGATTGAAAAGTACTTATTGACACTTACATGAAAGTAACCCTATTATTCAAATGCACACCGGTACATTCACTCTCACACACTCATACACACACACACACTCCCTTACACACGCACACGCACTCACTCGACTCACCACACCAACACTGCTCATTCTAATTTGTTTATTTAATTTAAATTTTTGATTCTGTTTTTGTTGTATATTTTAAGCGCGAAAGCATAAATAATAACAAGATTTTTGTGATACTCAAATTTGGCGTCGAAACTGTCTCTCCTTAATACAGATTACTCAGTAATCTAGCTAGGGGAGCAGCGATTCACCCAACAATTCGTTGTACCTATACCATGTAATTAATAATGCATACTTTGTAAGTCCCTCATGTACAACAAAACCTTTACGTACCTAAATAAATTATTATATTATTTTATAAACATAATATTGTCCAGTGCCAGTACCTATAGTAACGTCCACATCAGTTCATCACACCTGGTATAATTTTGGCTCTTCGGCTATATATAGCTATTATTGTCTCCCGACTCATCTGTTTGTAAACACAGCTGTTAAAACATGTTTACAAGAACCAAGATGTTTTGAAGGTTGACGTAACTTTCATGTTTTGCTAAAATCTCAAGGCGTTTCCTGAAATTCGATATAGGTTAAAATAGGTAATTACGTGCAAAGACCATTAAATCTTCACTCCTTAGAAGTTGATAGCTGAATTGATTATGATGAGTAACCATCGGCTAACACGTACTTTGGTGGTATCTCTTGATAATAGTATTTTTTTTTTTTGGCATAAAAAAATGTTTACCTACCTAAAAACAAAGTGACTGACTCCTGCGCTAGGTAACAACACCGGTGTTACGGCTCCCGCAGACAGGTGCGACGCGACTATTGTAGAACAAATTCCATGGAGTTTTCATAGAAATTGTTGGAGCCTTTACGGGAGCCAGTATCTTCTCCCAATCAATAGGTTCTCACAATATACATAACGGCAGGGACATTGACTTTCACACTGACACCATGAATCACATGATTCTATACCCACTAGCGTAGAAATACTTCGAAGATTGTAAAAAAAAAATGCTGTTACATAGAAAAGTGTAATATCTACGCGGTCAAAATGTACGGTTGAGCATTTTCTTTTTTAAATAACCCACAATTTTCAACACATTGTGGTTCAGAACCATGAACTGAATCCATGGTAGCAGGGGGCCTGTTGGCAACAAATTATATTATTTAAATGTTAAAATTCCTTTTAAAGTTTCGTTACGATTCACCCCTGCGTTCCTATTCACCCCGTTTTACGGTACTAAGTATTTAAATTTTTATTGTCTTAAAGAAAATTCAGTCTTTGTACAAGGTGGCATCCCCATCGACGTACAACCTGGGGGCCAAGTCTACTAATTTACAAACGTCACAATGGTCTCTGCATTGTGACTTTTTGACAGATTTGCCATACAAAATCTGTCAAAAAAATAACAATGGCCCCCAGGTTGTACGTCGATGGGGATGCCACCTTGTACAAAGACTGAATTTTCTTTATGACAATAAAAATTTAAATACTTAGTACGGTACTTAATTAGATTAACTATTAACAAGAAAATATTGTTATTAAATACATAACATGCTAAATAAAAAAGAGAAAGTAAGAATTATGATTTATTACAATCGTCGTTAGGAGATAGATCTGTGAAAATATGGTTTCATAATTTTTTTTGGCATATTGAACTCTACATAATGGTTTAATGTGTAAGACTCAGTTTACAAACTACTTTGAAAAACGACTTGTTTACGAAAAAAAACAATATTTATTTGCCCAGTTGCATGCACTTTACCTGTTGTAGACATAACAATCTTTTGTTGTTCTAATAAATCCACGTTTTTTTATGAAACACGTAAAGTATTATGTGTTCAACCTTGCTTTGGTTTACTGTATGAAAGTTGGCAGGTAGAACATTTTTTAACAGAAAGTTTTCTCAATTAGGTACATGAAAATATGTATAACAATAAAACGGAATGTATATAACGGCGCAGGATAGCAATTACCAGAGGTGGTTATCGTATTAGTGGTTCCAGCAGCTTCAATATCATCAGGATTGTGCCGGAAAATATCAGTTTGTCGTGGACGTGTTACGGCAATGGCTCCCCTGACATCAGAAGATCTCTGTCATCAGAAGACAGCCGCCATATAACCATCGATGCGACGCTTTGCTAGAGTGACTGTCACTGGCAAGAGTCACTCTTATCCAACCTTTTCGGTGTTTCCAGTAACTTCGTAACAAAACTGGGTGGCGCCACTTGCCTCGCCGTCATAAACGTAAACATAATCTCACGCCTTCTTTCTATGGGTATAGGCAGGCATAAACTATAAAAAAAAGAAGCGGTGTAGTAGGTGTAGAGTAGTTTTGCCTTTGTGGTCTCTCAGAAATGACCACCAACCACACTAGTCTGTCTTAAAATGCAAAATAATGTAAATTGAAAGCTAGACTGTAATACTACGCCGAAATGTGCACATTAGAAAAATCTTGGTTTTATAAAACCAAGATTTTTAAACAGGAATGCATTAAAAACTCAAATCAAAACATTTTCGTAGACACACTATCTCGATGTTATTGCACTAAATGCTTCCACGTCTGAGTTTTAAATTACACATCTGTTTATATTTGTTTTCCTATGTACACTCATGTACCTACAAATTTATAGGAACGCAAAAAGAAAGCTTGAATTGCTCCCGTTGTAATTATCGTGCGTACTGGCCACAAACATTTAGTAAATGATATAAAAAATAAGTCTTGGAATTTTATTTTTTAGAATTTCATTTGTTTTTATGTAATTATTGCGTAATACTGAGTTCTTTCATACTGCGATTCTTTTTGTAAAATTTTGTATTTGAGTTTAAATTTAGGTTTTGTTTTATTGTTCCTTGTTTATCGTGCTAAGTGTGAATTGTTTAAGAAAATAAACTGAGAATGCCATATCTAAACGCCACTCAAGTTGTTAGGGCTGTTACTTTAATTGAAACTGGCCACACCTACAAACATGTGGCCCAAACATTACGAGTATCAAAATTTGTGGTACACCGAGTTGTCAAGAGGTATTGGCAGACCGGACAGTATACGAGACTCGCAGGACTGGGATGTAAACCGAAAAATGTGGCGAGAGATGACCGGTCCATCGTTACCAGCGTGCTTAGAAAACGGACCTTAACTTCTTCTGAGGTAAGAACGAAGATCCTGTGCACGAAAAAATCCCGCCGCGATATGTTTACTTCCGTGCGAACGAGGATTAACACCGTCAAAAAGATTACCTCTCGACGTAAACATAAACAAATCATAGTCAGTTTTCTCAAAATCACGAACACTCAGCTCCAATGCGTGTTTACCATATTTTCTAGGAAAGCCGCCTGCGCATGTAGATTTTCATGTTGAATCTGTTGGCAATTATCCATATAATTATGTTGAAGATTTTCGGAAATGGTTCATAATTTTTTTTTAATTTTCCTTAACAAGTCACTAAACCGTGTCGTGGGGTTTTCCCAAAATGAAGATGGATTCTTAAAATGTTGACGATAGAAGCTGGGATTTGGGTGTGTCACCGTAGCCCATCGCCCGAACTGAGACATGCGCGAGACGGGGCGTTAAGCCTCTCTGAAGGACATTATGACTTTAGGGTAATGACCACAAAGGGTGAAAGGCCTGACTGCATATTGACTGGCCAGTGCCGGCGGAATGCCGAAGGAATGTGCTAACCTTTTTCGTACCTCAGCCTACAGGAAGTACTATACTATATAGTCACTTACTACTATCCTACTATTTTGTGACTTTAAATCAACTCAGCCTATCACAGTCCACTACTGGACATAGGCCTCTCTCAGGCTGCTGCACAACATCCTGTCCTCCACTCCTCATCCAGTGACTTCCTCATCCAGTCTGAGCCAGTCACCTTATTAAGGTCGTCGGTCAACGTACCTGGGGGGCGTCCCACACTAGGCTTGCCGATACGCGGTCTCCACTCCAGAACTCGTATGCTTCACCGGTCACTTACTAATAATCACTTACTAATACTACTTTCACATGATCTGACCAAGATTATGTCTGGACTTTAAAAGAGACTTGGTCTCAGAGTAGTCAGATAGGAAACGCCGACCTCATCTAGTTTTAAAATATGATTGCCGTGTAAAAGTGATTGTACAAACCTACTTACAGAAATAAAATCATTTATCACTTTATAATAGTCCTCTTCACCGTATCCAGTGACAGCAACCCAGACTAATTGTCTAGTAAGATTCCAATATAATTGTTTGTTTTCCCCGGATAGAGGACGTCAGATTCGATTGTACCACGCAGAAAAAAGAGATGCGTCACTGTAGCAAGGTTTTTTTCATAAATTTAAGATCAAAAACAAGACCCCTGTAGAAAAACAGTGTGAGGTGAAGATAGAAGATATAGTAAATATGTATTTTCGGGATAAGCAGAAAAGCACTGACAACAAAACAAAGAATCAATATACGTAAAGTAAACACGTAATTCAACATTTCTTAGAAAAGTTTATTTCCATTTTCCCATCATATTCCCATCATAGGGATCACAACAGTTTCTAGAATTCTAGACCACTTTGATGTTTTTCGATAGTGGGTGGGTGTACGCATACGCACACAAAATCACTCAGTAGATAATCTAACTCTCGGTAATATAAATATTTGCAATATAAATTTCTATTAAGTACTAGAACATTTAGAAGCATGTGAGGATGCTTATTGCTCGAAACCTGTCACCATGGATTCAGTACTTGATTCTGAATCCCCCTGCGATGAAATATTTCGTCGGTTATAAAAAAAAAAAAATTGCTATTCCATACATTTTGACTGCGTAGGTTTCTATGAATAGCAGTTTTTTTTTTGTATCTGACGAATTTCTACGCTAGGCTGCCTGGAATCGGCGGCGGCGATCTCTCGCGTCCGGCCCTGGTTCAGGCCATGGTACGGAGCGAGAGGGAATGGGAAGCAGTCACCTCCTTCTCCGAAGCAGTAATGCTCGCGAAGGAGGAGGCGGAGCGCGTGAGGGAGAGCCAATCATTGTGCCCTCACGTCCCTAGTCGCCGCAGGAGGAGACACCCTGGGCGTCGGGAGTCGATAGCCTACTCCCGGCCACCGTAGGCGCGGGCTTGCGGATGGCGAGCAATGGGCAGCTCGCCGTCCGGTAAGGACCAGGCCCGGGTCGACGGCGCGTTGTGTTCCACGCGCGCCTCAAAGAGATGTCAGCATAATTGACGGGATCCGATAGGGCCGATGCCTGCCGGGGTCGCGGATTGTTCGAAAGAGTTACCGTGGCCCTGGCGCACAGGCAACTGAAGGAACACGGGTGGGTTTTAGTCAGTAAGAGTCTGACACGCCCTTCCGCTCCACCCAGAGCGGGAGAGGTCAAATGATGATTGGTAAATGATACCCACCCAAAAAAAATAGGCTGCCTTGAATCATGTGCTGAAATCATGGTATCAATTTGCGGGTCGATGTCCCTTGACAACCTGTATTTATAAGTATGGCTAGGAAAAAGTGTATTTTGAAATGATATCATGGTGCATGGAAGAAAAAGACGTTCTGCCCCGATCCCAAAACAAATTGAGGTAGCAGTAAAACATTCCTACGAAAATGTCAGCTTCACAACAATCTGAAACCGGGAGTATCGTAAGCACGATACAGTCACCCGTATTTATTTAAATACTCATACTACTGCACTTTCATAAGCTTTAAATAAACATCGTTTCATGACTGTGAACTGAATATTCACTGCGTTTATTACAAAACTTACTTTTGTGTGCAACGTCTTTGATTCTAGTATTCAAGTGTGGGACGCAACATAAAATAAAATAAAATTATAATCTATAGAACACTGAAAACAGGTGGGCAACTGACGAATCTGAGGGGTTCGTTATCACATAAACATGACCGCACCTCCAGTTGGTGACCGCGATCAAGCCACATATTTTATTTTTTGCTGACTGATATAATTTCTAAGTGGCCAGCATTGGCTGGATTTGGGGAAAAGATAGACTAAGACTTTAACTGCCTTATTGGCCTAAGTTGGTCGCAAGCGCCACTGCTGAGCATGAAGTCCTGGGTTCAATTCCCAGGTCAGAAAAGTGTTATTGGGTTATTCTATCAGGAATTTCTCAGTATCAGACTGGGTTTTTGCCCTGTTGATGGCAATAGGCTCATCCCCTATTATATGCGACTTAAACATGACTGGCGAAATGTGGACGTACTATAGGTAGACTTTTGCCTAATCCTTTGGAGAAAACAGACCTGATGTTATGTTATGTAAAAAATCTGCTACGGAAGCCAAAAGTTCGCTTTTAGCATTGCCTCACTCCTTGAAATGAGATATTTGTCAGAACATAGCCAAATTCTAATTACGTCCTAGTACTTAAATCAGTAATGATGATAGCATACGCCATTGATTACTTGGCTTTATGCGCAGGATTACATCAGCTCTATGTAGATTAATAAACATAGTGATGCATGCCAAGTTTGTACTAATTTCAGGAATAATTTTAGATAGGTCCTGTACGTCAATGGTTGGATCGATAATTGCATAATTTTATTAGTTTCTCAAACCTTTCGTAACATTTCAGATATTTAGGTTTTTTTTCACCAACCTGTCTTGGTTTTGGTAAGCCTGTGTAGTGACATTTCGTGAAAAACTGGTGTTGCAGGTCTTCCGACCTACTTTTTGACAACTGACCCTGTAAAATACAGGAATTGACAGCATAAGCCTCATTCATCCCCTGCCACTATAACAACCAAGAACGATCGCTCGTAAATTTTTCCCAAAAAAACCCGCGTTCTCTTAAAACCAGTCCCTGACATCATTAGAGGGTGTGAACCATGAAGTTTATATTATGTATATTTCGTTCAAATAAATATTTACGGAAACGTGCAATGCGATCAAAAATCTAGACTTTGTACGCATATATTACTATACATTTATCTAAGTATCCGGTGGCTAATATAAATACTACAAACGAATCTGTCTGGTTCGCACAGTACGCCAAGACTTTCGTGCGAAAAATGTGTTATTTCGTGATTACTAATTCATCATTTTGAACTTTTTGTAGACAGATGCGAGTGAACTTTATGTTTTTTTATTGCTAAAATCACAGTAATGCTATTATAAGCTAGTGCGCCCTATTTGTTTTATCGGTACGCAGATTGTTAATTTAAATAAATAAAAAAAGGAAGAAAATTTGTTTAATCTGCACAAATAACAAAAAAAAATGTACATAAAATACACACTACTGATAAGTATTTACTATTAGCCATTTGGTGATTGAGATAACTTAATATTATGCTTGCATTTTCCCTACATGATCGAATCAGAACTGAACAGATCCATAGTAGAACCAAGACAACCGAAGTTCGAGGACATTTATGGCATTCCAGCTTAAAGCTAAGTACTTAGTAGATATTTGCACCATAGACAACTTTAGCCACTCTACTTTCGAGTCTTGTACTTTCTCAGTCAATATATTTATATACACTCGAGAGCAATGAATCCGGGTCACTTAAAGAATCCTAAAAATCTCGGAAACTAAAAATGCTAGGTTAATGCAATAAATTGTATTTAATAGACAATGTAATACTCCTTAAATGAAGGTATTAAAACTTTTTAGTTATTGTAAAGTTATATCATAAAAAAATCAAATTTGAAAAAGGGCCACTTTCGAAGATGGAACTATGAAATTACAGCATTTGGTTTTGCTTTTGTTTGTAATCTGTCATTTATGTGGGTACATAAACCATGTTGATAGTGCTCTATATTCATTATTCAAGCTGAAATTATGTCGCTTACGCCTGAAGAATGCACCAGAATACTTACAATGCTGGAAACCGGCCGGAGTCAGCGCGATACAGCCAGGACTGTTGGTGTGTCGCTGTCAACAGTACAAAGAGTTCTCCGACGTTACGAAGAAACTGGTTCTAACCTACGCAGACCAGGAACGGGCAGAACCAGGTGTACCACAGCACGAGAAGACCGATACTTGGTGAACACCATGCTTCGAAATCGCTTTCTCACAGGAACTGAACTCACAAATCAGTTTCGACGCCTCGGAGGAAGTAACCCAAGTGCATGGACAGTAAGACGTCGGCTTGCTGAATCTAACTTAAAACCCCTTAGACCTGCAAACGGCCCTAAACTGGAGCGTGGGCATCGTATTTCAAGACTAAGATATGCCCAGAGCCACGTAAATTGGAGTATTGAAGATTGGTCAAAAGTTATGTTCTCCGACGAATCAAAATTTATGCTCTACAAGCACGATGGAAGACACAGAGTGTATCGAAGACCAGGGGAAAGATTCAAGCAAGCATGCATCGAAGAAAAAGTAGCCTACGGTGGTGGGTCTGTACTTGTGTGGGCCGGAATTTCTTCTGAAAGTCGCACAGAGCTGGTGATCATAGAAAACGGCTCTTTAACTAGCGTAAGATATGTGGAAGAAATCCTCAATGATCACGTTGGTCCATTTATGGTCAATTTAGGTGAGGATGCTATATTTATGCATGACAATGCCCGACCTCATACAGGTAGGATTGTGAATGACTACCTTCAAGAGATGAACATTACTCGTATGGAGTGGCCAGCGCGCAGCCCGGATATCAACCCGATCGAGCATGCTTGGGACGAGCTAGGCAGATGCGTAAAACAACGAAACCCTCCCCCAATCACGCTTCGTGAGCTCAAAATTGCTCTCACAGAGGAATGGGAGAATATTCCCCAAAATCGTATAAGGAACTTGGTGTACAGCATGCCAAACCACGTAAACGCAGTAATGGAAGCACGAGGAGGCAATACGAAGTATTAAAATTCAAGAAAATCGTAATAAAGTTCAAAAATTTCATGTTTCCTATTTTTGTTTTAAGGAGAGATCAGCAGTTTTTTTCTTTATGTAATTTTGTGTTAATAAAATGTATGGTGACTCATATTTTTTTTACTTTCATTTAAGGAGTATTACATTGTCTATTAAATACAATTTATTGCATTAACCTATCATTTTTAGTTTCCGAGATTTTTAACATTCTTTAAGTGACCCGGATTCATTGCTCTCGAGTGTAGTTCAAGGAGAGTACGGGTCGTGCCCCTTGCTTCCCATAGCGATTAATTATTACTGAGAGAACGAACTGATTGAAAATTAGTTTTACGACTTCACTGGCGCTGAAACGATTTGAATGAATGAACGATTGAATGAATGAATGAATCACTCAACTTTGGCTTTAACCGATGTAAAATATGAGACTTTAAACTTGTCAAAGTGTAAGTCAAAGTTAAAAGTAAAAATATTTATTTCAAAAGGCACATATATGTTTAAAAATTTCTAGAAAATTGAACTGATTCTAGTTGCCCCTTACAAAAGGTAGTTTTGTATGGAGAATGATGGGTAAAAAACTCAACAGTTACTCTTTTTAAAATGTTTTACTATATTTTGCATATATATTATATTATTATTTCCTTTATTTCATATAAATGTACATACATTGATCGTGTGATGGCATTATTGGTGGTTCACCGGAAGAGGTTTGTCAGGACCTGGAGGTTCTTGTTCCTCAACTTAAGGAGCTGGGTCTGGAGGTGAATCCCTCCAAGTGCGAATTTTTTCCCTGTGGCGTTGCAGCTCGTTCACACTTTTCGCGCTTTGGTTTTCATTTACCTGGCCTCAAGGAACTTTCTCCTCCTTCTTTTTCCCTTTTGGGATCTCCCATTTTTCTTGTCGGAGTGCCAGAAGCCATTTCCTCCCGTAAACAGCTTCTCCTCAATGCGCGGGAACGTCTCAAGGATCTCTCCGCGCACGTTGCGATTTTGTTATTGCGCATGTGTTTTGCCTTACCCAAGATTACGTATCTCTTGCGGACCGCTCCTACCTGGCTCTGTCCTGAGGAGGTATGTTCCTTTGACTGTGCTCTAAAATCAACGGTTGAGTCGATCCTGAATGTGTCTTTCAATGATGTGCAGTGGAGGCAGGCGGCTCTTCCTATCCGGTACGGTGGTCTTGGGGTGCGGTGCGTGCATGATGTGGGTCTGCCGGCTTTCCTGGCGTCGGCACATGGGGTGGCTGACCTCGTCACTGTAATTCTAGATTCCAATGGTGGCGGGGCAAACATTCCATTTATGTTGGATGCCGGGTCAGCTTGGTCTGTCCTCAGCTCGGGGGCAGCTAGCCCTGACGCAGCACATGTTCAGCGGGCTTGGGACGACGTCACGTCCAGGCTGATCCAGGAACAGATGTTGGTGGGTTCCTCGGGGGTTGATTTAGCCAGACTCAGGGCTGTATCGCAGCCGGAATCGGGGGCATGGCTGCACGCGCTTCCTTCACCTCACCTGGGCACGTTGCTTGATGACGACTCTTTGCGTGTGGCGGTGGCCCTCCGCCTGGGCTGCAAGGTGTGTGAACCCCACAGATGCACCTGCGGTTCCATGGTGGAGGCCGATGGCCACCACGCTTTGAGTTGTCGTCGTTGCTCGGGGAGGTTCCCGCGTCACCACGCGCTCAATGATGTTGTTCGGAGGGCTTTTGTGTCGGCTGATGTCCCCTGCCTGTTGGAGCCTCCGGGTCTGTGCAGGACTGACGGCAAGAGGCCGGACGGGCTGACCCTGGTGCCTTGGAGGAACGGCAAGTGCCTAATTTGGGACGCAACTTGCGTCAGCACTGTTGCTGCCAGCCATCTTGGTCGCACCGTCCACTCATCGTCAGCAGCGGCGGAGGACGCCGCTGAGAGGAAGAGGACGAAGTACGCACCGTTGGTGGACCGTTACCATTTTGTGCCCATTGCCGTGGAGACAAAACGGGTGACTCCCGCTCCGGCTCGTTCTTGGTGCAAAGGTTAGCCATTGCCATCCAACGTGGCAATGCAGCAAGCGTTTTGGGCACCTTTGCACCGGGAACAGTTAGGGGTGGGTTATTTGACTAGGCTTTTAATGAATAGGTGTGTACCTGTATTTTATAAATAAATGAATGTACATACAAATTAAATTTTTAAATATTAGAATATAGTTTTTTTTTTATCCATACTAATCCTAACTAACATTATATATGCGAAAGTAAGTTTGTTTGTTTGTTTGTTACCTTTTCACGCCTAAATCACTGAACCGATCATCCTGAAATTTTACATATAAGTTGTCAGGTGCACAGAAACGGACATAGGGTACCTTTCATCCCGAAAAAAAGTACTGTTTCCGAGGAAAAAAACAATAACGTTCTTATGATAATAGATGGCGCGACGTGTCTTTCGAATCATGATTGAATTATAATTATTGTAGAAACTTTAGTAGTGTGTTAAGAGATTTTTTATTTAAGTACTTAATACATTTTGTGATTCTAGAGTGTCGAAAGACCGGTTTATCATCCTCCTAACTATAATTTCCCGAACAACCCAAATTGATTGTCAAATTCTAACTTAACGCGAGCGAAGTTGCGGACAAGAGCTAGTACATATTATAAATTCGAAAGTAACTCTGTCTGTATGTTACCTTTTCACGCCTAAACTACTGAACGGATTTCGATAAAATTTGGCAAGGAGATAGATGGCATCCTGGGGAAGGACATAGGCTACTTTTTGTCCCGGCAGCAGGTTCCCATGGGATAATTTGCAATATCCACTCTGGTGAAACCGCGGTCAAAAGCTAGTTTGTTATATATGTGAAGACGGTGTGCCTAGAATTTCTAACTGAGTAAGTAGATCATTGTGCTATGAATATTAAAAAAAAGAATAACGAACGGTATGGAAAATCAATAAACAATTGAGAAAAGTAATCGTGCCAGTTCACCCAGATTCTCAATGAATATGAAAATATTGTAACCTCCTTACTAATAAACGTTGTATTGCGTCTGTATACTTATACAATACTTTGTCTTTTTCTTTCGAACGTCAAATTACTGACGACTGAAAGCGAGAAATCGCTGTGTAACTACACAGACGCTATATAACGTTTATTAGTAAGGAGGTAATAATATAACCTTGGCTGTCAACTTTGTAGCGACACTCCTCCAAAATGCTGTATAGATTGAAAATAGAACTCATGGCTGAACGCTTACCTCTAAAATACAGGTCCAGGCCTAGTTTGGGGGTTAAGATCAGATTTGTAGCAATACATTCGTGTGCTATTTTATTATAACTGGCTTGTAACATGTATTTTTAAGTGTCAAATAAATATTATAAATTGTTATATTGTTTAGTTCCCTCAATCCCCGAACTATACTTCATCAAAATAAATCTACTTCAGATAAACACAATTTATCAATGGAACTGCATACAGATAAATCTGCCATCGAAAAATAAACATTCAATTGTTTTTCTTGTTTCAATTCTTCGATTTCGCTGTTCCCATTACTATGGACTTTGAACACTGTTCTGTTTTGATAACTTCGTAAATGTAAAATGGATTATGTTTAGTAAACTCGACCTAGTAATGTTCTAATTTAAAAGCTACAACAATTCGTTTGAATTGATGCTGGGTACTTTGTGTCTAAAACTGCATCCTAATTGTGTAACACAGTATCAATCGCGATCTGAATCATTTTGATTCCAGAGATTCCAAATAAATAATCTAAAGTTATCTAACAAGCGGAATTAATCAGTCAATATCAGCGCTTGGCATTAGTAAGCGGGTTACGAGCATGTCGGAATAATACGTAGCATCATATAAAATTAATACACACATTGGTGTATAAGTTATCACGGCTTTCCGATTCGGCGGATTTCGGCTTGCCGATTGGACGCGTGTGATGAGTATCGCTCTCGTTCTGTTGTATGGGAATTGGGAGGGAGGGAAAATAGCTCAATACTGTGGTCGACAATATTACACTAACTTATTAAATAAAAACTTGCGCGAGCACACACACATACATACATAAACTCACGCCTTCTTCCCATGGGGGTAGACAGAAACTACAGAACGCCACCTGCTACGATTCTTACATACTCCTTTTGCCTCGTAATAAAATTATTCTACGTACTTTTTGTAAACTGTCGCAGTGTTTCTAGACGAACAATCAATTCCGAACGAAACCCAGATCTGTGAGTGCGCCTTACTAAATACCTACAAAAACTTATCTTACTTTAACCTAAAATTGAATGATAACATAATTATAAAATTGTACTTATAATATTTCCTTGATTTTATATGCTATTGCGACGTATAAGTTGTTCTATAACAATGGTTTTTATTGTGACTTAAAATACTACTATCACAAACAACGATTCTAGACGAATATAACTCAAGTACACCCAACATTGCCGCCATTTTAGATCAATCATAGATGGTCATAATTATTGTTTAATAATTTCAAAATTTGGTAATAATTAGCAAATCTTAAGTAGTGGAACCATTTTAAAACTTAATAAGATAATTTAGCAATTTAGTATGTACTCATTTGTAATCGAAATGTAAAATCTGGTAAGTTATTAACATGAGCTAAAAGTTCTGATATTTAAGTACAGTACTCATGGGTGAACTTGCTCGTGGAAAGTGAAGATGCCACAGTTGACTGTAACCATTCTGACACTCAAAGCTTACTAATGAAATGGATATCATTACCTATACATATAGTATTCTTTCCCCATTCTAACGACTTTCTGACAAGTGCGTGCGCAAGCTTTGTTTTCACAGAGACGCATGGCGCCAGTGTGATCATCTGACTTATTAATATCCGTGTGTAGTTAGTCTATTTGAGTTTCTGGGTATCTAGTAGTTGGTGCGAATTTTCTATTTGCTTTTGTAATAGAAACTGCCTTAATCACTGTTATGTATTTTTCAACAATATTTAGTAACGGTATAGGGTTGCAATACGTGTCTTCTAGTAGCTACCTAATAATTATTTTATCATTTATAGGTTCCGGTCAAAGGTACCCAAAATGGCGTGACAAAGGCACCGCTCGTCGAGCGACACGCGGTGCCTTAAAATTGCTTGCCATTAGCGTCGCGTGTCACGCCTGTTTGTAGGAGCCTTTAAGGTATATTATGCCAGTTTCTGTCAGTTTTCCTTCCTGAAAAAAGGAGCCCTGACACCTAGCTGGTGATTTAATCATTATACTATTGTATTTCCGTACTTTTAACGATGATAGCCACTTCAACCTTGAGACCACTTTATTACCACCTATGATGCATTTCCCTTTGTATCACCAATATCACGTTACCTTCCGACACCCTACACCACAAGGTCATCGCTCATTATTTTAAGTATAATTTCTGTTTTATGTTAATTTAATACTGACCACAGAAAAAGTTATAATAATATAGCTCATGGACCTCAACCATACTCGACTCTACTCTTAGCTAAACATATTTTTAATTGGGCTTCAGAAGAAGCTATGGGACCCCGAGTTTACAACAAACCGGGCGTGATATTTGTTTTCAACAAGTATTGTATAAGACTTGTCAAAAACGTATAAAACTAACTCAACTCAATTCAAACTCAAAGCATTTATTTCAAATAAACCAATTTTACAGGCACTTTTGAATCGTCTGTCAAGGGGTCGGTCAGTCAGAAAGATGAAGCTAGTTACCCATTCCAAAGCGTAGTAGGTACCTATGGAGCAGAACGGGCAAGAAACTCCATGGACACTCTTTTAAATCAAAATATGGTTACAAAATATTGATTACATCGTTCATGTTGAAATTATGCATGTGAGAACGATGCAGTACGTTAAAAGCGTCCGTAATAAAAAGACAAAAGCAATTCAAATATTAAATTAAATTAAAATAAGCCGTGGCAGCTAAGAAATGACCAGTCCCCACTGACGGCGCCCGTTCACGAACATAACGCATGGATCAACACCATTCAGCTCAACCATTTTGAAGGGAACTTACTGATCCAACACACACGCCACCACGCGAGACATTAGAGTGAGCATGACATACTCTCAGTCGCCAGAGCACATTCAAGTCAATGAAAGAAAAACATGACGTACCTACGAGTATCATATATGTATTGAGGTTGTTTCAGACATGTTAGTTAACTATTTAGTTCACATTTTTGAAAAGTTTTCTACATTTTTTGTATACAACTATACTCGAAAGGTTTAGGTAGTTAAATAAAGGTAAACAAATCGTAAAAAGGGTTTTTATAGTTGACACTTTCTTGTTTAAAAATACGTTACAACAAAATTAAAGTTATTTGCGATTTATACGATAGTTTCCTCTTTTATTAATTTATGTTAAACTTTATCATTTATTCGTAAACCATACTCTTCGTACTGTGAGCACAATTTTTTTGTTAGATTTATAAAATAGTATAATATTTTGTAATCTGTCTATTGTAAAGAGCCCAAAAAGACAGGTTCCCTAAACCTTTTAGAAAATACAATGAATTAGATAACGTTGCTAAATTGAAGAGTACACCTATGACGTAGTATGGCAACTGAAGTAGCAGGTATTACGTTTAGTCGGTTAACCAGATGCCTTATAAGTTGTGGAAGAATTAGAAAAAAATAATAATTGTGTCACTGTATTGCGGCTGCCACCATACCACTGTGAGCGTAATTCAATTGAGTTAATATGGGCTCAAGTTAAAGGGTTTGTAGTCGAGAAAAATAAAACTTTTAAAATGTCTGACCTAAACATTCTTTTGGTAGAGGCTTTAGCTAATGTGACTGCTGATAATTGAAAAAGTTGCGAGGGTCATGTAATAAAAGAAGAACAGATTTTTTTTAAATTAGACAAATTAATTGATGATACCACTGAACGCTTTATTATTACTGTGACAGATAGTTCCTCAAATTCAGATTCAGAATAGCGCCTATTATTATGGGACTCAAAATAATATGATTTTAACATTTGAAATAAAAGGTTTAACATCTATGAGTCACGTGTTTTTTTTTTGTTTACCTTTATTTAACTACCTAAATCTTTCGAGTATAGTCTTAGGACGCTGGCAGAATAGTAGACATTGGCTCAGTTGCCAAAAAGAAAAAAAAAACTAGTCTGCACCTTTTTGGACGTAAACGATAAACGAAAATAGTAGACACAGCGTTTAGAATGCATGCCTTATACCTTGGTGTAAAAGCGTTGGGAACACCTACACTATCGTCGTTTGCGAAAAAATGCAGAGTCATTGCATTTTCATACGCTTTCTATAACCGTTGTACACTAGACCTAATAACATCTAGGTGCGCATGACCTTTACGTTAGATCCTAACCTTGACTGATACGTATTGTAAGCTGAGAGATAAATCAGTTTTCAGCTTGCTGGTAGATCGTGAAGTTCATGAATTATTAATATTTGTGCAAGATTTACTAATATTGGAATATTTAACGTTTGTTAAAGATATTGCAGCTAAGACAACCTGATAATGTATGTTAGCTCTATTATTTTATTGTTCGTGTATGGTTACATCAGCACCGTAATTGCAATACACTCCATCTATCACAATCTGAAACATTTTGAAGCCTATTGCTAATTCATTGCTTCATATATTCGAAAATGTTGTCTGCTCAACAATGTAAATAACGCAATGAATGTTGTTGAACTGTCAAAATGAAAGCCATTCCTATTGCCAGTATGTTAAGCATTTACCGCTCGCTGTTCGTTCTCAGCTATACGACGGGTTGCTGTAAAACATGGCTAAAGATAGTATTTGTTTCATTAAGGGACAAATTGATATTGGTCACGCATAAGGTGGGTAAAACTTTAGCTATAATTTTGCATTCCAGGATTGTGTGGATCTTCAAGACCAGCAGAAAAACTGAATTCATGCAAGCTAGCAACGGAAATATCCAAGTCTTCAACCATTCTACTAATTGGCAAAATTCACCTGCCTAAGCGTAAGTCCGGCTAAACGCCAAGCATAAAGGCTCCTTCAAACAGGTGCGACACGCAATGCGAATCGCACACGACACAAAGGCACCACTCGTCACGCGACAGAAGGTGCCTTTTTGTCGCGTCGTGTGTCGCGCCTGTTTGAAGGAGCCTTCAGTCGGCTACTAAGAAGCAATTATGTTTATAAGCAGCAGCTAATAAATACTTAGAAGAAAACGGAAAGGGTTTAAACTATGCATTGAGAAAAACTTATGATACGATAGAAGAAATTCTGCTTTCAGGGTCTAAAAATGCCGTGACGTAGTTCGGCAACCACATGCGACATGAAGAGCGTAATATATCTAGGTAGTAGAAGAGTGTACTAAGTAATAACTTTATAAGCGAAACAAACGGTTTACAAAATAAACAATTTTTATTGTTCTAGTTATAATATCAACAACAGACCACACGAATTTTACGTTGCTATAATGACGTAAAAATGAACACAAAACTACGTCAAATGACGTTAAAACAAGCGTTAAAACACGTTTTAAAACCAGTTTTCTTATAATAGCCCTTATAACACATACGTAAGCGATAAACCACCACCATAATAAAATTATTATTCTGGTATTTTTTCGATAAGCTATTAATTACGTCTTTTGCTTTCAAGCGTGAGATGACGCGATTGTCGCTTGATTAAGTTATGAAGTTTGACGTCAAGTCTGATGCTCAAGTAGAGTGTTCACACAGCATTGTGCTGCACGTTTCTTGCGGTATAAGTCTGGGTTCATACTTTTTTAAACTGCACATTTTGAAGTTATGTTATTGTTAGGGTACCCTACTAAGAACGATAAGAAATCTTGCTATAATCATCTGGCATGTATAGTGACTAAGGCGGATCACATACTACAACGCGCCATGCGACTGGGCGCAGATAACGCGCCCCCGCGCTTGATTTTTTACTTAAATATTCAATAAGAACTAGTTTCCGCGCGGGAATTTCGCTCTGTTTTCCGAGGCCAGTCGCGTGTTGCGTTGTAGTGTGTGATCCGCCTAATCAAGATTTTAATCAAATGCTTTGACATAATTCTTCTCTACTTACGAGCCCCATTTAGGGGGTCAACTCTCTAACCACGGAATCCGTAGTTTCGGCGGAAGTTTCGGGTGTTTGCTACTCCGTATCATCTACGGACATAACTAAAAATGAATGACATAACCACTTGACAGTTGTCACTACTCCCGATGTGTTATTGCCGGTCCGAAAAAGCTAATTGACGGGCAGTAGGGTTAATTCCGAAGTATCGAACTACTTTTAGATCGGCCCGTTTCCTCGTTGACGTACTTAGAGAGTATGCCCCCAGAATTCCAGACCCTGAAAGTTCTGTAGTTTTCTGACCTTAGCATCTTCACCATCTTCCTGCCCTTATCCTGACCTTACTATGATTGACTATACAAAAATAAATTTGGTAGTTGCATAGCTGTAAAGAGTAAGTGACCTTCGGACTTTAGTTAACTGTTTAGAAAAATTAAGGCCATTTAGAGTGTGGCAAATAATTTATGCTAAATAGGCAAAATGTGCTAAGAATTCGTGTCTACCTATTTTGCAGACTATGTTTTGTAGGTAAATTATTTATGTTATATATTCTGTCTGCTATGTTTATAAACAACTAGCGGATACCCGGGGTGTGCTACTAAGCTAATAAAAACATTAAATAAAAATATCCTTTGCATTATTGCCTTTCTAATTAGGGATTGCAATCCCGCAAAACGGGATCACGCATTCCCGCGGGATCCCGCTGCTTTTATTAATCTGCTGGATCCCGCAAGTTAAAAATTTGGCGCTAAAGCTTTCGCGTAAATCGCGAGAAGCACAGCGCGACGTTGCGGTTCCGCACATGAACAGGGTGCAATGAACAGGGTGTGACTGTAAATATAATTTCACTGCCACTTGAAATGATTTGTATAACATAATATGACGATCTATTGAAAAAAGTACGGAAAGTGGTCAAGATTGAAGCTGAATCTAAGAAAACGGATGACTAATTACTTATACTTAATTAATAGAAAATAAATAATTTATGTTGCCTAATGTAAGAAATGTTTAATAAAAGTTGATTTTTACACAAAAATCTGTAGTTTCAATTTGATTTTATAGCATAATTACAAAAATGCGGGATACCGCGTGATCCCGCGCGGGAGTGCAATCCCTATTTCTAATGAAACCGGTTAGGGGCACTTCGGTTGGATGGTTTCAAAATCAAAAAAGTCTAAACGGACATAGAAGAAACAAGTTTTGTGTTTTATAATAATTATTTATTTTATTTAATTATTTATTTTAGTTAAGTATTTAATTTATTACAATATTTATTATATTATTTATACAATTACACTATTTAAACATATAATTTATTTAACACAGTCATGCATTCTTCTAAAACAAAAATTCAAACATACTGACAGTATCATCTTCCATTCATTCGCAAACATTAAGATCTGTGTTTGACTTCAGGAGAGCGTTAACAGCGGCTAATGTCCGAGCAATCGGTGACTTGGAGTGTGCAACAGTACGGCAAGTTGGAACAGCCAGTAAGCGGTGTTTTCTGCTACAACAGTAAATGTCTGGGACAAATAGATTGCAGATTTCATTATGTAGATCAGGAACATCTTATAATCACCCTTTTTTTTTTTTTTTTTTTTGGGTGGGAAATCATCAAATGACCTCTCCCGCTCTGGGCGGAGCGGAAGGGCGTGTCAGACTCTTACTGACTAAAACCCACCCGTGTTCCTTCAGTTGCCTGTGCGCCAGGGCCACGGTAACTCTTTCGAACAATCCGCGACCCCGGCAGGCATCGGCCCTATTGGACCCCTTCAATGATGCTGACATCTCTTTGAGGCGCGCGTGGAACACAACGCGCCGTCAACCCGGGCCTGGTCCTTACCGGACGGCGAGCTGCCCATTGCTCGCCGTCCGCAAGCCCGCGCCTACGGTGGCCGGGAGTCGGCAATTGACTCCCGACGCCCAGGGTGTCTCCTCCTGCGGCGACTAGGGGCGTGAGGGCGCAACGATTGCCGCACCCTCACGCGCTCCGCCTCCTCCTTCGCGAGCATTACTGCTTCACAGAAGGAGGTGACGGCTTCCCATTCCCTCTCGCTCCGTACCATGGCCTGTACCAGGGCCGGACGCGAGAGATCGCCGCCGCCGATCGCCGCCACGAGGACACGGCGGTGCTCCACCCAAGCTGGGCAGACCTCCACCGTATGCTCCACCGTGTCCTCCGGTCGATCCACACAATGCCAACACCCGGGCGTTTCCTCCCGCCTTATCCGAAACAGGAACCTCCCGAAACAGCCATGTCCGGTGAGGACCTGCGTCAGGCGGAAGGTGAGGACGCCGTGGCGCCTCTCAAGCCACTCCTCAAAGAGGGGACTTACCGCCGCAATTGTGGCGTGCCCACTTATAATCCCCCTAAGAATGAAACATATTACAGTCATCTGATCGCGCGACCGTAGAATAACTTATAATCTACACAATATTCTTTTTATATATTGATTAGGACAGTTTTCCTAACGAAATAATAATAACAAACCCTTGCTTAACAACAAAAGCAGCTAGCTGCAGCATCACAATTTAATATAACACTTGTATTCCCTGAAGGGTAAGGCATGGGGAGGGGGGGGGGTGTATAGTAGGTACTCGCGGATTGTTCGAAAGAGTTACCGTGGCCCTCGCGCACAGGCAACTGAAGGAACACGGGTGGGTTTTAGTCAGTAAGAGTCTGACACGTCCCTCCGCTCCGCCCAGAGCGGGAGAAGTCATTTGATGAAATCAAACCAAAAAAAAAGGGGGTGTTTAGTACAATATTATAGCACAAAGATTGTAGATAAATCAAAGAATTTTTGTCGCTGTAGATATGCATCTTTTTGAGGCTAACTGTATCTACACCCCCAAGTGATTAGGAACCAGGACAGTTAAAATAAGAAAACATGCTCTGGTTCAGTGACATTCATCAGCCGCAATTATTTTTCAAATGCCTAAAAATGAATATTAAGTGAATACTTTCCTTGAATTCCTAACAGGTTTCGCCTCCAAAAATTAATATTGATATGATTAGAGGTTGACGCACATGACCATACCAATGACCTAAACCATAAAGATCGATGACACACAAATATCTCATCACTGAGTCACTTTGAACGAGTACTAACTAACTGGCGGCCCACAAAATTTCAGATTACATCAATCTTCATTGTAGTCTAGTTCATTCTTCAATTAATTTAGTGGCGAGAGAATCCCCTGTGAATTAATCTGAACTGGTAAGCACTGGTTTGTTTCTGGTTCCATATGGATCGATTAGCGAGCTTATTTTCGGGTTCCTAAATGAATTGGGTACCCTTTGAGTCACAAGATTACTGACAAATGCGTGCATTGAGATATTTCACAGCTTCATCTGTCATTGATTACTTTCCTCGTAGAATGAGTATTTTAACTCATTTCCTCCTCGGATAAACACTACAATTTTGATCTTTTTGCGAAAAATGGCCAATGTTTGAAGTGCTGTATCTCGGGTTCTATTCGAGGCGGCCGCGCTCATATTGTATAAACTTTTGTATATTTTAAAAATGAAGCTTTCTGGAGGATGCACCTTTTCGAAGGTATAAATCAAAAAACTGAAAGAAGTCTGAAAATTTCTAGGTTTTTCGAGCACGACGCAGTTAACACAGGTCTTTCGAAGCTGCAAACTTGTTTTACACCATTGGTATCTAACATCAACATCCCAAAAACATCAGAACAGTGCAATTTTTTGCGACCTGCGATGTTTTAAATGACTAGACGATGAGGGGGCTGCTCAACAACTGCACAACAACACATTTCCCATAACTTCTTTTCTCCATAATGACGACATTAAAACACGTAAGACATTTCAAATTTTTATCTGGCTGATAGTTGCCACACTGGGCCCGCGTGGTGGATTACGTCCCACTTCCTCTCACAGAGAGGAGGCCTGTGTTTCAGCAGTGGGAACGTTATAGACTGACTATGCTATGATGTACACAAATTGTTTCTGTTTTAATGTTTTACTAACATAATTTGTAAGTACATTGTTACTAACACTATGAGTGTTTTTACTTGTATTAAATGATTATTATTATTATGCTATGGCCACACAGATTGAGGGGACCAGAGGGCCTAGACAAATGGCATTCGCTTCGGAGCGATTCTATTTCTACAATCGCTATCGCTTTCGCTAATGATTCCCAAAACTAGTGATAACGCTCGTCAAAAAGTGTCCCTTGGCTATGCATCTCTGTGGAAGTACCTAATCTTTCGACGCTGTCGATTCATTTCATAATTGAATGTTGTTAACATTGTTTAGCTAATTTTTATTCGTTGACCTATGATCACGTGACATTTCGATAGCTTATGTCAACCCCATACATTTTAACTTTTCTACTAGCGTCATCGCTAATCGAATGTTACTTTGTCTAGGCCCTCTGTCCAGTCAGTGCACTAAGTTCAAACATACCTGGTTTAAGATTTTTGAGGGGTTGCCATTGTAGACAGAGCTGTCATATTAGATTCTAACCGTTTTGGAAATTAACATGTCCTATCTAAGAGAGCCGGGTGATCTGAACCTATGGGCCCACCTACCTCAGACACCTTTTAGTATTTAAGATTGTGTATTTTATTAAACAGTACCTACAATATGATGTTGGTATAAATAAAGATAATTATGATGAATCCTAATTCTAACTATATATTTATATTTTATATATTTAAAATTATAAATGCGAAAGTAAGTTTCTTTGTTACCTTTTCACGCCTAAACCACTGAACCGATCATCCTGAAATTTCGGATATACGTTGTCAGGTGCACAGAAACCGACATAGGGTATCTTTCATCCCGAAAAAAATACTGTTCCTGAGGAAAACAACAATAACTTTCTTATGATAATAGATGGCGCCACGTGTCTTTCGAATTATGATTGAATTATATTAATAAAGAAACTTTAGTAGCGTGTTAAGAGTTTATTTTTATTTAGGTACCTAATACATTTTGTTAGTCTAGAGTAGCAGGGGTGCATTTGGAAAAGCCATGTTTTTCCCATGGCCAGCTATATGTAGCATGCTCGCGTGTGTCCAATGCCCAGAATTTATACGTATTAGCGTCATATAGAAGGGCATACAACATTGTGTATAGGAGCGTCCTAAAATAATGTTCCGTTCTGAGCCCATGATTGCTACGGCCAAACAACAGTCAGAGTACAACCCGAATTGATTGTCAAATTCTAAATTAACGCGAGCGAAGCCGCGGACATAAGCTAGTCATATTATAATGTTATGAAAAAATCCAAAAAGAAGATCGTTTCTATGTATTGCATCAAAGTTATTTTTTGCAATTTTACGACTTGGTGACGTTTGGTATTCAAGCAATTCATGGGAATCAAACTCACGCTCCGCAGTCATGGTTCCAACAATCATGTTGTTAATTAGTCCTGAAAGAATCCCATCTGAATCAACCTGTACCAGTCTTCACTAGTTCACATAAATGCTCCACTGTCGGTCCAATGACGGATGATACGCTGTCATTACACCACTTGAGTCATTTGTCGGTCGCGAATTAATTTCATGGTCTGATTATATTGACTGTACCTATTGGCGGGACTATTGTAATAGGGTACTCGGAATTTCAGTCGGATTTCAGCTAGTGTGAGATTCTTGAATGAATCATGGGTGATGGATTCCGGTTCTGTGTATTGTGACTTGTTGTGTGGCCTACATTTGATGAAATTCTGAAAAATTGTGGACGTAATTTCTGTGTTTGGTACATGACAAGACTCGTATACGCAACTTTTCTCAGAGGAGATTGCGCAGGGAAAACCAAACACTTATTTTTAGGTTTTTGGTTAGTAAACAAGTATTTAGGCAGTTCAGATAGTAAGTGCCCCACCGCCCAGATATTACAATACCAGACGCATCGCAGGTGTGTTGCTATCCCAGATACAGAGCCGAAATATCTTATTGATGTGCCTGTTATTACACCTACCCCCGGAAGTAGAAGGAAATACGTTAAATGAATCGTTTGACGTGACTAATGGGCACGCCGGTGCCACCTGGTGGCGCTGGACAGAGTCTAAAACGCTAGCACTTGGCCTGAGTTAAAGCAGAGTTTATTGTTGGCGGTTAAGCAGTGAAGACGCTTAGAAACTGTAGCGCGTTCCGTGTAGTTGTGTCGTGTACCTACAGTGGGTGATTCGCTAGTGTGATTAATTTGATCGTACATTATAATTTGATTTGAACTGCAAACGGTTTTTCTTTTGCGCAATAACCAGCATTACCCATAGGACGCCCACAGTAGTTAAAATATGGCTGATAATAACGAGAGAGATGTTCCTTCTCCGTCATATGTATGTTATTACACTGGCGCCCGCGCCCTTCCACTGTAAACCGGAACTCAGCATCGCTTCTTGACTGCAGAAAAACGGACGGTGGTAGTAGTTCCTCGGACAAACTCCTTCATAAAGAGGCTAGTACTTACTGCTTCTACTACTTCATTACGGCAAAAATCTTGTAAAAACAAAAAACGACAGACTTCCAAAACAAAACACTACAAAGTGAAAAATTACTTTAATTTCGGAAGTTGGTGGCTTTGGTTTTGTATTTACGTTTTTTTGCCAACGACTTCCGGAATTAGTATTTTTCACTTTGTAGTGTTTTTTTTGGAAGCCGGTTGTTTTTTTGTTTCATTATTTATTTGTGGTACCTACCCCACACAAGTTCGTATACCCCTCCTTGATATATGACAACATAAATAACAGTGCCAGGAAGTTATTATAACATCATCAATATATATTAAGTGGCAAAAATACGTATTATTATGGATAATTCAAGACCTACTGGTCAGATCTTGATCAAATTTATATGGGACCACGTGAGACGCACCAGCTTTCAAATAAAAAAAGAACATCAAAATCGGTTTACCTAGAACAAAGTTCTCCTTTTTTGAAGTGGGATAAAACAATAGAATGACGATATTTCACTCCCACCCCAAGGCCTAATTAATTAAAAACTACAGATTAAGTAAATATTTAAAGCGTAGATGTGTCCGCACGTGGAAGGCGATGTGATTTGGCACGCGTGGTGCTCACTGTGATAAATTGATAAAGACATGCAGACAGTGTACCTAAACTATTTGTTACCATGCTAAGTAATTACCCGCTTTTGTTTGATTGGGGCGAGGAAAGCTTTTTAATGAATTGTTTGCTGTTTACAAAAAAAAACCGGTCAGGTGCGGGTCTGACCACGCACAATGAAGGGTTCAATAGTTGGGATGAATTTATCCCAAGAACAAACTTAACATTGTTGTTGAAAAACATGTTCTCCTATATATCCTAGCTGCAAATGTAACTTGGTCGACTAGGTATTACTCGTAAACTTGTAAAGAGTACTTAGCTGTGATAGTTTTCCTTTTAACTTCGTTATATATACTACTACCATGAATTTTTTCCCTTATTCAAAAATAAACATTTAGGTGGGGGGGGGGGGGGGGGGGGGCACTTGACTGTAACTAAAAAATGCATTTTATAGCTTAAATAAACGGATCCCTTAATCGAAAAATTGTTTTCACCAAACGCAATATTTTTGAAAGACCAATCCAAGGACACTCCACACCAAGGGACACCGACACGAAAAAACATCCCCACTGTACGGGTAGAGGAGATACCCTAAAAACATTTTTTTCAAGATTTTATTTTACCACATTGTCTAATGTGTGTCTAATCATGTGTCTAATATCCATGCCAAATTACAGCTTCCTAGTACTAAGAGTCTCTGACCTAAGCTGCGGACAGACGGACGGACATGGCGAAACAATAAGGGACCCTTGCTGACTACGGAACCCTAAAAATGGGTCAGACTCAGAAGATACTATAGTATCAGTAGGTAGCTCAGTATCTTATTGTTTCCCAACGATAACTAAAAAGGGGGTGACAACCGAGATGATAATTAATGAGAAGTATATAATAAGAAGACATGCTGCGCTGACCACAAATGACTTGGACATGAGAATAATGATCGAAATATTCTTTAATCTTTTCATCGACGTTTAAACTTTTCTTAAGGGGGATGCGCCAAGGTGGCCCGCGAATTTCAAATTTTCTTACGTTTTTTGAAATTTGGAGGTCAGTAACAGGTTGTATGGTGATCTAATTATGATTCGCGACTTTACAGAATTATAATCACTAGAATCAGCAATACAACTCCTTAAGTTAGAATTGCCCTCAAATGTCATGATTTTATGATATAGTCATTCAATAGGGTAATATGAAATAAATAAATATAGTTAGAATCCGTATAGTGCAGTATTATTTATTTTATTTAAATCGGTCCACCCGCGTAAAAGTTATTATAATTTGAAGTTGTAATAACATAAAATGGTCAATGGCGGCGCTAGAGTATTTCAAATTAATGATATAATATTTAAACGAATTATTATTATTGTGAATTTAGAGATTTAGAATCATAAAAAGCTGTTTAATAAAAATAAAAATGTTTATTTGCATTTATTGTCTGTCTGTCTGTTACCTTTTCACGCTTTAAAGGCTGAATTCGGATTTGAATGACAGGATACTTTTTATCCCGGTAGTACGTTTCGTTGAGATAATTTCCGACATCCACGCGGGCGAAGTCGCGGGCAGAAGCTTGTTAAAAGATAAATAACAAACACATCGCTCTTGTTGCCATGTCTACACAACGTTTATCAAGATTTTGCTGTTATTAGCTCACACCAAATAAATTTATTAGTAATAATAATATTATGAATATAATTTATTATTATCGTGTGTTACTGGTTAATGATCCGGATTGCTGACTAAAGGTCGGGCCACATTGACTTCATATTTTATTTGTTTAGAGATTGCGGGCGCCTGCGTCGCTAAAATACAAGATTGTTACCGTAAACAACTTACAATACCTGTTTTAAAATGTTGGAAAAGGTTTAATACGTAATTCATTATTTTTTTCATAGTTTACTTAAATATTTTGTTTACCTACTACCTTGACAGTTTGAAAAGTGGTTCCAAGTGCACTTATGACTAAAGTAAGTGCTCAACCCCGTTGCACAACAACAGTTTAATTACTGTTAGGTACTGAATTTATCTCATTCTTATCCAGTTATAATGTTTTTATTTATTAATTAAACAAGCATAACAATTTCCTCTTTCAACATTTGAAAGTTATTGTGTACGTACACAATAACTTTCAAATGTTGAAAGAGGAAACTAAATACATGACGGCGCAGCAAGTGGCGCCGTTTGGTATTATTACGAAGTTACTGGAACCACCGAAGAGGTCGGATAAGAGTGACACTGGCTGGTGACAGTCACTCTAGCAGAGCGTCGCATCGATGGTTGTATGGTGGCTGTCTCTGATGACATAAGGGGAGCCACTGTCGTACCACGTCCACGATGAACTGCTATATTCCGGAACAATCCTGATGATATTGAAGCTGCTGAACGACTTATACGAATCCCACATCTGGTGAAGGCTATCCTGCACCGATATACATATTTGTCTCTACGGTGTTAAAACGTTTATAACACACTACAATATAGCTAGTTTTTCGACATTGCTACAAAGTGATTAATCACGAGGATCTCATGAAGGCTTCTTTTCAGACTGTACATACATGACGTTCTTATTTACTCAGTATCATGAGACGACCGTCTGCCTTTCATGGTAATTTTAACATCAAATATGCGTGTACCTATGATGTTTGTTTAGAGAGGAACACATTGGGGACATGCATCTTCTGCATGTACTTGATATTTGATTTTATCGTCAGAACCATGGAAGATCATTATCGTTTAGGCACTGCCGAACATACCTGAAACGTTCCTACTTACATTCATTTTATGGCGTATTTGATATTGGTTTTTAGCCATTTTGGATAGATAGTAGAGTAAGTGCTTTTTTAAGTTACCTTACACTGCTCCACAGCTGAACACATGCCTCCCGCAAATCCTTCCAGGCATCTTTTTGTAGAGCCACCTCGATCCAACCCTTGCGGTACGCGTCTAGTTCGTCTTGCCTCTCTTTCTGAGCCGGCCTCGGGGAGCCGTCCATTGTCAGGCACCCACCGTGTGGACACAGTTGTCCAGCGGTCAATGTGCTTGCGGTTGACGTGACCTGACATTCCCATATCAGCTTGGCAGCTTTTCTGCCTACGTCTAGGATCCCCGTTTTGGAGCGCAGCATGGTGTTTCGTATTCTGTCAGTTCATTTAACGCCCAAAATGCTGCGCCCAGTTGCTCTTTGGCAAACCTCAAGGCGGAACTCTTGTGACTCGATGAGCAACCAGGTCTGAGCACCGTAGTTTAGGACGGGCAGGATACACATATCGATGAGTTTTCGCTTCAGGAAAATATATAAGTTTTTTGTTCGTTGTCGTGTTAACTCGGGAGTTTTCAAATTTCGAATAAATAGGTTGTTTCTTGGCAACTTGGCAACATCATTGCTTACCATCAGGCGAGAATTCTCTCTCCTGGTCAAACTGATTTTGTCACGGTTATATTTAAGAAAACAATATATTACTGCTACTACAAATCTTATTCGTTCTTTGCTGGGCACTAACGTTTTACAAAGTTAAAAAGCGAATATTTTCTTATTCAATCAGTTGCTTTATAAGCGTATACTTAGTCCTAAGGACCTTAAGTGATACCAATGAACTCAAGCGCCCTCGTAAAGGGTCACAGATTCAGTGACTGTAACACATTAGTTGTTAGTGTGACATGCACGAGTGTAATACTAACCTATTTTATCAATTGTATAATACCAACTGCGTGGGAAGTAAATACGAGGACTATCGTAACAAAAGAAAGGATTTTTACGATTCTATGAATCGTAAAAATCCTTTCTTCTTGAGAATCAAAGAAATCAATTACAAGTAAGAATAGTGGATGAGTATAAAAATATCTGGAATATCAAGCAGGAGACGCAAAAACTTTTTACAAAAACAACAACCGACATCCAAAAAAAACACTATAATGTGAAAAATTACTTAAATTTCGGAAGACGGTGTCTTTGGATCTGCATTTTAGTTTTTTTGCCACAGATTTCCGAAATTTAAGTTATTTTTCATTTTGTAGTGTTTTTTTTGGAAGTCGGTTTTTTTTTTTGTAAAAAGTTTTTATTTTTCACTTTTTAGTGGGTTAGATAATAATTTATCTAAGTTACAATAGCATAATGTTTGCTTGCTTTTACAAAATATTTCTTTTCCCGATGCAAGGACTTGAAGAGTTTATTGTTGAGGAGTTCTCTTGGTAAAAACCAGAAGAACTGGAGCTGATGGTGGCTTCATCATCAGGTCCATTTCACCATATGCATTGTGACAAGCATAAATTCCTTAGCAACCAACGAAAGAGCCTTGCTAGAGATGACGCGATTACGCAACTTAAATTCCGTCTCAAATTGACGCATCAGCATGACTAGTAGGTAGTGGTTGTCCTATGTAAAACTTCAATCTTAATTAGGTATTATTTTTGTACGAACTGAATATTTTGGCATATTGAACCGTATGAATTAAGTCCAAACACTAGGTAGCTACTGTAAACCGTTGAGGAGTTCCCTTAACTGTCGTTCGTCTTTATCATCAGACCCCTAATGACAGACACAATCCATCTAGGTGTAAAGTTCTCATCAATACAAATTAATCAAGCCCAAACACAAGGTAACTGTTGTGAATCGTTGAGGAATTCCCTCGACTGTCTTTCGGCTCCATCATCAGATCAACTCCAAACCTTCATTAAATTGTAGTGCTTTAAAAGACTTAATGAAAAAATTCGCCTTTACGATTTTCGAAGGTTCCCCTCGATTTCTCTGGTATGCCATCATCAGATCCTGGTTTCCTTATCATGGGACCATCCTTGGAACGTCTCCTTTCCAACAAAAAAAGAATCATACAAATCGGTTCACCCAGAAAAAGTTCTGAGCTAACACACATAAAAAAAAAAACTTACAGTCGAATTGAGAACCTCCTCCTTTTTTTGAAAGCTGTTGCTTTACATGTGGTCCCATATTTTTATGAAGTTCCTGTCACTGTTATTTACATATCAAGTACACAAAACAGTTTAAAATAATAATATAGTTTTACATATCAATACGAATTTGTGTGGGGTAGGTGCCACAACTAAAAAGTGAAAAATAAAAAGCTTTTTAGCAAAAAGTTTTTTTTTTTAAATTTTGGTATCGCGCTGTGGTAATCTTTCTACAATCTGTCATTTTGTCTTCTGTTTCTGCAGTTTCTATTGTGGCCATGCTACGCCTATAAACGCGTATATTATTATTCCAAATCACGTACTTCATTACAAAACCATAAGAAAAATAACATTCGCCGATAAAACATAACAGTGCATTCAAGGCAGAAGTTACCAAATTATCAGAGGGTCAGTTCCTGATATTATTCAGAACATTTCCATTTTAATAGGTCTCAATCTGTCAAAAATAACTCTTTTTCTGTTCCGTGCTTTACCCACATTTTTGACATTGGTAGTCGCTGAGCTGAGAATGTGCGTAGCTTTTTGAATACGGGAATTGGTCTTCAAAAATACTATAGACATTATGGGAAGAACACACGCGTGTCTTAATCAGGTTCTGGTAGAGTACATAACCGAAACTGTGAAATATTTTGTTATTTTCTTCCATTGTCGTTATTGATATACTTTAATATGCAGCCATTTTGATCTAGTGGTCGCAAGCGCATGCACAGCACTGCTAGGCATGGGGTTCTATTCCCAGGTCGGATAAGGTGTCATTGAGTTCTGCCATTAGAAATTGCTCAGTTACAGCCCGAGGTCCGGGTATGTGCCCGGTTAATGGCAATAGGCTCGCCGCCTATTACTCGCGACTTATCCATAGCTGGCGAAATGTGGATGTACTGTAACACCTATAACTCTTTTTTTGTCTTTAGTATCCGTGGCAGATTTGCTGGGTGGTCCAGACTATGAATAGATTTATTTATCTGAGCTTGATTGAGTTATGACTAAGAAATCGTGACAGGTGGACGGGCTGTAGGTATTTACGTACATGATAACTGATAAGGGAATACAGGCAATTGCATAGGACAAAATATAATAATTGATTAAGAGGTTAAGCGACGTGAAGTAGGTAGGCTCCATTTCGGGTTTGGGGTGTGTGTTCTGATGCAGACATAAAGAAGACAATGGATCATGGATTCAGAATCACTTCGCAAGCGGTATATATTAATTTATCTGTGATTGTTTAATTTTTTAATTATTTTTACTTAATGTGGTTTAATAACTTTATTGTAGTTAATTAACTAGCTGCTGCTCGCAGCTTCACCGGCGTGGATAACGGACGTGCTAGCGAGACAAAAAGTAGCCTATGTAACTCATTATAACATCAGCTACCTGCCAGTGAAAGTCTCGTCAAAATCGGTCCCGTCGTTTGGGAGATCAGCCGAAACAGAGAGACGGACACGAAAAATTTAAAATTGGTTTTTTGTTATACATAAGTACCGTATATACCTTCATATTATGCATTTAGTAAAAAGCTGGTATTTTGACATTACAAACAGACACTTCAATTTTATGTATTTGTATATGTAGTATATATATAAATATAAGTACTGTATATATACTTTCATAAGCATAAAAAGCTGTTATTTTGACATTACAGACACTTCAATTTTATGTATTTATATGTATAAGATGTAACATAACATAACATCACGCCTGTATTCCCCGAAGGGTTAGGCAGAGGTGTACCTATAGCATACCCACATTTCGCCAGTTATGTTTAAGTCCCATGTAATAGGAGGCGAGCCTATTGCCATCAATCGGGCACAAATCCAGACTGCGGTCTGCTACCGAGAAATTCCAGATGAAAAAACCCAATAACACTTTGCCCGACCCGGGAATCGAACCCAGGACCTCATGCTCAGCAGTAGCGCTTGCGACCACTAGACCAACTAGGCAGTCAAAAGTCAATGTATAAGATGTGTCACAAAATGTTGTGAACATTTAAAAAGAATAATGGTGGAGTTTATTGCCCGTTCTTCTTCAAACGAAAGTACCTTTTGGAAGGGGCAACTAGAATCAATTCTATTTTCTTGTAGACTTTCATTTTAAAAAGTGCCATTTGCCATACACACGGAGAAAAAGAACACAATCATTAGGGTTGTTCACTGAGTTTTGGCGATTTTTGAATTTATTCAGTTCAGGCTTTTTCTTTTGTTAAGTTAGTCGCGTCTTAGATTATTCTACTTCATGATTGGAACACAGTGAGACACATGGATCAAGAAGACGATATTTCAATTGGTAATAAAACAAATATTTTTGTGGAATAGTTTTCACCAGTGTTTTTCGTTCTCTTTTTGTTGCCCAGGAAACTAGGCATGATTCAGAGTAGGAACAAAGCACCGGAACTTATTTATAATTAACTGGTAACCTCAATTCATCAGGCTAGGCACGCCATTGTATTGTACTATTCATAATGTCATTTGTGAACGCTTGGCTGCGTATTAAGAAACGCTACTTTAGTAGCTTTCCATAGAGAAAGATGACATATTTAAGACAATGTTTGCTGTAATTGCACGTCTGTAGTATTTCTTTAAACACTACTTCGAAAATGTTATGGTGTCGAGATGGGTATCCGCAAAGATTTACTTTGAAAACAAGTGAGTTGCCTTTTGAATAGTGTTTGGTCACTTGAAGTAAGGTGACTATGTGCTGTCCTACTGGCACAACTTTCAAACCATTATCATTGCTTTAAATGGATACTTCTGTATTTGGATCTCCTAAATAATGTAGCATATGCCCAATTGATCTTTAATGTGCCCACTGGGATAAGGATCAATTATGTTATTTACGAATGTAATGTGTACTAATGAATATTAGCAATCAGGGGAAAAGGAATGGTTGTCGATGTGTCAAATATTGAATGTAATAATAATAATAATAAGCCCCCTAAACAATCACACGTCCTGATTGACCATCTAATCACGTGGGGGGCGGACACACGACTAAGAAATTACTAGCGTGGTTAACGTGGCTCTAAAAACCCGCAGGGCAGCATGTGGCGAGCTGTTGGGTAGTAGCGACCCCACGGACCCTATCTCCCGGGAGAAGTCTTGTTCCTTACTTCTAGCTTGCCTTTACTGGCCGGCTGGAGTGAACAATGACGAGGAACAAAGCTCCCACCCCTTTCTTGTCTTTATTGGCTGGCTTTAGTGGAGATTCGCAACAGCAATCGTGCTCGGAGGAAGGAAATATTCCAGTAATTTGCTGGTAGGGATCTTGACCGTACTTCCGGGATTGTCTTGATAGCCGTGGGATACCTCTCCACTCCTCATAAGCACTTCAGGACATGTTGTCCCCTTGTCGCTACGACACTATGTGCTAGCGACCGTTTTCGGGGGCCCATTATTGAGTATGCAAGTCACTCCCTGCCATTTTATCTGTGTATTTTTTATAAAACATTGGTCAGGCAGGGGCCATACTCTTTCCATAGTCCTAGATAACCAGTCCACTTAAGCTACCCAAATCAGTAGTCCAATAACTTTGTTTCCATATCCTGCAATAGTCCGACACAAACCGGGGGTTGTCCTTGGGAGCACTTGCACAGTGCATACAGGGATAATCGTCTGTTGGTGCCTCATTCCATTTAAAAAATTCTAAGGGGCTTCTGTGAGTTAGCTTCGGCCCGTTGTACGCCTTCCAAAGGTCCGGGACCACAAGATCCCGAGATATGTTAACATAAAAATTAAATAATACCAGCCTATTATTGTCTCACTGCAGAGCCAAGGCCTCTTCTCAGTCAGAATATTAAATAGATTTGCCATAATTAATTAAAGGCACAAAATTCAACAAAATACTAATTGCAGAGACTTAAAGAAACCCCTCGAGGAAACTTATACTTTAACAGAAAAGTGGATAAACATGGATTAAAGAGGAATACAAAATGATACGCATTACGCATCGCAGCGCGGCAGCGGTGATATCAGATAGAATTTCCGGCTTCATCGTTCAACCAATGAGGATGTAGGAGTAGGGTTTCTAAATACGCATACGGTCACGGGTCATCGAGTCCTTGATAGCCATCGATCTGCCCTACTTAGCTCCTATTACGTTTTAATACACGTGGTGTTAGCCACTGGAAGACTTGTCAAGGACCACTGAATTTTGTATCGTAATGGGTTTCACCTAGTTTTCTTTGAAAATGTTGACCCATGCTGCTGAAGGAAGCTATTTTTATGATAGGGTTATATTTTGATTGTTAAATATTATGAACTAAGAGCAGTATGCTTTTTTTTTTTGGGTAGGAATTCATCAAATGACCTCTCCCGCTCTGGGCGGAGCGGGAGGGTGTGTCAGACTCTTACTGACCAAAACCCACCCCACTGTTCCTTCAGTTGCCTGTGCGCCAGGGCCACGGTAACTTTTTCGAACAATCCGCGACCCCGGCAGGCATCGGCCCTATCGGACCCCGTCAATTGTGCTGACATCTCTTTGAGGCGAAGAGCAGTAAGCCTGAAGTCAATGTTTGTTACAACGACCTAATTAAACGGCCATTTTGAGGTAGGTGGGTACAGTTGGCTGCACGTCAGTGGTAACTGATCAGTATAATCTGACCTCTCATTCTAAATATTGCAACGTCCATTCTAACCTTACGACGCTTGGCCAGCTCCAGCACCCTAATTGTGTAACACACTATCAATCACAACCCAAATCATTTTGAAGGATATTGCTAATTCATTCCTTCATATGTTCGAAAAATTTGTTTGCTCAACAACGTAAATAACGCAATGAATGTTCTTGAACTGTAAAAATGAAAGCCATTCCTACTGTTACCCCTCTGGTCAAAGTTTTTCCGCCGACGCGGACGTGCGGTCTGTACAAACTCATGCAGCATTTTTTTTTAAACTGTAACCTCTTTGCTTTGAAAGCCTGATGGGCAAGGAAGTATTATCGGATTTGTTATTCATATTAGCTTAAATATCAATAAGATGGTGTAAAGCCATGTCACATGGCCACGTATCACCCGGCAGTGTTGTGGCCGTTGTGGGATTGATCTCTCTCTGACATTATCAACATTATCTGATAAAAGGCCTATACTCGTAGATCAAGTTATCTGATCTTCGATCTTATGCATGCTACTTATCTCTCTGTGTGAGACGTCAAAATATATCTCACGACTTGATATGATGATAATGTTAAACACAAGTTCATTGGACGAGTGCAATAATCTATTATTGCTCTCCGGGCTCTACCTCCATGAGTGTCGTACAAAGAGTTTGTTTGGCGCGTCTTAGGCAGTCAGTCAGCACCAGCAGCTGTACCAATCTGCGGACTAGCTAATCTTCATAGGCCCATTTGCGCATTCATGGGTTATCCTTAATAACTCGGAGTTACCAGCTAACTCAGGGTTTATCCAATTCATCTTGCGCCACCAAGAGTTAGAGGCGAACCTAGATTTAAACTTTTAAATATTAAACCCTCCGATGTGGGAGAGTTAAGTCGCTAAACTCTGGGTGGGTTAGTGATAGTAATGTCAAAATAAATTGACATTATGAGGTACCGCTGATAACTTATTATGTATTGTATATTGTTCAACGTTGTATTAAGTGAAAATTCGGTACTATATCAGCAGGCAATATATTCATGAACTCATTTATAAATAAATACAAAATATAAAAAACTTAAAACATATTTTTCCTGTGAAGTTTCCGTCAATCAATAAATTAAATCTCCATAGTAACCACATACAATACGATTAAAATTAATCATGTCATGTTATAAAATCCAAAGACAAGAAACTATTACGTATCGTAATGTAGTGTAAAAGAGATGGGTATACAATTTCCGTTCATGAATTTTTGGTCGGATTACTTATCAGGGCATAGACATTGCAATTCGATTTTATAATTCGTCGATTGACCTGCAATGTTCCCAACTCGAAAAACATAAATATCAGGTTTACTAACCCGGTGTTACTTTTTAATGGCGCAACGCGTATTAAGAGTTAAAATGACAATTACTTAACTCCGAGTTTACAAACTCTATATTTATTCATTTAACCCGACTAAACGTACAAGTGGGCCTTACCACAGTATAAGATAATACTTTAGTTAAACTCGTGCCAACGCGAAAACAAAAGATAAAGATTTGACAATTACCGTTGCAGTTGCTGAACGATCAATCCTTAATCTAGTATCCTGCGGGGTAATTGCATAACACACTAACAGGCTTTAATTTAAATAGCTTTAAATGGCTTCCATTTTGACAGTTCAACAACATTCATTGCGTTATTTACGTTGTTGAGCAGACAAATTTTTCGAACATATGAAGCAATGGATTAGCAATATCCTTCAAAATGATTCAGATTGTGATAGATAGTGTGTTATGAAATTAGCGTGCTGGTTAGTAAGAAGGACATCAGCTTGTCTTTTTGAAAATCCTAGCGGTTCAGGACTAGATATAACTTTGCGGAGTGAAAAACATACTACAACAGGCACGTAAGACTGATGGGCTCTTTCATGATAACTGGTCCGATAACCGTCATTATAAAACAAAATTAGCTGATCCATACGTACATTTATATTCGCAGGACTCGACATAATGTATGGATCTGCTGATAATTTTATTTCACGATTTCAGGGTTGGTCCCGTAGTAAAAGTTGTTCATAATGATGAGTACAATGACCCCTTTTAAGGATTAAAACGATTAAAATGTAACGGTGTATGTCTAGAACACTACACTGTCCCCAAAGAACGAGTCAGCCAGGTCATGCGAATCAGTCTCCAAGCAATTTTTTACATATACCTATCATATGACATTCACACGATGTTATCACATGCAACACGGATGGCACAATCATTGTATCAAATCAAAATCATATAAATAAGATCAATTCCGATCGATCAACGATGATAGTATTGAACTTGTAGCATTTCATAGCGTGACTTCTTATATTTTGAGTCACATGACCAAGAATTGAAAGTCATGGTGTTCATTGGTGTTGATGAATTCCAGTTCAACTTCGTCATGGGTCAATTGATGTTACTTTTTGGCGCTACATGTGACCGTGCCTAACACGTGTATAGTAATAAATCAGACTATCGAAATTAATTTATGGCACCCCAGTTTATGTTATCATTATCAGACTAAATAAAATGTAATGTAAGAGTATGTACTTAATCAAAGTTAAAGTCATTTAGACCCTGTCTGCCAAACTGTGGCGTAATTTCAAATCAGTGTCTCTGTTGCAAAGAGGAAATTGGGCTCCCGTCTCCCATCTCCCCAGCGTTATATATTTTTTATGAAATTCGTTGTCAACCTTTGTTGTTTTCTTCGGATAATATTTATTATTTATATGGAACTTTAGTAGGACATCAGTAACTGATAATAAATACCTATATCATAGTGCAGCCGCTGCTATATTTGGCTCCCTTTTTTATCACTGGCGCAGTTTGTCATGTGCTACAATAGGTTTGGCAGTAACTAAAAGAACCCTGAATGCTTGAATAATTTTATTACGCCGCCTTGGATAATTGTATTCCTCGCAGGGACCACGGGGAAAAAAATCCTCGTGGTCCCTTTCAGGGACTACGGCAGGGAACACGGGGACTATATGAAATAGTCTTTAGAGCATACAGAAATAGGAGCTACTTTGTCGACTTATATGTAGAAAAGTTTCAGAATTTAAAAAAACTTAGGCTGCAAGAACGAACGAAGCGAGTGTGAAAATGTTGGAACCCCGTCTCGGATTGGTTTGATTTTCTTTTGACCATTCATGTATGAATTAGGTGAGTATGCCTTTTTGGATTATCATGCACTTTTTTCTTATCATAATTAGTTCAGCCCAACTAAGTGTCCAGTCCGTACACTGAGTGGGGCCCCCAAACACCACTGGCCCTGGTGCACCGCGCACCTTACCTTACTGTGCACCTTAGTAGTTACGCCACTGCTGCCAAATAGTTTGATGATCTCAGATTCTGCCTCCTTCTTATATAGTTTTGTGATAATCTAGTTTTCCATTTTTATAAACATCGTATTGAAGATGGTTTGAAATTATGTTTTAAGTTAAGTAAAAGCCTGTGCTCATATGAGCAAAGGCAGCTAATAATATGGATTTACAGAAACATGGATATGACGAAATTATAAGGGTGCTCTTTAGGCTACGCAACCCTTCAAAACAAACAGTAAGTACATCTCAATCGCCACTGGTCAACCTATATGATAGAATAGAATAGAATTGGTCTTCATTTGCTTAGAATGTAGGTACATAAAAATAAGTTGTTAAATTAAATAATAGAATCCATGTACATTCTGCCTCAATAAAGCATGCAAATGTAATACAAAGTAGAGGATAATAAACATATTACAAAAAAAAAATACCTTTAAGAAATCCTGCACCGAATAATAACATTTATCTACAAGTAATTCTCTGAAACGTTTTTTAAATTGTTGCAACGGTATTTTTTTAATTTGTTCAGGTATTTTATTAAAGATTACAGGAGCCATACAAATCACATTTCTTTTCAATAAGATAGTTTTAAATACACCCGTGCGTAATAGATTCTGGTATTGAGATCTCATAGCTTTACTTTGTTTTCTTGTTTCTATTAAAGTTGCAAATAGACATCGATGTGTTATTACAAATATTGCGAATTCAAGGATATAGAGGCATGGGAAGGTTAATAATTTATGAGACTTAAATATAGGTACGCAACTGTCTGTCACTTTAAGACCAAATATAACTCTCAGGCAGCGCTTTTGCGCTTTGAAAATGCTTTCTCGTTCACAACAGTGACCCCAAAATATTATACCAAATCTTAAGATAGAAATTACTAGAACATGGTAAGCCAGTATATTGTCGATAAATTTACTTTTATTGATAGATTTTGCAACATAAACGCGGCTGTGCTTAAACGTTTACATAATATATATTCTGCTTGCGGCTTCCAAGTAATTTGGCTGTTAATTATGATTCCTAAAATTTTTGTACTGTTTACTTTTTCTATAGTTTGACCATTGTGGTTTATATACATATCTCCCGTAGATATTCGTTGGTAAACTTGCATAATTTTAGTTTTTTGAAGATTAATAACTAAATTATTATTGTCAAGCCACTTTATTAAACTACTAATTGTATAATTAATGTCATTTACATAAGATTCTTTATTTATACATGAAACAATTGATGTGCTATCATCTGCAAATAAAATCATAGGATGAAGTATATTAAGTGGCAGGTCAGGTCAGAAATAATAAAGGTCGGATGGCGCTGCCCTGCGGGACACCATATTTTATTTCTCTAAAAGGCGATATAGATTATAATTCCCTTCTAGATCCTAAACACAGGCTCGATATCTCCGTACATTGACTACGACCTTTTAGGTACACGTAGAAACTCACCAACTGCGCAGTAAGCCCTTTGTTTACTTGAGAGGTATCATAAACTCGTATCGATGTTATTGAGACCACCGCTAACTAGCACATAATGTTTTATGACATGTACGCGTTGCTATTAATAAAACCTACAACAATACGTATTTTTTACGTGACATTACTTGTTTGTTTACAAGTTTTGTTTTCTTGCAATGGAGCAATGGAAGCATGTGCTTTCTCAACTCTGATTTAGTCTCTTGTTAAAAGAGCTCATCATTTACTTTTGCTATGCTACAGGCTAAACTTGCTGGGCTTTAAAAGGTGGCTGGCACAATCTGGATGCGGAAGGCGGAGGACAGGGTGTTGTGGCACAGACTGGATGCGGAAGGCGGAGGACAGGGTGTTGTGGCACAGACTGGATGCGGAAGGCGGAGGACAGAGTGTTGTGGCACAGACTGGATGCGGAAGGCGGAGGACAGGGTGTTGTGGCACAGACTGGATGCGGAAGGCGGAGGACAGAGTGTTGTGGCACAGACTGGATGCGGAAGGCGGAGGACAGGGTGTTGTGGCACAGACTGGATGCGGAAGGCGGAGGACAGGGTGTTGTGGCACAGACTGGATGCGGAAGGCGGAGGACAGAGTGTTGTGGCACAGACTGGATGCGGAAGGCGGAGGACAGGGTGTTGTGGCACAGACTGGATGCGGAAGGCGGAGGACAGAGTGTTGTGGCACAGACTGGATGCGGAAGGCGGAGGACAGGGTGTTGTGGCACAGACTGGATGCGGAAGGCAGAGGACAGAGTGTTGTGGCACAGACTGGGTGCGGAAGGCGGAGTACAGAGTGTTGTAGCACAGACTGGATGCGGAAGGCGGAGGACAGGGTGTTGTGGCAAAGACTGGATGCGGAAGGCGGAAGACAGGGTGTTGTGGCACAGACTGGATGCGGAAGGCGGAGGACAGGGTGTTGTGGCACAGACTGGATACGGATGGCGGAGGACAGGGTGTTGTAGCACAGACTGGATGCGGAAGGTGGAGGACAGGGTGTTGTGGCACAGACTGGATGCGGAAGGTGGAGGACAGGGTGTTGTGGCTCAGACTGGATGCGGAAGGCGGAGTACGGAGGGTTGTAGCACAGACTGGATGCGGAAGGTGGACGACAGGGTGTTACGGCACAGACTGGATGCGGAAGGCGGAGTACAGAATGTTGTAGCACAGACTGGATGCGGAAGGTGGAGGACAGGGTGTTGTGGCACAGACTGGATGCGGAAGGTGGAGGACAGGGTGTTGTGGCACAGACTGGATGCGAAAGGTGGAGGACAGGGTGTTGTGGCTCAGACTGGATGCGGAAGGCGGAGTACGGAGGGTTGTAGCACAGACTGGATGCGGAAGGTGGACGACAGGGTGTTACGGCACAGACTGGATGCGGAAGGCGGAGTACAGAATGTTGTAGCACAGACTGGATGCGGAAGGTGGAGGACAGGGTGTTGTGGCACAGACTGGATGCGGAAGGTGGAGGACAGGGTGTTGTGGCACAGACTGGATGCGGAAGGCGGAGTACGGAGTGTTGTAGCACAGACTGGATGCGGAAGGTGGTGGACAGGGTGTTGTGGCACAGACTGGATGCGGAAGGCGGAGTACAGAGTGTTGTAGCACAGACTGGATGCGGAAGGCGGAGGACAGGGTGTTGTGGCACAGACTGGATGCGGAAGGTGGAGGACAGGGTGTTGTGGCACAGACTGGATGCGGAAGGCGGAGTACGGAGTGTTGTAGCACAGACTGGATGCGGAAGGTGGTGGTCAGGGTGTTGTGGCACAGACTGGATGCGGAAGGCGGAGTACAGAGTGTTGTAGCACAGACTGGATGCGGAAGGCGGAGGACAGGGTGTTGTGGCACAGACTGGATGCGGAAGGCGGAGTACAGAGTGTTGTAGCACAGACTGGATGCGGAAGGCGGAGGACAGGGTGTTGTGGCACAGACTGGATGCGGAAGGCGGAGGACAGAGTGTTGTGGCACAGACTGGATGCGGAAGGCGGAGGACAGGGTGTTGTGGCACAGACTGGATGCGGAAGGCGGAGGACAGAGTGTTGTGGCACAGACTGGATGCGGAAGGCGGAGGACAGGGTGTTGTGGCACAGACTGGATGCGGAAGGCGGAGGACAGGGTGTTGTGGCACAGACTGGATGCGGAAGGCGGAGGACAGAGTGTTGTGGCACAGACTGGATGCGGAAGGCGGAGGACAGGGTGTTGTGGCACAGACTGGATGCGGAAGGCGGAGGACAGAGTGTTGTGGCACAGACTGGATGCGGAAGGCGGAGGACAGGGTGTTGTGGCACAGACTGGATGCGGAAGGCGGAGTACAGAATGTTGTAGCACAGACTGGATGCGGAAGGTGGAGGACAGGGTGTTGTGGCACAGACTGGATGCGGAAGGTGGAGGACAGGGTGTTGTGGCACAGACTGGATGCGGAAGGCGGAGTACGGAGTGTTGTAGCACAGACTGGATGCGGAAGGTGGTGAACAGGGTGTTGTGGCACAGACTGGATGCGGAAGGCGGAGTACAGAGTGTTGTAGCACAGACTGGATGCGGAAGGCGGAGGACAGGGTGTTGTGGCACAGACTGGATGCGGAAGGTGGAGGACAGGGTGTTGTGGCACAGACTGGATGCGGAAGGCGGAGTACGGAGTGTTGTAGCACAGACTGGATGCGGAAGGTGGTGGACAGGGTGTTGTGGCACAGACTGGATGCGGAAGGCGGAGTACAGAGTGTTGTAGCACAGACTGGATGCGGAAGGCGGAGGACAGGGTGTTGTGGCACAGACTGGATGCGGAAGGCGGAGGACAGGGTATTATGGCACAGACTGGATGCGGAAGGCGGAGGACAGGGTATTGTGGCACAGACTGGATGCGGAAGGCGGAGGACAGGGTGTTGTGGCACAGACTGGATGCGGAAGGCGGAGTACGGAGTGTTGTAGCACAGACTGGATGCGGAAGGCGGAGGACAGGGTGTTGTGGCACAGACTGGATGCGGAAGGCGGAGGACAGGGTATTGTGGCACAGACTGGATGCGGAAGGCGGAGGATAGGGTGTTGTGGCACAGACTGGATGCGGAAGGCGGAGTACGGAGTGTTGTAGCACAGACTGGATGCGGAAGGTGGAGGACAGGGTGTTGTGGCACAGACTGGATGCAGAAGGCGGAGTACGGAGTGTTGTAGCACAGACTGGATGCGGAAGGTGGAGGACAGGGTGTTGTGGCACAGACTGGATGCGGAAGGTGGAGGACAGGGTGTTGTGGCTCAGACTGGATGCGGAAGGCGGAGTACAGAGTGTTGTAGCACAGACTGGATGCGGAAGGCGGAGGACAGGGTGTTGTGGCACAGACTGGATGCGGAAGGCGGAGTACGGAGTGTTGTAGCACAGACTGGATGCGGAAGGTGGAGGACAGGGTGTTGTGACACAGACTGAATGCAGAAGGCGGAGTACGGAGTGTTGTAGCACAGACTGGATGCGGAAGGTGGAGGACAGGGTGTTGTGGCACAGACTGGATGCGGAAGGCGGAGGACAGAACGTTGTGGCACAGGCTGGATGCGGAAGGCGGAGGACAGGGTGTTGTGCCGTATCCTAGGAGAGGCCTATGTCCAGCGGTGGACTGCGATAGGCTTAGTTGATTGGTGCAACACTTATAACTTTATTTTACTTTTTTTATTTAAACGCTTGGTTTGTTGGCTTAATTTCCCACACTATCAAAAAGTGTAAGAAGGAGAGATAGATGTTGTTCTCTATGATAATTTGTGGATTTATTTTATTTATTTTTACTTTATTATTAACATTAATCTGCTTACCTGCAGACAATTATTACACAACTAACTATTTACACTAGATCTAAGATGTTCTAAGATCTACTTCGTCCATCATTATCTACGTTGAAAAACAGCATCAACGGATTGATGACCTGTCCTTTGGCTGCTACGATTGATGATTGTTAGTAACATGAGCTATGACCGCACATTTTAATTTGCATAGAAAAGAACGTCGATCTTTGATATCACCTTGCCAACTCTGTTAACTATTACGGCATACACAGATGTTGAATCACATCAAGGGTCCTTCCCAATGGAGTGGTAACCTAGATCACGTGCGTGTGCGCACATACAGCTGCTGACGTCATCGGGAAGAGGGCTTTACTCTCGGGAAGTAATGGCGGTTGTAGACTTACCGAATTTTGGGAACTGACATTTTAATTTTTCGAGTCAAGAAATGTTTGTTTTAAGTATTGAATGCCACGCCGAATTCTTTGCTTGTTATTAATCCTGAATTTCACCAGGCTGATTCAGAAAGAAAGAAAGTACATACATTTATTCAGCACAGATTCATCGCACAAATACCCTTCAAAATATTTTCGTTTTATGTTACACACTTTTGTTTTATCTTATGAAGCTGTTTTATATACTCGTATACGAGTATCTATGGCATTAGCGCTTGCAACCAATAAACCAAAGAGGCAGTATTTGTTGATTCATTATTAGAATTAAATATTGATTGTAAAAAAAAGCAGGAGACGGAGAGAGGAAAAGCAAGTCGTGTTTTTACAACTTCTGCCGTAGGCGCCACCCATGAAATAAAAACTCTCCTAATAGATTTGTTTCCTTCACCACAACAAAACAAGCCATCAACATCTAGTGTTCTGTGAAATAAACAATATAAAGTCTTCGGGGCCGCAAATAATGTTGTTTTACTACCATTACTCAGTTTGTTTGGTAATAAATTGGTAATGGACGTCCCTTTATTGTAAGTACTTTTACATTTCGAAGAAATAGTAGATGGTTCCAGTGAGGTCTTCCTTCTGTATCGACTTTCCTTATTGCTTGTGGTTAAAAAACAGTTTGATGTATTAGTTTTTTTCGTACACTTTGAACGAGCTTGATTTTATAGTAGGTATAGTTCGCTTTTATTGCCTTCTAAATGTGAGGAGCTAGAATTCGGTTCATGGACTTTATTGAATGAAGAATGCTTTTACCGGATTATGTGTGTGACTATAATAGCACATATACTTCTTCGTCAATTCAGCTATCATCTTTAGGACATTGCCACTTTTGGGGGGTTCCTTCTTTATATTAGCTGATCTATGTACTTTCTTCATGTAGGACTTGAAATTATAAATGCTTTTAGAACCAATTACATGGGACTTAAACATAACTGGCGAAATGTGGTTGTGCTATAGGTACACTTCTGCCTAACCCTTCGGGGAATTCAGGCGTGATGTTTTGTATGTATGTATCTCCATTATCAACATTAGAGTATTCAAATTCTTTGTCGATATCTTTATGTTCTTCTGGAGTCATTATTATATTAACATTTCGGACGTTTAATTCAATATCTTCATCATTCATACCTTATTCCACGAAACAGTGGGCACGGTCCACGAAACGTATACCAAAATACCCCTTTACTCGCGTATCCTTGAACAGCTTCTGGTTCATTCGCCTCGACTGCTCTATTCTCAATACCAACTAGATCACTGACGTAATGCATGTAACTCCTCATTTCTGATAGCTCATGGATTTTGAGAGTGGTTTAAATTTTTTCAACGAGATGCTTACAGGGAATTTGAGTTGTCCTATTTTGTTTTTACAAAGATGTGGACTGCTATGTTTTGTTGCAGCTTGGACGTTTTTGTATGTTTATCTTCTTCCCTTATTGAGGTCAATCCTTTATTTCTTCCCTTAAATCGAGACCAACGTCGATATATTCAGAAGATTTAAGTACTTCTACATCTTTTTCTTCTATTATTCGTGGTATCGATGTTTCCAAATTATATGAGTTGTACTTTTACTATAGTTGTACTTGTGAATCCTCCTTTCGGTCGAGAAATAATGTGCACGTTAAATCCTTGTACAAACTTATAAAAAAACTCAGAAATACATTCTGGAACATAAATAAAGAATCTATCGATATTCTTTTAAACCAAACATATAAAACTTTTCCAATATCCAAATACTTCCAAACCATCAAACAGCTATATACTCGTACATCATTTCTATAGAAAAAAGCTTAACGGCTACATTTAAAAGAGTTCAAGACAGGAGAGCATCTTCCCAGAATCAGTCTTTAAAGTTCGACAACCCGTGTTAGTACTTATCTTGTCGTAAATTTATTTATACTGTGATCGATATAAGCTCTTACGATTTTAAGGTTCCGAAAACGGGATTTACGTCACAGTGAGGTTACTAAATTTAGAACGGTAGGCCGGCTGTGAGTGAGTAGCTGAATGATGTTATAGGTAGATTATACATATACATAAACTCACGCCTTCTTCTCATAGTGGTAGGTAGATTATGTTCATGGACTATTGATGGATGATTGAGGATTTTAATTGTGAGAAGACGTGAATACTTAGACGAAAGGCTGAACCTAGAAATTAATCAGCAGATTAAATTAATTTAGAAAGAGAAAATATATCAGTTTGTTCGTTAGAATAACTTGGTATATCCTTATTTATTTTCACATCAGCCGACGAAATGTCAATGTTGCCTGGAGTCGGAAGTAGGTACTGAGAAGCAACTCAAAAAGTTTATCGAATATCTATTAAAACTTGTGAGCTTGAAGTGAGCTGTCAATAGTGTCTCTAGCATCATATGGAATAATATTGTGAGATTTTTACAGAACAGAGGAGCTGGGCCGTTCATTGCTTGCTTTGCTGTGTTTAAAATAATACAATACGGTGAATAGACCCACCGAGAAACGGCACTGGCCCCATTTTTTAAGCCGAAATGTATGTGAATTTAGGAATTAAGTTATCTACCGTTTTACAAGTTCAAGCTAACAATACAACGGTGACCTTAGGACATAAAAAGTACTACAAAGTTCTAAATCCGGATAGTACGTCACTAGCTTACAGAAAGCTACTAAACTTAGAACTACATCGTAAACCAGGCTATTCGGTGGAACTAATAAGGTGTCTATTTGGAGATGGATTCAATGAAAAGGGCAGAGGAAAAGATATGAAGTTTGAAGGTGTTTTACGATTTTTATATGGCTTTGGTAAACCTAAGTTAGGAGATACAGGGATGGTGAGGATTGTGGAGCAGTGGACTATTGTAATGGTATGATTAAAGTTAATAATGTGAGGAGTAGGATCTATGGTTCGATTGCCGATACTTACTTAAAGTGATCAAGTGATTTCGTGATATTTGGAAAAATATGAAGAAAGGTAAAGAAGTCAGTGCTGTGTGAACCATCGAATCGAATCCACATAGGTTAGGTACTTGTTAAAAACTTGTAATATATAGTTTAACGGCTCAATAAGGGTGTTATGATTTGGTGGACGCGGCATTTAATAGTCCTCCAGGTAGAATTTCGGTAATGATGGCCAATCTCAGCGGATACTATAGCTATTGGCGTGGATTAATATTACTTATTATATATAGCGTACAAGTGACAAGTGTGTGCGCAGACATAGGTGCACTCTCTCTATTTCCTCACTCACATGCCATTTACCTAGTAAAGCAACATAGGATAAGCTATATTGTCATAGATGTGAGGATTTCTCGCAAAAAAGAAAAAATGTACGTACCGCAAAAATTACATAAGATTCATCCTACAAACCCGAAAGCTTTTCAAGCGGGCAATTCCGCGGGCACAGCGATAATCCCACATAATGATATAACTGCCAAGTTAACCTCACTTCCTTCTGACGTCATCCCTGTATATAGCTCGCAAATCTGGGTTACCCGAACAACTGGGTTACAGCTTTGTTTTCACGCATTTTCGCGCGAAATGTTTTATGTAACCCCTTTTTTTATACGTGTAATAAAATCAATGTTGTGTGATGTAATCTTTCAGGATTTCGTAATATGCGAAATGTGGAGCTTTTCGTCGACTTGTTTTGATGTGGAGCTGATCTTTAGAGGTAAAGAGACTCAGGTGTTCATTACGAATTTTTTTAGGACCTGATGAAAGTCAGCGAATCATTACTTGTAAAGGTATAACGTACAAGATTTATAACGATACAAGCTGTGCGCCTGGTTCCCATGGGCAAAAATTACGAATTTCCATAGAAACTTTCATCCCCTATTTAACACCTTCAGGGATGAATTTTCAAAAATCCTTTCTCAGACCTCATCTTCGTTATAAAAGGAACTCTTGTGCAAAATTTCAAGCTTCTAGACCATAAGTTTTCAAACTTAGTTTGCCCACCGCCTACTTTGAGTTGTTTTTTTTTCTAGAACCCCCCAATTTGTTTTACTTACCATCTGCCGCGAATCTGAAACAGCTATTGCCACGATTATTATTTAAACGTGTAATATTGTATAGTCGTAAGATCCCATCTCAACGCCCCCTAATTTTCTCTGGTTCTTCTACTGCCCCCCTGAAAGTCTCAAACGCCTACGAGGGGGCGGTATCTCCCACGTTGAGAACCTATATTCTAGACCCAGCGGTTTAGGCGGTACGGTGGCTATCAGTAAATGAATGAATTTAAGATTTTTATTAAGTAAATCTAGTCGGCTGAGACAAGTTAATTGAAACTGTCAATCATGCAAAGTCAAGAACAGCACTGCTGAAACTGTCATGCCAAATGAAGGTCGAAAAGGGGCAAATTACCCAAATGACTGCGCTTGGCAGTGGTGTTGATGATTGCAGTTGTAATTTGCACTTAGCAGACAGAAGAATGGTGCTAACCATTTTCTTCACTTAATCCTAGAAATGAGAACCATGAGCTATGCATAATCAGCCTATAAAGTTCCCAGTATTGGGACACAGGCCTCCTCTCTTCGAGAAGCACTGGGCTGTAATCTACCACACGGGCCCAGTGCAAGTTGGTACATGTCACATGTGTTCGAGTTTTTGGTTCCAGGATTTGCCGGTTTCCTCACGATGTTTTCCTTCACCGTTTTGAGAGCAGTGCTGATGAAATTATTTACTTATAGTAAAGCGCCTGGCTGGGGTGAATCTCACGAACTACAACTCATAAGTCGGGGCCGTTACCACTGGGCCACCGCTGCTCTCGTCAGCAATGAGCTATCATGATATATACCAACTGCCTGTTCATTGCTGGCAGAAATAAAAATATAAACATAGACTTCTCTAGTCCATTATTATACTGTCCTTGAAAAACCCGATCGTCCTACTTTTAACTCCCAAATGTTTGTGTGTTCTACTTTTATTTTGTAACACTTTCGATAACACCAAACATCTGAAGCAACACAATTGGAATTTAATTATTGTATTTCGACATTTATGCACCCGTAAATTCATTTCATGACTTCTTGAGGAATCTAGAGATAAAAAAAGGTTTTTATTAAATTGGAACTAGCAATTTAAGGCTCCTACAAACAGGTGCGACACGCGACTTGTGTCGCGCTGTCGCGTCGCGGCTGTCTGTCATCCGTCAAAGGGATAATTCAGAAAGTTCGTAAAAAAAGAACAACTATTTACACATGCATCAAAATTGTCTATCTACTGGTGTATAGGATTAAATTATTTTTTTCACGAGTCTGATTTCATTTTCATACGGAACGTTAATAAGTTATTATTATTATATTATTATTATGACGAGTAGAATCACCCTCTAGATAGATGCAGGTGACCAAATCACCATCCTTTATAGTTAATAGACGACTAATAGACGAAGTATGGAGGGGGAAGATATGCTTTACCGATCTCAAATAAAATTGAGATAAGGGCAGTGAAAGATGACGATGATGTATCATAGATAATAGCACATACTGTAGCCATGTTTTCACAGCAACATTAAGGCGCTTCCCCGACCAAACGACCTTGAACGTTCGGTCCTTCTCTGTCCCGTCGCTAAGTCTTGCTCTGTCTCGCTCCCTGCGCACGCTCATTTATCATAAAATTCACAAGACATAGAAATAATTTTTGTATAAAAAGACAAGCGATGTTTTGAAATAAAATAAAACGTGAATTATTTAGATTTTTAAATTATCTATCCATTAGTGTAATCCTCAAATTAATAGAACGTCACCTTTAGCAAAATATGCATGCAATCAATCATTTTAGTCACTTTTTTTACAAGGAGATTTTAAATGTATTTATAACACATAAAAACAAATAAGAACGTGAAATGTGATGATAGGATATCGAATATTAATAATGTGCTTTTAGATGTAGTTTATTACCCATAGTGAATGAGTTAATAGCCTCTGAATAACGCACTATGGCAAGGTTTTGGTCGGGGTACCGCCTGTGCTGGAGAGATTCCATTAATCTATTTCACTTGGCCCCCAGATCCAATCACAAGACGTCAATGAAAGGCGATCGATCAAAGTCTTCGCCAGATACGCCAGTATTTACTATCGTTGTTTACCGAAAGGATAACAAGAGCTAACGTGGGGGTAATTAGTTGACTGTTTATTGAATTTAAAGATGTCATTATAATCGATGTTGGTAATTCACTATTAAGTACAACTTTAGTGCAGTTAGATGTATGCAGATAATATGGCTTTATAGAAGTATAATCATTAGAATCAGTAATACTTAAAATCAGTATTCACTTAAAATATCAGTTTTTTTTTGTGTAAACTCCGCAGACGTGATGGGTATTTAGAGTACCTACCAAGATACCTATCCTCGGCTGGTCCTCTAACAACTTCGCAATAACCTCATACATTACAAGTTGCAACACCCAGAAACCCCTTATCTATTAATAGCCTTATCAAAACTCGTTCCACTTTTGATTTCAAACTAATTAAGTACTAGTTTTATCAATCTCAGTATTCGTATCTATCGCTATCAAGTATACGGCGCACTGCTGTCCAGCGATATCCGGATATCAATTTACGTTCCTGTTGAAATCCACTCGAAACCGGTTTGAACTACTGATAAACTGTCATAAAGTATGTAATCATTTGCTAGAACCACTTGAGGATTGGTCATATAAACGAGCTTGGGATAGCGTAGTTGATGGAGATTGAAATTAATGTAGTCTTGTTCCTAAACAATTTCGAGTCAGCCAATGTGTGCCACACAGTTCGGGCTCACCTACGTCTGAAGACATGAAAGAAATGTCCATCCGCCAAAGGAGAAGTTTGCGCGCTTTGACCACGCTTTTCTCGTTTCTCAACTCTCCCACCTCTCCCTCTTATCTTATGTCTCACTTTCATTATCTATGTTCTTCACACGCTAAGAATCTGCGTTCTTCCAACAATCTTCTCCTTCTCTGTCCTTTTCATACTTCTGATTTTATTCATTCTTCCTTTCATATTCAGTCCAGTCTTCTGTGGAATGCGCTTCCTCTTGAAATCAGGACGGCTACCAGTCGGTATGCATTTAAGCGGAAATTGCAGAGTTATTTTCAAAATAAATAGCGTAGAGTCATCTCAATTACCTCCTTGCCTTTTTGTTTATATATATAGTATATGTATAATGTAGATATATATTATAGTAAATATGTATGTATGTATATTATAAATTTATATTCTGTTTAGGTACTTGTATACTTATTTTATTTATAAATAATTATGTTGTCTTTTTTTTTTTATTATTATTAGTAACGTCTGTTATACAGAGCACCTGCCATCTTATCTCTTCACCACCCTTGGTTGACTGGTAGAGAATGCCTAGGGCATAAAGTCCGCCTTTGTATACTATTGTGTGCGAGAAGTTTTAATAAATAAATAAATATATATGAATCACTAGGCCTGTAATCCAGCACCAGAGACGTTGCTGGCCACTGCAGACCTCATCCTCATTCATCATATCTCTTCTCCTATCTCAATTTATAACGGACGCCGCAACATGTATTTTTCTTCAATAATTCTCTATTAGTCATCATCTCGGTAGTCATCCCCTTTTTAGTCATATCATCATTTCATGATAATTTTTAACATTAAGCAAAGTTTGTAATTAAACAAGAAACAACAACAACAACAACAAGAAACAACAAACAAGAAACAAGAACAAGATGAACAAGAACAAGAAGCAACAAAAAGAACAAGAACAAGAACAACAACAACAACAAGAAGAACAACAACAACAAGAACAAGAATAAACAACTCCTCAACTCAACAACAACTCAACAACTCAACTCAACTCAACTCAACTCTCAACTCTTGTGAACAAGATTTAGGTATCTATCTACTCGTCACTTTGTACATTTTAGGGTTCCGTAGTCAACAAGGAACCCTTATAGTTTCGCCATGTCCGTCTGTCCATCCGCAGCTTAGGTCAGAGACTCTTAGTACTAGAAAGCTATAATTTTGCATAGATATACATATGAATCACGCCGACGACGTAATGTGGGGATGTTTATTTTTTCTCGTCTGTCCCATGGTTGTGGGGTATCGTTGGATAGGCCATTCAAATATATTACGGGTTAAATTAAGCTTTATACTGATAATTTTTGTCCATCTATCGTTTGGTATTCCTCTACTCATATAGTCATCCACATTCATAATTAAAACTTTCCTCACGACAAACCTAAAAAATATTTTTTCTTAATTCCGATACAATACGACAATTGGACATAAAATACACTACATTATATATCAGAAGTTCTTTGTCTCTGTCACTCTCTGTAATCATCTGTCTTCTCTTTGCTGCGTTCTACACTTGCCTTTTTATTGTTTCCAAATTCTTAGTCAAAGTCAAATCATTTATTTCAAATAGGCACTTAAGAGGCTTACAAGAGCTAAAGCGCGGTCACTGTTGGATTGGATAGAAAAGAAAGAGACGCGCGATGACACAACTCTGGTAATTTATTGCAAAATATGAAGCAATTATGGATTTACAAAAAATGTATTAATTGGACTAAAAAACTAAAATACTATTACCTTAGTATATTACTTGTAGAATAATCTGTAAAAAAAAAACCTGAATGTTTGCATGTATATTAGTATGGTTTTTAATCGTTAAAATATTTTTTTAGAGGTATCTTCGTGTTTTTTTTCTATTAAATCAATTATTATATCAAGTTAATTTTATTATGTTTTATACACACTATCTAGCTAGCATATATCCAGAAGAATATCATATATTTTTCTGATTTTGGTTACTGCAGTAGATCATATATTTTTAGGCATTATAAATTTGCGTTAAGGTCATGTAGTCCCCTTAAAATATAGTATTTTGAACGTCAAAATTTACAAGTAAATAGAGTTGAAACAATTAATCATCTTTTTTATTCCTGAGAATCATTAAGCTAAATGAACAGCACCATAATACTGCGTAACACACTCAATCAAGCCGAGGATTTTAAAGGAAATTCCTTAACCATTGCTTCCTAGGTTCGAAAAATTCGTCTGCTCCACAACGTAACTAACGCAATGAATATTTTGTATGTCACGCAATTACACCACAGGCTTACTTTTAGAATACTAATGAAAAGTACTTACCTACTCCCGCGTCTCCGCTAAAGGACGAAGACCCATAGCGCGTAGCTCAGCGTTTTGAGGACGAGGCTTTTGGCTACTTTTTTATTGACTAAACTACCACTACTTGAACTATTATTGAAAAAAAAAAAAAAATTTTTTTTTTTTCTGTATCTTGGAATGCCAAGTTCTAATCAACTCTATTAATATTGTCAAATTAACCCCCTAATAAATAAACATACAGTACCTATTCATACAATTTCGTCTGATGAAGATACAAGAGAGAAGGTGCGGCTGCGGTCAACGGTGTTGTTTTCCAATTGGTCTGAAAGTGAAAGGAAAACGCAGTAAGATATTATTAGCTATGTATTTATTGATAACCTTGTGGTCAAACCGCCGCCGCCGGCGATGTGGAACTGTGGGCTTAGCACGAACGCGCGGATTAAACGTACCGAATAATTTTAAAATAGATAATACTCGTTTCACACCTAATATTTACATAGTTTTAAGAGTTTATTCATATCTATGAGTGATACTTTTATTGTGTTAGTCACAAAAACTTAAACCAAAATGCAATATGAAAATTCAAATGTTAGTTGTATTTTCGATAAAATAATCATTCGAATTAACGTTACAATTACGTCGCACGTTCGTAGTAGGGCCTCTGAACCACGTCACGGTAACTACGCAATTGAATGCGTAGGTAATTGTTTTTTTATTTGACATTGGATTAGTGTTGGGTCCGCTTGGTATTATCCAGAATTCTATTTTTGTTTTTGTTCTATTATATCCTGCATTTGAAACTCCGCAAACGTGATGGGCGATAAACGACCAACCATAAAAAAGATTTGATGTTTTTTTTTAAGTTATACTTGATTTAACTACAACTACAGCCAAAGAGCACGGGCGTTCATCCCATTTTTTTTTAAATTTAATCATAATAAGATATAGATGCGATAGATATCTGATGCGGAGTTTCGCTAGCTAATTTAATTTGACCTTGTATAAATTTAGTACTGCTAGAGATGTCGTGGAATAAAATCATTGTTTTATCAAATTGACAAAATATTGGGGTAAAGTGTGCTCCATACACTCTTACTAATTTGGTTCCTTGACCTTATTTAAGCTAATGTGATGTTCCTAATCAATTATTGGGAAAGTGGACGGATATACTACCTAGATAGTATTTACTATCGTATTACACAGCGGTTAACATCTACAAAAGTGACAGAGTGCGCCAATAATTACTCAATTTGCCTGTTTTAAAAGTTTTCTTTGACAGTTTCTCTCAACAGTAACATGTTAGCTATCATAACACCACGCTAGACTGTTGGCAAACCCTGTTTCATAGTATGTGTAATTTACTAATGATCCACGTGATCCAAACACGTGGTATTTCGTAAACATACCACAAATCAGCTGCGAAGCATAACTGTTGTCACGTGTATCTCAAAAGACACGCATTAGTGAGTGTTTTGTTTATTTTAATGTGCTCCTGTATTATGTTTTACGTTTATTTTAGTGTTAATGGGATCTTGTGAATTTTGAATACAATGTATGTAGTGTAGTATGTTTTGGCAGGTAGTAGAATACAGGGTCAAATTAAATTAGCTAGGGAAACTCCGCAGACGTGATCGGTATCGCTAGCTAAACTTGATAAAACAAAAAAATAAATTAATCTAATGATTTTTTTTCGTTCATTGATCGCAGTTAGTGTATTCATTTGAAATATCAGCTTAAAAATCAGTGTTTTTTATGTAAACTTCACAGACTTGATTGATACCGATATCGAAACACAATAAAACGTACTTTTTCAACTCGTACTTCATGTACCAATAATACCAGCGGTCGTTGACCCCTAAAAAAATATCAAATCTTTTTAATTTAAATTTTCTCTTGTTTAGATATCGGTACCCATCACGTCTACGAAGTTTCGCTAGCTAATTTAATTTGACCCTGTATACATTTAGTACTGAAGTTGATATAATTTTCTTTTGTAATTTTCCTTTCCATCGTAGTCATCAGGTGCCAAAGTGGATAGTCGTAGTTTTTAATGATTGACGACTTTTTTTTTGAGATCTGTTTATATCTACAAGCTTTATGCCCGGTTGATGGCAATAGGCTCGCCCCCTATTACATGGGACTTAAACATAACTGGCGAAATGTGGGTATACTTTAGGAACCTACACCTCTGCCTAACCCTTCGGGGATTACAGGCGTGATGTCATGTTATATCTCCAAACTCTTCACTTCAATTATATAAATAGGTATTTCGAGTCTTGCAGGGCCAAAAACTTCGACCATCCATTCATTTTGGACATAGAGTTTAGTATAAATCATTCAATAATACTCGTAATAATTAAGGTAAGTATCCATTGAACGCTGTCACTTATCTGTCGTTCACTCTTCGATTAGTAAACGAAGCACGATCGTACATAATTGTTAATGTATGTACATCCTTGTCATTAGGATATGAGTTACTATAGGAAGAATGTTTAATATCTCAACACTTTGTATGTTTTAGTCATAATGCGACCCGATATCCGGCTACAGTCTATTAAGAGTTGGCCACACTGTGTAATTTTTTTTTATTTTTTTTGTGAAAATGGCTTTCTGGATTTACTTAGGTATTTATAATGGGTTGTGTGGACATTGCATCCCTTTTTTTCACAGATTATTAAAGGCCGGCTGCGCATGGGTCGTTGCCCGGAATGTTACCATTTTATAAGTATTATGTTTATTAAACATTGAATTCGGTATAATGTATTTATCTTATTTCACTTTTTTTTTGTTATTGACGTCATCACGTCATCTCCGGCTGTCGCTGAAAATCAGCACTGGGGCTCTGTCTCGCATACGGTCGCAGCATTATGCTGAGTGATTGCGGTTTTGCGTACATGTGACGCATATTTTCCCCCAACTATTTTTTTTTGTGTGTTTTTCTCTGCGTCATGTTTACCGCAAATAAACTTATTTTCTTTCTTTCTTTTATTTGTATCCTTCCTTAGCTTAATGACAACGGCAAACATAAACTTTTGCCCTGCAATTTGTGCTCAAGTTGTAGAAGACGATAAAAATATTCTAAGACAAAGTGATTGATAAGAAACTCAGGTAAAAAAGACGAAGTTACAAATATTATTGTGTCTCTTCCAAAAGTATGAAAACCTATATTTCTAATCCAGAGACAGAAAGATGTAATTTTTCTGGTGCTGTGGTGATCAGAAATGAAGTCATTCAGAAAAGAACCGGTAATACCGACATAGGTTGTAGAGCTGAAGTGGGAGTAGGCTGGCCATGGTTGTCGCAAGACCGATGGCCATTGGAGCAGACGGGTCCTGGAGTGGAGATCGCGTATCGGCAAGCTAGATGGACCGACGACGTTAAAATGGTGGCTGAGACAGACTGGATGCGGAAGGCGGAGGAGGCAGAGGTGTTGTGGCGTAGCCTGGGAGAGGCCTATGTCCAGCACGTTAATTATGATGCCATGCCAACTTGTTCGTGAACTTCTGTCTACTGCAATGAAAACGTAATGAAGGTAAACAAAGATCAAACATGAACGTTGTGTCCAAGCCCTTACTTGAGGAAATGTTGTACAAATGTTCAACAGAATGTGCTCGGAATAATTTATCTTTCGTGTGTCCTCGTCTTATGATAATTGTTCGCTATATAGAGCGACATGCAGGAACGCACTTTAGTTTGCTATTTAGAAAATTAAAATAGTACCTACCTTACCTACTTTAGCATGACCATTGCGGTTTCAACCTATAAAGTTATTTTTTCTAGTTCATATAACTGCGGTCATCCATTTTTCAAATTTTGACGTAAACAAGGCTCTCAACTGAAAATACTTGAGTTGCTGAAAAAAAAATTGAAACCAGTCGATTTTTATAAAATTTCGTCTCATTTGATACTGAGTCATGAAAATTTTATTTATTATACTTTACCTTAATTCCTAATCATGTTTCAAGTTATTATGTTCTCTTATCTGCAATCTCTGCAGGCAACCAAGTTATATTGTTGAGTCCTGCACAAATGTAAGGTTCTTCGAATTTGCTGTAGAACCAGTTATAAAGGGCTGCCACCGGCACTTTTTCCGGGTACCGGACTATTCACCAAGCAGGTGAGCTTTTGTTTTGCTTCTACCAGCCGCATAGAATCCTTGGATTTCGAGAGCGGCAAGCCCCTTTTGGCCCGCGATACACGATCGTCGTATCACCTGCGATTCTGTTGAGGCGTGCTACGCTTTGAAGTCGCGGTTCGTCGCGACTGACTCGTTATTTTAAGCCATCAAACTTAACTATTATAGTTATTAGTACTTTCAGCGTTAACATTTTATTATTAGTTGATCTTTAACCAGGACTGTTTCTATCGGGATAACTTAGGCTCATCTTTATACTTGCAATCGATTCCCTAGTTCGAAATCCAAATGCGTAACAAATATTTGTCATCCGATATACTTTAAGTTTTTTCGTAATCTCTTTTCATAAAAGCCAAAATATTACCTGTTCCATAACGGTTTTATGATATTAAATTTTAACGTTTTAGTTTCTTATTTGCGTTTATTTTTTAAATATAAATAAATTATACGTGTTAAAGTGGTGAATTTTCATTTTAAATTCGGAACACTACATACTTTTTGCTAAAAGCAGTTTTTTTTTGGTTGAATTTAAATTAGAAAATAAAGTTATTTCCTTGTGTCGTTGTAGAAGAAAATTCCTTGATTTTACTTCCACTAACTTTTGCCTATTTTAACAGACGTCTTGAATCATTGAAAGTTTTCTTCTTAGTTAGTCAATCTGGGATCAGTAGTGGTATTTCGGCTCATCTCTGTAATGATAAATTAGTTTTTTTTTCTTTTAATAAACTACGAATAGTGCATAAACAAGCTATCGTCATTAAATTAAAGTCGCATTTCGTGTATGTCTGTGTGACTGATGATGACTGAAGGATTTTGATGCGGTTTTCACCATCATTTAGAGAATTTGTTCCGAAAGGTTTAAGTATAAAATAAAAACTTTTTACAAAAAAAAAAAACAACCGACTTCAAAAAAACACTACAAAGTGAAAAATAACTTTAATTTCGGAAGTCGGTGTCTTTGTGTCTGTATTTTGTTTTTTGCCACCGACTTCCAAAATTAAAGTTATTTTTCACGTTGTAGTGTTTTTGTGAAGTCGGTTGTTTTCTTTGTAAAAAAGATTTTATTTTTCACTTTTTAGTGAGTCAGTTATAAATAAATGTAAGTTACAATAGCCTAATGTCAACTGCTCATCACCTTTTACAAAATATTCCTTTTCCCGATGCTGGGACGTTAATTGTTGAGGAGTTCTACTGTTAAGAACCAAAATCACTGGAGCTGATGGTGAAGCCACCATCAGCTCCATTCCACCATATGCATTGTGACGAACATAAATTGCTTAGCAACTAATATTAAAATCGAATCGCAAACCGTGAAATACTTATTATTGAGAAGTTCCGGTGGCCACCTCTGGTCTTCATCATCAGTTCCACTTCACCGAATGGTGCTTTCCGAGAGCAAATGCACGAGTTACTATCAAAAAATACCCAAATCGCTATACGCGTGCCTATAAAATTTGAGGTATTCCATGGGATCCCCTCATCAGAATTTAACTTGGTGACAATGGGACCACCTCGAGAGCATACCCTTTCAAACAAAAAAAGAATTTTCAAAATCGGTCCACAATTGACGGAGAAATCAGTGAACATACATTAAAACAAAAGTCGAACATATAACCTCCTCCTTTTTGGAAGTCGGTTAAAAACATTCATATAAAACTTAGATATAATACAGAAATATCGAAGTTCTGTCAAGTCGTAATAACCGTGCGAAGCAAGAGCGGGTCGTTGGTACACAATAATTATTTTATTTTTATGCAAAATTCCATAACGTCAATGCAACCAACTCCGCCTCTGCATTCAGACATGACAATAGTGTTCTAAATATAAAATACAGTTTAAAAATAGTTGTCATTGGCAGATCGCACGCGCAAGCCAAAACCAGACGATCACAATAATATACAGCTATATTTTACTACGCGGAAATACAATGGTTAATTAACATTGTATACAATGCAGGCTCTTTGAACATTTTAAAAGACGCAAAAGGAATTACTTTTGATAATGGAGACTCACGAAAATATTTGTGATTTATTTTCAAATAAAAGCAATCTACTTTTTATTATTTTCTTTTTCGATGTCCTTGACACCCTGTATAGAGGTATGTTGTAGAGATACCGCACCGATAGGGTAAAACGGGACCCTATTACTAAGACTCCGCTGTCCGTCCGTCCGTCTGTCTGTCTGTCCGCCATCACCAGGCTGTGTCTCATGAACCGTGATAGCTAGACAGTTGAAATTTTCACAGATGATGTATTTCTGTTGCCGCTATAACAACAAATACAAAAAAAATAAAAAAAAATAAGGTAGCTCCCATACAACAAACGTGATTTTTTTTGGTCGTTTTATAAATAATCGTAGGGAAACCTTCATGCGCGAGGCCGACTCGCACTTGGCCGGCTTTTAAATTATGGTTACCACCTGCAACAATACTTATCAATATTCTATTTTATTATATGCTAATGTTACCTACATACCAAATATTAAGGCGCTTGCCTGACCAAACGACCTGGAGCGTTCGGTCCTTCTCTGTCCCGTCGCTCGCACAGTGGATCGTCCCCATACAAGAGGTCGGACATAGAATTAAAAATTGAAAAAGTATTTAATTGAAAAAAATGAAATATACAGTTCCATTACTCTATTATGGAACTACAAAAAATGTTACTACAATTTTTTTATTTGACCAGTACTTTATGAGCAATTCGATGAAAACTGTTATTTTTCTATGGGAATGGTCACAAAAATGTCTGTATATCATGATTCCCTCCTTGTTTCGATTTGCGGTTTTCACTACTGTTATTTACCCATTTTATGCCACATTTTCTTCAAGGACACATGGTGCCCCCAGCGACCCCCTTCCGAGATATTTTGCTTTTAGTAACTATACTTTTTATTGTATAACTGATGAAATGGAGGTACATTAAGTATATTCATTACTGAGAATAAGTCATCCCTAAGTAGTTCCTTAAATAACAGGTGCATTTGCGATTACTTTAATGACTTATGAACGCTTCTGTTGCCATACAACAAAAGCGTTAATGAGTCCTTAAGTAAAGATTACCAGTACTTGCTTAATCTAATTAGTTATTGTAATTACTATGTTAACAGCCCTTAATCTCTGCATTGTGATTGGATAATGTCATCATTAGCTTAGTAATGACTGAGTCGAATTTACAATAACACATCGAAAAGAAATAGTTTTATGATCAATAAGAAAATATGTAGGTATAAAAATATTTTTTATTTAAATAATATAACACTGTAAAAATAATTTAAAAATAAAACAACTATGTACCCTAAAACAAACTAAAAAATTAAACAACTACTAAGAACTAAATTATAATAGGAAATCAATTAATTAACACGACCATTTAGTTACTAACAAGAATAGAAAAGAAAGAAAAAAAAAAACATTTATTGGCCGATGGGTGGCATAACACAAAACAAAAAAAGAACAGAATAAAAAAAAAATACACAAAAACAAGAAATTAACAAAGAAACTGCTTGTTAATAATAATATTAGGTACTATAAGACTTAAACTATATTTTCTTCATCTTCATCAATAACGACATCATGATCATTATTATCGTCATCATCTTCTTCAACGTCACTACATGCAGCAAGTGTATCAGTTGAAACGTCAATGAACTCCAATTCACTCTGATCAACTATGAGTAAATCGTCTAGTTCACTAAATGAAGACTTTTTGGCTTTATTTGTCATCTTCGGTCGTAACCTGGTGAGAAGAGGATCGGAAGATAATAGCAGATTATGAAGAATGTCTTCATTAGTGGCGATGCTACTATGCTTTCGTGTATGATATTCTCTAAATTTACGAAAATCCTTGTTTCTTGCTTCAGATGCTTCTTCAGACAAAAAACCTATAGGTACTACTGATAAGTGGTCCACTATCTGTGATCCATGAATCAGCAATTTGTGTAAACTTGCTGGCATGTTATACCATGGATATAATTCCACGAATAAATTTGCTGTTTCATCACAATATAATTTAAATTTTTGGACTTGAATTTTTTCGCCTGAGGAAATGCATTGCAAAATAACGGCGAGTCTTCTAATTAAATTAACGTCTAATTTAGTAATTTCCGCAGTCGTTTCAGGGTTTGCAAAAAACCTTCTTGCAGCATTTCCAGTGTTTGTATTGCCACTACCCTGCTTAACAACGTCTAGAAGTAAGCCTGTGCTTAAAGCTTCTTGAATAGCTTCTTTCTCATCTTTAACTTTTTTTTTATTTTCGTCACCTTTTGCTTGCCATGATTTTATGTCCATTCTGTAAGCAATGTGTAATAAACACTCCATAGACCGAATCCAAGCATGCAATGAACTAAATCCATGCTTGTATAAATCTGTATTCACGGGTTTAGCTCTCACTTCTTCCAAGTTATTCATTTCGCTTGGGCGAGCTTTGCACAAATCACACACTGCTGCCGATGTACCAGATATGATTGAATGTACCTTACCATCAATCATGGTTAGCCATAGATTGTGAGTAACAGTAGCATTGCCGCAATCAGTCGGGTTCAGTTCACGAATCTCGGTCTCAAATATTTCCATTTCAGCCTTAACATTCGCTTCCGTTTCTTTCATAAATGTAAATGAAATCGGGCGACAATATGTGGTTGACGATGGCCGATCATTCTGCCACACTATACTTCCACTAGAAGTCACTAACTTAAGCGGTACAAGACTTGCCATAAATACACTGGATAAGTCTTGTTCACTTGTTGTTGTCGTTTGATGGTAAATGCTTTGACTTGAAGCTCCATCAAAACCCCATTTACTGTGAAGCACAAGTGGTTCACCAGCATCAAAATTTGATTCAAGTGAATCGATCAGCCTCCTAACTGTGAGATCAAGGAGGGCTTGGATCCGTATCTTTGCCGAAGTTTCAGTCACAGTTATGTCTTCTTTTGCCGGGTAGCATTTAAGCTTTTCTTTAACTAACAAGTAGTAGCTTGGGTATTTCGCATGACCTTCTTTTAAACTAAAGTCCCGAAGTGTGATGTAACGCCACTTGGATAACTGCAAGTAAACGTAAAGAGCAAGTGCTTTGTGAGTAGGAACTTCACGAAGCGAAGGATTCTGCTTAGTTTCCAGGACATTTAAAACTGTTGAGACGTGTTCAGGATTTTCCAGCAAATTTTTCATTATTCTGGCCATATCATTTTTTCCGGCAGACTTAAGTATACTTTCAACAGTATGCAAAAGCTCATCCGGATGACTGCAACTAGCAACATTTTCATTAACACGTCTTCTTTTGTGTCTAGTCGATAAATCTTCAAAGCGTTTGCGAGGAGATGTATATGTTGAAGTTGATGCATCTGATTTTGATGGACTGACTACCTCTTCTGCCTCATTTTCATTTGCTTCTTCAGTGTCAACAACATTTTCTTTAAAGCAATCTGGCCAAACGATATCGGAATTTAACCACTCTCCATTCTTGTTAATGAACCTGTCGACTGTCCTTCTTGATTGCACCCATTTGGTGTAAACCCTTTAGCAAAATCGTCGACACCAGTTCTTGAGATCCGTCACATCACTTTCACTTAACTGGACGTTAGTACTCGACTTCAATGTGTTAAATAAATTGTCATAGTCACGAAGATCTTTATGATTACGAAGAGCAACGTAAAGATCTAGATAAGTAGAAAACCCACGGAAAGCCATAATGACAACACTTGATAGAAGTTATAATTACAACTGAATTACATTTGCTAAACACACTCAAATATATAGGGCAGCAAGTAGGCAACTAGCAATGAATTTGATAAGCTAATGATGACATTAGACAATCACAATGCAGAGATTAAGGGCTGTTAACATAGTAATTACAATAACTAATCAGATTAAGCAAGTACTGGTAATCTTTACTTAAGGACTCATTAACGCTTTTGTTGTATGGCAACAGAAGCGTTCATAAGTCATTAAAGTAATCGCAAATGCACCTGTTATTTAAGGAACTACTTAGGGATGACTTATTCTCAGTAATGAATATACTTAATGTACCTCCATTTCATCAGTTATACAATAAAAAGTATAGTTACTAAAAGCAAAATATCTCGGAAGGGGGTCGCTGGGGGCACCATGTATCCTTGAAGAAAATGTGGCATAAAATGGGTAAATAACAGTAGTGAAAACCGCAAATCGAAACAACGAGGGAATCATGAGATACAGACATTTTTGTGACCATTTCCATAGAAAAATAACAGTTTTCATCGAATTGCTCATAAAGTACTGGTCAAATAAAAAAATTGTAGTAACATTTTTTGTAGTTCCATAATAGAGTAATGCAACTGTATATTTTTTTTTTCAATTAAATACTTTTTCAATTTTTAATTCTATGTCCGACCTCTTGTATGGGGACGATCCACTGTGCGTCGGGGAGTCTCGCTCTGTCTCGCTCCCTCCACATGCTCATTTATCATAAAATTCACAAAAATAATGAAATTATTTGAATAAAAAAAAACAAGTAAAGTTTTAAAATAAAATAAAACGTGCATTATTTAGATTTTTAAATTATCTATCCATTAGTGTAATCCTCAAATGAATAGAACGCCACCTTTAGCAAAAGATGCATGCAATCAATAATTTTAGTCACTTTTTTACAAGGAGATTTTAGATGTATTTATAACACATAAAAACAAATAAGAACGTGCAATGTGATGATAGGATATCGAACATTAATAATGTGCTTTTAGATGTAGTTTATTACCCATAGTGAATGAGTTAATAGCCTCTGAATAACGCACTATGACAAGGTTTTGGTCGGGGTACCGCCTTAAAAGAAAATCAAAGAGAATATTATACAGCTGACTGCCTCGTTGGTCTAGTGGTCGCAAGCGCTACTGCTGAGCATGAGGTCCTGGGTTCGATTCCCGGGTCGGGCAAAGTGTTATTGGGTTTTTCCATCTGGAATTTTTCGGTAGCAGCCCAGAGTCTGGATTTGTGTCCGGTTGATGGCAAAAGGCTCGCCCCCTATTACATGGGACTTAAACATAAGTAGCGAAATGTGGGTGTGCTATAGGTACACCACTGCCTAACCCTTCGGGGAATACAGGCGTGATGTTATGTTATGTGTGTTATTATACAGGGTATATTACTTACGACCATTACCATGAATTCAGGACATGAATCTGAATGCCCCTACGAGAAAAGGAGATGGAATACGGTGGGCCCAAATGTAATAAGTTGAGATATGATTTAAAAAATTAGTCATATTTTTTATCTTAGAATATGAAACCTCCATTCTCAATCTGGAAGCGGAGAAATATGAGAAAGACAGTTTTCATGAGATTATCGATTGAGTAATCGATTGCACAGTTACAAAAATAAAACCTTTGCGCTAAATAATTAAATCAAAGTAATTAAATGCACAATAATTACTTATATGCAATATAGTGCATATAATTACAATCATATTAAATAAAATATAAATTAATTACTGAAAAACCAATATTAATGATTAGGGATTTCATATCGATTAAAAATAGTCTTCTATTTTTAGTCTATGTCACTGGCATGACAGCTGACTGACATTGAAACTAGACAGTTGCCGACTGCTCATGTTTGCTCACTCGTTTTGAATGCGTTCCCGATTATTCTTCATTTCTCATGACCACTGCTTTGTATTTTACGGATTCCGACCCTGCCCACCTTGTATAACCCTTGCTTTCACACTGGACACCGAAGATCACTCACACGTTTGACTTGGAATTGTTATTTTGGATTTTACCGCCGGCTTGTGGATTGGATATTGTTCAAACTATGGATCGCTGTGTGAACTGTGGTATAAGAACTGGTCACTGCAGTACACTGGGCCGACTGGGCCGACGACCCTTACGCGATGAACTGTACGACGACGATCTGTAGGCTGCTACGCTCATATAATGTGCATGATATGGTACCTTAGCTGGGCTAGGTACCAAGATCCTATAGTACCACCTGCACAATTCCTAGACGACATTTTAATTATAATAGAATACGAATAAAACACTATATTAAATGATTTTTTTATTTTATTTTAGACATCCTTTCCATAACTCCATACCTGTTACCTACCTATGACTTGAGGTCATTGACGTTCATTCCTATGATTTTTCAAACATTTTCTACTAAATATAATAACTATTAGTGTAAAAGAACATATTTTGCACTTCAAGAATCAGCTGTTAGTTAAAGATTGTAACATAACCTCACTTTTACTTAATCTCTTATATCGCTGTTCTCAGATTGACAAAATCCGCAGAATTTTCAGTTAAAGGTTGATAATAATATTTATGCTATTAATTGCCACCACTTTCATCTTTTTACATCCAGGCCCAAGATTGTATGTAATCGTTTCAGTCTCCTTTACGTCGGTTATAAAAAAAAAAAGTTGTTCCATATATTTTAACCGCGTAGGTATTTCTATGAAACTTTTAACTTTTCTATGAAATCGCAGTTTTTTTTTTCATAACCTATTTAAAATGTATACGCTAGGGGTACACCCCTCGGACGGCGAGCAATGGGCAGCTCGCCGTCTGGTAAGGACCAGGCCCAGGTCGACGGCGCGTTGTGTTCCACGCGCGCCTCAAAGAGTTGTCTGCATAATTGACGGGGTCCGATAGGGCCGATGCCTGCCGGGGTCGCGGATTGTTCGAAAGAGTTACCGTGGCCCTGGTGCACAGGCAACTGAAGGAACACGGGTGGGTTTTAGTCAGTAAGAGTCTGAGACGCCCTTCCGCTCCGCCCAGAGCGGGAGAGGTCATTTGATGAATTCAAACCCAAAAAAAAAAAAAAAAAGGGGTACACCCCTAGCGTATACATTTTAAGTAGGTTATGATGGTAACTATTTGCTGAATTCCGGGTTACAGTTTGCACGTCGATGTCCCAGCCACCCTTTAAGTATCTTTAATGGCAATAGGCTTACGCCCTATAACATAATATTATAGGATTTAAACATAACTGGCGAGATGTGGGTGCACATCTGCCTAACCTTTCGGAGAATAGAGGCGTGATGTTATTCTTTACGTATTAACATGCCTAAACCGCTAGGAACAGGTTTAAAAAAAAAAAAAATGAAAAATGTCAAGAAGACAATGAAACTGTCCGCAGACATTTTGATAAATTGTTTCCTCAGCATCTAGGTTTAGGTAAATGTAATGCAATTTTATGTATCGGTCATTGTAAACACCTGAGCAGACGATGGACAATCTGTCCGCGGATACTTTGGAATCGTATGGAAATTCTGGGAGTCTATTTGTCCAACATGTGCGTTATTGCATAGATTTCCATACGTTCTATCGACGCGGACAAATTGTCCATCGTCTGCTCAGAATGTGTTCACTACAAAAATTGTAACGCCAATGAACAAAAATAATAAATGTAGCTGTAAATAAGGGAAACATTTATCCTCCTCGGCTCATTGGTCTAGTGGTCGCAATCGCTACCGCTAAGCATGAGGTCCTGAGTTCGATCCACAGGTCGGGCAGAACTTCTCAGTAGCAGTCCGGAGTCTGGATTTGTGCCCGATTGATGGCAATAGGCTCGCCCCCTATTACATGGGACTGGCGAAATTTGAGTCTTACTATACCTATAGTATATATAGTATATATATATATATATAGACAAAAAACACTTCTGCCTAACCTATCGGGGACTAGAAGCGTAATGTCATGTGTATTAATAATTCAATTTATCACGCCATTCACTGTGGTCTGTGACTCAGCTAAGTATATTACGTATGCCTCTAATCTTAACTGCCGGAAAATCCTGTTACCTACAATTATCACCTGATCATAAGATAATTTAATTTAAACGCAGATAGCAAGCATACGAAACATTTTTATTACTAATTTATAACACTAATAATATTAATTATTATCTATATTTTATCGCTACGTGTCGATAAAATGATAAAGCAAACGATTTCGTATGAAAACGTAAAGGGTTATAATATAAACAAATGCATTTGTATTAAAATCAATCTGTCAAGTCTTTCTCAACTATGTTGGGGTTGGCTTCTAGTCTAACCGGAGGCAGCTGAACACCAGTATTATACATGGAGCCACTGTCTATCTGACCTCCACAACCCAGCTACTTGGAAACACGATACCCCATGGTAAGACTGATTGACCAGACTTATTGGGCTTCTTACTACTCGTAACGGCTGTCAAAGATATATGGATGACAGCCGGGAGTCCCGGGACCAGTGATTTAACATGCTTTACGAGGAGTCTCGATATGTAATGGATGGTCACCCATCCACGGACCAACCGCGGCAAGCATAGCCTAAACTTCGATCGACCCGTGCGGCTGTTATTAATTAAAAACATACGTAATAACTTTTTTAAATTCAAACATGAAAACTTTATTCATTTTCATTCGCGAAAAAGTTTGGAGTTCTGTTCTGGCTGCATTGTTTTAAAATTAATTTTGTTGTTTGAATGTTTTTGTTTTTTATTATTTCTCTATAGCTTTGATGTTATTATTATTTTTTAACTCAAAGTAGAGTTATTGCTTTCCATTTTCAAATAATATTTAATGTGGGTAATTGCGTAAGACACGTATCTACAGTGGCAATACCTTTCATTTGGAAAATTCAGCAACATTCATTCGTTTTGTGATTTTACGTGGTCGAGCAGACGGAATTTTCAAACATAAGAAGCAATGGATTAGCAACTTCCTTCAAAACCCATAGGATTATGATTGAAAATTTGATACGTAATTGAAGTGCTGTTTTTATTTAACTTTTTATAAAAAATATTGATTCTTTGATGAAATTATTGCGTTCTTGTAAAAACAAGAACGCAATAATTAGCTAGTACTTGTACAATTTACAACGCCACATGCGAACTACGCGTCACACTGATGTCACGCAAAAGCCTGCATCGCGCAAGCAGAGTTTACCGTGCAACTAGCTTAGATACAACGTTTCGTCATCAATAATTGTCGGGCAGTAGCCCGCCAGACACGACACCCGTCTGATCGAAGTATCCTCCATTTTCTAAGGAGGATGAGTGAACTTTACACACTGCTCCTCATCCTCTATATACTTATTTTCAAACTTTTCTTTGTAGTAACAGTTTGAATTATGTAGAATAGGTCGTTAGTGAAGTATTTTGCTCAGATTGTTTAGCTAATTAAAGTTTAGTGAGCCTAGTTTACTGCTTGCTTTAGCAATAAACCCTTTATTATTTTTCAGAACATTGGCCTCGATTTGCTACTGAACTGGAGTAATTTTCTTCATTTTCAAAACTTTTGAACTATATCTGACTATACCATTATCATTCTTTTGCTATTCTCTGAACTCATTTGGGGTCGACGCAACATGTATGAATTCTTCTTCCATACCTATTAGTAGCAGTCCAAAGCACGCTGCCGGTGATTTAAAGGGCCAATTATTTTTGTGAGTAATGAGTTTAATGAAAGTGGTATGGATGAAGCGTTAAAGATCCGTTTTTTTTTTGTTTTAGTGCCGATCAGGCGTTTTGGGAGGCGAAGAAAATATGTGTCCCGAAAATGGAATCGGAAACTTCGCCAAATTTGGAAGAAATTTTGGATCTCGTCAAGAACACAAGTTGTATGGAAGACCCCTGCAGGCTTAGCACAAGCACCGTCTTGTCGACGGAAGAATAGACAAAAATGATGTTTCGTGAAAACAGTACGACGGCAGGAAAGTAGAAAGAGTCAACTGCACTTTTTACGAAATTCAGTAATTTATTCACGTTTATCTTTTATTTTGCTTATATCTCGAAAATGGTGTGTCCTATCGCAAAAATAATGAAAATTTCGACCCCCTTTTATGTAACCCTTAAACCCCTAAAACTGAACATGTAGGTAATCATTTTTCACATTTTCCATACAAAAAGTGAAAATTTCCTTTTTTCCTTTCCATTTTTATACTTTGTGGCCGTCGAGTAAAAAGTTTTGTACCGTCTTTAGCATGGCGATTAAAAATCAAATTGTCTTCACTACCTTAGATAACTGTCTTCTGAAATAGTCTACACTAAAAAGGACCTAGACAACGATTGGCAGAAACGGAAGACAAAATGACAGATTTTAGAAGGATTTTTACGGTGCGATGTCAAAAATAGAGAAACGAAATGTCACTTTGTATGGGAATAGCGGTCTCTATTCTTCGAAGAGATAGACAGTGTCATGCTAAGCCCGCTGATATATCTGTGATGGCTATGCCTTGTTGTGTTATGAAGTATTGTTACAACGGGAATGCAATTCAGAATACTACGTGGAGGTTTGGGGCTTTGGGGCTTCCTTTCAAGAGAGTGCTTTTAATTAAATGCCTTTTTTACTTTGTTTGCTATGCGAGAATGGTATGGTGCGAGTAGTAGTTATTAGTACATTAGTACATATTATCTCAGTAGTCAGGCCCTTTCTTGTCATATTACCTTTCACAGTCCTTCCATAGTTTCTTTGGTTTTCTCCTACTCTTATCCCCATCTACATTCTTACTCAAAACTTTCTTCACGATATTTTGCTACTCCTCACATCACATGACACGTCATGACCATGACAACCGATTTCTGACTAAATTAAACTTCTCATTTATGGTACAAAATCTCTTGAAATTTCACATAACACTTTACTTTTGTCTACTACCAATTTGCCGGTACGCCTGTGGTAAGTTGTATTTGAGAAGTTAATATTGTATTTATTTTGCCGACAATGTTGTTCAGTATTGCACCACAGATTTTTCTAGAAAAGAAAATTAATTCATTAGGAACCAAGGAGAAAAAAAAAATTAACATAAAAAAAACCACTATAAAGTAAAAAATAACTTTAATTTCGGGAGGAGGTGTCTTTTTGGTTTTGTATGTATTTATGTCTTTTGCCACCGACTTCCGAAATGAAAGTTATTTTTTCTTCACTGTAGTGTTTTTATTGGAAGTCGGTTATCGTTTTTGTTTTTTTTTTATCTATCACATTTTACTTGTGGTACATACCTACCTACCGGCTACAAATTCGTATACCACTACTTACTATGTAAATAACAGTGACAGGAAGTTATTATATCTACATCAATATACACGAAGTGGAAAAATACGTATTATTAAAGCTAACTGAAAAGCTACCTTAGCAAAGTTAGTAAAATTTATAAGGGACCATCCCTGAGACATACCCTACCTATTAAAAAAAGAATTTTCGAAAACGATCCACAATTGCCAGAGATATCGCGTAACACACATACAAAAAAAAAAAACATACAGACGTATTGAGCAACTCCTCCTTTTTGAATTCGGTTAAAAACAATACTGTCGAATTGAGAACCTCCTCCTTTTTTTGAAGTCTGTTAAAATAAACGTTAGGTGCTATGCTATTTAAATTCAGCCAGTGGCATCCAACACCGCGCCTTTAATTACCAACAAATAAACTGATTCATTCAATATAAAAAAACAAATATTCTTCGAATTTCGTTACACCTCGGTCCCAAAGCATTCACTACCTTCAATTCTGAGTAAAGAACGAACTAATGAATGAATTGTCGCACCCATCAATTAGTGAATGAATAATTTTCACCGTAACTGCGTATATTTAGGCAGACATGTCTATTAAGTTACCTTGACCTAGTTTGATAAAGCATTAAGTTGCGTAGAACCAATGTGGAAATGTATGGAGTTTAAAATTGTATGAGTTTTTTTGTTTGCTTTTGTTTTTCGGTAGGTGCACGTGGTCAACCGTCTGGACACGTGCATTTTAGTATTCGGCATGGACTATGTAAGTATTATTATATTTTTAAGGCCTTGAAAAACAGTAATGTGGCCAGCTGCCTAGTTCCGTAGAACACTCTTAGGTTAAACATAATGAAAGCGTTGTTTTAGGCTCAGTTGCACCGCCAATCACTAAACACGTTTAGCGCTAAACAAGTTTCACTCTGTCATCTTCAAACATTTGTCAGAAACAGAATTATGTTTTAAACTCGTTTAGCGCTAAACGTGTTTAGTGATTGGCGATACAAGTGGGCCTTAGTCGCCAATTAGAGGGATTAATTAGAAATAGGTACTGTTCTGTTTTAGTTATGTGTTACTAAGGTGCTGTCCTATCTTGATATAGATTACCAGAATCGCCAAGATGGCCCAAAAAGATTGGCACAATGGTCACTATCTTACGCCCCACTGACTTTGTGATAAATACTAGCCGAAAGACACCTTCAGCAAAGGACGCGATACGATAGACTGAAAGTATCTAAAGCCCTTCACGAGTGACGTTATTTAATTACGTCTGTCGTACCCTAATCAGTCAACTTCGCTTCCAACCTCTGGTTAGCTAATATTATCTCCTTTTTTTTGCATAATAAATCTCTAATTCATTTATTCATTCAGTGACAGACACGGTTAGCTAATATTATCTCCTTTTTTAGGGTTCCGTAGCCAAATGGCAAAAAACGGAACCCTTATGGATTCGTCATGTCTGTCTGTCTGTCCGTCCGTATGTCACAGCCACTTTTATCCGAAACTATAAGAACTATACTGTTGAAACTTGGTAAGTAGATGTATTCTGTGAACCGCATTAAGATTTTCACACAAAAATAGAAAAAAAAAACAATAAATTTTGCGGGTTCCCCATACTTAGAATTGACACTCACATTTTTTTTCATCAAACCCATACGTGTGGGTTATCTATGGATAGGTCTTCAAAAATGATATTGAGGTTTCTATAACCATTTTTTTCTAAACTGAATAGTTTGCGCGAGAGACACTTCCAAAGTGGTAAAATGTGTGCCCCCCCTGTAACTTCTAAAATAAAAGAATGATAAAACTAAAAAAAAATATGATGTACATTACCATGTAAACTTCCACCGAAAATTGGTCTGAACGAGATCTAGTAAGTAGTTTTTTTTAATACGTCTTAAATCGTAAACAGCATAATATTATGTTACTTGCTGCTACGGAACCCTTCATGAGCGAGTCCGACTCGCGCTTGGCCGCTTTTTTTTGCATAAAAATCTCTAATTCATTTATTCATTCAGTGACAGACACGGTTAGCTAATATTATCTCCTTTTTTATGCATAATAAATCTCTAATTCATTTATTCATTCAGTGACAGACAACGCACAGCCTTATTTATACCGCTCTGGGTCTAGAAGCATTAAATTTTTCACCAAGAGTTCCTTATAACGAAAGACAGCACTAAGGAAGGCTTTTTGACAATTCATCCCCTAAAGGGTTTAAATAGGGTATGAAAGTCAATTTTGCCGATGGAAAAGCCCATCGGGCTCATGGCTTGATATACATGGCTTGAGATGGGCCCGCGTGGTTGATTATGGCCCACTCCTTTCGGAGAGGAGGCCTGCGTCCCAGCAGTGGCAACAATATTCGATATAATGATACTCTGGTACAACTCGTTCAAGACAAAAAATAAATCGGAATTCTTGTTTTTGTAGGTTGAGTCTAGAATGTAAATAAATTCAATCGAATTAATATTAAGAGTGTGCATTCAATTTAGCGCAACTCAAAATCTACACGATCTATCGAATGGCACACACTGCGACACACTACAATGGTTTCTCTGTGTGCGTGAGCGCTGAGCCAAGTACGAATCATTTTGATACTTTTAATTATTTAGGATCTATTTAATGTTTTTTATTTTCTAATTGTTGAAATAAAACGAGCGAAGTTTAAAGTAAGTATTTAATTTTAAAATCGCACAGCTCTGATTGGCATTGAGCGACTTTTTCTTGGGTCGATCATCTCAGGCAACAGACATTTATTATAAAAGTCTAATAATTTTGGTTCCATTTTTGTTGTCCAAAATACGTCGTCTCTAGTTATTTTTGTGGTCTTCACTGCAAATTCTTGTCCTGTCCACACCGCAAACAGACAAACATTTTTTTGACTGAATATAAATGTTATTTTATTTGAAAAAACTTAAATGTCAAAATTAAAATCTACGTAATATGCACGATCAACCAAACGTCAGACGTTACACTTAAACTATGAAAATCGCCCTTACTGCTACGACATAAAAATGATATTGATTCTCACCTGATGTGGAGCTGACCTTGGATTTGAAAGTACCAGTCGTGGTTGGTATTAACTGACCCATCTATTTTCCAGAACTTAATTTTTTTTTGTATTATGGCCTGTTCAACTTCTATGTTTCGCGCCGAATATGGACATTTCACTTCGACGATCCCTTCTTCAAACAGACCATCAGGTGAAGCTCCCAAGAAAAAATATTTTTCGTCAATGAAGAGTCCGCATTTTTGCACGACGATACCTTCTTGCTGCTCCAGTTGTTTGATAGCATTTTTTTCGTTGCTCTTTCCATATTCGATGGCTGTCACGCTGTTCAAAGAATAGGAGTAAACAAGAGACTTCACCAGTGGCGCAGAACTAATATTAGATCGCCTTTTGCAAACCTAAAAAAGCAATAAGTGCGAATAACATCAACATAAATCTTCAAAGATTCACTCCACTTCCACATCTTCGTGGAAGATAACATTAAAACGTACTTACTTAGGTATAGTCTGATTATAAAACAGTTTTTTTTCTAAAACAGATCGATGGTGTGTTTAGTCTGTCTCTCAACATCAGATTTATTTCTTATATAAATGTAAGACGAAGATTATCCGATTTATATAATACTAGCTGCGCCCCGGGGTTACACCGCCTGGCGCGCGACGAGCGGTCCCTTTGTGTCGCGCCTTTTGTAGGAGCCTTAAGTCTCGATCCCGTGGGAATATAGGAATAAAAATTATCCTATATCAGGTCATGATCTACACATGTGCCAAATTTCATCCAAACCCGTTTAGCCGTTTTAGCGTGAAAGCGCAACAAACAAACATACAAAAAAAATATTTTTACTATTTATTATATTAGTTTAGACTAGTAGCCTGCCCTTGCTTTTCACGGTTTTTTTGCCTTGATAACATCGATAAACCATGTATGTAACCGTATATCTAGTATACACATAAACCATACGGAATACATTTTCTAAATGATGGTGATAAGAGCATCAAAATCCGTTGTGCAGTTTAGAAGAACAACGCGGTCACACAGACGGACACGAAAAGCGACTTAAGGCTCCTTCAAACAGGCGCGACACGCGACGCGAATCGCACGCGACAAAAAGGCACCGCTCGTCGTGCAACAGGCGGTAGGCGGTGAATTTGTGTCGCGTCGGATGTCGCGCCTGTTTGAAGGAGCCTTTAAAATAATAATGTATGTATTATGTATAGACATAAACGACGAAGATCGTCCTATATACATAACATACATAACATCACGCCTGTATTCCCAGAAGGGTTAGGCAGAGGTGTACCTATAGCACACCCACATTTCGCCAGTTATGTTTAAGTCCCATGTAATAGGGGGCGAGCCTATTGCCATCAACCAGGCACAATTCCAGACTCCGGGCTGCTACTAAGAAATTCCAGATGGAAAAACCCAATAACACTTTGCCCGACCCGGGAATCGAACCCGAGACCTCATGCTCAGCAGTAGCGCTTGCGACCACTAGACCAACGAGGCGGTAACAATTAATAATAATTATGTAACACAAAAAAAGAGTTTCTTACAGAATTTAACGATAATAATTGTCATTGGAGTGACTGAAATAATTCGCTTGTATAATAATGTAAAAATAGTGGACATTTTGTTAAGTTTTTTGTTATTCTACATTATTTATGTATGTTTATAAAGACGTTTATTGTGAGTGGATAAAACATATGATGTGATTAGATGATATTCCCACGTATTTATGCTATGTCACTGTATTGATGCATTTTATCTAGTATAAATTGGACATTTTTGACGATTTTGTTCAACGAGGAGCTTGGCCTAAGTATCTACGCAGTTTTGGATTGAAAACTATGTTCAGTTGCCTTTTAATATCACTGATTGTAGTATAATCTTCCCACAAAACGTTAAAAATTTGCACACATAGAACAACTTGCTGGCAAAGTGTAGCTTTATTACGCACAAGTAATATAATTTTGAACAATCCATTTATAAATACGCTAACCTTGTGTGAAGTCTTTGTCGTGAGTGCAACAGGAGGGGATCTACGACCTCTCGCTCGGATGGGATATCGATCCTTCCTTGGCTTCCATTCAAACCTGCCAAAGGTTTATCTGTTATCTGTCTATCCCATTTTCGTGAAGAAATATTTCACTGATCCTCTTAAAACTTACTATTAATGCTTGGTTCTAATGATGCACATTTTTTTTTAAATAAATGAGCCTCTTTTTAGCTTAGTGGTCTTTTCTCACTATTGATCGGAGTTAGTAAACCAGTGTATCCTGACCAAACGGGTTAGGATAGGCCAGACATCCAAGTTGGTTGCAGTTACTTGACTAATTAGTATTTTTAGTACCCTATATGAGAAAGGAATTATTTGAGGTTCACAAAAAGAGGCGCCATCATTATACTTATTAGAGTGTTCATGTTCAATAATATTTTTGGGAAAGAAACATAGGAATTATTTGAAGTTCGATTAAATACATGTCATTTTTGTGTCGCGCACTTGGCTACACATCCTCTATTAGTAGTAAGCTCACACAATTACGCTCCATTTCAGCAAGTTGGCTCATTTGGCGCGACCACCAGACATCGTAGTTTATTTACCGGAAAGTTGTAAATATCGAGGCATTTACCTTCAGCTCGAGGGTTGGCAGACGGCCAGCTGCTTCTCAGAATTGTATGATGACGGAGTGGTTGGATTAGGGGTGGTTGTTATGAAAAATTGTGCTTACCTAGGGAGTAATATTTAAAGAATAGAATAAAGAGAAAGAAATAAAAAGTATTTAGGTACTGGGACTCGCACAGGATTATCACAAACTAAACTAAACACTCTCTTAAAAACAAAAAAGGATTGTGTGGTTTTATGAAACCACGGTAGAAGTAAAACTTTTTTTCTCATTATAGACATTTAACTAAAAAAAATCGGAATAATATTCCATTAAGGGTATAAAAATCGCTTCATCAGTCTCCCCTCCCCCTCCCCCCACTCCCTCCTCCTCGGCTGCTCTGACGAGCGCCTTTCACTTTATCCCTACTCCGCGGCCGACCGTCACGCGACATGCAACACACAGACGAAAAAGTTTGAGACGATTTAATAAAAGTTTCACTTTAAAAAAAAAAAAAGAAAAGTAAAATGACAATAACAACATAAAGTCCTGTGCGAGGCAAAAGGCTTCTATCTCAGCATGATACTGCGACATATTATGTACACCGTAAAAAATACAGATATAAGTGTAGAAATTTTACATAGAGTGACACAATGGACGATCTTGTCAATAAAAGCGATAATACCGGGAAATATCTGTTTTATGGCGCGCGTAGAAAATGTTTCTACTTTTCTATTTATTTTGGATAGGTAATTAGATTAATTTATCACGACAAAACGAATATTGGAATAAGTTCTGTATGGAGGATCGTCACTTTGTGTTATTCATCGTTTCATCGGCATCTAATCTTGAGCAGTCTTTTGCAGAAAATTGTCTTCGTCAATTAGATGTTCTTAAGTTCGATCCTCGGTCTCTTCAACAATGATAATCCATATTGAGAAGATCGTCGCTCTACATTACGCAAATAAAAAAGAATTATTAGGAATATCCAAAACAGCACGCCTTATAAGCTCATTCAATTCTATCAAAAATATACAACGAACGAAATGTCCAGTCGTATTTTTATATTACTAACAAGCTGACCCGACAGACGTTGTCCTGTCTTAACTATGAATATCATATGTCGTTTAGTTTTAGTTTTGACTATTGACTAAAACTATCGACTCATTTATCAACCGATCCATCTGTGTTAAACGATATTTGCAGCGCGCATTCTGTCAATCGCTGACAGTTATTTCAAACAACTGACAGTTATGTAAAATTAATATTGGCGTTAAGTTTTCTTAAATTTTGTAACGTTCCGATCAACTTCCTTATTTTTTTATTTCATAAGATCCTTCTCCTGACAATAACGAACACAACAACATTTTTTTTGTGAAATCGGTCCAGCCGTTCACGCGTGATGGCGTGACCAAGGGAAATAGGGATTCATTTTTATATATACAGATATATATAGATTACAATTAAACTACATTGAATTAGACCGTGATTTTCAAAAGGACTTAGTTTTCGGTAGTAATGAAGCTTTTTAAAAAATGGACTCGATTAGTTAAGTTTTTCGGGAGTTATCGTGACCACGCCAGGATCCATACATACAACCACACGGACGTCCACAGAATATTTTTTTAACTATTTTAAATAGCAAAATGTCTTTTGAAAATAACATGAGTGTTGAAACTAGTGTTTTTTCTTGACGTTTGTGTGTGAATATTATTCTACGAGTGGGATATGAAGTGCTTAAATACAGACATTTTTTGCTCAAGAATTACTTGTTCTTTGTAAGGCGAGAGTAGAGCACTACTTCACGCGCTTCGCTTATGAGGTGCAATAAGTACAGATTACCAGAAATTGTTTAGAAATCAGAAGTAACTACCAAGACCTTTACTTATATCAACAAAAACATTTTTAATGTCTGAGCAAAAAAACATGAAAAACAATTCGCAATCACCTTCCCAATAACCGCAAAAAAAGAACAGGAACACTTTTTAAGAAAATTTGGTGCAGTCTTAAGCGACAACCCTGAAGCAACTCTTTCAGTTTTTTCTGCCTTCTTTTTCTCACATTCGTAACTGCGCCATTTAAGACAGAGACGGAAGATAGGACGAATTGGTTACTATGTCATATAGAAAATGTAAATGTATATGTATTATAAATAGTCGAGAAGTGAGGGCGTGTCTACCGATGTCGATGTAATGTCGTATATTTGGCATGGGGCTGTGTTTCGTCACTGACTGCAATGGAATGGGTATTGACAGTTCCAGATTGTGCTTTTAATCAATCGTATAGAAATGCTGGTGAATGTCTATGTTGTAGTAATTTGGATTCTAAAGAGCAATGACGTATGTCATAACGTCGCTCGCATGACTAAAAGTCCTATCTCATTTTTTAGCTGATTTGAGTTAGGAAAACTATATTTTTCTATTCGTGACTCTTTATATTTTTCAATCTCTTTTTTCCATTTTTCGTTTTTTTAGTTAATGTGCGATACGTTGCCTTTCAAAATGGTTTTCCAAATAACATAGAGAATCGACGGTTAGTAAAAAAAATAAAAAATCACAAATAGAAAAATATAGTTGACCAAACTCAAATCAGCTAAAAAATGAGATGGGCTTTTAGTCATGCGAGCAAGAATAAAAGCTACTTAGTATTGATTCTTGAGTAAGAACAAGCAGCGTTTTTTCGCACTAAAAATATAAGTCGTTTCTCAGCGCAAACTGTTGCTAAGAATTCAATACCTACCTGAATTCTTGGTAGCAGTTTGAACGTCGATGTTCCTGCCACCCTATATGTATAGGCCATCGAGCCAACGTATACGCTTATATCGCTATTATGTGTGTGAAGGAAGAATGTTCCATCCATACCTACCTAGTTGCTATTCCACCAATTCGCACTAAGCGCTTCCAAACATCTTTTATAATGCGCACAGCAAAAGAGTGGAATTCTCTACCTGCGCCTGTGTTTCCGACCGCATACAACCCAAATCTCTTCAAAGTGAGAGTGAACAGGCTTCTTCTGGGTAAGCTCACTCCATCGTCGACTTTGTCTCTGTCATCTCTGACCTAGACTAGAGTCAAGAGCAAACCGATCTAAAATAAAAAATTGTTTCTGAACTAACATCATATTGGCTGACATTTAGTTCCATCTCATTGTTATTTAGTGCTCTCTGATTTGTAGGATGTCACTGTGTTGTATACACAATGCACTTTGCTTAAGTTCATGTCATTATTTTAGGTATTAAGCGTGTGAAATAATTTTGTTTGGGATGCTTGTTTAATAAATAAAGAAGTATCCAATAGTTCTCAATACAGTGCTGCTATTTTTCTGTTGGGATTCTACATAGAACGAATCAAAACTAGAAACCTGAGGTCTTAGAACAGTTATGACTAAAATCCTGATGGTGTAGTTAAGATTAATTTTCAGTTGCCCCGTCTGGGCTGCGACCAAACTGAGTTTACGACCCACTTGCACCGCTAATGACTAAACACGTTTAGCGCTAAACGAGTTTGAAACATCATTCATCCTGTCTCTGTCATCTTCAAACATTTGACAGAAACAGAATTATGTTGTATACTCGTTTAGCGCTAAACGTGTTTAGTGATTGGCGGTGCAAGTGGGCCTTAAACTCTAAATTAGACATAAACATAGTTTTATAACATGTATTTTTATTTTGTATACAGTGTACTATATGTAGATAAGTCGTAGTCATCTTCAAAAAGGGGCGGCACATAGTTGAGTTTATGGAAAATAGGTGCCGAAGGTATGTTTTAAAAGGCTTTTACGGCTTTAGATCCCCCCCCCCTTCCTCAGTGAGAAACATTCCCCCCCCCCCCCTTTGAGCAAAAACATTTGGCATTTCATAAACTAAACTAAAAAAAAGAGTAAACTAAAAAAAAAGAGCGTGTTCTTATGAGCCTGTGTTTGGCCATACTATTGAAGTGAAAACTTACGACTGGAGCCGAGTAGCGATTCAGCATGACCCGACAAACTGGAACCGAGTATACCCGATTCAGTGTCACTGACCCGAGCGTGGCGGTTCAGTTTCGTTCAGAAAAAGCGTAAAGTGCGCCTCAAGAAATTTTCACCTCAAAAACAACCGGGACATGGCCTGCATGGCCATGTGTTAGATGTTTTTTTAATGATGTATGTATTAAAAGTCACTATGATGTCCTTAAATTAATGTCAGAATCCATCGCTACACAACACATTTACTATTCACGTGCACCAGAGCATATTTTTGCCGACTTTACGATCGTTCAAGGAAATCACAGTTTTTCCTTATTTACAAAACATTGCTGACCTCCCATCACTTTTAAACGATGTCTCACCTAAACACTTCTTGAAAAAGATTTAAAATGTGCTATCAAAGCGCTTTGAAAATAAACAAAAAAAATACGTTGGTAATGACTGCAAGCACGTGAGTTTAGTTTCTATCTAATCTCGTGGCGTTTTTTAAATTATTACGTACAGTACAACTATTTTCTTAATGTCCCTCGGCAAACTTCGTGTTTCCTCAGTCGTCGGTTGCACGTTGCCCGTTGCTATTGGTGCATACCGGACGCTCAAATCGACTTGGAAGTACATTCCAAAAAATAAGAAAATAGTTGTACTGTAACTGTTCGTGTATCATCAGCAAGTTTACCATAAATCATAGATATTAATCGAATAAACGCCTCTCGTCTTTTTTGGAAGAGTCGTTGGCATGTCGGCAGAAGTGGGGACCAGTGTGGCTGATGCTCAGTTGCAGTTTCTTGTAATTAGACAGAAATACCATAAACAATTAGGATCTTACTTATAATAAACTGCAACGCGATGCGTATTACGCTAACGCTATCCTTCAGCCACCTGTATTGATAATCGGTAACCAATTCTCTTAAACTTTAGTATTGTTGCGACATCACTCAAAATCCTGCATCGCGCAAGCAGAGTTTACCGCGCAACTGGCATATAGAACGTCCCGACATCAATCGTCGAGCAGTTGTCCACCAGACACTACACCCGTCTAGTCGGAGGATCCTCCCTTTCTATGGAGGTATGAGTGAACCTTACACCCTGTTCCTCATACCTCTATAGTATCATAGAAGGACTGAAGAAGAAACACCAAACTAAACTCAGAAGTCAATGTTGATGTCTAATGAAATGCCTAGTACAGTAGGTACCCAGTACCTCTCTTACTTTGTAAGAGGGGTCGGGTAATGCAGACTACTGACCGTACATTCAATGAAAAGGCTAATGTTTCAAGTCCCATGGGTTGGGACTTATTATATTCGTGTACCTTGTGTCAGGCTGAATAAGAGAAAAAAAATGGCAGGTGAAGTTAATAAAGCGTGGAACGGACCGAACCGACGCGCAACCTGTTACCATGGATTCAGTACAAGATCCTGAAAAACCACTGCGTTGAAATTTTTGGTAAATATAAAAAATACTCTTCAACACATTTTGACGGCGTAGGTATTGCATTTTCTATGAAACAGTTTTTTTTTTGATAACCGACGAAACATTTCTGCACTAGAAACATGTGCAGTTTTTTTTTGTGGCTACTCTTTTCGAGTCTATCGCCCTAGGCTGCCACCCTGTATGTTGGACTACATGTGTATCCACTATTACTTGCTTTCCACACCGTACGACTACATTCCTGTAGTAAACAGTATCATTGTTTGTATTTACATTCCTCAGTTCATCTTGTAAGACTTTTGATTTATAAATAAAATGTTTATTTTTCAAATTGTTATGAAGCTCCTCAAACTGTTATGTGTTACACATTGTTGCCATGTTACTACAATACGTTTTGCTATATCAACACATCATGTGGATGATGTAGAGCTAATTTCCAACTATTTTGGTGTTGGATTCCAGTATTTTTTTAATAATGCTTCCAGGCAAATTCAGAGTCAAATATAATGTATTTTGTCATCAAACTGCGAAGCACTATCCGTAAGTCATCTTTTAAGATACCTACCTCAGATTTGTAATCGGTAGCATAGTTCCTTAAACCAGTACTATTTTGAGGACATTGATTTTCTTAGCATGTCGAAGGCAATCTTAATTGAGTCAGCCTAGAATTACTACGAGTTTGGCATCTTCAGTAGCGTCTATCAATTCCTGTAACGTGCACGCAACAGGAATCCTGTTACAGGATACGCTGGACATGATAATAAGTGTCCCTTGGTTTCTTCAACAACACCACATTTACACTCCAGGGCGGACTCATCAATGTCCCCATGATACTTCTGGTTTAGGGAAATATGCTTCCGATTACAAATCTGAGGTAGATATCTTAAAAGGTGACTATAGGATAGTGTTAGCGTCAGAGCATGGGCTTCAGCGTCATTCTTGCGGGGAAACTGATAACAACACCAAACCAAATACAGAGGTCAAGGTTGGTGTAAGTTGATTTATTTCTTACTATATCTAGTACCTTCAATTCTGTCTCAGCATGACTTAATATTCTCGTATAGCTCGAGCTGAGCTGAAGAGTAGAAGGAGATTTTCAACTCCAGCCAAATTCAGAGTCAAATGTTAATGTTTTGGGGGTAAGTTGTCTGTGATGTTTTGTCATCAAACTGCCTATCAAATTGATGATCTAAGATTTTGAAACAGAATTTGAGATCGCAAGCAATTTGCTGCCACTCCTTATATTTTAGTTCAATGAATATTTACTCATAATAATCATATATACAAATAAAGTCTTTTGTAACAGTAAAATGAATATTACTTCGTTACGTAAGATTCCTTTTTGAGTTACCGCTGGACTCAATAGTGTTACGTCAATTCAGTTTATTCGATGCCCGTAACATCTTTCATAGACAGATGACAATGACATGGATACAGAAAGGAATCTCGAAAAGTCTTCCTTTCACGACCTTTCAAAACATTTACCTACATAAGTTCAAACAAAGAAAAACGGAATTCGCCAATACAGTTACATTTCTTCAAATCAAGGTCAGACCAGTCGGTGACAGTGATAACAAAACGACGAAAACATACGAAGAGATAATAGCAGGCGCCAACCCTGTTATTTAAAACAATGATATAACCACTTAGCAACAATATTTTGTTGTTTTTGAACCAGTGGTAAAAAGATAGGATTAAATAAAGTAGCAGACGATGACGTGAAAGATATTTGTTATTTTGATATAAAAGTAGTCAAAATAAGAAACATCAAGTTTCATATTGGTATGACACAAAGAATCTAATCACATGTTAAAATTTTAAAAACAATCTCATATTCTTCCTGCTCCAATATATTTGAACTAAGCGCAGAATTGATTTCTTCTTCCATACATTACTTTCCACCCTCATACCAGTATTCACCGTCTTTCTGACCTTATCGTCTTTCACGCAGTCCATCCCTCGTTTCTTTGGTCTTCTCCTCCATGGATATATGTATATAGCTCCTGCAGTCATCACTGAATCCTCAAAACCTCTTCCAATGAATCCAGAAAACAGTACACTTATAGAGGTATGAGGATCCTGCGACCTGATGGGTGTTGTGTCTGGTGGGCAACTGCCCGACGGTTGATGTCGGGACGTTGTATATATGCTAGTTGCGCGGTAAACTCTGCTTGCGCGATGCAGGATTTGCGTGACGTCAGTATGACATGTAGCTCGCATGTGGCGATGTTGATACCGCTACATCACTCCCCCCCGGAGACCGGAGGTCGATAGTGGGCTGAGTCTTGTATCTTGCGATGCCTGTCAGGGTCAGTTGGGGTTACAGTGAGTCGGAACCGGGTGTCGCATAGTTCGCGGTGGGTCGGAACTGTCTGCGAAGGTTTTTCCCCAGTGAGTCGGGGTGGCGCTGCGTTATGCTCCAGTGCGTCGGATCCGGTATAGCGCCGGGTTGAGGCTGACTGCTGGCGTCGACCAGGAGAGGGATTAAGAGCTTTTCTTGTTGACCGGGCGAAAGTGCAGTGTGCTGTGCCAAGGTTGCTGATGAGGCTGAAGGGGATGACCAGGTATGCGCGGTCGCTGCATGCTGGTGGTCAGGATACCCGTTCAAGCCGTGGGTGCTGGCTGGCTGTGTGACTCGCCGCTCTAAAGCTTGCGGAAGTGATGCTGATGTGATGATGACGTCACGCTGTAGTAGTTGCACGAAGGCTGCGCTGTCGTTCATTTTCGGGGTCACTAGTATAGAGGTATGAGGAACAGGGTGTAAAGTTCACTTATACTCTATGGAACAGGGAGGATCCTCCGACCAGACGGGTGTTGTGTCTGGTGGGCAACTGCCCGATGGTTGATGTCGGGATGTTGTATATATGCTAATCGCGCGGTAAACTCTGCTTGCGCGATGCAGGATTTGCGTGACGTCAGTATGACGTGTAGCTCGCATGTGACGATGTTGATACCGCTACACACTTACAATTGAGGCTGTACTATATTATGAAAAGTGGTTTCTAGTGGTTCCTATGGTACACCAATGACTACCTGCATTATTGTCTCTCCTTCTCCTTCCATCCAAAGGTTGTATGTAAAAGATCGCTTTTAGCTGTAAGACCGCCCATTGTGTCACCCTTTGTAAAATTTCTACATTTAAGTCTGTAATTTTTACGGTGTACATAATACAGAGTATTATATTCTATGCTATTCTATTCTATGCAAAAGGAAATCCAATAAACACAATACAATTATATAAACCTTCACAATAAAGGAGAAGCAATCTAATAAATAATGACTATTAATAGCGAATGATTTGATTTACCCTTTCTTAACTTGAATAGGAACCCTCTCAATATGAATTACGTTGATTATTGATTTCTATTTGTTTGTATTGAACCCTTATAATGGAATTTATGTAAGTTTTTCTAGTTATGTCAGCCTTTTGTTGACAGTTTGTTTACTCTTACTGTTATGTAAGTTCAATGGCATGAGTAAGAAAGACCTTGGCTGTGAAATTTCTAGATAATTTACTCCGTTGTTATCATCGGTGTTGGCAAAAATTACAAGACTGATAATTCGATTATTATTTTTCGACATTCGTTTTTCAGTACATATTCACACCCATAAACTCGCGCTTTCTTCATATGGGGGTAGGCAGAAACTACAGAACGTCACCTCCCACCATCCTTACTTACTCCTAATCAGTAGTAAGTTATTATTCAATATCTACCGAATTGTACAATTTGGGGCTCTTAACTTCTGTATCACATATCACATACGCCTCTCCAATTGCACACAATTCCATCCTTGACCGCTCTCACCCATCTTAACCATTAGAAACTAGTTTTATACGCTACTACAACCCTGGGGAATTCAAGCGCGGTTCCCAGTTCAAGGTCGGGTCCCTACATCGGAAGTATTTCATAACTAGATAAAAGTACGTTCGTTTTTGTTTCTGTGGAATGGCATCTCGCAGGATCAACCTTGGAGGTCGTCGTCCTATGGGTGCCTAAATAAATTAAGGCTTCCAGCCAGGGCATAAAACTTTTAACTAAGCTACAACATGCTAAGGGCTCCCCCTGTGGGGTACTCACCTCGGCTCAGAGCGTCTTTAGGGGAGGGCAGTAAGGGACTCGGGAAGTATCTGTGTCGCATAAACAGGGAGCCGGACGCCCGGTGTCACCACTGCATCGACTGCCGGGAGGACTCGGCGCGGCATACGCTGGCAGAATGTGCCGCTTGGGAGGAGCCGCGCCATGCCTTCATCTCAGGAGTAGGCAGTGACTTGTCGCTGCCGGCCGTAGTGGATGCGATGGTCGGCGGCGAGGAGTCCTGGGACGCGGTGGTATCATTCTGCGAAACAGTAATCTCGCAGAAGGAGGCTGCGGAAAGGGAGAGAGAGATCTCATCCTCTCACCTGGGCCGCAGCAGGCGCACGGTGCGTCGGCGGAGAGCGGACAACGCCCTCGGTCCAGGGGCGACGAACCCGGGGACGTCTGTGGCCTCCGTACATCAGCACCCGATGTGGCAGCGCGTAGTGTTCCACGCGCACCCCTCTTAGTCGTCGCGGGGGGAGTCAAACACCTCACTCCCCCCGCTTGAGCAGACGGGGCCCACAGAGGCGGGCCGGCACCAGTCGGGGTTGCGGAAGAATCGTACGTTCCCGCGACCCCCGGCGTAGGTGTGAGATGGAACACCGGGGTAGTTTTTAGTCAGTAAGAGTCTGACAGACCCCTCTGCCCCCGCAGGTCGGAGGACATCCAAAAAGATTTTCAACCCCGGAACAAAAAAAAAACGGGCAGTAAGGAACAAGCTGGATCGGATCACACGTTGTTTTTTCGGTTGTTTTATTTCATCCCTGACAAGTGAGTAGCAGAGTGCACTTCGATAGTAATCCATCAACTCCCTTGAGAAATGATCTTTAAATTGTGTGCAACTTTAACACAGATCTAAAATGTATAAAAACATAGAATGAATCATCTGCTTAGCATTCTGCACGCGTCAATGTCGATTGAGGAAAAGGGTCATGTTTGTACTTAAAGATTAGCCAATAGATTTGTAATCTACTTAATGCAAGTATTGACCTTAATCTGCTAACCATTGTTGATGGTGAATCAATGAATGAATGAATGCCCTTGTGCAATAATCTGTAATTGACTACTCAACTCTGCAGTTGGATCATATCAATCTGCCTGCCTTTTTTCAACTATGTTGGGTCGGCTTCCTGTCTTACTGGATGCATCTGAATACCCGTATTTTCCATGGAGCGACTGCCTATCTGACATCCATAACCCAGTTACTGGGTAACACGATAACCCTTGGTAAGACGGGTTGTCAGATTTTTGGGCTTCTGGTCTACCCGTAATGACTGTCAAAGATCTACGAATGATAGCGGGACCAACGGCTTAACGTGCTTTCGTCTCGATATATATGTTGGATCATATCCTGATAACTCATGTTTGTCGCATGACATAGTCTTTTTTCACGGTTACTAACTTCTTCTTGAAGGGAACGAAAGGGTTATAGTCCATTCAGATTTTCGCTTTTATGTCACTAAAACTATTTTACAGTCAAGGACTCTCTTTGCAGATATTTCGAAAACAGGTATTGATTGAGAAAAAAGCGTTTTATCCTTCATCTCTAGCTGATGAATCAACATTATTAATTTCCGTGTAGACGTTATTTAATATTGTGATCAGATCACAAATCTATCAACAACTTTTTAACTCAATTAATATTTTTAGACTAAATAAGTTTGGATTTTAGCATATTCATACGCAAGTTGGGAATTCACGTTAATATTATACAGTTTTGACCTCCACAACTTACAAAAACACAAAAAATAGAATATTTTCGCAACAGTAATGTCCGCTACACTAAATAACAGCGTAATAGTCGATCCGGACGCAAACAATGACTCAGAAACTTCATATTCAAAGTCATTTGGAACCGGCTGCTAAAATAGGATAAGTGTTGAATATTGATTGTGTCCTGTTATGTAAGGTATACATAATGAATTATACATAAGGCCTATGTAGATCAGAAGGTTTACTTGCACATGAGGCAAGGCTGCAAGCTTATAATGTTTGGGGCTTCGTGCACGAGCAATTTAGACAGTCAGGATACGTTTCCACGGAGGGAAACGAACGAAAGGAACTTGCCCTCTTGAAAAACATAGATCCCTTCTTCGAATGTGTGGTCACTTGGGTGAGGTTTGATATAAACTTTGGGAGAGACGGAGTAAGGTATGAGTTTCCGGTCTTGGAATGGAGGGATGCTCCAACCAGACCGCTGATATTGTCTATAGCGGGGCCTCTGCCTGACCGCTGCAGTTGGACATTTGAATATTTGCTGATTCCTCATCAAACTCACAATCACAAGTTGTTGTTCAACTAAGGATTCTGAGTTATCAGTAGGTCTTTGTAGTGCATTGTCTTTATCACTCATGGCCTTGTGACAGTCTCTTGTACTGTAGTTCGCTGGCTGTATATGTTGTACTTCATGTCGCCTTGTAGGTATCGGTACAGAACTTTACAGAATAGCACTTACTAATTTATTTAGTCTACCAATAGACCTTCTGTTTACTTCTTCTACATGTCCTATTATGTGGTAGGTCAAATCAACAGGGAAAACTCAGGCCCTCAGTTTGTGGAATGCTTAGCGTATTTCATTAGCATTGTGCTGAACCAAGTTTCCTTCCTTAAGAGTCGTTTAGTTGATAATTGATTAACTTAAGACGCGTTTTGTTGTTTATTTATGAAGCTGGAAGTTTCCGTTCTTGTAAAGGAAAACTTCGGATGGCATTGTTTGTGTGTACAAGTTTTAAGGATATTTGTTGCAGGACGAAACATGTTGTTCTTGCGTTATGATCCCCTCATAAACATCCTTCTATAACTAGGATCTATGTATTACGAATTTGTTAATGTGTTATTATAGGGATCACATGATGTTGTTTTATTATAATTATGTATTATTCACCTCCTTCATTAAATTGTGTTATAAATTTGGATCGCAGAATGTAGCATTCTGCAGTTTCCGCCTACTTCCATGGAGAAAAGGCGTGTGGTTCTTTACATATTCAATTTCTTCTTCATTTAACGTTGATAGATTTGAACCAAACAAATAGAGACTCATTTTCGCATTAGCAATAGAAGTGTAGATTTCTATCACTTTTTTTTCAACTATATAGTGATAACAAAATACAATAAACTACACACTTTAAAAAAAAAACTATTCCACGTTATACAGAAAAAAAAATACATCATTCCGATGGCACATATTTTTGTCTTAATAATACCCGATGCATCATGTCATGCACATGCTATTATTTGGCACAAAACAATCATATCAGTCACGGAAATCTCGATCACTACAAAAACACATGTTCAATGTTGCTTATCTCATCATAATTTGGAACAAAACAATATTTGTGACTGATTGCATCACGGACTCACGATAAACATAATTTGTCAATTTACACAAGGAAATAAAGGTACCTAAGGTAAACGATAGTATATAATTATGACACTTTTTATCCCGGTAATATTATGTTCCCTTGGGATTATTTCCGACCTCCACACGGACGAAGCCGCGGGCTAAATATTTTTTTTCTTTAGTGAATCCACACATGGTAACCTATTCATAGAAGTTATAATATATCAAGTTCCATCTCGATCAATCAGAAAATCGATCCCAATCGACCTCTTACAAACAGTGACTCGCATCACCCACTATCACGCAGGAAATAACGATTAAACACTTCAATGATCAGGCGCAGTTTTTTGACAGTACATAAACAAGCTCGTCAAAGATCAAACGTACCCTTGACTGCTGGATTTATTGCCCCTACTGGCTTTGGGCTGTTTCTGGCAATGTTCCAGGAGTGGATGTACTGTAGACATCGCGGCTACATACATGATGATGTCAGGAATGAAAGGTGGTATAAATAGGCATATAAGTATCTTCTTCTAATATATAAAAATCTCGTGTCACAGTGTTAGTTATCGAACTCCTCCGAAACAGCTTGACCGATTTTTATATTTTTTTTTTGTGTATATTTGGTAGGTCTGAGAATAGGTCGTGAAGTATATTTCATAGCGCTGCGGCTGAAGCCGCGCGGCGCAGCTAGTTTATTCATATGTAATAGATAGATGAGATCGGATCTGGTTTGAAATTAAAAGTCATGAGTGGATAAATTCTGATATGACTGTCTATTGATGACTTAATAATTTTAATCATCATTCATTCTCCTGCCTTTATTCAAACTATATTTTCGGTATTTTTCTTCTATAAGTACTGTATCTCTAATACGGGTACGGGTAGTCAGACGACCGAAAGTCTGTCAACTAGTCCTACCAAGAGGTATCATGTTACCCAGAAACTGGGTTGTGGGGGTCAGATAGGCAGTCGCTCCATGTTGAATACTGGTATTCAGCTGCACCTGGTTAGACTGGAAGCCGACCCAAACGTAGTTGGGAAAAGCTTAAGCAGATGATGACCTAAACATAGTATTCCCTACATTTTGTCAAGTTATGCGAAAATAAATGTATGGAGCAGCAGTATTTTTATTCGCGATTTCAGTGTGGTCCCACCGTAAAAGTTGTTCATAATGATGATTACAATGACCCCTTTTAACCCATATCATCCCAGTGTTCCATTTTTCAAACGGTTGCTTTTTATTTTTTTATTATAATTCTTGAACGCATTTTTAAATTAATGTTTTTATGTTGGTATTACTAACATTTCTAGCTGTCAGTTTAATAAATGTCATTTCACTTCGCGCTGTTTTTTCTATCTATAAAAAATATAGAAGTTTTCAGTAATTCCAATTAAGTACACCTTGTAAATTAATCAGTAGTTTTTTTTTTTAAAACGTGTTCCTAACTGCACAAAAACAAAGGAAGGTATGCACGTGTAACGGTTTGCCCGTGCACATTACAACATATACGATCTAAAGAAATAGAGCACAATGTTTTATTTAAATGAAGTATTTCGCAATATAAATATTATAAAAAGTTTCTTGACACTATTGAACGTAATGGAAAATTTTGAACGGGGGAACCGATAATGAGTAGGTAAGTAGCTATATACGGTTTACATAATTACTTAGTGAGAAACAAAGTTATAGTAATAAAATGAAGGTAATAATTAAAATAGTCCAGAGCGCTCGTCGTGCGGTAAGCCAGTAATAAAATTTTTTTTTTTTAATAATTCTGGTAAGTGGGTACATCGTAGTAAATTACTCAGAACGCGCGCGTTGTTGTACACACAATATAAACAAATTAGATATTAAAAATGAAGTAGGTATTAGGTATGTTACTGTTGTGATAGCCCGGAGGTTAAAGAGCGCTTGTCATTGTGGCGATGGAGGCTTAAGATCAGGCCAGTAACAATGAAACTTTAAAAAAATTTCTTAAAATGCTCGTACGCTAGTCCGCACGTCACTGGTCACAAAACCAGCACTCTAATTTCGTAACATACTATCTATAACAATCTGAATCATTTTAAAGCCTATTGCTAATCCATTGCGTCTTAAGTTCGAAAAATTTGTCTGCTCGACAATGTAAATAACGCAATGAATGTTGTTGAACTGTCAAAATGAAAACTATTCCTACTGTTAGTGTGTTACGCAGATACCTCGCAGTCTAAACTGTCCTCGCATTTTATTGAAAGTCCGAACTAAGCTATAGCCATCTCTGACAGCTGTCATTTCAGTAATTGTTTTCCTAGCCATATGTATAATCTTTCACACAGTCCATTCATCGTTTTTTGTTCTTCCCATACTCATATAGCCACCCACATTCATACTCTAAACGTTCCTCACAATATGTTCCTCATTTCTCCTCGTCACATCCCCATACCATAACAAATCATTTTAATAACGAAGTAAATTGGGCGTTGATAGTTATTTAATACGACCCATAAGCTGTTTTAAAGAGCCCATCGATGACTAAATGCTGCAACTTAAAATGTACTACATTAAAACTGTATGCCAAATTATTTGGAGGAACGTTAAAAATATGTCGTAAAACAACATAAACCACGAAAGCGAAGCTGGTCTCTGAATCATCGCTTTTATATGAGGAAAAAGAAATTTAATAGGTATACCTTTGTACTCAACACTAATACGCCGTATCTGTATATCTATTTTAATGTGTGTACATAAATAATAAAATCAATATAATTATGGCGGTGGATAATAAGAATAACATAAAACTTACTGCGGATTTCTGGTAATCAGCATTTGTAACTTTATCAATTTTCCTCAAAATTGAAGAAATGTCAGTTTTTTTTATTGTTTAATATATCAACTATAATAAAAATCCAGTATTTACATGTATATCTTTTTATAATAAATAGTATTCAAAGTCGCTTTTCGTGTGTTTGTGTGACCGCGTTGTTCTTCACCCCCCCTACTAATTCCTCCTAATTCCTACCAACTTCCTCCTAACCCCCCCCCCCCACCCCTCCCTTTTTCCTCTTCTTCCTACTAATTTCTCACTATGCACTCTACACTTTTTATTTGTTTGTTTTATTATATGTTGTGTTGTGTGCCTTGTAGTTTGTGCTAAATAAATTAATTTTCTTTCTTTTCTTTTCTTTCTTTCATAACCACGCAACGGATTTTGATACGGTGTTCACCATCATTTTGAGAATTTATTCCGGGAGGTCATATTATACCTACATAATATAATAATAAAATTTAGATGTTGTGTCTAGTCATAATAATAGTCCTACCTACACCCACACCGTTACGAAGCAGGGCCGGGTTGCTAGTTTATAATAATAAGCGGTCGAAAGTGTCTCCAAATGGTTCTAGTAATAATCACACGGCTCCTTCGTCGCCAGTTCCACTTTCTTTAAACTTGGCATGACACGCTACCTTGACACGCTGCCGCGTGTTTCATAAGGAGTGCCATGATTAATGTAGTAAATATTTGATATTCAGCCATTCAAGTGCCGATGGCATTTGATAGCGTATCATGTTCATATCAGTATTTTTATACTAAGTGTTTTGGGACCTAGGATGGTATTACATATATATCTGATGTTACGGTTATTCTAGTTAAATATGACTTGTGTTTTGTAACTTTATCTCGACTATGTTTTTTAGGGTTTGGTACTTATACGGCTATGTTGTCTCATTTGAAATGATTTTCGTCCGTAACGTTAGTAATTTTTCTTTATGGAATTTGTAACATAAAATCCTGGCAGGACGAGATGGTGAATCAATTTGAACCTTTTTAACACAATCTTATTCGGATGTACCTTTAAAGTGATATCTCTGATGTCAAGTGGGTGAACATCTATATTTAGTACTTCTACAATTCCTACAGGGTTTACAACATCTTAACCACATTCTAAATCCGAACGGACATTGTCCATCTATGTATAGTTCTATACCGTTAAAAAACGTCCGTTCGAAAGAAGGGTTACCTATGTCATTGGAAAAACGGGGTAACTCCGGATAGATTTTGTACTATCTCTATTCAAGTTCATTCAATTTTGTTATCTAGAATACAACCTTGTTTTAACCCCATGCACTTATTGATCTACCACACCATAATATTTACCGTTTTCGACATTGAAACGAGAAAACCCACTCGAGTTTTTATCATCATTTATCGCGTTACATTGTAACAATAGTCTGCGGGGTAATTGCGTAACACACTAACGGTAGGAATTGCTTTCATTTTGACATTTCAACAACATTCATTGCGTTATTTACGTTGTTGAGCAGACAAATTTTTCGAACAAATGAAGCAATGGATTAGCAATAGGCTTCAAAATGATTCAGATTGTGATTGATAGTGTGTTACGTAATTAGGTTGCTGGTCACCAGGTGACAAGGTAAGCCATTCATTAGAATACGAAAAAATAATACGCTGAAAATCAGGTTTTCCCAAAGGGTAACGGGTATTTCCGCGTTATACCGTCTGACCTCAAAATGTTCAGATGGTATAATGCGGAAATACCCCATATTTTGGAAGCGAATGCCTACTTGCAATCCACTTACTGTTCCTGAATAAATGTGTTGGAAATTACGTCCTTTATAAATGTAAATTCCTTTTGAGTTTCCTGTAGCGTCGTTTAAAGAAACCGTAAGTGTCTTCCATCGTATTTTTCCGTCGACCAAATCGGCAAAATTTTCCGTGTGCCAAAAAAATTCTGCTAATAATCTAGATTTTGTTCTTGTTTACGTTCATTCTTAAATCTTAGCTGCAGTCAATGTCCTAATTAAACACCTTGGAGTTTGTCCTCATTATTTGTTATAAACAAAAATAATTGACAGTTCCGGAAACACGCATTTTCAAAATGGCGGGCGACACCATTGCATACGATGTCACTGCGCACTTTGAAGGCTGATTGAACATGTGAAGGTGTTAAAATACTCGTATATATGTTGTTAAGTGTACTTAATTAATGCTTTGATCTGTTAAAAGGTTAGTGAAGATTAAAGATACGATGTTTTAAGGAGCTGGCAGAAAGATTGGTTTTCACATCAATATTATCGCGTAATGTTACTTTACTGGTGCCATTGCTAAAATTAGGTTGCACTGTTGCGTCTCGTTCGCTGCGTAAAATCCGCGCTGGACACTATGCTCCTTTCGAAACACCCACACGAAGAGGTGTTGTCCATACTTTTGTATGAGGCAGAGTACAATGTAAACAGCCGGCTGCTGACACGTTTCCGTAGACAGCGAAGACGATGAGTCGATCACATCGAACCACTTCCTACTCGGTGCACGGTGGTTCGGCCAGACTGCCATTATCGAACAAGATATCTAAGACAGCAATAGCCTATGGCGGCGCTCACAGATACTAGCCGACATGTTCTGGCGTCGCTGGGTCAGAGAATACCTGCCGGAGCTTCAAAGCCGGCGGGAGCCGAACAGCCCCGGGCCGGGTCAGGTCGGTGACCCCATTCTCATCGCCGACGGCCAGCTGCCTCGCAACACATGACTGCGAGGCCGTATAATCGCCGTGTTCCCCGGGGCTTATAAGTTGTTTACCCTAAACCTCGAAAGGGGTAATTGTAGGTATTCATCATTATTTATGAACGACTTTTAATACGGGCCTAAATCTGGTATCGCAAGAAAAAAAACCGTTCAAATGCGAGTCGGACTCGCACACGAAGGGTTCTTTACCACAAGGTAAAAACACCGAAAAATCACTTTTCTTGTACGGAAACTTTTAATTTTTAACTTTTTTTCATTTTTATTATTTGATAATATAGATGCAATAGAAATACACACTCTGTGAAAATTGCAACTGCCTACATTTGATAGTTCATGAGATACAGCCAGCTGACAGACAGACGGACTGGCAGCGGAGGCTAAGTAATCGGGTCCCGTTAGCACCCTTTGGGTACGGAATCCTAAAAATTACCTGTTCCATACACTGTTTCATAAATTTTGGCGATTTATGTGAACACAGTACTAAAAGTTGCATAAAATTGTTGAGTGCCCTTTTGCCATGTGCCTGCAACTGCTGAGCAAGCCTCCTCTACAGTACATTATCCTTCCTACTAATATTATAAATCCTATCCTACTAATATTATAATCCTATCCTAATAATATTATAAATGTGAAAGTTTGTGAGGATGGATAGATGGATGGATGTTTGTTACTCTTTCCCGCAAAAAGTACTGAACGGACGTAGACGGAATCTGGAACACAGATAGTTTATAACCTGTGGGGTAATTACGTTACACACTAACAGTAGGAATGGGTTTCATTTTGACAGTTCAACAACGTTCATTGCGTTATTTACGTTGTTGAGCAGACAAATTTTTCGAACATGGATTAGCAATAGGCTTCAAAATTATTGAGATTGTGACATATAGTGTGTTACGTAATTAGGGTGCTGGATTAACACATAGGATTCTTTTATCCCGGTAGTACGTTCCCGTGGGATAATTACCGACCACCACCAAAAGTTAGTATTCAATAGATTTGAGATTATGAGATATGTATTTCAAAAAGTGTAAAAGCTGCTAAAGTTGAAGGTACCCGGGGTAAACGATACCGTTTGTCATTTATTATCACATTAGGAATTATTATTCTGTTAGTTAATTAGTGAGTCAGCTGTTGCAATAGGCCGGAAAACGACCAATGTAAAAGATTAATGGTACTTGGCTGACGTAGATCATTTAGCAAAAAAAGTTGGCAAAAATATTGAAAGTCTCGGGGTAAAGTTTAATCCATCTCATAATAATATTCAAAAAAAGTCGAGACTAGCGGGGTAATTGCATAACACACTAACAGTAAGAATAAATTTAATTTTAATAGTTCAACAACATTCATTGCGTTATTTACGTTGTTGAGCAGGCAAATTTTCCGAACATAAATATATGAAGCAATGGATGGAAAAATGATAAAAAAAAAAAAAAAATGATACAAATTGTGATAGTTAATGTTTAACGCAATTAGGGTTCAGGCTCCACAGTATTTTACAAGGTAGAACGTAGAAGCTTAATAATCATACAATTCTCCTTTTAGTGTCTGTCTCTATTTCTTATTCATTAATCATAAGTTTATCTAAATCGTGCTCAGATACTTAGAGATTTCATATCAATTGTCTTAACTAAATATAATCCAACTGAATCTAATAACTTTTCTGGAAAGATAAATTGCATAAAAGGTATAGCCGATATAGGTAGTTACCGTAGAAAATATATAGAAACAGCACACCTTCGAGACGCTATCCCTGAAGTAAAGTTACCTTTATCTACCCACTTCATCGTTTGGTTGAGACATACAATAATGAGTTCAATTCATTCGACATTCTTTTTCTTAGTAAAAATTCATTTAAGAAGCAAATCCAAGCAACCCTAAAGGATCAGCAAAGTATTGTATAATTATGTAAAGATCACTTTTAAGACCGCCCATTGTATCACCCTATGTAAATTTTCTACATTTATATCTGTAAGTTTATGGTGGACATAATTAAGAGTATTCTATTCTATACAATGACGTAACGTTTAATAATGTATGCACACAAATTTCCTTTTTTTTTATATAATTAAAAAAATCCAGATATGATTTCTAGGATAATGTCATTTTAGATATTTTATCTGTGTTACTGGCTAGTTTTTAAAAAACCTTAATCTGTGGAGAACGTAGTGGGTAGCATAATTGTTTAAAATAGTTTAACTAAGATATTTTGACTGTTTTTATTGTGCTACTGTTTGTTTTTCCTTAAATAAATAAATAAATAAATATCTAACCTTCCTTTTAACCTAAAAGTAAATCAAATAAATGTAGCTATATTTAATGAGGTAACACCTTCAAGATTGACATCACAAACAAGTGAAGAAGGCAGTTATCCTCCGGGGTCTTAAAATATACCGCGCGCGAGACGGCGCGGCGTCCGCGTGACCTTTAGATCATGTATATTTTTTTAGACTTTTCAGTGACACTGTGACGCAAATCAACATTTATTCCTGAACTAATATATTAGCTGTCTATTCTAAAGTTGTAACGAGGACGGCGGGTGACAATCATCGAGTTTGTCAAACGAAAGTAACCAGGCAGGCTAATAAATGTCACTGGTGTGTTAAAAAAAACTCGAATTTGTAGATAGTATTTTCGTCATTGTTCGGCTGGGATACTGAATTAAATAGTCTTACAAGACTGGATTCAATTTGAAGAGTGTATTGTCTCTGCAATGTAGCTATATGCAAGTAAGGACCGGTATTATTTGACAACTCTAGGTCTACGAACCAGTCGGTATCTGAACGCTTTGTGCATTCTTACAGCTGCAAGTATGGGATTTATTTTGTAATAAAGATGCAATTTCGGTCTCCTTATATGCTTTCTAGTCTAGCCATTGTTTTTTAAACTCTTGGCTTTTAACTACTTAAACTACATCTAGCTTTGCGCAGCAGTGGTGGCCCTGTGGTATCGGCCCCGACTTCCGAGTTGTTGGTCGTAGGTTCGAGCCCAGACAGGTGCTTTACCTCGTGTAAATTATTTCATCACCACTGCTCTCAAAACGGTGAAGGAAAACATCGTAAGGAAGTCGACATATCCTGGAAACTTCAAAGACATGTGACACCTACCAACCCACACTGGGCCCGCGTGGTGGATTACAGTCCACTCCCTCTCGAAGAGAGGAGGCCTGTGTCCCAGCAGTGGGAACTTTATAGGCTGATTATGCTTATGCTATAGCTTTGCTGCATCAGTACCTAATATGTATCATTTAAACATTGATATTCTAATAATTCTTCTATCTCACCAAGTTTGGCGTTCTATGAATCGATCAACTCAGCATATCGCAATTCACTGCTGGACATAGGCCTCTCCCAGGCTGCACCACAACACCCTGACGTCCGCCTTCCCAACCACCTTCTTAAGGTCGTTGGTCCATATATCTGGGGGGCGTCCAACACTACGCTTGCCGTTACGCGTTCTCCACTCCAGGACTCTTCTGGTCCACCTGTCACGGGTGTCAGTTTTGCGTTGCTAGCCAAATTTTCATTTCCCTACTACTCATTATTTAAAAAACCTAGTATTCTTATTTTTAGCCACTCGTACAAACTATAAATTCTGTTTAACGACTGTTTGCAAATTTACTTTGTTTACGGCAGTTTACACGAACTTGTTGCTAATTCTAAATGTGTTTTGTGAATTTTAAAGTTCAAGGTCTGTTGCGGGTTTTAGTCTCGTGTATATATGCAGTGAAATTAACAAAGAAGAGTCATGCGTCGTGTTTTGCAATTATGCATGGACTAAAAAGTTTGAGTTGTGAACATGTGAGTTGGCTTTCGCTTTAAAATTAAATGAAATTATTTGTATAGGATATCGAAATCACTTTTCCTATCTGACAACCCCTGTAAAGAAATGGTCAAGTGAACCAACTCAGGGGTCAAGGTTCTATTAAGATCAGACATTAAATAACAAAAGCTCTTTCTCTACTACAAAAAATTCTACCAAATCCATATTTTTGCGTTGCCTGTACAGATAGACTTATTATTAAGTATATCAACTTATGAGCCCAAAAGAGAGTTCCTTGTTCCACTCTCAAGATATACATAATAATGTATTATAAATGAAGGGGTAATTTGTAAACGTTGCATAAAGTTAAGAGACGGAACGTGGATCCACGCGAGACACAGTGCCTTTTTAATTGTTTCTGTAATTATGGCATTCAACCGGTTAAACGTCAAAAATCTTCGCTACTCATTATATGACTTTGGGCAGCGTTTATTAAACCTCTAAATAGTTACCTTCATGTTGTTTATGTCAATATGTCAAAGAAATATATTTATCAAAGGATCCGAGGCTATCGGACTTTAGCTACCTCTGCACAACAACAACAATATACTCCTTGGTCATAGATCTAAGAACATGGGTAAATACGTTATTTTACTGATGCAGATTTCAAATTTAAAAAAGTTTAAAGTGGGACAAGGGCCTCTCTTTTGAGCTCTTAAGTTGGTATAATAATAAGTATAATTATATCTACGGAACGTGGATCCACGCGAGACACAATGGCTTTTTACGTTTTATGTAAAATGTACATGTTTGTAAGCATTACACTGCTTATCCTGCACGTATGGCCTCGATCCTTATCAGCAAACAAGAGATACAGAGGCACAGTACCTACAATGTTTGCTAAAAACCACTCGGGTGCATTAAAACCAAAATATTTGTTTTACTTTGCTTCTGATAAATCCGCGTCGTTCCCGGTAATATAATATTGCCTTTATCGACCCGTTGACGTTGAAGGCGTCAAGAGAGTAGGCAGAAGCGTTCCCTGATCAGTCAAATAAAAATGACCAAACCGACTTTCATGTGCTTCAGTGATTAAAGCAAATACATGGTCAAATTAAATTGGCTTGCCAAACTCCGTAAACGTGATGGGAAGTTATCGCAAAAACACTGTTTTTTTTTGCCAGTTTAATTTTAATTAAAATCTGATGTCCATTAGAAAATCAGTTTATTTTTTGTTTTATCATGTTTAGATATCGATACCGATCGGTTTGTGGAGTTTACCTAGCTAATTTATTTTCACCTTAGATTACGCCAATTTTGTTTGTAAATTTACTACCTATATTTAGTAGTATTGATTGCTTATCAACAAAAGTAATTAACAAAAAGCTGTGGATGACGATTAATTATCACGTCGTGACGCCATAGTAGAACTCAAAGGCACCGCTCGTCTCGCGACACGCGGTGCCTTTGTGACGCGCTGTCGCGTCGCGCCAGTGTGCACGAGCATTTAGTCCAATATCAAAAAAACAAAAAATATAGTAGTCACGTTGGTAAAAAAAAGTCTGAATCAGACAAAATACCTACGTATAATTTTCCCAAAGCAGGAAAATCAGGCAGTGCGTTGCTCAAAATTAAAAAGGGGTCAAGTGCGAGCTGTCTTATGTCTCTTGAGTCTGAACACGTAATTTAGTTGTGTAAACAAATGATTTTGAGTCAAAATTGTGTTGTTTTCCTGTAGTTTGCCTTGAACCTGATCTTATTTTGACTGTAGACTTTCATTCGTTCAACACACCACATAGGTTCTCTTATTTTGTGGTCTTGCTTCTTAAGATAGGTACCCCATTTATTGTACGGACTATGAATTGATCATTTTTGTTTGTATGTAAATATCAATGACAGGAAATTATTATAACCTCATATACACTAAGTCGAAAAATACGTATTATTGAAGCCAATTCAAAAAACTACCCAACCAAATTATATAAAAAAATATATGGGACCACGTCTGAGGCATACAAAAAAAAAAAAAAAATATAGATCCACAATTGCCGGAGATATTGCGTTACAAACAAACAATAATAAAAAACATACAGACGAATTGAGAACTTTTTTGAAGTCGTTTAAAAAATTGTCACGAATCCAACGCCACTACAAATTACAAGATTATCTTCAGGAAGAGTTTGTAAAAACATCGATTTCTTGGCAACTGTTAACGGGTGATTTGTAAACAAATGTGGTGATGGCAAATGTTTGTAACATCACATCACGCCTGTTTTCCTCGAAGGTAGGCAGAGGTGTATAGTACACTACACTCAGTGATCAGAGAGCCTAAATAAAGTAAAAATGTCACTTTGTCTAGGCTCTATGCTTCCTAACTGTATTTTCCATCAGCGATAACGATGATTGAATTTACAGGTATGTATTAGATTGACAAAAGCTACCGAACCTTATGGCAATCCTGTTGAAAATCGTTGTAGAAATACTCGTATGAAACGCTTTGAAGGCGATTCCGACTCCTGTCACGCCATGTGGTTAGGCCCTCAGCTGCTCTGTCGAAAGCTTTTTAATATTTTCTGTAGATTTCTTGTGGTTGGACTCCCAGAAGTTAATGACAGTAGATTATACCATCTTCTCTTGAACTATTCTTCTTCTTCGTTTCGCCGGCACGATAATATCTTTCATATTTTGTTGGCCCAGAACTTCGCCACTCCCACGGCGTCGCCAGCGCAGAGGTCACTTTGATTGTATGTGTTGGAGCACAGAAGGCAAGATAGGAGGTGGAACATAGTTTGCGACACAGCTCCACATCCATACCCTGCTGCCGTTCCATCGAGGGAGCCCCAGTTTACGAAATTGGAGTTACGAGTACATCTGTCCACTTTTTTTTTTTTGTTTTGGGTTGGAAATCATCTAATGACTTCTCCCGCTCTGGGCGGAGCGGGAGGGCATGTCGGACTCTTGCTGACTAAAACCCACCCGTGTTCATTCAGTTGCCTGTGCGCCAGGGCCACGGTAACTGTTTCGAACGATCAATGGTGCTGACATCTCTTTGAGGCGCGCGTTAAACACGACGCACCGACGACCCGGGCCTGGTCCTTACCGTACGGCGAGCTGCCCATTGCTCGACGGGCTGTCCACTTGAACAATTGATTTAAGATATGAGCTTGCCGATGAAGAATCTAGACTCAGTTTGACGTTCACACTAGTAACCAAGTAAACAATGGAATATTTTTGAACAATAGTTATCGTGTTACTTTCTCTCAGTAAACTTGTTTTCCCAGAATTTTAATAAATGTTTTAAATAACAAGACGGCGCGTCCGGGATCAAGTATGTATGTACAGTGATTAACTCTAGGTTATCGCTTAATGTGGGGGTTTTTAAATACATTTTGCTGGCTTATGTGCGGTAGGTAATGGTTTATGAAACTAGGTATATTGTTTATCTACCGTTGCGTGTGGGCCTAGTAAGGAGTCAAATCATGAAAAGAGGTTTTGATCTGAACTGGGTCGTCATCACGTCAACGCCGGCTGTTGCTGAAAACCAGCGCTGGGGCTCTGTCTTGCATAGGGTCGTATGCTGAGCGATTGCAGTTTTGCGTGGATGTGTGCATATTTTCCCACAACTCTTTCTTTTTTGTTGTGTTTGTGTGTTTTTTCTGCGTCATGTTTACCACAAATAAACGTATTTTCCTTTTTTTTCTTTCCATGACGCAAAATTACATAGTAACACTGACTAGCTGTTGCCCGCGATTTCGTCTGCGATCCAGGTTAAAAAGTAGCCTATGTCCTTTTCCGGGTCATGATCTACACATGTGCCAAATTTCATCCAAATCCGTTCAGCCGTTTTAGCGTGAAAGCGTAACAAACAAACATACAAAAAATCTAATGTATATGTTATTAGTTTAGATTTATTAATATTTTAATTTTTTAAGAGTAAGGGAAGACCAAAGCAACGATGGATGGACTGTGTGAAAGATGATATGGCTAAAAAGATGATATGGCTAAAAAGATGATATGGCTAAAAAGATGATATGGCTAAAAAGATGATATGGCTAAAAAGATGATATGGCTAAAAAGATGATATGGCTAAAAAGATGATATGGCTAACAAGATGATATGGCTAAAAAGATGATATGGCTAAAAAGATGATATGGCTAAAAAGATGATATGGCTAAAAAGATGATATGGCTAAAAAGATGATATGGCTAAAAAGATGATATGGCTAAAAAGATGATATGGCTAAAAAGATGATATGGCTAAAAAGATGATATGGCTAAAAAATGATATGGCTAAAAAGATGATATGGCTAAAAAGGGGATGACTACCGAGATGATGACTACTAGAGAAGTATTGAAGAAAAAGACATGTTGCGCCGACCCCAAATAAATTTTGATAAGGAAGGGTAAGATAATGATGGCGATTTATTTTTTCACTGGTAAAATTGTAGTTTCCATACATTTGCAAGTGTTTATTGAGATGGGCCACAGTTTAAAATTTTGTAAACGCTTCTTTTTCAAAGAACTCCAGTCAGTCAAAGGAGTCCAGCCCAAAAGACAGGTTACGTACAGGGTTATTGGTTATATGTCGGCAATCTATTAAAAATAGGTGAGGTCATTTGCAACAAAATGACCCATGATGACCCATGATGACCCCTATGCAAATATCAACCATTTTCGAGTAATTTGACATTTTATATTTTTTTAGCGATACAAAACTTTAAAAATTTATAAAAAAAAAAAAAAAAAACGATTTGTTGTAATTATTATTATCTGCTTCTAATTCAATACTTAATAATCGACAAACCATAAAATTACAATTATCTTTAATAGTTTTACAAATCCTTACAATTTTCTATCATTTCGAGAAGATTATTTGACTAAAATAGTCGATTTCTGCAAAAGAACATGGAAGTACTTTATCGGCAGAACATTCCAAATACACGTAAAACTTCTGAGCTATCCACCGCGATACAATATGATACTAGATATCTTCAAAGAAATATAAAATTACTTGAAAACGGTTGACATTTGCATAGTGGGGTCATTCGGTTGCAAATGACCTCTCCTACATCCCCTTAACGGATTGCCGACATATAAACAAAAACCCTGAAATCAAAAAAAAACTCAACCCGCCGGAAATATCTTCGACCTCTGTATAGATATAGGAACTTCAAAAAGTTCCATTTCAATTTTAAATTTGAATTTCGAGTGTAGCTAATTCTATAGCTTAGCTTTCATCAAAACTCCAACTGTATGGCACTTTTCCAACCACCATGGCACGAAATTCCTCATATTATTATTTGGTAGACCGCTAACCATGAAGCACGTGGCACAGACCTGATGAATCATTCTGTCTGGTTAATAGACAATTTGATTGGACAAATTACGTTGTTTTTTGCCCAATGTGGGCGTGGCTTGGTAAAAAAATATCACGCGATGTTACTAAAGATGTTTAAATTGTAGTGTTGATAGAATTGCCAGTTTGTCTGGGAGTATATTTAAATATATTACTGGCGCGTTTTCCGAGGGTGAAGTCAATTTTAAAGTTCAAGGGTTTCATTTCCCAGAAAGTAGGTTGAGTAGTTCTCTGCCAGGGTTTTTAAATAATGGAATATTTTGGCAGCGAGGAGTTTGCATTCGTGCCCGGTTGATGGCAATAGGCTCACCCGCTATCACATGGCACTTAATCATAATTGGCACAATGTGGGTGTTCTATGTAGGTACACCTCTGCCCAACCTTTGTCATTTTTTCTTGAATATTTAGAAAGAAAGAAAGAAACTTTTTATTGTTTGTTTGTTTATTCATGAACAATAAATTAATTGAATCTGAAATTACATGGTTTATAAAAAGAAAATTAAAATACATAAGGAAAAAAAAAACAGGTTAAATATTACATACAACGTATACAGGAATTTCGATATAGATCTTCAACAGCATAAAGACACTTATTCAACAGGAAACTTTTAAGTTGATTATTAAAAGTGCCTGAATAGATAGCGCTTTTTATATCTAGAGGCAATTTATTAAAAAGTAATATAACTGATTGATATCTGGGACTGTGCTTCACAATATTCAAATTAGGCTGTAACGTTTAATGTCTTGTCTACGTGTGCCTTCTCTAATATGTCTTTCTTCTGCTGTCTCATATTCATGTATATATTTGGCCATGTTACTTACGAGTAGAAGTACAAATACATAGATGCTCGGCACTGTAAGTATATTCAAATTTATAAAATGTTTACGGCAACTCCCTCTTCGCGGAATACGGACTAATGTGCGAATTGCGCGTTTTTGTAACACAAAAGCTCTTTTGATATTAAAGTCATAACTATTGCCCCAAAACATTATGCTATATCTAATTTTAGATTCTACCAACGCGAAATATACCATTTTCAATTGATCAATGTTAATTTCAGTTCTAAGTGCTCTTAAAGGCTCGTACACACAGGCGCGACGCGACAGCGTACACAAAGGCACCGCGTGCCGCGCGACGAGCGGCGCCTTTGTGTCATGCTGTCGCGTCGCGCCTGTGTGTACGAGCCTTAAAGCATAACATGCGGAACATACCGATGCATTTATAGCATTTAATTCTGTTTTCCAATTTAGCTGTTCGTCTATAAGTATAGAGGTATGAGGAACAGGGTGTAAAGCTCACTCATACTCTATGGAAAAGGGTGGATCCTCCGACCAGACGGGTGTTGTGTCTGGTGGGCAACTGCCCGACGGTTGATGTCGGGACGTTGTATATTTATGCTAGTCGCGCGGTAAACTCTGCTTGCGCGATGCAGGATTTGCGTGACGTCAGTATGACTTGTAGCTCGCTTGTGGCGATGTTGATACCGCTACATAAGTATTCCTAAGAATTTAACTTCCTTGACGAGGACAATTTTGTCGTCATTCAAAACAACCTCTAAATCGTCGTATTTGGGACACGCACAGGATTTTGGCGATATCCTCGCCCCATTTTACCTAGCAACTAAACCATTGTCATACCTGGGCCAACGATTTTTATGCCCTTTGAGAATTGGAAAATATGTCTAAGTAGTGGCTACGAGTGTGAAAATAATAATTGAACCTTCGAATTTTCTCAATAACGTTACTATTTTACTAATCAAGACAATAATCGGCCGTACTATGACGTGTTAGAGCCATCATTGTTCCAGCATGAAAGAGAGACGGAGCTATATATGACCGATAGCACTATCCCTTTTTCGCAATGGGACCATGATGGTATTAACACGTCATAGTACGGCTATGGTCCTGCTCAAATTAGATATGCCTTTCCAATAAAAAAATTGTCGATTCATGGGTGCTCGGGGTTGAGGTGAGATTAAGATAAACTAAGATGAATGATCATAGAGATAGCTATATTTCAGTAATACAAATGGGATAACGATTAAGACTAATGAGGTGAATAAGTTGGGGTTGAGTCGCGTCTGATATGCTATCCGAAAGCGTACTGACTATTTTACTTAGGTAACAGATGAAATATTCAAGGCATAGAGCGCGGTGCCGCGATTCCGCTAACATGTTTCTTATTGTTCGGTGCTGGACCTGAACAAGGGGTTTCTTCATAAATATTGCTTAAAGTTAAACAATGATTAGCGACTGTTTAACCATACATTCGACATCTTTAAGCAACGTTTATAAATAATGGCGTCAGTGTTCAGATCTTACTTTAATTTTCTTCAGTTTTAGCTCCGGGATAACTAAGTGGAAATTTAGGACGTAGGCAGGTGTCTAGGTATGTATGTACGAGTCTACCACCCACCTTATCTTGTAGGTACCAGTTTGACAAGTTTCTACTTTTAATAATCATATGAGTTACAAGTTATCTAAAGCTAACCAAGTTAATAATAGGTTCTGCTTCTAGGCTAGCAGATAGGAGGGGCAACACAGCTGCTATAAATAATAATGAACTTAGTTTATCTACAGTTTTGCAATGTATAATTATTATTTTATTATTGATACACATAATTATGAATTATGGAGTTTTTACGTAGGTATATCAAGGTATAAAAATTTCAAACTGCTTTTAATCAAAGTGAAAGGATTTTTAAAGCTACGCAGTTAATTTTCTAAAGTACCGGTAACAGTATCATTACGTTTTTTATTTTCAGATTGTATTGACAATGATCTAAGAATACATCGGTCTTTTCAAAGTTGGTCCACAATACACAAAATACAGGTATAAAATGGTAACAAAGTCAATACTCTACATTGAATATTTCTGAAAAAAGTAATTGCTTATACGAGTACGAGGTCGAGGACGACAGAGTCAGATGCCGAAAATATAGTTTTTAGATTTTTTGTCACGATTTGTCTGGATGTATGTTCCGGATTCGCGCAAAAACGGGTAAATGGATTCGGATGAAATTCGGCACACAGATAGTTTATAGCCTGGGTAACATAGGGTACTTTTAATCCCGTTAGTACGTTCCCGTGGGAAATTTTTCGACATCCACGCAGGCGAAACTACGGGTAAAAGCTAGTCAAGTTCAACATCATAATTTTTTTTCTTGTTTCCTTTGTTAGTCAATACAAATAAACAACAAATCATCATTACTCCACATTCTCATATATATTTCGTATACTTTTGCAGACACACAGAATAAAATAAACAATTCCTTCGCAATCCGCATCTGTAAATAAGTATTCGCCTTGGTAAAGCTGACGCGGGGGAAATAAAGGAAAAATCTTCGCCTGAGTGACGTCATGCCAATCCCTGTGGAAAATGTTCGGCGATGCTTGTTAAGGATAGACGATAAACATGGAGTAGAAATTAATGGAGCACTAATAAGAGGGTTGAAGGCCAGCTAGCTTTGACGTTTGCTGTGAAAGCGTTGGACTACAACTAAAAATCTCATAGTATACAGCGTGTATCAGAGAGGTTCGGTCACATTTAAGGGACAGACCATCAAACTAACAACTTTCTCGATGGGACCAACGTCATAATCGCGAAATAATAATCAGTCGTCCCATACATTTGGGTCGAGTAGGTGTTGAAGTTTTTTATGGGATTATTGATAATTTCTTCGCGATTTCTATGTTGGTTCCATGGAGAAAGTTGTTCAGTTTGATGGTTTGTACCACACCCCTAAATATGGCCACACCTTTCTATTACCTCCATGCTTTATAAGTATGTTTTACTTTGTTCATAACTTCTGTGACCTGTATTTTTGGTGGAGTACTTACTGAATAAATACTCCACCTTTTTCGCTTAATGATTTAATTGCGTGTGGCATACCATAAATTTAAGCAATAATAAAAGTTGCACCGCTTAAACAGTGTTTAAACGCTGCAAGTCATTCATTTGCTTCTTTTTTCTTATAGGTATGCTACAGGCAAGAGCATCGTGTAAATGGGGATTTACTACCACGCTGGTGATCTGGACTCTGAATAGATGATTCTTCATGTTTTACATGTAACGACAGACGTTTCGTCTTTATCATGTTAGATTAGGTTACTACGTGATTTGGACCTTGAGACTTTGTATTTTTGCATTTAAAGATTTCTTTATACACCTACTTATTCGTAGCACTCCATTCTGATTTATTCCATGAATCGTAAGGCTCGAGAATAATTTGATAAACGTTGTATGTGATTTGTACTCCTTATATTGGGGATATATGTATAAGGATTTATGCTGAATTGTGGCTATCGAAATATATTGGGATGTAGAGTTATGCTGATCTATGGAACAAAGTCATTCCATTCTTGAGAAAAGGGTTTTAACTGTATGATCTATCAAGGGCGGATTCATTCACAGGGGCACATGCCCTCCCCAAAGGGTTTCAGTGAAATATAATCGAATCGTTTCGATGGACTGACCTATATGCATATCCATCGTGACGTTGCTTCAATGATGAACGCTGAAAAAGTACCTACTATATCTTCAGCAGCTGTGGCGTAACTACTAAGGTTGAAAATGGTGCAGTCAGTTTGTACTCGGGTACTGAGGTCTGCTAAGCTAACAATGCACCGGCCTGGAGTCGGCAAGAGGATTTCAGGATGACATATAATGCTAATTGTTACATGAGCAAATTTTTTTTTTGTATGCACGTCTTTCTGTGACAAATAAACCTATTTTTCTTTCTTTCTTTCTTTTCTAAAAAGATAGCGCGGTCTGAGGGGCCTCGCGCGTCAAAAGATTATACAGATTTCTTCAACTCATGTAAAATATATAGCTAATACTGTGAATGGTCAAAAGAAAAACTAACCAAACCAATTCGAAGTGGGGTGCTAAAATTATTGAGCTTGCTTCGCTCGCTCTTGCAGCCCAGGATCTCTTAATTCTTAAACTTTACTACTTTGTCGACAATGTTACTCTTATTTCTGTATCTATGGTCAAAAGAAAATCAATCCTATCCGAGGCGGGGTGTAAAAATTGCATTTTTGTTTATTGAAAAAGAATTAATCCCAAGAACAACATAGTGCAATTCTAGATGTGGGAGTCACTTCTTGACTGTCTGGCCCATGTGCCCCTCTCAGAAATAAGTCCTGGATCCGCCCTTGTGATCTACTATCATAAAACTGGATTAAGTAGCTTCAGGGCAATGGAAAACTGAAAACAAATATCGGTATATGGGCATGTAATGTGGAGGAGTGAGGGGAATGTCGAAAGTTTTGAGTATGAATGTGGAGGCTATAAGAGTAGAGGAAGACTAAAAAAAACGATGGATGGACTGTGTGATTATGAAATAGCTAAAAAGGGGGTGACTACCGAGATGACGACCAATGCTTACATTTGAAGGAGCACAGCTATACTATAAGATACCCTCACGCATAAGAAATTTACACTCATTCAATGCATTCAAAACTCAGCTTGCGATAGCGATAGGGTCGATGCCTGCCGGGGTCGCGAATTGAGCGAACGAGTTGCCGTGGCCCTGGCGCACAGGCGACTGAAGGAACACGGGTGGGTTTTAGTCAGTAAGAGTGACACGCCCTTCCGCTCCGCCCTGAGCGGAAGAGGTCATTTGATGACTTCCCACCCAAAAAAAAAAAATGCTTGGCCTGTATGTAATCGCTAACCGGACATTACTTGAAAAATGAATGCGTTGGTGGGTTGAGTTTCGAGTAGTTTTAATTAGTCAGTAACGGATGTTGTCGAACCTAATATTAGTATTTAATTAAGTAATAGTTATTGTTCTCAAGTAAGTGACATGTTATGTATTTATTGAGAATAAAGTTTCTTTGAACCTAAAAACCTAAAAGAGAAGTATGGACGAAAAAGAGATGTGGCGATGGTCCGAAATAAATTGGGATAAAATGAGCAGGAGATTGACGATGGTGACGGAAAGGCAAAAATTTGACTTTTCATTCCAAAGCATAATCTAGAAATTTCCACCGCTAGACAAGATAAATCTAAAAACACGAACACACCTCACAGAGACAGCGTGGCACCTACGTTTTCTAATAAATTATATTTTTACGATTTACACGAATTTTCATGAAACTGAGCTAATTTTGAATGTTTTCTATTTGAATCGTGACAGTTCGTGTGAAATCGTTTAAAAACTATAACGTATTGTCCCAAATCTTATTATTTTCGTCGATCACTGAAATAAATGTTCCGTGAATTGAGATTTAAGCGTTTTTAGGCCATCGCTTCGTGAGATTTCGGAGAAAAGCGATGAGGACGGGTCCTGACGTAATATTAACGAGAAAAACAGCTTTATGTGTGTTAACGTCGATATATAATATTAAAATATTATTATATCTTTCACTAAAGTGAAAGCATGCTTTGTTAAGATTTATTCATATCTTCAGTCATTTCTGTGTTTGGAGGATTAGCGGGGTTTGCGGTGATAACTTCATTCTACTTTTATAACATAACATCACGCCTGTATTCCCCGAAGGGTTAGGCAGAGGTGTACCTATAGCACACCCACATTTCGCCAGTTATGTTTTAAGTCCCATGTAATAGGGGGCGAGCCTATTGCCATCAACCGGGCACAAATCCAGACTCCGGGCTGCTACCGAGAAATTCCAGATGGAAAAACCCAATAACACTTTGCCCGACCCGGGAATCGAACCCAGGACCTCATGCTCTGCAGTAGCGCTTGCGACCACTAGACCAACGAGGCAGTTACTAGTCTACTTTTATTTGTGTTGTATTTATTCTTCTATTTGCGAATCTGAAAAATGACTTCTACAGTATCTTTTAGCTTTTAGGTAATCATTGTCGCGTAAGTAGTCTTCAATTCCATTTAACTCATAAAGAAAACATTATTTTGCCTACTCCTTGTAAACGTTGGATCTACCAACGTTTACACGAAGTTTAAAAAATAATGTAGTCCAAGTCAAATCATTTATTTCAACGTCGTTTTGAACGTCAAAATTTACAAGAAAATGGAATTGATTTGGTAGTTTCGTATGGAGAAGAATGGGCAAGAAACTCCACCGTTGTTACTCTTTTAAAATGTTTGACAATATTTTTTATACATATATTACATTATTATTACTTATACTTACTTTACTTTATTATTATTTATTATTATTATTATTTTTTTTTTTTTTTTACATACATTTGAAGGTAAATAGAAAACAATAGGTAAAAATAATTAAATATAAAGCTATAACAGGTAAAATAGTAATGTGACTTCTGAATCAGATTTAAACTACATAACATGTATAGAAAAAAAAAACTGCGACTGGCAATATGCCTTGGATGCTAAGTTTTACTAAACGTAAATCATGTAAATTCACGTTTGTTGTCAATTTTTTATATGAAGAAACAAAATAAGCAAATTCTTCAGATCTTCCTGAAACTTATGTGTTTTGCAATTTAGTTTCCAAAAATGTAAACAGATATGACTTTTTAACTGTTACACATAAAGTTCAGTTTGCGGTACAACTTATTTTTTTTTAATGTGTTTTTCAATAGTTATTCTAAAATCAATTGAATAATAACCTAGGTAGGTAGGAAACTACAAAAAAAAAACGAAGCTAGACTATATCTCAAAATTAGCTTTCTCTCTCAAAACAGATCTGTCTGCTGTAGGTACAGTTGACCCTACTTCGCTAGTAACACTTTGACCTTGAGCCAAGCGTATTACGGAATTTCAATAGAAAAAAGGTCAGTATAAAGTTGATATTTGTTGTAACATCAATTGGAAACAAGGATTTGAATAAGCTATAGTTTGGTATACTGGCTGCTCAATTGCTTATATTTCGGGTGATTACCCATAATGACAGCTGCTCATGCTCGATCCTCAATATCTCTGAAGGTCATGTTCATCCGCCAGATGACGCCACTATCAAAGGGCATTACACTCATCTATTACCTACATATTATTTAGGTTTGAAATCCGAATTACTTCATTCTCCGTTTGAATTTTGCGATTAAAATAGTTTCAGGGCTGCTAGTGTTTAATTTTTACATAAAATGTACTTTTAAAATATTTGATAATGATACTCAACCGTGCATAATGGTGAAAATATCTCATTTAAAAACAATAAACTACATATTTTAGGTACGTGATAGATTGTTATGAGCCTAGCGTTTGTTTGTAAATCGTATAATTCTCTTTGAACTAGCTATAAAGTAGCTGTTTAAGAATTTTGATTAGACAATAAAGGCTCCAACAAACAGGCGCGACACGCAACGCGACACAAAGGCACCGCCTTTCACGCGACGAGCTGTGCTTTTGTGTCGCGTGTGATTTGCGTCGCGTGTCGCGCCTGTTTGAAGGAGCCTTTAGACGTCAATAAATGGTTCATCTTTTGAGAATATTGCCCTGACTTCCTTCGACTGGTACTTAACACAGGAACACAATGCTTAACAAAAATTTGGTGTCCCTTGATTTCATTACGCCACTTCTTTACAGACTATAGGAGGTACAGTAAGCCGCAAGTCAGTGGTTTGAGGAGCTAGCCTAGCATAGTTCGGAGTTTCAATAGAATGCGAGGTCAGTTTATACTGGTTTTGTGACCAGTGACGTGCGGACTAGCGTACGAGCATTTTAAGATAATTTTTTAAAGTTACATTGTTACTGGCCTGATCTTAAACCACCATCGCCACAACTGACAAGCGCTCTTTAACCTCCGGGCTATCACAATAGTAACATACCTAATACCTACTTCATTTTTAATATCTAGTTTGTTATTTACCTACTTACCTACTCATTTATCGGTTCCTCTGTTCAAAAGTTTCCATTACGTTCAGTAGTGTCAAGAAACGTTTTATATTGTTTATATTGCGAAATACTTCATAAATAAAACATTGTGCTCTTTTTCTTTAGACCGATTATGTTGTAATGTGCACGGGCAAACCGTTACACGTGCATACCTTTGTTTGAGTGCAGTTAGGAACACGTTGTGAAACAAATATAATTATAGTACTGATTAATCTACAAGGTGTACCTAATTGGAATTACTGAAAACCTCTATATTTTTTATAGATTGAAAAAACAGCGCGAAGTGAAATGACATTTACTGAACTGACAGCTAAAAATGTTAGTAATACCAACATAAAAACATTAATTTAAAAATGCGTTCTAAAATTATAATAAAAAATAAAAAGCAACCGTTTCAAAAATGGAACACTGGAATGATATGGGGGGGAGGTCATTGTAATCATCATTATGAACAACTTTATATTTTTTATAGATAGAGAAAACCGCGCGAAGTGAAATGACATTTATTAAACTGACAGCTAGAAATGTTAGTAATACCAACATAAAAACATTAATTTAAAAGTGCGTTCAAAAATTATAATAAAAAAATAAAAAAGCAACCGTTTCAAAAATGGAACACTGGTATGATATGGGTTAAGGGGTCATTGTAATCATCATTATGAACAACTTTTACGGTGGGACCACACTGAAATCGCAAAAAAAACTGCTGCTCCATACATTTATTTTCACCTAACTCGACAAAATGTAGGGAATACTTAGTTATGTTTAGGTCATCACCTGCCTAGCCATTTCCCAGCTACGTTGGGGTCAGATTCCAGTCTAACCAGGTTCATCTGAATACCAGTATTTTACATGGAGCTACTGCCTATCTGACCTCCACAACCCAGTTACTGATGGGTAATGCGATGCCCCTTGGTAAGATCGGTTGCCAGACTTCGGGCTTTTGACTACCCGTAATGACTGTCAAAGATCCACGAATGACAGCCAGGACCAACGGCGAGGCACGGAGGGGTCCTATAGCAAAAGTTGTTCCTAATGAAGATTACAATGACCCGTCGGGAGTTTTTCAGTTATTTTAATTACATCTTGTATAGGTACTGTCGAGGTTTTGTTTATAACCGTTACAGTACTACCAAATGGCAATAACCTTGGCTGTCAACTTTGTAGTGACACTCCTCCAAAATTTTGTAAAGATTGAAAATAGAACTCATGGCTGACCCCTAAAATACAGGTCCACGCCTAGTTTGGGGGTTAGGATCAGATTTGTGGCAATACATTCGTGTGCTATTTTATTATGACTGGCTTGTAACATGTATTTTTAAGTGTGAAATAAATATTTTTAATTTAATTTAATTAAATTACTGAACTTGAATTTCTATGGTAGATGGATTGGTGATCACATTGTGCTATAATCAGAACGGGAAAGTGCTGCTTATCCTTTTTCCATGTCACATCTTCTCTTCTTCGTGTCGCTGGCACGACTTTTATCAAATTTTGTTGGCCCAAAACTTCGCCACTTCGACGGCGTCGTCGGTGGCAGCGCAGAGGTCACTTTGACTGCAAGTTTTGGGACACAGAGGGCAACATAGAAGGTGGAGCATATTTTGCGACATGGCTCCACATCCACACCCAGCTGCCGTTCCATATCACATGAAGTTTCAGGACTACAAGCTGTAACGGTTAAAAAGACACTGCAGGATAGCAATCTTTATCGACTTCATAAAAAGGAGGAGTTTCTTTTTTCGCCTCATTTTGGCGGCTATTTTTATTATTATAGCCTTGTTAGTTCACGGAATCAAGATATTTTGCATACTATTGTCGAGATAATTTAATGGAGATTAATTTCATACTTTTTAAAAATTGATTTACTGCAATAGAATTGGAAAAAAACACCAAAATAGGTCAAAAAAAATTCCTGTCCGTCATGTGTGAAACCCGGAAACACTGTAACTTGTGAAAAAATCCATTATTTGAGTTTTTTTTTTTTTTTTTAATTCTAATCGACAATTGTAGGTCACTGAATGCAAATGGCTAATTAATTCAGTGTCGTTTAAATCTATTTATATCCATAGAAAATTAACATATGGATGGTGATATATCTATAGATATTAGGTACATTTATTCCACCAGGGGCGCTTGTGCAGTACCTTCTTCCTACTACAGCTGTTTTTTCGGCAATTAATTTTGAACGACTTAAGTTTTTTTTTTTTTATATTTCATAATTAAATGAGCATTATGAGTCGTGCACTTTTGGATTTTCCAATTTTTTTTTTACATGTTACTTCCGACCTTTTTTCTACGTGAACTGATTTTGATGATTCTTTTTTGTTTGAAACCAGCGGGGTAATTACGTAACACACTAACAGTAGGAATGGGTTTCATTTTGACAGATCAAAAACATTCATAGCGTTATTTATGTTGTTGAGCAGACAAATTTTTCGAACTTAGGAAGCAATGGATTAGCAATAGGCTTCAAAATGATTCAGATTGTTATAGAGAGTGTGTTACGTAATTAGGTTACTGGTACTTCTCAGGTGGTCTCACATAAATTTGATCAAAATCTTACCAGTAGTTTTTGAGTAATCCTTAATAATGCGTTTTTATTTACCTAATATTGTATATGTATATAAATGATATATAATGTTGATGATATTTTAATAATTTCCTGTCACTGTTATTTACATGTATACATATCAAGTAGTGGTATGAATTTGTGTGGGGTAGGTACCACAACTAAAAAGTGTAAAATTAAAAGTTTTTTTATAAAAAACAACCGACTTCCGAAACGAAAGTTATTTTATTTTTATTTTTTAGTCAAAGTTTTTATTAAAATAGGGCCTTCCGGCTAAATGATAGCGGCCGATCAAAGGTTAAGCTACGCTTGCCGCGGTCCGTTTGTGGATGGGTGAACATCCATTACTTATATCGAGACCCCTCCGAGCCTCGGAAAACACGTTAAGACGTTGGTCCCGGCTGTCATTCGATGATCTTTGACAGTCGTTACGTGTAGTTAAAAGGACAGAAGTCTGACCACCAGTCTTACCAAGGGGTATCATGTAACCCAGTAACGGGGTTCTGGAGGTCAGATAAACGTATTATCTGTCTTTCTTTTCTTTCAGATATTACACGCAGTCGCTCCATTTAAACTACTGGTATTCAGCTGCATCCGGTTACACTGGAAGTCGATCCCAACACAGTTCGGAAAAGGCTAGGCAGATTGATTAATTGAGAAATAAAATCAGATAAAATAAAACACAACATGCAAACGTTCAGGGGCAAATGTCCAATTCTCAAAATGTCCAACGGTGTCAATATGTCCAAATCCCAAAATGTCCAATTCTCAAAATGTCCAACGGTGTCAATATGTCCAAATCCCAAAATGTCCAATTCTCAAAATGTCCAAATCCCAAAATGTCCAACTCCCAAAATGTCCAATCTTTGGGAATGTAGCAAATTTGTTCAATAACTCATCAAAGTCCTTTTTTAATACTTTACTTTAGTTCATAACCTTGTCCTCTAGAAATACCAGCTGCATGGCACTATATTTCAGAAACTAGCCCAAACTCACGCGAAATGGATGAGTTTCGTAGGTACTTTGAGTCCACATGGTACCCAAAGAACTCGCCAGCTTTATTGAGCTGTGCTGGACAGTGTCATAGAACTACTAACTAGAAGGATGGCACAGACGATTAAATGGCCGTATACAGAAGAATCCCAATTTATACTTCTTTTTATACAAATTGAGAAAAGAAAATAAATATTAGGATTGTCGTTTAGAGTTTTAGAGGATTTGTTGTTTAAGAATTTGAGAAGTAAAAGAAGACCTAGAGATATCTATTTTGACCGGAAATACAAAAATATTTATTAAAATTACGAAACCAAGATCTCACATTACAACAATTTTTGAAACAAAAAAATTATTAGAGCCAGGTTGTTTAAAAAGTAAAACGTAAAAAGTAGATATTATTACATAAATCATAAAAATAATTATATTGATTCTGTCGCCTAAAGGACATTGCTCTGCGCCCATACATTGTTCGCCCTGGAACCAAGAGCATCGGAAAATTATGTGTTGTATTGTCTATCATTAGTAAATTCCTATAAGATGGTATATTTATAGCGGACTAGCTAAGGAACAGATAAATTTCAAAAAAAGTATCAGATTTTGAGGTTATAATGGAACCACGAATATTATGGTTTTTCATAACTCCGTGGCTCCAAGTGATTGTTAAGAAACTGAAAAACAATATCCTAATGCATTTAGCTATTTTTATTATAGATTATTCACATAATCTATAAAGTGACCAAGCAAAGCAGGACGAATAATATCATTCAGATTCATTTCACTCGGCACGAATCGGATCGCTAGGAGTATTATATTTTCTGTGGATCTGGATCGGATTCACTCTGCTGTTCGTGAAGTCTACGAATGAATGGCAACAAACGAACAAGTACGGCAGTGATACGTATTAGGTCTTAGTTAAATATCACTGATACTCAAATATTAGTTAAGATATTATAGTATTACTAGACACGACATAACATAACGTTTGGCGAAGGGGGCATTCCGAATTACGCCATAATCACTCACAGCGCTCACATCAATAATTTGCATTTCGATTTAGATATCACGATTATGACAGCTGCGAGCTGTCAACAATTTGGAACGCTCGTGAATGCTCTCACAGTGCTCGCTCAACGTCAACCCCAAACCTTGCACAAGAAAGAAAGACCGACTAGATATTTTCTGGAAAATGCAAGTTCAACGCATTGGCACTTCTGTTTTGTTGGTTGAGATGTATCAGACAAAAGATGCGACTCAAAACAACTCAACAGCACAACGCACAACTGTCATTTTTGACAGCGCTTACGATGATATTATTAAAAGGCATGGTCGGCGTTAACGCAAGATGGTGCATGTCATAACGTCATCTATGACGATTCACGGGACATCGTTATCGCGGTCATGCTAATTCGGAACGGGTGTAAGCACGCTCAAATCGATTACAGTGCAATTCGGAACGCACCCGAAGATGGCGGCGATTAATGATTTAGTCGCGTAAAATACTTTTAATGTTCATTTTGTCATTAAGTTAGTCCGTGTTATAAAAGTATTTGCAACTTATTTAATAAAATAGACAACTAATTATCGTGTATGTCCGATGCTTTTATTGCACAGGGCGATTTTGGACATTGTCTTTTCACTTCGCAAACATTGTGTGCACCGCGAACTCGATCGCTCTAAGTTTCAGTCATCCTGCACTAACAGGAAAAAATATGTTTACATTACCTACATAGTATGGGAAATTCTGCAGATAACAACATAAATATTGTAAAGGATAAAGGATAATTTAACTTAATTACCTACGGCATCCACAGTTGTTGTTTATTATTGTCGTTATCAGCACTATATGAGGAAACCAGTTGCCAGTTTTAGAAATAAACCAGACCTTTTTTGAGCGGTATTAACCGCATATTATGAACATGCTAATTAATACCGTGTGGTGCAAAACCGTTTGTTTAAAATGGGGGGAAAAACCTGAAATTATGTTGATGGCAGTTAACAGTTATAGTATTTGATGTGATGGACCATTATTATTATTTACTTTTGTAATCACGTGTATTTTTCGGGATTACGGTTTAAAAGATTTACGCGTTTTATGCAATGAGTGACCAGTACTTTAATTTCGTAACACACTATCTATCACAATCTGAATCATTTTGAAGCCTATTGCTAATCCATTGCTTCATATGTTCGAAAAAATTGTCTACTCAACAACGTAAATAACGCATTGAATATTGTTGACCTGTCAAAATGAAAGCTATTCCTAAAAAGGCTCCGTTCAAGATCGAAACTAGTCTAACCACCCCGAAACATACCTGCACGTAGGTAATTAGACAATGGTCTATTCAAACACAACACCGACATTTAAATTTGTACACAGGTGAAACTGTCTCAAGAAAGATAGAACATTAGAAAAATAGGGAGATAATAAATTTAAATGATGAGGTACCAAAAACAATCATTTGATAAATGATAAATGATTTTATTTCTGTAAGTAGGTTTGTAAAGTCGCCAGCAGGTCAAGCTACATGAAACTGTCAAATTTCTCCAAACGATTTTAAACCTTAAAATGTTGTAGGTTAAGTTCAAAATCGAATGAGTAAATCTGACAGTTTGTAGTAACTTGATGTGCTGGCGACTGTACAAACACTTTTACACGTCAATCATATTTTTAAAACTCAATGAGGTCGGCGTTTCCTGTCTGACTACTCTAAGAAGAAAGGCCGAAACAAACTCAGGGGTCAGTCTCTTTTAAAGTCCAGACATAATCTTGGTCAGATCATGTGAAGACCATGTAGATTGGTGTTTGAAATGGTCTTTTGAGGAAAGAACCACACAGAGTGAGTGGACCTGATCAGTCAGAATACCCATTTGTCAGTAATCGTACAGCTGAACTTAGAACTAAAAGAGGTCAACGATTCGATCAACAATACCAAAGAAAGGATTTTTTTGGGTAGGCCGCATAAATTACTCAAACTGCCAGATCGTGATTTAAACTAACTGAGAACAAAAAAAAAAAAACAAAAAAGCTATGACCTACATAGTCCTCACATTCACAATAATTAAAATAATATAATACTTTACAAAGTAAACACTCGTGTCATTGTATAATTACATACAATTCATCATTGGCAATGTGTATATAAAAATTCGGATATAATTTTTGAAGACCATGTAGATTGGGTCTCTGAAATGGTCTTTTGAGGAAAGAACCACACAGATTAAGTGGACCTATCCAGTCAGTGCACGCATTTGTCAGTAACCGTGCAGCTCAACTCAAAACTAAAGGAGCTCAACGATTCAACGAACTATAGGTACCAAAGAAAGGACATTTAGGTAGGCCGCATAAACTACTTAAACTGCCAAACCATGATTAAAACTGAAACATCTCAGATTTAGAGTGGAATAAATCCATGACCTGGTAGTACCTACTCTAATACATCTATTACACAACGAAGCCTCATAATAACTACACCAGCGTTGCCACGCTCATCTACTTTCAATTATAATCGACAAAAACACATGAATACATACCTACCTACATATTAGATCAGCTCGATTACTGTATCGTTACGTATTCGTTGCGTAACTGCGCCGGCGCGTAGTAGATATCGTAAAACGTCACTACGATACGTCAAGTGCGTCGTTTTGGTGATTATGTTAAGATGTTATAATGCTTTTATGGTTCTTAATTTTGTGACTTTATTTTTGGTACCTTTTTATTTGAGTACTTATTATTTTATTATTCATTTTAAAAACCACTGAAAACATATAAAGTAAGGAGGTAGGTATAAAACAAAGCTGTGAACATTGTGTGACCAGTGTTCAACATTCTTTGTCTCTTGTATGGACATAAGCTATAAATGAGAATACTAGCTTCTGCCGCACCTTCATTGGCGAGGAAGTCCCAGGATAGGATAGTAAGTAGGATCTAATGGATGAAGTTGGACGCACAAGTAAACTAAGCCCTGGATTAACATAGGCTCAATTTACACCGCCACGGAATGGAATGGAAGCAATTTTTTTTTACAAAGCTTATTGAACTTTATGTCAATAGTTAAACGTACAAAGTAGATACGAGCCAAATAACAGGGGGCCAAGTCTACTAATTTACAAACGTCACAATGGTCTCTGCATTGTGAGTTTTTGACAGATTTGCCATACAAAATCTGTCAAAAACTAACAATGCAGAGACCATTGTGACGTTTGTAAATTAGTAGATTTGGCCCCCAGGTCGCGCGTCTTCTGGTGAATTCTAGTGCATTCTCAGGAATTCCCGCATACAATTTCGATGCAAAAAGGCGCTGCCATTCCATTCCGCGGCTGTGTAAAATGAGTCATAGAGGATACCTTTTTATCCGGGTAAATGTAGTATTTTCTCTAGGATGCGAGTGAAACCGCGAATAAAGGCTAGTAATAAAATAAGCAAGTCAGCAGAATGACTGCCCGGATTGTGCTGTACCAATGGAAGTTTGCGCTGGACACGTGTAGACTCTTTTTCAATCCCGAATCAAAACTAACTAATATAACTTTTTTTAAAGATAGCAGATTACATGACTGGGTCGCATGCGCAAACGCATAACAACAACGTCAGCGCGACAAGTGCATGCGAAGTAAACGCAATTTGACACTGCTGACAGCCACTGAATAAATAAATTCAGTAGGATCACTAACAGTCGAATTTCTTTCCGGGTCTCCGGACTGCACAATCGATCAGAGCCCCCGGCACATATATATATACATTTTGCAAGAAAGAAAGAGAAGTTTCGACAAAACCCTTAATTTGCTTCAGGATTTAGGACATCCGTAAAGATTATGAAACAATAAAAGTGCCTGTGTTTTCTTACAGTTACTTTTAAGTAATACATTCTAAAATTCGTCCAGACGATGTGTGGTCAATCTTGGGATTTTATGAATCAGACCTTCGTGCATAGTGGCGCACTGTGACAACGGACTACATAATTTTTTTGACCCAGATTTTCTTATTTCGAACGTAAAATCAGCTTGTTTTTCCTATCAGCCTTGATTTAGAACACTAGATATATATTAAGTGTGTCATAAAATCCACGAATAAGTATGATGTAAGTGCACGCTATCCACGGCAGCATGACAACTGCATACGATTTTGAGTAAGTATGACATAATTATGTAATTCGACACAAACGCTGCACATGAGAGGAGCAGTCGTGGCCCAGTGGTAACAGCCGTGACTAACGAGTTGTAGGTCGTAGGTTCGAGCCCAGACAGGTGCTTTACTTTGTGTAAATTATTTCAGCAGTGGCACTCAAAACGGTGAAGGAAAACATCGTTAAGGAAGTCGACAAGTCCTAGAAAATTCAAAGACATGTGACATCTACCAACCGGCACTGGGTCCGCGTGGTGGATTTCAGCCCACTCCCTCTCATCGAGAGGAGGCCCGTGTCCCAGCAGTGGGAACATTATAGGCTGATTATACTGCACAAGAGTCGAATAACGGTAGCACTTGCTACTTTCAATTACGGTGTTCTTATCACAGTAAATAGATAATCAGTTGTAGATACATACTTGATCCTTTCATGATATGTGTTCATTATGTCAATTATGGATTCGGTAAAATGCTTAAGTTCCTTAATTGTGTGAAGATTACAACAAGATCGCATCTTCTCGTGGTCAAGTAATGAATGATTCTATTTCTTACAATAAGCCTTAGTAAGCTTATTGTTTTTGCTCTTTAGAAAGTCCCCAATCCTTGAGGTTATTTTGGCGTTTCTTCTCCATAGGAAATGTCGAGATCAGCTAACTTGTTTAAAAACCCGACTCGTAGAACTGATCTACTTATCCAACTTACAGTATTTTACATAATTATTTTATTACACCTGCACTGCAGTAATGTCAGCACCACGAGGGCATAAAATGACATAATCCGATACTTGACAGCGGCGCCGGCGCTGGCGCCAGAATCAGGTTACGGCAGTGAGTCGGTGTTTATTAAATGACTGCTCGACATTGTTAGTTGCCATGGCCATTTGATAGGGTTCACGGCTAATATGGGCAGCTTTAAAATGGATATGCAAAATTCATATTTTGGCTAGGCTTTCGTAGATTTCGGATTTTTTATTGAATCATTGAGAGGTTGTAAGAAATGTCAGTTATGAATGTCGGCTTTCCCAGGATAAAAAAAACACAACATGCAACATAATATCACGCCTGTCTTCGCCTAATGGTTAGGCAGAGGTGCAACTATACTGCACCCACTTTTCACCCGTTATGCTCAAGTCCCATGTAATAGGGGGCGAGCATATTGCCATCAAAAATAATGTAGGTATAATATTTCCTAATTCTAACCCGAAAATCTTCTCCTAATAAATCAATAGATTATCGCTTAACACGGAACCCTAAAAACACCCCATTAAGAAGTACCTTGTCATCTAAATCAATTTTATAATCATGTAGTAGTTTCAACTATTACAAAATATCATGCGTCAGCGACAACTTCGTGTGATTATGTGCGATTCGACACACAGCTGCGCGCGCGCAGTTTCTTCGCACGTGTCAAAATTATTAATAACATTCAGTTTGTTTTGCTGACTGTAGTATGAGTCATTATGCTTTGATAATCTTGGAAAGTTGGATGATAAATTAAATCACGAAGGATATGGTAAAAAACAAAACTTCAAAGGTATAGTCATTTGCACAAAAATTCAAGTTTTCTTTAAGCTCGATCTTATTGGATTCCTTTAGCCGATACGAGTAGTTTGGCTTCTTATTACCTTCTTGGTCCCTAATAAGTATAATCAGCTTTGTCAACGAGACTATGTCCCGTTTGCTGGAGTGTCCCAAATGTTCGCTTACCTGCACCCTTGACGATATGAACAACGCTTCTAACGCCACAATAAACGTGGCCACTTTCTGGACCTAGACAGTATAATATTATGTAGAGGTAACTACCGTCGATACGAAAAGAAACTAACTTTATCTGGTTCTTTCCTATCTAGGTGAATAGGGAAGCTATTAATCAAAGTTGAGGGTCCAGTGAACGGGAAGACTGATCTAAAAGGCCGTTAGCAGTGGGTGGTTGAATGATGGCTACTATATCGATGTGTACAGGAAAAAAATACATAATAATTTGATTGAATAAGTTGGTGCTGTTGGACACACGAAAAGTAGAAAAAATAGTCAGTCAAGAGCAGTAAGATTGTTTTGTTGGTAAGACTTAGATGATTAAAAAAACAAATCAGAAGAAGAATTATAGTGGTGGGTATTGTGTGATTTTATTATTATGTAAGTCTATTCTCATATTATATGTTTATATTTAAATTGGAAAAGTATTTTCGATTTTATGTATTTTGTTTTCCCTTCTACTCTTACACATATTGTCTACATCTCTTTTAATATACTCTCATATCGCAGGTATGCTGGAAGAGATTTATATAGAAATAAGCATCACCTTTGTACGTATTTTTCTGTTCCTTTCTTCCTGTCTGTTTTATGTGTGTACATAAATAAATAAGAATTGCTAAGCGTTATAGGTAGGTAGGTATGTCAGTGACGTTGATTATGAAGATTTGCGACGTGACCTAAATGACCTCTAGTTATTATCAAGAGCTAGAAACCAGTCGATTCTAGAACCGAACTCTCGATTAGAATTCGTGTTGTGATGTGTAAATAGAACTGTAAAATTTAGAGAGGCGTGAATTGAATTTGATAAACTGGTGTCACGAGGCAATGTGTTTGGTTTAGAGATTGGAATTTGTCTGGAATTCTAGATGTCAAAATGTCCATTAATGATCAATAATGATCATATACCATAAGGACCACTGTAGCGTAGAGCCTATAGCTAGTAAATCTTATCTCAGTAAAACACTGTACATTGTCAATGTTCAAAATATATAGGAAAGTAAAGAAGAAGAAGTAATAATAAAGAGTATTCTATTTTATTCTACGATAAAACAACTGTAGTTTTTGCTTATTTTTAGAATGCGAAATGCAGAATGTTGTTATACCTATTTAGAGTTGAATTGCAAAATGAAATAGGCATCATTTCTCAAAGAAATTCTGACCGGTTTTCGAAATCCCTTTTGATTTTCTTCAAATCATTTGTCCTTTCTTTGATTTACTTTAGTTATGGCTCTGAAATTAAAACAATCTCCATTTTGTAATATGCTTTCTCTTAAGGCGCTGCCCAAACGTAGGACACCGTAAAACGCTCAGATTTTTGTCGCACAGTTAGGCGTATTGGTACATATTAAATTACAAGCCAGATTTTTTTTGGTGTATTGCCAAATGTTCAAAGAAAATATTTATTTAAAAATATTTCATAAAAATTAAATACTTAGTATCATGATACTTACTATTTTATTTTTATGAAATATTTTTAAATACCGGTAAAACGGGGTGAATAGGTACGCAGAGGTGAATCGTAACGAAAATTTAACAGGGATTTTAACATTGAAATATTATAGTCTGTCGCCAAAAAGGACTCTAACGTGTATACTGTGTTATAATTAACCGATTACGTGTCCCTGTTGGCAACAAATTATATTATTTAAATGTTAAAATTCCTTTTAAAGTTTCGTTACGATTCACCCCGTTTTACGGTACGTAAGGCTTTTCTTTAAAAATATTTTTTTAAGCGGTTTTACGTTTTTTTTTTATCACGATTTAAATAATCGTAATGTAGCAAAATTTTTTTTTGCGCCGCATAATTGTCTAAGTTATGAGCGTAAACTATCATAATTATTTTATGTAATGATACTATGGGGTGTTAAATCAACTAAAGAAATACCGAAAACAAAACCACACAGCCGTTCATTGATTTTTTATTTTAATGAATACTGTAGAATTTTGTGGTCATTCGATTAAACTAACGTCAAACGCATCGCTGTTTTGAATCTTATTTGTTGCCGCGATGCGCTATTGTCAATTACCAAAAAAAAATGCTTCTTACCGAGCTTTAAACCACGTGTACGAGAATTGAACAACCCATTCACCGCTATATTTATCAACAATCCAAGCCCTACCTAAGTAGCAAGTGCTAGTTTTCTAATAAAACTCACACGTGTAGCCATTCACGGTTAGATTCTCATCTCGTGCCTCGTGTATAGTAAGATTACGTTTCTGATTGACTTTTACAAACGATACTTATCGCTTGAATAAACAATTTTACCGGATATCTAACGTAATTATGAATTTTGTTGCAAATGGCGGATTCCCGCCAAAATTTTAGGGGGCCATTTTTTTTTCCGTAGTTGTTGTCAAATGGTACTTTTGGACTCGGGATTCAGTACATGCTTCTGAACAGCCCTGCGGCGTTGAAATTACTCGTGGGTTATTTAAAAAAGAAACTGTTCTTCCATACATTTTATTTTTATTTTTTTATTATGATAATCTATGAAAAAATTCTATGCAAGGGGTTTTAGAATTATGTGCTGAATTCATGGTTACAGTTTGCGCGTCGATTTCCCTGCCACCCTGATCTGTAGCTGAACGTTTCGCCGTGCTGACTAAAGTTAGGTATAACTTATTTTGCAGCACAAAGTAGATAGATAAGTCCCGCCAAAAACTGGCCGCCATCTTGTCTCGTTGGTTTTAAAAAAGATGGCCGATCTGTCTAAACAATCTGCCTCACCTTTTTCCAACTAATTGATGGTCGGCTTCCAGTCTAACCGGATGCAGCTGAATACCAGTATATTACATGGAGCGACTCCCTATCTGATCTTCACAAACAGATGACAGTTCAGTCTATTACTTAGGTAATGATGATCACTATATTTTGTCTATGCATAAAGTGCATTACGTTTAAGATTTTGCAATTAAAGGCTCCTTTAAACAGGCAAAAACCGCGACGCGAAACGCGCGCGTCGCAAATGCACCGCCTGTCGCGCGACGAGCGGTGCCTTAGTGTCGCGTGCGATTCGCGTCGCGGGTCGTGCCTGTTTGAAGGAGCCTGGGAGATACACCTATTATGTACTACGAACAAGACCTGCACCCTAATTACGTAACAAACTGTCTATCACAATCTGAATCATTTTGAAGCCTATTGCTAATCCATTCCTTCATATGTTCGAAAAATTTGTCTGCTCAACAACGTAAATAACGCAATGAATGTTGTTGAACTGTCAAAATGCAACCCATTTCTACTGTTAGTGTTACGTAATTACCCCGATGATATCAATCAATACATCATTTATTACTGCTTAGTAAAAAGCATCGTGGTATTAATGAGTTGTATTAATAATGACCCTCTTGTCATATATGAATGTCATGAGAAACTTTGATAGGCAGCCACTTGTACCAACACTGATTATAATGATTATGCTTAATGTAAAACCTTGTTCTAAGACAAACATTGCCATCAATGCTACGTTAATACTAGAGTGAACGACCCTATTAAAGCCGAGAACACACTTAAGATAAAGAAAACTGCACAATAGTGATTAAATTGCCTTATAATTGCAATCAATAAAATCAAACAGACCCACAGCAAATTCTTACTAGAAACAAGATAGCTGAAATGAGACAATGTGTTTCATTCATCCAAGTCATTAGAGATATAATAATTTTAATCAGCAAAAGTTTAATAAGTTATCAAAGTAGGTATTCCGATAACAGTTGATATTTATAAACAAGTTCACAGTTTTGTATTACGCAGGGATTTCCAACATTGTGATAAGAAAAATCGACTACAATAATTTATTAAATTGTTGAGTTTTTAGCACATATTGTGGAGACCACAAAATAGTTATTATCGTGCTTTGTATTTTGCGGTAGGTAGTTTTTAGGTATTTTGCACAAAACAAAATGCGAATCGCTGGGTTTCCTTTACAACTCCACATTACCTACAGAACATGAACAAACAGAAAAATTACATACACAAACTGACGCCTACTCTCCGTTTGGGTAGGCAGAAACAACAAAACGCCACCTGCTACGATCCTTACATACTCCTTTTGCTTCGCTTACAAAGAAATTACTTATGTATCAAATAAATCTTTGACGCAAGAAACCTTGCATTCCTATCTTAAAATGCACTACAGCTTGACCAAAAAATGGTTTATCAAATCAAAATCTTAGCTGGTCAAATAGTTAATTTTCGTCAAAATCAACCGGAACCCTGTGTTATTCCCGAGCAGACAATCCCTCATCCTCCAGAGTCCTTGCTCGTAACTATATCACAAGAACGTCTGCCATAAAACAGGCTGCCAGAGAGCCTCCAGGCCTCTGACAATGAAGGGGACGTGGGCATAGGGCTAAATTAATTTTAATAACATACCATAGTCCACGGTTAGAAGATTTGTTTAAAACTCTCTTCTCATCCTCTCCTGTATCGACACTACCTTTATAAAAAAAGTTTTTTACAAAAAAGCAATCGACTTCACTTCACTTCACTTTTTAGTTGCGGTACCTACCCCACACAAATTCGTATACCACTACTTGGTATGTAAATAACAGTGACGGGAAATTATTAACACATCATCAATATAAACTAAGTGGAAAAAATATGCAGTATTAAGCATAACTCAAAAACTACTGGTCAGACCTTGATCAAATTTAAATGGGACTACATGTGAAGCACCAGCTATCAAATAAAAAAAGAGTCATCCAAATCGGTTCACGCAGAAAAAAGTTCTGAGCTAACACACATAAAAAAAAAACATACAGACGTATTGAGAACCTCCTCCTTTTTTTGAAGTCGATAATGGCTCATGCAGTCAAACAATGGTATTAATATTAGGCAGGTAGCGAGGTGGTAGTGTGGCAGACTATCCAGGGTGAGCTAGGCAGTATTGCCACTCGTAGAGGCTGTTTGTATCCCTCTACCAGTGACTGTGTAAATATGGATGGATATAAGAGTAGCGGAAGACCAAAGTAACGATGGACGGACAGTGTGAAAGATTATATGGATAGAAAAGTGTTGACTACCGAGATGACGACCAGTAGAGGAGTATTCAAGAAAGAGACATGTTGCGACGACTCAAAATAAATTTGGATATGGGCAGGAGAATGGTGATGATGATACCAGCGTAAAAAAAAGAGAAAAGAAAAGAGTATTCTATTCTATGCCTCTGTAATGAATTTGTGGGCTAAATTCTGGGCCAAAACAATGATGTAGATAGGAAAATACTGCGTTAACCAAGCAGCATAAATTCCAAGTTTCTATACGGATAACCTTGCTGTCGGTTACATCATGATGTTGCATAATAGCGGTTTTTATTCGTTTAGTTTATTTAAGTCCCACGTCTCCTATGCGTCATGGTGACAGTTAAGTAGCACGTGATGGACGGCACATGTGTGGGTGGATTGTTATTGTTTGGCCTTTTAAGGCAGACTACACGGCTAGACTTAGCTTGAGTTAAGGCAGAGGTAAGGCTATGGTACTGTTGTATTTCGCTGATAGGTTTTAAGCTGGCACCCTAATTGTATAACAAACTATCAGTCACAATCTGAATCATTTTGAAGCCTATTACTAATCCACTGCTCCATATGTTCGAAACAAAAATCTGCTGAACATCGGAAATAACGCAATGAATGTTGTTGAACTGTCAAAATGACAGCCATTCCTATTGTTAGTGTGTTACGCAATTACCCCGCTGGTCTTCATTCTGCCATATGTCAATAATGTTCTCTAGTAAGGTCGAGTCAGTTTTCAGCTCAAACAGTCTTTCTAAACTCAGCAACCGAGTTACTTGACAAATGTGTTAATGTCGCCGGCTGTATTAATTTAGGATTTTGACAACTCATAAGGACAATCATTCGTACACAGTTCTACATGCATGACAAATCGAGACCATACCTACCTACCTCAGTATAGTACTGTCCGAAACACCATTGGGTTTTGATGGCATAATGGTCATCCATCTTTGGACTGAATGACGCATGTAAACTGCAGTTCACCCCCAGACCTGGATCCTTTATCAACTTTTCTGTATTCTTTAAATAATATTCTCAAAAACACATCCCATTTAGCTCGTCGTTTAGCTCGTAAATATCTCAAAATGCTCCAGTCTAAATAAATTACACGCAAAAACTTTTACCTCCAAGATAATTCTAGTATCAGTTAAATATCTAAAGATTAACTCAATTAATAATTATTATGTTAATCGTCGCAGATTGTCTTAATGTCGTGTGCCTCTGATAAACAATTGACGTCAGCGTGAAAAACCTTTCTTTAACTGTATAGTAATGACATAAAATACCATCGTTTGTAGGAAAAAGGCGAAAAACCCCGTGTTTTCTTTGAAACGTTATTCTTTTGTTTGGTAAAGTCACGCGATTTGTTTTAATAAGGTTGCATCTGAAGGCTCGTGCACGTGATAAAACCTCGTCAATTGTTTGTTTTTTTTACTGAAACGGAAATTATCAATGAATATAATAATCATGTATGCCCCAAAAGGTTGGGCAGGGGCGTCTTGTACACCCACTTTTCATTCTTTTAAAAACTAGGAAGGGGTACTTAAAGAGTTGTTGGGTTTGAAAGCTTTTATTTTTCATATTTTGACGATAGCGATGTGGAGGTTAACTTCGATGCCTAAATGCCTTTTGAATGTAGCCTATCCTTATGCAGTCAGAGGCCTCTGATTAACATCGGGTACTCACTGCTACTTGATATCATAACTATGCTTGGAACTAAGCCTGATTATTGATAGCATACACACATAAACTCACGCCTTCTTCCCATGGTGGTAGGCAGAAACTATAGAACACCACCTGCTACGATCCTTACATACCCCTTTTGACTCGTTTACGTTCATAAATCTTATCATACACGCACGCCGGTTGCGAGTACTACGCACCTGACCTTTCTGAAGAACATGACCAATGGTCACTATATTATTATTTTTTGTAATTATTATTGATTAGCCTAACCTAACCTAACCCATTCTTCACAAATTATTTCAGTGTTTGAAAGCTAGGGTGGCCTACTTCTTCCGATTTTTTTAGAAAAAAATCTTACTGAGGCAGTCATTTATATTATAATAATAATAATCATTTATTTGTCCGATCAGTACAATCCAATATTCTTAGGTAGGACATAAACAACTTACAAACTAGAGTTAGCAATTAATCGATTCAAAAAACAGTTTCTGACTTTAATAATAATAATAATCGATCTATCATCACTGACAGGACTATTGTAGCCAATAAACCTGCTATTGTGGTGATAGATCGACAAGAGCGCCGTGCAATGACTGTTGATATCGCTGTTCCTCATGACGAGAATCTCGTGAAAGCTGCGAAAGATAAAAAAAACCAGTATCTTGACTTAGCACACGGGGTTGTCGACGTGGGGCGTGGACTCTGCAATCATTGTACCGATAATCGTTTTAGTAAATGGCCTAATAGCGGAGAGGCTCGACCAAACACCTCAGGAGGCTCTCATTGCGCAGCTGGGTCAAGGGCTTAATTCAGAGAGCAGTACTTCTGGATACGGCACGCATAGTGAGGAGGTTCCTCTCTCTAGAGCCCTGACCACCGGCAGCTTGGACCCTGTTTCTGATGCCGATGGGCCAGTATTTTTAATATTTTTAAATGTTTTTTGAAAAAGAATTTAACAATGTAATTAATATACATTAAATATGAATAAATGAAAATAATAATTCATCATGTTCATTCACAATAACACTACAAATTCTACTTCTGGGCACGGTTTGAATGCAACACTAGCGTCCTCGTCCAGTGCTTCAATATAAGGCCATTAGTCCTATCCGATACGGTCATCAAGAGACTGTTGGCGCTGCCACGCGCCCACCACATCAGGGGTGCGATACGTTTTCGAATAAAAGCATAAAAGTTCATGCCTCAGCGAACATCCCTGATGCGCTGCAGTGTCGCGACAGCCTCAACAGTGCCCTCTACACGTAATTGTATTGGACTCGCAAGGCGCCATAAGCCCTCTGCGTGTAGCCGACCCATAGGGTGCAAGTATAAAAATATTGGCAGTATGCCCTAAACAGTATCACTTTGCAAACCTACGGATCAACATATTGCTCCTGACTGATAGCGCCCTACGTTCCCTCTCCATGTCAATGTTATCGGTCTGTGTAGCAGTGACCTAGTGCCCCAGATATTTGAAGGATGTGACCCACTCTAGAGCGGTCCGCGCGAGTGTGATAGGTGGTACAGTATAGGTCTTAGTGACTGCCTTGAACAGCAGACACTCGCTCTTTTTTGCATTATATCTAAGACCCTGGGCGATTGGTTTGTGAACGATATGCGGAGGGCATATCGCTCACAAACCAATAACAGTGTCCTGAGGGCGCTGATTGATGGGACCAGCAGCACCATGTCCTCGGCGTAACTTATGATATTGACAAGTGTTCCATCAATTGAACAACCTACCAGTGCTGCTATGCTCACGAATCAACCGATCCACATACAGACAGAAGAGTTTCGGTGAAGTCAGACCTCCCTGCCTGACCCCACACTCCAGCCCGTACAGATCAGATAGCAAGCCTGCCTACTTCACCATATTAGTTTGATGGCCATACTAATATCTTAGCAATTCAACCAACTCACCTGGAAGCGTTGTTTCATTATGCAACTTCTTCCACAAAACACCATAGGACACCAGATCGAAGGCTTTTGATAGGTCCAGAAAACATGCATACACAGGGATTTTCCTGTGCGTATAGTAGCGAACAGTGCACTTGAGACAAAGAACAGCGTGTTCAGTTGACAGACCCGTTCTGAAGCCAAACTGTGCGTCGTGTAGCGACAGATGTTTATTTAACTGTTCGTCCAGCACACTGTCCAATACTTTTGCAATTGCCGTAGCCAACGACATGGGCATATGGTTGTTTATGTCCGAAGCGTCCCCGGCGCGATTTTTTATGATGGGCACAACCAAGGTCTTCATTAGATCATGCGTTAGGTACGTGTGTGAGAAGCAGAAATTAAAAACAAATCCAGCACTCTGGGCATATGCACTCCCGCCTTTAGTAAATGCTGGATGCTCGAAGAATCGTGCCCAGGTGATTTCCCGCGCTTCATACCTATCAACACTGCCGATAGTTGTTTAGCTGAAACCCTTACCAGTGACCCCATTGCTGGCTCCCTACCCGCCAAGCCCTCTCCCATTGCAACTAGAGGGGACTTCACAGCAAAGTGATTCCCGAACAAGTTTGCAATGAATGCAGACTCACTAACACCCTCAACACTCGCAGGAAGGCTAGACCTGCCATTCAGTTGGCCAGTGTGCTTCCAAAACTTAACAAAAGCCTTCTTGTCGTAACAGGATGCTATTATATTCATTTAAATTTGCTCCCTGTTCTCCTTAACAGCACTTTAATTTACTTAAACAAATATATATTTTTTGCCATGTAACGTTAAAACTGTTTTGTACTACCGGTGTCGATTGACCCCATTCAAGTACGGGTTCTATTTTTTATAGCCAAACAAGAGGTAAAACAGCTGTACGGCAGCACCAGCCAATAATTGTCCCAATGCAGGGCAAAGGCCTCTTCTCAAACAGAGAAGATACGAGCATTGATCACCACGCTTGCTCAAGACGGGTTGGGGATTTCAGACTTATATTAACCATAAGTCCAGGTTTCCTCACGATGTTTTTCCTTCACCAAAGTGTTAGTAATGTCCAAGATAAACTAAGAAAGTATACATGAATTGAAGAAGTCACATTGCTACTTTCGCAGATTTGAACCCACAACCTTGTGCAAGAGAGGCGAGGCCTTTTAACCACTGAGCCATCACGCATAATGGAAATTATCTTGACAATACATTGACAATAGAACAATAGCACTTACACAGTAGCGGTCTTATTACAAACAAGGTTTACTTTAGACATGGTTTAAACCGTGGAGCCTATTTTTGAAATAAGAATAACAGAAATCGAAATACAGTTCGTTTTACAAATCTGCCAACTTAGTCCGGTCTTAGGTTGTCAATTTTGTATTAAGAACTTTACTAAAGTCGTTATTAGCATTGTTTCTAACCAATCATGCGCAAAAGTGCGTTTCCATGGTGCGAAGGGTGTGGAGCAGCTCCAACAGTATCCTAAGCATGATTTCAAGTCGCCTAAACTAAATTTTCGTGGGTCGCTGTTGTTCAATCTCACATGGGTTGCCATAGCGATGATCCAATACCATGTGTTTTTGTGGTGTCAGTTCTTACTAATATAGTTGTACGTCTCACTAATAATTTTTGCGTCATAATAAATATGATACTTGAATAAAGATAATTCTAATTCTAATTAAAAGAAAAACATAATAAAGTTCAAAATACAAAAACTGGCTCGAAGCTTTATGCTCGGGCTAGATCGTAATTTATAATAAGACGGTAATGTTTTAAATATTGCCAATCTTTGTTCTTATTGTTACTGTTGGAGACAATGTAATTTATGAACTATCGTAAACATTTCCTTCAATACTCCTACATTGTATGAAAGTGTTGAATACAGTGCTCTCATCTATCAGAGATGTTATGGATATGATATTTCGAATTTGGATACGGATATGGATATAGGAATAAAATTATATCGGTTTCGGATACGGTTACGGATATGTAATTATTTCGGACTATCCGTTAGTTTCGGATAGTTTCGGTTACGGATATTAGATTGAAGTAAAATATAAACACAAATAGTATGTAATAATTTGGTTTTATTTATAGGTTTTGTCTAGTCTAGGTTATCATTTGGTATTATAATCAGTCATATAGGTAAGTAATTATTCAGAGATGTTATAATAATTAGTTAGACTCCGCCCTTATACGAAAGTATCCGAAGCTTGTGAAACGGATACGGTTACGGTTACGGATACATTTTTATTTCGGATATCCGATAGTTTCGGTTACGGTTGTGGAGCTCCATAACATCCCTGTCATCTATAACATAATACTTAGTTGCATAAACAGGTAGGCAGGGACATCGCATGACCTGATACCTACCATGGATTCAGTTCATGTTTCTGGGGTAGATGCCCCTGCGTTGGAATTTTTCCTTGGTTATTGACCGAGCGAGCGCAAAGCGTCTCTATTTCAGCTTGGGCAAAAATGCTTTCGTATGTCCGGATGCCTGGATGTCTGTTCTCCTCTACAGGTCGTATTTCTCAACCGATTTTCGTGATTACTCGATTCGGTTTTAATTTTATTTTTCGAAATGTGGTTATAAACGTAAAAAATACATATTTCTGCCATTTCGCGCTCTTTTGTCTTAAATAGAGCGGTGATCATTTATTCAGTTGTAAGCTATGCAAAGACAGAGTCGTGAAGTCTACAGCTTACATTACAGAGCCACTAGTTAAAAGCTAGGGTTTTAGAATCATGTGCTAAATTCATGGTAATAGGTTGCGCTTCGATGTCCCTGCCGTCGTGTATATTATTATAACAATTGGACGTAATTATACGGCCATCGGTAACCTGTGACTGTAACCCTATTAAGTAATACAATTGACTTTTCTCTCAAGATCTCATTAGGTGAGCAAATTAAAATAATTCCCAAATTTTTATAGTAGACATTGCAGTTTTTACGTAGGTACCTCGGAAAGCACGTTAGGCCGTCGCGCGTCGGTCCCGGCTGTCATTCATAGATCTTTGACAGTCCTTACGAGTAGTCAGAAGCCCGAAAGTCTGACAGTCACGCTTACCAAGGGGTATCGTGTTACCGAGTAACTGGGTTGTGGAGGTCAGACAGGGAGTCGCTCCATGTAAAATACTGGTATTCAGTGGCATCCGGTAAGACTGGGATCCGACCCCAACATAGTTGGGAAAAGGCTAGGAAGTTATACTTTTTGTTTTTTTTTTCGTTTGAGATTGGGTTACTCTTGACTCTAGTCTAGGTCAGAGATGACAGAGACAAAGTCGACGATTGAGAGAGCTTACCCATAAGAAGCCTGTTGCAGATTGATGGCAGTTTTTACGCATATTTGGTTCTTGTTCTTATGTATCATTGTCGGTCGAATGATGAAGATCGATGTCGCCAATTAAGAAATAACACAGACAGATGGTTACCTACACTCTATATTTAGAAATAAATTTCCGTACATAAAAATAACACCAAAAAATGTAACAAATATTTTGAATCAACTGTCACTTCTATTCACAGTAAACAATGCAAGTACAAGGTCATTGTAAATACATTTATCCCGTGACAAAAATATCTTGACACTTCAAGGTGGCGCTAGTTGTAAGGACAATCTGTCAAACGCAGTACTTTTTTTTTAGTTCCACATTTCGCCACCAGCTAAGTTGAAGTGGTCACTCTGTCAACAAATAATTTCAGACAGTCACGAGGCGCCTTTCAAATTGCAATGCCTAACTAATAATACATTTCAAAAGCAATTAAAGTGCAATTATCACCCTTATTGACATAAGTTTAAGCTGTATGTTAATGTTAGTCAACGGTAAATGAAAGTTTGTTCAGGAAATGCTGCCAATTTTCTGTCAAAACTCATCTCGGATCGGCCTGAAGTTTCGCAGAAATTGTTATTATAAATCTGAAAAAATATGTCATTTGACGTTATATGTCGGTCAAGCACTATACTTTCAGTTTGCTTACCAATTTCTGTTTTACAAATTGTAGTGTATTTTTTACTGCCTTTATGGTTTTCTTTTACCAGCCAGTATCCACAATATTCAAAATTTCAAATGTAGGTACCGGTTTTTTCTTAAAAATATTTTGGTAAAAATGCACGGTTAAACGTAATTAAATAAATTATAATATGATTATTATTAAAAAGGATATGAATATGATTTCATCAGTCAACTTAGTTCTTTTTATCTGACCTTTTTATTACATACCAAGCTAAAACTTTAATTATAAATCACAGTTTGAATCTACTGAGAAAAACCCTACGTCTAGACGGCTAGACAGTACAACCTTAATAGACACACGTTAATCCAAACATTAGTTTAGTGGATGCTAGAACGATTTCTGAACTTTGGTTTCTCCCTGGATGAGATTCCTTCGCACGGTTTTTATGACTACGACAAACATCGGGATGTCTTTACTATATGTATATTGTATATGTGTAACTATTATTAATGTATCATACACATAAAGGCTCCTGCGTACTGGCGCGACGCGACGGCGCGACACAAAGGCACTGCGTTCCACGCTAGGAGCGGTGCCTATGTGTCGCGCTGTCGCGTCGCGCCTGTTTGTGGGAGCCTTAAATCTACCGGAATAAATTCCTAAATGATGGTGAAAAAAGCATCGAAATCCGTTGCGTAGTTAAGAAGAATAACGCGGTCACACAGACAGACACGAAAATCTACTTTGTTTTATACTATGTATAAGTAAATATGATATAATATAGAAAGCTCATAAGTATACCTTACTAACGTAGGATAAATAGTAGATAATTAAATGTATTTAACTTTGCAAAAAATAAAAGGCTATTTTATTTTTTTATACGTAGATTGATTTAGATTAGGTACCTATATTAGCGCACACGGCTGTTTCTTCCATACCGCCATCTTGAATTTAAAAATTGTCTATAGCAGTCCAGAGTTCGGAATTGTGTCCCATTAATGTCAATAGACTCGCTCCATATTACACAAGACTTTCAACATAGCTGGCCGAAATGTAATTGTGCTAAAGGTACACTGAACTACCACCTACCTCTTGCAGGATTAAAGGTGATATGTTATGAAAACATTTGACTTCCGTCATTCGCCAGCCATTATTTAGGTAGCTGCTGCTACACAATAAGTGTCGCCTGATAACCCGGCACAAAGGTAGGAAGGTAAAAAGAGTCATGTTGACTGTTGGATTCGATGCTCGGGTCAGGATGAGGGCTGCTGCCACGTCTTCCCGTTCGTGTTTAGGATTCGGTTTTCTTTAATGAATGGTTTTAATTTTCTTGTAGAAAGACATTTATTAATGATAATCTGTACATTAGGTTTTCGGACGGATATTATGAGAGATAAAAAAAAGAGATGGTGGCGCGTGCGGTGCGTGACCTGCGAAAAAACTGTAAGTATATGAAGTTGGTGGCAGATGCTCCGCGATGATTGGCCGACATGCACGACGCTGATTGATTGATGTCATTCGCAAACGCGCCATCAGCGGCATCTTCAGGTCGCTAGCTTGACTGCCCATGTAGATAGATGGTGCAGGCGGTAACATTGACTATCAAACAAGATGATCATCTGTTGTTTAAGAGTTTTTAACAACAGGAAGATTTGCCTTTTCAGTTTTGTAAAGGTACAAGTGATGACAGGTGGAGTAATTCAGGAACCGAGTGGCATCCAAGGACTAGAAGACGAAGTGTTTGTCGTCCGGCGGCGAGATGGACGGACGACATTGTTACCATCGCGCGAAGAACCAAGAATAAGGCTGCTTTTCCGCCAGAGATGTGCTATGCTGCGAGGATGTGAAAGCTAAGCTACGAAACTATGTGACCGTTTCCACTAATGCTAAGCTGTGTGGCGGTGCGAGAATATGTGCTAAGAAGATCCGCCGCCGACAGGTACCTGTGCGAGGAAGATGCGCAGCTCGAGCTACTGTAAGTACACCACTCGCGCATCCATAGCTCCCATCCATAGCACGCATACACAGCACGCATCCTTCCATATAAAAAAACATAGCTTAGTTTGAACCGGTTTCCACCAGGTGCTACGCTATGTGGACCAGTGGATATGATTGGTGGATATTAAACGCATCCATAACAACGTAGCATAGCACATCTCTGGTGGAAAAGCAGACTAAGGAATTTGCACAAGAAAGGAGAGGCCTGTACCCAGTAGTGGGTGAAGTGGGGCTGTGGCTGATGATGAAGAAGAAGAAAGGTACAAAGCTACGCGATCATTCATTGATCATCAGGGGACTACAGGACCTAAACGCAAGTGTTATAATGCCTAAAAGTATATGATCCTCTGCAGTAAACAAAATCAAAAACATATATGATATTCTTCAGGATATATATGCTAGTTAGATAATGTGTTGAAAACATTATACAACCAATTTGATACGATTGAAAATAATCACAAAGGTACCTCTAAAAAAATCCTTTAACGATTAACAACCATACTAATATACATGCAATCATTCTGTTTTTTCGTCAGATTATTCTACAACCAACATATGTATTAAACGTAAGTGTTTTAGTTTTTTACTCCAATCAATAGATTTTTTGTAAATAGATAATTGCTTCATATTTTGCATTATATTACCAGCGTTGTGTCATCGCGCTTGTCTTTCTTTTCTATGCATTCCAACAGTGACCGCGCTTTAGCTGTTGTCAGCCTCTTAATTCCTTTCAACTATTGTTATATTGTGGACACAACATTAAATTTTCAGGTAAATTATTTCTTGGCAGTCGATTGTCTATCGTAACTTAGGATTGTAGCAAGAGGATGCATAAGAGTATTTTCTTTTATTAAGGAACCCGTAGCGTTTTAAAATACCCCACCATCATCTGCCGTTTATTAAGCAACCCGTAGCGTTTTAAAATACCCCACCATCATCTGCCTTTTATTAAGCAACCCGTAGTGTTTTAAAATACCCCACCATCATCTGCCTTTTATTAAGCAACCCGTAGCGTTTTAAAATATCCCACCATCATCTGCCTTTTATTAAGCAACCCGTAGCGTTTTAAAATACCCCACCATCATCTGCCGTTTATTAAGCAACCCGTAGCGTTTTAAAATACCCCACCATCATCTGCCTTTTATTAAGCAACCCGTAGCGTTTTAAAATGCCCCACCATCATCTGCCTTTTATTAAGCAACCCGTAGCGTTTTAAAATACCCCACCATCATCTGCCTTTTATTAAGCAACCCGTAGCGTTTTAAAATACCCCACCATCATCTGCCATTTATTAAGCAACCCCTAGCGTTTTAAAATACCCCACCATCGTCTGCCTTTTAATAAGCAACCCGTAGCGTTTTAAAATACCCCACCATCGCCTGCCTTTTAATAAGCAACCCGTAGCGTTTTAAAATACCCCACCATCATCTGCCTTTTCCCATTATATTGGGGTCGGCTTCTAGTCTAACCGGTCGCAGCTGAATATCAGTATTTTACATGGAGCTACTGCCTATTTGACCTCCACAACCCAATTACTGGGTACCTCTAAACCCCATAGGTATACCATCTTTAAGCATAATTTCAATAGATTACTGACAATGTGGGTCGCACATTACTAATCCAAGCGAAATACATCCGAGAAGTCACATTATTAGATAGAACATCACATTTAAAAAACTCTTGGTCTGTTGACATCTTTTTACAAGAATTTCAAGCATTTTCGCGGCAATCATGTGGTTGATAAACAACGCGCAAAATGCTCAGCGCGCGCTCTAAATAGCCGTGCTATCCCACGCTTATTGTGTGTAGTGTTTGTAAACGATTTGTTGACAGCCCATCACTCACTCACTCACTACCAAGTGTAATCTGTGGACCTGACACATCACTGTCGTAAATATAGGCAGCCATTTTGTTTTTTGTAAGGAATATTTTATTTATTTGGGTATTGGTGACCCATACTATATGAAAAACAACTAACGATAAAAAGGTTGTGACCGACTTACCTACTTATCTGTTGTTTTAAAAGTTATCCCCCATAGCACAGCATCATGCTTAGTGAAAACCTTCTTGTCACAGTCATGACGTGCAGCTGTCGACTATTTCTATTTTGTGCTCGTCATTATAGATCTATTTTGTTTGTTTATTTTTCATTATTAACAGAGTCAATTATCTTTTTTGTATGCACGTGTTTCTGTGATAAATAAACCTATTTTTCTTTCTTTTCTTTCTCTCTTTTCTTTCTTTCTTTCTTTCTATAATGTTACGCATCATAATTATCAGTCTCTTGCCCCTATACCAATTTATTTGGGCTTGGCACAACATGTCTTTGTCTTCCATACCTACCTCTATTAGAAGCTTTAATTTTACCGAAAGGTCAGAATACCTATAATCATAATTTGTCAGAACATGGTACAATATAGGCGTTCTTAAGATTAGTCAGTGGTATCATCACATTCTGCCAAGTGTGGCGAGCAAATATTAAGTACATACATATATTGACAGAGATTATTAGGTTAGTATTAACATTATTGATTGCATAATTAGGAATTAAAATTACTATAAACCTCTATTATTACTATTATTCTCTCTACTGTTCTTCAGAAAGGTCAGGTGCGTAGTACTGGGAACCGGCTCACTGTAAAAGACTTGTCATAAAAACTGGTGGAATGCATCGGCCATCTCTAGTCTTAAGTTGATATTCTCTTTAAATACACTATTAATTAAGCTACCTATTTTGAACTACACTTTTTGTTCTTTAAAATCCGAGATTCTCATTCCCACACAATATGAGGTAATTCAACCTCTGAATAAGCTATTTAGTGACTAAACAATCACCTATAGTAGTGTAATATAAAGAATTTTAAACAATAGAATGGTGACACCAGTTGAATGTCATCTGTCGTCATGACATTAAAATGACATTCAGACGGTTGAATTTAAAGTTAAAGTCGTAATTTTTGTCTGAAAGAAGATTAACCTTTCGATACTGTGGGACTGAATGATATTATTTACTGAATAATAATCATGAATTTCATAGGAAAGCTCGACCAAAAAAAAATAAAAAAAATAATATGAAAAGTTTGACTCAGTACTCAGTATTATTCAGAAAATATGACATTCTTACAGTCAACAACATACGACGTACAACAGAGCTGCAATTTGCAAAAAACCAAAGAATATTTAAATTTGGCGGGCGATCCGTCACCTAGCATTGGCCTGTAATTTACCCGCGACCTAGCCATGTTTCTTCGACCTACTGAATTATATGTATTAACATATCCAGCTGGTTTGAATTATCTGTCCACTACAGACCATTTGACGGCCTGCGCAGTCTACTTGTAAATCCTTAGCCGTCACAGTGGAATCTTGGAAAACATTACAGGCGAATGCTACCGGTGAGGAAGCGCATTTACAAATCAAGACCTTTTAGTACCTACCTACATAAACATTTCATCTAAAAATATCTTCTGCGTCTTACGTATCCCAGCATCCTGAGCACATCCTCTCATCATAACTCAGCGTGACACACCCTCGGACCTCGAGACCGTTAGGTCAAAGTCACGCTGGAAATAGAAGCAGGATGTGGACAGACCCTGATAGTTGGGTAGGGCTGCTAGCTAGATTTTACATAGATTATTGAATAACATAAACGTGACATTCACGCCTGTTTTACCCGAAGGTATTGGCAGAGGTGCTGTGCTGTGCTGCTGGGCAGTTTGTTCCGCCACTTCCCAGTTAAAGCGCTAGGAAGTGCTGAAGGGCGGGGGGTTTCGGAGGACTGTCTTATGTTATTTTGACTTTCAAATGGTGCTGATTCTCAGCCTTGTTTGATTAGATTACTTTGGATTTTGATTTTTGTGCTACCTGAAGCATACCCACATTTCGCCAGTTATGTTTTATTAAGTATTATTAATATTAAATAAGTAGTCGAAGAACTATATGAAAATTAAAACAAATTAATGATGACGTGTTTTAACCATGATCATAGGAGGTAATTAATTGTTGTCAAAAAGAATATACTCTCAACGTTTTTTTTTTTATTTTCTTTTTGTTGGAATTATATGGTTTTTATTATGGGTACAGTTAAATCAATCATGAACTAAATCGATAGGACTAAGGTGCTTCTAACTTGACGGTCCTCAACTTTGTACTACTTACCAGTCAAAATTAATTCTTTAGGTCGCAGAAGAACTCTAGATGAGAGTAAATATCCAGTAAAGTGCAGCGGAAGAAGGACGATAACTAATCATTTAAAGACAGGGTCAAATTACATTAGCTAGCGAAACTCCGCAGACGAGATGTGCAGTATATCATATTACAAAATCATTCTTTTCATAACTGTAAACTCTCATGTTTTTCAATGTCACTCCAAAAATAGAACACAAAGTTATTCCAAAACGTTTTCAGCGAATATTTCAGGTTATTTATTATTCAGTTATTTCATCACCGTATGTAGTTACCTTCATGCTAATAAAAAACGGGTCCGTACCCTACTTAACGGGTGTGAATAACGGTCACTTAAGTAATAATTCATGAAAACACTCCCGTAAGCTCTAAATAAATTCATTTGAAAATGTATCAAGTAAAGATGAAAACATACTTAATATACGTGCGTCAGAATTGGTTATTTTTTTCCTAAAGAAAGTGTACGCTACACTATATTGGCGACTGGCGATACCGCTACCGCGATGTCTTTAGCGACTCTTTCAGCGACATAACTCGATGATATATTCGGAATATATATTATTGTATACTAGCTGTTGGCTGTTGCTCGCGACTTCGTCTACGATACAGGATAAAAAGAAGCCTACTCCAAGTCATGGTCTACCCATATGCCAAATTTCATTCAAATCCGTTCAGCAGTTTTAGCGTGAAAGCGTAACAAACAAACAAACTTACTTTCGCATTTATAATATTAGTTAGCAACATAGGATTAGGATTGTACAATCTAATTATATTTTTTGACGTATTCTCTACTCTCCATTAAATTGTTACAAACACGTCACAATTAGCCACAGTATCACAATTAGTTTTCATTCAAAATCTGTTCTGAAACAAACAAACGAAGTCGAAAGTATGTACCTATGTGTGTTATGAGCTGACCACAGAAATCTAAATAATAATTTAGATTTCTGTGCAGCTGACGCTACTCGTCTTCACGCACACATTCAAAGCGTGTTTGTAAACTTAGTTACCACAAGTACAGCCCGTGTCACTTCGTGACATAAAAATACTGTACCAATATTCAAATTACAAAAATCAAACACCTATGTTATATGTTTTTTTATCGGCTTCTCGCAGGTCAATCTAGGAGGTTGTTGCCTGCTTCACCGGACATGCCTGTGGCTGCCTTAATAACTTAAGGCCCCCAGCCAGGGCTTAAAAAACTTACAAACTAAGCGAGTACACGCTAAGGGCACCCCCTGTGGGGTACGGACCTCGGCTTAGGGCGTCGCTGGGGGAGGGCAGCAAGGGACAGGCTGGATCGGAATTATTATTATTAGGGGATGAATTTATACAGGCTCAGCGGTGCGGTTTGGCTCGACCAAGGATCGTGGCGGACACCTATAAATATAGCTAAAGCCTGACCGCTTAAGGCGCAGATATACGACTTTTAATGATTTCAAATTGAACATCACGTCTAAACGAAAAATAGTCTTATTTTTTTGAAAAAAATATATGATAATTTAGACTATTTTCTTCGTAATTTGATATGTGAATATTTGAAATTATAGTTTTATAACATAGTGTAATTAATTTGTAAAGTAATGTCTAACGTGAACACAAAAACGATAATCACGCATAAATATCGGGCGTTTTTTCATGAAATCTGCACCATCTAAAAACAATTTAATCACCCAAATTTTTTTATACGGCTTTTATTTGTATTGTGTTTGATAAATCAAGGTGGGTTGTTTTGGCGAATAAACTTGATGCGCGTTGAAGCGGGGGCTCTTGCGGGCGACGGGCGGCAGTGCATCGCTGACCAATATCCAGGTAGACGCTAACGCTCTGTGCAATTTTATTCGCTTAAAAGTTTCACATGCTCCTCCCACTCGCTCAAGGTCGCTGGCACTTACTGGCCTTAACTGAGACCGTTCCTGAGGTAACTGCGCGGTGCGGGAGGGGTGACAGTTGTCACAAGTGGACCTATCAGTGAGCTCTCGAGGCGCGTCACCACACCCCTCCCGCACTGCGCAGCTACCTCAGAAACGGTCTCAGATAAGCGGTCGGGCTATAGACACTTAATGTAGGATGTATCCAATGGATTTGCAGTAGCTACTATGTAAAAAACTAAGCAATCCCCGTTTACCTCGATCTCAAATAGGTACTAGGTATTATCTTTAGGACTCCCGGTGACAGGTGCAACAGGATTTTGGTAGAACAATTTCCATGAAGTTTTCATAAAATTGTAGTGGTCGCGTCGCGTCTGTCTACGGGAGCCTTTAATCTATGCAGATGATTAACTCCACGTTTTTCTGTTACTAAGACTGACTTGCACCGCCAATCACTAAACACGTTTAGCGCTGAACGAATTTTAAACATCATTCTGTCTCTGTCATCTTCAAACATTTGACGGAAACAGAATTATGTTTTAAACTCTTTTAGCGCTAAACGTATTTAGTGACTGGCAGTGCAAGTGGGCCTTAGTCATTAAATTGCGTTGCAAAACGTAGAAAGATTTTAAAATAATATGCTTGTTTTATTGTTATTTTATTTTACTACTATATCGTCATATAAACGGCCCACATACAGCGCAGTATATATTTTTTTAACCTATACAATTGTGTGTTTTTAGGGTTCCGTACCCAAAGGGTGCCAACGAGACCGTCTTACTAAGGCTCCGCGGTTCTTCCATCCGTCCGTCTGTCACAGGGCTATATATTTTGAACCGTAATAGGTAGAGACTTGCAATTTTCGCGGAGTGTGTACTACTATAGCCTGGCCGCTATAACAACGAATAATGAAAACAAAATAAAGTAAAAAATTAAAGGAGTCCCTTTAATTTTTACAAGAAACGTATTCAAAAAAATATGTAGTGTTAAGTAATGCACGGTAGTACGGAACCCTGCGTGTGCGAGTCCGACTCGCACTTGACCGCTTTTCGGTCATATTTACGGCCAGATACTCTACATGACGTCATCAGATAGCATATGCTATGTCTTTTCATGTCACATTACAATCGTGTTCGATTTTCAAAACGGTCATTTATGTATCGAATATTATTATCTGGCGATCAATATCGTTTTGATTATATGTTTAGTTTCTCATACATGTTTAATGTTTATATGCTTAAGATACAAATATGATTGTCATTGAATCATTGTTAAAATTCATGACTTTCGACATTATTCTCTTTAGTAAACCGAAAAACATGTTCATGTTTAGAAAACCCTATTATGCAATAGGGTTTACTTAAATAAAGTTTCAGTTTTGATCATCCAAAGATTAAAATACCCCTAAATTGATTTACAAATAATTATTGCTTGAAGAAAAAACAGAATCTGGTTAATCAGGGATTCAGGGCTTCTAAACACACCACCATGATCTCAAACAAACCAAAAGCTAAAAATTATAAACCAAATCCAGTCTTCTAAATCATCTCAATACATGACCCCAAATGAATCCGAAGAAAAACAAATAAAAAACCGGTCCTACAATTACGGTAGTCTCTCAAAACGGTGAAGGAAAACATCGTGCGGAAACCGGCATGTCTTAGAACCAAAAATTCGAAGACGTGACATCTACCAACCCGCATTGGGCCCGCGTGGTGGATTACAGCCCTCTCGCAGAGAGAAGGCCTGTGTCCCAGCAGTGGGAACATTAAAGGCTGATTATGCTATGCTAATGCTTACTCTATAGAAACGTCTTGAAGGTCGAATTTTGGACAATACTGGAGTCACGAGACATATCGAGACAATGAGACAGACAGTTATGTCGTTCAATTCAAAGGCCGGCTATTGTTCTGTTTGAGGAGCCGTATTACTTAGACGACTTACTTTTGATAGTAATAATTGATAAGGATCAAGAAATTTCGGTCGAAGTATACCTGATATGCATAGTAAATGTCTATGAAAGTCAAATGTAGGTAGTAGAAATTAAAATTCGTTGAAGTGTGTGCTCTGCCTATGACTCTGCTATCATTTTAGGGTTCCGTAGCCAAAGGGTGCCAACGGAACCCTATTACTAAACCTCCGCTGTCCGTCTGTCTTTCAGTGGGCTGTATCTTATGAATAGGTAAACAGTTGACATTTTCAAAGTGTCTGTATTTCTATTGCCGCTATAGCAACAACTTTTTAAACTAAAATAAGTTACAAATTAAAGGGGGTCCCCACGGATATCGAGGGATATGGCTTGGAGGCGTGGCACATGTCGCCTCCGTTTGGTCAAACTAAACCTAAATACGCGCGACGGCAGTGAGCACCGTTTAGTCATGTTTGCATCGGAACGTCTATTGTGATTTCGTATTTTTAGGAAATGCCGAATTGTTTCGTCCTTATTTACAAAATCGTACAATTACAAAAAAACCTTAGGACAATTGGCTTGTCTTACCTCCGATATGTAAAAAATCACTGCATTATTTATAATATTTAAGTATTTTACAAATTATCTAGTTGTGAAATATTTTTGACATGCGACTGCCTTTGCCTAATGACTGACACAAGTCAAAACGATTCACTAGTGGTGCGCAGCGCTGACATATGGATATCGATAATTGTTAGTTGCTCCAATAAGAAAGTAATAAATCTCTAATAAGAAATTATATAGGTATTAAGAATCTGTTATACAAGAATTAATACATTTACATATACAATTTATACAGAAATTAAACATAAATGGGTAGATGCAAAATGCAGGAAAAATAATTGGTTTTCCTCATAAAATTTCAAGTGAATTCAAAGTTCATAAAGACGTTGCTAGTCGCAATATTTCTTAGACACTTTGTCGATACAAATATTTTCTCATCAACTGATTTTCACCAGTTTGAGCAAGACCCGATGGATAATCATAATATCCAAGTGAAAAAATATGTGATGGAATAACATATTGATATTTACATAGACTTTTTCGTTAAGAATGTAACACCTAAATTATGAAAGCGGCAGATATAATGTTCAATAAGTACCTATTTGAATTGTTATTTTATGTGCGATAGTTGAAGCTTTAATTTTAAGTAAGAGAGAAACTGAAGAAATTGATTTACTTAAATGTCATTTGCAAACGAAAATATTATATTTTTACTTGTTTTGTTTATATTGGTGTTTTGTTTTTATTTCCACATCGAAAAGCAGAAAAAAAAATGGTTGTCAGTACAGTCGGTTTACGGACGATAATTTTACGTGATAACGTCATCGGCTCAGGTGAAACATGACAATGAGTCATGCCTTTTCGTACGTGTGCCGGAGTTCATCGATTAATAAGAAGTTATCACGTCAATAAACGATACAAAATACGTCCAAAAACACCTCTTTTTCAGTCGGTTTTCATCGTTTTTTTTTTTATCGATCAAATATTTATACCAACCCCTCTTCTCTAGTTGATGCTACAGTTGAATGTGTGCATTCAGTGACTGTATCTATACATTCTAGTGCCCGCCCTTTTAAACATATGTGCAATAAAATAGTACAAAATTGTTACGCATAATTTCTTGTTTGTGTGCGAAAGAAGCATCATGTGTGCCGTATCTATTTCTTTTGTTTATGCGTGAGTTTCAGGAGTGGGGAAAAGGTGGCGACACTTAAACTTGAGCAAATATAGGGTGAAGGCATATCTCTCGGATATCTATGGGGGTCCCCATACAACAAACGTGTTCTTTTTCGGCGTTTTTGCCTTGTGGTACGGAACACTTCGTGTGCGAGTCCAACTCGCACTTGGCCGGTTTATTTAAGCTAATCCCGATCGTATTTTTAGCATGCTTTTACCGACAAGAAAGTCTCTGGTATAATTTATGTCATTCTGATATTGTGAAGTTATTAATCCAACCATCCATCTTTCCTCTCTATCAATATTTATGCTATCCTCATTTGTTTTGCTTTTGAATTCAATATAAACGGCTTCTAGCCTCCATTTCTTCCATTCCGGAATCCAAATGTGACCTAACCACTTCAAGTATTATAGGTGCCCTCCACAGTTAAAAAACACCCGAATCACAATTGTTTTAACCAGTTTATCAGCCACGAACACTCGCACTGAGCAGGATAAAATTAAATATAACAAGGAAACATCGGGTTAAACCCCAAAATACCCATGTCCGAAATCCATACGCGATAACTGCACCACGCGAACAGCATCAGAAACCGGAAATACGTAACCACCGCGTATCAGTTTTGATAAGTTTTTCCTCAAACAGTGGGTTTGTGGGCATGTACTGGTGATAACGGGGCCCCCTGTATCGCTTGCTATAGTACAATTCAAACTTAATGGCGGCTCGGAACACGAGGCGAGTCGATGCGCAGTAACCAATTCACGTTTCAGAGGGGGGAGGGGTGAGGTACTGCGCAGCGAATAGCGCACTTCACAACTGCCATTAAGTTTGAATCGTACTGTTTGAAGGATAAGGCGGGAAACCCCTGGTAACCGGCACCCCAATTATGAAACACTTCAATCACAATGTGAAGGATTTTGAAGAAAATTCCTAAACCGTTGCTTCATATGTTAAAAAAATTCCTCTGCTCGACAATGTGTATAACGCAATGAATGCTATTGAATTGTAAAAATATCATGCATAGACATAGTAAGAAAAAAATGTGTGTAACGAAATTACCCCGTAGGCCAGGTTAGGACGATGGTTTTGTGATTGGTTTTTAGCAGACAGGAGGACGCCAATCCGTATAAATAAAGTAAGGAGTTTGTCTACAAAATAAATCACCTGTTGGATTGGCAAATGCTTGTCTAAGTAATAACAGCCACACGGGTCGATCGAACAGGTTAAGCTGTGCTTGCCGCGGTCGGTCCTTGGATGGGTGACCTTTTTTATATACTAAGACCCATCCGTGCCTTGGAAAGCATGTTGTCATTTGTGGATCTTTGACAGTTCGTTACGGGTCGTCAGAAGCCCGAAAGTCTGACAACCAGTCTTACCAAGGCGTATTGTATTACCCAGTAACTGGGTTGTGGAAGATAGATAGGCAGTCACTCCATGTAAAATACTGGTATTCAGTTGTATCCGGTCAGCCCGGAAGGCGACCGGAAAAGGCTAGGCAGGTGATGATGGTTTGCCAAACGTGGATCAGCTTGCATTCCATTAAGCTATCACTAGAAGTTCTTGCAAGCTAAATATTTGCATACTTTTGTGCATAGACATAATGTATTAATGGCTTAAACGTGTTAGCTAGTACAGTACGATTCACGAAAGATGACCACAAATGGCGACCGTCTGCGCACGTACACTCATGAAGAAAAGACTTAAGACAAAATAATATTTTAATGTTGGTTAAATAATTGGTTAATTAATATTTAATAATAATTTCCGCCCGCGCCTCACCTCGCACCTCCAAAGGGACCTAAAATATGCCTTCTGCGCCGTGGTCATCTTTCGTGAATCTTACTGTAAGGGATGTTGTAATTATTAAAACAACCGACTTCCAAAAAAAACACTAAAAGACGTGAAAAATAACTTTAATTTCGGAATTCGGTGTCTTTAGTTTTGTATTTTCGTTTTTGGCCACCGACTTCCGAAATTAAAGTTATTTTTCACGTCTTTTAGTGTTTTTTTTGGAAGTCTGTTGTTTTTTTGTAAAAAAGTTTTTATTTTCACCTTTTAGTTGCGGTACCTACCCCACACAAATTCGTATACCACTACTTGGTGTGTAAATAACAGTGACAAGAAATTATTAACATATCATCCATATAAACTAAGTGGAAAAATATGCAGTATTAAGGATAACTCAAAAACTACTGGTCAGACCTTGATCAAATTTAAATGGGGCCACATGTGAAGCACCACCTATCAAATAAATCAAAAGAATCATCCAAATCGGTTCACCCGGAAGAAAGTTCTGGGCTAACACACATAAAAAAATAAAATAAAATAAAAACATACAGGCGAATTGAGAACCTCCTCCTTTTTGTAAAGTCGGTTAAAAATATAAAATAACCTTCATTAACAGCTGTTCTTGGCAGTGATTGTACTTAGTGGCAAGACCGAGTGAAGGTGGAATCGCACCAGGTTCTTCTACGGTACACTGCGTGTTTTAAACATAACTTAATATAAAACACAAGGAAGTTGTACACATTTGAAAGTTTAACTAGATACGTTCAAGGAAGTAGTGTTGATAACGTTAATTGAATTTTAATTAGTTATAATAATTCTCTTCGGCCTTGACCACTCTATTAATGCGTCCGGCTAATAATTATATCTGGTGAAACGGATCTTGACAGAGGACAAGAGTCAATGGCTGGTGAAAGACTAGATGAAAAGGGGATTTCTGGCAAGAGGTTGGTACTTCTTTCCAACACTCCCGTCCCTTTCGTTTCTTTGTCAGCGGCAGTCGGAGAATGCCAAGCAAGATTTGTCCCCTCCATCAATCTTTAAGGATAGCTTTTTTCTCATTTCTGTTTTGAAAAACTGCGTCTATCTAAAGCAGTTGCTGTGTAAAGATGATATCAACATCAGGCATCCTGATAAAATCTTTCAGACACCACAGACGTAGGAAGACATCTTCTGTGTAACAACATACGTAGATAAAGACCAGACGATGCAGATAATAACATACTCTTTTACGCAGCAGACCAGATAAGGATCACTTTTCACCCACACGACATCTTAAATCAGTCATAACAGCAGCCCTATCCAAGAACAATCTCGGTTTATATTTAGTACATCCTATTTTGGTGACAATTGAATGATTATTATTTTATTCTTGGACCGTCACGTCTCCTTCCTGTGTTAACAATTAGGTTTTTCAGCGGTTCGTTTGACGTCAATACAAAATGGCGTATCCTGTTGCGTGTGCGCAGTTTTGTGAATGGATGCAGAAGTAAGATGTATTGGTAGATATAAATCAGTTACGATAACTCGTAAGGATAATCGTTTTGCCAAATGTGAGGATGTAACCAGTCAACAGTGATTTAAACGCGACGGAACACAGCTGGACTTAAAACCAATCTTCATTCTAATCAACTCAGCCTATGGTAGTCCACTAGTGGACATTGGCCACTCCTAGGCTGCGCCACAAAACACTGTCTTCCATCTTCCGCATCCAGTCTGGCCCATGTACCTTTTTAGGTCGTCGGTCCATCTATCTGGGGGGCGTCCCACGCTACGCTTGCTTTATTCTAATGGACTCTTATTATGTTATTTTATCAGCCACATTCAATGTTATTAATCAATCAATTATATATTTCGTAAGTTCTAAAAGCGCATCCAGTTTGTAACTTTCTAACTAACACTTTAACCTGTAGCCAAGTTTACAAAACAATTTTCCTTAAACGTGTTTGACTCGGGTCCACATCACGAGCCAACGCACCTTCAGTCACGTTCTGAACAACGTGCAGCACAGTACCAAACGTGCTGCTGCCTCAATCATAACACAGGATATAAATGATTAAACTGTAATCATCACATTAATGTCAGTTACCTATAAATCTTTAAACGGGGCGTACAAACTTGAGAATGTCCATGGTATGTATGGCATTCGCAGAAGTGGTATAATGCAAGCAAACGCTTGCTAATAATGCATTGATTTATACTGCATTGTTGGTCTCGTGTTCGCAAGCACCTGTTGTGCACGAGGTTCCGTTATGATCGCCAGGTCTGGCTTGTGTATAGCCAATCTGAGTCCGGATTTGTGCCCAGTAATGGCAATGCCTAGCCCTTTATTACACTGGCGAAATCTGGGTTTACTACATGTACCTCTGCCAATTTTACCTCCGGAGAATGTAGGCGTATGAACAACTACCGCTTTAAAATATCGCTTATAACGATAAGACCGCCCATTGTGTCGCCCCTTGCTTGTTCTATTAAGTATTCTGTGCCCCTTGTAAAATGTCTAAATTTTATATCCGCAATTTCAGCAAATATATATCTATTTACCACGGATTTGCTCTATTTTCAAATTAAGTTGAATAAACATCAATCGTTTTGTTCCGACAAACTTTACCGTCGCCAAATACTCGATCTTTGTTAAAAAGTCAATACTCTAGTTTGCACTAACCTGTTAAGGCCGTTTGCCCACTAGTACCGTCAATGGGACGTCGACGAGAACGAGATGACGGCGCCGAAGTAGCGATACATACATTTACTATGGCCGTCTGTTCAGCGGACACCACCGCCGCCGAATAACCTTATTTCTCGTTGACGTCCCGTTGACGGCGACGGTGGAGAAACGGCCTTACGCGGACGAATTTGAACGTCAACGTGACGACACGATCTAACTAAATTAACAGCATGTGCTATTAGGAGAGTAGTTACCACGGAGTGACGTCACGTCACGCGTTTATTTGAGCAGTGTACGTACACACCGTCTATAACGTGATCTCGAACTTGTTTGATATTGATAGAGATTATAAATGGCGCCGGTGGTTACAACAAAAAATATTGGTAAAGGCTCTTTTATTATTCGTGTTTGGAGGCGGGTTCCGGATGTCAATATTTGAATTATGAATTGTTGTTATCATCATTAGACTATCGCTATATGATAATGATGATAGTGATGATTATTATGCAGACTTATAGTGGATCACACACTTCGACGCGCCACGCGACGGGGCACTGATAAAGCGCCCCCGCGCGTGATTTCTTATATAAGTACTTTAATAAAAACGCTATTCCGCGCGGGTAATTTGGCTCCGTTTCCCGCGCGCGTCGCGTGTCGCGTTGTAGTGTCTGATGCGCCACAGTACTCTTTATTTTAATATGGCACCTAATGCCCGGATTTTAAACACAGGTGTAAATAATCATATTTACACAATAGGTAGTGTAGTAATAATCATATTTACACAATAAGACATAAATAGTACAAATTGAAAATTACGACCAAGATAAAAATGAGATCAAAACCATTAGATCACAAGAAAAACAAATTACTTGCTCAATCCCACAAGGAAGTGAGTTAGGATGCCCATGCCCTACCCAAAACATTAGATAAAGAAAACGCTTTCCCAGTATTATTTGCAGACGATATAGTCTACAAATAAAAGATACCCTCCAAACTGTAGATACTTGGCTCCAGATCCACAACTTGGAAATGAATAGCAATAAAACTAAAATAATACAATTTAGATCATACAAAAAACCACCTCTCAATTTGAAAACAACATTCAGAAACACGCAAATAGAAGAAGTTAATACATTTAGCCTACTTGCTACGCATACGCATACTCATGGCTGCGATATGGCATCATGTTATGGGGAAATAGTGTTAACGTAGATGAACTATTCATAATGCAAAAGAAGTGTATAAGAATTCTGGCCCAAATAGATAATACGGAGAGCTGCAAACCATATTTTATAAAATATCATGTTCTAACTCTGTCGTCAATTTACATACTTGACATTTGCGTATTTGTTTTTAAAAATATCGACAAGTTCACTAAAGTAGAAGATACGCACAACGTCAACACTCGCCATAAAAAGAGGTTATGCGCTCCATCCTCAAGAATTAAAATGTTAAGTATTATATGGCAATAAAAATATAGGTATAATAAGTTGCCCAGCATGTTTAAAACTGAAAAATCAGTAACAATATTCCAAAAAAGGCTAAAACTATACCTAATCAAAAAATGTTTCTACTCAGTAAAAGAATATCTAGAGTCTAGCTTAAAATTACGACTTTCTTTCATATACCTATATAAAAGTGGCGATATGTCCTATACAAACAATAAGATTGAGTCTATCCTATTTAACTTATTAATTAAAAATTATAATTGTAATTTGTACTGCCTGAAAAGGATGACATTAATATTGCTGAATAACCGTATTAAATTAATTATTATTGACATTTAATTTGGACATAATTTAAAAGAAAATGATTAAGTAATAATAATGTTAAATGCATGCGAATTTAGGTAGATAGCGAATGATAATTGCAATTGCATAAGTACTAACATAAGATAACACCAACATTGTAACACTTAGTTCGCAATAAACGTTTTGACTTTGACTTTGACTTTGACATTGTAACACTTCGTTCGCAATAAACGTTTTGACTTTGACATTGTAACACTTCGTTCGCAATAAACGTTTTGACTTTGACATTGTAACACTTCGTTCGCAATAAACGTTTTGACTTTGACTTTGACATTGTAACACTTCGTTCGCAATAAACGTTTTGACTTTGACTTTGACTTTGACATTGTAACATTTCGTTCGCAATAAACGTTTTGACTTTGACTTTGACTTTAATTATCATTGAAATTGAAACATACGAGTTATCTCATGTGGCTCAGTCGTCATAATTATTGGCTCCTGTAAACTAAATTATCACATAAGAGTTGCTATGCTTAGTACTGTAAAGAAAATCATTATGAGCATGAAACCTTCACTGAAGAAATAACCAACACTCATTGAGCCTGTGTGATCTTCTTTTCGAGTCGATGGCAAAAGAAAATAATTTATTATGTTTGATGAGTTGGGTACACTAGGGAGCAAAGCCAATCGCGGCATCAGTGGGGATTTTTAAGTCCTCAGAAATGCAGGTGTATGGACGCTTTGGACATTCCAACATTATGTGAAATGTGTTTGGAGTATGATTTGATGACATTTGTAATTAAATTTCAACAAATAGTTTTTTTTTTTGTATTTTTTTTGTTTTGTTGGTTGTCGTCTGAAAGTTGATATTTAGACAATTAGTAATTTAATTATTGTTCTTTGACATTCATAATTTGATATCCTAGACAATTTTTGATTTAGTACTTTTCATTTTTTACATTGGAATTTAATTATTTTGTTTGAATTGCATAAATTAGAATCATTATTATTGTTACAAAATTAAAAAAAAGAATTGAATTAGTTTTTTTTTTTGGATTTTGTTTTTTTTTGTGTTTTGTATTTACCATGATTAATACTCGTTGGTTCTCTTTATAAGAAGAGGTATTTGCTCTACAGTTCCTGATAAATTATTATTTTAGTTACGTACTCCTAGATATAATTTAGTACATAAAGGTATGCTAATAAATATTAAGCATTTTACGATTGCACTCACGTAGACAAGCTAATAAAATATGATCGTATGGCGTTACTACTTATGTACATTATATTTACATATTTATTCTTAAGTAGGTACGTTTTAATAGTTAAATAGGAGCACGTTGATGCTGCACGTTGCAACAGACGTGGATGGCAATAGGTACCTACTAGTACGATGAATATCAATAAGATATGTATTTGTATTTATTTTACTGACGCTGATTAAAATCTCGTCAGGCTGCATGGAACAACCTTTAATAGTTAGTATATTTATTCATATAGCATTCCTAATCTTAAACTTCTTGTGGTATAAAAATGAGAATTGCTGGGGATAGATTTGATTAATTTGGGTAAGCAATACAAGGTGAGTTATAGCTTCAACTGCCAAATGACGAACGGGTGATTATAAATATGAAATGATCTCGAATAATTACATAAAACATAAACTCACGCCTTCTTCCCATGGGGGTAGGCAGAAACTACAGAACGCCACCTGCTACGATCCTTACATACTGCTTTTACCTCGTTTACGTTCATACATCTGGTTAAACACGCATGCCGGTTGCGCGTACTACGCACCTGAATAATTAATCTACAGGAAATGCTTTGGAAACACATTTTTAATGAGAAGCAATCTAATAACCATAAATTAATTTGTCAAAAGCTAGAAGACCATTTTGTGCAACACTGCTGAAGTAACCTATAATTTCAAATAAAAAATTATTCCTCACAATTTTAACGATACTTGAATCTCACAGGTCAAACGGAAACACCACCGAAAGCCACTAAACAAAAGGTTTTTCTTACCGTTCTACGGTACCTTAATCCTACCCAAATATGGCACGAGAACCGTCACAAACATGACGTAGGTAACTATACAAACGAATTAACTATGACGGCATCGGCATTACCCAAAAAAACTATTGACGCAGATCTATATTAGATTTGCCGGAAAATATAGTGAATAGAGATCGTGATGATTGATTTTTTGAGTTGATCTTAGTACGCACGAAGAAATACCAAGCTATACATTTCCTAATAAGCTGACCTAACTTTGTACGGCAAGCTTGATAGCTTTTACTTGGGCACGCGTTGCGGTAGCCAACTTGGAAAACAGACTCCGAACTCAGGTCTGCCGCAGCAAAGAAAATCTCCACAGGTGTGGTTTCTCGGATGGTTTCGATATCTTCAATCCATACTAATATTATAAATTTGGCTAGGATATAGACGACATCCTGGAGAAGGGCAAAGGATACTTTTTGTCCCGGTTCCACGTTCCAGTGGGATAATTTCCGACATCCACACGAGCGAAGCCGCGGGTAGTAAGCTAGTCTTATATATGCGGCGTCTCCCCGTTGTCCATGAACCCCACCTTTCTTCTAGCACCGCATGCTCTGACTCCTGGATATGTGAGGACCTAATGTCTGCGTCAGGGAATGGTTTAACCATTGCTGAGTTCTGGGCCAAGCAATAAATTTAACCATATTTCGAATGATGTTTGTCACCGACACAATAAGGAGAAGAATATAATGCAAGGTCAGCTTATACATTAAGGGGTTTATTCATAAACGTTGCTTAAAGTTAAGAATTGACTAGTGACTGTGGAACTATTCATTTTTGACGTATAAAAGTCTCTTAACTTTAAGGGGCATGCGCCAAGGTAGCCCGCGAAATTCAAATTTTCATAGGCTTTTTGCAATTTGCAGGTCAGTATCAGGTTGTATGGTGATCTAAATATGATTCGCGACCGTATCAAATATGGCTTTACAGAATTATAATCATTAGAATCAGCAATACATCTCTATAAGTTCATATTACCCTATTGAATGACAATTTCATGAAATCATGACATTTGAGAGCAATTCTAACTTAAGGAGTTGTATTGCTGATTGTAATGATTAGAATTCTGTAAAGCCATATTTGATACGATCGCGAATCATATTTAGATCACCATACAACCTGACAGTGAGCTTCAAATTGCAAAAAACGTAACAAAATTTGCATTTCGCGGGCTACCCTGAAGGTTCCGCCTTAAGCAACGTTTATAAATAAAAAGCTTAATGTATTGCTTGATAATGTCGTCGTGTGTACCAACATGGATAAGTAGTGACTAGGTCGAATTTGGTTGGTAACAGATCCGGTTCTGTAGGACATCCGTTGGATAATGATCGCCAATGACGTAGTGTCGACATAGTTGTTTTAATTAACTATCAGGTCTTGATGACGATTATTTTGATTATTATACCATGCGTCTGTCTCATTTTATTTGTCAGTTTGTTTATGTTTTGTTATGCAGTTTTATTTAATACTATACTAATTAATTAAATATCCGTTATTATTATTCTCTTACAATCATTTATTTTATTTACATAAGTATACATATATACACACATTGCAGTACAAAACTGATTTACATCCGTCACCTCACCACACTTCAGGTTCAGTTGAAAACCAGCGTCAGGCACTAGTTGTCTGACATTTTTGCTGAACTGGACCTATTTAGTGCAGCCGCGAGGCACACTTTCCTACTAATTTCTCACTATACACTTTACACTTTTTATTTGTTTGTTTTATTATATGTTGTGTTGTGTGCCTTGTAGTTTGTGCTAAATAAATTCATTTTCTTTCTTTCTTTCTTCTATTTTTAAATAGTACAAAAATATCGTCATTATCGCACATACGGAATCATTCTGAAGTAAATTCTTAAAAAACATTGATGTTATTTTTACGATTAGCACTGTTGCAGTTTTGAATTGGCCAAATCCAGTCTTGAGACTGGCTTTAAAACCTTGTTTGTTTTTCCGAGAAGGCACTAAGGAAAAAAGTGATAAGCTCGTACGTAATGCTTGTTTGTATGCTATGTTCTAGTTCGCGACTTACCCGCGGATTTTTACCAAAACACGAATTAGGTACACGCGTTTCCACGCTAATTCCAAATAGGTTCCTACTAGAGTGCGCGCAAGACAAGTCTGCGCGCGTGTTTGACCTTCAAGACTATATTTCTACCAGCACTTTTAATTACTTTCTGCATAATGATGGCGATTATTTACTTTGAAAAATACGGAACAAAGCACAGTCTCTGGACACCGGATATAAACGTCGAGATGGCGGCAAAAGATTATTTCCGATTTCGGCCGCGTACAGACTTATTTTGCGCGCACTTTACCTATAATAATCACACAATTTCAATTTGGTGCACAGACAATTTGTGTTTCTAGGGACTGCTAATTACTACATTCTCATATATAATTTAGTATAGGTACTTAATTGGCATAATTAGTCCACGCACATTACCTATTTCATATTCTTATAACTACAGCTGGCATATTTTATGCCACGTGTCCTACCAATACCCATTGCTGTGGTCCACCTAGCATAAAAGATCTGTCCCAGTTACCGTTGCTAATCTTTTGTGCCAATTCCTTTATTTATTCCTTCCTTTTTTTTTTTTTGCGTCGTCGGTTGGTCACAAAGCTCAAAGAGATGGCCAGTATTATAAAAACCGTTGGTGTCTGGCAGTTGAGATACCCCAGTTTTTTTAATGTTTTCATGAATGTATTGTTCACTATGCCATGAATAAGTTGACGGTTGCTTGCCAGAGAAAAAACAGGTCTGAGGGTTAACGGTTGCAAACGACTCAGCTGAAGTAGGTCGGTTGCCTAGAGCCCGTTAGTATTGGATTATACTCTATAATTAGTATATATTATTATAGTGTATATTACACACTCACACACACTCACACTTTCACACTCACACGCTAACACTCACACTCACACACACTCACACTTTTTGTGTGTATTATTATTGTTGTGTGTGTTATTATTTGTGTATTAGTATATGTTTTCTATCTTCGATATTATGATGCTGGATTACTAAAACAAGGATATCCTTTTAATCGACAGAGCAGAATTCTGAATATATTTCCAAAGCCTTATGTCACTTGGCCTATTGCTGTCCACTATCGGACCAAAGCCCTTGTTTCTATTTTGAAGAAAGAAGTTGAAAGTGTAGCCTTGTTTTTTTATTACGGACGCTTTTAACGTACATGTCTTTCTGCATCGTTGTCACTTGTATAATTTCAACGTGAATGGTATAACCAATTTTTTGTAACAAAATTTTGATTTAAAAGAGTGTCCGCGGAGTTTCTTCCCCATTCTCCTCCATAGGTACCTCTACGCTTTGGAATAGGAAACTAGCTTTACCTTTCTGTCTGACCAACCCCTTGACAATTCAAAAGTGCTTGTAAGTAATTGGTTTATTTGAAATAAATGGTTTAAGTTTGAGTTTTCTCGTCAATTCTACAAATAAGTAGTAGAAAAATCCAATGGACCAATATTCATTGGTAGATTTTTCTCTTTATTTGTACGCACGTGGACTACTATTGTCAAAAGCTTTATGTAATCATGTTGAGTGATGTCATTTCTTAGACTACGAACTTCAAAATAGAATTATATTTATATCAAATTAAACACTATTATCAGACATTAAATATTTGCGTCTAAATTACTCATTTCAATAAAATTAACTTTATCAACGACAGAGTCTTATTTTTAGGCTACTGTATTAAGTTGCTACTGCGCTGTTTGTCACGAGATTTTTACAATTCATTTATTTTACGTATTTACTTAAATAATAAAACAGCTGCGTAAAAATATGTGTAATCTAAAAGAGCTTATGACTGGGAGAAATTTATTGATTATGCTTCTTTTGTATGAGGTAGCTATCAAAGCAAAATAAGCAGGCGTGGTGATCAATTCTCGGGCCTTCTCTGTTTGAGCAGAGGCTTTACCGTGGCCTGCGGGACAATAAAAGGCTGGTATTATTATTATAATCAGCCTATAATGTTCCCACTGCTGAGACACAGGTCTCTTCTCTTCGAGAGGGAGTGGGCTGTAATCTACCACGCGGGCCCAGTGCGGGTTCGTAGACGTCACATGTCTTCGAATGTTTTGGTTCTAGGACATGCCGGTTTCCTCACGATGTTTTCCTTCACCGTTTATTATTATCAAAGCAAGATTCAACTTCTGACAGGGTCATACGGGATGTACAAGGTTTCATGGTACACACGGCTACATATCAAGCGATACATTTCCAGTATAAGCTGATCTCGCATTGTATAGGATTTCCGTACAATGAGAGGTCAGCTTATACTGGAAATGTATTGCTTGATATGTCGCCGTGTGTACTCATCGTTCGGTATGGACAACTTTTACTAATGAACCAAACCAGAATTATCGCGAAAAAAAACAGGTTGTCCATACAATACATTTAGTTTCTCGTTAGGGCAAACTGTAATGATAGATTTTAGGTGTAAATAAATAAAAGTTCGCGTAAGTCAATAAATATACGTAATAACAGATTTTTGTCGTTTTTTCAGTTGAGTAGAAGAAAGAAAGACGAATGAAAATGTGTTTATTCCGCACAAAATAAGAGTGTCTTCGAGGTTGGTTATCGCTTTTCAGGATTTCAGTTTTATCAATTAGATATACCTTGCATAATAATAGTATTAATAGTAAATGGAACCATAATATCATCTTCCATTCATCTCCATTAATCGTCATCTAATTGTTCAGTTCCTTCTTATCCATTTATCTTAACAATCCATTTATATTTTTTTGTTTTCGGTCGAAATAATACAAGATAAGACACTTCCGACCTTTTGACCCTGACGACTTTGACCACAAATTCGCATTGATCTTGCTGTATGACGTAACTTATCATCCAAACACACAAAGTATTTCTGAATCATAATTAGAGATCGGATATTCGGCTCCATATTCACCTAAAGTTGAGATGTTGGCTAATATAGATTGCGCTTTTGTATCGAAAAAATCATAACATTAACTATCGCACACCACCCCTCCTCTTACACCCTACATACGCATATTTGCATCGGGGGTTAAACATTAATTTTAAATAAATATGCATCTGAATAGTTATGCAATCCAAGAATACCAGATATAAAAAATAAAAAATAAATTAGAACTCGTTTTTATACTATACACCCGACTAGTTATGCAACCTTCGTCGTCCGCGCATCATGCGTGTTGTGGTGTTCTTGGCTGGCATACCATGTAAATTTAAAAAAAAAAAGAAGCTGCTTCTATACTTTCGTAACTAAAAATTTAAATTTAGGGAAATATGCATCCGAATATCCGATCTCTGATCATAATTATCTACTTAATAAAAATATTAAATTCATTTGATTGACAGACGATGCACAGCTTAAACCGCTGCTGGCTAGAAACTTAAAATTCGGCACTATAGCTCGTCATATAACGAAGGTGACCAATAAGGAAAGATTTTTGAAGATTTTCCTCTTAATAAGGTTGAAAGTTTGTCGATGGGAAAACCCATCGAACGCACAGCTTCTCATATTATAATCCAAATATTTATGAATGAGAACGAAGCAACAACGTCTTTGTCATAATTTATTGTGGAATATTGACCCTGCCGCCTCTTGAACGTACTGATCGCGTTCAGTTTCATTGGTGAAATTCGCCCTTAAGAACTGACAACTGACATAACCCCACGAGAGAAAGGTGTGAGCTTATGAATAAATTTCTAGAACACAAATACTTATAAAAGCTGACAATAACACAAATTGCAATACCATAAAAAGGCATGTTATATTCAAAATTGAGATCAATCAAAGTAAAAGTGCGCAGGCGCAGGCTCTGCTTATAAGGTAAGGTCAGCTTGCTGCGGAGTACTGAAGCGTTTATATAACCTTACATGGATGTAATATAAGAATAACGACCAGTCTGTTGTAACTGATGTAAGGAGAAGTACCAGGGTTAAGATTTTTTATAGCTGCACAAAGTAACATAGGTACGTACCTACAGAGTTAAAATGGCTGCTAAAAGTGAGATGATTCAGGAAGCTAGATAATCGTGTTGATATTGAACATTGTTACAATGTAACAATTACATGTTTTAATTCACAACATTCAAGTAGCATTTAGGTTAGATTCTCTAATAAGACAAAAAGGAGTATTTCAGATCAAATCAAAATAATTTATTTCATATAAACCAACATGGGCACTTATGAAACGTCAGAAGCTAGGTGCACGGTTCCAATTGGTTGTTTCCTATGGAGAAGAGCCGGCAAGAAACTCCACGGTTACTCTTTTAAAAATAAGGGGCTTTTACAATGTTTCCAATTACAGTGTTGATAGATATGGGAGGACAGTGTAGGCCTGTCAACAAGTAACATGTACTCAACAAAATATAAAAAGGTCCACAAATCTAGTCTACAAAGTTCTCACATTCACAAAATATAAAAGAATCTATATAAAAATAAAAGCCTATTTAGACTATATGACATGATTGCCATTACTACTGTAACAAATCGGAATCAAAATCCTATCCACAAAAGCCATAAATAAGGAGTTGAAATAAGAATCCGAAGTACATAATGTCAAATAATGAGATTATGTCAAAGAAGTAGGTAAAAAGAAACAAAAAACTTTGTAATTTGGGAACAGTTAATATACATTTACTTAGTGATGCCGTTAATGTGGTACCAGGGAAGCCACATGTGCAGAAGGAATTATTGCCAAACTTCCTTGTCTTCAACGTAGTCTTTAATGTTATAATATGCATTTTTGATAAGGATACGTTTGATGTGGGTTTTGAACTTTCCATCGCTAAGTTCTATAACTGACTTTGGCAACTTATTATAAAAGCGGATACTGTTTATGAGAAATGACTTGCTTGTTTTAGTTAATCTAAATTTTGGGTATTACATTAGATAGTTTCAAACACCTGCCTACATAAAGCATTAAAATTAGACACAAAAACGGATTTGGTTACATCCTATCCTACTTATATCATAAATGTGAAAGTTTGTGAGGATGGATGGATGTTTGTTACTCTTTCACGCAAAAACTTCTAAACGGATTTGAATGAAATTTGGCACACAGGTAGACCATGACCTGGGTAAGAACATAGGCTATTTTTGATCCTGGATCGCAGATGAAGTCGCGGGCAACAGCTAATGTTACATAAGCAACGTATATCATCCTTACATCAAGTTACTTTTAATAAAAAATCCTTTTACTGCCTTCAAATGTCGTGATGAACCAGTGGCCTCCTCGCCTCTCATGCACGAAGTTGTGGATTCAAGCCGTGCAAGTAGGTACCAATGTGAGCTTTTAAATTCATAATTATTTACTTTTATCCTGAACATTACTGACATGGTTAAAGGAACAACATTATGAGGAAACTTGGACTTATTGTAGTTAATATACGCCTGATATCACCAACCCGTCTTGAGCAAGCGTGGTGATCAATGCTCGTGCCTTCTCTGTATCAAAAGATGTCTTTGCTCTGCAGTGGTACATTATATTCTATGCTGTCTATATCTACTAGGAATAAAACCAAATCTCCATATTGAATTATCCAAATTACGAACTCCACATAATCGCTTTAAAATTCGACTAGACCGGAAAAAACAACGAGAATAGAACATTAAAACTAAACATAAAATACATTTGAAAATAGAACATTATTAAAATTATGTTTATTCGTATGAATATGTCGATTATGCGAATGGTTTTGACAATCTCCGCACGTTTCTCGTCCACAATAACACGGTGTACAGTTAGCATCTTTTATTCATTGAACGATCGTCCCACGGTAACACCTGGGCGAAGTACCGCAGATTTTTTGTAGCTATTTTTTTTCTTGTTACCGGGTTTGGATACAAAACTGCTGGATTGATTTTGATTGTGGCATTGTACGTTGGGGACAAAGGGGAGAAATTGTGCAAAAGATCAGTTGACTGATTTTTGCAATGTGCGATGAGATTTAAAATATATTCACCGCACATAAACAAGAGTGCAGTGATCCAGTTGGTCCATTTATGCTGAACTGGGCCTATTTAGCGCAGGCGTGAGGCACACAATACAGTTTTAATCTTTTTTTGTTTTTATTTTGTGTGAATGTTGTGTGCGTTTACTAACCTGGGACAAATAAATTTATTTTCTTTCTTTCTTTCCGTGTGGATTTTTAGCTTAGCTGTTGAATTCAATCATTATTTATCGCCAAGCGGTTGGTCGACTCTTCACGTGACCAGAGGGCTGGCATATTTTTTAACCGACTTCACAAAAAGGAGGAGGTTCTCAATTCGCCTGTATGTTTTTTTTTAATGTGTGTTAGCTCAGAACTTTTTTCTGGGTGAACCGATTTGGATGATTCTTTTTTTATTTGATAGGTGGTGCTCCACATGTGGTCCCATTTAAATTTGATCAAGGTCTGGCTAGTAGTTTTTGATTTATCCTTAATACTGCATATTTTGCCACTTAGTTTATATGGATGATGTGTTAATAATTTCCTGTCACTGTTATTTACACACCAAGTAGTGGTATACGAATTTGTGTGGGGTAGGTACCGCAACTAAAAAGTGAAAAATAAAAACTAGAAAAAAAGTTTTTTAGCCAAAGAAACAGCATCGCCTTACAACGTGGCAATGCTGCCAGCCTTTGGGGCACTTTTCCTGTTGACAGCGATGCGGACAAATTTTTTGATGACAAATTTTTCTTTTTTATAAGTATAGGTACCTACATGTACACATTATTAATATTATTTTAAGTCTTTTCGCCAGTTAGTTACATTACCTATGTAAGTAAAAACAATACTAAAAAAACAACATTATTTCTGTAAATACCATAAAAGAAAAAAATATCAAGGAAAATGAGAGTTTTTTATGGGTTTTTGTACATAGTATGAATATATTTCTTTCCCATTTCTAAGTACGAAAAAACCCATCAAAACTTTATATGGTAGGTGCTACATATTTACAGAAATAATACACAGACCTAATTATATAAATACATTTATGTAATAAAAAATAATAAAAAAATCATATACGTAGGTACGTTGTGTTTTAAACACAAAGTTTAGGATTACATTTTAATTAAGGGTGACAGCACAGCCTTTTATCGTTTGCCTGCCTACAATACCGGACAATAAATGCTAAATACTATTATAAAAGATAATGCCCAATTTCAAGGAAATTGTCGGTTTTGTTCGGCTTCGGCCCCGATGATGTAAGCATGAACAAATTCAAATAAGAACACATAATATTATTGTTACTATAGAGACTATTGGATGACACATGCGATGTATCAAATATAAATAAATATACATACTTATTGGTGAGTAGTTAGTGCTAGTATACAATGTACGTTTTATAGCTCATGAGCATATTCGCAATGGATTGAATAGCAAGTTTCGTTGCATCGTGTTGCCAGGTCTAAAACTTCTAAAATATTATGAGTGGTGCTGGTGGCATGAGGTCCCTGGGGTCGATTCCCAGGTCGGGCAGAACGCTGCGCGTCGTTGCGGGTCGTATGTTGCACTGGTTGACGTCATCACGTCAACGCCGGCTGTCGCTGAAAACCAGCGCTGGGGCTCTGTCTCGCATAGGGTCGTAGCATTATGCTGAGCGATTGCCGTTTTGCGTGGATGTGACGCATATTTTCCCCCAACTCGTTCTTTTTTGTATTTGTGTGTTTTTCACTGCGTCATGTTTACCGCAAATAAACGTATTATCTTTCTTTCTACCATTTTCTTGTCGGTTCCACACTTGTAAGCTTTCACTTTTTATTGGAGATGGGCCGACTATGACTTTGGCCGACTAGCCGACTAGCCGAATAGTCGGCTGCAAAATGGCCGACTAGTCGGCCAAGCCAATCATTGCTTTCGGTTGAGTTCGGGTGACATCGGCATTGTTTGTGACTACTTATTGCCAATTATTTGCTATAGAGTTTCTTCTTTTTTAACCGACTTCTTGTTAGAAAGTTAATTTTATTTAATTTTATTTCTGGATCTAAGTCCAATTAATTATCCTATTCTTCCCTTCCTATTCTAAATTGCACTGAAAGTAAACTGTAAAACTCATTCTATAATAAAAAAATAATAACAGTAGATAACGATAGCATATTAATACGAGTAAAAAATTGGGCCGACTAGTTGGCGGTTTTTGCCGACTAGTCGCCGACTACAAATAAGTCCGACTAGTCGGTACATCACTACTTTTTATCCTTTGAAAATGGAGTGCTCGTGTCAGTATGTGCATTTTGGCATTGGGAGTTATAAATCAAATGAAAATACCTACCTACCTACCTACATACACATAAAGGCTCGCAAATAGGCGCGAAGCCACAGCGCGACGCGACTCATGTAAAACCATTTCCATGAAGTTATCATCGTTATCATTTTTTATTTTCGAAACAATTTTGTATTGCTTTATTTTCTTAAAATATTTTATTACTATTTTATTTTTTAATTTAATTTATTAATTAATTTTTCCATAGTGGGATATAATGATGTCCGTATGTGTGTACGTGGCATCACAACGGGCCCTATCAGAATACCAGCGACATTTTTTTTATTAAAAAAAAAAGTCGCAGCTTTAAGGCTCCCACTGACAGGCGCGACGCGACAGTTCGACACAAAGGCACCGCTCGTCGCGCGACGAGCGGTGCCTATGTGTCGCGCGTGATTCGCGTCGCGTGTCGCGGCTGTTTGTAGGATTGCCTTTATGCTGAGATAGGAGCCTTTTTTGCCTCGCACAGGTTTTTTAATTGTTTATTGTTGTTTTTATTGTTAATTTTGTTAGTTTTAAATGCTCCTTTTCATTTATTTTTTACTCTTTGTATTTCATGTGCGTGCCCCAAATAAAATATTTTTAAAGTGAAACTTTTATTACATCGTCTCAAACTTTTTCGTCTGTGTGTTGCATGTCGCGTGACGGTCGGCCGCGGAGTAGGGAAAAAGTTCCACTTTTACCGTGGTTTCAAAAAACCACACAATTCTTTTTTCTTTCTTTCTTTCTTAAATTGATCTACATGAATCGCGTCGCGCTGTTGCGTCCCGTCTGTATGCGGGATCCTTAAACCTTCCGGAAAAAGTTCTCTAAATGATGGTGAAAACTGCATCAAAATCAGTTGCGAAGCTTAGGAGAACAACGCGCTCACACAGAAAGACACGAAAAGCGACTTTAATTTGTAATTTAGATAGAAGTAAGTACATACATATTGTGTGCCTGACATTTAGCCACAAACCGCTTTTCGCTCGACCTCCGTAGATCAGTAATTATCTGCCTTACTTGGCATAATCGGTCATTACATGGTCTAGTAGTCTATGTAAATGGGTAAGAATATAGAACGATGTTTATGATATTGGTACCTACTTGCACACGGACTGCCTCATTGGCCTAGTGGTCGCAGGCGCAAGATCGCGGCGGGTTAGGCAAGTATTATTTGGTTTTCCATCTGGAATTTCTCAGTAGCAGCCCGGAGTCTGTATTTGCGCCCGGTTGATGGCAACAGGCTCGCCCCTATTTCTGTTTTATTTATAGAGGGTTTAATTATAAAATGATTATGCCACCCTCATCGGTACAAACAATTATTCCTTATAATCTAAATCCTATTTTGCGAATTTATACAAGCGTCTTGCATCCTTTGATAATGGGGACGCAAGAATGCTGTTACACCTCCCAACGTCCAGTGAGTTATTTAATAATGTTATTCTTTCGGCCTTGTTCCGGACGCATTCCATCAGGATATGGTAAGTGTCTTGTACTATACTACATTCCGGACAATTTGGTGAAGCCACTTTACCCACGAGAAACTCAAAGCTGTGCATTGGAATATGTCCCGATCGAAGCCGAAGAGGCTCGCCCCTATTACATGGGACTCAAACATAACTGGCGAAATGTGGGTGTGCTATAGGTACAGCTCTGCCCAATCTTCGGGGCATACAGGCGTGACATTATGCTATGTAATATAAGGTATATAGGTACTAAAACTCACCTTTGGTATCCATGCAATGTTTTTTTATTTACGTATGTAAAGCTGCTTTTTGTCCAATGACATTTATGTTTGTGCTCCTAGGACCTTAATAGCTGCTTAATCATAAACTTAACTTGATGGAAATAAGTGTTGTAAGGAAGTCACAAAAATGCTGGCGTCATAATTTTTGTCACTAAATCTTCTTATCACATCATACTTCAGCCTATCATTCATAGTCACACCACACATGCTTCGCAAGGAACGCATTTCCACAGCATTTATTCTACTTTCATGATTCTTTTGCCACACCCAACACTCACTTCCACATATAAGCGTAGGGACTAGCACACCATTGTGAACAGCCAGTCGTTCCTTTTTGGACATCAACTGGTTGGTCACAATTGCACGTGTAGCACCATTCCCTGTAAAGAAGCCACAAAAATGTATTTGATTTGATGTAGTTATAAGAGAAAAGATCATGTCCGCTGGAATCATTTCAATTTTGTACCAACCTGACTCCCCTTAACTTCCACTATTGAATATTGTAGAAGCAATTCTTACCCAAGATAGGTAAGACCAATTGGAGATTATAAATATACAATATTACCCGGCTGCATTTTAAAATCTTTAACAGTCGTTACGGGTATTCAGAAGCCTGAAAGCCTGAAAACTAGTCTCACCAAGGGGTATCATATTAGACAGTAACTGGGTTGTGCAGGTCAGGTAGGCAGTCGCTCCATGTAAAATACTGGTATTCAGCTACATCCAATTACACTGGAAGCCGACGAAAATACAGTTGGGAAAACTCTAGACCAGCGGGGTGATTACGTAACACATTGACAATAGGAATGGGTTTCATTTTGACAGTTCAACAACATTCATTGCGTTATTTACGTTGTTGAGTAGACAATTTTTTCGAACATATGAAGCAATGGATTAGCAATAGGCTTCAAAATGATTCAGATTGTGATAGATAGTGTGTTACGTAATGATGATGAACCGTACAATATTAGAGACCAGTAAGAAAAACAAAAGAACAAATGGGTAGGTCGCCAGTTCTCAGCTGGGTACCATATGTCCAAAGTGTCGTAGACTCAGAAAGTCATAATCAGCGAAACTAAATATAGGAATCACATGCTCGATAAAAGCAATCTACATCTTTTTATACACTTTGTATGTCCAACAATATTGGACCGCACTCAAATAGACGCCACTGAATCATTTTCATACATAAGCGTGTTTAATAAATTATTTTTGTCTGACTACGAATTCTGTGGATCATTCGCAAATTCGACAATCTTGTCGATTGTTTGTCTTGTTGAGAATGTTTGTCTGACGAAATACTCAATTTATCTAAATTGAGTATTTCGTCAGACAAACATTCTCTTACAAGGATTGATCAGCATAATTCGTGACTTTTCCTACAGTTTTCGACTTTGTATAATATTTTGCGGATCCTTAATAAATTCCTACGTGTACATACATACGTAAACTTACGCCTTCGTCCCAATGGGGGTAGGCTGAAACTACAGACCGCCACCTGCTACGATCCTTACATATTACTTTTGCTTCGTTTACGTTCATGCATCAGGTCATACACGCTCGCCGTATGCGAGTACTACGCACCTGACAATTCTGAAGAACGTCACCAATAAGGTTACCCCTCTCGGTCTTTCCACTCACGTCTGCCTCCTAAATAATGAAATAAATTCCTGTTAAAATATAATCAGCTTATATATTTCTCACATCTAGGACTCAAACCCCCTCTCTGAGAGGGAATGGGCAGTAACCGATCACGCAGGCCTTGTGTGGGTTGGTAAATGTCACAAGCCTTCGAATGTTTTTCTCTGAGATATGAAGTTTTCTTTACAGTATATTCCTTCACTGTTTTGAGACCCTAAGCATGAGCATTCGTATAATGATACCTGACATTTTAATTCGCTCATTTGTTCATAGTAATTATGTTAATCTCCTGCTTAATTTTATTACACTGGAACTTTGGAACCCCTTCCCAATTTGCATGTGACATGAATTAAATTATTATCTTCATCTTCATTCATAATTATGTAGATTGTGAACAAAAACTTTTGCATATTTTATTACCTACTAGTTGCTGCCCGCGACTTCGTTCGCGTAGAAGTCGTAAGGCACCACAATATGTACAGCCACATTTTTTTTTTTTACTTTCTTTTATACTACTTTTGTAGGTATGATCTCAACAGCCAAAAGATGAAGAGAGTCAGGACTGGTGACGCGGGAACAAGCGACGTACAGTTGTCGGTGTGAGAAGCAGCTCATCCTGAGGTCAACACCTGCAGCCTTCAGTAGTAATTGCCCTTTGCTGCAAAAGAAAGTGACAGCATCAATTTAAAGTCTCCGTTAAACTAATGTTGGTTTCGTGCAACTCACCGAAAGATTGGTAAAAGTAGGGCTATCACTACTATTTAATTTGTTTGAAAAAATCACTATTTAATTTCTATGTTAGCATTTATTTGAAAGTTTCAAAATATTCCAATGCAATTAGTATTGCCAGTACTTTCAGTTATTGTCATATTGTTGTCTCCACATTGTATTGACGCAGACGAAGCCCCACAGAGTTTGCTAACACCTTGCCAACCTTGGAATCTCTCGTATGCCTGTAAATTCACAGATGCCCTAGTTACTCGATTTATCAAAATAGTTGGTACTATTTTGAAAAATCGAGTGACCATTATTATAAAAAACTTTTTTACAAAAAAAAAAACAACCGACTTCGAAAAAAAAACACTGCAAAGTGAAAAATAACTTTAATTTCGCAAGTCGGTGTCTTTGGATCTGTCTTTTAGTTTTTTGCCACCGCCTTCCGAAATTAAAGTTATTTTTCACTTTGTAGTGTTTTTTTTTTCGAAGTCGGTTGTTTTTATTTTGTAAAAATGTTTTTTATTTTTCACTTTTTAGTGAGCCAGCTATTAATTTATCTAAGTTACAATAGCCTAATGACAACTACTCATCACCTTTTACAAAATATTCCTTTTCCCGATGCAGGGCATTAATTGTTGAGGAGTTCTCCTGGTAAGAACCAAAAGAACTAGAGCTGATGCTGAATCCACCATCAGCACCATTTCACCATATTCATTGTGACGAGCATAAATTGCTTAGCAACCATATTAAAGTAATGGAATCGTAACCCGTGAAATACTTATAATTGAGTAGTTAGTACACTACTTCCGGTGGCCACCTCTGGTCTTCATCATCAGCTCCACTTTACCGAATGGTACTTTCCGAGAGCAAATGCACGAGTTACTATAAAAAATATCCAAATCGCTATAGGCGTGCCTGTAAAATTTGAGGATTCCCTCGATTTCCATGGGATCCCTTCATCAGATTCTGGCTTGGTGACAATGGGACCACCTCGAGAGTATACCCTTTCAAACAAAAAAAGAATTTTGCAAATCCGTCTACATATGACGGAGTTATGCCCGAACATACATAAAAAAATATAAATATATATATAAACATCCGAATTGATAACCTCCTCCTTTTTGAAGTCGGTTAAAAATGATTACTCATGTGTGCAATAAAACTTTTAAGCTCGTTACACAACCATCATAACATTAAAAATAATCATAAAACTCGGCACGTTTGCATAATTTCCTATACTTTCGTAATTTTCCATAATAAATAAATTATTATAGCTAATAAATATTTATTGTTTACGGCTCAGGCATATTAAATAAAGTTTATGTTCAAGAAGTCACTGCACTTAGCACGCGCAGTGTCCTATGTTACAGGTTGCCTTTAAATAGTGTTAATCAGTTATTTGAATGTGCATATTGGAAAAGTAATCAACATTAAAATACATTATTGTAACGGTTGTATAATTAGTTGAGTTGCTGTGTGGTATTGGTTGATAACTGATGAAGGGAAATATCCAAATTGGCAACGTACGTGATACTAATGAAGCCAAAAACGTCGAAATAATTAACGGTCATGACGGAAATAACACCACAAACGACATTTGGTAATATGATAAAACCAAAGTTAGCTAACTCAAGCTTGCCGAGACATTAAATCTGACTAACAATTTGGGGCCAGAGATTAAAACTGACTAGCAACTGGGGCCCAGGCACTATAACTGACTAGCAAATGAAGCCCAGACATTAAAACTGACTAGCAAATGAAACCCAGACATTAAAACTGACTAGCACCTGGGGCACAGACATTAAAACTCTCTAGCAAATGAAGCCCAGACATTAAAACTGACTAGCAAATGAACGCCAGACATTAAAACTGACTAGCACCTGAGGCCCAGACATTAAAACTGACTTGCAACTGCGTTCAAGTTTACATTTATTGAACGCTATTATTCACTATTTCGACTTGCCCCCGGGCGGCGGCGGCGTCACAAAGATTATTTTCTCACTACATAATGTAAATATGTGCAAGGAGTGGTAAATGCTGCAGCGAATCCCATGCTCCTGGCAGACGTTGACAGGTAAGTAGAAGAAATATGTACCTATATAACATATTCAGACACAACCCCTTGGTGTTGTCGAGCGGAGGGTATAGCAAAAAAGGATCCACTCAACAAACGGGTATCTAGGAGGCCTGTGACTGCTCAAATTATTAAAATATAGCTTATTCATTCGATAAATAATTGTTCCAGCGGTACGCCATTATTGCGGCCTGTACAACAATGTACTATATGACATCTGTTTCCTTAAATTATGTAACCAATATTCACGGATTTGTTTAAAAACGTGCATACGTTACTATCCATTATACTCGTACAGTGCTGCCATTGTAGGAGGAGCTTTAATAATAATATTTATACTCGAAAGGTTTAGGTAGTTAAATAAAGGTAAACAAATCGTAAAAAGGGTTTTTTATAGTTGACACTTTCTTGTTTAAAAATACGTTACAACAAAATTAAAGTTATTTGCGATTTATACGATAGTTTCCTCTTTTATTAATGTATGTTAAACTTTATCATTTATTCGTAAACTATACTCTTCGTACATGTAATTGCTTGAGCACATTTTTTTTGTTATATTTATAAAATAGTATAATATTTTGTAATCTGTCTATTCTAAAGAGCCCAAAAAGACAGGTTCCCTAAACCTTTTTAGAAAATACAACGAATTAGATAACGTTGCTAAATTGAAGAGTACACCTGTGACGTAGTATGGCAACTGAAGTAGCAGGTACTACGTTTAGTCGGTTAACCAGATTGCTTATAAGTTGTGGATGAATTAGAAAAAATGTTACATGGTGTCACTATATTGCGGCTGCCACCATACCACTGTGAGCGAAATTCAATTGAGTTAATATGGGCTCAAGCTAAAGGGTTTGTAGCCGAGAAAAATAAAACTTTTGAAATGTCTGACATATACATTCTTTTGCCAGAGGCTTTAGGTAATGTGACTGCTGAGAATTGGAAAACTTGCGAGGGTCATGTAATAAAAGAAGAATAGAAAATGTTTAAAATAGACAAAATAATTGATGATACCACTGAACGCTTTATTATTAATGTGACAGATAGTTCCTCAAATTCAGATTCAGAATAGAGCATATTCTTAAGGGACTCAAAATAATATGATTTTAACATTTGAAATAAAAGGTTTAACATATATGAGTCACGTGGTTTTTTGTGTTTACCTTTATTTAACTACCTAAACCTTTCGAGTATAATCATTAATTTCCCAGACAATACAATCCAATTTGTTAGTAATTACATAAACAACTTAAACACTAGTATTAGTACATAATTGGTATATCAATGAGAATTTTACAATCAATCATAATCAATTTTATATCGAAATGCGTTCCTTGCGAAGTATGTGTGCTGTGACTATGAATGGCTGAGGAATGTTTTCATAAGGCAACGGTGCGGTTTAAAAGATGATGTAGTGACAAAAATTGAAAGAGTATGCCTAGATGGTTTGGTCATGTTGAGAGGATGCATTAAAGGCGACTAACAAAAGGTACAAGGGGGATGTGAGTGGAAACGCCGGGAGGGTTCGCCCTAGCAGGACATATAGTGACCTTATTGGTGATGTTCTTCAGAAAGGTCAGGTGCGTAGTACTCGCAACCGGCGTGCGTGTATGACCAGATGTATGACGTAAACGAGGTAAAAGGAGTATGTAAGGATCGTAGCAGGCGGCGTTTTGTAGTTTCTGCCTACCCCCATGGGAAGAAGCGTGAGTTTATGTATTGCATTACATTAATAGAACAGAACAATGTTCTTTTAAGGTTTGAAGGCACTACTTGCGTCCTGTACCAGTGTCTAAGTATTTGACCTTACACCCTATTGGCCACAGAGTCCAAAAGGCTGTTGGCGTTTTAAGAGCCAACTGACAGCATATTAAACTAAAATTATTGTAACCCCAAAGAATACTGACGTCAAAAAGCAGTTTTCACGTAAACCTCGATTATAAACAGACATGAACTTTTGAATTAGGTCACGAAAATCCTAGAATACAGCTTAAACGATACTCAACAAGACACTATTGTGGGAACCGCGATATTTCAGTCAACAAACCTGAAATAAACCGGTGTTCGCAGTTGTTCAACAAGTACACACGACGAAATATCAAGCTATACAGATCCAATATAAGTTGACTTCGTGTTCTATAGATTTTCCGTACAATGAGAGGTAAGCTTAATTTGGAATTGTTGTGTGATTATGTTGTACTGTATATGAGTTGTATAAAAACAAATTCTGTGAACTATAAATACGTGTGTTTTTGTTAGTACTAAATTAACATTAAAACGATGATATTTATATATTTTCTCACGCTGTTCATATAAATAGAGTTTATGAAAAACGTACGTTACCGTGCGAAACTGCGAATGTTTATTTGTTTAACAAAAAACTTGTATGGTTAGTTCAGCTTTGAAGTTTATTATTTATTTATGTGTGGGAATATTTAATTAATTAATGTAATGATCATAGACAATCGACTATACAAGGTGTAATTGAAAAAACTGAAAATCTCTTAAGTTAAGGGGTCATTGTATTTTTCATTACAATGAGACCAAACTTACAGTAATTGCGCAACCCACTAACAGTAGGAATGGCTTTCATTTTGACAGTTCAACAATATTCATTGTGTTATTTACGTTGTTGAGCAGACAAATTTTCCTATATATATCCTTCAAAATGGTTCAGGTTGCAATTAATAGCGTGATACGCAATTAGGGTACTGTTAACGTGAAAAAAAAACTGCTGCTCCATACATTTATGTTCGCATAACTCGAAAAAATATAAGGAACAGCTGATTTATTTTTCGCGATTTTGTGAATGGTCTCATAGTAAAAGTTGTTTAAATTATAACCCCCCCCCCCCCCCCGGGGGTAAGTACCCCGTACCCTTTAATGGTTTTCCCTGGTATAGCAATTTCAAGACGTAATTCACTATTCGGTTAGGCTAGGGCGTCTCTGACCTGGGGTTCTACTCTTTAAGTCCGTCAATGAAGATACGGGCCTGTCCGAAAGTAGTTTTTCTGTCAAAACAAGTATCAAATTAAATTATTCAGACAGGTAATGACACACCGGGAGTAGGAATTACTGAAAAATACTATTGTCTATCATTTTTAGTTCAGGCCCCGAACTAATCTGAAGTCAATAATTGGTCCGGCGTAGGAAACCACGTAAATTCGGCCCAAACTACGGACAGCGTGCTCAGGGAGTGGGCCCCTATTTCTGTACGTATAGCCATTTTAATTGCGGTGAGTAATCATTTACTGGAAATTGTGAAGTTGCTAAACGGCTGACATAATAAATAATCTATCTATACAGGATGTCCCAGTAATCTTCCAACATACTGTAGGTGGTGATAGCTTCGGTCAAGTCCTCCCAAAATAACATAAAATATGTTCCGAAAATCTTATATTAGATAGATTATTTATTATGTCAGCATTTTTTTGATCTGAAAACTTTTTAAATCACACACATCTTCGAATCTAGTATCGGTTCTAAAAGTTCCACAAATAATTTAAGAAGATACACGACTTGTTACGCAAAAGTGACGTGGAGACAACAACGACATATCGACTTCTTTATTGATACTATAATATTGTGATAATTCGCAACATAGTGATATCATAATGATACCATTTGTCATCAAGTGACGCTTCGCTCGTGCTCACACAATATATCATTAGGTGAATAGCTGAAGTTATCGCAGAGTATACTAAGAAACTAAACGGGGTGAATGACCGTTGAAACTATAGGTAGGTAACTGTAGCGAATCGAAATTATCGAAAACTGGTACTTAAGTATTTCTTTACGCATTTTATTTTGTAATTAATGGGTTCGATTCCCAGCTCCGGTAAAGTGTTAATTAGATTTCACTTAGTAGCAGCCCAGAGTCGTAATTGTGCCCGATAAATGGCAGTAGACTCAACCCCTATTCATTAATCTGGCGAAATAAGGCTGTACTTAGATTATATATAGCTCTACCTAGCCCTTCGGTTAATACAGGCGCGAAGTTATGGTAATGTAAAATGAAGTCATGAACTTTGCATAGAAACCAGACAAAAATAAAAGAATAGGTTTTTCATTTGTTTTTCCTCGTCCCTCCAATAACAAAAGAAAACCTTTTGAAACGTCAACCAACAGGCCTCGACCCTGATAAAAACTCTTTTGTACACATTCAAATCACTGTATAATCCCAACCAGACTGATCGATTTTCACATATTGTTAAATTGCTATCAATATGTGGAAGGACAGAGCTGTATATTCTGTGTAAAATAATAATAATAATACCAGACTATTATGGACCCAAAGACCTTTTCTCATACAGAGAAGACAATCATGAGCATTGATGACCTGCACGCCTGCTCATGGCGGATTGGCCGATTTCCAGTAGACAAAGAAAAATAAATAGTGGCGTGAAAAAACTAGGCTTACCAACGCCCTAAAGCTGACAACTAACAGAGCGAATTTGAAAGTTTTCGAAGCCGGAATTTCACCCCTATATCAAGTTGTATTATTTATGCGTAAAACGACCAAATCCCGGGAACACAGCCAGACTGTTCTATTGGAAACTACTAAAATATAGGCGTAATAACTAAGCGGCCGGCGGTGTGGGCGCTATGACAGAATCTGGTATTTTGTGGTATGTGGGGGAAGCCCATGTTCGGCAACAAGCCGGTGTTTTGATATGCTAATGTTAAACTTTATGTAGAACCAAATGTTATTTTAAGTAAAGTAGACGAGGACAAGGTTTTGCTGTAGGTGGACTTGAAGCTTAGAATTCTCCTAAACGGACAAGAAAAAACAATGTACTCGACAAGTGGTTACTCGTATACCGAAACCCCAAATTTGAACATGCAAAGTACTTCTATACGTAGGCGTTGACAAGACTAGGTCAAGCCGATAAGATGGTATGAGGAACTAACATTGATTAGTATGATGTTACAAAATACGTCTATAGGCAGTAACAACATTCTTGAAAAAGGTTACGCAAAACCACATACAATTGTAAATATATATAAATACTTAATGAAAAACCCAGATTTTTTAAATCTAAAAAATGTTGCAGTGACTATAAAATTCAAGAAACCAAATATGTTAACGCTAAAAATAGTGAAGAAATATAAAAATCTAAGACCATAATAGACAACATAGCACCAGAAGAGTTAAAAGAACGTTCCTACGTACGTCGCGTCGTAATAAAGCAAATTATGACGTTTCTTTCTCATGAAACACAGGGCTCCACTCCAAGTGATTGGCCAAACAATGGACAAACGGCTACGCAAATAATGGCTCAGTAGTAGCCTTGAGAGCGATGCCCTACCATATAAACCATTAGTCCATTATACACATATTAAAGCCAGAGAAAAAACACTGAATGAAAACAAGTAAATGGAAAACTTGTTTTCATTGTCCAGAAGAATTTTAAAGAGTCTCCAAGTTGAACATACATGTTCGTAAATGCTGAGCGAGTTATTGACATCATTTTTCAAATCAAGTATGGTTTCTGCCCATGTATAGACGACCTTAAACGGTACCTTGTGTTTCTGTGTATTTATTTATTGTGAACCAGTTACTGCATCGTATTATGAGTATTAAGCATGTCTATTAAATATAATATTGTGATTCCTACACCATTTAATTTATTTGGGGTCGACCCAGTATCTTAATAGTGTTCTTCTTCCGTGTGTCGCTATCAGCGGTCATCTCAATGTTCACTACCCTTTCTTGCCATATCATTTCTCACACCATCCATCCATCGTTACCCTGTCTTCAATTTTTCTACGAGTATAAGTTAGTCCACAAATTGAATTGTTACTACATTTAACCTTGAATCATTAATACTGAACTGTGAACGGAATCTTTAGAAGATGTGCTTATTGTTTTTGGTCCATATGTTAATTTTTATAGGATAAAGAAAATATTCTTGCTAAAGAGATATAGCATGTAGTGATAGTAGACTTTAATTTTATCAATTATGTAGTAATCAAGTATATGTTCTATCTTTCTTTTAGTGCACGGTATAAAAATCTTATTTTGATCACTGATATGTCTGTCTAGCATTTTGATCGTATTGATGTTCTTTCTCGACCGATGACAGTGATTATATCGAAAATCCATATCCATTATTCAGACGTTAACAATCTGATAACATGTGACAATTATTGACAAATCATTTATGATGATTCATCTACAGCCTCAGGCCACACTCAACGCAACGTGTACGAACAATGCGTAGTAGCACATACTGATAACAAAATTGTTCATACATGTACAGTTACGAGTCGGTTGGTTGCCAACCGATCGGTTGACAATAGCCAATGTTGTCACATGAGACTTACGAGTACATTCGTGTTGGATTGTAAACAAATGATATTATGTTAACACCGACTTTTATTTTAGCATTGGTATGTATTACTGTGAGCTGTGTTGGGTAGTAGTGGAAGCAAGCAAGCGTCTTGACTCTTGAGCAAATGTGGTGATCAATGGTCGTGTCTTCTCTAAAGGAGAAGAGGCTTTTGTCTTTCAGTGGGACAATGCTATTAGTAGTGAAAGCAGTGTGGAAATGATGTCAAAATCAAGAATGGAAGGATATTTGTTACAGTGGGGTTCTGATTTCGATCCCTAGTACGGGCAAAGTTTTGTAAAGATTTTCTCAATAGCTTCCCATGATCCGGTTTATGTCCGCTTTCAAACTCAAACTCAAAGCATTTATTTCAAATAAACCAATTACAGGCACTTTTGAATTGTCAAGGGGTCGGTCAGTCAGAAAGATGAAGCTAGATGCCCATTCCAAAGCGTAGTGGGTACCTATGGAGAAAGACGGGCAAGAAACTCCATGGACACTCTTTTAAATCAAAATATCGTTACAAAATATAGGTTACATCGTTCATGTTGAAATTATGCATGTGAGGATGATGAAGAACGTTAAAAACGTCGGTAATAAAAAGACAAAAACAATTCAAATATTATGTCAATAGCCGGGCCTCCTGTCATTATGGGACTAAAACATAGCTCACAGATTGTGGTTTTTCAAAATCAATATTGTAGTAATAGTAATCAATTATTAGAAATAAATATCTTCTTTTCTTTGTCTGCCTTTTCTTATCATCTGTCACTATATCTTAGAACATTTAGTTATTTTTTATAACGTGTTAGATGACTTGCTTGGTATGCTTGGTAAATATCTTTTATCATTTATTATACAATACCTCTGCCCACCCCTTTAGGAAATCCAGCAGTGTTGTTAAGTTAATTTGTTAGAAAAACCCATTATTTTCTAATTCTTAACTTTATATCGGGAGCCATATCAATGATGTCATCACTAAATCGTTGGTATCGTAAGACAATACATCTCTAGGTACCTTCAGATGATGGGGTCAAAGGTGTTAATCTGTTTATTAATTATCAAAATGAATACAAAGCCCTGTTCTTACATCATTTTGAGAATAACATATTGTTTTCAAAACAAGTTATTTATTTTCCTTAACAAATTCTCCTTGTTTACGGAGAAAAATCGTTCATAAATACTTAAGTATTAATTGAGTCTGAAATGATCCATTTTACATTACAAGAATAACAACATAACATGACGCCTTGTTTCCCCGAAGGGTTGGGCAGATGCGTACCTATAGTACACCCACATTTCGCCAGTACATTGAATAGAAAATCTAAAAAAAAAACTCGTGTTTCCAAATTCAATGAAAACATTTTCAAATAATTAAAATTTTCCCAAAAACTCGATTCAGAATATTTTTGCCGCAACTGATTTTGTAAAATGATACCTACATAACATAAGATCACGCCAGTATTCCCCAAAGGGCTTGGCAGAGATATTATTTCCCCAGTGATGTATAAGTCCTATGTACCTACTAGGGCGAGCCTAACGCCAGTCTGTCGTGGCCTTATACCTATCAGTTCCACGGATACATTTCATCATTAGTAACTCCGACCTTTAATTTAGACAAAAATATACCTTTATTAATTTTATCATAATTATATTGCGTCAGTTATCGACTATTTAATATAATTATTTCAAACATTAAGTAACAATGTAGAGATTTACCTATTATACTTTTAATAGGTTTTGTTCTATAGAAATTCTTGTCATCAATGCCATTTCTTTTTATGTAACGTTTAGTACCAAGTAACGGCGATTCTATGAGTGTATTATGTTGTAATGTTTACCTCATAGATTTGTTTGTTTTCGTTAAGAGCTTCCAAAGAGATTGCATAATCTATAGAGCCGGTTTTTTTATGCAATCTTGATTAAAAACAAACAAAATACATTTTTGTCATATCATTTCCTAACCGTGGAGTTTCTTTCCGGCTCTACTCTATACTAACCGACCATTTGGAATCAAGTACTTACCTGGCTTCTAACTTTTTGTGTCCATGTAAGGAATATGTGAAATAAAATATTTTGATTTTGCTAATTACGAAAATCAAGTATAAAGAGGACGGTCCTTTTTTTTGTTGTTCTGGAGCTGCATACATATACCCTTGTAGAGATGTTCTGAAGTTTCTCGTTGCGTGGTGTAATTCGGCCAGACTTGACCTAGTGTGTTATTAAACTCCGTACAGGTCAAAGGGCTTTGACTCTGTCTGTCGCTCTACCTAACTTCGTAGAGGCTATAAGTGTATGTGTATGTTTGTGTTAAATGTTTCTTAAATAATGTAATGTCATTGTGACATTCAACAGCATTCATTGTTTTGTAAATCAGACTCAGTCAGACATGATCACATGATACTTGATCACTCAATTCAAGGACTTCTATAATTTTTTCTGTATTGTCTTCCATGTTATTGTAAAGAAAAAGATCAAGTGTTTCCTGTAGATTATTCAGTTTATTGATAAAGCATTCTATGTCATGCATTTAAAGTTTTCTTTTAAACAACTGAGCGTAAAAGGAAACTGCCCTTGATTTTATTCAATTTTGTGAATTATGTCAAGGTGTACTTACGTAGAATAGAAAATAAAGACGTAAAATTCAGTAAAAACACATTTTATTCCTGATATAAAACTTATTCTAGACCTATCACCTACATTGGTATATACTTTGGCTAAACAACTTTTTGGTTTCACTTCACAAAATGTCCCAACACTTTTCCACCGTGGTTTCCAAAGGTTCACTTCTCCAGGCGGTTCGAAATTCACAATACACCTTCAGAATCGTTCAGGACCCGAAGGGTTGCAGCCGAACAGCCGGCCACAGCTTCATAACTTCATCCGGGAGGCGGGAGCGAGTGGATCAAGGCTCCTCGTCCTCGGAGAGAGAAGGCAGCGCCAAAGTGCGGCGGAGCTTCTGCCTTTGGGGCGAGATGGACTTCTGGCGGCGGAGGCCCTCAGTGCGCATCACGTAGGACCTCTGCTCCGGCTCGAACACCTCCTCGGAGTCATCTTCAACCAGCGCAGGCAACGCGGTTCCCCTCAGCTTCTGCCTCCTCGGGCAGTCAGTCACAACGGTGTCCATATCACGGTGCTTGGGCAGCGACGGGTAAACATCGGCGTACAGCGAGGCAACGGTTTCTAGTTTCACAACCATGTTGGATACTTTAACTTTATTATTTGAAAATTGAGTAAGGTTTATAGAACGCGACGTGCTCTCTGTGAGTGCTCGTTGCAGAGTGCGGGGCGGCGGGTCTGCACGCCTATTTATACTCTGGCGGGCCGTGATAAATTGGTTTGTGTGCAGTTCGTCTGGCGTCACTAGGTTTGTATGTGTTTACGTTGAGGTTCGCGTTTACTTGAGGCGTGTAAAAACCGTGTTGCTCATAGTACGTAGAAGAAACACACCTTTGTAAGATTTTACATCTTTTTGCGTAAGCACGTGGATTCTTGATAGCCTTTTTGCAGAGCTGAAGTTTCTTAGAACGTATTTCTAATGGTTTTGGGAATGCGATAAGCGTAGTTGGGATTTTCAATTTGTGTATCGATTTCGGGCAGCGAACTTTCTTGGTATACTAACTAAACGTTTGCGTCCCGAATACTCCTCCGCTTCCACCTCGCTTAATCAGCTCACACCTTATCAAGTATTTAGAACACGTCACGAAAAACAAAATCGATACCATACAGATTCCCACCTGCGACAATATTTCCACTCTTATGCACATATCCTAAGTATTTATTAGAGACGAACCGGCATTATGTGCATGAGCTTGACCCGGTTAATCGGATTGAAGCTCCTCAAGTGAGGATACTTGCAAACAGCACTGCACTGGCTTTTTGACCTTCGAATGCAAATAGTAAAGTGATATGCGAAGTTCTCTACAGCACATTGATTACTTACTTACCTTTATGTATTTATTAGTGTAGATGTTTTCTCTAAAACGTTTATTTTAATGGTGGTGGTGGGTGGGGTGGTGGTATGGTGGTATGGTGGTGGGTGGTGGTAGGTGGTGGTGGGTGGTAGGTTTGATTTTTTTTTTCAGAAAATGAGTGGTTTGGCGTTTTTTTTTTGCTGATAGATTTTCAGTAATCACGTGAATTCCGCTATGGTATCGGTACTCATAAAACTCGTCTGAGAAAAAAAAAAACCGCTGAAAATTCAGACACCGTTTTATCAAGTTCTGACTCAGGTTTTGCCAAACGTCCTTTTTTTACGAACCTATTACTTATGTAACATTTATTTAGAAAATGTGATGATGAACAGTGGGTATCATTATTGTCCCTAATTAATAAAAATGTCTTCTGCCAAATATAAGTGCCGATGATAGACATAACACCGTAATTGACAAAATTCTTGGTGACTGCAGTATTTATTTAAATGCGTAGGTATTGAATAATGTCCTTAGTTGTTTCGACATCAAGGATAAACATTATTCAAAAAAGAAATTGAAATATAAAGGATTTAGATTCGAAAAATAAGTAGGACTCAAAGCCGTTTTCGTCTAATGATTAATTCCTTTTTTTTACATTCTCTTTCTTTACGTTTTCTTCCTCATCGAAATCACGTATCAACGCAGGTAAAAGTAAAATATACTTATCTAGTGTAACCATAACCTCCTTATTAATGGCGGAGTAAAGTTACAACCCCTATTAACCTCTTCAGTTTAACCATAATTACAATTTTCGAGGATTAAGTTTGGCATAACTTAGCTACGAGTAGGTACACGGGTCGGAAAAACGAATACTGCACAAAATTATCCAGAACGTAAAGATATATAAGATAAGGATAGCTACATCCATTACTTTATCCTAACTCAAGACAGTTTAACGACCGCCCGAGGCCCAAAGGCATATATATTATTGATTCCTTCGTGTGTAGCCAGCCGAATTTCATCCTGGGAAAATAGTCCCAATAAAATGCTGGGGTACCCCGCACCCCAGGGCGGCCTCCAACACCCTAGCCACCCCTAATCTCGGTTGATCCGAGGGGAGCAAAAATTTACGATGGCAAGAAAGTAGATGTGCGAATGTTTATTTCGTTTTGAGAAGAACAGGAAAATTGGGTTGCATGAAGCAAAAAATATCACGTTTTTTTTTATTAAGGACAGACACTTTCACACAGGAAAATGATCATTCGTAAAAAATAAGGTAACGAGCACCTTTTATATAATTGTATCATGCAGGTATGTGTTATAATGTAATTTATTTAATAGGTGAAAAAGAAAAGTAGGCAAAAAGAGTATGTAAGGATCGTAGCAGGTTGCGTTCTGTAGTTTCTGCCGACCCCCATGGAAACAAGGCTGTTTATGTATGTATGTGAAACAGAAAAGTTATTAATGAAAATTAGCACATCGTTGTTGGAGATCCTCGATAAATGAATAATAATATAATAGAAAACAGGTATGACGTTATGTGTGTTTGTGTTAATTGTTAATGTGAAATAATTTATTACATATCCTAATTGTAGGTGGGAAAAATATAGCTCAATGAGTTACTTTCCAATAAGATCAAGTAACAGGCTTTATTCTTATTAATTGCACAATCATAAAATATGTCACAAAACAAACAACTCTAAGTATATATTTTCATATACCTAGATACAGGAAACAAATTATCTCCTCACGCGAGATAATTTCAAGTACATAAACAGGTACATAGACAGGTACCTATATTGTTTTCCCCCGTTTTGCTAACTTACCTAGTGTAATAGACACATGTTTACACGACAATGCGACGAGAAGATTCCTAGGTGTTTAAATTATAAGGTCATGCACGCGAGGAAAAACTTCCACTGTTGAGCATGTATTAAATAAGTACATCATTAGGTACATAGGTACATATATACGAATTGTGGTGAAAGAATCATAGCCAACAAACATAGTATGACTGCCGGTAGCATGGTTACTGACTGACACTCACCGTAGAAACGGAACAAACGAAAGACAATGGTCTAGCAGTTTGAGTAATTTATGCGGCCTACCCAAATGTCCTTTCTTTGGTATTGTTCATCGAATCGTTGAGCTCCTTAAGTTCTGAGTTGAGCTGCACGATTACTGACAAATGCGTGCACTGACTGATGTGTCCACTCAATCTGTGTGGTTTTTCCTCAAAAGACCATTTCAGATAGCAATCTACATGGTCTTCACATGATCTGACCAAGATTATGTCTGGATTTCAAAACAGACTGTGACCTCTGAGTTTGTTTCGGCCTTTCTTCTCAAAGTAGTCAGATAGGTACGCCGACCTCATCTTGTTTTTAAAATATGATTGACGTGTAAAAGTGTTTGTATAAATCTACTTACAGAAATAAAATCATTTATCATTCACAAAATGACAGATTGAAGAAAGATTTCTACGGCGCGCCGTAGAAAATGAAGAAAAGACACTTTGGATTGAAAATGAAGGAGACAATGTCTACTCTTAGAAGAGTATATTAAGATAGAAGTAATTATGCTATGCCTATGCGTGCACACGTTCTCGTTTTGTTAATTAAGGGCTGCTGTTTCAATAAATGATATAATGATTTTATTTATATAAGTAGATTTATGCAAACACTTGTACACGCCAATCATATTTTAAAAACTAGATGAGGTCGGCGTTTCCTATCTGACTACTCTGCGAAGAAAGGCGGAAACAAACTAAGAGGTCACAGTTAGCTTTTATCTGAAGATTAAATATGACATAGGTATTTTCTATACAAAGTCTGTGAAACCAACAATAACAGTAAATAAGTCTCTTCCTTTATAATAATATTTTTTCCATTTGCTAGAACATATTTTACTTCATTAACAACCTAAGTTGAAACACACGAACTAAATCCGTTACCTTGTAACCTGGATTGAAAACTCAGTTCTCTATATCTTCTAAAAAAATCCTACGACTTACAAATAAGGAAATAGTAAAACAGTAAGGAACAATAAGACCATGCCCTATGGCATGCCCTTCGAGGCTACATTGACTATAAGGAAACTCATAGGTGGTATAAACATGCCTATTACCTGCACCGTATTGTTACACTATTAATTAAAAGGTGCTGTATGAAAAAAAATGCCTTAGGAAACAAAACGGGTATTAATATGTGTCTGCAAACGATTAACAATTGTGAATTCGGTTTTCCAAGCGTGGTTTTACCCAGGTCATTTGGAAAACCCATGTTTTCTCTAAAACTGGGCCAATCGACTTTTATGGCTATGTATAAGAATAAGAATACGCATACAATAAGAATGAGTCGAGTCATGATATTGTGCAAATTCATAGCCAAGTGCTGGACCGACGGAATTTAAATTGTCATTGACTCGCTAAGAAAATTTTGGACAATCATTCATTTTCATTCAAGTTTTTCTCAAATACGTAGGTTAGTCTAGCTATATTAAACAGAGGGGTAATTCCCATATTTTGAAGAACGCTCTCATTCTAATTTCAGTCTCAATCAATCTGCCTAGAATTTTTCCAACTATGTTGGGGTCGGCTTCCAGTCTAACCAGATGCAGCAGAGCCTATCTGACCTCCACAACCCAGTTACTGGGTAACACTATGCCCCTTGGTTAGACTGGTTGTCAGACTTTCGGGTTTCTGACGATCCGTAACGACTGCCAAAAGCCATGCTGCTTTATAACGTGCTTTGCGAGGCACGGAGGGGTTCAGTATTTATAGATAGTTACCCATCTACGGACCGACCGCGGCAAGCGTAGCTTAACCTGATCGATCGACCCGTGCACCTGTAATTACTTAGCCACGATTTCAATCTCAATTTATGTCAAACATACATCTAATTTCTCTACATTTTTGACAAGTTTTTGACATCGTTTGTGGTTGAGATTATGGTCTAAAAAAACAAGGTCTGGCATTCCGGGAGTGACACATGCTTACGTCACTATCCAGTTGCCACTTTATTACAACAAAACACGAATTATGGAAATATTATCAGTCACCATTCTGTTAAAAAATATAAATAAACCATTTAAATTGTCATTTCATTTTTCTAATCAAACGAAACAATTCAATTTCAAGTTTAACCAACGTAATTGTTACTTAAAACGTCTTTATTTTATTGGATTCGCACAGGTAATAAAGGCGATTGGGGAGATTACACACTACTTGTAACACAGCGGTGATGAGGTAGGCTTGTGTCACCCCCGTGTCCGGAATGCTATACCTGGCGAAGTATATTATTATACCATGGCTGAGATGAGATTGCGACTAGATTTTTGAACGTCTTTCATTACGGGAATTGGCCTTTAGATATAACTGAAAACATAATTTTACATGGAAAGACTTTCATTAGACCTTCGCACCTCAAAAAAGTTACCAGCTGACGTTACTAGAAGGGGCAGTACCCAGACGGGCGACGGAACTGTGACATTCAACCAGACCGGCAAGGTCGGAGGCTGAATCATAGCTGACTTGAGTCATACACAAGCGAAGAAAAAAAAAACGTTACATTTATAGTATAACAAGCATCGCTAATGAGACACAATTGATTTTCTATTGTAATGGCCCTCTAGCGGGCCACCTGGGGCGTGACTGGTAGTCTGGAACAATGTGTTTCTTATTTTTAGACGGGAATTGATAGCTGCGACACAGTTTTAAACTGTTGTACTTATCATCCTTTCAATTAAATAATAAAAATAAATAATAATAAATAATAATATTAATTGTAATATGTCAATTAGTTTCTGTCCTAAAATAAAAAAAATACTTTAAAAAATACCTCTGGCGTCAACCTCGACATTCAAGACTTGAATTTCATAGGTTATTTCTAGGCAGGCGTCTACAAACTTGCTTTGAGACCATCAGGTAAGGTAGTGGTCAATCGCAACCCTATGAAAAACACCCCTACTTTTGGGCTTTTCCGCAGTCGGATAAAAAATATACTTAACTTTTAAGTTCCTACGTGCAATGTATATGGGTAGTGAAAATCAAATTAACACGTTGCGAGACCCTAAACGTCCCTAGACGTAATTACAGTAAAACTTCTATTGTGTTCCAACCGATTAAAAAGAAAACGATGCAGGGAAACATAGACTTACCTACAAAAGTGGGTATAAGTACCAATTATCCTGCTTTTACAGGGAAATACAGTTGTATTATAAACTCAATAGAAACGTAAAAAAAAACTATTCAAATATATAAATATACGGGGCAATTTGATAGTTTTTACAGAGTAAGTATTACGAATAGAACAGTTAAAAATACAGTTTAAAGAACTCGGATAAGAATGCGTTATAAGAGAAAATAAAAAATCTAGTACACAATGTTGTGTACAACCTTTTTGTAGAGCATTTTATAGTCGTTTTTTTTAACTTGGCTATTAAAACAACAAAAAATCGATCGTGTCACAAAGTGCGCAGAATCGAAACAAGAGTTTTAGATAGTTTCTGATAATATATTTAAAGTAAATGTAAGTTTTTCCTATATTTATTTTAAATTGAAAATTATGGAAAATTCATTTGTACCAAGAAAATGAGGTTCGTCGGCTATTACATACGAGAACATGAAACTTGAACATAACTGGCGAAACGTGAATGTTCATACTTAAAACATATGGTCTACCTACCCAATACGCACGGGGAATACATGAATGATGTTTTGTTCAAAATTAAAACCAAAGAAAATCCACAATCTAGAATGTTCTCCCAAAAAAACATTTAAGTTCCTTTCCACAAGTCATCTCACAGATTAGATTACATCAAAGCGTACATTGTCTCATGCCCTACATAGAACACAAAAACAAAACTCAAATAGGCCTGTTTGTTTTTCTAAAAGTAGGACAAAACGGTAACTAGTGAGTCACAGTATTCACGTAAAACGGTGAAATCCTTTAATGGCTATGGTGCAAATAAATGAATCACGAGACGTAACGGGTAAATAGAACTGCAACTGGACTGAAAATTACTGTATTTTTTACCAGGATATAGTTTTTGTAAGAATGTCTATAAGGGGCAGCCAAAGATCTGAAGGAGAAATAAAGATAGCAAGGGATGTAGGAGGTGAAGTATTTGATAAAGGGCAGGCTTTGAATTGTAATGAATTTTCATGAAAAGTCGACGTCCCACAGTTAAAGCATATTTTTGAAATAGAAAAGATTCAAAACTGACATTCACAGAATATTGAAGATAATAAAATATACTTTAAAAAATTACATATACTTAAAGACCAAAGTATAAATTATTCGGAAAATTCGTATAAGACCAAAAATTACTCTAGTTAGGCTGACTATTGTTCTGACAACTGAACATGTAATACATTTACGTCAGTCCAGTCTCTACCAAGTATGGTAATACAAAAATTATGAGCAATTTCTAAAAACCGCAGGAAATTATATGACGGCTCAGCAAGTGGCGCCGCCTCATTTTGTTACGAAGTTACTGGAATCACCGAAGAGGTCGGATAAGGGTGGCACTGGCTGGTGGCAGTCACTCTAGCAGAGCATCGCATCTATGGTTGCATGGCGACTGTGTTCTGATGACGGAGATGATGTCAGGGGAGCCGCTGTCGTACCATGTCCGCGACGAACTGCTATATTCCGGCACAATCCTGATAATATTGGAGGCTGAGCCACTTATACGATGACCACCTCTAGTAAAGGCTAACCTGCGCATTCAGACACGTAGCCAATGTCTCCTATATGACATTGCGATGAAAGTTACAAATAATATGAGGAAACTGACGTTTCATCGGTCCAAAGTTCGACAAAAATCATAGTGTGACATCATGATGACATCAAAAGGAAATTCGTACCACGTCGACGATGAATTGCGATATTCCGGCACAATCCTGATATTATTGTAGGCTGAACCACTAATGCGATGACCACTTCTAGTAAAGGCAATCCTGCGTGTAGTGTATCTATTTGTTGAGCTCCTTAAGTTCAGACTTCCTAAGTTGAGCTGCACGATTACTGACAAATGCGTGCACTGACTGGAAAGGTCCACTAAATCTGTGTGGTTCTTTCCTCAAAAGACCATTTCAGATACCAATCTACATGGTCTTCACATGATCTGACCAAGATTATGTCTGGACTTTAAAAGAGACTGTGACCTCTGAGTTTGTTTCGGCCTTTCTTCGCAGAGTAGTCAGATAGGAAACGCCAACCTCATTTAGTTTAAAAAATATGATTGACGTGTAAAAATGTTTGTACAAACCTACTTACAGAAATAAAATCATTTATCATTTATCATTATTTAATTCTTAGATATGTAAACACTGTCTCATTCACACAAGCGGGATCGTTGCTGTCACTAATGTCATCTGCCAGTCACGAGGAATGACGGGAACCAGAAAAGTGAGCAGGGTCGGCACGATAGAGCTTGGTATGGTAGCGAGCCAGTGAAGTGATATTAATCAACTTAAATACGGAATCAACAGGATTTTACAATGCGCATTCAGACACGTAGCCAATGTCTCCTTTAGGACATTGTGATGAAATTTTACAAATAATATGAGGAAACTGACGTTTGATCGGTCCAAAGTTCAACAAAAATCATAGAGTGACATCATGATAACATCAAAAGGAAATTAGTTAATTATCCTCCTGAATATTATGGCTTTTAATTATGTTATTGTAATGTTTTTCTATTTTCACCGCATAGGTTATTTTCCTCTTACTGAGAGGAAACAGTCCAAACAGTGGGCTTTACAGGCTTATCTAGTTGTTGCTACGTCATCATTTCAGCCAAAAGACGTCTACTGCTGGACATACGTCCGCCCAAGCACCGCCACTTCGACCGGTTTTGTGCTTCTCGTATACTGCGGATTCCTGGTGCGGGATGGTTACTACCCATGGCGAATGAAATAAAATCATTTATGTACTGTCCTATTTTCAGTTTCTTGCCGTAATCATTCATCAACCTCATGCAATTATCGGAATCCAGTTGCGGTCTCCGCAGTGGGTACCTATGACTTTTCCTTCCTTGCATCTCTCTCAGTCCTCATCTTCGTATTAGTAATAATTAATTATTTATTTATTCAGACAAACTCCATAATTGTTAGCAGGTTTGTTTGTTTTTTTTCTAGTTTTCACCCACTTTCTATCGATATAATTTCTCACAAAATCCCTTCGATCAATAATAGCACAAAATCCATGTATATTTTCTTTGATCTTATAGCCAAATTCTGAATACAAACCTCCTTCTAAAAGACTATTACATTTCTATACCGGTAAAGGTATACCAGTGCCTTTACTTCAAAAGGTATGCTTTTCATCCTTAAAAATAATTCAGATTGAGCGATTTAACCCCTGCCTGGGGGCCTTTGGCCTCAATAACCTTTTTTCTATTCGTTGTTTTTACAGCCTGAAGCGAGAGGAAAATAATACGGTTATTTGTATGAATCTGATAAATACATTGAGATTTATTCAACTCAATATATTTTCAGTGAGGATTGCTTTGGGTCTTCTTTGCGTTTACATGTTTCCGAGGGTATAATTTATAGAATCCTCCTGAATGTGGACAAACTACTGTATCCAAAATCTCTTCTTCTGTGCGTACTGTAAATACTTTTTTTAAAGCGGAAACTGTGCCAGAAAGCCTATTATACCGTGAAAGACTATATTGAGGACAAAAAGGTTTAGTATTGTGCTGCTCCAATAAATATACACAGTGAATGTTGTTTTTTTGCTATCTATTTCAGACATGAATATAAACTATAAAAAATGTATTATATTATTTTAATTATTGTGAATATGAGGACTATGAGGGTCATTATTTCAGTTTTAATCATGGTCTGACAGTTTAAGTAGTTTATGCGGCCTACCCAAATGTCCTTTCTGTGGTATTGTTCGTCGAATATTTGAGCTCCTTAAGTTCTGAGTTGAGCTGCACGAATACTGACAAATGCGTGCACTGACCGGACAGGTCCACTCAATCTGTGTGGTTCTTTTCTCAAAAGACCATTTCAGGTACCAATCTACATGGTCTTCACATGATCTGACCAAGATTATGTCAAGACTTTAAAAAGACTGTAATCTCTGAGTTTGTTTCGGCCCTTCTTCTCAGAGTAGTCGGATAAGAAACGCCGACCTCATCTAGATTTTAAAATATGAATGACGTGTAAAAGTCTTTGTACAAACCTACTTATAGAAATAAAATCATTTATCATTTACAACCCATTCTGTTAAAAAAAACAACAAAGCAAGGTATGACGAAAGTAGGTATAATTACGTATCACCACTTGCTGTGGTCATTTAAATTAGTCAATCAATAATAAAACCCATTTTATAAATAAAACTAGCTTCTGTGCGCGACTTGGTCCGCGTGAAATTTCTTGTCCCCCGACCCACCCCGTCGCATCGCATCGCCTGCCCGCGCAATTACTTCGTTTTCACTTAGCTTTCTTTCTGACGTTTTTTGTTTTTGCTCGGCTTCTAAGGATTTAAGCGTGATGTTAAGTAGCTAAGCTTCCTCAAGAATTGGGCTATCAAATGCATAAAGAATTTTTCACATCCGACGGCTAGTTCCAGATATTAGCGGGTTCAAACAAAAAAACAAACTGTTCAGCTTTATTATTAGTATATATAGATAAAGTCACATGAAGCGGCCTTTGAATCTTTGTTTGTCTAATAAACACCACTAGGTACTAATAGAAATATTTAAATTAGGACAGTACACAATCGCGACAGTCCTATAGACAGACAGGCTCGCGAGCAGGAGACAGATTTCAATTACTACTCCACCTTATCTATACCGACATACGTTCAGACAATCGGCTATCACAATGAAGAGACTTCTATTGTTTTCGAGATAATTGCTCTGACAGACGGATGGACGCTTGACTTCGTTGTGGTGAAAAGCTTTGAGAAGATCGAAAGACATTTTGGAATGGCCGTTGTTATTGACAAACAATAGCAGCGCTACAATTTTGTTGCAAAAATGATGGCAATTGAACTGGAGAGCGGAAAGTGTCACCAAATAGCTGAAGATAAGATTTTAACGTGGTCGAAGAGAACAGCATAATTAGGTGAATATTCAAGTAAGTAAGTACATGATACAAAACTGTAAAGAAACCATGAAACATGAAAGGTTAACCAACTAACATCTACTATGGCATCAGATCACCCCATCATTTACTTACAATGGTTAAAAAATTTGGTCTATATAGTTCAGTGGATATTTAATAATCGGATGGTGCCTCATTCCATTTAAAACTTTCTAAGGGGCCTCTGCGAGTTGGCTTCGGCCCCTCGTACGCCTTCCAGAGGTCTGGGACCCGGTCCCGAAATATGTTAACATAAAAATAAAATAATAATTATTATTATTTGTTCAGTCAACTGTTGATCCATTTCATTTTCATTTACATTTAAATGCCGTATTCTATTAATTTTCCAATATACATAATCCAATCGAGAGCAGTGGTGGCCCAGTGTTATCGGCCTCGACTTACGAGTTGTAGGTCGTGAGTTCGAACCCAGACAAGCACTTTACTTCGTGCATTTCATTTCATCATCACTGCTCTCAAAACAGTAACGGAAAACATCATGAGGAAAACGGGTAGTCCTAGAACCAAAAATTCGAAGATATGTGACATCCAGCAACCCGCACTGGGCCCGCCTAGTAGATTACGGCCCACTCCCTCTCATAGAGAGGAGGCCTGTGTCCCAGCAGTGGGAACATAGACTGTATATCACTAGCTGTGCCGGCGATTTCATTCGCGTGGATGGCGGAAAACAATAATTTGTCTCTTCACTAATTATTTTTCTAAAATAAATACAGCCTAAGTTACTCTATAACATCAGCTATCTGCCAGTCAAAGTCGGTCCAGTCGTTTCGGAGATTAGCCGGAACAAACAGACAGAAAGACAAACATTTAAAAAAGTGTTTTTTATTATTATAAGTACCGTATATACTTTCACATGCGTTTAGTAAAAAGCTGTTATTTTGACATTACAGACACTGCAATTATTCCTTCTGCGAAGCAGTAATGCTCGCGAAGGAGGAGGCGGAGCGCGTGAGGGTGAGGCAATCGTTGCGCCCTCATGCCCCTAGTCGCCGCAGGGTGAGAAACCCTGGGCGTCGGGAGTCGATTGCCGACTCCCGGCCACCGTAGGCGCGGGCTTGCGGACGGCGAGCGATGGGCAGTTCGCCGTCCGGTAAGGACCAGGCCCGGGTCGACGGCGCGTCGTGTTCCACGCGCGCCTCAAAGAGATGTCAGCATCATTGACGGGGTCCGATAGGGCCAATGCCTGCCGGGGTTGCGGATTGTTCGAAAGAGTTACCGTGGCGCACAGGCAAATGAAGGAACACGGGTGTGTTTTAGTCAGTAAGAGTCTGACACGCCCTTCCGCTCCGCCCAGAGCGGGAGAGGTCATTTGATGATTTCCCACCCAAAAAAAAAAAAAAAAAAGACTGCAATTATATTTATTTGTATAGATATACTTAATCCGATATAAGTCAATCTTACTTAATAATATAATATATAACTTATATAATATATTAAATAGCCATGGTTATAACAACACACTCATATTTCTTAATAATCCAAATAAATATCATCATATTCCCAGAATACCGAATACAAAATTGTGTCCTAAATAAAGTGAATATTACCAAAACGCCAGTGAAACTCATCGTCACAATCACAACTGAGATGCCCTCAAAAGGATATAAAGACCAGTTTTCCTCGTGTTTAGCATACTAAGCACTTGTTTTTCCTCATTTTGAAGTCAACGCACCTTGATAGCGACATTCGTTTCACGAGTGAACATCTATTTTAATTCATAAACTATTTATTTTGGTCTTTTGATGAATAGTTTTCTTTTGGATTGGTTCGTTCTATTGTATACCTCTTCTATCGGTTTCCAATCGAAGACATTAAAAGATACAATAAAAGACTTGCCTTGTGCAATTTCTGCACATTAATTGTGATTTAATGTATTAATTATGAAATAATTAAATTAAAATCATTAATTAATTAATAATTGGGTTAATTATTTTTTTATTTGTTGTTGTGGACTATGGATAGTATAGAAAGTAGTAATAGTACCTATATGTATGAATAATAATGTGTTACTGAAATTGGTCCAGCGAAAATCTATCTGGTAAAATCTGACCTCTGGGATCTATTTATTAAATAGGTGTTCTTTTCGGATCATACTGATTTGTTCTTTTACAATAACTTGAACCTTTCACCGTTCGTCTTTCAGCTCACTTATTTCTTCCATTTTCAGCTCATTTTTCGTTCAATGAACTTTCGTAAAAGCTTCAATTTCATTCAAATGAAATCATATCCAACAATTATTTACCTGCCTTATTTTATTGTGTTCTCGAATTTGAATATAAAATATAATTCCTTTATTATTTTCATCTCCGTTCGAAATTCAATTTTCATCAGAGTTCAAACAACGGTACAGTCTACCGACCTTCGGGTCTACCTCTATTCATTGAATTCACCTTTGACCTTCAAATTGGCGTAGAAAATCAGACGGGATAGGTCCTTGAACCAACGCCCCCTGGCCTAGTTACTAAATTAGTAGTTAGGATGCAGATTTAATTACGGAGTATGATTTGTGAAAGATTAATAATGGATTCCTATATACTATCATCCATTATAGTTCGAGCCATTTTGAATGGGCGTAGTCCTTATAATAAGACTCGATAGTAAAGTCAAAACTCAGAGTTTTCTTCACATAGTTTGCTATAAGAGTGAAGCTTGGTATAGTGTCTCTTATCTAGTAACATTCCTTGATATTTAAAATGAAAAAGTTCACTTTAAACCTCACTTGAATGACCGCACATTATTTTTAAAGCAAAATCACTTGTTTTTAATTACCTTAAATATTTCGAACTAGGCTAATGAATTGTAATGCCTTTTTTTTGTTAGGAACCTTCTCCAGCGCGCATACAACAACTTACCAAAGATTCAACACAATCGATCGAACCATTTTCGAGTTCTTGCCAGGCTAACGCACGGCAAATGCCCGGTGGCATGCGTTGCAAAACAAATGATTTTTATTTGTTTAACCTCCCCTGTATAGTATGAAGAGCGAATAAAACAAAAGTAAAGATATTCTAATCGGTTAAGCCGTTTTTGAGTTTTAGCGAGATTAACGAACAACAATTGATTTTTATATTATCAAGAAGAAGAAGATAAGATTCACACCTCGATACCGTCCGAATTTCGAAGGTATTTTAGAGAATAGCATTGGTGTACTGGCCTTTGTGGACTATGCCAAGGCATTCGACAGCATAGACCATCAGTCAGTTATTAATGCCTTGGAGTCCCATAACGTTACGCAACCTACATTGACCTCATTGAAACCATCTATATAAGTAGCTGTGCGAACATCAAGCTACATATCTCCGGTCCAAAATTCAACATAGAATAAGGTGTCATGCAAGGCGATCCACTATCACCTAAGCTGTTTACAAGTGCATTGCAGGAGGTTTTTAACAAGTTGCCTGATTCGTGACAGTCACGAGGCATTAATGTTAGCGGCCATTAGCTAACAAACCTCCGCTTTGCAGATGATTTAGTGTTATTCTCAACATCACCTTCAGAACTTGAAGAAATGCTCCAAAATCTGAGCATGGCAAGTCTTGATGTTGCACTTTTAATAAATAGATCCAAGACACAGGCAACCCAACAGCACGAAACGTAGGGTCAAGGTAGACGGACATGGGTTGCTATATGTCGATGAGTACACACACTTAGGCCAGATAGTGTCTTTCAAGAACAGACATGACAAGAAAGTTGAAAGACTAGTCCAAAATGCTTGGAGGACCTACTGAGCCCTTAAAGAACATGTGAAAGGTAGTCTTCGTATATCACTAAAAAGAAAACTCATCGAAATGTGCGTCCTAACCTGTGCACAAAGTTGGTCACTTACTGAACAACAGACGTCCAAACTTAAGGCGCTTCCCTGACCAAACGACCTTGAGCGTTCGGTCCTTCTCTGTCCCGTCGCTGAGTCTCGCTCTGTCTCGCTCCCTCCGCACGCTCATTTATCATAAAATTCACAAAAATAATGAAATTACTTGAATAAAAAAAGACAAGTGAAGTTTTAAAATAAAATAAAACGTGTATTATTTAGATTTTTAAATTATCTATCCATTAGTGTAATCCTCAAATGAATAGAACGTCACCTTTAGCAAGAGATGCATGTAATCAATAATTTTAGTCACTTTTTTAGAAGGAGATTTCAGATGAATTTATAACACATAAAAACAAATAAGAACGTGCAATGTGATGATAGGATATCGAACATTAATAATGTACTTTTAGATGTAATTTATTACCCATAGTGAATGAGTTAATAGCCTCTGAATAACGCACTTTGACAAGGTTTTGGTTGGGGTACCGCCTTAAGGTTTGCCAACGGGCAATTGAGGGCAGCGTAATAGAAGTCAAGCTTACTGATCGAGTTAGGAACACCACTCTGCGCTCCATAACTTAAGTAGCGTATGTTGGAGAAAAAACAGCCAAGCTGAAGTGTGAGTGGGCCAAACACGTCTCACGAATGCACCCGGAGAGATGAGCAAAGACACACTGGACGCCTGAGGGCGGACATCGCCGTCGAGGTAAACCACGGCGAAGGTGGTGTAACGATCTAATAAAGTTTGCAGGGCCAAAGATCGCATGAGACAGGGAGGTTTGGCAGAAAAAATGGGACGCCTATGCCCAGCTGCAGCGGGACACAAAATAGCCTATAAAAAAAAAAAGTACTTTCTGCTATAGCTGCGAATTGACCAGTTTCACAATTTAAATCAGCCCAAAATCTAATAGGCAATTGAAAAATCAGACCCAGAGCCAGACAGCCAGAGACAGACCTAGATTTAAGCGAAAAAAAAAAAAAACCCATGTCGTCCATACATTCACAGAAATCATTATGTAACGAACATTCGAACTTTAACATTTAATTTTACAAAAGTTGTGGAAAAGATTTCGTCTAGCCATGCTGGAGCCAGTCTCATAACATACTTTATGGGAAAAACATGTCGGTGGCACACAGACATGGTGTCCGAAGAAAGTAGGACTTATTTATTGATCTTGCTTTGTAACAGGGGTCATAAGAAATTCAGAAGGTATTTCTTTTTTCGTTAACGTGTAAGTTCTACTGAATGCACACACACATACATTGTCTGGTGATCAGATTTAGTTTTTTTATTATTATTGTAATCTTTTTTGTGTCTTATTTTTTTGGAACTCCTCAAGCCCTTTATTTTGATATTGCACATAGTCATGCACAACAAAAAAACAATACACTCTACATTCCCAATCCGGATTGTGCGGATTTTAGACGTTAATAAGTAATTATTGACGTCTGAAATCCGCCATATTGATTTTTTTAAAACAAAACTTAACTTATTAACCTTCGCGCGACCCAGACGAGTCGATATGTAGCTCATGTAATAAAATCAATCTGGACGTTAGGATGCTTCCAGTGTATAAAGATTCCACAAACAAAATACATACTTACCTACCTCCGAATGAAAAACATAACCCTGTCCTTGCTGTCGCGTAGTCGGGTAAATAGTGTATGAAACTGTAGGTTATTTAACAGTTTCATAAACTACTAATTCGATAATCGAATTGGTTTTTATTACTTCGCAGTAGGTGCGAAAAGTAGAGTATTCTCAGCGGGGATAAAAGCGTCTTCGTCTTGGGCGAGCTTGAATCCCTCGCTGCACTCAGGATCCAAAATGGCGCCCACTGCTTGTCCCCTTAGTGAATAATCTACTATTACTGAATGACATAATCTTTCAGTGTTATTTCTTATTTATTCCCTCATGACGTGCAGTTATGAAAATATTCTATTTATATCTGGAAACCATGCGGCTGTTTATAATTAATTAAAACAGATAAATAATATCTTTCAAATACCCTCTACAATCTACGATTTATCTTAAGATCATCAGATCGATCTTGCTCTATTCCTCCCAGTTATATAATCAAAACATTTCATCCTCCCATCAAGTCTAATTTCCCCGAAGAAGTAGCCAGAGGCGAATTACATTACACCCGTTACGTTATAAATCCTATGTAATAGGGAGCTAGCCTGTTCCCACTCACCAGGCACAAAGTCAGACTCCAGCATCCTAATTGAGTAACACACTATCAATCATAATCTGAATCATTTTGAAGGATATTGTTAACCCATTGCTTCATATGTTCGAAAAATTTGTCCGCTCAACAACGTAAATAACGCAATGGATGTTGTTGAACTGTCAAAATGAAAGCCATTGCTATTGTTAGTGTGTTACGCAATTACCCAGGGACGCAGGCATCCTCTTTGTGAGAGGCCACGCCGGCCGGTGTGTTGGCGCATGTCACATTTCTTCTGATTCTAGGACATGACGGCTTCCTCACTAAATAAAGTGCCTACCTGGGTCAAATAAATTTATTTTCTTTCTTTCTTTTACCTGTGTTCGAATCCACAACTTACCGACACGTTAGTCGGGGCCGTTACTACTGTGCCACCTCTGCAACTGCTCTCAAAATGGTGAAGGAAAACATCATGAGGAAACCGGAATGTCCTAGAACCAAAAATTCGAAGACATGTGACATCTACCAAACCGCGTGTTGGATTACAGCCCACTCCCTCTCGAAGAGAGGAGGCCTGTGTCCCAGCAGTGGGAACATTATAGGCTGATTATGTAACGTTTTGATTAGGTATTGAGGCTTTTGTTATCTTTCTATTTATAGTCAAAATAGCGACGCGTCGGACGAGTTCATCGAGTTTTCTTTATTATATGTAAGTTTAATATTAATGTTTTATACACATAAACCTTCCGGATGAAATTCTCTAAATGATGGTGAGAACCGCTTCAAAATTTGTTACGTAGAAGAACGCGGTCACACAGATACACACGAAAAGTGACTATAATATTATAAATTCAGAAGTAACTCTGTCTGTATGTTACCTTTTCACGCCTAAACCACTGAACAGATTTCGATAACATTTGGCAAGGAGTTAGATGGGATTCTACAGAAGTACATAGGCTACTTTCCGACATCCACGCGGGCGAAGCCGCGGGCAGAAGCTAGTTTTATATATGTGACGCAGAAGGTATGTCTCTCGCGTTATTATCAGCCATATTTTAACTACTGTGGACGTACTATGGGTAATGCTGGTTATTGCGCAATAGAAAAACCGTTTGCAGTTCAAATCAAATTATAATGTACGATCAAATTAATCTCACTAGCGAATCACACACTGTAGGTACATGACACAACTATACGGAACGCGCGACAGTTTCTAAACGTCTTGACTGCTTACCCGTCAACAACAAACTCTGCTTTGCCCTGGTCAAGCCTGAGCGTTATAGACTCTGTCCAGCCCCACCTGGTGGCACCGGCGTCCCGATTAGTCAAGTCAAACGATTGATTTAACGTATTTCCGACATATGTATGGAAAGCTGTAATAATTTGGCCATAGAGTTAACGTAAGACTTTAAAATCAGTACTGTAATACTCAGGTTGACAATAAGCGGCATTCTCCTAAGTAGATCCAGTACGTATCTTACATAATCGCACAGATACATAAGTGCATATTGCTATAACTAATACGTTTTTCAAGTGTGGGGAATTATGGTGGTGCTTTACTTCCACACTCTTCCTCCTTTGTTATGTTCACAGTCGCTAATGCTAACTATATAAGTATTATATTATAAAATAACATTGAACCTTGGTTGACTGGTAGAGAATGCCTTGGGCATTAAGTCCGCCTTTGTATACTATTGTGTGCGAGATGTTCTAATAAATAAATAAATAAATAACCATCTTAGCTTGTACCCTGTCACCTAAAGTATCGAACGTTCTTTTTTTGTGTGAAAATTTTAAAATACAATGACAATGAATCCTTAATTAATTACAAACAAAACCTAATTTTCATAACTAAACACTCTTTTCTTCATCTATTCTATAAACAGTTCTCGCTTGAATGACGTTTAATTAAGGCAAGCAGAACGTCAATAACCCTGAGCGACGGCGTAGACTGCCGAGAGAGGGCGTGCGATCGATTTCAACCCTGGTGAACTCTGTGTGAACCCGTAATTAGCTTTTGTTATGGTATCGTGTAGCGTTTTAAGGATTCGCTATGGTTATAAGATGAACAATTTTGGCCGAAGTTATTTTATCATTGAATTTTAGATTTCTAATTCAGCTAGGGGAGTAATCCCGCCTTGAGTGCAATGACGAACTTTCCACACTTGCATCAAAATGTACTATTCAATATTTCCTGGCTTTTATTTCTACTACATATTTCTACCTATTTTGAAAATTATATTTATTACCCCCCATACTATAGTTATGTTAACATTTGGTACAAGTTGCAAGTCTATAACCACGAAATTTAGATTGCCATAGACACCCTAAGAAGAAGAAGAAGAAGACCATTACACTTTAAATCTAGACTGACGCAGTTAAAAAGATTTAAATTCTAGATCAAACAAAAATATACCATTACATTGACTTAGAAACATGGGAAATAGTCCAGTTATTTTAAAACTAAACTATGATTTACAGCTTTATGAACTATTAAGAAATCCTTATCGCTTTCAGGGTCAGTTTCAATTGGAAATAAAAATGTTTCAAGAGTTACGTTCGTAAAAATAAACTGCAACACAAACAGCAAAAAACATAATGTTTTTTTATTTGGCTCTTTAGGTAGGTACCTTCATGTCGCAAACACGCATGCTGAGCGTGGGGTCCTGAATTCGATCCCCGGGTCGGACTGTGGGAAATTCTCAGAGCAGTGTGCAGTGGAGTGGTGATGAAATTATTTACACAAAGTAAAGCGCTTGCCTGGGTACGAAACTGCGACCTACATCTCGTAAGTCGAGGCCGTAACCACTTAACAACAACGACATTAGAACATTAACCTAAGCTAATCAATCTCCAATCGACGCCATCTTCCCCTATTCCTAGGAATTAGTAGAACTAGGTCACAATACTGTGACGTCAGAACAATGGAGGGACGTAACTATTGTACGTCTGTTTCGCGAACCAGTGCGCAGATTCAGGAGGAAGGGGGTAGAGTGTACGTCACTGTACCCACCCTTCGTTTAAGGAAACACGTAGCGACATAATTTTGTTTTATGACGTTTTTGTTAGGGTTGATTTTGAAATACGTGTTTGCAAAATTGTTTTGTCTATACGTCATAATTATTTCATACTGTTTGGGGTTTATTAATAAGATTCATTTTTGAACGTCCGGCGAAGTTAGGACATTCAGCACCTCTGATTGGGTTGGAAGATAACTGCAAGAAATAGTTTTACATAGGTCGCACCGATACAACGGATGGCGATAAATAATTTGAATACAGCAGACAATTCGCATTGAAAGGTTAAAGTATATTTTCAAACAAAAAAGGAACGAGCATAGATCATAATATTCATAATGTTTTCTCATAGCATAGTCGCGATTTCATACTAACGTAATAGTGTTTTAATTTTTTAGTCCAATGAATAGATTTTTTGTAAATCCATAATTGCTTCATATTTTGCAATAAATTACCAGCGTTGTGTCATCGCGCGTCTCTTTCTTTTCTATGCAATCCGACAGTGACCGCGCTTTAGCTCTTGTAAGCCTCTTAAGGCTCCTTCAAACAGGCGCGAACCGCGACGCGACACAAAGGCCTGTCGCGCGACGAACGGTGCCTTTGTGTCACTAGCGTGTCGCGCCTGTTTAAAGGAGCCTTTAATATTATTGTGCTTTTATTTAAACATTCATTTGTGTCACTTATTATTTAGTGAAAATGGGCTTATTTTGTTTGGGCTTATTTTCACTACTGATCAGTTTCATTCATAAAATCCACTTCGCCCAAATTAAGCCATATCCGGACTTCCTATCCACCCAAAGACAAAACAAAATCTTAGTGCGGTACCGACCAAAACCTTGCCATAGTGCGTTATTCAGAGGCTATTAACTCATTCACTATGGGTAATAAACTACATCTAAAAGCACATTATTAATGTTCGATATCCTACTCGTATCATCACATTGCACGTTCTTATTTGTTTTTATGTGTTATAAATACATTTAAAATCTCCTTGTAAAAAAGTGACTAAAATTATTGATTGCATGCTTTTTTTGGTAAAGGTGACGTTCTATTAATTTGAGGATTACACTAATGGATAGATAATTAAAAAATCTAAATAATTCACGTTTTATTTTATTTCAAAACATCGCTTGTCTTTTTTTTTATTAAAATTATTTCATTTTTTTTGTGAATTTTATGGTAAATGAGCGTGTGCAGGGAGCGAGACAGAGCGAGACTCGGAGACGGGACAGAAAAGGACCGAACGCTCAAGGTCGTTTGGTCGGGGAAGCGCCTTAACCAGCACCCTAATTACGTAACACACTATCAATCACAATCTGAATCATTTTGAAGCCTATTGCTAATCCATTGCTTCATATGTTCGAAAAATTTGTCTACTCAACAACGTAAATAACCAGTGATCGGAGTAGGTAGATTGAACTGGGGTCATTGATCCGAAACGTATATATTACTATGGACATTCCTCCGGAATTGGTGGATTATTAAAAAAAAACCGGAACTTATGTAGGAATTGTATTCTGCCAGAGTGGAAGGAGTCATTTGATGATTTGCCATCCTCAAAAAAAAGGTAGGAATTGTAATAAAATGAGCAATTTTATTCTTTATTATTCTTCCTATTTTTTTTTTTGTCACGATTTGACAAAACCCAACGACCAATCAGAACAAAGGATCATGGGTGGTACAATAACCGGTTATCAGAACAATGCGTACGCCCGCCGGAAATACTAAATCCGGAAATACCGGAATAACTTTCCGGAAAAATGGCTTATCCATGTTATTCTTTCTGTGTGCATTTATGATACAAGTACTAAAAATCAATCTACCTACTCCGATCACTGTAAATAACGCAATGAATGTTATTGAACTGTCAAAATGAAACCCATTCCTACTGTTAGTGTGATACGCAAATACCCCACAGGATGTGTATTACGATATTCCATACCACAGGTGGCTGATCCCATCCCCTAACCATCCCTTAGCTCACACAATACCCATGGGAATATAAGGGGCGACGTTACTCGGAAAGGGGATCCATATTAATGTAACTGTCGTTTTTTTTCGTCTGTCATATTTTGTATGTGGGCCCGTGAGAATGTGCGGTAATCTTATGGCTTATGTAATGTGTAATGTTAGGGATAATAGGGCTTTTGATGTGTATGGTTCCCTAGGTCAACCATTCTGTTTTTATATATACTTACATATTGCATATGCAGATCTCTTTTTTATTTTTTTTATTTATCATGAGTTTATTGCAACAATAGAAAGAGATGAATCTGCTTTAAAAGCAAATATATAAAAAAAAAACCGACTTCCAAAAACACACTACGAAGTGAAAAATAACCTTAATTTCGGAAGTCGGTGTCTTTGGTTTTTAACCGGTTCCAAAAAGGAGGAGGTTATATGTTCGACTGTATGTTTTTTTTTTAAATTTATATGCACCGATTTCTCCGTCATTTGTGAACCGATTTTGAAAGTTTGAGAAAGAATTGAGAACCACCTTCTATTTTGAAATCGGTTTATAACAGAATGGCTGACCTTTAAATGGGTTATTGTAAAAGTTTGGAGTAAGGGTTTAATTAAATAATGCTTTGGGTGCCTTCAAAATCGAAATCCGAAACCCTCTTACCTACCGATTTAATCACAATCAGTAGCTTGTTATTAACTAGAGCAGTTCTTTGATTTCTTGTGTTTTATCTATGTATGTACCTACTAATTCGCCACCTACTTATCTTTCTTGTGATTATAAGAAAATGATCGTTTTATGAATGAATAATGTAAAGTTATGTATTATTTCACTCGTTATCAATTATTTACTAAAACATCGTCACAGCATTTTCATTAAAAACATCTGTTAAGGCGCGACGCCACTCAAATATAATAATTTCTATGAAAACTTCATGGAAATAATTGTTCTACAAGAGACGCGTCGCGCTGTCGCTTCGCGCCTGTCTGCGGGAGCCTTAATACTTAACTAGCGTTTTGTATTCATATCCTATGGGCTCGTACCGATGCCCTATCAGGCCAAGAGTTTATATTTTTATAGGTCTAAACATAATGTCCAAAAATACTTTCCTGTCAAAAAACATATTTTGCAAAGAAACTGCAGTCAGACTCGCGTTCACATTATATTTGAGTCTGAATCTGTCAAGGTTCAGAAACATTGAATTAAGGCTCCTACAATCAGGCGCGACGCGCGACGCGACACAAGGGCACGCGATCGCGCGTTAGGAGGTGTCTTGTGTCGCGCCTGTTTGAACAAGCCTTTACATGTAATATTAGGTACACTCACTTTTTCTTGGTAGATACCCACATAAAATGTTTTTGGAGTGAAAACTTCTTTAGGTGCGTTGAGCACTTTTGACGTGATAATTTGTTATAAATCGATGAACGCCAGCTGCACGCACGAAAAAGCATGACTCATTGTCACGTTCCGCCTGAGCCGAGCGTGCAAGCGAGAGCGCGGAACAAGCGATAGAGAGGCACGATCGACCTAAGCGTTCGGCTTGTGACGCATCTATCTCTCTTCCACTCCTCACGTCCGTAAAAACGGACTTTACAGACAACCATTATTTTTTAGGTGAACAAAAATAATGGAACTAGCGTCATCGTCACCGAACGCTTTCCATGAGCTATATGTATACTGTGTATATATGTGTACTTTTTGGGTGAACAAAAAGCGTGAAACTCGCGTCAGCATCACCGCACGCTTCCCATGAGCGGGTTTACAAGTTACTTAGTTAGTTTTTTTTTTTGCATCTACTACTCACTAGATTTTATTTTTATCTTATTTACGAGTACTTGCTGTTCTTCATAAGTTCGTGTATTTAGTATTAAGATTAACTTGTATTTCTCATGATAAGTAAGTGAATTGTATTCTTTTCGAGAAATAAATGTCTTAAACCGTACATTTCCTGTAACCAATTACCACAGAAGTACCTAATAACACAGTGTACTGTATGAATAATTACAGATAGTTATCAACATACATTGTTGTTTACCCCGGTCACTTAAATACGCGCAAACATTCGTTCGAGGTTCGCGCACTTTGATGTACGTCAAAAACCGACTCGGCTTGGAAAACCGTGCATGTGGTAAAAACTGCGCATTATTCATTTGCCAATGTCGAACAGCATTACATACAAAAATAATAATAAAAACAACAATTATCACTGTTATTATCTACATCGTTGCGCAATCCGACTGGACAATCCACATGGAAAATCACCGGTGTATATAATGAAACTGCGCATTTTTATGTAGATACAAAATGACAAATAAAACTTTTTACAAAAAAAACAAAAACCGGCTTCAAAAAAAAAAACTACATAATAACTTTAATTTCGGAAGTCGGTGTCTTTGGATCTGTATTTTAGTTTTTGCCACCGACTTCCGAATTTAATGTTATTTTTCACTTCGTAGTGTTGCACGACTCATGATGCGAAGCATCAGAGTGCTTTACGATCGAAAAAAAAAATTCGCCTCATTTTGGCGGCTATTTTTATTATTATAGCCTTGTTAGTTCACGGAATCAAGATATTTTGCATACTATTGTCGAGATAATTTAATGGAGATTAATTTCATACTTTTTAAAAATTGATTTACTGCAATAGAATTGGAAAAAACACTAAAATAGGTCAAAAAAAAATCCTGTCCGTCATGTGTGAAACCCGGAAACACTGTAACTTATGAAAAAATCCATTATTTGAGTTAACTTTTTTTTTTAAATTCTAATCGACGATTGTAGGTCACTGAATGCGAATGATTAATTAATTCAGTGTCGTTTAATTGCAATTAATAAAAAACGAAAACTACAAGACTTTCCATAGAAAATTAACATATGGCTGGTGATATATCTATAGATAGTATGTACATTTATTCCACCAGGGGCGCTTGTGCAGTACCTTCTTCCTACTACAGCTGTTTTTTCGGCAATTAATTTTGAACGAATTAAGTTTTTTTTATATTTTTTTTATATTTCATAATTAAATGAGCATTATGAGTCGTGCACTTTTGGATTTTCCAAATTTTTTTTTTTGTGAAGGCGGTTGTTTTTTTTTTGTAATTTTATTTTTTATTTTTCACTTTTTAGTGAGTCACTTATAAATTTATCTATTACAATAGCCTAAAAATGTCAACTGCTCACCACCTTTTACAAAATATTCCTTTTCCCGATGCAGGGACATTAATTGTTGCGGAGCTCTCCTGGTAAGAACCAAAAGAACTGCACCATATGCATTGTGACGGGCATATATTGCTTAACAACCATAATAAAGTAATCGAATCGCAACCCGTGAAATACTTATTATTGAGTAGTTCCGGTGGCCACCTCTGATCTTCATCATCAGTTCCACTTCACCGAATAGTGCTTTCCGAGAGCAATTGCACGAGTTACTATAAAATATACCCAAATCGCTATAGGTGTGCCTGTAAAATTTGAGGAATTCCCTCGATTTCCATGAGATCCCTTTCAACAGATTCTGACTTGGTGACAATGGGACCACCTCGAGAGTATACCCTTTCAAACAGAAAAAGGATTTTGCAAATCCGTCCATATATGACGAACATACATAAAAAAATAAAAAATTGAAACATTCGAATTGATAACCTCCTCCTTTTTCAAGGCGGTTAAATAAAAAATAACACATAAACATAAACTCACGCCTTCTTCCCATGGGGGTAGGCAGAAAATTTTGAACGTCACCTGCTACGATCCTTACACACTGCCTTTGTCTCCTTTACGTTCATTCATCTGGCCCTGCCAGCCAGTATTATATTTATATTTTTAGTAATAATAAAGACAAAATGACGTTCTATCAGCGAAAACGATGATGGAAATGTCAAAAATTTATCTACCGAAAAGCATAAGTCAACCATGTTGAAAGTCGTTGTAAAAATGCGAAACGCTTTGAAATCGATTGCCACTTGTCTAGGCTCTCTAGTACTAAGATTCTACAGTTTCGTCAATTAAATAACAAAACAAAAAACTCTTAATATGGCACCCTAATCGCGTACAACACTATGTATCACAATCTGAATAATTATGAAGCCTATTGCTAATCCATTGCTTCATATGTTGGAAAAAATTGTCTGCTCAACAGCGTAAATAACGCAATGATTGTTGTTGAACTTTCAAAATGAAAGCTATTCCTGCTGTTAGTGTGTTAAGCAATTTCCCCGCCGGAAATAAACCATAGCAATGCAGTGTGATCGGACATTTGCTAAAAACGACATAACCAAATACTGTACACCCTGACAATGATAGCAAGCCCAGGTTTTAGTAGATAAAATTGTATAATTTGAGACAAAGGTTGCTACAAAGGTCGTAGACGACGCGACGGTGAAGCCATACTGTATAGATTTGAATACTAAATAAATGTTTGTGAAGGAAAGTTTTCATTACCTACATTAGTGGGGTTTACAAATGAATGGGGACTCGTAATTCCTAAATACCTACTTAGTTACGTTTATGTCTGATTTCAGTCCGTCTGCATGTGACTGAAACAAGAATTTATTATTTTCTTTATACCTTCCAAGGCAAGTTTTGACGTACAGTCGCCAGCAGGTCATGCTACACGAAACTGTCAAATTTCTCCAAACGATTTTAAACCTTAAATAGTTGAAAGTTAAGTTCAAAATCGAATGAGAAAATCTGACAGTTTGTGGTAACTTCATGTGCTGGCGACTGTACAATAATACAGCTACAAATGGCGACTGAAATTGCACCTTAGCAACCCGAATACTTAACATCCAGATCCCCTAAACTTAGGCAGTAGACACTTCGTTCATCGTTGTAAATATACACATTTATGGTATAGCATAGCATAATCAGCCTATAATGTTCCCACTGCTGTGACACAGGCCTCCTCTCTTTGAGAGGGAATGGGCTGTAATCTACCACGCGGGCCCAGTGCGGGTTGGTAGATGTCACATGTCTTCGAATTTTTGATTCTAGGACATGCCGGTTTCCTCACGATGTTTTCCTTCACCGTTTTGAGAGCAGTAGTGATGAAATTATTTAAACAAAGTAAAGCGCCTGTCTGGGTTCGAACCCACGACCTACAACTCGTAAGTCGGGGCCGATACCAAAGTGCCACCACTGCTCACTGCACTGCATTTATGGTATATATTATCCATTTTACTGGACAACAATTACTTCATAGCGTCACGTATCACAGGTAGTTCAATGTAGATATTATCATCTGCGGAAGTCCTAAGGGTAATCCTGTTTTCCTGCTAATCTGTTCCACCTGACCTCGTGACCTCTCCCATAGATTTCCGTAACGAATGAATCCGCAGTACCCGAGACGACCTCCAATTGTTCTAAACATCTAATTCAGTGCCGTCAATCAACACTGCAATACGAAGAATAAAACGTTAAGCTCTGTACACATTGTAACGACAGAAAAATAATGACCCTTAAGTCTATTCTATTCTATTTTTTTTTTATTAAGGCAAGCAAAGCCGATGTCGACTATTCTGCCAATGTCTAAAGTGAATTGGAAAAGCAAGTGTGCTTTATTATAAAAAAAAAAACGATAAAATTCTTCTATGGTACAGTTGAACTTAATGTAGATCATAACTTAAGTCCTTTCCGATTTTTTTTACCTCTGACAGCACCAACTCAACAGCAAACTTATTGTAGCAAGAATAAAGATCACTGTGATCTTGGCAGTGGCAACAACTCAACAGCAACCTTATTTTAATGAACATAAAGATCATTGTAAATTTGACAGGCTTGGCAGTGGCAACAACTCAACAGCACCTTATTTCAATGGACATAAAGATCATTGTGATTTTGTCAGTCTTGGCTGTGGCAACAACTCAACAGCACCTTATTTCAATGAACATAAAGATCATTGTGAATTTGACAGGCTTGGCAGTGGCAACAACTCAAAAACACCTTATTTCAATGAACTTAAAGATCGTTGTGAATTTGACAGGCTTGGCTGTGGCAACAACTCAACAGCAACCTTATTTTAATGAACATAAAGATCATTGTGATTTTGACAGGCTTGGCAGTGGCAACAACTCAACAGTAACCTTATTTTAATGAACATAAAGATCATTGTGATTTTCACAGGCTTGGCTGTGGCAACAACCCAACAGCAACCTTATTTTAATGAACATAAAGATGATTGTGATTTTGACAGACTTGGCAGTGGCAGCAACTCAACAGCAACCTTATTTTAATGAACATAAAGATCATTGTGAATTTGACAGGCTTGGCTTTGGCAACAACTCAACAGCAACCTTATTTTAATGAACATAAAGATCATTGTGATTTTGACAGGCTTGGCTTTGGCAACAACTCAACAGCAACCTTATTTTAATGAACATAAAGATCATTGTGATTTTGACAGTGAAGCAAAATCAGAGGTAAAATAGCTATGTATGTGAATTGAATTGGACTTAACTGAATACTAAACACGTGTGCTAGTTTTTGTTGTTGTTCTTATTTACTTTACATAATATTATGTAAAGTAAATAAGGCAGTAGATTTATATCGTTGAAAGCATAACTGTGAAACATTTTAAAATACCGAACTAGTTACTTCAATATATTTCATGAGTTCTGTTTTTAAACCGAATCACTTATGAAATATTTACATAATAATATGTAGCGTAAATTTATCAATTTAATATTTCTATGCTGTTATTAAATTATATAATAACATAAACAACCGCATACCGCAGAGTACATTTAAAATGACACGTAGACATTTTAAAGTTGTATTACCAAATATAAAAAAACTCCACCAATATAAACCGTTCTTCAGGAATAAGCTATACCATTATATTATTTATTTATCTGTCAGATTATACTGTGAAACAAGCGTCATAGCCGTCTTCCATTTATTGAGAAACTCGGTGTTTCACGGAAATCATCGGCTGCGAGTAAAATCACAAAATAAATATGTACAGAAGTCCAGCTCCATACAATGTGCGAAAACCAGCGCACGCACAACCATGCACATAATTATAGTCTATTTTAGAAGTATCTGATTATCATTAATTGATTGGTTTTGATTATCTGAGTATCTGTATTTTTATAGTGTACATAATGGAGAGTATTCTATTCTATTCTGACGAAAGTCTGACAAACCCTGTTCAGGTTAAATACTTTCGCAATCACTCATTAAAGGAATTATTAACACATTTATATATGTATTTGTTTCAACTTTATATCCACCAGTTTTTCCAACATTTAATCTTTGAATAATATAATTAAATTGTAATTTTAAATCATCTATGAAAATTGAGGTTATAAAATTAACCGTAATAGTCAAATGAAAATCATATTTCAGGAAATTTTAAATTTGTATTTTGGGTTAAAGTTTTCTAATAATCAAATCGAAGCACTCGATTTGGCATCCACAGGTAATTTTCTGATCTATTTGGTAACACAATGAGACACTTTTGGAACAGGGGTTCCACTCTCAAAAGTCCGTCAACGAAGATACGGGCCGACCGAAAGTAGTAGATCAGTCAAAACAAGTGACAATACTCTTTTTTTCGGACGGGCTAATTCTAATCGGGAGTAGGGATAACTGTCAAATCGTGTTGCCATTGATTATTAGTTCGGGCCCCGATCTAATCATATAGTAAGTGATACGGAGTGGCAACGCCTGTAACTTCGACTGAAAAGAACTATGGATTTCGTGTTTACGGAGTAGACCTCCAGAGCATAGACATTTACGTCCGGTGATCTCAAACTGACGAATGCCTGTACTTGAGCCGTGTCTTTGCGTGCATGCGTTTTCGCTCCTTGAGTTGAATGAATCTTTTGTATCTATCTACTTTGTGGTAAAATGGTTGGCAGGCTACCAACTACGGAGGATAATGATCTTTACGCTTCAGTATAACGGTTTTCTCGGAAGCTTGTACTTTTGGGAAGGAAAATGAAGGTAATTAGGTGATGATTCAAACTGCTGTCAAATAAGACCGACTCCAAGAAAACTAATGTAGGTATTTGCATTATATTTTTTTATATGTAAATATAACGGCGCAGGATATCCTTTACCAGAAGTGTTCATGGTATTGGTGGTTTTGCAGCTAAAATATCATTAGGATTGTGCCGGAATATAGCAGTTCGTCGTGGATGTGGTAACAGCGGCTTCCCAGACATTATCTGTCATTCGAAGATAACCGCCACGCAACCATAGATGCGATGCTCTGCTAGAGTGACTGTCACCAGCCAGTGTCACTCTTATCCGACGTTTTCGATGATTCCATGTCAGTAACTTCGTAAATAGACGGCGCCACTTGCTGCGCCGTCTTATAAAAATACCGTTGCCATAAACCCGTTAGAAAATTATCATTTTTTACGACTGACATTTGTCTTGTTTTCTTGCTGATGAGAAACATTTTAGTTTTCATATCTAGGCAAACGCAGGCACTTTACAATTTCGTAGTCGTATACAGTTATAATATTTAATGCTATACTAAATAATACTTGAAATCTTGATTTATGAGTACATATCTATTATTTAACTGAAAAAGGCATTAACTAAGTGTATAGGCACGAGTTATGTTTCTTGTCTCTGTTATTCCCCGTACTGAAAATATATAATTTTGTTTAAATAATACTACCGCAATTATATTATTACTATATTTTTTTGCTCGAGGCTAAGTAATAAACACCGCACGCGCACGGGTTGATCGATCAGCGGCGGGGTAATTGCGTAACAAACTAACAGTAAGAAAAACATTCATTTTGACAGTTCAACAACATTCATTGCGTTATTTACGTTGCTGAGCAGACAAATTTTTCGAACATATGAAGCAGTGGATTAGCAATAGGCTTCAAAATGATTCAGATTGTGATAGACAGTGTGTTACGACATTAGGGTGTACGTTAAACTACGCTTTCCGCGGTTGGTCCGTGGATGGGTGACCATCTTTACATACCGAGAACCCTCCGTGTTGTCAGAGGCCTGACAACCAGTGTCAGTTACGAAGGGGTATCGTGGGAACCCGTTACTACGTTGTGAAGGTCAGATAGGCAGTCGCTGCATGTAAAATACTGGTATTCAGCTACATCCGGTTAGACCGGAAGCCGACCACAACATAATTGGGAAAAGGCGGGCAGATGCAGATGATGACATAATTTTTAAGACATTTTGCGGAATTATTCATACTTACATGATTACAATAGGTACCTACGAATAAAATTCATACTTACATGATTACAATAGGTACCTACGAATAATCTAATAAATTACGCTTAAAAAATTGTCTTCCGTTATGTTAACAGATTTGTAAAATTTTCAGATGAAAAAAATATGTATTTTGTCAAAATCTTTGTAACAGTCAGGGTATATTAATAAAAACAGATTCATAACAATCAATTCTCTCAGTTCCTAGTTGTAATCACCTATGAATAAAACTGGCAATGAGCCAATACTCCAGCTAATGCTGTTCATGAAACAATGATTTCACACTATATTACTAGGTACTTAATATTTGGAAAACAAAATATTTAGGTACGTAAAATCTGTATATACTTTTATTAACCGCCGAGGAACAGGTTAATCAGTAAAAAAAGAATTAAAAAAGTAGCAATCAGTAGGATAATTTTCCGATATTCCTTTGGGAAAAATAACTTCAAAGAAGCCGTTTAGTAGAGAGGTTCACTGGATTCTTCCAGATAGAGACCTCCAGACGAGACCGCAATTTGAAAATAGAGAACTGTACGCAGCAGAGTTGGACGGGCATGATCGACTGATAGCCGATTGCTATAATTTACGGACCGTTATTGGTTAAAATTGAGACTCTTGTATTTTTACCAATAACGAACCAAAGACCACATAGAAAAAAGTCACATCATTAGTAACTAGAACTCGGGCCAGTAGCAACAGCATTCTGAAAACAGTGGCAGATAGTGTCTATTCTCCCATTGTGTGGCATTTTGTGAAGAGGATGGCCAGGTGAGAAACTTGTACCATACTTGGTCATCTTCTGTGCAAAATACTTCAAACTCAAACTCAATTATAATAAGAATATTACTACTAACACTAGCTTTAAGGTATTACTAACATTATGGATCTTTGTTGTCCGAATAAAGAAATTTTATTATTATTATTTTATTATTATAGATTTGCATAGTAGACCCTCCTACATGGAAGTAGCTATCACAGGTAAAATTACCTTACGAATCTAGTTACATGCCCAGTTTGGCAATCAAAAATGCTACTATTGGTAAGCAAAACGATTCGTTCTTGTTTATGGGAACTTAGGAAGCGAGCATTACGGAAGCTAGGAACGGATAGGCTGAGCTGATGGATAAGGAGGACCGTTTGACATCTGCTTGAAAATTTTGCATATTTCAGAGTCTGAAATTGCGTTTTCGAGAAGTTTTGAGACTATAAGTATACTTACAAACGTAACCATGAACTCATAAAAACCAAACAGCAAGAATACTTCAGCACTAAAACAATACACGTAGGTTTGTAGGTCAAATTAAATTAGCTAGCGAGACTACGTGATAAACCAAATAAAGGCTCCCACAAACAGGCGCGACGCGACAGCTCAACACAAAGGCGCCGCTCGTCGCGCGACACGCGGTGCCTTTGTGACGCGCTGTCGCGTCGCGCCAGTGTGTACGAGCCTTAAGATTTAAGTTTTTTTGAGGGGTCAACAACCGCTGATAGTATTTATTTAGGTACATAAAGGTTTTGTAGTACATGAGGGACTTACAAAGTATGCATTATTAATTACATGGTATAGGTACAACGAATTGTTGGGTGAATCGCTGCTCCCCTAGCTAGATTACTGAGTAATCTGTATTAAGGAGAGACAGTTTCGACTCCCAATTTGAGTATCACAAAAATCATGTTATTATTTATGTTTTTGGAGTTTAAAATAAACAACAAAAACAAAATCAATAATTAAAATTAAATGAAACAAATTAGAATGAGGAGTGTTGGTGTGGTGAGTCGAGTGAGTGCGTGTGTATGGGGGTGTATATTTTTGTTTTATCATGTTTATATATCGTTCCCCATCATGATAAATGATAAATGATTTTATTTCTGTAAGTAGGTTTGTACAAACACTTTTACACGTCAATCATATTTTAAAACTAGATGAGGTTGGCGTTTCCTATCTGACTACTCTGAGAAGAAAGGCCGAAACAAACTCAGAGGTCACAGTCTCTTTTGAAGTCCAGACATAATCTTGGTCAGATCATGTGAAGACCACGTAGATTTGTCTGAAATGGTCTTTTGAGGAAAAAACTACACAGATTGAGTGGACCTGTCCAGTCAGTGCACGCATTTGTCAGTAATTGTGCAGCTCAACTCAGAACTTAAGGAGCACAACGATTCGACGGACAATACCAAAGAAACGACATTTGGGTAGGCCACAAAAATTACTCAATCTGCCAGACTAAGATTAAAACTACCTAACAGGGGGAGAAAAAAAAAAACAACAATGACCCACATAGTTTTCTCATGTATGCGAAGTTTCGCTAGCTAATTTAATGTGACCCTGTAGAGTTTCTTCAAAACTTGACCGGTCACGGCCAACTTACGTTAACACTAATTATATATTCCAAAGCGACGACCAACGCAGATTATGTTAATGAAGTAAACTAATTACAATAGGCTACGTGCGAAGATCAACATGACAGTGTATTGTAACGTTAATTTCACGCAATGTACGTCATTTAGGCGTATTGAGCGTAGGTAACAATATAAGAGGGGAATAACAGTTTGAAATACGTATTAAGTAACATTGGAGAAGGTGTCTTTATTTGAGATCATTTTTTTTTCAGTTACGTGCTGTGTTTATACGACAATCCACCAACTCGCACTATGCCCACGTGGTGGATTACGAGCTACTCCCTCTCACAGAGAGAACGCCTGTGCCCCAGCAGTGGGAACATTATATTCTGATTATGCTATTGTTTGTCATTAATTTAGTGTATTAGTATCTAACTGGGGATTTTTTGCGTCACTTTTCTTTCCAGCTAAAGCACACTAGGAAGTGGTGAACGGCGGGCGTTTTGATGGACCGTCATAAGTCAAATCAAATCAAATCAAATCAAAATATTTTATTTCACATAAACCAACATGGGCACTTAAGAAACGTCAGAAGCTAGGTGCACGGTTCCAATTGGTTCTTTCCTATGGAGAAGAGCCGGCAAGAAACTCCACGGTTACTCTTTTAAAAATAAGGGGCTTTTACAATGTTTCCAATTACAGTGTTGATAGATATGGGAAGATAATGTAGGCCTGTCAACAAGTAACAGATAGGAACAAAATATAAAAAGGAATATGTAACTTTGATGTTCAAAAAATGCTGATTTTAAGCCAAATTTGAATAAATGACTTTTGATTTTGAAACAAGTAATGTCCAAGCTACCGGCACTCAGAGGTCAGGGTCCCAAAGAGAAGATCCTTCTAACAATAAGCGTAGCATTTAGCAGCCGCTTATTGATTTAGGAATCCCTTGGCAACTACTTACCGAACGAGAGCCTCTTTGTTGGTCAGGGACTATAAGACCATTGACCGTTAGGTAAGAGCGGCGACGATACTATGACCGCTAAATTCACTTCTCACATGTCGACAACCTCATGTGTCTTATGTCGAGATGCGTAAATGTATCTGAAATATACGCAGTAGCTTACAACGTGACGAATAAGGTGTCTTCATTATCATCTTATGATAATTATTAGAAGTCTAATGGCTATTTTAATTATTGATTTATTTGACGGTGCAGCAAGTGGCGCCGCCTCGTTTTGTTACGAAGTTACTGGAATCACCGAAGAGGTCGGATAAGAGTGACTCTGGCTGGTGACAGTCATTCTAGCAGAGTGTCGCATTGATGGTTGCGTGGCGGCTGTTTACGTTGTTGAGCAGACAAATTTTCAAACCTATGAAGCAATGGATTAGCAATTTCCTTCAAAACTCTCGGATTGTGATTAGTGTGCTACACAATTAGGTAGCAGGTCTCATAAAAAAAAAAATGTACTTCACCAGGCCAAGGCCAAAAAAAGGGGGCTTATCTCAGCATGGTGCTGCTACATTTAAAAATAAATGTACAACTATCAGTAGTAATAATAAGAGTAACGACTTTTTTTCCTTTTTTCTCTCCTCTACAGTTACGCAGTTCTAAAAGATTGAGTTTAAGATATATGCCAACCTCATTAATTTATTTAGCACCACGTGTAGCCGCACGCGGTAGTTTTAAGGTCAATCTAGAGTCAACAGTGTGGCAGCGAGCGAGCCAAAACCAATAAAATTATCATCTTAGCCAGACGATAAAAAAAAAAATAGGTAAATAATTAGACGTCATTGATTGAATGTGTGAGGTGCGGAGTTTCTTCAGATAGTTCGCATAAAACTTGCCGTGAGAAAACGTGCTGTGAGTTTAGATGTACTGACTGATTTGTTTAGGCAATCAAAATATTTTATTTCTCATAAACCTACATGGCCACTTATGAAACGTCGGAAGCTAGGTGCACGGTTCCAATTGGTCGTTTCCTATGGAGAAGAACAAGCAAGAAACTCCACGGTTACTGTTTTAAAAATAAGTGGCTTTTACAATTAGGTATGGGTGGAGAGTGTAGGTCTGTCAACAAGTAACAGGTACTCAACAAAGTAGAAAACGGTCTACAAATCTACAGTCTACAAGTTAGGCCTACAACGTTCCCACATTCACAAAATATATATTTATAAAAGATAAATAAAATAAATGCCTATTTAAACCAAATCGCAGGGGAGAGACCAGACGATGGTCACTTCTGTCATGTCTTCCGATGATTGTGGTAGAAGAAAAGTTGTAAAAGATTCTGTGGAACGTGTATGATTCGTGTATATATGCTTTCTTTGCTAACAAAATTAAATCTAGTGAAAAAAGACTTTCTTTGAAACTAATAGGATGCTATCATCATGTCGTTCGACGTTAGACTTCCGAAAATAAATCTTCAAATAATTTCTACTTAGAGATTTCTACTTAAAGTAGGTACCCCTAACCCATCGGGGATTACAAGCCGTGATGTTAAATTATGTTGTGTTACGTTAATTTCTACTCTCGGCATCTTCAATTTGGAATCCAATCTTTGAATCCATTTACTAGGAACTTGACATTTATTTAATTAAATATCCACCAATGAATGAAGCTTGCTTGAATGAATGTCATTTAGCATATATTCGAATCAAACTCGTTTCGATACAGAACTTGAAGATGTCGGCAATACATATCACATTACGATTTTTATTTATTTTTTCATCCATACAAATATATGATAGCTTCCTAAATACTAACATAACATCACGCCTGTAGTTCTCGAAGAGTTATGCAGAGCTGTACCTATAGTAGACCCATATTTCTCCAGTTATGTTTAAGTCCTATGTAATAGACGGCAAGCCAATTGCCATCAACCGGGCACAAATCCACACTCCTGGTTGCTACTAAGAAGTTCCAAATTAAGTTAGCAGACAAAAACCAAATAACAAAACTAACTTTTATAGCAGACAACATACGGTCATGTATGATTGGAGAATAATAATAGAGCTACACGTTGTTACAAATAAAGGAAACCATAATAAAAATACAAGTGTTCACATTAACAAAACTAGACTTTTATAGTCCTAGTTATTTCAAGGTTGTTGAATGTGTTGCTGTTAAACCACGTTTTATAGCACGATACCAAGTGACAATGACATTTTAATTATTTGAATTAGGTATTGATCATTATGTTGAGATTTAAACAAAATAAGGTAAGTACCATAGAAACGTAAGAAACGGAAAAGGACAGATTATAGAAAGATTACTACGGCGCGATGTCAAAAATGAAGAAAATAAATTGATTGTCTTTTCTTCGTAAAGTAATAGAAGGTCTTTTTACTCGATTCGCACGATTCGGGATTCAATGGTGCAAATAAATGGCATAACTTGCCATAACTATAAGTAACTGTAATGGTGTCTGTTATAGAAATATTATGGCCTGTAAAGTATATTTTACTGAGAAGATCTCATTAACATTATTAATGTTTAATTAAAATCAGAATTCTGCACGCGTAGCATGACCACTTCTATCGGCTTATTAGTCGATTCGCACGAATTTACTCGGCGAAACAAAACGGGTAAATCGACACTTTTAAATAATATAAAATATTAATTAAATATTATTTAAAAGTGTCGATTCACCCGTTTCGACACTCGGAAACACACACACACACTCGGATCGACACTATAACAGACACCATTACAGTTACTTATAGTTATGGCAAGTTATGCCATTTATGTGCACCATTGAATCCCATGGCATATTTATTATTATAACAAAGCTGGTGTCCGTTATTTGATACATTTTGTACCATTGGGAGTTACCTCTTAGGTCCATATGTAGAGCGTTATTATATTCAATGGTAATGAGGACTATATTGAGTAGGATTTTATAATGATAATTATTTGATAGGTACCTGAAAATGGATGATGCCAACGAGGCCGGCCCAGTAAGAGGTGGCGAGATGACCTGGACGCGTAACGTAAGGCCTGGTTTGAGGTGGCGCGGGAAAAGAGTACCTGGAAGGACTTGGGACCATTATCATTCACTCTGGAATGGTTGAGCTCCTTAAGTTCTGAGTTGAGCTGCACGATTACTGACAAATGCTTACAGTGACTGGACAGAGGGCCTAGACAAATGGCATTCGCTTCGGAGCGATTCTATTTCTACAATCGTTAAGTATCGCTTTCGCTAATGTGTCTATCATACGAATCGAAAACTAGCGATAAAGCTTGTCAAAAAGAGGTACTTGGATACGCATCTCTATCTCTATGTAAGTAATCGTTCGACGCTGTCGACTCATTTCATAGAATCGAATGATTTTAACATTGTCTAGCTAATTTCTATTCGTTGACCTATGATCACGTGACATTTCGATAGCTTATGTCAACCCCAAACATTTTTTGGCTTTTCTACTAACGTCATCGCTAATCGAATGTTACTTTGTCTATGCCCTCTGGTCCACTCAATCTGTGTGGTTTTTCCGCAAAAGACCATTTCAGACACAAATATACATGGTCTTCACATGATCTGACCAAGATTATGTCTGGATTTTAAAAGAGACTGTGACTTCTGAGTTCGTTTCGGCCTTTCTTCTCAGAATAGTCAGATACTCGTAGGAAACGCCGACCTCATCTAGTTTTAAAAATGTGAATGACGTCTAAAAGTGTTTGTTCAAACAAGTGTTTGTGAAATAAAATCATTTGTCAAAAAAAGTCTACAAAGTCTATAATTGCTGAGCGTGGGTCGGGTACTGTGTTCAATCGCCGAGTTGAATAGTGTTATAAGGTTCTCTTAGGAAAAGAATGCTCCAAAGCAGCACACACTATGAATTCTTGCTCGAAAAAGTTATCAACTGTCCCGTACCAAACTTCAATACCTACTCGACTACACGATGGGGCGGCTGATCATTTTATCCCGATTTCTATGTTCGTCCCATGGAGAAAATTGTTCAGTTTGATGGTGTGTACCACCCTTAAATACGACCACACCTTTCTGATACATGCTGTATACTTCTGCTGACATCAAATTCCGTCACCTCTTCACCAAAATTTACATACTTACTTATTTAATTTAATTTAACTTTTAATTAATATCAAATGTAAACCAAATAGTTAATCTTAGTTTAATTTTATTTATCTATCTGTCACTATCACCATTCTATATATTTATTTTTGTTTATTTAAATTAATTTAATTCGTTTCTTGATTTGTGTGTTGAATTGCTAGATTTGTGCTTTGTTTTTAAATTATTTTTAACAACCATAATTTTATTCACAATTAATTGCAGTAATAAAAATGTAAAATGTAAATTTAAAGTGCATGTGGTGTTGGCCTGTAAGTAATTGTTGCACTTATAAATGTATATCGTGTACTTTTAAATGTAATGTGTTGTGTAAACCATTTTAGGCTAACCTATTAATAAATAAATAATAATAATCATTTAATTCAAGTAACAAGACTCATAGTGTTAGTAATAATCTTACAAACTATGTTAGTTAAACATGAACACAGAAACTATTTGTGACATCACTGCTGCAAGGTGACAGGCCCAGCCGATACCTTGCAGCAGTGGTTCACTAACTCCTCAAAGAGATGTCAGCATAACCGATGGGGTCCGATAGGGCTGATGCCTGCCGGGGTCGCGGATTGATCGAAAGAGTTACCGTATCCCTGGTGCACAGGCAACTGAAGGAACACGGGTGGGTCTTAGTTAGTAAGAGTCTGACGCGCTCCGCCCTGAGCGGGAGAGGTCATTTGATGATTTCCCACCCAAAAAAAAAGGTTAACCTATTAATAAATAATACTTAATAATAAAAATCGATTCAGTAGTTTACTTCCATCACAAAGCGCACCAAACAGACGGATTATTATCAGTAAGACTTGCAAATTAATTTATCGGCGGATTAAAAGCTGGTTCAAGCTAAACAGACGTTGTCAGATCGCCGGCCAGACGCTAAACAGTACGAAAAACTAAATTTGTGATCTGAAATTACGTTACCTAGCTATTTAGGTCTACGAAGACATATTACGTCAGAAGCTTAGCATAATGTTATTATCTACGTAGTCGGTCAGCTGTTTAATGTAGATTTGTTGTTTGCGCTCTTCTATAATTAAATTAAGTATCATTATTTTGTGATGTATACCACCTTTATAATCCTTTAAATTCTTTTCCACAATTTTTTTCCTGCCAGTCGTCCCGTTATCATTCACTCTGGAATGGTTGAGCTCCATAAGTTCTAATTTGAGCTGCACGATTACTGACAAATGCGTGCACTGACTGGACAGGTCCACTCAATCTGTGTGGTTCTTCCCTCAAAAGACCATTTCAGACTCTAATCTACATGATCTTCACATAATCTGACCAAGATTATGTCTGGACTTTAAAAGAGACTGTGACCTCTGAGTTTTTTTCGGCCTTTTTTGTGTTGGTTGTGTCGTGTGTTTCTCGGGTATTTGTACAAACCTACTTACAGAAATAAAATCATTTATCACTCCCTTTTCCTACATCATCGACAGGTAAATCATTTTATTCGCGGTTTGCTGCAATATTGATAACACTGGGCAGATTTAAGGCGGTACCCCGACCAAAACCTTGTCAAAGTGCGTTATTCAGAGGCTATTAACTCATTCACTATGGGTAATAAACTACATCTAAAAGCACATTATTAATGTTCGATATCCTATCATCACAGTGCACGTTCTTATTTAGTTTTATGTGATATAAATTCATCTGAAATCTCCTTCTAAAAAAGTGACTAAAATTATTGATTGCATGCATCTCTTGCTAAAGGTGACGTTCTATTCATTTGAGGATGACACTAATGGATAGATAATTTAAATATCGTATATAAAATCGTATACACGTTTTATTTTATTTTAAAACTTCACTTGTCTTTTTTTATTCAAGTAATTTCATTATTTTTGTGAATTTTATGATAAATGAGCGTGCGGAGGGAGCGAGATAGAGCGAGACTCATCGACGGGACAGAGAAGGACCGAACGCTCAAGGTCGTTTGGTCAGGGAAACGCCTTAAGTCATTGAAGCTCAAGGACAGTTTTAAACCCAAGAGGACATAGAACAATGAGTAAAAAATTGCACTTATAGACACCTACATTTATTCATATGCATACATAAACTCACGCCATCTTCCCATGGGGGTAGGCAGAAACTACAGAACGCCACTTGTCAAGACCCTTACGTATCTCCTTTTGCTTCGTTTACGTTCATAAATCCAGCACCCTAATTAAGTAACACACTATCTATCACAATCTGAATAATTCTGAAGCCTATTGCTAATCCATTGCTTCATATGTTCGTAAAATATGTCTGCTCAACAACGTAAATAACGTAATGAATGTTATTGAACTGTCAAAATGAAAGCCATTCCTACTGTTAGTATATTTACGCCATTACCCCGCTGACCGTTCTGAACACCAGCACCATTATTTTATTTTATTTTATTTAGGAAAACTAAAAATCGTATTATGGTCACTATACAATAATATGTCTACCTACATTTAGGTTCAGTAATAACAGGGTTGTATTACTTCGCCATTGTGTTCATGTTCATTCACCACACCGTCACCGTGTTGTTGTGTTCATGTTGTTGATGTTTATTTGTTGCGAGTTTTGGCCGCAAGACGTGGTGTTCCACAAGGTGTACCTCAAGGCAGCTCAAGGACAAGCTAGTGAAGTGATACTAACATAGTTTTAAGCTATTTTTTAGCACAAGTTTTGTTTTATACTTTAATATATGTTGTAAGGTATACGAGTATGTCTATGGGCCATTTTGCCTGAAATAAATGTTTTATTATTATTCGCCTACTTTATTAAACGCTAATGAAGCTCACTAGTTTTTTATTACGGATACTTTAAACATGCACGTCTTTCTACATCGTTCTCACATTTTTAATTTGAACATGAATGATGTAAATAATTTGTTTTTTGTAACTATATGTTGATTTAAAAGTTGTCCATGGAGTTTCTTGCCCGTTCTTCTCCATTGGTACCTACTACGCTTTGGAATGGGCAACTAGCTTAATTTTTCTGACTGACTGGCCCTTTGACAATTCAAAAGTGCCTGCAATTGGTTTATTCGTAATAAATGCTTTGAGTTTGAGTTTGTGTTTGTTCACCCAAAAAGTGCTCAACGCGCCTAAAGAAGTTTTTATTCACCTATTTTATTAAATGCAATAAAAACATATATTTACTTGCTATAGATACCTACTTTTACGAGAAATAATAACAACCGCAAGAATGAGCGTAATATATTAAAGAGTAAAGGGAAAATGTACACAATAATAAATTGTTAAACAAGTTATTCGAAGAAGCACAAATAAATCATATTTTGTTGTATTGTCTCGTAAATATTTACGTAATGATTATTATTCATATACTTTATCAAGCACTGAATTCGCTTGCCTTTATAGATTTGCCGGATTCCTATAACTTAAAGGCTCGTGCACACTGGCGCGACGCGACAGCCCGACGCAAAGGCGCCGCCCGTCGCGCTGCACGCGGTGCCTTTGTGTACGCTGTCGCGTCGCACCAGTGTGCACGATACTTAAAGTATAAGCAATCGCTTTTTATTAAAATCAAGCAATGCGACTGCTGAGCGAGCATGAGGTCCTGGGTTCGATTCCCGGGCCGGGCAAAGAACTACTGGGTTTTTCCATTTGGAATTTCTCAGTAGCAGCCCGGAGTCTGGATTTGCGTCCGGTTAACGGCAACAGGTTTGCCCCTATTACTATTACAGGGCATGCAAGCATAACCGGCGAAATGTGGATGTACTATACTCTAATTAACCCTTCTGGAAATACACGTCATTTTGTTATTATTCCTACTTCATTTAGCACTGAATTCCCTTGCCTTTAAAGCATTGCCCAATTCCTATACCTAGGTAATTTATAACTAATCATTCAGGCTCCTTCAAACAGACGCGAATCGCACGCGACACAAAGGCACCGCTTGTCGCGCGACGTGTCGCATCGCGTGTCGCTCCTGTTTGAAGGAACCTTTATTTGTTACAATCATCAAGCAATACAATTTTTTTTATTTTTGTCGAAGATAAGGAGGTAATCTTTAATACTTAAGAAAAGTAAGGGTCTACCTCTGTCGCTTGTAATAACAAAAAAATCTAGAAAATACAGTCGAAATTAATCAGATTAAATAACGCGTAATTCATTATTATTTGTTAAACAACTTAAGTAGATATTAAATGGCGTTAATCGCAAATATCTGTCCATTCTAATCAACTGGTTTTTTTCCTTATCACCGTAACTAGGCTTTGATAAGCCATAAAACAATAATATTTTGTGCTGATAATTGATAATTACATTCAATAGTCATCGGTTCTGGGAAGAGTGAAACTAATATTTTTGTCAACAACATGTTCGTTGTGATGGTTCGTCTTCAATAAAACATAGATTTCCTCTTAACTGTGATAATTTATATACAGGGTGGATTTTTGAGATGAGGCAGCAAGGGCAGCTACCCTAACCGTTGTAGCTACAGGAAAACGGTCTTAGGAGACTTTCCTTATCTTTTTGAGAAAATTTGGTTTGCATTCACAGGTTTTGAAAAAAATGTACTGTTTGCAGAAAAATGGGCAATTTTAACAAAAACTTTTTTTTATGCCGATCGATCGTGTTTCATGCAAGGATCAAAAACCTTTATTGGACCAACTGAGGTTTGAGTACTAGAAAAGTCAGAAATCGCAAAAAACTTTTCCCATACATTTCGTAGGAAATGAGACTACAACTTACTTTTTTAATATGGATAGGTGAATGCAAATCGAAATTTCTCAAAATGTTAAGGAAAGTCTCCAAAGACCGTTTTCGTGTGGCTACAACGGTTAAGGCCCTTGCTGCCCCATCTCAAAATTCCACCCTGTATATATATATATATATGTTGTGGGTTATATATATATATTATGTGTTTGTTTATTTTATAACTATGTATTTATTTAAGTACCGTCAAACGGGGTGAATAACATTGAAATAATATAGTTTGTTGCCAACAAGGGCAATTAATCGTTAATTATAATACAGTAAACACATTAAGAGTCCTTTTTGGCAACAAACTATATTATTTCAATGTTAAAATCCCTTTTAAAGTTTCGTCTCGATTCACCCCTGCATCCCTATTCACCCCGTTTGACGGTATATGTATTTATTTTTGCATTATATGTAATACTTGCTTTTGCCCGCGGCTTCGCCCGCGTGGAGGTCGGAAATTATCCCACGGAAATGTACTACCGGGATAAAAAGTATTCTAAATGTTAATCCAGGTTATAAACTATCTGTGTTCGAAATTCCATCCAAATCCGTTAAGTAGTTTTTCGTGAAAGAGTAACAAACATCCATCCATCCATCCTCACAAACTTTCACATTTATAATATTAGTAGGATAGGATAGGATTCTAGTTAAAGAGGTCACAAAATCACATTCTTCTCTTCTTGTTCTCACACACAATTGTCTACATTTCTTTACATTTCTCCTTTCGCAGGTCTGCTGGAAGAAATTTCTTAAGAAAAATGCAGTACCTTTGTACTCAATACTAATATACCGTATCTGTACCTATTTTACTGTGGGTACATAAAAAATAACATAAACATAACATCACGTCTGTATTCCCCGAAGGGTTAGGCAGAGGTGTACCTATAGTACACCTAAATTTCGCCAGTTATGTTTAAGTCCCATGTAATAAGGGGCGAGCCTGTTGCCATCAACCGGGCACAAATCCAGACTCCGAGCTGCTACTGAGAAATTCCTGATGTAAAAACACAACAACAATTTGCCCGACCCGGAAATCGAACCCATGACCTCATGCTCAGCAGTTGCACTTGCGACTATTCAACCACGAGGCAGCCATGGCATGGTTCAAACTCTTCCTTAAAATAAAACGGATCTCTATCCACTTATATCTATTTTTAACACTATTCCTAGGCTCAAAAACAACGTTAAAACATGCTAGTTTTTATTGGCATCCAATATTGCGATTGCAATTAATTGGGGCCAAAGAATAACTATCATGTGATGCAGAATCTGCAAGTCATCACTGTCATTGAATATATACAGAATATACTCTTATATCATGTCGATTCGAGGATGGTAAAACAGCTGTATCATTCCAATTTTATGGAATGGCGCAATAGTCAGCGAACGTCAAATTAACTGTTTTATGGTGTCAATCGCTTTTAAAGGGGCTCGTGGCTAATGACCATCCATTACATATCGAGAACCCACCGTGTCTCGGAAAGCATGTTAAACCGTTTGGCCCGGCTGTCATTCGTAGCTCTTTGACAGTCGTGACGGGAAGTCAGAACCCAAAAACTGTCAACCAATCTTACCAAAGGGTATCGTGCTACCCAGTAACTGGGATGTGTGGTGTGACTATGAATGATAGACTGAAGAATGATGTGATAAGGCAACGGTGCGGTTTAAAAGAAGATGTAGTGACAAAAATTGAAAAGAGTATGGTTAGATGTTTTGGTCATGTTGAGAGGATGAATGAAGGGCGATTAACAAAAGGTATTTACAAGGCATATGTGAGTGGAAAAGCCGGGAGGGGACGCCCTAGGAAGACATATAGTGACCTTATTGGTGATGTTCTTCAGAAAGGTCAGGTGCGTAGTACTAATAACCGGCGTGCGTGTATGACCAGATGTATGAACGTAAACGAGGCAAAAGGAGTATGTAAGGATCGTAGCAGGTGGCGCTCTGTAGTTTCTGCCTACCCACATGGGAAGAAGGCGTGAGTTTATGTATGTATGTATGTATGTAGAAATAAAACAATTGAAGGTTGTATATCATCAGTAGAGATGCGAGGGTATGGGCTCACTGTCTGTAAAACAATGTTGTATCGTAGCTAGGTACCAGGTTGAAAGAACCTCCCTTTAAGGTTACGGGACATCAGATTTATTATAACAGACAATGCGACATAGATACTGGTTACCGGGATACCCCTTGATAACGCTGGTTGTCAGATTTTCGGGTTTCTGGTTTCTGACTACTCAAACGTAACGACTGTCAAGAATCTACGAATGACTGCCGGGACTAACGGCTTCATGTGCTTTCCTAGGCACGAAGGGGTCTCACCCATCCAAAAACCGACCTCGGCAAGCGTTGCTTATCCTGTAAGATCGACCCATGCGGCTGTGGTTATTTAGCACCAGTCGTAAAAATTAAGGGTCATTTTCACGACTGGGACAGTTTAAGAAATCAGAAAAGTATGAAAAGCTTACAAAATTTTCAGATTGTTGGATTGTCGCTTATTGGTCTTATTAAATAGGGTTAGCATTTCTCAAACTCATAATACAAGGAGGATGTTAATATTATTATTATTAGGAGCCAATAACAAAACCCTTATCTACTGTGTTCCATATATTCTTTACCAGGCGCGATGACAACAGTAACATTGTTTTATAAAAGGTTTTATATAATTAAAATTATAATAATTGAGGAAAGGTTGTCGCGTTTGAGTATGGCAACAGCGGCCATTACGAGAGCAATGACCGCCGAATTAGTAGCTCACGGTAGGAACCTAATCAATAAACTTTTTTTGGTTTTTCGTTATTGGAACATGTTGAAGATCACGATAGATATTGATTCAGGACGTTAGCGCAATTCATTTCAGTTTAATAAATAAAAAATATAAGAAAATGTACGTGGGTCACTGACCGCTATTACCGTGCTAAAATGCGAGAACTATAACAACTTATGAGCAAATACAACTAAGAAATTCAACATCATTGCACTGCGCATTATAATTTAGATAAAAAAGGTCTTCTTCTGACGTTTGACATTCACACTTACCTGAAAAGACTCCAACAAAATAAAAACACAATACTCTCTATTTGATCAGTTGAGGAGTATTTCCTGAATGTATAATTTATATAAAGTAAAGTTAGATAAGAAAGGACAACAAGTCATTTTGCCAACTTCCGTTCATTAATATTAATTAACTGAATATTTAGATGATACAAGAAAACAAATACCTTGTAACCTACTTACATATTCAATATAATTAATTTTAAATTAATTAAACTTAAAATTGTATGTTCTTAATTATTATTCAAAATTAACTTCGATAAAGTTGTCTATATTTACAGGTGTTTTCAGCAGTTCCCAGTCATCGCGATCCTTTTCAACATTCAGTTTCACAATTTTACGTTTAAATTACTTGCAAACGAAGTCTAACAAGTTTTCCATACCCAGAAAATCTCCAAACTGGTTTTCATACTAATAATAAAGCGAATAAGGTATCGTATAGTGATTTTTTTTTTTTCTTCTTTGGTGTACAGTAGGCCACACGTCAATGGTAATACTTGGATCTTAAGCTGGCCAGCGTAATACGGAATTGCAATAGAATATACGAGGCCAGCTTACACTGTTTTTTTTTCTCCCTGACGGTTGGCCTACAGTAAAATAACCATATATATCATTTAATAAAAACAATGAACATAAGGCGAGGTTGAAGTACTTTTTAACTTTCTTACACCTCTGTAAATCTAGCCAAATGTGTGCATAAAAATATATTTTAAGAAAATTGTACAGTCAGCAAAAGAGATAAGTATCCAGGGTCGTCGGATATTGTTGAAGTTTATTATGAAACCGGGAAATGTTTTAGAACAAAATTAAATTAAATTAATAGAAAAAAAACTGGTCATTTATCAAATTAAATTTCATCCGAAAACATTCATCGGTTTCTTACTAAACTTCAACTACATCCGGCGACCCTGGATACTTATCGCCTTTGCTGACTGTACATGTAGTCAGACGCTGTGTGAAGACAGCAACGTGAATTATAATAATTGTCTCGATAAAAAGAAACCATAAAGATGACACTAAATCGTTATTTAAAACGTGTACTTTGAAGAGATTCCATCATGAAACCATGTAAAAGTTATAATATCAAAAAATAAGGCTTATTGTTTTTAGAGCTTGTTGAGAACATATTTTATAATTTAGTTATTATTTTAAAAATATATAATACAAAATCTAGCAGTTCAAGCGCTCGCACCGGCCGGCCAGGTCCCGCCGAGACGCACTACAAGACACACCGCACTACAAGAGGGCCTTAAGGCGGTACCCCGAGCAAAACCATGCTATAGTGCGTTATCCATAGGCTAGTAACTCGTTCATTAAGAGTAATAAACTACATCTAAAAGCACATTATTAATGTTCGATATCATATCATCACATTGCACGTTCTTATTTGTTTTTATGTATTATAAATTCATTTAAAATCTCCTTGTAAAAAAAGTCACTAAAATGATTGATTGCATGCATCTTTTGCTAAAGTTGACGTTCTAATAATTTGAGGATTACACTAATGGATAGGTAATTTAAAAATCTAAACAATTCACGTTTTATTTCATTTCAAAAGATCGCTTGTCTTTTTTTATTCAAATAATTTCATTTTTTGTGAACTCTATGATAAATGAGCGTGCGCAGGGAGCGAGACAGAGCGAGACTCAGAGACGGGATAGAATAGGACCGAAAACTCAAGGTCGTTTGGTCGGGGAAGCGCGCGCCTTAAAGAAATATCGATAGTTCTGATAGGAGGATTCATGGGGCTATGTCCTCCAATGGATGTTATCATTCTGTTGCTCTTATCCCCATTTATTTTGGGTCGAAGCAAACATGTCTTCTTCCATTCTTTTCTAATAGACGCCATCTCGGTGGTTACCCCCTTTCTAACCATAACAACTCAACTCAACACAAAGCATTTCAAATAAACCAATTACAGACACTTTTATTTTGTCAATGGTCGGTCAGTCAAAAAGATGAAGCCAGATGCCCATTCCAAAGCGTAGTAGGTCAACTATGGAGAACAACGGGCTAGAAACTCTACGGACACTCTTTTAAATCAAATTATTCTTATAAAAAATTATTTACATCAATCATGTTGAAATTATGCATGTGAGAACGATGCAGAACGTTAAAAGAGTCCGTAATAAAAAGACAAAAGCAATTCAAATATTAAATTAAATTAAAATAAGCCGTAGCAGCTAAGAGATGACCAGTCCCTACTGACTGCGCCCGTTCACGAGCATGACGTATGGATCAGCACCATTCAGCTCAACCATTTTGAAGGGAACTTAATGATCCAAACACACATGCCACCACCAGCGAGACATTTGAGCGAGCATGACATACTCAATAGTCAATGAAAGATGTGTCAGTAAATGGTAGCTTTATAGTAGGTATAAAGTACTCACACATGTGCTATGCAATTATACAATACTAAGAGATTGAATTTATACAATGCAAATATAGTTTTTTCAATCTTAAGCGGCTCCAATAATTAATTAACATCTTGCACACAGTCCATCCATCGCCACTTTAGCCTCCATCTACTCTTATAGCCAAATCTAATATTATCCTCATTCCTCCGCATCACATACCATGACAAGCCAACCCCAACTCATGATAACCATATCCAGCCATGGACGTCTTGTGGCTTTTACGACAATTTTATTTAGGTACGAATTCATAATTTTCCTCAATTGTAAGTGATACTGATAAGCCATCTTATACCTAAAGCACTTTAGCACTTACGTATTTAAGTATGTAATCCTTAAAGGCTTAGTAAATAAGCCCATACATAGATATACCCATGACTTTGACCAATAACTCCATTTACTAGAATCTATAATAAGAATAGGGGCGAATTTCACCAAACTTTTATACCTAGAATAACTCTTATACTGAGAATAAATTTAAAAATTTTGACCGTCAGACGTCAATTTTATTCCACGGATAAAGGATATCTGACTTTGGTAAAAAAAGCCCTTAACAATTCAATACTTATAGTAATTTTCCTACAGCTGTTATACTACATCGAGTACCTACAACTACAATGGCTTACCGACCACAATTATTATTAAGTAGTTTCATCATCAAAACGCACGTGTGCGTACTTAATTAGTTCTTTGTAATGGTAAATCTATTGAAATGAAATGAAATTTATTTATTTGCGAGAATATAGGTACTTATATAATAACATGGTACTTGAAAATAATTTTAGACTCATTATATTCGACTTATCAGTCGTGCAAATATTTATAGTACATGCATAATAATATCATGAAATTATATGAATGACATTACTTGATTAGTCATACAAATCTTAATCATAATAAAATTTACTCTTGGCTTCGTTAGTATTAATTATTAATTTGGCACATTAATATTATAAAATATTTTAAATAGTTTATTAGATTATTTCTTACAGTCAAGACAGTTCAGCAATTTATTGATTCGATTTATAAATAATGTCAATAATTATAATTTAAAATAAGTGTTCGTAGATTTATACAGATATACATCATGTCTGTTTAAAATTTAAATAATCATCTATTGAATAAAAACATCTGTCACAAAGCCAATTTTTTAAAGTTCTATTATATTCTAAGTTATTCATTTTCCCTAAATTTTCCGGTAATTTATTATAAAAACGATATTAGAAACGATACACTAACATTTTTATTTTGGACCCAGTTCCCCCAGTATGGCAATAATATACATACCTATGTCCTATAGTCTGTTCCAAAGTAGGTATCGGATGTGCAAACAAACCCTTTTCAGGTTATAACCGTAGATGCTAACTCACAACTTTTTCAAACGATTATTTTTTCAATAACATTAATCAATAGTAATTGAAAAATAATCGGCATATAATATTAACTTTAATTATTGTCAAATGAAAAACATCTTTAAGGTGATCTAAACTCAGAATGTTGGGTACAATGTATTCAAGTAATCAATCAAAGTACTCTTTTTGTAAGTGGCACTACATTCTTGGCATCCCCAGATACGTTTAAAGTGAAAAGGTGGGAAAATATAGAGTTGAAACCTTCTAAATACTGAGGAATGTGTTACTAACTCCTTTTAGGGAGTGATTGCATAAGTATACCCGCGGGGTAATTGCGTAACACACTAACAGTAGTAATGGCTGTCATTTTGACAGTTCAGCAACATTCATTGCGTTATTTACGTTGTTGAGCAGACAATTTTTTCGAACATATGAAGCAATGGATTATCACTAGGCTTCAAAATGTGTTACACAATTAAGGTACCGAACTGAAGATTTGTGAGATTATTTTGTGTATGTAAACGTATCATGTCAGGTTCGTCGGTTCAGATTGTTCTCTCCATGTAGCCTTTAGTAATGCACTATCATGATAAGACAAGACAAACATACATACTTTTACCAATATAATGAACTTCGGCGCCATTGCTTGATCAGCGGTACCTTCACATACATTTATAATACATTACATTTACTCAATCGGTCATGAACCGAACGCGTGTTAACAACGTGTGCATACGTAAAAGTTAATATAATATGCTAATAAAACTACCGTCTGGGGTGTCGCTTTTTAAACAAAACACACGATGCATATTCAGTACATGTCTGTATTGTTTCGTAAATTACTTACATTTGCGTACATTTCCACGAACTAGGCTGGCAGACAAAAACATTTTTATGTTCATCGACAAGAGACTTGATATTCTCATAACATCAGTTCGAAATTTGAACAGTGTTGATGATTGACTGCCTCGCTGGTCTAGTGGTCGCAAACGCTACTGCTGAGCATGAGGTCCTGCGTTCAATTCCCAGGTCGGGCCAAGTGTTATTGAGATTTTTCTGTCAAAAAATTCTCATTAGCAGCCCGGTGTCTGGATTCGTGCCCGGTTGATGGCAATAGGTTCGCCCCCTATTACATGGGACTTAAACATAACTGGCGAAATGTGGGTCACCTCTGCCTCTACCTTCGGGGATTACAGGCGTGATGTTATGTTATCATCATTATCTGCTTAGACTTTTCCCTCTATGTTGAGGTCACCTTCCAGTTTTACTAAGCTGAATACCAGTATTTTACATGGAGTGAGCCTATTTGACCTCCACAACCCAGTCACTGTTAAGGTCTATCAAGGATCTACAAATGTCAGCCAGGACCAACGGCTAAACAAACATCACTTCGAAATTCGAACAGTGTCGATGAGTACTTAAAAAAACAAATAAATTCGTTTTCGAGTTAAGGTCATAGCACACATATCAACTCGGAAATAGATCGTCACTAGCATTGAAAATAACATGTAAAATACATGTATCATTCAAATGCCCCTGTATTTTCAATAAAATACAGAAACTTTCCTCGCGGATCTTCGGATGAATCTTTTGCAAGTTTATGTTTTTTATATGTATTTTACGGTGTATTTTTCGCATTAAAATATTGTTATAATAAGATGGTATGTTGAGGTTAAATTTATAATGATGTTGAGTATAGTACAGTAGCCAGCATATCAAGTTACCACAGACTGTCAGATTTTCTCATTAGATTTTGAACTTAACCACCAACATTTTAAGGTTTAAAATCGTTTTGAGAAATTTGGCTGGCAACTGGCACTGGCACCTGCTGGCAACTGTACATAAAACTTGTATCATTTAATTACATTACATTACTGTTCAATTAATATTAATAAGCAAGATTATTTCCTTTGAATGTTAAGTATGAAAAATACACAGTATTTAACAGGTATTATACGTGTCATGATTGTATTTTACAGACGAACGTGATATTAGTTTTTTTTTTTTTCGAAAATTACATGTATTTTACAGGAAAGATACAAAGTTTCGAAAAAAAACAAAACGTATCTTTCGCAATTTTCAACACTAATCGTCACCGTACCGCCTTTCGCCTTGCCGCCAAACGGGCGTCAACCTAACCAAAGCGATACGTCAACTGGGCTACGGCTAGGAGACGCCGCGCTTACGGCTCGCCGACCCTGAGGCGAGGCGATTAAGTTACGATTCCAGTTAGTCTGCGTTGCAGTAGGGAGTTTCATACAAAGAATACTGAATGACTCGAGTTGATACGGTGTTGATCCCTTCCCGATTTGATATGTGTGCTATTTCCTTTATGCGGTTGAGTGAGGTTCTTGAATATTGTCATTTGTCCAGCTAGAACACCTACAACAGGATATCCTTTGCAAAGCTGTAACGTCATATTTCGCACAAATTTTCGCAACAATGATTTTCTCGTAGCATTCGTAGCCGGTTGCTACGGCCTGCTACGTCGCGTCGTGGGAACAAGATGAAAGTAGCAATAGAGCGGTGTAACTTGTTGGTTCATCCATTTTCATTTTGTATAGTTACCGTAATAAAATTATAGTGTACAGTCAAGCTACAAGAAACTGTCAAATTTCTCCAAACGATTTTAAACCTTCAAATGTTGACAGTTAAGTACAAAATCGAATGAGATAATCTGACCGTCTGTGGTAACTTGATGTGCTGGTGACTGTACATACCTTAACGCAATAATGGTTTAATTTAAAAAAAATATAGATAGCTACTGCCTCTAAATTTCTTTCTGCTTAATTTACGAATTTTATATCAATTTAATCCATCAAGTCCGGTAGCTAGTAAATACCACTGCTAAAGAGGAACCTGCAAAATAATTATTTTTCATTTCAATATTTAACCCCTAAAACAGCCATATCTGAAAACCTTGAAAAGTCACAAAGATAGACTCACAGATAACTCGTCAAACACGTACAAAAAGAAATTCCAATTCAATTATACAACACGTACATTAAATAAACAATTGAGATACGACATTAAAATGTGTTAAAATGACGCAGTTTAGTTGAAAATACGTCATTTGTAAAAATGGTGTGTGCGCGTTATCACGATTGATCGAGTCGAGTTGTGTTGTAATCAGTCAATTCGATTCTATAAGCTTGGTTACAACATTAGTTAGACGTTGAGTATTTGCGTACGTTGTGCGTATTCAAATGACGAGGATTCGAGAACGCGTACGTAACTTAGAAGATTAGATTAAAAATAGATTTGTTATTATTTTTCCTGCCTCTTGCTACTAGGCGTGTAGCTAAGTAAGGTAACTGTTCCTCTTTCCAACGTTAAAGTGGTTTCTTTTAAACCCTTCAAATAAAAGGAAATTGAAATATGAGGAAGATTTCTCGCAATTTCCTATTTTAGGGTTTTCAAAGAACTAACGAAAACTGCTACGCAAAAAATATCATATCTTTAGTGCTATGAATACTCTGTCATGTAACTCATTAATGACTGCATGTTTTTATGCCTCCTCGAATATTGAATTATGTCTTATTATTCATCTGGATTCGTTTATTATGTCATTATTATGTATGTTGACTTGAAAGCATGGTAGTTGAGACTATGTCATGCTCACTTAAATGTCTCACTGCGCGTGTGTTGGATCATTCGGTTCCTTACAAAATGGTTGAGCTGGATGGTGCTGATCCACGCGTTTTGTTTGTGAACGGGCGCTGTCGGTTGGGACTGGTAATCTCTTAGCTGTCGCGGCTTATTTTTGAATTGTTTTTTTTTTTTTTTTTTACATTGTTCTCACATATAGATCTTGATTTAAAAAGAGTGTCCTTGGAGTTTCTTGCCCGTTCTTTTCAATAGAGATCGACGTTTTGGAATGGGCAACTAGCTTCAACTTTCTGACTAACTGACCGACTCTTTGACAATTCAAAACTGCCTCTAAATGGTTTAATTGAAATAAATGCTTTGAGTTTGAGTTCTGTTATAGTTAAACTTAGCACCTTACATTATAGTCATTCACAGACACATTCACAGGTTTTACAGGCTTCTTCTGGGTAAGCTCACTCCATCGTCGACTTTGTCTCTGTCGTCTCTGACCTAGACTAGAGTCAAGAGAAAACCCATCTAAAATAAAAAATAATAAAAAATGCAATAGATCTGCGCTGTGCAGTCCCTTCAACAAATATAAGTGTGATAAACATTCACAAAAACAATCCTTCTTGTAGTCAGGCAAAACACAACGATGTGGCTTGGATCGAGAAGAATAGCCATCAAAACACAACGCTTTCCCTGTAGCATTAGGTACGATTGCGTTACATGCGTAATTAGGAAGGCGACTTACATCTAATTTTCCAACGTATATCAAAGTGTTTCAATAAAAAGCACTTTTAATAACTCGGCCATCTCTGACGCATTTGTTCTCATGTTTGTTTTCATACCGTTCTCATTACCGACTTGTCTAGACGCTCCCCATGCATTGTATTAATTGTGTTTTGGGATATAAATCATCATCATTTGGGTCATCTTTTATAATGTGCACAGCAAAAGAGTGGAATTCTCTACCTGCGCCTGTGTTTCCGAACGCATACAACCCAAATCTCTTCAAAGTGAGAGTGAATAGGCTTCTTCTGGGTAAGCTCACTCCATCGTCGACTTTGTCTCTGTCATCTCTGACCTAAACTAGAGTCAAAAGCAAACCCATCTAAAATAAAAAATAAAAATATATAAAAAATATCTGTTTTGTACTCATTACAATTATGTACCTACTGTCGTTATAATATCATGTATCTACTACATGGTTAGTCTATATTTCCATACTTGTTACTTATATTACTTGCTTATGCCCGCGGCTTCGCCGGCGTGGATGTCGGAAATGATACCACGGGAACGTGCTACCGGGACAAAAAGTGGCCTATGTCCTTCCCCAGGATATCTGCCTAAGTCGTTCTCCAGGATGCCATGTATCTCCTTGCCAAATTTTATCGAAATCCGTTCAGTGGTTTAGGCGTGAAAAGGTAACATACAGACAGAGTTACTTTCGAATATACACTCGAGAGCAATGAATCCGGGTCACTTAAAGAATGTTAAAAATCTCGGAAACTAAAAATGATAGGTTAATGCAATAAATTGTATTTAATAGACAATGTAATACTCCTTAAATGAAAGTAAAAAAAATATGAGTCACCATACATTTTATTAACACAAAATTACATAAAGAAAAAAACTGCTGATCTCTCCTTAAAACAAAAATAGGAAACATGAAATTTTTGAACTTTATTACGATTTTCTTGAATTTTAATACTTCGTATTGCCTCCTCGTGCTTCCATTACTGCGTTTACGCGGTTTGGCATGCTGTACACCAAGTTCCTTATACGATTTTGGGGAATATTCTCCCATTCCTCTGTGAGAGCAATTTTGAGCTCACGAAGCGTGATTGGGGGAGGGTTTCGTTGTTTTACGCATCTGCCTAGCTCGTCCCAAGCATGCTCGATCGGGTTGATATCCGGGCTACGCGCTGGCCACTCCATACGAGTAATGTTCATTTCTTGAAGGTAGTCATTCACAATCCTACCTGTATGAGGTCGGGCATTGTCATGCATAAATATAGCATCCTCACCTAAATTGACAATAAATGGACCAACGTGATCATTGAGGATTTCTTCCACATATCTTACGCTAGTTAAAGAGCCGTTTTCTATGATCACCAGCTCTGTGCGACTTTCAGAAGAAATTCCGGCCCACACAAGTACAGACCCACCACCGTAGGCTACTTTTTCTTCGATGCATGCTTGCTTGAATCTTTCCCCTGGTCTTCGATACACTCTGTGTCTTCCATCGTGCTTGTAGAGCATAAATTTTGATTCGTCGGAGAACATAACTTTTGACCAATCTTCAATACTCCAATTTACGTGGCTCTGGGCATATCTTAGTCTTGAAATACGATGCCCACGCTCCAGTTTAGGGCCGTTTGCAGGTCTAAGGGGTTTTAAGTTAGATTCAGCAAGCCGACGTCTTACTGTCCATGCACTTGGGTTACTTCCTCCGAGGCGTCGAAACTGATTTGTGAGTTCAGTTCCTGTGAGAAAGCGATTTCGAAGCATGGTGTTCACCAAGTATCGGTCTTCTCGTGCTGTGGTACACCTGGTTCTGCCCGTTCCTGTTCTGCGTAGGTTAGAACCAGTTTCTTCGTAACGTCGGAGAACTCTTTGTACTGTTGACAGCGACACACCGACAGTCCTGGCTGTATCGCGCTGACTCCGGCCGGTTTCCAGCATTGTAAGTATTCTGGTGCATTCGTCAGGCGTAAGCGACATAATTTCAGCTTGAATAATGAATATAGAGCACTATCAACATGGTTTATGTACCCACATAAATGACAGATTACAAACAAAAGCAAAACCAAATGCTGTAATTTCGTAGTTCCATCTTCGAAAGTGGCCCTTTTTCAAATTTGATTTTTTTATGATATAACTTTACAATAACTAAGAAGTTTTAATACCTTCATTTAAGGAGTATTACATTGTCTATTAAATACAATTTATTGCATTAACCTAGCATTTTTAGTTTCCGAGATTTTTAGGATTCTTTAAGTGACCCGGATTCATTGCTCTCGAGTGTATAATATTAATATGGATTATGGCTAACCGTGATCAATTATTGTGCCATAGGCCTCGCTTAACGACAGTGATTTAATGACGTTTGCAACAAGAGAAATTGCCATATCCACCACATTTTGTTTTGATTGCACCGAATTAATGCACCTACTTGAACCGTCTCCTTTATACAATATCATTATCATCAGCCTACAGCAGTCCACTGCTGGACATAGGCTTCTCCAATTGCACGCCATTCAAGTCGATTCTCGGAAACTCTCATCCAGCTGCTACCAGCTACTCTGCGAAGATCGTCGCTCCACCTAGCCTGATAACGTTACGTTTGCTGATTCGCGGTCTCCACTCTAGAATACGTGCACCCCAACGGTCATCGATTCTACGGCTAATATGGCCATGGCCGGCCCATTGCCACTTCAGCTTGCTTACTCTGCAAGGTAATGTAACACGACTTTATTCCTGAAAAGGTATGCAGAGGTGTGTACCAGTGGAACACCTACATTTCGCCAGTAACGCAACTAACAGGGCACAAACTCACTGTAACGGATGAATAATAGGACTTCGAACTGTAACCGATAAATCCCAGATGGAAGAACTCAATAACACTTTGCCCGACTTGGGAATGGATTAATAAACCCAGGAACTCATGTTCCTAGTCGCAATTTCGACCACTAGACTAACGAGGTCATTGAGGCCCGTTTATCCAATCTTGATGTAATTCGACTGAAACACTAATTCAAAACAAAATCAAAAATATGACTTTTGTTGTTTTAACGTCGTAATACATGTTCATTTAATGTAAAAGATTAATAAATGTCGTAACTTTATCACCTTGATATTGATAATCGATTGTTTACATCGTCACGTCTGACTGGCCAGTAGTGACCAGATATCCGAGTGGCCAGATATCCGATAGGCCAGATATCCGATAGGCCAGATATCCGAGTAGCCAGATATCCGAGTGGCTAGATATCCGGGTGACCAGATATCCCAGTGGCCACATATCCGAGTGGCCAGTAGACAATCATTAATCATCAGATCACATTATAATAGGTCTTTACCTATGAAATTGCCGTTTTGTATGAAAAAATTTAAACGAATTTTTTTCATGAATTTTTTATTTGTATTAATCGAAGTAATCACCCATGCAATCAATGCATCTTTGCCATCGCAGTGGCAGTTTATTGATGCCCTTCTTAAAGAAATCAGCTGGACGGGAGGCAACAAATTCTTCAAAGGCATTTTGTACTGCCTCTCGGGTATTAAATTTTTTTCCCGCCAAGAAGTTATCCAAATTCTGGAAAAAGTAGTAGTCTGTAGGCGCAAGGTCTGGTGAGTAGGGCGGATGACGGAGAGCTTCCAACCCCAGTTCTTGCAACTTGGAGACCGTCTGCTGTGCAGTATGAGGTCGCGCGTTGTCGTGCAGGAGCAGCGGAGACGAGCGATTGACCAATGCTGGTTGGAGATGCGCCAGCTTCTCCATCATTGTGTTCAGTTCTTCACAGTACACATCTGCAGTAATGCTCACCCCGTTTGGTAAGAAGCTGTGATGAATCACACCGGCGCTAGACCACCAAACAGTGACCATCACTTTTCTAGGGGTAAGTTTTCGTTTAGGGCATTGTTTAGGTGCTGAACCAGGATCCAACCAACTTGCTGAGCGCTTACGGTTATCAAACAGAATCCATTTTTCATCGCAGGTAACAATGCGGTTCAAAATTCCTTCATTTGTGTGTCTGTTGAGCAGTGCAAGGCACGTCTCGACGCGTACTTCGCGCTGGCGATCATTGAGTTCGTGGGGCACCCATTTGTCAAGCTTTTTTACCTTGCCAATTTGACGCAAATGGACCAATATTGTTTTGACGCTAACGTCGAAAGCTGCTGCTAATTCAGCCGTAGATTGTGTATCATCAGCTTCCACAATCGCCTTTAATTCGTCATTGTCGACCAAAGTCTTCGGACGACCGCGAGGTTCATTTTTCAGGTCGAAATTTCCAGAACGGAAGCGAGCAAACCAATAACAGGTGGTGCGTTGGTTTGTAGTGTTAGCTCCGTAAACGTCGTTGATGTTGCGTGCCGCTTGTGCCGCGTTGCTGCCACGACGGTACTCATATTCCATAATTACTCGAATTTTTAACGTATCCATGATGACGAAAAAGATTGAAATGCGATGAAAATGTAACACTAATCAATAAAGAAATGACTACTTTTAGAAAAAAAAATCCATGTTTTTAAAATAAAATTAATTTGAAATTAGAATTCTTAGCCAAACAAAAATTATTTTGATTTGAAATGGCCAGTACTGCAGAACGGCAATTTCATAGGTAAAGACCTAATATTAACTCATGTTTGTATTATCATCTAACATATTGTATAAATATAATGAAGATTTGTGTCTGTCGACTGTTTTATTTTTTATTTGTTTTTGGCTTAGTTATTTAAGTCTACTGAGCATGTTTGAGTAGATAGTGTACTAGCAGGCTCTGCTCGCGTGTCAAGACTTTATTATTCAGTAAGGAAACAATATCTCCCATTTTTTAAGTGCCAAGCTAATTCTGTACTTACAAAACTTAATCAAGATTTGTTTAGGAGTTAAGCCAGAAATGTATACCTACCAAACTAAATCCTTTTCAAGAATTAATTTGATATGAATGAAGACTCATAGTTATCAAATTAATTAGTCTAGCTACTATCTACATAATACTGACTTAAGACAGACACTGAACAAAAATACTTCTTATTGCGGAAACGTGCGAGCTAGCTAAATCTTTAACAAAGGTACGAGTACATACATAACAGTTTTATCTGTTAAACTTATAGATACCATGAGCAGAGTCAGAAACAATCCATAACCGATTAATTTATCAGCTGCGATTGACGCAAGCACCAAAAGTTTGTGTTACTAATTGTGTACACAGTACACATCCCACACTAAATTATTTCAACAAAAACATACAAGCAATTATTAACTGAAAATTCTTGTCGATAAAGCTGAAAATCGCGTCCGTATATTTAGAGTTAGTCGTGAATGTTCGATTGTACACCCCATTTACTTAGTATTCAAAACACAGAAATGCAATGAAGGTGTAAATAAGTTTTTTCAGTACATACGAGATGTTATCGATTCGCATCTAGTTTACATTCTTAATTGTTTTGCGTCAAAACATTAATTTATGGGTGAATTATTCAACTTTCAACGATTTTCAATGAGAGTGATGACGTGCAATGACATCATGTCTGAAACAAAAGACGGATTCCAAATTCAAAAAAAAATATCATTGTTTTAGGAGAAGAACATTCAAAGCAAAAGAAAGAAGGTTCAATACGGTTCAAAGTTTGTTATCTAATAATAATAATATTTAATAATATAACCGTTTATTTTATCTACACAAGTTATTTATTTAATGTTAATCTTTGACTAAAGTGCACTAAAGTTATGTTTGATATTTGGATGACAAATGCATTCACTGAAGATGCTGAAGTCATGAATGGCTACATTCTTAGCGGTCTTTGGAGCGCTTTCTTATTTCTTCAAACTGATCAGAAGAAACCACAATTTTGTTGTTTTTGCGTTTTAATCATCTAGAATCCCGACTGAAGATTTCAAATTAAACAAATACAACTCACAGAGACAACCATTTCAGAAAGGCTTTCCAATATAAATGTTCTAAATAACTAAAATAAGATACAAAACAAAACGAGAAAACACAGGAAAAATAATAACAAACGCAAAATATCTAGAAAAAATGTCACACGGCTAAAAAGGAAAAACAACATTGCCAAGGCTGTATGGTTAAAGGTATTATCCCCTTCTTTAGTAAATATTTAAACAACAGCAATAACTTTTTTTTTTAAGATAATTATTTTTATGTACTTACCTGCCTAATGCAAACAGTACTTTAAACTAGCTAAATAGAAAAGGAAAAGCTTGAAAAGGAAACAAATACACACTTTCCAAGCAGGAAGACATTGAATAATGCAATCCAGAATAATGTACTGAATCCAATCGGCCCTATTGGACCCCGTCAATTATGCTGGCATCTCTTTGAGGCGCGCGTGGAACACAACGCGCCGTCGACTCGGGCCTGCTCCTTACCGGACGGCGAGCTGCCCATTGCTCGCCGTCCGCAAGCCCACGCCTACGGTGGCCGGGAGTCGGCTATCGACTCCCGACGCCCAGGGTGTCCCCTCCTGCGGTGACTAGGGGGCGTGAGGGCGCAACGATTGCCTCACCCTCACGCGCTCGGCCTCCGCTTTCGCGAGCATTACTGCTTCGCAGAAGGCGGTGACGGCTTCCCATTCCCTCTCGCTCCACACCATGGCCTGAACCAAGGCCGGACGCGACAGATCGCCACGGCCGAACGCCGCCACGAGGACACGGCGGTGATCCGCCCAAGCCGGGCAGACCTCCACCGTATGCTCCACCGCGTCCTCCGGTTGATCCACACAATGGTAACACCCGGGCGTTTCCTCGCGCCTTATCCGAAAAAGGGACCTCCCGAAACAGCCATGTCCGGTGAGAACCTGCGCAGGCGGAAGGTGAGGACGTCATGGCGCCTCTCTATCCACTCCTCAAGGAGAGGACTTACCGCCGCAATTGTGGCGTGCCCTGACCTAAATAAGACCTGTCTACGATCATTTACACAACTGTATATACCCATTCAAAGGTATCTCAATAGCAGAAAGGTGAGTAGTTTTATTTCTGTAAATTTTAATAACGTGACATGTAAACAGATTTCTTTTGAAGTCACTACGCAAAGAGGTTATGTTTTTGACCTTCTAAAATAAATACAATAACACATAAGGTGAGGCATATGTATATACCTAAGGCACATACGGACTTAACAATGGTTGTGATGATAGTAGGTTCAGTAAATAGTCCGATAGTAAATACACCTTGAGAACCTATTTAGCCAAACAGCCGGAAAATAACGATCGTAGTCTAGTTTGACGTAAACCGTGTAAAGTTTGAACACCGTAGGTATACTGGAAGTGACATACAGGATCAAATTAAATTAGCTAGCGAAACTCCACAGAGGTGGTTGATATCAATATCTAAATATGACAAAAAGAAAAAAAAATGATGATTTTTTTGGGGTCAACTTGAGTATTGAAAATCAGTTTGTTTTTTTTTTTGTAAACTGCGCATACTTGTTTGGTATAAATATCTAAACACGATTAATGAAAAAAACTGATTTTCCAAACTCATACTTGAAGTAACTACAACAGCTGAGATCAAAAACCCAAAAAAAAATCCTCAATTTTAAGCTATTGCATAGCTTCTATCGCGAGCCTTGAGCGCGGGGACCGGAGCCAGAAAATCCGTAACGAAAAAAAACCTCACGTACCCCACTCCGACGGGCACGGAGGTGTGGCTTGAAGGCCGTGCATTGTCTAACGTCGTTTCTTTTCGGCAGTCTTCGACACGGTGTTTGTGTGCGTGCAACTAGACGTATTGTACGACTCTACGAAGCTCGCACGAATCGAGACGAGCTGCTCCGAAATCGGACGAATACATAAGCAGCTGTTTATGAGAAAGTATATAGGTGTATAGGTATTTATCAAAAAGTGTAACTTGAATTAATATTTATTTCCATTTACTTTCGTACCATTTATCATTTACCAGTCTGACACCATACATTTATTATAATCACCACTATCTTAAAACTCAATATCCCAATATCTCGGAAACGGCTGGGAATATCAAAATTCTGACCAAATTCCCCCCCCCCCCTACAACACCACTGTCAAATAGTACATACATACAGACAAGCCCCTTTGACCCCCCTTTTTTGACCCCCTCTTTTTCGACCCCAATATTAAGTTGTATTATATTTATGTGGGAATGAATGCAGATGTAATAGAGGGAACGGAACGTAAGTGAAGGACTGAGTGAGTGAGTGAGAGAACGAGGAGGAAGAGAGGAACGAATGGAAAAAAAAACGAGAAGAGGACGACTTATGGTGCGGTGTGCAAACAGATTGTTAACGCTAAAAATATTAAAAATAAACGTTCGTCTTAGCATTACAGTGGTTTTTATTGGTACTCGAATCTCAAACACTACATTTATTTATATTTAAATCAATCCCACTTATATATGGTCCCGGGACCCCCCCGCGTCACCCCTTTTGACCAACCCCTCCACCCGTCCAGGGCTACTTCACCCCCCCGGGTCTTAACTTTTGAACCGGAGGTCGTAGAGGTATCGAGTTTGGGGTCTTTGGAATCGGCAGTAAAGGGCCTATCTTTTGGCCCCGATAAGGTTAGGGTAAAGCGCCCCATTTTAAATTTATTTTAGATTTAAAATAAAAAAAATCTTATTTCTTATTCTTATACAAAATGCTATGCAATAGCTTTACCGCGGCAGTCCCCGAGTGCCACACGTCTTTTTTTTTTAAATCATTTTGTCTTGTTTAGATATCGATTCCCACCACGTCTGCGGAGTGTCGCTAGCTAATTTTAATTTGATCCTGTATGTCACTGCCAGTATACCTACAGCGTATGAACTTTTCACGGTTTACGTGAAACTAGACTAGCGAAACTCCTCAGACGTGGTATCCACCACGTCTGAGGAGTTTCGCTAGCTAATTTAATTTGACCCTATAAATGATATTTGAATCTACATAAATCCATCCTAATCCTAACTTCCTAACTAATATATTGTTTGTTGATTTGTTTGTTTGTTTTTTACTCAATCACGCTAAAACGGCTGGACGAATTTGGAAGAAATTTGGCACACAGTAGACCATGATCTGGGTAAGGACATGGGTCAACTTTTCATCCTGGATCGCAGATGAAGTCGCGGGCAACAGCTAGTAGTATTATAAATGCGAAAGTAATCTCTTTCTGTCTGTTTGTCACCTTTTCTCGCCTTAACTGCTGAACGGATTTCGATAAAATGTAGCTCATAGGTACAGTCACGGACTTTAATTGATGAGCCACTTGCGACTGTTTGTATTTTAGACGTGTATAGCAAATCGGGTTTAGTCGGTTATACTAGTACATTGTACAGAGTGACTCAAAATCAACCAATTGCAGGTCTAGCAACCGTTACCTAGCGACAATTGTTTTAGCGTAGCGATAGTAACGTTAGCGTACAGAAAAATTATGATTGGACATTTCGACATCGGAAGAACTCGGACCCACGATTTTATCCGAACGCGCAGCGACCAAGATGACGTTCAAGACAATTATAATAACTGTTGCACATAAACCAAAATAACACTTAACTGCCGCCTTCTTGGAAGAATTTATTATGAATTTTATTAACTATTTCTGTTTTAGATATTACAAATGTCATAAAATTCGCTAAGCTAAAAAAAAAGTCAACCTTTGAAAAATTGTTTTATTTCGTTTAGCAAGCAATCAGTCACTCTCTTCGGATAGGTTTTCAGAAATAACGAGTATTTAATGAGCTCTAATTTAAAGAAGGTCAGTATCAAATAGATTGGATAAACATATGCAACATTTTATTGATTTATCTTGGACAACTTAGTACTCCACATTCAACCTCTATGGATAAGACTATTTCCGATTATTAGTAATTTGTCATCTTGTCCACGAGCATGCGGTTTGACTTCGTGTTTAATCGTGTAATCTTGTGAATGTATAAAACTGCAAAATTTAAAAGTTTGAAAGTGGTCATCAATTAATGTCCGTGACTGTACACCATGTCTTGGGTTAGGACATAGCATACTTTTTATCCCGGCTGTACGTTCCTGTGGGATAATTTACGAGCACCACGCGAGCGACTCTGCGGGCACAAGCTGGTAGCTCCTTTCCGGACATCCAATAACTATATCCTGGGTGACTTCAAATCTAGAATGAATAAGTTACATCTAGGCAAACGTGCACCATCGCCGACCCCATCATCCCTTACCATGAGGTGACGTAGTGGTCAAACGCGAGCCAAGCCATGAATAAGCATCAAAGTTGTTTATTTTCCACTGTCTAGTAAACACTTGACAATATCGTTATACTTCACTACCGCATATTCGCAGATAATGCCGATATGTGTCGAGTATAATACTTTATCTAAAACCCAAGTACTCCTGAGTGGTGACTAAAGGATTAAGTGATAGGCAGCAGGTTTCACGAGGGAACTTCGTGATTCGGTTTTATTTGCACTCTGAAGTTGCATGGACACTGCAGAAGTAAACAATAATAACCGTTACTTTGGCAACCGCCGTGCATGTATGAATAACCAGCAGCCAAATTGCGTCACCGTAGGCGCGGGCCTGCGGACGGCGAGCAATGGGCAGCTCGCCGTCCGGTAAGGACCAGGCCCGGGTCGATGGCGCGTTGTGTTCCACGCGCACCTCACAGAGATGTTAGCATACTTGACTGGGTCCGATAGGGCCGATGCCTGCCGGGGTCGCGGATTGTTCGAAAGAGTTACCGTGGCCCTGGCGCACAGGCAACTGAAGGAACACGGGTGGGTTTTAGTCAGTAAGAGTCTGACACGCCCTTCCGCTCTGCCCAGAGCGGGAGAGCTCATTTGATGATTACCCACACAAAAAAAAAAACCCCAAATTGCGTAACACATGATCAGTCACAATCTGAATAATTTTGAAGCCTATTGCCAATCCATTGCTTCACATGTTTGAAAAATTTGTCTGCTCAACAATGTAAATAACACAATGAATGTTGTTGAACTGTCAAAATGAAAGCCATTCTTACTGTTAGTGAGTTACGTAATTACCCTGCAGATGTATGAACGTTAACGACACAAAAGGAGTATGTAAGGACCGGAGCAGGTGGCGTTCTGTAGTTTCTTCCTACCGCCATGGGAAGAAGGTGTGAATTTATGTATGTACGTTTGTACTTCGACTATAGCAAGGTTCTCATGATTTTAAGGCCCGCTCCCTCTCACAGAGAGCAGGCCTGTGTTCCAGCAGTAGTAACATTATAGACTAATTATATAAGTATGTTTCGTATATTTATGAAAATATTATGTATGTAAGAAATAATCTACATCTTTTTAATAAAATAAGTGATAGACATGATTTTAATACTAGAAATAAAGATAAAATAGATCAACCATTTTTTAGATTATCTAAAGAAAATACATCTTTTATGGGGTACTGTGTTAAATGTTACCACAAAATACCTTGTGATATATTGCAATTAAATGAAAGAAAATTTAAAACTCATATTAAAAGTACACTTTGTAAACAAGCATATTACAAATTAGAGGATTATATCCTAAATAAGAATGCTTGGAAACATGCTGGTCCTGCTCCATAGGACATTCTAGAGTCTAGACAAAATCAAACTGGTTGCTAATTTAATTGTATAATTTATAATTTTTATGACATTGTTTTTTACATTATGTAACTACTTTAACTCACACACTAAATTATTACTTTTGAAATTTTGGAAAAATCATTTACTTTTCAATATTTGTAAATATGTGAGCACCATGTATCTATCTCATAATTAATTTACCTGTCATGCGTTATATTTAATTGTTTTTACCTATTGTGGTATAGTAATTTTATTCTAGGTGCATCGTTTTCACATATAATTAATGTATACATAATATTGTAAAACATTTTTAAAAGAGTAACGGTGGAGTTTCATGCCCACTCTTCTCCATACGAAACTAACTTTTGGAAGGGGCAACTAGAATCAATTCTATTTTTTTGTAAATTTTGACGTTCAAAAGTGCCTTTTATGTGCCTATTTGAAATAAATGATTTGACTTTGACTTTATGCAAGGTTTTAGGAGGCGAAAGCTTTCTGTGAAGGAGCTCCTCCAGGGAAGGACTATCATTATACCAATTTCTGCCGTCAAGCAATGATGCTGTGTTTCAGAATTAAGGGTGCCGGTGTAATCAGTCTTACCTGATGTAACTGAATACCAGTATTTTATGGAGCCACTGCCTATCTGACCCCTCCTTATGACCGGTGGTCAGACTATCGGGCTTTTGACTATACCCATACCTACCACTGATTGTGGAGCTCAGAAATTTAGTCCTTCCATGTCAAAAAACTGGTATTCAGTTGCTTCCGGTTAAATTGGCAGCTGACCCCACCTTATCAAGTCATGATGGATGAATCACGATGTATTTCACCAACGTTAACTCACTCATACCTTTTGGACTTCTGGTCACACACTACCAAACACACACACGCACACACACCCCAACAAACACTCGTATGCCACAACTTATATATATACATACACACCCACACACACACAAACACACTCCTTTTGTTTATAATTTTTGTTTGAAAAATATTAGTTAATAGTTATTTATGTTCAGAATTTATTCAAAATTAAATTGTATAAAGAACTATCCTAGTTGATCCGAAGCAAGGTGATGGCATTCGTGATACAGGGAAATCCTAGTACGAGTGCCCAAGCACTCCTTTGACACCTAAGTGCACATTACTTGAGACCAAATTTGTTTTTAAGAAGATTTACTGTACCCATTCTTCTTTCTCGTAATAAAGATTTATTTATTATTTAGCAAAACATTTGCATTGACCAGAAGAACTCATGTAGAACGCTATTGACAGAAACATATTTTTGGAGACTGGCTGTTTTTTGGCCACAAATAAATAATTATTGAGATCAATCAATCTGCCTAGGCTTTTTTTTTTAATACGACAGGCCTGCTCTTGACCTCGACCTTCCCAAGTACGTTGGGGTCTGTCCAGTCCAACCGGGTTTAGCTAATACCAGTATTTTACATGGAACGACTACCTACCTGACCTTCACAACCCAGTTACTGGGTAACACGATACCCCTTGATAAGGCTGGTTCTCAGACTTTGGGCTTTTGACAACCCGTAACATTGGTCCCGGCTGTCATTCGTAGATCTTTGACAGCAAAGATCTACGAATGACAGCCGGGACCAACGGCTTTACGTGCTTTCCTAGGTACAGAGGGGCCTCGTTATGTAATTGATGGTCACCTATCCACGGACGGACCTCGACAAGCGTGGCTAAACCTTGAATATCGACCCTTGCGGTTTTTTTTTTGGGTGGGAAATCATCAAATGACCTTTCCCGCTCTGGGCGGAGCGGGAGGGCGTGTCAGATTCTTACTGACTAAAACCCACCCGTGTTCCTTCAGTTGCCCGTGCTCGCCGTCCACAAGCCCGCGTCTACGGTGGCCGGGAGTCGGCTATCGACTCCCGACGCCCAGCGTGTCTCCTCCTGCGGCGACTAGGGGCGTGACGTCGCGACCCGTGCGGCTGTTATTATTTAGCCACGAGTCCTTCATGTAATAGTTAATAATGAATTATGCCATTTTTCTATGTGGTTTGAGTAGGTACCTATTATTAAGTATTGTGTGTACTAGGTAAGTAAGTACGTAACATTATTTAAAAAATGAAAATCTATTTATTGCTGTTATTTAAATATTTACTAATGAAGAGGCAAAGACCTTTAGCCATACAGCCTTGGCAATGTTGTTTATCTCTATTAACCGTGTAACATTTTCTATCAATATTTCGCTTTTGGTTTTTTTTAATTCCGTGGTTGCTCATCTTGTTTTGCGTCTTATTTCAGGCATTTATTAGAAGCGAGACCATATATTGGAAGAGGAGTGGCGGCCCAGTGTAAATGGCTGCCACTTTCGAGTTTTAAGTCGTAGGTTCGAACTCAGGCGGGCCCTTTACTATGTGTAAATTATTTCCAATCCACTACTCTCAAAACGGTGAAGTAAAACATCGTAAGGAAACCGGCATGTCCTGGAACCGAAAATCGAAGACATTTGACATCCTTCACACTGGGACCGCGTGGTGGATTACAGCCCCCTCCCTCTGACACAGAGGAGGCCTGTGTCCCAGCGGTGGGAACATCATAGGCTGGATATGCTATATGATAAACATATATTAGAAGAGAGGTTTGGTGACGTTGAGAGGATGAATGAAGGGCGACTAAAAAAGGTATTTACAAGGTAGATGTGAGTGGAAGCACGACGGGACGCCCTAGGAAGACATCTAGTGACCTTATTGGTGATTTTCTTCAGAAAGGTCAGGTGCGTAGTACTCACAACCGGCGTGCGTGTATGACCAGATGTATGAACGTAAACAAGGCAAAAGGAGTATGTAAGGATCTATAGAGGTATGAGGAACAGGGTGTAAAGTTCACTCACACTCTATAGAAAAGGGAGGACCCTCCGACCAGACGGGTGTTGTGTCTGGTGGGCAACTGCCCGACGGTTGATGTCGGGACGTTGTATATATGCTAGTCGCGCGGTAAACTCTGATTGCGCGATGCAGGATTTGCGTGACGTCAGTATGACGTGTAGCTCGCATGTGGCGATGTTGATACCGCTACAGATCGTAGCAGGTGGCGTTCTGAAGTTTCTGCCTATCCCCATGGGAAGAAGGTGTGAGTTTATGTACCTATGTATGTATGTATATTAGTAAGCCTTTCTGCAATGGTTGTCTCTGTCAGTTTGTATTTTATTATCAAAATACCGTATCAATGTGATACCACCTACTTTATTAAAACAAATAAATTTTCCAAAAGCGTGAAGTAACCGTCTTAGCGTCTGAAGTTTTCCTACGAAACCATGATGTAAATAAACATTATAACGGAGCTATTGTTGTTAACAAAAAGTTGTCCGTTTGTCTGTGTGGCCTTCCAAAAGTAATGTGGTGTAATGAGTTTTCATAATCCGATTTCTTTCTGTTTTACGTTTTCCGTCTTATAAAGCGTAAGTATTGGATTGAACAGTAGTCTTTAAAGAAGAGAAGACTATTTCTTACAATTGCAGATCGTATCGTGATCAAGAATTTTAAACACAATGTACCGTGAAACGTAACTTTAGGGAAAATTTAAAGGTACATTCTAGGAGACGGCGAAGACGAAGAAGAAAACCGTGACACGTGGTTCCACTGAATCTGAGCGATGGGGAACCTCACAGCCCACCGATACAACCCGCACGTAATTTTTCGTAAATTAACGAAATGACGTTGGTTACAAAGTTACCTATTTGATCATAACAACAGCTTTGTACACGTGGGATAAAAAAGTAGTAAGTATAGGCACCTAAGTTAACTAAAACTTATGCTTAGACTTTGTAACATAATTATCAGGTAGACTACATAAATACGAAAAACTTTATTCCGTCAGTCACAAATACGCATTTCAAAATACTGATTTTCATAATTCCGAATGGTTCAAAATTCGTAATATAACAACTCCGATTTATCATTAATCCTATTTTTATAATTCCGAAATTTCAATATTCCTAACATTTATAATTACTATTCTCAAAATACCGAGTTTCAATAGATCGAATAACAAAAAGTCCGACTTAATGATAATTCGAAATATCAAAAATACGAATTCCGAAATAAAAACGCCTTGTAAAACTGTAACCTAATTTAACCCAAATGATTCACCAACAATAGAGGGGATCTGGAAATGGTCTGAAATGGTCACAGTTCTAACCTAACCTAACCCAAAGGATTCAATAACAGTCGATGGTACTCGACGCAGGTGTATATTAGAAGAAGAAAACACAAAAAAAAAATATTAGTACACAAATATTAATAACAAAGTAGAGGTTTTTAAATTACATTAAACGTTACAGATTTTGAATTTCTGAATATTATACTAATTGAATCAGAATCAGAATCCTAATTTTAGCAGTTTATTCGAAGTATTGAAAATCGAAATGTCGTTTTTCGGACCGAGAACCCATCGAGAATTTGATTCTTCGAACGTATCAAAATCGGAATACAATCAAACCGCATTTACCACTTTCGGTAAAATAAATTTCGTGATTTTTTATAATAGACATTATAATTCTTAGGTATTATTAAATTCGGACTTTTGAAAATCGGAACATCGAAATTCGGAATAAAATATTTCGGAGTATTTGGGTGTTCCCATAATTATCACAATCAGCTAATGGTGACTTATCAGATAAGTGGCCAGAAAAGACTGACATAAATAAACAACTCAATGCACGCTCTTTCCGAAAAACTTTTCCATAAAAACACACAAATAAGACCTGTTAACATATTTTATTACGTTACTGTCCACCTTATCAGTAGGACTATTCCGTTTGTGTGATACCATGCAAAAATAACAGAAGGACAAGCGAATGTTAAGCGAACATTATTTTCTTCAATAACATCATCCATGGACCAACTTCACCCAATGGTGGGCGTAAGCCTCTCCCTTGTAGTAATGTCTCTTCTTTGCTAGTTTCATCCAGAGCGCAAACTCAAACTCAAAGCATTTATTTCAAATTGTCAAGGGCTCGCGGTCGCGAGTCGATCGGTCAGAAAGATGAAGCTAGTTGCCCATTCCAAAGCGTAGTAGGTACCTATGAAGAAAAACGGGCAAAAAAAACTCCACGGACACTTTTTTAAATCAAAATATCGTTACAAAAAATTGGTTACATCATTCAATTACACATGTGAACACGATGTAGAAAGACTTGTACGTTAAAAGCGTCCATACGATAAAAACAAAAAAAAAACAATTTAGAAATCAAAATAAGACGTGGCAGCTAAGAGATGACCAGTACCTAATGAAGGCAGAGACAATGGGACGTACTTCTATCTACGATAACGATGATGGCAAAGTAATAATATATTGGGCGGACATAAGCTATCGAAAAGCTTAGGGCAACAAGGTCATCCGCAACCGGCGCTTCTACATCCAGTTCTTGAATGCCACTCAGTCGTAGCCTCACTCCACCTGTCATCACCAAATGTCCTGCCCAACTTTGTTCCATCTCTCGTTTCCTAACGGCAAAGACCTTTGTGCGTCTTTGGATCTCGACATTAAAAGCTAGAATAGCCTTTCAGCTTAGTTTCTAAAGTACTGCTACGTAACACTATCCAATTTCCAAGTTCTTCAAACTCTCAGTAACTACTGATTCGTGAAAGTAATCTTTGCCAAGTTCTTCTTCAATAGAGTATTCAGAAAGGCAGTTTTTCATGATATGAAAATTAAAGCACTCGTATTATAGTCTTTTCCCAACTATATTGGGGTTGGCTTCCAGTGTTACCGGATGCAGCTGAAACCCGGTATTTTATATGGAGCAACTGCATATCAGACCTCCACAATCCAGTTATTGGGTTTCACGAAACCAATAGCACTATCGAATAGCCAAACCTGGTTAAGAATAACTCGGAAACTAGACATAAAGTGGACTTTCTGTCTCGCATTTTAGGTCGAATACCATCGTACCACCACGGTATCGCGTAGCGGTCACGCGATAGCAAATATCGTCCACGTCAGCGCGCGCGCCGTTATCTGTTTGTTAATACGTTGCTACACGTCATGCAATGTCGCTATGTCGTCTGATATTATCATTATCTTATTTGTTTATGTTTGCGCAATCATCTACGATATTTGCTTTAGCCTACCGTATTAAGGAACACTTTGTACTTAAATATGTCTTAATGTTAGATAAGTAGGTACGTAAGAAGAAATGAGAGGGACGTCAAGGAGTAGTAGAATGTTGTACTACTTCTAGTATAGCATCCTCTGGCTATAGTAGAGTTTTGTCATGCTTATATCTAGGGTAGCCAACTGTTTTTATATCAAATATAGTATTTTCGAAGCCATTGCCTGTAAAAATACAGCAGATGAAAAAAAAAAACATAATTAGGTAAGTGCATGTTTTTTGCTACTTTGATCCTTTATTAACAGGTTAATTGAAGTGAAAACTTATTTAGGCGCGTAGCACTTTTTGGGTGAACAAAAATCATGGAACTCGGGTCATCGTCACCAAACGCTTTCCATGAGCTATATGTATACTGTGTATATATGTGTACTTTTTGGGTGAACAAAAAGCGTGAAACTCGCGTCATCGTCACCGCACGCTTCGACGATATAATTCACAAGTTACTTAGTTTTCACTTCTATAGGCAGTCCCCAAAGACTGCCCCGCATATTTTTCTCATAACTATTATTAAAATCTAAAAATAAATTACGGTTACAAAATTCAACTTTTACGAGTTTAATACTGGCCCTATTGCGCTCATCTCGCCATTTTGTATTCAGCACTTAAAATATGCGCCTAGTAAAAGCTGAAGTTTCTGGTATAGAAAGAATAAAAAAAAAGAAAAAGAAAGAATAAAGTTTATTTGGACACAGTACGTGAAACACAAAACTCAAATAATAAAACCCCCGCCGCCGCCGCCGCCGCCGCCGCCGCCGCTTATGTAAGTCAGACCCTTCGTTTGATTGACTACCTATTAATTTACTAGCATTACTAGTATTAACCAACCAACTTGCTTCGAAACGACAAATTTTTTGTAGAAAATCTAGTTGGGTGATAAATTGTTAAGTCTGGGAGCGCTATGAGTAATGAGTATGTAATCTCCTATTTTAGCTATTTTTATTGCTTTAAGCTTAGCGGTACCCCGCCGCGACATTATAGCGCCATTTTAACGAGCAAACCTTATCGTGCCATCCATCAATTTCTATACCTAATTAAAATATATGGTGTTACTCAATCGAATTTGATTGCTAAACGATAGGCATTATTTTTGATTTTTTAAATGTTCGCTTTTCTTTTTTGGTTTGAGGTTTTATTAAATTTTAAATTTAATTTTAATTTTTAAATTTTTAAACTTAGTTTAATTTTGTTTTGTATATGAGTTAACGGTTGTGAGAGTTTTTCAGGGTATATTTAGACACCACATCAAATAGCTTTGCAGAATCAGCTTATCGTGTTGCCACCATTGCATTGTATGTAGAATTAAATACTGATCAAAACGAAACCAAACACGATATATCTGCTATTATTTTTTCAAGAGTGTACTGGTGTGCTGGATATTCTGGCTGCAGCATCGGACCAAGAATTCCATAATCTTGCATATTTATATAGCGTACATGAGTGTTTCAAATTATAGATCACACATATGTGTGAAAGTCTTTACTTTCACACATATGTGTGATCTATAATTTGAAACATAATAAATGCTGCGGTATGGATCTTAGACGCATAATGGGTATTTACTTTTAAATACCCATTATGCGTCTAAGATCCATACCGCAGCTAACAAGAGAGCTGATTACCTTGAAACGGCTGAACCGATTTTGATAAAACATGTCTAAGAACCATCGCTAGAAAACCTGCTTTCAAATAAAAAAAACCGCATTCAAATCGGTTCACCCGTTTAAGACCTACGGTGCTACAGACACACACACACACACACAGCGGTCAAACGTATAACACCCCTCTTTTTGCGTCGGGGATTAAAAACAGATTACGACTGCGTTTCGTTTTACACTTATTTTAATATAATAATGTTATTTAAATTTCATCGAAAATATCTAGTAGTTTCGCCTACTACATTTTTTTTTAAATATATTATTTAGGTCTCTAATATATAAATAACATAATATGATACTATATTATATGAAAGCAGTGGTGGCCCAGTAGTAACGGCCGCGACTTACTAGTTGTAGGTCGTAGGTTCGAACCCAGACAGGCGCTTTACTTTGTGTAAATTATTTCATAACCACTGCTCTCAAAACGGTGAAGGTATACACCGTGAGGAAACCGGCGTGTCCAACAACCAAAAATTCGAAGACATGTGAGATCTACCAACCCGCACTGGGCCCGCGTGGTGGATTACGGTCCACTCCCTCTCAACGAGAGGAGGCCTGTGTCCCAGTAGTGGGAAAATTATAGGCTGATTATGCTACTATATTATATTATATATATATTAGGGTTGGCAACTCTAGCTATACCTGCACTTGTCACACCATCCAGTTTGCGATGCGAGGATACAATTTTATGGCTTTTTATGTCTCACTACACATTCATCCTTGCAAAAAGCTGTCCAGGGCAAGCACTACCCTGCCGGGGTCGCGGATTGTTCGAAGGAGTTACCGTGGCCCTGGTGCACAGACAACTGAAGGAACACGGGTAGGTTTTAGTCAGTAAGAGTCTGACACGCCCTTCCTCTCCGCCCAGAGCGGGAGAGGTCATTTGATGATTTCCCAACCAAATAAAAACAATAAAAAGAGCAAGCACTACCACCATAGCTAGTTACATTTGTATCTATGTTACATTTATGATACTTACGTACATTTTTATTTAGAAAAAAAGAAAGAAAATACGTTTATTTGCGGTAAACATGACGCATAGAAAAACACACAAATACAAAAAAGAACAAGTTGGGGGAAAATATGTGTTTAATATGGGTTTCTTGTAGATATTTGTACTACGGGGGTTACTCTAATCTGTAATGTTGTGCATGTACACATAAATAAATAGCTGTTCTTGTCGCCAACTCGCCAATCATAACTGTACCTATGCCCATTTAAAACTGACGGTGATTTACAGCAAATATTTTTGAAAAAGTTTATTTTAATTTAAAAAAACTTTGTTCGAGACGTAATAATGCCCAGACAATGATTCAGACTTCTTTGACAGTTTTCTGAAAATCCTTAATTAACGCAATTACTCACTCGAGACATAAGTAGCTGGTATTGTTTAAATATACCTAAGTCATCTGATCATAACAATTTATTGCCTAATTAAAACTCTTTAATTAGAAAGTGACTATGATTGACAGAGACAGTACCTACTATTGGTGATAACTGTCCCCGTTGGTCTCGTGGTTGCAAGCACGATTGCTGAGCGTGGAGTCCTGGGTTCGATTCCCAGGTCGGGTAAAATGTTAATGGGTTTGCCATTAAGAATTTCTTAGTAACAACTCGGAGTTAGGCGGTGAAATATTAGACTGACATGCACCTCGTTTGTCCAACAGATACGCGATTTGATATCGCCTTACCGACTTAGCTTTGTATGTAACGCCCCCAGCTAGGTGGACCGAAAACTAATAAAGGCAGCTGTGACAGACTGGACGTGGACGGCAGAGTACCGGGTCTTGTGGCACAACTTCGAAGAAGCAGAACCTATGGCTCCTCCAGTTGTGCCACAAGACACGATTCTTTGCCGTACACGTCCAGTCTGTCCCAGCTGATATATGCACTGGCAGGGTCGCGGGTTTGTCCGAAAGGGTTACCGTAGCCCTGGTACACAGGCAACTGAAGGACGGGGGCACGGGTGGGTTTTATTCAGTAAAAGTCTGACACGCCCTCTCGCTCCGCCCTGACCCGGAGAAGTCATTTGATGATTTCCAACGCAAATAAAAAGGTGATATATATGCAGTCAGAGAGGCATAAAATATATCAACCAGGCAAGTAGATCGATCGTATAGTTTATATTAGAACACTAATTTATCACCCATCAGGCCATACTGCGGATGAGTGCAACCTAGAGGGCACGCAAATAGGTTAGATAATGATAACCAAAGTAGCTGATAACATCGTCTCTTATAATATAGATAAGGGTTTATTTTTATCTGTTATCTCTCCGCAAACTGGTTGAGTGTTATTTTTAGCTACTTCATTGTTAGTCATAATGTTTTTTGGGTATTTTCAGATTTTTTTAACTTTAGACGAGTCAGCCCCGGATCTTCAATTTTTTTTAGGCGGGGCAAAAACTAAGGAATGTCCCCCCCCCCCCCCCTTATATTTATTTTCACCTGGTCATCTATATAATTTCAGCTATCAGATGTCCACTAATTGATTGACATTTAGACATAGCTTACTTATGCCTTCCGGAAACAATGCATCCATCACTGTTCTTTCTGTGTTAAGCCTATTTATTTACCGATATGTAGACATGAACGTGTAGGATATATATTTTATACACAGCACAGGATAGGATTTAAAATAAAAATATGTATAATAAAAATAAAAATCAAATATATTATTGCATTTGTGAATTGAAATTACAATTTGACTCTTCGAGCTTTTTGTTCAGCAAATAAATCTATGGCCTTGTCATAATTTAACTCGTGTGCAATTCGATTTTCTATCGCTAAGATTGCAAGACTCGATAAGACTTATAGAAGATCGCAATTTTTTTTTTTTTTTTTTTTTTTTTTTTTTTTTTTTTTTTTAATTTAATTGTGGGGAAATGCCGCCGATATCCAGACAATTTTCGTTTTACAAAAAAGGGCAATTCGTTCTATCTATAAATTAAGTCCCAGACACTCCCTCAGAGATAAATTTAAAGAGATTAATATAATTACTGTGCCTTCTCAGTATATTTATGAAAATCTTTTGTATGCACATAAAAATATTAATCTGTTTAAAAAATACAGTGATATCCACAATATAAATACTAGAAACAAACACAAATTTATTGTTCCTACAACCAGGCTCAAGAAAATAGGTGGCTCGTTTAGATGCCAATGTATACGTTTTTATAATAAACTTCCTAGCCACATTCAAGATCTAAGCTTTAATAAATTCAAATCTTTTATAAAACGGAAACTATGCCAGAAAGCCTATTATACTGTGAAAGACTATATTGAAGCAAATCTTGACGACGTAAATAACGCCCTACTGCAGATCCAAAATTGGTTCACTGCTAATAATTTAGTATTAAATGGGAATAAAACTAAGTGTATTAGATTTTCCTTACCAAATGTCAAAAGTACAAATTGTGAGATATTATTAAATCAAGAGAAACTAGAATTCGTCGATAAAACTGTTTTCCTGGGCATCACGCTTGACTCAAGGCTTCAATGGGGTCCTCATTTAACATCCCTTGCAGGACGGCTAAGTTCAGCAGCATATGCTGTGAGAAAAATCCGTCAATTTACTGATGTAGGTACCGCGAGGCTAGTCTATTTTAGTTACTTCCATAGTATTATGTCGTACGGTATTTTACTATGGGGACGGGCTGCAGACGTCGAGTCTATTTTTATTCTGCAGAAAAGAGCCATCCGAGCCATATATGGCCTCCGCAGGCGCGACTCTCTAAGGGAACGGTTTAAAGATATTAACATCATGACGGTACCTTGTCAATATATCTATGAAAACATCATGTACGTAAGGAAAAATCTACATCTTTTTAGTAAAAGAGGTGAAAGACACAATTATATCACTAGAAATAGGGATCAATTAGTTCAACCAGGTTTCAGGCTGGCTAAAGTAGACTCATCTTTCATGGGGTACTGTTTAAAATGTTTCAATAAAATACCTCCCCATATTCTTCAACTGAATGAAACTAAATTCAAATCTTGTATAAAACGCACACTATGCAGCCAGGCATATTATAAGTTGGGGGATTACATCGCTGATAAAAATGCTAGGCTCAACGCTGGTCCTGCTCCACAAGGGCGCATAAAATAATTGATTAGCATTTGAAACTACTGTTGGAGCTGCTGAAGATTTTAAAAACTTATCTTTGCATTGTATAAATTCAATGTTTTAGTATTGTATAATTGCATAGCACAGGTGTGAGTACTATGCACCTACTATAAAGCTACCATTTAATAGGTTTTTCTTTCATTGACTTGAATGTGCCCTGGCGGCTGAGAGTTTGTCATGCTCACTCTAATGTCTCGCTGGTGGTGGCGTGTGTGTTGGATCATTAAGTTCCCTTCAAAATGGTTGAGCTGAATGGTGCTGATCTATGCGTCATGTTCGTGAACGGGCGCCGTCAGTGGGGACTGGTCATTTCTTGGCTGCCACGGCTTATTTTAATTTAATTTAATATTTGAATTGCTTTTGTCTTTTTATTACGGACGCTTTTAACGTTCTGCATCGTTCTCACATGCATAATTTCAACATGAACGATGTAATCAATATTTTGTAACCATTTTTTGATTTAAAAGAGTGTCCATGGAGTTTCTTGCCCGTTCTTCTCCATAGGTACCTACTACGCTTTGGAATGGGTAACTAGCTTCATCTTTCTGACTGACCGACCCCTTGACAATTCAAAAGTGCCTGTAATTGGTTTATTTGAAATAAATGCTTTGAGTTTGAGTTTGAGAAGACAAAAAGGCTTGGGATTGAGCTGCTCCAATAAATTTACATGGTGAATGTTGATTTTAATTTGCTAGCTATTTTAGACATGAATATTTACTGTAAAAAGTATTATATTATTTTCATTATTGAGAATATGAGGACTATGTGGGTCATTGTTTCAGTTATATTCTTGATCTGGCAGTTTAAGTAGTTTATGCGGCCTACCCAAATGTCCTTTCTTTGGTATTGTTCGTCGAATCGCTGAGCTCCTTAAGTTCTGAGTTGAGCTGCACGGTTACTGACAAATGCGTGCACTGACTGGACAGGTCCACTTAATCTGTGTGGTTCTTTCCTCAAAAGACCATTTCAGACACCAATCTACATGGTTCTCAAACATTATGTCCGATTTTTTTATATACACATTGACATTGTTGAATTTTATATACACAATGACATGAGTATTTACTTGTAAAGTAGTATGTTATTTTAATTATTGTGAATGTGAGGATTATGTGGGTCATTGCTTTTTTTTTCGCAGTTAATTTTTATCATGATCTGGCAGATTGAGTAATTTATGTGGCCTACCCAAATGTCCTTTCTTTAGTATCGTTCGTCGAATCGTTGAGCTCCGTAAGTCCTGACTTCCTGAGTTGAGCTGCACGATTACTGACAAATGCGTGCACTGACTGGACAGGTCCACTCAATCTGTGTGGTTCTTTCCTCAAAAGACCATTTCAGATACCAATCTACATGGTCTTCACATGATCTGACCAAGATTATGTCTGGACTTTAAAAGAGACTGTGACCTCTGAGTTTGTTTCGGCCTTTCTTCTCAGAGTAGTCAGATAGGAAACGCCGACCTCATCTAGTTTAAAAATATGATTGACGTGTAAAAGTGTTTGTACAAACCTACTTACAGAAATAAAATCATTTATCATTTATCAATTAGTTTTATTTTGCTAAAACTTCGCTCACAGCTTGCGGATGTGGTAGGAAGCGTAGAGTAAATTCGCAGGGAAATACAAATATTAGGAAAAGCATTCTGCAAATCATGCGCATAGATCTGTTGCAAGAGATAGAAACCGTTAGCCTTTTCTATATCACCAAATAAAAGCGGATCTTGTTCTTTAAAAACGTAGAGTTCCTGGCAGAATTTAACGGCGCTTAAATCTCGCTCGTATTTTCGAGCCAGATCTGCTCCATACTTTTGCAGTTCTTCAATTGACATTTTCAAAATATTAGTACCAATCAAATGTTCTTTTAATTTCTGGCTCGTATTTTCGAGCCCGATCCGGTCCATACTTTTGCAGTTCTTCAATTGACATTTTCAAAATATTAGTAGATACCATTAAGAAAAGCAAAATTCTAATTCAGCATGGTAGCACAATCAAATCTCTTTTTAATTTCTGATATGATTCGATCAAATACCATCATTATTTCTTTAGAAAATAGTTGAACAGGTTGGAGTATTTTTAATTCTTCACACATCTCATCAAAATGTTTTTTGCGTTTCGGAATTCGTTTGTTATGCAAAATACGGTCAACACCACTTTTTTCAGCAACTTCTTCAGCCTCTTTTATTCAATATCCCATTGGATTTTGTCTCATTTTTTGCAAAGTTTTGAGTCGCACTAGTGGTAGTGCGACGGAACGGGCAAGGATAACATTATCTTCTTTCTGAATTTCTGTATTCACTCGATTGGTTTCGCGGAGAATATTCGCCCAAATGGTTAAATTAAGAATAAATTTAAAATCCTTTATAGCTGTTAAGAGATGACCTGCCTCGTACTTAGCTTCTGGATCATGAGAAGTTTGCTTAACATCTTCTAAGGCTTCCGCTATTTCTGGAAAATTATTTAATAGGGCATTCACAGCAACATGTTTCGCCGACCATCTCGTCTGACTACTTCCTTTTAAATTTGTTTTAACGTATTTTTTCATAATGTCCCACCTAGTAGTAGTGGAGCCAACCAAAAAGCAATATACTTTTTGAATCAGTCCAAATAGGTTAATAGCTTCCTGGCATGATGAGGCAGAATAAACACGTACAAGATTTAAGGAGTGAGCCAAGCACGGTACGAAATCGGCCAGCTCATTCCTTTCTGCAATCCTGGCTTGTACTCCTTTATGGATGCCGGCCATATTGGACCCATTATCACAAGATTGGCCACGATATTGTCCAATATCTAAATCATGAACTGGTTTTTTTTCTAAAATCTGTTGATCATCATCCGTCGTAGTGACAATGAGACCTGAACTCATTGTCACGATTGCTTTAAGGCTAAAAGTAATAACATAATGCTCACTCAACACACATGTTATAATAATAAGTAAATCAGCTATACATTGGTAATGAAAGCACGTGAAGTCTGTCGTAAACACGCGTGTTATTGCTGCTCCCAGTCATGTACAGACTGCACGTCATTTGATAGTGCCTGTTGCTAACTGAAGATAATTCGACTACTAGCCATTAATAAAACCTGACAAGTATTAGTCATTCATGAATGGTGGGAAAAGGTAATAAAAGATAAAAAGGATATAAACAAAACACTTGACCATGTCATTACCAGTCATATAGGTAATCATGATGCAGCAAATTTTGTACGTCCTGTACTTAGAATACCTAGAATAGAATAGAATATAATGTTATGTTCCCCCTTTTCTTTTCCAATACTCAATACTCAATATTTTTATTGGTTTACCATAATGTGTACTTAGGTGGTAACTAATATAATTAAGATCATTATGGACCCTGTAGGACACAGCAAAAGGGTAGGAGAGAGGAAGCCCTGTTTTAGGAGATCATTAAATTGTTATATAATTAATCAAAGTCAGGAGATCGCGAAAAATATAGTAACATTTCTCTTACATAAGTATTATTTTATCTGAAAATGTACTTAAATATTTTAAATAATTTTTATATACCTGTACAAAATGTATTATAATTCTGTTTATTCATTTGTATAAATTGTTTTTCTTTGAATAATTATTATTGTTATATTATTTTTTCGTTCGTATAAGAATAATATTATTGTTGTTGTTGTAATAATTATTATTGTTATATTATTTCTTCGTTCGTTTTTTTCCTTCTTTTCTTGTTCTTTTACTTTTTTTTTTCTTTATGGAGCGATGTTGTTTAACGAGGCTTGCGGTAGGAGTCAACTGGTAGAAATCGTCACGTAACGAAAAAGCGTTATGCTCCCTCCATGCGACTTTCTCTCTCTGTCTCTTTCTATTATATATAAAGGGTGGCAGGAACATCAACGCGCAACCTGTTACCATGATTCTGAACAGGTTTAAAAAAAATCTAACCGGATGTAGCTGAGACCAGTATTTTACATCCGGAGTTACTGGGTAACATGATACCTCTTATTAAGACTCGTTGTCAGATTTTCGAACTTCGAACTAGTAACGACTGTCAAAGATCTACGAATGACAACTGGGACCAACTTAACGTGCTTTCCAAGGCACGGAGTGGTCCCGATATGTAATGGATGGTCACCCATCCACGAACCGACCGCGTCAAGCGTAGCGTAGCCTTCGATCGACCCGTGCGGCTGTTAACAGTATTATTACTTTCAAAAGCGATATTTTTAAAACTTTAATACCTACCCAGGATTATTTTGGACATTTGTCGTCACTCAATGGGTGTTCCCAAAAAGGTATAGGAATTACCAATATTGCACAATTGCAATAGTGAGCTCATGATGTAGCACTAACTGCGACTCCATGAAAATTATTTCCGTCTTAGTTGACTCAATTGACAATTGACTCAATTTCATAGAAATGTAAAGGACGACGTACAACTCGGAACAAAATGCAACTTTTCAAGAAGCATTAAGAGGCTTACAAGAGCTAAAGCGCGGTCACTGTCGGATTGCATAGAAAGGAAAGAGACGCGCGATGGCACAACACTGGTAATTTATTGCAAAATATGAAGCAATTATGGATTTACAAAGAAACTATTCATTGGACTAAAAAATTAAAACACTATTACGTTAGTATGTTACTTGTAGAGTAATCTGACAAAAATCTGAATGTTTGCATGTATATTAGTATGGTTTTTAATCATTAAAATATTTTTTCTATCATATCAAGTTAATTGTATTATGTTTTCAACACACTATCTAACTAGCATATATCCAGAAGAATATCATATATTTTTCTGATTTTGGTTACTGCAGTGGATCATATATTTTTAGACATAATAATTTGTGTTTAGGTCATGTAATCCCCTTAATGGCCAGACATGGATTGTGAATTGATAGGCTGAGCTGAGGTTGAGAAAGGACGAAACTGACTGACTTTTTCAAAATCATAATTATTACGAACACAAAGCGTCAAAGATTTCAACGGGCTGGAAATGATGGGGTTTATATTATAAACGATTATTATTAGAGACTTTTAAACGTCAAAAATGTATGGTTAAACAGTCGCTAATCATTACTTAACTTCAGCAACGTTTATAAATAAAGGGGTTTGTCTGCAAAAGAATCTTATTTAAAGCACTACATATTTCAAGGTGCATCCGAATGCGCAGTTAAGAAAATAATTCCACCTGGCTCGTTTAATTTGTCACCAAAACTACGCATTTCTTATAATTCAGTACGTCCTGAAAAATCAATGTGTAAAACGATCAAAGGAGGTTATTTTAACAGATGTTGCGCGTGCGCAGACAAGTAAACTGCCCTAGAAGGAGTGTAATATTTTTGATAACGAACCTTTTGCGTAGAATTTATAATCTGTTAAACTGTTGTTTATAAATGTTAATAACATGTTTATTGTTATTTGTTTAATTATTTGAAATGTTGTGTTGCATGGTAATTCGTAATTTTGTAAACATTACGAATGTGACGTCAGCTACTGACAGATAAATTAGTTATAATTGCATTGTAAAAATAAAAAACAACGAAAAAAATACCTGCCTTTACTGCTTAATTGTTACTAACTTGGATTGTGTAAGGTTGTTACATTGATTTGGCGAATAAAGACTTTTTTTTCTGTTTCATATAAGTAACTTGTATTGACTGACGCGCGACGACCTTAAAAGACTGGATGCGGAAGGCAGAGGACAGGGTGTTGTGCAGCAGCCTGGGAGAGGCCTATGTCCAGCAGTGGACTGTGATAGGCTTAGTTGATTGGTCTTGAAAGTTATCACCACAACACCGGGCGATGGCCTAAATTCCTGTCAATAAAGAAAAAAAAATTAAGAAAAAAGAGGGAAAATACTTGGCACATTTGCTCATAAAACTCATCAGAATCCGTGCCAATGACTCACTGCACAATAACATACAATTTACCAATAATTTTAATGCAGTCTCAATAACATCTAACATTACCTAATATTATTCCAAGAACAACGTTGTTTGTCAACGAAGAAGTTTGCTCCATATGGCCTTTATATTGTTTGTGAACCTTTAGTTTTAATTTAGACAAACAACCGTCTCTGCAGTTGTTTTTCATGTGATTCATCGGCGAAACTAATTGTTTACGAGGATAAGAAATAATAACATAACTACCTACCATGTTCTTTAATGGCTTTATTTGCGTATATACATGTTACGCAAATAAAGCAATAGAGCAGTGGTGGCCTAGGGCACGCCACAATTGCGGCAGTAAGTCTCCTCTTTGAGGAGTGGCTTGAGAGGCGCCACGGCGTCCTCACCTTCCGCCTAACCCAGGTCCTCACCGGACATGGCTGTTTCGGGAGGTTCCTGTTTCGGATAAGTCGGGAGGAACCGCCCGGGTGTTACCATTGTGTGGATCGACTGGAGGACACGGTGGAGCTTACGGTGGAGGTCTGCGCGGCTTGGGCGGATCACCGCCGTGTCCTCGTGGCGGCGTTAAACAAATATGAAGTGTGGTGGCCCAGTGGTAACGGCCGCGATTTACGAGTTATATGTCGCAGCTTCGAACCCAGACAGGCGCTTTACTTTGTGTAAATTAATTTCATCACCACTGCTCTCAAAAACGGTGTAGGAAAACATCGTGAGGAAACCGGCATGTCCTAGAGCCAAAATCTGGAGACATATAACATCTACTAACCCGTACTGGGCCCGCGTGGTGGAATACGGTCCACTGCCTCTCACCGAGAGGATGCCTATGTCCCAGCAGGTGAACTAATTCATTGGGAAATTCCTTGAAATTAATTGTATTAAAATTACTAGCTTTTTCCCACGGTGTCTGTCGTATAGTCGTATCCATTGACGAACAAAAACAGTCGGATGGAACTCTGCTAAGACAAAACTGAGTCCCGTTTATGTGTGAGTGTTGCCGTTTGCGCGCGTAAAGGCTCGTGCACACTGGCGCGACGCGTACACAAAGGCACCGCGTGCAGCGCGACGGGCGGCGCCTTTGTGTCGGGCTGTCGCATCGCGCCTGTTTGTGGGATCCTTAATGGCTGACCGTCGCCTCGTCGGCGTCGTCGTCGGACGCCCGACTAATGTGTTAATGTGTGCGTACAGCGGCCTTTACGCACAGCGAGCTAGTCGACTTGGGTGACACAGTTTTTTGCTAGCGAGAATCTGGCCAGCATTTTTGTTCGTCCATGGTCGTATCCTACGGAAATTGTTTCATGTAGCGAAGTAAAAAGTACCTACCTATTCAGGCCACCCGATAACTACCAAATTTATTATAAATGCGAAAGTAACTGTCTGTTACCTTGTTACGCCAAAACGGCTCAAAAAATTTCGATGAAATTTGGCACACAGGTAGACCATGGCATTTTTTTTTTTCATGGCCTGGATTAGGACATATAATACTTTTTAGTAGTTCGTACGTAGGTACGGTAGTACGTTCCCATGGGATAATTTCTGACCTATACCTACGCGGGCGAAAGCAAGTGGTCTATATTCTAGGGCAGCCAGCAAGTTTGTACCGAACTTGATTACGCCCAGGGTGAGCTGGACGTACCTTTAAAAATCACCACTCGAAGGCTTTTAACACGTTGACGGACAGAACGCCTCTCAGCGTAGTTTCTGCAAAAAATAATACGACAGTACGCCTGTGGACGTCAAAGTTTTAACTTGTATAAAATCAGTACGCCTTGTGGTGTGTTACTTTCTATGCTAATACAAGGAAGAGCATTCGGTGGTGTCACCATAGATAGAATTTTAAACATTAATTGTCATACCAGGACGTTAAAAAAAAAACTACAAAAGTGTTTCCTACCCGAAGTTTTGGAGTGTCTTAGCACATTCAACCAGTGAGGGAATACTGTCCGTCAACGTATTAAGGCTCGTGGACACTGGCGCGACGCAACAGCGGGACACAAAGGCACCGCGTGCCGCGCGACGAGCGGCGCCTTTGTGTCGTGCTGTCGCGTCGCGCCTGTTTGCGGGAGCCTTTAAGTTGGTGCCTACCATACAAGTCAACGCTACAAAGTTCTTTTGGCGCGTGGCCTAAATCTGAACTAACGCCGCCATCTGGTTTTGTCAATACAATTTCTTTGTCAATTTCACAAATGTTTACCAACAATGCCCCCTGTCCATGTCATTCAGGCGCCAAAAGATCCTTGTAGCACTACATTCCATTCAAAGTTATTTTATCTCTGACAGCAGCAATCCAATAGCAACCTTATTGAAATGGAAATAAAGATCACTATGATTTTGACAGTGATCCAAACTCAAAGGTAAAATAACTGTGAACGGACTGTAGGTAGGCACTTACATCACTGCAATGGCGAATTTTATTATAACACTGAAGTGGAGGGAAATTCTAAAATTTCTTATCATTGCGGAAATTATATTTGTAGTGTGAAACTATGGAAGTTTATACTCACTACTAATTTCCATAACTAAACTAGGTGCAGACACGAAATATTTCGTAATGAATGGGCCAGGTGTAGGTACCCATCTGAATCATTATTTGCTTAATTGCGTCAACTAATTAAAATAATGAATGAAGTGCGTAAGTGCTTATTTAAACTTCCTTTAATGCCTGATATGATGTTACTAGGCATCTACTGTTTATAGCTAGCTATATTAAGTGGCCGGTCATCGGAATGGGCGCAGTTAGGGTAACTATCCAAATTTTGGGCCAAACTTAGGCCCACTTGCACCGCCAATCATCTGCATGAACTTAAACTTTCATTCGTATCAGAGAGGCAGTCTTCAAAAAATAATACATTTCTGCGTTTAGGAATCTTTGTAATTGGTTTCAACAATCTAGGATACCCTTTTTGGTATCTTCACTGTATCCAAGAAAAGTCGTTTCTGTGGATTTTGTATCCCATTTTGATCGTTTTTCTCTCGGCATAAAATGAAACAGAACACGTTTAGCGCTAAACGAGTTTAAAACATCATTTCTGTCTGTGTCATCTTCAAACATTTGACAGAAACAGAATTATGTTATAAACTTGTTTAGCGCATAAGAGGCTTACAAGAGCTAAAGCGCGGTCACTGTCGGATTGCATAGAAAAGAAAGAGACGCGCGATGACACAACGCTGGTAATTTATTGCAAAATCAGAAAAATATATGATATTCTTCTGGATATATGCTAGTTAGATAGTGTGTTGAAAACATAATATGATTAACTTGATATGATAGAAAAAAATCACGAAGGTACCTCTAAAAATATTTGAACTATTAAAAATCATACTAATTTATATGCAAACATTCAGATTTTTTGTCAGATTATTCTACAAGTAACATACTAACGTAATAGTGTTTTAATTTTTTAGTCCAATGAATAGATTTTTTGTAAATCCATAATTGCTTAATATTTTGCAATAAATTACCAGCGTTGTGTCATCGCGCGTCTCTTTCTTTTCTATGCAATCCGACAGTGACTGCGCTTTAGCTCTTGCAAGCCTCTTAAGGTTCGCGCAAAGAGGCGCGACGCGGCGACGCACGGTGCAACGCGATTCTAATAGAACAATGTCCTTGAAGTTTTCATAGAAATTGTTCTTCTAGAGTCGTGTTGCGCCTGTCTGTCTTTGCCTTTAAGACAGTTAAGTCCCATGTAATACGGGGCAAGCCTATTGCCATCAACCGGGTACAAATCCAGACGGTACAAACTCCGCCAGTCCTGCTACTGAGCTACGAAAAAGCCACGAGCAAATAGAAAAATAGAACAAGTTTAAAATCAAAATATGTAGGCTCCTTCAAATAGGCGCGACACGCGGCGCGAATCGCACGCGACACAAAGGCACCGCTCGTCGCGCAACTGGCGGTGCCTTTGTGTCGCGTCGCGTATCGCGCAAACTAAGCTGACGTACCTACATAAACATCTATTTTTAACTTCTTTATTACAACAGCAAACACTCTCGATTTTTACTACCGACCGACACAGTAACCTAATTACAAAAGTTTCTAACTAAACGTAAACATAAACACAATGTTACATAACATTACATCACTCTTGATTTCCCCGAGGGGTCAGGCAGAGATGCACCTATAGCACACCCACATTTCGCCAGTTATATATTAAGTCAGGGGGCGAGCCTATCGCCATCAACCGGGCACAAATCCAGACTCCAGGCAGCTGTTGAGAAATTCCGGATGGAAAACCAAATAACACTTTGCCCGACCCGAGAATCGCGCCCAGGACCTCATGCTGAGCATGAGGTCCTGGGCGCAGTAGACCAACGAGGCAGTCAAACACAATATTATTCGTTCTCAAAGAAGGAAAATAAATAATAAAAGATATGGCTCATCAAAACAAATATGTATGAGGAATTAACAAGTGAGATACGAAGGGACTGAATAATAAAGCAGATGAGCAATAACACGAGTTGTTACACCAGACGTTACGATACCGACACGATCATGCAACGGTATGCAAATATAAACAAAACAGTCGAGAGGTGTCGTGGGACACGAGACACCTTCACTCTAATTGCTTAATACACTATCAATCACAATCTGTATAATTTTAAAGGATATTGCTAATCAATTTCTTCTTATGTTCGAAAAAAAAAAATTGTCTGCTCAACAACGTAAATCATCAATCATACCGCTTTAGCAGTGCTTTTCAAACATTGAGATGACTGCTATATCTCATAGTCCGATGGGACGGCGATCTGACACGACCGGAGAGAGATCAGGTGCAGGACCAACGGCTTAGTCTACTTTCCGAGGCACGGCGGTACAACATCGCAAACTTCCAAACTCCGGGCTGCTACTGAGAAATTCCTAAAGGAAAACCCAATAACACTTTTACCCGACCTGGGAATCGAATCCAGGACCCCACGCTCAGCAATCGCTCTTACAACCACGAGACCGACGGAGCAGTTACCACCTCCACCTACCCTTTATGAAGGAATCAAAAGGAGAAACTCATTACGAGAGGCGAGAGAGTAGAACTACGAGTAAAAACAAGTCGGCGAGCAACGAGCAGCGAGTGTGCGACGGCGACACGTATATGGAATCTATACCGACGGTGACACGCGATTACTCGCTGGCATGGAAATATACCAAGCGTGAGTCTCTCTCAGCGAGTTCAGTGTTCTTCCCGCCAAGCGAGCGTCGCTGAGCAAGTACTCTCTTTGATAGCTCTTATCGCTGCGACAAACTGGTACTCGCCAGCGATGTAAACAGTAAGCGATCAACTATTAATACATATATGTATCTCTTTTACTTACACGAGAATTACAATCTTTTGTACGTCTCATGAGCAGGAAAATCGTTGATAGCTAGTCGCTTCCTCGTAGGCGGTGTCGTAGGTGCCCGAGTGTCGTTAGTCGGAGGATCGCATTTGAATCGTATCCTATAAACAAACCCAATCTACGCGGGGGACAAACATGCAAAGGTCACACTGCACAAACAAAGCCGGCGCGATAAGTATTTTATGTTGCAACTTATTTTATGAGCATAATGTTATTGTATTATTGTGATGATACAATTATCCTATATACCTACCTATCCTTTAATTTATAGGCTACACCGATACGTTGTTGACTCAAGAGGTAGGTTGCCAGTTAAAGATAAAATCTTTTTTACAAAAAAACAACCGACTTCCAAAAAAAACACTAAAAGACGTGAAAAATAACTTTAATTTCGTAAGTCGGTGTCTTTGGTTTTATATATTTTCGTTTTTGGCCACCGACTTCCGAAATTAAAGTTATTTTTCACGTCTTTTAGTGTTTTTTTTGGAAGTCGGTTGTTTTTTTGTAAAAAAGATTTTATTTTTCTCTTTTTAGTTGCGGTACCTACCCCACACAAATTCGTATACCACTACTTGGTGTGTAAATAACAGTGACAGGAAATTATTAACACAAATCATCCATATAAACTAAGTGTAAAAAATATGCAGTATTAAGGATAACTCAAAAACTACTGGTCAGACCTTGATGACCACATGTGAAGTACCACCTATCAAATAAAAAAAGAATCATCCAAATCGATTCACCCAGAAAAAAGTTATGAGCTAACACACATAAAAAAAATTATAAAAAAAAAAAAAAAAAACAGGCGAATTGAGAACCTCCTCCTTTTTGTGAAGTTGGTTAAAAATATGAAAGTGGCGCCAGGGCCCTTCGTCTTTGTACGGGCATATTGAATTCCGATACAGGGAGTTGAACAGCATACGACTGAAAGAGTGATGATTATTAATTTTGATGAATGGAAAGAGTGAGGGGCTCGTGGCTAAATGATAAGAGCCGCAAGGGTCGATCGGAGGGTAAAACTACGCTTGCAGCGGTCGGTTCGTGGCTTGGGTGACCATCCGTTACATAACGAAACGCCTCCGTGCGTCGGAAAACAGTTGATCCCGGCTGTCATTCGTAGATCTTTGACAGTCGTTGCGGAAAGTCAGAAGCCCAAAAGTCTGACAACCAGTCCCACCAACGGGTATCGTGGTACCCAGTGCGTTAGGTTCGTTGTTGTTGTGTAGTTAGTTGTTGGCTAGTTTTGAAAGATTTGCTAGATGATGGATGGAAAGGGTTAGGAAGACCAAACAACAATGCAATACAACATCTAATGAGTTAGTGGGTACTACTGTATTTACGTAGGTACCTACTGCTACCTCACTGTTTCTCTTTTAACCGACAAAGTGTGAAGTGAACTTCGATAAACACTTGTAATATTTTGACAGCCACTCATAACTATTGGTATTTATGAAAATACCAGCAAACTGCAAGGATTTCGCAAACAAAATAGTTTCTATGAAACTGAACTAACATCCTTTCGCTAATTTCTGTAATATGTAATCTCTTTGCTATGGAAATAAAGATTGTTGTTGTAAGAAATGTATCCGTCAACGTTTGTTTATTAAAGCACATAATTCTAAAATCTAAAAAAAAAACTTGAGAGGTGTTAAGGGACACCCGGATGGAACGAAGTTCCATTTAAAAAAAAAAAGAAAAAAGTTTATATATAAAAATAACTGGCTTGCTTTCTATGAGAGACAGATAGAGAAATACGCGCACGCCGCACGACTTTCAACTATAAAAAAAGTGTCGTTACAACTTTTGGTCTTAATTTTTTCCGTCTAGCCCCCTTTCGCAACGCGCGATAAGAACTTCGTTCCAAAAACTTTAGAGTGTGGCGTCAGGCAGGGCGGCCTGACTTCGCCACGGCTCTTTAATATATAATGTTAACCATCTGATTGAGGAGCTCAGCAGCATGCATATTGGATACCATATTGTGTCAATAATTTGAGTTATGCCGATGATATGGTGCTGCTGAGGTACAACGAAAGTAAAAGTGAGTTCATGTTATTTAAGTGTAAAAATAAAAAGAATATCTTTATACCACCTATATTACTTAATGGTGTACCTCTAAGTCGTGTTGCACAGTTCAAATATCTGGGACACATTGTAACTGAGAATTTGAGTGACGAATTAGACATTGAGAGGGAGCGCAGGGCATTGTCGGTGCGCGGTAATATGTTGGCACGCAGGTTCGCTCGGTGTACTGCTCCTGTTAAAATAACAATGTTCAGGGCATTCTGCCAGACGTTTTACTCGAGCGGCCTGTGGGCAAACTTTACACAAAAAGCCTACAATGCCTTGCGCGTCCAATATAATAATGTGTTCAGGGCTCTGTCTCGGCTCCCTCGATATTGCAGTGCAGTGCAGTATGCAGTTTGCTGACGCCAGCGTAGATGACTTCTACGCAATTATGCGTAAAAAAGTTGCGTCAGTGGTGCGACGAGTACGGGGTAGCCCGAATAGCGTCCTGAGGATGATTGGCGAGAGAACCGATACTGTTCTGCTCAGTAGGTTCACTGAACTCCACGTGTTGCGAGACCGATGAGCCTACTGTGCAGGGGTAGACGGTCTGTCTAGTTTATTCTTTTTACTTTTAATTACCTACTAACATTAGTTATATATAATCAAAATTCGTGTTACTAACAACTTTGCCTTGCCTATGGACTTATAAGTGTTTTTTTTTTTTTTATAAATAGATAATTTGCAGTAGGTACCATGAATTTATTAATCATCTCGTATATGTTTGTTGTCTGAAACTACTGAATGAAATGAATCAATAGCAAATGGGCGAAAAAAAATGGTATGTTAGGTATGCGGCTCGTGGCTAAATAATAACACCCGCACGGGTCCATTGAAGGTTAAGCTACGCTCTGCCGCAATCGTTTTGTAGATGGGTGACCATTCATTACATATTGAGACCCCTCCGTACCTCGGAAAGCACGATAATTCGTTAGTCCCGGCCGTCATTCGTAGACCTTTGACAGTCGTTACGGGTAATCAAAAGCCCAAAAGTCCGACAACCAGTCTTACAAAAAAAGGGGTATCATTTTACCCAGTAACTGGGTTGTGGAGGTCAGTCCCAACATAGTTGGGAAGAGGCAGGCAGATTGATGCAGCTGGCATTGCACTGGGAATGCCACGTACGTATACTTGACGCCAATTAAATTAATTAGTATTTTGATGGTCTAAAATCACTTAAGCCTTGTATGACTGAAACTAAACTGCATCATCAGGCAATGCTGTAGGTAATGATATGCTGAGAAAGTGAATTTGTTAAACACGGAAGTGTTCCCACTGCTGGGACACAGACCTCCTCGGGTTTTTCCGATTATTCTCCCTAAAACGGCTGTTTTAGGGTGGATAAACGGAATTCGCGTTTCCGAGTATCCACTCTAGGATGGCTACCCTAGGATGGATACTGGGAAACTTGTTTCATCTATCTATTCCAGATGGTGTGGATAATCGGAATTCACTTCTGATTGTTCTTCCGACTTTTCAGTCATTATCAACAGTAGGTACAACAGTTAATATACTCATACAGTTTAATACATCATTTATATTTTTTAATAACCACAAACTCAAATCATATTACTTAGTGCATTTAAATAAAATTAAACTCCTTCGTTTTAATTAGATAATATTAAAATGTAATTTATAAATTCTGCAATATATCCAGGAAATGACCAACACTAATATCATTATTGAGTGTATCCTGGATAAATTCGTCTCTTTTATTGGAGATTAATTTGAAATCGTTTCCTAAAGGTGAACGGCAGATTTCGTACAGCATACTTTTTTTGTTGTTTTTTTATAGAATTTGTAGCACTTATTAAGGCCACTAAGCCATTTATTTTCATGTAAGTATACTATTTTTAGAACTTCGGATTAATTGATAATATCAATAAAAACATTTAAATAAATAAACGTAATAAAATCGTAAACTAAACGCAGTTATGTTTTTAGAAGTTGCCTTATGTAAAATAACACAAAAATCGAAATGATAATAAATTATTTAGAAATAGAAATAATGTAAAATATAATTAAACACTTAATATTATACCTAAGAATGCATAATTGTTGCATAAAATCATAATAGTTAACGATTTATTGATGGGAATGATTTTCGTCATCCATATATTTTTTGTTCATTATGGCAATTATTTATTGACAGGTAAAGAAAATCTGTCTTTCAGTTCTGAGTTCAGTTATGCTGTTGTTTTCGATTGGGGTTTGTGACTGCATCTAAGTATTTTAGCAAATTATCTGGGTACCTAAGCTATGCTCGCCATGAGGGTATTACTCGACCTGCCCGCTTAACTTAGATGAAGTAATATGAAGAATAAATTAATTATAAGTACAAGAAAATAAATGTACTTACAAAAACAAAGTATTGTTTTATTGACCTAGGTACTCTCGAAACCCCATCAGAACTTCATCATTATCAAACTTGCAGTACGCTGCTAGACATAGGAATCTCCTAATGCACCCCACTGAGTAGGTACGATCCTCATCTCAATCTACCTACTCAATGGTAAGTAAAACACTACAAAGATAGTGACAAGCAATCTAGAACATTTACTTTATCACCATAACAATATTTATGTACCTATATGGAACAATCTACATTGGTACACTAGAACATAACCTTAAAAAATAAAACTGGTTATAACTTCTACATCCCAACTTCTAAAAATCTAAGAATTTAAAATGAGCTTGTCTATCATATTAACTACCAATTAAAACAAAAAGTATCCCAAAACACGAAATTTTATTAGCTGTACGAAATTCCCATACAAGCCTGCCGTTCGCCTTTCTTCGCTACGACAGACGTATTTAGCGAAAAACGGTATGCCAATAAGTATCTTATGCCTGTTTCTACCATATTTCTCTAAATGAATGAACACAGCCAAGGGCGAAAATTGGAAGAAAAATAATATACAAATTCCGATTATCTACCCCGTCTGGGGTGGATAGATCAACACGCGTTTCCGAGTATCCACCCTAGGGTGGCTGTTCTAAGGTGGATAAACGGAATAACCCGAGGAGGCCAGTGTCCCAGCAGTGGGAAAAATAATATAGGCTGATTATGTGTGGGTAAAATGCAATGCAAAACTAGTACATAATACCAACTTAAGTACCTTAGTTACCTAATGCATTCGGGTGGCTGTTTTATGGTGGATAAACGGTATAACCGGCCTCCTTACGATGAGAGGGAGTGGGCCGGAATCCACCACGCGGGCCCAGTGCGGAGGTTGGTAGATGTCACATAATATTCGAATTTTCAGTTCTAGGACATGCTGGTTTCCTCACGATGTTTTTTTTCCCACCTTTTTGAGAGCAGTGGTAATGAAATAATTTACACAAAGTAAAGCGCCTGGCAGGGTTCGAACCTACGACCTACAACTCGTAAGTCGCGGCCGTTACGCCACCACCACTCTTTTCTAACCACGCATTTCAATAATATTTGCGAAGGTACTATGAAATCACTACAATACAATCCTACTTAATATTATAAATATGAAAGTTTGTGAGAATGGATGGATGGATGTTTGTTACTCTTTCACGCAAAAACTACTGAACGGATTTGGATGGAATTTGGAACACAGATAGTTTATAACCTGGATTAACACGATAATTTATCCCGATAGTAAGTCCCCGTGGGATAATTTCGGACCTCCACGCGGGTGAAGCCGCGGGCATAAGCTAGTACAGTCATAATTCTACTATTTGATGGCTGACGCAAATCGTAAAGATTTTATCGCGAATTATCATACAATTGCGACATTTTTCAATTTTTACGGTTTTATGAATATTACAATGGTAAGGTATAACGTCATTGTTACGTCAATGTGTACTAAGTAAAACTACGGAGACAAATATAACACAGCTTCACCTCGTCTCGCCTCACCTCGCCTTGCCTCACCTCTCGCCTTGACTCACCTAGTCCAGGGGTCGGCAACCTTTTAAGTCGAAAGAATCAAAAATTACAATTTACAAAATTTCAAAGTCAAAATAGCCACAAAAAAAAATTGCCTACAATAAATAGTACTTACTTACACTAATAAAGTTTTTTGTTAAAAAAAACGAATCTATTTATTCATATTATTATCACCTAAGTAGTGTTTTTTCACAACAAATTAGATTATATTATGTAGTATTAATAGATAATCACTTGTTATATTTATGTACAACACTAACTTGTAACTTCAATAAAAAACAATTAAGCAAACAAATTCAATGGGAGCGATGGCTTTGCATGGTTATTCAAGTAGAAAATTTAAACTCTACTAAACAATGTAACTTGTACTTAACAATAAAGAAAACAATAACATACATTTGAGCAAACAAATTCAATGTGAATGTTGGCTTTGCATGGTTTTAGAAAGTTTGGATAAATTTAGTTCATAACTTGTTGTTTTAAATTTCAAACACGACTCTAAATTTTCATTTGTTAGTTGGCTTCTTACTTTACTTTTAATTACTCGTATATTCATGCAAGAGAACGCTTGCTCACACGATTATGTCGATCCGAAGATAGTCAGCACTCCAAATGCCAACTTCTTCATCTCACTGTAGCAATCTGGAAGACATGCGTCTAATATTACGAGTAGTGCCTCAACTCACGGCATTTCTTTTAAAGCTGTCCACTTTTGTTGCGTGGCGTGCATACATTACTGGACCTCCAACTCTTCCAACTTGCTTTTCAACTCTGTAAATTTTCCATTCCACAAAGCTTTCCTTTTTAAATCGATCAATTGCATTTCTAGAGATCCAGTATCAACTCCAAATGGCTCAATGTGGATTTCGTTACTATTTGTGTTGAGAGCATTTAATAGGCATGCTAGAGTGGTTTTGTTGGTTCTGGATTGCTGAAATCTGTCAGCAAATTCATCTTTGAGAAGATAATTCGTTTCTAACTCTTCTACTTGAAATAACAAATTATACGTCACAGCCAAAGCACTGGTGAAGACGCCAAACTGTTTTGCGTCAAAAGCGAATTAAAACCTACATAGAAACATCCGACGACGACGGCGTCATTCGAGAGCTTCCGACGGACTGACGACAGTGGCGATGCGTGTCACGGGGTAGGGGTGAGCGGTGAAAAGTGAGTACCTACAAGTAGCTGAGAGATAGAAATGGTGCCTAATCCTCGTTAAGCGATTTAAAACGATTTTTAAATGTTTATTTTTATTTTTATAAAATAAATAATATTTGCGTATGGAACTAAAGAGCCGCAGCTTCTCATCCAAAGAGCCGCATGTGGCTCGCGAGCCGCAGGTTGCCGACCCCTGACCTAGTCGGTCTACAGGTCGCAAACGCTATTGCTGAGGCCGGGATATTGGGTTTTTTCATAAGAAATTTCTCAGTAGCAACCTGAGCTTTGGATTTGTGCCTAGTTGATAGCAATAGACTCGCCCCCATAGGCAGGGATTGAACACCGGTACGAATTTGGGTTCTGGTTCTTCATTTCGGTTCTTTAAAATATGCTTCTTTTCGGTACGATTCCAGTTCAGGTTCCGATTTGGTTCTGGTTCCAAAGTACCGGTGCCAAATAAAGGTTCCAATATACCGGTTCCGTACCCTCCGATTTAAAGGTTCTCTACAAAATAACTACCACAGGATCTATCAAAGCAAAAGTGCCACTGTCCCCTCTCACAAAAACTCCAACCTCTTCACTCGCCGGCGGCCGGCCGTACCTTGCCGCTATCATACAAAGCTTCGACCTGCGCTGAACGGCATCGTATGAACTCGCATTGAAGAAGAACCGGTAAAATAAAGGTTCTTAAAGGTTCCAATTTAGGTTCCTGTTCCGGTTTGGGTTCTATAGTAACGAAACCACTAAATACCGGTATTTTAAGAACCTTTTCAATCCCTGCCATGCCATGGGACTTAAACATAACTGGCGAAATGTGGGTGTACATACTATAGCTACAGCTACAGCTCTGCTTAACCCTTCGGGGATTACAGACGTGATGTTATATAAGTAGCTGACATACATATTATATAACGTATTTATGTCAACTATAACATTGGTCATCATAGTTACAAATTTACTTGTAAGCAAACTCTAATTCAGTGTAGGTAACGCCATCTATGCGATCATCAAAGAAGTTTTGTTGGCTTAAGTTTTCAAGAACCACAGTTAATATTGCTACGGACTACGACGGCGCTACGCTCTGGTGCTACGCAGGCTACGCTACGCAATCGAAGGGGGTTCCATCAATATAGCTCTCGAAATTATATTTGAATTATTATTATTTTTTTTTATTTTTTTTTTTTTCCTGTGGCAACACTACAGCTAACAGCTGATTTGAATTTTCTCTTGATAATTTAATCATAAATATTTAATTTATATGTTTTTAAAGCTTATTTCCAATTACTCATCAAGTAATTATGATAATAATCTGTGTAGTGTATTAGATTCACATTCCAAGTGCAAAATAAGTGATAAATTATCAATGTGAATCTGTGTCAGTTACCGGCTCAAGTGATTTTTGCATTGTCATCTTGTTAACAGGTACAATAATTAATATTTTACTTGCTTTTAGTTTGTTTGCGTATTGTAATTACACCAGCAATTACATTGTTCAGTTTTAATACGGCTAATTGTTGATGCCAATGACCTTTGAATGTAAACATAACCTTAGTTTGGTTTGGTGACAGAACTTCTTACTTTACATCTAATTTTCATTTTTACTTTTAAACTAGTCATCTTTTTAAACTGCTGTCACAACTACCTACTCTCTTTTAAATTGTTTTCTCTTCCTTATAAAACTCATCATAATCATGATTATGACTCGCAGCGCCCGTGCTCGTCTAGAAGAGTCAAAACTCAATCAGGCTTTGAGCGAATTAAAGGCGTCGAAGGAGTTCTGTGACCAACTAAATAAGGAAATAGATGACAATGAAAAGGTGCTCCTTGATGCTCATGAAATGAATAGGAAGTTGAAAAATGAAATGGCTCAGATATATATTCAATACACTGATGCCATAGAAGCCCGGGACAGGCTCCAAGTTGTTGTGGACGGGTTTAGCCAGTGTAGCACAGAGTATGAACAAGCTCTTAGTCACAAATATTTACTTCAACAGCAGCTACATGAGGCTCAAAGTCAGATTACTCAGCTTGAGACTACAAATCACAACATCACTGCCTCGCTGAATCAAAGTCTTTTCAATGAATTGGTGCCAATTGCCCCGTCAATGGTTTCTGCCATAAACCCCTCTTATATTATTGATTTGACGGGTGATGATGAATCAAAATCTTGTAATTCAGTGAAAGTAGTCACCAGTAAAAACAAACTGAAAAAATACATAAAAATTAATAAATACATTGTAAAAACACAGAAAATGGTAAAAAGACAAAGGTTCTTTATCAAGAATGTTAAACTTAATAGAGAAAGGTTCAATTTACTTAAACAACTAGATATGTGTTCTTTTAATTTGGAGCAAAGTACTAGGAGGTACAACAATGACACACAGGACTTGCAATCTCAACTTGACCATCTGCAAGAGAAACTTAGTTCAATGACTAACAAATTAATACCTCTGAACATCTAATGAGGGAATATGTGTTGGCAATGAATGAGCTGGTCAACTCACAAAAGAACAGCTGTGAGCTTTGTCAAACACCATCCATTGTACCTACACCGGACCATTCATTGTCAACATGCAATACCATCTTACCGCATCCTTGTGTTGATTTGACAGTTACTTCTATTATTAGTTCCATTAAACAATGTAAACGAATTGTAAATAATGATATAGTATTATTTTGTGATGAGATTGGAAAGGACTTAGGCCACTTGTTGACAGATGAATTTCCAGGACACTCAATAATAAATTACTGTATGCCTGGTTGTTCTTTAATTAATATTATGAAAGAGATTATAAAATGTAACTTTAAGCAAGAAACAACATTATTAATTTTCATGGGAGATAGGGGAAATGTAAACAAAGGAGAATTGCTCCAATATCATAGAACATTGTGCAACCTTAATTTAAGAAAAATTGTGTTGTTTACATTTCCTTATAGTAACAGTTTGCCACAGGAAGAAAATAACTTAAGATTTGACATTAACATGACATTGCACAATTTGACATATAATGATAATCTGTTCCATTTAATTGATACTAACAATTATGTTGGTAATAATTTGTATTTGACGAAAGATAGGTATAATATTGTTAAATACTATCTCTCTAACTATCACAGAAGACAGATAGCTGTGTCGCTATCATATTTTTTTTCTTTATCAGCCAAAAACTTGGCTAAACAAATAGCTTCTTTTGAGCAATGCAATAATTTGTTAATCAATTCTGCCAATAATTTGGTCAAAATTAATGACATTGATCATCATTTAAATTAGAAATTAGGACAATAGAGGCAACCTCTTGCAAAAATGTAACAAAGGCAAATAATAAATCAAATGGAAGCGTAAAAAAATTAAATAGTATCAACCTGGTGCATCAAAACATTCAAGGGTTTTTGAAGAAAGATTTAGAAGTAGAATTATTCCTGAATTATAGCAATATAGATATTCTTTGTGTGACAGAACATTGGCTTAAAAGCCACCAGTTCATGTTCAATTTTAGTAATCACCAGGTTGGTAGTTCGTTCAGCAGAGTAAATGCTATACATGGTGGCTCATTAATTATAGTAAATAACCAACTTAAATTTAAAGACCGCAAGGATATTGTGAGCCTATCTGTTGAGCGGACAATTGAAATAGCCTGTATAGAATTGGAGCAGTTCATTATATTAAGTGTGTACAGACCACCTTCAGGATTGTATGATTGTTTTGAAAAGGTTATGGATGAAGTGTTGCACAAAATTTGTAATTCAAACAAGTCTATCATAACTTGTGGTGATTTTAATGTTAATTTGTTAGAAAATTCTGGGTTAAGTACTAAAATTATAAGTTTGTTTCAGTCATACAATCTTGCTAACCAATTTTTGGAGCCCACTAGAATAACTCCCACTAGTGCCACATGCCTAGATAACATTTACACAGATGTTACACCAACCCATAAAGAAATGATTAATTTAATAGACTCTGATCATTGCGGACAATTGATCATTATTCCTAATATTAACAAAAAAGTTATTAAAAAAGATATCACTGTTACCTCAAAAACTAGTAATCGCTTGGAAACATTTAAAACTAAACTTTTAAGTAAATTACCATTTTTGTCGACTAATGATGACCCTAATGAACAATATAATGATTTTTTTAATATGTATTGCACACAATTTGATAACACATTCATTCCAAAGACTTTCTCGGTGAATAGTAACGCTTCATTCAGTGACTGGGCCACCATTGGTATACATAAAAGTAGAAAACGACTTTATGAATTATATGATGAACGGACTTGTATAAACACTGCTGAATTTAATTTATATGTTAAGAATTATTCAAAATTATTTAAAAGAGTTTGCAGTATGGCCAAGTCACGTTATTTGAGTTCAAAAATTAAAAATAGTAGTAATGTAATTAAAATGACATGGAGTATCATTAACAGCGAAACGGGAAGGTCATGCAACCGCTGTAGTAACTACACGCTTGATATTGATGACAATATAATTAATTCAGATTCCCAAGTCGCCGCGGCCTTTGAAAATTTCTTTGCTGATGTTCCCGTATCCACTACTAAATCTCTAAACTCATCACCCACTGCTGCAGAGTCTTTACTTAAGGAAAACGTTCCTGTATGTGATTCTGAATTTCATTTCAAATATGTCACCTGCAAAGATATAATTAAAACCTTTCACACATTAAATGTTAAAAAGACCGCAGATCTATGGGGTAATTCTGTGGACGTTGCTAAGTCCATAATAAACATTGTAGCACCTACTTTAGCTGTTATTTTTAATAATTGTATTGATCGTGGTGAGTTTCCTGATCTTATGAAAAACAGTAAAATAATACCGTTATTTAAATCGGGTAGTACATCAGACCCTACTAATTATAGACCTATTTCAGTACTACCTACCTTTAGTAAAATTTTTGAAAAACTTATTTTGAATCAAATGCAAGGATTTTTTAATAATCACAAATTACTGCATAACAAACAGTTCGGTTTTACGAGGGGTCGTTCGACTACTGATGCCGGAGTTGAACTTTTAGGACATGTTTATGATGCATGGGAGGACAAATGCGATGCTTTGGGAATCTTTTGCGATTTGTCCAAGGCATTCGATTGTGTTCTTCATGAAACATTGATCAGGAAACTGCACCACTATGGAATCCGAAACGCCTCTCTGGATCTTCTTACTTCTTACTTAAGTGATAGGATTCAGAGAGTTGATGTTAATGGAAAAAGATCACCCGGATCGGTAGTAAGAATGGGGGTCCCCCAGGGCTCAATTCTTGGGCCATTTTTATTTCTTATTTATATAAATGACTTGCCTTACCTCATAAAGGATAAACATGATATAGTGTTATTTGCAGACGACACTTCACTTTTATTTAAACTGAAACGTCAGCAGCTGATTACTGACAATGTAAATAGCGCCCTTGCAATAGTAGTTAACTGGTTTAATGTTAATAACCTACTTCTTAACGAGAAAAAAACTAAATGTATTAAGTTTACGATACCTCATGTTAGACAAGTAGAAACTAGTGTTCTCATAAAGGGTGAAGTGCTGAAACCCGAAAATACCACAGTTTTCTTAGGCATAACTTTGGATACCAAGCTTCAATGGGGCCCCCACATAGATAAATTGTCAAAAAAGCTTAGCTCTGCAGCATACGCCGTTAGAAAAATTCGTGGTTTAACTGATTTAGAGACAGCCCGTTTAGTATACTTTAGTTATTTTCATAGTGTGATGTCGTACGGTATTCTGTTGTGGGGAAATGCCGCCGATATCCAGACAATTTTCGTTTTACAAAAAAGGGCAATTCGTTCTATCTATAAATTAAGTCCCAGACACTCCCTCAGAGATAAATTTAAAGAGATTAATATAATTACTGTGCCTTCTCAGTATATTTATGAAAATCTTTTGTATGCACATAAAAATATTAATCTGTTTAAAAAATACAGTGATATCCACAATATAAATACTAGAAACAAACACAAATTTATTGTTCCTACAACCAGGCTCAAGAAAATAGGTGGCTCGTTTAGATGCCAATGTATACGTTTTTATAATAAACTTCCTAGCGACATTCAAGATCTAAGCTTTAATAAATTCAAATCTTTTATAAAACGGAAACTATGCCAGAAAGCCTATTATACTGTGAAAGACTATATTGAGGACAAAAAGGCTTGGGATTGAGCTGCTCCAATAAATTTACACGGTGAATGTTGATTTTAATTTGCTAGCTATTTTAGACATGAATATTTACTGTAAAAAGTATTATATTTTTTTCATTATTGAGAATATGAGGACTATGTGGGTCATTGTTTCAGTTATATTCTTGATCTGGCAGTTTAAGTAGTTTATGCGGCCTACCCAAATGTCCTTTCTTTGGTATTGTTCGTCGAATCGTTGAGCTCCTTAAGTTCTGAGTTGAGCTGCACGGTTACTGACAAATGCGTGCACTGACTGGACAGGTCCACTTAATCTGTGTGGTTCTTTCCTCAAAAGACCATTTCAGACACCAATCTACATGGTTCTCAAACATTATGTCCGATTTTTTTTATATACACATTGACATTGTTGAATTTTATATACACAATGACATGAGTATTTACTTGTAAAGTAGTATGTTATTTTAATTATTGTGAATGTGAGGATTATGTGGGTCATTGCTTTTTTTTTTCTCGCAGTTAATTTTGATCATGATCTGGCAGATTGAGTAATTTATGTGGCCTACCCAAATGTCCTTTCTTTGGTATTGTTCGTCGAATCGTTGAGCTCCTTAAGTTCTGACTTCCTGAGTTGAGCTGCACGATTACTGACAAATGCGTGCACTGACTGGACAGGTCCACTCAATCTGTGTGGTTCTTTCCTCAAAAGACCATTTCAGATACCAATCTACATGGTCTTCACATGATCTGACCAAGATTATGTCTGGACTTTAAAAGAGACTGTGACCTCTGAGTTTGTTTCGGCCTTTCTTCTCAGAGTAGTCAGATAGGAAACGCCGACCTCATCTAGTTTAAAAATATGATTGACGTGTAAAAGTGTTTGTACAAACCTACTTACAGAAATAAAATCATTTATCATTTATCATTTATGGAAATAAGACTATTTCGTGAAAATATTATGAATTCCTGCAAATGTAATTTCGAGAGCTATATATTGATGATTGACCTATTATGATTAAATGATTATAATTATTGTATCATTATTGCCGCGGCGGGCTACATTGAAGGAATCGCCCTAACCCTCATTCTTACTACTAATCGACCACAAGACAAAACACTAAGCGCCATCTCGTGGCAAAGTTTTTAACAAGGAGCTCCATTGGCAGCTGAATGAAAGAAACAAACACTTAGCGCCATCTTAGCGAACTTATTTGACAGTTATCTGCAACCACCACCACCATTCGCCCTCTTTGGGATAAATATACCTTGTATGTGTGTATATGTAGGTATATAAAATAAAGTTATTTCCACACATACCAGGGTTTGCCCGGTTAAGTAGCCAGGACCTTAGTGGTCACAACTACGAGCTGCCAAATAGGAAAAAAAAAAAAAAAAAAAACACACATACCAGGAAAGTGTACGGGTCGTGGACGGACCGTGCTCCGTTAGGAGCTCAAAATAATATCGGTGTGTACATTTTATATGAACTCGTTCACTCACGCCCGTGTCCAGGCCGGCGACGCAGCTTCATTGCCTGCCCCCGTGTGTGCCACGGCCCGATCACGTCCCGAGCAAGCCCTGATATGTGCGGATAGACCGTGCTGTTACAGAGATAAATATCAATTAGTGAAAACGTCACAGTTATTTCAGCAAAAACTGAAATAACTTACTGAAATACCTACTCAATACTCAATATATTTATTGCTTCCAGTTCCACTTGTGAACTTAGGTGGTAGGTTACAAAAATATGACCATTGTGAACCCTGTCGGTCACAGCAAAATTAGGAGAGAGGAAGAGGTCTTTTATTTGACTACTTAGTTGTTAGTTACTATAATTATAATTTTTGTGATTAATAAAAACAACATGTAATTTAAAATTTGTCATTTAAATATTAATTGATATTGTAATAGCATTTTACTATTATAAATCGTTTTAATTTATTTGTGAATGTATAAAAATTTTGGTCTTCTTTAATTTTTTTTGGTAGGTAATTTATTAAATAATTATTTTCATGGACATGACTAGTGTAGGTACTTGTTGAGTGCATTTTTAGCTTAGAGCCTGGTAAGTTTAACATATTTTTATGGCGCAATGTATATCTTGACTGTATATTTTCTCTTGTTGTGTAAAAGTGTTGGTAATTTCGAACGAATTTGCATATTTCTAGAATGTATTAGGCAGGCAAGGGTAAGTATTTTATGTTCTTGGAAATGAGGTTTGCAGCTGTCAGTGTCTTCAATATTTACTAGGATTCTTATAAGCCTTTTTTGCAATTTGAAAAGTGTCGGTGCATGTGTGTTGTGTCCCCATAATATCACGCCGTAACTGAGCCATGCATGCGCGTAGGCAGAATAGGTAACAAGTGCAGTTTTAAGGTTAGTGGTCTTATTGACTTCACGAAGGGCGTATGCAAATTTGGATAATTTGATTAAATCTTTTTGATGTGTGATTTCCAGTTAATGTTTGTATCTATAGCCAGGCCAAGTAGAGTAAATTCAGTAACGACTTCTATTTTTGTACCGTTGTAGGTGAAGTTCTTCGAAATCTTAAGGCGAAAGCGCCAGGGTAACCTGCGAAATTCAAATTTTCTTACGTTTTTTACAATAAGCAGTACCCTAACTAAGTAAAACACTATCTATCACAATCCGAATCATTTTGGAGCCTATTGCTAATCCATTGCTTCATATGTTCGAAAAAATTGTCTGCTCAACAACGAAAAATGGCAAATAAATTGATTTGATTTGATTTGATTTGATTTGAAAATAACGCAATGAATGTTGTTGAACTGTCAAAATGAAACCCATTCCCGCTGTTAGTGTGTTACGTAATTACCCCGCAAGTCAGTAGGTATTAACTTGCATTGTATGTTGATTAAAATACGATTCGCAATCGTAAAAAATATATTATTTACAAATTTAAATCTTTAAAATTATCAAAGCAACTCAAGGCGTCCTTTTTTAAATCGCCGTTAGCCCGTAGAACTCCCAATATATTAAATTAAATAAAACACATACCTACCTACATAAACACACACCTTCGTCCCATGGGGGTAGGAGAAACTACAGAACGCCACCTGCTACAGTGCTACAACCCTTACATAGGTACCTACTCCTTTTGCTTCGTTTACGTTCATACTTCAGCGGGGTAAGTGCATAACACACTAACAGTAGGAATGGCTTTCATTTTGACAGTTAAACAACATTCATTGCGTTATTTACGTTGTTGAGCAGTTAAATTTTTCGAATTTAAAAAGCAATGGATTAGCAATATCCTTCAAAATGATTCAGATTGCGATTAATAGTGTGTTACGTAATTAGGGTGCTGGTCATACACACACGCCGGTTGCGAGTAGATACTACGCATCTGACCTTTCTGAAGAACATCACCAATAAGGTCACATCTAGAGCGGCCGGCGTTTACACTCACATCTGCCTTGTAAATGCCTTTTCGCTCGCTTTTCGTTCATCCTGTCAACATTACCAAACCTCTATCTCATACTCTTTTAAATTTTTGTCTCTACATCTTTTAAACCGCACCGTTGCCGTATCAAATCTTTCCTCAGTCTATTATCATTCATTAGCAAACCACACACAAGGAACGTATATTCACAGCATTTATTCGGCTGTCATGCTTCTTTATTGTTTGTTATCCTAGCTGGGCAGAGGCCGTGCTTCTTTAAAAAGTAGAAAAAAAACAACAAGTAGAGTAGTGGAAAAAATACAACAATAATATTTTATTTTCGTCACTTACGTTACATTACATACAAGTCAATTTAGGGAAAACCGATCGGTGTGTTTACATTCGACAAATATGGAAATTTAGCGATGCTCCAGTCTAGAGACTATAAATTAATATTTACATTTTTGTACAGTCTTGGAAAAGTGAACTTGTGTACACGAAAAATTATATTGAACAAGGTATACTGTTTAAATAATAAGTGACTAGTGGCCACTATTTTTGTCAACGTATGAGGAAATAACACTTCCTTCTGGGCAATGTAAACAATCGAATTTTTAAATCATCTTCTCAAAATGGTATCTCTGATTAGCCACGTGGTTAACGACCGAATCCGCCTTGATTTCCGCCATATCCTCCTTGGCCACGTCCGAAACCACCTTGGCTACCGCCATAGCCTCCTTGGTTACCGCCATAGCCTCCTTGGTTACCGCCATAGCCTCCTTGGTTTCCGCCATATCCTCCGCCGCCGCCGGACCGGCCTCCGCCGAAGCCTCCTTGGTTCCCGCCATATCCTCCTTGGTTTCCACCGTAGCCGCCGTATTGTGCGAAGGCCACAGCCAATACCGCCAGCAATACTCCGAAGATTAACAAAGTCTGAAAACAATAAAAAAAAATATTTCTGAAATACTTAGTCAAACGAATGTATTTTCTATACCACGTAAAGATTTTGATAAAAATCTTGAACTCAACAGTTTTATTTAAATCACCGTAAATGCACGACGTCGTGAATTTCGTGAAGTGAAGTCGTGAATTTATGATGGTTTCAGGCTCCTTCAAAAAGGCGCGACACACGACGCTACGCAAAGGTACGGCTAGTCGCGCGACACGCGGTGCCTTGCAATTCGCGTCGCGTGTCGCACCCTTTTGAAGGAGCCTTTACTCAGTTCGGACGACGGAAACAAGGAATTTTGTCGACTTTTATGTTCTTTTGAGGGTGGTGGTGGTGAACTGGTAAATAATTAATAATAATTAGGTACTCTATATTTCCGACATTTATCGATCGTCGAAATTACAGAAACAGTATAGAATTGGCAGAGTAAACCAGTAGTGTGTACAGTCATGAGCAATGAAATGTATACGTTGACTTTTCGAATTCATGTCAACGCAATACTTTGCAAAAGAAAGTGCATGAGCCATACTTTAAAATTTTTTACTCGTCACATTGTTTATTTATTTATTTATTTGTTTATTTGCTAACATGTAAAACACTGGTTATTAGGCATGCATTAAAATTTCATGACACAGTATTCAGACATGCACCCTGTAAGGGCACTGCAATTTGGTTTGTATCAATTTATTAAATTATCTACATAAAATATTGATTCTAATTATTACATTTTATTACATTATACTAAACTTTAATCAGTAATTTATTACATTTTATTTTAAAATACATCATTATTATCAATTAGTTCATTCTTTTTGCCTTAAAGGTACATAGTTATTTATTATTTAACATTTACGTCAAGCATATTATTACTAGGTCGGTCGTTTCACAATTTGTCACTTTTTAATTCCTCAACGGTATAGTAGCCTTTCTTTATTAACAGAGATTTTAACTGTTTCGAGAAAATTGAATCATTTGGTAGGGATTTTAAAGTTTCCGGTATCTTATTAAATATGTTAGCTACTCTTGAGTGTGGGCTTTTCCCGATAACTTTTAAGTTTGTGATGGGTAGTATTAATCTATTCTTATTACGTCGGTTATAGTTTTCATTTAGCTCGATGTTAGATTTGAAGAGGTGCCTATTTTTTTTGTACCACAACTATGTTTTTTTTTTATCTTTATGAACAAATAGCAATTGCCGCATGTTTCTTTATAATATGATCATCACTTGAGAACGGCTCGACCGATTTAACTGTTTTATTTTTTTGTTGTGATCGTAATTGTCACGGCAAAGTTTGTATGAAAGATATTATTTTGGAATATCCACCGGAATAGTCGCAAAGGAATGGAGATAGACATGAAATTCATCCAGGTGACGCCGAGCACGAACAGCTAGTTTTAATTAAAACGATATGGAATATTAGTTTGACGTTAGGTATATATCTATGTACACACGGCTACATATCAAGCAATACATCGCCAGTATAAGCTGATTTCGCATTGTATAGGATTTCCGTACAATGAGAGGTCAGCTTATACTGGAAATGTATAGCTTGATATGTAGCCATGTGTACACCTCTGAAACATGTATTTACCTACCACACGACACTGTATCATTAAAATGTAATCCATCATGATTTTAGTACAGCGGGCCTATTACGAACTTTTTAAAAACCAGGCAAGTTCCAGGCAATTTATTTCACTGCCTGGTTAAATTTCGAATTATGACATTCCTATTCCTGACCGACTTCACGCTGGGTAGTTTGTCTATGGCTGGTTTATAATTCTCTGACGTAACGTTCAGAAACACAATTAAATATTTATCGTAAAGTTACGGTTTTATTATATCACGTATTTTATTATAAAAATAATAGATATATATTAAACTAGTATAAAAGTATGTGAAAATATGAACGCAATGTGTATCGTGCTATATAATTAATTCATAATAGATAGTTTTCTGTTTGTAAATTGTAACGCGAGATTAAGTTTCCGAACGTACTCCAGTTGATGTTCAGCGAGCGGGGAATTCCAATTTCGACCAAATCAATGGAAGTATTATTTCACAAACTTTCACTATTGTATTATTTGTTTGTTTAAACTTCCATTCGTAAGATGTTCGGAGTATCTCTAAACAAAAATATGGCGTAAGTGTTATTGAGTGGTTTTTAATTAATATTCAGTTTTTAACACGATTTAATAGGTTAATAATTGTAATAGGTTTATTTATTATGATTAAAATTTAAATTTTATTTGAATGTTCAACATAATTAACATATGATCTTTTAATTGGATTGAAATAAATGATTTTTAATTGAATTTTGAATTGAATATTAATACAACTGCAATTATTATAGTTTAGTGGATGAGAGTTCTCGCCCTCGTCGGCGCGTAACTTATGTTCAGCTAGAAACGTTGTGAGAGTTTTTACATTCCGAACGCATTAAATTGATCATGAAGTCGTCATCTTTTGTTCCTTGATTTACTATTTTGATGCGAAAAATCACTTTCCATGAACTCAAACAGTTCATATTCGTCACACATGATATTTTCCTTTTTTACTTATATAACACTCGAATAATTTCGCCAAATAAACCCAAAACAATTCAATAAAAGCTCTTCTGAAGCAGTGTAAATTGAATGGATTGTGAGGTCAGTTTTAACAAGACAAAAAATGTCAAACGAACGCTCGTAATACGGTATTGCCAGGCAATATTCGGGCAGAAGTCAGCCAGGTTGTCACGTGACCGCTGACTGGCTTGTTTGACGAGTTCATAATACGAAATTGCAAGGCAGTTCTGTTTACGCCGTAAACTGCCTGGAAATAAGAGTTCTTAATAGGCCCCCAGTACAAGGATATTTTGGAACGTGGCAAAAATCGGTACTAATGTCGCCATCTTGTTTTTTTTATTTTTTCACAAATACTTGCCAATAACGCCCTCCCGTCATGCGTCAATGTCATTCAGGTGCGAAAAGATCCTTGTAGCACTTTACATGTTACTGCCATGAATATAATATTAGTACAATTCGCAGACTACATAGAGATACCGTACGATTCGAATGTCTAATATTCAATTCACTGATTGTGTTTTGTTAACTTTACTTTTGAAAAACTTTAATATCTTAAATTGTAACACACGACTCTGGTTGCATAATTTTGAACACAACATGAGGCACTTGTTTTTTTTAACATCCATCCTATAACTACAGGCTGTAAAAAGACCCGTCACATAGCCGTCACCTACGCATTCTGTACCAAACTAAGTTACATAGGTTAAAAACGATTGCTGCTAAACGACTTATATTTGTCTTAAGAAAATTCGCTGTTTACGGTAGCATGCAATGAAACGCACGCAAAACATTGTAGGGTGCATGCAACAATAGAGGTGTCGTGGATATTTAAAGTTAAATTAAAGATAACATTCAAAACATGTTTTCTAAAAAAAAAACCTCATACCTTCAATACGCCGTAACCAGAAGGTCCTAGGTATGGTCCATTATTAAAAAAAAACACAATGACTTGAAGAATAAGTGACTCTACTTCGGCAAGCGTCTTTTTCACTCGTTACTTACATATTATGTATATTCGAAACTAGCGGGCAGCCCCGTTATTTTTTTTATTTTTTTTTTTGGGTGGGAAATCATCAAATGACCTCTTCCGCTCTGGGCGGAGCGGAAGGGCGTGTCAGACTCTTACTGACTAAAATCCACCCGTGTTCCTTCAGTGTCCTGTGCGCCAGGGCCCCGGTAACTCTTTCGAACAATCCGCGACCCCGGCAGGAGCGGCCGGCCTCTGCGCCCTTGCTTCGCAAGGTTTTATATGACTTGACAACACATCGCGATATCTCATGAATTTTAAACATAAACCATTCTCAATAAAATAAAAAAATGATGGTGAAAACCGCATCAAAAATCCGTTGCGTGGTTAAAGAAGAACAACGCGGTCACACAGAAAAACACGAAAAGCGAATGGGGTTTATTTATAAACGGTGATTAAAGTTAAGAGACGTTTAAACGTCAAAAATGTATGGTTAAACAGTCGCTAATTATGACTTAACTTTACATAACATAACTCACGCCTGTATTCCCCGAAGGGTTAGGCAGAGGTGTACCTATAGCACACCCACATTTCGCCAGTTATGTTTAAGTCCCATGTAATAGGGGGCGAGCCTATTGCCATCAACCGGGCACAAATCCAGACTACACTTGACCTACTTACCCCTTATTTACTTAGACTTAACTTTAAGTAACGTTTATAAATAGAGGGGTAAATTAATGAACCTATTGTAAATATTATAAATATATAAGTAATCAATTATTTTAATAATAAAAAATAACCAAAATTAAATGTCAATGAATACATTTCGTTGCTCAAATGAAAACAAAGTTCGGGAGAACAATTACTTATTAGAACGAAAACACAGAAAAACTTATTATGAGTTACTTACCTTTGATGATGCCATGTTCGCAAACTATAACGTGTGACTGCGAAGGTGTTTTTCCTTGTGCTTTATATATCCGCTTTACAGAGCAATCAGAGTTTTTCTGATGATACTATGCTAATTGTTATATCAAATATTTGTGGTTCTCAACTCAACAATTCGTGGTTTTTCTAGGAAATGCAAATTAATATAGGTACTGGTGTTGTATTTGAGATTATACCGATAGTGGACAATGAGATCTGTCATCAGGCTATTTAAAAAGAAATTTGTTTATTCCGCACTAATAAGACGCACATTATGTACAAAAAATATACAAAATACATACACTATTAAAAATTAGCCAAAAGCCTCGTATTCAAATCAATACACCTATCATTACAAGTATTCGACAGGCTGCCGTGTCGAAAATGGGTGCCGATTCTCTTGTCACAAAATTCTCTAAACTAGACTAAAAGTCACTAAAATTTTGTTTACTCCTGTCAAAAGACGATTTCTCATTCTGAAATAGACTAAAGTGACACAATTTAACTATATTTTAGTTTGACAGCACCAAGATGGTACTGAATAATTAGTTTAGTGAAAATGGCAATTTTGCTATTCTGAATTTGACGTTTTTAACCTAAAATTTTGGTTGTCTTAACTAAATCTGGCTATTTTTAATCGCGATTAAAAAGGTGTGGAATAAAATTAGTTGTCATGAACTAAGATTCACCACAACACCTCGACTTCAGGGGCAAAAACAGTACTGTTTTTTTTTTTTAATTTTGCTTATATCTCGAAAACGGTGTGTCCTATCGCAAAAATAATGAAAATTTCGACCCCCTTTATAAAATCCTTAAACCCATATAACTCTACACGAAGGTATTTTTTTTTTTAATATTTTCCGTACAAAAAGTGAAAAATTCCATATAAAACACGCCGAGGCTGCCACCCATGCGCGCCTCCGGCTCTAAAAAAAAATCACGTGGTAGGGTAAACAAGTACCCCACAGCAGCACCACCTCAGGTCTGGTGCAGACCGCCTCGTCGGGCGGCTAGTGCGGGTGGGGCCGGATTTGGCGGAGAGCCAGTTTGGTTTCCGCAGGGGGCGCTCTACGGTGGACGCCATCATGCGCGTGCGAGCCCTCACGACGGGGGATGCTGTGGCCCGGGGTGGGGTCGTCTTGGCGGTGTCTCTAGACATCGCCAATGCCTTCAATACCCTGCCCTGGAGTTGCATCAGGGAGGCACTCCGGTATCACCGGATGCCGACCTACCTCTGTCGCATAGTCGAGGCCTATCTGACGGACAGGGCCGTCATCTACCCCGGTCACCAGGGAGAATGGAACCGGCGAGAGATGTCGTGCGGTGTCCCACAGGGATCAGTCTTGGGGCCGCATCTGTGGGACATCGGGTACGACTGGGTGCTGCGCGCCGACCTCCCTAGCGGCGTCAGCGTCGTTTGTTACGCTGACGACACGCTAGTCCTGGCACAGGGGAGGTCGCACCAGGCGGCAGCCGAATTAATGACACGCGGGGTTGCGACAGTCATTGAGAGGATCCAGCAATTGGGACTCGAGGTGGCCCTGCACAAGTCTGAGGCCATGTGTTTTCATGGTCCTCGGAACGCGCCACTCTCGGGTTCCCAAATAATGGCGGGAGGGGTTCACATCGGCGTCGAGTCGACGATGAAGTACCTGGGACTCGTCCTCGACAGCCGGTGGAACTTCGTCGAGCATTTCCGACGTTTGGCTCCCAGACTGGACCGGGCTGGGGCTGCCTTGAAGCGGCTCCTGCCCAATCTAGGGAGTCCAAACGCCTCCTGCCGGAGGCTCTACGCGGGGGTCGTGCGGTCCATGGCCCTTTACGGGGCACCGGTGTGGGCGCGTTCATTGAGGCTCCGACCAGCACGCCGTTTGAACGCGTCCCAAAGGGTCATGGCCATCCGGCTGGTCCGGGGATACCGCACGGTCTCCTGCGAGGCGGCGAGCCTCCTTGCCGGATTGCCGCCATGGGATCTGGAGGCAAAAGTCCTCGCGCACATTTGGGAGTGGCGGGAGGAGGCGAAACGCCGGGGCGTTACTCCGCTGCCGCGAGAAATCGCGGCACAGCGGACAGAGCTCCGGCGGGATCTCATGGCGGCATGGAGAGTGCGACTGTCGCAACCCAGCGCTGGGCACGCCACAATTGCGGCGGTAAGTCCCCTCTTTGAGGAGTGGCTTGAGAGGCGCCACGGCGTCCTCACCTTCCGCCTGACGCAGGTCCTCACCGGACATGGCTGTTTCGGGAGGTTCCTGTTTCGGATAAGGCGGGAGGAAACGCCCGGGTGTTGGCATTGTGTGGATCGACCGGAGGACACGGTGGAGCATACGGTGGAGGTCTGCCCGGCTTGGGCGGAGCACCGCCGTGTCCTCGTGGCGGCGATCGGCGGCGGCGATCTCTCGCGTCCGGCCCTGGTTCGGGCCATAGTACGGAGCGAGAGAGAATGGGAAGCAGTCACCTCCTTCTGCGAAGCAGTAATGCTCGCGAAGGAGGAGGCGGAGCGCGTGAGGGAGAGGCAATCATTGCGCCCTCACGCCCCTAGTCGCCGCAGGAGGAGACACCCTGGGCGTCGGGAGTCCATAGCCGACTCCCGGCCACCGTAGGCGCGGGCCTGCGGACGGCGAGCAATGGGCAGCTCGCCGTCCGGTAAGGACCAGGCCCGGGTAAACGGCGCGTTGTGTTCCACGCGCGCCTCAAAGAGTTGTCAGCATAATTGACGGGGTCCGATAGGGCCGATGCCTGCCGGGGTCGCGGATTGTTCGAAAGAGTTACCGTGGCCCTGGCGCACAGGCAACTGAAGGAACACGGGTGGGTTTTAGTCAGTAAGTCTGACACGCCCTTCCGCTCCGCCCAGAGCGGGAGAGGTCATTTGATGATTTCCCATCCAAAAAAAAAAAAAAAGGGTAAACAAGTAGGTACCATGTGGAGTCGCGATTGTCAAATTAAATTTTAGTTGCGTCAAAATGATTTTTAAATTTAGAGATATTTTATTGCAGAATAGCTCTAAGTTTCTCATAGCCAAAAGTAAGGAATTTTAGTGATAGTTTAGTTAGTTTAGTTCGGTGTACAAGAGAATCGGCACCAATGGTGCCGATTCGGTTACCCGACTTTTTATGCTCCCGACGATAGCAAATAGTTTCCGAAAGAATAGCGAAAATTCTTCGAAAATTTTGATCGTTCATGTCGATAAAGTAGATCGACCAAACTGAAACCATGAATACTTTTTTTATTTAACACTCAATCTGAATCTGGATCATTTTGAAGCATATTGATAATCCATTGCTTCATATGTTCAAAAAATGTGTCTGCTCAGCAACGTAAATAACGAAATGAATGTTTTAAAGTGGCAAAATGAAAGCTACTGACCGAAATTTGGTCTGTGGGGTACCTAATTGCGTAAATTAGGTACCCCACAGACCAAATTTCGGTCACGGCGGCCAATCTCAAAAGAGATTAGCCAAGTATCTACGTAGGTAGGTAAGCAGTAAGTATAAAAGTAGACAAGACAAGTGAGTGTACAACCACAGGGGCACTCCCTCTTCTATTAGTCTCACAGTCCAATGGGACGGCAATCCGACACGACCGGGGAGAGATCATGCGCAAGCTTTATGCGCTTTCCGAAGCACGACAGTGTCACACCACCAACTACCAAACTCCGGGCTGCTACAATATAAAAACTTTTTTACAATAAAAAAACAACTGACTTCCAAAAAAAACACTAAAAGACGTGAAAAATAACTTTAATTTCGGAAGTCGGTGTCTTTGGTTTTGTACTTTGGTTTTCGGCCACCGACTTCCGAAATTAAAGTAATTTTTCAACAGATTCTTGTCTGTTCCTGCAGGCTGCAGCACCGTCTTGTCGACGGAAGAATAGACAAAACTGACGTTTCGTGAAGACAGTGCGATGGCAGCAAAGTAGAAAGAGTGCACTTTTTACGAAATTCAGTAATTTATTCACGTTTATCTTTTATTTTGCTTATATCTCGAAAATGGTGTGTCTCCTTTTCCATACGAATGGTAATTCTCATTTTCCATACGAAAAGTGAAAAATTCCTTTTTTCCATTCCACTTTTATACTTTGTGACCGTCGATTAAAAAGTTTTTTACTGTCTTTAGCATGGCGATTAAAAAACCAAATTGTCTTCACTACCTTAGACAACTGTCTTCTGAAATAGTCTACATTAAAAAGGACTTAAACAACGATTGGCAGAAACAGAAGACAATTTTAACAGTATTTATTTGCAAGATTTTATGAAATCTATTAAAGAGTGGCCTAGGTGGGCGTAACCTATTGACGTAGTTGGTTGGGGTTTTAAAGCCAGGGAAATTAAACGTTAACCAAATTGACTACCAACTTAATTGTCCGTACCTATATATTCAAATTACAACTGTCATTCGATAATACAGTCCATTCACAGTTATTTTACCACTGGCAGCAACCCAAAAGCAACCTTATTACAACGATTATAAAGATCATTATGAATTTGACAGACTTTTCAATGCCAGCAACCCAAAAGCAATCTTATTGCGATCACAATAAAGATCACTTGTGACTTTGACAGTGAAGATGTAAAATAACTGTGAACGGAGACTATAGTTGTATGAAATGGCTATAACGCGGCAAATTGACGTAGGTTGTCAATTTACTTGACAATTAATTTCCCTGACAGAAGATAGGCACATGGAGGAGAGTCCAAGAGTATTGCCTATGTCCTAACTGATGAAACTGACATTCAGTCTCCTGCTACTATACCTAGTAGATATCTTCTGTATTTCATCAATGTATCCAAAATGTTATCTTGCTGTGTGAAGCGTGCGCATCTTGAACTAGCTTAAGGCCGTTTGTCCACCGCCAGGCCAACGGGACGCCAACGAGAACGAGAAAAAGGCGCAGCGGCGGCGCCGGCGCCGAAGTAGCGATGCCTACATTTTCTATGACCTCGTGTCCACCGCACGTCCGTCAAAGCGTCAAAGGGACGTCACGTCCGATTCAAATCATCTCGTTTCTCATTGACGTCCCGTTGACGATAGCGGTGTACAAACGCTGTAAGATGTTAAACAAAACCAAGACAAATCATAGTAGAGAATAGGTAGGTAGATACTCCTTATTATTCTGTGGCAAACCTATTTCGCTTTGATTCAATCTCAAAACTGTGCGAACAAAACAAATTAAAAACGTGATTCAGTAAAAAACTCGTATAATAATAAATTTAAGAACGATAACATCACTCGTAGCGTTAAGTATAGTAACAGTGAACAACATTGGCATAAACATGCGCCCGCGCATCGGACGCCTCTTGTGTATCAACGGCGCATGCTATAGGCCGATGATTTCGCGCGCTGGATCTTTTTTAGAAGAATCTGGAAAGATAGAAAGATTCCGGTGAATAACTGCAAAGAATCCAAAAGTTTGCTTACAGACAGCCCATTTTTGGATTTTGCACGACCGATCTAGAAAAAAATAAAAAAAGTGGCTGAAAAGACGCGAGTAACGCTTACCCAGAAAAACACCAAAGAGCTGCAGTGTTGTGAACCCTTCGTGGTTCTTCTGCGTCGAGCTTTTTACCCGATGCAAGTTTCTTACCTGTGGGGCTGTGGCAAACAACAAAATTGCGGCAACAAATGACTTGCATCGTCTAAACCTTGTTTAGATGGAGCAACTTTTATTGTTGCTTCAATTTATGGGGTACCACAGGCAGTTAAATTGCACCGTGTAACTTTACCAGGCTTCAGGCCGACCGCACATTATAAGAAGTTTCTAATCGAAAAATTATCACGCGCGCCGGAAGGCACTCCCTGCATACATTTTCCGCATCCCGCACACCGTAACAAATTTGTCGTGACGACCCGACCGTTCAGTTCCGATGCGCGCCGGATTGCACGTCAACCGAACGCGAGGATATTTTCTCGAGGCCCGTCTGCAATACATTTTGTACTAGACCCCGCAACACTATCGGAAATGCGTATTAGTTTCGAAGAGGGCGCGGCGCCTACGCCGTAAACGCGTTCCTCGTGGCAAAAAATCAAAAATTATGCAAAATTTAAATATTAATCTGTTTGAGGCTGACCTACATAATATGTAATTACTGTTAGATTCTTTAACATGAACATACAAATAATGTCACAGATATTAAGTCGACAGAATATTAAAAAAAAAATATAGGTACAATTTATTTAAGTTTGATAATATTTTTAGTAATGTTAGGATATTACATTTTTATTTTGTTAATTAATTATGTAGGTACCTACAAGTTGTTATTTATGTACACTTCATTTTTATTCTTAATAAATGATAATTAGCGTATAGCTATTCAGCTCACGTTTAGTTTACTGACTAATAGAAACTTCAAACAAAATGTAAGTAGGTACTTAGCTACTACGCTGAACATACTAACACCTCGCCTTTATGTCGGATCAGTAAGGGTTATATTCGTTGTTCTGGTGTTAGCGCTGATGTGACGTTGATTATGACCGTACATAAATAAAATTCATGAATTTGCAAATGTAAATAGGTATCAAAAGTTCCGAAAACAGTTAAGGCTCCTTCAAACGCGACGAGCGGTGCCTTTGTGTCGCGTGCGATTCGCATCGCGTGTCGCGCCTGTTTTTTGTACGAGAGTGAGCTGTTTGACCATTGGACATATCATTACAAGACGGTGAACCCAATATCGAAGTTTGATTTTTTTCTTCATTATTTCACAACTTAACAACTAACAATGACGTGTCGTCTTACATAAATCGCTGTGCGAACGTAGAAAGATGGATAGGTGTGTCGTGGCGGTGCAGTCAGACTTTCAGTATAGTACCTATAAAGTACTCGAAGACGTCGAATCGCCGGACCTGCCGACCTATTCTGTAAAAATCTCACCGTGAATCTCACTATGTGACGTGAGCTGTCAATAGTGTTCCTTTATTCTTCTTTGGCAACTGAGCCGATGTCGACTATTCTCCTAGCGCCACATGTGACTGTCCTAAAAAAACCCCAGGCTGACAAAACAAAACTTTTGCATCAAAGCATTTTTTTTATGGTTCCACATATATATTTAATAACCTTCCACCTTTTTTCAGAAATATGACTGATATAAATACTTAAAAAAAAAAGTTACATCGATTCCTGATAGCTAAATTTTATTATTCTATTAAAGAATTTCTAAATGACATAACACTGAACCAGTCGTCAAACCAGTAATGAAAATTAAATGTAAACTACCTACTGATAAACTCACGCAGTGGATTTGTAGAATAAATTGGAATCTGACATATAATTGGCATTTAGTTTGACATACAATGTGACATGTAATCTGACATATCTAATAATGAATAATTTTTAAATAATAATAACAAAGCACAATTTCTCAAATAATTGTATAGGTAAGTACACTCGGCGTCACAAAAATCGCACCTCTTCGAAAATAAGTTTAAAACATGTCCCGCCAGTAACGAATACATTAAACCTTATTAATATTGGTATCAATTGAAAGTATGTTTAACGACCTTTAAATTAACAACAGTTAGAATTCCTAAACACAACAGATCTCATTAGCACGTAACGTTAAAAAAAATGTTGTCAAAATACGCATTACAACGGCCACTAATTGCACCTCCCTACAAGGGTATAAAACGGGCGACCCGGGTTAAATGTGAGTACTTGTTCGACCTCTGCACCCCTCTAAATTTCGATGTCGTCGCCCCGATGACTCCCACTCATTTCCCCCACTCGGTTGACCATACCCCTGACGTGCTCGATGTATCACTTTTAAAGAATATCAACCTACGGTTGGATTCTATAGAGGTGATACACGAACTATCATCTGACCACCGACCAGTTGTGCTTAAGCTAGCCCCTCGCGTAGGCCTCCCCGACCCCGACCAACCCCCCTCCACAAAAGTGGTAACGGACTGGAGGAAAGTAAGCGAACGCCTGAAATCCAACACGTCCCCCCACCTAGACTCCATCCCCGACCTCTTCGACTCTTTCGCTGACACGACGGCTGCGATCGACTCATTCACTGGACACGTACAATCAGTCCTGAACGATTGTTCAAGGGAAGTTCCAGCGACCGACGACCGTCGCTGGAAGTTGCCGGACGATGTACGTGAACTGATGACTGAGAAGAACGCGGCTGTCCGTGCGTACAGCAACTTTCCCTGCGACGCGAACCGAGCCCATATGCGCTACTTACAGCGAGCTGTAAGGACACGTGTAGCGGAGCATCGGGAAACGGGCTGGGATGAGTTGCTGAGCGAACTAGAGCCTACCCACCTAGCATTCTGGGAGCTTCAGAGGAAACTCAAATCCCGAGAAGTAGTCCCTATGCCCCCCTTGATCCGCCCAGACAATACCATCGCTTTCGATGATGTCGACAAGGCCGAGTGCCTTGCCGACAGTCTTGAGGCCCAATGTTCGCCCAGCTCTCAACCTGTAGACCAAGCTCACCTCTCTGAGGTCGACGCCGAAGTCGAAAGGAGAGCCTCCCTCCCCCCCATAGAAGACCCCGAGTGCCCTCTGCCTCCCGTCACCCCCGACGAAGTGCAAGAGCTCATAAAGGGCCTTAAGCCCCGTAAAGCCCCCGGTTCTGATGGAATGACCAATAAGGTGTTCCAACTGTTCCCTGCCCACCTGATCATGCTAATGACCACCATCTTCAATGGTGCCATGAGCAATAACATCTTCCCCCAAGCGTGGAAACAGGCCACTGTCATCGGCATTCCCAAGCTGGGCAAGCCTAAATCCGCTCCCTCCAGCTACCGCCCCATCAGTCTCCTCAATGTCATCGGCAAGATCTATGAGAGGCTTATTTATAAGCGTCTCAGAGACTATGCCGAGACGAAAGGTCTCATTCCCAACGAGCAGTTCGGTTTCCGAACCCAACACTCGTGCGTCCAACAGGTCCACCGTATCGTCGAACACATAAGCGTTGGCTTCCAACGTGGTTCGTTGACGGGTGCTGTTTTCTTCGATATAGCGAAAGCGTTCGACAAAGTCTGGCACAATGGCTTATTATATAAGCTATACCAACTTAAAGTGCCAGATCGTCTCGTGCTCATCCTGCGAGACTTTTTGTCGAACCGCACCTTCCGATTCCGCATTGAAGGAGCGCTATCCTCCCCCCGTCCCATTCGCGCCGGAGTCCCTCAGGGCTCCGTGCTCGCCCCTCTCATTTTTACGCTTTTCACCAGCGATATCCCCAAGAGTAAAAGGGCTCAGTTGGCTCTGTTTGCAGACGATACGGCCATTTACTACACCGGCGTAAGCCCCGACGCGATATCTCGCACTCTCCAAACCACAGTCAACCAGCTCGGTGACTGGTTTAGGAAGTGGAGAATCGAAGTCAATCCCGATAAGAGTCAAGCGGTTCTATTTTCGAAACCGAGACTCAACCCCACCCCTCCCCGTCCGATCACCATGTTCGGCAAGCCTATCCCTTGGGAGAAGCGAGCCAAATACTTGGGTGTCACTCTGGACCATAGACTCTCTTTCGGCGAGCACATAAAGCAGGCGCGTTCGCGCGCCGCTTTCGCTCTCGGTAGACTCCACTCCCTATTGAATGCACGCAGCAAATTGTCACTCAAGTGCAAATTGCGCATTTACACAGCGTACATTCGTCCCATCATGACCTACGCGAGTGTGGTTTTCGCACACTCGAAACCCCACCACATCCATAGGATGCAGACCCTCCAAAACCGGTTCCTCCGTAGGGCAACCGGCTCCCCTTGGTTCGTTCGGAACGAGATCCTCCATCTCGACCTTAAAATCCCCACTATCCGTCAGTTCATGAAGCGCATTTCCAAGCGCTTCTTCGACTCCGCGGCCTCACATCGCAACCCTCTGGTTGTCGAGGCTGCCAGATATGCCCCCTCCCGCATTAGTCGTACCCGCCGTCCAAGGCATGCCCTGTCCGACCCCGATGACCCCATAACCCTCCTCCAGGAGAGCAGTAGGGCCACCAGTACAGTTTACAAACACAGACCGCCATCGTTCCGACCTCGCCGCCGAGGTCCTACGCGACGCCCCCGACGTAATTGTCCCCCCCCCCCGACCCTTGCTCGACGACGCGCCAGCCCGCGCCGTAGCTGAGCCTGTAGTTTTAAATTCCCCAGTATAATAATAATATAATTTAGATCCAGCCTGTCCCATCTTGCTGCCCTCCCCTCAGTGACGCCCTAAGCCGAGGTTCGTACCCCACAGGGGGTGCCCTTAGCGTGCGGTCACCTAAATTTTAAGTATTGTTCGCCCCTGGCTGGAGGCTTTAAGTTAGTAGCTTAAGGCACCCACAGGTTTGCCCGGTTAAGTAGCCAGGACCTTAGTGGTCACAACTACGAGCTGCCCAATAGGAAAAAAAAAAAAAAAAAAAAAAAAAATGTGAGTCATTCGCTATTCAACCTTTTAAGTGAACACACGTGAACAGCTACAGCAAGAAAAATACCCCAGAAGATGGATACCACTGCAGATGAAGCCGCTCAAGTCATTGCACTACTGCAATCAGGGATGCGGCAATGTGATGTTGCTCGGCAACTGAACTTGAGTCGTTTTGCCGTTCGACGAGTGTTCCAACGCTTCCAAGAGACTGGTGGCTATATCCGAAGACGTGGATCTGGAAGACAACGGTGCACATCCGAAAGAGACGATCGCTTCATTGTTTCGACGTCTTTACGTAATCGGTTCTCCAATGCTGTTGAGCTGCAACAACAACTGCGATCAGCTCGCAGAACTTCTGTAAGCGTCTCCACGATTAGAAGAAGAATGCGGGAGAAGAAAATTGCAGCTCATAGGGCTGCTACAGGGCCAAAATTAACTGCACAGCATAGGAGAGACCGGTTGCAATTTGCCCGTGACCATGTGGATTGGACAATAGACCAATGGAGGGCTGTGCTCTTCTCGGATGAGACGAGGGTGTGTCTTTTCTGCAACGACAGGCGTCGAAGAGTGTATAGGAGGCAAGGGGAACGATTCGCGCAAGCCTGTATTCAAGAGACAGTGCAATACGGGGGTGGCTCGTGCATGTTCTGGGGCGGCATGTCAATCGAGGGTAAAACGAACCTTGTGTGCGTTTCTCGGGCTGGAAGTGCTCGCGGGCAAGGGTCGCTGACTGCTGCTCGGTACATAACAGAGATCTTAGAGGAGCAGGTTGTCCCTTATGCTGGTTTTGTTGGCAGTGGGTTCACGTTAATGCACGATAACGCCCGCTGTCACACCGCTTTAATTGTAAGAGACTACCTGCAAGAAGTTGGAATCCCTGTTATGCGCTGGCCGGCGCGAAGTCCAGACCTGAACCCTATTGAGCATCTTTGGGATGAACTGAAACGGCGAGTACGGGCACGTGATCCTGCCCCTACCACTCTCCAAGACCTCCAAGATGCCGTCGTTGCAGAATGGGACAACATTCCTCAAGAGACTGTTGTCACATTAATTCGGTCCATGAGAGGACGCATGGAAGCAGTCATCAGGGCTAGAGGGGGTAACACTAGGTTTTAAGTTGTTTTTAAGGACTTCTTTGTAATTTTTGCTGATAAAATAAAATTTAGCTTTTTAATCATTTGCATTTGCTTGCTTTTTTTTATTCCCTGGTAAACAAAAAACCAAATCCATTGATTTATTCTGAAATTTAAATGAATTGCCTTTCCAATGATACCTTACAGTCATATGTCTACCATTGATTAATAGGGTTAAAATGACTTTGAAGGGAATTCTTAAAGAGGTGCGATTTTTGTGACGCCGAGTGTATATAAAAAAATGTCAATAAACCGAATTATTGTTGTTGTATTTTAAATTACTTATTGTTTAATTGTTCTTATCTGTAACGTATTATGAATTTTCTATGCCTCAATGGTGAGACATAGCAGACCTATATGACCTAACTACGAGTATATTGTAACATCTTACTTTGCCTATATGTTCTACAATAAATTAATTTGAATTTGAATAAAATTTTAGTTTTGCCTAATTAGGCTAATATTAGTGTTAAGATCGGCTTTCCTTTGAGTGAAAGGGACCACGCCCCTCCGGCCGCGTGTTCCTGTAGGGCTCGTCACCAATCCCTTGCATCAGTTGGAATGATAGGTCACTTCACCTTCACCTAAGTTTTCACGGTGAGATTTTTACGGAAAAGATCGGTTGTTAGAGTGCGTGGTTTGTGACGGTTCGGTCGCGCGTGAGAATTTTGCCATTAGAAATTTCTTAATATGTGCAGCCGGCCTTAATCAGGATGTGCATTGCTTCGCAAAAAAAACCCTAACAATAATTCCCTCCCTTCCCTACAAATCGAGAAGTCTGTAGCTACACTAAGTAAAAGCTACAGTGTTACCTGGATAAGTGGGTTCTCAAGGGACCTAGGATTATTTATCACATATAAAGAGGCTTTTCATTTACCAGTTTCCCAAATAGTCAGGTTTCAAAGACACTCACAGGTCAGTCAGGGTTCTTACTTATTTGGGGAGAAGACAAAGGTGTCCAGACCAATATTCAAAATGACAAAATTAATAATAGTTGTCCCAATAGGGTATTTTACTCTATATGAGAAAAAAACTAAAAATATATATATTATTGATATAGCTTACGCAAAAAGCAGTTACTAATTTTTAAAATTCAATTCAAAGGTTTCAGCTTTTTTAATCTGTTTCATAACACCATTAAATATTAAGGCGGAACCTTCAGAGTAGCCCGCGAAATTCAAATTTTGTTTTGTTTTTTGCAATTTGCAGGTTACTGTCAGATTGTATTTTGATTAAAACATGATTCGCGACAGTAACAAATACGGCTTTACAGAATTATAATCATTAGAATCAGCAATACAACTCTATAAGTTCATATTACCCTAATGAATGACTATTTCATGAAATCATGACATTTGAGGGCAATTCTAACTTAAGGAGTTGTATTGCTGATTCTAATGATTATAATTCTGTAAAGCCTTATTTGATACGGTCGCGAATCATATTTAGATCACCATACAACCTGATACTGACCTGCAAATTGCAAAAAACGTAAGAAAATTTGAATTTCGCGGGCTCCCTTGGCACATCTCCCTTAAATATTAGTCGCCATGTTATTACGTCATACGGCTACGTAAACTTAGAAGTGGCAACTGTATCAGCGTATCAACTATTGTTTACACAGCTAACTGACGTCATGACCACAGAGCAATATGGAGTCCACTGCGTCCAGCGTTTTTGTCAAATTGCGCGCGAAATTTGAAAATGCAAAATTTAAATTAATTTTTATGGCACTTAACGATTGAATAAAAAAATTGTGATTTTTTTTGTTGTTCTTTAGCACTATAGAATCTAATTGAGACACTTTTCAAAACTAGGCGTAATACCCTATTAAAGGGGTAAAAATCGAAAAATCTTACAAATGCAACCTCAGTTATAAAGGTTTAATTATTCCCAATAACAGAGGTGCTTATTTGAATGCAAAAGTGTCGGGACCTCATTGCAATTATCAGTAGTAGAGATTTCTCATCCATGCTAATATTATAAATTCGGAAGTAACTATGTCTGTCTGTATGTTACCTTTTCACGCCTAAACCAGTGAATGGATTTCAATAAAATTTGGCAAGGAGATAGATGGCATCCTGGGGAAGGACGTAGGTTACCTTTTGTCTCAAAAATAATCCTAAAAGGGGGTGAAAGTTTGTATGGGAAACTAAGCATTTCTTAATTTTAAGTTAGTGATATGACATTTTAAATGTATGCTTTTGGAAAGAAATAAAACAATATTTGAATCATCGTTTTTGTAAAATCATCTCCCAAGGGGGTAAAATAGGGAATGATCTTAAAATTGACATGATTATTGAAATATTTGTATATATAACGTCTTTAAAAAAAAATTAAGGAATTGGAAATATAGTCAGACCCTGTATCTTGAGGTATAATTTATTTTAGTATTTATTTCATTTAAATAGTTCCACCCGCTTTTAAAGTTATTGCATTTTGAAAAGTAATTTACCTATGTAGATACGTGGTCAATGGCGGCGCTTAGAGTATTTCAAATTAATGATGATATTTTTTTTTTTTAAGTAACACATTTAGAATCCTAAAAACCTGTTTAATAAAAATAAAAAAGATTATTTGCATTTTATTATCTGTCTGTCTGTTACCTTTTCACGCTTTAACAGTTGAATAGATTTGGATGATACGATACTATTTATTTATCCCACTAGCACGTGTTTCCGTGGGATAATTTCGAACATCGACGCGGGCGCAGCCGCGGTCAGAAGCTAGTTATAATAATATTAGTTACTAGCTTCTGACAGCGGCTTCGCCCGCGTCGATGTCGGAAATCATCCCATGGGATCGTACTACCGAGATTAAGAGTACCTTGTATATTAATCCAGGTTATAAACTATCCGTGTGCCGAATTTCATCCAAATCAGTTCAGCCGATTTGGCACCATCTTCAATAATCATGGTCATATTATAGCCAATTTATACAAAACCTTTAATGAATTATATACCTTACTAAACCTTCCTCATGAATCACTCCGTCCATTGGTGAAAACCGTATGAAAATCCGTTCGGTAGTTTTTAAGTTTATCGTGTTCAGTCAGACAGACAGACGCGGCGCGCGGCGAGGGACTTTGTTTTATAATACTAGCTGTTGCCTGCGACTTCGTCTGCGATCCAGGATAAAAAGTAGCTTATATCCTTCTCCAGGTCGTGGTCTATTCATGTGCCAAATTTCATCCAAATCAGTTCAGCCGTTTTAGCGTGAAAGCGTAACAAACAAACAAACTTACTTTCGCAGTTATAATATTGGTTAGGATGTAGTGAAATTGTAATTACTTTTAACCGTGTGAATCGATTTTAATTAAATGTTACCTCTCTAGATACGGAGTATAAGAAGACTATATTTCCAGTCCCCGAAAACTTAAAATGGGGTAAGTACACAAGAATTTCAACATTACATGTGAATTTTTATGGGGTGATTTTACGAAGCGCCGAAACACGTTATTCTTTATTTCTTACCAAAAGCAAAAAAAAATGAATTTTCTGATGGTGATTCTAATGATTATAATTCTGTAAAGCCATATTTGTTACGGTCGCGAATCATATTTAATCAAAATACAACCTGACAGTGACCTGCAAATTGCAAAAAACGTAACAAAATTGGAATTTCGCGGACTACCCTGGCGGTTCCCCCTTAAGAAATGCGGGGTTTCTCATACAAACATTCATCCCTTATCACCCCCTTTAGGATTATTTTTGAGACAAAAAGTAGCCTATGTCTTTTTTCAATATGCCTTATGTCTCCTTGCTAAATTTTATCGAAATCCGTTCTGTGGTTTATGCGTCAAAAGGTAACTTAAAGACAGACAGTTACTTTCGAATTTACAATATTAGTATGGATATAGATATAGTACATACATACAGTATGGACTAATATTATAAAGAGAAAAGATTTGATTTTTTGTGTGTATGTTTGTTTGTTACGCTGTCACGCTAAAACGGCTGAACGGATTTTCATGAAATTTGGCACATGGGTAGACTTAGGACATAGGATACTTTTTATCCCGATATTCTCACGGGATCGAGACGTATATGCGGGTGAAACCGCAGGGCGCAGCTAGTATTATTATATGCAGGGCCTGTTTTAATTATTATTGTTACTAAAATCAACCGATTGCCCTCATCGCTGTTTGTTTGTGATTATTTTTACTCTTCATCAGATTTTATTATTACAAAATTCTGCGTAAAATTTAAGACTGATTATGATTATATATTACATTGTCGAGTTTTTGTTTATTACATTTTATAGAATCTGTATAGAATCACAATTTTTTCTTAATTTAAGCACTTAAAGAGCGTAGAAATTTTAAATAAAAAATATGGGGAGAATATGGGAACAAGTCGAAATGAAAAGGGGAATTTCGGTTTTTTTTTTACATTAAGGTTCTGTTTCCCCCCTGACGGAGATTCTCTCAGGGGGGAATATGGGAATAAGTCCTACATATCCAGGTTACACTGTATTAGCGACGACAGTGATAGCAGCATGCAAGTGAAGTAAAGAAAGTTCAGACGTATAAACTAAATATTAGAACGTCTGAAGGCATGTTACGACATCACATACTGTTTATATTGATGGGAGGCAGACGCTTAGCGTCAGTAACGCTTAGGATTCTGCCTTGTCTGAAAATAGAGATGGGCAGATTTAGAGCTTTGCCGGTCGGAGTATCCCGTATAGGTAAAGAAAGGCAAAAAAATTGATTATCAATCTTACAAACTTCTTCAGTCGCGTATCCAAACTTATGCATTTGTAAACCATGCAAATACTCGTATATCTGAGTGCTCTTGAAAATAACTAAGTGTAAGTTAATCAGGATGTAGGTAATTGGAGTAAGTATGCAATGCTCACAAAACAGAGAGGCTGGTTGGAGGTAAAACCTTCTGTAGCTTCAATGACCTTAATATTAATTAGCACTTACCATATTATCGTGATCAATCTTCCTCTGCTGGTTCTTACGGCACATGGCAGCGGATGGTACAGGCCTCCGGGACTCCTGTTGGTGCGTCGGAATGGAGCTCTTTCTTACATTCCGGGCACTCAAGATTTTTGATAGTAGGATATGGTTGTGCCTCTCGATTTCTCGAAGACGCTCATTCGTGAAAGACATGTTAATTCGTCGAGATTTGAGGCCGGAAACTGACCTGGAATCCGAAGATGGCAGATGTCTCACATAAAATAGGTTTTCAGAAGTTATGGATGGATGTTGCTCGGTTTAGTATTTTTATCTCACGAAACAACGCGCGCTTTACTTGTGGTAACAAAGTGTACAAACACGCTGTGAATGTGTGCGTAAAGACGAGTAGCGTCATAGCACATAACACACACACGCACACACTCGCTTCCGTCTTCGCCATTGTCTTGGACGGTACCAAGAGCTCCTGCGCTTACAGGACTTATCCGGTTGGACTGGAAGCTGACCCCAACATAGTTGGCAAAAAGGCAGCAGATTGATAGCAGATTTATTATCATTGAAAGTGCCAATAATGTTAATAAAAAAGTACCTAAAACTTACCCAAAACTAGTAGATCTCCCGGACATAGAACCTGGCGGTTTACTTGTAACAGAAGACTGACTTTTGGTTAATTTAACAAAAGACCTTACAGTCGGCTCTCTACTCGTATCAATCGACTTCGGTAAAGATTTCACAGAATCAATAGACTCTTCTTCGTCACTACTCTCAACCTCTTCCTCACTTTTATCCTCTTCAAATTCATCAGAATAAGCGTCGTCCTCATTGTAAGCTTCAGAAACTTCATTTTCGGACTCGGGCCCTTCGTAGACGCACGATTCAACGCATATGTTTGGTCTTTTGACTCCGTCGACTATACAGCCCATTTCGGAGAGGTCTTTCGAGAGCTCATCAATCTCGTTGTTATTCTCCTCCTTGTAGCGGTTCGATTTCATCTGTTTACAGTCTCCGGATGAAAATTCGGTGTCGATATAATTCAGTTTTACGTTTTGCTCTCGGTGTGCCATTGTGGAAGCGTGCGAGTACTGTGGGCTGCTAAAAAAATAAATTAGCTTACCTACAGGTGCTCGTTTGTTTACCTACGTAGCGAAAGAAAAATTGTGTGCCTCAATGTCTAGTGGTACTACCTAATTAATAAATTAACCTTAGTGATTTTAGTCGAGACCATACGTAAATATTTACGCTTTAGCATGGTAATATTCTGCGTTTGCGAGCGAAATAAAACCATAAAGTATATAAATAGCTTTCAGTGTAGTGTAGAGTATTTTTTATGTCACGTGTGAAAATAGATAATGTAATAACCCACTTAACGACAAACTTATAGACCGTGCAGTGTCAGGGGGTACTGCATGGTCTTTACGCTTATACTTAATTGGTTGACATAGATAGCCAGACAGGTCAGTAATAGTATTTAACTGGAGGTAAACCTAGGAAATCAGATCAGCATCTAAATCTACTTTGCCATAGTACTTCATATATACAGAGATGTTAAAAATATATAAAATAAACAAAGTAACGTACCACGTGTGGAAAGTGGTACTGTCAATCACAATATCCAACGAAGAATCTGCTAGCGCCTACCAATAAACTTATAGCAAATTGATTATCTACTAGTTACTGCTCTATACTAAAGTAAATTTAATCAACAAAACTCTTGATAGCTTTCATTAAATTACATAAAAATTGTTTACAACGAAGCGCTAATACGAAATAAATGATTATTGTAAATGAAAATGAAGCTCTGAAAACAACAACAAAAGACTTTGTGTCAAAATTATCTTGTTTTAGAATCTTACAAATGTCGTTTCAAAGACCATAAACTGCCAGTGCCTCGTCCTCTTTTCTTTCACTTAGAAACTCTTTCTTGTACTAACCCTTTAATCGGAAAATAATTTAATAAAACCAAAACTTTGTAGAAAATCGATTACCCACTTAGCAACAGCTAAACAAATGTCGCGCGGTTTGGTTGCTGAGTATGCGTTCCGTTTCCATGGAACTGTTCCGTTGTACGTAGCTATTGTTTCGGATGAAAACCTGCCGGACTTGTTTATGTTGCAAAACTACAAAGCGGTCTTTTTCAATTCATTTCAATGAAAAGTATATTAAATATCATCAGCGATTATTAATCATCACGCCATGAATAGGACAATTTATAATTTCATCGAGTCGAGAATATCATCTGTATTTCGGTCGATGTTGACATTTCTTGTGATTCATTCACTTACTCGTTCACATAAAAAGTACCTTTGGATGGAAGAATTCGTGTGTGCGATAATGATTTTTTGATAAATTCTGTGTTATTTAGTTAGATTATAACAAATTTATCATTAAAAATGGTGACTATAATAAAGAACCAATTACTAAAACATCTATCGAGGTAAGTGCACCCTTTAGTTTTCTAGAATACGTCTCTTGTTCTATAGATTGATTACTGTGATATTAATTTAATTATTTTTCAACGATTAGAGCTTACACTCTTACAGGACTTTGGTTTAACGTGCACGCAATTTAGTTATGCTTTCAATGTATGAAATAAACATAATTAACTTGGCACACATGTCTTCCTTTGTTTGATTTATTTATGTATTGTTATCATACCTACCTATGTATTCAAAAATGTTTTGTGCAAGCCGTAAAATTTAAAAGAACACCCTTATCAGTTATATTACTAGCTCTGTTAGTCCCTGTAAATACTACCCGGAACAATAAAACAAAATAGCCATACACTTAAAACAATAATCCATAATTATTACGAAGTCAAAATAAATGAAATGAATTTATAATAGAGCCTCGAGTCGTAAATGCACGACTAACTCACGTGTAAAGTTATCAGTCGAATAAATTGGTTAGTTGTGAGCTACACATGTTGTTGAACTATAGTAAATTAGGTATTGATTTCAAGGGGAATGCAAGACCTTGGAAATTTCATGAAATATCTTGTTTACATTATTCTGTATTGTACCATTCATGTTTCCATTTATATATATTTGTTTTACCTTAAAGTTTTTATTTTTGGCTTGTGGGAAAACGTTATTTTATTTCTGTATAATTTCTTAAATGCAGTATAAGCATGCAATATCTACTTATAAAACATTTATTGAAAAGCTATAAATAACATGTTGTTTTTTTTCTAAAAGCACTCACTGTTGTGTCTGTTGTTGTAAAAATATTACAATCAAATCTACCTCATGTTTCATATTATGGCTACTGCTGATTAGTTTGTAAAAAAAGAGCAAAGCTTAAAAAAAATTATTATAGTGAATAGAGTAAAAAAAAAACACATTCAAAAGTCATGATATATTATTTTTTAGTTCCCACAACTACACAATTACTTCCATCATAAAATCAAAATTAAAAGCATGTTTCAACTTAAATGGGCACCCCCATTTAAGTTGAAACATACTTATAATTTTGATTAAGCGGAACACTACAAAAAAATCCTGCTAATCTTCAACATTGTTTACAATAAAAAATCATTTTATGTAACACATTTTGTTTGCTTAGTAACACATGCGGTTCAGTGTATTATCACAAATCCTGTATTCATTATTTATTCTACCAATTTACGTAGCATACACAGTTCCAAAAATACTCATATTATGATGCCGTAATAGAGTATTTGACTACTATAAAAATATACATTAATTGATACTTATTTTAAAGATGTTGCTAAGAAAACCGGCCAAGTGCGAGTCGGATTCGCGCACGAAGTGTTCCGTACCATTATCTATAAAAACGGCTAAAAAATCACGTCTGTTTTATGTGCCCCCCTTAAATTTTTATTTTATTCTGTTTTTTAGTATTTGTTGTTATAGCGGCAACAGAAACACATCATCTGTGAAAATTTCAACTGTTTAACTATCACGGTTCATGAGATACAACCTGGTGACGGACGGACAGCGGAGTATTAGTTATAGGGTCCCGTTTTACCCGTTGGGTACGGAACCCTAAAAAACAGGATTTGCAACAAAAAAAAAACCTCTGTGAAAACTGGAGAAGTAACCCACTTTTGAAATTATTCTTCTATCCTTGTCACGCAAAACGATCATTGTATTGAGTGGCGCGAAGTTACTATGGCGTTCCTATTTGTGACGTCAGATGCTAATAATGCTGTGTCTGTCTAGCATCGACTTTAAAACGCAAAGAACTTTCGCCATTTTAAGAGATATTTACAAAAAAAAAAAAAAAACTGTTCCTAAATATTTTTCTAGATTTCACAAATCTAATTTATAAAAAATACAGTCAGTTAGTTACACTTATTTATCCTTAGCTAGCTGTCTAACCAAAAATATAACATAAATAAACATGCTGTCCTCATATGCTTAGCTATAGAATAGAATAGAATAGAATACTCTTTATTATGTACACCATAATAATTACAGATATAAATGTAGAAATTTCATTTAAATGTAACTATAGAACTTATACAGGTTGTTATAACTAGAAAAACAGTATTTTCCAAAAAGCAATGATAGTATTCTTCCGGCCGCTGCAGAGAGGCAGCAGTCCCATACTTCATCCTATAGAGGTATGAGGAACAGGGTCTAAAGTTCACTCATACCTCCATCGAAAAGGCAGGATCCTCCGACCAGACAGGTGTTGTGTCTGGTGGGCAACTGCCCGACATTTGTTTTTTTTTTTTTTTTTTTTCCTAATTGGCAGCTCGTAGTTGTGACCACTAAGGTCCTGGCTACTTAACCGGGCAAACCTGTGGGTGCCTTAAGCTACTAACTTAAAGCCTCCAGCCAGGGGCGAAAAATACTTAAATTTAGGTGACCGCACGCTAAGGGCACCCCCTGTGGGGTACGAACCTCGGCTTAGGGCGTCACTGAGGGGAGGGCAGCAAGATGGGACAGGCTGGATCTAAATTATATTATTATTAACTGGGGAATTTAAAACTACAGGCTCAGCTACGGCGCGGGCTGGCGCGTCGTCGAGCAAGGGTCGGGGGGGGACAATTACGTCGGGGGCGTCGCGTAGGACCTCGGCGGCGAGGTCGGAACGATGGCGGTCTGTGTTTGTGTACTGTACTGGTGGCCCTACTGCTCTCCTGGAGGAGGGTTATGGGGTCATCGGGGTCGGACAGGGCATGCCTTGGACGGCGGGTACGACTAATGCGGGAGGGGGCATATCTGGCAGCCTCGACAACCAGAGGGTTGCGATGTGAGGCCGCGGAGTCGAAGAAGCGCTTGGAAATGCGCTTCATGAACTGACGGATAGTGGGGATTTTAAGATCGAGATGGAGGATCTCGTTCCGAACGAACCAGGGGGAGCCGGTTGCCCTACGGAGGAACCGGTTTTGGAGGGTCTGCATCCTATGGATGTGGTGGGGTTTCGAGTGTGCGAAAACCACGCTCGCGTAAGTCATGATTGGTCGAATGCACGCTGTGTAAATGCGCAATTTGCACTTGAGTGACAATTTGCTGCGTGCATTCAATAGGGAGTGGAGTCTACCGAGAGCGAAAGCGGCGCGCGAACGCGCCTGCTTTATGTGCTCACCGAAAGAGAGTCTATGGTCTAGAGTGACACCCAAGTATTTGGCTCGCTTCTCCCAAGGGATAGGCTTGCCGAACATGGTGATCGGACGGGGAGGGGTGGGGTTGAGTCTCGGTTTCGAAAATAGAACCGCTTGACTCTTATCGGGATTGACTTCGATTCTCCACTTCCTAAACCAGTCACCGAGTTGGTTGACTGTGGTTTGGAGAGTGCGAGATATCGCGTCGGGGCTTACGCCGGTGTAGTAAATGGCCGTATCGTCTGCGAACAGAGCCAACTGAGCCCTTTTACTTTTGGGGATATCGCTGGTGAAAAGCGTAAAAATGAGAGGGGCGAGCACGGAGCCCTGAGGGACTCCGGCGCGAATGGGACGGGGGGAGGATAGCGCTCCTTCGATGCGGAATCGGAAGGTGTGGTTCGACAAAAAGTCTCGCAGGATGAGCACGAGACGATCTGGCACTTTAAGTTGGTATAGCTTATATAATAAGCCATTGTGCCAGACTTTGTCGAACGCTTTCGCTATATCGAAGAAAACAGCACCCGTCAACGAACCACGTTGGAAGCCAACGCTTATGTGTTCGACGATACGGTGGACCTGTTGGACGCACGAGTGTTGGGTTCGGAAACCGAACTGCTCGTTGGGAATGAGACCTTTCGTCTCGGCATAGTCTCTGAGACGCTTATAAATAAGCCTCTCATAGATCTTGCCGATGACATTGAGGAGACTGATGGGGCGGTAGCTGGAGGGAGCGGATTTAGGCTTGCCCGGCTTGGGAATGTCGATGACAGTGGCCTGTTTCCACGCTTGGGGGAAGATGTTATTGCTCATGGCACCATTGAAGATGGTGGTCATTAGCATGATCAGGTGGGCAGGGAAAAGTTGGAACACCTTATTGGTCATTCCATCAGAACCGGGGGCTTTACGGGGCTTAAGGCCCTTTATGAGCTCTTGCACTTCGTCGGGGGTGACGGGAGGCAGAGGGCACTCGGGGTCTTCTACGGGGGGGAGGGAGTCTCTCCTTTCGACTTCGGCGTCGACCTCAGAGAGGTGAGCTTGGTCTACAGGTTGAGAGCTGGGCGAACATTGGGCCTCAAGACTGTCGGCTAGGCACTCGGCCTTGTCGACATCATCGAAAGCGATGTTGGTATCGGTATTGTCTGGGCGGACGACATTTGATGTCGGGACGTTGTATTTAAGCTAGTTGCGCGGAAAACTGCTTGTGCGATGCAGGATTTTGCGTGACGTCAGTGTGATGCGTTGCTCGCATGTGGCGATGTAGATACCGCTACAATCCTTTTTGCTAGAAAATCCCACTCCGTATTTGTATAGGACTTAAAACAAACTTCTAGATTAGGCCCGCAATGATTTTCACTTAAATCTATGAACATAATTGTCAAATCGTATGTAACATAACATAACATCATGCCTGCAGTTCCCGAAGGTTTAGGCAGAGGTACATCTATAGCACACCCACATTTCGCCAGTTATGTCTGCACCGAAGTGTATGAGTATGACAAATGACAAGTAACAATCGTATAAAGTGTATGAGGGTACATAAAAATGTGCAACTTGAAAATCCTAATATTAGCATTTCTCAAACCTTTGTCATTGTTGCTTGAGAGATTGAGATAATTGTCTGAGACTGAATGTTGTAGGCCTAACTTGTAGACTAGGTTTGTAGACCATTTTCTATTTTGTTAAGTACCTCCTGGTACTTGTTGACATGCCTACACAGTCCTCCCATACCTATTAACACTAATTTCAAAACATTGTAAAAGCCAATTATTTTTAAAAGAGTAACCATGGAGTTTCTTGCCGGCTCTTCTCCATTGGAAACAACCAATTGGAACCGTGCACCTAGCTTCTGACATTTCATGAGTGCCCATGTAGGTTTATGTGAAATAAAATATTATGATTTTAAGTTCTTGATAATAGATACTTATTGTTACAGTTTTCAACATTCGTAATTAAGTTTGTTTTTGTCATTGTTTTGGAGCATGACCCATGGGATGGGACATGCTCCCAGACCCAGGTTAAGAAATCCTGCCTTGAATAAATTAGGAAAAACTCATTTCTTGACTTGTCAATGTCATGTCCAAACAGCGCGTTTCCTCTTAACACATGTACTATCGTAGGTACATGTTTTAAGAGGAAACGCGGTCACGTGGTTGTTAGCGTTCATTCCATTTAGTATGTTATTATTATGTTATAATTACGTTAAAAAACAAAACATAGGGACATGGTAGTGGTAGATATACATTATATCGTAAAAAAATATTAGAACTACTATCATTAACCAGGGATAAAACATAGGAATACGTAGTATGGAACGAACGCCAACGACCACGTAACCGCGTTTCCTCTTATATATTAACAGGTACCTACACTGCTTTGCAGAATAGATACTTTGGTTTCTCATTATTCTGTTTTCATTATAAACTCTATGAATAATAAAACATGGGAGACGATGAAGTATTAAGGTTGAATTATTCATAAACTTCAAAGAACATTGAATTTATTTTGTAGTACCTATTAGTAAATTCATGTTTAAATTATGTTTGAAATTATTTGATGTATTAATTTTGGTTGGTGATGGCATTCATTTATTTTCAATAAACTTGTCCTATTTAAAAACAAACATAAAAAAAAATGGAAAATCCAAAAGTGCACGACTCATAATGCTCATTTAATTATGAAATATAAAAAAAAAAAACTTAAGTCGATCAAAATTAATTGCCGAAAAAACAGCTGTAGTAGGAAGAAGGTACTGCACAAGCCAGGGCTTGAAACACCGTTAAAAATATGGTATCGTTACAGCCTTTTGATGCAGGTATCGTTACCTAATATATAACGTTATAATATTTAACGTTATATCTGGCACATTTTACCGTTAAATATACGTAACGTTAAAACATACACTATCGAAATTTTTACCGTTATGAGTTAGTTTTGTTACCGTCGCTCTCGTCCAACCGCAAAAGAATCTCAGACTACATCGACGCTAAGAATTGCGTGTTTAATATTATTTTTAATCGACTTCAAAAAAAGGACGAGGTTCTCAATTTGACTGTATGTTTTTACAAGCTTTTATTTAGTTTCATCTGTCCCGATGTTTGTCTGTAATAGAATCTTGCAAGTTAAATTTGATCCACTTTCCGGCTGCCGATTGAGCTGAAATTTTGCATGCATATGTAAATCGAATGACAATGCAAAATTATTATTACATGGAGCTGATCTGATGATGGAGCTGGAAGATGGCCATAGGAACTCGGTAATTAAACGACACAAACCAATCGAGTTTGGGCTCGTATGATTCGCCTTGACGAGTACTTTGGTACTAGATGGTAACCAGGGTCTGATGATGGAGCTGGAAGATGGCCATAGGAACTCAGTAATTAAACGACATAACCCCATCGATTTAGGGCTCGTTTGATTCGTCTTGACGAGTACTATGGTGCTAGATGGTAATCAGGGTCTGATGATGGAGATGGAAGATGTCCATAGGAACCCAGTAATTAAGCGACATAACCCCATCGAGTTAGGGCTTGTTTGATTCGTCTTAACGAGTACTATGGAGCTAGATGGTAACCAGGATCTGATGATGGAGCTGGAAGATGGCCATAGGAACTCAGTAATTAAGTGACACAATCGCGTCGAGTTTGATTCGTCTTGATGGGTGGACCGTTTTTGATGGGTGGTGAGTGATGGTGGTTTGATGGAGGTGGTTATGCGACCCCATCTTTGGGAAAATAATTTCGTTCGTTCGTTCATTCCGTTTGTAATGAATGTGGATTCTGTCTTTGATTAGATGGATGACCCAATGCCAAGGTGAGCACGTGCCGAGGGTGTATAAACATGTCATATCGCTAACGTTGCGCTTCAGAGTACCAGGGCGAACCCTGTTGTACTGAAGCCCGTAACCCCCTACGATGGACCTCAGGGGGGGATGGACCGTTTTTGTCCTATACTCGTGGGAACAAAATGATAAAATAATAAATCTTTCCGTTTTTATCACAGACCCAATTTTTTTATAATTAAAGCGTGTTATATTGTGGTTGCAAAAGAAAAATAATTAAGGTGTAATAAGCTAAATGTTCTTTAATGATCCATCAAAATGTAACACGCTTTTATTAATAAAAAATTGGGTCTGTGATAAAAACGCAAACATTTAATACAAGGTGTAAAATTTTAGGGTTAGGTTAGGGTAAAAATATATAATTAGGTAGGTATGTACGATATGGGATTATTGTGACGTAGACGAAGAAGATTAATTATCGTTAAAGGTTGCAATGTAGGTACCCATACAATGGTATTTTTCATATCAAATTTAAATTATTTTTAACTTTTTAGTTCTTTTTATTAACAAGTAACAAAAACTTGTTTTTAAAAAGTTTTTTTTTTCTTTGAATTTTTTAATATCTATTAGCTCAGACGTTGTTTATAGGTGAGCAGTCTTTGGTATATCCTGAATACTACGTATTTTTTCCACTTAGTTTATATTGATGATGTGTTAATAATTTCCTGTCACTGTACGAAAAATCGTAGAATATACATAGGGATTATTCGGATTCGTCTAGGGATAATCTATAATTAATTTAATTCATTAATTAATTAATTTAAATCTCTAAACTCATCACCAGTGATCGGAGTAGGTAGATTGATTTTTAGTACTTGTATCATAAATGCACACAGAAAGAATAACATGGATAAGCCATTTTTCCGGAAAGTAATTCCGGTATTTCCGGATTTAGTATTTCCGGCGGGCGTACGCATTGTTCTGATAACCGGTTATTGTACCACCCATGATCCTTTGTTCTGATTGGTCGTTGGGTTTTGTCAAATCGTGACAAAAAAAAAAAATAGGAAGAATAATAAAGAATAAAATTGCTCATTTTATTACAATTCCTACCTTTTTTTTGAGGATGGCAAATCATCAAATGACTCCTTCCACTCTGGCAGAATACAATTCCTACATAAGTTCCGGTTTTTTTTTAATAATCCACCAATTCCGGAGGAATGTCCATAGTAATATATACGTTTCGGATCAATGACCCCAGTTCAATCTACCTACTCCGATCACTGCTCATCACCCACTGCTGCAGAGTCTTTACTTAAGGAAAACGTTCCTGTATGTGATTCTGAAATTCATTTCCAATATGTCACCTGCAAAGATATAATTAAAACCTTTCACACATTAAATGTTAAAAAGACCGCAGATCTATGGGGTAATTCTGTGGACGTTGCTAAGTCCATAATAAACATTGTAGCACCTACTTTAGCTGTTATTTTTAATAATTGTATTGATCGTGGTGAGTTTCCTGATCTTGTGAAAACAGTAAAATAATACCGTTATTTAAATCGGGTAGTACATCAGACCCTACTAATTATAGACCTATTTCAGTTCTACCTACCTTTAGTAAAATTTTTGAAAAACTTATTTTGAATCAAATGCAAGGATTTTTTAATAATCACAAATTACTGCATAACAAACAGTTCGGTTTTAGGAGGGGTCGTTCGACTACTGATGCCGGAGTTGAACTTTTAGGACATGTTTATGATGCATTGGAGGACAAATGCGATGCTTTGGGAATCTTTTGCGATTTGTCCAAGGCATTCGATTGTGTTCTTCATGAAACATTGATAAGGAAACTGCACCACTACGGAATCCGAAACGCCGCTCTGGATCTTCTTACTTCTTACTTAAGTGATAGGATTCAGAGAGTTGATGTTAATGGAAAAAGATCAACCGGATCGGTAGTAAGAATGGGGGTCCCCCAGGGCTCAATTCTTGGGCCATTTTTATTTCTTATTTATATAAATGACTTGCCTTACCTCATAAAGGATAAACATGATATAGTGTTATTTGCAGACGACACTTCACTTTTATTTAAACTGAAACGTCAGCAGCTGATTACTGACAATGTAAATAGCGCCCTTGCAATAGTAGTTAACTGGTTTAATGTTAATAACCTACTTCTTAACGAGAAAAAAACTAAATGTATTAAGTTTACGATACCTCATGTTAATCAAGTAGAAACTAGTGTTCTCATATAGGGTGAAGTGCTGAAACCCGAAAATACCACAGTTTTCTTAGGCATAACTTTGGATACCAAGCTTCAATGGGGCCCCCACATAGATAAATTGTCAAAAAAGCTTAGCTCTGCAGCATACGCCGTTAGAGAAATTCGTGGTTTAACTGATTTAGAGACAGCCCGTTTAGTATACTTTAGTTATTTTCATAGTGTGATGTCGTACGGTATTCTGTTGTGGGGAAATGCCGCCGATATCCAGACAATTTTCGTTTTACAAAAAAGGCCAATTCGTTCTATCTATAAATTAAGTCCCAGACACTCCCTCAGAGATAAATTTAAAGAGATTAATATAATTACTGTGCCTTCTCAGTATATTTATGAAAATCTTTTGTATGCACATAAAAATATTAATCTGTTTAAAAAATACAGTGATATCCACAATATAAATACTAGAAACAAACACAAATTTATTGTTCCTACAACCAGGCTCAAGAAAATAGGTGGCTCGTTTAGATGCCAATGTATACGTTTTTATAATAAACTTCCTAGCCACATTCAAGATCTAAGCTTTAATAAATTCAAATCTTTAATAAAACGGAAACTATGCCAGAAAGCCTATTATACTGTGAAAGACTATATTGAGGACAAAAAGGCTTGGGATTGAGCTGCTCCAATAAATTTACACGGTGAATGTTGATTTTAATTTGCTAGCTATTTTAGACATGAATATTTACTGTAAAAAGTATTATATTATTTTCATTATTGAGAATATGAGGACTATGTGGGTCATTGTTTCAGTTATATTCTTGATCTGGCAGTTTAAGTAGTTTATGCGGCCTACCCAAATGTCCTTTCTTTGGTATTGTTCGTCGAATCGTTGAGCTCCTTAAGTTCTGAGTTGAGCTGCACGGTTACTGACAAATGCGTGCACTGACTGGACAGGTCCACTTAATCTGTGTGGTTCTTTCCTCAAAAGATCATTTCAGACACCAATCTACATGTTTCTCAAACATTATGTCCGATTTTTTATATACACATTGACATTGTTGAATTTTATATACACAATGACATGAGTATTTACTTGTAAAGTATTATGTTATTTTAATTATTGTGAATGTGAGGATTATGTGGGTCATTGCTTTTTTTTTCGCAGTTAGTTTTGATCATGATCTGGCAGATTGAGTAATTTATGTGGCCTACCCAAATGTCCTTTCTTTGGTATTGTTCGTCGAATCGTTGAGCTCCTTAAGTTCTGACTTCCTGAGTTGAGCTGCACGATTACTGACAAATGCGTGCACTGACTGGACAGGTCCACTCAATCTGTGTGGTTCTTTCCTCAAAAGACCATTTCAGATACCAATCTACATGGTCTTCACATGATCTGACCAAGATTATGTCTGGACTTTAAAAGAGACTGTGACCTCTGAGTTTGTTTCGGCCTTTCTTCTCAGAGTAGTCAGATAGGAAACGCCGACCTCATCTAGTTTAAAAATATGATTGACGTGTAAAAGTGTTTGTACAAACCTACTTACAGAAATAAAATCATTTATCATTTATCATTTATCTCTGGGCTCCAGCTGTACTATACTTTTTGGGACATATAGGTAGGCACGTATAATATAGATAGGCAGTTAGACATATCCGGATAGATAAGTTTTATACCAATTGTGCATAGGTTTATGATTCAATACAAATAATTCATTTTATAGTCAGGTATTTTACATTAATAATAATAATAATAATAAGAAGTGTGAACTATAACAGTATTTACTAGTGATTATTAAAATTACGGAAAAGGTTTAGGAATAAATAAATCAAAGGCAATTTAAGTTCCAAAAAATATATATATCGGACTTCATAGCGATACATTAATCTTTAATGTTGAATTAGTACTTAATTAAAAAATAAAACCTTAGTTAATAAAATAATTGTTTTTTTTTATGTTCCTAGGTAATCATTATGGTTATAAAAATACAATAAATTCACCACCTATAATGAGGGTTCGGAGTTGCTCACCAGCCCTATTTAAAAAAAACTGCTTGTATAATAACATTTTTAATCAGTAGCTCAAAGCTACTTATTAAAAATGGTTAGTATGTACCCGAACGACGGCGACAGTCGCACGAATTCAAGTGGTTGTCTGTGAAATAACATTATTTAATTATAATTAGTACGAAATGAAAAGAAAAATATAAAAGTATGTCACTATTCTAACGAAATCTTGCGTTACATCTTTATAGTTACAGTTGACTGCATGGTAATAACATTTTGACCTTGACCTGGCTTAGCGCGGGGCGTTTCATAAGAATAAGAGGCCAGGTTATAGGTAGGTATTGTTAGGTGTCATCGCCATGCAGTCGATCATATAGAAAATCGGCACTGAACTACATAGGTACAGATAATAATTAATTACTTTAAAACTTACCTTTTTTTTTTCTACACTCTGGCACTAAACAAGTTGAGGTGTTGTCATCATTTATTTCAATATATCTATAGATGAAATTTCTTTTCGTACACTTCATCTTGCACTTTTCGTAATCGTGACTTTTAAGTCACGATTACACAAGAACACAACAACACAAACAAGAACACAAGAACTAAATCAGTTGTAGTAGCTAATCCAAATTGAAGTAATAATTCGCGAGCGTATTCTGTAAGCGCGTGCGACTGCTGTGAGAGATAAGAAGACGACAAACAAAATGGCAACAGCGCCGACAGCGTGTGAGAGGGGCGCGCGCCGGCCGCCTTAGAGAAAACGGCAACGTCGCATCAAATAACCAAAATAATACCGGTAATAGTTACCGCTATTTTTACAATAACATAAAAAATACCGTTACTTTTTAACGCAATTTCTAACGTTATTATTATGTTATGCTACTAAGTAACACTACCAAATCGTACCGATATCCAGGTATCTCTACGGAAATACCGTTACTTAACGTTACTTTTAATGTGAATTGGTAACGTTTTCAAGCCCTGGCACAAGCGCCCCTGGTGGAATAAATGTACATAATATCTATAGATATATCACCATCCATATGTTAATTTTCTATGGATGATAGATGTACAGTCTTGTAGTTTCGTGTTTTATTAATTGTAATTAAACGACACAGAATTAATTAGCCATTTGCATTCAGTGACCTACAATTGTCGATTAGAATTTAAAAAATAAAAATTTAACTCAAATAATGGATTTTTTCACAAGTTACAGTGTTTCCGGGTTTCACACATGACGGACAGGGTTTTTTTTTGACCTATTTTGGTGTTTTTTTCCAATTCTATTGCAGTAAATCAATTTTTAAAAAGTATGAAATTAATCTCCATTAAATTATCTCGACAATAGTATGCAAAATATCTTGATTCCGTGAACTAACAAGGCTATAATAATAAAAATAGCCGCCAAAATGAGGCGAAAAATTTTTTTCGATCGTAAAGCACTCTCTGATGCTACGCATCATGAGTCGTGCAATAAGCAGTTGCACACTTCTAAATAAAATAAATTAAAATGGCCGTTTTTACCCTGATACCTACTTATACCAGGGGCTCGTGGCTAAATAATAACAGCCGCACGGGTCGATCGAAGGTTAAGCTACGCTTGCGCTTGCGGCGGATGGGTGACCATCCATTAGTCCATTACATATCGAGAACCCTCCGTGCCTTGAAAAGCACGTTAAGCCGTTGGTCCCGGCTGTCATTCGTAGCTCTTTGACAGCCGTTACGGATAGTCAGAAGCCCAAAAGTCTGACAACCAGTCTTATCAAAGTGTTTCGTGGGTTTTGGAAGTCAGATAGGCAGTCGCTCCATGTAAAATACTACTAGTATTCAGTTGCATCTGGTTAGACTGGAATCCGATCTCATCATAGTTGGCAATAGACTAGGCAGATTGATCTAGCCTACGACTTAATAATCTAAGAAAGGAAAACGAAAATTGCGATCATTGTCGCAGAAAAAAACAATAAATTAAATCCCCCATTACCTTGTACAAATGGAATCTGTCCACTGCTGAAATAGGCCAGCCTTGGTAAACATCTGGCGGCACGTTTGAGCTGAGCCATCTTCTGCTGTGTCGTGTCGTGTCGTCGTCACGTGTCGTGAAGTTAATCCCCGCACGAAACAAATAAAAAAACCTTAAAGACCTACATAGTTGTGTGTCGGGTCTGTTGGTTTTACTAGCCTGCCTTGTCCCACTCCTGGCAAAGACTTCCCTCCACTCCTGTCATCTTTCGAGAGCCCGCGTGTCCTTCTTCCAGTTTTGACGGATCCTAAGGAGGTCCGGAGGTTCGTCCCGCCATCTTCTACGGGGCCTACCGCGACCGCGCCACATTTGATGTTCAGATTTGAGAGCCCACAATATAGATTCTTATTCGAAAAGAAAACCTGTCTCTAACAAAAAACTTGTTTCTTCACTCTCCAGGTTCACAAAAAATCTGTCACCAGAACAGATCTCCCTCTCAGCGCTGCGAGGTTCTGGTGAGCTTCAAGACTTGACTTTGGATGAAGAGCTTCTGACTGACCTCCTGGAGTTGCCCGGATGGGTCAGGCTCACGTCTGCCAAGTGCAACCGAGCCTCCTTCAGGATACAATGGACCAAGCTGAAGACTGTGCCCATTGTGCTGGTAAGTTACAGATCATTTTCCATTCACATGTACCGGACACGGGCACATCTAGATCGTTAGCACTAGGACATGGCCTAGACTTACGACTTACGCTTTACTTTGTGTAATTTATTTTATCACCACTGCTCGCAAAGCGGTCAGGGATAACATTGTGAGGAAACCGACATGTCGTAGAACCAAAACTTTGAACACATGTCATGTAAGTTTTGGTCCGCGGGCCTTATCTGGGCCCGTGTGGTGGTTTACAGAGCAACAACGTCCCAGCAGTGGTAACATTATAGGCTTCAATGCTAAGCCACAGGACTGGTACTTGGCCGGCCATTCAAATCAATGCAGCTAGGTAGTGCATGCCGCGGTCATTTTTAACCCCCGACGGAAAAAGAGGGGTGTAATAAGTTTAACGGTGTGTGTCTGTGTTTCTGTCTGCGGAATCTTAGCTCCCAAACGGCTGAATCGATTTTATTTTTTTAACCGACTTCAAAAAAGGCGGAGGTTCTCAATTCGACTGTATATTTTTTTTTTGTCTGAAGGGTGACTTGATCGAGAGCGAGCCTAGCTAAAAAAAAAATGTTCAGCCGTTTTTTATTCGTGTCGGGGTTTTTTAATTTTAAATTTATGATTCATCATCATTAATTGATGCAACACTAGAATATTGTTCTTAAGAAATATATTATTATTCTTGCAGGGTTTTTAACGTTGACGATTCTTTAAAAAACTTTATATTCTTTGACCAACTGACCGTTATCGGTTTCCTACTAAGTATCTTACTAATTAAGGAAGTAAGTATACAATGCAATGTAATACGCATTTCATATTGCAATACATAACATAAGTAGTAGTTCTTTATTATTATAACTTTAATTTATTCACGTAAATAAAGTCCCATGACTCACATGACGTTTTTCCATAAAACAAGGGTGCATTTTAATATTTGCAAAGTTTTATCATAAAAAATATATGAAACAGCAAGAATAAGATTATTTATAGCTACTTATTAAAACCATAATCGTTCTGCCGTAAGTGTAATACTAGAAAAATTGCAAGGGCACAATACAATGGTGCCACTAAAATCTATGATACAGAATACAGCTTCACAAGGTTGTACATAATCATTATCTTCATTAACACGTTATAATACTAAATAATTACTAACTAATGTAATGTGTGTTCATTAAAATTTCCATAACAATGTTATTCAGGTCACACTCAGAGGTCACTCACAGGTCCACTCAATCTGTGTGTTTCTTTCCTCAAAATACCATTTCAGACACCAATCTACATGGTGTTCATATGATCTGACCAAGATTATCTCTGGACTTTAAAAGAGACTGACCTCTGAGTTTGTTTCGGCCTTTCTTCTCAGAGTAGTCAGATAGGAAACGCCGACCTCATCTAGTTTAAAAATATGATTGACGTGTAAAAGTGTTTGTACAAACCTACTTACAGTCAATATGTATGGAAACGCATTTCTTATTAAATAACCATCGAAAAATTTCAACGTACCGGGGGTTCAGAATCTTGTACTGAATTCATGGTTACAGTTTGCGCGTCAGTGTCCCGGCCACCCTGTATTCAAGTTAGACACAATTCTCTAAATCATAGTGAAAACCGCATCAAAATCCGTTGTGCAGTTTAGTAGAACAACGCGATCACACAGACGGACACGAAAAGCGACTTTAATTTATAATATGTATAGATAAAGTACCTATGGATTAATTGCTGAACTAACTGAACGATCACACATCAAACACGCTATAATTAAATGGTCAATACTTTGTCAATTGTCATTTGTGATGGTTAATAATTAAGGGGAATGCGCTCAGGTAGCCCGCGAAATTCAAAAATACTTACGTTTTTAGCAATTTGCAGGTCACTGTCAGATTGCATGTTGATTAAATTATGATTCGCGGCCGTAACAAATATGGCTTTACAGAATTATAATCATTAGAATAAACAATACAACTCCTTAAGTTAGAATTGGCCTCAAATGTCATGATCTCATGAAATAGTCATTCAATGGCGTAATATGAACTTAGAGAGATGTATTGATGATTTTTATGATTATAATTCTATAAATAAATATTTGATACGGCCACAAATCATATTTAGATCAACATATACCAACCAACCAACCAACCTGCAAATTGCAAAAAAACGTAAGAAAATTTGAATTTCTTGGGCTTCCTTGGCGCATCCCCCTTAAATAGACTTGCATTATCTAACTATACATCATGTAACATCTATATATAAAGTTGTAAACATTTCTCTTTATTATAGTAACTTTATTATCGAATGTATCGATGATCTTTTGCTCTATCATAACTTGGCACTCTCTGTTAAATTGTTTCCCAATAATTACGCAGCTCCAGTAGGTTGATTTTGCAAATTAGATGAACCTGTCATTTAAATTGAATCTCGGTCTATGTTCGTATGTAGGGGCTCGTGGCTAAATAATAACAGCCACACCGGTCGAACTTCCAGGTTAAGCAACGCTTGTTGAGGTCTGTATGTGGATGGGTGACCATCTTTACATATCGAGATCCCTGCGTGTCTCGGAAAATACGTTAAGCCGTTGGTCCCGGCTGTCATTCGTAGATCCTTGACAGTCGTTACGAGTAGTCAGAAGCTTGAAAGTCTGTGTCGTGTTACCCAGTAACTGGGTTGTGGAGGTCAGATAGGCAGTCGCTCCGTCTATAATACTGGTATTCAGCTGCATCCGGTTAGACAGGAAGCCAACCCCAACATATTTGGGAAAAGATTAGGTAGATAAAGATGATGATATCCATGATTGTTCTTCTTTTTTTTTTTCACTAGTACGTAGGTACTAGTGAAAAGCAGCAACCAAATCAAAAAACATGTATACAAATTCGGCCGATAATCGAAGGTTGTCAAAAGCCCTAAAACGACAACCACTTTTTTTTATGTTTAAGTCGGAATGAAAAAAAACCGTAACCAACTCACAGTGAATAATCTACCACTCCGGATATCACCATATCTACGCAGATAATTAATGAGGGCCTATGTGTCAAATCATAGAATGCAACCCATCCTCTTGTTTTAACTAAGATGTCGCTATTCACGACACACGGTGGAACTTTTCTGGGTCTTTCACTTCCAAAAAGTAAGGGCGAATCAATTAAACTGACCTCAATCAGCACGTCTAAAACGTTCAACAGCTGTGAATGTCAATATTTCACAACAATGGTGACATTTACAGCTCTTGAACGGCGCGATCGCGTTTAGTTTCATTGGTTAAAGTCGCCCAAAGTACTCACAGAAAAGAAGAAAATATCCGTTCCATCGCACCGTAGGTCCCTAAATTTTCAACCAATTATGTAACATGTATACCATCCCAAAACTCAAAATTCCCATATTTTTCCATTATTTCCTTCTGCTCTGGATAATTCGCTACCCAAACAGAGATTCCCATTAAAATCGTTAATATTAAACGTACATCCTGTATCCAAGTATCAAAATGTTGTTATCCTGTCAGGTACCTTTGTTGGCAAAGGATTACGTTTGGTTCCCTGCAGGCTTATGAGATCGTTATCCGTGTTTACTTTTGCATCAAACGTGTGCTTCCGGACACTTTTTTAATCGACAATTAATCCGTTTATTTCCGAGAAATGTTTGGGTTATACTGAAATGAAAATGTATCGGTATCTACATCGGCACATGCGAGCTACACGTCATACTGACGTCACACAAATCCTGCATCGCGCAAGCAGAGTTTACCGAGCTACTAGAATATATACAACGTCCCGACATCAACCGTCGGACAGTTGCCCACCAGACACAACACCCGTCTGGTCGGAGGATCCTCCCTTTTCCATAGAGTATGAGTGAGCTTTACACCCTGTTCCTCATACCTCTATACAAAAAGAAATAATATAATAAAATACACGCTGTATATGTTATACTGTTATACAGCGGGCATTTTTTTTTAAGTGGCCTTACGTCATACTGAGAAGCAGAAAAGAAAAGTGAAATTCAGAATAGTACGTTTTTCCTCAGGTAGGGATTGTCAATGAAAAGATAATTTAGTATTCATATAATTATCATAATTATTTCTATATACGATGCTACTTCTTTTACATCATGAGGCACTCTGTCAGCTCTTCAAGATGATCCTCTATTATTTTCTATCCTTCTAAAATATGAAATAGTGTTTATCTCATTATACAACCCATCTACTTATACAATATTCACGGAGGTTGCATGGGAAAGCCAAGCAGGCTAAAACCTCTGCAGTACCACAGCCTATACATCATATTTTATACTGTGGCAGTACTAAGCTCAACTACACTTAAAGTGGCTAGGAATTAGTCTACGTTCGCGAGGACGTAAAAATATCGCGTCGGGATTGTTTCGCGCACTGGATCTTCAACGCACTGCTTAGCGCCGAGAGTTGAAAATCCATCATTGTGTTTTTTTGAAGGTGCTGGGATGCACCCAATTGGATTCTCAATTCTCGGTTTAAGGGGACAACAGGACCTAAACTCAAGTTTTATAATGCCTAAAAGTATATGATCCACTGTAATAATCCAATTCCAAAATTAGAAAAATATATGATATTATTTTTCTTCGGGATATTATGCTAGATAGATAGTGTGTTGAAAATATAATACAACTAATTTGATACGATACAAAAAAAAACACGAAGGTACCTCTAAAAGTTTCTTTTAACGATTAAAAATCATAAATACTAATTACATGCAATCATTCTGATTTTTTGTCAGATTTTTCTAAAAGCAAAATATTAACGTTCTTAATTTCTTGTCCAATCAATAGATTTTTTGTAAATAGATAATTACTTCAAGTTTTGCAATAAATTTCCAGCGTCGTGTCATCGCGCTTCTCTTTCTGCACGGCGCCGTGCACGTGGCGTGTGCGTGACGGCGCGGTGTGTTGGACTGCATACAGTCCAACATTGACCGCTCTAGCTGTTGTCAGCCTCTTAACACGAGAGTCGAAATCCAGTGCGCGATATTATTCCGCGATATATTTACGTCCGTGCGAACGTGGTCCTAGGGCCACAGTCAGATGTGATAATAGTTTTAATTCTAGTCATCGAAAGTTTCGACAAGTCAAACAAATATTATAAACTAGCTTCTGTCCGCGCCTTCGCCCGCGTGGATGTTGGAATTTATCCCACGGGAACGTGCTACCGGAACAAAAAGTAGCCTATGTCCTTCCCCAGGATGCTATCGATGTCCTTGACATTTTTTTATCGAAATCCACCTACACATACATACATAAACTCACGCCTTCTTCCCATGGGTGTAGGCAGTAACTACAGAACGCCACCTGCTACAATCCTTACATACTCCTTTTGCCTCGTTTACGTTCATACATCTGGCCACACACGCACGCCGGTTGTGAGTACTACGCACCTGACCTTTCTGAAGAACATCACCAATAAGGTCACTATAAATGTCCGTGGTCTAAGGTGTCATGTCTGTATGTGTGTGTGTGTTATATCGAAATTCGTTCAGTGGTTTAGGCGTGAAAAGGTAACATACCCGTGTAACATACAGATAATACAAACAGAGGCGTTACTTTCTAATTAATAATATTAGTATGGATAACAAAAAATACTGCCATTATAAAATGTTTTAATAAATATCGCAGTTTGTTAGTTTCGTGATGATATTAAAATAATCATGTTATCAACAAAAATATTGTTGATAAGCGTCATTATTATGCTATATTTAAACATGTATAACAATAGTAGTTCGTACTCGTTGTTCGAACTCGATGTCACATGCACAACATTGTGTTTTACTTGGACTGTTCAGATCGAATATCGATTATGTTCCTTTTTGACTGATCGACGTCGATCGATCAGAATCTAGTTGCACCATTTTTAAAGCTTTCGGTTATACCGGGTTCACACGATTCGATTTTAGTTGAATAACTTTGAATTTGAAATTCAATTTGATTGAAAGTCTGTTCAGACGGTTCTAATCGGTTTCGACTTAGCAGTTGATCAACTAAAATCGAACCGTGTGAACCCGGTATAAGCCTATAGGTATGTATGTATGTATGTATTTGAATACAGAATCTTTGGGAAAACCAATTCAATGTCATTCATTACAAAGTTCAAATTTCATTGCAACCAATTTTTTTTAACGTTCTTATTTCAAACGCTCAAACAAAAATCAACATACACTACATAACCACAGAGTAAATAGTTGATGTGGCAACACATGTACGAGATAAGATTGGGTACATATTCAAATATTATTATGTTACTCTCATTTCAGTTTGGTTCTGCTACACCGAAATAAAATTAAAAAGGTACTTAGACACATTATCTATACATCTATACATACATACATACAGATAAATAAAATTGGAGTGTCTGTTTTTAATATTAAAATAACCGCTTCTTACTAAATGCATATGGATGTATACACGGTACATATACCATTTTTTTTTTTTTTCAATTTTTGTTTGTCGTGTCTGTTTGTTCCGGCTAATCTCCGAAACGGCTGGACCGCTTTTATCGGGACTTTCACTGGCAGATAGCTGATGTTATAAGGAGTAACATACCTAGTTTATTATTTATACTACTTTTTATCCCGGTAGCACGTTCCTGTACGATAATTTCCGACGTCGACGCGGGCGAAGCCGCGGGCAGCAGCTTGTCATAAATATAATAAAGATATTATGATTCATCAGTGACATTTATCAGGCTACAATGCAGTCAAATTAATTAATTCATATTTTAATGAATAATCCCAACAGTAACTAGTATCGCAGAATGACCGTCACCTACCGTAATTAATCATTACGGTAGGTGACGGTCATTCAGCGATACTAATGATACTAATTAGATTAGGCAAACCGCATTTACGTTGGACTAATCCATAATAATATGATTTACTGTACAAAGAGATACTAATATTATGGTAATGCTATTACATCTGAAGTTGACTTCTCATAACATCACGCCTATAATCCCCGAAGGATTAGGCAGAAATGTACCTATAGTACACCCACATTTCGCTTGCAATGTTTAAGTCCCATGTATTAGGGGGCGAGCCTATTGCCATCAACCGGGCACAAATCCAGACTCCGGGCTGCTACTCGTACTGTGAAATTTCAGATGGAAAAACCCAATAACATTTTTCCCGACCTGGGTATCGAACCCAGAACCTCATGCTCAGCGCTTGCGACCACTAGACCAATGAGGCAGTCACGTTTAATTATACAGAGAGTTATATATAATACTATGGTAATGCTATTACATCTGAAGTTAGTTGACATATCATTATGCAAAAGACCCTTTTAGTACGTGATAATTTGGCAATCTATGACTAATGTAGGTATATCGTGCAGTGCTGATAAGATATCGATCGATCCACTATTATTAACGACCTACTCTGAATTTTGACTACGTTTCTACTGCCGTATTATCAATCGATTAAAAACAATTGCCTGCAGTTTCTCGATTCTATTTGAACGACAAAATCTAAAACTGAAATCGTTTGACGATACATGAAGATAATTTATGTACAGTAAGCGACTGGAGCAGTGGTGGCCCAGTGGTATCGGCCCCGACTTACGAGTTGTAGGTCGTGGGTTCGAAGGAAAACATCGTGAGGAAACCGGCATGTCCTAGAACCAAAAATTCGAAAACATGTGACATCTACCAACCCGCACTGGGCCCGCGTGGTGGATTACCTGCAAAAAAATTTAATCAAATCATAATATATTTTGTTTTATCGTATTTAGCTTTCGATACCACCACGTCTGCAGAGTTTCGCTAGCTAAGTTAATTTGACCCTGTATATAGCTTATGATGCAATATGCTTTACTATACACATAGCAAAATAGTATAGCGTAGTCGGAACTGCCCTTCATGGTATTAGTAAAAGTTGGTATTTGTAGTGTCTCTGTCACTCATAGGTACTTGCGCGACAATCTCTTTTTAAAACCCGATCTTTAATAATGATTATAAACTCTCTGGTACCGTATCAAAAAAAGTTTCAAATGAAGTACTCGGGTAAATCTTGAGTATCTTGGTAGTTAGGTACTAAGGTGATTAATCCGTTCTAATTGCGCATCAGTTTCGCCTTCACCTTAATTCAGTTAACCTGGTTCACTCCAGTGAACTTTTAACTAAGTAGGAAGACGTTCAGAAGTAAGTATAGTGTTTGCTGCTTAAAAAAATTGGTGAAAATACACAGTTAAAGTGTCCCGACACGGCACTTACAAATTTAACGTTAATTGCATTGCCAAGTTGACCTCGCGCCTGAAAATTGACTTTGCATCGCGGAAACACTCAGAGCTAGTTAATTAAGTCTACGGCCTGTTTCACCAGCTCTTAAGGCGCTTCCCCGACCAAACGACCTTGAGCGTTCGGTCCTTCTCTGTCCCGTCGCTGAGTCTCGGTCTGTCTCGCTCCCTGCGCACGCTCATTTATCATAAAATTCACAAAAATATTGAAATTATATGAATAAAAAAAGACAAGCGATGTTTTGAAATAAAATAAAACGTGAATTATTTAGATTTTTGAATTATCTATCCATTAGTGTAATCCTCAAATTAATAGAACGTCACCTTTAGCAAAAGATGCATGCAATCAATAATTTTAGTCACTTTTTTACAAGGAGATTTTAAATGTATATAAAACACATAAAACAAATAAGAACGTGCAATGTGATGATAGGATATCGAACATTAATAATGTGCTTTTAGATGTAGTTTATTACCCATAGTGAATGAGTTAATAGCCTCTGAATAACGCACTATGGCAAGGTTTTGGTCGGGGTACCGCCTTAATACGTTCTGGTTTACTTATGTAGCCGATACCTAAATACAGAATCTGGTAAGTTTTTAATTGACTTGGTAGTTAGTTTCTTTCCACATATTCTTATACGCTGTGTAAGAGGCCCAGCGTAGGTATTTACATCGAATACCAGCCTTTATTAACCTACTGCTGGGCAGAGGCCTCCCCAATGTCTTCAAGATATTTCGATCATGGGGGAGAAACTCCCTAAGTCCGTTAGAGAAGATATGGTCCCGTCTGAAAGTAGTTGATCCGTCAAAACAAGTGTCAATTTAAATTTGTCGAACGGGCAAAAACATACGGAGTAGGGACAACTGTCAAATCATGTTATCGTTCATTCTTAGTTTGGGCCCCGAACTAATCTTATGTCAGTATGTGATAAAGAGTAGGAAATATCCGTAACTTCGGCCGAAACTATGGACAAGCCCCTTTTTTTTTTTTGGGTTGGAAATCATCAAATGACCTCTCCCGCTCTGGGCGGAGCGGAAGGGCGTGTCAGACTCTTACTGACTAAAACCCACCCGTGTGCTTCAGTTGCCTGTGCGCCAGGGCCACGGTAACTCTTTCGAACAATCCGCGACCATGGACCACCCCCTGGACTTTTGTTCTAAGAAAATATTCTGCTCTACGGTCAGCCCAATGCGTTCGTCAATGTATTACGCTCATTGTGTTCCTTATTCTGTAAAGTTATGTAGAATTTTCCGACGATAATATAATCTTTAACTTATTAGCAGTACGTGTCAATGCCAATGCGCGTTAGGAAAACAATGCTGCCTAAACCTAACTACGCAAGACAACGTTATGTTGCATGATAATGCTTTTCAACGTAGTTATTTGCACTAACATATTATTTATTGTTAGGATCTGTATAGTATGTGCATGTCTTGGGGTTCGACCCAGGAAACGTGTATTTTTAACATACTTAAAAAAAAGGAGGAGGATCATAAATCGGCGGGTATTAAAAAAAAAATGTTTGTTGCCTCAGAACTCCGTCATTTATAAACCGATTTGAAAAATTCTTCTTTTGTTGGAAATAGTATACTTAGAGGGTGGTCCCATATAAATTTAGACAAGTTCAGATGACTGGTTTTGAGGTAGCTTCAATAATACGGTTTTTTTTTTCACTTAGTGTATGTTGATGATGATGTACCACAAGTAATACGTAAAAAATAAAAACACTTACAAAAAAAAAGAATACCGACTTCCAAAAAAAACACTAAAAATTGAAAAATTATTTTAATTTCGGAAGTTATGGCAAAAAACGAAAATGCAAAACCAAAGACACCGACTTCCGAAATTAAAGTTATTTTTCATTTTATTGTTTTTTGGAAGTCGGTTGTTTTATTTATTTTGTTTTGTAAAGGAAAACAAACAGTACCTATATTAAAATAAAATACTACCCACTACATTTTCCACAGATTACAACCTAGATATTTACTTACTGAAGGCAAACGTAACTGTAGTCAGGGCAAAATTAATTACCTATATGAATTAGGATCCAGCAACATGAAAACAATCTCAGCCTTGTACTGCCTTTATTGATTGACTCACTATTATTTTGATACTTTACGATTTGTCCTTGCGTTGAAATTATTTCGTTCTTCGAACCTTGTATTGCAGTATCTGCATTCTGACTATGTCTAATTTACTTGTACTACTTAAGTCTCGCGCGACGAGCGGTGCCTTTGTAAGACGCGCGATCCGCGTCGCGTGTCGCGCCTGTTTCTGGAGGAGCCTTGAGTCGAAAACAAAATGGCACCCTAATTACGTAACACATTAACAAAATCTCAATCATTTTGATGCCTATTGCTAATCCATTGCTTTATATGTTCGAAAAATTTGTCTGCTCAACAACGAAAATAACGCAATGAAAGTTATTGAACTGTCAAAATGAAACCCATTTCTACTGTTAGTGTGTTACGTAATGACTCCGCAGTCTGCTGCCAAATCGGAAGCTTTCATTACAGTTTCCAGTATTGCTGAATTAAAAAAAAGTCTTACGGCACTTCGTCCTTAAAAGCCCCATAAACACTTGCATTTTTATGACCTGTGATGGCGTACCATAAAATTGAAGCAACAGTTGACTGGCACCGTCTAAACAATACGTAAAATTAGTTGCCGTTCAAAACTGGTATAGATGTAAACAGCACGTACACACGGCTACATATCAAGCTATACATTTCCAATATAAGCTGACCTCTCATTGTACGGAAATCCTATACAATGCGAGAACAGCTTATACTTACTGGAAATGTATCGCTTGATATGTAGCCGTGTGTACAATAAAATCGCATTCAATACTTGAATCAGTTGTACCTACAAGGACGTGCAACTCTGTATAAAGACGAGGAAAAACTTGAATGTAAAAATTGCCTTGGTGTAAACAGAAGTCGCATGCAATTATTGAATGGCAAAACTTGCATTAAATTTTTGTATTTTGTGGAAATCGCACGCGTGTATTCAATTCTTGAATGGCAATAATTGAACGTGCTTTATGGCATGCGATTATTACTCATGAACGTTCCAGAAACTTGCACCGTGTAAATGGGGCTCTACTCTGTGTATCACAAAACAAATAACCCTTTCTTCTCGTGCCTCGATATCTTATACATTCTTCTCAAAACAACAACATTACCTCTACTTTATTATCAAAAAACATAATGTATTTTCACAGACGCTGAACTGAAATAAACAATGAATAATGCATTGATGCCGCGCCGCTTGGCTGAGCTTAGTGTCCTTGATCTTACGACCAATGATTACGTTTTTTTTTTTCTTATATCCTGCAGCTGCTATTTCGTGTTATTGTAAGTTAATGTACCTAGATGAAAGATCTGTTAGGAGTTTTACTCAGGAATTATCTCATGTTATCCTGTGTTGTATTTCCAGTTCGATCACTGTTATTACGATTGTCCGTCAGGAATTACTCAGTAGCGGCTCGGAGTCTGGATATTTGCCAGGTTGGTGGCAATAATATGCGACGAGGATCTTCCTCTATCATATGGGACTTAAATATAAATTGCGAAACGTGGGTTTACTATACATACATCTCTTATATCTGCCGAACTCTTTTCGCAGTTTGTAGTTTGTCTTATTTAAAGTTAATGTTGATATAAAAGCCTCACTGAAAAGACTGCTTATTTAAGTACCTATTCTCTCGGGGAATGATCAAGATATATTTTTATAACATGTGATTTTTTACGGTTGAGTATTATTTTCCTTGACTCGTTTGTACTGAATATATTCATATATGGATCTAGGCTTTGTTATTTTTTTACTTTATATTGAAGACTTGATTTTTTCGTTAACGTTATCTGACATACGTACGCGCGGCTACATATTATTATCAAGCTATATATTTCCAATAAAAGCTGACTTCTCATTGTACGAAAAGCCTATAAAATGCGAGGTCAGCAAAAATTGGAAATGTAAGTATAGCTTGATATGTAGCCGTGTGTACATAGCTATAGACTTGCAATGTAAACAACTTTTAAAATGAAGAAGATCACGGAAGTACAAGTATAATGTTGAACATTAACGCACATTTTTTTTTTATTAATATTGCTTTATACTAGCTCGTGGCTAAATGATAAGAGCCGCACGCGTCGATCAAAGGTCCAGCTACGCTTGCCACGGTAGAATTCGAAGATGGGTGACCATTCATTACACATCTAGACCCCTCCGTGTCTCGGAAAGCACGTTATGGCGGAACCTTCTGGGTAGCCCGCGAAATTTAAATTTTGTTACGTTTTTTGCAATTTTCAGGTCACTGTGAGGTTGTATTTTGGTTAAAATATGATTCGCGACCGTAACAAATATGGCTTTATGGAATTATAATCATTAGAATCAGCAATACATCTCTATAAGTTCATATTACCCTATTTCATGAAATCGTGACATTTGAGGGCAATTCCAACTTAAGGGAGTTGTATTGCTGATTCGCGAATTCTATTTAGATCACCATACAACCTGATACTGACCTGCAAATTGCAAAAAACGTAAGAAAATTTGAATTTCGCGGGCTACCTTGGCGCATGCCCCTTAAGCCGTTGCTCCCGCGGCTGTCATTCGTAGATCTTCGACAGTCGTTACGGGTAGTCACAAGCCCAAGTCTGACAACCAGTCTTGCTAAGAGATATCGTGTTACCCAGTAACTGGGTTGTGGAGGTCAGATAGGCAGTCGCTCCATGTACAATACTGGTATTCACCTAAATAGATCTGGTTAGACTGGAAGCCGACCCCAACATTGTTGTGAAAAAGCTAGTCAGATTGATTATTTTTATTACCCTCGGATCAAGTTTTCTACGAAACAAGAACTTGTTGTTATGCACTACCTACATGATTATTTAGTCACGTATCGGAAAAACCTATGTGATAATTGTGTGAATATAGGTGTATACATAAAGAGTATTTTATTAGGTAAGTAGGAATTATTTTTCTAGCGATGGCAAGCGCACCTGGGGTCTTCTCCCTCAAAATCAAAATCAAAATATTTTATTTCACATAAACCAACATGGGCACTTATGAAACGTCAGAAGCTAGGTGCACGGTTCCAATTGGTTGTTTCCTATGGAGAAGAGCCGGCAAGAAACTCCACGGTTACTCTTTTAAAAATAAGGGGCTTTTACAATGTTTCCAATTACAGTGTTGATAGATATGGGAGGACAGTGTAGGCCTGTCAACAAGTAGCATGTACTCAACAAAATACAGAAAGGTCCACAAATCTAGTCTACAAGTTAGGTCTACAACGTTCTCACATGCACAAAATATAAAAGAATCTATATGAAAATAAAAGCCTATTTAGACTAAATGACATGATTGCCATTACTACTGTAACAAATCGGAATCAAAATCCTAACCACAAAAGCCCTATCCTAATCCTATCCCTAAGCACGAAGTCCGTAGTTTTGGCCGAAGTTAGGTACGTTTCCTACTCCGTATCACTTACGGTCATAAGATTACTTCAGTTTTTGAAATAAGAATTAATGACAACACGATTTGACAGTTATCCCTACGCCCGACAGGATCGTGGCCGTCCGAAAAATTGAATGAGGCACTTGTTTTGACGGGTCAATTACTTTCGGACGGACCCGTGTCTTCGTTGCCGGACTGACAGAGTAGACCCCGTGCTCCTGCAAGTCGCGCAAAGTGTTGTTGGGTTTTTCCATACGGGAGGAAAAACCTGAAAACAATTTTAAGAAAACAGTGCTATGTACCAGTGATGCCGTAAGCTTCATGCAGAGTGAGGGCCGCAAAATTAAGTCTAGCTATCCGCAAGTTCTGCATGTTACGTGTAGTGCATGGGCTACACACAGACTTGCAGAAGAAGTTAGAAACTATTTAAAAAACGCAGATAAACTAATAAATAACTTTAAAAAACTGTTCTTGAAATCACCAAAAAGGTTAAGAAAATTCAATGAAATTTAGCCAAGATTAAATTTACCTCACATGCCGGTAATTACATGTATCCCAACATGGATTCAAGCCATGAACATTTTGAGAGCGGCAACAATATAGTGCTGCAATTCGCATATTTCAGCAACTTATGTCTTGCGAAGAAATAATATATGATCTAAAAAACGTTGCATTGAACTTCAATTTTATACTCGCAATTATAAATAATTTACAGTCTAGGACTATATACTTAAATTATACCTTTGAAAGTTTACAATTTTATTAGTTGAGCTCTCAACTAATTGTAAACTTTCGAAGGTATAACCGAACCAAATTTCTATGACTATGAACCGCAAACTTGCTTGATTTTTGAATGAACTATTGTTTGGACAAGACAACGTTTATCGGGTCAGCTAGTAATTTTAATAAAAATGCCAGACCACAGATGGTTTTATCAATCTGACGCAATTTTGTTAGTAGATTTTGTTGGAAAATTATGAAAGCGTCTAAATATTTTGGTTGTTATGGAATTTTTCCGAAGCAATTTATATTTGCTACTTATTTCTGGACGAACCAAGGCACGGCGCTTGCTTAAACATAATTTGGTATAAAGAAACTGCCGGTCATTCCAGGTCCGCATTTAAGATTTTGCAAGAAGTTCTAATATTGATAATAATGAATTCCTTGTTAAAAATAGGGCCCCAATCATATCACTTAAATGCGGACCTGGAACGACCGGCAGTTTCTTATACCTAGTCTTGCCATTAATATTGCCACGAAGAAAAAACTTTTTTTTTATTGCAAATAATATTTATTACTTTTACAGTGTGTTAGTTTAATATATAAATATAAAACAATTTAAAATATAAAAAGCTTATTCGAAGTGGTCTCCATTAGCTGCAATACAGTCCTTTAAACGTTGAGGCCAGTTATCAATACAAGCACGCACTCTTTGCATGGGAAAATTCTTCACTGCCAATCGTATGGATTGTTTGAGGGACTCCAAATTATCATGGCGTTTAGAGCAAGCCATACTCTCTAAAACTGACCATAAATCATAATCCAGCGGATTAAGATCGGGACTAGACGACGGCCAGTCTTCAGCTCTGATGAAGTCCGAAACGTTCACTTCCAACCAAGAATGCGTGGACCGAGCTTTATGACCCGGCGGCGCCGATTCTTGTTGGAAGGACCATACTTGGTTATTGAACATGGTGTTGTTAAGGGGCTTAACTACCTTCTCAAGAATCTCTTAACTCTCTTCTGTTTTGATACCTTTTTCACAATAATATGGCTCAGTCACTCCTTCATAGCTAACACCCCACCAAACCATCAGTGAAGTCGGATAATGCCCACGTTGCACTCTGTCGACTAATTGGGAAGCTTCCTTAGAGCTTTGAGCATAAATAAGGTCATTTTGTTTGTTAAAATGTTGCTCAATTGTAAAGATTTCCTCATCCGTAAACAAAAAAATTCTGTGACCTCCCTTTGCGTACCGCTTCAGTAGTTGTTTCGATTTTACCACCCTATTCTTTTTTAAATTATCAGTTAAAAAACGACCAGTGCGTCGGCTGCAAGTCCTAAGTCATGTTTTAAAATACGCGACATGGTTCTTGGTGCTATCTTCATCTCCCGAGATAAAATCTTTTGCTTTCGGACAGGATTTCTTCGAATTCTTTCCCTTACTGCTTTGACCACCTTTTTCGTACGAACACTACGCAGACGGCCAGATCTTTTTCTGTCACAAACAGAGGTCTCATTGTACCTATTAATAGCCCGGTACCCAAACATTTGACTAATACCAAGCGTATGGAGAGTTTTAAAAATTGCATTTGGCTCCATACCAACTTTGTGTAATGCAATCAGAGCGATTCGGTTCTCTTTATCACCCCACTCCATTTTAATATCTCAATCTTAAAACTCAATGAACAATCGTATAAAAATGACAGATTCCAAATTCTTATGTAATATCTTTCTTATTTTTAACTGTAATAGTATTTATGGCCAGACTAAGTATATTATGTAGGTTTAATATTAATATATTATACATATAAACATCGGAATAAATTCTCGAAATGATAGTGAAAACCGCATCAAAATTATTTGCATAGTTTCGGACTTTAGAAGAAGAACGCGACGCGGTCACACAGACTAAGGCTTCCGCAAACAGGCGCGACGCCACTCTAGTAGAACAATTGTCGCGTCTTTCTGCGGGAACCCACGAAATGCGACACTAATTTATAAAATGTATAGGTATAGTTATCACCTAACAATATAATAATTATGATGAATAGTACTATCAAACATATTTTCCACTAGCTCCTGCCCGCGGCTTCGCTCGCATGTATATCAGAAATTATCCTACGGGAACGTGCTACCGGGACAAAAGTAGCCTATGTCCTTCCCCAGGATGCCATCTATTTCTTTGCCAAATTTTATCGAAATCCGTTCGGTGGTTTAGGCGTGAAAACGTAACATACAGATAGAGTTACTTTCGAATGTATAATATTAGTATGGATTTGTACCCGCCTACCAGAATTACTGCTGTTGAATCTATCAGCTAACTTGTAAATAATCGTGGGAGATGTTTATGAGTGTTTAGAGACAATAGTGTCTAATTATCTTTTAGCGTAATGATGTTTTTAAGAGGTATTGTGTTCCCTAGTAACTGATTTGTGGAGGTCAGATAAGCAGTTGCTCCATGTAAAATAATAATATTCAGATGCACCTGGTAAGACTGGAAGCTGACCGTAACATAGTTGGGAAAACGCTGGGCAGATGATGATGATCATTCTTTTTTTCTGTTTGAGTGGAGCAGGTCAGATGTTGGTTAAAAATAAAAACTCGCTGCATCACGGATGGAAGAAAATGACTCCAATTTCTTTTGCTTGGCATTGCCAGAAACCTTTAAGGGGACTACATGACCTAAACGCAAATTTATAATGCCTAAAAATATATGATCCACTGCAATAACCAAAATCAAAAAAATATAAATGATATTCTGCAGGATATATGTTAGATAGTGTGTTGAAAACATAATACAATTAACTTGATATGATAGAAAAAAAACACGGAGATACCTCTAAAAATATTTTTTAACGATTAAAATCCATACTAATATACATACATGCAAACATTCAGATTTTTTGTCAGATTATTCGACAAGCAACATACTAACGTAATAGTGTTTTAATTTTTTAGTCCAATGAATAGATTTTTTGTAAATCCATAATTGCTTCATATTTTGCAATAAATTACCAGCGTTGTGTCATCGCGCGTCTCTTTCTTTTCTATGCAATCCGACAGTGACCGCGCTTTAGCTCTTGTAAGCCCCTTAAATTGAATGAAAAAAATATATCTCTTAATGACACAAATGAAATGAAAATAGTTTGTTATGGTAAAAATATAGTCAGACAGTAAGGTGGTTCTCCCGCAGACCAGGGCGCACGTTCCATCTGGCGCCGCATGCCCTAGGTGACCTGTAGACGTGAGGACCTAATTTCTGCGTCAGCGAATGATGTTAGCTTTATCCTTGGATGATATTTGGTATCGACTCCCTAAGAAGAAATAAGGTGGTGGTAGGGCTGAGTGCCCAGGGTGCGCTAGCGCATCATCATCATCGTTTTAGCGGAAACACGTCCACTGCTGGACATGACCTCTCACCTCCCCAAGCGTCGCCACATTGAACAGTTCTGTGCTTGTCGTATGAAGCGGATTCTTGTGACCTTCATTAGTTCATTGGTCGGGCATAACCTACAATTAGCTATTGCCACAAAAAAAAAACAACACAAATTCTATCGTGTATGACCAGCGCAGCGGGGTAATTCCGTAACACACTTATAGTAGGAATGGGTATCATTTTGACCGTTCAACAACATGCATTGCGTTATTTACGTTGTTGGACAGACAAACTTTCGGAACATTGAAGCCATAGATTAGCGATAGGCTTCAAAATGATATTTAAGGTGCAGATGTATGATGTAAATGAAGCAAAAGGAATATGTAAGGATCGCAGCAGGTGGCGTACTATAGTTTCTGCCTACCCCCATGGGAAGAAGGCGTGAGTTTATGTAGGTATGTAAATTCTATAATCATTTGTACCACCGGCTTATTCCACTCAGATTCTTAGAAAGATATTAATATTACATACTCCTTGCTGAGTTTATTATTTAGACGTCTGTTTTAGATTGTATATTTAGGACTTGCGTCACTGACGTTACAAGAAACGTCCACTGTAGTCTTCGATTCTAAACATAAACTTAAGCATTTTTTGTAATAAGACTGATATAGTTGGGGAGTCCCCCGGTTTTTATCAAACCGAATTGAAAGTGTTTTTTGTTGGCGATTGACTTCAGCTATAACTGATGAACTTTTGAATGAATAAATGATTGTCTTACGATGATAATGAAATGCTCATTCGTTTAAAAATAACAACACGCTCGTTGTTCCCTACTTATTTTATTTTTACTTATAGCTTTAATTTTAAATGCGACTTTGTCACTATCAAGAAAATACTACATACACTACAATATGCAAATACGAATACATAATATAATTATTAAATAAAATATCTACTCTTATAGCGATCACCATTTCAGAGTCCTTAATTGAGGCCTATAAAATTAAAGTCAGCTAAATCCAAGTTTGTCAAATGTTCAGGAAGCAACAAAAACTAATATTTTTGTCTAGGTAGCAACTCTATATTTTATTTTTTAACTGAATTTGCTAGGGACTTAGTTGCATTTTTTAGTAAAAAATAATACACCAAAGCGTGTCCAACTACCTATGGCACTTGATGGTGCCATAGTTAACTCATTCGTTTAGCTGCCTTTAATTTTATAGGCCTCAATTATTTTTTGTCTACATCCTAACAATTTGCACTTTTATCGTTTAGCTGCCTTTAATTTTATATGCCTCAATTATTTTTGTCTACATCTTAACAATTTGCACTTTTATCGTTTACCTGCCTTTAATTTTATAGGCCTCAATTATTTTTTGTCTACATCCTAACAATTTGCACTTTTATCGTTTAGCTGCCTTTAATTTTATAGGCCTCAATTATTTTTTGCCTACATCCTAACAATTTGCACTTTTATCGTTTAGCTGCCTTTAATTTTATAGGACTCATTTATGTTTTGTCTACATCCTAACAATTTGCACTTTTATACCTACTATGATACAACAAACCTTATTATTGACGTTTTGCACACTATTTAATATAATATTCCTTGTCTACAGAACTTGGACGAGGTGCACATAGCTCTAGAAGTATGCCAGGAGCCGCGCGTGATGAACCCGAGTGCAGCCGGAGCAATCCCAGTGCCGGGGAAGTACAGCTACATACACAAGGTACTTTATTAATCCTTTTATTGTTTAGACTAGCTGTTGCCCGCGATTTCGTCTACGATCCAAGATGGAGAGTAGCCTATGTTCTTACCCAGGTCATGGTCTATCTGTGTGCCAAATTTTATCCAAATACGTTCAGGAGTTTTTGCTTGACAGAGTAACAAACATCCACCCATCCTCACAATTTTTCACATTTATAATGCTAGCTGTTGCCCGCGACTTTGTCTGCGATCCAAGATGAAAAGTAGCCTATGTTCTTATACAGGTCATGATCTATATGTGTGCAAAAATCCATCCATCCTCCGATCCATCCATCCTCACAAACTTTTACATTTATAATATTAGTAGGATACGTAAATATAATTAGCCTAAATGTTCCTACTACTGGGACCTCGGCCTTCTCTCTGCGAGAGGAAGTGGACCTTAATTAAACAAGCAGGTGAAGTCAATATCCGTTGCATATCAATACAATCTGCCGAGCCTTTCTCAAGTATGTTGGTGGTCAGTTTCCAGTCTAACCGGACTGCTTATCTGCCGTCCCCTTGGTAAGACTAGTTGTCAAACTTCTGGGCTTCTGACTACCCGTAACGACTGTCAAAGATCAACGAATGACTGCCGGAACCAACGGCTTAACGTGCTTTCCGAAGCACGATCCTTCGGCTTTATCCGGCTTACTAATACTCACATTATAAATTCGGAAGTAACTTTGTCTGTCTGTCTGTATGTTACCTTTTCAAGCCTAAACCTCTGAACGGATTTTGATAAAATTTGGCAGGGAGATAGATGGCATCCTGGGGAAGGAAATATGCTACCTTTTGTCTCAAAAATAATCCTAAAATGGGGTGATATAGGGGATGAAAGTTTGTATGGGAAACTTAGCATTTCTTAAGTTAGGTATATGAAAATTAAAATGTATGCTTTTGGTAAGAAAAAAAAATAAAAAAGTTTCAGCGTTTTTGTAAAATCATCCCTCAAGGGGGTAAAATAGGGGATAATATTAAAATTCACATGATTATTGAAATGTTTAAGAGATATAAGGAATTGGAAATGTACCTAGTCAGAATTCGTATGTTGATATTATATTTCATTTAAATCGGTCCATCTGCTTAAAAGTTATTACAATTTGAATTTATAAAATAACTTAGCTCATATGTGGGAATACGTGGTCAATGGCGGCGCTAGAGTATTTCAAATTAATAATTATAATATTAAAACGAATTATTATTAATTTTAAGTTAGACATTTAGAATCATAAAAACCTGTTTAATAAAAATTAAAAAAAGGTTATTTGCATTTATTTAACAGTTGAATGGATTTGGATGACAGGATACTATTTTCCAGGTAGCACGTTCCCGTGGGATAATTTCCGACATACACGCGGGAGAAGCCGCGGGCAGCAGCTAGTCATGTCATAAAATACAGCACGAATTGGTGATCTACTGTCCCAATGAATTGCAAAAGGAAATTCGTTTTTGAGAGCAGCAATGAGACTATTCAATCTTAAATCACTTTGATTTTGCGATTTTGGATACTAAGTCTAGAAATCTTCATAATGGTAAAAGGAGAATTAAATAACATCTCGCAATTTCTTCTTTCAGGTTATTGATGGAATCTCAGTGGCTGTGAACCATGTGCAAATAGATTTTAATTGTGAAGCATTCACCAGCAGTGTTCAGGTGAGACACATATTATTACAATGTCTTATGAGAAGTAGCCAGTTAATTTAATTTGAGCTTGAATTATGTCCCAAATTGCAGTAGGTTATGTACCAAATGCAATTCGGGAAATAGTTCAAGTTCAAAATCAAAATATTTTATAGTACATAAGGCCTACAACTTTCTCACATTTACAAGATATAAAAGAATCTAAACAAAAAATAAAAACCAACCAAATGACATGATTGGTCATATTAAATTACTGGCAAAACTTCATAATTAGGTTAAGTATCGATATAATTAGTAAAAAACATCTTCCAATGTACAGGAAGGTCCAAATAGGGACGTCATAAAGAAATAGTTTCCTCTTGATTATGGTATCCGAAAATACCGCATGTATGTTCCGCGAATCTTGATAGATTTCGAGATTTAATATATATTACTACTGTATTAGGTACTATTACTACTATTGTATTAGGTAAGCCTGTGATGATATTTGTATGTGTTTTTTAAATAAATAATTAAAAAGAAAAAAAAAAAACTCAATTTTATGGGCACCGCTTTCAAATAATTAGGTAAGTATATCTTTATTTTTACACGGCATTTCACATTTTATTTTTGCACTTCTCATTGTTTTGGTATATTCTTTCAGACATAACATACTCATCTTCCTAACATTAATTCAAGATACAAAATTTTTGATCTAAAAGGAGGATTGACAGAATGTTACATACACATCTATCTTAATAAAATTAAACTCTTAAAATTAAAAAGTTACAAATGTCTTAAACTGACAACCCCCGTCCCAGGTCACCATAATATAACCGGTTTTTCGACATCACTCGAACGGAAATTCCTCCTTTTCGATCAAAATTTTTGTATCTTGAACTAATGATAGGGAGATGATTAATTTATGTCTGAAAGAATATTCCATAATAATGAAAATTGCACTAAAATAATGTGAAAAAGCCGTGTAAAAATAAAGATAGATTTTTTTTGAAAGCGGTTCCCTTCGTATTTTCAAGAAATTTTAGAGAATAATTATAACTCGAAAATTATCAAGAATCGCGGAACATACATGGTGTATTTTCGGATACCCCTGGGCATGAGGAATCAAACGTTTTTATGACGTCACTATTTTTACACCTTTTTTATGTCAATAAAACATTTTATTAGTTATTTATTATTATTATTATTTCCTTTATTCCATTATATACATATAAATTACATTTTTAAATATTAGAATATAAAAAATATAAAAACATTTAAAAATATAAAAAATAGTAACCCACCGGTATCGGGAACAGGGTCCAAGCTACCGGCGGTCAGGGCTCCAGAGAGAGGAACCTCCTAACAATGCGAGCCGTGTCAAGAAGTACCGCTTTCTGAATCAAGCCCTTGATCTAGCTGCCTAACGAGAGCCTCCTCAGGTGTTGGTCGAGGCTCTTGGCTATTAAGCCATTGGCTGTTACGACTATCGGCACAATGATCGCTGAGTCCACATCCCACATGTCGACAACCTCGCGAGCCAAGTCAAGATACTTGATTTGTTTATCTTTCTCGGCTTTCACGAGGTTCCCATCATGCGGGACCGTTATGTCAACAATCATTGCGCGCCGCTCTAATCGATCCACCACCACTATATCAGGCTTATTGGCAACAATAGTCCTGTCAGTGATGATGGATCGATCCCAGTACAATGTGATATGTCCATTTTCGAGAACTGGGTTGGGCACATACCTGTAGTACGGCACTTCCGATTCTACAAGGCTGTATTTCAGAGCAAGTTGCTGATGGATAATCCTGGCTACAAGGTTGTGTCTATGCAAGTACTCTTCGTTAGCTAGACGAGAACATCCGGAGATAATATGTCTGATGGACTCACCCGGACGATGGCATGCCCGACACACGTCAACCGTCCCGTCCTTCATAATATGTCTCCGGTAGTTATTCGTTAAGATAACTTCGTCCATAATTGCACAGACAAAACCTTCGGTTTCTCCAAAGAGGTCACCGAAACGCAGCCAGGCTACGGACGCTAGTTGGTCTACATCGGGCCCATGTAGAGCCCGAAAAAAGCGTCCGTGAAGGTCCTTACTCTGCCATACTTCCATGCGATCATTAGTGTCAAGCACTACTGGTTTGCGCCAGTTCTCTTTAGCTAAAGAGAGCGGGGTGAGGCCCTTGTCCACTGTGACCACATCTCGATGCATCCCCACGTCGGCTTCTAAGAAATATTCCCTGAGACTGCATATCTTGCAGCGATTGTGGAGGGTCTTAGCATTTAAAAAGCCTCGACCTCCACACTTTCGCGGGATATACAGTCTCATTACCGATGATCGTGGGTGATGCATGCGATTTGCAGTCAGCAGTGTACGGACCTTCCTATCCAGGGCGTCGAGTTCGGTCTGAGTCCATTTGAGTATGCCGAAAGAGTACATCAAAACCGGCATGACCCAACCGTTAAAGGCGCGCACCTTGTTTCCACCTGATAAAAGACTATTAAATACTTTTTTCAGACGGCCAAAGAAGCGTTCCTTTAACGACTGCTTCATGTCAGTACCATTGATGCCCAACGCTTCCGACATACCCAAATACTTATAGGTTTCGGATGCGGAGAGGGCTCTAAGGTTTATGGAATCCGAGAGTTGGGTTCCGACGGATTCCACAATCTCCCCTCGCTTTACATGCATGACCGCACATTTGTCCACACCAAATTCCATCCTGATGGCGCTACTGAAAGTTTCAGTTACTTTCAGTAGCTCCATCAGTTGAAAATTGTTGGGGGCAAATAGTTTTAGGTCATCCATGTAGAGGAGGTGAGATATAACCTGACCACCTCTCCTCAGCCGATAGCCTAGACCTGAATCCTCCAACAGTGTGCTTAGAGGATTCAAGGTTAAGCAGAACCAAAGCGGACTCAAACTATCACCCTGAAATATGCCTCGCTCGATCCTTATCGGTTCGTTATCCCTCTGGATATTTCGACATCCTGGATAGTGAAGGACCGTTCTCCATTGCCCCATACATGACTTCAGGAAGGTGCGCAGAGTTGCATCTACTTTATACAACTCCAGCACCCTCACAAGCCATGTATGTGGCACCGAGTCATAGGCCTTCTTGTAATCTATCCAACATGTCGACAGATCCTTTCGGGAACGACGAACCTGTTGGCTAATGGCCATATCAATGAGGAGTAGCTCCTTAGTACCACGGGACCCGTTCCTACATCCATTTTGAGAAGGAGACATGATGGAGTTGGTGTCTATATGTTTGTTAATTTTAGCTCTCAAAATGGATGTAAGAACTTTATAGACCGTCGGTAAACACGTGATCGGCCTATAATGTTTGGGTTCCGCAGTACTACCTGATTTATGGAGCAGGCTCCTGTTGTTAGGAACTGGTTATTATTATTATTAGGCCCAGCCTGTATAAAATAATAATTATATTATAGAAATCTTTGGAACGGCTTTTCCTTGGTGTCCTCTTTAATATAAACAAATTATTTTCTAAACGCATACAGCTGATTAAGGGGTCAACGGCTGTGGGTACTGTTAGTTAAAATTATGAGTTTATCTATGGATGGTTGATCTATGTTTATCTTTGGTTTGGTTCAACTATCTCTGCAAACGTATCTATGTTATTTACAGATCTCAAGAGTGACAGTGGAGTCCCGAACGCCTGACGGTCGCAAAGGAGACCTAAGACTGACTAGAATCAAATCGCCAGACACGGGACAGCTGCTTATTTTTAAGGTAATGTTTAATGAACCTTACAGTGCTTGCGTTAAGGTTTAATTTAAAAAAAAAATGTTACGTGCTCTCAAGAGTTTTATTTAGCTATTTCTTACGCCAGATTGATTGTTACGTGACACGCAATAATAAACCTTATTCTCTGCTAACAGGAGTTAGAATGGCAAAGCGCCCGCATAGAAGCCAGAGCCCACGGGGCAGCCAACGCCAATCTTCCACCATTGCGACTTCTTTTGGGGAATACGCACTGTCGAATTGTTATCAAGAAGAGATTGTCAGGTATGTTCAATTTTCAACCTTGTTTAGAAGTGAATAAGACTTGTATTGGAACAGACGATAAGTCAATCTTTACTCAAGACTAAAGTTACAAGACCTGTCAGATCTGACTGACTGGCACGGTTTGCCCGGTTTCTACAAATAAAAATTGAATCTAAAATAGCAAATAACTAATACTCTTATATAATTGAACTTACATACAGACTGGCAGGGATATCAACGTGCAAACTGTAAGCATAAATTCAGCTCATGATTCTAAACCCCCAAACAAAGAAATGTTACGTCGGTTAAAAAAAAAAACTGCTGTTTATAGAAAAGTGCAATACTTACTTTTACATATCCGACGAAAATTTCAACGCCCCCTTTTTTTTTTTTGGGTGGGAAATCATCAAATGACCTCTCCCGGTCTGGGCGAAGCGGAAGGGTGTGTCAGACTCTTACTGACTAAAACCCACCCGTGTTCCTTCAGTTACCTGTGCGCCAGGGCCACGGTAACTCTTTCGAACAATCCGCGACCCCGGCAGGCATCGGCCCTATCGGACCCCGTCAATTATGCTGACATCTCTTTAAGGCGGCATAATCAACGCCCCCTGCATGGTTCGGAATTAGGTTCAGAATCATATGCCACCACGGTAACCGGCTGCGCGTCGTTGTTCCTGTCACACTCACCCTGTATTATTATAATAAATAAATCTCGATTTTTTGCCAAATCGTAAAAACTGCGACGCGCACAGGATAGGTCAATATTATCTAATAATATTCCATTATATTCCAGACTGCGCTGTGATAGGCTCTCGTCTGGCGATATGTCCGGAGCCGCTCGCGTGGGCTCTGACGGACGGACAGCTGCGCGCGATGTTAGCGTGTGCCATAGCCCTCGCTAAACCCGTGCAGAAGGCTACTGCTGCTGCTACCAGGATTAAGGCGCTGAGGAAGGTAAGACCAAGTTTAACGACGTGATGACATGAGAGTTCATAGGGGCACATAACGGTGCATAAGTAATAAGACTCAGAATCTATACACCTATACCAATAAATAAAATTGGAGTGCCTGTCTATAATGTCAAAATAACAGCTGTTTACTAAATGCCTAAGAAAGTAAATTGATATAAAGAACTTACATTTAAAAAAAATTAGACTGTTTGCTCGGGGTAATCTCCGAGACGTCGATTTTTACGGACTTTCAGTGGCAGAAGTCCCGTCAAAACTGGTCCAGCTCAATCGGCTGATGTTTTAAGGAGTAACTTGGGCTACATTTATTTTTAGAAAAAGAATTAGGTATCCTCGCAAAACAATTACAACTCATGAAATCCTATATATAGTAAACAGGGTGGATTTTTGAGATGGGGCAGCAACGGCAGCATTAAATTAACAAAACTTCACAGATATGTGAAGTTAAGTATCGATATAATTAGTAAAAAACACCTCCCAATATACAGGACGGTTCAAATAGAGACGTCATAAAAAAAAAGTTTCCTCTTGTCTAGGGTATCCGAAAATAACCCATGTATGTTCCGCGATTCTTGATAGTTTTCGAGTTATAATTGTTTTTTTTTTAATTTCTTGAATTTTTAATGGGAACCGCTTTCATATATGCAGGGTGGATTTTTGAGATGGGGCAGCAAGGACAGCTACCTTAACCGTTGTAGCTACAGGAAAACGGTCTTAGGAGACTTTCCTTAACTTTTTGAGAAATTTTGATTGGCAATCACAGATTTTGAAAAAATGGCAATCTTCACAAAAACTTTTTTTTATGCCATTCGATCATGTTCCATATAAGGATCAAAAACCTCTATTGGACCAACTGAGGTTTCAGTACTAGAAAAGTCAGAAATCGCAAAAAAAACTTCCCATACATTTCGTAGGAAATGAGACTACAACTTACTTTTTTATTATGGATATACTAACCGCTACAATGAAGACAGGCCGAAAATAAACAAAAAAAAAATAACTTCGAATTACGAACGAATACGCGTCATAATTTAATTTGCTTTGAAAACAGAATAGTGATAGTTTGTTGTCTGGTTGCTTATGATTTCCGAAATTCTGTGACAAAAATGACCTCTGAAGATGAAGATTGCGCTCCGCCACACAACAACCGCCAAACCCATTCTAATTTGAACCGGCAATTCCGGAGGCAGTGGATAGGAACATGGTCCTGGAAAATCCGCGAGCAGACGCTAGTAATACCTAAAATCCTGTACAGAAAAAAAGTTTTTTTTTTTTTATGTGTGTAGAAGACATGATATAATACCACGAACCCCTCACAGACTAGGATCGCAATGCATTTTACGTCTATGTATGTGTCTGCAATAAAGTATAAAACTTACGTTCACACCTCTCTGTATGTAATCCCATTTGTATCTAAAACTAGAAAGCTTAACATAGACTAGTTGCCTGAATATTCCCTTTTACCATTTTCTCTTTACCCATAATGTTTGGCGTTTGCCAGGGAGGAGCCTCGAAAAGCTGCAAGATCAGCATCAAAGTCCCAAGAAGAGGGAGATGGGTCGAAGAGATTTCACTTCCCAAACAATACGATTCTCAATATGAAGCGAATATTTCTGCACTATGTGTTCAGTAAAAAACCTATTAACAATTTCATAAACATTTTCAGATCGAGGAACCCCTGGAGCAGATATCCAGTAGATCGGCCACAGGCGAGCGTGATATCCTTGCACGAATGTTCGCTAAACACGACGTCAGAGAGACTTCTTATCACCTGCTGGCGCCCAGGATAGACCTGCATCTGTGTGATGATCCAGGATGTAAGTGAACTATCGATGAAGAAAACTCCAGAACCACCTGGATGGCACAGTCAAATCGTTTATTTGACCAAAAAATAGACCGTTAAAAGGCACTTTTGAATGTCAAATGCATGATGTAAAAGCGTAATACAGCTTTCTAAAGAAAAGTATGCGCTTCGGGAAACATCGTCTATCTTCGGAAATACGAACACGCGATGATAAGATATTTTGTATTACCATGGTTACAAAATTATAGATGAACAACTCTGAAATGACGATAACTAGGTGGCAGCACTGAGACGTCAGGTCCTGTCAAAGTGTCAAAGTGTCTATATTTTCTGCATGCGTAGCATGACCACTTCTATCTCTATACTACGAAGCGAAGACAAATCACTTTCTTAACAAAGAGTCATTCTTTTCTTGAATTTTGACATCGCGCCGTAGAAATCTTTCTCATTTTGTCTTCCGTTTCTATAGTGGCTTTGCTACACATGCTGTACTCGTGACTGAATGATGAACGAATGAATGAAATTAATGGGTAACGTCACCATAATTATATTTTATATTTATTGTCGAAATAGAAGACCTCTTGACAAAGTGGCGCTAGCTGGTGGCGTCAATTTCCATGAAAACCCTCATTCCAAAAAGCTTTTCAAAACTTTTGTGACCGATAACCGATTTGAGACCAGCGTAGGTAACTCGACAGAGACCAAAACTTCATACAAACGCGCAATGATAGGTAATATACTAGAAAGCGCGGCAGTAAAATACTTAAAATTAGAAGCATTGCCTTTGTGGGCGGTTAGCTGTGGCGCGTTCTGGCTTATTCGGAAACACGAAGATTACGGAAAAGATTGTTGCATGTCAATTCGAGACAGGGCGGTTCATGCTCTTACCCACTTCGGCCGAAATGGTTTTATTAATCGTTTTACGGCTTTTAGTTGCCCTCTCATAAGAAATTAAGCATTTCTGTGGCAATTAAAAAAAAAACTGACTGCCTCTTTGGTCTACTGGTCGCAAGCGCTACTGCTGAGCATGAGGTCTCGGGTTCGATTCCCGGGTCGGGCAAAAGTGTTATTGGGTTTTTCCATCTGGGATTTCTCAGTAGCAGCCCGGAGTCTGGATTTGTGCCCAAATGATGGCAATAGGCTCGCCCCCTATTACATGGGACTTAAACATAACTGGCGAAATGTGGGTGTACTATAGGTACACCTCTGCCTAATCCTTCGGGGAATACAGGCGTGATGTTATGCTATGTTATGTTATGTAAAAAAAAAAAACTTTCTTCTATTTCTGACAGAATTTACCTGTTATTCCACCTAATTTACTCCACCGAAAACGAAGAAATATGTGAAAACAATTATATATAGTTTTTATTGCAGACTATACAATTTTTTTAAACTCTTGTGTGGACGATGAGGACTTTTACCAACGTTAACGTAGACTACTGTCGCTTTTGTGTGTACTGTGTACTGTTATCGGCTCAAACCATTTAATATTTGCGTGTATTATTTTCATTGTTTACTTCTATTTTTAACCCCTGACGGAAAAGAGGAGTGTTATATGTTTAACGTGTGTCTGTCTACGGCTTCGTACCTCTCAAACTGCTGACCCGATTTTGTTTTTTTTGGGTGTCATAAGTGACTTGATTGAGAGTAATCTTAGCTAAAAAAAACTGTTCTGCCGTTTTTAGAAGTTTTAATTTGTGCCGGGGTTCTTTTTTAATTTTAGATTTATCTTGTTTATAGTAACTTTGTGTGAATGTTATATAATTATGTATCTTATAAAACTTGTTATCATTTATCCATAGTGGGCCGATCAGAAAAGCCGTCCCTTTCAAACGGAGGTGCCCTTCAAGTGACGCTGGTCAGCATGCAAGCAGACCTGTTCCCTTACCACAAGGCGTCTGATGATAGAAGACATTGGAGAGGATACAGGTCGGTTATTCTTCATCATACGTACCATCATCAACATATCAGACTTCCACTGCTGGGCATAGGCCTCCACCAAGCGTCGCCACATCAACCAGCTCTGTTCTTCTTCACCGGGTCATATGTCATGATAATGATCCTGTCATCTTTTTGTAACTCATACTTATCACGATGTGATATTTCTGCGAAAATATAAATAATACAGAAAGAAAGAAATATAGTTTTACCATCACAGAAACACGTGCACGTGCAAATAACAAAGTTAAGTCGAATTATGATACCTACTTATCAAACTGAAGAAATCAAGAAATTACATTAATTACAAGTACGGAACAGTAATAGTCGGCAACTGTACGCAGTGACTGCGACAAAACGGCTTCCACTCAGCATGATACTGTGTAGCTGTAGTATAGCTTACTTTTCCCTGTGCTTTCTCACAAGTTCACTTCTTTTTAAGGGGACTACATGACCTAAACGCAAATTTATAATGCCTAGAAATATATGATCCACTGCAGTAACCAAAATCAGAAAAATATATGATATTCTTCTGGATATATGCTAGTTAGATAGTGTGTTGACAACATAATACAATTAACTTGATATGATAGAAAAAAATCACGAAGTAACCTCTAAAAAAATGTTTTAACGATTAAAAACCATACTAATATACATGCAAACATTTAGATGTTTTGTCAGATTATTCTACAAGTAACATACTAACGTAATAGTGTTTTAGTTTTTCAGTCCAATGAATAGATTTTTTGTAAATCCATAATTACTTCATATTTTGCAATAAATTACCAGAGTTGTGTCATAGCGCGTCTCTTTATTTTCTATGCAATCTGACAGTGACCGCGCTTTAACTCTTTTAGGCCTCTTAACTATAAATACTCCTGACTAGAGATCGAATATTCGGATGTATATTCACCTAAATCATGGGACTCATGGGATTCATGGGACTTAAAACATAACTGGCGAAATGTGGGTGTACTATAGGTACACCTCTGCCTAACCCTACGGGGAATACAGGCGTGATGTTATGTGTTTATGTTATTCACCTAAAGTTGAGATGTTAGCTAATATGGAATGCGCTTTTGTATCGAAAAAATCCCGCTAATGTCAGTTTTCAGTGACCAAACCGTACCAAATCATAGCGATCGAATGGTAGTGATTAAAGTTGTTGTAGCAGAGGTTTTATTTACGCCCAATCAGGATATAGTACAGTTTAAACTAACGCGCACCATCCCTCCTCTTAGGTACACCCTACATACACATATTTGCGTCGGGGGTTAAACATTAATATGCATGAGATTTTTTTTACAAGAAATAAAATACTAAGAAGCCGCTTCCATATTTTCATAGCTAAAAAATTACTTTAGGTAAATGCATCCGAATATCCGATCTCTGCTCATGACTTCTATATTTTTAATGTTTTTTTACTTTCGCCCTACATCCCATCTCAGTTTATATATTATATTTTTCAGAGAAGCAGCAACGCCGCACAGTCAGTGGCTATCACAAGCTTTATCATCATTTTGTACTACTCTACTTGAGAACCTAGATCCAAGGCCGCTCACTCCGAGTACTAAGGTATGCATTACTTATTGATGCCTGTCATGTTATATGCATATTTTACAAAAAAAATGCTCTTTTTTGTGTGTTTTTTTTCTCTGCGTCATATTTACCGCTAATAAACGTTTTTTCTTTCTTTCTTTCTTATACGTGGTACTGTTAGAAAACTACCAAAATAACTGCTCAGATAGAAAAGCGTTTGCTGTTTCAAAAGCAGATAAAATTATGACCCAACTTTGTAAGTGGACTAGACAGCACTATCTCTCTCTTCTTTCTTTTAGTCCAGCCAAAGGTTCAATAATTTGTTTATTTTTTGGTCGCCTGTCTGTATTATGTGGTGTAAAAATTTGCATCTTATGCTATATCCTTATATGGACTTTATTTAAACATAATATTATGAATTCTGGATATGTAAACCCGGCAGCCCAGCATTGGGTCAGTGCAGGCTAACTAAAAAAAAATGTGTGTTTTAATGTCAACGCTAATCTTTCTTAAAGGCGAAAGCGTCAGGGTAGCCCGGGAAATTCAAATATGCTTACATTTTTTGCAATTTTCAGGTCAGTATCGGGTTGTATGTCGATCTAAATATGATTCGCGGCTGTAGCAAATGTTTATTTATAGAATTATAATCACAAAAATCATCAATACATCTCTATAAGTCCATATTACCTTATTGAACGACTATTTCATGAAATCTTGACATTTGAGGCCAATTCTAACGTAAGGAGTTGTATTTCTGATTCTGTAAAGCCATATTTGTTACGGCCGCGAATCATATTTTAATCAACATACAACCTGACACTGACCTGCAAATTGCAAAAAACGTAAGTAAATTTGAGTTTCGCGGGCTACCTTATTGCATGCCCCTTAAATAATATTGTAAAACGCCAGGTTTTAACTGAGATCTATCTGGAAATGGAGCACAAATAAAAGCCGCTGCGTTTTGAGTTAATAGCAATAATTAATACCGTATACAGGGTGGCAGGAACAGTGGCCAGCACATCAAGTTACCACAAACTGTCAGATTTTCTCATTCGATTTTGAACTTAACCTTCAACATTATAAGGTTTAAAGTCGTTTGGAGAAATTTGACAGTTTCGTGTAGCGTGACCTGCTGGCGACTGTACATCGACACAAACTGATACCATGGATTCAGTATATTATTCTAAACCGTTGCGTTGAAAATTTTCGGCGGTTGTTATTAAAAAAAAATTAAGTCTGCCATACATTTTGGCCGCGTAGTATTGCACTTTTCTATGAAACTTTTTTTTTTTTTATATATCCGACGAGAAACTTCAAGGCAGGGGATTCATGAATGACATACTCAATTCATGGTTTCAGTTTGTGAGTCGATGGGCTCCCTGTATTTTCACTTATTTATTTATCAACTGATTATTTTGCAGACAAGCCAACCAGAGAAGTCTGAAGAGCCGGTATCTAACGGCATCAAACACAAGCAGCCAACCACACAGTCAAGTGCTTCCAACGCTCCGTCCACCAACTCTACTACTACCTCACAAGGTATAATAATAAAAAAATATGATATTACGTTTTATACTGGGAATCACGGTATAGAAACCGGCAAAAACTAAAATCTGTTGTTAATTTTTGACCTGCCAACTCATCACAACAGGTAACGTAACATTTTATAGCCAGCCTATTAAAAACAGGAGTTTTAACCATTAATAAACTTGCGGAGCAACTTGCATTATACAGGGCCAAATTAAATTGGCTAGCGAAACTTCGCAGACGTGATGGACATCGATATCTAAACATGCTAATACGAAAAATAAATAATTTTATGTTTTTTTTGTGTGTTCGCCTACCTCATTTAGTGTGGCACTTGAAATATCAGTTTAAAAAATCAGGTTTTTTTTTTTGAGTAAATAAAATAACGTTAAATATTTAAGGAGGTCCCCCTATACAAGAAACATGTTTGTTTTTAAATATCATCTCCTTAAGCTTTTCCAAACCATATTGGGGTCGACTTCCAGTCTTAACCGGATGCAGCTGAATGCCAGTATTTTACATGAAGCGACTACCCATCTGACCTCCACAACCCAGCTACTGGGTAATACGATACCCTTGGTTAGAGTGTTTGTCAGACTTTCGGGCCTCTGACGACCCATAACGACTGCCAAAGATCCACGAATGACAGCTGGGGCCAACGGCTTAACGTGCTTTCCGAGGCACGGAAGGGTTTTGATATGTAAAGATGGTCACCCATCAACGGACCAACCGCGCAAGCGCAGCTTAACCTAATTGACCGACCCGTACAGCTGTTATTACTTAGCCACAAGCCCCTTTTTTAAATATGTAGTGTTAAGTCTTGTACGATGGTACGGAACCCTTCGTGTGCGAGTTCAACTTGTACTTGGCCGGTTTTTTATATACACGAGTAGCTGTGATAAAAAAAATGTTCTTTCTTTTCTTCGTTTAGTGCAAGCCACAAAAATATATTCGATATTCCGCAAACGACTCTTACAGAAATTATTTCGCAAGAGCTACTGCTGAGCATGAGGTCCTGGTTTCAAGTCCCAGATCGGGCAAAGTGTTATTAGGTTTTTCTATCAGGAATTTCTCAGTAGCATCCCGGAGTCTGGATTTGTGCCCGGTCGATGGCAATAGGCTCGCCCCCTATTACATGGGACTTAAACATAACTGGCGAAATGTGGGTGTACAATAGGTTCACCTCTGCCCAACCCTTCGAGGAAATAAGGCGTGATATTATTTTATTTCCTAGAATGTTCACCACGCGGATTTTACTACATGCGCACTTGAGACGTACCAAATTTTACCACATGCTCATTTGAGACGAACCCCGTTTTACCACATGCTCACTTGTGACTTACCACATTTTAGCACATGCACACTTGAGACAAACCTCGCTTTGGCTCTAAATAAAATAAACCATTATGTCAAAATGTAGAATTATTTTAAAATATTGTCTTTATTTGCAGCCTCGCCGACTAGAACGCGCATCCTACAGCAACTCGGAAAGCTGATGACCACGTGTCTAGTACTAAGGATAGACGACTTCACTGTTTATAAGGTAATTTATCACATCAACATTATAATCAAAATCGACGTATAAGTTACTGGCTGTATTCAAGTTTCATTTAACTGTTTGAGTCTCGAGGTCGCGATATTGAGCGAAACACAATAGATAAATCATTGTGTCTCATTATGCGAGATTCAAGAGACGATACGGGGCGTAATATCTCGAAGCCTTCCAATTCAAATTCGTATCGTCTTATTTTCGTGTTTCCTAACTAATATTATAAATGCGAAACGGAGTTTCTTTGTTTTTTACTCTTTCACGTCTCAACTACTCAACCGATCATCATGAAATCTTGCGTACATGTTGTCAGTGGTACAGAAGCGGACTTAGGGTACCTATCATACAGATAACTACATTAACGCGGAGCGAAGCCGCTGGCAAAAGCTAGTCTTCTATAAAATAAAAGTTTTTTGGGCTTCATTCAAGGTTTGTTGTAGGTACGGAAGCACTTAATGCTGCCATATCGAAATTTAAACCTAGCCAAATAAAATAATACTAATGACCTGTTTTATCGCTTTTTGATGTTCCAGGTAAATTATCTAGATATACCTATAACATTTGTTTTTTGTATACCCGAAACCTAAAAAAACTTTTTTACAAAAAAACAACCGACTTCCGAAAAAGACACTAAAAGACGTGAAAAATAACTTTAATTTCGGAAGTCGGTGTTTTTGTTTTGTATTTTCGTTTTTGGCCACCGACTTCCGAAATTAAAGTTATTTTTCACGTCTTTTAGTGTTTTTTTTTGAAGTCGGTTGTTTTCTTGTAAAAAAGTTTTTATTTTTCACTTTTTAGTTGCGGTACACCTACCCCACACAAATTCGTATACCACTACTTGGTATGTAAATGACATTGACAGGATATTATTAACACATCATCAATATAAACAAAGTGGAAAAAATATGCAGTATTAAGGATAACTCAAAAACTACTGGTCACACCTTGATCAAATTTAAATAGGACCACATGTGAAGCACAAGCTATCAAATAAAAAAAGATTCATCCAAATCGGTTTATCCAAAAAAAAGTTATGAGCTAACACACAAAAAAAAACACACAGACGAATTGTGAACCTCCTCCTTTTTTTTAAGTCGGTTAAAAAGGAGACCTCTTTGTATTGTACTTACACAAGTTTTGTTGCATTTTTATTTTAATCTAAATAATGCGTGTGAAAAGGGTCCTAGATTATCTGTTTGTATCTTAAAACCAATCATTAAATACATGTGATTTTCGTGATTCGTGAAAACATATCTATAACATGACTTTACATTGCAGGTATCAACCGGCTCCCGATCCCGCGAGGCGCCTCGTCCTCTAGTGAGCGCTGAAAAGGCCACTCTACCGGGCGACGCCGGGTTATTGCACGCTGAACTAACCTTCTTCTACTATCCTGGAGATGTGTGCTTCCCTGGTAAGTTAATATCAATGTTATTAAAGTTTTTGGCAATTCAATCTGGTAGTCTAAATGAATAACAGTGCTAGTATGAGTAAGACGTTCGCAAAGTCGTACGGAAAATATTGCAATCAGTGCGAAATGATCCATTAATGAGGTCCATTAATGTTTCTATTTACTAATACTTACTACCTGAATGTGTACATTATGGATTGCAATAAAGATTAATTGAATTTATCACAAACCCCCGTATTTTTTCTTCAGATGAAAGTTTCTGGCGATTGAATAATCGATCCTTTAAGTTAACATTCAACATGAATCACACTACAATTTATTTATTTACGAAAATATACACAACAATATGGTGGTCATTAGAATCACTTACACGGGAGTGTACATGATCAAAACTTGTTGTCAAAAACACGATAGGAAAAAAATATATATCCAAAACAAGTCGTGCGCCCACTAGATAGGTATTACCATCGTCAAAAATGTCAAAATTACATACAATTTATCATCCTCTGTTTAATCCATTCAGCGGATGAATTTTCAAAAATCCCTCCCTAGTGCTCGCTTTCGTTATTTCTTGTGCAAAATTTCGTGCGTCTAGTAGACCCAGTGGTTTAAGCCGTGCGATTTTAATTAATGGCAAATTCCAATAAATTACGGACCGTTATTGGTTAAAATTAAGACTCTTGTGTCTTTACCAATAATGAAGCACTGACCTCATAACTTTGCATAGTAGATCCTCCCATATGGAAGTAGCTATCACAGGTAAAATTAGCTTACTAATCTATTTATATGCCCAGTTTGGCAATAAAAAAATGCTACCATTGTTAAGCTGATTAAGCAAAACGATTCGCTTTTGTTTATAGGAACCGAGCATAATAAATAATGCATGGAGGAAGACGAGACAGCAGCTCATGTGCTTTTAAAATGCCCGGTGGTTGCCATATACAGGACCAAGCATGGTCTAAAAAAACAAGGTCTGGCATTCCGGGAGTGACACATGCTTACGTCACTATCCAGTTGCCACTTTATGGCAACTAAACACGAATTATGGAGACCTTTCTGTTAAAAAATATACATAAACCATTTAAATTGTCGTTTCATTTTTCTAATCAAACGAAACAATTCAATTTAAACAAATACCAACGTAATTGTTAGTTAAAACCTCTTTGTTCTAAAAAAAATCTTCTTTTGCTAGCGCGGATAAAGTTGTCTTGCTTGGTGACTTCAACATTAACATGTTAAACCAGCTGGAAAATAAGACAAAATTACTAAACAATTTTTTACTTTGCTCCAAGCTAAAGCAAATTGTTACTGATCCTACTCATTTCACAGATCATAGTGAAACACTAATTGATGTTGTGTGTACTGACGCCCGTGTGTGTGGGGTCTCTGTATCACACATACCAGAGCTTGGTCAACATGCAGTTATATCTGTTGAATTTAATTTTAAATTAGAGAAACCTTCCCCACACTGGATCACCTATAGGCCACTTAGAGATATACTGCTTGATAACTTTAATGATGATTTGAATAGGATGGACTGGGAATATATTGAAAGTCTGGAGGATGTGAACTCTATGGTAGCAACATTTAATGAGTATATTGTGAATCTCTTTGACTTACATGCACCCCTTAAAAAAGTTTTAATAAAAGAAAAGTCATACCCATGGATAACTGACACTGTCAAGGAAATGATGAAGTTGCGGGACAGGTACCATGTTAAGTCTAAGGCTACTAAATCTGTACATCACGTAAACTCATACAAGGAGCTTAAACACTTAGTCAGGGCCGCTTTTGTTAGTGAGAAGGGTGCTTATTTTAAAACTTACATAAATAAAAACATTAAACAGCCAAAAAAGTTATGGAGCCATATTAAAGCATCAATAGCTATTTCAAATAAACCAGGGCACAGTTTGCCGCATTTTTGTGACAATCCTGACAAAATAAATGATATTTTTTTGGACGTGCCTGGCAGCGGTGTGGTCAGTACTTCTGACTTATCTTATTTTGAGCACCACAGATTCGGTAACGGTCATTTCCAGCTTGAGCCAGTCCAGGAGGACATGGTGCTGAGGCTTTTACGTGGTCTTAAGTCCAATGCCCAAGGATCAGACTATATCTCTCTGGAGATGCTGATGATGACTCTTCCTCGTACACTGGCAGCTATAACGGCCATTGTCAACAGATCGATAGCCTACTCCTGTTTTCCGGATCTGTGGAAATTAGCTATAGTAAAGCCCATACCCAAGGTACCTAATCCCACCAGCGTGAAAGATCTTCGCCCAATTAGCCTTTTACCATGTCTCTCCAAGATTCTGGAGAAAGTTGTCTCTAACCAGCTTCGGGCATATCTTGAGCAGCACGGTATTCTGCCACTGGCTCAATCAGGATTTCGTAAGGGGCACAGCACAGCCACAGCACTTCTTGACGTGGTTGGAAATATCCTCGAAGCCAGAGACCAAGGCATGGGTACCATGCTTGTACTGCTGGATTTTTCACGTGCCTTCGACTCAATCAATACCTCCCTTCTCCTATCCAAACTATCTTACTACGGATGTCAGCCCGAAACAGTCCAATGGTTTCAGAGTTACCTGAGTAACCGTTCTCAGCTTGTGCAAGTGACAAGTGACAGTGATGGCGATATTTTGTCCTCTAGTCCCAAGCAGGTGAACCGGGGCGTGCCGCAAGGATCCATCCTGGGCCCTCTTCTCTTTATTCTGTACAGTGCTGACATCACCAACTGTCTGGTCAACACCAAGTTTCACCTATATGCTGACGATCTGCAGATGTATCTCTCATTTCGCCCACAGCACTCCGCTGAAGCTGTAAAAAGAATGAACGAGGATTTAGATAGGATTTCAGCATGGTCAAGAAGAAACTCTCTGGTTCTGAACCCAGTAAAGTCCAAGTATATTCTCATGGGATCAAGAGATTTTCTGAATAAAATATTAGGACACACTCTGGACTTGAAGATTGATGGGTGTTCTATTGATAGAGTGCAAGAAGCCCGTAATCTTGGGGTGGTGTTTGACGAGCATCTGCATTTTGAAACTCACGTCATGGAGGCTGTGCGCAACTGCTTTTACCGTCTTAAGCTTTTGTACCGAGTACGGCCCTACATAAGTGTGGATATGCGTGTCATGCTGTGCGAGTCACTTGTTTTATCAAAGCTGAACTACGCCGATACTGTGTATGGTGCGTGCATTCTCGGTAGAAGCGAGAAGTTGATCCAGCGAGTGCAGAATGCTTGTGCAAGATTTTGTTTCAATGTCCCTCCCCGATCTCACATAACTCCTTTTTTAAATAAGGGTAATTTGATGAGAATGTCAGATCGCAGAAAGCTGCATCTAGCTACCCTACTCTTTGGCACCATTCTCACAAAAAAACCAGAATACCTTTATGCGAAATTGACTTGGTCTAGAGATATAAATAAAATTAAAACAAGAGCATCATCTTACCTCCTGTTGGCCTCAACGCATAAAACTGCTGCATTCCGTGGAAGCTTTAAATTTGCTGCTTCCCGCTGCTGGAACGACTTGCCGCCTCCTTTTCGTGCTATAAAAACAGTTGGTACTTTTAGCACTAAATATAAACAACACTTGTTGCGAGTACAAAAGGAAGCCAGTTTCTGAACTCACCCTGGGACTGCACGCAGTTGCTACTGGTGACCTTGCGGAGTCTTGCGTTCCTAGCAGCATGATTTGATTCGATTGTTTTGCTCGATGATTGAATATTTTTCTTCCGCCTTACACATCACAACATAGTCAAACACACCACAATACTTCACACTATTTATCTGCACTACTTTTTTGCCATAACTATTATTCACTCACTGTTTTATTAGTGTATCATTACTTTATTTTCATAAACATTCCAAAAAGTATCTTTTTTATTGACAGCCGGTCGGCTGCGCCCGCGTCTCATCGCTTGTCACAGAGTTCACAGACTATAACAATAGTCTACAACATAGACAAGTGATGTTGGAGCGTCGGGCGTGGTTCGATCTTTAGACACATACATGATCATGGTTTTTATTTATTTATATTTGTTTTCTAAACAATTTTGTATTGATTTATCTTCTTATTAGTATTTTATTTTAAAATTTTATTTATCAATAGCCCCTAGTGGGATATAAGGATGTCCGTATGTGTGTCCGTGGCATCACAACGGGCCCTATCAGAATACCAGCGCTGCGGTACTTATTTTTTAAATATCGCAGCTTTATGCTGAGATAGGAGCCTTTTTGGCCTCGCACAGGTTTATTTTTTTTTATTTTTTATTAATTGTTTATTGTTTTTTTTATTGTTAATTTTGTTAGTTTTAAATGCTCCTTTTTTTTTTAATTTTTTACACTGTATTTCCTGTGCGTGTTCCAAATAAAATATTTTTCTTTCTTTCTTTCTTTCTTCTTTCTTGTTTTATCGGATTCGCACAGGTAATAAAGGCGATTGTGGAGTTATTATTACACACTACTAGTAACACAGCGGTGTTGACGTAGGCTTGTGTACCCCCGTGACCGGAATGCTATACCTGGCGAAGTATATTATTATACCACGGGACCAAGTACTTCGGAAACCCAGGTACAGGTATCGGCGCGCTTTATGAATGCTCGGCGAAAGTGGTGGGGTGATTCGCGCATGTGTACAGTCACGCCTAAAATAACTAAATTTGATAGGACGTGATAGCGGAGTGAGACGGGGGAAGGTGACTGATTGACCAATAAGGGCAATAAGTCGCTGGCGCCGGTCGCTTTTGTCGTCGCACGTCACTCTCCCGCTATACAGACCCAAAAATCGACTTCTGCGCATTCAAGGTCAGCGCTCTTAGACCGCGCTGATACCTGTATCCTCCGTGAAATTGTCAGTAACACCAAGGCGTTGCTGGCCTTCCTTGAGGAGCTGGGGTGGATCGAATAATCGATTTCTCACCCGTAAGCAAAATACAAGCTTGGACGTGGAGTTGCGGACACCAGCCCGTTATACCTTACTTTCAGAAGTTAGTATAATTAGCTAAGGTTGATAACGTTCTTCAACAGTACCAGCTCCAAAGTTCTACGTCCAACTTAGTCCAGTGCTGGTGTCAGTGGACGTGAACAGCGTGGTGTGGCTGGGCGCGTTCCTGCCGCACGTGGTGCCGCGCGACAACGAGACGCGCGACAACATGGAGCACGCGCCGCCTGCATACATGGACGTCAGGATGGAGGCCATCATGCCTAAGGTATGCACAAATTGCACAGTCACAGCCAAAACATGTTCATCGTGTTAAAGTGACAAACATATTTTGGTTGTTTATTTTGTATGCCGATTTACAGAAAAAAATAGCATGATGGAATCTGCTTTACTGACTCAATATTATATAGGGTCAAAATAAGTTAGCTAGCGAAACTCCATAGACGTGATGGGTATCGATATCTAAACACGATAAAATAAAAAATAATAAAAGATTTGATGTTTTTTTTTTAAGGGTCAACGACAACTGGTAGTGTTGTTACATGAAGTATATGAGTTGAAAAAATATGTTTTATCGTGTTTAAATATCGATATCAATCACGTTTGTGAAGCTTTCACAAAAGAAAACTGTTTATTTTTTTTAAACTGATATTCCAAGTGAATACACTAAGGGCGGTCAATGACCCCACCAAAAAAAATACTGCTAATTGTTCTTTTTCGTTTTAGCATTTTTAGAAATCGATACCTATCACGTATGCGGGGTTTCGCTAGCTAATTTAATTTGACCCTGTTTATTGCGTCATAATGTCAAAACCGCAAAAAGAAATTCAGCAATGTTCTTTACATGTCAGACTGGATTAAAAATATGACACTGACAGACAGACAGTTAACTAAAAAAAAATAAAAAATGACTAGTTACCTTACTATGACGTGCTAATACCATCATGGTTCCATTGAGAAAAAGGGACAGCTTTAAATGACCGATAGCACTATCCCTTTTTGTCAATGGAACCATGATGGTATTAGCACGTCATAGTAAGGCAGCAGGCCATTAAAAAAGTGTTAGGTCGACATTGATCAAAGGTGTTAGATATTTTTACCTTTGTTATCAAGTTATAATGAAATATAAATAATTCACAAGATATTATGTGTCGAGTTGATTAAATAAATCATTTTAAAACTGACAAAGATATAATTATTATACTCAGCTAGGTAAGTTACTCAGACAATGGATGACTGATGGAAAGAAAGAAAATACATTTATTTAGCACAGACTATACGCCATACAATATAATAGAAAGCAGAAAAAAAAGGTGTAAGTGCAGTGTCAGAGATTAGCAGGGAGTTGTGCCTCACGGTTGCGCCAAAAAGGCCCAGTTCAGCAAAAATGCCTGAGTGACAGACGCTGGTTTTCAAGTGTACCTGAAGTGTGAGGCGACGGATGTAAATCAGTTCGATCTAAATGATCCAAATATGATGGATCCAAAGGTAGCCTCCTCCGCCCTTTACCTAAGATAGACTGAGGACCCAAGTTCGCAGGAATTTGGTGCATGCGGGAATCCTCTGGATGCGGATATCTTCTGGATCTGGGAATCCGCTAGATATGGCAGGATGGGTTAATGCCAATCTTTGGGGGACGCTTATGTCCAACAGTGAACGTGTGCGGCAGCCCTTACTCTATATAGTATGTTAGAAAAATATTGTACTGATATGTAATTCTGTAGTCTTCATGAGAATCGCTACATCTACGTCGAACAAACAGCTTCGAAGTACTTACCTTGTTTCTTTTTCACACCGCAGTGTGGGAAAGAGAACGATCTATACGCTAGCTCCATCTCTCTCCCACACTGAAGTAAAATTAAAATAATACTGCTATATGAGGTTATGGTAGGCCCTAGGCACAAAGGGGCAATCCATTCCAGCATAAAAAATTTTCTTATTTCTTTTGTTCTCAGGTCGTGTTAGAAGCAGGTTCAGAGCACGTTTCACAGCAACGTGACCGTCCCAAAGAGTTGCAGATTTGTACCGCCAGAGCTACGTTTACCAACGTGCGGGAGTCTCCTAGAGCCAGTTAGTCTTATATTCTTAACAAATGTTCTTCTATACTACTCCCTAATATGTAGCAGTGGCGAAGGTTTCATACAACTCGATTCCTACCGGCTTCTCTTTGAAAAATGGCACAGTCAGTATTTTATAGACAAATAATATAATCACATTAAAGATATGTACTCCGGCTTACCTCTTACAAAAATTGACCCTTCGCTACTGCTATGTAGCAATGCTTATTCTTTTCTGTGGTAATATGTGCATACAGCGGGAAAAAATAATTAAGAATAAGAATGATTTATTTGCTGATAAAAACTTTTTTACAAAAAAACAACCGACATCCAAAAAAAACACTAAAAGACGTGAAAAATAGCTTTAAATTCGGAAGTCGGTGTTTTTGTTTTGTATTTTCGTTTTTGGCCACCGACTTCCGAAATAAAAGTTATTTTTTTGGGACCACATGTGAAGCACCACCTATCAAATAAAAAAAGAATCATCCAAATCGGTTCACCCAGAAAAAAGTTCGGAGCTAAAAACATACAGACGAATTGAGAACCTCCTCCTTTTTGTGAAGTCGGTTAAAAATACAGGTTTTAACCAGATGTAAAACATTGGTGGTTTATGCACAGTCCATATTTTGCATGTAAATTTAGCAAGCTTACGATCTAAGCAGTCCAATATCTGGGTAAATAATGTACAATTACCGCTTACAGTTGCCATTTACAAATTTCCACAAATTAAATATTCACCATTTTTTTACATTTATATTCTACATGTTGTCCGCTGTTTTCGTTTATAGTTTATACCTAATACAAGTTTTAAATATTAGTTGTTGTATACAAACTTGTCGCAAATATGAAAAGGTGAACAAATTAGTTGACAATAAATGTCTGTAGCAATGTTAATACATGTTTCATACATGTTTTTTTTTTACAAATCTTTTACAGGACTTGTCAATAACATGTGTCACTGCTTGTATATTGGAGAGATTCAGCGAAACACAGAAGTAATAAAGAGCCTAGTAATTCCATGAGCGTTATTCAGGCTAAAAAGTTGTTTTCAGTTTTTTTTTTCAGAAACTGTAAAATATACTGAGAGAATAATAGTTATAAAAATGAAGAGTTATCATTAGAAAGAAAGAAAGCAAAATAGGTTTATTTGTCACAGAAACACGTGCATACAAAAAAGGTAATTAGCTCTGGTAACAATGTAAAATAAATACAAACAAAATAGATCTATAATCACGAGCACAAAACAGAAATAGTCGACAGCTGCACGTCATGACTGTGACAAGAAGGCTTCTCCTCAGCATGATGCTGTGCTATGGGGGATCCACAGCACAGCGCTGATTTTCAGTGGTTACCCAAAAAGGACGTACGGAAACCAAGTCAGGTTTAATGATTGGTACTACATCTACGTAACAAAATAAAATAAAACAAACAGTAAGCATTAAGAATACAAAGCAACCACATAAACAACCAATAAGTATATGAATAAACATTATTAAATAACATAAACGTTTATTAATTACAATACGTTATGTCATGGCGTTTAACCGACTTTAAAACTTAAATGTAACTTCAACGATTTTCATGTTGTCTTTGGAAATCAATTCCTAGGTCACGGTTATAATCCTGTATTTATCTTAAACTTCAACAAATCCTTGCCACGAATCGACCAATCTAGAGCACCTTCCCAAGATTCTTCAATTTCTTCCTACTTCATCCTATTGAAGTTCCAAGCTAAATATCCATAGGCTATAGGCCATGTTTGTTGCAGACTCCGCGGGTACTCGCGCAGACCTAGCATCCATCCTGTCCGCACTGCGCCGCGCCGAGCCGCCCAGCGGGCAGTTCCCGTGCGCGCCCGACGATATGGATCCTATACATGAGCAGTTTATATTGCACGCTGACAGTGAGTATTATTAAAAAAAAAAAAAAAAAAAAGTAATAAATTTTTTCGTACGTAATTTTGTAAAAAAAAAAATTGGTGATGTTAAGTGAAGAACTTCTGGAAAAACTTAGGTGCATTCCAGCAGATGCTAGAGATTGCAGCTTACTTCTCCTAAGTATTCACGGTGAGATTTTTTTATAGAAAAGCACTATAGGTATTCTCCGAAGAGGTAATCAGATGTGTCACACTCACATGCTAGTTATGTCCATTGTCATAGTTTCGCCAACTTTTGACCAATAACTGAGCTGAAATCCGATGAAAAACACAATATCACTACCGACCCGAGGATTGAACCAAACAATGAAAGGCCAATTCCCGTAATTAAAAACGTACAAAATCTGATCTAACGTGGCAATGCTGCCAGCCTTTTGGGCACTTATCCCATTGACAGCGATGCGGACCAATTTTTTTAATGCCCTATGAGCTCTTCTCATTTTATTTTTTTATTATTTTCTTGTATAGTTTATAATATATACTATACAAGAATATATTATATTTTAGTGTTAGCTTGTATATTGTAATCGATTTAGTGTGGACAGTTGTAAAAAAAAGATATGTACAGATGGTAGTCAAAAATAAAACCGCAATCTTGTCAGAAATGGAGGGAAATTAGAGGCATTTTTGACAGATAGAGACAGAAAAGAAAGTGAACGTTCTTGAAAATATGGGAATTGCCCCTCTGATTCGATTCATAATCATTTGCTTTTAATAACCAGGTCCAGAATTATGTACTGAATCCATGATAATAGGCTGCGCGTCGATGTCTCTGCCACCCTTTTTCTTCTCTTTTTTTGGGTGGGATATCATCAAATAACTGATTACGCTCTAGGCGGAGCGGGAGGGCGTGTCAGACTTTTACCCACCCGTGTTCCTTCAGTTGCCTGTGCGCCAGGGCCACGGTAACTCTTTCGAACAATCTGCGACCCCGGCAGGCATCGGCCCTATCGGACCCCGGCAATGTGTGCTGACATCTCTTTGAGGCGCGCGTGGAACACGACGCGCCGTCGACCCGGGCCTGGTCCTTACCGGACGGCGAGCTGCCCATTGCTCGCCGTCCGCAAGCCCGCCCCTATGGTGGCCGGGAATCAACCACCTTGTATATCTATGGTAGATCAAAACTGCAGCATACTAGAGATAAAAGCAAAATTGAAACCGGTTTAGAATTTTGGGACAAGTATTATTTTCTCGACAGAAAGGTGGGGTAAAAATTGCAGGCCACACAGGCCTGTTGACATCCTATTTTGAACGACAGCTATTTACACCAGTAACCGTGTCTTTAACCAACTTCAAAAAGGAGGAGGTTATAAATTCGGAAGTTTGTATATTAAAAAAAAATGTATGTTCGGGTATAACTCCGTCATATATAGACGGATTTGCAAAATTCTTTTTTTGTTTGAAAGGATGGATACCCTTTCAAACAAAAAAAAAATTTTGCAAATCGTTCTGACTTGGTGACAATGGGACCACCTCGAGAGTATACCCTCTCGAGGTGGTCCCATTGTCACCAAGTGAGAATCTGATGAGGGTATCCCATGGAAATCGAGGGAAATCCTCAAATTTTATAGGCACACCTGTAGCGATTTGGGTATTTTTTATAGTAACTCGTGCATTTGCTCTCGGAAAGCACCATTCGGTGAAGTGGAACTGATGATGAAGATCAGAGGTGGCCACCGGAACTACTCAATAATAAGTATTTCACGGGTTGCGATTCGATTACTTTATTATGGTTGTTAAGCAATTTATGCTCGTCGCAATGCATATGGTGCAGTTCTTTTGGTTCTTACCAGGAGAACTCCTCAACAATTAACGTCCCTGCACCGGGAAAAGGAATATTTTGTAAAAGGTGATGAGCAGTTGACATTTTTAGGGTATTGTAACTATTGTAACAGATAAATTTATAAGTGACTCACTAAAAAGTGAAAAAAAAGCAGCCGACTTCAAAAAATTCACTACAAAGTGAAAAATAACAACAAAAAACTAAAATACATATCCAAAGACACCGACTTCCGAAATTAAAGTTATTTTTCACTTTGTAGTGATTTTTTGAAGTAGGTTGTTTTTTTTTTTGTAAAAAAGATTTTTTAATGTCTTTATTCCTTCCCGCAGATTTGGACGACATTGATCGCGGGACCGCAATCAGTCCCGAACTGTTATGGCGCGAAAACAGAGCAGTATGGTGTGCGAGAGTTGAACCACTGTGGGCTGACTTTTGTGGCGCAAGAGCTACGAACAATAAACCTGCGCCTTTGTTGGATGCAACGCCTCTTACAGCTTGGGTGAGTAGCTATTACAGCTATGTTTAGATTTGTATACAAAAGATGTGCCTGTAGAAGCCAGTTACAGCTTCGCCAAAACAAATTTTCACCGTCCATCCTAACGTATTGTTTACCAAATACGATGTATTGAACTACACTCCCGATCTAATTTCAAATGTGCCTGATTCATCATTTTCTCTGGTTGTGAAAGAAAGATTTTATGAGAATGGCAATGTATTGTGAGAATTTTGAGTAAGCTTAAAATAGTGTTTTAAAGACCAGTAGTTAAAAACTAAATAACACAAAAAAAAAAACTCCACAGGTATGTTTCGACGACAACTTCTCCCGCATCTGGATAGTGGCCCGCACCTGTGGACTGGCAGGACTTCAGCTGAACCACTACCAGATGCTGTTCCTCATGAGGCAGCTGGAGAGAATCTCGGAGATGACTGCCTGGCTAGCACATGATGCTGAGAGGCAGCCGGATGCTGAAGAAGGGTAAGTTTTAGTAAGCAATAGCTTCGGATGGCTTAGGATTTGGGATTTTGATCTCGATTAAAAATAAGCGGGGTGTGTCACCAAGCATTCGACTTGATTATAAGTTTGAAGCAAAAAAGCGGAAAATAAAAAACTAAAACTCATGATTCATTGATAGACAAAAGTAATGCGTATTTAAGGCGGTACCCCGACCAAAACCTTGCCATAGTGCGTTATTCAGAGGCTATTAACTCATTCACTGTGGGTAATAAACTACATCTAAAAGCACATTATTAATGTTCGATATCCTATCGCTTGTCTTTTTTTATTGAAATAATTTCATTATTTTTGTGAAATTTATGATAAATGAGCGTGCGTAGGGAGCGAGACTCAGCGACCGGACAGAGAAGGACCGAACGCTCAAGGTCGTTTGGTCAGGGAAGCGCCTTAAATCAGGATATTTTAACGATGTATAATATTACCGCGCAGATGCGTCTTGCCAGAAACGTCTTGTTTCCTAATGCCAACTTCTCCCGTTGTTTTCTTCATCTGACTTTAATAGTTCCACCACATATAACCAAAACCATCGCCCTAATTGCTTAACTCACAAGTATATAGCTAATCCATTGCTTCGTATGTTCCGAAAGAAGAAAAATACAAGAGATGGCGCATCAAAACAAACGAGTATGTGGAATTAACAAGTGAGATATACTACGATTCAAAGTTAATGGCGGCTCGGAACATGAGGCGAGTCGATGCGCAGTAACCAATTCACGTGTCAGCGGGGGTGAGGGGTGAGGTACTGCGCAGGGAATAGCGCACTTCACAGCAGCGATTAAGTTTAAATCGTACTGTACGAAGGGACTGAATACCCGATCATGCAACGGTATGCAAATAAACCAAAAAGTCGAGAGATTTCGTGGGACACCTTCACCCTAATTGAGTAACACACTATATATCACAATCTGAAACGTTTTGAATCCATTGCTTCATATGTTCGAAAAATTTGTCTGCTAAACAACGTAAATAACGCAATGAATGTTGTTGAACTGTCAAAATGAAAGCCATTACTACTGTTAGTGTGTTACTCAATTACCCCGCTATTAAAACTATGTTGACCTTAATAAATTAATCCGGATATAAGAAATGAAGGAACTCTTTTAAAATCTGTGATTATTTGCTTAACTATAAACTCAATTATTCTTTGTTCATCCGTAGGACAATAGTAGCAGGTGTAGTAGTACCGGCAGTGGAGTTAACGTTCGTGCTTCCATCCAACTGTCCCGGACAAGAGTCTTCTAGGGATTTGGACAGCGTGCCCCTCGACTCGTCCAGTTTACAGGACTTGAAGTTGGGTGAGTGAGCTTTCTAATTATTTTAGCCTAGTTGGTAAGCCTTCGCAGATAATATACTAGATACCTAGAACTGGTCTCGAGATTACTAATTAAGTTTCTTAATAAGTAAACAACAAAACTCAGTTCCTTTTTGCGTCTTCTAAAACAATAAATATTTGTTTACCCTTGGTTTCTGAAAGCCTGATCAAGTTGTTATTAGCCGGCAAATTCACCAATCGGATTAGTGAATTTGCTGTCAAATACCGTGCTATTGTTGACGACTTAATGAAAACTATCCTATTCCCGGGCTCAGTAACTCCGTTCTCGTTTCCACTGGAGCTATTTCAGAGCTTGTTTTACGAAAATAACTTCTGCTTGCGACTTCTTCCGCGTGAAATTTCTTGTTTTCTTATAAAACAAGCTTCGGCCCGCGGCTTCGTCCGCGTCGATGTTGGAAAATATCCCAAGGTAACGGACTACTTACGGGGATTAGAAGTAGTAGTATTCTCTTTGTTATAAACTTTCTGTGTGCCAAACATACAGTTTCATTCAGCCATTGTCATTAACATACAAACTTTAGGAAGTAAGATATATCCTATGACACTCGGCAGTACTGTAGCTTCCCATAAGTAAAAGAATTTTCGGAATCGGATCAGTAGTTCCGAAAATAATACCCTACAGGCCGCGGGCGCCCACACACTCAAAAAAATACCTCTTAATTACTGTCCGGATACTGTAAGATCGTTGATTCGAGATTTGACAACATATAAAACTGAATTGCCTTTCAGAAACCAAGATAACTCTAAACACAAACACCAGCCATTGGACTCTTGCTTCTCTTTACTATTTCAATATTCTGTTATTTATTCTTTAAATTATGTTATTTCTTATTTATTCATGTATTTATTTCCACGTCTATCGGTGGGCAGAGCACCAAACTGTCTCTACGCTAGGCGCGTCGACGCCGCTTGAGGAAAACTGCAGTAAGTTTTTGGGTTTACAGATACATAATTATGCATCAACTAACCATTGGGTTTGCGTTGTCTATGTTAAGTGACAGCACCTGTCACTACCACAGTACAGTCGCCAGCACATTAAGTTACCACAAACTATCAGATTTTCTCATTCAATTTTGAACTTAACCATCAACATTTTAAGCTATAAAATCGTTTGGCGAAATTTGACAGTTTCGTGTAGCTTGACCTGCTCGCGACTGTACATTACTAGACAAACGTAATAACACGTATCGGTAAACCAGAACAGATATGCGCTTCGGTAATCTTGCTGTTTCCGAATTAGTATGAACGTCACGCCACAGCATTCTCCCACACAAGCAAAGCTTCTAAGTTTTGTACTTCCGCTCTTTAAATTATAAATGATTTTATTTATGTAAGTAGGTTTTTACAAACACTTTTACACGTCAATCATATTTTTAAACTAGATGAGGTCGGCGTTTCCTATCTGACTACTCTGAGAAGAAAGGCCGAAACAAATTCAGAGGTCACAGTCTCTTTTAAAGTCCAGACATAATCTTGGTCAGATCATGTGAAGATCATGTGGATTGGTATCTGAAATTGTCTTTTGAGGAAAGAACCACACAGATTGAGTGGACCTGTCCAGTCAGTGCACGCATTTGTCAGTAATCGTGCAGCATAACTCAGGAAGTCAGAACTTAAGGAGCTCAACGATTCGACGATCAATACCAAAAAAAGGACATTTGGGGAGGCCGCTTAAATTACTCAAACTGCCAGATCATGATTAAAATTAACTGAGAAAAAAAAGCAATGACCCACATAGTCCTCACATTCACAACAATTAAAATAACATAATAGTTTACAAGTAAATACTCATGTCATTGTTTGTCGTAGTGCGTCGTATCATTTCGCGTCATGAAGCCTTCTCTCTGTTGGATTTACTACTGTGGTCGCACCTTGTCTTAAATCACTCAAAGTTTTGAAAAGTTCTTCGGAATTGCAAAGCGTTAATCTCAAATTTTGTTACCATGGTTGTACAAAATAGGTAAGTACTTCCATGGTTGTAAGAGCTCTATATTAGATCTTATAATCGCTCGTTCGTATTTCCGAAGATAGACGATAATTGCCGAAGCGCATACTTTTGCTGGAATAGATTGAACTATTATTTTATTTGTGCAACAAGCATAAAGTCACGTTGCAAAACACTCATTAAAACAGCAAATATATTTTTAGTTTTATTTGTGTGTAACAAGTTCACAAATCGCTAATTTGTGGTTCCCATGCTTATGCAAGAACAGTTGGTGTGTGTGCCTGCACTTTCTTTTACTTTGTTTTCTGCACTGGATTCTTATTCGTTACAAAAATCGAGACATTTTCGTGCAGGTTTTTCCGAACTATTTCTATATGTAGACGCAGCACGCTGTAAGTTCACGTTTCTTAATGGAAGAGGCGTCAATTTTATTTTGTGCTACTTTATGGATTGATTGTCACACTTTTTCATCTAAACTATTGCGAAAGTGTAGTCAGATTATCGTTCAACTGTTTTGCTACAATTTTGAAATGCATTTTAATTGAAAATATATATATATATATATATATATAACTAATACAAAAGAAGAGTGTTCTTAGAACCAAAAATTCGAAGACATGTGACATCTACCAACCCGCACTGGCCCCCGTGATGGATTACGGCCATCACCCTCACACATAGAGGAGGCGTGTGTCCCAGCTGTGGGAACATTATAGGCTGATAATGCATTATGCAAAACAAAGTTAGAATTGTACAGCAGTTTAACTTATTTGCAATCACATAATCGCTGAACAAATCAAGCCTTGCTTCCTTCTCTCCTATAAACGTCAATACTAACGTGTCCAACTCCCAGTAGGTTCCGAAGCAACTATAGCGCCATCGATGATGGATCGAGATAGCGGTGTGTTAGCCACCACGTCGGTGGACGCGTATCAGCCTATCGTCATTGAGGAACCGCCTAGCCCGGGGATAAGTTTTGGAGGTATGTGTAGAGATGTATATTTTTACCTCTTTATTGGTTTATGGGTTTTTATCTAAACAGATACGCGAATCCCATCGTGCCTTTTAACATTACATAACATTAACACATATAAACACCAAACAAATGATATAAAACACTTAAATTTTTATAGTTAGGTTTTAGAGATTTATAAAGTAGTTTAAAAGGCTCGATCATGTTAACCTGCCAGAGGTAACCATCTCTAACAGGTTAACGTGATAAAGTTAGCTGTAGCTGCTGTAATTGATTGACGAAAATATCAAAACATCATGAATGACATGAAACTTAACAACAGTTCAAATTGTATTGTTACTTTTTGATCAATAAACTTATACAAGGTTTATAAACCGGCGGCATGTCACTCAGTCATCTTGCTTTTCTACGACTAACATACAGATTAGCTTTGAGCATTCACAGAGCAGTGGTGGCCCGAAGGTCGTAGGTTCTAACCCAGGCAGGCACTTTATTTTGTGTAAATTATCTCATCACTCAAAGGTGAAGGAAAACATCGTGAGGAAACCGGCATGACCTAGAACCGAAAAATCAAAGACATGTGACATCTACCAACCCGCACTGGGCCCGCGTGGTGGATTACGGCCCACTCTCTCACAGAGAAAAGGCCTGTGTCCCAGCATTATGAACAGTATAGACTGCTTATGCTCTTCACAGTATGAAATTCCCTAGTATAAAAATAATATGACCTTTTTGATGGTTCATCCGAATTACTTTTGAAGCTATTCCACATAATCCAAAAGAAAATTAATGTCGGCCTTCATTTAACTTGAGGTGGCCTCTTCGTCCACGTTCCAAATCAGCTTAACTTACCAATTAAACAAAAATTATCTTCCAGGCTTCTCCTCTATGCGTCGCGGCCTTACATCCTTAGTGACTTCAATAGACAGCGCGCTTACTCGCGACGACGCGAGAAGCGACGCGGCTTCCACTGCAAGCTCTGACAGCGATAGATATGTTGTGGTCGGATTGGCTGCTGAGTCGCCCGATGATGCAGATATGACATTCAGGTATGTAATTTTTTTGATGACATTTAAAGAGAAAACTGTCTGTGAATGTGAGTAGCATGCAGGCTATATTGAATGCATGACTTTATAACTGTCTCGCGGTTTTGAGTATTTTATGCGGCCTACCCAAATGACCTTTCTTTGGTATTGTTCGTCGAATCGTTGAGCTCCTTAAGTTCTGAATTGAGCTACACAATTATTGACAAATGCGTGCACTGACTGGACAAGTCCACTCAATCTGTGTGGTTTTTCCTCTAAAACCATTTCAGACACCAATCTACATGATCTGACCAAGACTCAAAACAGACTGTGACCTCTGAGTTTATATCGGCCTTTCTTCTCAGAGTAGTCAGATAGGAAACGCCGACCTCATTTAGTTTTTGAAATATGATTGGCATGTAAAACTGTTTGTACAAACCCAAACTCTTTGTCACAAAATAGATAGAAACATAAAGAGGGAGACAGATGACGACTAATAGAGAAGAATGGAAGAAAGAGACTGTTACGCCGATCCCGAATAAAATGGGATAAGGGTAGGAGAATGATGAGATAGAAACAGAAAGTCTATCCATACAATGAACGAAAAGTCTAAAACACATGCACACATAGACACGCTTGATGTACAGCGAGTACAAGCGCACTCGCGACTGGCATTCGTTTGAGATCGCCGTACCGACGGGTCTATGTGTACGTGTGCCTGTTATTTTGTTTTACCATTATATGGTATCGATACCCATCACGCCTGTGAAGTTTCGCCAAGTAATTTAATTTTATTCTGTATAATAATTTTATAGCCTTGTAAAATATCATTATTATCTCGTTAATTTATTTTCGTATTATTAAGTTTTTTAATATTTTTATAAAAAACATTTTTTAATATTAGGTCTTTACCTATGAAATTGCCGTTCTGCAGTACTGGCCATTTCAAATCAAAATAATTTTTGTTTGGCTAAGAATTCTAATTTCAAATTAATTTTATTTTAAAAACATGGATTTTTTTTTCTAAAAGTAGTCATTTCTTTATTGATTAGTGTTACATTTTCATCGCATTTCAATCTTTTTCGTCATCATGGATACGTTAAAAATTCGAGTAATTATGGAATATGAGTACCGTCGTGGCAGCAACGCGGCACAAGCGGCACGCAACATCAACGACGTTTACGGAGCTAACACTACAAACCAACGCACCACCTGTTATTGGTTTGCTCGCTTCCGTTCTGGAAATTTCGACCTGAAAAATGAACCTCGCGGTCGTCCGAAGACTTTGGTCGACAATGACGAATTAAAGGCGATTGTGGAAGCTGATGATACACAATCTACGGCTGAATTAGCAGCAGCTTTCGACGTTAGCGTCAAAACAATATTGGTCCATTTGCGTCAAATTGGCAAGGTAAAAAAGCTTGACAAATGGGTGCCCCACGAACTCAATGATCGCCAGCGCGAAGTACGCGTCGAGACGTGCTTTGCACTGCTCAACAGACACACAAATGAAGGAATTTTGAACCGCATTGTTACCTGCGATGAAAAATGGATTCTGTTTGATAACCGTAAGCGCTCAGCAAGTTGGTTGGATCCTGGTTCAGCACCTAAACAATGCCCTAAACGAAAACTTACCCCTAGAAAAGTGATGGTCACTGTTTGGTGGTCTAGCGCCGGTGTGATTCATCACAGCTTCTTACCAAACGGGGTGAGCATTACCGCAGATGTGTACTGTGAAGAACTGAACACAATGATGGAGAAGCTGGCGCATCTCCAACCAGCATTGGTCAATCGCTCGTCTCCGCTGCTCCTGCACGACAACGCGCGACCTCATACTGCACAGCAGACGGTCTCCAAGTTGCAAGAACTGGGGTTGGAAGCTCTCCGTCATCCGCCCTACTCACCAGACCTTGCGCCTACAGACTACTACTTTTTCCAGAATTTGGATAACTTCTTGGCGGGAAAAAAATTTAATACCCGAGAGGCAGTACAAAATGCCTTTGAAGAATTTGTTGCCTCCCGTCCAGCTGATTTCTTTAAGAAGGGCATCAATAAACTGCCACTGCGATGGCAAAGATGCATTGATTGCATGGGTGATTACTTCGATTAATACAAATAAAAAAATCATGAAAAAAATTCGTTTAAATTTTTTCATACAAAACGGCAATTTCATAGGTAAAGACCTATTATAAAAAATAGGGGCCCGCCCGTATCGGAAGCAGGGTCCAAGTTTAACCGGTGGTAACGGCTCCAGAGATAGGAATCTCCTCACGATGCGAGCCGTATCGAGGAGTACTACCTTTTGAATCAGGCTCCCGTTCGTACTGTCTAATGAGAGCCTCGAGAGAAGTTGATCGAGGCTATCGGCGATCAGGCCATTGGCCGATACGACAATTGATAAAATAACAGCCGAACTCACATTTCATATGTCAACAACCTCGTGCACTCCCACTGCAGGGCTAAGGCCTCCTCTCCCTCTTTCCGCTTTTCGTAAATTAACTTGACAAAAATCTTATAATATTCAAAGTCAAATCACTTATTTCAATTAGGCACTTAAAAGGCACTTTTGAACGTCAAAATTTACAAGAAAAAACAATTGATTCTAGTTGCCCCTTCCAAAAAGCAGTTTCGTATGGAGAAGAATTGGCATGAACCTCCATCGCTGCCGTTGGCACAATTTATCGATGAAGTTTTACTTACATACATTTTGTCTTCTATTTCACAGAGAGTTCGAGCACGGGCGCGCATCAAGTGGAGTCAGTGGTGTAGAAGTGGCAGCCGAGGTGGTCGAGCGATCCTCGTCACCCAGCGACCACTCCGTCACCAGTTCCTGTAGAAGAAGAGATGTTGTATGTCTTTCGCTTTACTCATAAAGAATATTTTCATCATCACTTTCCTCTTATACAGGGTCAAATTAAATTAGCTAGCGAAACTGCAGACGTGATGTATCGAAATCTAAACACGATAAAATAAAAAGTTTTGATGTTTTTTTTAGGGGTCAACGACCGCTGGTAGTCTTTTTACTTGAAGTATGTGTTGACAAAATGTAATATCGTATTTATTCAAAGAAAGAAAGAAAATACGTTTATTACGTCAATATCGATACCAATAGCGTCCGTGAAGTTTACACGTAAAAAATGCGGGGCAGTCTTTGGGGACTGCCGATAGAAGTGATAACTATGTAACTTGTGAATTGTATCGTCGAGCTATTATTTTAGCTCATAGGAAGCGTGCGGTGCCGATGACACGATCACGCTTTTTGTTCACCCAAAAATTGCTCAACGCGCCTAAAGAAGTTTTCACTTCGCAAAAACAATTAAACTGATATTTCAAGTGAATACACTAACTGCGATCGAAGACCCCACAATTTCTTTTTGATCAAATTTATTTCTTTTTTGTTTTATCCTGTTTAGATATCGGTACCCATCACAGCTGCAGAGTTTCGCTAGCTAATTTAATTTGACCCTGTAGATTCTACTTCTATGATAGGTACTTTTTTGAACTCAAATACCGTGGGGTCTTGAGTTTTGATCCTCAGTTCGGACACTGATATGCAGATGTTCCAATAAAAAAAAAACCGTTTCATCCTAGAATTCGGATTTTTACTCGGTTGATCGCAATGTAATAGGGGGCATTCTATTACATGAGACTTAAACATCATCATCTGCCTAACCTTTTCCCAACTGTTGGATCAGCTTCCAGTCTAACCGGATTCAGATGAATACCAGTATTTTACATGGAGCGACTGCCTATCTGACCCCCACAACCCAGTTACTGGGTTGTGGGGGTCAGGTAGGCAGTTAGAAACACTATACCGCTTAGTAAGACTGGATATCAGACTTTTGAACTTCTGACTACTCGTAACGACTGTCAAAGCCGAATATATAGCCGTTGGTCCTTAGCGAGCTTTCCGACGCATGGAGGGGTCTCGATATACAGGGTGGCATGGACATCGACGTACAACCTGTTACCATGGATTAAGTACATAATTTTAAAAAGCCCTGCGTTGAAATTTTTCTCTGGTTATAAAATTTTGACCGCTTTTCTATGAAACAGCAGATTTGATTTATTGATAAGCGACGAAACATTTCTATGTTAGGGAGTCTAGAAACATGTGCTGAATTCATGGTTTCAGTTTGCTCGTCGATATCCCTGCCACCCTGTATAATGGATGGTCACCCATCCACGAACCGACCGCGGCAAGCGTAGCTTAACCTTCGATCGACCCGTGCGGCTATTATCATATACCCACGAGCCCCTTTCCGATGAGACTTATACATAACTGCTATAATAGTTTTTTTTTTTTTAAAACCGACAAAAAAATGCTGATGACCTTGAAACGGCTGAACAAATTTTGATAAATATGTCTAAGAACGACCGGTAGGATACCTGCTTTCAAATAAAAAAAACCGGATCCAAATCGGTTCACCCGTTTAAGATCTACGGTGCCACAGACAGACACACACACATAGCAATCAAACTTGTAACACCCCTCTTCTTGCGTCGGGGGTTAAAAATATGGGTGCGCTATACCCCCAGGAATACAGACGTGCTGTTATGTTAGAAACATGATCGATAGCATGTAAGCATGGCAGTTGAGACTATGTCATGCTCACTTAAATGTCTCACTGTTGGTGGCGCGTGTGTTGGATCATTCGGTTCCCTACAAAATGTTTGAGCTGGATGGTGCTGATCCACGCGTCATGTCCGTGAACAAGCGCCGTCAGTTGAGACTGGTTATCTCTTAACTGCCACGACTTATTTTTATTATTAATCTTATATTTCGAAAAAAAAATAAGTATTTTTTTTACATTGTTCTCACATATAGAAGCAACAAGAGCCATGTACCCAGGATTTTGTAATTATCTTGATTTAAAAAGAGTGTTCTTGGAGTTTCTTGCCCGTTCTTCTCCATAGAGATCTACGTTTTGGAATGGGCAACTAGCTTCAACTTTCTGACTAACTGACCGACTCTTTGACAATTCAAAAGTGCCTGTAAATGGTTTAATTGAAATAAATGTTTGTCAGGTTTTTATTTATGAACAGAGCCATGATTTTTTTTATTAACAGTAAAGTAAAAAGAACCTCATTCTTCATCACCAAATACCATTTCCCAAAGATATCGACCAGCACTTGGCGTCTAAACAACATCCACATAGTGCAGCAGAGCGGAGGCGGTAGGACTTCCCTAAGACTCGCGGCCGACGATCTGAAGAGCGACGAGTGTAACGCTATACCGTGGGATGAATTCCAGGTGAGTTTGCTGTTGGTGGTGCTGAGTGGGGTGAAAGGGGGAGGGGTGAGGCAGGTTTTGTGTTGGAGCTGTTTGAAGTTGGCTGTGATGTAATAGGTTTAGACTAAAATCAAGTTTTACGTCGCAAGCAAGGCAAAATATGGAGAAATGAAGCAAAGCGTTGTCATGAAAAGATAAAGTACGAACGCCACTTCATAGACAGAAAACATTACTATTTATGCCTATGGCGTAAGATAGATACGGGATCATTTGCTTGTTGACAGTCGCGCATTTTTTTTTTAACACTTACTGTTAAAAATTTGCCCGACTCGAAGTATTTATTTTGAAAACAACAGTCAACTCTAAACAGTTTCAAACAAATAACTCTATGTGCATATTCAACAAATTGTAATGAAAATGTCCACAAACCCTATTTCAAAAATGCATTTTGACTTCGTATTACAGAATACTATCATTACTATCACAAGCAAATTGGTAATTTTTGGTACATTTTATATTTTCCAAAAATCATACACTTTCACTTGGTTTTACATTTTTCCCACACCTATTTTTGTTAGTATCGATTTTTCTTACTATAATAAATATATTTAAAAAAATCATACTGACATTATTCAATATCCTTTTCAACAAGATTTTCCATAATTAATCATATAAGCTTACAAATCATTAATTTAAAGATTTCAAAGTATTAAAACAAGACTCACTGAACACAATATTTTGTTAACTTGAAGCGAAGTTACTTATAATAACATTTAAAAGCATGTGTCGATATTTAAGATTCCGCATTATCTTTTATTTTCTGACCTAACATCTAATATAAGTCTTTAAAGGCACAGGCAGTGTCATTGATGATAAATACTTGTTTAATTTGATCATAATTAATATTATTAACGTCACGAATTTTTTTAAACCTATCTCAATCACATACGCTATCTGGAGATTATTCTTACTAATTGAAAGCTAACATAGCAAAGTTGACAGTGTTGAAAGTAGCATGTATGAAGCCAAATGCTCAAGACCTTTTTTTTTTGGGTGGGAAGTCATCAAATAACTTCTCCCGCTTTGGGCGGAGCGGGAGGGCGTGTCAGACTTTTACTGTCTAAAACCCACCCGTGTACCTTCAGTTGTCGATGTGCCAGGGCTACGGTAACCCTTTCGGACAAATCCGCGGCCCTGGCAGGCATCGGCCCTAACAGACCCCGTCAATGTGTGCCGACATCTATTTGAGTCGCAACGCGCTGTCGACCTGGGCCTGGTCCTTACCGGACGGCGAGCTAGCTATTTCTCGCCGTCCGATGGTTAAGAGCTGCCGTTACATCTCTAATAGTATGAGAAACAGATTGCTGCGACATTAGAGACTTACAGAAAAGGGCTATTAGACATGTTAAAAAATGGTGAGGCAGCTTAATATTAGCTGAACAAAATGATATCATATCAGAAGATTTAACATAGAAAACTGGCTTTATCGGGGTAGTATTCCGCATGTGCAATGTGAGATAGCTATCAAGCAATTCGCCGTATGTTCTAGCATCTCGCGTAAAATCTTGGCAAAACATCATCAGTTATTTTCGTTTTTATATCAAGTAATCAATAGGAACAAAAACGAAGGAAAGGCAAGCAAAGTACCGATACATACCAAACAAAATATTTACCTACCTTTACTGCTTATTTGTTACTAACTTGGATTGTACAAGGTTGTTATATTGATTTGGCAAATACTATAGGAATATTTTTTTATTTTTATTTTTAGTAAAGGAATAAACGCTAACTAAGCCCAATATGTTAAAGATTCTCTTTTTCACCGTATGTGATGATGACTTCTTAAAATGATTTATGCTAATGACACTGCCTCATCAGATGTGCATGACTGTATCATCACAATCATTGTATTTCGTACCCAGTAAGGTGTATCGCTGTAATACTGAACTATGTTAATAAGGCTTCGGGTTTAGAAGCGAGCGATCATCGAGCAGCTGTTTTGTTGCACAGCTTCTGACATTTAATCATGTAAAATTATAATAAAGTTATTATACCTACGAATTTTTTGCTCATTACGGCGGTGATAACTTCATTTAACTGAACCTTCACCTTTATCGAAAATCGCGAAGAGAGCTAAATTTTATTCCAGGCTGGCAATTTTTCCAAGTGAATATATATATATGTCAATTAATCCAATGCGATAGTTGCCTAACAGTCGTTCAACTGTTGCCCCGCAGTCGCCCGACCATCGCTCGTTTCAAAACCCGTCCTCAAACTGGAATGCATCCATTTTATCTCTAACTATATGTGTCTATGTGTGTTTTTTCCTCTATGGCAATTCCCGCCCGCTCGGCTATCGTGAACCGAAAGAACCGTCTCAAGGTATTTAACATGCGATCTATAGATCATGATCTATAGATCATTTGACACGAAGTAGTGATATCATTATGTTGAGTGCCCATAGATGTAGAGGTTATGTGTCGTAGCCAAGGGGGTTTGTCTGTGTATGAGTGAGTGAGACGAAAGATGTTTCTGTCCCTTGTTTTGTGTTATTGTGCTTGTGTTTGTTTGAGAATGATATTTAAACATAAAACTGCATTTTAGGGAAACCTATCTGAAAAAAAACAAAAGTTTTTTTAATGGCTAGTTAAACTTCACAAAATAATTTGTAAAAATAATTGTTCATTAATTAATGTTAAATTCAGAAGGATAACTTTAAAGTTGTAATTTTAAATTCCATCTTTTCACACATTTTTGAATCCAAACGCAAGCAATCTTTTATTTACATATATTGTTCGACCAGAAACATCTTTACAAATGCTTCATTGCTATCTGTTACATGTCCGCCATTTTAGCTTCGCCAGCGCCATCTGAAGGCTCAGGTAGGATGCATTTCGCAGCCTATATTGTTCCTCCATTTCATGTTATCCAACCTTGGCAACCATCGGTTGAGGAGACGACTATCGTTATTCAAAATTATCCATATTACATGCATGGTTATAATTCCGTGTTTTTATAAATCATATGTTTTAAAGCTATGTAAACCTATCAAGGAAAAAAACAGTACCATTACACATTCTAAGCAAAAGATGTTTTTAAATTTCGTTCTTTGATACCTGTCCCAAATTAATATTGCTATCAATTTTAAACATTTATTCCAAAAACAAAACACTTCATTAGCAAATATAATATACTATACAATCTCTTTTACGCTTCTGCATGTTACATATACTACTTACATTGTTCTAAAAAAGTACTGCGCCACTTGCAAATACAGCTGATTTTTTATACCGAAACAATTCATTTAAAACTAAACATATTAGTTTGTCCCTCACACTATTTGGGACCCTACTGGTACATATCTTTAGTTTTTAACATAATATGGTCCTGTGAAACTTGATCTGAATTTAGCCATAATTTTTTGTTTCTGTCATCCGATTTCTGGATTAATAAAACTAAAAACAATTAAGTATTAAGTGGTGCAATATTTTTTCCAAAGAGTTTTTTTCTAAATGTTGAATGTCCCGCACTATCCTTTCATCTCCATCCACACGTAATGTTGTAAACGTGTTTGTGACGTGATATACGCTTTTTTGTGATGATTCTAATATGTCTGATTGTCTGGTGATACTTTTGAACGCCAGTTCATATAGCATTTATATGAACTGTCTGAAATCATGTCAATTAATTCATCGTACCATCAGACTGTACCAGAAATAACTACAGGCTAACTAACGTGGGCATTAAATAAAATATGGAAACAAAACAAAAGACTCACAAAAAGAATCTAAGTTTCTTTTTGAACCTTTCAAAGTTGCAAGTTCAAAACAAGCGTTCAACAGTTTCGGCCATCCCCCAAATCTTTTGACGTCACCCTCCCTTTCTCCCGTAACGAGTCCCTCTGAACGCAGAATAAGTTCTCGATGCGGGCGCGCGCGTGGTCTGAACCGGCGGCCACAGAGAGTGACGAGCTGGAACCAAGAGATGAGCCTCTAGTCGCAGCACGGCTTGTAAGGACACAGATGCCGAGAGAACAGGAGACAAAGGTATGTTGATACTTGAATAGGGATCATTTTACTACATTAGTATGCAGTGAAAATGATAACTGGATAAGTACTTGTCACCTCAATACGTTTTCTTGCTACGTCTTAAAATCACTTCACTTAATAATTTACCAAAATTATATAGACATCAAGATGACTCCCTATCTATTACACCCGAAAATAACCAAGACAACAAAAAATCGGGGCAGTCTTTGGGGACTGCCGATAGAGGTGAAAACTAAGTAACTTGTTAACCCGCTCATGGGAAGCGTGCGGTGACGATGACGCGAGTTTCACGCTTTTTGTTCAATCAAAAAGTACACATATATACACAGTATACATATAGCTCATGGAAAGCGTTCGGTGACGATGACGCGAGTTCCATGATTTTTGTTCACCCAAAAGTGCTCAACGCGCCTAAAGAAGGTTTCACTTCAAAAATGTATACCGGTAAAACGGGGTGAATAGGAACGCAGGGGTGAATCGTAACGAAACTTTAAAAGGGATTTTAACATTGAAATATTATAGTCTGTCGCCAAAAAGGACTCTAACGTGTATACTGTATTATAATTAACCGATTACGTGTCCCTGTTGGCAACAAATTATATTATTTAAATGTTAAAATTCCTTTTAAAGTTTCGTTACGATTCACCCCTGCGTTCCTATTCACCCCGTTTTGCGGTACGAAAAGAATACACCGTTCCGACTATTGAAAAGTTTGTCTGCACTAATGCAAGCGCTTGTCCTCCTGTTACACTACAAGAGTATTCTAATGTCCAATAATAATAAATAGTCATGTCTTTTTAGTAATTGCTTTCACAAGTGCGCGTCAATTATTGCATTATGTCAGTGTACAACAAAAAACAAAGTCACATGATCCGCTGTCCATATTTGCACGTGTTTTATCCATAAAAATCGTCTTTATTTCCCCCAGGGTCTAGCACCATTTGAAGAATTACTGGAGGCTCGGATCCACGATTTGAGCATAGCTCTCAACATGAGCACCGCTTTAGCACTCGCTGAGTTGATTGAAGATGAAGTGGTAGTGCCGCCTATGCCGCTTGAAGTAAGACAGTATTTTTTATTAAATTTAATCTCATTTCTGCATGCTTTTCTTGTGTTTCGAGTCCTGACACTATAGGAGCAATAGCGAAATATACCTTTTAGTATATTAAATTATATTTATCTCAGTAAATTGGTTTAAAAAAAAAACAGATTTAACGTCAAACATAAATTATGTTTTAAAAATAGACGAGTTTGGTGTTTCTTATACGACTACTCTGAGAAGAAGGACCGAAACAAACTCAAAGGTCACAGTCTCTTTTAAAGTCCAGACATTAATCTTGGTCAGGCCTAATGAGGACCGTGCAGATTATAACTGTAACTTGCTAAGCCGGGTTGCCCAAGTTAGCGCTAACTTGCAAAGACAGACCGTAGACAGACTTGATTGTATAGAGCAAACTCGCTAAGCCAGGTTATAAAACCTAGCATAAACTTGCAAAAGTAACTGTTGCGCCGTAACACTTCCAAAGTAATTTATTAAACAAATACAACAGCCATCACTCCTACTCTTAACTATCAATTTACTACTTTCAGGTTCTCATAGAAAACGTAAAACTCCACCTAATAGAAGACCGTCCGACTCGCTCAATCTCCTCTCCCGCACCACAACCCCTAGATATAGACCTGACGACCCTTCGCATGACCCGGGACTTAGCCGGGGTTGTCCGACTTGGCCCTCCTATTTCCACCCCCTCCACAGTTGCTTCCCCGGCCACGCCACAGCCACAGCCCGAGTTGGATGAGGCCAGAGACAAGATTGATAGGCTGAATAGAGAAAATGAAGAGTTGAGGAAAAGGCTGGTCACACTGGCAAGAATAGCGGAGGATAATCGGGAGCTGAGAGCGTGAGTATTGTTTGTTTCTGTTTTTGCAATTGCAAGTTTTGTAATAAGGAATTGATCTGAGTTTTAAAACAGTTGATTGTTTAACAAATTATTTAGATTTTACTTCAGCTGTATGTTTGATCTGTAACTCATAGTTAGGTAACTACTGTAGTTTGCTCATCAGTAAGACAACAGTCTTACTGATGAGTAAGTTCTAAGTGGGTGAGTTCATCATTTGGTGTAGTCTCGAGTCATGTAAAGTATGCAAACCCGAAATAAACACTCGATGAAAACCGTTAACATAAACAAAGTGATTCGGATTCTTTGGAAGTCTTATTGCATGTCCATTGAAATCCGAAAATCTAATTCAATTAAAATGAGTTTTTCCAAAGCAGTTTAACATCATTATGACTGAAGGCGTAAAGTTTTTTTTAATAACCGAATCTTACATATATTTCCATGATATAATGTTACAGGAAAGTTGAAGAAGCATCAGTGTTACGACAATGCGTACACGCAGCGCAACAAGAAGCAGCCAGTTTGTTGGCTGACAAACAGGAGCTTTTAGAAGCCATGCGAATGTTACAGGTAAAATTCACACTGTATAAACTATGATACCTGTTCGGCCTGTAACCCATACTGTTCCCAAATTAGTTTTTTCAACATATCGCACCTTCAGTAGGACAAGGCATAACTGACAAAAAATCTAAAAATGGCTTAAGTATGCCATAGTGCTTTAAAAAGTCCCTTTTATCCGGAGGAACAAAGACCCGTATCAATATCGGCTTAATACCAGAGGGCGACAGTGCCTTTGTCATATTGGTGCATTTTTTTGACTATCTTGGCACGACAATATCTTAAAATGGCTCCCCTGTAAAATGACTAAAAGTGCAGTTATGGCCTTGTCCTACCGAAGGTGCGATATATTATCCTACTGCTGGGAAAAAGTAAATAAAACTCCATAAATTAATTATTATATTGTACATACTAACAGTGGGGAAGTGGTGGCCCAGTGGTATCGGCCCCTACTTACGTGTTGTAGGTCGTGGGTTCGAACCCAGGCAGGCGCTTTACTTTGTGTAAATAATTTCATCACCACTGCTCTCAAAACGGTGAAGGAAAACATCGTGAGGAAACCGGCATGTCCTAGAACCAAAAAATTGAAAGACATGTTGACATTTACCAACCCGCACTGGGCCCGCGTGGTAGATTACAGCCCATTCTCTCTCAAGGAGAGGAGGCCTGTGTCCCAGCAGTGGGAACATTATAGGCTGGTTATGCTACATACTAACAAAAAAAAAACTTCAAATCATGTTGAAACTAGTTGAAACATTTACTTCAGGAGTGGGTTGCTCCGTTTCTTCTCCAGTTTGCATGCATTACATGTGTAAAATAGTTTCGGATATCAGTGCATTAAGTTCTTGTGTACTTCCAAAACTGTCAGATCGTAATCGGTTTAAGTTTGTAATACAGAGCATATTTCTTCAAACCCAACGAATATGAATCTCGCTCATTTGCGGTTCGGAAAAACGGGAAATCCCTTTTTACCGGTTAAATGCTAAAACGTAAACTATACGTTAACTTTCCAGGAGCAGATATCAGGTGGTTGTCGTGGTAAGAGATAGCGGTCGCGAGGCGGTCCCCCGCAGGGCTGCCTCGACTGCACAGCGTGCTGCGGCGACCAGCGTACCTAGGTGCCACGCCTGGGTATGAACCTACTAAGGTCAACAGGAAGATACACACACCCTATATATGTATGTACCAAGTAAGGAATAAGGACTAAAGAAATATATGACTGTAGACCCTGTATATGTATCAAGTAAAATCAAAAGAGAGATCTGAGATCGAGAGAAACGTGTTCTGCACACATCCAGTATACCAAGTAAGGGGAAACAATATAAAAGATCACCAGGAAATGTACACCCCTTGTAAATGTACCTACCAACTAACACTAAGACCAAAAAAAGATTTTCTGACGTGGGTTTGTCCTGTACAATTGCGTAACACACATAAAATTAATAATTAATCACAATTCCTTTCATTTTGACAGTTTAGCCTCGTTCATTGCGTCATTTACGTTGTTGAGCAGGTGAGTTTTTCAAACCTAGGAAACAATGGATTAGGAATTTCCTTCAAAACCCTTGGATTATGGTTGAAAATCTGTTACGCAATTAGGTTCTAGAACTGCTAGACTGCAGGTATATATGTAACAAGTATCGAATGAGGTCAAAACGTGTTCTGTACATTGTAGAAAATTACCATCAAATGAAGACCCTTGTATATTGTACCAAGTAGTTAAGTATTTAGGTCAAAGGAAAATTATGCGAGATGCCAAGCCAAAATAGACCCTCTGAGACCTTGTTAAAGCTGAGTTTACCATAAGACGTGCCAAGTACGAGCTTGGCTAATCAGATAATGTTTCGGGTAATGAATGATAGAACTAGGAACAGATGGAAATTAGGTCGACGTCGTTGATAGTTTGCCACTGTAATTTGAGACAGGAAGGTAAATTAAGATAGAGAGAGACTAAAAGAAACAACCAAACACAAACATACAAACACAGACGCAAACACAAACACAAAACCAAACACAAACAAACTACAGTATCATCAAAATATCAAAATACATGGGACAAATGAGAAATTAATATTATCTCACTATGATGAAGTTTTTAAGTACTTACTACAGCATTTATAACTGTTTGACTTAAAACATAAAGCGCTTTATTAACTTTTTTTATATATCAGCCTTTCTTGGCATAACAAATAAATGTAATGAATCGAACTGGAATTGAAAACAACCAAAATTTATTTAATATTTCATAAATTGATTTTATATTTATGCAATCTTGATTTCTATTTTATTCCTTACAAATGAAATGAAAAGTGATCTTATATACTTAATGCATATTATGGTAAAGGTATATGGTATTTACATATTGTGGAATGTTTAGAAATTGTAAGGAAATTGAGCTGCTTTTTACTTAAATTGTTGTAGACTAGGTTTTGCAAACTTAGTTTTACATGGAGTTTGTTAAAAATAGCTAAGTTCATAGTTGAATTTTAATATTCAAATGATACGTAAGTAATATTTTTATTTACTTAATCCTGAAAATGTTCCTACACTGGTTTAAAAAATGGTATGTATGTGTAAAGAATATCCTATGAATCTGGCTATATTTAATGATTTCATTAATCCAAAATCATGTTTATAGTATACTTATGTAAAACGTGTAATAATCACAAGTAAATTGGCCATATACTACGTATCGTTTAGTGTAAATTAACTACAAGTAAATATTATTGTGATGAACCCCAATCCATTATAAAATAAATTCCCTTTGAATAAGTAAGAATTTCAAAATGTTGAATGTAAAGATAAAGATTCTGAAATATTACCTCACTATGAAATTAATTATTAATGTTAACATTTAATTCCTATTTTTATTCGCAATAGAGGCATAGTACTAGGGAAAAGAAGTTAAAAACAGTATCAAAATCTTAAAACGGTGACAGGAACTTTAATACAAAATTTTGTAAAAGTCAGATACTATGTAAGCTTTTAAAATCGAGAAATAACTTAACAGTCCCAGAAAACGGAGTTTCTTTCGCTCAATATTTTGACAACCCATTCTAAACTGCACCATAATTTCTGAGCAGATAAAAAACTTAAACACTGACGGTGGTGGATAAAATTGCATAGGCTATGTAACACAGCTATTCAATCTGCCTAACCTCTTCCCAACTAGTCTAACCGGATGTAGCTGAACACCAATATTTTCCATGGAGCAACTACCTATCTGACCTCAACAACCCAGTTACTGGGTAACACAATACCCCTTGGTAAGACCATACATTCATATGTTTGTCACCCCTAGACCATGTTTTGGCATTTGGGAAAGATAGAAAGTACCCATATCTAATGAGAACCCATAAGAACTTGTATGAAATTTGGATGTTTCTTATTTTTGATCACATCACAGGGAGTCCTAGTAAGGCTAAGAGAGAATTGTTAAGGTTATTGAACCAGTAGGGCTGCTTATGTATAATTATAATAATTACAATATTTATATATTTACAAGCACTAGGAGGCTTTTGATGTACATTATCGTATTATAAACTACATATTATATTTGTAATGTAATCGTTCAATATCATTTTGGTGCCAAAAGCGCGGACTGTATTAAATGTACAACTATAGATTTTGTTCTTTGTTTCAGCAAGCTGTTGCGTCTTCCATTTTCTTTCGATCGATATTCAAACAGACGTTCCATATTCAAAGATGTTACATATCTATCAAAACATAGTCCAAAGAATTTTGTCTATACTTGTACATTTTGATTTTAAAAGAGGTTGTAAATAAAAGTTTTATATTATTTTTTTATGAAGTGATCATTTTATTTGTGTAATTTTAAAGTATTGTACATAATTTTATGAGGTGACGTAATGTAGCTATTTTTTCAGATCTTTTACTGTTTATTGATAGTATTTTAATTTTAAGAATTCCATTTGGGTAAGTTGTGTTAAGGCGTGGTTAGAGAGATTTAAATCTACTTTTGAATGGGAACAATTTCGACTTCAGCCCTTGAAAAAAGTTCTGTACTAAACCATCTTTGAAGTATTCTTGATGACATTCTAGTCTCAGTATTCAAATCCCTGTGAACACGCCTTATAAAATCTATATAAATTAATTATCTAATATATAAATATTTCAAAAGCTCAGTGAGAAATTTTTAGAAGTAAACTTTTGATAGTATTTAGGTGTTTACATGTCCTCTAGATTGTTAGGCCAGTTGAAATTTGTTCGCGGTGCAATGTCTACTAAAATCATGTTGCATTTGTCTATTATGGTAGTGACGCTAAATGGTGGTAATAATTTCGTTTCGGTCAATACAATTTTTTCGCCAATTTACACCACACATCACTAAAGACATTTAGCGCTAAAAATATTTAAAATTCTATCTTTGTAATATTCGTTTATTGCTACAATATGTAGTTTGTTAATTTATTTGCGGGCCTTTGACATCTCGTGATTTAAACAAGGACTTTATAAAATAAAGTGCTAATGAGCACTGCTCAGATTGCTCGGAACCAGCACCCTACTTTCGTAACACACTGTCAATCAAATCCCAAATCATTTTTAAGAATATTGCTAATCCATTGCTTCATATGTTGGAAAAATGTATCTCCTCAACAATGTTCATAACGCAATGAATGTTGTTGAACTGTCAAAATGAAAGCCTTCCAACTTGTTAGTGTGTTACGAAATTACACCTAGTGATGAAATTTATAACATAATTTTCATTTCTTTGTCGTATGATATCTTCGTCAGAAAACGCCGAGGACAGTTATAGTTCCATCTCAGTTAAAAATTGAGTTAGTCTCTTCTTCTTCATCAGTTTTCAAGTCCTAGTACTGTTATTCACGACTAAAAAATAAAAAGTTAAAATATTACCACCAATTACCGGCTTTTATATCACTTGTTAAAATGCAATGTATGTATTACAATTCGGGGTAGCTCTAATATATCTTATAATACATTTATCTCTTTTACTCAATGTTAGGATAAACAAACTCGTGCCTGTAATAATTAGGTACATAATATATCCGCTTTATGGTCGTTGCTGCCTTTTATACTCTCATCTATTTAATCGATGTAACTTTTAAGAAAAAAATTGTCCTATGTTCGTCTGTCTCTGTCTGTATACGATTAAAGTGACATTTAGTTACGAAGAAATAAGCCACATGACGCTGGCAGTATAGTCGAAATTGCTTCAGTTGCCAAAGGTGAAAAAAATAATTAAAAAAAAATACACTCAAAGTTAAACATGGTGAAGGCGCCTTAAGTGTTTTTTTTTCGTGTTTTGAAGTAACTAAACGTCATTTAAAATCGATTATTTTCTAAGTTTTGTAAAGTTTTGATCGGTACTGGTACTCTGTCCAAGGTATGCTATTTCTTCGTTAGTTTTGTGTCGAACAATCAGACTATTGAAATGTACCATAACGTTGTTGCGATTTATTTAGTTATGAAGGAATTGTTAAAATTAAATTCAATATTCTATAGCTGGTTGTTTTATTTTAATCTATTATTCTGTAAGATCGGCAAAACAATGGCTAACTAGCTTCAGCTCCTGAATCTAATTTCGAAAGGGAAATAATAAAGCTTCTGAAAAACAAATTAACTTCCAGTGATCTGTGGTTGACTATAATACTAACTAAGCTGTGTTAAAATGAATTACCGAAAAATTAATACAAAATTAACCGACAAAAATGTTGTATTTAACGAACAAACATGAACTTATTCAAATTATAATTCTACGAAAAATAATCTATACTTTCAAATAAAATAAACTAAATTTCCAAAAAAAAACACAAATTTTCCGAAAAAAATACTAAGTTGCCGAAAACATAATATGTTCCCGAAAATCCTTAACCTAAACGGTCGACGTCAGGGGCACCCCGAGGTTCGGTTGGTTAGGTTCCTTTAAACCCTTTAGACAGAAATAGGAGCCCCGCAGAGCGGTGCTCGGTCGACTTGCTTATTAACCCTAACCCTAGCCGGCCGACGTCAGGGGCACCCCGAGGTTTGGTATGTTAGGTGTAAGGTTGATTCTAAATTTATAATAGGTAAGTTACAATAAAAATTACTACCTGTAGATTTTTACGTCAGCAAATATTGTATAAATTTTTCGGAATTTTCAGTATTTTATTCGGTCGTTTCTTTATTTGTATTCGCATATAAGCTGTCGGAAAGTTAGTATTTAAAGCAGTAAATTTCATATTTTTAGTACGCTCATATTTTAATTATTTTTCGGAGCTTTTATTATTACCCATTTCGAAAGGAAGATTTTTATCCAATGAAATGCATGAAATTAGGTGAGTAAGGTCCTGCGCACGCATTTTTCCCATTGGAGTCTGGGGGTTGGCAGAAACTGGACGTTACGCGGTGTGAGCTTTACTTCTGAAATTATATTTATGTCCGTAGGTATACCCTCCCTAAGAGTTGTATGTTCTGTGGTTATACCTAGCGGAAAACATTGGGAGATATCGCTAAAAAACGTAATCGTCTCGACGACGCGATCTTTGTTTATTTACTCCATAATATTCATAATACATCAAAGCCACAACTTGATTCCATTTAATTTGAATACGTTTCATTTGATCGTGCTTTTTTCATCATTTGACGTACTTATAATATAACGCTTCCACTTTGATACGAGTATCCAAACGTAGAAATTTGATTAATCAAAAGCAGTGTTACCAGCTCTGTAAAATTACCCCATTTTATGCAAATTTTAAACGAGGTATCTTGTCATGGTTATTTTTCGATAAATAATTTGGATTTGAACATTTTTATAACACTAAACACTATCGAAAATATAAAATTATTGTATTTATGACTGCTTATCGGTGTGTTTAACCCTTTTTTATAGATGCTACCGCTATTATTGTTATTTTAGGACGTAGTGATTTTCTCTATCGATCACGTGTCTATTGTAAGGAGTGTGACACTTTTTGAGTACACATATTGTTTTTTTACTACCTCGTTGGACAAGTGATCGCAAGTGCTGCTGCTGGGGATCCTGGGTTCGATTCCCGAGTCGGGCAGGGTTATTTCGTTTTTCTAATCTAGCTCTTAAATAGGACACTAAGTACAGGTGTACTTAATGTCCTATTTAAGAGCTAGACTAGGTAATGGTTAGGCAGAGGTCGGCCTAACCATTAGGAATACAGGCGTGATGTTATGTTATACATTGTTTTTCTTTTATAACACATACTGACAACTCATATTCCAGAATGATACGACTCTTAAGAAAATGGTAAGCACTTATAATTAAAATATCAAGTCGAGTTTAATGGTGAATTAATATTTAACCACTTGTTTCTTTTTCTATGTATTCATCAAGTGCAAACATTGTTTTCGATTGACATTATTTTGCTTTTCTCCGATTCGAAACTTTTTCCAGGGGCATTTAATATTTGGTAGTGGCAACGAAAATACACGTGAGTCAAGAAGTGGGAATAACGTGACTTTCATAATGTGGCAACATTTTTAGTGATGGCCGATGTTTCAACTTGAACGGGCTGTTAACGACCGTTGCCGAATTTTTGTGTTGAAATTGATCAAGTTTCTCATAATTCGGTGTTTTTATGTGAATATTATTTATTCTATTAACATTTTGTGTGGTATTGTGTGTTAATTAGTGACTAAATTGTAAGTGTTGTTCGGAAAAGAATGTTTGTTGTGCCCTCGCTCTAACAGGATCACTGGATAATAAAATATTGGATTACGGTTTGCTGTTTATTTAGTTGTTGTGGACTAAAGGTAAGTCGCGTTACTTCATGAACTTGTTACATGTCTAGTTTAAGTCTTATGTGACGGTTTTTTAATGCCACGAAAGCTGTACGCGTGATATGCGACAGTCGAGCGCCCGGGCGAGATAACGGAAGATTATAGTAGATTGCAAAGATTCTGATAAGATTCCTTTCTTCACGGCACTGCAGAGCCATGAGTACACACCATAAAACCTGTCGTACGTACATAAAGCGACAAGTGTACGTAAAAACTTGTTTGAACGTAACTAACACTGAATTGAACATGCTTCATGCTCTATTTCCCACTGAAAAGTTTGATATAAATTGAGAAATCTCAGTGAGAGGTATTTACGTACCCATTAGACATTTCGTGCAACACATTCCACTTAGTTCTGCACCACGAACTTGGTGGAAAGGTGTTATTTTCTTTTTTTAAACTTAGGTTAGGAAACTATTTTTGAACATTTGATTCACACCAAAGGTGTCTCAGTCTCACTATAATGTGCCACTTTCTGAAGATTCTTAACATTCCTTAAACAACTTAAATAAAAGTGACCATACATTAAACAAATACATATTCCACACAAAAAGTTGCCTAAAGTTTCCTTAGTCTCAACTTAAAACTCACTGTAAAGAATTTTAATTTCCATCTTTGACAGTTTATCTGATGGTCACTCACATTTTCTTCTCATTTGTTCTTGACCTAATGTAATAATGTTTCTATCCTAATAATTTTCCCACAGTAAAAATATAGTGTGAAGTATAATAATGTGATACATACGAAGTTGTTAAGATTCCATAATCATCAGTCTTAATATTTTTACTAACATAAAATTTTCAAGTCTCAAGTTTATAAAATGTTTGATTTGAGTATTTAAGTTTAATTCTCAAAACAATTCAGTGCTCTATCAAATAAAAGTTACAATCTATTATTAAACTAACTTAAGATATGTTTACATGCTACATTTCAACATACTTATACTTAGCTACCCGGATGTCAATTAAGAAATAGATTGCAATTTTAGCTACATAATCAACTTAACCATTTAACTTGATTACAAATTAACTAATCAGTATCCTGTTAAGTATTCTATAAACTATATATATCACATATTTTATTTTATCTAACAGGTAAATCAAAATTATTATAGTTATGTTGTACTTATAAATAAATATTGATAATGTAAAAACATTACACTCAATGTCATAGCCACAGTACAGCTACTAGCAAAAGCTGGTGAATATTTCTGAATAATAAAGGAATACCTGTATTATTATTTCATAAACTAAGCAAAAGCAGTATGTAAGGATTGTAGCAGGTGGTGTTCTGTAGTTTCTACCGTATGTATGTGTATTGTATGTTTGTATTTCTGAATTTTTTAATCAAAGTTAAATATAGAGTGTTTGTACAGTTCCGTGACTGGATGATGGTCATCACACAGCCTAAACAACATAACATCAAGCCACTATTCCTTGAAGAGTTAGGCAGAAGTATTGTTTGTGCAAAACTTTATCAGCCCTCTGAACGTAGGCCCGAGAACGAAACCGCGCATGGTACAGTTGAGTGAGAGTGAGAAAGTTCCCTCGGACACCTATATTATGCATACTGTACAACCACTCGCATGCAACTTCCGAGAGCTCATAAAATTTTGCATCAACTGTACCATACCCTCATTTTGCACAGAAGATAACATTGCCTTAAGGACATACTGTGCCCAGCCAAGAGGTGGCAATTCATCCACTAAGAGGGTTTAACAGGGAATTCAAGTTTAAATGCCAATCATTTTTGTCAACATCTGCCAACATTTTTAAGTAATGAATGACCGTTTCGTTAGCTAACATGAGCTTCTGGGTTCAATTCCCAGACTGGGCAATAGTGTTATTGGGTTTTTCCATCTGAAATTTCTCATAAGCAGTCCGGAGTCTGGATTTGTGCCCGGTTGATGGCAATTGGCTCGCCCACTATTACATGGAACTTAAACATAACTGGTGAAATATGAGAGTACTATTAGGTACTCCTCTGTCCAATCCTTATGGGATTACAGTTGTGGTATTATGAATGTATGTATTTTTAAAGACCAGTATCACAAGTTAGCTAAGCACAGTACTTACTTCATGACATCACCGATATATGGCACCTTTGTACAAGGCCAGCGCACGCTAATTGCCAATAGCATATTTTTTTGGTTGTAACTCAAGCATTGATTGCAATGTTATGGCTTTATGTTATGTCTAATGCTGTGCAATTTTACTTGATTATAACATAACATCATGCCAATATTCCCTGAAGAGTTAGGCAGCAGCGTTTAGTACTAAAACCAATATTTCACCAGTTTTTTTAGTACATGTAAAATACGCGCTTGGACGAGGTGGAGTTAGACAGCCTGTCCATTATGCTATATATACTAGTCTAGTACGTACTTTTTTTTAATAACAGAAAACTAAATAAAATGTGACGACATAGTGAAGTTATAAAAATTTATTGGTTTTCTACGCAACCCTAAAAACTGAACCGTTTGTTTCAATGCAAAGTTCTATAAATTGTTTTTGTTTTGCCTAAGCATGTGTGGTATGCTACCTAAGTTTTATGGGCTGGTGTCTGCAACTCGTCGACAACGCAGTATTTTGCGTCATGTGCCACCTAACTAAAAAGCCTGTTTGCTAAGTATCTTGCAGTTAGTAAAGTGACTAATAAAAATAATTCAGTAGGTAATTGACAAAGAATAATAATGGTAGTACAACTAGTACAATGCAGCTGGGGAATTACCACCCATCCTGTTCACTTATTGAATTGATTGTTGCATTAATTTTAAATATTATGAACAACCTAAAGGGTGAGTACTAAATATAGCTTGTTTTATCGTACTAGCGACCAGCCCCTGTTTCGCACGGTTTTTACGACTTGACTTAATATAGAGATTTCTTTATTACAGTCCGGCCGTCGAGGGCACACGTTCCTTCTGTGCGACAATTCTAGTAACTAATATAGATCAAATTCGCAAATCACGTATTCGTTTGTATGAAACTGACAGGTGTCAGAAACGCATTCTCTCGACGGCCGGACTGTAGGTAGGTATATGAAAGTTTATTATGAATGTATTATACACATAAACCTTCCGGAATAAATTCTCCTAATTATATTGAAAATTGCATCAAAATTCGTTGCGTAGTTTTTAGAAGAATAACGCGGTCACACGAGCAGTTTGGTTTTTTTTAATTTTTATTTTAGATGGGTTTGCTCTTGACTCTAGTCTAGGTCAGAGATGACAGAGACAAAGATTTTGCAGACTTTTTCTATTCACTGCTGTCTCCCCAAGAAATTGACACTATCAACAAAGAGGGGTCCTAATTCTATTTTCAATGTACTTATCTCGTTTCCTGAATGAACTGTTAAAGACATTTACCAGAAGTTAATTTTACCCAGTCGTATCAGCGGACTGAACGAAGCGGTCACCTATTTGGCAGCGAGCCATGTTTACCATCATAATCTTACAAATCGTGTTATATTTTTTTCATGAACTTAATTTTTTTTTTAGGCTGAGTATTCATCATTATTTATGGGCTCTTCGAATGTTGTAAAAATATGAATTGTTCTAAACTAAGGTCCACAAAGGCGGTTTTTTTTTTTTTTAAAGTAACTACGTTATTTTTTACGACTATAATAAAGTTCGTGTCATACATCCCATAAATAAATGGCCTTTTAAGTTTTCTGATGATGCTGTTAAAATAACTTATTTTATTAATCATTTTATTTTACGACATCACAACATTGGAAAAAAGTATGTCTTGATCTGTGATTCATATATTATCAATCTTTTTCCAATGATTTACGAAATGCGGCTCATTCTACTGTTTCTTAAACTTGACATTCATAGCTACAATATGAAAGTACTTAAACATAGTGTACCTGCTGCTCAAACAAATTACGAGCTGATTATAATCATAATTTTCGGAACTAAACTTTAATTTCGTTTCATTTAGTTTGCACTAATAATCACGCTAACACGTTCTTAGCCGGGGTGGCAACAAAAAACGACCAACTATTCAAATACCAGTCGCTCCACATATGAGTAATATCAAATAGTAATTAAAACAGTACCATTCGGGTCGAACCATGATAACGGAACGTGAAATTGGGCATCACATGTCTTGTTTTTTACAACTCGCCCGTAAATAATATATTTATTTATTAAATAATTAAAACTTAATGAGCTAGTAAAAAAAAAAAAATACAAAGACGGACTGCCGGAGGTATTTTCTAGTCCACCTTAGGGTGATTCTGAGAGAAAACATGGCAGGTGCGACATAAGGTATAAACTATCAAATACAAGAATAAATATTCAAACTCAAAACATTTATTTCAATTAAAACATTTACAGGCGCTTTTGAATGGTCAACGAATCGGTCAGTCAGAAATATGAAGCTAGTTGCCCATTCCAAAGCGTAGTAGTTACCTATGGAGAAGAACGGCAATGAAACTCCATGGACAGTCTTTTAAATTATATTGTCACAAAAATAATAGTTTCATCATTAATGTTGAACTTATAATTATATATGAGATCGATGTAAAAAAAACACGTACACGTTAAAAGCGTCCAGACTACAGTAAATAGAAATACAATAAAACATAAAATAAGCCGTGGCAGACAAGGGATGACCAGTCCCAACTGACAGCGGCACCCGTTCACGAACAAAACGCAGATCTATTGATACATAAATATATACTTTCATATAAACAGAAGAAACTTTATCAGGAGAAATAACGATCAGCAGAGGAGAAAACGAATCTAGCCAATCAGGGCGGGGATGTTTCTGCCAATTCTTACGTACTTACCTGTTTTGTCTTCGGGGGGAAACCTTCAAAAGGCACCCGACCTCTAGAGACGGAGGTCGGGGAGTATGGGATTTTTACCTCACTCAAACCACCCCGCTGATCACCATCAGCACATAGGGGGGGTCCCGGTTCCTCTTAAAATACCAATTCCGGAACCCCCCCTGTGCAACCCCTGTAAGGCACATCCCTGAGGAGACTGTAAAGGGGCCCCGCCCTGAGCTTAGCTATGCACGGCAGCACGTGACCACTGTGCTACCGTCTTCTCTGGGGTCACTCGGTGGGTGGACAGAGCGCCCACTCTGTGCGCGTTTCACCCCAATCTTACGTATTACCTATATGTTCACATGCCTTCACTTTAAAAGATATGAAATGAAATGAAATTGTTTATTCTGTAAATAGGATATCGGAATCGCTTTTACACGTCATGTAGTAAAAAAAGCTAGGCTAGATGGAATCGACATTTCCTATCTGATAACCCGTCAGAAGAAATGGCGAAACAAACTCAAGGGTCTCTTAAAGTCCAGACATAATCTTGGTCAGATCTTGTGAGGACAATGTAGATTAGTGCCTGAAATGGTCTTTTGAAGAAAGAACCACCCGGATTAGAGTGGACTAGTCAGTGCAAGCATTTGTCAGTAATCGTGTAGCTCAACTCGGAACTTGAGGAGGTCAACGAAACGACTCGATGAACAATACCAAATAAAGGACATTTGGGTAGGCCGCATAAAGTACTCAAACTGCCAGGCCAACATTAAAATTAACAGAGAAAGAAAAAAAAGACTATGTGGTTTTTTTTTCTTTCTCTGTTAATTTTAATGTCTTCACATTTACAATAATTAAAGTAAAATAATATTTTACAAAGTAAATATTCATGTTAATGTATATATAAAGTGGCGTATTATTATTTTGCATTATAATTAAAATGTCATGTATTATGGTTTTATCACAAGGCTTAGTAGCAGACCGAGAAGCTCAGTCGCAAGCTTTTCTGTCTCCTAAATAATCAGATATTTTATAGTACCTTTTTTTTATAAAGTTTGGTTTTAATACAGCTTTTAAATCGTATAATGGTTAAGTTTCGAATATCAATGGGAAGTTTATTGTAAAAGCGTATACATTGAACATGAATGAGTTGCCTACCCTGTGGAGGCGGGTGCGATGTACAGCAATATTGTGTTTATTCCTGGTACTTAAACTATTAATATCAAACATTTTCTTAAAATGTTATGTATTTTTGTGAACATACAATACTTTATCAAATATATTATTGTGAGTCTACTGTCAGAATATCTATTTCTTTGAATTTTTCTCAAAGGGAATCCCTTGGGCCTAGGTTGTATATGGCTCAAACGGCCCATTTCTATAAAACAAAGATAGTATTAAGGAGTATTAAGGTACAAGGAAATACCTTCTGTAGCTAGCGACACGTCGTTTTCATAGAAATATATAGAAACCAGTAGTGTCGCGGCGACACGTCGCCTGCTGCGGCTGTCTGCAGTCGGCTACGGACTTGTACCTTTAATGTCCGCACAGGTTGCCCAGAGAAGAATCCCGTATGACATAAAGACTATGAAATTAACTAAAATAAACAATTCTGGCTGTATCCACATCAGTTATTTGTCGAATTTTATTAACAGCATAGGCGGCCGAACTAAGCCATCCTGTCAATGTTTGCAGCCTGTTGTATCTTGTCAGCCTTACTGTTAATAGTTACTCCAAGAAAAACTCGACTCTTTTCCAGGGTCCAACTCTATTCAATTAAGTTGAACATTGGTGGTTACCTGACATTTGAGAATTTAATGAGATTAGTCTTTGTTTTCGTTTAGGAGAAGATTATTTACATTAAACCAATGCACAATTTTAGAGAGTGCATTGTTAACTTGAACTCGACTAACTGAAGTTTCATTAAAAATATGAAGGAAGACAAGATAACCGACTGGTTGCCGTCCTGATGTTCAGAGGGAGCGCATTCAAAAGAAAGACTGCCTGGAAAATATACCAATTTGGTAAGATATAAAATCTCAGTAATAACTTAAGAAAAATGTATGGATATTATGATGCTTGTAAGCTCAGCTCAGGCTAGGTGGAGCCACGATCTTCGCAGGATGGCTGGTAGCAACTAGATGAGATTAGTCGTGGATCGAATAAATGGCGTGCGATTGGAGAGTCCTATATCCATCATGTGACTCTTTTAGGCTGATTGTTAAAATCTGCTCTAAAATACCAAAGGGCTCCATATTATATACTCAAGTCTTATAGGAAAAATAGCAGGAACAGAACCGAAGAAGATGGAAATACCATTACGTGGATTTGCTTACTAAGTAATTCAAACCCAATGTACAAAACTTTATCTAGCACTTGGTTTTGCCTTCAACCACTAATATAGTTTACGTACTTACCAAGTTTTAATGCCTTTATTATGATAAGGCGTTCATCAAATTTAGGCCTACATCTAACGATCATATCATCCGAATCAAGATTATGAAGTTGTAATCAAAAGCTTAACACTAAAGATTCTAGGATTAGATGACTAAAACCGTGCGCGTTTCAGCGGTAATCTTGGAGGCCTTTAATTTGACACGATTTGCCTAAGATTGTACGGATATTTCCTCTAAAATCACCAAATCCATTTAGTCTGCATTAAAATCTGGTGATAATTTTAGACTCAAAGCTCATTTAATACCGAAGCACATAGTTCTGCAAAAACTAGAGAATTTGTGACAAAAACTGGCAGTACTGTAAGTATTTGTACCAAAGAAACCCGTTACTTTTTTCGCGTCCTAAACGTGTTGAATACCATTAAAACCAAATGCAACAAAAATCAAAAATAAATGTCTCATTTTAAAGAATTAAGACTATAGGTTTTACGCCTTGAAATATGCTTGGAAACCTGTATTAAGTCATGCTAGTTACCCAATAAATCGCCCCGCAGATTAGGCGTGACTGTACTTAAACCATCAGATATCCTTCGAAAAATATCGAATTTGTCACCGAAAATGAAGACATAAAACAACCAATTGTGCCCTTGCAAAAACTTGTAACAAATACACTATTCGTGAATTCGTGACCCATCGCAGCTAAGTCGGTAATTCGGCCCGGCCCAGATTAAAGGTATCAATGGAATTCGGGAATGGGATAACGCGAACAGCCGATTCGGTCTGAACGCCGGCCGGCAAGGTCGTTGCGCCTGTCACCAGACCGGTTCGTACTAGCGTTTACGTAGCCGATTTAGCTTACAAAGTTAACAAAAATAAGGCTGTTGTAATAATTGCCTGCATTTAAAGGTTATAGGTACGCATTTGATATTGCAAAGGTTATTGTAAGATGACTATATCATAAAGTTATCATCGTCATTGTTCACGGCCTGGCTTCACCCGCCACTGGGCATAACCCTCTCTTTTTTTGTGCCATCCTCATGCAATAAAGATCCAAGTTATATCTTGTACCCAGTTAGTTATAATTTGTCGAGGTTCAAAGTCAAATATCAGGCTCAAAAGTAGTCACAAACTAAGTTTATTCTGAGAGGATCCGCCTCGTTGAAACATCAATAAAGGTGATTAGGAAGCGTCCGATAATTTCCTCTATCGGCAAGCGGCGAGTTTCTCATGTTACGTACAGCGCGATCTGCCGAGTTTTCTTCGCATTCCTATTTGAAACCAGTTTTTCTAAAACCTTTAAGTGTTTGTGTTACATAATAAACATAGTAGATATTTAAAACTTCTTTAATGATTCAACAAACCCGCAATCTTAAACGGCAATAGCACAGGATTACGATGCACAAATATACCGCATTTTTGGTCTAGTGGGTGCAAGCGCTAACGCCGAGCATGAGGTCCTGGGTTCGATTCCCAGGTCGGGCAGTTTTATTGGGTATTTCTCAGTAGCAGCCCGGAGTCTGGATTTGTGCCCGATTGATGGCAATAGACTCGTCCCCTATTACAATGGGTTTAACATAACTGGCGAAATGTTGGTGTACCCTACTATAGGTACGTCTCTGCCTTACCCTTCTAGGATAACAGGCGTTAGTTATGTGTGTAGCCACTACGGTAAAATAACCACAGTGCCACGAAAACCTCCTTGAACTCGTAAAATCGTAATGCAACATGACAATATTACTTTTTGCTTACCCGTACAAAGTATTCAATACGTATTGAGCAACAGAAGTTTTGTTGCAGTAGCGGTTTTATTACTTACTGTCGCTAAGTACCAAGTGACTCACACAAGGACAAATGGGACATATTTGACATAGTTTTTACACCACTACAATATCTTTATCTTCAAGTTTACTGGCAGTATTAAAATGCAATTATTTCTTATTAATGGCGCTTTAATGACCGAAACTATGTAGCAGTCACGTCTATTTGGCGTAGGGACTATAAAACGAAAGGTGTGAAAATACCAAATTGTTGTTACGTGACTTTAGAATAAGTGATTGCGTCGTTGGCTAGTGTTCGCAAGCGCAACTGCTGAGCACGTCTTGAGTTCGATTCCCGGGTCGGGCAGTGTTATTGGGTATTTCCATCTGGAATGTGTCAGTGGCAGCCCTTTGTCTTAATTCGTGCCCGGTTGACAGCAATATGCTCGCCCCCTATTGCATGAGACTTAAACATAACTGGCGAAATGTGGGTGTACTATAGGTACGCCTCTGCTTACCCCTTCGAGGAATACAGTCGTGATTATGTTACGTAATGTGATTTGAAAAGTTTGCTGTTCTTATCAACACACCATTTTCGCGTTTCACCAACCTTCAACAAGAAATCCTCAAAACCATATTCTCCATCCATAACATAGTGTTGTACTTTACATAGATTCAACCATCATTCCCTTCGGGAACCCAAGTTTCACGGTGTACCGCTATAATACCTTAACAAATCCAAAGGGAAAAGATGGGGCTGGCGTAATGGTTTCTGCCGAGGGCTAAACGGCATATTTGGGCAGACCTATGGGGACCAAACGTATGATAATACTATTAGAGGTCATTGCTCCACATAGTTGGGGACGTCCTTTCGGCATTAGCTTATGCGATATGGCCTTGATTCAAGAACGACGAACTTTGCTAAAGTGAACAATATCGATCGCCAAAAACGTTAGTCGGGTCATTCTGCCTCTTTGTTTAGCTTCCTACCATTGTGACATTTTAATGAATGCTTTGAATACTTTCCTTGCCACATACAGTGATACTCAATGAAGATTATTAGATAATGTCATTAACTATTTAACTCTCATAACACAAGCAATCATGAATGCAAAAAAGGTCCAAGAATAAATCCAGAATAAGAAAATGTTCCAACAAGTTGTCAGAGACGAAGTCTCTGAACATTAAAACCTATTTGAAACGATGTTTCAACAAAGTAAGAAAAAGAACTAACCAAGAGTCATTCTACAGTAAATTGGAAAAATTGTATAAGTCCAACAACTTTGCTGGCAAGACAAAAGAATATCATCCGAACGAAAGGCTGACCCAATTTCAACGTAATATTTTTAGAGCAACCTCTTTTAAAATGCAATTTCCGTGCCAAAAACATTTTACCAAAACATCTAGGAGTATTTTCGATCTCACCTTGAAGTTGAGATGTTCTATTGAGATGGTTTATTAATAAGGTCTGAACGTTCAAGCTCAAGGCATTATTATTTCATGGTAGTAGTTTATCATAAGCCGGGGCATGTGTCAACGACTCTGCCTCGAGCTCGGAATAGACTTCCTAATTACTTAGTTGTCTCAAATTGGTATTACGAGCGCTAAACCGGCAGACGCTAAGTCATGATAAAAAATTCCGCCACTCTGACTCATTTTGCATCGCTAATTTAAAAACTGGTTGTGGTTGATTGCTTTTGGGGGATTCCAGAAGCCCAATAATGTCCAATTACATACAATTCGTTCTTTTGCTGTAGTCCCTTTGATTGGTTACCCAATCATCGTTTTTATCTATGAAGGAATTTTTAATTCAATTTGCCTTGGATACTTTTCGCTTCTGAATTTGTTTATTGGAACAGAAGCAGCATTCTTAATATTGCCAAATACGTTACAGTCCAAACATTTTTATGAAGAGGCCCATGCATATTAGTAGAATTGATTCGGGATTTTTGACACAGACTGAATTGGACTGCTAGTATGTTCTCAGTCACGAACATCTTCAGGGCTCATTTGTTTGATGTCCTCTACCCAACTGGCACTTTGTCCGGCGTGCGTTCTCATGATTATCATAACCACTCGATACAACTAGGCCAACTCATCTATTATATCGTGCACATCATGTGGCTGTCAAAACTGCGCACGCCATTGTCGTATTAGGTAACATCATGCAAACACTTCTTCATCGGTCATTGTTCCGCTGTGTAACGTTACATACAGACCTTGATGAAATTGTTTAATTTCGAAACTGCAGTGATTCTCCGTCGAATAACTAATGATAGTGGAAGCACGCTCGACCGCGCGCCATGTTGCAACCAGGCATCCAGGTTATTTCCGGAAGCGCTTAGAAATTGGACCGTGTGCGGTTTAGCGTCCGTTCGTAAGTTTCTGCAATAGACCTTGTGTTTCGATATTCGCCGTTTTATTCAACGTTTCGTTTCCTGGATTAATTCCTTTCCGAATGGTGCGGAAAACGATAAATTAAGCTGTCCAAAAATAATTTGTCTCGTTTTAGTAATTGGTTATATCTGATTATAAATTCAAATACAAACGGGTGGAAACTAAACTGGTCCTTTAGGAACTATTATAACTTTTGGGATTGGTCTCGGTATCCTTTAGTCCATGATTTACATAGTAATAATGTTTCGGAACTTCAGTATTAATTAAATAGATTGCTTCGTATCAACCTAATAGCCGAGAGTGCGTGGTGAATATTTTTATGGTGGCATTCAAAACCGCGGCCGCACCTTGGTTAGTGCGTGAAGTTGGCAAGATTGGAACAGCCCAATTTGTGGTGGCAGCCCACTTATTTTAATTTGGCCTAGATGCGTATAGCTAAGTTTTCTTTTGAAGTTTTTGTTCCACATTTTTATCATATTTTTTAGTTTGTAAGACAGTGTTAGTACTTCCTCGCGTGTTTATAGGCTGTATGATCAAATTCTTAGTAGACTTCATTCGTTATTCAACAGTTCTCTGCAATCTAACTTCGACAGCACACATGGTGTCCTGAAGGCCTAAACAAAGTGACGTTCTATCAGCACTAACGATGATGGAAAAGTCAAAAATGTATTAGATTGACATAGGCTACCGAAAACCTTGTCAATCCTACTGAAAGCCGTAGAAATATGAAACCCTTTGACAGACATAAGTAAATTATTTACAAAAGGCCATGTATTTTCCTATTCTATCAACCAATTACAAAGTTATTTAAACACTTAAAAACCTCGAAACCGGTAGCTTATCTACAAAGCGAGTGAAGTAATACGTAGATAAAGATTTATCGATGTACTAACCTACTTAGGTACCTGTCTGTTACGTTATCGTGAACAATGCTAATTGCTGAATTTAAAAAGTAATTGCGAAACTACAGTACTATAATTCATGCTCGTATTTTGATGCTTGCGCTGCAGAGGGGCACTGAAAACGTATGGTTGTGGATTCATCGTTGACAAAATATTCGCCAGCACCCTAATTGCGAAAAACTAAAAACGAAAAAAAAAACCGGTTAGTCCCGCTATGGTATGGTCCCGGTATGGCACCCTCTTAAAATACCTATCAAAAAGTCCCGCTATGGTACCCTTCAGTTTTTGGTACTGTTGTAAAGAAAAGTTATACAATGCGTTAAGAAAAAAATAGTATTAATAAAAAATATCTTTTCTTAACTAGTAAGCTATCACCAATTTAATTAGTTTTGTGTTTCTTAAATAATAGGGTTTGTCCTCAAAATAGTAGATCTGTCACCAAAATGTAGTCACCAAACAATGCAAAATCAGTTCCACAATAGCCGACGGAGTCCCGCATTGCGGGACTCCTACTTCTGGGCGGTTTAAAAAAAAATAACCACGAAGGGGACGGCGGGGTCTTTCAGACCCCGCCGTCCCCTTCTAACCTAACCTGTCCGAGTCGGGGTGCCCCAAGTTGTACCAAATACCTGGGAACAATTTTTGTTTATCTGAGAACGAAAATATTTCGTGGAAAGTATTTATTTATAGATACACTTTTCTTTTCAGTTGTACCTTCTATTGTCTAACGTAGATCTAAAAGATGGGTACCATAGCGGGACTTTTTGATAGGTATTTTAAGAGGGTGCCATACCGGGACCATACCATAGCGGGACTAACCCAAAAAAACTATCACAACCTGAATTATTTTGAAGCCTATTTAGCAATAGGCTTCAAAATGATTCAGGTTGTGATCTATTGCCTCATATGTTTCGAAAATTTGTCTGCTCAACAACGCAAATAACGCAATGAATATTGTTGAACTGTCAAAATGAAAGCCATTGCTACTGTTAGTGTCTTACGCAACTACCCCGCAGTTGTTAATAGACAGATTAATATTTCTGTAGTAGTTGTATTTATAAATCAAAAACTAGCTTCTTCCCGCGGCTTCGCCCGCATGGAGGCCGGAAATTATGCCACGGGGAACTTACTACCAGGATAAAAGGTCCTATGTCCTAATCCAGGTCAATATGGTCTACTTTTGTCTTCATTGAAATCCGTTAAACCGTTAAGGCGTGAAAAGGTCAGAACAAGGACCAGGGGGCGGGGGAGTCATGGACAGCCCTTTCGCATTAAAAATAATATATGGATTTTCAGGAACGTAGGACCAAAGAAAAAAGTTTAGATGATTCTGACTATCTATATGACAATAAATAAATAATACATTATTTATTTCACCAAAAGCCCGTAACGGTATACCGTCAAACGGGGTGAATAGGGATGCAGGGGTGAATTGGAACGAAACTTTAAAATGGATTTTAACATTGAAATAATATAGTTTGTTGCCAACAAGGGCACTTAATCGTTAATTATAATACAGTAAACACATTAGCGTCCTTTTTGGCAACAAACTAAATTATTTCAATGTCAAAATCCTTTTAAAGTTTCGTTCCGATTCACTCCAGCATCCCTATTCACCCCGTTTGACGGCACTTATGATGAAAATAAAACAGGCCGATATTTTCATGCTCTAGACTCCTAAACTAAGTTCCTGTGACTTAGGAGTCAGTTATTTTCCGCTTAACTTAATTTCATTTTGAACCTTGTGTTGCAGTTATGGTATTAAATTACTTCCACACGATACTTTAATAGGTTTCTTAGCCTGGTTTTAGCCCCTACCGTTACCACGGCATAGTCCTAATTCTGCAAGTCAGCATCCACGACAATTTCAGTCTAGCCGTAATAGTATTCCGCTTTGCAGTTATGGTGCTTGCTCTCATAACCACTAACGTGGAATGAGCAGAAAGTGCACATTATAGTTATATCTGTAACGGCTTGTCAAGTTATTTTTATTTACAGTTTTATTTTCTAACGTAGTTACAAACAAGAAAGAATAGAAACAAGATCAATTGTAGGTTAAATCAGGGAAACTAATTGTTAAGCAAATTTAATACCAACTTGAATTGTCATTGTATTCATATCACAGCTTTCATTCTTTGACAGTTCTATGAAATGATTGACACGAAAAGTGTAGGGTGTCATTTTGCTTAATTAGTTTTCCTGACCACAACTTTTTCCTAAAAGGGAAATTAGACATAAAAGAAATACTGTAAATATAGTACTTATGACCAAGGAAATGGCAAAGCTGAAGCAGTTAAAAGAATTAGAATTGTATAGAGTGAGTGAGTGAGTAGAGTCGTGGTTGCTACTCCAACAAGTGCCCAGAACTTAAATTTTGGATGGATGGTAAGTAGATTCCATGGTAAATAGGAACCCCCATTTACCATGGAATCAGGACACATCGAATAAAAGTATATGCATTATGAGGTCTTATCGATAAAAGCGATCTTTTACAGACAACCATTGATTGAGCAGAAATACTAAGTGTGAAAAAGGAAAACTAACAGAGAGAAATAACGGACAATAAGTCCTACAGAGTCGTTTACGTCCTCCATAGGAAACTCAAGGCCTTCAGTAACATCAAAACATTAATAAAACGTAAACCTTCTTCCTTTATCGATATAATGTATACCAGTTATTGGTATATCTGTTATGGAAAACGATTGCGGACCTGCTGCAAGCACCTCTAAAGGAATTTGAACTTTTCCTTCCCAATAATAAAGACAGTTATGGTGTGTTTGTTGTGAGGTAGGTTCTGAATGCGTGGGCCGACGGTATTTTAATGGTTACGAGTCTTGAAACATGTTATTTTAGTTGCGTTTCGCTTTCCGTTACTGTTGCGTTCGTACAGGAAATAGGTTTAGTGAAGCAAATTGAATAATTGGTAGCGGTTCGGAATTGAGCTGTATCTTTTCGGGGCATGTTTTGCTCGGGGATTCGGAGAGGAATGAAGAAAGTATGTGTGAAAGGGAAAACAGTATTTTTGGGTTGCTCGTTTATTCAAGGGATTACTTAAATGTACCTACTACTAATAAATTACTTCGTAAGAACGAAGTTTTTTTTTGTTTTTGGTTCTACCTCTGCCAACAAACTGCTTTGCATTTTGGCAGGGGTAATATCATGTAAAAAATGTATTTCAGTGAATAAACACGTTTTACAATAGTACTTTCCTACTTAACTAATATTTAAGTAATATGTAGAAAAAAATAAAACATAATATTTATTTTATGAGGTAATTTGTACTCGGACTGGACTTATAAAACAAACTGTATGAACATAGGCACAAAGCTTTAATGTTCTTATCTTACATATAAAATTCAATTAATGTTCGTTAGTCTCGCTAAAACTCCAAAAACTAACCGTTTATTTTTTGTTTTGTTTTTTCTAGTAATGGTGGGTGGTATGAAAAAAAAATGTTAGTCATTGCAAACATCGGCTTTAGCTTGTCTTAAATATTTATTTACAATCACGGAAAACTTTTACCACGGCATCGAATAGCTCAAAATATTTCACCCATGTTCGAAAGCTCAAGGAAAATATTGGTCTGCCGAGTCAATGTTTATGTTTCAACTCAAATAAATCTTACAAACATGCATCTCGGACGTGCCGGTTAAGCTTCAAAGAAAATAATACTAAATACGTGCTATATGCATCGATGGGTTCATGTCATGGCATATTGGGCATTTTTTTAAATAGAATTTATCTATACTAATATAACAAAGCTGAAGAGTTTATTTTGTTTGAACGCTCTAATCTCTGGACCAGCCAGACGTATTTGAAAAAAACATTGTTCAGTTTTAGTTTCTATTGCATTTGATAGTCCAACTCATGAGGAAGGTTTATAGGCTATTTAACATCACGCTACGATCCTTCAGAGCCGAGCAAAAAGAAAAATAGTTAGAAAGAACGCTAAGCGAAAACGAAGTAAAAGCGCGGGCGGGCGATACGATGCGACGCGGTGGGTCGGGGGGCGGAATTTTACGCGGTCAAGTTGCGGGCAGAAGCTAGTGCTCAATAAGGTCCAAATGCTACGACAAACTCCCATCACAAGCTTCGTTGATAAAACAAAAGCCTGGGACTGATTTTCAACACACAACCCCTGAGGAGAGATTCGCAAGAGCGCTTATGGAGTGCCCTGAGGTGTGCAAAATGTGTTCCTAACTTAAAGAACTCTGGAAACTTGGGGTCGAATCAACAATGATAATCTTCGACTGATTCCCAGCTTAATGGAATCTAATTGATGGACTCAAGATGTCCGCTTACCTTGGAAAGTAAACAAATAAGAAGTTTAAACTTAATACGCTTAGAATTTAAAATACACTGTTACGTAGTAAGGTGACATTTTGTGGCAGCTTTGGTGTAGAAATTCCGCAAACTATGTGACACGACCTCGCATTTTTGGCGGGATCCCAAAAATATTTTTGCACACCCTGAATGTGAAATTAAAATGTAAGTGATATTTAACTTAAACCAGTGCTTACATCTGTCAAATGCAGAAAGAGGGTAAGGCAAAAGCAGATACAGTCTCAAGTGCAAAACTAAATTGCTGCAGATCTGAAAGGATCATAGGTGGTCTCTGAAGAAGTGCAAGTAGACATAAAAAAGGCAAAAAGCAGGAATATAACAACATAATATCTCGCCTGTAATCCCCGAAAGGCTAGGCAGAGCTGTACTTTTTGTACCTACACCCACAGCAGAAAGTGTAGCGGTATCAACATCGCCACATGCGAGCTACACCTCATACTGACGTCCCGCAAATCCTGCATCGCGCAAGCAGAGTTTACCGCGTGACTAGCATATATATACAACGTCCCGACATCAACCGTGCGGCAGTTGCCCACCATACACAACACACGTCTGGTCTGAGGATCCTCCCTTTTCCATAGAGTATGAGTGAGCATTAAAAGAAAGAAAGAAAGAAAAATCCACCTCCTTTACTCCCTGTTCCTCATACCTCTATAAAAGCAAGGGGTAGCAGGAATATGTGAGTATTTTAACAAACTTAAAGAAATAAGCGTCTGACAAATAGAACTCCGTTCGGATCCTCAAGAGATCCTCATACCTACCCTGAAACAAAATAAAAAATACATATTTTATTTATTTTCCAGCACATCGCCTTTGACGTCAATCGCCAAGAATTTGATTACAGTACAAAACTATGTACATTTCGTTACCATTTTTATGCGTCGTCGCAATTTGTCGGAAGATTTTCATTCATACATTCTTAATACAATATTCTTACTGAAAGAAACTGAAATGATACACAGAATAATAGAGTAGGATTCTTTGGCAGATTTATTTTGGTCTTAATCCCCTCAGTTAAGACTCCCAAAGACCGTGTGATCAATTAGTAAGATTTAAATCCCTTATCTCTGCCCTTTAAACCTTGGTTCAAGGCAAATGTGATTTCAAAGATCCCTTTTCCAAGTTTGTTTAGTCCTTCTGACTATTAGAGTTTGTTTCTGTCCCTTTTATAAAGCTTTCTATAACACCATATAATAAACTGGTTCAGCTTGATAAATTCTGAGCGAAAAAGTTTGTCAAGTCAGTGAAATTAATTGTTTAGCTAATTGACTACCAACTTGAATTGCACGTATATTATAGGCAAATTGACGTAGTGTGTCAATATGAGAAACAATTATTTTCCCTGATATTTACAGTGTCCTTTTTCAAGTTTTCAATATCTACTCTGCAAAATTGAATCTGTTGCTTAAGAACACGCTCAAGCAGACTCTTTGCATTTACAATTCTATTAGTAACAACTAAACCTTCTGCCTGGTGCGTAGGTACATTATTTTATCGTCCCGTTATCTACAAGTTATGTGTCATGCTTTACTCTTATAAATGCCACTACTAAACGGTGGAACTAGAAGGGTCTGCAAATTGGAATGTCCGTCTAAGTATTTATTTACGAGTCTCTCTTTGCATAGCTTAAAAAGTGAATCAATGTTCACCTTAAAACAAAACGCGTGCGAAATGGCTGAAGTATGTTTTTTTTTATGTTTTCGACCCCCATATCTCAGCCATTTTGAAAAATTTCGAAATACTGAATGGACAAAAAAAATCCATATAATTATCGAACCTGCTGACAAAATTTTACGAGAATCGGTTGTGAAATGCGACCTGTAGAGGAACAGCCAGACATCCGCCGAATATCTGGACATACGAAAGCATTTTTGGCCAAACTAAAACGGAGACGCTTCGCGATCGCTTGGTCGACGAGGACGACTCATAAATTCATACCATAGTATAAAACAAAGTCGCTTTTCGTGGCAGTCTGTGTGACCTCGTTGTTCTTCGAAACTACGCAACGGATTTTCATGCGGTTGTCACCATCGTTAAGAGAATTTATTCCGGTAGGTTTATGTGTAAAATTATATTAATATTAAACTTAAATAGAATGAAGAAATCTCGATGTTTTGACAAGTCGCAAAAACCGTGCGAAGCAAAGGCTGGTCGCTAGTTGTATATTAGAAGCAGGTTTGGCCGATCCTCTTCAATAGATTGCCCTGCATATTGCGTGTTGAATTAAACTGTAAACGTTGGTATTTAGTATGTATGCAGATCAATTTAATAATAGTAATCTAGGTAAGTTGAAATATCTTGTGGTATCTAAGAAGAAGCTGACAACCCACGATTTTGCTAGCTATCGTTATATTTGCACTAAATAAGCATCACAAGCATCGCATCGCATCGCATCGTTTAGTTCGCAATAAACGTTTTGACTTTGTGATGTTTCTATAAAATATTATTAATAGTTCTTTTTGGAAACCATTTTCGCTCAAAATCAAACCGCTTCTTTCGCAAATTGAATTCTAATTAACTTCAAATACTAATTAATTTTGTAGAAACAAGTTTATATTAATTAACGTGGCCTCATTAAAGAAATTAATTGTCAACATCACCATAAGTAGGCTTATTAACATAATTAGAATTTGTTAATTAATAACTTTCCTATCAACCGAGAGAACTAACTTAATTTAAATGGTTTAAATAATACTAAACGTTAATGGTGTTTCCAGATAGGTATGATTTTCGATTAGACGTCAAGGGATTGTCGGTTTAACATGACATGCTACCGGCTAGATAGGAAATGAATTAATTCGTAGTCTTTGATAAATTTTAGGGATCCTTAAGTACCTTATAAAAGTTTATATTGGAAGTTGGGAACCCGCTATGTAATCCAGCGGATACGAAGGTCTTTCACAACCACATTTCACAAACATAAATAGTATTTTAGTTAGCTGGTCATCTACCCTAAATTGTCAAACCTTACTCAACAATGTTCGCTGAGTCGCGCAAGGACGGCTTTGATGCCACCTGGCGCAAAAATACAGCCTCACTGCTAAGCAGATTGCGTGGAAGCAGTAACAGCATCCTGAATGTCATAGGCAATAAGTTAGACAGCCCAATGGTGTGGAGCCTCACCCAGAGGACCAAGTCTCTCTTAGTTATTAGGTACTAACATAGTTTATTAGTTCATACTAACATTATAAATGTAAATTCAAATTTAAATGGCTCATTGGTTGTCTGAATAAATTATATTATTATTAAAAGCTACCATGAAAGTACAAATCCTGCTGAAGATATCAGAACAATTTCCAAACATTCCGAAAGGCTACTCAAACATTGCGCTTGACCATACCACTTGCGAAACCAATGACCGAATACAACCTTCCAACATTCTTTACATCCATTGCATTCCTAAAACCAGCTCCTGAAAAGCCCCTTTTATAAACTGCGTAATGGATACCAAAGAAAGAGTCACTGTCGTTTTTGCTATCCTCTAAGGACTTTCAATCAAAGGTCAACGATATTGGCATCCCGCTGCGCCTGCGACCAATGGCGATTGTTAACAGTCTCTGCTATTAACTCCGTTAGATTTCAAGGCTGTTTAACTGTATGGTACTGCTTCCGTATTTGATATTAATTTAATTAAAATTGGACGTGTTATAATGGTGCAAGAATACTTGGTTATTTTGTTTTGTATCCTTGGTCCGTATTGGCGATGGCAATGTTTATTTGGGAACTCAAAAGTAAACTTTAAATAACTGTCTGACATTTAACTACTTAATTCGATGGAGCAAAATTCTAGCGACAGGAGCTTACGCTTTTTCAAGCATTTATTTCAAATAAATCACTTACAGGCACTTTTGAATGGGTGCTAATTAAGGCAGCTTCTTTAAAATGTCATTCTCGTCTTCAAATATATTTAGTTGTCTAAATAATTAATAGGTAAGCGACAAACTTTTAGCGTCTAATAAATGGTTTTCAAGCGAATATATATTGTAAAACGAGCTACTGTTAATATGACGCAGCATGGTGATAATTCTTAAGCAACGTTATGGACCAAGTAATGAATAAGGGCATTATTCATAATGCCCGCGCATTATGAATAATGACAAGCGTAGTCGACGGAGCCCCGCTTAGCGGGGCTCCTAATTCTGGGTGGTTTAAAAAAAATAACCACGAAGGGGATGGCGGGGTCTTTTAGACCCCGCCATTCCCTTCTAACCTAACCTGTCCGAGTCGGGGTGCCCTAAGTCCCGAGCTCGCTTAGTAGCTCACTTACAACATTAGTCACTTGAGTTATCAATTCAGAAGTAAATATATTTATCGGTAGCTCGGAGTCATATTAATTTACGCTCGTAAATTGACGCAGGTTTTTTGATATTCTGTTGGAATAGTAAAGATGATGAATTAATATAATTGAAGCTGTTCTATTAACTCGTCGCCTACATATAAAAAAAGACGCTAGGTTGCAGGTGCTAAAGAAAACTTTTGTTGCCGCACATATAATTTCCCCTTTTGAATTGTCAAGGGGTCGGTCAATCAGAAAGATGAAGCTAGTTGCCCATTCAAAAGCCTAGTAGGTACCTATGGAGAAGACCGGCCAAGAAGCTCCACGGACACTCTTTTGAATCAAAATATTACAAAATATTAGATACATCATTCATGTTGAAATTATGCATGGCAGAACGATGCAGAACGTTAAAAGCGTCCGTAATAAAAAGATAAAAACAATTCAAATATTAAATTAAATTAAAATAAGCCGTGGCAGCTAAGAGATGACCAGTCCCTACTGACGGCGCCCGTTTACGAAAATGACGCATGGATCAGCAACATTCAGCTCAACCATTTTGAAGGGAGCTTAATGATCCAACACATGTTCCACCATCAGCGAGACATTTCTATGATCAAACCAGAGCCAAAACAATTGTTACATAGTCATCTCAACAATGCACCCTCGTTCTCCAGTTTCCTGTCCCAATAACCTATATTCCACAACAGATAAAGCTTCAGACAGATCTATTACTCAATTTGCTCAAACGAAATCACTGTGATGATGAACGACATCTTCATCCGTTGAATGCCACTCATCATGTTGAAGATTATTCTCTATGCAAATTGGTACTAGTTTGAGCTCAATTGAGCTAAGATATATATAACACTAGCTTCAGCCCGCGACTACGTCCGCGTGAATTTTCTTGTTCCCCCGACCCACCCCGTCGCATCGCATCACCTGCCCGCGGTGCCACTTCGTTTTCACTTAGCGTTCTTTTTGACTTTTTTTCATTTTGCACGGCTCCTAAGGATCATAGCGTGATGTTAAATAGCCTATAGCTTTCCTAAACAATTGGGCTATCAAATGAGAAAAAAAAGAATAAATCCGAACGGTAGTTCCAGAGATTACCCCCCCTACATACAAACAAACAAACTTTACCTCTTTATAATATTAGTATAGATCACGACCATCAGTCGTGGCCAATATGTAGCAAAATTTTCTCAAGTTCTGCTTTTTGCCTCCTGGCATAAAAATTGTGGAAGGGTTCTTTCTGTAAACAATACGACACTATTTACACTTTGCGTATTCTTGCTTGTCTCATTGTGCATGGCAGAAAAGAGTTGGCATCTTTCTCATCAATCGTCATCATGAACAAAGTGTTTATATCATACTAAGAAAGTGGAACGGACTTGTGTAAAGTACAATCAACAAACAAATTTTAAATAGAATATTTTAGATTAAAATTGCTTATTAGTCTTATAGGCTAGATCGTAATTAATTAGTAAGAACCTGGTTCCTTGTTATAAAGGATAAAAATAAAACTGTCATGAAATCTGTGTCTTCTGTTATGAATTTTGAAGCAAATCTTAATGACATGTAGTCTGAATGAAGTCTTCAAAAGTTTTGGTGACCCAAACAGGTTTTTCCACTGATTCATTAAACTCCTTATTAACATTGTTACACAGGAAGGAAATTTCTCCATTGATCGCTTTGAAACACGCCACGGCAACAGTTAGTTGTCCATATTAATCATATTCATGCTTTGATTTAGGTACGCCGCCATTTAACGAGCGGAAAAGTGCCTTTTATGTGGAGAATTCTTTATTAAAATTTATGGGATCTAAGCATGGCATTGTATGTTACTCTTTATCACTTTGCTTGGAATTTATTTGAAAGGGCTTGATGGGAGAGGCGTTCTAAGAGCATTATTTATTTGTAACGAAAATTGAAGCTCTCAAAGTGAAATGTAGGACTATAAATTTCGTTGTAATCATGGATGGCTTAGCCTGTCTTGTGCTTAAGATAAGTCCTGTTTTATTACTTCTTGGTCTTGATGTGAAATAGTTTAAGGGTAGCTTAGCTAAGTAGGTTGTGATTTATGTCAATGGCAACCCGACTGGGATATTGATAGTAATCATATGCATATTCGTTCTTCTGCCACCTATTATGACCCTGTGCTAGATAGGTTTCCTTGTGGGGATTTCATTTATTATTTCCGCGACTTGCGATCTAAGCTTTTCTACCACAACCAGTGTTGTCCTTGGAATATGAACAATCTCTATCATCGTTCACTGCCGCAAAGTCTGCTTTGTCAATTATTTCGTCTACATTAGCCCCAGGTCGGTTCACGTACGATTACACATCACCCCTCGAGACCTGCTCTAAACCCGTTCCTGAGTAATACCATAGCAACTGGCACGGTCGCTTGCGCTAATACAATTTGGAGGATTGCGGTCGTAGCAGACTTAGTCGACTCTTGGCCTCGCCGCGACTTGATCCGTTTGCTGGCAAACAGTACGAAGCTACTTACTAACATGGAAATAAATAGAGAGATATAATTCTTTGTCGTGTCCAGTGGTGGGTAACTGATATATTCATAAATAATTGTTCTTTATGAATATAGTTATCAGTTACCCACGACTTTTTTAGCTGAACAAACTTCAACCCCACATTTGTCATTCACGGCGTGGTTTTGTTTAAAAAATATTTACTTTGTCTAAGTTCCTCTACTTGGCCTTTTCCTAAAATCTTCACTTGCTTGTTTTTTGTCATCTTTAATGGTATTGGCCTCCGCATTAAAATTTGGAATGCTCTCGACTGTCTAAAGTTGAAGGTAGCTATGAGGAATTGATTACCACTATCGTAACTTCTGGCATCTTGCACTTTTCTGATAAGATCTATTATTTTATGAGATTGACATTTCTATTGCTGAAGCCAAATATATGACAAAGAGGCTAGTAAAAACTACTATACAAAAAATCTTACTTGACAAAACACCACCGTTAAAATTAAATAATGTGTATGGTATAGGAGAACTAAAACCAGTAAATCAAGTCTCTTACGGGTCCTAGAATATACCTAATATCTAAGCTTGAATACAGAGTAATATACGTATATACATGACTACTAATAAATGCAAAAGGCAGACCTAAGTTCAAAGCATTTAGCGTCCCTTCTTGTCCATTTATCAAACAGGTTATGTATAATATAACATTATAGTCATGACCGCGGGAATTTTCCAAACGAAGAGCCTATTCCGCTTCCCCTAATCATTAAAACCCGCACCGCATAATACATAAAACAACCCAATCGCCAGAATCTTCATTCGAATTTAGACTTTAGCTGGTTGTTTTAAAGATAGTTTTCGTTGAGAGTGGTTTATGAAGTACGTCATGAATGGATGCCGAGTCGAGGGCTGGCCAAGGACAGCCATTGTCAAGATTTGCCCTGTTTGCGGGATGAGCTGTGGGCCCCAGATGTATCTGTATCGTATAGAATATAGAATAAAGGTCACTTTGTAATTTGTAAACTGTTATATTGAATTTAAGTTGAAGCTTGCAGCTGCTGTGTGCAGGTGGTAGACGGTGAAGACGACTGCGTGACTTGTAGCAAGGGCGACGGTTCTACGATGGTTAACCTTTAATTATAGCTACAGTGTTATAGCGTTTTGCGCGTTTATTGGATTATCAGATTTACTCCCGGTTTCTGAAAGACAGATCAAATGTCCATCAGCTGTTAGAAGATTGCTGTAAAATTTTATGTTAGCTGAATTGTAAAAAGTTGTGTGGAAATCGGTTGTATATATTTTATGTTATATATTTTATGTTGTATGGCTTAAATAGTAAGTGCTAAAGTGCTTTAGGTATAAGATGGCTTATTAGTATCACATACAATTAACAAAATGTTAATGAGGAAAATTATGAATTACTCGTAAATAAAATTATCGTAAAAGCCACAATACGTCCATTGCTGGGCCGGCAGTCTCGACTAGATAGCGACGCTGTCGCAAACTACCGATCGCTAAATATTAAGGTGAAACCTCAGTTGTAGCCAGCAAAATTCAAATTTTCTTTAGTTTATTGCAAATTTCATCTCTGTTTTACGTCGTATGTTGATCAAAATGCGATTTTCGATTGTGGGAATTAATCGAATAGTAATCATCAATTTCATATCAATCGTCAAATTCAAAGAAAATTTGAATTTGGCGGGCTACATCTGAGGTTTCACCTTAATATTTAGCGATCGGTAGTTTGCGACAGCGTCGCTATCTATGTCGAGACTGCCGGCCTTGGACATGGTTGTCATGGGTTGGGGTTTGGCTTGTCATGGTATGTGATGTGGAGGAATGAGGAAAATGCCGTGAGGAAAGTTTTGAGTATGAGTATTATAAGAGTAAGGGAAGACCAAAAAAACTATGGATGGACTGTGTGAAAGATGATGTGGCTAAAAAGGGGTTGACTATCGAGGTGACGACTAATAGAGAAGTATTGAAGAACAATATAAAGGAATATTTAGACGATAAATTAAAATTTACAAGCAATACATAAATACACATTTACATAATAATACTACATATTCCATACAAAATTACAACTTTACTAATATACTAAATGGTAATTCATATTAAATATACAGTGCAATAACTTCAGTTTCAATTAAAAATATTTTTCTAGTCATTAATAAATAAACAATCGTCTAATAAATTAAGTGTAATAACCGATTATCATAGTTTAAACCAGAGATGTTATGGATATGATATTTCGGATCTGGATACTGATATGGATATAGGAATACAATTATATCGGTTTCGGATACGGTTATGGATATGAAATTATTTCGGATTATCCATTAGTTTCGGATAGTTTCGGTTACGGTTATTAGATTGAAGTAAAATAAATATGAACACAAATAGTATGTAATAATTTGGTTTTATTTATAGGTTTTATCTAGTCTAGGTTATCATTTGGTATTATAATCAGTCATATAGGTAAGTAATTATTTAGAGATGTTTTAATAATTAGTTAGTCTCCGCCCTTATACGAAACTATCCGAAACTTGTGAAACGGATACGGTTACGGTTACGGATATATTTTTATTTCGGATATCCGATAGTTTCGGTTACGGTTACGGAGCTCCGTAACATCCCTGGTTTAAACAAATACTAAACAACAGGAATAACTAACTAAAATATATAGGATAACAAAAGACCTACTTACTCAAGCAGGTATTATACCGAAATAAAAAATATATATTTAATGAAAATATTATTAAAATACTTCAATAAAGAGAAGAAGAAAAAGTAGTGATAAAATAAAAATACAATTACCAGAATTCATGAATAATTTAAACACAAATAGGTTAACACACTTCCTCCTCTCTCCTACTATGCTGAGCAGAACAGGTTCCATAATTGTCTCGTTAATTTTAAGCCTACCAACTGGTTTACCAACATTATGGAATGCACTAAAGAATTGTAAATTGTGAATTGAAAGACATGTTACGCCGACCCCGAATAAAGGCTCCCGCAGACTGGCTCGACGCGACTAGTAGAACCATTTCAATGAAAACTTTATGGAAATTGTTCTACCAAAATCGCGTCGCGCCTGTCTGTCGAAGCCTTAAATTAGGGTTGAAGGGCTAGAGAATGATGATGTCGTTGTGCTAGATGCATCAAATAGATAATACCTGAACTATATAATACGAGTATCAATACTCATCACGTCTGTGAAGTTTCGCCAGTTAATTTAATTTGACCCTGTTTAAGTAAAGTATTTTTGGATTTAAGGTACTTAGTATTATAATTGTTATTAGGTACTAAACTGGCAATAAAAACAGCAATTAGCATAAACACACATAACATCACGCCTGTATTCCCCGAAGGGTTAGGCAGAGGTGTACCTATAGCACACCCACATTTCGCCAGTTATGTTTAAGTCCCATGTAATAGGGGGCGAGCCTATTGCCATCAACCGGGCACAAATCCTGACTCCGGGCTGCTACCGAGAAATTCCAGATGGAAAACCCCAATAACACTTTGCCCGTCCCGGGAATCGAACCCAGGACCTCATGCTCAGCAGTAGCGCTTGCTACCACTAGACCAACGAGGCAGTCAACAAACAAACACAGCAACAGCAATTAGGTATTTTAAAAATGTAGGTGCCCCAAATTAACTGAAACTTAGCCGACTGTCATTACTGTCATAAATGCTTTTAAATTGTCCCCGTCTAATGGGTACCTCGGCCTAATTTACTAAGTAAATACCTACTTAAGGTGAGTCCTCAGTTGTAGCCCGCCAAATTCAAATTATCTTTGGTTTTTTTTTTCAAATTGCAGCTGTTTTACGTCATATGTTGATTAAAATGCAATTCGCAGTCGCAAATAGCATTTTTATTTTTTGTTTTGAATTGTATTGTTTTATTTATCATTCGTACAGTCGTAGGAATGATATATTTACTGAATAATAATCATCAATTACATATCAATCGTCAAACTTTGGAAGTTCCACATAAGAATTTTTCATAATATTTCATATGAAACTTCTTAGGTGGAACAAATTTCCAAAGTTTGGCGATTGAGATGAAATTGATGATTATTATTTTTTATATCATTGCTACAGTCGCGAATCGCATTCTGATCAACTTGCGAAAACCCAAAGAATAATTGAATTTGGCGGGCTACAGCTGAGGATTCACCTTAAGGCGCTTGCCCGTCCAAACGACCTTGAGCGTTCGGTCCTTCTCTGTCCCGTCGCTGAATCTCGCTTTGTCTCGCTCCCTGCGCACGCTCATTTATCATAGAAATCACAAAAAAAGACAAGCGATGTTTTGAAATAAAATAAAACGTGAATTATTTAGATTTTTAATTTATCGACGGTATCCATTATTGTAATCTTCAAATTAATAGAACGTCACCTTTAGCAAAAGATGCATGCAATCAATAATTTTAGTCACTTTTTTACAAGGAGATTTCAAATGTATTTATAACACATAAAAACAAACAAGAACGTGCAATGTGATGATAGGATATCGAACATTAATAATGTGCTTTTAGATGTAGTTTATTACCCATAGAGAATGAGTTAATAGCCTGTGAATAACGCACTATGGAAAGGTTATGGTCGGGCTACCGCCTTAATTGGCCTTTTCTACTTGTCTGTTGGGTTGTTGGATGAATTTTAATAAGGGGTGGTTTTTCCAGAGTTTACCTTGTTATAAATGAGCAGAAGGCAAGTAATCATAATATATCATCGTCATCATCCACAGCCCCACTTCACCAACATACCCTGCTGGGCATGGGACTCTTTTCTTGTGCCAATCCCCACGCTCCTGTGCCAGCCTCTACCAGGTTTTACCATCATCCACAGCCCCACTTCACCAACATACCCTGCTGGGCATGGGACTCTTTTCTTGTGCCAATCCCCACGCTCCTGTGCCAGCCTCTACCAGGTTTTACCATCATCCACAGCCCCACTTCACCAACATACCCTGCTGGGCATTGGACTCTTTTCTTGTGCCAATCCCCACGCTCCTGTGCCAGCCTCTACCAGGTTTTACCATCATCCACAGCCCCACTTCACCAACATACCCTGCTGGGCATGGGACTCTTTTCTTGTGCCAATCCCCACGCTCCTGTGCCAGCCTCTACCAGGTTTTACCATCATCCACAGCCCGACTTCACCAACATACCCTGCTGGGCATGGGACTCTTTTCTTGTGCCAATCCCCACGCTCTTGTGCCAGCCTCTACCAGGTTTTACCATCATCCACAGCCCCCACTTCACCAACATACCCTGCTGGGCATGGGACTCTTTTCTTGTGCCAATCCCCACGCTCCTGTGCCAGCCTCTACCAGGTTCTACCGGCGATGGTAACAATGTCGCCCGCCTATTTGTAACCATATCATTCTTGGGTTATTATGTTATCAGTCATCATTATCGGCAGACGTCCACTATTGGACAAAGACCTATTCCAATGATTTCCAAAACATTTTGATTCACATACAATAAACTCATGCCTTCTTCCCATGGGGGTATGCAGGAACTACAGAACGCCACCTTCTACGATCGTTAAATACTCCGTTTGCTTCGTTTACGTTCATACGTCTGAAGAACATCACCAATATGTCCCCTCGCGGCGTTTCCACTCACATCAGCCTTGTAAATACATTTTGTTACTCGCTTTTCATTCATCCTCTTATATGACCAAACCATCTAAGCATACTCTTCAATTTTGGTCACTACAGCCACCTTTTGACGTGATGATAAAATAATCATTCCAGCAGAATTATTGGGATAAGCCTTAGGCACCTGAGTTCTACCAAACGCAGTATGATAACTTTCTGAAATTCTATTAAACAAACTTGGCAAAAGGAATTGGGAGGCATATATTTTGAATGAAAGTTCTCGCGAATTTTGCTTTGAGCGTAAACACCGCGACTATTGGTCCGTCAGAGCTGTCGAGTTGACAAGTGACTGACAACCCTTAATTAAAGCTATTAATTAATCTCATTATATCTTCGCTTAAATCGTTGTTTAGACGAAAACCAGAAATGGCTTCATTGAACATCATACTTTCAGGCCCACTGGCACCACAAATCACTAAACAAATTTAGTGCGAAAAATATTTAAAACATCATACCTACTTACAGTATTGTCTCTGCTTTTCCCTTTAATCCATCCAAAGGTTGTCTTTAAAACACCACTTTTAATGATAAGACCGCCCATTGTGTCACCCCATGTAAAATTTCTACATTTATATATGTAATAAACATGGTGTACATAACAAAGAGTATTCTATTATATTCTACTATGCTCTATTCTAGTAAATTCTACTCTACTCTATTCCATTCTATCTCTGAGATGTGGGTGTACAGTCAGCAAAAGAGATAAATATGCAGGGTCGCCGGATATAGTTGAAGTTTAGTAAGAAACCGATAAATGTATTCGATTGAAATTTAATTTGATAAATGCCCAGTTTATTTTCTATTAATTTAATAAAAAAATATTCGAAAACATTCATCAGTTTCTTACTAAACTTCAACTATATCCGGTGACTGCATACTTATCTCTTTTGCTGACTGTACCTACTATAGGTTAACTCTGCCTAAATCTGATATTTGTGTTAGCTACCACCGTCATTAACAAGAAATTACGAAAATGGAATTAAATTTTAAGATGTAAATTCCTTTGGTGCTAAGTAGATGTATTTAATGATTGTTGGTGCAAGCGGGCCTTAGTGCAAGACTACTTGACAGTGTTTTAATTGAATAATTATAATATCTTTGAAAAATGGATTTTCCTGCTTAATGATTGCCTTGATGCGATATTAAAAACAAGAATAACAAATGATTAATTAATACTAAATACTGATAAATATTTTGAGTTAGGGATAAATGTTTTTTTACGTTTGAACACTAGAAATAACGACTTTGTGGGTCACAACAACAACAGTTTATTTTCTAAAAGGATATTTTTTTAATCATCATCATCAGCCTATATTCGTCCACTGCTGGACGTAAGCCTCTCCTAGTGAACGCCACTGAACCCGATCTTCAGCTTTCCTCATTCAGTTTCTGCCAGCCGCCTTTCGCAAGTCATCACTTCACCTGGCCGGCGGGCGTTCCACACTACGTTTTCCTAAACGCGGTCTGTCCTCTAGAACTCGTTTTCTTTTCCCCAACTATTGTCAATTCTGCGAGAGATTTGACCAGCCCATTGGGACTTCAGATTGCTTAGTCTGTGGGCTATGTCGGTTACTTTGGTTCTGTGGCGGACCACCTCGTTTCGGATTTTATCCTTCAGAAAGACTCCAAGCATAGCTCTCTCCATAGCTCACTAAGCGACTTTTAAACTTATGGACCAGTCTCATCGTGAGTGTCCATCATCATTTAATCATGTCAAAAAGATGCAACAACCGCAGCAAAGTCCAGCGGATTAATGGCGTAACACATTTACAAGCAGCAATGCCTTTCATTTGAAAAAATTAATAACAATCTTTTACGTTGTCGAGCAGATGGAATTTTTAAACATATGAAGCAATTCATTAGCAATTTCATTCAAAGTCCTTCTGATTATGATTAAAGGTGTGTTGGTGCCTGCTAATAACATGAAAGCGATGAAAAATCCTTTTGCTACTGTTACCACACTGGGGAAGGGTTTCCAGTTTTCTGTTCTAAAACGTATCCAAAATTATAAGCATCTTTAGAAGGTATAAGCTGAAAGGAATCGTGTTGTGTAGACTTCGCCTACATCAAGTTACCTACTTTAATCTTTCACCCCGGTAATAAAATCCAGGTAACTTAAAAGATAATCCTTGTCAACTTTGTTCATCCCCCTTTATCAAAGTTATGAAGGCCAGTAGTATTAGGTCTTTACCTATGAAATTGCCGTTCTGCAGTACTGGCCATTTCAAATCAAAATAATTTTTGTTTGGCTAAGAATTCTAATTTCAAATTAATTTTATTTTAAAAACATGGATTTTTTTTTCTAAAAGTAGTCATTTCTTTATTGATTAGTGTTACATTTTCATCGCATTTCAATCTTTTTCGTCATCATGGATACGTTAAAAATTCGAGTAATTATGGAATATGAGTACCGTCGTGGCAGCAACGCGGCACAAGCGGCACGCAACATCAACGACGTTTACGGAGCTAACACTACAAACCAACGCACCACCTGTTATTGGTTTGCTCGCTTCCGTTCTGGAAATTTCGACCTGAAAAATGGACCTCGCGGTCGTCCGAAGACTTTGGTCGACAATGACGAATTAAAGGCGATTGTGGAAGCTGATGATACACAATCTACGGCTGAATTAGCAGCAGCTTTCGACGTTAGCGTCAAAACAATATTGGTCCATTTGCGTCAAATTGGCAAGGTAAAAAAGCTTGACAAATGGGTGCCCCACGAACTCAATGATCGCCAGCGCGAAGTACGCGTCGAGACGTGCCTTGCACTGCTCAACAGACACACAAATGAAGGAATTTTGAACCGCATTGTTACCTGCGATGAAAAATGGATTCTGTTTGATAACCGTAAGCGCTCAGCAAGTTGGTTGGATCCTGGTTCAGCACCTAAACAATGCCCTAAACGAAAACTTACCCCTAGAAAAGTGATGGTCACTGTTTGGTGGTCTAGCGCCGGTGTGATTCATCACAGCTTCTTACCAAACGGGGTGAGCATTACTGCAGATGTGTACTGTGAAGAACTGAACACAATGATGGAGAAGCTGGCGCATCTCCAACCAGCATTGGTCAATCGCTCGTCTCCGCTGCTCCTGCACGACAACGCGCGACCTCATACTGCACAGCAGACGGTCTCCAAGTTGCAAGAACTGGGGTTGGAAGCTCTCCGTCATCCGCCCTACTCACCAGACCTTGCGCCTACAGACTACTACTTTTTCCAGAATTTGGATAACTTCTTGGCGGGAAAAAAATTTAATACCCGAGAGGCAGTACAAAATGCCTTTGAAGAATTTGTTGCCTCCCGTCCAGCTGATTTCTTTAAGAAGGGCATCAATAAACTGCCACTGCGATGGCAAAGATGCATTGATTGCATGGGTGATTACTTCGATTAATACAAATAAAAAATTCATGAAAAAAAATCGTTTAAATTTTTTCATACAAAACGGCAATTTCATAGGTAAAGACCTATTATTATTACAATGTTTTAGCCCCTTTCTCCAAGGACAAAAGAATCTCTTGTTCTTGCGCACAATGCCTTAATTCTTAGAGGTCTAATTTTTCTGGAATGGCGACGTGAAAATTAGCCTTAATGAGGTTGTAGAAAATGCGTTGTAAATTTTTCGTGTATGTTATAAAAGATGGCGAAAATTGATCTCATGGTCTATGTGTTGTGAATTTTGGTTGGCTAGGTTGATAGATTGTTTGATCACTGCGTCACACGATTTCGGTACCCGAACAACTGATTGCTATTATAGCTTTCTATTAGTTATAGACTTATAGTATGTAAGCAGTGTATGTCTTTTGTTTCTATCACGTCTTGTTTTTAAGGTACACACATAACCTTTTTTTAAACGACCCTCATATTGTCCATATTAGTAAATGTAATCGCTAGATAATCTATTGAGAAAATAGGTTCATTTCCCGTTCGTATCTTTGACATTACCTGTTTGTGAGTGTACACTGAAAAATGTAGTCACCGACAGTGCAAAAATTCACCAAACAAGTTTGGTTACGTGTGTGGACAGTACATTCTTAAGTCTCAAGGGAAAAAAGTATCTGATAAAGTATGTACTGCGTATTTTCTATATTTTGGACGTAATGTGCATCAAGATAAACTCTGGATTCTGTTATGCTACTCTCCTGTTGTGGTTGAATGGAAACAAAACATCTATGCCATTAGCAGTACCGACAGTGTGGCGCGAACCATATATTTTATTGTGTGCATTAATAATGCATGTATTAATGATAAGTTTTGTTGACAGTTTTATTCGAACTATTGATAAATTTAATAAAACTACGTGTACATACTGTATTAACTTCTTAATGTTTTTACTTAAAATTGTTAACTGCAGTACCTACCTAAAAACGGTACGTGATAGACAAAAAGTACATATGTGTTCTTATTATGTGATGTGTACGAATAAATAAACAGGAAAAAATTAAGTGAGTAGTTATTTTTTTTTTTAATTTGTAACGTAGTGATTATTTGCCTGTCTGAAATCTGCAATTTCTAACCGAAATATAGGGCCGGCTCAAATTAAACTAGAAATTCTTAAACAACGCGACAGTTACGTAAAGCTTTAATAATTTTAGCTTTGTTTAAGACTTGAACAGTCTTTAACGTTAAAGCGGTTGAACAAAGCTACAATTATTAAAGTTTAAGATTTCTGAATTATGATCAAAGTACGTAAAGCACCAAGTTCAGGGTTCGAAATTATCAAGATAATTACGCTTCTTGATAATTATCCGATAATTATCTGATAATTAACACCAGTGTAAGAAATTCATATGTTATATTGTTTCATAACAAATGCATTATAATTTGGCCAATTCTAACAAAAAAATATATATTTATTTAATATCCACTTGAATAATAAATATAAAAATTATAAAATGTATTTGTTTTTTTCTTCCTTTTACCTTTAATTAATGTTAATTTGTGTTGCATTGAGTAAATTGAATTGACCACACCGAGCGCAAGTTTTTGTTAATAACAAAAACATAATAACAGATGGATAATTATCATAGATAATTATACTTTCGAACCCTGACCAAGTTTTTGGGATATAATGTAAAGGTTTCTCAACAAAACCGACATACTGATATACTCACAGTACTTGATAGCTCATCAGACAAAACAACTCGTTATTTAATGTCTTGTTCCGGGAATTATAGATGGAAGCAATTAGGAAAGAAAACAAAGGATACAACGTTTTATTGATTTTGGTAGCCATAATGTAATTCGTAGCAATAGATCCTTCGATTATAAAAGGAAGGATGCGAAAAACTTGAAAGTAGAACACGAATGGTGCCGCGTCCGCCGACGGTCGGTCCGCCGTCCGTTTTTGTCAGACGCGATAGATCATAGCTAGCTAACGGACGTGTGTGTGTGAACAAAAGGAATAATATTTTTAAATAATACATTAAAAATTTATTCACATTCCTGAACACCTGTCATCGTATTTTTGCATAAACAAGTACGAATTTTGTGATTATTTTTATAAGTGATAGAGAATGTGTACTTTTCCATAAGACTTTTCAAAGCATGTTAATGTTCAACCACAGCCTTTAAGAGTGCTACACGGATCATTTGGCTCTTGAATGATATTGAGAGGGGGCACTTTTGTTAAACATCTGCAGTTATGTTTTGTGAGTATTGAAAAAAACAAAGGGTCGGCATTAGTTCCAATTTTGACCACTTGCCAAAAGATTCCTGTACAACTATCACTTGTGTTTTGACTTTTTATTGAATCTTAGCTTTACTGAAGACTAATTGATCTTTACTTTGTCCACAGAGCTAGTGCAACAAGTGAAGTGCATCGATGACACTTCACTGAGTCTTTGACAGAAAAAGCGTCGTCACGCTGCTCGGTTTACCAACATGTAAGTTTTGACCTTGACCTTTCAGTTATCTTAGAATAATCCTTTATTTGCCCGATCATAAATCCAATTTCTTAGTAATTAATAAAGTAAATACACAACTTAAACACTAGTGTTAGTAGGTACACACGTTTGGCAGATTTTGGTAATAATCAATAATAATGTCAAAATCATCAATAATAATCAAATATATACAATACAATAAACAACATTATTTCAAAATTATAGTACAGTAGGCTACACGTCAATGTTGACACTTTGTCCTTGAGCTGGCCTAGCGTTGGGAGTTTCAATAGAATAAGAGAAGAATAAACTGGTTTTGTTACTACTGACATGCAGCCCACCTTACAATACCATAAGCTTTATTGTACACACATTTTATAGAGATAAAATACATGTTTTTATAAAGTCTTACAAAGGTATGTTTTGTCGCTAGTTTTGACCTTGACCTTTCAGGTATCATATTCAATACAATAAATACGCTTTAAATATGCATATACGCATACAAGATTTGTTATTAAACTCTAACAGAGCTATTTTGTCGCTAAAAGCGATCTCTATCGGACAACCTTAAGATAGACCAAAATAGCTTGACATTGAATTAAAATACTCGATGTGAACTCCAAAAGTAAACAATATTTATAAAGAATGAGAAAACCAATTATGCCAGTGCGTAGGCTGTTGTTACATTATGCATGAGATTGGCTTGAATGTCGTAACCTTGAACTTGACCTTGGCGACATGCTTGTATACAGTACACCTTACTATCTCTCTTTTTTGACTACCCGCATAAATGGAGTACCTAATCTTTCGTAATGGTTAGTTGTTATGTAATGGTGGATTCTCTTTAGGTACTTAAATACGCTATAGTACTTAATCTGGTAACGACCAATTAAGCCGTTTTGGTGATATTTTGCAAGTATTAGCACATTTATGTGAAAGTAAAATTGCCTTTTATAGTAGCTCATTTGGTGTTATTATGGCTCAATATGGTTGTGGTTTTATTATGTTATGATACGACTTATGAGTATTACGAAGATAAATAGATAGAAATAGAATGATCTAAATATGTTTGAAGCACATGCTTTACTTTGAAATGATTTGACTTCGACCGAATTCGTCTGATAAAAAAACAAAGAAAATACGTTTATTTGCGGTAAACATGATGCAGAGAAATACACAAAGACACAAAAAAGATGAAGTTGGACGAAAATATGCGTCACATCCATGCAAAATATTCGCATGACCTGATGCATCGCACACTATTTCTCTATCCTTCTCAACAGGAAGTAAGTGATTTAAATTCAACTGTGCAATTTTCTTGTTACATTGTTAAAGTGCAGTTGTAAAGGTGAGGAACTTTACGATCATAGGGGATAATTTTATAAATATAATTATGGTATTATTATCTTGTAACTGACCTGTGGACTGTGGTTGTTTTACTGGAGTTTAATGTATAGGTACCTACATCTAAAAAAACTAATAAATAAAATTTAAGTGTCTGTTTGTAATTTCAAAATAACAGCTCTATACTAAATGCATATGAAAGTATAATACGAGTTTTATTTTATTTTTAATTTTGTCTGTCTGTTTGTTCCGGCTGGTCTCCGAAACGGCTGGACCGATTTTGACAGGACTTTCACTGGCAGATAACTGATGTTATAAGGAGTAACATAGGCTACTTTTTGTCCCGGCAGCACGTTCCCATGAGATAATTTCCGATATCCACGCGGGTGACGGCGTGGGCAGCAGCTAGTAATTAAATAAATCGCGCTTAGCACTACCGCCACAACGCAATGCATGATGAAACTGCAACCAATTGGGTTCTCCTTGGACAAATTAGAATAGACTACTTACAACAAAGTAAAATTCAAACAAAGGCCATCTAAACTTAGATATAGTGACGAATTAGATGTCTACCGCAATAATTTAACCCGTTGCCTGCCAATTGGAGGCACCCCCAATCATGCAATGATCCACGGTCGTTGCACCCGACGTCGCCTGCGCCGATGTATCAACAATTTAGGGTCAGCGCAGACCGACGGACTGACGGCGAAGCGAGTAATTCTATAACAACCGAAAGGATACGGTCCAAATTTCTATTACGTAATAAAAACACATGAAGCGGCGCAAAGCGTTTTCAAGCGGTGCGCGGCAAAGAGATTGCTTGGAGGCGTTTTGAGTCGTACGCAGGTGTGGCGCCTCGTTTGGGACCGCGCGTCGCTCGGTGTGCCTTACAAAGATGCACTGATAAACTGCTATTCGTTGCCACTCCATCGGTCTGTGCTGACCCTAAGGCGGGCGCCTGTCTGTCCGTCTCGGATGGACAGAGATGCATTCAGCGAATGGGCACGCGCTTATTTTGAAACAATATACCTATGATGAAAGTAACGAGTGAATGAATTTTTGTCCAGTAATGAATATAAAAGCTGCTGCAGCATGCATTACTCCTCCTATTTCTTTGTCTCCCGAATAAACAAGGACCACATTACATGTTATTGCCATTGACAAGACTGTCATAATTACAGTGATCTTTATTTTCTATATATCCATAAGGTTGCTATTGGATTGCAATCTTCAATCCTCCTCTTCCTTCCTCCTTCTTCCTTGGATTGCCTTGATTGCTGTTGTCAGAGGTAAAATTTGTGTGATGAACTACCTGGGCATTCAGCTCCACTACCAACCCCACTGTCTGGCGACTCCATTTCGAAATCTTTAAAACAAAGATCTAAAATCTACGCAACAGAAATTCAAAAGCTTAAACAGCCGTTTGAGTGAGTGGTCCTTGGTTATCTTAATAAGGATTCCAATTTAGATAAGTTAAGCTGTAATACGGCGCCTACTTATCTTAATATGGTGATTCATTATTTAGATAGTAAATGGTGTTTGCTTGGTGAATCTTAAATACACCCCATTTCGCAGGAGTTTCCTAGCGCTTTTCTTTTGTTTTTAGTCGTAGGTTTCATATGGTAAGTACAGATTCGAAACTTAGCGGAAATTCACGCTTCGACCTGTTAAAATCCGTGCATTTTGGCTTGTTTTTGACAGATCGAAGCGTAAGCTTACGCTAAGTTTCGTCTGCATGTTGCTCTCAGTGGAATCCCAATGACTGGATCTGTGTCCGTTTGATGGCAATATCCTCGCCATCTATTTCATAGGACTTGATCATAACCGACGAAATATTCGTGTAATTAGAACGAAATTACTAACCTAAGCCGTTGAATTAACACAGGCATTCGATCAAGTACCTAATACTTAATATAAGAAACGCATGCGTGATCAAGTCATCATACCAGACTATCATCACGACAAATATTCCGCACGCATCCCATAATGGTAGGTAATACACCTCATGTTTATATGGTAGTTGTGTCAATTAGTATGCGAGGACCATAGCTATTACTATAAGCAGGATCGGCGCCCGCGCACGATTCTTGCACGATCCGCAGTCGTGCATGGCAGCGTCGCGTTTGAGGGTTAATAAGTATTTATGTATCACATTCTAGGACTGTGATTATTATAGTTATGTATACAATGGGCTCATTACTTTTGATAGTGTTTTGTTTATGTTCTCGTGTAGAGCGCGTTCTTTCCTATGCATGTTTTATGATTCTTGGACCTCCTTGATCCAAAACGCTGGTGAAATTAGTAAAATGTTCATGATTTTTTAACCCCTGACGCAAAAAGAGGGGTGTAATAAGTTTGACCGCTATGTGTGTGTGTGTGTGTGTGTGTGTCTGTCTGTGGTACCGTAGCTCTTAGACGGGTGGTGAACCGATTTGGATGCAGGTTTTCTAGCGGTGATTCCTAGACATGTTTTTATCAAAATCGGTTTAGCCGTTTCAAGGTCACCGGCTCTTTTTTGTGTCGGGGGTTTTTATAATTTTACCTATTATATATATTTTCTCGTATCTGCAACGGCAACAAATTAAATAAGAACAGCTCATGTCTGGTTTATGAATCGCCATTCTTGGAGGCTATTTTGATGACAGTTTACTACCTAAACAGTTTTCTTGCTTCGTTACTATAAAACACTCATAAATTCATAGTGAACAAAGATCGATCTGGAAATGTCCGGGTAAAAGGTGACCTGTTAAAACATGATGCTACATCTTCTCTACTTTTCTTGGTCTACAACAATATACTTCACGCCTATTATCCCCGAAGAATAAGATAGAGGTGTACCCTATAGTACATCCACATTTTGCCAGTTATGTTTAAGTCCCTTGTAATAGGGGTTAAGCCTATTGCCATCGACCGGGCAGAAAGCCAGACTCCGGGCTGCTACTGAGAAAATCCTGCTGGCAACACACTTTGCCCGACCTGGGAATCGAACACACGGCCTCATACTCGGCAGTAGCGCTTGCTACAACTAGACCAAACGAGGCAGTTGTTTTACAAGTAGAACCAAAAAAACTTATATCCAAGGATCACCACGGATGCAATGCATTATAACTCGTTACACAATTTCCTCTGTTTATAACAGAAGCCATGGATACACACTGTATTTATGAAATAGAGTCCAAACATAATTGTTTACCCATTTAGAATACAAACCAACTTCCTTGTTTACAAAACAACTGAAATGGCCGGAATTAAACTGTTCTAACCATATATTAATAGTCACGTGTTTATACTTAAATATTGTGTAAACGGCTTAAGTGAAGAAAGTTTTGGTAGTTTAAATTGTCATTGTTGGTCTTTACTAGACAAACTGGCTTGTGACAATAAACTATTAAACAGTGGTCAATATTATGTAGACAAAGAAAGTCATCATGTCAAACTGGCTTGTAATAATAACTAGGGAAGACTGAGCAACGTTGTTATGGACAAAGAACGTTTTATAGTCATTAGAGATGTGCGGGATAATTCAAAGTCAAAAGTCAAAGTCAAATCGTTTATTTCAAATAGGCACATACAAGGCACTTTTGAACGTCAAAATTTACAAAAAATAGAATTGATTCTAGTTGCCCCTTCCAAAAGGTAGTTTCGTATGGAGAAGAATGGGCAAGAAACTCCACCGTTACTCTTTTAAAAATGTTTTACAATATTATGTATACATAATAATTATGTGTGAAGACGATGCACCTAGAATAAAATTACTATACCACAATAGGTAAAAATAATTAAATATAACGCATGACAGGTAAATTAATTATGAGATAGATACATGGTGCTCATATATTTACAAATATTGAAAAATAAATGATGTTTCCAAAATTTCACAAGTAATAATTTAGTGTGTGAGTTAAAGTAGTTACGTAATATAAAAAACAATGTCATAAAAATTATAAACTATACAATTAAATTAGCAACCAGTTTGATTTTGTCTAGACTCAAGATTGTCCTATGGAGCAGGACCAGCATGTTTCCAAGCATTCTTATCTAGGATATAATCCTCTAATTTGTAATATGCTTGTTTACAAAGTGTACTTTTAATAATTTAATTTATTAATTAATTGCGTAGCACACTAACAGTAGGAATGGCTTTCATTTTGACAGTTCAACAACATTCATTGCGTTATTTACGTTGTATATGGATTAGCAATATCCTTAAAAAATATTCAGATTGTGATTGATAGTGTTTTACACAATTAGGGTGCTAGTGAAAATACTAAAACCACCGTGGCTAATTAGGATTTAGGTAGGTATAAGATTTTTTTTCCCTGACGATATTTTTAGCAGTTATCTCTTTAGTCTCCATCTGACATCCATATGCCCTGATCCTTTGGTGTGTGCTTGTATCAATAATTATAGTTGTAAAATGCAGATTTTGTCGTCCCCAAACTTGGATTTTCTTTACATAGAATTTCGCATTTCATCTTCACTCAGTTGCGGACTGAATGAGATTTTGAACAATCCAAATGTCTCTGTGGACTATTAATCACTAATGTAGTTATAGAATTCAATCATTTCAGTTAATCATCAGGTCACCTTTGTCATTAGACATGTCAGACACAAGTATCACCAAGTTCACTGGTCCTATGACTCAACATTCCAGTCCACGCTCAACAAGTCATCCAATGTTATATCCTCCATTAAATTGAGTATCAATCGAGTCACTAGACGCGGGAGAATTACGTAATTTTTTTGTTTAATTGTCGACGAGCGCGTGTTTATTAGCGACGCCCGTATTGGCGCGCTGTTACGCATGCGTAGTCGTTACGTGAACGCGCGCAACTCACGCGCAACTTCTATAGTAAAATGTCGTGATATAGGTAAGAAGAAAAGGCCAATGAGCGATAAGAAAAAAAAGAGATTTTATTGCACAGTTAATTTTACATACGTCCTTTTATTATAATCTGCATCTCTGAAAATGGTTTTATCATCATTGGTAGGTATAACACCAATCTCTTTATAGTCTTCTGTTTAATAATCTGGCATATCAATGACTGGTTGGACTTGCTTTGCCTCTGGTCATTATACTATGGACAGGAAGTGAATTTGTGATCAGAACTTCAGAATCCGAAAAGCGGGGTGATTGCGTAACACACTGAATAGTAGGAATGGCTTTAATTTTGACAGTTTAACAACATTAATTCCGTTATTTACGTTGCTGAGCAGACAAATTTTTCGAACATTTAAAGCAATGGATTAGCAATATCCCTCATAATGTCTCAGATTCTGATTGATAGTGTTTTACGCAATTAGGGTGCTGGTCTGAAGTGTATAAGCTATCACTTTTTGGTTGAGAAATGGGGATGATGTTATTCATCCTGAATTTAGCTCTACTGCCCTTGATCATCAACATAATCAGCGTATAATGTTCCCACTGCTGGGACACAGGCATCCTCTCCAAGACCGACCGCCCTTATACCAAGACAATTATAATGCTTCATATAGTAGGTACAGATCAGAAATTGTACGGAACACACCTTCTGTTTAAATACATTGGTGCCAAGAAACTAGTACGGCCCGCGGAACCGCCTGCTTTTTTGTTTCGTTATGTAAAGATATGGGGAAATGTGTGGATATGATAATTCTTGTGTGAATAGCGAAGGTGCAGCAGGTTCATAGTGGCTTGTTTAATCGTATTCAACATTGCTCAGGCGCAGCGTTGAGAAAATTACGTGGCCGGTGAAATACTATTAATTTGGAAGAGCAACGAAATGGTAGGAATATGTCTTTTGTGAAAGATGACACGGGTAGGAAGGAGGTGAACAGTGAATACTGACCCCTTATTAATAAACGCGGAGTGAAGTAGTCTGTCTAGCCTTTTCCAACTGTGTTGAAGTCAGCTTCCAGTCTACCAGACTTTGACTGCCTGTCTGACCTCCACAACCCAGCTGAATAACATGATACCCCTTGGTAAGACTGGTTCTCAAACATTTGGGCTTGCGGAGTAAAGTTATGCCAAACTTTAACATTTCTGTTCTAAAGTAACATCGCACAGACTCATTCATAAATCAAAATTAATCAATGCCAACGCTTATTTACTCCTTCTGCAAATATCCGTAGTATTTCATAATAAATTCAAAGCTAAATAAGGAACAAAATAAAGCCGTAAAATTATCTTCAGCTCATCTTTTGAGGAAGCAATGTTTCTTGAAAGAGAAATGTCACTCGCGGATGTCGAGGAAACTTATCATAATGTTCTATTGTGATTTTACAAGCTGTTTTATGTTTTACGATGTTTTGAAACATTAAATAAACTATTGGTGCTCAAACATGATGACGCATTTGCTTTTGCTGTTAATTTTATTGCAATACCTTCGATAATTAGTGGTAGAATATTCATTTCCCTGTGTTTTGAAATGTGGAAAATTCGTCTCTTGCACACATTTATTTTTGCTTTTTCCACTGCTTATCTTGGCTGACATTTACATAAATATAGCGTTTATTTATTTACTAACCAACTTACACTAAGAGAGAGAGAGAGAGCAGTGGTGGCCCAGTGGAATCGGCCCCGACTTACAAGATGTAGGTCGTGGGTTCGAACCCAGGCAGGCGCTTTACTTTGTGTAAATAATTTCATCACCACTGCTCTCAAAACGGTGAAGGAAAACATCGTGAGGAAACCGGCATGTCCTAGAACAAAACATTCGGAGACATGTGACATCCACCAATCCACACTGGGCCCGCGTGGTAAATTACAGCCCATTCCCTCTCAAAGAGAGGAGGCTTGAGTCCCAGCAGTGGGAACATTATAGGCTGATTATGTTACACTAAGAACTCTGCAAGCTGTTTCTTGCCCGTGATTTTCAATCCAAATTTGATGGGTTCATGTTGAAAAATCTTTTCATCCAAACTTCAAACCCTGTGGGTGCTTCTTCACCGACTGAAGGAGGGTATATAATTATTTTACTGCTTTACATAAACATTTATTTATTCAAATATACTTTAACTGTAGTCTTGTTCTTATTTAGTTCACTAAAATATTCTTGTTTACAAATTAAAACCCACATACATTCAGACAATCCCTCCTATCATGTATATAGGCCCATTTTTCTTGCAATATATCTTTCATCGATTGTAAGAGACATGAGTAATGGTTTCATTGCCACCAGCATGTACTCGTTATTAGATAATGATGTGTAGATTTCTACTGGCACGCAACAATGGACAAGTGTGTGGCAAGTTACTTGCTTTGAAACCTTTTATTAAAGGGCGTTTAGTAATGCATGGTCCCGGCTGGCATTTCTAGATCTTCGACAATCGTTACCGGTAGTCAGAAGCCCGAAAGTCTGTCAACCAGTCTTATCAAGGGAGATCATGTTACCCAGTTACTGGGTCAGACTGAAGCTAGTCAGGCTGAAGCTAGTCAGACTAAAGCTGGTCAGACTGAAGCTGATGATGATAAATTAAATGTAGGAGACATCAGGTCAAATAGGCAGTCGGTCTATGTAAATACTGGTATTCAGCTGCATTCGGTTAGACTGGAAGCTGACCTCAACATAGTTGGAAAAAGCCAGGCAGATCACGATGATAGTTGAGCAGAATGACAACAATTAAGTAGTAAGTATTCGAAAGTAACTCTCTCTGTATGTAACCTTTTCACGCCTAAACCGCAGAACGGATTTTGATACAATTTGACAAGGAGATAGATGGCTTCCTGGAGAAGTTCATAGGCTACTTTGTCCCTGTAGCACGTTCCCGTGGGATAATTTCTGACATCCACGCGGGCAATGCTGCGGTCAGAATCTAGTTATATATATAAATATCTATTAAGGCGCGGATATACGACTTTTAATGATTTCAAATTGAACATCACGTCTAAATGAATAGTCTTATTTGTTTGAAAAAAATATATGAAAAACTAGACTATTTTCTTTGTAATTTGATATATGAATATTTGAAATTATATTTTTATAACATAGTGTAATTAATTTGTAAAGTAATGTCTAACGCGAACACAAAATCGATAATCACGCAAAAACTATCGGGCGTATTTTCATGAAATCTGCACCATCTAAAAGTCAATTTAATTACCCAAATTTTTGTATACGGCTTTTATTTGTATTGTGTTTGATAAATCAAGGTGGGTTGTTTTTGCGAATAAACTTGATGCGCGTTGAAGCGGGGGCTATTACGGGCGATGGGCGGCAGTGCATCGCTGACCAATGTCCTGATAGAGGCTAACGCAATTTTATTCGCTTATAAGTTTCGCATGCTCCTCCCACTCGCTCATGGTCGCTGGCACTTATTGTCGCCTTAAGCTTGAAGCTGCGTTTAGAAGTTGCTTCTTTAGCATGCAAGCAAGTCAAACAAGTAATCAAGTATAAAAGAGTCTGCCTCAAATCAAATATACCGTGATTTGCCTAAAAGTTCACGTTCACAGTTAGGAGACAGTTCAAGGAAGGAAAATACTCATACAGTTCATATTATGATTCAGTAATTTTATCTGTACCTGTAAAAACATTATTGTACCGCTTGGCCAACCCATCACTCTTTCCTAACACACTCTTTAAATACCTCTAACAACGTCATTACAACTTCCTAGACATTTTTTCTCATATCAAATCACTTTCGTCACGCAAATAAAATCTAATTTCGTATTAATCATTTTTTCTCACAACTTTCACTATTATTTTCTTTCATTCAAACATTACTAGCGAACGTGTTCCTATTCTTTGACCTACAAAGATGGCGCTTTTAATATCGAAGCTATAATATTTATTAATCATATTTTTATGTTCAACTTTTTTTAGGCTGCGTTTACATTGGAGTTTTAAGTCAAGTCTAGATTACTGGACACATACAAACCCAATCAATGCTATTGAATAGTGGCAGCTACATACAATTAAATTTGTTTGTGCTAAGAGAGCAAAATTAGGTACTAAAATTAACTTGGTTGTTTCACGGAAACCACTCACCTAACTACCTACCTTCCCTATTAAATATTGTTTTAATCGCTTGGTTCACAGTCAGTTACTTGTTGAATTTAATCAGTAACTGCATTCCAAGAACAGCAAATACTAAGCTCTTCCTCCAGTGCTAGGGTCAGGTGGAACTGAAGCCATTTGCTTTGTAACACCCGATTGTATTCCAGTACTCGACCGCCAGTAATCCACCAACGTGAACGCAGCCTCACAACATTTTATTGCACAATGGTGATTTCAGCATGTTTAGAAGTGAAATGGTGTTGTTTTGTACAATCAGTTGAGAGGAACGGTCGTAACCACGATAATCAATACTGTTATTGCGTCGTAAAAAGTAACTACATTTTTTTAATACTCATTGGCTGTGTTGACAAGTATTTTATAAATACAGAAGTACCATTCTTTTGATACAGTCATATATTGCCACACACAGTAGCAAAATCCTGTCGATTTGAGTAAAAAAAAAAAACGGTAACTTTAGTTTTAGATTTTCAATTATCATTAAAATTTCTTGATACTTATGTCGGAGAAGCCGGACATGTCCGGAAAAATCCGTACGGATGGTAATTTTACCCACACACAGAGCAGAAGGCTGAATAACATGCGAGCACGGCTTTGAGTTCAGGAAGAATATTTTCTTGTTTCATGCTATTCAATGCGTCATTTCGCTAGATGAAGTTTTTTTTTGTTGTAGAAGAAACTTGCTTTCCTATGTTTTTTTCTGTACGCAAACGGTATTTCGTGGTAATGTATTATATTACTCAACGCAGCGCAATGCAACATGTTTTAATAACATTTCTGTGAACTGAAATTATTGTAATAAAATCCCATAAGTATTTAATCATTTATTAATTTGTTTAGTATTCGGAAAATGCGATCTGCACCCTAATTGTCTAACACGCTATCAATCAGAATTTTAGTCATTTTGAAGCCTATTGCTTCATATGTTCGAAAAATTTGTCTGCTCAACAACGTAAATAACGCAATGAATGTTGTTGAACTGGCAAAATGAAAGACATCGCTACTGTTAGTGTGTTAAGGCTCCCAAAGACAGACGCGACGCGACTCTTGTAGAACCATTTCCATAAAGTTTTCAAAGAAATTGTTCTATTAGAGTCGCGTCGCGCCTGTTTGCGGGAGCGTTTACGCAATTACCCCACTGATATAGTGCTGAAGAGTTGCTTGATATTATGATATTAATTAGTTAATGTCGCGCTTGTTTATAATTTCTAACGTGGCGATATTAGCGTGGACGTGCACGACATCCCGATAGGGAATCCCCACAGGGAAGTAAAATGTATGGAAATAATAGACGCCCTAAAGGACTTTATAGGTAATTAATTTGAAGAACTAGAGTACATGTATTTTTTTAAATAATTTTTCGTAATAATTTACTAAAAAAACTTTAAATTACTATTGATATAGTGTGAACAGACAATTTGTGTGGCATAAAGGCTTCCACAAACAGGCGCGACGCGACAGCCCGACACAAAGGCGTCGCCCGTCGCCCGGCACTCGGTGCCGTTGAGTCACACAGTCGCGTCGCGCCAGTGTGCACGAGCCTTAAATCAACGATTTGGTACCCCATTGCATTCACGTCCTTGATCTTTTCACATAATATATTGCTTAAAGTTATTCATTGCTATAAAAATACAACCACAATACCAGCCTCGGTATTCACAAAAACCATATTACAAAAGACATGCAATCAAGCCGAATCGGGACTGGTTATTAATGTAAATTATGTTTTAATTATACACCATTAAATATTATTTCATTGCATCTTTTAACACCATACTTCGCTGCAAATGTTGGCCATGCATACACCAGCATTGTTGCAAATGTTTACCAAACTTTTACATTCAACACTTCAAGAAAGAATGTGTGTCGAATTACCGCCAATGTTGGCCATATTAGAACAATCATTATTAACTTCTATATAAAACTGTAATAGAGGTGTTTAATGGTGTGCAAGACTGTGATTTATATAGAGTACTAGCTTCTGCCCGCGGCTTCACCCGCGTGAATGTCGGAAATTATCTCACGGGAACACGCTACCAGAACAAAAAGTAGCCTATGTCCTTCCCCAGGATGCCATCTTTCTCCTTGCCAAATTTTATAGTATAGTATTCTATAATTGCATAGCACATGTGTGAGTACTATGTACCTACTATAAAGCTACCATTTACTAGGTTTTTCTTTCATTGACTTGAATGTGCCCTCGCGGCTGAGACTTTGTCATGTTCACTCAAATGTCTCGCTGGTGGTGGCGTGTGTGTTGGATCATTAAGTTCCCTTCAAAATGGTTGAGCTGAATGGTGCTGATCCATGCGTCATGTTCGTGAACGGGCGCCGTCAGTAGGGTCTGGTCATTTCTTAGCTGCCACGGCTTATTTTAATTTAATTTAATATTTGAATTGTTTTTGTCTTTTTATTATAGACGCTTTTAACGTTGTGCATCGTTCTCACATATATAATTTCATCATTAACGTTGTAATCAATATTTTGTAACCATATTTGATTTAAAAGAGTGTCCATGGAGTTTCTTGCCCGTTCATCTCCATAAGTACCTACTACGCTTTGGAATGGGCAACTAGCTTCATCTTTCTGACTGACCGACCCCTTGACAATTCAAAAGTGGCTGTAATTGGTTTACTTGAAATAAATACTTTTGAGTTTCAGTTTGAGTTTTATCGAAATCCGTTCAGTGGTTTAAGCGTGAACAAGTAACATACAGACAGAGTTACTTTCGAATTTATTATTATATATATTAGTATGGATTATAAGTAACAGACCAGACACTAATGCTGGTTTTATAACGATGTACTTTGATGTAAATATGCCTGTTAGCGGTGAACAGCTCCATTTTATTTGTGTTGAAATCGTTAGTCATAATCTTGTTGAAGTCGCTCCATTAGGTAAGAAATTATTGATGGTTCTGCTAGGAATTACCAACAACTGTTTCCTAACTAAGCTTTGTACCGATTTTGTTTATAAAAATGTATTTTAAATAGTTTATGATGACTTATTATCAACGTAACCAAAAGCAGAAATAGAAATTAAATCGCGTTTGATAAGGATTATTATTTTTTTCACGCTATTTTGATTCCTCCAAAAATTTTCCTAACGGTTTATGAGCTTTGACATTTTGGAAAATTATTAATTAAAATGAAGATTTATTTAGAATAAGAATAAGAAAGAAAGAAAGAAAGAAAGAAAAATATTTTATTTGGAACACGCACAGGAAATACAGTGTAAAAAATTAAATAAAAAAGGAGCATTTAAAACTAACAAAATTAACAATAAAAAAACAATAAACAATTAATAAAAAATAAAAAAATAAACCTGTGCGAGGCCAAAAAGGCTCCTATCTCAGCATAAAGCTGCGATATTTAAAAAATAAGTACCGCAGCGCTGGTATTCTGATAGGGCCCGTTGTGATGCCACGGACACACATACGGACATCCTTATATCCCACTAGGGGCTATTGATAAATAAAATTTTAAAATAAAATACTAATAAGAAGATAAATCAATACAAAATTGTTTAGAAAACAAATATAAATAAATAAAAACCATGATCATGTATGTGTCTAAAGATCGAACCACGCCCGACGCTCCAACATCATAAACATAGATTATAATATACAAGCTAAAACTAAAATATATATACATACTATTTACAAGTGTATAATGTAAGGGAAGAGCTCATAGGGCATCAAAAAATTCGTCCGCATCGCTGTCAATGGGACAAGTGCCCAAAAGGCTGGCGGCATTGCCACGTTGGATGGCAATGCTGATTCTTTGGGCTAAAAATAGGCCAGCCCTCTGGTCGTGTGAAGAGTCGACCAACCGCTTGGCGATGTCCCGAAATACTTTATGAGCACTATGACCCCAAGGCCCTAGTGTTTCAACCCCAAACGGCTCAAACATATAGTTTCCAATAAGGTTGTTATACTTGCGCCGTTTGAGGTTTTCTGCTCCTACAGCAGCCGCCCCAGCACAGCCCGCCGTGCTAGGAAGATGGGATGGCGCGAGGGTGTCAACACAAGTCGCATCCCACACCAAAGGCCTACCCAACTTCCAAGGCATTATGGTCATTCCATCTGGCCTCTTCCCATCGTCACGTGCCAAGCCATTGGGTTCTAAAACAGCTGGCACCCCGGCGGTGACAAGAGCCCGACGGATGATGTCATTAATGCTGGCGTGACGTGCCATCCGACCAGCGCTCTTGCTGCAGGATAGGCCGTGGTGTCCGAGGCGGTCGACTGCTTCACCACATTGACAGCGATGCGGAGCCCCGCAAGGAGCGCCTAGTCGTAAACACGTAGCGAGCCGGAATGTAGTATCACCCAGCAAAGTGCCTATGTTGGGTGACTGAAGTAAATGAAGTCGGTTAATGAGTCACTCACTGTTTCATACTTTAAAAGGTCCAGCCGACTATCATGACATTTCCAAAAATTATTTAAAAAAAACCAGCTGTTATGTCAAGTTCAGTTCTGTCATTGATTCTACATTAACATTAATTAATCTAAATTAGAGAGCCATAATATAAAGTACCTTCTCGAAGGTTTAGTAGTCGCAAACGCTACCGCTGAGCATGAGGTCCTGGGTTCGATTCTCGGGTCGGGCAAAGTGTTATTGGGTTTTTCCATCTGGAACTTCTCGGATTCGTGCCCGGTTCATGGCAATAGGGTCGCTCCCTATTACATGGGACTTAAACATAACTGGCGAAATGTGGGTGTACTATAGGTACACCTCTGCCTTACCCTTCGGGAAATATAGGTGATGTTATGTATGTAGAAAGTCATAATACTTACAAAGTACAGTTGGGCTAAATTTTATGAGCCCTCTGAACGTAGGTCCGAGAACTAAACCGCGCATGGTGCAGTCGAGTGAGAGTGAGGGAGTTCCCTCTGACACCTATATTATGCGTGCCACTCGCGTGCCACTTCCGAGAGCTCATACAGTTTCGCACGAGTCAATATGATCTTAATTATTTTGCATTAAAAAGTGCTTCACTTGGTTTTATCTCAGTGAGTCAATAGGTAAAAGCTGGTCTATTCGGAAAAACCTCACAGAGAAAAATAAAATTGGTGCAGTGATAAACCTTACAAATATGGATTACACTCAAATAGTAAATACACTCGAGAGCAATGAATCCGGGTCACTTAAAGAATCCTAAAAATCTCGGAAACTAAAAATGCTAGGTTAATGCAATAAATTGTATTTAATAGACAATGTAATACTCCTTAAATTAAGGTATTAAAACTTCTTAGTTATTGTAAAGTTATATCATAAAAAAATCAAATTTGAAAAAGGGCCACTTTCGAAGATGGAACTACGAAATTACAGCATTTGGTTTTGCTTTTGTTTGTAATCTGTCATTTATGTGGGTACATAAACCATGTTGATAGTGCTCTATATTCATTATTCAAGCTGAAATTATGTCGCTTACGCCTGAAGAATGCACCAGAATACTTACAATGCTGGAAACCGGCCGGAGTCAGCGCGATACAGCCAGGACTGTCGGTGTGTCGCTGTCAACAGTACAAAGAGTTCTCCGACGTTACGAAGAAACTGGTTCTAACCTACGCAGACCAGGAACGGGCAGAACCAGGTGTACCACAGCACGAGAAGACCGATACTTGGTGAACACCATGCTTCGAAATCGCTTTCTCACAGGAACTGAACTCACAAATCAGTTTCGACGCCTCGGAGGAAGTAACCCAAGTGCATGGACAGTAAGACGTCGGCTTGCTGAATCTAACTTAAAACCCCTTAGACCTGCAAACGGCCCTAAACTGGAGCGTGGGCATCGTATTTCAAGACTAAGATATGCCCAGAGCCACGTAAATTGGAGTATTGAAGATTGGTCAAAAGTTATGTTCTCCGACGAATCAAAATTTATGCTCTACAAGCACGATGGAAGACACAGAGTGTATCGAAGACCAGGGGAAAGATTCAAGCAAGCATGCATCGAAGAAAAAGTAGCCTACGGTGGTGGGTCTGTACTTGTGTGGGCCGGAATTTCTTCTGAAAGTCGCACAGAGCTGGTGATCATAGAAAACGGCTCTTTAACTAGCGTAAGATATGTGGAAGAAATCCTCAATGATCACGTTGGTCCATTTATGGTCAATTTAGGTGAGGATGCTATATTTATGCATGACAATGCCCGACCTCATACAGGTAGGATTGTGAATGACTACCTTCAAGAGATGAACATTACTCGTATGGAGTGGCCAGCGCGCAGCCCGGATATCAACCCGATCGAGCATGCTTGGGACGAGCTAGGCAGATGCGTAAAACAACGAAACCCTCCCCCAATCACGCTTCGTGAGCTCAAAATTGCTCTCACAGAGGAATGGGAGAATATTCCCCAAAATCGTATAAGGAACTTGGTGTACAGCATGCCAAACCGCGTAAACGCAGTAATGGAAGCACGAGGAGTCAATACGAAGTATTAAAATTCAAGAAAATCGTAATAAAGTTCAAAAATTTCATGTTTCCTATTTTTGTTTTAAGGAGAGATCAGCAGTTTTTTTCTTTATGTAATTTTGTGTTAATAAAATGTATGGTGACTCATATTTTTTTTACTTTCATTTAAGGAGTATTACATTGTCTATTAAATACAATTTATTGCATTAACCTATCATTTTTAGTTTCCGAGATTTTTAACATTCTTTAAGTGACCCGGATTCATTGCTCTCGAGTGTAGTTAAAATATGTTTTATAATCAGATTCATTCAGGAATGTAATTATTAATAAATGATACCAAATGGCCAGTGTTTTGTTGTTGAGAGAAAGTGGACTGTCATCATCTGATGCTGGATTGACATTATTGACAGCTCACGTCAAGCTCACTTCTCTTAATTTTTCACGGTGATACGTTTACAGACTATCACTCGAGATCCTTGTAAGAATTACAGGTGCCACTCCAACCTTAATGAACAACCAAAAAAAGACACATCCATGATACTACAACTAATTCCGATCTTATGTCAACACGTGTAGGTACTCAAAATGAATCACCGACCACCGTAGTCACCTTCAAGGCTCGAGTGGATTCCGATATAAACACCGGTGACTAATCGTCTTAATAACTCGTATTGTATAATCGTTATAACGAGTATTGTTTATTCATCTAAGAAATTGGGTACGAAATGAAATAACGGTTTCTTGAGTAAAATACTTCTTCTTTTTATTATAACTTTCTTCAGCTTCGTAAAAAAATAAGTATGCAACTTAGTTTTTGTATATATCCTTCTTCGTAATCCGTTCACCCTTCACTCTATCACTCTCTACTCCCCCTTTCACTCAATGCTTCGTTCATAAACGCATCACACTCATTCCGTTCAGAAACACCGGTAACATTTTTTTTTTGTATTTGAACTTGTCAATAGATTATTGATTATATTTTTTTAAGGAATTTGGTAGTAATTTTGAAGGAAAATTGCGAATAGGACATCATTGTTTAGTCAAAGTTAAACAATTTATTTCAAATAGGCACATAAAATACACTTTTGAACGTCAAAATTTACAAGAAAATAGAATTGATTCTAGTTGCCCCTTTCAAAAGGTAGTTTCGCGTGGAGAAGAATGGAATAAATACATCACTCAAAGGGGATTACATACGAGAGCATCTCCAAAATATCGCCGTTTTTAAACGGATTTTCCAATAAGTTTCCGATCTTATATCACTAGGTCTGCCAAAAGACTTAATCACTGGAAAAGATGACTTCATTAAACCCTCGTACTACACCGGTAGAGCGGAACTCGCGAATGTCTTGCGCCGATTCTGATGCGCGTGCGCCGATGCGACCCGACCGTGCCCCTGTACCGTTATGACGTCGCCGCAGCACTGTGGTAATATTACTGCAGCGAATTGCTTGGTAGTTTGAAAGTAAAATTTGTACTCTGTCAGTGAGTTGTTGAAAACTCGGGGGTTCTTAAGGTTCAGTACGAATTCCTCTAACCTCATTAGGTGGGTTAAACAGGTTTCTTTCTTAAACACTGACTAAATTCCAGTTCCTAAAAGCCCCATTGTTAAACCTGAAGATAAATCGACTTTTGGTAATCAGGGTTGTCTTGCCGCGGAAAGCCAAATTATCCTTGCGTCCTCGTTACCAATCGAACCTTTAGCATCTGTAACATGTAGAACCTGATCCCCGAGCTGACTAAACTGCAGGCCATACCTGTTAAGTACTTCGTGGGAGCAGTAAAACATTAATGCTTATCCGCATTTCCTTGTACACAACCTAAAAATCGGAAAGGGCAATTCATAATAATTTTCATAATAGATTAAAGGCAGGCGGTTTCATTAACAGCACTTGTGCTTAATTTTCATTCTTGGGAACCATTCTCATTTGCATTTAATTTCCTCTTGCGGCTAAACGGAACGAATCAGCCATTTTGATTCATGTATTGAGGGCGATACTACGACGATTAAAGCAGTTTAATTAGTAGAAAATTATTTAATATTCATAATTTCATCCATCTTTCTCGTCTTTTTGAATGAAAACGACGCATCAAGTTTCCAATTAAATCTTCAATTGATTTTTGTAGGCCTTTCAACCTGCTTTGAAATACATCTTCGTATTGAAGATGTATTATGGTGCAGTTTCAAATAAAAACAATATTGCTAAAATATGTAAAATATATATACTTATTTATAAAAGTATTGTAGCTTTATGGGCCTGTGATAAGGAAGATAAAGGAGTATTTGAAGAGTTTTAAGTGTGAATAGGGATGAAAAAAAGGGGCAGACCAAAGAAAGTAAGGATGATTTTGTGAAAGACGATATGGCTAGAAAGGTAGTGGACACTGAAATAGTTGGTAGAGATTTATAGAAAAAGACATACAACGCCGCCGGCATCAAGGATAATGGGGCCATAATAGAAGGATGATGTTAAAGCAACCCCGTCTTCATTCAGTATTAAGTTGTAAGCCTTCCTCAGAAAATTTACCTAAACGAAATCGAAAATCCTATCAAAATCCGGCAAGAGATTAGAAGTGCGACGCGAATTCGCGTAGCACTTCTAACCTAACAAGTAATAACAACAAAAACAACAACAAGTAATTACTTGTTTTACACAATTCAAAGATAAAGAAGTAATCATTTCAGCGTATTGTAATTTCAAATAAAACTACCTAATAAATACTTTGCACGAGTAGGAATGTAGTAAAGACAAAATGCATCGTAAAACAGTAGCCAATACTAATTACTAAACAAAAAGCCACGGTAGATCCCCATTTACGACCAACGAATGACGGATATATACCAGTCTCAATAACAGTAACTTACATGGTGGTGCCATAAAATATTATGGAACCATAAGTAAAAGTGTGTCTCAATAGTTTATGGTTCTACGTAGTAATATACGTTATGTAATTGATTAGCGTTATGAAACTATTAGAAATTCTTGTTATCATGGGAAATTGATAGCTTTCGTTTTTGGACTCTGGCTTTTTCGTAATAGTCGGTTATTGAAATAGATGTCGTGTGAATTTATTTTGCAAACAATAATTAATTGATCCCAAGAAAATATTCTAAATATATCCTTTGGATCAATTATTGTTATTGAACTCTTTGGCATATCATCAATTAATGAGTTCGGTTTATCGCAGTCCATTGCTGGACAAAGATCTTTCCAAATTTTTTCTTCACCTTTTGACTCTGTGTTTTATTATCATATTTTAAAAATCTGTGCACATCTTGCTTGCACTTACACAAACATGACTTAAACAATTTGGCAATTTTGGTAAACATGATTCAAATTCAATTGATGACGCAGCTATGACGGTTCTATTTCCGCCCGACCTTGTGGCTACTTTACAAAATTCTTACCCGTAAATCGGATATTGGGTTCGAACCTGCCCTTGGAAATCAGATGGACCATGACGCGACACAATACCTTATTGTACCAACCTACCTTTGCAGTTTGACAAATAGAAGTTTCATTGAATAATTTTAGTAGCGGTCATTGTATGTACACGTTCAATGATGTTTTTTTAGTTTTACCAAGGATTTAATGATCCTGAACTTTTTATGAGGGACGCGTTTTTTTTTAATCCAGAATATATAGCTGCACTACCGTGAATTTAGAAATGAATCGAGAGTGATTCAATGGTCAAATTATTATTATACAAAACCGTTAGGGTTAGCGGAATGTCAATTTGTGTTAGATATATCCTCTTATCACATATATCGCGAAATTTGAGCCCGAGAACGCTTATATTTCGCGACTGTGCGACAGTTTGTGACCCAACAGCTACATAAAAAGATAATGCCAGTTTAGATAAAAGTTCTAAGCACAACAATATTGACCTATTGGCCTACTCCACTTATCTAAAAACAATACGATATTATATAGATAACACAATAAACAATAATCACTTTTGTTCTTTCAATTCAATCGATATCTTGTAAAGTGCGTATCATCTGTTAAACTCGAACGTATTTTGGCTGTTTGTTTCCAAACATTCAAATAGTTTTTGCCTTTATCTTTTGTGTATTCTATCTTTTATCATTATTGAAACTGCTGAAACACCTTATCCATCGCATTGATACCCTTTTGACGCAACGCAATCCTTTAATCCGTTCCTCCATTAATTTTGCCCATTTTCGGAAAGCCTCATCAAGTCTCCGGCTGCCACTTTGACATTATATTGACGTTTCCTACATGAACTCGGTTACCGTTGCCACGACATACCAAACAGGTGCACACTTTTCTTCCGAATTCCTCACAACTGGTGAAAGACCCAAGTTTGTCACGACCGGCCGCTTAAGTAGTAAACCATGAAACGCAACTTCGAGTACCTACACACCATTTCCAGTTTTACCGCAAATATGAAAGCAGAGGCAAACAGTGCTAACCATGGCTTGTGGGCCGAAGTCGAGGGAGAAAGGTACCTTTAATCTCATTAGAGGCTGATGGTAATTCTTTTATGTCATTGGTGGTGGTCCTTGTAAAAGTAGTGTGGTGTGAGTGTATGGGAGAAGCGATTTTTGTATGTATTTTTGGTTTTGTGTGAGGATATATCAACCCGTGGAGAAAAGTACAGCCAGTCTTCAAATTGGTCACCATTGGCGAATCCTCGAGTCTGAGGCTCAGCCTGCTCAGCTATTCGCAGAGCCCCAGATTCAAGGATTCGCCGTACGCAATCCGAGTGTCTTGACTGTTTTATTGGAACACCAAATGCACCTATTGCAACACTACCTTCATCATTACGCGTTTGATTGCTACTGATAATACAATTTCATTCTTCGAAGTATTAATGGTCTGCACCACTTGTACAGTACACTTCATGCTAGCTGCCCAAAAAAGTTGGTGCTCGTTCGTAACTCATGCATTACCGATGTAAATGCTTCCCCTCCCTGGCTTGGCTTATTCTGGAACTCATTAGTATTAATAATGTAAATAAGCAGTTTTCATTTCAATGTCAATAATCGTATAATATGCACACACGAACGTATATAATGTATGACCTGCAATCACGAATGAATGTTTAAAAGTAATCAATCATCAAATAATTGTCATTGCATTCATGAAAAATATACCTACCATTACCATAAACTTGCGTGTTTCATTGTTTGTTTATTCATGAAACGAATTGATTTAAACACCACCTGTTTAAAGCATGTATTTGAGGGAATTAATGCGGTTTCAATGACGTTCTTAAAGCCGATAAATCTAACTTTCCGTTGGCGTCTTTGTACTTTGTAGTGATGACTGCATTTAGACATTTTGTAATTGTATATAAATCTTTTGAGTTAAAAGATTGTTGTTAAGGCGGAACCTTCAGGGTAGCCCGCGAAATTAAAATTTTCTTACGTTTTTTTGCAACTGCAGGTCATTTTCAGGTTGTATTTTCATTAAAATATGAATCGCGACCGTAACAAATATGGCTTTACAGAATTATAATCATTAGAATCAGCAATACATCTCTCTAAGTTCATATTACTGTATTGAATGACTATTTTATGAAATCATGACATTTGACGCCAATTCTAACTTAAGGAGTTGTATTGCTGATTCTAATGATTATAATTCTGTAAAGCCATATTTGTTACGGTCGCGAATCATATTTTAATCAAAATACAACCTGACAGTGACCTGCACATTGCAAAAAAACGTATCAAAATTTGAATTTCGCGGGCTACCTTAGCGCATCCCCCTTAAGTAATGTCTGTTTATGTAAAGAATAATAAGGGTAGGGTTAAGAAAAGTGCTGTCTCGCTAGAAAGTATGTCAGACAATTTGGGGGTTCTAGAGGGTCTTCTTAACCCTCCACACCATTTTTTTTGCCGTGAAGTTTCTAGATTAATTCCTCTGACTTAATCTAGTTACTTCACGACATGCTCGTTTACCACTTATAACTTAAACCACTGCCAATACACAAACAATGACCGTAGCGTCCGTGCGCACGCGCATAATGCGCGGAGCCGAACACAACGAGTGTGTTGACAGGTGACACGAGACATCTACCGGTTTACGAACGAAACTAATGGCTTGACAAATTACTCTAAGCTGCCGCGATTACGTCATTTAATGACAGAAAAGGGCTTTTTATGTAATTGTGTTACTTTTATGAAGTGAAGTTACACATAAGAGCACTTACATGCGTGCGCATTAGAGATATAAACCTAGTATGTATAGGTACCTACACCAAAGGCAGTTCTCATTCATAAATATGGTGGTAATTAAAATAAGTCTCGAATGACAGATCGATGTTCTTAGAATGAAAGACGGACACCGAATGTCTTGGTTGTGTTTTTATCGCAAAATTAAAGAGTACATGCTTAATTAATTAATCAGCATTGTTAAGAAAACAAAAAGGAAAGAAATTACATACTTTTAGGATCGGTACCCAGAGGATGCCAACGGAACCCTAATAGTTAGCCAACGCTGTCCGTTCGTCCGTCTGTCAGTCAGCGGGCTATATCTCAAGAACCGTAAGAGTCAGACAGTCGAAATGTTCACTGGGTGTGTATTTCTATTGCCGCAAAAATTAAAGAGGGTCGCCATACAAGAAACGTGTTAAAAAAACTTTGTTAAATATTATACGGAACCGTTCGTGTGCGACTCTCGACTTGCCGGTTTTTTATGGTTTTAGAACAAATAAAAACTTTTTTACAAAAAAACAACCGACTTCCAAAAAAAACACTAAAAGACGTGAAAAATAACTTTAATTTCGGAAGTCGGTGTCCGGTTTTGTATTTTCGTTTTTGGTCACCGACTTCCGAAATTAAAGTTATTTTTCACGTCTTTTAGTGTTTTTTTTGGAAGTCGGTTGTTTTTTTGTAAAAAAGTTTTTATTTTTCACTTTTTAGTTGCGGTACCTACCCCACACAAACTCGTATACCACTACTTGGTGTGTAAATAACAGTGACAGGAAATTATTAACACATCATCCATATAAACTAAGTGGAAAAAATATGCAATATTAAAGATAACTCAAAAACTACTGGTCAGACCTTGATCAAATTTAAATGGGACCACATGTGAAGCACCAGCTATCAAATAAAAAAAGAATCATCCAAATCGGTTTACCCAGAAAAAAGTTATGAGCTAACACACATAAAAAAAAAAAAAAAAAAAAAAAAAAAAAAAACATACAGACGAATTGAGAACCTCCTCCTTTTTGTGAAGTCGGTTAAAAATAGGACACCTTTCATTACTTATGACTAGGAAGTTCCTATATTCCGTTATTAGTTCTTAACATACATTATTGTCCGTTTTTTTTTGGGTCTAATACGGCGCCCGTGAATTTATTGACACATAAACTCTTAGATCGGGCTTCCAAACCGCGGACGGACGCAAGAATACTTATTCCTAAAAAAAGAATGAAGTAAAATTTATTTTCCTTTTGTAGCACAGACTTTCTAGTCTAAAGCTGTTCTATCGAAATATTTTAATCACATATCTTCGATACTGGATGGCTGTTAATTGCGGCCCGTTCTCAGTGATTATAGTGATGCCGTTTACTAAGCACCACATCTTGCCGGAGAACCAGCGGTTATGGTACAAGCTATGTTTTGAATGCGCTTATTGCGAAGATATATGATTATTTGTATCGGGATTTGTGTGCTGTAGAAATGTAGAGTAATCTATGTATTTGCTTTCTAAATACACACACTCTCATACACACACACATACTGATACTAACCCTAGAATAAGTAAAAACCGATTAAGTTTTTTTCCTGGTTTTATATAGCTTACCGCATTTATGTACGAGCGCATAATCTGGTTTAAATGTAACTGCTTCCAAAGGGATGGAGACCTGGTGTCCTGAAATACAGGCCTTACGTCTAGCTTAGGCACCAGTCTCCCACAGTATAATTTGTTCTTAATAAATAGAAAATGTACTTATATAATGTGGTGAGAAATAAATCATTATAATAATAATAAATAATAAAACTGTTCTAGTAGGGATGTAGGGTGTTGGAGAAATCACTTTCCTGGCCCAATCCCAATTTATTTGGATTCGATGCAGCATGTCTTTTCTTCCATATCCCTATCTATCTCAGTTGGCCGTCATCTCAATACTCACAGTCTTTCAGCCATAGGGCATTGAAAAGCTTTTGTTATTATTAATAGTTTTATTTTTTCAGAATATTCATCAAATAATACTTTTTTTTTTTTTGTTTTCATTATAAGCTTAATGCCAAAAACTGTGTCCAAATATTATTTGTGTGCATAGTCTCTCGTACACGCGACAATTTTGCGTAAAATGGTAAAGCGGCTTTATGAAAGCAATATACCTCTCGTGAACAACAAAGCCGGAGATCCTATATGTCTATAGTCTATTGATGAATATAGGTACTGGATTCATTTCAGAGTTCTCTGACTCCAATTTGATGGGGTCTCCATTCACGGACCTGTAGTGATTAATGGCCGTCACTACTGATCAGCGATAGCAACCTTTCATAGATTTAGGTTAAACATAGTGACAACACACTAAATCCAAACTCAAACTCTAAAGAAATTATAAAATACATTTTTCAATTAAACTTTTTACAAGCACTTTTGAATAGTTAAAGAGTCAGTCAGTTAGCCAGAAAGTTCAAGCTAGTTGCACAATCTAAAACGTAGATCTCTATGAAGAAGAACGGGCAAGAAACTCTAAGGACACTCTTTAAATCAAGATATTACAAATCATGAAAACAATGTCATGTATCCATGTGATGTTCATCAATTTGCAAGTCTTCTGTTCCTCTATAACGATCCCATGTAGCAAATGAAATTTTGATCAACTGTAAAATCCAACAAGATAATACTTATGTACTTATATAAGCTAACAGTCTTAAAATAACAATATAATACGGACATGTATATAAAAAGGAGGGCAAAGAATCATAGAGCATCGCTGTCAACAGGAAAAGTGCCCCAAAAATGCTGATTATTTAGCTAAAAAATAGGCCAGCCCTCTGGTCACGTGAAGAATCGACCACCCGCACCCTGATTGCATAACATTTTATCTACAGATCGAGCGATTTGTCTGCTCAACAACGTAAATAACGCGATTAATGTTGTAACTGTCAAAATGAAAGCCATTGCTACTGTTAGTGTTTTACGCAATGATCCTGCTGCTTGGCGATGTCTCCAAAAACCAAGTGGGCCTTCCGACACCATGGCACTAGTGTAATAAGCAAGTTATAAGCAGGGATTGAAAAGGTTCCTATAATACTGGTAAAGAACCGGTATTTAGTGGTTCCGTTACTAGAACCCGAACCGGAACAGGAACCTAAATTGGAACCTTTAAGAACCTTTATTTTACCGGTTCTGCTTCAAAGCGAGTTCGAACCAGTTCATACAATGCCGTTTAGCGCAGGTCGAAGCTTTGTACGATAACAGCGAGGTACGGGCGGCCGCTGGCAGTTGAAGAGGTTGGAGTTTTTGTGAGAGGGGACAGCGGCACTTTTGCTTTGATAGATCCTGTGGTAGTTAATTTTGTAGAGAACCTTTAAATCGGAGGGTACGGAACCGGTATATTGAAATATTTATTAGGAACTGGTACTTTAGAACCAGCACCAAACCGGAACCGTACCTAAAAGAAGAACCGAAATGAAGAACTGGAACCCAACGTATAAGTGGTATATTATATCAAATTAGAATGAACAAAGACTGCATTAAATATACCAAAATTAGGCTCCTACAGATGTCAGAAACAGGTGCGAATATTAAAGAAAAAACTCCTCTAGTCTCCTTGTTACAATAATGAATGGTAAACGTTTGATAACGGTGGCAGGTAGCCCCACCTGTCGTGTGCGTTGGCGCGTGGCAGACATGTGGTAAGCATCCGCCAGACTCATAGTTGAACGTAATCTGTTGTCTTTGTTACGGGGAAGGTCAGGTGCGTATAATACTTGTAAATTTAGACGCGTGTGTGAAAAATTGGATAGATTTGAAAGCAACGGAGCTATCTTGGATTGGCACGTGTCGTTTTGGAATAAAATAAAAACCCTAAACTCAATCGAAAATCATTTTCCAACTACGTTTTTGTTTTTGTTTTCCAACGTACCTATATGAATATTTTAGTTGACAGCTAACTGAGCATTACCTATCAAATATATTAAAATAGTTTCCGACTGAGAAATCGCTGTATTAATAAAATATATCTATTGTTAAAAGTGTATGTTTTAATTATACGAAGACTATTATGGCTTCACTACATTTAATTAACCACATACACTATTTATGCAGAAGTTCAATTCACAAACAGTGCTCGCGCAAGTAATCTGACAAAATTTTTGCCTGCCGATGGTTAGTGCTCGAAACACGTCTATTCCAAAAAAAAAGCGGCCAAGTGTGAGTCTGTGTAACGAAGGGCATACGAAGGTTTCCGTACCACCGTACAATATTTAACACTACTTATTTTTCTTAATACTTTAGTAAAAGAAATGAAAAAAAAATACGCCGCAAAAACACGATTCTTATTTGGGGACCCCTTTAATTTTAAACTTTATTTTATTTTTTGTTATAGCGGTGTCATAGTAGTACACACTGTGAAAATTTCAAGTGTCTACCTATTACGGTTCATGAGATACAGCCCGCTGACAGACAGACGGATAACGGACAGCGGAGGCTTAGAAATAGGGTTCTGTTGGCAGCCTTTGGGTACGGATCCCTAAAAATTAAGAATTGCTTGCAATTATCATGCTTGATAAAAATTAGTTGTCACTTAAACCAAAGGAAATTATTGAATGATTTGGTGACCAAGTGATATTTTAACTTTAATTCTTGTAGATAAAACGGCATGGTGTACCTTGGCTTGAGTCCACTCCTTTTATTTGTTTCTTTTCTTTATTTAGTCTGAGTCAGTATCTGACTGTTGTGTCCAGTTTGCATTAAGAATGATTTTGTAGAATGGTCCTTCGGTACTTTGTCTTCATAGGAAAATTGTAATTATGAGGAAAATTATGTGCGTAAGAAAGAAAGAAAGAAAGAAAAATAGGTTTAAGCTTTAATTCCTATTCAATTGATTGTGTACGAGATATTATCTCAGATGTTCCTGAAACAATTTTTTATCTCCCATCATCGTGATTTTTGGATATATTTATTTAAATTACTCATAATAACTAGGAAAAATCGTGAAAAAAAATACAGCTTTTCCGGGAGAGCCAGGAACAGGTGGCCTTTTCGTAATATAAGGGTCGTATGCATGTAAGGTGGTCTAATAAGGAAACAAAGTATTATTTTATCAGTATTTAATCAATTTAGATGAAAATAAATACATAATTACGGAGCTATATTATCATATTAAAGATAAACACATAATAGAATCCAAAAAACATGGGTGAAACATGTTATGTAAATGAATTTTACAGTTGTGACAAATGAAAAAGATTTTTCCTTTGTATCAACCACAAGTTATCAGTCAACCCCATCATACTGAAATCATTCTCGATGCGACCAGTAGGTCTCATCGAGAATCATCTCGGTGTCATTCTTGTGTCCTAAGTAGGACAGCGATAAGAAAGGACTCATCGCCTTTTTTGTGGGTTTCGGACAAACCCTTTCCTAATGATTTACGAAGAGTTAGGTGATCGTATCCTTCGCCGTTCCGTCTTTATAGCTGCCACGCATTATGTACAGCCCTATCTGGTCAATGGCAGAAATAGTCGTTTTATCTTTGGTGGCCCATGGCTGAGTTTTGTAGACCATTGCTCGTTATTCCACTGCCTGGAGTTCTTTGGAGAGGAACGGTTGGCTGAGTAAACCCAGAAACGGTCGACACACCTGGTGTAGGAGAAATAGATGTGGAAGGCACAGATGTGTCAATCGTATGTCTTCCTTTTAGCAAGTTTTTTAGCAAGTTAGCAAAACATTACCGCAGCTGTTAATTGACGCCCTAATACAAAAGAACATTAATAATCTTAATACGTAATATAAACTAGACAGCAGAAGTAAGTTCATTGAAAATAAATTATAAATAATTACTTTACCTGGCAGATTTACTTAACATATTTAATCATAACATAATGACATGCAAAAACAGGGTGGCACTTGACATCGACGCGCATCTTGTTAGCATGGATTCAGTACATGATTCTGTACCCCAACCGAGGTGAAATTTTTCGTCGCTTATTAAAAAAAAAATGCCGTTCCAATACGTTTTGAACGCGTAAGTATTGCACTTTTCTATGAAACAGTAGTTTTTTTTTAACTGACTAAAGATTTTTACGCTGGGGGTCTTCATATGGTTACAGTTTGCGCGTTGTTGTCCCTGCCACCTTTTATTCATCACCTTGCTCCAACTCATAAACAATTTCGTTGAGATTGAGCTTTTTTACTGGCCGCGTGCTAGATAGGAAACAATCATATGGTGAACCCCTATATTACGTCGGGACTTTTAAAAGAACATCGATTTCAAACGTAAAAAAAGAATATTTATTCCCTTTTTCGAAAAAAATTAGAAAGGCTTACTTTTTGAGAACCTATCTAAAATCAAATAACACAATGAAATATTATAAAATTGCGCATATAATATAACATACGAGGGCGGCACTGAAAATTTCGGGAATCAAGGAAGTGACACAACATTACTATTTAAAAATGTATTTATTGCTTTTCGAAGTATTCTCCGCGAAATTTGACACATTTTTCCATACGATGGAACCAATATTTGAAGCAACCATTCCATTCGGAAGTTGGGGTCTCCAAAATGGCCGTTTTGTAGGCGTCCACAGCTTCTTCAGGTGATGAGAATCTCTGTCCACGCAATTTATTCTTTATATTAGGGAAAGTATAGAAATCATTAGGGCTTAGGTCGGGGCTGTACGGCGGATGGTCTAATAATTCTATGTTTTCTTGCTCTAAAAACTCTTTTGTTCTGTGCGCGGTGTGAGAACTCGCATTGTCGTGATGGACGATGATGCGGCGGTTGCAGTTCTCTTTACGGAGTTCAGAAACGACCTGTGGCAAACAAATGCTAGCATACCATTCTGCATTAACCGTTCTTTGTCCCTCAAGAGGAATAGTCGTAACATGGCCGGTTTTGGAGACAAACGTGGCCACCATTTTTTTTGCAACACTCCGTGAACGAACAATTTTTGTTGGCTTTAACTCATTTTCGAACACCCAAACTCGTGACTGGTTTTTTGTTTCGGGTTCGTACGCGTATATCCAGGATTCGTCACCTGATACGATGTTGTATACACCATTTGAGGATCCTGCGTGAAATCTTTCGAGAGTTCTGACGCACCAAGTAACGCGAGCCGCTTTTTGCTCTTCACAGAGCGAATGCGGTATCCATCGGGAAAACAATTTTTTTACACCTAATTGTTCATGCAAGATTATTTGTATTTGACTCATCCCAATGTCTAAAGTTGCCTGAATTTCGCGGTATGTCACATGTCGATCTTCCTCAATCAGCTTACGCACAGCATCAACGTTTTCTTGGGTGACTGCAGTTTTTGGACGACCTTGACGGGGATCATCACTGAGCTTGACACGTCCACGTTGAAATTCAGCAAACCAGCGATAAATTGTGGTTTTGGATGGGGCTTCATCACCAAATGCAGAAATCATCCGGTCAACACACTGTTTTTGTGTTAAACCACTTCGAAAGTGATAATAAATCATCGCTCTTGAATTTTCTCGAGTCAATTCCATTTTCTCAACGACTAAACAAGTTTGACAAAACCTTGTGACAAAACCGAGAATCTTTATTTAAATAAATAAATGGTATTCGATTTTTAAAACCAAGGAGTTTTCAATTAAAAAGATTTTAATATGACAGGAACAGTGGAAATATTCCATTCCCGATACTTTTAGTGCAGCCCTCGTATAGCTTACCTTTGTGGAAAAAAATCTGCAAGATCTTCAAAACCACAAAATTTACATGAAAATGTGTGTCCAATCGTACAAGTAACTGCATCAAATATAAGGTGGATAGGTACTTTATAACATAACAGAATAATTATATATGTTAATTAATTGAATAAATATTAAAAATGCAGGTATATTTAAAAAAAAATGGGTTTTTAAAAGCCCCGACGCAGTATCTGGGTGATTCTAAATGGAGTTTTCATGTTTCATAACCGCTTTACATGATAAGATCTTCAGTGGAAGTTGGCGGATGTTTCTTGCCACTTTGAAGTAATGGTTTGTTGAAAAATTATTTTAATGACATTACATTACATTATATTACTTTTTATAAATGTAAAATATGCACGACTTTTCACCAGAAGGCCACACATTTTCGTTTCTGAATGTAAGACGTCTCGCTATTTTCATTTCATTCTCTACAAAACCCAATAAAATATAAAATAGTCACACTTTTTTAAAGCCTAACCGTACGATACAAAAGGCCATACGAAGGCAGGCGCTATCGTAATAAATAAATTAAACTGCGATAGGTGGTGGCGTATCGTCGTAAATCGGTCTTTACGTGTCTCTTCCTTGAGGCAGGTCCGAGCCACATTCCGGTATGGGCATAGATAAGTTGTGGGCAGATGAGCCAGGGCATTTACAGAGTGGCGTTTGGCGCCGTCTATATAAATTGTCGGAGAAGAGAAACAATGAAACGGTGGATGGACTGTGTGAAAGATGATGTTATGTCTAGAAAGAAAGAAAAAATGTTTATTTGCGGTAAACATGACGCAGAGAGAACACAAAACGCAAAAAAGAACAAGTTGGGGAAAATTTACGTCACATCCATGCGAAAAGGTAAACGGAAAGGGGGTGATTACTGAGAAGTATGGAGACCCCAAATAAATTGGGATTAGGGCAGCAGAATGATGAGATGAGATAAGGCACTAACATTGATGATGTTTTAATAACTTTCTGTCACTGTTATTTACATATCAAGTAGTGGTATACGAATTTGTGTGGGGTAGTTACCACAGCTAAAAGTGAAAATAAAAGTTTTTTTTTACAAAAAAACAACTGACTTCCAAAAAAAAAACACTACAAAGTGAAAAATAACTTTAATTTCGCAAGTCGGTGGCCCAAAACTAAAATACAAAAACACCGACTTCCGAAATTAAAAGTTTTTTTTTTTTTTTGTAGTCTTCTTGAGATTGGCGAGTAAATTAACCTGCGTTTAATGAAGTTGGGATTTGTGATAGTGAGATCAGCAGAGATGAATGTGCTATAGCATACCAGTATTATAGCAAAGTGGTTTGTAGAAAGGTTAAGACAAATCGGCTGTTTGTGTCCCTTTCTTGAGGCAAGTCCGGCCGCATTCCGGTGTGGACAAAGACTATGTGTGTTAAAGATGTGTCAGTGTATTCAACAGCCAAGGAAGAAAGGTCTTGAGTTCGGCACTTAAAGAGTAAATATTCATATCATACCTATTTCCGATGGTATGATATTAATTGGTTAAAGGACACTGAACAAGGCACAATAGAAGTTTTATTATTATTATTACGCCTATTGGTGTTTAGTGTCCATCAATGCGTCTATTTAGCTCAATAGATTTTTCAGTGAGTCGAGTCCTCAGTCTCTGTCCGTCCAGGATCTTAAAAGCGATTTCTGTTACGGACAAAAATTAAAAGTCTATTCTGTTGATACAAAATTAAAAACATCATACTTATTTTTATTACACGCGCATAACACGTTTAATAAAATATACCTACTTTTAAAACTGTAAATACCAGTACCTATGCTGTAGAAAATTACGACGTGTTTACATACTAATCGTTATAATTCTCTTATCTTAATTTATCAGACAAGATACAAAGATTATTTAGCAGCCACTTAATTAGCATCCACTCACTGATATACACATTTCTTGGGGATGCTACACACGAATGTTCGGGCCGGCGTCGATGGTTGAAAAACAATGTCGACCCAAAGCAATTACTACACATATTCGGCTTTCATTCGGCTCGGCAAGCTCCGTTCGGCATCTTCTCTCGCTAAATCAAATTCGGGTCGCTTCGGCACAATTCGAGCTAAGCTGAGCGGCTTTTTCTCGAACTACATACATACATAAACTCACGCCTTCTTCCCATTGGGGTAGGCGGAAACTACAGAATGCCACCTGCTACGAGCCTTACATACTCCTTTTGCTTCGTTTACGTTCATACAACGGGTCATGCGATGGTCGATGGGGCCGAAAGGTTCTGGAGTGGCGTCCGCGTACCGGATGACGTAGCTTTGGAAGGCTTCCCAAAAGATGGACCGGTTACCTGGTGAAGGCCGCAGGAATCCGCTGTATGCAAGAATAAAAAAACCGGTCGAAGTGGCGATGCTTGGGGGAGGCCTATGTCCAGCAGTTGACGTCTTTTGGCTGAAATGCTCATAATGATGCTCTGGTTCTCGAAATACACCTACATTTATGAAATTTTACCGCCCGGCTATGCCGATCATGCCGACCCGACCATTTGTGTATCACGCTTAGGCACAATATTACCGTGACCAGCGTCCGGTCTGGTTGTAATCTATGATATCTCATCTATGGCCGGTTCTTGAGGTTGTATAATAGACCGTGTACAGCTTTACTGCATTAATGAAATGGTCTGGGATACCGCAATTTGTTGCTGTGATACGGGTGCTGGGTCCAAAGGTCTTGTACCTGTATCCGGCTTGAGGTCTGAAGATGCCCTGTTTAATGGTCAATGTTTTTGTGGTTGGGTTATAATTCTGTGGTTAACAGGTTTAATGGATAATTGTAGTATAAGTGTGTAGATATGATATAGGCTGCGCATGTGCATTGAAGATCAAAGGCCTTTTCAGATACAGAGAAGACTTTCAGAAACTAGCTTGATCCGTTGCTTGCTTTTTATGTACTGGCGATATCAGATTGAAAAAAATAAAAATCTGTTTTCTGTTTTTTTTTTGTTTAGGTGTCCAATATAAACTTAAAAAGTACACAATATGTACTTTCGTCTTATAATGAAATTGATAAACACAGTTGTACTTAAATGGCTTCGAACTCGCATCCTCATTCTTGAGAACCCCTTAACTTCCGGGCCATCACGACATTCATAGGTTATGGATGAAAAAATATATCTTCGTTTCTCAAGTTGTTCTTGTAAAACTAGATGTAACTGTATTTCATACATAGTAGGTACCTAGTACATGATTTGGCAACTGGCAGCCTGTCTGTAGATTCAAGTTGCCAAATAGCAGATTTTGGTTTTAAACACCGCCATTTTTATGCCAAATGTAGATTCAAGTAGTGCTTGCCATTAAATTGCATTTACGTGCTGGGTATTTTCATAATATACCTACAGGGTGCTATGAAAAATGGGAGGTAAATCTAGTTAATGTTCTAATTTTCTTTACACTAGAAAACTATTGTACCTTAGCGGATGGTCTCTATACCATTTAGTTTTCAAAATTACAACCCCTATTCACTTTCCAAATTATCCACAATACCTTTCCTTCATTGCAAAACTCCAGTGTATCCAGGGCAGGGATTGAAAAGGTTCCTAAAATACCGGTAAAGATCCGGTAATTAGTGGTTCCGTTACTAGAATCCGAACCGGAACCTAAATTGGAATATTTAAGAACCTTTATTTTACCGGTTCTTCTTCAAAGCGAGACCGAACGAGTTCATACGATGCCGCTCAGCGCAGGGCGAAACTTTGTACGATAGCGGCGAGCTACGGGCGGCCGCCGGCGGGTGAAGAGGTGGGAGTTTTTGAAAGAGGGGAAAGGAGCACTTTGCTTTGGTACATCACAGTGGAGGAGGTTCCATACAACTCGATTCCTACCGGCTTCCCTTTGAAAAATGGCAGTCAGTATTCTATAGACAAATAATACTCGTATAATCACATTAACGATATGTACTCTGGCTTGCCTCTTACAAAAATTAACCCCACGCTACTGGTAGATCATGTGGTAGTTCTTTCTTAGAGAACCTTTAAATAGGATGGTAGAGAACTGGTATATAGGAACCGGTACTTTGAAACCTGAACCCGAACCGTACCGAAAAGAAGAACCTTTTTAAGAACAGACATGAAGAACCGGAACCCAAATTCGTACCGGTTTTCTCTGATTAAAGGCTAAGGCGTAAGGGGTCGCAAACCTTTTTCAAACGACCTTAATATTTGAGGCTAAAATTGAAGACTAATATCTAATTATAGCACTCCCGTTAATCTGATGGAGGACAAACTCGTTCAGCACATGCCATAGTTAATGTTTTGAATACAAAACTAGCATAATAAGATTTACGATGTTGTTTGCTTACCCTCATGATATCATGGCACTATGTCTTGGTTACTAATTGAATGTGAGCTAATCTGTAGGTGTTAATGATTTAGATTAACATGATTAATGTTTTGAGTAGATTGTTTTAATATGGCTTTTGACATCCTACATTTTTATGGTCTTTGGAGGTGTTTGAGAGCTTTTGATTTTTGCTACTGATTGAATGCTGTTTAATTTGGATCATTATTTAATTTTTTACAGTTTTATTATTAGTTCATCACTGGTATGTTTTTTTTTTATTATACTACAAATCGAGGAATCACAAAAATAGCGTCTTCGGTGTTGCGATGGTGTCGTTATTAACAGGATTAACACTCACGGTAATTGTGTGCGCTTACCCTAATTGAATTGTGGCGGTATCCACTTCACCGGGTACTATTTTGGAAAGACCATTGGAGAGGCCTATGGCCAGCAAAGGACTGATGTACGCTGATGATGATAGTGTAATATCGTAGGAAGTCCAAATCCGACTCAAAGGACCATAAAATGTAAGTGTTGATAGTGCTGCTTCGTCATCATCAACTTAAACCTTTTTTTACCAAGGGGTTGACCCTTGGTATAACGAGCGACGACAAAACGAAAAAATAAACCAACTTCTACGTTTATAAAATAAATAACAGAAAATCACGCAGCAGTATAACAATAGTGCCAAAATAAATCAAAATTAGTAACATGACAACAACAAACGTAGTTAATCAAGCGGTGCGATAGTTTTACGGTTGACCGAGACTAAAGAAAATGTTCTGCCGAATCACGCAGAAACTTCTGCTTGCTAACGAGCTTGTTTCAAGAGCAAATGCGTACTCAGCAAAAAATAAACTGCACAACGGTATAACTATTTAGATGAGTAATTTTTGTATGACCGTATACGAAGCAAAAGGAGTATGTAAGGATCTTAGCAGGTGGTTTTCTGCTTCGTTGGAAGGCCTCCCACAAAGTGGACCGATGACCTTGTGAAGGCCGCAGGAATCGGGTGGATGCGGGAAGCACAGAACCGGTCGAAATGGCGGTGCTTAGGGGAGGCCTATGTCCAGCGGTGGACGCCTTTCGGCTTAAAAGTTGATGATGAAAGGAAGCATTGATATACTGGGAATCAGTGTGTGCACTTACACTGGCTTTCGTACACGACAAAATGCGGTCTTATATCCCAGGCCAAACAGTTAGAGATGCACGTAAACCCATTTCAGTGTTCAATAGTCTTTTCATATTCTTCTTACCTCATGTCGGGAGAAACTGTACCATTTCAACTTATGACCTGGTGATTTCCCAGAATAGCAAGGTCGGTAATAGGACACAGCCAATTCCACTGCTGATGTTGCTATCTCCCAAAAAGCAGCTTAGAAACTTAGGCATCATCACTCGTGGTATTATGGGTCATATTTGATAGATTTGATTTGATGGAAATAAGAGTAATTCGTGAACATATCACAATATGCAGCAAATGTAATTTCGAGAGCTATACTGATATTTTAAATGATTACAATTTAGTACTTAACAGATTTGATCAACATACAAAGTAAAAAAGCGCTACAATTTGCAAAAAACGTTAGACATACAACTTAATGCACCATTTGCAGAGTATTACAGAAGTAGCATTGAATAGATTTCTCCGTATGATAAGGTTACCACATAAATAAAACTTTTTATTTCCGACGGCCACGTTTCCTAATCGCCAATAAATGTGCGTAGGCGTGTGAGAAGTTCCGTTGTGTATTTTCTGTAGGGAAAATCGTATTAGTGGACCCACATCGGCGTGACCGTTCCGATCTCTAGTTTCACTGGTGATCCCAACCTTGGGTCTATCTATTAATCGAATGTCGATTTCGTCGGAAAGGGTCTTAATGGTAAATTTGGTGCTCTGGATCATTCAGACGAATAGACTTACTTTATATTGCGGATGAGTGTTGTTTTGACGGCAAAGCAATGTGGTAGACGTTTGGTGACCGAGTTCAGTGGTTTAGTGACATACATATATGTCGGAAATACCTTAAATCAATCTTACTTGACTTGACTAATCGGGACGTCGGTGCCACCAGGTGGCGCTGGACAGAGTCTATAACGCTCGGGCTTGACCAGAGCACAGCAGAGTTTGTTGTTGACAGGTAAGCAGTCAAGACTTGTTTCAAGGCAATACCGTGCCACTTTTGATAGGGGCATTTTAATAGTTTAGCCGTTCTCTAAATATGTCCACCACTGACGCCGCCGCGGTCGCGACTAGTCTAGCTGTGGCATACCACCGCAAATCGCGCCGCCCGCCGCGCCTCCTGCCGCACCGCGCCCCGCACCGCCAGAAACTGTGGCCAGGCCCTTAGAAACTGTCGCGCGTTCCGTATAGTTAGGTCGTGTACCTACAGTGTGTAATTCGCTAGTGTGATTAATTTGATCGTAGATTATAATTTGATTTGAACTGCAAACGGTTTTTTTCTATTGCGCAATAACCGCCATTACCCACAGTACGCCCACAGTAGTTAAAATATGGCTGATAAAAACGAGAGAGACATACCTTCTCCGTCATATAGGTATATTATAACTTGATCAAATGTAGTATAATAGAACCCCAATTTACCACTTATTATAATTTTTGCTCTTGTCGTGGATTATTTTTGAATATTTACTGACACAGCCATTAGGAGTATTGTAACATGAGAGCTCTCTATAAGAATTCTATGAGAGATTAGCAGCTTTGATATTTATAACCTGAGTCTGTTTTTAAATCTCTTAACAAGCCAAAAAATCATGTTTTTCTTCATATTTTGCTTCCGCAGCTTTGTCACAAACAAACTCTTCCTAACTTCGTACTTCCAATTAAACTTTTTCAAAGCTTTCATGTGTACATAATGTGTTCAAATATAATAATCTCTTCAAATGGCAGATCCCATTAATTTCGCTTTGCTTGTTAGCACCTGTTAACATAGCAAAAGTTTAAAATTCGTGTACAGTTTGCACAATCTGTTTTGGATCAACATGGACCAAGGAATGAATGAATTTATATTAGGTACTTCACTTATAGCGTCAGCGGAGTAATATAAAGTCCAAGTCGCTAATAACGTTCATCTGGATTTGTGAAACATATTTTGGTCGTTGTTAGATTCGTCTCATTCTGTGCCATATACTTTTTGGGAATTCGGTGTACGGAAAATACGGTTTGAATAAAGCACTTAGTTACTTCTGAGATCTAAATGGTCTATCCTAAATCTTTCATTGCAAACTCCAAATCAACTTCTTAATGACCAAGTAGTACAACACAACAACAAGTAATGTACAATAAACGGACAAATTGAGCAAATGTAATTTTATAGCAATGGCAAATGGTAGATTCCCATAAAAATATATGACTATAGTAAAAACTAATGCAATACACTTTTTTTCGAGCTATTTGCTTTACATAAGCTACAACTAATGGTATAGTAACTTGTGCTAGTCTGTAGGTAGCTGTTGTGTCGCTACACTCCATTGTGTTTTATCAAATTCACAATCAGCATTTAGTTGGTTACGGGAAACAGCTTTGTCAACTGTGATTTAGAATGCTTTAAAGTTAGTTCTTAATTATGTTCGGTTTAGAGCTACTTTGGTTTGATTATACCCAAACAGAGGCTGTTTAGCAATAGTTACAGGTAAAACAATCTCTTTCAATTTATCTTTCATTAGTACCAAATAAAGAATTCATTACACTGGACTAATTTCTTTACCTTCAGAGCCTCTGGGGTGAACCTTTTTCTGTCCCATCATAATCCCATCTTTTCTATTAAAGATAGTAACGGAACATAAGTAAACAGACAAAAGCTTCTCTTAATTCAATTTGGGGAAACTTTCCCATAAAACACTAACTCCATCAGTCACAATTTGTGGCAGGTTTTCTCGCAGTTCTGTCTTTACGCCACAGTTGGTTTGATCAAGATATCTTTCTTGGCTTTTCGGCCGCATCTGTTTCTATTCTATTTAGCAATTAGTCTGTTTAGTTACCTTATCAATAAAGAATTGTTGGGATTTATTACATTTGTTATTGTCGTTTAGTTATGTTTATTATATTCCTGTTCTTCACATTCTTTAATAAAAATCCCAGACAACCAGATATGTTGAAAAAAATATATAAAGAACCCATCTGTTACAGGCTTGTTCCTGACGTGTCTTATCTCATATGGACACAGTTCCCGTCTCCCCTAGTTACCCCTCGCCCTTCCCCCCACATAGTCTGGTGTTGAACTGTTGACTGTCGTCGAGCAGTCTAATATATTGCAGAGCGGATTTGACATTATTTATTCACTGTCCCAACCCCTTCTGGGTGTTGTGGCGTTTAGAATATATTGTTTGTAATGCGAGGATTTAATGATAATTTAGAATGTGTCAGACGAAGACATGGAACGATAGTTCTAGCGTGTTATCAAGTGGATCTCAAAACTAACTATATTTGTACCTTTTACGATCAATATTCATAATGAATGATGAAAATGATATACGTGATAAGATGACTGTCTTTGAAACAAAATTATCCCTATCATTATTTATGCTTTCATCAAGTTATGTGTAAGCTTCGGTTCTTTATCAGAAACAAAACTCTTTTTCTTTCTCTTTCTCTTTCACCGGTTTTAAATAACACTGTCTCGATTGTCTCAGAAAAGTTTAAGAATGATATTTTACTTGGTCAGCTTATCATAACATTGGCAGCATCAATTCATGTCATTAGATATTTTGGCACATTTCGCAATAATTCGAGATAATGCACCGAAATAAATATATTTACTATCTACACAACACAGATTCGTGTTGTTATTCATAAATAACTATTTGTCAATTGCTCTTACGTCAACAATTCTATTCACTTTTGATTTCATTTCATTGCTTTCATTACTACCTTCCTCAGAAATATGAGCTACTAATAACATACCTGAAACAGTTTCAAATCGTCTATTATTTTTAATGTCCCGTTTATAACTACTCATAATTGCACCTTTTCTAATACAGTTTTCCTTTTCACATATCCATCGGTGACGTAACTTACTGCAGTGATATCATCAGTAGAGTCATCCTTGAAATTGCTGCCTCAAAATTGAGTTTTGTGATTCTTGGAATTCTTGGCGACCTGAATGACGCAGCGATGTCCGTATTTCATGGATGGTTTTCAGGTCAGGTGGCGAATTTGATTAGTGTAATGTTCATACATATGCATGAAGTGTGTGACTGAGTAATAACGCCAAAAATTTGGGGAATCCTACTGTGGCATATTAAGGCTTATGAAGCGTTTGTTCTGTTCTTTATTTTTATAATCCTACACACTATTTCAATGTCTATATTTTGTCCCGTATTCATACAATGTCTCCGCATTTACGGTAGCTCTGTTTTTTAAACTATTGTAGGTGTTTAAATTCTTCATTTCCTAACTTATTCCTATTTTATTTTTTAACTGCTGGATAAATTGAGCTTTCAAATTGGTTATAAATTGCAAAAATCATTTTCTCTAACTTATTATTTCTAAAACTGAGATTGGATATATAATGGAATCAGGCGTTACGAATTTCCGCTAGCAATAAATGTAAGACTTGTTTTCCAATCTTTCATCGGTACATAAATATGAATCCCTGATAAATGTGGGTACATTTTTCTTGATCTGCTCAGCCCACTTCCATTTACACATGGCATTCCCATTACGAGCAGCTGTTATAAACTGCAAGCTCTCGTAGATAAATCTACATTATATTACATCTTGGAGCAACAAATTATGTCTCTTGGGGTACCGCGAGAGAAAATAAAAACTATGGGTTATTTAACAAGTTACTTTAATAATTTTGTATCAATCTGGGTAATTAGTGTCATTTATCGGGCTAATCTGGGAAAAACAGCAGTAGTATAGAACTACTGTCAAAGCCCGAAGTGGTGGATGGACGTGTCTCAGGTACACATTATAAAACAAACTTGTTTAGTTTTAGCAATAACGTCAATCCTCATTTTAATTGTTGAGTAGACATTGACGCACACCTCGTTAAACCACAAGCTTATTACGAAGAAAAATTGCTAATAATTAGTCAATATTTATTATCTCATTGTTAAAAGTGACTGTGACTACCAGTGCAATAACTAATGGCTATTAATTTAAAAGAAAAATATAAGAAAAATCCTTGAAATACAAGTTCTGAAAAGAAAAACAGAAAACTATATCCTACAGAACCACAAGGCTTTCAAACCACTTAACTGCATTAAATCTTCCGTCCTTTCCACTCGTCGTAAGTGCGAATGAAACAAAACATAGAGTGGTTACACTCATGGGAAATAGTTTTATGTGTTCTAACACATGACTGGCGACTGTTTATGAGTTAAACTCGAACGCAGAATGCAGCTGGACAAACGTTACATGTGAAGTAATGGAATCCGCTCAGTAACATGCTCCATACGACCATGAGTTCCTGGTAATGGAATTTTGCTTTCGTACAAAAAGTTATATGAGCATCATCTTGGTTTGTATAGCAATCCTACAGAAGGCGTAGTAAGGAAACGTTATTTTTTGCATGCGAAGAGCACTCTGTGATTGGTTACATAAAAAACGAATGATGATGGTAATGTATGGTATGAAAGAAAAATTCTATCTACATCGAAGTAGCAGGATTGCCAAATCAAAAAGACAAATCTGCTTTAAACCAATCTGTTAAAATCAATGTCGATGAACCAATTTTGATGATTGATGATGAATACAACATCAATGCTTACAACATAAAAAATAATCCATTTTCTTTTCCCTTGGTTATGGGAATTAATTTAAACTAAAAGGACGAACAATAACAGCTGGGGTCAATTTAACACAGCTCGGAATCGTACGATAAAGTAATTGAAAAGGGGACTCAATAAAAATAATAAACTGAGGACCCCGCTAAGGATGACAACGCTGACAGTCATAAAGTTGGATTACGCTTCGGAAATTGTTTTAAACTTGCAAAGACTGGGTTCTTTTATTTCATTGAGCTCGAAAGTTTTGTGGTAACTTTTCAGTAATACGAGCTCAAAGTGTCAAATGAAACTGCTGTAGATCTTATTTAGGGTACAAATAGTTCTAGTATACGTTACTAGAACTATGTGTTTTGTTCTCAGGATATACTTTCGCTGTATACTGTTGCTGTAGCGATATGAGTGGCTTAAAACATTCTTCTTCACTGCCATATATTTTATGGTTTTGATTTATCGTTGGTTTTAGTGCATCATTTGCTACACTCAGCATTATTAATTCCTTTATTTCTATCACTTTCCTTACGGAACTACTGCGGTAGGTACTACGAAGTTGGGGGTTGTTTTCACTTAAACTGTTTATATATCTTTTTCTTTTACACACCCTGAAACTGTCACTGCATGTAATAAATGTGGATTGGTTCTACATTGTCGAAACAGTTTTAAAAACTGTAACTTTGCTACACATTTTAATCGCGATCTCGTTATATCTCCGAAAAGTCTACCAACATCTGTTTTTAAATTAACAGTTACAACATACGGTAGTGCAGCTGTTATTCTGTTATCTTTACGTCGTCTAATTTCCGTGTGTATACAAATAAGTCTTTTAAATAATAAGTAGCAGTCATCTATACACATCTTAGACATAATACCTCGATTGTATTCGGCCATTCTTGTTACTTTACAATTAACACAATGGCGGCTGTGTGAACTGTGAAACACGAATATGTTAACACTTTCAATGAATCAGCTCCAACTTCACAAGGTCGTTTCACTTACAATTTCTTTTTCATTTGGAAAAATAACTGTTTCCCCTAATTTGTATTGTGTTAAAGTTCATTATGCTCTGAAAATTCTTTTGATGACTGTTCCACTTCATGTGTTTCGCTGTTCTTAAGCGTAACAATCGTTTTTCAGTTGGAAAAACTATTGTTTCCCCTAATTTGTATTGTATTAAAGTTCAGTTTGCTCTGAAAATTCTTTTGACGATTGTTCTAATTAGTATCTGTCGCTGTTTTTAAGCGTTAAGGTACCATTCGGAGTCTGTGCTTCGTAAAATCGAGTGTCTCGGGTTTATATCGTGTCTTTGTTTATGATAGTGTCTGTAACAATGTTTGTTTGTTTATGAAAGTGTTTACTATGAGTCCGGAAACTGTTGGAGTGGTGCCAAACTGTGCTTTTCATTTTTTTTTTATAGTTTCACTAAGCAAATATTCCCTTTATGTTTGACTTTCTTTATTGCTTTTGATACTGTTTTAGATTATCAAGTTGAATCATTTATTTGGTGGTTTAGCGCGGTTTTATTATTGATTATTTATTTATACATATAGATACCGACCCGCGCCTGCTTTGCTTGTGCGCAATGTACTAATGTGGCAATATATCAAAATATTGAGATTTCTGTGTTGTATCTAAGTTAAATATTAATTTAATAAATACATAAACCTTTCGGAATAAATTCCCTATATTATGGTAAAAACCGCACCAAATCCATTGTGTAGCTTAGAAGAACAAACCGACCACACAGACAGACACGAGAAGCGAAATTTATAATAATTATGTGTAGAAGATGCAACGTACATATTTATAACTACTTCGTTGTAAAAACTTTACAAGTGTTTCTGACGTTAAAAATTTGTGATAGTCGTGGTTGATATTTCTAGATTTACTATAAAACCGATACTGCTAATATTTTTATGAATTCTAAATGCGACGGCCTATTAACTTTAGTTTTTAACTGACGTTACAAAATAATTATTATTCGATAATTTGATAATTTAAAGAATTAATAAGAAATGGACCTATAAGATAATATCTACCTACCTAGAATTCCCGATTCAAGTCCAAAGTCAAGACCGAAGTTTCACTAATCGATTTAAAAATAAATCTATGCCAAACCGAATAAACACAACATTTAGGTACTGAATAAACAATATTATTACTCACTAATGCGTTTCTCATGACTTATTGCAACACGTTTACATTGTGCTAATGCCAAATAAACAATCTTAACAAATAAATAAATTACAGCCTTCAATGTAGAAATTGTTATTTTAACATTGTATGCCAGTTTCCTTTCCGCCCTTGTAACAGTTTGGAAGAAATCACCCTGTATTACAAGGTGGAGGCGACAATACAACAAAAAAAAATATTTTGTATATCTAATGACGTTTCCAGTCTGCATACAAAAATTCAACCAAACATATCCAATATATCAGTAAAAAAAAAAAACTAACCTAAGTACATGGGCACTTATGAAACGTCAGAAGCTAGATGCACGGTTCCAATTGGTCATTTCCTATGGAGAAGAGCCGGCAAGAAACTCCAGGTCTCCAAACTGCAGTCACTATAGCTAGGCAAATATTGACAAAACCTATGGTCACCTCATCACTAGATACTACTTAGTTTATAAAAAAAAAACACTTATTAAGGGGACTACGACCTAAACGCAAATGCCTAAAAATATATGACATTCTTCTGGATATAATTATGCTAGTTAGATAGTGTGTTGAAAACTTAATACAATTGACTTGATATGATAGAAAAAAATCACGAAGATACCTCTAAAAAATATTTTAACGATTAAAAACCATACTAATATACATGCAAACATTCAGATTTTTTGTCAGATTATTCTACAAGTAAAATACTAACGTGATAGTGGTGCCGATTCTCTTGTCACAAAATTCTCTAAACTAGACTAAAAATCACTAAAATTTAGTTTATTCCTGTCAAAAAACGATTTCTCATTCTGAAATAGACTAAAGTGACACAACTTAACTATATTTTAGTTTGACAGCACTAAGATGGTACTGATTTATTAGTTTAGTGAAAATGGCAATTTTGCTATTCTGAATTTGACGTTTTTCACCTAAAATTTTGGTTGTCTTAACTAAATCTGGCTATTTTTAATTGCGATTAAAAAGGTGTGGAATAAAATTAGTTGTCATGAACTAAGATTCACCATAACACCTCGACTTCAGAGGCAAAAACAGTACTGTATTTTTTATTTTTTTTGCTTATATCTCGAAAACGGTGTGTCCTATCCTATCCTATAAATAATGAAAATTTCGACCCCCTTTATGAAACCCTTAAACCCATATAACTCTACATGTAGGTATTTTTTTTTTAATATTTTCCATACATAAAGTGAAAAATTCCTTATAAAACACGCCGAGGCTGCCACACATGCGCGCCTCCGGGTCTAAAAAAAATTCACGGGGTAGGGCAAACAAGTACCATGTGGAGTCGCGATTGTCAAATTAGTTGCGTCAAAATGATTTTTAAATTTAGAGATATTTTATTGCAGAATAAATAGCTTTAAGATTCACATAGCCAAAGTAAGGAATTTTAGTGATAGTTTAGTTAGTTTAGTCCGGTGTACAAGAGAATCGGCACCAGTGTTTTAATTTTTTTGTCCAATGAATAGATTTTTAAAATCCATAATTACTTCATATTTTGCAATAAATTACCAGCGTTGTGTCATCGCGCGTCTCTTTCTTTTCTATGCAATCCGACAGTGACCGCGCTTTAGCTCTTGTAAGCCTCTTAATGTCGATGTTAGGTTTTATTTTGGTAATTTCAAAATAATCCTATGCATTAGTATTGTCAGTGTTTTCATTTTTTGTCGTCTTTTCATTACATTGTATAGGTACCTTTTGTTATTAAGGACCAATTTTTGTGATCGAAGGACCAGCTTTAAAAATTACAAGCCAATGTAAGCATGCATGACCTGTTTAACCAACTTACTACGGATAAGGTCAGGTATACTTATCTAGAAGAAAAAATCAAACATATTGTAATCCTACATTTCCGTCAATTTAATTGAAAAATAGTTTAATAGTGCTCCTGCCTATTCGGACACGAGAAACCCTATTAAAGGCGGCAATAACTAAAGGATTCTAAACATTATTATTTAAATTGGCCATGATTTGAAGACACTTCATACCTTCATGTCTACTACATCTAGTTAATTTTAAACCACGTCCGATTAAAATCTTCCAAAGACGATTCTGTATTCATTCATCTAATTTTTGCTCGCAACAAAAAAATGCAAACAAGAAATCTAGCTTTTTGCCTTTGTGTTCAAGAATTGGTATCTAATTATACTTACAATTCAACGGTTATGTGTCCATGGTCATCGTATATCCGGCGTTTTGATTCAGATATTGCCTGGATTTGTAATTGCTGGGTTATATTTTGCATATCGACGATGAACTACCAATACCTCCTAACCACCTTTTTTTTCAATTTTTAGTTTTTAATGCCAAATGACGTAAAATGCTATTTCGCGTGTACTGGCAAAACCTAACACGATATTTGACTATTTATTCCATTAAACACTAATAGAAATAACTTCTAAATTATGAGTTTAATTTTTCTGCGAATACCTCCTAGAAGTAACTACGAGTACTATGTTATTGTGTTGATATTTCCTAAAAATAGATGGAATATATTGGTAGTTCGTCGTTAAGATACCATGGTCTATTTTGATACACATACATTGGTTATAACTTCTCCCTTTTAATAATTGCTGTTGCCTGTTTAAATTGGATACTACTTTTCGCCACGTTCACCTCTTTGAAGAAGGTAAACCTGTGAACAGCGACACAAAATTGGATAAACAATCACTCACTATGACTACAAATTTTCAATGGGAAAAGTAATTGTTCACTTTAAGTAGGTACTGTTGACGTACGCCGTCTAAGATGATAATGAAGTTATATAAGATAAGGCTAAGCTAACTACCTATGCGTTAATTGTTTACAAGGCCCCTCGAATGTCATCTATTATAACATTCTTTCGAAGCAAGAATAATCGCAAACTTAAAAATAAACAAACGTCTTGAATCTAAAATGTGGATGTATACATATTCGTCGGATTCCTTGTAAAAAAAAAAACTCAATTATAACATCACCTGATACAAAAACCATTGAAAAAACTTTGACCAATCACCGCTCAGTGTTAGTTTGTTTACCGTCGCGTCGCGGAGATTCCGAAGTGAACCGAACAATTCCGAACCATCGCTGTCGGCACTCATGCGCATGTTGCGATGACTAGAGTGAGGAACACACGGTGTAGGGGGAAAGTTCATCATGTTCTACAATATGTTAGGTAAGGTCGCAGGATAAAAATAGTGCCTACAGCTATGTTTTGTGCAAAAAAAACCGTGTTGTGAATTGACATTTTTTTTTTTTGTGAAAATGCTCTGTGTTTTACATTTTTTCAGGTATGTAAACCTTTTTTTTTGGTGGAACAGTTATAACAGTTGTGAATTTTGATGTTAAGTTATTTTCAGTTCAGTGTAAAATATATAGTGGATAATTTTTCTAAGATTCAATGAACAACTACCTACTAACGTAAAGTTGTAATCCTTGGGAAATCCGTGATGAGATGGTATTCATTGAATGCTGTATTCATCTTTAATTACAACATGACTCAATGAATCCACTTTTCTCGTGATTCTGGCGACGTTAATATAATAAAAGGAAATGGTGGTTATAAAAATGCCTCACTTAATTACTTAAAGTAAATGAAAGCCCGTCTGCGGAATGTTAACATAGGTACCTACATAGACAGGTCCAATGAACGGCCTTGAGGTTTATTATGTTTTGAATGGATAATGGCGGTTAGCGAGGGGGCTTATAGAAGGGAATGGTGCTGCCTATGTTAATATACGGGATGTTATCGTTGAAATCAAAGAAATAATGAACATTTACGGGGTTTGTACGTAGTCCAATGAAATGATGGATGGACTGTGCGAAAGATGGGTCAGTGGGTCGTCTTAAGAGCGGAGTCAATATTTTGCTGGTTTTTCGTACATCTTCTCATGGTTTTCGACTAGAGAAAAACAAAACTTTCTAGGAAAGATTTTCACCTGATCTGAGATTTTCACCCGATCTAAGCTAAACTTCGTATTATATTAAAAAAAAAAAAAACGAAGGCTCAACTCTGAAACGGTGCGTCGAAGGACCATGGTTCTCGGACCCTAAATGGTTTCTATAAACAAGGTCAACCCGATACTGCAATAAAATTTGTACATTACTTTTTTTTTGTTTTCTGAGAAATTGATTAAATAAAAAAAATAAAAAACGAAGGCCTATTTCTCGGAAGCGGTGCGTCGTAGGACCATGCTTCTCAGAAGCTAAATAGTTTCTATAAAATTAGTAAATTTCCGAAAAAAAAAACCTTTCAAAGTCCTCGCGCCATAGCTCCCCTAAGGCTACACTCCAACAACATATAGGGCTGGAAAGAGGATGACTACTGAGATAAAGATTAATAGAGAAGTATGAAAGAAGACATGTTGTGCCGACCTCACATAAATTGAGATAAAGGCAAGAAAATGATGACGATGATGGGTTTTTAATGGTAGTCAATGGGAAATGCAGCCCTAAGGTTTCACGATAGCAACTGGAACAACACCCAAATCGCGTAACATACTCTGAATCATTTTGAAGGATATTGCTAATCCATTGCTTTATATGTTCGAAAATTTGTCTGCTCAACAACGTAAATAACGCAATGAATGTTGTTGATCGGTCAAAATGATAGCCTTTCCAACTGTTAGTGTGTTAAGGCTCGTGCACACTGGCGCGACGCAACAGCGTGACACAAAGGCACCGCGTGCCGCGCGACCAGTGGCGCCTTTGTGTCGTGCTGACGCGTCGCACCTGTTTGCGGAGGAGCCTTTACGCAATTACTCCGCAGGGCTGCTTTAATTTTTGCAAATTACTGCAAAATCATTTAGCTAAGCTCGTTTCCAAATGGTCTAAGACCAACTTAGTATACTAGAATGCCAACACAACCTTGTACCTGACATTTGCCAAGTTAAGTCATCACAACAAAAATGCTGTCGCGTCATGTTGTCATGTAGACGATCATTATGTTTGTCATAATACTAATTATGTTAGTACGCCATGTTTATGATGATTATCGTATTTCTGTCAATTCTAACCAGCTCTAAGGCCGTTGCGTAGTTTTCCAAAAGGTCAGCGAAGCTAATAAAGATTGTGCAAAGATTTAATCTTCTTTAACAACCTTTTGTCTGGTTTCCGGAGTATTGTTCAGGATCTTCTTTGCTTAAAAGGATGTGTGGTTATTGCGTGAATTATCAATTTGCTTCTTCCTTTGATGGAGCTAGTTTGACCACGCAGCATCAGCGAAACCAATTTTCAACTCCATAATTCTTCTGAAACTATAACTGACAGATAATATTCAGGCGTAGTGATTCTTGTCGCATTGATCTGTTTGTGTTTCTTTGGAAGGCTAACTCGGCAGGTCTTTTCAAATCCTCTGGAAACCAGATTTTTAAAGTCTCCTGTGAATCTAGAACTTAATGTGTGGTCATCACCTCGTTTATTCTCTAATCTTAATTTTGCCCCACCCACTTGCTTATCACAGTTTATCAACTCCTTTATAATAAATACTCTTTTCCATTACTAAAATTATACACACCCTGATTATCAAGCGTTAAAACTACGTAAGAACTAATTAGCATTGTGCTAAGATTTATTATCATTTAATCTCCTCGCTTCATGGCTCACCTTGGAGGTATGGACAAACATACATCTTTATTATGTACTGCATAGATGATGTGGGGATTAGGTCATCACTGCGGCTTGGTGATGGCATGGCGTTTGATAATGGTTTATGATCGTAGTATGTGATAACGAAATTCTTATATAGTAGTCATTGCTAATCGACCTGTTGCGGTCATGAGTTCTTCATGGTTTTAGCTTTATCGAGGCCTTTCTCTGTGATCCTCCTTCCACCTGCCTGTCATCATCACGGTTTCTAAAATTGTTGCACTTAACCACTCAAAGGGTGGACAGCAGCATCCACTTGGGAGAACGAACATGGGCTATATGGTCGTTGACTTGGGCTAATAGAATAATAGATGTTTAGAATTTATCAAAGTCAATTTTAGTTATTCTTCTAATGGGTCAGAAAAACAAAAGAATGTGGAGGAGACAAGCTGTCCTTTTATTAAATAGATCATTGGGCATTTCATAGATATAGGTACTGGAAGGTTGCCTATTCTTAAGCAAAACACAGTCTTTTTATCGCTCCGTGATGTTCCACGCAATGCTTTGTCGGAATTTCAATGAAACATTGTTCGGTTCAAAGAATTTGAAAACCAACATAACTGACTTCTTTGTAGGTTCCTAACTACAAAGATTTACATGAAACAAAGTACCTGAAAAAATAGTGTACCACTTGTTTTGAGATCAGGAAAACACGCTTTTTTATCCTGTAGAATCTTTACTAATATAACAAAGCTGACGACTTTGTATGTTTGAACGCTCTAATCTCTGGAACTTCCAGTGAGATTTGAAAAACTCTTTTTGCATTTAATAGCCCAATTCTTGAGGTAGGTTTTAAGCTATTTAACATCACGCTACGACCCATAGGAGCAAAGAAAAAAGAAAGAACGCTAAGCGAAAACGAAGTACCTAATAGCGCGGGCGGGCGATGCGATGTAGTGGCTCGAGGAAATAGGCGCGACGCGACTGTAGTAGAACAATTCCTATGAAAACTTCATGGAAATTGTTCTATAAACGTCGCGTCGCGTCTGTCTGCAGGAGCCTCAGCGGAGGGTAAAACTCGGGGGCTCTGCTAGTGTTTTTGATAAACCAAGGAACGGATGGATGTGTTAAGTAAGTTTGAACAACACCGTGCCTTGTTTTAAAAAAAAACCATATTCAAAAGTGGCGCAAAACATTTGTTGTTCACCGATATTCGTTTACATACTATAAATACCGTTTCACACATGCTTAAGCATATTTTAATTTTAAATGAAGATGCTTTTGTGATGAGGCAATATTTAAATATGATGTTAAGTTGACGTAATCAAGTACCATAGGATTACACACTGTATATTATAATACTTAAAGATCTGTGGTTCATAATTTTCAATAAGCCATTTGATTGTTTTGTGTTTTTTTTTCTTTATTAATTAGGGGTATTTATCCACATGGATACGTCAACCCCATTGTACCTTATACTCTATTTACACACAACTGCACATCTATAATTATATTACTACACTCCTAAACACCACTACTATACATAAATAAATACTATGAAAATAGAAAAGAGAATCACCGCCTAGACTTCTGAATTAATAATTAATAGATGCTTTTAAGCTACTTGCTTAACTGACTGCTGAGGTTCTTAATAATGATTTTCCCAGCCTGTAAAAATACAGGCTGGGAAATCATTATCAGCAGTGGATAAAAATCCACTGCTGGGCGAAGCCTACATAAAAACTCACGCCTTCTTCCTATGGGGGTAGGCAGAAACTACAGAACGCCACCTGCTATGATCCTTACATACTCCTTTTGCCTCGTTTACGTTCATACATCTGGTCATACACGCACGCCGGTTGTGAGTACTACGCACCCGAACTTTCTGATGAACAAAGTTCTGGGCGAAGCCTCTTGTCTTTTATAGGAGCAGAAGAAACGAGTTCTGATTAGAACGTTTTGCTAGTTGGCCAATTCAGTCCATTAACAGAACAGCAACCCAATTGCGTAACAAAATGTCTTTCACCGCTTCATATGTTTGAAAAATTCGTCTGAACAACGTAAATAACGCAATAAAAATTGTCGAATTGTCAAAATTAAAGACATTTTTTTTTTTTTTTGTAATGCAATCACGCCGCAGGTTTTCGTACAAAGTTTTCCGTAAATTCTGCCACAGAAAGTCTTTTTAGTCCCAAGTAAACCCATAACCAGATTTGTGAATTTTTATGAAGATCTTTCCTAGAAAACGAATATCGTCTAATCTCACACTGTCGCTCTGAAACGTTATATAGGTCCCATAAGTTCCTATAGCCCTGCGTGCAGCTGTATTCCCATTTTCCGTCCCCTTTTTCGGATCCCATGCATGACAATCAAGTAAATTGTACGGCTACAAGAATAGGAAGTGCTGCGAGGTCAAGGTTATTGGCATTTTATACAAACGGTTGACGTTCTTACGTAATGCTATGCATAATGGGTTCGTCACGACTTTTTGTTTGTGTTCTAGGTTAAAAATGTTATTCATATGTGCTGGCTTCTGGTTTGTTATGTGGATAGCCAAATGTGCCATGAATTTTGTTGGCAGGTTCAAGAGATAAGTTTTATTTGTACAGTTTGTTAATATATTCAGGTACGGTAATTAAATTGTTATTGACTTCAGACAAAACTGATCCATTAAGCTATCATAGCAATGTTTAATGGAAAGCTACATAGTTTTAGTGGTTCTTTCGGGAACATACTACAAGATTATTCAATAGATAATTTGATAGTTCCTGATGATTATATGAAGATACTGTTGTTGTGATAACCTACTTCAGGAAACAAAAATGTTATATCAATAATATTCCCCAAAGCAACCTCGTTAGCTCTTCGTTTTTCTCTAATATTTCTCCAAATTATACCCAAACTTGCCGCCTGAGAGTGATGGATTCCTCCCGGGAACTTCCTGGAATCATCCGTAATTTAGACGGATGCCCAATTTACTCTGCCCTGATGAGATAAGATCAGTGGATGTATTAATTCCTGATATAATGTTCATTGGTTCTGTGATTTTACTTAATTTCTTGTAGTAACTACTACAGGAGGAGATAAATTAAAAATATGGGATAGTTCTTCAAAGCTATCAACTAGGTCTACTTTTAAGTACTCTTGTTACAAGCCCAAAGAGTTAGGGGTTGAATGGAGTTCCATATTTTCGGTTCTCTATGAACAGGATTTAGGTCGTACCAACATTGGCCATGACTTTGACCTGTCAGTATTACGTTCCAATGTTATCATTAAATCTCCCCCTCTGCCTTTGAGGAAATACTTATTTAGATGGTTCAAGGATCAGTCTGTGCATTTTATTATTACACTACAAACTGTAATCATAATGGTACATGAGGACTGCTGATAAATGTTATATTTTTATTGGTACTGGATAATTTTTTCGCCAGCAAAAAATATCTATGTACCTATGTGAACCTTTTCAGGAGCCTGTGCCGCCTGTTGTACTAGGCTGCCATGGTCCTGAGAAGATTAGACTTAAGTCACAACCTGCTTGCAATAAAAAATTCTAAAGTACTTATTTCTTTGTTCCAGAGGGGCGGTGTGTGAGTGTCGCACCGCCATGTCCCACCACAGCGACGAGCAGGCGCTGCTCTCAGTCGCCTCTGATTCTTTCTGGGAGCCTGGTAACTATAAGCGGACCACACGACGAGTTGACGATGGACACAGGCTGTGCGGAGAACTACAGGCCCTCGTGCAGGAGAGAGCAGACATTGAAAAGACATACGCCAAAAGTTTGAGAGGATGGGCGAAGAAATGGAATGACCTCATTGAGAAAGGTGTGTATCTTTTGTTTATTTTTGGTGGGTAAACCTCCTGCTATTCTTGGTAGCCTGGTGGCTAATGTTATGAGGTATCGATTGTTAACACGCAAATTGGCTGTGTGGCAGAAGGGAATTTTCTAGTGACGTAAGACAGCTTAAGCTGCACCCGCTCAACTACGTAGAACGCAATGAACATGGGTTGTCAAAATGAAACCCATTGCAACCAATTGTCATTTTATGTGTGTTACTCAATTACCCCGCAGGTTTCTATAGTCAAATAATCACGAGAAACCACAAGGCAACCCCGAAATAAATCGCGAATCGTAAACATTAATAAATCACAGAGTTCGTTGATTCATTCAACAATACAAATCCATTTATAGATCTGTCTGGCTTAGAATAGATCGTAGTTCTCTCCTATTTCTACTCTGCTAGCTTTATAAAACTTAAATAAAATACTGTTTTCTCCCTGAAGTCCTGACCCAATTCAATCAACTGCGAAAAAACATAATAATCTGATATCAGTCTCTTCATCATTTTAAATAAAGGACACTCACATTATATTTTAATTTCCAACAAAAGTGGCTATTGATAGCACTGTTATTTCGATGACCGAATGTAAACACAATGGGTTCAGTCCTCCCGACCCATTCATTCAAAGATTGATTGTGTAGCGTTCAGCTCTTATCGTTGAACGACAATGCTACTCATTCATGTCTATATTCATTGTGTAGGGTTAATGTGGTACCCTTTTTTGTGATATTTGTGTAATGATAGAATGTTTCGTGTCAGTCATTTAATTTGGAATGGCAGCTACGAAGGGTTCTATCACGGAGCCTTTTTAAGCGATCCATGTCGTAATGGATTTCTATTGAAGCAGCTTAATAAACCTGCCTTGTTGCTAGTGTTTGCAAACGCTACTGGTGAGCATGAGGTTCGATTCCCAGGTCGGGCAAAGTGTAAATGGGTTTATCCATTAAGAATTCTTAGTAGCAGCCCGGAGTCTGGATTTGTCCCCGGTTGAAGGCAATAGGCTTGCACCCTATTACATGGGACTTAGACATAACTGGCGATATGTGGGTGTACTACAAGTACACCTCTGTCTAACTCCCCGGGGATTACAGGCTTGATGTTATGTTTTTGTGAGTGCTAAATTAATCTGCAAAACATTGTACATAGGTACTTGAAACACAATAAATCCTATGAACCTGACTTGTGTTACCACATTGAGTGTCCTAAAGTGGTTTCAGATCCTCAATTAGATCCATGTACAGTCACCAAAAGAGATAAGTAACCAGGGTCGTCGGATATAGTTGAAGTTTAGTAAGAAACCGATGGAGGTTTTCGAATGTACTCTAATTTGATAAATGAACTGTTTGTTTTCTATTCATTAAATTGAGTTTTATTCGAAAACATCCATCGGTTTCTGACTAAACTTCAACTAAATCCGACGACCCCGGTTACTTATCACTTTTGGTGACCGTACATGATAAAAATGCAGTTATAAAAATGCAATGCAGTCTACTCTTCCCTGCTTACAACACTTAAAATGCAGACAAACGCCATTTAGAAATAATTATGCAGAGAAATCGTTTTTGTTTACCAATCGATTGCCCAGCATGTGCTCAGACTTAATTAATTCCACTTTAGTCTAATTTGAAACCACCATGTTCGGTCTGGATCAGTAGGTACTATAAGTAGTTACTTTAAATCTTGGTGCTCTCAGCTTGTGCTCAACTCGAGCACAATAAATTAACCTAATTGGATTGAGTAACGAGAAAATTATGGAATGCACTTTTATAAAATGGTTGGTTTGTAATTTATGTGGTTGCTTTGTTGCTGTAATTAAGTCTTTTTGTCGTTTTAAAATGATTTTCGGACTTAGCAATTAAATACTGCTGTGGAGTTTGTTGCGCCACTTCTTCTTCCCAGCTCAAGCGCTAGGAAGTGGTGAAGGGTGGGCGTTTTGAGAGACTGTCCTATGTCATTTTTACGTTCATAAAGGGCTGATTCAAAAAAAAAACATTTTGAATACTATTCCTGGTTTCTGAGAGCATATTTAATTAATTCTTACCTTCACTACCAAGATAGGTTACGCTAGCTACACCAGAGCACATGCTCGTAACCTATAGTCAAGAGAAACAGAACACTCACCGTAGCCTAAAGGCTCGTGCACGCTGGCGCGACGCGACAGCGTACACAAAGGCACCGCGTGCCGCGCGACGGGCGGCGCCTTTGTGTCGGGCTGTCGCGTCGCGCCTGTTTGTGGGAGCCTTTAATTCTAATGCAAAATCTCCTGCCTGTGTTGATTGGTGTTAATTGACCGAGCGAACGCGAAGCGTCTCCGTTTCAGTTTGGGCAAAAATGTTTTCGTATGTCCGGATGTCCGGCGGATGGCTGTTCTCCTTTTAAGTCGCATTTTTTAACCGATTCTCGTGAAATTTTATGAGCAGGTTGGATTTTATTTGTCGATTCAGTTTTTAGTTTTTTTTCAAAATGGCGGAGAATTAGGGGTAGAAAACGTAAAAAATACATATTGCAGCCATTTCGCACTCTTTGCGTGCGCTTTTTGTTTTTAGGTGCGCCGTGAACATTTATTCAGTTTTAAGGCTCGTGCACACTAGCGCGACGCGACAGCGTGACACAAAGGCACCGCGCGACAAGCGGCGCCTTTGTGTCCCGCTGTCGCGTCGCGCCTGTTTGTGGGAGCCTTTAAGCTATGCAAAGACAGACTCGCGAGCTTTACAGCTCACAGAGCCACTAGTTGTTATTTCTATCACAACAGTTGGTATTTGTAAAATTGTAAGTAGATTCAGTTACGGGTAGTAGGAACATAAAAAGTCATTAAGTTCAGTCTGACCAAGCCTAAAATGAACCAATAGTGCCCTAGGGAACTATACGTATGATTAATTGCCCAAATCACAGTTGAATGAATACCAAAGAAAAGACCAAACATTTTGAGAAGAAAATAACGCATGTGTGTTCTAGAAGTATCTGATGAAAATGTAAACAAACCCTGTCCAGCACCCTACTTGCGTAACACACGTATCAATCACAATCTGAATCATTTTGAAGCTTATTGCTAAGCCATTGCTTCATAAGTTCGAAAAAATTGTCTACTCAACAACGTAAATAACGCAATGAATGTTGTTGAACTGTCAAAATGAATGTCATTCCTACTGTTAGCGTGTTACGTAATTACCCCGCTGGTTATATTCATCTGTATATAAAAGGTTTCAACTCTATATCTCTCCTCATTTTTCCAAAGATTATTGTTTGAATAACATCATGAAAATGTGATTGAAAATTAAGGTATAAAAGCAACCTGAATTGTCAAATGAGAATAGAATAGAATATTATCCTTTATTATGTACACCATAAAAATTGCAGATATAAATGTAGAAATTTTACATTGGGTGACACAATGGGCGGTCTTATCGGTGAAAGCGATCTTTTACAGACAACCTTTGGATGAGAAACATCTTTTTGGTGATTTTATGATTTAAAATTAGAATCAAATAAAAGCTCCTAAAGACTCGTACACACAGGCGCGACGCGACAGCGTGACACAAAGGCACCGCGTGCCGCGCGACGAGCGGAGCCTTTGTGTCGAGCTGTCGCGTCGCGCCTGTTTGCGGGAGCCTTCATTTGTAAGTGGCACTACACATTCGCATGCACAGGTACGTTTTCTGATCCATACTTTTGGAACAGACCATATCACCATACTCAACATCTTTTGCTTGATCAGGGGGCCTACTCGCCAAGCACGAAGTCCGTAGTTACGGATGCTTCCAACTCCGTATCACTTTCGGATATAACATTAGTGCGGAGCCCGAACTAGAAATTAACGACAAACCGATATGACAGTTTTCCTTACTCACGAATTTTTTTTGCCAGTCCGAAAAAGTTGTTAGTCAGGAGTAGGATTCACGTCTAAGTTACTTACTACTTTCGGTCGGACCCGTATTTTCGATGACGGACACAACGAGTAGGTCCCCAGAAACGGACCAACAAAGTATTAAATGATAAATGATAAATAATTTTATGTCTGTAAGTAGGTTTGTACAAACACGTTTACACGTCAATCATATTTTTAAACTAGATGAGGTCGGCGTTTCCTATCTGACTACTCTGAGAAGAAAGGCCGAAACAAACTCAGAGGTCACAGTCTCTTTTAAAGTCCAGACATAATCTTGGTCAGATCATGTGAAGACCATGTAGATTGGTATCTGAAATGGTCTTTTGAGGAAAGAACCACACAGATTGAGTGGACCTGTCCAGACAGTGCACGCATTTGTCAGTAATCGTGCAGCTCAACTCAGGAAGTCAGGACTTAAGGAGCTCAACGATTCGACGAACAATACCAAAGAAAGGACATTTGGGTAGGCCACATAAATTACTCAATATTCTACTTCTAATCAGCATTATATACACAAGCTGGCTCACACAATCAAGTATTGCAGTGACATCTGATTTAACAATGGCGTGAGAATCGGTTCTCTCTTCATGAGAAATACATCGGTTCTATAGTTCTGATGCTGAGCATCTTTAAATGCTGTCACGGAATGAATAGAATTTAATATCGCCCCTACAAATGAGCTCTGCAATACTGATTTTGTGAGGGGTTCCGTAGAAATTTTGCTGATGAAAATCCTTTACAATTAAAGAACAACTTATACCTAAGTTACCTTTTTTTTTGAGATCCCTTCATTATGATGAACTAAGTGCTCGTTGTTTGATCATTAGTCAAACATACTAATAGTTAAAATGCCTTAAACAATTTATAAAAAATTACAGAAGTATGTTTTTTGACAAACGGTTAAGCTAACTATAGTTAAAAAAATTGACAACTTGCTATAAAATTTTACCATGCGCAGACAGAGTAGTTAAACTTTTGACAGCTCTTGACTATTGTTAAGTGACTAATTTGTTAAATTGACTATTGGTCATGTTTAACTATGTATCAAACAACGGGCCCTTAGTTTAATAATACTCTTACAAATCATAAGCGTACGGAACCTCTGGTTGTGGACACATATACAGACTTATAACTGTCTCTATATGTGTCAAATGAACATTCTGTTTTCCAACATCCTCATGTCCAAAACTTAAAAGAAACGAGGTTTCTGCATGTACAGATCCATCTGTTAGAATCCTTTACCTTCAAAGTTACTTTGTCCCAGAATTATACAGTATATAAACACTTGTTTTAGCTGTCGTATTTCTAGAGGCTCCTCAAACGGGCACGACGCGCGATGTGAATCGCACGCGACACAAAGGCACCGTTCGTCGCGCGACAGGCGTTGCCTTTATGACGCGTGCGTTTTTTGTCGCGAGTCGATTCTCTTATGCGGAACCCTACCAGTACATAACGTAACACGCTTTATGTTAAGACCGGAAACTTATTCATATATTTCTTCATTGATTAATCAAAAGATCAGCGATGTCTTACGACATGAACGCATTATAATTTATAATATAATGTTCACATCAGAATTCATTGAGGGATAATTATGTCCTGTTGTTGGTATATTATGTGCTTTCATAAGTATTGCTTCACGTACTGCAATGGAATGAGAGGTTAATTTTAGTATTGTTCTGTTTATTATAGGGTCGACTTCATACATGGGACTTAAACATAAGTGGCGAAATTTTGGTGAACTATAGATGCACCTCTGCCTAACCCTTCGCGAATTACAGGCGGGATTTTGTGTTATTTAATAGTCAAACTCAAACTCAAACTCAAACAGTCTTATTACAAAAAACTAAATAAACCTTGGTTTAAACCTGTCCTATCAAGTCCAGGCTTATCTGCAGAACCATGGTCTAAATTTGTCCGTATTACAAAACTTAAAAAAACCATGGTCTTCTTAGTACCGTCATTTGAACCATTGTCTACATATCGACCACAGATTAATACAAATATTATTCGTTCACCGTGATATCATTCTATTGCAACGTTCCGTATGCTCAGAAAAGAAAACTTTTTGTTAATACGCTAATGATTATTATGATGATTAGGAGTATTAAAAATATTGAGAGTGTTAATTTGCATGAAACATTAGTTATTTCGTCGATTGTAGTTTAGTATAGGTTTGAGCACATTACTTAGTGTCGTATTAATTACTAATAATACACCTAAGTACGTGTAACGAAGCGTAACATTCTGGCGCGTTATATGAAACCATAACATTAAACAAAACTATCGCAAGTTGAACAAAGTTAATTTAGCATTGGAATTTTTAAATTATCAAAGTCTATATTAGAACAATTGCCTCTTTGTGCCTTCTATGTTAATTTTAACATTATATCGTTATGGACCAACAAAAGAAAAAACGATCTGAGAATTGGAGTACCGAGGAAAAAGTAAGTAAACATAAATTACTTCGATGAACTTGAAATCCGTTTTTAATTTATTGATTTTAAGCTAACCCATAAATGATTTAGGATATACTACGCGAGATGATTGCACAATCACGCCATATAATCGAGGACAAGAGCACGAAAGCTTCCTGCAATATTAAAAAGGCTCAAGAGTGGAAGAATATAGCAAAGAGGTAAGTGTTTTGTTTTTTTATTATTATGTGACCCGTTATCAACGTAAATTAACAATATTAATGAAATATTTTCAGAATTAATGAACTCATGGGAAGAAATAGGACTGATGGTGAAGTTAAATTGGCGTGGAAGAGAATGAAGCTTGCAGCTAAAGCTAACTTGTCCGCTCATAGGCATTATCAGATGCAGACAGGGGGTGGTGAAAAGCCCAAGTCGCCTTCTCAAGAAGATATGGCGATTATGACTATTGCTCCACACGATTTTGTTGTGGAATTCAATGAGTACGACAGTGACGCAATAAAAACCGTGCTAAGCATAATAATGTTCTTTATTTATTATTATAAAACACTGTTTAAATTATTATATAGTATATTTAATAATAAATACTTGTAGGTTGAATTAAACCCCCCAGAAGATAATGAAATAACAGCTGAGCCTAGTACAGACTTTTCTCCAATAATCATACCTCCTGAATCCAATGATGTGGTAGAAGTTATAATGGACCAAGGTAAAAATAATAATTCTTCTTTAAATTATAATATTCTAATCTTTTAATTTGACCATATTTTGAACATTCAAGAAATATATAACATGAATTAAAAGAATTTTATTTTCTTTCTACAGTCTCTAATCATAAAACATAATTAAAATACTTTCAGGTACCTCAAAGGAAAGTGTGGGAACTACTACTCCTAGAAAAAAAGAGAACAATCGTAGAAAGAAAGGTCCTCAAAACAAGTAAGTAAGATTATATTAGAATATATTCTTATTACTTGCCCAGTATAAAATATAAAGGGTACCTACCTAAATATTTTACAGAAAAGAAACAATGCAAGAGACAATATTGAAGAGCAACACTCAATTTAAAAAAAAACAAATAGATATGCTAGAAGTGGAGCATCAGTACAATATTAAAATTGCTGAATTAAAAATAAAAAAACTGGAACTAGAAATAGAATTATTAGAAAATAGGAAGAACTCTAGTACTTAGTAAATATTAAATGGTGAGTGAATTTTTTTTAACATAAATATTTTCTTAAAAAAATTAAATCTTATTTTTTCTACTCCAATAAAATATATACCTAGATTCAAATCAGAGAGAAATAAACTTTATTCACAATACTATTATTATCTTATTATTATTTATAATTACTTTTTAATACTAACATACAAATCTTAACCAAAAATATTACACATAATACCAACAGGTATGCACTATGGAAGATTTTACTTCTCAATATTATTCAAAATACAAATATCATAAACCAAAGCTTTTATGAATAAATAATAAATTAGTCAAAAAATTAAAAAATCTAAGCTATAATTATAAAAGAGTTACATTAATACTTATATTTATGATTTAATATTTATTTTCAGATCCTACAGTGAAGTTAAAAAATGTTATTTCATAACAAGAGAAACATGGTTGAAGAAAATTTATTTTAAAATGTTAAGTGTAAAATGTTTATTGTAAATTAGTTAAGGTTTAAAATATATTATTTTAGTTAAAAGTGTCTTTCAATAAATTGACGTCTTCTAATATTGCCACGGACATTGTTTTCCACTGGTAAAACTGACTGACTGGCTTCAGATGTTTGTGTGTAAGCTTCATTGTCATCAAGCCCACTATGAAAAACATCTTCTTTCATATCTATGGCAATATTGTGCAATACAGCACATGCCACAATAGTTTTTTTTGCAGTTTCTATGTTGCAGTAAAGGCCTCTTAATAAACAGCGGAACCTCTGCTTCCACAACCCAAAACATCTTTCCACTGCATTTCTGGTCCTAATGTGAGCACTGTTGTATCGTTCCTCTTGAGGTGTGGTAGTATTGCGTAATGGAGTAAACAAATAGTGTGTGCAAGCATAGCCACTGTCTCCTAGCAATATGCCTGAGAATGCACCAGCCTCAAATCGCTGCTTCAAACGACTTTCACGAAATATTCTTGAGTCATGAACACTCCCACGCCACCTAGTAACAATGTCCATGATTTTTAAATCTGCATCACAAGCCACCTGGAACAACAGTTAAATATTTTAGTATCTCTTACTCACATAAATATGCATGACTATTCACTATCACTACATATTATAGAACAAAGTTACTGTCCACTTCTGTCTTTTTGTCCGATTCCATATTCCATCCAAAGCCAGAGTGGGTTGTTATTATTTATTGTATACTAATCTCACTACATATGGTCACCCTCAACCCTGTACTAGGTTAGACTACTTTTCAACACTATAATCAACGCCTCATCAGGGATGGGGCTGTGGACAAAAGTCATTGTTCCTTTATATTGGAAGAAAAAAAATAATGTAAAATAATACCTGGACATTAATTGATGCAAATCCTTTGCGGTTAATATACAGTTGACCACCATCTTCACTTAACTTTTTTATTTTTATATGAGTACAGTCAATTGCGCCAATGACTGTAGGGAAATTTGCGATTCTGTGAAACTTTTGTATTGCTTCCTCTTGTTCTGTCAATGTAGCAGGCATTTTTATAAATCTATGTGATATTCGGGCTATGGCTTCTGCAATTTTTTTGCATATCTGACTTATAAAAGGCTGTGAGACTCCGTGCAAATCGGCTGTGTCATCCTGGATCTATAAAAAACAATAACAAAATATTAGTTTGGAACTTAGGACATAATTTAGTTTAATTATTTCTACCAATGTTTTGATAAATGCAATATAAGCTTTGAATCTACTTACTTCATGTCGCGCCCAGCTTCGTAATGCGCAAACCACTTGTATTTCGGGAGACACAGGGCATCCTCGAGCGTCTCTAGTCAAATCTTCTCTTAGTAAGTCCACTATTTTCATCGCATAACGTTTATTAAATCTATACTTTTGCCTGAAATCTTCATCGGATAATTCTACGAAAGGATTGATTCGAACACGATTTATGTTGTGTCGGCGTGGTGTTCCCAACAACTCAGCGGCTTCAATATCATCAATATCAATTAAATCGACCATGTTAATATCCATTTTCGGGTTAAAAACAACACAACACAATGAAAAAGATGCTATAACCTAAAAGAGAAACTTTGACAGATACGATTTAGACCATGGTTTGATCGTTTAGACTAGGGGCCGCCGAGGTTTAGCGTTAGACCATGAAATGGTCTACGGTTTTTCGAAAAACCACGTTTTGTAATATCAATTTTGTTTAAACCGTAGTTTATAGAGATTTAAACCTGGGTTTTTAGTTAAACCGCTTTTTGTAATAAGGCTGAATGCATTTATTTCAAATAAACCAATTACAGGCACTTTTGAATTGTCAAAGGGTCAGTCAGTCAGAAAAATGAAGCTAGTTGCCCATTCCAAAGCGTAGTAGGTACCTATGGAGAAGAACGGGCAAGAAACTCCATGGACACTCTTTTTAACCGACTTCACAAAAAGGAGGAGGTTCTCAATTCGTCTGTATGTTTTTTTTTAATTTTTTTTTTATTTTTTTTTTTATGTGTGTTAGCTCATAACTTTTTTCTGGTTGAACCGATTTGGATGATTCTTTTTGCATTTGGTAGCTGGTGGTTCACATGTGGTCCCATTTAAATTTGATCAAGGTCTGACCAGTAGTTTTTGAGTTATCCTTAATACTGCATATTTTTGCCACTTAGTTTATATGGATGATGTGCTAATAATTTCCTGTCACTGTTATTTACACACCAAGTAGTGGTATACGAATTTGTGTGGGGTAGGTATCGCAACTAAAAAGTGAAAAATAAAAACTTTTTTACAAAAAAACAACCGACTTCCAACAAAAACACTAAAAGACGTGAAAAATAACTTTAATTTCGGAAGTCGGTGGCCAAAAACGAAAATACAAAACCAAAGACACCGAATTCCGAAATTAAAGTTATTTTTCACGTCTTTTAGTGTTTTTGTTGGAAGTCGGTTGTTTTTTTGTAAAAAAGTTTTTAAATCAATATATAGTTACAAAAAAACAAATTGTTTACATCATTCATGTTCAAATTAAAAATGTGAGAACTATGTAGAAAGACGTGCACGTTTAAAGTATCCGTAATAAAAAAGATAAAAAAACAATTCAAAAATTTAAATTAAAAAAAGCCGTGGCAGCCAAGAGTTGACCAGTCCCTACTGACGGCGCCCGTTCACGAACATGACGCATGGATCAGCACCATTCAGCTCAACCATTTTGAAGGGAACTTAATGATCCAACACACACGCCACCACCAGCGAAACATTTGAGTGAGCATGACATACTCTCAGCCGCCAGGGCACATTCAAGTCAATGAAAGACGAGCCTAGTAAATGGTGGCTTTATAGTAGGTACATAGTGCTCACACATGTGCTATTCAATTATACATTGTTAAGAAATTGAATTTATACAATGCAAAGATGTTGTTGTTTTTACAATCTTCAGCAGCTCCAACAATATTTGCGAATGCTAATCAATTAATTTATGCCCCCCTGTGGAGCAGGACCAGCGTTGAGCCAAGCATCTTTGTCAGCGATGTAATCCCCCAACTTATAATATGCTTGGCTGCATAGTGTGCGTTTTATACGAGATTTAAATTTTGTTTCATTCAGTTGGAGTATGTGGGGAGGTATTTTATTATAACATTTTAAACAGTACCCCATGAAGGATGAGTCTACTTTAGCCAGTCTGAAACCTGGTTGAACTAATTGGTCCCTATTTCTAGTCATATAGTTATGTCTTTCACCTCTTTTACTGAAAAGATTTAATTTTTTTCTTACGTACATGATGTTTTCATAGATATATTGACAAGGTACCGTCATGATGTTAATATCTTTAAACAGTTCCCTTAGAGAATCGCGCCTGCGGAGGCAATATATTGCTCTGATGGCTCTTTTCTGCAGAATAAAAATAGACTCGATATCTGCAGCCCGTCCCCATAGTAAAATACCCTAAGACATGATACTATGAAAGTAACTGAAATAGACTAGCCTCGCGGTATCTACATTAGTAAATTGACGGATTTTTCTCACAGCATATGCTGCTGAACTTAGCCGTCCTGCAAGAGATGTTAAATGAGGACCCCATTGCAGCCTTGAGTCGAGCGTGATAGTAACTAAAGTTTTAATGCTTTGGTGGTTAATTTCTGTTACGATCTTCCAAAGTCTGTCCCTATAGCTTCCCTACACGTTGGGCCAACGTAAGCCACACTATACTTACTAAAGGGGGATGCGCCAAGGTAACCCGCGTTTTTTTTTTTTCTTCTTTTTATTAGGTTTCTTTTTTTTCTTCTTTTTATTAGGGACTTTTATGACAAAACAACGTAAGCGAATGTACGCCACAGTATACTAAAGGGGGATGCGCCAAGGTAGCCCGCGAAATTCAAATTTTCTTATTTTTTTATTTTGCAAGTATCAGGTTGTATGTTGATCTAAATATGATTCGCGGCCGTATCAAATATTTATTTATAGAATTATAATCAGAAAAATCATCAATACATCTATCTAAGTTCATATTACCCTATTGAATGACTATTTCATGAAATCATGACATTTGAGGCCAATTCTAACTTAAGGAGTTGTATTGCTGATTCTACTGATTATAATTCTGTAAAGCCATATTAGTTACGGCCGCGGATCATATTTTAATCAACATACATCCTGAAAGTGACCTGCGAATTGCAAAAAACGTAAGTATTTTTGAATTTCGCGGGCTACCTGTGTGCATCCCACATAAACAGTAAACTATTATCAGAACATTGAACATCCGTCATTCGCGTAAACTTATATCGTTTGTGGGTTATATTGGCGCAGGTTGGGCCAACGTGTAGAGGGAGCATGTCAGGAAGTTGTTGCCAAAATTGGGATTCTAGAATCGAATCTTATGAGAATATTTGATATTCAATAAATATAATGTGTGTATATGCTTGTGCCAAACGGTAGTAATTTAAAAAAAAAAGGTGGGTTAGTCGCCAATAACAACGAAAAATACTGATAATATCTTTTAAAGAAACTGCGACTCATAATCGTTTTCAACATAGTTCGTTTGCCAAAAAGGACTCTAATCTGTTTATTGTGTTAAAATTAACGATTAAGTGCCCTTGTTGGCAACAAACTATATTATTTCAATGTTAAAATGCCTTTTAAAGTTTTGTCTCGATTCACCCCTGCATCCCTATTTACCCCGTTTGACGGTATGTACTTTGAGGATATTTTTAGTTTTTATTTCTGCATCTGAGTTTATACCTGAAACGTAATGGCCTAGAAGCTTTAAATCTTTTAAAAATCCTTAGTTTTTAAGGCGCCATCTCGGACAGCGTCGTGTCGCGACAAATTGAAAATTAAATATTCAGCCGCGTAACGACCAAGAAACTAGTTTCTGATAAGTCCCTAAGGAGATGTTCGAATTTCTGAAGTGGAAACAATGTTAAAGATAATGTTTTTTTACGATAACCTAACCTTACATTAAATTCTAAAGTTAAACGGTTATGGTTTCACTTTTAATGAATATTTTCACCGCAGCCTGTTGCTGTCCAACCTTCAAAAATCCAGATTAGCAATCTGATGTATTCTTCTATTTCCACATCACTTTTTACAATCTCTTTCGAAACTTTTCGAATTTACTTAGTACCTTTCCTTATAGATTTAAAAAAATAGACGGCAGGGATTGAAAACCGGTACGAATTTGGGTTCCGGTTATTCATTTCGGTTCTTAAAAAGGTACTTCTTTTCGGTATGGTTCCGGTTCTGGTTCAAAATTACCGGTTCCAAATAAAGGTTCCAATATACCGGTTCCGTATCATCTGATGTGGTAGTTCTATCTTATACCAAAGCAAAAGTGCCTCTCTCCCCTCTCACAAATACTAACCTGTTCACCCGACGACGACCGCCCGTACCTCGCTGCTATCATTCAAAGCTTCGTCCTGCGCTGAGCGGCATCGTATGAACTCGTTCGGACTCGCTTTGAAGATGAACCGGTAAAATAAAGATTCTTAAAGGTTCCAATTTAGGTTCCTGGTTCAGGTTCTAGTAACGGAAACACTAAATACCGGGTTTTTACCGGTATTTTAGGAACCTTTCAATCCCTGATATAGACATGTTCGATCATTTCGTTTACACTTTAGCGGATCTATTTAGTAAAAACCAACTTATTGTGAAGTGAGCTTGAAAATAGCTGTCAATAGTGTCAATCCCTAGCATCAGGTAACGAAAAACAAAACGAACGAAAACAAAAGTACTCTGCAGGCGCCAGAGGTGGAGGGGCGCCGAAGGGGTTTTGTTTTCGTTCGTTTATAGTTAGAAAACTAAAAAAAATGTTGAGATCTCTTCGCTTTCTCTTGCATCCGACATAGGTACTCTGAATTCTCAATTTTTTCTGCTCTTCACCTCTGGCATCCTGGGCGGTCGCCCAGCCGCGCCCTACCCTAACGCCGGCACTGGATAAATCGATGCCTTCACCTAAGTTTTCACTGAGGTTTTTATAGAATACACCGGCTGATTTCTCTAAACTCTTCCTATTAGAATGAGGAATTACTTCAAGAGGATGCAAGCTGCATGCTTAGAAATTGCAACATTTGAACAAGCCTCTGTAAATTAGCATAAAACACGACGGCATACCTTGTACGTAACCAATTCACTTTCAATACCTATGTGTTTGCTGTTACTATAGTGTACATTGTAGTGTTGTGTGCAATGATTTGTAACTACATCAACTTGCTTAGTAACATCATCATACTGAAGTTCAGAGTTCCATGCCAACTGTATGAAATAATACACAGAGAGAAAGTTTAATATAGAATTTACTTTTATTTTAATTAAATGAAAAGCAATGGCGGGTTACACTCCAAGCAGTTTTTACAAGGGACATTAAAAAGTGTGTGTTGCCGCACTTAAAAAACAAGAAAATACAAAAATGTTTCACTTGATTTGATTCTAAATCATTATAAATTACTGCAATTAATTGCATTAATTTTTAATGTTTTAGAATAACAAAATATATGTTCACATTGTATTGACCACCAACGTAAGAGGTAGATCTATCCGATCTATTGATGTATAGACCAGCTGGACTGTATTCGCCAAAGTGGTAGGCAGAGATATAGTACTCGTATCTGCCTACACGCATAATACGCCAGTTTTGTTTAAGTACCATGTAATGTGCGCTTTTAACATATCTAACATGAGGATATTATCGTGGACGTGCATATAAAATGTATGTATTACGTGCACGTTAGGTATATAATATAGTCCTCCATACCGTATTTCGGCCATGGCGGCTAATCTCAACGGAAACTAGCCTTCGGCGCGGGATATATTATAGTGTACAAGTGTATGCGCAGACACAGGTGCACTCTCTCTTCCCTCACTTTCGTAGTCCGACGGGCCGGCAATCCGACACGACCGGAGAGAGATCAGGCGCAGGACCAACGGCTTAACGTGCTTTCTGAGGCACGAGGGTATCACACCGCCAACTTCCAAACTCCGGGCTGTTACTAAGAAATTCCTAATGGAAAAACCTTTGCCCGACCTGAAAATCGAACCCAGGACCCCACCGCTCAGCAGTCGCGGTTGCAACCACGAGGCCAATGGGGCACGTGAACGGGGATGGAAATTTAAAAGCGTCTTCATTATGTTTCCATACATTTTAATTCCCCGTGATGCCGCATGCCGTGACGTTATCAATTATAAAAGCGCGCAGAACGGTGACCTTATTGCCATTAAAATTAATTAAGTTAGTAAGTATCATAAGGACCAGTTTGGCAAGAATTCGGCCATTTCTTTAGTTTATGTACATATATTCGCTTTCGCCAGGTACATAACCTACGGTAACAAATATGAGTTTGCAATAGGGAACTGCAAAACGCAGAGAAGCACGTACAATAGTTACAAAGTACTATAAAATAATACTTCTGTGTTAGGAAATTGTCGTTTGTTCTGGATGCTGTGACGTCACTGACACGAGTATACGGGTATAGCTTGTGGAACAAATTAATATTAGTCTGTTACGTGTGGTGTTGTTGCGTCACTTCTTTCCAGCTTAAATACCTATTAAGAAATGATGAATGAAAGAAAGAAAAAAGAAAAATAGGTTTATTTGTCACAGAAATACGTGCATACTAAAAAGATAAGTAGCTCTAATAATAGTAATAATCAGGGATGTTATGGAGCTCCGTAACCGTAACTGAAACTATCGGATATCCGAAATAAAAATATATCCGTAACCGTATCCGTTTCACAAGTTTCGGATAGTTTCGTATAAGAGCGGAGTCTAACTAATTATTATAACATCTCTAAACAATTACTTACCTACATGACTGATTATAATACCAAATGATAACCTAGACTAGATAAAACCTATAAATAAAACCAAATTATTACATACTATTTGTGTTTATATTTTACTTCAATCTAATATCCGTAGCCGAAATTATCCGAAACTAACGGATAATCCGAAATAATTACATATCCGTAACCGTATCCGAAACCTATAGAATTTTATTCCTATAACCATATCCGTATCCAGATCCGAAATATCATATCCATAACATCTCTGGTAATAATAGAATGGTAATTTTGACGTTCAAAAGTGAAACTGATTGCCAGCCTACATAACATAACATAACATCACGCCAGTATTCCCCGAAGGGTTAGGCAGACATGTACTCCTACCTATAGTACACCCACAATTCGCCAGTTATGTTTAAGTCCCATGTAACAGGGGGCGAGCCTATTGCCATCAACCGGGCACAAATCCAAACTCCGGGCTGCTACTGAGAAAATCCAGACGGAACAACCCAATAACACTTTTCTCGACGTGAGAATCGAACCCAGGACCTCATGCCCATTCCCAGCCTTATTTGAATAAATGACTTGTTTAATTAGATTTTTGTGAAAATTATCGATATTAAATTGTCTACATTGCTTACATATATAGACTGGTTTTTGCAGTCCACAATCCAGAGAACATCTAAAAATGACATGTCTTTCGATTATGTCGTTAAACATCGAAATTCATTCTTAATTATTTGATTACGACATACCTAACTTATGTACATAAATCTTATTTAATCTGATTTTAATAAGACACGATTACTGTCTACACTAAAAGAAGATTTATTATAGATCTCAATATAATATACTTTCATAATAAGTTTAATTTCTATAAAAAGTCGTGTCCTTGACTCCATACATATTATGCATCTTTTATAACTCGCATAATATTATTCGATTAGGCTATCGATACAAATTTTATTTTTATAAAAATGCATATGGCCTTGTTCTCATTTCGCTAACTATATTATTGTTATTAAAATCACTATCTATACTTGCACAATTGTATAATATTTGCAGGTGAAAAAGTCGATAAACGAATCGATTAATATTGTTATGATTGAATGTATGAATTTATTCGATTACTAATTGCTTGCCGTGTTGGTCTAGTGAACTTTAGTGGTCACAAGCGCTACTGCTGAGCATGAGATCCTGGGTTAGATTCCCGGGTCGGGCAAAGTGTTATTGGGCTTTTCCATCTGATGGCAATAGGCTCATCCCCTACTACATGGGACTTAAACATAACTGCCGCAATGTGGGTGTACTATAGGTACACTTCAGCCTAACCTTTCGGAGATTATAGGCGTGATGATTCAATCAATGAGTTCATTTGATTACTAATTATTTATCATTATGTTATCGATTGATCTTTGCTCTAGGATTTCAAGCTTGTGATTATACATTAAGCTGCAATTAAAAATAATTATGTACTAATCATCAATATACACGCCTAAGCAATGCGTATCTTAATTCTGACACTATCTAAGCATTGTTTATAACCATTCATTAAGATTACTAATACAACCGTGAACAGAATTACTCAATAAATCACAATTCAGTGTAGCATTCACTTTTACATTCAAAGATCACAAACGCAAAAAGAATAACATCGTTCTACGAAAACGAATTTCCTCGCTGTTGAGCAACAAAATGTGTCGTGAATAAAAATATTCTTAATGAAAAGGAAAGTTAATCGAATATATCAAGGATCGTAATTCGGAACAACTTGTATTCGAATCACGAATTCGAATTGGTCCTCAGATACGTACGCGCCGAAAGCGTGTTTTACATATCTCATTGGCCGATTTAAAAATCGAAAGTGTCCGATTGGTCGTTTTGAATTTAGAATGGTATGCAAATCGGTCATCGGGTTGGTGCACCATTACGTCACGGTGTGCAAGTCTTGTTGTTATGAAATGCACTTGCGAAAATGGCCCGGCCTTAAGACTGATGAGGCTGGTTTGTTATGCGTAGCTCAACTGTGTCACTTTTATTGCTGCTCGTTTCTCACTTAAGTATTACAACCTGTTATTAAAGAAAATAACGTCGATAACAATATTTTCGTTATGTAAATTGCATTCGAAGTTAAGCTAACGAAAAAATCAGATTGGAATGTTTGAATGATGTTGAAATGAAATAATTTTTCTCCCAATTAAAAAACTTTACATAACAGCTTCCTCGTCCCTGTCTTCCACACTTTCTTTACTTTTCTCGAAGATAATGAAAACTTCATATTTCTCATCACCGCCATCCACTAAACCTGCGTTTACACAATAACTAAGGCTGTGTTCGGATAACCCGCGCCGACCACGCACAGGACCCGCACACGCGTTGTGCCCGCCTTACACCCGCGTTCGCCACGCGCAAAATCAGCGCACGCCTCGCACCCGCTTATACTACTAGTGCCTGGACTACTTCGGTTATACATATTTTTTTATTAATCATAAAAGCACGACACGCGATTTTGATCACAGTCAATGCGTCACTATCCGAAGCGCGGGCGCAAGGCGTATGCGGTTGGACTTCGATAAATGCAAATTGAGATCTATTGATGTGTCATAAGACTCAAATTATATACAACAAATTTCAGACGCGTTTACAGACGCGTGTGGCGTGCGCTAGGCGGGCGCGTGTCGCGTCGTCTGAACGAGCCCTAACTCCCGTCTCATTTCCTTATTAGTACTCATAACATGATTGCCGTCTATAATAGTCTGCACAGCACTTTATCGACCGCAACGAGCAACCGGTTTGTCCGTAAGTTACAGCTGCCCGTTTAAAGCAAGTGCAATGAAAGTTATTATGAGATCGAGAGACTTGGTGCCGAGAACAGTTCGCAGAAAAATATGGTCAGGTTAAGTAACTCGGGTTATCGGTTATTTCATGTGGCCGAATTTAATTGAGCACACTTCATGCTGTGGATTTTTCATAGAACATGTTATTGGATCTTTCCATCTGGAATTTGCCCGGAGCCTGGATTTGGGCCCAGTTAATGGCAATAGGCTCGCCCCCTATTACACGAAGCTTAAACATAACTGGCGAAATGTGGGTTTACTACGTCTGCCCGACCCTTCGCCGAAAACAGGCGTGATGTTATGTCAGATGTGATAGACATTGAACTAGGAACTACATGTAGAAAAGACCTTATAGCAACCGCTTAAAACTAAGATCCATGAGACCAATGAAGAATCAAAAGTTTGCGTAAGAATCATTGACCATTGTAGTAAACGTAATGTTGCACAATTCTTAAAAAAAAAAAATAAGGTGTCTGTCCAGTGTTTTAGTGGCCAGTAACCTCGAAAGCTGATTATGTCAGATTGCAAACGTTGAACGTAATTATACAATACCTTTCCGCTTTCATCTCTTCCGATATTATGCTGCCTCATTGGTCTAGTGGTCGCAAAGGAGCTATGAGGTCCTGGGTTCGATTCCTGAGTCGGGCAAAATGTTATTGGGTTTTTCCATCTGGAATTTCTCAATAGCAGCCTGGAGTCTGGATTTGTGCTCGATCGATCGCAATAAGTTCGCCTCCTATTACATGGGACTTAAACGTAATGGCGAAATGTGGTTGTACTGTTGGTGCACCTCTGCCTAGCCCTTTGGTTTTTGTAGGCGTGATATTATGTGTCTGTGTTTAATCCATTAAAGATAATCAGAACCCCTTTGTTTCCTTGATGATTTGATTCGAAGGACCAAGAATGTGGAGTTCAATGCGTAGAAGAATGTCATAGTAATTGATTGCGTGTTAAATATTATGAAAACATTGATGATGGTCTGAATAGGCGGTTGCAATAACATTTAGAGAGTACCTTTGCAAATATTTCTCCCTATTGACCATCACTTATAAGCAGTCCCATTCTATATCTACTTGTTATATTCTTGTTTATGATTGCCCCACTATTAAGGCAAGGTTATACCAGACGGCTTATTCCTGGCAGGACGTGATAGTGTGACCTATTTACAACAATTAAGTACCCTATAAAGCCTGGGCTAAATCCGTGAGTTTCGTGAAAATACAAGTTAAATGATTCTATTAATTTCATAGAATTCGCCATTAAATTTAATTTTTCTCTTCTAGAATCGCCAATTGAACGGTATCGTTGCTATTTTCGGCCTGCCTGTAATACGCTGAGTTACCAATTAACCTGTTTTTGTATAGAGAAAGAACTAAAATTTAACAGTTCGCTTGGTCTCTGCGAGTTAATAATTTTCGACATAGTCAAAAACAGTATGCTTCTTTTTTGTTATCTGGGATCTGTTTTTCGAGGAAAGATTATTATGGCCTAATAAACGAATAGCATTAACTTCATTTTCATTCCCCAGGACCAGAATACGGCACAATGGAAGCTGCATGGAAAGGCGGCATGGTGGAGGCGGAGCGTCTCTCAGACCTACACCTGAGCGTCCGCGACCGGCTCGTCAATGACGTCATGGCCCAGATCAAGAACTGGCAGAAAGACACCTATCATAAGGTTAGTACGATTCTGTTCAGCTCTTCTGTACACGGTTTGACCGGGTTTTCAAGACCATATTTAGCTTTGGTAGTCATCTGAGGGCTTACGATAGGAAAGAAAAGTAGTTTGGGTCGCTGTCGCCGGATAGGGAGAATAGGACTATACCATACTAGTACTTAAGTGAAGGTTGGTTGGTTTTAGGTTGGTCTAGTGGTCGCAAGCGCTACTGCTGAGCATGAGGTCCTGGGTTCGATTCCCGGGGCGGACAAAGTGTTATTGGGTTTTTCCATCTGGAATTTCTCGGTAGCAGCCCGGAGTCTGGATTTGTCCCCGGTTGATGGCAATAGGCTCGCCCCCTATTACATGGGAATTAAACATAACTGGCGAAATGTGGGTGTGCTATAGGTACACCTCTGCCTAACCCTTCGGGGATTACAGGCGTGATGTTATGTTATGTGTTGTTGTGTTGAATTCAACCGAAAATTGCGTTGTGAGAAGATTCTGGTTTAACCAAGTAGAAGGTAAGTTTTTTTGAACATCCTGAAATACATATAGGTATAACATTAGCTTTTACTCGCGGCTTTGCCCGCGTGGAGGTTGAAGATTATCCCAAGGGAACGTACTACTGGGCTAAAAAGGTCATATCTCCTAACCCGGGTCATGCTCTACCTGGGTACCAAATTTCATCGAAATCCGTTCAGCAGTTAAGGCGTAAATAGGTACCAGACAGACACTTTCGCATTTATAATACACTCGAGAGCAATGAATCCGGGTCACTTAAAGAATGTTAAAAATCTCGGAAACTAAAAATGATAGGTTAATGCAATAAATTGAGGGCGCAGAGATCCTTGCTCAAGGTCATGTTCTTTAAACCCTATAGATTCCCTACCCAAAGCCTCTACCTATTATCAGATCTTTTGTCTATAAGGAAACTTTATCTGCTTCAACTCATACTAAAAAAGCACACATCCCTCCCATATGATCCCTCTAGGCCTAGAAAGAGAAGGAGCTACTTAGTCGCTCCAACTGTCAAGGTTAGATCTACTTTCGCTAAAAGACAATACTCAAGGCAATCGTCCTACCTATACAACTTACTGAATAAAGAACTACGTATACACACCATGAAGCTCCGCGACTGTAAAAAAGCTGTAATCGAATGGCTTAAAACTAAAACCTACGACGATGTTGAGTCTTTTGTATCTACGCTTCAATGACCAAATTATTTGCTTGCGTGTTGTTGTGTACATGGTTAGTGGAAGATGACTTATTATGCTTCTTCCGATCCCAAGACATTGTCGCAGGGCTAATCTATCTATTTAATAATCTACAATCTACAATCTCTAATCTACAATTCACAACCTACCACCTACACTTGCGCCTGCACTTACACCTAAACTTATACTGGCAGCGCCTTCCGGTCTCATCCGAGTGGATCCCGATCCCTTGTAAGCGTCGGGTCGGTAGTCTTCTGTGTCCTAACCCAGTGAACCCAGATATGGTCCACCTAAGTGCCAAACCTCATCCGGATTTGTTCAGCCGTTTTGGCGTAAAGGCGTAATGGTGCAAACAAACACATAAATGCCTAATAAAATAAACACACACTTTCGTATTTATATTCATATGGGCAGGATATTAAAGGATACCACATATAACTAAATATGCTAATTATAACTCATACACTACACACACTCACACACTACACACACTCACACACTCACACACTACACACACTCACTCTTTACACTCTTACCCATAATCACACGTATACGCGCGTCTTGGCCCTTTTTCTATTCATAAAGCTCATTCATTTGCAAATCATTCATTATTGTATAATTTTAAGTTACCCTTTTATTAAATTTTTCTGCATGTTTACATTGTCTACATTCAATTGCATAAGATAAGAATAAGTGGAAGCGCGGAGTCTCCTAACACAAGCAATTCCTTGCTTAAAAGGTGATCTCCAACATTAGTGTGTCTAACAAGCCTTTTGTAATTGAAATAAACAATTTTTATTTTATTTATTTATTTAATTATATTTAATAGACAATGTAATACTCCTTAAATGAAAGTAAAAAAAATATGAGTCACCATACATTTTATTAACACAAAATTACATACAGAAAAAAACTGCTGATCTCTCCTTAAAACAAAAATAGGAAACATGAAATTTTTGAACTTTATTACGATTTTCTTGAATTTTAATACTTCGTATTGCCTCCTCGTGCTTCCATTACTGCGTTTACGCGGTTTGGCATGCTGTACACCAAGTTCCTTATACGATTTTGGGGAATATTCTCCCATTCCTCTGTGAGAGCAATTTTGAGCTCACGAAGCGTGATTGGGGGAGGGTTTCGTTGTTTTACGCATCTGCCTAGCTCGTCCCAAGCATGCTCGATCGGGTTGATATCCGGGCTGCGCGCTGGCCACTCCATACGAGTAATGTTCATCTCTTGAAGGTAGTCATTCACAATCCTACCTGTATGAGGTCGGGCATTGTCATGCATAAATATAGCATCCTCACCTAAATTGACCATAAATGGACCAACGTGATCATTGAGGATTTCTTCCACATATCTTACGCTAGTTAAAGAGCCGTTTTCTATGATCACCAGCTCTGTGCGACTTTCAGAAGAAATTCCGGCCCACACAAGTACAGACCCACCACCGTAGGCTACTTTTTCTTCGATGCATGCTTGCTTGAATCTTTCCCCTGGTCTTCGATACACTCTGTGTCTTCCATCGTGCTTGTAGAGCATAAATTTTGATTCGTCGGAGAACATAACTTTTGACCAATCTTCAATACTCCAATTTACGTGGCTCTGGGCATATCTTAGTCTTGAAATACGATGCCCACGCTCCAGTTTAGGGCCGTTTGCAGGTCTAAGGGGTTTTAAGTTAGATTCAGCAAGCCGACGTCTTACTGTCCATGCACTTGGGTTACTTCCTCCGAGGCGTCGAAACTGATTTGTGAGTTCAGTTCCTGTGAGAAAGCGATTTCGAAGCATGGTGTTCACCAAGTATCGGTCTTCTCGTGCTGTGGTACACCTGGTTCTGCCCGTTCCTGGTCTGCGTAGGTTAGAACCAGTTTCTTCGTAACGTCGGAGAACTCTTTGTACTGTTGACAGCGACACACCGACAGTCCTGGCTGTATCGCGCTGACTCCGGCCGGTTTCCAGCATTGTAAGTATTCTGGTGCATTCTTCAGGCGTAAGCGACATAATTTCAGCTTGAATAATGAATATAGAGCACTATCAACATGGTTTATGTACCCACATAAATGACAGATTACAAACAAAAGCAAAACCAAATGCTGTAATTTCGTAGTTCCATCTTCGAAAGTGGCCCTTTTTCAAATTAGATTTTTTTATGATATAACTTTACAATAACTAAGAAGTTTTAATACCTTCATTTAAGGAGTATTACATTGTCTATTAAATACAATTTATTGCATTAACCTAGCATTTTTAGTTTCCGAGATTTTTAGGATTCTTTAAGTGACCCGGATTCATTGCTCTCGAGTGTATTAGTATGGATATATTAATAACATAATGATGTTAATTACTTCTGTAATATTATTATTAATTTTATTGTGATAATATGGCCTGTAATACTATCTATTTATTATGTTTGAATGGATTGATGATGATAGTTCAGGGTGCAGAATGTTGCTAACTTTCTGATGCGCATGTGCTCGTCCTAACTTAGACAAAGTATGCAAACGAACCATTCTGCAGAGACAAATTCGTTCCGGCGATTTATCTTAAAAAGAATTGTAGACAAACCTGGTCTCACGACTATTTACAACAATTTAACCACGTCAAAGCAGAGTATTAATAAAAAAGAAAAACCAACATTTTCCGTTTGTAAAAGTTTCATAGTGTCAGGTGGAACAGCATGTTTAATGGCGCGATGAAAAATTTGTACGAAGTTCCACATATTCACGTATCATTTGCTGCAGTTAAGACTGTGTCCAGTTTCAGAGTTTCTTTCTCATATTCAGATAAACTTTTAAAAGCCACAAGCTCAATGGAACTTGAATTAATATGTAGTTTAGAAAGAGAAACAAATAATGTTATAATCGATCTCCAAGCTAATGCAGACGTTAAAAGAGACCAGAGGGCCTATACGAAATGACATTCTATCAGTGATAACGATGATGGAGAAGTCAAAAATATATGGGACTGACATAAGCTACCGACGTCACGAAAAGCATATATCAATTCTATTGAAAGTCGTTTTAAAAATACGAAACGCTTTGAAAGCGGTTGTCATTTGTCTTGGTCCTCTGGAAAACTCAAACTGCATAGATGCCATCATCCATGCGCTATAACAAGACTGTTCCAAAGTAGACGTGATTGATTTTATAGCAGCTACCCACTTCTGTTTAATATGGTCCGGTAATGTTCCTTTGTGTGTCAAATATGGAACAAGCTTGACGACAAATTTCATACCTACATACATAGACTCCAGGGCCATAGGTTATGAGTTACGATTACTGATGAAATTCTGGCAAGGCTCCAAGAAGATAAAGGTTTTATATAGGTCCCAGTGGACTGTACTGGATATATTTATGGACAATTTTCATACTGGAATATGTAGTATAGCTATTGGGGTAATGTTCCGCTTATTTTGTAATAGAAATTTGTGCAGTAAATTCTTTTCGGTTTGCTCAAAACATATATTTGAAAATTTCAAAGATATTTCCAGTCATTATCATATTAGTCGTAAGTCCTGCCGGACATAGACTTTTGCAATATATACGAGGGCGGGTCAATAAGTCCGTGACTTTTTGAATTTCTGACCTCTTTACTGAAACAGCAACACTGCTCCTGTCAACAGGCATCTGTCAGTTGACTCCTGTCAAAATTTAAACTTGCTGCGTCAGTTAGTTTGTGTTTGACAGCTATTTTTATCAGAATACTCACTAATTTGAGGAGAAAATGGAAAAAAGTGAATTTCGTGTGCTTATTAAGCATTATTTCTTGCGAAAAAAAACCATTACCGAGACCAAGGCTAAGCTTGATAAATACTATGGGGATTCTGCACCATCGATTTCAATGGTAAAAAAGTGGTTTACTGAATTTCGTTGTGGCCGTACAAGCACTGAAGATGCCGAACGTCCTGGACGCCCAGTTGAGGTCTCTACACCCGAAACAATCGAAAAAATTCACGATATGGTGTTGGCCGACCGAAGATTGAAAGTGCGAGAGATTGTGGAAGCCGTAGGGATCTCGCATGGCTCAGTGGTTTCAATTTTGAATGATCACTTGGGCATGAGAAAGCTTTCCGCAAGATGGGTGCCGCGTTTGCTCACAGTCGACCACAAACGCAATCGTGTAACAACTTCACAGGAAGGTTTGGCGTTGTTTAATCGCAATATGGAGGAGTTTTTGCGCCGTTTTGTAACCGTGGACGAAACATGGATCCATCACAACACACCAGAGACCAAACAACAGTCAAAACAGTGGGTTTCTAAGGGTGAATCGGCGTCGAAGAAGGCCAAGGTGGGTTTGTCAGCCAATAAAGTTATGGCGACTGTTTTTTGGGATGCACGCGGGATAATCCACATTGACTACCTTCAAAAGGGAAGAACAATCAATGGGGAATATTATGCCAACTTATTGGACCGATTCAATGACGATTTGAAAAAAAACCGACCTCATTTGGCCAAGAAAAAAGTTCTTTTCCACCAAGACAATGCAAGGGTGCACACATGTGCAGTTGCCATGGCAAAAATCCATGAATTGGGCTATGAATTGCTCCCTCATCCGCCCTATTCTCCAGATTTGGCTCCGAGCGACTACTTCTTGTTCCCAAACCTGAAGAAATGGCTTGGTGGAAAAAGATTTGACTCCAATGATGAAGTCATCTCGCAAACAAAGGCCTATTTTGAGGACCTCGACAAATCATTTTTTTTGGAAGGGATAAAAAAATTGGAGAAGCGTTGGACAAAGTGTATAGAGCTCAAGGGAGACTACGTTGAAAAATAAAATTATTTTTTTATCAAAAAATCTGTGTTTTATTCCAAAAGTCACGGACTTATTGACCCGCCCTCGTATTTAATAAAATAAAACAACACAAGGAATATAAGAGCACCTAAAGACCTCTGAATACATAAATAATCATCCGCTTTCCATCTGAAGCACCGTCATGAATACTTTAAGGATCCTTTATTTACCTTACGTAACTTCATAAAGAAACGGCATTTAACTTTTCCTAAAGAATTTCCTCATTATTATTTATTTTACTCTCTAAAATAAACATGTATGCATTCGCGAATCTCGAATACAAATCTAGATGAAAACGCCTTTCTAAGTTAAGACTTGGGTTTAAATGGTCAATCGGAGCTAATGTGGTGATTTCATCTACTTTTCATGGGTCTGTAGCTTATTGTAGGAAATGCCAATGATTATTAATGAGCCTTCTTATCCTACCTGCCCTAGTGCCATGTTATCTTGGCTTGGCGCAATATGTTTCTCTTCCATTCTCACCTGTCAACGCCACGTTATCCTTCACAACCGTTCTTTTCTTTCGATTGATATGTATTATTTCAAAATGATTAAATCGTTAGATATTAAGATATCATGATTAAAACTTTAACACCTTCTGTTTAAATTGATAATTCGATTACTTCGTGGCGATTTAGCTCGTAATAGATTTGAATCTGATATCATCGGAATAAAATGCTAATCGTTAGTAAAATGCATCACTTGAAAATGGCTGGACCGATTTGGCTATTTTTAACCGACTTCATAAAAAGGAGGAGGTTCTCAATTCGTCTGTATATTTTTTTTTTCTTTTTTATGTGTGTTAGCTCAGAACTTTTTTCTGGGTGAACCGATTTTGATGATTCTTTTTTTATTTGGTAGGTGGTGCTTCACATGTGGTCCCATTTAAATTTGATCAAGGTCTGACCAGTAGTTTTTCAGTTATCCTTAATACTGCATATTTTTCTACTTAGTTTATATGGATGATGTGTTAATAATTTCCTGTCACTGTTATTTACACACCAAGTAGTGGTATACGAATTTGTGTGGGGTAGGTACCGCAACTAAAAAGTGAAAAAAATAACATTTTTACAAAAAAACAACCGACTTCCAAAAAAAACACTGAAAGACGTGAAAATAACTTTAATTTCGGAAGTCGGTGGCCAAAACCGAAAATACAAAACCAAAGACACCGACTTCCGAAATTAAAGTTATTTTCACGTCTTTTAGTGTTTTTTTTGGAAGTCGGTGGTTTTTTTGTTAAAAAAAGGTTTTTTGTTTTAAAATGTTCGTAATAATCCGAACTGGGTTTTTAGGTGAAAGTGTCTTTTTGTATGAACTGAAGACCATATTGAAATTTTGACAGGACAATGTCTGTCGGGTTAGCTAGTGAAACGCGCCCGGACTTTATTCCAATCATTTTCATATCTATCGCCACATTACCAATAACACCTATACTAACTCTATCCTAAGTCATATCACGTCTCCCAGTCCTTATAATCCAGTTAAGCCATTTCTCGAGAAGAAACCGAATAATATTATGTCCTAGCTCAGAATACTGAGTAATCCAAGTCGTGTAAATGTGGCATGTATGCTAGCTACTTATCATTCTGCTCAGGTTGTTATAGAATTTAGAGAAACGAGTAACATTATGTACGCAGAAGTGATCGCCTAGTAAACAACACGATTATGCTATTGCGATTCGATCTGCATAAGTAGGCGACTTTTTGTGGCAGATTAGTTGCTATGTAATCGCAGATAGTTTATAGCACACGCAATGCAAGCTGGAAAATTTCTTTCATTACGCTTATGTTAGTTTTTTCTATCGCATGGAAGTCCTCATGGATATCATCTACCTAGAAAAGGCAGAAGGCGAGGTTGAATAAATTGACTTAAGCCACACTATGGCTTTTTATACTAGCGATTTCGGAATCTCCGGTGACTTTTTTCTGGTCCTATGAAACATAATTATATGCCAACTTATATCTAACTCATCATTGTACCTTTTATTTGGCTCATTCTCGTCAATGTTCGCATAATCGTTTGCATTTAAAGGCTCGTACACACTGGCGCGACGCGATATCGTACACAAAGGCAGTGCAGCGCGACTTGCGGCACCTTTGTGTCGGGCTGTCGCGTCGCGCCAGTGTGTACGAGCCTTAATTCTCCTGCAGCTACAATCTTTCAACTGTCAATCGATGCACAAACATCTTGATGCCGTCATCGTCAGTCGCGATACTATCGCGCAATTTTACCGATACTGTCTTTCAGCTTTATCAATTCAAATACGAACGAGCTACTGTATCTGTGGAGTATTGTTATCGTCCCGTGTTAGCGTCGACACAATTGTCCAGCCATTATAAGAAAGAAAGAAAAAAATAACATATCATTGACATACTGGCCTGACATAATAGCCATTATGTCAATTAATACTGTGCTGTCATCCGTGTACTTGCCGTGTGGTCACGATTGTGTGTATGCTGCGTTTAGATCGGTAATATGTTCCAAGTCTTATTCTGTCAGTTTCTGCTACAACGTCACAAACCAAAATGAACTCGGTGATGAATCATCAGAAGAGTGTAGCCCTGAATCACCCACTGCTGAGTTTAGACCTCCTTTCCTTTCTGCTATTGGAGGATGGTGCTGTCACCAATCAACTTTGAAAGTATTCTTTCAATCATAATGTAAGTTTGCGCGAAAGCTGACAAATCTTCAATAACATTGCCATCTTTATTAAAATCATATATTTAGTTCATATTTCTGTGCCCGTTATTTGCAACACATTTTACTTGTTCAAAATTCCAGTCGTCTTCTAACCCAATTTACTTCGAAAAAGAACTTACACCACTCGCCCCTTTACTTACTAAATAAAATAACACGACTATTACATCTATTTCGCTAAAAGTATAGCGCACGCGCTGCCTGCCCAAAGATGGCGGCTCATGAATTAAACAAGTGCCGATGTATAGTCGGCTCGCGTTTGTCCGTGACAGACGGACGGACGGAAACGTGAGTTTATGTAATGTGCTTGATGTAATCGTTTGGATAGTTGTTTATAGGAAGCCGAAGAGCGATTGGGAGGGTTTTTTGTGTAGTGGTTAGGATAGGTTGTGCATTATTTTGACGGTAGTACGGGTTTTAGCAACAGCATCGCTAGTTTCTTCTAGAATGATAAGGCTTAGATGCGGCAAGTTAAATCTGCTGAAGAAAGATATAATTTCCAGATTAGATTTTGAAATAGTATAATAGCCCGCAGCCCAAAATATCATGAATGATTTCTAGAATATCACGGCTTTAATTCGGTACCCCGACCAAAACTTTGCTATAGCGCGTTATTCAGAGGCTATTAACTTATTCACTATGGGTAATAAACTACATCTAAAAGCACATTATTAATGTTCGATATCCTATCATCACATTGCACGTTCTTATTTGTTTTTATGTGTTATAAATATATTTAAAATCTTGTAAAAAAGTGACTATAATTGGGCGTAGTTTAGCAGAAAGGACTCAACCCACACTATGGTCAAAAATGAGTTATGTATGCCAAAGAGGTCCTATAAGTTTGTTCTTTCACTCAGCAAAAAAGACCCGTGATACTACAAAGATAAGGTTGTTTTTTTAATGATGCGAACCGACCCACATAAAGACGGGTATTTTTCTACAAACCAGTGTAATAACCCAAACTACCCAAGCAGTTTTTAATAAATTCAACTTGAAAGAAGCAGGTCTATATTTAATATAACAAAATTGTCTCCAACCAAAATATTCCAAGTGTAACATCATTGCAGCAATACACACCTAAACTTAAAACCTCGATAACTCAAAAATTACTTTTTGTGGGTTGAGTCCTTTCTGCTAAACTACGTCCAATTATTGATTGCATGCATCTTTTGCTAAAGGTGACGTTCTATTAATTTGAGGATTATATTAACACTAATGGATAGATAATTTAAAAATCTAAATAATTCACGTTTTATTTTATTTCAAAACATAGCTGGTCATTTTTTTTTTGTGAATTCTATGATAAATGAGCGTGCGCAGGGAGCGAGACTCAGCGACGGGACAGAGAAGGACCGAACGCTCAAGGTCGTTTGGTCGCGGAAGCGCCTTAAAGCCTTAAGACTCGGTAGCAATTTTCAATACTAGTACCTACTGTTACCTGTCCTTAACATAATGTATTTCAAATCATAAACCGTACTAAAAATGTCTAAGCAGCCAACAATGGTTTCCATGCAAATAGATACATACATTAACTATAATAGGACTCGAAACAAAGTGCAATACATTAACATAAGTATTTGCAGCTATAAACTTGGTGTCAATGGGTGCCAAGGATGAAACTGAATATTAATGTTAAAACGCAGTATTTGAGTTGAGGTTTGAATACAGTTATTATGTAGAGTTCTAACTGTATTACTAAATTATTTTCCAAGAAAACGTTTCCGTTCCTAGGAAAGTCGCTCGCGATATGGTTTCATTAACATACGTGAACAAAATTGTCCAAACTTTCTAGAAAAAACAACCCGGCCAAGTGCGTGTCGGACCACGCACAATGAATAGGTTCCGTAGTTGGTAAGACTTGATTCCAAAAAAAGATCTGAAATAACACAAAAAAAAATACAGTGGAATTGAGAACCTCCTCCATTTTTTTTGAAGTTGGTTAAAAAAACTTAACATTGTAGCTGAACATCATGTTCTCCCATATATCTATATTCGTCACTGTCAATTCACCAACTGCAAATATAAGTTGGTAATCGCATTTTTTTATGTGATTAAACCTACAAATTAACGATTTTCGGACTTTTTCCGTTACATGTGCTGTGTGCTTCTTGCCAAATTTCATGATTCTAGGTCAACGATTTATTTGTGAGTATCAAAATATGTCGCATAAAATGGCCGAATTTTTTTATTGCGTTCATTATGAAGCTTGATTATTTTAGAGCTCTAAGGGACTGTAAACCTACTTGATATTAATTTCAACTTGATAACTCCACGCGTTCCTGAGAAAAAAGGTCTTGACAGACGAACAATGAAGTGAGTTTCCGTCTTTTCTTTTTGATGTACAGAACCCTAAAAATCAACGCTTTCGCTGTGTTAGATGAAAATGATGTAGTTATAATATGTAAGGACGGTTATTAAAAATATAATATTAATGCAAATACTCATTGGCGTCTCCCCAAATTGCTTTCCTTAAATAGTATTTCAACAAACGAGGTTTCCAACGATGGGCCGCCATGAGGGGTTATAATGAACAATCACGGAGATGATATTACCATAGTCATATTACCACGCTTGATAGCAGAATTCATGCATGTAGATGAGTTATTAGTGCCTTATCCTGAACATAGGTTCTCAACCTTATTTTGCCCACCCCCACATTTTTTTTTTTTTCTAGAGCCCCCAATTTTTCTTACTTACCGTCTGTTGCGAATCTGAAACAGCTATTGCCACGATTAAATTGAAACGTGTAATATTGTGTAGTCGTAAGATGCCATCTTAACGCCCTTCACTTTTCTCTGGGACTTCTACTGCCCCCCTGAAAGTCTCAAACGCCCAAGACGGGGCGTTATCGCCCACGTTGAGAACCTATGTCATAGAGGATTGATCCTCATCCCTCCCTTAGGCTACGGAAACATGATTGAGTAGATAAAATCTAATTCCAATCTATTTGAATATGTTTATATTCGGGGGAAGCCGACTTCAACTCTTAAGTTTAACATTATGAGGTTTTATCTATAGATACACCTTTGCCTAATCCTTCGGGGAAAACAAACTGATGTTATGTGGAAAAACTAAAATTTTATCAGCCCAATTTGGGAACAGTCACATACGTTTTCTGCGATAGGCTAAATATGTAAGGTTAAATGCTCAGTTTGTGAAGAGAACTCTTTCTATCTTGTTAATTTGGACTTTTCGGTGGTCGCATCTTAAGAGTATATTTCTAAGATTTTATGTCACGGTTAATTAAATTAAAATAAATGTTTATTTCTGTAATTACTCGTAGATCTTTTAGGACACTTTTACAAGTCAATAAATGATAATCGATTTTATTTCTGAAAGTAGGTTTGTACAAACACTTTTACACTTCAATCATATTTTTTAAACTAGATGAGGTCGGCGTTTCCTATCTGACTACTCTGAGAATAAAGGCCGAAACAAACTCAGAGGTCACAGTCTCTTTTAAAGTCCAGACAAAATCTTGGTCAGATCATGTGAAGACCATGTAGATTGGTACCTGAAATGGTCTTTTGAGGAATGAACCACACAGATTGAGTGGACCTGTCCAGTCAGTAATCGTGCAGCTCAACTCAGGAAGTCAGGACTTAAGGAGCTCAACGATTCGACGAACAATACCAAAGAAAAGACATTTGGGTAGGCCGCATAAATTACTCAAATTGCCAGATTATGATTGAAATTAACTGAAAAAAAAAAGCAATGACCCACATAGTCCTCACATTCACAATAATTTAAATAACATAATACTTTACAAGTAAATACCTGCTCATGTCATTGTATATATAAAATTCAAGAATGTCAATGTGTATTTAAAAAAAACGGACATAATGTTTGAGAACCATGTACATTGGTGTCTGAAATGGTCTGAAATATTAATTAATGAAAAGATAAATTTGCCAAGGTCCGATACTTCTGATTATCTCATCTATTTTCCTCAATGTAACCTGGAACTAGCCTTTATGTAAAGATTTTCACGGTCGTCCATTGTTTGTTAAACATCAAGCTTACTACTTGTCGCCTTACGTCTGCATCTGTGTGATATAATGAGTTTTGTTTTATTACCTTAACGCCCCCGACCCGGTAAACAAGTCACTTGATGGGTGTTTAAGTGCTGATTTAGATGCGCATTTGATTCTAGAGATAATTTACGGTTGCAAACTCGTTGCTGGGATCCGCATTAGAAACAATTTTTCTTTTAGTTGTAAAAGCATTGAGACCTGCACTAACTCTACTATCTATTAACGTAATTTCTTCATTTCTATATCTATACATATTATTAATTAAAGTCGCTTGTCGTGTCTGTGTGCCCGCGTGGTTCTTCTAAACTACGCAACAGATTTGATGTGATTTTCGCCATCATTCAGAGATTTTATTCCTGACTGTTTTTGTGTATAGTACATTAATATTAAACTTACCTATACTAAAGAAATCTCGAAGTTTTGTCAAGTCTGTGCGAAGCAGGGGCGGATCTCTCGCACCCTATTTCCGTAACACACTTTCATTCACACATCCATAGCTTCATTGGTTTGAAAAATTCGTCTGCACAACAACGTAATTAACGCAATGAACGCAAAATGAAAGGAAATGCGATAAATCGTCGTTTTATGGGTGTTACGCAATTACCTTGCAGTTCTACTATGACATTAAGTTCAGTTTTAATCATTAGCTGTATTAATCACTTCGTTTCTCCAGTCTTCGCGTCTTGAATTCCGCTGACGTCACCTGCCTGGGGCCCATTATCGATAATGGATAGATTATTCAGGACAGGTACCGCGGCCGGTGCTCTATCGATATCTATAGCACTTGTTACGATCCCACGAGCCTGTTTTAAGTGCTTCCCGGAATTCACTTCCATTTTCATAGACGCTTGCGAATTTTTTAATTATTTTCCGGTCTGTTTTAATTCTAATAGGTATTGGATTGAAAATTTATTTTATGAGGACCAATTGCATTTTTCAGTACCTTAGGACCAGAATCGTTTTCTATCGACAACATAAAGGAATTGTCTACTTTTTTGCATTCCTTTATTATACGTTGCGTTTTCGATCCTGAAAAAACAATCTGAAGGTGATGCAAATATTTTTCCTGTTCGTCCAACATAACTAAATGCAGGCCACTTATTTACTGTGCGAATCGAATCATCAAATTGTAACGCTACATTTACACATGACATTTACCTTGCTAAATAATTCCTTTTACAAAAGGTATCTTCTATTGTTAAATCGTAACACGCAAATGTAGGATCGTGTGCGTTCATTGTGTTCACCATTAATTAGTAATTACTCTGTGCTCTGAGACAGCTAACGAGCTCATATTAATTAGAATATAACACCAATGTGGTTCGGTAGGACTTCCCTTTCCCGTTTGCATATGAATTAGGAACTTCTGAATTAGGTTCGAGTGTTAATGATCATCTGTTTGAATTAATTATCTATATTTAAACTGAGCTTTGGTTTAAAATAGCGATAAAAACACTCACCAAAATTGGTTAATTTTTGAAATTCCAACAATTTTCAATTACCTATTCATAGTTTTTAAATGCAGGGTCAAATTAAATTAGCTAGCGAAACTCCGCAGACGCGATGGATTTTTTTTTTGGTTCCGTGACCGCTGGTAGTGTTCTTAGATAAAGTATGAGTTAAATATGTTGTATCGTATTTAGATACCTATCGATACTAATCACATCTGCGAAGTTTACACAATAAAAAACGGATTTTTAAACTGATATTTCAAGTGAATATACTAACTGCAGTCGATGACCCCACAAAAAAAAACATCAAATTAATTACTTTTTTTTGTCTTATCATGTTTAGATATCGATACCCATCACGTCTGCGGAGTTTCGCTAGCTAATTTAATTTGACCCTGTAGTTCCAGAAAAGGTTATTTTTAAACTCACAAGTGCAATGACTTGTCAATATTCATTATATTTATTATTATTTATTTTTACATCCTAGTTTTGGTTTATCTTGCTTCTTGACTGTGATTGAGAAGATTTATAAATCCGATAGGTCCTACTCCCTATTTTCAAAACCGCTAGTCTCAACACGAATTACACTACAAAGGGTCATGTGATCGCTACTTAACAGACCGCACAACGGTTTACTATCAAGATGAATCCCAACGATAACTAAAATTGGTCCTGCCGCCCGCGTCTATCCTTAAGTGGTCCTTTTGGTCAGAAATTTAAGTGAAACTGACATCTCCTACTACTAAAGCCACCCGAATGGGCGTACACCTACTCAAAAGATAGTACAAGCAAGCACGTAGTACCGTCCTTTTTTAGTTAAAATATAGGAGCTTACGAACCTCGCTAGAATACACATAGCTGTTTTGTTTCGAGAGTTTTTGACTTTTTAATGATATTTTTGGACAGGCCCATATAGAGGTTTTTAAAATACATTTTCGTCTGATTAATGGGCATTTGTATGTATAGTGTTGAGGTATAAGGTAAGGAAATTACATTAACGATCAATAGTGAATGAGGTTGTTTTGATGATACGTTAACTAAAATGAGCACCGCTTCTCCTTCACATTTATTGTACGCACGACCAAAGAGTGGAACCCTCTGCCAGCGTCTGTGTTCCCTTCCACATATAACCCGTCAACCCTCAAAGCAAGATTGAACTGGCATCTTCTGGGAACGTTCGTTCCATCGTAGACCTCATCCATCGCTTTCCATTAGGCGAGACCCAGAGCCGGCAGTCTCGACATAGATAGCGACGCTGTCGCAAACTACCGATCGCTAAATATTAAGGTGAGACCTCAGTTGTAGCCCGCCAAATTCAAATAGTCTTTGAATTTGACGATTGATATGAAATTGATGATTATTATTCGATAAATATATAATTCCTACAGTCGAGAATCGCATTTTGATCAACATACGACGTAAAACAGAGCTTCAATTTGCAAAAAACTAAAGAAAATTTAGAATTTTGCGGGCCACAACTGAGGATTCACCTTAATATTTAGCGATCGGTAGTTTGCGACAGCGTCGCTATCTAGTCGAGACTGCCGGCCCTGGTCAAGAGCAGGTCCATTTCGGAAAAAAAAGCAAACAAAAAAACCTTAATTATCATATTTTCATGGCGCCTAATTTAGAAAAATAAATAAGTTTGACCATGACGTTTAAAGGCTCCTTCACACAGGGGCGACACGCGACACAAAGCCACAACTTGTCGCGCGACAGGCGGTGCCTTTGTGTCGCGCCTGTTAATAGGAGCCTTTATCTTAGTTAATTAAGAGTTTACATTAGTTATGGAATAAAAATTACCGTAAAACACATCATTAGCTGATTGTTAAACCCTATCAATGCCAAGCCTAGCGGCGAGACGACAGTTTTTATAGCATTCGTATAAAATTTACGTGGTTGATATAATTAACGAAAAATAACGGTCTACCTTACAAGCCATTATCACCCTAAACTTTATTAAAATAAGGGCCTATTAAATTATGTTTGGAATGTAGCCAAATGACATTGATATGTGTTATGGATGGATTATCTATATATTATAAATTATACATCCATACTAATATTATAAATTCGAAAGTAAATCTGTCTGTATGTTACCTTTTCACGACATAAACCACTTAAGGGGGATGCGCTCAGGTAGACCGCGAAATTAAAAAAAACTTATTTTTTTTGCAATTTGCAGGTCACTGTCAGGTAGTCCGTTGATTAAAATATGATTCGCGGCTGTAACAAATATGGCTTTACAGAATTATAATCATAAGAATCAGCAATACAACTCCTTAACTTATAATTGGCCTCAAATGTCATGATTTCATGAAATAGTCATTGAATAAGGTAATATGAACTTAGAGAGATGTATTGATGTTTTTTACGAGTATAATTCTTTAAATAAATATTTGATACGGCTACGAATCATATTTAGTTCAACATAAAACCTGATACTGACCTGAAAATTGAAACAACAAAATTAGAATTTCGCGGGCTATCTTGGCGCATCCCCTTAACGGATTTCGATAAAATTTGCCAAGGAGATAGATGGCATCCTGGGGAAGGAGATAGGCTACTACTTTTGTCCCGGTAGCACGTTCCCGTGGGATAATTTCCGATATCCACGCGGGCGAAGCCGCGGGCAGAAGCTAGTAATATAATTATATGTCATCAATATTTACGTGGCGTGTTTTCCATGAGTGTGACGTCATATAAATATGTATGGTGTACTTAATTGAAATATACATATTTCCGTATTATTTTAATGTACGTAGGTAGGTACTAGAAACCCGACACTAAATGAGATGCATAAAACATGAGTGTTTCATTGCTAGTATATAATCATTTAATCAACAAGACAAATTAAGTCGCATAAACATACATTTACATCAAAATGCATTCCTACATATAACTACATATTATAAAACAAAGTTCCCCCGCGTAGTATGTTTGTCTGTCTGTATGCGATAAACTCAAAAACTACCGAACGGATTTTCATATAGTTTTCTCCAATGGATGGATCGATTCGTGAGGATGGTTTCCGTGCATAATTCATTAAAGTTTTGAGTAAATTGGCTGAAATATGACGACAATTGTTGAAGATGTCGAAAAAAATCATGTCGATTGGGAGCTTTACTAGCGTGTGTCGGGTAAACCAATAGAGTTATATGAAAAAATGTTTTACGGAATTGCTTAACTCACTATCAATCACAATTTGAATAATTTTGAAGGATATCGCTAAATCCATTGCTTCATATGTTCAAAAAAATTGTTTGCTCAACAACGTAAACAACGCAATGAATGTTGTTGAACTGTCAAAATGAAAGCCATTCCTACTGTTAGTGTGTTACGCAAGTACCCCGCTGGTTATAACGCAAGACTGGCCATCAAAAGGTCATGAAATTGAACCCCGTATCCGTACTATTGTCCTAAACCTACGCGTAGTACACGCAGTGATAAGAAGCAACGAGTAAATGACAATAGCGCATCGCGGCAACAAATAAGGTTCAAAGCACCGATGCGTTTGATGTTACTTGAATCGAATGACCACCAAAATAAAAGTAATTTTGCAGTTTCAATTAAATGAAGAAATAAATGCACTGCGGATATTTCTTTATTTGATTGAATTCCCTTTATAATCATTACATAAAATAAGTATGATAGTTTAGGCTCAAAATTTACAGAATTATGTGACTTTGTTTTTTTTTTATCTCTGTTTTACTTTTGTTTTATCATGATACTATTTTATTTTTATGAAATATTCTTGAATAAGTCTTTTATTTGAACATTTGCCAATACACTCAATTATTTTCTGCCTTGTAATATGTACCAATTACATCTAACTGTGCGACAAAAACTGAGCGTTTTGGGCAACGCTTTTTAAGGGTTTATAAGAGTTGTGTTCCAACTTTAGTGTACCTGTACAATCAATCAAATCCTCCCTATCTATCTAATACTTTAAAGGCTCCTACGGCGCGACACAAAGGCACCGCTCGTCGCGCGCCGAGCGGCACCTTTGTGTCGAGCTGCCGCGTCGTGCCTGTCTATGGGAGCCTTAATACACCGTATTGTAGTCAAGGCTAATTAATAGGTAAGTTTCCTTCAAGATAGAAAAATAACATTCCACAATTTTTTATTATCTTGTTGCTTATAATGACTTTAATGTGATGGCCTTGACGCTGACACATTTAATTTAATTTTAAAAACTCAGACCACCATGGAATTAACACATTTAATTATGCAAAACATTCGTTACAGCAGGTGTTTAGAATATTTTAATAATTCTTGCAAAACTAGTTTTAGAGTCATATTTAAAGAACACAGGCCATGCAACACATTAGGTTTTATAAATTATAGTAATTGGAGTTCAATAATAAATGTTATTGGAATTTCCTTATGAATACAGGCCCTAAAGTCTCGACAAATATAACGACAAAAATAGGTCGTTAAGTCTAATCGATGTCAAATTTCTTTAATAGATTTTCAACCTTATATTTTCGAAATAAAGTTGAAAATCTATTAAAGGAATTTGGCAACGATACGACTAAGCGACCGATTTTTGTCGCTGTGTAATGTCGAGACTGCAGGGGCTGGAGTAAGTATTTGTGCACAGTTTATGCCAATCCTCCACAAGGCTCTTCCCATTACATTACATCACGCCTATTTTCCAAAAACTGAGGTGTGTCTTAAAAGATTTACTTAAATTTCACAAATTCAGACTCCAGGCTGCTGCTGAGAAATTCCAGATGGGAAAACTCCCATTACGTTAAACTTAAACATAACTGGCGAAATGTGAATGTACTATACACATCTGCTGACTTCTTCGGAGTAAACAGGCGTAATGTTATATCTATTAAGTTCAGTGGTAAAGCCATGACTCCTTTTAAAACTGCCGTGTCCTGTAACTTTCCAACTGCTTGAGCAGCCGTGCATACAAAGTTTTCTAGTAACTTCTCAAAAAATTCGTTAACTACAATATTGCTCGTAGTCGTAACAAATAACTTTGATACATTTTCGTTAATTTATGTAGTTATAAAATTTGGAGACAATGGCAATACCTAATGCATAAGAGAATTTTGGAACTATCAAATAAATCCCAGCATCGAAATTAAACAAACTTAATAGTGAAGTGAGCGCAACATAAGTCTGCGCGCGTGTTTGGCCGTCAAGACTATATCCCTGCCAGCATTTCTAATAACTTTAGGCAATAATGGTGGCGATTATTTAATTTGGAAAACACGGAATACAGCACACTCTCTTGGCACCTGATATAAAACGTCGAGATGGCGGCAAACGATTATTTCCGATTTCGGCCGCGCGCAGACTTATTTTGCGCGCACTCTAGTGATGGCCCGACTATGGGTTTCCATCTTTGACTAGCTATAGTGACTAGACCATTGGATATATTTGTTTGAATTTTGGTATGCAGACTGGGAACTGCATTAGATATACGCAGTTTATTGTCGTACTAGCTGCTACCCGCGGCTTCGCCCCCGTGGATGTCGGAAATTATCCCGCGGGAACGTGCTAGCGGGACAAAAATCCCCTATTATACCCACTCGGGGGATGATTTTACAAAATCGCTGAAACAAATATTTTTTTATTTCTTACCAAAAACATAAATTTTCATATCGCTAACTTAAGAAATGCTAAGTTTCCCATATAAACTTTCATCCTGATTATTTTTGAGACAATACAACATGACCTTCGTCATTGCCAAATTTTATCGAAATCCGTTCAGTGGTTTAGGTGTGAAAAGGTAACTTACAGACTGATTACTTTCAAATTTATATTATTAAGTATTAGTATGGATTGTCGTCTCCACCTTGTATACAAGACTGATTTTCTTATTTCTTGAATTATTGGTGTATTTGATTACGGAACCTTACTATTACGCTTCTCAACAGGTTGTAACGTTTTTCCTATGAAACCTGTTCTTTATCAGACCTGACCCACTCATAAGTGGGTTCAAATATGTATGAAATAGCCTATTAACCACTAATAGCTTAATATAATATTAAATTATAATCTCTAATGTCTGTGTTATGAACTTATGATAACGCCACAACTCTGGGCCTCAGGGATCACGTTCAGAGACTTAAAATTGTTTGTTTTTTTGTAAGAGGCAATCTCTGGAATTAATGATCCCATTACCAAAATTATTTAAATTATGAATGATTTTATTTCTGTAAGTAGGTTTGTACAAACACTTTTACACGTCAATCATATTTTTTAAACTAGATGGAGGTCGGTGTTTCCTATCTGACTACTGTGAGAAGAAAGGCTGAAACAAACTCACACGGTCACAGACTCTTTTAAAGTCCAGACATGACCTTAGTCAGATCATGTGAAGACCATTTACATTTGTGTCTGAAATGGTCTTTTGAGGAAAAACCGCACAGATTGAGTGGACATGTCCAGTCAGTGCACGCATTTTTCTCTAATCGTGCAGCTCAACTCAGAACTTAAGGAGCTCAACGATTCGACGAACAATACCAAACAATGGACAGTTGGGTAGGCCGCAAAAATTACTTAATTAATTATATTTGACTAATAGAAAACTACACTATTCCTGAACCAAAGGATATGTTTGTTTCACGCGGACGAAGTCGGAGGTAGAATATAGTCATAAACGTCATTCTATAGCCCGAAACTCGTACATCTGACATTAGAATACCGTTATTTCCTAGCAATTTAACTATGGGCTCGCCTGTGTTAAGTGTATGTTATTAAATAAGATGTAGAAGTTGAAATGACTCAATCATCGACCACTAGATGATTCGTACAACAATTTTGTTGTCAACATTTTAAAGTCAGTTGATTTATTTGATTGAATCGTTAGGCTGTGGTATGCAGATTACGTTTGACCATTGACCTGACTTCGTTCAATATAATTAACTAGCTTCTGTCCGCAAGTTCGTCGGCGTGTTATGAAATTTCTTGTGTTAACGTAAAATATATGTCCTATGACACTCGGCAATAGTCTACACGAAACTGTCAAATTTATCCAAACGATTTTTAAACCTTAAAATATTGTTGGTTAAGTTCAAAATCGAATGAGAAAATCTGACAGTTTGTGATAACTTGATGTGCTGGCAACTGTACCTTTCCGTAAGTGAAAGAATGTTCGGAATCGGATCAGTAGTTCTGAAGATTACCCCCTACAAACAGACTCACAAATTCTACCTCTTTATATAATATACTAGCTTTTGCCCGCGGCTTCGCCCGCGTGGAGGTCGGAAATTATCCCACGGGAACGTACTACCGAGATAAAAAGTATCCTACGTGTTAATCCAGGTTATAAACTACCTGTGTTCCAAATTCTATCCAAATCCGTTCAGTAGTTTTTGCGTGAAAGAGTAACAAACATCCATCCATCCATCCTCACAAACTCACATTTGTGTTATTACTAGGAAGGATTATTTTAGTATGGATTGATCGTAGCTCGGTACTTTGGGTCGCAAGAAACTATTTATTAATGTATCATAAAGTTAATCGTTTAAATACTGCTTCTAAGTTTTTAGATATACGAGATGGTATTTTACTTTGAATTGAAGCTAGTTTCAAAGACGATTGTCTGGTTTATGTGACTGTTGAAGTTTCCCGAAGTTTCTAGCTACCTAGGACCAATTTCCAAGTTTTTCTAACCGGTAATGTATTCAGAGAAACAAATAAAAACGAAAAAGACGCAAGTCACACTAGGCAAGGCAATGAAGATTATAATAATGATGATATGTAATCAGAAAATAGTACGAATTCTGTTTTAAGACCGCATACACGGGTCCACTAGCTAACTGCTAAATGAATGTGGCCGCTTTTGTTTAGATCGATTTTTGTTGCTTCGTGTATCAATATGAAAGTTTATAAAAGGTATTAGAAAATTCTAGACACACTTACCGAGGTCGCTTATTAAGCCGTTTTTCAAAAATCCTTCTGAGTCACGAGATAATATTTTTTTAAAGGACTGGCGCTAGTGGACCCGTGTAAGCGCTCTTAATGTGATTTATATTTTTGGCTCTTCAGAATTTATTGTACACGTTCGATTAGGCATATTGTTGTTGTTGATATTTTATTTATAGTTTTTCTGGACCATATCCCCCCGATACACTTTAGTTATTGTTAGCGACAGGTTGCTAGATTTCCGAAACTTCACATTAAACATTATTTTCAAGTCAAATTCATAGTAATTGCTATACTTAGGTTGTTTTAGTTAATCATTGACCTTATTTAAGATAATTACACACATAACATAATATAATATCACGCCTGTATTCCCCGAAGGGTTAGGCAGAGCTGTACCTATAGTACACCCACATTTCGCCAGTTATGTTTAAGTCCCATGTAATAGGGGGCGAGCCTATTGCCATCAACCGGGCACAAATCCAGACTCCGGCTGCCACCGAGAAATTCCTGCTGGAAAAACCCAATAACACTTTGCTCGACCCGGGAATCGAACCCAGGACCTCATGCTCAGCAGTAGCGCTTGCGACCACTAGACCAACGAGGCAGTCAAAATAATTCAAAGAAAGAAAAAGAAAAGATAATTCTATCATAATATCATTGGCGTTCGGATTCGGCTTCCAGTGTAACCGGATGTAGCTGAATACCAGTATTTTACATGGAGCGACTGCCTATCTGACCACCACAACCCAGTTGCTAGGTAACACGATACCCCTTGGTAAGACTTATGCCAGACTTTGGGCTTATGACTACTCGTAACGACTGTCAAATGATCTATGAATGAGAGCCGGAGTACGGAGGAGTCTTCATATGTAATGGATGGTCACCCATGGACGAACCGACCGCGGCAAGCGTAGCTTACCTTCGAACGACCCGTGCGGGTGTTATTTTTTAGTAATTATATCATAAAGTACTTATTCAATTAAGTCGGTTGGTAATTATTTCACTAACAATGGAAAATTACAATTTTCCAGCTCAAGCTAACCTAGTCGCGTCGTCATTCTTTATTAAAATCCAATTAAATTTGTACGCTCCGCAAATGTCACAAGTCTGTGGCGAATTGTTTCTCGTTAAGGGCTGTGTTCTATAGTCAAAGTTTTGAGTTACAAAAGACAACTGATAATCTAGCTAAATAATATTTGTGCCAGCTGACAATTTACTTGTTTTTTTTTTTGAACTACAAGATGGGAATTTATATACTTAGGAACTATTACTGTAGAGGCCAAGTCTAATTGTGCCCAACACTTCATAATCATGACTGAAAGACAGAAATTTACTTTTTGGGCACAATTTTATTTGCCTTCTATTTCCGACATTGTGAATAAAAGGTTAATATTAAATTAACTCAGTAACCTAACCAACTTCAATATTTATACTCCTAAATTGAAACCGAAACTGTCTACATAAAAATTCATTAATATTTGCTGACAAGAGAAGAAAAATAAAATCATCCTTTTTCCCGAAAGATGGAAAAGGAAAATCCAAAGAACCAAAAAATTACGAAACTTGTACGCAACGAATCTTCATTAACATTTAAAAAAAACTTGTTAACACACTTAGCAATAATAAGGCAATTAATAGCTTCGTTACAAGCGTCAATTATAAAACTAGTAGGGTTTGTAACATTTTGATCAGAACATTCATCATTGATGAAATAATTAATATTAACGGAAAGTCAAAATGGCAGTGGTTAATTGAAGTTATTAAATTAACCTGTAAGAAGCCTTGCAGCCCCCCCCCCCCCCCTGCCTTGCCTTGGGTTTGTTATACAGGGTGGCTGGGACAGCGCCGCATAACCTGTTACCATGGAGTCAGTTCGTTGAAAGTTTCGTCGGTTATCTATATATATAAAAATGAATCCCTATTTCCCTTGGTCACGCCATCACGCGTAAACGGCAGGACCGACTCACAAAAAAAAAATGTTGTGTTCGTTATTGACAGGAGAAGGATCTTATGAAATTAAAAAATAAGGAAGTTGATCGGAACGTTACAAAATTTAAGAAAACAAATTTTAATTTTACATAACTGTCAGTTGCTTGAAATAACTGTCAGCGATTGACAGAATGCGCGCTGCAAATATCGTTTAACACTGATGGGTCGGTTGATAAATGAGTCGATAGTTTTAGTTTTAGTCAATAGTCAAAACTAAAACTAAACGACATGTGACATTCATAGTTAAGATAGGACAACGTCTGTCGGGTCAACTTGTAAAAATATAAAAATTAGGTCTGTCATACAATTTGACCGTGTAGGTATTTCACTTTTCTATGAAGCAGCTGATTTTTTTTATAACCGACGAATTATTTCTACGCTAGGAGGTCTAGAATCATGTGCTGAATTCATGGTTTCAGTTTGCGCGTTGATGTCTCTGGCACCCTGTATAGCAATTCTTAGCAGTAACCTGGCTGCTAGAAATTGCTACAAAATATAACCATTATTCTGCCAGCAGAAGTAACTTATCTTTGTATCTAATTGGACTAAAGAGGCGATATTTAGTGGTTCCGTTACTAGAATCCGAACAGGACCAGGAACCTAAATTGGAACCTTTATTTTACCGGTTTTTCTTCAAAGTGAGTCCGAACTGGCCGGGTTCATACGATGCCGCTCAGCGCTGGACGAAGCTTTGTACGATAGCGGCGAGGTACAGGCAGCCGCCAGCGGGTGAAGAGGTGGGAGTTTTTGTGAGAGGGGAGAGGGGCACATTTGTTTTGGTAGATCATGTGTAGTTCTTTCTTGGAGAATCTTTAAATCTGATGGTACGGAACCAGTAAATTGGATTCTTTATTTGGAACCAGAACTAAACCGGAACCCAAATTAGTACCGGTTTTCAATCCCTAGAGTCTTGTTATCCTAACAAAACAAACTTTTAATGATAAAAAAGTTAATTATGTTACAGAAATGCACTCGATTTTTATCAAACACGTTTGCAAGCTAAAAGAAAGTTAAATGCAGTCAACATTTACTTTTCATGAAATCTTTTTACCCTGAATATTCAATTTCATTCCGTTTATGTTTTCTTTTGAGCTGAGTAACGCAATATTGTAGTTTATGTTAATACATATTTTGTTATACAGGATGTGTCAGAAAGGTGTGGTCATATTTAAGAGTGTGGTACAGACCAGCAAACTAATTACTTTCTCCATGGCACCAACATCGTCATCGCGAAAAAAGAATCAGCTGTCTCATATATTTGGGTCGAGTAGATATTGTAGTTTTGTATGGGACACCTGATATTTTTTTCGTGATTACGATGTTGGTCCCATGGAGAAAGTTGTTCAGTTTGATGGTCTGTACCACAGTGTTAAATATGACCACAGATTTCTGATACACGCTGTATAGCATTTCTACAGAACTCGCTTTTTATGTAAAAGTATCGCTTTCATCCATAACAGGGGTGTCGCCTCAGGCAGTAGACGGACTTTCGTAACGTGTGACTGATTGCTAAGTTCATGTTGGCGACAGTTTCTTTTGGATAGCTGGAGGGAAAAAAACTTCATATCTCCCACGAAAAAGGTTTTTTTTTTACAGTTACAGACATGTTTATATAAAACCGCTTTTCTAAGCGGGGTATAAACTCACTGTACTCTTGTTTTATTTTTTTAATTTTATTTATTTATTTATATTCACAACAGTATAACTTATAATCTATGCCCCACAAAATCCTAGTAGTGGTTTGACTGTGGGGTCGGTGAGTCTATACACCCAATAAAACTTTAATATACATATTTCTGAATAATATATTTTAAATTTATTTTTAAAACTATTTTTGTTAATTTCACTCCTTATGTCAACTGGCAAACCGTTCAATAGATATGCTATTCGTTTTTTTAGGGTTCTATCACCATAGTAATTAGTGACTCTAGGTACATTGAATTTGCCTGATTTATTTAATTGCGGTTTCCAAAACATTTAAATCATTTATTTGGGAATCGTCGAGTTGAACTGTCAGCCACTTTTCTAGTGGTCGCCACTTTAGATTCTGTATTACAAGAGTTGCAATGGTTGGGAATAGTGTAGCCACCTTCACACCTTGTCCCCAAAAAAGCGACAGAAATCAGCGACAACAGAATCTGATATGAAACAGTACTCGCCTCTTTATCGCGATCAATCGCACTACCAAATAAAAACCACAAACAATACTCAGATCAACAAATAAATCATTTCATAAATTAACTAACACAACACTACAGACAATTGTATTTACTCGCCGCGATTTAGTTCAATAGAGCGGCCATAAATCAGTTAAAATGAGAACAACTATTGTTTACTTAGAAACGCGTTGTATCAGATTAGAAAATTGCTGTGACATTACACTAGGATTTACTCGTTAAATTAGCTTTATGTAGTCTGTACAGGAGAGGGGCTCGTGGCTAAATAGTAACAGCTGCACGGGTCGGTCGAAGGTTAAGCTACTTTTGCCGCGGCCGATTCGTGGATGGGTGACCATTGACTAACCATTATATCGTCGCTCGCATGACTAAAAGTCCTATCTCACTATTTAGCTGATTTGAGTTCGGACAACTACAATTTTGTATTCGTGATTCTTTACACTTTACAATGTTGTAGTCCTAACTCAAATCAGCTACAAAGTGAGATAGGACTTTTAGTCATGCGAGCGACGATATATGGAGACCCTGATCCTTGCCTCGGAAAGCATGTTGAACCGTTGGTCCCGGCTGTCATTCGTAGATCTTTGATAGTCAGAAATCCAAAAGTCTGACAACCAGTCTTACCAAGTGGTATCGTGTACCCAGTAACTGGGTTGTGGAGGTCATTCAGCTGTATGCGGTTCGATTTGAAGCCGACACCAACATAGTTGGGAAAAAGTTAGCAGTTTGATTGAAACGCCTTGAATCAGATTAGAAAATTGCTTTGACATTACACCATTACTCGTTGAATTAGCTTTATCCTATAGTAGATTGTGCAGAATTCTTTTGGTAGGTGTTTAATATAACACATAACATAACATAACATCACGCCTGTATTCCCCGAAGGGTTAGGCAGAGGTGTACCTATAGCACACCCACATTTCGCCAGTTATGTTTAAGTCCCATGGAATAGGGGGCGAGCCTATTGCCATCAACCGGGCACAAATCCAGACTCAAGGCTGCTACTGAGAAATTCCAGATGGAAAAACCCGATAACACTTTGCCCGACCCGGGAATCGAACCCAGGACCTCATGCTCAGCAGTAGCGCTTGCGACCACTAGACCAACGAGGCAGTGTTTAATATCTAACACAAAAATGCTTTTACTCAGTCGCAGAATACCTAGAACGAAATATTTTGTAAATATGATAGCTAGATAAATAATAGGATATTTTATTATAGTCAAAAAACATACATACTCATTTTATTATTATTTCATGTTGGAACTTACTTATATTGTAACAACTAACAGGCTTATTCATAAAGAATCGTTAATCAATGTCTTAAACATTACTTATTAATTAACTAATTAAACCTTAAATATTAATTAAATATTTCTTATTCATAAACGATATTTAAGCATTGCTTAACTAACCACTACTTAACTTTTTGTAAACCGGCAACTAGGTAGTATTTCGGTAGAAAACTGTGAAATCGGTCTATGGTGCTCGTACCAAACACCCGAATTAAAAAAACAAAACTGTCAGTCACTAGCTTGCGGAAAAAGTTTCGATCGTGGTAATTTGTTTATTTGTTTTTTTGAGGTTTAAGAATATTACTTATTAAGCTATGGCGGATATAAAAGGATGTGACACGCCTTTGTCCAGTAAAACACGATGCCACTCCGCTATTTGGGGTGAATCAGAGTCGCCTAAATTCATTTAAATCTTGTACATCTTGCTCAATCAGACTTGAACCGTCATCGAAGTCAAAATATTCAATTATTACCGTACGTCAGACATATAAAATTTCACTAGAAAAGTATTATCAATTCACTGCAACAAGTTAGAATAGAAATGACAAGACTCAATCAGCTGCACAGACTACATAGAGATACTACGTATATCAGCTGTTAGAAGCAAGGATTTCGTCCGTCATTTTGTTGTGTAGATCGTTAAACAAGGTCCGAGGGATGTTTTGTTTGACAGCTACTTAAATAACTATTTAAACAGTTAACTCTAAACAGCGTTTATGAATGCAAAATCTATTTAACCACTGCTTAAAGTGCTGCTTAAAAGTTAAACAACGTTTATGAATGAGCCTGTAAATGTACACACGAATGCAGTAAAGAATTTCAATTTGAAGTTGAATTTGAATTAATCATTTTGTTGGTCCTCGGAATCAGTTAAATGTCTGTGATTTTTTAACGTTTTATTCATTGGTCTTTACTGGAATTTTGGATCCTAAACCATATCAACGTGATGTGTTATTTTATGGCATTATGGACATGATCCTTTTTTCTGGCAAGTGTAGCTCCTCTTTGTAGGAAAACAACTTAAGTGTAATTGAAATATTTGAAAACCTGAAAACGAGTTTGTGTGCTCAGGAGTATCAACAACTGGCAAGGTATTTTGCAAGTGATGCAGTTTTTAAAAGTAAAATTGGCTCAACTCCAACAAAATTAAACTTGTGTTTGTTAATTTTGTTTTTCTTTTGTTATCATTTTTATAAATTGTATTTTACCTAGCATAATTAAGTATGTTTTTGTGTCACTTTTTAGTTTGTAATTTGCTCTGTACAACGTCTTGGGATTCAATTCTGTATGTGCATGTTGTGCATGTAATTTTAAATAAATGAATAAACTTTTACTGTGGGACACACAAAATTACGGCTGCCATAAATCTTCGCATATCTCGACAAAATCCTCGCATATCTCGACAAAATCTTCGCATATCTCGACAAAATGCAAGGAACAGCAGTTTTTTTTCGCGATTTCATTGTATGTCCCATACAAGTTAAGACCCCTCTTTTCAGTTATTTCAATAAATTACACCTTGTATACTTAACAGTAAATTGCTTTTGTCCCTGCTATAGTTTTTTTTTTTTAAATAACCGCCTCTAAAGACCCCATAGAAAGTGAATGTATTTTATTAATTTATTCAACCATTTATGTACACACATATATAAACAGACAGGAAGAAAGGAACAGAAAAATACGTACAAAGGTGATGCTTATTTCTAAAGAAATCTCTTCCAGCATACCTGCTATAGGAGAGTATATTAAAAGGGATGTAGAAAACGTGTGTAAGAGTAGAAGGGAAAACAAAATACATAAAATCAAAAACAATTTAAATATAAACAAACAATATGAAAATATACACATTACATGAATCACTATCATTTTGAACTATTCTAGAATGCTAACAAATGACAATCTACAATCCTCAGACCGCATTACCATCACAGGCAGCCTTGTTCCACCACTGCTGACCATAGGCCGCCTCCCTTTTGTGGCATGCTTTCCTGGTCTGTGCGAGTTTCATCCAGGTCTTGCCTGCGATCTTCTATAGGTCTTCCACCCATCTGGCGGTGATCTAGTCTGCCAACGCTTCTTCTACCGTTTCTCGGCAACCATTCCGTTAGGGCTTTGCTCCACCTGGCGTCACCACTTCTAGCGAAGTGTCCAGCCCACCTCCATTTCAGAGGGCCTAGACAAAGTAACATTCGATTAGCGATGACGCTAGTAGAAAAGCTAAAAAATGTATGGGGTTGACATAAGCAATCGAAATGTCACGTGATCATAGGTCAACGAATATAAATTAGCTAGACAATGTTAACATCATTCGATGCTATGAAAAGAATCGACAGCGTTGAACGATTACTTCCATAGAGATGTGTACCCAAGTGGCACTTTTTAACAAGCGTTATCGCTATTTTTCGATTCGTATGATGGAAACATTAGCGAAAGCGATTGTAGAAATAGAATCGCTCCGAAGCGAATGTCGTTTGTCTAGGCCCTCTGAGCCGCTACCCTTAGTCAGTCTTGAACAAAACAAATACGTGCAATATAAATGTTAATGAATTAAATAGAAAATTGTGTAGCCATTTACAAAATACACTTTCGTTGCAATTTCGCTACGTACATAGAATAAAATCGATGTGGCTGTTGAATATTTAGAGTAAGTGCAGGAGACGTGTTCAGGCGATGCAAACGTGACGGTAGGTACATACGATGCATGTATAAAATTATTCTAGGACATTGACCGCGTGAAAGGTAAAATTGAAATGGGTGTTGTTGTGTTTTAATGTTAATGCAATTCTGTTAAGATCCAGGCTGAAACTCAATTCTTACATCTAGCCAAGGTTGGTCCTTATGAATGATACTTTGCTTTTAATATGTGTTCATTCATTGAGTTGATAGGGACTAAATTTACCTATACTTCACCCAATTTCGCCACTTATGTTTAAGTTCTATATCATAGAGGGCGAGCCTATTACCATAATCGGGCACAAATCCAGACTCAGGGCTGATACTGAGAAAATTCTGATGGAAAAACAATAACACTTTGCCCGACTTGGGAATCGAACCCAGGACCTCATGCATGGCAGTAGCGCTTGTAACCACTACACCAACGAGGCAGGCAGTATCATAATTCAGTCTAGTTGTGTCGAAATTGATAGTTGTTAGGAATACCACAAAATATTATTCATCAAAATTTCATTTAACAATCAAATTAATGTTACATCCATACAGCAGTTTACGTGTCTTTGTAAATTATTTATCGCGACGCCTCTTCGAAGTTAGTGCGGCTGGCACTCGGCCAGCCGTCGAAGAAAGAGTTAAAATAACGCCACTGACCTTTGCTGGCCTACGCCTCACCTTCACACTTGAGAACGATAGATGAAATAGATGTGTGGGAACAGGATGGGAGTTTGATACATGGGGTAAAGCTATTGCCACATTATATAAAAATCCTCGGCATGAACTAATACTGAAACCTGACCAGAGAACGTGTGGAAATTATCTCCGGTCAGCTTTCAAAATAAAACACGAACCGTCTTATTACAAAACACGATCTAGCTTTAGCCCGAGCTAAACCTTCGAGCCAGTTTTTGTATTTCAAACTTTATGCCGACTTTACTGAAGTTCTTAACACAAAATTAACAACCTAAGGCCGGACTAAGTGGTCAGTTTAGTAAAAGGCACTGTATTTCGAATTCTGTTATTTCAAAAACAGGCTCGATGGTTTAAACCATGGCTAAAGAAAAGCCTTGTTTTGTAATAAGACCGGAAAAGTTGATAAGTGCAAGATTTCAAGATAAGCAGTGACATTTACAACGGTAAGGATGAATCTTGGCTTTTAAATTGTCACTTCAGAATGATTCTTGAGCTAATCACAAATCAAAATATTTTATTTAACATAAACCTAAATAGGCACTTATGAAACGTCAGAAGCTAGGTGCACGGTTTTAATTGGTCGTTTCCTATGGAGAAGAGCCGGCAAGAAAATCCACGATTACTCTTAAATAATAATTGGCTTTTACAATGTTTTCAAATTTCAGTGTTAATAGGTATGGGAGGATAGTGTAGGCCTGTCAAGAAGTACCAGGTACTTAACAAAATAGAAAATAGTCTACAAATCTACAGTCTATAACAGGTTACAGGATGGTCCTCTGAAAAGCTTCGAATGTATTGTTTATGGCAGTGAACGAAAATGGAGAAGACAAAAACGTATACGTCATGTGTAGTCCACGAATTATGTACGCGAATTGAGCATAAAAATAAAATCCTAGTAAAAAAATAACATGTTTTCCTTTAAAAAGATCACCCGGAGTCTCGCTTCCTTGACGTACTTATATTTTGAGTATGCACATAAAAAGAAACGAACGCCTTCCTTGTCTATATGTGATAACGAAACGTATCGCGAATATTCATAGACATTCTTCTCTTGTAGCAATCCGGGCTTCCTTTTTATTGTGAGTTATATTAAACCCACATGTTTTATACGTATTTGCACTGTATTTTTGCACGTGTTGCTAAAAAATGCGCGTTTCCTTGACTGAGAATTATTTCGATTTCTGTGAAGCTACTTTTTTTCAAAGAGATTTTGGAATTTTGCTGTCTGTTCCAAGTCTTTAGTTTTGTAAGCTCACCTACCACATCATGATTTCATAAAAGGAAGAGCCTTAGCAGAACATATAACACCGCTTCTAGAAAGGCCTCATACAGCTCGTAAAACGCTCAGTTTTTTGTCGCATATCACAGGCCTGAAAAAAATCGAGTGTATTGTGAAATATTCACAGAAAAGGCTTAGGTATTCAAAAATGTTTCATTAAAATAAAATACTATCATGATCTTACCGCGCCTTAAAAAGTCCTGTAGACCTATTTCTATTACCGATGTGGCCTTCCTCCTTAAGAATTATTCATGGGCACGATAATCATTAAGGTGTGCTCATTTCTTAGCGCAAACTTCATTAAGCCGTGCGCAAACAGCAGACGTTTGCGCGTAATATGCGCTAACTGCGTAGATATGCGGAAACAAGAACCCTCAAACAACGCTAATCGGGTCTCAAATAAGAATGACGCACCCAATTATCTTGATATCAGGAACTGAAACCAATCTTATGATTACTACTAGCTTTTGTCCGCGACTTCGCCCGCGTGGAGGTCTGAAATTATCCCATGGGAACGTACCTCCAGAATAAAGAGTATCCTATGTCCTAACCCAGGTCATGGTCTACCTGCGTGCTGTATTTCATCGAAATCCGTTCAGCCGTTAAAGCGTGAAAATGTTACAGACAGACAGAGTTACTTTCGCATTTATATTAGTACTAGCTTTTGCCCGCGGCTTCGCCCGCGTGTATGTCGGAAATTATCCCGCGGGAACGTGCTACCGGGTCAAAAAGTAGCCTACGTCCTTCCCCAGGATGCCATCTATCTCCTTGCCAAATTTTATCGAAATCCGTTTAGTGGTTGAACGACCTAAAGAGTATTCTTATATCTATCAGTTTAATTCCGTTGGTTACATCTCGAAGCCGCGTATTGTGTTCGTCTATTTGGTCCTTTGGAACTAAGATAAAATCTGTAGGAACTACAACGACATTTCAATGTTTTTACTAAGTTTTTTAAGTGAAAACTTCTTCAAGCGTGTGAGCGATTTTTTATCTAAGGGAAAATACTTAAGGCCTGTAAACAGGCGCTACACGCCTCTCGTGCGACGAGCGGTGCCTATGTGTCGCGTGTCGCGCCTATATGTAGGAGCCTTTATGGGTTCGCGTCACCGACACACTAATGTTAACATACTTATCTGTAGCTATAAGGGTGACCACTGTTTTATCATAGTTTTATGTATTCACTTGTGTCGCCAGTCCCCAAGACTATTTTTTTTTCGTCAGAACCGTTTACTAGATCATTTAGGTACATATTTTCATGTCGCCTGTTTTATATCCTGAAATCGTTCTAGAAACAGTCACCCACAATATAACGTAGAATGCTGTAAATGTAGGTCTGCACCTTAATACCTATGTTGTAATGACATTATCGCTGATAACACGTGATTGATATCGCAATGCGCCGATACGACGTTGGTAAGAGCCGATAAATTTTATTATACGGTACATGCAACGAATGACTCCCTGGTGGTCTGGTGGTCGGAAGTGCTACTGCTGATCATGAGGTCCTGGGTTCGATTCTCAGATCAGGCAAAGTGTTATTTGGTTTTTCCATCAGGAATTTCTCAGTAGCAGCCCGGAGTCTGGATTTGTGCTCGGTTGATGGCAATAGGCTCGGCCCCTGTTACATGAGACTTAAACATAACCGGCGAAATGTGGGTGTACTGCAAGTACACCTCTACTTAATCCTTTGGGGATTACAGGCGTGATGTTATGTTATGTATTGTAACAACTATACTTATGTATTAGTTGGTACGTCCACAAATAAACCCCTTACAAATGAATAGTACATAACGATGAACATATCTACATAAACACGGCACCTTACTGATGACAGCCATCATTGGTCACAAGGCTGTCACACAATGCCGATGATTCGTGTCCAGTAAACATATACCATTCATTGTGACCTATTATACTAGATAACTAGACTATGCACTTGTGAAATAAGGATGCTTTCATATTGGTAGAGTGAGCGGTTGGTGTAGTCGATGTCATAATAGCTGCTGCCTCCCGCTGTCCACTATGTTCAAATTCAAAATATTTTAATTCTCATAAATCTACATGGGCACTTATGAAACGTCAGAATCTAAGTGCACGGTTCCAATTGGTCGTTTCCTATGGAGAAGAGCCGGCAAGAAACTCCACGGTTACTCTTTTAAAAATAATTTGCTACTATAATGTTTGCAAATTACAGTGTGAAGGCTCGTGCACACTGGCGCGACGCGACAGCGTGACACAAAGGCACCGCGTGCCGCGCGATGGGCGGCGCCTTTGTGTCGGGCTGTCGCGTCGCGCCTGTTTGCGGGAGCCTTCACACTGTGATTTGCAAACATTATAGTAGACAATTATTTTTAAAAGAGTAACCGTGGAGTTTCTTGCCGTACCGTAACCGTAGAAACTGTGCTTTAAATGTGTTTCCAGAGCGATAAAGGTTATTATTGGAAATGCTCTCAGGGAAGTGTCGTTTGAAAACTAATAATAAAACATCATGTTGACGCCCATGTTGCTTTCTTAAAAGTTAAATCTTTTTTGTCTCTTTTGGATCGACATTTTTCGTTGACTAAGTCCATCTTTCTGACTGACCGACCCCTTGACAATTCAAAAGTGCCTGTAATTGGATTATTTGAAATAAATGCTTTGAGTTTGAGTCTTCCACAAGAAACTTAATTTGAATAACTCTAGTCAGATCTAGTAAGATTCGGTTTTTCCAGGTTTGGTTTCTCTTGTAGATTTATATCTGTAATTCGTATGTATTCGTAGTATTCTATTATATTCTATTCTATATAGTATTGGATTTCATATACTTAATTGTAAACCAAGTATTTATATTGCTTCTTTGTTTATTGTTTTCTTATTGTTTTCGTGCTCACACCATAAATTATTATTATAAGTCTATATGTGAGGATTTGTAATTTGCTTTCTGATGACTATGGTTTCCTTTTTTAACCGACGAAAAAAAAAGGAGGAGTTTCTCAAGTCGACACGTGTATATATATTTTTTGTCTATGTGTTTTTATTAGCTGTAAGTCCTCCATGTACTAAAATAAATAAATAAAAGTATTGGTATCCTTTAAAAAACCAATAGTAAGATAAGATCTATCTATATCATTATCATCGTGATGTCTTGAACAAGAAGTCCAATGCTGGACAAAATTAGACGCCACAACAATATTATCCTACGTATCATTATCTATACATCTATACAGATAACTAAAATTGGAGTCTGTTTGTAATATTAAAATAAACGCTTATTACTAAATGCATATGGATGTATACACGGTAAATATACCAAAATAACTTTTTTTTACAATTTTTGTCTGTCTGTTTTTTCCGGCTAATCTTTGAAACGGCTGGACCGATTTTGACGGGCCTTTCACTGGCAGATAGCTAATGTTATAAGGAGTTACATAGGCATTTTGTCCCGGTAGCACGTACCCGTGGGATAATTTCCGACATCACGCGGGCGAAGCCGCGGGCATCAGCTAATCCATACATATAATACATTGAAGTCGTTTTTCGTGACCGCGTTGTTCTTCTAAACTACGCAACGGATTTTGATGTTATTTTCAACATTATTAGGGATTTTATTCCGGAAGGTTTATGTGTATAATAAATACGTTAAAATTAAACTCAAAGAAATCTTCATGTTTTGTCAAGTCGTAAAAACCATGAGAAGCAGGGGAGCGTGGCTAGTCTGTCCATAAATTACTCATCTACGTGCCATCAAACTCATCCAACATCCTTAGATCAGTACCACTCAACATTATACTGCTACACAATGACAGTAGTTTATCCATCGTTATGCATACAGAGATGCGCAAGCGCGTGACGATGCAATCATGACTGTCATCAGACATAACAGCATGCGATTATCATCAATCGTCAATGGTATAATCGGATGCTTTGACGAGTAATTAAGAATTTAAGATACATACATACACTTCCGTCTTCTTCCCATTGGGGTAGGCAGGGGCGGATCCAGGATTTAATTGTGGGGGGGGAGGGCCATTCTGACAAGGTTCGAAGCTAGGGTTAAAGTCACAAGTAACCAAAAAAAAAGTTTTTATTAGCTTGAGTTTTTACAAAATAAAGTTAACGTGCCTTGTGCCGTTTTTGGCAAACCAATTTATAATTTTATCGCCATCAACTGGGACATCCCTGTGGATGTGTAGGAGTGCAAGTTCGGAAACCTGCTCCTCCCCTGTCCGCGTATTGAGCCATGTTTTTAACCGGCGCGTGGCGTAGAGTGGCGAATGACCTTTCGGCTGAATTGAGTCGAAAGTATGGAATTCCTGGGTCTTTGGGGGGGGGGGCATGGGGGCCATGCCTCCCCCCCCTGTATCTGCCAATGGGGGTAGGCAGAAATTACAGAACGCCACCTGCTACGATCCTTACATACTCCTTTTGTTTCGTTTGCATTCATACATCTGCGGGGTAATTCCGTAACACACTAACAGTAGGAACGGGTTTCATTTTGACAGTTCAACAACATTCATTGCGTTGTTTACGTTGTTGAGCAGACAAATTTTTCGAACATATGAAGCAATTGGTTAGCAATAGGCTTCAGAATGATTCAGATTGTGATAGATAAAGTTTAACGTAATTAGGGTGCAGGTCATACACGCATGCCGGATGCGAAAATCCGACAATCTTCAAATTATTTTTAGATTGGTTAAAGGGCAGAAGAATGGTGATAATTTGAAGCAGGAAATCTTGTCGTGAGCGCTAATCTGTTTCTAAACTAGGTAAGAAAAACTATTTAGAAAACGATAATCGTAGTATTTTAGTGGTCCAGAAAGCTACTAAAAAGGTTCTCCCGAAAAGCCTTGAAAATAAGTGGACCATAACAGCGATATAACATAGAAAACTAACTACAAGAACTTCGAGCAAAAAAGAAAAGAAATACTCTTTTCTCCCAAAACATATTTCACCAGCTCATCCACTATGTAGGTACGTGATGTTCAAAAGCACTTTCTACGTCTGGGGAACCGTTTAAAACTTTACCTGTACGCCAAAGTTTCTCATTTTGGTAAACGTTTATTTCGTACCCTTTTGCCTCTTCATGAAAACATGTTTTTTAGTTGTTTGACGTCGCTAACACGAGAAAAATAAACGAAAGAGGAACATTGAATGCCTCAGGTGGTTATTTTTATGGTTTCTGGTTATGGTTCACGAACTAATGCTGGGATGTTTTATTCATTACTACCTGACTCAACAGACGTTGTCCTGTCTTAACTATGAATGTCATATGTCTTTTGGTTTTAGGTTTGACTATTGACTAAAACTAAAACTATCGAGTTATTTATCAACCGAACCATCTGTGTTTAACGATATTTGCAGCGCGCATTCTGTCAATCGCTGACAGTTCTTTCAAACAACTGACAGTTATGTAAAATTAATATTGGCGTTAAGTTATCTTAAATTTTCTAATGTTCCGCTCAACTTCCTTAATTTTTTCTTTAACAAAAAAAGAAGCGAAATTGTTCCATCCGTTCACGCGTGATGCGATGACCAAGGGAAATAGAGATTTATTTTTATATAAATAGATTTCTGAAAGAAGAACTTTCAAATAAATTGGTATATGTACACACCTGAAATCTATACTAAAATAATAAGGCTGAAGAGTTTGTTAGTTTGAACGCGCTAATCTCTGAAACTACTAGTCGGAATTGAATTATTTTATCAATTGCATTTGATAGCCCAATTCTTGAGGAAGGTTTTAGGCTATATAACATCACGCTACGACGCTTAGAAGACGAGTAAAAAAAAAAAGTGAAAAAGAACACTAAGCGAAAACGAAGTAATAGCGTTGGCGATGCAATGCGACGCGATGGGTCGGGGGCCGAAATTACACGCGTACGAATTCTCGGGCAGAAGCTAGTCGTTCATAAAATGTTGGTTCTTTATTTCTATCGTTGCAAAAGTAATATGGCTTATTGTTTTTTTGCTTTGAGACTGATAGCCACCTGTTGACCGATAAGAAAACCAGATTTCTAGTGTTATCAATGTAAATCAAGGATGTTCTAATTATATGCCAGTGGCACAGATTGATAATGGATATCTTTTTTATATCAGCCCTTTGGGGCCAGACTAGCCTGGTAGAAAACAAAGAAAAGTTAATGAAAACTACAGCTTAAAAGCTGGCCGAAATCAAATGCAGCTGAAGTGATTTTTCTATGCTGCAACATGGAATTTATGAAATTTCATATTAATCGAAGCATCTTTCATGATCATTATAACTATATCATACTCGGCGGTGGGTGTGTAATGATTACTAAGTTTGCTTTAGTTATCAGAGCCATCCGTTTCCCATAACCTTTCCCAACATAACGCTAATTATCACCACAAAGCAACTTTACCATACTTACCGTTCCTTATGAACAAAAAACATTGCAACGCATTCTTCCCGAAATAAACTATACACGTTATCTTCTTAAACCATGCCATCCAATTCTGTAGCCTACTACCTAAACATAGGCGCACACGCTTCTTCGTTTACGGAGCGAGCTTCAATAAAGAAAACATAGAAAGTTATCGACTCGCTTCACGTACTGTGTCACCGACAGCATGACAAGTGTCGTCTGCACCGTGAGCGTGACATGTGTCGAGTGCTTCCTGGCTTGTGCAACCATGCAGTTTGGTGCATGTTCTAGCTCTTGAGTTATTTGGTATGCTAGGTAGGTGCGGTATGTCGTTTTGCAGATCGTTAATGGTATTGCAATGTATCATGTTGATATGTAGGGAAAGTCACTATTAACCATCAATACTTTACCAAGTCCCGTGTTTTCTTGTCGTCATCCTCTTGCTGTGGTTTCAAAATTAATTTAATTATTTTTAACCTGGGGGTCTGCTTTCTAAGTCCGTCAACGAAGATATGGGGCCCGACTGGAAGTAGTTGACGCCTCAAAACAAGTGTCTAATATTTTTTTTCGGACGGGCAATAACGCGTATAGCGTAGGGACAACTGTCAAATCGTGTTGTTATTCATTTTAGTTCGGTAACCGAACTAATCTTATGTCCGTAAGTGATACGGAGTAGGAAAAGCCCGTAATTTCTGCCGAAACTACAGAATTCGAGCTTAGGAAGTAGACTCCCGGAACAAAGATGTCATACAAACCCGCCTGTTACTTTAAAAATGTAATCCTTTTGTAAAATATCTATAACACACATATCATAAAATATTTCTACAAATCCTAGTGCCTTAGGACCTATAAATTGTTTGACTTTTATAACAACCGACACACGGTGAGTCCCTAAGAGGAAGCATATACTCGCTTTTACAATTAAATCTAGAATTTTCTTTTGTTTACATTTAAAATCTAGGTTTACTTCGAATTAAACCAGAAACTGCATCACGATGCGAACATAAGGTAGGAACCCTATGTTTGTTTACGATTATTCTCAAAGCGTCTTTGTTACCTGATACGCTTCTAGTTAGGATGAAGTGATAGCTTTGTGGAAACTGGGTCAGTCCCGTTTTCCAATGAATTAATCAGTCTATACTGATTGGTTTGAAATTAACACGGTCATCATCAAAGGCTATCGTTATCGAAGCCTGAAATAGATAATGTTATCTGGATACTATAATGTTATGCTCTGTAAAACAACAGGATATTATACTGCTATGTTGTATTTTTCTACTTTAACCTCATGCTATTCAATGCTGGGTGAAGATCTCATTGGAACATCAATATTTCTTCCACGATCTCGGGATTTTCGTCTCCGACCTTTAATTATTTCCTTGATCAGATTTTTGTACCAACACGCACGAAAATAACTATGTCTGTCTGTTATCTTTTCACGCCTGAACTGCTGAACCGATTATTATGAAATACAACAAATGCCTGGTACCCAAAGAAGGACAAAGGCTACTTTTCATCCTGGATATTTGTATTAGAAAATACACAATTCATACAGGCGCATTTACGAGCAATGGCTAGTCTACCATATAACTTGTGCTATTGTCAGATAGATATTTGAAAATCACGAAAAATCCTAACGTTAATTTTCCCTTCTCCACAGTCAATGATCCAGCTAAAAGAACGCAAAGAAATGGACGAGGCATTCAAGAAGGCGCAGAAACCTTGGGCGAAACTACTGCAGAAGGTGGAGCGCACGCGGCTTGAGTACCACACGGCTTGCAAGCAGGAGAGAACGGCACAGAACCAGGAGAGGAACGCCAGCGGAGACAGCTCACTTAGTCCAGATCAGGTCAGTGGATGAAACTTTATAAGAATGAAAGAAAAAAAAAATTATCGATAGACAACTACTTAAAAATACCATAAACCAAACAGTAGAAAATTAAACCGTGCGAGGCTCACGTTTGCGCCAAATATGCATTGCATTCAGCTCAGCATGGTACGTACTCGAAATGCTGAGTGATGCCCTAGTAGAGGAGAAGACTACAGTGTGAAGGGATTTGAGGAAAGGGTATTTAATAATTAGATGAATAACGGTAAAATAAACCTGTGTGGGATGAAGCCTTTGAATTTACTTACTAGGGGTAAAGATGTTCTCAAAGAGCTACGAGTAGGTTTAATGCTGAAGCATTTAACCTTCGTTCGACAAAGGTTTCAAGGCAATAAAGTTTTAGTAGAAGTCAAGTTTTGTGTACTTATGGCATTTGTGGTGCTTCATTTGTTTCGGGTCGGGTCTGATATTTTTTCTAGAACTAAATTCGCCTCTTTTGAAGCGAATGCTCAATGACAACTCCCAATCGAAACACAATAAAAAAGATACGAGTATACCAAAAAAAAATATCTGAAAGAATAATCTTAAAATATAAAACAACCTTCATTCAGGAAGAAATTCCAAGAATATTAAACCCATTCTTGTATCTAAAACATAAATATAGTTCTATATAAAAGATATTTATCAATAAACTCGCAAAAACACCTCTACACGTGTAAGTTATGCCGGTTTCACACTGTCTGCGAACACACGCAAACTGCCATGATCGTTTGTGTGGATAAAATTCGTGCATTGTAAGTACATAATCATCATCACCGATTCGCGTGAATATGCGTAGTCTTCAGTGTATATGCGGCGTCTGCCCGCAGACCATGTCCCGCCTTTCATCTTACGTCGCATGCCCAGTCACCTGTACACTTGAAGATCTATCTAATGACTGTGCCAGGGAAAGGTGTTAGCGTTCCTGACTACTGGGTCAAAGAAAAAATCTAACTTATTTTCAAACAATATTTCCCATCGATACGCTAAGAAGAAGACCGATTTGCGGTCTCTATTCAAGAGCACATCTACCCCAACGACCATCAGGTTGACGGTTACAGTTTGACGGTTTGCAGCTTGTTCGCTATCGCATATTTTCAGCCCAATGTTTGGCGTGAAATCGCACCGGTAGAGTGTGTGGAGCCGGCTTTGGATCAATACACGTGGGGCTCTTTCGTTATGAGGTTGGCTGATATTTCCATAGTAGAAACAGCGGTGTTACAATAATGCAATATATATACAAAACACTCGAAACTTTATCCTCGGTTTGCGAAAACTCTTACCTACAGGTTATTAAAACAAATCGTTAGTTGGTTTTTAAATGAAATCATTCTAAATACAGTCAATCTGTATGATTGATTGTTGGTATATCGATCAACCAATCAAAACATTAGATTCAACACCAATTATTGTGGAACAGTTTTACAAATACTGGCAATTTCCCACACCTTCAGGTTCTGAATCGAATCAAATTCGATTACTTGTCTCATTTACCCAATTTCAAGTCGATTCTTAGATGTCGTGAATAAGCGACCCAGTAAGGCATTTATCGTATGTGAAAGTAGGCAGAAACTGTCAAAACACCCAATACTTTAGAATATACTTCCAGATAAATTCGACAACATATTTGCTTATACAACTTATCTGTTATCAGTTGATTGACTTATCAGAACACGGCCATGATGCAGTCCGATAGGAATGATAGCGATTCGATATACATCATTAGATCCTAAACTACAGCAATGTATGAATAATATACAGATATTACGGCGGTATTTTTTTATTAGTTGGAATCTGTAACTCTCGTTGTTTTCACTCTCACCCTTACAAAGAGGAATAACAATTTATTTACTGGTAAAAAAGATACACAACATTACAGACCTAGGTCCAAGTTATTGCATAGTTAGAATTTCAATAAAAATAGACACATTTACAATAAGAAAGGAATAATAATTAAGCGTAATACATAAAAATAACTAACTAAACAAGTAAAGCTAACAAATATCAATATTACGTCGCATTTCGGTCGAATTTTGAAAATGAGACTACAAAATTTAAGATATCTTGAAACAAATTTATTTTGTGCAGGGTCACCTGCTCTCTTCGTCAAAGCAATAAGCTGGTAATATATGCAAAACTAGAGCCAACGGAATATAATGTTCCGGAATTTGTTTGAAGAACTGCCTTTTAGAACTCATGTCATGCCTCTATTAACTCAACAAATTCTATAAGCTATATTCATGAACTGTTTCGAAACGTTAACAATCAACAATACTAGATATATATCATTATATATCGTCCAGTTATAGCATTGCCTTTACGAAAGTATGACGTGATATCTCCCCATTTGTCTATACGGTTCTGCGTACGATTCGCCGGATATTCGTGAATCATCGGTTTTCGGCTCTCGCGCAGCATCGGAATATAAATCCAATCACCTCTTTTGTACGATTTCTAACAATATACATTGGAATCAGGTCGCTCTGTATTTTGGGATAAAGTTAAACAAGGAAGTATGGATAGTTCGTGTTTGAGTGATGTTTGTTAGGAAAACTTCAAATAGGTGCATTGTTTCTGTTGAATTAGTTAACGCTATTGAACTGGATTCAATACGGTTTTACTGCAGGTATAATTTAATGTTCTTTTACAGCATCCGATTTGACTATTCTTCTTAATCTTCGTGTCGATAGCACGACATTATTTCAAATTTTGTTGGTAAAAATTTCGCCAAGTGGCGAAGTTTTTGATGACGACGATGCCATGGAAGTCCACGGCGTCGACGTTGGTAGCGCAGAGGTAACTTTGACTGCATATTTTGGTATACATAGGGCAAGATAGGAGTAGCAGTATGGCTTACGACTCAGCTCCACAGACACAGCCTTTTTTTTTTTTTTTTTGATGGGAAATCATCAAATGACCTCTCCCGCTCTGGCTTATATAAATATACCTCTCAAAGAGATGTCAACATCATTGACGGGGTCCGATAGGGCCGATGCCTGCCAGGGTTGCGGATTGTTCGAAATAGTTTCCGTGGCCCTGGCGCACAGGCGAATGAAGGAACACGGGTGGGTTTTAGTCAGTAAGAGTCTGACACGCCCTTCCGCTCCGCCCAGAGCGGGAGAGGTCATTTGTAGATTTCCCACCCAAAAAAAAAAAAAATATAATATAAATATACCTACATTGTGCAGCTTAGTTAAGAATGTAAAATCAGCTTTGAAATGAGTGGTTGCGCTGCTCGTTAACAAAAGCAAAATGTAAGTTAAAAAATAAACGACCTAATACAAAATGTTAGTTTAAAAAACTGTCACTTCCCAGAAAACTTGGCTACTTGGGCGCATTTTTCTCAAACATGAAAAAAATCTCTACAAGTCAACTTCATGTCAACAATAAAGCATTTCCCTGGTTCAGTTTACATCTAGAGCGAAATATTTTAACATTTCCGGAAAAGCATCTAACGAAATGTTTGCAAAACTCATAAAAGTTATACGTCTTCTCCGAAACTATAAGTTTAATAGTGAAATAACTTTTGCGAATATATTAACGCGGTACAATGCTTTATATAACTATTTTAATTGTGTACCTACAAGAAACCATTGAGTTTGTAAATAGCACAAACTTGAAAGTGAATTAGGTGACTAGAAACTCCAGAGCGCTGTAAAAGCGAAAGTTATACAATCCAAAAATTAAAAAGAGTATCTAGGGGAGTGGCGCAAAAGCTTGTACAACACTCATTAAAATATATAGAATCCATATGAGGTGTAATTTCTACGAAGCCAACTTCAAAACGCCTTTCATCTGATATATATAACATCAGACTTTAAAACCTTCCGCATTATGGTCATTGGTTTTATAGCTGTTATTACAATGGACCGGAATATTGCTATATCCAGCAAGCGTAATACAGCTTTGAAAGCTGTGCTTTGATTGGCAATACCATTATATTCTTCTAGCATAAAAGATTCTGCTCTGCTGCCAAAGTAAATTGGTCCTAAAAGAGTTAATACGTAATCAATCACTCCCACATTTGTCTGACACCTTCTAACAGCACCCCAGCTAATTATAAGAACGTAAACTCGAAAGCAATTAAGGCGACGACGACTCTAAAACGGATTAAAAAGTCCAAAAAGTTTCGACTTAATTAAGTTCGAAGTAGTCGGTGGTACAAATTGGGGAAGTGTCGGCTTTAAAACTCGTCCTTGGAAGTTTTAAAATGGGTTCGACTTGGATATTATGGAGTTTAATGAGGAACGTAGAGTCTTCTTCTTCTTCTGGCTGGCACGACTTTTCTTAAATTTTGTCGGCCCAAAATTTCGCCACATCCACGGCGTCATCGGTGGCAGCACAGAGGTCACTTTGACTGCAAGTTTTGGGACACAGAGGGCAAGATAGAAGGTGGAGCATAGCTCCATATCCACACCCAGCTGCCGTTCCGTCGAGGTAGCCCCATTTTACCAGCTTGGAATTACATCTTCCCACTTGTGTCCGGAGACGGTTCAGGGACTTCCAAGTGGACCACGAAAAGTTACACCCTGCAGGAAGATGCTCCTTTGGTGGTAGATAGTAAGTGATTACTAGATATATTAGTACTCAAAAATATCTGTAAAGGGTATGACAGAAGGTGAAAGAACGGCTCGAAATTCTTGTGTAAATCTATGGTTTTCTAGAAGAGCGGTGGTCGCCACGTAATAACCGCAGTGACAGCTGTCATGGAAACGATGGCAGTGGGGTGTGGCTTTACGTTGTCAAAAAACGCTTTCTAGGATAACACACCAACTTTCGTAAATTGCAGACGCTATGTGGTGGTGGTCACCGCTTTTCTATAAAACCGTTGATTTTGTGGAATAATCTAAATTGAAAATATGCACAAATTAGTGTTATTTCCAGAGATCGGATATTTGGATGCATATTCACCTAAAGTTGTGATGTTGGCTAATATGGAATGTGCGTTAGTATCGAAAAAAATCCGCTAACATCAGATTTCAGTGACCAAACTAGATTTGAGCGATTAAAGTTTTTGTAGCCGAGGTAATATTTACGCCCAATCAGGGGATATTACTGAATTTAATAAAAATCTTTTTTTTTTCTTTTTTTAACTATCACACACCACCCCCCACCTCTTACATCCTACATACACATAGTCGCATCGGGGGTTAAACATTAATTTTAAATAAATACGCATCTGATTTTTTTTATAAAAAAAATATATTTTAAGAAGCCGCTTCCATAAATACGTAGCTAAAAATCAACTTTAGGTAAATATGCATCCGAATATCCGATCTTTGGTTATTTCGAATCAATCGTAAGTCTTGCGATCATAGACAGTAAGATATGAAATGAATGTATTTCATGTAACTTTCTAAACTATACTAAATCAAATCAAAAGTATACACATAAATTGCATCATAGCTGCATAGGCGAATTGCCTTGCAGTAACGATGCGTCCAAACTGCATTTCTCAGTTAAGCCACCGACACGTTACCGTGTCGTGTTGTGTCGTGACGCGAGATACACCAATCAAACGAATTTGTTCAGAACTACGTCAAATCATAACGAGTTTTGATTGGCTTACACTGCGTCAGAAGGCGTCACGACACGACACAAGAGACACAATACAGTAATGTGAATCCGGCTTTATAATGTAGTCCAATCACCAACACATTTCAAGTTATGCTTACATTCCCCACATCTTTGAGTTCCCTAGATATTGCTTATAACTAAGTCTTCTATATCACCATAAACTTAGATTAGCCGTTACTGACGCCCATCGTAGTACATTACATTGATTAAACATAACATCATCACGCTTGTGTTTCCCGAAGGGTTGGGCAGACGTGTACCTATTGTAAATCCACATTTTTTCAGTTATGTTTAAGTCCCATGTAATGGGGGGCGAGCCTATTGCCATCAAACGGCCACAAATCCTGACTGCGGGCTGCTGCCCGGATATTAATTCCAGATGGAAAACCCCAATAACACTTTGCCCGACCTGGGAATCGAACCCATGACCTCATGCTCAGCGGTAGCGGTTGCGACCACTAGGCCAAAGAAGTAGACAGACCACCCGCCCTAAATCCCATTCCTTTCAGTTTCCCAGATATTGCTAAAAGCCGTAACAAACTCTGTCACCATAAACTTAGATTGGCCGTTACTGTCTCCTATCGCAGTACATTACGGTAATTACACCACCGCAAACATCCCGTTTCCTTTAATTGAATGAACCTCTAGTGCCAATGTATAAACCCATTGTTGCCAGCTCTATTTTGCATTCATGTCAGTATCTTTACGGAGAATAACTTGAAATTCTCTAAATAGTTCAGAACTTGTTCGTGTCGGAATAAGTGTACAATCGGCATTGTACACTTATTCTCTCTAACCCCCCAACGGAAACAAAGGAGTGTTTGTTATAAGTTTAACGTGTGTATCTGTGTGTCTGTCTGCGCCATCGTAACTCCCAAACGGCTGAACCGATTTTGTTTCTTTTTGTTATGTATTACGCTAGTTGATACACATAAAATCACGCCTTTAATCCCTCAAGGGTCAGGCAGAGGTACACATTGTTTAAAATTAACATTTGAGACTAAACACCTGTATTTTTCTTGGCTTAGACACTACAGTATCATTGAAAATGTTTTATGTCTTACCCTGTACACTGTTGGTTTCTTCATTCAAGAATCTTAATTCTATTTATATTTATGTACTGCAACATTTTCATCAGTCCCCTTTCCTCATTTAGACTTTCTTAAAGGTATCTTTACCGGTACTGTTCAAGATTTCCTCTAGTGTAAACTTCGCTGTAACCTGTTGATCTACCGTATAACAATTCTGGACCTCACGCAATGTTATTTCGAGTCCCGCAAAATATGTGGACCTTGGCACAATCGCAACGTGGCGTAGCATTCAACCGTGAAGGTACAGACGAGTTGTAAGTACAGAATAAGCTTTGTTAAGCCAATCTTAATTAAAACATGGTCAAAATTGTCGCAATGTTTTGTTACTGAAAGAATAAAGAATGGATTTGATTTCTTATGGATACGATAGATCTGATATGAAACGGTTAAATAAACTAAACATATTTCGTAACTGTCAAATAAAGGCTTCTAAAACCAGGCGCGACAAGCGACGCGAATCGCACGCGACACAAAGGCACCGCTCGTCGCGCGACTGGCGGTGCCTTTGTGTCGCGCCTGTTTGTCGGAGCCTTAAATTTTCGATGAGCCATTGAACAGATAAAAGATGATTAGAGGTGTCAAATTAGATTGATCTAACCATCCATTGTTGAAGACTTAACTGATGACACATCTCCGAATAAGCTATAAACATGATTTTTAACGTGTGATTTTTTTTAACAGCTGCTCTATTCCCTTTCATATTATAAATTAAAGTCTTTTAAGTTCTTTTTAATCTACGTAACGGACTTTAATGCGGTTTCATAATTTAGAGATTTTTTTCCCAAAGGTTTATGATTGTGTTACATTAATATTAAAATTACATATATTTAGTAAAGAAATCTCGATGTTATCTCAAGTCGTGAAAACCGTGCGAAGCAGAGGCGGGGACGCTAGTCAATTATAAATATTTGTTAGTTTATCCGATGAAATTGATTTTGCCAAATACATAAAAAAATAATTTACTCAATTTCGCCATCGCTATATTTGCCTACAAGATAGGCCAATTATTCTACCACGAAGTGTGTATTTAAATAGAACGAAGTTAGTTCTGTCTGTCTGTGTGGTCGTCTCGATCGATTGCAGGCCAGCAAAGTTCCTTGACCACTGGCCCCGTTCATACAAAACTTTGTACACGGACTATCCTTACAAGGCGATATATTTCTGAGTAGTGTCAATATTAGATGCCTGTAGCCCTTCAGGGTTTTAGTTATGGAAGTAAGAATTTAAGCGCCATTTTGACACTTGCCTCCCCCATTAATTGGGTTGGTATAAAGTCCTGTATGTTTATAGTCGATACCGCAAGTGGTCTAGAATTAGCTCCTTTAAAATAAGACAGTCGTATCTGAAAGGATTCTTTCGGATATCCAAAAAACTTGTCGTTGGTTTAACTCGCTACGACGATGCCCAAACTGGACTTAACTAGAAACAACTAAGTCTACATTGTTCCAATGTTGAATTGTATGAAGCTAATGGAAAAACTTGCGAGAGGACTGTCCAATAACCTTTTGTGGACTGCATTGGCTGGCTATAATAAATTGTTGTAGATTGATGACCATCACATCTTCCTATCTACAACAAAATTCTACGTCACCGTACTTAAGAAGTACGGTGAAGTAAAACTTCTAAATTCTTAAACTTTTAGTCGTTTACAAAGTTCAACCGATTCCAGCTCTACTAATAGGACTTACTTAGCCTGTGTATCGACTGGCTAGGGTCTTTGACCAACGCCCTCATTGGCCCCCAACATGGAACGGTATAATTTAAATTATTTATTTACATAGTACAAGCAGTATTGATTCTTTCAATTTTGTTCATCGATGAATAATAAATCTGTTGTGTGTCGAGTGACATGGTTTCAATTATTGTTTGAAATTGTTGTTGGTGTTTGAATTCTTTAGATTAAACGTAATCAATACTCAATCATTTATTGCAATTCTTCAATATTTATAATGACTTGATTGGTCTTTCGAAGTATGATCATTAAGGGCTGACTTTACCAAAGTCGGGTATCTCTAATCCGTGGAATAAAATTGACATATGACAGTTCTAGTATAGACAAACCGTAACAAAATAAAAAAAACTAATCTGAGGATAAGACTAATTCTAGGCATAAAGTTTGGTGGATTTCGCCCTAAAAACACTAGCGTAGGCCTTGCAGATTAGATTCACATTGACGACAATGTTGGTCCCTTGAATGTTGGGAGTTTCCCACATTCAAGGTTTAATTAAAATAATTGAAACCCCTTTAAGGGGTCATTGTAGACATCATTATGAACACTTACTATGGGACCAACCCTGAAATTACAAACAAAAACTACTTTTCCCTACATTCAGTTAGAGGGCGAACACAACTGGAGCAGCTGTTATTTTTTAAATACGCCTTTTTTAAATTTGTAACCCAAACCGAATGTGTGCAACATGTTGGGAAGAAGAATAACCTCTAAAGATATTGCAACGCAAATTGTTAACGATCAACACGCATAATTTACTTCTTTCTCTTACGAACGTGGGCTGACACCCGACTCATCCACTGTTACTCATTCCGAAATTACCGAAGAAATTTTAACGATGATGTAATACTTCAAAGAAAATGATACCAAACACTCTTATCAGATAGATATACGCCCTCGTACACTCTTATCACTGCCAATATCTTTTCTTTTGGCGAAAAGTTATGTAACAATTTTCTGGCAATCTTGGAACGCAAGAAAAACTTGATGTAGACGCTGTGTGTTGGCAACGTCAAATCGGGAAATTGGTACCGAGCGTTAAAAATTTATGGAGGAGCAAGACTGAGAAATCGTTTTGCTTATGCTGTAGTTATTCCCCTTAAATAAATGGACCTAACAGATGTATCCCAGTACTTAGGATATGACCTACTTGACAAGGGCCTAAAACAATTCACATCTCAATACTTGTGCCAATAGACTCATCGCATCACCTCTTAGATAATCCTCGTCATTTCAATCAACTTTAGCCTGTTTCCATGTTGTAAATCTGAAATGTTCTCATCGTTTATCTTTGCTAATATATCTTCATAAACTTTAATTCTCCAAATGCTTTACCACTTCCAAAAATCCGCCTGTACGCTTGTTCATATAGTTTTCATCGGTGTCCGATGTAAATAAATAATGCGCGGCGTCTGGTTAGCGGTTATCTCCCGAAATAAAACACTTGCAAAATCTTAGATGAGTGCTAACGTCACTCGCCCACCAGCTGCTAGTAGGTAAGAGATGGTAGATTCGTCTGTGACGTCATAAAATAATGGGCTAAGATTATTAAGATTTCAGCCGTCGACATCGAGTTTCAGACAGTCTGACAGTCTCTTTCTAAAGCTACCTATATTTTACGGTATTGATATTAAGTTTGGTTCTAAGATAAACAATAATACATTTATACCTCCGGTCCTTTTCTGTACGTTCTCATTACTGCACGGCCTGGGGGCCTAGACAAAAACTTTTCTGATAGCGTTAACGCCAGACGCTAACGTCAAAATGTATGGCAATGACATTACGAGTGGAAAGGACACGTAATGTCACGTGTTAAGCAAATGTCAACTCCATACAATTTGATTTTCCGTTAGCGTTAACGCTTACAGAAAAGGGATTTTGTCTAAGGCCCCATAGCTTATTTCTTCCCTAAATTTGTGCTTAAAGCTGCGCTGTAACCAAGCCTCGACTTTTTTTTATTTAACCCCGCTGTTCCGCTTCTGGGCATTTCATTTATTCTGCACTTCCATCTATCGTGAGACCACGCGTCCTCCTGTGCTCGTCATTTTACTTTTAACCTACCAAAAAAAGTTGGAGGTCCTCAAGTCGTCGCGTATTTTTTTTGGCATTGTCCTGCCAGATAGTTCCAGCTTCTTTCCTAACTGGGTCAATAAAAAAATAAAAAAACATACCTACAATCGAACATATAACCTCCTCCTTTTTGGAAGTCGGTTAAAAAGGGTGGCCAGTTCTTTAGAATTCAAATTGTTTAGTGTTTCTAGCTATTCGTAATTTACATTAAAAAAACAGTTCAAATTCACAATTGAGAGCGCCAACTGTTTCCTTTACTAATTAAAATTTATGTAGCTGCGATTTCATAATTTGTTTCCAAATTGAAATAGTGTTTACATCATAAATCTTTTAGAAATATACCAGTTTTGCCAGTATATACAAATTGATAAATGAAATATTATATTCAAATTAATGCATTGGGTCATTCGGCCTGTTACGGTCACACTACTAAATCATGTTTAGTAAATCAGACCCGACACCAATGCTTCAAAAAAGATTTATAACACAGAAAAGAAATCTGTCTGATCATCCAGCCTTTTATTAATTAATATATTTTCGTGACACTCGCTTTTCCACCCATCTTAGTCTACAAAGTCTACATACACTTAAATATTTCAGAATATAAGCTCTACGTTAGAAACGGGTTCCTTCCAAGCGAATGAACCGATATATCCAAGATTGGTATCTTCCACAAAACATTCCATACTTTGCACTAGCACTCTTGAATTCCAATATCTCCGTTCTCGATATTGAATAAGCATTACAAGGCCTTCGATTACGCTACACAACATTCGGTTTTATTCCCCTTTTCTGTTAGAACATGTCGGTATCGTTACAGATATAGAGAATTGCACTCAGGGTTGCTACACACATGTTACTCTCGGCATGATTCGGCACAGCCGGGTGGCAAAATCGAATATAAGTTGGATATATGGTCGGGAAACGAGTGTTGCTAAGGGGTATCGTGTTACCCAGTAACTGGATTGTTGAGGTCAGACAGGCAGCCGTTTCATGTAAAATACTGGTATTCAGCTGCATTTGGTAAGACTGGAAGCCGACCCTGACATAATTGGTAAAAGCCTAGGCAAATGATGAACTTGTTCGGGAAAAAGCCGCTCGGCGTAGCTCAAATAGTGCCGAGGCGACCTCAACAATGAGTAAGCGAGGGTTGATGCCGAACGAAGATTGCCGATCGCCACAAGCCGAATAACAGCCGAATATGGGTGGTAATTTCGGGTTGACTTTTTTGTTTATTAAATACTGCTGAAACGAATGAGTCGACCCGAAACGTGTGTATTACTCCCTATAGGCATTTATTCTCACAATAAATGGCCAGTATCTGACCCTTTTGTTTCCCTTATTTTTCAGAAAAAAATCGTTAAGTTTCTGTTTTTAGTGGCTACTTCTATTTATAGCAGAACTGATGTTTCTACGTAATAGATAGCACCCTAATTACGTAACACACTATGTATCACAATCTGAATCATTTTGAAGCCTATTGCTAGTTCATTGCTTCATATGTTCGAATTTTTTTTTTTTTTTTTTTTTTTTTTTTTTTTTTTTTTTTTTTTTTTTTTTTTTGTTTGGCTGCTGTTTTGTAATGTGCGTTTTGTTTGTGCAGAATAAACTATTTTTCTTTCTTTCTTTCTTTCTTTCTAAATAACGCAATGAATGTTGCTGAATTGTCAAAATGAAACCCATTCCTACTGTTAGTGTGTTACTTACCCCGCTGGTCCGCATTAGCCCGTATTTATGGCAGTATTGCTAAATGGGAATGGTGCATGTACTTAATTTTTATTTGCCGTTCAGAACTTTGCCTACGCTAATAGTTGAGTTCTTTTGATCCATGTAAACTTTATTTTTCTTCCAAAACAATTTCTGTAACTATATTTTGTCCTGCAATGCAGGAAAGTTAAAATAATTAAATATTTGCCTGGTAATGTAATTTTAGATGTACTTTTCCAGCCATATTTACCCTACATTGTCGATTGCTCATTTACCGTATCACAATGATAGGAAAACGCGGTTTTTAGCTAAACATTCCCTACTCCTTAACACTGATTTCAATTATTGTATTGTATCTACACAAAAGTGGTTTAGGATATCACAAAATTATTAATTAATACTTCATCATTCCGACACCTAACATTGAAAACGTCGGAAACAGAGTTGTTTACAGAAATTGAAAACCTAATTCATTATTAGAGTGCTGGGTGACCTAATTTTATTTTCAGATATAGTTTGTTTTCACAGAGCGTTTTTATTTGTACTCGTAAATGTTTGCGATCAAATATTGGAACTGCTCTTCGGCATCAACACTGCTTTCTTTTTAACCGACCTTTACATATACGATCTTACATCCACAAACATTAATTTTATTCAGATCAAATACATAATTATGTACTTTTTTCCACATTTGCCTAAAAATTCCAATACTGCTAAAGTTGCACAAAGTACAGGACATAATTCTTTGTCATCTTTAATATAAATAGACCACTGCATTCGTTAGTGGACGCTACTTAAACTATACTACAAAATATTCGTCGAAATTCAAACTTATAATACCTGAGGCTTCTATAGAAACTAGTTCAGCTACAACGACAGTTGTAGCTAATATTATGCTAAATGCCGGGAATACTCTAATGCTTGTTGCGACGAGGTTCAAGTATCGCTTTGAAATTTAATACAGAACCAGAATCTCTGTAGCGCATTTTATACGTACGTGAGTATTTATGATCAAGTGAATGCGGGCTTACATGTTATCCGGCTAGAGGATTCTAAGGTTGTTTAGTTTAGTATTTGTTTCGTTAAATTCAAGGATTTTTAGTGTACTTGAGGGACGTGTATTGAAATTGTTGTCAACATTAAGAAAATTGTCAATTTGAATACTATCATTGACTTCTTAGCCATCATCATTATCCACAGTCTTTCCAGCTAGCTCAAGGTGTATAAATCTGTTCTATTTTACGTCATTATTGCCTGTTTTGTGCCAAGTCTCCCCTTGAGTTCTTAGCATCTGTCAAAATTCATCTTTGATTGAAAATCACTTCGTCTTGCAAACTTTCCATTGGAAATATGACTCTCTGACACCGAATTTCAATGCTGTATTTGCTATAACATTAACCTTTCCACCCAGCTATGCAGCCAGTCGAACCACTGCTTTACAATTATAACACTGATTAAATTATACACTACAAAATGTCTCTGACTCACCTGAGCACGATATCATCGCATCCCTGACATAGTAATGAATCAAACTCTGTGGCATCTGATAATTATGTGTAGGGCTGCCTACCTACCTTATCTGCGTTGAATATTTCATGAGCAATTGATAATAATTTATTCGATTTATGTTTAACTAATGTGTTTGTGTTAATTAATATAGGTAGTTTAGCTCCGGTACTCGACGTTCTTAAAATTATAAGACTAGCTAAAAATACTAGCTATTATTTTATTGGAACGATGCGATACGAGTAAACTGGTAGAAATCGTCACGTAACGAAAAAGGTTTATGCACCCTCCAAGCGACTTTCTCTCTCTCTTTCTATTATATATAATTTATCTAATATATAAAAATCTCGTTCCACAGTGTTGTTATCGAACTCCTCCGAAACTACTTGACCGATTTTTATGTTTTTTTTTGTGTATATTTGGTAAGTCTGAGAATAGGTCGTAAAGTATATTTCATACCGCTGCGGGTGGAACCGCGGGGCGCAGCTAGTATTATAGAAAGACAGAGAGAGGGATCGTTTTCATGGTTTTCTAGGGTGCTAAAGCCGTTAGTGAGGTCAACATGAAAATACGAGAGGCGGCTGCGAAAATTTTCAAAATTTTCGTCATGGGTAGCGTTTTCATGATTTTTGAGGGTGCTAAAGCCGATAGCGAGTTCGAAAAAATAAAACTTGGCGACAACTTTATGACAGCTTCTAAAAATGAATACTAGATGGTTCTGATTTTTTTAATATCGCAGCTTTATGCTGAGACAGGAGTCTTTTTGGCCTCGCACAGGTTTTTAAATTATTTATTGTTGTTTTTATTGTTAATTTTGTTAGTTTTAAATGCTCCTTTTTTATGTTTTATTATATTTTTTACTCTTTGTATTTCCTGTGCGTGTCCCAAATAAAATATTTTTCTTTCTTCTTTATTTCTTTCTCTGTATTACAAGCGCGTATTAAATTCACACTTTCTCACTTTTTCTCTGTCTATTTCTTTCATAAACGAGTGTGTATGCGTGCGAGTATCGCGTTAGGAACTTCTTTCCTGACGGGGCGGCGGTACTTTACAGGTTTTTTTATCCTTTTTGGTAGGTATGTACACCAACAGCACTACCTACAAAGAATTCAAACAGGACATTAACATACTAAAAATACTGGTATGTATGCCTTCTATATATAAGTACATAGGTATACACAGCATTCACCATAAAACAACATTGTAATTAACTAAAAACAACTTATGGAAGAGCAGTGGTGGCCCAGTGGAATCGGCCCCGACTTACAAGATGTAGGTCGTGGAATCGAACCCAGGCAGGCGCTTTACTTTGTGTAAATAATTTCATCACCACTGCTCTCAAAACGGTGAAGGAAAACATCGTGAGGAAACCGGCATGTCCTAGAACAAAATTTCGAAGACATGTGACATCCACCAATCCGCACTGGGCCCGCGTGGTAGATTACAGCCCATTCCCTCTCAAAGTGAGGAGGCCTGAGTCCCAGCAGTGGGAACATTATAGGCTGATTATGTATATGTTATGTAACTTATGGAAATATAAAATACAATTAAAAAACAAAATTGAACATTAGTGGATATTTTCTATTCCAAAAAAAAAAACTGTATTAGGCAACAGTAACTGTACTTAATATTTTAGTTCCTTTTATTCAATAACTAGCTGTTGCTCAGAACTTCGTCTGCGATCCAGGATAATAAGTAGCCTATATCCTTGACGAGGTCTAGTGCTACATATTCGTCAAATTTCATAACGATCAGTTCTGTCAGTGATTTGGACGTGAAAATGTAACAGACAGACATACTGAATTACTTTTATGTATGGATGCTTATAATTTTGCTTTGTATGTAGCAAGAAAATATCTAAGCTTTACGCAGGCAATGTTCGTCGTAATTGCGTGCGTAATAACTTTTTTATTAATAAGAATACTGTGGTTTTTCGAATCAGAAGACATACTTGTAATGATTGTTGTTACTCAGATTCTTAGTAAACGGTCAATTATAAAGTTTTTATTAACATTGCCAAGCAGTCTTTTACTACGAACTGGTACTAACATACCTACTAGTTGCAAAACAAAAGATAGATAGAGCAGAAGTTCCATTACTGAGCTAAAATAAATTCTAAGATTCCAAACAGATTCCCAGAACACATGCTAGAAAATGCGATAAAAGATGGCTAACCGAGCCAGCTTATCATAGACCAAAATCAGGAGGAACCACTTCCTTTAAAGAGAGAACAATAGAGCTAGAGATTCCCGAGCTAATTCGACCTAGGACATGGAGTTCAATATACTGTAGCTCCAGCTAGAGTGATCGCATTATTTGGTACAGAAGATGGACTGCTCTTAAAATTTCCTTCTCGTTGAAGATCATATCCTTTTGAGCGGCACTAGAATCTAGTTTTCTGTAGTATTTTCCATAACGTTTCATCTTCGTTGCGTGTCGTTCAAGAAGCCATGACACACAATACAATTTATGGCGTCGACATTTACCTATTATTGAGATGCTATTGTTTCTAATTTACTCTTATAATTGTACTCAGGTCAACAGTATTATTGATAGGTACCGCACCCGAATCGTCTTGTTATCGTGTGGTCAGTGTTGATTCATCTTTTCTCGTATTATTTATTTATATATAGGTACTTTATTGTACACAAGAAAAATACATTAGAAATAAAATAAATTGAATACTATATAACATACAATGGGCGGCCTTATCGCACGTACTCTTAGCGTGTCTTTTCTTGATTATGCAAGAATAGCTCAAGTCAGTATATAGCCGGTCACCAAGGTTCGTAGCGGGGCTGAAATCCCATGGTGCGCCAGACGGACTCATGAGCGTCACATTTACCATTGTACCCGAAGGTAGCCTAGCTGTCTAGGCTGTGCTCTCCACACGGTTGACTGATGACCCAGCAAAGGATTACAGCTACCCGCTGAATGTGGATGCAGGACCGGTTCTTGTGACGATTCCTTAGAACGCGTTCTTCCAGGGCCCTTCTTTTGGCAAAACATTTCATAACGATGCACGATGACTGCCACGACATAATTAATGCAAATGGAAAACCATAAATAACAATTCCGTTTTCATAGCTCTCCCAAAATATGACTTCAGAAGTTCAGACATTTTCTAGAATCTCTTTAAGAAAACCAGCAAAGTTGTCAGGTCTACGTACATTACTGGTTACTATACGACCTTGTCACTAATACGAAACCATTAATTATCGCATTACTAAACTGATGTAACAGAAAAGATTGAAATGAAAAAAAAAGTGTTTTTAATTTCCAATTAAATTTGTTTGATGTGTTTCTAGCAGTTATAAATGACTAGCTTTTGCTCGCGGCTTCGACCGCGTTGATGTCGGAAATTATCCCACGGGAACGTACTACCGAGATAAAAAGTGTCCTACATGTTAATCCAGGATATAAACTATCTGTGTTCCAAATTTCATCCAAATACTTTCAGTGGTTTTTGCGTGAAAGAGTAACAAACATCCATCCATCCATCCATCCATCCATCCATCCATCCATCCATCCATCCATCCATCCATCCATCCATCCATCCATCCATCCATCCATCCATCCATCCATCCATCCTCACAAACTTTCACATTTATAATATTAGTAGGATTAGTAGGATAGTAGGATGTACCTACACCTACTAAGAAAAAGGAAAGAGGAAGGTTATTACTTAATTTATTTATTTTATAATTCTTCAGCGCAAGTTAGTTTCTTATAACCGCATTTTTTATCCTTTTTTTTTTGTAATATTGTAAGTATTGGAGATCAATTAGCATTTCATCTGGGAAACATTTTAATTGCCATTGATAACAAAAATTCCATTCTTTACAAATATACTCACTTCTATTTACTTCAAATAGTCAAGATAATACCATAATATCGAAAAGTAATAAAATACTCGGTGCACATTTAGAAGTAGGTGCTGAGATTCACCCACATTTCAAAACAATGAACAAACTCAAAGTGTTAATAGTTCGGCAGTTCTGTTTATGCTTTGCAAAGCGACGAACCGTAAACCTATTTGACCACCCTCTATAAACAATTAAAAATACACACTCGGGAAAACACAGTATGAAAATGTTTTGTTTTGTGTAAAATAACTTGCATTTGAGTGAAAACACTGCACTTGCACCGAAAAATGAGAACATTGACTTTATTATTATCACATTTTCATACTTGGTTCAATTTAGGTGGGGAACATACACACAGATTTATAATACAAAGGGACTTTCAATTAAAAGTCGCCACTTCTTTTTATGTAACTAATCAGCCGTAAAGTCTTTCTGATCATAGTTTTTTCATTTGTACCGTTGCATCGAATGACCCCAAAAGCGACTAAAATACGTACACATATATAAATGTAGAAATATACATACGTACGTATGTAAAATTTCTACATTTATATCTGTAATTTTAATGGTGTACATAATCAAGAGTATTTTATTCTATTCTATTCTATTCTACGTACATATTATACGTATAATATACGTAAATATTATTTTTGGAGATACTGCTTTCTGAAACAATTTCTTGGCCACCTTGGAAACACTCCTCGGGGGTCTAAAACCTGAAACTCCAGAGGTACGGGTCAAATTTCATCGTCGCAAAGTGAGATGATATGATAGTCAAATCTATAAAGGTATGAGGAATAGGGTGTAAAGTTCACTCATACCTCCATAGAAAAGGAGGATCTTCCGACCAGACAGGTGTCGTGTCAGGTGGACAACTGCCCAAAGATTGACATCGGGACGTTGTATATAAGCTAGTTGCGCGGTAAACTCTGCTTTCGCAATGCAGGATTTTGCGTGACGTCATTGTGACGCGTAGCTGGCATGTGGCGATGTAGATGCCGGCCACAAACCAAAAAGTGACCGAAGCTTTCCAAACCCGAATACCATCATTCATAAACAGTAATCAGAAAGTGGTGTATCAATAATAATTCGTATGGACAAGCCGTTGCCACTATAATCATGTTGGATTCCAATGCATAACTGCTAGCTAAAAACTAATTATTGACTCGCGTGCTCTAATTCCACACGCGTATTGTATGTCAGGGGTAGTGAATAGTAAAAGCATCTGCGGTCTGTCAAAAAATTTGGCTGAGATGTGTTGTCATACCCTATTGTACGATATAAGATTCTTTTTCTCATCCTATGAGTTTCCATACTTTGGTAGTTTCTGATTAAAAGCAAGTTTTCATTAAAAAATAAACCCGATGTCATTGCTAGCTTGCTCTAACTGAGAAACAGACACGAAACTGCTTCTTGGCGCTGGTCCAATCTGCGGTCAGATGGCCTTTTTCTTATCGTTATCTATGTTGCCATTTTTATGCTAACAGTATTTTGTTTTATTCGATTTTTTAAAGACAATCGCACTAAGTTTTGTTCGATGATATATTAATTTAAATGTCAGTCTATTGCCACAAGTCCAAAGGTTTCCTACACCTGTTCTTGACATGCGTAAGCGCACGTCCTGGTGCGGGTGTATTGACATGTCGATTCGCGCGTTTAATCACGCGGAGAGATGTGTGCTATGCTTTATGTTAGATTTACGATCAATTGTCATGTCATCGTTTACATGCAATTTATTAAACCAATAGCTTATTGTTTTATAATTTTTGCTGTCGTGTGTCGTCTCCAATTAAAATTTTCAACATCATTGTCTTTCGGAAAGAGCGGGTTATCAGAAACGAAATAACAATAAGTCTGCCTCATTGGTATAGTGGTCGCAAGCGATACTACTGAGCATGAGGTCTTGGGTTCGATTCCCGGGTGGGGTAAAGTGTGTGGAGTTTTCCATCTGGAATTTCTGAGGAGCAGCTCGCAGTCTGAATTTGTGTCCGTTTGATGGCAATAGGCTCGCCCCCTATTACATGGGACTTAAACATAACTGGCGAAATGTGGGTGTACTATTGGTAGGTACACCTCTACCTAACCCTTCGGGAAATACAGCCGTGATGTTATGTTATGTTTAGGCAGTCACATTCACTGTGTCCATGGCGTAAAACTAAAGAAAGTAAAACAGTTCCATTGATAAATGTGACTACAAAGATCGTGCGACTTGCTGACGACTGCGACACAATATATTCGGACACAGTGTCCGAATCCGATTTTTTTTCACCGATGAATCGGACACCAATAAAAAAGCTGTTTTACAGTCAAATAAAAATATTACAACGATACCTTAAGGCTTGCTGTTCGTAGCCGATGCGTCGGAGCAAAACTTGCGAGATAGACCTACTTATACGAATAAAAGAGATAGAGAGTGACTTTTCTATAAATGTATTAGCGCTTTTTCGCTCGACACTGTACTTGAGCAAATCCTTATTACCCGTCTGCCAAGGTGCGTAACTATGTATATAATATTATTTATTAAAAACGGCTGGTTTCGTTAAAATCCGGTTAAAAATTGTTTTTTATAACTACAGGCTGCGCGGAGGACGGATTGATTTCTACAGATAAGGTATCGTTAGAAGTTTTTTATCTGACTGTACAAAACAGCTTTTTTATTGGTGTCCGAATAATCTGTGAAAAAAAATTGGATTCGGACACTATGTCCGAGTCGTCAGCAAGTCGATCGTGCTATCAACAAAAGCTAAAGAGGTATATTAAGAGACAAACAAAACCCACACGTTACCAACCCCTGAACGTTACGGCGCAAATAATCAGCGTAGTTTGTTACACCTACACACTACTCGAACCTAATTTTCTTATTTACGTAAACACACTCGAGGATCGAGTTGTAAGAGCTCTCATGTCTTACTATGTGCTGTAGGCAAATAATCGTGAGTTTGATAAGCGTTATCAGTCGTAGTGAACGTGGAAACTGCCTTGCTTGAAGAGACGGTGTCGTTTTTAAGGAAAATGTTGCATCTAGACATGTTATAAATTAATGTCGCTTTTCGTGTCTGTCTGCGTGACCGCGTTGTTCTCCTAAACTACGCAACGGATTTTGATGTGGTTTTGACCATCATTTAGTTAATTTATTCGGGAAGGTATAAACCTTCCCGAATAAATTAACTTGGTTGGTTTAATTGGTTAGGATAATATTATAAATGCGAAAGTAAGTTTGTTTGTTTGTTTGTTACCTTTTCATGCTTAAACCACTGAACCGATCATCCTGAAATTTTGCATATACGTTGTTAGGTGTACAAAAACGAACAAAGGGTACCTTTCATCCCGAAAAAAGTACTGTTCCCGAGGAAAACAACAATAACGTTCTTATGATAGAAGGCGCCACGTGTCTTTCGAATCATGATTGAATTATAACCCGAATTGATTGTTAAAGTCTAAATTAACGCGAGCGAAGCACGGGCAAAAGCTAGTTAATAATAAACTAACGTACAGGATGGTGGCAGGGACATCGATGCACAACCTGTTACCATGATTCTGGACGCCCCTGTGTTGAAATTTTACGTCGGTTATTTAAAAAAAAAAACCTGTTCCATACATTTTGATCGCTAAGGTATTGTACTTTTGTAGGAAACTGCATTTTTTTTTTTAAACCGACGAATCATGTTCTGAATCTATTGTAACAGGGGGCCTAGACAAAAACTTTTCTGATAGCGTTAACGCCAGACGCTAACGTCAAAATGTATGGCAATGACATTACCTGTGGAAAGGACACGTAATGTTATTTACGTGTTTAGCAAATGTCTACTCCATACAATTTGATTTTCCGTTGGCGTTAACGCTCACAGAAAATGGATTTTGTCTAGGCCCCCAGGTTGTTCGTCGATGTCCCTGCCACCCTGTATTATAAAGAAATCTCAACGTTTTGTGAAGTCGTAAAACCCGTGCGAAGCAGGGGCGAGTCGCTAGTCACTTATATCTGTGAAGGTGTTACTGCGTTGGCTTCAGGAGATAAGAGATAAGAATATCGAAACATTTATTCAAAATCTCTAGTTCAAGTATGTTGGGTATATTAGTCATATTCATGAGAATCAGCTCAATGCTATGCTCATTTTTAAAGTTATGATCTGGAATTAAAGATTCTGTCGCCAAGTTAGCTAAAACAATCAATGGAAATATCAGCTTTTATTCTTTTCGCAATGAAGTTTCGATGATCATTGCGTGTCTAAGCAAAATGTTTTTAAAGATGTAGATGTCTTCATCGTTATTTCGTTTTTTATTCCATTCTTCAGTGACACAACACACAACTTATCTCCGTGTAATTAGGCTATTTCCTAAACAAGCGTACTTTCAATATCACCAGCTAATGTTAGTGCAACCTTCACCAGAGGCATGTAATTTGGACCACGTTTACGAAAATTCAACTGAAAATTTGTACAGCATTGATAAAATTTTCTTCACAGAAGATTCTCTGTTACGTATGATTGTATCGTGTCTCACTTCAGTATGTGCGTGGTAAACAGAGCTATAAAACAGACGACCTGAATTCTATTTGAATAAAATTGAATTGAGTTTTCACATATCCAGAAATGAAAATATTGCCATACTTAACTATTACTTATGTTTTCATGCTATTGTGTTCATGGATTGTTTGAAATGTTATTCCGTCACCTATACGTACCTACCTAAGTTATTTTCAATTTAACTCTATGTCTAAAAACGTTATTTATTAAGACCTATTCACACATTTCGAGGTCTGCCGTACACCAGGCTGTCCGGGCTCAACGGAGCCGGAGCCAAGATACGTGTGAAAAAGTTAATAAAAAATGCATGCCAGCAATCTTTCCCGTCCCTGGCTTAAGACACCCTGATTTAAGGTGTGGATAGACTTTAAAAGTGCCCCATACTAATTGACAAATGATGTCAAAACACGCGCCGTAACAACATTCTTAATTCTACGATCATGAAACACTACGTTTAAAAGCGTTTCTTCTAAATCCAAAATATTTTATGTCACACAGACCTACCTACATGGGCACTTATAAAACGTCAGAAGCTCGGTGCACTGTTCCAATTGGTTGTTTCCTGTGAAGAAGAGCCGGCATGAAACTCCTTTAAAATTTACATTAATATTTCTGCAAAATTCTACTTACCATAATTAAACAGCTCAACAAAACACAGGTACACATGTCTAAGCCACCTGTGCAGGGTCGCTGTCGTATTACGTCTCTTATGTAACGCCGATGCCGTGGGTGACCTACATGTACCTGACTGGTGACTACGATCGTAATGTGAGACCGTTTCATAGGGGCTACCGATGGTTGTTAACTTATTCTGTTTTCTGGGTTAACTTCTTTGCATGATTTTGGGTATTTGTTCGACAGTTTGTGAAAAACGGGTCAGTAATACGATTCGTTTGGATGGGTAACAATGTCAATCTAAATCATTTTTGTGGTACGAAACTATCTTCATTTAATGAACCCCTGGTATCTAGAAGCCTTTCGAATTTATTTTGCTGTCAAACCATATTTGAATGTTATTGAGCTGGTGCCAATGGTGCCAAAGCAATCACAACACCTTCTATGAGGTTTGACGATTTACTGATCAGAAGCAATGAGGCTTTCAGAATCCAAAGGTTTTTGGCCAAGTGCATGCTCTTACAAATTCTCTGATGTGTAAACCAAATCCGCTTCAGTTTTGTTATGATGAACACCCCTAAACAGAGAGACGGGCATGCCCAAAGCCAAAGATGAGCCTATTTACCCAACACCTTTAAAATGATACTAAAATGCGAAGAACCCTAAATATGTATGACTAAATTTTGACGATATTTTCCCTTCCAGGGAGAGAACTCCAAGCGAGGACACGAGGTACGTTGGTAGTGAGGCCGTGTACAGTGTTGTGGGCTTATCTATACCAATACTGCATGAATTGGTCGCATCTGCCTTCATACAGATAATAGACATACAGTTACAAGCTTATGTTATAGACTTGCGAAGGAAAGAGACGAAAATGGACAACTTTTTAGGCTCCACACATATCCTGGTTTCACACCTTTCGGGCTTCCGGGCTGTTTGTCAGTGTCAGTAAACGTAAGTGCATGCTTCAGATAACTTCAGCGCCCAGACGGCTCGGAACCCGGCCAATCAAAAGCCGAGCAATCTTATTCTGGTCCCTGACGAAACATTGAAACTGGATGGCCTGGAACCTGTTAAGCCCCTGACCGTGATATGTGGATGGATCCTTAAAAAGTGCATGCCCACCAACGATGACGTGGAAGAGGCGAAGTTTTGGGCCAACAAAATTTGTTAAACTCGTGTCATCGACACGACGAAGAAGACTGATCTTCCATCTCTTTCTATTATCAGGTTGCTTTTATTTTGCAATTACAAAGCTTGCTTACTATATGTGTGTTAACTATATGTTGCAATTCCTCTCTTCACCCGCGTGGCATGTCAAGCCTATTTCACTGTATTTTTGCATCCTTAGTTCATTTAGGGCTCCAGTCGCCTTGAGGGCAGGGATAGAAATGAAGGTTATGAAGCACTGATTCACCAAGTTAGTCAAAGTATCTCTTTATTTTAGGTAGGTATATCTGTTATGAGTATCTCTTAGACTGAGCCTAAATAGACCAGCCATGTTTGGAGTCATTATTACACTTAAGTTGCAATTAAATGATGAACGTAGCACAGACGGAGCACGACCCTCTGGACCAAAAGCTATACACCCAATCACAAAAGAAGATCTTATCAGCCACCTCATCTTCGTTTATAGCACTGCATGACTCCCCGAGCAGATTTAATTATACATTGCATCTAGATTTCTCATACACCTCAATAAAAGTGAGATAACTATTATAGGACCTGCGACTTTAAGGGACGAGGTAGACAGACTGCAGCTCGATTGACCAATTGCAATATTTCACACTGCATGAGAACTACCAACTGTTTTTGTAGTTTCTACGCAGTCAGCGCTTCTACGCTCGGAATTTAAATGCAATGCAAATTAGCAGTTGAAAGACTTGATGGAACCCTATTTAATGTGCAATCTACAATCCTAGAAATCTTTACATCCGAAAACTGAAATTTTGGTAGTTGCTTTGCAAACGGGATGCAATACATTGTCTGGGCCCCTAGGCCAATGAATTTTAAGGGGACTACAGGACCCAAATGCAAATGTTATAATGCCTAAAAGTATATGATCCACTGCAGTAAACAAAATCAGCAAAATATATGATATTATTCAGGATATATGCTAGTTAGACAGTGTGTTGAAAACATAATGCAACGAATTTGATATCATTGGAAATAATCACGAAGATACCTCTAAAAATTTCTTTTAACGATTAAAAACCGTAATAATATACATGCAATCATTTAGATTTTTTGTCAGATTATTCTACAAGCAACATATTAATAATAATGTTAATGTGTGTGTGTGTGTTAGTTTGTGTGTGTGTGTATTAGTGTCTGTGTGTGTGTGTGTGTGTGTTAATGTTTAGTCCAATCAATAGATTGTGTGTAAATAGATAATTGCTTCATATCTTGCAATAAATTACTAGCGTTGTGTCATAGCGCTTCTCTTTCTTTTCTATGCATAATAAGTCACCGCGGATATGCAGTTTGACAGTGACCGCGCTTCAGCTGTTGACAGCCTCTTAAGGAAGATATAAAACAATTTGAACTCCAACAACATGCCTCAAACATTCGATAGCACGGTCGTGACAGTTTCACCGTAACTTCCCATGGCATGATGGCATAGTTTCGCCCCAATAACATAGTTTCATCGCGGCTTTCTTTCCTCCCAGCCGCCATGCTGCGGTTTGACGAAATGTTAATGTTTGAGCATAACCGTGGTTGGCTTATCAATGTCGTTTGTGTAAAATTTCTTTGTATTCTCGTAGATATATGTAGATACTGTCTATAACAATTTTATTTTTTTACCTTTACCCGGTAGTTCAATTATCTTCGGTGTTCATTTCTTAGAAGAAAAATTAAGGAAATTAATTGTTAAGGAAAGCGATTTGTCCTAAACTTAAATTGTACGTATATTCAAATCACTGCAGTCATGCTTTGACAGTTATATAACATGGCTATAATACGGTAAATTGACGTAGTGTGTCAATTTGATAAACAAATAATTTCTTTGGCTGTACGTAGACAGACAGACAAATGCCATAATTATATGACATAAGTCGTGTGGACTTTGTTGTGTGTACCTACTTTTCTAGACAATTTTAATTGGAACCGCTGAAAAGTCTTCTAACACTGTTTAACAGTATCAGCTTAATAAAGAATTAAACTTCTTTGGGCTTCCTTTGAATTTTGGGTATCAAACGTTTAGCTTATTAAGATTCTGGGAAACCCCCAAGTTGTATCAAGAATGTCGTTAAAAGTTTATGGGTCCGAAAGAAACTATACCTACGTATATAAAAACATTGGTGAGCCAGCAAAGCAATCATTTACCAAAATATTTTTTTTTATTCAATTAATCTGTCTAGAATTTTCCCATCTCAATGTGGGGGGGGGGGGGGGTCTGCTTCCAGTCTAACCGAATGCAGCTGAAAAACCAGTATTTTACATGGTACCTGGGTTCTGGAGGGTAACACCTTGGTAAGACTAAAATAGAAAATAAAAATTTTCATCCACATATTGTCAAATATATTTTTTCCAAACAAAAGCAAAACACGTGTTTTCATCTCGTTTTAATTGTCTGCGTCCATTTTATGATTCGGCGAACAGAATGCTGTGGTTTTCTGCTATATGGACATATTCAGGTCAGCTTTAAAGGTGAATTTTCAATATTGCAGTGTCGAAAACTGACAAACGGGAAACGTGGGAAAATGAAAATGTATATACGAGTATGTGCATACATATATCGACGTGATACGGGACTATACAAGCTTCAGTGGCCGCCCGAGATAAAAGCTTTTAATTAATTCCAAAAATATATATTTGAACCATAAAATAAAATTTCTTCATCATTTACGGTTCTGTTAGAGTCGTGACGGTATCTTCTTTTAAAATTCATTTAAATTGTTTGAGTATAGCCCTTTTTAAAGACTATTTCTTTTAAAACTTTTTGTGAAGAGGCTTCAGTAAAATTAAGGACTCTTCACAAAGGTTTGGCCCTGGGATAATTGCAATTCCAAAAGTCGTAGCGTTGGGGCTAAACTGACACGACGATTTATCGAGAAACGAAAGTAGATTCAGCAAACTAATCTGCTATCTTAGACATTCTTTTACTACTTCAAATTTCGTTTTTTTATCGATACCGATACCATCACGTCGTTGAAGTTTTGCTTTTTAATATCACACTACGTGAAAAATACTATCAATATCATGAAAAAACAACTCAAAAAAACAGCTTAGTCTATAATATAAAAAATAATTGAGAGTTCCGCTACCATAACACTTCCAGATTACTTTAACTGTAAGTAATATGAAAGCAAACGTGTGAACAGGGGCGGAAATTTAATCATTACCCCTCTATGTACCCACTGAAGTATGTAACTATGTACACAGCGATAATGTTATCTACACCGAGATAGGACGGTAAATGCCTCAGGATTTGCGCAAAGGACTGTTTGTTCAGATAATCTTTATCCAAAGTAGGAACTGTGAACTTGGTGACTAGATTATGGCTTATATGGTTTCTGTTGATATGAGATCTACATACTACTACTTTTATAGCTTTTATATTGTCTGCCTTTATGTGAACCGTCTGCTTTACTACCAATGATTCATGTACTCTCTTTTGCCAATCGTTCTGTTCGATTTTCGCCTGCTGTGTTGCAAGGAAAATCTTCACACTTTCTCAAATGACAATTGCCCAAAGTCTACCTATTCATCCAGCAAAGATATCTGTCACCAAAGTTCTGTAAAGTCTTCACTCTCCCTGTTAAAAGAAAAACATTCCACTTCCTCAATATCCACTCCTTGAATTAAATCCGTTCGATTAAATCTATATATTTTCCTTCCTCACTTTAAGCAATCTCCCAAGATGGTGGGGGCACCCACCCGCAAATAAATAGTCAACACATTTGCGGAGCCACAATCTATTTGCGTAGGACCGTACGTCAATATACCGGGCTCACTGTTTGTGCCTTCGCTAATACGAGGACGTATCGAAATCAATATTTAGATAGATCATTGCAGGAAGTTGAAGATAACATTATGATATTCATTAGAAAATGGATGTCATCGTAAAGTTTATCTTACCTACGCACACACAAGAAGACTCATCAAGGCTCGCTCAAAGCATTGTACATGCAACCCCCGGATACAAAGTGGCTGCAAGTAACATTTAACTAGCATGGATCCTTACGCATAATCTTCTTCAAAAGTTTGCACATTATCGAATTCAGTTAACTTATCAAAGTTATTTTGCACTCTGACTTTACCCAAGCGAATACCATTTAGCTTCCTCACTTCTTTAAGCTCTAGCGAAACAACTGTTTCTTCTTTTCTAATATCTTTCAACACCCGAGAAATGCAATTAAACCATAGTTCATTAGTTCTAACGTCTATTTCAGTACCAATAAATTCTGCTTTGACTAAACTGCCCGTACCTGACCCGCTGTTCGAGCCACTCAATTCTCTCGCCCCAGTCGCCCCTCGGCGTCCTTAATTCTTTCTACTGTCCTGATGGGCATTTAATTGCATCAATTACTGGTAATCCTATTAAGAGGAGCATCCACACGCCTCGGTTTTTTATTAGTTTAAAATCTTGCTTTGATTGTATTTTAATTGATAGTTTAGATTGTGGAGTCGGTATAAGTACTGATATGATATTGTATTTGTGTCTGCATGTTACTTTTGGCGTTAATGTGGTGATTTGTTTTCTTATACAGGGTGAAATTGAATTCATGGGCATCCTTTTGTGGGGTCATTGTACTCATCTTTATGAACAACTTTTTACTATGCGACCAAACCTGAAATCGCAAACAAAAATCAGCTATTCCCTACATTTTAACGAGTCATTTCAACATAAATAGGAGACATCAGATTTTTTATCGTGATTTCGGGTTTGGTCCATAGTAAAAGTTGATCATAATGATGGGTACAATGACCCCTTAAAAGGATGACCATGAATTCAATTTCATCCTGTAGAGATCAGACAATGGCTTTAGATAATAGAGGAAAGTGGAACTGAAGTTTCCAACGTCCGCGCGTCCGTTTCAAACGCTCGCTTTAAATTCAATCAAATAAGCTTTAAATAGTATTTGACCGGCTACTATTGGACCTCGAAAACTTTTAGAGATTTTTTTTATCAAACGTGCGTCGGGTCATAAAATGCACCTTAAAGCCATTAAATACAGTAAAAGAGTTATATCAAATGGGTAAAGTAACCCTAAATCGATAAAACTGTCACCATCGAAACGATTTTACGGTGATTAACCTGACATTTTCCGGAAAAAGTTATCCACAAAATTGGATTTCGATGGTCTTTTCCGGGATTAAGGTTCCCGGAAAGGATCATCCGTTTAAAGTGTCAATTTAGGACCCAATTCCTTTAAAACTCGAAGCGTTGAATATAATTGTAGACCGAATGCAAAAACTTTCAAGATATCTTCGAATCTTTCTATCGAACTTCAGTAATGATATTCTTGAGCATAGCAACATATATTTTGGAGTTGACCTCCTTTTCAAATTTCCTATTTTGACTTGACTAGAAAATATAAACCTATCCTTAGCAATTGCAAAAGACAGCCAAATCAAATTCTTAAATTCTTCAAATACTTCATTGACATATCGACACACGGCACCCCTCAGCGAATTCCTAACGCGTCACACATTGGTATTGTCATATACAATGACAACAATTGACAGCCGCTGACCTAGAAACCGGGGACTCAGGAAATTAAGTGTCATGGCTGCCGACCAGAACCGTATGGAGCTATGGAGCCTTTAGAGGTGCACGTGGATTCCTTCAGGGAGCTATTCGTTAGGCGCATAGTGCTGTTGGTTATTTAGTATGGCAATTTAAGGGTTGTGTTTTAGTTATAGGCCTCGGGAACGGTAGCAGGATTGAGGGCGTGTGTGGGATTATGTGTTGTGTTGTTGGGTGTTCGGTAAAGAGGTGGGTAGAAAGTTTTTGTAGGTGTTGTGGAAAGAGGATAATATATGGGGTTATCAATAAGAAGTAGGTGATTTTTTGTACGCTTATGAGAACAAATGCAGTCACCAATGAGTATACTTCGCATGGTAGTCAGTGGCTTGCCTAGGGGGCAAGCCGAATACCTATATTTAAAAAAAAACAGATATGTCATTATTTTTATCAATTATTGCGACATAATAAAGTTAGTTAATTTACAAGTTTGCATGACGTGTAGTTTGTTTATGTTTTTTGTTGATAGGTTCACATTTAATTGAAAGCCGGGCTTTCCGGCTTGTATGGAAGGAACGCCGCTGATGGTAGTATCTTGCCAGATTGTTCATGGGAGCTTTTAAAATGTTTCCATGATTGACGATAGATTAATATGACCCTCCTAGGCAATCAACTCTGCAATCAAGCTTGCTGACAGAATATTTTATTTTATTTTCATCACGGTATAAGCGTTATCGTATAGAGTAAGAATCAAGAAGATTGCTCTGGCTTACCCACACATGCATTCTAGTCCACGTTGGCCACATTGCATTCAATTGATCTATTACAGTACATCATCTAGTGTAGTAGCAACAAGTGAATAATGGAGAATCAGTTCGCCGCAATGAAATTAAGTTATTTAGAAAATTGATCCTGATAAACTAACCGATCAAATCAGTTGTTGTAATGATTTACTATTACATATTGTCTTTTACTATTATATATGATCATTTACTATTATTATAGAGATAGATAAAACGTTCTATACATTATCTCCATGATGGGAGAAACAAAATCGTTTTTCTGTGTGTTCACTTAATACTTCTATATTATTTGGTGGATTTCAATTAGGTTTTCACTATTATTTAGAGAATTTGGGAAAGGCTGTGTGTTTACCTATAATTCAAGTTGCACCCTAATTAAGGCAGGTTACTAGTTATAAGAGTTTAGGACGATATTCCTTTCCCACATAGCCGGCGCAGGTCACCTTTTCGACCTGCAATATTCATTCAAAATGTTGACATTGACGAAGTCGGAAAAATAATAAAGTGCAAATAAAAATGAACCTTAATTAAGGTGTTTAACGTTTATTCCTTGATTGTACCCACCTACATACCAATGTTATTAACCACAGCCTGCCTACCCTTAACGTTATGCAGACCAAGCAGTTTGGTTCTGGAGCAAAACATAATTTTGAGAAAATTTCCAATTTTAAAATCAATTTTGTCCCCACATAACCATATTGCGTAGTCCAATTATTGAGCCTCACGGTCGGCTTAGCCTCCCGGCGGCGGTCGTGTAATCCAATGAGGATGCAGGTACAGTCTGGCGACAGTTTTGTCGCACCATTGACTCGCACCCTCACACTCCAACTACCTACTGAGGTACGTAGGGCTGTGCCGTTCAGAAAGGCATGTATTTAATCGAACCTCAAATTTTAATGATTTGCTTTCCTGTAAATGTTTTTGTACACTAATATTAATGTCTCTTGTTGTGAACCTCAAATAGTTCCGATTTTGAGGTCCTTCAATACACATAATAGCGCTCGCCGGCCACAGTCGGTCACAGTAAACTGACCTAACCAAGATAAAAAGTACTCATTTATTAAAAAAGAGGATCTGTGAAATATTTCCCGTTTAGAAAAGAGATTCAGACTACCTTTCGCTTATTATTTTGTCGTTGGTTATTTTATAATGTTGGGTTAACATTTTGGTTGTGCCTGTTGGTTTAATTTTGTTTCAGTCTTTTCTATTACGTTCATCTAATTATCTACTACGCTGGCTTATTTTTAGGTTGTTTTGTTTTGTTTTAAACAAAATTTAGGCATTTTTTCCTTCTTTTTTTGTAGCGGCATCGGCACGAACTAAAGATAATAGATAATCATATTTGCCACCTAGCGAGTTTATGATGGTGTGGCCCAGGGTGTACCGAACTAACATTCAAGTATTGCCACTCGTGGGGCTATTTTTATGCACCACTTACTCTTACTTAAGCAAAACCACAAGCAGCCCCCACGATTCAATCCATAAAGAAAAATGCTAGAACTTTATTAAAATTTATTTTAACTTATCAAAATTATTTGTTCGCAGTTTTTTTTGTTCGTTCCACTCCCCTACATCTCGCTGAGCTAGCGTTAGATGGATAGCCCTTGAGACCCAATGCCGACGTCTAGTCAACTTCCGATATAGCCAGCGCTTGTATGAAGCTGCGGTGTGTACCTGAGACACTTCGACATGCTACACTTTACGTTTTTATCTGCTTTTCAATCTTGTACTACCTTGAGACCATTTTCGACAAATTTAGATAGCAGATGCGTACTCATATATATATTTTGTAAAGTATTTTGTTTAGACTAATATTAATAACTAAGGAAAATTATACAACCATTATTTAATTGGAATCTTATGATAACAAGTTCTGTGAGAAATTTGCATTTTTCAGTAATCTCTTGGAAATACAGGGTCTCAGATCGAAGGTCTCAATGTTTAGTTTAAAGATCTTCCTGTATTTAACTTTGTAGATTATCTACAAAACCTTATCAAATTAATATTGTTTACTTCATTTATTTCGTTAGTGATTTTGTTTGAGTTTATTTTTATTTTATTTTATTTTATTTTTAATTCCTTTTCTTTATTTTCAACGCAAACAGCGGGTGTTTCAGGTAAGGTTAAGCTTCCTAATTAGCAATTACCGCTAGTATGTACTTGATAACATTTAATTGTGCATTATGCCGTGTGTGCTAAGCGTGAAGACAATGATCGTATTCGTTCGCTTGTCAGGGACAACCTTTATTTGTAAAAGGTGTTTATTTGTAAAATGCTATTGTGTTGGGGTCGCGAGTTGAAAATAGCAACGTTTTTATTTTATTTTTGTTGAGCCTATGTTGTTTCTTAAAAACATATTGAAGGGGAGACAGCATTTACATATCTGATTTGAATTCAAATAAGTAGCTACATCCGGTCTATAAAAGCTTCATAAAGTATCTGTTAGGTGGACACAATTAACAACAGCCGATCATTTAAATGGACATGATATGATCTGAAAGCTAAAGGATATCGTATCGTAAATAGTTTGACGAGTAAATTATTGAGTAATTATCGTAAAGTATTGAGTAATTTATCGAGAAGTACCTATAATCTAGTTTCTGACATCTATCTGTCGCAGGCAGATTGTATGATTCATTATTTATTATACATACGGCGGCGGCGTATGTATAATGTCTAAAGCAAATTGATGACACTTCTGATCGCATTCATTTCGCCAAGAGTCATAATGTTAGGGTAACCATGGTTATTAACAAGTTCGGCTGTAAAAACTGTGAAGTAAACTAAATCAAAATGAGTCATAACAAATACTCAAATGGGTAATTAAATAAATATTAAGCAGTAAAATGTTTTAACGGGTAGTTACGTGTAGTTAACAAACCGTAATTACTCGCTAAGAAATCTAAATTGGAAGCATCGTCGCCGGCCGCTGCCGCGGCATCAGCTCGCGCACGTTTGGTCACAGTTATAACCTAACCTAACCTATGTGGTCGAGGTGCTCTGGCTTAGTTATTGGTTGGTCACAGTTCCATCCGAATCTATGAACCGCAAAACTATTTACCTAACTGCCTATTCCAATTTTTTTACCGGCCATTCATATATTACAGTACTTGAGTAGTTTTTGTGATGACATTGTAGGATGAAATAACAAACCGATGTTCTTTTTATTACTGTTAATGTTTTACTGTCACACAAATTTACCCACCACCGGAAAATCGTAATTTTTTTCAACTAATTTTAATAACAATTGTAAAAATTATTACTCTTTATTTATTAAGCAGGAGTCCGTCGAACGCCAGTTTTCATGGACACTTGAGCGTGTTTTACGAGCCGGATAACCTCCAAAAACTTTTTTTTATAGTCCACGGCTTTTTTAATGATCCCGTTGGATATTCGCAATTATTTTTCAATATTGTTTAAACGTCTTTAAAATCACTTTTTTCTTACGGCACGCACTTGTTTACATCTTTATTTTCGGAAACACTTGCACTAGGCGACGTCATTTTTGTTGTTTTGTTTAGCGCCTCAGGAAGTAGAAAATATAACTAATTGTATCCATTCGCCTAGGCATCATGTATACGGCGATCGGATCATCAATTGCGTTTCAAGGACTTTTGCATAGTGGCTAAGCGTTATACATTTTGCCTTAGACATTACTTTACATAACGGAGACAGTATACAAACGGAGGGCGCCATATGTATAATGAGGAATTCTACAATCTGCCTTCGACATATCCATCATATTTTAATATGCTAATAAAAGGTTACTATTAAAATTCAAAACCATTCCATTAAACCTAAGATAAGCTTCAGAATAGTCAGTAGACTAATGCTCATCCCTTATCCTGGTAATCGTATTCCGTGATAAATTGTAGATAAGTTGAAGCGCTCATGTAATTATTATGAGTAAATTAACTCGTTCCTGCGCTATCTCGGCATATCTATTCAATTAGGGTCAACCATTGTGCTAGGGCTTCCAGGCTTTTTAAATTATTTGCGCACGAAAAAAATGCCTCATTGGTTTAGGGATTCCGGGTTCTGAGAATCGCTAAACCAATGAGGCAGTTCTAATTTTTGTAGTCTATACATAATTTAAAGTGAATATCGGATCCAAAAAAGAAATAAGTATTGGGATTGATATTTTCAATCTCAAATTTTAAGAGACTGCCTCGTTGGTCTAGTGGTCGCAAGCCCTACTGCTGAGGATGAGTTCCTGGGTTCGATTCCCGGGTCGGACAAAGTCTTGTTCTTATGGAAATACCTTTGTACATTAAATAATACTTATCTATTATGTAAAGGTAAGTTGAGTAAACTTTTCCTTTATGAATATGAGTTTAATTAGTTCGTTGCAGCGCTGTCGCTCAGTAACGAAGTTATCCAATTAGTGGTAACCCTCTCGCACTAGGGTTGTCAAACAAAGACGTGTTTTTGTTCGAATATATTAATTATATTTCATATTAAATATTATAATTATGGTGGAGCAGGTGGAGCAGTGGTGGCTCACTGGTATTCGCTTCGACTTACGAGTTGCAGGTCGTTGGTTCAAACCCAGGCAGGCTCTTTACTATGTGTAAATAATTTCATCACCACTGCCCTCAAAACAGTGAAGGAAAACATCGTGAGGAAACCGGCATGTCCTAGAACCAAAAATTCGAAGACATGTGACATCTACCAACCCGCACTGGGCCCGTGAGGTAGATTACAGCCCATTCCCTCTCAAAGAGAGGAGGCCTGTGTCCCAGCAGTGGGAACATTATGGCTGATTATGCATGTTATGCATTATAATTATAATAAATTATACTAATATATATTCTATAATTTTATTATTATATATTAAAATTGAGTTAATCTCAATTTCATTGTTAAACATCTTTCGTACGCGAAATACCTAATAATAAAATACTAAGTAGAACTAGGAAAATCATTTGGTACAGTCACGAGCATAATAAGTACCTCACACTTATGCGAGGTTCAATAACGATTTTCTTCTACAGTATTGATACAAATTGGATGGTGTTACGAACATACTATTCTCGAATCCATACCATTATGAAATAAGTATTTTCTCAAAGTGGCTATAGTTATTTCACAAGAAAATCACTTTTGAATTTTGCGTAAGTGTAAGGTGGGAACATTATGAGCTGATTAATGCTTATGAATAAGTAAGTTATTAATATTTATATATATATATATATATTATTAATTCTGTTTCCGATGATTATATAAATATCATAATAATTGAGTTCAGTATTGAATTCCAAGCTTACATCAATTATGTACAAGACAGCATAGCATTCAGTGCTGTCTCTGCACATATTATAAAACACCCCATCACTATGACGATCCTTCAAGTAGCCAGGCCACATCCCTATCAAACTTTACTTTTAATAAAAAGCTCGCCACCACACGTACAGGGTGTTATAGTTATGCGTAGAGGTCGCGTCACCGCCGACCGCCGGACGTGAGAATTTGCGGCCCCCCCTCCCCGTCGCCATCATCTCTGTACCGCACTACCATCGTCCTCGCAACTCCGTTGAATGTTAAAGCTGCTGCACGCATGTTTGTTTGTGTTTGTTGTAATATATTTAAGAATAAAAATGATAGATTTTTGTACAGAATCTCATGTAAATCCAAAGCAAAAACCTTGGCAAAGATAAATAGGTGATTCAATGCAGGACTTCGTAGGTTTTCAATAACCTCCCCGCTCGATAAATCGGAGATTAAATTTAGACGCAATCTTCTCAAAAGTTATTCAAACATTTCTCCGGAAAATGGTTTACGCCTGATTCCAGAACCCTACTTAATCATTTGCTAGATCTCAAGATAACTTTATGATTACCAGCTAGCTTAAGGCGCTACCCAAACGTAGGGCACCGAAAACTGTATTTTGTATTGTCGCACAGTTAGGCGTATTGGTACATATTACAAGCCAGAAAAAATTGCGTGTATTGTCAATAGTTCAAAGAAAAGACTTAATCAAAAAGATTTGTATCACGATAAAACAATCGTAAAACAGGGTTCAAAAACATATTTTTCGTCGCATAATTCTCAAAATTTTGAGCGTAAACTATCATATTTTATGTAATGGTAATAAAGAGAATTCAATCAACTAGAGAAATATCTAAAAAGTATTGTACTTAGCCGTGCATTTATTTTTTAATTTAATTAAAGCTGCAAAATTACTTTTATTTTAGTGGTCATTTGATTAAACTAACATCAACGCATCGCTCGTTTGAACCTTATTGGTTGCTGCGATGCGCTGTTGTCAATTACACAAAATTTTGTTTCATACCGCGCCTTAAGATTTGACAGTAAATTCACCGATCAGATATGCACTGGATCAGGCTTCCTGCAACCTTAGAATAGAATATAATAGAAGAGATACACTTTGTTCTGTAAACCATACAAATTACAGATATAAATGTAGACATTTTACATAGGGTAACACAATGAGTGGTCTTATCACTACAAGCGATCTTTTATTGATAACCTATGGATGGATTAAAAAGGGCTTTCGGATTTGTTCTGTTATTTTTTTCCATTCATCGACTCAAAATGGTAGAAACTAATCGATACCTGTCCCACCTGCACTAGAAATCACAAACATATTTATAAGTAATACCTTTTTTCTAGGTAAAGAAAATGGCAGAACGCGTAGCCAAATGTCGCGAGGAAGTATCCAAGAGCAGAGAGAAGTACCAGTCAGCACTGGCAGAGATAACGGCATACAACCCCCGCTACATCGAGGACATGACGGGCGTCTTCGAGCGGTGCCAGCAGATGGAGGCCCAGAGGCTGAAGTTCTTCAAGGATGTACTGTTCAGCTTCCACAAGTGCCTCAATATCAGTCAAGAACCTTCGTAAGTATTTAATGAATAGGTTTTAAAAGTCAGCTGTTTTGAGGGTCACAATGTTGTTATCGAATTAGTAGAGACTCCCCCTCTCTCGTCCGGCTATTGTTAATTCCATCAACCTAGGAACGGAAGTAATAAGAAGAGTTAAAAAGAGTCTCTCAAGACCTATTAAATTTTATCGATTTTAATTTCCAGATATTTTTTTTTTATTGGTTGGTAATATTTGTGTTAACAAATAACAACATATTCAAGACTATTTAAATTAAAAAAAAAACACATGTTAGTCACCTTTTTTGTTACTCACAGGTAGAAAGGTAATGAAAATTGGTTGAACATAAAATTAATATAATTTTTTTGCCGCGTACCTAGGACCAAAATACTTTGTCTATAGTATATCTTGTATAACTCAATTAATCAATGTGTTCTCCTAAAATGTTTCCAGATTACCCCAAATATACGAAGAATTCCACCATACGATAAACAACGCGGACAGTCAAAAGGACCTCAAATGGTGGGCCAACAACCACGGCGTCAATATGGCGATGGGCTGGCCCCAGTTCGAGGTAACATAACATACACTGCTGCTCCAACACCGGCCCGCATACAAAACCGTCCCACTCACAGCGCATTGCATTACAATCTATAACCTATGCGATTAGATCGAGTACTCTATGCATCTAATTAACGTGAATGCTTTTAGGTGTTGCATTCAGTTTTTAGGTACGGATTTTGTTAAACCATGTGAATTTATAAACAAACTACAAGTTAGATTTTTGTATCAGACATAGAAAGGGACAGTGGCTCCATGTACAATATTGGTATTCAGCTGCATCTAGTTAGACTGGAAGCCGACACCAAAATACATGAGAAAAAGCTAGGCAGATGAAATGATGCTAGGATGATGAGATGTAGGAATTTTCTGCTAAGCTGAATCATCATAAGCCATTGAAGGACTCTGAACGAGACAAAATAGAAGTCTTAAGGCCTGAGCAGACGATGGACAATTGGTCCGCGACGATAGAACGTATGGAAATGTAGGCAATAACGCACATGTAGGACAAATAGACTCCCAGAATTTCCATACGATTCCAAAGTGTCCACGGACAGATTGTCCATCGTCTGCTCAGGCATTAATTGTTATTACGTGGGGGAGCATTTAGTATCCCGCAAAGTATTAAAATAACGTCAAACGGGGTGAATAGGCATTCAGGGGTGAAACGGAAAGAAACTTTAAAAGGGATGTTAACATTGAAATAATGTAGTTTTTTGCCAAAACAATGTGTTTACTGTATTATAACAAACAAACTATATTATATCAACATTCAAATCCATTTTAAAGTTTCGTTCCGATTCACCCCTACATCCCTATTCACCCCGATTGTAAGTACCCATAAAAAGTAGTAAAAACCCAAGTCTTTGAGAGCCTCCTTTCCATGTGTAAATTACACTAATAAACGAAAACCATGGTTTAATAACAGTCTGTTTTTAGTCTTAGGCAAGATTAAGTAAGGGGCATTAGTCGTATCAGTATGAAAAAACTAAGCATGTCTTAGATGTATATTCTAAATTTTCCCTATTATTTATACAAACTACAGTATTTAGTTGTTTCTAATAATATTTAGAATTCTTCGTAGAACCTCTAATAATTATTTGGTGGCTGCACACTGCAAAATGTCGTAGATTCCCTACCCCTGATGAGGTTTTTTTAGGGTTCCGTACCCAAAGGGTGCCAATGGAGCCCTTTTACTAAGCCTCCGCTGTCCGTCTATATGTCAGCGGGCTGTATCTTATGAACCGTAATAGGTAGACACAAATTTCACAGAGTGTGTGTTTCTATTGCCGCTATAACAACAAATAATAAAAATAAAACAAATTTAAAAATTAAAGTGGGTCCCCATACAAGAAACGAGTGTAAAAAAATAAAGTAGTGTTAAATATTGAACGGTGGTACGGAACCCTCCGTGTGCGAGGCCGCCTCGTACTTGGCCGATTTTTTAATTTATATTTGCTCCATTAATTTATTTCTTAAATTACATTTTCTCTGGTCTAAAATTCTATTCACCCTGCTGATTCTGAATTCTTTTATTATTTAAAAAAATGGTCCTAAACGGTGTGCTGCCACTGCGCTTGTAGATAGACCTTCAAACAATCCCCTTATCACAAGGTCCCGTAATGCCAAACAAACAGCAATATTTGATCAAGATAGGAACGTTTCAACACCGCCTTTACCTCGCATACCAACCGCCAAATACTTACAGAAATGAATGCTTTTAAACGAATAATTCGAACGGATTTCCTTCGACTACGTAATATTTTAAAATTTATTTGCGACCTAGAACTAGTGAATGAAAAGTATTTTTATAGTTTCGGGTCAAGTGCATCGTAATTGCTTTTGTAATATTTTGATTAATCCATAGCAATCTTATTATTGCTGGTCACACCATTTAAACGGAAAGAATTCGTTCACAGTATTTAATTACGTTGTATTGCAATAAAATATTTTAAGAAGGTCATGTTATACATCAGACGTTGTCCTGTCCAATACAGAAATCCGATAGAAAAAAAGGACATTCAGTTTTTTACGGTTTTGAATTTTTTCCGGTTTTTTTTTTTAATTTTCCTTTCCGTATGAACCTAATTCGGACTATTTCGAACGTTTAAAAATAAAATTTCCAAATCGGCCCAGCCGTTCTGAAGATTTCATTTTCATTTATATAGATAATGAACTAAACGACAGTCTCAAATATGTACTGTACAAAACCACTCAATCTTACTTACACAAAAATAACTAAACGTAACGATTAATACAAGGTCGATACGCCGGAAACGGATCCGATACAAAACAAATACTTGGCGGAAGCATCAGCAATGGTCGCCCGAATGATCGCGACCGCCCGGCGACCGCTGCCGCGACCGCAGACCGCGCCCTGGTCGCAGGCGGTCCGCCGCTTGCGCCTAGCCCTGCCTACTTTCTGCTTCGGTGTGGATGAGAAAGCTTCGAGTCGCGTGGCGCCTTCGCTCGCCAGTAGCCAGTGCTTTGGAAGCAGCCGGTTTTATAGCAACCCGCTGATGGTACGACCACGGTGTGGGGTCGGTGGTGACGCGAATGGTGCTGTGGGGTTTATACTTTGACGACGAAAATATTGAAAATATACCTTATGTACTTGGAACTAAGTCTCAAGTCAAAGTATTGATCACATGTCTATTGTTAGCGGTTACACAGTTTTTAGCACGGGTTTATGATCTGAAGATGGACAGTGGATTTTGTGGGTAGGTGTGTAATGAGTTAATGACAGTTTTGTCATTTGGATAAATAAATACAGGATGCCGCGTTGTGTATTATTTTAGGACTTAATTATGGTCGATGTAATGCTCGTCATTTTTATATCACCGTTAAAAACATTGAAAAAACAAAATTCAAATACATTTCCTAAGAAAAGTTTTCCGTTTTTTTTTTTGTAATATAAAGGTAAGTAAATTGTATCTCACCGCCAAACAATTTATGCAACACCTGCAAGAAAATTTAATTATAACATAATCCCACAAAATGCACTGTAAATCGATATTATCATAAAGCTAGCACTCGATACTGAGAAACGATTAATCGTAATCGAATTTCATCATGAAATGATTTTGCAAAGCACTGAAGGGCTTGATGGTGACACACGAATATACACCGTGTTGTATAGTGTTATAGAACAATTTCGCTCATCACAACACCTTTCATGGGGCATTTACACTTGGTAGGTATGCCGTGGGATTGACAACTAATCGGCGACCGATTGGAAATATTAAGCCTGTGCATACTGAAACTTGGCAACGTCACAAATAGCTGTCAAATATTCCGCTGTTATGATTAATTAATCAATATTACTAAGTAAATTAAATTATGAAATATCGCTCGTGTGTTGCACTAAGATAATATGTATTTATTATGAAATGCAATAATGACACTGGATTAGGGATTAATAAATCAACACAGCGAAATATTTGACACGTATTTGTGACGTTGCCAACTTTCAGAATGCACCCTCTTGAGCACTGCAATCAAAATAATAATGTTCGTTCAAATTGAGTGATACTTCAATATACCAGAAATGCTATGAAGGTTTCACTCACAAATATTTGCGAAATAGTAGATCGTCACTGAAATTGTAATTCAGAGCGAAATTTAATTCAAGTGACGGCAATTCGGCAACTGCTAATCGAATTTCCCGATTCAAATTCCACTGAATTCGATAATCAATGTCACAGTTCCGAACGGAAACGCCGGAATTCCGAACCCTGTTTTAGTTACCAAATTAGACCGCCCAAATTCCGGATTTGATTCTAAATTAAGTTACTAAGCTCTGGATTCGGTGTGATGTAATTGCGAGCACTCTCATAAATCACTCATCCACACTGAAGTATGGGTAGCAATATAAAAGCAAACTGTTTTAGAAAAGCACGCAATGAATGTCACAGAAAAATATTATAGATGCTGAAAGCGGTATGGTAGATATCCGCCATTTTGTAGCTCCGAAAAAATCAGGTAAAATGTTCATATCGGCCAGAACAAACCAAAAACGAATAAAAAGTAGAATTGAAAATATGCACGTGTCAAAATAAAATTGCAATTTGAAACCTTGAAATACGATGATTATAATTAAATATCAACGAAATTCACAAAATTAATAAAGCTAAGCTGAAAAATAATACTTACATTAAATTTGTATAGTACAATTATGGAAAATACGAAAATGTCGGATAAACCTTGCGCCACGAAGAACCGACTATATTCCTAGTTGTTTTGTTTTATTATCTAATAGCATGTATTTTATTTTTCCCTTTCTTTACTCCCCACTAGTGCAATTAGCTTGTATTACTTTCTAACGTACACCGGCTTTGTATGGACGTGTCTATGTTTACCTAATTTTGTTAATTACTTTTTTTTTCACTTTGAGTTTGCATTTGAGCAATGAGACGTTGGGAAAAACAATTGAGAAATACTGTATAGATCTATTTTATTTACCTTACTTTTGTTTTGTCTAAATGAAGAAGCAAAAATAACTATTCTCTTCTTTATTTGCTTTGCATAATTTATTTTATCTTTTTTCTGTTTTATTTTACTTTTCATACTGATCATGTTGAGATTTATACTGTAGTAAAACTTACTGTTTTACTCTTCTGTAAACATGCTCTTATCATTTCACTCATTAAATAAATTCTTACAGTAAATGTAAAAATATCAGAGTATCTCTTTTAACAAAGAACTCTCACAGTATACGTAACAAAATTAGAAACTTTAAAAAAAATACTATAATACGTCTTCCCAACGCCTCGTTGTCCTCGCCGTGACCGCTTGTGACGTGTGTGTCGGTGGACAGGAGTACACCGAGGAGTTCCGAGACATCGCCAAGGGCAAGTCCAAGGAGAGCCTCCCCACCGGGCCCATCACGCTGCTGAACCAACGGCCCGTCAGCGAGGATGTACGTTACAACACATTTAGTCTACATTTAGCTTTACGGACGACCGCGATGGTGATTCTCGTATCGTACTCTAGACACCAGACGCCCAGTGCTGGACATAGGTGCAATGACCGGGCCTGAGCTTCCCGCATCCAGCGGATGGGGGTATAGTTCATGCCGTGGGTCAAATATTAGCCAATCACCAAGGAGGTAGCTGACATACTAGTGATGATTGTGAGTTAGAAGGTACTCATTTGTCAGACGACAACGTCGCTGTAGGTATGTATGCAACGGAGGAATGGTTACCACTGGAAAATGCGGTAGCTGTCATGTAAGGCGTGGATTCATTTCAATTCAGGAGTGGTTAAGTGAATGAATTGATGAGAGTTTACGAATTTAAAAAGTTACGATTTTGAGACTACCGAACGTTTTGCCAATCCGCATAGTTTTAACATTAAGCTTGGACGTCAGGTACGTTAACCACCATCGCTGTCGTACGTAAAATGACGTCACGCACGCGCCAGCCGCGTCACACATTCAGTGTTGCCATACTGAACATATTTTGTACTTGTACAATCTATGGTCCAGAATAGGATTCAAATGAGAATGAATGAAAGCCGGATTGGTAATTTGGTATCTCGTAAATGCTTCATAAATTAGTTTTAGCATGACGGTTCTACAAGTAGTTTGATTCTGGGAGAAGGTCATTCTCATTTTAATCTTTTTTTAGTTTTAGCTTAAATGTTTATGTATTTTTTTTATTTTTATTTTGTTTATCGATGTTGCATGATGGATGTTGCTTCACTCTACAGTTTATGCATATTGGCATGAATTAACAATTTAACCCACATATATGAAATTATAATCTTTAAATTCTATATTTATTTAAAAAAAATATTTAAGTAAATGTTTTATAAATATTGATCAACAATAATAATCCCCAAAATAAAATATATATTTTAAAAAAGAATGGTAGGACCAAATTTATTTATACTCTACTGAAAAGAAGTTATAAGATATAAAAAGTCAGTTTCAAGTAAATTCATTAGGTACTAGTGACTGATTTTTTTTAGTATCGTAACTATTCATTTAATTATTTTATTACCTCAAAATTTGGTCCCGCCACTCCGAAAAGAAATTCCTGTATTTAAGAAATACTTCACAACACTACAGGAGTTGCCACCGATCAACAACACCAACAACAAGACGAGCAAGGCTGCCAACCACACGGACGTGGCCCCACAGCCGCCAACCACTGTCATCAACAACACCGCGCCCGCCAACAACACCATTGACAAGAAGAGTATCAGTGCGCCCATTGCTGTTACGTAAGTCTTTATTGTAGTTTTAATAGAGTATTTATTTAATTGATTGTATGCCAATTAATGTATCAAACTGCAGCTAATGACAAGCTTTAAAAACTTATTATTTGTGACTCGGCGGAAAATTGAGAACAGAAAAAAAGAAAACAGAAACAAAAAGAAAAGAGACAAAGAGAGAGAAGAACCTCAAATGTTTGAATTGGCCAAAAATATTTTTGGTCAAACTCAAAACTCTAAAGCATTTATTTCAAATCAACCAATTACAGGCACTTTTGAATTGTCAAGGGGTCGGCCAGTCAGAAAGATGAAGATAGTTTCCTCATTTCCTCATTCAGATCCTACATTCTACCGACCAACATCTTCAAAGTGACAGAATTCACTAAGATATGGGACGAACAAATTTGTGGAAATTGATTAAATAAAAAGGAGGGTCTATACCCAGCTCTGGGTGATTTCGAGTATAGCAGCTGACAATGATCCTTCTTCGACCACCACCAAAATCATATTTATTAAGAAAGCTTTGGTATACTAAGAAAGCGGTGCCGACAATATAACAACCGCAAAATGACGGCTGTCATGTCATGGTATCTGCATTGCTCCATTCCGGTGTTTTGACATTACGGTTCCAAAAAATGCTCCCTATGCAGAAGGCCTGGCCTATCTGGTCTGGATGGATGGCCCAACTGCCTCGATATTTACAATTCATACGCCTTTTAGGACCAAAAATCCTTTTCCCTCATCCCTTGTTTCCTTATCCCCCTAGTATCGAGCGCCTAGAGATATTCGCATGCACCCCTGGCTATAAACACGACCGCAACGATTCCTTCAGCCGACTGGTCCGTCTGGCTATGAGGCCCGATGTGTCCAGCAGTTCCAGGTTCACTATCACGGACGTGAGCGAACCGATATATGATGAGTTAGTTTGTACTGTGTTTTAGGGCTTAGAATGTGTATTTGTAATTTTATTTTCATATAATTAGTTCATTCATTTGTTTGTTCTTTCTTTTTCTTTCATAATTATTGGGAATCCATGACGTTTCATAAAATGGTAACATTACATAATGTTTCATGTTATTACTCGTTATTTTCTTGTGATGTGAAAGAAGTATTTAACTGTTTCTACAACGTAGAGTTTCAATAATTATCTGGCTCTCATGACCTATAGCATACAGTTTACAATCTTTTATTTAGTTTTTCTTGTGGTGATTTACTTCTTTTATTCGTTAATTTGTTTGGTATTTCATAAATATATTTTAATTAGAGATCCACGAGCGGTACTTGAATCTGCCACTGGCGTACGGTTCGAGGCAAAGTTAAATCAAAATAATCATTCTTCTTTATTTTAACCGTTTTCAGCAACGGTACAGCCTCAGCGCCGAAATCGAACAAGACATCGCCAGCTAAAGATAGCATCAAGGGAGGGCAGGAGAATCCTTTCGACGAGGATGAATGGGATGAGGAGTCGGGTGGAGCCCTGACAGATACAGGGGAGCCTGGAGTTCCCGTCAGAGCGCTGTATGACTATACCGGCGCAGAGAGCGACGAGCTTAGCTTCAGACAAGGTGAGTTAAATGGAACATGCTGAACAATCATGACTGTATTCGTAGGCAGAGGTGTGTGTGCGTACAATATTTCTATGGGACCAACTCTGAAATATGAAAAATAAAATCAGCTGTTCCATACAGTGTGATTGTGGTAGTATTCCATTTTTTTTAAAGAAAAAGCGAAACAGTAGATTTCTTTTTCATATTTCTGAGTTGTCCCTATGGGGACTATAGTCAACTTGTAGTGTACTTTCACTACAATGAAAGTTGTTCATATTCATGAGTATTGATACCTGTAAAAGTTTGTTCAGGTATTTTTATTGGAGTACACTAACATTTCGCCAGTTACGTTTAATAGGAGGCGAGCCTAATGCCATCAACGGGCATCTGGTCTTCGGGCTGCTAAATTATGATTGAAAAAATTATAATTAATGGGATCTAACTCAGGACTCTGATCGGCCGTCGCGCCTGCGCCCACTAAACCAATGAGGCCGATGTTTGTGATTGAACATGTTTATTTGTTACTTGTAAGCTTAAATTATCATGTACTATAACTAGTATTTGCTTCGTGTAATCAATCATACTAACCTAGAGGGCAGCACCGCTTGCCTTTTATGCACAAACTAGGAATGGAATGGAGTGCTAATACGCATATTTCTTCTTAGAATCAAACGCTCAGTTTGAGAGGTGTGCAGAGGGGACGAAGGTCCCGCCGGCGTCGCCCGCCCGGCGGCTCTAACAACACTCGCGGTAACAAACATGCATTACTTGAACACCGCCGCATCTTAGCACTCCATTTTATTGCTACTCTATGTACATTCGAACAAGCTATTTAATATACAGGCTAATAATTCATCTTTCTACTACAGTGCCAATAATCAATTGTATTGTGTGTAGTTTCTTTTTATGCTTATGGATATTTAAGGCGAAAGCGTCAGAGTAGCCCATGATATTCAATTTTTCTTACGTTCTTTTCAATTTGCAGGTGAGTGTCAGGTTGATCAAAATATGATTCGCGACCGCAGCAATTATTATAATTATATAAATACACATTTTTATAGAATTATAACAATTAAAATCATCAATACTATTCTGGTGTATAACCGTCTGTGGCGGCATCTACATCGCCACATGCGAACATCGTACTGATGGCTCGCAAAATCCTGCATCGCGCAAGTAGAGTTTACCGCGAGACTAGCATAAGGCATCAATCGTAGGGCAGTAGCCCACTAGACACGACACCCGTCTGGTCGGACGATCCTCCCTCTTTTATGGAGGATGAAGAACTTTACACCGTTCCTCATATCTATATAAGCCTAACCCAGACCATATTATGACCATACTACCCATATTACAAAACATGATCTAACTTTAGCCCGAGTCTAAACCTTCGAGCAAATTTTTGTATTTCTAATTTCAGTAAAGTTCTTAATACAAAATTTGCAACCTAAGACCGGATTAAGTTGTAAAAGGAACTGTATTTCGATTCCTGTTAGGTTCTCATTTCAAAAACAGGCTCGACGGTTTAAACCATGTGTAAATAAGATCCTCGTTTTGTAATAAGATCGATAGAGTTCTAAAGTTGTAAATACTTGAATTTCGTGCGCTAACTTAGCGCAGCGCAGGTGAACGATGTAACAGAGTTGGCTACTCAGCACACTCACAACATTGTTTAAAAGTAGTTGCAATTTGGCTGCCTGCATACCAAACAGTTGGTTCGACTGTACAGTAGACCACACGTCCAAAGTAACACTAGGACTTTGACAGCGCCTGTATTTCGTATCAGTATAGGCAGCTTTCTTACTTCAAGGAGCAACTCAACAATTCAAGTAAAGATGTTCGGTTGGCCCACATTATCATATAAATGCGCCGTGTCCGTGCTTCGGAAAGCACGTGTCGCCGTGTGGTCCTGCGGCTGGTCTCTCCCGGTCGTGTCGGTTTGTCGTCCCATTGGACAGGATTGAGACTGAGAGAAGAATCCCTATCTCCTGCGTACCTGGCTAATCTCCGTTGAGATTGGCCGCCGTGACCGAAAGCCGGTCGGGAGGTTTTTATTATTATCACACAAATGTATAACTATGAGTTTTTCGTTTTTCAGGAGACTTATTCGAAAAATTAGAAGACGAAGATGAACAAGGGTGGTGCAAGGGTCGGAAGGATGGCCGAGTGGGCCTGTACCCGGCCAACTACGTGGAGCCGGTGGGCCACTAGCCCACGCTGGCCCACGCCCCGCACTCGTTGGCCCACGCACCGCTCACGCCCACAACCGTGCCACATAACGAACTGTAAAGTGAGACTGTGGGCTAATGGCCTAGAGGTGATTGAATAAGCTAACTTCTTCGAAATATCCATAACATCCATGCTTAATATTATAAATACGAAAGTTACTCTGCCTGTCTGTCTGTCTGTTATCCTTTGATGCCTTAACGGCTGAACGAATTTCGGTGAAATTTGTCACATGTAGACCATGACCTGGGTTGGGACTTCTATCCAGTTAGTACGCTCCCGTGGGATAATTTCCGACTTCCTCGCGGGCGAAGCCTCGGGCAGAAGCTTATATTAGATAATTTCAACTTTCTAGGAACAAATTTCACATTATTGCTTAACCAGCAAACTTTTGGCCTTAGCAGAATTTAATATTGTTAAATAGTCGACTGATATATTTAGCTGGCATGTCCCTACCGCGCTGTTTGTATAGCTAACGCTTTTTTAACCTATTGGCACTACTTGAATGACTAAGTTGTGCCGTATGAGCTCAACTTGGTCATTCAAGTGTATTGTGCCAATACAGTGTTTTAAAGCCTCCATAAGTATTATGATAATTATGTATTATACTATTTCAATGTTGAAAAAATACACATAATTTGGATGTATAAAAATTTATAGGCCTGTATATCTTTGATGAAAAATTAATCTACCCTCAGCTTTAAAAAAGAGCGTAATATTGAAGTAAAAATAAGTTAGTGTTGTTCATTCATTTCTACGGCCGAGAAAATCAAATGAAATGTTATTAATGTTACGAGATCATTATGTGAACGCGTGACAGATTATAAAATTAGTTCGTTTTATATTCGCGAGTCACGATGTAGTCATTATAATAGTAACAGGTTCTAAGTACATTCAGATGTAACATAATGCGTTTACTTCTGTAACGAATAGCTATAGATATATTAATTTCACACCGTAGCTCAGGCACCAGCTTTAATACGTTTTATGATTGTCATTTCACTCGACATCGAACCCCATTCACATGGATCGAGCTGTTTTTGATGTATTTAAAGACCTTTTCGAACTAAATTTTTGTATATTTCTGAAAAGAAATTTCAAATTAAATTAACTTTTTAAGGGTTTTGTTTAAAATGTTAGTGAGACGGTGTTTGGATATTTTTGGATGGAACTCTTTGTAGGTACAATATGGAAACCAAAAATTGTTTACTTGTAACTTGTAGTGACACTGTGTATCACTGTCAGCGACACATCGCTACTGATGTGTGCGTACTGCTCCCCAACGAGAGTAGACATGTACTGCAGAACTGCGAACTAACTCAGAGGTGTATCGACTATCTAATTGGTGGTAAAATTGACTGGCTAGTCGCCTTGTAGTGAAGTCAGGGAAATTAAGGGGACTACATGACCTAAACGCAAATTTATAATGCCTAAAAATATATGATCCACTGCAGTAACCAAAATCAGAAAAATATATGGTATTCTTCTGGATATATGCTAGTTAGATAGTGTGTTGAAAACATAATACAATTAACTTGATATGATAGAAAAAAATCACGAAGATACCTCTAAAAAAATATTTTAACGATTAAAAACCATACTAATATACATGCAAACATTCAGATTTTTTGTCAGATTATTCTACAAGTAACATACTAACGTAATAGTGTTTTAACTTTTTAGTCCAATGAATAGATTTTTGTAAATCCACAATTGCTTCATATTTTGCAATAAATTACCAGCGTTGTGTCATCGCGCGTCTCTTTCTTTTCTATGCAATCCGACAGTGACTGCGCTTTAGCTCTTGTAAGCCTCTTAATATTGTTTAGCAAATTCACAACCAGCATTAAATTGTCCGTAAATTCGAATCACACCTGCCATTTGACAGTTGAATTAAATGGCTATAACACGGAAAATTAACGTAGTGTGTCAATCTGATAAACAATTGATCGCCCTGACTGTACATAGTCGACTCAGACCATCGGCTGTATATAAAATTTATAAAAAGCAATTGACCTATGTAATATCAAATCGATGTACGGGTGGGACCCAAATCGATGTACGGGTGGGACCCAAATCGATTAGTTGAACGATTATAGCCGGTACATCTCTAAATATCGATGAGGATTTTAGCTAAGCCAAAAAGTGTACGCCAATATAAATAATTAGGTAACAAATAAAACCTGTAGGCGGCAATGGGATTTATATTTTTGTGATATAACGGTACTCGACAGTGGTCGCTAGTAGCACCAATTTGTGTTTATGTACATACACGATTATTATATATCTCGTCGTGCTTTTAGAGTATTTATTTCCCATTGTATATAATGTAAAATGCATTACTAAATGTATGTAAGTTATAACGGGGCGGGCGCTCAGCTAGGACTGACCGAAGGCCTAATGTTGTGGACTGGAGCCCCGCGGCGACTTTTGTAACTTCCATTTACACGAAATGGTTTTGAACCATACCCCGCTAGCGCCGCCTCGTTGTTTAGGTTAAATAAACGATAACGATTATTAATATATTACGAGAAATGTTTAATCTTTTCTTTTCCCTTTTATACCTCGTTTTAAATATTGTTGTATTGTGTAATTATAGTGGGAGTCATTACGTTAGCGCCTGAGTTTCATCTCTTGACTTGCGAGCGGTCGAGCTTAGTCCGTAGCTGTTTTGTTTTCATTGTTATAGGTTCAGCGACCATTTGTGAGAAATTCTTTGTATTATATAATTATCAAAGAGGGTGGTTTTGGACCACATATGTTAATATATTATGAATATTGGTAAAATAAAATTGTTACATATGGTATTGAGGTGTTTTATTTAATGTTGTATGTGTTTTGTGTGCGCTTCATAAAATAATGACTTCTATTGTAACATTTTCAATTGCCCTGCTGGCCCCGAACTACCCGCGATGCTCTCCGATCAACCATCTACAATAGATATGGAAGATATTACGGCTGTCTCGTTGGTCTAGTGCTGAGCATGAGGTCCTGGGTTCAATTCCCAGGTCAGGCAAAAGCGTTATGGGTTTGTCAATCAGGAATATCTCAGTAGCAGCCCGGAGCCTGGATTTGTGCCCGGTTGATGGCAATAGGCTCGCCCCCTATTACATGGGGCTTAAACATAGTTGACGTAATGTGGGGGTACTATAGGACCACCTCTACCGAAACCTTCTGGCATTACAGGCGTGATGTTATGTGTGATGTTAAAATACTACTTATTCCCGTAGAAAAGGCGCATAATGGTGTTCCATGGCATTACAACTTATAAACATTGATTTCTTCTTCATGCTAATAAGAAATGTTGAAGAAAGCTGTTATGTATGAAGTCATGTGTAAACGCAGCCATAACTGGGATTGGTTGAGTTCTGAGCTGTCATGATGACATAGCCCCGCCTGTTGTCAAATGTCACTGAGTATGAAAATAAAGCGTCAGTGCGTAAACCACCTCTACGTGTATTACTTGCCTTCCTCGTACAAACATAACAGTGGCGACGAAGTACCCGCGTTTTATTCATTGTGTAGGAAAAAACAAAGTTGCGAAAGTATGTCGGTATTCGGTGTGATAACCAGTTTCGATCATAATGTGCAAACGTGGCAGGAGTACAAGGGACGATTAGTACAGTGGTTCATAGCTAATGAAATCAGCGCAACCAGTGACGCCGCGGGTGTTAAAAGGCGCGCCATTTTGTTAAGCGCACTCAGCGAGCAAACTTACAAGCTTGCAACGGATCTCGCGCGGCCGAAAGTGTTGTCATCGGAGCCGTTTGAGGATATTCTAACACTATTATATAACCATTTCACGCCGAAGGTTTGTGGGTTCGGCGAGAGATACAAATTTTACTCCGCCGTACAAAGCAAGGGTGAAAGCTAACAAAACTGGGCGGCCCGACTGCGTGGTTTGACAAACTGCGGGTTTCACAAGGTGGAGGAAGCTCTAAGGGATCGTTTTGTTATGGGAATGCAGCCAAGACTGGAGCGTGAAAAGTTATTCGCTCAAGACCCCACGACATGTACGCCGGTAAAGGCGGTCGAGTTAGCCGAGAGCGTACGATGTGCGCGCAGCGGAGCGGGGGCAGCGGCGCGCGATGATCAGCTGTTCAAAATGGAAAAGAAAAACGGAACCAGTGATAAAGTGTCGTGTTTAGTGTGTGGGTACAAAAACCACACATCAGTGCAGTGTCGTTTTGCAAATTATAAATGTAAAAAATGTAACGAGAAGGTTCATTTGCGCCGTATGTGTAAAAATGTAAAAAAGAAAGCTATTTAGAAAATGATAGTGTTAGTGAGAACGGCGATGACGGTGAGTGTTACAACATTCGTACGTTTAACGGAAAACCTATGACTGAATCAATTAATCTCGGAGGGATGCAAATGAAGTTTCAAATAGATAGTGGGTCGGCTGTTACTGCAATTTCAGAAAAAACATTTCAAAGATGTGTCACTGACCAAAACGAATAAACGGCTATTATCTTAAACAGGTAATAACATTGAATGCTTACGAATAGCACCGTTACCTTTTACCTACGTGGGTAAAACGCGATCATTAAATGTTTATGTTATTCGTGACGGCGGTCCACCGCTATTAGGCAGAGATTTTATATCTGTGTATAGATTATAGATGTTTCCAGTGAATTATTGTGAAAAATCGCCAGATATTAATGAGCGACTACAATTACAATTTCCTGAAGTTTTTTCTGATGAGCTTGGAACATTTAGGAAATATAAAATTAAATTAAATTTAAGGAAAGATGCAAAGCCAGTATTTTTTAAGCCGCGACCGATAGCTTTTGCGATGCGAGATAAAATAATATACCTAGATAAGGAGTTGGAGCACCTAGTTCGCGTAGGTATTTTAAAACCGGTCGAGTACTCAGAGTATGCATCGCCTATTATTCCCGTATTTTAGCGTGACGGTTCCATTCGTTTATGTGCGGATTATTCGGTTACAATCAACAAACAGCTGCTAGTGGATCAATATCCGTTGCCTACGGCACATGAATTGTTTACGAAGTTACACGGGGGCCAGCAGTTTAGTAAATTAGATTTGTCTTAAGCTTACGGTCAATGTGTTTTGGATGAAGAATCACAAAAAATTACGTGTATTAACGCATAAAGGATTGTTCATGTATACACGTTTAGTATTTGGTTTAGCTTGTGCGCCAGCCAGTTTTCAACGGGTAATGGAGTGTGTGTTATCAGGCATAGAAGGAGTGTTGTGTATGTGAGATGACGTGCTTATAACGGAGATAAACAAAGCAGAGCATTTAAGTAGATTACACGAGGTAGGTACTGCGACGCTTGCAGGATGCGGGCCTCACACTTCAAAAAACAAAGTGTGATTTCTTTAAGGATGAAGTGGAATACTTAGGTTACGTAATAGATAAGCATGGGTTAAAAAAGTCACCTCAGAAAGTGACAGCTATTTTAAAGGCGCCTATTCTAAAAGTTGTTAGTAAATTACAATATTTTTTGGCTCTTGTTAATTACTATCAAAATTTTGTACCCAACGCGTCGTCAATACTTAGCCCATTATACAGTTTACTCCAAAAAAATACCAAATGGCAGTCGGATACCAAGCATAACGACGTTTTCAATACCACAGAGAAGATACTTATATCGGATCAAGTTTTAGCACATTTTGATACCAATGCACAAGTGGATGCTTCCGGGGTGGAGCGCCCAGTATCGTACGCGTCAAGGACGTTAAACTCGTCCGAGCTAGCGTTGCCGGAGCGAAATATTCCGAAGTATTCCCGTCGAATTATTCGCGAAACATTCGGAAGTATTGAGTAGTATTCGGAATTATTCCCCGAGAAGAATAACAAGGCAAATGTCTAGCTAAGTAGGTACATGTTAGACTAGTTAGAATGAACCGCTGAGTCACGAGGCGGTGTGCCACAGTTGCCATAATATATAATCACGCTGACCGACATCGGGTAAGTAGGCTACTTATTGGAGCACCTGGTAGAGTTCGACTATTGACCGCTAGATGGCGACGCAATTACCATTGCAAATTATATATGTTCCGCGCTAGTCATGGTGTATTCATACTTACGAATCTTCCATCCTTCCTTCCTTCCTAACTTTGGTCACTGCAGCAGCAGAAAGCGCACGCAGGCGAGCACTACCGACGGAAGTTGTACAGTTACAGCTTTTACTTTTACCCGCTAGACGGCGTTACTGCCAGTGACTATACATTACTACACGTTCATTCATAAAAATGAGTATAATACGATTTGAAAACTTCCGAATATTTCTTTCATCTACTTAGACATGTACTTACGCAATAAGTTTATGTATGCGGTCTATTAGGTGTGAAAGTGATAGAGAGGTAAATACATAGTTAGATACTAACGTAAGTTTATAAGATAGTAATTTATGTTATAATAGGGAGGTACCTAACAAAAAGGATAATCTAATTATTAAGTACTTATGTTATTTCAAATGTCTCTTGATTGATCAATTGCGGTTGAACACTACATAATGATTAAGTACTTACCTACTTATTGATTAATATTGGTTGAACACTATTCTACAAAGAAATATATTTTTTACGACTATTTGTTTTACCAAAACATTTAAATTAAGTACTTACGTATCTAGGCCCTGGATACGTACTTTAAACTAGGGATACGTACCTACTTTTATCTTACTTAACTAATTATTTATGTTTTTTCCATTAAATCGTAAAGCAAAAACAATTTTACGAAGTAAACTAAACTTGTAAATAACATCCGCACAAAATCGGCCCATTCTAAACTCAATCATAGTAAAAATAAAATAATAAATAGTCACAAGTAGATAACTACTTACAGGGAAATATTCCCGCGTTGTAGGTACGTAGGAATCGAATAGTACTTCGTTGAATTAATGAATGAACAACGGCTGCGGGCCTCGGTGGGTATGCTATTGTCACGTGCAGGCGAGCGCTGCCGCTGGCGTCGCCGAACGATTAACGAGGGAAGTTCTCCATTTATAGTCTACTCTTGCCCGCTAGATGGCGTTAATTCAAGTAACGGCACGGCGCAATATCTGCTAAACGTAACGGCGAGTCTCCTCAAGCTACCTACGCACACGAGTACATTCGTAACTACTGGGAATAATTTAATTCTTATGTAATAAAACGTAGGTTACCTACTTCATCCTTACAATATTTATTTTACGCTGCATTTTTGCTGCGGTAGTATTCCTTCCAATCGAAGTATTCTTTTGAATGTTTCCGAATTATTCCGAATACTTCCGAAGTTTTGCAACGCTAGTCCGAGCGTCGCTATTCCCAAATACAAAAAGAAGAGACAGCAATCATATTTGGGGTACGCCGGTACCACCAATGTCTTTATGGTAGGTCAATTCCTTTTATACTCAGAACAGATCATAAACCTTTAATCTCAATATTTGGTCCCCATCGCGGCATACCAGAAGTTTCTGCGATTCTGCAACAATATGCTGTTTTTGAGTGGTTACAACTTTAAAATTGAATACATTCGTAGTGCCAATAATTGTGCCGATTACCTGTCACGCGCGAGCCTTAGCAATGAAATAGGAAGCCGCGAGGTGAGTGGAACGGCTGAGCTTATAGATATAGAGGATAGAGCCTCATATGTTAATTTTGTTGTGGATTCTAGCTTGCCGGTTACACATTGTATATTACGGGAAGAAACTCATAAAGATAAAGATATTAAGTTGGCTTCAATGTTAATCTTGATTTTCTTGTATGTTGGCACTTTTGACTGTCAATGGTATTTAAAATATTTACAAAGATCAAAATTTTGTCAACGTTTTAGTGAAAATACTTGTTTAATCGGGTGCGGACTCGTAGTCACACCCACAGAGTACATGGTCAAACCCAGATTGTCACACCAGTGTGACTAACAGGATTTTTTCCCTGTCATTATCAACTAGTGCGGTGAAATAAATGTTTGTTGCAATAAAAAACGATTGAATTTATTATTTAAGATTAATAAATCTTAAATAATAAATTCAAAAAATTATTAATTAATAATAAATAATTAATTTCAATTTGGCCCATTGGTGGATAGATCGAATAAATATATTCGATCGGTCTACCAATGGGACCACCACGAGTCGTGGTCCACGACCCAATGGGTCCCTCTTAATGGTAAGCGACATCGCGATAGGACCAGACGAAGTAGGCGGGATGAGCTGGTTGGTTGAGATGTTTTGAATAGAGAGAACTGGAAAGAGAGTAGAGAGACATTTGGCCTAGAGGGGAAGGTCGTATCTGCCAGATAAAAGTGAGAGGGCCGAGCGGGATCGTGAGGGGCCGGTCGCAAAAGGAGGTGTTGCCGTCAGGACAACTGCCTTGGCGCCTTAAGGTACGGACAGACGTGTTAAAAAAAAGCATGCTTTTATGCTTGCTTAAAGTTAGCATGCTCATACAATTGTTCACATTTGCCAGCAATAAGCATGCTTGCTTGAAGCATACTTATAAATAAGCATGCTCAAAGCAAACGTACCGGACAGACGTGCTGCTATTTGGCACCAGGGTCTTGGACGAAATGGATGTACAAAGATATAGTGACAGTGCTATCCATACAGAACTCAATAAAATAATCATATTGCTTTTTAATTTTAGTTTTAATTATTTTCATTGTTAAACTTGAATCATTCATGTCCTTTAATAAAGCCTCATAAGCCTTATTTCGTGCAATATTATTTTTATATAAAGGAGAATGTGTGTTCCACAGACATTCGTAACTTCGATAATGTGACACAAAAAGCAAAGTTTTTTCTTCTCCCCAACGCGACATATTAAGGGTTCAATTTTCCTTTTTATTTTAATTTGACGCAAAAACAGTCGGCCGCCGCGGATCGAGATCGAATCGATAATAGCATGCTAATAAGGAAACCTGTTCAGACGCGCTCGGAGCACGCCCCCTTCTACCTGCGCCTCAGGTAGCATGCTCGAAAATCAAACGTCGGTTGATTTTTGAGCACGCTCTAAATAAGCATGTATGTACTGAAGATGCAGTAACTGCGTTAAGTTCTCTTGTAGCTGAGCACCTTGATAAAGGAAACAGATGCCTGTCTGTTTTCTTAGATCTCAAAAAAGCATTCGACACCGTCTCTGTCCCAATCCTTGTGAACAAGCTGGAAAAAGCCGGAATAAGAGGGACTGCACTGAGTTTACTCAAAGACTACCTCTCCAACAGAAAACAAAGAGTAAAAATAGGACAGTACTCTAGTGGCGAGGTAGATGTATCATACGGCGTCCCACAGGGTAGTGTTTTAGGGCCTACCCTCTTTCTCCTATACATTAATGACCTTTGTAATATGGAAATAAAAAATGCTAAAGTATTTTCGTACGCCGATGATACGTCTATTGTGTTCTCTGGTTCATCCTGGCACGAAGTTAAACTGAGTGCTGAGGCGGGTATGGCTCGGGTGGCTGAATGGCTAAAAAGTAACTTACTTTCCCTGAACACTAATAAAACAAACTACATATGCTTTAGAATCAGTAATCGAACTCAGCCTAGTGAAGAGTTAGATTTAAAAGTCCACACGTGTGGAGACATGCCTAATATAAGCTGTAACTGCCCGTGCATTGAGAAGGTCGCTGAATCTAAATATCTTGGAGTTGTGGTAGACCAAGCACTGTCCTGGTACCCTCAACTTGAGCGGATTTCTGGGCGAATAAGGAAACTCAGTTGGATCTTTAAAACACTCAGACATATTGTTCCAACTAAAATAGAGAGCTGTAAGAACCGCCCCAGAAATCTCCTAAACGAAATATATATGGCACTGGCCCAGTCTGTACTATTATATTGTATCCCAATTTGGGGCGGTGCAGCAAAAACAAAATTTATAGACATAGAACGAGCACAGCGTGCATTAATAAAAATTATGTATTTTAAAAATAAAAGATTTTGCACTGCAAACTTATACCAAATAAGTGATTTACTCTCTGTAAGGAAACTGTATGTAACCCAAATCATACTAAAAAAACATAAAACCCTACCATATAAGGAAAATTAAAAATCTAAAAGGAGAAAAGACTTAGTTGTCCAAGTTCCCCAAACTAAAACTAGATTTGCATGCAAGCAATTCAATAAACGCTCTACTCACCTCTATAACAAAATTAACAAACTGGTTTATGTATATAATAAAAGTTACCACGACTGTAAAAAAAGTATAATAGATTGGATAAAACCACTTACCTATGAGGAAACCGAGGCACTCCTGGAACACGTTGTGTAGCCGAAATATATGTAGACCATAACTTAAAACAACATACACTATACCACACCAAACACCTCATCACACACACCTCACACACCACACCAAATCACACCACATCACACTACATCTCACACCATACCACAGACCACACACCTCACCACACACCACACACCTCACACCACACCACGCACCACGCCAAACTTCTCATCACATCGCGCGCCTCGCCACATAACACACACACATAACACCGCACTACTTACCTCACCACACTATAATTATGTACACCACAACACATGCACTAACTGCAATAAGTTTTATTTTACTTTTAATTTTTACTATTCATAATTTAAATTACAACTTAACTTTTGATTTTTATTTTCTTAAGATTAATAAATTTAAGCTTAATACAGAAAAATGTACTGGCATTAAATAGTTGCCCTTAAGGTCACAGTACACTGTATTAACACTGGGTCCCCTATGTTGTTTCGAACGCCGCTGTTGCGACACACGCTGTTGCGAATTATTTTTCCACTGCCTCACAGGTTCGAAAGCTCATGGACTCGAATGAAGTAGTCGCGAAAGACGCTGTTTCGAAAAACATTTTCACTGCCTCATACGCTCGAATGCTTGTGATTTCGATTTATTGTTGTTAGCTTTGTTTTAATTTAAACTGGCATCGAGTAGCCGACGGAGCCCCGCTACGCGGGGCTCCTACTTCTGGGCGGTTTAAAAAAAAATAACCACGAAGGGGACGGCGGGGTCTTTCAGACCCCGCCATCCCCTTCTAACCTAACCAGTCCGAGTCAGAGTGCCCCAAGTCCCGAGCTCGCTTCGCTCGCTCTTGCATCCTATCCTACTGTTAATATTAGTCACCATTTCATTATTTATAGTACCTCGCCTATGATTTCTAGTAGCAAATAGTTAGTAACTATTTGCTACTAGCAAATAATGCTGCAATTTGCTATTTGCAGTGTAGTATAGTGCGTAACTTTAATAATAATATTAAATGTTGATGTTGACACCGAATTTGTTGATTTTATTTAATTACTGCTTAAATACTTTTCTGTACACTTTATGACTAAATAAATCGAAATCACAAGCATTCGAGCGTATGAGGCAGTGAAAATGTTTTTCGAAACAGCGTCTTTCGCGACTACTTCATTCGAGTCCATGAGCTTTCGAACCTGTGAGGCAGTGGAAAAATAATTCGCAACAGCGTGTGTCGCAACAGCGGCGTTCGAAACAACATAGGCCTGCCATTAACACTAGTTAGTATATGTATATGATAACGATGTAAAAGAGCGGAGCCTTCTAATACAGGCATTGTTTGCCTAAAAGGAGGCTTCAAACACGTTTAATGTAATGTAATTTTCTATTTGTCACAATAAACTATTTGTATAAGCATGCTCATTACATTACACACGTGCTACTAATGAGCACTTGCTCAATAAAAGCATGCTTTCGTGCTAGTAATGAGCACGTCTATCCGTACCTTAACACTACGAGTAAGTATTTCTGCGTAGCGGTCTTCGTGGTCCTTCTATAAAAGAAGGTCGCGCGTAAAATCGCGTTTTGAACACATGGCTTCGAAGTTTTAAGTGTCGTTTTTTGGTCTTGAAATGGTTGGTGACATGTACCAGCCCACACTGGGCCCGCGTCGTGGATTACGGCCCACTTCCTCTCACCGAGAGGAGGCCTGTGTCCCAGCAGTGGCAACGTTATAGGCTGATTATGCTAATGTATTAAGAATTTCTCAGTAGCATCCCGGAGTCGAGTTTGAGGAATACAGACGTGATGAAATGAGGATATGCGCAGGATATAAAATAAAATACCAGCTGACAATTTTAAAAATCTCTTTATTTGATGGAACGCAAGTGCACTGCCACAGGTTATCATTCAGCCTACTGCCGTACATTGTGACCATAACGTAACAATTAAAATAACTCTAACAAAACGATGCTTTTAGTACAAAACAGTTTAAATGTGTTCCTGTGACAAAATCAGCAATAATAATGCAAACATAATATTTTCAGTCAGTTTCACATCACAATGTCTAAAATTGAGTATGTTTTGTTGCCAAATAAGGGTAGGTACAAATGTATTAACAGGTTATATCACCCTTGGAACGGACAGCAATAGGCTAGGTTCACATCGAGGTTACATCTGTCTAAGCCAGGCTAAACACTACATTAGGTACTGTTTCGGGGCAAGCTGTGAAATGGATTCTTCTGTTTTCTGGACCAATACACCATAATGTTTTATTGGCAGTGCATTACTCAAGACATAGGTACATAACTTTTTGTTACATATTTGGATTGTCCGATAACGTTTACGTAAAATATCTGTAAAGACAATTCAATGCTGTATGAGGGAAAAATATTCAGGAAAATCATCAAATTAAAACAGTTATAAAACCACTTCACAGCTGCCCGCTGTCCCAAGCACACAGAAGCCACTTCGTATGCAAAGTATAAGGCAAACTATATTTCTATCGCAGCTCAGCAGGGCTAACTTACGCAAACCGACAAAGTTTTGTCGTTGCATTATCTCACGTCTAAACGAGATAGTACAATAAATATGGCACATCCAGCTTTAGGTTGAGGCCGAACGAGCGGAATTTCAGTCGAGCAAAATGAGTCGCGTACTTTACGTTAATATGAAATTCCGCAGAATGACAACTCAGTTTGCGTTGTCGTGTGGCACAAATCGGACTTTTTATATCAAACGTTGCAGTATACATTAATTACGCGACGACTCTCAAACTCACTAGCACACCAGGGGCGCAACCACTCGCGCTATCAACTAAATGTGCACAGCTCTATGGAGGGTACCTCACCTAGTGTCCGCTTGTTTATTCCGCCAACTATACACTTTTAACTGCGCGACCAGTGCGATAGTGTCCGAGTGAGACGTAAGCCTTAGAAAGAGACACACACACAGGTAAAAGTGACAGAGAAAAAGCTCTGCAAAGCTGAGCTGTTACTAAAACTCGATGCGCCTGCGCCATATTTACCGCCTGTTACCGTACAGTCACGAGCATAAATAAAAGTGCCCAAGATTCAAAAGCGAAATTCTCCTAAAGTATTGATAGATATTGTATGGTGTTACGAACGTGGCATTGTCAAAAGAATCAAAACCATATGAAATAGGTCTCAAACTTGCATTTTCTTTTCGTGAGGTGAACGTTTGTATGTTGAGCATCTGTAAAGTTGCTCGTGACTGTACATAGTCACAACTCGTTTCGTTGCGAGATACTGCGACGGTAAAATTTTCTCACAACACGTTATCCTGACTGTGGAGCCATTACATCGGCATCGCGACATCTACGATACAACACACGTGAGCAAGGTGTCTGTGCACTTTGTGCATTTTGGCACAAATAATCTCTGCGCGTTTGTATGAACGCTGGTCCTTAGTTTTACATCGATACAAAGCGCAGGTGAGTCACTGTCTTTTGATGTGAAACATCTATTGTTTGTTATTGTTTGTTCTTGTTGTTCATCTATAATTTTGAATTGGCGCCCCTTGGGGGTAAGACCGACTCGTATGCCGTGACGGCAAACGGCATGACGCTCTCTTATCATATCTCTTGCCCCCTCTCCGCCGCCGCTCTTTTCGATTTTTCACATCTGCCGGACGTTCCGTGACGGCCATATTTTTGTTTTCAAATTTACTGTTTTCTTTAACTTTTTAACCATAAAGGCTGACGCACATTTGGTCAGGTCGCTCCGCGTTGCCAAAATCCTCCTACACCACTTTAGTTCGTTTATATGAACCACTACCGGCGGACCACATCACGTTTTTTTTTGCATCCAAATGCGATGCGCCTGTAATGCGCGCTAAGCTTAAATGTACAACTTGATTTGCGGTCAATCGGTGACATCGACCTTCCAGATCCATCGACCATCGATTATTTCTGAGGTAATCAGTATCGAATCAATTACCGTCTAGTCGACGTCGATCGCCCGCAATCTAATAACACCTTAGGTCCATTTGTATCGATGCAAAAACAATAAAACAATACCCAGAACCTGCGCACACGCATTATAACATTCATAACCCACCCGACGTGCTATTAAATGCAATTACCGAAAAAAATACGTTAATATTTACAAGAGCTAGTTATGTATGTACATAAATAGGAGGGAGCTCTCCCTCCTGATGTGGAAAAAAATAAAACGTGTACTTATTTACAAATCATACAAAAATGAGTATGTAACAAGTTGTTTGGGTGAACGGAACGAGATTCCTGAACGTAAATATTTAAATAATATCTCTTTACAAGGAATATTATGTTCGAACGAAGTATAGCGTTCTACTTGTCTATAAATGTACGTCGGTATAATAATATTTAGTAATAATATGTACGAGGGCAGGTTTTCGAGCGTTGAAACGTAGCGTTTTCTTGTGACCTTTAATGAAACTATACTTTCGATAAAATTAACTTTTATAATCAAAAAATTATGACTTTTGAATTGCATCTCTTTGCATCTATGTGGCTACGGATGGAACAATGTACTTGTTTTAACATTATTTAAGTGTTAGTGAGTGCAGTTTAATCAGATTAAAATATGAATATTTTTTTTCAACACTTTTCCACAGCTGGTCTAAGGTCTCCCCCACAGCTTTCCACTCTTCCTTGGGTGTTGTCTGCCTTTTCCGGCCATTTATATAACGTAACTTATTTAAAAGCCACTTTAAACAAAACGTCCCAACACGAACCCCCTCGCCGTAAAAAAACAATACAAGTAACATCTAAAGTGAACTAACAACATAACATTACACAAAACGGGAACCGAACTCTTTACACAACAGTCATCGACACATTATTTACAAACGAGAAACATACGTACGACACTAATTCATTATTATTATTATTAATATTAATTAATTATAAATACTTTGACATAACTATGTTTTTTTTGCGATTGTTTTTGTGAGATTATCAAGCGTAAAAAGTTTAAAAAATACATATGTGGCCATAGCGGTGAAAAAAAAAAACCTTAAATTAGAATTCTTAGATGATTACAAAGTTCTGGAACCACAAACTCAATTTATCACTAATATATGGTGAAATTAATGACATAGTTCAAATACCATTACAAACAAAATAGATTTAGGATCTAATAATGACAAAAGTTAAAAAAAACAACTTAGAATACATATCGCTAGTAGATGGAACAGTTGAGTAAGTGGCCATCAATGAATGAAAATGATCTAAGATTCCAAATAGGGATGATAACTTATATTATAAGTGTTTGAACAAATAATGTAATTTCAAAGAAGGCATATAAAATGAGATAATCGAAATAATCTGTAAAATCGATGGAAATATGGAGAAACTACACGCTTTAAAAGTTTTTCGGAGGGATTATTCCCGTCCTTGTCGCGCGGTACGAACCATGTATGCCGCTAGTATGGAGATACATAGTCGTGACGTCACTTTTGAGTACCGTCTTTGTCCAGCAGTTACTTTAAAACTATATTTTTTTAAAGCTTAAACACTTTTTTGATATTTCTTAGGAGTTTAAAAAAAAATGTCATCATCCCTATTCAACTATAGCGCAGGTAAGGAGTAGAACTCCTAGCCAGTTTGTTTATCGGCTGTTACCTGAAAGTCAAGTTCAAATCTCGATTGAATAGGTTCCTTTAGGGCAAGCGTGCACCAGTGCCGGTCAATAAACAATAAAGGTCTATAAACTAGAAAATACTGTTTATTTATTTTTGAGGTGTAATGTCAGTCAACAAAATGCTATGTGTTAATTAAGTCTCTCACAAAAACAATCTACTTTGTCCATGTTCTACAGCGCATCGAGATCATAGCCCCTACACAATCAGTTTAAATATTTCAAAGCCTTCTGCTTACCCCCGCGGGGTGTAGCGCGAGTATAAACTTCATATAACCAAGATGTACTAACTATGGTCAATATACACAAGCTTGTGTCCTTTAAACGTCCACTCCACAATGGCGTGCCTTACTAAAGGTCAGTGGCCGGAAATACATTTCTCTCTAATAATAATAAATATAGAAAAACAAAAATAATAATAGTCTTGTAATAACATTTAAATCAAGTCTTAGACTGATGGAAATTGAAGGAATAATCGCCTTCTTAATCGAGTCGTCATGAAAATGATCGATATTGGTACAGCCGTAGCCGTGAACACACGTCATTCGTTCTACTGTCGCTATATCTTTGGACAGATATACCTCAGTGTTGCTCGATCGTCGCATCTTTTTGTCTTATCGACGTTTCGTCGATGTTTGGTATCGTCGCCGCGTTGTACTGCGGGGTATAAGGGTGGCTGTTCACTGCAGACAGGCTTGCAACTTCTCGATCCACTCCTGCGCAGCGTTCGCGTCGCTCGCGCAGAAGTTGTATGTGCGCCGGCTTGTGCGCAACTGTGGGCAAAATAATTGATAGTCAAACAGAGCAAGGAAAGGATTACTGAGGTCACTTCCATATTTTTCCTTTGTATAGTCTTGTAATCATACTGAGCCGATTGAAAATGATGGCTATTTTACTGTCGTATATAGATGGCCAAAAATATAAATTAAATCAAATGAAAAAATAAAGGATGAAAAAGAAAATGAAATACCCCTTTCGCATACTATCCCTTTTTGCCAATGTACTTACAATTCTTCGTATCAGCACAAAATAGGTCCAATTCGAGTCGGATTCGCGCAGTGAGGGTGACATAATAATCTTTTATTCAGATAGTTAGGTACATTTTGCGAAAGAGACATTCTGACATATGGACGTTTTGCGTCCGATAGTCATTTTGCGATGTGGACATTCTGCGACTGAGTCTCTGAAACAATTACTGCGTTGCGGTGCAGCCGCCGCGGCTCCGAATGTGCGCCGAGCTTAATAGTACATTCACGTTTTACCAGTTATGCGAATGGTAGAACTTGCATTGTTTTAGAATACTTAATTATTTCAATACTTACGTCAAAGAAGGATCTGTCGTCACACTTCTTAGGCGGGCCGGGCGCGGCCGACGCTTGCGTCACTGTTATCACCTCTGCCAGATCTAAAACAATGAAACGCGATTATTATTTTTACATAAAATGTCTTCGACTGTACGGTGACACGGTGTAGTAGAAAGTTAAACAGGGTTATTGGTAGGAGAGGTCATTTGCAAAAAAATGACCCCTGATGACCCCCATACTAATGTCAATCATTTCCGAGTAATTTGACCTTTTATATATTTTTAGCAGTACACAACCTTGAAAATTTATTTAAAAAAAACAAAGCATGTTTTTTTAAATTATTATTATCTGGTTCTTCTTCAATACATAATAATCAACGATAAAATGACATTATCTTTAATAGTTTTATAAATCGTTACAATTTTCTATCATTTTGAGCAGGTTATGACTAAAATAGTCGATTTCTGCAAAAAAACACGAAGTACTTTATCGGCAGAACATTACAAAAACACGTACGACTTCTCACCTATCCAACGAGATACAATAAAATGCCAGATATCTTTAAGAAAATGTAAAATGTGAAATTACTCTAAGACATATAACCAATAACCCTGTAGGTAGATACGGGGCATTATAAATAGGTAGAGTACTTACCAATAAATCCTTTGCAGTGTGAGTCTTCCATCGCATCGTAGTACCGCAGCTGGTGCTTGATAGAGTCCAACACGAACCAACTGTAATAATATAAAGCCATGAACCACGAATCACTGTGTCAATTTCAATATTAAACATTTTCACCGGTTTCCGGAAGACAGGTCAAGTTTCAGTGTGATTACCAGAGATCGGATATTCGGATGCATATTCCCCTAAAGTTGAGATGTTGGCTAATATGAAATGCGCTTTTATACAAAAAAAAACCAGCTAACGTCAGATTTCAGTGACCAAACCGGACCAAATCATGGCGATCGAACGGTAGTGATTAAAGTAGTTGTAGCCGAGGTAATATTTACGCCCAATCAAGATCAATATAGTACTTAATTTAATAAAAAATCATAAATCCTTTTTTTTAAATCGCTTCCGTACTATACACCCGACTCAAACTCAAAGCATTTATTTCAATTAAACCATTTACAGGCACTTTTGAATTGTCAAAGAGTCGGTCAGTTAGTCAGAAAGCTGAAGCTAGTTGTGCATTCCCGATGTGCCTGCTGGCATCTCGGGTTCTTTTTTACAAAAAAAATATTCTAAGATTTCGCTTCTATACTTTCATAGCAAAAAAAATACTTTAGGTAAATATGCATCACCAGAAATCGGATATTCATCCGATCTCTGGTGACTACAATCATAATCTATGTGGTTGTTGTTGCTTTGATCATGAGATTGCCGACCAGATACCTAAAAAAGATTCTGGAAACCAGAGCAGTATTTCATCAATTTACAAGCCGATAAGAGTGTCTTGCAGGTGATTGAACTAAATCTAGTTAAACAAAGTTAACATTATATAAAAAATTATGTAAACTAATAAATTTCATTGGGTTTGGGTAAATATAATATATGACGACGGTTTGTTTTTAATTCAAACTTAAAACTTAAAATTACAGGCACATTTGAATTGTCAAGGGGTCGTTCAGTCAGAAAGATGAAGTTAGTTGCCCATTCCAAAGCGTAGTAGGTACCTATGGAGAAGAACGGGCAAGAAACTCCATGGACACTCTTTTAAATCAAAATATTGTTACAAAATATTGGTTACATCGTTCATGTTGAAATTATGCATGTGAAAACGATGCAGAACGTTAAAATCGTCCGTAATAAAAAAGGCAAAAACAATTCAAATATTAAATAAAATAAAATTTGCCATAGCAGCTAAGAAATGACCAGTCCCTACTGACGGCGCCCTTCAAGAACATTAGGCGTAAATTAGCACCATTCAGCTCAACCATTTTGAAGGGAACTTAACTTAATTTATCTTTAACTTACCGTTGTTTCCATCCCTTGAGCAGTGCTCCTCGCTTGTACAGGTGTCCCTCGTGCGTCCTGTTCTCTGCCACATTGGACGAGAACTGTTCGTAGTACTGTTGCGATGACGACTGCAACGTTGCTACTCCTAGATATAACGTGAAAGATATAAACTCAAACTCAAAGAATTTGATTAAACCAATTACAGATACTTTTGAATTGTCAAGGGGTCCGTCAGTCACAAAGATGAAGATAGTTGCCTATTTCAAAGCGTAGTAGGTTCCTATGGAGATCGGGCATGAAAGTCCGTGGACAAAATTAAATCAAAATATTGTTACAAAATATTGGTTACCTCATTCATGTTGTAATTATACATTTAAAAACGATGTAGAAAGCATGTGAGAATGATGTATAAAGACGTGCCCGTTAAAAGCGCCCGTAATAAGATATTAGTACCATTTAACGCGGATATCACACTATCAAGCGCCACGCTCCGGTGCGGTGCGGGACGCGCCCCCGTGCGTGCTTTCTACATACAAATTCAATTAAAATGCGATTCCGCGTGGCATTTGGCTCCGTTTCCCGCGCCCCGTCGGGAGGCGCGTTGTAGTGTGAGATCCGCCTAAGCCGCATAAGTTCTCAACGTGGGCGATAACGCCCCTCGTGGGAGTTTGAGACTTTCAGGGGGGCTTTTAGAAGACCCAGAGAAAATGAATGGGCGTTGAGATGGTATTTTACGACTATATACTATTCCACAGGGCATGAGAGGTATTAAGGGGTCTGAAAGACTAGCAGGTGATCCCTTCAGTTGACCATTTCAATTTGGCACTCGATGCACAAAACACCTTTTATATGCTATTAAAAACATAGATAAGGCTGCAAGAAAAGATTTGTTACGTGAGTTGATGGATGAGAGCACTGCGCCTGAGGACTGTGTTGCGAACGTGCATACTCACGTTTAAATACAATCGTGGCAATAGCTGTTTCAGATTCGCGACAGATGGTAAGTAACAAAAATTCGGGGGCTCTAGAAAAAAAAAAACTCAACGTGGGCGGTGGGCAAAATAAGGTTGAGAGCCTCTGGACTAAGGGAAGAGTGAGACAGCTCCGAAACAAATACTATTGCAACTAACTGGAGTTGCCTCAATTTATGTATGACACAAAGTTTGAGATGAAATAAATATTTTTGAATGTAGTAATCACAACTTACTGGCTAACCCTTCAAGCAATGTGAGAGATAAATCCAGATGGATTTCGAAGTCTAATCAAATTAATTCTGTTAAATCCGAGTTGAGTCGATCGAGTGAGGGAAGAGAGAGTGCATAAGTGTGTGCGCAGACACAGGTGTCTGCGCACACACTTATGCACTTTATAATATCTCCTGCGCCGAAGGCTAGTCTCCGTTGAGAATGGCCGCCATGACTGAAATATGGTCTGGAGGACTACTAGTATAGTAGATTTATGGAAATCACAGTAGCTAAGAGATTTGGCAGTCGATTTAGATGGAGAGCTTTCATAAATCTAGACGTTATTTACGTCGTTCAAAGTGAATTGGCTAAGTTTAGTTTTTGGTTGATGCATTTTTTTTTTACCCTTTTCTATAGTCATGTGATACCTTTTAAGCTATTTCATAGCTTTTATCGCGGGCTTCGAGCGCGGCGAGCGAATCAAGAAATTCCGTAACGAAAATAAAACCTAACACCCTCCGCCCACACACACAGTGCCCTCTATTTTATTTACTCTGAACTTTTTGAACAGAGCTACAGCTATCATACTTATACCGTGGGAAAGCCCAACAAATTCCCTAAATTTTAGATAGATGTCGTGGTGTTAAATCAGGCATAACAAATATTAAATCTGTGGTTGAAAATGAGAAAAATAGTTTGTTGAACTGTCAGTTCAGTTAATGTCAGTGAGTGTTCAGTGAAATTGTGTTGCGAGAAATACCTCTGGTAAATAATGTTTTTTATGTGAGATTATATACCATTTTGATCGTGATTTTACGTACTTTCGAATGATATATAATACATGTGAATTCCAAGTAGTAAAATAAAAGCTACAAGGTAAAAATATGCTTCATTGCTGTCATAAAAAATAAATAATAATTATAATTGCATAAGTTGATAAAAAATGCTATGCAATAGCTTTACCGCGGCAGTCCCCGAGTGCCGCAGGTTTTTTTTTTTAACTGAATTGAAATTCTAGTTCTAATTCCTTGTCTGTTTAGAGTCAGGTTTTATGAAACATGTCAGTTAGGTTGGTAAATAAGGTTTAAAAAAAAATCTAAATTAGTATTATAAAAAGGTAAAGTTTGTGAGTTTGGATGTACGAGGTAATCCCCAAAACTTCTCATCCGATTTCAAAAATTCTTTCACCAATATTCAGAATGAACCTTTAGGGTGGATAAAGGCTATATAATATTATCCCGTTAAAATAAACAAATTATGCTAGTTTTGTTTTGTGAAGTTGAGTGTCAGCGGTGTTCAGTATGAGGCGCAGCTTACCCGCGGAGAGCGGCGGGCACAGCGCGTCGGCGTCGGGCGGCGGCGGCGCCTTGTACTTGGTGCAGGGCGGCGCCCACGCCTCCGCGCAGCGCTCGTGGCACGCCGCGCCGCAGTCCACGCAGCGCACGCCCGTCTGCGGGGGAACGGTGCCATTATTTGCTGACCTTGCACTCACAGTTTTTCTGTTTAAGACTGAGTAAGTATTTTCTAAAGTAATTTATGATCACTTAACCAACCCCTACGGTAGAAAAAGTGATCATAAATTAGTCACAGCAGGTCCTGACAGTGGTCGCAGCGCGCCGGGGCCGCAGCGGGCGCGGGGGCCCAGCGGTGCGCCGCAAGTGTAACATACCTTGAGCGGTCCCCATAGCAGGTCCTGACAGTGGTCGCAGCGCGCCGGGGCCGCAGCGGGCGCGGGGCCCAGCGGTGCGCCGCAAGTGTAACATACCTTGAGCGGTCCCCATAGCAGGTCCTGACAGTGGTCGCAGCGCGCCGGGGCCGCAGCGGGCGCGGGGGCCCAGCGGTGCGCCGCAAGTGTAACATACCTTGAGCGGTCCCCATAGCAGGTCCTGACAGTGGTCGCAGCGCGCCGGGGCCGCAGCGGGCGCGGGGGCCCAGCGGTGCGCCGCAAGTGTAACATACCTTGAGCGGTCCCCATAGCAGGTCCTGACAGTGGTCGCAGCGCGCCGGGGCCGCAGCGGGCGCGGGGGCCCAGCGGTGCGCGGGCGCGGGCGGCGGGGGCGCGGCGGCGAGGCGGCCCCGCACTAGTACCTCTAGCGTACCGCGCTTGTGCCATGCCAGAGTCGCGCGACGGACCACGCCAGAGGACATTGATGAGTTGCGCTGTAAATACAATATGATATTGTTTAAATAAATTCCTTTTCCGTTCTTCGTCAGAGAAAAACAATATTGGAGATCCCTACTTGTCGTAGTCAGCACGTCTCCTCCACATTAATTATGGAACCCACACTTTGGAACTCCGTGCCCTTCCACCTATAACCCGTCAGCCTTCAAAGAATGACTGACTAGGCATCTTCTGGGCACACTCGCTCCACTGCTTTCCATCAGACGATATTGAGGTCAAGAGTCAAACTCAAAATTGAATATGGCGCCCACGAAATTTTGCTAATTGTTTGGTCATGGGATTTTCATGGTTTTTGAGGGCACTGACAACGAAAATGGGGTCGTTATCAAAATTCAAGGTAGTGCTAAAAAAATAATAAAAAAATAAAAATAAAAACTTTTTATTTCAGACTTAAAGAAATCCATAGATTGTTAGTACAGTAAAACTTACGAACCTAGTGTTAGTAGATAAAAATATTACAAAAAAAAATACTTATTTCCTAATGTGGGTATTAACCCAATGCTGGACGTAACGCGTGTCCAGTCTATCCGCAATAACAGCCAGGATGCCGTTGGTGCTGGCGCGCAACCTGCCGAGCGCCGCGGCGCATCGCTTGCGGAGCACGGCGTGGAAGCCGTCAACGTGTGCGTCCGCGAACATGCCCGACGCACTGCACCAGCGCGGCAGCCCCAACAACGCCCTGAACGCATTGTTATATTGAACGCGCAGGGCGCTGAATGATCTTTGCGTATAATGAGCCCACAAGCAACACGTGTACAGTGAAGAACAATGCGCTCTGAACAGTGCTATTTTCACTTGAGCATTACACCGTTTAAACCTGTGGGCTATCATGTTCGCTCTGATAGACAGCGCCCTACGCTCCCTGGCCATGTCCTCATCATCGCGTAGGAGATCAGTGACTATGTGCCCAAGATATTTAAAACAGTTGACCACTTTCATGGGTGTTCCGTTCAAAGTCACTGGAGGAACCTGATCTGGTGACTTGGTACCTGCTTTAAATACCATGAGCTCACTTTTCGTGACATTATATTTGAGGCCATGACTAGCCGCGTACGTCTCACACACTTTAACTAAATTCCTAATTCCACCAATCGTTGGGCTCAGCAGCACCATGTCGTCTGCATAACTCAGATTATTTACACAGATATTGTCTATGTGACAACCGACATGCATGCTGCTGAGCTCAACGATTAGCGCATTTATAAACAGATTAAACAAAACGGGGGATGATAATCCACCCTGTCTTACTCCACATTGTAGTCCATATGGATCCGATAAGATGCCAGCCCACTTTACATAATTGACCTGACTCTGGTACCAATACTTTAGGATAGCAATCGTCTCACCAGGTAAATTGGTCCCCTTCAGCTTATCCCAGAGCTTATCATAATTAACAAGGTCAAAAGCTTTAGAGAGGTCTAAATAACACGAATAAATGGGCGTTTTCCTACTCGTGTAATACTCAACAGTGTGCTTTAGGCCCAGTATAGCACTCTCTGTAGAAAGTCCAGCGCGAAAACCAAACTGAGCATCATGTAGGTGTATAAACTCTGTTAGCTGAGCCTCAAGCACACTGTCTAGAACCTTTGCAATAACGGTGGCCAGTGAGATCGGCCTATAATTAGATTTGGCCGAGCTATCTCCCGTCTTGTTTTTTATTATGGGAGTAACTATTGTTTTAGTTAGTTCACTAGGTAGGTAGGAGTGTCCAATGCACAAATTAAAAAACATAGATAAAAGTCTAGAGATGTGTGGCCCTGAATTCTGTAGATGTTCGACGCTGAGCCCGTCATGTCCCGGTGATTTCCCACCTTTCATACTTTTCAAAATCTTACGTATGTCCTTAGCACCCACTTTTAGTCTGATGTTTTCACACACGGGGTCAGCGTCCAGCATCCACTCGGAAGTGCCTAACGGGGATTCCACGGTGAAGTGATCTTTAAACATGTTAGCGACCATCTTCGCGTCGGTGACACCCTCAACACTCAAAGGAACGCCAGACCTGACGTTCAATTTATTGGTCTGTTTCCAAAATTCGCGAAACTTATTATTTGAATGCAATGTCGCTAGCCGATCCATCTTTATCTGGTCCTGGTGTTGTTGGCACCATTTAAGCTTAGCCTTGAAAATCTTTCTGCTATGACACATCGCTTCATGAATGAAACCAGCCTTAGGTTTACCAAAAAGTAACCAGTTTTGAAAGTCAAGCCTGGCCACCCCATGAGCTTCGCCAACATACTTATTCCATCCCATAACTTGTTTTTTCCTACCGCTCGTACCAACCCTATAGCTAGACTCTGAAGCCTCACTAAGCGCTGAGACAATATCAGTATACAAATTATCTAAGATATGTCTATGTTCCACAATATTACACCGCTTATCACAACATTCTCCTAATACCATTGGAAAGTCAATTTGTCTTAACAATTTATTGCAAATGTTTGTATACATACCGATTTGTTCAGGTTTTCTATCACCCCAGGTCACTTTACTTTTAGGTACTACTGGAATCACATTTTGAGATGGAAATATACTACACTTAATGGACACAGGATAGTGGTCAGACCAGTACACATTGTAATCAACCCAGACGTCTGTAACAGAGGGCCACGCTGCACTAGTAACAATTATGTGGTCTAACCAACGCCTACAACCATGCGCTTCACTCACAAAAGTGTGCGTATCAGAGTCCACTCCACATTTAACAATGTCAGCACATACCCAATCCAGATCATCACAAAAACTGAGAAGCTCATTATAAAAGTTCTCATTTGGATGAGCATTGAAGTCCCCAAGAATATAGACATAGTCTATACCACATTCTTCAATTATAGCATGTATAGCGCCCATGCATTGGGTTAATTCAGTCATATTTTCCGCACAGTCTGTAGGCATGTATACCGATACACACAGTATGGGACGATCACTAGTCACTATTTTGATCGCACATATCCTAGGGTTGTTACAGTCAATAACCGTTACTGACGGGAACGAACTTTTACGCCACAATATCGCCGTCCCTCCATGAGGTCTGCCACGCAGTATTCCAGCAGATGTGTCCACTGCTGAAGTTCCAGTGTAGCCAAAGTCAGTATTGATACTGCTGAGCCACGGTAAGTCACAAGGCAGTAGCCACGTTTCTTGAAGAGCAATTATGTCTGACACAAGTGTTAGTCGTCTAACATCTTCAATCGATCGCTTAACATTTTTACAATTGAATGTACTGAAGGTACAACTGGTATTGTTGTCATCCATTTATATTATACGATTTGTTGCAAACATTTCCAACCCGTGTATTACTGGTAACCTTCCCAGCATAGTCACGACTAAATTCTACAAAACGTCGATACAGGATGCCATCAGGCCAAAAATTCTCATCCATAAACATGCTCAAACGGGGCCTCGGTACAGAAATCTTAAAGGCATTATAGTCTCTTTGAGACTTCATATTAATCTTTTGTAGGTGTACACGCAACTTTGTCTTACCAAATATATGATCGGAGATGTCACTTTCGGTAGTACTCTTATCCACATTATAAATAAATAAAGGTACCTTAATATCAGCCGCCTTGAATTTTCCTTCCAGTTCAGTGACTGCCGTTCCTTTCAGTCCCACAAACTTATTTTTCGACCGATTTTTCTGAACAAGTGTCCATTCTTCCGAAGGTTCCACCGTCTTCCATTGATTTGGTTTGTTAACTAAGTCAGCAAAAGTCGTCGGTTTCGGTAAAGAATCCATATTTTGTGTCAATACAGTATTTACTTGTAACACGGACGTTTCGGTTTCGTTGTTTACATGCGGGCACATCGCAGTTTTTAATGGCGCATCGACATTCGTGGTATTGAGCGCACATAATGACGCGCACAAAGTACTTTCTACTTGCGCACGGGCCTCGACATAGGCTGTTTTAGACGCGCACTCGTTATCTACAAAATCAACTGACTGCGGGTGGGATGCGGCAGAACCGGTTTCCTTGTATCGCATGTTAACATTACTGTTCTTTGATTCCTTTACTATCGGAATATGAGATCTCTGTTCTAGTGGCGATTGATCTATTCCTGATTTCATGGATACATATTCCAGTCCCATTGGCCCACTGTCAAAGGAATGACTATTAATAAGGTGCGCACCTCTTTTTCTGTTCACATTACTTTCGAAATAATTAACAATCGATGCCTGTTTTAAGTTTTCCACTTCACTTTTCAACGAGTTGAAAGTCTCCATTGACACATACCCCTCTTGCACGTTCTTCAGATCACCACGCAATAGCAGTAGGTCTTTTAAAAGCCGCGTTACATCAACATGATCAAATGTAATGGGAGGTAGTTTGTGCAGATCGCGAGCCACGAATATAGGAATAATTTCAGGATCGGTGCTTTTCAGCAATGTTAACACGTCTTCCAGGTCCCGCTGAGATTTCCCCTCACGCTTGCGAGTTTTCATGCGCAGTGATGTTGGCAATGAATTGAAAAGAAGTTTCTTAGCCTCCTGTATTTCTTTCGCAGAGAAAGCACTTCCACATATTCTCACTAGACTTTCTTCGTCCATAACATCAATTTTATTGCTCACAAATGCTAAAACTTCGTTTATAACGATGTTACACTTGGCACATTTTACAATATCTGACTCCATAGTTCTAGTACACAGAAACACAACCGTACGCTACGGTGCGTCGCGCGGTAATTCTAATAATGCTAATAAAAACTTTCGAATTTTTCGTCATGGGTGTCGTTTTCATGGTTTTCGAGGGCGCTGGCAACGAAAATAAGATCAAAATCAAAATTGAATATATTATTATATCATATAACCATGAAAACACCACCCACGACGAAAAAAAAAAAATGTCAAATTTGACATCACTATCGAGGTCCGTAACGCTTTTTTTTTTTTACGCATTCGCAATTTTTTTTTTCATTTCATTCCTGTTTGGGTCACACGGCACGTCAATACAGTATGTTCATCGACAAGTTTCATAGTACCGGTACATCACGTCGTGATTGCATCAAAAAGGCTTGGAAAGGGTTGTTGCATTTCTTTATTGTCAGAACGCGTTCTGGTTGTTTTCCACACAACAAACAAAAAATGCGCGTTTTAACGCGCACTTCACGATGTGGCTGTTTTGAAAATGCCAGAACTTGTTCTGGCCGTTTTTTGCGGCTTAATGAGCGTTTCCGGTTTTTGAGCCTAACATATACACAAATTATAGGCCTACATAACTTTCATAGAAAAAAGACTTTGGACAGGAGCTGCATACAAAACTATTAGTAAAACAAGTTACTGATCTAAAGTAAGTCTTAGGATCAGTTGCTCGAACGAAAATTATCGCAAAATGAATGTGAAAAACTGTCAAACGCGCATAAACGGCTGCGATTGAAAAATCATTCAACCAATCACAGAAGTTTACGCGCGTTTGAAAATAATCTTATTTATAAAAATCTCGCTAATCACTGATTAACCACTGTTTAGTTTACTCACGAGTTAGCTTTTAATTAATGATTAACTTTTCTTCATTTATAAACGTCCGTTAGCAGGTTATGCGAAACGAAATACAGACGAAATTATGCGTTCGGCTCAGGTTGTAATCAAAATAATCGACTAATTAACATAATGTTAAGAACAAAGTTTTCAAAGTTACGATTTTTGTATCTGTCATGACTTGGACAAAAAGGTAAAAAATTTGAAATGAAAATAAAGTTTATTTCATTGTGTTTATGATTAAGCAATGAAAATAGTACGCTCCAATAATTGAAGTAGACATGAAATAGTAGATTGTTATACGAGGGGCTAAAATGACCCATTATATACAAAGTAGTTTTACTCCCGAGCTTTAGCGAGGGAGTAAATAGAGACCGAGTTATAATAGGTTTTAGCACCGTGTGTTACACTCTATTTTGCACTATGATTGCGAGAAAATAAAATTATCCAATACAATAATCTCTTCTTAAAATCCTCTCTCTCAAAAAATCTAAAACCAATCTCTCTATCTATCTATCTATTCTTTAAATCTTAATTAATTTCTTTAATATTATTACTACCACCTTATTGTAAATACCTACATTCTGAGCAAATAAATATTCAACAACAACAACAATATACAACAATATTAAATAGTTTCCTTTTTTTATTTCTTCTGTAGCCGCAAAGCAATGCACGCGTTCTACCGAAGAGATCGCCGCTTTTAGTTCCATTTTCAAAAATACTCGTAACGTTCTTCTTTTTTTAATGAAACAGTTTATAATATGTCCAGTCTTTATTCATGATTATTATACTTATGAATAAAGACTTTCTCGTTTTTAAAGGCTCGTTGATAACAGACAAAAAGAAAAAAAAAAACTTTTTCCCCTAGTGGAAAATATTATGCCATTTTATACCCACTCTGGTACGCTACAATGACGGAACTTTTGAGCAAGAGGAGTGTAAAAGTATTTACGTCGGAACTTTTAGGCATATCCACTTACTAATGTAAACTGACCAAATGACTGTTAAAGCAGTAGCTGTCTTTTTCTCGTAGGCACTTCAAAATAATTTAATTCTTCTACGTGGTTGTATCGATATCCTTTTTTAATAGGACTCAATTCGACATTAGCAACACGATAACCTTGAAGCACAGAAATCTTATTGAAACGATCAGCTGATTCGAATAAAATCCGCCATCTTGTCTTAGCAAGTTCAGTGCATCGGTGGTGTTTAATTTTGACAGCTAATAATCAACTGCTTGTCGTCCCCATATCGCTAATTAGCGTTTATAAATAAGAATTTTATTAATCAGTTGCTTATCAGTTGATTTAAATGAGGCTAAAGGATAAGGATCGTAGCAGGTGGCGTTCTGTAGTTTCTGCCTACCCCCATGGGAAGAAGGCGTGAGTTTATGTAAATTTAAAAGACGTTTATGAAAAAGACTGTAAACATTTAGTATATAAAGGTAACAATAAAAAAAATACAGATTAGTGAAAGACACTGAGAAAAACAACAACAAAATCGAAAGTTTACCTGCAACTCCAACGTGTTCGGCAGTTCCAGCTGGTCCCACCGCACGCGCCACTTCTGCGGCAGGTGTCCGAGTTCCAGTTCCAACTGGCGGATCCTCTCCAGCAGACCGGAGAAAGAGTCCGGCATACTGCGGGCTATGCTCTCGTACCTGTGATAATAATATTGAATTAAGTTATGACGAATTAATGATGGGTGGATGGTATGATGGATGAATGGAGCGCAGTATTCTAGGCACCAAATTGACAGACCATATTTGAAACACCACACTGCGCTTAAAAACACAGATTACTGACGTTGCTCAAAAAGCCGGTATGCTGAAGTGGGACTGGGCTGGCCACGTCTGCCGTATGCCCAAGGAGCTGTAGGCTAAAACAACTACTACGTGAAGCCCTGACACAACCAGAAGTCGTCGCGGCAGACCCCGTAGAAGATGGCGGGACGAGCTGGAAAAAACAAATGATCAGTGGTCCACTTTAAACCATGATCGATAAAGCTGGAAGTCATGGGGAGAGGCCTTTGCCCAGCAGTGGGATGATGCAGGCTAACAGTAAGTATGTTATGACAGAGTTACAACTAACACTAGAAGATTTGCAGTCTGTAAAGGGCGATGAATCATGGCCGGTCCAAAGTGCGCAGGAGGCTTTGGGAACCAAATGGTGACATGAGGCGAGTGTGAGTGAGAGAATATGCGCGAATGTTAGGAGAGCCTATGTTGAAACCGGTCAGGATTCACCGGCCGTATTGTAGCAGTGGTCGGTGGATCAGACGAGTCCTGGAGTGGAGACCGCGTATCGGCAAGCGTAGTGTGGACACCCCCCAGCGACGATGGACGATAACCTTAAGAAGGTGGCTGGGACAGACTGGATACGGAAGGCGGAGGACAGGGTATTGTGGTGCAGCCTAGGAGAGGCCTATGTCCGCAGTGCACTGCGATAGGCTGAGTTGATTGTAGCAGTGAAGTATGAACATTGTTGGACTTCCATAAACTAGAGTGCTACAAAGATCGTTCAGCGTAATGACAGGAGGGCGTTGTTGGAAAATATTTGTGAAATTGTCACAGACATTGTATTGGCCAAACAAGATGGCGATGTTAGTTCCGATTTTGGCCACGCGCCACAAGAACCTTGTAGCGTTGCAGTGAGAATGATAGATTAAGGGGGATGCGCCAAGGTAGCGCGCGAAATTCAAATTTTCTTACGTTTTTTGCAATTTGCAGGTCAGTATCAGGTTGTATGGTGATTTAAATATGATTCGCGACCGTATCAAATATGGCTTTACAGAATTATAATCATTAGAATCAGCAATACAACTCCATAAGTTAGAATTGCCCTCAAATGTCATGTTTTCATGAAATAGTCATTCAATATAGTGGTATAAGCAGTCTCTATAAGTTCATATTACCCATGAACTTATAGAGACTGCTTATACCACTGGGACTAGAAGCGTGAAATTTTGCATAAGGGTTCCTTATACAGGGTCAAATTAAATTAGCTAGCGAAACTCCGCAGACAAGATGGGTATCGATATTTAAATACGATAAAATCTGTGAAGTTCTACGTAAAATAAATTGCTTTTTAAACTGATATTTCAATTGAATACAGTAAATGCGGTCGATGACCCCACAAAATAAATCATAATTATTTATTTATTTTTGCTTTATCATGTTTAGATATCGATACCCATCACGTGTGCGGAGTTTCGCTAGCTAATTTAATTTGACCCTGTATTTTGAAAATGAGTACGGGGGAAGGATTTTTTTTAAATTCATACCATATTTTTTGTTATTTTTTTGGGTGGGACATCAAAAATAAAAACCGCCAAGGGTATTAAATAGGAGATGAAGGTTTGTATGGAAGAACGTAATTTTTTCCTAGCTTATCTAATACATAAAAATCTCGTGTCACAGTGTTTGTTATCGAACTCCTCCGGAACGGCTTGACCGATTTTTATGATTTTTTTTTGTGTATATTTGGTAGGTCTGAGAATAGTTCGAAAAGTATATTTTATACCGCAGCGGATGAAACCGCGGGGCGCAGCTAGTATCTAATAAAAGTCTACTGAAATCTTGGTGTAAATTGATATTTATGCATTATTCAAATGGTTTTAAAAAAGGTTCAGTATTCTTACCCAGCGGTGACAACTCTTCGCTGGGGGTGCCTAGTCTCTGGTTCAGAGGGAGCCAACACTTCAAGGTCATAGGGCGCTCCGTGGGATAGTTCTTCGCTGGTGTAGTACTGCCATACTTCTAGTGCGCTGATTGTTGAGACTGGACGGAGTACCTGCAGTAAATAACATTGTTTTAATGATAATGAGGAGACGGAAGCAACATTTACAGTAAAAGATAGACAATTAACTGGTTATAACCATTTTTTTTAAAGAGTAATTTTAGGGATTCTTGTCAATTCGTCTTCATACAAAAATACAAAACTACCTTTGGGAACAGAGAACTAGAATCAATTCTCCTTTTATTTGTAACTTGCAACATTCAAGTGACTTTTAATAATAATAATCATTTTATTTCAGGAAATTATTCCCATATTCGCATTACAAATTACATAGAAAAATATACTTATGGATTCATTACTTATACAAAAAATAAATTAAATTAAATTAAAAATTAAATCATTAAAACAAAAATTAAAAAATTACACATTAAAATCATTGTATTCAAAACAAAATTTACGTTGCATTAGGTTAAAATAAATTCGATTACATTTACTTATACTGGCAATGCAATAATCACATAATAAATGGTGACAAACTGGCATGCAGGTGCATCCACCTCTCCAACACCACCGAGTCCCACCGCTCGGACAATACGCTCAGACTTAGTAGCGAGGCGCTCCGCTTCCTAATAATAGCATAGAAGCCATCGGTTTGCGCCTGCGCGAACATCGTGGAAGCGCTACAAAACCGAGGCAGCCCCAGCAGCACCCTAAACGAATTGTTATACTGTACGCGCATGGCACTGTATGCTCGCTGCACATAGTTGGCCCATAGGCTGCACGTATAAAAAGACTGACAATAGGTGGTTTAATGGTCTAATTGAAATAATTATAAGATTTAATTTTGATTATTAGTGTATCCTAGAAAATAAATTCTAATAAAACGGGTTCAGATTGTTGTAATGCAATATTAAATGTAACAAAGCAAGTAGACAAATGTGTTTCAACGTGAGTATTAAGCTAAAGTTTCTTAGAAGAGCGTTTCAGTCATATTTATAACGGATATCATGAAAATCTGTAATTTTCACCAGTATTTGACATTCAAGGTGTCAAAAACTGCTCTGTATGTAGACATTACAGACGCATGTGGCGGCTACGGCTCTGCTAAGAAACCATAGCTTTAAATTTCATGTTAGAGCTTGTCCACTCTGAAATGACGAGCCCACTACTTAACTATAGTCTATTCGCGTAAAGAAAATAGTGACCCACCAGTGCAACAACAAAGTAAAGGCGTATTCATACTGGGGTAAAAATTAAACCATTAATATTAAAGCAGGCTTTTAATTACACAGTATTTCCAAATATTAATATTAAGTAATTATTTTAAAATTTAATCAGAATCTTCGGAATTTTCATCAACATTTATAATAAAAGAATCCTGTTCTGCGAGTTCTATAACATTGTCGGTCCGCTTTTATTTTTACGAATAGGTGAGGTATTCATTTTTAAAATGGACAGAAGACGCGTCTGTACCGTGTGAAGGGCTTACTTCAACTGGTCAATGTGAACACGGCTTTCTAATCTAATTGGTCAAGGGGCGTGGGTAAGCTGAGTGACAACGATGAGTCTCTATTTACCCTCCAAAATAAGCTAATACGAATAATTGTAATTATAGAACCAACAGATAGTTGCAAGCCTTACTTCCAGAAACACAAGATTCTCACCTTAGTCAGTATTTATATTTTGGACTAGTTCGCAAATATCCAGATTCTTACAATACACGGGGAGACATACATACTAATTATCCATTGCGCCATAAGAACAGACTAAACTTGCCCCCCTCCCGCCTGAAGTCACACTCATCTAGTCCATATTCAATGTCAATAAAAATATATAATAAATTACCAGAGGACATAAAAAAAAAAAACCAGTAAATATTTAAATAAATTAAAGCAATACTTAATTGAAAAAAGCTATTACACGGTACAAGAATATTTAACGAATAAATACAATAATAATACATAATTACAAATAACAGATATATAATAAGTAAAATAACAAAAATAAACCATATTAAATACATAATAAATACTACACTAAAATCAATGAACAAATTTAAAGGGAGTAAACAAATAAACATTATTTAAATTGTATAATAAAATAAATAATAAATTAATTGATAGATTTGCATACATAAAATTAAAAGAATAAGTAAATGAATGGAAATATAAAATACTTAATAGGATATTAAATAATTCAAAATTATTAACATGGAAAATTAATAAAGCGTTCTTCCTCTCTCAACTTTAAAAATTTGCTGTGCCCGACAGGGTCCATAATTGTTTCTATTATATTCCATTTACCACCTGTAAGTGTACATTATGGATTGCAATAAACGATTTTAGTCACTATTTTCTTAACGCGAATAGACTATAGTTGATTTAGATGTGTGAGTGCAAATATTAATAACGACACTTCATCTGTGTGGGAGCGTCTACTGTTCCGTGAACAGTCGATCTGTATGCGAACATCGCCGTCGACTAGTCTCGTGATAAATCTGACAATGCTCTCTGTATGGAGTAGCGCTGGCGCATGATATGGAACAAGATGTCCGCTCTCTCGCGCGTTCTAGACAATTATGACTAGTTGGACAACAAATCCTGTGCTCCTAAGTTGGGAGTATAACCGGCAACTGAATCCAATAACAATGGTGTTTTTATGACTTTTGAGTCCATATTTGAAATGTGCTTGTGTGCGTAAATGCGGTAGTGGGGCGCGTCATTTCAGGGTGGACAAGCTCTACGTTTCACCAATCTGTACCGTGATAAGAATCAGCACTTTGACTATCCCGTGTTTTAGCTTGTAAAATGGTAAACATAAACTCCCCAGCGAAATCCCCATTGACAAGCAGTTTATTTGAATTGAATCTTTTTAACCGACGAAAAAAAAAGGAGGTTCTCAAGTCGCCCCGTATATATATATATTTTTTTTTATGTATGACCACGCATAACTTTTTACCGAGTAGTCCGATTTTAATGATTCTTTTTTTAATGGAAAGAGTATACCCCAAAGTTGTTAACATTTACTAATGCCATGTTTATCCACAATCTTCTCACCAATGTGTTTTCTGTTTTACATGGAGGTTCCACCACCATTTTGTGAGTTTCATTTGTACAGAATAAAATATTTTTCTTACTTTTCTGTCAGTTTAAGATTGATAAAAATCATTAAAAATCTCCAATCCACCATTAATTACTCGACGCCTAAGTATGATTATTGATTCTTTCAGTTAGAAACTACTTAAAAGAAAATAAGAATTTGATAACAAAACTCACCGGATTATCCAAATCAGGCGTATACAGGAAATTATAGAAGACGGGCGCCTTCTGATGGTGTCTGTCGATGTAGTCGAACAGCGAGTGTCCCAGCGTGGGGGCCCGGGGGCCTGACGCGCCGGGGCCCGGGGCCTCCTCCTCCGACCCTGCGCCTGCCTCGCCGCCCGCACCGTATAGGTACATCTAAAGCAAGAAACTTCATTAGACAAACGTTTACAACTATTATTTCACTTTAGCATAAACCACGATCCTACTTTTAATAGCCACTTTGAAATCAGGCACTCGTCAAAACAGCAATAAGATGACGCAATCAACAATTAATTCTTATTTCTTCCTGGCCATCTGGTTTTTTATATCTAAAGGCCTTGGTTTTGGTCACCCCGCCTCGGTCCTGTTTATACTTCTTTATTTCAATCACAATTAGGATCAGACAGCGAATGCCCTGATAACTTTCAGGGTATTCGCATTTCTGAAATTACGTGTTATACACATACCCCCTTACTAATAAACGCTGTGTTAAGTTGTCATGAATAACGTCATATTAACCACACATTTTTGATGTAGCTTATTATAACTCTATACATGGTGGCAGGGACATGAAGCGCAAACTGAAACCACGAATTCAGCACATGATTCCAGCGTAGAAACATATCGTCAGTTATCAGAAAAAAAAAACTACTTGTAGCGGTATCAACATCGCCACATGCGAGCTACACGTCATAATGACGTCACGCAAATCCTGCATCGCGCAAGCAGAGTTTACCGCGCGACTAGCATATATACAACGTCCCGACATCAACCGTCGGGCAGTTGCCCACCAGACACAACACCCGTCTGGTCGGAGGATCCTCCCTTTTCCGTAGAGTGTGAGAGAACTTTACACCCTGTTCCTCATACCTCTATATACTGTTTCATAGAAAAGTGCAATAACTACGCGCTCAAAAATTATGGAACAGCTAATTATTTTATTAATAACTGACGAAAATTTTCAACGCAGGGGTTCAGAACAAGAGGACACGTTGCGCTACCCCAAATAATTTGGGATAAGTGCAGGAGGAAGACGATGATGAAGCTTGTGACGACTTTAAATAATGATTAATTAGAAATAGGATTACAGTTTTAAATAAAAAATACTTTCGACGCCTACTTACCATTCTATTAGTATCAGCTCGTTTATCATCAGCGGCAGTGATCCCCAACTCTGCCCTCTGAGCCTCATTGTCCAATAGGAACGTCCTAAAGCGACACGACACGCTGTGGTACGCCACGAAACGCAGGTAGTACTCGTTGAACTCGAAGGCTAGAGGAAACTGTTTCTGGAGCTGAAACGAACAAAAAAATATATAGTCGAAGAAAATTGCTAGGTCATAATTACAGGTAATAAAGCAGCTAAAATACTTTAAGGTTTGTTGACTTATATTTAGTACCTGGTTTAAGAGTTTTGGGTTATCGAATTGCTAACTCATTATTACAATGAGGGCTACCACGGTTGAGTTCGCCGCTAGAGGCGCTAGTGTAGAGTAAGGTCTCTAGATGTCAAATGTACTGAACATTCACTGTTTGCAGGATTTTTTATCATGGATTTTAACTAATGATTCATAATTGTTGTAATGGTTGTGCAATTCCTGATTAACTATAGCTTAAAATTTTAATTTAAAAGTTAGGATCTAATTTGGTAGCACTTAAAGGAAGAATAATATTTTTTAGGTTCAGGCTTGCCAGTTTTAGGAACATTATAATCTAAAAATTCATTTGAAGTTTTAAAATGCAATAAAATAAACATATTATGAATTTATGTGTGCTTAAACAAATCGAAAACCTCAAATAAAAGTACTGACAGGACCTTACTCGCCAGTGGCGCCAACTGGTGAGCACAAAAACGATAGCCCCCATTACCAAGACCCTCAGAAGGTTATTTAATGTCAACTTGACAGACCAATTTCACTAAAGCATGGGGGCCCTAAGAATCAAGTGTTGTCGGCTGTTATAATACTTGAGTAGGCTTTCTTAGAAAACCCAAGCCTTACAACGGCAATTCTAACAGTGAGCCGATGAAAATAAAGAAACTTTCGTAACGCAAAAGAGTTCTGTAAAATAAGAAAATCGAAAGCAGCGAAAATTATTCGACTAATAATGAGCGAAGCTGAATATTTGACCCAATCGAAGGTAGCTTAGGTAATTAGGGCCCAAATCACAACCGCTTGCAGAGCAGTTTAAGCGCAAGGTAGGTCACGGTGATAGTAATGCCGAGAACAGACTTATTACACGTCATGCCACGCGACATCAGTGTATCGTGCTCATTAGTCACATTTCATATCGGGAAGCAACGTTCTGTCATTTGGCCAATGAAAACGCGTGTGGTTGCGTTGGGTGTTCCATATGTGCTGTGGTCTTAATCCATGCTGCGCACATGATTCAAAAACGCTTGAGACTTCACTTTTTGTTAAATATTGATTGGCTATAAGAGTGCATGGTAATCCAGTCTTTACCTGATGCACAGCATCCAGGAACATGAGGAAGGTAGGCGTGAAGCCCTGTTGCGGAGTGGCTCCGATGTTGGACCGTTGCTGGAACTTGTGGCCTAATGCTAGCCACTCCTTCTCCACCAGGATACGGAATCCTTCCAATGTTCGGTAGTAAGGTTCCAGGCAGATTTGCGCTAGTGATGATATCTGGAATAAATAAGGTAGAATATTATTTGCCAGGATGAAATTGAATAGGTGCGCCAAATTAAAATATATAATTCAACGTGTTATATAGAAAATATAGAGCATGTCATTCGGCCGAGAGAAAGGAAGGATACACATACGTGCGCATAGGCAAGTGATTTGGCAACGTCGACGCGCGTTCTTTTTTTCGTAGGAACGGTCAAAATTAGAACTTGCTTCATGTTGTGAACTCTGTGATGAATGGATCGCTCGTTGGGCGCGCGCTAAAATTGGTACTTTAATTTTCTTTTGGTATTTTGTTTTTCTGGTTCGGGGATAACTCGTGTCTTCTTGAGGGCAATAACTTAGTTTGCACTATCTAAGACGATAATAACACGATTTTTTTTCAAGAATTTCGTTTTGGGAAGTAACAATTTATAATGATCATGTAACAATTACTGAACCTCTTATTTGGAGTTGGTGCAAGTTTTCGATTTCATCCTAATGCATTTGGTCTGATTTTAAGGTTCAAAATAGTCGCTCACCTTGGTCACATAACGTGAGTAACGTAACCTATAAATAACGGCTTCATTCTAGCTCGAAACAGTTGGGTAATCACGAAACAAATACGTGAGTAAAAACTAATATTATTTGAAATCAATGAATATGTCTTACAAAAGTTATAAATTATTACAATTTAATGCACTATAGCATATATTTTTACCGACACATTTATTAGTTTTAAGACTCAAAACGAAAGTGTATTAACGTTTTTTGACGCCCAAGATATAGGATTTTCCTAGTTTGGGGGGCGGGGTACCTACTTTTATTGGACTTTCGACCTCTATCTACCTTTTGTACCCAATCTTTATAATTCTACTTAAGTATTTATTTTTTATTTTTACCATTCTGTAAACTTTTTGTCAAAGATTATGTTTTAGTGAATAAAAAGATAATTATTATTATTTTATTTTTATGTTAACATATCTTGGGTTACTGGGGTCCCGGAACTTCAGTATATCTGCTGATTTACCTGTGCCGTAGCATCCCACCCATCTTCTAAGGACAGTAGCACGGATGATCCCTGCAGGTCCAAGAGATCTACCACTGCACCTGATAGTTGGAACAACTGCCGCAGCTGCCACAGCCAGCCTGATTCCTCAATTAGCCTGAAAAGTGAAAGTATTGTTTCAGATTGGTTTTAGTTTTAAAATTCTGATTGAAAACCTAACCAGAATCATCGTACTTGCGATTAAATGAACTACATACGGGTTCATATAAATTAAAATCGAAATAATAGAAGTAAAAGTGCATAGAATTACAAGACGATTTTGACGACATAAAGGATTCGGATATTTATATCATAATATAGGTTATATAAGAGTCCCTTATTGATCATTGATCCTGATTCATTTATCTAACAATTCGATTCATGTTCAAATCAATAGCTTAGTGATTCTACTCATATGAAATTACAATTTTTAAATCTAAATACCCCTATCTCCATGACACCTAACGCCTGTTCGGGATATATCATCTCCTCTCCAGTTAGAGGAGAGTGGCCCTTATCCTTCTTTATTTAAAGCCTATTTCAATTTGCCACAATGTAAAACTGTCATCCTTACCTAAGGAATCCAGGATGGTCAGTCGCCGGTGGCGCAGAAGGCACGGCGGCCCTCATCAGCTTCTTGAAGGCGTGTTTAGTGGCGCGCGCGTCGGGGTACTCGGCCGGCACCAGCTCGGCGCCCGCGCAGCTGCAGGCCGCGCCGCCCTTGTCGCACACCACGTACAGCGACGCGCGCCGCCCCGCGCCGCCCGCCTCGCCGCACACTGCGGGGTTACATTAGACAAACTTACAAATACAACTAATTTAAATGTGGATATTTCTATTCATACAAGGACGTGTTGTAATACATTACAGTAAAATCAATAATAGATCGTTAAAAAAAGAGTTGTATGCAGGAAACATAATTATTATGGTTGGTTGTAAGTTGTGTGTTATCGGGGATTTTATTTCAAACTAGGTTCTGCCCGCTACTTCTTCCGCGCGAATTAACATAAAACATATATTATCTTAGGGTACTCGGCAATAGTAAAGCTTCTTAAGAGTGAAAGAAATCGGATCAAAACCATAATTGCATAACACTCTATCAATCACAATCTGAATCATTTTGAAAAGTATTGGTAATCCATTGCTTCATATGTTCGAATAAATTGTCTGCTCAACAACGTAAATAACGCGATGAATGTTATTGAACTGTCAAAATGAAAGCTATTCCTACTGTTACTGTGTTACGAAATTACCCCACAGTACTTCCAGAGATTACTTTTTACAAACATGTAAACTCACAATTTTACCTCTTTATAACATTAGTAAAAGTAAACGACTATCATGTTACATATAAAAGCGGCCATGTCGTTCAACATTGCCTCGTCATTTGACGTAGTACAGTCAGTGACCTGTATAACCCGACCCCTCTTCCCTTCTTCTTATTTGTAAGAGGGGTCAGGTAATGCAGAGCACTGACCGTACCTTTCCTAACGTGAGCAGAGTTTCAAAGTAGGATTTAGTTACAGCCTCGTGTAGCACAATGACACTAATAACGAAACATGTATAAACAGCTTTTGTTTCGAAGAAATCTTGTGTTTGATTTTTCGGGGAAATTTGGCAAAAAATGTTTGACTAATATACATAACATCACGCCTATAATTCCAGAAGGGTTAGGCAGAGGTGTACTTATAGTATACCCACATTTCGTCAGTTATGTTTAAGTACCACGTAATAGGGGGCGAGCGTTTTGCCATCAACTGGGCACAAATCCAGACTCCAGTCTGCTACTGAGATATTCATTTTGCACGACTCATGATGCGAAGCATCAGAGAGTGCTTTACGATCGAAATATTTTTTTCGCCTCATTTTGGCGGCTATTTTTATTATTATAGCCTTGTTAGTTCACGGAATCAAGATATTTTGCATACTATTGTCGAGATAATTTAATGGAGATTAATTTCATACCTTTAAAAAATTGATTTACTGCAATAGAATTGGAAAAAAACACCAAAATAGGTAAAAAAAAAAACCTGTCCGTCATGTGTGAAACCCGGAAACACTGTAACTTGTGAAAAAATCCATTATTTGAGTTAATTAAAAAAAAAAAAAAAACTAATCGACAATTGTAGGTCACTGAATGCGAATGATTAATTAATTCAGTGTCGTTTAATTGCAATTAATAAAAAAAACGAAAACTACAAGACTGTACATCTATATATATACATGTAAAATTAACATGGATGGTGATCTCTAGATATTATGTACATTTATTCCACCAGGGGCGCTTGTGCAGTACCTTCTTCCTACTACAGCTGTTTTTTCGGCAATTAATTTTGAACGACTTAAGTTTTTTTTTTTTTATATTTCATAATTAAATGAGCATTATGAGTCGTGCACTTTTGGATTTTCCAATTTTTTTGTACATATTACATAAAGGGTTGTAGGGACATGGACGCGCAGCCTGCTATCATGGACTCAGTACATGATTCGGAACCCCACCCGTTGAAATTTTTCGACAGTTACTTTAAAAAAAAAAGCAGCTGTTCCATACATTTTGAAAGCGTAGGTATTGCACTTTTCTATGAAACAGCAGTTTTTTTTTGTATTCTTTGATACATTTGTACGGTCTAGAATCTATGCTGAATTCATGGTTACGGTTTGAGCGTCGACGTCCCTGCCACCGTGTATTGAGATAGACCCAGCAGCTTAAGCTGTCTGTTGGCGGTTAGTGAACGAATAAATTTAACATTTTTATTAAGTAGGTCTGTGGTGATAATGTGATCCAAAGTGGCAAAGACCAACCCCATAGATCCATAACGTTGCATCTGGTCACCAACTTGAGGTGAGAACTGGCAAATTTCTAAATAGCTAATATTCGTCAGAGCAAGTACGTCTTTCGGTATTGCCACGGTGTACTATGGTGTGTACTCACCCGAGTCCGCGTCGGCAGTGGACAACCTCTGTCGCGGCGCGTACAGGTCCAAATGCGAAGGTTGTCGGCGGTCCTTGAGCGAGCCCCAGCGCCCAAAGTGGCGCGCCGTGCTCGACACTCCGCCCTTGCCGCCGCTGTTGCGACCCAACACGCTGATACGTAAGTGACGTGTTACTTGGCTTACAAACTACACGGGAATTGGGCTAAACCTTCAACGTAAAATGTTCAGAAATCATGCTGACAATTCGTGGAGCTCAATAATCGTTAATCCTATATTAATCGGCAACGGTAGCCGTATAAGGCTGCAATTAAACACGATCGCGTGTCATTTATTTATTTTATATTTAAAGGCGCGCCTAAAATGGCAATAAAACATGCTGACAGGTTGTAGTCCGCAGGATCATTAATGCTGACCGAAAACAACACGTTTCTGTGTTTATATTATCGGCGCGTGCACTAATGTTGAACTGTATTACCACAAAACAGAATTAAACAATATGGAGGCGATGGGGGAACGCGTATAAGCATGCGTACCACAGATCTCGCCAGTCAACAGTCGACCAATGACAGTAAGGACATGATTGCATACCTATCGCATGCGCTCTCTATACCCCAAACACGTTTGTGTGCGTGAACCAGCGGCACACTTAATACAACATGTCCCGGAATTAACGCACACCACCAAGCACACCAATTGGAATATTATGTTATAATCATAATACATCCACTGAATTTTTACTATTATGTGTAAAACATTGTTTATTTATTAAATTAGTTAGATTGATTGTGGGAGAAAATTGTGCTCACATTACAAATCTACGCACGCGTCTAGTAGTAGGTACTTCGTCCATTTTGGTTTGTGTTGACTTGTACAGCGCAAGTGTGACTGTAATTTAAGTAGTTTAAATCATATTTGAAAAAAAATGTACCTAAGTACCTATATTAAAAATGACAGAAATCGATTCAGTAACCGATTCTGAAAAAACTACTTTCATAAAGCGCATTAATTCTGTTAAGTTACTCTACTATCTGAGCAGTAATGGCCCGGTGGTAACGGCCTCGATTTCTTGTAGGTCGTGGGTTCGAAGTTTCGAACCCAGACAGGCGCTTTACACTCTTTAGAGCGTATTGCCAATCTATGTACACGTGTGCCCTATGGGTCAACTATACAAAAAGCTCGTACAATGCTCTGCGAGTCCAATACAATAATGCCTTCAGAGTTATGTTGGGGCTGCCGCGCTTTTGCAGTGCATCGGGGATGTTCGCGGAGAATGGCGTGCCAGATTTTTACGCACTGATGCGGACACGGATAGCATCCCTGATGCGGCGAGTGCGCGACAGCTCCAACAACTTGGTAGCTATAGTAGCCGACAGGATGGACAGTCCAATTATGTGGCAATGGATGACCACTCATCGTGCGTCATTCCATTATTTAAAATAAGTTGTTTTGTTGTATTTTTTGTATAGGTATGTGTTTTCATGTATGTGTGTATGTTTTGTGTATAAAATTGTAATGTGTGTGTTTTTTTTTTTTTATGGACTTATGGTCTGAAATAAATTTTTTATTATTATTATTATTATTTTACTATGTGTAATTTATTTTTATCATCGCTGCTCTCATAACGGTGAAGAAAAACATCGTGGTTGTCCAAGAACGCGGAGACATGTGACATCTACCAACCCGCACTGGGCCCGCGTGGTAGATTACAGCCCACTCCCTTTCACAGAATTTCACAGAGAGGTGGCCTTTGTCCCAGCAGTGGGTAAATTATAGGCCAATTGAGGCCTATAAAATTAAAGGCAGCTAAACGCCATAAAGTCGTAAAATGAGTTTAGGTAGTTGGACACGCTTTGGTGTATTAATTTTTACAAAAAAATGCAGCTAAGTCCCTAGCAAAGCCAGTTAAAAAAAAAAAAAATAGAGTTGCTACCTAGACAAAAATATTAGTTTTGGTTGCTTCCTGAACATTTCACAAACTTGGATTTAGCTAACTTTGATTTTATAGGCCTCAATTATGCTATGCTCTACTATCAGTAGCCATTACGAAAACAGACTTACCACACTTCTGTAAAAATACCAATAGGGTACCATGCGCTTGATTTTGGAGAAAAGGGAACTATTTTTAAAAAAATACTATCAAAATTCATTATTCAACATCGAGCTCCAAACACGCTCCCTCTCTCCCCCCCCTTTATGCCATACTGCTAATATAATAGTACTCACCCAAGTGTCCCGGCCGCTTTAGTCAGCAAGGGAGTATGTGTAGCCTGTTGATCTTCACAACAGAGCAGCAACGAGTCTAGACTCAAACTGGAGTCCTCAAGGTCGCCGCGCGATGCTGGTGTGCACGCTACCAATGTTGCTAGATAACGCTCCTGTGATAGACAAGAAAAATATTTCTTTAGTTTATTACTCTTTCATGCGGTTGTGATGGCTGTTCCTTCCACGAAAGAACAGGATTTACGAGAACTATTTTCAAATTCATACTTGTCCCGTTTGGAGGAAACCGCAGATAATATCCTTTTTAATTGTCATTCGAATCGTGGCAGTAATTACACATAATATTATCACGCCTGTAATCCCTGAAGGGTAAGGCAGAGGTGTACCTATAGTACACCCACACTTCGCCAGTTATGTTTTAAGTACTATGTAATAGGGGGCGAGCCTTTTGCTATCAACCGGGCATAAATCTAGACTCCGGGCTGCTACTGAAAAATTCCAGATGGGAAACCCCAATTACGCTTTGCCCTACCCGGGAATTGAACCCAGGATCTCATGCAGTAAGTAAATAGTCGGTAAAATTTTAGTTTAACGTGTAGCGGTATCTACAACGCCACATGCGAGCTACGGGTCACACTGACGTCACGCAAAATCCTGCACCGCGCAAGCAGAGTTTACCGCGCAAGTAGCATATATCATATCATATATATACATATATATATATACAACGTTCCGACATCAAACGTCAGGCAGTAGCCCACCAGACACGACAACCGTCTGGTCGGAGGATCCTCCCTTTTCTATGGAGGTATGAGCGAACTTTACACCCTGTTCCTCATACCTCTCTAGACGCACAATTCCGGTAAAAAGAAAAAAAAGGACCGCGACTGTATTAAGTGTAACGTGAACACGTAGGTTTCGTATGTGCATTAAAATGTTTGTTATCTGTAATTTATAATATAATAAATTAACGTATTGGATTCTTCTTTTTGGCGTATCGATGGCAAAGAGTATACATTAAAACTTTGGCCCAAAATTGAGCTGCGCAAACTCCGCTTACTGACGCAGTCATAAGGTCCTCAAGGGTACAGGTGACAAGACAAGCAGCGCAGGATTGAAGGTGACCCACTGTGTGCGGGGAGGTGCCGCATACGCACTCGACATCTGAGCCCTCCATGGAGCCCCACCTGTGGAGATTGTCTTTGCTCCGGCCGACTTGGGTTCGAAGTCTTTTCAAGTCGGTCATGGTAACGCTTGCCCTGGTGGAAGACTCTCAGGTGGTTCGATAAAATTGTCAGAGGTTTAAACAGCTCCTGCCAGAAATTGCATCTTGTTGTGGAGGTGTTGCTACTGGCTGGGCTAGCAGGACCCACGCACCCAAGAAAACTTTTGACGTATTGTTTTGAGAACTTATTAATTAACAGACAGTACTATTCATATTTTGGGGTGCTTTTTCGGGTTACTAATGCACGTTCCTCTCGTCTCTGGAAATGGGTATAATACTGTAAGAGACCTAAATGTTGTTTTGAGCAGTCATATAACTACATTTTCTACATTCTGTGACATCGTAATGTGTAACTGTTTATTTTCCCAAATAAATAAAATAAAATAATCTTGTGAGAGCACAATGGCTAAAATATACCTGTTCTAAGCTGGACGTGGTTTCCGTCCCGCTCTGCGTATTTCCAGGAGTTTGGTGACTCGATTTCAGCATACCCATCACGCCCTTGTGGTGGGGAGCGGCTGATCTGTGACAAAATAATAATGGATATAACTTATAAACCTTCAATTCTCTTTTTTTTTAAAACACTGTCTGATCTACGAACCTTTTCAACTAAGAATGTGCGAGAAAGCGCAATTTGATAAAGATGAGTTAGGATACTAAGAGAAGCTATTCAACAAGATGGGCTTCACACATCCTCAGCTTAACATCCTCTCACATCCCTGGTAAAAAGGCAGCCTTAGAAGATACCATAATCAGCCAAAAACCTTCCCACTGTTGGGACACAGATCTCCCTTCTGTGAGAGGGAGTGGGCTGTAAACCACCACGCGGGCCCAGTGCGGGTTGGTAGATGTCACATGTCTTCGATTTTTTGATTCTGGGACATGCCGGTTTCCTCACGATGTTTTCCTTCACCGTTTTGAGAGCAGTGGTGATGAAATAAATAACACAAAGTAAAGCGCCTGCCTGGGTTCGAACACATAACCTACAACTGTGAAATCGGGGCCGTTACCACTGGACCACCACTGTTCGCAACGACCTTTACCACTACTAATATAATTGACTGACTCTCGGACCCTGCAGAAGCGTTGCCCATCAGTTGGTCATTCAAATCAGTGAATAAGCTACAGTACTGATAAAGAAAGAAAAATAATTTGTATTAGAGATTTTGCAAAAGTAAAGTAAAATCAATAATTTCAACATTATTATTATTAGAGATTTAATAACATGAATAATAATAATTAATTATTGCATCTTACCTAGATAGTAACGCATGTGTCCTTGGATGTCTCCAGGTGATGACTGGCAGCCGTCCTTGTCGGTAGCAGCGCGATATTCTACGTAACGAGTCGTCGCCGAAGCTCTCTGGTACTGGAATTACTGCTGGGTAACTGGACGGACAAAAATACTAATTGTTAACTCAAATTAACATGTTTTGTATATTTTTAATAATTGTTAGCTGTAAGTTTTGAGTTTAATAATTGTATCATATTTTATCTGTATTTTGTATAGAAACTTTAATTCATTGCTTGCAACACTAGTTCAATAATTGATTGTAAATCTACGTGGTTGGGGGCATTCTCACTCTCTCAGATTTCAAGAACTGTTAAACGCACGTCTTTTTGTATCATTATTCATTTATTTAAATGCATGTGGAATTATTATACAGTATTCTAAAAACTATAGCAGATAGTATCGACTCTCCGATTATTAAAAGTTTTGTGAGAACGACAATCACAAAACATTAATTGGGAGTATCCTTTTCACAATTTTAACTATTATATCTTCTCTATTGTACTGTAATACTAACACTAGTAATAAGTTTTATTATTGTTTACTAACACGATGGATCATTGTTGTCCGATAAATAAAGAATAATAATATTGTTAGGTTTACGGTCAATTGTGTATGGTTAATACATTTCCTCAAGTAAACAAGTGCAATCATCAACCTTTTTCATTTGCCTACCAATGTTCACAATCCACATTCCGGTTGCGAATCGAACCCGCCACCCGGAGTGAACACCAATATTTGTTTATTTTACATATTCAATATTACGACAGTAGCTTATATTAATAACTATAGCCCGCATTTAAAACTAGCAACGCTCAGGGATGGTCAATACGTTGAACACCGCAGACATCCAAGTTTAAATTCATGTGACATACAATGTGTCAGGCATCTAAACCACACACAAAAAAACAGTTGCTTAGAGATAGGTATAGTATACGTTTTTTTTTTATTTAACCGTGATTTGGTATCGATAACCGTCACGTATGTGAAGTATCGCCAGTTACAATTAATTTGACAGTGTATATGGGTTTTTTTTTTTCTAGAATGACTTACCTCCTACACAGCGTGTAGACAGCGTTGGCGTGTGCTAGTCGGAAGGGCGGCTGCGCCAGGCCCAGACGCGCCCAGTCGCGTGCGTACACACGCTCTCGCACGCGTTCTAATGTACGTGCAGCCGGGCTTTCTGTGGTCTCACTGCCGCCAAGTTCGAGCTCTTCCACTGAAAAAGTAATGAATAAATAAATAAAACGATTACTCTTTTAAAGAATACGTACATGACGTTTTCCCTCAAAAATTATTTCGAGAGCTATATTGATGATTTTAATGATTAGTAAATATATTATTACTACAGTCAATCTGGGTAACTTAAACCTTCAAAATAACATTATCCCAAAATTCTATTTGAGACTTTCTCTTATTTTTAGCTTATGCCTAGTTTATTTGCGACAAACTTTATAAACAATATGTAGAAGGACCATCTACATATTGTTTACAAAGTTTGAAAATTTAATTTTGTACTTATATAGAATTTTGGGCTAAAGTTATATTAAAGGTTTAAGTTACCCAGATTGACTGTACAGTCACCAAAAGAGATAAGTAACCGGGGTCGTCAGATATGGTTGAAGTTTAGTAAGAAATCGATGGATGGTTTCGAATGAAATTTAATTTGATAAATGACCTGTTTGTTTTCTATTAATTAAATTTTATTCTATTCGAAAACATTCATCGCTTTCTTACTAAAGTTCAACTTTATCGACGACCCTGGTTACTTATCACTTTTCGTGACCATGATAGGGCTGCAATTTGCAAAACCCGTAAGAAATTTTGGATTTCGCGAGCTACAAGCGTTGTGATTAATGCACGTGCCTTCTCTGTATGAGAAGAGCTCTTGCAGTGGTACAATAACAGGCTGTTTTTTTTTTATGTAGATAGATAAAAACTCACGTGAAAGCGTGTCGGCAGACAAAGAAGACATGAGCGGCGGTGACGTCAGAGAGCGCGCATCCGCTGAAGGGAGCACGTACTTCTGCCGTTTGGATGGCTTCGGCTTGAGCCCGGCGCGACGGGCCGTCTTCAGTAACGTTTTCTTGGCGAAGCCCCTGTTGAAGAGGTAAAGTTTTGTTAGATATTACCTTTAATTGGGGGTCTACTCTGTAAGCACAAAATACGTAGTTTCGGCCGACGTTACGGGCGTATCCTACTCCACGGACATAAGATTAGTTTGGGGCCCGACGAAAGAATGAATGACACCACGATGTGGCAGTTGTCCCTACTCCCGATGTGTTTCACCAGTCCGAAAAAGTTATTCGAAAATTAATCGGGTGTAGGAATAACTCCAAAGTTTTAAAACTACTTTCTTAAGGGCCCGTATCTTCGTTGACGGACTAAGAGAGTAGGCCCTCAGATAACGAACGGACGAAGATGTACAGAAGGTCGGCTCTATGAAACGACCGAAACGCACACACACACATACACACGCATTTACATAGAGCGACACTGGCATAGGTTAGTCATTTAAGATCGCCGTACGTACGCGTAATCCGTAAACACTCGCAACGCACACATGTAGTGTTTTCACTCCTGGTTTGAAGTCAGCCTGTCCGGCAACCATTTACAACAAAAACGGTGCCAACTGCGCAATCCTCCTCAAACTTTCGAGTTCTTATCACAACCAAGTCAGTCAGAGGACTGCCATACTGCTTACAATATAACGTATTAATCCATACATAATATTATAAATTCGAAAGTAACTAGGTATGTCTGTCTGTCTGTATGTTAGTTTTTTACGCCTAAACCACTGAAGGATTTAGATAGAACTTGGCAAGGAGATAGATGAAATCCTGGGGTAGGCCAAGGGCTAGTTTTTGGTTCATAAATAATCCTAAAGGGGATTTTATAGGGGATGAAAATTTCTATGGGAAACCCAGCATTTCGTAAGTTAGGGATATTAAAATTCAAATGTATACTTTTGGTAAGAAATAAATTCAAATGTATACTTTTGGGTTTAAATAGGGGATTGATTTTAAAATTAACACGTTATATTTATTTATTTATTAAAACTTTATGCACAAGTAAAAAAAAAAAAATACTGTACAAAGGCGGACTTAATGCCTGAGGCTGATTGATTTTGTTGTTAACTTCTTTTGTAAATCTCTTGATTGAATCGATTTGAAATATAGTCATAGTCCGTATCATGAAGTCCAGGGGTTCAGGGTCAGGGGGCATGTTGCTTGTTGTTTTTTTTTTGTATATGTGTTTTTTCTTTGCGTCATGTTTACCGCAAATAAACGTATTTTCTTTCTTTCTTTACGGTCCTAGATTATGTTTACTTTTCATGCCGTAACGGCTACAGAATTAATTGAAAGACATTCGCATAGGCCATGACCTGGGTTAGGACATAGGACACTATGACTCCCGGTAGAACGTTCCTGTGGAATAATTCCCGACCTTGATGCGGGCGAAGCCGCGGGCAAAAGCGAGTTTTCGATAATTTATAATCTGCATACATAAATTTACGCCTAATTAACTACAGAACGTTACCTGCTATGATCCTTACATACTCCTTTTGCCTCGTTTACGTTCATACATCTAAATAAATTCTTTATAATCTATCCATGTCAAACCGTCAAATTGTGAACGAGCCTGCACTTACCGACAGAATTCACACTCTGTCCGATTTTATCACCCGTAAAATTGTGAACCGTTCCTGATAACTAAGCCAGGGCACACTGACCAAATGGTTTGGATTAAGTTAGAACTGTAGACTAACTGTGGCGCGCGCGAGCCGAGCGAGCGCTACTTCCAAGTTGGTCGCACTTACTTGGCTATTAAGAATTTGCGCAAGGTGCGATCGCATGCATGATTGTTATCAGTTCACAATTTTTCGGTTTTTTGGAACGAAGTTCCTTATCGCGCGTTGTGAAAGGGGGCTAGACGGAAAAAAATCTTACGAAAAGTTGTCACGACACTTTTTGCTATAGTAAGCTATTGTAAGCTGTGCGGCGTCGCATGTTTCTCTGTCTGTCTCTCTCTCTCTTATAGAAAGCAAGCCAGATATTTTCATTTCTATTTCGCATTGAACAACAACAACAACAACAACAATCCCAACAACAACAACAACAAACACAACAACAACAACAACATCAACTTTTTTTTTTTTTTTAGGACTTCGTTCCATCCGGGTGTCCCTTGACACCTCTCAAGTTTTTATTTTTAGAAGTCGATACGTATGTTTTTTTTCCTCTTTTCCTACCTTCTACATTATTATGATTATTACGTACTTGAGCGTGTGATGCTTGGGCTGGCTGTGCTTGGGCGGCGGCTGCGAGCGCGGCGCGAGCGCGAAGTGCAGCAGCGCGTGCTCCGGGTGCCTCAAGCGCGCCACCTGCTTGCGGAACGCTTCTACTGCCTCGCTGCTCACTTCTTCATCCAACGCCACCTGCGATGGGAACGGTATGTTATATCCACAAATTAAAAATGGATTTCACAGGGAAAGTATTTTTACAAATTTTATGACTTGCTTCGTTCATATGTGTTTCTGGTTACTCTCTTTGTCATCCATTTTTCAAGCACTTCCTGGCATCATATTACACTGAAACTTGGCATACTTATATAACTACGGTGACAACGCAAAAGTATGATACCATGGAGCTGGTCTGATGTTGGGGCCCGAAGGTGGCCATAGAAACTTCTCAACTAAATAAGATAGCACCATCGTGTTTAAACTCATTTTTATGTATTGACAAGTGCTATTACACTAGTTAGTGTTTAGGTTCTAATGATGGAGCCGGGAGATGGCCCTGACCTAAAAAGATCGTCCACCTTATGGGAGGCCTACCCACGCTACGTCTTTGCACAACGCTGCTCCAGAACCTTTCGAAACATAGGACTTGACGATGTGGCGATGCTTGAAGGAGGCCTATGACCAGGGGCAAGTCTACTAACTTACAAACATTACAGTGTCAGTTTATGACAGAGTTTGTATGACAACATAACACATAACATCACGCCTGTAATCCCCGAAGGATTAGGCAGACGTGTATCCCGGGTCGGGCAAAGTGTTATTGGGTTTCTCCATCTGGAATTTCCCAGTAGTTGCCGGAAGTCTGGATTTGTGCCCGTTGATGGCAAAGGCTCGCCACCTATTACATGGAACTTAAACATTACTGGCGAATTGTGGGTGTACTATAGGTACACCTCGACCTTTGTATGGCTAATCTGTAAAATACTCACAATGAAGAGACCATTACAACGTTTGTAAATTACTAACTCCCCCAGTAGTGGGCGTCTGTTGGCCGAATGATGATGATAATTTACCCGACTGCGCGACAGCAAAGACGGGGTAATGTGTTACCTTAATGAGCTGGAAGGTGGCAGATCTCAACTGCAGTCCTTCTTGTAGCGACTGCTCCAAGTGCGGCAGGTAGTGCGTGCGGACTTGTTTCTCTCGGGTGAGGGAACACAGCGGGAAGGAGCGGACCACTGTTTGTTCGCAGGCTGTTGACGTTAGTAAAATATTATTAATTATTATTCTTATTTTGCCTTACTTGATATTTGACTAGTTATAGTTAGGTTCTGGACGGTAACAATATTTGTTTCTGGCAATATGATCAACTTAACACACAAGATGTAGTGACAAAAATTTAAAAGAGTATGCTCGATGGTTTAATCATGTTGAGCGGATGAATGAAAGGCGACTAACAAAAGGTAATTACAAGGCAGATGTGAGTGGAAACGCCGGGAGAGGTCGCCCTAGGAGGATATAATATAGTGACCTTATTGATGTTCTTCAGAAAGGTCAGGTGCGAGGTACTCGCAACTGGCGTGCGTGTATGACCAGATGTATGAACGTAAACGAGACAAAAGGAGTATATAAGGATCGTAGCAGGTGGCGTTCTGTAGTTTCTGCCTACCCCCATGGGAAGAAAGCGTGAGTTTATGTATGTATGATCAACTTAGGGCTGCTTATAACTTCATTGATGCAGTTTTTTGTTAGAAATCAGCATACTGAAGAGTCACAGCGAACGTTTAAAAGCACATGCTGTGTCTTAATTTTACTTCCATACAATTGAAAAATGCACGAAACTGCAAGGCAATCATCAGTTGTATTTAGTCTTTTTTCTTATTGTTAAATCACAGTAGTCAAGAATGAAATACTGAGTGCAGTGAGGGATTCAAGCTCGCTTAAGACGAAGAAAATTGTATCGCCGAGGAGAATACTCTACTTTTCACCCCTTCTGCGAGGTAATAAAAAAATCTATTTTTTTAAATTTTGAGTTTTGGGGTCAAATTCAAATCACTTTATTGATCAGCGGGTTACAATGAAATTCAGTATAATATGAGATATAAGGTCTGTGTTCCAACTGTAGGAACATTATAAGTTTATTATGTTATGCTGTGTAACTTACCATAAGGATCAGTAGGCGTGCCTTTGAACACTAGTCTGTAGTTAGTAAGGAACAATGCGCCTTCAGCTGGCAGCAGTGCCGTGTTACGACCATCGCTGACGAGGTAGGCGCGTAGTGCTGGCACGGACACCGTCTCCCCGGGCACTAATGCTGGCGCTATTATGCGTGGCTGTAACAATAGATGGAGTGGTTAGAAGAGTTTAGAGATAGATTTTGTACCCATTACATTGACCCAACGGTTATAATTTTTCCTATTTGGCGCAGACTTCACAAGAAAGTATGGTACGTTTTCGCTCTATAAATAATTTTGAAGATCATGCACTTTTATTCTTTCCGTCTCCCCGGGCACGAATGCTGGTGCTACTATGCGTCGCTGGAACAATAAGTGTTGATGTTAGAAGAGATTAGAGATAGATTGGATATGGTTATAATTTTGCCCATTTTGCAGAGACGTGGAACGCGCATCGTTAAAATGTGTACTTTTTGAGATATCGCATGCACATAATATATGTATAAAATCATGCCCAGGTACCAACGCAATCACAGTGACGTAGACTTGACCAACCCGGAATCCTCATATTTCAAGCGATAACACGATTACATAAATGAAGAAATCTTTGCACCATTTTTTGGAGCACATCCCGAATTGCCAATTATATGGCTACAATTTAAATGCTCACCAAAATATTTTTTAGACCCAAGACTGAGTACCAAGTAAAATATGTTAACTTCCAATAAAATAAACCCACTCTATACCGAGGTGCATAAACAACAACGTTTTAAGTTCCAGAATAATTATTCAGTCATCAGAATAATTGTAAGTGTTGTATTTATATTCTTTTTGCCTACCAAAACGAATAAATGCTCACCAAATGTGGTTTAAGTTGCTCACCAAAAATAAGCTTGCTGCAAAATGCAAGGGTGGGATAGGATGTAAGAGCGAGCGAACCGAGCTCGGGACTTGGGGCACCCCGACTCGGACAGGTTATTTTTTTAAACCTCCCAGAAGTAGGAGCCCCGCTATACGGGGCTCCGTCGACTACGCCTTATAAATAAAAAAAGTTGAATAGGTTCATTTCTACAATACTTTATGAAACACAATTTGGTGAGAATTTATCCATTCTGGTGGACACAATTTGGTGAGTATTTCGAATTTTTTGGTAGTTAAATAGGTACTTTTCTGGTAGGCGTTTAAACACAAGCCATTATATATTAGGATGAAGGGTTGTTCTCCTATTATCTCATTAAAGTACTTGTATTATTTTTCATTTTCAAAATGCAGTATTTTCATGTTTTCATCTCAGAACATAGTTCGGTATCCCGTTAAAGATAAAACGACATGCACTTTATATTAGTGACATTGGCGACGCGACAGGACGAGACACATGAAAGCTACATAAACATGAAATACCCGAACCAATCTAAATGTTTCACGGAAATAATGTACCTTATTCAGTACTTTTTACATTCCATATTCGTGTGTTGATGTGTAGGTCTCGTCTCGTCGCGCCGTCGGGGGCAAGCACACTAATGCTTGCGTGATTTTATGAAAGATTTTCGAAAAATGCCGGAGAGGCGCTAGAATGAAGAAAGTTAATGTATAGTTATAGAAAGAAAAATGTCAAGAAAGTACAACAAGGTGGCGTACACGGTGTAATTGGTGTCAAGAAAGGCGGTAGTAGTAATAATTTCTCCATCTACATTTATTTATAGATTCTAGCATTCTTCATTTAAAAAACAGATGCAAATAGGATATCGGAATCACATTTACAAGTCATAAAAAAAAAAAAAAACTAGATGGAGTTGACATTTCCTATCTGCCTACCCCTGAGAAGAAATGGCGAAATAAACTTAGGAGGTTGACGACAGCGATAAGTACAGTCGACCTCGTAACTGCTTTAACACTTTTAACAACAATACCCAGTAAATTGAAACGTCACTAAGGTTGAAATGATCGAAGACCTTGTCATTTTATAATACGCAAGTAACATTTAACCTTAGGTTGATAATGTAATTATGAAGTCGACTATACCTATCTCTGTAGTCAATATTTCTGACGAAAGAAAAACGGTGGGGGTGGTCTAGTTTTAAATTGCATCCCTCTATTGCTTGTTGCTTACACATGTCAAATGTTTGTATAGAATGTTTTGTGTTACAGCGTGCTGTTTTAAATTAGACGATCTTGATTGGTGCCGATTCTCTTGTCACAAAATTCTCTAAACTAGACAAAAAATCACTAAAATTTAGTTTATTCCTGTCACACGACGATTTCTCATTCTGAAATTGACTAAAGTGACACAACTTAACTATATTTTAGTTTGACAGCACTAAGATGGCACTGAATTATTAGTTTAGTTAAAATGCCAATTTTGCTATTCTGAATTTGACGTTTTTCACCTAAAATTGTGGTTGTTTATAATCGCGATTAAAAAGGTGTGGAATAAAATTAGTTGTCATGAACTAAAATTCACGACGAGACCTCGACTTCAGGTGCAAAAACAGTACTGTATCTTTTTTAAATTTTATTTTGCTTATATCTCGAAAATTGTGTGTCCTATCGCAAAAATAATGAAAATTTCGACCCCCTTTATGAAATTCTTAAACCACTAAAACTCTACATGTAGGTAATATGTTTTCATATTATCCATAAAAAAAAGTGTAAAATTCCATATAAAACACGTCGAGGCTGCCCCAATGCGAGCCTCCGACTCAAAAAAAATATATCACGTGGTATCAAACACGTGGAGTCGCGATTGTCAAATTAAATTTTAGTTGCGTCAAAATTATATTTAAATTTAGAGTTTTTTTTTGCAGAATAGCTTTAAGATTCTCATAGTGAAAAGTAAGGAATTTTAGTGACAGTTTAGTTAGTTTATTTCGGTGTACAAGAGAATCGGCACCATTGTTTATCGTTTGGGTTCCTAAGATGAGTTATTAGAGAAGTGACAATGACCACGACAACCACCTAAGTTGGCACCAACTATAGCGTTAATATGATAGAAAGAGTCGGAATGGGTGCACCTAAATTGTAATTTTGTGAAATGCTCTCAAATACAACATCTTCACAAGGAAGTAATGTTTCAGTTCGTCAGGCGCAACCTTTGCAGTCAGCTCCATTATCAACCTAAATCTCAGATAATTTATCATGTTTTGGGAAAATAAATTTAATCACACAAGACAAAAGTTCAAATTTCATACCAAAACAGATTTTTAGAACCTTTTTATTATAAACTGCCATTCAAAAATCAACTTAAAACCGCATAACGCTAAAGTAGATAGTTGATTAAGTGGAAATACATGTAAAATACCTAAGATAGTGTATTCAAGTATAGCTGATTGCTTCACCAGACATGGCTATTAACGTAGGATGAGTTGATACATGAAGTCAATCTTACCTTCTGCACAGGCGGCAGGCGTCTGCTCTCGCGTGCTACGGCATCTAAGGTCTCCAGGTGCATGTGCACGATCCCTGGGATCATCTGGTGTAGGCAGCGGACGTGGTCTGCTGTCACACCGCCTTCAGTGCATACCTGATAAGAAAGACGGGTAATTATAATACATTGCTTACTAAGTTTGGAGAAATTCGAACTATTTTCACGAATTATTTCAAGGACTATCACAAAAAACATTACAGTTATATTTAATGCTTCGTGGTTATATTAAATTATTTTTATTTCCTCTATTGGTCACTATTATTGTGGTATACTATTACTGTGGCGCCTTTTTACTATCTTGGGACTAAAAAACGTCAGAAAAAAACAGTGGCTTTAGCAATGAAAAAACAATTGAAAGATCGTTATACCGTACAGGCTTATTTACATGGAGTAATCTAAAGATGTATCGATTCGGGTATTTAAAGCTGTAATAGTACTTGTGACTCACTTTATCAACAAATCTGGAGACCATCTTGATGACGTTGTTGCCAGCTTCTCCAGGGTCAGCTTCCTCGAACCCAGACTCCGCATCCACACTGTCTGATTCAGCAACACTGGACGGAAAGGGGTTTATGTTATCTCATTGTCAGGACTGAAGACCTGAAGAAAAGGTTGGCAAAAGACTCGATGCGGAAAACGGAGATGTAGATGTTGTGGCGCAACTTGAGAGAAGCATTATGATGTCCAGAAGTTTAGAATTGATTAATAATTAGCTTCCGCCCGCGGCTTCGCCCGCGTGGTATGTCGATAAAAAGTACCCTATGTCCTTCCCCAGGGTTCAAAGTATACGCATACCAAATTTCATCAAATTCATTCAAGCCGTTTCGGAGATTAGGACGGAACAAACAGACAGAGACAAACAATTTTTTTTTTTTCTAAGTAAGGACCGTATATACTTTCATATGCATTTAGTAAAAAGCTGTTATTTTGACATTACAAACAGACACCTCAATTTTATTTATTTGTATAGATTTACCACAAATTACACGAAAGAAAGTTCTGACTCTTAAAATAGAGTAACGTTTTTACAGAAACACTGACTTTCCTGTTTAGAAAGTATTTTCCGGTAAAAATGACCAGATCTGGGCTGAGCTGAAGTAGTACCTGTAATTACACCGGCTTCCATACCCTCCAAAGAAGACCACAGCAACGGTTCCTGACATTAATAGGTATCCTGACATTTTTTTTTTTTGAACAACACTCCGTTCTCTACGTTTTCTATTATAATTAAGGTAGGGTAAATAAAGGTGAGTCACCCGAACTTACCTATTAGTAATACTATTGCTGGCCCTGTCAGCGTCATCGCCTCTGACGTCAGCGCGTCTGCCGGCGCCCTCTAGCGGCAGTAGAAGGTAAACCATCCGGTTCGCGTAGTGAATGGCTTGGCTGTATAGTGTCGATTCTTCACTCGCTATTAATTCGCGTTGTTTTTCTGTGGGCAGTAAATGAACATCAGTAAAAGAATCCCGTAATGACCAAGATTACTTTAAAATATATGAATAATTTTGTCACGTGTTCCAGTCATTTTCACGGGACATGAGACTAAAGTTTGTCTTTGGTAATGCACTGTTATCGAAACAACGCGTATAACATTTTCAAAAACCGTAAAATAGCTAACCGTTCTGAGCCGTTCTGCGTTCGTTTTTCTTTATTCTTATTATCTTAAAATAACTTTTAAGCAGTAATTAGGCCTACCCTAACATACATTTTAAATTTATATTTCTGCGTTTAGGTACTGTTTTGTTATTATCATCATCAGCCTATATTCGTCCACAGCTGGACGTAGGTCTCTCCTAGTGAACGCCACTGAGCCCGATCTTCGGAATCCTCATCTAGTACCGCAAGTCGTCACTCCACCTGGCCAGCGGGCGTGCCACACTACCTTTGTCTAAACGCGGTCTCCACTCTAGAACTTGTTTTCCCCAACAATTGTAGGTTATTATACCTGGAGGTAAACTGGGCCACAGCCTCATCTGTTCGGCTGCTATCTCCAAGGCGCTCGGTTCTTGTGCTTTTAACAACGATATGTACTCCTCGTCATCTCTGTAACAAAAAATTATGTATTTGCAATTCATTGTACAAAATTGTCAAACTTTTATTGCTTGAATACGAGGCTTTTGGCTACTTTGCACGCGTGTATCTTTTTTTTTTCGTAATGTTCGTTTTGTTTGTAAGCATGGTTTCCTCTTTTTTGTTATTTAAATAAAAGGTTATTTTTTTGGAAAAGGATCCATTTCATATTATAATGTCGCACTGATAACACAATAATGTTGTAACTCAAAATATGTAAAATTTGAGATACTTAACATCATATTAAAATAAATAATGAAGTGAATAATCATTTTTTCGTCGCTTCTGAAAAAAAGTCCCATTTTGAGTTAGAACAGTATTCTATCATCAGTGCGATGTGTTTATAGGAGAAAACAGAAGTTGTTTATTTTCTCAAACGAACTAATTGACCCTTGGTTTCTCAAAGGGCATTTAATTTTGAGACCATAATAAAACGTTTTTTTGTGACTCCTTGTTGTGGGGGTTTGCAGAGCAAAAACAGGAAATATTAGCATTTATTAGAAAGGTATAAAAGCTTATCCAAGAACAATGTAAAGAGATGGAGTCCCGTTCAAAACTATATATCAACTTTTTATGAAGACAGTTTTCTATCAAGGCAGTACATGAAGGTGTTATAAATATCTTCAACACCCCAGTCGGCTATAGATATATGTGAAACTTAAATTTGACCTAAAATTGAGTTACGTTTTGAGACATCATCCGTTAGACACTCAAAGGATGACACTTTTACTGCTTTTAAACGGTTAACTAGGGACTAAAGTCCAGCCCCTGCAGTCTCGACATTAGACAGCGACAAAAATCGGTCGCTAAGTCGTATCGTTGTCAAATTCCTTTAATAGATTTTCAACTTTATTTCGAAAGCATAATGTTGAAAATCTATTAAAGAAATTTTACATCGTTTAGACTTAACGACCGATTTTTGTCGTTATATTTGTCGAGACTGCAGGGCCTGGGTTATTAAAAAATATACAGGGTTATCGGTAAAACACCGACAACCTCTTAAGGGGTCATTGTACTGATCATTATAAACAATTTTTACTATGGGACCAAATATGAGATCGCGAAAAAAATATCAGCTGTTCCCTACGTTTTGACGTGTTATGCGAACATAAATGTAGAGAAAATCTGGTTTTTTTTTCGCGATTTCTGGTTTGGTCCCAAAGTAAAAGTTGTTCAGAATGATGAGTATTATGATCCCTAAAGAGGTTGTTAGTGTTTTAGCAATAACTCTGTATATGCCATTTAGGTTACCTTCTTGTACTACCAAAGAGATACAAATTTTATCCTTTGTATGTTAACCATTCCTTACCTTGGGCTGGGCACTCTCTGATGAAGTGAGGGATTGGGAAGATATAAAGCTTTGATGTCTCTCTGAACATCTTGGTAGAAGGCAGCTTCCCAGAACTGCTGGCTTGTCCATACTGGATGTTCCTGCACAAGAGTTAACCGATTTAATAAATACATCTATTATTTACTTCTCTTAGTTTCAACGGTAAAAACAACAGGCCTTTAAGTTAGTCTCCCATAGTTCCACAATCATGGAATTTTGATATCCCTCGGGCCCTCGTACAATCTTACGTCGCTATTCGGTTCGTCCAAAGGATGTTATACAGGGTGGCCGGGACATCGAAGCGCAACCTGTTACCATGGATTCAGTATATGATTCTGACGACCGACGAATACTTTCAATGCAGCAGGGGAGCCTGCTGCGTAAAAATTATTCATCGGTTATTTAAAAAAAAAATAACTGTATACATTTTGACCGCGTAGGTTCGCGTAGGTTCTATGAAACAGCAGATTTTTTCTTGATAACCGACGAAATATTTCTACGCTAGGAGTCTAGAATCATGTGCTGAATTCCTGGTTACAGTTTGCGCGTCAATTTCACTGCCACCCTGTATACGGATAAATTCTGGAACGAAAGTGGTCTCAGCGAAAATCTTGCAGACTTATAAAAAATACATTTTTGCAGCCTAGATTAATGTGGTGGTGTACGTGTGGTGATATTATGCGTACATCAGACTTTTTAATATTGTTTTTGGGTGTCAGACCTACTACACGTTTCGAATTTTGAATAAGTCGTACGCAAAACAATAAACAAAGCCGGCCAAGTGCGTGTCGGACCACGCACAATGAAGGATTCCGTAGTTGGGATGAATTTATCCCAAAAAAAAAATTACATTGTAGTTGAAAAATATATTCTCCCATCCATCGATATACCTACGTCACGGTCAATTCTCCAACTACACTGAAACTTGATACCTCCACGAGTTCTTGAGAAAATGGATCTTGACAGACTGACAGACAGACGGACAGCGAGGTGATCCTATAAGGGTTCCGTATTTTCCTTTTGAGGTACGGAACCCTAAAACTATCGGACAGACGTAATCGCTTATCTCTCTCTCAGGTCTATAATCACTTTTACCATTTAAACAGCTCCTATTTAAAGAACATTTGGAAGAAAAACCGACCTGTATACACATATAGGCGTATTGTATGACTCCGGTGCAGAGTTTCCTGCAGTAGGCTGTGGCTAGCGGCAGCATGGCAGCTGCTATTGTGTGCTCGTCCAAGGCTGTCGCTGATTGGAGGGCGCAGTTCATTAGTCTGCAACAATAAGAGAGAGTAATTTGTTACAAAACATATAAATACATCCGATGGTATTTCCCACCGGTTAAAATGACGAACTTCCATACAAAGTTTCATCCCCCATATAGGGAATGAATTTTCATAAATCCTTCCTTAGTGCTCACCTTCGTTATACAAAGAATTACTGCGACCAACTTCCAAATAGGCCAACAAATTGTAAAAGGCGATAAATATTATAAGATCGATACGTTTTTAGAGGAACAATGAAATATTTCCCATTCTTTATAACATTTCGAGCTTCAATTTTGTGGTGATACAGAAGAAGAAATAGGATAGCAACAATTATGCTGTAAAAAAAAACCACAAACAGTATTCTGTCACCACTATAAAAATAACAATCTCACAAATCATAGTGTGACTCGATCGATTGCCTAGATGCACCGATTACATCGTACACTATATTAGTGCAACATTACTGAACCGGAAGTGAGAAAAAAAGGTTATATTATGATACTAGCACACGGAAACTACTAACAAGGACATCCAAAGTAAAAATATTTTAACCTATTTTTTATTAATACGCGCCATTTTTGTTAAACGCGTAGAGATACATAAACAAATGTGTACAGAAGGCAAAATAAATAAATATGTAAGCACGTCTACTCTCATCTTTTGTGAGACTTGCTGTTTAGTCTGTTCCAAAAGTATCTGTTGAAAATGTACACAAATGGATCAGAAAACGTAGGTACCTGTGCATGCCAATTTGTAGTGCTACTTACAAAACGACTGCTTTGATTTGATCAGCTCAGCTTTCGCTTATGATGATGACATCGATTTTTCAATTACAATTTTTAATCATTTGATTCAAAAATGGTGAGAAATAAAGGTGAAACCTTCGAAATACAGATAAATGTGTTAAGGCTATTGCAAATCCATTGCTTCATGTGTTCGAAAAATTTGTCTGCTCAACAACGTGTTGAACTGTCAAAATTAAAGCTATTCCTACTGTTAGTGTATTACGCAATTACCGCGTTTGAACAGTTTACTTACAGGGTATACTTTTGGAACAGACCAAAAGCACAACGCTTCAATGTTTCACTGCTTGTATACCTACCTAGCACTTTCGCCAAGTGTACTTAAGAATCGATAAATAAGGACCAAATTCATGTATGATGACGATAACGTATAAAATTTTAAAAAGTCCATTGTTTCTGTAAACACAATGTTTCCTATCACGCCATCAGATAGTAATTATGGCTCCAGAACATGTAATTTTATATTAGTTATATATTGTTCCTAATAAAGGACACAAGGAGATTGTAATACAAACTAGTGAAATGTCGAGAGCGTTGGTTATATGTAGCGCACTGTGTGTTTGTGTCTCTTTCGTATACGCAAAACATTTTGTAAGGATTTTAACCAATAATATTATTTTGTTTTAAAAATACAAGTTCCTTTTTCCGTGTCTAAAGTTTCAATAAGATAATTTATCGGTGGCATTGCATCCGTCAAAAACAACAAAAGGCTTGGCTTGGCCAAGTCCAAAGTAATGATGATCCTCTCGCTCTGAGAAGGTTGCTAAATAATTCAAAGGACAACTTGGAGAAAGTATGAGGAGAGCAATCTGGATCCTCGTTATAGTCTGTTAATGACTGTTCTGACATTTTCATCATCATTCCTTGTCCTTATCCCAATTTATTTGGGCGCATCTTCCATACTTCTCTATTACTCGTCATCCCAATTTATTTGGGCGCATCTCCCAATCTTCTCTATTACTCGTCATCCCAATTTATTTGGGCGCATCTTCCATAATTCTCTATTACTCGTCATCCCAATTTATTTGGGCGCATCTTCCACACTTCTCTATTACTCGTCATCCCAATTTATTTGGGCGCATCTTCCATACTTCTCTATTACTCGTCATCCCAATTTATTTGGGCGCATCTTCCACACTTCTCTATTACTCGTCATCCCAATTTATTTGGGCGCATCTTCCATACTTCTCTATTACTCGTCATCCCAATTTATTTAGGCGCATCTTCCATACTTCTCTATTACTCGTCATCCCAATTTATTTGGGCGCATCTTCCATACATCTCTATTACTCGTCATCCCAATTTATTTGGGCGCATCTTCCATACTTCTATTACTCGTCATCCCAATTAATTTGGGCGCATCTTCCATACTTCTCTATTACTCGTCATCCCAATTTATTTGGGCGCATCTTCCATACTTCTCTATTACTCGTCATCTCAGTAGTCACCCCCCTCCTAGTCATATCATCTTTTACACCGTCCATCATTTCTTTGGTCTTCATCTACTCTTATAGCCATTCACATTCATACTTAAAACTTACCTCACGAAATTTGCTTAATTTTTCCGCAATTTTGAACATTTTCATTTCCTAGACGTATTTCCCAAAGTTCTTTTTGAAACTCAAACATACATATCATTTTGTTACGTTCTTTTTTTACAGGGCAATGGAGTCTGGGAAAGGTTATCCATCAACAAATGTGAGGAGGACAGCCACAAGTTCAAGTTCGATTTGGCCCTGATGAAGATCAACGAGACTCATAACGGATTTAAAGGACATGTTGTATTTGATGAAGACTTTAACGACGCTTTTGGAGTATGTTATTTTATGACTACACCTTTCAGTTCAGTTGATCACAAAGATAACGTATACATGGAGTAGGTACTTGGGAATAGGATAGGTAGTAGAGAAATTAATATTTAATGTTTTGCTGGGTGAACGAAATACACGTTTTTCTTTATGGGAACCATCTATAGCCGCGGGTAAAACCGATGGTTGCCGTGGCGACGCGTCGCCACGGCATGCGTCGCTATACGATGGTATGTTTCACATCTGCCAGGCGTCCCGTGACGGCTCAATTTTTTATTTTGCATATTAAGTTGTGTGATTTTTACTAGCAAAAACTCTTTTTTACTGAAACCTGTCCAAATTGGATTTCACCGATTAACAGTTTTGACTGTACACTTGTTACTATAACGGAACCCTGTTATTGTGAATCCGCAAACACGATCCTTTCTAAAGAAAAGTTCTCCGAACCAAATATAATTATGTACCTATAGGTAATCGCAGCAAGAGACCAGCCAGGCCCAAAAGCTGGCGAGGGTGTGTTTGCTTGAGTTCCCAAGTTCTATGGGGTACAATTACTTCCTTCATAACCAATAATGGTTTCTAAAGCTATGTAGCTTGACCGATACCGCTGTACCGCGCCTTAGGTGTGTGCGAGGCGAGATGGGGGGCAGTGCAGGCCGCTCATTCGTCAACGCTCACGGCGTCCCGCCCCCCTCCCCGCCGCGCGTTCTTAAGGCGCAGTACAGCAGTATCGGTCAAGATATACCGTTTCGACGGCTGTCATAAAAAATATGGCAGCTGGTTTTGACTTTACGGTGTCGAAAAACGCTCTCTAGGAAAACAGACCAAGTTACTTGCATAAATAACGTTTCACTGACGTCATTAGCCAGAGAATTGCGGACGCTATGTGGCGGCCCCCGCTCATCTAAGAAACCGTAGCTTTACAAATGTACTAACGTTAGAAAATGTTATTTTAATGTTAATTAATTCATTAATTATTAATTATTCCACTTTTCTATTGACCAGATCCGCTTAGAATTTTGCAAGATCGAAGACGACAGCTGCAAACAGTCCCAAGTGATAGTAGACGATTGTTTGATAAACTTCTTTGACAGACATGCAAAGGGCAGCGTCACAGATTGCATGAAGGCCGCTAGCCTGGATCCGCCTGAGATGCCCATACCAAAGGTATAGTTTTGGATGGAATTCAAATGGAAAAATATGTTAATCAAACACTTAACCCTCGAGTAAATGTTTATTTTTGTTTCATTACATCTTCACATGAGAACGACAAAATAACATAGTAATGAACGTTCATCTGCTCATCTCATTTCAGTTCTCGATCATTCGTTATGCGACAGAAAGATGCCGAGGGCCGATATTCAATATCGTTGGATCGGTTCACTAATGATATCATTTCTCAATTTTGATTCATTTTGTGTTCAGATGTTTCCTTCATGAAAAAGATGCTGAATGAATAAAAAGTAAAGCATCTCTGTTATCTGCTTAACATTCTAAAAGAATATTAATGAACATCTAGGTGTGTAACTGACCTATACCTATTCAACTGCCCGACCGCAGTGCCCTTCAGGGCAGCGTGGAAAACAATACGTTCAGTGGTTCTTGAATTATCTTTGCCATAGGAGCCTATCAAATTATGATGCTAGAGAAAATATGAAATTAAACACCAATACCTAGGTATGAGCAACAAGGTGTACTGTTCACTCATCCTCCGTAGAAAAGGGAGGATCCCCCGACCAGACGGGTGTTGTGCCCGACGATTGATATTGTTATATTCTAGTCGCGCGGTAAACTCTGCTTGCGCGATGTAGGATTTTACATGACCTCAGTATGATGCGTAGTTCGCATGTGGCAATGTAGATGCCTCCACCTACATTTTTATCCAAACACAAATCTTTGAAATAAAGTTTCTCTTTACGTCATCTTACTTCGGTGTGCAACCAGATGTATAACGTAAACGACGTAAAAAGAGTATGTAAGGATCAGGTGGCGTTCTGTAATTTCTGCCTACTCCCATGGGAAGAAGGCGTGAGTTTATGTATGTATGTCTTACCCATGCTATTCTAATATCACTTTTTTTACTTTTTTCAGGGCGAATATGACATAGAAAGTTACGCTTTTAGTAACGAACCCACTAAAAGCATGTTTGGAACATTCAACTTCAAGGCTTTTGTCCTAAAAGGAGACGAAGAAATGGGTTGTTTAGAGACTCGAATGAAGTTTAAGAAGATAGATGAAGAAGAAGAGAAATAGATTGAAGATCTAATTGAGCAAGATTTTCAATGTAATTCAAGATTCAAGTGAAATAAATAATTGGATTTATAGCTTAGTTTATTGTTTAACCAGTGTATTCCTTCATAGTTTATGCATTTTAGGATTAAATAATGACCAATTTTCACCCTCCAAAGTTATAACCTTTTTCCTATTCTAAAACCACAAAAACTTAGTCCTTCCTTAAGTATCCACCACTATATATAGTTTTATTAAAAGTATATCGTACATACCAACTGGCATTGGTCAGCTGTTTGAAGACAAAAGCCCTAAGATTTGAATTACAATATGAACTCGCCGAGCCGTATACAGGCGCTGTATGCACGTGTACCTAAGTCCAGTACCCTAATTACGTAACACACTATCTATCACAATCTCAATCATTTTGAAGCCTATTGGTAATCCATTGCTTCATATGTTCGAAAAAAATGTCTACTTAACAACGTAAATAACGCAATGAATGTTGTTGAACTGTCAAAATGAAAGCCATTCCTACTGTTAGTGTGTTATGCAATTACCCCGCTGGGTCTGAGAAGTTCAAGAATTGGAGATAACCCAGAGAGGTCACAAAATAAATATCAATAAAACTACAATGAAACAAGCAAATAGTTATCTCAAGAAGTCATTGTTCAGTTGTGGACCCAGCAACATCACGTCTACCGGGTGGCGACCGCATGAAATGACACACATCGCTAGGTTATTACCGCCACACTAACAATGAGGATATGGAATCAAAAACTTAGCGGAACAAGGAGTCTACAATCAGCACAGACGCAGTTATAGTTAAGTTAGGGTTACCTATTAATAACCAGAATAGGAAGTTTTCAATAAAGTAAAATCAGAAAAAGATCCTCTGTTTTTTTTTTTAAAAAGATTCTGTAAAAATATTATATTTTCATAGTAACGCATGGAGTTAATGTTTATGACAACACAGCGTTATACGAGTATTTAGTCATACTCCAGGTGAAGTCAGTAAGTATCTTTTCATTTGGAAAGCTCGAAACATCGATTAACCTACTAAACTTGTTTATATTTACTTTTACCTAAAACAATTAGAAAACTTACAGTAGTAGTTGATAGAAACATTGATATAGCAAAAATGTTCCACCTTATAATGAAATTATGTCGGAGCTTTATTTCGCTTAACTTCAGGACCACGTCGAAAACAGGAGACAAGCAACGACGAGAAAACGTAGATTAGTAGTACCCACTGAAAATGCGCGCTCGCCACCGCCGCGATGCGTATCCGGCGAGAGAGGTCATTTTCCTTGTCGCGTGTTCTTGAGCTAGGACATATCGGACATTAGACATGTGTCATTCGCGAACGATTGAAGGAAATGAACTACTTCATTTCGCAAAATAAACTTATCATTCAATCAGTAGTCATTCAAATGTGTCTCTACTTCATTTGCTTCAGTCTTTCTGTATACAGCTAGATTAAATTAGAAGATGTGTCCCACTACGCTGGATTTTTGCAATGACAGTCGATTTTTTTATGTACCAATAGTAGAAGGGGGCATTACCATATCTCTAATACATATTTTTTGTAAAGGCGGTATGTCGATCTCTAATAGTTTGGTTGGGCTCTTGTGTTTTCTAATCAGGGTCACCAGGTACTCCAGATCTTCGATTATCCTAGTTTTTATAGTTTTCCCTTTATGTGGCCATTAAACCCTAACTCTGTACCAAATTTCAGCTCTCTGAGTTTATGGGAAGTACTAGTTCTATTCTGATGATCATGAGTGAGTGAGTGAGTGAGTGTCATAAATGCGAAACTTTGCTTTCGCTTAACTTCGGAACTAAATGACCTACAGACTTGAAATTTTCGATTTTAAGTATGTGATTATAGCTTACTGGATGACGAAAATTTCTGCGTTCTGGTCTTATCCAGAGGTTCTCAAATAGGGGTCTGAAAATGCGGCGAAATGGTTCCAGTAAAGGATGGTACGGCAGTGTTTGCTTCGCGCTCGACTTGGCGGGGGCACTCCCGTGCCCCCAGATTAGCAGATGTCGTGGTTAGACAAGGAATTGGCGTGGTTCCGAAGTAAGGAATCGATAAGTGGTCATAGTGAATTAGGGCCCCGTCAGTTAATAATATTTATATCAAAGTGGGAACCTTATAACTGCATTATTGGCATACCTACAAGATAATATTCAATTAACTCGGTAACGATTGAAAATAACGTAAATAACGATGTTTATCATGCATGATTGACCCTGAAGCTCATCACGCCATTCGATACCATCATTATGGTCACTGAACATGTCATGTTTATACAATTGAGATATTATATATTGGGTTCGATTCGTTGAAAATCATAGTGGACATAAATGTTTAATACAAACAGTGCTATGTTGAAATTTTTGGTTTTATGTGGGGTGCTGTGTTGTGTCTTTCCACTGGTGTTCGGTTCGGGAGACATTGTAAGATTTCAAGACCATATACATAATTAAATAACATACATAAACTCACGCCTTCTTCCCACGGGGGTAGGCAGAAACTACAGAACGCCACCTGCTACGATCCATATATACTCCTTTTGCCTCGTTTACGTTCATACATCTGGTCATACACGCACGCCGGTTGTGAGTACTACGCACCTGACCTTTCTGAAGAATATCACCAATAAGGTCATAAGGAAAGAAAAAGGGAAAAAGAGGAAAGGGAGGAAGGGTCGTAAGGGATATGTCTTCCTAGGGCGTCCCCTCCCGGCGTTTCCACTCACATCTGCCTTGTAAATACCTTTTGTTAATCGCCCTTCATTCATCCTCTCAACATGACCAAACCATCTTAGCATACTCTTTTAAATTTTTGTCACTACATCTTCCTTTAAACCGCACCGTTGCCTTATCACATCATTCTTCCGTCTATCATTCATATTCACACCACACATGCTTCGCAAGGAACGCATTTCCACAGCATTTATTCTACTTTCATGCTTATTTTGCCACACCCAACACTCACTTCCATACATAAGCGTAGGCACCAGCACACCATTGTGAACAGCCAGTCGTGCTTTTTTGGACATCAACTGGTTGGTTACAATTGCATGTGTAGCACCATTCACTTTATTTCCCGTATTTACCCTTCTTTCCACATTTCCATCAATCTTTCCATCCCTTGTAAATAGACTCCCCAAATATACGAACTCACTTACTTGCTCCACACACTTATCATTTAATTTCACATCACATACCGATACATCCTCTCCTCTTTCAAACACCATAACCTTCGTCTTATTCACATTTATATTCATCCCTTTCATTTTAAATGATTTATCCATCACAGTCACCATGTCTTGCAACCCTTCCGCTGACGATGCAAGTAGAACTTGATCATCTGCGTAGAGAAGGCATTTGACAGGCAACTCATTCATCGTCAATCTATACTCACCCTCTTTCAAATCTGTCAAGACAACTATCGATGTACAAGTTGAACAGCCATGGTGACGCTACACAACCCTGTCTAACACCCCTCGAGATGCAGAACCAGTTCGTGTATGCCCCATTTATCCTAACACAAGCACTGGAATCCTTGTATAAAGATTTTCAGTGCCCGTACTAAGCGCCAGTCCACACCGTACAAGGATAGTGTCGACCACAGTTCTTCCGTCCACACACTGTCATAGGCCTTCTCCAAGTCCACGAAAGCACAGTAGACTTTCTTGTGCTTTGCCAGATGTTTTTCGGCTATACACCTTAGGGAGGAGATCTGATCCATACATCCCATTCCCTCTCTAAATCCTGCCTGCACATCCCATATTTTCTTACCTGTCAGACCATATTTGTAAGACTATATTTCTTATTAATACAGCTCGTGGTTAAGTACTTACAGCCGCACGGGTCGATCGAAGGTTAGGCTATGCTTGCCGCGGTCTGTTCGTGGTTGAGTTACCATCCATTAAATATTGAAACCCTTCCGTGCCTCGAAAAGCACGTTAAGCTCTAGGTCCCGGCTGTCATTCGTAGATCTTTGACAGTCGTTACGGGTTGTCAGAAGCCCGAAATTCTGACAACCACTTTTACGAAGGGGTATCATGTCATCCACTTACTAGTTTGTGGAGGTTGGATAGACAGTCGCTCCATGCAAAATACTGGTAATCTGGTTACATCCAGTTAGACTGGAAGTCGACCACAACATAATTAGTATAAGGCTAGGCTAAGGGGTGATTATTTCTAATGAATACTATAAATTGTTCAATATTCTCTAATAGAGTCTAGGAAATGGATAGTAACAACCATAGGAGACATCCAAAAGTTAATTTTCTCAAACGTATAAAAGAACCGGAGAAAAAAACAAACCTTGCGCAAATATCGAAATACTTTCCATTACAGGCCTGACATATAGTATATACACAGGGGCATTTTGCCAATCAGAAAGTGAATAAAAAAAGATGTTATTGTACGATTTTTAAATTTTATAGTTTCTTAGCAGCTTACATTATCGAGCTAATAGGCTAGATTGTAATGTGAATAAGGGATCTCCAAACGCGGAAGGCGAAAAAGCGACTCGACCTGACACACGAATGGTTCCGTACCACCGTACAATGTTAAACACTACCTAATATTCTTATTTTTATAGCGACCCTCTAAGAAAATTTCAAGTGTCTGCTTTGTACGGTTCAAAAGATACAGCCCTGTGGCGGACGGACGGACGGACTGGCAGCCGAGCCTTAGTAATAGGATCCCGTTGGCACCCTTTGGGTACGGAACCCTAAAAAGCGCACTCGCAGCCATAGCCATATTTATTTTGCATGTTTTTTTCAGGGTCCCGGCCTGTGGAAAGTGCACTACATAACCAAATGTGAGGAAGAGGAACACGTGTTCAAGTTCAACATCATGCAGAAAAAAATAAACAGGACACACGACTGCTTCAACGCAGATCTTAAGTTGGATGAAACCTTTACTGAAGAGTTTGGAGTGGGTTTTATAATCTTTTTTAATATTAGAAACATTTTATAAACGAAAGTAGTTGATTCGGTCGATTGGAAAAACCATGAGGTAGCTTGACTTTTCCAACCGCGATATAGTCATTCAATGTCGATACACAACAAAAAAAAAAAAAACATATCTTGATTTCCCCACAGACTTAAACCACACCGTTTTTCACGCAAACTTTTTTGAACACCCTGGATACATTTTTCTTTTTCGTGTTGATGGCATGACGGCAAATTAAATACACTGTGTATTTAATTTCTACACTGCCACCGATGTTGCCGTAGAAATGGTTTTTTTTTTTTTTTTAAACACATTTAAAACAGTTCTCAACTGTCCAATTACTTTAAAATGGCTTTGATTGCTGGTAAACCACAAGAAATTACACTTGAAATTGCAACACACGACAAAAATCCGTCATGGCGGTAAGCTGTCATATTGACGGATTAATGACGTTTGACATGTATATTGACCCTGTTGTGACAGCTGACGGTTATCTTTCTATGATTAATGGTGGATCTAGGGTTTACTGTCACAGTATTTAAGCACAGAGTAACTAAATCGGTGAGACGACATGTTGAAAGTCGATAAAAATAATTGATACATATCACCAGCAACCACAACAGCACAACATTTAAATGAAATATCTGTATTTTCCCCGAATTCCACGGATTTTTCTCTTTTTTTGTGGTAGTGTACAAAGACATGTTGAAATGTCTCCTTTATTGAATATTAATGTAAACATGTCTTTCAAAAAACACGTGTTGCGCAGACCCCGAGTTACATGGGACAGGGGCAGGAAGATGATGATATGCCTCTAAAGACGCTTAATATTCTAGATCCGCATAGACATATGCAAATACGTGGACGGAGGATGCAAGCAGTACCAGGTGCTATCCGACGACTGCTTCGTCAATTTTGTCAAAAAGTACGCAGCGAACAACGTCAAGGCTTGTTTAGAAAACGCTGGCGTTGACCCGCCCGATTTTCCTGTGCCAGAGGTATTATTTTCTTTATACAGAGTGCCCGGTAATTAATGGATAACCTTAAAATGGGTCATGGTACAACTAATGGCCATTCAGAAAAAAAAAAACAAAAAAAAAAAAAAAACAAGTAGTATCAAAGATATGATTTTTTTTAATAATTATCGGTGTTTTTTGTTACCCTATATTACATTTTTGTACACCACTACCACAAATTAAAGAATTCTATCGGTTTTTTATTGTTATAGTAAATTACGTTAACTGAGCTGATAGATAAGCAATAAATAGTATGACTACTATTACACTGTTTTTTTTTTAAACAACTTGAATGTTTGTTCTGGGGAAAAAATTGTGAAAAATATTCATTTTGACAAAGTTTAAGAATCCGTCGCTTAAAAAAAAAAGTATGCAAACACAAGTGACCAATTTATATAAATATTTTAAGGTTATCCATTAATTACCGGGCACCCTGTATAAAACACATCAGGCATCAATAATGCTAACTCTCTGAGAACCAGGCCGAAACAACTAGCACCTTTTGAGGCTATTGACCATATTACGCTATGGGTATGTATGCTGGCTGGCTGGCTGGCCACGACACATACATTAGATGGGCGTAATTACACTTTGATCACATACCTTTGGAACACCACCCTAATTGCGAAACACACTACCTATCATTCCATTGCTTAAAAAAGACATCCATTGTAATATCCATTGCTTCATTCATAATGTTCAAGAATACATATGGGCGGCGGCGCGGGATTCGATTTTTTTTCTATACAAAATCTGTCTTTTAGCTGCTATGTATTCCACAGATATTATTTCTGAACTTCTGACAATTGCAGAATCAGACCCAAGTGAAATTGATCCTAATATCATTATTCCTGGTCCCCAGGGAGAGTACCTCGTAAGTGACTACGTATTCGACTACAACGAACTACCCGAAGATGGATTATACGGCGAGTTCCGCGCTAAGACCTTCATGCTGAGTGGAACCGAAGAGGTTGCATGTCTGGAGATCCATGTGGAGTTCAAGGTAGTTGAGGAAGAAGACGATGATGATTGTGATGATGAATAGAAAGAAGAAATAAAGATAACGTCAAAATTAAAGGGCTTAAGCATTCACAGTTGTAAACAATTGTACTTTTAGTAAAATAAAACGTTTAATGTATTCTAAAAGTTCTATATTATTGTATTCCTGGTTTTAATGCAGCAATGTATTTCTTAAATAACAGTAAACATGTTAAAAATATACTGAAGTAATTTTATTTACCGACTTTGCGGGACTTATTTGCTACCACCACCCGACTTTTTTAACCGACTTCAAAAAAAGGAGGAGGTTCTCAATTCGCCTGTATGTTTTTTTTTTTTTTTTTTTATGTGTGTTAGCTCAGAACTCTTTCCTGGGTGAACCGATTTGGATGATTCTTTTTTTGTTAGAAAGGACATACCTCAAGGGTGGTCCCATAATAAGGAAACCAGGATCTGATGCTGGAATCCCGGAGAAATCGAGGGGAACCTTCGAAAATCGTAGGAGCGCCTAGTGCGTTTGTTAATTTTTTCATTAAGTATTTTGAAGAATTACAATTTAATGAAGGTCTGGAATCGATCTGATGATGGAGCCGAAAGACAGTCGAGGGAATTCCTCAATGATTTACAGCAGGTACCTTGTGTTTGGGCTTGATTAATTTGTATTTATGAGAACTTTACACCTCAAGGGTTGTGACTGTCATTAGGGGTCTGATGATGAAGACGAAGGACAGTTAAGGGAACTCCTCAACGGTTTACAGTAGCTACCTTGTGATTCGACTTAATTCATTTATATTGATGAGAACTTTGCACCCATATGGGTTATAAGTGCCATTACAGGTCTGATGATGGAGACCATAGACAGTTGAAGGAATTCCTCAACGATTTACAGCAGTTACTTTGTGTTTGGGCTTGATTAATTTGTATTGATAAGAACTTTACACCTAGATGGGTTGTGACTGTCATTAGGGGTCTGATGATGAAGACGAAGGACCGTTAAGGGAACTCCTCAACGGTTTACAGTAGCTACCTTGTGATTCGACTTAATGCATTTATATTGATGAGAACTTTGCACCCATATGGGTTATAAGTGCCATTACAGGTCTGATGATGGAGACCATAGACAGTCGAGGGAATTCCTCAACGATTTACAGCAGTTACCTTTTGTTGGGCTTATTTCATACGGTTCAATATTCCAAAATATTCAGGCCGTACAAAAATAATACCCAATTAAGATTGAAGTTTTTCATAGGGCAACCACTACGTACTAGTCATGCTGATGCGTCAATTTGAGACTGAATTTAAGTTGCGTAATCGCGTCATCTCTAGCAATGCTCTTTTGTTGGTTGCTAAGCAATTTATGCTTGTCACAATGCATATGGTGAAATGGAGCTGATGGTGGCTTCACCATCAGCTCCAGTTCTTCTGGTTTTTACCAAGAGAAATCCTCAACAATAAACTCCTCAATTCCTTGCTTCGGGAAACGAAATATTTTGTAAAAGGTGATGAGCAGTTGACATTAGGCTATTGTAACTGCGATACATTATTATCTAACCCACTAAAAAGTGAAAAATAAAAACTTTTTGACAAAAAAAACAACCGACTTCCAAAAAATACACTACAAAGTGAAAAATAACTTTAATTTCGGAAGTCGGTGACCAAAAACGAAAATACAAAACCAAAGGCACCGACTTCCGAAATAAAAGTTATTTTTCACTTTGTAGTGTATTTTTTGGAAGTCGGTTGTTTTTTTTGTCAAAAAGTTTTTATTCACACAACAAAACCAAGCCAAGGTCATCATATCACTGATTTGATTATTTGTATAACGAATACCTAATATTGAGCAACCAGTAACATTGTTTGCGGATGATAGCACCGTGACAATACCTTGTTAAAGTGTAGAGACTTATGAATATGATATTAACAACTCTTTATAATTAATTGAAAACTGATTATTCGATAACAATTTAAAAATAAACTTGAGCAAAACGAAAGTTATACATGTCAGACAACAGATTTCTAGCATGAATAACGATATTGTAGAAGAAGTTGGAAATTGAAAATTCCTGGGTCACGAAATATGTAGTAAGCATCTTATCTGGAAATCATACATTAATATTTTAAGTATGAAAATTAGTAAATCAGCTTATGCTTTAGGTTAGGTTCCCATTTTTTCATGGACTACCGCCCCCTTTACAAGAAAAAACAATTCCAACGCCCCCCGTTACATAATAGTCAATTACATATACCAATTTTATATGTCCGTCTATTACCGCCCCCACGAAAAGCTCCAGCGCCCACTAGGAGGCGGTATCGCCCCCTTTGGGAACCTATGCTTTACATACATTATCCATACTAATATTATAAACCATCTTTTGCCCGCGGCTTCGCCCGCGTGGATGTCGGAAATTATCCCACGAGAACGTACTATTACTGGGTTAAAAGTATCCTATGTGTTAATACATGTCACAAACTATCCGTGTTCCAAATTCCATCCAAATTCGTTCAGTAGTTTTTGCGTGAAACAGTAACAAACATCCATCCATCCATCCTCAGAAACTTTTCGATTTATAATAGATGGCATCCTGGGGAAGGACTTAGGCTACTTTATGTTGCTTTGGCACGTTCCCGCATTAATTTTATGTTGTAACGAACATAGTTCAACATAGTAATTTTGAACCCGAATTACACGGTTATTCCGTGTATCGACCCTATTGATATCCGAGAGATATGCCTTCACTCTATATTTGCTCAAGTTTAAGTGTCGCCAACTTTTCCCCACTCCTGAAACTCACGCATAAACAAAAGAAATAGATACGGCACACATGATGCTTTTATCGCACACAAACAAGAAAATATGCGTAACACTTATGTACTATTTTATTTCACATATGCTCAAAAGGGGCGGGCCCTAGAAAGTATAGACACAGTCACTGAATGCACACATCAACTCTAGCATCAACTAGGGAAGAGGAGTTGGTATAAATATTTGATCGATAAAAAAATATATCGATGAAAACCGACTGCAAAAAGAGGTGTTTTTGGGACGTATTTTGTATCGTTTATTGACGTAATAACGTCTTATTAATCGATGAACGCCGGCTGCACGCACGAAAAACATGTCTCATTGTCACGTTCCGCCTGAGCCGATGACGTTATCACGTAAAATTATCGTCCGTAAACCGACTTTACTGACAACCATTTCTTTTTCTGCTTTGCGATGTGGAATATTAAGTCACCAATAAAAACAAATTAAGTAAAAATATAATATTTTCGTTTGCAAATGACATTTAAGTAAATCAATTTCCTCATTTTCTCTCTGACTTAAAATTAAAACTGTTCAACTATCGCACATAAAACAACAATTCAAATAGGTACTTATTGAACATTATATCTGCCGCTTTCATAATTTAGGTGTTACATTCTTAACCAAAAAATGTAAGCAAATATCAATATGTTATTCCATCACACATTTTGCCACTTGGATATTATGATTATCCATCGGGTTTTGCTCAAACTGGTGAAAATCAGTTGATGAGAAAATATTTGTATCGACAAAGTGTCTAAGAAAGTTTGGGACTAGCAACGTATTTATGAACTTTGAATTCACTTGAAATTTTATGAGGGAAGCTAATTATTTTTCCTGCATTTTGCATCTACTCATTTATGTTTAATTTCTGGATCTTTCGAGAAACTGAAATAAAATGTATTAATTCTTGTATAACAGATTCTTAATACCTATATAATTTCTTATTAGAGATTTCTTATTTACTTTTAGAGCAACAAAAAATTATCGATATCCATATCTCAGCGTAGCGCACCACTAATGCATCGTTTTGACATGCGTCAGTCATTAGGCAATGGCTGTCGCATGTCAAAAATATTTCACAACTAGATAATTTGTAAGATACTTAAATATTATAATTAATGAAGTGATTTTTTACATATCGGTGGTAAGACAAGCCACTTGGGTTTGTTGCAATTGTGTGATTTTGCAAATAAGAACGGAACAATTCGGCATTTCGTAAAAATACGAAAGCACACTACACGTTCCGATGCAAACATATATTATGACTAAACGGTGCTCACTGACGTCGCGCGTATTTAGAGTTAGTTTGACCAAACCGAGGCGACATGTGCCACGCCTCCAAGCCATATCTCTCGATATCCGTGATCGACCCCAAAAAATCTACCCTAAGGTGGACAGGCGGAATTGCATGTCCGAGAATCCACCCTGAGCCTACAAATTCCGTTTATCCAACTAGGCGTAGGGTGGATTCTCGGACATGTGTTTGCGCGTATCCACCTTAGGGTGGATTATTAGGGGTGGATAAACGCAATAACCTGAATTACAATATAGGTCTTATCTCAAAGTTGCAAGCGTTATTCCACGAGAAATCGCTTTTGAATTTTTAACCAAAGTCAAAAATGGAAGAGTTGCATTCAGCAAGTTTTTTTATTTGCTATGTCTATACCTATTAGTGCAGTGTTACAGTCACGAACTGTACATTCCTAATACATACATGTATGGATAAGATGTACAATGTACATCATGTACAAACCATCGCGTATGTACAATGTACATACGCGGTGGTTTGAAACCTCTGGACCACCATAACCTAAGACCACTTCGTACAGTTCTGACACAACTAAAAACAGTTTGACGCGTGACAAATGACCAGACCCAGGCAGACACTTTACTTGGTGTAAATAATTTCATCACCACTACTCTCAAAACGGTGAAGGAAAACATCGTGAGGAAACCGGCATGTCCTAGAACCAACAATTCGAAGACATGTGACATCTACCAACCCGCACTGGGCCCGCGTGGTGGATTACGGCCCACAGCCTCTCTCAGAGAGGAGGCCTGTGTCCCAGCAGTGAGAACGTTATAGACTGATTATGCGTGAAAATTACTTTCCATAAATCAATTTTCGATAGCGTGAAGGAATGAACAACAAAATATCAAACATATAATCAAATTCCAATGTCTACAAAAATTCTATTGTTTTGCAGATACGATCAAAATATTCATTTGACATGTCATGAGATGCGATTGTATGAAGGTATTTAAAGCCGTGCAAATCCATAATTTGTTGCTTCATCCGATGCAAAATGTTGAAATTTTTCTTGTTTTTTTTGGGCTGTGTGTGTATACCGTTCGTGACAAGTTTTAATGGTCTTATGATTGTAAGTTGTATCTAAACCTATATAGTACGCTTTTATAATTTCTAACGTGGCAATATTATCGTGGACATCCACGTCCGCAAAATGTATGCAAATACGTGCACGTTATAACGTTATCGTGGACGGAAATTTAAAAGCGTCTTCATATAAATATATTTCCATACATTTTACTTCCCTGTGTTATTGTGATGCCATGGATGCCCACGATAATATCGTCACGGTAGAAATTATAAAAGCGCACAATCGGTCTTATTATTACAAAACAAAATTTATTTTTAGAGCCGGGGAATTGCTCAATGGTTCAACATTGAACAATTTTAATTTCGAACTATATTCAAAAAAAGAAATAAGTTCTTGATACAAAAAGTTATCAATTTTGTATTAATAAAAACTTTACTTCAATCGGGAGAAGGTTCGAAATACGAACAGGTTTGCGCTTGGAGTAAAGTTAGAACGCTTTTTGTAATGAGGCGGATAGCATCTTCCTCTGTCTGCCCTGGTCTTACATCATGTTATAAGGGGTTTGCGGAACACGTTCTTCTCTTTCAATCTCGCCTGTCAGTCGTTACACAATCATTCATCTTTTTAGGGTTTCGTACGTCCGAATGAAATAACAGAACCCTTATAGGATCACTCGTGTGTCTGTCTGTCCGTCTGTCACAAGCCAAGAGCAAGCCAAGCCAATTTGCTCCGAACCTACTGGACCAATTAACTTGAAAGATACACATAATATGAATTTCTGTGACCCAAACACGGACGTGTAACGTAAATAAATAAATAAATAACTTTTAAAAATAGTTTTGGGAGGCATATTGGAAAATTAAAAAAGAAAGTTTTAAAAACTGTGTACCGTGGGACATATCAAATGAAAGGGAGTGTTGTGAGGGTCACAATTTAAAAAAAAATATTTTACAAGAAATCCTTTCAAGTTATTTAAGAAAATAGATGAAAGGAAATCACCAGTTTCGGCTAAGCGTGGACAAGATGCCAGGTAAAAAATATTTTTACTAAACAATATAATTAATTCCGAAAGAAATATTTTCGCACATCACATGGTAGCCAAGCCAAGCCAATGCCACACGTACAAAAAGTCGAAATAAAGAGTGTTTAAACGGTATCCACCAGTTAAAAAGCATAGCCATTTGTTTGATGCAGTGTTACCAGCACGGAAATAAAACATCAATTTCAGTCTGTAATCGATTAGATAATCAATTATGGTAACCAAAACGAGTACCGATCAATACTGCATGAGAAGATTATACTTATTTAGATTTATTTAAAATAAAACAATCAAAAACGTTATTACATATTTTTTTTTATTAGAATGACGGTTCTTTACATCGATTATTGTCACTTTTTTTTTCCTGGCAACTCCTATTGTATCGCTTATAGAGATGACCGATCCGGTTGCTTTGTATCGATATTATGCTTCGCAGTGGATCATTGCGATCCGATTATCGATATAAAATCGCTTTTAATTAATAATTTTTAATATGCCTGTCATCCGATTCAATTTCTTACTATGGCAAACAGAGTCCCGGTTTTGTCCGGACAATTCTGCCAATGTCAATAGTGATTGAGAAGCGTGTTTATGGAAAATAACGGCCCGCCTTAATAGTTATTTTTGCTGAGATTTTCATTTTATGTCATTTAACTAAACACAAATATCACATGTACATAGATCTGACCACTACGATCCTTTATCAATTTACAGTAGTGGATCGTATATATTGTTGAATCGATGTGAAAATCAATTAAATCCCGTTGGACCGGCCCACTGCGTATCGATACATATCCCATCCCTAACGTCAAGTAAAATGACATCTGACAACAATGAAAAACTTTTCGCTTTGCTTTCGTACACTGTGGATTTTATTTTGTTTACTCGCTGCTTCGAACGTTTGTTTTTCTTATCATGGACTCGGATACCGCTCCTCATGATGACCCGACCCTACCCTTGGACACTGAATTTGCACCTCACGTTGAACCTGGCGCTATTAAATACCTCGAACCGGCTTTAAATGACAACCACGGCACGAACTTTGACTCCTCTGCTACACGTACTTCGAGTGAGGATGAGGAACCAATGCGATGTGTTAATTGTGTCGTTGATGTAATGCATCGCAGAAGAAAGGAAGAAAGGTTCTTATACAATTGAAGTGTGTACGGAGGACTATTCATGACAGGCAACTGCACACTTTTAAGAGGAAAAATACAAAGCAGGCACATAAGCCTAAAAATATATTTCGTCAACATATTATATAATAATAATCTGCAGGACAGAGACGCTATAAAATAAAATTGTTGCTATTGCTTTGTCGGCCGAAGAACGGTGGGTTGCTGTGGTCACGTTACGACTATTATTTGGTATTTAAACTGGGCTAGGCACGAAAATAATATTGCACCGCCTGCCCAGTCATTAGACAATATTTTAATAGTTTATGACTCTGAATAAAGTGAAAATAACAAATAAAAACTAATAGTTTTATTTTAACCACCCTAATACAACCCTATAATTTGTAAATAATCAGATTATATCAAAATACTACTGGCAAAAAATATATTATAGAAAAGAGTACGCTTATTACAAAGATTTTACCCGGCAAGGTTTCAATTTTTCACATGCCAGTTGAAGCATATTCTTGCATCTTGCCACAACCTTATTATAATATTTGCTTTCTTATGGATAAGTAGTTTTTAAAATGCAAGACTCCTATTAATAAATATCTTGTCCACGCTTAGCCATATGAACCTAACAAACTGAGCAATTCCCTTTGACCATTGAATTCCAACAGACCCTTATCTCCGAAACTACTGAACCTAAAATTTAAAAAGAGTACTGAGTATGGTTCTTTACTTGTAGATTACAGGTAAACTTACAAGAAGTCTATGGTCTTAAAATAACATGGTAAATCTCTCAATATTGTGCGTACAAACTTACATTTGCTATTGGAATGTATTGAATATGTTTTTCAACTACAATGGTAACATTGTTCTTGGGATAAAAAATATGGAATATAACATATTTATCATACGGAACCCGCACCACGCGACTTCAACACACACTTGTCCGGTTCTCTAACGAAGTAAATTATACATTTTTCAGGGTCCAGGACGATGGTTGGTCCTGAACATAGTGCACTGCGACAACCCGGACCAGTACGAACTAATCTTCGAGATCAGCCGCAAGAAGATCAACCGGACCCATGACTGTTTCGATATCATCGCAGATCTCGATAGGGAGTTCAATTTTTCGTACGCTGTAAGTTAAATTAAATTCAAATGGATTTTTAAAAGTAATTGGCTAGCTTTCGCGTAGATGGTAAGTTGTCACAGCCGCGTGTTGACATCTGCGATACCACAGGAATCGCAAGGATCGTAGGTAGCTGCGTAAGTCTTCAAGGGCCCTAGCCAAAGGGAGTTGAAGAACACGTGGTTTTAGTCAGAAAGGGTCGGACAGACCCCTCCGCCCACCTCTGATTTCAAAACGCAAAAAAAAGTTACTGTTGCCATTGCCATCCCAAGGATAAAGCTGGCGAATTTAAAAACTCTTCTTTATTTTAAAGTAATAATATAGCTGAATTATTTTGCAATTGCTGCAATTTGGGCAAAGGCCAATTTCTCATTCCCCGTTTTTTAAGAATAATCCAAACCTAAATAATTTTATTTGCTTTAGCAACATTTTTATGTTCAGCACTAGTTTTTATAAATTACTGGTAATGGTAACACTCGAGTCGCTAGAACTTGTGTTTTATTTTTGTCTTGTTCTTTTTTGTGTGTGTGTGTTTTTCTCTGCGTCATGTTTATCGCAAATAAACGTATTTTCTTTCTTTATCTTTTCTCTGTGACATGTACTTTTACTCTTGTGTAGAAATAACAAAATTATTTTGGAAATACAGTTTACTGCAAAAAATCCAAAAGCATTTTATTCTACACCCATACTGTGTGAAACAGAATAAAAATAAATGTCATGACATAATTTATATGATTCCAGGTAAAAATAGATGTTTATCAAAAAGTGGACGGCGGCTTCAAGTATTTCCAGACAATGTCAGACGAAAGCGCCTGCACATTCATCAAGAAGAATGCGGAAGAAAATTTTAAACGTGCCCTTACTATGGCCAAAATTGATCCTCCAGACTGCCCTTTAGGACCTGTGAGTAATAATTTATCCGTGAGTAAAATTATTATTATCATTCCAGCCGACAGACGTGCACTGCTGGACATAGGCACCCCTCAAGCGTCGCCTCATCGACCGGTCCTATGCTTTCTACACCCAGCGGATTAAAGCGGCCTTCACTACGTCATCGGTCCACCTTTTGGGAGGCCTTCCAACGCCTTCCGGTACGCGGTCGCCTCTCCAGAACCTTTCGGCCCCGTCGGCCATCCGTTCTGCGTGCAATGTGCCCTGTCCACTGCCACTTAAGACTCAATCAATCTGCCTGCCTTGTCCCAACTATGTTGGGGTCGGCTTCCAGTCTAACCGGATGCAGCTGAATACCAGTATTTTACATGGAGCGACTGCCTATCTGACCTCCACAACCCAGTAACTGGGTAACACGGTAACCCTTGCTCAGACTGGTTGTCAGACTTTTTGGCTTCTCACCTCGCGTAACGACTGTCAAAGATCTACGAATGACAGCCGGGACCAACGGCTTAACGTGCTTTCCGAGACACGGAGGGGGTCTCGATGTCTAATGGATGGTCACTCATCTATGAACCAACCGCGGCAAGCGAAGCGTAACCTTCGATCAACCCGTGCGGCTGTTATTATTTAGCCACGAGCCCCGCTCACTGCCACATAAGACTAATTACCTATTTAGTACTCACGAACGCGTAATCATATTTTTCGGCATTCATTTTCAATCGAGCTGGTTGTTATTCAGCAGCAGTTGCTTTTCACGGCTACCATACCTGGCATAAAAGCAATGTTGCCTTCTATGGCCATCATACATGGTAAGTTGTAGGTACCTTCAGTTTTTTTTTAGGCTCAACCAATTCCGTAGTGTTGCCGATATGACCTCAAGATATACGCGGCTACGAAGGTTGGAATGATCACTCCTTGAAGCGAATTGTTTAAATTGATGAGATTGTTTTGTATCTCTGAACTAATTTGTCTAGAGATCAATAAACCGATGTGGCGCAGGTTTTTCTGTTCAATTTGATCGCTCCCTAGCCCCTAAAGGGCCTTTTAGGTTAAGGAGTATCTGCCATAATATTACTAAAACTTTATCCATACTTCCATACTAATCACTCACCGGCAGTAAATGTGGCTCAAGTCCTAAACGCGAATTTGTGAACAAACTAATTTTATTCTTTGAGATTTTGATGAGAATAGATGCCAAGTTATTTAGTTTCGAATTGACTTATAGTTAATGTATTATAAATGCGAAAGTTACTCCGTCTGTCTGTTGTTTTTTTCACTCCTTAAAACGGCGAATTGTATTTGGATGAGGCACACAAATAGACCGTGACCTGAATTAGGACAAAGGATTTTTTTTCCGGTGGAATATTTTCTTACCGCCAGGGCTGAAGCAGTGGGGCACACACAAGCTGTAAAATATTTTTGATTTGATGTATTTTACGTAAAAAATTGCAGGGTCCAATAGAAATCCGGAAATTCGTGATGGACTACAGGGAGCTGCCGACCAATGGTATTTACGGCACGTTCGAGGCCAACGTATACGCTTTGTTTGACGAAAGGAAAGTTGGCTGTGTGAAAGTTATTCTCAACTTTGATAAACGAAGCGATGAGGACAGCGATGAGGATGAATATGGTTTATTGTAGAGACGAAAGTTATCATTCTGGTTACAAAGGCACGAGGTTCTTTAGGCGTGTGGCCAAAATCGGAACTAACGCCGCTATCTTGTTTTTTCAATACAATTTCTGTGACAATGTGACAAATGTTTACCACCAATGCCCTCTTGTCAATGTAATTCAGGCGCCAAAAGATCCCTGTAGCATTATAGGTGATAATGATAACTGCTCTGTTCAGTTTATCTAATGTCAAATTTCGCGTTCGCCGCTGTGATTGGTCATTTGAAAGACCAACAATCAATCAAATGACTTGACATTCGATTTGACAACAGAATAATTGAATTCCAGTATTTTTAAGAACGTTCACAAACTATCCAAAAGGCCTGTCAAAAATTGTATAGCATGTCCCTACATTTTTGACCGCTGGGTGAGATTGCGACTAGATTTCGAAAGTTTTTAATTACTGGAATTGGCTTTCGATAAAATTGACCAGATTTCGAAACCTGGACGACTCATCTAATTTTCAATAAAGGCTCAGCCCTATATCCTAGCTTGTATCCTAATTAATATCCTATCTTGTATACTTTCTAGTATCCTTACTTGTTTGCTAACTAGTAGGTATCCAATTTGTGTTCTTCCTTGTATTTTTTTATTGAGCATAATTGTATTGACTTTAGCTATCAAGCCTTTGTTTTAGATGTAAGTCTAAAATTGAAAAATAAAAAAACCTAAAATAAAATTGTTTTGTTCTTTATAGCCCTTTGTACCGGGTATTAGGTTAAGTGAGGGACTTTTCATATTTCACAGTTGGCCCTATCAGGGGCGCAGCCTTCATACAACTCGATTCCTATCGGCTTCCCTTCGGAATAACCACTCTTCTTAGTGTCTACTATTGGCAACGAATATGGTACACCTGTGTGTTTAACTGTGTATCAGATCACACTACAGATATTTAAAACCAGTTTAATACAACATTAAACTAAAAACATAACATACTTGCCTTATTTTTTGTATTAACAAAGAATTCCTATAGCATCACCGTCAAAATAAGCCGACCCTCGTGTGTCAGATATTATTAGGTACGAACACACGTAACTTCGTGTCCCGCAGCACCGCGTCGCGTCGTAGGTAAATAAGGAAGCCGAACTACAGCGAGATATAGAAAAGTAAGTAGGCGAGAACGAGATAGAATCAATGTTTGTGTTTGTGTTTTTTCTCTGCGTCATATTTACCGCAGTTAAATGCATTTTCTTTCTCTTTAATAATATTCAATTTCGTAGATTTGTTTTGTTGATTTCTTGACAGATAAATTCACGTGTATTTGATTTCGTCTGTTCTTTTGCATTTTACTTATTATAACATCGTTTAATAGAATAGTTTTCAGAAATAAAACTATAATCTATTATTTTATTAACTATTGTCAGACTCTATAAAACTATAATATTATTGTTTTATTTCTGTAAAACATTGATAATTCTGTACCTATGTGTAGTGATAGCGTCGGTTTGGTTATGTTACTTGACCATAGATTAGAATTTGGTGTGGACAAATGTGCAGTCATGCATATAAAGCGAGGTGAGATTAAGGAATCACAGGGAATTCAACTTTCGGATTCCTTACACCTTAGATTAGATCCCTCTCCTCATCCTAAAGCTATAAGTATTTGGGTATGTCGGAAGCGTTAGGCATCAACATTGCTGACATGAAGCAATTGTTGAAGGAGCGCTTCTTTGGTCGCCTGAAGAAGGTATTAATTAGTCTTCTTTCAGGAGGAAACAAGGTGCGCGTTGGGTCATGCCGGTTTTGATGTACTCTTTCGGCATACTCAAATGGACTCAGACCGAACTCGATGCCCTGGATAGGAGACTCCGTACACTGCTGACCGCAAACGGATGCATCACCCACGATCATCAGTGCTGAGACTGTACCTACCGCGGAAGTGAAGGGGTCAAGGCTTTTTACTTAAATGCGAAGACCCTCCACAACCGCGAAGCGTGCAGTCTCAAGGAGTATTCTTTTAAAGCCGAAGTGGGTATGCACCGTGTTGTGGTGACAGCGGACAAGGGACTCACCCCGCTCTCCATGGCGAAAGAGAACTGGCGCAAACCTGTGGTACTTACTACCGATGACCGCAAGGAGATATGGCAAAGCAAGGAGCTTCACGGACGCTTCTATCGGGCTCTTCATGAGCCCAGTGTAGATTTATTAGCGTCCGCATCCTGACTACGTTTTGGTAACCTTTTCGGGGAAGCTGAAGGTTTCGTCCGTGCAAAGGGACAAAGTTATCTTGACGATTAACTACCGGAGACATATTATGAAAGACGGGACCACGGTTTGCCACGCGGGCCCTGTGCGGGCTGGTATATGTCATCGATTTTTGGTTCTAGGACATGCCGGTTTCCTCACGATGTTTTTTCGCCGTTTTGAGAGCAGTGGTGATGAAATAAATTACACAAAGTAAAGCGCCTGACTGGGTTCGAACCCACGACCTACAACTCGTAAGTCGGGGCCGTTACCACAACGGCACCACAGGCAGTGGTGCCTTGACCGCCATTGAAATACTAATGCTGTGAGTGTCTGGCTACTTATTGGTGATTAGAGTTGGTAACAGGTTACATTTGCGTAGTATCGTATAGACCTGGTCAGCCAGTTGGAATGTCCAGTGCCCATACAGTAACAGCGTAAGTAGTAGTAAAATATTCTTTAGAAACTATTAGCTATTAAAAAAACAGATTCAAACCTATCAGTACATCACAGATATGATGATTCTATGGTTTTCAATTTTTTTTCTGATTATAGGGTTGTCACTCTCAGAACACAAAAATTGCAATTAATAATTTCTGTTGAGATAATTAATTTTCTATTGTTAAGCGGGTCCCGGCACCCGGGTGCAGTACTTATCTATCTATATCTAAATCTTTTGTTTACTATTCATAAAGAGGTACAATTTGTGAGTACGTAAATTTGCATGTAAGGGGTACTTAATAATAGAGGGTGTTGGTTTTATTAAACCTGACGAGGGAGGAGCTCTTCCCTATACCACATTTCAACCCTTCATCAGAAAATATAAAATAAATGTAAGTATAATAAATATTTTCATATCAAACGGTTTTATATTAGAAAACAATATACAAACAAACGTTAAACATAATAAAATTACAATTTTAACCACAAACAGCCACTAAGCTTTTGTAGCAGAAATAAATTGAAAAAGTATGTTAGAATCAATAAATTTATCAGAAAAACTCAAAAACTAGTTCATAGACAGAAATTCTTCATGAAAAATGTAAAAAAAAATAGGGAACGCCTTTCATTATTGGATAAATTAGATTTTTATTCTCAAAAATGTAAAAACAATACTTTAAAATATGAAAATGACACACAAAATTTAAATTGTGAAATAGAAAATCTTAACCAAAAATGAATATCCATGACCAATAAATACAAAATCTCTGAAATGCAAATGAGGGAATACATGCTGTCAAGAAAACTTTTTATCTCATTAAATTAACTATGGGTACCTCTATACCTACTGTTTATGAGTAATACCTACTTCAATCTAAGAATTAAAAAAAAATGTTTTTGTTTTCAGATTTTTGATTAGTGAAAACCCTAACAAAAGAAAAAATGGAAAAAATCATAACTCTTACATCCAATATCCTTCGTTTTAAGCATCTGATATTGTACATGCAGGTTAACATAACACTAAACAATAATGTGTTTGAAAATAAAATGCTACTACCTTAAAAAACCCGGGCAAAAAAAAAAAAACAAGATTACAGAAAAAAATACGTAACATCCTTAAAATTACATCTAAAAAATATGTTTGTTTCTAAAAAATAGCAGATAAAGTGGCTTTATCGCATACTACGAGTATAATTAAAACATAAAAACGTTCATACATAATAAGTTAAAGCAATTCTTTTGATTTCTATGGATAACCAGAATAAAATATGTAAAAATTTATAGCTCCGGTTCGAAGCTGAATTGGTTTCTGGGAGTTCTACTCTAGCATTCAAATCAATGTACACTATCAATTAGAAAAATAAAAAAGCGATGTCCGTTTTTTGAGGCATTCATCATGGCAACGTCAAAAATGGAAGAGGGTTGCATTCGGCATGTTTTCTTTTTGTTGCTATGTCTCTACATATTAGTGCAGTGTTACAAGTAACAAACTGTACATTCCTAATACATACATCTATGGATAATTATCAATTTTATTATAACCAAATTAAATCAAAATATTTTATTTCACATAAATAAACCTACATGGGCACTTATGAAACGTCGGAAGCTAGGTGCACGGTTCCAATTGATTGTTTCCTATGGAGAAGAGCCGTCAAGAAACTCCACGGTTACTCTTCTAAAAATAAGGGGCTTTTAAAATGTTTTCAAATTACAGTGTTAATAGGTATGGGAGGACAGTGTAGGCCTGTCAACAAGTAACAGGTACTCATCAAAATGGAAAAAGGTCTACAAATCTACAGTGTACAGATAAGATGTACATAGGCGGTGGTTTGAAATTTCCGGACAAAAAACAGTTTCGAGGCCTGAAAAATACTTTCCATAAAGCTCTTTTCAGACTACGCTATACTATTGTGCTATATAGTACAGCAAATGAAGACCTAATGCTATACTATATAGCATGGCGTTCACATTACGCAATATAATCGCAAGCATTTATAGTATAAGGCAAGCTCAGTTGACCGCGATTTTCGACTCGTACTCGTTTCACTTGCGGGACGACCGGGGGTGAGGGAGGAAGAAGAGAGCGGCGCACGATATAGCACAGCATGAACTCGGCGTACGCTCAATTTTATAGCTTATAGTTAGCCAATAATATATCGTACAGTGCAGTGTGAACGTGTCCATAATGAATGTATGTTGCGCGATATTGTTGTGCTATGAACTATATGCTATTATATTATAGCGTAGTCTGAAAGCACCTTAAATCAATTTTCGATAGCGTGAAGGAATGAACAATTAAACATCAAATATATATAATCAAATTCTAATGTCTACAAAATGCTATTAATTTGCACAGAGATAAGATCAAAATGTGCATTTAACATGTCATGAGATGCGATTGTATGAATGTATTTAAGGCCGTGCAAATCCATCATTTGTGGCTTCGTCTGAAGCAAAATGTTGAAATTTTACTTGTTTTTTGTGGCCTGTGTGTGTATACCGCTCGTGACTAGTTGGCTTGGTCTTATGCTTGTAAGTTGTATCTTTAGGGACTAATTACACTTATTCAGCTCAATTCAGTTTTTGTTCATAGAAAACGCCAGTTTTGTATGGAGATTTGGACGCATCCGGAAAGCTAAACGGATGCGTACGCATCTCCATACAAAATCGTTGTTTTCTATGGACAACAGCTGAACACAGCTAAATAAGTGTGGTTAGTCCCTTAAATCTACAGTACGCTTTTATAATTTCTAACGTGACAATATTATCGTGGACTCCACGTCCACAAAATGTATGCAATTACGTGCACGTTATAACATTATCGTGAACGGAAATTTAAAAGCGTCTTCATGTATAAGTCGCAGCCGTATCGTATAACACGCCGTATTACAAATAGGCGCGGCCGATTGAAAAACTTAGCCGTTTTGTAATGCGGCTACCTCACGTTGAGCCGGATTTCAATTCAGCTGAAATAAAGTACGCCGCCGCGCCGCCTTTTATGAGCACTTCGCGTTCGTCAAAGCGGCTTGAAAAACGTCGCCATTTTGTAATGTGGCTAGCCTACGTTGAGCCGGATTTCAATTCGGTTTGTGTTTGTTTGGTATTGTTCTTTTTTATTATTAACCACCTCCGTTCCGTCGCGTGGTGGGTAAAAAATATAGATGACAACAAATTCATCATACGGAACCCACATCAAACTCGCACTTGTCCGGTTTTTACTCTGACGAGGTAAATGATAAATTTTTCAGGGTCCAGGACGATGGTTGGTCCTAAACGTAGAGGACTGCGACAACCCAGAAACGTACGAATTAACCGTCGAGATCGGCCGCAAGAAGATCAACCGGACCCATGACTGTTTCGATATGACCGCAGATCTCGATAGGGAATTCAATTTCTCGTACGCTGTAAGTTAAATTAAATTCAAATGGACTTTTTAAAGTTATTGGCTAGCTTTCGCATAGATGGTAAGTTGTCACAGCCGCGTGTTGACATCTGCAATAGGTACCAGAGTCATGGCAAGGAGCATGGGTAACTGCATAAGTCTTCAAGCGCTCTAGCCAAAGGGAGTTGAAGAACACGGGTGGTTTTAGTCAGTAAGGGTCAGACAGACCCCTCCGCCCACCTCTGATTACATAACGCCAAAAAAAGTTACCGTTGCCATGGCCATTTCAAGGATAAAGCTGGCGAATTTGAAAACTCTTCTTTATTTTAAAGTAATAATATAGTTTCATTATTGTGCAATTACTCCAATTTAGGGAAAGGCCAATTTCTCCTTCCACATTGTTTAAGAATAATGCAAAAATAAACAATTTTATTTGCATTAGCAACATTAATATATTTAGCACTAGTTTTTATAAACTAATATAAAATTTATATCTTTTATAATTTACAACTAGTTTTTTATATACTGGTAACATTGAGTCGACTAGAATTTGTGATCGTGTCTTTGACTTGTTCTATTTTTGAATATGTTTGTTTTTCTCTGCGTCATGTTTACCGCAAATAAACGTATTTTCTTTCTTTGTTGATTTTTTTTTCTGTGACATGTAATTTTGCTCTTGTGTATAATTAACAAAACTATTCTGGAAACACAGTTTACTGGTAAAAATCTACAATCGTTTTATTACACACCCCTATTGTGTGAAACAGTTAAATAAAAATAAATGTCATGACGTAATTTATATGATTCCAGATAAAAATAGACGTTTATAAAAAAGTGGACGGCGGCTTCAAGTATTTCCAGTCATTTTCCGACGATTGCGCCTGCAAATTCATCATGAAGCATGCGGCAGAAAATGCCATACGTGGCCTTACTATGGCCAAAATTGATCCTCCAGACTGCCCTATAAGACCTGTGAGTAATACTATTTAGCCTTATCATAATCTTTATCGTTATTATTATTATCTTTCCAGCCGAAAACCGTGCACTGCTGGCCGTGGGCCTTCCTCAAGCGTTGCCACATCGATCGGTCCTATGCTTTCTGCACCCAGCTGATTCCAGCGGCCTTCTCAACCTCATCGGTCCACTTTGTGAGAGGCCTTCCAACGCGTTCCGGTACGCGGTCGCCTCTCCAGAACCTTTCGGCCCCGTCGGCCATCCGTTCTGCGTGCAATGTGCCCTGCCCACTGCCACTTAAGACTCAATCAATCTGCCTGTCTTTTCCCAACTATGTTGGAGTCGGCTTCCAGTCTAACCGGATGCAGCTGAATACCAGTATTTTACATGGAGCGACTGCCTATCTGACCTCCACAACCCAATAACTGGGTAACACGGTACCCCTTGGTAAGACTGGTTGTTAGACTTTTGGGCTTCTGACTACGTGAAACGACTGTCAAAGATCTACGAATGACAGCTCGGACCAAAGGCTTAACGTGCTTTCCGAGACACGGAGGGGGTCTCGATATCTAATGGATGGTCACCCATCCATGAACCAACCGCGGCAAGCGTAGCTTAACCTTCGATCGACCCGTGCGGCTGTTATTATTTAGCCACGAGCCCCCCCCGCTCACTGCTGCTTAAGACTTATTACCTATTTAGTACTTACGAACGCGTAATTATATTTTTCGGCTTTAATTTTCATTCCAGCTTGTTGTGATTCAGCAGCAGTTGCTTTTCACGCCTACCATACCTGGCATAAAAGCAATGTTGCCTTCTAAGGCCACCATACATGGTCAGTTGTACCTTCAGATCTTTTTAGCCTCAACAAATTCCGTACTGCTGCCGTTATGGCCTCAAGATCTACGCGGCTATAAAGGCCGGAACGACCTCTTCTTGAAGCGAATTGTTTAAATTCATGAGATTGATTTGAATATGTGAACTAACTTGTCTAGAGATCAATGTGGCGCAGGTTTTTCTGTTCAATTTGATCGCACCCCTGCCTCGGGCTTTTTAGGGTTAGGGGTTTCTGCCGTAATCTTACTATAACCTTATCCATATTTTCTTAATAATACACTCACCGGCAGTAAATGAGGCGCAAGTCCTAAACGCAAATTATTGAACAAAATAATTGATTTTTTTGGGATTTTGATGAGAATATATGCCATGTTATTTAGTTTCAAATTGACTTACGGTTAGTGTATTATAATCCGAAAGTTACTCTGTCTGTTACTTTTTACACGCCTTAAAACGGCTGAATGGATTCCGATGAAATTTGTCACACAAGTAGACCGTGACCGGAATTAGGACAAAGGATAATTTATTCCCGTGGGATAATTTCCGACCACTACAGGGGCGAAGCCGTGGCCAAAAGCTATAAAATATTGTTGATTTGATCTTACGTAAAAAATTGCAGAGACTAATAGAAGTCCGGAACTTCGTGATGGACTACAGGGAGCTGCCAACACATGGTATTTACGGAACGTTCCAGGCCATCGTATACGCTTTGTTTAACAAAAGGCAAGTTGGCTGTTTGAAAGTTATTCTCAACTTTGATAAACGAAGTGATGAGAACAGCGATGAGGATGAATATGGTTTATTGTAGAGACGAAAGTTATCATTCTGGTTACAAAAGTACTAGGTTCTTTAGGCGCGTGGCCAAAATCAGAACTAACGCCGTCATCTTGTTTTTTTCAATACAATTTCTGTGACAATTTGACAAATGTTTACCAACAATGCCCTCCTGTCAATGTCACTCAGGCGCCAAAAGGTCCCTGTAGCATTATACGTAATAATGATAACTGCTCTGAGGGCCTAGACAAATGGCATTCGCTTCGGAGCGATTCTATTTCTACAATCGCTATCGCTTTCGCTAATGATTCCAAAAACTAGCAATAACGCTCGTCAAAAAGTGTCCCTTGGCTATGCATCTCTGTGGAAGTACCTAATCTTTCGACGCTGTCGATTCATTTCATAAATGAATGTTGTTTACATTGTCTAGCTAATTTTTATTCGTTGACCTATGATCACGTGACATTTCGATAGCTTATGTCAACCCCATACATTTTAGGTTTTCTACTAGCGTTATCGTTAGTCGAATGTTACTTTGTCTAGGCCCTCTGTTCAGTTAATCTAATGTCAAATTTTGCGTTCGCCGGTGTGATTGGTTATTTGAAAGACTACCAATCAATCAAATGACTTGACATTTGCATATTGTGTATTCTAAAAAAAAAAAAAAACAAAAAAAAAAAAAAATATATACAACAAGGCACCAAAGACAAACAAAGATTTGAATATTGATAGTTTTAATAAAAGCATGAAGAAACTTTTAATAAATAAGTGCTACTATAATGTTGACGACTATTTAAATGATGCACTTTGGACATTTTTATTACCTTATTAGTTATTATACTTATATTGTTTTTATTAATTTAACTTAACTTTATGATTTTTGAAATTTGAATTATATTATTATCGTATTTGTACGCCTTTCTAGGCAAAACATGTTGAAACTTTTTTTTTATGTTCGTTCCAACTGATTGTAAACCTACGCGTGTTTTTGACAAAAAAACATATCTTATCTTACAACATAATAACAAACTATCCAAAAAGTCTGTCAAAAATTGTATAGCATTTCCCTACATTTTTGACCGCTGGGTGAGATTGCGACTAGATTTCGAATGTTTTTAATTACGGGAATTGGCTCTCGATAAAAGTGATCAGATTTCTAAACCTGAACGACTCATCTAATTTTCAATAATGGGTCAACCCTATATCCTATCTTGTATACGAAAGTATACAAGATAGGATAGGATACTAGAAATAGTATCCTTACTTGTTTGCTAACTAGTAGGTATCCTAACTTGTATTCTTCCTTGTATTTTATAATTGAGCATAATTGTATTGAGTTTAGTTATCAAGCCTTTGTTTTAGATGTAAGTCTAGACTGGAACAATAAAAATATCTAAATAAAATTGTGTTATTCTTTATCACCCTTTGATCAAACACAAATAGTTATTGACATGAAGATCTTCTGCTTAGACCCGTTGTGAAATAAATATGAATGTAGATAGTGTACCGGGTATTAGGTTAAGCAAGGGACTTTTCATATTTCACAGTTGGCCCTACTAGGGGCGCAGCCTTCATACAACCCGATTTCTATCGGCTTCCCTTCGGAATAACCACTCTTCTTCGTTTCTACTATTGCCAACGAATATGGTACACTTGTGTGTATAACTGTGTATCAGATCACACTACAGATATTTAATACTTAACAGTTTAATATAACAAAACTAAAAACATGCCTTATTTTTTGTATAAACAATGAATTCCGATAGCATCACCGTCAAAATAAGTCGACTCTCGTGTGTCAGAAATTAGTAGGTACGAACACACGTGACTTCGTGTCCCGCAGCACCGCGTCGTAGGTAACTAAGGAAGCCAAACTACAGTGAGATATGACAAGGACATCAAGGGACATAAAATAGAAATGTGTTAATAGGTATGGGAGGACAGTGTAGGCCTGTCAACAAGTAACAGGTACTCAAAAAAATAGAAAAAGGTCTACAAATCTACAGTGTACAGATAAGATGTACATAGGCGGTGGTTTGAAATTTCCGGACAATAACACCACGTCGTACAGTTCTGACACAACAAAAAACAGTTTCGAGGCCTGAAAAATACTTTCCATAAAGGCTCGTGCACACTGGTGCGACGCGACAGCTCGACACGAAGGCACCGCTCGTCACGCGGTACGCGGTGCCTTTCTGTACGCTGTCGCGTCGCGCCAGTGTGCACGAGCCTTAAATCAATTTTCGATAGCGTGAACGACTGAACAACATAATATCAAATATATATAATCAAATTGTAATGTCTACAAAATGCTATTCATTTGCACAGAGATACGATCAAAATGTGCATTTAACATGTCATGAGATGCGATTGTATGAATGTATTTAAAGCCGTGAAAATCCATCATTTGTTGTTTCGTCCGATGCAAAATGTTGAAATTTTCCTTGTTTTTTGTGGCCTGTGTGTGTATACCGTTCGTGACTAGTTGGCTTGGTCTTATGCTTGTAAGTTGTATCTTTAGGGACTAACTACACTTATTCAGCTCAATTCAGTTTTTGTTCATAAAAAACACCAGTTTTGTATGGAGATTTGTACGCATCCGGAAAGCTGAACGGATGCGTACGCATCTCCATACAAAATCGTTGTTTTCTATGGACAAAAGCTGAACACAGCTAAATAAGTGTGGTTAGTCCCTTAAATCTATAGTACGCTTTTATAATTTCTAACGTGACCATATTGTCTGTCCGTCTGTCACAGCCAATTTGCTCCGAATCCACTGGACCAATTAACTTGAAAGATACACTTATGTGCGGTTACTGACAAATGCGTGCACTGACTGGACAGGTCCACTTAATCTGTGTGGTTCTTTCCTCAAAAGACTATTTCAGACACCAATCTACATGGTTCTCAAACATTATGTCCGATTTTTTTATATACACATTGACATTGTTGAATTTTATATACACAATGACATGAGTATTTACTTGTAAAGTAGTATGTTATTTTAATTATTGTGAATGTGAGGATTATGTGGGTCATTGCTTTTTTTTTTTCGCATTTAATTTTGATCATGATCTGGCAGATTGAGTAATTTATGTGGCCTACCCAAATGTCCTTTCTTTGGTATTGTTCGTCGAATCGTTGAGCTCCTTAAGTTCTGACTTCCTGAGTTGAGCTGCACGATTACTGACAAATGCGTGCACTGACTGGACAGGTCCACTCAATCTGTGTGGTTCTTTCCTCAAAAGACCATTTCAGATACCAATCTACATGGTCTTCACATGATCTGACCAAGATTATGTCTGGACTTTAAAAGAGACTGTGACCTCTGAGTTTGTTTCGGCCTTTCTTCTCAGAGTAGTCAGATAGGAAACGCCGACCTCATCTAGTTTAAAAATATGATTGTCGTGTAAAAGTGTTTGTACAAACCTACTTACAGAAATAAAATCATTTATCATTTATCATTTATGAATTTCTGATACCCAAACACGGACGTGTAACGTATATACAAATTTTGAATATGGGGTCAGTATTGAAAATAAGGAAAATTTAAAAAAGGTTTTGCAAACTGTGTACCGTGTGACATATCAAATGAAAGGGCGTGTTGTGAGGGTCACATGTTTTTTTAATATAAATTTTTCCAAATTATATTAAGTAAATAGATGAAAGTTGGCCATTCAATTTCAACCGACCCTTATCTCTAAAACTACTGAACCTATTTTATTTTTTTAATTCAGAGAATGGTTCTTTATTCTTCTTATAGGTTTACCTGTAATCTATATTACAGGTAAAACTATAAGAAGTATATGGTCTTTAAATAAAATATTAATATAATTTATAAATCAAAGAAAACCTTGCAGGGGCTGCCATTGCACTATCTGTTCCTTTCAGTTAAAATTTATAGCAATTTATATTAAGGGGACTACATGACCTAATCATCTCTAATTTATAATGCCTAAAAATATTATGATTCACTGCAGTACCCAAAGTCAGAAAAATATATGATATTCTTCTGGATAAATGCTAGGTAGATAGTGTGTTGCAAACATAATACAATTAACTTGATATGATAGAAAAAAAACACGAATAATATAATATGTAGTCCCAATATTAGATATTATTGCTGTGTCTATCCCTACGAGAAACCAATAAGTAAGTACGTAATCGTAGAAAAACTAAGAAGATTCATAATTAGTGGTTTTTATGGCAGAACTCGAAACAGATCTACATTTTTTAAAGGTATTTTTACCTCTAGTCGGGGGACCATCAAAAAGTTATTTAAACATTTTTTGATTACGATTTTACGCGCGGAGTGAATAAAAAAAAAAAAATGCTATTTTATTTTACACTTTTTAGAAAGCAGGTTACTTACATCGACATCACACGTATGTTTGTGCATTTGTTACTTCTTTACGCTGAAATGACTGAGCAAATTTGTACATATTTTTATTTATCTAAGCTCATAAACTACTGTAAAAAATATATTATATATTATTCTAAATACAGGGTTAAGGCAGCGAACACTATACTCAGTTTTATAGCCAATTGCTACTGGTTATACAGTCTTTATTGGGTCCCTTTCTTAACTCACGAATTGAAACGCTTAAGGGCGTTCCAATCGTATAAAAAATACTACGTCCGCTAAAAAATTAAAACGAACTTTAAAATTCAATCAATTTTTTTTCTTCTCTATTCCATCTAATTTATTTTGTAATTGTTTATTAGTTTAATTTAATAAAGGCCAGAAAATATTAAAAAAATATTGAGGGGGTTATGATACCACTTATATTAAGCTGGGCAGTAACTGTCCACAAGCCACAAGGAACCACAGTTGATAAGGCTGCGGTTTATTTGGACAATAAAATGTTTGCCACAGAGCAAGCCTACGTAGGTTTCAGTAGAGTTCGGTCATTGAATGGTGTGGTAATATATGACTTAGATCAACGCAAATTATGTAATAACCAGTGATCGGAGTAGGTAGATTGAACTGGGGTCATTGATCCGAAACGTATATATTACTATGGACATTCCTCCGGAATTGGTGGATTATTAAAAAAAAACCGGAACTTATGTAGGAATTGTATTCTGCCAGAGTGGAAGGAGTCATTTGATGATTTGCCATCCTCAAAAAAAAGGTAGGAATTGTAATAAAATGAGTAATTTTATTCTTTATTATTCTTCCTATTTATTTTTTTGTCACGTTTTGACAAAACCCAACGACCAATCAGAACAAAGGATCATGGGTGGTACAATAACCGGTTATCAGAACAATGCGTACGCCCGCCGGAAATACTAAATCCGGAAATACCGGAATTACTTTCCGGAAAAATGGCTTATCCATGTTATTCTTTCTGTGTGCATTTATGATACAAGTACTAAAAATCAATCTACCTACTCCGATCACTGGTAATAACTCATTCAACAAAGTAGCATTGCAGGAATTAAAAAGGATAAGAAACCCTTATGTAATGCTGTAGTTTCTGAAAAGCCATCAAGCTCTGACTATCCTGGCAGCTGCAACAGTCCCTGGTGGTCTACAACTATAAAATATGTTTAAGAATCTGCTCTGAAATGATAGATATTTATTGCAAAAAACCGCATCGAAATCAGATGCATAGTTTCTGAGAAGCCCTCGAGCGCCAACCATCCTGGCTGCTGCAGCGCCCCCTGGCCGTACACAGCTGTAAAACATGTATAGAAACCTGTTCTGAAATTATACACAGGTTTCAATTGTATAGACAATACAAAAAAAAAAACGCATCGAAATCTGATGAATAGTTTCTGAAAAGCCCTCAAGCGCTGACTATCCTAGCTGCTGCAGCGCTCCCTGGTTGTATACAGCTATAAAATATGTTTAAGAGCCTGATATTACAAAAAATCGCATCAAAATCGGCCCAGTAGTTTTCGAGGAAAATGGTAACAGAAATACATACACACAAACAACCTCTAACCACAAACGCATATACTCATTACTTTGATTGCATTCTACATGTAGGTATTCTTACGAGTAGGTGGTAAACTTACATTTAGATCATATGGACCTGTCGAGCACAGCAAAATAAGTGAGTTAGGAGAGAGGAAGCATTTGTTAACCAGTTTTTTTTTTGTGATAATCTATTAGCGTTAATATAAAATACGAGTATAAACAGGTCTCTATTGAGAGATGTAATAAGTAATAATAAATAAATGCAAATTCGAGTGCTATAATTATGACTCTATAAGTCTATCACTTAGATATTGTTTGTGTGTGTGTGGTTTGGGTTTGTTTGTTTGGTATTGATTTTTATTTTTATTGTCCACCTCCGTTCCGTCGCGTGGTGGGTAAAAATATAGAAGACAATAAATTCATCATACGGAACCCACATCAAACTCGCACTTGTCCGGTTTTTACTCTGACGAGGTAAATTATAAAATTTTCAGGGTCCAGGACAATGGTTGGTCCAAAACATAGGGCACTGCGACAACCCAGAAGCGTACGAATTAACCCTCGAGATCAGCCGCAAGAAGATCAACCGGACCCATGACGGTTTCGATATGATCGCAGATCTCCATAAGGAATTCAATTTCTCGTACGCTGTAAGTTAAATTAAATTCAAATGGACTTTTTAAAGTTATTGGCTAGCTTTCGCGTAGATGGTAAGTTGTCACAGCCGCGTGTTGACATCTGCAATAGGTACCAGAGTCATGGCAAGGAGCATGGGTAACTGCATAAGTCTTCAAGCGCTCTAGCCAAAGGGAGTTGAAGAACACGGGTGGTTTTAGTCAGTAAGGGTCAGACAGACCCCTCCGCCCACCTCTGATTTCAATTCGCCAAAAATAGTTACCGTTGCCATTGCCATCCCAAGGATAAAGCTGGCGAATTTGAAAACTCTTGTTTATTTTAAAGTAATAATATAGTTTAATTATTGTGCAATTACTCCAATTTAGGAAAAGGCCAATTTCTCCTTCCACATTGTTTAAGAATAATGCAAACATAAACAATTTTATTTGCATTAGCAACATTTATATATTTAGCACTAGTTTTTATAAACTAATATAAAATTTATATCTTTTATAATTTACAACTAGTTTTTTATATACCGGTAACATTGAGTCGACTAGAATTTGTGATCGTGTCTTTGACTTGTTCTATTTTTGAATATGTGTGTTTTTCTCTGCGTAATGTTTACCGCAAATAAACGTATTTTCTTTCTTTCTTGTTTTTTTTTTTCTGTGACATGTAATTTTGCGCTTGTGTAAAATTAACAAAACTATTCTGGAAACAGTTTCCTGGTAAAAATCTACAAGCATTTTATTATACATGCTTGTTGTGGTCCTTTGAAACTTGTGAAAAGTTGTGCAGTGTGTACATAAATCGCGTATCCAAGTTAGCGTGTTCTGGGCTGGAAGACGCCGCGCGCCGCGCCTTTGTTTGTGTCCGTCGAGCAAGTTTTTGCGAGAAATCTATAATTTCTCTGCAAATATACAAGAAGAATCGCGACGATGTCTGCATATTTCACAGAAATACATTCAATTTGTTGTGGATTGCAAATCTATAATTTTGCAGCTCATTGGGCACATGAGCCATTGTTCGTGGTCGCCGTGCAAGTTTTTGCGCTTGCGGGAAACCTACAATTTATCTGCAAAATACAAGAAGATTCGCGTTACTAAGTCATGTCTCTATAGCCCGTGGTCGTCATCGTCGTGAAATAACTTTGGCAGCATTGCGGAGCTGTCATCGAGATTACTTTTGGTTAAGTTTGGTTGTAAACATTGGTTAACAAACATCAACATAATCTGCCTGCAAAGAAGTTCAACTTGTGTTTACAGTTTAAAAAGTGTGAGGATACGTAACGTGAAGTGTTATTGTGAGTATTTAAGTGAGTTTGTGCGTAATCTAACGTATTTGCCATGTCGACGGGGATGGGCTTCGGGAGCGGGGTGCAAGAGGGTGCACTTGTACCTCCCTGGCTTCAAAATAAAACTAAAAAAATATCCTGAAAATCCTATTACAATAATAGAGAACTTAACCTATTCGAGGCGAGATCCTAAAATTTTCGCATTCTGCAATCTCTCAATTCTAAAGCTTTTGTGCATTATTGAACAAAGTACCGATCTCCTGTTTCCGAAAGTCTATTCGACCCTAGGCGGTGTACTAACATTATCGAGCTTGCTTCGCTCGCTCTTGCATCCTATTCTATCTTGATTCTTTGTATAAATGATCTCAGTTTGTCCTCTATCAGTTTGTATGGACAAATTAAAAGCTATCCGATTCGAGGCGAGAGGCACTTTGCTCGCTCTTGCATCCTACATTCTTTTAATTATTAAGCTTTTCTACGTAAGTCGACAAAGTTATTCCTTGTATGAATGAACAAACGATAACCTAATATATCATAACATAGCATACATAATAAAACATTATAATATTTAGATCTCTAAGAAAATTATGCCCATTACCGATAAATTAAATTATACTTAACACAATTAAAATGTAACTTTTCTTGCTTTAATTCAATTATGTAGAGTTACAGCATATTGTGTCATTTGCATGACCCCGGCCCAACTATGTTTAAGAATAATACAAACATAAATCATTTTATTTGCATTAGCAACATTTATATGTTTAGCACTAGTTTTTATACACTGGTACCATTGAGTCGAGTAGATTTTTTTCTCTGTGACATCTAGCTTTGCTCTTGTGTAAAATTAACATAACTATTTTGGAAATAAGTACAGTTTACTGCTAAAAATCTACAATCGTTTTATTACACACCCCTATTGTGTGAAACAGTTGAATAAAAATAAATGTCATGACGTAATTTATATGATTCCAGATAAAAATAGACGTTTACCAAAAATTGGACGGCGGCTTCAAGTATTTCCAGTCATTTTTAGACGATTGCGCCTGCAAATTCTTCATGAAGCATGCGGCAGAAAATATCATACGTGGCCTTACTATGGCCAAAATTGATCCTCCCAAGTGCCCTATAAGACCTGTGAGTAATACTATTTAGCCTCATCATAATCTTTATCGTTATTATTATTATCTTTCCAGCCGAAAAACGTGCACTGCTGGCGGTGGGCCTTCCTCAAGCGTTGCCACATCGACCGGTCCTACGCTTTCTGCAACCAGCTGATTCCAGCGGCCTTCTCAACCTCATCGGTCCACTTTGTGAGAGGCCTTCCAACGCCTTCCGGTACGCGGTCGCCTCTCCAGAACCTTTCGGCCCCGTCGGCCATCCGTTCTGCGTGCAATGTGCCCTGCCCACTGCCACTTAAGACTCAATCAATCTGCCTGCCTTTTCCCAACTATGTTGGAGTCAGCTTCCAGTCTAACCGGATGCAGCTGAATACCAGTATTTTATATGGAGCGACTGCCTACCTGACCTCCCCAACCCAATAACTGGGTAACACGGTACCCCTTGGTAAGACTGGTTGTTAGACTTTTGGGCTTCTGACTACGTGAAACGACTGTCAAAGATCTACGAATGACAGCTCGGACCAAAGGCTTAACGTGCTTTCCGAGACACGGAGGGGGTCTCGATATCTAATGGATGGTCACCCATCCATGAACCAACTGCGGCAAGTGAAGCTTAACCTTCGATCGACCCGTGCGGCTGTTATTATTTAGCCACGAGCCCCGCTCACTGTCACTTATGACTACTTATTTATTTAGTACCTACGAACGCGTAATCATATTTTTCAGCTTTAATTTTTATTCGAGCTTGTTGTGATTCAGCAGCAGTTGCTTTTCACGGCTACCAAACCTGGCATAAAAGAAATGTTGCCTTCTAAGGCCACCATACATGGTCAGTTGTACCTTCAGATCTTTTTAGCCTCAACAAATGCCGTACTGCTGCCGTTTGTGGCCTCAAGATCTACGCGGCTATAAAGGCCGGAACGACCTCTTCTTGAAGCGAATTGTTTAAATTGATGAGATTGTTTTGAACACGTGAACTAACTTGTCTAGAGATCGATGTGGCGCAGGTTTTTCTGAACAATTTGATCGCACCCCTGCCTCTTAAGGGCCTTTTAGGATTAGGGGTTTTATGCCATAATCTTACTAAAACTTTATCCATAATTCTATACTAATCACTCACCGGCAGTAAATGTGGCTCAAGTCTAAACGCGAATTTGTGAACAAACTAATTTTATTCTTTGAGATTTTGATGAGATTAGATGCCAAATTATTTAGTTCCGAATTGACTAATAGTTAGTGTATTATTTAATGCGAAAGTTACTCTGTCTGTCTGTTGTTTTCTTTCACTCCTTAAAACGGCTGCATGGACTCCGATGAAATTTGTCACACGAATAGACCCTGACCTGAATTAGGACAAAGGATAATTTATTCCCGTGGGATAATTTCCGACCTCTACAGGGGCGAAGCCGTGGGCAAAAACTATAAAATAATTTTGATTTTATCTATTTTACGTAAAAAATTGCAGGCACTAATAGAAGTCCAGAACTTCGTGATGGACTACAGGGAGCTGCCGACACTTGGTGTTTACGGCACATTCCAGGCCAACGTATACGCTTTGTTTGACGAAAGGAAAATTTGCTGTGTAAAAGTTATTCTCAACTTTGATAAACGAAGTGATGTGGACAACGATGAGGATGAATAATATGGTATATTGTAAAGACGAAAGTTATCATTCTGGTTACAAAGGTACGAGGTTCTTTTGGCGCGTGGCGAAAATCGGAACAAACGGCGCCATCTTAATTTTTCAAAACAATCTCTATGACAATTTGACAAATGATTACCAACAACGCCCTCCTGTCAATGTCACTCAGGCGCCAAAAGATCCCTGTAGCATTGTAGGTGATAACTGTTCTGTTCAGTTAATCTAATGTCAAATTTCGCGTTCGCCGCTGTGATTGGTTATTTGAAAGACTACCAATCAATCAAATTACTTGAAATTCGATTTGACAACAGAATAATTTAATTCCAGTATTTTTAAGAACGTTCACAAACTATCCAAAAGGTCTGTCAAAAATTGTTTAGCATGTTCCTAAAATTTTGACCGCTGCGCTGGGTGAGATTGCGACTAGATTTCGAATGTTTTTAATTACCTACGGCAATTGGCTTCCGATAAAAATGACCAGATTTCGAAACCTGAACAACTCATCTAATATTCAATAATGATTTTTTAACTTGTATCCTTAATAATATCCTATCTTATATATTTTCTAGTATACTTACTTGTTTGCTAGCTAGTAGGTATCCAATTTGTGTTCTACCTTGTATTTTTTTATTGAGCATAATTGTATTGAGTTTAGTTATCAAGCCTTTGTTTAAGATGTAAGTCTAGACTGGAACAATAAAAAAATCTAAATAAAATTGTGTTATTCTTTATCACCCTTTGATCAGACACAAATAGTTATTGACATGAAGATCTTCTACCTATACCCGTTGTGAAATAAATATGAATGTAGATAGTGTACCGGGTATTAGGTTAAGTAAGGGACTTTTCATATTTCACAGTTGGCCCTATTAGGGGCGCAGTCTTCATACAACCCGATTTCTATCGGCTTCCCTTCGGAATAACCACTCTTCTTCGTGTCTTCTATTGCCAACGAATATGGTACACTTGTGTGTATAACTGTGTATCAGATCACACTACAGATATTTAATACCAGTTTAATACAACATAAAACTAAAAACATAACATACATGCCTTATTTTTTATAATATCAAAGAATTCCGATAGCATCACCGTCTAAATAAGCCGACCCTCGTGTGTCAGAAATTAGTAGGTACGGACACACGTGACTTCGTGTCTCACAGCACCGCGTCGTCGTAGGTAACTAAGGAAGCCGAACTATAGCGAGATATAGAAAAGTAAGTAGGCGAGAACGAGATAGAATCAATGATTGTGTTTGTGTTTTTTCTTTGCGTCATATTTACTGCAGTTAAATGCATTTTCTTTCTCTTTAACATTCGATTTCGTAGATTTGTTTTGTTGATTTCTTGACAGATAAATTCACGTGTATTTGTTTTCGTCTCTTCTTTTGCATTTTACTTATTTTACCTAACATCGTATAATAGAATGGTTTTCAGAAATAAAACTATAATCTATTATTTTATTAACTATTATCTATAAAACTATATTATTATTGTTTTATTTCTGTAAAACATTGATAATTATGTGATTAAACGAACTTACCTTAAGTGAAGTTCTATCATAATTATACGAAGCTCCTTCTCCGAGACATATTAACGAGTAGTAGCGCGGGATTGTACCAGCGCCATCACAATTATTTCAAAGCTAAAAAATAAAAACTGTTCTCTCATTGGGCAACACTGTATTGTCATTTCGTTTAAAGCTAGTTATGTTAAACAACTCTATTTAGGGGAGAACTTCAGTAGGGATGGGTAGGGAGACCTGTCTCGGAGAAGGAGCTTCGTATAATTATGATAGAACTTCACTTAAGGTAAGTTCGTTTAATCACATAATTATACTTACTCCTTCTCCGAGACATATTAACGAGTAGATGTTTGAAGTCAGTCAGGGTTGTTTATGGTTTAATAAATACTTGGTGGGTTGTGAAAATAGTAAAATATTTATTAAAATCAAATTTAGTAACATAACAAATTAAATTAATCAAATTTAGTAACAACAAATTAAATTATTCAAAATAAGAAATTAACAGAATCAAGTCACACTATTTACGGTGTTACATATTACGTCACTGAACATGGTTGGTTCTTGAATGACCGGCCTGTTATAATGTCTAGCAAAGGTGGCTGAGTTCTGAGACCACCCTGCTGTTTTTTGTATTTGGTCTATACTGATCCCAGATCTTTTAGCAGCAGACGTAGAAGCATGTCTAGTGCTGTGTGCTGTGAAAGTATTTACATCAATTCCAGACTCATGTAAAGTTGTTTTAATCCAGCGGCTAATAGTTTGGGTTGAAGCGCTATGATGTGGCTTCTTGAAGATTAGTATTAGCTTGTCAGTGCCTCTTCTCAGTGGTTTAGTTCTATTAATATAACATTTTACAGTAGTGACTGGACAAATCTCAATTCTATTTTCAAAAGTTTTAAGGTGTAATAGTGGCTGAAGGCTGCCTGTTTCGAGGTTTTTATTATGTCTGGAATGTAAATCTGAATTCCATCATTTATGACTTTGATATTTTTAATATTAATTAAGGATAAAGTTTGAACTCTATGACCTGTAGTAAGGGCAAGAATAGTTACCACTTTTTTTGTTAATTTTTCTAAACTTATGTCTTCATTGGGGTAAATATTTGCTAAATACGATAGTACAACTCCGGGGTCCCAAGTAAGATTATACTTTGGTGGAGGTGGTTTTGTACGGTATACTCCTCGCATGAATCGTTTAATCCTTTCGTCAGATCCAATTTTAGAACTAATTAACAGTGAAAGGGCTGATCTGGTAGTGTTTATTGTACCATATGAGGCACCAGATTCAAGGGATTCACTTAAAAATTTCAGAATATAGGGAATGGAAGCTTCATAGGTGTCTATGTTACATTTCTTACAAAAAAGCCACCAAGTTTTCAAGGATGAGTCATACTGTTTCATGGAACTATTAGACAGTGAATTTAACATAATTTGAAGGGCTGAATTTGGTGTGCCTCTTCTTATATATACCTCGCTGAGAGCAGCCCTGCAGCCAGGGTAAGTTGGTAGTGAAGGGGGTGACTCCCTCTGAAAGGAGAGGATAATAACTTTATATTTGGTTCAAATATTAATAGTTTCTTAGTTAACAATGAATCCAATAGTGGGAACCATGGTTGAGATGGCCAATATGGAAAAACTAAGATACCTGTTGCCCTATCTGTCATGATTTTATGAATACATTTTAATATTAGTGAGAATGGAGGGAATGCATAAAAGAAGTGATTTGACCAGTTAAGAGTGAATGCATCAACTTGGAAGGCTTCAGGGTCACATTTCCAGGATACAAACTTTTCACATTTACTGTTTATTCTAGAAGCAAACAAGTCTATATCTGGCACCCCAAAACAATTTACTATTTTACTATAAGCCATTTGAGAGAGCTCCCATTCAATGTTGATTTTTCTAGATTCTCTGTCGGCTTCATAGTTATCTTTGGTATTGATATAAGATGTATAAATCCAAATATTCCTTTCTTCGCACCATTGCCATATATCTCTAGTGATACTATTTAAATGGGGAAACTGAATTCCTCCCATTTTGTTAATATATGCAACTGCAGTAGTATTATCTACTCTTAATAGCACCTCGTAGTCATGCAAATCTTTTGCAAAACATTGAAGCCCTATGAAGGCAGCTTTTAATTCTAAATAATTTATGTGTTATTTCTTTTCTGAATCTGACCACGAACCTGAAGCTTTATTTTGTTCACACACAGCTCCCCAACCAGTAGTTGAGGCATCTGTTAGTATTTCTGTTTTGAATTTATGTTGCTTTATTGGATTACATCTGTATACATTCTTACTCCACCAGGCTAATTCTGGATGAACTATAATATCTTTGAGGGACATTATTGCATCATAATTATCATTTGACCATAGCAGACCTAAATATTTCTCTCTCTCTAAAATCTTGGTATATACCCAGCCATATGGAATGGCTGGACAAATTGAGCTTAACATTCCTAACAATTGAGAGAATTCCCTAATTTGACATTGACTTTTTACTTGATAAATTTTAATTTTCTCTAATATTGCAATTTGTTTTTGTTGGGGAACCGATAAAGCAAGATTCGTTGATTCTAAAAAATAAATCCCAAATACTGACATGATTGGCTCGGTTTAAGGAGACTTTTTTCAAAATTTATGACAAAATCTAAATCTTGTAAAAGATTTACTGCAAGTTTTACATTTTCCTCACATTTTCTTTTTGATTTATGAAAATACAGACTGTCATCTAAATAACATGTCATAATGATGTTATTGTTTCTGAGGTAAGTACAAACTGGTTTTAGTAGTTTTGTAAACACAAATGGTGCTGTACATAAACCATAAGGTAGAGCATTGAATTCAAATAGCTTGCCATCAAAAGTAAACCTTAAATATTGTTTATAATTAGCTGCTATAGGTACTGAAAAATATGCTTCTTTTAAATCAATAGAGGCCATAAAGCAATCTTTTGATATAAGTTTGCAAGCTGTTCTAATATCTTCTAATTTGAAGTGTTCTGTGTCTATAAAAGTATTGAGTTTTTTCAAATTCAATATAAATCTATATGAGCCATTAGGTTTGGGAACTAAAAATATTGGAGATGTAAATTGATTTGGACAGAAAGAACACTTTGAGACTGTACCTAAGGTAATTAATTTACCAATATTGTGGCATTGCTTGATAGGGAGGTGGAATTTCCCTGAATGGAATCTCATAACCTTCAATCCATTTTAGAGCTACTGGGTCACTGGTCACTTCACACCAGTTGTTCCTAAAGTACTTAAGTCTACCTGCATGTACCTGAGGGTCTACTTGCGGTATCTGGGCCTGGAACTGGATGGAGCTGGCTTCTGAGTCTTCCAGCGTGTTTGATCTGGTCGAGGTTGTCTTTGATACTGGTGTTGTTGAGGCTGATGCCCGCCGCGAGCTCGTTGCTGTTGTTGGTACTGCGGCGCGCCTCGCCAGTTTACCTGTTTCTTCTGAGTCCCTGGTTTGAATGTTTTCTTTTCTGTTGTCTTAATTAGGGAGCCTGCTTTTTGGATAGCTTGTGCAGTTCTAATTTTTTCAGCACAGTCTGTACCAAATAATGTGTCATCTGGCGTTGCTGTCCGTACAGCGTCTTGTACCGCCTTATTTACACCAGCCAAGGCAAAAAACCTTCTTGAAGAGGAGTCCTGATAATAAATTTCAGCAGCTAATTTAGCTGCATCACTTATCTCTTCAACAAGGTCTTTACTATTTATATTACCCATCAGTACCTTGCTTAAGGATTTTCCTAGACAAGTCATGAGTTTTCCAGTTAGATTTTGTCTAAAGCTGATTCTTTTATCCCTTTTGAGGGTTGGGTCTGAAAGTGAAGCTGATATATCCGCATTCATTAAGGGAGCCACTGCCCTTGGGAAATTTATAGGCATAGGATATTTCTTGGTAATGGCGTCTCGAGATTCTTTACCAAGTCCTGTCTGTGTGATCCTTGTCCAACGGAGCGCTAATTCTGGTCGAATAGCTTCTCCAATTTATGTAATGTCTTCGCCTTCGGTTCCCAGGGCTTGTAATAGTTCCTCAGGTAGGTTGTCCTCTGTAAAGTTGAACATAAAAGATATAGACATGTCTATCCGCTTAGTGATAGCGCTAAGTCAATAGTATTCCAATGTGGACATTGATTTTTGGCATTGTCTACCCGCAGTGTGATAGCGCTCGCCATGTATTTAAGTAATGAGATTTGACACAGTGTCCACCCGCATGTGGTGGCGCTTATGTGTTGATAACATATCCCTCTATTGGGATCACCCAGGCGTTCGAAGTAACATTGTAGGTTTACATTGTTAAAATAAGGATATTGTAAGTAATTTCATGTTTTAGGTACAGACCTGTATTAATTTCTTCTTCCATATTATTTTGTGTAATAAGCGCCGGTGGCGACGGTGTTTCGGTCGGTTGAGTAACCGGAGGCCGCGACAGCGGTGAACATGGCGGCGATGAGACTTCTGAATCTGACTCCACTGAGACTGGTATCTTTTCCAGTTTCCTTTCCAATTTTCTTATCTTCTTCTTGATATACTCTTGGTCTTTATTCTTCCGTTTACCCATTTCTTTTAAAGTCACGGTCGATTCCGTATAATCGTACAAGGAGATGAAAAATCCACAGTTCAATCGCGAAAAAAAAACGTTAGAAGAAAATAAGTTTTAATTTGAGCGCGAATAAGTACCAGTCAATGACAACCAGAAATAGTCCTTTGACATATTATTCTCTAAAGACGAGCGAAATTGTTTTTGGTATGTTTAGGTTATGCCCTTAGTTACTAGGGATTCTTCGTAGAATTCGTAAATAATTTGAAGTCTTACCTTAATGATGCTTCGATAAAATGATCATTCTTCATTATTTTCAATAGTTACATACCTATGTACTTACCTTTTTTCTTTTTAATCAAAACCAAATGTCAACAAAACTCCCGCCGGTACCGGAGTACACTGCACTTGTTATTTCAATATATAATGGACTACACGGTCTACACACCTCATATATCATGAATATAATCATGTTAATCAGTTCTAATATGACTTTGTACATTATTATCCAAGAAAATTTAATATTATTCGTATTTTGTTGAGAGAACGTAGTGACAGCGCTAAGCACAAAAACACGTAATGACAATACAGTGTCGCCCAATGAGAGAACAGTTTTTATTTTTTAGCTTTGAAATAATTGTGATGGCGCTGGTACAATCCCGCGCTACTACTCGTTAATATGTCTCGGAGAAGGAGTAAGTATAATTCTGTATGTGTAATGATAGCGTCGATTTGGTTATGTTACTTGACCATATATTAGAATTTGGTGTGGACAAATGTGCAGTCATGCATATAAAGCCAGGTGAGATTAAGGAATCACAGGGAATTCAACTTTCGGATTCCTTACACCTTAGATTAGATCCCTCTCCTCATCCGAAAGCTAAAAGTATTTGGGTATGTCGGAAGCGTTAGGCATCAACGTTGCGGAAATGAAGCAATCGTTGAAGGAGCGCTTCTTTGGTCGCCTGAAGAAGGTATTAATTAGTCTTCTTTCAGGAGGAAACAAGGTACGCGCCTTCAACGGTTGGGTCATGCCGGTTTTGATGTACTCTTTCGGCATAGTCACGTTTAGGCCTATCGTCCACGATGTTACTCAAACGTAATGTGTTACGGGGTCCGAGTGCTCACTTAGTTTTTCGCGACATCGCCAAGCGGTTGGTCCACTCTTCATGTGACCAGAGGGCTCGCCTATTTTTTGGCCAAGGAATAAGCATTGTGACAAAACTTCCAGACGTGCCATGCAACGTGACAAAACTTCCAGACGTTCGGGCACTTTTCCTGTTGATAGCGATGCGGACGAATTTTTTTATGGCATGTATTTAACGCGGCGACAAATTAATCTGAAATTGGGATTAAAAAATAATTAAAGCCGGTAGCAAAAATAGTAGGTTGGCAGCTACAGTCAAGAATAATTTTAAGTAGAACGTAGCAGCTTAATAATCTTTTGTTAGCTTTGTTTTAATTTAAACTGGCATCGAGTTTCTGTTTTGGCGAGGCCTCCTATTTCTGATTTTTTATTTTTGGACAAAAAATAAATCCTGGTTTATCCTGGGTTTTATCTGATTTGCATAATAAGGCGTAGCCGACGGAGCCCCGCTACGCGGGGCTCCTACTTCTGGACGGTTTAAAAAAAAATAACCACGAAGGGGACAGCGGGGTCTTCCAGACCCCGCCATCCCCTTCTAACCTAACCTGTCCGAGTCGGGGTGCCCCAAGTCCCGAGCTCGCTTCGCTCGCTCTTGCATCCTATCCTACTGTTAATATTAGTCGCCATGTCATTATTTATAGTACCTTGCCTATGATTTCTAGTAGCAAATAGTTAGTCGCACTTTCAGTTGTTAGTCGCCTGGAAAATAATTTGCCTTTTTTTTGTAATACTATTCCCTCTTTGTTAAATATACATGTACATATTATTTTAAGACGGTTAGCTAATATTTTATGTATGTCGGAGACGGTCATTAGTATGGACACTAAACGAAGCGCAGCACGAGTTCCGCGAGGGGACAGCACCGTCGCGATGACTTGCATACTCGGCTAACTTCGTGCTATGACAGAGCCTGGCTGATGGAGGGGGCAGGGGCGCTGATGGGACTAGTGGACACTTACCATTCTGCCTTCGAGGAGATCAGTACCTCCACCCTAGGAACTGTCACGCGTTCCGTATAGTTGTGTCGTGTGCCTACAGTGTGTGATTCGCTAGTGTGATAAATTGTTCGTAAATTCTAATTTGATTTGAACTGCAAACGGTTTTTCTATTGCGCAATAACCAACATTACCCAAAGTACGCCCACAGTAGTTAAAGTATGGCTGATGATTACGAGAAAGACATACCTTCTCCGTCATGCAAATATTACGTGTCACGTGTAGTTTGTGATTCGTTGCGTCGTGTATTGCATAAGCATAATCAGCCTATAATGTTCCCACTGCTGGGTCTCAGGCCTCCTCTCTTTGAGAGGGAGTAGATTATAATCCGCCAAGCGGGCCCAGTGCGGGCAGGTAGATGTCATCGTTTTTTTTTGTTCTAGGACATGCCGGTTTCCTCACGATCTTTTCTTCACTGTTTTGAGAGCAGTGGTGATGAAATAAATTACACAAAGTAAAGCACCTGTCTGGGTTCGAACCCACGACCTACAACTCCAATTACAAGTCGGGGCCGTTACCACAAAGGCACCACTGCCTTGACCGCCATTGAAATACTAATGCCTGGTTACTTATTGATGATTAGAGTTGGTAACAGGTTACATTTGCGTAGTGTCGTATAGACCTGGCCTTAATCATGTCAGCCTGTTGGAATGTCCAGTGCCCATACAGTAACAGCGTTAGTCTTCCAGCGAGACGGCCGAAGGGAGTTGAAGAACACGTGGTTACTAAAACCACGTGTTCTTCAACTCCCTTCGGCAGTAAGAGTCTGACATACCCCTCATTTCAAAACACAAAAAAGAGTTATTCCGTGTATAGACCCCAAAAAATCTACCTTAAGGTCGAAGGTACGCTGAATCGCATGTCCGAGAATCCACCCTGAGCCTATAAATTCCGTTTATCCAACTAGGCCTAAGGTAGATTTTTAGGGGTGGATAAACGAAATAACTTGAATTACAAAATAGGTCTTATCTCAAAGTTGCAAGCGTTATTCCATGAGACATCGCTTTTTAATGTTTAACCAACGCACAGTATGATAAATGCCTCAAAAAACGGACATCACTTTTTTATTCTATTAATCGAAAATATGAACTATTGTGAATGCGAGAGTAGAACTCCCGGATCTTAAATATACTTTAAAACAGAGTTATAATTTTTATAAGTTATTTTTTGGATTTTCAGAAAAACTCAAAAATATCCGATGTGATGAAAATATTTGAACATTTGTTTTTGGTTATCGGTAAATGAAGGTCGCCACGATGACCCAGTTATTAATTATAATGTAAACAGTGCAACTAAATAATTGTTAAGGTGAAGTTTTTTACTTACCTTAATATGTCTCCTACAAAGGTAAAAATTAAGACTGATCTGGAAAAGCTGTTGTATGACAGTTACATCCAAGAAAAATTGGAGAGAGAACAGCTGGAACTGCTGGTTAATGATCTGAAAATCCAAATAGAAGGCCTCCAGCGACAACTTCAAAGCCGCCAAGAAAAAAATCTCAGCTCCAAGGGTCAAGGAAATAATGACCCTAAGGAGTCGGAAGCAAAGAGCAACATACAATTTGCTCAATCTGGAAAAGGAAATATCGAGTACTGCACAGACGAGGAAGAACTCGCTAAAGAGACTGAGTGGATTAGGGCTAAAAGTAGGAAGAAAAGGAAGCTAAACATCTCCCTCTCTCCACCACAAAAACCCGGAACAAGCGCCCAACAACAACAAAAATGTGAGAAAGAACAGACATTAGTCAAAAAAGTGCCTCCACCACCGCCAATCATAATAGATGGAGTTAAGAACTACCAAATGTTTTACGACTCACTAACTGAAACCCAACCAACTGAATCATTCACCGCAAAAATGATGAATGGAGATTGTGTGAAGATCAACGCTAAAACCGAGGACTCTTATAGAGCGATTGCTAGGCTTTTGACAGAAAAAGAATATCTTTGGCATTCATACGAGAACAAACAGGCTCGACCAATAAGAGTTGTAGTGAAAAAAATACATTCTTCTTGCCAGTCAGATCGAATCAAAGACGATTTAATACCGCAAGGTCTAAAAATAGAAAAAGTTGACAACAAGTTGAGCTGGAAGACTAAAGAACCACTCAATATGTTCGTCTTATCATTTAATAATGACGAAGATGTCAAAAAAATCTATGGCATAAAGCACATTTTAGGATGTAAAATTGAAATTCACCCTCTCAAAAATCCGAAACTCATTCCTCAATGTAAGAGATGCCAGGCATATGGACATACTCATAAATACTGCAGAAAATAGCCAAGCTGTGTAAAATGCACTGGCAAGCATCTTACAGCCACCTGTACTAAATCTCCGCAAGAGAAACCAAAATGCGTCCACTGCGGCTTACCCCACCCTGCCAACTATAGAGGGTGTGAAGTAGCCAAGGAAATGCAAATTATGAAAAACAAAAACATAAAAAAGAAACTTGTTGTGCCAACTGCCCAACAGGGTCCATCCAAAAACAATCCTAACAAACAGGCACGGAAAGACACTTTTCAGACAACTACAAATCCTATTCCAGCAAGTAGTTCCTATGCACAAGCTGCAAAACAAGGCACTCAACCTTCGAGTCTGGAAGATAAGATAAATCAGATCTTGAAGTGTATTACTACATTTGACAAAAGATTAGAAAAGCTAGAATCCAGCACCAAAACAGCTCGTTATAATAACCAAAAATGAGTAACACACTAAAAATAATGGCGTGGAACTCTAATGGGCTCCTCAAACATCAGAATGAGTTACAGGCAGTCCTAGAGACCGAAAATATAGACGTGTGTTTAATCTCCGAAACGCACTTTACTAACCAATCTTTCATCAAATTTAGAGGATTTAAGGTATATAATTCGCTCCACCCTGACAACTCCGCCAGAGGAGGTAGTGCGGTTATAATCAAAGAAAACATCAAGCATTACGAACAGAGTAAATTTGAAGAACCAGACATTCAAGCCGTGACAGTATCTGTTAAAACCAAATTTTGTCACGTTTCCATAGCAGCCGTATACTGTCCTCCAAGGCACATGATAAGAAAAGAGCGATACTTACAATTCTTTGAACTTCTAGGCCCGAGATTCATCCTAGGCGGTGATTTCAATGCCAAGCATTCGTACTGGGGATCAAGACTTACTACAACAAAGAGAAGGCAGCTCTTAAATGCAGTTAAAGACACACATTGTGAAGTTATGAGCACAGGCAAACCAACATACTAGCCTACTGACCACCAGAAAATACCGGATCTTATAGACTTTTTCATAATCAAAAATATATCCACCAATTAAATTCATTTGGAGGAAGGTTTTCACATGAATTCGGACCACTCCCAGATTATCCTAAGACTAACTCAAAAAATCTTACTAAGAGAAAGCCATTTAACCCTGGTTAATAAGTCTACAGATTGGGACAGTTTTGCTCTTGATCTGGATAATATTATCGACCTAAAAACTCCGTTACTAAATCAGAATCAGCTGGACTCAGAAGTAAACAAATATGTTGTTAATATCCAACAATGTGCGTGGAACAACACGCCCAAGTTGAAAAGTAAATATAAAAGACATATCTATCCCAAGGAAATTGTGAGTTTACTGTCTGAAAAAAGAAAACAAAGAAAGCGGTGGCAGCAAACAAGATGCCCGCGGGATAAAACATTATTAAATAGCCTAACTAAACGATTAAAGAGGAAAATTATACAATTTGAGGATGACTGTCTGAATACTAACCTTTTGCAGCTAACCAACGACAAATAAACGGATTTCTCTCTTTGGAAAGCGACAAGAAAACTAAAAAGGCCGATTATGCAAATACCGCCTATCAGAAACAGCGACGGAAAATGGGCCATAAGCAATGAACAAAAAGCGTTTAGTTTTGCCCAATACTTAGAAAACACTTTTCTACCCAATGAGAGCTCCATACAAATACTTGAGAGTGAAAAGTTATCACAAAGTCAAAGAATTCAGCTTGTGACTCCTAAAGAAGTTCTGCGAGAAATTCAAAATAACATAAGTTCGAAGAAATCCCCGGGTTACGACCTCCTAACAGGCGAAGTTCTAAAACACCTCCCGCGCAAAGCCATAGTAAAGTTGACTAGACTTATTAATGCCGCATGTATGCTAAAACATGTGCCTGAGCCTTGGAAGGTTGCTGAAGTCATTATGATTACGAAGCCTGGGAAACCACCCCATGAAGCATCATCATATAGACCCATTTCCCTGTTGCCAATATTATCAAAACTATTTGAAAAACTGTTATTAAAACGGTTAAAACCTATAATAAAAGAAAAAGACCTAATACCAAACCATCAATTTGGCTTCAGAGAAAATCACTCTACAATAGACCAGGTACACAGGATAACTAACATCATTGAAAAAGCACTCGAAAACAAGCAAGTCTGCGCCACCGCATTCCTAGATGTCGCGCAAGCTTTTGATAAAGTTTGGCATGAGGGTCTGGTATATAAACACAGACGCATGCTACCGTTAGAATTCGCAGACATTCTAGAATCATATATAAGTAATAGAATGTTTAGAATAAGGCAAGAGGATGCATATTCCGAGCTAAAAACTATAAAAGCTGGGGTGCCACAAGGAAGTGTGTTAGGCCCATTCCTGTACTTGCTATACACATGTAATATCCCAGAGCTGGAAAACAACACCATTGCGACCTTTGCAGATGACACTGCCATTATGGCTACCGGATCAAGCCACAAAGAAGCAGTAGAAAAAGTTCAACTAGCTGTAAACAAAGTTTATGACTGGACACAAAAGTGGAAGATCAAACTGAATAAGTCAAAATCAATTCATATTGACTTCACTAACAAACACTGTTATTACCACCCAATCTATATAAACGGCATGCAAGTGCCTTATGCTAATACAGCCAAATACCTTGGTATAACTCTTGACGCCAAACTGCGTTGGAAATCTCACGTCAAAAAGAAAAGACCGGAACTCGACATACGTTATAAAAGTATGTATTGGTTACTCGGAAGGAAATCCTGCCTATCAATACGTAATAAAATTATATTATACAAGCATATTCTTCTGCCAATTTGGACGTATGGCATCCAACTTTGGGGCTGTACTAAACGAAGTAACGTCAAAATAATCCAACAATTCCAAAATAAAGTACTTAGGGATGCTGTAAATGCACCATGGTAGACTAGAAATGACGACCTCCACCGTGACCTTAAAATGGAACTCGTCACCACTGTCATCCAAAAATTTGCTGAAGCCCACGAACACAGACTTCACCGACATGTGAATGTCGAGGCAATTCAGCTGCTAGACAACACGGACATAGTGCGTAGGCTAAAGAGAACTAAACCATTTGAGTTAGTGTAGTGTATAAATTGTGACGAATAATGTGTAAACAATGTGTTTTTTTATTATTAATTTATCCGACTCTAAGAAAGTGCTGCGGAATTGTGTGAAAGTGCAATAGGACACTATTCTTAGTTATAACGTAAACTATCACGTAAAATAATAAGTTAAAGTTAAGTTGCTTATTAGTCTATTACGCTAGATTGTAATAAATTACTAAGAACTTATGTCTTATTAATCATTAAAAAAAAAAATGTTTTTGAAGTTTTTTGACATTATATACAAGGTATTATATAGGCGAAACAGAAAATATTTAGCTATAATAGAAAAATAAATATGCCTAATTTTATCTTTATTCCTTTAATTTTTTCCCTCGGACATCTTTTGTTAGTAGCACCTAATATTTATCGTAAAATATTCTTTAGAACTGTACTATTAACTATAAAAAAAAAACAGATTCAAACCTATCAGGACATCACAGATATGATGAGTCTATGGCTTTCAAAATTTTCTCTGATTATAGGGTTGTCACTCTCAGAACACAAAAATTGCATTTAATCATTTCTGTTGCGATAATTAATTTTCTATTGTTAAGCGGGTCCCGGCACCCGGGTGCAGTACTTCTCTATCTAAATCTTTTCTTTACTATTTATAAGGAGGTACAATTTGTGAGTACGTAAATTTGCATGTAAGGGGTACTTTATAATAGGGGGTTTTAGTTTTATTAAACCTGACGAGGGAGGAGCTCTTCCCTATACCATATTTTAACCCTTCATCAGAAAAATATAAAATAAATGTATAAAAAATATTTTTATATTAAACGGTTTTATATTAGAATACAATATACAAAAAAATGTTAAACAATGAAATAACAATTTTACCTACAAACAGCCACTAAAAGCAATTTTGGAATTTCACAAAATTATGTTGTCAAGAAAACTTTTTATCTCATTAAATTAGCTATGGGTACCTCTATACCTACTGTTTATGAGTAATACCTACATCAAACTAAGAATTAAAAAAAAATGTTTTTGTTTTCAGATTTTTGATTAGTGAAAACCCTAACAAACGGAAAATATTAACTCGTAAATCCAATATCCTTCGTGTTAGGCATCTGATATTGTACATGCCGTTAACATAACACTAAACAATAATGAGTTTGAAAATAAAATGCTACAACACATAAAACCGCGCAAAAAAAAAACAAGATTACAGAAAAAAATACGTAACATGCTTAAAATTACATCTAAAAAATATGTTTGTTTTTAAAAAATAGCAAATAAAGTGGCTTTATCGCATACTATAATTAAAACATAAAAACGTTGCATACATAATAAGTTAACGCAATTCTTTTGATTTCTATGGATAACCAGAATAAAATATGTAAAAAATTATAGCTCCTGTACTAAGCTGAATTGATTTCTGGGAGTTCTACTCTAGCATTCAAATCAATGTACACTATCAATTAGAAAAATAAAAAAGCGATGTCCGTTTTTTGAGGCATTCATCATGGCAACGTCAAGAATGGAAGAGGGTTGCATTCGGCATGTTTTCTTTTTGTTGCTATGTCTCTACATATTAGTGCAGTGTTACAAGTAACAAACTGTACATTCCTAATACATACATCTATGGATAATTATCAATTTGATTATAATCAAATTAAATCAAAATATTTTATTTCACATAAATAAACCTACATGGGCACTTATGAAACGTCGGAAGCTAGGTGCACGGTTCCAATTGGTTGTTTCCTATGGAGAAGAGCCGGCAAGAAACTCCACGGTTACTCTTCTAAAAATAAGGGGCTTTTACAATGTTTTCAAATTACAGTATTAATAGGTATGGGAGGACAGTTTAGGCCTGTCAACAAGTAACAGGTACTCAACAAAATAGAAAAAGGTCTACAAATCTACAGTGTACAGATAAGATGTACATATGCGGTGGTTTGAAATTTCCGGACAAAAGACCACGTCGTACAGTTCTGACACAACAAAAAACAGTTTCGAGGCCTGAAAAATACTTTCCATAAATCAATTTTCGATAGCGTGAAGGAATGAACAATAAAACATCAAATATATATAATCAAATTCTAATGTCTACAAAATGCTATTAATTTGCACAGAGATAAGATCAAAATGTGCATTTGACATGTCATGAGATGCGATTGTATGAATGTATTTAAAGCCGTGCAAATCCATCATTTGTTGTACCGTCCGATGCAAAATGTTGAAATTTTCCTTGTTTTTTGTGGCCTGTGTGTGTATACCGTTCGTGACTAGTTGGCTTGGTCTTATGCTTGTAAGTTGTATCTTTAGGGACTAACTACACTTATTCAGCTCAATTCAGTTTTTGTTCATAGAAAACACCAGTTTTGTATGGAGATTTGTACGCATCCGGAAAGCTGAACGGATGCGTACGCAACTCCATACAAAATCGTTGTTTTCTATGGACAAAAGCTGAATACCTACAGCTAAATAACTGTGGTTAGTCCCTTAAATCTATAATACGCTTTTATAACTTCTGACGTGACAATATTATCGTGGACATCCACGTCCACAAAATGTATGCAATTACGTGCACGTTATAACATTATCGTGAACGGAAATTTAAAAGCGTCTTCATGTATATGTCGCAGTCGTATCGTATAACAACGTTCGCGTAGGCTCAACGTGAGGTAGCCTCATTACAAAACGGCGACGTTTTTAAATCGAGCGCGCCAATTTGTAATACGGCGTGATGTAATTTAATAAAGTACAGAAAAAAAATAAAAAAAAAAACGTGTGGCACTCGGGGACTGCCGCGGTAAAGCTATTGCATAGCATTTTGTATAAGAATAAGAAATAAGAATTTAAAAATTTTAAATCTAAAATAAATTTAAAATGGGGCGCTTTACCCTAACCTTATCGGGGCCAAAAGATAGGCCCTTTACTGCCGATTCCAAAGACCCCAAACTCGATACCTCTACGACCTCCGGTTCAAAAGTTAAGACCCGGGGGGGTGAAGTAGCCCTGGACGGGTGGAGGGGTTGGTCAAAAGGGGTGACGCGGGGGGGTCCCGGGATCATATATAAGTGGGATTGATTTAAATATAATACAACTTAATATTGGGGTCGAAAAAGAGGGGGTCAAAAAAGGGGGGTCAAAGGGGCTTGTCTGTATGTATGTACTATTTGAGAGAAGGGTTATGGGGGGGGGGGGGGGGGAATTTGGTCAGAATTTTGATATTCCCAGCCGTTTCCGAGATATTGGGATATTGAGTTTTAAGATAGTGGTGATTATAATAAATGTATGGTGTCCGACTGGTAAATGATAAATGGTACGAAAGTAAATATTAATTCAAGTTACACTTTTTGATAAATACCTATACACCTATATACTTTCTCATAAACAGCTGCTTATGTATTCGTCCGATTTCAGAGCAGCTCGTCTCGATTCGTGCGAGCTTCGTAGAGTCGTACAATACGTCTAGTTGCACGCACACAAACACCGTGTCGAAGACTGCCGAAAAGAAACGACGTTAGACAATGCACGGCCTTCAAGCCACACCTCCGTGCCCGTCGGAGTGGGGAGCGTGAGGTTTTTTTTCGTTACGGAATTTCTGGATTCGGTCCCCGCGCTCAAGGCCCGCGATAGAAGCTATGCAATAGCTTAAAAATTGAGAGGGTTATGATACCACTTATATTAAGCTGGGCAGTAACTGTCCTCAAGCCACAAGGAACCACAGTTGATAAGGCTGCGGTTTATTTGGACAATAAAATGTTTGCTACAGGGCAAGCTTACGTAGGTTTCAGTAGAGTTCGGTCATTGAATGGTGTGGTAATATATGACTTAGATCAACGCAAATTATGTTATAACTCATTCAACAAAGTAGCATTGCAGGAATTAAAAAGGCTAAGAAACCTTTATATAAAGAATAGTTTCTGAAAAGCCATCAAGCTCGGACTATCCTGGCAGCTGCAACAGTCCCTGGTGATCTACAACCATAAAATATGTTTAAGAACCTGCTCTGAAATTTATAATTTATAATTTATTGCAAAAAACCGCATCGAAATCAGATGCATAGTTTCTGAGAAGCCCTCGAGCGCCAACCATCCTGGCTGCTGCAGCGCCCCCTGGCAGTACACAGCTGTAAAACATGTCTAGAAACCTGATAACCTGATACCTATACAATACAAAAAAAAACCGCATCAAAATCGGATGAATAGTTTCTGTGAAGCCCTCAAGCGCTGACTATCCTAGCTGCTGCAGCGCTCCCTGGTGGTCTACAGCTATAAAATATGTTTAAGAGCCTGCTCTGAAATAATAGCTATTTATTGCAAAAAATCGCATCGAAATCGGCCCAGTACTTTTCGAGGAAAATGGTAACAGACATACGTTCACACAAACAACCTCTAACCACAAACGCATAATATACTCAATACCCAACACTTTTATTGCATTCCACATGTAGGTATTCTTAGGTGGTAAACTATTATTTAGATCATATGGACCCTGTCGGGCGCAGCAAAACAAGTGAGTTAGGAAACGGGAAGCATATTTTGTTAACCATTTTTTCTTTGTGATAATCTGTTAGCGTTAACATAAAATATTAACAGGTATCTTGAGAGATATAATAATAATAAAGAAATGCAAATTCGAGTGCTATAATTATGACTTTATAAGTCTATCACTTAGATATTGTTTGTGTGTGTGTGTGGTTTATTTGTTTGTTTGGTTTTTTTTTTTTATAGTCCACCTCCGTTCTGTCGCGTGGTGGGTAAAAAATAAGAAGACAATAAATTCATCATGCGGAACCCACATCAAACTCGCACTTGTCCGGTTTTTACTCTGACGAGGTAAATTATAAATTTTTCAGGGTCCAGGACAATGGTTGGTCCAAAACATAGGGCACTGCGACAACCCAGAAGAGTACGAATTACCCCTCACGATCGGCCGAAAGAAGATCAACCGGACCCATGACTGTTTCGACATTACCGTAGATCTCGATAGGGAATTCAATTTCTCGTACGGTGTAAGTTAAATTAAATTCAAATGGACTTTTTAAACTTATTGGCTAGCTTTCGCGTAGATGGTAAGTTGTTACAGCCGCGTGTTGACATCTGCAATAGGTACCAGAGTCATGGCAAGGAGCATGGGTAACTGCATAAGTCTTCAAGCGCTCTAGCCAAGGTGAGTTGAAGAACACGGGTGGTTTTAGTCAGAAAGGATCGGGCAGACCCCTCCGCCCACCTCTGATTTCAATTCGCCAAAAATAGTTACCGTTGCCATTGCCATCTCAAGGATAAAGCTGCGAATTTGAAAACTCTTCTTTATTTTAAAGTAATAATATAGTTTAATTATTGTGCAATTACTCCAATTTAGGGAAAGCCCAATTTCTCCTTCCACATTGTTTAAGAATAATTCAAACATAAACAATTTTATTTGCATTAGCAACATTTATATGTTTAGCACTAGATTTTATACACTGGCACCATTGAGTCGAGTAGCTTTTTTTCTCTGTGACATATACCCTTGCTCTTGTGTAAAATTAAGATAACTATTTTGTAAATAAGTACAGTTTACTGCTAAAAATCTAAAATCGTTTTATTATACACCCCTATTGTGTGAAACAGTTGAATAAAAATAAATGTAATGACGTAATTTATATGATTCCAGATGCTAATAGACGTTTATAAAAAAGTGGACGGCGGCTTCAAGTATTTCCAGTCAGATGCAGACGATTGCGCCTGCAAATTCGTCATGAAGTATGCGGCAGAAAATTTAATACGTGCCCTTACTATGGCCAAAATTGATCCTCCAGACTGCCCTTTAAGACCTGTGAGTGATAATTTATCTGTGAGTAAAATTATTATTCCAGCCGACAGACGTCCACTGCTGGACATAGGCATCCCTCAAGCGTCGCCTCATCGACCGGTCCTATGCTTTCTGCACCCAGCGGATTCCAGCAGCCTTCACTACGTCATCGGTCCACCTTTTGGGAGGCCTTCCAACGCCTTCCGGTACGCGGTCGCCTCTCCAGAACCTTTCGGCCCCGTCGGCCATCCGTTCTGCGTGCAATGTGCCCTGCCCACTGCCACTTAAGACTCAATCAATCTGCCTGTCTTTTCCCAATTATGTTGGAGTCGGCTTCCAGGCTAACCGGATGCAGCTGAATACCAGTATTTTACATGGGAGCGACTGCCTACCTGACCTCCACAACCCAATAACTGGGTAACACGGTACCCCTTGGTAAGACTGGTTGTTAGACTTTTGGGCTGCTGACTACATGAAACGACTGTCAAAGATCTACGAATGACAGCTGGGACCAACGGCTTAACGTGCTTTCCGAGACACGGAGGTGGTCTCGATATCTAATGGATGGTCACTCATCCATGGACCAACCGCGGCAAGCGTAGCTTAATCTTCGATCGACCCGTGCGGCTGTTATTATTTAGCCACGAGCCCCGCTCACTGCTCCATAAGACTAATTACCTATTTAGTACTTACAAACGCGTAATCATATTTTTCGGCTTTATTTTTTATTCGAGCTTGTTGCGATTCAGCAGCAATTGCTTTTCACGGCTACCAAACCTGGCATAAAAGCAATGTTGCCTTCTAAGGCCACCACACATGGTCAGTTGTACCTTCAGATCTTTTTAGCCTCAACAAATGCCGAACTGCTGCCGTTATGGCCTCAAGATCTACGCGGCTATAAAGGCCGGAACGACCTCTTCTTGAAGCGAATTGTTTAAATTGATGAGATTGATTTGAATATGTGAACTAACTTGTCTAGAGATCGATGTGGCGCAGGTTTTTCTGTTCATTTTGATCGCGCCCCTGCCTCTTAAGGGACTTTTAGGGTTAGGGGTTTCTGCCGTAATCTTACTTTAACTTTATCCATATTTTCATAATAATACACTCACGGGCAGTAAATGAGGCGCAAGTCCTAAACGCGAATTTGTGAACAATTGTTTTTTTTTTTTTTGATTTTGATGATAATATATGCCAAGTTATTTAGTTTCAAATTGACTTACGGTTAGTGTATTATAATTCCGAAAGTTACTCTGTCTGTGTTACCTTTTACACGCCTTAAAACGGCTGAATGGATTCCGATGAAATTTGTCACACAAGTAGACCGTGACCTGAATTAGGACAAAAGATAATTTATTCCCGTGGGATAATTTCCGTCCTCTACAGGGGCGAAGCCGTGGGCAAAAGCTATAAAATATTTTTGATTTGATCTTACGTAAAAAATTGCAGGGACTAATAGAAATCCGGAACTTCGTGATGAACTACGGGGAGCTGTCGCAAATTGCTATTTACGGAACGTTCCAGGCCAACGTATACATTTTGATTCACAAAAGGAAAGTTAGCTGTGTGAAAGTTATTCTCAACTTTGATAAACGAAGTGATGAGGACAGCGATGAGGATGAATAATATGGTTTATTGTAGAGACGAAAGTTATCATTCTGGTTACAAAGGTACGAGGTTCTTTAGGCGCGTGGCCAATATCAGAACTAACGCCGCTATGTTGTTTTTTCAATACAATTTCTGTGACAATTTGATTTTTTTTTACCAACATCGCCCTCCTGTCAATGTCATTCAGGCGCCAAAAGATCCCTGTAGCATTGTAGGTAATAATGATAACTGCTCTGTTCAGTTAATCTTATGTCAAATTTCGCGTTTGCCGCTGTGATTGGTAATTTAAAGACTACCAATCAATCAAATGACTTGACATTGCATTTGACAAATATATTTGCATATTGTGTATTATGCATGGCCCCAAAATTATACAACAAGGTACCAAAGACATACAAAGATTTGAATGTTGATAGTATTAATAAAAGCATGAAGAAACTTTTAATAAATAAATGCTTCTATAATGTTGACGACTATTTAAATGATGCACTTTAGACATTTTTATTATTGTTTTTATTAATTTAACGTAAGTTTATGATTTTTGAAATTTGAATTATATTATTATTGTATTTGTACGCCTTTCTAGGCAAAACATGTAGAAACTTTTTTTTTATGTTCGTTCCAACTGATTGTAAACCTACGCGTGTTTTTGACAAATAAACATATCTTATCTTACAACATAATAATTTAATACCAGTATTTTTAAGAACGTTCACAAACTATCCAAAACGTCTGTCAAAAATTGTATAGCATTTCCCTACATTTTTGACCGCTGGGTGAGAGTGCGACTAGATTTCGAATGTTTTTAATTACGGGAATTGGCTTTCGATAAAATTGACCACATTTCAAAACCTGGACGACTAATCTAATTTTCAATAAAGGCTCAACCCTATATCCCAGCTTGTATCCTAATTAATATCCTATCTTGTGTAATTTCTAGTATCCTTACTTGTTTGCTAACTAGTAGGTATCCCAATTTGTATTCGTCCTTGTATTTTATTATTGAGCATAATTGTATTGAGTTTAGTTATCAAGCCTTTGTTTTAGATGTAAGTCTAGACTCGAACAATAAAAATATCTAAACAACATTGTTTTATTATTTTTCACCCTTTGATCAGACACAAATAGTTATTTGAAGCTCTTCCACCTATACCCGTTGTGAATAAACATGAATGTAAATAGTGTACCGGGTAATAGGTGAAGAGTCTCTTCATAATTCACAGTTTGCCCTCCTTAGTAAAACCCGTTTATTTTTATGAGTACCACACTCCCATAAGGTATGTCCCCATTCAACGTAACATCTAAAACACGAATGTTTAAGCTCTATTGGAGCAAAAGAGAGGAAAATATGTATATTCCGGGCCGGCTTCATAGATTATCGAGTTCAAGAGAACGATCTGCTTTGCCAGAGCATCGTGTCTGTTAGTCAAACCAGTATGACTGTCTCTCTATGGGCATCGGCTGTCGTTACCTTGGATTTCCTGCGTATCTCCTCATTTCTGATTCGATTGCCCTTTTCGTGACTCTCAAAGTTCGTCCTCTGATTTAGCCCATTATAAGAGGTCACTGGTTTAAGTCTTTCGTCTTGAGACACTGCGGTACCTATTTGGGATGAGGAGTTACTATTGCCTAGCTTACCGTTGCTACCCAGCCAAGTCGGTTTCGACGATTGGCCTCTTCCTCGATACTGGATCTATACAATTGGACCATTTGTCCAGGCATATACATATTAGCTTTGTTTGTGTGTTTATGGCGATGCCAATCATTGTTATGAACGACGAAGACGTCCTATAATGCAGCTGTGAACATATTCGGAGGGCTAAGATTTTCCTGCTGCATACCTCGCTGCAAAAGGATAAGTTTCGATGGCTGATCCTCTACTCGGTCTGATGTAGTGGATAGGTACTGATATAGTGGCGTTTTCCTACGAATAGTTCTTAATAAGTACCCATTTGATACTCAATATGGCACCAAGACACTGCAGTAGCCCAGTACCCTAATTGTATAACACACTATCTATCACAACCTGAATCATTTTGATATGGGAAATTATATGTGCGGCAACAAAAGTTTTCTTTAGCACCTGCAACCTAGCGTCTTTTTTTATATGTAGGCGACGAGTTAATAGAACAGCTTCAATTATATTAATTCATCATCTTTACTATTCCAACAGAATATCAAAAAACCAGCGTCAATTTACGAGCGTAAATTAATATGACTCCGAGCTACCGATAAATATATTTACTTCTGAATTGATAACTCAAGTGACTAATGTTGTAAGTGAGCTACTAAGCGAGCTCGGGACTTAGGGTACCCCGACTCGGACAGGTTAGGTTAGAAGGGAATGGCGGGGTCTAAAAGACCCCGCCATCCCCTTCGTGGTTATTTTTTTTAAACCACCCAGAAGTAGGAGCCCCGCAAAGCGGGGCTCCGTCGACTACGCTTGTCATTATTCATAATGCGCGGGCATTATGAATAATGCCCCTATTTATTACTTGGTCCATAACGTTGCTTAAGAATTATCACCATGCTGCGTCATATTAACAGTAGCTCGTTTTACAATATATATTCGCTTGAAAACCATTTATTAGACGCTAAAAGTTTGTCGCTTACCTATTAATTATTTAGACAACTAAATATATTTGAAGACGAGAATGACATTTTAAAGAAGCTGCCTTAATTAGCACCCTTTTGATATTATTAATCCATTGCTTCATTATGTTCGAAATATTTGTCTGCTCAACAACGTAAATAACGCAATGAATGTTGTTGAACTGTCTAAATGAAAGCCTTTCCTACTGTTTAGTGTGTTACGCAATTACCCCGCAGGTCTCGATCGAACTTAGGCCGATACCGAGTTAGGTTACATTTTAGCCTAATGCAGCTGCAATTACATGGAGAGACTGCCGCTTAAAGGTGTCAAAAATGGTCCGTGAACCCATCGAAGAACTCACCCAAGATTGGCATTGGTTTGTGTTATTTCACCGTTTATAAAGCGGTAGCATGAAAGCCTCTTAGCAAACACATCTACAGACTCGAAGTGACCACAAAACGTGTGGTGCTCGACAACTGATTGCTATAAATTATTCCTATTGCCGCAAAAGAACGAACAATAAAATATACAAAATATCAACTGGTAAATGTTGACAAATTTTGACAAATGTTATTAATTTACATAAGAGATACGATCAAAATGTTCATTTGACATGGTATTGTATGAATGTATTAAACGCCGTGCAGATCCATCATTTGTTGTCTTGTCAGCATACTGTTTATTATATTTATTTTTTAACTTTTTATTATTTTTGGTGGTCTGCGTGTGTATTTAGTTCCTGACTAGTTGGCGTGGTTTCCTACTTGTAAATTTTTAAAAGACTACGGAGTTACACAACCAGCTGCAAGGTTCGAGAGCTTTGACTTAAGCTGGTATCAGACATTTCACTTTTTGTTCATTTATGTCTTTCGCTCGTAATGAAATGTCTAAACACAAAATGCATCAAAATTGAAAATTGAATTCATTAGTGAACCGATCCAACGATGTTGGACTTTGCCATTCCGCATCTTTTGCTCGCGCTCCGAATGGACGAATAATGAAACGACTGAAATGAACAAATTAACTTTTATTTCTATGTAATGTTGTCGGTGACTTTGACTTTGTAGTTTGAACGTAGAATGAAACAAAAATGAATATTCACTCGAGCGATACAAATTTATCGTAAATAAAAATTCAGGGTCCAGGAAGATGGTTGGTTTTGAACATACATACATGTGAGGACCCCGAACAGTACGAGATTATGATTGTCATCAAAAGCAAGGAGATATATCGAACACATGACTGTTTCGATATAAGCGTCGAACTTGATAGAGACTTTAATGTCACGTACGCCGTTAGTTTGTGATTTTACACTGAGTTACTGTCAACTGGCTCTTCTTTAGACTAATGAATAGCTGTCTAGCTGATGGTAGACTTGTGTGACTACCGACTTCTTATATTTAAGTAAAATATATTGTATTATACGTTCAGAAGATCTAAGCGGTTGCATAGACACACGAACAACGACTTTGTATAAAACTATATATACTTAATTGACATATAGTTACAATATTACAGGTAGAGATAGAACTTTACCAACAAGTCGACGGCGCGTCGGCTGCAAGTACCACCAAACAATGATGCACGATGCCGTCTGCACGTGGTTCTTGGAGAACGCAAATGAAAACGTAAGGCGAGTATTGACTTTGGCCAAAGTTGATTCTCCAGACTGCCCCATACAACCCGTGAATAATATTATGAGTCATTTTTCTGACTATAGCCACAGTAGTTGCTACATAGTGGACATCCCACCCATATGCATAACACGTTTAGGGAATACAATCATTGTGTGTACAGCTAAGGAGTGGAATTCCTTGCCGGAGTCTGTTTCCCGATAGTTATAACCTGGCTGGTTATTTTAAGTAAGCTTGCTCCATCGGCGACCATATATCATATAGGCTCACTTGTTAAAAGTAAAGATGACATAGACTTTCACGCACCGAATTAACATGTCATGGCTGCAGGTGCTCATTAATAAAAAAGGGTTCTGTAAACGCAAAGAATTTCGTGATGGACTACAGGAAGCTGCCAAAAATTGGTGTTTACGGAACGTTTGAGGCGAGAGTGTACATGACGTACCACAAAAAGAAAATTTCATGCGTGCGACTAGATCACAAATTCGAAATACGAAGCGACGAGGATAATGATGATGGTTTATTGTCACAAGCGAAATCTTTCGTGTTAGGTGGGTGATAAATTGATGCCACGTAATATGTACCACATCGCCAAGTCGCTAGCAATATTTAGCCAATATTTTGTGTAGAGCATTTGCCACGCAATTAGGATAATGGGACAAAGACCTAAGGCAAACTGTACAATTACATAATTATGTATAATTCAGCTTAAATGTCACCTTAATAATTTTTAAGTTGAAGTATTACAAAATTAAACGTTCTAGAAAATGATATATTATAGTTTTATTTGTGTTAACAGATCTAGATATAAAACAGAAAGAAGAATCATAGAGCCAAAATGCGATGAAAATAATTATGTTCCATATTTATCATACGCTTGTTGCAAATATAGGTATTGAGAATGTTTCGTCGAATCCAGACTATGGTCATCCCACAGAGAACCAGACAAAGAACACGCTCAAGTGGAAATGGGTCGACCATACTAGCCGTAGGACCGATGACTAATTTCGGGAAGAAGTGTTCTTGAGTGGAGAGCACGAATTGGCTAACATCGAGTAGTACGTCAGGCCTTTGCCTGCAATAATCTGGGCAGGGTAGCTGGTAGCAGCTGGATGAGAGTAGCCGAGGATCGAGTAAAATGACGTACGATTGGAGAGACCAAATGTACAACCGTGGACTGCTGTAGAATGATGATATCAGGTCATTCATAGTTAGTTGCCAAAGGTCATTTAGTAAGCAGTACCCTTGATAAGTGGATAGGGATATTGTTGTTTGTAAAAAAGAAACAATCCATAGTCCTTAGTGTAGTAAAAGGATAAGCATAATGGTATGGGCAGCGGCGTCCTACACGGTCGGTCAGCAATCTCCTATTACCAATCTGCCTGCCAAGTGTTTATGATCTATCTAGTCTATCATCGACTATGTTTGGGTTGGCTTCCAGTCTAACCGGATGCAGCTGAATACCAGTATTAGGCATAGAGTATTTATTGTGTCAATCATATAAGCTTAGCTCCGTGTTCAAAGGTGGGTGTCAAAATAATATCTTGAGTCGTTGAATAGAGAAATAAGTATGATAAGAATATTATAAACGAAAGAGCTGCCAAACTTTAATCATAGAGGTGAATTGGCAATATTGGAGGTATAGACATACCTCGAGCACGAACATCAAGTAGAATAGTTTAGTTATACAGTAGCCACCGCCTTTCATGACGCCGTCGACGCATTTTATTTGGAAATTTTACCTACCAGAGCGTCGAGAGAGCGTATCTACAGTGCAGTCCCTAGGTGAATTGCTGATGATGGTAGACTTGTGTGACTACTGACTTCTTATACTAAAAAAATACAGCTTCGCACACGCGGGTGTTAAAGTACAGTCGAACCATGCAAGTTTCTTGCCTGTGGCTTATAATATAATTGAAGCAACAAATGACTTGCATTGTCTAATTAAGTTCCAGCGTCTCATAGCAGAAGAACTATATAATGCGAAGATAGGATATACTAGAAATTTACTTGAAATGCTGCTGTATGTACATAAAGTGAACCTACATTTCGGTTGTTATATATTTTTTTACATATTACAGTACAAAATGGACATTTATCAATTAGTTGACGGCGGCTTCAAGTACTTCCAGACGATGGCCGACGTTAGCGCATGCGCATTCCTTAAGAAACACTCAAAGAAAAACTTAGTGCAAGCCCTCACTCTGGGCAAAATTGACCCCCCCGACTGTCCTATAATGCCCGTGAGTATTATCATTTTAGAGGTATGAGTAAGGCACCTGTCCCACCGCCGCCGGCGAATAACGAGTTGCCGACGAACGAGCAGCGAGTGCGCGACGGCGACGGCGACGAGCGATTTGGTACTCGCTGGTATGCGTATGTACCAAGCGTGAATCTCTCCACGAATATTCTACCCGCCAAGAGAGCGTCGCTGAGTGAGTACTCTATTATATAGCTCTAGTCAATGCAACAAACGAGTAATCGCCGGCGGTGTGAACAGCCAGCGATCAACTATTCATAGTCCGAGCGAGCGCGAAGTGCCTCCATTTCCATCCGATTGTTGTGAGCAGTTGATGATTGATTGATGTTGTTGTTGATGAGTGATTGTTGTTGTTTTCTTTTGTATTTTTTTTTAAATAGTATGTGTAGTTCGTATGCAGCGTTATAGCTGCTACTAAGTCATGATGAGTCATTGTTCAATGTTCTGAATTCCGGTATCTCGATTCACTTCTCGAAGGCAATGGTGATATGCTTAAGAGGCTTACAAGAGCTAAAGCGCGGTCACTGTCGGATTGCATAGAAAAGAAAGAGACGCGCGATGACACAACGCTGATAATTTATTGCAAAATATGAAGCAATTATGGATTTACAAAAAATCTATTAATTGGACTAAAAATTTAAAACACTATTACGTTAGTATATTGCTTGTAGAATAATCTGACAAAAATTTTTTTTTTTTTAGAGGTAAGTATCTTCGTGATTTGTTTCTATCATATCAAGTTAAATGTATTATGTTTTCAACACACTATCTAACTAGCATATATCCAGAAGAATATCATATATTTTTCTGATTTTGGTTACTGCAGTGGATCATAATTATATTTTTAGGCATTATAAATTTGCGTTTAGGTCATGTAGTCCCTTAAACACAACTTAAATGGAAAGAGTCCACTTCATCATCTGCGTAGCCTTTTCCCAGCTATGGTGGAATCAGCTTCTAGTCTAACCGAATGCAGCTTCAGCAGTCGCTCCATGTAAAATGCTGGTGTGAACACCAGCATTTGCCATTTGACTGCCTATCTGACCTTCACAACCCAGTGTACTTACGACTTCATAGTTCGTGAAACACTCCAGAGATTTCCTCTAAAATTGTAAATGTGACAGTTTGTAATTTTGCCAACTTGTATACTCGTTACTGTATCGCACTTTGACGTCTGAGCGGATAATATTCGCATCCAAGTTTTCGTGTACTTTTTATTCGGCTGGCTGTAGCAGTATCCCTAGGCTGCCAGAGACACCGCGCGCCACTGCTAGTTCTAACTATATCCTAAATAATATTATAAATGCGAAAGTAAGTTTGTTTGTTTGTTACGCTTTCACGCTAAAACGGCTGATCGGATTTGGATGATATTTGGCACATGGGTAGATCATGACCTGGACCAGGATATAGTTTTCATTTCATCCTGGATCGAAGACGAAGTCACGGGCAATAGCTAGTCATACATATATTTAAGTTCATTTGCGACTGCAGCCCCAAACCGCAAGCGTCAACGTCGCCCAATCGAAAACGCTTCCGAAGTTCATTACCGCCTGTCACCTTTTTCATGTTAATTCGGTTTCCTAGAAGAGCGGTGGCTTCTACATAAAGGCTGCTCCCGCAGACAGGCGCGACGCGACAGCGCGATTCACGTCGCGTGTCGCGCCTGTTTGTAGGTGCCTAAACGGCCGTAGTGACGGCTGTCATGAATATGATGGCAGAGGGGTTTGACTTTATGGTGTCAAAAAAACGTTCTCTAGGAAAACACACCAACTTACTTTCACACACGGCCCCCGCTTTTCCAGGAAACCGTCTTGATAGTCTTGGCTTTTTTTTTTCTTCTATTCTACATAGAACCAATCGGTCTGTCAATGCGATTAGGCGACTTTGTAGACTAGAATACTCTTTATTATGCACACCATAAAAAATACCGATATAAATGTAGAAAATTTACATAGGGTGACACAACGGGCGGTCATAGCGTCATTGTAATTAGTTTTTTTCTTTCAGGGCCCGATAGACATCGATAATTTCGTGATGGACTACACGCAGCTGCCAAAACACGGTGTCTATGGAACGTTTGAATCAATCGTCTACTTTCCGTACAAAAATCAGAAATTTACATGCTTAAAAGTGACTGTTAACTTCGATGAACGAAACGACGATGAGAGCGATGAGGATGATGATGGTTAACTGACATACATCGATTATTGTAAACACAAGTGTGTGTGTGTATCTTTGATCATTCATTTCATTCCCACAAATTAAAGTGCCGACCAGAAACAAAACTGTTTTCTTATGGGAAATAACACCTTGTCTTTTTTTATATTACAATGAAAGTCTACAAGTAACCCCCAGCTGCTATTTGAGGTTGAAAATCCACAAAAGTCATATTTGTAAGTCCTTTTTAATCAAATACTGCGATGAGACGCAAAAGAAAACGAACTAACTCGAAATGTGAACTGACCAAATGTTTAATAATAGTCAACCTACCTAGTATCCTAACGACAATCCTACCTAGTATCCCAAATAACATTCTAACCAATACCATACATTGTATCCTAACTAGAATCCGAACCGAACTAGGTTATACTAACTTTTTCTTTTTACGGGGTTCCGTACCTTAAAATAAAAAAACGGAATCCTTATAGGATCACTTCGTTGTCCGTCTGTCTTTCGACAGACAGACAGACAGACAACGAAGTTAAGACCCTTTTTCTCAGGAACGCGTGGAAGTATCAAGTTCAAATTAATATCATATAAGTACGTTGTTTTACGGTCCCCGGGAGCTCTAAAAAAATCAAACTTCTAAGTCAACACAATAAAAAAAATACGGCCATTTATGCGACATATTTTGATACTCGCAAATAAATCATATAGGGTACTTCCCGTTGACCTAGAAAGTCATGAAATTTTGGAAAAAGCAAGTTCTCACAGCGCAAGTAAATATTATCACATTTTTTTTTTTTTGCGATTACTTTCTTACATTTGCAGTTGGAGAATTGATCGCGACTTATATATGGGAGAACATGTTTTTTAACTACATTGTTAAGTATGTACTTGGGACAAGATCTTCTTCCATTCATCCGGGAACACATCACAGTCAGTCACATCAGAGTGTGCGAGGGTCAGGAGACTGTTCGGCGACGGTTCGGTTCCCAGGCAGGGAGAACAATCTGTGCCTCCTGTTACGGCTATAATTTATCGGAGCAAAAATATGGGACAGTTCGTCGTTCAGTTCAGGAGCATCTGTTTTTCCGTGAAGGATCTTACACATATTAATAATTTGGTATTTTTTTCTTCTAACCTCGAGAGAATTGTATCCTAAACAGCCTAAAAGAAAGTTCGAAGGGTACATAAATGGATAATATCTATTCAAACGTTTATAGATACCTAAGATAAGCTTTTTGTATATTTTCTAAGAGAAAAGTGTACTTCTTTTCGTGCTGGTTCCAAACGCACGCACTGGACTCCACTTTCCCGCAAACAAGTAGATTAAAAATAGATTTGATAGAACTGATGTTGCTGAAATCTTTAGCATTGCGCAGTATGAAACCTAATCGCCCAAAATAATCTTTTGTTATCGATTCCATGTGATCATGAAACGTCAGCTTGTGGTCAAATGTGACACCCAGATTCCTCATTCCAGCGGTTCTAGTAAAAGTGCTGTCATTAATTTTATAAGTAAAGGTATAGGGTATAGGGTTTCGTGCTCGAGTAAAACTCATGACGAAGCATTTGGAAGAATTAAATTCCGTTTTGTTCTTCACTCCACTCCAATATCCCCTCCATATTACTGCAGCGCCTGACAATCGGCTTCAGAGTGAACTTCGGAAAACAGTTTTAAATCATCTGCATACGACTGACTTCTGGCGTGATGAATAACTGAAGGAAGGTTGTTGGATTATTATCAAGAAAAGAAGCGGCCCCAGGATTCATCCTTGACTGACTCCAGAACGCGTATGATAGGGCTGGGATTCGTAAAGGCCCAGTCTGACAAACTGTTGACGATCGCGGAGGTAGTCAACGAGGAGCCGTAAGAGACCTGGCGGAAATCCGATGTCACACAGTTTTGCCAGCAGAATATCATTATTGACCCTATCAAACGCTTTCCGGAAGTCAAAGTACAAGACATCGACCTGGCCTCCAGGGTCCAAACTTTTTATATATAGTCTACTAGGGTAAGAAGGTTAGTATTTACTGATCTTTTTGCACTGAAACCATGATGTTCGTTACACAGATACTTATGAACTAGGGAATAAATATGCATATGTATATGTAGTATGTTATCAAAAACTTTAGTTGGTGATGACAAAATTCTTGTTTTATTCAGATTCTTGGGAATAGGAGTGTCCCTTAAAATCTTCCACTGTGGTGGATATATACCGGTTTTTGAGGATAGATTAAAAATATGAAATAAACATAAGCAAGTGTTTTTTTTTTACTTTTCAAAATTTCTAGAGGAATTTTGTCAGGCCCTACCGAACTACTAAGTTTGAGTTTACCTATTCCTGACATGAAATCCTGAGTGAATTTAAATATACTTAGATAATTACTGATAACATTAGTATCACAGAACTTTTCAGCATCAAGTCGAGGAACTTCGGGAAGATAAACGCTAACAAAGAAATCAGCAAAGGCGTCAGCTGCATGAACACAAAAAAAAATCACCGTTGCAGGTAACAAGAGATTAGCCGGAACAAAAAAAAGACAGAGACAAAATATATGTACCGCATATACTTTCATATGCATTTAGTGAAAACCTGCTGTTTTGACATTACAAACAGTCACTTCAATTTTATTTATTTGTATGTGCATCGCCCTACAACGTGCGTCATTGCCCAAACGTACTAAACGATTTTATAAAAAGCGACCCCTGTTGTGATGAATAGAAGGATTATAATTTGTATGAACAATGTCATTCCTTTGGTTCAGAAACTTGAAACATGGCACAAATACTTATCTAGGCAAATAATAAAGACAATAATGGTATGGTCATTACCATACCGTCACATCACACATCGTCACATCGTTTTAGAAAATTAACCATTGTTAATTTTCTAAAACAATCCTTTAAAGGGGGTGGAGAGGTGTTTAAGTTATTAGGGAAAAGTACAAAATACATGTTGACGATGACGCGGGCGAATAGCTAGAGTTCCTTATAATACGAAAGTGAGCAATAAGGAATTATTGATGGAAATTCATGCCCAAATGGGGGCACACGCGATTATGTCCCTTATTATTATGTGACAAGAATCTGTTTAGCCTATATCCAGTAGCAGGAATAGCAGCACCAGAAGTTCGCAGAGCTCCAGCGAAATAGCCAATATGCCTATACACGACACCCCTTGCACGACAACATCATTGTGCCATAAACTCTGAAAACCCCAAACAGCTTTTTAAAGTGTGTCGTTCCCCACTCACTGGCGAACTATCAAAAGAAAGTCTAAAGCTGTGGCGAGATAGTGCTTCTTTACCCATACTATTTGTTCCACCTGCTGAGGATCTCCCACCTGGACACGAGTTGCCTTGGCTAACCTGGAAGTCTTTAAACAGACCCAGGTTGGCCGAAACAAGGAAAACCGGTTCAGATGGCGATTTATAGACGACTCCGCCTACAAATGCGATGCTGTTCCACAACTAATGGTACACTTAATATCGTGCCCCGCGTCCCTGCCCTCTGCACATTACAAGAACTGATGGACGCTAGTGATGGAGCCAAACACGTAGCCAAATTCTGGACCGAGTCCATATAGATTGCCATCGACACACTAAGAAGAAGAAGGGTCTCTAAAATCACCAACGAATCTATTTAGCTTTCATAAAATAATATCACGCCTTGTGTCCCCGATGGGTTGGGCAAAGATGTACCTATAGAACACTCACATTTCGCCAGTTATGTTAAAGTCTTCACGTAATAGGGAGCGAGTCTATTTCCATCAACCGTGCACTCATCTAAACTCCGGGCTGCTACTGAGAAAATCCAGATAGAAAAACCCAATAACACTTAGCCCAACCTGGGCATCGAACCCAGGACCTCATGCTCAGCAGTAGTGCTTGCGCCTACTAGCTTAATGGTCTTTAAAATCACCAAACTGCACGAGGAAGTGTAATCTGATCACTTATGCTTAGTATTTCTCTGTACAGAAATAGGTTTGGCAATCTGCAATCGATCAATTTGTAATTTGCAATATACAATTTGTATTGCAAACATACTGCAACACTGTACTGGGTTGTAATCCAGTACAGCGACGCAGTATATTTCCACAGAGTTACGTGACTTGCTTCAATTAACAATTTATTATCAATCAATCGTGAACAATAATATAAATATAGAAAAGTCTAAATAATTACAAACACGTTACATGCCAGTAATTTCTAAACATATTTAAAGATACAATCATTATGGTCTTCTGACATGTGATATAGGCTTTATTTAACGCTGCGCAAATAACATACAGTTACAGGGAAAACGTCTAGTTTCAGGATCACAGTCTATTCTGCTATTCTACTTGATTATTAATAATAATTGGTAATTTTATATTTTAGGTATAGTAAGCAAAACAACAATGTGGATTGAGTTGTTTTTAGTAAGCTGTACTAGTTTGTTGGCAAATGGTTTTGAAAATGATGACATGGTGGTACGTTTTTTTAAATACATACACATACATAAACTCACGCCTTCTTCCCATGGGGGTAGGCAGAAACTACAGAACGCCACCTGCTACGTTCCTTACATGCTCATTTTGCCTCGTTTACGTTCATACATCTGGTCATACACGCACGCCGATTGCGAGTACTACGCACCTGACTTTTCTGAAGAACATCACTAGTAAGGTCACTATAATGTCCTCCTAGAGCGTCCCCTCCCAGCGTTTAATGTATATAGTAATTAAATGTTTTTGGCTACCACAAGTTGGGCCTTATAAAAATAAGCCCCGCTTGCATCACCAATCACTAAATTAGTTTAGCGCTAAACGTATTTAAATCATGGTCTCGGTCAACTTCAAACGATTCACAGAAACAGCTGTGTTTTAAATTCGCTTAGCACTAATAGTAGATTGTACAACAAGTGAATAAAAGAGGGACTAAGCTGGACCCCGAGATAAGCGAAGATTAGAATCCTTCGTTACGCTCCGGATTCAAAATAGTGACATGAGGCACTACTTTATCCCTTTGGCGAATAATCTACTATTAGTAATTTGAGGTGCAAGTGGACCCAAATGTGTGAATGAAGAATGTCAACAATTGTTTTTTCAAACAATGTGTATCTTTTTTTACTTCTAGGGCAAAGGACGTTGGTTAGTGCTAAACCTCTTGAAGTGCGACAAACCAGAGCAGTATGAGGTAACAGTAGAGATTACACAGAAGAAGATCAACCGAACCCACGATGCTTTCAGCTTTTATGTTGACCTCGACAGAGAACTCAATGACACGTACGGCGTAAGTTTTAAGCCAGGGACAGACCTGGAGCTGTATTATGAAGGAGAATTTAGCCCAAAAGAAAATGTGACAGCCGCCTAGAAATTTTTGACAATTCAATTTGGATAAATCTACAATTCATTCCACGTTCACACGACACCGACGAAATTATAAAGGAGTGAATGTTCATCTACTACTTTCATTTAATTTTTCTATAAATCGGTAGGTAAGTGAAAGATGCCGAAATCCAACATCATTGGATCGATTCATTTTGTGTTCAGACTTTTCACTTCCAGTGAAAGGCAAAAAGGAACAAAGAGTGAATAGTTTCATTGGGCCCTCCACTACGTTGCTGACTAGCTAATATTCTATGATTTAAAATTCTTATAGGTTGACTACGTGGCAATACGAGATAATCATTTGGCAGAAATCACATCACAATCAGTGATTCGTTAATATAAAATGGTTTTAAATGTTTTCAGGTAGAAATAACTGCAAACAAGGAGGTGGATGGCGGCTACCAATTGCATAAACTGATAATTATCTCGCATTTATTTTGTAAAAATGTCGAAAAATATATAGGCAACCACTGGCAAGAATTCCTGGTGAAGGCAAACATCGATCCTCCAGAATGCCCTGTACCAGTGGTAATAATAATTTATATATATCTGTTCGTGTGTGCCGCTTACATAATGAGCCTATAACGTTCCCACTGCTGGGATACAGGCCTCCTCTCTGTGAGAGGGAGTGGGCTGTAATCCACCACGCAGGCCCAGTGCCGGTTGGTGTATGTAACGGCCCTGACTTACGAGTTGTAGGTCGTGATTCAGTGGTTTAGGCGTGAAAAGGTAACATACAGACCGAGTTATTTTCGAATTTATAATATTAGTATGGATTTATTTTTAGGGAGAATTGATCGTCAATGACTTCGTCATCGACTATCGGGAGTTTCATGAGACGGATATGTACGGTAAGTTCGACACTTATATCTACCTTACGTATATGGGCCGGAGAATCACTTGCAACCGTTTGCTCATACAATTTGAGAAGCACCACGAAAAGGACGACAACGACGACGATGATTATTAATGATATTTGGAATGAAAAATAAATAGTTAATATTTGACACGCAACAAATGGCAACATTGTGAGCCTACGAACGTTTCCTGTGACCCTGACAGTTTGCCTTAAGCTTATCAAAATGACGCCGATAAATAATAGTACCTACTTTAAATAATAAAAATATATCTGTACCCATGTTTGCAAAGTTATAAATGATTTTGGTTGTTTTACTTGTATTACTTCATAGACTGTCTTACTCTCACTTTTTCCCAATATTTAGCATAAAAGATTACACTATCAAGTGAATTATCTCTATAAAAAAAACTAGAACTGGAAACAGTTCCGTATCCAAGGAACACATTACAACATAATGAAAAAATAACAAGATAAAAGATTAAATTTTTATTGAGCTTAGCCATCATTTGATTTATCTGACTAAAGGCCTGAGCAAATGATGGACAATCCGTCCGCGGATACTTTGGAATCGTATGGAAATTCTTGGAGTCTATTTGTCCTACATGTGCGTTATTGCATAGATTTCCATGTTCTATCGTCGCGGACAAATTGTCCGCGGTCAAGTTGTCAATCGTCTGCTCAGTCTTTTAACAAGACTCTCAAAATCAAAGGAGTTTTATTGGACAAATAGTCAATATTATGATCTCTTGATAACCGAAATACAATGAAAGTATCTTAGGTAATAAAAAAAATAGGAAATAATAATATATGGAGTAGACAATAGGGACTCTTGGCTAAACAATAACAGCCGAAGGGGAGAACTTCTAGGTTAGCAACGCTTGCCGAGGTCGGTCCCTGGACGGGTGACCATCTATAACATTCCGAGACCCCTCCGTGCCTCGGAAAGCACGTTAACCAGTTTGTCCCGACTGTCGTTACGGGTAGTCAGAAGGCCGAAAGTCTGACAACCAGTCGTGCCAAGGGGTATTGTGTTACTCTGCAACTGGGTTGTGGAGGTCAAATAAGCAGTCGTTGCATGTAAAATACTGGTGCTCAGCTGCTTCCGGTTAGACTGGAAGCCGACCCCAACATGGTTGGAACAGGCAGGCAGATTGTTTGTTTGATGGAGTAGACAAAAGAGGCCCGAGTAACTTTCACAAAAAGTTTTTATGATGCCTATCGATCCTGTTTCTAAAGGCTCGTGCACACTGGCGCGACGCGACAGCGTGACACAGAGGCACCGCGTGCAGCGCGACGGGCGGCGCCTTTGTGTCGAGTGCGATTCGGTTCGCGTGTCGCGCCTGTTTGGAGGAGCCTTAGGCGAAGTCTTAGGAGGTAGCAGGCGTTATCCATAACAATTACGGGCTTTTATATTTTATAAGTGGTCATAGAACAGTCTTAAAATTCAAATTATAAAATTTATAAGGTAGCACATGGAAAAGACCTACATGGTTAAATTGAACTACAATAAAATAGAGAAAGTTAAATCATTAATATCTTGAATCGAGTTGTTGGAATATCAGCTGGAGTGACGAGATCTCCGACGCACCTCAGGAAACATACCGGAACCGAAATTCGGCGGACAAATTAAAGAGGATGAGAATTATGACCCAAGCAGAATTTTAAATAATTCAGAAGAAAATTTAAAGATTTGAAGACATGAGAAAATATACATACCGATAAAAGAAGAGAAAGCACTCCAACGCATGAGGGCAGATCACTCGCTTGATCAAACGCTCCCAGTTAACGGCAGGATAGGAAATAGCAGGATATTTATTCACAATAACATGTACAGAATCATTGTACTGCAGAAAATTTAGGCTTATTTTTCGAATCTTTATAATTATTAAAACATTTGCACCAAAAGGTTTTTCTGCAATAAAAATCAACCCTTGAAAGAAAAAATCTTGTCAAAAACGTAGAAGTAGTAAGTTCCAAAAAAAATTAAGATAAGCTATTATTATCGGTCAGATAAAACTTAAAACTGGTTGAATATGTTCAGACACGAAAGAGGAATGTTTCGAAAATTATTAAAGCGAGTATAAAATACTACAATATGTTGGCATTCTGTAGCTATCACTTCTCTTGCCTAAAATATATAAAAAGGATTTTACATTTAATATACATAAAAATTCATCAAAACATTACGTAAACTTGTTTCACAAAGAAACAAAATTACCTGAGTACACATTTAGTTTTTAAAATTTTCCATGACTAAGTTATTTTGCAATAAGTAAATACTTTCTTATCACTGAGCGACGTAGTATCAATAACTTGACTGTCTCAGACCGCTGCCGGCCGGCTACTGAAGACGAATACTTACAACTACGAGGGCGGGTCAATAAGTCCGTGACTTTTTGAATTTCTGACCTCTTTACTGAAACAGCAACACTGCTCCTGTCAACAGGCATCTGTCAGTTGACTCCTGTCAAAATTTAAACTTGCTGCGTCAGTTAGTTTGTGTTTGACAGCTATTTTTATCAGAATACTCACTAATTTGAGGAGAAAATGGAAAAAAGTTAATTTCGTGTGCTTATTAAGCATTATTTCTTGCGAAAAAAAACCATTACCGAGACCAAGGCTAAGCTTGATAAATACTATGGGGACTCTGCACCATCGATTTCAATGGTAAAAAAGTGGTTTACTGAATTTCGTTGTGGCCGTACAAGCACTGAAGATGCCGAATGTCCTGGACGCCCAGTTGAGGTCTCTACACCCGAAACAATCGAAAAAATTCACGATATGGTGTTGGCCGACCAAAGATTGAAAGTGCGAGAGATTGTGGAAGCCGTAGGGATCTCGCATGGCTCAGTGGTTTCAATTTTGAATGATCACTTGGGCATGAGAAAGCTTTCCGCAAGATGGGTGCCGCGTTTGCTCACAGTCGACCACAAACGCAATCGTGTAACAACTTCACAGGAAGGTTTGGCGTTGTTTAATCGCAATATGGAGGAGTTTTTGCGCCGTTTTGTAACCGTGGACGAAACATGGATCCATCACAACACACCAGAGACCAAACAACAGTCAAAACAATGGGTTTCTAAGGGTGAATCGGCGCCGAAGAAGGCCAAGGTGGGTTTGTCAGCCAATAAAGTTATGGCGACTGTTTTTTGGGATGCACGCGGGATAATCCACATTGACTACCTTCAAAAGGGAAGAACAATCAATGGGGAATATTATGCCAACTTATTGGACCGATTCAATGACGATTTGAAAAAAAACCGACCTCATTTGGCCAAGAAAAAAGTTCTTTTCCACCAAGACAATGCAAGGGTGCACACATGTGCAGTTGCCATGGCAAAAATCCATGAATTGGGCTATGAATTGCTCCCTCATCCGCCCTATTCTCCAGATTTGGCTCCGAGCGACTACTTCTTGTTCCCAAACCTGAAGAAATGGCTTGGTGGAAAAAGATTTGACTCCAATGATGAAGTCATCTCGCAAACAAAGGCCTATTTTGAGGACCTCGACAAATCATTTTTTTTGGAAGGGATAAAAAAATTGGAGAAGCGTTGGACAAAGTGTATAGAGCTCAAGGGAGACTACGTTGAAAAATAAAATTATTTTTTTATCAAAAAATCTGTGTTTTATTCCAAAAGTCACGGACTTATTGACCCGCCCTCGTACCTACATATAAACTCTTTCGTAAGGATGTGACGACACACATTGAAACAGCAATTTGGAGCGGCACGCCATGTTATCGTAGTTTATCTTTACAGCGTTGCAGTAATTTCCAGTGAATTGCTTCAATAAACAATTTATCATCGATCAATCGTGAACAGATGAACAATAGCTAACTATCGAAAAATCTAAAAAAAATCAAACACGTAACGAGCTAGTCGTTTCTAAACATACTTATAGATACAATCATTATTGTCTCTTGACATGTGATATACTAGGCTTTATTTAACGCTGCGCAAACAAACTTCGTTGCATTGTATTGTAGGCATAGTTAGCAAAACAACAATGTGGATTCTGTTGTTTTTTGTAAGCTGTACCATTTTGTTGGTGAAAGGTTTTGGAAACGAAGAGATGCTGGTACGTTTTTTTTTTCATATATGAATTAAGGACGCTATCACATTTTTCCACAAATATCAGTGCTTTTCAGGTACCATTTTAATGAATTAGGATCACTGTTGCGAGGATATCTTGGTGTAAACTTAAAGATAATATATTCGTCTCCAGAATGACCCCATAAAAATAGGTTTTAACCATCACAATAACACCAACAAATTTAAAAAGATGGGGTCTGATTAGGAACCAGTACAGCTAAATCCACTGCATTGTTAAACTTAAAAATAATAAGAAATTGTTGCTTATATAGTCCTCTATACCGGTAGCTACATATTTTGTAGGTAAACAAATAATTTGTTAATTTATGAGAAAAATAAGAAACGGCCTCAAATTTCTCCATACATTTTTCTCTTGCGGTTTGTCATTCCGCGCTCGGACGCGCTCGTCGAAGCACGGGTGTATCAATTTTTGGCAAAAAAATATGGGAAATTATATGTGCGGCAACAAAAGTTTTCTTTAGCACCTGCAACCTAGCGTCTTTTTTTATATGTAGGCGACGAGTTAATAGAACAGCTTCAATTATACTAATTCATCATCTTTACTATTCCAACAGAATATCAAAAAACCAGCGTCAATTTACGAGCGTAAATTAATATGACTCCGAGCTACCGATAAATATATTTACTTCTGAATTGATAACTCAAGTGACTAATGTTGTAAGTGAGCTACTAAGCGAGCTCGGGACTTAGGGCACCCCGACTCGGACAGGTTAGGTTAGAAGGGAATGGCGGGGTCTTAAAGACCCCGCCATCCCCTTCGTGGTTTTTTTTTTAAACCACCCAGAAGTAGGAGCCCCGCAAAGCGGGGCTCCGTCGACTACGCTTGTCATTATTCATAATGCGCGGGCATTATGAATAATGCCCCTATTTATAACTTGGTCCATAACGTTGCTTAAGAATTATCACCATGCTGCGTCATATTAACAGTAGCTCGTTTTACAATATATATTCGCTTGAAAACCATTTATTAGACGCTAAAAGTTTGTCGCTTACCTATTAATTATTTAGACAACTAAATATATTTGAAGACGAGAATGACATTTTAAAGAAGCTGCCTTAATTAGCACCCAAAAAATATTACGTAAAGAAGTGTGTGTTGAAGCATTTTAATACATAATAGTTGTAAATACAGTCCACGTTTGATTAAAGTACCTAAGTAGCTAGCCGCCGACCGTATTAAATACGATGTATAGATATTTAAAGTTTAGTTGCCAATAAACACCATCAAAGACAGACGCTTGTTTAATTGTGACACCTACTCGCCAAACGAAAGCAAACCTTAACCTACACAACATAATGGTCATAATCGAGCCGGATCATTAGTGAAGTGAATACAAAATAACCACATTCCATCAGAGATAAGAAGCCGGCGAGTGCATCGTTAAGCGTAAACAAAGTGATTAGTGATTTTTAACAAGTTTATAATATTGAAGATTAACTTGACTCACATTGAAATATGTCTAAATCAGCCGAAGAAGCACTAGGTATATTGGAAGATACGGCAGAATTACTAAAGAAGACTCAAATAAACTTACGAAAATGTCCTAAGCAACGTTTAACTAAAGGATACGTTCAATCTAGAATTCAATGCCTCGAAGAATACTGGAAAACATTTAACAGTGCGCATCAGGAATTGGCGAAGGTAACACCAAGAGATAAACGTATTTTGATGCCGTATTTTCTTAATGAAGAGTTTTTTATTTACGAAGATCTTTATTTGTGTTTGTTGGGTGAATTACGCGACATGTTAGATAAATTAACTAGACCATCGCAAACGATGAACATCGATAACGCGGATGAAGATAATCAACAGACACAAGTGAGACTGCCACGTATAACAATACCTACGTTTTCTGGAACTTATGAAGATTGGCCTGCGTTTAAAGATTTATATGTTTCATTAGTACATGATAACAAGTCACTAAGCAACGTTCAAAAGTTGCATTATTTAAAAACCAGCATAAGCGGTGAAGCAGCGAACCTACTTAAACATATACAAGTAACTGAAAGTAACTATTTACAAGCATGGGAAACTTTAAGGAATCGTTATGGCAATAGAAGATTGATAATCAACTTAATGTTGAAGAGATTAGTTTTCCAAAAAAAGGCGAATGCTCAATCAGCCAGTCAATTGAAGTCAATTTTGGATACAACTTCTGAAACTTTAGACAACCTTAAAAACTCGAACGTGAACACCGACTCCTGGGATCATTTTTCTGGTTGTGCAGAAGCTGGACCCGGAGTCACACAAGGACTGGGAAGAGCACGCCTACAAGGGCAATCCAGACGAATTACCTACATGGAATGAGTTGAAGACTTTCCTAGATGGCAAATTTCGTGCATTGGAACTAATAACACCTTCAACGTCAGCTACGCGGGAGAAACCCCCTAAAGAACGAAGTGCATTCCATGTTTCAACGAATGAAAGAGAAATTACGTGTATAATGTGTAAAGAGAATCATACCCTGTCTCACTGCAAGTTGTTTGCGAAGATGCAACCAGATGAACGATTTGATTGTGTAAAGAATAACAAGCTCTGTTTTAACTGCCTGGCATCAGTACATTCGGTCTTCAAATGCCGTGTTCCAATGTCCTGTCGCACGTGTAAACGACGCCATCATACTCTCATACATCTAAAAAAGAAGACGGATACTTCGGCATCATTAGAAACTGTACAAGCGGCGCCGACAGCATCAAATCAAGCAGATGTAGAAGAAAAGGTGCAAGTTAATACAATGATTGCGTCGTACTACAATGCCAGAAAAGATATAGGAATGCTAGCAACAGCAATGGTGATAGTAAAGAGTGAACAAGGACACACCATTGTGCTCAAGGCACTCATAGATCCAGGATCACAAGCCTGCTTTATAAGTGAAAAGGCAGCACAACAATTAAAACTCAAAAGGCAGGTAACTAATTGCATAGTAACTGGATTGGAATCCATAAAGGTCGCTGTCAAGCATGAAGTAAGCATAGAAGTTTCATCACGATGGGAATCAAATTTCGTTCTACCTATACAAGCCTACGTGATGTCCAAGCACTTGACAGTACAATTACCTGCAAATACATGGTCAACAAACAAATGGCCACATTTGACAGATCTAGACCTGGCAGACCCAAGGTATGGAGTGTCAGGGAACATCGATCTGCTTCTAGACGTACAGGTTTACGCGAAAATATTACATGAAGGTTTAATAAAAGGTCCACCAGGGTCACCTATAGCTCAGAGAACCAACCTTGGGTGGATAATATTTGGTGAAATAAGCGTAAAAACAAATGCAAAAGAAAAATGTTTAATGGCGATAAATGAACAAGTCGATGTGAAAGAACTATTGAAAACGATGTGGGAGTTAGAAACGGATGCAAAGAGGAAATTTACTATAGAAGAACAATTATGCGAAGAGATATATGAAAAAACACATACAAGAAACAATGAAGGACGATACATAGTAAAATTACCCTTTAAAAACGACAACATAAAATCTCCCGACGGAAACACAAGAGAGGTAGCATTAAACAGGTTCCTGCAACTGGAGAAAAGACTGAACAAAAATCCTGACCTGAAAGAAGAATACAAAAAGGTTATTGAAGAATATATACACTTAAAACATATAGAAAAGGTACCACAACATGAAATAAACACAAAAAGGTCTGTTTACTTACCCCACCACGCAGTAGTCAGGAACGACAAAGAAAGCACGAAGACTCGTGTCGTTTTTGACGCCTCCTGCAAGGGTTACAATGGAGTTTCCCTAAACGACGAGTTACTAGCAGGTCCTGTTCTACAAGATGATTTGCGAAACCTAATAGTAAAATTGCGAACACATGCAGTATGTTTTGTTTCTGACATACAGAAAATGTACCGAATGGTTTTGGTAGCCCAAGAAGACACCGATTACCAAAGAATACTGTGGCGAAGCGATTCATCTGAAATCATTCAAGATTCAAGACTCCTGACTGTTACTTTCGGTACAGCGTCAGCGCCGTATTTAGCAATAAAAACACTTATGCAACTTGCTAACGATGAAGGTGCCAAGTATCCTGAAGCAGCTAGGGTGTTACAAGAAGATTTGTATGTAGATGACGTTATGTCAGGATGTGACGATTTAGAGCAAGCCATTAAAATAAGCAAAGACTTGAAGACTTTATTACTCCTAGGCGGCTTTCAGCTAAAAAAGTGGTCGTCAAACAACATAGATTTTTTAAAATCCATAGATCAAGAGGACAGATCTATTAATGCACATTTGGATTTAAATATAGACGGTACCATAAAGGCTTTAGGGATACAATGGAACTTAGGCAGCGATCAGTTTGAATACCAACTGAACCTAGTTCCCCTTCCTGTGATTGTTACGAAGCGAAATATACTGTCAGATGTCCAAAAGCACTTTGATCCACTCGGCTGGATAGCGCCATGCATCGTACAAGCAAAAATTTTGATTCAGAAGCTCTGGCAAACTAAAGTTGATTGGGATCAAGAAATTACTCCAGCTTTAAAAGATGAGTGGAAAACCATACGTGAAGACATGGCTAACGTTAATGGAATAAAAATAGATCGATGGATGGGCACATACAATTTAAACAAGAACAGCATACAACTGCACGGTTTTAGTGATGCATCGATGAAAGCATACGCAGCAGTTGTGTACTGTCGCGTACATTATTCGGATGGTACAGTCAAAACCTCATTGATTGCCGCACGGACGCGTGTTGCGCCATTGAAGACCATATCGCTGCCAAGACTTGAGTTGTGTGGAGCTGTTTTGGTGTCGAGACTATTAAAACAATTTTCGACAACTATGAAGGTCCCATCACCTAATGTTTTTGCTTGGACTGATTCCTCAATCGTCATTGCTTGGCTACAAAAGGAGCCTTACAAGTGGAAGACTTTCGTTGCCAATCGTACGGTTGAAATAACTAGCAATGTCTCGAAAGAACAATGGTATCACGTACAATCGCAAGATAACCCCGCTGATATAGCGTCTAGAGGGGCACTAGTATCAAAGTTGAAAACATGTGTTTTATGGTGGAAAGGTCCAGAATGGCTTTCAAAGAGAGATATTTATTTTACTAAACCAGAAATCATACCTACAGAACTAGAAAAGAAGACAATTGTACAAACCTTTACAATAACCAAAAATGAAGAAGAAGAGAGAAGATTGTCAGAACAATTTGAAAGATACAACTCATTGAAGGAATTACTTAGAAGTATTGCGTTTTGTAGGAGATTTTTAAGACACAAAGAGTTAAAAGAAGACATATATAGTTCTTTGACAACAGAAGAATTAGAAGATGCACTAAACATATGCATAAAAAGGGTACAAGGTGAAGAATATGCAGAAGAAATTGAGTATCTAAGGAAGGGCAAACAAGTTAAAAGAACTAGCACATTGAAGACTTTAGATCCGTACTTAGACGAGTTACAGATGCTTCGGGTTGGCGGGCGCCTAAGACACGCTAACATGACGGATCAAAGTAAGCATCAAATCATATTAGGTCATAGAAACAAACTAACTCCTTTGATCATTGCTGATGCACACTCAAGAACCTTACACGGTGGAATCCAACTAATGTTGAGCTATTTGAGATCGAAGTATTGGATAACGCGAGCTAAGGCACAAGTCAAACAATACGTACACCGATGTTTAGTTTGTGCTAAACAGAATGCGACTGCTAGAACTCAAGTAATGGGTGACTTGCCAAAGGTTCGTGTGACACCAGCTCGGCCATTTCTACATTCCGGCGTCGATTTTGCTGGACCCATACAAGTTCTATGGAGCAAGGGAAGAGGAGTTAAAACACATAAGGCATACATCTCAATTTTTGTTTGCATGGCTACCAAGGCCATTCATTTGGAATTGGTTGGAGATATGACGTCAGAGGCTTTTATCGGCGCATATAAAACATTCTGTGCACGAAGAGGCAAGTGTGCTCATTTATGGAGTGACCAGGGGAGGAATTTCGTTGGTGCGAACAAAGAATTAGTAGCCATGTGGAAGGAAGCAAGTTTGGAGTTCTCTGGAGCAATCGCAGACACGCTTGCATCTGATGGCACTCAATGGCATTTTATTCCTGCGTACAGCCCAAACTTCGGTGGTCTCTGGGAAGCGGGAGTAAAATCCACGAAATATCATTTGAAACGAATACTCACTAGCAATTTAACGTATGAGGAGATGTCGACAGTGCTGTGTGAGATAGAGGCTTGCTTAAACTCTAGGCCTTTGTGCCCCCAAGATGATTTGGATAATGAAAATATTGAGCCATTAACACCTGGGCACTTTTTAATTGGAGAGGCACCCATAGTCATACCTAGTCCAAATTTACAAAATTTGAAAGTGCAAACGTTATCACGATGGCAATACGTCCAAAAGTTGTTGCATGATTTTTGGTCTAGATGGCAACAAGAATATTTATCTAGATTGCAACAACGCCCAAAATGGCTCAAACGAGTAAAGGAGTTTGAAGTTGGTAATATTGTTTTGATCAAGCAAGAGAACATACCACCAGGCAAGTGGTTGCTGGGACGAGTAGTAAGCAAACATCCAGGACCAGATGGTTGCACAAGAGTGTATAGTGTAAAGAGCGGTGGCGATATAGTAAAGAGAACTGTGTCTAAGCTCTGTCCACTGCCAGTGGATACTGGCGCTGATTAATCCAACCTTTGAGTGTTGATCATTCATGTATAATAACGCATAGTTGATTAATTTGAAAGGACTCATATAGTCCTTTGGTGGGCGGCTTATGTTGAAGCATTTTAATACATAATAGTTGTAAATACAGTCCACGTTTGATTAAAGTACCTAAGTAGCTAGCCGCCGACCGTATTAAATACGATGTATAGATATTTAAAGTTTAGTTGCCAATAAACACCATCAAAGACAGACGCTTGTTTAATTGTGACACCTACTCGCCAAACGAAAGCAAACCTTAACCTACACAACAGTGTGTACTGTATTGTATACTGTGGCTGGACGAAGTTGATACTTTTTCGGAGATTGCTGATGGAGACGCCAGTACCAATAACTGTTTACTACCAGAACTAGTTGACCCTCGATACTACGCGAGGCCTATGAATCTTAGAGATCATAGCTCACACATACGCACAAACATACTGACGGAAACACATAATGCGTAAAAGGTTCAACAATATTCCGTTGGATAAGGTGGGATAATCCACATTTATTTTATTTTATTGAATTTTTCACAGTAAGGTACACTAATGTGTACATTTTGCGATTGTAAACCTGCTTTTATACAATATAGTATACTTTTTACTACCTACTTTTGTTAAAAATTTTATGAAAAATACTGAGCACGCGCCCCAGTCTTAGTAAATAAAATCCTTACTGTTTTCATAAGGGAATAATTATTTTTAAATAACACAACGAAAATCTAAGATAAACTCCCACGCTAGTATTTGATTATGTAACACTCCAACAATTGTCAGCAAAAATAATATTTACAAGTACTTACATCTTTTCTAGCTAAAAGTAGCCTGGGCGATAATCGTAGGTGATCCTTGTAATAGTAAAATGTTAAGGTCGTTAGTTTCCGTAAGAATATGGTATTTAATCCATATGGCCAGCGCTTGAAATTTTTGAGTACCTACCTACGTAATTATTATTATTGTTGTTAGATGAATTTCAATAATACAAAAAACGTGACTAATCACGCAGATAGTACTTAGTCACAGTTACCAAAATTAGATTGCAAACTTACAACTAACTTTACTCAATGAATACCAGTAAAATTAAAAAATAATACCTTCAAGTACCAAGATTAGATAAGTTACCTATAAAATCGAGCGGGCAGCGGTTTCAATGTGTGCGTGCGCGTAATGTTGTTGTGTTGCGACTCAAATGCCTAAACTTCAGTCTTTCACAAATGTGATAGCGTCCTTAATAGTTTTTGCTACCATTAGGTGGGCTTTCGGCTTTATAACAATAAGTCCCGCTTGCATCACCAGTCACTACATTTATTTAGCAAAAAACGCATTTAAATCATCGTCCCAATAAACTTTCAAACGATTGAGAGAATCAGAACTGTGTTTTAAATTCGCTTATCACTAAATGTATTTTCACAGCACCTGCTGCAAAAAAAAACGTGTATCGAATTGCTTTTTATTCTCCTTGGGAATAAAGATGTCTTCGTCTTGGCGAAGTTGAATCCAACGCACTCAGGACACAACACCCTCGTTAAACTGAGCCCTAGAATCCTTCGTTACGCTCCGGATTCATAATAGTGACATAAGATACTACTTTATCCCTTCGGCGAATAATCTACTATTAGTGATTTGTATTGCAAGTGGACCCAAATTTTTGAATGAAAAATGTCAACAAATGGATATTTTTCTTCTAATAATGTTTTTCTTTTTTTTACTTCTAGGGCAAAGGACGATGGTTAGTGCTAAACGTCTTACAGTGCGAGGAACCGGAGCAGTATGACATACCAATGACGTTGACTCGGAAGAAGATCAACCGAACCCACGATGCTTTCAGCATTTATGCTGACATCGACAGAGAACTCGATGCCACGTACGGCGTAAGTTTTAAGCCAGGGACAGACCTGGGGCAGTATTATGAAGTACTTAGAATTTAGCGCAAAAATGAAACAGCCACCTAAACATTTTTGACCATTCAATTTGGATAAGTCTACGATTCATTCCACGTTCACACGACACCGACAAAATTAGACAGTATGGAAACCACATACTTCTTATCGCATTTGCTGACGATATACAAAAATTGAACGAAATTGGTCCAGTAATTAGTTCAGTAGGAAAAGTCGTGGCGTCAGTCCGCGGGCTGGATCTGGAGATAATAATTAAAGCCTTTTATTCCGAAACCAGACAATTACACTAACAATAATAGTCAAAACAAAAATCACAAGATGTCTCGAATTTCGGTGTGCCTCGTGGCATAGGCCTCCTCTAACAATTTCCATTGCAGTCTGTCGTGAGGTACTCTCCAGTTTGGATCTGGAGATAGCGCCTCAGAAAACTGAGGCGTTATGGTTCCATAAACTGCCGAGAAACAGCGAGCCAGCCAGCTCGTTGGTCCATGTCGGAAATGCGGAAGTCCAGATGGGCCGATACATAAAGTACCTTGGCCTTACTCTGGAAGATCGGTGGGGCTTCGAAGAGCACTTCGACCGCCTGGTTCCGCCGGGTCGAGAAGGCAGTGGGTGCTTTGCATAGACTGCTGCCCAATCTCGGGGGACCTTGAGAGGAAGTTCGCCGCCTCTACGCGGGTGTCGTGCGATTGATGGTCCTTTACGGGGCGCCTGTTTGGTCAGGTACACTTTCAGGCTTCCGACGCTGCTGCAAGACTAAAGTCAGTAGACTGCAGCGGAAAACGGCCATTCGTATCGCACGAGGATACCGAACGATATTCTTTGAGGCGGCAACTCTCCTGGCGCGCTTTCCGCCGCTGGACATCCTGGCGGAAATGGACGCGCAGGTCTTCGACCACGTACGCGATATCTGAGCTGAGACGGCGGGAACGGCGACACGCACTCGAGCGGTGGCGCTGGCGGCTACAGCAGCCACAATATTCGCGCAATCGCGTTGTGGAAACCGTTGTGCCGCTTTTCGAAGCCTGGCTGAAAAGTGGGGAGCGCATCTCCTTCAGACTCACTCAGATGCTCACCGGACATGGTTGCTTCGGTGAGTACCTGAACAGAATTGCCACCACTGCGGAGGCAGCCTTGATTCCGCTCAACATACGCTCGAGGAGTGCCCTGCGTGGGCCTCCGAGCGGAGGGTCCTGGTTGCCAGGATCGGGCGGGAACTGTCTCTGCCGGCAGTAGTGAGGGCTATACTGGCAGAGAGATAGAATTGGGCGGAAGTAGCGTTCTTCTGTGAGACCGTGATGGTCAAGAAGGTCGCCGAGCGGGATCGGGAGATGGCTGATCCTGCTCGGAGGAGACGTCGGGGAGGCAACAGCCTTGGCGCCTAATACGCTGAAACCCGCTTACCAATCAAGGTAGGTGGACCTTTGCGGTCGCGGGCGCACAGAGTGGGGACTCTATCCACCCAACGAGTGACCCCAGGGAAGACGGTGGCACAGTGATCACGTGCTGCCGTGCATAGTGAGGCTCACGAGAGGCCCTTTTACAGTTTCCCCTTGTCTTACAGGCGTTGCGCAGGGAGGTTCCGGAATTGGTATTTTAAAAGGAACCGGGACCCCCTCTATGTGCTGATGGTGATCACCGGGTGGTTTTAGTGAGGTAAAAATCCCACACTCCCCGACCGCCTTCCCCGGAACTCCCTTTTGAAGGAATCCTCACGAAAAAAAAAAAAAAAAGTAGTGTTTAAATTTTGAGCAAATTTAAACACTCGGTAGAATTGGATTACTAGGTCAATGATTCAATGAACTTGAATCCTTGAACATTGCAAAGCGACGTAGCCACGCTGTGAAAATTATCACGACGCCGCCGCCCTGTTACGTAGGTATTCCACTTATTTGTCTAAAATGTAAAATCGATACATAAACGACAGGCTGGAATTTAATGTAATACATTTTAATTAAGGGGGCTTATAGCTAAGCAATAACAGCCGCACGGGTCGATCGATCAGGTTAAGCTACGCTTGCCGCGATTCGTCCGTGGATGGGTGACCATCTTTACATACCAAGACGGCTCCGTGCCTTGGAAAGCACGTTAAGTCTTTGGTCTTGACTGTCATTCGTGGATTTTTGATTTGTTATGGGTCATCAGAAACCCGAAAGTCTGACAGCCAGTCTTACCAAGGGGTATCGTATTACCCAGTAACTGCGTTGTGGAGGTTAGAAAGGAATCATTGTAGGCTGGTTATAAAATTTAATGTTTATAAAAAAATCTCTTGAGCAACGTCCTGGACCTGGCACGCCCGAAATTTCGGGCGTGGCAAGTGCGCAGATTGTGTTTATGTAAACAAACACAACCTGCGACCTGCATCCCTCCTCATTGTTATTATCTGCGCATAATGCATGCTGTGCTTTTCTATAAGGAATGAGGCGCTTAGACTTAAGTTTGCAATGTACTGATTGTAAAATGTACTCATTATTGAAAAGCCTAAAGGCTCGTGCACACTGGCGCGACGCGACAGCCCGATACAAAGGCGCCGCCCGTCGCGCTGCACGCAGTGCCTTTGTGTACGCTGTCGCGTCCCGCCAGTGTGCACGATACTTAATAATAAATAAAACATTATCATCGGGACGCATCGGCCTACATTTCCTGTAGGTTAAAGTATCGTCCACACTGGCGCGACGCGACAGCGTACACAAAGGCACCGCGTGCAGCGCGACGGGCGGCGCCTTTGTGTCGGACTGTCGCGTCGCGCCAGTGTGTCCGAGCCTTTACGTCGGCAGCGGCGTCTTCTGGCGGCATCTTTAAACTGGTGGCACGAGGCTCGCGGCGTTCTTCAAAGGCAACGGTCATTGAGTGACAGAATATTGCAAGCAGGCGCGCACGTGCGCGGGCGCCTGCCCCGTAGGGTAGGACACCTATTATCGTCAATTAGCTTATTTTAAAGAGAATAAAGGGCCCGACACAAAGGCGCGGCCCGTCGCGTTGCACGCGGTGCCTTTGGGTACGCTGTCGCGTCGCGCCAGTGGCGAGCGGTGCCTTTGAGTTGTGCTGTCGGGCTGTCGCGTCGCGCCTGTGTGTACGAGCCTTAATGTCAGTTCAGTTATTAGCGAGGCATCCGGGACAGAGTGTTTGTAAAGTGCCTTTCGCTGAGATTTCATAGCTACTTGCGCGCATTGCTTCAAGTGATTTTAGCAAGTTCAACTAATAAATACAATAGTTTTTTGTACGATGTAATGGACACCTTTTAGCTACTTGACTTTGTGTGTTTGTAAATTGTGTTTATAAGTTTATTTGTAAGTATTAATTTTTACGGTGAATTTGACACTGCTTGTGTGTACGCGTGTGTTTTTTGAAAATGGCAGACAACAGCATTCTTACAGTGCTGCCGAATATCCAGACCTGAGGGCCTAGACAAATGGCATTCGCTTCGGAGCGATTCTATTTCTACAATCGCTATCGCTTTCGCTAATGATTCCAAAAACTGGCAATAACGCTCGTCAAAAAGTGTCCCTTGGCTATGCATCTCTGTGGAAGTACCTAATCTTTCGACGCTGTCGATTAATTTCTTAATGGAATGTTGTTTACATTGTCTAGCTAATTTTTATTCGTTGACCTATGATCACGTGACATTTCGATAGCTTATGTCAACCCCATACATTTTAGCTTTTCTACTGGCGTTATCGTTAATCGAATGTTACTTTGTCTAGGCCCTCTGGTTTTATTGTATGGCGAATGCCGCTAAAATTCAGCGTTAACTCTACGTACTTATCGGGAGAGATACGGCGCAGCTCGCGTCTAATATAGAGCCCGGACAATCTTTGGAGCTGTCCAAAAGATCAGGGAAAATCAGAACATAGTGCGCTCCAATGCTCATGAAGGAGTTGCTTCGCGTCACGTTTCATCCTTTTTTGAACAACGAATCTTAAACCATTTCGATCGGAACCCAACCTACAGCCTTAGACAAGCTGGACGTGTGTTTAGAGTGAGCCATAGAACAATAAATACATCGATATCAGTTTAGTTATCGCGAAATAAAACGTGGTGGTAAAAATGAACTTAGTGGATTTTAATTTCGTCGCATATTGTCAAACGAATCAAAGCCGGCGCTGACAGAAAAACCGCCTGCGTGCATCGTTGCCGGTCAACCAGGGGTCAAAGTTCATTGTCTAAGCAGTGTTTACTTTTACTACATACTTTGTTTGAAATTTTCACGTTATAATTTACGGTTTTTAATTCAATATTTAATTTTTCTATACTTCTGTGGACTAGTATTAGGTACTTGTGGTTTCATTTATTGCTATGTGGGAATGAATGATCATCTGCTACTTTAATTTAATTTTTCTTTAAAACGGTAGGTAAGTGAAAGATGCCGAGTACCGAAGTCCAACAACATTGGATTCATTCATTTTGACGTTTCACTTCGAGTGAAAGGCAAAAAATAACAAAAAGTGAATCGAAAAATTAACAAAAAGCTCTCCACCACGTTACTGACTAGCTAATTTTCAAACCATGATATGAAATTCTTATAGAAATACTACGTGGCAATACGAGATAATAATTTAGCAGGAATCACATCGCAATCAGTGATTTGTTAAAATAAAATGGTTTTAAACGTTTTCAGGTAGAAATAATTTCAAAAAAGGAGGTGGACGGCGGATACAAATTTTATCAAAAGTTTACTGACGACAGTTTCTGTAAAAAGGCCGAAGTATATATTGGTAAAAACTGGCAACAAATCCTCGCAAAGGCAAACATCGACCCTCCAGAATGCCCTATACCAATGGTAATAATAATCTATCATATACATGTATACATGATAAAAAACAAAACGGATTTTCGTGTCATCTGTGTAACCGCTTAATTCTTCTAAACTGCACAATGGATTCTGATGCTGTTTTCACCACAATTTAAAAAACTTATTCGCGAGGGTTTTGTGTGTGTAACACGGGAACACCCAAATACTCCGAAATATTTTATTCCGAATTTCGATGTTCCGATTTTCAAAAGTCCGAATTTTATAATACCTAAGAATTCTAATGTCTATTATTAAAAATCACGAAATTTATTTTACTGAAAATCGTAATTGCGATTTGTTTGTTTTCCGATTTTCATACGTTCGAAGAACCAAATGCTCGATGGGTTCTCGGTCCGAAAAACGACATTCCGATTTTCAATACTTCGAATAAACTGCTAAAATTAGGATTTTGATTCTGATTCAATTAGAATAATATTCAGAAATTCAAAATCTGTAACGTTTAATGTAATTTAAAAACGTTTACTTTTTTTTTAGTTTTGTATTAAAAAAAAATTGTGTTTTCTTCTCCCTAAATATACCTCCTTACCTGCGTCGGGTACCATCGGGTTAGGTTAGATTAGAACAGTGGCCGTTAACGCCAGATCCTCTCCATAGTTGGTGAATCACTTGGGTTAGGTTAGGTTAGAACTGTGACGAATAACGCGCGAAGGCGAGCCAGCGAGGCGAGCGTGCCGCGGCAGCGGCCGCCGAGCGCCAGATCCCCTCTATTGTTGGTGAATCATTTGGGATAAACTAAGTTACAGATTTACAAGGCGTTATTATTTCGGAATTCTAATTAATCGGTACTTTAATAATCGCAATTCGTGATTTTGATATTTCGAATTATCATTAAGTCGGACTTTCTGTTATTCGATCTATTGAAGCTCGGTATTTTGAGAAAAGTAATTATAAACATTAGGAATATTGAAATTTCGGAATTATAAAAATAGCATGAATGGTATAATCGGAGTTGTTATATTAGGAATTTTTAACCATTCGGAATTATGAAAATCGGTATTTTGAAATTCGTATTTGTGACTGACGGAATAAAAATTTTCGTATTATGTAGTGTACCCGTGTAACACATTATTATTTAACTTAGACATAGCACAGAAATCTCGTTGTTTTGACATGGCGCCACACTCGCCACGTCAGTAGATCGCACCCGTGCAACACAGGTGCGGGTTGCTAATAATTATTATAATCTAAGAAATGTCTATTAACGGTACCAATTGGTCATTCAGACCAGTAGCCCTGGGCCGGCAGTTTCGACATATCCACATAAACACAACATTACATTTAACATATATAGCGACACTGTCGCAAACTACCGATCGCTAAATATTAAGGGGAAACCTAAGTTGTAGCCCGCCAAATTCAATATTTCTTTGAATTTGACGATTAATATGAAATTGATGATTATTATTCGATAAATATATAATTCTCACAGTCGAGAATCGCATTTTGATCAACATACGACGAAAACAGAGCTGCAATTTGAAAAAAACTAAAGAAAATTTGAATTCTGCGGGCTCCAACTGAGGATTCATCTTAATAGGTAGCGATCGGTAGTTTGCGACAGCGTCGCTTTCTAGTCGAGACTGCCAGCCTTGGCCCGTGTAACGACCCTGCCTTACGAGTTGTAGGTCATGGTTTCGAACCTGAGCAGGCAATGTAATTTATTTCACAACTACTGCACTAAAACTCCTTGAAACCGTCTTGTCCTACAGCCAAAATTTTTAATATATATGACTTCCACCAACTCATACTGTGCCCGCGTGGTAGATTACTGCCCATTTGCTCACGTGGAGAAGAGGCCTCAGTCCCAGCAGTGGGAACATTATAGGTGATGATCATGTGGCACATCTAAATCGCATTCAAGCGCTGTCAGTATCAACATTCCACAAGAATGATGAATGACACTGACAGCCCTTGACAACGGTTCAGATGTGCTGATCGCGTTCAGTTTCATTGGTAAATTCACCCTCAATTTCATACATGACAAAGATCAAACTCCATAGCACGTAAAATTTATTCAGGACCTCTTAACAAATAATCACACAACAAAACAACTCAGAATAACTTTCCAATGATCTGTTTCCACAGATTAGATAATATTTTACAATTTATTTTTAGGGAGAATTGTATCTCGAGGACTACGTCATAGATTTTCGTCAGTGTGAAGATACGAGTATATACGGGAAGTTCGACAGTAGTGTTTACATTACGTACATGGGCCGTAGACTAGCTTGCATCCGTGCGCTCGTGCAATTTGAGAAAAAACGCGAAGAAGACGATGACGGTGATGATTATGATGATGATTATTAACCCTAGAAAACCAATCATATTTTACAAGCTATAAAGCCCAATCAAATTGACGTCTAATAATAAAAGTAACTGTTATTCACTATTTTACGCTATATCTACAATAAATTATTTGATTTGATATGTTTGTTTTTTACTTTTATTACTTTTTAAACAAAAAATCTACCGTCGAATCATTTTATTAAATATTTAAATTAATGTATTACTCTCGCCACCGCCGCCCGCGTTTTCTCCTAATTTAGCACAAAAGGTATAAATGCATAATATCGCGTAAGAGTTCGTCCAGTATCAAAATTATCGGCTACAGCTGCATTGTCTAACTGCGAATTTGACCTTATAGAATCACTATATTGACCAAGGACATGGTAAATAATGGCCAATAAGTACATCAACACGTATGAAACCTTTACAATAAATAATAGTATTTTTTTTCCTTTCCAATTATTACAATGGAACGGGCAATTCACTTCGATCTTATTCCCCGGCGCCACCGCTATTTTTTTAAATTTCAATTTGACGTTTTGATAGGCAAAGGGTATTGTAGCTCATATAGCCAAGTCTTTGTGCGCAGCGGTATAGTGTGCACCGTAATTACAAAACTCAGTACTCTCAGCGCTTGATCACGCTGTGTGAAACGAACAACATCGACACTGACAGTCGATGAATTGACAGATGACACTTTGCCTTTTGATAGTAATAGCAGTCTGGTTATTTTGTCACTCTTGTGCTCGTCTCGGTCTGCGTTGGTGGTGTGTGTTGGTTTGTTTTATTGCATCTTCTTGATGTACTATTCCGATTCTACCTAACAACTTGACGTGAATAAAGGACTGTGATTTCCTCTTGTAATATCGACCTCTGGCTGTGATTCACTGATACGAACCTCCTAAGAACGACGACGGAACGACTGAGCAGAGCGCGCTAACACAAGCAATGAGCGAGCGAAACGAGCCCCCCTACAATAACAGCACGTAGAGCAAGCCCACTATCAAAACGAGAGCGGAACGAGCTCAACTACCCCACGAGTGGGTGGAGCACGCTTTCACATGTGAAAAGCAACTGAAGCGAGCCCTCATTACAAGAAAAGCGAGTTTAGGGAGCCTACTTTACCTACGAGCGAACGAAGCGAGCACACACTTTCGAAACATTAGTAATAGCGCTCCGCTCGTCACGAGATTAGTGTGCCTTCACTCGCTTGTCTTGTAGAGAAGGCCCGCTCCGCTCGCTACTCTGGTGTGAGCGGTGACTTGTTGAGTAGATGAACTCGCTTAGCTCGCTCGTTTTATGAATATGCCTGTGTTGCACTCGCTTGTCTTGTGGGGGGGCTCGCTTTGGTCGCTCTTTGCATGAATAGGCGCGCTCTGCTCAGTCGTTTCGTCTATAGACTTGCTTCTCTCTCTCGTCACGAAACTGTGCTCGCTACACTGGGCTGAGTTAGAGAATCCCATCGTTAGGTCAGCTTACTTGATTTGAATGTGACCACCTTTCACAAGTTAGGATAGAGCAAGCTTGACGTGATAGTGGCTAACAAAGTGGTAACATTGACTTAGGATTGTTTAGGGAACTCTTCTCACTAAGTAAAAAAAAAAAAAAGAAATCTAGATATCTTAAATCTAAATAAAATAATAAACTTTAGATAATTTGGATACCAAAAAGGTGTAGGCACTTCAGATGCGATAGATAATCTCGTAAATAAATAATTAATAGTTAAGGGCCGCTTCCACGAGCGAGTCCGCCAGCGTATCGTCGCGACTCTTAACGAAATAGCCGCGTGTCCGCGACGACTCGTAACGGAATCGCCGCGTTTCCGCGATGAGGTGTTGTGCAATAGTTTTGTTGAAGAGTTCAGTTGTCAGCTCAGCCTGCGTTAAGACAGCGCGCTACTGCGACAGCGCCACGTTCCGCGGCGAGAGCGCGGCGGGCGCGCCGCCAGTAACGAGGACAGCGCGGCGATACGATGACGTTTCGTTTGCACTCAGCCACTAGTCACATCGCCGCGATTCTCTCGCTCGTAGAGACGGCCCCTAAGAGAGTGTATAGAAATACGTGGCACGACGATAATATCGCCGCGATTCTCTCACTCATGGAGGCGGCCCCTAAGCTAAGGTACAGTTGTGACCAAACGTTTTCTCGAATACAAACGGCGCGGACTCGAACTGCGCCTACTTATTTTTTTTCACACAATTTCGTCTGTGAAGTTTACACAAAAAAAATGATTTTTAATACTGATATTTCCAGTCACAACACTACAATATGTAGTCGTTGAGCCCCAAAAAAAACATCGAATATTTTATTTTCTTTTATCATGTTTAGATATCGATAACCATCACAACTGGGTTTCTCTAGCTAATTTAATTTGACCCTATATAGAGCTTGCCCTGCTACAACCTGGCTGATTTGCCAATATGGTAGATTACATACAGCCAACCTACTCTCGCAGAGAGGAGAGCTGCGGGGTAATTGCGTGGATTCATTGCGTTATTTACGTTGTTGAGCAGACAAATTTTTGGAACATATGAAGCAATGGATTAGCAATAGGCTTCAAAATGATTCAGATTGTGATTGAAAGTGTGTTATGCAATTCGGGTGCCGAGTCCCAGCAGCGGAAATATAGGTGCTAAATTGCTGATTATGTAACGTTTATGTTCACACTTCGGGGATTAGGGGCCAGGCTTGAGGCGCCCACAGAAGCCGATTCCTCTCGGCTTCCCTTCGAAAATCCAGAACACAACCACTTTGTCGTCAATTCGTCATTGAAAAATGGCACAGTCAGTAAGAAAGAAAGAAAAATTGGTTTATTTGTTACAGAAACACGTGCATACAAAAAATATAATTAGCAGTAGTGTTTAATAATGCAAAATAATATAATCACACTGTAGGTATTTAATATACCATAAAATTAAGGCAAGGCCGGTGAATATCGAGTAAAGGCTCGTTCACACTGGTGCGACGCGACATCGTGACACAAAGGCACCGCGTGCCGCGCGACGAGTGGCGCCTTTGTATCGTGCTGTCGCGTCGCACCTGTTTGTCTTTACGATAGACACAGTACATAGAAAAATGCGTACGCGTGAACGAGATGGAGCAATATCGCCATTCGGTCGGCTTCGCTGAATTTCGTAATGCATTCGGGTCGGAGTTCGGACATCATTATACGATTGACATAAATTCATGTGTAGAGCATTATTTTGACGTAAACGCATTAAGGCGCGACGCGACAGCGTGACACAAAGATACCGCGTGCCGCGCGACGTGCGGCGCCTTGTTGTCGGGCTGTCGCGTCGCGCCTGTTTGCGGGAGCCTTTAATGGGACAAACATTCCCTTGGGCATGCATCGCGAATATTCGCTTGTAAGTAAGTTTTTGTCGTAAGTCTGAGCAACTAACTTAATCCTACAACGATACTGGTCAAGTATTTCTAATAACTGTTTGGATAAAACTTCAGCAGTTCGACTTCCGCTAATATCGTCGCGCAGAACGCGGTGCCTTTGTGTCACGCTGTCGCGTCGCGCCAGTGTGCACGAGCCTTAAATGATTACACTCGTAATCATTTAATTTATCTCAATTTTTTTAAATTCATTATTGGGTGACACTTTTCCACAAATTACAACATTATGTAGCATATTTTTGACATTTCCTGTAACAGTAGCATCCGCGGTGAGGTATTTTTCGGCTTTGAAGCGAATTCATACGTACATACGTAATTCTCAAAAAACGAGAACGATTATCTGATCTAGCCATTCTTTCTATAGAAAAACATTAATTGCTAAAAATTAAGAATCATCCCGGCTTCTAGGACAATGTCTTAGCGCGCTTTGTATGAAATAAGACACGAATAGCTTTAGAGTATAAGCAGTATCATAAGTCAGTAGTATTGTAGTTAAGTAGTTTTGTCCAGTAGACATCATATCGTCATCACACCTCAAACGGCTTTTTTCAAAGTCACTTTTATTAAGTATACTTGCAAGACATTGTTTCAACCTATCAGTGCTTACACGTGTAGTAAAGGTGGACTGAAGACACATCGACCTACACAAGACTGAAGCCAGGAAGACAGTAACAAGACTACGTGCGCCACGACCGGCCTAGGTAAGCATTTTTTTTGCTTCGGTTTACCTCTGTCATAAAATCACCCTTCGCCCTAAGCACCCTTTTCAGAACTTTAAGAGCCTCGTTCACCATCTCCAAGTAAAGCGTTGGTTAGTTACTTCCTAGTTAACGTTAATCGGCAAGTAAAAGTTACGAGTATCTTTTGTCAATTTCACAAACGAAAATAAAGCTTCGAGTAACAACTTACTGGTTAAGTGAATGACGTTACAAATCATACGTTATATTCGTTCAATAATACGTCAATGTTACTCGTCAAACGTCATTGGTAGTTGTCAATTGACATTTGTGGTATTTTTGTGCCTGGTTTGGAAAGCGTGTGATTTTAATTTGTTACTTTTATTACCTATATTTTTAATTAGCATGGATAAAGTTAAAAACGATAGAAGAGCAAACTTTTTTATAAGCATCCAAAATGAATTCAATGCTCGATCTGGATATACCTACGGAACTTTACCGTACCGGAGATGGTAAGAACACAGCACCTCCGCTAGACTGTGTGGAAGAGCAAATAAAAGCTATGATTACTTTAAGCACCGATGATTTGGAAAGTATTTACGATTTCGAAGTTAAGACCTTGGTTTACTGCATACTTCGATACACGAAATCTGGCAAAAAAAACAATTTCATCTAGGTCCGTAAAATAATCAACAAAGAATTTAAATACACGAATCCTAGGTACCTACTGGTTGTGTTGTAATATATTCTAATTCATCCAATTGATGACCAATCAAGTCAAATAAATCCGTTGTCATTTTTGACAATGGACAACCTTTAACTGTAAAGTAAACACGCTAATTGCCAGATGTCGCGGCAAGTAAGTTACGGGTCAGTTAAATCGTATGATTAGTGTTACTCGAACGTCGTGAAATCCGCACATGATGTTACGGGTGACTTTAACTGGCGGTTAGCCTACTTGAAACTTTACTTGAGGATGGTGAAAGAGGCCCTTAATGTTGGATATTGTTATACTCTCTATGAAAGTTACTGACGGTACGCTTTATTACCCCCTTGTCAAATTCATCGGTGTGACGTTTTAAACGTATGCGAGGATTTTGTTTACGCGGTGAATTCATTTGTGTGCCAGTTGCATCACATTTCGCTTTTTTCTATTTGAATTCTTGTTATAGTCCTTTCACTAACTCCCACAGCTCTTGAAGTTCTCCATCTAGCATCTGTCATACATCAAATATTGGTATACTGAAGCTATCACTTCTCTTGCCTAAAATATATAGAAAAAAAAATACATTAACAGACATAAAAGTTAATCAAAATATTATGTACTTAAACTTATTTCACAAACAAAAAAAATTACCTGACTCCACAACATTTCTTTTTCTTGAATATTCCTTGTCTTATTTATTTTGCCATCAGTACTTACGTGTCACTCAGCGACATAGTATCAATAACTTGACTGTCTCAGACCGCTGCCGGCCTACTACTGAAGACGAATACTTACAACTACCTACAAACTCTTTCGTAAGGATGTGACGACACACATTGAAAAAGTAATTTGGAGAGGGCCGCGCCATGTTATCGTAGTTTATCTTTACAGCGTTGCAGTAATTTCCACATAATTATGTGAATTGCTTCAATAAATAATTTATCATCCATCAATCGTGAACAGATGAACAATAGCTAACCATCGGAAAATTTTAAACATTTCAAACACGTAACGAGCTAATCGTTTCTAAACATACTTAAAGATACAATCATGATTGTCTCTTGACATGTGATATACTAGGCTTTATTTAACGGTGCGCAAACAAACTTCGTTGCATTGTATCGTAGGCATAGTTAGCAAAACAACAATGTGGATTCTGTTGTTTTTTGTAAGCTGTACCATTTTGTTGGTGAAAGGTTTTGGAAACGAAGAGATTCTGGTATTTATTTTTATTTTAAATTATAGTTTCGCCTACCATAAGAAGGGCTTCCGGCTTTATAACAATAAGGCTCGCTTGCATCACCAATCACTAAATTTATTTAGCAGTAAGCGTATTTAAATCATCATCTCAGTCAACTTCAAACGTTTGACAAAAACAGAATTGAGTATTTTTTTAAATCTTTATTAGTTTATAGAGGGTATGATCAGTATGAACATGTTCTATGTCTATCTACGCTTAATACCAAAAATTACAATTTTGTATAATTTTTTGGCTGTCCTGGACAAGGGAGCAGCCAAGATACTATTATACATGCCAACATTACCATTTTCTATGAAATAGTTACTCCTCTCAACATCGTTCCGGACACATTCTGCTTATATATGAGTGGTATCCTCTACCTTATCACACTCGGAACAATTGGGCGAATCACCCTTTCTCGTTAAAAAGTCGAAGCTATTCAACGGAATATGTCCTGAACGTAGTCTGAAAGCAGTCACAATTTCATTTCGATGCATATCTGTACCCACAAACCAAGGAAGACGGGAAAGGCTATGTTGAATGGTTCAATACCAAATTCCCATACTTAGTGACCCTCACATCAAAGTATTATTTCCATAATTCTAAACACTGGTCGCGAACTCGTTACAAGAGGTCACTAAATAAGGGTAAACATTCAACAGATATTCCGTCCGTGATAGCCTCTTTTGTTAAACGGTCTACTTCCTCATTTCCACACAAGACAATATGGGATGGTACCCATTGAAGAACAATTATTTTGTCTTGGACTTTACTAATTATAGTTATATTAGTTTTAAATTTGCTTAGCACAAAATGTATTTTCACAGCACCTGCTCCATAATGTCAAATAAGCCGTGCAAACTTATCCTTGTAAGTCATTAGAGCCCAAGCGTCTAGCCGGGTATAATGAATAATAATATACCCGCTGATCAATAATGTGACTTGAATTAGGAACCCCAAAAAAGTTTTCGACCGAAAACTTATACAGAAAAAAAAGATACGGGGAACGGAATGCCATTTTATTCTCCTTTGTAATAAAGATGTCTTCGTGTTGGGCGAGCTTGAATCCCTCGCTGCACTCAGGACTCTTAACTCCCTTGTTAAACTGAGCGCTAGAATCCTTCGTTACGCTCCGGATTCAATAGTGTCATAAGAAACTACTTTATCCTTTCGGCGAACAATCTCCTATTAGTGATTTGTGTTGCACATGGACCCAAATGTGTGAATGAAAAATGTCAACAATTTTTTTTTTTTTTTACTTATAGGGCAGTGGACGATGGTTAGTGCTAAATGTCTTGCAGTGCGAGGAACCGGAGCAGTATGAGGTACCAGTACGGTTAACTCGGAAGAAAATAAACCGAACCCACGATGCTTTCAGCATGTATGCTGACATCGTCAGAGAACTCGATGTCACGTACGGCGTAAGTTTTAAGCCAGGGACAGACCTGGGGCAGTAGCATAAAGTACATAGAATTTAGCGCAAAAATGAAACACCCACCTAAACATTTTTGATCATTCAGTTTGTATAAGTCTACAATTCATTCCACGTTGACACGACACCGACAAAATTATACTGTACGGAAACCACATATATCGCAGTGATAATACAATACTGTTGTAACTCAAAATATGTAAAATTTGAGATAACATCATATTAAAAGAAGTCATGAAGTGGATAATCATTTTTTCGTCGATTCTGAAAAAAACGTCACATTTTTAGTTACAACAGTATTGTATTATAAGTGCGATATGCAATAAATTAAACTATATAATAAATACACTTGCAAGCAATAACATTGTAACTAATATTTAGTAACTTTACAGGAGAGCGCGTCAAAGATTAAAAAAATCTCTCAGATGTTGGTTAAGTCTGATAGGATAGAAGTATGATAGGAAAATGTAGCTATTCCCTCGTTGACTCATATTTTCAAGGTTGGTTGGCATTAAGACTTAACCGAAATCTGACCTAAATATTAGTTACGTTATTCCTTGCAGGTGTCGATAATATGTACTTGTTATCATCGCCTTTGCTGACGATATACAAAAAAAAAACGAAATCGGTCCAGTAATTACGTCAAAAAGTAGAGTTTAAATTTTGAGTACCTACATTTAAACACTCTGTAGAATTGGATCACTAGGTCAATGATTTAATGAACTTGAATCCTTGAACATTGAAAAGCGACGTAGCCACGCAGTGCAAACTATCAAGACGCGCGCAGTTACGTATTCTAGTTATTTGTCTAAAATGTAAAATCGGTACACTTAAACGACAGGCTGGAATTTAATGTAATACATTTTAATTAAGGGGCTTGTGGTTAAGCAATAACAGCCGCACGGGTCGGACGATGAGGTTAAACTACGATTACCGCGATTGGTCCGTGGATGGGTGACCACTTTTACATACCAGACGCCTCCGTGCCTTGGAAAGCACGTTAAGGGGACTACGTGACCTAAACGCAAATTTATAATGCCTAAATATACATGATCCACTGCAGTAACTAAAACCAGAAAAATATATGATATTCTGCAGGATATATGCTAGTTAGATAGTGTGTTGAAAACATAATACAATTAACTTGATATCATAGGAAAAAATCACGAAGATACCTCTAAAAATTTTTTTTAACGATTCGAAATCTATAATATACATAAACATTCATATTTTTTGGCAGATTATTCTACAAGCAACATACTAACGTAATAGTTTTAATTTTTTAGTCCAATGAATAGATTTTTTGTAAATCCATAATTGCTTCATATTTTGCAATAAATTACCAGCGTTGTGTCATCGCGCGTCTCTTTCTTTTCTATGCAATCCGACAGTGACCGCGCTTTAGCTCTTGTAAGCCCCTTAAATCATTGGTCCTGATTGTCATTCGTGGATCTTTGACAGTCGTTACGGGTCGTCAAAAGCCCGAAAGTCTGACAGCCAGTCTTACCAAGGGGTATCGTATTAACCAGTAACTGGGTTGTGGAGGTCAGATAGGAATCATTGTAGGCTGGTTATTAAATTTTATGTTAAATAAATTTCCTCTTGAGCAACGTCCTTGACCTGGCACGCCCGAAGTTTGTTTTGCAATTTACACAAAGACAACCTGCGACCTGCAACCCTCCTCACTGTGATATTATCTGCGCATAATACATGCTGTGCTTTTCTATGAGTAATGAGGCACTTAGACTTAAGTTTGCAATGTACTAATTGTAAAGTAACAGCACATAATAAAAAAACCGAGCAGATGGAAAGCTTCATACTGACGCCGTGCGCGGGTACACTACTACACGACGTGCGTGACTTGTCACCGACAAGGCGCGCGGGGCGTGCACCGGCGCCCACGCGGGTACAAACCGGTTTGAGCCAGCTCAGCAAGCGGAGAAAGTTTAGGGGTGCCAACGGCAGCAATACGCACGCGGACGTTTTGTTTTAATAAATTTAAATTGTTTTAAAACATGCCAGACTGTGTGGCACTGTGTGTACAAGTAATGATAGGAAAATCAAGTTTTTTTTTTTGTATATTCAAAGGATCTTGTCAGGTAATTACCTATATCTACCTATACTACTTATATCTATATTTACCTATACCTACACATGTTGAATGCTTATTACGGAAGTATTTAGTTACGAGGTAGGTAATATAACTAAGATGGTAAGGTTTTCCCATAGGAATTAATATTTATTATTCTTATGGTTTACCTGCCGCCTGTGTTATTGTTCGTTTCCCTTTTTTGTTTGGGAAATTATGAGTGCAGCAACAAAAGTTTTCTTTAGCACCTACAACCTAACGTCTGTTTTTATATGTAGGCAACGAGTTAATAGAACAGCTTTAATTATATTAATTCATCATCTTTACTATTCCAACAGAATATCAAAAACCCAGCGTCAATTTACGAACGTAAATTAATATGACTCAGAGCTACCGATAAATATATTTACTTCTGAATTGATAACTCAAGTGACTAATGTTGTAAGTGAGCTACTAAGCGAGCTCGGGACTTAGGGCACCCCGACTCGGACAGGTTAGGTTAGAAGGGAATGGCGGGGTCTAAAAGACCTGACCTTTTCTATTAGATACCTAACTTACGTTCGTCAAGTAGTAAAACAAGGAAGGAAACATTATAGTTTCGCCATGTACGTCTGTCCGTCCGTCAATAACTCATAGTAATTTTATAGGTCCATAAATATTATGAAATTGGCGTTTTGTCGAATTGGCCACTTTGATCTCAAATATCTGGCGTTTGGTTACGAATTAAATGTACCACCTACATAACTTACTTTGGTTTTTTGTACCTGCTTAATTTTAAACAAACATAACATTATAAAATATAAACCATTTCGTCTTTCAAAGCTACACTATTTTCAATGTTCCGTACCAAAATTGGAAAACGAAAACTTATGGAATCACATAAGTCACAGTGTCTGTCCGTCCGTTCGTCTGTCGGTCTGTCCATCCGTCCGTCCGTCCGTGCTCATTGCCGAATCCCGAATCGCACTTGCCCGGTTTTTTTTTTTCAATAGCCGAGTGACAGCCCTGCGAAAGTAGGTAAGAATTTTGAGCACTGTTAATAAGCTTTCCTTCTGCTCGGTTTTTTAAATACTACGTATCAATACGAGATAATCATTTGGCAGGAATCACATCGCAATCAGTGATACATTAAAATAAAATGGTTTTAAATGTTTTCAGATAGAAATAATTGCAAACAAGGAGGTGGATGGCGGCTACAAATTTTATCAAAATTTTACTCACAAGAGTTTCTGTAAAATCACCAAAAGATATATAGGCAAAAACTGGCAACAAATCCTCACAAACGCAAACATCGACCCTCCAGAATGCCCTATACCAATGGTAATAATAATCTATCATATATACAAAGTTGATACGACAGAGGGGCTTTCCTTTAAACTGCCTATACTAGGTACCATTTTGAAGCTCTGTACCAAAAATCAATTAGGTCATGCACCTTAAAACGATAAATCTGAGTATAACCTACGATGCGTTGTTGCCGCTGTGACGCAAGTCACAAGTACAACCAAATATTTTCGCTAAAAAGATGGCAATGCAAACAAAGCAATAAATACACACACACTTGCACTTTCATTACGAGAATGACAATCATAGCAAAACATCCCGCGCGAAAAAGAAATAGAAATATGTCAGTGAGTTGCTATTGCATCCTAGATCCTTGCGGTCGGTAAGTGGGGCTTCTAAAAAACTTGTTTTTTCAGTGCGCCGACGCTATCCATTCGGAACGTACTTATGTTACGTAACACGGAAGCTCCTGCACCGCTTTTGTTTTGTCGAACTCGCGCGCTGACAATTGTGATTTTGTTTTGATAATGTGATATGACACTAAATAAGTTTAAAACACGTAACTTGGGATTATTATTATTTAGTGTTAGTGTTTTTTTTTTGTAATTGACTGCGTTCATTGTGATACGACACGTAATTAAACTTTGGTTGAGTGTGTGTGTGTGTGTGTGTAATTAAAGTGGCCACCACGATCTCCAGACCTCACTCCCAAGGATTTCTTTTTGTGGGGGTACATTAAGGGTGAAGTGTATGCATAAGAGGTTAATACAATTGTGGAACTAAAAAATAGGATTATTTTAGCATTTCACAAATTAAAGTGCTTAGCGACGGACAGTGATTTAATTAGAAAAATAAATAACAATATTCTCCGTCGGTATAATTTGTGCATTAATGTGAATGGAGGACACATCGAGAATTAAAAAAAAAAGTGTTTTTATTGTGCGCGTATTTCAAAACCTTACATAACATAAAAGCCAGCGCGAGCGGAGGCCTAAGCCGCCGCCCGCGCCAATGCGGCCGCCCGCTTTGACACGAGATAACACACGCCGCGCCCCGGCGCGCGCGCGACGTTGTCGCTTTGTTACCGAGGTATCTAAGGTCAATTAAATTTCTTTACAAAGGGTGGTTGCGTTTTACTCTGATTTGTAAGCTATTTAGTGTGTTTGAAACAAAAAAAAACTCCTTTTTGGTGCTTTTTATTTTTATACCGTATCGAATTAATACTAAACACGTATAGTATACGTAGTGTAATTTAATGCCCCTTTGTCGTATCAACTCGGTATATACATAGTAAAAAACAAAATGGCTTTTCGTGCCCGTCTATGTAACCGATTAGTTCTTCTAAACTGCACAATGGATTTTTATACTGTTTTCACCACAATTTAAAAAACTTATGCGGGAAGATTTGTGCGTCTAACACATTATTATTTAATTCAGATATAGCACAGAAATCTCGTTGTTTTGATATGGCGCCACACTCGCCACGTCAGTAGATCGCACTCGTGCGACGCAGGTGCGGGTTGCTAGCAATTATTATAATCTGAGAGATATCTATTAACGGTACCAATAGGTCTTATACCAGTAGCCCTGGCCCAGGTAACGGCCCTGACTTACGAGTTATATGTCGTGGTTTCGAAACTGAACAGGCAATGCAATAAAATTTATTGAGGACCTTTTTATAACAAACTAGCTGACTCGACAGACGTTGTCCTGTCTTAACTATGAATGTCATAATTATGTCGTTTGGTTTTAGTTTTGTCTATTGACTAAAACTAAAACTATCGACTCAGTTATCAACCGATCTATCTGTGTTAAACGACATTTGCAGCGCGCATTCTGTCAATCGCTGACAGTTATTTCAAACAACTGACAGTTATATAAAATTAATATTGGCGTTAAGTTTTCTTAAATTTTCTAATGCTCCGCTCAACTTCCCTATTTTTTTCCGGCATAAGAACCTTCTCCTGACAATAATTAACACAACAGAAAAAGAATTAGCGAGATTGTTCCATCCGTTCACGCGTGACCAAGGGAAATAGGGATTCATTTTCATACATATAGATAATAACACAAAATTCAATCCAGAATAACTTTCCAAAGATCTACTTCCATAATTTAGCTACTTAATAAAAAAAAATATAATTTATTTTTAGGGAGAATTGATAATCGATGACTACGTCATAGATTTTCGACAGTTGGAAGACAGGAGTATATACGGGAAGTACGACACTTATGTTCACATTAAGCACATGGGCCGTAGACTAGCTTGCATCCGTCTGCTCGTGCAATTTGAGAAGAAACGTGAAGAGGACTACGACGACGATGATGATGATTATTAACCCTGGAAGCCCAATCATACGTCAAATTGACGTCTAACAATAAAAGTACCTGTTCTAAAAAAGTCTCCTGTAAAAGTAACTACATTTCTAAAGTTTAAGAAATAAATATTATTCTTAAAGGCCTAAACATACGAAAAAGGGCACAAAACTTTAGACCCCCTCGATTTCACTCTTAAATGAATCAACTAAATAAAATAAAATATGTATTTTTATGATGTTACGTGTAAATAAAAAACTTTTACCAATTATAAACCAGTGATATACAAATATTCAGACTAGATAAACTAGTGGTGTACTCTCTAAGCATGAATTCCGTAGGGTCGGCCGAAGTTACGGGCGTTTGTTACTCCGTATCACCTACGGACATAAGATTACTTCGAGGCCCGAATTAAGAATGAATGACAACATCATTTGAGAGTTGTCCTTACTCCCGATGTACTTTGCTTGTCTGAAAAAGTTGGTTAATCGGGAGTAGGGTTCATTCCGAAGTATCGAACTACTTTCGGACTGATCCGTATCTTCGTTGACGGACGTAAAGACTAGGCACCCAGTTTTGAGATAGAAAATGTTTAGAGATAGAAGTAAAATAAAACATAAGAAGTAAATCCTATAAAAACACCTATACTCGAAAGGTTTAGGTAGTTAAATAAAGGTAAACAAATCGTAAAAAGGGTTTTTTATAGTTGACACTTTCTTGTTTAAAAATACGTTACAACAAAATTAAAGTTATTTGCGATTTATACGATAATTTCCTCTTTTATTAATGTATGTTAAACTTTATCATATAGTCGTAAACTATACTCTTCGTACCTACCTACATGTAATTGCTTGAGCACAATTTTTCTGTTAGATTTATAAAATAGTATAATATTTTGTAATCTGTCTATTGTAAAGAGCCCAAAAAGACAGGTTCCCTAAACCTTTTAAGAAAATACAATGCATTAGATAACGTTGCTAAATTGAAGAGTACACCTGTGACGTAGTATGGCAACTGAAGTAGCAGGTATTACGTTTAGTCGGTTAACCAGATGCCTTATAAGTAGTGGATGAATTAGAAAAAATGTTAAGTATATGTCACTGTATTGCGGCTGTCACCATACCATTGTGAGCGCAATTCAATTGAGTTAATATGGGCTCAAGTTAAAGGGTTTGTAGCCGAGAAAAATAAAACTTTTAAAATGTCTGACCTAAACATCCTTTTGCCAGAGGCTTTAGCTTATGTGACTGCTGAGAATCGGAAAAGTCGCGAGGGTCATGTAATAAAAGAAGAACAGAAAATGTTTAAATAAGACAAAATAATTGATGATACCACTGAACGCTTTATTATTAATGTGACAGATAGTTCCTCAAATTCAGATTCAGAATAGAGCCTATTATTATGGGACTCAAAATAATATGATTTTAACATTTGAAATAAAAGGTTTAACATCTATGAGTCACGTGGTTTTTTTTTGTTTACCTTTATTTAACTACCTAAGCCTTTCGAGTATAGCTGTGATTAATTCAGAAGTTACACAAAGCGCAAGCATACCTACGTAAAAAAGACGTATAACATTGCGGTTACTGGAAAACTTGGCGGCTACTAAGTTGGTCCAAACGATCACGGCGATCGAAGCAAACGCGTAAAAAGATATCGCTAATATGGGTTTATGTGTACATCAAAAAGACTTAAATTGGCTGAGGTTTGGCAAGGAAAGAACCAGTATATCGTTTATTTCAAACAAAGCACACAACTAATGCCAACATTGGGAGCCTAAGAACGTTTCCTGTGACCCTGACAGTTTTAAACTTAAAAATACTAAGACCTACTTTAAACAATAAAGACATCTCTGTACCCGTGTTTGCAAATTAATAAATTATTTGATTCGATTTACTTTTTAAACAAAAAATCCACTGTCGAATCTTTTTTAAATATTTAAAGTAATGTATTACTCTCGCCACCGCCTCCCACTTTTTTCCCAATATCCTACTAATATTATAAATGTGAAAGTTTGTGAGAATGGATGGATGGATGTTTGTTACTCTTTCACGCAAAAACTACTAAACGGAATTGGATGAAATTTGGAACACAGATAGTTTATAACCTGGATTAACATGTAGGATACATTTTATCCCGGTAGTATGTTCCGGTGAGATAATTTCCGACCTCCACGCGGCCGAAGCCGCGGGCAAAAGCTAGTTTAGCATAAATAATTGCGGCTGGCAAAGTGCTAGCATTGACTTAGGATTGTTTAGGGAACTCCTCTCACTAATAGGTAGGTTACAGTTGTGACCAAATGTATTCACGAATACAAATGGCGCAGACTCGAACTGCGCCTACATATTTTTTTTCAAACTATCTCGTCTGTGAAGTTTATACAAAAACAACGTTTGTTTATTCCTGATACTTCAAGTTACAACACAACAATATATATGGTCGTTGAGTCCCAAAAAAAAATGCCTCAAATGCCGCAAATTTCTTTGGGGACTGCCGATAGAACTGAAAACTAAGTAACTTGTGAATTGTATCGTCGAAGCGTGCGGTGACGATGACGCGAGTTTCACGCTTTTTGTTCACCCAAAAAGTGCTCAACGCGCCTAAAGAAGTTTTCACTTAAAAAATATATCGTTTTTTTTTTATTTTCTTTTGTCATGTTCAGATATCGACAACCATCACAAGCTGACCTGAGTTTCTCTAACTAAATAATTTAATTTGACCCTATACAGGGCTTGCCCTGCTACAACCTGGCTGATTTTCCAATATGGTAGATTACATACAGCCAACCTACTCTCGCAGAGAGGAGACCTGCGGGGTAAATTGCATTGATTCATTGCGTTATTTACGTTGTAGAGCAGACAAATGTTTGGAACATATGAAGCAATGGATTAGCAATATCCTTCAAAATGATGCAGTTTGTGATTGAAGGTGTGTAACGCAATTAGGGTTCTGAGGTCCAGCAATGGAAACATTATAAGTGTTGAATTGCTGATTCTGTAACATTCATGTTCACACGTCGGCTTAACCTTTCGGGGATTAGGGTCTTGCCACGCCATGAGTAGTTCGTGCAGAAACGATGGTATATGAGAAACGTAGTGTGCCTTGCTTGCCAGAAGATGGATATATATCATAATCATAATCATTTATTTATTTGTTAACATAGGTGTTTATAAAATACAGATCTTAGCTTAGATGAGATAGAGCGCTATGTTATGCCATGAGCCGTACAAATATGGTGTTCAAATTTAAATTAGTACAAATTAATTATAAACTTAATTCAATAAAATAAATTAAAAAATAGGTACGATTTTGTCAATTATTTTAAGTGATGAGTGATTTGTTTTGAGTGGTGATTTATTAATATTTTGTGAGAAGCCAGATGAAGATAATTAGATAAGTACAAATTATTTCATTTTTGTTCACTCAATTGCATTACATTATTTTGTTTGATAAATTTGTGTTTTTCTTGTGGTTTTCCAGCATTTTTTTACTTAAAAAATTTAACATAACCTACAGTGTATATATACATTTTAGTTTGTAAATTGCACCGTACAACGCCTTGGGTTTTAATCTGTAATGTTGAACATGGACAGTTAAATCAATAAATGACTTACCTAACGACCAACTCGAACTGATGATGATGTAACAAGTGCTTGTTGCTAGGCAGTCTTGCAGCCAAGTCCCGCACGAGGGCGGCGCGCGCGCCGGCCGCTCGCAAGGCGCGCACCACGCCCGGGAGGGACTTGCGCGCGTCAGCGTAGCGACACTCGAATATCGCGGCGATGCAGGAGCGCAGGACCTACGGAAAAAATAAATCAATGTTAGTCTAGTATAACGTCGAATTTCACGACTTCGATTATTATTCAAACAGAGAGAGATATTTATTTATTAAAGAACACTAACAGCTTAAACATTCATCATTGGTTTGCAATAGCATTTAGGAATCGTATTACTGCTAATGTATACACAAATTATAGGTGTACATAACGTTTAAAGAGAAAAGATATTGGACAGAAGCTGGCTTATAAACTACAAGTAAAATATAAACTAAGTTTATTAACTTCAATAAAATAAAATGAAAAAGATATAATATTACAAATGAATAAAGGGTATGGCATTGTGTTATAGTATGTACACTCACATGTCGTCAGTAACACTTACAATCCATAATAAAAAAATGTTGACGCAGATCGTCCGATTCGAAAAACGTCCAATTCGCAGAATGTCCGATTCGATAATTATCAAGTAGCGGTTGAACCTTAGGAGGTATGAGGAACAGGATGTAAAGTTCACTCATCCTCCATAGAAAAGAGAGGATCTTCCGACCAGAAGGGTATTGTGGTTGTGTCTGGCGGGCTACTGCCCTATGATGTCGGGACGTTGTATGTATTCAAGTCGCGCAGTAAACTATGCTTGGCCAATGCAGGATTTTGCGTGACGTCAGTATGATGCGTAGTTCTCATGTGGCGATGTAGATGCTGCCACAAACATATTCCCATTCACTGACCGCAAAATCCAAACTCCACGCTACTTCAATTTTGATATTTATGCAGATGGCAATACAGTTTAAAATCGCTAGGTGAAAGTGATTGGTCGTTTGTCACACAAACCTCTAATCTCCTAGCTGAGTTGGTGAGCAATAAATGTCCGTAGTCCGCAGCGCCAGTGGGCGGCGCGGCCGGCGGGACTATGCGGGCTTGTGGCGGACGGAGCGCTGTCAACCTGGAAATATTGGTTATTTTAACTTCTTTGTTGATAAATAAATAAAATAAAATCTTTTATGTACAGAGTACATAGGCCCACATTGTGTTAGTATATAACAGAAAAAAAACTAGAAAAAAAAGGTGATAATATATCGACCACAGATAGTTTCATCAAGCCCCATGCAATACATGAAGCTTGATAAACCTACCCATGGTAGACCCATCCAGCCTTTCAGTAAACACCCTCAAGATACGGTCGGTGCTTCCTCCCACTCTGCATGTCATCGACGCCATCTTCTTACGCATTATTGCAAAGTAGTCGTCAGTGTACACATCAGCGAACATACCTGACGCACTACAATAGAAAGCCTCAACAGCACCCTAAAGGTATTATTGTATTGTATTCGCAGGGCATTGTTTGCTTTTTGGGTATGATAAAGTGAACAAGGTGAAATTAACTTTACGCTGAGTAAGCAAACCATGAAATTGAATGACGACGACAAAACCATGCCATTATGAAATGAGAAAAATTTAAGATCCTCTAAAAATATATTAACTTTCACATAATGTACACTTTTTTAAATACACCACACTCTTTTTGAACTTTCTAGCCTTTTTTACAGTTTTACGGTTAGGTTAGGTTAGTCCAACATACTAATAGTTAATATGCGTTAGTTACTGCCCGTTGTTTGATCAGTAGTCAAACATACTAATAGTTGATATGCGTTAGTTAGGGCCCGTTGTTTGATCAGTAGTCAAACATACTAATAGTTAATATGCGTTAGTTAGGGCCCGTTGTTTCATCAGTAATCAAACATACTAATAGTTAATATGCATTAGTTAGGGCCCGTTGTTTGATCAGTAGTCAAACATACTAATAGTTAATATGTGTTAGTTAGGGCCCATTGTTTGATCAGTAGTCAAACATACTAATAGTTTATATGCGTTAGTTAGGGCCCATTGTTTGATCAGTAGTCAAACATACTAATAGTTTATATGCGTTAGTTAGGGCCCATTGTTTGATCAGTAGTCAAACACACTAATAGTTAATATGCGTTACTTAAACTAACAATTTATTAAAAATGACAGAAGTATGTTGTTTGACAAATGGTTAAGCAAACTAGTTTTTTTTTTTTGCTTAGTTTGTTTGATACATAGTTAAACATGACCATTATTCAATTTAACAATTAGACACTTGACAATAATCAATAGCTGTCAAAGTTTAACCACTCTGTCTGCGCATGGTTAACTTTCATAGCAAATTTGCTATCAAACAACGAGCCCTAAGACTAACAATTTGTTAAAAATAACAGAAGTATGTTGTTTGACAAATAGTTAAGTTAACTATAGTAAAAAAAATGACAATTTGCTATGAAAGTTAACCATGCGTAGACAGAGTAGTTTAACTGTAACTATTATCAAGTGACTAATTTGTTAAATTGACTATAGATAATTTTTAACTATGTATCAAACAACGGGCCCTTAGCGATGTTTCACATCGGTTTACTTTTTTCCCCGCATTATTTGTAAAGTGTTGCTTCCTGTATTCTTTGAAGCAAAAAACGGATAATGAACTTTCGTTAACAGTTAACATATATTTTTGCTGTATACAGTGTCAAATTAAATTAGCTAGCGAAACTCCACACACGTAATGGATATCGATTTGATGTTTTTCTTTTTAGGGGTCAACAAGCACTGGTAATGTTGTTACATGAAGTATGAGTTTAAAAAATATGTTTTATCGTGTTTAGATATCGATACCAATCACAACTGTGAAGTTTACATAAAAAACACAGATTTTTTAAATTGATACATACATACATAAACTCACGCCTTCTTCCCATGGGGGTAGGCAGAAACTACAGAACGCCACCTGCTACGATCCATACATACTCCTTTTGCCTCGTTTACGTTCATACATCTGGTCATACACGCACGCCAGTTGTGAGTACTACGCACCTGACCTTTCTGAAGAACATCACCAATAAGGTCACTATATGTCTTCCTAGGGCGTCCCCTCCCGGCGTTTCCACTCAAATAAATTAATATAGCATGAAAAAAAAAAAAAAATGTTAAATTGATATTTCAAGTGAATACACTAAATGCGGTCGATGACCCCATAAGAAAAAATAATGATAAAATTAATTTCATTTATGTTTTATCTTGTTTACATATCGATACCTATCACGTCTGCGGAGTGTCGCTAGCTAATTTAATTTGACCCTGTATATGATAATTGAAACGTACTTGGGGTTGGTAGCGCTTCTCTGCGCAACTTCTCTCATGACATCTCTGACTCGTGCGGCATCTAACGGCGGTAGCGGAGGCTGGTGGATACGAGACGACGCGCCCTCTGGTGGCCGTAAGATGCGTTGCTGGAATGCCTGGAAGACAGACATTTGTTGAGTATTCAACCAACAGATTATTTGGACAGCTATATAAATGGAGTCAATCAAGATACTATTTTGACGCCAACACGTATTGGTTATTTACTGTATACAAGGAAAGGAAGCAAATAAAGGAAGTTAGGGTCCTAGGAGATCCCTTAATTACGGCGACTTGAAAGCTCCAGTGTTACGGGTTTAAACTTAGACTCCCTTTTAGGGTCTAAGCTAAGGGATAGAAGTTTATTCGTTTTTATGAAATTATATTATTCGGCTTCTTACTTTGTCTATTTTGTGAACGGGCGCCGTCAGTATGGACTGGTAATTTCTTAGCTGCCACGGCTTATTTTAATTGAATTTAATATTTTAGTTGTTTTTGTCTTTTTATTACGGACGCTTTTAACGTTCTGCATCGTTCTCACATGCATAATTTCAACATGAATGATGTAACCATATTTTGATTTAAAAGAGTGTCCATGTAGTTTCTTGCCCGTTCTTCTCCATAGGTACTGTGAGAATATTATGTGTACCTAATAACTAACTGGGGGAATGTATTGGTAGAGCAATACACGTAGTATTATTTAGAATGTAATTATATTTTATCAAGGAATTCTACACCGGCAGGCCCTAGCTCAGCCTGTCTACTTCTCAAAATAAACTACCATAATTTTTCCTTCTAAAGCTTATTTCAAACTTGCTTGACTGTTCGAGGCAAACCATCGATAATATATTACCAGCGTGTCAACATAAGGTTGACACATGCAGACAACCTCTACAGTACCTACTACCTTTGGAATGGGCAACTAGCTTCATCTTTCTGACTGACCGACCCCTTGACAATTCAAAAGTGCCTGTAATTGTTTTATTTGAAATAAATGCTTTGAGTTTGAGTTTTTCAGTCAGTAGAACGGAATCATGCAATAGTTATATTTATACCTGTGGATTTGGATTTTCATTGAGGTGTAACTGCATTGCTAAATCTTGTAAATGCTGTAACTCCAGTTCTGGATTCAGAGACTCTAGCCGATTTTGCTCCGGTAGGTTTCTGAAAAAGGAAGATACAATTTTAAGTTTAAATCAAGGACCTTACAAGTAGGGATGGTATCTGCAATACCAGAAGCATTGTAAATGCGTTGCCATGACACCATTGGTAGTATAGTTGTCCTCGTACGTCTCAAAATTTATATCTGAAAATTATATGGCGTATACATAATAAAGACGTAGCTAAGTAATAACAGCCGCACGGGTCGATCTATCAGGTTAAGCTACGGTTGCCGGGGTTGGTCCATGGATGGGTGACCACCTTTACGTACCAAGGCTCCTCCGCCTCGGAAAGCACGTTAAGCCGTTGGTCCCGGCTGCCATTTGTGGATCTTTGTCAGTCGTTACGGGTCATCAGAAGCCCGAAAGTCTGACAAGTCTTACCAAGGGGTATCGTATTATACCCAGTTCCTGAGTTGTGGAGGTTAGATAGGCAGTCGCTCCATGTAAAATACTGGTGTTCAGCTGCATTCGGTTAGACTGGAAGCCAACCCCAACATAGTTGGGAAAAGGCAGGCAGATTGATATAATAAAGAGTATTATATAATAATAATAAATAATAATAATTAAAAAAAAGAAAATGTAATTTTTATGGTGTACGGTACATAATAAAGAGTATTCTATTCTATATTCTACAACCTCGTAATTGCTTCACCACCCTAAAATTGAATGTCAAATGCACGCCATAAAACGTCATGGTCTATTTTAGCTTTAAGTCTGATGGGATAGTATCAATACAATATAGTATCAATGTACTGGGAGTTTTTGGCAAAAATGGCAACGATTTACGAGGTCGACTATTTGTCCCCGGACGATTTTCATCTATTTCTAGCCATTATATCTTCTGGATCGACTAAAATAACGTATACTTACTGCACAAGCTCATCCCATTTAAGGCTGGCTTTCCAACCAGTCTTCCCAAAGGGTATGGTGTTACCCAGTAACTAAACTAAACAGTCATTACGGGTCATCAGAAGCCCGAAAGTCTGACCACCAGTCTTACCAAGGAGTATCGTATTATACCCAGTACCTGGGTTGTGGAGGTCAGATAGGCGACCAGTCCGTTAAAGAACATGCGAGTCGAGTAATCTTACTGCAAATTGATACTGCGAGAGTCCGCGGACTTCTAAGAAATTTTTCTTGTGGAAATACTCAAAGAAAAAACGTATAAAAACTGCATTCTTACTGCACAAGCCAGAAAGTCTGACAACAAGTCTTACCAAGGGGGTATAGTATTACACAGTTATTGAGTTGTGGTGGTCAGACAGGGAGTCGCTCCAAGTAAAATACTAGTATTCACCTGCATCCGGTTTGGATAGAAACTGACCCCAATTTATTATTTTTTCTTAAAAGCTTTGTCCCACACTAGGAATTTTTCCTGTATTGTGGGTGCGTTTACAAAAATTCAAACTCACATACACAAACAGCCAGACCCGGAACAACTACTTGAAGGTCATACAAATATTTGTTCCGTGCGGGAATCGAATCCACGACACGCAGTGCAGCAGTCAATCCCTTAACCACTGCGCCAACCGTGCCGTCATAAAACATAGAACATAGTTGGGATAAGGCTAGATATGTGATGGTGATGATGACTTACTGCACGAGCTCGTCCCATATATCAGTGGCTCTCCAAGGCGGGCCTCTTTCAGCGACCAGCCCGTTAAAGAACATGGAATCCAGTAGCCTCACTGCGAACTGACACTGCGAGAGGCCGCGGGCTCCTAGGAAACCCATCTTGTGGAAGGTCAGGACTGGAGACGGGTGGATGCGGATTATTGTGAGGCAATGTCTGAAATGAAGACAGATTTGTTTATGAAATAGCAAATATGTGATTATGGTTGTAAGGCAGTCACAGGAAAAGACTGCACAAAAAAAAAACGATTTCCAGGATTCATTGATGAATGACCAACATACAGCCAGGAAAAAAAAACTTTTAATAATAGATTTCTTTCAATATATCTATTCATAAACCAGGATGAAACTAGATGGAATTATGAAAGCATGATAACATTATTTTAAATATTATATAATATGTAGTATGTTGCTTGGTGTACCGAGACATAGGACCATGTTGAAATATTAAGTTGCGGTCGCATTTCAAGCCAAGTACCTCAACTGTGACATCTTTACTTTCCATGGGCAACTTTACCCATGAGTACTGTATTTTAATATCTCTAGGTTACTAAAAATCTGTTACCAATAGTCGTTTTTTCTACTTTTGTGTCGGTCTGATATGAACAGGCGGCAACATTTTTATTGTAATCGAGAAATATTTAAGTACAGCAATCATGGATAAAATTACTCATGGAAAGGCCACTGTTGACCGTATCTAAATGGGTCATTAGTTCCAAAACAAGACACTTTCTGAGTTTCAAAATCATCTTCATGTTTTTGGAACTTCTCTTTTTTACCAATTTTTTTTTTATTAAGTGTAACATGTGTCTCAAAATAACTCTACGCCATAAAATCATCAACATACCTATAACCCTGCAGCAGTTTCGCCAACGTCCTCATAAACACAGCCCTGATCTCCTTGTCCAGCATATGAGGCGGTGAAGACGCCGGCGGCGGAGGGGCGAAGGCCGAGTCTGCAGACCGAAGCTCCGGCTGCAGTACTAACGCTAGGGATTCTTGGAGAGATGAGAGGAGCTTGCCTTCCGGACGGGGAATGTTCACGCCTGCTGGTATGTGGAGAGAACCCACGTCTAAGTCGGCTACTATTACGTCCAGCTGGAATGGCAATGAGAAAACGAGTTTGTATATTCGAATTGTCAGTTTCAGAGAAACAGTGGGGAAAATTAGGCAGTGTTATTAATTAAGTTACACGAGGATAGGTAATGTCTATCTATAGGTTTAAATATTGCTTTGAATAAGAAGCTACAAATCTATTTTAACGTTTTTCACAATTTCCAAAAGAAAACACTATTTCTGATAAGAATAGTATTCTTTCTTTATTACATTAGGCAGCCAAGCTAATCACAATTTGATAAATCTACAGAATACTTAAACGACGACCTCTCACGTAGAAAGATCAGGCAGGCGCAAGTTGTCTTCTCCGTTTTGAGTTAAAATTGTTGATGTGTTAGACGAGATACGGTCTTGGAAAGCCTAAGAAGACGATGCAGTGTTTGCTCAGCTTTGGCCAAACCTTTTACTGATATAATCACATTATCGACAAATAATGATCAAGAACGGTATTAAAGAATCCCAAAACTCCTGTATCAGGAACAGGCAACCAGTAAAAACATAGAAAGACTTAGTGAAAAGCACTTGTATCTCACCAGTTCTGATACCTCCTCCTTCAAACTGGAATGCACTCCGATCAGGAATGGTGTTGGAGTAGCCAGGACCTCTGCTAACCCCGCTGGTAGTAAGGGTATGTAAACGTGAGCATATCTGAAGGGGAACATGAGAGCCGCTAGAGCTCGGCATGCGGCCGCTAAACGGGCTGCTGCTAAGGAGACCAGCAGGACTTTGTGTTCGCTCATCACGGCGCACCATAGAGTTACTGAGTTGTGGATACCTGGAAAAAGGAATTCTGGATGAAAATCAGAATAATATAAACTCGTTATTACATAGAAGACTCACGTTTGGTATCTAAATGCATACATAAACTCACGCCTTCTTCCCATGAGGCAGGCAGAAACTACAGAACGCCACCTGCTACGATCCTTACATACTCATTTTGTTTCGTTTACGTTCATACATCAGCACCATAATTACGTAACACACTATCTATCACAATCTGAATCATTTTGAAGCCTATTACTAATCCATTGCTCGTATGTTCGAAAAATTTGTCTGTTCAACAACGTAAATAACGCAATGAATGTTGTCGAACTGTCAAAATGATACCCATTCCTACTGTTAGTGTTACGTAATTACCCCGCTGGTCATACACGTACGCCGTTTGCGAGTACTAGGTACGCACCTGGTATCTAAATGTCATCTTGTAATTAAAAACATCAACCTTAAGCTCACTTTACAAATCAATAAAGGGTCGAACGCACTTGTCTTACTGTCACTGTTTGGACAATACCACCGTTTAAAATGATTCTTGTCTTGCAGTTGTATTGAACTTCAACCAAAACCGGTGTTTTTTGCTTCATCTACATAGCCGCCAATTAGAGAACGTTAATATTATCATTCTACCGAAATACGTCTTCTGGACATACGCCCAAGCATTGACAACGACCAGCCCAGCGGATTCCCGCAAGTTTCACCAGGTCCACCTAACAATTGAGTTCAGTCAAAAGCAAACAAATCACCTCGCAGATAAATATTCACCACTAAATTAGTTTCGGTTATCAAACTTATGTTAATCTACGTACCCAGCAGCCTAAGCAGCATGTAGACGGCAGTGTGTGTGACAGGCATGGGCGGCGCGGCGGGCGGCTGCAGCGCCTGGCGGTCTCCGGCGCCAATGCTGAAGCGCACCTGCGGCCCGCCCGCGCCCGGCACCAGCACGCCGCCCACCAGGTTACCGACTAACGTCTCCAGAGGCACGCCTAGGTTCTCCACCCATACTGTGTAGATTATGCCGAGGCAGTTCTGGAATAGATGGATAATCACAGATTAGGAGTATAATGGGTTTTATCACTTTTGAACATTATGAAGAAGATGAATAATATAGAAAAAGGCATGCTGGGCCAAATAAATTAGGATAAGGACAAGCGAATGAAATGATTAATAATGAAAGATCAGCAGGCACTCCATTCTTAAAGAGACGGCACGAGACTTAACAGCGTAAAGTTACGTTTGAGAATTCGTCCGTACCTGTCAGTCAATTTCTTTAGCAGACTAACACGACACAAAGCTTATTCGGTTTACATAACATACTTTGTTTTCATTTTGATTTGATGCTGAGGTATTTAATACATCCTGAATGACCTTCCAGTTTAAATTCCGAAAAAACAGGCAGGGACTAAGAGCTTTGTTCAACAATAAAGGCAGCATAGAATTTAAGACTCGGTGCCTTGCTACTTACCAATAATGTTCTGACCTATCAAACTAAGCCAGGCTATCAATCCCAGGTCAATGACAAGCATCACAGAACAGTCTTAGTACTTACTCTGAAGGTATCGATGTAGTCCTGCCTCGACACGATGACGAGGCATTTGGGAGCGTACATGATGCTGTGGTGGGTAATGTTTGGTACCGGCCTCGTTGATTCTAAAGATTCTTCGTCCTGAGAACAAGCAAAAAATACATTTAAAGATCGTCGTAAATAAAGGAGGTTGTAGGTCGTTCCTCTGAAATATCAAAGAGTGAACAGCGAAGTGATTGAACCAAAGAAGACACGTTCCGCTTGAATATTTGCAAAAATGTATTGTAATATATGTTTAATGCTCATAAAGCTATTTGATAACATCACGCCTGTAATCCCCGAAGAGTACGGCAGAGGTGTACCTATAGTACCTACACCCACATTTCGCAAGTCATGTTCAAGTCCCACGTAATAGGGGGCGAACCTATTGCTATCAACCGGGCAAAAATCCAGACCCCGGGCGAAAAATTCCTAATGGAAAAACCCAATAACACTTTACCCGACCCGGGGATCGTCCCCAGGACCTCATGCTCAGTAGTAGCGCTTGCGACCACTAGACCAACGAGTTCTTTAGTGCTAATAGTTCTAGTTCCTGTCTCTATATACTAATAATTATATCCTGGTCATACAAATAAATCCATTATGATAATATAATACAAGTGGCTCTGTGAGCTTTATTTAGACCTCGCGAGTCTGTCTTTGCATAGCTTAAAACTGAATAACACCTTAAAACAAAAAGCGCGCGCAATTAGCGCGAAATAGCTGAAATATGTTTTTCTTACGTTTCAACCCCCATCATTCCCGCCATAAAAAAAAAAACGAAAAACTGAATTGACAAAAAATCTCCGTATAATTATCGAACCTGCTCAAAAAAATTCACGAGAATCGGTTGAGAAATACGACCTGTAGAGAACAGCCGGACATCCGGACATACGAAAGCATTTTTGCCCAAGCTGAAACGGAGACGCTTCGCGCTCGCTCGGTCAAGAATAATTGAAAACCGAAACCTCATGAAAGAACTCCTATGTTAACGGTCTAGACATCGGAACTGCTATAAAACGAGCATATGAGCAAGATGTGCGATAGCCGTCTCATCCCGGATAATGACAAAAATGTCGTGATATTAGACGTAAAATGAGATTTTTTGATGGCGCCCGACGCCGCCTCCCTCAAATCATAGATGGGGTGGGGTCGTAGATGGAATCTCATTTTGCTATATGATAGCTTTCGACAGCAAGTAAACAACATTTTCGCCAAACACTTCAATTTCAATTTAGATTGATTCTACATACATTCATACATAAACTAACGCCTTCTTCCTATGGGGGTAGGCAGAAACTACAGAACGACACCTGCTACGATCCTTACATACTCCTTTTGCCTGGTTTACGTTCATACATCTGGTCATACACGCAGATTAGATTGATTGTGGCTAAGTGACTATAGAGCAACCGTTACAAAATTATAGGAGGATTGGTTATTAGGAGTGGGATGATATTAATATTCGTCCTGGCTAGATGATAATAACAGAAACAGCTGGCTGATAGAGATACGAGGAGAAAAATACTTTCGAAAGTATTCATTTATAATATGCACAGCCATACAGGTAAGTTTTTTGTACAAAGAAACCATACCAGCCGCAAATGTGTGTCAAAAACATCGACCCTCGTAAAATAAACTGCTTGAAGTGTGGTACTTCGTAGATAAAAGATACCCCTCTATCTCAGTATCTTAATTGCTATGCAAAATATGTCCTTACAAACGAAGGTCGCAGTGCCTATCGATAACACTCAAGCACAATCGACTCTTCGACGGTTCGACCCTCATCGCTTATCGAAATTGACGACGATGCGAACTAGTGGCACAGAATATTTACAGAAGGCTCCACACAAAAAGCAAAAACTGGCGCACGCACACATAGTCGCGCACGTATGGCGCTCTCAGTGATTCCAGTCGCGTGCGCTTGCACTCGCTGAAAGTGAAACGTGTCTCAAGTGTGCGTACGTTTTCGGTCGTTGTATGGAGCCGACCTTCTGTACTATAGTGTCGTTGTTACCAGCAAAACGAATGCATTAAATGGTTTTATTTGAACAGAACCATTGTATACTTGCACCGGCTTCTTATAAAGACGATTCACAGAAGCAATGCTATAACAATTTGAGGAATCATGCCCATTATTGGTTTTCTCTTTTTCAGCTTCGAAGTAATGGCTGTTCTATGGTAGGCACATAATAGTTGAGCTATTTTTATGGCTGCTAAAAATAAAAGGAATTCGCGAAACGCGGTCTATGCGAGCCATGCCGGAAATAGAACAGCGATTTGATAAAGAAAATAAACCGGAATATCAGCGTATTAACCTGATAATTACAGCCATAAAAACAGACCCAATAATCTTACTTGGGTTTCAGTGTCTTTCTTACCCTTTATGCTTCTGAACGCCATATTATCTCCTTGACAACAAACAAGGGTGTGCTTGCTTCACATATTCGAATGTATCCAACAGATAATGCCGACTGTTTTACATTCGACAAGATTAATCCCCATACACAATCAACATGTATTCAACTAAGTACTAATTACATGCACGAATAGATTAGCCTCATACATAACTTGCAATACAGACACGTCAGTAGTGCGTAATACCACCGAGACCCGACGCTTCCGCCGGCGACGCGGAAGCAACGCAATCGTAATAATGATGACTTTGATTGTGTACTGCGACTTTTACTCGCAAGGTGGGAATTTGACGGAGTTTTGATGAGTGTGAGCCTTTTCCAAAGGTCGGGGGGGTGATGAACCATTGAATGAAGCAAGGAAACTTCAGATACAGTATCGCAATCGACTTTTATCGGTATATGTACTAGCTAATGCCCGTGCCCATGCGTTGCAAGGCCTTTTTCGTTTTTTTATTTCTGTTAGATAAATTTTCCGGCGTGCCACCAACAACTTACTATTGTTTCATCACAATCGGTCGAATCACTTTAGAGTTTTTGCGAGACTAACGCACGGCAATTGATTTTTATATACCTACAGGTTTATTGGTAATATGTCGGCAATAGGGGAGGTCAGTTGCAACCAAATGAACCCTTATGCAAATGTCAACCATTTTCGAGTAATTTTTTTGAAGATATCTGGTATCTTATTGTATCTCGTTGGATAGCTGAGAAGTCGTAAATGTTTTTGGAATGTTCTGCCGACAAAGTACATCCGTGTTTTTTTTGCAGAAATCGACCATTTTAAGGTTCGTACACACTGGCGCGACGCGACAGCGCTACACAAAGGCACCGCGTGTCGCGCGACGAGCGGTGCCTTTGTCAATTTTGGGAGTCTTTAGTCAAATAACCTGTTCAAAATGATGACAATTGTAACGATTTGTAGCTCTAATTTGAAAACGATTCAAGATAATAATTGCCATTTTATGGTTGATTATTATGTATTGAAGTAGAAGAAGATATTTATTATATATCAATTTTCAAAGTTGTAGTTATAGGTACCGCTCAAAAAATATAAAATGTCAAATTACTCGAAAATGGTCGACATTTTCATAGGGTTCATTTTGTTGAAAATGACCCTACATTCCCTTAATGGATTGCCGACATATTACCAAAAAACCTGTTTAAAGAGATAATATGTTGTAAGGTACAATGAACCAAGGTAGTGATTAACCAATTTTGACTCGGTCCCAAATAATAGGTCATTTAAATGTTTTACTCCTGATTTATCAACAAGCTTTGTTCTGATTACACTTATACCATTAAAACTACTCAAGAAGTAAATTACTTTAAATCACAGTAAACGCACTAATATATAATATGCCAAATCTGGCATACGTTTAGATGGTTTACCTAATTCAAACTTTGAATCAAAGTTCTCCCACAAATTCTAAACTAAACTGTTTTTTGGCTTCACTTGCTTACTTAGTTTATGATCAAAAGCATGATTTATATACCAACTAAACATACATAGTTCCACAGTAAATATTACATAAATATTGCCAGACCACACATACGGAATTGTCGGTACTAATGTCGACTGTGAAGTTATTTGAACACATGCTGTCGGCAAATATTAGGCAGCTGTAAATTACGCCATTTTAGAATAACAGTAGTCAAATATCAATAAATAGAAACTGTAAATTAATGTTCTGATTGTGTAGTAATAACAATATACAGGGTGGATTTTTGAGACGGGGCAAACAGGGTAGGTTTCCTTAAACTTAAGAGCCATACCTCACAGGAACGCCTTGGCGACGCTGCCAGGTCGCGCTGTCAACTCAATGTATACAGCTGCATAGTGGGTAACTCACCTAGTTTCCGCTTGGTTATGCAGCCAACCATACATTTTGTTGGCGACGCGATCTGGCTGCGCCGCCATGGCGTCCTGGTGAGGCATGGCTCTAACCGTTGTACATACAGGAAAACGTTCCTACGAGACTGTCCGTAGCTTTTTGAGAAACTTGATCTGCATTAACAGATTTAAAAAAATACTTGTTTCTTATAAGGATCAAAAAACTCTAAGGGACGAACTGAGGTTTGAGTACCAGAAAACGCAAGAAAAGTCAGAAATCGCAAAAACTTTTTCCATACACTTCGTATAGCTACAACGGTTAACTGCCCCATCTCAAAAATCCAGATTGAATTGTGCTACAAGCCCGTATTTTCGGACTCGAACAAAGATCCGGAACTCCAAAATGCATCTAATTCTAAATCGTACCAGATTCCTTTAAACGTCAGTTTATGTACCCCAGAAACGAAATTTCAACGGAGATCGAATAAGACAGGTAGCAAATTGAGTTTTCCACGGCGACGGAAATTGGCATTTTGAGCATCAAATATGAATATTGCATCGGAATCGAATCGTAGATATTTGATAGCGTTAGCGATAGATAGTAAACAGGAACTTGTTTGTGGCCAAGACAGATTTTCCGTTTGTTTCAAGAGTATCATCACTTATATCACTTATATTTTTATGGAATGTCTTCATAATACTTTCAAACAAAATTCTTCTATATTCCAAAACTATCGAGACTTCCTACATCGTTCCCTTTTTCTGATTCCATTGTTGTTGCAATCATGGCAATTTGTTCATTAAGACTCTGCTTAAAAAAGCCTCCTTCACACTTTTACGCGTGTCTTTCTATATGTATCGAGCTGTTCACAGCCGTATCAGACTGGCTTGGCTTACATACATAGACTCACGCCTTCTTCCCATGAGGGTAGGCAGAAACTACAGAACGTCACCTGCTACAATCCTTACATACTCCTTTTGGCTTGGATTATTCGAGGATTATCCTGTGCTATTTCGAAAACTGGGCGGTATTTACTACATACTGAAAACTAGCACTTGCTAGCATATGGTTGCAATCTCTTTAAAGATTACATGCTTCTTCTACTTTAATGATTTCATGCAACGAACATTTATAGGTTCACAGAAAGCAATATTCAAGTTCTTGAGTTCAAAAGTCGTTGCCCCCTTTTTTATGATGTGTGTACTTGGCAAGGAACATTCGCATTGCTTTGTGTTATATGACCTTTGTCTCCCTTTGAGTTTTGACCCGGATTCCCTGTTGGGAGCACTGTTTATGTGAAATCAAGGGGAAACCGTGTGTCCTATTTCCGAGGATTCACAATTAGCTTTACGTCGCTTTGTTTTTCTTTGCTTTGAAGAAAGCGGATGTTTGTAGGTTTTGGGCAGAGAAATGTAGAAAAACTTTAGTAGGTACTTACTAAATGTTTTTATTGGAACGAAGTTCTTTAACGCGGCTTGCGGTAGGAGTAAACTTGTAGAAATCGTCATGTAACAAAAAAGCGTTATGGCCCTTTAAGCAACTTTCTCTAGATACTTTTCATGGTAGTCAAGGTTGCTAAAGTGGATAGTGAGTTCAAAATAAAAATCTAAGATAGGGCTGCGAAAATGTTCAAATTATCATCATGGGTGTCGTTTTCATGGTTTTTGAGGGTACTAAAGCCGACAGCGAGGTCAAAATAAAAATCCAAGATGGCGACCACTTCATGAGAGCTTCTAATAACTTATACTGGATGGCTCTGTATTAAAAACGCGTATTAAATTCACACTTTCTCTCTCTCTCTGTCCCTTTCTATTATACGAGTGTGTGTGCGTGCGAGTATCGCTTAAGGAACGTTCGTTCCTGAAATCCTGACGGAGGTCCCCCGACCGCACACGTTTTTTTTTAAAATATATTTCTTAAGTATTTTTTGTTCCTGTCTTAAGGCTCGTACACACTGGCGCGACGTGACAGCGTGACACAAAGGCACCGCGTGCAGTGCGACGGGGGGCGCCTTTGTGTCGGGCTGTCGCGTCGCGCCTTTTTGGCCTTTATTGTCTGTATAAATGTGCGTACATTAACTGTTAAATAAATAAATATTTCGAATAAATTGTCATCGTAGACTCGTGCCCAGAAGGAATAGTTGCGAAGCTAAATGTTGTCATACAAAAATTTAAAAGTAACATCAGTTATCAGCACAACCAGTACCTCTATTTACAGAGCTGTGATATAGGAAAGATTTAAATCAGTACAGTAACACCCCAATTCAGTTCGGTACGCGACGACATGTAAAGTGACCTTTAGACGATCAGGGCTGGCCACTCATTCGTGCTCTGGGATTTGACGTTGTTGAAATCTTTCAAGCGAATTATTTATGATGTTTAGATCATAAATAATTCCTTTTAAATCTCTCGCTGTTTCCACTTCAAATTGTTATTTCATCTTGAGATAATGGATTAATTGTTTGAAGCGCAAAGTCTTTCACTTTGTTTGAGATAAGCTTTTGTGCTTTAATGAAAATGTAAAAATTCCAACCAATAACAACTTTGTTCGCAATGACGCCTTATCAATTTGTCAGCGTCCAACCTATCAGCAGATTCTCCCTTGAGATAGCAAAGAGGCTAGACAGTAGGTACCAATCAAACAAGACAGTTCAGACAGTTCACTGCTGAACTTAAGCTTTCTTCTTCCGCCTTCTGTATCTAGGTTACCTGGTTCATCAGGCTGGGTGACCGGCACTGCATCTAGCGAAGCCTATACTTTCGTAGTGTATATGCTCCAAACCTTGGGCCATGGGCCTGTGACCTATTTAGACGAACAGGGTGAAAAGTTCCTCATCCTCGATTTTAAAGGAAGGGTCCTCTTTTCTACCGCTATAAACAGTCCTATACCGACCAGCGCCATTTTTTTTATTTTCTTTAGCCTGCTAGGTTTTGGGTGTACGGCCTTTCTGCTAATATTTGACCAGTTCCCTGCTCAGCTTGGATTTATTGCTCTATCGAACTACAGCTTATATATAAATCCATATGTATATTAGAACAATCCCCACTACACACGTTGGCGTTAACAATGTACTAACGAACAAACAGACATAGTATTGATTGCCTAATTAACTGTATTCATTCGACAAATGTGCAAATAAAACGGACGTGGTTTTAGTGCAATTGCGGCAGAAATCGTACTTTTCGTATTAAATACGCACTTTATATCCTGTTACGTGTTTATACCCAATAAGTATGTATGTAGGTTATGGAGCTCAGATAAGCAGTCGCTCTGGTATTCAACTGCATCTGGTAAGACTGGAAGCCGACTCTAACGTAGTTGGAAAAAGGCTAGGCACATAATAATAATAATAATAATTATATTTATTTAATTTGACAACATTGGTCCATTGGTTAGTAAGAAACTTATCAACTAAGAGTTAGTATTTATTAACTACAAAATATAATTATTATTCATCCCTGCCGCACGTGCAACCGGACAAAGTGTTTTAATATTGGTGCATCATGTTGTTCGGCTAGGTTTTCAAAATACTGTTGCTTATTGCTAGCCCTCGCTCCGCTTATTAAGGGTGCGGCCATTTTCCTCATAATGGCATAAAATTCGTCAGTTCGTGCTACAACAAACATGCTAAACGCGCTGCAGAACCGGGGCAACCTCAACAGCACTCTGAAGTCATTATTATATTGCAGATAATGATGATGATACCGTGTTATGTGTTGTTTACATACATACACACATATAAACTCATGCCTTTTTCTCGTGAGCGTTTATTGCTATGGTAAGCCGAAGGTACTGGTCAACTTAAGCCTCCCAACAGACAGCAGGTCAGTCGGACCCCAAATGCAGTGACTTAAATTTCGGAACCGATGTTTTCATCGCTTTTCCTTCCAATCATTTTCGAAAACGTTGCCCGTTTCCGCATTGTCGTTATCAGGATTCGCTCATACGTTTGAACCAACTTATTCCAGACACAAGCTTAGTCCTGATACCATAAGCTCTGTTTATTACGTCAGAGATTAAAGTAATCCCCGAATGACCCCGGAAGTAGTCGAACATACCCGAACATTTCACGGAGTTAAACCTTATACATGGTGTAATATTTTAGTCTTACACACTACTTCTCGACTTGGTATCTTTGCCAAGTTTTACTTGATTCTGTTAGTATACTTCATATTTCTGGCAGTACTTACGTACTATGAGATACGTTTCCAATTTAATCAAATAATAAATAATGAATTAGTCAAAATCAATCTGACCTTTTCCAAACTATGTTGGGGTCGGCTTCCAGTCTAACCGGATGCAGCTGAATACCAGTGATTTACATGGCGCGGCTGCCTATTTGACCTCCACAACCCAGTCACTGGGTAATACGAAACGCCTTCGTAAGTAAGACTGGTTGTCAGACTTTTGGGCTTCTGACTACCCGTAACGACTGTCAAAGATCTACAAATGAAAGACGGGATCAACGCTTTAACTTTCTTTCCGAGGCACAGAGGGGTCTTGATTTGTAATGGATGGTCACCCATCCACGGCCTGACCTCAGCAAGGGTAACTTAACCTTCGATCGACAAGTGCGGCTGTTATTATTTAGCCACGAGATTAGTATCTATTAGTATTTTAGACTATGACTTCTATGATTGAATGAATTTGATCAAGCTTAGTATATGCAAGAAAGCAAATTCAAATCATTTATTTCAAAAAGGCACATAAATGGTACTGTTAAACGTCAAAATTTACAAACAAAAAAAAAACTAGTATGTTTAACAATATTTTGTATATTTCAATTATATGTGAAGACGATGCAGCTACGATAAAATTACTATACCACAATAGGTAAAAATAATTAAATATAACGCAATGACAGGTAAATTAATTATATGATAGCTACATGGTGCTCACATAAGTATTTAAGATATTGAAAAGTAGATGATTTTTCAAAAAAATTAACAAGTAATAACTGAGTGTACTTATGAGTTAAAGTAGTTACAGAATGTAAAATCGATGTCATAAAAATTATAAATTATACAATTAAATTAGCAACCAGTTTGATTTTGTCTAGCAAACATCGTACCATCGTATCGTCGGCTTAATATTGTGAGTGCTAACAAGCAGAAATCCTATACTTTGCTGCTAGTTAAAACAACCTGTTGTTTCGTTTAGATTGTACTTAATAACAAGAGAAAGAGTGAGAGAGTGAGAGAGAGAGAGAGAGAGAGAGAGTTAGGCCCCGGTTTCGACCAAAGCGGAGAAGAGCAGATAGAGTCAACTTATTGTAGTTGGAGATTTCTTCTGTTATAAAAACAAATTCTGAAATCATTCATGCGCATTAGAAGAAATGAGGAGAGCACGATTAATTAAAAGGACGTAATTGGTAAAATATTTCACTGTCTCACAAAAATATTGTGTTTTCTTTCAGCTATATTTAAAGGCGCTCCCTCGCCGGAAGCATTCGCCTGTACGATAACTAATGTAACCATTACCCGCAACCAAGCCGCAACCTCGAAAAGTGTGGACGAAGCAAAAATCACTCAATCCCGTACCACAAACGCAAACGTAAAATCGATATCTCGATGGAAAAGATATCGAGACGTCCAAACACATTTTAATCACAAAAGCAATACCATATCGTGTTTCCTTGCTTCAATTGCGTACACTAACTATACTCAACACATCTACACTCTCATCTTCAACTCTATATCCTCAGATAAATGGTTTACAGTCGGTTGACGGGTCTGTCTAACCCGTATTATGTTTGAACAATTTCGAACTTTAAAACTTTTGCACTTAAGATCTAAATGCACTAAAGCGTCTCAATCACATCGCCATACGCCATTATGAACTCTAACCCTAAGGCATAAAGTTAAAAATTGCTAAGCATCACGTGATTCGGCCAGTGCCAACCGGTGGCGCTTCCTGCTATCAAAGCTTAGTTTACTTACACGGTTTTGCTTGTAAACAAACATCTCAGGGCGGAAATTAATATGGTGCTGGATGTGGGTAATTGTAGACATTGAAATAGGTTGGGCGGTGATTGGACAAAATGTTTTCAAAAAGAAAAATTAAGATAGAAGTTTTATGGAAAACCGTAAGAGCGTATTCAGAATAACAACTATCCCACCAAAACTATTTCATGTAAAATGTTGCCAAGACGACCACATCAGGTTTGCCCTGTGAAAAAGATATCAGATCTCATGTAGAGCCAAGCTTCTGAATCTACACGGCCTAACTCTACCGACCCTAACTTCACAAATTCTACATATCAGTAAAAATGTATGGCTTCGCCGTTTCGCTACCGTCGTAGAGGTGATGCGAATATGTAGTTTCTGAAGTAAGTAACGAAACAGCCAAGCCATACATTTTTACTGATATGTAGAATTTGTGAAGTTAGGGTCGGTAGAGTTACGCCGTGTAGACTCAGAAGCTTGGCTCTACATGAGATCTGATATCTTTTTCACAGGGCTAACCTTATGTGGTCGTCTTGGCAACATTTTACATGAAATGTTTTTGGTGGGATTTCAGTTCTTTTCGTAAGTTGCTAGGCAGTCTTTTTAGTGTTTATTTTTATCTTCTTTATTTTAAGTTTATCTGGGGGCACGGTAGTGTTTTTTTGTATACTGAACTTTGTTTACATATCAAATTTCAGCTTTCTAGCACTTCAGGAAACAGCCAAACATTTTGATGATCATCAGTGTGTCAGTTTATCAGTGAGTGTGTCAGTGACGAAATCGGTGTATTTTAGATATCAATAAAATCTAAAGTATTAGAGCTATTCAATTGAGACTTTATATGTTTAATTAGTCTATTATTGACATCATATCCTGAGAATATGAACTATCTGGTACATCCTAAACCAACTCTATGAGCGTTAAAAAAAACGACGAAACACTTCGAGAAAAGTTAGGTGGTGCCCTTGTGCTTCGCATGGCTCGTCTTGACGGGGGCACTGCCGTGCCCCCAGATTCCATAAAAAATCTTCGAAGCCAGTTGATTCTACGGCGTGGTCTAACCGCTACGGGCAACGAACGGTTTTTGTTATAAAATCTATGTCATACAAAACTCATTTAAGTATTCAAATTAGGCTAAGAATCAGCACTTTTTTTAACGTCAACATTAAATAAGACAGTCTCCCAAAACGCCAGCCTTTCACCACTTCCTAGTGTTTTAGCTGGGAAGAAGTGAAGCAACAAACTCACCAGCAGTAGTAAAATAGGATGGATAGCAAATCCCTCGTTATTAAAATTAAATATGCTTCAGACAATCATAGCTACTAGGTCGTGAAGGTCGCTTAATCACTTTTGATAGAGGCCCATGTTCAACTCCTGACTAACTTAACCACCTACCTTCCTAGAACTAGGAGCTCTCGTAACTTCCAAATTAGCATCTAAAGAACTGTCGTAACTCCGACATTGCAATTCTGTCACCAAACTCATAAGACCGTACGTAAATATTCAGTTTGTAGAACAATGATCATTTTTATGTCTAGTCTAGACTGTGTCGCATCGGGAAAGACCGGCGACCCAATTATTTTAATACCTACCATTGTGCTTGTGAGTTGTGACATACAAAAAACCGGCGACCGTTTAATAAAATTGCGTATCTACTTGTATAACATACGACTTTATGTTCTTCAATTTTTCATTTTGTAATTGTAAAGTGACTTGTCTACAACAACTGTGACAGGCTATTTATTTAGAGCGAAGTTCTTAGAGCAGTCTTTAGACTGGTCTACCAAGAGCAATAACTATCGAGTTGTCGCATAGCATCTAGGTCTTGCATTTTTGCGTGGAAAAAGGACCTAAGTAACAACAACCACATTCATTTTTATTGCAATATCTCACACATGAACACAATCGTTCCAAAACAATAGCACCATTGATAATAATAGGTCTCAGGCAAACAATTTGAATCATTCAAAGTTGTGATCGGATCGGTACTTTTCAAACAGGCATCCATCATGGTATGTAAATATGCACACCTGTGTAGAATCAAAGTGGTTCGTTATACTTTTATGAACACATTTTTTCCCCAAATTTTTGTTTTACCAGTTTTCTAACTATAACCAGCTATGCACCGCGCATTACGTGTGTTTTTTTTAATTGCAAGAGTTGTTTGCGCAAGGGCAAAGTTCGTTTCGCCTTATCAAAATCGGTGCGGTTACTTAATTAACTGACCTAAAACACCAAACCTTATCGTATAACCTTCTGTTTTAACAATGTAACATTCTGTGCCGATGGCAAATAATTGTCCATAATAGCAGGATGTTGATAATGACGATGCCAGCTTAACTCTCGTGTATTCTGAATTAGATATGGATACCCATCACGTATGTGAAGTTTCTCTAGTTAATTTAATTGGCCTTGTATACACAGGATAAAATTCTATGTCATGAGCCGGGCAAAATTGCACCTATTTCTATCCAAAAAATTAGATCTCATATTCTCAGGAACATTTCAAGCAGATTAAACTCATCACCATTCTCCTGCCCTTCATCACAGTTTATTTAGGGTAAGCAATGTCTTTTGCTTCCATACTTCTATATTAGTCATCATCTCGGTAGTCAATCCCTTTAGCTATATTCTTTCACACAGTCCATCCCTCGTTTCATTGGTCTTCCCCTACTCTTATAGCTATCCACATTCATACTCTTACCTTTCCTCACGGCATTTTCCGTACTCCTCCGCCTCATCATCATGCTTATACCATGATAAAATGACAACCGATTTCCATCTAACTAACTAAACTAACCTAACAATTATATCGAAACTCTGACATTTAATTTCCTACACCCGTGGCACAAAGAGGGCCTCATCAAGATCACTTCAATTAAATCTATGGATAAAAACTGGAAGCTATTACACATTACATGCCGTAATAAATGGAGGAGGCTTTGTAACTGTGTTCATTATAATGGTGTATAAAAAGTAATTGCTGTGTTCATAAAGATGTCGATTCATAGACTCCGCTAATTGTAGACTTCCCGTATCTTCCCATGAACATCTTAGTGCTACAAAGTATGATTAAGTTGAAGAAACATAATGCACCTTTACTTAAATAACTTTGAATTACGTCTACATAACTGTATTAAGTTAATGGAAACAACAACAATAAAAGTGTGCTATAATTTTGTAGTGCATACAATCGGGCATGTTTATTTAACCAGATTAATGTTTGGCCAAATAATTTCCTAATTTCTTATTCGCTATCATACTTTATTCGAAAGTAGATTGATCCTATCAGAGGCAAAAAAACCGCATATTCCGCAGTCTCCTGGGTGTCATTGCTAACAAACTGGATGGTCCTATCTTGCACTATTTTAGCCAGCTCCATGTACCTGCTAATAAGTGTGATAAGTCATATTTTTTTGTAATGTTTTGTAAATACTAATAACATTGTTTGTAAGTAAATTGTTATTAACGTTATGGGCCCGTGGTACTCGAATATAAATGTTTTATTTTTAATTTATGATTGAGCAAAAGGCATTTCCTCTAACCACTAGCATAAAAGCTCCAGCAGACAGGCGCGACAAGAGAGTGCGACGCGATTCTGGTAGAACAATTTCCTTGAAGTTGTCATAGAAATTGTTCCACTAGATTCGCGTCGCTTTGTCGCGCCTACCTGCGGGAGCTTTGTCTCGACACAGACGTCTAGTAATCTTAATAAAGACACATCCACAAAACCATTGCCAAGTCAGCGACTCCTCACACAATGGGCCACAATACACGACCTACATACCACATCCATCACATTACTGATATTACGCGCTCTGAACATTTAATTTTGTCGAACAATTCCGTCTTAGGCGCAAGGTCGTTGAACCCATCTGCCGAACTACGCACACTTGTCTCACCCTCAGTGGAATAAAGTCGTAAGTGCTGTTATGATTAATTAATTGCAAAGGGTAAATTGTGTGCAGAACTGCACATTTCGTGATGAATAATCTATAACTATGGAGGGGAAGGGTTGTTTTAGGGAGTGACCCATGGCCAGCAGTGGACGATAATGACGTGCAAATTATGATGATGGATCTATAGGATGGTCTTTACAGTTCGACCCTGTGTTAAAAATACTGTTTGCAGTCATTACAACTGTCCATGCTGTTGGTGTGGTCTTTTGTACCGGTAATAGAATTTCGCCAAAAATCTATTAGAACCAAATCCCTCGACAAAATTCATTAGTCGATGCTAAAGTGACAGCCCGGATAGATGCACTTACGACTTTATTCCACCAAATGTTACACAGATGCGCCGATGTGTTTATCGCTATCGACCCGCTACCTACAAACGAAACACATGTGCATGTCTACAAGCGACCACCGGATGTGAACGACAGACAAATTGTTTGTGATCGAATTACACAACTCAAGATGTTTGCGGATATTTTTATCGGTTTATTTAAACGGATGTAAAGCTTCCACGAGAGAATTTCACGTAGAGCAAACTCTATGGGCGATTCGCTTCGTATACAAAGCAAATTAATGAGATCACTCTAGTTAGAATTCTCTAGATCTCTACAGTCTATCTACTGTCTGCGTAAGTTGCTCTCTAGCTGCTCAATCATGAAATTAAGAGACGAAACGCAAAGCTTTTGAACTTTTACTTAGAAAAAGGACCTAACATAACATCACGCCTGTATTCCCCGAAGGGTTAGGCAAAGGTGTACCTATAGTACAACCACATATGCACATCGCCAGTTATGTTGAAGTCCCATGTAATAGGGGGCGAGCCTATAGCCATCAACCAGGCACAAATCCAGACTTCGGGCTGCTACTGAGAAATTCCAGATGGAAAAACCCAATAACACTTTTGCCCGACCCGGGAATCGAACCCGAGACCTCATGCTCAGCAGTAGCGCTTGCGACCACTAGACCAACGAGGCAGTTAAAAAAAGGACCTAAGTATCCTATCCGTTTATTCTAATAGAGCAACTAATTCCTAGTTTTTTCTCAACTATGTTGGGGCCGGCCTCCAGTCTATCCCGATGCAGCTAAATACCAGTACTGTTCATGGTGCGATTGCCGATCTATAGATGACGTCAGCACAAGAACAACCGAAAATTTCACCATTGTCAATGAATAAACTGCGTATTGCATCCGAAAAGTTCTTTACACCTCTAAACAGACCAGACCTTGGCAATGAGCCCTAAACACGCTTGAATGAGAAAAGCTTGCCCAAGTGTCGATGTCAACAATGTTACCTAACAGCTCAATGACCTGACTTTTTATTTACATGACAAATTAGTAGAAGGTCGCTAAACCGTTGAATTTGAAGAGTACGAGGAAAGAAGGGTCATCGTCAGTATTTGTTTAATATTGAGTTGACAATGCCATCTAGTAGAAAATTCATAAAGCTTTCAGGCTAAAAAACAATAAAACGCTAAAAGAGATCAATGTAATCATGCGACTCAAAAATTGTTTGTATGGCTGTCGGAAAAAAAGATCATGGTCACCGCTGTTATTTAAAAAAAGATCATTGTCTATGGACTCTACTCTTTTTTCTCGTTTTACGATTAAGACTAAGTAAATTAATTAATAATAATTAATAATTGTATTGCCTTCATAATGCAGTATTAGAAAATATGTCACAAAACATTATAAAATAAATTGTTTTTTTTTTACAGTTATTAAAGTTATTTAATTTTCTCAAAAATTATAACATTATGACAATGATCCTTCATTCCCCTTCATTTCTATGTAAATTTTCCAAGCTTATACACGCTGCAGGTCTATCGGGCCATAAATTCATGTCCAACCACTCAGATATCATCCCATAGAAGACTGCATTTACTAAGCATTCGTTTTTGCCCTTGTTCTCCTTTGCTTCCCCGTTTAGCTAGTGGGCGCAAGCACTACTGTTGAGCATGAGGTCCTGAGTTCGATTCCCGGGTCGGGCAAAATGTTATTGGGGTTTTCTACCTGGAATTACTCAGTAATAGCCCGGAGTCTCGATTAGTGCCCGGTTGACGGCAATAGGCTCGCCCCCTTTTACATGGAACTTAAACATAATTGGCGAAATGTGGGGTGTACTATAACGAGTGTAAGAAGATAATTAAAGAAGTTGAGACTCACTTGTACTCCCCGTCATTGTTTTTTTTTTTTCGTAACGGACCTGACCTGGGAACCTTCTGGTTACGGAGATATTGAAGGTCAAAATTCCAACCTTTACTGACGTTTTTTTACGAAACCAATTTCTTAATGTTGTAACACAACTTTAAATACCACACGACCCCTGTACCGTTGCATGCGCCCATAAGTACAACGTTTTGCGTGTGTTACATTGCGCACTACCGCGAACAACAATTTTTCACGCCATAAATAAAAGTCGTTTTCCAGCAATTATTTTTGTGCAATATTACTTAGTTTTATGTCCAGAATGAGTAGTTGACGGCAATGTGACGGGTGTTTTAACACCCTGTAGGTACACCCACGCCTGACCTTTCAGGAAACACAGGCGTGATGTCATGCTATGTGTTCTCCTTCGATATTATGTACAGACCAAGTACATAATAATGCTTTAACCATCCAAATGTACTGAATCCAGCCCTCTTTAATTACTCCTTATACATAACCTTTTATGTTGATACTATGGTAAGCTTAAGTTCCAGAAGGGATATAACGTGAACCACAATATTAGCTTAGCCATCCATTAGAGAACAAGGACCGTTCATCACATCTGACAGTTGAACACTAGAGCCCTTTGCACAACAATAGGAGGGTAAGGGGCACGAAAAGTGGAGATGAAAAACATGTCCGTGTAATTATTATCTTGAGGGGCACGAAAAGTGGAGATGAAAAACATGTCCGTATAATTATTATCTTGGTAGCTCCTGTCTTGGCGAAGTGTGGCAGCAATATTACAAATATTACTTTGAACTATCCAGTATGAAATACATATGAAAACCTTTTGAGAAGATTCCTTACTTTAACCTTTTGATTAATTTACCTGTCATTGCTTTGTATTTAATTATTTTTACCTATTGTGGTGACCGATAGTCATTTTATTCTAGGTGCATCGTCTTCACATATAATTATATAATTAAATGTATACCAAATATTGTAAAACATGTTAAAAGAGTAACAGTGGAGTTTCTTGCCCATTGCTCTCCATACAAAACTACATTTTGGAAGGTGCTACTAAGTAGAACCAAATTTTTTTTTTTTTTGTAAATTTTGAAATTCAAAAGTGCCTTTATGTGCCGTGCCTATTTGAAATAAATGATTTGAATTTGACTTTCAAAAATATCAAAGTCAAATTCAAATCATTTATCTACAAGATGGGTTTACACTAATAACGTAAAGACATAACCCTGTCTTTGCTGTTATTCGGGTAAGAAAAAAAACCAGAAACAAAACTAGAAAAACTAAGTTTCTTTGAAGCGCATAAAAAACACTGTCTTACTATTCTACTATTAAGCGGACAGCGTAGATTATTTTTAAATACCGCAATTAAGAATTTAAGTTTAATCTAACATAATCCATTAAATCTCAAAAACACAATAAGAGCAGGGCCAGACAAGTGAAACCAAAGTAAGACGTTCAAGAAATAAAAATAAACTGAGGAAGTTCCGCTCGTCGCTTAGTGTGGCGACTGGCGAAAAATTACCGAAATTGTATTTCACACATCTAGCCACCTCATCATTTCAGCTGAAAGACGTACACTGCTGGACATAAGCCTCCGCCAAACATCGCCACATCGACCGGTTCTGTGCTTTGCGCATCCAGCGGATTCCGCAGCCACACTCAAGCTTATTTATCTAACCACCTGCTAAACCGCTAATAAACAAAACCTATAATAAACTACCTATCCTAATTAAACCTGACGTTAATTGCCGAACACTACACAATTCGCCGGCATAGCCGTATAAACACGTATGGACGTAAGGTCGTATATTTACATCAGACATTATGTAAATTGACGTCTGATTCAGTGGGGACCGACGCGTATCTCCGGCCCTTGCGTGTGTATTGTCGTATAACAAGGAGGCACAGAAGGCCGTACTGCTATGGTCTGGAGTTTTCAACAAGATAGGGAATGAGGTCTTCTTCTTTGTCGTATCGATGATTCCTTTTGTTATATTTTTTTAATTAGCTTCGACCAGAATTCGGCTAGTTCGACAGCATTAGCTTCGCAAAGGTCTAAAAATTCACATTCAAATCTTTATTGCATATCACATGTGTGTACAAGATCTTAATATTATTTATAAGTTCACATGGACCCTATCGGGCACAACAATAATACAGTACGTAGTCAGTTCATAGTCTTCCATAGTGCAAGTGTTATTGCACAAAGAACACGACCAGAAGTGACGCATTGTTTGTGATGTGGCTCCCCAGTTGCCCTGTGACTTATCAAAGTACCCCCACCTGACTAAATTGTACCTGCAGCGGTCACCTGGCTTATGGCCGATTCCTATAATTTACGGACCATTATTGGTTAAAATTAAGACTCTTGTATCATTTTCAATAATGAAGCAATGACCTAATAGCTTTTCATAGTAGATCCTCCTACACGGAAGTAGCTATCAAAGGTAAAATTAGCTTGCGGATCTATTTATATGCCCAGTTTAGCAATAAAAAATGCTACCATTTCTAAGCAAAACGATTCTTTTTTGTTTATAGGAACCGAGCATTAGTCGGTTAAGAGATTTTCAAGTGGGTCGTGACAGTTGGTGGCACGCTAAGACTTCGATCATTAATAGCAATTGATCGAAGCGCTAGGAGTTTTTCCGCAGGCTCAACAGCTAGTCAGCTGGATGGGATGTTTCAGAAGCCACATTTTTAATCGTGCCGGACGAGAACTACCGTCATTAAGTGTCGTGCCACCGACATGACGAAGATGAAAGACTGGTAAGGTAGAAGCTCGAATCACTGCAACAGTCCTTTCCTTGGTTTAGCATCAAGAGGTAGCGAGCTTGTCATAGACAGAGCATTATTAATAATGGTCTGTCTATGACACAAAAAGATGATGAGCAGAAAGAGACAGTAGGTCGACTCTTAAGAGTCGACCTACTGTTTCTTTCTGCTTTACGGTACTATTATGGCATCACAGTATACATCTTTTATAGTAAGTAGGTATTGTAAACTGTTGGTGTTTCTACAATATAAATTAAGTCAAATTATTTGGTTTTGAAATACTTCGCGAAAACTTTCAATGCTTTACATAAACATAACTTTATAAGTGTGTCGACATTCCCCACAGTGCATTTCGAATATTGCGCGATGTTGCATCTCACAACAATTTGTCGGGATTTCGGCACATCACTCAGACGGATCACTTAAAATTTTGTACCACTTGGATCTCTGCCAATACCATAAAAGCAGAAAAATAAATAACATAAATATTGGCTACTACACTATAAATATTTGATGAAAATAACTAAAATGATGAGTAAATCAACAGTGTAGTGCTCATATAGGTAGGTGCTATAGTATGAAAAGGCTGTTTCAAATTCATTCGGGTTTTTTCCTGATGATAAGTAGTATAAAAAACTTTAAAATAAAATAGGTAGATACACAATTACCACCTTAAAGTGAACAGTGCAGTGTTTGTCCAACTTATAAAACCAAGCAAGAAGATAAGCCAAAATTTAAGAAAAATTCAAAAATTGTATTCTAAAACTATCTTCGCAGAAATCCATACAATAATCCATGTCTTAAGCCTCGAACATCTAACATATTGTAAATTAAATTCGCTTTTCGTGTGTCTGTATGACCGCGTTTTTCTTCTAAACTACACAACGGATTTTGATGCAGTTTCCACCATCATTAAGAGAATTTATTTAGGAAGGTCTATGTTTCTAAAACATGAATATTAAACTAACATAATAAAGAAATCTCGATGTTTTGTCAAGTTGTAAAAACCGTACGAAGTTGGGTGCGTACTCTCTAAGCCCGTCAACGAAGATACGGGATGGTCCGAAAGAAGTTCGATACTTAGTAGTTCGGTAGTAGATAGTTGATCAATACTTAATTGGTAGGCCTCCAGGGGCGGGTCACTAGTTGTACAAAAGGGAATGCTCAATGCACCAAGTCACGAATCTGTTATAGCTGTACGTTTTGGGGTGAGCGTTGGGAGATTGATTTATCACTGCAAACAGCGCTGATAGAGCTTGTTGTTGTCTACGTTTTTACCTATCTCTAAAAGTATATACAATAGAAAAACCTATTCTAGAGACGTTCTCACTGTTTTAATTAATGCTAAAGCAAAATGAACCGGGTCAAAGACGTTTTCAAAAGATGACTAATCAAGAACATTGTAAGAACAAATCAAGCAATGTATGTAGATTGGCTCAACTATAAAAAAAAATACGTTTATTTGCGTTAAAACATGACGCAAAGAAAAAACACAAAAAAGAAACAAGTTTGGGGAAATTTGCGTCACATCCACGCAAAACGGCCAACGTTCAGCATATTGCTGTGACCATATGCGAAACAGAGCCTCATCGCTTGTTTTCAGCAACAGCTACCACAGTCTACCACTACAAATCTATCATCGACTATGAATCTATCATATTGTTTGATAAGAATCTGAATTTACTCCAGTCAATTAGAAATCCAAAAGTCAGTCAATTTAATATCTCCACTATTAACCGTCAACGTTATCTACTATAAAATATTCTATTGCTTACTACAGATTTCTCATCTTACTCTTTTGATCAGATATATTTCCTTAACTTTCTTCGTTTTCTTCCTTTACTTTTATCGTTTATTACCCTTTCTTGATAGTAGCCGTTAACATCTACAGTAATCACAAACCTCGTAAACTTTAATTGCAAGGAAGTGCACAATCTCTCTCGTAAATAGTTTACTATCATTACAATTTATTAACGTTATGTTTTACAACTTGAGTGACTATATTTATTCCAGTTTATGAAGTTGGAGGAGTTCGTGGCTAAATAATAACAGCCACACGGGTCGATCAATGGTTAAGCTACGCTTGCCGCGGTCTGTTCCTGGATGGGTGACATCCATTACATATCGAGACCCCTCCGTGTCTCGGAAAACACGGCAAGCCAATGGTCCCGGCTGCCATTCGTAGATCTTTGACAGTCGTTAAGGGTACCTAGTCAGAACGGTTTAGTCCATGTTCAACCACCACAATTTTTACCCCCGACCATATTGAACCCCTAAATGTTGTCCATGTTCAACCCCCCAGGGATTGAACATGCGCTTTAATTTTTAATGTCTTTAATCCACGTTCAACTCTTAATGGACAGTAAAACACAAAAGTTTTTCTCGTCTGCACTAAATTTATAGCCCAAAAGTCTGACAGCCAGTCTTACCGTAACTGGGTTGTGAAGACAGTCGTTCCATGTAAAATACTGGTGTTCAGCTTCATCCGGTTAGACTGGAAGCCGACCCCGACATAGTTGGTAATAGGCTAGGCCGATTGATTGTATGCAGTTGGAATTAACAGCATAGAAGACTGGTCCCCGTCAAATTATCGAAAGAGATCACAAGCTGTACAAATTGATGGTAAAAGGCAAGGAAGTAACAGCCTTATTTTTTTTGGAAAATCCTCGTGGATGTCCTCCGTCTTGGGGGGGTCGAGGGGTCTGTCAGACTCTTACTGCCTAAAAACCACCCCGGTGTTCCCTTCCCACACTTGCATCGGGGATCATGGGAACTTGTGCGAAGGAAGTAACAGCCTCAAGCAACCTAAAGCTAGCACTCTAACAGATTGTACACTTAAACACGTGCAAACTTACAAAAACTATTCAAAACTCCGAACTAACAATATCTACAAACACTCATAAACAAAAGTTACAAGTTTCCCCTTATAAAATAGCGCACGCACCTGCCTACCTTGATTATTCCCTTCCGCCCTTTCGAGCCAGAAGGTAAAAAATGTACTCCAACGTGCCCTGCATGCATGCGTGCGTGACCGGTAATAAGGAACTGTGGCTGAAGTGGTCTGTTGTTACAAGGTAGAGAAGTTGTAATAGGCTCAGCCCTTGCAATATGTAGGAAACATAATGCATGAAGTGGTATTGGTAATGTGGATCCACTAACTGCTGGATCCATGCAAAATTGTACAGCATCTAGTTCGGAGGAGAGTGGCTGAGAACCCTGGTGGTGAGTGGCTATAGCAAAATGACATCACAAACGTTCTTCAAAGCGGTGCCAGACAGACAGCTAGCACCGCTTAAGAAGATAACTGCTGCCTTTCAGTACAAGTCCGTAGCCGACTGCAGGCAGCAGCAGCAGGCGACGTGTCGCTGCGACACTACCTACTGGTTTCTATGTATTTCTATGAAAACGACGTGTCGCTAGCTACGGAAGGTATTTCATACAAATACATAGAAACCAATAGTGTCGCGGCGCCACGTCGCCTGCTGCTGCTGCCTGCAGTCGGCTACGGACTTGTATTAGTTAGACGATGACTGCTAGCTAGAGAGGTACCAGTCATCGTCTTAGGCAGGGTAACATCTTACTTCTAAGAGCTTGGTGCTAGATAGGAGATAATATTATAAAACGTTACAATTTACAATATTAACGTGTAAGAGCTAGTACATCGTGGCTAGGTATCGGGTTTTGTAGGAAGTTGGACTTCTGTAAGTAAAATCTCCTTGTATTCTGTCTAAGTCTGAAATAGTGAGGTACACCGTGCAAGGAAGCCAGAAATTGATGAAAATCTAAAAAATATATAGGATAATGTGTTTTGTATGCTAATTCATGGTAGTAAAACGTCTGCAAAGTGAAAAGCCAAATCATTCTGTTTAAAGAACCGTTTCTATATAAATACTAGCTTCCTCCCGCGGCTTCGCCCGCGTGGTTTGTCGATAAAAAGTATACCTTTGCCTTCCCCAGGGTTCAAAGTATCCCCATACCAAACATCAAAATCGATCCAGTTGTTTAGGAGATTAGCCGGAACAAACAGACAGACAAACATTTTAAGGATTATGTTTTTGTTATAAGTACCATATATACTTACATATATATTTAGTAAAAAGCTGTTATTTTGACATTACAAACAGACACTTCAATTGTATTTATTTGTATAGAGGTATAATATATTAACAGGTATTCGTTTAAAATGCAAGTATCCGACAAATCCAGTTTCAAGCCGAAATTGCATTATGTCATCGACTTCCTTTACAGGTTTCTTGCCATTAACAACACCTCTTCTATCTCATCACTAGAAAAAATAAATACATTACTTCTAAGTTCCAACCAGTCTCTCCTTCATGGTCCAATAATTTCACCAGTTATTAATAACCTTGGATCAGTGAATGGTTTCCGTAGCGTCGTATTATTTATAGGTCATTTTTATGATCAGGGGCGGTCTGGTACCGGGAACCGGGGAAGGGAACGTTGCTGTTAAATGTATTCCCGATATAGGCAAGTAGACGAATGGCTGACTAGCTACTGGTTAACTATTTACTCGTAAATTAAGATGATGGGATGGGTTGATGAATTCCTTGAATGGCAATGAATAACGTAGGTAATTATCCCTTCGTAATATTTTCATTCATCGATCGTATCGAAATATTTATCATCTTTCTTTTTTCTTCACATCATCTTGTTACACATAATCTAATATCTTCTCTCATTCACCATTTAGTGCGATTTCTATATTTTCCGAACACTCAAAAAATAACTCAACAAATGCTTTTCATCCAAAAACAGATGAATATCAAGTTTCAACCCAAAACAAAACTCCGTTCGCTTAAACCCTCGCTCGCACGGACCTAAAAATATGGCGTCGGGATTTTATCGCACACTGGATTTTCAACGCTCTGCTTAGCGCCGAGAGTTGAAAATCCAACAGTGTGTTTTTTCGACGCGCTGGGATACACTCTATTGATTGTCAACGCTCGACTCAACACCGAGAGTTGAAAATCTAGTGCGCGATAGAATCCTGCCGCGATATATTTACGTCCGTGCGAAAGTAAGCTGTTTTCTTTATACCAAAAAGTTGTTTCTTCAATTATCCTACACATACCGACAGTAACTTAGTTTCCCTTTGAATACATTCCTGAATCCGCTGCTTGAACTGAGGCAACCAAAGTTTCGGTGGCAAGTTATCTTGGCTTTACACCTTGTAAAGCCACAACTTGTGTATTTCTATTTACAGATGTTTCAGCATTTTACTATCCCAAAAGGATAATCCAACTTTTTATCCTGCTCTTTCAGTGGTTGTTGAAGGCTAAAAATGAATATTGTGTTATCTTCCTCACGATTCTGACCTGTGTCATATTCACACATGGGATTATGAATTTACGTAATGTTATGCACAATTTAAGCTAAATTTACGAGTATCTGTTAATGTGGTATTCGTATACTAATATAATTTAAGTAACACAAATGAAATTATGGGTAATATGCCTGAATTAAAGATGAATAAATAAATTACGTTGAGTTGTAGATTTTTGCTACCTGCACTGTCAACTACAGAAAAAGTTACATGCGAAAGATGGATCTGATTGCAAATTAAACAAACAATAATGTCGTACTCTAATGTTTATAAGGGGTACATTTGGGATTTGGACTAATAGGATTGTTCGGTGTTGCCAAAGATAGCTTCTAACTTCTCCAGATGCATGAAATCAGGCTTGGCATTGTCCATTTCAGGGGCTACTGACTAGGCTTGATAGAATTACACCGGACACATTGTACGTCCTTGTGGTACTCCTTAAAATTAAACAACTACACTTCCACTAAACAACACATACTTTTCCATGTACAACTCAGCGTCTCACACAACTCATGACCACTTACCAACTACACTCTATCTTAATAAAGTCAAATAATAAACATTCATGAGCGAACGCATTCTGCCCACACTAATGACTTGAAACCTTGGGGCTGTTCAAACGAAAAAAAGGGGGCATTTTCATCGGCAAGAAATAGAGCTCACTCACGACATTGTGACATTTGGAAGACATTGACTATTCAAGGAATAAATAAGAGAAATAATACAACAAAAAATTAACTACAAATGTTTCACAATGACGTCCACCGTCCGCTATATTAAATTTCCTATGACGTAATTTACCTAGAGCAAATTCTAGATCAACACAGTCTAACGCCACTTCATTTAACAAACGTACCTATAAAACATACTCGTAAAATCATGCCTGTTTTCCCTAAAGGGTTAGACAGAAATGTACCTACATATAGTTCACCCACATTTCGCCAGTTATGGTTTAAGTTCCATTTATCATGTAATAGGCCCACCCTCGGCCTATTGCCATCAACCGGGCGCAAATCCAGGCTCCATCGGACCATCGGATCGGGATCCATTTCGTTCCAGATTTCGATTCAGTGGGTTGAGATTCGTAGTCATTGTTTTTGTCTGTACCGTAGTCGGGTACAAAATCATAAACAATTTCAGGCGTACAGACAGAATCGTCAGCCAGCGATTCATCTGCAATTGTCGTCTTCAGCATGACTAAAACATTATAAGTGCAACTGACACACTCTGTACATCAAACACCTATTCTCAATAACAGAAATATGTTCAAGCTTCTTATATTTTAGCGTCAATTCCCTAGTGTTTTATGATTCGAGAACATTGTAATATTGTCATAAGGAAAAACGTGAAACGAGTCGAAACGGCGCAGTAAATCATCGTATATATTTATTTTCTTTACTCGTCGGTTTATTTCCAAAATTATATCAATGTAATATTTCTTCTAAAAGTCTACGTTTCGTTTGTACGTAAGGTTTTGTAAAATATTCATGTTTTGTCTAACACAGTCGTAGTATTTAGGTTATCTATCAACCTTGACGATGTCGCTGATGCGTTACGGCTTCCGAACAATAATGTGGTTCCTTGTACTTATTGTTGCGACACATGGTCGAAGATGGAACGTTATCCATTTAGCTAGATGATAATATGGTGGAACGTCTTTGTAGCTTCTATATTTAATTGGTTTACTATAGGTAGCCTGGGATGTGGTTGTCTTTGCGCAAATAATTTTGTGGCATTGGTCATGATGAATAGCCTTTACTGTACAGTATATTCAGGCTAAAATCTAGACTCAGTAATCATCTTTAGTATCATGATTGATTATAAAATTAGATCATTATTATTTTCCTGCTGAAAACAGCAAACATTTCACATAAGTTCAAAAGCGATCAAAACATATCATCACATAACAACACATTCAGTAGTTAAATACTTTAAATAAATGTATCACCCAAAAACACCCGTTCAGGAAACAGGAACCACAAGTACCTAGACATAAAGGATGACTCATCACCAGGGCCCATTTGCCAACAGATTGCCTACCGTGACGAGAATGGGATCCACAGCCGTCATTAGTGACCACGTCTCTAATTTTAGTCTTTAAATCAAGAAACGCAAGGTCGATAATGCAATACATGAATCAGAGAGGCAATTAGGGTCGTTATCATCATAAGCAAGATTGGCAGATGGTTGTTTTGTGTTGTATGACGATTTTTTGAGATTGTGTAAGTCGTTACTTTAAGTAATTATGTTCCGAATGAGAAATTATGTTTTGTAAAAATATTTTGCTTAGATAGTGGAATATTTAAACTCGAAAAGCGTATATGCGGAGTCATCTTAGCCGAGTCGCAATTCCAATTTTACTTATTTCGGCGAAAACGTGTAGGGAGTTCCAAATGAGGAATAATTTCCAAATATTTCTGTTTATATAAATTCGTGTTGGCATTCTAGTTTCCACCTTTGGTTACGAATCTGGATCTAATAGCTATTTGCGTCAGACATTGGATCGATCCCTTTTTTCCAAAAGTCACAAACCAACTCAAGCCTGACTTTCTTCTTTTATACGGGACAGAAAGTTTAAAATGCTATCTCGTAATTAGGCAGGGCCGCCATAAACCTGCTTTTCTATATACATATTATAAATTAAAGTCTATTTTCGTGTCTGTCTGTTGGACCGCGTTATTCTTCTAAACTACGCAACGGATTTCGATGCGATTGTCAACGTCATTTAGAGAATTTATTTCGGAAAGTTTATGTGTATAATACATTCATATTAAACTGACATATAATAAAGAAATCTCGATGTTTTGTTAAGTCCTAATAATCGTGCGAGGCGGGGGCGGCTCGCTAATAATATTATAAACAGCTTAGTATGACATTATGATTTAAACTAAATGACTGTAAACATTTAAAACCGGTACTAGCCTTCATATCATTAACACAACGAACTAGCCGTGCCCACAGGCAACAGCACAGAATTGGAACAATCTTTATACACCTGTGTATTTACCTGAACTAATACTCCTATTGAGTAGTAGAATATAATATTCCTATTGAGGTTAAAGCTATCAAAATTTATGCATTATAAATTACTTGCTTAAGGACATTTAAATCATTGCTCAATAATAAATTAGTTTATGTAAATGCAGTTTTCATAGCCCATCGATAATACTGTCGGGTTTTTGCAAGATCTAGATCGCTTTCCAGAAGTTGTCAGGACAATGGGCAAAAAGTAAGATAAAATGAAAGGACTGAAATATAAAAAATCTTCAGTGCCATGTTCTGGAAAAAAACACTCAGTAATCATACTAATAAAGAAATACTGCAAAGAAATACAGATCCTAGCAATCGAAGTAGAGTTTTATAGAATAGAATGACAAAGCACAGGCATGTGTTGAAGGTGTTATTTTCTATCATATTTCATATTATCTAACAAAATGCTTGCAGGTATAAAGCATGAACATGTCCACAAGGCAGTGTTCGGTTAACCGCAACGCGTCAAAGGTAATCTTATACCGTTGACACTGGCATTATGTAAGCGACGCTTCTGTATGAAAAATATTCAATAAACTGACGAATTTTGGCCAAAGCAAGATTTTATACAACGACTAGATCACCCGACCGACGGCGACGTTGTCCTGTCCAAACAATAATTCATACAAAAATCGCATTGAAAAAGGACGTTCAGTTTTTCCGAATTTGTAAATTTACCGGGAAACGTTTCAATTTTTTCTTTCCCTAAAAACACTAATTCGAACTATGTATTACGAACATTTTAAAACGAAAAATAGCCACATCGATCCAACCGTTCTCAAGTGATGCGCTTACCAACGAACAACATTTATTTTTTATTTATAAAGAAGATATATTTATTTTATTTTATTCTATTCGGGAAACTTACAGCTAACGTATACTATAACGTATTCTTAAACAATATGCAATGGAAGGCCATTTACAAGTTTCCACTGATAAACACTAGATTTAAAAACTAAAAAGAAAAGGTCGGTACAAAATATAGGATGTAATATATACATATATCTTAAGGCCGAAACGGGGATAGGGATTGGGACATGCTGTTTTGTGTGTCCTTTGGCTGTGAATGTGAAATCACGGTAGGAATCCTAATTCATTTTTGTATACTAGGGTAGTATAGGGAATTCGTTCACTGATAAAGTGGGATCCAAGGATTACATAATCTTTGTATCTGTTTCTTTGTCCTGATTTTCTATTGGAATTTTTAGGAAACAAAGTCTTAAGAGCATCTATTTCTAACAAAGGAATCACTCGTTAGGTTCATAGGGTAACACGGTCCACGTGCCACCAAGAAGTTCACCAGTCCACTACAGTAAAGTACATTAAGCAGTAATTACCCGTACCACAAACCACTAAAGCTGTCAGTGTATAAATTATAGCTTTAAACAGAACGCAACAAACGCCGGAAACGCGCCATAAAAATAAACTGAGACCACATTCAAAGAAAGCAATGCCGTAGTCCGAATGCACTCGTCAATCACGTGCGTGTAAACATTTCAAGAATAAGTCTGTAAAAGAGTTACCTATTACGTATTTCTACTGTTCTTCCGTTCCTTGGTTCAAAGTTTAAATGCATTGCTGTTGCAGTACAGTTTATTAGAGATTGGAGTTATTTTCTGAAAACCCTTCAATATAAATTGAGGTTACAGTAAGGGCGGGCTTGTAAAGACGGTGGTGGGTGCCCTTAGATAATTCATTTATGTTATTTGGCCCTGAAAAGGGCTGTTTGTCATGACTCTGAAAAGAGCCGTTTGGGTTTACCATCGGTCAGCTAGACTCTGCGTTACCGAGTTACTCTGGCCACCGACATGGCCCAACACATCTGACATAATCAAATATTTTAACATTTCTATCGACTCAAAAAGTGGCAGTACAATTTTTTGTAGCCCATATTGCCTTGGTACGTTTAAGCCGATTTGTATTTATGTTTGTGTTCTCTAAATAAGAATCGATTTCTTCCAATCTTGAAAATCTGGGATCTAAAAGAGATGCCACTTCTAAAGTTTTGGTCAAAGAAAATCTGTGATAAAATTTCTCTAGCATTCTATTTTTAAGAGTTATCATTGTGATTCATTCCTCGTCTGAGATCTAATTTAAAATCTCTTTTGATTCAGACTTCAGAGCGAAACACAAAAGAGTCAAATTAAGAGAAACAGACTTTTGCAAACATATCGCACTGATAATACAATACTGTTGTAACTCAAAATGTGACTTTTTTTCAGAATCGACGAAAAATTGATTACTCACTTCATTATTTCTTTTAATATTATGTTATCTCAAATTTTACATATTTTGAGTTACAACAGTATTGTATTATCAGTGCGATTGTATAATATAATATATTTATTTGCTCAAAACATGGTATAACAGGTCTTACAGTTAAAAATAGTACAAACATGTTTTGCCGGGCTTAGACTAAGCATGCAAATTCGAAAACAAAAAAAAAGTACTTCACTAACATTCTGTGTCAGAGAACTGTGACGTGTGTGTGTGAGACTGGAGGCCGACCGCAACATAATTGAGACAAAGCTAGGAATTAGTTGCTCAATTAGAATAAACGGATACTTAGGTCCTTTTTAACTGTCTCGTTGGTCTAGTGGTCGCAAGCGCTTCTGCTGAGCATGAGGTCCTGGGTTCGATTCCCGGGTCGGACAAAGTGTTATCGGGTTTTTTCATCTGGAATTTCTCGGTAGCAGCCCGGAGTCTGGATTTGTGCCCGGTTGATGGCAATAGGCTCGCCCCCTATTACATGGGACTTAAACATAACTGGCGAAGTGTGGGTACGCCTCTGCATAACCCTTCGGGGAATACAGTCGTGATGTTATGTGTGTGTGTGTGAGAACTGTTTCAGACTATAAAAGTTAAGACAGCTTATAGAAATTTTCGAATAAATCTAATAAGGTCTTCCAGCAGGTTCCATTCTAATTGTACCAGTTTCAAGTCTCTGACTAATCCTCAGTCGACGCTAAATTTTAAATACTCGGCGGCGCACTATGGAAAAGCCCCGTACAAAGCCGTCTCAAAACGCGTTTCATGTAAAAGTCGTTGTTATGGAATAAAAATAATAAATCTAATAAGTATATAAAAAGTCTAATATATAAGCTTTCTTTTCGCATTTTTTTTTTTGTTCATCGTATTGTATGTAAATAGGCATCAAAGCTAACTTATGTTCAATAACGTAATTTTGACGCAATACGTTACTACAATTCAACGCCACATTCGAGCGCATTTTTTTTATATAAAAGCACAAGTATTATACATTTTTGGAATGCTTATAATGTCCCCATAACGTTTCGTAATTAATATTATATAAATTGGTTTAATAAAATAAAATGAACCAATACAGTTTAAGATAGTACCTATATTTTTAGGGTTATTTTTTTTAATGAGACTACGCTTCACCGTTGCTTGCCGCTGTCGAGATATTCGTTGTAATAAGTTATATTTATTTGTATTTAGTTATATTTATTAGTTATATGCATTTGTTTACTTATGAAGAAAAAATTATACTGCCCAAACTTGCACCTTTTTTGACACGGTGCCTTAGCATATCGCGAGATATTTTTATATTATTTTTATTTCTCATAAAATCATGTGTTATCAATTAAGGTCAAATTGATAAAAAGTTCATTACAGTAATGAGTACTATTAATAGTTCTTTGTTGTTTTGATACAGTTTGAACCACCTTACTTGATAAAGTATGGTCACTTATCTATTAGGGTCGAATTAAAAACAGCACCCTAATTACGTCTATTTCATTGGCCTATAAAAGGAAGCCGAACCCTGAAACATTCACAGTTGTTGTGCAACATTCAGTTGCCTTAAAAAGCAGTAAATACCTATTTTCAAATATTCGCAGAAGTTGACTGATTTGAAAAATGGGTGAATTTGTTTGTTGCAAACGAGAATTGTGCAATTTGTTGATAAATGGGCATAATATAGAAGACTACTTTCGAGAAATTTTCCATTTTCACCAGAGGATTTATGGCTACATTCAAAGAAACTTGGTATCTAAATGTAAATCAAGTTTGCGAAATACCTCAGAAACAATATCGAAAGAACTTTTAAATGAAGCCAAGGAAGGCCCTTACTGTGAACGAAAATCTGTAGGAACTTTCTGAATTTTGTACATTTTTTTTTCTCGTTTGGTACTATTTATATTCCATTTTATGTAAGTTCCAAAGAAAACGATTTTTTTTTTGTTTTGCTTATACAAAATGCATGTATTTTCTATTTTTTAAACTAATTACTAAACAGAATTTTCAAAATCAAAATTATTTCCATTAAACTTTATACATCCAATTATATGTGTGCAAAATTACAGCTCATTTAGTTCTGAAACAACTGAGATGAAATAACGTTTTGAGACGAAACATACGCGATTTTTCCATAGTGCGGCGGCGCGGTCCTGCCGCTGCCTTGCCAGCGCGGCGCCCACCTCTACCAGAATCGTGTACTGAAACCATGATAACAGTTTGCGCGTCGTTGTCCCTGCCACCCTCTATACTCTATATCCTATGGCACTCGGGAATATTGTATCTTTCTATCAGTGAAATAATGTATTAAATCGGATGAGGAGTTTTGGCGATTACTTCCTACATCTAAACTTACAAACTTTACCTCTTTATAATATTAGTGTAGAGTAATCCGTCTTGTTTTAAGATATCATTCGCTTGTTTGCACCGCCCTAAACATATTTTGATATTATGTAGGGTGGATACGTGGCAGCATTAAGGGATTATTAACCCTTTTGCCTCATTGTCACATCATACAAGATTATTCTGGCGGAATGGCGGGTCCAAGATCTACTAAGGGCCTGCGCCCACTGGCGGCACGGCATGGCAAGGGATTTTTATGCGACGAATAAGAATATAACTTAAAAATATGCCAATAAAGTTGAATTTTCAATGAACGCCTAAGGACGCTGCGGCATCGTTACCGTCAGAATGCGCTTGAATGTAGTGATTCCGAAGGATCCCTTGCCGTGCCGTGCCGCCAGTGGGCGCAAGCCCTTAAGGACTTGTTAATAAATGTGAACGTACATTTACCATAATAATCGGAAACGTTCCTTGAAACGATCCTTCGGTTAAGCAGTTACCACCACAATGTAATTAATATCTATAATACCTTGCAAATTGTTTTGGGTCAGGCCAATAATTTAGTAACAATCAGTTTATTATTTTTTATTTCATAACGTCCTCTCATTGGTGTGCTCCAAGCATTTCGTTCTTGAATTTTTCGAGACAGGCAGTAACATTGTTGCTTTTCATGATTTCAGCTTACTAATCATTCCAATAATATCGGTTGCTATTCGAGTCTAATTGTATAGCCCTATCCATTGATATAATTAATATCAATGGCCCTACGGGTAGGTTAATTGCACGATATTATTGTTTTACTACAAATAGTAATAGTTAAGACTTTATGAGCTATTAGTTCAAGTATAATATTATGGTACCACTACCTCCTCGTACCTACCGGGTGTAAAAAGACACTTAACAGAGCCGAGTCACTTGTACTCCCCGTCATTGTTATATTTTTTTTGTACTGGACCATACCTGAAACCTTCTGGTTACGGAGATATTGAAGGTCAAATTTCCAACTTTTACTGACGTTTATTTTTACGAAAACAAGTTTTTAATGCTATAAAACCATTTAAATACCCCCACGACCCCTGTACCGTTGCATGCGCCCATGAGTACAATGTTTTGCGTGTGTTGCATTGCGCACTACCGCAAACAGCATTTTTTTATTAGCTTCATAATCCCTGACATGCAGTTCTTATTTACTATTTTGCATTGTGTAGGTACTTATTTATTTATGTTTTAGTGATGTTAGTTTTGTACTTAAATAAGGTTAGTATTGTTAGGTGATTTCACACCAAAAATAAAAGTCGTTTCCAAGCAATTATTTTTATGCTATGTTACTTAGTTTGATGTACAGAATGCGTAGTTGACGGCTATGTGATGGGTCTTTTTACACCCTGTGTATCCGTTCTGTAAGCTAAATCCTCGGAGTCCGGTCGTGACGTAGTCATGAGTTTATTTGTTCCAGTAATATTAGCTTAGATGCATTAATTGGGTTGGATTTTTATAATCTACACCAATGTTAACAGGAAAAATACCCTTATCTATCTATTTTTGGACTTTATTCTTCATCTGTTGTTTCTTGGAAACAGTTAATACCATTTTCCAGACATTATACATGTGTTAAGGACTTCACATGTTTAATACTTCCCGTAGTTATATCGACCACATCAGTATCACTAACGGAAACGTATAGCGTTGGCGTGGACCAATGTCACCCGGTCATTCAGATACCACGATTAATGTAGGCTCAGATTGGGTCATTGTCAATTATAGAAAGGGAAGTCCCTACTCCTTAGAAATATGTACTAAGATGAAATTTTGCGGTGGAATCTTATCTTTCTCGTAATATTTAAAACGCCTACAATCATCTTTGCTGCTCTTATTGTAAATAGAATATTATTGAGAAATAAGAGAAATAAAAGCTGAGATTTGAGATAACACCTCAGCTTTTCAAACCCTTGAAATGTATGTGCCTTTCTGGTGCAAACAAGAAAGTCACAGGGACTGTTATATCCTGATTCGTAACCTACCTTGGTTAGGATTTAGGATATAACAGTCCCTGTTTAACTTACCTTACGGGCTGTCGCTACCATATTCGTAGAAGAAATAACGAGAATTCAGCCATAATAGTGACTGCTTTATTCCAACTACACAAGGTTTGCAAGACAATCGAAATGCATAGAGTGCACAACTTCAAGTTGCCAATTCGACTGTGAACCTACATCGACGCCCCTTTATTTTCAACGCCTGTTTTTGCGTATTTACATGATGGCATTTGACACATTCTTAACATATTCATTACTTAATATTATTAAAGTCACATACCTCGTCTGCAGGCTTGGTGGGTGTGATAGCGACGGTCTCGTTGAAGCAGAGACAGGCGCAGTAATGGCGGTTGGCGTCCACGTCCGTTAGTACGGACACGTAGAACCGAGGCTCTATACGCTCCGTCGAGAGAGACCATCCTTGCGGCTGGCAGAACTGCAGCAGAAAACGTTATGGTTAATGATTTAAAGAAGCTGAAGCATCAAGCTCATGGTAAGTCAAGTCTAGGTAGATAAGATCCTGACATTCATTCCATCGAATAATAGCAGCAGCAAACATGCCTAGCAGTATACATTAATTGGGGAAGTGACAGAACGAAACGACAAGCAACTACCCACTCCACAGTTATCGCTGTTGCTATTGTATTTCGTATGGCGTATCAATCATCATAAGCTATTGCTTATTTAAATGAATTATTTCAGTGGCTGGTGTCTTTGTTACATTTGGACTTACACTTTACGCCATATTTGCAAGGTGTGTAAACGTTTAATTCCCTAAACTTTCGAACCATCGCACGATGTAATGGCAGTAACAACGAAAATTGGTCTACAAATAGTCATCTACATCTGAAAACATTGCATGCAGACTCCATCGATCCTTCTCTAAGATGTTTCCCCCAGGCTTTACTAAGTGTAACGAACAAATACAGTTTGAAAGGTCTCTATTTATTTAAGGCTCAACAATCAATCGAAGAGGGATCCTTCGTTTCAATTACTGGAGTGAACTTTGGTCCTTCCACGACATTTGCTGAACTGGAATTGTTGCTGGAACATTCTACGAACTTGTCCTAGGTATGCAGACATGTCGCCATTGTAATCGATTCCGATGGCCGATGTTTAATGAATGGTTTAATGGTATTGCGATTTGAATGGATTCTAGGAATGAATGTCGCAGAATATGCGGCATTGACGTATGTGAAGACATGGGTTCATAATGAAATGGAAAAGACAGGGCAACGGCTCAAAAGAGATGATTTAAATTAATAATATTTTAGTAATTCGATACATGGGTAAATGACCGCCCAAGTATAGCAAACTAGCTTCTGCCCTCGACTTCATTCGCGTGAAATTTCTTGACCCCCGAGCTACCACGTCGCATCGCATCGCCTGCCCGCGCTATTACTTCGTTTTCACTTAGCGTTCTTTCAGACTTTTTCTTTTTGCTCGGCTCCGATAAGGTCTAGCGTGAAGGTTCCTCAAGAATTGGGCTATCAAATGCAAAAATATTCTATGTAATCAGATTGGTAGTTCCAGAGATTAGCGCGTTCAAACAAACAAACAAACTCTTCAGCTTTATTATGTATTAGTTTAGATATAGATTGGCCCATTTTTGCTTTTTAGCTTGCTCTTAGCAGCTTTAGATTAATATCTAGCTCTTTTTTGCGACAAAACTCCGATTTCCTCTATAGAAACTAGTTTTCCCTCGACAAATCTTCCTACAACTGAAGAAAACCTTTTACTATTTCTATTGAACCTTTCTGAAATTCCTATTTTTCGCGTCTTTTACAACTACAGCTTCCTCAATAAAGGCTTTATTGGCGAAAAACTTTTTTACAAAAAAACAACCGACTTCCAAAAAAAACACTAAAAGACGTGAAAAATAACTTTAATTTCGGAAGTCGGTGCCTTTGGTTTTGTATTTTCGTGTTTGGCCACCGACTTCCGAAATTAAAGTTATTTTTCACGTCTTTTAGTGTTTTTTTTGGAAGTCGGTTGTTTTTTTGTAAAAAAGTTTTTATTTTTCACTTTTCAGTTGCGGTACCTACCCCACACAAACTAGTATACCACTACTTGGTGTGTAAATAACAGTGACAGGAAATTATTAACACATCATCCATATAAACTAAGTGGAAAAAATCTGCAGTATTAAGGATAACTCAAAAACTACTGGTCAGACCTTGATCAAATTTAAATGGGACCACATGTGAAGCACCACCTATCAAATAAAAAAAGAATCATCCAAATCGGTTCACCCAGAAAAAAGTTATGAGCTAACACACATAAAAAAAAAAAAAAAAAAAAAAAAAAAAAAAAAAACATACAGACGAATTGAGAACCTCCTCCTTTTTGTGAAGTCGGTTAAAAAGGGTATTTCTTCGTAAAAACTGTAACAATTGAGTGCCTAGTAACAGTTTCTTTGAGTCTTTCACCGAATATCGTTACTCTTCCACTTACATTCGTCCTGGTTGAGGACCGTTTGCTATTTGTGGGAATACTTCGGAGTAAGATTTATTAAAGGACTTTGAAATGGTTGTGGTATTTAATTTTTAAGTAGTTCATTATTTATTGCCCAATAAGAGGAGTTAGATAAATATGATTTAAAAAATCGGCCCATCCCGTGCTGTCTTAAGGCTTTAATAGGTGCCAGCGACCTTGAGCGAGTGGGAGGAGCATGCGAAACTTTAAGCGAATCAAATTGCACAGAGCGTTAGCGTCTACCCGGACATTGGTCAGCGATGCATTGCCGCCCGTCGCCCGCAAGAGCCCCCGCTTCAACGCGTATCAAGTTTTTTCGCAAAAACCAGCCCCCTTGATTTATCAAACACAATACAAATAAAAGCCGTATATGAAAATTTGGGTAATTAAATTGTCTTTTAGATGGTGCAGATTTCATGAAAATACGCCCGATAGTTTTTGCGTGATTATCGTTTTTGTGTTCGCGTTAGACATTACTTTACAAATTAATTACGAAGAAAATAGTCTAGTTTATCATATATTTTTTTCAAACAAATAAGTCTATTCGTTTAGACGTGATGTTCAATTTGAAATCATTAAAAGTCTTATATCTGCGCCTTAAAGTGTATATTTAAAATTGCACTGCTGTGTAATTGCGTAACACACATACAATGGCAACGCCTTTAATTTTGACAAATCAGCAACATTCATTGCGTCATTTACGTTGTCGAGCAGTTGAATTTTTCAAACATATGAAACAATGAATTTGCAATTTCCTTCAAAATTCTTCGGTTTCGTAATTGGGGTGCTGGTTGATACTGGTAGATAAATTCAAAATATTTTGTTTCCGCTAATTGTTCAGAATATTCCTAAGGGCTCTACGAGTACCCTGTGAAAGAACAAGGAAACCTATTGTTTCTATAAACGATAATCTCTAGTACTTATGACTTGGTATTGCAATGCAGTATAGAAAACGTCCTTGACTGTTATTACTACGTGATGATAACGTACGTGAAGTTTTAATATATGTAAAATACAGCGGGGTAGTTGCGTAACACACATAAAATGACAATTGATCACAATGGGTTTAATTTTGACAGCTCACCCACGTTCATTGCGTTATTTATGTTGTTGAGCAGACGAATTGATCAAACCTGTGAAGCAATGGATTAGCCATATCCTTCCAAACTCTCGGATTGAGATTGAAAGTGTGTTACGAAATCAGGGTACAGGTGTAACATGAAATTAGTCTAGACGAGTTATATCTGTGTAACGTGTCTTTGAATGGGATTTATGAAGATGTGTGATGGTATACTGAAATGGTGGAGATATTTATGTGTACCATCGTGGACACCAGCGGTGAACTATACAACCTTATCATTAAAGGCATAAAGGCTTAACATGCACTGCAATTAAACGCAAGCGGTTTGAAACCGCCTAAAAAATTAACATAATGCGCTTTCAATGCAAGTGCACGCACCAGCGATTGTTTTAAGTGACTGATATTAAAAACGTAATTTGCTACATTCGGAAAGCGATTCGAACACGCTCGATTTTCTTGTATCCTATTCTCATAGTAATAGGATGGTGGTCGTGGTGCACGTTCAGCGGTTAACTGCACTCGGTTTTCTGTAGAAGTTATTACACATATATAGTACATTTTGCAAAAGTATTATTTCAAACGCATTTGGTCAGATAGTGGCTGTACCTAGTATATATGGTGGCGATGTTGATTACGTTTTCAAAATTCATAGTGGTACTGAAATAAAATCGAGTAAACGCCAAACGCAGTGCGTGTTTGTACGAAGTTTGGCGTTTTCAGCTATTTCAAAACAGAGTGCGTTTATTCGCAATGCGTGCTAAGCCTTTTTTTTTTTTTTTTTTGGGTGGGAAATCATCAAATGACCTCTCCCGCTCTGGGCGGAGCGGAAGGGCGTGTCAGACTCTTACTGACTAAAAGCCACCCGTGTTCCTTCAGTTGCCTGTGCGCCAGGGCCACGGTAACTCTCGAACAATCCGCGACCCCGGCAGGCATCGGCCCTGTCGGACCCCGTCAATTTTGCTGACAACTCTTTGAGGCGCGCGTGGAACACAACGCGCCGTCGACCCGGGCCTGGTCCTTACCGGACGGCGAGCTATGCGTGCTGAGCCTAAGGTCGAAAATTGGTCAACCGCCATTGTGCGCGGTTGTACCTATATCCAGTGCACCTTGGGCAGTCAGGCCCGCTACCACCTTGCTGAGTGGACCATACTTTTACGAAGGAATTCGTTATTTTGCTGAGAACAGTAGTGGCTCAGTAGAATCAGCCCCCACATACGAGTTGTAGGTTATGAATTCGAACCCAGACAGGCACTTTAATAAGTGTAATTTTTTTTTATCACCACTGCTTTCAAAACGGTGAAGGAAAATATCGTAAGGAAACCGGCATGTCCTAGAACTAAAAAGTCCTAGACATGTGACATCCACCAACCCGCACTGGACCCGCGTGGTGGATTATGGCCCATTGCCTCTCATAGAGAGGAGGCCTGTGTCCCAGCAGTGGAAACAGTATAGGCTAGTTATGCTATATTCGTTGTTTTTATATTTAACACATACATAAACATAACATCACGCCTGCATTCCCCGAAGGGTTAGGCAGAGGTGTACCTATAGCACACCCACATTTCGCCAGTTATGTTTAAGTCCCATGTAATAGGGGGCGAGCCTATTGCCATCAACCGGGCACAAATCCAGACTCCGGGCTGCTACCGAGAAATTCCAGATGGTAAAACCCAATAACACTTTGCCCGACCCGGGAATCGAACCCAGGACCTCATGCTCAGCAGTAGCGCTTGCGACCACTAGACCCAACGAGACAGTTTTTATATTTAAATACAGTTCTTATACTACACGTATGAGTATTGCTCTAGAAAGACCAATTACCGACGAAGGAAATCATCTTAACTAATTATTCAGGTAAAATATATACAATATGATGGATTTTTAATTTCCCGCGGAAACTTAATAACTAACCAACAAGCGCTTTGATATTTCAGCCTTCATTTCCTTCAAATCAAGAAAAGAGGCTAGATTAAAATATGACGGCGGTGCACTGACAGGGATAGATTCTTTCCTGCTTCGGTTTAATGAGAAGCAACAGCATCGTATAAAACCTAGGAGATAAAGAAAACTGACTGGACATCGCTTGTCTATGGTATAATATAAGTATTTGACACAAAAAAGTACGCAGATACAGGGTAATACTTAATTAAGCGTACAAATAGCCTGGTTCAAAATAAATGATCAATGACAATGGCCCCTATGCTAGGAGCCACCTGTGTTACAGAGGTTATGGTATGGCCATGTGATGTGGAGGAATAAAGGACACATTGTAAGTGTGAATTGTTTGGAAGATGTCTATGGCTAGAATGTGGATATAAATTGAGATGACAGCCGATGAATATGTATGGAAGAAGAAACCATGCTGCGTCGACCCCAAATCAAAAGGGACAAAAGCAAGGTGATGAATAAAGTAAAGAAGACTAACATTATAATAGGTATGTAGGGAAAAGACACCAGTGACCAGAGATACCAAGAATTTTCAGTCTACAAAAATGCTGCTCCATTTTAGACAGACAACTTTTCTTACAGACGAACTATCGTCTGTTAGAAAAAGTTCACAGACGAGTCAGTTAGCAGTTGGATATGTGACAAGTCTAGAAAACTATCCAAAACGGAAGCCAGACACGTGTTTAATAATTCATGACGTTGTGTGTTGTGTTGACAAGGCACGAGTGTGATTCGTGGGATATTGGTTTGTAAGGACGATATTATATCTATGATTGAATGGAATATATATTCAGTTATAATGTCTGAACGCAGCCAAAGCTGCGATTGGTTAATAATGTGTCACAACTATCAGGATGACGTAAGCCCCGCCCTGTTGTCAATTCGATGTTTAAAATTTAGTGTCAGTACGTAAACAATTTTCGTGTGTGTATTAGCTGTCTGCCTACAAACTCAACAATAATTAACGGTCTATCAAAGTCTGCTGCTAAACAAAACTAGTATTTAAACAGGAGGTATTGCACAGATATAGCTTCTAACACGCAGCGTGCAGATTTAGTATTTTTCTTTTACAACAAGTAAGTATGTGGCTGATGAGATTTCCCATCAGCAAAAGTTACGAACTTCCATACAAAGTCTGATTTAACTCCTTTAGGGGATGAATTATCAAATATCCTTCCTTAGTGCTAACTTTCGTTATACAACCCAGCGGTTTAGGCTGCCCGTTGGCGGTTAGTGAACGAATGAATTTAAGATTTTTATTAAGTAGATCTGTAGTGATAACGTGATCCAAAGTGGCTAAGACCAACCCCATAGATCCATAACGTTGCATCTGGTCACCAAGTTCAGGTGAGAACTGGCTATTTCGATAGTATTTCTAAATAGCTCATAGTCGTCAGAGAAAATAGATCATTCGGTACAAGCAAGGTCCATGAATAGAAAAGAAGAAAGAAAAAATATTTTATAGTCACAGATACACGTGCATTATATTTTCTAATACTTAGCCAATAAGGCAAAGCAATGGATATAGATAACAGGGCAATTCAAAGCAGCACCTCAGCAGCAGCAGGAGCAGCAGCAGGGGAAATCAGCACTTAAGGCGGAACCTTCAGGGTAGCCCGCGAAATTCAAATTTTGTTACGTTTTTTGCGATTTGCAGGTCACTGTCAGGTTGTATTTTGATTAAAATATGATTCGCGACCGTAACAAATATGGCTTTATAGAATTATAATCATTAGAATCAGCAATACATCTCTATAAGTTCATATTACCCTATTTCATGAAATCATGACATTTGAGGGCAATTCTAACTTAAGGAGTTGTATTGCTGATTCTAATGATTATAATTCTGCAAAGCCATATTTGATACGGTCGCAAATCATATTTAGATCACCATACAACCTGATACTGACCTGCAAATTGCAAAAAACGTAAGAAAATTTCGAATTTCGCGGGCTGCCTTGGCGCATGCTCCTTAAGACACCAGTCGTTTACCTAGCCATTCTTTAATAAAAAATAGGCTCATGTGGTTTTTTTTTGCTAGGTAGTTTGTCAGCACTAGGAAGAAGTGTGACGGGCGAGCGTTTTGGGAGACTGTCTTATGTAATTTCGACATTCAAAAAGTGCTGATTTTCGCCTAATTTGAATAATAAATAACATTTGATTTTATAATATTACTGCCGAAATATGAGTATTTATACTACCGTCTATCCTCGGGGATTGCAGGGTGTTTAATGTGTTTGTATATGCTCCCCTTTGCACATCAACAGACGTGTTGTATAATTAATGAAGTGTTGACAATGACAAGCGTTGACAAACAATGGCCTGATATAATCAAAGTTTAGTGTAGTGTTAATACATATTATACGTATTAGTCGTCAAGTGTCTATGATAGCACAATGTGGCATTGTTCGCTAAATGCTTTCACACTTTTTCTTAGTTTAACGGCGCATTCACTGATGGCAATTAGTTAATTGCAAATTCGATTGTTTCGTTTAATTGAACTTTGGTTTTATAATGGGAAAGAGATTTTGTTTCCGGAAAGGCTCCAATTGAGGCTTTAATTAATACGGGTATGAAAGATTATTTCAAGTACCAATTAGACCCGCACAAAGTTACATCTCTGAAAATATTCTTCTTAGTGTACCTCTAAGGGCCAATTTCACCAATAAAACTAAACGCGATCGGTACCGACATCTAACCGGCATTCAGGAACTGTCAGTGTCATCATTGTTGTGAAATATTGATACTAGCAGTTCTTGAACCGGGTTTAGACGTGCTGATCGCTTTCAGTTTCATTGGTGCAATTCGTCCTAAAAAGTTTAAGGGACTATCTTCCAGATTTCGTCTTACTATTTTCAATGCTTTATGCTGTGCACTCTCAGTCACGAGAACGTTTTATATGTTTGACATCTACTTAATAAAAATAAAAATCTTAAATTCGTTCACTAACTGACAGACAAAGCACAGCCAAAAACGCTGGGTCTAGAAGCATGAAATTTTGCAAAAGAGTTTCATAATTTATAAAATTCATTCATAACGGATAACCTAAAGTAGTTAAATAGGGGATGAAAGTTTATATGGAAATTCGTCATAATTGCCGATGGGAAAGCCCATCGGGCACACGGCTTGCAAAATAGAACAATTTAATATTGTTTACATACCCATCCTATTCCGTCGTGGAAGGGTGTGTCTTCCCAATTGATCTCAGGAAATCGCTGAAGGACTACGCCGCTGTTCAGACCGCCCCCTGAAACAATACGTAATAATTAAGGTTAGTTTATAATTATAAGTCTATGTTGAACCACTGCAGGGCAAAGCCCTTCCACTATTTCCACTTAAGGTGGATCCTCAGTCGTAGCCCGCCAAATTCAAATTGACTTTGTTTTTTTGCAAATTACAGCGCTGTTTTACGTCGTATATTGATACAAATGCGATTCGCGGCGGTAGGAATGATTTATTTACTGAATATTGATCACCAATTTCATATAAATCGTCAAACTTTGGAAATTTGTTCCACCTAAGAATTTTCATATGAAATATTCTGAAAAATTCTTAGATAGAACAAATTTCCAAAGTTTACTATAGGTACCCTACTATCTTGGGGTCGGCTTCCAATCCAATCGAATGCAGCTGAATACCAGTATTTTATATGGAGCAACTGCCTATCTAACCTCCTCAACCCGGTCACTGTGTAACACGATACCCCTTGGCATGACTGGTCTTCAGACTTTTGGACTTATGACTACCCTTAACGACAACGAAGACGATGATTGTATGTGTCATTTCTATTGCAACGCAAATGACACAATGAATATTCACTAACACAATGCTACTGTTGTAACACCGTATAAACTGCCTCGTTGGTCTCGTGGTTGCAAGCGCGACTGATGAGCATGAGGCTCTGGGTTCGATTCCCAGGTCGGGTAGTATTATTGGGTTTTACCATCGGGAATTTCTCAGTAGCAGCCCGGTGTCTGGATTTGTGCCCGGTTGATGGCAATAAGCTCGCCCCCTATTACATGGGACTAACATAATTGGCAAAATGTGGGTGTACTATGTAGGTACACCTCTGCCCAACCCTTCGGTAAATACAGGCGTGATATTATGTCACAGATGTTATCCAAACTAATAATCCTAACTAATATTATAAATGCGAAAGTAAGTTTGTTTGTTTGTTTGTTACCTTTTCACGCCTAAACCACTGAACCGACCATCCTGAAATTTTGCATATTATTATACGTTTTCAGGTGTACAGAAACGGACATAGGGCATCTTTCATCCCGAAAAAAGTACTGTTCCCGAGGCAAACAACAATAACTTTCTAATTCTTTTAGTAATAGGTGGCGCCACGTGTCTTTCGAATCATGATTGGATTACATTATTATAGAAACTTTAGTAGTGTGTTAAGAGTTTTTTTTAATTTTTTTTTATTTAAGAACCTAATACATTTTGTGAGTCTAGCTAGTGTCGATAGACCGATTTTTCATCCTCCTAACTATAATTCCACGAACAACCCGATTTGATTGTCAAATTCTAAATTAACGCGAGCGAAGCCGCGGGCAAAAGCTAGTAGTATATTATAAATTCGAAAGTAACTGTCTGTATGTGTCTGTTACCTTTTCACGCCTAAACCACTGAACGGATTTCGATAAAATTTGGTAAGGAGATAGATGGCATCCTGAGGAAGGACATAGGCCATTTTTGTCCCGGTAGCACGACCCCGTGGGATAATTTCCGACATCCACGCGGGCGAAGCCGCGGGCTCTTGGCTTGCGAAGTTGTTATATTTACACTTAGCTCTTGCTAAGTGTAAATATAACAACTTCGCTATTATTACTAGACATACTCTTCTATCGTACATTTCTAGAAAGTGGTTCCGGTTCTTAGCCCTAAGAACAATGTAATCGCTGTTATATTTATGCAAAATAACGGTTCGCCACATATATTGTGTTGTTGTGTAGTAGGAGGCCGAGCATGTGCTAGTGAAGTGTCTTTGATGTATCGATAGTCGATTAATCGAACGATTAAATACTTGCATGAATATTATTTATTAAGGTTACCGAAGGCTTTTATTTTTAATTTTATTAAAAATAAAAGTTTATCAGAAGTAAATGTGCTGATGCAATTTTTTGTCGGAGACCTTCAATGGAAAGCAAAAAGTGGTTTCCATAACAGACAATCAAATCTTAACTTTAGACATTTCTGGGATTGTATGGGCCCAATACAGCCACAATTTGAGCCCTGTGGGATAATAATTGCGTAACACACTAACAGTGGCAATGCATTTCATTTTGACAATTCAACAACATTCATTGCGATATTTACGATGTCGAACAGACGATTTTTTTAAAGATAAATGAAGCAAAGGATTTAGAATTTCCTTCAAAATCGGATTGTGATAGACAGTGTGTTACGCAATTGGAGTGCAGAAATATCGATACATTTACTATGAATAATAATATCGATATTTCTGGAATCATAAAGTCCCATCTACCTCCAACACTAATTGTCGTGCGTTCAGCAGATCAACACTGATTGTGTGTCGTCGGGACAATGAATGTGGAACGGTCATACTAACAATACATCTATGCTAGAATTTCTTAAACAAATGTCAATACTCTGCATACCATACAATGTCACGAGTCACTTCACTTTTGGAGAAACTAGGTTTGTTTTTAATGACAATGAAGTCTGTGATGTTTGGTATATAATACATGACAAATCCAAATAGGTAATTACCAATTTTGTTTTTAATATTTAAAAAATATATATATTAATTGGAACTTCCGAACTTTTATTATATCAATGGTACCAGGCAAAAGTTTAGCGCATATGGGTTCTATTCTAAAAATTGCCGTCTGGACAATAATATTAATAATATTATTGACCAGACGGTAAAAAAATTCAGCCGGTATATGTATATGTTTCATTTCGTTCGTTTAATTCTTTGTAAGTATCCTGCTTCTATAATTACAAGTAACAGTTTGATCAACAAACGTAACTATTCCGATTTTTTGCATTGTTTAAATTTTCAAATGCTCAGTGTAAAATCAGATTTTTGGACTTATCATGCAATATATCAGTCACCACAGAAGTGTATGTCAACTTCGTTAGTGTGAATTGAAGGCGCTGATAGAGAAAACACAATAATGTTTAGCCCAAACACTTAGAAAGTGGTGAAAGGCATTTAAGGAGCTGCCATTTGTAAGTTTGACGTCGAAGCCTTATTTGATTATTTAATTTTAATATTCAAATAAAGGCCCACGAAAACACCACCAAAACCAAAGCAAGACTAGAAAGTTTCATATCAGAATCTCAATGTAATAACAGGCACTCAGAGAACGTCAAAAAGTTTTACAGAACCTACATAATTAAACCGTATTAATTTTCTACCAACTAAGTTAAAAAAAATCTTTGTTCTAAGCGAAATTTCGCCAATCCTCATTGACATTCCGGACGAGAAATAATGGACAGAAAATCCTGTTCGAAAGTATAAATTAGATATTATTTAAAACTCTACTTAAAGCAGTCGAGTTAAACACCTGAACGGTGTCATTATAAAACTTTAAACCTGTATTTAGTATTTTATTAACACATTTAATACCAAGTTGCAGAATGCTAGTCAACTCTCTCCCATTTCTTCTATCCTCATCTACGAAACGTAAAACATCACATCAGCTGCTTAATATGCTGTTCAGACCAAAAAGCCTCCTGAGAGAAAGTTGACAGACAAGTCTAAGCTTGTCACGTTTACTAGTGTGTATCAAGTTCACCAACCGTACATGTCAAAAACAAGTCATTGGTGCCGATTCTCTTTGCCACAAACTTTTCTAAACTAGACTAAAAGTCACTAAAATTTAGTTTATTCCTCTCAAACGACGATTTCTCATTCTGAAATAGACTAAAGTAACACAACTTAACTATATTTTAGTTTGACAGCACTAAGATGGCACTGAATTATTAGTTTAGGGAAAATGGCAATTTTGCTATTCTGAATTTGACGTTGTTCACCTAAAATTTTGGTTATCTAACTAAATCTGGCTATTGTTAATCGCGATTAAAAAGGTGTGGAATAAAATTAGTTGTCACGAACTAAAATTCCCCACAACACCTCGACTTCAGATGCAAAAACATTACTGTATCTTTTATTTTTTTTATTTTGCTTATATCTTGAGAATGGTGTGTCCTATCGCAAAAATAATGAAAAATTCGACCCCCTGTAAAAAACCCTTAAACCCCTAAGACTCTACACATAGGTAACATTTTTTTTAATATTATCCATACAAAAAGTAAAAAAAAACATATAAAACACGTCGAGGCTGCCCCCACATGCGTGCCTCCGGCTCTAATAAAAAATCACGGGGTAGGGCAAACAAGTACCACGTGGAGTCGCGATTGTCAAATTAAATTACATCATCATCATTGTTGTTTGTTGTAAAATAGCTGTAAGATTCTCAAAGCCAAAAGTAAGGAATTTTAGTGATAGTTTAGTTAGTTTAGTTCGGTGTACAAGAGAACCGGCACCATTGTGTAGTTTTCCTTGGGTCAAAACATGTCCTCATGACAAGGTATTGTCGTTGAACAACCAATCAGAAAGAATGGTGATTACCAAAGTTATCTATTTCAATTATTGCCTATCTTTCCCACATTCAGTTAATGACTTCCAAAATTGACTTAAAGTTCTGAAGTAACGAGGTTCCACTCGTTTAAGCACTGGGCCAAGCCATCCACCATTTGTGAAAGCATAAAAAATACCAACACAGGAAATACCTAATTCATCTCTCACGACAAAAACTGTAACCAAGATCCCTAGGAGACACGAATCCAAGTACATACGGCCGACCAGACCAAAGTAACTAGTCTAATGAGGTTTTTATTTAAGTTTTTCCATCATCCGAAGTCAAACCAAAACTCCATTTTGTTGAGTCGTAAAAAAAGCTTCATCTAGCAAACACTACCTAGGGACCGTTGTCTTTTTATGTCTCCTATTAAGGGTCGTGCACACTGGCGCGACGCGACAGCGTGATACAAAGGCGCCGCCTGTCGCGCGGCGCCTTTGTGTATGCTGTCGCGTCGCGCCAGTGTGCACGAGTCTTTATGCGTGGACTAAATACAGAAGCCTGTTCGTTGCCGAGTCATCTCAGCTGGGTCAAGGACGCGGTTAAATGGGGCCATCAGTTCTAATTAGACAAGCCTTCCTGGAAATCTGGAGATTACTTTGTTTTTTGTTTTGAATGTAAAGCCAGTGGTAATTTACTTAACGAAGTGCTTACAATAAATTGGAAGAAGACTTTCTTTCGTTCCTGGTAGATGTAAGATGGTGATGATTTAGGACATGATGAATGTCCTATAGTTGCAATGGGTTAAAAAAAAAAATGGTTAAGTACCAATGTGACATTCAATTCATATGTACTTTCAGAGTTTATCTTAGGAATTACTGATATCGGTGAAGGGAAAACATCGTGAGGAAACCTGGAGGAAGTTAACATAAGTCTGAACTCGCGAACCCGTCTTGAGCGAGCGTGGTGATTAATGCTCGTGCCTTCTTTTTATGAGAAGAGGCCTTTGCCCTGCAGTAAGACAATAATAGATAGGCTGGTATTATTATTTATTATTAATGTCTTAAAGTTAAACGTCCAATTTTATGATATTACTGGCTATTCGCCAATCTAAGTACTTAAATAAAAATCAATGTGTGTTTGTTTGTCCTCTATGGACACCGAAAGGGCTGGACCATTTTGATAAAACATTGGCGAGTTTTTCTGCATACGCCCGCGAAGGTTTAGAGGTAGGGTAGGGATAGGACACCATGCTAACGAAGTCGCGCCAGGCAGCTAGTAATATCAAAAAATTTGATGTTACAACTACTAATTCAAGGCGTCTGGCAACTTCTATGAATTGCCAACCAATTTCGACAAAAGTATTTCGATAGTCATCATAAAATATTTGGCCACCGAAAGCAGTAAAAAGTAAACGAACTATATTTTACAAATATTCACAGATGAAAGATTATGTACAAAGGAAAATAAGGCAATTCATTCAGCTAAGTTCCAGTCCAACATCCAATTATCTATACTTATTATGACATAAACTCGCTTTTCGTGTCTGTCTGTGTGACCGCGTTGTTCCTCTAAACTACGCAACAGACTTTGGTACGGTTTTTACCATGAACCTTCCGGAATCAATTTTATAAATGAAAATTGTTTCATAAGGTTTATGTGTATCACATTAATATTATCTATACAAATAAATCAAATTGAAGTGTTTGTTTGTAATGTCAAAATAACAGCTTTTTACTAAAAACATGTGAAAGTTTATATACGGTACTTACCTACTTATAACAAAAACACATTTTTTTAAATTTTCGTCTCTGTTTGTTCCGGCTAATTACCGAAACGACTGATCCGATTTTGATGCAAATTGGTTTGGGGATACATTGAATGCTGGGGAAGGTAAAGGCTACTTTTTATCAACATACCACGCGGGTGAAGCCGCGGGCGGCACCTATTACTTACATATAATAAGAAGGCGTGAGTTTATGTATGTATGTATGCCTATATTACATATAACAAAGAAATCTCGATGGTTTGTCGAGTCGCTCATAAAAACCGTACGAAGCAGGGGCATGTCAGTGGTGTATAAAACTAATCCATATTTCCTGAAAGCTCTGAAATTCATGTAACACTTCATTGAACATGACTGCTTTCAACTCAGCCGAGTAACTAATAGCTTTTTAAATTCATAGTCGTTTCAGTACAAAAATATTTCCCGTTGTACTAATTATTCAAGTGGTATTTAGCAGGTCATTCGAGGTTTATGAAAAAAGGTTGTTTATTTCAGGCTTTTCCGACCAGTAACTGCCTGATTATAGTCTAGTGGATGCAAGCGTTACAGCTGAGCATGAGGTCTTGGGTTCGATTGCCAGGTCGAGCAGTGTTATTGGGATTTGTCAATAATAGCCCGGAGTCTGGATTTGTGCCCGGTTGATAGCAAAATGCTCGCCCCCTATTACATGGGACTGAAACATAACCAGCGAAAAGTCGGTGTACTAATACTCTGCCTACCCCTTCGGGCATTACAGGGGTGACGTTATGTTTACATGAGAAATTAAAAATGTTGGATGCAACGCAGGGTATTTAGTAGACAGACGCTCAAGTGGTCCCCTGAAACCTCCAATGGGGATCCACACGCAAAGCTCAGCGCAAATTTCGCCAGAGCAGCGGCGCGATGGCTGCAGTCAAATCGTTTTCGCTTTGTTTACATCAGGTTTTTTTCCTATTTTTTGTGATGAAGCCGGTCCACCATCGTTATTGATAAAATGTACTGTGCCTGCAAGCTTAAACAATTGAAAGACGAACTAAAAAAAACGAGGAGGAAGTATAACTGGATAAAAAGCAATATTATTGAGAGTTAGACTCTTATCTAATAAAATATTTTTTTATCAGTGATATGCTCTAGATTTGGACATTTTTTTAGTTGTAATCTGTTAATTCTTAGTTGACTCATGGTGAGAAAATTTACGAAAAATGAGAGAATATTACTTTAATGATAAATGGAATCCTTATTGTTATTTTTTAGGTTAGAAGCTTATAACCGAAATCTTAATTTCGGCCTCTAACGCCCACAAGCTTCTGAAAGCCAAGCAATTGGCGTTCCTGCTATGAAACTTTAAGACGTTAATAGATCCACCATACTGCCGAAGATTACCAAACAACATATTTAAAGTCACTTTGACAGGTACACAACATAATTAGTTCCATGGATCCAGCTAAATTTTGAAAATTTTACATTGTATCTTTGGGAAATAAATGTATACCGGAGTTAGTACATCCTGGTTACTCGTACACCTCACAGAGTCATATTTCGAGAAAATCTAAATTTACTGAACGATAGGTTACAAAATGTATGGAATTGACAGCTTTCAATGGCAATTCCGACTATCCGCCACTTATCGTGACAAAATGGCAGTAAAGATCCTCATTAGTCTTTCGAGACCTTTTTGCAAACAAAACCTTTTATGAGTCTCTGGAATAAATAACGTGTTTTACATCCAAGGAACCCTTGAATATTTATTGCTACTTTTGTCGGAATAAGCCCAATTGGAAGCATTGATCAAACATTCGCAAATAACTGAAATTCTGACGAAAAAATGTTCTGACGGCAAAGTTCATTTCGTATTCATTGCGAGTTCGAGGACGCCATTTGTAATGCTCGTCACGTTTTTGGCAGGCGGTTTTCAAATTATTTAACCATATTGCTAACGTGCTTTTGAGTGGCTTTTTGCTAAGTTTGGACCTTTTATGTGGCTACCTGTTACGCAGTTACATAATGGAATCTGTTGGAAAGTGTATAACCTAATATAAACTGATGTAGGAAGATGTGAATGGAAACGCCGGGAGTGGACGCTCTAGATCTAGATGGGCATATGTATATAATGAGCAGTGACCTTTGTCGTGATGTTCATCAGAAAGATTAGGCGCGTGGTACTCGCAACCGCCGTGCGTGTATGACCAGGGGGCCTACTCTCTTACTCTCAACGAAGATACGGGCGCGATTGAAGGTAGTTTGTTACTTAAAAGTGGACCCTACTCCAGATTAATTAACTTTTTCGGACGGACAAAGTTACATCGGGAGTAAGGATAACTGTCAAATCGTTTTGTCATTAATTTATAGTTCGGGTCCCGGACTAATGTTATGTCCGAAAGTAATACGGAGTAGGAACCATGAGTAACTTCGGTTGAAACTGCGAACTTTGTGTATAGGGGGTAGGCATCGGGTCCTACCCTCTTATTAGTCCGTCAACGAATATACGGGCCCGACTGAAAGTAACTTGTTACTTAAAAGTGTACCCCCTACTCCTGTTTAATTAACTTTTTCGGACGGGCAAAAATACATCGGGAGTAAGGATTACTTGTTTAATCGTTTTGTCATTAATTTATAGTTCGGGCCCCGGACTAATATTATGTCTGAAAGTGATACGGAGTAGGAAACATGAGGAACTTCGGCCGAAACTGCGGACTTCGTGCTTAGGGGGATGGTCCCCAGATGTATGAACGTAAACGAAGCAAAATGTGTATGTAAGTATCGTTGCAGGTGGCGTTCCGTAGTTTCTGCCTACCCCCGTGGGAAGAAGGCGTAAGGTTATGTATATGTATGTATGTATGGTATGTACTTATATAAATACAGTTCGTCGGTTAAATACGGTGTAGTATTGCCGTTCCATCAAACTATGAAAGTTTTGGAAGAGAGTGCACCTGTGTCTGCGCACATACTTGTGCACAATGATGTATTACCATTATAATAATCTCCCGCGCCGAAAGGCTAGTCTCCGTTGAGTTTGGCTGCCATGGCCGAAATACGGTATGGAGGACTACATTTATATATACCTGGAATAATAACGTGCTTTGATAAATTTAATCAATGTTCCGTTATTTTTTTTTAAGCTACCATGTTTCTGGTATCAAACTGGTATGATTAGTGCGAAAGCGCTCTATTTCATGTTTTAGAATGTATTAATTAAATCGGAATATAAAATTAGCGTGTACAGTAAACTAGCCTTCATTAGTGACAATATCTTAAGAGGCTTACAAGAGCTAAAGCGCGGTCACTGTCGGATTGCATAGAAAAGAAAGAGACGCGAGATGACACAACGCTGGTAATTTATAACAAAATATGAAGCAATTATAGATTTACAAAAAATCTATTCATTGGACTAAAAAATTAAAACACTATTACGTTAGTATGTTACTTGTAGAATAATCTGACAAAAAATCTGAATGTTTGCATGTATATTAGTATGGTTTTTAATCGTTAAAATATTTTTTTAGAGGTATCTTTGTGATTTTTCTCTATCATATCAAGTTAATTGTATTATGTTTTCAACACACTATCTAACTAGCATATATCCAGAAGAATATCATATATTTTTCTGATTTTGGTTACTGCAGTGGATCATATATTTTTAGGTGTTATAAATTTGCGCTTAAATAGTTCATGTAGTCCCCTTAAATGTATATTTGCAGATCCTGCGTAGTCCGGTCTCTTGGTTTCCTAGGAAAGCGGTTCCGTCATATTATTACGGCTGTCATGAAATTTTGTCATTTTCACCAGTAGGTGTCCAAAAACGCTCTGTGTTTGGACAGCCATTATTGTGTGGCCGTTCACCACTCTCTTAGGAAGCCAAAGCTTTACTGGCTAATTCGTTCTTCTAGTCTAACTTGGGCAGAATAATTTTACTGTATTTCTTTTTGCACTGCATCAACTATCCTCACAATACCAAAAGATGGAAGAAGCTGCACAAGACGGGATCCTATTCTTGTGTAGTGTTGCGAAACTTACGAATAAGCAAACGCCCATTGTGGAACTGCTCATACTAATCAAGACATCTAGCAAAAAGTTCCGTTTAAACAATTTAATAAAGAATTTATTACTGTTAAGGCCTTAGAAGCTTTATTAAAATGCACGCGTCTAGACGGGTTTAAAGCGGGCGTTGTTTAGTTGCATTACGTCATCCGCCATCATAACTGCGAACTGTGATGTCATTTTATATCATGTATTTGATGTAAGTATTGATTTTGTTCCTTTGGATTTTGATGTGGCAAGCACACATTAGGGGCCCGTGGCTAAATAACAACAGCCGCACGGGTCGATCGAAGATTAAGCTACGTTCGCCGCGGTCAGTTCGTGGATGGGTGACCATCCATTACATATCGAGACACCTCCGTGACTCGGAAAGCACGTTAAGCCGTTGGCCCCAGCTGCCATTCGTAAAACTTTGACAGTCTTTACGGGCAGTCAGGGGCCGAAAAATCTGACAACCAGTTTTACCAAGAGAAATCGTGTTACCCAGTAACTGGGTTGTGGAAGTCAGATAGGAAGTCGCTCCATGTAAAATACTGGTAATTAGCTGCATCCGGTTAGACTGGAAGCCGACCACAACATAGTTCAGAAAGGGCTAGGCAGACTGAGCGATAGCTCTATTTTTAACTATTTTTTAGTTTGTACTAACGACCCGCCCCTGCCTCGCATGGTTGCAATGGCGACATGTAAGAAAAAGAAAGAAAGATAGAAAGAAAAATAGGTTTATTTGTCACAGAAACCCGTGCATACAAAAAAAGATCATTCAAAAGATCGAGAATTCTGTGATCTAAGTTAAATATAAATGCATAATGTACACCTACTTAAACCTTCCGGAATATATGCTCTAAAAAATAGTAAAAACCGCATCAAAATTCATTGAGTAGTTTAGAAGATCTGAGTGCTCACACAAACAGGTACTAAAAGCGACTTTATTTACACTAGGCATAGAAGCGAACGATGGAACGACCAGCACTAAGAAGGAAGGACCAGTCGTTGCGGTTGTGACTATGCTTGGGGGAGGCGAATGTCCAGTAGTGGATGTCTTTTAGATGAATGCTAGTGTATGCGAAGGAGTTAACGTTTCTAGGGGCGGTCAGTCAGGTTCAACGAAGATCAAAAGAAGAAGCTGGGTCTACGAGTCTATTGGCCCGGTAAAAGTAGGTACCGTAAAGGATGAATTATGCTAGGCCGTGCCGGACGCGAGCTGCGCCATGCACGAGGCGCGAACTAGGCATGGATCCAAAAACTTCTCAAACATTTTATATTGAAGCAGTTCATGCTGCACCTGTAACATGCGTGTCCTGTCCGACTCTTGGTCCCTTCAAATAAAGCAGACACGGACGCGGTTCGTGCCCGTGACACTCTAGTATAAATCAGAAAACAGCACAAACGCAGTAAACATAACTATTGCCAATTAATAACAAACGATAGCGTCAAATTGTTTATTTATTGATTAAAGTTCCTTAGCATGCTTTAATTTGTTGTACGTCAACAACATTTACAGGTCAACCGTTTTATCGTGTACAATACAAACTACACTTCGCGCAAAACTTTATGAGCTCTCGGAAGTTGCACGCGAGTGGCTGCGCAGTATGCACAATATAGGTGTCCGAGGGAATTTTCTCACTCTCCCTCAACTGTACCATGCGCGGTTTCGTTCTTGGGCCTACGTTCAGAGTGCTCATAAAGTTTTGCGCGAACTGTACTACAATAATTTACATTAGCAGACAATCGCTTGGCATTTGAAACGCCAGTTGACTAAGCCTTTTACATGTAGTTCAGTACAGCTGGTTCCGAGCCAAAAGTTCAAGGCATTATCGCAGGTACGTGTGCGACATTAAATTGCAATAAAGTCAAACCAACTGTTTGCTTTTATTACTATTTAAGGTTAAATTTAACTGCATTGTTAATTTTGCCGCGGTGGAAATATCCTCAAGTCTTAAATGATAAATGATTTTATTTCTGTAAATAGGTTTGTACAAACAGTTTTATACGTCAATGATATTTTAAAACTAGATGAGGTCGGCGTTTCCTATCTGACTACTCTGAGAAGAAAGGCCGAAACAAACTCAGAGGTCACAGTCTCTTTTAAAGTCCAGACATAATCTTGGTCAGATCATGTGAAGACCATGTAGATTTGTCTGAAATGGTATTTTGAGGAAAAACCACACAGATTGAGGGGACCTGTCCAGTCAGTGCACGCATTTGTCAGTAATCGTGCAGCTCAACTCAGAACTTAAGGAGCTCAACAATTCAACGAACAATACCAAAGAAAGGACATTTGGGTAGGCCACAAAAATTACTCAAACTGCCAGACTAAGATTAAAACTACCTGAAAGGAAAAAAAAAGCAACAATGACCCACATAGTCTTCACATTCACAATATTAAAATGAATATCATGTATTTCATCTAGCCTGCATGCTACTCACATTCACAGACAGGTTTCTCTTTAAATGTCATCAAAAAATCATAATATGTTATGTCATGTAATTCAATAAAAATGACATTATTAATTCTAAAACACATAATCACAGTATAAAATGGATTGTTGCTTAGGGGTACATTGAAGTAGCTTAATTAATCCCAAGCCTTTTTGTCATCCAAGTAATCTGTTTGTTCGCTAATATAGGGCCCAACCAGAATTCAGACTACGCAACTCAGTGCACCACCAATATCAGAACCATTATCCGTCTGCCCATATCCCAATTGACTTCGGATCGACACAGCACGACCTCTTTTTCCATGCAAAGTTCTTATAACCATTGTTTGATAAATCTTCTTTCCTCTTAAGTTTAACGGGTTCCCGTCACCTGCCGCCAAGTCATTTGCAAACATGCTTTTTGTTGCTGTTGTAATTCCTTTACCTAATTACAGGGGGTCTACCCTCTAATCAAGACATCCGCAGTTTAGGCCGAAGTTACGGGATTAAAAATCTTCGTATCGCCTACGGACATAAACTTACTTCGAGGCCCGAACTAAGAATAAATGTCAACACCATTTGACAGTTGTCCTTACTGCCGATGTGTCTTTGCCCGTCGAAAAAGGTTAATTAATCGGGAGTAGGATTCATTCAAATTTATCGAACTTCTTTCGACGCGCCCGTATCTTCGTGGTAGACTCACAGAGTAAACCTCCTGGCTCCAAACTAGGGGGTTTACTCTTTAAGCCCATCAACAAAGAAACGGGCCCATCCGAAAATAACTGATCCGTCAAACCAAATGTCACATTAAATTATTCGGACTGGCAAATATACATCGGGAGTTGGGACAGCTGAGAAATCGTGTTTTAATATTACGTCCGTAAGTGATAATTATCCGCGAACACTATATCTTAGGCCGAAACTACGGACTTCGTGCTTAAGGAATAGACCCATAGATATCCCCTACCCCACTCTCGATCAAATCTACCAACAGTTTTCTCAAACGCTCCGTTAACAAATCAACGGCCATCCGTTTCTTCATTCTATGCATCATTAGTACAGTGTCATACCACGCTACACGCTCAGATTACGTTTAACGAACGACGTTTTTTTTTTTTATCATAATCGCTCCGTTGAACATTGTGCTCACTTGTACAAAGGCAAAGGACAAAGCTGTGCTGATTATAGCGATGAAATCACTATAAGTGGATAACAAACGAGTTTAACGACAAGAAATGAGATTTGGCGTAAAAAGGTTTAAGTTATCTCAATGTTTTGTGGAAGAAATGTTGTTTGTATTTGGCCAAAGAGAAAAAACTTTTTAGACAGACAACAACATGACAGGTTATTTATTATCACTTTTTAACCGACTTCACAAAAAGGAGGAGGTTCTCAATTCGTCTGTATGTTTTTTTTTTTTTTTTTTATGTTTGTTAGCTCATAACTTTTTTCTGGGTGAACCGATTTGGATGATTCTTTTTTTATCTGATAGGTGGTGCTTCACATGTGGTCCCATTTAAGTTTGATCATGGTCTGACCAGTAGTTTTTGATTTATCTTTAATAATGCATATTTTTTCCACTTAGTTTATATGGATGATGTGTTAATAATTTCCAGTCACTGTTATTTACACACCAAGTAGTGGTATACGAATTTGTGTGGGGTAGGTACGGCAACTAAAAAGTGAAAAATAAAAACTTTTTTACAAAAAAACAACCGACTTCCAAAAAAAACACTAAAAGACCTGAAAAATAACTTTAATTTCGGAAGTCGGTGGCCAAAAACGAAAATACAAAACCAAAGACACCGACTTCCGAAATTAAAGTTATTTTTCAGGTCTTTTAGTGTTTTTTTTGGAAGTCGGTTATTTTTTTGTAAAAAAGTTTTTTTAAGCATAATGTCAAGTTATTCATACCTTGCTCTTAACAGTACTTATGGGCTCATAGCGGTACAGCGCCAATCTAACTTGCGAAGCCATTTAATGTAATAAAAGTTAACGATTTAATACGAAGTGTGCGTATTTGTGAAAGCATGGAACTGCACAGACTCCTAACTGTAGATACTGAATGTATCACGTTTCAACATTGCATAACTGGAAGGCTAACTGGTCTCTTTATGCTTAGAGGCCGCGTAGCCGGTTCTACGTGTTAAGGTGTTGTGCACCATCTCTTTACTACGCAGTTCAAGGAGGTAGGAAAATTTGATTTTAGTAATTTATGTATAGGATGATTTTATAGTACCTACCTATCAAAATCTTTTATTTCACATTAACATACAAAGGAAACTTATGAATTGGTCATTTCCCATGGAGAAGAGCCGACAAGAAACTTCACGGTTCCTTTTTTAAAAACAATTGTATAACTCGCATAACTTTCGTGGGGGAAACATTCATGTTTACAAAGGTTTCGAAATAGATCGGGTCCTCCGGATCTCCAAGAGGCTTGGGACCACCTGTCCAAAGTTTGACTCGAGACATCGCCTTGCAATAACCACATGATTTCTAAAACATTTGCTCAGGATAAGAGTCAAATGCAAGACTAGAACATATAAAAAACCTACGCTTCTATTATTCAAACTTTCAAAGCATATCAATGTCAAAACGAATAACCAATTACCACCCGTTATCAATGTTTCTCTCGGCCTTCACAATCGTATGCAAATTCACGGTTAATTACATCAATTAACACTTGCTCTAACAATACTAAACATTGTGTAATGGCTTAAGGAAATATTGTTAGTACTTACATCGCTTCAGGAAAACGTTTGTAAATACGGAAAAGAACCAGTACAACAGTATTTCGGTTACCTACACATTTTCAATCATCGCATATCGGGGTAAAGTATCGTTTTGGGAGATTTTTTATCAAGCTTCTACCCATATCGCATCGCGCGAAACTATACATCATAATGCCTCTGACATCATCGCCAATAAGATAGAATTATAAACTTGTATAAAGCATTTATGTGAGCAGTAGCTTCCCGATGCCGCAACCTCCAACTGACCAAAGCCACTGATTACCCACGGAAGGAGAAATGGTGGGATAACCAACCAACCGACATTGTGAAGATTTATAGATCATATTAGCCCAGATGGCAAATGTGGAGCCGTTTAGCAAAAGATGGAACACTTGACATACCCCCGGCGCTCCCTCATACCTGTGCGTTACAGAAACTAAAGTAATGGACACTACTGATAAAGTACGCGCAAAATAAGTCTGCGCGCGGCCAAAATCGGAAATAATCTTTTGGCTCTATCTCGACGTTTATTATATCAGGCGTCAAGAGAGTGTGCTGGGTTCCGTGTTTTCCAAAGTAAATAATCGCCATCATTATTGCCGAAACTGATTAAAAGTGCGGGCAGGGATATAGTTTTGAAGGTCAAACACGCGCGTAGACTTATCTTGCGCGCACTCTAACGCTTAACTCGTAGCTAAGTTCTTGGCAGTCACAATTTAGATTACAATCGACACGCTAAGAAGAAGACCAACCAACCTACCACGGAAAATTAACCCAGCATGTACAGATAACACCACAGCATAACAGGAACATAAAAGCAGATCCTAAAGTCACCAACACTAAAGTATTGACCACAGAAATTGGAGAGGCCTATGTCCAGCCTTGAATTGCGATCGTGTTAACGGCACATAACAATAAACTCCACAACGTTACCCGAAACAAAGGAATCTGCGTGCGCGCAATAAAGCGAACTGTGCTGATTAAAACACTGCAATTGAATTTGAATAGAATTACTGCGATCACAATTTTGCTAACTACACAAGTACTTATTTTATATTTAAACGAGACAGGAAAGCGTAAAGAATAACAAATCGAGGACATGTCACAGACATAACAATAGCATGCGTGAAGATGAAAGTGATATCAAAACAAAATGAATCACTCTTAAATGAAATAATTGACATTGAAACGTAACTTTGCAATAATATAGCCTGCCGATGTTCAGCATTGATCACACGGTTCATGGACAAAGAAGTTCAGAAGGTTACTGTAGCGGTACCAACATCGCCACATGCGAGCTACACGTCATACTGACGTCACGCAAATCCTGCATCGCGCAAGCAGAGTTTACCGCGCGACTAGAATATTACAACGTCCCGACATCAACCGTCGGGCAGTTGCCCACCAGACACAACACCCGTCTGGTCGTAGGATCCTCCCTTTTCTATGGAGGTATGAGTGAGCTTTACACCCTGTTCCTCATATCTCTATATTACTATGCTAATAGGATTATTAACTCAAATTATTTTTTACCTAAAAGACGGCTGCTGAGGAATTTGTTGCGCCACTTCTTCCCAGCTAAAGCACTATGAACTGGTGAAGGGTCGGCGTTTTGGGGGACTATCTTATGTTTCAAAAACTGTTGATTCTCAACCTATGTCAAAATTTACTGACTGTTCAAGGGCTGAAAAGTTTTTGGACAATCTATAGGGATTTGGGATAGTATTTCACCAGACTGGCGCCGGTCTAAACTTCGCCACCCATCAGAAGAAATCAGCAATCAAGCAACTAATCTTGTCAAAATGTCACTGGGTTTTGTGGGCACTGGTCCCACGCTCGAACGCCATCATTGTAAGAGACAATCGTAGCAACGCATAGACAATAGAAACAAAACCAAAATAAATTCTATGTGGAATAGCACAGACTTTAATCAAGTCCTCAAACAACCCTATTTTCGGTTGGAGTCTTGGGAGTCCATGTTTTACGTCTCAGTTCCATCAACAAAATTGCTTATATGCTACAGTTGTTTTTCTGCACATAATTTTGTGGCATGGCTCACACGAGCAGTCGTGCAAACGGTGACGTAATACTGATGTCAGATAGCAACTAGGAAATGGGCAAAAAATGCACTATTGTTGAACTTGTTGTGGTATTTTAATGATTAAGGTTACGTGACTGGCGTTCATGGATCGAACACCTATTTTAGTGTTCGCTTGTTCATTTGAGGAATATAGTTTAAGCGTTCTTACATTATTTAAAATGTGTTTTGAATTCGACCACTTGCGCCGGAGTGTCTGTCGTTTCGAGTTCGGACATGTTTATGTTCAAGACATGAATCACTTCACAATACAGAATCCTAGTCGTTTTGGTGTATGACTTTATTTAATTATTTGGGAAGAATGACGCACATTTGTACTCATTGAAAAATACAATTACTTAAAACACTACATTTGAATATTCCATGAAAGCTCTTTACAAGGAACTACTTTTAAAAGTTAACCTGTTGGTCTTTTAAACCCCTAAATGTTTATGGCTCTGATGACCTATAAAGCGAAAATGGAACAATCATATAATAAATATTCCTCAAACTAGCAGTATTTTGGTCACATTCGTATTAGAAGCATTTTCTACTAGCAACCCGCCCCGGCTTCGCACGGGTGCAACAGTGAAGTGAGGACATGTCAAAACTTTGAGATTTCTGGCTAAATGTAAGTTAAATATTATGTATTATACAATATTTAACCTTCCGGAATAAATGCTCTCTAATTGATGGGGAAAACCGCATCACAATCCATTGTGTAGTTTAGGAGAAATAACCGGTCACACCGCGGCCACACGGTGACTGACGCGAAAAGCGACTTTATTTTATATTATGTACCTACCTGGGTAAATCTTTCAATTAATGTCTCGATATCATTATCCTGATAATTTCGAATATTTGACAGATTTTGAACGGAAAATCTACCCACCTACAGTGGCTGTCAGTTTTATGACCGAACAAAACGTCCCCTCCTGGGCTGAGTAAGAAGGAACATGGGTAAAGAATGAGCTGATTCATAGCTAAAAGAGCATAGCAATAGAATTCGTTATTAATAACTGCGCACATTATTATGTAGTTTCAGTAATACATACTTCTTCAATTACTTTTTAGCGCAGGTCGTAAAATGGTGGTAACTACTGAGAGTAAATGAATGAAATTCTTTAGTTACAGGCAGTTGGCAGACGATATGTTTATTTCTTGATTTTACAGTAGGTAACAGTCATTTTATTTTCCTAGCCAGACTCTTAGAAAAATTCGTGGTTTCGGTACTAAATCTCAGTTTATCATCGAAATTCTATGAAACCTTTGAATTTAATCATTATCCTAATAATTCTGGATGCATGCCATGTAGTTCATTGCTCTATGTCACACAATATAAGCCAAAGAGAGAAGAAAAAGCACACTAACACCGAATTACGTTTCTGCAAAATTCGTTAAATCCGGTATACAGTACAGGAATAAATAAACTAAATTCCTCAATTCAAAGTCTACGCCGGAAGATTAGTATATAAACAACCAACACACGGTACCAAAACCGTTCTTGACCTTTCAGAATTGTGTAAAAATAATCACGACTGATAGATTTAATTTATAGCTTCACAGTTGTTGATGATAACGAGGTGAGGAGAATTTGGAGCATCTCTGACGTTGATTGCGTTCTCAGTAAAACTAAATTTTAACTTTTGACGTCTGAATGCATTCTAGCCATTCTTATAAATGCGAAAGTAACTCTGTCTGTCTTTGTCTTTTCTCGCCTACACAGATTTTGATGAAATTTGCACAAATGCACACAGGCACACACGTAGACCATAACGTGTGATACTTTTTATCTCGGTAGTACGTTCCAGTGGAATAATTTCCGCTCTCTTCAATAAAACCATTTCTTTTAGTAAATCTTTGTTTACATTACAAGTATTACAACCCCCTTCTGAAAGCTAAGTGTTGTCATAGTGTCCCACATTTAATAACGAGTACAGTTTCCAAGTATTTTACGAATGTCTAATTGTGAATTGGATGAATAATGCGAAACCATATGCAAAGTCCACCTACTGACACAGACTAACGATATTCGAATAGCACTGATACACCGAAAATCAATAAAATATTTTTAGTCTGCGATTCAGTCTAGCTAAACCAAGCCAATCACAGTACGCCTAGAGCTGTCGTGGGTAGACAATACGTCTGTTTTGTAAATTTATAGCTATGAGGAAATTGAATTTAGAATACAAAAGATGAAGGACAAAATTAAATAGGTACATGTTTACAGTGTTTATAGAATTATGTATTACAAAAGTTGCCTCAGGGTTGGCATGAAACGGTTGAAATTAGAATGGGATATTTTCATACGCTTTTTTTTTCTTTACAATACATGCTAATATATTTATCGAAAGTGTGGCGATTAGACTATCACATTAATTGAAACCACGTATTCTACATTACGTATTTTAAACATACACAATTAAAATAATTAATAACAATTAACATTCTAGCCGTGGGACCATTTTTTTTTTCGTTTTCGTATTTAACAACATTAAACTTAATTTGTGATTATTTGGTAACAATACCATAAAGTTTGTGTTGCATTTTTGATACCATCGCCCCGCGCGTACCTATCTAGTGCCTCATTACCAGTGATCGGAGTAGGTAGATTGATTTTTAGTACTTGTATCATAAATGCACACAGAAAGAATAACATGGATAAGCCATTTTTCCGGAAAGTAATTCCGGTATTTCCGGATTTAGTATTTCCGGCGGGCGTACGCATTGTTCTGATAACCGGTTATTGTACCACCCATGATCCTTTGTTCTGATTGGTCGTTGGGTTTTGTCAAATCGTGACAAAAAAAAAATAGGAAGAATAATAAAGAATAAAATTGCTCATTTTATTACAATTCCTACCTTTTTTTTGAGGATGGCAAATCATCAAATGACTCCTTCCACTCTGGCAGAATACAATTCCTACATAAGTTCCGGTTTTTTTTTAATAATCCACCAATTCCGGAGGAATGTCCATAGTAATATATACGTTTCGGATCAATGACCCCAGTTCAATCTACCTACTCCGATCACTGCTCATTACATTATCAAGGGTGGTTTATTTCGTGCCAATTTTTACGCTATTAATTTTGTTTGAAAACACTTTATTTTTTTAATTGTTTGTTTTAGTTTTATTATTTTAACAGACTGATAACAACTTGTAATAACCGCTGTACTATTTAATGTGATAACCTAATCGCCACTCTGTTTGTTCGATTTGATAAAACATTGAGATTTCTTTATTTTTAAGTAAGTTTAATATTAAATGTATTATAATGTAAACCTACCGCAACAAATTCTCTAAAGTTGCATTGTTTAGAATAACAAGGCGGTCACGAACAGCGACTTTAATTTATTATAATACATTTAAGTATACATAATATATATAGATTACTAGCTTCTGCCCGCGGCTTCACCCGCGTGGATGTCGGCAATCATCCCACGGGAACGTGCTACCGGAATAAAAAAGTAGCCTATGTCCTTCCCCAGGATGCCATCTATCTCCTTTCCAAATTTTATTGAAATCCGTTCAGTGGTTTAGGCGTGAAAACGTAACATACAGACAGAGTTACTTTCGAATTTATAATATTAGTATGGATAAATGCGAAAGAAACTCTGTCTTGTATGTCTGTCTGTATGTTACCTTTGCACGCCTAAATGGCTAAAAGGATTTCAATGAAATTGAGCACACAAGTAAACTATGACCTGCGGGGTAATTACGTACCTATCACACTAACAATAGGAATGGGTTTCATTTTGACAGTTCAACAACATTCATTGCGTTATTTACGCTGTTGAGCAGACAATTTTTTCGAACATATGAAGCAATGGATTAGCAATAGGCTTCAAAATGATTCAGATTGTGATAGATATCGTGTGTTACGTAATTAGGGTGCTGGTTAAGGACATAGTATACTTATTATCCTGGTAGTAAGCTCCCGTGGGATAATTCCAAACCTCCACGCGAGCGGAGCCGCGGGCAAAAGTTGGTACGAAATAAACTAGTGGCTCTGTGAGCTGTAGACCTCGCGAGTCTGTCATTGCATCGCTTACAACTGAACAAATGTTCACTGCGCACCTTAAAACAAAATCCTTAAAACAAAAGCGCCCGCAAAGAGCGTGAAATGGCTGAAATATGTTTTTTTTTACGTTTTCAAACCATATCTCAACCCCCATATAACCGCCATTTTGAAAATTTGAATCGACAATAAATTCCATATTGTTATCGAACCTGCTCACAAAATTTCACGAGAATCGATTCAGAAATGCGACCTGAGGCCGTACTATGACGTGTTAAAGCCATCATTGTTCCAGCGTGAAAGAGAGACGGAGCTATATATAACCGATAGCACTATCCCTTTTTCTCAATGGAACCATGATGGTAGAGGAGAACAGCCGGACATCCAGACATACGAAAGCATTTTTGCCCAAGCTGAATCTGAGACGCTTCGCGCTCGCTCGATCAATTATATTAAATTTATGTACGCGTTTCACATAACTAACCATTATTTAATAGCAAGGGCAACGACCAGACCGTTTTGTGATCGGTTTTAGAACGTGGGTCACTGACGACCTTGTATGTGCACATGATTAGGCCGCGTAATTATGAACACCTGTGCCTTACCAGCTTGCTTACTATCTGTGTGTAATTTATAAAAAAAAACGCAGTATTTTTAGCTCAGCCTATTGCCGTCCCTCGCACAGAGAGGATGCCTGTGTGCCAGCAGCGGAAACACCATATGCAGGTTATGCTTCTGATATAGATGAAGGAAAAACGTTGTGAGGAAACCTGGACGTAGTAAGTCTGAAATCACGGACTCGTTTTGAGCAAGCATGTTGATCAATGCTCGTGCCTACTCTGTATGAGGAGTAGCCTTTGCCCTGCAGTGGAACATAATAGACTGGTATTATTATACATATTATATTATACTTAAGCTAGGGTTTCCCAGGAAGGCGGTTCCTACATATTATAACAGCTGTCGTGAAAATCTGACAGATTCCAAACAACAGCGTTTTTGGACACCTTGATGTGAAATACTCGTGTATTTGAAATTAAGGTAACAAAAACGCTCTGTATTTGGGCAGGCGCCTTGATTGTGTGACCGTTTTCCGCTTTCTTAGGAAACCAAAGCTTAAAGGCTCCTTCAAACAGGCGCGACACAAAGGCACCGCTCGTCGCGCGACTCGCGGTGCCTTGCGATTCGCGTCGCGTGTTGCGCCTGTTTGTAGGAGCCTTAATGTTATCGCCGTTGTCTACCTTTATACAAAGGCCTCTCAAACGTTGGGCCACAACACCAGGATTCGAATCCAGTTCAAACAATAAGCCAAAGCTTTAGGATTAATCTAAAGTTAATGAAGAAACATGATTTTAATTTTAACATTTAATGGTTTAATTATAAACTTTGCGACTGTTTAACTATACATTTTAGACGTTTAAACGTCTCTTTACTTTAGCAACGCTTATAAATAAATGGGTTAATGCCACGCTAGGTACGCCATGCCAAAATCCCTACAGGAAGCCCTGAAATGGACGTCCGATCCTCTCATTTACATGTTAATAATTTTTTAATGAACTTAGGGCTGCCCCTTTTTTCTAACTTACCATTTTAAAACTGATGTTAATTATAAATGGGTTACAAACTCAATTCAAGACTACTGTCCTGAATAAACAATGACCACAGTTAATGACTGACTCCCGGTTTCTGAAAAGCTGGTACAGTTTTCGACTTCGTAGTCTGATGTCAAATATAAGTAGCTGTTGTGATTGGTTGTCTAAAACAAGTTAAACATAACAATCTAATAATACGACTGCGTAAAAGTGAACTTTAAAAATTATGGAAACAAGATGACATATTTTTGTCTCCAATCCCACCACACCCAATCTCATGCAGCCGGAGGCAATATGTCATCTTGTTTCTATGTTTTTTAAAGTTTTGTTTTTACGCAGTCGGCCTTTTTGTTATTTATAATTAACTTTTTTATTTTACACTTTTTAGTTGGGATTATTTTTGTCAACGCTATAGGTAACGGTTGTTTAAAGGCTCCCACAAACAGGCGCGACGCGACAGCGCGACACAAAGGCCCGCTCGTCGCCTTGCCTTAGCCTTTGTGCCGAGCACGATTCGAGTCGCGTGTCGCGCCTGTTTGTAGGAGCCTTTATTTATCTTTCAAAGCAGTAATATTCTGGGCTTGTCACTCGATTTTAGGTTTTTTTTTTTTATTATTATTTTTCACGTCAAGTTAACAAGACCTATAATACGATTATACACATATAAGAACTTTATCACAGCCTTAGTTGGTTGCTTTAAATCATTATAGATCCTGAATGGTCATTCAAAATGAAAAATTATTAAAGAAAACTAAAAAATTTGAAATGCCTATTCAACGATACCCATAGTTCGTGGAATTTATTTTTTTCTTTTTCACAATAATATGGTGTCAGGATGTCGCCATATTAAATTGTCGCCGTACTGTCATTTCTTTAGTGACACAAGATTAAGACAAATCGATTGACGTAAGAATCATCAAAATCGGCCCACGTGTTTGGTCTCTAGAGCGCCACAAAGGAACAAACATGCATACGTGTGTATATACATAGACTGATAAACACATTACCCTCCTTTGCGTTGCGAGGTCAGGTAATAACATTAATGAATTGCATACCGTTACTAGAAGAGACAACAGAGTACAATGGGGGTTTTTATAAAAAAGACTGTAACATCATTCGAAATATCCCGCTGCCAACTGCCGTGATTTTTACCACGGAGGCACTATTATTATTATATTATTATTATTATCCTGTGCGAGTCCCAATAAATACTTTTTATAAAAAAGGCTGTAACATCATTCCAAATATCCCGCTGCCAACTGCCGTAATTTTAACCACGGAGGCACTATTATTACTATCCTGTGCGAGTCCCAATAAATACTTTTTTCTTTCTTTCTTTCTTCTAGTTCATGCGAAAACCTCGTTTACTCTGATTACTATGCCGTTCCATTAGCCCAAAAACCAACACCCCCCTGCCATCATCCACAATTAACTTCTAAATAAACAGGCTTTTTAAAAAATGTCTTCCTCCTCCATAATTCTGTATCCCGCCAAAACATTATAAAAAATAAGGGACATACGGCGTCCATCTACTTAATAAGTGCGTTCGATACTTCGTAAACATAAGTACATGTTTTGGGGTGCCGCCGGCCCGTGAAATAGGTCAATCACATCAATTACTGACGGTCGAAGTTCATTAGTGTACTATTTTGGGAGCCCTCAGCGAGTCTATGATTCGTGTGTTCAAACGAGCAACAGGCACGTGCCGGAAAATAGTTCTGGACAATGTACCGTTGGTACTTAGAAGGTGCTTAGTTGTTTCAAATCCAATCAAATCAATCAAAATATTTTATTTCACATAAACCAACATGGGCACTTATGAAACGTCAGAAGCTAGGTGCACGGTTCTAATTGGTTGTTTCCTATGGAGAAGAGCCGACAAGAAACTCCACGGTTACACTTTTAAAAATAAGGGGTTTTTTTGATAGACATGGGAGGACAATGTAGGCCTGTCAACAAGTAACAGGTACTCAACAAAACATAAAAAGGTCCAGAAATCTACAGTCTACAAGTTTCTACGAGTCATATAGATGATGTTCCTCAGAAAGGTCAGGTGCGTAGTTCTCGCAACCGGCGTGCGTGTATAACCTGCGAGGTAATTGCGAGGAATAGCTTTCATTTTGACAGTTCAACAACATTCATTGCGTTACTTATGTTGTTGAACAAACAAATTTTTCGTACGTTTGAAGCAATATCACATCAATTACTGGCGGTCGAAGTTCATTAGTGTACTATTTTGGGAGCCCTCAACGATTCTATGATTCGTGTGTTCAAACGAGCAACAGGCACGTGCCGGAAAATAGTTCTGGACAATGTACCTTTTGTACATAGAAGCTGCCTAGTTGTTTCTACGAGTCATATTGATGATGTTCTTCAGAAAGGTCAGGTGCGTAGTTCTCGCAACCGGCGTGCGTGTATGACCTGCGAGGTAATTGCGTAACACACTAACAGTAGGAATGGCTTTCATTTTGACAGTTCAACAACATTCATTGCGTTACTTATGTTGTTGAACAAACAATTTTTTCGAACATATGAAGCAATGTATTAGCAATACCCTTCGAAATGATTCAGATTGTGATTGATACGTGTGTTACGCAATTAGGGTCCAGATAAACGATGTATAACGAGTATGTAAGGATCTTAGCAGGTGGTATTCTGTTGTTTCTGCTACCCCCATGGGAGGAAGGCGTGAGTTTATGTATGTATCATGTATTAATTGTGATGGCTGAGTAGGGAAAGACCAAATAAACGAAGGATGGACTGGGTGACTATCGAGATGACGACTCAGAGACCAGATAGTTGCGACGACCACAAATAAATTGGGATAAGGGTAGGGGAATGATGATGATGTTAATTGTGATGGCTGTGATAAGGTAACATAAAGAGGATAAAGTTCTGTCTGTCTCTCTGTCTTTTGATTGTTGAACCACATGGTGGCTGGGCCAGCCGTGGTATAGATAAAAGCAGAGACCAAACGACCCACTTAAATGGAGTAAGTAGAATTTTAAAGCAGGGTGGTGCGTAATAAAACGCGAAGTTAGCAATAAAACGCAAGCGGGTATTCTGCCAGCGCTATGTTAGCGTTTTCTAACCCATCCCCACATGTGCGAGATTGCACTACATTGTATGTATTTATTAGAGTTTGTTTCCTTTTATCCTCAGTTTCTACATACTGCAAACCCCCGCCAAAAACGTTTTACGTTAAACGAATATTCATATTAATATTACAAATGCGAGAGAATTTTTCAAGCCTAAACGGCAGAATGATTTGGATGAAATTTGGCACAGGGATAGCCCATGACCCTGGGTTAGGACATGTTACTTTTATCCTGGTAGTAAATTCACGTGGGATAATGTCCAACCTCCACGCAGGCGGGCAACAGCTAATATGATTTATCAACCTGTTATATTAGCTAAAGCACTATAGGACAAAAGCCCCTTTTCATCACAGAATAAACGAGCTATGAATAAAAAATTACGAACGTTATAAAATGTACCATTTCCACAGAGTTTCATTACATAAAAGGTATCGTAGGTACAACATTTTACAGGTATTTAAAACTCAAACAGTAGAGTTACTGAAACGGTATGGAATTTTCATTGCATGAATACGCCATGAACCATTGTAGTTAAAACAATGAAAATATATCACATCGTATAACAATAACATACCTACTTTACTAAAATATGCAAAAATAAAACTGTTTGAAAGTGAAGGAAGTATGCGGGAGCGTGCCAATTCGTTATTTTAATTTTGATCATCACCGGATGCAGATTTAGAAGGAAAACATATGAGGATAGAATATATTATATATTAGAACAAATGGTTAGATGACTTCATTATTGCATAGCCACTGGTCATCCCAATTAATTGTTATAATTACGTGGACAATGATGGCACGTTAGTACAACTCCAAACATTATGCGCTTTTATGATTTCTAACGTGACGATATTATTGACGACATCCACGTCCATAAAATGTATGGAAAGACGTGCACGTTATAACGTTCAAACAGACTATTCAAGTCGCGTGTCGCGCCTGTATATTCCTATACATTTTACTACCCTGTGTTATCGTGATGCCGTGGAAGTCCACAATAATATTGTCATGTTAATTTTATTTTATTCGAGCACTTTATTTATGAGGCAGAATGACCAAAGGCAGACCAAGGCCGTTTTTGAGCGATTTTTGGACCTGACTATTCCCTCTCTTTTCTAAGATATCTATTGTTCCTTGATTTCGGTACTTGCTAAACGAGAATATTAACTCAAGATATGGTAAAAAAAATATCTAGAATAATTTATTTGAAGAAAATACCGGTCTTACCAGATATTTAATAAAACGATCAATTAATTCGAGCAAAAGGGAACCTTTTGACTTAAGTACCACAAAATATACGACATTTAATTAAAGAAAATGTATTAGATATTGTTAGACATTGTTGTTGTTCTTACTATAGGCGCCAACGTAGTTAAATGGTATACAAAATGTTATTGAACGAATGGTAGGTATATTACGAAAGATAGACGGTTTCTTGGTCTCATTTTCCCGACTAAACTACTGTATTGCCGTGTGCCCGGTTAATGGCAACAGGCTCGCCCCTTATTACATGGGCCTTAAACATAACTGGCGAAATGTGGGTATACTATAGGTACACCACACTTCTGCCTAACCCTTCGGGAAATACAGGCGTCATGATATGGTATTTGTGTAATGTTATTTGCCGGTAGGTATTTAGGCTATTAAGGCTGGTACTCACTGGCGCGACGCGACAGCGTACACAAAGGCACCGCGTGCAGCGCGACGGGCGGCGCCTTTGTGTCGGGCTGTCGCGTCGCGCCAGTGTGTACGAGCCTTTAGTATGTCTGCTTTCAAGCCAATTAGGTGTATCTTTTGTAATTAAAATACTTTTTATGCAATATGGATCGGCCTACCACAATAATGGATGTACATACCTAATTGTGGTCAGCATATTTATGGTTAGTAAGACAACATAATCAGCCTATAATGTTCCCACTGCTTGCACACAAGCGTCCACTCTGTGATAGGGAGTGGGCTATAATCCACCACGCGGGCCCAGTGCGGGGGTGTCGGATGACACACACCCACACGCGATTTTTGAAGTGAAATTTTCTTTAGACGCGTTGAGCACCTTTTGGGTGAACAAAAATCATAGAACTCGCGTCATCGTCACCGAACGCTTTCCATGAGCTATATGTATACTGTAGGTATGGTATATGTGTACTTTTTGGGTGAACAATAAGCGTGAAACTCGCGTCTTCGTCACCGCACGCTTCCCATGAGCTATATGTATACTGTGTATATATGTCAATTCTCAAGTTATTTAGTTTTCACTTCTATCGGCAGTCCCCAAAGACTGCCCCGCATTTTTTTTTTGGATCTAGTACCCGCTGGATTCCTCACGATGTTTTCCTACACCGTTTTGAAACCAGTGGTGATGCAATTAAATACACAAAGTAAAGCTGGGATCGAACTCACGAACTACAACTCCTAAGTCGGGGCCGATACCACTGGGCCACTGGGTTAGTTAGACAATCTATACGTATACATATTATAAATTAAAGTCACTTTTCGTGTCTGTCCTGTGGTTCTTCTAAACTACGCAACGAATTTCGATGCGGTTTTCACCATCATTTAAAGAACTTATTCCGGAAGGTTTATGTGTACCTATAATACATTAATATTAAACTTACATAGGTATAATACTAAAGAAATCTCCATGTATTGTCAAGTCGTACAAACCGTGCGATGCTGGGGTGGGTTGCTAGTTGTAGAATAAAAAGCAAAACCTTCCTCAAGGAAGAAAAATACTATACCTACAAATACAGCCATTCCCACCCAACAACAGACTATGCAATAACCTAAAATAAATAAGTACATAGGCATGCATCACATCCATATACTAATATTATAAATACCAAAGTAAGTTTGTATGTGCGTTATCTTTCACATCAAAACATTTGACAAATAGGTAGCCTGGGATCTGGAGAAGCACATTAATTACAATTCTTTCATCCTGGATATTTGTATTAAGAAAAATACAGGCATACAAAGTCGCGAGCAACAGCTACTAGTACTAGTCCTTACTATTATTATAGATGCAAAAGCAACTATGTACTTATGTCTGTCTGTTACCCTTTTCACTTCTTAACGGCTGAACGGATCTCGATGAAATTTGGCACACAGGTAGAACATGACCTGCACTCTAATTACGTAACACACTATCTATCACAATCTGATACATTTTGAAGCCTATTGCTAAATCATTGCTTCATATGTTCAAAAAATTGCCTGCTCAACAACGTAAATAACACAACGAATGTTGTTGAACTGTCAAAATGAAAGCTATTCCTACTGTTAGTGTGTTACGCCATTACCTAGCTGGGCTAGGACATAGAATACCTTTTTATCTCGATGGTACGTTCCCATGATATAATTTCCGACCCACACGCGGGCGAAGCCGCGGGCAATAGATAGTATACTATTTAATAAAACAGAGCACAGATAAGTAGTACTGTCAATGAACATGATGACTCATGTTTATATAACTATAGTTAATTTAATTGTTGAATAGGGGTCCAGTATCAGTAGGTAGTCTTCATTCAATGTTAAGTAATGGTAGGTTTAATATAATTAAATATTGCATGTATAATTAATATTTAAAATATATTTGACATATAATCTGGGGCCCTGCCAGGCGTATGAAGGACCAAAGCCAACTCGCAGAGGCCCGATAGACACTTTTAATGAAATGAGGCACCAACCAACCATTAACTTTATGTGCACTATGCAAGTGCACCCAAGGACAATCACCAGTTGGTACAGGACTATTGCAGGATATGGTAACAAAGATATTGGGAATATGGGTTGTGGCTAAAGTGGTAGCCTATAATTATGACCCTCTGTGCAAGCCTTGCATGGAGGCTGAGGAAGCGATGTTCTTAACAGACCAGCAGATGTAATCAACTTCTGGAGGTTGGCCGGTTGGAATAACCACCAACGGCCACCATGGCCCACGCACAACGGTCCACCTAAAGGACTAAGCGTTGAACCCAAACCCGCTAACATATATGTTTTATGCCTATGGAAACCTTTGGATATTTTATGAAGCTGTAATTTGGTTTAGTGAGCTGGATGGCCAAGTTTTGTAGGAATGCCGTATATAACCAGCGGCAGTCTCGGCCAAGTTAGTGAAATATAAACCTGGTTTTAGCTGTTTGTGTGAACGTCTCTCATAATTTGTATTTAACAACCATGGTTATTATTATGCTAATAGAGAAGTATAGAAGAAAAAAGAAATATTGCATCGGCCGAAAATAAATTCGGATAAAGGCAGGAAAATGATGATAATGATGGTTAATCCACGTCCACTCCACGTCAATGCACATGTTCTGCGTACGGTATTATGTTTAAAACATGTTTTGTAATAAGATAAATTTAGCAATTGCCTAATATGAATCAGGCCAGAAATTATTATTTTAAGACCAAATAAGGAGAAATCTAACTCAAGCAGTAGAGAGTTGCTTATGGTATCAAATCTAGAAAGCTACATTTAACTTATACATAAACATAACATAACATAACATGACTCTTGTATTTCGCGAAGTAGGCAGAGGTCTACCGATAGTACACTCACATTTCACCAGTTATATTAAGTCCCATTTAACAGGGGGCGAACCTGTTGCCATCAACCGGGTATAAATTCAGACTCCGGGCAAAAATATTCATTGTCTTATTTATTCTTTATGGTGCACCATGTAAGTACAAGAGTGATACTAACAGAATAAAATTACAAATATTAAAAAGACAATACAATTGGTGGGCCATAAAATCATTTATCATTTTACTATTATTGTATACAACATTTATGGTAAATGGTAATGACATTAGACAATCTATGAATGTAAAGATTAGATAGTTTGCTCATAATTTTGTTAATTTATTCAAATAGTTACTAGAACTATTATTGAGTTGTGTAGAGATAATTGATAATTGTATTCGCAAACAGGCGTGACGCGACTCTTGTAGAACAATTTCCGTGAAGTTCTCATAGAAGTTGCTCTACTAGAGTCGCGTCGCGCCTGTTTAGAGGGAGCCTTATAGCATTGTATCATTAGAATTTCCGAGTCATTGTTTTAATTAGCAAATTAGTTTTCATGATTTCTAGTCATGAAAACTAATTTCGTTTTTTTTTTTGAAAAGTCTCCTGAATCTAAATATTGCTTAACAAAAGATTTTAGAGATAAAATAATCATTGTACTGTAATCAACTTCATAGTTATCATAATGACTTAATTAATAATTAACACCTATTTTAGGCAAAGGTCATTATGTATTCAGCCTGTTGCTTTTTATACCTGTTAGTTTTTTCGCGCCACATAGGTCCTTATACGTGAATACGTGATCAGATTAATTATGTTTGTAGGTAGGTACTTAGAAGTTTTTTACTTACTCTCCTTCTCGTGGTCGAAGCCCACAATAACGAAGTAGTCGACGAGCCTGGACATTGCACTCCTACGGCAACATTCCAGGACAAATACAACAAATACACTTTGTAATCAGATTACACGAATTTACACACATTTTAAACACAAAGCTACTCGTTTGCACATTTTCACCGCACTTTACCGATCACCGATAGTTCCGTACACACAACGCGTAGAATTCGCACACCATACACTTCACGGAATGTAAACAACACTTTCATTTATCGCGAGCTAAAGAATTTTTAGCTTCAATTACGAGAAAGATTATAGATTAACCAGACTGAGAGGTTATGCAGTAATCCTTACAAAGATAGCGATATTCAACGAAACCTTATTTCAGATAAGGTCATCCACTTTAAATCTAATTGTCAATGTAACAAATAACGCCCTAAATTGTATAATTTAAAATAAATTTTGTAACTAAACGTCACTACAGCCGCGAACCGTCCTCGTCCGTCCATCCGACATTTCTAAAAAAACTACTATGAATAAAAAATCTACCATTAATTATTACCATATTTATTTTGGAAATAACTACTGTATTATTCCCACTTTTAATTTATAGATCAAAATAGAGAGACCACGTATGTAAATCTTTTGAAAACCTTATATCGCAAAATTACAGCAGCGGTTAAAGTTTAGAAACGTGCCACCTCGATATAAGGAATGTTAGACTATTTGGGGCTTCTAGGCGGTCTTCTAAACCATCCACAACATTGATAGGTGCCGATTCCCTTGTCACAAAATTCTCTAAACAAGATTATAAATCACAAAAATTTTGTTAATCCTGTCAAACGACGATTTCCCCATTCTGAAATAGTCTAAAGTGACACACCTTCTATATTTCAGTTTGACAGCAATAAGATGGCACTGAGTTAGTAATATAGTGAAAATGGCAATTTTGCCATTCTGAATTTGACGTTATTCACCTAAAATGTCGGTTGTGTAACTAAATCTGTCTATTTTTAATCGCGATTATAAAGGTGTGGAATAAAATTAGTTGTCATGAACTAAAATTCACCTTAACACCTCGACTTCAGGTGCAAAAACATTACTGTATCTTTTTTTTATTTTATTTTGCTTATATCTCGAAAATGGTGTGTTGTATCGCAAAAATAATGATCACTATGAATTCCTACAAAAATTATTACCTACATGTAGAGTTTTAAGGGGTTTACCTTAAAACTCTACATGTAGGTAATAATTTTCCATAAAAAAGTGAAAAAATCCATGTAAAACGTCGAAGCTGCCAGCCCCACGTGCGGCTCTAGCTCTAAAAAAAAATTACGGGGTAGGGCAAACAAGTACTATGTGGAGTCGCGATTGTCAAATTAAATTTTAGTTGCCTCAGAATTATTTTTTAATTTAAAGATATTTTTTTGCAGAATAGCTTTAATATTCTCTTAGCCAAAAGTAAGGAATTTTAGTGATAGCTTAGTTAGTTTATTTCGGTTTACAAAAGAATCGGCACCATTATTTATCAATGATCCAAAACATTTTATTTTTTTGCTGAAGATCCGTATTACTTTTTAAATAAAAAAGAAATAGTAGTATTTCAATAAGTTGAAAACGTTAATATTTATGAACTGCCGAACTATTTATTCAACTGCCCATTCCAAAATGTTTACTGGCCATTCATTTATTACACTTCTTGAGTATAATCAGTAAAAAAATGACTGAACGAGTAGTTACGTTGGTAACAAATCGAAATTAGAAGAACTTGGAAGTAGCACTCGCCGGTCGCTGCTACGGCACAGCTCGCTACGCTCACTCGGCTTGCGCTCGGTTGGTAACTGTTCTAACCTAACCATTACTGTAACAACCAATTAAATTTTGGGTTTTTACATAAATATGTACGTTACAAACAAAAAAAAAAAAAACAAACGTCTCTGGAAAAAAATGGTGGTGGAGGGTTTAGAAGACCCTCTCAATACTCAATCATTTAGCGCATTCCTTAGTGTGCTTAGGTGATAAGTAAACATTGGTTGTAGGGACCAATCGTGGACCCTGTCGAGCACAGCAAAATAAAAATTTGAAGGAAGAGGACTTATACGCCCAACGCTCTACGCGGTACGCTCTAGAACGCCCAATTAGACTTACATTATTTCTAGTGAGGTGGCACGTTTCTAATCCCAACCCGATGCAGATTACAAGAAAAATCTCAGCGACAGAAACATTTTGTCAAACATATTACAAAACAAAACATCATTCCTTGGTTGTTTTCCCCGAAGGGTGAGGCGAATGCAAAGAGTAATTTAAGTATGGGCGAATTTATCCATAGTTCACTGACATAACGCCATATAATATCGGGCGAGCGCAAAATTCATTTCATGAATGCATGGAAATGTTTAAAGAACAAGAAACTCAGTTTTTTGATTCATCAACTTGAATCACATAAACTACCAAAAATTCACGAAGGTGGCAACATTTGAATATTGCACCGTCAACATTTTTTAACTGTGCACTTGAAAACTTTGTAAAAGCTTGCCAAATAAAGAATTTGAGCAGAACTATACCTGTCTCTGTTTGTCACAGTAAAACTTGAATAGTGGTGACAGCGATCGAATAACTCTTCAATTTGTTCGCAGTTTATTCACTGATAACGCAAACAATGTATCAAAATATTATTGATGTTTGAGTATTACATGAGATTATTAACCTTATTACCGTAAATTTCCGTTTACCGCCGTCAAAACAATGTCGGATGCCGCAAATAATCAAATACCAGGATTGAAACAGAAGAAAGTGTTTAAAATAATAGTGTTAGGTGATTCAGGCGTTGGCAAAACGTGTCTAACTTATCGCTTTTGCGAAGGTCAGTTTTTAGATAAATCTGAGGCCACAATCGGTGTCGATTTTAGAGAAAGAAACATAAAAATTGGGGGCGAAGATATAAAGGTAACTAACATAAATATAAACTAAATTAAGGGCCTCTAAATTTCCTGATCGAACTATCAAACTTTATCCACCAGTTAAAGTTATTTTTTTTCTTTTAACGTTATGTCGTACAATCTGTCGTTAAAGTTTCGATAGAAGCTAATTTGCTGACCTTGAGCCAAGGGAAGGTCTGTATCTAGGCTACACACCTCCCTAATATAGAGTATATGCCCTACATCTGGATGCATGCTTCAGTGAATCCAAAAGTCTACCTGAAGACTATTGCCAGGGAAGATCTAGAGTTCTAAATAGACTCTTCAGATCTTATTTCTAAAAGCACTTACCAGTAAGGAAATTGTACTACCACTAGAGTTTTTTTTTTTGTATTATTCAGATGCAACAGACTATGCCATTGAAGTCCAATTGAACAAATATTGCCACCTCATTTCATTTCGTCTGGCATTTTTACCAATATATCGATTATGATCATCAACTCGAATGTATTTATAAACATTTATGAAATAGAAAAAAAACAATTAGTTTATGATTTTGTTAATGTATCATTTACAAAGGAATATTTTGCTTTATTTCACTCAAATGTATGAGTTACTCAATATTTTTTTTTTGTTTGCCTTTTTTATGTCCCACTGCTAGGTACAAACTTGCCCTTTTTTCTTCCAAACCTCCCTGTCGAGTGTGATCTCGAGCCATATTGGGCCTACAAACATTATAATAATCAGTTTGTCACACTGATTTTGCCACGGTCTACCTCAATGATGATGTTGATGATTAAATTAATTAATTAAAATGAATATATTGTTTGGGAGAGCAGTGGTGGCTCAGTGGTATCGGCTCCGACTTACGAGTTGTGGGTTGTGGGTTCGAACCCAGGCAGGCGCTTTACTTTGTGTAAATAATTTCATCACCACTGCACTCAAAACGGTGAAGGGAAACATCATGAGGAAACCGGCATGTCCTAGAACCAAAAAAGATTGAAGACACGTCACATCTACCAACCCATACTGGGCCCTAGTGGTAGATTACAGCCCATTCCCTCTTAAAGATAGGAGGCCTGTGTCCCAGCAGTGGGAACACTATAGGCTGATTATGCTAATGTATTGATTCCAGCTCCAACTATGGGACACTGCAGGCCAGGAGCGGTTCCGAAAATCTATGGTGCAGCATTATTACAGGAACGTCCATGCAGTAGTAATTGTGTATGATGTCACCAAGCCTGAAACGTTTCATGTGAGAATTTCTTTTAACAAACAATATAAACTAGGTACTGTTAAACAGGGTGAATAGGGATGCAGGGTTGAATCGGAACAAAACTTTAAAAAGCATTTTAACATTCAAATAATATAAATAGTTTGTTGCCAACAAGGGCACTTATTCGTTAATTATAATACAGGAAACACTATTAGAGTCCTTTTTGGCAACCAACTTTATTATTTCAATGTTTCGTCCCTTTTAAAGTTTTGTCTCGATTCACTCCTGCATCCCTATTCACCCCGTTTGACGGTAGTTGGAAATATTATGCTGTCAAAGACAAATCATTTATTTTAAGTCGGCCTTTAAAAGGCACTTTAGAATGTCAAAATTTACAAAAAAATTGAATTGATGCTAGTGTGCTTTCCAAAAGGTAGTTTTGTTTGGAGAAGAAGGCTCAAGAAACTCAATAGTTACTCTTTTAAAATGTTTTACAATATTTTGTATACATCTATATAAATAAATAAAGCATGTAAAAATTGCCACAAATGTTTGTCCGCACATCACTTCAAAGCGTCTGCACCTATTTAGCTAATTAGTTTTTGTAGTTTTTTTTTTGTAAATCCACTGGGAAAGTAGGAAATTTGGATGTTATTTTTGTATGAAATTCACCCTGGGCGACGCTGGGCATGAACAGCTTGTTAATTATAATTATATGTGAAGATAATGTATTTAGAATAAAATTACTATACGGCTGGTTCAGTCCACAATAATACCACAGCCGCAGCAGAAAAATGGAGCGCGGTGTTTTGTAATTGTAAAATGCATTGGGCTAGAACTTATCGCATATTCAATTACTCTCAGCGGGGTAGTTGCGTAACACCCTAACAGTAGGAATGGGTTTCATTTTGACAGTTCAACAACATTCATTGCGTTATTTATGTTGTGGAGCAATAAAAAAAATTGAACATATGAAGCAATGGGTTAGCAATATCCTTCAAAATGATTCGAATTGTGATTGATATTGTGTTACTTAATTAAGGCTCCTACAAACAGGCGCGACGCGCCACGCGACGCAAAGGCACCGCCTGTCGCGCAACGAGCGGTGCCTGTGTCGCATGCGATTCGCGTCGCGTGTAGCGCCTGTTTGAAGGAGCCTTTACGGGTGCAGGTGCGATAGTGGTCCAACGTGAGCCTACTTTGGGCCACGAACTAAGAATGAATGACAATACGATTTGACAGTTGTCCTTACTCTCGACGTGATTTTGCCCGTCCGAAAAAGTTAATAAATCGGCAGTAGGGCTCATACCGAAGTACCGAATTATTTTCGGTCAGACCCGTCCGTATGTTCGTTGAGGGACTTACAATGTTTGATCCCTGGTCATTCACGCACGCTTGTTGCGGGTACTACACTCCTGACCTTTCTGATTTACAAATGAATGAATGAATGAATTTCTAATTTGTTTGCAGTCAATAGCCAGTTGGATGCAAGAGGTAGAGTCACATGGTCTGATGAAGGCTCCAAGAGTGCTGGTCGGTAACAAGTGTGACTGCGGGACGCCGGAGTCTCGGCTAGCCACGACATACGCTCAGAGGCTCGCTGATAAGTATGGAATGCCGGTACGTACTATGTTACAAGCCGACCGCCCGATGGGATTGCCCATCGGCCAAAATGACGAACATCTGTACAAATTTTCATCCCCCTATTTAAGGTTAAGCCTCAGCTGTAGTCCGCCAAATTCAAATTGTCTTTGCATTTTTGCAAATTGCAGCTCTGTTTTACGTCTTATATTGATAAAAATGCGGTTTGCGACTGTAGAAATGATATATTTACTGAATAATAGTCATCAATTGCATATCTTACATTACGCACATTCCGTACCTACGCACATTAGTCGGCCGACGGTCGCCAAATAAGACTCCTACAAACAGGCGCGACATGCGACGCGAATCGCACGCTACACAGAGGCACTGCTCGTCGCGCGTCATGCGGTGCCTTTGTGTCGAGCCTGTTTGAATGGGGCCATTACGCGCGCAAACGGTAGCACTCACACATAAATATTCTCATATAAACGGGACTCAATTTTGTCTTAGCGGAGTTCCGTCCGACTTTTTTTGTTCGTCCATGATATACTTAATATTACTTATTGATAATATTACATTATTTATTAGTAATATTAATAATAATGAAAGAAAGAAAATTATTTTATTTGGGACACGCACAGGAAATACAATGAGTAAAAAAATATTTTTTATTTTATATTGTAGTAATGCAATCAATCTTTCTAAATATATTTACATGCCGTACACTACAGAAATCAGCTATATTAAACACAAGTCGCTTAGTTCGGAAATTCCTACAATTATATTTAGACAATAATTAAAATCTCACCTTGGTTTACACCCGTGAGGTTTAAAAAAAATACCAGGTTCTAGAAACCCGGTTTTTTTTAAACAAAATAATGCTCCTCCAGACCGTATTTCGGCCATGGCGGCCAATCTCAACTGAGACTAGCCTTCGGCGCGGGAGATGTTATAGTGCACAAGTGTGTGCGCAGACACAGGTGCACTCTCCCAACCCTCACTTTCATAGTCCGATGGGATGGCAATCGGACTCGACCGGAGCGAGATCAGGCTTAGGACCAATGACCACGTTGGTCTCGTGGATTGCGCGACTGCTGAGCGTGGGGTTCTGGGTCCCACGTCGGTCAATGTTATTGGGTTTTTCCATTACGAATTTCTGAGTAACAGCCCGCAGTTTGGAAGTTGGCGGTGTGATCCCAAGTACCTTGGAAAGCAAGTTAATATTAATAATAGTATGTAAATAACACAAATAACATTACGCCCGTAATCCACGAGGGGCTAGGCAGAGCTGTACCTATAGTACACCCACATTTCGCCAGTTAATAGGGGGCGAGCATATTCCCATCAACCGAGCACAAATCCAGACTTCGGGTTGCAAACAAGAAATTCCTGTTCCTGTTTATTATGTAAATACCGCATCGAAACAGAGTAGACAAAGAATATACGGTGAAATATTCATCATTGAAGTTATAAAAAAAAATATCATTTTGCAATAGTTTTATCAGCTTTATCAGTGGCCTTATCAAGGTTGTCACAGCATACTAGAACACTCATAGCAATGAGTCATTCCGTCATAGATCTGAGCAATGTATGCCTACATAGCTTTAATTACACAAATTAATATAACTAATTGCGTCTTTACCTTTATTTGAATACTTAGGGGCTCGTGGCTAAATAATAATAGCCGCACGGGTCAATCCAAGGTTAAGCTACGCTTTCTGCGGTCGGTTCGTCGATGGGTGACCATCCATCCGTTACTTATCGAGACCTCTTCGTGTCTCAGAAAACACGTTATGCCGTTGGTCTCGGCTGTCATGTGTAGATCTTTGCAGTCGGTACGGGTAGTCAGAAGCCCAAAAGTCTGACAACCAATCTTACCTAGGGGTATCGTGTTACCCAGTAACTGGGTTGTACTAGTAATCAGCTGCATTCGGGTTGACTGGAAGCGGACCCCAACATATCTGGAAAAGCTAGGCAGATTGATTGATTTTAAAAGCTTTTATTTTATTTTTGCAATGTATATATGTATGTATGTTTGTTCGGGTGGATTCTTGCTACTCAATGTTGAAGCTGATATCTTCAACCGATTGAGCTGAAATTTTGTATACACGTTTAGTTTGGATGACAATACACGATAAGCTGTGTGACGTCATTCCAAATCCAATATGTTTATTTGAATACGTCCAAGTCTGAAACATTACATTGAATGTACATGAAGTTATATGCAACTGTTTTAATATAGTAGAAGATAATTGTAATGTATTTACGTTGGTAATCTTTTAAAATAAATAAGTATCACATAACATCACGCCTGTATCCCCGAAGGGTAAGGCAGAGGCGTACCTATATTACAGCCTTAATTTCGCCAGTTATGTTTAAGTCCCTTGTAATAGGGGGCGAACCTATTGCCATCAACTGAATACAAGTCCAGACTCCGGCTCTTTTATTGGGTTATCCATCTGTAATTTCTTAGTAGCACCCCGATCAATAAATATTTACTAAACAATATAACATAACTAATACAACATTACTTTCTCTTTTTTTATTTTGTTTTTTGTATTCTGTGTTTAACGAAATGTGTCCAAATAAACTTTGTCTTTTCTTTCTTTCTTTTAACTACAATTTTTATCTTTCCAGCTGTTTGAAACATCAGCATTATTAGACTCTGAATGTGACAACGTGGAGTCTATATTCATGACGTTGGCCCACAAGTTGTACTCCAAACAACCACTAAGGGTGGTCAGCGTAGAGGTAAGTATATAAAATTAATTTCCACGTCACGTTTGCACTTCTTATACATACATCGTTCTCACATACAGGGTGTAAAAAGACCCATCACATAGCCGTCAACTACGCATTCTGTTCATCAAACTAAGTAACATTGCACAAAATTAATGGCTAGGAAACGAATTTTATTTTTGGTGTGTAAATCGCTGTTTTTACAGTAGCGCGCAATGAAACACACGCAAATCATTGTGCTTATGGGTGCATGCAAGTTGTGGTAGGAGTTGATTGGTAGAAATCGTCACGAAAGGAAAAAGCGTAATGCCCCCTCCGAGACCTCCCTCTGAGACTTTCTCACTCTCTCTCTTTCTAATGTATATGAGTATGTGTGTGTGCGTGCGAGTTTCGCATAAGGAACTACGTTACGGGGGTCCCCCGACCACACCCGGTTATTAAAGTGAAGCTTTTATTAGGCATCGTCTCAAACTTTTCCGTCTGTGTGTTGCATGTCGCGTGACGGTCGGCCGCGGAGTAGGGATAAAGTGAAAGCAAGGAGGTTTTAAGTTAAATGTCTATAATGTGAAAAAAAGTTTCACTTTTTATCGTGGTTTCATAAAACCACACAATCCTTTTTTTTATTCAATTACTGGATTCTCAAAAATCTGAATTTCTTAATTTTTTCATTTACTAGCTGCGCCCCGCGGTTTCCCCCGCATACGTGTCGATCCCGTGGGAATGTCGGGATAAAAAGTATCCTATGTCCTAGTCCAGGTCATGGTCTACCCATGTGCCAAATTTCATCCAAATTCGTGCAGCCGTTTTAGCGTGCAAGTAACAAACAAACATACAAAAAATCCAAATCTTTTCTTTTTATTATAATAATAGGTCTTTACCTATGAAATTGCCGTTTTGTATGAAAAAATTTAAACGATTTTTTTTCATGAATTTTTTATTTGTATTAATCGAAGTAATCACCCATGCAATCAATGCATCTTTGCCATCGCAGTGGCAGTTTATTGATGCCCTTCTTAAAGAAATCAGCTGGACGGGAGGCAACAAATTCTTCAAAGGCATTTTGTACTGCCTCTCGGGTATTAAATTTTTTTCCCGCCAAGAAGTTATCCAAATTCTGGAAAAAGTAGTAGTCTGTAGGCGCAAGGTCTGGTGAGTAGGGCGGATGACGGAGAGCTTCCAACCCCAGTTCTTGCAACTTGGAGACCGTCTGCTGTGCAGTATGAGGTCGCGCGTTGTCGTGCAGGAGCAGCGGAGACGAGCGATTGACCAATGCTGGTTGGAGATGCGCCAGCTTCTCCATCATTGTGTTCAGTTCTTCACAGTACACATCTGCAGTAATGCTCACCCCGTTTGGTAAGAAGCTGTGATGAATCACACCGGCGCTAGACCACCAAACAGTGACCATCACTTTTCTAGGGGTAAGTTTTCGTTTAGGGCATTGTTTAGGTGCTGAACCAGGATCCAACCAACTTGCTGAGCGCTTACGGTTATCAAACAGAATCCATTTTTCATCGCAGGTAACAATGCGGTTCAAAATTCCTTCATTTGTGTGTCTGTTGAGCAGTGCAAGGCACGTCTCGACGCGTACTTCGCGCTGGCGATCATTGAGTTCGTGGGGCACCCATTTGTCAAGCTTTTTTACCTTGCCAATTTGACGCAAATGGACCAATATTGTTTTGACGCTAACGTCGAAAGCTGCTGCTAATTCAGCCGTAGATTGTGTATCATCAGCTTCCACAATCGCCTTTAATTCGTCATTGTCGACCAAAGTCTTCGGACGACCGCGAGGTTCATTTTTCAGGTCGAAATTTCCAGAACGGAAGCGAGCAAACCAATAACAGGTGGTGCGTTGGTTTGTAGTGTTAGCTCCGTAAACGTCGTTGATGTTGCGTGCCGCTTGTGCCGCGTTGCTGCCACGACGGTACTCATATTCCATAATTACTCGAATTTTTAACGTATCCATGATGACGAAAAAGATTGAAATGCGATGAAAATGTAACACTAATCAATAAAGAAATGACTACTTTTAGAAAAAAAAATCCATGTTTTTAAAATAAAATTAATTTGAAATTAGAATTCTTAGCCAAACAAAAATTATTTTGATTTGAAATGGCCAGTACTGCAGAACGGCAATTTCATAGGTAAAGACCTAATATTAGTTTAGACTAGTGAGTTGCTTCAAACGGGTGCAATGGCGACATATCAAAACATCATATTTTCTGTGGTATGCCAAGCATGCCTTCTAAGTTAAGGCGCTACTCCGAGCAAAACCTTGCGATATTTCTTTTAATTAAGAGTAATAAACAACATCTAAAATCACATTATTCATGTTCGATATCCTATCATCATTAAGTGTTGTAAATACATTTAAAATCTCTTTGTAAAAATGTGTCTAAAATTATTGATTGCATGCATCTTCTTTTTTCTTTCTTTTGCTAAAGGTGACATTCTAATAATTTGAGGATTACACTAATGGATAGATATATAAAAATCTAAATAATTCGCGTTTTATTTTATTTCAAAATATTGCTTGTCTTATTTATTAAAATAATCCATTTTTTTTGTGAATTCTATGATATATGGGCATACGAAGGAGCGGGACAGAGCGAGACTCAGCGAAGGGACAGAAAGGGCCGAATGCTCAAGGTCGTTTGGTCGGAAAAGCGCCTTAAATATTAATGTTTCATGCGCATAAACCTTCCGAAATAAATTCTCTAAATGCTGGTGAAAACCACATGAAAACCCACGGACAGACAAACACGAAAATTGACTATATAATATGAGTACGTTCTGAATTGCACTGTAATCGATTTGACCTTGCTTACAGTGTAAGCAAGCTCAAATCGATTACAGTGCAATTGCAAGAGCGCTCACGCTAATTCGGAACGGGTGTAAGCCTTACACCCGTTCCGAATTAGCGTGAGCGCTCTAACGATGTCCCATGAATAGTCATAATGTCAAATATGACAGTTGTGCTTTTGAGTTGTTTTGAGTCGCATCTTTGGTCTCATACATCTCAGCCAACACAGAAGTGCCAATGTGTTGAACATCGATTTTCAAAAATATATCCCGTCGGTCTTTCTTTCTTGGGCAAGGTTTGAGGTCGACGTTGAGCGAGCACTGTGAGCGCGTTCACGAGCGTTCCGAATTGTTCAGCTCTCAGCTGTCATAATCGTGATTATCTAAATCGGAATGCAAATTATTTATGTGAGCCCTGTGTTCGATTATGGCATAATTCGGAATGTACCTTATGCTAACCCTATGTAAAGATTACTTCCTCAGGAATGCCAGTTTTTAATTTTGATAATATTTTATAATTTTCATTAATTAAATAATATTATATTTTCAGGGAGAACACGGCCCAGGATTAGTAAGTCTTCAGCGACAGAAGCGGTCTACGAGTTCCAATGACAGCTGTCTATGCAGCTAAACTATGCACCTCATGGCCACTGCGCAATGTATGCGATACAAAACAATTCCGTCTAACATCCATGACCAAACTTACTGCAACAGAGAATTAAGCTATTTAAATTGTGGCATTTTTTAAACGAACCTCTAATAATTCCCATTTTGTGCTCTTAAAATATTACGGAACACTCTAATATAATGATTGCGCCTCGTTTTGCGTACCTTATGATAATTCCTATTTTAGGGCCCTAAAAATACTAAATAGCCTTGCAATTGCGACCAACTTGGATGTAGCGTGGTTGGTCGCAGTTTCAACCTAATCCATTTGGTTAGCTTCGTTTCTTACCAACTGTGCGTCAAACAAAAAATCAGGAAGCTAATAAGAGGCTCAATTATTTTAAAAAGTGTGCGTCATTAGAAGCGCAATATGTTTTAGAGGCTCATTAGTTTAAAAAAGTGTCCATCATTATAAGTTTAATAAGATTTTTAAGGATCAGTTATATATTGCCCTTAAATTATTAACAGCTATGCCCTGCCATTTTGCAGCTTTGTACGGTCGCCTTAAGAGCACCATAAGACATAATACGATGCAAGTGGGGACGGACGTCAAAAAACTGACAAGTAATCAATGTTTCGTAGGGTGATTGTACGCAAACAACGCTAAAAAATACACGGTCAAATTAAATTGACTAGCGAAACTTTAAAATCATTTTTTGTTTTTTTTTGTTTTGTCATGATAGCGCATCGGTCGCCCGTGAAATTCATTTTTTTCACGTTTTTTGCAATTCGCAGGTCAGTATTAGGTTGTATGTTGATTAAAATATGATTCGCGACCGTAACTAATATTTGTTTACATAATTATAATCATTAAAATCAGTAATACAACTCTCTCAACGTCATATTACCCTATTGAATGCTTATTTTATGAAATTATGACATTTTTGACCAATTTAACTTAGAAAGTTGTATATTTTTTTATAATTCAGTAAATGATTGTTACGGTCGCGAATCATATTTTGATCAGCATACAATGTGACACTGACCTGCAAATTGCAAAAACTGGATGATTTTTTTTATTTCGCGGGCTACGTTAGCGTTTCCATCTTAATTTAATTTGACCGTGTATGGTAGCTCTCATAGCATTATATACTATTATATTATGCTATTAGATATAATATCAAAAACGAATTTTGAAAATATACGCTTATTATAATGCTACACCGACAGCGCTCTCGTCTTTCTAATGGAAGAACTTTCGTTTAAATCTATACTAATATTAGCTGTTGCCCGCGATTTCGTCTGCTATCCAGGATGAAACGACTATATCCGTCTATGTCCGTCTTCAGGCCATGGTCTAATGTGCCAAATTTTATCCAAATCGGTTCAGCCGTTTTAGCGTGAAAGTGAAACAAACAAACAAACTTACTTTCGCATTTATAATATTATATATTTAATATCGTATAATATTATATATATCGTAATATAATATTATAGGAGAGGTCATTTGCAACCGAATGACCCCTGATGACCCCTATGCAAATGTGAACCATTTTCGTGTAATTGACATTTTATATTTTTCTGAAGATATCTGGTATCCTATTGCATATCGTTGAATAGCTGAAAAGTTGTACCATGTTTTTGGAATGTTCTGCCGATAAAGTACTTCCGTGTTTTTTTTTTGCAGAAATCTACTATTTTAGTCAAATAACCTGCTCAAAAAAGTAGAAAATTGTAATTTTCAAAATTGTAACGATTTGTAAAAATATTAAAGATAATTGTCATTTTATTGTTGATTATTATGTACTGAAGTAGAAGCAGATAAATGTAAATAATTCATACATTTTTTTTTAATAAAATTTTCAAACTTAACCGCTAAAAAATATTTAATATCAAATTACTTACTCGAAAGTGGTTGACATTTGCATAGGGGTCACCAGGGGTAATTTTGTTGCAAATGACCTCTCCTACATCCCCTTAATGGATTGCCGACATATAACCAATAACCCTGTATATATGTGTCTAATGTGTACGTGTTTAAGTTAGGATTATAAAGGTAAAATTTGTGAGTTTGTATTAATCTTCGGAACTCCTGATCCGATTCCGAAAATTCTTTCACTGACGGGAAGCTACAGTATTGCCGAGTGTCATGGGATATATTTTATGCCAAAACAAGAAACTTCACACGGACGAAATTGTGGGCAGAAACTAGTAATTTATAATATCACACTACGGTATAGATGTATGAGGAACAGGGCGTAACGCTCACTCATACTCTATAGAAAAGCGAGGATCCTCCGACTAGACGGGTGTGTGTTGTGTCTGGTGGGCAAATGCCCAACGTTTCATGTCGGGACGTAGTATATACGCTAGTTGCGCGGTAAACTCTGCTTGTGCGATGCAGGATTTTGCGTGACGTCAGTGTGACGCGTAGCTCGCATGTGGCGTTGTAGATGCCGCTACATCGGCACACAAATGACTAAATTATTAATGTCAATACTATTAACCATATAATGTGGGAAAGGACAAAAATAATATTATATTACAATTAATTAAGCAGGGCGTAAATGTTTGCATGGCTCTTCACAACCGTTCCAAACGCTTCCGTGCCGAATCGTACATTAATCATTTTTATCAAAAGAGTCCTCTAAAGGCTGTTCACAAAACCAAAACCTGAATATGTTTGTCAGCATAACATAACATCACGCCTGTATTCCCCGAAGGGTTAGGCAGAGGTGTACCTATAGCACACCCACATTTCGCCAGTTATGTTTTAAGATCCATGTAATAGGGGGCGAGCCTATTGCCATCAACTGGGCATAAATCCAGACTCCGGGCTGTTACCGAGATAACCGAGATAACACTTTACCCGACCCGGGAATCGAACCCAGGACCTCATGCTCAGCAGTAGCGCTTGCGACCACTAGACCAACGACGCAGTCCCTTACACGACAACGATGCAGTATGTTTGTCAGCTTAAATCAAATAGACGACCACCATTCCTCAGACAGCTATCAGCTGTCGCGGGCTAGGCAATACGGTGATTAAAAATGTGACATTTTCGATACGCTATTGCTATACAGAAATGCCTTTCTGAATTCGGCAAGTACATATGTATAGGGAAATTCAGAACCAGCGGGGTAATTGCATAACATACTAACACTAGGAATAGCTTTCATTTTGACAGTTCAACAACATTCAATGCGTTATTTACGTTGTTGAGCAGACGAATTTTTCGAACATATAAAGCAATGGACTAGCAATATAGGCTTCAAAATTATTCAGATTGTGATAGATAGTATGTTCCAACGCTCGTTAATCGCCAGTTACTAGGTACAGGAAAACTAAGGTCTGTAATATACAGGCTGGATTTTTGAGATGGGGCAGCAAGGGCAGCTTAAGTTGTGGTCTCATTTCCTACGAAATGTATGTGAAAAGATTTTTGCGATTTCTGACTTTTCTAGTACTCAAACCTCAGTTGGCCCAATAGAGGTTTTTGATCCTTAATTCCTTATATGAAACAATATCGAATGGCATTTTTTTTTTTTGTGAAAATTGCCCATTTTTCTGCTGACTGTACATTTTATTCAAAATCTGTGCATGCAAATCAAAATTTCCCAAAATGAAAGTCTCCTAAGACCGTTTTCCTGTAGCAACGGTTAAGGTATTGCTGCCCCATCTCAAAAATCCACCCTGCATATAGGAAATAGTATGAAATTCTGAACGTTCTGGCTTCAGTTTCAGACACTTGCTGAGTTCAGAAAGGCATTCCTAACGTTTACGCCCGACCTTACAATTTACGTATATGTAGTTACGATATAAGTTATGCGCCTGCGCAAGTTGTTTCGGAATTTAAATTTACTTTTAAGTTCGGATATTATTTTATAAGAATAGATTAGCGCTTGCGCTGAAATCCATCTTAAAATCGACTTCTATTTTAATTTGAAGTTAATAAAATAAATCACAGTATAAATTAATCTTGGTTGTGTTCATTTTAATAATTATTTAATTTTTGAATTTACAAATTATCATTCATTCCATTTTTGGGTTTCCGTACACAAATGGCAAAAACGAATTAATAAATTCGTCCTGTCACACAGCCATTTCACTCGGAGACTGCATTATATCGTTGAAAATTGGAAAGAAGCTGTATTTTGAAACGAAAAAGAAACGCTGGGAGGGTACGCCCTAGGAAGACATATTATAGTGACCTTATTGGTGATGTTCTTCAGAAAGGTCAGGTACGTAGTATTCACAATCGGCGTGCGTGTATGACCAGATGTATGAACGTAAACGAGGCAAAAGGAGTATGTATAAGGATCGTAGCAGGTGGCGTTCTGTAGTTTCTGCCTACCCTCATGGGAAGAAGGCGTGAGTTTATGTATATATGTATAAGTTGTATTCTGTGCACTACTAAACAACGGTGTAAATAATTAGGGGTAGCACTCCCCATGCATATAACTGACGGATGAAAATGATGGATCCCATAGTTAAAAAGATTATGATTATAAAAGATATTTCTTAGTGACTTTAATATTTTCTGTTACAACCGCAGAAACAACTTTGTTTCATAGTTCTTTCGGTCGGTAGAATCAGTATTTTGCATGCGTAAATTAAATATTCATTCAAACTACGGAATCGTTCACTGTGCGTGAACACCAAGCAAGCAACAAGCAGCAAGGCTTTGTGTCCCAAAATAATTGATATTTCATTGTTGCTGCGATATAAGAATTTATGAACAATTTATCTGAATCTTACTTATTATTTATTTTAAAGTTTTACGTCACAGACGTTTTATATACATTTTTTTTTTACTTAAAAAAGAAATGACTTCTTTTTTTATTTCTGTGCTTTTCGAATATGTGTAAAATTAGATCTCATTCAAATTAAGACCTTATATACATCATCCCTGTTACGAAAATCGCCCTAACACACAATAGCGTTAAGATATATATATGCTAATCACTGCTAATGGACAGATCTATTGGTATTTAAGGCAGATACCCATAGATCTTTGCCCATTCTCCTTATAAGGCATCTATTCATATGAATCATCATCAGTGATCGGAGTAGGTAGATTGAACTGGGGTCATTGATCCGAAACGTATATATTACTATGGACATTCCTCCGGAATTGGTGGATTATTAAAAAAAAACCGGAACTTATGTAGGAATTGTATTCTGCCAGAGTGGAAGGAGTCATTTGATGATTTGCCATCCTCAAAAAAAAGGTAGGAATTGTAATAAAATGAGCAATTTTATTCTTTATTATTCTTCCTATTTTTTTTTTGTCACGATTTGACAAAACCCAACGACCAATCAGAACAAAGGATCATGGGTGGTACAATAACCGGTTATCAGAACAATGCGTACGCCCGCCGAAATCTGAATCCGGAAATACCGGAATTACTTTCCGGAAAAATGGCTTATCCATGTTATTCTTTCTGTGTGCATTTATGATACAAGTACTAAAAATCAATCTACCTACTCCGATCACTGATCATCATACTTAATAAGTCCATAATAATAACTTGTACGGCGTAACACCAATTTGTATAAAACTGCCTGCCAAAGTAAATATGCCTATTTTAAACAAACCTTGTGCCAATATGGTCGTAAATATAAAAATATTGCAATAAAAATGTTCTAAACTGTAAGTGATGGTAAATAAGTCGAGTTTTAGTAATAATTAAATTTATATCAAATTATGTAACAGTATTTTATCTTCCATATTTTGTCGTCTATTAAATAAATATTCAATATTTTTATCTTTATATTCAAATTATTCAATTAAGTTAGCTAAGTATGATAGAAATAGTATGATAGCATGTGCTCTGTGGAATAGCAAATAAACAATGTATTTCAGGCCTTATTTAAAAACAGTAGACCTGTTGAAAATGTGAGAATATGCAAAAATTACATTTAATAAATACCAATGAATTTAAATGAATTGTGTGGAAATAATAAAATTGTGTAATACTTAATTTATTTTTATATAAGAATAGCACTATAAGTATTAGACAAAATACGTGAAATCATTGAGATATTTAATAAATCGTTTTACGTTGTTATTTTTGACCACTTATTTATACCTAGTAGACACGGATGGACGTTGTAGTGGCGACCCTCGGGGAGGCCTGACTCCGCATTGATCGTCTTTCAGCTGAAATTAACCTAGGTAATGGTAACAGGTAATACGGGCTGGTGTCCGCAACTCCACGTCAATGAGCGTATTTTGCGTACGGGTGGGAAAATCGATTATTCGATCCACCCCAGCTCCTCGAGTAAGGCCAGCAACGCCTTGATGTTACTGACAATCTCACGTAGGGTACCTGGGTTACCGAAGTACTTTGACCTGTACGTGGCGACCACCGGGCAGTTTAGAAGCACATGAGCTGCTGTTTCGTAGTCCTCCATGCAGGCCTTGCACAGCGGAATGTCTGTGACTCCTATGACAAAGAGGTGTTTATTAAATGATCCTTGGCCAGTACAGCTGCTATAACTACGCAGCTATTGTTTAGTTTGTCGGAGAATCTGTTTCGTGAGGCGGGTATCAAATTGTAGGGAGGGATTCCTTAGCCTTAAATTTGATTTATTTTTTTACCACAGCGCTGATGCCTCTGTTGGATTGGAGCATTATCGATCGATAAAATATCACTATATTTATGTTGCTGGCAAAATAATCGAGCTCGCTTCGCTCGTTCTTGCACCCTAGCGACTCTTAATTCTTAAAACATTTCTGTATAAGTCGATGTAAGTAAAATATCTTTTTAAAAACCAGCTTTTATTGAATTAAAAAGAACTAAATAAAACTTACGTTAACATAAAACTTTAATATTTTCTTAAAAGCTTGCGGCTTATCGTAGAGCGGAAGGACGTTCACGCCTCAAGCTTTTAAGAAAATATTAAAGTTTTATGTTACCTAACGTAAGTTTTATTTAGTTCTTTTAGTTCAATAAAAGCTTGTTATTAAAAAGTTTTTTTTACTTACATTTTATTTTGTACTTTTTAGCATTAGAATTTCTTTAAATATCCGTTGTATAACCTTCTCTTGAAAGGTACTTGTAAAGACAAATCCAAAGAACACAAACGCGCCTTTACACAAGTCATGGTGTGAAGCCATCCGAGTTGCACTATCCAAGTCATGCCACACTTTAGAAAGGGCTATCATCATAATTTAATGAATATTTATACAGGGTTAGTTTTCAAAGACCAGCCAAATTTAAGGATGTGGTACAGACCATCAAACTGAACAACTCTCTCCATGGGACCAATATCATCATCGCGAAAAATTTATAAACTGTCCCATAAAAAACTTCAATACCTACTTGACCTAAATGTATGGGACCGCTGATTTTTTTTTCGTGATTACGATTTTGATCCCAAGGAGAAAATTGTTCAGTACGCTGGTCTGTACCACACCCTTAAATTTGGCTGGTCTTTGAAAACTAACCCTGTATAACATTTTGTATCTCTGCTGTTGACTGTTGAGGAGTTCCCTCGACTGGAGCCAATCCTGGGTGCATCAGCCAGGTCATGGTGGACTTTAGAAGGAATTACCATAATTAAATGCGTATATTAAATGTCGTTTCTGCACCGTGGACCGTTAAGGAGATCCTTCGTCTGGAGCCAATCCTGGGTGTAGAATCACAGGTCATGCAACATAAAAATGCATTTTCATCCAAAACAAGCGTGTATACCAAATTTCATCTCAATCAGTTGAAGATAAGATTTAAAATTCAGTAGCAAGATTCCACCAGGACAAACATACATACATTGCAAATTAAATAAAAGCTTGTAAAAAATCTAACTTAATTCAGGCAGAGTGGTAAACTTTTCGCGCTCACGTCGCTCGCTCGTGCATTTTTGGTTTTCTTAGCTTTTCTGCATAAGTCGAGTCTCGTGATCTTAGCAATCAAAAGTCATGACAAGACGACCAGATTAATTAAGTAACTATGACAAGGCCATCAATTTTTGGATCGGATTTGAAAAAATATTTTTGTATTTGATAGCCCAATTCTTGAGGAAGGTTTCTTAATATCACGCTACGACCATAAGACGCCGAGCAAAAAAATAAAAATAAAGAATATTAAGCGAAAACGAAGTAATAGTCCAAAGTTGCCCACGCTCACTTGTAAACGTTGCTCCACAAAAAATAACTCCAGTGTGGATGCACCGTGAGAATTACACAAAGTTGGTTCAAGTGTTTTCAGTCCGGGAATTTTGATGTCAAAGATGCAGCCCGCTCTGGTCGCTCTGTTACGGATAAAACGACGCCATTTTTGAAAAAGTGGAGCAAGATGCGCATACTAGTGGTTACGACATAACTGAAGACTTATGGTTTGACTACAAAACAGTTTTGATCCATTTGAAAAGTCTGGCTATATAAAAAAATACGAAGAAACTTTTAATATATTTACCTACCTACATATGTAGTCTTTGGTCATTTTAGCGACCAACTGCAACGACTCCGTGGCGCAACGGTAGCGCGTCTGACTCCAGATCAGAAGGTTGCGTGTTCAAATCACGTCGGGGTCAAATGTCTCTTTTTGAATTTTTTGTACTCTTTTTTATTGTTTTCATTGGAAAGTACTATTAACCATATTTCACAAAAAAAAATAGTTTTTGAACTGCAATAAAGATTGTTTAGCCTACCGAACGTCCATGTTAACTATTTGAAGTAGACAAAAAACTTGCCTACTTATTGAGTCGCTGCATGTAGTGAGGTACTTATTAATAGACTTGATACCTTCGCGCGTTCTTAGAAAAAGGGTCTCGACAGACGGACAACAAAGTGATCCATCTATATTGTTCCGTTTTTCTTTTCAAAATATTCAAACTTTTTGTTCATTTTTACGATGAAGCGTATGATATGTACGACCATTAAAATCGTCAATACAAGTCTCTAAATTCAAATTACCTCATTGAATGCCTATTACATAAAATCGTGACATTTTTTTTTCAAATTCTGATATACGTACCTACCTATATTATGTTACGGTCGCAAATCATATTTTGATCAACATACAACCTCTACTGACCTGAAAATTGCAAAAAAAACGTAACAAAAAAAAAACGCGTCCTACCCTGGCGCTTAGACAACTTTACCAGCAAAATCAATGTTGAGCAGGTTCGGAAAATTTAATTGTATACCGTAGCATTATAATTTCTGTGTCACGTATTTTTGCTGAATATGTGATACAGTGAATGTAAACATATAAATAAAACCACAAAATAATTTCATCTCAATTATATTAATTTAATTAATAAGAGAACATAGACAGCATTCGCTGTAAGGTAGGTACAACCATAGACGGAGTCCCATACATTAGGGAACCAACCGTAACACTTGTAATACTAGATAATTATCGGATTAGAGCAATGACATTACAAATAGACTGGAAACATATCAGTGACAAAAAGAAAATAAAATAATCTTTCTTCTTTGTCTTTATTAGGTGGAACTGAAGATTACATATTCGTTGCCAAGATATCCACATTTTTATTATAAGAAAATGTCTTTGGCATAGTTATAATAATAAACCGCGTAATTCTCATGAGATGACGATCGGCAACTAATATGTAGTGTGTTGATTTGTTTCATGATTTTACGTCATTTTATAATCTCTTAATTGAAGGCTGACATATTTTTTGTTGAGACAACATTAAAGAAATACATATAGATTTATTTTCTAGCTACACTTAAAGTTACAAATCTCCAAGTTGTTAATTTTGATCTTAATAAAGGCCATGCTACAAATCAACACACATTATACCCACTAGAATTTAAAAAAAAAAAACTTGCTCCTCAATATAAAAAGAAAAACAAGTCAAATTTGAGAATTTCCCATTAAACGACCCATAGGCAGAGTTACCAGCACGAACAACAAACCTACAATTCAAATCTTCGAAAAACACCTTCCATCAATTCTGTCCTACGGGCGACTAATCATATTATAGATTTAATATATCACATAAATATATACACAAACAGCAAAGCGTCTGTATTATTCACAGCAAAGTCAAGTTTAATATTTGAAAACTGTTAATACTATTACGTTGTTAAACCAGCAGGTTAGTCTCAAAATCTTTGAATTTTCAAATCGAATTGAAATTGTGACAGATACGAATTCTATTCGATTCAAACTCGAAAATGGTGGGAATAATCCATCAAATTATAATAGTAGCTAGTACATCCATTAATCTTAAAATTGCAATAACTTGCACATTGCTAGATCTTCCATCGCTAATTCATTTTTATAGCCTAATTCTTCTAAGAACATTAAATTGGTTGCAGGACACTGAACGAGACACAACAGAAGTTTTATTGTTATTACGTCTAGGGGCGTTTAGTGTCCCGCAACGTGTAAAATGGGAAGCCAGAAATCTAAAAAAAATGTTAGCTATAATTCTGTCCACCCCTGGCGCTTGATGTATTGTACAGACCTTTTACAAGTACTTAAAAACCAAAGCTGCAACATATCTATAAAGTCTATTGTTAGGAATCTCTATAAAGTAGTAATTTATGAAGAATACTATCTAGTTAGAACATTAAATTTACATAAATCTATCTAAAAGTAAGAGAAAACACGGACACACGGTTATTTTAATGATTGCACTAAGATTTACACGCAGTTTCTGAAATGTGACAAACAAGCTGCCAAATCTCTTTGCAAATGCTGTGATTGGTTGAACGGAATGACGGCAGCCAATCACATCACTGGACATGAGATGTTGCTACCGGAAACCGGATGTGAATGATTATATAGTTAATCGGTTGAAGGACAGTAAACGAGACACAATACAAGTTTTATTATTATTACGTCTAGAGGCGTTTAGTATTTCGCAGTTTTAACTAGTTAGGAACTAAATTATGATAATCTTAAAGTTAAAATGGGGACATAGAGTTAGGTGCGTATTATTGCCACGTGGTCCCGGCAAAGAAAAGACTTCGGAAGTCATCCCGTGGCATTGTATAGAGCCTAGAAATACAGCATGTATTAGAAGGGTGTGGCCATATTTAAGGGTGGGGACGGGGGGTGAGACCACGATACTGAACAACTTTCTCCATAGTACCAACATCGTAATCGCGAAAAAAAAATTGAAGTGTTGTATGAGCTAGTGATTTTTTAGCGATTACGATGTTGGTCCCTTGTTCACTTTGATGATCTGCACCCCACCCTTAAATATGACGACATCTTTCTGATACATGCTGCGGAAGTATAACTATTGAATTCGATTGGTATTTTTTTTTCAGAATCAGCCGATAATATAAGCTAGGTAATAATAATGATAATGAAAGTATTAAAGTACAGTATTTCTCGCAGAGTCTATAAACTAGTCTAGGAATCTAGTTAACAAGAATGCCTAGATAGTGCACGTACGTACTTAAACCCAGTCACTATTTCAGTGGCCTAGTGCAATCTTCAAAAACATTATAAATAATTTCAAGCTGATTGCTCGCTGTGCTATTATCCCGAGTAGCATTAATATTCATGAAAAATTCTGTCAAAATATGTCTTGATCTCTGTTTTCTGGTGTTCTTTATTTTTAAGAGCGTAAAAAGAAGGCCCGCGGAGCAATTGTAATGCTTATTAAATTGAATACACAATGGTTTGAAGCAATAATGTTAGAGTTTTTTTATATTGCCTCAACACATTCTAAAAGTTTATGTGATCTAAAGTTGTCAATTATTAATTACTATGTTAATTTGCAAAACTATGTTAATCTAAAAATATTTTTATGGGAAATGGTTTAGCACTTCTGGTTTCTGAAAACCTTACCATTTCTTTTTTACCGAAATATTTTCTCAACTTGTGTGGTGGGTACTTTTGCTAGTAGATTTGAAAATAGAATAGAAATTGATAAGGCTTTCTGAATCCGGAAGTCGGTGTTTCTAACTCTATGGATCGGGTCATATTTTGATTTAAATACCATTCAAAATCGTGTACACATTATTTTATTTTCATAACATACATTATTGGGACCCCTTTATTCATAAAAAAGATCAATGTCTGACATGCATTTTACGAAATCCTGCGTATATTACATTTTTATCTCAAAATGCTTGACACATCTCCTCCATAAAGTCCAAGATTTATTTAGCAAGTAAAGAAAAAAAGAAATAGTTACATTATTTATTATTTCAGTTTTACAATCATAATTTACTACTACGAATAAAGGGATCAATCAATGCAATTTATAATCTATGTTAGATCTATAATAATCAATCATTGGTTAGTAATTCAAAACACATAATATTTAAAAGAAAATCACAGTGATTACAACTAGATTGTCTTTGTGCCAAATTAACACTATCTGATAACACTGTTGGTTTTATTGATACCACTAGGGTTGGGCAAAACGGGCCATATTCGGACAAGTTGAGATATGTATGTGAAATATCTCGTGGGCATAGGTTGCCTGTGGATTAATAATATTGGCAGGGTTATGCACAATCAATTTTTTTTTAGATCGTATCGGATTTTATTCGACTTGGTTTCACGTTGACACTTACTTGAATCGAATTCGATTCGATGCACGAATTCGAGATTTTGCGATCTTGTGACCATTTATTATTCCACAGCCGATTTTGTTTTCGTTTTTTCTTTCCCAAGTAAATCATTTGTAATGATATGATATCGAAAATCAAACTCAGATTTATATTTTCCAAGTTGTGAATAGTTGCCAATTTATCTTTAAGTTATTGAGCTTTTCCCTAGTGTCTGTACCAGTGACAAGTATGCCAGTAAGCACGCATATAACAAACTCTTAACATGTGGTGATGATGAATGATGGAAGAGAAATATAGTCACAGCTCAACATTGCCATCAATCTCGCTAGTTGGTGAGCCACTCCCTATTGAAACGACAAGATTCTGCAACAGTGGCAAGCTAGCCACGTGGTGGTAACGTGTTAAATTGACGAGGCGTACGTCAGTACAGCTCAAAATACCAGCGAGTTGTTGAGCTATTCCCTAGAGTAGCGAGTGTTATTGACGAGCGTCTGTAGCAGTGACAGGTCGGCGAGAATACGCGCGTATCACAAGTTCTGCCATGTTGTGGTGACGAGAACGTTGGTGTCGAGGGCGCGCGCGATTCGTTCGTGTAAGCCGTGTGATAGCCATTGCATGCGGAGTGTTGAGTAGCGCGATGGACACAGGTGGAGCGGGTTACCGCGGCGGAGACCCTGAGGAAACAAACGAACAGTTATTTTAGGTATTAATTTGACCCAGTCGGGAGTGCGGCGAATGTAAAAGTATCTCCGACTCATGGTAGTAGAAGGAACAGTGGGTTTCAAGTCGGTAGGAGGCCGATATAACCCTCCGTTCTGCCCAGACGGAGGGTTATCCATGAGGATTACATGCAAGATGGTAAAAGTTGTAAAAGGAGCAAAAGGAGTATGTAGGGATCGTAGCAGGTGGCGTTCTGTAGTTTCTGCCTACCCCCATGGGAAGATGGCGTGATTTTATGTATGTATGTATGTGTATGGTAAAAGTTGTCTAACCATGGCAGTGGTTAAATTCTGGAAGCTCGCCATATAAGAAGCAATCCAAACTCACTAATTAAATGCAAAAGTCTGTCTATCTGTCTGTCACAATTTCATGCCTTGACGGCGGAACGGATTTGAATGAAGGGATTCAATTCATTTTGGACTAAATTATGAAAGAGCCACACAAAAAAGTTACATTGGTTCCGTTAGAATGTATTTTCACATTTAGCACTTTCAAATTTAGCCCTATTTATGGACGGTGAACGATGACCATAACCCGGGTTAGCACATAGGCTTTTTATCCAGGTGGTAAATTCCCGTGGGATAATTTCCGAGCTCCACGCATGCGTAGCCGCGGGCTAAAGCTACTAGCTTAAGAGATTTTTTAGGAGATAAAGTTCCTGTGAAGACTCACCTGATCAGTCTCCCCATAAGAGTCGAGATAAGGCGCAGGCAGCTTCGCTCCTCGCGCGGGGGCCGCCAGTAGTAACAGCTCACAGTCCCGCACTCGCATGAACACGCCGGCGCCTCCGCCGCACGACACACAGTGCGCTACGACTGCACCCACGCGCTGGACCTCACTGCCGCGACTCGTCTGATGAAAGAACAGTAAAAAATGTGATAAAGTCTCTGCGGTTTGCCGCAGGTTTTGTTGTAACAAAAGTCGACTTGGTTAAATGTTAACTATACCAAGGGTGCTATTATTTTTCATGCTACGAACCGCCAGGCGCGGATACAGGGGGGAGCAACAGGTGCAGACTGAGTTTAAATCTCTAAATTAGACATAATCATAGTCTTATTACCTGTATTTTTACTTTGTATACTATGTACTAAGATATACCTATGTACATAAGCCTAGTCATCCTCGAAAAGAGGGTGGAGCCATTGTTGAATTTAGGAAAGATAGGTGCCGTAGGTTTATTTTTAAAGGTTTTCACGGCTGGATAACCCCCGCCCCCTTCAGAGAGACACATCCCCCCCCCCCCCCTTGAGAAAAAAAACTAGAATCGCGTCTGCGAACCGCAAGACAAGTATAAAGAGTTTTTCAATTATATAGTTTAGGAGTAAGGGATTACTGTTATTAGTTTGCAGACGACGATGCCGATGCGAAATGAGGTTGAAATCGAAACCCAAGACAGTGCCGATCAAAAATTATGAATTAATCCTCATGGGACTATAGGCCAGTTCCTCGAACGAAAATTATCACATATTTAATGTGACAAATATTGTCAAGCGCGCGAAAACTGCTGTGATTGGTTGAATGATTTATCAATGGCCAATCAGAAGTTTTCGTTCGAGAAACTGGCCCTATGTCTTCCGTAGTTTACAAGGGTGGTACCGAAAATTCTATCATAATAAATGATGGCGGTGATATCAATTTTACAAATACAATTTTGTTTAGGGATGTAAATCCCCAGAAAAAAAATGGTCCGCCATCTTTTATTCTAACGAAAATACTGTCAGATCCAAGATGGCGAAATGAAAATAGTCAAAATCCGTATGACGAGCGTATATATCGCCGTTATACAGCGAAAACCAATTATGTATAAAAACGTATAACAAATTTACATGTAACATATTCCGATCTGTCACCCTGCTTTGTCCCCTTAGGGGGACAGTTCGAACTTTATTCACAAATACCTGTCCCCCGATCACTGATAGGGGGACAGATAGTAGTGAATAAAGTTAAATAAAGGACAGAAACTTTTTTTTCCGTTCTGATCCCATAAGGGGAGAAAACGGGGAGACAGATCGGAATATTCCAAATGTAGTAAGATAAAAAACAAAATTGATATAAATAACTCACCTTTGGTATATCAGCTTGACAGCAATAACTCTGGGAGCACAAAATCTGTCCACACACCAGACACATAGTAGGCTTCTTACTATCCTCCCGTTCCGAATTAGGACACGAGAACTCCGAAACCAAATTCATCAGTTCCGAAAAATCATCAGGCAAATTGATGAGTGTCGGTGGTTCCTTGGGCTCAGTCACCACATGGGTCGGTATCTCACCACTGAACCATTCCGTTGACAGTCCCACCCATTCGGCAATCTTCTTTTTAGCGAACGGAGTATCTACTAATTCCTTGAAAGTCATTGGCATGCCTAAGTACCCGCACGTACTCGTCCACGTATCTCCATTGACAACTGCCAGTTCTGAAGGCGAACTAATGTCACTCAAAAAGTGGAAGAACAAGCAACAGCAACGGAGGAAAGTGTGGCATTGATTTTGGATTTTCTGCCAAACTTCTATCGGGTTCAAATTATCTTCTAGCACCCCTTTGCGCAGTTCCTTCAAGAATGGTAGAAGGTTTTCTATGTCAGGGTTTTTAAAGTCTTCCTGTCCTTCCATAGGCTCGCTCTTGCATGTGGATACATCCGTGACCAGTAAGGCTCTAGCAAGGGTGGCTCTAAAACATTGTAGAGTGATCTGTTTCGCTAGATTCGTCGGTCTAGCTGGAGTTGAGACTTTGCAGAATAACGCTGGAGCTGATAGTACTAAGGAGACAAGAGTTCCAAATGGTTCATGAGTTAATGGCGACGTACTTTCAAGGGTATTTAAAGTACTTAAGGCGTGGTGTGAAAGGTGTTTGGGCGTCGCCCATACGGCTGGTAGGGATGCCGATAATCGGATCAGCGCTTGTAACGTGTCCCTATGTCTGGCGGGCAGGTCTCCTAATAACGGCCGTTTTTCTGCTTGTAATACAGCGTTGGTACTGAAGATTGTGTAGGATGTGGCCCGGTAGAGGGCGGCACTAGATACCATGCCCCCATATTCGGTGATTGGAAGAATCTGTGGATGAAATAGGATCATGAATAAAGGTAAAATATAACGATTGGGTGCTAATATTACAAAGTGGTAAAATTTGTTTGTTTGTATGTAGGGGTTACTTTCTAAAGTCGGATTTCAAAAATTCTTTACGCATTTGATTGCCCAATTCTTGAGGAAGGCTATTTAACATCAAGCTATGGCCCTTAAGAGACGAACAAAAAGTAATAAAATCAGAAAGAACGATAAGCGAAAACGAAGTGAAAGCGCGGGCAGGCAATCAGATTCGACGGGGTGCGTCGGGGGAACCAGAATTTCACGCAGATGACGTTGCGGCCAGAAGCTAGTTCGAAATAAAAAGAAAAATAAGCGTTATTTTGACCAGTGTTACCTAGGTGTTTAATGAAAAGAAAATAAAAGACTAATGGTCTATTACAGTAGCTGCTGATAAGTTCTAGTTAACTAATCTGGCTGATAATCTAATATATAAAATTCTCGTGTCACAGTGTTTCCTCCGAAACGGCTTGACCGATTTTTATGATTTTTTTTGTGTATATTTGGTAGGTCTGAGAATAGGTCGTATAGTATATTTCATACCACTGCGGGTGAACCCGCGGGGCGCAGCTAGTTTCATATAAAATCTATTCTAGCACCATTTTGAACATTATGAGATAGGCTCTGAATATGTGGCACAGGACGAAATTTTAATTTCCGGTCAGTTCTAGAAAGACTTGAAGGATTAATTTTTAGACCAAGTTGAGAATACATGCACAAAAACTTTTACAAAAATTTAACATACTCTAAAATATTTGACAAACAAGTCAAACTTAATTTAACACGGAAGAAGAGTTCTTTTAACTATCAGTTGGTTAATCAATAACAAAGTTATTTAATCATACTCACATTAGCAAAATCCTCAATCAACGCCTTAGTCATATCATTATAAGGCGGAATCTCCCCTTCAAAGTGTACCAAGAAGTCCTGCTTCAACAAATTCTCAGCATGAGTAGAGACATACACTTCCGTTTCATCAGCCGACTCGCCATCCTCCATATCGGAGGACATTGCTCCCACACTCCTTGCTCTAGCCTGGCAATGCATTTCTTCACAGAACTCCGTACATATATGCAGAGCTTCTGAGCTAACTTGGTGTTTTAACTTGAGGATCATGTTCACGGATTCGTTGTATGTTTCTTCTGTTAGGGGAGGCGGGGTGCCTGAAGGCATGGAAGGCGCGGAGAGAAGGGGAAGCGCGGTATTGCAAAGGCGTTCGCATAAGGGACAGAGGTATTCTTTCTTTTCGACGTCGAAAGCAGCTGGTTGGCGGCCGCGGTACGGTCTGTGGAATAGAGATTTGGTTATAAAATTATTTAACTGAGATACAATTTTTCGTCTACGGTTAGGGGTTAAAATATCTACGGTTTAGAGCGAGTTCTTTTTTTTTAAATCGGTAATTGTTCCGATATTTTAAAACAAAATTAATATTAAGCTTCCCAGCTTTTAAAAGAACAAAAAAAGAAGAAATATTCCAGAGATTTTTTATAAAACTGTCTCAAACGGCAAGTTTATCCATAATCGTCCACAGAAAATATATTATTATTAAAGAAGAAAAAAAACGAATGTTACTCAAAATAAAGACCAGGATTAGTTTATTTGCCAGAAATAGTGTAACATTTCAATTTCTTTCCTGTCTCCCTGCCTTTCAAGGCCATATTTGAGTCAACTCACCTCCTGTTCTCCTTATCCTGCACATTGTCCACATAGTTCCTCCAGCAGGCCGCGTGTAGCGCGTGTCCACAGCTGGACACGTGCGGCTGGAGCCCTAGGCCTGCGGGCAGCCAGCTGGAGCGCCATTGCTCCGGTATTCGGCCGCAGCCCCCGCGACGGAGACGGTTTAGTACGCTCGATTGTTGCACGAACGCGACTAGGACTAGAGGTTCGGTTCTAATGTCTACGCGAGCCTGGGGGGAGATAATTTCGAGATAGTTAAAGACGGCATAATTTTTAGGGCAAAGGTAGCCAAGACGACAGACTGCAGGTCCTGAGAATGAGCCGAGCGGAATCACCAAATCAAAGTGGTGGGTATGATGCATCCTCCAAACTTTTGATTACCAATCAACACACATGAGCATAATGTTTAAATTCCACTTCGTGCCATTTTCAGTACAAAAGGCGCAGGATTCAAAGTTGCAGCATAGACATTGCCGATCGTCCTACCAGAAACCCGCGACAATCCAGTCATATAGCAAGTGTTTTCTGGTTTCGACAACTAATACAAAAATTCACAAAATCATATGGAAAAGCAGAACCTAACAATACATTACTTGTTTATATGATAATTCACAGGAAAGATTTAAGTTTAGCCGAAGTCAAGATAAATACCTCTTCCTGGCACATGATACAGACGCGCGGTGGTTCGGGCACTCCTCCGCCCCACACTCCTAGAGCAGCGCCGCAGTACAACGGCCGTAACTCTTCTTCTTCCGCCGTTACCTGTTTATAATAAATAAGTTATAATAATAGTTCTCCTGACCGAATTTCGGCCATACAACATTCAGGAAGATTTTAGTACACAATATATTAGGTTGCTGTTAATTAAACTAATTGAGTTACCTTGTTTCAAATCGAAGAGGACGGAGTTGATCGATTATTTTGTACGCAAATGTATTTGATTGACTTTTTTTAAATGATTTGGTTGAAAGTAGTATTTTTGTTGTTTAATTAAAACGAAGTTTAATTTATGTCGTATCTCTTCAAAGTGAGAGTGAACAGGCCTCTTCTGGGTAAGCTCACTCCATCGTCGACTTTGTCTCTGTCATCTCTGACCTAGACTAGAGTCAAGAGCAAACCCATCTAAAATAATAAAATAAATACTGACGTCCCTGTATAAGATGCATGATTCCTTTTGTGGCATGTTTGAGCTGATAACTGGGTCAGTATCTTAGTTAAAACTTACTTATTACTTATTCAAAATCGTATTGAAATCGGTCCACCCATTTAGGAGTTAGGATGCCACAAACGGAGGTTTAAAAATAAGCACAATGTAGATTGACAAAAGCTGCATTCAGCTTCGCCAGTTTATCTTATAACGCCAATGATGGAAATAAATAGAACAGTGCACGCACTGCACATTGTTTTTAACTTATTTACAAAGAAAGAAAACCAGGAGATACTCAGCGACTGTTCTCCAGATGTCTACCTTTTGGGAGCGGCTCAAGTAAATGACTTAAGAAAACTCGATGTTAACCTACTTTCATTTAAAGTTTTCACTGATACTTCAAGACTTGAATATTTTATTTGAATCGATAATAGATATAAGAAATAACTAAAAATAATTAAGTTTTAATGAAGGTAAAAGAAAGCAAACACAAAAAATATGCATCTAAGACCTAAAAAAGAGACATTTGACCCCGACGTGATTTGAACACGCAACCTTCTGATCTGGAGTCAGACGCGCTACCGTTGCGCCACGGAGTCGTTGTTATAAATGCTAAAATTAACGCTCAGTCTCCAAGAATTTAACAGGCAAAGTGAAGTCTGGAAGAAAATATAACATGCTATGCTGACCCTAAATAAATCGGGACATGAGCAGGACAACGTTTATTCAATAAGTTGTTTGTCAAAATTATACTAACCTGTACAATACTTAATTATATTTTATTACTCGTTTATTTACGCTTATTTATAAGTATAAAAATTATGTAAGTATTTGGTATGTTGAAACTGTTTGTTACTTATCCTTCACTTATTTCTAAAGGTTGATTAGAAAACCAGCGTCAGAAAGCATCTGTCTGGCAATAATATTAATATGGACGGGGCATGGATGGCGCAGCCGTGGGACACATCGTGGTTATTAAAACATTAATTTCACTTTTTTTATTGGTATTTTGTGTTTTACGAATTGTTGCCAAATTAATGTTATTCTTTCTTTATTTTTAATGTTGTTTCAAAGTTTGATGAATATTATTATTGATCGATATTTTTTCATGACAGAAATAACAGACCTCACTGAATCTAAGGATAAACAAAGTGTCAAATTAAAGTCCTCTTCCTCTGTCCTATGTTGCTGTGCCGGACATGAACCCTGTCAGGCACAGCAACATGATCATAATCATGTCTATGTAAACCTTGCACCTAAGTTCACATTGTAGGACGCAATCAATATATTGATTATTGAACTATGCCAAGTGAAAATTGATTTTTCATTAGAACCTACCAAATTTATGTCTTTTGAAACTCGGTTTAAAACAAAACATGACTGCAAAAATAGGATACATTTTTTATATATTTTAGTGACGTATGTATGTAAGTATATTCTCATATTGTATGTTTATATTTAAATTAGAAATTGGTTTTAGATTTTATGTATTTTGTTTTCCCTTTACACACGCTGTCTTCATCTCTTTTAATATACTCTCCTATCGCAGCTATGCTGGAAGAGATTTCTTTAGAAATAAGCATCTCCTTCGTACGTATTTTTCGGTTCCGTTCTTCCTGTCTGTTTATATTTGTGTACATAAATGGTTAAATAAAAATAAAAATAAACCTCAGTAGTGGTTTCCTTGAACAGCGTAGCGTTGTTAGATATAAAGTTATTCATCTGCGTCTTCATCTGAGCCATCAGTTTGGCGCGACGTTCTGCCGCTAGCTTCGCACGCCTAGATTTTTCCGCTTCTGCGAAACAATATTTGTACTTATCATGTTTCTGTTTTTATCAAATCATAAATAATGGTTGTAATTCCTGTTTTAAAAGGCCGTAGCCATTTTATTTTCGTTGCCTCGCGGATATATCTTCATGAAATAACATAAATTCGCGATTTTGGAAACATTTACGGCAAGTGATATAGCTTCATCAAATACTAACATATTGTAAAACGCAGTTTTTCTGGCAGCCTGTCCGTTAATGCGCTTATAACTCTAGTGCCAACCATACAATTTGCGTGATTTCTTTACAAATTGATAGACATGTTCTCTGGCTACGTTTTGGTGTAATATTTAGTTACAGCTACCGTTAAACGAGGTGAATCGGGACGAAACTTTAAAAGGGATTTTAACATTGAAATAATATAGTCGGTTGCCAAAAAGGATTTTTACGTGTTTACTGTATTAAAATTAGCGATTAAGTGCCCTTGTTGGCAACAAACTATATTATATCAACGTTAAAATCAATTTTAAAGTTTCGTCCCGATTCCCCCTGCATTCCTATTCACCCCGTTTGTAGGTAGTTTAATACAAAATATACTACGTACGAGCAGCCTCATCAGAAGCAGGTTTCTCTTCCTGATCAGTCTCCATATTGTCGCCGTCGCCGATTTCGTCAACTTGGCCGAGCAGAGTCCTATAGAAAAAAAATACGAGTATTAGTCGTAGGAAATACGTGTAAACATTTTGGTAGATATTGTTTTTTAGAATGCTGTTCATTGGCAGGAGCCGTATTATGATGTCTTCAAGCCATCAATGTTCTTGTGTGAGAGAGAGATAGAGCTATACAGGAAGATAGCACCATTTTTTTTTTTATAAAAGAACAACATTTGGCAAGACAACAAGTTGGTAAGGGCTGGCTGTGCCGGTCGATCATTATACAGTCTTGTGATGCCAGGCTGACTGATAATAGCTCCCCGTCCGGTAAGGCCCAGGCGCGGGTCGACGGCGCGTTGTGTTCCACGCGCGCCTCACAGAGATGTCAGCATAATTGACGGGGTCCGATAGGGCCGATGCCTGCCGGGGTCGCGGATTGTTCGAGAGTTACCGTGGCCCTGGCGCACAGGCAACTGAAGGAACACGGGTGGGTTTTAGTCAGTAATAGTCTGACACGCCCTTCCGTTCCGCCCAGAGCGGAAGAAGTCATTTGATGATTACCCACCCAAATAAAAAAAAAAAGCCTGACTCATAATATCCCACAGTGCTATTTTACTCATTTCATCTTATTAAACACCCATCTGGCTAGATGCCTGTGTGGATCAACTCTGGGACTGGTGACTAACATCTGCAGTAACGCCAGAAGCCCGCGGCGCTTTCAAAAAACTGTAGGAACTCGAGCTCGTCTCATCGTGTAAACGAGGCTACTTACACCGATAATTATACTCACCATCTGCCTAACCTTTCCCAGTTTAACCGAATGAAGCTGAATACCAATATTTTACATGAAGTGACTCCCTATCTATTCTATCCTCCACAACATCGTTGCTAGGTAACACGCCACCCTTTACTAAGACTGGTTGTCAGTCTTTCGAGCGTCTCACTACCCGTGACAACTGTCAAAGATCTACGAATGACAGCTGTGACTGACGGTTCGGTTTAAACGTATTTTTTTCGAGGCACGGAGGAGTCTCGGTACGCTGGTATATACTCACTTCATCTTATTAAGCACCCATCTGGCTAGATGCCTGTGTGCGTCAACTCTGGGACTGGTGACCAACTTCTGCAGTAGCGCCAGGATGCCGGAGCGCGCGGCGCTTTCGGAAAACTGTAGGAACTCGTAGTGACCGCTTTCTTCGTCGCGTAGAGCGTAGCCCATTAGATGTAAGGCCTGAAACAACGATGACCGCCATTACTTTACGAGACGAAACAATATAAAAGCTTTTTTGTCATAAACTAAGATTAAATTGAATATAAGAAGAGATAACAAACATAATCCAAAAGGTTTACTACAGTCGCTTCAATTATTTTATTCTCTGACATCAACTTTATTACAATGAGAATAAAGATCACTTTGATTTTTCGTGATGCAAAAGCAGCAACCTTATTGCAAAGAAAATATTGATTGATCACTTTTATTTTGACAGAGATGTAAAATAACCGTAAAGGGAAATTTCAAGAAGTATGAAGTCTTTTTTTTTTTAATATGTTTTCCCTTTGGAGAATAGCAGTCCGTTTCAATCGTAGATATGTAACCAGGGTCGTCGGTTACAGTTGAATTTTCTTAAGAAACCGATGGATATTTTTGAATTCAATTGAATTTGATAAACTAACGGTTTGTTTTCTATTAATTAAATTAATTATATTCGAAAACGTCCATCGGTTTCTTACTAAACTTCAACTATATCCAACGACCCTGGTTACTTAAGGGCCATTCAATTATTACGTAAGCAGAATTTAAGTAATTTTTAACCCCCCCCTTTGCTGACAAGGGGGAGGCCCCTTGTCAGCAAAAGTAAGCAAAGCTCTTACCCCCCCCCCCCCCCTCCTATGCTTACGTAAACATTGCTATTTTTTAAAAATCTGTTCTGGTTTATTTATTGTTATTCAAGTGTCTAAAAATAAGGAATTTATAGACTATTTTTATGCACATTTATGTATTTCCCTACTTGAGATCTTTCTAACTTAACCTAACACCGCATGAGCGAGTAAGAAATATCAATTATTTCGGGAAATCCCTGAACATGCTTTTCGCTTTCGAACAAGTAGGGTTGCCATATTTGTTCAAATAAGAATTACAATTTTTTTCAGAAAAATCTGAACATGTTAATAAATATTGCTGACGTAATCACCATCCATTCCGCCCGTCCCCCATGTCATCAAAAATAAGCAAAGCAAAGACCCCCCACCGCCCTTTGGTGCTTAAGTAATACTTAATTTGGTGCTTTTTGATTGCATTGACATTATTTTTATTCTATTGGTTTTGTTCTATTGTGTGTTGCAGTTTAGTTAAATTTTGTTTGATGTAATATGGGTTTTGCTTGAATATTTTTTTTATTTTTTTGTAATGGTCCCTTATCACTTTTGGTGACCGTACATAGACACACCTCGTGGTCAAGAGCTGGCCCAGCCCACAATAAAAAAATATAAGCTAAGTATACCCAATTCGCTTTAGCGTGGCAATAGCGGCCATTATTGACCCACCTACATTTTCTAGCATTCTTTATTTAAAAAACTGAAATAAAGTCCGTTAACGTCATGAATCAATATCAATCGTGATCTTCAACATGTTCCAATAACGATAACCATAAATGATAAATGATTTTATTTCTGTAAGTAGGTTTGAACAAACACTTTTACACGTGAAACATATTTTTAAAACTAGATGAGGTCGGCGTTTCCTACCTGACTACTCTGAGAAGAAAGGCCGACACAAAGTCAGAGGTCAGTGTCTTTTAAAGTCCAGACATAATCTTGGTCAGATCATGTGAAGACCATATAGATTTGTGTCTGAAATGGTCTTTTGAGGAAAAACCACTCAGAATGAGTGGACCTGTCCAGTCAGTGCACGCATTTGTCACTAATCGTGGAGCTCAACAAAACATACATAGGTTATTGTATTGGGTTCCTACGGAGAGATATTAGGGAAAGGGCAATGACCGCTATTACCATATTAAAACGACTCGAGTATAATAGCCAACACATCACTTTCATGTAATAAACCTTTTAGGGCCCGTCATATGTCGAAAACACGACGTTACGTCGTCAACATGTGGCCGGGCCCGGGATGCAACGATGTGCACTCATTTCTTTAGTTTTATTTTACTAAATCATTAGGAAATTACACTTTACCTTATGAACTTGTGTCTCCGAGAACGACCTGGCCCTAAGGTCTAAAGCTCTCTCCAGAACAGTTTTCAACACGTGGTGAACCGAATCACTTTGTAACAGGTTGGCTAGTAGCCGGAATGGAGGTGACAGCTTCGGTAGATTGGGAGGTGGGCAGCATTCTGGAAGACCTGGAAAAACGAGGAAACAGTTAAAACAAAGAGAGTGATAAAAAGTGTGGAAGGTACCTATCCCAAGTTTATGAAAATGTTAACATCCTCATACCAGAACTTACAAGGGATTTACACGTTATTATAGAGGGTATAATTTTAAACACCATCAACCTGTTCAGGGGGCGAAAAAAAAATCGGCTGTTCCCTACATTTATGTTCGCATAACTCGTCAAAATATAGGGAACGCCGATATTCTTCTTGCGATATCAGGTTTGGTCCCATAGTAAAAGTTATTCATAGTAATGAGCAGAATGACCCCTTAACAGGTTGATGGTGTTTAAAATTATCAATCAATCAATAATTTATTTTGTTAAACATAGGTATGGTTAAAGGTAGTATATTGTCTAAAATATGTGCATTATGTTTTGCCAATATATGGCGTACAAAAGTAACATTAACAAGCAATTACAATAATAAGGTGACATAACAATAGATTATATAATTTAAAAAAAAAAAACAATAAAAAAAAAAATTGTGAGTTACTTAAACTTACAAAAATTATAAACTGCCTGTATTTTTTTTTCTAGCGATGCCCACACGCCTTTTCATTTTGTCAAGCTTCGTGGTTACTTCCGAACACGACAAGAATCATGCCGTATCATAATTCGAAATCGATTCATTGTCAGCATCATGCCATATGATGCTGTTGCAATTTCTACACAATATTTCGATGGTGACATGATTAGGGCGACTCTACTTCGATATCTGACAGTCCATCCGTAACGTGGCTTATCTCAATATCGAAAAGAAGTAATAAGCACAGTTTTATGTGATCAACACAAGGGTACTGTGTAGCCCTGTGTAGTGCGCGGAAATCCGTCCGAAGCGGTCAACACCGGACCGAGCATTGTGCCAATAGTTGGGGGAGCCCCATGCCCAGTAATGATGGTACGCGGAAACTCACCAGCCGCCTTCCTCCTTGTCCTCTGCTCTTCCTCACTCCTGGACAGTTCTTCCCTCGTGTAGTGGTAGAAGAACGTGTCATATTCGTCGTATAGATGAGGTTTCAACTTGTAAACGCCGCGGTTGTTGCCTCCAGTTGGTTTGATGAAGTCCGCTACTTCATGGATAACGACTTCTAGCCCTGTTTCGTGGAGCTGGTCTTCTGGTAGTGATCTGGGAGCAGGAAATAATTAATTGATTTAGTACAAACGTCTTGTAATTTAAGAAGTTACGCAAAAATTTGTATGTATAGCTAAACGTTTAGAAAGACCACGTCTATCTAAAAGTTTTGTTATACAGGGTGGCAGGGACATCGATGTGCAAACTGTAACCATGAATTCTGTACATGACTCTAGACCACTTAGCGTAGAAAGTTTAGGTAAGTTATCAAAAAAAAAAAACAGGTCTTTCATAGAAAAGTGCAACACCTACGGGGTCAAAATGTATGGAACGGCAATTTTTTTTTTTTTTGATAACCAACGAAAATTTTCTACGCTAGGTGGTGTAGAATAGGCGTGGGCAAAGTGTATAATTTTTTGTGATTGGAACATTTGCATCTGGATCACTGAAATGATCCGAAACACTGATATGTTTCATTTGGATCATTTGGCTCATCGGCTCAAAGGATATAAAATACAGAATATTACGTATACACTAACGAACGATAACTTGTTATTTCAAGCATTTTATTCAAAAAACTAACGTATCGTATTCAGTTTTATATGTAAGCGCCTTAGTGCTAATTTTTACCTACATGGATAACGACAATGAAACACTGAGAGTGCTACACATCTCATTTGGGATCTGTTTCTGACTTGTATAGATTGTAATATTTCACCCGCTCACTCGCGACTCGCGAGTCAGTAGTGACTCAGTGTGTCAGTCTCTCAGTCTCCCTCTCTCGCTCACTGCTCAGTCGTTTCGCTCGCGCGGAAAGAGCACAGAGCAAAATAATGTTTCAGATCCAAATGATCCGTTTGAAACGTTGTTACTGAACCAATCTTTTGAATCACTTCAATGATCCGGATCAGTGAGTCGGTTCCGTAAAGAGTTACACAAGCCTAGTCTAGAACCATGTACTGATTCCATGGTAACAGGTTGCACGTCGATGTCCCTGACACCCTGTATTATCCAAATAGAACTGAAAGCAATGAAGTACGAAGGTATAACTTCTAGCTATTAAATCATAACATAATGCCTTTATTCCGCGAAGGGGTATACAGATATGTATTCAATAAACGCACATTTCATTTGAAATTTATAGGTAGAGTGGACCTCGTAGTTACTTTACTACTTTTGACAACAATTTCCAATAAATTGAAACTATCTAGCTGTCACAAAAACAAATAGATTGCTTTGTTATATTACGTGTAAGAGACATTCAGCTTTAGGGTGATACAAGCAATTTCAAGATCGACTACACATCCTTTATAATATTGTTACTACTTTAAACAATATAGCGTTATTCAAAATAGGCTGAGAATCAGCAATTTTTGAACGTCAAAATTACATAAGATAGTCCCCAAAACCACCCGCCCTTCACTACTTCCTAGTGCATTAGCTGAGAGAAGTGGCGCAACTCCCCAGCAGCACAGCTGTCTGTTCAGTTAGAACTAGATTCTATACAACATTATGAAATTAACATTACGAAACACAAAACATTAAATTAAATTATTTGTCATTTGTTTTCAAGACATTAATAAAAAGGGGACTAATCTTCCGTCTCGTTTGGTTGGTTTGTTAAATATATTCTAGTTTTTATATTGAACCTAAAAACTACTGGCAGAGAACAAAAATAACAAACCTGTTAAGTTCAGAGTGCGGCATAGGCTTGACGCAGAGCATTTGTACGATTTCCTTCATGGTGCGATCGTCGTTAGTAACCTCACCCACGCCGGGCATGTAGCGGGAGCCGTAGACTGAAATAAAGCAGTAAATAAAGAGTTATAAACACTAGAAGGAGATGGCGTGACGACGTTAGCTCCTATCTTCAGATAGGAGCTAACTTCGGAGCCAACCTTTTTAATAACCGACGAGAAATTTCAACACAGGGGGTTCAGACTCATGTACTGAATCCATGGTAACAGGTTGCGCATCGATATCCCTGCCACCCTGTATAACCTGGTGCTGATTTCTCGATAATCCGGTAACTTTTATATAGAGAATAATAAAATTATAACAGTTTGACGTATTTTCTTTACAAAATATGTCAAAATGCGATATTTATTCCTTACATTTTTTTTTCATGCCCTCCGGCTCTCTCCATAGCGGGAGAAGCTAATTGAGGACTTCCAACCCAAAAAAAAAGAAGATAATATTTATTTAACTATTGAAATATCATAGTAACACTTACTAGTAATAAGCAATCCTAGGAACTCCTCCAGCATGCTGATAGTATGCCGGAGCGTGTCGTCTTCAATGGTGCGCTGTTCAAAGTCTGAAGCCGCCCAGTCCAGTAGGTTGAACTTGTTCAGAACGTGTATGATAAACTCGTTGCTTTCGATGAGCGAGGCGCCGATCTGTTGGGGAAAAAATTATTGTTACTTGGCAATTTTATTAAAGGTTTCTGCAAAAGCATTATATCCTAGATAATAACGCTTGGAAACATGTTGGTCCTGCTCCATAGGACAATCTAGAGTCTTGATAAAAGTTGCTAATTTAATTGTATAATTTATATTTTTTATGACATTGCTTATACATATATTCTGTAATTAATTTAACTCACACACGAAATTATTACTTGTCAAAATTTTAGGAAAATCATCCAAATTCCCAATATTTGTAAATATGTAAGCACCATGTACGTGTAATTAATTTACCTGTAATTGCTTCATATTTAGTTCATTTTACCTATTGTGGTATAGTTTATTAATTTTATTCTAGGTGCATCGTTTTCACTTATACAAAATAATTATATACAATTAATTTATACAAAATAATGTAAACGATTTTAAAAGAGTTAACTGTGGAGGTTCTTGCCCATTCTTCTCCATACAAAACTACTTTTTGGAAAGGGGAACTAGAATCAATTTTTTTTTTTTGTAAATGTTGATGTTCAAACGTGCCTTTTATGTGCCTAATTGAAATAAGTGATTTGACGTTGACTTTGAAAAAAACATTACATGGAAGCAGAAACTTTGTGAAACAACAAGCTAGAATTTGTTCATGTTGTGTCGTACGTATTACTTACCCAGGTTGGTTGGAACCTGTTTTTGATCTATGCCATGTATTAATTGATGTGTTTGAATGTGTTACCAGTTCTGAAGATCTTTTTTTATTGAAGACAAATAATATCGGCAACGACGATACAATAAATCTAGTGCGCTGGTAGCATCCGTACATTACATAATAGTAAACATAGCTTTTATTCTGGGTTCTATTCGGAAAGTCACCATCCAAAATTCATGAACTTTCATTCACTTTATTAAACTGTTGATTAATTCTCACTTGCAGCATAACCACATCTCGGCGTGCACCTGTATTTTAATGGCCATGTTTGTAATAGAATATTGTATGTACCTGCAGCATCACAACATCTCTGTCCAACATCTCGGCGCGGCACTTGACGTTCTGGTAGAAGTACAGCTGGTTGATGAGCGCGAAGCCGTTGCGGCGCCACATGCCGGCGTGCACCTGGCCTATCATGGCCATGGTTTCGAGGACTGGCTCTGTGGAAGAGTCGAACGAATATGAGTTTCATTAAATAAGTTTCATGTCGAAATTAGACTACCGACGTTGAAAACAAATTTCTTAAAAAAAAAACAATTAGCGTCTCTCTCCATGTCTAACATAGCATTAGTATGCGTTAAGATGTTGTCACTAATATAATAGTTGCCACTGACAAAAATCAGCGAGAATCCTACTTGTTCCAATTTTAGTAAGACAAATATATTTAGACATATTTATTTAATACACTAATGAGCGACTAAATTATCTGTTTCCCGCTTAGCACTATTCTGTAATAAATTGAATGTCATACAGCATATCGCGTGTTCGAACATCCTTCAATATTATTGATAGGGTCGCGTGTGACTAAATACCTAACGGCACAAATAATGATCAGAGTAAATACCGTTGACGATGGTGTACGCCTGCCTAAAATGACCTTATTAAATCGAGACCTGAAGACTCCTAGGTTGACCAAAATATCTTTAAAGTTCCAAAGTACTCCTGCAAGAGTAGCATGACCACCTTATAAACCGGTTTTGTCGACGGAAGAATAGGCAAAATGACAGATTGTATTTTTTTTTTAGTAATCTGTCATTTTATCTATTCTTCCGTCGACAAAACCCGTTTCTATCTATGGTGGTCATGCTACGAGTGTAGCCCTCTATTCGTATGTTACCTATAAGTTGGTCGGGAGTAGGCTTGGGGCGGTCCTGGCGGTCGAACTCGCGGCTGTGGTAGGACAGGCCGTGCGCGTGCAGCAGCAGGTGCAGGCCCGCGATGTAGCGCGACAGCGGGCGGTGGATGGACACGGGCTCCGTGGACACGTCGTAGGGGATCACTGAGGCCGTCTGGTTGCCGAGTTCTGTGGGGAAAAGCGTTGAGTTATACATTTTAAAAGTCATTAAAATGCTAAAAATTGTATAAGTTATTAAGATGCTACAAATTTTAGAAGTTATTAAGATGCTACACATTTTAGAAGTTATTAAGATGCAACAAATTTTTGAAGTTTTTAAGATGCTATAAATTTTTGAAGTTATTAAGGTGCTACACATTTTAGAAGTTATTAAGATGCAACAAATTTTTGAAGTTTTTAAGATGCTATAAATTTTAGAAGTTATTAAGATGCTACAAATTTTTGAAGTTATTAAGATGCTACACATTTTAGAAGTTATTAAGATGCAACAAATTTTTGAAGTTTTTAAGATGCTATAAATTTTAGAAGTTATTAAGATGCTACAAATTTTAGAAGTTATTAAGATGCTACAAATTTTAGAAGTTATTAAGATGCTAGAAATTTTTGAAGTTTTAAGATGCTACTTATTTCAGTATGTGTGTTCGGGGTTTTAATTATTTGAGCCTCTGACAAAAAGCCTCTCCCCTCTCTAACCTCTGTTTATATATGTGTGTACATAAATAGTTAAATAAATAAATAATAAAAAAACTGCTTTTATAAACCCTTTTCTGTCTTAGAAATGGAAAAGCCCTTTTTATTATCATGAATCGTATTTGGTATTGTTCGAATGACTCCATATTTTATTTATTCACTTTATAATTTGAAGCTCATTTGATGAGAAAAAACGTCAAAACTATTGTGTGCAAAATAACAGCAGCCTGATTAACAATTTCAAAGTTATTTAACAAAACAAAAAGTTTAAAAATTATTTTAATTTAGGCCAGATATCGTCGAAACAACTAAACCAATCATCATGTTGAAAAAAGAATTTTCTAGAAGATAAAATCTACAATCGAAATATCTCCTTATCTACTCACCCCTCACGACCTTAGCAGGCGGGGTGTAATTCTCAACGTGCTTCCTCAGCGCCATGCGGTACACGGCGGTCGCCAACGCCTTCTCTGCCGCGCACCACTCTAGAGATAGCGTGATGCTATGTGCCAGCTTTACATGGAGATTGAAGGCAGATTCCCATTCTGGTTCGTATTCCATGTGCTGGCCGACCTGATGGGTGAGGAACATAGAAAGATAAGTAAAATTTCGTGGTAGCTTATATCAAAGTTAAATAATTAATAACTAGAACTTTTTTACATCATTATTTTGATTTAATAGTGCCCATGGAGTTTCTTGCCCGTTCTTCTTCCATAGGATTTTCTGACTGACCGACTCCTTGACAATTCAAAAGTGCCTGTAAATGGTTTATTTGAAAAAAATGCTTTGAGTTTGATACACACTATTCGGTGACAACACTACTGCAGAAATATGACAACAATGAATAACCATGGACTGTATCAAAAGCGGGCTGTACACTCGCGGCGCGAAAGCCCGTGAAGTCGGTGAAACGCGATTGTAAATGGTTTCGCGCCTTCGCGCTTCGCGTTCCCCAATCGATGTCGGTAATAGGGAGTATTACTGCAATATTCTGCCGCTAGAGTGCAGCACTATCACAAACCGTAAACAGTTTTTGAAGTGAAAACTTCTTTAGGCGCGTTAAGCACTTTTTGGGTGAACAAAAATCATGTAGCTCGCGTCATCGTCACCGAACGCTTTCCATGAGCTATATGTATACTGTGTATATATGTGTACTTTTTAGGTGAACAAAAAGCGTGAATCTCGCTTCATCGTCACCGCACGCTTCCCATGAGCGGGTTTACAACTTACTTAGTTTTCAGTTCTATCGGCAGTCCCCAAAGACTGCCCCGCATTTTTGTTTTTAAATTTTACATCATCCACTTTTAAATGTCCATAGGATGTCTTATCAGTTATCACAGTACATGTTTATTAATACATAAATAATAATAAAACTATTATAATTTGACACGTTTTCACAAATTATTTGTTACTAATAAATATGACATGATGCATCATGGCGGTTTTTATACGGTTTGTTCTAAATGTTCCATATTGTCCCGCGACAAAGGCTTCGCGCTTGGTTTGTGCCGCGGTGGTGACGAGCGGATGTTTGAAAAATTCGTGTTACGTGAAATAACAACCGTGAGCTAGCACTGCTTGAATGGTATTGTTAGAGAATTAAGATTGTATTTTAATACTTTTGCACAAGAAATACATTTATTTTACTACATTTTTAATTTTGTTAAAATCATATTGGCTGATTGACTACATTTCCTTTGCCTGTCATATGACAACAATCGTTCGTATTTTTGGTCCGTTGACTCAACGCTCATGAAGAGGTTGGAGAGGAACATCGGAGCCGTAGGGCATTCGAGCACGGACTACCAAGAGAACAAGTCGTAAAGTATCAAGTGAAGGAGCTACAGTAAGTCCGTCTGATTTAATAACTATTCTTTAAATATCGTACTAAGTTATAAAGTGTGACCGTTATTTTGTTCAAGTGTTGTATTCTATTGTGTAACTATTGCTACTTGTGGAATTTCTGTAGCAAGTATGTACAATGTTTTATATTCCAAAGACACTACCTATGTGTAATATGAGTTATGCGAAATCATGATAAATGATAATAAATGTGTGATTTGTGTCTTCAGACTTATAGTAATGTAAACATAAATACAATAAATGTCTAGTTGAAGCCTAACTTCTGATTTGTCTAATAGTATCATGCAAAGTCCGTGCCTTGGCAGATTAAACACAAAAAACACAAAAACTAAAAAAAATGCACTAAGCCACAACAGCAGCAACTTTGATGTCCATTTCTGTCAAACGCGTGAACGTAATTGCAAACGAAACCGTGAACGTTGCGCAGAAATCACGCGCGCATCGAGGCAAAAACTAGCAGTCGCGATTCGCGGGCGAATAAACATCCCGCTTAACAATAACCACGAGTGACGATTCAAGGGATTGTTCCAATGCCGCGCGTGCCTTAGAACTCACATAAGAGGTTGAGTAAAAAAAAACAGCGGTTTCATAGAAAAGTGCAATACCTCCGCGGTTAAAATGTATGGCAGAGAGAATTTAAAAAAGAAATACCGACGATTAACATCCACGCTGGGGGGGGGGGGGTGGGGGGTTCAAAATCATTTACTGTATCCATGGTAACAGGCTGTACGTCGATGTCCGTGCCAACCTGTATATATAATCCTACTATCCTACTAATATTATAAATGTGAAATTTTCTGAGGATGGATGGATGTATGTCAACGGATTTTGAAGAAACTTTACAGTATTATTATTTATACATCAGAATAACATGTAGGCTATAATTTATAACGATATTGAGTTAATTGGCCAAATTACAACGATAAGTGTCAAGTAAGTCGGAAAAAATCCTGCTATTTGAGAGTTATTTCGGCGTGCGGTGCATAAACCGTTAAAAATATATGGTGGGATTGTTTCTCTCAAAAAGATCTACTAAAAAGATATAATCATTTTTTGTTCGAGTTCAATTTCTTAGCGTAAAACGGTAATAAACAATCGCATGATGGAGAGTAAAAGTGACTACATCAAATCTCAAGCAGAACTTTTTTTTTTTGGGGTTGTTTACATTAAAATAATGACCTCTCCCACTCTGGGCGGAGCGGGAGGGCGTGTTAGACTCTTCCTGACTAAAACCCACCCGTGTTCCTTCAGTTGCCTGTGCGCCAAGGCCACGGTAACTCTTTCGAACAATCGGCGACCCCGGCAGAATCCCAAGCATAACTGAGGTCTTAATACGCGATGTTGTTTGTTATTAGGACAAGCCGAGCATTTAAAGGTACCTTCGCTTCAAGAGATCCTCCATCTACAAGTTCCTACCTGTCTAACAACGGAGTCCATCCCCTGCATCATCACCAACAGGTTCAGCATCAGAGAGATACCGTGCATGAACCCCTTGCGAAGGTCATCGTCGAAGGTGGCCGGTACTGAGCTCAGGAGATACTTCACATCGTATAAGATGAACTGGGCGCGTCTGAACGCCACTGGAACGTGGGAGCGGTCAAATTCAAGGCGGCCCTGGAAGAGAAAGTTTATTATAAAATTTGCTATAATTATGTGGTGGCCTAAGTAAAGAGCCTTCAAATGCGCAATTTCTTCAGATGTGAATCAATATTATATTTTTTTTTAAATATTAGTATAGCTATCGATATTAAATTCGTCATCGTCATATTTTCACAAAGTACTCTAATTTCCATCCAAAATAATTTCGAGAGCTATACGTATTGACGTTTTGTAATTTAGTAATTATTAACATATTTGCCGCGAATTGAGTTATGATCAACATACAATGTAAAACAACGCAGCAATTTGCAAAAATCTTAAGAAATTTCGAATCATCAATACTACTCTCTAAGTAACACTTGGCCTCAAATGTCATGATTTTATGAAATAGTCGCTCAATAATATTTGAACTTCGAGAGTTCTATTGATAATTTTAATGTTTATAATACTGTAAATACATATAATTTACGGTCGCGAATCATATTTTGATCAACATACAACCTCACACTGACCTGCAATTTGCATAAAACGTAAAAATGTTTTGGAGAACTATTGCTAATACAATGGATTCCTACTCACGTTACTACAGCGCCTATTACACTCGCTAACAAACGTATTCATTACGACGAACAAGGCATCGTGCTTCGCTATCAAATGATGCGCAAGAGTCGGCGTCGTGTAAAGTTGGACAGATAGTGACGAAATGGAGAACGAGTGGTCGTGGTCGTCTCGGATGAAGTCTTTGAGGATTGAACCTGGGAACAAATGGAAAATATTAAGAAAGGTAATACTTTTATTTGGTACAGTATAAGGCCACACAATATAAAAACAAGGAAAGATGGGCCGTCCCTATTAGTATTACAAGTCACATCCTTTTGTAATTTCTAGAACATGTCTCTCTTTGTCGTTGTCTTAAATAGTACAAATGTATGGAATATTTTGTGTCTTGTGGATGGGAAAAAGAAGTCCTCGTGTTTTCCATAAAACAACGCAATGCAATAAAATCGTTAAGTAGTTAAAAAAGAATTTCTTGAAAAAAGAAAATTAAACGATATACAGTAATTTCTAGGGTTTATTTTTTTTCCTGATGCGGTTTTCAAAAGAAACAGATCTGCTTTCTTTAATATGTAAAGGATGGTACTCAGCGCGAGCATTTGCTTCTGGAATTTGTGTTGCAACATTCATTGGCGAAACTCTCATTTAGATGTTATCAGCCACTCTACAAACATTGTCGCTCCACCTATCCTCAAAGTGTCGTACCTCACGATCGGCGAAAAAACACATTTATTGCCGATTTTTCAATCTTCTGTTTACTTAAAAGCTATCAAATCATCATATTTATATCCCAGTTAAAAGTTATCTGACGGTTGCAAAACAAGCCCATATTGAAAAAAAAAAATTGCCGTCAGGGGGCGCTTGGCAGATATAAAACATACCATCGTATAGCATGGCGACGCATCGCCACGCCAACAATCCGTTTTACCCGCGGCTATCGATGTATAACTCACCATAGTTCTTCGTAAACAAGATGGCCATGGTTCTCTTGGTGGTGTAGTCCATGAGCGTGGTGGCGATGAGCAGGCGGTGCCAGGCGGTGCGCGCCGCCTTCCACATGCGCGCGTCGTTCTGCATGACGCCGCACGCCACGCCCCCGCCGCCCCCCACGGAGTTGCACGCGCCCCACACGTCCTCGCCCAGCGCCACTTCACTGACGGCCAGGCGCAGGCTCGGCTCCTGGCTTACGAAGTTTTGCAGCCTGTGGAGGTCGGTTAGAGTAACACATGGGAGAAGTTTATTAATGTGTCTTTTACTCCAAAATATAGGATTCTAGCGGCAGTGACATCAGAATCCTTGTGTAAACTTTCATATTGAGACACGAAGCAACAAAATTCGATCTAAACAAAAGCGGCCACATTCATTTAAATCGTATTTTGTTGCTTCGTGTCTCAATATGAGAGTTTACACAAGGATCCTGATGTCACTGCCGCTAGAATCGTATATTTCGCTAAAATTCTAGACACACTTACCGAGGTCGCTTATTGAGCCGTTATTCAAAATTCCTTCTGAGTCACAAGATAATACTTTTTTAAAAGAGTGGCGCTAGTGGACTCGTGTGCGCCTTCTTAAAGCGCTCAGCAGATAATAGACAATTTGTCCGCAACAATAGAACGTGTGGCAATCCATGACCAGGCAGTCTATTCGACCTACGTGTGCGTTTGATAATTTGTCCGCGGACAATTGTCTGCCCAACGCTTTACCTGAACTTCTTCAGTTATGCTGTAGTGGCAGATGCGTTACTTCTTTTTTTTTCAACCCATACCGAAAAAGGTAAAGGGTGAGCGTTTTGGGGCTATCTTTAGTAATTTTTAACAAGTGTTCATTCAGTAAGGTGCTGATTCTCAGCCAAAATAATTTAAACGTAAACTCACCAGTGCAGCAGCTTCATCGCGAAGGTCTGATGCGCGATGACGTGCGCGTGCATGACGAGCACCTTGAGGCTCGGTCCGTGGCGCGACGTGAACCTTTCGAACATCGCCGTACAGCTGAGCACATACGTTCACATCACCCCACACCAGTGCAAGAGAGATAGCGGATAGTTTGTTAAGCACGTACGCGATAGCGCGGGAAAGGAACTTAAAGTTTTTTTTTTTAGTTTTTTGTGGAATTAATTGGTTGTGCAAATTTTAACGCAAAAATCCTACATAATTTTCTTCCGTTTGTTATGATGAACCATCGTAAACTACAAGCAGGCCGCAACGTGCCTTTTTGTATTCAAATGTGACGCGCTTGAGAGTTTGAGACCCGATGCGGCTGTAATATGCGTTTTCTTTATAGGAGAACTGACAACTTGTTATGTAATAGAATAGCTGGTATATTATTAAACATGTGAGGATTAGGAATATATATTTTTTATAGCTGCATCGCATCAGAATTTTAAAACTCTTTCACAGGCGGAAACATCATTAGAAATTACAATTTTTCGAAAGAAAGTCAGTCTTTTTCGTAATTGTATAAGGAATCAACAACAGTTTCATTTTAAGCTTTGGTGGAATAATACAGGAGTCTCTTGTCAAGATTTACTTTGAACTAACATAAGTAATACTGTGTTATTTTCAGGTACTTCTAACAGATATTGTGGACCAAGGTTGTCTGCATAATCAGCCTATAATGTTCCCACAGCTGGGACACAGGCCTCCTCTCTTTGAGAGGGAATGGGTTGTAATCTACCACGCAGGCCCAGTGCGGGTTGGTGGATGTCACATGTCTTCGAATTTTTGGTTCTAGGACATGCCGGTTTCCTAACGATGTTTTCCTTCACCGTTTTGAGAGCAGTGGTGATGAAATAATTTACACAAAGTAAAGCGCCTGTCTGGGTTCGAACCCACGACCTACAACTCGTAAGTCGGGCCCGATACCACTGGGCCACCACTGCTCCAAGGTTGTCTAATAAATGAATATTAATATTATTATTTATTCCTTGAATACCCTGCCGCGCTGTCACGTAAATACTATGAGAGTGTTAATAAAGATAGTAGGGGTCGGGATAAGAAATTAATTCACCTTAGCAGATAGATTGCAATACAGGGTGTTGGGATATCGACGTACAAACTGTTACCATGGATTCAGTACATAATTCTGAACCCTCTGCCTGTGTTAAAATTTTTCGTCAGTTATTTAAAATAAAATGTATTTATTATTTAAATTACATTATATTTTAATGATATTTATTTTAGAAGTATATAATATGTATGTTAGTATATTTTCTTATTGGAAGTTTATATTTAAATTAGAAAATTATTTTAGATTTTATGTATTTTGTTTTCCCTTCTACTCTTACACACGTTGTCTTCATCTCTTTCATATACTCTCCTATCGCAAGTATGCTGGAAGAGATTTCTTTAGAAATAAGCATCACCTTTGTACCAATATTTTTGTTCCTTTCTTCTTGTCTGTAAGTACACACTCGTAAATTGTTAAATAAATAAATAAAATTATCTCTGCGATACATTTTTACTACATAGGTATTGCACTTTTCTATGAAACAGCTATTTTTGAAGTGAAAACTTCTTAAGGCGCGTCGAGCACTTTTTGGGTGAACAAAAATCATGGAACTCGCGTCATCGTCACCGAACGCTTTCCATGAGCTATATGTATACTGTGTATGTATGTGTACTTTTTGGGTGAACACAAAGCGTGAAACTCGCGTCATCGTCACCGCACGCTTCCCATGAGCGGGTTTACAAGTTACTTAGTTTTCACTTCTATCGGTAGTCCCCAAAGACTGCCCCGTTTTTTTTTTTTATAACCGACTAAATATTTCTACGCTAGGAGTTCTAGAATCATGTGCTGAGTTCATGGTTTCAGTTTGAGTGTCGATTTCCCAGACAGCCTGTATATTTATTTCACAATGACGCGACGTTTAACTCTTATGACAATTGAGTTCAAATTAGAATGGAAAATGCGTCATGGTGAAAATTGATGAATATAACAATTAGTGAAAAGCATTAGTTATATAGAAATAATTTTCCTTAAAACAAAATAAAACTTTTCTTTCTGCGATGACCCAAAACTACGTGATTTAAGAAACATACTTTTATTAATTTATTGAAATAAAGGCAAGACAATGAATTATGAATTATATTGGGAATTCTTTAAATTGCATTCAAGTAATAACAATATAATTCTACATGTCGTGAAATATCATTATGATGTCGTTTTGAACCATTTCCAGAACTCATTTTCTCAGACAATGCTACTCGAAACAAATTAGTCACTGTCACGTTGAGGATTATGATGGTGATGATCATGATGAACTTTACTAGTAGGTACAGTCGCCAGCAGGTCAAGCTACACGAAACTGTCAAATTTCTCCAAGCGTTTTTAAACCTTAAGATGTTGATGATTAAGTTCAAAATCGAATGAGAAAATCTGTACAGTTTGTGGTAACTTGATCTGCTGGCGACTGTACACACGGGGACATATCAAGCTATAAATTTCCAGTTTTAGCTAACTTCGCACAATGACAAGTCAGCTTATACTGAAAATGTATAACTTATTGATATAACGTCGTGCGTACCAGCCCTAAATATTGCATTCGACGCTTTATCGATTAGTAATCAAGCTACAGACAAAATTCGAGAAATTCACTGATAAATTAGTATTGTTGTTGTTGTTGTCAGTGTTGTTTTGTTTATTTGTTGTTGAATAAACATAACTGGCGAAATGTGGGTGTACTATAGGTATATTTCTGCCTAACCCATTGGGGATTACAGGCTGGATGTTATGTATGTGTAAATTAGTATTATTTAGAATAGCGTTATAGTATGAGAAAGCTCAATAGTAAGTCAATTGGCGTATTGAATAAATAGTACATTATCCGGCCTAACATCGTACCTACTGCCGTACAGTCGCGATTTTAAACCTTATAATTTTGACGATTAAGTTCAAAATCGAATGAGAAAATCTGACAGTTTGTGCCAACTTGATGTGCTCGCGACTGTAAAATGTCAAAGAGCTAGTTTATTATCATCAGCCAGGCCCAAATCCTGTCACAAGACTTCAGAAAATTTTCTAATAGAAAATCACAATGAACTTTATCGACCAAACTTGGAGTTTTAAGTTGACTACGGCGAAGCCCAAAAAAAGAGCAATGATTTAAATTATCTTTTATCAAAAATAACTCTTAGTAAGTGTTGGTCGATGTTAGGCCAAATCTTTGATTAAATACTACGTTATATCACACAAGCAAACACTTACATCTCGATATCGGTCTTCAGTTTATCGCAGACTTGGAAAGAGTTACATTTGACGAGCGCTCTTCCTTCGCGGTCGATCAGACTCACTAGTTCTAAAGAATCACGTTGGTTGCATTTTGTTACTCTTACTAAAGTTGTTATGACCTGAAAAAAACAAACAATTGGTGAGTTGCTTAAGCAGCCTATAATGTTCCCACTGCTGGGACACAGGCCTCCTCTCTTAGAGAGGGAGTGGGCTGTAATCTACCACGCGGGCCCAGTGCGGGTTGGTAGATGTCACAAGTCTTCGAGTTTTTGGTTCTAGGACATGCCGGTTTCCTCACGATGTTTTCCTTCACCGTTTTGAGAGCAGTGGTGATGAAATTATTTACACAAAGTAAAGCGCCTGCCTGGGTTCGAACCCACGACCAACAACTCGTAAGTCGGGGCCGATACCACTGGGCCACCACTGCTCATTGGTGAGTATTACACATCAAATATGGAATAAGTTTTTAAAATGGAACTTCAGGGCGATAACCGGGCCAATATTATACTGTATTATTGCAAATTATGGACAGATTAAGAAATGTTATACAGGTCGTCGTGCAACCTGTTACCTGTTACCATGGATCTAGTACATGAGTCTGGACAAGCCTGCATTGAAATTCTTCGTCGTTTATAACCAGTGATCGGAGTAGGTAGATTGAACTGGGGTCATTGATCCGAAACGTATATATTACTATGGACATTCCTCCGGAATTGGTGGATTATTAAAAAAAAAACGGAACTTATGTAGGAATTGTATTCTGCCAGAGTGGAAGGAGTCATTTGATGATTTGCCATCCTCAAAAAAAAGGTAGGAATTGTAATAAAATGAGCAATTTTATTCTTTATTATTCTTCCTATTTTTTTTTTTTGTCACGATTTGACAAAACCCAACGACCAATCAGAACAAAGGATCATGGGTGGTACAATAACCAGTTATCAGAACAATGCGTACGCCCGCCGGAAATACTAAATCCGAAAATTCCGGAATTACTTTCCGGAAAAATGACTTATCCATGTTATTCTTTCTGTGTGCATTTATGATACAAGTACTAAAAATCAATCTACCTACTCCGATCACTGTTTATAACAAAAAAATTGCAGTTCCATACATTTCGACCGCATAGGTATTGTATCATATCATTTTAAGTTTAAGGCGTCAGTTTTACAAAAAAAAACATGGTTTTAAATTGTAGAATATTAACTTGCTAGCTTGAAAACATTAAATATTCACGCACTTTTTTTTTTTTTTTGTAAATGGCGATTTCATACCTGATCAAACGTGTGTGTCTCGTCGTTGTACAGCACAGTGCTGTAGCAGTCGGGCTGGTCCAGTATCTGCAGCAGATCCCTCTCAGCGTCTTTCAGCCTGGAAGGATTTATCGTACTATTTTTCTTATTATAACATTTCATTACTGTGATTGTAAGGAAAAAATAAATTCAGCACATTATAACATTACGCCGTAATCCCTGAAAGGTAAGGCAGAGGTATACCTATGGTACACGCACATTTCGCCAGTTATGTTTTTTAAGTCCCATGTAATAAGGGGTGAGCCTATTGCCATCAACTGGGTGTTAATCCAGACTTCGGGCTGCTACTGGGAAATTCCTAATGGAAAAACTCAATAATACTTTGCCCGACCTGGGAGTCGAACCCAGGACCTCATACTTAGCAGTTGCGCTTGCTACCACTAGACCAACGAGGCAATGAAGAAAGGAATAAAATTTTATTGTCTCAGATATATAAAAGTCAAGATAATAATATATATTATTGTAAGAAAAGAGTGTTTCAACTTTTCGAGCTGTAAAGAGGTAATTCACGAGCGCGCGTCATGTGACTCTTATGCCGTTGTAATAAGGTGTAAATTGGAATGATTGACGCACGTTCATGAAATTCAACATCTGAATGATTTTGTATCAAAACATAGTTAAATACAAGTCTGGTAATGATAAAATTTACCTTAGATCATTAGGTAGCCCAGGAGCATGGTCGTGTGTGAGCAGTCTCAGGCAGTATGATAAGCAGACTGAGGCCACGATCTTCATGCGTTCTATTACATCCGGTTTGATAGTAGCTTCGGCTTGATTGTCATCTTCTGATGCCTGCGAAAAGAAGTTTGTATTTAGAAGACTAAACGAATGGTGTTCAAGCCGATTCAGCATCGATAAAAGGCATCTTTCAAATCAAATCAAATCAATTTATTTGTTAGAATATTGTTGTTACACATAATAAGACGTCCATAATATTCTGATGTTTCCAGCGTACAAATATTTCAAAGAATTAAAATTATATGCATTAGAACACTATATCAAAACTAGTTGTATATACCATACAATCTTCTTCTTTACTTCTAAAATAATAATATTGTGAAAAAGTATAATCTCTGCCAATACTGACTGTTACTGATAAAATATTACATTATTTCCTAGTCACATAGGATACTTTTTATACCATAAATGCACGGTTGCTGTGGGAATCTCCATACGAAACCGCGGGAAGCAAAGAACAGTTGCAGTACCTCACAACCATACCAAGGCCTCTCGTACAAGCCTCAGTGTCTCCGAATCACCCTTATTTTATAGCAGGGACCCGCCTCTGCTTCACACATTGCAATCTACTGACGTGGCAACATGTCAACACATAATACGCGTTTTTAGCCCACAGTGCGCTGCTCATTGACTCATCTTGTACTCGCGCTGAAGGTACAAGTACGTGTTACTTACGGCGTGCAGCTGACAGAAGGGGTCTCTCTTCCACGCCTCAGTGTCGCCGCAGTCGCAGCAGCCGCCGCCGCTGGACTGGCCCATCTTGTACTTGTGGTGCCGATGAGCAGACACCTTGAAGCATTCCACGCAGAGTACGCAAGTGTTGTCCATGCCTAAGGAAATATGATAAACTATAACGCTTCGCTGAGAAAATATTGAATAGGTTTTGGGAAACGATACCTAGGCCTCAAGTCTGCTATTTTTTATAAATTCGTCATTCCAACACGATCCCATTGTCATTTTGTTAAAAGTTCGTAATCTGCTAAATTCATAATGGTCGATCATTGTTCGGTCAGTGGTCTCGTAATAGAATCGTGGTAGAATGACGTTGTCGTATTGCCATTATTATAAAACCCGTAAGTAGAAATGATTTTCGAAAAACTACTACTACTAAATTTGAACATTTAGTCATGCCAGATTTCATTTATATATATTTTTACATATTATTTATTAGTGTTTTAAACAATCTGAAGTAGTAAGAAGTTCGTAAATAGCAAAACAACAACAAGCACAGGTTTTTGTTATTTAAATAATCTAGCGAAAGTGTTAAGTGCGCAAAATTAGCGACCAAAACTAAAAGTATTATTACTTTGATCGCCGTAGGCTCATACGTCAAGACCTCTTTTCTATGATATGAAGTAGAAATCAAAGAATCCATCATCTCTTCTGGAATACTAACCGCACTCCCGACAGCTGTAAGCCGGATCGCCCTGCTTGAACACTCGTCCGCATAGCGTGGACCGCCGTGGAAGTGGCGGCTGTGACCCATCGCTGTTGCCCCACACGAACTGCTCCAGAGGCTGAATCAGCAGCTTGGCTGCTAGGTCCTCGTCGAATGACCAGTCTGGAATGTTAAGGAGTATGGAGAGAGATATTTTAAAACTGACTGTTAAGAGGACCTTTGCAATTTGACATAATACTTAAAACTTCTGGGTCTAGGAGCATGGAATTTTATACAAGAGTTTCATAAACGAGTACGCACGACTACATATCACGCTATACATTTCCAGTATAAGCTGACTTCTCATTGTACGAAAAGCCTATTCAACGCGAGGTTAGCTAATACTGGAAATGTATAGCTTGATATGTCCCCGTGTGTACAACTAAGGTTAGCAATAAAGATTTTTTTTTGAAAATTCATCCCCTAAAGTATAGGTTCTCAACCTTATTTTGCCCCCCGCCCAAATTGAGTTTTTTTTTCTAGAGCCCCCCATTTGTTTTTACTTACCATCTGTTGCGAATCTGAAACAGCTATTGCCACGATTATATTTAAACGTGTAAAATTACATATTCGTAAGAGCCCACTAATTTTCTCTGTGTTATCTCTAAGGGGGCGTTATCGCCCACGTTGAGAACATAAGCCCTAAAGTCAATTATATTTTAATATAATAATATCATTGTCTAAAGTGAATAAATAGTGTATTGAAAGTTGCGACATTTTTGCCGATGGGAAATCCCATCAGGCACACGGCTTGTTAAAGATAAATATTTAGATAATATAAGACTACGGGGGGGTCGGGGTATCGTGTGACCCAGTAACTGGATTGTGGAGGTCAGATAAGCAGTCGCTCTATGTAAAATACTAGTATTCAACTGCATCCGCTTACAATACACCAGCATAAATCGGAGAAGGCTAGGCAGATTGTGACGATTCAGACTACTTAAAGACGGCATAATAAACGGTAAAAGTTCTAAACTGCTCGTTTTACTAATGAATTTGTACTAATAGCAATTAGAAAAAATTCATTAGTAAAACGAGCAGTTTCGGCCCAGTGGTAAAAAACCCGACTTACAAGTTGTAGGTCTTGGGTTCGAACCCAGACAGGCGCTTTACTTTGTGTAAATTATTTCATCACCACTGCTCTCAAAACGTTGAAAGAAAACATTGTGAGGTAACCGGCATGTCCTAGAACCAAATGTTCGAAGACACGTGATATCTACCAACCCGCACTGGGCCCGAGTGGTGGATTATCTATAGCCAACTCGAAGAGAGGCAGCCTGAGTCCCAGCAGTGGGAACATTATAGGCTGCTAATGCCATATTAGCAAAACGTTTCTCTCGATAAGATTAGGACACGCCAAATTTAATAGTCATACATCGTCGTTATCATACACAGCCCGCCTTCACCTACTGCTGAGTATAGGCCTCTCTTTTCTTGTGCCTGTCCGTCCTCACGTTCCTGTGCCAGCCCCATCTGGGTTCTACCCGCGATGGTACAATAAAAGAGAAGTAATGGTCGTGGTAATAGTCAGATTACTTGGTGCAAATGGAAAGGACGGTCGATGCAAAATCCATCCTGTTGCTACATGCACCCTGATTTTTGGAAACGAGTTTTTCTTTAAAAAAAAAATATGGAGCAGTGACTCATGAACGTGTTAAACTTGAACTATAGGTTACGCAGTAATTAAATTCAACACATCAAGTGGATATTCTTATCCACATACCTAATTATCTTCGCTTACGATAAAGTGCAGTAACCCCAACACACAACAATCTTTACCTAGTCTACTCTTTCACATTTTAAAACATTCTTTACGCAGAAATAACAAACAATTTTAAGAGGAAACGCGGTCACGAGGCGTTCTTTTATACTAACGTATTTCTATGTTTTCTCCCTGGCTCCCGGGTTCCTGGTCACGGCATTAATTAATTTCAGAAGAAAAAAAAACTTTAATAACAAAGCAGGGACATGGAGTGGTAGATATACTTACATTATACCGTAAAAAAATTGGACTAGTATCATTATTATTAAATAGGGAGAAAACGGAGGAATCATACCGCACACCTAGATAAAGGTAGCACAACTCAAATTAATCCAAAATCGAGTTATTACGATTATCGGAATGTGAATGATCAGCAAATTAGGTAATTAATATCGGGAAATTATATGTGCGGCAACAAAAGTTTTCTTTAGCACCTGCAACCTAGCGTCTTATTTTATATGTAGGCGACGAGTTAATAGAACAGCTTCAATTATATTAATTCATCATCTTTACTATTCCAACAGAATATCAAAAAACCAGCGTCAATTTACGAGCATAAATTAATATGACTCCCGAGCTACCGATAAATATATTTACTTCTGAATTGATAATTCAAGTGACTAATGTTGTAAGTGAGCTACTAAGCGAGCTCGGGACTTAGGGCACCCCGACTCGGACAGGTTAGGTTAGAAGGGAATGACGGGGTCTAAAAGACCCCGCCATTCCCTTCGTGGTTATTTTTTTTAAACCACCCAGAAGTAGGAGCCCCGCTAAGCGGGGCTCCGTCGACTACGCTTGTCATTATTCATAATGCGCGGGCATTATGAATAATGCCCCTATTTATTACTTGGTCCATAACGTTGCTTAAGAATTATCACCATGCTGCGTCATATTAACAGTAGCTCGTTTTACAATATATATTCGCTTGAAAACCATTTATTAGACGCTAACAGTCTTATTACAAAAAAATGCTTAAGTACTGGTTTAAACCAAGACTACAAGGTCTAGGATTGTTACGGTATTAAAGTTAGTACCAGGATCAAAACGTGTTCCTATTACAAAACGAAGACTATCTGAGGATCAGTTAGTACCAAAGAAGGTTCATGGTTTAAATAATATGCACAGATAAGGAACAAAAATGGCATTCTTTCATTCGTTCGTATAGCCTGTACAGGATTTATTTAGAGCAACGTTCTGTTTCTCTAAAATATTGATATTATATTAACACTTGAAATGATTGAATAATTATTTATCAATACAATAATATGTCATAAATTGTTCTTTGTATACGTTACAATATATTGAACAAGTACAACTTGTACTATTATCGCGCTTTTTATAATCAAGTTGTCATATTTTTTAACACCTCTAACGTGAAGTGGAGTGTATTACTTTCGGCGGCAGCGCGCGTGATTTGAGACGAATGTTTATGTTGCGTCCTTTCTAATAAATAAATGCACTTCTTATTTTTATACATTGTTCTTAGTATTACTGTTACTTTTATGTAGTTTGTTCGTTAGTTGTTGTGTCTGGTTAAATCGTGAGCTACAATAAAAATGGAGCAACAAAAGAAAAAAAGGGGTGAAAACTGGAGTTTTGAAGAAAAAGTTAGTAAAACATGGATTTTTAATTATTAATAGGTAAGCAATGCTATCAAGTATTATCTTATTTCGAATGCCTAACGCGGATGTTCTTATTATTATAGGAAATAATAGGTCTTTACCTATGAAATTGCCGTTTTGTATGAAAAAATTTAAACGAATTTTTTTCATGATTTTTTTATTTGTATTAATCGAAGTAATCACCCATGCAATCAATGCATCTTTGCCATCGCAGTGGCAGTTTATTGATGCCCTTCTTAAAGAAATCAGCTGGACGGGAGGCAACAAATTCTTCAAAGGCATTTTGTACTGCCTCTCGGGTATTAAATTTTTTTCCCGCCAAGAAGTTATCCAAATTCTGGAAAAAGTAGTAGTCTGTAGGCGCAAGGTCTGGTGAGTAGGGCGGATGACGGAGAGCTTCCAACCCCAGTTCTTGCAACTTGGAGACCGTCTGCTGTGCAGTATGAGGTCGCGCGTTGTCGTGCAGGAGCAGCGGAGACGAGCGATTGACCAATGCTGGTTGGAGATGCGCCAGCTTCTCCATCATTGTGTTCAGTTCTTCACAGTACACATCTGCAGTAATGCTCACCCCGTTTGGTAAGAAGCTGTGATGAATCACACCGGCGCTAGACCACCAAACAGTGACCATCACTTTTCTAGGGGTAAGTTTTCGTTTAGGGCATTGTTTAGGTGCTGAACCAGGATCCAACCAACTTGCTGAGCGCTTACGGTTATCAAACAGAATCCATTTTTCATCGCAGGTAACAATGCGGTTCAAAATTCCTTCATTTGTGTGTCTGTTGAGCAGTGCAAGGCACGTCTCGACGCGTACTTCGCGCTGGCGATCATTGAGTTCGTGGGGCACCCATTTGTCAAGCTTTTTTACCTTGCCAATTTGACGCAAATGGACCAATATTGTTTTGACGCTAACGTCGAAAGCTGCTGCTAATTCAGCCGTAGATTGTGTATCATCAGCTTCCACAATCGCCTTTAATTCGTCATTGTCGACCAAAGTCTTCGGACGACCGCGAGGTTCATTTTTCAGGTCGAAATTTCCAGAACGGAAGCGAGCAAACCAATAACAGGTGGTGCGTTGGTTTGTAGTGTTAGCTCCGTAAACGTCGTTGATGTTGCGTGCCGCTTGTGCCGCGTTGCTGCCACGACGGTACTCATATTCCATAATTACTCGAATTTTTAACGTATCCATGATGACGAAAAAGATTGAAATGCGATGAAAATGTAACACTAATCAATAAAGAAATGACTACTTTTAGAAAAAAAAATCCATGTTTTTAAAATAAAATTAATTTGAAATTAGAATTCTTAGCCAAACAAAAATTATTTTGATTTGAAATGGCCAGTACTGCAGAACGGCAATTTCATAGGTAAAGACCTAATATTACGTCACCTTATTGCTCAATCAGCACATATTATAGAAGATAAGTCCACAAAACCGTCTGTAAACATGCACAAAACAAAAGAGTGGAAGGATATACGGAATAAGTAAGTACTTATTGCTTTTGTGTTTACAAGTACTTTATTGTTTACGTGATTTTAAATTAGATATTTTTTATTTTTAGATTTAATGAGATAACGGGTAAATGTCGATCAGATGGAGAGTTAAAGTTGGCTTGGAAACGAATGAAGTTGTCCGCTAAATCCAACTTGTCTACCCATAGGAGGGAACAATCAAAGACAGGTGGTGGCGAAAAACCACCATCACCTTCTCCTGAGGATTTAGAAATAATGGCGATTGCTCCTCACGACTTTGTCATTGAAGTTAATGACTACGATAGTGATGCATTGGTAAATAAAACTTCTATAATATGACATATCTTTTTTAATTTTCTAAGATTCATAACAAATAGGTACCTGTGTATTTTATGTTGATAATATAATTTTCCTTCAAAGTATAAAATACCTAATTCAATTATACACAATTTATTTATTTTAGAATCCAGTTCCCGTGCCTGCAACTGCAAAAAAAAATGTTCACTGACCCTAACCCTGGCCCTAGTTTTGAAGAATACAATAATATAAACGAGGAAAATCTAGAATACAATGTAGTGGAAGTGCAAGGTAAATAATAGTTATTGTAAGTCCTGCTAATAATTATTATCACGGCTTAACGTTTGCACGAATTTGGTTAGAATTAGGACTATCCCGGCAGTATGTTACTATGGGATAATTTTAACATTCTTTTCGCCGGCGAAGTCGCAGGCAAGAACTAGTATAATATAATTACAATCCAATATGTACACAAGTTTGATTCTTTTCCATATTTAATTTGCAAAAACCTGTAGATTGTTTTTTTTTTTGAATTTTAGCGATTTCCAATGTTCCAACTACAATTAATACAAGTACCAGAATGATATTAACGAACAATGAGACCGTTAATACAAGAAGCACAACAAAGAAAAGGAAAGAGACCTTGCAAAATACGTATGTAGAAATAATTACCTACTTTAATACAATACTCGCCGTGGGGGAGGGCTTCAAAATACAATTCCCCTCCGTCGTCTCCGGGAAAGCGAGTCATAAGAACCGACAAATAACAGAACACCTCTGCCTACCCCTTCAGGGTTTATAGGTGTGATTATAGGGTATGTGTGCATATACTTAGTATTTAATAAATCACTGATAAAATGTTTCATATTTTTAAATGTAACAAAGGAAAGTTTAATAGTTAATGTATTATGATTAAAAATAATTGTAATAGTATTTGCTTCAGGTGTACAAGTTGCAATATCTTCAAAAAAATATGGAACAAAATTAGCCTTAACATAAGTTACAATCACTGACAAAAATCGCAGGGAAACCAATGCCTTGGATTGGTAGGTCAAGTGGAAGAGCATTTGCTAATTTTGATATTGTGGGTTCCAACCTGGGTACCAAGATATTTTCAATGTCTTTTCATTTTTAGTGCATACCTTTATTACTTATTTGTACATGTTACTTACATGTTAACTAAAATAAAATTCCTTACATTAGTCTATTTGATTTTACAGAAGTGAAGAAATGCGCCTGTCAATTATAAAAAGTAATACTGATTTTAAGAGAAAACAGATAGAAATGCTGGAAGTGGAACACCAATTTAACATTAAAATAGCTAAGTTAAAAATTAAAAAAATAGAATTAGAAATAACTTTATTGGAAAGTCAGACCAACCCTGAAAAATAATAGTATGTAGATTTTTTATTCTACACACTTACTATATTAAGATTACAGTAAATAATCGTATATTTAAATAAATAATAGCAGGTATAATTTCATCCTACTACTGTAATACTGTGTTATAGTGCCCTCCAACAAGTAACTAAATGTTCAGTTTTAGACTATAATTATTAACATGTTTGTAAATATCCTGATTGTGAAATAACTATTTTCAGGTAGTTATTTGCTGCAAATATTTAGTAATAGATTATTCATTTAATTAAAATACATACTTATTAAATAGTTAAAGAAGAAATGTTCAGTGGAAATGACTTTCAATAAACGGCCTTCTCCTAATATTTCCCCTTACAGAAGGTGGAATATACCTTTGTACTATAGGTTCCCTAGATGAAGAGTGCTCTATGTTATCTTCCTCTCCAGGAAACAGATCATCCCTCATGTCGATGGCAAGATTGTGGAGAACAGCACATGCAACAATTGTTTTTTTTTGCTGTTTCAATATCCCCAAACATACCCCGTAATAGGCAACGAAACCGTTGCTTTAGCAAACCACAACACCTTTCTACCGTGTTCCGGGTACGAATATGGCTGCTATTATATCTCTCTTCTTGTGGTGTTGTGGGGTTAAGCAATGGTGTAAATAAATATGGAGTGCAAGGATAGCCACTGTCACCCAATAATATTCCGGAGAATGCACCAGCCTCAAACCTCTGTTTTAATCTACATTCTCGGAATATTCTGGAGTCATGTACACTGCCACGCCATCTGGTAACAATGTCCATGATTTTCAGGTCAGCATCACAAACCACCTGAAAAGTGATAGTTTGTTAGAACTTTATATTCTTCTCTGGTATTTTAATATGACATTGGTAATTATGACAATCATTTAAGTTATTCTCTATTTTCTGTCAAGCATTTTGGGATCAAACTAAAAAGTACTTTGTCATTTGAGATAATTACAACAATCACAACTTAAAATAATTGTTTACAAATTACCTGTACATTGATTGAAGAGAATCCTTTTCTATTAATATATAACTGACCCCCATCAGCATTTATTTTCTTTACTCTTATATGAGTACAGTCTATTGCCCCAATTACTGTAGGAAAATCAGCAATAGTGCGGAATTTCCTAATAGTTTCCTCCTGTTCATTTATAGTAGGCATTTTGATGAATCTTCGGGACATTCGTGACAAAATGTCTGCTACCTTTTTACATGTCTTGCTGACAACTGGTTGAGACACGCCATGTAAATCAGCTGTATCGTCTTGAATCTACGATTAAAACAATAATATTAGTATATAATTTGGATTTTGTCCAATGTTACGTTAACATTGACAAGGGTACTTACTTCATGGCGAGCCCAGTTGCGCAAACCACTTGCACTTCAGGACTCAATGGGCATCCTCGAGGGTCGTGGGATAAATCCTCACGTAAAACTTCCACTATTTTCTCTCCAAAACGTGTTGTGAACCTATACTTATATCTAAAATCTTCGTCACTCAATTCGAAAGGATTTACACGATGACGATGTCTGTAAGATCGCCGAGACGTCTCCAGCATATCCAAATCTTCCAAATCCATCAAGTCAGTCATATTATTATCCATTTTTATCGATTTTTAAATAAAACAACACACAATATTAATCAACGCTAACCTCAAATAAACTAGTACCGAAGTTAAATCCATAGATAAACTAGGGGGCTCGGCGGACTAACTTTAGTACCTCAGATAGTTCATGAACTAGTGATAAACTTCTTTTTATAATAACGTTTTATTTAGTCATGGTTTAAACCTAGCAATAATCCCAGTACTAAATTTAGATCGCGTTTTGTAATAAGACGGTAAAAGTTTGTCGCTTACCTATTAATTATTTAGACAACTAAATATATTTGAAGACGAGAATGACATTTTAAAGAAGCTGCCTTAATTAGCACCCATTAATATCTCAGTAAAATAATATACAACATCATACAACAATAATTTTATTTCGGTCAATTAGAAGACGAGTAAAACGGTTTCTGTTGTTCCTGAAAAAAAGAGGTATTTTGAGTTGTGCTACTGTTTATCTAAGTGTGCGATATGTTAGCATGGAATTAACACCAACGACCGACCTACGTGACCGCGTTTCCTCTTAATAAACGAATGCGTTAACCCAGAAAAGCAAAGTTGTGTAAAAATGCTGCAATGTTTATACAATTGGTTATTTGGTACACTACACTAGTCTTGCAAACGATAGTTTAGAAGTTATGTAGGTGCGATGTGGACTAAAATCAGTGATGTGAAAATTTATTACATCATTAGTATGAAACGATGAATACAGTATTTTTCTGCTAGCGTCTTTGTTCTTTTGGATTGATGATTAATTCTTTATGATTTATGTAGGTTTGTTAGGTTTGTACTGTCTATAGGTTTTAAGATTGTTTTAAAATATTATATCTAAACTAAATACATAGAGGTAAAATTGTTTGTTCGTTTGCAAGAGGTAATCTCTGCAAGTACTGATCCGATTACAAACATTATTTTACTGATAAAAAGCTACACTGTTGCTTAGTTGCCGTAGGATATGTTTTTATGGTATATACAGGGTTAATTTTCAAAAACATGCCTAATTTTCAGAGATGATTCAGAATCGATACATCAATTTGTGAAATAAAATATGTAAATATAAATTATTTTAAAACATTTTTAGTACATAGTCAGTTAATGATTCATTTTATTAAGTACTGTTATTAATGTACTAGATTAGTAGTACCTACTCAACATGTGCGCCCCCGCCGCGCCGCGTACCCCGGCGAGATAGGTCATTACCCTGGTCGCGAGTTCCTGATAGTTTTTTTTTCGGACATTATCATATTTTTTTAGGTTGATTATTATTATTTGATCATAATGTTTAACACACAATAACGATTTAATTAAAAGATTTTAAATTTTTAGGCAGGTCTTTGAAAACTACCCCTGTATAGTTGAATTCCACGATGACGGAAGCTGTGGCCAGAAAGAAGTTAATAAAGAATCATTCACTCATGAACACAACATCATTGACTCAAATGGCGTTCTTATTTTGAAACCAATTAAAGCCTCCCACAGACAGGCACGATGCGACTTTTTTTTATTTTTGGTTGGTAAATCATCAAATGACCTCTCCCGCTCTGGGCGGAGCGGAAGGGCGTGTCAGACTCTTACTGACTAAAACCCACCCATGTTCCTTCAGTTGCCTGTGCGCCAGGGTCCTTACCGGACAGCGAGCTGCCCATTGCTCGCCATCCGCAGGCCCGCGCCTGCGGTGGCCGGGAGTCGGCTATCGACTCCCGACGCCTAGGGTGTCTCCTCCTACGGCGACTAGGGGCGTGAGGGCGCAATGATTGCCTCTCCCTCACGCGCTCCTCCTCCTCCTTCGCGAGCATTACTACTTGGCAGAAGGAAGTGACTGCTTCCCATTCCCTCTCGCTCCGTACCATGGCCTGAACCAGGGCGGGACGCGAGAGATCGCCGCCGCCGATCGCCGCCACGAGGACACGGCGGTGCTCCGCCCAAGCCGGGCAGACCACTACCGTATGCTCCACCGTGTCCTCCGGTCGATCCACACAATGACAACACCCGGGCGTTTCCTCCCGCCTTATCCGAAACAGGAACCTCCCGAAACAGCCATGTCCGGTGAGGACCTGCGTCAGGCGGAAGGTGAGGACGCCGTGGCGCCTCTCAAGCCACTCCTCAAAGAGGGGACTTACCGCCGCAAATGTGGCGTGCCCACGACGCGACTCTAGTAGAACAATTTCTATAAACACGTCTTGTAGAACAATTTTCAAGAGGTGTTCATAGAAATTGTTTTTAATGAAAAGTCTCCCCAAAGTTTGACCTTTATCAGCCATTTCATTTACCCTTCGTTTTTTTTAACCACCACTACAGTAATTCTCATTAAATATTCAAAAATAAATGAAACAAAACTCCGAACTATATTCTTCCCGATAAAACCTTTGGTCAAGGACAAGCTGCTTGATTGACGTAATCTACTTTAATATTTTACGTTCGACCCGTAACGTAATTACTTACTTTTAAATTAGATTGGATTCAAATAACATAACATAACGCCTGTCGGTAATCCCCGAAGGGTAAAGTAGAGGTGTAGGTACACAAACATTTCTCGAGTTATGTTTAAGGCCCATGTAATAGGGGGCGAGCCTATTGCCATCAACCGGGCACAAACCCAGACTTAGCGCTGCTGCTTAAACAACCCAATAACATTTTGTTAAACCTGGGCATCAGTGCCGGCGTTAGGGTAGGACGCGGCTATAATTTTGTTCATATTGGTAATAAAGGATATTGTAATCTGAAATTATTTTATTTTATACTAGGTGTACCCGGCCTGGCTTCGCACAGGGAGCACTAAGTATCTAACACCTACCCTACCCTACCTACCTACCTACCTACCCTACCCTACCTACATACCCTACCCTACCTACAAACCTTGTCCTGACAATAAAGAACACAAAAATAAAGAATTATCCTATTTAGTGCGGCCGTTCGGAAGTTAAGCGCGTACATACATTTCAGCAAATCATTTTTATTTATATAGATAATTAATATTTATCTAAGCCTCTGTAGCCCATGTACAATTCCAAAATAAGGGTTCCACGGATCCTGCTTACATAATCTAGTCTGTCGACGGGTTACGGCAGAAAAAGCCTTGGCAGACTTGAAGTTAGGGTTCATACCTACTAACTGGAGTTGGTTTCATTCTGTTACCAGATGGGTACATTTAGGGATCCTGATGGCCACCTTTGAGAGAGTCTACCAAGCACTTCCGACAAAAAAAAAACTGGCAGATTTCGATTTTCTGTAAGTATCTACCAGTAAATTCGTAACGGATGCCATATCAGTTATTCGCCGGTATCATATGGGTAAAATACGCCCCATTGTCGCACCGGAAAAAATAGTTATTTTTTTCTACTTTCGGCAGGTTCGGGCTTGGCAGACTACTACATTCGGACTTAGCATCACTTACATTGTGATTGCAAAAGAAAAATAATGAAGGTTTAATATGCTAAATGTTCTTTAATGATCCATCAAAATGTAACACGCTTTTTTTATTATAAAAAATTGGGTCTGTGATAAAAATGCAAAGATTTAATACCTACAAGGTGTAGTACAGTTTTAGGGTTAGGTTAGGGTAAAAATATATAATTAGGTAGGTATGTACGATATGGGATTATTATGACGTAGACGAAGAAGATTATTATCGTTAAAGGTTGCAATGTATTCATTGTAACCAATTCAATGGTATTTTTATTATCAGGATTAAATTATTTTTAAATTTTTAGTTCTTTTTATTAACACGTAATAAAAGCTTGTTTTTATATTCTTCATTTAGTTAATAAGTCTAAAACCAACAAAGTTATGACTTGAGCGGTTTACTAGGAGCCATTGAAGAGTTTCACTATCACCTCTTGGCTCCATCATCAGATCCTCGTTACCAAGCTCAATCTATTGTGCTCGTCAAAACTAATCATATGAGCCCAAACTCGAATGGTTTACTAGTAGCCACTGAAGAGTTCCACTATCCACCTCCTGGCTCCATCATCAGATCCTCGTTACCAAGCTCAATCTATTGTGCTCGTCAAAACTAATCATATGAGCCCAAACTCGAATGGTTTACTAGTAGCCACTGAAGAGTTCCACTATCCACCTCCTGGCTACATCATCTGACCCTCGACACCAAGTGCAATATATTGGACTCATCAAAACGAATCATATGACTCCAAACTCGAGGGGTTGACTAGTAGTCACTGAAGAGTTCCACTATCCACCTCCTGGCTCCATCATCAGATCAGCTCCAAGATACCAAATTATAGTTTTGTCATCCGAACTACATATACATACAAAGTTTCATTTCGATACGACAATTAGAAGTAGCTTAAAATTGACTTCTAAAATTCTTTACATTGTTTGTTTGTTACATTACACATGAAGCTAATAAAAACTGATTTTGATAAAAACATGTCTAAGAACCACCGCTAGAAAACCTGCTTTCAAATTAAAAAAACCGCATTCAAATTAGTTCACCCGTTTAGGAGCTACGGTGCCACAGACAGACCTACACACACACTTAGCGGTCAAACTTATAACACCCCTCTTTTTGCGTCGGGAGTTAAAAAGGAAAGACTTATAAGGCGATTATCACACTGCCACGCATCACGCTGCATGTTGCGTGTCAACGCACCTACAATGAACGCGCGTGGATGCATTTTCTGTGTGTCGGACTGTGCGTGTTTTCTATACAAACGGAGATACTTATAAGCAACGTTAAAACACGCATTCACGCGCTACGCTGCGTGGTACGTGGCAGTGTGTTAATCGCCTAAATGAGCTTATACCTTACACAAGGTAAGGTATAAGCTCATTTATAAGTCAGTTTAGTACGAACCCTATTCTTACACGACCGCATCGACTTGTTTGTCCCATAGCAACAATATATCGATTCAAAATGCATTAAAAATTCACACGAGAGTCGCCGAGTTGGTTACCTGTAACATGAAACTAACAAGAAACTAATCATTGCGGACAAACCTTTGATATTTGTAGCATGCAAAAGAAAAGTTAGCAGCTTTGTCATACTTTCTAAAACTATACCTAGGTGGTATCAGATTTGACAGAAAGCCCTGCGCTGAAAGGGTAAAATACTAAACCACTCGTAACATAATCTTGTCTTGTATTCCCCTAGGGTTCATAATGCGGCCACATTTCATCAGTTATTTTTAAGCCCCATGAAATAGGAAGCAAGCCTATAACCACTAACCGGGAATAAATCCAGACTACCATGTTTGTTGTGGAGGAATAAAACGACCTGGGGATTTAACCCATATCCCTCAGCAGACCAACGATTCACCCTAGTAAACTACTCTTTATATTAAAATAACATTAGACATCTCCGAAGAGACATTTTGAGAGCAAATTATTATAAAAGGAAACATTTGCCGCTCCTTATTAATTTCATTTCTATCCTGTGTGCGTTTATAGTAACAAATCTCACATGCACAAACAGCCAGACGCGGAACAAACTAATCTTCGTAGTAGGCTATACAAATATTTATTCTGTGCGGTAAATGAACCCACGGCCGGTAGAGCAGTTGTTGATCGTTTGGGACATGCAAGACATTTTGTTTCTTCAAGTCTTGATCTTTATCCCGGCTGAATATATTCAGTACCTATATGTATAAATCAGCCATCATCCAGGTTGCCTCTAAAAGTGTAGATCTAGATCTAGACAAGACTTTACCGACAAGATATAACGAGAGACTACGAGGTCATAATCCGATGTGCTGTTCTAACCGAACTCGACAATAGTCTGCATTTGCTACCAAAAACAGACCCGAATATAAAGGCTCCCACAAACAGGCACGACAGGCGACGCGACACAAAGGCTCCGCCTGTCGCGCGACGAGAGGTGCCATTGTGTCGCATGTCGCGCCTGTTTGTAGGAGCCTTAATGAGGTGGCATGACGTTACATATTCAAACAATAAGAGATCCGTGGAGGTAGTCACGGCCTTCATAATATAATAATAATAACAAACTGTTATTGTCCTACTGCAGGACATTGGCCTCTCTCTGTATGAGAATAGGCATTGATCACCACGCTTAATCTACGAAGTTCAGGTTTCACGATGTTTTTCTTCCCCGACATCAATATGTCCAAGATACACTCAGAAAGTACTTATGAATTTGAAAAGTTACATTGGTCCGGATTTAAACCCACAACCTCGTGCATGAGAAGCCACAATCATCTAAAACTATAGTACCAGGACCTTCTTCATACACATCGATATATACAAAAAAAACCTAGTATATCAATGTTCATACACCAACTATACATATTAATTTACCGTGTCCAGTGTTCGCATATTTATGTCTACGACCATGTTTACATGAATCGACAGTTTCGGCTTCAGTAAACAATTTTCCTGTATCCGAACTTGTGGAAAATTGATGGCCAAGCTCCATGAAAAGCCAGCGGGATAATATAACGCTACTACATTTTTTTCAAACGAGTATTAATGGTTTACTTACCTAAGTAAAAAATATGGGTGTTCTATTATAAAGTCTTTTCAATTTAACAATAATTTGATTCAAGATATCTTGGTTGTCTCAAATAGTAAGATGTTCTCTTGCATCGGCACGAACGTTATGTTATGTGAAAAACTTATGGCCTGATAAAGGCTCCTTCAAACAGGCGCGACACACGATTTGAATCGCACACGACACAAAGGCACCGCTCGTCGCGCGACAGGCGGTGCCTTTGTGTCGCGTCTGTTTGAAGGAGCCTTTTATGATTACCAATGAACTGTTGGTCGAAATAAGCGGAATACTGATAAGTGGTTCTCAAGTTAGGTATAAGCGCAGTAGAGGACAGACAAACAGACTGCGTTTTATAATTATGATAGAACAAGCCGTGGCCGAGAGAATTTCCCAAAGTCAAAAATTACGAACTTTCATCCCCTATTTAACCCCCATTTAGAGGACGAATTTTCAAAGATACTTCCTTAGTACTACCTTCTCTATAAAAGGAACTCTTGTGCAAAATTGCATGCCGAAATGATAATGACCAATGATAAAGATGTTGCTGAGATTTCGGTGATATTATTTTGGCATTACTCAAAGATTCAAAGAGAGCTCTTTAAGCCCAGTTGTACCACTAACCCCGATTTCTGAAGTAAGCTGTCTTTGTTATCAGTTGTGATTTGTTGAACATATTAATAACAGCAAATCAATTCATTCAACATGACAGCAGATTACCTTGAATAAGTCTTTGGAAACATTATCTAAACAAAATCTGATAAAAAGAAATGTAAATCAGCACAACCAAAAATATTAGCACTTGACAATAATATGCCAATTACTTCATAAAAATCTTAAATTCATTCATTCACTGACAGACAACGCACAGCCTAAAGGCACCTACAAAAAGCCGCGACACGCGACGGATTCGCACGCGACACAAAGGCACCGCGTGTCGCGCGACAAGCGGTGCCTTTGTGTCTCGCGCGATTCGAGTCGCGTGTCACGCCTTTTTATAGGAGCTTAAACCGCTGGGGTTAGAAGTATAAAATGTTGCACTAGTTTCTTTTATAACGAAGGTGAGTACTAAGGACGGATTTTTGCTAAATTAACCCCCTAAAGGCTTGGATAGGAGATGAAAATTCTTCATTTTTACCGGGCATTTTTTCCCATCGGGCACATGGCTTGTTCTTACATGTTTATAAAACACAGTCTGTTTGAGTCCTTTAGTGCGGTTATACCTAGGACCACTTATCAAACTTCTACAATATTCAATTTCAAATTTCCGAATAATTTCCATGAAGTTTTCATAGGAGTTGTACTACTGAGTCGCGTCGCGACATTTTGTGGGAGCCATAATACGACTAACGGTTTATCGGTCAATCGATCATTTAGGCACACGTTCTTCGAACAATCGTGACGTACTCCCTCAATAGTTTTAGTCTTAGCTCTTCGTTAAGGAGATACGCTAAGGCCACGGAAGCCCACGTATCTGGGGGCACAGTAGTGCCCCCGCCGAGGCGAGCCAATCGAAGCGCAAGGGCACTACCTACCTTTTCTCGAAGTGTTTCGTCGTTTTTTTGAACCCTCATAGAGTTGGTTTCCGATGTACCAGATAGTTCATATTCTCAGGATATGATGTCAATAATAGACTAATTAAACATACAAAGTCTCAATTGAAAAGCTCTAATACTTTAGATTTTATTGATATCTAAAATACACCGATTTCGTCACTGATACACTGACACACTGATGATCATCAAAATGTTTGGCTACTTCCTCAAGTGCTAGAAAGTTGAAATTTGGTATGTAATCTAAGTTTAGTATACAACCAACAAAAAAAATCATAAACCTATAACTTTCGCCCCCCATCCCCTAAAATGAGGGGGTGGAGGTTTGTATGAGACTTCAAAATGTTAGGGTACTTCCTGAAGTGATAGAAAGCCGAAATTTGGTATGTAAACAAAGTTCAGTATACAGAAAAACACTACCGTGCCCCCAGATAAACTTAAAAAAAAAGAAGAAATAAATAAACACTAAAATGACTGCCTAGCAACTTACAAAAAGAACTGAAATCCCACCAAAAACATTTCATGTAAAATGTTGCCAAGACGACCACATAAGGTTTGCCCTGTGAAAAAGATATCAGATCTCATGTAGAGCCAAGCTTCTGAAGCTACACGGCCTAACACTACCGACCCTAACTTCATAAATTCTACATATCAGTAAAAATGTATGGCTTGGCTGTTTCGTTACTTACTTCAGAAACTAAATATTCGCATCACCTCCATGACGGTAGCGAAACGGCGAAGCCATACATTTTTACTGATATGTAGAATTTGTGAAGTTAGGGTCGGTAGAGTTAGGCCGTGTAGATTCAGAAGCTTGGCTCTACATCAGATCTGATATCTTTTTCACAGGGCAAACCTTATGTTGTCGTGGTGTTGATCAAAATATCGTTCGCGACAATAACAAATATATATTAACAGAATTATTATCATCACAATCCTCAATACAACTCTCAAGTTTAAATTACCCTATTGAAGGAAACCCAGGGAAGTACTACCACCGTTTATTTTCTGTTATTAAGCAGCGAAGCCGTGTTCCGGTCTAGAGAGTATGTATACCGAAAGACTTACAGGCATTGAGACATGCCTGTTAATGATGCCCTGAGCGACACCTTTAATTACAAATGACGACCGACCATCAGGTGAGATACATGCTTATTTGCCGGCTGCATAGTTCTCAACCATTCGAGACGCTTCCGTGCCGAAACTGCCGAATCGAGCATCAATCAATGTTATTGAAGGTGTCCTCTAAACGCTGTTCACAAATCCAAGACCCGAAATCGGGGGCAAGGTAAATAAATTAATTCAAACTGTGTCATTTGCATTACGACAGCCTTTTTTTTTTGGGTGAGAAATTATCAAATTACTTCTCCCGCTCTGGACGGAGTGGGAGGGCGTGTCAGACTTTTACTGACTAAAACCCACTCGTGTTTCTTCAGTTGTTTGTGTGCCGGGACTACGGTAACGCTTTCGGACAAACCCGCGACCCTGGCAGGGATCGGCCCTAGCGGACCCTGTCAGTGTGTGCTGACATCTGTTTGAGGCGCGCGTGGAACACAACGCGCCGGGCCTCCCGTGTCCGCCGCACGCAAATCAAGTAATCGAAAATGTGTCATTTGCGATACGACAGCTTGTCGAATGGTTGTGAAAAGCTATGCTGATGCTATAAAAAGGATTTATGATCATTTCACACTTACCTAGACAAGTCCTGTTGGGTTGCGGAGAGTATATCCTGGGAACAGTGACCCTCCAGTGGTCTAGGAAGTGCGCTGGTGCCAGGGCACCTTCTTCCATCCTGGACCTCCATAGCTCCACTACAGCATCAGCTCGCCCGGGCAACGTGAACCTGTCACACATAGTCACTTTGTCACTAATGCATTTGTAATAGTTTTCATTTGGTCTTAAATCAACAATTTTAGCGTCATTTGGTATTACACTTTGGTGTTTGATTAGTCTAAGTTTTGTAACAAGCACTGATTTTGAGGGAACAGTTATCAATCACAGATAGTTTTTATTTAATTAAATAATACGTATTTTTAATAGTAAGTAAAGCGTCAATTTATCACAAAAACATACGGAAGCACCGCATTTTTTTCCGTCTTCCAAACTCTCGTCATTGGTCTCAACTTTTTATTGTATCACCATTGACAAAACCGGACGAAAAAAATATATATTTAAATTTAGAAGAAAAACGTAGCGACCTTTTGCTACGGTAGTAAACAGTATACTGTTTAAAAACCTGGCAACGCTCCACCACGCGAAACCGTTCTATATATAAAAAATCTAAACAAGAATAAAGATCAAGAACATTTAAAAACAATACAAATATAAATGTGCAATACGATATTTATAAATTTGTTAATCAAATTCAAAGTTGCTTGTCCTTATGACCTGTGAGTTAATGGTTTCTTTACATGAGTCATTTTGCCTAATCAGAACAAATTAAGAATTTCCATGAAACCGATTTATAATACATACAAGCTGACCCGACAGACATTGTCCTTTCTTAACTATGAATGTCATATGTCGTTTAGTTTTAGTTTTGACTATTGACTAAAACTATCGACTCATTTATCAACCGATCCATCTGTATTAAACGATATTAGCAGCGCGCATTCTGTCAATCGCTGACAGTTACAACACACAACTGACAGTTATGTAAAATTAATATTGGCGTTAAGTTTTCTTAAATTTTGTAACGTTCCGATCAACTTCCTTATTTTTTTTTGTCATAATATTCTTTTCCTGACAATAACGAAAACAAACAAAAAAAAAATTGAGAAGTCGGTCCAGCCGTTCACGCGTGATGGCGTGACCAAGGGAAATAGGGATTCACTTTTATATATATAGATAACAATTCAAATACTGAATGCATATAGGTACAATTACAACCACTTACACAGTTCAAGTTCAAAACAATATGCCGTGGGTGTCATTTTGCCAAATGACTCGATGTATTCTAATTATTGGGCGATAAAATTTGAGAGGTAATGATTGAGTAGATGTCTGTTGTAATATTTGTTGCCACGTCGAACACGGAACTTTAAAAAATCTTTACGGGGAAATTCTAGGCATGTAATAATTCTACAAGGGTTCACTGCACAATATCGATTGGACCAGGGTTATGAGAGCATACAATAAGCTTCTTTTTTTTTTTTTGGGTGGGATATCATCAAATGACCTCTCCCGCTCTGGGCGGAGCGGAAGGGCGTGTCAGACTCTTACTGACTAAAACCCACCCGTGTTCCTTCATTTGCCTGTGCGCCATGGCCACGGTAACTCTTTCGAACAATCCGCAACCCCGGCAGGCATCGGCCCTATCGGACCCCGTCAATGATGCTGACATCTCTTCCGAATCGCGTGCGATTCGCGCCTGTTTGTAAGGTCCCTTTAAAGGCAAACTCATTATCCTTTTGAAAAAGGGGTATATCCAACCTTGGATGAAGCATGACTGGACAGACAGTAGACCAAAACCAACATCTATGATTTTGGGCGGAAGTAAATAAGCAGGTTTATTTGGGTCCTAATCTTAAGTTATATTCTATAATTAGCCTAAATGGTCCAGTGAGCACTGAGCACCTTGAATACGAAGTTACATAATTAGGTATGTAGTGTGGGTAACTGGTTTCAGTTTTCAGCGAACATTCACACATAACATAATCAGCACATAATGATCATAATACTGGGACTCAAGCCTCCTCTCTGTGAGTGGGAGTCTGTTATCCACCACGAAAGCACAGTGCAGGTTGGTTCCCGTTTCAGAGAACAGGAAACTGAACTTGACTAGATTATAGTTACTTCTAATGAGTCACCTTCCATTGTCTATACGTTTCTAGATTTTTTATGATTGTCTACTTTATTCAATAGATGCTAATGCGGCTAGTTACACGATTTATCATAGCTTCTTTACGATTAAATACAACAAACTATGAGCTCGGTCGTTGCCACGGAACAGGTTTAATGACCCCTCCCTCTGTCTAGCTTTTTCCCAACTAATTTGGGGTCGGCTTCCAGCCTAACTGGATGCAGCTGAATACCAGTATTTTCCATGGAGCGACTGCCACAACCCAGTTACTGGGTAACACGATACACCGTGGTGAGACTGGTTGCCAGACTTTTGGGCTTCTGACTACCCGTAACGACCGCGGCAAGCTTAGCTTAACCTTTGATCGACCCATGCGGCTATCATTTTTTAGCCACGAGCCCAATAGGTACCTCTCCTCTCACTCCTGGTCGATACCTGTAAACATCCATTGTAGAGCATGACCATCCCTTGCATAAAGCAGAGATGGCAAACCAATTGGCACGCACTAACGCCGTGGGAATAACACATAAAAGCCGTGCCTACATCAAATAGTGGGCACGGCAAGACCTTTCTAATTAAATAGGTAAGCTTTCAAACACATAAAATAAAATAGTCCAGTACTTAGTATATCCGTGTGGGAGCTATGACACCACAGACAGACACAGGCAAAAACAACCCTATTTTTACGTAGTGGTAAACATTTAAGTAAAGTTTTAAATAAAGGCGACTAACAAAAGGTATTAGACTAACCGGTATATTTACAAGGCAGATGTGAGTGGAAACGCCGGGGATGCATTAGAAGGATATATTTTATAGTGACCTTATTGGTGATGTTTTTCAGAAAGGTCAGGTGCGTAGTACACGCAACCGGCGTGCATGTATGATCAGATGTATGAAGCAAAAGGAGTATGTATGGATCGTAGCAGATGGCGTTCTGTAGTTTCTATTTACCCCCATTGCATGGGAAGAAGGTGTGAGTTTATGTATGTACCTATGTATATAATATATATATGCATATTATGTATGCATGAGTAGAAGTTTCGAAACTGCGTCGTTTATAGAATAAATATGTGCAGTATGAAGCACACTGTTATTTTAGTACACATGAGCTGGACTGGCTTCTAAATAAATCTCAATACTCCAGATGCCAACTAAAGGATTTAGGTGAATTAAAGACAGGATCTTCATCCTCTACACGAAATAGTGACTGTACGAGGTAATTAGAATAGAAGAAGACCAAAGAAACAAATGAATTAACTCTGTGAAAGATGATATGTCTAGAAAAGGTGGTGAATACTCAAATGACGACTAATAAAGATGTATGGTAGACGGCATGCTGCGCCAACCACAAATAAATTGGTCTATAAGACCACCGGGGTAATTACGTAACACACTAACAGTAGGAATGCGTTTAATTTTGATAGTTCAACAACATTCACTACGTTATTTACGTTGTTGAGCAGACAAATTTTTCGAACATAAGATCCAGTTGATTAGCATACATACATACATACATAAACTCACGCCTTCTTCATATGGGGGTAGGCAGAAACTGCAGAACGCCACGTGCTACGATCCTTACATACTCCTTTTGCCTCGTTTACGTTCGTACATCTGGTCATACACGCACGCCGGTTGTGAGTACTACGCACCTGACCTTTCTGCAGAACATCACCAATAAGGTCACTATATGTCTTCCTAGGGCGTCCCCGCCCGGCGTTTCCACTCACATCTGCCTTGTAAATACCTTTTGTTAATCGCCCTTCATTCATCCTCTCAACATGGCCAAACCATCTTAGCATACTCTTTTCAATTTTTGTCACTACATCTTCCTTTAAACCGCACCGTTGCCTTATCACATCCTTCTTCAGTCTATCATTCGTCTTCAGTCATGGATTAGCAATAGGCTTCAAAATGATTCAGATCGTGATAGATAGTGTGTTACGTATGCGGTGCAGGATGATAGTTACTGTTCGTAACTCATGCCAGCCTGTAGCTCTCATAGAATTTAATGAGATATGGTATGAATGTATACAGGATGGCGGAGACATCGATGCGAAATCTGTGGCCATGAATTCAGTAGGTACAGTCGCCAGCAGGTCAAGCTACACGAAACTGTCACATTTCTCCGAACGAGTTTAAACCTTAAAGTGTTGATAATTAAGTTCAAATTTGAATGAGAAAATTTGACAGTTTGTGGTAACTTGATGTGCTGGCGACTGTACATGATTCTAAACACCCTGCGCAGACATTTTTTTTTAAATTTTCTTATAAGTAAAATTTTCGGTTCCATACATTTTGACCGTGTAGGTTTAGGTATTGCACTTTTCTATGAAACAGCTATTTTTATTTGATAACCTACGAAATTTTTCTTATCTATGTGTTCTAGAATCGTGTGCTGAATTCTTGGTGTTAGTCTGCACGTCGATATCCCTGCCATCCTTTATACTGAAAACCTTTATTTTATCAACTTAAATTCCAAGCTTCAATTTATTGCTTTAAGTAAATTAAGTACCGTACGTCTATCTGAAAACGAGAACATTCTCAACGAAAATAATCTTCAGAATCAGTCTAGTAGTTTCTGAGATCGCTCCACACGTACGGACACAACACTATCTAATAATAAAGTAGAATGACGTGGGTATATAATATGTAGGTATGTTGAGATGAAGTTTTCTTTAATCAAGGTAGGTATTAGAATAATCATGTTTTCTACATACAGGTTTGTTCACTTTCCATCATAATTTCTTAAGAGTCGTTTTCTATGGCACATAGGAAATATATAGCTGTGCTATTATTATCGTTGGACCACACAGATATGAAGCAGGTGCCATAACTAAAATACACTAGCGTTTGCTCACAACATCGATCGTGTAAACCTCGTTTTTAATAATCGGTATTCCTTTCTTTTATACAGGGTGGCAGGGACGCGCAACCTGTTAACATGGATTCAGTAGGTACAAGATACTGAACACACATGCTTTAAAAAATATATGCTGTTCCATAAATTTTGACCGCGTAGGTATTGCTATTTTCTATGAAACCTTCTTTTTTTTTTTATAACCGGCCAGAAATCGCTACTCTAGAATCACGTGCTGAATTCATGGTTACAGTTTGCGCACCGATTTCCCTGCCAAACTTTATTATGAAGAAGTTTTCAATACATTACTTTGCTATTTCCGAGCTATTCTATTCCACAACTTACGCCAGTACCTAATCCATTTTTATTGACTTTTTTTTTTTCATACAAAACCTCATACAGAGAAATTAAGGAGGTTAGGAACAAACAGTGACATTTACACTTTTTCTTTTTACTCAGAAGACGAAAAAAATGTAATATGGGTATGCCCGATCGAATGTAAAATGTTACCTTTTGTACAGAATATTCCTTTTAAATGCCATTTTCTCGTGAAATAAGTCACTAATTGAACCAATCTGTTCAGAAATTGATAACATTCAAGGTTTTGCGTCCGAATGAAAACAAAAACAATCGAGCCGGATGCGTAAATGTCACTTTTGTTCCTGACCTCCTCAATTATAATACGGCTGTGTGTGGTGTTTTTATATTAATATAACACCTAAAGAATGCTTCTAAACATATTCCGACTATGAACGATTATATTAAAACGTTATAAACCTGAAAAAAAAAACATTACCCCACATTCATTCGCAGTCTGATAAAAATACGATGAAAAACCGAAACACTTAAAGAAACCGGGAGGCTATTAGAAAAAGGGGACAAATGGATTTATAGTCGAGGAAAAATAACAATTTTACACAGCCTAGTTTCTGAGAAAGCAACGGATAAACATACCAATACAGACACGGCCTGGAGGCTAAATAATAAGTAATTGGCCATGGACGAAATTTTTCTTATCTAGATCATAGCTTATAGCATGTTTTATTTTTACGTGCTGTTTATTTCGGAATCTGCATTGGTCCATTTTACTTAACACAATACACGTTTGTATAAGCAAAAATAAAATAGACGAAGACATTTCTCGATAAAATTTTCGATTAGAATGGGCCGTTTTTAATTACAGATTTAATGATTTTAGAGTCTATTCCTAAAACCTTTCGTAGATAGGTTTCATGAATAGGTTTTGGAACTATGAACCAAAGGGGCATAGGTTCCGAGTTCTATCAAAGAGACTAGTATCTCCAGGATGGCCTATAATCAAACGAGAGAATGCAGTCTCCATATTAAAACACAACCGACTTCCAAAAAAGAACACTAAAAGACGTGAAAAATAACTTTAATTTCGGAAGTCGGTGTCTTTGCTTTTGTATTTTCGTTTTTGGCCACCGACTTCCGAAATTAAAGTTATTTTTCACGTCTTTTAGTGTTTTTTTTGGAAGTCGGTTGTTTTTTGGTAAAAAAAGTTTTTATTTTTCACTTTTTAGTTGCGGTACCTACCCGACACAAATTCGTATACCACTACTTGGTGTGTAAATAACAGTGACAGGAAATTATTAACACATCATCCATATAAACTAAGTGGAAAAATACGAACTATTAAGGATAACTCAAAAACTACTGGTCAGACCTTGATCAAATTTAAATGGGACCACATGTGAAGCACACCTAACAAATAAAAAAAAAAACATACAGACGAATTGAGAACCTCCTCCTTTTTGTGAAGTCGGTTAAAAAGTAGAAACAGATCATAAACTCATGTGGTGTTATGCGAATGGATAGGATAAAAAAAATGAGAAAGTCTGAGATCCGTATTACAGAACGTCACGACTCAAGCGTTACTTAAAACTAGTTGACAGACATTTGATTGGTTGAAGCTAGTTTTAAGTAATTGTTGAGTATTGAGTGACGTTCTGTAACACGGGACTGAACGGGGCGCCGGTGACTGAAAAGTTGTATGGAAACCCTTGGGCGGCAGTGTAAGGGTGAGAAAAATGTCGTGAGGAAAGTTTTGAAATGAATAAGCGATGGATGGCTATAAGAGTAGGGGAAGACCAAAAAAAACGATGGATGGACTGTGTGAAAGATCGCATGGCTTGTAAGGGGGGTGACTACCGAGATGACGATAATAGAGAAGTATGGAAGGACAAGACGTTGCACTGACCGCAAATAAATTGGTATAAGGACCATAGAAAGATGGTGAAACAGATAATAGACATAGGGTTCTTTGATTAGAAACGTATCTCTAAAAAGTGTGATGAGTGACACATGCATACGTCACTATCCAGTTGCCACTTTATTGCAACAAAACACGAATTATGGAAACATTTTCAGTCACCATTCTGTTAAAAAATATATATAAACCATTTAAATTGTCGTTTCATTTTTCTAATCAAAGGAAACAATTCAATTTAAACATATACCAACGTAATTGTTAGTTAAAACCTCTTTGTTTTATCGGATTCGCACACGACTGGTAACACAGCGGTGATGACGTAGGCTTGTGTCACCCCCGTGACCGGAATGCTATACCTGGCGAAGTATATTGTTATACCATGGTATCTTCTAGTTGTAGTGCCTTGACGGAATGATCCAAATAAGCGTAAATTATAGACTTGTGATGCTAATGAGAGCTGAGCCATTGCTTTGCAGTGAGAGTCTGAAGTGTCTCACTGAGAGACACTTCATAACAATAATATTTTCAAGTGCATTTTGACGCATTACTGAGAATACAGATATTCTTATGTCTGTGACTGAGACTAGTATCATATAAATCGTAAACCGTAATTCAATAAACCTACATGTTTGCTGATTTATCTAAAGATGTCATTAACCTACGCATCGTAAACTTTACCTCGCCAAAATAATCACGATGATAATATTTAAATTTTCGTGATTTTCTTACGTCGTTTTAAAATACACCGAAGTATTTCTCTTCGACACTCTTACATGCATTCAATGCGTGTTTTTTTAAGACGATAGAATTTGTTGGCTATTTTAAATGTTTATATTGGTACGACTGTTTACCTCATTGCACAATGAATAGTGTTTTAACATCTCTTGTTATTTGCCAGACCATTTCGTCATTATAAAAATATTTTACATCATTACAGAGATCAATGTCAACTCTTGCATAAGTTCAGCTTGTATCCAATTTAGGCAGAATTTCAATCAATCTGCCTATTTTTTTCTTAACCTTGTTGGGGTCGGCTTCCAGTCTAACCGGATGCAGCTGAATACCAGTATTTTACATGGAGCGACTGCCTATCTGACCTCTACAACCTAGATACTGGGTAACACGATATCCCTTGGTAAGATTTTCGGACTTTTGGCCTTCTAACTACCCGTAAAGACTTGTGAAAGATCTACGAATGACTAGGCAGAATTTCATTGATCTACCTACAATATATATAAACTCACACAAAGGACATTTTTTTCTCATTATAAAAAAAAATCGCTAAGAAAAATATGACTCGATCAATTCATACATCACACAAGGTGTATCAGTAAATACATAATAGACAACCTCGTGTCAAGATGACGAACAAATCATCTTTCGCTTGAAGCTCTACCAGATCATTAACCAGAAAACTCGGTCAAACACCCTCATCAACCTAATTCCAACTTTATCTCCCTACACATAACGTTCATATTTGTATAGGCTAGTAAGACAACGGCTACTGGCATAATGCCAGCATCCACTTCAGCATCACTACCTGTTCCCTAAGACCTTGGGCCTGACACTGAACTCATTCACCGAAGGTCGCAGTTCACACTGGAATGTGTCGTGGTATGTATGTATATGTAATGTTGCATGCTCTTTGGCTATTCTTGTCGATACGATTATGTCGATTTGAAGCGGTGTTTGAGGTGCTAATGGCTTAATGATAACCGCACAGGTCGATCGAAGGTTGAGCTACGCTTGCCGCGGCCGGTTCGTGGATGGGTGACCATCCAATACATATCGAACCCCTCCGTGCCTCGGAAAGCACTTTAAGCCGTTGGTCCTGGCTGTCATTCGTAGATCTTTGACAGTCGTTACGGCCACGGGTAGTCAGAAGCCCAAACGCCTGACAACCAGTAACTGGGTTGTGGAGGTCAGATAGGCAGTCGCTCCATGTAAATTACTGGTATTCAGCTCCATCTGGTTAGACCGGAAGCCGACCACAACATAGTTGAGAAAAGGCTAGGCAGATTGATCCGGAACATCTAGCGGCACATAGTCTACATTAGTTCGAGAGACAAAGATAATACCTAGCTAGTTATGCTGACGCGAAGATAACCCACTGACTCACAAATGATGACGTTTACAATTAGTGCGGAGTGCCATATTGAACGCATGAATAGTAACGTCGCAATATGCATGTAATATTTTAACTAACATACATGCTTTTAATATTAGCATGACCAAAATAAACACGTTCCTACAAATGTACAGTTCACCGAAGCCTTCCTCAGTTATGTTGGGGTCGGCTTCCAGAAGATCAAACAATATTCCTACAAGTAGACGGTTCTAAGAAAGTTGCAGTGAAAGATGATGCTGTTTAGATTACAGTTTGCTAGACCGTTGCGATGCCCATCATCATCAAAGGCAGCCTTGTTCCACCACTGCTGACCATAGGCCTCCTTATGTGCCATGCTTTCCTGGTGTGTGCGAGTCTCATCCAGGTCTTTCCTGCGATCTTCTATAGGTCGTCCACCCACCTGGCTATTGATCTGCCAATGTTCCTTCTACCATTTCGATAAGGCTCTGCTCCACCTGCCATCACCACGTCTAGCCATTCATGTCAAGGTACATTCATAGGTGAACCAAACTCAAAGTGCTTTCCCAATAACAGAACACGCTCTCTACAAATTGTGTATATTTCCTATACACAATCAATCCTTAGCGGCCATTTTACTCGAACTCATGTAATAATGCGGTGCCATTAAAGCCTTAAAGCGTGTAATGGACGTAGATACGTTATCGATACTAGCAAGGTGAGCGTAATAAAACATTTTCTACCTTTGAATTAGCTGCGAAAATGCACGAGGAAATAAATGATCGTATACGTAACTTGCTACTTATTCGTTTAAATATAAAATACGTCTTAAAAAGCTTATATCCATTCTACCAATTAAAGAAGGACGTGAGCTAACCCAGACAAAATTACTTATTCTTTCTCAGATGATCACCCAATGTTGAGATCAGGTTTCATTTCAACAATCGAGCAGCATTGATACATAACGATGAAGTTTCTAATAATCTGCACCAAATAAACTAGTTGTGATTGCGAATCATCAGAGGTCTGAGACCAAGATCTACTTAAGGTGAATCCTTGCAGCTAGGGATGTGTCTAACTAGGCTAGTAAGGATGGAGCTATAACTTTGGAAATTTGTTCCACCTAAGAATATTTCATATGAAAATTCTTAGGTAGCACAAATTTCCAAAGTTTGACGATTGTTATGAAGTTGATGATTATTATTTAATAAAAATATCATTCCTACAGTCGCGAATCGCATTTTGATCAACATAGGACGTAAAACAGAGCTACAATTTGCAAAAAACCATAGAAAATTTGAATTTGGCGGGCTACAGCTGCGGATTCACCTTAAATGCATTCATTTATTCACTGACAGACAACGCACAGCCTTAGCCACTGGGTCTAGAAGCGTGATATTCTGCGCAAGAGTTCCTTATATTAAGAAGGTGAGCAATAAGGTAAATTCATCCCCTAAAGGGGATAAATAGGGTATGAAAGTTTGTATAGAAGTTAGACATTTTTGCCGATTGGAAATCCCATCTGGCTTGCGGCTTGTCGTCAACAACGCGCGTACGCGTTGTTGTTGTAGTGTAAAATAAAGAATATTCTAAGCACCTACTGCCAGTGAACAAAACGAAGAATTATACAAAAAGACAATAGACGAAGTAAAAAAAAAAATGATGCCATAGAAATCTACACTTGACATTCTAAAATCAGCCCCGCTCTAGGTCAATGAAATGATTTCCCAGACAATACACATTGCTGGCGTATGTATAGTATGATAATTATGTAGGTAAGTCTATGGGGAATCTAATAAATGCGAATGATAGTAATAATGCAGTGTTCCATATACAGTGGAGGTTGCTTTTAATTACTTTGCGGAAATGAGATAGTTGGTTCAAAATGGAGTGGCACTAGGCGGGTTTTAAGGTAAGGATTTAACAAGTTCATACGGAGTAGTGCCTTGTGGTAACCTAGCAATTATTAATTTAGATCCAGTCTCAGAATTGATCGCTTACCCTACGTTTTAACCTTTTTGTAGTTTTTCACAAGATCAATCCACATTGCATTTTTATGTGAAATCTTCACCAAAAGAAGCCTATTTAGCTTACAACTAAGGTTTAGTACGGACATAAAGGTCATTAACAAAGACATCTAAGGCATGCTACACACTTGCTCGAGTCGGTAAAATCAAATATATATGTCACCGTATGATTGTGAACACCGTTAGTTTATAAAATATGTCGCGAGATTGTAAACTGGCGACGATTTGTGAATTGTACCATACTGCTTACAATAATATAACGTATTACTTTTCGATATTTTTTTATTATCTATCCATGTCAAATTGTGAACGAACCTGCAATAACCTACAGGATTCACAATCTGTCCGATTTTATCACCCGTAAAATTGTGAACCGTCCCTGATTTGGCGGTCTTGGCGGTAGCCGAATTGGTCGCAGTAACTAAGTCAGGGCACCCCAACCAAATGGGTTAGATTAAGTTAGAACAGTGACCAACAGCGCGCGAGCCGAGCGCTACTTCCAAGTTGGTCGCAGTTATTTGGCTATTTACATAATATTAGCGCAAAGTGCGATCCGTCGCATGCAAGTTTGATACCCGTTCACAATTTGTCGGTTTACCATGGACAGATTATAAACTCGCTAACGCTAATGTTTCCATCATACGAATCGAAAACTAGCGATACCGTCCAACGGGGTGAATAGGAACGCAGGGGTGAATCGGAACGAAACTTTAAAAGGGATTTTAAAATTTAAATAATATAGTTTGTTGCCAACAAGGGCACTTAATCGTTAATTAAGTGCATACAATACAATACAGTAAACACATTAGTCCTTTTTGGCAACCAACTATATTATTTCAATGTTAAAATCCCTTTTAAAGTTTCGTCTCGATTCACCCCTGCATCCCTATTCACCCCGTTTGACGGTAACGCTTGTAAAAAATGCCACATGGCTACGCATCTCTATGGATGCTGTCGATTCGTTTCATAGAATCGAATGATGTTAACATTGTCTAGCTAATTTCTATTCGTTGACCTATGATTACGTGGCATTTCGATAGCTTAGTTAACCCCATACATTTTATGGCTTTTCTAATAGCGTCATCGCTAATCGAATGTTACTTTGTCTAGGCCCTCAGGTGCCTTATTGAGGCAAGAGGGTTCTCTGTCTCGATTGCAATCAATGTTACCAATAAAATGTATTCACGCGAAGCGATCGGGTTAGTCCCGCTATGGTATGGTCCCGGTATGGCACCCTCTTAAAATACCTATCAAAAAGTCCCGCTATGGTACCCATCTTTTAGATCTACGTTAGACAATAGAAGGTACAACTGAAAAGAAAAGTGTATCTATAAATAAATACTTTTAGGAGTGTATCAATAAAACGTCTGTTTGCGATATTAAATCAGTCTTTTATTAATTCAAAATATTTATAAAAAAATATCAAACAGTAAAACGAAATATTAATTGCAATGTAATTTTTAAAATAATCAACAATATTAATTACAAATAATCAACATGGAGAAAAAGGCGCAAATTGTAAACATAAACTACAAAAAATAATAGCTTGTTCCCAACGAGTCACACCTCAACGGGTAACAGTGTGACTCGTTGGGAATGTTTTGGATAATAATTCCCAACGAGTCACAGTTACTGTTACACTGTTACTCGTTGGGATGATCCCACCTTGATTTAGGGTATCAATACATCTATCGCCACGAAATATTTTCGTTCTCAGATAAACAAAAATTGTTCCCAGGTATTTGGTACAACTTGGGGCACCCCGACTCGGACAGGTTAGGTTAGAAGGGGACGGCGGGGTCTGAAAGACCCCGCCGTCCCCTTCGTGGTTATTTTTTTTTAAACCGCCCAGAAGTAGGAGTCCCGCGAAGCGGGACTCCGTCGGCTATTGTGGAACTGATTTTGCATTGTTTGGTGACTACATTTTGGTGACAGATCTACTATTTTGAGGACAAACCCTATTATTTAAGAAACACAAAACTAATTAAATTGGTGATAGCTTACTAGTTAAGAAAAGATATTTTTTATTAATACTATTTTTTTCTTAACGCATTGTATAACTTTTCTTTACAACAGTACCAAAAACTGAAGGGTACCATAGCGGGACTTTTTGATAGGTATTTTAAGAGGGTGCCATACCGGGACCATACCATAGCGGGACTAACCGAAGCGATCATGTAGTTTGAACAGCTTATTCAAGTGTTTGTAAAAGTAGATTTCACTGCTTCTTCAGATCATTGACAGCAACTAATGGAGTACAAAACGCAGTAGTATTCTTAAAATTGTAATAATATATTGATTTCGTTGAAATTAATCTAACATAATCAGCCTATAATGTTCCTACTGCTGGGACACAGGCCTCCTCTCGGTGAGAGGGAATGGGCTGTAATCCACCACGCGGGCCCAGTGCACGTTGGTAGATGTCACATATTTTCGAATTTATGGTTCTAGGACATGCCGGTTTCCACACGATGCCTTCCTTCACCGTTTTGAGAGCAGTGGTGATGAAATTATTTACACAAAGTAAAGCGCTTGCCTGGGTTCGAACCTACGACCTAAAACTCGTAAGTTGCATCCGTTACCACTGGACCATCACTGTTTATTTTTTTTTCTTTTTTATAACATATTAATGTAATCAGAAATAAAGTTTTTTTTACGATGGTCTGGTAATTCTAATAAAATAATACAAACTGATATTTTAAAAGCAAGTTAGGGACTTTGGTTATAAACAGCTGAACGGGTTTGATAAAAAAATCCTACACAAGTAGAAAATATGCTGGAATAACATTGGGAATACTTCACTACCGATTTTCTTGCCATACGTGAATTTCCATAATTATGTTGTGATTTAAATGACCTAAAAGCAAAAAAGATTTTAGAAATAATACAGACTTGCGAGATCACAACGATAGACTTTATTCATAGTTTTTTTTTTTTACTGCTACATAAAATGAAAAAAAAACACGGTTTGATCTTGTTGAGAGGATGAGTAAAAGGCGACTAACAAAAGCTATTTACAAGGCAGAAGTGAGTGGAAACGCCGGGAGGGATCGCCCTAGGAGGACATATAGGTAATTATAGTGACCTTATTGGTGATGTTCTTCAGAAAGGTCAGGTGCGTAGTACTCGTAATCGACGTGCGCGTACGACCAGATGTATGAACGTAAACGAGGCAAAAGGAGTATGTAAGGATCGTAGCAGTTGGCGTTCTGTAGTTTTTGAGTATCCCCATATGAAGAAGGCGTGAGTTTATGTATGTATGTACTACATAATACGACACTTACGGAAAAAGATAATTCCTAGCACTATGTTTAAGTCTTACATTTTATCATCGAGCTGATTAAATTCCAAACAAAAAGTATACAATTTCCGTGCAAAGTCTACCTACTTATCATCTGTGAACACATGTCAAGAGATAAGCAAATAGATGTGGGTCAATCAATGCAACGAGGTTCAATATTAACAGCATTGATTAAAAGTAAAATAGTTTGTGACGTCATTTAACTAGTCAATCGACATGTTATCTACGCGCTTAATGTTTAAGGCGCTATAATCCAACAGAGACCGAGCTTACCAGTTTTTTGAATCCATGGGAAACATAAAAAAGTGTTATAAAATTCTGAAAAAAGATATATCATATTTAAGGATCTGGCGGACATGCAATCACTTTTAAGGCGCAGATATAAGACTATTAATGATTTCAAATTGAACATCACGTCTAAACGAATAGTCTTATTTGTTTGAAAAAAATATATGATAACTAGACTATTTTCTTCGTAATTTGATATGTGAATATTTGAAATTATATTTTTATAACATTAAGTGTAATTAATTTGTAAAGTAATGTCTAACGCGAACACAAAAACGATAATCACGCATAAACTATCGGGCGTATTTTCATGAAATCTGCACCATCTAAAAGACAATTTAACTTTTAAGTATCCAAATTTTTGTATACGGCTTTTATTTGTATTGTGTTTGATAAATCAAGGTGGGTTGTTTTTGCGAATAAACTTGATGCGCGTTGAAGCGGGGTCTCTTGCGGGCCACGGGCGGCAGTGCATCGCTGACCAATGTCCGGGTAGACGCTAACGCTCTGTGCAATTTTATTCGCTTAAACGTTTCGCATGCTCCTCCCACTCGCTCAAGGTCGCTGTCACTTATTGTCGCCTTAATAACACGATTAGATTAACTTTGCTGGATAGAAATAAACCCAAAGTTACCCCTTTTCGTAATGTTCAATCAATCTCACAGCTACAAAACGAAGGTTTTATTTTTATATAGATGAAAAGGTAATAAGATTGTTTAGCACAATTCGCTGAGTTTGTCTTGATAAAATGATTAAATCTGAAGTTCTTATATTGACGAAAAGGCACTTAAGGTATGGTTTCCTAAGACTGCGGTGAACGCCGCATAGCGCCTGCAACCGGCGAATGACGTCACTGAAACGTTATTTAAAAAAGTAAGGTCGTGTTATCCTAGAGAGCGTTTTTCACTCCGTAAAGTCAAACCCGGCTGCCATTATTTTTATGACTGCCATCATTGCGGCCATTGTTTAACGATCACTTTGTAATCTTATAAGAATCGTATAATCGAATAAAGTTAAAATTTGCTGAAAAATATTACCCTGCCTGTTCGAACCATAGAAGATGTACGTGCTTTTCCGCATTATATGTATGTACAGTTGTTTCAAAATTGATAGCGGGTATTACTTACGCAGCAGACGTCAACACGTTGACTGTGGCGGACGCTTTTTTTACATTTATGACACGAGATCAAGTGTCAGGCCCAGGTAGTAATATTGGACGGTTCTTTTTAATCCTCTTGGTGGACGACTTACCGAAAGTAGGCATTGAGTCCACTTGTCTACTCTTTGTCTATAAATTCAATCTTTTAGTATTTTTTGCATAGCACATGTGTGAGTACTATGTACCTACTATAAAGCTACCATTTACTAGTTTTTTCTTTCATTGACTTGAATGTGCCCTGGCGGCTGAGAGTATGTCATGCTCACTCAAATTTTTCGCTGGTGGTGGCGTGTGTGTTGGATCATTAAGTTCCCTTCAAAATGGTTGAGCTAAATGGTGCTGATCCATGCGTCCTGTTCGTGAACGGGCGCCGTCAGTAGGGACTGATCATTTCTTAGCTGCCACGGCTTATTTTAATTTAATTATTAAATATTTGAATTGTTTATTTGAATTGTTAACGGACAGTTTTAACGTTCTGCATCGTTGTCACATGCATAATTTCAACATGAACGATGTAACCAATATTTTGTAACCATATTTTGATTTAAATGAGTGTCCATGGAGTTTCTTGCCCGTTCTTCTCCATAGGTACCTACTACGCTTTGGAATGGGGAACTAGCGTCATCTTTCTGACTGACCGACCCCTTGACAATTCAAAAGTGCCTGTAATTGGTTTATTTGAAATAAATGCTTTGAGTTGAGTTGAGTTTTTGAATTTTGCTAATGACTTAAAGCCGATTCATGTAGTGAAGGATAATGCCGATCATGCACATACTGCAGCAGGATTTAGATCCGAGTTACCAAGTGGAGTCAGAAAAGTAAACTTTATTTCAAAGTGGCGAAATGCTCTATCTTTTCATTCAACACCTGCGCGTCGCGTCACCATGTGTACTACATAGAAGGTAAACCGCTGAAGCGTATCATGAAGGTCAAAGATCTGGGCATTCATTTCACCAGGGATTCTCACTTCCGCAAACATGTCGTAATGGTTTGCAAAAAGGCACATATTTGTTCCATGTAATGATGAGGGGTAAAATTTCAAATTTTGCCCTACTACAGTCAATTCAGCTGTGCGAACCAGATGAGTATGTGAGCGGGTGGAGCCAACCACGCGCACCAATCTGCTTCAGCACGCACCGCCGTGCACTCTCAACAGGGTAGCGGATACAATTGACTTGTTTTCTTGTTCTCTGAACGACTTTACTTTGGCGAACTCTAGGGTGTTATGTTGTAATTAAGTTAAATTTAGGTGTTACGTTTGTTTAGTTTGTTGTGAATTTAGTTTAAAATACATATGTAGTATATTTAATAATTAGAAACTATGCAGAATTTATATGTAGACATAACTATCGCATTAGGGCAACCTGTAATGGTAGATTTAAGGTGTAAATTGTAATCCATACTAATATTATAAATTCGAAAGTAACTCTGTCTGTCTGTCCGTCTGTATGTATGTATTTTACCTTTTCACGCCTAAACCATTGAACGGATTTCGATAAAATTTGGCATCCTGGGTAAGGTTGCCATCTTCTAAAATAAAAAAGCCTGACTCTGCGCTGTATTAGGCCGGACATTTTGCCTTAAAAGCCGGACTTTACCTTCTTTAATAGCCAAACATCACTTTTATACCGACTAAAGACAAAACCCGCGCGAACAAAGAATAGCCACTATCCCCCGCCCCCGCCTCGTCCTTAACACGTTGCGCCTTGCGTAGCTTGCGTTGCGTTCGTACTGCAGGCGCTGCGTGCACCACGGTAACACTAACAGAAAGCCTAACAAAAGCCGTACAGGCCGGACATAATATAAATATTTAGCCGGACACGACCTAAACAGATGGCAACCCTAATCCCGGAGAAAGACATGGGCTACTTTTTAAATCGTTACCTAGCACGTTCCCTTGGGATAATTTATGACATCCACGCGGGCGAAGCCGCGGGAAGAAGCTAGTAAATAAATAATAATGAGTGAAAACCCTGAAGTGCATCGTGAGCTATTCCGCTATCATAACAATTAAAGCAAGCAAACGTAAACGATAGATTATTATTACGCTCGTGTTGTAAAGATGTAATACTTTACTTCGATGACTTCATAATTTATGCTTGACAGATATGACATAATATAACATCACGCCTGTTTTCTCCGAACGGGTAAGCAGAGGTATATCATACACCCACATTTCGTCAGTTATGTTAAAGTCCCATGGGGTTCTGTTGTCATTAACCGGGCCCACATCCAGACTCAGGGTTGCTACTGAGAAATTCTTGATGGGAAAACCAATGCACATACATCGTGTCTGTCACATGCCAACCTGGGAAACAAACCAAGGACCTCACGCTTAGCGATAATTGTCATAGATTTTCTATGTCATGTAATTCATTACCAAAATTATATTGAATCAGTAAAAAAGCATCCCACCAAAAACATTCTGTAAAAAACTAGCCAAGTCTCGATGGAGCTGCTTGTTTATCTCTAAAAAGTAATGAAATCTAGACAAAATCGTGCCAAGTCTAAGGTTCCTTACTGCGATTTCTTTATTATTATAGTTAATGTTGTTTGACTTGGCCGTTGAACATTCTTTATACGTTAGTGGGTACAAGTCAATTTTGTTTACACGTATACCTGTTGTAACTACCTATGTTTGTTAAGCGAGATAATAACCCATACTGGTATTGGTAATTGGACGCTAATGTCTCATTTTTGGCTGTTGTTGATTGTGCAACACATGCATTAAGCATTGACACTGCTGACTTCTGCTCTCTTCTTTTTGGACCACCGATCTAACATAAAATAGACGTAGACGGACTTCTATCAATGATTAGATATCCGTCTGTACCGGTTTTTTTTAATACTGTTTGTTTCAGGCTCGCCTATACATAAGTATTATTGAAATACGCAGCTTTATCAAACCTACAATTGACTGGTTATTGAAACAACTTTTTCCAAGTGGCAATTTTCCATCGTCAATGGGTAGCGGTTCTGGCGACAGATTGGTGCAATGGTGTCATGGAGCACCTGGTTTTGTACCCTTGTGTACCCTTCAACGGCCAAGTCACACAATATTAACTATAATAATAAAGAAATCGCAGTAAGGAACCTTAGACTTGGCACGATTTTGTCTAGATTTCATTACTTTTTAGAGATAAACAAGCAGCTCCATCGAGACTTTGCTAGTTTTTTACAGAATGTTTTTGGTGGGATTTCACTTCTTTTTGTAGAAACGTGGGCTATTGATTTATTTTATTAGATTTTCTTATTTGACACAGTTTTTTTTCTTTTTAGGTATAGTTTTTTTATTATTACAAATCTTTCTTTTCTTTTTTTCCGGTTCTGATTCTTTTACATCTAATAATTAAGTAATAATCAGTAATCCGTCACTAATCATAAAATTCCTAACCTATTCAAATCTTCGAATTGTTATAATAACAACCTGCTAATTAACCTTAGCAAACCTCACGAAATAATAAGCGAAATCAACGAAATGCAAATAATCCCTCCTAATCCCTAGCAAACGTTTTTAAGCGCAGTAGAAGAATGTCGTAAACGACTGTAACGCGGCCGGTTGCAACTGCGCCATATAAGGTTATCGGAAAAACAGACGTAAGCGCGTTTTAAAATACAATCAGCGCCACCTAGCGACGTGTGCAGGTATCACCGCCACTCTTAGTCCAATGCATTATATTTTGACAAAATTTTGAGCGAAATTAATATTTTAGTGTAATTTGTTTATTTAATTTGTGCAATGTTCGAGTAGAATAAAGTTAATCGTTCGACTAGTTCTTCTTGTAAACTTGTAAGTATAAGTATAGAAGCCAGTCTAGTCTTATCCAGAGTTTTCCTTTAATTTTATTTATATGCGTATTAAAAGAAGAAGGGGAGGTATTCGCCCAGCAGTGGGACGCTATAGGGTAGATTAAATTAGAAGATGTGTCCCACTACGCTGGATTTTTGCAATGACAGTCGATTTTTTTATGTACCAATAGTAGAAGGGGGCATTACCATATCTCTAATACAGCTGAGACCAGCTGAGGGTTCTTCATCAGATACTTCAGACCTTCGATTTTTGACATCAAATAAAGCGGCCCACCAAGTTGAATATTTTTTTAAAGGCGGTATGTCGATCTCTAATAGTTTGGTTGGGCTCTTGTGTTTTCTAATCAGGGTCACCAGGTACTCCAGATCTTCGATTATCCTAGTTTTTATAGTTTTCCCTTTATGTAGCCATTAAACCCTAACTCTGTACCAAATTTCAGCTCTCTGAGTTTATGGGAAGTACTAGTTCTATTCTGATGATCATGAGTGAGTGAGTGAGTGAGTGAGTGTCATAAATGCGAAACTTTGCTTTCGCTTAACTTCGGAACTAAATGACCTACAGACTTGAAATTTTGGATTTTAAGTATGTGATTATAGCTTACTGGATGACGAAAATTTCTGCGTTCTGGTCTTATCCAGAGGTTCTCAAATAGGGGCCTGAAAATGCGGCGAAATGGTTCCAGTAAAGGATGGTACGGCAGTGTTTGCTACGGGCTCGACTTGGCGGGGGCACTGCCGTGCCCCCAGATGCATTCGGTAAGCTAGCCGCCAGATCTTTACCCTTTTTGCGGACTGTAACTACAACCTGTTTTTAGCACGTGGCAGGGCAGGCCTGTGTTGAACCAAGATAATAATAATATATGTTTATTTATGCCAGGTCCGAAACATTAATTCTTTAGGGTACGGGTTGTCGGGGTCAGGTAAAAACTCAGTGTGACAAAAAGGGCAGACAGGTTAGTCGTTATTGTATGTCAATGGACTTTTATTGAGTAGTCAGGATAAGATCTTCATGAGGGGACATAGTAAACGCTGCAGGAAACCAACACTAGACGTTGTGGCGATGATTGAAAAATACCACGGAGACCTATGTTCAGCAGTAATCAACAGCGATAAATAGCAAACGTTTACTTAGTGTTTTTGTAGCGGCATCTACAACGCCACATGCGAGCTACGCGTCACACTGACGTCACGCAAAATTCTGCATCGCGCAAGCAGAGTTTACCGCGCAGCTAGCATATATACAACGTTCCGACATCAAGCGTCGGACAGTTGCCCACCAGACACGACACCCGTCTGGTTGGAGGATCCACCCTTTTACATAGAGTATAAGTGAACTTTACGCCCTGTTCCTCATGCCTCTATATCTTCTTTCGATAAGGTTCGATTAACAGAATTGGGGATATTTCAGGGGCTTCTTGGAATAACTATATAGGAGGAAATCCTGTGCTACCGAGGCTGGGCTGAACAGGCAGTCATTTAGACTACAAGAAGAAATACAAGAACATCATTAATTCACAGGTCGTACAAAACTAGCGTCACACAATCCTAGACCATCACGTTCGACACCGTAGTTTCACATTGTATGACATTTATTAACACGGCAATGACAAATATAAAATGGAATGACAAGGTGATACCGTGGTTATTACCGTATTTATTAACCAGGAAAACAAGAGAAAGAATGAACGCAGCAGATAAAGTTAAAATAAATTTAATACCTGTCATTCCAGTTCATCAAAGCAGCGTCATACCCCTTATTATAACAAAGTGACACTAAACGGATATATGAACGCGATATCTTATGAACCCACACAAACCCTGAAGTCGTTTCAACTGCTTTATTTTCATCAGTTGCACTACACTCATTTAAATCCATCTCCAAAATAAAAACACAATCGCGCCGTAAGTAATTTTTAGAACTTGCAAAGAAGTACTAAGAAGAAAAATGACAATATAAGTAAACTTAGACACAGGTAGAGTAACACTAAAAAAAAAAATCTTCGTGAAGAAAACGTAAACAAAATACCAACGAAGGCTGCATTTATCAGAAGCAGGAAACGTCGGAAATTAAACATATCTAATCAGTATCATGTTAAATCTTTATCATTATCATCTATGTTTCTGTTACATTGTCCTCGAGAAATCAATATCGTTGCGGTCGATTATTTAAATATTCAAGGTGACGTTACGTAAAGAAATGCTTTAAAGTATTGCTAATCACGGCAAAGCAATAAGTTTTGAATGAAAATAAGTAGATGCCATTGGAAAATTCATCCTATCATATCCCAGTTTCTTCCATACTTCCATATGATTAGTCGTCATCTCAATAGGCATCCCCTTTCTAGCCATATCACCTTTCACAGAGTCCATCCATCCTTTCTTTGGTGTTCCCCAACTCTTATAGCATTTTTCACATATTCATACTCAAAACATTCCTAAATACCTACTATAAAATAAAATTGATGTATGACTGACTAATGACTCCATAAATCTAGCTTAACTCCGTTCATGAAAAACAAATTGGGAATTCTCAAATAACACATAAACACATAACATCACGCCTGTATTCCCCGAAGGGTTAGGCAGAGGTGTACCTATAGCACACCCACATTTCGCCAGTTATGTTTAAGTCCCATGTAATAAGGGGCGAGCCTTTTGCCATCAACCGGGCACAAATCCAGACTCCGGGCTGTTGCCGAGAAATTCCAGATGGAAAAACCCAATAACACTTTGCCCGACCCGGGAATCGAACCCAGGACCTCATGCTCAGCAGTAGCGCTTGCGACCACTAGACCACCGAGGCAGTTCCCGAGGAATTCTCAAATATTTCTTAGTATTTTTTCCGTAAAACACAAAGCGAAATCTGTATGAATGAATCAAGTCGACGGCAAAAGCTTCTATAGTGACTGCAACGACAATGACTCGGATTCCCGGAAAGGCAAGTCAAGGTGGACAGCACAGCACTTCCCCTTTCACTAGAATGACGTCATCCGTGTAGCGAGTATTTATTACTCAGTACTCACCCTTTTGGCTCAAAATGTCAAGTCATCATGATAGAATTGGGAATTAATTTCACTCGAAAAGTAGTATAAAATTGTTACCATATTGAATTACAAGATCGTTTGAACTAGTTTTTTTTTCTCTATTTCTGATGCGTCTGTCCACCTATTGACAACCAGCATCTTTTGTGTTATTAGTTTCAGTCACGGATATCTATGGTTTCAGTCAATCTGGCTATGCGCCCTTTGGCCCAACCACATTGATCTATATGTATACTTTGCCGGCCTTCATAATCAAGTCTTGTAGGGCCAATCTTTTAAACCTCCTAGATGTCTTGGTATTCATTAGGTTTGCTGTTAGTTTATTAGAATGGGTCGTAATCCTATTCTTTTAGTGTGTCTGTGTGTAACTGGTGACACTGGTGTGATTTCTTCTTTAACCTTTGTCATTTTTAAGTCCCGATCGTGAATGAAAAAATAAAGATTTTATCTAAAGGCTTATCATAGTATTTTCATAAATATTGTAAATAACCGACTTCCAAAAAAGACTCACTACGAAGTGAAAAATAACTTTAATTTCGGAAGTCGGTGTCTTTGGATCTGTATTTTAAGAACAAGAAGAACTGGAGCTGACGGTGAAGCCATCATCAGCTCCATTTCACCATATGCATTGTGGCGAGCATAAATTGCTTAGCAACCATATTAAAGTAATCGAATCGTAACCTGTGAAATACTTATAATTGAGTAGTTCCGGTGGCCACCTCTGGTCTTCATCATCAGTTCCACTTCACCGAATGGTGCTTTCCGAGAGCAAATGCACGAGTTAATATAAAAAATTCGCAAATCATTATAAGCGTGCCTATAAAAATTGAGGATTTCCCTCGATTTCCATAGGATCCCCTCATCAGATTCTGACTTGGTGACAATGGGACCACCTCAAGAGCATATACCCTTTCAAACAAAAAAAAAAAATTTACAAAATCGGTCCACAATTGACGGAGAAATAACATACATACAGCCGAACATCCTCCTCCTTTTTGGAAATCGGTTAAAAGAGTATTTATTACTCTGTTAAAAATAGATGTAATTTTCGATTTTATCTAGTGGAATAATAATTTAATGTTAATTTAATAGTCGTAATACATTTGATATCGCTCCTGTTATCTGAATAGCGTTAACGGTGCATTCGTTATTCGTATCATTATCGTCATATTTATGATAACACAGTTGTGGTTATTATCGTTGCATCCCTAATTAATAACCTATTAAAAAAGGTCGTAAACAACTCAGTATTGTAGTATGTATATTGGGTGTAAAAAGACATTTAACGAAGCCGAGTCACTTGTACTCCTCGTCATTGTATTTTTTTTTTGTACTGGACCATACCTGGGAACCTTCTGGTTACGTAGATATTGAGGGTCAAAATTCCAACTTTAACTGTAGTTTTTTTTACGAAAACAAGTTATTATAACGTTATAATACAACTTTAAATACCCCCTGAACCGTTGCATGCACCCATAAGCACAAAGTTTTGCGTGCGTTACGTTGCGCACTACCGCAAACAACAATAATACACACCAAAAGTAAAAGTAAACCCAGCAATTATTTTTTTGCAATGTTAATTAGTTTGATGTACAGAATGCGTAGTTAACAGCAATGTGATGGGTCTTTTTACACCCTGTATGTAAAATAGCACGAAGCGCTTATTCATGATTAAACTACTGTTAACTCCATACTAATATTATAAATGCCTCGTTGGCCTAGTGGTCGCAACAGCTACTCCTGAGCACGAGTAAGTTAGGTAGGTTTAGGTTAGGTCTTGATTACCAGGTCAGGCAGTGTTAATGGGTTTTGCATTAGGAAGTGCTCAGTAGCTGCCCAGAGTCTGAATTTGTGCCCGGTTGATAACAATAGGGTGGCCCCCTATTACATGGGACTTAAACATAACTGGCGAAATGTGGGTGTACTATAGGTATACCTCTGCCTTACCCTTCGGGGATTACAGGCGTGTTGACATAACGGAAATAAATATTATAAATGCAAAAGGAACTCTCTCTGTCCGTCTGTTACCTTTTCACGCCTAAACCACTGAACCGATCGTATAAAAATTGACAAATAGATAACAGGGATCTGGAGAAAGACATAGGATCATCCTGTATAGGTATTTGTATTAAAAATGATGAAATACAATAAACAAGTAAAATATGTATAGTTTAAACCAGGGATTCCCAAATTATTATGGGCAAGAGACCCCTTTTCCAAAATGAACAGCTACCTCAGACCCATACCTACTACCATAGCCAAATTACTTTAAAAATCGTTTCTCTAGTTTTTTCCAAAGTAATTGATACAAAGTACTTACCAATTTAAAAACTTTGCGGTTGGTTATGTGACTAAACTTGACATAATTTTCTCATCGAAATTTAACAAAATAAACAGACATAAAATTCAGTAAATATCAAGTGTAATTAATAATAATTATTAATACAAAAAACATTACAATCGAAAAGTAAATATAAAAAAATAAAGAATTCAGTGAGATGGATGTAACACGTAACACAACTTATACAGTATCTTGAAAGATTTAAATAAGAAATTGTGTTAATTAATAGGGGTCGAGTTCTAGACCTCGTTGACCCCCAAAATTAGTTTTCGTTTATGTCGACCCTTTTTTTTTTGGGTGGGAAATCATCAAATGACCTCTCCCGCTCTGGGCGGAGCGGAAGGGCGTGTCAGACTCTTACTGACTAAAACCCACCCGTTTTCCTTCAGTTGCCTGTGCGCCAGGGACACTGTAACTCTTTCGAACAATCCGCGACCCCGGCAGAACCATATAGTCCTGCCATATAGTCATATAGTCGACCCCTGGGAAACCTATATCGACCCCTCTGGTTTATACCAATAGCCAAGTTATTCGGCTTCGACGATGGTGCAGTGCTACCTAGACAAGACCGATGTGGTTGCGGCTGACGACCGGGAAGACGTCGTTTGCAAAAAATCGCTATGAATAAATGAGCCTGTTTTATTAGTTAATTAATTAATAATTTGTCATAACTGTAGTTATAGATTAATATACATATAAACATGTATAGTTTCGGTTACTGGTATATTGACTGCTGCCTCCTTGACCTTAAAAGTCATGTACAGCATTTTGAAGAATACGTTTTAGCGGCCAGTCGTCTAAAACGATTATCAAAATTATCTGAAGAATCCCTAAATATATACGGTTTCACAATCAAAACTGAATTTATGTTCCATCCTTCATAATTAATTTCAGCGCTCGTTTCTTAAGAATTAAATAATAATTTCTTAATTTGTCTTTCTTTTTCTTGATGATCTTTTAATTATATTTATGATAATGATGATGTCACCTGTCTCAGGCTATTTTTAGGGACTACTTTTATTCTTTATCTATTTTCCAAGGTGAGATCCATTACATTAATGCATTTCCTAATAATTACAATTTTTATCTAGATCTCTATCTTCATTACATCAGAAATAAATTAAACTTATTTCTGAACAAACTACGTAAACGAGCGATCTTTTTAGAAATTATAATTAATTTGTCGTTGCTTTTGTCATCTCCAATCGAGCCGTGGTCATAAACAAAATTATCTTCTGAGTATTTCGAGTATCCTACAACATTTATGGGAATCCTTAGCACCTTAGTATTTTTACTATTTTTATTTATTCTAAGAAGTTGTAAACTAAGTATTTGTTTACGAGCCCGTTATTTATTTTTAAATAATTTTCTCAACATAATATCACGCCAGTATTGTACCTAGTGGAAGGTTAGGTGTGTCTAATAGTAGTTTTTTTTATTAAAGAAAAATATTACCCCGTCGGTTTTTTTGCTTGAGAACTAATGCTTTCATTATATTGCATTTGCATAGGAAATTCAAAGACGTATAACAAATAAATCATTGCCTTCAGCGAAACAGAAAGTATTTCACCGCGCTACATCCGCTACTTGCATCACAAATCAAATCTACCCGTGTATATGTGGAATCGGACAACTCCGTCAACGCGTACTATTTGTTGATACAGAGGTGCTTGAACTGTAGACACAGCTTTATCCGCGACCCATTTAGATGCTTTGAAAGTCTGCCAGAGGACCTGGTTTAATTAAATGTTTAGTATTCTTTCAGTTTTTTTGACAGATGCAAAATTTGTAAGTTGGAATTTTATGAAATTCATTTTTTTTTTCTGGAAAGCCAGCAGCCTATTTGTGTAACACACTTTCAATCACAAGCCGAAAGATTTTGAAGGAAGTTGCTAATCGACTGCTTTATTTGTTTGAAAATTTCCTCAGCTCAACAACGTGCAACGTAAATAAGGAAATTAATGTTTTTGAACTATCAAAATAAAATGAATTGCCATTGTGTGTTACGCAATTACCCCGCAGGCCAGCTATCGTAGCGCATTTGAGAGTTCAAATTTTTGTTCACCCTTACTTTGAGTAGCCTAAAATAATATACAATCCACTGCATTAACAAGCTGCCACTTTTCTGCAAGGTAATTAATTGCGTATATAACACAGTAACAGTAGGAATAGCTTTCATTTTGACCGTTCATCAACATTCATTACGTTATTTACGTTGTTGAGCGGACAAATTTATCGAACATATGAAGCAATGTAGTAATCGGGTAGTACATCAGACCCTACTAATTATCGCTTGTTCCCAACGAGTCACACCTCAACGGGTAACAGTGTGACTCGTTGGGAATGTTTTGGATAATAATTCCCAACGAGTCACAGTTACTGTTACACTGTTACTCGTTGGGATGATCCCACCTTGATTTAGGGTATCATTTAAGCTATCACCAATTTAATTAGTTTTGTGTTTCTTAAATAATAGGGTTTGTCCTCAAAATAGTAGATCTGTCACCAAAATGTAGTCACCAAACAATGCAAAATCAGTTCCACAATAAATCACCTAAAATCCTGAGATATAAGGTCTAGTACCAAATAAATGTTTTTGTATGTATTATAATAGGTGTGTCCTAATAAGTATTTCAACAATAATGAGGCGTAGCCGACGGAGTCCCGCTTCGCGGGACTCCTACTTCTGGGCGGTTTAAAAAAAAATAACCCCGAAGGGGACGGCGGGGTCTTTCAGACCCCGCCGTCCCCTTCTAACCTAACCTGTCCGAGTCGGGGTGCCCCAAGTTGTACCAAATACCTGGGAACAATTTTTGTTTATCTGAGAACGAAAATATTTCGTGGCGATAGATGATATAGTAACAGTGTAACAGTAACTGTGACTCGTTGGGAATTATTATCCAAAACATTCCCAACGAGTCACACTGTTACCCGTTGAGGTGTGACTCGTTGGGAACAAGCTCTAATTATAGACCTATTTCAGTACTACCTACCTTTAGTAAAATTTTTGAAAAACTTATTTTGAATCAAATGCAAGGATTTTTTAATAATCACAAATTACTGCATAACAAACAGTTCGGTTTTACGAGGGGTCGTTCGACTACTGATGCCGGAGTTGAACTTTTAGGACATGTTTATGATGCATGGGAGGACAAATGCGATGCTTTGGGAATCTTTTGCGATTTGTCCAAGGCATTCGATTGTGTTCTTCATGAAACATTGATCAGGAAACTGCACCACTACGGAATCCGAAACGCCTCTCTGGATCTTCTTACTTCTTACTTAAGTGATAGGATTCAGAGAGTTGATGTTAATGGAAAAAGATCACCCGGATCGGTAGTAAGAATGGGGGTCCCCCAGGGCTCAATTCTTGGGCCATTTTTATTTCTTATTTATATAAATGACTTGCCTTACCTCATAAAGGATAAACATGATATAGTGTTATTTGCAGACGACACTTCACTTTTATTTAAACTGAAACGTCAGCAGCTGATTACTGACAATGTAAATAGCGCCCTTGCAATAGTAGTTAACTGGTTTAATGTTAATAACCTACTTCTTAACGAGAAAAAAACTAAATGTATTAAGTTTACGATACCTCATGTTAGACAAGTAGAAACTAGTGTTCTCATAAAGGGTGAAGTGCTGAAACCCGAAAATACCACAGTTTTCTTAGGCATAACTTTGGATACCAAGCTTCAATGGGGCCCCCACATAGATAAATTGTCAAAAAAGCTTAGCTCTGCAGCATACGCCGTTAGAAAAATTCGTGGTTTAACTGATTTAGAGACAGCCCGTTTAGTATACTTTAGTTATTTTCATAGTGTGATGTCGTACGGTATTCTGTTGTGGGGAAATGCCGCCGATATCCAGACAATTTTCGTTTTACAAAAAAGGGCAATTCGTTCTATCTATAAATTAACTCCCAGACACTCCCTCAGAGATAAATTTAAAGAGATTAATATAATTACTGTGCCTTCTCAGTATATTTATGAAAATCTTTTGTATGCACATAAAAATATTAATCTGTTTAAAAAATACAGTGATATCCACAATATAAATACTAGAAACAAACACAAATTTATTGTTCCTACAACCAGGCTCAAGAAAATAGGTGGCTCGTTTAGATGCCAATGTATACGTTTTTATAATAAACTTCCTAGCGACATTCAAGATCTAAGCTTTAATAAATTCAAATCTTTTATAAAACGGAAACTATGCCAGAAAGCCTATTATACTGTGAAAGACTATATTGAGGACAAAAAGGCTTGGGATTGAGCTGCTCCAATAAATTTACACGGTGAATGTTGATTTTAATTTGCTAGCTATTTTAGACATGAATATTTACTGTAAAAAGTATTATATTTTTTTCATTATTGAGAATATGAGGACTATGTGGGTCATTGTTTCAGTTATATTCTTGATCTGGCAGTTTAAGTAGTTTATGCGGCCTACCCAAATGTCCTTTCTTTGGTATTGTTCGTCGAATCGTTGAGCTCCTTAAGTTCTGAGTTGAGCTGCACGGTTACTGACAAATGCGTGCACTGACTGGACAGGTCCACTTAATCTGTGTGGTTCTTTCCTCAAAAGACCATTTCAGACACCAATCTACATGGTTCTCAAACATTATGTCCGATTTTTTTTATATACACATTGACATTGTTGAATTTTATATACACAATGACATGAGTATTTACTTGTAAAGTAGTATGTTATTTTAATTATTATGAATGTGAGGATTATGTGGGTCATTGCTTTTTTTTTTCGCAGTTAATTTTGATCATGATCTGGCAGATTGAGTAATTTATGTGGCCTACCCAAATGTCCTTTCTTTGGTATTGTTCGTCGAATCGTTGAGCTCCTTAAGTTCTGACTTCCTGAGTTGAGCTGCACGATTACTGACAAATGCGTGCACTGACTGGACAGGTCCACTCAATCTGTGTGGTTCTTTCCTCAAAAGACCATTTCAGATACCAATCTACATGGTCTTCACATGATCTGACCAAGATTATGTCTGGACTTTAAAAGAGACTGTGACCTCTGAGTTTGTTTCGGCCTTTCTTCTCAGAGTAGTCAGATAGGAAACGCCGACCTCATCTAGTTTAAAAATATGATTGACGTGTAAAAGTGTTTGTACAAACCTACTTACAGAAATAAAATCATTTATCATTTATCAAATGGATTAGCAATAGGCTTCAGAATTATTCAGATTGTGATAGATAGTGTGTTACGTAATTAGGATGCTGTCTGTTTAAGGAAGGGGTACTCAATTTAACAAGACAATTTTTACTATACTCGAAAGGTTTAGGTAGTTAAATAAAGGTAAAGAAAAGAAATCACGTGACTCATAGATGTTAAACCTTTTATTTCAAACGTTAAAATCATATTATTTTGAGTCCCGTAATAATAGGCTCTATTCTGAATCTGAATTTGAGGAACTATCTGTCACATTAATAATAAAGCGTTCAGTGATATCATCAATTATTTTGTCTAATTTAAATATTTTCTGTTCTTCTTTTATTACATGACCCTTGCAACTTTTCCAATTCTCAGCAGTCACATTAGCTAAAGCCTCTCGCAAAATAATGTTTAGGTCAGACATTTTAAAAGTTATTTTTTTTTCGGCTACAAACCCTTTAAGTTGAGCCCATATTAACTCAATTGAATTGCGCTCACCGAGGTATGGTGGCAGCCGCAATATAGTGACACCATATAACATTTTTTCTAATTTATCTACAACTTATAAGGCACCTGGCTAACCGACTAAACGCAATACCTGCTACTTCAGTTGCCATACTACGTCACAGGTGTACTCCTCAATTTAGCAACCATATCTAATTCGTTGTAGGTATTTTTTAAAAGGTTTAGGGAACCTGTCTTTTTGGGCTCTTTACAATAGACAGATTATAAAATGTTATACTACTTTATAAATCTAAGAAAAAAATAGTGCTCAAGCAATGACATGTACGAAGAGTATAGTTTACGAATAAATGATAAAGTATAACATACATTAATAAAAGAGGAAACTATCGTATAAATCGCAAATAACTTTAATTTTGTTGTAACGTACTTTTAAACAAGAAAGTGTCAATTATAAAAAAACCCTTTTTACGATTTGTTTACCTTTATTTAACTAACTAAACCTTTCTAGTATACGTGAGTTTTTTATCTGCATCAAGTTGATATTAATCACTTCATCAGTTTTTAGTCATAACCATACTAAATTCTAAATCTATTCCAACCAATGCATACCAATATATGCGAAGAATGAATTGGCACACAATTAGATGCAACGTAATGTCTGGCTTTCAGCAGGGCTGCGGAAGTCAGACACCATTTGTTCTGCACGAAATATAAAGTAGCCATTGTCATGAATGAATGACTTTATCTTTTAACAACAGACGTACAACTCGACACTGAATACAGGCTTTAATGATTCTCGAAAATTCATCATCTACTTAGGGACCATTCAAGTATTACGTAAGCACCAAAGGGGGGTCTTTGCTTTGCTTATTTTTGATGACATGGGGGACGGGGGGAAATATATGGTGATTACGTCAGCAATATTTATTTACATTTTCTGATTTTTTCTGCAATATTTTGTAATTCTGATTTGAACAAATATGGCAACTCCACTTGTTCGAAAGCGAAAAGCATGTTCAGGGATTCCCCAAAATAATTGATTATTTCTTACTCGCTCTTAAGCAGTTTTATGGTTAAGTTAGACAGAACTCAACTAGGGCAATTACTTAAATGGGCATTAAATAGTCTATAAATTCCTTATTTCTAGACTCATGAATACAATAAAGAACCCAGAAAATATTTTAAAAAAATAGCAATGTTTACGTAAGCATAGGATGGGGGGGTAAGAGCTTTGCTTACTTTTGCTGACATGGGGCTGGGGGGTGTTAATAATTGCTTAAATTCTGCTTACGTAATAACTGAATGGCCCCTTACCCTTTCCCAACTATTTTGGGGTCAGCTTCCAGTCTAACCGGAGGCAACTTAGTACTATTATTTAACATGAAGCGACTGCCTATCTGACCTCCACAACCCAGTTACTGGGTAATAAAACGCCCCTTGGAAAGACTGGTTGTCAGACTTTCGGGCTTCTGACGACCGTCAAAGATCTACAAATGACGGGAACAGCGAAAAATATATCTGATATTTCTCTCCTGCTCTCATCTCATTACAAATTATTTGGTGTCAGCCCTTTTTTTTAACCCCCGACGCAAAGAGAGAGGTGTTATAAGTTTACCCGCTATGTGTGTGTGTCTGTCTGTGGCACCGTAACTCTTAAACGGGTGTACCGATTTGGATGCGGTTTTTTTAATTTGAAAGCAGGTTTTCTAGCGGTGATTCTTAGACATGTTTTATCAAAATCTGTTCAGTCGTTTCAAGGTCATCATTTCTTTTTTGTGTCGGTTTTTTTTTAATGTTGCCTATTATTCCAAATATCTCTGTCAGTCGCCATCTTAGTATACCATATCATCTTTCACACAATCCATGTTTCGTTTCTTTGGTCTTTCACTATTCTTATAGCCACATAGGCCATCAATTTGTAGGAAATTCAGCGTAATATGTGCAAATGACTACTGATTACAAGGCAATAACAGCTATTTTTATTTTGGACCAGTTGACCCGACAGGTGTCCCGTCCTTTCAATAACTCATACCAAAATCCCATAGAAAAGAGGACGTTTAGTTTTTCCCGAATTTGAATATTTTCCGGGAATCCATACCAATTTTTCTTTCCATAAAAAGCTAATTCGGACAATACCGTTTTTTTTTTTTTTGCCAATTCGGACCCAGCCGTTTTCAAGTGATGCGCTTACCAACGAACAGCTTTTCATTTTTATATAAATAATAACATAGAATAGAGATTACCATCGCTTGAAAAACCACATAATTTAACACTAGACATGACCTAAAAACTGTATACTACACTGTACCCAATCACAGCCCACAGGCTTCTCAAACACTGATTAGTTTTTCGCCTTCAGAACGACCATTTATTACTAGACCCTCGATCCGTATTTATTATTATCCAGACAGGTCTAAATACGGTATGTAAGAAAACATTATTATTAAAACATTAAAAGGTTAAATGTCTAAATGTCTAGTCTTAGAAGTAATATTATTTATTCTATTTATAGATGGGCAATCTACCGGGTTATTCAAGCCCGGTGCTCGGGTTAAAACCCGATAAACACCCGTTAACACCCAGAAGACTGGGTGTATACTTTAATTACATTTCTACTTTGGAATAATTACAGCTTTTTGTGTTGAGTGTACACAAAGAGAACAAAACCCATACATGGTGTTGGTTGTAAAAATAAGCGCTGAGCGTCGAGCGTTGAACAACGAGCCGACGCTAGTTACTTTACAGGGAAGTCGCATTATCTCGTTAAAAAGTTTAAAAACAAACAAGATAGCCTTGCAAAGAATGGCAGTTAGTGAAGATGTGGCAAGGGATATTAAAGTTCTAATTTTAAATGACGATTTCTGGAGGAAGACAGATGTATTTGTAATTATTCTGTAACCTGTTACTGAAAGTATATTTAACTGGGACGGAAATCAGTTCCGTATCCACCAAATGTACATTACATTTTAAGATAATTATACTAGTTATAAAATACGATTCGCATTGCCTGATATTTCAATGTTGAACGAAGAAGGGAAACGGTAAATTCTGGCCTCAGTCGCTGAAAGATGCAAAATGACCCTAACGCCATAGACCATTAGACCAACTCATTTGGCAGCGTATATGTGTATGCTGGACCGTAGCGCTCAGGATGTTGAACTTTCTCTAGAGGAAGAACTTCAAGGTATGGAGGTCATCCACAATTTAGGTCAGCAACTAAGTTTATATAATGTAATATCCGTACTTATTTATTTATTTATTATGTCCAGCAGTAGACAGCTGTAGGCTGCTGGTGAGATGAGCTAAGCAAATTAGCGATACGTATCCTGTCAGCTCCGTTAACATCAGCAGCAACCAAGTGTTCCTTCAGTAATCAAGGATATACATATACATAATACCAAAAGAAATCGACTGTCAATGGAAAGACATGCAAAAAGGAGAATGGGCACCAAACTATGGGTTTCTGCCTTAAACCCTAATAGCCATAAGATATACACCAATGGAAAGAGCTTTTCAAGGAGCCTTTGCTACATACACGACTTTTGCCAATTGTTAGTCGGTTCGGAGTTAATGACCTAAATAGGTGACAACTTGGGCACCGAGGTTAAGGAATTCTTGGCGCCCAATAGCACAAGATATACATCAATGGAAAGAGCTTTTCAATGAGAACCTTTGCTACTAACACGACTTTTGCCAATTATCAGTCAGTTCGGAGTTAATGACCTAAATAGGTGAAAACATGGTCACCGAAGTTAAGGAATTATTGGTGCCCAATAGTTATAAGATATACACTAATGGAAAGAACTTTTCAAGGAGAACTTTTACTACTAACAATTTTTGCCAATTATTTGTCAGTTCGAAGTTAATGACCTAAATAGGTGACTCAAACTCAAAGCATTTATTTCAATTAAACCATTTACAGGCACTTTTGAATTGTCAAAGAGTCGTTCAGTTAGTCAGAAAGTTGAAGCTAGTTGCCCATTTCAAAACGTAGATCTCTATGGAAAAGAACGGGCAAGAGACTACTTAGACACAGAAGTTAAGGAATTCTTGGCGCCCAATAGCCTTAAGTATTATATTAATAGATGTGCTTTTAAGAGAAACATTTGTTACTAAAACCAATTTGGATGGGACGGCAATCCATGCACCTAGCTTCTGACGTTTCGTAAGTGCCCATGTAGGTTTATGTGAAATAAAATATTTTAACTTTGATTATTGATGAATCCGTCAAGACTTGGGGATCAGGAAGAACAAAATATAATATAATTATACACTGCGTTGCAAAAAATTCGAGCATTTATATTTTTCTTCATAAATAGAAAAACTAGTATGTTCAATTTTAAAATGGCTTTATCGATTGCAAATTATGTTGCTGCCATATAATGGGTTCGAGCATAATTATTATAAGGATGAAGGTAGTACATTAAAAATCAATCAATTTAACTTTTTTCAAACGGTGTAGTCAATGTTTTATTATGATGTGTGCTATACGCACAAGGGAAGACTGTTTTCTCTTTGCAACGTATAAGCATGTATTTTTAGAATAAATACTATTTGAAGTTATTAATGGATAGACATTTCGACGGCAGCAAAGAAGAAAGAGTCAACTACACTTTTTTATGAAATTCTTTTTTTTTTTTCATAATTCGACTCAGAATTCTTTATTTTATCATAGTATTTTTTCTTCTATTGTATTCTCAATTTTTACTAATATTAAGTCACGTATGACACGTATAATAAAGACAACTACACCTAATGACACCTATTTTACCCAAAGTGACAAAGTAGACACGGGCATATACTATTATTCCGTGTATACGTCGGACAATCGGCGCGTTCACCTGTTGTAAACAAAGATATCAGTCATTTGACCGTTTTAATATCGGTTTTTTTTTAAACTTGCGTTATTTTAGTGCAACAACAATGATAAGTCACGTCGGTGTTACAAATAATAGTTAAAAAAGGGAAATTACTACATACAAACATAATGTTTGCAAGGTATAGAAATAATGAAAGTTAATTAATTGATTATTTGTTTTGACTTTGAATACCTGAATTTCCGTAATGCTTACTTACTCGTATTTGAAGCTCTGTAGCTCCTCTAACAATCGAGAGAAGTCGACATATCGCGAAATATTACCCTTGAAGAGATCTTTCCATTGGCATATATCTTAACGCTATTGGGAAATGCGGCAGGCTTAACGTTCTGTCCGGCCGACAGACTCTTAAAAACATTGTTCCTAAAACGGCATCTAGGAAGCCTATGTTTTAAAAATGCCCGTTTATAGGCTTAAAATATGATGTTTACAAATACAATAATACTTAGTTACCTAGAGCTCTGTAGCTCTTTACGTACTAACAATCAAGAGAAGTCGTCGTAATAAGAAATATTCTCCTTGATGAGGTCTTTCCATTGTTATCTACCTTAACGCTATTGGGTTTCACGGCAGAATCACCCAATCTCCTTTATTATATATTTGGATATGTTCCGTAATACCAAAAATGATGAATGAAAACTTGATGCTTTTTCTTTTTTTTAGTTTCTTGATAATATGAGCTATTTTTTTGTTAAAACAATGTTACAGATATTGTTGTTTATAATACAGAAAAACAATAAGAAAACATGTCATATACGCTGTAAAAATGTGCGAAATGCAACTTCATTTTAGGTAAGTATTTGGAAAAAAGAGGATATAAGAACCTAGATAAATACTGTCGAAATCCGAATATTAGCATATGGTGGAAATAAAATCAAACTGCAAATGATTAAGTATTGTATGGATAATTCATGCTCCGCCGCGCTCTTAAGAATCTTCATTAGCAATACCTTCTACACGCTGTGCAAAGGTCTTCCCCACACTTTTCTAATTATTTTTGGGTGCTAATTAAGGCAGCTTCTTTAAAATGTCATTCTCGTCTGCAAATATATTTAGTTGTCTAATGAATTAATAGGTCAGCGACGAACTTTTAGCGTCTAATAAATGGTTTTCAAGCGACCATATATTGTAAAACGAGCTACTGTTAATATGACGCAGCATGGTGATAATTCTTAAGCAACGTTATGGACCAAGTAATAAATAGGGGCATTATTCATAATGCCCGCGCATTATGAGTAATGACAAGCGTAGTCGACGGAGCCCCGCCTGGCGGGGCTCCTACTTCTGGGTGGTTTAAAAACAAATAACCACGAAGGGGATGGCGGGGTCTAAAAGACCCCGCCATTCCCTTCTAACCTAACCTGTCCGAGTCGGGGTGCCCTAAGTACTGAGCTCGCTTAGTAGCTCACTTACAACATTAGTCAGGGAGTTATCAATTCAGAAGTAAATATATTTATCGGTAGCTCTGACTCATACTAATTTACGTTCGTAAAATGACGCTGGTTTTTTGATATTCTGTTGGAATAGTAAAGATGATGAATTAATATAATTGAAGCTGCTCTATTAACTCGTTGCCTACATATAAAAAAAGACGATAGGTTGCAGGTGCTAAAGAAAACTTTTGTTGCCGCACATATAATTTCCCATTATTTTTTGTCTTCTCTGGTCAGGAATGACTCAACACACGCACGGGATTTTATGTCAAAGGATAATGTTGTATGAAAATTTCGATGTGTGCTTTTATTCCGAAAGGCTACACTTCAAAACAAAAGATACAGAAAGGACACATCAAGATATCGGTAGAAGTCCTATAAATCAGTCGGTGAGCCCTATGTCAAGATTAGATGCGGAAGACGAAGTAGAAAACGCATACTAGTAAACTATCTTTGTTTAGACGGCTTTACCCAGCAGAAATTAAATTAAATTAGCATAAACGGTAAAAATCAACTTATTTATAAACGTTTGAAAATACTAATTAGAAATAAATTAACTCTAATCGTAATTATCATGGTCTGAAATCACCAACTCGTACTCCGCAAGCGCAGTAATGAATGCTCGATCCTTTTCTGTATGAAAGGACACTATATTTTTTTGCAGGGATGCTGTTCCCAGAAAACTGCGTTTTTCTACTCGGAAATTACTATCGTAGTTCCCGGGAAATCGGAAAAGTATTCGTCAGAACAGGGCTTGGCCCTACAATAGGACGTTACAGACCGATATTATAGTAGCCTTCCCGAGAATTAGTGGCGGATTTCTCGAAAAATCTGGAGAGTATTCTTTAGAAAAGCTTTTGACCCACAATAGAACTATAAGAGGACTATTTATTTGCTTACCTATCAGCTGGAATCATGTCGGCAGCGTCGTCTTCCATAGATTCATCGCCTACCTCCACCTCCAACTGCACGGGGGGCGGGGAGCTCATGTCCGGTGATCACCAATCGCCAACACCCTGAAATATGCAGAAAAATCAGCAACTATTGTTGGTAACTTGGTAATTCTGTTAATACAAGCCGTGCGCCTGATGGAATTTCCCATCTGCAAAATGTCGAACTTCCAAACAAACTTTCATCAAACTCAAACTTAAAGCATTTATTTCAAATAAACCAATTACAGGCACTTTTGAATTGTCAAGGGGTCGGTCAGTCAGAAAGATGAAGCTAGTTACCCATTCCAAAGCGTAGTAGGTACCTATGGAGAAGAACGGGCAAGAAACTCCATGGACACTCTTTTAAATCAAAAAATGGTTACAAAATATTGATTACATCGTTCATGTTGAAATTATGCATGTGAGAACGATGCAGAACGTTAAAAGCGTCCGTCCCATCCCTTATTTAACCCCTATAGGTTATAAAAGGAACCCTTGGACAAAATTTCATTCTTCTAGTTTAGGCTAGTAGTTTATTTTAGGCTTTTAGTTTAGGTTTAGGCAGTGCATTGCCTGAATGAATTTAGTCAAATGGAGCCGACCTTGGCCTCCGCAGAGTCCGTGCAATATTTTACTTTTATTTTACTGCGCCACCTTCTGTCGATTGCTGCAAAGGGTGGAATGGGAAGGGCGTTTTCAATTTCAGTGTAAAAGTTCGTTATGAATATTCCCAGCTTTATTGTTTTAAACTGCTTTGATTATAACGACGATGTTATTTTATCTTAACTTGATAAGGGTCGTTCTAGTTGTTTTCTTAGCTCCACTATGATTACATAGACCTCCCAATTACCACTACAAATAACAGTCAAAAAGGAATTCTGCAAAGTTGAGCACATTTGGCGATCACAGTTAGTTGTTATTTTCGCGGACAGACCCCGAACCTAGAGGAGATTATACTCAAATTGAATCCAGTAGGAGAGTAGGTTCTTCATTTACGCTACTGATGATCGTTAAAACAAATTCGGATGCTAGTGGAATTCAGGCTAATGAGTGTAATTTATGGACGATGTATCTGAACCTACGCATCTTCGGAAAACTTCTGTGTGTTTATAGTCTACTCATTCATATACGGCACCTTAAAGCCAGGTGATGAAAGCAACCCTGTTTTTTTTTTTTTTACAAAAACAACATTATTTACTTATCACTTTTCACGATCCAAAAATAACTTAACCTTTTTCAAGAGGTTGCAAACAAATAAACTCTAGGTAGGTAATTAAAAAATACACGAGGTAATGCTCCGCGTATGACCTCAATCGGGCATCGCACTTTAAAAACCGCTTTGTATGACACTTATACATGATAAAATCTACGAATCAATGACCTGAAATGTGTATTAACAATAGTGAATGTAGGCTTCTGTTTGCTTTTCAGAATTTTAGATTTTTCTAAATGCGAAGATGGAAGTGGATTGTTTAAAGTCATACGGGACGCAGACCAGGAAGCCCTTTTTCATAATTTCAGGGTTTTTACCTAACCCAAGGTTGCTAGATATACACAATACAGCCTAACGCAGAGACCCAAAATTTCTATTGCATCAGTTGTCTTTCATAGTGCGTTTTATTTGAAGCCCCGACGTATAAAGAAGGGTGTTATTTCTATGTTGTTTCTTTGATCTAACCTGACTTTAGGACTCTTCAGTTTTTGCCTGTCTGTCTAATCTCATGCTTCGTCTGAAACTGCGTCCGCATTTGTACCATTTTGGTGTCATGCATGTCATCGTATCTCCGTCGTGTGTCACCAACTTGTATCACGCACAACCACGATTAAAATGCGAAACCACCTCTATACAGGGCAATATCCGATACGTACTCGATATATATGTCTACCGCTACATAGTTAGCTGATATGCATATCCCTAGCGCTACAAATTGAATTAGGATAAACCTATATTACTTCAGAGCATATCAGAATACAGCCGCGTTAATTTTCATGAATACCCTTCGAGTTACGAGTTAAGGTTCCCACAAACAGGCGCGACGCGACAGCGAGACACAAAGGCACCACTCGTCGCGCGACAGGCGGTGCCTTTGTGTCACGCTGTCGCGTCGCGCCAGTGTGTACGTGCCTTTAGTCTAATGTATGCAGAAATGCTTCGATGTAAACCAATATTCAATTCGTCCGGGAATTTCAACAGTTAAATGGTCTCCGCTATGGTGGTAAGGAGAAAGTGACATATGCACCGCTTTTCGCAATTGCAGGTATCTGCTGGTTGCAGTTCACAGTAGGTACCTATGTTGTTTTTAGTTTACAAGCGGATTCTGCTACTAATAGCCCTGGTAGTCTCCTAGTCTCTTGTAACGAGGTTTACACAAAGAGTGTGGTCAAATATCCCTAAGAAACCATATGGTTTTTCACAGAATCACAAGGGAAAACTAGATCCTATTTAATAATTTGTCTTGTTGTTTTTTTTCTTTTACGCGCCGTCGAGACGCGTATACGCGTAGCAAACGCAAGGAGTGCTGCTGTTTTGAGGCATAAAACCGCGCATTACACGGAAGCAGAACACGCGTATAAAAAACGCCGCCGCCGTTGCAAGAGTTCCAAATACAAGTCGCAGTGCCGTTTGTCACCTGCAACGGCGCTTTTAATTTGCCGTGAACCGCACTGCACCTTTCATTCGGAATACCGCAAGAAAGAACCGAACCGAACCGGGAACCTGTTACCGTAAGAAATACAGGAAATCAAATATGATTCCCTATATTTATTTTGAAGCTAGGAAATCAGATTTTGCAATTCACTATATTGCGGGAAAATGGTTTGATAGTATGAGCGAGCATTTGAATTTTCAATCTTATATCACAGGCTGCAGGAACCTCTACATCCAGAAAGTCAACATCCTCTAATGAACATAAATGTTCTCAATTTCAGTCCTATGCTATGCAGTTTTCTGTACTCTCTCACTGTTTTACATACTTACATAAAAAAACGTTAACTGACTGACTAATTATTAACATTCTTAATTAGTGACCCATTTTTCAATTAAATGCAATAGTAACCATGTCTATATTATTCATATTACGTATATATACCTACTTATAAATGCATCAAACAAACTTGGTACCTGATGTTAACTTTGTCTTCAAAAACATCATTATTATGTCACAAGGTACAGTCATTACCCTTGTGACCTAACAAAACCCAAAGTCAAAGATGTAAGTAAGTTTATTAACACTATTATATGTGAGAAGTTGAAAATGCAACTGATTATGTACTTAATCACTATATTGTTAAGTTACAAATTCAAATGTTATAAAACAGCAAAGTTTAGATTTCAAGGCTGTATTTAAATTGACATTCACTTATATTATTTAGATTTTTTGTAAGTATCAAATGACATAACATTAGTGCAGTAATGTAGGAATGAAAAGCAAAAGTTTAAAATAATAAAATATCATGTAACCACAGTAACCACAATTAAGAATTTTCAGCTCTCACAAAAGAAAAACCGGCCAAGTGCGAGTCGGACTCGCGCACGAAGGGTTCCGTACCATTATCTATAAAAAACGGCGAAACAATCACGTTTGTTGTATGGGAGCCCCCTTAAATATTTATTTTATTCAGTTTTTTTGTATTTGTTGTTACAACAGAAATACATCATCTGTGAAAATTTCAACTGTGAAACTATCACAGTTCATGAGATACAGCCTGGTGACAGAGGGACAGACAGACGGGTGGACAGCAGATTCTTAGTAATAGGGTCCCGTTTTACCCTTTGGATACAGAACCCTAAAAATAAAGTTATTTTTTGAGAGTAAAATTATCGTGCATCCAATGAGATAATTTTAAAGTTAGAATAAGCCAGCTCATGTACAATTATTTATAAACATGGTGCATTATTACTCATCATAACCATATTGTAATGACATCACAATTAAGATGATAATAGAAACTTGAAATTCCACTTTCTTGGTGTTACTTGTGCTTCATAAAAGGGTGTTTATAAATATGTCAATTTTATGTATGATAGTATTTTTTTTGTATTTGAGTTTGTTTCCTCTTTGTCTTCTATGTTGTCTATGGCACACATCATATTTTGCTAGCCGAGTATTCCACCACACAAACAGCACTTGATCGCTTTCATTATTTTTTCATGTATGCAGTTGTTAGAACATGAAGGAAGAGATCAGAGATGAACCCTGAAGGCCAAATGCCATGGTTAAAAAAGTTCAAAATGTAGTTGCAATCTTATCACAGCTACAATCAATGTCAAAAACTTGGAATTCAGATGGATAAAAAATATGGGAATTTCCCCTCGTGTTTGTAATTGAATACCGAAATATAAACTCAATCTGCCTACACATGTTGGGGTTTAACCAGCTTTTTCCCGACTATGTTGGGGTTGGGTGCCAGTCTAACCGAATGCAGCTGAATATCAGTATTTTAGATGGAGTAACTGCCTATCTGACTACTACATGAATCAATACTTGCTATATGTTTTATAATCCAAGAGGAAAATCATATATTTAATATTGCATTGCCTTTGATCACTACAGTTGCAAATGATATACTTAAATACATAAATAGCAAATTTATTTATTATTTATTAAAACTTTATGCACAAGTAAAAAAATACTGTACAAAGGCGGACTTAATGCCTGAGGCATTTTCTGCCAGTCAACCTTAGGGTGATGCAGAGACTAAACATGGCAGGTGCAATATATGGGATAGATAGCTTTGAAATAACTATAAAAATGATATAATTACATACATAAATATCAAATGATATAATTAAATACGTAAATAGCAAATGATATAATTAAATACATAAATAGTAAAACAATATGTAACATAAGTTTACCATTGTAGTTTTATTCAATTAGTATTTTTTTTATTTACTTTGATAATTCATGCTATGTAAAGTCAATCACGTACCAACATCCGATTGGCTGCAGGAAATACCAACGAGTTCAGTATGACTGTAGGCTTGCACCAGATATTGGCTTTGGAGCCCATACCTCTCTGTTGATTATGGACGCTCTGACATCGGACATACAGGAAGAGGCACCCTGGTGCATGTTGTATGCCAATGAAATTGTTTTAGTCGTTGAAAATGTATCTCAGATCCAGAGCAAACTGCAGAAATGGCAACGGAGGTTGGTGAATGTTGGCTTAAAAATAAGCAGAACCAACACTGAATATTCCTGTTCTGCGATTTCGGCGGTCACGCCAGTTCTAGAGCCATAGAGCTTGCTGCTCCGACTTTCGGTATCTCGGTTCACTTTTGCAAAGCGATGGTGAAGTAGATTGGACAGTTAAAAACAGAATTAACCCAGGATGGATGAAATGGCGGCAGGTCATGGGAAGAATCTGCGACTCCCGCATTCCCCTTAAACTTAAGGAAAAGATAATATATAAAACAATGATAAGACCTGCTGTCTTGTATGGATCAGAATGTTGAGCCACATAAAGGGATGAATGAAAGGCAATTGCATGCTGAGTTGAGAATGCTAAGAGGGATGTGTGGTGTTACACAAATGGATAGAATAAGAAATGAGTACACAAGAGGAAGTCTGGAAGTGGCACCGGTGACTGAAAAGTTTTGTGGAAATCGGTTGTTTATGGACATGTGATACGGAGGAATGAGGAAAATGTTGTGAGGAAAGTTTTGAGTATAAATTTGGATGGCTATAAGAGTAGGGAAAGGTCAAAGTCAAACGATGGATAGACTGTGTGAATGATGATATGGTTAGAAAGGGGGTAACTACCGAGATGACAATTAATAGAAAACTATGGAAGAAACAGACATGTTGCACCAACCCCAAATAAATTGGGATAAGGGCAGGACAATGATGAGAATAAAATGATAAATCATCATCATCATTTATTTCAACCACACTTTTCTATCTTCTTCAAAAAGACTGGTTAGTAGTTTATTAGTAGGTACAAAGCAATAGGAGGGGAGTAGGGAGGCCTTTGACCAGCAGAGGGACAATACGGACTATTAAAAAAATTATGAATATTGTAAACAGTCAAGACATTAACAATATTTGTTTGCATGCATCTGGACATGACAAAGCATAATTTAATACTTATGGGCGGAGTAGTGACTAGGGGCAATTAAATGGTCAAGGTTCCCGAAACTGCAATAAAATTGGTACTTAGGTTGCCGGAAGAATTATTTTTTCAGAAAATTTTACAACATTAAAAAAAATTAACCATTTTTTTTAATCTTTGGTGCCCATACTGCCCCTAAGCGTGTACCTACTGCAACTCCTACTACTCCGCCCCTAAGACCACAGTTTTTTTTTTTATTTCATGTTTCATGAACGCAACATTTCGAGTTCTTGTTGTGTACAACTATAAAATATTTATAGGTTTTATTAGCAACGGAAAGCAGGTAGACAGATGCCTATTGGATTGGATTAGATTGATATTTTTAAAGAACACAAGTATGCAATTGAATTGATGTTTAAGAGAGTTCGTAATTACGTGTTAAAAAATACTTTAATGAATACAGACATCATCTGCAAGATTTTCGTAAATATTTACATTTGTTCGCACGGAACAATAGGGAATGCGACGATTTGTGAAACCTCTGATGGATCTCAACGAATTAAAAAATCATGCTACTGTTTCGCATGATTAGAAAAACTAACCAATCTCACGATGCTGTGCAATTGATTATGTACAGCCACAACAAAAGAAACGAATCATTACATACCTTCACTTTCTCGAAATGTGTTAAATCATGCAACCGTCACAACCAAGGTACCGCTGTGAAGCGCACAATAACACACCAACTGCTCAAAATTCAATAATATCAACAGTTCACAAATGCACTTTCATCACAAAATTTTCACGGCAGAAAAATTTCACGACCATTGGCACCAGTCCACGAAAATTTTTGACATTTCATCACAGTCCGATGAATACACAGTAATGAATTCACGAAACAAAGACAGCTATCTAATGTTTTGCACCAAATTAATCACTATATAATGAATATATCTAATTAATTACACGGTGATGATTAGAAAATATGATTGAGCCTTTTTTTTAAACAATAAAAATAAAAATATGCGAATCAATCGCCGGATGCTCGAACGACCGAGATCCGATTGTGCGAGTGTGTGAATACAACAATAACCGGCGTTAACCGTCAAGTTTAACTTTTCGGTTTTTTTACTTTCCGAATTAATTTCTTACAGCAAATCTTGTTAATTTTTGCAATTCATAGCTTTAACACAGCTAAATGCATTCACTCAACAAAAAAATATTGAACACAAAAAATGGATTATTACATTAAAATACTAGGCTTTGTTCGGGGCTACATGGCGTTGGGTGTTACTAATTTGATTGTCGACATAATCTGTTGGATAACATTGAAATGCATATTATCGGGTTAGACCAAATTAAATACGAGACCCCACATTGAAGCTAGCTCACTTTACTACCCTGCATTAGTTTCTTTCCTAACACCACCGCGACCGTTAGCAGTTCAACATATCGAAGCCAAAGACTACAATAGTATACGTCGAAACGAAGCAGCGGGCTGCACACAGGGGCTGCGAAAACATAGGTGTACATACTCAAAGCCACTGATATTCAAAATATTATATTTGTTCTTCAAAAACGAGCTGTTCGAGCAATTTACCAAGGTTCATAACAAATTTTTTGGGCGTGGTATATCCTTTTATAACAAGCTACCTTCTTCTTTGCTAGATTTGCCTTTTAATGCGTTTAAAGCTAAAGTAAAGTCCAACCTCAAAGCCCAAAGGTATACTTAACAGAACATATATTAATACCCTAAAGGGCATACTATTCTATCAACGACTGCAATAGTTAGTCGCTGATTTTTTTGTTTTTTCACCTACCTACTGACAGGATAGAGGGGTGCATAAAATTGACTTAAATAAGTCAATTTAGTTTAATTTTATTTTCATTTATTATTGACTTAATCTACTCATTTCAATATGTTTTAATGAGTTGTATTGCTTTATGTGGTTTGTTAGCAATTTTGACCATTGATCATAATAATCTTACCTGAGCAACCGGCAGCAAGTTTGTCATGCTCCCTTAGATGTCACTGCTTGCGGTAGCGTCGGGGGTCGGGTGCCTACTTCCCTCTAGTATGGCGAGGAGGGTAATGGTTGATCTTTGCGTTATGTTCGTGAACAAAGTTACATGCTCTGTGCGTGAACAGGTGCCACAACAGGTGCTGCTTGTGGTGACAGGTCGTCTGTGTTACTGACCATGGTTTTGTTGTTGTTATTAGTAATTAACTGTTTATTTATTTTACTTTGAAGGTCTTAGTTTATCATTTGTGACTTCAATTTACAGCTATACCTATGAACATAATGCAGCATTGCATAATGTAGGTAAGCGGGCACGCACTTTATGCCCGGAGGCTTTTATTTAGGTATTAAGTTCTGTTTACATTTTTATTATTTATTTCAGCCTGAGTATAGTTTTCAATGTTTTGTTGGTATATTAGCGTGTGCTAGCTGATTTATGGGAAGTGTTTTTTTTTTTGGGTTTAAAGTGAATTATTTACTATTGGTGCCGATTCTCTTGTACACCGAACTAAACTAACTAAACTATCACTAAAATTCCTTACTTTTGGCTATGAGAATCTTAGAGCTATTCTGAAATAAATTATCTCTAAATTTAAAAATCATTTTGACGCAACTAAAATTTAATTTGACAATCGCGACTCCACATGGTACCTACTTGTTTGCCCTGCCACGTGAATTTTTTTTAGAGCCGGAGACGCGCATGTGTGGCAGCCTCGGCGTGTTTTATATGGAATTTTTCACTTTTTTTACGGAAAATATTAAAAAAAAAAATACCTACATGTAGAGTTATATGGGTTTAAGGGTTTCATAAAGGGGGTCGAAATTTTCATTATTTTTGCGATAGGACACACCGTTTTCGAGATATAAGCAAAATAAAATAAAAAATACAGTACTGTTTTTGCCCCTGAAGTCGAGGTGTTGTGGCGAATCTTAGTTCATGACAACTAATTTTATTCCACACCTTTTTAATCGCGATTAAAAATAGCCAGATTTAGTTAAGACAACCAAAATTTTAGGTTAAAAACGTCAAATTCAGAATAGCAAAATTGCCATTTTCACTAAACTAATTAATCAGTACCATCTTAGTGCTGTCAAACTAAAATATAGTTAAGTTGTGTCACTTTAGTCTATTTCAGAATGAGAAATCGTCTTTTGACAGGACTAAACAAAATTTTAGTGATTTTTAGACTAGTTTAGAGAATTTCGTGACAAGAGAATCGGCACCATTGTCTAAAATCCACTTCTTCTAACTGAACAGTAAAAAATGTACTCTGTGAGCTGTGCTACTGGGGAGTTTGTTGCGCCACTTCTTCTTCCCAGATAAAGGCGTTTTGGGGAAATATCTTAAATGTAATTTTGACGTTCAAAAAGTTCTGATTCTCAGCGTAGTTTGAATACTTAAATGACATTTGATTTGATATTAATGGGTCATTTTCATTAGTCGTTATACAGCATGCGGGGACTAATGAGTAATGAATGACTAATATCAGTCATAATTCGATAATATGGTCGACAACGCGGTCGGTACACCGTCTGCGGGGAATCCCCGTAGCAGGCGTAGCGACCAATGATATTCATCGGTCGGTAAAAAGCGTGCGGAGACTCACATAGATATGTTCTGTGAACTGACCATTCAAAGCAACTGCCAAATATGCGGTGCAGTTCTCCGTATACCGTAATTATTCCCTATCGAATAATCAAAACGGTTCCCTGCATGCGGGCCCTATAGTATGCGTAGGACAAGCCCGTATGTACATACCTCGCATACGACCGCACCTTATCGAAGATTGAAAATGAACCTTTATTTGGCTAATAAAACCAGTAAAGTATAAAGTAGGTACTCTGTAAGTAAAACTTTGCGTTTTGTTCGCTTATAAATAAGTCTTGAGAGAAAAAAAGTGGATAGGATTTTATGAAGGTTTTGCCCGCGGCTTCGCCTGCGAGATATCCGAAATTATTCCGCGGGAATTTACTACCGCGATAAAAAAAAGTATCATACGTTTGCCCCGGGCAATATAGCGGTAAACACCGGTTACGCCCTTTTTAATGTTATTTGATTTTTAGCTTCTCTGAGTATCAGTCTATCACACTTTTTTTTCCAGTTTTTTAAATAATATTTCTGTAGAATAATGACAATAATTTTGAACGCCTGTTTTGGATCGCTGTACGCTGCACTATATACAAAAATTAGCTTCTTTTATTTCTCCTGTAAAATTCGATTTTTGATATTACCGCTTTATTTCCCGGGGCCAGCGTATTATGTCCTAACCCAGGTTATGGTCTTTTATCCAATTCCGTTCAGCCGTTAAGGCATGAAAACGTAAAATACAGACTATATTTCCAATTCCTGTAAATCCTAGCCTTAAGGTGGAACCTTCAGGGTTCAGCTAGAATCAGCAATACATCTCTATAGGTTCATATTACCCTATTGAATGACTATTTCATGAAATCATGACATTTGAGGGCAATTCTAACTTAAGGAGTTGTATTGCTGATTCTAATGATTATAATTCTGTAAAGCCATATTTGATACGAGTACGGTCGCGAATCATATTTAGATCACCATACAACCTGATACTGACCTGTAAATTGCACAAAAACGTAAGAAAATTTGAATTTCGCGGGCTAACTTGGCGCATCCCCCATAAATCGTACCAAAAAAATAAAATTATTTGATTTTTCTTTTTTATATTTTAAATGGGTTTGCTCTTGACTCTAGTCTAGGTCAGAGATGACAGAGACAAAGTCGACGATGGACTGAGCTTACCCAGAAGAAGCCTGTTCACTCTCCCTTTGAAGAGATTATTTCATTTTTGATTTGAGATTTAAACATGCTCAGATGGCACTAGACGCTGTTATGGATTGGCTAACTAAAAACCTGTTGACCCTAAATGCAGAGAAAACTAAATTGGTCTCGTTCTCTTTAAGAAACCAATCTCAGCCAAGCACAGCACTCACTATTCAAGCCCATACCAGTCATGGGCGCCAAATGCATTCATCTTGTATGTGTCCTCCTTTAACAATCACACCTAACATAAAATACCTAGGAGTGCTGATTGACAAACATCTCAATTGGTATAGCCACATTGATAACCTGATAGCCCGAACGCGAAAACTTATATCTATTTTCAAAAAACTTCGCTGCTCAGCAGACACAGATACACTAAAGTTACAAATAAGTACCAAACGTCGCACGGTGGATCGAAAATCGGCTGTAGAAGACATAGGATCTCGATTTCTTAAATGTTATTTTTTTTGCTGGAAATGACTTCTGCTGATCATTACTATGTACAAAAAAACTTTTTGACAAAAAAAACAACCGACTTCCAAAAAAAACACTAAAAGACGTGAAAAATAACTTTAATTTCGGAAGTCGGTGCCTTTGGTTTTGTATTTTCGTGTTTGGCCACCGACTTCCGAAATTAAAGTTATTTTTCACGTCTTTTAGTGTTTTTTTTGGAAGTCGGTTGTTTTTTTTGTCAAAAAGTTTTTATTTTTCACTTTTTAGTGGGTTAGATAATAATGAATCGCAGTTACAATGGCCTAATGTCAACTGCTCATCACCTTTTACAAAATATTTCGTTTCCCGATGCAAGGAATTGAGGAGTTTATTGTTGACGATTTCTCTTGGTAAAAACCAGAAGAACTGGAGCTGATGGTCAAGCCACCATCAGCTCCATTTCACCGTATGCATTGTGACAAGCATAAATTGCTTAGCAACCAACGAAAGAGCATTGCTAGAGATGACGCGATTACGCAACTTAAATTCAGTCTCAAATTGACGCATCAGCATGACTAGTAGGTGATGGTTGCCCTATGAAAAACTTCAATCTTAATTGGATATTAGTTTTGTACGACCTGAATATTTTGGAATATTGAACCGTATGAAGTAAGCCCAACAAAAGGTAACTGCTGTAAATCGTTGAGGAATTCCCTCGACTGTCTATGGTCTCCATCATCAGACCTGTAATGTCACTTATAACCCATATGGGGGCAAAGTTCTCATCAATATAAATGAATTAAGTCGAATCACAAGGTAGCTACTGTAAACCGTTGAGGAGTTCCCTTAACTGTCCTTCGTCTTCATCATCAGACCCCTAATGACAGTCACAACCCATCTAGGTGTAAAGTTCTCATCAATACAAATTAATCAAGCCCAAACACAAGGTAACTGCTGTAAATCGTTGAGGAATTCCTTCAACTGTCTATGGTCTCCATCATCAGACCTGTAATGGCACTTATTACCCATATGGGTGCAAAGTTCTCATCAATATAAATGAATTAAGTCGAATCACAAGGTAGCTACTGTAAACCGTTGAGGAGTTCCCTTAACTGTCCTTCGTCTTCATCATCAGACCCCTAATGACAGTCACAACCCTTCAGGTGTAAAGTTCTCATAAATACAAATTAATCAAGCCCAAACACAAGGTACCTGCTGTAAATCATTGAGGAATTCCCTCGACTGTCTTCCGGCTCCATCATCAGATCGATTCCAGACCTTCATTAAATTGTAGTTCTTCAAAATACTTAATGAAAAAATTAACAAACGCACTAGGCGCTCCTACGATTTTCGAAGGTTCCCCTCGATTTCTCCGGGATTCCATCATCAGATCCTGGTTTCCTTATCATGGGACCACCCTTGAGGTATGTCCTTTCTAACAGAAAAAGAATCATCCAAATCGGTTAACCCAGGAAAGAGTTCTGAGCTAACACACATAAAAAAAAAAAAAAAAAAAAAAAAAAAAAAAAAAAACATACAGGCGAATTGAGAACCTCCTCCTTTTTTTGAAGTCGGTTAAAAATGACACCCGAGTTAATTCTGCCCAAAAACGAAGGAAATATATTTTTTTTACGAAAAATTTGTATGAAGCTAGTATGAAAAATCGAATTATCTCCTAAACGGCATGTTTAACCGTAATATCCTTGGAGGTGGTCATAGTGCTAATTATTTATGATTTTTTGGTTGCCAATTTGACGAAAAATTTAATGCCGTTTTTTTTTAAAAAATCGTCAAAATATTTTTATTTATTTTTACATGTAAAACGATCCCTTTTAGTGTCCAAGTTAAAAAGTTCGATATGTTATTAACCCAAATATTAAGAACACACAAAACAAGAAAAATTAAATAAAAAAATTGCTGTTTTTTGACACATTTTTACTAATTTAAATAAAAAAAGATTATCAAACTCTTATTTAAGTAACATATAAAGTTATATTATATACAAAATAATTTAATTTAAGGAATTAATACTAAGCATTTGTAAAATAAAGTAAAATAAATAAAAAAAAAGACAAAATATCATTAAATTACAAAAAAAAACCCAAACAGACTCAAATACAAATTTACAAATAAGTACATATATAATTTTTTTACAAATTTTCCTTATCACTCTCGTTGTCAGACTCCAATTCTGAGTCAGCATCCAGATTGGATATATCCAAAAACTCGAACTCAGTTTCCTGAAATTGAATTAAGTCGAGAGTTTCAGCAAAAAAGCTCTGCTTTTTCTTGGCATCTAACTTAGGCCTTTGTGCACTTAGCAAAGGATCCGAAGAAACAACAAGCATATTTAAAATGTCTTGATTGGAATCCTGAAGTTTTAAAACTCATGATGTGTTGATAAATATCTAGCTCAAACATAGTTGTCTACGTGTGGGTGTACTATAAACCTCTGCCAACTCCTTCGAAAATATAGGAGTGATGCTATTTTATGTTACGTGTAGTTAAAAGTCCGTGTTCTTCAACATAAACACTAAAAGGAATCGTTTCATATGAAAAAACAAATGAAAATATTTTGACGATTTTTTAAAAAAAACGGCATGAAATTTTTCGTCAAATCCGCAACCAAAAAATTATAAATAATTAGCACTATGACCACCTCCAAGGATATTACGGTTAAACATGCCGTTTAGGAGATAATTCGATTTTTCATAGTAGCTCCATACATTTTTTTCTTATAAAAATTATAACTCTTCCATTTGTGCACACATTTACTTCATATGACATTTTATAGAACAGTAATGATCAGCAGAAGTCATTTCCAGCAAAAAAAATAACATTTAAGAAATCGAGATCCTATGTCTTCTACAGCCGATTTTCGATCCACCGTGCGTCGTGCAGATATTGTTATCCCACCAATAAGATATAAGACCACCTTTGCAAAACGGCAATTTAACTACCTCAGTTATAGTTTATATAATCAAATTATTAAATTTCTCCAGGTGCACAAATTGAATTATCATCAATGTAAAAATACGGTAAAGGAATGGCTGATGGAACAATCTTAAGATGAAACAGAAAAATTGCTTCTCACCCAATCCATTTTTTTTTTTTTTCCTATTGGGCAGCTCGTAGTTATGACCACTAAGGTCCTGGCTACTTAACCGGGCAAGCCTGTGGGTGCCTTAAGCTACTAACTTAAAGCCTCCAGCCAGGGGCGAAAATTCTTAAAAATTAGGTGACCGCACGCTAAGGGCACCCCCTGTGGGGTACGAACCTCGGCTTAGGGCGTCACTGAGGGGAGGGCAGCAAGATGGGACAGGCTGGATCGAGATTATATTATTATTAACAGGGGAATTTAAAACTACAGGCTCAGCTACGGCGCGGGCTGGCGCGTCGTCGAGCAAGGGTCGGGGGGGGCCCAATCCTAAACAACTTGAGACACTTATATATACGCCACTATTCTCACACACCCACTCACACACACACACACACGCGCATGAACACACACACATTTCTCTTCTCTTATATTTTCCAAATGCTTTTGTACAATAGTTATTAAGTAACCATAAATAATTAATCTATTGTGTATCGACGTAGTTTAAGCTAGCATATGTTTTTGGAATCACTAACTCCCAAGTCACAGGAAATAAACCTAGTTTGGGAGCCAGGAGATTAATTAGTCTCACATCTCTGTATCAAATTATTGTAGTTACAATTGTTTTTTGTCACCAAGTTACAAATAAATAAATTATTATTATTATTATTTGGGTTGTATGCGGTCGGAAACACAGGCGCAGGTAGAGAATTCCACTCTTTTGCTGTGCGCATTATAAAAGATGTTTGGAAGCGCTTAGTGCGAATTGGTGGAATAGCAACTAACTAGGTAGAGATGGTAACTTGCAGTGCGCCTAGATGTCCGATGGTAGAAGGGGGCCGGTGGAATGAGGTCGTGGAGTTCTTGGGCACACTCACCGAAGTACAATCTGTAGAAGACCGACAAGCAGGCAACCTTACGGCGATGAGCCAAGCTGTGAAGCTTGGCATCCACCAGTTTTATGTCGCCAATGAGTCTCTTAGCTCTTCGTTCCACCGAGTCAAGCGCGGCAAGTTGGTATATAGCTGAGCCATCCCAAAGGTGGCTGCAATACTCCATGCAGGATCGGACTTGCGCTTTGTACAGGGTTAAAAGCTGTCCAGGCGTAAAGTATCGCTTCATCTTATTTAGGATGTTCAGCTTCTTAGCCGCAGTTTGGGCTTTATACTCGATGGTAGCGCCGAAGTTGAGACCAGATGTCAACTCCATGCCTAGGAGCTCGAGCCGATCAGTTACAGGAACAGATGTACCCCGAAAAGTAGGAGATTTGTTGATTTGACTCCTTTTAGCGGTAAAAAGACACGCCTGTGTTTTGGTGGCGTTAAAAGAGACCAGCTCGTCATCACCCGACTGGGAGACAAGGCATAAGGTCAAATCTGTCCGCTCTACCATGGCCTCTCTTAAGGAACAAACAACTTCGGCCCCGCTGGTTTTTGCGCTGGACAAGTATCTCTCTGAAACAGTACTGTCATCTGCGTACCCAACAATACCAGGCTGAAGTAGGTCATTGATGTGCAGCAGGAAAAGAGTTGCAATGAGAACAGATCCTTGAGGAACGCCGGCATCAATAGCCATAAGGTCGGAGGAGCAGCCGTCTACGACTACTCTGATCGACCGTTCGTTATGGAAGTCTGATATCCAGCAAAAAAAAACAGCCGGGATGCCATAAGCAGGAAGCTTGCTGAGTAAACCAGCGTGCCAGACCCTGTCAAAGGCCTTCGAGATATCAAGCGATACAGCAAATGCCTCGCCGTGTTTCTCGATGGCTTCGCCCCAGCAGAGCGTGACATACACAAGAAGATCGCCAGTTGACCGTCCCCGGCGAAAGCCATATTGACGGTCACTGAGGAGATCATTGTCTTCAAGGTAGGTCAGCAACTTACTGTTCAGTACCCTTTCCATAACCTTCACAGAATGGAGGTAATGGCGATTAGACGGTAATGGGCAGGGTTTGCACGGTCGCCCTTTTTGGGCACTGGTTGTACATTCGCAAGCCTCCAGGAGTTTGGCACTGTTCTCTTTTTAAGATAGAGGCGGAACAAGCGTGTCAACACAGGAGACAGTTCAGGCGCACACTGCCTCAACACTCTCGCTGGAATGCCGTCAGGCCCGCTGGCCTTGTTCACGTCTAGACTGCACAATACTCTTCGGACCTCTTTAATGTGAACTGCGATCTCCGACATCGTGGATTCCCATGGAGGTACAGTAGGTGGTTGCTTGGAGCCAGCGTCCAGACGTGAATTGCTTGCGTGGAAAGATTTGCTTTCTCAGTTGCAGAGTGAGCTAGCGAGCCATCAGGTTTCATCATTGGAGGTAAAGTGGGACGACAGAAATTCGTTTCAACCGCTTTAGACAGGGACCAGAACTGTTTACTACCCGGAGGGTGCGCTGCTAGCTTGGCCCCAATACGTCCAAAATGGTCAAAACGTGCCCCACGCAGAACCCATTTGCAGAGCTTGGCGGCAGAATTAAAGGCTCATTTCTTCGCGCGAACCCTACGCACTCTAACTTTCCGGTCGCGGGCCTTGACCCAGGATTAGTAGGCAGACTCCTTTCGGGCCTCAGCGTGGGCGCATTCTGCATTATACCAAGGCCGGGATTTATGTCCGAGCGGGATGTCGGAGAATGGAATAAAATACTCCATCCCCTGCCGAATCACGTCCGCAGCCACGTCAGCACAGCACGAGGGGTCACCCGAGGAGAAGCTCACTTGCCGCCATGGATAAGACGCAAAGAAGTGCCGCATCTCATCCCAATCCGCTGACCCGTAACGCCATACTCGCCTCGTGCCTCTAGGACTCTCATCTGGAGGAGAGCAGGTCGATATGGATTTCACCAGACAGTGGTCAGATGTTCCCAGCGGGGCTGAGACCGATACTGAATGACTGTTCGGATCAGTTGTCAGCAGAAGGTCTAAGCAATTGGGTGTATGGCCGTCACATCCGGTACCCGCGTTGGCACATTCACCATCTGGGTTAGGTCTAGCGTTAAAGCAAACTTGCGCGCCTCTAACCCGGCATGGTCAGTTTACCGGTACAGGAACAACCACTCTTTATGATGGGCGTTGAAGTCCCCCAGAAAAATGAGGTTCTCTGCTGGGCTACGTCAGTCGACTCCACGAGGAAATTAAAGAGCGCTGTTTTCTCCTGGTCACCGCTGTGCGATCGGTAGACGCCGATGTAGAGAGATTTCTCCACGCCAGTGTCCACAAGTAGCCATATGGCAGTAAAACCCGGTTTCTCAAAGCAACGGCGACGACGACAACAAATGTCATCGCGGACGTACACACAGACCCCAGCTTGTTTCTTGAACTTGTGTACAAGAGAGTAACCCGGGTAGTTGAGGTACGCCGCATCCGACGGGGTTGTTATCTTCATCTCCGTTAGGAAAAACAGGTGCGGCTTCTCGGCCTCAAGGTGGTGATGGACCGGATCGAGATTGGAGTGCAACCTCCTGATGTTAGTAAGGTGCACTTTTAGTGGGAGAAAGTGCAGCCGTTGTTTAACCTTATTTTTCTTGCTTGCTTTCATTTAAAGTAGAGTTGTTGGGGAAAAAAGTGAACTTGTCGAGGCGCTGCTCAGTGAACCAAGTGGAACACTAGAGCTAGCCAAACCTATGGGGAACTCATCTGGAGACTGCGGGGACGCCCGAACTCCCCCGAATATGGCCACCGGGTCCTCCCATCCAGTCGCCGGCTGGCACGGTGGAGCATATCGGGATTTTTCACGAGTTGGCGGGGCAGCCTTTGGCACGTGGCTGGCGTGCTACTTGGGCCCCCTACTGACTGCGGTCGGCCAACGGCTGGCACCGTACTTCGGATCCCGCTACCCTCCAAAATGAGTTACCCGGCAAGCTATGCCCAGAGACCAAGACCGGTTCTGAACAGCGCAACTGACAATCTCCTTCTCCCCCAAAGGCACTGGTACTCCCACACACCGACGGAACACAGCAAGCTGCTTGGGGCCGGACTCCGGTGGGATGGTGGTCGCAAGCCAGGCGGCCCCTAGCGGAGCCTACCACCGCTAAGTGGGATCGTTCAACCGTACCACAGGCAAGCCTGTGGTGCCGTTGCCCGGGGTGGACCACTAGGAGGTAGATCCCATACCACCCCAAAAAATTCACCCTCTACTTTCCCCCTTGTGGGATAATTTTGCAAAAATGTTGAAACACATAATTCTTTATTTCCTACCAAAAGCATGCTTACATTTAAATCATATCGAAATGCTGGGTTTGCCATACAAAGTGTCATCCCCTATATCACGCCCTATAGAATTATTTTTGAGACAAAAATAAGCCTATGTCCTTCCTCAGGATGCCATCTGTCTCCTTCTGTTACTTTAAATTTATAATATTAGTTTCAATGAAATTATGAATCACTCTTTTGGTGGGTTGGGTGACCACTGGGCCGCGTATTCACAATATCTGCGAATCGCCCTCGTGCCAAATATTTTTTTTTTTTTTTTTTGTGGGAAATCGAATCCCACCCGTGTTCCTTCAGTTGCCTGTGCGCCAGGGCCACGGCAGTCCTGTGAAACTCCGAACAAATAATTTTTGTATGGAATTCCTAACCTTCTTCAGCCAACATTCAGAAACACACGCCAGCATGACCAACATTACACTACGAAGTGCTGCCACTTAACATCTATTTTAAGTGTAGTAGAAACTATTTCCAGTCTTTTGTCTTTAGATTTCGTCAAAACTATTTTTTTTTATATTACCCTCCAAATATTTAAACAAACTATGTGTTCTAATCTAGGATATTTCATTTTAAGACACGTTTGTAAAATTCTACTCAACTATTTCTCGAAATATGGAAGGAATCTGTAAATATTTATGGTCACACCACACAAACATGTCTGCCTTCGCGTGATTAAGTTCGAGTTGCGATTTTTCTGTTTCTTGTTTTCCTTTTTCTGTAAGGTTTCGGTATATAACTTATCAGAATCATTTCTGTGATTGTATGTATAACGTTGAGTCGAGCACCTGTTCCTCAGTTTCATCACAGACATAGTTTTATCAACATATTGACTCTTGATGAAATATTGACGCTTACGAGATAATCGACTCATAGATTGTTATTACTACTTAATAACGAGGCAGTGACTCTTAAGTTTGTGAACCATCATGTAAGGGACACAGCAGATGTGAAATTTGCGGTACCAAGGAGGCCGAGCATACTGGAAATAAGTTACTTTTTTCCAAGTTTCCACTGGATCCAAACCGGTGAGTACCGCTACCTATTGCGAATGTGATCTTGTGCTCACATAGCACTATCTAATTGTAATCTAATAGCATAATTCAAATTCTGTAATACGACCCTCGGGGCATTAATTAAGATTAGCTGAAATTTGGAAAAATGGTCTATAACAATTGTACCTACATACAGTAATATTTGTCTAATTTAAATTGTAATCTAATTCAGTCTAAATAGGTTGACTGCTAAATACATGGGTCAGAGAGTCTTAACACATTATATTATCTAAATGTGATAAATACTGGGAATATGGAATAAATCTATAATTTCATATTCCAAGTTTTCTATTCCATTTAGTTTCACTGACAGTAAGATGGGGTGTTTTCTTAACTTTAAACCACACTTAATCAATTCGCAGTCAGTTATAAGTAACCTTTTATATTTTTTATCTTCCAGCTGTCGAGAGTGGCTAAAGCAGTTGGTAGGAATGAAGAACTGGTGCATCTAACAATAGAAAAACTGCATGAGCGGCGAAATGTTTGTGCTAACCACTTAGGCAAAAAGGATTTCAACAAAAAAGGAAATCGTCTGAAAAGACATGCAATCCCAACTTTGAATTTGGCAGAATTTCCACAACATATTTATCGGCATTCAGAGTGAAAAGGTAACTAGAATAAACACCATTATTGATCTCTATTGATGATAATATACCTATAGTAGTCCTTTTATGTCATCCATCAAACTATTAAAAAAAAAGATGCAACCTTTTGTTTAAGTTTCATATTAAATACTATAAGGTACTTGTAACATCCACTTAACTGACAATCAAAGTTAATTAGAAAAAAAAAGTCAGTTGTAGGACTGCACATTATCTGTATGAATGTGTATCTCAGCATGACGGTCAAGCTAGTTCAATGCTTTATTCCCATCCCAAAAGTGCCCAACATGCTTAAAGAAATTTTCACTTTAAAAAGGTTAAGCATAGTTTAATTCTTGTTTTCCCTGCAGCAAATAATTTGTGACGCACCCTCAAAACATTTGTTGTGATGATCGAGTGTTCAAGACACCAACTTTTTTTTTCTTTTTTTTTTCTTATTCTAGAATCTAGAACCTTGTCCACCAGCTAGTGAATAGAATGCAAATATCCAGCAAGAGCAATCTGGTATGTGAATCAATACATATTAGTGTATCAATACATATTATATATAATATATATATTGTATAAGACAAATACAGGGTGAGCTGCTGAGGGGGTCTGAAGTCGGAAAATTATACTGGGATACATGGAATGTGGGGTAATTTCCAACCCCCACACAAGCGAAGCCTTTCGTTTAAAATATTTTTCAAATTTTATTTGAAAGAATAAAAGTAGTAGTAGTAAAGAAAAATAAATTCTATTATTTAAAATAAAACAATTAGTGAACCTAGAATATCTGGTGGTTCCCAAACTAGTTTCAAATCATATCTATCATTTCAGATCTTTTGCCTGAAGCGATACCACGAGCCAGCAATCGAGACAAATCCATATGGAGTGGTCTCAAAATGGTAAGTATTTTAAATAAAATTATCAAATTATTTGAATTACGTATTGTCTCAATATCCTAAAGAAATGTGTTAATAACACTATGCGTTGAGATTGAGGGTATTTGTCACTAAGGCATATGTTCGATTTTTTTGACTGCCAGTGTTATGATAATTCATGACAAAGGAAAATGTTGCTATTACTTTACTAATACCTCTTTCCATTTACTTTTCAGAAGGAATACATACCCAGTTTCAAAAGAGATCTGAAAATAAAGCTACATTTGGAAAACGTATCAGAGGCAAAACCCAGTAAGTACTTTATCATTATGATACACTATACATACTATACGTCCACGACCTCCTACGCGACGACTTTACCATACAAAGTACAATAGTCTGTTACACCGCCTCAGGGGTTGTCTTAAGACTCATAAAATTCATGTTATTTTATTTCTTAAATGTAAATAGAAACTGTTGCATGTAGTTCCCGGCAAAGAACAAGCCAACCCTTCTCCATCTAAAGACGTCATTAAAGAAAATGAGCAACAGCATCACCTTGCCTTCTAGTACTGAATCACTGCACCATATCTAGTAACAATATCTTTAGAAACCCACACCACCCATACCCAATTTAAAGTATGTCAGTGTGTTTAATGTTTGTCTCTATCTATAGGTATTGTATTGCTATCTTTAATCATATATCTTCAGTCACCATTCCACTTCTCAACAATTGGAATTCGCAAAAATGAATGCAACTGATATGCTACATAGCTTAGACTAATACCTTCACAAATGAAGTAGTTTCATTATAATCCATTAAACTTTTCTCATGTGATGATGTTACAAACAAATAGACAAACAGAAAGAAATTCTCAAAATTGTTTAGAGTTAATATATGCTCTATCTTGTCTCATCAAATATTTTGCTTATATTTAATTAACTTTACAGATTTAACAACAAGGGAATAGCAGTTGATGGAGAAATAAAAAAAAAACGAAATACAGCTTGGCATCACTAAGACGCAGCGCCAATCTCTTGGAAAAAATTGGAGTCAGGCGTGCTTAAAGAAATTGTGACGTCGCGTCGGCGCAAAAAAATCAAAAAAGGAAGCCTAAGGGTCGACCTTGGACATCAAATAACAAAATATTAGTCTTGGCTATATTTAAGAGGTCACCAAGAGAATATAGATACTTCCTACTACTATATTGAGCATATTTTTAGAGTTTCTAGGAACAAGGTTACTGACAGAACCTAGAGTCAACCACATTACACACATACACATAACATAACATCACGCCTGTATTCCCCGAAGGGTTAGGCAGAGGTGCACCTATAGTACACCTACATTTCGCCAGTTATGTTTAAGTCCCATGTAATAGGGGGCGAGCCTATTGCCATCAACCGGGCACAAATCCAGACTCCGGGCTGCTACCGAGAAATTACAAATGGAAAAACCCAGTAACATTGCCCGACCCGGGAATCGAACCCAGGACCTCATGCTCAGCAGTAGCGCTTGCGACCACTAGACCAACGAGGCAGTCAACCACGTATTTGTTGCAAATCCTTGTTGTTGAGTTTTTATACACAAAAACATATTGTACCAATGTTAAATACAGATCATCATCATCCTACCCTTACCCAATGTAAAATAGATGTTAGATACATATGGTTTTAATTATCAAAAAAACAGCAAAAGTTAAGTTTTTTTTCATATGATGCTTAATTAGCATCTATTTTCTACATTGATAGGTACCGCAGTAAATAAACACAAAATAAAACCAAAAAATACCAATCTTGTTTGATAATAAATGCTGAAATCATATAAATCAGTGTTTTATTTTACCCAATTTACAAAACTAATCAGTTTTGGAGCCCCGTTATTATCTGCATAGAATGCATTTCATCGATATCGATAAACTCTCAATATCGATAAGTTTATTGATTTGTATACGTTGCGCATCCCTATCCTATGACAGTTCTGCCCTTCAAGGTCATGATTGTCATTGTCACTGACACTGACAATCATGACATTGACATTCTGAGTAGTACCGACAACTGTCAGTGCTACTTAGAATTTTCATGTTGGTAGCTATGTTTTTTTTATGTGGTTGGCTAAAGAAGGTTATGAACTTCTCACAAACTGAATGTTCTAAGTTCCGTCTCTTAATTACATGCTCTGTGGGCCACGGTAACTCTTTCGAACAATCCGCGACCCCGGCAGGCATCAGCCCTGTCGGACCTCTTCAATGATGCTGACATCTAAAATATCGGCCTGATTTATAAAAGAAACCCTTGAGATACAAATCATTTAATCAATATAGGTATCTACAAAAATCTTTCCGAGACTACTATTCAAATTCATATAAATATTAAAGTACATATTTTAATAAGTGATAATTAAGACTTAGGAGGAGTTGAAAACCCCAAAGGAGGGTACTTATTTAACATCTCCGCCATTGCTGAAGGATAAAAAGCCATGAACTTGAATCTTTCTCCCATCTTCGCAGGATCAACAAGCATTTCATACGACTTCTTTATTTTTTCTCGATCTTCATCCGACTTCGCATTATCCATGAGTACCTAGAAATAATAAAATGGGTTTTAGTATGGCTGACAACCTATACCACACACAGTCTTGATGTTTTAAATTTTGCACAAGAGTTCCATAAACTATTTTACTAGGCTTTTATGGGAAAACCCAAATCCCTAATACGGGGAGACTGTCTTTAGAAACTATTGGCTCATTTTTTATGAAAACAATTTTGGCATACTTATTTTTTTGGTCAAGTGTTCATATAAATGAGCAAAATTGACAAAACATTTTGCAGTTTCACTGTAGAAATTGCCAAGATTTGATATTATGTAGTCACATTCAGTACCCATTTTGCACAGGAATTTGTACAGGTTTTATTTTTCCAAGATCACAATTGTTTCTCACCTTAAGCCTAGCTTCAGCTAGACATCTCTCTAGGAATTCTTTCTGCTTGACAGGGCCCATGACCAAGGCATAGTTCTCACTAGATGGAGTCTTAGACGCAGCAACCCTTAGTTGCGAGAAGTCCACATCAGCTGTTAAATCACATTTGCCAGGATTTTCTAGCGGATTCACCACTTTGTGCTTGTGGAAAGCCTGAAAATAATAATAATAATAATGATATTTGTTTTATCACATTTTGTCTTTAATAAAATTAAAAATCATAGGAAGAGAGAGTGGTAAAGGGAAACATAAACAAAGACTCACAAATTTACAATTTTAATATGAAAGCCATATTATTTATTTTATTTCAAATCTCAAATTGCATTACTTACCCTAAAAGTATCCCCCTTTTCTCCTTCATGTCCATAATCTGCAATAAGGGCTAAACCACCGTACTTATCCACCCTCGTGGCCAGTTGTCTTGCAAGACCCAGACTTCGGGCACTGATCTCAAGCTCCGTTCTGTCACCAGAATCTAACGGTGGCCTAATGAGGGACTTGGAAGCAGTGGTCTCTTCTGCGGTTATTCTGTAGTAAAGTTTGTCTTGTCCGTCTAAGTCTATTAAGAGTTCACGCCAGCCTTTGTCTGTTTTCTGGAAGGTGAGACAAAAAACCAAATGAATAAAATATAGACAAACTATGTAAAAAAAAAAGAAATCTTTTATAATTCCAGTAAATATTAGGTAATCATCAACAGGTGATAACTAAATAGTGCATGTGCACTTCAAGAGTAAAATAAGTGAGCTTGAATATTATGGATCCTTTTTTTTGCATTAATATTAAATACCATAGAGCTAACAATATTTTTACATCAAAATGAAATATATTCTAAAAGTGATTGCAACTTACTTCAAACTTGTGTATCGGCAGTACATCAAAGAACTCATGTGCTATGTACCAAGAAAAGTTATTGGGCACTTTCTTCAGATCATTGTACCAGTATACCTTGATACCACTCACTGTCTCACCCTAGAAAATAAAACTTAAAATTATATCAACACATGAGATGTCTGAAATCAGCTACAATCTTCATCATAGCAGAATTTAGTTGTTATCATAATAAACTGCCGCAATAGATGGTCAAAATGCATAAGTGCTTTGATGTCATTTAATATTTTAATTAATGGCAACACAGAACTAGACTGTGGGCACAGAAAAATAAGACCAGGTTGTGTTTTTCCATCAGAATATTTTTCTAATAACACAGGAAATTGTTTTATCTTAAAGCTTGTTACAGATTTTATTTTCAGCTTTTTAAGTTTATTAACAATAGCAAAAAAATCATCATAATCATAATTCTCCTGTGTTATCCCAATTTATTTGAGGTCGGTGCAGGACGTCTTTTTCTTCCATAGTTCTCTATTAGTTGTCATCTCTGTAGTCACCCCGTTTCTAACCATATCATCTTTCACACAGTCCATCCAACATTTCTTTAGTCTTCCCCTAGTCTTATAGCCATCCACATTCATACTCAACCATAACTAAAAGACATTTTTTATTAAATACAATACAATAATGAATGACAGAAGAATTATACTTACTTCGTAGTTATGTGGCAGCTCAATATCAACCTCTCTATGAGATATGCACAGTCGGTTAGCTTGCACTGATTGCATTGTTGAAGAGATTTCCACCAAGTGAAGACTCAGATCTGGAGCTTTGTAGCCTAGACGATTGAGCACCTACAATCAAATAACAACAATATTAATTACAAGTTAAAAAGTTGTACAGATAGTTGAACTAACTGAGTTCAAAAAGGGGTACGTAAACAATTAAGGCAGCAGTCTGCACAATAAAAGATTTTATAATCATCATACTAAAAACTAAAAAGGTATTAGTGCTTTTAAAATAAATTGCAGAAAATATGAAATGGTTTAGGTACCTTACCCTTAAAATATCTAACAACAATGTTGCTTTGCCAGGCCCTAGTTCAACGATCTGCAGAGGCTTTCCGGGGCCCATCTTCTGAGTCTCAGCATAGAACCAAACTCCCAATATCTCACCAAACAGTTGACTGATTTCAGGCGACGTAATAAAATCCCCAGCCTCACCAATTACTTCCTTTTTCATATAATATCCTTCTGTTGGGTTAGTAACAATAATATGCATGTATTCAGCCACAGTGAGAGGACCGTTAAGTCTTATTTTTTCTCTAATTATTTCCAGTAAGCTTGGAGCCGAACCCGGCGTAGGCATTTTCAAAGTTTTTGGGTCTGGACGTTTAACCACTTTGAAACCATACCCCCTGGATATTGTTTGTTGTATCAGGAGTTTGTTACACATCCTGAATATGTGTCGGGAATTCATTTTATCGAAAGAAAACTATAATTAATGTTTACAACGAAGAGGTTAAAATTGTTTTGACATTTATCATCATGCATGACAGCTCCACAGCTGACTTTCACAGACTACATAGAGATATTACGTCTGTCTTTGTCTTTGTTTCAAAAGCCGAACTTTTGGACAAGTAATTAATTATTTTATACATAATGAAAAAATTAATTGTTTTTAGTACAATACATCAAAATAGCAGTAGCACAAATACCAACTTCAAACGTGAAAACAAAAAGTATCGGAAAACATCGGTTTTTCATGATGAGATATGCTTTGTGCAGAGCTTTCTTTTTGTTAAGTTCTCTCTTTTACGGAAATAAATGTATGTATTGTGTACGTATAGGGTACAGGTAGCTGTACCTGTACCATGTGACACCCTACTCCTAGGTCAGAACATTTAACCTACTCCCTAGTGGCCCGCACCTCAGCAAAGGAACATATCGACGCTAGAAAGCAATCTTGTAGTATCTCGAAAAGTGGAACTTTACACCAGAGCCAAAAAACTATTAAAAAAATTCATAACTCGTAAACTACCTGAAACCGAGAGGTAATTTTTGGAACACATATTTCTTATAATGAAATTTATTAGATGACACTAAAGATAGTATTCTAAAGTTGGTCTAGCATGAGTTTTAGCGAGTTACAGCAATTGGTATTTCAATTTGAATCATCAATATTGCTGTATCTTGGTAGTTGTTATGTAAGGCACAACAAAATAGCTTTAAAATTTTAGACAACGATTATGATGTATGTAATATGAAATAAATTTGTGAGTCCTCGTATTTCGTTGTACTTCACATTCTTTTTAGAAGTAGGTCTTGCATTTTGTGTTAAATACAAATAAAACAAATTATTATGTTTAATTAAATGCTGTATGTTTATTTAAACAATGTTATTTAGGGATTAATGTTTGCCCAAGTAATAATTATAACAAATTTAAATAAAAATTGTAATCAGTCTCAAAATTAAAAACCAATCAAGTTTACTGAGGGCGACATTTTAAACTAAATAAAATATCCTAAGCGATATTTTGGACGAAATATCTAAAAAATATAAAAAATTAAAATAACATAATTATGAAATTCTTAGGCATAAGTTTCATAGACCTACATGAAAAACAAAATAAAATAATCAATTCGAAAAAGATAAAAACTTTTTTACAAAAAAAACAACCGACTTCCAAAAAAAACACTAAAAGACGTGAAAAATAACTTTAATTTCGGAAGTCGGTGTCTTTGGTGTTATATTTTCGATTTTGGCCACCGACTTCCGAAATTAAAGTTATTTTTCACGTCTTTTAGTGTTTTTTTTGTAAAAAAGTTTTTATTTTTCACTTTTCAGTTGCGGTACCTACCCCACGCAAATTCGTATACCACTTCTTGGTGTGTAAATAACAATGACAGGAAATTATTAACACATCATCCATATAAACTACGTGGAAAAATATGCAGTATTAAGGATAACTCAAAAACTACTGGTCAGACCCTGATCAAATTTAAATGGGACCACATGTAAAGCACCACCTATCAAATAAAAAAAGAATCATCCAAATCGGTTCATGCAGAAAAAAGTTATGAGCTAACACACATAAAAAAAAAAAAAAAAAAAAAACATACAGACGAATTGAGAACATCCTCCTTTTTGTGAAGTCGGTTAAAAATAAAGTTAGTAAAAGTCTTCGCAAGTGTCTCGCTGTGGTTTCAACTCATCTTTCCACTGTCGACGTTTTGCCATGTTTATATATTACAAACTATTCAGTTTCACGATGATAAATTCAATTAATAAGTACCTGAAAAATAAAATTAAAATAACATAAGAAAATTGAAAAAAAAGAGCAAACGAAAGTCATAAAACACAAAAACAACCGTGAGCAACACAAACACGAACACAAAGCTCACAAAGCTAATGTGAAATTTCAGTTACGAAATCTCGCGAACGGCATTCATTGAGTCCATGCTGCGAGACAAGAGGGTATAATGGGTAGTTCGCCGTCCAACCACAGACCAACCCAGGGTCGACTTAGCGGGCGCGTTGTGTTCCACGAAAAAGAGCTGTCAACAATCTGACGGCTGCGACAGAAGGTAGCATGCCTGCCGGGGTCGCGGGACAGTCTAAACAGGTAACCGCGACCCTGGAACGCAAAGGACAATTGTTGGAACACTTTGAATTGTAGTCAGTACAGTCCATTCGCTCCATCCAGGGTGGGAGGACTTATTTGATTATTTTAACATCTAAAAAAAGGGGAGATGTCAGATGTAACATCATTATGCGACTACGGTAAGTCTCGCTCGTTTTTTATGGTCTCAATGACACTCATTTACTCACACGCTCTGAGCTCGGTCGACCAGAATTTATAACCATTGAATTTATTAAGTTTACAAATAATTAATAAGACGTATTAATTACCATACCGATTAACGTAATTAATGGGTATGGTTACTTTCAGGTTTGACAAAAACAACAAGATGACACCCTAATACGAGTATTAAAGTTCTGTATTCTTATTTTGTATTTTATTGGTGTGCATAATAAAGTATATTCTATTCTATTCTATTCAAGATTAAAATCAAAACTACTACAGAAGTTTACTACGATGAGCAGAAATTGATACCGTGACGTCACACGCGATCGGATTTTGTACGGGAACTGTTGGCGTGTTTTCGTTACGGAGTTCAAAAAATGATTTTGCAATTAATATAACTTTTTGATAAGACCGAAAAGAAAATACTAAAATCAGTTTGTTATGAAATGAAAGTATGTTCTTTCAATTAAACACAAAAAAAAACTTTAAAGACCCAATTACATTGTTACGACAGATCTGCTATAATCCTATGAGAAGTTCCGTTCCTTCGAAGTTCATCATCAGATCACGACCAAATTTCTATAGAATCTATTCTGAAGTATAATTTTTAAAACAAAAATAAATCGGAATCGGGCCACAATTGATTGAGAAATCGGTGAACAAACATAAAAAAATACATACCTTCTGCCGAACATAATAAGTATAAATAGATAAAGTAAATAAAATGGCTAAATAACATTACTTACGTAGGATTCACTTTAGTTGTACACGTAAAACACGCCCGAATATCGTAGACGACGAACTCGTGTTCTTGCTTATGCGCTCGCACATCGACTGCAATACAATCGGGAAACGTCGTATCCAGGGGAAGACACGGGGGCGGGGGTGGGTTTCTTTAGCGTAATTTAAATTGTACTCAAATTTTAACTCTATTATAAATGATTTATGGATAATATTTATCATAAATGTGTAGAATGAAATGTAGTAAGTCTAAAGCACATTCAAAACCCGAGCGATAGAATTGTAGTATCTCTAGCTGGAATAAAATACTGAGGCGGCGAAATTGCTGTATCTCAATAAATTATTATTTGGGACGTACACATAATGCTGTAGATCTTTGTAGTATATAAACAAGGACAGTGTATCTTGACATCGGAAAAAAAATACTTATTACTATTTTGTTGTATCTATTTGTTGTTGTAAAATAGTTGATTTTATGGTACTTACAGCATTTTGAAGTATGTTTTCTTAAAAAAGTTTTTTTCGAGATACGACAAAATCGCTTTCCAGCGTCGATATTATTTACTCTAAGGAGAGCTCCATGCTCTGATATGAGTATACATAGACTAATATATATATATGGAGTACATATATGTGTTCTGTGCTCCGCACCCAACGGCCAACAGTGGCCAATGCGGTAGGTGGTACTAGATTTTATTTTAGTCATGTACTTATTATTTATTATAAGTATTTTTATGGCCTGGTTGCTAAGACCTTTTAGCCAAGTCTTTAGTTTATTTCATTTCCTTCACTAAATTTCTTCGGAATATTTTTGGCGGGAACTTGAAGCCCTTTCAGCTCAAACTCCCGCCAAAGAATCCTAGTCATGTAGTAGTCTACTCAGTCCACAGAACCTATATACCCAGACTCATCGTATAATAATATATTCGCTTTTTTTAGACCATGCCCTGAGCATGGACCTAATCATGGCCCTGAGCCCCTGATTGACTCAGTCACTGTCACCTGCTGTCAGTTTAAAAGTCAATGTCAAAGAAAAAGAATTTCAACTTTGCGCAATGCGCCTTTAACTCTTGTAACCTGTTATCGATTTTAAAAAGTATAGAAATATTTAGCAATTTAAATAATATAAGTTCATTTTCATTCTGAGCAATTCAATTGTTAATTAATGTGAAACGCTTATTCCTCATTGTAAACTTTGAACCGTAAACATCAATATAAAATAAAGGTTATGTTTTGGTGCACCACGTGAATTGTTACCGACTAAACCTCGGATCCTGGCCTTTTCTTTGCGAGGATCTATACGCAGACACTAAAGAAGATGGGTCAAATGGACGACGAGTTTTACTCTGGCGTTAACGACGCTAAAGCTAACAAAGAGCCTGCGGAACGCAATGGCAGGATTATCGTGAGGAATATATCTTTCAAAGCAACCAACAAAGCTTTAAAAGAGCATTTTGAGAAGTATGGAACGGTGCAAGAAGTCAATTTGTTGAAGAAACCTGATGGGAAACTGGTCGGGTGCGGATTTGTGCATTTTGCTGATGTTGCTATGGCTGAAAAGGCTATCGCTGGTACAAACAAGAAGCCTTTTCTAGGTAAGATTACTATTTTAGTGTTTCATTTATCATAGTTGATATCAATAAACCTTCACAATCAAAAACCTAAAATTTTAGATTCAATAGGAAAAGACCCCAACAATCATTATGGCCAGTTTTTATGACTTTAATTATACCATGGGAATGTGCTACTGGGTCAAAAAGTAGCCTATGTCCTACCTCAGGATGCCATCTATCTCCTAGCCAAATTTTATCAAAATCCGTTCACTTGTTTAAGAGTGAAAAGGTAACATACAGACAGAGTTACTTTAGAATTTGTAATTATGTATTACTATGGATTTTCATTCACACATGGATACTGGTTGTATCTCCATTACTAATCTTCACCAGAGGAAAGTTTATTTATATGTCCTTGTAATTTATTTATTTGACATAAACAGACATAAATCCAAATAATTTTGTCATCCTAGTATGTTTTTAAACAAAACAGGCTTAAAACAAATTATACTTTCAATAACAATTGTGTTTCAGACCGCCCTATTCATGTGGCTTTTGCGGTATCAAAGAAGGCATATGTACAGAATATGGAAAACAAAAATGCAAGACAGAGGTTTGATAGTGGCAACTCTGAAGATGACCAGAAACCTTTTAAGAGTAAGTTATTTTGATATTGTTTATTTATTTATAGCCTTATTACAGAGTAACAGTTTTAACAATTTCTAAACATGATAACTTTCACTTTTCAGTTTTAATTCTTAGGCCTGTACTACAGAACCTCACTCAAGACTCAATCATTACATATAATTAGTTTCAACCAATCAAATGGCTTTAAACTACGTTTAATTAGTAATGCTGGAGTCTTGAGCGACATTCTGTAATACAGGCTTTAGTGTGTCCTTTGACAAATACATCCTCCAAACTTTTCAAATTTTCCCTTTCCCTGGCTAGTCTAGTCATAGTAGAATAGAGTTAATTATTGCTATTGATGGAAAAAACACAAGTTTGTTGAATAAAAAATATTCTATTCAAGTAAATATAGGTGAATTGTTTTTATTAGCTTTGAAATATTTTTTTGTGCTTACCAATATAACATTAGACCTTCAATATTATAATAATTTTATTACTCTGCACCTGTGTTAAAAATATGAATGAAAGGCCGCGTCTGTCTGTCTGTCTGAATGCGATAAACTCTAAAACTACCAAACGGTTTTCATACAGTTCTCACCAATAGTTGGAGATTTATGATGAAGGTTTAGGTGTATGATTCATTGAAGTTTTGAGTAAATTGCCTGAAATATTACGGTGATTCTTGAAGGTGTCGGAAAAAATCATGCCGACTGAGAGCTTTACTTAGCGTGCGCCGCCTAAACCAGTATATATATTTGGATGAAATTTAACAAACAGATAGCTTTTATCCTGGATTAACATATAGGATACTTTAAATCCCGGTAGTACATACGGTTACATATCAAGCTATACATTTCCAGTATTAGCTGACCTCGCATTGTGTAAGCTTTCCGTACATTGAGAAGTCAGCTGTTACTGGAATGGGCACGTCACAATTGCGGCGGTAAGTCCCCTCTTTGAGGAGTGGCTTGAGAGGCGCCACGGCGTCCTCACCTTCCGCCTGACGGAGTTCCTCACCGAACGTGGCTTTTTCGGGAGGTTCCTGTTTCGGATAAGGCGGCAGGAAACACCCGGGTGTTACCATTGTGTGGATCGACCGGAGGATACGGTGAAGCATACGGTGGAGGTCTGCCAGGCTTGGGCGGAGCCCCGCCGTGTCCTCGTGGCGGCGATCGGCGGTGGCGACCTCTCGCGTCCGGCCCTGGTCCTGGACCAAGGCCGGACGCGAGAGATCGCCACTGCCATGATACGGAGCGAGAGGCCATGGGAAGCCGTCACCTCCTTCTGCGAAGCAGTAATGCTCGCGAAGGAGGAGGCGGAGCGCGTGAGGGTGAGGCAATCGTTGCGCCCTCACGCCCCTTGTCGCCGCAGGAGGAGACACCCTGGGCGTCGGGAGTCGATAGCCGATTCTCGGCCACCGTAGGCGCGGGGTTGCGGACGGCGAACAATGGGCAGCTCGCCGTCCGGTAAGGACCAGGGTGGGGTCGACGGCGTGTTGTGTTCCACGCGCGCCTCAAAGAGATGTCAGCTAGATTGACGGGGTCCGATAGGGCTGATGCCTGCCGGGGTCGCGGATTGTTCGAAAGAGTTACCGTGGCCCTGGCGCATAGGCAACTGAAGGAACACGGGTGGGTTTTAGTCAATAAAAGTCTGACACGCCCTCCCGCTCCGACCAGAGCAGGATAAGTTATTTGATGAATTCCAACCCAAAAAAAAAAAACCTGTTACTGGAAATGTATAACTTGATATGTAGGCCTGCGTACGTTCTCGGGGTATATTTTGCGACACCCAAGCGGGCGAAGCCGCGGGAAAATCTAGTAGATTATCCTCCTTACTAATAAACGTTGTATAGCGTGTGTGTAGTTACACAGCGCTTTGGCTTCTTCTTTCGAACATCAAATTACTGACAACTGAAAGAGAGAAATCGGTGTGTAACTACACACACGCTAAACAACGTTTATTAGTAAGGAGGTATATATATAAAAATTCGATGGTCTAAGTTTAAGAGATTCATTAACCCTTTTGTTTTTGCAGAAGAAAAACCAGAAAACACAGATAAGCAGACAGAAGAAAAACAAAAGAAAGAGCGAGTGAACCGCAATGCTCGCCTTATAATCCGTAATGTCTCATTCAAAGCCACTGAAGACACACTGAAAGAGCATTTTGCGTCTTATGGCGATATATTAGAGGTGAAGTTGCTAAAGAAGCCAGATGGAAAACTTGTGGGATGTGCATTCGTACATTTTAAAAATGTACCAATGGCTAAAAAGGCTTTGCTGAACACTAATATGAAGCCATTTTTAGGTAAGTGTTTTAACGTAACAATGTTATTAAAAGTACCTCGGGATAGGCGAGCTTAATTAATTTAATTTTCATTCTTAAATAAGACGTAATTTCCAGTAGTGGGCTGCTAAGTATTTTAATTCTATTAAAAGGTGGAAAGCAGTTTTTACTTTGTCTGGTTATAAAAATTACTAAATGCCAAATTCCAACTAAAATAAAACACTATTTTATTCAACAATTTTTTTTTGGAATTTGCTCATCAAATGGATAAAACGTCTTTTCAAATAAATCTTTTTTTTAAGTTCTGCGTTTAAGTCATAGGTCCATTCAGTAACAGACACAGCCAGCAAATTACTTCTCCCCATGGGGGTAGGCAGAAACTACAGAACGCCACCTGCTACGATCCTTACATACTCTTTTTGCCTCGTTTACGTTCATACATCTAGTCATACATGCATGTCGGTTGCGACTACTACGCACCTGACCTTTCTGAAGAACATCACCAATAAGGTCACTTTGTGTCTTCCTAGGGCGTCCCCTCCCGTCGTTTCCACTCACATCTGCCTTGTACATACAGAACATTGCATTTATAATTATAGACAATTATCTTCCACAATTTTTTTACAAACTACAAATAATTACACTAATTTCTCCTCTACTGAGAGTCGAACTTCCTCTTTGTCAAATTCTAAAATCTAACTTATTATTTGCCATTTTGCCTTATAGGTCGTCCAATATCAGTGGATTGGGCAGTAGCCAAGAACAAGTACATGCAGCATGTGGTGAACCAACAGATGGAAATGGAAGAGAATATCAAGAAGGAAGATTCGGACAGCGATGATGATGACAAGCCTCCGTTGAACGTGACCAGTGAAGATGTTAAGGATGAGGTTAAGAGCGAAAGTGAGTTTCTTCTTCTTTTTAATGTCTTAAAAGAGTTTTGAGACTGACTGCAAATACTATGTTCAGTAACATACAATTTGCAAAATTATATTTCTTAGAGAATGTAGAAGAGCTCTAAATCTTTTTTTAAATTCAAGTCCTGACCATAAACATATAGGGCAGACCTATGTCAAGCAGTGGATGTCTTTCGGCTCAAATAATGATGTTGCTAAGCCTAAAGTATGATACCGGCGGGGTAATTACGTTACACACTAACAGTAGGAATGGGTTTCATTTTGACAGTTGAACAACATTCATTGCGTTATTTACGTGGTTGAGCAGACAAATTTTTCGAACATATGAAGCAATGGATTAGCTGTGATGGCTTCAAAATGATTCAGATTGTGATAGATAGTGTGTTATGTAATTAAGGTGCTGTAGATAAAAGATTATATTTTATCAAAGATTTTAAATTTCTCATTGGCTAAACTAAATTATGATAGTCAAGAATTTCAGTTACAGATGCTATTTTCATTTGAAAACTGTATAAAAATTTCTTATTGTATTGTATTGTGAATAGAAAGGATTTTTAACACTATGTTCTCCCACTCCAGGTGATTCCGATGCAGATTCTGATGAAGAAGGCAGTGATTCAGAAAGTGATGATGATGATGATGATAAGGGTGATGTTAAGAATGAATCTGATGAAGACGATGAGGAGGAGGACAGTGATGAAGAAGATGAAGACGATGATGATGTAGATGAGGATGAAGCAGAGGATGAAGTGAAACCAGAGTATCAACGGTTAGTTTTAATTCTTATTGGAAAACATACCCAAAATTATATTGAGATATGGTTAGATTTTTTACGTAAAGTACCTAAGAAATCTGTGAAATGTAGTTTTGTTATTTGTGACAAATCCATAATAAAAAGTAATTACAATCAGGTGTACTAAACTCTTATTAAATGAAGGCACATTTAACAAGAGCTGAGGTATTGCATCTTACAGTTCACTTAGTTTAAAACAGTCGTACGAATTTTAGGAGCGGTGGTGCCCAGTAGTATTGGCCGCGACTTACGAGTTGTAGGTCGTGGTTTCCAACTCAGGCGGGCGCTTTTCTTTGTGTAAATTGTTTTATCACCACTGATCTCAAAACGGTGAAGGAAAATAACCTGAGGAAACTGGCATGTCCTAGAACCAAAAATTCGAAGACGTGACATCTACCAACCCGCACTGGGCCCGCGTTGTGGATTACAGTCCACTCCCTCTAGAAGAGAGGAGGCCTGTGTCCCAGCAGTGGGAACAATATAGGCCGATTATACTTATACACGAATTTTGAAACGTCCTGTAAGGACGAGCCTGTAACCCCTATTGTAGAGGATTTCGGCGATCACAATAACCTGGATTACTCGTTTGAACTTGATTTTGGTAATATGAGAAAATCTATGTCTATGAACGACACTAGTGCGCTCCGAGCATGCACAGTGGCTCAATGAAAAGTTAGGGAGTGACCACACTTATCGACAAGGAATCGGCTTGGACAGGTCAGAAAGAGCTTTAAATGCATGCAATTAAAGCGAAAAAGACGTCATTGTGCTCGTTTCGGTTCCATCGACGCGACTCAACACCGCGCCAAACTAAATGCGACAAGTGTGGTAATACGTGATCGGCTCAAGCCGATTCCGTGTCGATAAGTGTGGTCACTCACTTAAGCTTTATTTTCACTTGCACAGTGTATTTATTTATAGTTAAATAAAACGGTAAAACACCAATTACATTAATTAACATAGAAACAATTATTACGTTGACAATAATAAGTTGTATATAATCTAATTTAAAACTAACATGGAACAGTGGACTCCCTTGCATACTTTCTCTCACAGAACACCAGAAAAATACGCATAAGTTTATTCAATTCATCCGCAAACACATCACATTCAGGGTTGGCAGTCAGAAGGGCATTAAGCACCTTCAGAGTACGACAGACTGGGGATTCGGCTCTGGCAACAGTTTTGGATGGCAGCTGAGCAAACAGATTGTGCCGGCGGCTCTGACGGTGTCCGATGTATTTGTCGGGCAGTAAAGGTCACGGAGCTCCGTGCAGTCGATACGTCCCCGTAAGGTCTTACAGGCTACCGTGAGCTGATCAAGGCCTCTTTTCACCTCCAACGAATTAAAGCCTAAAGTCCCTAAAAGGTAGTTGGTAGGGTACATATAAGGATCTTTTTCTGACTGCATAAAAATTATCAAAATTTCTGAATGTGACTGTTCCCAAAACTTGTAATATTAAAAAGTTGCATAACATTTTCTTTCCACGACTGTAAGTACATCTTACCAAATATCTTTTCAGCATAAAGCTCAATGACGCAGAAGACGGGTGCACAGTGTTCATAAGGAACATTCCGTTCAGCGTGGACAACGATCAGCTGCGCCAGTTCGCGGAGACGGTCGGTCCCGTCAAGTACGCGCTCGTGTGCGTCGATAACATGACTGAGCACTCTAAAGGATCCGGCTTCGTTAAGTTTGCAGTGAGTTTCATATTTTTATTATTTATTCATGTAAATACAGGGTTATTTGTAACTCGACGTATTCCTTGCAGGACGTCATAATAGGGTTAAAATGCAAAATGTTTAATTGGTAATCTTTTAAACCAAAGTTTTAGGCATTTAAGAACTTTTAATTATTAACAGAGGTCTGCTACGGCATCAGCTAAGATAATAACTTAAATTCCAGTATAGTCGCGCCGTAAAACATTTTTAAATTAGATATCTAAAAATTTACTGGATTTCGGTAGAACATTTGGTGGCTTGATTTGTTGCATTTTAACCCATTATGACGTCCTGCAAGGAATACGTCGAGTTACAAATAACCGTGTATACGGATGCATTGTGTGAATGATGATATGGCTAATGAGAGTGAATACTGACGATGGCTTTAAAATCTGTTGGTGCTGCGCCGACCCGAAAGTTGTCCGACTTGTGTTGGACACTAATGGACCTTTATTTATGAGCAAAATGCGATGAGGTTGTAAAATTAATGTTTTACATTTTATTTTGAAAATTTTGAATTTCAATATTATAAAAATTAACATGGTCGATTCTAATGTTCTTCAACTTTGTAAATAAAAAATAGTCATACAAATTGGTTCGGAAATATCCACGAAATACACAGATATGTTGCTAAATTTAGAAACATCACTTTCAGTCAACATCTCCTGTTTTATGGAGTCATTCTAAAAGTAACACTGCTTTAATTGATCTAGTCATGTTGATTGCAGGACAAAGAACACGCAGAAAGCTTCCTATCCTTACCAGTAGACCAGCTCAAGTTGGAAGGTCAGACGCTGCAGGTGAAGCCGGCGCTCAAGAGAGAGAACCTGCAGAAAGGCAACACTAAGGAAGCCAAGGATAATAGGAACTTGTACCTGGTGAAGGAAGGAGGTATGATATGCAAAATTAAATGTAGTATTAGGAATTTTTGCAATGTGAAAGAAATATTGTAAATACATTTTCGGCTTTACCTCTAAAGTTGTCAAGTTTTCGGTCTGTTTTAAATTAGACTACACTACTTTCTGCCCGCGACTTCGTGCGCATTGAAGTCGAAAGACACCACAATATACTAAAGTAACAGCCACATTTTCATAAAACTTTTCTAGCGCGTTTGTACAGTCTGCAAAGGAGAAGTATCCAGGGCCACGAGATATAGTTGAAGTTTAGTAAGATGTTTTCGAATTAAATTCAATTCGATAAATGACCAGTCTGTTTTCTATTAATTTAATTTTATACGAAAACATTCATCGGTTTCTTACTAAACTTCAAATATATCCGGCGACACTGGATAATTATCTATTTAGCTGACTGTACACTTGGTTACCACAAGTAAAGCGCGCGTCGCTTCGTGACATAAAAATACTTTACTGTAGAAATAAGTGTATGACTACTTGGAATAAGTCGTTCGAGAAATGATAGCAGGAAAACTTTCAGCACATCAGCGTCGCATGCATAGACAGTTTCTTATACTGACAGATTAACTTTCTCTTCAAGACCAACTTTTACTCCATTAAAAATCATGTTTCTTCACTCTATTTTAATTAACCATTTTTCCAGTGATGCTTAAGATTAATTGAGAAAGAACGAGAAATGCTTAGGCTCATAAATATGATGTTTACAGTGGTAGTAGCAGGCACTAAGGCAGCTGTAGGCCTGTCAGCCTCCGACATGGCCAAGCGACTCGCGTTAGAACGCAGCAAGACACAAATGTTGAAGAATCTTAACAGGTATGTTTCAATAGCACATGGTCCAAATAGCAAAACGGCCTATAATCAAAACGATACTTTTTTACCAAAATGTCCTATTAGCTAAAAATGTCCTATTGGCAAAATTAACCTATTAGCAAAATGAACCTATTAGCAAAATGAAACCTATTAGCAAAATGAACCTATTAGCAAAATGTCCTATTAGCAAAATTAACCTATTAGCAAAATGTCCTATTAGCAAAATGTCTTATTAGGAAAATGTTCTATTAGCAAAATGAAACTATTAGCAAAATGTCCTATTAGCAAAATGTCCTATTTGCAAATGATCCTAGAAACAAAAGAACGGGAATGGTACAGTCATACCATTTAAAAAAAAAATGTTTATCTTCTGCTCGAGACACTAAATATTAAAATAAAATAACCTTTAAAAAATAAAAACCTATCTTAAAAATGTTTTTTCTTTTGCGTTATTCCGTTCAGAAAACTGGTGCGATAGGTACTACACGACACGTTAATGTATTTGTAAGGCATAGCTATTGACAAGCAACTACAGCCACAGTTGCTAATTAGCTGCCACACGTTGTTCCATTCTCTAAATCCGAAGATTTTATAGTAAGGTCAGGTAACTCTGGCCTCTAAGCATTTCAAACGCTACCTCCGCTCCACGCGAATTTAGCGCGACGCAAATGTCCGTTCACCTGTACCCTTGACGATTGGAACAAAGCCTCTGACGCCGCAGTAAACGTGGGTACCTACTGGACCGAAACAGTTTCTGCATCATTGATGTACATCAAAACAAAAAGAAGAAGAGGGTGACGTTCGTATTTAACATAGCTCGCCCGCCCACCGTACGTACTGTTCTCGAGAGTCATTACGAACTGTCTCGCGAGGGTCGGTAGTCTCGACATAGATAGCGACGCTGTCGCAAACTACCGATCGCTAAATTAATATTAAAAAAAAAAAAAAATTAGCAGAAAAAAAAATAGAAAAAAAATATAAAAGAATAAAAACTCAAATCACCACCACCACCACCACCTTAATAGGTGAAACCTCAGTTGTAGCCCGCCAAATACAAATTTTCTTTGAATTTGACGACTGATATGAAATTGATGATTATTATTTATTAATATTATTATATAATTTCCACACGCTTTCGAGAATCGCATTTTGATCAACATACGACGTAAACCAGAACTGCAATTTACAAAAAACTAAAGAAAATTTGAATTTTGCGGGCTACAACCTTAATATTTAGCGATCGGTAGTTTGCGACAGCGTCAGGAGACTTGTAGAATTCCAGCCACCAGAACAAGCCGGTTTTCGAAAAGGCTTCAAAACCGTAGACCATACCATACTATTCGGCAAGTTATATAGAAGACCGAAGAGTACAATCAGCCACCGCACATTTGTGAACTACAAGAAAGCCTTCGGCTCCATGGAAATTTGGGTAGTTCTGACCTCAAACAGAACGTGGAAAGACATGTCAAACATATTTGAGTCGTGCGGAAGCAACAATACTTATATAAATGGTATAAACATTAAACAAAACGGATAGTACTCTTTCAAACAAAAAACAAATAAATATAATCAGTGCACATTTGTGAAAGTTATGCCAGAACACAAATACCATATACCTATTTAAGCGAATTAAGAAACAACTCTTTTTGAAATCGTCTTTTTTTCATATCTTTCAAATAAATGCTATAATGACCCATGACCATGAGGAGAAAAACCGATACTGATTTTTCTTCAGTATTACTGTACTTTGCTAATAGGACATACCTACTGCTCAATGCAGAACGATTTGCTGATAGGACATTTTGCCAAAGTGTCGCTTTGATTGTAGGTCGTTTTGCTATTAGGACCATTTGCGTTTAGGGGTTTTTATCCGTACGACCTTTATACTTTCTGTCGTAAACTGTAATTGTCTATATCCGCGATTCCCAGTGAGGAATATAGATCTTTTGGGTAGCCTTGTGGATGTCGCTGCATCCTCATATGATTTAATTACATCGTACTACGAAGCACTGCGTTCACCTATACGATTGACCAATTCTTCATTAAGGATGATTTCCACCAAACGGCTCGCATCGCATCGGATCGGAACGGATTTTACAATCTTTAAACGATATTAAATAGTTTACACAACATTTAAAGTCTATATTACCAAGCCGCGCACAGCAGCTTGACCGCGGGCGTCTTCCGCGACACGCGATCGGTTCCGTTCGCCTGTTGTCATATCAGATCACACATTCATACGAATTAGAACACGTCAACACGGTAGGAATGCAACTATTTGACTAGGCGCAGAAACGGATACGTTCGCAAGCGACGGAACGGAGCCGATCGTATGCGTCCATATCCTGCCGGACGCAATCGGCTGTCGCCACATCCGTTCGTATCCTTTCCGATCCGATGCGATGCGAGCCTTTTGGTGGAAATCATCCTTTATTCTACATGGCCTGCTTCACCACCTCCGGATAAATTCAGTTTTTTTTTTTTTTTAAGTTTGGTAGATAATGCTTATCCGGACACTGTCAAACATGTCTATACTGTCTTAAATACCCAAATATATGCGTTGATTGAATTCAGATGATCAGTGAATAATAAAAAAATATTTTCCTAGATTTGTATCACGATACCGCCTTGTAGTATCGAATCTACCAGCCCACTTCGATGACGCTAAACTACGTCGAGTGTGCGTCACCGCCGCGGACAAGCGAGCCACCGTCACCGAGTGCCGCGTCATGAGGGATTTGAGGACTCCTACCGGGAACGACGGGCAGCATCCGTAAGTATACTCTTTTAGAAATTATCCTCAGCTTCTTCTTTTTCGATACGATGACACAATAGTCTTCTACTTAATTACTTTGGCTCAGTAGGTGGCCACGTTGATGACTGCTTCAGTAGCGTTATTTAAGTCCTCAAATGTGTAGGAGCAGGGAGTAGTCGCATCCTCAGCTGACACGACATTGAGTTTTAAGAAAATGTCGTACTTATTATTTACCGTTGTACTCGCATCTTTTATGATCGCGATTTCCACAAACGCTGGCGCCAATCAAACCATACCTTATAAACGAACTAACTTTTGCCCGCGGATTCCCCCGCGCGGAGGTAGGAAGTTATCCCACAGCAACGTACTACAGGAATAAAAAGTAATTTCGTCAAAGATCAAAAGTCATCATTATCGAAATCCGTTCATCTGTTAAGGTATGAAAAGGTAACAGTCAGACAGAGTTACTTTCCCATCCATATTATATTAGTAGCTGTGCCCGCGACTTCGTCCGCGCTTTGGGAAGCATTTTTTGTGTGTTCGGGTAAGCACACTTAGGCATATTTCCCCACCTACACCGCGTCGTACCACGCCGCGCTCCAACCCTCCCCCCGCGCGGCGGCACAGCGCTGATTGCGTACGGCGCGATGCTTGGCAAGTTTCTTACTCGCGTTAACTTCAGTTTCACATTTTGTAATGACTCTGTACGTAAATGTTACATCAGAATAGCTCTAGTATTTTGTCTCTTTTCGCAAGCTTATAAAACATTCACATAAACCTTACATATTTCCATACAAATTTCATCCCCTATTCCCTATTGTTATTTCACACCCTTGAGGGTAAACTTTTTACAAACTTTAAATGTCATATTTATTTATATCGAATCAACAGCCTAAAAATTAAGTTTCAAGCTTCTAGCTCTAAAAATGACGATACTTCCATCCCCCCCTTTCAACCCCTTACAAACCTTTTTTTCACATTAAAAAAGTAGCCTATGTTCTTTCTCAGGCTCTAGACTATATGTGTACCAAATTTCATTTAAATCGGTTCAGTAGTGAAAGCGCGACAGACAGATAGAGTTATTTTCGCATTTATAATATTAGTAAGGATTAATATTATAAATTCGAAAGTAACTCTGTCTGTATGTTACCTTTTCACGCCTAAACCACTGAACGGATTTCGATAAAATTTGGCAAGGAGATCGATGGCATCCTGGGGAAGGACATAGGCTACCCTACCATAGGCTTTGTCCCGGTAGCACGTTTCCGTGGGATAATTTCCGACATCCACGTCGGCGAAGCTGCGGGCAGAAGCTAGTTTATAATAACTCAAACTCAAACCATTTATTTCAAATAAACCAATTACAAGCACTTTTGAACTGTCAAGGGGTCGGTCAGTCAGAAAGATGATGATGGTCAGAGAGCATATGAGTATCGATGATGTTAATACTGGTACAATAAGCTCTAAACATTATTGTTGCAGATCTAAGGGGTACGGCTTCGTTATGTTCACGCGACATGAAGATGCTCTGGCGTGTCTAAGGAAACTGAACAACAATCCCGATATATTTGATAAGAACAACGTAAGTTATATCTAACATTTTTATACTAATTTAGGTTCAGTGTAGCCCATCGGACTTAGTTCTAAATTCACTGTAGTATTTTTTATTTTTTATTTATTAGAACAGACACACACTTCCCTATTTGTTTATTATTCTAGCGTATGGCACTCACTCGTGGGTTGCAGCTGAAAATCATCGTCAGGTGGTACACCTTGTGTCGCCATCTGACATTATGCTGAGCTGAGGCCCATTTAGCATTATAATCTTTGATTTCCGTTTTTTTTTTTTTGTATCAAGGTGAATGTTTGTTACTGCAATGCCAATGAATGCATTTTTCTTTCTTTCTATTTATTTATTACGTTGGTCAGATACGCAGCCGCTCCATATAAAATACTAGTATTCAGCTGTACCCGGTTAGACTGGAAGCTGATTCCAATATAGTTGAGAAAAGGCAGGCAGATTGATATAGTGTTTTTTTCAGTTGTATGTAACAGACATTGATTTGTAGATATCGCATGGTCCAATAGGCTACAAAAACAATCAGAATCTCTGCAGTTTACATTTGCACAATTCAAATTACCTTGAAATTTATAATTATCTCATGTATTTCTATTCCACAGAGACCCATCGTGTCATTCTCAATAGAAGACAGAACAGCTTTGAACGCTAGAAAGAAAAGATTAGAGAAATCCATAGCCAATAACCCTCAAGCTAACCAAAATGGCGGAGATAACTCAAACACAGACAAGAAAAACAGAAAACGGAAGCCGGAAGTAGCACCAGACGAAAGTTACGCTAAGAGAAGGAAGTTCGGCAAACTGAATAAGTTTAATAAGAATGATAATCAAGAAGCGGGTTCTAATAATTATAATCAAAATGAACGAGGCAACAGATTTAATAAAAATAATCAAACACAAGGCAGATTTAATAAAAATAACCAAAACCAAGGTAATGACAGATTTAACAAAAATAACCAAAATCAAGGTCAGAACAGATTTAACAATGACAATCAAAATCAAGGACAAAACAGATTTAATAATGATAATCAAAATCAAGGACAAGACAGATTTAACAGAAATAATAACAGAAACCAAGGCGGACCTAATAACAGATTTAATAAGAATAACAGGAACCAAGGTCCACGTAGGAATGAACCTGGACAGTTTGTGCGAAAACCAAGAGAATTCGAATATGGAGAATTCGCTGGTCTAACTGCGAAAGAAGGTTCGCAACACAAAATGAGGAGCAACCATAAACTAAAAGCTCAGGCGGAAATCCATAGACAAACTGTCAAAGCAGATAAAAAGCAGAGTAAGAGATCTCAGATACTCAAAATGGCGGCCAAGGAGAGAATAAAGGGTCCGAAGCAGAAGATTAATAAGAATCCTACTAAGAAGAGAAATAAGAACCATAATAGATCGAAGTTTGATCGCTTGTTGTAATAAAGAAGTTTTTTGTGTGAAAGGCGTCTCTTTGCCTATTCCATAAGGCAACTTAAGTGTATATTGTTACGTGATTACATTGTTGTAAATAATTTTAAGCGAATTATATTTTTTTGCTTTTAAAGTGTTTGTTTTTTTACTCACCTATTACGTAAGGGGTTTTTAATTCCGTATGCAAAATGCTGGAATTTAAATCATTATACAAATTTCTTATAAGCAGGTCGCTGCTGAAAGACTTTATAAAACAAAATCCCCGCGCCATGGTCATAACTAGTGACGTTTCATAAAAATAAAACAGCCAGAATTTAAGTACATTTTTTATTTCGTTTGTTTTCAAAAACCTTACCAACTAATATACAAAAAATACCATAAGATAACAAAAGTGTATTTAAATAACTATTATGCTTATAAATATTTAATGTTTTTCTTAGGTTGACAGAAAAAACGCCCAGTAAATATGTCTTTACATGACTGAAGTAATGACTTGAAATAAATGCTATTTATATGTACTTAGAACAACGTATAGTCCCTTGCCCAAATGTAAGATTCATTATAGTGTAGTGGAACAAACATTAGCAATCAGATAGGAAACGCCGACCTCATCTAGTTTTAAAAATATGATTGACGTGTAAAAGTGTTTGTTACAAACCTACTTACAGAAATAAAATCATTTATCATTATTGTTTTTATAAGAACAACGTCCATTTAAATAAGGGAAATTATATGTGCGGCAACAAAAGTTTTCTTTAGCACCTGCAACCTAGCGTCTTTTTTTATATGTAGGCGACGAGTTAATAGAACAGCTTCAATTATATTAATTCATCATCTTTACTATTCCAACAGAATATCAAAAAACCAGCGTCAATTTACGAGCGTAAATTAATATGACTCAGAGCTACCGATAAATATATTTACTTCTGAATTGAGAACTCAAGTGACTAATGTTGTAAGTGAGCTACTAAGCGAGCTTGGGACTTAGGGCACCCCGACTCGGACAGGTTAGGTTAGAAGGGAATGGCGGGGTCTAAAAGACCCCGCTATCCCCTTCGTGGTTATTTTTTTTAAACCACCCAGAAGTAGGAGCCCCGCAAAGCGGGGCTCCGTCGACTACGCTTGTCATTATTCATAATGCGCGGGCATTATGAATAATGCCCCTATTTATTACTTGGTCCATAACGTTGCTTAAGAATTATCACCATGCTGCGTCATATTAACAGTAGCTCGTTTTACAATATATATTCGCTTGAAAACCATTTATTAGACGCTAAAAGTTTGTCGCTTACCTATTAATTATTTAGACAACTAAATATATTTGAAGACGAGAATGACATTTTAAAGAAGCTGCCTTAATTAGCACCCTTTAAATAAATGCATGGTCGAGTCAGTTTAAGTAGGAGGCGATTTAAATAAATTGTGACTAAACCCATACCCCCTTGTTAATAAACGCGGAGTAACGTTACAACCGGAGCCACCACAGGAGCAGTGGAGGCCCAGTAGAGCAGTGGTGGCCCAGTGAGCAGTGGTGGCCCAGTGAGCAGTGGTGGCCCAGTGAGCAGTGGTGGCCCAGTGAGCAGTGGTGGGCCAGTGAGCAGTGGTGGCCCAGTGAGCAGTGGTGGCCCAGTGAGCAGTGGTGGCCCAGTGAGCAGTGGTGGCCCAGTGAGCAGTGGTGGGCCAATGAGCAGTGGTGGCCCAGTGAGCAGTGGCAGCCCAGAGAGCAAAGGTGGCCCAGTAGAGAAGCGACTTACGAATTGTAGGTCCTGGGTTCGAACCCAGACAGGCGCTGCACTTTATTTCATCACCACTGCTCTCAAAACGGTGTAGGAAAACATCGTGAGGAAACTAGTCCTAGAACCAAAAATTCTACCACCTCGCCCGGCCACCACCAGGCCCGCGTGGTGGGTTACAGCCCACTCCCTCTCCCCGATAGTAGACCTGTGTCCCAGCAGTTGTAACATTCTAGGCTGATTATGCTACTATAAGTTTCAGATAAACCATATTTTTTTCGAGATTTAAGTTTGGGTTTGGCATAACATTACTCCGCGTTTATTAATAAAAGACAGGAATAAAGGTATACTTCCAAAGAAGACGACAGCGGCGTTCCGGTTGCGGTTTTAATCCCGAATGTGACGTCACATCTACGACGGCAGCGGCACTTCTTCAGCTTCGCGAAACTCATTTGTAAAACAAAATCAATTCGCTCTGTTAGTAAAATCCACTGACAGCACTACTGGTATGTGTTCTGCAGTCGCTGCTCGACCGCAGCAGCAGGCGGCACTGTCCCCATCTACGAAAGCGTTTTCATAAAAATGCAGTGAAATCAGCAAAGGCATACCTTTGCTGATTTCACTCCGTCGCCTTCGGAATTTTACCTTTACGGGGATACTTACGCTGGGCTTAAAGAATTATACAACGCTACTTTCTTACAATTATTCAGTAACTCCTTCACCATTAGTTCACTATACATTTTTGAGTAGTCCGCATTCGTCCAGATGTGAGTACAACACTTGTTTGTATTCCTCGGGGTGTTTGATGTAGTGAAGTACGTGCGGAGACTTGTCCCAGCACTTGAAGTTGCACTGTTGGTAAATATAAAGGTGGTAAGTGATCATCAACATCATCATACTCCTGCCCTTATCGCAATTTATTTGGGATCACAACAGTTTTCTTTCGTATATCTCATCTATATAGAATAAAAAACTTTTTTACAAAAAAACAACCGACTTCCGAAAAAAACACTAAAAGACGTGAAAAATAACTTTAATTTCGGAAGTCAGTGTCTTTAGTTTTGTATTTTCATTTTTGGCCACCGACTTCCTAAATTAAAGTCATTTTTCACGTCTTTTAGTGTTTTTTTCGGAAGTCGGTTGTTTTTTTGTAAAAAAGTTTTTATTTGTCACTTTTTAGTTGCGATACTTACCCCACACAAATTCGTATACCACTACTTGGTGTGTAAATAACAGTGACAGGAAATAATTAACACATCATCCATATAAACTAAGTGCAAAAATATGCAGTATTAAGGATAACTCAAAAACTACTGGTCAGACCTTGATCAAATTTAAATGGGACCACATGTGAAGCACCACCTATCAAATAAAAAAAGAATCATCCAAATCGGTTCACCCAGAAAAAAGTTATGAGCTAACACACATAAAAAAAAAAAAACATACAGACGAATTGAGAACCTCCTCCTTTTTGTGAAGTCGGTTAAAAATTGGATAGGTGCGCCAAATTAAAATATATATTATAATTCAACGTGTCATAAAGAAAATTAAGAGTATGTCATTCGGCCGAGAGAAAGGAAAGATGCACATACGTGCGCATAGGCAAGCGATTTGGCAACGGCGTCGTGCCGCGCCCTTTTATTAACCGACTTCAAAAAAAAACTTTTTTACAAAAAAACAACCGACTTCCAAAAAAAACACTAAAAGACGTGAAAAATAACTTTAATTTCGGAAGTCGGTGCCTTTGGTTTTGTATTTTCGTGTTTGGCCACCGACTTCCGAAATTAAAGTTATTTTTCACGTCTTTTAGTGTTTTTTTTGGAAGTCGGTTGTTTTTTTGTAAAAAAGTTTTTATTTTTCACTTTTTAGTTGCGGTACCTACCCCACACAAATTCGTATACCACTACTTGGTGTGTAAATAACAGTGACAGGAAATTATTAACACATCATCCATATAAACTAAGTGGAAAAAATCTGCAGTATTAAGGATAACTCAAAAACTACTGGTCAGACCTTGATCAAATTTAAATGGGACCACATGTGAAGCACCACCTATCAAATAAAAAAAGAATCATCCAAATCGATTCAGCCAGAATAAAGTTATGAGCTAACACACATAAAAAAAAAAAAAAAAAAAAAAAAAAAAAAAAAAACATACAGACGAATTGAGAACCTCCTCCTTTTTGTGAAGTCGGTTAAAAATAACTTTAATTTCGGAATTCGGTGTCTTTGGTTTTGTATTTTCGTTTTTGGCCACCGACTTCCGAAATTAAAGTTATTTTTCACGTCTTTTAGTGTTTTTGTTGGAAGTCGGTTGTTTTTTTGTAAAAAAGTTTTTATTTTTCACTTTTTAGTTGCGATACCTACCCCACACAAATTCGTATACCACTACTTGGTGTGTAAATAACAGTGACAGGAAATTATTAGCACATCATCCATATAAACTAAGTGGCAAAAATATGCAGTATTAAGGATAACTCAAAAACTACTGGTCAGACCTTGATCAAATTTAAATGGGACCACATGTGAACCACCAGCTACCAAATGCAAAAAGAATCATCCAAATCGGTTCAACCAGAAAAAAGTTATGAGCTAACACACATAAAAAAAAAAAAAAAAAAAAACATACAGACGAATTGAGAACCTCCTCCTTTTTGTGAAGTCGGTTAAAAAAGAGGAGGTTCTCAATTCGACTGTTTTTTTTTTAATGTTTTAAATAAAATAAAAAGTAATAAAAAGAATGTTTATTTCAAGCATCAAGACTCATATACAAACAGATAGGTACATAAAAGGATACAGACATAACAAGCACAGACAAAAACGAACACTCACAAGGTAACAATATGTCTGCTGCAACATTGCCGGATTTATGGACAATCCAGTCCGTTGACGATCATCGCCATCGTTATACCTCAGAACTTTTTTCTAGGTGAACTAGTTTTGATGACTCTTATTTTATTTGAAAGCTGGTGCTTCTCATGTGGTCCCATATAAACTTGATCAACATCTGATCAATAGGTTTTGAGTTATCCAAGTATAACTAAACTAACTAACTATCTCACGATACTTAGGAGGACTTAATGCGTATTTGTTCCACTAAGCATAGATAAATGTTTTGGTAACTTCCTGTGCCAGTTATTTACATTTCAAGTAATGGTACCTATACGAATTTGTGTGGGGTAGGTACCACAACTAAAAAATTATAAATAAAAACTTTTTACAAAAAAAAACAACCGATTTCCAAAAAAAAAACACTAAAATGTGAAGTCCATGGCAAAAAACGAAAATACAAAACCCAAGACACCGACTTCCGAAAGTAAAGTTATTTATCACTTCTTAGTGTTTTTTTTTAGAAGTACGTTGTTTTTTTTTGTATGTAAAAAGTTTTTATTCCTACGAACGGTAAAAATTAGGTAAATTACCACTCGCTCTACACGTTGCAAACTTTCTCCATATTGTGAACTCTGAGATGAATGGATTGCTCTTTGGGTGCTGAAATTGAGACTTTAATTTTCTTATTTGTTTTTATTTTTTACTGGAACGGCGATATTTCGAGTCTATTTGAAAGCAATAACCTAGTTTGTACTGTCTAAGGCGATAATTACACGATCATTTTTTTTTCAAGAATTTAGATTTAGAAAATGACAATATGATTATGTAATAGGTAGTTACTGAACCTCCTATTTAAAGTTGGCCCAATATTTCATTCTGTATAATCTTTCACATTATCCGTCCATCGTGACGCTATTTTTTTCATGATGGGTACTCAGAGGCATAACCGATATTACCTATATTATGGAAACAACATTCATACATAAAATCACGCCTGTATTCTCAGAAAAGGGTATAGGCAGGACTGTAGAGTAAAATACATTTTGCCACTTACTTTTTTAAGTCTCATTTGTATTTAGTATGTAGTTTCTGTCATGGGAAAAAGGTGAGTTTATGTATGCATGTATTTAATACGAAACAGATTGCCACTAATGAGGATTTCTTAAAAAAAAAACAATAACACTTACCCGGAGTTTAAAACCAAGACCGCACTCAGCACTCGCACTGTCACAACCTCAAGCCAATGTTGCAGCCAACTATTACTCACTATAACTGTTTAAAAGTATGTTACCTTCATCCCAGTCCTAACCCAGGAGTCGTGAACGCTTCTGCTCCTCTTCTCAGCCCCAACCAGGTCAGTCTTGGACACCAGGAAGAGCCCTGGGGCTCTGCAGGGCGTTTCATGGAACACCTCGGTCGCTTTCATGTAATGTTTCGTCGCCACGTCATGGAAGACTTTCATATGGGTTCTGGGGAAATGGAGAAATCATATAACTTTAGATAACTTATATCTCCTAAGGGGTTGAGGTGTTTGCCAAAACTACAATTCGTCAGTTATACAGGGTGTAACAAGACCCAACACCATAGCAATCAACTACGCAATCCGAACATCAAAGTAACACTGCACAAAAATAACTGCTGGGAAACGTCCTTTTATTTATGGCGTGAAAAGTCGCTGTTTACGGTAGCACTCAATGTAACGCACGCAAAACATTGTGCATATCGTTGCATGCTATGGCACCTACAGAGGTCGTGGGGTGTTTTTTTTATATTATTTTTATTTTAGATGGGTTTGCTCTTGACTCTAGTCTAGGTCAGAGATGACAGAGACAAAGTCGACGATGGAGTGAGCTTACCCAGAAGAAGCCTGTTCACTCTCACTTTGAAGAGATTTGGGTTGTATGCGGTCGGAAACACAGGAGCAGGTTGAGAATTCCACTCTTTTGCTGTGCGCATTAAAGCGTGCGTGCGTGTGTGTGTTTAAAGCTAAGTTACACATTTTAAACTTGTTTTCGTAACGTAAAACGTCAAAAGAAGTTGGAACTTTGCCTTCAATATCTCCATAACCAGGATTTCCCAGATATGGACCACAACAAATACCAGTATAAAAAATATCATAATGACGGGAAGAACACGTGACTCTCGCCTTCGTTTTCGACTTGACTCTAAGTTAGCACTATAAAGCTTAATATTTCACAAACGGATCCTTTAATCGAAAAATTGTTTCGACAAACCCGCAATATTTTTGAGATACCTATCCAACGACACCCCACACCATAGAATATACGAGAAAAAAAAACATCCCACGGTTTCGCCAGAAAGGTTCATTTCAGCATTATAGTTCGTTCGCGTTAACAATGCAGTGAGTTCATCATTATCCGTCGGCCTAGCCCGGCCCCCTAACCAATCAAATCTTTTCAAATTACAAAGTAATTTGAAAAGATTCATTAAACTTAATCTTTTAAAATATAATTTGTTTGAATTTAACACCACTGTGAATGCACCTTTATCTTGCAGTTGCACTGATGAACTCACTGCATTCTTAACGCGAACGAACTATAATGCCAGACAGATGGGGTTATTCTGTTTATAAACTCCAAAAAATCGGTCGATACGGGGAAACACACGTCCGAGAATCTACCCTAGGTCTAGTTGGATACACGGAATTTATAGGCTTAGGGTGGATTCTCGGACATGGGTTTCTGCATATCCACCTTAGGTTAAATTTTTTGGGGTGAATAAACGGAATAACCGGACAGATGTTCTCTGACGTTAGTTTTTTAATGAACCTGTGGGGATAAGTGACGGATAAGTAACAAACAGAACTCACTTAATATAACTTCTAAAGAGCTCCTGTAAGAACTTGTTTCGCGGGAACACGGCGCTGGGAAATCCGACCGGAATCTCGTGGATGTCCGCGCCCGAGTCCCACACTTGAGACGCTATGCGGTCTAATACTGGCTGGAATCTGGGGATAAACGCAGGGGTTTTTAAAGACGTCTGGCGCTTTTGAATGGTTTGGGCAGCAGGTAGTAACAAAAAGACCAGGAATTACCTACATGAACTTTGCTTCAGAATAAAATAGCTTCAGGAAAAACTTAGGCACTTATCTTCCATGCCTCACACTGACTTTCGGGACCTTTTTTCAAGTTGTTTTAGATTATAGAATAGATGGCCCCGGCATATCCTGCTAGCGTAAGTATGCAAAGCAAGATTCTTCTTGTTACTAGTTCTAACGCTTATTTTATTACATAAATACATACGTAAACTCACGCCTTCTTCCCATGGGGGTAGGCAGAAACTGCAGAACGCCACCTGCTACGATCCTTACATACTCCATTCGCCTCGTTTACGATCATACATCTGGTCTTACACGCACGCCGGTTGCGAGTACTACGCACCTGACCTTTCTGAAGAACATCACCAATAAGGTCACTATATGTCTTCCTAGGGCGTCCCCTCCCGGCGTTTCCACTCACATCTGCCTTGTAAATATTTTTTGTCAGTCGCCCTTCATTCATCCTCCTTTATTTTATTATTTATGTACTAATAATGCATTCAATCTCTCTCCAACTCTCGCAGTCCAATACTAAACGTGAGCCTGAGAGGTTCCCGCACTTTTTTCTCTGCCTACTAATATTTAATGTTAACTTACTGCTTCTTATTATTCACTGCGTGTACTAAAAGCTCTGCCCACACATACGCGCCGACGGAGAACCCGTGAATGACCAGCGGGTTTTGACTGTTCACCTCCATGAACCTTAGCAGTTTTTCTGCTATAACCTGAACATTTATGAAAAATATAAGGTCGAAAATTAATATAATACCATAACATCACTTGCCTATACTTACGATAACTTGGAAGATCGACCCGTGCGGCCGTTATTATTTAGCCAGAAGCCCCTAGGATTATACGATGGTCAGCCTAAAATGTTTAGTTCCCAGCAGTGGAACTGCTGGGACTCAGGCCTACTCTCCCATCTCTACCAAACCGCACGAGTCAAATGACTTCGAATTTTTCAAAAGATAATTAATAACTATGATATGACTATGATTATTATCTCTCCTCCCTTTAATCCATCCAAAGGTTGTCTGTAAAAGATCGCTTTTAGCGATAAGACCGCCCATTGTGTAACCCTATGTAAAATTTCTATATTTATATCTGTAATTTTTATGGTGTACGTAATAAAGAGTAAGTATTCTATTTTAATCTATGACATAATTATTGCAACACGCTTTTCAATGATATCAGCAATGGCATATCTAAGTAGTAGACCCGTAGACAAGCAGATGCCTTTGTGTTTCGTTTCCAAAATCATATCTTTACAACATTCACCTCTGTTCAAAGAGAGAGAGAGCTGTCATGCATACCTGTGATCCCTTTACCGGCCACATCAGCTGCCAAGGTGAACAGGACACGGAAACCACGTCAAATCCATGGTCTAGGTACAGTTGAGCGTATTTATCGACATGATTAGGTTTAGCCATCATCCAGTTCATTATTATACATAGTGGCTTGTCTATGTTCTGGTTTAATCTGAAAAGAGATTAATAAGTTTAAAATATTTTGTCTAATTAAGTAGGTAACTTGTGAATGTGAAAATACATAATAATAAGTTCATTTCTTTCAGGTAAATATCAGCAGTGGGTGATATAAACACAAACATAGTCAAATCAAAATAAATGGTAAGAAAATAATAAATATATCAACAGAACAATAGGTCATTTGGCTGTAATTATTACTATTTTGGTTCTTATTCTTATTCAAAAACCATTAGATAGAACCATTCAAACCAATTAGGATCAAAATAGCATTATTATCACATCAGTATGCTGCAAAAGATTTCAAAATGCAGGACTTAGTGAGCTAAGAAATGTCTCGGGTAATTTTAAAACCATAAACTAATATAAGTAGCAATCTTCCTGCCTTTAGCTAGTTTATTTGATCTGCCGTCATTTCAGCATTCAACCCGTTTCTAGCCGTATTATCTTTCGAAAAATCTATTCATTGCTTCTTTGGTTCTACCGGCCTCTAATAACATGACACCGTACAGTTCGCGCAAAACTTTATGAGCTCTCCGAAGTTGCACCGAGTGGCTGCGCAGTATGCATAATATAGGTGTCCGAGGGAACTTTCTCACTCTCACGCAACTGTACCATGCGCAGTTTCGTTCTCGGGCCTACGTTCAGAGGGTTCATAAAGTTTTGTGCGAACTATACTCATATAGTTGGTAAACTCCTGCGGGATGAATGCGTAACACACTAACTGTAGGAACGGCTTTAATGTTGACAGTTCAACAACATCCATTGCGTTATATACGTTGTTGAGCACACAAATTTTTCGAACATCTGAAGCAATGGATTAGCAATATCCTTCAAAATGATTCAGATTGTGATTGTTAGTGTGTTACGTAATAATTAGGGTGCTGGTTTTCAGCGACAACCGGCTTTTGTTGTGTGTTAATATAACTTACTTCATGGTGCTAGGATCTGCTTTTAACTTGACTTTATCATTGCTGATGTACACCATGTTTTGATGTATGTTCTGCGTGTGCGCACCGCGATCCACCGACATCGTCGTCACGGGAACGCATGATAACAGCGGACGGGAAGGTACCTGCTAAAGGGAAGCATTTAGTATGGATTCTGTTAGTATAAATCTTATGACATACTACTTAAACTTAGACATCATTGACCGAGCGAGCGCAGCGTCTCCGTTTCAGCTTGGGCAATAATGCTTTCGTATGTCCGGATGTCCGGCTGTTCTCCTCTACAGGTCGCATTTCTCAACCGACTCTCGTGAAATTTTGTGAGCTGGTTCGACAATTATATGAATAATATATAACAAAATACCTTGTGATATATTGCAATTAAATGAAAGAAAATTTAAAACTCATATTAAAAGTACACTTTGTAAACATGCATATTACAAATTAGAGGATTATATCCTAGATAAGAATGCTTGGAAACATGCTGGTCTTGCTCCATAGGACAATCTAGAGTCTAGACAAAATCAAACTGGTTGCTAATTTAATTGTATAATTTATAATTTTTATGACATTGTTTTTTACATTATGTAACTACTTTAACTCACACACTAAATTATTACTTGTTTTTTTTTTTTTTTTGAAAAATCATCTACTTCTCAATATTTGTAAATATGTGAGCACCATGTATCTATCTCATAATTAATTTACCTGTCATGCGTTATATTTAATTATTTTTACCTATTGTGGTATAGTAATTTTATTCTAGGTGCATCGTCTTCACATATAATTATTATATACATAATATTGTAAAACATTTTTAAAAGAGTAACGGTGGAGTTTCTTGCCCATTCTTCTCCATACGAAACTACCTTTTGGAAGGGGCAACTAGAATCAGTTCTATTTTTTGTAAATTTTGACGTTCAAAAGTGCCATTTTATGTGCCTATTTGAAATAAACGATTTGACTTTGACTTTGACTTTATGGATTTTTTTTGTCGACCCAGTTTTTCGAAATTTTCCAAAATGGCGGAGATATGGGGGTTGAAAACAAAAAAAAAAACATATTCAGTCATTTCGCGCTCTTTTTGTTTTAAGGATTTTTTTTAACGTGGGAGGTGAACATTTATTCAGTTTTTAAGCTATGCAAAGACAGACTCGCGAGATCTACAGTTCACAGAGTCACTAGTTTATTTATTTAGAGCTAATTAAAACGGTACAACACCAATTACATTACGGACAAATTTCACTGCTCAGCCCGAGAGCTCACGATTCTAGGCAGTCTCTATTATAATTTTTGTACTAGTTTTGTGGGAATCTGCGCTGGCGAACCTTAATACAAGTTACTATGTAATGTAGCTAGAATACAAGAGGGCCTAGGCAAATGGCATTCGCTTCGGAGCGATTCTATTTCTACAATCGCTTTCGCTTTCGCTAATGTTTACATCATACGAATCGAAAACTAGCGATCGATAAAGCTTGTCAAAAAGTGCCACTTGGCTACGTACAGTCGCCAGCAGGTCAAGCTACACGAAACTGTCAGATTTCTCCAAATGATGTTAAACCTTAACATGTTGAAAATAAAGTGCAAAATCGAATGAGAAAATCTGACAGTTTGTGGTAACTTGATGTGCTGGCGACTGTACCTCTGTGGAAGTAACCGTTCGACGCGGTCGATTCGCTTCATAGAATCGAATGATGTTAACATTGTCTAGCTAATTTCTATTCGTTGACCTATGATCACGTGACATTTCGATAGCTAATGTCAACCCCATACATTTTCTAGCTTTTCTACTAGCGTCATCGCTACTCGAATGTTACTTTGTCTAGGCCCTCAGATTCACTATTGATCCCTAAATTGTACCAGACTAATTGTATCAGACTGTCCCACACTTTTGAAATAAATAAATATTACATTAAAAATCGTCAATTTTCTTTACTTTTGTGAATAGTCATTTAATATTGGTACTTATATTATAGATTTAATGTAATTAACAGGGAACCACCCTTCATTTATATCGCCACGCATCGAAGGGGACGGTAAATCGACCCTCTGTCAAAAGGCTCCCCCGTTATGACAAATAGGACCCGCATAGGGAACAGGATTCGGATATCGAACAGGACGATCTTCACCAGATCTTTTATTTTTATTTTTTATTAACATGGCAGATGTGAGTGGAAATGACATTATTGGTGATATTCTTTAAAAATGGTAGGTGCGTAGTACTACTGGCAACCGGTGCGTGACTTATGAACGAAGCAAAAGAGTATTAAGGATCGTAGCAGTTGGCGGTCTGTAGTTACTGCATATCCTACCCTCATAGGAAGACGGCGCGGTGTGAGTTTATGTATGTAGGTAGTTATGTGTGTTTATTAGACTGTGGGTCGAAAACCTACTTACTATATGTAAATATGTATATATTTTGTAGTTTTATAAGATGTACCTACTGTTACAGTTTAAGAGTAGTTGTATTGACTAGTACGTAAAAATTTGCGTCTTGACGTTAAGTGGTGGGCGTAGTGGGGGGAAGTCGAATAGCTCTGGACACATTCGTTCGACAGCGGTCAAACTGAAAGGGTGTCTCAAGTAACCAAATATTATTGGCCCGTGTAATGTATGTGTAGTGTTTGAATTTATTTGTATTGAACTGAAATAAACTAAGAGTTTGTGAAAACTATAATAGACTTGTGTTATTTGCTGTGCTCGTCCTCAGCGTCCTTTACACTACTTTAATATACTTTACTTACATTCTTACAACAGATTAATCTTTTTCCGTGATTCGCGGCGAAACACACCGCAGTCCGCAGCCGAAACACTTCCATAGCGACCCGCGACCTAGAAATGTCAAACAAACATAGTAGAATTTCTATAATTTGTAAGTGCCTAAGTGGGTAGGTATATGAATAAATAGGTATAATCTTCAAACTCATCTGTTGCTTGAAAGTCTTTTAGATAGAGAATAAATTAATGACAGTTAGGGTAATTACCCTAACTGTCATTAATTTGCATTCAACCTGCACCAATCTGACCGACCTGCATTCAACGCATGATTATTTATTTTAATTAAAATAAATAATCATGCGTTGAATGCAGGTACAGTCAGTAAAAGAGAAGTATGCAGGGTCGCCGGACATAGTTGAAGTTTAGTAAGAAACCGATGAATGTTTTCGAATAAAATAAAATAAATTTAATAGAAAACAAATCGGTCATTCATCAATTTAAATTTTATTCGAAAACATTCATCGGTTTCTTAGTAAACTTCAACTATATTCGGCGAACCTGGATACTTATCTGTTTTGCTGACTGTACATTCCGTGCTGTAAGTATTGTTAAAATGCACTAAGCTAAATCGGTCTAGCACCACGGTTCCTAACCTGAAAGTAATTACCACTGCGTGGGTTCTTTTTTATGTGACAAATCATCAAACTTCAAAGTGTCAGACTTTTTACTGACTAAAACCCACCCGTGTTCCTTCAGCTGCCTGTGCGCCAGGGCCACGGTAACTCTTTCGAACAATCCGCGACCCTTGGCAGTGGGTAAAACTAGTATAGCGCGGGGGTAATAAGCTGGTACCTATATAACAAAGATTAGACCAATATCACCGATTCTAGCTCGCCACTGCATTGCAATGGTTCTTTAACTTTGGTGACACTAAAATCAAAGGCCAGAAATCGTCTCATTGTGAAACAAGTGAAACAAAACCTAACATTCAAATACTTGCGAATGCGAAACTGTGGTGCCGATTCTCTTGTCACAAAATTCTCTAAACTAGACTAAAAATACAAAAATTTTGTTAATTCCTGTCAAACGACGAATTCTCATTCTGAAATAGACTAAAGTGACACAACTTAAGTATATTTTAGTTTGACAGCACTAAAATGGCACTGAATTATTAGTTTAGTGAAAATGCCAATTTTGCTATTCTGAATTTGACGTTATTCACCTAAAATGTTCGTTGTCTAACTAAATCTGTTTTTTTATCGTGTTAAAAAGGTGTGGAATAAAATTAGTTGTCATGAACTAAAATTCACCCAACACCTCGACTTTAGGTGCAAAAATAGTAGTGGTTCTTTTTTTAATTTTTTTTTGCATAAATCTCGAAAATGGTGTCCTATCGCAAAAATAATGAAAATTTCGACCCCCTTTAAAAAGCCCTAACTCTACATGTAGGTAATATTTTTTTTCATATTTTCCATAAAAAAAGTGAAAAATTACATATAAAACACGTCGAGGCTGCCCCCCCGAGAGTGCGGCTTTAAAAAAAAACACGGGGTTAGGGCAAACAAGTATGCACCACATGGAGTCGCGATTGTCAAATTAAATTTTAGTTGCGTCAAAATATTTTTTAAATTTAGAGATATTTTTTTGCAGAATAGCTTTAAGATTCTCATATGCAAAAGTAAGGAATTTTAATGATAGTTTAGTTTGGTGTACAAGAGAATCGGCACCAGTACCAACCTTAACACTAAAAATTTTGCGTTCGCAATTTATTTAATGTTAGGTTTAGTACAATATGTGTTGGAACAGAGAAAAGATAATACAAAACATTAACAATATTGCAGCCCACTACATTATCCGCATATTATCAAAAGAAAATATGATAATGAGTGCCAAATATTATACATAATAGGTAACATGATTGTAAGAACTTACTCAATATTTTTGTTCAATTTTTATATGTCTAATAAAATCAATTTGTACCTATTTATATGTACTATATTCATTAGTAACATGAGGGAGAGGGGGGGGGGTTTGTAAATCAGTTTCCCTAGCTAAGTCATTGGGGTGATAAGATCGAAAAGGTTAGGAACCACTGCTAGCAGTTGTGCTTTTCAAACAGAAGTAGGTACAGACTCGTTTTGTCATTTATTTAATCATTAGGTACATTCTGTATTTCAAGACATGCTTTTAAATGACTGATTGTAACAACAATGCTATCGAATATAGGTCAATTAATTAGTAATTGTGAGTCACTATTATTCGAGTTTGCGATAAACTGGAGCTCATTTCATTCAGACATCTATCTATAACAGGCGGTGTAAACTTTACAACATTCAGTCTTTACATAAAGTGGGCTAGGTAACGTCAAGTTAGGTACTGTTTACCTAATCAGTAGATAAACAATTGTTCTAAAATTCCAGTTAGACAGGAGTGGGAGCCTATATAGTCAATAAAATAAATGAAGGGCTCTGTTTTACTTCTACATAAGTCTCAGACAAATAATAACATAATATCACGCTTGTAATCTCCGAAGGTTTAGGCAGAGGTGTACTCGTACATGTAGTACACCCACATTAAAAAAAAATGCATCCACCACCCAGATATATTATTTGACAGATAATTTCATGAAATTATGTCGCATTTTTTAAATTATCTGGTGGGTAGTGTCAACCCAGAGGTGGTAAAACTGACTGACTGTTTAATCAACAGATTCCATTGAAATAGGCGACCCCTATCACATACTAACGTAAGAGATGACTGATAAAGAAAATGATAAGCTGTTATCAAATGTTTACATCATCGATAAACAAATTGTTATTATTATGCTACCGTATACCGGCAGACGAAATAGTATTCAAACATTAAAAAAAAAAATGGTTACTGTAACTTACTTACTGTGTACCTTTGTACCGTATAAGCATAAATCAAGAATAACAAACAATCCATGCATAGTGTTAACTACAAAAGGAAAAAAAAGAAACACCCACCTTAAATCCAGCTCAATTCAAAACACTTTTACATTCAAAAAACCACCGAAAAACATATGAAAAGTCAAAAATAGTTTTAAATGTCACTTATTTATGCAAAAGTATGACCCGAAAGTGGGTTAACGCCCCTTGGTATGCAGACATGCGTCGCGGACGCAAGACGCGTGTAAACTGACGCGCACGCGCACAGCACAAAATCAGCTCAAGGATACATTAATATGAGGAAGCCGAAATGTCTAAAATTGCTTCCAGTTATTGTGAAAGATGTATTGATATTGCTCGGTGTGTGGGAGGGGCCTTTATTAATATAATAAAGAGGTAAAATTTGTTTGTTTGTTTGTAAGGGAGCAATCTCTGGAACTACCGGTCGGATTGGAAAAAATCTGCATTTGATAGCCCAATTCTTGAGGAAGGCTATTATAGGCTATTTAACATCACGTTATGACCCTTAGGAGCCGGGCAAAAATAAAAATAAAGTCAGAAAGAACGCTATGCGAAAATGAAAGTGATAGGCGCGGGCAGGTGATGCCGTGCGACGCACGGGGTGGGTCGGGGGAATAAGAACTTTCACGCGGATGAAGTCGTGGGCAGAAGCTAGTTATTTATAATTGTGTACTTATAGTAGTCATTGTAGCGTAGTTTACGTTAAGGGGCTTACAACAGCTAAAGTGCGGTCACTGTCGGATTGCATAGAAAAGAAAGAGACGCGCGATGACACAACGCTGGGAATTTATTGCAAAATATGAAGCAATTACGGATTTACAAAAAATCTATTCATTGGACTAAAAAATTTAAACACTATTACGTTAGTATGTTGCTTGTAGAATAATGTGACAAAAAATGTGAATGTTTGCATGTATATTAGTATGGATTTTAATCGTAAAATTTTTTTGAGGTATCTTCGTGTGAGGAAATCATACACCTCGAATTCAGTATTAATAATCTTTATTCACTTTTTTACAATACAGTCGGGTAATTAACAATCACCTATTAATTTGTATGAATATAACAAAAGTAACGCGGATCGGTCAGATATCTTTACGGTTCAACGCCTCGAAATAGACTGACTCTCTCCAAGCAAATCAGTTACCAACTGAGTGTTCCCCACTTTAAACGGAAGTGAACACTCAGCCGGCTATACAGCCAATCAAAGCAGAGGAAACAGTACATACAATCACTTGACTAATTAAAATACATTAGGGCTTATAATTAACTGTAAATAAACTTTCTTAATTTAAACAATAATGATTTATTAAATAAACAAAACAAATAAACTTTAATACTGATAATCTACAAATGAATACCTAAAACGGATGTAATAATTTCGTCCAACCACTAGCGCCATCTGTCGCTTGTAGAATAAAGTCTTATTCTTAATAATATTTTACAAAATCATTACATTCGGCCATCCTACATCGTGCGATCTCCTGACGCACGATTTTAAAATTCTAATGACATTTAAATTAAAATGACCCATAAATACAAAATCATTACATTCGGCTATTCATTGATCTCGGATTCGATTCCGGAGCATGGTTTATCGTCATCATTATTATTTTCAGCTACAGAAGATGAGATAGTATTATCATTAGATGATTTTTTATGGTCATGGGAATAAATATTTATCCAGGGTCTAACACGGTCAGCGGAAACTTCAGTTTTATATGTATTTTCCGTTTACTAAAACCGGAATTTCAGCAATTTTATAAAGTCAAAGTCAAATCATTTATTTCAAATAGGCACATAAAAGGCAATTTGAACGTCAAATTAAAAAAAAAATAGAATTGATTCTAGTTGCCCCTTCCATAAGATAGTTTCGTATGGAGAAGAATGGGCAAGAAACTCCACCGTTACTCTTTTAAAAATGTTTTACAATATGATGTATACATTAATTATATAATTATATGTGAAGACGATGCACCTAGAATACAATAACTATACCACAATAGGTATAAAGAATTAATTATAACGCAATGACAGGTAAATTAATTATGAGATAGATACATGGTGCTCACATATTTACAAATATTGAATAGTAAATGATTTTTCCAAAATTTCACAAGTAATAATTTAGTATAGTGATCGTGTGTATATCGATCATTACCCAAAACTTCTATGATCTTGTAAAAACCACCTTCTTTATAGGAACTAGCAAGGATCCTACCGGCATCATAATTAACTTTTTGGTTTTTTTGGCTAACTCGGACATTGGTGCTGACCTCACCTCTTAAGAGGGAAGTTTGCGAGCGTGAGAACTTCTTTTAGAACGCACACATTGATATTTTCCACTTACACTGCAACAACGCGCAGTATAAATTACGTATGGTGTACACCTAACTAGAAACAAATAACAAACCATACGGCGCGACGGAAATATTATAATTTCAATGCGTGTTCGCCCCTAAAGGATTTATAAGTATGTGTCAGAAAACACGCAATGTATTAGCAATTATCTCGCCGCATCGCGAGGCTTGCGTTCCAGTATTACGTATTAGTCGTCACCAAAGGGTGGGGTTACAGTGTTCATCAGGTCGATTGATAAAATTAATTATGTTGTTATTATTTTATTAACTTTATTTATGTTGTTTAATTTAACTAATAACTTTATTATTTAGAATTTTGTATTATTGATTGCTTTTAACTATTTTTGAATAAATTGATACCTACTAAATATTGTTCATAGATATTTTAAGGTAAGTATGTGAAAGACGTAAGAGAGGCAAAGGACTAATTAAAAAAAAAACAAGTAATTGTACATACTATTTAAATTATTTAATGGATAAATGAATTATCTATAACTTATTAAGTTTAATAATAAGTATATATTTAACATCACATTAGTAAGTAGGTAGGTAATTAATAAATAAATAATAAATTATTTATTTAGCCATTATACAACATTTTGAAAAGAAAGAAAGAAAAATAGGTTTATTTGTCACAGAAACACGTGCATACAAAAAAAAAATTGCTCAGGTAACAACACAGGCTCAGGTTTTGATACTTGTTATCTAAACTTATCTATTAGAATCGTCAAAATTTGGAAATTTGTTCCATCTAAGAATGTTTAAGAATATTTCATATGAAAATTCTTAGGTAGAACAAATTGTTTGACGATTGATATGAAATTGAAGATTATTATTCAGTAAATTTATATCATTCCTACAGTAGCGAATCGTACAATTGATCAACATACGACGTAAAGCAGGCTGCAATTTACACAAAACCAAAGTAAATTTGAATTTTGCGAGCTGCAGCTGAGGATTCACCTTAATAAGCCAGGCAGATGTGGACTTGTGTGTAAGTGTGCGTATGTGTGTGTATGTATGTATGTGTGTGTTTGTGTGTGTGTGGCTGCGCACGTGCGTACGTGTGCGGGCGCATATGCATGTATCTCTCTGTGTGTGTGCGGATTTATGTAAATTATTTGTAAATGTGTCTGGGTGACTATCTAATTCTACGGTTGTATGGGCTAGATCAGTTGCCACAATTTACTTTGCAGTTACAGCTTTTTTTATATTTTTTTTGCGTTTGCTATAATTAATAACAGTTTCGCTTTTCCGTTTTTTTGTTTCTCTTTCTGCTTCTCTTTTTTTAATTGCCTCTATCAAATAATTGGGCTCCCTTATGTCCATTTTCCTGTCTAATCTAGAATCTATTATTTCCGGGAGCATACAATCAATATAAAACTTTTTTAATTTATGTTCCATATTATTTCGCCAGAAGTCATCATCTCTTTTTATTATTTCAATCTTTGAGTCTATACTAGTCCAAACCATAAAAATGCATTCATTTTTTTGTGTAATGTGAAGCTGTCCTTGAACCTGATAATACCAGTCATGATTCTTATTTATTATCAGGTCTCCTGTTTGGCTAAATTTCCAGAAACGAATCTTTTTCATTTTAACGCCATCGTCTATTTTTGCACAAGAATATGGACACTTAATTTCTACGATTTTATCAGTTTCCAATAGTCCATCTGGACTTGCTCCTAAATATCCTAACACTGGGTCAACAAAAAGGCCACATCTTTTTATAACGCAGGGAGAGCCATCAACACTTCTTAGAACTGCCAATTGTTCTAGCGCAATATGCTTGTGATCTTTACCGTACTGTAGCGATTTTACATGGTCTAAGTTTGCTCCACGAAGCAAACTTTTCACGAGAGGTCCGCATTTAATAAGGCCTCTTTTGCAAATTTTGCCAAAACCAGATGCAGTCAAGCGTTGTCTTTTGAAAATTATCGGTTACGCCGTGACACTAGCACCCCACCCTTAGGCCTTGTGTCTAAGTGTGCGTAAACTATTTTCGAGCTCGGTGCAGATCAAAAATTGACGTGCTCTCACCTTGGGTTCTAGGGCGGCACTGAATAGTTTTCGGCGCGTGCTCGAATATAAATCAAATTGCGGAAGAGAGTACGCTCCATACTAAAATGTATGGGAAATGGAAAATCATTTGCGTAAAAAAGTATAGAATGTTTAGACGTAAATTACTATCGTATGGGTTTATTTAATTAGAAATTAAAACAGGGAACTTCATAATCATACATTTGTGTCACGATTTAACGAAAAATATTTTCAAACATTGTTTTAAAATAAGATAAAATGTGTAAATAGAATGTGTCGATTTCGATGTGAATATGAAATTTTAACATTGGTTTTAGCAGGATTTTTTGGATAATTTTGGAAATATCTCGCAATGGAACTGATGACAGGTCTATTAACTTTCCTACTTATTTTTTTGGTATTATTTGATGCGGTGAATGTTTAGATATCTTGAAAACAGTAAACCCCTATTCAGGCGTTTCGTAAGGACTCTCCTCTTAAGCTTTGTAACGTGTCTCATATGACGTCAGCTCCAACATCCAATTTATTATCTAAGTTGTCTCTGAACTTGGTACCGAATAGAGCCGCTCTGGCAGTCCGTTTAGTGGAGGAATTAATGGAATCATTTACACCCTACTTTTGCAATTTTGCCAAGATATATGTGCCAGTTGCGTTCGTCATTGCCGTCATTATGTTTTACCAGGGCATTCAAGATAGTTTGGTTATACCTTTCAGCTTAACCGTTCGCCCTGAGACCTGCTATAGTATTCAGAACATGTTTAATATGACTTCCGCAAAAGTTCGTGAAAGTAGTCGAAGTAAAAGAAGTACCACGATCAGAAATTATTCGTGATGGTAAGCCAAACTCATAAAATATTTTCTTGAACTTTTATTCCAATTCTAATTTCGTGTCTTTTACCGCTTTTAAAAATAGGTATTTTGTAAATCCGTGATCTATAGTAAGGATGTAGGCATTGCCGTTCCTACTCTTGTGTGGAACGCGATGCCCACTTTTTTCCATAGGAAACAATGGTCTGGTTTTTTTATTTTATTTTTTTATTGTAAGCTCACTGAATACAAGACATTACACTTTTTTATACAAATCGCTTAGAAATCGAATACAAATCGCTATTAAACTTTGGAAACCAGAAAAAGATTTAATTCGCTTTATCGTTTTAGAAATGCCCAAGACGTAGGTCATGTCATCATGATTATAACGATATATTTGCCAACGAGCATTACGCGGAACAACCAGGCGTATATATATCATCGCCAATTTTTTTATATAATTTACGATTTTAGATAGAATATTATATCCAATGGGTTTTAGATTCTTCGACTGATTCAGGTTTGAGAATTTTAATTTTAATACGCAAGATATTTGACATTTGTAAGGTTAATAACCAATTATTAGTATCGATATGATACACGGTAACGTAGGACTAATCTTTAATGTCAGAAGGCAATATGGTATTTCGACATGTGCCATACGCGTCCCGGGCCTGTACTCAATAGTAAAAGTGAACTCGCTAATTTGGAGCCACCACCTAGCTATACGCGATATAAAGTCTATTTTAGTTAATGTAGTTCGGAGCGCATTATAGTCTGTTACTATTTTAAATTCTAATCCCAACAGATAAACACGAAACTTTTTCAGTGAGACAATGGCGAACGTTTCAAGTTCGTAGGAATGTAAATGGCGCTCTTCGGGCGTCGTCTGCCTACTAAAGTAAGCAACAGGCTCGAGTACCCAAGGGCTAGCATAATTAGAATCAGATTCCCGCATTATATCATTTTGCAATAGGTCATTAATAATTTCCCGTAAGTCTATCATCAAGCAAATCTATTTTAATTTTAATAGAGTCATTACAACCCATCTCACTCAAATTAAATGCAAAACAATCACGATAAGACTGCAATAGTTCGTAAAGCTTATCCATTGTCTTATTGTCAACTTGGGGACCGACTCTGATTTCAGACTTAACGAGTGGAGCTAAGCTAGTAATGTCCCTTGCAATTTCGTTAATGCATAGTATTTCCTTTTCTTCAAAAGGTATTATTGCTCTGGCAATTAGTGTTTTTGGGCAAATTTAGGGTATGGTCAGAAAGATTTGACAGAACAAGGTAACATTTATGCGCTTGTACGATAAGTACCTTGGTGTAAGATAAATTCTTTACCAGGTTTATTACTATTATAACCTTCTAAATAAACATCCCTAGAACAACAAGGATCTGAAGCAGAAACTTGCAACTAATTTGGATTTGTTCCTGGCTAACCGTATTTGATTCGGCAAGGTAAGTTTTAGGGAATTCAAATCACTGGCGTTGGCCATGGAGCCCAGAAGTTTTGTAAAATAATAATGTACTATCGTCTTTAAATACAGCTATGGATGGTAATTCAGTGAATGTTTGTACCAATCAGTAAAGCAGTCTACATTAACTCATCATTGGCGACCAGTACTTCCAGACTCGATTCGATATCATCAATTTTATGGTTGACAAAAGTATCTACTTTAAATGGGCGTAACTGCGGAGTAGGCAAGCAATAAATATATTGAGTATTGAATTACCAAAACCCTGGATTATTAGTAGTTTTGAGATAGTGTTGGAGGGGTTAAGACTATTCGCGTCAGATTCACGCATAAGACTACACTCACTGCCAAAATCTATGTACCCACTAAAACTTGATGGTTTATTTAGACTTCTAATAAGAACCTTTTAATGCGATTACTGTATATATAAATTATCAGAGTTTTGCGTTTTATTTTATCGCTTGACTTGGCAAGGTCATCACGCTTTTTATTTGTGGAAACAGTTTCTAATAAAACACGCTGGGAACTGAGACAATGTAACAACTCTTCCGGTTCACTACAATTTAATTGTTGGACTCCATTTCTAATGGATTTATCATAAATACTATGGGTTATACAATCTACGGCTCTTTTACCACTAATATGGCTATGCGTTAATTTGTCGTAAAAATATTCAGATAAGCGTTCATTACTTCGAGTTGTACGAGCTAACATTTGTTCCAGAAGCCGACCATAATTTTGCTGACTTGGAAAAGCCTTGGTAAGTATGGCTTACCACTCAGTCCAACTAAAAAATACACCCGCTAGGGTTTCGAATAATTTTTTTGGCAAGCCCAATATATTTTTGTAGAGCAAAATGTATGGTCTGCTTTGCGTCCCATTCGTATATTACAGCACATTCATTCACCTTCCTAACTTCCAATACTCTTAGTTTAAGCAACGAGACGTACCTTGACATGTACCTTCTCGAAAAACATTCAAAGGATCCAGTTTTTTTTTTTTTTTTTTACCAATTTCAAGTCTTTTTCTGTTTCTTGCGTCGTGGTGGTGTACTTAGTATCAGTGGTCGTGCTTGAAGACGCAGGGGCCGAAGTAGACCTCTTGCGCTTCCTTTTAGATCGCTTCTTTGCACTTTTCGTCTTTGCGTCAGCCTGCTTCGACGCAGGGGTTACCCGTTTGCCTTTTGATCTCCCGCCCAGCTGAACTGGCGGCTATTCTTCTGGAGTTTTGGCTCCGTCAGATTCCATGGTCTCAAAAATATAATAATAAATTGATTAGAACATTTACACAATTTGGTAACTTTTTACATTAATCATTTTTGTAATAATAACCCAGTCCAGAGGCTAGTGTCATCACAAGAATCCTTATGCTTTAAGCTCATTTTATAATAATATCATAAAGTTTTAACGGAATGTCCAAACTAATTAAATCTATATATATAAAAATGAATCCCTATTTCCCTTGGTCACGCCATCACGCGTGAACGGCTGGACCGATATCACTATATATTATTTTTTTTTGTTGTGTTACTTTATTGTCAGGAGAAGGATGTTATGAAATAAAAAAATAAGGAAGTTGATCGGAACGTTACAAAATTTAAGAAAACTTAACGCCAATATTAAATTTACATAACTGTCAGTTATTTGAAATAACTGTCAGCGATTGACCGAATGAGCGCTGCAAATATCGTTTAACACAGATGGATCGGTTGATAAATGAGTTGATAGTTTTAGATTTAGTCAATACTCAAAACTAAAACTAAACGACATAATGACATTCATAGTTAAGACAGGACAACGTCTGTCGGGTCAGCTTGTAAACAATAAAAATGACTAGGGAGAGAGAAAAAAATAACTAGAACAATAAACTATGTATTACTTATTTTTATTGCATTTTGAAAGGGGAAATATTTAACTGATCGTCTAATCTAACTACTTATGTGAATTCTTCTGAATTCATGTCAGAGGAAGATACCATGAAATCTTGTAAGTTTATTGAGTAAGAACGTTGGTCGCAGTTACTTGGCTATTTAGTATTTTAAGGACCCTAAAATAGGAAGTATTTGAGGTACATAAAAATAGGCGCAATCATTATTTGATTCATATTTTTAAGAAACCAAAACGACCTATTGGAGGGTTGATTAAATACTTGCTTTTTGCACACATGGCCAAATATTATTTTGAAGTCTGACGTACTTAGTCACATTACATATAGTAGGTAATAATTAATCGATAAATTCATGCTTTACTTACGTTCTTGAGGAGAGATTTGTTCGTATCGGGCACACTTGGCCCAAGTTTTTATTGGCTCACTTGGCCAATCAAAAACTTCTTAAAGCACACTTGGCTTTATCTTTAGCACACATGGCTATAACTTTAGCACACATGGCTATAACTTTAGCATACTTGGCTATAACTTTAGCACACTTGGCTATAACTTCAGCACAACTGGCTATAACTTCAGCACACCTGGCTATAACTTCAGCACACCTGACTATAACTTCAGCACACTTGGCTATACCTCAGCATACTTGACTATAACTTAGCACACTTTGCCATAACTTTAGCACGCTTAGCTATAACTTTAGCACGCTTAGCTATAACTTTAGCACGCTTGGCTTTATCTGAACCACACTTTGCATTATCGGAACCACACTTTGCATTATCGGAACCACACTTTGCATTATCGGAACCACAATTGGTTTTGTCTGAACCACACTTGGTTCTATCTGAACCACACTTGGTTTTATCTGAACCACACTTGGTTTTATCTGAACCACACATAATCTAACATTTCTTAAATCACTATTATTGTAGGCTTTTTGTAGGCAAATCCCACTTCTGAGATGTGAGGAAATCATACACCTCGAATTCAGTATTAATAATCTTTATTCACTTTTTTACAATACAGTCGGGTAATTAACAATCACCTATTAATTTGTATGAATATAACAAAAGTAACGCGGATCGGTCAGATATCTTTACGGTTCAACGCCTCGAAATAGACTGACTCTCTCCAAGCAAATCAGTTACCAACTGAGTGTTCCCCACTTTAAACGGAAGTGAACACTCAGCCGGCTATACAGCCAATCAAAGCAGAGGAAACAGTACATACAATCACTTGACTAATTAAAATACATTAGGGCTTATAATTAACTGTAAATAAACTTTCTTAATTTAAACAATAATGATTTATTAAATAAACAAAACAAATAAACTTTAATACTGATAATCTACAAATGAATACCTAAAACGGATGTAATAATTTCGTCCAACCACTAGCGCCATCTGTCGCTTGTAGAATAAAGTCTTATTCTTAATAATATTTTACAAAATCATTACATTCGTGATTTTTTTCTATCATATCAAATTAATTGTATTATGTGTTCAACACACTATCTAACTAGCATTTATCCTGCATAATATCATATATTTTTCTGATTTTGGTTACTGCAGTGGATCATATATTTTCAGGCATTATAAATTTGCATTTAGGTCATGTAGTCCCCTTAATTATAATGTTGTGTAGTGTGAGTAGGAACTGTTGGTAGGTACCAACAGTTCCTACTCACACTACAACCTACCTAATGCACAAATAAGGCTGGCTTGAAAAAAAACAAAGATGGAACGGAATTACATTACAATTGAAGAATTTGAATTGGATTGCCTATGTTAAGCTGCGATCCAACGGCCCACTTTCTCACAGGGCAGAGTCGGTAATTGACCGGCTGTCGTGTCCTGTAAGGGCGCGACTTCTTCTGCTTTCTTTATCAAATGTTGACCATTGAATAAAACGACAGCGGCGGCACACGCAGCCATGCGCTCCGTATCACTTCCCATGTTGGAATAGCGGTCAACATGCCGCACCAGGCCAACACACGCCGTTAGAATGCTCGGCACTGGCGACAGGCCTCAACAGGCCCGATATGTCCGTTAACGGGCCGTGGGACCGCAGCTTTAGCGTTTACCGGGCGTAGCGTTTACTGGCGATTAATGAGTTCTATTTAACTAAGTATTGTACCAATTTAATTGACTGATTTGTGCCAGGTTGTCAACATAACTAGCGAAATGAGGGTGTACTATAGTTACACTTCTACCCTACCCTTTGGGGAATAAAGGCATGATGTTCTGTGATGTGTGTTTTAATATTTTTTTATATCAACATCAAATTATAGACACAGGTTATTGTACTAACTGACTAAATATGAGTATGCTTAAAAGATGTTTCCCTCGTAGAAGCCTGCTTACCTTTTGAAGGGAATATAGACAGACAATTGTCACTATTCATTTATAGAGCAAATTTTATTTAGTAGGTTGACCTTGAATAACGGAGTTCCCGTCTCTTTATGTATGGAAAAATAAACAATGTTGTTTAGCGTCAAGTTTTTTGAAACTACACCGCACAACTCTGCAATGCACAGCCTCGTTGGACTCATAGTCCAAATGGTCGCAAGCGCTACTATGAGCTGTTGGGTTCGATTCACAGGTCGGGTAAAGTGTTATTGGGTTTTTCCATCAGGAATTTCTCAGTAGCAGCCCGGAGTCTGAATTAGTACCCGGTTTATGGCAATAGGCTTGCCCCCTACCTACATGGGACTTAAACATAACTGGCGAAATTTGCGTGTACCATAAACCTCAGCTTAACCCTTCGGGGATCACAGGCGTGATGTTATGTTAACTCCGCAATATTGTATGAAGTTCATGATTGTATCCTTTCACAGCCCAATTTAAACTTTATGGCGGCTGCGAACATGAGACGAGTACGAGTCACTACGCAGTAACAAATTCATGTGTCAGCGGGGGTGATGGGTGAGGTGCTGCGCTGCGAGTAGCCCACTTCAGAACCGTGTCAGCGGGGGTAAGGTACTGCGCAGCGACTAGCGCACTTCAGAATCTTGTCAGCGGGGGTGAGGGGTGAGGTACTGCGCAGCGAGTAGCCCACTTCAGAACCGTGTCAGCGGGGGGGAGGGGTGAGGTACTGCGCAGCGAGTAGCCCACTTCAGAACCGTGTCAGCGGGGGTAAGGTACTGCGCAGCGACTAGCGCACTTCAGAATCGTTTCAGCGGGGGGTGAGGGGTGAGGTACTGCGCAGCGAGTAGCGCACTTCAGAATCGTTTCAGCGGGGGGTGAGGGGTGAGGTACTGCGCAGCGGGTAGCGCACTTCAGAACCGTGTCAGCGGGGGGAGGAGTGAAGTACCTACTGCGCAGCGAGTAGCGCACTTCAGAGCCGCCATAAGTTTGAATCGGGTTGTACCCATTTCTCGAAACGTCGCTTCAGCATCTTGAGTACGAAGTATCGTGCCGTGCGTGACTCATCTTATTAACTCTAAATAGGTTAGTTCCTTCTTAGTATCATGTTTAACTGACTGTATTCTCAGGAATAATAGGCTCAAAACATGCCTGAATAGCGACTTTAGATTTGCAGGGCAACCGTAGAAACATTTTGGGAGAGCAATTAAATAGCCTTCAAATGCTGGTATTCAGCTGTATCCGGTTAGTCCTGAAGCCGATCCCAACGTAAGGCAAATGGAATTAAATACCCTCAATGACTGGTGATTTTTAAATGTTGGTATGGTCAGCAACGAAAGTCATTTTACAATTTCATATATCAATCAACAAAGATGACAAAAAATTATTTGATTAACTGTTTTTCAACATTATCACATGTAAGTCATAGTTAAAAAGTTGTCATGTATTAGGCCTGAAACTGCGTTAAGCGGGCGCCCGCGCGGTTTCATACAAAAGTGCTCCGTGGCGGGGACATGCGCGGGCGTCCGTCACAGGGAAGCGCGCCCCGCACCCACGGAACGGGGCCCGCCTCCGTGCGACGGAACCCGTCGCGGGGGCACGCGCGGTGCCCGCCAGCGGTAACACGCACGGGCTTGTTCAGTCAATCACGCTAGGTGATACGGGTCGCACGCACGCTCGGAGAAAATCAAGGACAATGTCTTTCGATACAGAAAGGGTAATTGTGGAAGTGCAGTGTCACCCTGCCATATGGGACCAGGCGAATGAACTGTATAAAGACCGAGATGCACGAACAGCGGCATGGGTAGAAATTTGCAAAGAATTGTTTGAAAATTTTGAAAATTTCAGCGAGGCGGAAAATAAAACAACAGGTAAACATTTTTTACTAATATATTTTAGGTAAGTAGGTACTTACATACTATTTGTGTTCTCAATGTATAATTATAATAAATCTACGGGTAGGTATTGATACTTATTGTACAAGGTTACTTTAGACTAAGCTAGAATTATATTAATTATTATTGTGTCATGTCTCGATACCTATCATCCCTGTTTAGTTTTGTCCACTAATACAACATTAGTTTTAGCTTACGCAAAACCCGAAACACGTGTCTAGTATTTTTATGTTAAGAATCTATGTACAAAGCGACTGAACTGACTGAACGGCGCCTAGCGCCGTTATGACCTGTGTCGTACCTACGCGTATGATTTTGGGTAGGTACTTAGTGTCGCTCGGTGTCCAACTTTTAACCTTTTTTAAATATTTTTTGGACAAAATATAATGGTTTAAAAATTATTGTAATCGATTCAGTTACTTATTCTGAACAAACTATATTCAGGTTTTGCGTATACTAAAAATAATGTTGTATACCTAAAGTAAAGGATGGATGAACAAGTGTGCCTTTACTTCACACTGTGAGGGTCGAGGACGTCTCAAAAAATACTACGATCTTGCCACGACACCTTACCATCTGTGACGAAATAATCAGCGAATTTATCGCGTATTGTATACGCATCTCTTTGGGTGTTCCCAAACCCATAGTCGACGTCCCGAATATGGCGTGGTGTAATGACAACATCGTCGACATTATTGTCATCTTGTTTAGATCTAATAAAATTATGCAGAATACATATCGCTTTAACAAAACAAATGGCGTTCTCTTTTGAAACGTTTAAAGGACGATGAAGTATTCGAAATTTATTAGCCATGATACCAAAAGTTGATTCAATATAACGTCGCGCTCTTGTTAACCTATAATTAAATATTTTTTTCTTATGGTCCAAATTGAGAGCTCGAGCATATGGCCGCATGACATAGCTAGACAACCCAAATGCTTCATCTCCTACAACAACGTAGGGTATTGGTATGGTTGCTGCAGTATTGGTTGATTTATTGTTGTGTAGCACGGGTAACGCTTTAGCAGGAGGTATATCCAATAAGTTATCATTCATTTGTTGGAACAAGCGGCTTTGGGTGAAAATTGCAGAATCAGATTCTTTAACCTGTACCCCCACATTTATGTAGGTAAATTCATAATTTGCGTTACACATTGCAAGTAGAACAATGGAATAATAATGCTTATAATTGTAGTAAAGTGAACCGCTGTGAGAAGGTCTTATAATACGTATATGTTTCCCGTCTATTGCACCAATACAGTTGGGAAAATGAGCTTGCGTCAAAAAACCATCTGCTATCTCTTCCCATCGCGCACGGGAAAACAATGGCATGCAGTCTTCCTTCAACCTTTCATTTATAATTTGACAGACTTCTTTCACTATTTTTCTGATTGTCGTTATTCCTGCCAGATGTAGGTCCACGAAAGTATGTCCGCTTGTTAAGTACCTGTAATTTTTTTTTAATGTTTCAGTCACAAAAGTGCAATCACGATGGAAAACTGCAAGGGACACATATATGAAAGTGAAAGCAAGTAAAAAAAAACTGAAATCAGGTTCAGGTGCTAAAACAGGCAAGAAATACATTTATTTTGAAATGTTAACCTTTTTAGATTCGAACTCAAGTTATGAAGCAGATGAATCTATAGAAAATCAGAGTGAAGATCAAGACTCATCAACAAACGCAAATAATAACATCTCAGTACCCAGCACCAGTACCGGAAATTCAAATCATGAACGTGCAAATAATAATACAGACCCAGAATCATCACGAAAACGTAAACGCCAGTCATCACCAACTCCTTTTGAAAAATAATTGTTGCAATGTGTAAAACAAAAAAATGTTGATGCTGATGACGAAGACTTGAATTTTTTTAAATCTTTAATTCCAACAGTCAAAAAATTTAATACATTTAAAAAAATATTATTTCGAACCAAAGTCTTAGAAGCTTTGATTGACATCTAAAAAGAAACAGTTATTACTCTGGATGATTTACCATCAATTAATATGGGTTTATCAGAAACGCAAAATACAATTAGCACGATTGATTTAAGATCACTTAATATCGGAACAGAAACTCAAAACACAGACACAACAGAAGATTAATTAGAATTATATGAGAATGAAGACTTCAAGAATATGATTAAGACTGCTCTAGACTGCTTTAGTAAGTACTGGTATTAATAATAAATAATACCTATAAAGAATGTCTCATTGATGGTGGGTAATGTTAATCGAAACTGGATACTTTTTGGGACAAATACATTTTTTTGTCTAAATTTTATGATACTTTAGAAAATGTGTTTGCCTCATTAAGTATCGACTTAATCTGAAGAAAATTATCCTCTTTCAATGCGACACCCTGAATAAGTAAAAAGAATGTTATTACATTGTGATTCGGTATACACTATCTGTATAGAAAAAAAAGATGATAAAATTAGTATTGTAGTAAAAAATATGTTATTTTGATTCATAAGAAAAGAAATAATGTTAATTAGTAATAATGTACGAGTAAAAAGCTGTGATTATAAAAGTGATTTAAGAGCAAAGAAATACTTAATTGTAATTAGTAATAATAATATTAAGAATGTACGAGTAAAAACTGTGATTATAATTGTGATTAATGAGCAAAGAAATAATGTTAATTAGTATAAGCAAAAATAAAGATGATGAAGAACAAATTATAATTGTTTACTTACCGCAATGTTATTGCCAGCCTTTCCATTGGTGATATGACTGATACAGATCTTACTTTTAAATTGTTGATCTTGAAATATGGTTCCAGTTTCGAAAATAATTCGTCATAGAACTGTACCGAAACTTTAAAATATTTGTAAAATGAGTTATCATTTTCTCTTAATTTACTGAACTTTACAACAAATTCTCCGCACAGCAACCTAGATTCAATAAACGGGCTTACTGGCTGTCGTTTTTTTTTTGCTAGTCGTCGTTTTGCTACGTAATAATATATTAAGTTCTCCATCGACACGACTATACATGCACACCGTTAAAATTGAACTAGCGGCACTGCGTAAATAAAATAATCCGGTCTCCGCGACGGGTCCCCACGACGACGGGGACCGTCGCGTTCCCACGGAGCCCACCCGCGTGTCCACGCGCGTAGACACGCGACGGTTGCCCGTCGCGGGAGCCCGCTTAACGCAGTTTCAGGCCTTATTAACTATGACTTAAAGCTGCTACCCGCGGCTTCGCCCGCGTGGATGCCGTATATTATCCGACGGCAACGTACTACCGGGACAAAAAGTAGCCTATATCACTCCGTATAAGATCAGCTATCTGCCATTGAAAGTCCCGTCAAAATCGATACAACGGTTTTAAAAATTTCGGAAGTCGGTGTCTTTGTATCCGTATTTTGTTTTTTGCCACCGACTTCCGAAATTAAAGTTATTTTTCACTTTGTAGTGTTTTTTTTGAAGTCGGTTGTTTTTTTTGTAAAAAAGTTTTTATTTTGAATTTTTTAGTGAGTCAGTTATTAATAAATCTAAGTTACAATAGCCTAATGTCAACTGCTCATCACCTTTTACAAAATATTCCTTTTCCCGAAGCAGGGACGTTAATTGTTGAGGAGTTCTCCTGTAAGAATCAATCACCATATCCATTGTGACGAGCATAAATTGCTTAGCAACCATATTAAAATCGAATCGCAACCCGTGAAATACTTATTATTGAGAAGTTCCGGTGGCCACCTCTGGTCTCCATCATCAGTTCCACTTCACCGAATGGTGCTTTCCAAGAGCAAATGCACGAGTTACTATAAAAAATACCCAAATCGCTATACGTGTGCCTGTAAAATTTGAGGATTTCCCTCGATTTCCATGGGATCCCCTCATCAGATTCTGACATGGTGACAAGGGGACCACCTCGAAAGCATACCCTTTCAAACAAAAAAGAATTTTCAAAATCGGTCCACAATTGACGGAGAAATCGATGAACATACATAAAAAAAAAAAAACATACAGTCGAACATATAACCTCCTCCTTTTTGGAAGTCGGTTAAAAAGTTGTCATGTATTATTTTAATATGACACTTGTCTTTACCCGACTGCGCCAGGAGGGTTATGTTTTTCGAGTGTATGTATGTACTTAGAGGTATTTATTTCTTTGGCACGCTCTGTAGCTTAGACGGCTTGATGGATTTTAGCTTGAGAAGTGTCGTTAGATTCGTTTTAATAGTGAGAGCGACACTGGGTACAGCAAAACTTTATGAGCTCTCGGAATTTGCAGCGAGTGGTTGCGCAGTATGCATAATATTGGTGTTCGAGGGAAATCTCACACTCTCACTCAACGGTACCATGCGCGGTTTCGTTCTTGGGCCTACGTTCAGACTGTTCAGAGGGCTCATAAGTTTTGCGCGAACTGTATATCAAAATTATAAAAAATTAAGATGGCCGATTTTGGCGCCAAAATAAGTCTTAAAATTTATTTATTTTTTCTCAAAACCTATCGAGTGGGGTATACAAATAAAGGGCTTAAAAAAATATATACAACTTTTATTTTAAATGTAATTTGGAATGAGAAATGCTAAATAAATAAAACTTAAAAGCTTGAACTAAGCAAAATATTTGAAAAAACAAAAAACCCGACAGCAAATCTACGTACCTAAGTGAAAAGTGAAAAACGAGCATTATTATCTATTGAACTTTGTTTTGTGTAAGTTTATTGCAGGCAGGGATAAACCAATAACCTGAAATATCAAATATCGTGTAACTTTTGTTTGTTCCCGCCTGCGATAAAGTTACACTGTTTTTGCAGTCGGGCTTTTTTTTTATAATTTGACTTTTTAAATGTTGTTTTCAAAAATTGTCTTATACGATAAATTACATTTTATTCCTGTAAATTGTCTGTCTCTTTTAAAGTCGAGACATAATCTTGGTCAGGCCGTATGAGGACCATGCAGATTGCAGATTAGTGTCTGAGATGGTCTTTTGAGGAAATAACCACACAGATTTGAGTGGACCTGTCCAGTCAGTGCCCGTATTTGTCAGTAATCGTGCAGCTTAAAGTCAGAACTGTTAATGGACATTAGTGAGGTACCGACTAGCTAACATTTTTACCAGAAAATAGACGCTGTTCAAATAAAACATTCAAATACATATATTTTATTCCCTCATTATACTTGTTTCTTAAATTAATATTTCAAACAATTAGGTACTTAATTTGTACGTATACAGGTTGGCAGGGACATCCACATGCAAACTGAAACCATAAATTCAGCACATGATTCTAGAACCCCTAGCGTAGAAATGTTTCGTCATTTATCAAAATAAATAAAGCTGTTTCATAGAAAAGTGCAATTACCTACGCGGTCAAAATGTACTTCACTTTCGATACGCGCTTCACTTTCAATACGCGTGGCGCAGAGTCCTTTTTTTTCTCGTCCGTGGGCAGAGCTTATTTTTTTTTATAACTGGCGAATAATTTCACCGTAGGGGGGCTTAGAATCACGTACTGAATCCATGGTTACGGGTTGTGCATCGATGTGTCTGCCACCCTGTATTATTTCCCTATTATCCGACGGAAAAAAGGAAGAAGTTCTAAACGTGACATTGGCTAAATCCACATACAGTGATAAGCCACAAGCAAAAAAAAAATAAAGGAAGAAGTTCTCAAGCTGACGCGTAGGTTGGTAGGTAGGCGATTAGGTTATCACATTAAATAGTACAGCGGCTATTACAAGTTGTTATCAGTCTGTTAAAATAATAAAATAATCAATTTTACCAAAAATTGAAAACTGCATTTTTTTTTTTTTTAAATTGCAGTGTAAAAATTGGCACGAAGTAAACCACCCTTGATAATGATACTAGATACGCGCGGGGCGATGGTATCAACAATTCAACACAAACTTCATGGTATTGTTACCAAATAATCACAAATTAAGTTCAATGTTGTTAAATACTAAAATGAAAAAAACAGGTCCCACGGCTAGAACGTTAATTGTTATAAATTATTTTAATTGTGTATATTTAAAATACGTAAAGTAGAATACGTGGTTTCAATTATTGTGGTATAACCTTATCGTCACACTGTATACATAATTTTTATTTATTTATGACACAACTTTCTACAGAGTAGTCCGATTTTGACGATACTTTTTGCTATCGGCAAAAGGGAACAAACAAGAAGGTGCCAAGTAAAATGATGACAGCTAGATTGGTCTTTGTGGATTGTTTGTTTCGCGCCGACTTAAAAAGAGTAATTTATATTAATTTAGGAGCTTAGTTAGACTTAGGGCGAATTCCACCAAACTTTTATACCTAGAATAAGTCTTATCCTGAGAATACATTTTAAAATATTGACAGTTTTTCCATACTAATAGAATTGTCAAACGTCAATTTTATTCCACTGATAAAAGATATCAGACTTTGGTAAAATCAGTTCTAAGAGGTTTATTTTTTGCTTTGCAGTTTTTAGGAAAACAAACGACGAAAAAGTTTTTATAAAAGTGTATTTTCTATATATTTAACTACAGTGCATATTCTCTTAAACTAAAACTATAATGTAAAAAATCTTATAAACTAAACATGAAATAAATTCTTCGCTTTAATACTTTAGACCTGATTCAGAACTTATGTAACATTTCATGTAATTGACAATTGTTTTGGTGTAATCAAACTATACATATAGGAACCGACAAACTATGTATTAAAAAAGGAGTTAGTGTTCCTTGAAGCTAAGTTTACATTGGCCGAGTGGTTAGTAGAGTGCGGCAGTCGAGTTCTGCTAAAAACATAACTAGCTAGTAAAAACTAAGAATGACACTTATACTACTAGTAGTACCCGAACTAAACTAATAACACTGCTAATGTAAACGCAGCCTGCAAGTCGAAGTCGAGTCAAGTAAAAGTAACAAAAGAAATACTTAACGATAGTCAAGTGTTTTAATGTTAGATTTCGTAAAAAGTGTTACATTCCTTTCATTCTCATAGTTGAAATTAAATGACGAAGCGAGACAAAACATTTCATTTAATTAACAAGTTTAAAAAATTCAGTTGAATACACCAATACCAATACGTTTATAAACAAATCCATTACAAAAACATAATTTTGCAACACTGTCATTCAGTGTTGCCAGCAATACAACAAAAATACTACGATCCAATAGTCTTCATTCAATATCAAAATGTCAACATGTCAATGTTGCCATTTTATTGGCTAAGAAGTTCATTAAGGCGAAAGCGCCAGATTAGGCCGCGAAGTTCAAATTTTCTTACGTTTTTAGGGTTCCGTACCCAAAGGGTGCCAACGGAACCCTATTATTATGGCTCCGCTGTCCGACCGTCTGTCTATCAGTAGGCTGTGTCTCATGAACCGTAATAGGTAGACAGTTGAAATTGATAATGTTTAAAAAAAAATGTAGTGTTAAATATTGTATGGTGGTACGGAACCCTTTGTGTGTGAGTCCGACTCTCACTTGACCGATTATTTTGCAATTTGCAAGTCAGTATTAGATTAAAACATGATTCGCGAAAATAACAAATATGTATTAACATAATTATGATCATTAAAAACATCAATACAACTCTCTTCTCTCGAAAATTTGAATTTCGCGTACTGACTTAGCGCATCCCTCGTATGTCTACGTTTTAGGAAAAATTACGAGTAATTTCGTCATTGTTTTCGGCTTAGCTTAAATAAGCTTATTGCATGAGCTTGTTAAAACAAAAGCCCTAGCATTATATTTTAAAATTATTCTCCCAAGAGTTAAATTTACTTTATATGAACAATAGGATTTAGTAAAAAAAAAAAAACTTTCAAAGTAGTTAGCAATTGGTTATAATTAACTAATTTATTTATTCAATTCCTTTTACTTATGTAACCACAACCTCGAACCTCGCAAAGTGGAGTTACCTCGACGGAACGGCGCGGCAGTAGGCTGTGGATGTGTCGAAAACTATGCACCACCGCCTATCCTACGCTCTGTGTCCTAAAAAATGCAGCCAAAGTGACCTCTGTGCTGCCACCGTCGACGCCGTGGAAATGGCGAAATGTTGGGCCAACAAAATTTTTATAGACCATCCTGCCATCGACAAGACGATGAGGCTTATGTGGAGACTACTTTACCCGTGTGAACTAGGCTTTTGTAGCAGATAGTCGCTAACTAAAATTCACATTAAAACCACTGTTTATTTTAATAGTCGTAAGGCATTGATAGACCGACAAAATCTTCATTCAAATCCGCCTACAATAAATAATTTTGTGTAATATTGCAATGACAGTTACAAACTGCCTTTTTAAGAATATATTAAGTTCATCATTACATTGGTCGCTGCCCGCATGCGGTTAAAGCACGGAGCACACCTATTTTAAAATTATAAAGAATATCATTCGGGAATGAAGTCTCTTATAGCTTATACATTTTATAGTATTGTCCACATATATGATGAAATAGCTTTTCACGGATTTCAATCCAGAAGCTATATTGCGTCCAACGTTATTTATACACGGTTTCTAGGGTATTCGTAACCGGAGACTAACTGTAAGATATTGTAGTTCGTATCCGATTGCTCACTAAATTCGGTCAAGCCAAATATATCTAGAATGACAGAGCTTTTAACTACGTACAGGTCATTTTCAGAATGATTTAAGAACGTTAACGCCATGAGGGCAACTTTGTCACCCTTACAATATCCTGGTATCCTTTAGAGCGGTTATACTTTTTGCAGCGATATAAACCCGCATTTGAATTTAGTGCGATACTGACGGTCGGTTCTGATGGTATTATGTACTGGTCGCATGCGTACGTAATCAGAGCAATTATAAATAATATTAATATTTTTGTACTGTATTGAGTAGTTACAGCTACGAACGGTTGCCGACAGTACTGACACCGCCGTCAGTGGAGCGCTAAGTACAGTCTAAAGGTAAAGAAAAAGTCCTTCTGCACGACTGAATATGTACAGAATCGCTACAAAATGTCGCCGCGTGTTAACGTCCTTATTATGAATTACATGTGCTACAATCAACTTGAAACTGACCCATATAACTATATAGTTTGATAGACCTTACACTTATAACCTCATCCTCATCTTCTCGGGCTGCGAGACGAGTCCGTAGGCGTCCAGATGTTCGTACAGCGCCGCCACGTACTCCTTGGGGTGTTTCGTGTAGTGCTGCACGTGGGGGGAACGGTCCCAGCACTTCCAGGTGCACTGGAATAGAGAAAAAGAGAATTTTAGAGAAAAAGAAATCATCTTGGTAGAAATTGGGGATTAGACATGCTATATTGTAGCTGTAGTACCCTGCTGTATATCGAGTTTACATAATTATTAACTAACAGCTTTTGCCCGCGGCTTCACCCGCGTGGAGGTCGGAAATTATCTCACGGGAACGTACTACCGGGATAAAAACTATACTAGGTGTTAATCCAGGTTATAAACTATCTGTATTCCAAATTCCATCTAAATCCGTTCAGTAGTTGTTGCGTGAAAGAGTAACAAACACCCATCCATCCATCCTCAAAAACTTCCACATTTAGTAGGATCAGTTCTGGGCTGACTCGATTAAAATTTCGATCGATATGCTAAAAAGAAGTATGATGACATGACTTCTACATTTTTGTCAACTACTGTAATAAATTGATGTAAGCCAGAATCTACACTGGCGATCAACCAGAAAAGCGGCAAGACTAGGCTAGTCCCAAAAAAAAAAAAAACAACTGTCTTGGAACGCAGATACGTTGGAATTCCAGAGACAAACATGCAATGCCTCATTCATATGCCTGTTAGTAATTTCACCGGCATGCAACCTCTCGAACCGTAACCCAGCAACGTTACTTGTCGGCGGAAATCGGTACGGTGATATTGGTGATAAGTACTTCCTTGGACAAAAATGCTCTACTAGGTACTATTAATATACCTTGACGCCCATCTGCACCCAGCTGTCGTGCACGCTGCGATTGCTTCTCTCAGCGCCCACGGGATCACTGCGCGACAGGAGGAACAGGGCCGGCGCGTGGCACAGGTTTGTGTGGAACAGTTGGGAGGACCTGATGTAGTGGGATGTGGCTGCCTCGTGGAAGGTCTTCATGTGGTACCTAGAAAGAGGAAGATATGGTGGTTATAGTATGCTGGTTAATTGATTTTGGGTACTGTTTTACTTATCTTCTAAAAATTTATTGACCTTCTAAATTTATTTATTTATTAAAACTTACGTACAAATAAAAAAAATACTGTACAAAGGCGGACTTAATGCCTGAGACATTTTCTACCAGTCAACCTTAGGGTGATGCAGAGACTAAAGATGGCAGGTGCAATATACGGGATAGATAGTTCGGAAATAACTATGAACACACACACATAACATCACGCCTGTATTCCCCGAAGGGTTAGGCAGAGGTGTACCTATAGCACACCCACATTTCGCCAGTTATATTTAAGTCCCATGTAATAGGGGGCGAGCCTATTGCCATCAACCGGGCACAAATCCAAACTCCGGGCTGCTACCGAGAAATTCCAGATGGAAAAACCCAATAACACTTTGCCCAACCCGGGAATCGAACCCAAGACCTCATGCTCAGCAGTAGCGCTTGCGACCACTAGACCAACGGGCCAACGAATAAACATTAATACATAAATACTAATACATATGTAGCGGTATCTACATCGCCACATGCGAGCTACACGTCACACTGACGTCACGCAAAATCCTGCATCGCGCAAGCAGAGTTTACCGCGCAAATAGCATTTGTATACAACGTTCCGACATCAACCGTCGGGCAGTTGCCCACCAGACACGACACCCGTCTGGTCGGAGGATCCTCCCTTTTCTATGGAGGTGTGAGTGAACTTTACACCCTCTTCCTCATACCTCTATACATACATATGTATAACCAAAATAAACTTTGCCAGGAACTTTGGAACTTTGTCTTTGTCTAATGATGTAGGTACACTCTTTTACGTGAATGAACCTAAAAACTTTGTGAGGTTCAAATAATAATAATTAAAAAAAAAAAAAAAAACTAATGATGCACACTTTTTTTCTTGCCTTTTCGCACAGTTGGTCGCAGTAACTAAGCTAGGATACACCGACCAAATGGGTTAGGTTAGGTTAGGACTGTGACCCGCCCTACCGCCGGTCTTGTCACCATCGAGGCGGTCCGGCCGGTGCTCAACGAATGGCTCGGGAGGAGGCACGGCTCCCTGTCGTTTAGGGTGACTCAGGTGCTCTCGGGGCATGGTTGCTTTGGGAAGTACCTGAGTCGCATAAACAGGGAGCCGGACGCTCGGTGTCATCACTGCGTCAACTGTCCGGAGGACACGGCGTGGCATACGCTGGCAGAGTGTGCCGCATGGGAGGAACCGCGCCGTGCCCTCGTGTCAGTAGTTGGAGCCGACTTGTCACTTCCGGCCGTCGCTTGTTCGATGGTCGGGAGCGGCGAGTCGTGGGATGCGGTGATCTCCTTCTGTGAAACCGTCATTTCACAGAAGGAGGCTGCGGAAAGGTTGAGAGAGGTCGAGGCCACTCTCCCGATCCGCAGCAGACGTACCGGGCGTCGGCGGAGGGCGGACAACGCCCTCTTCCAGCCCCCATAAACGGGTCCAGAGGGACGGCGGACCTGGGGATGTCCGCCGCCCCTCATATAACAGGACCCGAGGCGGCGGCGCGTAGTGTTCCACGCGCGCCCCTATTCGACGTCGCGGGGGGAGTTTTACACCTCACTCCCCCCGCGGACTTGAGGAGGCCCGCAGAGGCGGGCCGGCACTAGCCGGGGATCGTGGAAGGCGCACAAGTTCCCATGATCCCCGGTGCAAGTGTGAGAAGGGAACACCGGGGTGGTTTTTAGTCAGTAAGAGTCTGACAGACCCCTCCGCCCCCCCAGGACGGAGGACATCCATGAGGACTTTCCACCCCGGAACAAAAAAAAAAAAAAAGGTTAGGACTGTGACCAACCGCGGGTGAGCCGAGCGAGCGAAGCGAGCGGTACCGCGGAAGCGGCTGGCGAGCGCTACATCTAAGTTGGTCGCAGATTCGCAGTTACTTCGGTATTTAGTATTTTTAGGACTCCAAAATAAAAATTATTAGAGGTTCACTAAAGGAGGCGTTCATTTTATTATAGTGTTCAATAATATTTTTATCAAAGTAAAATGTGAATTATTTGAGATTCGATTAAATACATGCCAAGATATAATTTTGAAGGCGGCCCAATCACTCTTTTTTGGCGGTGTATATCCCAGTAATAGAATATCCACCAAAGAAAAGAGTGAGCCTCTTTTCCTGTAGCTGGTCGCTGAAGGTAAATAAAGGTTTATTTTTATCCTGTGTTGTTCTACTGTTGGACAAAGGCTCCCTTTCTCCTTTCCACTCTTTTCTGTCTTGAGTTAATGTGGACCGATCCTGTCTGTAGGCGCCAAGCTCATCCCGCTATGTTCTCCTGGGTCTGCCTCGTTTTTTTAATTAAATTAAGTTTTTAATTCGCCCTTATCAACAATACCTTTCGAATGTGAGCTTTTATTAGTCAAAACTCTACTTTCTACAATTGAGGGCTAGTTTCTTTAACTGCCAATGTAAGTATAGGTTTCCGACATTGATTTCACCTTTAGACTGCAGTTATCAAACAAAACAAACCCATCTGCACACATGACCTAGCCACGCTATATTATGGTCAATCGGAAGTGGCTTTGAGTGGACGTGTTTTGTTTAATAATTATATTGAGGAAACTCTTTCAGTATTAGCATTGTTATCAAAGGGTCGGTTGTTAGCTATATAATCTTTTGTAAGCGGCAAAATGACAAATAACAGTCCGTTCTGAAAAGCAAGCAGCTGCCCTTTTATGTCTCCCGTCTGCAAACTTTCAAGATGCTCTCGTTATCGACTCGAACAGAAGTTATGGAGGCCCTGTTTCTGTACCAACTCCTCAGAAAGCAATGTTACTAGTCTCATCAAGTTTCGTGCCCCAACCAGCTGTCTTCGAAAACCCATCACTCCACTCCACCCGCCCTTGCGTAAAACTGTCCTAGGTCCTAACTCACCTATACCGCGAATGTGCAAAATCTTAAACAGCTGTAGTGACCTGATCAACGTACATCATAATAGCATAAGGAAATTTTGTAAATTAATTATTAAATACTATTTGCACAACTAAGGCCAACAACAACAACAATTGCTAATTTGTTAATTTATTGGAATATATCATGGGAACCGCTCGGCTTTTGCAATATTCATTTTTATGGAATATTCTTACTTAACAGATTCAAAAAACCGGTTATGCTAAGAGTTACCTCTTTTAATAGCTGATTCCAGCGAAGTGGTTCAATTAGTACCAACTTTTTTGTGATATTGTGCAAGCCTACATTCCGCCTAGGTTTTTGAAATGATTTAGGAACCTGGTAAGTAGTATATAAAAAAAGAGGTAGAAATTTCGACTCAAGTATTACTCGTACGTTAATTTCTCCTGTTCGATCAAAATTTTTGTACCTTGAATTAATGAATGATAGGAAGATTATTTGAATTGAGCTTATTGGGAGCTTTAAGTTTGAGCCGTTTGGGGTTGAAACACTTGAACCTAATACGCCGAAATCCACTTACCGATCAAGGTAGGTGGACCTTTGGGGTCGCAGGCGCACAGAGAGGGATCTCTGTCCGCCCACCGAGTGACCCCAGGGAAGATGGTGGCACAGTGGTCACGTGCTGCCGTGCATAGCGAGGCTCAGGGGAGGCCCCTTTAAAGTCTCCCCAGGGCTGTGCCTTACACAGGGGGTTCCGGGATTGGGTTTTAAACAGGAAGCTCCGTGCGAAGGATAAAGGCGCTAGTTATAAATAAACCACCATTTGATAATGTTACTTTATTATGAAAGGTGCAGAACCTTTGGATTTTATAAATTGGACCTTATTCCGTCTGGTTAAGGTTCAATATTTCGAATTAAGTAATTCGATAAGCAACAGCATGAACAGTTAATACCTTTAGCTTTTTACCATTTCGGTATTACAAAAGTTACTGTAACAAGTGTTCCTTCTAATTTGTCTCAATTAATAAAAATAATAAAAAATAAGTTAGAACATTATAAAACTGTTAGTCCCGGCTGTCATTTGTAGATCTTTGACAGTCGTTATGGGTAGCTAGAAGCTCAAAATTCTGACAACCAGTCCTAACAAGGGGTATCGCATTACCCAGAAACTGGGTTGTAGAGGTCAGATTGGGAGTCGCTCCATGTAAAGTACTGGTAATCAGCTGCATCCGGTAAGACTGGAAGCTGACCCCAACATAGTTGGGAAAAGGTTAGGCAGATTGATTGAAAAGTGCTTTTTTTGCTCATACAATCTCATCAATTTCCCACTACCGACATAGTCTACCAACAGTCAAGTCTCCAGCAGACGGGCGCGAGGCGACTCTTGTAGAACAAAATTCCCATGAAGTTTTCAAAGAAATTGTTCTACAAGAGTCGCGACGCTCCTGTTTGCGTGAGCCTGTGTTGTCAAACTGTTTCCCAAGGTTTTCTCCGGTCATTTACTTCGGCAAAGCGGTCAATCACGTAATTTTCGTACTTACGTATTGTGACCTTGAGTTGAATATCGGCTGACACAACATTATTATATTTGTAAGTAGTAACACGTAATATTCACGATTATTGTAGAATACGTTATATTTACTGTTTTTATTTTTTTAATTAATGTTAGTGTTGTGGCGTATTAATAAGTAGCTTTTGCCTGCGGCATCACCCGCGTGAATGTCAGAAAACATCCCACGGGAATGTACTACCGGGATTAAAAGTATGCTTTGTGTTTATCCAGGTTTTAAACTATCTGTGTGCAAAATTTCATCCAATTCCGTACAGCCGTTTTTGCGCCAATCCGGAACATACATCCAGACAAATGGACAAAAAAATTAAAAACTATATTTTCGGCATCAGACTTGTCCCCCACACCCCGGAGCAATTACTTTTATCAAAAATATTCAGTGCACAGTTTTAACTTCGTTACTTTTTATTGTAATGTATACTCTAAATAGAATTAGTTAAAGTTTTTTCTGGTTGAGCGATAAATGATTGGAAAAGAAATTATTACTCTAAAAATAAACATAATTACTATCTTTCTGTTAAACTACAAATAACTAAGTATATTATTATAAAGAAGTACATTTTTTGTTTGTTTGTTTGTAAGAAGTCATCTCTGGAAGTACTGATCCGATTACAAAAAATCTTTCACAGACAGAAACGTACACTTACCGAGTGCCATAGGATTATGTTCTACTAGCCTTAAAATAACAAGCGCGCGCAAAGAGCGCGAAATGGTTGCAATATGTTTTTTTTTAAGTTTCATTTCCCCATATCTCCGCCATTTTGAAAAATTTCGAAACACTGAGTCTACTATAAAATTCACTTCTCACAAAATTTTACGAGAATCGGTTAAGAAATTCGCCCTGTAGTGGAGAACAGCCATCCGCCGGACATCCGGACATACGTAAGCATTTTTGCCCAAGCTGAAACAGAGACGCTTCGCGCTCGCTCGGTCAATTAAACACATACAGGGTAGCAGGGACATCGACTCGCAAACTGTAACCATGACTTCAGTACATGATACCAGACCCCCTCCCTAGCGTAGAAATGTCTCGACAGATATAAAATAAAAAAACTGCTGTTTCATACAAAAGTCAAAATGTATGGAACAGCTAATTTATTATTTAATAACCGACGAGTTATTTCAACACAGGGGAGTTCAGAATCATGTACTGAATCCATGGTAACAGTTGCGCGTCGATGTCCATGCCACCCTGTATAATAAAGAAATCTCGACCCTTTGAGAAGTCGTTAAAGCAGTGTGAAGCAGGGGCGGGTCGCTAGTAAGAGATAAAATAGTGTTCAGCAGCCCAGTAATTACGGACCGATTGCAGTTTGGACGCTCACCCGAACTGAATTTTGAACGTCCGATCAACACTGAGCCTAACAACAATAACATACATAATTTATGTTAATCTGTGATACCATCTTAATAAAGATATAATAATATGTAATCGTACTTATGATTTAAACTGCATATTAAATAATCTTAGATATTGGTGTCATTTGTAGGTCAAAAAATAATTTTATCGCGAATTCTTTTTTAATCTAATAACGCAATTTTTATTATCGTCACGTGCGCCTAACGTGTGCAATTGCATAGGTGATTGTTAATCCAGTTCCTTTAGTGTGTTCTTAGTAAATAACGTCTTGCAATAATACTCCAAAATATTTTAAAGGGTGCTCTGTGATGTGACCTATTTTTGCTATGGGACCACATCTGACACCACACCAAAAAAAAACCATTTAATAAAACTTGTGTCGTATTTCAGATTTGGGAAAAGATTTTCTTAGAGGATCAAGAATACGGACTCAGCAAATAGGTCACTAATCTTACTATGGCATTTTGCCCAAAGACGTGCATGAAAAACGATGATGTAATATTGTTCGCAAGGATCCAAACAGCCATATAAAAACGTTACTCACTCCATATAAGCTCGGAGTGTCTTCTGCATGATCTGGTTCTTGGGGAACACGGCCGCTGGGACGCCGATCGTGATCTCACTGATGTCAGCCGCTGAGTCCCACACCTGGGCTACCACTCGGTCCATTACGGGCTGATACCTGAAGATAAGAGGAGAAAATATTTAAGAAACTGCCGTTGACGATCGAGGATTTAATGTGGAATCGATAAACATCAATTTTAATGTCTAGCCGTTATCAAAGTGAAGTCATTTATTTCTAATAGGCACATAAAAGACACCTTTGAAAGTCAAAATTTACAACTAAATAGAATTGATATCTTTTTGAAGGGAATAGATATTTTCGTATGGAAAAGAATGGGCAAGAAATTCCATACTTATTCTTTTAAAAGGTTTGCTATATTTGGTATGCAATAAATATAGTATTATATGTGAAGACGATGTACCTATAATAAAATTACTATATTTAATATAGTGTTGTGTGTGTGTGGTTGTTGTATGTGTTGTGTATGTTTTTAAAGAATTAAAAATGAAGAAAGACAGATAAATTAGTTATGTGATAGATCACATATCACACACTCACACATGCTCACATATTTACAAATATTGCAAAAGTAGACGATTCTCTTAATTTTTTAACAAATAAGTTGCCTAACCTAAGGTTTACTCTGTCTTAGGTTGCATCCGACAACATTGGGCAAATCTGACGCTATTTCGAACAAGGCTTACAAAACAGCTAGAGAATGTTATTTGCCGTATTAATCCATTCGGCGCTTGCGCCATACGCCTTTGATCTAAACGTAGGCGGATGAAAAAAATGCACTAAAATCGAACAGTGGGACAAACTGGACATCAAAATTTTAAACATTGGGACAGCTGATAGGGCTGTGTGGATTTGTGGAATAATACGACTTAGTAACTACTCGTCTTATTTTCCATGAAAAAATTGGAAAAATAGTTGATAGTCATTTGTAACACCTAACCGGTCACTTCTGTAGTGTGTGAGATATTATTTGAGATGGCGTTGTTTAAGCTTCATAAAAATACAGGGACAAATTAAATTAGCTAGCGAAACTCCGCAGATGTAATGAGTATCGATATATAAAGATACTAAAACAAAAAATAAAAGTTTTTCTTAAGTCACAATTTCAAGTTTCAACACTACCAGCGGCCGTTTGACCCCGTAGTCAGCTGCAGTTACTTGAAATGAAGAGTTATTTTTGTTGTTTTATCGTCATTGGATATCGATACCCAATTCGCCTGCGGAGTTTCACTAGCTAATTTAATTTGACCCTGTAGGTTGTACAGGTAAACTCACAGCTCCTTATTCTTTATAACATGGGCGCATAGTTCGCCCCACATGTAACCTCCGACTGAGAAGCCATGCACCACCAGTGGATGCTCGTTCTCATTCATAGCCATGAACTTTATCAGGTCTTCAGCCACCAACTGTAAGGAAAACCATTCTTAATAAAAAATGACTCGTTGATAATAATATTTACAGTACCCGGGAGTAATAGGCGGAAGTAAATACGACACTTCGAGCTTTGGTAAGAGTTTTTTTTTTTCTAGAGATGATACTTAGGTACGTCGATACCGTGCTTCGGGTGACAGATCTCGGAGACAAGTGACAGTCCAGGAATGTGAGGCCAGCTTTGGATGGAATCGCGATGGGTCTTTTAAACACATAGGAAGTCACAATCCGTCTTATTACGGAACACGATCTAACTTTTAGCCCGACCCAAAACTTTCGAGACATTTTTTCTATTTCGAAGTTTATGCCGACTTTAGTAAAGTTCTTAAGGGGGATGCGCTAAGGTAGCACGCGAAATTCAAATTTTCTTACGGTTTTTACAATTTGCAGGTCAGTATCAGGTTGTATGTCGATCTAAATATGATTCGCGGCCATAGCAAATATTTATTTATAGAATTATAATCACAAAAATCACCAATACATCTATATAAGTTCATATTACCCTATTGACCGACTATTTCATGAAATTTTGATATTTGAGGCCAATTCTTACTAAGAAGTTGTATCGCTGATTCTAATGATTTTAATTCTGTTAAGCCATATTTGTTACGGCCGCGAATCATATTTTAACCAACATACAACCTGACACTGACCTGCAAATTGCAAAAAACGTAAGTAAATTTCAATTTCGCGGGTTACCTTAGCGCATCCCCCTTAATACAAAATTTACAATCTAAGACCAGACTAAGTTGTCAGTTTTGTAAAAGGAACTGTATTTCGATTTCTGTTATGTTCTTATTTCAAAAACATGCTCGATGGTTATTAAAGTGTAAAGAACGTCTAAAGAAAAACCTTGTTTTGTAATAACACTCAATGTGTCTTCCGAGATAAGTCAGAAAGAATGTCTGCTATATTCTGCTTCGATGTTGATCGAGATTACACACAAGGCTGGTTTTGTTCGTGGACTGTTTGGAACTGAAAAGGGCTAATAGGAAATAGACCGTCACTCAAGTATAAGTGAAAGAAACGACGCTCTAAACCGAGCTTTTTCTAAGAGGCTTACAAGAGCTAAAGCGCGGTCACTGTCGGATTGCATAGAAAAGAAAGAGACGCGCGATGACACAACGCTGGTAATTTATTGCAAAATATGAAGCAATTATGGATTTACAAAAAATCTATTCAATGGACTAAAAAATTAAAACACGTACACGTTAGCATGTTACTTGTAGAATAATCTGACAAAAAAATTTGAATGTTTGCATGTATATTAGTATGGTTTTTAATCGTTAAAATATATTTTTAGAGTTATCTTCGTGATTTTTTTCTATCATATCAAGTTAATTGTACTCGTATTATGTCTTCAACACACTATCTAACTAGCATATATCCAGAAGAATATCATATATTTTTCTGATTTTGGTTACTGCAGTGTATGATATATTTTTAGGCATTATAAATTTGCGTTTAGGTCATGTAGTCCCCTCTATCTTTGCGGCTAGGTACCTAGCGGTAGGACCTGATGATTGAACCAGGACCCCACGCTCAGCAGTCGCGCCTTTGCAATATACAAAATAATAACATAATATATGTATATGTAAATAAAAAAAATGTGTGTAAAAAATGTACCTAATACATACATACAATAAAATACATGTACCTAGGTTAATGGTTAAAAACGTTCTCAACCAGCGCTGCGACACTTACTGTTAAATGTCGCAGCATCATGCTGAGATAGAAGCCTTTTGGTCTCGTACTGGCCATGCTGTTTTTTTGTTTTTTTGTAATGCAGTGTCACGAAACTTTCACAAAAAATATTGCGCAAGGGGTTCAGAATCATGTACAGAATCCATGGTAACAGGTTGCCCGTCGATGTCCCGCCACCGTGTATATTTTGTGATCTTCCTGCGCGAGTCCCAATAAATACTTTTTCTTTCTTTAATTCAAAGCATAATGTTTAATATTTGACAGGCTTGCGAGGCCCTATCTCACCTGGTGGTAAGTGACGGTACGGTCGACGCTGGCGCACGATTGCTATCACGTAAGGAGTATCTAAGAAGACGATGCATGGGCATGGAAGACGATTCCATAGAACAGTTAACAATCCATGGTAACGTCTCGATGTGAGAGCGATGAGAGCTGAAGATGAGCGGCAAGGTAACGTGAAATTAAAAATAACAAGAATTAATTTAAATTGGGTGCAAAAGTTCTAAAAAATGTGCTAATATTTTTTATTAGTATATACGTAGATATTGTTGCTTTAATCGTAGTCGACTGCGATTAACCTCTGACAATGGTTGTAGTCAATATGACTTTTTTGTCGAATTCGTAAGTGGCCAGAAAAAGGAATTTTTTTTTTACAGCTGTCTCATGTCTGTCATAATCTACCTTTGCCAGCGATATCAAATATTGACGAGTCTTTCATAGCTCGTTGGATGACTGACAAAATGAGGATGTTTTCAGACAAATTTATTTGGTTTTTGGTCATAAATCCGACGTATATATTCAAATATATACGTCGGAGTTAAAAACATAACGGCACTCGACTATCAGGACCTTGACAATTTTTTTTAACCAACTGAACAAATCAACTAATCTTAATGAACTTATCCTAACGCTTAAAAATAAGTTTCCACGAAACAAATACACATTTTATTTTAATATTTACAAACCTGTGTTCCCTTTAGTGGCCACATCAGCTGCCATGGTGTACAGGACACGGAGACCACGTCGAAGCCTTGTTCCAGGTATAATGTGGCGTATTTCATGACGTGCTTCTGTCTGGCTAGCAGCCAGTTGATCATGACGCACAGGGGTTTGTCGACCCGTTTGTCCAACCTGGTGACGATGGGAAAATATTTACTGACTTTATTTACGGCATAGCGCATTTTCTGGTATGTAAGTACCTTTAGTTGTAATATATTTTTGAAGTCTAGAAAAAATCCAGATTTCGAGCAAGTCTGTTATGGCAGCCAACAACTGTTTTCCAAAAGCACACTAGCACACCAAATTAATGATGATCACTCTGATTCAATCGAGGAGTTACTAAAATTTTACTATCACCTTAAACTGGCTGTTTGTGTATGTGAGTTTGAATGTTTGTAAACGCATCCACAATACAGAAGAAATTCCTAATGTGGGGCAGTTTTCAAAAAAAAAAAGAAAAGGTAACACATTGTTGAAGGTTTTATTTACCTATTTTAGAAAACAAAGTTAAACATTTTTGTGGGGGCAGTAATCTAATAATAACACTGGTGACTCTGACCACATATTACAAAAAAAAAAAAAACTAGCTTTATCAACAAGTTTCTAATGACACGCGTACGCATCAACATTCGCGTAACTATGTTAGCGCCATGCCATGCTTCCTGTATTGTGCACAATAAGCAAACAAAACAACAGATGATGTAAAACGTCATTACGACGCACTGGCTTAAGACTATCCATTGTAATCCCTGGCTACATCTAATTTGGTTCTTGCAGAAACAAATTATTCATATTAAATGTATGGGAAAAGATGTCCATATCGGAACCTTTGTTTAGTGTCTAAGCTTAGTTGTTAGTTACTTCCTGTAGTTACCAAATAGTCAATATATCGCGTGCGCCCATCATTTAGCCGTCCATCCAGTAGTTGAATTACCAAATTGACTCAATAGCCCAAGTCCTATTCTGTTTAGGATCAACACCATCTTGAATTGGCTACATCGTCAAAACGGAATCATTCTTCTTTCTTTGTACAATTTTACTATGTTGAGTAGGACTTTGCATGTTATAAGTTATAATACAGCATGTAGCTTCCACGGGTGACAATTCTTAAATGTAGATCTGGCGCATCCTGGGTATTCAATACCCAGAGTCAAGTAAAAATCTGTAAAAATTACAGATTTACCAAATTTTTTGTAGGTTATGTTTAGCATAAATTTACTCCGCCATTATATATAGAGGGTAAGAGTCAGCCCAGCCCGTTACCTGTTGACTGGCTAATATTTTCACCGCGGCATGAGCTATCAGACTACAATTCGTGCTAATCCAAGGGACGGAGACTTTGTTTAGTTACAAGGTCTACTTCAAATTCCTATTCATCACCCGTCATCGTCATAGTATCGACGTTCATTTGTTTTTTAACCGACTTCACAAAAAGGAGGAGGTTCTCAATTCGTCCGTATTTTTTTTTTTTTTTTATGTGTGTTAGCTCAGAACTTTTTTCTGGGTGAACCGATTTAGATGATTCTTTTTTTATATGATAGGTGGTGCTTCACATGTGGTCCCATTTAAATTTGATCAAGGTCTGACCAGCAGTTTTTGAGTTATCCTTAATACTGCATATTTTTTCCACTTAGTTTATATGAATGATGTGTTAATAAATTCCTGTCACTGTTATTTACACACCAAGTAGTGGTATACGAATTTGTGTGGGGTAGGTACCGCAACTAAAAAGTGAAAAATAAAAACTTTTTTACAAAAAAACAACCGACTTCCAAAAAAAACACTAAAAGACGTGAAAAATAACTTTAATTTTGGAAGTCGGTGGCCAAAAACGAAAATACAAAACTAAAGACACCGACTTCCGAAATTAAAGTTATTTTTCACGTCTTTTAGTGTTTTTTTTGGAAGTCTGTTGTTTTTTTGTAAAAAACGTTTTTTGAAGTGAAAACTTCTTTAGGCGCGTTGAGCACTTTTTGTGTGAACAAAAAGCGTGGAACTCGCGTAATCGTCACCGCACGCTTCCCATGAGCGGTTTTACAAGTTACTTAGTTTTCACTTCTATCGGCAGTCCCCAAAGACTGCCTAGATTTTTTTTGCCAGAATCACTTCACGCATTCAATCATACGATTTAACAAAGTAACATATCACCAGTTCACAGTGTTTTATAAGTGCCAATTCGACCCACCCGATTGGCTCTCAATTCACGACGCAAACAAATAAAGTGTAATTATAATCACAGCGTACCAATAGGATTGCGTAACGTTTGACATACAACATCACGTGTTAGTTGCATTGCGAGATTGAGTACGTTCATCTGAACAGAAAATTGGATATGACTTCCAAAGGAAAATACCGTGAGAAAACCTGGCGCTTATAATACAGCATAGCAGGTCAATATTAGACGAAAAGTGAAGAAGTGCCTTGCGATTTTGGACAATGTGCACAATTGCACCAATGTAAACTGTCATTTTGACCTGCCCTGCACATCACTTGCAATTTTGCGAGGCAATGGTTATACTAGGACCCTTGGACTTCTATTGGTCTGACTGAAACCGCGTTCAGCCAGTTTTTTATTATTTTTTTGTTAACATTAATCTCGGGACCATGCGGTCCCGGACCTTTGGAAGGCGTACGAGGGGCCGAAGCCAACTCGCAGAAGCCCCTTAGAAAATTTTAAATGGAATGAGGCACCAACCGACGATTATCCCTGTATGCACTGTGCAAGTGCACCCATGGACAGCCCCCGATTGGTGTCGGACTATTGCAGGATATGGAAACAAAGATATTGGACGATTGATTTGGGTAGCTTAAGTGGACTGGGTATCTAGGACTATGGAAAGACTATGGCCCTTGCCTCACCAATGTTTTATATAAAATAAGCATATAAAATAGCAGGGGGTGACTTGCACACTCAATGATGGGGCCCCGAAAACGGTCGCTAGCACATAGTGTCGTAGCGACAAGGGGGCAACATGTCCTGAGGTGCTTATGAGGAGTGGAGAGGTATCCCACGGCTATCAGGACAATCTCGGAAGACCGGTCAAGATCCCTACCAGCATCTTATTGGAATACTTCCTTCGTCCGAGCACGTTTGCTCTTGCGAATCTCCATTCAAGGCGGCCAATAAAGGCAAGAAAGAGGTAGGAGCTCTGTTCCTTGTTATTGTTACCTCCAGCCGGCCAATAAAGGCAAGCCAGAGGTGAGAAACAATACTTCTCCTGGGAGATAGGGTCCGTGGGGTCGCTACTGTCCAACAGTTCGCCACATGCTGCCCTGCGGGTTTCTGTATATCTCTTGGTCTGGCTCCTCACCCTAGACCTGTTTCGGCAAAGTCACCTCTACCGGTACAGACCTAGAGTTCAGGAGCGCGCAAGCCCCACCACGACGTCATTGTAGAGATACGGCGGTGGGGTTATTATTATTATTATTATCAGCTGTTTGTGCCCCACTGCAGGGAAAAGACCTCCCTTCTCTACTGCTGTTTGTGGCCAATGTTTATGGTAAAGTCAAGTTCATTCCGCCATCTCCTCTTGAGTCTGCCGCGTGACGTGCCACTATGTGGTTATTTTACCCAATAAGGCCTCTTCCAGCATGCGATTGATGTGGCAGTCCACTTCCATTTAAGCTTGGCAGAAGAGTGTCCTACGTCAGCAATTTGAGTTTTGGAACGCAATATCGAGTTCTTTATACGATTAGTGAGTTTTACTCCTAGGATACTGCGTTCAGCCAGAAATATACTTTTAAATTACACGTTTCAAATATAAGTCACATAGCAAGTTTTAGTTCTAAATTATTGATGTTAATCAAATTTAGCGCATATCGTCAACTGCAGAGAAAGACGCCAGCTTGCGTATAATTAAAACATGAGGGCGTTCATTAAATGATTACCTACTGTATTTGCAAGTTGCTTGTTGCAGGAAATGTGCTATTATTTAAGCTCGTAAACAAGTCATCTAAAGAGGTTATATTGGCCTGAAGTAGGTCACTTTGATCACAGGCTAAAGTAGAACTGAAAAGTTTTTGACCTTCGAATTGCACTTCCAATTCCTGTACGAAACTCATTTTTAACCTCATCATCTGCCTAATCTTGTCCCAACAATTTTGGTGTTAGCTTCCAGTCTAACCAAATGCAGCTAAATACCAGTATTTTACATGGAGCGACTGCCTATCTAACCTCCACAATCCAGTTACTGTGTAACACAATACCCCTCCGTAAGACTGGACTGGAAACTATTATTTGTATGACGTATAAATATTTGTACTGGGTCCGGGTGTTTGTGCATGTGCGATTTGTGTCTGTAAAAGCACTTACGATATAGAAGAAGTTGCTAGTCTTTCTTCTCTTATTTAGGCTTGATTTATATAAGATTAGGTCCTGCCATGCCTTGGTGTAAATAATAGGTCTTTACCTATGAAATTGCCGTTTTGTATGAAAAAATTTAAACGAATTTTTTTCATGAATTTTTTATTTGTATTAATCGAAGTAATCACCCATGCAATCAATGCATCTTTGCCATCGCAGTGGCAGTTTATTGATGCCCTTCTTAAAGAAATCAGCTGGACGGGAGGCAACAAATTCTTCAAAGGCATTTTGTACTGCCTCTCGGGTATTAATTTTTTTTCCCGCCAAGAAGTTATCCAAATTCTGGAAAAAGTAGTAGTCTGTAGGCGCAAGGTCTGGTGAGTAGGGCGGATGACGGAGAGCTTCCAACCCCAGTTCTTGCAACTTGGAGACCGTCTGCTGTGCAGTATGAGGTCGCGCGTTGTCGTGCAGGAGCAGCGGAGACGAGCGATTGACCAATGCTGGTTGGAGATGCGCCAGCTTCTCCATCATTGTGTTCAGTTCTTCACAGTACACATCTGCAGCAATGCTCACCCCGTTTGGTAAGAAGCTGTGATGAATCACACCGGCGCTAGACCACCAAACAGTGACCATCACTTTTCTAGGGGTAAGTTTTCGTTTAGGGCATTGTTTAGGTGCTGAACCAGGATCCAACCAACTTGCTGAGCGCTTACGGTTATCAAACAGAATCCATTTTTCATCGCAGGTAACAATGCGGTTCAAAATTCCTTCATTTGTGTGTCTGTTGAGCAGTGCAAGGCACGTCTCGACGCGTACTTCGCGCTGGCGATCATTGAGTTCGTGGGGCACCCATTTGTCAAGCTTTTTTACCTTGCCAATTTGACGCAAATGGACCAATATTGTTTTGACGCTAACGTCGAAAGCTGCTGCTAATTCAGCCGTAGATTGTGTATCATCAGCTTCCACAATCGCCTTTAATTCGTCATTGTCGACCAAAGTCTTCGGACGACCGCGAGGTTCATTTTTCAGGTCGAAATTTCCAGAACGGAAGCGAGCAAACCAATAACAGGTGGTGCGTTGGTTTGTAGTGTTAGCTCCGTAAACGTCGTTGATGTTGCGTGCCGCTTGTGCCGCGTTGCTGCCACGACGGTACTCATATTCCATAATTACTCGAATTTTTAACGTATCCATGATGACGAAAAAGATTGAAATGCGATGAAAATGTAACACTAATCAATAAAGAAATTACTACTTTTAGAAAAAAAAATCCATGTTTTTAAAATAAAATTAATTTGAAATTAGAATTCTTAGCCAAACAAAAATTATTTTGATTTGAAATGGCCAGTACTGCAGAACGGCAATTTCATAGGTAAAGACCTAATATTAGCTATTCACCGATGTGGTAGAAGGTTCGACTGCACAGGATCCGCCAGACTTACGTGCCTTCAAGTATTGCCATTCGTCGAGGCTATTTTATTGTACAAGCATACCGAAAAATTGCTACTAAAAACATACTATCGAAAAACATTACCCCCTTTTTGGGGCAGTCGTGTAAAGTATGAAAACAGCTACTCACTTCATGGTTGCCGGATCTGCACTCAGCTTGATCTTATCGTTGCTGATGTACTGGATATTTTTGGTGATGTCTTGCGTGTGCGCGTTGCGGTCCAGAGCCACCATCGCGACTGGGGCGCAGGATAGCAGCGGGCGGAACGACGCCTGGAATGAAAGACACTTTCAGAAGCAACCAAGACAGGTTTCAAAGTTATAACACAACTGTTTTTTCGGCAGGGGTCGTTAGGAACAGAGATAACGAAAAGTTAAAATCACACACTATAGTTCCCCGTACTGGTGTTCTGTTTACAAACTGCACCGCAAGAGTGTCGGGGGAAATTACTAGTTTTTTTGTTAAGCGTAATGGCCATCTTCTTATGTGGCAGAGATAGGCAACCTATGATTCTAGTCAATAGCATAACCTACTGCTCTCTCCGATTTCCTTAGATGGAGGGTATTTAATCAATGCAATTTATGTATGTACAACCCTTTTCCAATTGCATTGATTAAATACCCTCCATTTAATCAATGCAATTGGAAAAGGGTTGTACATACATAAATTATACTATAACACCTAAACAAAAAGAGAGACGAAAATCATACTCAAAGAAGCCGAAATCAATTTATTAAGCCAATCACAATTAGAAAACATGAATTTGTTTTGTATGGGCATCGTTCAATTAACCGCAAAATAAGTAAATAAAAGATATCATGTTTTTTTTATCGCCTTATTTTGTAAATGCTACTAGATGTGACTCATAGATGGACACGTGTAGGTATAATGCCTAAATGCTTTTTGTCAGAATTACTTTTAGACACGTTCACAATAGCACTGGCCTTCCCTGAAAAGTGCCTCAACAAACAGTCTGAAGGCGGTTTTTACTTCCACGTTACCGTCTTTTCGATGTGTGTCAAAAATCCTACATGAACCATAACATTCTAGTTTTTTGGGAGACCCAGACTTGGCCAAAAACAGTCGACATGTGTGGTGGTACACCCGGATTGAATGAAGTTCTTTTCGCTTTTGCACACTTGGCGGCTGAGAGCTAGACCAAAAAATGACAGTAAAAATGTTACTTTTTTCGGCCTAGCTCTATTCTCATTCGGCAAGTGTACAGAGTATAATCTGCAGGGTAATTGCGTAACACACTAACAGTAGGAATGGCTTTCATTTTGACAGTTCAACAATATTCATTAAATATCCTATGAACCCTATGCATGGATTTGTGATGGCGAAAGGCTCGCCCGCTATGACATCATACATTTACATAACTGGCTAAATATGGGGATACTATACCCCTCAGCTTATCTCTTCCGTTCGGATCTACATGGCGTGATGTCATACTTTCTAGGGTTTCTGTTCGCGGTGAGTTTGTAGTTTCGGGCAATTTAATGGTTACGTTAATGAGCAGACATTTTTTTCGAACATATGAAGCAATGGTTTACCAATAGGCTTCAAAATGATTCAGATTGTGTTACGCAATTATGGAGCTTCGTGTCAAAAACTTAAATATTGTATGCAGAGCATTTTTGAAAAGCGCGATATGGATCGCATGGCCTGAGGGTCTAGAGAAAGTGATATTCTATCAGCGATAACGATGATGGAAAAGTGGTAAACGTATAGGACTGATATAAGTTACCGAGAAGCTTATGTCGATCCTGTTGAAAGTCGTTGTAGAAATACGAAACGTTTTGAAAGCGATTTCCATTTGTCTAAGACCTCTGGGCGGATGATCAAGACCCTTTCCCATTAGTAGACTCTCGCTATCACCAGCATAGCATAATAGCATAATCAGCCTATAATGTTCCCACTGCTGAGACGCAGGCCTCCTCTATTCTCTCCTTCCTATCACCATCTCACCTAAATGTTTGATACTACGAATTGGCATACTACGAATAATAAAAGAGTCGGCACATTACGAACTTTGTCATTGGAAATCTTAAACTAATATTAAAAAGAGGTGTAAATTTATTTTTCACTCCTCTTGCTCAAAAAGTCCGTCATTGTAGCGTACCAGAGCGGTGATAAAATAGTATATTTTCCTCTAGGGGAAAAGTACTTTTTTATATTTGTGTGTTGCCTACGAGCCTAAAAAAACGAAAGTCTTTATTCATAAGTAGAATAATCATGAATAAAGACTCAACTTAATTACTGTTTCATAAAAAATACCATTTTAAAATGGATTTTAATTCCACAAAAAAAACAACTTTTCCTTACATTTTGTTACACGTAGCTCGACAAAATGTATGGATTTCATTCATATGTTGTATATCGTCAAGTATACCATGTAGCATACGTGGTATAATTTAATGTGATAACCTAATCGCCACTCTGTATAACGGAGGTGAGCACTAAGGAAGGATGTGTGAATATTCAAACCCTAAAGGGGTTAAATAGGAGATAAAAGTTTGTATGAAAGATCGTGTTTTTTGCCTCGGGCACATGGCTTGTACCTATTACCAATAATTGACCGAGCGAGCGCGAAGCGGCTCCGTTTCAGCTTGGGCACTAATGCTTTCTTATGATGATGTCCGGCTGTTCTGCTCTACAGGTCGCATTTCTCAACCGATTCTAGTGAAATTTTGTGAGCAGGATCGATAATTATATGGAATTATTTTGTTGATTCAGTTTTTCAAAATGACGGAGATATGAGGAATAAAAAAGTAAAAAAAAAACTGCCATTTCGGGCTTTTTGTTTTAAGGTGAACATTATTTAACAAAGACAGACTCGCGAGGTCTACAGCTCGCAGAGCCACTAGTTTATGTACAGTAGCCAGCAGGTCAAGCTACACGAAATTGTCAAATTTCTCCAAATGATCTTAAAGCTTAAAATGTTGACAGTTAAGTTCAAAATCGAATGAGTAAATCTGACAGTTTGTAGTAACTTCATGTGCTGGCGACTGTACCAATGAAGGCAAATTGCTCACGTAACTGGCTATAGTGCAAAACTATCGAGCTCAAGTTCAATGTCAGTCAAGTCAACGGCTCGGCCAAGAGCGCGACGGGCGATAAAAAAGTCAGGCCGTACGTACACTGGAAATTATATAATAGGTACTAATAATAGCCTATTATGTGTTGTTAACTTTTAATTTGTTATATCAGGTGTGGATGGAGCCCAAGTCCAGTACATACATACATCTATGAATGTTACCTATGCTAGTAAACGTTTTAAAATAGAAAGAAGAGAAAAATTGCTCGCCTTTCAATTCTTCATGTGACAAACAAGTCTCCTATCTGATGAACTTTATTGCAGCCTATCGACATCTACAATACCAGAGGTATCTAAGACCCTAGAAATAGACTTTAAATATCTTCACCTTTTTTTTTTTGGTGGGAAATCATCAAATAACTTTGCCCGCTCTGCGCGGAGCAAGCAAGCGTGTTAGATTTTTACTGACTAAAACCCACCCGTGTTCCTTCAGTTGCCTGTGTGCCTGGGCCACGGTAACTACCCGTGCTTGCACCGATACCTATACCTTTCATACCGGATTACAGTTACTCTTCTAACTGCTTAATGGCAGAATACAGTAGGCCCCACAGGCCTCGCATTCCATTGAAAATCTGTACTACGCAAGCCCAGCTCAAAATTAAATTCTTCTTACTGTACTTGTCCGGACAAGTTTATTCACAAAGAAATTCTACGTTCTACTAGGCTGCTAAAACTTACTTTGAAATTAATAGAACTTTGGTGTACAGACTATTAGAACACTAGGTCAATGTTCCACTTGGCAATATTTTGCGGAAATTAACAGCAACTCTGCCATTTGCGTAGGTGGGGCGCACCAGAAATAGTTGCACTTGTAATACTGCAATAGAAGACTATGTACACAAAGTCATTTATCGGTTATGGTTTATGTGTGATTATAAATCTCGTTTCCTTGTTGTTAAACAGGATTTATAACACGTAGTACATAATTTTTTGCTTGAACAACTTGCAAAGTCCAAAGGGCGAGATGATCCAAGAAATGATATTTTGCCATGTGGAGTGTGGCTTAGAAATGCAAAATTAACCGAGTTTTGTGGCTACGGTCCAAAATCACAGTAGATCACTAGCTTTAACTGAGTTTTGTAACCACGGTCTATTAAAAAACGTCGTTTACAACGATGAAGAAATAGCTAGTAAATAGCAATTATGGTCCATTCGCCGTATCATCTCTTAACTGCTACAGCTTATTTTTATTATTCATATATTTTGTTTTTTTTTTTAATATACATATATATATTTTTTTTTTTTTTTTTTTACTGTGGGAAATCATCAAATGACCTCTCCCGCTCTGGGCGGAGCGGAAGGGCGTGTCAGATTTTGAGTTTTGAGTTTTTTTTTTTTGAGTTTCATGCGCTCATCACCAGTGATCGGAGTAGGTACGAGGGCGGGTCAATAAGTCCGTGACTTTTGGAATAAAACACAGATTTTTTGATAAAAAAATAATTTTATTTTTCAACATAGTCTCCCTTGAGCTCTATACACTTTGTCCAACGCTTCTCCAATTTTTTTATCCCTTCCAAAAAAAATGATTTGTCGAGGTCCTCAAAATAGGCCTTTGTTTGCGAGATGACTTCATCATTGGAGTCAAATCTTTTTCCACCAAGCCATTTCTTCAGGTTTGGGAACAAGAAGTAGTCGCTCGGAGCCAAATCTGGAGAATAGGGCGGATGAGGGAGCAATTCATAGCCCAATTCATGGATTTTTGCCATGGCAACTGCACATGTGTGCACCCTTGCATTGTCTTGGTGGAAAAGAACTTTTTTCTTGGCCAAATGAGGTCGGTTTTTTTTCAAATCGTCATTGAATCGGTCCAATAAGTTGGCATAATATTCCCCATTGATTGTTCTTCCTTTTTGAAGGTAGTCAATGTGGATTATCCCGCGTGCATCCCAAAAAACAGTCGCCATAACTTTATTGGCTGACAAACCCACCTTGGCCTTCTTCGGCGCCGATTTACCCTTAGAAACCCACTGTTTTGACTGTTGTTTGGTCTCTGGTGTGTTGTGATGGATCCATGTTTCGTCCACGGTTACAAAACGGCGCAAAAACTCCTCCATATTGCGATTAAACAACGCCAAACCTTCCTGTGAAGTTGTTACACGATTGCGTTTGTGGTCGACTGTGAGCAAACGCGGCACCCATCTTGCGGAAAGCTTTCTCATGCCCAAGTGATCATTTAAAATTGAAACCACTGAGCCATGCGAGATCCCTACGGCTTCCACAATCTCTCGCACTTTCAATCTTCGGTCGGCCAACACCATATCGTGAATTTTTTCGATTGTTTCGGGTGTAGAGACCTCAACTGGGCGTCCAGGACGTTCGGCATCTTCAGTGCTTGTACGGCCACAACGAAATTCAGTAAACCACTTTTTTACCATTGAAATCGATGGTGCAGAGTCCCCATAGTATTTATCAAGCTTAGCCTTGGTCTCGGTAATGGTTTTTTTTCGCAAGAAATAATGCTTAATAAGCACACGAAATTCACTTTTTTCCATTTTGTCCTCAAATTAGTGAGTATTCTGATAAAAATAGCTGTCAAACACAAAGTAACTGACGCAGCAAGTTTAAATTTTGACAGGAGTCAACTGACAGATGCCTGTTGACAGGAGCAGTGTTGCTGTTTCAGTAAAGAGGTCAGAAATTCAAAAAGTCACGGACTTATTGACCCGCCCTCGTAGATTGAACTGGGGTCATTGATCCGAAACGTATATATTACTATGGACATTCCTCCGGAATTGGTGGATTATTAAAAAAAAACCGGAACTTATGTAGGAATTGTATTCTGCCAGAGTGGAAGGAGTCATTTGATGATTTGCCATCCTCAAAAAAAAGGTAGGAATTGTAATAAAATGAGCAATTTTATTCTTTATTATTCTTCCTATTTTTATTATTCAACAGATAAATAATGAATTAATTTAGTTTTGATACCTTCCTTTAAATTTTGAATTGAGTAGTAATAATATCACTACCAACATTAACAATATTTAATTGAATCCGGAAATACCGGAATTACTTTCCGGAAAAATGGCTTATCCATGTTATTCTTTCTGTGTGCATTTATGATACAAGTACTAAAAATCAATCTACCTACTCCGATCACTGCTCATCACGAATGGAAGTACCAGTAGCAGTACTTAGCTCTCCAGAAGTGAACGATGATTTTACGCTAAGTTTTTAAGAAATCCACCTAGGCCAGCGGGGTAATTACGTAACATAATAACAATAGGTATGGGTTTAATTTTGACAGGTTAAGAACGTTCATTGCGTTATTTACGTTGTTGAGCAAACAAATTTTTCGAACATATGAAGCAATGGATTAGCAATAGGCTTCAAAATTGTTCAGATTGTGATTGATAGTGTGTTACGTAATTAGGGTGCAGCTGCACAAATCATTAAATATTTACATTTAGGGCTAAACGAATTTAAAATATCGTTCTATTTCTGAAAAGCGTTTAAAGATGACAGAGACATGAGATGTTTTAAATGCATTTAGGGCTAGTCGCATTTAGTGATTTGTGGTGCAAGTCCACTGAAGTAGGTAAATTTGATTCTGAAGACCAATAACGCTAAAACAAATGACCCCACGAAACGGGTTGCTAAATTTCGCTACTCGCCATCATGTCAGGATGGCCGAGCGGTCTAAGGCGCCAGACTCAAGGTTCCCTTGCTTACTAAATGTGAGTGCGAGTTGTTCTGGTCCTCTCTGAGGGCGTGGGTTCGAATCCCACTTCTGACAAACTGTTTTATATTTTTTATTAAATCAAGTTTAATTTTTTTTAAGCTGTGGTACATAACTCCTATCTTTAAGATCTCTTAGGTCAATGTTCTTGTGGTAATTCTGTTGTGAATTACACTTTTTTATATTATCTTTTCAGGCAAAAAAAACGTCTGTTACTGTGTAAATCAGATATAACCGGCTACGTTTAGTGATATCATATTAAATTGGTGATAGTTATCTTTCAAATGATACATTATTCTATTTTAATCAAACGATTGTTTGTAAATTCTGTCTGGGCTGTATTTTTATCAAAATATTGTCGGCTATAATAATAAAATAGCTTTTTTGCAAGAGCGCATATTTGATACTATAATATGGGCGATCCTCAGTTCTAAATATCGTTTCTAATAATGCATTAAATCTGCCCAATAATGTCCAGTAGCAGAGGGATTCATATTTCACTTATTTAAAGAATGCTAGAATCCCGACAAATGTGACGTCTTGCGTTGCGCGGGGGTCGATTCGGACGATCATACTTTCTCAATGCAACTGGGCGGAACAGCTTGGTATATTATCACGTCTTGATAGTTTCATAATTATGTCATTCAAACTTATAACAACCATGGACACGAATATTAACTTATTAGTAATAGTTTTAGTTAGGTGAGGTTATTAAATTATTATTTATTGTATGCCAAGAGGCTCGACCAACACATGAGGAGGCTCTCGTTGGGCAGCTGGATCAAGGGCTTGATTCAGAAAACGGTATTTCTAGACACGGCTCGCATTGTAAGGAGGTTCCTCTCTCTGGAGCTCTGACCGCCGGTAGCTTGAAACCTGTTCCCGATACCGGTGGGCTACTATTTTTTATATTTCTAAATGTTTTTATATTCTACGAGTAATATATAAAATTATAAAAAAATCTTAGTAGCAGCCCGGAGTCTGGATTTGTGCCCGGTTGATGGCAATAGGCTCGCCATCTATTACATGGGACTTAAAACAACTGGCGAATTGTGGGTGTACCTACTATAGGTAGAGATCGTCCAATTCAAAACTGCACGCCCCTCCACTATAATTTCTATACAAACATTTGAAATGTGTATGCAACAAGCAGTGGAGGGGCGTGCAATTTTAAATTAGACAATCTCTACACCTCTGCCTAACCCTTCGGGGATACAAGGCGTAATGTTATGTTATGTAGTAAGTACAGTAGGTACAGACAGATCATAAGATAAAATATTTTCTGTTTGAATGGCTACAACAAAAACCTGTTTCATGCCTTATCTAACATTCATAAATCATTAATTACTTATAAATATAGGCATGGGCAACAACCGTGCATCATCTTTTAAATACGTGTTACCCACATGTTTCCAACGTCCACACATAATACCTAAGTCAGTCATCCAAGAAAAGCGTGCCACATTTTGGAGTATAGTTCATGACAGGCTTGGTAACAATGAGCCGTTCAGCAAGATGGTGGTACATTTATGTCCTACCTCACCACTTCAGTTCCAGTTAAAAAGTACTAGTTTTCGTCATTACAGCGCTAGGCACTAGTTGTCTGGCATCTGTGCTGAACTGGGCCTATTTGCACACATTCCTGCTTTTTTTCTTACAACGAAAGACACTTTTGTATTTTATTATTCTGATTAATATGTTGTTGTGTGCTTTTATGCTTTTAATGTGTGCTGAATAAATGTATTTTCTTTCTTTTTTTTCAAAATGTATCGCAACTCGTGGATGCAACTAGCATCAGGATCAATCTAAAGCCTACGTGGATCATTGACTTGATAGAAGAAGCCAGTAGTAAGACAATCTTTACTGGTAAGCTGTTGAAATCAGTCGCGTGGAATCATATTTTTGTGATACAAATACAATTTCTCATCTTGCCTCATGTATTTGAGACTATTCAGATAAGTATGCACAGTAAATTTTGCTCTTATGCTATTATCAATATTTTCTTTCTTTTCAGGAAGCGTCATACTGGCCTTATATTTGAAATCGTTCATCGTAAACCCAGTCTCCAGTCTAGCATTACATTTGTAGAACCTTGTACGGGATATAATACACCCGAGCCTAATATTAGTTCTCAATAACAATGATTTACAAGCAACAATGAAGGCATCATCTGAACAGCACGTGCCGACTGATTGGCTCGTTCAATACAAATGATGATAGTTCAGTAATATCAGCAGATTCCACGCGAACGTCTAGCTAGAATAACTAGGTACTGATTGTTTTCAATCATTCGTTCGGGATAATACTTCCTTATTTCTACAGAATCTTGAATAAGGATGACTGATGCTATCAAAGAAAATTTGTGAGTTATTTAGAATCATGTGGGGACAATTTGGTCTTCAAACAATGGCTTATTAAAATGACGTTTATTATTGCAGTCAATAGCAGTCAGCAGGATTATGAGGAGGGAAGAAGCACGCGTAACTAACAGTGATAAATATAAATATGGACAGGAAGGATGAGGAAGACCAAGAAAAGATGAATGGATGGTGTGAGGGTAGATACGAAGAAAAAAGGGGTGAATGACAGGGGGGGGATAATGGAAGAAAAAACTTGCTGTGGAGGCCCTAAGTAACAAGGGACAAGGTCAGGATGATGATGAGCAGGCAACAGGACTCTTGATCTAAGACTTCAGTCTATAGTCCAACTAACGTCACCCATGAGTTGACAGAGGAAGGTCTAACTCCGCTAAGCATCAGCAAGTCGGTACTACACACACATGTCAGTTTTCACCTAAACAGAAGTTGTCTTTAGGTTCCTATATTATATTTCATAACAGCTAATGAAATAATGCATCCAGAAAACCACTCGGACCCTACACCACAATAAATCGTAATAAATGAGTTGAGGCCGCCCACGCACCACCTAATAAAACAAAGGCATCTGCTATTTTTAGTACGCTAGGTTCAATATTACTAACCGTAAGCACACCATTTGGTAAGTGCATTGTTTACTTAAACGCAAAACAGTTCCTGTGTAACGTATTTTCTTTATTTCTTTCTTTACTCATGGTAGCCTAATACTCACTATCACGTGACAGGAGATATGTGACAAAACCATGTCGCGTCCCATGAAATTTGACGAATACCATGACATAATTATGTCGCCACCCTGTAGCCTGTGGTTAAGGCCTACTCAATCGTTAGATCCATTTACCGAAGTTCATAAGAACACCATATTCAGTTGTTTCGGACAAACGAAATAAACTAAAATGATCGGAATTTCCGGGCATATGGCACGTGTACGAGAAGTCAATGATATCAAAGTGGCGCCCATGTCAACACGTAAAATGCATTTAATGTCTAAAATATAGTCCATCGGAATAAAGCCCTTAATGCTGGAACCTATCTTGAAATGGCGTTTTAGTAAACCATAACCTTCATATCACAATTCCTACTAACCTATATTTCATAAATCATATCATATAATACATAATACGCGCTCCATGGTGCGCTAGCGCACTGCACAGCCACGTGACGGTGACGTCATCAGAGTAGTTGCCAAGTGCACATTATACGGAACTTATCTATTCGTGCAACTTATCGCTATGAGACGCGTTTTCAGCTTCTACATTGTGGGTCCCGTGATCAAGCGGGACATAATTTCATAACAGACTGTAAATTTCCATTATGAAAGATATCTAGGTGGATCTCAACCAGCTCAAGGAAAGGCAAAATCATTATGACTGCTCCAAAAAGAAGACAGAAGTGTGAGTCCCGTACAGTAGACAACTTTGAACTTGAGCTGGCCTAGCGTAGAACAGTTTCAATAGAATGCGAGGGCAGTCTATACTTACTGGTTTCGTTATTATCACTGACGCGCGGCCTACTGTGCAACGCATACCCCTTCGGAACTGATTTGTGAGCGTCACCACCGTCATTTCGTAGTAATTTTATTATCTAGTTTTATCTTGTTTTATAACGCGTCGTCGCGGTTATAAGGACAAAATAGTGGTTACATTTCAAATCTACGCACGCACACAGTCGCAGACGTATAAGGGTCTAGCGTAGTAGCTACTTCGTCCATTTTGTTTTTTTTTTTACTGTACAGCGGAAGTGACTGTAATTTACATAGTTTTAATTATTTTTGGGATAAAAAATTACCTATATTAAAAATGACAAAATTCGAGTCAGTAAACGATTCTGAACAAACTACTTTCAGAATGTGCATTAATTCTGTTACATACTGTATGCATTAGTGCATTGCAAGCATTTAGTTTTCCCTTAGCTGTTACAGGAGACTGACTTTGACTTATTTTTACCCTAGGATCTACAGTAATTGTATCCAAACGTTTGACACTATACATGAGGTCCAAAGTACAACGTACTTTGTAAATAAAGCCGTTTGTTCTTTTATCACTCCAATCGAGCATGCATACTTATTGCACATTAATCTGATAACAAAGGTTACTTTTTGAATCCAGTTGATAATTACGTAAAAATTATATTCACGCCTTTATGAATTTGACACGCATTCGATTTGTTCACATTAATACCCCAGTGTTATTTTTAAATGCTTTTAGACTTTAGACCAGATTTAACGGGGAGGGGCTAAGGTAGCCCGCAAAATTCAAGTTTTCTTACGTTTTTTTGCAATTTGCAGGTGTGTCAGGTTGTATTTTGATCAAAATATGGTTCGCGCCAACGGCAAATATGTATTTATTGACAGACTAGTCATTAGAATCATCAATACACCTCTCTTAGTTAGAATTGATCTCAAATATCCTGATTTATTAAAATAGTCATTCAGTAGGGTAATTTGATTTTATTGACCATTGTAATCACTCCCTTTAAAAAAAAACAGTACAGAGAGTGGTGAATATTTAGAGATCGGGGTTCCCTCAAGTATGTACATTTGGGCCGCGTATTTGGTCACAAAGTCCTACGGTGGCAATGGAAATTACCCTAATTTTCAACAGTTTCCAATTATCATCTGCCTAACCTTTTCCAGTTTTCTCAACTTTTTTGGATTGATTTTTGGGTTGAGTTTCCCAAATTTGTTGAAACTATGTCGATGAACAATTTCAATGATGAAATTACAGATTTATGATAGGATGAATCTTAGAATGACGAATCGGACTGCGGTATAGAGGATGAAGCAAATAGGTATTCGCAGGGATACAATATGTTTGATGAATGTTTTGTAGTGCCATTACTATGTATTGTACAACACCATAACAAAGAGAACTCTAGAGCGGAGTCATGTGTGAGAAGCGTTTATTTATACATAATTATGTACAGAAGTGTTTAAAGTGCATGAAACAATACTTACAAATTTTCCATTGCTCCTTAATCCAATTTTGCCATGGTTTACTGCTAACGACACTGCATTCTTTAAGGCACTCATTTTACCTGCAAATAAAATAAACATTTTCAATATAAAAGTCAGGACAACGATGGGAATGAAAGGAATCTGTAGAACATTTCAAATAGGGGCACACATTCACCTTTTTTTTTAAATATCACGGTGAAGCAAAAACAACAAATAAGTTGGTTTTCAGATATTTTTAAAGATGTTAAAGTGTATCTGAAGTGTTCTTCCAAAGATGCACGTTGACTAGATAAGCGTCCGTTTGACTGACAAATAAAATCCCTCTCGTGACTATAATTTATAACAATTTTGAATAATCGACCATTTACTGTATATCTGATGGTATTTTTTCCAGAAGGTCTTATAATCGCAATGACATTAGCTACATGCAATAGTAAACATAAGCAAATATTCAATACATTAATCAGGTCAAGTAGCAAATAGGGCTCCAACTTAGACTACGGATCTAGCAGTTTAAATAATCTTAGGGCTCAAAGCATAAATGACAAAAAATATCGCAGTGATAATACAATACTGTTGTAACTCAAAATACGTGAAATTTGAGATAAAATCATATTAAAAAAAATGAAGTGAATAATCATTTTTTCGTCGATTCTGAAAAAAAGTCATATTTTGAGTTACAACAGTATTGTAATATCAGTGCGATATATTTAAGTAACTGTTCTACAAATGATAACATGGCCATGTACGGGAGAGTGTATAAAAATCAAAATTTGCCATTTAGACAATGTAGCAACAAATGAAGACCTTTACATAACATAACATCACGCCTCTATTTCCCGAAAAGTTAGGCAGAGATGCACCCCGTATAGTACACCCACATTTCGCCAGTTATGTTTAAGTCCCATGTAACAGGGGGCGAGCCTATTGCCATCAACCGGACGCAAATCCAGACTCCGGGCTGCTACTGAGAAATTCCAGATGGAAAACACTTTGCCCGACCCGGAAATCAAACCCAGGAACTCATGCTCAGCAGTAGCGCTTGCGACCACTAGAACAACGACGCAGCTCTTTATTTTTAGATGCAGACCTTTCTATCATCAAATATAGCTCTATGACTTTGTCACTAGTACAAATGAGTAGTTGAAACTTTTGTACTATTTGTGACAAATATCGCGTTGAAAACAATGTTCCAGAATTAATAAGAATCTGAGGATTACTCGGCTGCTTTTTCTGTAACTATTCGATGTAACAATCATTTTGATGTTCCTACAAGTGCCCAATGATTGCCTTATTAATTACTAGCTTCTGCCCGCGGCTTCGCCCGCGAGGTTCTCCAAAATTATCCCACGGGAACGTGCTACCGCGAAATCCGTTCAGTGGTTTAGGCGTGAAAAGGTAACATACAGATAGAGTTACTTTCCAATTTATAATATTAGTATGGATACGTAACGTCTACGCTGTTTTTAGACCAGGGTCGCGGGTTCGATGCCCTCTCCGGGCAACTAGATCGAATGCTACTTGACGTCGTTCAGTAGCGCTGAGAAATACGACTGCATTCAACTGCCTACTTACTAAAACGGCTAAAATGTCTGAGTGTCTAACTGACATTTATGATCAACGCACAGCGTAAACTTTTGGCTAGATTAAGCCCTAAACCAAAGGCGCTAGAAACTAGTTTTTTTTTTTCCTTTTATAGCGTAGGCAACAGCTACGAAGGAAAGAGTTTTGGGTGGTTTTGGGTATGTCCTGGTACCTGTCAGTTACCACAAATGGCGCGAAACCGTTGAAGGTGATGCAGTGCCTGCACGAGAGGTGTAGTGTGGTGATGAGCCAGTGTAGTGGTATAATAAGGTTAAATACGGCATCAACAAGATTCTACACAACCCAAAGCGGTTTTTTTTTAAACAAAGGTTCTTAATGAGAAATTACCTATGCGAAACGCAAAAGTGAGGGCCTATGAACACAGCGTCTTATAAACATGCGTTCCAACTTCCAAGCAACGCGTGTCGTCTGCGAGTCGAGTGATAGCAGCGCGTATACGCGAGTTGACGGCGCTTAAAAAATATGCATGTGCATATGCCCCTAACTCCTGTTAGAACAATTATTGAATGAGGCAATCAGCATATCCTCTCCTTGATACCTACTATTACCTACTAACTAACATTGAAACAGAAAACTGATGCAACTATACCGTATTGTTACAGCATAGACGGTTTTTTAGCATTCACTGTTTTGCACTCTTCGTATACATGTGATATTATCAAACCAAGTTTATGTCCAAAGTCCAAGATCTTAGGAAGATTTTATGAGTTGAACAAAGTCCAGCTAGATAAGAAGATTGCTCCTTGAGGAAGATTTGAACTCGAGCGATGGTAAGTAAGTGATACAAGCCCAGGCATAACGTAGCATAATCAGCCTATAATATTTCTACTGCTGGGACACAGGCCTCCCTCCTCTGTGAGAGGAAGTGGGCCGTAAATCCGTAATCCACCACGTATGCCCAGTTCATAGTTGCTGGATAAAATAACGTTTCGACGAAACGATTGATAATCACACGCTCATATATTTTGATTTTAATTTATCGTGGTCCACAGACTCATGCACTTTATCAACTTTGATTGGTAATCAATCACACACTCACATACTTTGGCTTTGAATGATTGTGGACCACACATTCGTACAGTTTACCAACTTCGATTGATAATCAATCATACAATCACACATATTTTGTCTTTAAATGATTGTGGGCCATAGATTCATGCATGTTCTGGGTTTGAATGATGGAAGCCCAGACACTTAGGCAATTTATCAACTTCGATTGATAATCACTTAAAATTCCAACACTATTGGATGCAAATATAAGACAAGCATTTTAACTGCAAGCAATAATGAGGTGTTTGACTGCTATTAATACATACAATTAACATAATTTAACTCATGCAACAGATTCAATTGATGAAAAAATGTTGGCAGTTGTGTTGGGATGTTGGGTTGTTGTTGTTGTTGGTTGTATGTATTATCGGTTTCATAGGATTAGAGGAATATTTTTCATCTATTTTATTTTCAGATTTATTTTATTTTGTAAGTACTACCAAGTTCTTCTTTGTGTCGATGCCACGACAGTTTAATAAATTAAGAAATAAAGGGTAGTAGTAGAAATTTAAGGTAAAAGTTTTTGAGAAAGACACAACATGCATTGTCATTTAATCAAAATAGGTGAGCATTTTATTCCTATTGTAATCACCAATGGTTTCAGTTTGAAACAATAAGTCTTACATGACATTGACTTCTGATCTCAGGTGCAAGTTTTATCACGGATACATAGGTAATCTTGTTTATAAAATGCTAATTAGTCATTAGTTGTTCTATTGTTTAGCTACAGGTTAATTATATTACTGTAGGTTCATTTTTTAAGGCAGCATTTATCTGAATGAAAACCTATCTAGACTAAGGACTGTATTACAGAACCTCTCTCAAACCTCAAGCACTAATTAAGCCATTTGATTGTTTGAAACTAGTTTTAAATTATGCTTCAGTCTTGAGTGAGGTTCTGTATTACGAGCCTAAGAGTTTATTTTAAATTATGAGTGAGAGGTACTTATTTTTAAAAATTAAGAAACTTTCAAAATAAAGAAAGAAAATTATGTATCATGCCTAGACTAATGTTTTGGACATATATGATTATTTTATGACCCCTGTTATGGCTAATAAATCTAATAATAGAGGAAGTTTAAAATTTACAGAATATTGCAATGGCTGGTCACTGACCTAATAAGTTGAGTTTAAATCTCAACTTAAATGTAGTTTTTAAATAACATTTATGTCTGTAACAATCTATAAAATGAGCAAAAATGTTTTAGCTAACCTTAATTCTAGCAGAGACAGTGTAAGAGTGAGTTGCACTACGCTGTTAAAGTTATTTAACAATAACCAATGCCATGTCAGCCAACAAATCTCCAGTCAAGTGACTGGTTGCACCATTATAATTAACAATAGTTAAAATGTCATCACAAATAATGATAATATTAACCGCTTAACATCAAGCGGTTAAGGGCCATAGTTACGGTTTGTGTCATCATTTTCTTGCAGTGTGGCATTGAATTCCTTTTCATTGTTGTAAGAATAAGAATAATTTATTTGTAAAACAAACAAAGATCTTAAATGTTGTCCCATGCTTGATTTTTCGTTTGGACACATGTCTTTCTTTTTGCACATCAAAAATGTGCTGTTCTGCAAGGATTTGTTATCTAGTAACTTCTACCTTTCTAAAAATAAAAATTCTTTCTCTGAAAATATTATGTCAGTTATCGTATTAATAAACAAATAATAATCAGAATATGGATAGATTACAAAAGGGAACAAAATTAGACCTTATTTTGTTGCATGGAATTTTATGGCTGTTTTTACTAATTTGAGGTCGCTGATTTCAAATCTACCCTCAATTTATCTCGAACAGCTCTATTTTTTTGAGATACAGCTATTGGCCATATTTTTGTACTAGTAACACTTAACTTTCATAAAACAGCTGTATTAAAAAAAAGACATTTTTTTACAATGTTCAACACAAGTGCCTGGATAGCATAATACTGCCACTGTTGCATATCTAACTAGGGTTCATGAAACAATTTGTCAAAGCAAGGGATAGTGATTATTTTAAATACATCTGTAAACAGTTCCATAATTTGAGTACAGAGAAACTTAAAGCCAGAATTTTTGATGGTCCACAAATAAGAAGGATGATTAAAAATTAAAACTTTAATAGTTATATGACTGATATTGAAAAAAAAGCCTGGAATTAATTCATTTGGATTGCACAAAATTTTCTGAGAAACAAAAAGGACGAAAGCTATGCAGAGCACATTGAAGAGATGTTGTCTCACTGCCAGCTACTTGGTTGTAATATGAGCATCAAGGTACACTACTTCCACAACCATTTGGACCGCTTCCCTGAAAATCTTGGTGATCTGAATGAAGAACTAGGGGAATGGTTCCATCAAGATGTTTGGGCTATGGAGGAGCAGTACTTGGGTCACTGGAGTGCCCACATGATGCTAGACTTCTGTTGGAGCATTAAAAACAGCCCTTGTTAAGCAAGGAAATGTTATAAAAGATTATTTTTTTTGATAAGTGGTTGTTTTTCTAATCTCAAAAACTAAGGCTGATACAATTACACTGGTGGAACAGTAGGTAGTTTAATTATATGGTCATTGCTATTGTTACTGTTAAAATTAACATTAACGGAAACTATAATGTAGTTCTTGGTGCAGCCCACCCTTTAAAAAGCAATTTTATTTGTACAGTTTGTTCTAAGAACCAGAAATTTTAAAAATGCTATATATTTATCATAGGGCCAGCAGCAAGGCTTTTGTATTATCCTTGTTAATCTTGCTATACTCAAGTGTTCCCTGATTTAATATTTATTTTCTAAGTTTAAATAACATCAATTTCAGTTATATAATTCATTTAAATGATGTAGGTACTTAAGAAAATGCCAGCCAGTAGCAACACTAGCAACATTGTAGAGAAATAGTGATGCCAAACATGTAACTATCTAGTGTTTATTATTAGTTTCAAGGTTATCATTAATTTACCTTAATAGAGATCATGTATCCAGATAGCAGCTATCTATATGGAGAGTATTTGTTTATTTCCGCTGAGCATAACTCATTATTTTGAGTACCTAGATTGATGACGTTCAATTTTTTTTTTAGCAATAGCTTTGGGGATTTAAGAAATACATTATTATATTATTTTGTAAAATAAAATAATAATTTATTGTTGGAACTGTTTGCCTACCAGTTGTCGTAAATTATGTTATTTTACAAAACAATTAAATACCTAAATAAACTATATAATTTGAATAGGTTTTTATTTATAAAATATATGTCTAGAGGACCTATCGGTGCCACATTAGCTATAATTTCCATTCGGCAAGTTCTAAAGTGCACTTAGATAATTCCGCATCTATAAACGGCGAACAGTTACATTAATTGAATAAGTAAATATACACAACTTACCGTTTTAAACTTAAAAGTTGGACACGTTAAAAATCAGATTACTGTAACAGATTGAAACTTAGGGGAAACTAGTCGACACAACCGAGGTATCACTACAAAAACTAAAATTTATTTTAGTAATTATCAAACACGCACTCACTGCGTGATTTGACGCCACAGACTACTTAAAGAACTATTTGACGCATAGATTCACAGAATAAAGATACTCATATGGAGCACAGATTACTAATAATGTTTATCAGATGATTTGACGAGTATTTGATTAGGTGCAGATGCCACAAAAATAATTACAAACTCTACATTTATTAATATAACCCAACTAAACGCGCAAGTGGGGTTAAGGATGTTATATTTCAAAACTAACACAAAATTGTACTGCATTTCCTTGATTTACGTTCTTTCCAACTGCTTTGGAACATTTAAAAAAAAAACTAAGAATTTCTGAACGATTTTCCAAACGATTATGTCAAAATCACATGGCGTTGTTGTCATTCCGCGACGCGTGTGAAGTGCAGTACTGCAATGGGGTTATTTACATGATAAAATAATTATATCGCATTTTAAATAAAAGAAGACACAAGAACAAAGTAGCCCGAAATGAATGAAAATGATGGAAAAGAGTTTGCAGAACTTGGTGTTAAGACCTGGCTTATCAAGCAGTTATTTAGTCTCGGTATGTCTCTGTATTTTCTTAATAGCTTCAGTTTGCGACTTCGTCCGCGTGAACTTCTTGTTTCCCCGACCCACCCAGTCGCATCGTATCATCGGCCCGCGCTGTCACTTCGTGGTCAGGGTCATAACGTGATATTAAATAGCTTATAGCCTTCCTCAATAATTGGGCTATCATGTGCAAAAAGACTTTTTCAAATCTGACCAGTACTTCTACTGATTACCCCTTACAAACTTACAAACAAAAAAATTTTACCTCTTTATAATATTAGTATAAATTTATCAAAACAGTCTTATTACCACATTTTTAGATGCAAATCCTTGACTGTATTGGTATCACCAATTCCCCGCAGCTCATCTTTATTAAACGTCTCTCATTCTCCTATTCAATGCTGTTTACAACTGTGCTCATACATTGTTTTGTTAGAGAAATTTAAGAAACAACAGTGTCAACCCACGGCCGTGTGTTATATAATCAGGTTACTTGGTGTGAGGGTAATCTTTGAGGTAGATGTAGAATAAAAGATCTATCAAAAAAAAAGTTGGGTCAGGTTGCAGTTTTGAAAATGTAGTGAACATTCAATTTTTTTCAGGTATTAGAAGTCCAACACCTATTCAAAAAGGTTGTATATCCCGCATAATAGCTGGTGAAGACTGTATCGGAGCAGCTAAGACAGGTTCAGGCAAAACATTTGCATTTGCACTCCCTATACTACAACATTTGGCTGAGGACCCCTATGGAATCTTTGCTTTAGTGCTAACTCCAACACATGAGTTGGCTTATCAGGTAAATAAAAAAATTGCATAATAGCAGCATTGTACATGTGATAGAAGTGAAACTTCTTAAAGAATAAGAGAGATTTAGTGTGAGAGACAGAGGGAGTTATATAGTTCTTCTTTCTCATGTAACGAAATGTGCCTAAACATGACGCATCCTTGAAATTTTACTCTCGATTCTTATTCAATTATCAAATCGCCGCATAAGGAGTTTCACTTCAAAATTTTTTTTTATAAAAGGTCCGTTCCAAGTGGCGATGCTTGGGGGAGGCCAGCAGTCGATGTCTTTCGGCTGAAATGATGATGACAATGAAGTAATGTGTAATGATCCACCATATACATACATAAACTCACAGCTTCTTCCCATGAGGGTAGGCAGAAACTACAGAACGCCACCAGCTACAATCCTTACACTCTCATACACGCACACCAGTTGCTATACCTTATACTTTTACCTTATGCTTATACTTTTCCAGTTTTAGGTGACCTCACATTGTATAGACTTTTTGTACAATGAGAAGATAGTTTATATGGAAATGTATAGATTGATATGTAGTTGTGCATAGCATGCAGCTGTAGTCTGTAATAAGTATCAGGCATTTGATTAACTTTTGTAGGTACATTGAATGATTGAAGAAGTTTTTAAGGTTGCTGAACGTATTTTACTGTAATAATCATCATCGAATTATGATTTAAATGAAAGGCTCGCACACACAGAAACCCTGAGAGGTTTCGTTGTGTGGCTTATACCAAATTGTAAAATAACCAAAGGGTTTTGGATCTTCCAAAGGTTGTGTTTATAAGATCGCTTTTAGTGATAAGATCGCCCATTGTGTCACCCTATGTAAAATTTCTACATTTATATCTGTAATATACAACAAATTACATAACAAAGAGTTGTTATGTGTTGTACTTAAATTAAAGGACATTGAGCATTTTGGTCCTTATGACCAATGGGCTCAAACCGTACATCGATGGATAGGTCTTTTCAAGAGGAAAAAAGTTATTATTGGGGTACATTTGAACTTGTTGTCCGATTCGACATATCGGCTTATAAAATATGTGTTTTCAGTATCTCGGATAGTGCGCAAAAAATCAATAAAATACGTATTGTGTAGTGATTACTAAGCTGGAATGAGTATATGAACTCATTCCACATCGGCAAAAACTGCATAAACATATTATTTATATAGGTACGTACATAGTTTTTTTTTTAATATGAATTATTATTTAGGTAAAAAGGCATTCATATAGATTTAGGCTTACAAGTTATTATTACCAAGCAAGTATTAACAATAGCCTTATTCTGCGAATAGGTCCGGTCGGTCATTGGAGACGCAAAACACAGCTATCCCCCTCCATCCCCCGCCCGCTACCTGGCAGCGGCCGGGGCCGGCGCACGCGCCGCCATTTTAGTTGTTTATGTGTGTGACTAGTGTGACTACGTATTCGTCTCTCATCACGTTTACAACGATTTTGACCCCTGCATTCTTTTGAACTCTGTTTTCTGCATGTTACGTTGACCCTGGCTTGAACTATTACTACCGAAGTGCTTTACGGTTGGACTATTTAACATAATGGAATCCTTCCGTTCTTGTGTGATGTGCCGAAGAGGACTACATCGAGGCAGATATCAAGAACATATTTTATCTGAAAATCTGCCGACAACGCGTCCAGAATTAGCAGCATTCATACAAGAAAATGCTGTTTTGGAGGTTAGTACCTAAATAGTATTACTTAAACTTCTGGACAAATGGATTAGACGATTGTTATATCTCAGTTAAGTCTGCTAATCCATTTTTCTTGAACTATACACACGTTCAATAACAAATAATGAATCCCTTTATGTTGCACCTGCCATGTTTTGTCTCTATATTAAGTCCACCTTTGTACGGTATTTTTTGTACTTGTACATAAAGTTTTAATAAATAAATAAATAAGAAGGTACACACGGCTACACGGCTATACATTTCCAGTTTACGCTGATCTCACACTGTACGGAAATCCTATACAATGTGAGATCAGCTTATATTGGAAATGTATAGCTTGATGTGTAGCCGTGTGTACCTATAGTGACTTGTATACAGGTTTAAACAGGTAAGTAAAAGCTTTTCGTTAGTGGTTCCTATTTGAGCGACCTTACTCTTTCAAAGGGATTTATAAACTAAAAGGCTTACTCAATATTATTTGTTTCAGGTAGTGTTCGATGGTAGACGGAAGGTGTGCCATCGTTGCTGGCAAAGGGCCGAAAATGCGACTCGGCATCAACCTGAACTGCCACCACAACAGCAACCGCAACAAAATGATGTGCTTCATGTACCGGACTACAAGAGAGCGCCAAACACAGCAACGCATTGTGTCTTTCGAGGCTGTCATAATACAACTCGCCATCGAATCCCGGAAGTTGTAAAAGTTCATGTTTTAATGGAACATAAACTGTATATTCCCGAGAGCGCTAGAGTATGTCACGAACATCTGCACGGAAATAATTGGGACGATTTACCTGATTTTTGTAACATCTCTCATGACTTTACGGCCGCGCATTTCAGTGATGTTTGTGATATACTTAGGAATGCTTTCAAAAATGGACGTCGATTGAGATTTGATGAATTGCAAGGTATGAACGAGGAAGAAATGCATTTTTGGACTGGACGTACCCATGAACAGTTCAATACTATGCTATCACAGACGCCTTCATTAAGTCAAAGGTGTGCAGATCCTAGAACGGCTTTGGGTATTCTTATCACTAAACTACGAACAGGCGAACCCGACGAGAGACTTGCAACGTTGTTTTCTATGTCGCGAAGAAAACTTGAACGCATTTTGGCCATCGCTCGAGAGTGTCTCAGCAACGATTATGTGGTACATCATTTGGGATTTCAACATTTAAACAGAAACGACATTTTGAATAGAAACCTCAGGATCCCAAAACATCTTTTCGGAAATGAGGAAAATACAAGAGCTATAATTATTTGTGATGGAACGTATATTTATATCCATAAAAGCAGCAATTTTCTTTTTCAAAGGCTATCTTATAGCTTACACAAATACCAAAACCTTTTAAAGCCATTTCTGCTTGTAACATCGGATGGTTACATAATTGATGTGATAGGACCATTTGCAGCCACAAAAACAGATGCTGAAATAATGAGCGAAATCATGAATAACGATCAACACCCACTTCACACATTACTGCAGCCGAATGATGTTTTTATTTTAGACCGCGGCTTCCGTGATAGTTTGAGTCACATCGAAGGTCGTGGATATGTCCATCACGTTCCACCGACGAAAAACCGAGAAGATACGCAGCTCACCACCGATCAAGCAAACGATTCAAGACTAGTAACAATATGTCGTTGGGTAGTGGAGGTGGTAAATGGGCGATTTAAGGTCGAATTCAAACTATTCAGACAAAAATATTTTAATAATGCACTGCTTCACATGTTCTGTGACTTGAAAATAGCAGCTGCCATAACAAACCACTTCCACATCCCAATCACCGACAGTCAACATTCAGAAGGTTTTATTGAACGAATAACACAAAAAATGCACACACCAAACATTTTATATAACTACGTAGAAGCTAAACGACTAAATCACAGAAGAGCTGATTTCCAAAGAATGGAAGCCAATGATGTCGAAGGATTTCCTCGATTAAGCGAAGAAGATGTCATATTACTGTCCTTGGGAACTTATCAGCTCAAACTTGCAAAATCGTATTGCAGCGAGCACTTACATAATGGACTCTACACTATCGAAACATATAGGGAAGATGCCTTACATGACATACAACAATATGGCATACAAGAAAATACGTGGCTTTTGCGAGGTCGCATTCAGTCTCGACACGTTAGGTCAAAGCAATACTTTTGCTATGTATTAATAAACTCAAATAATAATACAATTATTCAACATTATTGTACATGCTTGACAGGTCGGCGCACTGTGGGCTCCTGTGCTCATATTATTTCAATAATATGGTACCTAGGATATGCTAGACATCAAGGTTTCACGGAACCCGCAATTTTTTTGAACAATGTAATTATTGACGATGCTTAGTTATTTAAGTAGGTACCTATTATTGTAATGAAGTAGGTATGTGTTATGTAAAATAAAAATATACTAAAATGAAAGAGCTGTTTTATTTTAACCAAAAAACTTTTTGACAAAAAAAACAACCGACTTCCAAAAAAAAACACTAAAAGACGTGAAAAATAACTTTAATTTCGGAAGTCGGTGCCTTTGGTTTTGTATTTTCGTGTTTGGCCACCGACTTCCGAAATTAAAGTTATTTTTCACGTCTTTTAGTGTTTTTTTTTGGAAGTCGGTTGTTTTTTTTGTCAAAAAGTTTTTATTTTTCACTTTTTAGTGGGTTAGATAATAATGTATCGCAGTTACAATGGCCTAATGTCAACTGCTCATCACCTTTTACAAAATATTTCGTTTCCCGATGCAAGGAATTGAGGAGTTTATTGTTGAGGATTTCTCTTGGTAAAAACCAGAAGAACTGGAGCTGATGGTCAAGCCACCATCAGCTCCATTTCACCGTATGCATTGTGACAAGCATAAATTGCTTAGCAACCAACGAAAGAGCATTGCTAGAGATGACGCGATTACGCAACTTAAATTCAGTCTCAAATTGACGAATCAGCATGACTAGTAGGTGGTGGTTGCCCTATGAAAAACTTCAATCTTAATTGGGTATTAGTTTTGTACGACCTGAATATTTTGGAATATTGAACCGTATGAAGTAAGCCCAACAAAAGGTAACTGCTGTAAATCGTTGAGGAATTCCCTCGACTGTCTATGGTCTCCATCATCAGACCTGTAATGTCACTTATAACCCATATGGGTGCAAAGTTCTCATCAATATAAATGAATTAAGTCGAATCACAAGGTAGCTACTGTAAACCGTTGAGGAGTTCCCTTAACTGTCCTTCGTCTTCATCATCAGACCCCTAATGACAGTCACAACCCATCTAGGTGTAAAGTTCTCATCAATACAAATCAATCAAGCCCAAACACAAGGTAACTGCTGTAAAGTGTTGAGGAATTCCTTCAACTGTCTATGGTCTCCATCATCAGACCTGTAATAGCACTTATAACCCATATGGGTGCAAAGTTCTCATCAATATAAATGAATTAAGTCGAATCACAAGGTAGCTACTGTAAACCGTTGAGGAGTTCCCTTAACTGTCCTTCGTCTTCATCATCAGACCCCTAATGACAGTCACAACCCTTCAGGTGTAAAGTTCTCATAAATACAAATTAATCAAGCCCAAACACAAGGTACCTGCTGTAAATCATTGAGGAATTCCCTCGACTGTCTTCCGGCTCCATCATCAGATCGATTCCAGACCTTCATTAAATTGTAGTTCTTCAAAATACTTAATGAAAAAATTAACAAACGCACTAGGCGCTCCTACGATTTTCGAAGGTTCCCCTCGATTTCTCGGGGATTCCATCATCAGATCCTGGTTTCCTTATCATGGGACCACCCTTGACGTATGTCCTTTCTAACAAAAAAAGAATCATCCAAATCGGTTCACCCAGGAAAGAGTTCTGAGCTAACACACATAAAAAAAAAAAAATAAAAAAAAAAAAAAAAAATAAAAAAAAAAAAAAAAAAACATACAGGCGAATTGAGAACCTCCTCCTTTTTTTGAAGTCGGTTAAAAATGTAATGAAAGTAGAATTGATGGTGAAAGAGTTGAGCAAGTGGTTTGTATGTAGTGCTGTGTTGGTTCCTACGTTGACTTATGGGAGTGAAAGTTGGGTATAAGTTGGGTATAGGATCCATAGTCTCTGCCTACCCCTCTGAGAGACAGGCGTGATGTATTTATGTATGTATAGAATATAAATGTAAAGAAACTAATTAAAATCAAGTACTTACTTATTTTCCACTTTCGAGCAAAAAATAAATAAATCCTAACACATTACGGTAAATCCCAATACATTAAAGCTCACGGTCGCCATCTTTTTTTAAAATATTTTATGAACACTATAACACTGGAGAGATGTATACCTTTCATTTAAGATTAAATCATTAGAATCGGTTCGGCCGTTTGAAAAATATTTCAAAAATACTTAGAGATTTAATCAAAAATTGATTTAATATTCAATGTACGCGAACTCCGATCGGACAACATATCAGAACAAGCGCCATATCTATTCGTGCTCTATGAGAATATACCCTTCTAATGATATACTATTTATATTTATTGGGTCCAGGACCAGAGTCCATACATTTGTGCCCAAGGTCTTTTGTTGGTCAATATTTCTATTTTTGTTTATCGGGTGTAAACACTTAACGAAGCCGAAAGTAACTTGTACTCCCCGTCATTGTAATCATTTTTTTTGTATTGGACCATATCTGGGAACCTTCTGGTTACGGAAATATTTAAGGTCAAAATTCCAACTTTTACTGACGTTTTTTAATAAACCAAGTTTAAATACCCCAACAACCCCTGTACCGTTGCATGCACCCATAAGCACAATGTATTGCGTGCGTTACGTTGCGCACTACCGTAAACAGCGATTTTTCACACCGAAAATAAAATTCGCTTTGCAACAATTATTTTTATGCTAAGTTACTTAATTTGATGTACAGAATAGTTGACGGCTATGTGATGGGTCTTTTTACACCCTGTATAATCTGTTAGTACTCAACTTCTTTACTTAATTAATTTTTCAGATAGCAGACCAGTTCAGCATCCTAGGCCAACCACTTAAGCTTAGAGTATGTATTGTGACCGGAGGATCGGATCAATTGGAAGAATCTCTGAAGCTTGCCAAACGTCCCCATATAGTTGTGGCCATGCCGGGACGTTTAGCGGACCATATTACGGGATGTGACACTTTTAATTTGAAGAAGATCAAGTATTTGGTGCTGGATGAGGCTGACAGGTAATAATAATGGTCATTGTACCTATAGTGCAATTTCATAAAATAAATATTACACATCCTAGACTAGGATTCCCGTATAAAACCGATTTTATGCTTATGTGCCATGGTTAACCAAAATTACCAATTTTAATAGTTTTACCAATGTTACCAATCTAAATGGTAGAACCAAAATTACCAATTTAAATGGTAGAACCAAAATTACCAATTTAAATGGTAATACCCAAAATTACTAATCTATATGAATGTAATTTTGAGATATAACTCAAAATTACATTCATACCTAATAGTAAGATTGACTACCAGTCTCTGTAAAGTTTTTTTTTTTTTTATTCACATGGTGGACGTGCAGTATCACCAACACAGCATACTCACAAACATAATTAATTTCAGACTGTTCAGTGAATCATTTCAAGATAACTTGGAGACCATATTCAATGCATTACCAGCTCAGAGACAGAACCTACTATTCTCAGCTACAATCACAGAAGATGTCAAGGAATCCAAACTGCTCTCACTTAATAAAGATGTAAGTTTATTTTCTTTTTAATAGTTCACTATAGATTAGGAAAAGTAATTCTATTTTTCATAACAACTGCCGAGAGATCACTAGAAGTCAGAAGCACCAACTCAACTTTTGCTTAGTACGAATCTGTACTTTGCAACAGATAGCAAAAGTTACAAGAGATCTCAACTAATTCCCGGCTTTCAAACCAGCTTTGACGTCGCGCAGGCGCTACGTAAAGGTATTCTCTGCGCTAGCGTTCGTTTAGAAGCGGTTTTATAAAAAATATGTTGTGTCGACTTGACGTTAACGGCCGCCCAAGTTGCGTATACGTTTGACAAACACCGTCGCTGGTCTAACGCCAAATCTGAAGGTATCCTTACTTTTATAAGCATTTCTTAGAACTATACTGATGATCAATGTATTGTTTCAACTCTTCCAGAAACTAGTAACATGGGCAGAGACAGATACCCAGCTGACAGTGACCACTCTAGACCAGCGATACGTGGTGTGTCCCGCGTATGCCCGCGACGTGTACCTGGTGCAGACGTTACGGAAGTACCGCGAGACCAAACCGAGCAGTCATATCATTGTGTTTACTGATACTAAGAAGTAAGTGTTATCTCTATTACTTCATTAGTAGTTGTACTGTATTAGTAGGTACAGGTACACAAGCCGACATATAAATAAATACACACATTTTATATCCTTAGTTTGAAATAATTGAATAGGTAAAATTACCGCCGCCTATTGATACCAGCAACGTAAGGGCGTTTGCCGATGTTTTGCCAACATCAGATTAAAAAGTCCAAAGGAAATTCGCAATGAATATACTGTGATGTCAAATGTAGTACGACACTAGGATCAAGACAAATATTCACATAATCAACAAGCTCTACATTTTTTCCTATATTTCTTTCAGAGAATGCCAAGTCCTATCAATGATGCTGAATGCTATATCCATGGACAACGTTTGCCTCCACGGCTTCATGAGACAAAAGGAACGAGTGTCCGCTCTCACACAGTTCCGAAGTAACCTCAAATGCACGCTGGTAGCTACCAATGTCGCTGCGAGGGGCTTGGATATACCTACAGTGGATTTAGTGGTCAATCACAAGCTGCCTTTGGAACCCAAGGAGTATATTCACAGGTAGATTTTAAGAATATTGATCAAGAACTTTTTTTTATTGTCTACATAGGAGCCATATCTGACTGGGACCCCATGGCGATGTATATAGTCCTCCAAACCGTATTTTGGTCATGGCGGCAAATCTCAACGGAAACTAGAATTCTGCGTGGGATATATTAGGTTGGGGAAAAAGTCTTTTCGCATTATAGTATGTATGAACTTGTAATAAAATCTCTTTGGCTATACTATTTGTATCTGGCTGGTTTTGGTATCATTGAAAGTTTAAATTTTAAAGAACATAATTCCAAATTCAAATTAGGAAAATGTGTGATTTTCATTTGTTTTTCGTACTGTCAAGATGAGTGAATCTAATGAAGAAATTCGATACATTTTAAAATTTTACTACAAAAAAGGTAAAAATGCAACGAAAGCCGCGAAAAAAATTTGCGATGTTTATGGACCTAGTGCAGGGTCTGTGAGAGTAGCACAAATTTGGTTTAAGCGTTTCCAATCCGGAAATTTTGATGTCAAAGATGCACGTCGCTCTGGTCGCCCTATTACGGATAAAATGGATGCCATTTTTGAAAAAGTGGAGCAAGATCGGCATATCAGTAGTTACGACGTAGCTGAAGAACTGGGAATTGACCACAAAACAGTTTCACGGCTCACCCGGCCTCCGATTGTTTACGCCGTTACCCATACATTTTGTGAGCGCCACAATCTGGCTGCGCCGCCATGGCGTCCCGGTGAGGTATAGCTCTAAGAGGCGATGCGTTATTTATCACGGAAATATCTCATCGGCGCCCATACCATTCAAAAAAGAACACAGCGTTAATCCATGCGCACATAACAGCCGCAATGGGCCGCAGCGCAACGCATTTTCATACAAGAAAATGCTGTATGGCCCGCCGGTAGTGTGTGATTGGTTCATAGAAAAAGTATGAAAGTGATGATGATGAAGGATTTTTCCAATGTGTTGAGATGCGGCTCGGCCTGCCTTAATCTGCGCTAGCCTTTACTGGTAGAAGTTATTCCTCCTTGTTAATTTGTGTGAGTGGTCGCAGTCCCCAGACCGTCCGAACAAAACAATATTTAATTAGGATCTTTTTATTAATTATCTCCAACAAAATATATACATGACACAAATCGAGGACAACATCGGGCATTAAGTAGGTGTACTCTTATTACTTACTTATCTTTGCATTGTATAAATTCAATGTTTTAGTATTGTATAATTGCAGAGCACAGGTGTGAGTACTATGCACCTACTATAAAGCTACCATTTAATAGGTTTTTCTTTCATTGACTTGAATGTGCCCTGGCGGCTGAGAGTTTGTCATGCTCACTCTAATGTCTCGCTGGTGGTGGCGTGTGTGTTGGATCATTAAGTTCCCTTCAAAATGGTTGAGCTGAATGGTGCTGATCTATGCGTCATGTTCGTGAACGGGCGCCGTCAGTGGGGACTGGTCATTTCTTGGCTGCCACGGCTTATTTTAATTTAATTTAATATTTGAATTGCTTTTGTCTTTTTATTACGGACGCTTTTAACGTTCTGCATCGTTCTCACATGCATAATTTCAACATGAACGATGTAATCAATATTTTGTAACCATTTTTTGATTTAAAAGAGTGTCCATGGAGTTTCTTGCCCGTTCTTCTCCATAGGTACCTACTACGCTTTGGAATGGGTAACTAGCTTCATCTTTCTGACTGACCGACCCCTTGACAATTCAAAAGTGCCTGTAATTGGTTTATTTGAAATAAATGCTTTGAGTTTGAGTTTGAGTTTGAGTTTGACTCCTTCACTTATAGGAGACCTCAGCATGCACAATAAAGAACCCAAAGACATCATCATCATAAACATTATTCAGTTTCCTATTCGGAATTACTCAGTGGTATAGGCCCGCCCCCTATTACATGGGTCATAATCATAATTTGTAAAATATGGGTGTACTAAACACTCTGCCCACACCTTCGTGACTTACTTACTGGTCACAAGTATGTAGCTCATCTATAGGAATTTGAAACAAAAACTTATCCTGAACCTTGTCGATAATTAGTTAGTTATCGAATCCTTTTATCAAAATAAATAATAATAGTAATGAATTTATTGAACCAGTGTTTCAATTTATATCCTTACTTAATGTCGGTCGTTAATAGCCTGACCGCTTAACTGAGACCCGCGGTGCGGGAAGGTTATGGTGACGCGCCGCGGGAGCTCACTGATAGGTCAACTTGTGACAACTATCACCTCTCTAGTAAGTAAGTAAGTTACCTCAGGAACGGTCTCAGTTAAGCGGTCAGGCTATAACTGTTAGCGATCTTCATTTTGATCTTTACGGTGGTCCCCAAACTAGGCGGCGCCTGTATCTTGGGGACCAGATTCCAGATGATTATTTAAAATTATCACATTACAGGGTTGGCCGAACAGCGAGAGCTGGCAGGAGCGGCCTGGCGATATCTCTGATCACACCCTACGATATTCTGCGGCTCGGCGAGATTGAAGACGCGATCAATACTAAACTTACTGAGTACAAGATTGATGGTGAGTTTATATTCCAAAGTGAACATATTACGATGATAATAGATCGCTGTTGAACAGGCTGCGCGTATCTTGTGACTTTTATTAACAAACTCAACGCATTTATTTCAATTAAACCGCTTGGGCACAGGCACTTTTGAATTGTCACGGAGTTGGTCAGACAAAAAGATAACGCAAGTTGTATGGAGAAGAACAGGCAAGAAACTCCACGGAAGCTCTTTTATTTCTGAAACATTTCCGTAGGGTTTAAATAGGGAAAGCCACTGTCAAAATGGCGCTGTCGTAGCTAGTTCCTAACACAAGTTAATATTATAAGGCGTGAGGTGGTTTTATTTTATTTTTGCGAAAATGACGCGTTGTTGTGTTCCTATGTACACACGGCTACATATCAACCTATACAATTCCAGTATAAGCTGATCTCGCATTGTATAGGATTTCCGTACAATGAGAGGTCAGCGTATACTGGTAATGTATAGCTTGATATGTAGCCGTGTGTACTCCGAAATTGGAGTCCACCTTTTCCCGAATGATCCTAAAATTAGAAGAGATTTAAAAAAAAAAACTTGAGTTCGAGGTTCTGTCGGAATCATTTCGAAGAAAGTCATTACGAGGAAATATTTAAGGTTTAAAATTCTGATATTTTCCATGTCAAATACTTGATTTAAAATATTGAAATCACCGAAAATAACGAAATAATGACATACAAACAAACTCATGAATGAACACGAAATGGAACGAATGTCAAATTTATTGTAGTCTGTAGGGACCTAGCTATGATCACGCATCTACAATTAGCTTTCCTTTGCAATGGCGGAAGGGGCTCTTGAAATGCAGCAACTATAACATGTTGCATTACAGTGACTCCTCACTGTAACGCTTAATACATGCTGTATCGACCCTGCGATATCAGCCTTGCTCTCTTTATTAGGTCTCCGAGGGCATGTTGTTATCATACTACCCAACAATATCTGGTACTGTCGGGCTTGAAGAGTTATCTTTATCATTTAATCCCACATGATCATTCTGTATCATTTTCTCAGATGATGAAGCAGTAAAAATCTTCACGACCGTCAGCGTGACGCGTCGTGAACAGGAAGCTCAGTTGGACAATGAGGAGTTTGAGCAGCGAAAGAAGAACTACCGCGTCAAGCGGTGGATACAGGCTGGAGTGGATCCTGACATGATGGAAGAAGGGTGAGGAACCAGCATTTGTTACTAGTAATGATTGATGACGGCAGGTTTAGGGATAATAAAGAGTGGTAAAATAGGTAGGTAAAAACATAATGGTATTTTGGTAAAAATGATAATGCTATGTTTGTAGAGTTTTGATGGCAATGTTAGTGTTGCCAATACAGAAAAAAATCATCGGGGTCATCAACTAATAGTCACAAAACTAAACAGAAAATTGAATTGAGTTTCCCAAAGAAAAAACAGCGATTCCATATATCGTAAAGAAATATGACTGGATTTTTCACCTGAAAACTGAGAAGATAAAATAGGGGATGAAAGTTCTAAATAAACACAGGCCAAACCCTAGGGCTAGAAACTTAAAATTTGCACACGTATTCCTCTTATGACGTAGGTATCCACTAAGGAAGGATTTTAAATTTGAATTTTAATGCATATTAAAGTATAAAACGGTACATAAAACAAAATACCATTTTTTAACACTTGTCTGTCTGTCTGTTTGTTCCGGGTAATCTCTGAAACGGCTGGACCGATTTTGACGGGTCTTTCACTGGCAGATAGCTGATGTTATACGGAGTGACATAGGCTACTTTTTTTGTCTCGGTAGTACGGTCCCGTTGGATAATATCTGACATCAACGCGGGCGAAGCCGCGGGCAGCAGCTAGTAATATATAAAAGGAAAAACTGACTGACTGACATTATCAACCCACAGCGAAATTAGTGGTACTAGGAACGTGAAATTTGGTACACGGCTTCTTTTTATCATGTAGGGGAGCATTAAGAAGGGGTTTTTGGAAATTCGACCTTTAAGGGGGTTAAAAGGGGGATACAGTTTATATGAAAAATATATTTTTCCATCAAATCAACTTGATAATTGACCCGAATACTTTTAGATAAGATGATAATCAAACGTGGAGGGGGTGTTCAATTTTGTAGGGGAAAATACGAAATCTACGCGGAGGAAGTCGCGGGCGAAGTGCTAGTTGAATTATAACTCTTTGTGAACAATCTTTTTAAGTCTCATCCGAATATTTTTAACTAAGCCGTGTAACACTATATTACAAATTCCCACAGACTAGAACAGATGCGCAGAAAACGAATAAAAGCGGCCAAAAAAGCGAAACTAGCGAAAATCCAAGAAGTACAATCACAGATTCAGGCTCAAAATCCTACACAAAGCGAAAACCGTCTTCAGAATGAAACGCAAGACATTGACGCTTCAATCAAGGATGGATTGAAGAAAGTCAACAAGACGCTTATGAAGAAAGATGAGAGATTCAAAAACGTCATAGGAAAAATAACTAAGATTAAACGGAAAGCAGAAAATGTTAAAATCAAGAAGGATGTCGCAGAAAGTGGTTTGAAGAAGAAGAAAGGAAGTAAAGGATCGTTGAGAAATAAATGATTGGATTTGTTTTTTTTTTTTTTACTTAGTAGTCCCTGGTTTTATTTACGCTTAAGATTTTACCGTTGATGTAAAAACAACCGTTGCACGTTATAACGTCATTGTGGACGGACATTTAAAAGCGTCGTCTTCTTAATATAATAGGTCTTTACCTATGAAATTGCCGTTTTGTATGAAAAAATTTAAACGAATTTTTTTCATGAATTTTTTATTTGTATTAATCGAAGTAATCACCCATGCAATCAATGCATCTTTGCCATCGCAGTGGCAGTTTATTGATGCCCTTCTTAAAGAAATCAGCTGGACGGGAGGCAACAAATTCTTCAAAGGCATTTTGTACTGCCTCTCGGGTATTAAATTTTTTTCCCGCCAAGAAGTTATCCAAATTCTGGAAAAAGTAGTAGTCTGTAGGCGCAAGGTCTGGTGAGTAGGGCGGATGACGGAGAGCTTCCAACCCCAGTTCTTGCAACATGGAGACCGTCTGCTGTGCAGTATGAGGTCGCGCGTTGTCGTGCAGGAGCAGCGGAGACGAGCGATTGACCAATGCTGGTTGGAGATGCGCCAGCTTCTCCATCATTGTGTTCAGTTCTTCACAGTACACATCTGCAGTAATGCTCACCCCGTTTGGTAAGAAGCTGTGATGAATCACACCGGCGCTAGACCACCAAACAGTGACCATCACTTTTCTAGGGGTAAGTTTTCGTTTAGGGCATTGTTTAGGTGCTGAACCAGGATCCAACCAACTTGCTGAGCGCTTACGGTTATCAAACAGAATCCATTTTTCATCGCAGGTAACAATGCGGTTCAAAATTCCTTCATTTGTGTGTCTGTTGAGCAGTGCAAGGCACGTCTCGACGCGTACTTCGCGCTGGCGATCATTGAGTTCGTGGGGCACCCATTTGTCAAGCTTTTTTACCTTGCCAATTTGACGCAAATGGACCAATATTGTTTTGACGCTAACGTCGAAAGCTGCTGCTAATTCAGCCGTAGATTGTGTATCATCAGCTTCCACAATCGCCTTTAATTCGTCATTGTCGACCAAAGTCTTCGGACGACCGCGAGGTTCATTTTTCAGGTCGAAATTTCCAGAACGGAAGCGAGCAAACCAATAACAGGTGGTGCGTTGGTTTGTAGTGTTAGCTCCGTAAACGTCGTTGATGTTGCGTGCCGCTTGTGCCGCGTTGCTGCCACGACGGTACTCATATTCCATAATTACTCGAATTTTTAACGTATCCATGATGACGAAAAAGATTGAAATGCGATGAAAATGTAACACTAATCAATAAAGAAATGACTACTTTTAGAAAAAAAAATCCATGTTTTTAAAATAAAATTAATTTGAAATTAGAATTCTTAGCCAAACAAAAATTATTTTGATTTGAAATGGCCAGTACTGCAGAACGGCAATTTCATAGGTAAAGACCTAATATTTCCATATATTTTATTTCCTTGTATACTCGTAATGCCGTGGACGTTCATCGACAATCGTCATGTTCTAAAAGGAGTCGCTTAAATGATGTGCGTGACTGACACTGGCATGGTGATTTTAATTTTGTTAACACAAAAAAATTGTCGCAATTGTCCTGTCTAATTCTGATATTTGGCGACTAATTTCGACTATTTACTAGTTTTTGTGTTATCAAAATTAAATTCCCTGATCGTGGCCATGCCAGTGTCACTCACACAAATGATATTGCATTGCATACCGCTTTAAACAATGTTGCGATTTGCGTCACACTTAATGCAAAATTGGCAACATCTGTGGTGAGCATGATACCATATAGGTTGTAAGCGATTTTAAGTTCACAAAAACTTGTACAGTATTTTATTGCCAATAATAAGAACTCTTACAATAAATAAGGGAAACTGAAATAAAAATAACAGCTAAGTAGTTAATAATTTATTACATTTTATACATTGTAAAATTACAAATAAATACAACAATGATATAATATTTATATTCAAGCAATGTTGCGACGATGGCAAATAATTTGGCACAAAATTGTAAAAGCTTTCGCGTGGTCGAGACCGCAGCTATTCGTATAGATTGCCTCTTATATTTTTTATATATAAGTGTCATAATTTCACGACTCGATACATTAACTTGAATATATTACTTGACCTTTATGCTTTTGTCCAGCTGTGGACTGCGATTTGATTTATATTTTGTTAAAATGGTCGATCTTATTTAACACTACGGTGCAGAAAAGTCAACAATGATTCAGTACCAATATATTAAAATATCGTCCCCAAGTAATTGGGGACGATATTTTCGCCAGTCCCATGTAAATGGGACTGACGAAATGTGGGTGTACATGGGTACACCTAACCTTTGCGGAAACAGGGCGTGATGTTGTCATGTTAAAATAAATTGGGACTATCACGGTATCGATTTTAAAGAATGAACTAAACATAATTTTATTTCGCAAAAATATGACGACACAAAAAAAATAAGGATATTAAGTAGTTAAGAAGAATTGTAGAAACATTTAAGTATGATAATTTAGGTGTAAGTATTTGCATTTTTACTAGCATTTACCGTGCCTAGTGTAATTTACTTACGCATAAAGTATAACTTGATATAAATTCTAATATAACATTAAAATCACAATAATAATTCATCTAATTACTACACACTTAAATATTGGAATAACAATTCAGTAACTTAAAATAGTAACCAATTAAAATTATAATTAATATGGGCAAATTTGAGCAAAATAAGAAAACAAAAATGATGTCGCTCGAAAGTAAATGTATTTTTCTTTGATTTTGAATTAAAAATACATGCACTGATGTTTATATACAAAAATACTTTAGTATCAAAGCACTTACAGCTACATAGTAAGGCCGTTAGCTTTTACAATATTAGTATTTTTCTTCATTTATATTTATTTTATAGCTGAGGCCAAAGCGAGTGGCTTAACTTCGATACCAGAAGAATACCTAAGTATGAAAATGTCAGTATTAATAGTGTTGGGCCTTGTATCAGAATATAAAACCTGCACTACACTACTCGAGAAGTTGTTCGAAGTTAAGTGAATACGAGAGTGTGAAGGGCACTTCGGTTCGCTTCGTGCAACCTCGGCTCGTCGCAGGCGACTTCCGATGTTGGTCTTTGCGTTCGAGTCAAAGGACCCAAAGCGTCCTGTAGTTCTTAGCGTGAGTGTGTAGTCACGTACTTCGGACTTCGTTCAATTTCGACCAGTTCTTCGTCGAAGCAACTTCGTGAGTAGTGTAGTGCAGGTTTAAGGTCCTAAGCTGAAGTCTCAGTGTCTTAAATAATATATATTTAGATGCTTTATAATCTGAAGTGAACTACTTTTTATGTAATTTTTTCCATTGGGGAATAATGCGATTAAAATGTACAATAGTTTTTACAAAATATTATATTTTAGATGGGAGAAGTATTTCTTTGAAAGTGCAATCTTCGTTCAATATGCAGATTTCAGCCTAGACGTATGGATTAGGTAATACACGTTCATCTTAAGGCTGGGACCACAAAGGCGCGATACTACTTTGCGGCATTTATCCCTGTGTGGGGAAGCCTTTAAGCGTTTGACTTACTGATTCGATCCTTAAGGCTTATTTTCCTTAGTCGATAACTCGGTCTATATACAGCATGCGGGGACTCTCACCGCAGGCGGGGTAATGACTAATGAATTCATAAGTCGATAACGCGGTCGTTACACCGTCTGCGGGGAATCCCTGTAGCGGGCGTAGCGACCAATGAAATTCATAGGTCGGTAAAAAGCGTGTAGAGACTCATATAACACAGAATGAAAATAACCCTTGAAAGTAGTTTAAAGCAACTGCCAAACGTGCGGTGCCAGTTCTCCGTATACCTCAATCGTTCCCTATTGACTCATAAAAACCGTTCCCCGAATGCGGGCCCTATGGCATGCGTCACGGAAATCTCCCGCATCCCGCATACTATCGACCAATGAAAACGAACCTTTCGTTTCTGCATATCAAATACATGATAAAATCGTGTGAACTAAATCCCTCTATCACAAACAACATTTTATTTTACAATAAACTTCAATTTTTGTCAATTTTATGTATGAAAGTGAGAGAGTTAAGACTAATGTACACAGTGCAATTTAACTGCCTGCGGTATACCATAACTTGAAGTAACAATAAAAGGTTGCCGTATAAACAGTGTTTAAATGATGTAGTCATTTGTTCATTCACAGACAAAAAAAGTCGAGAGGTGTCGTGGGACACCCGGTAGGAACGAAGTTCCATTCACTGTACATTATGTATCAAATAACAGGCACAAGTTAATAAATTAACGTTTGAGAGCGAGAGAGAAATTACAGTAAAAAAAAAACTCGGAAAAGTGTCGTGATGGTCAAAATGTGAGTTTTTTCGGTCTAACTCTCATTCGCCAAGTATGCAGAGTATAATGAGCGATATGGAACTTCGTTCCAAAACTTGCATCTTGTAAATGGCTTTATATTCAGCAGAGACTTAAAATGAGTCGATTCGATAAAATATTATGTAAATTTTGGAAAATCCAAAAGTGCACGCCGCGTAATCTCATTCAATTCTATAAAAATTACAAAAAAAAAATAGATAATTGAAAACTATTTGATTAAGAGAGGTTGAGATGTAATATCCAGCTACTCAGCTAATTTTTTGTGAATTTTAACTCTACGGGTTTACTTATGAAAAAGTTGAAAAGTAACATTTAAAAAAAAACTACATTGAACTAGACCGTGATTTTCGAAAGGACTTAGTTTTCGATAATACTAAAGCGTTTTAAAAACATGAACTCGATTAGTTAAGTTTTTCGGGAGTTATCATGACCACGCCAGGACCCATACATACAGACGCGGACGTCCACAATAATTTTTTTTAAACAGTTTTTTCATTATTTTAAATAGCAAATAATCTTTTTAAAATAAACGAGTGTTGATACTAGTGTTTTTTCTTGACGTTTGTGTGTGAATATTATTTTACAAGTGCGATATGAAGTAAATAGAGACATTTTTAGCTCAAGGAATTACTTGTTCTTTATAAGGCGAGAGTAGAGCACTACCTCACGCACTCCGCTTATGAGGCGTGCAATAAATATTTTACATGATTGTCATGGTTATGCTGCAGTACGTAGGTAAATAATTGAATTATTCCGACATTTGCAGCAGGGAGTTGATGGTTGCGTCTTTGTTTCCTCCGTTCGCTTCCAGCACAGACTTGATGACTTCCTTGTCCATACTTGGGAACATTTCCTCGATCTGAGAAACATAGTTTTTGGTTAATTCTGCAGAACTTGTTATACTCAAAGTTTTTATGTATTCCTGCTGCCTAAGGAAAAGAACAGACGACGTGGAAAGCTCTGGCGAGAAGGATGACATGAAATACTAGACTATTTCACATGAATTAGTCTAGTATTTCATGTCATATGTGTCATGGTCTAGTATTACATAATACTAGACCATAACATGCAGTGATAAGTGGAAATAATGGAAGGATTCACACTTATCTGGGCTCTGAACCATCCAGGCGGTCAGTCGTCCAGAGCATGCTATGACGTAAAGTCAAGGAAATTAATTGTTTAGCAAATTGACTGACTACCAACTTAAATTGTCCGATATTCAAATCAGAAAGTTCATTCTTTGACAGCTGAATGAAATAGCTATAAGGTCGGCCGCACTTTGGACGTGTTTTCATACGAATTACGAACGTAGCGCACACACTGGATGCGTGTACGACTAACTCGCAACCAGTGTGCGCGCTCTCATGGTACAGTCGCCAGCACATCAAGTTACCACAAACTGTCAGATTTTCTCATTCGATTTTGAACTTAACCAACAACATTTTAAGGTCTAAAATCGTTTGGAGAAATTTGACAGTTTCGTGTAGCTTGACCTGCTGGCGACTGTGCATAATTAAAGTCGGGATTGTTCTTACGTGTTGTTTCTCCGTGTTCGCCCGAGTCAAAATCGTATGAAAACGTGTCCAAAGTGCGGCCGGCCTAACATGACGTAGTGTGTCAATGGTAAAAAAAATATTTACTTGATTGTACATGAACACTAAGCCGACATCCGAAAGCCCTGAACCAGAATTGTAAGGACAGAACTTAGTAGAATAGTAGTGATGAGAGCAGTGGTGGCCCAGTGGTAATGACCGCGACTTACGACATGTAGGTCGTAGGTTCGAAACCCGGCAGGTGCTGTACTTTGTGTAAATTATTTAATCACCACTGCTCTCAAAACGGTGTAGGAAAACATCGTGGGGAAACCGGCATGTCCTAGAGCCAAAAAATCGAAGACTTGTCACATCCACCAACACGCACTGGGCCCGCGTGCTGAATTATGGCCCAATCCCTCTCACAAAGAGGAGGCTTGTGTCCCGACAGTGGAAACATTATAGGCTGATTATGCTTTGCTAGAATAGTAGTTTGAAGAGCTCTGTGCTGTCTTAGTTAGTACCTGTAGGATGAAGGGTATGGGTTCCAGTGTCACAAGCACAAGACACATTTCAGTCTTGCCTGTTGGATGGCAACACATGTGCAAGGCCATGCAGATGTTAAAAAAAAACTGAATTAGTTTACTGACCTGTTGCAGCTGCTCAGCAGTTATCTGCGGCGGTTGTGGCTGCTGTGGTTGTTGCATGTGTTGCTGCGGCTGCGGCGCCGGGTACATGGGCATGGCGGCGTAGCCCATGCCCGTGCTCGGCACCACCAGCATCGGCGGGAACGTCGCCACGGCTGCGGGCCCGACCTGCGGTAGGGAACATGATGCTTTAGTTATGGGGTTAATCATTATTTACATACACACATAGATAAACTCACGCCTTCTTCCTGTAGCGGTATCTACACCGCCACATGCGAGCTGCACGTCACACTGACGTCACGCAAATCCTGCATCGCGCAAGCAGAGTTTACCGCGCGACTAGCATATCCTATACAAACGTCCCGACATCAACCGTCGGGCAGTTGCACACCAGACACAACACCCGTCTGGTCGGAGGATCCTCCCTTTTCTATAGATTCTGAGTGAACTTTACACCCTGTTCCTCATGCCTCTATATTCCCATTGGGGTAGGCAGATACTACAGATTACCACCTCCTACGATCCTTACATGTTCTCGTCTTGCTTATTTATTTATTCTTTAATGAACACCAGAAAATACATAACAAAAAAACTAAACATACAATGGGAGGCCTTATCGTTTAGCTTTGGCCGCCACTTCGCCCGCGTTTAGGTCGGAAGTGATCCCACGAGAACGTACCACCGGACCTATTATCTATCCTATGGTGTAACCTAGGCCATGACCTATCCGTATGCAAAATATCATCTAAATCCTGTCAGCCGTTAAGGTAAAAAAGTAACAGAAAGAGTTACTTTCGCATTTATAAATGCATTGCGAAACTAATGTCCAATTCCCCAAATGGCTCCAAAACTGGCCATGTCATTTTTAGTTTATACATACACATACAGAAACTCACGCCTTCTTCCCATGGGATACTATTTTTAGTTTACCAATTACAGTATTTTAACTCAATGTACTTACGGAGTAACTTAGGACCAGATTGATGACACCTTCCTTGCCATCGCCTTGCTTGCCGTTCAGTGAGAACCAGTTGTCAAATGTCTCGCCCTGAAACAAGAATTAAACACGGTCATATAATTATTAAAGTCACAGGACTTTTGATTTTATTGAATCACAAGCCTTGAGCCCGACGAGATTTCACATCGGCATACATGACGAACTTCCATACAAACTTTCATCCCCTATTTTAATCCCTTTAGGCAATATGTTTAAGAAAATCCTGCCTTACAATAAAATACTCTTTATTATGTATACCATAAAAATGACATATATAAATGTAGAAATGTACATAAGGTGACACAATGGGCGGTCTATCGCTAAAAGCGATATTTAACAGACAACCTTAGCGCTTCCTAAGTGCACTTTCGCTATATAAGGAACTTGTGCAACATTTCATGCTTCTAGAGCCAGGGTATTTAAGTTAAGGGTTAACTTTTTTTTATTTAAGTTTTTATTTACAGGCTGTGTGTTGTCTGTCGGTGAATGAATGAATTAATTAATTTCAGATTTTTATTGAGTAGATTGCTGCCAACGTATAAACTAGCACAATCATATGGGTGGCCTGTCCTATACAGCTCCCCGTCAGGTAAGGACCAGGCCCGGGTCGACGGCGCGTTGTGTTCCACGCGCGCCTCAAAGAGATGTCAGCATAATTGATGGGGTCCGATAGGGCCGATGCCTGCCGGGGTCGCGGATTGTTCGAAAGAGTTAACGGGCCCTGGCGCACAGGCAACTGGAGGAACACCGGTGGGTTTTAGTCAGTAAGAGTCTGACACGCCCTTTCGCTCCGCCCAGAGCGGAAGTGGTGATTTGATGATTTCCCAACCAAAAAAAAAAAAAAAAAGCCTGTCCTATACGCCAAGCTACAAAACAAGAAGTTTATCGTTTCAGTCCAGAGCACTTTGGTATTTTATGTATTTAGCTGACGGTGGCATTCAAAACAAAGGATACATCAAAAAAATCTCAATATAAGAAATTCAACCGTACTCTTATAGGTCAAAGTTCACAATCATTATAATTTGTAAAGTTTACCTGAAGCACTGCTGGTGGAATGGTGATGTGTGCCCAAGCGACCAGCTCGTCCATTGTGAATGAGCACTCGTCGAAGATCTCCAGATATATTGAGTTCACTCCAGGCGGCAGCAGGCTACAAACAACCATATTGCAAGTTTAAGGGAAGCCCGCGAAATTCAAAATGTCTTACGTGTTTTGGGTTCCGTACCTCAAAAGGAAAAAACGTAACCCTCACTTAGTTGTCCGTCTGTCAGTCTGTCAAGACTCTTTTTCTCAGGAACGCGTGGAGGTATCAAGTTGAAATTAATATCAAATACGTAGCGCATAGGTCTAAGGTCCCTTGAGCTCTAAAAAAATTAATCTTTTATGTTAACGCAATAAAAAAATACCGCCATTTATACGACATATTTTGACACTCGCAAATAGATCAAAACCAAATAGGTCACTGTCCGTTGACCTAGAATCATGAAATTTGGCAAGGTCTCACAGCACAAGTAAAGGAAGAAGTCTGAAAATCGTTAATTTGTAGTTTTATCACATATAATATTTTTTTGCGATTACAAACTTACATTTGCAGTTAGAGAAATTGACTGTCACGTATATCGACTTAAGGGAGAACATGATTTTTAACCGACGAAACAAATAGGAGGAGGTTCTCAAGTCGACACGTATATTTGTTTTTTTTTTATGTATGACCACGCATAACTTTTTACAGAGTACTCAGATTTTAGTGATTCTTTTTTTAACTACAATGTTATGTTTGTTTTTGGGATAAATTCATCCCAACTACGGAAGCCTTCATTGTGCGTGATCTGACACGCACTTTGCCGGTTTTTGTAATAAAATTTCACAATGTATCGAATTTATTCGTTAGATTCACTCATTTTGGCGGACCGGGCAGAAAAACATTTGAAAAAATGGCGGGAAAACGGTATTACTTTTTTTCTTTTTTTAATTTTCATCTATTTATTGGTATCAAAACCAGTCAGATACAAACAGAACAGCCAAAGAGATTTTACTACAACTTTCTACTTATAAAATACGAAAACAGTTATTTTCCCCGACCTATATAATTAGGAACGACTGATACCGAAGTCACTTCTCGATAAACAAGTTGCTTTTATTTTTGTAACTTTTAACAACATGGTTAAACATAAATTATAATATTCTTTAATACTACATGCAAGATACGCAAAATAGTTGGGACTTCTTTTGATAATTTAACTAAGATCCATCGAAACTTCCTAGATGTGGACAAATAATTAGCAACGGTTAAAATGACTTCATTTAATAAACGATATCAGAGTTTATTTAATGAAATTAACAATACTTATTAAATAGGCTTTACCACTGCTTACAAAACTAAGCATTAATATTTTGTAGAATGACCCTTGTCTATAATAACTGCTCTGCAGGGACTGGGAATGGAATTTATTATTTTTTTACAGGTTCAAAAAACATTGCTCTAAGATTCAACAAAGGCATACAGTTCATTCAAATTACTCGCCCTTTTATCAGCGACACTCTTCTTTATTTCTCCCCATAGATTTTCGATCTGATTAAGATCTGGGCTGTTTGCAGACCAATCTAACACAGTGACCATTAAGAAACTTTTTCACTGAATGAGCAGTGTGTTTGGGTCGTTATCACGTTGAAATGTCTAAACTACAGGCAACGTCTCCTTAAAATAAGGAAGCATAGTCTCCTCCGATATTTGCCTGTATTGAAATTGGTCTAAAATGCCTTCAATCTTTCTAACTGGCCCAACACCATGCTCTGTGAAACAACCCCAAACTTTCTGTTTTCACCCCAATGCTTTACTACTTTTTTCGTGAACTTAGGATTCAATGCCTGCTTAGCCGGTCGACGCACGTATACTGTTTACCGTCAGAACCTATTTTATAAGAACTACTATCTTCGTTTCGTCAGAAAATAATGTATTTTTGCATTGACTTGCTGGCCAGTTAAGCCATACTTTCTAGCGAAATCTAATCTTGCTTTTTGGTGCACCTTCTTGAAGAGTGGTACTCTCCGGGCGATTCTTCCAATTAACTTTGCATCTGTTAAGCGTCTTCGTACTGTACGCGCTGATACTCCTCCATGACCAAAAACATCCTTTCTTATAATTTCGGAACCCTTAAATGGATCAGTCTTCGCTGAACGAACAACCAAATCATCTTCAGGCGGTGTCGTTTTTGTAGATTTAGGAAGAATATTATTGATAGTGTTGAATTTCTTCACGTGATTTACAGAGTTATTAACCTTAATTTTGGAGCACTCCATATGATCAGCAATCTTTTTACACGACCAATCAAGTTCATACAGTGCCATAATCGTTTTCCGGGTTGATGGATCACAACTTACCTTTTTAACCATGATTTTTAAAATAATTATACACTTTTAATAACCATAGGGTAGGCGGGAAATCCAAAAATGTGCAATTTGTTTAGAAATTCAAAATTGAGAACATTTTTTTGCGTTCTTAATTTATTTGTCCAGCGGCCATTTCTTTGGAAATAGAGTCAATTTACGACAAATCGTTTTTATAGAGAAGTGCAATTATTTTGATTATTTAACCTGAATCATTAAAACCTACTAATAAAGCTATTATTTTATGTGGTTAAAAGTTGTTATCTGTTGATACAAAAGTACACTCGGCGTCACAAAAATCGCACCTCTTTAAGAATTCCCTTCAAAGTCATTTTAACCCTATTAATCAATGGTAGACATATGACTGTAAGGTATCATTGGAAAGGCAATTCATTTAAATTTCAGAATAAATCAATGGATTTGGTTTTTTGTTTACCAGGGAATAAAAAAAAGCAAGCAAATGCAAATGATTAAAAAGCTAAATTTTATTTTATCAGAAAAAATTACAAAGAAGTCCTTAAAAACAACTTAAAACCTAGTGTTACCCCCTCTAGCCCTGATGACTGCTTCCATGCGTCCTCTCATGGACCGAATTAATGTGACAACAGTCTCTTGAGGAATGTTGTCCCATTCTGCAACGACGGCATCTTGGAGGTCTTGGAGAGTGGTAGGGGCAGGATCACGTGCCCGTACTCGCCGTTTCAGTTCATCCCAAAGATGCTCAATAGGGTTCAGGTCTGGACTTCGCGCCGGCCAGCGCATAACAGGGATTCCAACTTCTTGCAGGTAGTCTCTTACAATTAAAGCGGTGTGACAGCGGGCGTTATCGTGCATTAACGTGAACCCACTGCCAACAAAACCAGCATAAGGGACAACCTGCTCCTCTAAGATCTCTGTTATGTACCGAGCAGCAGTCAGCGACCCTTGCCCGCGAGCACTTCCAGCCCGAGAAACGCACACAAGGTTCGTTTTACCCTCGATTGACATGCCGCCCCAGAACATGCACGAGCCACCCCCGTATTCCACTGTCTCTTGAATACAGGCTTGCGCGAATCGTTCCCCTTGCCTCCTATATACTCTTCGACGCCTGTCGTTGCAGAAAAGACACACCCTCGTCTCATCCGAGAAGAGCACAGCCCTCCATTGGTCTATTGTCCAATCCACATGGTCACGGGCAAATTGCAACCGGTCTCTCCTATGCTGTGCAGTTAATTTTGGCCCTGTAGCAGCCCTATGAGCTGCAATATTCTTCTCCCGCATTCTTCTTCTAATCGTGGAGACGCTTACAGAAGTTCTGCGAGCTGATCGCAGTTGTTGTTGCAGCTCAACAGCATTGGAGAACCGATTACGTAAAGACGTCGAAACAATGAAGCGATCGTCTCTTTCGGATGTGCACCGTTGTCTTCCAGATCCACGTCTTCGGATATAGCCACCAGTCTCTTGGAAGCGTTGGAACACTCGTCGAACGGCAAAACGACTCAAGTTCAGTTGCCGAGCAACATCACATTGCCGCATCCCTGATTGCAGTAGTGCAATGACTTGAGCGGCTTCATCTGCAGTGGTATCCATCTTCTGGGGTATTTTTCTTGCTGTAGCTGTTCACGTGTGTTCACTTTAAAGGTTGAATAGCGAATGACTCACATTTATTTATTTTTTCCTAATTGGCAGCTCGTAGTTTTGACCACTAAGGTCCTGGCTACTTAACCGGGCAAGACTCACATTTAACCCGGGTCGCCCGTTTTATACCCTTGTAGGGAGGTGCAATTAGTGGCCGTTGTAATGCGTATTTTGACAACATTTTTTTTTAACGTTACGTGCTAATGAGATCTGTTGTGTTTAGGAATTCTAACTGTTGTTAATTTAAAGGTCGTTAAACATACTTTCAATTGATACCAATATTAATAAGGTTTAATGTATTCGTTACTGGCGGGACATGTTTTAAACTTATTTTCGAAGAGGTGCGATTTTTGTGACGCCGAGTGTAAAAGCAACTTTTTTTATCCAAAAGTGACTTTGTTATCAATCGTTCTTATATGTCCAGAATTGTGTGTTTACAGAATTATGATCAAAAACGAATTGTATCGCAGCTTTTTTTGAAGACCTGCTTATTTTAAACTCACGGACTCACCACTCATCTATAAATGAATTTGATGATTAGGACGACTAGCACGGGTCTTTTTCTCGTTTTTTTTTTTGTTGGTGCCTTTTTTGGGTTCCGTACCCAAAGGGTGCCAACGGAACCCTATTACTAAGCCCGCGCTGTCCGTCCGTCTGTCAGCGGGCTGTATCTCATAAACCGTAATAGCTAGACTGTTGAAATTTCCACAGGGTGTGTATTTCTATTACCGCTATAACAACAAATAGTAAAATTACAGGGGGTCCCCATTCAAGAAACGTGTTTATTTTTAAATATGTAGCATATATTGTACGGTGGTACGGAACCCTTGTGTGCGAGTCGGACTCGCACTTACCGGTTTTTTTTATTGTTTGTATTCCCTGTGCGTGTCCCAAATAAAATATTTTACTTTCTTTCATTAATGTTTTTACAACTTACCAGTGGATGACCTTGTTCCACCTTGGCGTCCTGCCACCGCTGGGGTCCGTGTGGGTCTCGTATATGCAGTGACCCACGCGCAGACGAACATACGGGTCCATGCGGGTCAGACCTGTAACGAAAACAGGTGGTTTGGGTAAACTAAAGAATGAAAAATAGAAAATAAATTTATTTGACCCAGATTAAGGCACACGCACACAAAATGAAAGAACTTAGTACAATTCGTTTGCCGCATGTCGAACGAGTTATGGGCCAAATCTACCACCATGTGGGTCCCAGAAAACGTCCGGCGACATCGAGGCAGACCCAGAAGATGACGGGACCAGCTTGAAGCCTACAGACAGGACTATTCCACACTAGCTCAAGACAGAGAGGGGTGGAATGGAGAAAGGGAGGTCTTTGCCCTGCAGTGGTACAACATAGACCAAAAATAAATAATAATCCTAACAATATTATATATTTATAATATATCCTAATTAATATTAATATAATATATGCGAAGGTGAGTTTGTTTGTTTGTTACACTTTCACTCTAAAACGGCTGAACGGATTTGGATAAAATTTAGCACACAGATAGACCATGACCTAGGTAAAAACATAGGCTACTTTTCATCCTGGCTCGCAGACGAAGTCGCGGGCAACAGCCAGTAATAATTATTGTAACCAAAGTTTTATACTTTTACTGATTATAACTAACATTTGCTAAATGGGGGCTACTATACACTTCTGCCTTCCCCTTCAGGCAATATTGGCGTGATAGACCATTATGTTTGAAATTCTTTTAACTGGAATTTCAGGGTATTATTAATATTTAAATAAACGCATTATTAGGTAAATTGGTTCTATAGAATTACAATATTTTAAATTCATGCATCAATTTACATAACAAAAATAATTTATTCTAGGAATAATAACCCCCCTCCCCCCTTATATGTTTATGGTGTACATAATAAGTAGAGTATTCTATTCTTACCATAATTTTTGGAAAGCTTAGCCTGAGCTATTGTGATGCTAAGCCTTGCTGTCAAAGGAGGGCCTGCAGCTGGGACCTACAAGAAAAAATAATATATTTAATAATATCCACACTAGGCTAGGTGGAGTAACGATCTTCCCAGGGTGTCTGGTAGCAGCTGTATGGGAGTTACCGAGAATCGAGCTGAATGGCGTGAAATGGAGAGGCCTATGTCCAACAGTGGACTGCTGTAGACTGATGCTGATAATGCTAATATCCACACTATATCCTGAAAACCTAATGTTAGAATATTGAATATTGATCTAATAGATGAAAACATAAGATATCGATGTTGAAATACTTTGTAGCAAAGATAAACGTGCTGCAAAAAATTTTTTCAAGAAGCAGCAACATGAATTCAATAAGCAATACGCACAATTTTTCCTGGATAAATTTTTCAAATATGGTTTTTTCAACTTACTGTAGCTCCACATAATTGCTGCTGCAGAGCAAGAGCAGCTTGATAGTCTGCATCAACAGTGTCAGTAGCTCCATCAGCACGCAGGAAACCCGCAGGCAAGGGGCCTAAGAGTACCTATAACAAATGTGTAAGTTATTGCAACCGGTGAAATATGGGTGTACCGCACACCTCTGCCCACTTAAACTGGACTAGGCTAAGCAGAAAAACTTATATAAAACATAAGTTTCAAAATGAATAAATTATTATCAATACTTTAGATTAGAGTATCTAGAATTCTCTGATTAGAAATAAGACTGCATACTGTTTTACATCATAAAGATGAAACATGCAGTTGATTGATTGCCAACTGTTGCCAGTCAAAGCAGGATATTTAATTAAACTCGAACTCAAAGCATTTATTTCAAATTAACCATTTGCAGGCACTTTTGGACTGTCAAGGATTCGGTCAGTTAGTTAGAAAGTTAAAGCTTGTTACCCGTTTCTCCCCTAGTTCTATATGGAGAAGTGCAAGCAAGAAACTCCACGGACATTCTTTTAAATTAAGAAATTACACATTTCTGGGCACATTATTCTTGTGGCTTCTACATGTGAGTACAATTTAAAAAAACAATATTACAATGTGAATCAATAATCCACCAATTATTCCATATCATGAATATTCATCTAAATTTTTTATTGTATGGCCTGTGTCTGTTAATGTAGATTTCATTGCTAATATTAGAATATAAACCAAGATAGCAGACCAAAATTATTATTACAGAATATTTCAAATACCCCATGATGTTTTTGTGCTGATTTGAATATTAAGTAGGAGAATAAAATAATGCTAATTCATATGCTTTGTTTTATTGTTATAGTAGAATTGCTATGACATGTATTCCGTGTTAAAGAATATAAAGTATTTATACAACTATCCTACTTTTAATATGAATGTGTTTTTATTGGTTTGTCCTTCTTTCAAGGAGCAATGGATCAACATGATGTTTACATAGATATAATTTCTTGGTCAGAGATAGAAGAAAGAATGTATGGTTCTTGTGTGAGTTCCGTGACCGTGAAACCAGTGGACACAGTTAGTTTAAAATGTAGTGCAAATAAATATAAAAAGCAGCAATCAGTTTTTCATTAAGTATTTCCAGTATAATAGGTCTTTACCTATGAAATTGCCGTTTTGTATGAAAAAATTTAAACGAATTTTTTTCATGAATTTTTTATTTGTGTTAATCGCAGTAATCACCCATGCAATCAATGCATCTTTGCCATCGCAGTGGCAGTTTATTGATGCCCTTCTTAAAGAAATCAGCTGGACGGGAGGCAACAAATTCTTCAAAGGCATTTTGTACTGCCTCTCGGGTATTAAATTTTTTTCCCGCCAAGAAGTTATCCAAATTCTGGAAAAAGTAGTAGTCTGTAGGCGCAAAGTCTGGTGAGTAGGGCGGATGACGGAGAGCTTCCAACCCCAGTTCTTGCAACTTGGAGACCGTCTGCTGTGCAGTATGAGGTCGCGCGTTGTCGTGCAGGAGCAGCGGAGACGAGCGATTGACCAATGCTGGTTGGAGATGCGCCAGCTTCTCCATCATTGTGTTCAGTTCTTCACAGTACACATCTGCAGTAATGCTCACCCCGTTTGGTAAGAAGCTGTGATGAATCACACCGGCGCTAGACCACCAAACAGTGACCATCACTTTTCTAGGGGTAAGTTTTCGTTTAGGGCATTGTTTAGGTGCTGAACCAGGATCCAACCAACTTGCTGAGCGCTTACGGTTATCAAACAGAATCCATTTTTCATCGCAGGTAACAATGCGGTTCAAAATTCCTTCATTTGTGTGTCTGTTGAGCAGTGCAAGGCACGTCTCGACGCGTACTTCGCGCTGGCGATCATTGAGTTCGTGGGGCACCCATTTGTCAAGCTTTTTTACCTTGCCAATTTGACGCAAATGGACCAATATTGTTTTGACGCTAACGTCGAAAGCTGCTGCTAATTCAGCCGTAGATTGTGTATCATCAGCTTCCACAATCGCCTTTAATTCGTCATTGTCGACCAAAGTCTTCGGACGACCGCGAGGTTCATTTTTCAGGTCGAAATTTCCAGAACGGAAGCGAGCAAACCAATAACAGGTGGTGCGTTGGTTTGTAGTGTTAGCTCCGTAAACGTCGTTGATGTTGCGTGCCGCTTGTGCCGCGTTGCTGCCACGACGGTACTCATATTCCATAATTACTCGAATTTTTAACGTATCCATGATGACGAAAAAGATTGAAATGCGATGAAAATGTAACACTAATCAATAAAGAAATGACTACTTTTAGAAAAAAAAATCCATGTTTTTAAAATAAAATTAATTTGAAATTAGAATTCTTAGCCAAACAAAAATTATTTTGATTTGAAATGGCCAGTACTGCAGAACGGCAATTTCATAGGTAAAGACCTAATATTTATTTAGATTCATTTTTTATATGCTAATTAGATTGATATTGAGAACCAGTTACAAAAAATATATGGGTATCAATCAAACTTGTTGGAAGTTCTTTTTTATGTTAACAGGTTTTGTTTATAGAGTATTGCATAATAGTATAATAGGTACTCATATTCAAATCCATACCTAATAAAATTGTAGTAATTGTTATGTACACAATTATTGTTATGAAGTGTGCCTAATAACTTCAGTACTATTACAAAAACACAATGAGTCACCAGCAAAAGGGCTGATCAAATTAATTGACAAAAGCAATTAGTACTTTGCCATAGCATGAATTTGCCATACACTCACATAGAGTTAATAAGATCCTTAAAATTCTAAGTTATTGGCCTCCTCTTTGTCTGAAACCCTTTTTCAGGAATCCATAATAAAGTCTGGAAAATTCCCAGCGACGCAAATCTACGTTCATAGCTACGTTCTAATAATTTTATGTAAATACAATAACAAGATTTTATTGCGAACGAGAACCGGTTGTCGAGCATGTTTACGATCCCAAAACAGCGTTATTCGGCATAATATCATCCAAAATAATCGCGAAAACGATGATTCACACTTTCGCGAATCGTCGCTCAATTTTAATAATATATCTAAGTTTTACAATATTACTACCACTTACCCTTCGGCGACGCTCCTCGTTCCTGTCGACTGGCATAGTCGACGTCATAATTCTGTTTATTAAATGTATTTTGATGTTTTCTCCTTCAAAATGAATTCAATACTATTTGTGATCCTCTAAATCGCACTAGGCAAACTGCAAACAAATACGAAAGAGCGGAATCTAGTATTAGGAGCCACAGACGACGTCACAAATTCTGACACTTGCTATCACAACCACAGAACATTTTTTTTAATAAGTATTTTATGGCCTGGTTGCTAAGCCCTTTTAGCCAAGTCTTTAGTTAATATGTATGGTAGGTCTATCACAGAACACATTTACTTGCTATGCTAGAGATGTACCGTGTACCGCTGCCAAAAAAATAGTTTCGTTTTAGCACGAACTTTAGTCGAGCAAGGGTCTTGGTTTATTTCAATCTCGGGACTCGCGACTCTAGGGAGTCACACTTCTTAAGGGGGATGCGCCAAGGTGTCCCGCGAAATTCAAATGTTCTTACGTTTTTTGCAATTTTTAGGTCACTGTGAGGTTGTAGGTTGATTAAAATATGAATCGTGGCCAAAACAATTATGGCTTTACAGAATTATAATCATTAGAATCAGCAATAAAACTCCATAAGTTAGAATTGCCCTCAAATGTCATGATTTCATGAAATAGTCATTCAATACGGTAATACGAACTTAGAGAGATGCATTGATGATTTTTATGATTATAATTCAATAAATTAATATTTGATACGGCCGCGAATCATATTTAGTTCAACATACAACCTGATACTGACCTGCAAATTGCAAAAAACCTAAGAAAATTTTAATTTCGCGGGCTACCTTGGCGCATCCCCCTTAACATAATATCGCGCCCGTATTTCCGGAAGGGTCGTGCAGAGTACCTTAAGTACACATCCATATTTGGCGAGCTATGTTTAAGTAAAAGGGGGTGACCCTATGGCCACTAACCGGGCTCGAATCCATAGTGCGGTCTGATACTGGGAAATTCCAGATGGAAAAACCCAATATCACTGCCCAACCTGTGAATTGAACTCAGGACCTGCTCAGCGGTAACCCTAGCGACCACTATGCCAACGCACACTTCTTCTTTCTTATAGAAAAAAGGTTGGATCCCACTGAAGGGCAAAAGCCTCCCTCCCTTCCCAGTCTGTTTCCTTCCTCTTTTCTGTTAAATTGAAAATACTGACGCAATGATTCAAATGATTAATAATAACCCTTCCTTTTAGGTTTGCCGTTGTCGGGTAAAAAGGGAAGGTGATTACTGAATTTTTACTTAAATCTAAAGATATTGAATACAAATGATAAGGCAATATTAAAGCATACAAGCTTAGCTTTACAAAGACCTAAAATTAAAATCATTGAATTTCACGTAACTTACAAAAAACAACCGAACACCAAATTCCCTGAATTCACCCGTTTGCGTTGTCATTACTTGCACCCTTACCCGCAGGTATAATAAGGTCGTTTTTTTTTTACACCCCCTGTCCTCTGCTCTACAAAGCGCCAGTCCGCGCCACCTGAGCCTGTAGCTTTAAATTCCCCGTATAATAATAATGTACTAAATTCGATCCAGCCTGTCCCACCTTGCTGTCCTCCCCTCAGTGACGCCCTAAGCCGAGGTTTCTACCCCACAGGGGGTGCCCTTAGCGTGCGGTCACCTAATCATTTAAGAAATTCACCCCTGGCTGGAGGCTTTGAGTTAGCTCAAGGCAGCCACTGGATAGTCCTCTAAGGGTCACAAATAAAAGATGCCGTTCCCAAAAAAAAAAAAAGAAGTTTTATCAGTTGCATACTGAATGTCCTGAGCCGCTACTCTGTTCATCGTGTATACCAGAGATTCCAAGAGACCGGTGGCTACATTCGGAGACCAGGATCTGGCTGGCGACGCAGAACATCAGAGCGTGTTCACCGGTTTCTTGTGACAAGTTCTTTGCGAAATCGGCAACTGAATGCGGTTCAACTGGGACAACAACTTCGAGAAGTTCGCAATGTCAGTATAAGTCGGTGGAAAGTTAGAAGCAGACTGGGTGAAGCAGGACTGACTTCACATCACCCAGCAAATGGTGCCAAATTCACCACAGCTCACCGACAAGCCCGGCTAAAATTTGCCAGGGAACACTTAAATTGGACATATGACCAATGGCGGGCTGTTATGTTCTCTGATGAGTGCAGAATGACTACACATGGTCATGATGGATGCTCTAGGGTCTACAGAAGGTCAGCAGAGCGATTTGCACATTGCTGCATAAGCGAACGTGTGGCTTTTGGAGGTGGGTAGTGTATGTTTTGGGGTGGCATAATGTTGGACACTAAAACTGATATTGTATTCATTACTAGGGCGAATACCGGCCCGAGATCGAGAGGGTTGACGTCTGCACGATACGTCTAAGAAATGCTCGAAGAACACGTAAGGCCGCTAGCGTGGCTTATGGGAGAAGATTTACTCTTAATGCACGACAACGCCAGACCGCATGTCGCTAGAACAGTTTGCGACTACATGAAGACGTTGGAATCACCGTGGTGGAGTAGCCAGCTCGTAGTCCTGATTTCAATCCAATTGAACATGTTTGGGATGAGCTAAAAATAAGAGTTTGTTCAAGAAACCATGCTTCTACGCGCCTCCAAGAGCTTCAACTTGCCATTGAAGAGGAGTGGAACGCTATACCACAAGATTTCATGGTAAAATTTATACGGTCCATGAAAAACCGATTAAGAGCTGTAATTAAGGCTAGGGGAGGAAATACACCTTATTAATAAACAATTTGAACAAGAATTTTGAGTTACATTTTCATTTTTCCTTAAGCAAAATTGAGTAGTTTTACCCGTATGTTGGGTTTCGTGCCCTAAAACCCCTTATGGGTATTTTTTTAGGCTGTATTTGATATCATTGGAAAGGTACTGAGTAAACTTTCAACCAACCTCATCTAGTTTTAAAAATATGATTGACGTGTAAAAGTGTTTGTATAAACCACTTATAGAAATAAAATCATTGTTAATGTTTTAATTTATTCCCATTCATGAAAAAAACCTGCTTCAACAAAAAAATGTCAAGGTGTGTGATTTTATTGCTCTCAAGTGTATAAAATTGTTCTTATCGGTAATTATTTACACTTTCGAGCTGTTTGGGGTTGAAACCCTCCGACCGTGTGGTTCGAGTGCTCATGGTATGTTTAATGAATTTTATAAACGGCTGGTTGGTACTTTCTGTGAACCAAGACCTGGCTGCTCGGGACCTTGGCCAGCCAGAGGCTAAGAATTGCCTTACTTACAATACAACGAGCCAGTGGTTGGTGGTGGTGGATTCTCTTGTCACAAAATTCTCTAAACTAGACTAAAAATCACAAAAATTTTGTTTATTCCTGTCAAAAGACGATTTCTCATTCTGAAATAGACTAAAGTGACACAACTTAACTATAATTTAGTTTGACAGCACTAAGATGGTACCGATTTATTAGTTTAGTGAAAATGGCAATTTTGCTATTCTGAATTTGACGTTTTTCACCTAAAATTTTGGTTGTCTTAACTAAATCTGGCTATTTTAAATCGCGATTAAAAAGGTGTGGAATAAAATTAGTTGTCATGAACTATGATTCACCACAACACCTCGACTTCAGGTGCAAAAACAGTACTGTATTTTTTATTATATTTTGCTTATATCTCGAAAACGGTGTGTCCTATCGCAAAAATAATGAAAATTTCGACCCCTATTATGAAACTCTTAAACCCATAATAACTCTACATGTAGGTATTTTTTTTTAAATATTTTCCATAAAAAATGTGAAAAATTCCATTTAAAACACGGCGTGACTGCCACCCAACGCGCCTCCGGCTCTAAAAAAAAATCACGGGGTAATGCAAACAAGTACCATGTGGAGTGGCGATTGTCAAATAAAATTTTAGTTGCGTCAAAATGATTTTTAAATTTAGAGATATTCTATTGCAGAATAGTTTTAAGATTCTCATAGCCAAAAGTAAGGAATTTTAGTGAGAGTTTAGTTCGGTGTACAAGAGAATCGGCACCAGTGCCGCCCAAGGAACATATTTACTCTAGGTACGCTAGGCCGCCGCGCCATCGCCACCCAGGGCCAATCTCTTGAGTACATTACCGATTTTCAGTATTAGTAGTACTAAGTGACAGCGATGCGGAGGATTTTTTCGACGCCTTATTTTAATTTGACATAGGTAGTTACATAGTTGAGTTACAATTTTTTACTTTTATTTAATTTATTAATTAGGTATAAGTTGTTATGTACAGTTCATTTTAATTCCCAATTATTTATTTAACCATTTATGTACACACATAAATAAACAGGCAAGAAGAAAGGAACAGAAAAATAGGTACAAAGGTGATGCTTATTTCAAAAGAAATTCTTCCAGCATACCTGCGATAGGAGAGTATATTAGAGAGATTATAAAAGAAGTTTGAAAATAAACAGAACTTAGAATTCACAAAAACCTCAAATCTTTACACCTATTTAAAATGTACTCTGTGCTAGAGACTCTGTCAACGTCTAAAATCATTGCCGATTGAAGTATTTACCCAAGTATGACATGAGAATGAGACAAGGAAAAATCGTAATTTTGCTGAGCTGAAGGTGACAGAGCTTACATAACCGTAAGTGTAAAAGAGAAGGCTATAGTTTATGTTAAAAATACAATTTTCTTTGTAGATTTTTGTACAACGACGTCTACAAAATAAACGTCAAAGTAAGAAATCAAACTTTTGGTTTGATTTTTTCTGTTTGTGTTGATTTCTACTTGTTGAATTAAGACTAAAAATTGCTCTTTTAACATTCTTTTACAGCGAATTACGCGTTTTTGTGTCGTGGAATTTCGTGATTAGAAATTCATGTTTCCAAAACGTATGTCGAGTTGATGTGAATTGGTTATTTTATCGATTATCGTGAGCTGCTACTATGGATACACCGAAGGTAAGTCTAGATTTTAGTTATTCTAATCGTTAGGAACTTTACTCTTAAATCATCTACCAAAAAATGAGACAAACTTGATGGTTCATTCAAATTCTAAGACGTTTTCAACACTGCCTACTTTTTTTACAAAAAATCTCGTAAAATAGGAAAGCTAGAACACTAATTAGTCTGCGTCATATATAATTACAACAGGATAGCTAGTCTCGTTTAGATAATAATTAAAATAGAATATTTTAATTAAAAACGATAATTACAATAGCCATTGTGAGTGTTGATAAAGTTATCTGTGTCCTTATCTCGTAAATAGGTATAAGTAGTACAATACAAAGCTGGACTAATCGAATGTTATCCTGTATGAAAATACCTATTTAGTTATCCCACAACTACATTCTGTTCATATTGTATTTAAATTATTATAAGAAAATAATTTTGTCAAGTATCGGTGCCATGTACAATAAATTAATCACTTATTTTGTCAAATGTGCTGTGTTACCAAATCGCCATATCAGCCTTCAATAATATTGTCCATCTGCAGGGCAAAGCCTCATACAGTATTTCACTTGCTAACCTTCTGTACTTTTATAATTTTAGTCTCATTAAGTCCTTTATTGTCTAGGATAAAAAATAAGATACAACAACAACAAACAGCCTATTATTGCCCCACTGGGCTACTGCAGGACAAAGTGTTCTTCTCACACAGATAAGGCACAAGCATCACCTTGCTTGCCCAAGACAGGTTGGCAATTTCAGACTTATATTAAATATAAATCCAGATTTCCTCTTGATGTTTACCCTCTCTTTTAACTAAAATAAATATTATAGCTAATAATGAAGTAGAGTGCTACATTTGTTGGCTAAGCTTTGAAACTTACATACCTAGTTGACCCATTTAATTTTATGATATCTGTGCCACATAAACAAAAATATTAGTTATGATGAATTCAAATTATTTGGCTTTAAAAATATTCATATGCATATCTGTAGTATGTTATAGTCAGTTTCCTGGAAACAAGATCTGGTTGAAGGATTTATCAAAAGAAACTGTTACACATTGCTAAAGCCAGTAACTATAATATATACTATATACTAAAGTTAAATAATGATGTTGCACTGATTGTTACTATTTTTTTTCTCCTCTGTCCTGCTTCTGAGCAAAGATTGCTTCCCTAAAATTAAATAGTTTGTCCAATCTGTTGTCAGATAAATTAACATTAGTGGCTATTTAAAGAAAAAAAAATGTCCCAAGTTAAAGGGCTAAGTGTCCCTTCGAATATGAATAAAATAATTACTAGTTTTACACCTGGTTCGTATAAGGCTTTTTCAAATTAATCTGTTTTCAAATGTTATGCCACATCATTAGGTTGGTTATTTCTGCCAACCAGAAACATGATATTTGATATTAGATTTACTACTATCCAGACTTGATTGGCTGTTTAAAAACCCTATGTAAGCTATATTGTTACAAATGAAGTTATTAATTTATAGTGCTATCTAAAATAAAAATAACAATCAACAAATGTCAATAATAATTATCTTCACATTCATTAAACACTTTAAATTAAATAAAGACCATGTGCAATCCACACACAATGTTATACCTACATTAATCAAATTGTACTTGTACTGATATGAAAAGCATAGCTTATCTTTGTTTTGATGTAAATGCGTCTGATGTCCTTGTATGTGGCAGACACCTAGGAAGGGGGCGAGGGTAGTTAACACCCGAGATAATTAATTGCACTCTTTGCGACATAATAGTTAGTAATAACAACACACGTGTGTTTCAAATTCGGAAATGTAAAGTAAATTGCGGAAATCGCGACATCCCTTTCTAACCACAGGAATAGTCGTAGCGCCGTCTCTTTTCCCCGCGCATGCTCCGAAAATCTGAACTCTGCCCTTTGCCATATTGAAATACACCCTACCAGGGCACAATAGAGTGTAACATCGTTTGGATCACACGCCACAAGTTTGAAAATACGAATATTTTGACGACAAAAAACTGTGCTGTGATTCCCGACTAGCTGACTACTGTCAGTTGAATACGCGCCGTCACACAGGGTGTACGCAGGGAGGGAATTTTACAGTTAGGTACAATATTTTATAACGGGACCCTTCCGCGAAATACACGTAATTGGAAAAGTTTTATATTTCTCGTACTCGGTGATACCTACCAATGGAAATGGATAGCTCCTTCTTTTATTTGGCTTGGAATTAAAAGTTTGTTTCTCACGGAAATATTTTGTGAAGTAATAAAATGAAGTTGTCAAAAAAGGTTGTTGTAACTTTGGCAATCTAAATAAAGCGAACTTTTACGCACAAAAAAATAAGTTAAAACAAAATTTTGTTCTCAAACATTTTCCAATGAAATAAAGTTTGCGAAGTACAGTCAGTGAAAAAAGAATGGCGCTTAGTTCGTTGACTCCATCTAATATGCTCGGGGAGCTAGGCCGCCTTGCAAGTTGGCTGAAAGGCGACTGCCTGGCTCCTGAGGAGTATGCTGGTCTCGCTGTTACCGAGAAGGTGAGCCTCCTGTTAATTTTAAGTCAATCCATTTACTAATCATGTTTTGACTGATACCATGGCCACAATAATGTCATAGCCCAAGTAGCACAAAAGTGCTTTAAAACAGCATTTTCATAGTGCACCGTGAAAACATTAGCTGCCTAAACCTGCTGTATAACAGCGTAGGCAGCGCATCCTCTGCTGATATAACTCTAATTTGGGCACAAATTATTCAGCATATAGCTGTATAAGAATTCCAATTATCAAATAATTGAATTATATCAACATCATATTAGCATTTTTTTGTGTGTAACAGTCCACCCCAAGAGCTGAAAACTGCCTGAATAACGAAAATGGCAATGGCTGCCGAAAACGGCATTATTTGTGTTCACAAACATGCGCTCTTGCAGCTGATAGGGTACTGCACTACTAAACGCTGAATAACAGTGATATCTGTGGCGTGTTTGTGGTGTTTAATAGATTTACAGTACAGAAGAAAGCGTTAAAGTGAGCCTCGTTTTTTTCTAAACAGCTGGTGCAGCCCGGGTGAACTCTGATAAGTCGAAATAAATGCTAAGATTAACGCTGTGGGCCTTAGGTAAAAAAATATAATGCAGTTCTGTGCTACTTAGGAGCCCACCCAAAAACAAAAAAAAAGGTATCTACGTTAAAAAGATGCTGATATCCTCTTGGTCACACGTTTTTTTAACCGCTTTTTTAATGCCCGCGACTTTCTTTTTACTAGAGCAAGTAGGTGAGACCTGCACGTTAAAAGAAGAACTGCTCCTTTTTGATTGAAGGTCCTAAGAGCGCATACACGGGTCCACTAGCGCCACTTCTTTAAAAAAAAAATATCTCGTGACTGCGAAGGAATTTTGAAAAACGGCTTAATAAGCGACCTCGGTAAGTGTGTCTAGAATTTTCTAATACCTTTTATAAACTTTCATATTGACACACGAAGCAACAAAATACGATCTAAATGAATGTGGCCGCTTTTGTGTAGATCGAATTTTGTTGCTTCGTGTCTCAATATGAAAGTTTATAAAAGATATTAGAAAAATCTTGACACACTTACCGAGGTCGCTTATTGAGCCGTTTTTCAAAATTCCTTCTCAGTCACGAGATAATATTTTTTTAAAGGAGTGGCGCTAGTGCACCCGTGTATGCGCTCTTAAACTTATTAAAATCCTCCTTACATTTATCTTCACTGAAGTCTACTACCTAAATTGTGGCCCTCATTATACGCGTTCACTGTTTCTTTTTGCAAATGAAAGCTAATGCAAACACAGACAGCTCGAGCAATCATTTACATAAGCTCTATCTACAACCACTAAATTAAACCAACACCACAGTAGCTACTTTTTGTAGTGTTTGTAAGTACAACCGCAAAAGAATACTTACACCAGAAAAATTGTGTTAACTTGCACCAATTTCCGTTCCAGAACTAGAAACCGAGTTTTTGCCTATTCCAAATAACATTTAACGTGTTTGACTGTTAAGTGTCAACCCTTTAGCGGCGTATCAATATTATCGACAGTTTTAGCGGTTTCCGGAAAAAAATAAGTGTTTCTTAGAACCCCGTCCTTAACAAAAGTGCACACTTCCGTTAGCCACCATCAACGCATTGAAGGCCAGTGTTCGGTTACACGATTTATGTTACCGCCGGAAGGAGACTCCATTCCTCGCGTTTTAGGTTAACGGAGGAAGTAAAAAGTTACCCCAAGAGGCAATAAATCATATGAAGCTAGCAGAACGTAAAGTCTTTTGAAGGGAGTGTGTTTTGTAGAAAAATGCTGCGTCGTTAGAAGCTGACTGAATGACTGAAGTGCAATGATTTCTTTCGACGTCATTTGCAGTGTGCGGTTCAGCACCTACGCTAGGAGCAATTAATAAATAATAATAATGTTTTATTTATTTAGACAACAATGATCCATATTATGTTAGTGTGTTACATGACTAATTACTAAGCTCACAGAAAAACAATATTTACATATAGGTATTCACCAGATAAAATGAATCACTCCTGCCTAACCAACACCTGCATGAACTGATTAATTATCGGCGAGTTAAATTTGTCCATTAACATCTTCAAAATGCCATTAGGACTTGTCTGCGTTCTGTCCAGTAGCGACGCGGTTTTTCTCCTCACCATAGCGTGGAAGTTGTGGACACGCGCCTGAGCGAACATGCCAGAGGCACTACAAAATCGGGGCAGCCCCAAAAGCATTCTAAAGCAAGATTTACCAAAAAACATTATGTCGAAAACTGCAATAATGAGAAAGGAAGATTTTTAGTTTTCAATCGGACAATGTGCCAAATCCGTGCTCGGAATTCCAATAGGAAGCTAAGGTACTAAGTTTTCTGATGTGTATAGTTTCCGAAGTGGACTAAGGTATCCGGCTGGAGCTGTTAACTTTTAAGTCTTAAGCAAAACAGTGCAGCATTCCTGCTCTTTAATTATGACATTTGCAGGCTTTTGCCATGAAGTATCCACGACGACCCTTGGAAGACGACATAGTCTGTATGTTCTAAAATTAAACCTTGTTATTTCTATGATGATAAGTCGGAACAAATCAAAAAGAGAAAGATTTGGATCAATAAGAAGTTTTTCAGCGTATACAACCCTGGGTATAAAAACCCGTCCGTATTGCACATTTGGGATCAGAAACTTTGAAGACTAGCGTATAAATTGGATAAATGTAATGTCGCGAGGGGCGTCAACAAACGAACGTAGGCAATAGGAACGCCCGCAGCCACGTATAGCGAAGATTGATGGTCCTGCAGTCGTGTCCGACTGAGCTGACCTAAGCACTCGTAACCTACTAACAACGATAGTAAGTTTATTTTATGTACTATATAATACTTATGCTGAATATAAATGTTATTTCGCGAATTCGATACTTTCTTCAAGAGAAGCATTCTATGCTTTAAGCTAGTGTTTGTTCAAATTACTTTACCGTTATCATATGACCCTGACTTGCCTCGAAACGTTAGGTCTATGTCTAAATCCATACATATTAATGTCGCTTTTCGTGTCTGTCTGTGTAAACTTACATACAATTAAGAAATCTCGAAGTTTGTCAAGTCGTAGAAACTGAGCGATGCAGGGGCGGGTCCCTAGTGTCTAATAATATAAAGAAATAATTAATTTAATCGTTTGAAAAATAGCAACATGTTTCCACACCAATGCTTAAATTCGCGTAATCCAACAACATCTAGACAATTTATGTAATTGAAATGGGAAATTGAATCTACGCGAACCACAAAGACAATAAAAAACCCACAGATCCTTTGAATCCCTTCGCAATAAACCCAAATACGAGGTATAAAAAGGACACGGAATGGTAAGAATTAAGTCGCATATGTGGCTTGACCCATTCACTTTGAGTACCGCGCTAAAGTCAGATTAGATAGGCTGAGACCTTTTTATTGGTTTTGACCAGAAACGAACAGTTACAGAAGGTCGAACATGAAGCGGTTGAAGAATAAAATCACGAACATCGAAATGGTTTCGGGAACTTTCATTGGCGTTCGCTCTCAGGATCTAATGTTTGACTAAACCAGTTGACGCGTTTGGACATAACTTCAAAAGTACGTCGTGATATTACAGTCGTCAATCCCGATCCTCTATCATTAGCTTTTGTAAACCCTTTATGCAAATGACGTGTCCAATGTTTTCATATGCTTTGACGATGTTTTGGTCTCAGCAAAATGTTGAATGCTTCCTTTTTAGTTTTCACCTTATTCATATTTATTAGGATTAACGTTAGGTTCCGTGGTGTAAGTAAGCGCAGTCGATGTTGGAGCCAATCAGAGCCGTCGATAACGCAGGCACTTGCGTCACGTTTGGCTGCTTAATACCTGCTTCTAACAGTAGCACCCGGATTTAGAAGATGTAGATACTTCAGATACATATAGGATGCTTATTGAAGTTTCGTTTGGTACAGGGTAATTTACTGAGCACGGTTGCACGGGCGATTTTTTCTCGCGGCTTTTTTTTTTGCGCTCTTGAACTTCAACGCACTGCTTAGCGCCGAGAGTTGAAAATCCAACAATATGTTTAATTACAGGATAAACCTTCTGTACCGTTCACATGATCTGCCTTACATGTCACCCCGCCTTATCTTTTGTTCCTTACTTCACAGCTGAGCGACTTGACGTCCCGTTATTGGTTTTCACGATTCATTGAGTCCCGATTCTCTTGAAATATTTTTGGTCCTATTACTTGGCAAGCGTTGTATTGGTTTGTGGGTTAATCGCCTGTCATCTTCATGAATGCTTGCTTTTTGATATTGAGCCTGTTATATTTATTCCATTTCGGATTTTTTCCAAGTGTTTACCTTTTTACTCAATCATTTGCATTGCTACGTGACCAGCTTAGTTTTATGAGCATTAACTGTCTTTAACTCAATATAAAAAAAAAACTGTTCATTACACGAAAAGACACTGTAGACCGCAAACATCTGGATCCGTTTTAGTGCTTGTATAATATTCCAAGTATTTACAAAGTCTGGAATGATGTCTGTGGCATAAAGAACTTACACCACTCGACTTCGTACCCTTACCTGTTGCTTGAATAAATACTTCATCTAATTACAAGCGTACATCGCAGAAAGAGCGTCGATACTTGACCCGTTTTACTGTGTACCTGGGCACTCACTATATCTAGGTATCTATATACTCATATAGTATTAATGGTACTAGTACTATTGGAGTGGCCCGATAATAGAACGATGAACTTCAATTAGATAGGGGGAAACGGATTAACAAAAACAATATGGTGTAATGTTGTTCTTAATTAAGTCGTGATATCATTTCGGTCTGTAATGTTGCGTAAACATGCTCATTTTCTCCTTTAGGAACTGATGCTTAATTTGAGCTAGTCATATGTATATCCCATGCCAATGCTTAAACTCGCGTAATCCAACCACATCTAGACAATTTATGTAATTGAAACGGGAAATTGAATCTACTCGAACCACAAAGACAATAAATTTTGAGCAGTGGTGGCCCAGTGGTAAGAGCCGCGACTTACGAGTTGTGGGTCGTGGGTTCGAACCCGAGCAGGCATTTTACTTTGTGCAAATTATTTCATCACCGCTTCTCTAAAAACGGTGAAGGAAAACATCGTGAGGGTTTCCTCACGATGTTTTCCTTCACCGGCATTTCCTATAGAACCAAAAGTTCGAAGACGTGTGACATCTACCAACTTGGACTGGGCCGCGTGGTATTACGGCCCACTCCCTCTCACCAAGAAGCCTGTGTCCCAGCAGTGGGAACATTATAGGCTGATCATGCTATGTTATACGTATATTTATTACTTTTAGTACTACTTTCACCATCTCATTGTGCACCTTTTTTTTTTTTTTGGGTGGGAAATCATCAAATAACCTCTCCCGCTCTGGGCGGAGCGGAAGGGCGTGTCAGACTCTTACTGACTAAAACCCACCCGTTTTCCTTCAGTTGCCTGTGCGCCAGGGCCACGGTAACTCTTTCGAACAATCCGCGAATCTCATTGTGCACCTGGCGATCATAATATGCTCCGGATTAGGTACATTTGTGTTCAGATTTTCGTAACCAGCAAAGGGCAGAATCACCTTTTCTTATATCGAGCGTATATTTTGAGAACAGTATTGATAGAAGTGAAGAATTCCGGGCTTCGGTGAATCCGAAGCCCGGAACAATTCTATCAATAATATTGACATGTCTTTAGTCCATACTTATATTTTATACAACACGTTCCAGATTTATGTTATCCAGCTGCAATGTTCTCAATCACCTTATTTTTTATATTGAGACACTTTGTATCACGTGTATCAATATTCGGTTCATTGTTTCAGAACTATTGAAAATATCGATCCTACTGATCCGACCTTATTGTTTGCGCGTTAGTGATGAATCGATTACATCATTGCCGTTTTTTGTAGAATTTGTCTTCAAGGCCAAATTACAGTAAATTCGGCAGCCCAAAAGACGACGTTGTAACCGCAAAAAAATTGGGGTCAGATCAAAATCAATCAAAATCAAAATGTTTTATTTCACAATAACCTAAACAATTAATACATCAAAAGCTAGGTGCACGGGGTTCCAATTGTTCGTTTCTTAAGGAGAAGAACCGGCAAGAAACTACACGATTACTCTTTTAAAAATGATTTGCTTTTACAATGTTTTCTAATTACAATGTATAAAGGTATGGCAGGACTATGTAAGCCTGTCAACTAGTTCCAGGTACTTAATAAAATAGAAAATGGTCTAAAAATCGACAGTCTACAATGTTCTCACATTCATAAAATATAAAGATACTATAAAAAATATTTATAAAATTTTAAAACGTTTTTAAACCAAATGACATGATTGCCATTACAACCAAATAAAGACTTAACATTAGAATTGTAGGTATATAATGTCAAATAATGAGAATATTATGTCAAAGAAGTAAGTAAAAAATAAAATAAACATCGTAATTTGGGGGCAGTTAATAGACATAAAGCGACGGTGCGGTTTAAAAGATGTTGTGACAAATATTTAAAAGAGTATGCGTAGATGGTTTGGTCATGTTGAGAGGATGAATTAAAGGCCGCCGGGAGGGGACGCCCTAGGAGGACATAATAGTGACCTTTTTGGTGATGGTCTTCAGAAAAATCAGGTGCGTAGTACTCGCAACCGGCGTGCGTGTATGACCAGATGTATGAACGTAAACGAGGCGAAAGGAGTATGTAAGGATCGTAGCAGGTGGCGTTCTGTAGTTTCTACCTACCCCCATTGGAAGAAGGCGTGAGTTTATGTTTTATGTGTTAAATAGACATTTACATAGTAATGGCGTTAATGAGGTACCAGGGAAGCCACATGTGCAGAAGGAATTATTGCCAAACTTCCTTGTCTTCAACATAGTCAATCTTATAATTTACTTTTTGATATGGACAGTTTGATGTGGGTTTTGAACTTTCCATCGCTAAGTTATGTAACAGACTTTGGAAACTTGTTATAAAAGAGGATACTGTTTATGAGAAATTACTTGCTAGTTTTAGTTAATCTAAATTTGGGTATCACAATTTCATTTATATTATGGAGCACGCTTCTTATTTTTAATAGTCATAAGTTTATTCGAACATGTACAAAAAATTTATAGATATAAGGAGAAGGCAGATTAAGTATATCAATATCTTTGAATTTGTAAGAGACTCGCGAAAACATATTTTATAGATGGAGCGGATTGCCCTCTTTTGTAAAATAAAAATTGAATCTACGTCAGCTGCCGATCCCCACAACAGAACGCCATAAGACATAATGATGTGGAAATAAGCAAAGGGGTTTGACGCAGAATGTGCACTTCGCAAAATGTGCACTTAGCAAAATGTGCACTTCTCAAAATAACACTTCTCAAAATGAGCACTTCTCAATATGAACACTTCTAAAAAATAAACACTTCTCAAAATGTGTTATTTTTATCACAATGGGTAAAAATAAAAACCGTTTGCGTACAATTTTGTTATATTTTGCACGATTTTTAGCACGATAACAGTAGTTTCTTTGTAAAAAGCAATCACGTTCAGGAAATGTTTGATTATGTATTTTCAGTACACGTCAGCTATACACATAATATAAGTACTCCAACCATTCACGTTTATGTATTTTACAACCATAAAACACGACCACAACACACACAGCTGAACCAGCGCAACACCAATACTAATTTTTCGATACGTTACTTGCAGTACTGTCGTCAGTTTGAAATCATTTCACCCCCTGGAAAATTTTTCTTCGAACAAAGTGTTGCTTTTATAAAAAAAGTAGGTACACAATAAACGAACACAATAATAATTATACTCGAAAGGTTTAGGTAGTTAAATAAAGGTAAACAAATCGTAAAAAGGGTTTTTTATAGTTGACACTTTCTTGTTTAAAAATACGTTACAACAAAATTGAAGTTATTTGCGATTTAAACGATAGTTTCCTCTTTTATTAATGTATGTTAAACTTTATCATTTATTCGTAAACTATACTCTTCGTACATGTAATTGCTTGAGCACAATTTTTTTGTTAGATTTATAAAATAGTATAATATTTTGTTATCTGTCTATTGTAAAGAACCCAAAAAAGACAGGTTCCCTAAACCTTTTACAAAATACAACGAATTAGATAACGTTGCTAAATTGAAGACTACACCTGTGACGTAATATGGCAACTCAAGTAGCAGGTATTACGTTTAGCCGGTTAACCAGATGCCTCTTAAGTTGTGGATGAATTAGAAAAAAATATATATGGTGTTACTGTACGAGTATTGCGGCTGCCACCATACCACTGTGAGCGCAATTCAATTGAGTTAATATGGGCTCAAGTTAAAGGGTTTGTAGCCGAGAAAAATAAATTTTTTAAAATGTTTGACCTAAACATTCTTTTGCCAGAGTCTTTAGCTTATGTGACTGCTGAGAATGGGAAAAGTTGCGAGGGTCATGTAATAAAAGAAGAACAGAAAATGTTTAAATTAGACAAAATAATTGATGATACCACTGAACGCTTTATTATTAATGTGACAGATAAGTCCTCAAATTCAGATTCAGAATAGAGCCTATTATTATGGGACTCAAAATAATATGATTTTAACATTTGAAATAAAAGGTTTAACATCTATGAGTCACGTGTTTTTTTTGTTTACCTTTATTTAACTACCTAAACCTTTCGAGTATAGTAATTGGAACAGTGGTGTTATATGTGTACGACTACTATGATTAATTTATGTGTTGTTATTTTAGAATATTTTTATATTCCTGTTGGTGTGTTAGGCTACATACTAATAAAAAATATTGTAAGCAAACGGTTTTTATTTTGACTCATTGTGATAACATTCACACTCATTTTGAGAAGTGCTCATTTTGAGAAGTGCTTTTTTGAAAAGTGCACTTTTGCGAAGTGCACATTTTGCGCAGTGCACATTTTGCGTGAAGTGCTCATTTTGTGAAGTGCACATTCCGTGTCAAACCCCAAGTTTCAAATTTAGACCCACTTGGGGTTCATTTAGTAATGTGTTTGTTCGCATTATGTAAAAGAATATTAGCTGCAAACCATTTCGAAAGAACAGCCAGACTATTGTTGACTTATAAGACATCCATATCTTTTCTATTTAATTGTTTTTTTTTTTTACAAAACATTAACAACCGACTTAAAAAAAAACATTACTTACAAAGTGAAAAATAACTCTAATTTCGGAAGTCGGTGGCAAAAAACGAAAATACAAAACCAAATACACCGACCTCCGAAATTAAAGTAATTTTTCACTTTGTAGTGTTTTTTGGAAGTCGGTTGTTTTTATTTTGTAAAAAAGTTTTTATTTTTCACTTTTTAGCTGTTGTACCTACCCCGCATAAATTCGTATACCACTACTTGATATGTTAATAACAGTGACAGGAAGTTATTAAAACATCATCAATATAAAGTGGAAAAAATACGCATTATTATGCATAACTCAAAAACTACTGTTTAGTTCTTCATCAAATTCAATCACATGAGAAGCACCAGATTTCAAATAATAAAAGATTCATCAAAATCGAATCGAATCGGTTTACCTAGAAAAAAGTTCTGAAGTAACACACTTAAAAAAAAATTCAGTCGAATTGAGAACCTCTTCCTTTTTTTGAAGTCGGTTAAAATAAGAGAAGTGTCATCAATGAATAAAATTATATCCGATAAGTTAACCATCATGTAAGGAAGATCATTAATATAAACTAGAAATAGGAAAAGGCCAAGAATTGAACCTTGAGGCACGTCCATTTTAACTAGAGATTCCGAGGATGTCGCCCCGTTAACGCTTAATTTTTGCTGCCTGTTTGATAGATAGGAAAGAACAAGATCAGCAGCTTGTCCACGAATGCCGTAGTGGTGTAATGTACAGATTAGTGTATTGTGGTCAGCGCAGTCAAACGCTTTTGAGAGGTCACAGAAAATGCCAATTGCATCCTGGTACTTCTCCCAGGATTCCAAGATGTGACTGATGAGTTTTACTTTTCGTGAAACCAAACTGGCGACTATGTAAAATCCCATTGGAATTAAAATTTGACAATGAGGTCTAGCATGATTTTTTCATAGATGTGTTTATGGTGCTCAATGCTGGTAGCATAGATATAGGTCTATAATTATTTAAAAACGATTTAAAAATTGGTACTACTTTACTATGTTTCCTTAAACCAGGAAACGTACCGGCTGGCAACTGAAAAATTATTTACATTAAACAACATCTTATCCGGTTTAAATCAGGTTTCACAAAAACATAAGTTATCCATATGATATTTATCTATTAACATTTCCACGTCTAGGATTTTACCAGAGAAGCGGTTTATATTTTGGTGATACTTATAGTAAAATATTCTTATTATGCTTATCTTTTGTCGACTCTAAAAGTTCAAAGAATGAATTACAGTATTATTAGAAGTACTGGATAATATTGTTTCGTCACTTAAGTTAGTCTCAGTTAAATTATCAATAACTGCGTCTATATTGTCAGCTAACAAAGTAGCTAATACTTGTTGACTTTTCTTGGGAAGAAACATATGTTCCTGAACTAATATAAAATCTCTAACAAAATTGTTAGTATCAAAATACAGTAAACGGTCACTATGACGACATGCCAAAATATGCATTAAGTTATTTAAATTAAAAAATGTAATAATTTTCTTTATCGTACAAATTATCTTAATATGGCAACGCACATAATATTAATTTACCTAATTTTAATTTAAGTAGGGTGTCAATATCATTAACGATCTCCCTTTTAGTTAAACTCCAGACTGTTTCTAGTTAAAAGAACTACAGTAGTCTGCTCATTCATTTGTGTATGTTTCATTTTATGAGAAAGCTCATTAAAATGAAGTCGATGGCAGTCGTTTCAAGTTTCCGCCGTTTATGGAACCAGACGAATATTCCTTCATTTAACTATAGTATAAAGTTTTAAAAGTTCTTTAAACTTTTCAATCATTTATCACCGTCGAGTATTATCTTATACCTCACCATCCATAATCCTTAAGGGACCCCTAACTTTTAACTATGTAATAATGTCATAATCTGCGAAGACGTCAACTGCCGAATTACAGCTATCTTCAAATCGCTTTAACAAACGTTAGGGGATAATGACTTTAAGGGTTATTATCCCTAAGCCTAGCCATGGAGAGTGATTGCTTGAATATGTAGATCAGTTTACCTGATAGGACTTCTTAGTTTTTACTAACCAACAGTCGAAAGGTCACGCTGCAAGTACAATTTTTATTTTTTGAAAACGAGTACTTACTGAAAGCGTTAAAAAACCTTCTTATATAAAATTTATCAGTGCAACGCGTCATGAATGCGTCAAATCGAGAACATTCTAATCACGTTCCAATCGTTTTCTCTGCATCGGTGTCGTGAAAATGGATGGAACCAGACCTTACGTAATTCTGCACACGCGGGTTTGAAATTTGTAAAATTGCTCCAGTTCTCGCCTTAAACTGGAATGTCTCGAAGAACGAGAAGTTTATGCCTGAAATGTTTAATATTCACGTTGTGTAAATTCTTGGGGAGTAAAAGTTTGTACATGTCTCCAGCTTAGTCTCTGTACATATAAACTGTGTTATGAAAGACGGATTAAGGAGTAGTTTTTACCCGACTGTGCGACGCAAAGGAGGGTAATATGTTTATCAGTCTATGTATACCTATATGTATGTTTGTACCTTTGTGGCGCTCTAGAGACCAAACACGTGGGCCGATTTTGACGATTCTTACGTCAATCTTTTTGTCTTAGTCTTGTGAGTGTCACTAAAGACATGACAGTAGGTAATCAAAATTCAATATGGCGACAACCAGACGGCATATTGTGAAACAGTAAAAAATTCAAGTCGACGAACTACGTGAAGTGGAGTATCGTCTTTATAAATCATTTTTATTTTTCTCTAATCATTTTTCATTTTGAATGACCATTTAGGATCTATAACGATTTAAAGTTGGTTAGCACCCATTCTCACTTACATTTTCAAAACTTATGATAAAGCTATGCATCTTCTATTTAACAATAAAGATCTTATTTCCTCCGACTGCATGAGATTGGAGATAAAAATATGTCATCTTGTTTCTATCTTTTTTAAAGTTCACTTTTTACGCTGTCGGGTTTTTGTTTTTTTTGTTGTAGTACTTGGTTAAAAATGCAAAAAAATGGTGACCCAACGTAGTGTTGAGGTTGTATTAATGATAATGATTATGGATATCTAAAACAAAAAGTCGGTTATTAAAATGTAATCCTGTGCGACGATGCGTAATGTAATGATGGTACCACACAAAGCTCAATTTACATGCCCTAATTTTTTCTGCCACCGTACCCATGAATATTATCCGATCTTTCGCGTTTCTATCAACACAACAGGTTTATTTACTATCGATAGCGAGTAATTGTTTTTCCAACTAACAATCGACGCTTAATTGAACCCGGTGGTATAGTAAATTGACTTAGAACAAACCTATTAGGTCCAAGGTCCGACCGTGTGTCAGCAAAAGTTGTTGAACGAGCAAAATATTGATATTACTGGAATACCTATGAGAAGTTCCCTTTCACCTGATTTCGGCCTTATTAGTCTTACTACTTTGCTTTTTTTTTGGGCCCACAATTTACATGCTCTGTGGGACCACAGTGTTAATTGATATAGTATGTATTAAATTTCGACAGTCGGGCGAACTGACAATACAGCTGTCAAAATGTTTTTAGAGCGTCCTTACATTAGTTTAATGCCCGCCTTCCACTGCGAAAGGGTAATCAGTGGGAAATAGTCCTCACCATCCATTAAGAGTATCAGTGAAAAATGGGTTTTGGCTTCTATTGCCGGCGAGTTTCGAGGAGTGAGCTAGGCGGGAAATGAGAGGAGTCAGATGAGTGAATTATCTGCCTTCCATTGTCAGGAGACATGAGTGAGGAGGTGCATAAAAAATATCTCAGTGCCAGGTGGTCCGCAGAGTAAACAAGTCGCGCGGTAAATTTTGCGATAATAGTGTCCGAAATTTAATAAATAATTTTATTATCTACTTAATGTCTGTTATTCCGGGCATCCCGATATCCACAATCTTTTTCCATGTGGTATCTTCTTTATCACCATGACGATAATCTTTGTGGTTGGTGTCCCACAACTACGGGTACTGCCGCACTGCTTCAATGAACAGCTCCTTGTCGACATGTTTCGCAAGCGCAGGCAGGCATCCACTGACTGACAAAGGACGAAAACGGGCGAGGAAAGGGGCAGGGACAGCGAAGGGGGCGGAGGTTTAAGCAGAGTCCGTTCAAAACTAGTGCGCGACACAATGACACAGCGGCTCCATTTTAACTCGCTCAGTTCGCTTTGCTTACTTGTTCACGGTGGAAGCATTTCTATGAAATTTTTCGTTGCGAGTCGAGCAGAGTCCGTTAGAAATCCGCTCAACTCTGTGACCACTTTTGTAACTCTTTGTACTCTTTTGCTGCGCACCGTTTGCTCATACACAGTAGAAGCACTTCTATGAAGATTGCCGTTGCGAGTTAAATGGAGTCCGTACGAAGCCCGCTCCGCTCGCAATGGAAGGCGGGCATACTGGCCTAATGGCATTTTGAACGGCGACAATCCAAGAAGCTTGCATTAGTTTTAGAGGGTCAATATAGAATTTAATCACCTTTACCACTTGCGTGACTAACAACAATTATCATTTAGTCGATTTATTCTTTGACATCGAAAATGGAATTCCTTGTGTGCCATAAATAAGAAAATGTTTTTCTTGACGCGCGTTACGGAACATGTTTAGTCGGTATATTAAAGACTAAGTGCGACTATTTAAAAAACTCTGAATTCATAATATCTCTTTTTAGAAAAACCAAATCGTTAAGTTCAGTTTAAACGGTTCACGATTTGTATAGGATAATAACATTTATTTTGAGCTTATGATGCTCCATATCGTATAGATTCACGGGCACATACGTTTTTCCTTTGAGAGCGTTTATTTGACGTCTCGCCACTACTTTGTTTAGAACACATCTTTTGTCCTTTACTACACTAAACTTAAAGTCTAGGTACATTTCTTTGTAAAAGGTGAAGTGAACTTAAGTACTTAATTAAGAGATTCTCCATTATGATGCTTCTGAAGAATAATGGAACATCCATTATTCTTCTGCTTACGGTATACAATTTCTTTGACCTCTTTAGACTTTTTTCTATTATTAATGGAAGGTTTTGCTCTGGATGCTTCAGATTTTTTAATGTCACAATGTAATAAAGTAAATTCTTTTTGAGACCCATTTCTTGTTACGTAAACAGTAGGTATCTGGAGGAACTTGAAGCGAGTTTACAGCAGTAAGATTGCCGAGAATTGCTAAGAAAATTAAATTAGTTGGTAGAACAGATTTCCAAAGGATTTCATTTCACTTTGATGTCGCAATGCTCGGAAATATTATGAGGAAATAATATTAATACCACACAATCCAAACGTTCTCATCCATTAGTATAAAGAACATATTAAAGAATATATAATTAGCAATTGCTTAAAGATTCCTGTATTTACAAAGTTTCTTGACTTATATAAAATAAGGAAATGCCTAACGTACTTAAATTATTTTCTGCCTCAGTAAATTCTCTTTTGATGTTTCATAAAAGTTATCGGTATAAGATGGACGATACATCGTAAAAGTCTGAGAAATCATAAAGTTGGTGAAATGCTCTCTGAATCTGACGGAGATAGCTGACATCACTCAATTAAGCTGGCGGTGAAAATTAATATCAGAGGTAAGGTAGGAATGGATAAGAAAAAAGATTTAGATGTGGCCGTGCTGACTTGGGTTGATATTTTAAACATAATATAGATAACTAGGTTTTTCCCGCAGCTTCGCCTGCATGGATGTCGGAAATTATCCATAATATCCACGGGAACTTACTACCGAATAAATAGTATATCCTACTCAGATAATGGTCTACCTGTGTGAAATCCGTTCAGCCATTAATTAAGGTGTGAAAAGGTAACAAACAGACAGACGGTTACTCTCACATTTATACTAGAGCTGTTTAGCATTAAAACAAAACAGTTATGTTATGAAAAACACATAGCATTGGTTCAAGAAGCAGTCTTAGATTTTACCACACATTAACGTACCTTTTGTTCCCCGTTCCCTTACCTATGGTCTTTCACTATGGCAGAATTCGCGGTGATCTATGGGTACAGCGAGCCGGCTCCGTCACTTGTCATTCATAGAAGTCTTCAAAATTCAACACCGAGCTAATTGCTCCAATGCCATGTGCTTTTCATAACATAATAAATGTTTTGTTTAATGCAAAACCGCTCTATTACGTTTCCTTCAAAACACATATAATTGATTGAAGACCTGTTTGTTAACTACTGGTGAAAAAAATATATGAAGGATGTAGACGCTTGTGAATTACTAGATTTACTCGGCCTGGCTTCGGACAGGGAGCACTAAGTATCTAACACCTACCTACCTACCTACCCTACTTACCTACCCTACCTACCTACCCTACCTACCTACCCTACTTACCTACCCTACCTACCTATCCTTCCTACTTACCCTACCTACCCTACCCACCTACCTACCCTACCTACCTACCCTACATACCTACCTACCCTACCTACCTGCCCTACCTACCTACCTTACCTACCTACCCTACCTACCTACCCTACCTACCTGCCCTACCTACCTACCCTACCTACCTACCCTACTTACCTACCCTACCTACCTACCCTGCCTACCTACCCTCCCTACTTACCCTACCTACCCACACTACCTACCTACCCTACCTACCTACCTACCTACTTACCTACCTACCTACCTACCTACCTACCTACCTACCCTACCTACCTACCTACCCTACCGTACCTACCTACCTACGTATCCTACCTACCTACCCTACCTACCTACCTACCTACCTACCTACCTACCTACCTACCTACCTACCTACCCTACCTACCTACCTACCTACCCTACCGTACCTACCTACCGTATCCTATCTACTTACCCTACCGTACCTACCTACCCTACCTACAAACCAAAGACTTATCCAACTCGTGCCACGTGTCATACGAATTCCCAAAAATATGTATGAAACTACGTGATTCGTCCGACAGTCATAATCGCATGAATTACAATGAAATTGCATAGCACATGTGTGAGTACTATGTACCTACTTATACTATAAAGTTACCATTTACTAGGTTTGTCTTTCATTGACTTGAATGTGCCCTGGCGGCTGAGAGTATGTCATGCTCACTCAAATGTCTCGCTGGTGGTGGCGTTTGTGTTGGATAATTAAGTTCCCTTCAAAATGGTTGAGCTGAATGGTTCTAATCCATTCGTCATGTTCGTGAACGAGCGCCGTCAGTAGGGACTGGTCATTTCTTAGCTGCCACGGCTTATTTTAAGTTAATTGTTGTTGTATGTTTATTACGGACTCTTTTAACGTTCTGCATTGTTCTCACATGCATAATTTCAACATGAACGATGTAATCAGTATTTTGTAACCATATTTTGATTTAAAAGAGTGTCCATGGAGCTTCTTGCTCGTTCTTCTCCATAGGTACCTACTACGCTTTGGAATGGGCAACTAGCTTCATCTTTCTGACTGACCGACCCCTTGACAATACGAAAGTGCCTGTAATTTGTTTATTTGAAATAAATGCTTTGAGTTTGAGTTTGAATTATTTACATGTTGACTCATGACTCACAGGCGTTGAATATATACGTAAATTAGCTGTTTAAAGAACTTTTCATTGCAAAAACTCAAATTGTAAATCATTTAGGCCACGCAAAGTTGTAGACAAAAGCTAGCAGAATATTAAACAAAAATATTGTAGTCTGGAATGGTCAGTAATTCCATTATTGACATTTGGGGAGGGCTAATAGTCCCATACAACCTTAGCTATGTCCTTTAGGTGACCGATGTGCCCTGCCAACGATCCTTCTATCGATTCTGGCTCAGATAGTATTACAGGCTTTAATACCCTTTTATGTTTTGTATCATTTCTAGAACCCTTTTCTTCGTTGCTATTTCTGGGTTATTGAGAGACAAGAAAAACAACGGCTGTTATATTTTTTATTCGGTCTTCTGGGTTGCTCTGCTCGAGATGGTTTTTTCGTTGTTAGTAAATTCTGTTATCAACCAAAATCAATTAATATAATAATCCTTTGCTTTATTTTCTTAATGAACTTTAACCGCGATTGGTAAAGCAATCTGTACGTGTTTGTAACACAAATGAGTCTTTCCTAATTTATCCAATGCAACATGAAATGTAACAACAGCTAAGCGAAATTGTTTCAACGTAACGTGTGTTACTTTTCAGGTTACGACGGTTCACCAATCTGTACCTTAATAGGAACCTATGTTAATAGAAACCACATCCTGCTCCATTTAAATATCATTATTGTATCCAAGTCCTCAATTTGAATACTTTCAGTTTCCTCGTTATAATAACATGCATTTCTCGAGTACGTCTCCCTAACTTGGAATATAGGGTAGTTTGTCTTCCAAACTAGGTAAATCATATTACAATATGCCCGGCGGAACTACCAACTTTTTGCTTCTTCTCGGATTTTCCGATGGTCCTTGTAGGTCTTGACTATTCAAAAGAGTTTGTTAAGGACTTTGCGTGAAACAAGAAGTTTTTGTTTTGACTTCGAAGTCTGTTTATTGACGGCAAAAGTTTGTTAAAGTAGGTAGCTTACTTCGAGAGAAAGTCTTCAAGGATTTGCAAATACTGTAGGTATTGTAAAGTTCAGTCAACAATATCTCAAATTATTAAACTTATGTTTTTCTATCATATCAGTCAGAAATAAATTTCTGAACAGAATATAACCTCTTTTTACGTAGATATAAAACTGTTAAAAGAATCACAGACTCAAAATTTTCCCTCAGATCAGAAAAAGACAATGTGGTGGTAAATTCATTGAGGTCGAAATCCGTAAATGAATGAGTGATCCGCCTGCGTATTTACCGTACGGCTTAACGGTGCCCGGCTAGGTTTGTTTGTGTGCGTATATGCCATAGGTTTTTGTTGTCATCCAATATTTAACTCGCCTCTTTTCCTTTCACCCTTTTCAGGACTGAGAGGGTTATGGTTTGACGCCGTCCAAATTCTTATCTAAAGCTGTAAAAGGCTCTTTTGGAGTTTGGTCAAAATCAGAACTGACGTCGTCATCTTGTTTTTTCAATACATTTCACAAAACAATTGCACATAATTATGTTTACAAACAGCGCCTGTCAATGACATTACAGCTCCAAAAGATCCTTGCAGGAGTGGAAAATATCTGTTATTGACCAAGCGAGCGCGAAGCGTATCCGGTTCAGCTAGGGCAAAAATGATTTTGATATCCGGATGGCTGTTCTCCTTTACAGGTCGCATTTCTAAACCGATTCTCGTGAAATTTTGTGAGCGGGTTTGATAATTATATGGTTTCTTTTTTGACGATTCAGTTTTTCGAAATTTTTCAAACTGGCTGTGATATGGGGGCTGAAAACGTAAAAACATATTTCAGCCATTACGCGCTCTTTGCGCGCGCTTTTTGTTTAAAGGTTCGCGGTGAACATTTATTCAGTTTTAAGCTATGCAAAGAAAGACTCGCGAGGTGTACAGCTCACAGAGCCACCAGTTAATATTTTATTCGTACATATACACACATTATGTAAACTTTTTTCTCAATTCATGTACACAGGTACATCTGTACGTGAAAAGGCTTTCAGAATCATAAGAGACTGCTACAATCCCGTCTTGATTCGTTAAAACCCAATTATGTATTACCCGAGGCGTTTAGCAAGCTCCGTACACTTTGCTAATATTATTACTATATACCTTTAGTATACCACTGAAAATCTCAACCCGCACTTGGCCCGCGTGGTAGATTACAGCCCACTCCCTCTCGAAAAGAGGAGGCCTGTGTTTCAGCAATGGGAACATTATAGGCTGATTATGCAATACCACTGAAGATCAGATTTCTCAGTATTCAATAATAACTTTCTCTGCGATACAAGATACGTTGACATTTCAAGTTTTCAAGTTAGAGGTTAGGGGCTATGGAATAATAACGCTACAGTTTCGCTTCGGGCTATAGAATATTATTGCTGAAACTAGCTCGGCAGTTAAATTAATTTTGATTTCCAATTTGCGTAATTTCAGCTCACTTTAGGTTTATGCTTGTGTGAATACAGCCCAGTAATTGAGGTAGGCATCTTACGGTATGTATGTACAGTATAAAAAGTCGCTCAATGTTATTGGAACCTTACATATCTAATTGCTGTAAGAGTTCAGTATCATAGCGACTTTAAAAAACTTCTTTTTTGGAAGTCCTCTTTAACAATTTTTGCTGACACACTGACATGACTGTGTTCCAGTGTGATGGAACTTGCAAATGAGTTTACACCATATCTCTTGTTAGTACGAAGCATCGCATTGGCAATCCAATGACTTATTCCAATTTGGAAAGGGCGGAGAGCTGTTGTCTGCACGTTAGTAAAAAATGTTGGGCAACACAAGATATGAAAACATTCTCCAAAATTGCAAACAGCCTCGCTATCTTCCACAACAAGAACTGCATTCACAACTTTAACACTATTGTAGTGCGTGTAAACTATGAACTATATTGTACAGTAAACAGCGAGGCATAAGCCGCTCAAGCACGATCTTTCTCTAAAGGAGTAAATCGCTTGCTGTACAATATAGTATGTCCTACACACGGACAATTGAGAGGTTTTCTCCCTCACGAACCGAAGAGAGTTCAATAAAAAGCTTTCGATATAAAATAATGGATAATCGTAAAAGCACATCTTACCTATATGAAACTTAGAGAAAATGAAGTGGATTAATTGGGATCCTTGAACCAAATAGAACACAATATTTGGTTGGATGATTACTGTTTTATAGCTCAGGCCTATAGCAGTTACTGTAAACATTGCCAACAATGATTCAGCCAGCTTAATTACTGAATGTTTTTAAATGCTCCTTCTGCCAAACCCAATAAACACATGCATTGTTCGCTTAATTTGCTTCAAAATTAACCCCCAAGTTTCACTCTCGAATTGGACAATCAAACTTCGCATTAGTACAAACTATTTTAATTGTCTCGTGTCCGAACTCAAACCAACGGGTTAAAGTTTAAGCTCTTTTATCTGAACACAAACCCTTTTAGCTGTTCCCGAAATAAAAAGTTTCAAACGAAGCCGAGATTATCTTTGGCCCATGTCGAGAGTTAGTTTAAAAGGTCACACTGAAATGCCAATAACCTGGGGGTCTACTCTCAAAGTCGGTCAGCGAAGATAGGGGCCCGTCCGAAAGTAGTATATCCGAGAAAACTAGAATCAAATTCAATTTTTCGAACGGGCAATTGCACATCGCAAGTAGGGACAGCTGTCTAATCGTGTTGTCATTCATTCTTAGTTCGGCGAGATAGTTACGTAACACACTAACAGTAGGAATGGGTTTCATTTTGACAGTTCAACAACATTCATTGCGTTATTTAAGTTGTTGAGCAGATAAATTTTTCAAACATATGAAGCAATGGATTTGCAATACGCTTCAAAATGATTCAGATTGTGATAGATAGTGTGTTACGTAATTAGGGTGCAGGTCCTAATTTGTGGTTCGGGCTCCAAAGTAATCTTATGTCCGTAGGTGATATGGAGAAGGCGTCGACCGTAACTTCGGCCGATACTACGGAATTCGTGCTTAGGGAGTAAAGCCCCAGGTAGGTACTTGGTAAAACTGGCTAGGTCGCGAACTCGCGACATATTTGAAGAATGACATTAAAAGGCTCCTTTGAAGAGGCACGATACGCGACGCGAATGGCACGCGACACAAAGGCACCGCTCATCGCGCGACAGGCGCTACCTTTGTATCGCGTTGGGTGTCGGGCCTGTTTGTAGGAGCCTTAAAGGCTTTCGCGAACAACCGATGGATTTGTGTTGTCTAATGGGGCAATGGTGCAACCACTTTTTGCGGGGAAGTTGGCAAAGTTCGTGGTGGCTTCGTGTTTTATTGTCAAAATGCCATCGCTAGTAGACCCCAAACATAAACGTGAAATTATTCATTCTCTCTAAGGTTTTTGGAAAACGACTAGAACAGAAGCACACGATTTGCATCTTCTTTAGGTATATGTACATATTATAAATTCAAGTCGCTTTTAGTGTCTGTCTGTGTGATCGCGGTGGTCTTCTAAACTACACAACGGATTTTGATGCCGTTTTCACCATCATTTAGAAAATGTATTCCGGAAGGTTTATGTGAATGACGCAGACAGATTGTCCAATCCGCTGTTTTACATAACCGTTAGGCGTTTTACAAAACAGCTCCGTTATGTAAAACAGCTGAACAACGCTCACATCGCAGTCGCGGTTACACGGCTATTTAGTATTTTTAGGACGGACTTTCATAAAACTCTGAAAACTTCTTTAAAATCACTGTTTTCACTTGAGTTAGGGTATTTTTTACTCATATTACTCGTTTTATTTATTTCTGTTTTGGATGCCATTATTGTTGTTATATGACACACAGAGCTACGAGCGTCAAAATTTTTAACTAATATCTACAATCTGACTTTTCATTTCACGCTGTTCTACATAACCTCTAATCGTCGACCCGCTGCATTGATAAATGCAAAGCGTGAAAGTTCAGTAATTATGGAAAATCGCTAACGTCATTCAGCTGTTTTGTAAAACGGTTAGCGGTTATGTAAAACAGCGGATTCGACAATCCATCTGCCACATGTGGACTTACAAAGCATAAAGAAATCTTGACGTTTTGTGAAGTCGTAAAAATCGTGCGAAACAGGGGCGGGCCGCTAGTCAGATTAAAAACGTAAAACGGAGTAAAACCGCAATGTTGCTGAAAGTCAAATATTTGCTTTGCAGTTGTATCTTAAACAAGTGGTCTGTCGTATCGTAAACAAGTTGAATTTTTAATGGATTGAGGACAAAGAAAATAATATTTTATACACAGAACCACCACAACTGCGACATGTATCGAATTGCGTTGCACCACGAACACGCCGATCAAGCATGTTGCACATACACTGAAATATTCATAGAGTATCGTGGCTTACCTCAATCTGCCGATATTTTACATCTGCATACCAAATGCTTTCCCGATCAATATCTTTGTTACCTTGCACAGTATATTGCGTTTATAATTAACAATTTTGTACTTTCTGATTGCCAATTATAAAATAGGATTCCGCTGAGAAACATTTACAACACATGTTCATTTTTTCTTCTCGGTAAGGTAACCGAAAATACTAATTATATTTTATTGCATTGGGGTTAACCTGTAATGTATGTGTAGATACATACATAAACTCACGCCTTCTTCCCATGGGGGTAGGCAGAAACTGCAGAACGCCACCTGCTACGATCCTTACATACTCCTTTTGCCTCGTTTACGTTCATACATCTGGTCATACACGCACGCCGGTTGTGAGTACTACGCACGTGACCTTTCTGAAGAACATCACCAATAAGGTCACTATATGTCACTAGATTTAAGTAAAAATAAATAAATAATTAGGTATTTATTATAACCAGTCCGTGCCGTTCCACTGCTGGATTAAAGCCTCCATTCTTTCCATTGGTCACGCACGATTTTGATCAACGTTTTGCCATAAGGAAAACATCCTAGTTTGCCCGCCATCTTTTTCATGGATTACTGCGGCTACGTGTCGGTACTTCAGAGCACTAATCCTTTGTTCTACAAAACCACAATTCCCTCTTAGTTCTCGTTCGCTCCAACTGAAAGTAAATAAAATAAAGTGTAAAACGTTCAGCAGAGCTGGGGTGGGTCGAATCGATGTCGAGTGGGGTTTTCGAATAGTGAATGCTTTTAGTGGCCGCATCCCATCCTTTTAATCGGCCATTAATGGGTTACTTTGGCACTAATCTTAACTAATTAACCCTTCGGTAACCTCATTAACATGGTATTATTATGTATGTAATACTAGCTGTGCTAGTGACATCGCCCACATGTAAAGGTTTAATATTTTGTGACAAATTCCGCAAAAAAATATCAAGATCTTTTGCACAGAAGTCGCAAACACAAATAGTGTCGAGAATGCCATGATCGCATAATTATAAATTTCATAACATAAACTATCACATAGTCCTGACAACCAACGTGAGTTCAATTGGAAACATTACTACTATTATCTGACGTGTTTATCCAGACCAGTAGACCGGAAAGCTGTTTAACATGGCACAGTCAAGTTTGGAGCTTATTTACAAGTCACAAGACGACGCCGAGACGAGTTCTCATTTTATAAAAGGGTGCAAAAATTATGGGTGAAACATCTTTTGGAAATATTCAAGAAAATTATATACAGGGAAATTATCCAATAAGACCGAGGCTATGTCGTTATCCTTGGAACGAAAGAATATTGTATGTATGTTTTGTTGGGTACAAATGTTGTTGCAAACAATGTACGTGTCTCCAAGGACTCATACGTAAAAATGTTATTTTCTGTCTTTATTACACTGAATGTGGATGCACTCAACCCAATTTGTGGAATTTATTCAATCAAACATTTTTACGAGTATCGTAAGACTGGGGTATGGTATTATTTTACACTAGCTGTTGCTCGCTACTTCGTCTGCGATCCAGAATGAAAAGCCTATGTCCTTCCCCAAGTCATGGTCTACCCATGTGCCAAATTTCATAGCGTAACAAACGATCAAATATTTTCTGTTTATTATATTAGTTTAGATCAAGCGAATCAGTGGCTTTGTTACTACGGCTTTCCTGAATTTGATTTAATCGTCAGTCTGTTCATGAAAATATTACAAAGGCTGTTACTTGTTCAAAGTATTTAACCCGGAACGCGTTCTAAGGTGACCCCGCGCCTGGCTAGCTTACGTTATCGAGATATTGACTGTGATCGCCTGGGACTGGGAGTCTATCATTAGTAATATAGGGTACAGTTTTGACTGAACATTTTGTAGATTTTTATTTTTAGGTTCCGTACGTCTCAAAGAAAAAACCGAACACTTCGTTTTCCGTCCGTCCGTATATTCAGTAGGATTAATTTAACGACTAATCAGAGCTAATCTGAACAAAAAAAAAAAACGTTTTAAAATGAATAATCAGTTACTCTGAAAAAAAAAAACGTTTTGAATTTATGAAAGGTATAAAATACTTGTCTGTTAACTCGTTTAAAGATTATTTTCAGTAAAGATTAAAAAAAATATAGATTTATTTGTAAAATCGCCTCCCAGGCGATTATTAGTATAAAGCGATGATAAAAGAAGATTAGTATAAATAAATAAAAAAAAAAAAAAATTATTCACAAACTTTTTTACAAAAATCCTATGAAAACCCTGACTTCTGAGCTAGGTAAAAACCTGTATTACAGAAGTCAGTGCCCTCTCCCACTTTCTACTTTATACAAATTGCGAATAAAAAATATAAAAAAGAGAAAAAAAAAACAAATAAGATGAAACAAATCAAATAAGTGATGGGTTAGGTTTACTCATGTTGTGTTTATGCATGTAGATAAAGTGATTGTGTGTACGTGTGTGTGCGAGTGTGTGAGGGTGTGTGTGTGTGTGTGATGGATGTTAGATGTAGGTGAGGTATGTGGTAGTATGGAATATTAATCTGTGAGCAATAACATTTCTGTTTGGTCGTAGTTTAATTGAAGTAGCCAGTTCTTAGTTTTCATTTTTGTTTCTCGAACAGTAAGTGGATGAATGTTTATTATTTTATTTGATAGAATAAACATTACTTTAAGATGAGGGGTGAATGGAATGAAAGAAGGTATCAAAACACTACTGTATTGTTCCAAAGCAGAGATGTTATTGATATTATATTTCGGATCTGGATACGGATATGGATATAGGAATAAAATTATATCGGTTTCGGATACGGTTACGGATATGTAATTATTTCGGATTATCCGTTAGTTTCGGATAGTTTCGGTTACGGATATTAGATTGAAGTAATATATAAACACAAATAGTATGTAATAATTTGGTTTTATTTATGGGTTTTATCTAGTCTAGGTTAGTTTGGTATTTTCAGTCATATATGTAGGTAAGTAATTATTTAGAGATGTTATAATAATTAGTTACACTCCGCCTTTATACGAAACTATCCGAAACTTGTGAAACGGTTTTTTTTTTTTTTTTTTGGTTGGGAAATCATCAAATGACCTCTCCCGCTCTGGGCGGAGCGGAAGGGCGTGTCAGACTCTTACTGACTAAAACCCACCCGTGTTCCTTCAGTTGCCTGTGCGCCAGGGCCACGGTAACTCTTTCGAACAATCCGCGACCCCGGCAGGCATCGACCCTATTGGACCCCTTCAATGATGCTGACATCTCTTTGAGGCGCGCGTGGAACACGACGCGCCGTCGACCCGGGCCTGGTCCTTACCGGACGGCGAGCTGCCCATTGCTCGCTGTCCGCAAGCCCGCGCCTACGGTGGCCGGGAGTCGGCAATTGACTCCCGACGCCCAGGGTGTCTCCTCCTGCGGCGACTAGGGGCGTGAGGGCGCAACGATTGCCGCACCCTCACGCGCTCCGCCTCCTCCTTCGCGAGCATTACTGCTTCACAGAAGGAGGTGACGGCTTCCCATTCCCTCTCGCTCCGTACCATGGCCTGTACCAGGGCCGGACGCGAGAGATCGCCGCCGCCGATCGCCGCCACGAGGACACGGCGGTGCTCCACCCAAGCTGGGCAGACCTCCACCGTATACTCCACCGTGTCCTCCGGTCGATCCACACAATGCCAACACCCGGGCGTTTCCTCCCGCCTTATCCGAAACAGGAACCTCCCGAAACAGTGAAACGGATACGGTTACGGTTACGGATATATTTTTATTTCGGATATCCGATAGTTTCGGTTATGGTTACGGAGCTCCATAACATTCCTGTTTCAAAGGTGCTTAAAGTAAAATGAACTTAATGGACTGATGGTGTGGAAATGAACAGAGTGTCGCGGCCCTTGTGGGCCGTAACGAGAACGGCTGGCTGCCTTGATAGCACAACGGGAACTAAACTAATTATTATGAGTTAAAATGAATGTGTTGCGTAAACTGCTGAATTGCAGAATGTGCGCTTGCACCGTACAGTATGCTAGGTTTAAAAATTAGGTAATTAAGTTGATAAAATTACGTAACCTTCACCATTCGATTGTTTAGTTAATTTGAAGGATATAAACAATGGAAATATACGATACAATTTATTTATTTATTTTAAAACCAGGGGCAACTTTGAGCATTGTTTAGAGTAAGTTTCTTTGAAACTGTTGAGTTTTCTTATTGTTTAATTAGCAAGCTTTGGAAGTTTGATTATTTTAGTCGAAAGTTCGATAAAGTTATTGTTTTCGTTAAACCTAGCTTTAATTTGCCAAATTATTGTGTAATTGTGTGTACTTAAAAGTTAATACTAAATAATAGCTTAGTAAACTTTCGAATTTAATCTTGAATTGTAAAGGGTAATTTAAGAATTCACTTTGAAGATTTATTTGTCTGAAGATGGCAAATCCTTTTTAGATCATATACTACGTCTTCGCCGGAATTCTCATATCTTGTTTCAGCTCTACAGTATTTTGTTCAACCCTAAAACCCCCTCTTATCTTAAAGAACGTTTCAAGTTCCTTCATGACACACATAATAGATACCTGAGGTCATCGGAAAACTTAAGACTAGAGATGCCGAGGCATTCCACCAGTTTTTATGACATGTCTTTTACAGTTCAAGCAGTACGGTTATGGAATGCCTTGCCCATGTCGATAAGGCGTGCTCAATCTTTGTCCACTTTTAAAATTCTGGTTAAAAAACACTTCCTCTCTCCTTAAACATTGTCATTACATTTAGTTTCCTTACTCTTGTTTCATGTTTATTATTGTATATATTATATTATGTAGATAGGTATATGTTTTATGTATGTATGTATTTGTTGTATATGTAAATGGTACACCACTGACTACCTGCATTATTGTCTCTCCTTCTACCTTGAATCCATCCAAAGGTTGTCTGTAAAAGATCGCTTTTAGCGATAAGACCGCCCATTGTGTCACCCTATGTAAAATTTCTACTTTTATATCTGTAATTTTTATGGTGTACATAATAAAGAGTATTGTATTCTATTCTATTCTATACTTAGTATAAAGCGTATAGCAGCAGATAGAATGCATTATGAGTAGGCTACAAGCACAGGTGTGATTATTATAAACCATGTTTAAACATTACCGACTTTGTACGGAAATTTACTTCAGGGCAATAAATATATTACAACAATTGGAAACCTCATTAGTAGGCGTGGGCAAAGTGTATCATTTTTGTGATTGGAACATTTGCATCTGGGTCACTGAAATGATCCGACACACTGATATGTTTCATTTGGCTCATCGGCTCAAAGGATGTAAAATACAGAATATTACGTATACACTTACGAACGATAACTTGTTATTTGAAGCATTTAATGCAATAAACTAACGTATCGTATTCAGTTTTATATGTAAGCGCCTTAGTGCTAATTTTTACGTACACGGATAATGACAATGAAACACTGAGAGTGATACACATCTCATTTGGGATCTGTTTCTGACTTGTATAGATTGTAATATTTCACCCGCTCACTCGCGACTCGCGAGTCAGTAGTGACTCAGTGTGTCAGTCTCTCAGTCTCCCTCTCTCGCTCACTGCTCAGTCGTTTCGCTCGCGCGGAAAGAGCACAGAGCAAAATAATGTTTCAGATCCAAATGATCCGTTTGAAACGTTGTTACTGAACCAATCTTTTGAATCACTTCAATGATCCGGATCAGTGAGTCGGTTCCGTAACGAGTTACACACGCCTACTCATTAGACTTATCTGAGGTCTACAGCGAGACTTTGTATGTTATATATCTACGTTGCACACAACGTACACGTTCATTAAAGGACAATAAAATACTTGAACGTCACATAAAAGACTTATAATTTAAGAGACAAATTCATATTTTACAGAAATAAGTCCTTGGCTACAGTTGGTAAGGTTAAAGGTAAGAGTAGGGTAAGACCTTAGAAATGATACGAGTGTGTGAAAGATTGAAGGAGAATCCTCAGGTGTAGCCAGCCAAATTCAATTTTTCTCTGGTTTTTTGCAAATTGGAGCTCTGTTTTACATCGTATGTTGATCAAAATGCGATTCGCGACTGTAGGAATGATGTAATTACTGAATAATAATCATAAATTTCGTATCAGTCGTCAAACTTTGTAAATTTGTTCCACCTAAGAATTTTCATTTGAAATATTCTGAAAAATTCTTAGGTGGAACAATTTTCCAAAGTTTCTTTAAAGGAACCTTTAAACTTTCAAAATAACGGATTTAAAGTTAAAATGTTATGCCGTCTAGCTGTTACACTTTGCCAAATAATAATAATAAGACATTTATTTCTGACGTAGTCCATATACTGTTAGTAACACAAAAAAAACCTTAAAAAAACTTTGTTAGTATATAAAACAAAGCACAGGAAGAAATAAATAAAATAAAAGTGGCACTACACAGGAGTGCCAGTTTATGGCAAGCACTGGACGCCTCCACCCGCAGTGTGAAGTCGCATCCAGTGCCGCCACAACGGCGAGTCCCAGCGGCCCACGAACACGCTCAGAAGGCTGTTCGAGCTGGCCCGCATGCGCTTCATAAGAGACGCGCAACGCTTCCGCATGATGGCATGAAAACCATCCACGCTTTTCACCGCAAACATTGCTGAAGCGCTGCAGTGGCGCGGCAGCCCGAACAGTATCCTGAACCCGAACCCGCCAAAACTAAGAAGTATTTGTTTGAAATTCAAGGGTTCGTGGCTTAATGATAACAGCCAGACGGGTCGATTGTAGGTTAAGCTACGCTTGTCGTGGTCGTTTCGTGGATGGGTAATTATCCATTACATATGGAGACCCTTCCGTGCCTCGGAAAGCACATTATAAGTCGCGGCTGTCATTCGTACATCTTTGACAGTCGTTACAGTTAGTCAGAAGCCTAAAAGTCTGACAACCAGTCTAACCAAGGGGTATCGTGTTACCCAGTGACTGGATTGTGGAGGTGAGATAGGCAGTCGCTCTTTGTAAAATACTGGTGCTCAGTTGCATCTGGTTAGACTGGAAGCCGACCCCCAACATAGTTGGGAAAAGGCGGCAGATGAAGATGAGATTATCTAACGTTTGATTTCGATTAAGAGACTACATAGGTATCATAAACACTAGTAACATTATAATTAAATATGGCAATGAGAGCAGTGGTGGCCCAGTGGTATCGGCCCCGACTTACGAGTTGTAGGTCGTGGGTTAGAACCCAGGCAGGCGCTTTACTTTGTGTAATTTATTTCATCACCACTGCTCTCAAAACGGTGAAGGAAAACATCGTGAGGAAACCGGCATGTCCTAGAACCAAAAATTCGAAGATATGTGACATCTACCAACCCGCACTGGGCCCGTGAGGTAGATTACAGCCCATTCCCTCTCAAAGAGAGGAGGCCTGTGTCCCAGCAGTGGGAACATTATAGGCTGATTTAGCATGGCAATGACAATAACATATTTCATTTCATCTTTTTTTTATGTAAGTACATATTTGACGAAGATGTTTCAAAAAAGCGCTGTCATATTTATTCGAGACCTCGAGTGCTAAAAAATGCTTCAAGAGCTGGGAAATGGTAACAAAAACATGGAAAATATAAAATACACGTTAAAATTGTTTCATTTCTGAACATGAAGTTATAAATTAACATAACATTTTCACGCCTGTCATCTCCGAAGAGTTAGTCAGAAGTGTACCCATAATTCGGCAGTTATGTTTAAGTCCCGTGTAATAGGGGGCGAGCCTGTTGCCATCAACCGGGCACAAATCCAGACTCCGGGCTGCTACTGAGAAATTCCTAATGGAAAACCCCAATACTCCCAAACCAAGTTACAGATTATGCCTCCATTTAATAAAAAAAGCAAAAGCTTACTGTGAAATGTGACGTAGCTTTGATAACTAAATTCCCCACTGAATTTTCATCTCCTTTTTCTCTTTATCGGGACATTTTATCTGCATCGTCATTTTAAAGGCAGTATCCGTTTTTTTCACTTATCTCTTCTGACATCTAAATATAAAGAAAAGTGGCCAAGTGCGAGTCGGACTCCCACACGAAGGGTTTCGTAGCACCGTACAATATTTAACACTACATATTACAACACGTTTCTTGTATCTTCTCCCTTTTTAATTTTTAACATTATTCTATTTTTTTTATTTTTTTTGTAGCGGCCATAGTAGTACACAAAATTTCAAGTGTCTACCTATTACGGTTCAAAAGATCCCTGTGACAGACGGACAGCGGAGCTTCAGTAATAGGGTCCCGTTGGCACCCTTTGGGTACGGAACCCTAAAAAACTAAAGATCTTGTCTAAATCGAATAACGACAGAAGCTCCGCTTTAATTAGAATCCAGGAAAACAGCGTGCTCTACTAAATGTTTTTATTTGTTTATTTGAGATGGGTTTGCTCTTGACGCTAGTCTAGGTCAGAGATGACAGACACAAACTCGACGATGGAGTGAGCTTACCTAGAAGAAGCCTGTTCACTCTCACTTTGAAGACTCTTGCTGTGCGCATTATAAAAGATATTTGGAAGCGCTTAGTGCCAGTTGGTTTAAGTTTCCTATAGACGACCGTACCGCATACCGGTACCCCACGAATGATCTCTATACTAAAGTGGGAGTTCTTAGGGTTAGACAGCTTTACAGAATGTCAGTGACACTACGATTTTATAAAACTGCCTTGAGCACTTGTGTCATTTAAAGTCAACGTGTAAATTGGGGTAACCCCGATACCGTAAAATAATCGGCAGAAGGTCGCACGGTTTTGTTGGATCACATATATGCACGAAACTGAACGGTCTACATAAAATACTAAAACAAACACAAAAAAAAAGCAGCGTGACGGTAACAAACTGGCTTCTTACACCGGACTACGATATGACTGAAAGTTTCTTAGGTTAAATAAAAACTTACACACATTGACAATACACAAATACATATGCACTTACATACGTACCTATAGCATGCAGACACTGTCTTACAAACACCTACAGAACTGGCACAAATCCTACCACCATTTAAAAAAGGCATAAAAAGAGTATATATATACTCTTTTTATGCCTATTTTAAGTTTTAAAAATGTACCTTATCCATACTAATATTATAAATTCGAAAGTAACTGGCTGTATGTTACCTTTTCACGCCTAAACCACTGAACGGAGTTCGATAAAATTTGGCAAGGAGATAGATAGCATCCTGGGGAAGGACATAGGATACTTTTGTCCCGGTAGCACGTCCGCCTGGTATAATTTCCGACATCTACACGGGAAGAAGCTAGTATTGTATAAAATTATTAACGGAATTGCCTAACCCTTCGGGGAATACAGGCGTGATGTTATGTTGTTATTGTTTATTGTGTTGTGCTGAGCATGAGGTCCTGGGTTCGATTCCCGGGTCGGGCAAAGTGTTATTGGGTTTTTCCATCTGGAATTTCTCGGTGGCAGCCCGAAGTCTGGATTAGTGCCCGGTTGATGGCAATAGGCTCGCCCCCTATTACATGGGACTTAAACATAACTGGCGAAATGTGGGTGTACTATAGGTACACCTCTGCCTAACCCTTCGGGGAATACAGGCGTGATGTTATGTGTGTGTTATGTGTATGTTATTTAGTAACGGAACGAAGGAGCCTGGTTCTCACAACACGGAATCCTAAAGTGAGATTAGGAATTCAATCCACTTGAATGTAAACTTAGCAAATAAACTTATTCTTATTCTTCTTAAACTTAAATCGAATAACGACAGAAGCTCCGCTTTAATTAGAATGCAGGAAAACAATCGAATGAAGGTATATTATCTGGAGATTGTAAATTGAGAGAAATCTAAGCTGTGGAATCTTTATTTGGGGAAAAACATTCCTATTACAGTCTTAATGTTTTGTGTTTTTTTTTAATTATTTTTGTTGTTCATTATCATTGGTACATTTTGGTTTACTGAGGCAGTTACTTATTTATCTGTTTAATCTTCAGTACCCACAGATTAAAATTACGCGCTGCTGGGGATTTATTTATTTTATGTTAATCGTATCTGTTCTATCTCCTGTGGTGGTGGCTACCGCTTTCCAAGTATTATTTATAATCTCCTTAGACGTTTAATATAGTGACCTTATTGGTGATGTTCTTCAGAAAGGGCAGGTGCCTAGTTCCGGCGCGTGTGAATGCCCAGATGTATGAACGCAAACAAACCGAATGGAGTATGTAAGGATCGTAGCAGGTGGCGTTCTGTAGTTTTTGCCTACCTCCATGGTAAGAAGGCGTGAGTTTATGTATGTATGTTCCTACGTTTAAACCTGTGACATTTTTGAGAGCCAGCGTTCACCGCTTAACAAAAATCAAATGTACAGCTTATCCCGTTATTTATTTGTTCTCTGTTGATATTTCGTGAATCCGTCTAAAAGTATTATATAACAGCCCAATTATTTAATTACTTGCCGCTAATTGGGTCAAACGTAATTAAAATATCATTTCGTGGCAGGTTGTCAAGTTTTTGAAGGACACCTGGCGTTACACAAATTGAATTTACTTTCATATTTGTTATAACAAGTTAAATTTAAAAAAAAAAAAAAAACAATTGTTTTTCTGTCCGGCAAAATGAGTGAATCTAACGAAGAAATTCGATACTTTTTGAAGTTTTATTACAATAACAGGTAAAATAAAAAAAAAAAACGCGGCTCAAAAAAGAGCTGATGACCATGAAACGGCTGAACCGATTTTGATAAAACATGTCTAAGAACCATCGCTAGAAAACCTGCTTACAAATAAAAAAAAACGCATCCAAATCGGTTCACCCGTTTAAGAGCTACAGTGCCACAGACAAACACACATAGCGGTCAAACTTATAACACCCATCTTTTTGCGTCGGGGGTTAAACAGGAAAAGGCGACACAAGCCGCCAAAAAAATATGTGACTTTAATGGACTTAACGCAGTGTCAGTAAGTGTAGCACAAAGTTGGTTCAAACGTTTTCAGTCCGGGAAATGTGAAGTCAAAGATACAGCTCGCCCGCCCTGGTCGCTCTATTACGGATAAAGTCGATGCCATTTTTGAAAAAGTGGAGCAAAATCGGCATATTAGTAGTTACGACATGGCTGAAGAGTTGGGGTTGACCACAAAACAGTTTTCACTCATTTGAAAAAGTCTGAGAATACAAAAAGCTCGATATTTGGTTGCCACACGAGCTCTCAGTCTTAAATTTGTATATAAATAAAATACGAAATAACTATTTTCTCGACCGAATAATGTAACTGGGCTTAGATATTACTATGCTACAACGTAATCTGAGCGGCCAACTAACATTCCCAGAAGAGCTAAAGACAACTTGCCTAAATTTGAACCTAGTTCTTAAAGTACCTCGCAAGTTGTTGTACGAAGATATAAGATAATCCTTCGTGTATGAGGTCTTACGGTAACCGATATCTCTCCGTGAATATATTTACATTTCAAATACAGGAGTAATCTGTTCGTTCCAGCTGTTATTACTTCTGACTTCGGAGCGTACCGTTTATGTCTTACTTCGTTCGTGAGCTCTTGTAAATCCTTTTTCAATTTTATTGCTTGCATTCCGGTCTGGGAAAAGAAATGGAAGTCAGCAGTACAGAGTAACATGAATTCGCCTTGAATAGTCAATAGCTTTCGTATGAAGTTATGGGTCAGCCATTTTGCTTTCATGCTTCAAGTTACAATTTAGAAATTATTTAGGATTTGTTGTTATCGGTCGATTTTTATTGTATTAAAAATCCTAACTAATATTATAAATGCGAATGTAAGTTTGTTTGTTACCTTTTCACGCCTAAACCACTGAACCGATCATTCTGAAATTTTGCATATACGTTGTCAGGGATACAGGAACGGACATAGGGTACTTACCTTTCATCCCGAAAAAAAGTACTGTTCCCGAGGAAAACAACAATAACAATCTTATGATAATAGATGGCGCCACGTGTCTTTCGAATCATGATTGAATTGTATTAGTATAGAAACTTTAGTAGTTTTATTTTTATTTAAGTAACTAATACATTTTTAACCGACTTCAAAAAAAGGAGGAGGTTCTCAATTCGCCTGTATGTTTTTTTTTTTTTTTTTTATATGTTTGTTAGCTCAGAACTCTTCCCTGGGTGAACCGATTTGGATGATTCTTTTTTTGTTAGAAAGGACATACCTCAAGGGTGGTCCCATGATGAGGAAACCAGGATCTGATGATGGAATCCTGGAGAAATCGAGGGGAACCTTCGAAAATCGTAGGAGCGCCTAGTGCGTTTGTTGATTTTTTCATTAAGTATTTTAAAGAACTACAATTTAATGAAGGTCTGGAATCGATCTGATGATGGAGCCGAAAGACAGTCGAGGGAATTCCTCAATGATTTACAGCAGGTACCTTGTGTTTGGGCTTGATTAATTTGTATTTATGAGAACTTTACACCTGAAGGGTTGTGACAGTCATTAGGGGTCTGATGATGAAGACGAAGGACAGTTAAGGGAACTCCTCAACGGTTTACAGTAGCTACCTTGTGATTCGTTTTAATTCATTTATATTGATGATAAATTTGCACTCATATGGGTTATAAGTGCCATTACAGGTCTGATGATGGAAACCATAGACAGTTGAAGGAATTCCTCAATGATTTACAGCAGGTACCTTGTGTTTCGGCTTGATTAATTTGTATTTATGAGAACTTTACACCTGAAGGGTTGTGACTGTCATTAGGGGTCTGATGATGAATACGAAGGACAGTTAAGGGAACTCCTCAACGGTTTACAGTAGCTACCTTGTGATTCGTTTTAATTCATTTATATTGATGAGAACTTTGCACTCATATGGGTTATAAGTGCCATTACAGGTCTGATGATGGAGACCATAGATAGTTGAAGGAATTCCTTAACGATTTACAGCAGTTACCTTGTGTTTGGGCTTGATTAATTTTTATTGATGAGAATACTATACCCAGATGTGTTATGACTGTCATTAGGGGTCTGATGATGAAGATGAAAGACAGTTAAGGGAACTCCTCAACGGTTTACAGTAGCTACCTTGTGTTTGGACTTAATTCATTTATATTGATGAGAACTTTGCACCCATATGGGTTATAAGTGCCATTACAGGTCTGATGATGGAGACCATAGACAGTCGAGGGAATTCCTCAACGAATTACAGCAGTTACCTTTTGTTGGGCTTGCTTCATACGGTTCAATATTCCAAAATATACAGGTCGTACAAAAATAATACCGAATTAAGATTGAAGTTTTTCATAGGGCAACCACTACCTACTAGTTATGCTGATGCGTCAATTTGAGACTGAATTTAAGTTGCGTAATCGCGTCATCTCTAGCAATGCTCTTTCGTTGGTTGCTAAGCAATTTATGCTTGTCACAATGCATATGGTGAAATGGAGCTGATGGTGGCTTCACCATCAGCTCCAGTTCTTCTGGTTTTTACCAAGAGAAATCCTCAACAATAAACTCCTCAATTCCTTGCATCGGGAAACGAAATATTTTGTAAAAGGTGATGAGCAGTTGACATTAGGCTATTGTAACTTCGATAAATTATTATCTAACCCACTAAAAAGTGAAAAATAAAAACTTTTTGACAAAAAAAAACAACCGACTTCCAAAAAATACACTACAAAGTGAAAAATAACTTTAATTTCGGAAGTCGGTGGCAAAAAACTAAAATAAAGATCCAAAGACACCGACTTCCGAAATTAAAGTTATTTTTCACTTTGTAGTGTATTTTTTGGAAGTCGGTTGTTTTTTTTGTCAAAAAGTTTTGTGAGTTCTAGAGTAGCAGACGTGCATTTGGAAAAGCCATACTTTTCCCATGGCCAGCTATATGTAGCATGTTCGCATGTGTCCAATGCCCAGAACTTATACGTATTAGCGTCATATAGAAGGACATACAACATTGTGTATAGGAGCGTCCTAGAATAATGTTCCGTTCTGAGCCCATGACTGCAACGGCCAAACAACAATCAGAGTACAACCCAAATAATTGATTGTCAAATTTTAAATTAACGCGAGCGAAGCCGCGGGCAAAATCTAGTAATAGAAAAAAAAAACGTTTATTTTCAGGCATCGAAGGCCCATACCGTGTTAGTATTACCAAAAAAACTTACAAACTATGTTAGTAGTGACACACAAGAGTACAAAAAACAAAAACACAGCATCCAATTAGAGGAAGATCTCTTAAGCCCCATGTCTGACATGTTGCTTGATAAACCTATCCATTGTAGGCCCTTCTAACCTATCCGAAAACACCTTCAGAATGCTGTTGCTGCTCCTCCTCACTCTGCGCATCATTGATGCCACTTTTTTGCGCATAATCGCGATATAATCGTCAGCTCAGCAGGTCAGGTCGCATCAGCGAACATCTCTGACGCACTACAGTAGCGCGGAAGCCTCAACAGCGCCCTGAAGGCATTGTTATATTGAATGCGCAGTGTGTTGTCTGCTTTTTGGGTATGATTAGCCCACAGACTGCTGGTGTAAAATATTTGACAAAACGCCTTAAGAGGCTTACAAGAGCTAAAGCGCGGGCACTGTCGGATTGCATAGAAAAGAAAGAGACGCGCGATGACAAAACGCGGGTAATTTATTGCAAAATATGAAGTAATTATGGATTTACAAAAAATCTATTCATTGGACTAAAAAACTAAAACACTATTACGTTAGTATGTTACTTGTAGAATAATCTGACAAAAAATCTGAATGTTTGCATGTATATTAGTATGGTTTTTAATCGTTAAAATATTTTTTTAGAGGTATCTTCGTGATTTTTTTCTATCATATAAAGACATTACATTTGGGTACATTACCAGTCGACAGCGATGCGGAGGAATTTTTCGAAGCCATCTTTTAATTTGTTAATAGTTTTAGTTAGGTTAGTTTTTCATATTTTAATTGTAAATATTATTTTATCTGTCATTAAATTAAATTTTGAGAATATCTTTTTTTTTCTGATTTTGGTTACTGCAGTGGATCATATATTTTTAGGCATTATAAATTTGCGTTTAGGTCATGTGGTCCCCTTATAAAGTGTTATTTTGGCCGGTACTGAACAACTAGCAAACCTGCGAGCTAGCATGTGTATTGCGTTCAGCCGGCAATTAGGCCTCAAGCATCATAAGCTGGAATTTACTTATGTTAATTCTTTCTTGAACGAATTGATAACAAACATCCCATGGTTTTTTCGTGACATCGGTAGCAGTGACTTGCGAGCAAGAACACTTTAGAAAATCGCTTAATCATTTGTGATTTCGCAGCTTCAGTCACAAAGTCTTTAAGATTTTTTCGTTAGATTCGGATGACTTTTCTTATTTCTGCCTTAAGGCGCAGATATACTACTTTTAATGATTTCAAATTGAACATCACGTCTAAACGAATAGTCTTATTTATTTGAAAAAAATATATGATAAGCTAGACTATTTTCTTCGTAATTTGATATGTGTATATTTGAAATTATATTTTTATAACATAGTGTAATTAATTTGTAAAGTAATGTCTAACGCGAACACAAAAACGATAATCACGCAAAAACTATCGGGCGTATTTTCATGAAATCTGCATCACATAAAAGGCAATTTAATTACCCATATTTTTGTATACGGCTTTTATTTGTATTTTGTTTGATAAATCAAGGTGGGTTGTTTTTGCGAATACACTTGATGCGCGTTGAAGCGGGGGCTCTTGCGGGCGACGGGCGGCAGTGCATCGCTGACCAATGTCCGGGTAGACGCTAACGCTCTGTGCAATTTTATTCGCTTAAAAGTTTCGCATGCTCCTCCCACTCGCTCAAGGTCGCTGGCACTAATTGTCGCCTTAAGGGAGAATCGCCCGGTTGTCCGCAAAATTCAAATTTTCTTACAGTTTTTGCGATTTGCAGGTCAGGATCAGGTTGAATTTTGATCAAAATATTATTCGGGACCGTTTGAAGTATGCATTTACTACTAAATTATAATAATTAAAATCATCAATATAACCCTATAGGTTCATATAACCCTATTGATTGATATTTTATGAAATTGTCATTCAATAGGTTTATACAACAAATTCTGTAGATACATACTTGTTACGGCTGCGAATCATATTTTGATAAACATACAACCTGACACTGACCTGCAGGTTGCAAAAAATGTAAGAAAATTTGAATTTCGGGGGCAACTTGGCGCTTGCCCCTTAAACTGTTTACCGTTTTTAGACGCGAAGTTGGTAGGAATAGGATATATCAGATTTGTCTCTAACTCTAAAACTGGGTCACGTTTTGAGATCTGCTTGGCTGCACTTACTACTTTACCAGTCAGTTTTGAGCTCGTTGCCAAACAGCAAAGAGCTTTGACACTATTTTTTATTTTATTCGAACATTGTCCTCCCAGGACCACATCGTATAAAACTATCATACTGATCTCAAGTTCATCACCTTCCATGACACCAAAGTGTCACACTTTTAGCAAGTTACAACACTAGTAAATTTATAACTCTCACCGAAAGCTACTAATTAATCACAAACTGTTCCCCAGGGCAGCTTCTGCCACATTTCCGGCCATTCAAACTACACTCGAGAGCAATGAATCCGGGTCACTTAAAGAATGTTAAAAATCTCGGAAACTAAAAATGATAGGTTAATGCAATAAATTGTATTTAATAGACAATGTAATACTCCTTAATGAAAGTAAAAAAAATATGAGTCACCATACATTTTATAAACACAAAATTACATAAAGAAAAAAACTGCTGATCTCTCCTTAAAACAAAAATAGGAAACATGAAATTTTTGAACTTTATTACGATTTTCTTGAATTTTAATACTTCGTATTGCCTCCTCGTGCTTCCATTACTGCGTTTACGCGGATTGGCATGCTGTACACCAAGTTCCTTATACGATTTTGGGGAATATTCTCCCATTCCTCTGTGAGAGCAATTTTGAGCTCACGAAGCGTGATTGGGGGAGGGTTTCGTTGTTTTACGCATCTGCCTAGCTCGTCCCAAGCATGCTCGATCGGGTTGATATCCGGGCTGCGCGCTGGCCACTCCATACGAGTAATGTTCATCTCTTGAAGGTAGTCATTCACAATCCTACCTGTATGAGGTCGGGCATTGTCATGCATAAATATAGCATCCTCACCTAAATTGACCATAAATGGACCAACGTGATCATTGAGGATTTCTTCCATATATCTTACGCTAGTTAAAGAGCCGTTTTCTATGATCACCAGCTCTGTGCGACTTTCAGAAGAAATTCCGGCCCACACAAGTACAGACCCACCACCGTAGGCTACTTTTTCTTCGATGCATGCTTGCTTGAATCTTTCCCCTGGTCTTCGATACACTCTGTGTCTTCCATCGTGCTTGTAGAGCATAAATTTTGATTCGTCGGAGAACATAACTTTTGACCAATCTTCAATACTCCAATTTACGTGGCTCTGGGCATATCTTAGTCTTGAAATACGATGCCCACGCTCCAGTTTAGGGCCGTTTGCAGGTCTAAGGGGTTTTAAGTTAGATTCAGCAAGCCGACGTCTTACTGTCCATGCACTTGGGTTACTTCCTCCGAGGCATCGAAACTGATTTGTGAGTTCAGTTCCTGTGAGAAAGCGATTTCGAAGCATGGTGTTCACCAAGTATCGGTCTTCTCGTGCTGTGGTACACCTGGTTCTGTCCGTTCCTGGTCTGCGTAGGTTAGAACCAGTTTCTTCGTAACGTCGGAGAACTCTTTGTACTGTTGACAGCGACACACCGACAGTCCTGGCTGTATCGCGCTGACTCCGGCCGGTTTCCAGCATTGTAAGTATTCTGGTGCATTCTTCAGGCGTAAGCGACATAATTTCAGCTTGAATAATGAATATAGAGCACTATCAACATGGTTTATGTACCCACATAAATGACAGATTACAAACAAAAGCAAAACCAAATGCTGTAATTTCGTAGTTCCATCTTCGAAAGTGGCCCTTTTTCAAATTAGATTTTTTTATGATATAACTTTACAATAACTAAGAAGTTTTAATACCTTCATTTAAGGAGTATTACATTGTCTATTAAATACAATTTATTGCATTAACCTAGCATTTTTAGTTTCCGAGATTTTTAGGATTCTTTAAGTGACCCGGATTCATTGCTCTCGAGTGTATAATCCTGATTGTAAATCAACATTCTGTCTCGAGTGGCTTTGGACAATCGGCTCGTTATGACAAAGCCTGCCGTCTATTCAGAGCCGTGCCAGAATGGCGTGCTTACATTTGTCGAATATCTTGACTGTCACAGAGAAGTAGATTCGTACATGGAGAGCTTAATATTACCAGGATATTATTGTACCACGGCATTGGCAGGGCATAGGCCTCTTCTGCTTAAGCACCGTAAGCACGAGCTTAGATCACCTGGCTTTCTCACTGTGTATTAGCAATTTTTGACTTATGTTTGCTTGTGGATTTATTTAATGTATCTCTCTCACCGGAATTATAAGACAAAAAGCACTGTCGCTGGATACCTGTTTTGAAGCATGTTGGTAGCCGAATGTCGCAGCGTTGCTTTATTCATTTTGCAGATGTATTTTTTCGTTCCTTGCCATTTAATTATTACTCTGTGTTGTCGTCCCATTTGGCTTTGCATCTGTCGCATTCGTGTCTCAGTTTCTGGTTGTTGCTAGTGGTAGATTTATGCGTAATTTCGGAACAATTTTGGCAATGTGTAGTGCGTTATGTAGGTTAGGTGATTTTACTGCTTTGCACTACTTGGAGCGTTTTTCACTGATACTGGAACGTCAATACGATTGTGTTGTTATTTTCTAGAATGACACAAAATCGCTGCATGTTGTACATTTTCTGTATGCGTCAACATGTCCGAAAAACACTTAATGTACCTATTGAATGCGAGTTTTTTTTAAACATAGCTAGCTATTAAATATTTTCCACAGAAAATTTTATATGTGAGAAATATCTTAGGCTTAGCTATAGATTTATCGTAAATAAATCCTTTTTGTCTCACATCCTGTTGACACCTTCTTAACCAACTTTAGGGCCAGTTTCTCGAACGAAAAAGATCGCAAAATGAATGTGACAAATCGCAAGCGCGTGAACTGCTGTGATTGGTTGAATGATTTATCAACAGCCAATCGCAGCAGTTTACGCGCGATAAATTTCGAAAACTGGCCCATAATAACATAGTTGCTGTTTCTATAGAAATCTAGAGTAGTACTTTTAAACCTCAGTCCAATATCAAAGAAACCGTTTGACCTCCATTTTAAATGACTATATCAATCTTTTTTCAATCAACTAATGTGTTTGTATGCTGTTTCACTGGGACTTGCGTGTACTGACTTGGCAAGTTCTATATCGTGTGTCATGGTGCGGCTCATGTTTATTTTACCCCTGTTAAGAGCGCTTACACGGGTCCACTAGCGCCACTCCTTTAAAAAAAATATTATCTCGTGACTGAGAAGGAATTTTGAAAAACGGCTCAATAAGCGACCTCGGTAAGTGTGTCTAGAATTTTCTAATACCTTTTATAAACTTTCATATTGAGACACGAAGCAACAAAATACGATCTAAACTAAATTGGCCGCTTTTGTTTAGATCGAATTTTGTTGCTTCGTGTCTCAATATGAAAGTTTATAAAAGGTATTAGAAAAATCTTGACACACTTACCGAGGTCGCTTATTGAGCCGTTTTTCAGAATTCCTTCTCAGTCCCGAGATAATATTTTTTAAAGGATTGGTGCTAGTGGACCCGTGTAAGCGCTCTTAAGCATTGATGTTCTTTTCTGAGATTTTCATTACTTTCTGAGTTTATCTTCGAAGTTACTTATATCGGTGAAAGAAAACATCGTGAGGAAACCTGAGCGCCTAGACAAAGTAACATTCGATTAGCGATGACGCTAGTAGAAAAGCCAAACATGTGTGGGGTTGACAAGGTATCGAAATGTCACGTGATCTTAGGTCAACGAATAGAAATTAACTAGGCAATGTTAACAGAATTCGGTTCTATAAAAGGAATCGACAACGTCTAACGATTACTTCTATAGAGATGCATAGCCAAGTGGTACTTTTTGACAAGCGTTATCGCTAGTTTTCGATTCGTATGATGGAAACATTAACGAAAGCGATAGCGATTGTAGAAATAGAATCGCTCCGAAGCGCATGCCATTTGTCCTAGGTCCTCTAGACTTATACTTAATACAAGTCTGAAATCGCCAACACTTCTTGATCAAATGATCAATGCTCGTGCCTTCTCTGTATGAGAAGAGGCCTTTGCCCTGCAGTTGGACAATAATAGGCTACTATTATACGAGTAAGCGTTGATGCAAAGAAGGGGGATTTTATGGGTTGATTTTAACGTTACCCAACACTATAAATGTCTTCTTTTCCTGTACTTTTATTTGTAAACACAAATGCACATTTAAACCAGCAGTCAGAAATGGAATAACTAACCGAAGTGCATAAATGGAAATATTTTTTCCATGCATGCAGAACCCGTGACCCGTGTAGCAGCCAATCACTCACACAATACCCTGTTTTTGTTTATTTCCATCGCCGCATGGCTGTTTCACGATCTGTATTTGTAATGTCCATCAATAAAGGCTTTTAGGCATATTTGCACATAGGTACAGCCACGAGCATAAATATACAGGGTGGCAGGGATATCGACGCGAAAACTGAAACCATGACCACATGATGACACATGATTCTGAACCCCCCTAGCATAGAAATTTATAAACGGCTATCAAAAAAAAAAAAAAAACTACGCGGTCAAAATGTATAGAATAGTTTTTTTTTTAAATGACCTACGCAAAAATTATAGGTATGCTAGGGAGGTTCAGGATCTAATTGATACTGGCAGAATAGTCAACATCGGCTCAGGTTTCAGCATTCTAAGAGGTTACACATCTTTTTGAAGCCGATGCAGCATCTGATATTTTGGCGTCACTTGTCTCGTCAGACAGTTTTCGTGTTTCTTCGATGTCACATATTTGTGCTGCCATTTGTATATGCCTTCCACGAATGAGTAATCATTTGTGGAAGGCATATATATAGATGACGGCAAATATATGTGAATATATTTGCCGTCATCTTGATGACAGATATTAACGGATGAATCATGAAATTATCCCATATTGCCGAGCTGTTCATAATTATATATTTATGCTTGTGATTATACATATCAAAATATAGGATACACTCATGTCTCAATTATATTCACTTCACCAAACATTCAGAGATCGCTGTCGACCAGGTAAAACCAGCACCAGTTTAACATGACTCCCTAATCCAGAGAGTATCAAAGCTGAGAGAGTTGTAAGCTAACATTTCACGATTTAATTGGAACATGTATATAAACCCAACAATAGCCTTTGATTCAAACCGCAACCAGTTACAGCACGTAATTGGATTTAGTATCTACTCGTCTTCATTGGTAATTCCTTCTTTAATAGAATTAACTCCCTTATGAATAGAGTTATTGCATGTTGGTAATTGAAATTCTTTGTGTAGTTAATCTATAGCTATGTATATGTGTAAATAGCGTCAGAAGACATCTGTCTGGCATTAATGCTGATATGAACCTTATTGGCGTAGCCGTAAGAGAAACACTGTTGTTGTTACAACTTTATTTTCACTTTTTTTTCTATATTGTGTTTCACGTTCTGTGTCTCAATAAACGTTATTCTTTCTTTAAACTCTGATGTGATTTGAAATTTTTAGATATGCTTTGCTTTACATTGCCAATTTGCTTTAAAGGCTCCCGCAAACAGGCGCGACGCGACAGCACGACACAAAGGCGCCCCTCGTCGCGCGGCACGTGGTGACTTTGTGTACGCTGTCGCGTCGCGCCAGTGTGCACGAGCCTTGACACAATACTGAACTTTTACACCCCTTTTCACAGACAAATACCATTTGTGCAAAGAATTAGTGTTAAAACAAAACCATAATTTCCGCAATGAAAAATTGAATCGCTTCAATATATTATTCTGAATTCGTTCTTTATCATAATATTTGTCATATCATTGCACTCTGTATTAATTACTCCTCGTTGCCAAACGAGTACCTATCTGCCAACTTTACTACTTCACGTACGTATGTATATGAAACACCAATATTGAAATGCATGCTTGTATACCTACATAAAGTATGTAACTACTCTTTCATTGCTGGAGTACATTCGTGTATCGATTGGTGCACTCCCATTTCAACTTTTCAACCGCCCCTTCGTCCAGACAGAATTCTAAAGGGAAACATCAGTGCAAATTGGGAAATGTTTATAGGTAAAAAATATGCTTTATTTTTTTCTCTAGTAACGGATTTGCTCCTTATGTATTGCATGTTTACAAATCAGAGATCAAGCCTCGAACGCTTCTTTCAAGATTATATTATATTATATTATTACTAGCTGCGCCCCGCGGTTTCACCCGCAGCGGTATGAAATATACTTTACGACCTATTCTCACACCTTCCAAATATGCATAAAAAATTTCATAAAAATCTATCGAGTCGTTTCGGAGGAGTGCGACCTGAAACACCGTGACACGAGATTTTTGTATATGTAGATTAGCCATTAATGTCTCAGTGCTTGGCAATGGCCTCCCTACTCTCTTTCCACCTCATTCTGTCCAGAGCTGCCAAGGACTAATCTTTATTAAAGGAGGCCTGCCGCGATGACGTTTGCCATTACGCGGGACCCACTGGGTCGTAAGATTGGGCCAAGATTAGACGATTATATTCCTCGCGTAAAGTGGAGCCTTTTGTTATTTTACTGCAAAGAAAAAGGGGAATTCCAGCTGTATTTTCTCCCGTGAAAAGTCAAGATTTTACTCTTAGTAGAAAAAGAGGTAACGTGGTAAAGTGGCCTCCTTGCAAGATATCTATAATGTTATAAAGAGTTAAAATTTGTGAGTTTGTATATAGGGGTAATCTTTGGAACTGCGGATCCGATTTTGAAAATTCTTTCACTCATGGGAAGCTACAGTATGCAGTACCGCCCGAGTTTCATATACATAATATCATAGTTTATGTTAATACAAGAAAGCAGATCCGCCTAAATTGCCCCAGGCCCGGCGCAGAAGAAATGTATCTCTGATTTTAGAGTAATGTATTATGTCTGTATTTTTTATTATTATTTTAATGTGTATTTTTTTCATCTAGCGCTTATGAAACATCTCCGGGCAAAATGCTATGTTAGCCACCGAATTTGGCAATAGCGATACTTTCCAATATTTCTACTATAATTGCTCTGAAATCTGAGATACATTTCTTTTGCGCCGGGCCTGGCATTTTTTGTATGGGATTTGGCGGATATCATTTCATACCGGGCTCGTGGCTTAGTAATAAAATCCGCACAGGTCGATCGATCAGGTTAAACTACGCTTGCCGCGGTTGGTCTGTGGATGGGTGACCATCTTTACATACCGAGACCCCCCCGTGCCTCGGAAAGCACGTTAAGCTGTTCGTCCCGGCTGTCATTCGTAGATCTTTGATAGTCGTTACGGGTCGTCAGAAGCCCGAAAGTCTGACGACCAGTTTTACCAAGGGGTATAGTGTTACTCAGTAACTGGGTTGTGGAGGTCAGATAGGCAGTCGCTGCATGGAAAATACTGGTATTCAGCTGCATCCGGTTAGACTGTAAGAAGACACCAAAAGTAGATGCAAAAAGGCTAGGCAGATAATGACCACAAATATCATGCGGTTAAGTCGGGGGGGGGGGGGGGGGGGAGCTAAAAAAGTAGGTAATGAAGTTTCAAACCTAGTAAATGTTAATTTCCAAACATCTAAGAAAAATCAACCTAAGATTATTAAGTTACTACGCTTATATTCTCAAATTTTAAAATCACTATGTTGAATTTCTTGTGGTCAATTGAACTAAATCTTTACTTTATCATTTCATCATCATTTCATTGTTCTGGGCGAAAACACGGCGAAAAACAGAAGACAATTAAAATAACTTCATGCCCCGCGGACTGAATAATAATTTGGTCCTGTTTCCTCCAATTTTCTTCAACAAGTTAATTTGGGAGTTCGGGCCATAAAAACGTAAAATTTCGTATAATCCCGGGCAAGTCGTAAAAGTATCTACGCTAACGGCAACATGGTGCTTCGTTACGAATAGGCTATCGTATTGCATCCCATGGGTGTCGTAAGCACTACTCTGAGATTATATCACGGGCTATATTTTTCGTAGGTCGTAGTTAGAACACCACCCACACCTCCCCCACACACACCACCTCACAACCCTGCCACCACACCTCCACACACCACAGGTGCCACAGGTCCACAGGCACAGGCAGGTGTCCACAGGTGCTGGTACACCTCTGCCTAACCCTTCGGGGAATACAGGCGTGATGTTATGTATACTGTATTTACCAGAAAAATACTGGCATCCGGTCGAACCTAAGCTATTCGTATCCCATGTCTTGCCTGCAATGATAAGGTGCGACTAGTTTGCTCCAAATAGTCTTTATTTGATTAATTTTAAATCAAAATTGTCGTCATGTTTGAATTAATTATCATATTTTACCGTGAAGATATAGTTCTCAATCGATTTATTTTCATCGAAATGTATCGAATCGGTGTAGCAATAACGATAAGGTGGAGCAAGAGGTGGAGTTTGTTTACCAATGCAGTTGGATGCATAAATGGAGTTTTCATACAAGTTTTAACACAAGGTTTCCCTGTATCCGTTATTGACGTTGCTCAAACACTCCGAGCGGAACAAATACGTATGGGTGATCAAATACTAGATGTACTATATTGAAATGGATTCCTTGAATAAATCAGAGCTACTGATAGTACTGAGACAGACAGACATACATTCATCGTTTTTCGATATTTGCTTTATGGATTAAAATATAAGCCAATCAGCACGGTGGTAGCGGGGCTGACTGGGGGGGATTGCGCTGGACGTTCCTTTAAGTGTCGCTACTTCTCTGAGGAGCGGTTATTTTGTTTTTGATAATCATAATAATCATAATTATTTATTTGTCAGAATATGGTACATTATATGTTCTTAAGAGTGGTCAATGGTATCATCACATTCTGCCGTGTGGCGTGCAAATCTTGATGTATCCCTATCTGTTAAAACTATTTACGCCCGAAATTAATAATGTATCTCAATTAAAAATTTTGTCCGCGGTCTTTGACGGTAGTTTATGATTCGCCATCTCATTAGCAAACCCTGCCGTTGACTGGTTGACAGACAAAGATCAGGATCAAGATTGGGATTGGGATACCTACATTCACGGACTAGAAAAAAAAGAAGGACTCCGCGCCACGCGTATCGAAAGTGAAGCAGTGATAGCTGGGCCCATTGTACAAAACATGCCTCACGCACACATTTACATCATAAGGTGCCGAACGGCCGCCGTTGTAGGTACTGTTTACATCAAGTAATAAAATAAAATAATGCCTTCTTGTATTGTGAAATGGTGTAAAAATAATTCTACATCCCATAAAAAGTGTCAAGGAATAACATATCACAAGTAAGACACTTATTTACACACATACACACATAGATCGGTACGGTACTTCACTTTCGATATGCGTGGCGCGGAGTCCTTCTACTTTTTGTAGTCCGTGCCTACATAATTAATTTCGGGTGTTAGTCATCACAAAGTAGTCCTTCATACTTCCGTCGCTACAAAATCAATAAATTCAATAAGTTTTACTGTGTAATAAAACGCAATAAATAAAGTTGCCTGTTACGTCACTAGCCTTTGAATCGAATTTGGAACTTTGCCAAATACTGAAGGCCGAACAACAAAGCCACGACCTGAAGTTGGTCTGACTGCATTATTAAGGTGGAATAAGACTGGGTGTCTGAGTGGCGGTTTACCAGAAGTTTCAGACTTTAAACAAATTTAGTTTAAAAACGTTGAACACTGAAACTTGAAAAATGTTTTGAACACTTTCAAAAACACAATTTCATGTTTTCTGAAAAGATTTTTAATTAAATCTGTCGTCATATCTTATGTGAAGTGATTTGCATGGCCACAGAATACATAATTGTATAAGTACAGAAGATTCACTCCGAAAAATCATTTAAATAAATGGAGTGCAATTCAGGTCGCACAGCGCTAATTTTCTACAATATTATATTCACCTAGAAGTTGCCTCTCTTTCTATAGTGTAACTCGTGTGTGTGTGTGCGCGTGTGTGTGTGTGGCACCGTAGCTCCCGAACGGATGAATCGCTTTTGTTTTTTTTTTGTTTGAATTGTGAATTAGTCGGGAGTGTTCTTAGCTATGTTTGAAGGAAATCGGTCCAAGATGGCCGCCACCACAAAATGGCGGATTACATTTTTTTTCACAACTCCCTTAATATGGGTATCAAATCAGAGGGCTTGACTTGTAGAATACTATACACTATTAAAAATTTCTAATTCAATATGGTCGCCACCACAAAATGGCTAATAACATTATTTTTATTAACTGAAAATTAAAAAAAAAAAAACCCCGACACAAAAACCTATAAAAAGTACAAAATAAAATTTCTGGGAATATGGAAGTTAAAGGACCTGAGGGCCTAGACAAAGTAACATTCGATTAGCGATGACGCTAGTAGAAAAGTTAAAATGTATGGGGTTGACATAAGCTATCGAAATGTCACGTGATTGTAGGTCAACGAATAAAAATTAGCTAGACAATGTTAGCAACATTCGATTATGAAATGAATCGACAGCGTCGAAAGATTAGGTACTTCCACAGAATTGCATAGCCAAGGGACACTTTTTGACGAGCGTTATCACTAGTTTTTGGAATCATTAGCGAAAGCGATAGCGATTGTAGAAATAGAATCGCTCAGAAGCGAATGCCATTTGTCTAGGCCCTCAGGTCCAGAAATTTTATTTTGTACTTTTTATAGGTTTTTGTGTCGGGGGTTTCTAAAATTTTGTTTTTTTTTATACTTTAATTTAAGTCTCCGTTATTTATTATTAAATACCTACATAATTGGGCAAATATAAAAGTATGTACAAGTACCCTGTTGTCTACATAATCAAAATCTTACTACATAATATTTAGTTATAGTTAGTCCATGGTAGGTACCCAACAAAAAAAAACAAAAATATAAATAAATAGGTACTTTTCCAACCTATACTTATAAAAGCTAAACCGGACCTGGTAAACGGAACATGTAAGTACAACTAATACTATACTGTTCTTCACTATAATTATTATAATAATAATCGTTTTCATTGAAAACGTCTAACGGGCCACTGCGAGTTGGCTTCGGCGCCTCGTAGGCCTTCCAGAGGTCCGGGATCCCAGGGTCCCGACAAATGTCAAGAGACGTTATAATAATAATAATTAATGTTCTAAATACGTAAATATGGGTGACATAATTACTTATAGGTAGACGTGCATTTCTTTACCTTTCGTTGTCCTCTAGAAGTTTGAAAAAATACTTTTTTACAAAAAAAAAAAACAACCGGCTTCAAAAACAACACACTACAAAGTGAAAAATAACTTTAATTACGGAAGTCGGTGGCAAAAAACTAAAATACAAATTCAAAGACACCGACTTACGAAATTAAAGTTATTTTTCACTTTGTAGTGTGTTGTTTTTGAAACCGGTTGTTTTTTTTTTTTGTAAAAAAGTATTTTATTTTTCACTTTTTAGTGAGTCAGTTATTAATTTATTTAAGCTACAATAGCCTAATGTCAACTGCTCATCACCTTTTACAAAATATTCCTTTTCCCGATGCAGGGACGTTAATTGTTGAGGAGTTCTCCTGGTAAGAACCAAAAGAACTGGAGCTGATGGAGTACCCACCATCAGCTAACATATACATTATGACGAGCATAAATTGCTTAGCAAACATTAAAGTAATCGAATCGCAACCCGTGAAATACTTATTATTGAGTAGTTCCGGTTGCCACCAATGGCCTTCATCATCAGGTCCACTTCACCGAATGGTGCTTTCCGATAGCAAATGCACCAGTTACTATAAAAAATACCCATATCGCTATAGGTGTGCCTATAAAATTTCAGGATTTCCATGGGATCCTCTCATCAGATTCTGACTGGTGACCACCTCGAGAGCATACCCTTTCGAACAAAAAAAGAATTTTGCAAATCTGCCTATACATATATGACGGAGTTATGCCCGAACATACGAAACAAAAAAAAAAACGTCCGAGTTGATAACCTTCTCCTTTTTGAAGTTAAAAACGTGAGGTTCGGATCCTTGTTATTATTTAAGCAGCCGAATGCGATGCAGTATGCTTTTGCCTTCATTTTCGTTAATATTTTAGCAACGAACGGTCGAAGCGAGGCGGCGCGTGAGCGAGAACTAACTAACGTCCGACCCGGCCGGCTCGCAGCAACCTCACTGCATTGGTCCGACAAGTCGAGCCCGCCTCGTACTTGTAGCTTCAGACCTAAAATGCGGAGTGCGCCTGGGCTGGCATGGCTAAAGCTGTTTTTTTTCCCCCCAACCAATCACAACTAATTAGATTTGTCAGATAAACCATTCAAGAGACTTGCGCCCAGTTTTGGAACGAAAATTATCGATGCGTCAAAATTAAACGCAAGACAAGTGATGCGATTGCCTGTTGATAATAATTCGTACAACCAATCACAGCAGTTTTCGTGAGCTTAACAATTTGTTATCTAATTTTTGAGGTGATTTTTGTTCCAGAAATGGGCCTCGATCAACCCTTTCTGCAACTGCAACCGAGTACAGTATTTTTATCTCACGAAGCAACACGCGCTTTACTTGTGGTAAGTGTACAAACATCCTGAGCATGTGAGTGGAAGCGCAGGAATTCTCGGTACCGTCCGAGACAATGGCGAAGTCACAAGTGTGTTATGTGGTGACGCTACTCGTCTTCATGCACACATTCACAACATGTTTGTACCCTTGGTTAACACAAAAAGCGCGTGTCGCTTCGTGAGATAAAAATCCAAATCCAAACTAATCCTACTAATATTACGAGTATAAATGTAAAAGTTTGTGAGGATGGATGGATGTTTGTTACGCTTTCACGCAAAAACTATTGAACGGGATGGAATTTGGAACACATAGTTTATAACCTGGATTAACACAAGGGATACTTTCTATCCCGGTATTACGTTCCCGTGGGATAATTTCCGATCTCCACGCGGACGAAGCCGCGGGCAAAAGCTAGTACTATATAAGATTCGGGTGTATTTTGGGGTTACGATGATCTCTCACAGAGATAAGTTTCCGTCACCACACCATCAGTATTCATCTTGCATGAATCCATGATCTCAATCCGTGCAATGTGGCCAAAACCTTATAAAATTTAAACAGATATTTTTTCCCAAAACATGACAGGAAAACAGGAAAATATGCAAAAACGTTTAAAAAGGTTACGTCTTCTTCAACGGAAACTGAAAAACCGAGATAACGTAATAAAATTATGTAATCCGATCAACGGTTCTAGGAAATGGGATCAATACGGCGAAGAAGACTGCGAAGTCAGATTGAACTAATTCCATTTTAGTTTTAAGTTCACTGCAACTTGCTTAGGGAAAACTTCAGCTAATTTTATTTTTAACCGACAGCGGCATAGTCAAAGAAGGGTTATATTATACTAACTGTGCTTATATTATAATAACTTGCATGCTGTAAATGCACATTAATGTATACGGTGTCGCTAACGGTTTTGTATCAGGGATTACCCCAAAAGTTTTGGACTCAAAACGGAATCCGATTTTCATGTTCCTGTTTCTATCCTTAGGTTATGCGTTGTCCGTTTGTTCACAGAACGGACTTGTATGTACAGTCAGAGAAATAACTTGTGACAACTATCAAAAAAATACAGGTTTTATTTGAATATACGGGCTATTTAAGATGGTAGAGAATTTGTAAAACAAATTGTTAGACTTGCTGTTTTGTATGAATCAGAATGTTGGGCCACAAAAGGGATGAATGAAAAGCAATTGCATCTAGCTGAGATGAGAATGCTAAGAGAGATGCGTAGTGTTACGTGAATAGATAGAATAAGAAATTAGTACATAAGAGGAAGTCTGAAAGTGGCACCGGTGACTGAAAAGTTGTGTGGAAATTTGTTGTCATGTCATGGACAATTTGATGCGGAGGAATAAGGAAAATATCACGAGGAAAGTTTTGAGTATTAATGTGGATGGATATTAGAGTAGGAGAAGACCAAAGAAAGGATGGATGGACTGTGTGAAAGATGATATGGCTAGAAAGGGGGGACTAACGAGATGATGACAGGTGCTTTCAGACTACGCTATAATATAATAGCATATAGCATACAGTTCATAGCAAAATAATGGACACGTTCACACTGCACTGTACGATATATTATTGGCTAACTATAAGCTATAAAATTGAGCGTTCGCCGAGTTCATGCTGTGCTATATCGTGCGCCGCTCTCTTCTTCCTCCCTCACCCCCGGTCGTCCCGCAAGTGAAACGAGTCACAACCACGGCACGCAAACTTAGAACTTGCCATAGACTATAAATGCTTGCGATTATATCGCGTAATGTGAACGCCATGCTATATACTCGTAGTATAGCATTAGGTCCTCATTCGATATACTATATAGCAAAACAGTATAGCGTAGTCCGAAAAGAGCTTCATAAAGAAGTATCGAAGAAAAAGACATGTAGCTTCGACCCCAAATAAATTGTGGTAAGGAGAGGAGAATGATGATGAATGAATTAGATAAAGTCAAAGTCAAATCATTTATTTCAAATAGGCACGAGAAGGCACTTTTGAACGTCAAAATTTACAATAAAATAGAATTGATTGTAGTTGCCCCTTCCAAAAGGTAGTTTCGTATGGAGAAGAATGGGCAAGAAACTCCACTGTTACTCTTTTAAAAATGTTTTACAATATGATGTATACATTAATTATATAATTATATGTGAAGACGATGCACCTAGAATAAAATTACTATAGCACAATAGGTAAAAAGAATTAAATATAACGCAATGACAGGTAAATTTATTATGAGATAGATACATGGTGCTCATATATTTACAAATATTGAAAAGTAAATGATTTTTCCAAAATTTCACAAGTAATACAATGTCATAAAACTATAAATTATACAATTAAAGTAGCAACCAGTTTGATTTTGTCTAGAACCTAGATTTTCCTATGGAGCAGGACCAGCATGTTTCCAAGCATTCTTATTTAGGATAAACAATTAATTTCGGACGAAGTAACAGTACCGGTATTTCTAACTAACCATTATGTTAGCAGTTCTGTGGTGATTTTCCTATACCGTTTAAATTGTTAATTAACGATTCAACTGCTTGTTTTGACTGAGAGTTACATAGATCTTTGATGTTAGTGTTTGGAAACCGAACCAAAACTGTTGTGTTGTACTTGATAGCTTGGTAACTGTATCAACATCTAACCAACCATATTAATGTCAGACGTGGTTTTACAAGTGCTTTCGTAATTATTGTAACTTCATTCACCGCAAACAACTAGTAGTAGATAATGCAAAAAGCTTCTGTGGGTGCATCGTGTGTGTTTTTCTTTTACACCATTTGCTTATTGTTGAAACGTCCTGATTTAGTCTATGGCTTTGTTTGTTATGGAGAATCACTGACTCCTGAGACACAGGCACATACTCCAAGTTCAGGAATCAGAGTATTAAAATTATTGTGACCTAGTTATAAGCCTTTTATGCTCTTAGTCTTTGGATATTGTAATGTGATGACTTTTTTTTGGTGAAGTAAAGAATATAATATTTATTTATTATACAGGGTTATTGGTAAAACACCAGCAACCTCTTAAAGGATCATTGTACTCATCATATAAAAAACTTTTACTATGGACCAAACATGGAATCGCGAAAAAAATATCAGCTGTATATGTAGGAAAAATCAGTTTTTTTTTTCCCACGATTTCAGGTTTGGTCCATAGTACCTAAAAGTTGTTCATAATGATGAGAACATCGACCCCTTTTTTTTATTTAGGTGGGTAATCATCAAGTGACCTCTCCCGCTCTGGGCGGAGCGAAAGGGCGTGTCAAACTCTTACTGACTAAAACCCACCCGTGTTCCTTCAGTTGCCTGTGCGCCAGGGCCGCGGTAACTCTTTCGAACAATCCGCGAACAATGGCCCCTTAAGAGTTTGCTGGTGTTTTACCAATAACCCTGTATATTGTTAGCTGCTGGTAAGCGATCGATGATGATGAAGCAGTTTATACCAAACTAGCTTTTGGCTGCGGCTTCGCCCAGGTTGAGGTCGGAAGTTATATCACAGGAACGTACTACTGAGATAAAAGTATCCTTAGAACTAACCCAGATCATGGTTTATCTGTGTGCCATCGATATCCGTGCAGCCGTTCAGACGTGAAAAGGTAACCGATACAGACAAAGTATAGTATGGATATTTATTACTTTTAATTGTAATGTACTTAAGCATGGAACCAGCGTGCCAGACACGATTGGTGTCTGGGAAACATGCTTCGAGCAAAGTGCGATGGGGCGACTTGTAGTGTTCATTAGAATCACTAGTTAGGGCTTTGGGTTTCGAGTAAAACCACCTTAATCATCAGTAAGTACTCAACAACTCACAGGGAACGTCTAGTCGCCACGAGGACAGCGCGAGACTCTTGATTGAATCATTGGTAGCGCCACCAATGATTTGTGCGCTACATTTAATTGAATACAGCGTGTATCAGAAAGGTGTGGTCCAAATTAAGGGTGTGGTATAGGTATAGACCATCAAACTGAACAGCGTTCTCCATGGGGTCAACATCGTTATCACGAAAAAATATACATTCATCCCATCCCATAAAAAACTTCAATATGTATCTACTTGACGCAAATATTACGGGTCGACTGATAATTTTTCCGAAATTTTGACCACACATCTTATGTATACATGCTGTTTATCCCACCACTGAAAGCCTTTTTACATACTGTTATTTTAAGGAAATAAATAAACGACCTATAACTAAATTATTTTGAAGTCGTTTTGGTAAATAATCTCACGAAATATGTTCTGAAAAACGACTTACAGTATCACAAGTAACTATATTTGCGTGTAATCGAACAAATTCACTTAATATGAAGAGATTTGTCGTACAAACGTTCCATCCCCACATTAAACCTTTCTTCCAGGAAAGTACACAAAGGGCTCAATACTGCGGGTAATGACAAAGGATATTAAACGCCATACCAGAAGCGGATTCAGAAATTGTGAGGCTTCCACCAAATTAGCTCCTTTATATCACGGTCTATTTCAAGTACTTTTATAAGTAGGTATTGAGTTGATTTTCTCCGAGACAATATATTGAAGCTTTTCGTGCTCATTGGCGAAGAAAGTTTGAATCTTGTATCAATGCTAAGACGATTTTGCTGCCAAAACGAATGAAGTGGTATCAAACTCAATGAGCCAAGCCAATTAGCTTGGCTCATTGAGTTTCGATACTGTTTTATTTGTGTGATAGAGATACCTACAGTGAATGACAAAAGAAGAAAATTATTGAGCTCGGCTTCAATTTAGCTCAACCTTTAACAGTTTTTGTTAGTACATTTATACGCGATATTTCACACAATAGGGATCCTTTTATGAAAATTGAAATCCTTTCTCGTAATCATTGCTCGTGCTTATGAAACCATAGATATACTATGTTAAATAACTAGCTTTTGACCGCGGCTACGCCCGCTTGGATATCTGAAAATATCCCACAGGAACGTACTACCGGGATAAAAAGTACCCCCTATGTGATACAGGTTATCTGTGTGCCAAATTTAATCCAAATCAGTTCAGCCGGTTTTGCGCTAATCCGGATCATACATCCAGAAAAACGCATAAAAATTCTAAAAACTATATTTCAGTTTGTTCCCAGCCCTTGTAGCAATTACTTTTTTTCAAAAATTCTATGTACACAAGTACTTGTTACTATTTTTTTATATGTATAGATACACAAATATGTAATGAGGAATTTGTAAATACATAAATATCTACTCAAGAGAGTGCTAGAATGTGCCAAAAAATAATAACCGTTCACAAAGGTTTTCATTATATTCGAAAATTCTCTCTCAAAGCTTTGATAAATTCTGATTCCTTTTTAACGCTTTTTTGGTTTCCCATTTGTATAGAGAATATAAAAGATCTGAAGAACTTGTGTGAACATTGTAAAGAGCATGTCGAAAAAAGAAACATGCTGTGAACAACTTATTGGTAGACGATGAATGGCGTATTGCTGTAACACTCTCAGAAGATATTTAATACTACAGCTGGGCCGTCGAGAAAATGCGTTCCTGAAACCTGTCAGTGCGTTAACTCTAGTAACTAATAAAGATCAAATTCGCCAAACACTCATTCGTTTGTATGAAACTGACAGATGTCAAGAACGCATTCTCTCGACGCCGACTTTTTTTTATTACAACTTAACATCGACATTTCTGTATTATATCTAAGTTTAATATTAATGTTTTATACACACAAACCTTCCGGAATCAATTCTCTAAATAATGGAAAAACCCGTATGAAAATCCCTTGCGTATTTTAGAATACCGCGGTCACACAAACAGACACGAAAAGCGACTCCATACTAATATTATAAATTCGAAAGTAACTCTGTCTGTATGCTATCTTTTCACCCCTAAACCACTGAACTAATTTTGATAAAATTTGGCAAGGAGATAGATGGCATCCAGGGGAAGGACATAGGCTACTTTTTGTTTCAAAAATAATTCTTAAAGGGGGTGATTAGGGGATGAAAGTATGTATGGGAAACAGCATTTCATATCATAATTTAAACTTATGCTTTTGAAAAGAAATTAAAATATTATTTGTTTCAGCGTTTTTCTAAAATCTTCCCTCAAGGAGGTAAAATAAGAGATTATTTTAAAATTCACCTGATTATTTAAATTTTTGTGTACCTGTTTTTAAGAGATTTAAGGTATTGGAAATAAAGGCAGAACCCATACCTTGAGGTATTATTTATTTTAGTATTTATGAGGGCTGCACTAAAAGTATCGGGAATGGAATATTTCCACTGTTCCTGTCATATTAAAATCTTTTTAATTGAAAACTCCTTGGTTTTAAAAATCGAATACCATTTATTTATTTAAAAAAAGATTCTCGGTCTTGTCACAAGGTTTTGTCAAACTTGTTTAGTCGTTGAGAAAATGGAATTGACTCGAGAAAATTCAAGAGCGATGATTTATTATGACTTTCGAAGTGGTTTAACACAAAAACAGTGTGTAGACCGGATGATTTCTGCATTTGGTGATGAAGCCTCATCCAAAACCACAATTTATCGCTGGTTTGCTGAATTTCAACGTGGACGTGTCAAGCTCAGTGATGATGGATGACTGCAGTTTTTGGACGACCTTGACGGGGAAGGTCGTCCAAAAACTGCAGTCACCCAAGAAAACGTTGATGCTGTGCGTAAGCTGATTGAGGAAGATCGACATGTGACATACCGCGAAATTCAGGCAACTTTACACATTGGCATGAGTCAAATACAAATAATCTTGCATGAACAATTAGGTGTAAAAAAGTTGTTTTCCCGATGGATACCGCATTCGCTCTGTGAAGAGCAAAAAGCGGCTCGCGTTACTTGGTGCGTCAGAACTCTTGAAAGATTCCACGCAGGATCATCAAATGCTGTATACAACATCGTATCAGCTAGGTGACGAATCTTGGATATACGGGTACGAACCCGAAACAAAAAACCAGTCACGAGTTTGGGTGTTCGAAAATGAGTTAAAGCCAACAAAAATTGTTCGTTCACGGAGTGTTGCAAAAAAAATGGTGGCCACGGTTGTCTCCAAAACCGGCCATGTTACGACTATTCCTCTTGAGGGACAAAGAACGGTTAATGCAGAATGGTATGCTAGCATTTGTTTGCCACAGGTCGTTTCTGAACTCCGTAAAGAGAACTGCAACCGCCGCATCATCCTCCATCACGACAATGCGAGTTCTCACACCGCGCACAGAACAAAAGAGTTTTTAGAGCAAGAAAACATAGAATTATTAGACCATCCGCCGTACAGCTCCGACCTAAGCCCTAATGATTTCTATACTTTCCCTAAAATAAAGAATCAATTGCGTGGACAGAGATTTTCATCACCTGAAGAAGCTGTGGACGCCTACAAAACGGCCATTTTGGAGACCCCAACTTCCGAATGGAATGGTTGCTTGAATGATTGGTTCCATCGTATGGAAAAATGTGTCAAATTTCGCGGAGAATACTTCGAAAAGCAATAAATACATTTTTAAACAGTAATGTTGTGTCACTTCCTTGATTCCCGAAATTTTCAGTGCCGCCCTCGTATCTGTTAAATTGGTACATCCGCTTATAAGTTTACAATTTGAAGTTATAAAATAACGTGGTCAATGGCGGCGCTAGAGGATTTCAAATTAATGATGATAATATAAAACGATTTTTTTTTTTTTTTAACTTAGACATTTACCATCATAAAAACCTGTTAAATGAAAATAAAAAAAGATTATTTGCGTTTATTATATTCTGTGTGTTACTCTTTCACGCTTTAAGGGCTGAATGGATTTGGATAATAGGATAATATTTATCCCGGTAGCACGTTCCCGTGGGATATATTTCGACATCCACGCGGGCGAAGCCGCGGGCAGAAGCTAGTTTATATTAAGTAGTAGGTATTAGTTTATATAGATATTAATTTTGAATGTATCCTAACGATATTGAATTGAATCGCTTTTGAAATTGGTAAACCGAAAATTCGGTGTAACAATTTCCCTTTGGTTGAACCATTATTCGGTCTTTCACTTGCCCAGTTTAGTTCGGCAATATAATCGTATAATTGGTGTCGCAGTTAGTGACAACTATAAAGGAAAACGGAGGTTTATAGCCCATTAATTAAAGTAATAAAAATGGCCCCGGTAGTCTTAATACTGCCGTTAAATTAGTTCTGAACGGGCAGTTTAGTTTTTTACTTACTGCAATGTAATTATAATTTGGTCCTTTCGTTTTAATTTATTTTCCAGAACGTAACAAACACACATACACACACATGAACTCACGACTTCTTCCCACGGAGGTAGGCGAAACTACAGAACGCCTACTGCTACGATCCTTACATACTCCTTTTGCTTCATTTACGTTCATACAACGCCCGCCAGTTGCAAGTACTACGCACATGGTGTTTCTGAGAGGCTAAAAACATTAACTACAATACTCAATACTATGATGATTGAATACTATTGAACTCAAATGTTTTCACAGTCTGGTAACTTGCACTACTGAAATTGCCAACTATCCTTCAATAAATATTAATGGCGACAGCAGACTTCGAAGCCTAAGTATAAAATTAATTCAAAGTTCTTAGCGTAAATAGTAGATTGAAGCTTACCCTTAGCAAACTCAATAATCCAACTGTAACATGTGGTTAAGTGAGGGTCAGCGTAATCAATAAATATTGAAGGTGGATGCCCGGCCTGCCGGGGTCGCGGATTGTTCGAAAGAGTTACCGTGGCCCTGGCGCACAGGCAACTGAAGGAACACGGGTGGGTTTTAGTCAGTAAGAGTCTGACACGCCCTTCTGCTCCGCCCAGAGCGGAAGAGGTCATTTGATGACTTCCGACCCAAAAAAAAAAAATTATGGATGCCAGGAGGCTGGTATAAGGGGACTCCCTGCAATGGATATTCATCTACGGGGGAGGCATTTTCCTGGCAGTCGGAAAATAACGATAAAAAAAGACTGCTCTTTATGATATTTAATCTGGAGTATTACCTTGTGATTCGCAAATTTAATCTATTTTAATGAAATTTCATATAAAACTGGTCCTATGACCCGCTTCTTTTATAAAGGCTGTGTGTGTCATGTTGCGCTATGCCGAGCCAAGGCGCAGGCAAGATATGAATACCAATCAAGCTTAGCAAGCATTTTTATATCACCTAATAAATCGTAATATATCTTGTAAAGAAATCCTTGAGATTAAGTCCTTATCTCCTTGGTTTTGCCTGTCTAACAAATTGGTTTGTGAATCGTACCAATCTGCGATCAGGTTTAGATGTTTCTTATTTATGTAGGTAGGTTAGGGGGGGATGGGGGGGGGGTAGATAGGTAGAGACGCGACGGTGTGACGCAATTCTGGTAGAACAATTTCCATGAAGTTGTCATAGAATTTGTTCTACTAGAGTCGAGTCGCGCTGTCGCGTCGTCACTGTCTGCGGGAGTGTTTATAGGTCAGTTGCCTTACTATGACGTGCTAATACCATCATGGTTCGATTGAGAAAAAGGGATAGTGCTATCGGTCATATACAGCTCCGTCTCTCTTTCAAGCTGGAACAATAATGGCTTTAACACGTCATAGTACGGCCTCTGGTCAATGGCAGTAATATTGGGAATCCATTGATATTCATTCTTGTAACCGGTAACTGCGTCGTTGGTCTAGTGGTCGCAAGCGCTACTGCTGAGCATGAGGTCCTGGGTTCGATTGCCAGGTCGGGCAAAGTGTGATTGGGTTTTTCCATCAGTAATTTCTCAGTAGCAGCCCTCACTTTGGATTTTTGCCCGGTGGATGGCAATAGGGTCGCCCGCTACTACATCGGATTTAATGTACCTAACTGGCGAAATGTGGGTGTACTATAGGCACACCTCTGCTTAACCCTTCGGGGGTAACAGGTGTGATGTTATGTTATGTTTATACCCAGTGATAGGATATTTACTTGTTTTAATATTCTGTGTCGTCAACAGAAACCTTATCCTCATTCAGTTTCGGAGCAGCGTAGAATGAACACAACAAATGTAAATTAAGCTTTAGTTACTGCTCAAGTACATACAACTCTATTTACCAAAGACATGTATTCAGTTCCAAGAACCATCTGCCTTGTATTACCTAATTAAATCATGTTTGACACGGAGTTACGAAACCTTCGGTCGCGACAACTTACTTCGAACTACCCTCAGTAATAAACTTACAATATCAATTTCACCACTCGTTATTTTGTTACAGGTAAGCAGTTATGGCAACCCGAGTACGGTGTGGGAAGTAAGGCTATGGCCTATGTAATATGGATGGCCGTAAAATGTTACTTTACTCTACACAATAATATAAGAGGAAGTCAATGAAATGGTAAGATTTGTACAGATTTGGCGTGTAAGTGATTCGGTTTTGTTTTTATGAATGAAAGAAAATTTGAGACTACAAGTTATAATGTGCTTAGTGTTAAATAGATACACGTATTTTCAAATTAATTGCTTATGGAACAATACTTCGGTAAGTAGAAAAAAAAAAATATTAATGAGGTCCCACGTTGGGCGCCAAAATGCCAAAATGTGCATCGGGCAGTCCGCGGTCGTCGAATTTGCAGAAAAAGTTCGGCTTGATAGAGCGTCGTCTCTGTCTTACAGGCTGTGTGTCAGTCTCTTTCTAAAGCTCAACTTAACACACATAACGCCTGTATTCCCCGAAGTATTAGGCAGACAGAGGTGTAGGTACCTATATTACACCCACATTTCACGCAAAACTTGTGCCATATAACCCACTTTTTTTTTTTTTGGGTGGTTTTTCATCAAATTACTCAGAGCGGGAGGGCGTGTCAGACTTTTACTGACTAAAACCCACCCGTGTCCCTTCAGTTGCCTATGAGCCAGGGCCATGATAACCCATTCGGACAAACCCGCGACCTCGGCAGACCATATTAACCCCAGGTACCTACAGCTGTACACACAAACGGCAAGGAAAATTGTAAAATTACAGATTAAACAGAGCGTTTATAATTTAATTATACTACAAGAGCTTTATTGTAACGTTAATAAACAAACAGAGCTCGTTATTTTGGATACGTACTCCGAATTTAATAAGTAATTTCTCGAGAGTTTTGATTTAGACCTTGTTCGGAAAATACTGAGAATTTTGAACAAAAGTGGACAAGGATCAAAGAGGCTGGACCAATTTATGATACATTCAAGAGACCATGTTATTACTCTCAATAACGTTTATTAATTCACTTATAACAGAGGAGCGAAAAAGGCCTTTGAAAAAAATAATGCTTATCGTTTTTATATCCCTTGGCGTATTAGGAGGGTACTGAGTAAGCAGCTTTCTAAATTGTTTCCATAGAATAAAACAATTCATGAGGCAGCATTACTAAGTTTAAAATAACCTTGACGTTCTTCCTGTGACTGTGTGTGTTTCGGCCTTTCTTTTCAGAGTAGTCAGATAGAACACGCCGACCTCATCTAGTTAAAAAAATATGATTGACGTGACACACCAAACCCGCCGATCCGCCGACACAGCCCCGGCGGCGGCTTCATGTCGGTGGCTTTATTTCAAAAGAATCATGTCGGCGACTTTTACTCGCGCGTGTCGACGATTTATGTCGGCGGGTTTGGTGTGTAGACTGCTTAAAAGGGTTTGTAAAAACCTACTTACAGAAATAAAATCATTTATTATTTATCAATAGTGAGGTCAAAATGAAAATCCAAGAATGCGGCTGCGAAAATTTCTAAGTTTTCATCATCTGTGTCGTTTTCATGGTTTTTCAGGGTGTTAGAGCCGATATTGAGGTCAAAATGAAATCCGGGTCAGAAAATTTTCACGGCACGTTTTTAACTCTAACTCTAAATATACTCTCTAACTCTAATATAAACTCTATCAAATGATATTCTTATAACTTCTAATAAACATATTAGAATATCAATTGCAAATCAAAAAGATCAGTTAGATTAATAGCACCGCGTTATAAAAAGATCAGAATGGGATTTCTGACCAACTCAATTATCGTTGCCGTCATGTTGAATTTTCATTTTGACCTCACTAAGCACCCTCGAAAACCATGAAAACGACATCCATGATGTTTTTTTCTTAAATTTTGCAGCCGCTATCTTGGATTTACATTTTGACCTCAGTATCGACTTTAGAACCTTTGAAAACTATGAAACCGACACCAATGACAAAAAAAAAACGCGGTCGCCATCTTGTATTTTCATTTCAAACCCCCCAGAAAACGAAACCATTTTTAACCGACTTCAAAAAGTAGGAGGAAGTCTGTCTCACACTCTTAAATATCATCACACAGTTCAGATACACGCTGTATATGAAATGAATTGAAATTACGTTAAAGTTAAAAACGACACGCGATATTATGTTTGGTAGATATTGTTTCATATTTCGCAATGAGTAATGTTATAAGTTTACCTTACCGCGTCGTGGAGTTTTCGTGAGCTCTTGTTACAACAGTTGGAACGAAGTTCCTTAGCACACGTTATACTCTGCACACTTGGCGAATAAGGGCTAAGCCGAAAAGACTGTAACATTCTGATCGTCACGACTCTTTTGTTTTTTAACTGACCCCAAAAAAAAGGAGGTTCTCAATTCGACCGTACTTTTTTTGTGTGCTGCTTCTGAACTTTTTATAGGTAAACCGATTATGATGATTCTATTTTTTATTTGAAAGCTGGCGCTTCTCATGTGGTCACATATAAATTTGTTCAAGATCTGACCAGGAGTTTTTGAGTTATCCTTAATAATGCGTATGTTTTCCACTTAGTATTTATATTGATGATGTTTTAATAACTCCCTGTCACTGTTATTTACATATCAGTAGTGGTATACGTGTGGGGTAGGTACCACAACTAAAAAGTGCAAAATAAACACATTTTTACAAAAAAGACAACCGACTTCCAAAAAAAACACTACAAGGTGAAAAATAACTTTAATTCCGAGAGTAGGTGTCTTTGGTTTTGTATTTTCGTTTTATGCCACCGACTTTCGTAATTAAAGTTATTTTTCACTTTGTAGTGTTTTTATTAGAAGTCGGTTACTTTTTTTTCCCGTAAAAAGTTTTTCATTTAGTTACTCAACGCTGTTACAGTCCGACCGTCGAGAGAATGCGTTCTTGACACCCGTCAGTTTCATACAAGTTGGAGCAAAAGTTATGTCATAATGTGAATTGGCTGCCATTTAGTTGGAAATGAAAAACATTGGGCTCTATTTTCACGGAAAGTTAATTTAATGGCGTAAAATGTATGACATTAAGTTGAAAAAATGGTATCGGTCAAACGACCACCAGGAGGTGGTCGTTTGACCGATACCATTTTTTCCGTTTTTTTTTTCAGTTGATGCAAATTTTTGCTCGTTTTACGGCATTTTGAATTGTTGCTCGTAAAACATTCTCCAAATTGGTTATTTCTTCTTCGATGTTGGCTTTCAAGACTTAGCGTTTTTGGTTTGTTGTGCTAACCGCGAGATTTCAAAAAGCCGCAAATCAGTACTCAGGCGCCGTCAGATCTGGCCATCTCGCCGACCAGTTCAAGGCGCGAAAACGGGAGATAACACATTCACACGGCCCCGAAATTGGGTGTTTCAAAATCTCCATCGGTGCGTGAGCTGTGTGACTGTGTGTGTTACTCCATTGCATTCGCAAGGTCAACTAATTTTCTATCTGTCTACATCTACAACATATCCTCGCTCGCATGACTAAAAGTCGTATCTAATTTTTTAGCTGATTTGATTTAGGACAACTACATTTTTCTATTCGTGATTCTTTACATTTTTCACTAACCGCCCCTTTCAAAATGGTTATATTTTGAGATCCAAATAACATAAAGAAATGACGGTTAGTGAAAAATGTAAAGGATCATGAATAGAGAAATGTAGTTGTCCTAACTCAAATCAGCTAAAAAATTAGACTTAGTCATGCGAGCGACGAAATCACAATAAAATTATAACGCCATTAGCAAAAATTATAACACATTCACATTATGACATTACTTTTGTCCCACCATGTACAAACGAGTACGTATTTTGCGAATTTGATCTTTATTAGTTACTAGAATTGTCGGACTGACAGGTGTCAGGAACACATTGGTCTAAATAGCCGAACTGTAATTTATTGCATTGTGTTTGTTATTTAATACATAATAGACAGCTGAACGAACTTTTTCTTTTTATTTTCGCTCGAAAGTTTACCTGTATCGTAAGTGTATCTTACACCTCCACAATGTATCATAATCGAAGGAAAACAAATGTATGCTGGAAATTGGAAAAGGGTACCTGCTTATGCAATTTGTAAAAGAAAACAGTAGAATCTTTGTCTTGCTAGCTTGAAACCAATTTCGGCACTTGGCCTTTTTACCCGATTGCGGCGAAGCATAAATATTTCATGTATGGTAAATTTCTACCGCGTTGGTCTAGTGGTCACAAGCGCTACGACTGAGCATGAGGTTCTAGGTTTGATTCCCGGGTCAGGCAAAGTACTATTGAGTTTTTTCTACAGGAATTTCTCTCTCAGTAGCAGCCTGGAGTCTGACTAATGGCCGGTTGATGGCAATAGGCTCGCCCCCTTTTACTTGGGTGCTACTATAGATACACTTCTGCTTACCCTTAGGGGATTACAGGTGTGATGTCATATTACATGGTGTATTCTTTAAGATGACCGTTAGGTGTTTATGTATCACTATTTGAACCTCGAAACTTCACCAATTATACCTACGTGATTTTCATATTAAGGCTCGTAAACACTGGCGCGACGCGACAGCCCGACACAAAGGCACCGCGTGCCGCGCGACGGGCGGTGCCTTTATGTCGGGCTGTCGCGTCGCGCCTGTTTGCGGGAGCCTTTAATGATACAAGTATTGACATTATTTTGACAGAGTAGGGGGTGATAGAGAAGTGCATGGCCTGGCCAACACCTGATAGCGTTTGGATCTTTTAATAGTTCTATTGTACTTAATATTTTCAGCTATCTATCCTACTAATTTTATAAATGTGAAAGTTTGTGTGGATGGATGGATAGATGGATGGATGTTTGTTACTCTTTCACGCTAAAACTACTGAACGGATTTGGATGGAATATGTGACACAGATAGTTTATAAATTGGTAAGGCAAGCGAGAGTAGAGCACCACCTCACGCGCTTCGCATATGAGGCGTGAACTACCTCACGCGCTTCACTAATGAGGCGTGTAACAGTCGGCAGCTGTATGCCGTGACAGTGATAAGATGGCTTCCACTCACCATGATGCTGTGCTATGGGGACCCACAGCAAAGCGCTGATTGTCAGTGGTCACCCGAAAACGCCACGGAAATCAAGTCAGATTTAAATATTTGCACGGATTAACCAAATAGGCATAAGCTATTCTCATATATAGATCGATCGTAGATCGTGTTAGGAGAGAAAACCTCCTCTTTTCGCATCAAAAATGCACAGAAGCTTCCACATTGATTCTCTCATAAATTCAATAGGTATAAAGAAAAGTGGAGCCTTATTAAGAAACCTTGAGAGCTAGATAAAAACGGAATCGAACTCAATGCCAGCGGGATTACGTTTTTAGGGTTCCGTACCGCAAGAGTGTCAACGGGACTCTATACTAAGGCTCTGCTGTACGTCCGTCCGTCTGTGAAATTTTCACAGAGTGCGTAATAATATGGCTGTTATAACAAAAGAGTTAAAAATTAAACGAGATCCCTGTACAAGAAACGTGTCTTTTTCGGTGTTTTTTAGAAAATATTGTTAAATATTATACGGTGGTACGGAACTCTTCGCTTGCGAGTCCGACTCACACTGGCCCGCTTTTTTCTTTTTACAACCGATCTCAAGGTGGGGGAAGGTTTGTTACTGATAGGTACTGATAGATATTAATTGGATCGCTTTGAGAATAATCTGCTCTGTATTTCTTTTGTGTTTGTTTGCAGAGGATACGTAAATATTTACCTCTTAATTCTCTTTGTTTTCTTTTTTGATTACATAGAACATTTTTTTGTGTTGATTTTTTTCAAAGATAAAGATACAATTATTACACAGGTGTATGTTAGTCCCTTATTTTAAACATACATTTTTAAGCTCAAGCGCCTGCCCATGTCGGATATGCAATAGTATTAAAAGACAAATAAATTAAATACTTACTAACATTTTTTCCAAAAAACGCATGTACTCGTAGATTATAAAATACATTATAAATTAACAGATTATGTTTTGGTTGGCGAACTTTACTGGGTATTGGTGCCAATTCACTTGTCACAAAATTCTCTAAACTAGATAAAAAATCACCAAAATTTAGTTTGTCTGTCAAACGACGTTTCCAATTCGGAATTTGATTATAGTGACACAACTTAACTGTATTGACAGCACTAATGTCATTTAAATTAGTTATAAAATTTAGTGAAATTGGCAATGTTGTTATTCTGAATTTTGATTGTCAAACTAAGGCACACCTGCACCACCAATCACAGTTTAAAGCAATTTTGTTTCTGTCAAATGTTTGAAGATGACAGAGACAGAATGATGTTTAAAACTCGTTTAGTGCTAAACGTGTTTAGTGATTGGCGGTGCAAGTGGGCCCATATCAGACTATTTTTAGTCGCGTTTAAAGAGATATGGAATAAAATTAGTGGTCATGAATTAAAATTTATAAAGCTCATTTCTCTAGTTCTTGAAAGTTTGGATGCTTGTGAGTTTGGAATTCATTATGGAAGCTCATGTGAATGCAGCTGTTGTCGATTCGGCAGAAAGGAAAACAATAAAATTATTTTTATTAGAATACAATACGAAATGCATTCGTTGCACCTATTGATATGACCAGACAAACAGGCTCAGACAAATTCAAGATGTCCTTGATAGGGCGGACGAGAATATCGGAGATTTTCAACTAACTGAACGAAGACCCGAATTTTATTTTCTAGAGATCACATTTTAATTAGTAAATTAGCTTTAATACGCTGAAATATATAGCAAGCTCAACCAGAATCAATTTTTAAATGACACACTACAGTTGTGTCGATTTTAATAAAATTAAAGGTTTTTTTTTATTGAAAACCTAAAAAATATCGCCGTAGTTCTAAATCGTTTTCGGAATACAACCCTAGCAGTATCACATTGGTCATAAATAATAAAATGAAATACAGCTTCTTGCATCATAATTTAATAACATTATAGTTTTACGCCGTCATTATGCTCCCTGTATTTCATTAAAATAATTATTGATAAAAAATAAAAGATTATGATTTGATATTAGGTACTCAGGTTTTTTTCACTTCGGATTATTTCATTTACTTTCCGACAAATCTTGGTCTATGGTCTTCACAACTTAGCGATTGTCAAACTCGATTTTTGTTGTGTCAATATTGGTTTTAAGTTCAGAGAATCGTGTTTGCAGTATTTGCTTTTAAGATTCTCTTAACCAGAAATAATATTTTTTTTGTGGTAGTTTAGTTTGGTTCGGTGTACAAGAGAATCGGCACTATTGACTGATTTTATAGTCTGCCCTAGTAAACGGTTGCTAAGGAGTATTGATATAATGAAGTCACAGACGGACGCGGTGGAGCCTATGCATATTTTACTTATTGTCTAATTATCAGGTGCCTGGAATTTTTTGTAGCAATACGTGAAATATTTGCAAAAAAGGTTTAATACAGTACAACAGGTTTAATACCTATAGTTTGTTCTAAAGGTTTCTGATTTAAGCGTAAACAAACACTGTTCAGGTTTAATTTTTATACACAGCAATCGCTCTCTAAAAGTAATTCGTAACACATTCATCTGTACCAGAAGGTTTCAACTTTATATCTCACCAATTTTTCCAACAAATATTGTTTCAATAACATTGAAAAAACTCATTGACGAAAATTGAGATTTTAAAGTTAACCTCAGTTGTCAAATGAAAATTATTATCTTTAAGGTGATTTAAAATTAGTTTTTCGGGGTTAAGTATTCAAATAATAATATCAAAGCACTCAATTTGTAAGTGGTACGAGTACTTGAAATTGACATCCACAGATATGTTTTCTGATCCATTTGTTTACATTTTCACCAGAGACCTAAGGCTCCTACAAACAGGCGCGACAGGCGACATGAATCGCATGCGACACAAAGACACCGCTCATCGCGCGTCTTTATGGAACAGGCCATACTAGTGATACTTTGTTGGGTCAGATTTGCTCGAGTATCATAATAATCAAATGAAAGTCATAGGAATATCGGAAACAAATGTTAATGAAAAGGAAAGGAAAGAAAGAAAAATAATTTATTCTGCACAAACAAAACGCACATTACAAATAAATGACACTAATTAATACACACATACAAAATAGCCAAAAGCCTCGTATTTAAGCTATAAAAGTTTGTCAATTTTGTCTATTGCTTGATGTTAGGGCTCAGAACAATAACTAAAGTATTCTGAGTGTTAGGGCCAGTAAGGACCAAAGACAATACAGATTGCTGTTTTGCGAGGTTTTGCGACACTGGCAAATGACAACAAACAAACGACCAAAATAAGAACAAAATGCCGATTGCAGAGTGTAAAAATTACTACTTTTTTAACAAACAAACAACAATAATAAGAACAATTAAGCAGTTCGTCGCATCTGTGCAAGAACAGGTCGTTGCTCAGCAAAATGCTGTGACTTCTGACGTACCTATCTTCAACAGCGCTGATTTTCAGCAACTACCTCTCGAATGACGTAATGACGTCGCCTTGTGTGATATAATAAATTGGGTAAGTATAATTTTCCACAGAACTAAGTGTGATTCTAGCTGAACATAGTATGTACTTATGAATAAAATAAATATATAAATCTGTAACTGTACTTTTATAATAAAAAAAAAATTGGGGCAGTCTTTGGGGACTGCCGATAGAAGTGAAAACTAAGTAACTTGTAAACCCACTCATGGGAAGTGTGCGGTGACGATGACGCGAGTTTCACGCTTTTTGTTTACCCAAAAAGTACACGTATATACATATAGCTCATGGAAAGCGTTCGGTGACGATGACGCGAGTTCCATGATTTTCGTTCACCCAAAAAGTGCTCAACGCGCCTACAGAAGTTTTCACTTCAAAAAAATACATTAAGAGCTTAACATGATCAAAAAAAAAAAAACTAAGCAATAACTCTAGATGCTGTGTAGGTACAGTGTGGTGTGTTTTCCTATTTATGCTATTTTATACCTAATTTTGATATAGTTACTAACAATACTCCATAATTAAGTAATGTAGTCTTCATTGATACACCATGATAATATGCACCATGGGAATTGCGCTGGCGGCCATTTGCATAACGGTAAGCATTGAGGCTTGGCGTTGGCGTTGGCAAACGACGACCATGCTTTTTGAAAGGTTAAATTGAACAAGCATGTAACTCCGAAAAAAAATCGGGAAAATGATGGAAATCAGTAGGCACATTTCTGAATTGCTAATTGACTTTTAAAAGTAATTACGAATACCAATATAGGTTTTGATAATAGTAACATATTCGCATAAAGGTTTTATTTGGTTTAAGGTTTTATTTTATTCAACAATAGCTTCTGCCCGCGACTTTGCCCGCGTGAAATTTAATGTTCCCCCGACCCACCCCGTCGCATCGCATCACCTGCCCGCGCTATCACTTCGGTTTCGCTTAGCGTTCTTTCAGACTTTTTCTTTTTGCTCGGCTCCTAAGGGTCATAGCGTGAAGTTAAATAGCCTATACCCTTCCTCAAGAAATGGGCTATCAAATGCAAACATAATTTTTCATATCAGACCCATAGTTCCTGAGATAACCCCCTGCATACAAACTTACAAACCAAACAATCAAACAAATTTGACCTCTTTTTTATTATTAGTATAGATGGTACAGTAGTACCCAACTGATATGGCTTACCGATGTATCTGCGCAGAAGATGAATTTTCAAAGCGCGGGAAATGCTATTGACCAATCGGCACGCTCCAGGCACCGCGCTTCTTTTTTCTGTACCGCTATTAGTCGGCAGCTGCCGCCATGTTAGCGCGCGCCGCGTGGCATGTTATTCGGCCGCCATACTTCTGATCCAAGTATACTATTGTAGTCTTTGTTCTGATCGGAGGGGCGCGACTTGCGAGTGAGACGGAACTAACAGCTGCAGTGTATTATGAACCTTACAGTAGTGATCTAAGGTTGATTGTATGTTTAAGCATTCTTTCGTTAATCTTCGGGGCCATACTTTTGCACGACTCATGATGCGAAGCATCAGAGAGTGCTTTACGATCGAAAAAAAATTTTCGCCGCATTTTGGCGGCTATTTTTATTATTATAGCCTTGTTAGTTCACGGAATCAAGATATTTTGCATACTATTGTCGAGATAATTTAATGGAGATTAATTTCATACTTTTTAAAAATTGATTTACTGCAATAGAATTGGAAAAAACACCAAAATAGGTCAAAAAAAAATCCTGTCCGTCATGTGTGAAACCCGGAAACACTGTAACTTGTGAAAAAATCCATTATTTGAGTTAATTTTTTTTTTTTTAATTCTAATCGACGATTGTAGATCACTGAATGCGAATGATTAATTAATTCAGTGTCGTTTAATTGCAATTAATAAAAAACGAAAACTACAAGACTGTATATCTATATATATCCATAGAAAATTAACATATGGATGGTGATATATCTATAGATATTATGTACATTTATTCCACCAGGGGCGCTTGTGCAGTACCTTCTTCCTACTACAGCTGTTTTTTCGGCAATTAATTTTGAACGACTTAAGTTTTTTTTTTTATATTTCATAATTAAATGAGCATTATGAGTCGCGCACTTTTGGATTATCCAATTTTATTTTCTGTGCGAACGAAGATTCACGACGTGCCTCATCAGTTGGGTACAACTGTACTATATTAGTACCATACCTATTGAATAAAACTCCTACGTTCATATTTAGGAGTTCGCTCTATAGTCCCTCCCGGTGATTTTATTACAATATTTTTGAAGAATACTAACAAAAAAAAAATTGTTGGAACGACAACAAAACTTTTTATATCCACGTAGTAAGTTGTCGGGGCAACAATATTTTTAACAACAGCATGCCTTGATGTGGTAGCAAAGCTAGTAGTGGATACAAAGGCAGACTAGTTAATTTAACAAAATAAATTTGTTGAATTAATAACATAATAATGTCACTACAACAAAGTAAGTTAGTCTCATTAGTTCCGCTGACAATATTAAATTGTTTACTACAGCAATTTGTATCCACTACTACAGCTTTGCTACCACATAATTTTGTATTTTTTTGTTTTTTATATTCTATTTTATTTATGGAGGGTTTAATCATAAACTGATTATGCCACCCTCATCCGTACAAACAATTATTCCTTATAATCTAAAACCTATTTTTGCTAACTTATACAAGCGTCTTGCATCCTTTGATAATGGGACCGCAAGACTGTTATACCTTCCAACATCCAGTGACTCATTTAATAATGAGATTCATTCGGCCTCGTTCCGGTTGTAGTCCAAAATGTAGTTGTTTCAATATTCAATATTCACTGTTCGTGAGAAAGGGCGAGACCCTTTGAAAAAAATTGATCAAAATCAGTCGATTTCATGTACGGCTCCTAAAAGTTACTGAAAAGTTCACATTATAAAAATACTGCACGGCAACCTCTTTTATTTTCAACACCTGTAAACTTTTTAGTTATTAAAATATGTAAAGTTGACAGTGACACCCGAAAGCATGACTTTTCGTTTTTATTTTACGAAAACAGATTTTCAGTTTTCATTATTAATGAAGTCTAGTAACAATTTTTCCCAACGTAGAACCAGCCGTGTAAGTGATCTGTGTCCAAGTACATGCACACGTGTTAATAGGCCGCTGAAACGTGTGGCGCGTGCTGGCTGCCCCGATGACAGCGATGCTGTTGCCACGTTGCCTGATAACTGGACGCCACGGCATAGCGGCCCTATCCTCGCTAAGTACCTCAAACAAAGAGAACAAGACCATAAAACAGTTCTTGATGACATCGCTAAAGGTGCAGCTGCAGTTAACGAAGACATAAACAAAAGAGTACGTGAGCTTGCTGAAAATCTTTTGACTCATGTACAAGAAAATCAACGTAATATAGATTGCACGGTCGAACATTGCGACGACGGCGAAGCGCCTCTATCAGTGGGGTCTCGCGATAAAACTCTAAAGATGGTACGTAAAATTATGGCAGAACGCTTCGTGTTTATGGCGGATTTCCAACAGGATGCGTTACGTTTGGAAAGGGAAAGAGCTGACAAGTTGAGAATTCTCCTACGTGGTCAATTTCAGCGTCTCGTTGCAGTTGGGCACAGAACTCCCAAGGATTTAATGCATGAATTCGATGAACGCATTTACGACATCAACCAACAGCTCCTGAGTAATTCGAAAGCCTACACGGAATTGGAAGCAGATTTACGAAGTCTCTCTGATGAAGGTAATACACGCGCGCGGTCATCGCTCAATCAGTTATGCCTTGGTGTTGGAATGGCGATCAGGGGGCGTAGTGCCTTAATATGGTGTAAGGACAACAGAATTACTCGGCAGCGTTCTCCCACTGCTCTCCACCGCTTGAGATCTGGTGATCCACCTGAATATATATTAGATCATATTGAAGAGCTGAATGCAATCATATCGCCATTAGTTGAAGCATATCGCAACGCTGTATTGAAGATGTTCTCTGGCTTTTCTATTAAGCTAACTGAATTAGAAAAAGATCTCGGTAATCAAGATTTACGCGGACCTAATCAAATTTCTAAAATCGAACTTTTAGATTTAGATCGATTACTTGAACGTCAATTTCAACGTGTGACTAATAGTCTGATTAAAAAGCCTAACACAAGTTTATTTGAAATGACCGGCGCTAATGTCAATACAATGCAGGAAAGTGTTTGGTCGTTGGGAGAATGCCTTCGAGAAACCTGCTCAATACTAAATCATGCAGGTCATCTTTGGGACGCACATATTCTACGTTCAGCTCTCGCACAAAAACTAACAATAGCAGCCGTAGAAGATCTTCTTACTAGTCATGATTCAATTGAGCTAGCCAATGAGGTTCCATTTAATATTGCTTTAGAACAGTTGCGGTGTTCCTCTGATGCAGATAAACTAGAACAACAGTTTGATGCAATATTGGTTTTGTTAGATAAAACAGCCGGCATGTATTTACAACATAGTGAGGCAGAACTAGGACGCTTAGAGGAATTTATGAATGTCCCCGCATACATGGCAAATACGCTACTTGCAGAATTTGATGTTTTTTTAGAAAAATATCCAAGAGCTATACAAGTATTGGCAAGTACAACGAACCAGTCAGTTGCAGGAACTCCACAGAGAAACCATAGTCTACCATCATTAGTACAGCTGCCGCTACCTCGTGCCATTTTACAAACAAAACTCCAAGAAATAGCTCTAATGAACTGGAGAAACGGTTTCCTTGAATCTTTTAAGAACAACATCTCCATGCTCCCAGAAGAATTAAAACATCAAGCTCAACAATGGGTTGAACAACGCAGCACAGCCTTACACATGCGTTATTCTTTAAAACTAGTATCGTACACCATACGCTTAGAGCGTGTCAAAGCTGCTCGGGATGCACGCCTCGCAGAGATACGTTACCACGATCTGAGGCTGGAATCACACTTAGGTGCAATTTCTGAGCTTGTTGATCGTTTACCCCAAGAAGCATCGGAATTCGCAGCATTAGATGCCCCTATGTTGTATCCTTTTTGTGAAGGAATTGAACGTATAAAAGATAACATTAATAATATAGTTATCCAAGATCCGTTAGACCCTGTAGTGCACAGGATGAAAATGAAAAGTTACGCTCCCCGTCTTGCTAAGCATCGTCAACTGTTTGAAGAATCTCTTGATGTGGCAATAATGGAATATAAAAAGCTGTTGGAGCACCGTATTCATGAGGCCCGGATCTCAAATGTACGGTACATTTCACATATAAAGTTATTTAGTGAAGGTGGCCAGTATGCTGCACTCGAAGCGACAAATACTTGCATTGCCTTGGGGAAGGGAGCTGATTCCTTAGAATTGTGCTTGACTAAAACTTTAGATGTTTTGAGCAATCGACGCTCACAATTACTGGCTCTTGCTGATCAAACGATATTGCCGCTGCAGCGTATGGTAGACGAATCTGTCAAAACGCTTGGTAGAGCGTCTGGCGGATTGACTACAAGGGTTACAGAAAAGAGAATGAAAAAGAAAAAATGAAACTTGCATAGTATTTTCTTTCAAAACACTGTAGTACTTCTAAGGTTTCAATTACCTGAAATAAAACTATAGATTTGAAGTATGACGACTTTTGAACGGATTTAAAAAAGGAGGTTTTTTATTCCACTGGGTATAAAATGTATGACCGCAATTTTCTCCAAAAGTAACGAATCAATTTTGGAGATTTTTCACTAACGTAATCATATGAATGTATAGATTTTTGCTAATGCTAACTATTACTAGTTTCACAAGTTTTCATTATTCAGCTATAATAATGTTCAATTTTACAGATGTTTCATTAGTTTTAATTTCTTTTGTATTTTTAAAATCACGGATTCAACTTTTTTTTTTTACTTGGACAATAGGTCGCATATAGCCTAGCTGGCTGCGATGGCGTGAAAGCACTACCTGCTTAGTACCTTCGGGGATAGTTTTATGCTTCAGCTAAAACATGTTCAGACTCAAGAGTCTTTGTAAATTGGTTATTCTCAGCTCCCAGTTCTCTTTTAAATCTACTCTTTCGTAACCTTTCTGAAACTTTTCTTGGGAATTTACTGAAGTAGTATGTCATAAGAGTTTACGGTTGTTTATTTTAATTTTAAAGCTTCTTATGTCTAAGTTGAAAACGTCCTTATGTCTAAGTTGATTGTTTAACAATTTAGAATGAACTAATTACTGTCGATCTCGCAATACCTACTTTTAATATTCATAATAATAACAAGAAGATTTCACAAGAAGTATTCACAACCACGAACCTTTAACTGAAATTTTAGCTTTAAGCCGTGCCGTAACATTAATTTGTTTGCGTTCATACGCAGAGTTCTTGTGAAAACTTCAACATTCGGTAACTGGGGTCTGCTCTTTAAGTCCGTCAACGAAGATACAAGCCCGTCCGAAAGTAGTTTGAAACTTTGGAGTGAAACCTACAGCCGATTAATTAACTTTTTTGGACAGGTAAAACACATCGGGAGTAGGGACAACTATCACATGTTGCTGTCATTCATTCTTAGGTCGGGCCCCAAACTAATCTATGTCCGTAGGTGATACAGAGTAGGAAACGCCCGTAACGTCGGCCAAAACTACGGATTTCGTGCTTAGAGCCCCCTGATGGCCCGGGTTAGTTACGTCGAAATGATAGATTGATTGATACGACAGATTTCAAAACGCGTAATTACGTGTTCCCAATTGGTCGTGACGATAGAAAATAATGAGGAAATTTAAAAATGAACTATCTGATTATCGCAGAAGACGGTTATCAAAATAAACATACTCCGACAATTTGAACAGGTCGACTATTATCTCGATACAATGGGAACACTCGCTTACACATACCTTTGCTTTGTTCTCTACTTACCTCAAAGCAACATAACTTGAAGTTAGTGATTTATTTAAATCTTTTAGTGTAAAAATCAATTGCTGTTCATTAGTCTCGCTATAACTCAAAAACGGCTTAACCGATTTGAATAATTTTTGTTTTGTTCGCTACAATACAGGGATGGTTTGAAAATATTAAAAGGCATTACAACGCATTTTCATTAGCTAGTTTAATTATAAAATCTGTGCATTTAAGCCGGCCCTGAAGTGTAACTGTAGCCCAAGACGAATTTAATGGCTGCCGTGCTGCGTTTTTTATTGCACGGCAAAGCTTGATGGATAACTGGAACGATCCTCTTTCATTAAATGAAGTTGTTTTGTTGGTTTTTGCTGTCGACGAGGTAGTATTCTGTTTTTCTTTCGTAGTTTTCTTAGAAGGTACAGTAGCAGATGTTTATTATTGCACAATAGAAAAACCGTTTGCAGTTCAAATCAAATTATAATTTAGGAACAAATTAATCACACTGGCGAATCACACACTGTAGGTACACGACACAACTATACGGAACGCGTGACAGTTTCTAAACGTGTTCACTGCTTAACCGCCAACAACAAACTCTGCTTTAACTCTGGTCAAGCGTTATGTTATATAGGTCGAGCACCACCTGGTGGCGCTGGCGTCCCGATTAGTCAAAGTCAAACGATTGATTTAACGTATTTCCGACTTATAAATGTTTCATAAAAAAATAACTTAAAAAGGGTCCTCTAACCGGAATGTCTATACAGGATCTTCAAGGCTATTGGGTGGTCTATGGCTCTAAGAGCACATTGGATGGCTCGTGTAACAACAAGGACTCAATATGAAGATGTTGAGTCCGTGATGCCACAAAATTCTGTACATAATATGTAAAACTGCTCAAGCTCGTTGTAGTGCCGGCTTTATAGTTTGCTGGTGTTTGCCATCGGAAAATTTCGAAGGCTACTTCCAATATAAAAGGGATAAGCTGTTTCTGCGTAAATGCTTACCACTAAAGTTTTTTCTGAAAGGCTTGCCGATGCAATATGAGCTCACAACACTATGATAATATAGATTGTATAACCGTCATTGATTCTCACAGCTTCAGAGCCGACATACTGTAATACACCTAGTACTGAGCAGCCTGCCCAGTTAAGTCACCGGCATCGCTAATTGCAAAACCAAGTGTTAATGTTTTCTCAAATTCAGTAGAGACATATCAATTAAGATCAACATTTCACCTTTTCTTCATATATTCTGAATACCTACACTTTGATGGCATCACACAGCAAACTGAATCCCTTTAGAGATTTCAGACACGACGTCATCTTTTCGGTCATATAAGCACATATTATTATGCATTCATACTGTACGGCCGATGAATCATGGTCGGTCCGAACTTTGCGCTGAAGGTTGCGCAGTAATATTTTTAACCGACTTCAAAAAGGAGGAGGTTATCGATTCGGATGTTTGTATTTTTTTTTTTTTTGTGTGTTCGGGCATAGCTCCGTCATATATAGACGGATTTGCAAAATTCTTTTTTTGTTTGAAAGGGTATACTCTCGAGGTAAAAAATACCCAAATCGCTATAGGCGTGCCTGTAAAATTTGAAGATTTCCCTCGATTTCCATGGGATCCCTTCATCAGAATCTGACTTGGTGACAATGAAAATCCATCCCATGGAAATCGAGGGAAATCTTCAAATTTTACAGGCACGCCTATAGCGATTTGGGTATTTTTTATAGTAACTCGTGCATTTGCTCTCGGAAAGCACCATTCGTTGAAGTGGAACTGATAATGAAGACCAGAGGTGGCCACCGGAACTACTCAATTATAAGTATTTCACGGGTTACGATTCGATTACTTTAATAATGGTTGCTAAGCAATTTATGCTCCTCACAGTGAATATGGTGAAATGGTGCTGATAGTGGCTTCACCATCAGCTCCAGTTCTTTTGGTTCTTACCAGGAGAACTCCTCAACAATTAACGTCCCTGCATCGGGAAAAGGAATATTTTGTAAAAGGTGATGAGTAGTTGACATTAGGCTATTGTAACTTAGATAAACTAATAGCTGACTCACTAAAAAGTGAAAAATAAAAAACTTTTGAAGGTACTTTTTTTTTTTTTTTGTAAAAAAGTTTTTTTTAGGAATCAAATGTTGACATGAGGCGAGTGTGAGTGAGAGAATATGAGCAAAAGTTCGGCCAGCAAAATATATTCAGACCAGCCATGATTCATCGGCCGTACTGTATGTGTGCATAAATGACCGACAGCGATGAAGTCGTGTCTGACATCTCTAAAGGAATTCAGTTTGCTGAAGACAGGATTAAGTCCCATGTGACGACATCGCAGTGTACCTATTCAGAATATATTAATTAGATGTGAAATGTTGTTGCTGTGTGTGTGGCCGTACTGTATACAATGTATCTACCGCCTCGTCTGCTTGAAAGCTGGAATTTGAAAAATTATCTAGGCTAGACTTATCATGTGAAGCTGTAGCGAGATTGTTCTCGAAGCTTTGTCAGTATCCGTGCGTAATATAAAAGTTCGGCTTTGTAGAGAGTCTTCTCTGTCAATTAATGCCAACAGGTCCATTCTATAACGGTCTCGCCGTCAAAGCTTGGGTGAAAGGAGCTCGAAGTAAACTGTCATTCCACCTGATGCCAGGGATTAACACTACTGACTACCGATACTCACTTCAAGCACACTTCACATGGGTTTTCACGGTGAGATTTGTAAAGAATCAGTCTGTCCCAAATCTCGTTGTTTATGCGCGGGTACTGAAAATGAAGTGGACTGATCTTAAATACTGTAGGTATCCTGTGCAATTAATTACTGTCTTTTAAATATGGAGCTTGTGTCACCATTGTAGTTCTGTTCTGGTTTGTCATTCGCAGAGAAAAATGTTTGCGTAACATTTGACGTTGTTCATTGCGGTTAACACGGTGTTAGTTTACTGTTGTCAACGTCAAGTGACAATTGACGTGAGATGTTTATAGAAAGAGGTTGAACACAACTTGGAGTTATTGTCAAGTCTATTATACCTGGCTTACCATTTGATGTTAATCTGACCGCCCATGGTGTCGCCTTATGTAAAATTTCTACATTTATATGTGTAATTTTTCTATTCTGTTTTGTTTTTGTTGTTGATTTTATGGGTAGTATTAACGTTCAGCTGGAACACATAACATCATGCCTGAATTCCCAGAAGGGTTACGCAGAGGTGTTTAAGTCCCATGTAATAGGGGCGAGCCTATTGCCATCAACTGGGCACAAATCTAGACTCCGGGTTGCTACTGAGAAATTCCAGATGGAAAACCCAATAACACTTTGCCCGATCCTGGAATCGAACCCAGGACCGCATGCTAAACAGTAGCCCTTGCCACCAATAGACTGACGAACGAGGCAGTGCAGTCAGTTCAGCTGGAAGTTGCTAAGAAAGAAGTGCATATAGGTAAACCGTCAGATCAAAACACAGACAAACACAACACGAATTGCAACGCCCACCCCTGATCACTTGGAACCAAGGCAGAAGAAGTATCATAAAAGTTATGCAGACATACCAACGTAGAGAAACTACCAAACTCCCATAAATTATGGCTTTTCCAAAATGATGACTCTTTTATTGGTTTCTAGGGTACCAATTTCAAGTATGGTTCGTCTTCCGCATTTTACTGGCGGGACGGCATCCAATCTGGTGTTTACGAGCAGTACCTGCACTCGGAGAATATTGCGCTGAGCCGGGGCTGTTACTTTTTAATGTTTATGCCTGTTGGCAGTTCGACTGCGAGGTCAGATTTTGGTTGTCGTTCTGACTTTAATTTTGTGGCATAATGTAATTAGCTTCAAAAGTAGGTATGTGTTAGTTTTAAGAGCTCCATAACCAAAGGGTGCCAACGGGACCCTATGACTAGGCTCCGCTGTCCGTCCGTCCGTCTGTTATAGGGCTATATCTTTTGAACCCCAATAGGTGGACACTTGAAACTTTCACAGAGTGCATACTACTATGGCCGCTTAAGCAACAAGATTTGCTGCTTTGCTTTTATTTTTATCGTTTAATAATAAAAATAAAATAATTGTACGGTGTGTCCGATTCGCACTTCGCCGCTTTTTCTTGTTTGAACGTTTTGTGGATCTAAGCTTCGCAATAAAATCAAATAAGTGATATATCTATGAGGCTGATTGCCTATAATTTTTTTTTGTTGAAAATATACGTTATTGCACATCTACAGGAATATGAAATTCTGTAAAATGATAACTTATTTTCTAATCAACAAACAATTAATTAATTAGAAAGGAAACTTACTTTTTCTTGTGTTGCAATTGTTTGCAACACAAGAAAAAGTAAGTGACGTACTATATACAGGCTGTAATTTTGAAAACCATCAACCTCATAAGGTTTCATTTTACTTATCATTATTAACATCTTTTAATATGGGACCAAATCAGAAATCGCGAAAAAGTATCAGCGGTTCCCTACATTTTGACGAGTTATGCGAAAATAAAGTATATTTCTGAGTTGAGCTGCACGATCACTGACAAACGAGCGCACTGACTGGATAGGTCCACTCAATCTGTGTGGTTTTTCCTCAAAATACCATTTCAGACGCAAATCTACATGGTCTTCACATGATCTGACCAAGATTATGTCTGGACTTTAAAAGAGACTGTAACCTGAGTTTTTTTCGGCCTTTCTTCTCAGAGTAGTCAGATAGGAAACGCCGACCTCAACTAGTTTTTAAAATATGATTGACGTGTAAAAGTGTTTGCTACGAGGGCTGCACTAAAAGTATCGGGAATGGAATATTTCCACTGTTCCTGTCATATTAAAATCTTTTTAATTGAAAACTCCTTGGTTTTAAAAATCGAATACCATTTATTTATTTAAAAAAAGATTCTCGGTCTTGTCACAAGGTTTTGCCAAACTTGTTTAGTCGTTGAGAAAATGGAATTGACTCGAGAAAATTCAAGAGCGATGATTTATTATGACTTTCGAAGTGGTTTAACACAAAAACAGTGTGTTGACCGGATGATTTCTGCATTTGGTGATGAAGCCCCATCCAAAACCACAATTTATCGCTGGTTTGCTGAATTTCAACGTGGACGTGTCAAGCTCAGTGATGATCCCCGTCAAGGTCGTCCAAAAACTGCAGTCACCCAAGAAAACGTTGATGTTGTGCGTAAGCTGATTGAGGAAGATCGACATGTGACATACCGCGAAATTCAGGCAACTTTAGACATTGGCATGAGTCAAATACAAATAATCTTGCATGAACAATTAGGTGTAAAAAAGTTGTTTTCCCGATGGATACCGCATTCGCTCTGTGAAGAGCATAGAGCGGCTCGCGTTACTTGGTGCGTCAGAACTCTCGAAAGATTCCACGCAGGATCCTCAAATGCTGTATACAACATCGTATCAGGTGACGAATCCTGGATATACGCGTACGAACCCGAAAGAAAAAACCAGTCACGAGTTTGGGTGTTCGAAAATGAGTTAAAGCCAACAAAAATTGTTCGTTCACGGAGTGTTGCAAAAAAAATGGTTGCCACGTTTGTCTCCAAAACCGGCAATGTTACGACTATTCCTCTTGAGGGACAAATAACGGTTAATGCAGAATGGTATGCTAGTATTTGTTTGCCACAGGTCGTTTCTGAACTCCGTAAAGATAACTGCAACCGCCGCATCATCCTCCATCACGACAATGCGAGTTCTCACACCGCGCACAGAACAAAAGAGTTTTTAGAGCAAGAAAACATAGAATTATTAGACCATCCGCCATACAGTTCCGACCTAAGCCCTAATGATTTCTATACTTTCCCTAAGATAAAGAATAAATTGCGTGGACAGAGATTTTCATCACCTGAAGAAGCTGTGGATGCCTACAAAACGGCCATTTTGGAGACCCCAACTTCCGAATGGAATGGTTGCTTCAATGATTGGTTCCATCGTATGGAAAAATGTGTCAAATTTCGCGGAGAATACTTCGAAAAGCAATAAATACATTTTTAAATAGTAATGTTGTGTCACTTCCTTGATTCCCGAAATTTTCAGTGCCGCCCTCGTACAAACCTATTTACAGAAATAAAATCATTTATCATAAATGTAGGGAACAGCTGATTTTTTTTCGCGATTTTGTGTTCGTCCCGTTGTAAAAGTTGTTCATAATGATGAGTACAATGACCCCTTAAAAGATTGATGGTGTTTAAAATTACAGCCTGTATTTCAGGATTTACCCTTCGAGTTTCAAAGTGATGCTAACAGAATACCACTACAGTAATGCTTTTTGTAAAAATATCACTGTGAAAACTGGGCTGAAATGAGCTTGAAGTGAACTGTCATGCCATGTGATGCTATGTATTGACAGATCACTTCAATGATTGATGCATGATTTTTACAGAAATGACCGGTTGGTGAAATGACAGTTCACTAGTTCAATCTCACTTTAATACCTAGGATTTCACGTTGAGATTTTTAAAGAATGGACCTGCTGATATCTTATGTGTGATTCACAACAATATCACTCTTATCAATGCTTTCCCCCGCTGGGAAAAGGGCTTGAAGATAACTTTTACGCATCACCCGCGTTCAAGTTTTTATTGAGTTATACCTCTGCTAAGACTGATCGAAAGTTTCTTGCCCATTCTTTACCATAGGAACCTACTACGCTTTGGAATGGGCAACTAGCTTCATATTTCTGACTGACCGACTCCTTGACAATTCAAGTGTCTGTAAATGGTTTAATTGAAATAAATGCTTTGTAGTTTGAGTTTAAGGCGATATTATCAACCATGTCCTATGGGATCTACCTAGCCCAGACACATAGTTTTATTTGAGGATTTTATATTATTTGAGGACCGACATTTTGCCAGTTATGTATACGTCCCATGTAATAGGGGGCAAGCCATAGATATAAGGGGCGAGCCCATTGACAATCGACTTTGTGCACATTAGTACATTAATTTTAATCAGGAACTACGTCGATAGAATAGTTCGTAGTTGTAATAACCACAAAGTGTGATGGATAATCCACCTGCCAAGCGTAGTGAGCCAGTTACCAGCTTCTGTTTCTCTTCTGACCGTTCACTTAGTGCTTAACCCTTCAGGGAATCCAGGTTTCCTTCCAACTTAAACACTAGGAAGTGGTAAGATAGGCGTTTTGAGGAATGCCGTTTGTACATCTTTTTATTGAACTAAAAAAAGGTGCTGATTCTCAGTCCTATTTGAATTAGTTAATGACTGACAGGCTTCAATGATTAAGGTAATATTAATTTCTTGTTCATCATCAGGCCGACCTCATCTATTTCAAGGAATAAGCCACTCTTTACTTATCCCAATGTCCAGGCTCCTGCGCCAGTCTCGTCCAAGTTCGCGACGGCAGAAAAAAATATATATGTAAGACACATAGTGCTCATACACACGAGCGACTTGCGTCAACGGCAGAGGCAACTGTAGCCGTCGACGGCTGCGGTTGCCTCTGCCGTTGCCGTTTGTAGCTCGTGTATATACACACTTAGGCTAATCCATACTCAATATTATAAATGCAGAAGTACCTCTGCCTGTCTGTTACCCTTTCACGCCTTAATACTTACTGGCTAAACGGTGTGTGTCGAATTTCGATGATATTAAATAAGTATTCTATGTCTCAGGTCATGGTCTACCTGGGTGTCAAAACAGATAGACCATAAAAGAGACATCAAATACTTTTTATCCCGGTAGTATGTTCCCGTGGCATAATTTCTGACCTCCACGCGGGTGAAGTCGCGGGCATAAACTAGTCCTGAAATAAGTACATAAACAAACTCAATCTCGAGGGCGACCTACATTATTCACGTAAAACTATAACGCTTGCTCTTGCATAAGCACCAACAAAACTATAGAATCTTTTTGCTGACAGAATACCAATGAGGGTTTGAATATAAATTGAGAATGACGATTCTTCTTGTGAACATTCCATCTTAGGTTTTCCGGTAACAGTTCATATTGAGTTTGTATGATCCGATCAAACTTAATCAATTTTGTTTACTTAAGGGATTTGTGCTTGGTAAACATATTGAGGTGTAAAGAATAAAATAAAATGCTTGGTTCAACACTGGTCCTGCTCCACAAGGGCGCATAAACTAATTGATTAGGATTTGAAACTACTGTTGGAGCTGCTGAAGATTAAAAAAAAAAGAGTTTAATATTTGAATTGTTTTGTCTTTTTATTTCGGGCGCTTTTAACGTTCTGCGTCGTTCTCACATGCATAATTTCAACATGAATGATATAACCAATATTTGTAACCATATTTTGATTTTAAAAAGTGTCCGTGGAGTTTCTTGCCCGTTATTCTCCATAGGTACCTACTAAGCTTTGGAATGGACAACTAGCTTCATCTTTCTGAACGACCGAACCCTTGATAATTCAAATGTGCCAGTAATTGGTTTATTTGAAATAAATCCTTTGATTTTTGAGTCATTTAGTTCAAATTAGGCTGAGAATCCGCACTTTTCGAACTTCAAAATTACATAAGACAGTCCCCAAAAACGCCCGCCCTTCACCACCTTTATACTGCCTAGTGCTTTAGCTGGGAAGAAGCGGCGCAACAAATTCCCCAGCAGCACAGCTGTCTGTTAAGTTAGAAGAACTTGATTGTGAAGTAATTGTTGAAAAGATTGATAGGTTCTATGAAAATAAGAATAACACATTGTTAAAAGATGTACTTATCATCTGAAAACAAGAGAATGAAAACTCTCGAAGAAAACAATTCCCTGATTTATTATCTCCGATTACTGCTAAACCTTGTAAGTTTGATTAAGTAGCGATGTAGCACGAACCCGGAAGATGTCGGGCGGTATTGAAATTTATTGGATTCAACCAAGACCTATTGATTGCTATAAATATATCAAGCCACGTTACTGAAACTATACAGGCTGAATTTTAATGTATTTTTAATCTTTTAGGGGGTGAAAGTACTCATTCTTCTTGTTCTCGTGTCGATGGTACTTGTAGTGTATCTATCTAATAGATATGTCATTAACACTGACTCATTCACACAAACGGGATCGTTGCTGTCACGATTGTCATCTGTCAGTCACAAGAAATGGCGGGAAACAAACAGAGTGAGCGGGGTCTGCACGATAAAGCTTGGCGTGGTAGTGACCCAGTTAAGTTATAATATTCAACATAAATACGGAATCAACATGATTCTACAGTAGTCTTCTTCGTTGTTTTTATATTGTTTGAGCAGAGTACGTGGCCACGTTGGTTGCGGCATCGGTGGCATTCTTTAGGATTAGGTACAGTCGCCAGCACATCAAGTGACCACAAACTGTCAGATTTTCTCATTCGATTTTGAACTTAACTATCAACATTTTTAGGTTTAGAATCGTTTGGAGAAATTTGACAGTTTCGTGTAGCTTGACCTGCTGGCGACTGTACTGACCCATCCAACATTGTGCGGTACGACTGGTCAGGCTATGCCCCACTTGCTGGAGTGTCCTAAGTGCCTGTTCAACTGCACCTCGGATGACCATATGTACTCATTAATATAACCAACTGTTATTATAAGGCCAAGGCTCAAATATTGCCTAAACATCTGCTGTCTCATACAAAATTGTTATATTCACCCCCTGAAATCGTACGAAACAGCCGATTTCTTTTCGATATGTTCTAAGTCGTTCGTACACTAAATTCCATAACTCATACAAAAATCAAAGCTGATATTAATAATAATATGTAGCTATTCTCGTTTCATAAACGTCAATCAAAACCACCCATTAATTTATACCTTGACCATATATCTTCACATAGAAGTATATAAGAAATTGTAAGCGAACACTAATGTATCGATTTTATTGTTATAACAAGGTCGGACTTGTCATAACTTGTTCATGTTAATAGACAATAGACTTTTCGAGTATTTGGGTTTATGGTAGAACTTTCTGAATATGTAGGTGTATGGCGGAAGTTTGGGTCAAATGCTGTACCTATACTTTGGGGTGTCATTAACATGGATGAGGGTAACTAAACTCTTGCCTTCAGATGGACTAAATTAACCGAGTTTCTAGGCCTTATAAATAGTTGCATTTTCACCAACACAAAGATTATGTACTTAGATCTTAGGGCGTTTTTTATCCTGCCAGGGTCGCGGGTTTGTCCGAAAGGGTTACCGTGGCCCTGGCACACAGGCAACTGAAGGAACATGGGTGGGTTTTAGTCAGTAAAAGTCTGACACGCCCTCCCGCTCCGCCCAGAGCGGGAGAAGTTATTTGATGATGCGCAACCCAAAAAACAAAAAATTGGCGCATTTTATACGCGCGTCGTATGCGCGTTTTCTGCCTCCAAAAAGCAGCACTATCTGCGTTTGAAGCGCAAATACGCGTACCTACGACGCGTTAAAAAACGCCGTGTGCATACCCTTGGTGTGATTATAAATTCTTACCTCTATATAGCCGTATGCGAATAATATTACAAATGTGGTAATGAATATTTTTATAGTTCAACTGAAGACATAATATTTTTCTATTCTAACAGACGTAGAAAAAATGGCCCATTATTTTTACGACTACAACGACTAAGTCAAAGGCCCTGAACATATGTATTACAGTATTGTTATCTCACGAAGCGACACGCGCTTTACTTGTGGTTACCAAGTACAAACATGCTGTAAATGTGTGTATGTAAGCGCAGGAACTCTCGGTACCGTCCGAGACAATGGTAAAGTCGGAAGCATGTGTGAGTGTGTGCGCGCGTGTGTTAGGTGCTGTCGCTACACGTCTTCACGCACACATTCACAGCCTGTTTGTGCAGTTGGTTACCCAAAGTACAGCGCGCGTCGCAACGTGAGATAAAAATACTATTCAAGAAAATATACCCGATATTATTTTTGCGTAGGTAGTCACAAAGGTATGTTCTGAACGAATAAATATACTTCAATTCTAACAGAATAATATAACATCTTTTCCATAATTTATGACCATTAGGACCCAAAACTCCCAAACGGTTATGATGGAATATTAAAGACTGCAAAGGCTTAGTTTGAATAATTCTCTGACCTCATTAGGCCATGTCATACAAAATTCAAATAGGACGGTCCAGGTTAATTTTGCGTCCAGGGTCAGGCACAAATTACATAGGTGTTGAAAGTCGGCTCCATACAATGAGCGAAACGTCGAAAACGCACGCATACATAAACACGCGGAACCCTCATTTAAAATAGCGAGCTCAGTTTTGCCGTATAAGCTAATCCCACCCCAAATCTTTACGTTCGGACCACCGAAACGGAACATAAAACAAGTGCAAGCCCACTCCCGACTGGCATTAGTTTTAGCCCAGGTTTGCGCGGGGCGTATTTTCAACGCTATGCTTAGCACCGAGAGTTGAAAATCCAATTGTGTTTTCAGGACGCGCTGGGATGCGCTCTGTTGGATTCTCAATGCTCGGCTCATTACCGAAAATTGAAAATCAAGAGCACGAAAAAAAATCACCCGTGCGTACCTGGGTTTAGTCAGTTTAAGGGGAAGCGCATAGGTAGCCCGTGATGATAGTTGTATTGATGATTATAATGATTATAATTCTGTAAATACATAATTATTTGCTATTGTCACAAATCATATTTTAATTAAAATAAAACCCGACACTGTCCTGCTAATTGCATAAAACGTAAGAAAATGTTAAAGGCGCGGGCCGCTGGTTACCCTGGCGCTATCTCCGTACGTTTATACACGTCTATATCTACGAGCCTGTTTTCGTTCGTTTTATAGAGCCGACCTTCTGCAGGCTATTTATTTTGTAGTCCTGGGTCAGTTGAAATCCTTGATTGAGGCAGCTGGAAGTCGCAACTGGGAATTATTTAGGGACCTTGCCTTCGACTTGGTACCAGATAAATTGATGTTCGGTAAACTGTTATTTTAGAAGGCACGAGTAGACTGATTAAACTAAGAAGTTTTTTTAGCTGTCTAGGTCTTTCGTTGTGATATAGTTGCAGTGAGATTTTGTATTCGTTTTTACAAATATGTTTTTCGCCACATCACCGAAATCATTCGCTGATATTGTCAGTTTTTTCTATAGTAATCTGGTTTACCTTAACGCCCAAAAACATCTCCATCCATTAAACATATACATTTATTTGACAACACAAGACTGGTTACACGGTTCGACAATAGATTTAATTCTAGAAAAAATCTATTACCAAAAATAAAATGTATTGGTTGATCATAATTATAAATCAAAAACATGGCAGGCTTTAAGCACCAACGCCCCCCACCTACGCGCCACCTTCCAGGGGCTCGATCAAAGCTAATCCAACACGAAAGGCCGTGAAACTATGTTTTATTTGCAAAGCAAAGAGGAGCAGTCCTGTAGTAAATGAGCCAGAATAACTATATTAGACAGCTGAATAGTTTCTGCGATGAAGGTAAATATAACCTCCCGATGTATAGAAGAGGATAAATACATAAAAGAGGAGATATATAGATAGGACCACTAAAGATTATTTCCTATACAGTTTGGTTAATTGAAATAGTGCATGAAGTGGAGGGGATACAACATTTGGAGTAATTGCTTCACAGATTTTGAAAATAATGTTACAAAAACGAAAATTCTCACGTTCTATTTTTATGGTGTTTGATGCAGTTATCCATACCTAAGGATTAAAATACTATGGGACCAACTACTACTACTACTACTACTATGGGAAGTTATAGTACAAGTCACAAATCATAAAAACCTATTTTTTTTTTAACCATTCATTTTTTCATACTCTTCATAAGAAATACTAGTTATATCAACATGTACATAATTAAAAGTGTATTAATTGTTTTTATGGATACTTTTGCCGCAATATTTGATATTTCCTTTTAACCCCGTTAATTAAAACTCACTTCTCCCCAGCAAACGGAGACATTTGCCGGTAATCAAACGTAATAAATTAAATAAGCACTCAGTAACAGCATCGTATTTCTTTTTAGAGATGGATGCTAGGAATAAAACTCTTTAAGGCGGAACCTTCAGGGTAGCCCGCGAAATTCAAATTTTGTTATTTTTTTTGCAATTTTCAGGTCGCTGTCAGGTTGTATTTTGATTAAAATATGATTCGCGACCGTAACAAGTATCGCTTTACAGCCCCCCTAGACAAAATCCCTTTTCTGTAAGCGTTAACGCAAACGGAAAATCAAATTGTATGGAGTTAACATTTGCTTAACACGTGAAATTACGTGTCCTTTCCACAGGTAATGTTATTGCCATACATTTTGACGTTAGCGTCTGGCGTTAACGCTATCAGAACAGTTTTTGTCTAGGCCCCCAGAATTAGAATCATAAGAATCAGCAATACATCTCTATAAGTTCATATTACCCTATTGAATGACTATTTCATGAACTTAAGGAGTTGTATTGCTGATTCTAATGATTATAATTTTGTAAAGCCATATTTTTTACGGTCGCGAATCATATTTATATCACCATACAACCTGATACTGACCTGCAAATTGCAAAAAAGTAAGAAAATTTGATTTCGCGGGCTACCTTGGCGCATCCCCCTTAAAGTATACTTGCAACTTGTAATTTTAAACCAACATTGATTTAAACTTTGCAAACGTAAAGTTAGTATTGCAAACTCGAGAACGCTTTGATCGAAGGAGTTCCTGAACGATGGCGCGTAGGTAGGGGACAGTTCTGCTAATGTCTGCGATTTCTTTGATCTAAAGTGATGTGACCATTAATCTTGATTTTGGACAGATTTTTTCTAGAACAAATTCTATTGTCGAGCCGTGTAATCTGTCTTGGCAAATTAATGTTATAATTTGTGGTCGTCCATTCCGCGTTTTTTCACCCTCGGATTTATTTGATTCATACCTATATAAAAAAATATATGGGTATTATCCCTATTTGTATCCTCCTCTGTTTGTTGCTGGAATGGTGGGCGTCAACACGTTGGAACTGAGACGTAAGTGTGCACTGTTTTTGAGGAGTGGCTTGAGAGGCGCCACGGCGTCCTCACCTCGAGGCGGCGATCGGCGGCGGCGATCTCTCGCGTCCGGCCCTGGTTCAGGCCATGATACGGAGCGAGAGGGAATGGGAAGCAGTCACCTCCTTCTGCGAAGCAGTAATGCTCGTGAAGGAGGAGGCGGAGCGCGTGAGGGAGAGGCAATCATTGCGCCCTCACGCCGCAGCAGGAGACACCCTGGGCGTCGGGAGTCGATAGCCGACGCCCGGCCACCGTAGGCGCGGGCCTGCGGACGGCGACCAGTGGGCAGCTCGCCGTCCGGTAAGGACCAGGCCCGGGTCGACGGCGCGTTGTGTTCCACGCGCGCCTCAAAGAGATGTCAGCATAATTGACGGGGTCCGATAGGGCCGATGCCTGCCGGGGTCGCGGATTGTTCGAAAGAGTTACCGTGGCTCTGGCGCACAGGCAACTGAACGAACACGGGTGGGTTTTAGTCAGTAAGAGTCTGATACGCCCTTCCGCTCCGCCCAGAGCGGGAGAGGTCATTTGATGATATCCCAACCTAAAAAAAAAAAAGTGTGCATGCACTGATGATGCACTATTGCTTACTGCTCAATAACAAGATCGATGACGCGACTACCTTAGCTCGTTGTTCATTGTTTGCTCCGGACCGGCTGCGGCGGTCGCGCACCTGTGCCTTGCGGTGCCTGTTCGCAGCTCCGCCAGTGAAAGAAAAAAAAGAAAGAAAATAAATTTATTTGACCCAGGTACCCACACTGCTCGATATGCTCCCACAACCCAGGCAATCAATCTGCTGAACGCCCTGATTGCTCAGAAGCCGGAGGTCGGCATATTTTTGTATAGCAGGAAATCTATGTTTAATGTTTGTGTGAAGTTTTTTAGTTAAATGCGTTGTTGTTGGCTTGCTGCGCGCTTTGGTGTATACTGTAAGTGCAGCAAGCAATTGTTATATAAATAATAAATAAATAAGTTTCGACGCTTGAACACAGTAGACGAAATATTATTTTATTTCCTCACACAGACTTTTTACATACAAAAGCGGAGCATTAATTTCAATTTGAGAGAGTTTTATTAGACTATCATGCAAGCAGGCGAACCGTAAATTCAAATTACATAACTCTTCCTTTACATAAATCCCTTTATGCGAATGTTCGGGCTCGGGCACAAATATCACGTCTGTTCTGTAAAAATCTCACCGTGAAAACGTATGTGAAGTGAGCTTAAAGTTAGCTGTCAACAGTGTCAATCCCTAGCATCCGGTAGAATGACAGCTCACATGAAGCTCCCTTCACTTAACTTTTTTCTCGGTGAGATTTTTATTAAATAAACCGGCTTCTTCTTTTCAAAGTTGGTCCTATAGTAAAAAAACAAGAGTTCATATTCATGAGCACTTTCACTCCCTGAATGATTGTCATTGAATTTAAAATTAACCTGTATAACTAACTAGAATATCTCATTAAAATAACTCGCTCCTACATAGAAACAATGCACGTTGAAAAGTCAAAGTTCCCGAATAACTTTGTAAAGTTTCAAACGCTATCTAACTCGACACTGCCGCAACTCATTAATAGTTACTATGTTTTCCATTTTCTAATTATTCTCGGTGTCTGGTTTCAATGCTGTAATGAACGCTAATGTACATTGTACACTGAGATAAATTCGTGTTGGATTCAACTGTATTTTGAGATGTATAAATAAAGTTGCTTTGTGGAATTGTGAGTTTTTCTTGAATCGGCTTAAATTTTCGCTCATTAAAACGTTCTGAAAGACGGCAATGGTGCAGGGGTAGCCCGACTGACTGTCCAGGATGACCCAACGTGGAGCATCTTTAAGGGGACTACATGACCTAAACGCAAATTTATAATGCCTAAAAATATATGAGCCACTGCAGAAACCAAAATCAGAAAAATATATAATATTCTTCTCGATATATGCTAGTTAGATAGTGCGTTGAATGGGCACGCCACAATTGCGGCGGTAAGTCCCCTCTTTGAGGAGTGGCTTGAGAGGCGCCACGGCGTCCTCACCTTCCGCCTGACGCAGGTCCTCACCGGACATGGCTGTTTCGGGAGGTTCCTGTTTCGGATAAGGCGGGAGGAAACGCCCGGGTGTTGGCATTGTGTGGATCGACCGGAGGACACGGCGGAGCCCCGCCGTGTCCTCGTGGCGGCGATCGGCGGCGGCGATCTCTCGCGTCCGGCCCTGGTTCAGGCCATGGTACGGAGCGAGAGAGAATGGGAAGCAGTCACCTCCTTCTGCGAAGCAGTAATGCTCGCGAAGGAGGAGGCGGAGCGCGTGAGGGAGAGGCAATCATTGCGCCCTCACGCCCCTAGTCGCCGCAGGAGGAGACACCCTGGGCGTCGGGAGTCGATAGCCGACTCCCGGCCACCGTAGGCGTGGGCCTGCAGACGGCGAGCAATGGGCAGCTCGCCGTCTGGTAAGGACCAGGCCCGGGTCGACGGCGCGGTGTGTTCCACGCGCGCCTCAAAGAGTTGTCAGCATAGTTGACGGGGTCCGATAGGGCCGATGCCTGCCGGGGTCGCGGATTGTTCGAAAGAGTTACCGTGGCCCTGGCGCACAGGCAACTGAAGGAACACGGGTGGGTTTTAGTCAGTAAGAGTCTGACACGCCCTTCCGCTCCGCGCAGAGCGGGAGAGGTCATTTGATGACTTCCCATCCAAAAAAAAAAAAAAAAAAAGATAGTGCGTTGAAAACATAATACAATTAACTGGATATGATAGAAAAATATCATGAAGATACCTCTAAAAAAATATTTTAACGATTAAAAACCATACTAATATACATCCAAACATTCAGATTTTTGTCCGATTATTCTACAAGTAACATACTAACGTAATAGTGTTTTAATTTTTTAGTCCAATGAATAGATTTTTTGTAAATCCATAATTGCTTCATATTTTGCAATAAATTACCAGCGTTGTGTCATCGCGCATCTCTTTCTTTTCTATGCAATCCGACAGTGACCGCGCTTTAGCTCTTGTAAGCCTCTTAAATTCACCCGTTTTATCGATCAAAGGGCATTGTCTGAACTTGACCATTTTTTTAACACGATGCTAGACAAAAATATTATTTACCAATATTTTAAATTCTATTTTGGTAAATATCTGATGGAAATAACTTTGTACCAATTACGAGGGCGGGTCAATAAGTCCGTGACTTTTTGAATTTCTGACCTCTTTACTGAAACAGCAACACTGCTCCTGTCAACAGGCATCTGTCAGTTGACTCCTGTCAAAATTTAAACTTGCTGCGTCAGTTAGTTTGTGTTTGACAGCTATTTTTATCAGAATACTCACTAATTTGAGGAGAAAATGGAAAAAAGTGAATTTCGTGTGCTTATTAAGCATTATTTCTTGCGAAAAAAAACCATTACCGAGACCAAGGCTAAGCTTGATAAATACTATGGGGACTCTGCACCATCGATTTCAATGGTAAAAAAGTGGTTTACTGAATTTCGTTGTGGCCGTACAAGCACTGAAGATGCCGAACGTCCTGGACGCCCAGTTGAGGTCTCTACACCCGAAACAATCGAAAAAATTCACGATATGGTGTTGGCCGACCGAAGATTGAAAGTGCGAGAGATTGTGGAAGCCGTAGGGATCTCGCATGGCTCAGTGGTTTCAATTTTGAATGATCACTTGGGCATGAGAAAGCTTTCCGCAAGATGGGTGCCGCGTTTGCTCACATTCGACCACAAACGCAATCGTGTAACAACTTCACAGGAAGGTTTGGCGTTGTTTAATCGCAATATGGAGGAGTTTTTGCGCCGTTTTGTAACCGTGGACGAAACATGGATCCATCACAACACACCAGAGACCAAACAACAGTCAAAACAGTGGGTTTCTAAGGGTGAATCGGCGCCGAAGAAGGCCAAGGTGGGTTTGTCAGCCAATAAAGTTATGGCGACTGTTTTTTGGGATGCACGCGGGATAATCCACATTGACTACCTTCAAAATGGAAGAACAATCAATGGGGAATATTATGCCAACTTATTGGACCGATTCAATGACGATTTGAAAAAATACCGACCTCATTTGGCCAAGAAAAAAGTTCTTTTCCACCAAGACAATGCAAGGGTGCACACATGTGCAGTTGCCATGGCAAAAATCCATGAATTGGGCTATGAATTGCTCCCTCATCCGCCCTATTCTCCAGATTTGGCTCAGAGCGACTACTTCTTGTTCCCAAACCTGAAGAAATGGCTTGGTGGAAAAAGATTTGACTCCAATGATGAAGTCATCTCGCAAACGAAGGCCTATTTTGAGGACCTCGACAAATCATTTTTTTTGGAAGGGATAAAAAAATTGGAGAAGCGTTGGACAAAGTGTATAGAGCTCAAGGGAGACTACGTTGAAAAATAAAATTATTTTTTTATCAAAAAATCTGTGTTTTATTCCAAAAGTCACGGACTTATTGACCCGCCCTCGTAGCACCGCAAAAATAAAAATAAATAGTATCTGCTTTGATGCTACACATAAACTGGAAACTGGCTTTGGATTTGCTTTCAGTGTTGCCAAACCAAAACTCCATAAAACAACAAATTCAAATCAATTTAAAATACAGTCCATTCTTTCCACTGTATTTAACATAGTTTTTGTTATATCACATTATTAAAAATGTTAATAAATGATTTAAGACATAAAAAATGATAAATTGAAGTTTTATACATTATTTCTAGAGAACCTAAGGGCGAAAAAAATATCAGCTGTTCCATACAAAACTTCAATACCTACTCGACCCAAATGTACCCATGGGACGGCTGATAATTTTTTCGCGATACGATGTTGGTGCCATGGAGTAAGTAGTTCAGTTTGATGGTGTGAACATCCTTAAATATGAGCACACCTTTCTGATACATACTGTAACTATAAGAAACTCTTGCGCAAAATTTCATGCTCCTAGACCCAGCGGTTTAGGCTGTGGGTTGTCTGTCCAATAATTAAAGATTTTTTATTAAGTAGACAAGCCTGATGATATTTTCGATCGGCAAAAATGACGAACTTCCATACAAACTTTGATCCCCTATTTTTGATCCTTTCGGGGGGGGGGGGGGGGTGGGGGGGGTTGATTTTTTTTCCTTAGTTCTCAATTTCTTTACAAAACGCTTCTAGATCCAGCGGTTCAGGTTGTGCGTTGTCTGTCAGTTAATTTAAGATTTTTATTAAGTAGATTTAATAATATCTAATGAGAAACCAAAGCCTTGTCTTGTCTATACATTCCTTAAGAACGGTAAGGGCCTGCGCCCACTGGCGGCCCGGCACGGCAAGGGATCCTTCGGCATCACTACATTCAAGCGCATTCTGACGGCAACGATGCCGCGGCGTCCTTAGGCGTTCATTGAAAATTCAACTTTATTGTCGTATTTTTAAGTTATATTCCTATTCGTCACATATTATGTGACATGTCTTATTTAATTTACTAAGAAAAAATATATTTCTGTTGGAATTACAATGAATTACAGGCACGTACGTATTTGCATTATTCTCATGTCACGGTTCGGGGCGGTTTTTATTTTCCTAATGCATATGGCGGGCGGTTGCCAGCCCCTCTATCTGCTTTTATATTATATATTTTAAAATTCAACCTTGTTTTTGCCTTGAGGCTCATGAGTTGGATTTGGACAATATAATTTCAGTCTCACATTGTTATCCTTATAACTTCTCTTTATAAATATATTCAGTGCGTTGAAAAATATCAAGCATTCCAAAATATGTAAGTTGTGTAGCCTCTAATCGTTTCTTGGTCAGTTGGTCCCCTCATGTTGTGATTGATTATCACGATTACGTATGTGTAAGTGTGACATCATGATCATTAACAGCTATACTAACCAAAGCATAATCAGCCTATAATGTTCCCACTGCTGGGACACAGGCCACCTCTCGTCGAGAGGGAGTTGGCCGTAATCTACCACGCGGGCCTAGTGCATGTTTGTAGATGTCACATGTCTTCGATTTTTTGTTTTTAGGACATGCCGATTTCCTCACGAGGTTTTCCTTCACCGTTTTGAGAGCAGTGGTGATGAAATTATTTACACAAAGTAAAGCGCCTGCCTGGGTTCGAACCTACGACCTACAGCTCGTAAGTCGGGGCCGATACCACTGGGCTACCACTTCTCCATTACCTATTATACTAACCATACAAGTATATACTTATATACCTATATTAATCCACTGCCGGGCATAAAGATCTCCAAGTAAATACACTGACAGAAGCCATGGTGCGGTTTTAAAATTTCTATTGTGATGATAATTATATTATCGTGGACGTCCACGTCACGGTATCACGATAAAGGCTTCTTCAAACAGGCGCGACACGCGACGCGAATCGCACGCGATACAAAGGCACCGCTCGTCGCGCGACTGGCGGTACCTTTGTGTCGCGTGCGATTCGCGTCGCGTGTTGCGCCTGTTTGTAGGAGTCTTAACACAGGTATGTAAAATATATGGAAATACCTATATGAAGATGCTTCTGAATTTCCGTCCACGATAATGATATAATGTGCACGTATTTCCATAAATTTTATGTAAGTCGACAGGGACGTCCACGAGAATATCGTGACGTTAGAAATGATGAGATAGAAAATATACAACCTAAGCTTTGAACGTTAGGTTTAAATTCTGGCCCATCTATGAGAAACGTCCTAATAATTCAGTTGTCTTAGTTTAAACATAATACACATGACATAACATCAAGCCTGTATTTCCCGAAGAGTTAAGCAGAGGGGACCTATAGTACACCCACATTTCGCCAGTTATGTTTTTAAGTCCCATGTAATAGAGGGCGAGCCTATAAACGTTGAAACGCTAGCCCAGCCTAGTTCGAAAGTTTTAATTAACTCTTCTAATGTAAGTCTAAGGCATTATTCTGAATTTTGTTACCTTATGCAAATTATGTAGAAACTTTTGGGCCTTCAAAAGTTTGCGACGGATAAAAGGCAGAAACTTCTAGAATATGCGGCTAGCCTTCTTGTTAGAAGCCAAAGCTTGTTAGTTACTTTACGGGGTTATTGCAACTCACGTTGAGTTAGAACTGTTCTTTTTATTATTATTATTTTAAGCCTGTGTTGTCCCACTACGGGAAAAAGGTCTGCCTTTTCCTCTTTCAACTTTTCCTGGTCTACTGCGATTGCGGGTCAATCCTTGAAGAAGGAATCCAGGTCTACCCGCCATCTCTTTCCTGGTCTGCCGCGTAGTCGTTTACTTGGTATCCACTGTGTGGTGGTTTGTGCGTTTTGCTCCTCCGACATGCGACAGATGTGGCCAGCCCAGTTCGACTTAGTCCAGTAGCTCTGCGGCCAGCATCCGCTATTTGTGTTCGGAACGAATTATAGAGGGACTGAATTACAAATCTTAAGAAGTAGTTGGTTTTTCAATGTTTTCTTTATTAAAAAGTCATAGTTGTGCAACATTCACATTTTCTTTCTTTCAATAAAGAGATAATGTTGGTTCTCATTGTGGCTAAAATGTGTGCATATGTAATTAATTTATGTCAGAATAATGTTCAACTTTTAATTAATGAATTGTTAATTCTGACAAACTTTATTATGAGGGTTACATTAGAATTAACTCTTGGGTTTACATACAGGGTGGATTTTTGAGATGGGGCAGTAAGGGTGGCTACCTTAACCTGTGTAGCTACAAGAAAATGGTCTTAGGAGACTCCTTTATGTTTTGAGAAATTTTGATTTGATTTCACGGATTTTGAAAAAATAAGTACAGGCAGCTGGAAAATGCGCAATTTTCCCAAAACCTTATTTTATGCGAATCGATCACGTTTCGTGTAAGGATCAAAAACCTCTATTGGACCAACTGAGGTCTCAATACTAGAAAAGTCAGAAATCGCAAAAAACTTTTCCCATACATTTCGTAGGAAATGAGTTTACAACTGCCCTTGCTGCCCCATCTCAAAAATCCATTCTGTATATAAACTTTAAAATGATTATTTTGAGTTGATGTACAATTCAATGTACCCTAATATTTATTTAGGTACCTACTAAAGTCGTCTTTCAATTTACTAGCGCCAGTACTACAGTACATTTTGTTTCAGTCCGTGTATGTTACTTTTTTATGACAAAAGTTGTTACCTACTCGTACAGTGATAAAGTCCAATATTACCAAACTTTGTATTGTATTGACTAAAGTGGTTAATAAAGTGCAGTAACAGTTAAAGTTTATTTCTTAATGAAATTTTTTAACTTTCATATTGAAAATTTCATGCTTGCGAAACTGTTTCGTAGCTATCTAATACGAGTACTAACCAATTTTCGAGGCAAAAAGTACCTTATTCAGATATTATTAAGAAACCTATCTGTCTAATTTTATCTTAAATGTTTTTGTTGCCTAAACGCACAAGCATGCCAAGCATTTTATATCTCAGGCATAACATAAATAACAAGTAGGGATAAACGTATATTTCGCAATTTTACGAAAATATTTTTTTTACTGATACCTCCTTAACATTCTCGGTTCACTATATTAATAAAAAGAATGGCCCAAGGCAAATAAGGGCCTGTGCGTGGGTACCCTTGCCGTGCCGTGACGCCAGTGGGGGCGTCACGACACGGCTAGGGTTTTTTTTGCGACAGCGACGAATACTGCAAAGAGCTGCGAGTGTAGATGCATTGGCGCGCCGTGAACCAAGCACGAACCCGCGGGACAGAAAACCGACACCGGTCGGTGAACGGCGCGAAGCACGAACGCGAAAGCGCTGAAGTAAAACCATCTACACTCGCGTTTCATGGCTTCCCTCGTGACGTCAAAGAGGGGCGCGCGAGGAACTTTACGCACCATCACCTCGGGTCTTATATAATAGTGGGCGGCGGACGTCCCCGAGCCCGCCGTCTCTGGACCCATTTATGGGGGCTGTAAGTGGGCATTATCTGCCCTCTGCCAACGCCCAGTGCGCCTACTGCGGGCCGGGTGAGCACTCGAGATGTCCCTTTCCGCTGCCTGGCTGCGACATGTCATTCTTGCAGAAGGAAATCACAGCGTCCCACGACGCTGCCGTTACCCTCTTTATTTTTTGTTGCAGGGTGGAAAATCCTCATGGATGTCCTCTGCCCTGGGGCGGGTGGAGGGGTCTGTCAGACTCTTACTGACTATAAGCCACCCCGGTATTCCCACACTTGCACCGGGGATCATGGGAAGTTATGCGCTTTCCACAATCCCCGGCTAGTGCCGGCCCGCCTCTGCGGGCCTCCTCAACTCCGCGGGGGGAGTGAGGTGTAAAACCCCCCGCGACGTCCAATAGGGGCGCGCGTGGAACACTACGCGCCGCCGTTTCGGGTCCTGTTATATGGGCAGCGGACGTCCACAAGTCCGCCGTCCCTCTGGACCCGTTTATGGGGGCTGGAAGAGGGCGTTGTCCGCCCGCCGCCGACGCCCAGCATGTCTTCTGCTTGGGATCGGGAGAGTGGTCTCGACCTCCCTCAACCTTTCCGGAGCCTCCTTCTGTGAAATGACGGTTTCACAGAAGGAGATCGCCGCATCCCACGACGCGGCGCTCCCGACTATCGAACAAGCGACGGCCAGCAGCGACAAGTCGGCTCCAACTTCTGACACGAGCGCACGGCGCGGCTCCTCCCAAACGGCATACTTTGCCAGCGTATGCCACGCCGTGTCCTCCGGTCAGTTGACGCAGTGATGACACTGAGCGTCCGGCTCCCTGTTTATGCGACCAGGTACTTCCTGAAGCAACTATGCCCCGAGAGCACCTGCGTCGCCCTAAACTCACCATCTTTACCTTACCATCTAACCTAACCTACCCTACCCAGTTGCTGAAAGGCAACACATCAATTAACACTATGCTGTCAATTCTCAAAATATCTGATTTGATTGGTTGACTAATTTATCAAAAGCCTACGATATCACTTGACACGAGCTTTGACAACAGACTAATTTAAAAAAAAAAAAACGGAAACCGGCGTAATGCTTATTAGATATTCTGTATTTTTTTTTATTTAATAAGGTGGTATTCCGAGAAGAAAACACGATACAGTTTTAAAAAAAAACTCGACAAGTATTCCGACCCTTTCAGTTATTTTCGACCAAAAAGGCTGGACGGACTGGACTGGACGTATGGAATAAACAAAGCAAAAACGTTTGCATTTAATTAAAGCTGAGGAAAAAGTTTGATGAAAACTGCCCGGAACAAGTTGCTGGCAAGGGACGGTTGATTTACTACTCTAGAAAGCTGTTGGGTTGTTTTCGAAGTACTATCAACCCTATGTGCCATAATACACATTTACATAATAGTAGTCCAACGAAATAAAGTCAGGGAAATTATTACCTAATGGCAAATCTATATATATAAAAATTAATCCCTATTTCCCTTGGTCATCAGGCGTGAACGGCTGGACTGTTTTCACAAAAAAAAAAATGTTGTGTTCGTTATTGTCAGGAGAAGGATCTTATGAAATAAAAAATATAAGGAAGTTGATCGGAACGTTACAAAATTTAAGAAAACTTAACGCCAATATTAATTTTACATAACTGTCAGTTGTTTGAAATAACTTTCAGCGATTGACAGAATGCGCGCTGCAAATATCGTTCAACACAGATGGATCGGTTGATAAATGAGTCGATAGTTTTAGTTTTAGTCAATAGTCAAAACTAAAGCTAAACGACATATGACATTCATAGTTAAGACAGGACAACGTCTGTCGGGTCAGCTTGTTGATTATAAACTTGAATTGTCTGTATATAAATTCAAATCACAACTGTCGGTCAGACTGACACTTGTAGGAAATGGCTATAACAAGGCAAATTTGACGTAGAGTATCAATTCGATAAACAATTAATTTCTTTGACTGTATATCGGCACTTAGGCCTCTTCCAAGTCACTTCTTCAGCCAAGCCTGGTCTACTTTTGCAGATTCCTTTCTTCTTGATGAAGAGCAGTCCAGATTGTTCAAGGATGCGTGGTCTCTACTCAAACCAAAACCAGTCAAGAATGAGTTCTTTTTGAATTTAAATCTTCACCTTGCCTATTTGCTTATATTATGACACTCGTCTTTCTTTTCGAAGAAACGTTAAGTGTTTAGTTCGTACCCTGAAAGTTGTTAAAAAAGCGGCCAAGTGCGAGTCGGACTTGCACACTGAGGGTTCCTTAAAAACACGTTGGGAACCTCCTTAAATTTTTAACTGTATTTTATAATTATGTTATTATAGCGGCCATAGTAGTTCATACTCTGTGAAAATTTCAAGTGTCTAACTATTACGGTTCAAAAGATACAGCCCTGTGACAGACGCACGGATGGACAGCGGAGCTTTAGAAACAGTGTCCCGTTGGGTACGGAACTTTTAACAAAAGCCTTAAAAGGGTTATTCGTACTTACCACTCGGGTCTGGCGGTTTAACATTCTCCCAGCCTATAATGTGTAATAAAGAATTTATAGACATTTCATTTTCCTCAAAAACTTGAGAAGGGTCTTGTTGGGAACTTCAAGTAATAAATAAATAAAAAGGGTTGCTCGTCTTACTCAGTTTATCCTTAAGACTTGAGCGAGACAAGTGTCTTTTAAAATTTATACGTCTTTTATGACTACAGCGTGTAAACATAGACGTTTAATTTCTAGATACCGCTATAAATTGTACACACAACGACATATCAAGCTATACATATCAAGCTATACACTTCCAGTATTAGCTGACCTCGCATTGTATTGGCTTTCCGTACAATGAGAAGTCAGCTTCATACTGGAAATGTATAGCTTGATAATAGGGTATTACGCCCATTTTTTTAAAGTTTCTCATTTAGATTCTATAGTGCTAATGAACCACAAAAAAATTCACAAAATTTTTATTCAATCGTTAAGTGCCATAAAAATGCATTTAAATTTTGTATTTTTAAATTTCGCGCGCAATTTGACGAAAACGCTGGACGCAGTGGACGCCATATTGCTCTGTGGTCATGACGTCAGTTGGCTGTGTAAACAATAGTTGATACGCTGATAGTTGACATTGACACTTCTAAGTTTACATAGCCGTATGACGTAATAACATGGCGACTACTATTTAATATTTAATGGTGTTATGAAACAGATTAAAAAAGCTGAAACTTTTGAAACGAATTTTAAAATTTAGTTTGATATTTTATGAACTAAAACTAACGTTTTCCGACTGCTTTTTGCCTAAGCTATCTCAATAATATATTTTTTGTTTTTTTCTCTTATAGAGTAAAATACCCTATTATGTCGTCGTGCGTAATTCTTTTTTTGTCAACCGCTTTCACAATGTCACGTTACAAATAGATAACCTCTTGCTTGGCGGCGCTTGCACCAGCGCCTGATCCACAATCAATCTGCTTCAGCCCTTTTCCAAATATGTTGGGGTCAGCTTCCAGTCTAACCGGATGCAGCTGAACACCAGTACTTTACATGGAACGACTGTCTCTCTCACCTCCACAACTTAGTTACTATGGGTAAATATGTATACCCCTTGGTATGATTGGTTGTCAGACTTTTTTCGGCTTCTGACTACCCGTAACGACTTTCCGAGCTTAATGTGCTTTCCGAGGCACGGAAGGTTCTCGATATGTAATGGGTGGTCACCCATCCGCGAACCACAGCAAGCGTAGCTTAACCTTCGATGGACCCGTGTGGCTGTTATCAGTTACCCACGAGCCAGATCGGTCGAAAACTTGTATAACATTATATACGCGCGTAAATCCAATCACTGCAGCGCATAGCTCAGCTTCCCACGCTTGCCGAACATAGACCATAAAGACCTACAAAGGTGAAGCATCGGTCTGTATAATAGACAGGGTCAAATTAAATTAGCTAGCGAAACTCCGCAGACGTGACGGGTATCGATATCTAAACACGATAAAACATATTTTTTCTACACACACTATAAGTAAGAACACTACCAGTGGTCGTTGACCCCTAAAAAACATCAAATCTTTTTTATTTTTACTTTATCGTGTCACATCACGTCTGCGGAGTTTTGTTAGCTAATTCAGTTTGACCCTGTATTGCCCGAAGGGTTAGGCAGAGCTGTATTTATAATACACCCACATTTCGCCAGTTATGAATAAGTCTCATTGTACGAAGAAGTTACTAATTATCCTTTTCTCTTATTGTTGCAGTTGGAAAATGTGCAGCTACTGGACAAGTACAACCTGCGGAACCCGTCTAAGGGGACCTTGTACTTCGCGACCACACATCTTATATTCGTGGACCATGAGATGAGGAAGGAGACATGGGTATGTACTCTTGCTATAAAAACCCGTTTCGGAAAACCCCTTGAATTTAATCTATTTGAATTTATCGGCTGATGTTATTTTGTTGTTAAACAAAATTATTAACTTATATTAAAAAAAAATGACGAAAATTTTCAACGCAGGGGCGTTCACGATCATTTACTGAATTCATGGTAAAAGGTTTCGCGTCGATTACCCTGTCACCCTGTATAGATACAATTGTTATGGCACAATAGAATTCAAGCTACTTCCATAGTATTGTGCAAGTTACAGGCAAGAGATTCTGCAACTAAAATTAATTCAGAAGCTTTCAGCGAGTCCCCAAAGTTTGTAATCATATCCTTACCCCTATCAGAATACCAGCGCTGCGACGCTTATTTTTTTTAATGTCACAGCATCATGCTGTTATAGCGGCATTTTGGCCTTGTACAGGACTTTCTGTTGTTACTTTCATTTTTTTTTTTTAAATTGCTGTGCCATTCTTTTTGACCGCGTAGGTATTGATTGCACTTTTCTATGAAATAGCAGTTTTTTTTTTTTGATAACTTCGCAGAATTTTTATGCTAGGGAGTCTAGAATCATGTTCTGAATCCATGGTAACAGGTTGTGTGTCGATGTCCCTGCCATCCTGTATAATTGATCGTTTAGGGCTCGCCTAAATACTGGTATTCTAGCTAGACAGATGTCCAAGTACTGATCTCTTTATCAAATCTGATTGTCTGATCTGTTGTGACTGGCTCGTTGGTCTAGTGGTCGCAAGCGCTACTGCTGAGCATGAGGTCCTGGGTTCGATTCCCGGGTCGGGCAAAGTGTTATTGGGTTTTTTCATCTGGATTTTCTCGGTAGCAGCCCGGAGTCTGGATTTGTGCCCGGTTGATGGCAATAGGCTCGCTCCCCTATTACATGGGACTTAAAACATAACTGGCGCAATGTGGGTGTGCTATAGATACACCTCTGCCTAACCCTTCGGGGAATACAGGCGTGATGTTATGTTATGTTATGTTATTGTATATATATCTTTAAATATTAATTAGTCACTGAACAGTGGCATATGGTTATGAATCATAGTAAGGGTCTAAAACACAGATATTTTCTAGACCTGGAAGTTTAAAAGCCTCAAAGTATCATCATGCAAAATATTGCATTTATCTATAGAATGTGGAGAAGACAACAGGACAAAAAATTAAAACACTGACAATAGTAATGAAAGGAGTATTTTGAAAGTATTAAATAAATTCGGCACTAGCAATAGACAGAATTGTGTGGAAAAGGAAGATGGGGGGCCTTTGCCCGGCAGTAGGACAAGACAGGCTGGTTAGATTAGATTGATTAATTAAATCCTAACATAGAAATTGAACAAGTGTTGTTTTTTTCAAACAAACTAAATAGCAGTGAAGGGCCGACTATGGGTTGTCGATGCAGACTAGAAAGTCATTAGATATACCAAGTTTAATTTATTTTCGTATTGTCGTCTCAAGATTGTATACTAGTGACTCGCCCCTGCTTCGCATGGTTATTCGACTTGGCGAAACATCCAGATTTCTTTTCTCACTCAAACTTCTCTTACTTATAAACTTAACGGAATAAATTCTCTAAATTATGATGAAAACCGTATCAAAATCCGTTGCGTAATTTGGAAGAACAAACGCAGTCACACAGACAGACACCCAAATGGTCCCGCAGACGGGCGCGACGCGATAATGCGACACAAAGGCGCCGCTCGTCGTGCGAGGAGCGGTGCCTTTATGTCGCGCGCGATTTGCGTCGCGTGTCGCGTCTGTTTGTAGGAGCCTTAAAGCGACTTTCGTTTAGATGTAGATAGATTATAAATAATACATAAACCATACTTAGTTACTAGTACCTACAATCTTTCACAGATCCTCCTGATGCACATATCTACAGTGGAGCGGCTGCCGATTTCGACCACCGGCTCCCCGCTCCTGGTGCGCACAAAGACCTTCCAATCGGTATTCTTCGTGATTCCTCGGGAGAGAGACTGCCACGAAATGCATCAGACGCTCCTCAGGCTCAGCCAACCAGGTTTGTCACGGATGCACTCATTTGTTTTTGTTTTTGTTTTCGGTCTTCTTCTACCTGCCCTTGTCGTCGCGCGACGAGCGGCGCCTCTTGTCACGCTGTTGCGTCTCACCTATCTGTGGGAGCCTTAACTCTACCACCTCGTTGGTTTAATGGTCGCAAACTCCACCGCCCTGCTAAGTTCTGGTTTCGATTCCCAGTACGGGCCGTGTTATTGGGTTTTTCTGTCTGGAATTTCTCAGTAGCAGTACAAGTGAAAAAGTAGCAGCCCGGCTGTATTGTATAAAATTATTAACGGAATTGCCTAACCCTTCCGGGAATACAGGCGTGATGTTATGTTGTTATTGTTTATTGTGTTGTGCTGAGCATGAGGTCCTGGGTTCGATTCCCGGGTCGGGCAAAGTGTTATTGGGTTTTTCCATCTGGAATCTCTCGGTGGCAGCCCGGAGTCTGGATTTGTGCCCGGTTGATGGCAATAGGCTCGCCCCCTATTACATGGGACTTCAACATAACTGGTGAAATGTGGGTGTACTCTAGTGTACACCGCTGCCTAACCCTTCAGGGAAGCAAGGCGTGATATTATGTTATGTTGAAACTCTTCAAAGCTGAACTTGTTCTAAAAATCCAAGTGCTATTTTAACGACCACTTGAATGTATTCTAAGAACCGGGATACTAATGGTATGTTTTTTATCAGTTACAATCTGAATCATTTTGAAGGATATTGCTAATCCATTGCTTCATATCTTCGAAAAATTTGCTTGCTAAACATACGTAAATAACGCAATGAATGTTGTTGAACTGTCAAAGTGAAACCCGTTCCTACTGTTAGTGGTTTACGAAATCACCCCGCTGGACCTAATCATTTTATCTGCCATCCTTTATCCAAATCCATTCAGTCGTTAAAACGTGGTTGAGTAACAAATTTACAATATTTCACATTATGACCGCCCATTGTGTCACCCTATGTAAAATTTCTACATTTATATCTGTAATTTTTATGGTGTAAGTACATAATAAATAAAGAAAAGAAAGAAAAAGAGGTTTATTTGTCACAGAAACACGTGCATACAAAAAAGATAATTAGCTCTGGTAACAAAGTAAAAAAAAAAAAATATAGATCTATAATCACGAGCACAAAACAGAAATAGTCGACAGCTGCACGTCATGACTGTGACAAGAAGGCGAAAGAGAAAACAAGACGAGGGAAAAACAAGGAGGAGGGAGGGGTAGAGTGGGAGAAGGGGAAAAAGTATTCTATTCTATTATTTTTTACCCGACTGCTCAAGATGGAGGGTAATTTATTATTTAGTTATATTATTTATCACATACCTACTTCAATAAATCTTCCTAACCTTTTTCCAACTCTTTTGGAGTCGGTTCCCAGTCTAACCGGATGCAGCTGACAACCAGTATTTTTCATGGAGCGACTGCTTATCTGACCTCCACGACCCTGTTCCTGAGTAACATGATACTCCTTGGTAAAACTGGTTGTCACAGTTTTGGGACTGTCAAAGATCTACGAATGGCAGCCAATACCAACGGTTTAACGTGCTTTCCGAGGCGCGGACGGGTCTCCGATATGTAATGGATGGTCACCCATCCGCGAACCGACCGCGTCAAGAGTAGCTTAAGAGGCAGACAACAGCTAAAGCGCGGTCATTGCCGGACTGCATAGAAAAGAAAGAGAAGTGAGATGACATAACGCTGGTAATTTATTGCAAAATATGAAGCAATTATCTATTTACAAAAATCTATTGAATTGACAAAAAAATTAAAACACTATTGCGTTAGTATGTTGCTTGTAGAATAAGCTGACAAAAAATCAGATTGATTGCATGTAAGAGTATATTAGTATGGTTTTTAATCGTTAAAATAATTTTTTAGAGGCATCTTCGTGATGCTTTTCTATCGTATCAAACTAGTTGTATTATGTTTTCAACACATTATCTAACTAGCTTATACTCGTATCCTGCAGAAAATCATATATTTTTCTGAAATTGTTTACTGCAATAGATCATATACTTTAGGCATTATAAAACTTGCGTTTAGGTCCTGTAGTCCCCTTAACCTTAAATCGACTCGTGCGGCTATGTCTTAGCCACGAGCCCCTCTTCATTTATTCACATACCTATTATGTTAAATTAACGTGTTTCAGTTCACATAGACGAGCTATATTGCTTCTACTACAAATCGACACCAGACGACCTGCCGAAGTCAGCTGGTTGGAACTTCTTCGACATTCAGACCGAGTACCAGAGGATGAATGTGCCCAACGATCAGTGGGTTCTCTGCAATTCCAATAAGGATTACGAGGTAAGCACATTTAGTCAGCTTCCAGTATACAAGGTGAAATTAAATTAACTAGACAAACTTCACTAGCGCAAACGGTATATTATCTAAATTGCTGCTAACCCAAAAAAAAAACCTCAACTGATAAGGGAAAGAAACAAGAAAGAAAGAAAAAAAACTTATTTTAAATGTTACGCATCTAGATGCTTAATAAATACCAAGTCGTTTTTCGTGTCTGTCTGTGTGACCGCGTTGTTCTTCTAAACGATGGAACGGAATTCGATGCGGTTTTCACCATGACTTAGAGAATTTATTCCGGAAGGGTTATGTGTATAATACATTCATATTAAACTTACACATACTTAATAAAGAAATATTCATGTTTTGTCAAGTCGTAAAAATCGTGCGGGGCGGAGGCGGGTCACTAGTTTAAATATATGTATATATACAATGTGTAACTTAAATAACGCACAACCTCTTAGGGGCTCATTGTACTCATCATTATGAACAACTTTTACTATGGGACCAAAACTGAAATCGCGAAAAAAAAGTCAGCTGTTCCCCACATTTTGACGAGTTATGCGAACATAAATGTAGGGAAAGCTGATATTTTTTCGCGATTTCAGGTTTGGTCCCATAGTAAAAGGTCTTCATACTGATAATTACAATGACCCCTTAAGAGGTTGTGCGTTATTTAAGTTACACATTGTATATACATATAAAATTTTGTCATCCTTATTCGGTTCTGGTAAATAACTCACCATTCGTCACCAGCTCTGCGACACATATCCAAGCGAGGTATACGTGCCTGCGCGCGCATCTACCGCGGTACTCTTGGGCAGCGCAAGCTTCAGGTCGCGGGGACGGCTGCCGGTGCTCGCGTACCTTCATCACAATAAAGCTGCTATAGCGCGCTGCAGCCAGCCACTCAGCGGCTTTTCTGCCAGGTGAGTTATCACTTGGTGCGGGTAATCTCTCGCTTCCGGCCGTGGTTCAGTCCATGGTCGGAAGCGAAAACGCGTGGGATGCTGTCGGCTCTTGTTGTGAGGAGGTGATGCATGCAAAGGAAGTGGCGGAGAGGGAGAGAGAGCATATCTCTCACTCCACCCGCAATAGAAGAACAGCCGCGCGTCAAAGGGCGTTTAACGACGACGGCCACCATAAGGAGGGGCCTGCGTGCGACGAAATTGGGGCTGTGTCGTCGCCCGAACAGTCAGGCGCAGAGATGGCACGCAGTGTTCCATCCGCGTCTTTATGGGAGGACGTGTGGTCGTGGGATCGGCTGCACTTAGTGATGGGGCCTGCTAGGCATAGCGGGAAGCTACCAGTCGGGGTAGCGGCGAATGTTCAAGTATCAAGTAGGAGTAGGAACAGTGGGCTTTTATTCGGTAGGAGTCTGACATAACCCTCCGCTCTCCCAAGACGGAGGGTATCCATCAGGATTTCCCCACCGAATTGTCTCTGCGAAGAGTAGTCATAATTTTACTACTACAAGAAATAATTTTACAGGAGTTACGTCTTTGTAGAGCGTCGTTTTTTTTTTTTTAAATCTTTATTTATTTACAGGGTTTTTTCTATAAAGAATATGTCACCCCGATTATTGAATACAATAATTATAAAAAACAAAACTAGTCTACCCGCAACCTTGTACCCATAACAATAATATGATAAAGTGTTCTGGCGTCATCTGACAATGGTGAGGCCAGAACGCTATTATAGAAGCCTACATTAAAATTACTGTCAAAAGCTTGACGTCTTTGGTCTCCAATACGACTACATTCCGTCAAAATGTGATGCACATCTTCTATGACTCCACAGGCAGCACAATTGGGTGAATCAACTTTGCGCATCATAAAGCCAAAACTATTGAGAGGAACGTGGCCGGATCGGAGTCTCAAAGCCATCACAACTTCTTGCCTATTCATCCTGCCCTCGCTGAACCAAAGCATACGTGGAAGAGATGGCTGAATCGTCTTGTACCAAATGCCCTTCGTTAAAGATCTTTTATCAAAATATTCTGACCAAGATTGAATACATCTGTCTCTAACTAAGGGTAAACGCTCAGTATGCCATGGAAGACAAGCATAAAATTCCCCATCAGATGCGGCTTCATTTGCCAAACGATCAGCCATCTCATTACCAACCAGTCCAACGTGAGAAGGAATCCATTGCAATACAATTGTTTTATGTTTGGTAACAAATTCAGTGATGGTTCTTATGATACTATATGCCAGTGGAAGCCCCCTGAAAGGTGAAGTACTTGTACATCTCATCAGATGCAGAAGGGCACTTTTCGAGTCAGTGAAAATGACGAACCGATTACCGTCCAAAGATTTGACATAAGCCAAAGCTTCAGCGATAGCAATTAACTCCAAGTGCATTATTGAAACCTTTGATGAAATACGGAATTTGAAAAAGGTACCAACTTGCGAATCAAAAAAGGCTGCGCCACAGTAGTTCTCATGTCTAGAACCATCCGTATACACACAGTAAAAGCCAGAATATTGGGTATTTAGAGACTTGTAGAGCGTCGTGTTTGTCACTTATACCTGTGTGATAGCTTTGTTCTAAAGCTCGATGCGCAGTCACATAAGTCTCTTTATAATTATGTTTTTTTTTATTTATATTGCAACTCGTGACAGCCCTCGCAACATGTGAAAAATTATATCACACCAACCATGCCATTTGTTTTTACGAAAACTCTCTTGTACACAATTTTCATTTAGCTCTAGGGCTAGTGCATAATACTTGGGAATCATAATTGCAGATGCATGGAAGACGAACAAATGCTGGACCTGATCAGGCGGGCGAACCCGAACTGCGGCTACATGTACGTCGTGGATACCAGGCCTAGAGTAAGAATATGAACCTATTCACATTTGTACTTATTTTTTCCACCAGGCAGCGTCACTGTGTTCCGGTTTGAAGGCTATGGATGCCTGTGTAATTAAAGCTTGCAGCTGTGTCTCTGACACGTCAATGCACTTGGAGAGCTTCTGGTGTTCCAGAGATATTAGCGGTGACCACTTACCATCAGACGAGCCAGTTTATTGGCCATCCAAAAATATAAAAAATATTCTTCTGCTCGCAATATTTTCGGCTGCCTCTTTAGTTTGTGCTTGAGCCTAATTATGTTACTGTTATCATGAATTCAGTAGTTCAGTACTTGTTTCATACAAAATGCAATACCTACACGGTCAAAATGTATGGAACAGCTGATTTAATGGTTCTACGCCGCGCTGGGGGGTCTAGAATCATGTTTTTCCAATTCATAGTAATAGTTAGCGCGTCGGTGTCCCTTACACCCTGTATACCTACGGTGCAATGGAAATACTTTCGAAGTCTAACAATACTCATAAATAGGAAAATTATTATTGATAAATGATATTTATTTCTGTAAATTGGTCTTAAAAATAACTTCTACACGGCAAAAATTAATTATGTTTTAAAACTAGATGAGTTCGGTATTTTGTGAATAAATTGTTGACCAGAAACTTATTAAATATTTGTGTCCATCAGATCAATGCTATGGTGAACCGTGCGGCTGGCAAGGGTTACGAGAACGAAGCGTTCTACGAGAACATCAAGTTCCAGTTCATTGGTATCGGCAACATCCATGTCATGAGGAAGAGTCTTCAGAAACTGGTTGAGAGTAAGCCCTTGTTGTTACAAGTACCTACAATTTATAGGAATCCTTGCTTCCAATTTACTGTATTAGCACTTTAACAAAATAATATCTACTTTACGTAAGTGTTACTAATTTTTATATTATTCCTGTAGTACTTTCAACCACGGGTGTCATTCCCAAACAACTGCATGAATCTTTAAAAACGCTGGACGTTGCCACGCGTGTCGGGACGTTGTATATATGCTAGTCGCGCGGTAAACTTTGCTTGCGCGATGCAGGATTTGCGTGACGTCAGTATGACGTGTAGCTCGCATGTGGCGATGTAGATACCGCTACACCTCCACGTACCTAATCCTACAGAAAGCTGCTATCCTGAACACTTGCAGAATTGTCTGAAAATTCCTGCAGAACGACAATGATACACGAATATCACACTCACAAACATCATTCACCACTGCAACGCAAAGTCAAAACATAATATCATCACGCCATATATTATCATCAACTATCACTTAGGTTAGTAATTTTAGGGGTAGCGCTTGACTTTGGCCGGTGATACCCCAAAAACCGGCAGATTGGTGCCGAGATACAAAAATGTATACCAACAAATAATAATAATTTGCCTATTTACTAGACAACTGGAACCATTTATACAAATACAAAAATACTTACAATTCTAGATGTTAGTAAACAATATGACTTACATGCTACGTTCGTACTTAAAATCTACTACAGACCGGGTGATGTCTATAAGATGCCTCATTATGGGGCTTTCGTCATGCCTATCAGGTTGTTGCTACATTCCCGCAGTCTGGTGAGAACAAATTCACTCTTTTTCCGCTTCCCCCACTCTAGCTTGAGCAAACATTGCAGTTTTAAGTGTAATGGTTATTAAAGTATGAATTTTATTGTTTTCAGCTTGCGAACAAAACACTCCGACCATGTCCTCATTCCTCAATGGATTGGAATCCTCCGGTTGGCTCAAACACATCAAGTAAGTTTATATCTATTATGCTATCATCCACCTGCTCCTATCCCAATGAGGGGTTTCTGAAATTACGTTCACTAGGTGGCAGCACTGAGACGTCAGGTCCGGGCACTTCTTTAGTCGTGACTGAATGATGAACGTCATCACATATTTTGTATTCATTGTCGAAATGGAAGACCTCTTGTCAAAATGGCGCCAACTGGTGGCGTAAATTTGCATGAAACCTCGTAATTTATTTGGAGACGGCACATCATGTCTTCTTCTACAATACATCTCCATCAGCGGTCACACTAGTATTGGGCCGTCCTCAAACACGTGAGGCTCGAAAGGGAGGGGACCCCGGTTTTGATGATTTTGGTTTTTTGATTTTAGGGTATTAATGCATGAATAACATACGAAATACAGGTTCAGACATGTTTGCCGCATACTATGGCATATGGCGTGCAAATATAATAAATAATTATGATTGTTGATAATTAATTTCAAGTCAATATCATTAATTTAACGTACATTTTGCAACAGCAACTAATGCTATACGGCAAAAGTAAAAAAAAAACGGGCTAAGTGCGAGTCGGACTCGCGCACGAAGGGTTCCGTACCATTATCTACAAAAACAGCAAAAAAAAAAACACGTTTGTTGTATGGGAGCCCCCTTAATTTTAAGATTTATTCAAATTTATTTTATTCTGTTTTTTAGTATTTGTTGTTATAGCGGCAACAGAAATATATCATCTGTGAAAATTTCAACTGTCTAACTATCACGGTTCATGTGATACAGCCTGGTGGCAGACGGACAGACGGATGGACAGTGGAGTCTTAGTAATAGGGTCCCTTTAGGGTACGGAACCCTAAAACGATGTCAAATATAATGATTCAGTCAGAAATTTATTAATATTATATTTACAACCTATGCTTTGTTAGTTACAAATGCACGTACCGTACACGTGACGTACCGTCAAACGGGGTGAATCGAGACGTAACTTTAAAAGGAATTTTAACATTGAAATAATATAGTTTGTTGCCAAAAAGGACTCTAATGTGTTTACTGTATTATAATTAACGATTAATTGCCCTTGTTGGCAAGAAACTATATTATTTCAATGTTAAAATCCCTTTTAAAGTTTCGTTCCGATTCACCCCTGTATTCCTATTCACCCCGTTTGACGGTATACCTGAATTTGAGTGTAAAATTAAGATTATATTTCCAGAGCTATCTTAGACACATCATGGTGGATCGCTTCTGCCATAGAAAGTGGCGTCAGCGTGTGTGTGCACTGCAGCGACGGCTGGGACCGCACCGCGCAGGTGTGCTCGCTGGCCGCGCTGTGCCTCGACCCACACTACCGCACCATCAACGGATATCAGGTGCATTATACTAGCCGATCCAGCAGACCTTGTCCTGTTCCAATTAATACAAAAATCCCATAGAAAAAAGATTTATTTTTATTCTTTCCCGAATTTTCCAAATTACCGGGTAACTTTCTAGTTTATACATACATACATAAACTCACGTCTTCTAACTAAGGAACGCCACCTGCTACGATCCTTACATACTCTACTCTACTATACTAATTCTTGTGCCCGGTTGATAGCAATAGGCTCGCCCTCTGTTACATGGGACTTAAACATAACTGGCGAAATGTGGGCGTACTACAGGGTGGCAGGAACATCGACGTGCAAACATGAATTCAGCACATAATTCGAGATTAGAGTAGAAATTTTTCGTCTGAAAAAAAATAACCAGTCGTTTCATAGAAAAATGCAATACTTACGCGGTCAAAATGTATGGAACAGCCATTTTGAATTTTTAATAACCGACGAAAAATTTGAATTTAGAACGGTTCAATATTGTGTACAGAATCTATGGTACAGTGGTACCCAACTGATAAGGCGCGTCGTGAATCTTCGTTCGCACAGAAAAGAAAGTATAGCCCCGAAGATTAACGAAAGAATGCTTAAAACTTACAATCAACCTTAGAACACAACAGGTTCATAATACACTGCAGCGGTTAAAAAAAAAAAAAAAAATTATTATTAATTTAAATTTATTTATAAATTAATTTTAATTATATTTTTATTAATTTTTTGAATTATGTACAGAATCTATGGTAACTGGCTACGCGTCGATATCCCTGCCACCCCGTACGAATGATAAATGATTTTATTTCTGTAAGTAGGTTTGTACAAACACTTTTACACGTCAATCATATTTTTTAAACTAGGTGAGGTCGGGGTTTCCTATCTGACTACTCTGAGAAGAAAGGCCGAAACAAACTCAGAGGTCATAGTCTCTTTTAAAGTCCAGACATAATCTTGGTCAGATCTTGTGAAGACCATGTAGATTTGTATCTGAAATGGTCTTTTGAGGAAAGAACCACACAGATTGAGTGGACCTGTCCAGTCAGTGCACGCATTTGTCAGTAATCGTGCAGCTCAACTCAGGATAGGTGCACCTCTGCCTAACACTTCTGGAATACGGTCGTAATGTAATGCTTTGTTACTCGTTACTCAATGATTACTCTTTGTTACAGGCGCTGATAGAGAAAGACTGGCTGTCGTTCGGTCACAAGTTCACTGCGCGCTGTGGACATATTGCGTGCGACGGCCGCGAGAGGTCGCCAGTGTTCACGCAACTCCTAGACTGCACCTGGCAACTGTTCCGGCAGAGGCCTGAGGTCTGATTGATATTTCAATACTTATAAAATAAATAATGAGAGCAGTGGTGGCCCAGTGGTAACGGCCCCGACTTAGGAGTCGCAGGTCATGTGTTCACACCAAGACAGGCACTTTACTTTGTGTAATTTATTTCATCACCACTGCTCTCAAATAGGTAAAGGAAAACATCGCGAGGAAACCAGCATGATCTAGAACCAATAACTCGAAAACTTGTGACATCTACCAACCCGCACTGGGCCCGCGTGGTAGATTACAGCCCATTCCCTCTCACCGAGAGGAGGCCTGTGTCCCAGCAGTGGGAACATTATAGACTACAAATTTCATCTCTAAAATCAAATATAGATATACAAATCGCTTCTGTAGTTTTTGAGTGAAAGAGTTACAAACATGCCTCCATTCATCCATCAATCCATCCATCCATCCTCACAAACTATCATATTTATAATATTAGTAGGATTTATGCTAATAAGTACCTGAAACGAAGTTACATGTTATTACAGCTCTTTATAATATACCTTTAATTTCAGGCGTTCCAGTTCAATGAACGGTTTCTGCTGACGCTCCACGACCACGCGCATGCGTGTCAGTACGGCACCTTCATTGGCAACTGCGAAAAAGATAGGCGTGACTTACGGTACGTATTATTTTATCTGCCAAATAACTTAACAGGGACTTATATCAGTGAGTTGTGAAATAAACTTAAAATGCAATATAAGGCCATGTTGCATTATCGTTAGGGAATGTAATATCCATCTCGAGTCATTTTACGATTTTCAATCTCGCAGGAAGACAATCTCTTTCGAGATCTCGCCCGTATTGGTCGAGATAAAGATCGTGATTTCGAGACTGAGCGTACGTTCTATAGTGCTTGAGGGACGTACAAAGTATGCATTAGGAATGACTTGGTGTACACACGAATTTTTTGGTGAAGCGCTGTTATTCTAGCTCAGACCTGCATTCAGGAGAGACAGTTTCGACTCCCTATTTGAATACCACAATAATCAATGAATTTATAGTGTTTGTCATGCTTGTGTGCTATTTTGTTGCGTTTTGTGTGCGTTGTTTTTTTTTTGTTTCTAGAGTCAATTTAATGCCAAAATTTTACCAATACTTTAAGTAGGAGTAATTTTTATATCCATTTTTGATTATCAAAAACGCATTATTTTAAAAAGTGGGTAAAATATCGACCTCAGAATTCCGAAATCTCGACTCTAGGCTTAACACGCGACATTTCGAATTTTCAATCTCAACTCGAAATTGCATTCCCTAATTATAATAAAAACTCAATATTTTGTATGTTTTTCCAGGTTATCAGAGCGCACATTTTCGCTGTGGGGCTACATGGCGAGTCACTTGAATGAGTATAAGAATCCCCTGTATAACCCCAAGTCACACCCTGATGTACTGAAACCGGACTTAGGTGCACAGAGTATCAGGTATTTTTTTTGATCTGTGAACATTTTTGGAATATACCCTTGCGTGCAACAAGCTCCCACCGGCTCTGCCCACCCCGTGCACTTCTATTTGAGAGACGATCATCATCATCTTCCTGCTTTTTCTCAACATTGTTGGGTTCACCTTCCAGTCTAACCGGATGCAGCTGAATACCAGTATTTTACATGGAGGGACTGCCTTTCAGACCTCCACAACCCAGTTACTGGGTAATACCCACTCCCCCCCACCCCCCCACTCCTTGGTCCCACTCCTTAGTGAGACTAGTTGTCACACTTTCGGGCTTCTCACTACCCGTAATGACTGCCAAAGATCTACGAATGGCTGCCGGGACCAACGGTTTAACGTGCTTTACGAGGCACGGAGGGACTCGATATTTAATGGCTCGTCTTCCATTTACTCGTCTTCCATGCTGTTATTATTTAGCCACGAGCCCCTCCTACTTCAGACACGATATTAAAAAAAAAAAACATGAATAAGTATTCTAATTATTGACGTGATAACGTCTTATAAATCGATGAACGCCGGCTGCACGCACGAAAAAGCATGAGTAATTGTCACGTTCCGCCTGAGCCAAGCGTGCAAGCGAGAGCGCGGACCAAGCGATAGAGAGGCACGATCGGCTTAAGCGTTCGGCTTGTGACGCATCTATCTCTCTTCCACTCCTTATGACGTTATCACGTAAAATTATCGTCCATAAACCGACTTTACAGACAACCATTTTTTTTATACTTCTTTAGTGTTTTGAATTCCGCACTTAGTCCTTAGAACCATACTGCGTGGGCCATGGCGGCCTTCGGTGATTATTTCAACCAGCCCATCTCCCTCCAGATGTTGATTATGTCTCCTGGTGTGCTGAGAGCATCTGTGTAGGATTTGGGTGCCCCGACAGTTTGTGACCTAATCTGAATGACGCCTGTGCATTCAAAGAGCACACGCCCAACGGTTTTCTCAGCCTCCATGCAAGCCCTGCATATGGGACTGTCCGTTATGCCTATTGTGTGGAAGTGTTTGTTTAGCGAGTAGTGTCCCGTAATGGTCCCCGTCAGGTGGCCAGGCGAAATAGAAGTCTGGCTAGCCTGCCTGAAGGATGGCATAGCTTCCCTGGACTTCCTACAGCCCGGTGTCGAGATGCACCATTTTTCCGCTTGTGTGTGGGTGAACTCCTGTAACCACCTGCGTAGCTGGTTGAAGGGAACGTGCACGATGGGTTTGGGTCCATAGACTGACGCGCTGGACGCTCATTATTTGTTACTTTGGAAGTATAAAACAATTTCAATATTCTTTTTAACTCGTTCAGCGCTAAAACCGCCCATTGTGTCACCCTATGTAAAATGTCTTTATTTAAATCTGTAATTTATACAGGGTGTGAAAAGACCATCGCGAAGCAGTCATCTACGTATTCTGTACATTAAACTAAGTAAAACATTGTGCTTATGGGTCTATGCAATGGTACAGGGATCGTGGGAGTATTCAAAGTTAAGTTCTAACATTAAAACATGTACTCAACTCAACTCAAAGCATTTATTTAAAATAAACCAATTACAGGCACTTTGGAATGGTGAAGGAGTCGGTCAGACAGAAAGATGAAGCTAGTTGCCCCATTCCAAAGCGCAGTAGGTACCTATGGAGAAGAACGGGCAAGACACTCCATGGACACTCTTTTAAATCAAAATATAGTTGTTATAAAATAGTAACGAAGTCAAAACTGTACATTGAATTTATTTTTTTAAGTTATTGCATCGAGGTGCTGGAACGAGTCTGATGCCGAAATAGTATAGTTTTTAGATTTTTGTCCGTTTCTATGTTTATCTGAATGCATGATCTGGATTGGCGCAAAAACGACGTAGGATATTTTCCAACATCCATGCGGGTAAAACCGCGGGCAATACCTAGTTCAAAATAATTTGGAACTTTGACCTTCGATCTCTGTGACCAAAAGGTTTGCAGGTATGATCCAGTACAAGAACACGAACATAATAACGGGAAAAATAAGCGACTCTTGGCTTCGTTAGGGGTATTTTTACACCCGTTATTTGGTGTACAAAATAAAGATTATTAAGTAAGTATTCTACTCATGTAACGTGCGCAGGTTCTGGCGCGGCATGTACTGCCGGCACGAGAACGGCGTGCACCCGCGCGAGTCGCTGGCCGACCTGCTGCCCGCGGCCGTCGAGCACTGCTCCGCGCTCGAGCATCACATCAACTACCTCACCAAGGTACGTCAGCATGGTGATGAGGAGTGTAACGTGCGCAGGTTCTGGCGCGGTATGTACTGCCGGCACGAGAACGGCGTGCATCTGCGCGAGCATTACATCAACTACCTCACCAAAGTATACCTGGCCAGCGCGGCGGTCCAAAATTGTACATATTAGGTCGGGGGAAAAGTTCTTTCCTATTTTATAGATAAATTCAAGACGTATGGCACCCAAATATCGAGCTTTTTTTAAACCCTAACTTTTCCAAATGGATCAAAACTGTTTTGTGGTCAACCCCTAACTCTTCAGCTATGGCGTTACTACTAATGCTCCACTTTTTCATAAATGGCATTTTCGTTATCCGTAACAGGGCAACCAGAGAAAACTGCATTTTTGACATCAAAATTCCCGGATTGAAAACGCTTGAACCAACTTTGTGCTTCTCTTGCTAACACTGCGTTAACTCTACCAACGTCACGTTTTTTTGCGGTTTGTTTCGTATTTTTCCCTTTTTTTGTAATAAAATGTATCGAATATCTTCGTTAGATTCACTCATTTTGGCGGAAAAAACAATTTGAAAAATGGCTAGAAATCGTTTTTACTTTTTATTTTTTTCTTTATAAATGTCATTTATTTAATGGTATCAAAACCAGCCAGATACAAACTGTACAGCCAAAGAGATTTTACTACAACTTTATACCTATAAAATACAAAAAAAACTTTCCCCGACCTATTTACTTTGAACAAAGGTACGCTTACACTCGTCTCCGCTCCGCCTCGTTTGGGTGTCAAGCCTTAGTCCCCTCGCAGACCAAGAATTTTTTTAAGGACATTATTGATACTTAATTTTCAATGTCCGCCTCAGAAGCCCAAGGAGCATTTGAATTTTTGTTTTTACATTTTTCAACTAGATGTACCAGCTGTGAAGACCAATAATTCTCGTAATTAAAAACGTTAAAAATTTATTCGCAATCTCATCTTGACGACAGTCAATGTTAAAAACTTGTCAAAAATTTAGGGAAATCAGTGGTATTTTTGACAGATTGAGACTTGGGATTAGACTGTAAGTACTTAAAATTACGGGAACTGTCCCTCAGGTTGGCATTCCTCTCGACCTCTGCTGAGTCTATGAAAAAGAGTGAAAATATATCAATTTGGCACAAATTCTTCCTGATTTCATAAAGTGTGTTCAAGTTTTAATCGAACACTCAGCGAAAATAATAATTACATCGAACACAAGTATTCACATTCGCTCGTTCACTAAAATATGGGCCAGTTCGCGTTCAGATCTCATTAGAGACACCGTGTACTTAAAACCATTACCATTTTAGCTATAAGTTAGTTACATAGTTTACCATTTCTTGTAAGCAAGTGTCATAGTGATTCAATATAGTTATTTCCCTTATAATTCGAGACTTTATATATATTTATTTTTATTTTATTTATTTATTGGGGAAAACAAACAATTACACATTAAGAATTACAAAAGTTTAAGGTACAGAAATTATACAAATGTGAAATCAACCACGTTCTCCACAGATACACAATGAGACAATTTGGTAAATTTTAAGACTAGCGTTGTAAATAATAAAAAAGAGGAATATTAATAGTAAAATATCAATAAAACATATAGCTGTAAATAGTGTCACATATGTGGAACAACAGTGTCACATAAATTTTCCAATATGTTAAGTAACATGAGTCTAAACTTCCTATATGGTAAAGAAAACAGATCCAAACTGGAGAAATTCTTATTAAAATTGCTCGTAAGGCGACGAAGAGGCGCACGCAAGCCGGCATTTGTACGACTGGAAGTAGTGGCAAATATAGTGGTGGTGTAGTGGTATTATTTTAGATGGGTTTGCTCATGACTCTATTCTAGGTCAGAGATGACAGAGACAAAGTCGACGATGGAGTGAGCTGACCCAGAAGAAGCCTGTTCACTCTCACTTTGAAGAGATTTGGGTTATATGCGGTTGGGTGCCATTTATCCTATCAATACGAGAAAAGTGTGTTAGGTCACCGTAACGCCGAACACTAGTTTCTACAAAGTATCAAAGTTCCTGCTCAAATAATATCAAAGAGAGTTTCGCAATATAGAGATAAAATATTATTTTTATTTTCACAGAGAATAACCACATTCAAGAACCTTCTCTCCGGCAAGAGGGCAGACAAGAGCAAAGAGACCACTGTGGTCAATTACCAAAACGGCAACGTCAACTCAGTGGAGATCGAGACCAAGACTGAAGCACTGCAGATTGATAACAAGTAAGTGTACTCATGATAACCTCCTTAGGTTAGGTCTCAATAGGCATATTAGTATTAAGGGGGGCGCGCTAAGTGAGACCGCGAAATTCATTTTTTTACGCTTTTTGCAATTTGCAGGTCAGTGTCAAGTTGTAATTTAAATGTCCCTATTGAATGACTATTTGATGAAGTCGTGCCATAACATAACATCACGCCTGTAATCCCCGAAAGGATAGGCAGAAATGCACCTATAGTACACCCACATTTCGCCAGTTATGTTTAAGTCCCATGCAATAGGGGGCGAGCCTTTTGACATAAACCGGGCACAAATCCAGACTCCAGGCTGCTACTGGGCAATTCTAGGTGGAAAACCCTAATAACACTTTGCTCGACCCGGGAATCAAACCTAGCTCAGCTGTAGCGCTTACGACTTCTAGGCAAAACGAGGCAATCATGAAATTTGAGACTAGTTCTAACTTGTAGTAGTATTGATTATAATGATTATAATTCTGTTAATACATATTTTAGGTCGCGACTCATATTTTACATACAGCGTTAGTTTTCGAAGACCTGCCATATTTTCAGAGATGATTCAGATACTTTCAATTTATGAATTTAAAAAAAAAGTGTAGTGAGTGGTAGGGATGCGTAGACGACCCGTGTGCCGGCCGACGGACGGGAACCAATACAGTAATGCGGATTCGTGTTTGTGCGTGCGCGTTGCCGAATGTTACAAGTACTCATAAGCGCGTGTGGTGGAAGTTGTTGAACTGAATTGATTTCCACACGTTCTGTTTTTAGAAGCGGACAGGACTAAAAATGTAAAAAAAAACAACAAGATTAAAATATTATTGATTCTGAATCATCTCTGAAAATTTGGCAGGTCTTTGAAAATTAACCCTGTATAACCTGATGCTGACCTGCAAAATGCACAAATCGTAAGAAAATTTAAATTTCGCGGAAAAATTTAAGGTTGAATGTCACTTGGACATCATAAACCGACAAGGTATATTTATCAATATGACACTTAGATAGATTCAGCCTTAGTGAAGTTTCAATTTACTGGGAGTTTATGTTTAAATGGTAAACCAATTATGACATCGACTATACGCGTGAGAGCAGTGGTGGCCCAGTGGTAACAGCCCCGACTTACGAGTTGTAGGTCGTGGGTTCGAACCCAGGCAGGCGCTTTACTTTGTGTAAATAACTTCATCACCACAGCTCTCAAAACGGTGAAGGAAAACATCGCGAGGAAATCGTCATGTCTTAGGCTTAGCGCGCACTACGTATTTTAATAATTGCGGATAATAATCACATACCAATATACTAGAAGTCCGCGCACTGCTGTAAAAAACCGCTTGAGAATTCGCTTGAAAAAATATGTTCGTTTGCGAGGTTATTTCGCAATTTAATAATCGCAACGATTAAAATCGTAGTGCCCGCGTAACGTAAAATCGAAGACATGTGATATCGACCAACCCGCACTGGGCCCGCGTGGTAGATTACAGCCCATTCCCTCTCTAAGAGAGGAGGCCTGCGTCCCAGCGGTGGGAACATTATAGGCTGATTATAGTAAAGGTGTGGATCATGTTTTCTTACGAAAGGCCGTTTAAGGAAGTGCTAGAGCCACCATTGTTCCGTTGCGAAAAAGGGATAGCGCTATTCTATCTGAGGGCCTAGACAAATGGCATTCGCTTCGGAGCGATTCTATTTCTACAGTCGCTATCGCTTTCGCTAATGATTCCAAAAACTAGCGATAACGCTCGTCAAAAAGTGTCTCTTGGTTATACATCTCTGTGGAAGTACCTAATCTTTCGATTCATTTCATAATCGAATGTTGTTAACATTGTCTAGCTAATTTTTATTCGTTGACCTATGATCACGTGACATTTCGATAGCTTATGTCAACCCCATACATTTTAACTTTTCTACTAGCGTCATCGCTAATCGAATGTTACTTTGTCTAGGCCCTCTGTATAGCTCACAAGCGCTTCACCCGCGGCTTTGCCCGCGTGTAAAGCAGACTTTTTCATATTTTATTTTTAAATACAGCCATTATTTTATATATCTCCTTTTGCACTCAGGGATAATGTAGCTTCCCATTAGTAAAATAATTTTCGGAATTGGATCAGTAGTTCCAAAGATGACCCTCTACATACAAATCTCTTTATAATATTAGTATAGATTAAAGACAAGCGCATATTACTGCCGCGTCGGGCCGCAGCGCATCGCGTTTCAACACAAAAACGCCCGGTGTGGCCCGGCTGTTTGCGATCATCGTTCATACACAATGTACGAAAGTGACGTAGGAGGAATTTTGCGTCAACTCCTTAATACTTTCCTATGTCTGGACGTTAAAAGAGACTGCGACCTCTGAGTTTGTTTCTTTGTAGTCGGTTAGGAAAACCCAAACTCGTTTTAAATCATAATTTAATTTTGACGCGTAATCGTGTTTTTTAAAACTATTTACAGAAATAAATACCATTAATCAATAATCCAGTATTGTTGCCACATAAAATAAAAAATGCTTAACTATGCATTTTATATTTCCCCTTTCATTTTTAAAGTCTGTTTTAATTTTTTCAGGCTGCTGTATGAGTCTGGCGGTACTCTGACCGAGCTTGAGTGCGCGAACCATGACCATCCTCTGAAAGAGACCGGCGTTCCCAACAAGATTCCACTTATTACTGAGGTAAGAATTTACAGGCTGATTTTGCATTCATCGGCAATATTTGAAAGATTGCCGATAAATATCAGGGGTTGACTTTACTCATGAATATTATCTTGGATATTTCTGATATCCGTGATGGAAAAATATCGTGAGGAAACCGACTTATAGTTAATATAAGTCTGAAATCGTCAACCCGTCTTGAGCAAGCGCGGTGATGCTTGTACCTTCTCTGTGTGAGAAGAGGGTTTTGCCCTGCAGTGGGACATTATTAAGGAGGTATTATTATTAAGCTAGATAGTAAACAACGAAACAAATTTGCTTAACTGTTTCTTTGAGAGTTTATAAGACCAACTTTTACAATTCGGATTTTCGAAATGATTAAGTTGGTCTTTCGAACTTCTTGGTCTTGAGCAATAGCTTGCTAATTAGTAGGCTGGTAAATATAATGGTGAAGCGTGGCAAAAATTATTCAACTATAAATTCGAATAAAAATCTTTTTACAAATAAAAACAACCGACAAAAAAACCACTACTAATGAAAAATAACTTTAGTTTCGGAAGTCAGTGGCAAAAAAAATAACCAAAACTAAAGGTGAAAGAAATGTAAAAGTTGTTCTCAATAATGATGTAAAAAAAAACCGGAATGCTCAACCCCCTTCTTATAAATAACCTTTACCATAGTCCACAAGAGAACAGCGTACAAATTGTCTTAGATTAGACTTCATTCCAAAGCTCATAAAGTCGATATTTCTGTGGCAATACAAACATCCGGTACAAATATATTTTTTCTTATAAACAGAAGGCGAGTGACTCGATACCGGCAAACTACGCGTTGTTGGAGAAAGAAGTGAACACCGTCGCGTTGGACTGGAAGAGCATCAAGAACGTTACCGAGTGCAGTTGTTCCACGCCTCTTGACCATTTCAGCAGAAAGGTACGTACCTGGCTGTGACTACAGCTAAAGAGGGTATGAGGAACAGGGTGCAATTTTCTCATCCATGCATAGAAAAGGGAGGATCCTGCGACCAGACAAGTGTTGTGTCTGGTGGGTTACTGCCCGACGACTGTTTTTTTTTTATATTGTTGGCATCTCGCAGGTTAACCTAGAAGGTTCTCAACTGCTTAACCGGGCTTGTCTGTGGGTGCCTCAATAAATTAAGGCCTCCAGCCAGGGCTAAAAAACTTAGAAACTTGGAAATAAAGAAAGAAAATACGTTTATTTGCGGTAAACAAGACACAAAGAAAAAACACAAAAACAAAAAAAAAAAAAAAACGAGTTGGCGGAAAATATGCGTCACATCCACGCAAAACGGCAATCACTCAGCATAATGACTAAGTGAATATACGCTAAGGGCGCCCCCTATGTGGTACTTACAGACCTCGGCTTATGGCATCGCTGGGGAAGGGCAGCCAGGGACAGGCTGGATCAGATTGACGGGCTGTGGCATATACAGGGTGGAATTTTGTAATGCCACCTGGAGGGAAAGTATACTGCAGATAGAAAGTTTTACTCAAAGGAAACATTCCTTTATTTTTGAATAGAAAGCAAACTGCATTCAAAGATTTTCGAAAATTCTCTTCTCCCACACCCGGGAATCGAACCGGCTAAAATCTGAAAAAATTATACCCTGTACTTTTATTGCATCGATCGTTAGGGTCAATTATAAAGATGAAATCTCTCTAACAAACATGATAAATTAAATGAAAACCAGGAAATCTTAAATTAATTTAATTATTTACAAAAAATGGTAAACTAACTAATTAGTTGCTCGAAATGGGCTCCATTCTCTTGGATACACAAATTTATTCTTTTAACGAATTCATTTCTAGTAACCTTTAATAAAGTGTTGTGGTGAATATTATAAATCGTATTCTGAACTTCAACTCTCAACTCGTTGCCATTCGCATAAGATTTCATGTAAATTTGATTTTTTACATATCCCCACAAAAAAAAATCTAATGGGGTGAGATCTGGCGATCTCGCAGGCCATCTGATTGTGCCGTTTGTACCAATCCAGGTATTAAAATGGTTATTAATGTAGGCAGTAGTGATTCTGCTGTTATGTGCTGGAGCACCATCTTGCTGTAGAATTATTTGGTTTCGCTCTTCCTCGGGGAAACCATTTAACTCGTTACTTAAGAGATCCAGTATTTCAATATACTTGACAGTGTTTAAATGACCTTCGTACACGTGGACTAACACTACATTATTTCTCATAATTCCGCACCAAACGTTGAAAGAAAATCTTACTTGATTGTTAGTTTCAGGAACACGAACAGGATTCACTCGAGACCAATAATGGTTATTGCGGCGATTGTACATGCCATTATTGCTGAAGTTGGTTTCGTCAGACCATACAATGTTACTCAAAAAATTAGGGTTTCGGTCAATTTCTCCAAGCATGTTTTCACAAAATTGTAATCGTCTGTCACGATCCCCAATATGCAATTTTTGCACCAACCGACCTTCACGATAGCATTTATACTTATACTTTTTCAGCACTTTAAGTACGCGAGTGTGGGTTGTTCCTAATTCATTGGCAGCATCTCTACTTGAAGCCTTTGGAAATGATTCAAAGTATGTTAAAACATCTAGTTCAAAATCGAAATAGTTTTGCTGAATAGTTTGCCGTCTCTTCTTGAAACCACCCGTATTCTTTAAATTTTCTACCATTCTTTTCAATACGAACCGAGTTGGTGCCTGTCGGTCTTGATATCTCTCTCCATACCACCGCAGAGCTAGATTCACGTTTTTGTTATTTAAAAAATAAGCTTCCATTAAATCAAACTGTTCTTGATAAGCCATTTTCACCGTGAGACAAAATGTGAAATGAGTTGTAAAAACAATCAAATGTGAATAACAACTATGACAATCTAATTTTCAAATTTTAATCTAACATTCCATATTTAAATTACCTCATACACGCAGCTACGAGTATGTCGCAAAGGAGTCTGCATTACAAAAGATGGATGTTAGTTAAAGAGTTTAACTTGACTCATTGAATTTGTAACTTCAGATTTCCTGGTTTTCCTTTCATTTAATTTATCATGTTTGTCAGAGAGATTTCATCCTTATAATTGACCCTAACGATCGATGCAATAAAAGTACAGGATATAATTTTTTCAGATTTTAGCCGGTTCGATTCCCGGGTGTGGGAGAAGAGAATTTTCGAAAATATTTGAATGCAGTTTGCTTTCTATTCAAAAATAAAGGAATGTTTCCTTTGAGTAAAATTTTCTATCTGCAGTATTAAGAGTACTTTCCCTCCAGGTGGCATTACAAAATTCCACCCTGTATAGTAGTCTCGCGGATTACTTTGCTTGCGCGATGCAGCATTTGTGTGACGTCAGGTTATAATAAAATAAAGATAGATAATTAAAATATGTTCGTCACCTTAAGGGCTACTTTAGTCTGCTTATTGCACGATGGTAACTGATTTACCGACTCTCATAACTCTGTAGACGTGATGGGTAAGAATATCTGAACACAATTAAAAATGATTTCATGGTTTTTTTTTTGGGGTCAACGTCCGCTCATATTGTTGTTACTAGAAATATGAGTTGGGAAAATCCCTTTTCTTTTGTTGTGTTGATATCGATATTCATCAAGTCTGTGAAGTTTACACAAAGAAAAACTGATATTTCAAATGACTACCTACACAAACTGCGGTCCATGCTGCCACAAAAAAATCATTAAATTAGTTTCGTTTTTAACCGACTTCAAAAAAAGGAGGAGGTTCTTAATTCGACTGTGCTTTTATGTTTGTTAACTCAGAACTTTTTCTAGGTGACCCGATTTGGATGCTTTTTTTTCTGCTTCACATGTGGTCTCATATAAATTTGATTAAGTTCTGACCACCAGCAGTTTTTGAGTTATCCTTAATACTGTGTATTTTTTCCACTTAGTTTATATTGATGATGTGTTAATAATTTCCTGTCACTGTTATTTACATATCAAGTAGTGGTATACGAACTTGGGTGGGGTAGGTACCACAACTAAAAAGAGAAAAATAAAAACTTTTTTTACAAAAAAACAACCAACTTCCAAGTAAAACAATAACTTTAATTTCGGAAATCGGTGGCCAAAAACGAAAATACACAAAACCAAAGACACCGAAATTAAAGTTATTTTTCAGGTTTTTTAGTGTTTTTCTTGGAAGTCGGTTGTTTTTTTGTAAAAGTTTTTATTGCTTTATCATGTTTAGATATCGATAGCCATAACGTCTGTGCAGTTTCGCTAGCTAATAATAATTTAACCCTGTATATTGCGTCGTAATGTCAATAACACAGAATGATATTCAGCGATCTTCTTTAAACATGTCAGACAAATAAAAAATGTGACACTGACAGATTCTGATTTGTTTTTAAAGATTTATTTATTATAAAATGGCTAGGCCATGAAAAGGTTTTAAGTTGATGTCAACTGGTATTTGGTCAATGGTATAATCTAATTACTTGATAACAAAAATCAAAATAGTATGCAGTTTTGATCTTTGTTATCAAGTAATTAAATTACATCATTGAAACATCAAATTTTGGAATAAAATGATCTAATACACAAAAGGTATCAATGTATTTGCTATCTCTTGCTTGTTACCTGAACTCGGAAGTATTTCTATGTACACACGGCTACATATCAAGGTATACATTTCCATTATAAGCTGACCTCTCATTGTACGGAAATCCTATACAATGCGAGATCAGCTTGTACTGGAAACGTATAGCTTGATATGTATTTGTGTGTACATGACATAAGTTATAATTTTATTAAATTTTATGCACAAGTATAAAAATACTGTACAAAGGTGGACTTAATGCCTGAGACATTTTCTACCAGTCAACTGGTCAGTCAACTAGTAGTAGTTAGGTTAGTCAACTTTAGTGTTATGAAACTAATCACCACTTCAATATTGCTCGAGTAACCGTCAATATCAACTACTTGTTGCACTTTGGACTGATTTCGTACCGCGAGCAGTGTTGCACACCATCCAGCATCTCCAGCACGGTCCTGACTCAAGACTGTAAAGGGCAATGCCTACTCTCCATAGTGTCCTAGGCCCAAGATGGACATCAAATATTACTATAAAAATGGATTGTTTTAAAATCTTAATAGTATTGGACATTTAAAAAATATATTCAAATTGATGCCAGTACTTAAAAAAAAAATACGTTTTGAGGTTAATTTTCTCTAAGAAAAGGTCTATGGAGGACTATGGTATAATTTAAGAACTTTTCTGTTTTCAATGCTTGATAATTGATTATGATAGGAATTCCTAATATTTTTAGCCAATTGTATTTATTAGGGTATACAAAAAAACACATTTCCTATTTTAATTAAATATATTCTCTTCATTTTCATATACAATTAGCAAATCATCTAAAAATGGAGCAGGAATATATTTGATTCATATTTTGCCCAACCTATTTGTATTCCAAAGTACAGTCATGGTACATGCACAACAACCTACCGTGCCTTTTCCTATTATGCAATTACAATAGTATCCATCAATTGCCTGTCTGCCAGCATTATTATTATTTATTTTAATGTACACAAAATATACCTTACAGCTTATATGTCTACTTTGTATTTTGGCACGCAAAAGCCAGCCGATTTCATTAATTCGCTTGGTAGGTTGCTATTTTATTCTCTACATATTTCAATACTATACATACCGTTGCCCCGGCAAGGTATGATTTTGAATCTCGGTCAGGTTAAAACCACAATTCACACTATGTTCTTCAGTCATTGCATAAAACGTTATTGATCGGTATCCAAAATTGAATGCAGCCGTGATCCTTGATTCCAGAGCCAAAGTTGTCGTTAAAGGTGACTACAAAATCCATAAAACAAAGGCAAAGTCCTTGGTAAAAATTCGAATCAAGTCCCTATAAGAAAGGTCGCATTAAAAGAAATCGAAGAAAAATCAAAACACATCCACATTTAGCGCAACAAGCGAAGTGTCACTTGTCAGATTCAATTCAGTGTTGTCACTATCACGAAAAAATAATAACATTCAATCGATATATCGATTACTTTTTTAAATAATCGATTATTGATTTATTTTTCTTTTTGATGAGAAACATCTATAGCCGCGGGTTAAATCGATTGTTGGCGTGGTGACGTGTTGTCACTATACAAAATAGTTTCGATGTTTCACATCTGCCAGCCGTCCCACGACGGCTCAATTTTTTTTTTCTAATACACTTTTGTTTTTAGTTTCATGTATATTTACTTTTATTTGGTTTTTGATTACAATACCAGTAAAGTCCCGTGAGTATGCCATTGTGGTTATTGTTTTTATTTATAAATCGATTCAAACCGATTGTTTAATGATATTACTGAAAATATGGTTTTGATGCTGGCAATATTTTTCCAGCGAGCGTCAAAATCAGAAAACTTCTTGTTTTTTCAATAGATCTACTTTTTTTTATCGAATTGTTATAGATTGTAGTGGCGCTCATTTGGAAGAAAGTAAATACATATTTTATTATGGCAAAATTAATGCATAAGTATTTTTTCTCTAGTCTAATGTCCACTGAGGGCCTCAAATGGGCATTTCCCTTTAATATTCATATTGGAATGTCTGATGTCTAGCGTTTTTACACGTTGTCTAGTATGTTGTTGTTAATGGATGGAGAGGTTTCCCAAAGAATAAAGGGATGGATTGTGTGAGGAATGATTTATGAAAGAAAAGGTAGTGAACGTGAGTGAGCGTGAAGGTTAACAGGGGAGAATGGAAGAAAACGTGTTGCGTCGACTCCAAGTAACATAAGACAAGGACAGGGAGATGACGATGATCTTGTTCCCTTGGCCTACTAGAATACCAGCGCTGCGACATTTATTTTTAAAATTCGCACCATCATGCTGAGATAAGAGCCTTTTAGTCTCCTACAGGGCTTTCTTTTTTATATACGTTTGATTGTTTTTGTTTTTATGATTGTGTTTAGTTTGTGATGTTCCTGTGCGAGTCCTACAGTTTAGCTATGTTTGTCCCCCAGCACCACTGCTGGGGCTGCGGGCGCTGCGTGTGCACGCGCTGCGTGTGCGCGCGCGCCGCGCTGGCCGCGCTGCACGCGCCGCGCGCCGCGCCGCTGTGCGTCGCCTGCAGCCCTAACACTCCCGACTCCGAGCACGGTCAGTTCCATCCATACACATTTTGTTTATTTACTACCTGCCCAGACACGTTGTCCTGTCCATACGTCAATAGTTCATACAAAAATTCCTTAAAAACTAGTTTCGGCTTTTCCCGAAATTCCCAACCAACTTATCCAATATTTCTTTCCCTAAAAACCTTATTCGCAATAAAATGAGGAACCTAACAAAAAATTAACAAATCCGTCCGGCCGCTCTCAAGTGTTGCCACTTGACCAACGAATAAAAATCTTGGATTATATTTCCCCTCTGAAATTTTCATTTCTAATATTTTGAAAGATTCTTAGGCGGAACAAATTTCCAAAGATTGACGATTGATATGAAATTGATGATTATTATTCAGTAAATATATCATTCCTACAGTCGCGAATCGCATTTTGATCAACATACGACGTAAAACAGAGCTGCAATTTGCAAAAAACCAAAGAAAATCTGAATTTGGCGGACTGCGGCTGAGGCTCCACCTTAAATATCTGTATTTGCGATTTGTGGTGCAAGCAATCCTAATATAACTTAATTAATCGGTTTCATCAAACTTAAATACCTTATGGATGCCTCGTTGGCCTGGTGTTCGCAAACGCTACTGCTGAACCGGAGGCCCTGCACCGTAATTCCGTAAAACAGTACCAATAATCTGAATCATTTTAAAGCCTATTGGTAATCCATTGCTGAATAATTTGTCTGCTCAAAAACATAGACGACGCAATGAATGTTGTTGAACTGTCAAAATGAAAGACATTCTACTGTTAGTGTGGTACACAATTACCCCGTGCTGGGTTTTATTCTCAGGTCGGATTTCTCAGTAGCAGCTGATTTGTGCCCGGTTGATGGCAATAGGCTCGCCCCCTATGACATGGGACTTCAACATAACTGGCGAATTGTGTGTGTACTTTAGGTATACCTCCGTCTAACCCTTGGGGGACCCTTGGGGGTTATGTTACTTTAAAAGGATTAAAATATTTTTTTTTCTTTTACAGAAATAGTAACACCAGCTAACTGAAGAACTGTAGAAAAGTATGCAGTCTGGAATGTAATTCTCAAAAGTATTGTCTATGTAACTAAATAATGCAGAATTTTAAGAAGAAAATGAATGTTCATACGTTTTTGTTAAAAAGTTAGTTACCATTCATAGCGCCCATTATAAAATAGTATATTTAAATAGATTTCAGGAATTTATCAGTGTATATTATGCAGCTACGACGAACTCTAACATGTTTGTATTTAAATATACAGGTGGAATTGGATTCATTGGTAATTTGCCAGGGCTTAAAGAACTCATGGATGTTAACAACTTTAAAAAATACTTAATAATGCAGTACTTACAGTCAACTGAGTAATATCAAAGCGATACTAGAAAAATCGACTATTTGTAACAGATTATTAGTAATCGAGAGATATTTAAGTACAGCCGGTACATCAAGTTACCACAAACTGTCACATTTTCTCATTCGATTTTGAACTTAACTATCAACATTTTAATGTTTAAAATCGTTTGGAGAAATTTGACAGTTTTGTGTAGATTGACCTGCTGGTGACTGTACAATGCTCATGGGTAAAGTTGTACATGGAAAGTAAAGATGCCACAGATGATGGTACCCAATCAAAATTGTATAAAACAGATTCTAATTTTCTTTGTTTCAAAGTTGGTCCTATATTAAAAGTTGTTTTCATAATCATGAGTGCCACTCTGAGTGACCCTCTGAGAGAATTCTAATGAATTCAAAATCAGTGTGTAATTAATATGTCTAATACAGGTTTACATTGCATTTTAATATGTTAGTTGTTAAGTGTCTCTCGATGCCAATACATACTAATATTATAGATTTGAAAGTAACTCTGTCTGTATGTTACCTTTTCACGCCTAAACCACTGAACGGATTTCGATAAAATTATGCAAGGAGGTAGACGGCATCCTGGGGAAGGATATAGGCTACGTTTTGTCTCGGTAGCTTTCCTGTGGGATAATTTCCGACACCCACGCGGGCGAAGATAATAAACCATAATAAAGATGGTTATGTCGTGACGTCATAAGCAATTTTCTAACTGTTTGCATCCTCTTACATCCCGAAGCATTCACGTATATCCCGAAGCATTGACCGGTCACATTCGCTACAGAAGTTCTTTATTTCAATTTTATAACATGTTGATAAAAATAATAATATTATCATCGCCACGGTCTGAATTGAAAGGGGGTGACTACCGAGATGACGACTAATAGAGAAGTATGAAAGAGAAGACATGATGCGGCGACCACAAATTAATTGGGATAAGGCAAGTGAATGATGACGATGATTGTTGCAAACTCCTTGGCTGTGATATACTTTTTAGAAGACTTTTATATTTTTTATTTGAATGTTATTCTTTTCTTTTTTGGCTTCTTGTATCTGTCAAAAGGTTTGGTTATGTTTGCAATTTTATGTTATATTTTCCACTAAAATCCTTCTATCACGGTAAGCTTTAGTTTTATTTTATTCCACCAACCATTAATTCATACAGTCCATTTTACATCGCCTTTATTTTGGTCCTTCGACCGGGATCTGAACCAGCGACCTATGGATAGTATAGTGGTAAGTATCCCCGCCTGTCACGCGGGAGACCGGGGTTCGATTACCCGCCGGAGAGCCACAAAATGAAGGCGATGTAAAATGGACTGTATGAATTAATGGTTGGTGGAATAAAATAAAACTAAAGCTTACCGTGATAGAAGGATTTTAGTGGAAAATATAACATAAAATTGCAAACATAACCAAACCTTTTGACAGATACAAGAAGCCAAAAAAGAAAAGAATAACATTCAAATAAAAAAAACTTTTTTACAAAAAAACAACCGACTTCCAAAAAAAACACTATAAGACGTGAAAAATAACTTTAATTTCGGAAGTCGGTGCCTTTGGTTTTGTATTTTCGTGTTTGGCCACCGACTTCCGAAATTAAAGTTATTTTTCACGTCTTATAGTGTTTTTTTTGGAAGTCGGTTGTTTTTTTGTAAAAAAGTTTTTATTTTTCACTTTTTAGTTGCGGTACCTACCCCACACAAATTCGTATACCACTACTTGGTGTGTAAATAACAGTGACAGGAAATTATTAACACATCATCCATATAAACTAAGTGGAAAGAATCTGCAGTATTGAGGATAACTCAAAAACTACTGGTCAGACCTTGATCAAATTTAAATGGGACCACATGTGAAGCACCACCTATCAAATAAAAAAAGAATCATCCAAATCGGTTCACCCAGAAAAAAGTTCTGAGCTAACACACATAAAAAAAAAAAAAAAAAAAAAAAAAAAAAACATACAGACGAATTGAGAACCTCCTCCTTTTTGTGAAGTCGGTTAAAAATATAAAAGTCTTCTAAAAAGTTTATCACAGCCAAGGAGTTTGCAACAATGATGATAATACGCACGGTCAGTCAGGCTTGGTGAACAGTCTTTACACGTCATCCTTTCTTCAGGGAAGTTCTTCGTAAAACAAAATTCGATTTTATTTCATGTCGCATCGTCAGCGCCACCTAGGATAGAATTAAGTAGAAGTTTATTAAACTATATGAAGCTTTTGAAAATTTTCTTGCTCTTGTATAGAAAATATAGTAGATTTTGAAAATATCTTTTAACATGTTCACTGCTGCAGACATGCTCCCAGTTTCTGAAAACCCAATAAATTTGTCACATCTCGTGTCAAATTATGATTAGCCATTGTTATTTCGTTCAACCAATCACAGCAGTTTACATGAGTTAAGACACCGGTGTTAGTTCAACTACCTTAAACCATGTACACGGGTTCACATAAAAAAAAATGCACGCGTCTCGTGGAACATTCGGTTGGAACGAAGTTCCTTTCGTAGTTTTTTTGTCAATTAATTGGCTATAAAAAAATAAGAGAGTCGTAATATCATAAAAATGGGTTAAAAATACATGATTCACATAAAAAATATAAAAAAAAACTACTGGCTAAACTTTCTGGCTGCCTTGAATCAATAAGCGCGCACCTATGACTGGGCTCGGCTAATAGCATACGCGCTATGGATAACCGACTACACTAAAGAAAAGGTAGTGATGGAAAACTCTTACACTTTTTTTTTCGCCTAGCCCCGATCCGCCAAGTCCGTACCTTGCGATAAGGAACTTCGCTCCAATAAACATAATACTAAAAAAATTAACCATAAATTATTTAGGGCAATCAGCCCTAAATAATTTATGGTTATTTTTTTCTTAATTTTTTCCCAACAGTCAGATAACTTTTATAGATCTATAGAATAAATAAGTCAGTTTAACACATTTTTATATGTAGAGGTGTATGTATATTTTATATACATATAAATACACATGCCATTTTTTAACTAAATTGAAAAAAATAACCTGTGTGGTCGGGGCCCCGCACACACTAGCTCATATTTAATAGAAAGAGAGAGAGAGACAGGAAGTCACATGGAGGGGGCCTAACGCTTTGTCATGTGACGATTTCAACGAGTCAACTCCTACCGCAAGCCGCGTAAGGAACTTCGTTCCAAAAAACCAATAATAACAACAACAACAGCAATAATACACAACCACAACATAAATTATGTCAAACCACCATATTTAATTTTTAGATAATAGTTATCTAACTGTTGAAAAGGCAGTCAGTCTAAGTTTCTTACTTGTGATTGGCATTGAGAGTAGTTATTATTTGTTTAGACGCTTTGTTGTACTATGGGCAAGTTGCTACGATCTCGATGTAAACAATAGCTGTTTTTAAAGTCGTGTGAATGATTGAGAAGATTCTGGATGCCTGGTTGCAACTGATAAAGTTATCTATAGTTTTAGGTTGAATTTCACCAATAAAAATGAACGCGAGCTGTACAATCATACTGCGTTTATGAGCTGACAATGACACTGACACTAACAGCTCTTGAACGCGGTTTAATCTGACAGCTCTTGAACGTGGCTTAGATGCGATCGCTTTTAGTTTAATTTGTGAAATTCGCCCTTAGTTATATAAAATTACTTAATTTATCTAAAGTATTTCAGGTTATTATGATAGTTTATCTACTGTAAGATATTGAAATCACCAGCACCTTCAGGGAGTGAAAGTACTCACGAATATAATAAAATTTTACTAGGAGACGATTCGTTTTCTAGTAATATATCTTTTTGGATATTCCAGAGTTCGTCTGTGACGAACTCTGGAATATCGAAAAATATATATTATGCTGTTTGATACCTATATATCAAAATGTATGGAACAGATACTTTATTTTTCACTATCTCGGACTTAGGGCTGATTTCAACTAACACAAATATATTTTATTCGTGGAATACTTACAGTGAAATCTGTCAGTTTTTGTATGGAAAAACTGTCAAGCATTTAAATTATTTCGCTTCTTTAATATGCGGCGTTGGTGAACCAGCACGTACTCTGTGTCTTAATATATCGTCGCGTTTATTTTGGTCGGCGCAACCGAATGCTTCCTCGCGCCGTCTGAAGGCACCTTCCGATTTTCCGATCAGATGACTGACAAATTATCGCGACGATCGCTTATACAAATTCGGACACGGCCATATAGTGTCTTGTCACATAGACCCCTTTGCAACCATGCCAAAGTCTAGAGGTCTCGCGAGGCCCCCTTGCAAGACAAAATGCTAGGTGCGTGTCGCGAGGCAAGCGCAGGCGTCGGCAACGCACGCCTTGCGAGGTGTCTAGACCAGACTCCACTCGACTACATACATACATCCACTCACGCCTTATTCCCATAGGGGTAGGCAGAAACTACAGAACGCTATCTACAACGTTCCTTACATACTCCATTTACTTCGTTTACGTTCATACATGACTCGATTCTACTAATGATTTCAATTACACCCAGTATACTTTATTAAGGAAAGAAAGAGAAGAGAGAGGCTTCCATTAAAAAGTAGAGTGGTGCATGGTAGAGTATACCTTTCCTATCCCTTCGTTATGTTCCATACTACGGAAAAAGTTCAAAAATATATAGAAAAGTAAGAATAATGTATAATATATGTACATTTGTTAAGATAATTTCTATGCTTGTAAATAATAGGTATAATTATTGTTTAATATTGGAATCAAATAAATGTATATGTTTAGTCTAAAAAATATATGTATATCAGTGGACAAAGAATTTTATTAACTAATCGTTTTCAAGTCAGACTCAGTCATTTAGGCTACCAGTCCATTTGAGTCGAGTGAGTCATTGGAAAAAAGAGAAAGAACTGTGTAGCGGCGGCGTGTCCCTGTCTACATAAAGCAGTCTACACACCAAACCCGCCGACCCGCCGACCCGCCGACATAGAGTCGTCGACACGCGCGAGTACAAGTCGCCGACATGATTCTTTTGAAATAAAGCCGCTGACATCAAGCCGCCGGGGCTGTGTCGACGGGTCGGCGGGTTTGGTGTGTAGACTGCTTAATGGACATGAATTTTGTGGAATGTGGATATAATGGATAGTAATTTTTCATTCACACATGCATTATCAGAGTTAATGGTGTGACTAATATATTGGTATTAGTTAAGAGATTAGTCATATTCTACTTATGGATTCACGTATTAGTAATCCGACGAACTCTCGTAGGCTAATATTTAATATTCACCTTATCTGTAATTCATTTCACTTGGCACGGATCGTATTCCCTCGACTGTTCGTGAAGTGAACGAATGCCGAATGGCAATAAACGAACTTATTCTACCGGTATATCCATCTCATTCGTATGTAGGCACAAGTACCTACATACGAATGAGACTGATATCTGCGGGCGAGAAAAGCAGTTATGATGGTAGCCATTTTTTTAATAATTTCAAACAGCAACACTTACACAACATAATACTTAATATTATGGTATAAAGCGCGCATCGGCTATGTTTGCTGAGGCGCACACTGATTGCTTTTATGCAATCATTCGTAAGCGAAGCGCTTCGCTGCTCAGACGCGTGCGTGGCACTGCAAATGGCATCCTGGAAGCGTTGTAAACATTTATTAATTGTAAATATAATATAGTACTTAATATAAATATGTATATTCATTAGTAACCACCTAGCAATTATGAATACCGAGATACAGTCTATTGAACACTAATATAATACGGCATTGATACGTATTATTAGGTCTTAGTTAAATATCACTGATACTCAAATATTAGGTAAGGTATTATAATATTACTAGACGAATATATTCATATTAGCTAATACTGATAAAATATCGGTATTAACCCATCTTTACTCAAGAGCCGAAGCACAGTTCCGGCGGATGTTACGTATCACCTGAATACAGAGAAAGAAGGACGGGAACGACAGAAATGCTAGCAACGGATATGGGGTATTGTCATATGTCACTCGCTAGTCGCTAAATATAGTAGTATTCTTTGCTGGCTTTTGTGTCACTTGCTTTATTCAGTATTACTCCTAGTGTGACCAGTACAAATAATTGCCCATAATATCTTGAGAAATGTTAATTTACGATATCTACCCCTTAAAAAAAAACATTTTATAATGGATTATTTTATTTCTAGTTTTTATCACATGAACTTTATTAACATGGTATCTCTCAAAGAAGTTTATGCCAAGAACTGATGAAATCACGGAAGTAAAGCGGGAGACTCAGTAATTATTTTATTTACTAGCACCTTCTCTTTATCAAAAAGCAAAGCTTTTTCATTACAATAATTGATTTATTTCATAGCTAACGAAACGACTAATTGCAATAAAATTCTATCACAAACAAACATACTAACAATCAATTAGATTTCTTTTCTTTTAATTGGACCAGTAAAAATGTACATTAAATTGTTCATTTCATGCCACACCATTTCGCTGCATGTAGTCAAAATGTTTCGCCAAATACTGTTACTTCTCTCCGTTATTTATATAACTAATGGTGAAATTATTAAAAAAGCCGAATTAGATTTCCCTGAGAAGAATCGTATGATGGGAATAGACGCTGTCCATGATAAATCTAAGAAAATTGATAAGGATACGATAATAACGCGTAACTTGAAATTGGAGAAGCGAAATCGCGGACAAAAGCGTAAGCCTATTTGAATTTGTTTTGAGAATGTATCATTATCAATCATCATCATAATCATTTGGGCGTCCAATTCTGTACCTGCCTATATAGGCAGGGCCGGATTTAGAGGTCTGGAGGCGTTGGGGCAACAACGGAGTGGAGCCCCCCCCGCCCCTCCCAAATTATTTTCCAAATAAAATTAACTATTTTTTTTTCACTCGAGTTTTTCAATAAATCATAATTAATTGTGAAACAAAGTAGATTATTTTTCAGCATTTAACAAACATATAGAAATATAATTGAAAACGAGAAGTATCTGAAATCAAAAAACATTTGGAATCGTTTTTTTTTCAAATTTAAGAACAAGATAATCATGTTTGTACAAAGTACTATAGGTAAAGGTAAAACAGCGAAAAAAAATATCAAAGGAAAAGTTGTTTACTAGCGTTTACTCGGAATTCGGAATTTGAATGTCTTTTTTCCGAAGTCTCTATTTTGGAGGCCCCTCTTTTGTGGAGGCCCCGGGGCTTATTGCCCCGGATGCCCTCCCCTAAATCCGGCCCTGTATATAGGCCCCCTGCCAAGCGTCGCCACACCACATAGACCGGTCCAACGAATATATAAAAATACAACATACCCAAGTGGGATTTGAAGCAATAAATTAATGAAGGCCTATTGATATTTGGATATTATGACATTAGCTTTTTTTTTGTTTTTTTTCCTTGGGGTATCCTTCATAAGGCACCCCACCTCCGGGGAGGGAGGTCGGGGAGTGTGGGATTTTTGCAGAGGGGAATGCGCCAGCACGGACACAGCTATTAAATAACCGCCTCAGGCGGTCACCCAGAGCAGCCAGAGTTAGAACCCACGCCCGGCCAGGGATACCATCTGGACCTGGCGCGGTGTTGCGAGCTCCCAATCGCTTCACGGCTCCGTTGAGCTCCCCTTCCGTGACCCCTAACTCGTCAGACCAGTCTGACGGGGCAATGATGGGGGCGACGAGGGACTGTCCCAGACTACTGGAAACGGTGTGTTCACGACTCTCTGCAGTAGACCCGGATCCATGGTCTCCGTGATGGGGGGACCCATGGGCGTAATTTGCCCATGACCATACTATAAGGTTTCCCCCACGGATCCCTGTCCAACCCCTTGAGAAGGTCGCTCTAGAACCGAGACCTGGCATCGCGATGGCGTGTTGAAGTGCTATAGTCGCTACTCGGTAAGCACTATAAACTCTGGCTATCTCCTCCTCCGTAGCTCTCTGCTGCCTTCTGCATCGGGTGCGCAGAAACTGGCGCCTGGTTCCAAAACAGCCAGTGCACAACTGCGCGATGTCTTCCGGCCACCAGTAAACCGCACCAGGACGTTGGGTGCACCTGACCCGGGGCATGACAGCATCGCAAATTGACGTTATTGTGTCCTGGAACAAGGTCGCCTCCTCTTCTGGATCGAGCCAGATCCCCTGGGATTCACCATCATCTGGCCACGCCGCGACGTTGGCAGCTGCGACGAGCAAATCTCGATTGAGCTGTTTGAGGGCCCAACGACGCGCCAGTGGACTTGAGCCTGGATGGCTCGGGCTGCCGGAAGTCGGAGTGCCACATCAGAAACGATGTGGCGATGGTCAGAAAGAGTGATCATCTCCTCCGCTATTCTCCATTCCGACACCATGCAGGCTACAGAAGGAGTCGCCCATGAGAGATCTATAATTGACTCCCCCTGCCATCGAGCGCATGTGGCAACGGACCCTCGATTCAATAGTTGAAGGTCAAGCGAAGCCGCCCAGTCCTGCACTACGTGTCCTCTCGGCCTATCCCGGGTATTACCCCATGCTCTGGAGTGAGCATTGAAGTCACTCAAGACAAGCACTGGACGGGGTGAGCATTTGCATTGAATGGAGTTCGCAACACCATCCAGGTATCCCTCAAATTGGGCGAGGGAAATGTTGGGAGACACGTAGCAATTCACTGCAGTCAGATGTCCCCATTCGATTGTGACATATTGCTGCTCCTTATCGAGCAGGGAGCAGTGAGACCCAATGCCTCCACCAGCCCAGTAAACGGCAATAAAGTCCAAGGTGTCCCGGAACCAGCAAGGATGGATTTGGAGAGCGTAGGGCTCTGCTACCACCGCCAAGGCAACCGACCACTCCGCAATAATCTGCAAAAAAAGATCTGTGGTTCAGGTTGCACTAGAGGACTTTTAGGGCTGGGACGATGAGGTATCCGTCTCCTGCAGTGGGCCCGCACCCAGTGGGGCCGGCGCCGATCTCTGCAATGTGGCCTGGGCAAGCGCGGCCGTCTGCTTGCGCGGAGCGCATTTCTTGCCTCCCAGACTGTGGTCAGCTGGACGGCCTTGGTACGCACACAGCGGACACCGCACAGTTGGCGACGTGCACTCTTGCGTTGCGCAACCTGCGCAAGAGTAGCACTGAGTGCTAAGGTCAACCACACTAGTAAATTGGCGGTGGACGTGCCCAGGCTCGAGGCAACGTAAGCACATCATACGACGTGCCTCCAACACCTCGACCCTTACCGACGTTCATTCTATCCACATGCGTTTGTTGGACGCCAGCTTCTTTACCGCCGCCAGTGGACCACGAACCCAGACGTTCCCCAGAGATGTAGGCGGGCGTCAGATTTCAGCCACGTTTACGTCCGCGGAAGAACAACCACCCGCTTTGGCAATAGCTATCGCCACATCTGCTGGCGTGACAGCGTCGTCGAGTTCCATGATCCTCGCCTCAGTCATTACCATCGGACGTGCATTATGCGTTAATTCTCAGTCGCCCCCGCGGGGATTGCCACCGGAAGCGGAAGGGAATGAACGGCAATATGCACGTCATACTCGGCAAGCATACGGCTTGCGAGGCTGTCAGCCTTGGTGGAACAGTCTGCACCAAGGATGAAAAGAACCATTCCGCCATCCGCAACCAAATCTGCTGCCTCGCTACCGACAGACCTTCTGTGAGAGTGGCGGATGATCCTTCCCTTACCGTGATGGTAATCGCTGCCGTAGCGGGAACACGACGGGTAGACGACGCGGATAGAGCGGCTACAATGGGGCACCAGCTGTGGCATTAGGGAGTCTTTGCCTACTTTGCCACAGTCGACCAAGCCTGCGCCTCAATCGTTTCATTATGACATTACCTACATTTTATACATTGTACCCCTCACCTCCTTTTCACAATTTTTTGTATGTCAATTTGACGACAAGTAGATATGGTAACGTCTGTTAGTTCAAACCCCCTACACTATTTTAGCTCTAGTAGTGCCCAACGTCTTACTTAAATAAAATATGACTTGCTTTGATACTTCTTTCTTTTCTTTAAGCGATTTCTAACAAAATCGAGGAAGATCAAGAACCAGACTGGTCTTACAAGCCTTTCCCAAAGGAAGTTGCTGATCATGTTGATCAGTTCAAAAAGAACATGACGGAGTGTCTCAAGGAGGTACAATCTAACGACAAAAGACCGGTGAAGCGTCTGTCTCCAAAAATGGAATCACCGGTCCATGGAGAATGTCTTATTGCGTGCGTCTTGAAACGCAACGGTGTCATTATACACGGAAAAGTTAACAAAGGTAACAGATTCGAAATTCTAAGTAGGTACTAGCCGGCTGTAAGTATTGCATATAACATATACTGAGAAATACGTGCACTGACTGGACAGGTCCACTCATTCGAATAAATATTCTTTTTACAGAAATAATTATCATTATCATAAATATCATTTTGAAAGTTCGGCTTCGTATACTGGTCTCTTTCTATATCTCGATGTGTCATATTTTCACCCGCGTACAGGCCCCACTTGCGTGTTCATGGGTTATCCTAAATAACTCGGGAGTTAACGGCTGACTCAGGGGTAATCAAATAATTCATCTTGCGCCATCATGTGTTGAGGTTAAACTTTTACATATTTAACCTACCGATGTCACTAAACTCTGGGTTAGTGCAGTCAAAATAAATTGACGTTATGAGGTACCGCGGATAACTTATTTTGTATTTTAAATTGGTACACTTTCCATGACCTTAGATAAAAAAAAATAAGTACAAATTATACTAAATCTAAATCTCCATGAAAACCACATGACCACGAATACGATGCAAATGAAATGTCATGTTATAAAATTCAAAGACAAGAAAGTAAGAAGTATCGTAATGTAGTTTTGAACTAAGGAGATGGAGTATTCAATTTTCGTTCATTAATTTTGGTCGGATTACTTAGCAGGGCACAGACATTGCAATTCTATTTTATGTTTCGTCGCTTACATTGCCATGTTCCCAACTCAAAATCACAAAGGTCTGGTGAACTAAGGTGGAACTTTTTAGTGGCGCAAGAGTTAAAATGTTATTTACTTACCTAACTCCGAGTTTACAAACTATAAATTTATTCATTTAACTCGACTAAACATGCAAGCGGGCCAATAAAATGTTTGTGTCTTTTTTTATTATCCTAATTGTTTATTTTTATTGTTATAGATAACTTATTATCCCTTGTAAGTAAGTTTTACGCCAAAGATACTAAGCTCATGAAGAAATTGGAAAAGAATTTGGATCGTTGTATTGAAATAAGCGTACACCATCAAGACGAGTGTGTGTTGGCGTCAAAACTCAACGATTGCACTAATGATCTCATGGCCAGTAATAAGCACAAAATAATGGTCAATTATTAATAAATGTGTGCCTATATAACACGATGGTAAAACACTTTGTTCTTATTAATTTAAAACTCAGTTTATAATAAAAAATAAAGATCTACAATAGCGGAGATATCATTTCAGTGGAGCTTTTATTTTATGGAACTTACATTTTACGAGGGAAAGCCCTTTTTACTAGCAGCACCTTAGTGTCAGACTATTAGTGAAGTCAGCACACGTTCTTCACCATGGCCATGAATTTGAAGGGCCGACCTAAGATGACTTAAGTAGGTAGTCGAAAGCCTAGTATTTGCCAAACATGAATAAATATAATAATACTGAAAAAAAAAGGCGACTGAATAACTTTGATAGGGTGGCGTTTTTGGTAAATTATTTTTCAACACATTTACTCAAAAAATGAATTTACGAAGCCTGTATACATTGTTTGAAAATAAAAAATTACGTACCATACAACGGAATGTGCGGTAAAGTAGGTACTCTCACCTAAGTACCTGTTTTACCACACTCCATTGTATAACGCCGTGCGTATCGTTTACGTTTTTATTTTAATTTCCATTTATAATATATAAGAATTCCACCAAGGAATTTTACATTACGAGGATAAATAAGCTGAATGATCGAACCACCTTGGACGCGCTTTTGCTCAATACATATTTTGTCTCACTTTAATACTAAAGAGTAAATGAGAGGAATGATTTAGGTAGGTCTAATTTTCACCACGCGCACGTGGCGCCATTAGCAAAATTCGTGCCATTTTCATATTATAAACGTCAAAGATTGTTGCGACTTTCCGACTGATAGTGTAACATATAATTATATCATTGGACATTGGGTAGTATATACATAATAATAATATGAGTTCAAGCGAGAAGTCCGATTAATTTTCTATTGTTTTCTCGCAAATGTGTTGAAAAACGTTGTATGACACACGTGCGGAAATTGGTATTAAATTTTACAAACTCGTGACTATGGTAATACTCGTTTGTAAAAACCAACTTACTGCACTAGTATCATAAATAACTATTACCTCTGACAGCAGCAACCTAACGGCAACCTTATTTTAACCAGAACAAAGATCACTGTGATTTTGACAGTGATGCAAAATCAGAAGTAAAATAGCTGTGAAAGGACTGAATAATAATAACAATAATCTTCTATTTTAGACTAGCGTTAAGGTGCTTTTATACGGGCGCGGGCGAGGCGAGGCGGGGATGGGATGAGCGAGAAATGAAATTTGTAGAGCAAATTTTCTATCCACGCCCTACCCATCTTTGGTGTAAAATAGATGCGCGAGGCGAGAATTGAAATATTTGTTAGTACAATAACTGAACTTAATTGCTGTAAGAATAGAGTATTTATTTACTTTGTAAAACGGTTATACAAATCTCACACTGGCCATCGAGGACCGTTTCTCTCCGTCAAGCGCTGACTTGCGATGTCTCGCTCTGGCACGCACCCCGGCTCGCTCCGACCATAGTGAGACATCGCTGCATGCTATACTCCAGCTCCAGGGGGTCTACTCTCTGCCGGGGTCGCGGATTGTTCGAAAGAGTTACCGTGGTCCTGGCGCACAGGCAACTGAAGGAACACGGGTGGGTTTTAGTCAGTAAGAGTCTGACACGCCCTTCCGCTCCGCCCAGAGCGGGAGAGGTCATTTGAAGATTTCCCACCCAAAAAAAAAAGGGGTCTACTCTCTTTCTCTGAAACGAAACTTCGCAAACGAACGAAATTTAAACGATGTTTCGTTATTGACCCTAATCTATTTTGTTTTCGGACACGCAGACGAAGTTCGGATCCATAGACAATTTTCGTGAACTATTGGAATGAGTAATAATGTGTGGGTCTTTGATGTCTTATAAAGTAAATTACGGTTATTACTTTAACTTAAAAGTTGTAAACTATGTTGCTTTATTTTTTAAATTTTACATTTAACACTGTTTTATTAAATATTTCTTGTAATATTCATGCAGAAAATATAAATATGAGGATCAAAATTCTATTTTCGGCAAAATTCACCGAGACCTCTGTAAAACACTCTTTCACGGTCATTGTTAACCGACTAAATTCAAGAGTACTATTTCATACCAACGATGGGTAGTAACATAAAGATCCCTGGGCATTGGACTTAAGACCACGTAAAAGCCTCAGCACCATGTCCTCCTGGACTGGCTCAAGCTGGAAATGACCGTTACCGAATCCGTGGTGCTCAAAGTAAGTTAAATAAGACAACCAAAATTATCTGTATATTCACACGCAATCTAATCCATGTCGACACCTTTGATTATATAATGTCTAGATGGAGCGTCGCCCTACAATCAAAACAATGAAAACGAGCCAACAATTTCAAGCATGTGTGCGTGCAGGCGGTGTTTTACACTGTGCGTCTTTGTCTCTGTGTGCGTGAATAATGATACCAGCACCTACACTTCTCCAATAAATCACATACTAAAAAAATAGACCAATTAATAAGATAAGTTTTAGGTGTATGTATGTAGTATTATTCCGTTTTAGTAGTGCCTGTTTAAAGTAGTTACTTTCTTAAATAAATAAAAAGCGCTATTTAATTTTATGAGAGTTTTGTGTGAATGTTGTATTAAATCAGCTAAGTTAATTAAATTAGAATTACAATATTTAACTTTTTAGGCAGTTTGTATTTGGAAATTTGAAATGAAAGATCACAGATATCAGGAATTATTTTTTAATTACAAATAAACACGTTTAACATAGACATGGGTTATAATAATGCCTGTAAGAAAAAAAAATTAAACAAACAATTATTAAAAGAAAACACGAAAATCATGAATTAAATTACTCTTGGCACCTTTGAAATCGGTTTATTGGACCCAATGCAAAGATAATCATTAAAATGGGCTCATAAACAAAAAAGTTATACGCGAACATTATATAAAGAATTACAGACGAATTGAAAAACTCCACCTTTTTTAAATCGATTAATAAAAGTACACCAACTAAATAATATAAATGTAACCATAAACCAACTAATATACCCACAAAAAAACACGTTAAGTTGGGAGAATGAAAAAAAGAAACTAGCAACACTGATAAAATATGGCGTAATTTGGTAATCCTAAAAACAAAAATAAATGTATGGTTTTTTGGTTACTAACCGATGACAGGTGGTGTTTGGTATTTTTTACCCTTCCTTTATAATTCCGGCACAGTTTAATAGCACATACCGTCATTTTATCGCTGTTATTTGATTAATACTTAGCGCGCGTTATATGTAGTGACACCAAAGCGGCACGATCGGCACTAATCGGCGGGTAAGAACTTATAGGCCAACAGTTGGCTGATATTTTTTGACACGTTTGCGCACATTTGATGCTCTATCTAGACATTATATAATCAAAGGATATTTACTTAAAAAGTTTTTCAATCCAAAACAAAACTTGTGGATACCCAAAATGCAGACTGCGATACAGTACAACTTGAAACTTTCTGGCGGAATGTGTATCCCGATTGCGAAGTGTGTAATAAAGCACTCGAAAACATGATTTATTAACACAATACTTGAGAAACAAAAATCATGTGTTGACGACATTATATAATCAAAAGTCAACACATGATTTTTTGTTTGAATTCTAAAAAGTTTTCTGAAGTAAATATCATAAATGTACTATTTATTTGTTTTCTATTAATTAAAAATATCGCCACTTCTTATTATCCATTTACATCTTTTATATTATGGATATCACTGTATTTTTAAACAATTTTTATGAGCATGTAAAAGATTTTCATAAATATGTTGAGAAGGCACAGTCATTACATTAATCTCCTTAAATTTCTCTCTGAGAGATTGTCTCGGACTTAATTTATAAATTGATCGAACAGCTCTTTTCTGCCAAATAAAAATAGTCTGAATGTCGGCGGCATTTCCCAATAACAGAATACCGTACGACATAACACTATGAAAATAGCTAAAGTACACAAAACGGGCTGTCTCTGTGTCGGTTAAATTACGAATTTTTCTAACAGCGTATGCTGCGGAGCTTAAAAAAGTCTAAAAGTTCAAGTTCAAAAGTCCAATAATTACCGTTACAAATGCTAATATTATGACCTAACGATGCCAATAAATAATGTTTATACATTTTCGTTGTTTCATGAATTATAAATAGCTTAAGTGAACTATTAGAAATAGACAAAAAAAGGAATACTCAGGATTGAGCAGGACAGAACACGCACTGGTATTGTTGAAACCCGGTCAGCGCGAGTGCATACTCCAACTGAATGAAACAAAATTTAAATCTTGTATAAAACGCACACTATGCAGCCAAGCATATTATAAGTTGGGGGATTACGTCGCTGACAAAGATGCTTGGCTCAACGCTGGTCCTGCTCCACAGGGGCGCATAAATTAATTGATTATCATTCGAAAATATTGTTGGAGCTGCTGAAGATTGTAAAAACAACAACATCTTTGCATTGTATAAATTCAATCTCTTAACAATGTATAATTGCATAGCACATGTGTGAGCACTATGTACCTACTATAAAGCCCCCATTTACTAGGCTCGTCTTTCATTGACTTGAATGTGCCCTGGCGGCTGAGAGTATGTCATGCTCACACAAATGTGTCGCTGGTGGTGGCGTGTGTGTTGGATCATTAAGTTCCCTTCAAAATGGTTGAGCTGAATGGTGCTGATCCATACCTCATGTTCGTGAACGGGCGCCGTCAGTAGGGACTGGTCAACTCTTGGCTTGGCTTATTTTAATTTAAATTTTTGAATTGATTTTTTATCTTTTTTATTACGGATACTTTAAACGTGCACGTCTTTCTACATCGTTCTCACATTTTAAATTTGAATATGAATGATGTAAACAATTTGTTTTTTGTAACTATTTATGTTGATTTAAAAGAGTGTCCATGGAGTTTCTTGCCCGTTCTTCTCCATAGGTACCTACTACGCTTTGGAATGGGCAACTAGCTTCATTTTTCTGATTGACTGACCCTTTGACAATTCAAAAGTGCCTGTAATTGGTTTATTTGAAATAAATGCTTTGAGTTTGAGTTTGAGAGTTTGCAGGTAGCGATCTTTATCGATACTCGCGCCTGTACGCGAGCGGGACATATTCACATAAGTAGGATTCATATAAAAGAGAAAAATGCATTCCGACTGGCAACGTGTAGATCATTTGTAACGGTAATTATTGGACTTTACGAACCGCTGTAACTTTTTTATTTGATTCATTAGAGTAATGCTGCCATAGAATAAAATGTTAAACTTATTCGGATTTTCATGTTTCATCTACGACACTGGGCCCACGATCCATATAAAGTTGGCCATTGTTCTTTAATTCGTATGTTTGCTATTCAATGCTAGATGGTGTTACTGACGCTCGAGATCAAAGTTTGTATGAAAATGTTCCCAGTAGCCGCTCTAATTTTGCTATATTATGCTAGATGGCATCACTGAGACGTGGGATCACAGTTTTTCTATGACATTTCTTCACATAGCCTCTCTATTGTATCTATCTTAAATCTCTTTGAGATCAGCACAGAATACTTGCTCGCGTTCATATTTTTATACAACACAATATCGGTGCGTTTCACAAACAAGTACACAGTCCAGATTTTCGTGCAGGGGTCGTTCCGATAGCTTGTTCCCAACGAGTCACACCTCAACGGGTAACAGTGTGACTCGTTGGGAATGTTTTGGATAATAATTCCCAACGAGTCACAGTTACTGTTACACTGTTACTATATCATCTATCGCCACGAAATATTTTCGTTCTCAGATAAACAAAAATTGTTCCCAGGTATTTGGTACAACTTGGGGCACCCCGACTCGGACAGGTTAGGTTAGAAGGGGACGGCGGGGTCTGAAAGACCCCGCCGTCCCCTTCGTGGTTATTTTTTTTTAAACCGCCCAGAAGTAGGAGTCCCGCGAAGCGGGACTCCGTCGGCTACGCCTCATTATTGTTGAAATACTTATTAGGACACACCTATTATAATACATACAAAAACATTTATTTGGTACTAGACCTTATATCTCAGGATTTTAGGTGATTTATTGTGGAACTGATTTTGCATTGTTTGGTGACTACATTTTGGTGACAGATCTACTATTTTGAGGACAAACCCTATTATTTAAGAAACACAAAACTAATTAAATTGGTGATAGCTTAAATGATACCCTAAATCAAGGTGGGATCATCCCAACGAGTAACAGTGTAACAGTAACTGTGACTCGTTGGGAATTATTATCCAAAACATTCCCAACGAGTCACACTGTTACCCGTTGAGGTGTGACTCGTTGGGAACAAGCGGTTCCGATAAAGCGAAGTTGTCGGTTCCCGGTATCCAATACCTTTCCAAGTCAATGGATAGAAGCAGAATCCTAAATGTCCATATAAGCAAAGTCGTCAAGAATAATCCAGAAATTAATCGAACCGCATCCATACATTCTATTCGGAATAAAAAAATTACAACATAATATTTTGACAATTACGAGAGTTGCGTTCCTTTTTTTTCCATTTATACATAAAACAGTTTCAAAAATTTATGTTGCGTTATTAGATGATTTTATCCATTTAAACATATGTTGTATGTTAGCACAATAAATTTAAAAGGTGTTTCAACTCTTTAAATATAGGTATTTATTTGTAAAAAAAAAAGTTGTTTAATTTAAGAAAATTGATTAAAATGGAACATATTGTGTTTAAACCCCATGGTTTAAACACAATATGTTCCATTTTAATCAATTTTCTTAAATTAAACAACTTTTTTTTTTACAAATAAATACCTATATTTAAAGAGTTGAAACACCTTTTAAATTTATTGTGCTAACATAATTTATGTCCATGACATAAATTATACAAACTGGACTGAGCTCTCGTACCAAAAAAACGAGCAGAGAGAGATAATGCATACCGAGGCTTTCATCTCTTTCTAATAGGGTGACCAAACATTTTTTTAACAGACAGGAAAGTTCGTTTTGAAAGAGATAATTTGTGTCCGGTTGATACTAAGTGATTTCAAATTATTGTTTTGTAGCGGTATCTACACCGCCACATGTGAGCTACACCTCACACTGACGTCACGCAAATCCTGCATAGCGCAAGCAGAGTTTACCGCGTGACTAGCATTTAGACAACGTCCCGACATCAACCGTCGGGCAGTTGCCCACCAGACACAACACCCGTCTGGTCGGAGGATCCTCCCTTTTCTATGGAGGTATGAGTGAGCTTTACACCCTGTTCCTCATACCTCTATAGTTTCTAACTTACATAACTTCATTGTAAGTAACTTCATTTCAATATTTTTTTTGTAATAAATTATTAATTCATTAGTTGATGTTCAAATAGTGAATGTATAATTTATGAAAAAAATGAAAATTAAACCTTTAAAAACTATACATATCGGAAAAGACTTTTTCTCGAAAGCTGATTATTTGAAACTGACATTGTTGTATACTATACACTACTAATTTTTTAATAGTACAAATACTTAAATGACTTATTGGAGAAGGTCTTGTTATTATATTTGTAAAGTCTCAATAAATAATATTCTTAAACAGCAAAGTTATTAGCGTTTATTTATATCCCAAAATCTCAGTCAATTTATGGAGATATTGTACATGTCATTCATAATAGTATTCATTATTCATATTGTCTCGCTCTCGCGTTCGCGTATCTCGCTCAAACTTGCCCCGCCTCCAACAGCTGTTATTGTAATTGTAGGTAATTTAAACGCATCTTAGGCTCTACGATTGAAAACTAAGAAAATGTAAAATAAAAGGTTCACGATAAATAGGCGCAAAATAGGCGCAAAAGGGGGCGTGGCTTGAGCTTAGATGGGAGTTTGCCGGAACTTATGAATTGCGAACTTGCGACCGAAATGGAAAAATACTATGCGTAGTATTTTCTAGTAGCAATTGTTATGAATGATTAATTCTATTATGAGTTTACCAATTATGTTGAATTTTCCTAAACAATTTTGGGATTTCGTTTTTTTGACTTTTGAATACAGAAATATGATCAGTAAAGGGATAGAGCCGAGAAGGGTACGGATAGAGCCCCATTTTTTTTTGTACTAATTATAAATTAGTCGTGTATATATAGTCCTCCTTAGCGATTTCGATAAAGGCGACCCTTTGAAATTATTATTTCCTAGCGTGTGCCTGTTGTATACTATGTCGTTGTTGAATCATGCATGTACCCATGTTTTTAAAAAGAGGTTATAAATGATAAATGATAAATGATTTTATTTCTGTAAATAGGTTTGTACAAACACTTTTACACGTCAATGATATTTTAAAACTAGATGAGGTCGGCGTTTCCTATCTGACTACTCTGAGAAGAAAGGCCGAAACAAACTCAGAGGTCACAGTCTCTTTTAAAGTCCAGACATAATCTTGGTCAGATCATGTGAAGACCATGTAGATTTGTCTGAAATGGTATTTTGAAGAAAAACCACACAGATTGAGTGGACCTGTCCAGTCAGTGCACGCATTTGTCAGTAATCATGCAGCTCAACTCAAAACTTAAGGAGCTCAACGATTCAACGAACAATACCAAAGAAAGGACATTTGGGTAGGCCACAAAAATTACTCAAACTGCCAGACTAAGATAAAACTACCTGAAAGGAAAAAAAAAGCAACAATGACCCACATAGTCTTCACATTCACAATATTAAAATGAATATCATGTATTTAATCTAGCCTGCATGCTACTCACATTCACAGACAGGTTTCTCTTTAAATGTCATCAAAAAATCTTAATATGTTATGTCATGTAATTCAATAAAAATGACATTATTAATTCCAAAACACATAATCACAGTATAAAATGGATTGTTGCTTGGGGGTACATTGAAGTAGCTTAATTAATCCCAAGCCTTTTTGTCATCCAAGTAATCTTTAACTTTATAGAAACCTTTTTGACAGAGTTTCTGTTTAATAAATGATTTAAATTTATTGAGGCTCAGTTCTTTAACAAGACTTGGGAGTTTGTTGTAAAAACGTATACTTTGGCACTTAAATGAATTACTAATTTTTTTGAGCCTAGTCGAGGGCACAATAAGTAAATCTTTGTATCTAGTATTTATGTTATGAATGTCGCTGTGTTTAGAATATAGATTAATATTCTTTTTTACATAAATAAGGTTTCCATATACATATTGAGATGCGACAGTCATTATGTTTATTTCCTTAAATTTATCCCTCAGTGAATGCCTACAACTAAGGTTATAAATTGCTCGAATGGCTCGTTTCTGCAGCACAAAAATAGCCTGAATGTCGGCTGCATTTCCCCACAGCAAAATGCCGTACGACATTACACTATGGAAATAACTAAAATATACTAATCGGGCTGTTTCGACATCAGTCAAATGACGGATTTTATAGACCACGTAGGCTGCAGAGCTTAGCCGCTTCGACAATTTGGTTATATGTGGGCCCACTGTAGCTTCGAGTCCAAAGTAACACCTAAGAACACAGTGGTGTCCACAAGATCCAATTCCGTCCCATTTACTAGTACATTGGTTTTCACCTGTTTAACGTTAGGTGTCAGAAATCTAATACATTTAGTCTTTTTCTCGTTTAAAAGTAAATTATTAACACTAAACCAATGCACTATTTTAGTGATAGCATTATTTACATCGTCAGTAACTATGATATGATACCTAGACTACAATATTGTTGAGGAGACACATGTCTTGTGTTAAATCATCAAATATGATCACGTATACGTGGTTTATGATGAAGTTGGCAAGCTATTTAAATCAAGTAAAGGGAAATAAAACTAAGTGTGTGACAAACATTTTTTCAAATTCAAACTCGAAGTATTTATTTCAAATAAGTAAACCAATTACCAATAAATCAATATAAAAATCTGCCGGCTTGAAATGAAGGTTGCACACAACAGAATTTTTGGTAATTGTTTGTGATTCGGGAATTACATCCAACCATTTTTGCTTCATTTCTCCTTATGATGGAAAACTGTAACCAACATAAAAATAATGCTATTTCAATCATGCGATACATAGGTGCAAATTGTGTTTATTATACGCATTTTAATAATAGTTTTAATCAGAAATACACTAAACCGTTGGTTTCTTCCGTCTACGAAACTTCTAGAGCATGGTCATACTACATATTGTTATTGAGCAAAATCTTTGTAATTCCTTACCAATGAATGAAATGTTATGATATGTGAAATGAAATGAAAAATATATATATGAAATGTTGTGATACAACACTTTTCCACCATTTCCACCATAAAAATTACAAAAGAACCGTAGCTAAAAGTTTAAATGCGATGCGTCTTCACAAATTATCAGAAAAAGTCATTCGTATGTCAGATTATAGTTACAAGAGTAATTTTATGATAACTACCAAACAATTATTATTTTGATTATTTTATTTAAATTAAATTATTTACTACTATGTACAGATTGTAAACCTCTAAATAAAATTATTTAAAACTAATCTATAAGCTAAAAATATTTATAACTACGTTACTTATTTTACTTGCAGTTGGTGAAATATTTTCTACCATCTATAACATTTTTATTTTCTAACACTTGAGAAAAAGCCACAAACAGCCTCTGCTCTGACTATCTCTCTCGGCTCATTTTGCCTCGGCTAAGATAGCATAACAAAAGTAAACCTAAAATGTATGTAGCAGTTGTGGTTCATTTTTGTATGATACGATTTTTGGAGAGGTCAGTCCAGTTTGTTTATAGGTCCATGGTTTAAACCTATTTATACATAGTATCTATAAGTAGTCTGTGGTTTAGACGAAACCCATGAACATTTTGAGAACAGCGCCATCTACCAATAAGAAAATTCGTCTTTGATATTACTCTACTAGTAAATTAAAAATCTATAGAATTGAGTAGTGTATCTCAAAAAGCAGAAGCCTACTAAAACTGGTCGGATATGATTCCCATACTTTTGTTTTAAGCTACAGCACCGTGGTCGGTAGCGCCGAGCGCGCGCTCGACCACAGAATATAATTATATATTATTATATACCCTGACGTTCTCAACGACCAAGGGCGTCCGAAGGGCCACAGATTACTAGGCAGTAGGCAAACGAAATTTTGCTGGAAAAGTGGAAACAACTGTCTACAGGGTCGGTGCGGACCAAGGTCGGTTGGTCGGAGCGGCGTGTCGGTGACCGTGTAGCAGAGATTTAAATGTCAGTTTATCGTTGATATTTCAATCAGTCACAGACGTAGATACTTATTTTAGTTTCGGTTCTGTTTTACAGCAATCGGTAGTTATTTTGGTGATATTTGTAATTGGTATCTGGAAGATGAAACGCAGATTGGAAAGAGCGATAGAGCAGAGTGGGAGCAAGATCTATTACTTTTGTCGGGGATTTCCATGGCTAAAGGCTCCTTCAACCAGGCGCAACACCACCCGTCAGGATATATATTGGTTTATATGTTCTGTGCGCAACACGCAACGCTACACAAAGGCACCGCCTGTCGCGCGAAGAGCGGTGCCTTTGGGTCGCGTGCGATTCGCGTCGCGTGTCGCGCCTGTTTGTAGGAGCCTTAAAGATAATCTGGACGTGGCCTTTTGAAAAGCCTGCAACTGCAAATTAACACGCAAATGAAGAATATGAGGCTAATTCCAATGTTTAATTTATATTGAGCTAATTGATATTAAAATAGATATTATGTAAAACAAAGGTGCTACATACCTACTACTACTACTATTACAACGTTAGCGTAAAAAATGAAAAAAAAATTGCCAACTTGGCTAACCAAGTTGGCAATTTTTTTGCTTTTTTTACTCGAGTCTGGCAAGATTTGGCGGTTTCAAACCAAATTATGGTAGAAATCAGAATCAGTAATTTTAAGATGGTCACACTGGCTTCGATCGATCCCGGTCGCGGGCACAGAACACATTTACTCAGGAGGTCGCGGGTCGCCCATTTTACAGAAAAGTCAACGTTCTGTATAATGTTTAATATATTGTTTATTTATTCATCGAGTCGTTACGTTAGAGTGATTTGTGCCTTACTCATGCGGCAGCAACTTCAGTGATTGCGTATAATATTCTGGAAGTTCAGTCCGTAGTCCGAAAGAAATACTTGTACTATTTTAGTCATGTCAGCCATAGAAAACATGAGTTGACAATTCGAGATTTCGTGTCGTGCATTGTGCTCAGTGGAGAGAGTCGTGCTTTGATTAGAAAAAATAAACAAAAGAATAGAATATCGTTACAAGTGGTCATTCAGTACCTAAATAAATATGTTGTTGCTATTTCAATTTTATTTTAGAGCAATCGAACAGGGTATGGGATTTCATATTCAGTTTTTTTTAATCAATTTGTTGCTTATCGTTCTAGCCCGTGTTTGGAAACTCAGCCCAGAGGTTCCGATCGCTATTCCTAATATTTTTGAAGAGAGAGGGTAGTTAGTTCCTATTTAATTTATTTTTAATTTATAAGTTACTGGTAACTGAATAATAACTATCTAAAACTAAGACTGATGGAACCAAAGATATTGTATTCCCAACAAATTTTGTTTTATGTGTTTGTATTCATTCCAAACTGTTGGGTTGTTTTGTTTGTTGGCATCTTTTGCATTTTTTTTGCAAAACCGGTAGGTTTATGTGGGCAGTCAGTATCCTTGCATAAAAACTTTTGAACTAGAAAATACCACTTAGTCGACCCACTGACCGCTCTTTATTTTTCCTGACTTCCAAACATGGGCTCTTATTTTGACTTTTCCTACATCAGTAATGGTTTTCTATTGGTATCAATCACGGATGAATGGTTGTCATGAGGAGTTTTCTGTTATTTTACTTTCAAGTTGAATATCGAAAAGTTAACTGTTGAAATGTTCAACATGTTCCTCAGGAGTCTTGGCAAATTATTTGTGTAAATGGTTTTCTATTGGTCTCACTCAAAGGTCTTGTTAATGGTAACAGATGGGTTGTCATGAAGAGTTTTCTGTTATTTTGGGACACTTTCAAGTTCAATATCAAAAAGTTTCCTGTTGAAATGTTCAAAATGTTTCTCAGGGGTCTTGGCAAATTGTGGGTGTAGATTGCTTATATTGCTTATAAAAATATTCGTTTTTTTTTACTTTCTACTAAATATAATAACCTATGTTTTATTCCTCTATATTTAGCACAATTAATCATATTTTAGTTCTTCACAAAAGGGAATGTTTCTGATGAATTATTCTTTTGTGGTTAAATGATAACAACCGCACAAGTCCATCAAAGGCTAAGCTACGCTTGCTGCAGTCAGTCCGCGGATGGGTGAGCATCCATTTCATATGAAGACCGTGTCTTGGAAAGCATGTTAAGCCGTTGGTCCAGGCTTTCACACTCATAAGCAATAAGGCCGCCCAATCTATATTTTGTAGTGTTGTTTTTTTTTTTGTTATGTAGGTATTTTGTGGTGTACAATAAAGAATATATAAATAAATAAATAATGGGTCGTCAGAAGCCCAAAGGTCTGACAAACAGTCTTACCAAGGGGTATAATGTTATCCAGTAACTGGGTTGTGGAGATCAGATAGGCTGTCGCTCCATGTAAAATACTTATATTCAGCTGCATCTGGTTAGACTGGAAGCTGACGAGTGCGTTACCCAGGCAAAATGTTTTGCTTTAGAGAGATGAGACTTAAACAAATAATTAGTGTATCATGAGGAGCAATTTGTTTACTAATAGCAAAATTTGTTTGAATTGTAGTTTTTAAGTTATTTGAGAAAAACAAATTTTGCTGGAGTAACGTTTGAAACGTTACCCAGGCAAAATAGTCTTTCAAAAATTAGTTTCAGCACGGAACCAAATACATGAATAGATAGCTTTTGTTGCGTAGTAAATGTTTATAAATAGCAAAATTTGTGTGTGGTATAGTTCTTTAGTTATTTAAGATTTTGCTGCGGTAACGTTTTGGGATTTCCCAGATCTCGAAAACGGCTCAACGCAGAAGTTTGAAAAAAATACCAATAAAAGACCTCAATTTGTTTAAATTTGTTTAATCATTAGTTTTTGATTTGGTTGACGTAAACCAATGTAATTAAATGGTTTCAAAAATCAGAAGAAACGGGTTTGCAAGTAAACCAATACACTTATAACCAAATAAACAGCTGTAAAAAATACCCGTGGTTCGACGCTTGTTTACATCAGAAATATTAGATTTCATACTTTACACATTAAGAAGATAAAAACAAATTTGATTTATTTTAGACTGGTCGTACTTTAGCGATCAAATACGCAGTTCCCATAACATTAAGAAACATGGCATACTTTAAACAAATTAAAATGATTCCTGAAAATTCCTTCCTGTTAATTGCAGCTTTGAATTACGGCTCTAATGAAAGTTATCTCAAAAACAAGATTATGTCAGCAATTCTCTAATGAGCCGACCAAATTGAAAAGGTCACATAAAAGCGACCGCACCATACATAAGCGCAACCATCTGAAATGAACAGGATAATATAGATGTTTTGTTAGTACAGTTGAATACAAAAGTTTTCTGGTCAGGTTAGTTAAAATAATAAAATGGTTAAGATTCATTATTTTTATTTAAAAAATCAGTCTCATACAAATTATATGTATTGCTTTGCCTTAGCATCAACATTTTTAGAGAAAAATCACAGATAAGTTATAACCTACTTACTTAATTTTAATATTTGGATACATTAATAGTTTGTACAATTTTCCTTAGGAGGTACTAATAACGTAGGTTGATAGGTGGACTCCATTTCACCTCGACTCACAGTATGGCATTTTAATATGAGTTTTGTTACGTGTTACTTAGAGTGAATATTTTAACATTACATGTGACTGCCACAGGTGGATAACCCGTGAACCAATCATTGTCAAAGCGTCGTAACCTTCTTTTAACTTAATGTTGAAATATCCACTCTAAGTAACACGACATAAAGCTCATATTTCAATACCACAGTGTGACTAGAGTTGGAATTGAGTCGGCGTTGTGTGTGTAATGTGCAAAGCACATTTAATGTTTTTTTTTACAAAATATGTATTATCGGCTTGCCTATATTTCTTGCCCTTATGAGGGACGGTTTCGAGCATATTCTATAAAAAATGTATATAATCACAAAACTTTTAAATGAGAAAACAACAATATAATAAAAATCTTCCAACAATTATATAAAAAATAAACAACTTTTACACTTATGTACCTATTTAAAAATATAGGAAACAGTACAGTTTTTATCATTAATAACTACTAATATCACTCATAATCACAGATTCGTACCTAATTCAATAAAATTTGTGTGGTCATTGGGACCGTATAAAATTATGTGTTTTATGCTTCCAGTCTCTAACGTTTTAATTACCTACACTAATGAATATATAATCAAATGTGGCATTATGGAGTTTTTGCATTTCTGTAGTTTACAGTACAGATCATCGTAACATTCATATTGTTGAGTTTTCGTTCTGTAACAGTATGCTCTGTAATGTCCAATCAATGTGGAACTTGATGGTGGGTCAAAATCAATTACTGCCAAAATCATATACTGTTGGCCATTTAACTCTATATTAATGGGTATATCATTCAGGTTAACAGACATGTCATGTAGTTCGAAGAAAAGTAATGGTTTTAATTCATATGTAAAATATACATTTCCTGTCTCGCATACAGGACACAGTGAAACATTATCATTATTAATACACGATGTGGCAGATTCTTCCAAGAAGTCAATACCCTTTTGTGTTATAATATTTATATTTAAAGATATATATTTACAATCAATTTTCTTTGGTTGTAATGCATTTGAGCATGTGTCATTTGAGCAACACCTCTGTCTGGTGGCAGAAAAGTATATGTTGCTCATGAATACCTGTTCTAAAATCATTGTTATATTACATTCACAACTGATAATATTTTGCTGTGACTTTGTTTTATCAAAAAGGTCAATCAATAGTTTGTCACGAAGTTCATATAATCTTTTGCAAGTTTTTCTCGTATTAGATAATACTTTTATGAATGTTGTTAAACCATCGCTAGCACTATTTAACTTTTCTCTGAAAGCAGGCCTGTCTTGATAAGCTACACCGAATGCTTGCGCGAGGGAATCAAAAGCACAAGTGTTTGTTATAAGTACCCTGTTTTGGTGTACATAAGAATATGCGACGTTACCATTCTGTAATATGTATATGGAGGTAGCTTTTTTTGATTTAGGAGTGGGTATGGTAAGTCCCCGCCAGTTTTCAACTTCTATAGGTTTATTTTGAAAAATTGATTGAATATCAAAATCTGACGTATCAGTTAGGTTCTCTTCTTCTTCTTCTTTTTCAACTGACTTCGGTGCAGAATCAGATATAATTAACTCTGCTGAGAATGAATCTCGTTTTTGTTCGTGTTTGTCTCTAATTTTTACTATTTTTCGTGAGAAATACTCATAATTTGTTTTGCGTTTTTCCTTTTTGTTTCTTAGTTTTAAGGCCTGTTCTTCTTTGTTCTTAGTATTCTCGTGTAAAATTTGACTAGAGCTTAATTTTATGGTTCCGTTAATAAAACTATAATGTTGTATAAGAAATTCGTCTAACCGGACGCGTTCAACTTTGGTCTCAAAATATATAGTTTTGATGTCCTTAAAATGATTTTCTACATTTGAGCTGCTGGCATAGTCTTTGGCTCCAGGAAAATAATCAGTCATAATATTGCCCCACAAAGGTAATTTTTTCAAAAGTCTTTTAAGAGTGTTGTTAATTTCCGGCAAAAAAAAAGCATTTTTCATTGGTGTAGATTCAATTAACTGTAAATATAATAGTTCTGTATTCATAATGTCATCATAATATTTTATCAAAGGCATAGGGCCACCGTGTTGCTCACTCTCTTCATCTTCTGTTACAAAATATATTTCTTCGGAACTGTCCTCTCTTTCATTCTTTTCAATTTCGTCTGTGTGTCTTAGATATGTTTTTATTTGGTCGCTCAATCGTTTCAATGCTTGTTCACATTTCGATGCCGTATAATCAAGATCGGTACTTATATATTCATGAAGAGAAAGTGTGATTACATCTTTAATAATTAGTTTTACTTCGTCATAGCTTCGTGATTGTAGTATCAATTTGATGCAATTGATATAAAAATATTTGCATGTTTCAGAAGTCTTGTCAAAACAACTTTGTGTATACAGTTTTTTTAAAAAATGAGACTTGTCAAGTCTGATGTAACAAGCAGGTATCTTGCCTTTTTTTTCCTCAACTATTGCAAAACATTGTCTTAAATAGTTATTCAAGTCCGTTTTCAAAAAAGTTTTCGTTATGGCCGCTATTAAAGCAGAAGAATCATCACAAATTATTTCATTTGGAAGGACTCTTCTGTTTAACCATGTGCTTAGCCATGTGGCTATTGTTTCTGTTGTGTGTGAGTCAGAGCACATATAACAAATTGGAACACTAGCACCCAAGGTATATGCTACGATGGCATATAAGAAAACATGTTTGGGATTTTTATATTTTAAAAAATCGTTTGCTTCGGGTGGCTTTATTGGTTTAAATAAAGATCCAGTGGCATCAATAGACAGGATTTTATATTTGTCTTCCAAGATGTCATCGTAATATATACTTTGCTCAGTAGTCCAAAAATGCAATATAAATGGAACAAGAGACATTTTTTTTATGAAACTGTCATACGGTGGGCTACAGGTCATGGCATACAGTGATAAAATAATATTTTTATCAAACTGAAGAGCGCTTCTAGCTTCATGCCGGTATTTCCTCAAATTTAATAATTTAGGCAAAGTTGGCGGTTCTTTTGGATTATCCATGCTCATAACTTCATCGGCCGTTGAATTTCGTACCCTTAAAGCCTTAATGTTTTTAAGTTTTTCTTTGTGCAGATTAACCCGGTGTGAAGTTAATTTATTTTTAATTCGAGGGTCATGCCGAAAGCCTTTTTTCAAATTTGTAAGAATAAGCGTTACTTTATAAGAATTATCAGCTGTTTCGGGGGATATTGTCAAGAACAGACTAGCTTTGCATTGCGTACAACTTCCTGTACATGTGATGTCGTTATTTTTGAGATCAGTAGGCACGTAATTGTTTTTAAACGAGAATGTGCATTCTAAATCGGTTTTAAAAAATATATGATCTTGCATTTCGTTGGTCCACTTATTTTGTGCGAGATGGTGGGATTCAATAGGCGCAATTTTATAGTAGTCATATTTACTCATTTCAAAAGAAACTGTTAAATCAGAAGGAGCTTCTACAACTGCATGCAATTGTGTTCGATTATCTTCACAATCTCCGCGAGAATTAAAAAATAAAACTTTATTTCTCTTCGCAGATATTTGCAGGGCTGCTTTGCTGACTTCGTGATTAAACTGAATACGCAGTTCTTGTTGTATGTGGTCATAAACTTCATTTGAGATTGGGGGAATAGAAACATTAAATATATCTTTATATTTGGAGAACACAACTCTTAGGTCGTCAAGGGGCACTTTTACTTTTCGGCCTGCCATTTTATTGTACCTGCTGGTACTTCACTGGTATGTGTGATTTTCCGAATATAAAATGAACTGACATGAACAACGGTGTGAGTTGAGGCTTGCACATTCTGCTCCCGAAGCCATGAAGTGCAACTACCTGAAAAAAAAGCAAGGCACACATCACATTTACATTAATATTTTCATTACCTATCATTTTAAAAATCTAGTACACTTGTCTCGCCATTTGCGCAGAAAGACATTCGCACGAATGGATACTTGCGCATAAAGACATTTGCGAATGCACACTTCAGTAAAAAGACTGTAGGTGTACGGTACCTTCAGTCTTCTCAAGATATTGCGCGAAAGGACATTTTAGCAGATTAAAAAGGGTGTCGTTTTTAAGGTTGGGATCGCCAATTACCAATATGCGATAAATGCCGTAAAAAATCCAAGATGGCTAAAGATAAACCGCTTAAGCGCTTGCGCAGTGATGAGCTGGGTTTTGTTAGGCGTGGCGCCATTCCTACGCTTTGTTGTACGTATACTGAATTTCGTGTGATCTGATTGCAATTAATGTGTATATAAAGTACCGTGTATGAAACAGCACATATCTAACTAGGTATTGTAACACTCGTGTATAATACCCCTCATTATACAAGTTTCATAAACTATCATTACCGAATACTCACCGGACTTGTCAAACACACTTCAATATAATTGAGAATAATACTAGATTCGTTAAAGCGCTTGAAACTTTATGACAGTATAGCTTAAACGTATAAAAACTGTATCCTTTTTGTTTTGTTTACGTTAAGTCTAAGAGCAATATCACAACGCGATTGCCTAGCATGGCGTAGGTATAGAATAATTAAAAGTTAAAGCCTACCACTGAGACCGCCACGTTGTTATTTTAGCCAATAATCACACACACAGTTTTAAGCAATAAAGAGATGAGTCTGTCGTAAAACAATAATATTTCATATTTTGCGCGATATTCTGGTTCAATATTTCCATGATAGCCATTGAAATGATAAAAAAACTATATACTATATTTTCCTAATTGTAATGAAGAAAATGGCAAAGTTTTTTTTTGTGCCGGGGCTAATTGTGTTTTGGGTCACATTTGACGAGTTTTCTTTATTCTGATTCACACCAAAAAGCGTACATTAATATACGCTGAATGACTATTTTATACTGAAACACAACTGTACTGTAAAATAAAAACATTTAATACTCACATCGTTCAAAGACGTCGTCGTACACACACACATAAACCACAAGCACTTCTCTCCAAAACACTTGGTTCACGACTGATTGTTTCATTGGTTCGGTCGGAGCTAGCGTACCCATAGATAGAGCGTACTCAACTACTCACAGCTAAAGAGTAAGTAAGACAAGGCATATAGCTGTTGCGTTGCATTGCACACAGCGATGCGCGCTGCTCTGACTAGCATCAAGAACGTTAAAACGTTTTTAGCGTGGCTTTGCGTTGTGGTATCAAAATAAAACATTTGGTTTAACAGAAACAACAAATTAAGTACTAAAAATATAGCTACATGTATATATGTTTGTATTGTTTTAAATCACACTATAAATTATACACTATGATATTACACTTTTATTAACTAGTAAAAATTGTGTAATATGGTACTGCACTTAAAAAATATAAAAAAATCGGCTTCACGAATAACGTTTTTCTGCTTAACTGTACAAAACATCGGTTACCAAGCTGCTAATTTGCGAAGATTACCCGTACGTACGGTGCAGTCGCTTTTACGTGACCTTTTCAATTTGGTCGGCTTATTAGAGAATTGCTGACATATTCTTGTTTTTGAGATAACTTTCATTAGAGCCGTAATTCAAGGCTGAAATTAACAGGAAAGAATTTTCATGAATCATTTTAATTTGTTTAAAGTATGCCATGTTTCTTAATGTTATGGGAACTGCGTATTCGATCGCTAAAGTACGACCAGTCTAAAATAAATCAAATTTGTTTTTATCTTCTTAACGTGTAAAGTATGAAATCTAAAATGTCTGCTGTAAACAAGCGTCGAACCACGGGTATTTTTTACAGCTGTTTATTTGGTTATAAGTGTATTGGTTTACATGTAAACCCGCTTCTTCTGATTTTTGAAACCATTTAATTACATTGGTTTACGTCAACCAAATCAAAAACTAATGATTAAACAAATTTAAACAAATTAAGGTCTTTTATTGGTATTTTTTTCAAACTTCTGCGTTGAGCCGTTTTCGAGATCTGGGAAATCCCAAAACGTTACCGCAGCAAAATCTTAAATAACTAAAGAACTATACCACACACAAATTTTGCTATTTATAAACATTTACTACTCAACAAAAGCTATCTATTCATGTATTTGGTTCCGTGCTGAAACTAATTTTTGAAAGACGATTTTGCCTGGGTAACGTTTCAAACGTTACTCCAGCAAAATTTGTTTTTCTTAAATAACTTAAAAACTACAATTCAAACAAATTTTGCTATTAGTAAACAAATTGCTCCTCATGATACACTAATTATTTGTTTAAGTCTCATCTCTCTAAAGCAAAACATTTTGCCTGGGTAACGCACTCGAAGCTGACCCCAATAGCTGAGAAAAGGCGAGGCAGATTGATAAATTATTCTTTGGACTATAATTATTTGGTTATCTGTAGGTCTGTATTCAATTTGCAAAACCTTGTAAAAAAATACCTTGTTTTATGGTTTAATTATGTTTTTGACAAACTGTAAAACTTTGTACACTTTTATTTAGTTTTAATTTGTATTTAGTTTTATTGTACCAATTAGAACAACACAAGATTTTTTGAATAAAACAAAAAATCTGTTTAATTTAAATTTGCTTTATCATCAAATATAAGTTTATAGGCTGATTTTTATAAATAATCATGTGGTTTTCAACTATGTATGTTTAAATATCGGTAAGAATTTAGTTAATCAGCCGTCGATTTAAGGAGGGGGAGAGGGGTTAGAACCCCCCCTTTGAAGGAAATGTTTAAAAAAAAAAACTTACCTAACTTTCGAATTTTTTGTATTGACATCGATTTAAAGGTCGGAATACCTGATTTATGGGGGGAGGGAGTGGCAAAGAAGGGGGGACGAGACCCCCTAACGCGTAGGGGCTGGAGGCCCGCATCGCGGGGCTCCTATTTCCGTCTGCAGGGTTTAAAGGAACCTAACACGAAAGCGATGAGCGTGTATCCCACTATTTCCATGAAAATACAAAATAGAAAAAGTGGGACCAGCGTTTTTTACAAATTGTATCCCATTATTTCTATTGCGACAAAAAAACGCAGTTATGTTATTTGAAAAGTTTACCACTTTTAATGAATAGATTAGAATTAAAACAAGACTTCTCGGGACTTGTTCAAAAAAAAAATGGAGAACAAATTAATAATCTGCCATTTTTTTTTTTTATTCTCTTTCACATACTCTACAGTACAAATCTCACAAAGCCACCTCGTCACTACGCAGATGTATGGATGATTGTTTGTGACTGTACTCCTCACATGTTTCCATTGGCATCATTCCTTCATCGCTTAACAATATTATTCCGTCTGGTATTAATTTAAAAATAAATCAACCCTTATCGTTGTCGGTAGTTTAAGATTTTATTAATTGAATGTTAAGAAGCTGTAAACAAGACAGTCTAATTGAGTCGTATAGAAACAAAAACAACAATCTGACATTTCACTAATTAGTGGTAAATAAAAAAAAACGTGTCATTCTTTATTAAAATTGATAAATTTATCATTTATGATTTAATTTGGTAAATTAAAGGTTTGCATTTTAATTAAATATTACATTGGGTAGAATGCATTTAGAAGAAATTAATAAAATTTTAATTAATTTTTCAGATTGCTGTTTTTGATACTTACATTTAAATATTGCTGGATTTGATTCTAAACAAACACCAGATTGCTGCTTTTGTTAATAGCTATGTCAAAGATTGCTGTCTTTGATTATAATAATGCAACACGTAATTTAGGGTTGTCACTCAAATTAAAATTCACAAAGATGTTGAATTTTTATTTATTTCACAAACATTTTTATTGTTTTCACAAAATTAAATTCGAAGTTCGTCAGGTTCCTGAACTTCTTCATCACAATATATATCTTCAGAAGGCGTTTCTTGTAAGGTCTCCTGTCTTAATAATATTTCTTTATAAAAACTAAATTCCAATAAGCCTTGCCATTCGGTACCAAAATGTTTGCTCAGTAATTTATTCACATCACTTAATATTTATTTCATTCAGAACCAACACCTATCTCGTAAAGCAATAATAGCAATTAAAATGGCCGCTGTCTATCAATAACAGACAATTACAACTATGATCAAGAGGTTTTATCTAAAGAGGAAATAAATAAATAGTTTCTAAGTGCACGCCGTCATAAGAGGTGATGCAGCGTTTTTTTTGTCGCAGCCAACAGCAATAGAAATAGTGGGACAATCAGTCTGAATCAGGCCCAGTATTTCTATCAATAGAAATACCTAATAGAAATAGTGGGATACACCCCAGAGATCCTCCTGGCCATGCTGAGGATCAAGTTATCCAGCATTTCTTGTGGTGACCTGTCCCATTCTTGAATAGCGGTTTTCCTGATCTCTGGCACTGTCTGGGGAGGTGGCTAACGGTTCCAAACAGCTCGCTTAAGAGCATCCCACGCGTGCTCTATTGGGTTTGTCAGGCGAGCCGGCAGGCCAGTCTTACGTCTTCATTAGATTTATGACGGAAAAGATTTGCTCTAACGCTGCACTCGAGTGGGGCAGACTAATTAAAGCTGAGACGAATGTGGTCAAAATCGGGTAAAGAAGTTTTCCATCGGTGGGATTACTGGCAGTCATTATCTTTTTCAGAATTCTTCTATATTGTCCCCAAACTCCGTGAAACGCAACTCTGTTGTTCCGTAGATGTCGCCATTCCGTATCTAGAGCTGATATATTTTCATCGTCAATAATATTGGGAAATAAAAGAGCTATATCAACCAAAGATTGTATTTTGCGTGATTGCACGACATCTGGACTTAGAAATTCCATTTTTCCCGCAATATTATCTTTGATTTTTGTAGTATGTGTGTGTATTTTCGCAGTATGTGGCACACATCTGCTCATCAATGGATAAGCGCTGACTTACGGCCGCTTTCTATATTCAATCCCAATCCATAATTTGCTGATCGAGATGTATATTTGAATCCATTTTATACTTTTAGTAAGGAGAGCAGTGTTGTATTTGAAGTCTTGTGGAACAGTGCATATTAGCTTATGCTAAAATATTATTTGTATTGACTATAGAGCAAAGAGTATATTTTTCTATCATATTGATAACATCCTGTTAAAACTCTTCCAAAGCATAAAAAAAATAAAAATTAAATGTTTCTATCACAAGAATGAAACAGGGGGAAGATGAAAGGGTGATGGGTAAAGATCGAAATAGTTCCTAAAATCGTTCAAATGATTATCAGACGTTGTTGGTGGTCACTAGTCTATAGTTTGAGGTGCCCTAAAAACTCAGAATTGCCTGTTATGTCAAAATACCTTTAGTTAACAAAGATATAATGATTTTTTTATTTTTTATATTTCAGTCTTTCCCCACTAGGGGACTTTCCACTTAATTGCTTAAGGTTATACTGAAAATAAAACATCGCTATCAATCAAGTATATCCTTTAATTTTATGTTATCTTATTATCGAGATATTACAAAACAAGAGTTTGTATCTTCTATCATCTGTGTTAACAAATGTAGCACAATACGTAACAAATAAAAGTGTCATAAAGATAAAATATTTCAAAATCAAATAGTTATACAAGAAACGTCTTAGAAAATGAAAAAGAAATATGGCTTCATGCCCCTAACAAAAACATAAAAAGACTTCAAAGGCAAAAAAGCATTAACAAATCACTTATCTTACATTAATTTGGCATATTTAGGAACATAAATGTCCAAAGATTCTATTTTAATCTTTATTACATCTAAAGGTACGAGTTCGTAGCCGACTGCAGACAGCAGCAGCAGACAACTTGTCGCTGCGACACTACTGGCGTCTATGTATTTCTATGAAAAGGACGTGTCGTAAAAAAGAAAAAGAAAATATGTTATGTGTAAATATCTCAAAGACTATGTAATCAGTAATCACTTATACACAAAATTAATTCATTCAAACTTTGCACAAACGATATTCTATAAGACCATCATAAAATCATAAAAGGATAGGTACCTATTATTTTATTTTGTATACCTTCTTGTCTTATCATGAACAGTTTGAGAACATCTGACTATTAGTATGACTTTTGAAAACGGGGTAAGGTCGAAACTTTTATATGTTCATCTTGTGTGCGTTACTCCAGCGGAATGTTGTCGCTTTTCAGGATTTTGGCTCGACAGATAATTAGTACCCCATCTCGTGTAAATGTGCCCGAAATTTAGAATTTGTGCGTCCAGCCGATCCAAAGATATTCACGAAAAACAGATTCCGCTGGAGTAACGTTACCCCAGCGGCATGTTTTTTAACCGGTGGTCGTAGCTGAGCACAAACTAGCTACTTAGATAGATTGAATTTGTGCCTAATTGTGCCCAAAAAGTGAAATTTGTGCGTCTTGAGGTTTCAGAGTTATTCAAGATGCCGCTGGGGTAACGTTTAGCAAATTGCTGTACCTCTCAAACGGCATGACATACAACTACGATTTTTTTTACTACGGTGGGTCTTAATTTGTGCTTATGCTGTGCACTTTTATTTTTTCTATAATCTACACCGTTGGAAGAAAAAAAAATGATTTTCAAAAACCCTAAAATCGATCCTTGCGCTTCAATGAGAAACCCTAGAAACTTACCAATTATGGTGGTTTGTACCTTTTATGAACTCAAAGCATCATGCGAAATTAGATGTTTCTATTCCAACTCCTCAGAGAGATATTTCATTTTAATTAAATTCTGGCTACGCTAAAGTGTAACACTCCAATACACGAGTTATTATTAAGTGACGGTAATTATAATTCGACAAATAATTAGTACCTTTATTCAATTGCTTATCCTTAAAGTTTCAGCTGAAAAATCCTTGTAACTACACAGATATATGAAGAATACCATAGGAAAAGAAATTTCACGATTAACCAAACAAATTCGAATGACTGCATAAAAGCGGCCGCGCAGTATATTGTGCCAAACTTCTTAAATTTGTAGTATTATAATAAAATTTTGATGGGTACAGGTGCGTACAAATGTGTTAAATAACTATTTACTTACTTTTGTATAAGTATGTAACGTAGAGCGTTATCTATCAGAGAGTAGGGACTTTATTGACGAGTTTATTACCTACAAACATAATGTTAATAAAGTTTGAATGTAGATTTTGAACATAACTCCATACTTAGGTACCGATATTATTCTCATGGCTTTATAAGGTCACATATATTATTATGTATGATGAGTATGACAGCACTTTTACCACTTACCGTTGTTTTTAATTACAACGTAGCCGTAATTTCATAGGTCTTAAGTCATTAGGAACTATTGGGTGATTTGCAACGGCGATATGACATCGCCACGGCGCACAGTGGTTCGAAATCGACGCTCCGTGGACATTGAAATCAAAATTTCTTTAGACGAGAAATAAAAATCGGAATGGCTTTATTTCAGTATTATTTATAATATTTGGTAATATGACAGCTATAGACAGCACCATCTCCGAAAAAAAAAATATTTAATATTTTTTTGTATGAAGAAAAACACAAAAGTCGTTTTTTCTCATAACTTAATAAAACTTAAAGCCTGCGGCTTACATGGGGTGTTGTCCTACATGAGGCGATTCCGAAATGCTATAACACGCACACCCATGCGCGCCGCTTCACTCACAGCAGAGTGTTGAATTTCGAGAAATTCAGTTAGAGATTTTTACGTTGATTTATGTGTGATCTTGAAAATATACAAAGTAATTGACTTTAGTTTGCTAATTTGATTAGTTATAATGAGAAATAATGGAATATACAATATAAAAATACTAAAAAAAACACTCAAATTGAGACTCATTTACAATATAAATAGATTTTGCAATCTTTCTTATAATAATTTAATTCGGTGTTAGTAGATACACAGTTTGACTTCTTAATTAACATTAAAAAAAAAAAGTACAAAAACTTATAACTAATACAGAAAAATACTAAGAATAAGCAATTGTATAATTGAGAGATATATAAAATTTACACAAAAACATCAAACATTAAAATTTTGTCTACTGAGTTTCGTCATCGCTATCAAAGAATTCAAAATCAGAATCCATCATACTTGGCACCTCAACAAATTCAATGTTTTCCTTATCCATGGTATCCGGGTCAATTAAAAGAAGAGACTTCATTTCTTCAGTTAAATCATTTCTACTCTTATTTGTCAGTTTAGGTCGAATGCTTGACAAATATGGGTCTGAGGATACGATGAAACCATTAAAGATGTCATGGTTTGTCGCTCTGCGACAAAATTTCCGCGTATGATGTTCCCTGAGTTTTCTAAAATCTTTGTTTCGGGCCTCAGATGCCTCTTCTGATAGCTTTCCTATAGGCAAAATGTTGAAATGTTTTATTATTTCAGCTCCATGCAGCAGAAGTTTGTGGATACTGGAAGGCATGAAATACCAGCCATACAGTTCCACATACAGCTGCGCAGTTTCGTCGAGATAATTGGCAAACAAATCAATATTAATAGACTGTCCTGATGATACAACACGGAGAATAGTTGCGAATTTTTGGATGAGCTCCTGACTCAATCCAGTGATATTTGCAGTCTTCTCAGGACACTGGAAAAAATTTCTAGCCGTGTTGCCATCATTCGTGGTCCCAGCACCTTTATATAAAAAATACTGATATGAGAACATTATAAGATAAGTTTTATAGTATTACACTAACTAAAAAACCCTTTGATATTATACAAAATAAATAAATCAACTAACCTTGTTTTACGATATCCACCAGGAGTCCCATTTCCTCTCGAAATTTTCGCTGTATCGTCTGTTTGCGACTTTTCAAAGCTGCTTTACTAGCTTCATCTCTGGCTTGCCATTTTTTAAAATCTAATCGGTAAGCGATATGCAGCAGGCATTCCATGGATCTGATCCATGCATGCAAAGTCGACAAACCGTACTTGTAAATATCAGATGATACAGATTTCCTAAAATATGAATAAAAAGGTTAAAAGTTTTTTTTTCAATAAGAAAAAAATAAAAAAAAATAACATACATTTCCAATATTCAACTTACATGTGAATCTTCTCCAAATCATTCATTTCACTTGGTACAGCTTTACAGATGTCACATGTTTGCATAGAGGTTTGTGACAGGTGAGACGTTATTTTGCCATCTATCATGGTCATTAACATTGAATGTTTAACTTGTATATTATGTTCAATGATAGATGGCTTCAATGCTTTAATTTCAGCATCGATCAAACCCATTTCCTCCTTCATGTCCAACTTATTTTCGCTGACAAACTTGAAATAAATTGGTCTGCAAAGCATTGTAGAAGAAGGTTTTGGGTTTTCCCAGACCAAATCCTCACCACACATCAATTGCAAGGGTACAAAAGAGCTCATAAAAACACTAGAGTCGTCTTCATCTGCATTCATGCATTGCTTGTAGTTGCTTTGATTTGACGCACCATCGAAGCCCCATTTGCAGATTAAGATCAGTTCTTTATCTTGCAAATGGTCCAAGTTTAATGTTTTGGCAAGTCGAGTGACAGTGATGTCCAAAATAGCTTGAAGTTTTACTTTAACTCCTCGTTCGGTCACTTCAATATCGCTCTCAGGAGGATAGCATGCCTTCTTGGCATTTAAAACCGAATAATATGATGGGTACAAATCTACACCACTTTCTTTCGCAGTTTCCCTTAAAGTTATATACTGCCACTTCGACAATTTCAAAGAAATAAATATACCCAACGCTTTCTCTGCTGAATACTTGTTAGTAGTTGTCTTGCCTTTCAAAAAATTCTTGATCTGTGCTGCTTTTTCAGGATGCTCGGTAATATATTTTATTAAATCTTTCACGTCCTCATTCTCCTCACCACATCTCACTGCAGTAGCATATGCAAGTTCCTGAGAGTCGTGCGTTAAAAGTTCTTCTATTCTTCTCTTCTTCTGTTTTTGGCATAATTCTGAGAAAGGTTTTCTTGGGCTCCTTTTTAGTGTTGTAGTGCTAACAGTACATGTAGTTACTTTGGACGTGGATGCACCATCATTTATACCACTAGCACTTGAGGTTGAAGGTTCAACAGTATCAGTAACAGAGTCGATTGATACCAATCCAATTTCTTCACTTTGTACAAATCTGTCTTTAATGAAGTTGGGCCATTTGATCTCTTTTTCTAGCCATGTCTCATACTTCTTGACAAATGTATGCATTGTTCGATTACACGATTTCCAATTTCTATGCAAAACACACATATACACTTGACAAAACTGTTTTAATTTTTTTTGTTCTTCTTCAGACAAATTTGTCGCTTTGGTTAGAAGTGCTTCTAACAAAATACTAGGCTGCGAAAAGCAACTTTTTGTTTTCACAAATATGAATATGTCCAAATTTGTATAAAATCCTTCCATGATAATAAGTAAGTACGTAAGCAAGAAGTTAATGTTATAGCGCGAACAGTTGCTGACAAAAACTAATGATTTTGACGATGTTGTCCCTATTTATATAAAAGTACCCTCTTAATCGTATCTTAATTAATAGTAGTTAGTTAAACACTTCGTAAAAATAGCCCTTAACTAATGTATCTTAACTCGTTAACAATATTTGCAACATGCACTAATGAGATGAGACTAAATTACCATCATAAGTTAATTAGCATGCATTAAGCATTGATTTCCTGCTAAACTTGAGATTACGAACAGCTTACATCAAACAATCATTACTATGTAATTATCGTTGCCCATTGGTATGTGCACCTATCCCAAAGATATCAAATAATATAGTATTAAATTCCTTCGAGAAATCCACTGAATTTCTTGAAGTTCATTACTCTGCTCTGAGTGAAGTGGTGAAATAATATATTTCTCAATTATACAATTGCTTATTCTTAGTATTTTTCTGTATTAGTTATAAGTTTTTGTACTTTTTTTTTTTAATGTTAATTAAGAAGTCAAACTGTGTATCTACTAACACCGAATTAAATTATTATAAGAAAGATTGCAAAATCTATTTATATTGTAAATGAGTCTCAATTTGAGTGTTTTTTTTAGTATTTTTATATTGTATATTCCATTATTTCTCATTATAACTAATCAAATTAGCAAACTAAAGTCAATTACTTTGTATATTTTCAAGATCACACATAAATCAACGTAAAAATCTCTAACTGAATTTCTCGAAATTCAACACTCTGCTGTGAGTGAAGCGGCGCGCATGGGTGTGCGTGTTATAGCATTTCGGAATCGCCTCATGTAGGACAACACCCCATGTAAGCCGCAGGCTTTAAGTTTTATTAAGTTATGAGAAAAAACGACTTTTGTGTTTTTCTTCATACAAAAAAATATTAAATATTTTTTTTTTCGGAGATGGTGCTGTCTATAGCTGTCATATTACCAAATATTATAAATAATACTGAAATAAAGCCATTCCGATTTTTATTTCTCGTCTAAAGAAATTTTGATTTCAATGTCCACGGAGCGTCGATTTCGAACCACTGTGCGGCGCCGGCGGCGGTGGCTTCTTTCTCTAGTGTATCAAATTGTGCAAACCATTTAAGAGGTATACAGGGTGTCCAAGAACCTGGCGTCCAACTGGATTCCCACGATGCCCCAAGTTCTAACAGTACTCAGAAAAATATTTTAAAAAATCCACCCCATGTACTTACAGAATTATACTGATTTCAAAAAAAAAAGGGGAAATGAGCACCCTGTGACATACTTTTGAATGCTGTGACTGCTAATGCTGATAATTTCGATATTTCTTGGAGGTTTTGTAATCTAGGGTATTGCTGTGTCTAAATAGAATGTAAAAATAAAGTACTTATTGTACCATTTTAAAATAAAATATTATTTTAACTAAAGGTGATATGGAAAACTATTGAATTTCGCAACTTTGACCGACTGTAGTGTAAAAAAAATGTACCAAAATAGTATGGCAAGTGACGTCAAATTTTGACGCGTTTATTCCTCTTTTTAAAAAGGTATAATACTTACACATTAATTTGAAAAAAATAATTTTTGATAATATTTTTACTCAACAACCCAATTTTTACGATGTCTTACAGAATTCTTAGAAAGAAAAATTTACGACGAATTGAATCTAACCTCTAAAGAATTACTATTGTATGCTCATAAAAATAACAACAGGCCTCTCAAAAAACAGGTTAGACCGTAAGGTACGGTATGTGCATGCATCTCACCATAGTGATTCGTTATTACAACAGGAGGGAGCAAGACAGAAACTATCTTTGCGATTTGCTGGTTCTTCTTTATGGTACCCCATTATTCAGGTAAGAGTGAGGGAGAAAAAGGTTAGAGGTGCGAGTGAGATAGATAGTGACGCTATCTGGGATCGTGCTATTTAGGATAACAGTACGGTCAGTACGCGTCACTGCCTCCTGCCGTTACTACGCACCTCTCTCTTATTGTTACCATTGATCACGTACTACGATTTAAAGCTTTGTTTATTGGACTCGATTACTCTTTGTGCTCTGGACTTTGAAACGAACTCTTTACGACGACCTTTGCCTGTGTTTGGACAGTTTGTGTTTTGTGTGTGCTACCATGGCGACCTACACTCCGCAAGAATACGCAAATATGCACTACATTTATGGAGAATGTAGAGGTAATGGACGAGCTGCAGCGAGACTTTACAGAGAAAGGTATCCGAGGGCTACGCGATATCCCGACCATCGAGTTTTCATTAATGTGCACAGATCACTATGTGACGGGCGGTTCCCCAATCAAGTAGCTGGTGAAGGACGACCCGTAAATGACTTCATACGCGATGAAGTTTTAGAGGCGGTGTCGGCAAATCCAAGCATCTCTGTGCGAGGAATAGAAGCTGATACGGGGATACCGAAGAGCACAGCACACAGTATTCTCCAAAAAGAAGAATATCATCCGTACCACGTACAGCGAGTGCAAAGTCTTTTACCTCGAGACTATCCGAGCCGAGTCGCGTTTTGTGAAACAATCCTGCAAAAACATCGAGAAGACGAAAACTTTATCGACAAAATTTTGTGGTCAGATGAATCAACATTTAAGAAGGATGGCTACATGAACCTACACAACTTGCACGAGTGGCATGTGGAAAATCCGCACTTGATGCGAGAAGATAGATCCCAGTACCGGTTCAAAGTGAACATGTGGACCGGTATTCTCTGTGGGAATATTATTGGTCCATTTGAGATGCCCGAGAATTTGACTGGCGAATCATATTTAAATTTTCTTCAAAATGATTTGCCAAACTTACTAGAAGAGACCCCACCAGATATGTGGTTCCAACACGACGGCTGTCCAGCACATTTTCGCGTATCCGTTAGAGAGTTTTTGGACGAGCAATACCCGAACAGGTGGATTGGGCGATCAGGAACAATCCCGTGGCCAGCCCGCTCACCTGACTTAAATCCGCTGGATTTTTTTTTCTGGGGAACTATGAAGGAGCTCGTTTATGCGAAGCCCATTAATGACATCGCTGACCTTCGTGAGAAGATAACACAAGCAGTGCAGGTGATACGTCAAAAAAGTTACTCGCGAAACATAAAGCGGTCCTTTTTAAGGAGAGTGAGAGCTTGTATTGCCGCGGGTGGTCAACATTTTGAACATTTGTAATAAAATATCTTTAAACTAACATTCTTTGCTTTTATTCTACTGGGAACCCATCTACCTGTGTGTATTTCCTTCTTGCTCACTCTTGGAACCGAAGTAAATAATAGTAGTAACATAACAGTTTCTAAGATAAGAAAGGGTCCGACAGTTACCGTTAGTAGGTAGGCACTTCGTAAAAATTGGGTTGTTGAGTAAAAATATTATCAAATTTTTTTTTTTCAAATTAATGTGTAAGTATTATACCTTTTTAAAAAGAGGAATAAACGCGTCAAAATTTGACGTCACTTGCCATACTATTTTGGTACATTTTTTTTACACTACAGTCGGTCAAAGTTGCGAAATTCAATAGTTTTCCATATCACCTTTAGTTAAAATAATATTTTATTTTAAAATGGTACAATAAGTACTTTATTTTTACATTCTATTTAGACACAGCAATACCCTAGATTACAAAACCTCCAAGAAATATCGAAATTATCAGCATTAGCAGTCACAGCATTCAAAAGTATGTCACAGGGTGCTCATTTCCCCTTTTTTTTTGAAATCAGTATAATTCTGTAAGTACATGGGGTGGATTTTTTAAAATATTTTTCTGAGTACTGTTAGAACTTGGGGCATCGTGGGAATCCAGTTGGACGCCAGGTTCTTGGACACCCTGTATATACTTACCGTAAGCAGCTTTATTTATGGGAAATTAAAAACAAGAAAGTGTTAAGTATTTATCTTTAAAGCTTTTGATTGAAAAAGTATTTTCGTATGTTTAAGTATTATTATTGATAAAAGTGGGTATCTAAATCACAGATCTTTCACTTAAAGCTATGCACAGTTTTATTTAAGAGGCTGGTTGAGAGCTCTTCGCCCACTCAAACCATGCAACCATTACCTAAATCATTAGTTTTCTGTGATTAAAATAGGAATCAAAATCACAGATCTTACACATACGTTATTGTACAAAGTATTTTTGTATGTTTTTAGTGTTGTTATGATTAAAGTAGGCGTCAAAATAACAGATTTACAGATTTATTTTAGTAAGTTTTAGGGGTTTATTTATAAACGTTACTTAAAGTTAAATGACGTTCAAACGTCAAGAATGTATGGTTAAACAGTCGCTAATCATTACTTAACTTTAAGCTACGTTTATAAATAAACCCCTTAATGTTTAGACAACGAGATATTAAAATACTTTATATTTATAATAGGCATCAAAATCACAGATCGTTTAATTAAGTCTATATATAAATCATTCTTTTTACGTTTATAGTGTTATCATCACAGTATATATTTAAATCGCAGATTATTTACTTAAGCCTATACAAAATGTATTTTTGTATGTTTTTCGTGTTATGTTATGATTAAAATAGCCATCAAAATAATAAATCGTTCACTTAAGTGTATGCTTGTATAAACTATTTTTGTACGTTTTCAGTATTATCACTACAGTAGGCTTCAAAATCACAGGTCTTTTACTTAAATGAATGATTATATAAATTTACAACGTTTTTTTGGAAGTTTTTTGTGTTATGTTATGTATGATTAAAGTAGGCATCAAAATTTAAATCACATAAATTACTTAAATTTACTTAAATAAAAATAAATACAATAATTTCGAAAAAAATACTTAAATTTATGTAATCTTTATCTAAGCAGGAATACAGAGTATTCTTGCTTATTATTTTAAACAATATTTCAGTTGTCACAAAATTAAGTAATCGCTGTCAAATATGAAAAACAGATGCTTTAGTACGTTAAATGTTATTCACACGTGTAAATGATTGCATGTGGAATAATATTATTACTACCGTTTTGAATTTTACTATACACATCGTCATAACATTCAAATGCTTTGTTGTTCATTCTATAGCAATGTGCCCTATAATGTCCAATACCCTCCGGATTTTCTGGAGGCTGAAATTCAATAATTGCTAAAATCATATAAACTTTGTTACTTAATTCAATATTAATGGGAACATCGTCCTTGTTAATATAATTATCATGAAATTCGAAAATTATTAAATCATTCAGGTCATAACTAAATATTGCACGACCTATTCCACAGATGTGACAAATTGGATTATCATCATTTGTTAAACATGATTGGACTGACTCTCGCAAATATTTAACACCTTTTTGTATTATGATATTCATATTCAACGGTAAATACTTGCAATAATATTTATTATTATTTTAATGACTAGTACATGTTTCGTTAGTACAACATCTTTTCCTTGTTGCAGAAAAATATAAATTGCATACATCTTCAAAAATTTTTGTGACATTACATTCACAACCAACCGTATAGTATTTACTGGAACTTTTCTCAGAAGAATAAAAAAGTTGAATCAGTAAGTTTTCTCTTTTTTCGTACAGCCTATGTCCATATTTTTTGGTATTAGCTAATTGTTTTATTAATGACGTAAAAACGTCATTAGTCATTGTTTCAGAAGCATCCACTTCTCGTCTATATGTAGCTCTGTCTTTATAAGCTACAGCAAAAGCTTGTGCTACCGAATCAAATGCGCAAGTATTTGTTAATATAACTCCGCTCTGATTGAGTTGACGATTTGAGTTGGCGATATTACCATTCTGTAAAATATACAATGGTTTTGATGTAACGCATTTGGTTTTATTACGAGGGGCAGAAAGTCCTCGCCAATTTTCTATTTCTATGGGCTCATCTTGAAATACAGATTCTAATTCGAAATCATCATTTAATTTGCGTTTATGCTCTCGTTCATCGAAATCATCATTTAATTTGCGTTTAATATTTTTACTGGCCTCCAATTCATGTGTATAGTCACTGGAACTTAGTTTTACTGTTCCGTTAATAAAACTATAATGTTGGATTAAAAATTCATCTAAGCGTATACGTTCGTCTTTTGTATTAAAATATATTCTTTTAATATCTTTAAAATGATTTTCGACATTTGAACTACTCGCGTCATGTTTGGCGTCATCATAATGTTTGTTCATGACATTCCCCACATTGGTAGTTTTTTGAGTAGCCTTTTTAAAGTAGTATGAATTTCAGGCAAATAATATTCATTTTTATTGTAAGTCGGTTCGAGTAACTGTATATATAATATTTCAGTTTCTATCTGTCTGTCTGTCTATAGTCTTGTCATAAAATGATATAAGAGGAATAATAGTAGAATCTCTTTCAATTTCTGTATCCTGCATTATTACATCAGATTCAGAATCTTCGTCACTCTGTTCAATGTGAATATGGTTTGTTTTAATTTTGGATTTTAAACGTTGCAACGCTTGCTCACATCTGGAATCTGTATCGATTAAATAAATTCTCTTAAATTGATGTAAAGATACCGTTATTAAATCCGTTATGATTAATTTTACTTCCTTGTAGCAACAAAGTTGTTGGATCTGTTTTATACAGTCGATATAAAAATATTTACATTTTTCTGAAGCCTTATCAAAACAACTTTGTTTATATAATTTTTTTATGAAGTGAGACTTATCCAACCGTATGTAGCATTTTGGGACATCATTGGTATCTTGCCCTTCAAGAATAGAAAAAGATTGTTTCAAATAGCTATTGCAATCTGATTTAAGGAAAGCATTAGTAATAGACCCTATCAATGCAGAAGAATCATCACAAATGATCTCATTTGGTAAAACTCTATTTTTAATCCAGGTTTTTAACCATGCGGCTATTGTATGAATGGTGTGTGACTCTGATGCCATATAACTTATTGGAACACTGGAACTTTTAGTGTAAGCTATAAGAGCATACAAAAATATGTGTTTAGCTTTGATATTTTTTAAATGATCATTTGCTTCAGGAGGAGTAATCTTACGAAACAATGAACCAGTGGCGTCAATGGACAGTATCTTATAAGTACTTTTTAATACTTCATCATAGAAACGGCTTTGTTCGTTTGTCCAAAAATATAAAAAGAAAGGAACAAGACAAAATGTACGAATAAATGTATTATATGGTGAGCTTTGAGCCATGGCGAAAACTGACAAGACGGTGTTTTTGTCAAATTGAAGTGCATTCTTTACTTCATATCGCATTTTTCTTAAATTTGGCAATTTTGGTAAAGTTGGTGGTTCCTTTGGATTTTCCATATCCATAACTTCATTTGCGATACTGTGTCGGACTCTCAACGCTTTTTCATATTTAAGTTTTTCTTTTAGTTTAACTACTCTACTGGAAACAAGTCTGTTCTTAACGCTCGGATCATGAACAAAGGTTTTATTATAATTTTTCATTTCAAGAGTTACAGTTGTAAAATTCTCTGACATGAAGGATATATTTATTAAGATATTCGCTGCACACTGTGTACAATTACCTATGCATTTAATGTCATTTGCTTGCATATCTGTAGGGACATAGTTACTTTTAAATGCGATCGTACACTTTAAATCAGTTTTTCTCCATATTTGGTCCTGTATGTAATTAGTCCAACTATCTTGAGGAAGTCTGTGGTGCCTAGGTGTAATGTTTTTGAATTCATAAATATCCATCTGGAAACAAAGACTTCTACAATAATTAGTATCTTCATTTTCAGCATGGTCATTTCCTTGACAATCAATATTTACGTCGTTGTAATCAAAATCAAAGAGTTCTTTCTTATTTCTTTTAATACACATGTATATGGCTTTTATACTCATTTCTTTATTATAAATTTCACTTAACTCCCGCTGTATAGATTCATACACATTATGAGTAACGGGTGGAACAGCTGAAATAAAGATGTCCTTATATTTGGAAATAACATGTTTTTTATCATTTAAAGATATAGCGCTTTTCCTGCCTGCCATTTTAGTAATATTTTAATTGTTGGTTCGGCGCGAGTGGAAGATATCAAATTAATGGTAGAAAACGTTTTGACTGCCACGTTACGCCACCCTTTGCTCGCAAAGCACGCCGATGGCGTTTCGTTCGCCAAGGGTCATGTATTAGGCTCCATCCGCTTAAAATAAAAAATATTTTTTTTTAGCGAACATTTCATGTTGTTTATGAATTTATTAAGGTAAGTCAGCACCCCAATTGCGTAATACACGATCTATCACAATCTGAATCGTTTTGAAACAGATTGCTAATCCATTGCTTCATAAGTTTGAAAAAAATATCTGCTCGACAATGTAAATAACGCAATGAATGTTGTTGTAGTGTCAAAATGAAACAGATTAGTCGTAATCGTTTACTAAAATGAGTTACGCAATTACATAGCAGATCTAGATACCTTGTAATTGTAATCAAAAGTGACATGTGCAGCGGAGTTCCATGATAACGATTATCGCTCCTGCTCCCGTGTAGTGTTGAGAGTGAACATTCGGAAGTTTGCATTCGTCAGTGACAGCGAATAGTAACAAGCCTGTGTAATGGAAACAAACAAAATAAATATGTTTAAGTAAGTTTAAAAGTAAAATATACAGGGTTATTTTGCAACCACCATCCAAATTTTAAAATCGAGGACTTTTAATTAAATTATTTTCGTATGTGAAACATTATAATCAAATAATAACAAAAACAAAAACATACATTCAAAAGAAAATATCTGAAAAAAATCAGAATGTAGAGCCACACAACAAGGTTATTTACCTCGTTCGCTGCGACTGATGTAGGTACCTACGCGGTCTTACTTAAAAGGGTTGATTCCAATTTTCCCTTCATACTTTACGGGCTTAGGACCGACATAATAAAATTATGAATGTGAAATTACTGGTTTTTATTATGGCGCATTTAAAAAATTGGAATCAACTAGCTATTTACAATAATTAAACTTACCAAATAATCTCGATTAACCTACAAATCACATGTACTTCAGTAATTGTTCAAAATGGAGTCCGTTTCTCTCAATACACAAACGTGCACGTTTTTCTAAACTATTTTTTAATAAGTTTAAAGTATCTGTTTGATTTTTAATGTCATTAAATGCTATTGTTATTTTACTACGGAGGTCCTCAACACTTTGTGCTTCTTCAACGTAAACACGTCTTTTGACTTCACCCCATAAAAAAAAATCAAGCGGAGTCAAGTCTGGTGACCTGGGAGGCCATGGTACAGGCCCTCCGCGACCAATCCATCTGTCGCCATACTTATTATTTAAAAAGTCACGCACGGCACTTGCGTAATGAGGTGGTGCACCGTCATGCTGATAATAATGATTGTTGTAGTATGAAAGTGGCACCTCGTCTAGTAAGTCTTCAATAACACCACGTAACATGTTTAAATAATTCGTACCCGTCAAGCGTCCTTCAATAAAAATCGGTCCCACGATAACATTACCAATAATACCCGCCCAAACATTTACACTAAAACGCACTTGATGGTAGTTATTTCTAATAACGTGGGGGTTGCTTAACGCCCAATAATGTTCGTTTCGGCTGTTATAAATTCCGATTCGCGTAAATAATGCTTCATCTGTCCACAAAATGTTAGAATTAATGTTTCTTAACAGCCATTCACAAAACTCGATTCTAGCGGGTCCATCGTTATCATGAAGAGATTGCACTGGTTGGTAATGGTATGGGTGATAACCAGAAGAGTTCAGCAGCTTCCACACGTAATACTGACTGACACCGAAACGCCGAGCAGCGTCGTTAGTGCTGGCGCAGGGGTCACGTTCGAAAAACTCGAGTACAGAATTTTCAACTGCTGGTGTTATTTCGTTATGACCGCCACGACTTGTTGCATGGGCTGGTGTGGTAAACTGCCCATAATCTAACAACCTTTGATTTGCTGCTAAAATTGTTTGTCTATTAGGCACTCGCGAATTAATTCCTCGTCTTTGTAAACGCGGTAAACTTTCTGTACGGTACATTCTTTGCACACCATTTAAACTTTCACCACTTAAAAGATAGCACCTGACCATTTCATAATACTCTGCATTAGAATAAGAAGTCGCCATGTCGTGCGATGATGATCGACCGGAATTCGGAAGCGAAAATGCAGGGAGAGCGACAAAAAAAATGGCACGCGTTCACACGTAACTAGGTCACGGTCAACTAAACAAAACACCGCCAGCGCATGGCCGACCGGGGGCTGTGCGGGGTGCGACGTGTGAAGGAGGGGGGCGTAGTGCGTGCTGTTTGTGTGCGTTCCCGAGGTAAGCGCGTGTGCAGTCAAGTTCAATAATCTATTGTTGAACTGTATTTATTCCACACGTTGTGATTTTAGTAGCGGACAATGGTGAAAATTATGTTTTTTTTTAATTTATTTTTTATTTCATTAATTGATAAGGTTATCGATTCTAAACCATTTCTGAAAATGTGGATGGTGGTTGCAAAATAACCCTGTATATAGTAATTTAAAATACAGTTTATGGAATGGGCACAAACAGGTGGATATAAAAACAAGGAAAACTTTTATAAGCGGGCGTCACGAGCATGGCGTACGTACTCCGTCCACTGTCGGTTGGCGGGAGTGTGAGGTCGCGGGAGGGGATGTCGTCTCCCGTTGCATTGCGAAATTAAAATTTTCGTTTTTTTGCAAGTCAGTGTCGGGTTGTTATATTAACGTAAAAATAAATTGAATTTGGCGGGCTACCACTGCGCAATCACCTTAAGGACAAGTCCGTACTTGTTTATACAAGTCCGGATTTACGACGTGTATTATTGCGCAATGATAAAAGGAGACCCGCGGGCTAATTGCGTATCACACTAATAAATATGTGTTACGTGTGTGTGACAGTGTGTTACGCTTTACGCCATTAAAGTGTAGGAGCTGTGGACATAACTCTAAATAAATCGAAAAACACACAGATAAATAATTATAAACTTACCTTAAAATCAGAAAGTACACTCGTGATTATACACACAATGCCTTGGAATTTCTGGGAAAAAAACAATGAGCACACACCCTTCACGCACGAGTAATTAGCGGCAACTGACGACACCGAACAGGCAAAATTTCACATAGTATGAAATGCTATTTTATTTCAATTGAAAACAAAATCTATAAACAGAATTTTTATTTTATTGTTATATCATAATTATCTTTTTTAGCAATAAAAAATACCATTTATCGTCAAATATACATATTGCAGTCTTTATTAAATTGCTGTAGGTAGTTATGTTTTTCTGTAGGTAGTTATGTTCTAAGTCAGAACAAGTACCTACAAAAAGAACTTCTAACATTTGACTGAAAGTTAAAGATTTGCAAATCCTTAATATAATATAACTTACATATTGTGCGTGTATACGTACGTGTTTTACAAACCAATAAATAATTTTATGTAACACTTTTGTGTGAGACTGTTTCAAAAAACGAAATCTTGTACTACAAATTTAAGAAGGTTGGCACAATATACTGCGCGGCCGCTTTTATACAGTCATTCGAATTTGTTCGGTTAATCGTGAAATTTCTTTTCCTATGGTATTCTTCATATATCTGTGTAGTTACAAGGATTTTTCAGCTGAAACTTTAAGGATAAGCAATTGAATAAAGGTACTAATTATTTGTCGAATCATAATTACCGTCACTTAATAATAACTCGTGTATTGGAGTGTTACACTTTAGCGTAGCCAGAATTTAATTAAAATGAAATATCTCTCTGAGGAGTTGGAATAGAAACATCTAATTTCGCATGATGCTTTGAGTTCATAAAAGGTACAAACCAACATAATTGGTAAGTTTCTTGGGTTTCCCATTGAAGCGCAAGGATCGATTTTAGGGTTTTTGAAAATCATTTTTTTTTCTTCCAACGGTGTAGATTATAGAAAAAATAAAAGTGCACAGCATAAGCACAAATTAAGACCCACCGTAGTAAAAAAAATCGTAGTTGTATGTCATGCCGTTTGAGAGGTACAGCAATTTGCTAAACGTTACCCCAGCGGCATCTTGAATAACTCTGAAACCTCAAGACGCACAAATTTCATTTTTTGGGCACAATTAGGCACAAATTCAATCTATCTAAGTAGCTAGTTTGTGCTCAGCTACGACCACCGGTTAAAAAACATGCCGCTGGGGTAACGTTACTCCAGCGGAATCTGTTTTTCGTGAATATCTTTGGATCGGCTGGACGCTCAAATTCTAAATTTCGGGCACATTTACACGTGATGGGGTACTAATTATCTGTCGAGCCAAAATCCTGAAAAGCGACAACATTCCGCTGGGGTAACGCACACGTTCATCTTACCCCGTCAAATATTGGTGGGTAAAGACGGAAAATTGAAATAAATCCTAAAATACGAAAAATAGCCATATTTGGATGTAATAATACAACTAAGAATTAAAAATAATGAGAAGATATCCCAATAAAACATTCGTACCCACCTTGTAAGTAAAGTTACAAGACACGGGGTAAGATTAAAACACTCGATTAACTTGCGTAAAAGTCACGGCGCAGACATTTGCATTTTGCATAAAACTATTTACTCAAAGCGGCAAACGCTGACTGACATGTGCGACGTAACAAAATGGCGATCTTAACAATGTTGCCATCACTGGAAAAACTTCACTAAATCTAGCGTTATGGACAACTTTTTATGTTACCCCGTTTTTTATCTTACTCACCTTATTTCAATATGCGATCGATGGATCGTTATGCCGATCTTTTTTTTCAATCCATCTTTGGGAGGACGGATCGGATTTTTAGATTGGTGTTTGTATGAAGGTGATAGCTACGCGCCTTCCATAACCGATCTCTGATTTTGACAAATCGTTTGTTGGACGTTATTGATCTTTATTTGCGATCCTCAAATTTTGACCGATTATACTGTGCCAAGGCGTGAAAATGGAAATATTTTCAAGTGATAGTGATAGTGATCTTGAAGTATTAGCTCAGTTATCGGATTGGGATAGAAGCGACAGCGAACAAGAGAGAGCTGTGTCCTCAAAAACTTTTCGGCGAATAAACTTCATGGCAAGTTTAACCGACGCACTAACGAGCATTTTGACTTCAAAACCGGACAAAGTTAATAAGTACTTTAATTTTATTGGAAATGAATAAAAATACGTAACTGAATAAAGAAAATTATATATTTTTATAAAAATGGCTTAAAAATAATAATAATAAATGTTTTTTTAATTTTTTTACAAGAATATTTAAAAATGTAAATAGTATATTTTAAAATGAAATAAAGGAAATAATAATTTAATTATAATCGATGTTAGTCTGAGTCATCTGAGTAAACTAGTCTTGATGCTTGGTCTACATCTGTATCCAGTTCTTCTGGCTCAAACAACTCAATGGTTTCACTCATGAAGGGCTGGCTTTTGCTCGGTCTGCGTTTCCGAATACAACTTATATAAGGATCTGATGTGAGAAGCAGCCTGTTGAGGATATCTTGGTTGCATTGAATCCTCGAAAATTTTCCGGCATAATTTTGCTTATATGAGCGGTACTGCTTGTTGCGGGCTTCTGCGGCCTCTTCGGATAGTGTCCAATAGGGAGGATGGCATATTTTATAACAGTTATACCGTGCACTAGAATTTTGTGAAGAGTTGGCGTCATTGGATGCCAACCGTACAGTTCGACATACATTTTTGCAGTATCTTTGCAATATTCACCGAACTTCTCAGCATTTATTTTATATCCAGATGACATCGCTTCCAGAATCACCTTAAGTTTAATTATAAATTCTTTATTTATGCCAGTGACTTCAGCAGCTAAATCAGGATCGGCGAAAAATCTTCTGGACGTGTTGCCTGAATTGGAATTGCCGAAACCAGATTTCGGCATATCTACACTCGCGAGCAACCAAATCGACTCAAGCCTTGTCGGCGCACACATACATTGATACAACTAAAATTATGAATGGAAATTATTAATATGATATGTCATTCGAAAGCTTAAGATGTCAGCTTTAATTTGATATCATCATTTTTGAAATAAATGAGGTCTGAACGCAAGAGTAGGAAAAGGGGAATTTAGGAAAAAGGGTATGTGTCTCGTATTTGACAAATTAAACAAAAAAAAATAAAAAAAAAATTAATTTATTTAAATCAGTATTTCGTATTGCCCCCTCTAGCCCTAATTACATCCCGCAGTCTGTTTTTCATGGACCTTATCACTCCTCTAATAATGCTGTCTTTAGCTCGTCTACGCTTGAAGGGACTGGATTTCTGGCCCGAACTCTTCTTTTAAGCTCGTCCCATAAGTGCTCGATGGGATTCATGTCAGGACTGAGCGCAGGCCAGTCCATCGTGCGTAATTCGACCTCTTGCAGAAACAGTCGAGTGACTCGTGCCTTGTGGCAGCGGGCATTGTCGTGCATTAACACGAAGTCTTCACCGACAAACCCTGCGTAGGGCACAACATGATCCAGTAGAATGTCGGTGATGTACCGATCAGCTGTTAGCCCGCCTCCTCGGCCGCCCCCAGGCACGAAAACAAGTTCGGTTTTTCCCTCTAAAGAGATACCAGCCCACATCATGCAGGAACCGCCGCCATATGCCACTGTTTCAGCGAAACAACATTGGGAAAATCGTTCCCCCGAACGCCTGTAGACTTGGCCTCTCCTGTCACTGCCATGCAGACACATTCTGCACTCATCAGTAAACAGGACCGATCGCCATTGCGCAACGCTCCAATTGAGATGCTCTCGAGCAAATTGAAGGCGCGCTTGTCGGTGGCCTGCAGTCAATTTAGGGCCCGTCGCAGTCTACATCAGAACCGCGGGTGTAATTTTCAGATCTGCCTAAATTTATTGCAATTATTTGGTACCTTCTGTGTACCTTTACGTACCTCTCTTGAAAATCTGTGTACCTACAGCCGTACAATAATATTTTAAAAATTAGGTACATCCGCCATCCTGATGTCAGAACCGCGGGTGTACGGCTAACCAATGTATGTAGCTGAGTACACTATAAGTAGATTTGGTACCTCTTGTGTACCTGCAGAAACACGTATTTAATAAACGAAATACTGTCAAGTTGCTGCGAAAAGTTTAAAAAACGATTTTGTTTCTATGACGTTGTTATTATTTAAAAAAAAATCTTCAGTATTAATAACTTAAATTAAATATTTAAAAAATCTATTAGAAAAACAAACAACAGTTTGCCTATTTTGGAGTTGTGAAGGATTTATAGAATTAAGATGTTTGTCAGTGTTTTCAGAATCATAATAAAACGAGAGAGTTGTAAAGGTTTTCTTAATTAATTTTAATGGTAACGAAATAAGTAATGATTAATATGAATAACGCATTGATTCCATGTGCATTTAACTCGGCCAAATAATTTGTTACAAGACTTATATAAATTTATCTTCGGTCCTGTATTATCTAAGTATACAGTATTTTAACGTAAATAAATAAGTGTATTAATGAAAGATCTAAATGTTTATTACAGACATGATTTTAATCCATACATGACACATTCTGCAATCATACATTTAGAGCTTTTTGTTACATGATTACGAAGGTCGTCATAGCACTTCCATCGTTTGCCTCTGAAAAAATGTGATCTGTAATGGCCAATACACTTAATATTATCTGTTTTAGGATCCGAAGGTAAAAATTCAATAATACCAAGCAAGGTATACGAGTATGTCTTATTGTGTAATGTTATACTACGAGGCACATCATCTAAACATATACTTTCGGACTGACTTAACTCAAATGACACAGTGTTGTGAAGTAACTGAATGTTCTTATTCCTTTGCAATTATTACGCCGACATTCAACAATATTTACATCGTCGCACAACGAATCCTGCGCGGATTTATTTAAGAGAGAAATATTTTCACAAACATTTGTGTCTATAGGAATAAATGCAATTTTTCTGCTGACTTTTTTAAGTGGACTAGATTCGTTTGTACAAGATTTTATACGCTCAGCACTTTATATACTTATCGAACATATTTGTCACCGAACACTCACAATTTCTATGGGTTATATTAATTAGAAACTTTGTTGAAACAAAATTTGTCTAAAATTTCAGCTCGACGTTTGTACAAATCTTGTTTCTTGCTATTTTTGTCAATCGTCGCTTTTACGAATTAATTGGCAATACAAATGTTGTCGCTATTTAGTACCGAAGTGCTTAAATTAAAACCATCAACACATCCAACAGCAATTATTTGAGAAACTGCATCGAATGCACAGGCGTTGGTTACCATAACATCTTTAATACCAGTCCTTGTCCTACTTCCATTAAACAGTAATGGAATAGACTTTTCACCTATCTTACACTTTGATGTGCTTCGTTTACCTAACCCCTTCCAATTTTCTACGAGAGATGGATTTTCTGAGAAAATTGTTTCATCCTTGAACTCTTTTTTAAATATTTGTGATTTAATTTTCTTTTGTTTATTTTTTCTTTTGATGATTGTTGGTGATGAGGTATTTTTCATTTTTGTTTTTAATCATGGCCGTTTTGACTTCACCTGCCAAAAATTCTGAATGGACTTTTAAAAACTCATCAACTCTCTGTCTCTGGCTCTTTGTGGGAATACTACAGAGGTAACTTCTTATCGTTTTAAAATAACTTTCCACGTTGGATGAAGTGGCCACGGTATTGGTGGAGTTATAAACCGTCATCATTACATTAGACCATAGTCGCTCGTAGTTGGCTAACTAAACGAGTTATCGTTCGTATAAATAAATTTTCATGACAACCGGGTTCATCATCGTCAGCCAGAGATACTAACAAGTTTACTTTGTCGATTTGATCTCTGTACCATTTGGGGACATTCGAAATTTCTATTAAAGGAAGCATATCTTCTGATGAACGACCTTTGCTTATAATAGGTCTTTACCTATGAAATTGCCGTTTTGTATGAAAAAATTTAAACGATTTTTTTTCATGAATTTTTTATTTGTATTAATCGAAGTAATCACCCATGCAATCAATGCATCTTTGCCATCGCAGTGGCAGTTTATTGATGCCCTTCTTAAAGAAATCAGCTGGACGGGAGGCAACAAATTCTTCAAAGGCATTTTGTACTGCCTCTCGGGTATTAAATTTTTTTCCCGCCAAGAAGTTATCCAAATTCTGGAAAAAGTAGTAGTCTGTAGGCGCAAGGTCTGGTGAGTAGGGCGGATGACGGAGAGCTTCCAACCCCAGTTCTTGCAACTTGGAGACCGTCTGCTGTGCAGTATGAGGTCGCGCGTTGTCGTGCAGGAGCAGCGGAGACGAGCGATTGACCAATGCTGGTTGGAGATGCGCCAGCTTCTCCATCATTGTGTTCAGTTCTTCACAGTACACATCTGCAGTAATGCTCACCCCGTTTGGTAAGAAGCTGTGATGAATCACACCGGCGCTAGACCACCAAACAGTGACCATCACTTTTCTAGGGGTAAGTTTTCGTTTAGGGCATTGTTTAGGTGCTGAACCAGGATCCAACCAACTTGCTGAGCGCTTACGGTTATCAAACAGAATCCATTTTTCATCGCAGGTAACAATGCGGTTCAAAATTCCTTCATTTGTGTGTCTGTTGAGCAGTGCAAGGCACGTCTCGACGCGTACTTCGCGCTGGCGATCATTGAGTTCGTGGGGCACCCATTTGTCAAGCTTTTTTACCTTGCCAATTTGACGCAAATGGACCAATATTGTTTTGACGCTAACGTCGAAAGCTGCTGCTAATTCAGCCGTAGATTGTGTATCATCAGCTTCCACAATCGCCTTTAATTCGTCATTGTCGACCAAAGTCTTCGGACGACCGCGAGGTTCATTTTTCAGGTCGAAATTTCCAGAACGGAAGCGAGCAAACCAATAACAGGTGGTGCGTTTGTTTGTAGTGTTAGCTCCGTAAACGTCGTTGATGTTGCGTGCCGCTTGTGCCGCGTTGCTGCCACGACGGTACTCATATTCCATAATTACTCGAATTTTTAACGTATCCATGATGACGAAAAAGATTGAAATGCGATGAAAATGTAACACTAATCAATAAAGAAATGACTACTTTTAGAAAAAAAAATCCATGTTTTTAAAATAAAATTAATTTGAAATTAGAATTCTTAGCCAAACAAAAATTATTTTGATTTGAAATGGCCAGTACTGCAGAACGGCAATTTCATAGGTAAAGACCTAATATTAGTTTCATTAAAAATGGAATACGCATTTGCTTCAGTTTCTTCATTGGAAGTGCTTGTATCTGTTACTTCTTTGTTCGTTGCAATAATGCATTTGAGTGTGTTTATTACAGTTTCGCATGTTGACCCTGTATTTATGAATTTATGTAGACAAACTATTATTACATCTGCGATCACGTTTTTTGAGCGATCATAATTATCTCATGATTTAATAAACAGGATAGATTAGATTTTCAATAAAAAACTTTCACTCGTGAGTCTACATTTTGAAAACAAGATAAATTGTACATTGTTTTCACAAAGTGGCTTGTATCTAAACGTATATATGTTTGTTTTGGCGTTTTAGCGTCCGAATTTAATTTGTTGAACGATGAAGTTATATAATCTTTCGTGGACTCGTAAGGAGTAAATGCCTTAACCGCAGCTCCAATTATAGCAGCAGAGTCAACAACTATTACCTCGTTGGGAGGACTTTTTTTTGCCAACCAAGCTTCTAACCACTTATATATTGTATTCAAACTTAGATAACATTTGCACAACAGGTACACTCCTTCCATTGTTAGTGTCATACAGTACTCCCGAATATTAGAAATATGGGCATATATATGGCTCGTTGTTGGTCTCCGATTGAAGGCACCAGTCTCTTGGAACCGTCTGTATACTCGGGATACAGAAGACTGGCTCAAGTGGAGCTGGGCAGCGACTGCTCGCTGACTTAACCCTTGTTGCAACAAGGCAACAACTTCAGCGGCTTCTTCTGGTGTGGTATCCATGGGTTAGCGAAAACAAGGATTGCAATTTACGGAGATGTGTACCGGTCAACTTGTAACAAGCAACTGATAAGATAAACTTTTTTTTTTTTTTTTTTCTATTGGCAGCTCGTAGTTTTGACCACTAAAAACTAGGTGACCGCACGCTAAGGGCACCCACTGTGGGGTACGAACCTCGGCTTAGGGCGTCACTGAGGGGGGGGCAGCAAGATGGGACAGGCTGGATCGAGATTATATTATTATTAACAGGGGAATTTAAAACTACAGGCTCAACTACGGCGCGGGCTGGCGCGTCGTCGAGCAAGGGTCGGGGGGGGGGGACAATTACGTCGGGGGCGTCGCGTAGGACCTCGGCGGCGAGGTCGGAACGATGGCGGTCTGTTCTTGTGTACTGTACTGGTGGCCCTACTGCTCTCCTGGAGGAGGGTTATGGGGTCATCGGGGTCGGACAGGGCATGCCTTGGACGGCGGGTACGACTAATGCGGGAGGGGGTATATCTGGCAGCCTCGACAACCAGAGGGTTGCGATGTGAGGCCGCGGAGTCGAAGAAGCGCTTGGAAATGCGCTTCATGAACTGACGGATAGATGGGATTTTAAGATCGAGATGGAGGATCTCGTTCCGGACGAACCAAGGGGAGCCGGTTGCCCTACGGAGGAACCGGTTTTGGAGGGTCTGCATCCTATGGATGAGGTGGGGTTTCGAGTGTGCGAAAACCACTCTCGCGTAGGTCATGATTGGCCGAATGCACGCTGTGTAAATGCGCAATTTGCACTTGAGTGACAATTTGCTGCGTGCATTCAATAGGGAGTGGAGTCTACCGAGAGCGAAAGCGGCGCGCGAACGCGCCTGCCTTATGTGCTCACCGAAAGAGAGTCTATGGTCCAGAGTGACACCCAAGTATTTGGCTCGCTTCTCCCAAGGGATAGGCTTGCCGAACATGGTGATCGGACGGGGAGGGGTGAGGTTGAGTCTCGGTTTCGAAAATAGAACCGCTTGACTCTTATCGGGATTGACTTCGATTCTCCACTTCCTAAACCAGTCACCGAGTTGGTTGACTGTGGTTTGGAGAGTGCGAGATATCGCGTCGGGGCTTACGCCGGTGTAGTAAATGGCCGTATCGTCTGCGAACAGAGCCAACTGAGCCCTTTTACTTTTGGAGATATCGCTGGTGAATAGCGTGAAAATGAGAGGGGCGAGCACGGAGCCCTGAGGGACTCCGGCGCGAATGGGACGGGGGGAGGATAGCGCTCCTTCGATGCGGAATCGGAAGGTGCGGTTCGACAAAAAGTCTCGCAGGATGAGCACGAGACGATCTGGCACTTTCAGTTTGTATAGCTTATATGATAAGCCATTGTGCCAGACTTTGTCGAACGCTTTCGCTATATCGAAGAAAACAGCACCCGTCAACGAACCACGTTGGAAGCCAACGCTTATGTGTTCGACGATACGGTGGACCTGTTGGACGCACGAGTGTTGGGTTCGGAAACCGAACTGCTCGTTGGGAATGAGACCTTTTGTCTCGGCATAGTCTCTGAGACGCTTAGAAATAAGCCTCTCATAGATCTTGCCGATGACATTGAGGAGACTGATGGGGCGGTAGCTGGAGGGAGCGGATTTAGGCTTGCGCAGCTTGGGAATGCCGATGACAGTGGCCTGTTTCCACGCTTGGGGGAAGATGTTATTGCTCATGGCACCATTGAAGATGGTGGTCATTAGCATGATCAGGTGGGCAGGGAAAAGTTGGAACACCTTATTGGTCATTCCATCAGAACCGGGGACTTTACGGGGCTTAAGGCCCTTTATGAGCTCTTGCACTTCGTCGGGGGTGACGGGAGGCAGAGGGCACTCGGGGTCTTCTACGGGGGGGAGGGAGGCTCTCCTTTCGACTTCGGCATCGACCTCAGAGAGGTGAGCTTGGTCTACAGGTTGAGAGCTGGGCGAACATTGGGCCTCAAGACTGTCGGCTAGGCACTCGGCCTTGTCGACATCATCGAAAGCGATGGTATTGTCTGGGCGGATCAAGGGCTACTTCTCGGGATTTGAGTTTCCTCTGAAGCTCCCAGAATGCTAGGTGGGTAGGCGCTAGTTCGCTCAACAACTTATACCAGCCCGTTTCCCGATGCTCCGCTACACGTGTCCCCACAGCTCGCTGTAAGTAGCGCATATGGGCTCGGTTCGCGTCGCAGGGAAAGTTGCTGTACGCACGGACAGCCGCGTTCTTCTCAGTCATCAGTTCACGTACATCGTCCGGCAACTTCCAGCGACGGTCGGCCGTCGCTGGAACTTCCCTCGAACAATCGTTCAGGACAGATTGTACGTGTCCAGTGAATGAGTCGATCGCAGCCGTCGTGTCAGCGATAGAGTCGAAGAGGTCGGGGATGGAGTCTAGGTGGGGGGACGTGTTGGATTTCAGGCGTTCGCTTACTTTCCTCCAGTCCGTTACCACTTTTGTGGAGGGGGGTTGATCGGGGTCGGGGAGGCCTAAGCGAGGGGCTAGCTTAAGCACAACTGGTCGGTGGTCAGATGATAGTTCGTGTATCACCTCTATAGAATCCAACCGTAGGTTGATATTCTTTAAAAGTGATACATCGAGCACGTCAGGGGTGTGGTCAACCGAGTGGGGGAAATGAGTGGGAGTCATCGGGGCGATGACATCGAAATTTAGAGGGGTACAGAGATCGAACAAGTGTCTCCCTCGGGTAGAGATTCTGGTACTATTCCAGGCGTGATGTTTGGCGTTGAGATCCCCCGCTATGATAACGGAGTCACTCAGGCCGAGGAGTAAGGTCAGGTCGTCAGTCAAGAGTTGGAAGTTTAAAACCTCTTAATTTTTGGGTACGAGGCTTTTGGCTACATTTTATGTTTGTATTTTTATTAATGTATTTTTTATTTTATTTTTGTAATGTGCGTTTTGTTTGTGCAGAATAAACTATTTTTCTTTCTTTTTTTTTCTTTTTCTGATTGGTTCGTAGGGGGGAGGTAGACCGATACCAAGGTGATCGGTTCGTGACCTGTCATGCCTAGCCGGCAAATGGAGACTTGTGAGAAGTGTGGGTAATCTATTTAATACTTATTTTTTAAATAGTCTATTCACTAATGAGATTTCTGTCAGCAAAAAAAAAACCCTTATCACATAACTTTGTCCATAAATACGAGTAATAAGAATGTAGACTTTTTACTTGATACAGGTGCGGATACTAACATTCTGTCATTACTCTTATAAACAACTTAATCTGCCATTGACTAGCATACAGAAAAGTAGTCACAAACTCTCAACCTTTAGCGGTGAAGTATTACCTACTGTAGGTCAATGCACTCTGCCTGTCACCCATATCAATATAGCATACAATCAAAATTTTCACATTATAGATATACCTTGTAGAAATATAATTGATTGCAACAGTTTTGAGATTCTAAAATTAGTTAAAAGAGTCCATAATGTCCAATTTCATGAATCAGTCAAGGTATCATAGCTTGTTGAATATAAAGATCTCTTCACTGGAATAGGTTATCTTAAAGATTATGAATGTCATTTGTCAATTAAGCCTGATGCTGTACCTTCTGTTGATGCCTGCCGTAGAATTCCATTCAGTCTTATAGAACAATTAAAAGAAGAATTAGACATGTTAGAAAAAGATCTAATTATAGTCAAAGTCGAGGAACCTACTGAATGGGTAAGATCCATTGTAATAGCATCGAAGAAAAATGGTAAACTACGCCTGTGCATTGATCCAAGAAAACTTAATAAAGCCATCATGCGCCCTCATTATCAATTTCCAACTATTGATGAAATCAAATCCAGCCTCTCTGGTTCACAGTATTTCACAACTCTTGATGCAAACAAAGGATTTTACATGCTGAAGTTAGGTGAAGCTTCCTCAAAGCTATGTACATTCATCACACATCAAGGTAGATATAGATTCCTAAGGCTTCCCTTGAGGATAAATGCAGCCCCAGAACTGTTTCATTCCATTATGATAACAAAATTCTCTGACATCTCAGGAGTCAAAATCATGATGGATGATTTCTTAATTCATGGTCAAACAAAAGAAGAACATGATTTTAGGTTAAAACAAGTTGTGGAAAGAGCTAGGGAAATAGGAATAAAATTTAATAACGAAAAGTTTAACATATGTAACAGTGAAGTCAAGTACCTAAGACACATCATTCAAAAAATGGTGTAAGAGTTGATGAAAATAAAGTCAAAGCCATTTGCAGCATGTCACCTCCTACAAATGTCACAGAATTGCAACGATTTTTAGGTATGGTCACCTACTTAGGCCCATACATAGAGAATTTTTCAGAAAAAACTTCTAATTTGAGAACACTTCTGTCGAAAGATAATGAATGGTCTTGGCAAGATAGACATAATGTGGAATTTACTGTATTAAAGGAATGTATAACAAAAGCCCCTGTCTTGACATATTATGATCAAAATAAACCTATTACACTGTCTGTAGATTCGTCTAAAGATGCCATGGGTGCAGTGATTTGCCATGATAAACACCCCATTGCTTAAGCTTCAGCTTCATTAAGCTCATGTCAATAGTCATACTCTCAGATTGAGAAAGAGCTGTTAGCTATTCTATTTGGTTGTACAAAGTTTCACCAATATGTCTATGGTCGCTACACTTTAGTTGAAACTGACCACAAACCAATAGTGTCACTTTATAAAAAAACAATCTATAACATTCCACCCCGTCTTCAAAGAATAATGCTGAGATTACAACCATATGACCTGAATGTAACTTACAAACCAGGTAAATACCTTTATGTTGCTGATACTCCGTCTAGAGCAGCATTACCAGAACAGTCATTACATGATCTAGATTCTGACCTAGATTTGCATGTCAATTTAGTCATTAGATCACTGTCAGTTAGTCCAAACAAACTTAGATCTATTCAAGAGCAGACATCCCAAGACAAGGAATTGTCACTCTTAAGTAAATTTTGCATAGCAGGATGGCCAGAACATAAAAAATTGCTACCAGACATCCTTAAGCCATATTTTCCTTGAAAACGGATATACACATTATTAATGGCATCGTCTTCAAAAACAACAGTGTTATTATACCAGTAGCCATGAGGAATGAAATATTGAAACAGATCCATGAAGGTCACCAGGGTATTCACAGTTGCCAAAGATTGGCAAGGAATTTAGTATACTGGCCAAAAATGTACTCTGAAATAGAAAAATATGTTAATAATTGTCACATCTGTCTTACTAACAGACGCAGTAATTCCAAAGAGCCACTACAACCTCACGAAGTAAAACCAGTCCCTTGGAATAAAGTTGGTGTTGATCTATTTGATCTCAATTCAGACAAGTATATCATAGTCGTTGATTATTTTTCTCAATACATCGAGCTTGTTAAGCTAGTAGGTGGTTCCACTAGTACAATCGTCATAAGTCACTTAAAGTCTATTTTCTCCAGACATGGAATTCCCAATATTCTAATTTCAGACAATGGTCCTCCATTCAACTCAAAAGAGTTTAATAATTTTGCTTTAGATTGGTAAATACAACATATTACATCAAGTCCCTATCTTCCACGGTCTAATGGTCTTGTAGAAAGAACCTTAGGCACGAATAAGGATATATAAAAAAAATGTCTTACCGAAAATTCAGACCCTCATTTAGAATTATTGCAATATAGGAACACGCCTAAAGAAAGCATGTATTCACCTGCTCAATTATTAATGTCCAGGTCACTTAGAACTAAACTTCCAGTCTTAGAACAGACTCTGAAACCTAAAATATCTAACTACAGGTCTCTAACAAATAAAACTCTATTAAAAATAACAAATCACAGATTTATTATAATCAACATACAAAACTGTTGTCTTCACTAAACATTGGTGATAAAATTTACTTCAAGAAACAGCCAGATAGTATTTGGACACCTGGTACTGTTTCAGACATAGGTCCACATCCCAGATCATACACAATTGTCTCCCCGGAAGGTACTTTTCGTCGTAATCGCCAACACATCCTAAAACCAAAACTTTCTCCCACTTTATCTGCTCCTAGTAGAAGTTCACTTCCACCCCCATCAGTTCCACTAGATACTGATCCTCCGTCGCATTCCAATGCACTGCCATCGTCTTCCCCATCGAACTATCAATCCCCTTGTTCAGCTAGTCCCGTCCAAAAACCTGAAACAAAAACAAACACATTACATACACGAAATAGCCGTACTAACTCATCAACAATTACACATTCTTCATTAGGCAGAGCTATCATAAAGCCCCGTAGATTTTGGTAGTTATAAGTCTAGATTAAGTACATAATTGTTCTTAGTTTTAGTTTAATTTAACTAAGTTTATTGTTTAGCAAGCTATGTTTAACCTCTTTTGTTAGTTACTGTCAACTAAGTTTAAGTCAATTTAACAGACGTCACTACCACAGAACTGTCAAACATGAAAATGTCAGTCAAGTCAACTTGACAGATGCCACTCACAGTGATGTGTCGTTTCATTCATAGTCTGTAAGAAATTAATAATAATAAAAAAACAAAAAAAAAACTGTATACTTACGTGCGTTCCATGCTCCGCTTCATGCAGTGTGTTTACTTTTTCTAATATGGGAGATGTTATGTATCCGAAATTATAAAATAAAATATATTGTCTATGGTCTTCCTGCCTCCAATACTTCCGTTGTCATTGCCCGCCAATCATGGCTGAATACACGTAATAAGAACACAGTCCAGTCGTCTTATTTACAAGAGCCTTATAAAACCCGTCAACACACCATAACAAGTGCGACGAATGTCACGTTTATCGATTGAAAAATAATCCAACGGACCAAGAAAAATAAACTTTTAACAACACCAGACTAATAAGAAGGTCGCAAGGGATTTAAAAAGCCAAGATAAAAAAGACGCTGGGGAATCAAATGGAAACATGGTTCTGCTGTGTTTGATTTTGAAAAAGTATTGCAGTGTCCTCATGGCAATATAAAAATATTTTACTATAAGAGAAAGCTACCTTCTTGTAACTCCACGGCTTTTCACATGGATAAAAGGAAGGCCGTTTGCTATATGTGGGATGAATCTGTGGCAAAAGGGGCACAAATGAGTTTAGCAGTTGCCTCTTAGATTTTATCCAGGCTAATGTTGATCAAGGGACCAAAGAGTTTCGCTTTTGGTCAGAAAATTGTGCTGGCCAAAATCGTAACCGCTTTGTATTTGCATTGTACGTTGTGCTGCAAAAAAGTTCATATGCATAACACATCGGTTTTTGCAGAAGGGACACACCCAAAATGAGGGGGACAGTGTCCACTTTCATCTCTCATCGAGAGAGCTTCTCAAACCAAAACTATCTATACTCCTCATGAATGGCGTTCATTAGTAAGATGGGCCAAGAATGAAGGAGAACTATGTGGTCCGCAACGTAACCCAGAATGACGTGTTTGACTTTAAATGTCTTGTTAATAATAAGGTTTGGATGAAAGACATTAAGAGCAAGAAGATTAACTGTACTAACATACGAGAAGTTCATGCAGACGGTAGTGATCCCAACAAATTGTTTTTTAAATATGACCTGACTCAACCTGATTATAATATTTTAGTGATTAGCGGTACTCGTAACACGAGGAACTCGGTACAAACAGAACTAAAACCTGCATATTCTGAACCTATTATGGTTCCTGCTGCTAAATATTAAGACTTAATGGATATGTGCCGTTCAGAAGTAATTCCCCTTAGAGTATCATCCATACTTTAACTCTTTGCCACATCACACCACTGTTGATGTTTCTGAAGAATCAGATGATGACCTATCAGAATAAGCTTTTATTTTCTTTATGCTGCTTCTTTTTATAGCTGAATTCTTCCTACTGAGTTAGCGGAACAATGTTAATTATAATAGGTACTCAACTAAGTAATTTAATGTTTATCTACTTACAATTTTATTGCTATTAAGTATGTGCACCCACGTCTACCGTCACGATGTAAGACTGATTGATAAAATATTTTGAATTAAGTAACAAGTGCGAAGTTTAAATATTTTCACGTATTTTCCGTTGCTAAGATAAATATTTACGTACATTTATAAGTTTAATACTGCTAATTTAAGTCCATGCCGTAGTCGTATAGGTTACCTGGTTACCATGCTGTGATAAGATATGCAATTTAATTACTATTATAAGTTTTAGCTACTACGCCACCAAGGGAGTTTTAGGTAAACGTACAGTTTAATTGTGGTTAACTACACAACCTTGTCTAGGTGACGATGCTACTGATTGGTAAAATTATAAAGACTGAATGTTATTTTGAAAAAATATGTTATTGTTGATTTTGTAACTAATGCGAAGTTTAAATTTCTTCATGCGCGTCTCCTGCATTTTTCTAATAGGTACATAGATTTGTAAGTTTAAGACTATGCTAATTATAACTCAGTACCTAACTGTGATATTGTGATTGGTGTTCAAAGTGATGCCATCTAATAGTTTTTGCTATCTACTTTGAGTATTTTTTTTTTAATTAAACGATTTATATATTTTTTATTTTTTTATTTAGTTATATGAAGGGATAGTCACAATATGGCTTAAATTATGTTTAAATATTTTAAGGTGGTTATTCACAAAGGACTCATATGGAATGGGTAATTCCAACAAAAAATGACCCATGTTAATATAGAACGTCACTTAATTCAGAGGTCTCCGTAAAACAACGTATAATGTTCATTAAGGCTCTTCCGCCATAAAACGTCCTATGTTGATATGGAACTCACTATCTCGTGAAATAAAAGGATAATAAATATACACTACATAGCATTTAACTAGGCTGGGGCATTGTTACAACATACCAAAAAATCTAAATGTCAAGTCTCACCGTTTAAGAATTACCCAAGTCAACAACTTCTCTAACCTCTACTGAAAACTATCAACCCTACAGTTCGGACTTTATTCTACGGATGAGTCGATTTACTCTCATGCTTGTGTTCCTGACAACACCTCCTTGTGCTCCTGTCCTGTTCTCCATAGAATCAAAGATATATCAAATACCTCGATATCATGACCAATTCTTGACCTACATCTTTAAAACCACGCACGCAGCGGACCGGCGCACTATGTGTAGACTGAGTTGGTTTCGGGTCATAAATCCATACCTTCCATGTTTTTATAGATATACATCAGATTTTTTTAGATAATCTACAATAAATATACTTTAAAATAATATACAGTTAATGGATATAAATATATATTTATCATAAAAAATACAAAATATGAAATATTGAACAATGGTCAGAAATTTACGACTATCTTTAAATAATGTGACATAAAATGTTATAATTAATACAAAATAAACTCTTAAAATTTACTGTTATTAATTAAATAATAATAATAAAAAAACACTTAAGTGTACTAGCTCCAAAGCTTCATCAAAAGTTCCATAGACTTTCTATTGGATTGGTTTTCTTAATACCTATAATATAGTGTGATCCAGCAGTAATTTTCATAATTTCTATGCTTGATCTTGGTGGGTAGCACTTTCCTTTAGCTTCCTGAATTAATTTATGTGATGGAAATAATAAGCAATTCTTCGCGATTAAGCAATTCGTCATGTTTTTATACAATGCCATATTAAGGTCCAACTCTGTGAAAATACTGAGAACTTCATCTTTAGAGTACTCTGTTAAATGTACCGTTTTAGCACCACCGAACGTCTACAGCCACGCGCCCCACCACACTGCTGTGTCGAGACGACACTCGCGCACACAACGTTAGGCTACCTCGCGTATATAAGGAGCCGACGTGGTGTCGAACAGTCCCCGCTTACGCTCTCGGTAGACTCCACCCCCTATTGAATGCACGCAGCCAATTGTCACTCAAGTGCAAATTGCGCATTTCTACAGCGTGCATTCGCTCAATCATGGCCTATGCGAGTGTGGTTTTCGCACACTCAAAACCCCACCACATCCATAGGATGCAGACCCTCCAAAACCGGTTCCTCCGTAGGGCAACCGGCTCCCCTTGGTACGCTCGGAACGAGATCCTCCATCTCGATCTTTAAATCCCCACTATCCGTCAATTCATGAAGCGCATTTCCAAGCGTTTCTTTGATACAGCGGCTTCACATCGCAACCCTCTGGTTGTCGAGGCTGCCAGTTATACCCCCTCCCGTATCAGTCGTACCCGCCGTCCAAGGCATGCCCTAACCGACCCCGATGACCTCATAACCCTCCTCCAGGAGAGCAGTAGGGCCACCAGTACAGTGCACAAACACAGACCGCCATCGTTCAGACCTCGCCGCTAACACGAACTTGCTGGGAACGTACAGTCTAGGTTTATTTACCGTCATTGTGTACTGAAATAAATTCATTGTTTATATTTCCCTTACGTTTCAATCTTACCCGCTTCAATGTGGCGCTCAACGTAAAGGCCCGGAAGTAGGCTAGCACAGTATCAAGATTACAAAGGAAAATAAAGGAGGAACCGCTTACTACCATGAATTTGACAACTGGACAATTCGAGAAGTTACTGTCAGTGATCGGTAACCAACAGCGACGAGGTTCTTTCGCCACTTGTGTAGCGGTATCAACATCACCACATGCGAGCTACACGTCATACTGACGTCACGCAAATCCTGCATCGCGCAAGCAGAGTTTACCGCGCGACTAGCATATATACAACGTCCCGACATCAACCGTTGGGCAGTTGCCCACCAGACACAACACCCGTCTGGTCGGAGGATCCTCCCTTTTCTATAGAGTATGAGTGAACTTTACACCCTGTTCCTCATACCTCTATACTTGCAAGTTTACTTTTAATGGTGCCAGAGACACTGAATCGGTAGAATCTTTTCTTGCCGCGGCTTCAGTATTCAAGTCCGTAGAATAGATCACAGACGAAGATGCCATCATGAGCGTCCCCTTAATTTTGAGGGAAGAGGCAGCCACCTGGTAGAACGGGATAAAAGACCAGGTAAAAAGATGGAATGAGTTTGAGTCGAGAGTTCGCCACGCCTTTGCTCCTAAAAGACCTACCTACCAGCTGTACCAGAACGTTGTGAACATTAAACAAGGTAAGGATGAATTAACAGAAGTGTTTGTGGCCAAGAAGAAGGCTCTTATTGCACAAATGCCAGAGCCACACACAGAGACCCAACAAATCGATATGATCTACGGGCAATTGAAGTACAACATAAGGGTAAAAATGGCACGCGAGACTGTCAATACTTTTGACGCCCTAGTGAAGGCAGCCAGAGGAGTGGAAGAGCTCCTGGTTGAAAAGACCATTTGGTACCACCTTCATCTAGCATATTGTGCATGCCATGCACGCGTCACCAGTGAATATCTCACCCAAGCTTCAATAAAATGGCGGCACATATGCACTTTGTAAAACTAATATTTCTTCTTTGAGGTTCGGTCCTACGGTCGCCAGTTGTTTACGCTGTTATTCAGCAGCTCGTGTTTTGGTCTTCTTCATTTATCCGATGTGGCTGCTCTATTAGTAGGGGTCAGTTTCTCGCTATCTGAATTAATCATATCTGATGGTTTAGTTAATATCCGGGCAATTTTGAATACTAAATTTTATTTTATAAATTTTATAATCTGGTAATTTAAGAATATGAATTTACTAATTCTTCTATTCTATTTATGACTTATAATGTTATGTCTTGTGTCAGTTTTTTAGATTTGCGGGTTTTTCTAAACTAAGGGGGGTTTCTGATACGAATGAGATCAGTCGATCCGAGACTGACGACTTATGATTTTCATTACCCGTTCAGCGTCTTCAACCATTGAGTCGACTGATTCCCCGAAGATGTCTTTCATCTTCTCCTTGGTGTCATGATCAAGAACACAGTTAAGACTTGTTGACTGCGCCGAGAGGAAAGCTTTAACCTGCTTGGTATTAATTGTGGCACCTTCGATTTTCGCCCTATAGCGGTCGAGGGTCTTATTTTTAGGATCCAAGTGTTCCTCGATAACGTTTGCTGTTACTATCAGATCTGCATACTGTGCTGATTTGAAGCACTGAATATGTGGCATGAACAAATGAATATAGATCAGATCCTCCCTCTTATATCCCTCTCCAATAATTAAATCTTCAAGATCTCTTTTTTCTTGCATGAAACTAACAACTTGTTCGGGCAATGGTTTGAGGAAGATGATGCTCCCTCCTGTTGCTATCACCCGTTGAACAAGGGCATAAGTAGTCATCTCCGACAAAGCAGTAAGCATCTTAAAATGGTTTTTAATAGCAGAAGTTCTTATATCTGCGTACTCTGATCGGATCACTTTAAAAACTGCCTTTCTGAGGGTTGGCCTGGAAATAGCTAAATTGTTCACTCTAGTGCCCCCATTCTGCACATCAGGGTAGACATTAGCATCAGCAGTCTGTTGGATCGAGGATAGAAAAGCGTTGTAACGTTTGAGGATCCATTGTCTAAACTCTCTTTTGTTTGCTACGGGCCGACATAGGACGTAAGCGCCGTAAACCGCATGAAAAGCGATCGTTCCTGGGGGGATTGGATTATCACTTTCTTTTAACTTAAGATACTTTTCCTGGAGAGCTGTTGGGATGCATGTCTGATCATCTAGCATAAAGGATAGATATTCAGTCTCACCATCTACAACAACGGATGTTAAATCTACGTCAGTTAAGTACTTTATGCAACTAACATAGTAAGTTACAAGGAGTCTACTGATCTCGTCGGATGCGTCTCCAGTATCTACTCCGTAAAGTGAAATCACGCGCTCGATAGGATCTCGTAATCCGTTATAAAATGCAAGAATAACTCCTGCAGCAACCGATCTATTGATGGGAACATAAAGAGGACGTTTCTGTTCCGCTACAAATGGAAGTTCAACACCGACTCGCTTTCTACTCTTGATGAAATTGAAGAGTTGGGGTATCTTTTCACATATCATAGAGGTGTAGGCTGCATCCGAAAGGTGATCTATCTGGGCTTCAGTTATAAAAGCCCTTCCATCAATCAGATCAAAGAGAAATGTTGAATGCGCTTTAATTGTAACTCCATTCTTAACAACCTGAATTTTTACTTTGATGCATTTGTAACGTTTCCCCTGACCATCAGGACCAGGAGTTGGGTCTTTAAGGAATCCCTGGTAGTCGGCACTCGAACAGAGAGAGAGTGTGAAAGTCGTCATCGTGAATCGTTAGTGAAAAATAAATGTGCATGCCATGCACGCGTCACCAGTGAATATCTCACCCAAGCTTCAATAAAATGGCGGCACATATGCACTTTGTAAAACTAATATTTCTTCTTTGAGGTCCTGTCACGGTCGCCAGTTGTTTACGCTGTTATTCAGCAGCTCGTGTTTTGGTCTTCTTCATTAAAACAACTTGTCCGGAAAGTAAGACAGTATATTCTTCGTTTAGTAGTAGTAGGTAATGTTTAGTATAAAGGAGACGTGGTCTCACATCGGAGATCGCAGCGGTGTGTGTGCGCAGCGCGCCCGCCGCCTGCGGCCGCCGCGCGCCCCTCTGCTCCCCTCCGCTCCCGCGCTGGTACGACTCGGTTCACGGCGTGTTCAAACTATGTGACAAAGTAAAATCTATAGAAGAAAGCTATATAAAAAGTGACCACATCGTGGATGTGCTTACGGAGGAATTAATTATACGTGTGGGAGAATCTGACGAGAGCGAAGATTCGTCAGATGTGGATTTTCCTGAATCATCGGAAGATGAAGACTTTAATATGGAACCCGGCCCCAGTTCCTCAAGTTCCACGATTCCCTCAAGTTCCATGATAGAGGGAATCATGGAACTTGAGAATAGCGATAGCGACTAAATGTGTTTCACATATTTATAATATTTTTGGTTCAATTTATTTTAATAAACATTTAAAATTACTTACGTTTGATTTATTTGCATAACCAGCGTTTACAACATTACACAAATTATTTAACCAACATTAAAATATTATTTTGTCTTAAGTCTTTTCTTCATGAGTGTACGTGCGCAGACGGTCGCCATTTGTGGTCATCTTTCGTGAATCGTACTGTACAAGTCGTACCCTGCCGCCGAGTAACTTTAGTCTCGATATCAATGCCCCGAACATGCCATTGGCTTGGCGAAATTTTAAAACAACTCTTGGTATTTATATGATTGCCAACAGTTTGGAAAACGAATCCGACAACAGAAAGGTAGCTATTTAGTTACAAACAATTGGCCCGGACGCTCTTAAATATTTTACTAGTTCAATACGGAAATAGAGAGGATCACATACAAGGATCTACTCGCCAAATTCGAAGACTATTTTACGCCGCGCGTAAATATCTCCGTCGAAAGGCATAAGCTGTTCAACAGAAAACAAGGCTCAAATTAAGAAATTGAGACGTATGCCACTGATCTCAAGAACCTAAGTATACAATGCAATTTTGAAGGTCTTGCCGATGACATAATAAAGGACATATTCTCATGGAACCTAAACTCATCTTGCTCGTACATCAGAGAACGTATCCTGATCGAGAAACCATCTTCATTCGATGCCGCCGTCAGTCTCGCTAAAACATTAAGAAACACTAGATTAGAGGCTAAGGCCTTATCAAGTCACGAAGTCAGTGTCGTCACCAGTCGTCAATCGCATCACAGTCGCCAAACAAATCGTGGCCAAAGGACTCCCAGTCGTCAATGAAGTCATCAGCCTCAAGGAAGTCAAAGTCGTCAATCATATAAAGCGTCGTCCCGTCAAGAACCTCAATCCAAACAGTCGTCCAAGATCTGCTCCAGATGCGGTCAAGTTCACCGAACCAAATGTCCAGCCATAGGAGTCATCTGTAACAACTGCCACAAGCCGAACCACTTTGCCAAGTGTTGCCTCAACAGGCAGGTGAGGTTCATAGAAGAAGAAAGTGTGGGTAATCTATTTAATACTTATTTTTTAAATAGTCTTTTCACTAATGAGATTTCTGTCAGCAAAAAAAAAACCCTTATCACATAACTTTGTCCATAAATACGAGTAATAAGAATGTAGACTTTTTACTTGATACAGGTGCGGATACTAACATTCTGTCATTACTCTTATAAACAACTTAATCTGCCATTGACTAGCATACAGAAAAGTAGTCACAAACTCTCAACCTTTAGCGGTGAAGTATTACCTACTGTAGGTCAATGCACTCTGCCTGTCACCCATATCAATATAGCATACAATCTAAATTTTCACATTATAGATATACCTTGTAGAAATATAATTGATTGCAACAGTTTTGAGATTCTAAAATTAGTTAAAAGAGTCCATAATGTCCAATTTCATGAATCAGTCAAGGTATCATAGCTTGTTGAATATAAAGATCTCTTCACTGGAATAGGTTATCTTAAAGATTATGAATGTCATTTGTCAATTAAGCCTGATGCTGTACCTTCTGTTGATGCCTGCCGTAGAATTCCATTCAGTCTTATAGAACAATTAAAAGAAGAATTAGACATGTTAGAAAAAGATCTAATTATAGTCAAAGTCGAGGAACCTACTGAATGGGTAAGATCCATTGTAATAGCATCGAAGAAAAATGGTAAACTACGCCTGTGCATTGATCCAAGAAAACTTAATAAAGCCATCATGCGCCCTCATTATCAATTTCCAACTATTGATGAAATCAAATCCAGCCTCTCTGGTTCACAGTATTTCACAACTCTTGATGCAAACAAAGGATTTTACATGCTGAAGTTAGGTGAAGCTTCCTCAAAGCTATGTACATTCATCACACATCAAGGTAGATATAGATTCCTAAGGCTTCCCTTGAGGATAAATGCAGCCCCAGAACTGTTTCATTCCATTATGATAACAAAATTCTCTGACATCTCAGGAGTCAAAATCATGATGGATGATTTCTTAATTCATGGTCAAACAAAAGAAGAACATGATTTTAGGTTAAAACAAGTTGTGGAAAGAGCTAGGGAAATAGGAATAAAATTTAATAACGAAAAGTTTAACATATGTAACAGTGAAGTCAAGTACCTAAGACACATCATTCAAAAAATGGTGTAAGAGTTGATGAAAATAAAGTCAAAGCCATTTGCAGCATGTCACCTCCTACAAATGTCACAGAATTGCAACGATTTTTAGGTATGGTCACCTACTTAGGCCCATACATAGAGAATTTTTCAGAAAAAACTTCTAATTTGAGAACACTTCTGTCGAAAGATAATGAATGGTCTTGGCAAGATAGACATAATGTGGAATTTACTGTATTAAAGGAATGTATAACAAAAGCCCCTGTCTTGACATATTATGATCAAAATAAACCTATTACACTGTCTGTAGATTCGTCTAAAGATGCCATGGGTGCAGTGATTTGCCATGATAAACACCCCATTGCTTAAGCTTCAGCTTCATTAAGCTCATGTCAATAGTCATACTCTCAGATTGAGAAAGAGCTGTTAGCTATTCTATTTGGTTGTACAAAGTTTCACCAATATGTCTATGGTCGCTACACTTTAGTTGAAACTGACCACAAACCAATAGTGTCACTTTATAAAAAAACAATCTATAACATTCCACCCCGTCTTCAAAGAATAATGCTGAGATTACAACCATATGACCTGAATGTAACTTACAAACCAGGTAAATACCTTTATGTTGCTGATACTCTGTCTAGAGCAGCATTACCAGAACAGTCATTACATGATCTAGATTCTGACCTAGATTTGCATGTCAATTTAGTCATTAGATCACTGTCAGTTAGTCCAAACAAACTTAGATCTATTCAAGAGCAGACATCCCAAGACAAGGAATTGTCACCCTTAAGTAAATTTTGCATAGCAGGATGGCCAGAACATAAAAAATTGCTACCAGACATCCTTAAGCCATATTTTCCTTGAAAACGGATATACACATTATTAATGGCATCGTCTTCAAAAACAACAGTGTTATTATACCAGTAGCCATGAGGAATGAAATATTGAAACAGATCCATGAAGGTCACCAGGGTATTCACAGTTGCCAAAGATTGGCAAGGAATTTAGTATACTGGCCAAAAATGTACTCTGAAATAGAAAAATATGTTAATAATTGTCACATCTGTCTTACTAACAGACGCAGTAATTCCAAAGAGCCACTACAACCTCACGAAGTAAAACCAGTCCCTTGGAATAAAGTTGGTGTTGATCTATTTGATCTCAATTCAGACAAGTATATCATAGTCGTTGATTATTTTTCTCAATACATCGAGCTTGTTAAGCTAGTAGGTGGTTCCACTAGTACAATCGTCATAAGTCACTTAAAGTCTATTTTCTCCAGACATGGAATTCCCAATATTCTAATTTCAGACAATGGTCCTCCATTCAACTCAAAAGAGTTTAATAATTTTGCTTTAGATTGGTAAATACAACATATTACATCAAGTCCCTATCTTCCACGGTCTAATGGTCTTGTAGAAAGAACCTTAGGCACGAATAAGGATATATAAAAAAAATGTCTTACCGAAAATTCAGACCCTCATTTAGCATTATTGCAATATAGGAACACGCCTAAAGAAAGCACGTATTCACCTGCTCAATTATTAATGTCCAGGTCACTTAGAACTAAACTTCCAGTCTTAGAACAGACTCTGAAACCTAAAATATCTAACTACAGGTCTCTAACAAATAAAACTCTATTAAAAATAACAAATCACAGATTTATTATAATCAACATACAAAACTGTTGTCTTCACTAAACATTGGTGATAAAATTTACTTCAAGAAACAGCCAGATAGTATTTGGACACCTGGTACTGTTTCAGACATAGGTCCACATCCCAGATCATACACAATTGTCTCCCCGGAAGGTACTTTTCGTCGTAATCGCCAACACATCCTAAAACCAAAACTTTCTCCCACTTTATCTGCTCCTAGTAGAAGTTCACTTCCACCCCCATCAGTTCCACTAGATACTGATCCTCCGTCGCATTCCAATGCACTGCCATCGTCTTCCCCATCGAACTATCAATCCCCTTGTTCAGCTAGTCCCGTCCAAAAACCTGAAACAAAAACAAACACATTACATACACGAAATAGCCGTACTAACTCATCAACAATTACACATTCTTCATTAGGCAGAGCTATCATAAAGCCCCGTAGATTTTGGTAGTTATAAGTCTAGATTAAGTACATAATTGTTCTTAGTTTTAGTTTAATTTAACTAAGTTTATTGTTTAGCAAGCTATGTTTAACCTCTTTTGTTAGTTACTGTCAACTAAGTTTAAGTCAATTTAACAGACGTCACTACCACAGAACTGACAAACATGAAAATGTCAGTCAAGTCAACTTGACAGATGCCACTCACAGTGATGTGTCGTTTCATTCATAGTCTGTAAGAAATTAATAATAATAAAAAAACAAAAAAAAAACTGTATACTTACGTGCGTTCCATGCTCCGCTTCATGCAGTGTGTTTACTTTTTCTAATATGGGAGATGTTATGTATCCGAAATTATAAAATAAAATATATTGTCTATGGTCTTCCTGCCTCCAATACTTCCGTTGTCATTGCCCGCCAATCATGGCTGAATACACGTAATAAGAACACAGTCCAGTCGTCTTATTTACAAGAGCCTTATAAAACCCGTCAACACACCATAACAAGTGCGACGAATGTCACGTTTATCGATTGAAAAATAATCCAACGGACCAAGAAAAATAAACTTTTAACAACACCAGACTAATAAGAAGGTCGCAAGGGATTTAAAAAGCCAAGATAAAAAAGACGCTGGGGAATCAAATGGAAACATGGTTCTGCTGTGTTTGATTTTGAAAAAGTATTGCAGTGTCCTCATGGCAATATAAAAATATTTTACTATAAGAGAAAGCTACCTTCTTGTAACTCCACGGCTTTTCACATGGATAAAAGGAAGGCCGTTTGCTATATGTGGGATGAATCTGTGGCAAAAGGGGCACAAATGAGTTTAGCAGTTGCCTCTTAGATTTTATCCAGGCTAATGTTGATCAAGGGACCAAAGAGTTTCGCTTTTGGTCAGAAAATTGTGCTGGCCAAAATCGTAACCGCTTTGTATTTGCATTGTACGTTGTGCTGCAAAAAAGTTCATATGCATAACACATCGGTTTTTGCAGAAGGGACACACCCAAAATGAGGGGGACAGTGTCCACTTTCATCTCTCATCGAGAGAGCTTCTCAAACCAAAACTATCTATACTCCTCATGAATGGCGTTCATTAGTAAGATGGGCCAAGAATGAAGGAGAACTATGTGGTCCGCAACGTAACCCAGAATGACGTGTTTGACTTTAAATGTCTTGTTAATAATAAGGTTTGGATGAAAGACATTAAGAGCAAGAAGATTAACTGTACTAACATACGAGAAGTTCATGCAGACGGTAGTGATCCCAACAAATTGTTTTTTAAATATGACCTGACTCAACCTGATTATAATATTTTAGTGATTAGCGGTACTCGTAACACGAGGAACTCGGTACAAACAGAACTAAAACCTGCATATTCTGAACCTATTATGGTTCCTGCTGCTAAATATTAAGACTTAATGGATATGTGCCGTTCAGAAGTAATTCCCCTTAGAGTATCATCCATACTTTAACTCTTTGCCACATCACACCACTGTTGATGTTTCTGAAGAATCAGATGATGACCTATCAGAATAAGCTTTTATTTTCTTTATGCTGCTTCTTTTTATAGCTGAATTCTTCCTACTGAGTTAGCGGAACAATGTTAATTATAATAGGTACTCAACTAAGTAATTTAATGTTTATCTACTTACAATTTTATTGCTATTAAGTATGTGCACCCACGTCTACCGTCACGATGTAAGACTGATTGATAAAATATTTTGAATTAAGTAACAAGTGCGAAGTTTAAATATTTTCACGTATTTTCCGTTGCTAAGATAAATATTTACGTACATTTATAAGTTTAATACTGCTAATTTAAGTCCATGCCGTAGTCGTATAGGTTACCTGGTTACCATGCTGTGATAAGATATGCAATTTAATTACTATTATAAGTTTTAGCTACTACGCCACCAAGGGAGTTTTAGGTAAACGTACAGTTTAATTGTGGTTAACTACACAACCTTGTCTAGGTGACGATGCTACTGATTGGTAAAATTATAAAGACTGAATGTTATTTTGAAAAAATATGTTATTGTTGATTTTGTAACTAATGCGAAGTTTAAATTTCTTCATGCGCGTCTCCTGCATTTTTCTAATAGGTACATAGATTTGTAAGTTTAAGACTATGCTAATTATAACTCAGTACCTAACTGTGATATTGTGATTGGTGTTCAAAGTGATGCCATCTAATAGTTTTTGCTATCTACTTTGAGTATTTTTTTTTTAATTAAACGATTTATATATTTTTTATTTTTTTATTTAGTTATATGAAGGGATAGTCACAATATGGCTTAAATTATGTTTAAATATTTTAAGGTGGTTATTCACAAAGGACTCATATGGAATGGGTAATTCCAACAAAAAATGACCCATGTTAATATAGAACGTCACTTAATTCAGAGGTCTCCGTAAAACAACGTATAATGTTCATTAAGGCTCTTCCGCCATAAAACGTCCTATGTTGATATGGAACTCACTATCTCGTGAAATAAAAGGATAATAAATATACACTACATAGCATTTAACTAGGCTGGGGCATTGTTACAACATACCAAAAAATCTAAATGTCAAGTCTCACCGTTTAAGAATTACCCAAGTCAACAACTTCTCTAACCTCTACTGAAAACTATCAACCCTACAGTTCGGACTTTATTCTACGGATGAGTCGATTTACTCTCATGCTTGTGTTCCTGACAACACCTCCTTGTGCTCCTGTCCTGTTCTCCATAGAATCAAAGATATATCAAATACCTCGATATCATGACCAATTCTTGACCTACATCTTTAAAACCACGCACGCAGCGGACCGGCGCACTATGTGTAGACTGAGTTGGTTTCGGGTCATAAATCCATACCTTCCATGTTTTTATAGATATACATCAGATTTTTTTAGATAATCTACAATAAATATACTTTAAAATAATATACAGTTAATGGATATAAATATATATTTATCATAAAAAATACAAAATATGAAATATTGAACAATGGTCAGAAATTTACGACTATCTTTAAATAATGTGACATAAAATGTTATAATTAATACAAAATAAACTCTTAAAATTTACTGTTATTAATTAAATAATAATAATAAAAAAACACTTAAGTGTACTAGCTCCAAAGCTTCATCAAAAGTTCCATAGACTTTCTATTGGATTGGTTTTCTTAATACCTATAATATAGTGTGATCCAGCAGTAATTTTCATAATTTCTATGCTTGATCTTGGTGGGTAGCACTTTCCTTTAGCTTCCTGAATTAATTTATGTGATGGAAATAATAAGCAATTCTTCGCGATTAAGCAATTCGTCATGTTTTTATACAATGCCATATTAAGGTCCAACTCTGTGAAAATACTGAGAACTTCATCTTTAGAGTACTCTGTTAAATGTACCGTTTTAGCACCACCGAACGTCTACAGCCACGCGCCCCACCACACTGCTGTGTCGAGACGACACTCGCGCACACAACGTTAGGCTACCTCGCGTATATAAGGAGCCGACGTGGTGTCGAACAGTCCCCGCTTACGCTCTCGGTAGACTCCACCCCCTATTGAATGCACGCAGCCAATTGTCACTCAAGTGCAAATTGCGCATTTCTACAGCGTGCATTCGCTCAATCATGGCCTATGCGAGTGTGGTTTTCGCACACTCAAAACCCCACCACATCCATAGGATGCAGACCCTCCAAAACCGGTTCCTCCGTAGGGCAACCGGCTCCCCTTGGTACGCTCGGAACGAGATCCTCCATCTCGATCTTTAAATCCCCACTATCCGTCAATTCATGAAGCGCATTTCCAAGCGTTTCTTTGATACAGCGGCTTCACATCGCAACCCTCTGGTTGTCGAGGCTGCCAGTTATACCCCCTCCCGTATCAGTCGTACCCGCCGTCCAAGGCATGCCCTAACCGACCCCGATGACCTCATAACCCTCCTCCAGGAGAGCAGTAGGGCCACCAGTACAGTGCACAAACACAGACCGCCATCGTTCAGACCTCGCCGCTAACACGAACTTGCTGGGAACGTACAGTCTAGGTTTATTTACCGTCATTGTGTACTGAAATAAATTCATTGTTTATATTTCCCTTACGTTTCAATCTTACCCGCTTCAATGTGGCGCTCAACGTAAAGGCCCGGAAGTAGGCTAGCACAGTATCAAGATTACAAAGGAAAATAAAGGAGGAACCGCTTACTACCATGAATTTGACAACTGGACAATTCGAGAAGTTACTGTCAGTGATCGGTAACCAACAGCGACGAGGTTCTTTCGCCACTTGTGTAGCGGTATCAACATCACCACATGCGAGCTACACGTCATACTGACGTCACGCAAATCCTGCATCGCGCAAGCAGAGTTTACCGCGCGACTAGCATATATACAACGTCCCGACATCAACCGTTGGGCAGTTGCCCACCAGACACAACACCCGTCTGGTCGGAGGATCCTCCCTTTTCTATAGAGTATGAGTGAACTTTACACCCTGTTCCTCATACCTCTATACTTGCAAGTTTACTTTTAATGGTGCCAGAGACACTGAATCGGTAGAATCTTTTCTTGCCGCGGCTTCAGTATTCAAGTCCGTAGAATAGATCACAGACGAAGATGCCATCATGAGCGTCCCCTTAATTTTGAGGGAAGAGGCAGCCACCTGGTAGAACGGGATAAAAGACCAGGTAAAAAGATGGAATGAGTTTGAGTCGAGAGTTCGCCACGCCTTTGCTCCTAAAAGACCTACCTACCAGCTGTACCAGAACGTTGTGAACATTAAACAAGGTAAGGATGAATTAACAGAAGTGTTTGTGGCCAAGAAGAAGGCTCTTATTGCACAAATGCCAGAGCCACACACAGAGACCCAACAAATCGATATGATCTACGGGCAATTGAAGTACAACATAAGGGTAAAAATGGCACGCGAGACTGTCAATACTTTTGACGCCCTAGTGAAGGCAGCCAGAGGAGTGGAAGAGCTCCTGGTTGAAAAGACCATTTGGTACCACCTTCATCTAGCATATTGTGCATGCCATGCACGCGTCACCAGTGAATATCTCACCCAAGCTTCAATAAAATGGCGGCACATATGCACTTTGTAAAACTAATATTTCTTCTTTGAGGTTCGGTCCTACGGTCGCCAGTTGTTTACGCTGTTATTCAGCAGCTCGTGTTTTGGTCTTCTTCATTTATCCGATGTGGCTGCTCTATTAGTAGGGGTCAGTTTCTCGCTATCTGAATTAATCATATCTGATGGTTTAGTTAATATCCGGGCAATTTTGAATACTAAATTTTATTTTATAAATTTTATAATCTGGTAATTTAAGAATATGAATTTACTAATTCTTCTATTCTATTTATGACTTATAATGTTATGTCTTGTGTCAGTTTTTTAGATTTGCGGGTTTTTCTAAACTAAGGGGGGTTTCTGATACGAATGAGATCAGTCGATCCGAGACTGACGACTTATGATTTTCATTACCCGTTCAGCGTCTTCAACCATTGAGTCGACTGATTCCCCGAAGATGTCTTTCATCTTCTCCTTGGTGTCATGATCAAGAACACAGTTAAGACTTGTTGACTGCGCCGAGAGGAAAGCTTTAACCTGCTTGGTATTAATTGTGGCACCTTCGATTTTCGCCCTATAGCGGTCGAGGGTCTTATTTTTAGGATCCAAGTGTTCCTCGATAACGTTTGCTGTTACTATCAGATCTGCATACTGTGCTGATTTGAAGCACTGAATATGTGGCATGAACAAATGAATATAGATCAGATCCTCCCTCTTATATCCCTCTCCAATAATTAAATCTTCAAGATCTCTTTTTTCTTGCATGAAACTAACAACTTGTTCGGGCAATGGTTTGAGGAAGATGATGCTCCCTCCTGTTGCTATCACCCGTTGAACAAGGGCATAAGTAGTCATCTCCGACAAAGCAGTAAGCATCTTAAAATGGTTTTTAATAGCAGAAGTTCTTATATCTGCGTACTCTGATCGGATCACTTTAAAAACTGCCTTTCTGAGGGTTGGCCTGGAAATAGCTAAATTGTTCACTCTAGTGCCCCCATTCTGCACATCAGGGTAGACATTAGCATCAGCAGTCTGTTGGATCGAGGATAGAAAAGCGTTGTAACGTTTGAGGATCCATTGTCTAAACTCTCTTTTGTTTGCTACGGGCCGACATAGGACGTAAGCGCCGTAAACCGCATGAAAAGCGATCGTTCCTGGGGGGATTGGATTATCACTTTCTTTTAACTTAAGATACTTTTCCTGGAGAGCTGTTGGGATGCATGTCTGATCATCTAGCATAAAGGATAGATATTCAGTCTCACCATCTACAACAACGGATGTTAAATCTACGTCAGTTAAGTACTTTATGCAACTAACATAGTAAGTTACAAGGAGTCTACTGATCTCGTCGGATGCGTCTCCAGTATCTACTCCGTAAAGTGAAATCACGCGCTCGATAGGATCTCGTAATCCGTTATAAAATGCAAGAATAACTCCTGCAGCAACCGATCTATTGATGGGAACATAAAGAGGACGTTTCTGTTCCGCTACAAATGGAAGTTCAACACCGACTCGCTTTCTACTCTTGATGAAATTGAAGAGTTGGGGTATCTTTTCACATATCATAGAGGTGTAGGCTGCATCCGAAAGGTGATCTATCTGGGCTTCAGTTATAAAAGCCCTTCCATCAATCAGATCAAAGAGAAATGTTGAATGCGCTTTAATTGTAACTCCATTCTTAACAACCTGAATTTTTACTTTGATGCATTTGTAACGTTTCCCCTGACCATCAGGACCAGGAGTTGGGTCTTTAAGGAATCCCTGGTAGTCGGCACTCGAACAGAGAGAGAGTGTGAAAGTCGTCATCGTGAATCGTTAGTGAAAAATAAATGTGCATGCCATGCACGCGTCACCAGTGAATATCTCACCCAAGCTTCAATAAAATGGCGGCACATATGCACTTTGTAAAACTAATATTTCTTCTTTGAGGTCCTGTCACGGTCGCCAGTTGTTTACGCTGTTATTCAGCAGCTCGTGTTTTGGTCTTCTTCATTAAAACAACTTGTCCGGAAAGTAAGACAGTATATTCTTCGTTTAGTAGTAGTAGGTAATGTTTAGTATAAAGGAGACGTGGTCTCACATCGGAGATCGCAGCGGTGTGTGTGCGCAGCGCGCCCGCCGCCTGCGGCCGCCGCGCGCCCCTCTGCTCCCCTCCGCTCCCGCGCTGGTACGACTCGGTTCACGGCGTGTTCAAACTATGTGACAAAGTAAAATCTATAGAAGAAAGCTATATAAAAAGTGACCACATCGTGGATGTGCTTACGGAGGAATTAATTATACGTGTGGGAGAATCTGACGAGAGCGAAGATTCGTCAGATGTGGATTTTCCTGAATCATCGGAAGATGAAGACTTTAATATGGAACCCGGCCCCAGTTCCTCAAGTTCCACGATTCCCTCAAGTTCCATGATAGAGGGAATCATGGAACTTGAGAATAGCGATAGCGACTAAATGTGTTTCACATATTTATAATATTTTTGGTTCAATTTATTTTAATAAACATTTAAAATTACTTACGTTTGATTTATTTGCATAACCAGCGTTTACAACATTACACAAATTATTTAACCAACATTAAAATATTATTTTGTCTTAAGTCTTTTCTTCATGAGTGTACGTGCGCAGACGGTCGCCATTTGTGGTCATCTTTCGTGAATCGTACTGTACAAGTCGTACCCTGCCGCCGAGTAACTTTAGTCTCGATATCAATGCCCCGAACATGCCATTGGCTTGGCGAAATTTTAAAACAACTCTTGGTATTTATATGATTGCCAACAGTTTGGAAAACGAATCCGACAACAGAAAGGTAGCTATTTAGTTACAAACAATTGGCCCGGACGCTCTTAAATATTTTACTAGTTCAATACGGAAATAGAGAGGATCACATACAAGGATCTACTCGCCAAATTCGAAGACTATTTTACGCCGCGCGTAAATATCTCCGTCGAAAGGCATAAGCTGTTCAACAGAAAACAAGGCTCAAATTAAGAAATTGAGACGTATGCCACTGATCTCAAGAACCTAAGTATACAATGCAATTTTGAAGGTCTTGCCGATGACATAATAAAGGACATATTCTCATGGAACCTAAACTCATCTTGCTCGTACATCAGAGAACGTATCCTGATCGAGAAACCATCTTCATTCGATGCCGCCGTCAGTCTCGCTAAAACATTAAGAAACACTAGATTAGAGGCTAAGGCCTTATCAAGTCACGAAGTCAGTGTCGTCACCAGTCGTCAATCGCATCACAGTCGCCAAACAAATCGTGGCCAAAGGACTCCCAGTCGTCAATGAAGTCATCAGCCTCAAGGAAGTCAAAGTCGTCAATCATATAAAGCGTCGTCCCGTCAAGAACCTCAATCCAAACAGTCGTCCAAGATCTGCTCCAGATGCGGTCAAGTTCACCGAACCAAATGTCCAGCCATAGGAGTCATCTGTAACAACTGCCACAAGCCGAACCACTTTGCCAAGTGTTGCCTCAACAGGCAGGTGAGGTTCATAGAAGAAGAAAGTGTGGGTAATCTATTTAATACTTATTTTTTAAATAGTCTTTTCACTAATGAGATTTCTGTCAGCAAAAAAAAAACCCTTATCACATAACTTTGTCCATAAATACGAGTAATAAGAATGTAGACTTTTTACTTGATACAGGTGCGGATACTAACATTCTGTCATTACTCTTATAAACAACTTAATCTGCCATTGACTAGCATACAGAAAAGTAGTCACAAACTCTCAACCTTTAGCGGTGAAGTATTACCTACTGTAGGTCAATGCACTCTGCCTGTCACCCATATCAATATAGCATACAATCTAAATTTTCACATTATAGATATACCTTGTAGAAATATAATTGATTGCAACAGTTTTGAGATTCTAAAATTAGTTAAAAGAGTCCATAATGTCCAATTTCATGAATCAGTCAAGGTATCATAGCTTGTTGAATATAAAGATCTCTTCACTGGAATAGGTTATCTTAAAGATTATGAATGTCATTTGTCAATTAAGCCTGATGCTGTACCTTCTGTTGATGCCTGCCGTAGAATTCCATTCAGTCTTATAGAACAATTAAAAGAAGAATTAGACATGTTAGAAAAAGATCTAATTATAGTCAAAGTCGAGGAACCTACTGAATGGGTAAGATCCATTGTAATAGCATCGAAGAAAAATGGTAAACTACGCCTGTGCATTGATCCAAGAAAACTTAATAAAGCCATCATGCGCCCTCATTATCAATTTCCAACTATTGATGAAATCAAATCCAGCCTCTCTGGTTCACAGTATTTCACAACTCTTGATGCAAACAAAGGATTTTACATGCTGAAGTTAGGTGAAGCTTCCTCAAAGCTATGTACATTCATCACACATCAAGGTAGATATAGATTCCTAAGGCTTCCCTTGAGGATAAATGCAGCCCCAGAACTGTTTCATTCCATTATGATAACAAAATTCTCTGACATCTCAGGAGTCAAAATCATGATGGATGATTTCTTAATTCATGGTCAAACAAAAGAAGAACATGATTTTAGGTTAAAACAAGTTGTGGAAAGAGCTAGGGAAATAGGAATAAAATTTAATAACGAAAAGTTTAACATATGTAACAGTGAAGTCAAGTACCTAAGACACATCATTCAAAAAATGGTGTAAGAGTTGATGAAAATAAAGTCAAAGCCATTTGCAGCATGTCACCTCCTACAAATGTCACAGAATTGCAACGATTTTTAGGTATGGTCACCTACTTAGGCCCATACATAGAGAATTTTTCAGAAAAAACTTCTAATTTGAGAACACTTCTGTCGAAAGATAATGAATGGTCTTGGCAAGATAGACATAATGTGGAATTTACTGTATTAAAGGAATGTATAACAAAAGCCCCTGTCTTGACATATTATGATCAAAATAAACCTATTACACTGTCTGTAGATTCGTCTAAAGATGCCATGGGTGCAGTGATTTGCCATGATAAACACCCCATTGCTTAAGCTTCAGCTTCATTAAGCTCATGTCAATAGTCATACTCTCAGATTGAGAAAGAGCTGTTAGCTATTCTATTTGGTTGTACAAAGTTTCACCAATATGTCTATGGTCGCTACACTTTAGTTGAAACTGACCACAAACCAATAGTGTCACTTTATAAAAAAACAATCTATAACATTCCACCCCGTCTTCAAAGAATAATGCTGAGATTACAACCATATGACCTGAATGTAACTTACAAACCAGGTAAATACCTTTATGTTGCTGATACTCTGTCTAGAGCAGCATTACCAGAACAGTCATTACATGATCTAGATTCTGACCTAGATTTGCATGTCAATTTAGTCATTAGATCACTGTCAGTTAGTCCAAACAAACTTAGATCTATTCAAGAGCAGACATCCCAAGACAAGGAATTGTCACCCTTAAGTAAATTTTGCATAGCAGGATGGCCAGAACATAAAAAATTGCTACCAGACATCCTTAAGCCATATTTTCCTTGAAAACGGATATACACATTATTAATGGCATCGTCTTCAAAAACAACAGTGTTATTATACCAGTAGCCATGAGGAATGAAATATTGAAACAGATCCATGAAGGTCACCAGGGTATTCACAGTTGCCAAAGATTGGCAAGGAATTTAGTATACTGGCCAAAAATGTACTCTGAAATAGAAAAATATGTTAATAATTGTCACATCTGTCTTACTAACAGACGCAGTAATTCCAAAGAGCCACTACAACCTCACGAAGTAAAACCAGTCCCTTGGAATAAAGTTGGTGTTGATCTATTTGATCTCAATTCAGACAAGTATATCATAGTCGTTGATTATTTTTCTCAATACATCGAGCTTGTTAAGCTAGTAGGTGGTTCCACTAGTACAATCGTCATAAGTCACTTAAAGTCTATTTTCTCCAGACATGGAATTCCCAATATTCTAATTTCAGACAATGGTCCTCCATTCAACTCAAAAGAGTTTAATAATTTTGCTTTAGATTGGTAAATACAACATATTACATCAAGTCCCTATCTTCCACGGTCTAATGGTCTTGTAGAAAGAACCTTAGGCACGAATAAGGATATATAAAAAAAATGTCTTACCGAAAATTCAGACCCTCATTTAGCATTATTGCAATATAGGAACACGCCTAAAGAAAGCACGTATTCACCTGCTCAATTATTAATGTCCAGGTCACTTAGAACTAAACTTCCAGTCTTAGAACAGACTCTGAAACCTAAAATATCTAACTACAGGTCTCTAACAAATAAAACTCTATTAAAAATAACAAATCACAGATTTATTATAATCAACATACAAAACTGTTGTCTTCACTAAACATTGGTGATAAAATTTACTTCAAGAAACAGCCAGATAGTATTTGGACACCTGGTACTGTTTCAGACATAGGTCCACATCCCAGATCATACACAATTGTCTCCCCGGAAGGTACTTTTCGTCGTAATCGCCAACACATCCTAAAACCAAAACTTTCTCCCACTTTATCTGCTCCTAGTAGAAGTTCACTTCCACCCCCATCAGTTCCACTAGATACTGATCCTCCGTCGCATTCCAATGCACTGCCATCGTCTTCCCCATCGAACTATCAATCCCCTTGTTCAGCTAGTCCCGTCCAAAAACCTGAAACAAAAACAAACACATTACATACACGAAATAGCCGTACTAACTCATCAACAATTACACATTCTTCATTAGGCAGAGCTATCATAAAGCCCCGTAGATTTTGGTAGTTATAAGTCTAGATTAAGTACATAATTGTTCTTAGTTTTAGTTTAATTTAACTAAGTTTATTGTTTAGCAAGCTATGTTTAACCTCTTTTGTTAGTTACTGTCAACTAAGTTTAAGTCAATTTAACAGACGTCACTACCACAGAACTGACAAACATGAAAATGTCAGTCAAGTCAACTTGACAGATGCCACTCACAGTGATGTGTCGTTTCATTCATAGTCTGTAAGAAATTAATAATAATAAAAAAACAAAAAAAAAACTGTATACTTACGTGCGTTCCATGCTCCGCTTCATGCAGTGTGTTTACTTTTTCTAATATGGGAGATGTTATGTATCCGAAATTATAAAATAAAATATATTGTCTATGGTCTTCCTGCCTCCAATACTTCCGTTGTCATTGCCCGCCAATCATGGCTGAATACACGTAATAAGAACACAGTCCAGTCGTCTTATTTACAAGAGCCTTATAAAACCCGTCAACACACCATAACAAGTGCGACGAATGTCACGTTTATCGATTGAAAAATAATCCAACGGACCAAGAAAAATAAACTTTTAACAACACCAGACTAATAAGAAGGTCGCAAGGGATTTAAAAAGCCAAGATAAAAAAGACGCTGGGGAATCAAATGGAAACATGGTTCTGCTGTGTTTGATTTTGAAAAAGTATTGCAGTGTCCTCATGGCAATATAAAAATATTTTACTATAAGAGAAAGCTACCTTCTTGTAACTCCACGGCTTTTCACATGGATAAAAGGAAGGCCGTTTGCTATATGTGGGATGAATCTGTGGCAAAAGGGGCACAAATGAGTTTAGCAGTTGCCTCTTAGATTTTATCCAGGCTAATGTTGATCAAGGGACCAAAGAGTTTCGCTTTTGGTCAGAAAATTGTGCTGGCCAAAATCGTAACCGCTTTGTATTTGCATTGTACGTTGTGCTGCAAAAAAGTTCATATGCATAACACATCGGTTTTTGCAGAAGGGACACACCCAAAATGAGGGGGACAGTGTCCACTTTCATCTCTCATCGAGAGAGCTTCTCAAACCAAAACTATCTATACTCCTCATGAATGGCGTTCATTAGTAAGATGGGCCAAGAATGAAGGAGAACTATGTGGTCCGCAACGTAACCCAGAATGACGTGTTTGACTTTAAATGTCTTGTTAATAATAAGGTTTGGATGAAAGACATTAAGAGCAAGAAGATTAACTGTACTAACATACGAGAAGTTCATGCAGACGGTAGTGATCCCAACAAATTGTTTTTTAAATATGACCTGACTCAACCTGATTATAATATTTTAGTGATTAGCGGTACTCGTAACACGAGGAACTCGGTACAAACAGAACTAAAACCTGCATATTCTGAACCTATTATGGTTCCTGCTGCTAAATATTAAGACTTAATGGATATGTGCCGTTCAGAAGTAATTCCCCTTAGAGTATCATCCATACTTTAACTCTTTGCCACATCACACCACTGTTGATGTTTCTGAAGAATCAGATGATGACCTATCAGAATAAGCTTTTATTTTCTTTATGCTGCTTCTTTTTATAGCTGAATTCTTCCTACTGAGTTAGCGGAACAATGTTAATTATAATAGGTACTCAACTAAGTAATTTAATGTTTATCTACTTACAATTTTATTGCTATTAAGTATGTGCACCCACGTCTACCGTCACGATGTAAGACTGATTGATAAAATATTTTGAATTAAGTAACAAGTGCGAAGTTTAAATATTTTCACGTATTTTCCGTTGCTAAGATAAATATTTACGTACATTTATAAGTTTAATACTGCTAATTTAAGTCCATGCCGTAGTCGTATAGGTTACCTGGTTACCATGCTGTGATAAGATATGCAATTTAATTACTATTATAAGTTTTAGCTACTACGCCACCAAGGGAGTTTTAGGTAAACGTACAGTTTAATTGTGGTTAACTACACAACCTTGTCTAGGTGACGATGCTACTGATTGGTAAAATTATAAAGACTGAATGTTATTTTGAAAAAATATGTTATTGTTGATTTTGTAACTAATGCGAAGTTTAAATTTCTTCATGCGCGTCTCCTGCATTTTTCTAATAGGTACATAGATTTGTAAGTTTAAGACTATGCTAATTATAACTCAGTACCTAACTGTGATATTGTGATTGGTGTTCAAAGTGATGCCATCTAATAGTTTTTGCTATCTACTTTGAGTATTTTTTTTTTAATTAAACGATTTATATATTTTTTATTTTTTTATTTAGTTATATGAAGGGATAGTCACAATATGGCTTAAATTATGTTTAAATATTTTAAGGTGGTTATTCACAAAGGACTTATATGGAATGGGTAATTCCAACAAAAAATGACCCATGTTAATATAGAACGTCACTTAATTCAGAGGTCTCCGTAAAACAACGTATAATGTTCATTAAGGCTCTTCCGCCATAAAACGTCCTATGTTGATATGGAACTCACTATCTCGTGAAATAAAAGGATAATAAATATACACTACATAGCATTTAACTAGGCTGGGGCATTGTTACAACATACCAAAAAATCTAAATGTCAAGTCTCACCGTTTAAGAATTACCCAAGTCAACAACTTCTCTAACCTCTACTGAAAACTATCAACCCTACAGTTCGGACTTTATTCTACGGATGAGTCGATTTACTCTCATGCTTGTGTTCCTGACAACACCTCCTTGTGCTCCTGTCCTGTTCTCCATAGAATCAAAGATATATCAAATACCTCGATATCATGACCAATTCTTGACCTACATCTTTAAAACCACGCACGCAGCGGACCGGCGCACTATGTGTAGACTGAGTTGGTTTCGGGTCATAAATCCATACCTTCCATGTTTTTATAGATATACATCAGATTTTTTTAGATAATCTACAATAAATATACTTTAAAATAATATACAGTTAATGGATATAAATATATATTTATCATAAAAAATACAAAATATGAAATATTGAACAATGGTCAGAAATTTACGACTATCTTTAAATAATGTGACATAAAATGTTATAATTAATACAAAATAAACTCTTAAAATTTACTGTTATTAATTAAATAATAATAATAAAAAAACACTTAAGTGTACTAGCTCCACAGCTTCATCAAAAGTTCCATAGACTTTCTATTGGATTGGTTTTCTTAATACCTATATAGTGTGATCCAGCAGTAATTTTCATAATTTCTATGCTTGATCTTGGTGGGTAGCACTTTCCTTTAGCTTCCTGAATTAATTTATGTGATGGAAATAATAAGCAATTCTTCGCGATTAAGCAATTCGTCATGTTTTTATACAATGCCATATTAAGGTCCAACTCTGTGAAAATACTGAGAACTTCATCTTTAGAGTACTCTGTTAAATGTACCGTTTTAGCACCACCGAACGTCTACAGCCACGCGCCCCACCACACTGCTGTGTCGAGACGACACTCGCGCACACAACGTTAGGCTACCTCGCGTATATAAGGAGCCGACGTGGTGTCGAACAGTCCCCGCTTACGCTCTCGGTAGACTCCACCCCCTATTGAATGCACGCAGCCAATTGTCACTCAAGTGCAAATTGCGCATTTCTACAGCGTGCATTCGCTCAATCATGGCCTATGCGAGTGTGGTTTTCGCACACTCAAAACCCCACCACATCCATAGGATGCAGACCCTCCAAAACCGGTTCCTCCGTAGGGCAACCGGCTCCCCTTGGTACGCTCGGAACGAGATCCTCCATCTCGATCTTTAAATCCCCACTATCCGTCAATTCATGAAGCGCATTTCCAAGCGTTTCTTTGATACCGCGGCTTCACATCGCAACCCTCTGGTTGTCGAGGCTGCCAGTTATACCCCCTCCCGTATCAGTCGTACCCGCCGTCCAAGGCATGCCCTAACCGACCCCGATGACCTCATAACCCTCCTCCAGGAGAGCAGTAGGGCCACCAGTACAGTGCACAAACACAGACCGCCATCGTTCAGACCTCGCCGCTAACACGAACTTGCTGGGAACGTACAGTCTAGGTTTATTTACCGTCATTGTGTACTGAAATAAATTCATTGTTTATATTTCCCTTACGTTTCAATCTTACCCGCTTCAATGTGGCGCTCAACGTAAAGGCCCGGAAGTAGGCTAGCACAGTATCAAGATTACAAAGGAAAATAAAGGAGGAACCGCTTACTACCATGAATTTGACAACTGGACAATTCGAGAAGTTACTGTCAGTGATCGGTAACCAACAGCGACGAGGTTCTTTCGCCACTTGTGTAGCGGTATCAACATCACCACATGCGAGCTACACGTCATACTGACGTCACGCAAATCCTGCATCGCGCAAGCAGAGTTTACCGCGCGACTAGCATATATACAACGTCCCGACATCAACCGTTGGGCAGTTGCCCACCAGACACAACACCCGTCTGGTCGGAGGATCCTCCCTTTTCTATAGAGTATGAGTGAACTTTACACCCTGTTCCTCATACCTCTATACTTGCAAGTTTACTTTTAATGGTGCCAGAGACACTGAATCGGTAGAATCTTTTCTTGCCGCGGCTTCAGTATTCAAGTCCGTAGAATAGATCACAGACGAAGATGCCATCATGAGCGTCCCCTTAATTTTGAGGGAAGAGGCAGCCACCTGGTAGAACGGGATAAAAGACCAGGTAAAAAGATGGAATGAGTTTGAGTCGAGAGTTCGCCACGCCTTTGCTCCTAAAAGACCTACCTACCAGCTGTACCAGAACGTTGTGAACATTAAACAAGGTAAGGATGAATTAACAGAAGTGTTTGTGGCCAAGAAGAAGGCTCTTATTGCACAAATGCCAGAGCCACACACAGAGACCCAACAAATCGATATGATCTACGGGCAATTGAAGTACAACATAAGGGTAAAAATGGCACGCGAGACTGTCAATACTTTTGACGCCCTAGTGAAGGCAGCCAGAGGAGTGGAAGAGCTCCTGGTTGAAAAGGAACTGCCAGAAGAAGGGACAGAGAAGGGATAAGAGACAAAAAAGGTATCATTTAAAAAGAAGCGTTGCACATACTGTCGATTGCCTGGACATTCAATTGAGACATGTCGGAAGAAGAAGAAGATTAATAGGTCCACGAATAATGGAAACTGGAATAACTTTTGGAAGGAAACCTACAGAAGCGAAGAAACAGCTTCTCATTGCGCTTTGGATGATGGCTACACCAGATTGTTACAGGTAATTTATTTATTTATTTCATATAATACTGTCTAGTAACATTTTATAAATAACTGGTCTAAGGAAAGGAAAGAAAAAGAAGGAAGGTGATTTAAAAATTTAAAATAACCCCGCCCCCACCACCCCTGTGTAACTGCCTCACTTAAGTGAGCCAGTTACACAGGTCAGAAAAAGCATTTTATCTACTTGAAAAAAAAAACAACTAATTTGTATTTTTTGTTTTTCAGATCTGTGTGTGAGAAATTTAATGTAGGCCTGGCCACTGCCTTAAGAAGTGTACGACGCGTTTCTCATGCTCTCCATTGCCTCTCTCCTCAGTTCATGAGATGGCCTAGAGGGGAGCATCCAAGAGAAGTGGCTAGAGAGATTGAAAGGCACAGTGCATTCCCAACGGTAGTGGGAACCATTGATGGTACGCATATTAAAATAAATGCACCAACTGAGGATGCACCATCCTATATTAACCGTAAAGGAACCCACTCAATCCAAGTGCAAGTAAGGATAGCTCTCTTGATGTACCTAGTAAAATTACAATTCAAATAATATAATGATTATTATAATATTATTACATTGTTCCAGGCTGTTTGTACTCATGACATGGTGTTCACCAGTGTCTTTGCTGGTTATGCAGGGATTGTGCACGGTGCTCGAGTAGGGGAACATGTGCATCAGTGGATCACGGGGAACAGTGAATCATTTGTTAAAACTCTGTTTAAATTGTACTCACACATACACACTTTGGCTTCGCTCACGCTATCCCCTACCCCGCGCCACCCTTCTAGTCGCCGTCACTGAATCACAACGGGTGGACGCGCGACAGCGCATCGGTCAGTAGGTAAGTACGAAAAAAATATTTACGTAATGTTTGAAATTACTTTAGTTCAAAGTTATTTGGATATTTTAAGTCTTTGCGTATTTTCCTTCAGTATGTGTGTCTAATTGTATAAAACTGTATAAAGCTGTGTGATATAAACGATTTATATTTTGTTAAAAATATTACATCTGTTATTAGTAAATGAGTTACAGTGAATCATGCGATAATGAGGTTCGTTGGATCGTGATCCACTGTTCCCCAAAAAGTTTCGAGTTTCAAAGTATACCTACTTGTTTACAGGTAAACATGCCACGTGATAGACAAAGGAAGACACAGATTGGTTTTCATACAGAACAAAAAATGCGCAACGCTTTAAACATGATGTGCAGGGTCAAACCATAAGACCCGTTCCAAAATTAACCAAGATCCCGTTCACCACTCTGCAAAACTATTACAAAAAAGTATCAAACTATTTAGCTCAGGATCCTACTAGATCAATTGCGCTAACACCGAACTATGCTGTATGCAAAATATTTACTTCCACTCAAGAGCAAGCAACTGTTGACTATGTTATTAAATGTAGTCAGATGTTCTAAGGTCCGTCCGTGCAAAATCCTTCAACTGCCACAATGTTAAATTATTTTTTGATAATTTAGAAAATGTTATGTCAAGAGAAAATGAGTTTACGGTACTAGGGTATTTAATCTCGACGAAACCAACACAATGACTGTACAAAAGTCGGCCAAAGTGCTCGCCGTCGAAGGGCAGAAACAGGTCTCCAAAGTGACTAGTGCCGAAAGGAGAACACTAGTAACTAAATGTTACATAGTTAATGGACTGGGCAATACTCTGCCAGCCGTTATAATTTTTCTAAGGGTTCATTTTAAACAATATATGATAAATGACGCACCGCCTGGGACCTTAGGTCTCGCCACTCAATCTGGCTGGATAAATGGAGAACTGTTCGTGAAGACATTACAACATTTCGTAACTCACACAAATAGCTGCAAAAATAACCCTAGTCTTCTAATACTAGACAATCATGAGTCGCACATTTGTACTGAGGCTCTTAATTTAGCAAAAGAGAATGGAGTAACAATTATTACCGTCCCACCGCATTAAACGGGAAAGATGCAACCTTTAGATGTTGGCGTCATTGGGCCGTTCAAAGCGGTTGATAGCTGGATGATGCGCAACCCCGGCTAAACATTCTCCATTTATGTTGTAGCTTTGTGCGTTAAGGAAGCGCACTTGAAATCCATGACGCCAATTAACATATATAATGGCATTTCGGGCTACGGGGATTTTCCCTTTTAACAGAGATGTCTTTACTGACATTGACTTCGCACCCAGTGAAGATACCGACAGGCAATACGAGCCAAACCCAGGCGAGAACAGATCAAGAAGTCCATCACCATCTATATTGCCACCTTTACAGATACCATCAGCTATCGACGATGACTTAACCCGCTTTGCTAACTGTCAAAATACACCATCTAACAATACACCCTTTGAAGACCGTGTCAAACTCCCGTTAAAAGATATTCAATTTCTAAATGACATCTAACTAGAGCCGTCGATATCTTCTTCCGTCGCGCCTCAAGTCCCTCTGAATAAAGATCTAACTGGACCACCTTGTACACCAGTCAAATCATCCCATTCAGTCCCAGATTTTCATGTTCATAAATTATCTGTAAAACCATCCTTCACTTCATGCTGTAACCAAGCGCCAATGCCTTCGACATCTGCGGACTTAAATACACAAACCAGAAAATTTATTAGTCCATAAGAGTTTCGTGGTTTACCAAAAGCTGCCCCTAGAAAAGGTGGCAGAACAGCTAGAAGCAAAGGCAAAACCATGATAGCGACGGATACTACAGATAAAGCTGAAATTGAAAGAAGAGCCGAAGAATTAAAGCAGAAAAAGGCTAAGATACAGATTAAGGCTGTTGTGAAAAGAAAGGTCTTAAATAGTGCCAGTTCCAGTGAAGAAGACGATCGAATTAGCATCTATTCTGAACAAGAAGCTATGTTTGAAGACGAAGCTGAAGTTTTAACTATAAATCCCGATAAATTTATTCCACTGAATAATTTGCCAAAAGAAGGAGACTTTGTATTAATATTATTTGAAGTGAAGAGAAATCATATTTATTATATTGCAAAAGTCATAGGGGAACAAGATGAAGAGACAGAGGTCAGTTTTCTTCGCAAATCTGTGAAAAATCCAAACAAATTTCACCTGCCCGTCATTCCCGATCTTGCCACGGTTCCGTTGCACGATATTAAAATGATTTTACCTAGACCTGCACCCTATTTACGTAACACACTATCTATCACAATCTGAATAATTCTGATCCATTGTTTCATATGGTCGAAAAATTGTCTACTCAACAACGTAAATAACGCAATGAATGTTGTTGAACTGACAAAATGACATCCATTCCTACTGTTAGTGTGTTACGTAACTACCCCGCAGAATTTACAGGAAGCACGAAAAGAGCTCAAGGTTTATAGTATTTCGATGTTGATTTTTAAAATATTGTTTTACGTTAAGATTTTGATAAGTAAGTACCTACCTAATTTACTATGCGCAAAACATTGATAGCTCGTAACAGTTTGATTTAGTAACATATTTTTTTTTGTTTTTAGTTTTTGCAAGATTTAAGTGCCGTAAAACCTTACAAGATTGTCCAACTAATCTGAGTTTTCCCAGCAAGGTACTTTTCGGAAATATTTAAAAAACCGGCAACATTTTTTTGTTGCGTTTATTATTTAATCTATGGAAGAAAGGAGATCGGCAAACAGTCCTAATAAATTAGGCCTCAATAAACAAAAATGAAATAATTTGGGTTTTCAAGGGGTAATATTAGTCTATAGCCCTGTGCAATAAATTTTTCGATATAACATGGGATATGGAAATTAAAAAAAAAAACTTTATTTCAGACCGTAGTCAATAGACCCCATTATCATTTGTTCCCGTTCTTTTATTAGTTACCTATGAGTTTTCGTAAAAGATTAAAAGTACTTTGCCAGGCTCTATCTCTTTAATATGATGTGAAACTTACTTTGAGATTGTTGAATTTATATTCCTTAGCTGTACATGATCAGGGATTTGAAAGAAAAATACGAGTTAACAGAAAATATTTTATTGATTGCTTTCCACATCATCATTGGTGATTAATATATTATCGAGATGCTGGGCGGGAGGTACAACATTGTCTTGGTACCTAGCCCACCCTAAGTACCATATTATTGATAAAATATGTGCACAGCAGCCTACTGTTCTCTTGCCCACATTGCAATTGCAATAGTGTTGCAATATTGCATCCCTACCGTTAAGAGAGCCGTCGACCAAAATATAAACAAAATATATTTTACGGCCTATATGGCGCGATTGAATTTTGCCTCTTAGCAGCCAAACACTATTTTCAGTCGACAGCTCTGTCAGTAAACTGCTGTCAACCTCTCTGCATACTTCGATTGTGTACGTCCCATTGGCCCTTATATGCTCGCCGTAATAGGAACGGGCCTGTTTTATTTGGTACGTGCCTAAACATACCAATATCAGCTCATCGTAGGTGAGCCGGGGAAAATCACTGACATTATTATTTTCAACATTTATTCTTTCGAAATTCGTTCGTCTTCTGTTTAAGTTATTATTAATAACAATAGTACTTAAACTGTTTTCAAAGTACATTTTCTGATTTATAATATTAAGGATTTCCCCAGCATCATTCCTGTCTTCGATAAGAGGGTGAAAAGCATTAATTAAGGCAGCAGCCACAGTAAAATCTTTCATTAAATTGCGAGATGCGGCATTAAAATATTCTTGACGAAAAATCTTAAAGTCTCGTTTAAACCTACCATTAATCACTTCTATGACCCAACGACATATTGTCACTGCCCTGGAACGATTAGCCTCCAATGTAGATAGTTGTGTTTCACCCTCTTGAACTGTAGCTGGTGTATAAGCACGATACCCACAATCGTTGAGTAATGACAGAGAATCTCTAAAGCCCCTATCCAGTATAAAAACATCATTTGGCGCAAAAAATCTTCTTAAAGGTTGATTTGCATCACGAAATTCTTTTAGCATTATTTCAGCATCTGATGTTGTTGCTGGATAGGGACCAAGCACTTCGATAATATAACCATCAGTACCGACAATTATAAACATTTTTACTAGGTTTCGATACTTGTGTAACGAATACGTGTTTTTTTGATACAAGTAATTGCTACTTTTTTGAACATATACATAAGTACCATCGGCTATCACAATTGCTCTGGTTCTATCATTATCTCCATAAATACCATTGGGTATTGTAAGGTTTCTCTGTGCAATCTGTTCCCTATTAATGTGATTTAAACCTAAGTGCAGAGGGACATAGTCCTGTATAAGCAAATCTCTAGCCCGTGATATTAAAGTTGATGTTGTTCTAGTTGGTATTTGAATTAAGGTAGAGATTCTTTCAAATGAGTCCCCTGTTCTTAATTTAATTAAATATGCTGCTAGGGCAAGTGAACCATTCTGCATTTGTGAGAGCCGAGGTACTTCATTAAGAATTTCAGCAAATTGCTGTTTAGTTCGACCAAACCAATAGTGAACTAAATGGTCTGGCATATTCTCAATATTATTGAAATCTATGCTTACAGGACTTGTATTTAATGTCATCAAGTCCTGTATTTGCAAAGCAGTAAACATATGGTTGTTATTATGTGGGGGATTATTCAAAAAATCCCATGAACCTTGACTTACATGTCTGGAACATATACGGTTATTGTTAGGGACATAAAAATTGTAATTTTTTAGTAAAAATTGTCTTAAAGACAATGATATGGTAAGACGTTCAGTGCGATGGCAGCCCGTGACAAAGCAACGATTTTGTGACTCTGCGGCTCTTGCATACAGGGGCATCATTATCTGATCACGAACATTTGGTAGTACTTCAATAGAAGGCTCAGGAATAGGATCATCACTGGACACTCTTGATGTTCTGACTACACGTGGAGCTCGGTCAGCACGTTGCCAGCATGGATGACAAACAGAGCTTGTAGCACTTACCTATTAAAAAAATGTTTAATTTATATTCTATCAAAAATCCTAACACAAACTCAGAAAAATTCTAGAATCTACGATTACACTAGAAAAGAAATGAACTTGTTTATATGGGGAGCAATAACACTATGCAAATAACTATTTTGAAAATCAATCATAATTATTTCAGTGGAACATATTATTCTAGAAATAAAATTGAATGTGATACATTTATATGGGGAGTAATAACACCGTACATACAAGCCAGGACTAGAAACTTGTTTATTGTTCTTTTAATAGCTATATGTACTGTCAGATTATTAAGTACTTACTTGTCGAGGTTGAATCCATTCTGATATAACATTAAAAACATGGCTTTCACGCTGAGAATGTTGGGTCAGTGAATGGGATCGAATGCGCAATAAGGATCTTCCACAATGAATGCAAACATGACGATGGCCAACATTCGAGTTAGATTCAATACTAGAATCAACACTGGTTCCTGGCAATGATTGTGTAGCTATCATCCAGCAAGAGTCGCACACATGGTCCGATGGAGTGACCTGAAATATAGATTAAATATAAATACCTGAATCCTACATGTCTTTGGTTCCAAAGTGATAAGCACCTGCGTATGCAAGTGCATACATTGTGGTGTGTTTTTACTTGCATTTGTTTGTTAAGAATGCAAGCTTGTTTTACAATTAAACAAACCAGTACTTATGTCATTTTTTGTTTAAGTCTACTAATTAAAATAACAATAAAATAACACTTATAATAATGAAATACCCAACACTTACCTGTCGTGGAGATACCCATTCTCTAATCACTGATAGTATATCGATTGAGTTCAACAGGTTTCTTCTCATGCGAGCTGTAGATATGCCACAATTAATACAGCGGAGATTATCCATCGTAAGCAGTAAGGTAACAATATCAAAAGGCAAAATCGGAGTCCAAAATGCGTGCTAAGGTCAATAGGTTTGGAAGAAACGGGGTCCAAGAACGAAATAGGGTCGGTCACAAAGGCAGTTACAATTGTCCAAAAACACAGCAAGGGTCGGTAATTAGATGAAGCACACAAAATAAACACAAAAAGAAAGTCCACGACACGAACGAGAAACGTTGTGGCGGCAATCTGTTGTTGACAACAACAGATTGATTGACAAGTGACAGCCGTATCGAGTGTTGCAGTTCACAAAAATGCAAATCGATTTTTCTATAAAATCATTAAAATAACGTAACAACAACGAAAAAATACTCTATCTTTAATCATTATTTCGCAATAAACTCGTATAATACTTTTTTAAGTGAAAAGAAATATAAATCGAATATAATAATACAAATCTTTTAATGGGAAAAAATATTTTTATTTAAAAATCGCATAATATGGCAACATCAGTTGTTATTAAAACAACTGCAACGCGAGGAATACATTGATTGACTTTTATTAGAAATACTTTTTTCCTAGGTTTTTTTAGGAAATGATAGATTAAAGTAGGGCTTATAATTATTTAAATATTTTTTCGAATGGTGTAATACTTTGTCCATCAGGGCCAGGAATTGCTGATCTCCTTTGAATATGTCTCTAGCAAAACTACGTAACAGATTTTATTTAATGTCACTTCAGTCGGCTGTCAAACAGTGTCAAAGTTGGTGGTGTATTTTGCGGGCCAAAAGTCGTGTGAAATACTTTTTTTTAAACTTGATTTGTGATTACAGCAGGTAAGTAAGTTTTTTACCACTGTTTGTTTGTAATAAATACACAAGAAAGATCCAATATCTAACGAGAAATCTCTCTTGGAATTCGAAAATATAATGGTGGGCAATCTCAAATTAGTTTTTTTAAAGCTGTTGTCATCTTCATTTATTTAAGGATGAATAAAAACAAGAAAAAAAAGAAGAATATGAGGATCAAGAGCATACAGAAATTATTTAGATGAAATGTTAGAGTTAGCGGTTGACATGGTAAAAAATAACACGATGTCAAATCGGGATGTACCTACTATAAAGCCACCATTTACTAGGCTCGTTTTTCATTGACTTGAATGTGCCTTGGTGGCTGAGAGTATGTCATGCTCACTCAAATGTCTCGCTGGTGGTAGCGTGTGTGTTGGATCATTAAGTTCCCTTCAAAATGGTTGAGCTGAATGGTGCTGATCCATACGTCATGTTCGTGAACGGGCGCCGTCAGTAGATACTGGTCATCTCTGGGCTGCCACGGCTTATTTTAATTAAAATTTTTGAATTGTTTTCTTTTTGTTTTTATCTTTTTTTATTACGGATGTTTTTAACGTGCACGTCTTTCTACATCGTTCTCACATTTTTAATTTCAACATGAATGATGTAACCTTTTTTTTTGTAACTATATTGATTAAAAGAGTGTCCATGGAGTTTCTTGCCCGTTTTTCTCCATAGGTACAGTCGCCAGCACATTAAGTTACCATAAACTGTCAGATTTTCTCATTCGATTTTGAACTTAACAATCAACGTTTCAAGGTTTAAAATCGTTTGGAGAAATTTGACAGTTTCGTGTAGCTTGACCTGCTGGCGACTGTACCTACTACGCTTTGGAATGGGCAACTAGCTTCATTTTTCTGACTGACTGAACTCTTGACAATTCAAAAGTGCCTGTAATTGGTTTATTTGAAATAAATGCTTTGAGTTTGAGTTCGGGAGGCAGAAAAGAGGTTCGGGATCCCTCGAAGGACGATATTGAAAAAAAGTTAAAAAAGATCACTTGAAACCAGCTGGAGGACAAAAGAAACTAACTGACGAAGAGGAAGAAAAACTGGCAAACGTGTTGTTAGCTTCAGCAGATTACGGCAGCCCCATGTCGAAAAAAATTCACGGACTGATTTATTCGATAGAAAATTACCCAGTGACAAGTGGGTGGAAGGATTTTTAAACAAACATCGTTCGAAATTGACCATCAGAGCGACTCAAAATATAAAAAAGGTAAAGGCTGAGAAAGGATTAGAAGAAATGGAGCAATTTTAGGGTAATTTAAGTGAAACGCTACATGATGTATCACCGATGAACATACTGAACTACGACGACTCTAACTTGTCCGGCAATCCAGGCACTTCAAAATGTGTCTTTAGAAGGGGCGTCAAACATCCTGAAATGTTTCTAAATAGCACAAAGAGTTGCATTTCCATCATGTTCACTGCAAGCGCAGCTGGGGTATGGCTACCAACATATGTGGTTTATAAATCCTCAAATTTGTATTCCGAGTGGCCTTCAAGCCACTCGGAATACAAATTTGGGCACGGCACAAGGCCCAGCTGGGCCTATATACAATTGTTCCAAATCCGGTTGGTTCGATACGGCTTCATTCGAAGATTATTTAAAAAACTATAGTCAATAAGTGGGCAAAACAAATTCCCGGGCCAAAAGTTGTCATTGGTGATAATTTGTCTTCCCATATAAATATTGAAAAAAATATTATATAATATATTAAATATTGAAGTTGTAGAGTTGTGTCGAAAACACAATATAAGGTTGGTATTTTTACCACCAAACTAAACTCACCTAACACAGCCGCTGGACGTAGTGTACTTTGGCCCACTAAAAAGGGAATGGAAAAAGATCCTGTTAGATTACAAATTGAAGAATCCAGGACAAACCACCTTGAATAAAATACACTTTCCAAAACTTTTGGCTCAATTACTAGAAAATATGAAACATAAGAAAAGCAATAACATAATAAGTGGCTTCAGAGCCACATGAATATGGCCTGTAAATCCACGAATTGTTTTTAAGAGTATCCCTGAGTATTTCGACGATTCAGAATATGGAATTGATACGACATAATTATTCTAGACGATATTCTAGACAAAATCAAACTGGTTGCTAATTTAATTGTATAATTTATAAGTTTTATGACATTGTTTTTTTACATTATGTAACTACTTTAACTCATACACTAAATTATTACTTGTGAAATTTTGGAAAAATCATTTACGTTTCAATATTTGTAAATATGTGAGCACCATGTATCTATCTCATAATTAATTTACCTGTCATGCGTTATATTTAATTATTTTTACCTATTGTGGTATAGTAATTTTATTCTAGGCGCATCGTCTTCACATATAGTTAATGTATACATAATATTGTAAAACATTTTTAAAAGAGTAACGGTGGAGTTTCTTCCCCATTCTTCTCCATACGAACTACCTTTTGGAAGGGGCAACTAGAATCAATTCTATTATTTTTGTAAATTTTGACGTTCACAAGTGTTTTTTATGTGCCTATTTGAAATAAATGATTTGACTTTTACTTTACGACTTTATTGGATTATCTCAAAGAATCAAGGGCTCCAATGCAAGTGAAAATGTGCTGACGACAATATCAGACAATAAATAGTCAATTAACAGCACGAAAAAAGCGATCTGTAAGAAAAAATACTAAGGAGGAAAGAATAAAGACTAACCAAGAAAGAGAAACAGAAGAGGTTATTGGCTCGTGGGACACAAAAAATGAGATAAACTTAGATGAAAATACAGGTGAAGTGATAGGATGGGAGAAAACGATTGAATACGATATGCCGTCGACCTCATCTGGAATCATCGGTTGCGGAAAACTAGCACTACGGCCCCAATTTTCACCGGTCATCTATAATCCAGCCAGACTTGACGCACTTAGTATCAAAATTATTAACACGCAATTAGCTTCACCAGCGCACGATACTAACGCTCAACTACCCGACGTCTGTATATTATAAAAAATAAAAATAAAAAAATGTAAATAATAAATTGAAAAGTGACAGCCAAAACCGGCCTTTTGCCGCCGTGCCTCATGATGAAAATTATACTCCAGGGTGTTTACGATGTGCGGTCCATGGCCCTTTACGGGGCACCGGTGTGGGCGCGTTGATTGAGGCTCCGACCAGCACGCCGGTTGAACGCGTCCCAAAGGGTCATGGCCATCCGGCTGGTCCGGGGATACCGCACGGTCTCCTGCGAGGCGGCGAGCCTCCTTGCCGGATTGCCGCCATGGGATCTGGAGGCAAAAGTCCTCGCGCACATTTGGGAGTGGCGCATTAAGGCGAAACGCCTGGGCATTACTTTGCTGCCGCGAGAAATCGCGGCGGACAGAGCTCCGGCGGAATCTCATGGCGGCATGGAGAGTGCGACTGTCGCAACCCATCGCTGGGCACGCCACAATTGCGGCGGTAAGTCCCCTCTTTAACTAGTGGCTTGAGAGGCGCCACTGCGCCCTCACCTTCCGCCTGACTTAGGTCCTCACTGGACATGGCTGTTTCGGGAGGTTCCTGTTTCGGATAAGGCGGGAGGCAACGCCCGGGTGTTGTCATTGTGTGGATCGACCGGAGGACACGGTGGAGCATACGGTGGAGGTCTGCCCGGCTTGGGCGGAGCACCGCCGTGTTCTCGTGGCGGCGATCTCTGCCCTGGTTCAGGCCATGGTACGGAGCGAGAGGGAATGGGAAGCAGTCATCTCCTTCTGCGAAGCAGTAATGCTCGCGAAGGAGGAGGCGGAGCGCGTGAGGGAGAGGCAATCATTGCGCCCTCGCGCCCCTAGTCGCCGCAAGCGGAGACACTCTGGGCGTCGGGAGTCGATAGCCGACTCCCGGCCACCGTAGGCGCGGGCCTGCGGACGACGAGCAATGGGCAGCTCGCCGTCTGGTAAGGACCAGGCCCGGGTCGACGGCGCGTTGTGTTCCACGCGCGCCTCAAAGAGATGTCAGCATAATTGACGGGGTCCGATAAGGCCGATGCCTGCCGGGGTCGCGGATTGTTCGAAAGAGTTACCGTGGCCCTGGCGCACAGGCAACTGAAGGAACACGGATGGGTTTTAGTCAGTAAGAGTCTGACACGCCCTTCCGCTCCGCCCAGAGCGGGAGAGGTCATTTGATAATTTCCCACCTAAAAAAATAAAAAAGGTGTTTACGATCAATCACGAATAGTTCATCTAAATCTAAAGTTGTAATAACCTCAGATGTTAAAGTAACCCCTAAGGAAATGAAGGACATCAAGAAGAAATTTAAATTAGGGACTGAATTCATTGGAAAATCAGCTTTACTGATGAAAATTGTTACGAAGAAAGTGGACAATGATAATGCGCTATATGAAAAAAATAAAAGAAATCGGAAAAAATTAATTACTAGAAGAAAAACAAAGGTTGCGAAACAGAATAAATTGAGATCATATTATAGTGAAACCAGTTCTGAATTGGATATTCAGAGTTTTGGAAACATAGATGATTCTAAATACTCATATTCAGACAACAACAACATAATTATGATGAATATCTATCAACATGTTTACAAGATAATATAGATATAGACAATGTGGAAAACTGTGAGCCAGAAAACTACACTGCATCATTTGGGTTCAGTGACATCAGCTATTTTACAAGCGATGTAGATTTAAAAGAAGAAGACTGGATTGTTTTAAAGTTTGCGACAAAAAAATAACTGAGGACCTCCCCGTATAACATGGTTTAAAGTTAGTCCATCGTGCCCCGGAGACTTCCCATGTTTCATTTTATGAACACAATCAAGTAACAAGTCTAAAGTTATCGTAAAAGTAAGATCACTCGCCTGGGCACGATGACCATGTACAAGTCCGCCTTCCTCAGTACACAAGCCTCCTGTAGAACCTATCATTTTAAATTGTGTCGCAAATGCCTCCGCGATATTTATGGGGTCCTGTATATTATTGACACTCGCTGCACGACACGGCTTATAGGATAAGTTATTAGTAGATTTCCAGAATCGCCCAAAATCACCAGAGGCCCTTTGCTTGGCAATAATATCCATTTTTATTTGATTTTGGTTTTGTTGACACCACTTAACCCTTATTTCGACAGAGAAGGTGATAGTAAACTTATTAAAATTTTATTGTATAACCAAGTTTCCATGGTTTTTCTGAACTTCCAAAAAAAGAAAAAAAAAATCTACCCCCCCCCACCCTTATGGAGAAAAGCGATGTCCGCCACACCGGACATTATCGAAACTTAGTAAAAAAAGTGTTAAAATTACTTGTCCGTCCTAGCGGACTTAATCGAATACGTGAAAGATGTTACATAGTATAAAGTAAAAGAATATAATAGTAAAAAAGCCTTTATTTTTTTAGAAAAGTACAAAAAAACTTGTATTATTTAACATGAAAGCTCAAAAAACAGTTGCGAGGATTTTTGCCCGTCACAAAACAAAGGCGTGTATCACATTTCAGGCAGTAAACCGTAGTTTTTTTATTGCAGTACATACAACGACCTTCTTCCTTCACTGACGGAAAGTGTGAAACTCCATCGTAGCGTGAACTGTCTGCCGGTCTTGTTTTACAAAGGTGCCTGATCGTGCTTTCATCCGTTTTCTTATATGTAACACTTTTGTTTGTGCTGATCAAACTGTGGTACACTTCGTAGCGGAAATCTTTCAGCCGCATGCATTTAGTGGCAGGGTTTGCATGTTTGCGATACAGGATCCACGCATTGTCGACGCAAATATCAATAATTTGTGCGAACATCGCCATGTACCAGCGCTTACTCCTGAACGGAGTTCTATACAAGGCGATCAACATGTCGGCCAAGTCTACACCGCCCATATTCTTGTTATACTCTTTCACAATATTGGGATAATCAACATCGACTTTCCTCTTGGCATTCTTGCAATATCTTTTAATCCTACTAACTGGTTCAGCGTCAGTATAGGAACTGATTAGTGTAGCAGCTTTATTGTCATGCCACCTCACAACCGACAACTTGTTTTTGTGACAGACGGTTTGACTGAAAGATCCCCTTGGTTTCTTTTTCAGTGCCTTTTCGCTACTCAATTTTTCTTCGGCTCCTCTAAGGCGGTTGCTTCTAATGGTGCCTACAGAAAAAATACCATAATTTTCACGCAACAGGTAAACAAGTTCAGGTGATGTAAAGAAATTATCGAAACAAACCGTTGCTGGTTTCTTTTTGATGGTCTGGCAGAGTCCAAGCACGACTTGGGTACCAAATCCTAACGTTCGCTCTTCATCGGTGAACTTGTGATACCTGAATGTATCATCCCCACCGTAGGGCAGAAAGTCATAAATCATGCCCGAAATTCCAGCTCGAACGTACATCTTGAAACCCCATTTGACCGGTTTGTCCTTCATGTGTTGTCGTCTTTTGCCTGCTTTTCGTCCTTTATACGGCACCAACATTTCATCGATACTGAAAGTGTGTTCGCCTGTTACACTCTCCTGAGCCAGACAGTTTTGTCGTATTCCTTCAAGCAAAGAGCGAACTTTGTAATACCGGTCAGAGCTTTCAAAGTTATTGTCCGCAAAGTGTACGTTTTGGCGGATGGCTTCATACCTCTTCAACGACATAACACTAGCAATTTTGTCGTACCGATATTTTTTGGACCAGTAATCTAAATACGATGGTAGCGACACAATGCCCATCAAAATTAGGATAGCAAGAAAGTCGCGAAACTCATCTTCTGTCAAATTTATAGAGCGGCCTGTTTTTAGCACGGAATATGCGTTTGTTTCTTGTACAACATTAGCAATCACATCTTCTGAGAAAAACGTCAAAAAGTAATCTAAAGGTGAACGTACTACGGGAGGATCTTCAACTACTGCAGTATCTTCTATCTGGGCTCTATGCAAAAAGGTACTCTTTTTCCATTTGTACGAGAGGGAAAACTTTTGAATTTGCTTGGGTCTCTTTTTTGTCACAACTGATGGTTCTCTGAGTCTTCTTTTTCTATGCACAGGTGTTGGCAACGAGGGTAAAGACGATATAGAAGGTAAGTTTGCAAAATTGGGTTCCTGCGACTGGTTCGGGAAAACTTGCTCTATAATTGGAGTCAAAGGAGTCGGGAAGTCGTTGTTGAGTTCAAAACTTGTTTCAGAAGGGTTTTCATCAGGGCTGTCTGCGATATTCAAGCGCTCTAGCGAAGATGCAATAGACGGTGCAGGTGAACTGAAGACAGGAGGCGGATTAGAGAATGAATGAGGCTCATTTTCGGCGCAGGAGCTATCACCTGTTTCAGACGGTGCACGTTCTGCAGGAACGAGTGCCAATATTTTTTTCGAGCGTGCATGCAGGGAAGACTGAAGCAAAAGAAAAGAAATACGTGCAAAACGTGTACGTAGCAAAACACCACCACCAATAAAAAAATAGCGAAAAAGTAATGGGGTAAGTATGAGGGCACACAGATACAGAGACTCATGGTGTACATTATACATAGACAGTGAGTAACCAGTTCTTACATAAGTAAGTAGTTTTTTAGGAATAAAAGTAAAGTAGGTACTTAGTTTTTAGCATGTAAGTGTAACGTAAAGGCTAAGCAGATAAGTAGTAGGTATATAATATACACCAGTGAGTACCTATTGAGAATAGGTGTAGGGTTCTTTTCACGTAAGTAGGTAGGTCAGGTAAGTAGGTAGACTACCTTTTAGTAAGTAGTTTTTAGCATTTTAGTTTTATGTAAAGGTTAGGTAGATAAGTAGTATCTAACAAGTTGGTAGGTACTGAGAATAGATGTAATGTTTTGACAGTACCGACAACTCAAATCTTTCACCTTTCATACCATATTTCGACAAGGTCCGCCGTGACGGACAAGCTGTAAGACACAATAAATACAGGTGTTTCGACGAGGTCCGGTGTAGCGGACAAGTAAAAAACTCGATAATTATTATGAATAACGTAAGCAAAAGCTATGAAATCGTATTATTTGAACGTTAGTAGATTAAATTCACAAAACACAAATAAAAAATCTACGCAACATAAGCAAAAAATAATATTTTTTAATAAATTACCTGAAAGACTTTCGTAGTGCGCGGTTTCGCCGACATTTTTTCGCCAACTGTCAAACTCTGGGTTGTCACAGGCAAAATTTATTTTTCTACTAAAATTTAACCAACCTCCCAATAGCTTAGTAGTTTTTTTGTTGCAAAAATAGAAATAGACGGGGCGGTGGTTTTTTTTTAAGTACTTGTCCGGTGGTACGGACAAATTCGAAATAAGGGTTAAGTTAATTTTTAAAGGTCTTTCTAGTCACACACATATTTTCAAAGACGGAACCCTGTGAAGGCCTGCCGCAAAGTAACCAGCTCTGAAAAGCGTTTCTCGCAACTTCGTGCAGCGGTTTAATATGGTAGTTCCAACCAGTGATATAACTACACTTTTTGGTTATACGCCTTTCTTCATATGAGTTATTGGCAGCTTGTCTTATGGCTAGTGTTAGAGCACAGTAATATTTATCTATTAAATCACAGCATTGCCGATTACTACACACAAGACCTACACATTCATGATTACAATTTAGTTTCAAGTCAACATTGCCTAAGTATTTATCACATAATTGGCAATACTTCACCAATTGCGCATGGTTAATCTATTCATAGGAGCATCATGTACATATGTTTTACGGCTTATGACACTTAAATCGCATTCCACTACGAGTGGATAATGGTCCGACCAGTTCACAGTTATACATAGAATAGAATTTAGTGTTATCTGACTCATTCGGTTTCTCTGCTTATTTTTAACTAAATTCATTTGAGAGAATAACCTCTCTCTCAACCTTACTCTGCATTTGAGTATGGAAGTGAAAGGCAGGAATAGCCAGCTCACTTATATCCCTATATATGTTATCATCAGAAGCATTAGTAAAGTACCCCACCCAAACCTCTACCCAAAATTTCACCATTTCTTCTGATTTCCACTTAACCAAAAGAAGTAAATGCCACTGTTGAACCATTTTATCTATACTTTCTGGTGGAAATCCGAAAATCTCTACAACGCTTACGATTGTGTTTGATTTTGTGGCTTTTATTGCCTCTTCAGGGCTCAATTGTGCCATCGTTTCTAATCGCTTGTAGTTATCCGGCAACCTTTGCTCTTTGTACAGTTTTACTAAAAATGAGGAACACCGTTGTCTTATGCCATTTAATATCCCAGGATCCAAATTTTGATGACGAGAGTCAGTTTCAAACACATAACAAAGATATGGCCTAGGGTTTATATCTCTGTCAATAATAGGGTCCAAAAAGTTCCTTTGAATTGGGCTTGACATTAAAATTCTTTAGCTCACTGATTGCAATAGAGTCGTTAGCTTATTTAGCAATTTCAATGGATCCGAGTCTTCGCTCTCAAATGCTTTAAAAGTCACATGGACGTCATTTAGTACACCTCTCAGAAATGTCATATATAAATAATTTCTATCGTCACTAAGCATATTATATATCACGTCAGCTGTATAACAATTTTCTTTTTCCTTTGCCATGTTAAAATGTAATTTTAATTCTTCCCTTTGTGTCAAAATATTTTTTTACAGCTGGCTCTATCGACAGCCATCGTGTGTCACAAACTTTTGTGATTTTATGCGGACTTTCTCCGCAGTTAAAATCGTCTCATATATACTTTTATACTCATCTCTTCTTTTCGGTCATACTGAAAACCATTTGTATATTTCCCTCACCAAAAAATCAATATTTTTTGGCAGTGAGTTTTCTGATGCGTGAGTCACTGCTAGTTGCAGCAAATGACATAAACATCGTATTAGAATTATTTTTTCCAGACCATACTCTCGGTTAAGGATAGCATGTACTCCATTGTTGACACCAGTCATAGCCGATGCATTGTCGGTTCATATGCCAATCATTTGTCGAATGTTTAATTTATGCTTGTTTAAACACGAAACTAGACCATTTACAAGCCTTCTTGCATCTGCACTTTCTACAGAAACCAATTCCAAAAATGAACTCACAATTGATTTATTTTCAGTACTATAGTACTTGTGGATTTGGGAACGTTTTTACTACATCTAGCAAAATTATCTTTGAGACAACAAAATATCAAACTTCTGCAAAAATTAACATTTTTCAAAAACAAAAAATCTTTAAAACTTACCTATCATTATAGCAAAAAAAAAAATGCTTTAATAATTTTTTGCCAACGAAACACTTAAATCATCTAAATCAAACTTCAATTTTCTTCGACGACCAACTTCTGGATTTGGCAACGTTTTTTCTCCAACAAGCAAAGTTATCTTTTTTTTTTTGTATAGGAAATCATCAATTGACCTCTCCCGCTCTGGGCGGAGCGGAAGGGCGTGTCAGATTCTTAGGCCGCGTTTCCACTGACGCGGAGCTGGGCGGAGAGGAGCTTAGCGGTGCACGAATTGACCAATCACTATGCTCGAAATCTCCGCTCCGCTTCAATGGAAACAGCACGAGCGGGGTGGAGCAGAGCTGAGCGGATATTCATAATAAAAATACAGCGAGGCGATTCGGTGCGGAGGACAACGAGCATTGGGGAGCAGAGCGGAGGACAGCGGGGCGGTGCTGTGCGGAGGACAGCGGGGTGGTGCTGTGCGGAGGACAGCGGGGCGGTGCAGAGCGGCGAGGTGTGTGACTCGCACGCAGTGCCTCAGTTATCATCGTTACGTCATTAGGTGCATACGTATCAAAATGGATGAGAAGTTCATTGAAAGTGTTAGACAATTTCCGTGTTTATGGGATACGCGACTGACGAGTAATTCCACTTTGCCCCACCAAGCCCGCCACCCTGGTGTGGCAAAGTGGACTGCCTAAAATTTTGCAGTGGAATATGCCCCACTATTCTGATTTGATGGGGCGGATAACACTAGCATAAACACTTTGTGGATTCTGCCCCACTAGGGTTGGCACCTCAGGATTTGTGTATGAAGGTTAATGAGGCGTAGCCGACGGAGTCCCGCTTCGCGGGACTCCTACTTCTGGGCGGTTTAAAAAAAAATAACCACGAAGGGGACGGCGGGGTCTTTCAGACCCCGCCGTCCCCTTCTAACCTAACCTGTCCGAGTCGGGGTGCCCCAAGTTGTACCAAATACCTGGGAACAATTTTTGTTTATCTGAGAACGAAAATATTTCGTGGCGATAGATGATATAGTAACAGTGTAACAGTAACTGTGACTCGTTGGGAATTATTATCCAAAACATTCCCAACGAGTCACACTGTTACCCGTTGAGGTGTGACTCGTTGGGAACAAGCTAATAAATACAGCAAAACTATATAATGTATTTATTTAAATCCAGGAAGATTTAATATGTGACAGTTTTTTACAAAAGTAGAACCTTAATACACTGTTTAAATAACCATTTTGATGTATTTAGATTTACGTTTGCTTGTCTCAGACTTGTCAAATCCTAACGTCAGTGGTTACATTTTTTTTTTTTACAAACAAATGTAAAAATACATGTTAACCTCCATACACAAATCCTGAGGTGCCAACCCTAGTGGGGCAGAATCCACAAAGTGTTTATGCTAGTGTTATCCGCCCCATCAAATCAGAACAGTGGGGCATATTCCACTGCAAAATTTTAGGCAGTCCACTTTGCCACACCAGGGTGGCGGGCTTGGTGGGGCAAAGTGGAATTACGCCGACTGACTACCTACAAATGCAACGAAACCAAAGATGCAGCTTGGGCAATTATAATAAGAGACACTGGTTTAGAAGACGGTAAGTTTATTATCAATTATATGAGCGATAGGAATAGATTTATTTAATTCTGTTAATTAATTAATAATTATTTACTTAGTATTATTAGATGAAATAACGGGATATTTGCCATCTTTAGCACTCGTAACTCGAACTCGATCGCGACACACTACACTCACAACAGTATCCACTCCCGTTATTTCATCTAATAATAGGGATAGATAGATAGGAAATTATTCCCATCTTAAACATTACAAATTAAAATTTACATAAAATACACATTAAAATACAATTCAATTTCAATTTCCAAAACTCAAAGTTAAATTATAAAAATGAAATCAAATTAAATTGTAAATGTCAAATTATAAAAAATAATTTAAAAAATTAAATTATAAATTATTAAAATAACAATTATCCAAATTTTAATAAACACATAAAGAAAATAATAATAATATATTATTATTTAGTTATATTTAATCGTCGCAAAATACGGGTTTCCTGCCAAGGGACTTGCCCCTGGTTATTAAAATAAGAACAAAATATGTCCCGGATCCGATAAACTTCATTGTTACTTGCATTGTTTGTTGTAGTGGATGGATTAGTAGTGTTGATAGATAATACTAATGATTCATTAGTCGACGAGCTATCTGAATTGTTTGCATCTAAATAATTTGTATGTTTTTCAATCAAGTAATTATGTAAAACACAGGTTGCTTCAACTACTTTATCAACAGTAGCGACTTGGCATTCGAAGTCCTTGTGGTACACGTACCACTTTCTCTTCAACACACCAAATGTGGCCTCTATTATGCGTCGAGCTCTCGATAGTCTATAATTGAATATTCGTTTACTTTGATCTAATTGATCTCTGGGATATGGTCGCATTAAATTATAAGACAAAGGAAAGGCTTCGTCACCAATAAATACGAATGGTACTCTCTCTCCATTTTCAGTAAGTGGTGCAGCCTGTGGCAAATTTAAAGCATTGTTTTGCAGTCGTTTTCCAAATTCACTCTCTGCAAATATTCCACCGTCACTGAATCTTCCCATCGACCTGATATCTACCATTATTATTTTCCGTTTAGCGTCAGCCACACACATTAATACAATTGAAAATCTGTGTTTGTAATTGAAAAAAGAAGAGCCTGATTATTTGGTGCAATTATGTAAACGTGTTTGCCGTCTAACGCACCAACGCAATTCTTAAATTGCCACAAGTCTTCAAATTCCTTTGCTATTCGATACCAATCATCTTGAGTAGGTACAGGCATATATAAAGGGTGCAACACATTCCAAATGCATTCACAAGTTTCTTTAATTATATTCATTACTGTAGATTTTCCGACCATAAAATCTTGTCCAAGTGTAGAATACTTAGTACCGTTCGCTAAATACCTGTAATAAACATTATAAATTAAACAATATAAATCATCAAAAAAGTAGATTGGCCTATTATTGTTATAAGCGTTGAGATAGTCACACGAATTTAGTTTATGTAACTTTTATTTTATTTTTACAGTAAAAACTGCTAAAGCGAAATGGCAAAAATTGCGTGACAATCATCGTGACGCAATTAAAAGACAAAGTTCCACCAGAAGTGGCGAAGCGGCAAAACAAACCTGCCCATGGAAGTATCAAAAGTAATGGAGTTTTTGCTACTACATATCGTCGTTGCGCGTGCAAAAGTCACTATGTGTTTTTTACACACTTTACAGGAGACGCAAAAAACTGATTTTCTCGAAAAATACTCAGTGTATTCAAATAATTTATTTTTACTTTAATACATATAGCAAATTTACGTAGTTTTAGATAACTTTTGGATAGATAAAATTATTAATAATGTCAAAATTAAACATAATAGGCAAATTTGACACATAGAGTTATTTATTTGAGTCGTAAATACAAGCTATGTGAATTTAGCGCACATAACTACTTTATAATTATATGGAATCTTAAAGAAACTGGCTGTGCGATGACACATAGCTATTTTTTTAGAAATAAATAATTAATAAGAAAGGAAATAAAAAACCAATACATTTCATAATCAAATGACATTATCACTTTATTGAATCAAACAAAATCAATAATAAGGAGATCAAAATATGGAACATTATTAATGGTTCAAATTTTCGTAGAATAGGTGGTAATCGCGGTGCATGTATTGCTTTAGACTTTGTAAGTGACTAAATTTGGTAGAATCAATTTTTAGTGGGCCATAATAAAGGCTTACAGGTTCCCTTATGGGTGCCGTGTTTGTCCTCCTCTGCGGCAAATTGCTCCACTCATCTGTGTGGCGTAGTTTGTACTTCACATCACCGTTGAAATAAAGAAGTCCTCTAATGTCTGTTACCGTTGCATCGCCGGTTTTTCTTCCAGGTCTTATGCTTGAAAAACCACCGGGTACATCCTCATAATATTTAAAAAATGTGTACTCTAAGTGATGTACAATGTAAGGTTGTGATGGTCTGGCATCTCTCATCCGCGATATATAGTCAGATGGAGAGTAGATGGGGCCTTTAAACTTTTTTTCTAAAGTTGAATGTACGCTGTCTACCTCCATCATCGTGTGCCCTTTTTCTAGGATAATTTGCTCTATCATAATGCCCTTTGCAGTGCTGAGGTTAGATAATGAATTGCAAAGTGTTTTATTTTTATTCTGGTAGGCACATCCGTCGGATATCAAAATTACTTTTTTGTATTGACAACAATATTTTTCTATGAAATCAATTATACAACTAGTGACATTGTTTGCGGTTACTCCTCCATCGCCTTCATGCCACACATATAAATATACGTTTTTGTCGTTTTTAACATGAAAAGTATAATTATGTAGCGCTAGTTTCATTTTATAGTACTGCTCTGAAACAAGTAGCTTAGGACATAGTAAAACACTTTGCATATCCATTGATACTACAATCACATCGTCTGAAATTTGGTTAATTGCTTCTGTTTTAGCTGCTCGAGCTTCATCTTTTTTTATAATATGAAGCTGATAAACGTCGTCAGGAATATTCCCTTGTTTGTGGCCAACACAAATGTCACACTGATCTTTGCGTGGCTTAAAAATAGAAATTTTCTTCTCTTTTAAAATCTCCTGAAACTTCTTTCTCCTCACAGCATCCACATTATTAGTCTGGCACCATGAAGTATACACAGAATGCATGTGGCTGAAAGATTCGAAAGACTCTTCAACATATATCTTGGAACTATTTGCTCGGCAGTAGTGGCTTGGAACTTTCGGTACACATTCAAGCCACTTATGAACAGAATCAGATTTGAGTGCCCTAGTCGTAGTTCCTGGTGTGTTAGGGACCTTATCTATTCTTCGAACAGGGGTTCCTTCACTATTTTCTGATATATTTATATTAGATCTAATCCAAAGCTGAAACATATCTTTTTTCAAATCAAACGTCGCCAGAAACAATTCCTTACAAACACGAACCTTGTCACCGTTAAAGCCTGGTAAATAGCAATCAAACCCAAAAGATTTTCTCTGTACATCTATAGAAATTTTTCGTCGTCGTAATATCTTTCTTGCCTGAATCAGTCCGTTTATGTATGATTTTTTAGCGTCCCATGTTGGTAGTTGCCAAAAGTATCTGAAACAATCTTTCCTGATTTCATCATTTATTGCAGCACACAAATAACTCCTGTCCGACTTCTTTTCTGCCCCGTGAGTACATGGCTTTTCTCTTAGTTGCCTGTCGCTTTTTGAAATTTCTTCTAATTTTGTAACGTTATCAACTTTGTTGACCTTATGTCCCGTATAATGTTTTCCCAAAAGCCTCATCTTCTGATTTTTCTTCCTCTTTCTTGTCTCACTTGTAAATCCCTCTTTTTCAGGTAAATTACTAGAAATATTCTCTTTTTCGAGAACTATAGGCTCTAAGCAACCAGTTTGATCATTTAACTGATAAGATACTTCATTCGAATCTCCTGAACTTAGGATTCCATTGCTGGGTATTTCAGAATCGTTTTGGGTTATCAAGCAGGGGTTAACAATCTCACTAATATCAACTGCTGTTGTAGTTATTATAGATTGGGTAGTACCTGTGTAAACTGCAGTAGTTTCCACTCCAGCCGTTGAAATATTATTTGGATGTTCAATATGCACACTAGTAATGTCCATTGTATCTTGGTCCTCACTGTTGGATGGCAATATTTCAGATGGTTGAAACAGTAAACCTGATTCTCTTTCGAGCTCTCTGGCCAACCGATTAATTGATTCCTGTCGTTCATCTTCTCTACATAAAGATATTAGTTTTTTGCTTCTATAAAATCTTGACATATTTAAAAATATATCTGAAAGAGGTAGCAAAATAAAAAGCGTTAGTACACACCACGTAAATACCCAGAAAAATAAAAGCAACTAAAGCAAAATCCGTACATAGTAATATTATAACAAACCGCCATCAATTACTTCATAATAATTAACTATTATGTTACGTTTAGCAGACTAGCACACATGTTGCTTTAGTGTTAAAAAAGAAACCCAAAATATAAAGTGTTAGTACACTCTCGTGACATAATTATATTAACATTGTTAATGTATTGTTAATTACAAACAATTTATACGGTATAATTAATTTATCAATAACGTATAACGAACAAAACGAAAATGTAAAACTTGAAACAGCAATTTATACAATAAGTCTGTTAGTTTAGAGGTTATGTATGATTTTTTTTTGTAAAATTGTTAGGTAGTTAGAAAAACAAAACTTTTACTATATTAATTTACTTACATTATTTCGGTCGGTTTCGGTACTGCTATAAATACGTAAGCACGTTACACACTTACAAACAACCTTTTTATTTTTTTACGACTATTTAGTATAGCGCAAATAATTTTGAATGCGTTCTCCTTCACTGCTAGAATTGCAATGAGCAATTACATCGACAAAACTGTCTATGTGACACACGACCTGTGCGTTTCGTGATCGAGCGAGTCTGAACTTGACCAAAATACTCGCTATGTGCAGTGAAGCACATATCGGGCGCAATTTTTACTTCCACTTTAGTAAACTTATTTTAGCTATGTAAATTATAACACTTAGCGTGTTTATATGGAAATTTCTATGTATGAATGTCACATAGCTACATTCCGTAACTCTTTAAATATTGCATTTATCACATAGCTGTTTTTACAGTATGTGTGTATTGAAATAACGATTAAAACTGCATAAGAAACGGAATTTAACTAAATAACACATAGCGACTTTTGCACGCGCAACGACGATATGCAAAATAGAAAACGAACCTCAAATTTCAGGGATGATTCAGAATCGATAAGAAGCCCTAATCATGACAATGATACACAAATGTCAGCCACGTCAGTTACTACACACGATCAAATGTCAAACGATTCAGAGCTAATTCAATTAGAAGACCTTCTTTCGAATGCTACACAATTTACCCAATCTTCCGGCCTTTCTTCAAAATCTAAGAACAGAAAATTGGACGATGTCTCCGAAATACTTACGCAATTTCAACATATTAACCAGCAGCGAACGAAGGAACGGGCCGAGTTAAAACAGATTCTTACAGCATCCGATGATTTAGATGATTCGGATAATTTTTTTCTCTCCATGTCGAAGACCTTGAAAAAACTTCCATATTATTTACAGCTTAAAGTGAAACGCACTGCAATGAATGCTTTATTGGAAGCCGAAGAAATAAACGAACAAAACTCTTGGACTGCCCCACATTACGGTTATTTCACAGCTCGTACAGAAACAGTCACTTCACAAACATATGAAAACATACAATTATCATCATCATCACTAAACATTACAGAACCTCCGCCACCACCTCCTCTACCTGGAACTGATAATGAGCAACTTTGATAGACCAATATAACAAACCATTGTCATTTTTGTTGATTTTTTAAATATGCATAGGTGATTTTTATTGTTTTAAATTATGCTTGTATGTGAAAAGTGTCACAATTTCTTTGTCAGAAATAATGTTTACTATTTTGAATAACTTTATAACGTTGAATCGGGTCATGTGACTCTGATTCGCTTTTTTAAATAAATGGTTATATGTATAAATTGAATTGTTTACTTACTTTAGACATATTAATAATAATAAAATAATAATAATAATAAATCATTTATTTCAGGCAAAATGGCCCATAGACATATACCTTACAAACTAACATACATAAAATATAAAACAAAACTTTTGTTAATAAAATAACTTAAAACTATGTTAGTATCACTTCACTAGCTTGTCCTTGAGCTGCCTTGTGGTACTTGTCCGCGGAAGCGACGGAACACTACGTCTTGCGGCCAAAAGTCTTCTGCCATGACGACGGACAGGTAACAATTCGGTACTCGCACCACGAACGCCTTGAAGTTGACGTTGCGTTGCGACTCCAGTAACTGCACCCTCGGCGAGTACCTCGTCTTCTGGCGCACGTACTCCACGATGTCCTCCGCCTTAGTGGTGTAGTGTAGGCGGGAGATGTACACCGGGGTGTTCGGCTTTGCGGCACGTAAGCTTACTCCGGGCTCCGTAGGAGCTTTGCCGCAGCGGTTCTTGTTCGTTCGTGACTGACGCTTCCTCCTTTGCACAGTCACAAAGTCCTCAACATCAGCCTTATTCGGGGCTTTGTTTGGCATCATAATTGGAGCGCCACTCGCGGCACTCACAGTGACGACAGCGAAATCCTTTTGCAAGGGTTTCGCCAGGGCTGCGGACACTGGCAGGGGGACGGAGCGAGGGGCTCGGGCGGCGCCGCATGGAGGTGCTGCGGAGACGGGCAGAGGGCTGCGGGGCACGCGGGCGGGGCAAGCCTTTCTTCACTTGAAATCGATCTCTTGCTATTAGGGTCCTTCTCCTGTATATATGGTTTAAGATGACAATGTAATTCATAGAAAAGTTTTCTTGATACCCTTTATGAAGTTTCGAACATTTCATCATCACACGTCTGAAAAATAGTTGAAAATTCTCCATACACAGAATGGTACTTTATATGTTGTCGAATCCAGAATCTATGTTTTCTTTTCGCATCCAAAAAAGCCGCAACAGTCAATGCTACTTCATCTGATTCGTTATCTTCTTCTTCAAGTAGAGAAATATATAAAAGGATTGCTTTTTTTCTTTTTAAACGACAACATGACGTATGGTCTTTCTGAGAGATCGAGTGTAACTAAGCGCAAATATACGCGATTCCAAAAGTATGCTCCGCTTCAGTGAAAACACTGACCACTTTTCACCGCTCTTCACCGTTCCTCTCCGCCCAGCTCCGCTTCAGTGGAAACACTGACCGCTTTTCACCGCTCTTCACCGCTCCTCTCCTCCCAGCTCCATGTCAGTGGAAACGCGGCCTTACTGACTAAAACCCACTCGTGTTCCTTCAGTTGCCTGTGCGCCAGGGCCACGGTAACTTTTTCGAACAATCCGCGACCCCGGCAGGCATCGGCTCTATCGGACCCCGTCAATTATGCTGATATCTCTTTGAGGCGCGCGTGGAACACGACGCGCCGCCGTCGACCCGGGCCTGGTCCTTACCAAGACATTTAAAGTCTATTACTCTCAATTCCTTTTTATGATAACTATTAAAATAATTATTTTCCAACAATATGCACAAACATGACCGACGTCATCTGCTTTATCCCCGGTGTGTGTCGCCATTACAGACAGCGTCATCTATGAGTTTACGTAAGTAGTCAGTAGCTGCTTACCAACCATACTGCGCTGTACAATGTACATTGAAGAAATACAGTTTCTTTCAACTCCAACTTTATTTATTATTTACATAAATGGTTTATGCAGCATGAACCTCCCACAGGCAAAAATCTTTACTTATGCTGATAACACCGCGATACGAGTAGTTTTTCATGGGAAAACATGGGATGAAGTGCAATGCGCGATTGAAGGCGGAGTAAAGGCTGTTGCGAATTGGCTCCAACATAATCTATTAACGCTGAATATACAAAAAACCAAGGCAATCAACTTTGCTATTTCCGATCGTTCTTCCCCTAACAGAGTATCTTGTTTGCGGCTGCACTTTTGTAATAGTTCCGACCAGTGTTCCTGTCCTTACATTGAACAAACTGACTATTAAATACCTAGGAGTCATTGTAGATAACAGATTGACGTGGTCCGCACACCTGAGCGCTTTGAAGGGTAGGGTAAGGACTATGCTGCGTATCTTTAAACAACTAGGCAAGATTGCCGATGATTCTATCCTAAAGATGATTTACTTTTCGCTTTGTCAATCCTTTATTAATTACTGCATAGTAGCTTGGGGCGGTGCAGGCAAGACCTCACTAATTAAAGTAGAACGGGCTCAGCGTGCTCTACTTAAAGTTGCCTACAGACGACCATACCGGTACCCTACCAATAAACTCTATACTGAAGTGGGAGTTCTTAGGGTTAGACAGCTTTACATACTATCTGTCACCCTACGATTTCATAAAACTGCCTTGAGCACTTGTGTCATTTCAAGTCGAAGGGTGTATTGGGATAAAATCTGATGCCGTAAAATAATCGGCAGAAGGTCTTACGGTTTTATGGGACCACACATATACACGAAACTTAATGGTCTACACAAAATATTACAACTAACACAAAGAAAATGCACAGTGATGGTAACAAATTGGCTTCTTACACTGGACTACGATACGACAGAAAGTTTCTTAGGTTAAGTAAAAACTTGCACAAATTGACAAATCACAGACACATAGGTAATCCGAGCTGATGTCCGCAACTCCACGTCAATGCGCGTATTTTGCGTACGGGTGGGAAAATCGATTATTCGATCCACCCCAGCTCCTCGAGGAAGGCCAGCAACGCCTTGGTGTTACTGACAATCTCACGTAGGGTACCTGGGTTACCGAAGTACTTTGCCCTGTACGTGGCGACCACCGGGCAGTTTAGAAGCACATGAGCTACTGTTTCGTCGTCTTCCATGCAGGCCCTGCACAGTGGACTGTCTGTGACTCCTATGACAAAGAGGTGTTTATTAAATGACCCGTGGCCGTGGCCGTGGCCAGTTAAACCTGCTGTTATTATACGCAGCTGTTGTTTAGTCAGTCGGAGAAACTGTTTCGTGAGGCGGCCATCAATTGTAGGGAGTGGTTCCCTAGCCTGCCTGCACTCACCTGTGTCCTCCCACAGTTTGTGATGTTGGTCCCTGGTGCGTTTCCTTACCAGAGTGCGTAAGTACCCAAAGGGTAGTGGCACGATGGGTTCAGGTCCCACTGGTGCCACGCTCGATCCCTTTCTGGCAAGTTCGTCGGCTGCATCATTACCTAGCGAACCGCTGTGTCCTTTGATCCATTGAATGGTTATGTTATTGAGGCTACCCACCTGATTGAGGCGCATGTTTGAGGAAGCGCGCACCGACTGTTTTCACACCACAATGCGCAAGCGGTGCGCGTCCTTGGTGCGCAGGGTGCGGGTCAGCTCCAATGCTGTCTTAGAGATGATTGCTGGACGATTGGACTGCCCTTATATTAGGAAATGTTGCAGTAGGCATATAGCCAGGGCATGTTAACGACTGACGTGAGATTTGCTGTTTTATTAATGTATGTTATTATTTTTATCTAAAAATATTGCCTTAAACTTTTTTTTTTATTTGTATTTTATATTATTAATTTCCATTTTTTTTTTTTTTTCATTTGACATTGAGTTGCTTATTTTTATTTGACATTGTATTTATGATTTGATGACATTGTATTTATTTTTATTTATATATTGTGATTTGTATTTATTTCGTGTTTTGTAAGTTGTGATTGTAATATGGGAGAACCTGAAATAAATGTTTTTTTTTTTGTTTTTTTATATTAGCCCAGAATCAACTGTGTGACTATTTAGCGCTTGCAGAACAGCCATGCTGTCTGAGAGTATTCGGATCGAGTGGTCCTTAACTTCCCTAGCCATGATGGCCGAAGCGGCCAGAGAAATACCCATGCACTCGGCCTGGAACACTGTGTTATGGACCCCCAATGGTGTGGCTATAACTATGTTGAAGTCGTCCGAGAAGATTCCAGCACCTGTGCCACTACCTGTTTAAGATCCATCCGTGAAGATGCGCAACTCTGCAGGGCACAAGCCCTCGCCTCGGCTATCCTCGTAAAGTTGGATTTTGTATTTTTTATTGAAGATAAATTGTTTGGGTACCCGGTCATTTATGGCTTTCGTAATGGGGAACTCTTTGTTGAGTCCCTTAAGCAGCGCGGTGTGTGGTGTGTCTCTCTTACCCCAGAGATCTAGTGCATTTAGACGTGCCGCCGCCATCGTCGCTTCCTGCTGTATGAACAGGTGAAACGGTGGTAGTCCCAGCATGGCTTCGACTGCTACAGTCGGGGTAATCCTCATGCAGCCCGTAGTCGCCATGCAGCCTAGTCTTTGCAAGCGTTGTAGTTTGTTGGAGACTGTAACTAGCTTAGTGCGGGGCCACCAGACCACGGCCCCGTAGGTGATCATGGGGCGGATCACTGTAGTATACAGCCATAGTATAATTTTAGGCCCCACTTCTTACATATCATTCTCCTGCACTGCCAGAAGGTTATGCAGGCCTTGTTTAGTTTGTTGTCCAAATGACTACTCCAGTTTAACTTACTGTCAAGAATGAGCCTGAGGTACTTGACTTCGTTGGCCAACTGTAGTTCCGTATTGAACAGTTTTGGTAGGCGGAAAGGGCCTAATGCTCGTTTTTGGGTAAACATGACTAGTTCAGTCTTAGTGGGGTTCTCTGATAGGTCAAATTCCCTGCACCATCTCTCTACAATACGTAGTGCTTGCTGTGTGAGGTTGCAGATCGTACCCGTCACCTTCCCCGAAACAAGGATGGCGAGGTCGTCTGCATAACCTATTGTGAAATAGCGATTGTCATTGAGTTTGGTGATGAGGTCATATTCACCAGATTCCATAGAAGGGGGGACAATACCCCTCCCAGTGGGCAGCCTTTGGCTATTATGGCCAACTGCTGCTCATCCTCTAGGCGAACCACTCCTTTGCTTAACATGTTTGTAATCCAGTCTGTTAGTACCTGTGCTACTCCATGCCTGGAGAGGGCGCTGCTGATGCTGGAGAAGTTGGTTTTGTCGAAGGCTCCTTCGATGTCTATGAAAGTGCCCAGGCATGACCCTTTCTGATGGATCGCTTCCTCAATCTGGCTGACTACTAGATGAAGAGCGGATTCGGTCGACTTACCCGAGCTGTATGCGTGTTGATTAACGTGTAGCGGTATAGTTTTCAGCGCGCCGTCCCTCAGCTCTCTGTCACACAGCCTTTCCAAGGTTTTTAGTATGAAGGAGGTCAGGCTGATTGGTCGATGGGATTTGGCGTTTGTGTAGTCACCCTTACCCGGCTTAGGGATGAATATTACTTTCACTTCCCTCCATCCTTTGGGAACGTATCTGAAGGCCAGGCATGCTCTCATTACGGACACCAGTCTTATTGCGACAGAGGTACCACCCCACTGTAGTAAGGCGGGAAACACTCCATCAGGACCGACTGCCTTAAAAGGATGGAAACTCCGATTGGCCCATTGGAGTTTCTCCAACGTGATCACCCTGCTTGCATACACCCAATCATTGTCTGATGGTGTTTGAATTACACCTTGCCAGTCGATTACCTGCGCGAAGATACATCCAGGGAAGTGGGTTTCGATTAGGATGCGTTTCGCTTCTTCTGGCGAGGAAGTTAGTGTGTTGTCAGGTTTGCGGAGGGTAGTGGGCTCAGGTATATTCTGCTGCGCCAATACTTTCCTTACCCTGTTAGCTTGTTGACAAGATTCAATGCTACCACAGAATTTGCGCCATCCCGTGGTACTCCTGAATCTGATGCATTTTTTGTAGCTGGATCTGGCCACGTAATAGTTATCCCAGTCCTCATCCGCACAAGTGTTCATGGCTCTTTTCAGAGCTTTCCTTACCTTACCACGTTTGCGCTCCAGATCAGCGCCCCACCAGGGTTGTTTACCCGGAGTGTTACGCGGTGTAGTCTGTGGGTAGGCAGTTTGGTAGCTGTCTATAATTGATTTAGTAAGATGGCTAACTTGTACCTCAATCTGTGTTGTGTCCACAAATGTTGTCGGATCGCTTAGTGTCGCGAGCTTGGATTCAAGACCGCGTGTATAGGTGGTACGATCCGTGTTACGCGGGTTACGCCGTGGTGGTGTTGGCGGAACACAGACCTGGATGTTGAAGCGGATCCACCTATGATCAGAGCAGGAGGCTTCCTTGGATACCTGCCACCCAGTGATGGTTTCCGCCACACCCTCTGTTGCTAGAGTGAGGTCTATGATTGTGCGGCTTCTCCTGGTTACGGTCTCGGGATAAGTTAGTCGAGAATAAATCGTCAACCAATGCCTTACCCCTCTCGTTATGCGTGTCCATACCCCACAGCTGGTGGTGAGCGTTGGCGTCGGCCCCGGCCACGACCTCAAACCCGCAACTCTCGCAATGGCTCACGAGGCGGGCGAAGTCATGTGGAGGCGGCGCCTCTGCCTCGGGCATGTAGGCCGAAGCGAAAACGATCACCATCTCCGTGGCGTCGTCAAGCTGTATTAGCAGCTTTCCTGCAGAGACATCTCTGCAACAGAAGTCGGTTAAGAGCTGTGTTTTAAGGTTACCTGTAATATAGATGCACGATCTGGGGTGATCATGATCTAGATAGGGACAATGCCCTTTCCCCCCTCTGTGGTCCTTCCCGCCTTACGGCATGCGGACCATAAACCGACTTTCTTTATTACTATATCTATGAATATCCCCTTCTCCCCATCTGGGGCATGCAACAACACATTACGGTACTTCGCCTCCGAGCAGTCCTATTAGCGTTACTGCTAATACCAGTGTCCGCAATGTGTTCCTTTGCTGTTCCGTTACTATGCCCCAGATTCTAGTTGCTTCCGTCGGCTGTGCCACTTGTCAGCAAATGACCGCAGCCTCTGGAAGTCCTCAGCGCTGGCTACCAGCTCCCGGTGGTAAACCGGCCCTGCTTCCCCTCTCTCCCAGTCCCCCAACATGAGCTCTTTATCGTCAGCGTACAGAGTGCAATCCCACAGGACATGGTCTCGAGTTTCATCCGCCAGCCCACAATAGCATTTAGCGGTGTTGCAGAGCGACATCGCGTGTAGGCGGCTCCTGAAACTACCGTGTCCTGTTAGGATCTGTGACGTGACGTAGTCCGGGTCCACCCATCCCCACGCCAAGCGATCGGCTGTTTCCGGAAAGAAAGAGTACAGCTCGCTTCCGTCTCCGGAAGATTGCCATCGAACCTGCCACTGAGCAACGACCTCCGCTCTCACCTTCCCGATGGCCACCTTGTGCTCTCTACCTGCCAACCCAGAACACTCCTGCGCGACTCGTCCCGCACGACAGACGTCCAGGTCGGCCGGAAGCACTCCTGCCAGCACAGGCAACGCTGCGGTGCTGACCGACCTGTAAGCCTTGGTCAGTAGAATCAGTGCTGGACGTTGCGTGCGGAGCAGCGTACCCCGCACTGCATATCTGCTATAACTCCGCCACCATACGGCCGCAGCATACGTCAAAATCGCCACATAAGTCCATGCAAACAGGACTTTCAGGGCTCGATACTTCACGCCCCAGGAAGACGCCGATACTCTCGACATCTTCCCGAAGGCGTTCACAGCCCGTTGGCCGGCCAAACTAGCATGCGGCACGTAGGAGCCCGCTTCATCAATTACAACGCCCAGCAACTTGGCCTGTACTACGTGCGCGATCGAGGCGCCGTCCATGCGAATTGTAAGGGGATGCATAAATTTGCCCTTCACAGTAAGGGTCTGCGACTTGGCAGCTGAAAATTGGAGACGGTTCCGTGTCCCCCAAGCGGACACCGCCTCAAGCGACGACTGAGCATTCCGCTCAATCGCCGCCCGACTCGGCGCCTCGATCACCACAGTAATATCGTCCGCGTAAGCTACCGCCCCGACACCATCCGGCCACGGCAGCTTCAGGATGTCATCGAGCAGGAGGTTCCAGAGTGTTGGCCCAAGGACCGATCTCTGAGGGCAGCCCATAGTGGACTGCTTCCACACCACCTGGTCGCCCATGAACAGTCCGACTCGCCTGTCCGTAAAATAACTGACTAAGATCTTATAAATATTTGGCGGGCAGCCGCCCTGCTTAGCCTTAGTCAGGACCATGGGCCACCAGGCGTTGTCGAAGGCCCCCGAGATGTCGAGTAGAATAAGCTGAACATAGTTTTCCGAGGAGCACGCCACCCGGTCCAGGATCGCGTTAAGCGCCGTTACCGTTGACTTGCCCCTCGAAAAACCATGTTGTGACTCTGAAATGCCACGATAGAGACACGGTGCGCACTTTATTATGAGGCGTTCCAGTACCTTCCCCAAAATCGGGAGAAGGGTTACCGGTCTGTACGCCTTGGGATCCGATAGTGGCCGATCGTTGCCCTTTGGCAAGACGACCAACCTGCCTACCTTCCATATTTCCGGAAACACGCCCTCGCTGATGCACGCCGAGTACATCAGGAGCATCTCCGCTCCGCTTACCCTCCACGCGTTTTTAATTATCCTGGCTGTAAGGCCATCCAACCCGGGGGCTGTGTTGGGTAGATCCCTAATGATACGGTCTAGTGCCGCACCGCTGGGTGGGTCCGAATCCTGCCCTGTTGGGGAACATGCTGCTGCGAGCCTGACCCGCCGATGATACGGCGTGTCCTTGCCGGGGTCATCGTCAGGATACAGAATTTAGGCCCGTCGCGGTACCCGCTGCCGTCGTGGAATATCCCTCCACCAACCTGATCCCATGCATGACATTAGCGGGGAGCGCACTCTGCCCGACGCGGCTCTATAGGCTAGCCCCCAGGGATCGTCGTTCCCTGACTCCGCAATGTCACGAGAATAGGCCATCTCAGTGTCCCGCATCGATGTTTTGTAGGCTCTCCTCACTGCATGCAGTGAGTTGAGCCTGTCCCCCTCCCTGGCATCCCTAGCTTTTCGCGCTTGTTGCCAGGTTCGCCGCGCACACGCGACCTTTCTACGCAAATCATCCAATTCCGGAGTCCACCATTCGTACCCTCCGGTATCCTTCCTTCCTCTCTTGCCAAGACATACTTCCGCAGCGCTGGAGAGAATCTCCGAGTATTGGGAGCAGATTACTTGTGCCGGCTTCCAGGTCCGAAGCCTCCCCATCCTGTTGTGGAGCACACTGCGAAAACGCTCGTAATCTACCCCTTTCTCCCGGAAGGATACCGTTCTGACGGCCCATTCCTCAGCCCGTCCTGCTGTACTTGCAGCGCCCATGCCAATGTTAAAGGTAATCAGCTGGTGATCGCTGAGACTGGCTCCCTCGTGCACTGTCCACTGTGACACTGTTAGCCCCCTATTTGAGAGCGTTAAGTGGACGTTAGACTGACCGTTTGGTCCATGGAACGTGGGCGGTTAACCTTCCACGTTATGAATAATCAGTCCCCTGCTCAGGATAGAACCCTCCATCTGGGTCTTTCTATATTCCGTGTCAGGTCCCCTACCCACATACTGCCTACGTTCACAGTGCCACAGTGGCGAGTGAGCGTTACTGTCCATCGCCACCAGCACATGATGCCCTGACAACTGGTCCAGTACCCTCGTTAGCTGTTGCAAATGAGTTGCAATATCGTGGCTGTACTGGCAGTATGATGACACTACATACAAGTCACTCATCGTGGCTGTACACTTGACATGGGCCACCGCACAATGGTCGTCATTCAGGTGGTCCAGGAATGTGACAGCAATCCCAGGGTTCACCACCACAATGCCCGCCTTGGACTCTGGCCCACGCTGGATAGTCCTGGTGTTGCAGTACTGCTCCAGGACTAATGCTAGGTCCAGTCGCAGAGACCTGGCAATCTATGGCGGTTCCATCGTGGCGGCAGCCGAACCCTGGAGATTTAACTGCCCCACCCTTAAGACTGGATGATTAAGCATAGGAGGTCATATTAACAGCCTGCTTTTCCGCATAAACTCGTGCGGGGCAGTCGAGTGCTGCCGTCTTATGGGACTTTGCGTCCGGCCTCTTAAAACGCCTGCACGTGGCGCAGCACTGCGCCTCGGATTGGCACTCCTGAGCCTTGTGGCCGCTGTCCCCACACCTGCCACAGGTCATACCGGGTGCCCTGCAATGTTTCTCCGGGTGACCATATTGCTGGCACTTGGAGCAGCACGTGACTCTGACGTAATCACACACCTCTACGGCGTCCCAGCCCACGTACACCCTGCCCAGACCTAGTAACTTCTCCCTCAGTGAAGCCGAGACCTCATACACGATGGTAGTACTGCGCCCTCCCCACCGTCCCTTCTTGAAGGCAAAGCTCGCCTCCCTGCGGAGCTTCTCCACCGGCCAATCTGCGTCCTCCGCAAGATTGACCTTGTGCAGATCCTCGAGGACCTCTTCCGCGGTAGGGTTCCCGCTGAGGTTCCTGAGAGCCACGAGTGGCCTTCGGGACTTTGGGACGGGAGTCCGCAATGTAGAGGGGCAGCTGCTTTCAGCTTTTGGGCAGCCGCAGTCGACGCCGTTTGCACGACGACACCCGCGTTGCCCACTCTACGTACTGCTTGCACTCGAATGCCACTCTGACCCGGCTGCACCTTATCCTGTAGTTCTTTTAGAGTTTCCTCCGATGACTTAATATCCTCTGTGTTGGGATAAAATAGCACCGCAGGGCCGCGTTGCTCCACCGCCATCCTGGAATTGCCGCTGGGCAGCTTCAAGACGGCTGCGTAATCTATGGGCCCGTTCACCCCCACCGACTTTCCCGGCCCGGCGGCGGCTGCCGCCCCTGCCGTGGCTGAACTAGCCTGCTGCAGTTCCATGGAGGCAACTCGCAGCTTCATGGCGGTCACTCTGTGCTCTGCCTCAGCCAGACGCAGGTTAAGCACCGCCACCACCGCCAGGATGTCCTGGCTGTAGCCAGCGATCAGCCCCTTGTCGCTCATGTTCAGCTTATTAGTGGCATTGGCCACCCCGCTTATACCCTTGAACGCTGTGTAGACCTGATCAATCAGTTCTACGCCGCTTTTTACCGCCAACCCCTGCTTCGCTGGGGTGCTCGAGGCTTCTGGCGGGGCTCCAGCCTGATGCGAGTCCAAACTGACCGTTCGGTTTGCCGTCGTAAGTATGCCGCTGATAGGCGGCGCATCATCTACCCTGGAGGTCCCCCTTCGCCGCATAGGACCCTGCACCTCCTGAGGGGAGGACAACGGTTTCTTAGTAGTCTGGGCCGTTGGGCTTGCAATCGGAGGCAGCATTCCTCCCTAATGGGGGGAATGGTTGCCGCACCCGCGTTGAAGCTTGTGGGAGGAGTCCGTATCAGAGACCTTCTCGGCGCAAAACTAATGCCCTGGCGCAACTCCTCCAGGCAGCGCAGCTCTTCTTCCCGTTTAGACAGCTCCTGGTCTATCGCTTGGCGAATCGCGTCCCCGTCTTCCTCTTCCGCCATCCCGCTGCAAAATTACCCTGCCCCATGATCTGTGGTGACCAGGAGCTTACCGACAAGATTGGAGAATCCTTGTTTGCGGCCCGCCCTGATCCACGGCTCTTGGATCAAGGCGATGGCCGTGTGTTGAACCTCCAGCCACTTGCGAAGCTGAGCCGTTGCGGTGTGACTGTGGTGGAGGTTTGCCTGGAGGACTTTACAAGTCGACGAAAGGGACGCCATCGCTGGTCAGAAGCCGGGGAGAGGATGATTTCGTGGAGGCGGCAGCAAGGGCGGCCGGCTCTGCTGCAGCAGGTTCAGCCGCATATTCTTCCGGGTTGTTTAATGGGGGAGTAGACTCCCCTGCTTGTGCTTGAGGCTGGTTGATCGCCTCGGCAATGGTTTTCGTGGCGCGGTCCCATCCCTGTGGAACGTCGGGGAACCTGCCGTTCCGACCCTGGAACTTAACGTACACAGCCCCCAGTTCCACTGAGAGAGGGCGTCCGGCCTCCATCAGGGTCGGGATTTGGTCCACAGGGACACCGAATACCACGAACCATGCCTCAGCCTGTTTGTCGGCATGCAGGAGTACCCACCTCTTGATGTCCACCCAGGGGTCTTGGTAGCTGAGGGCCCACCCAATATTGGTCGGCTCTCCGAAGACCCCCTGCTCGTCTGGGATCACGATGCCGCATCGTGCTCGCTTCTGGATCTCCGACTGACTCTTGACGACTAGCGAGGTGCTAGTAAGGAGCAAAAGGTCGAAGACTGTTTTTCTTAGCCAGGCTAATGTATGTTCTTGAGCTAGGTAGTTGACCCATTATAGGCTGTACGTTCTGAGCCTTATGTCTAAAACATTTGAGACATTTATTCACCACAAATCTAGATAAGTTTCTTCCACCTAGAGGCCAATAAGTTTGTCGTATATGGGACAATAACAACTGTGGACCTGCATGTACAAGCTTTAAATGTTGCATTTGAAATATTAGTTTTGTAAGTATGTGCTTACTGCATAAAACAATAGGATGTTTCACACAAAAATCGTAAGGGGAGTTATCGAGCCTCCCGCCCACGCGAATGAGGTTATGACTGTCAATGAACGGTGTCAGAGGAAGCAATCTACTTTTGCGTGGTAATTTTTGTCCAGACTTTAACAAATTATACTCTTCTAGAAACATTTCAAGCTGTGAATAATGTATAATTTTATTTAATGAATTTTCTAGTTCTGTTGTTGAAAAATTACCATGCTGTTTATTTTTATTTTTTACATTGTACATAAAGCGTTGTACGTATGTAAATATATATTGTATTTTTGTTAAGCTAGAATACGTTACTAATAAATCATGAATGATAGATGAATGAATGGTTACGTCTGAATGATTATTACTTAATGAATGATTGTCACTACCAATGAAATGAGTCACTACTTCCGGCAGACTACCTTTCCCGTTGTTTGGCATGCTGGGCCACTCATTTTCACTATGCTGTAAAAATGAAGATCCAGACCACCACAAAGGAGTGTCCATGATAATGTCGGCCTTAAGACCACGGGAAACAAGATCCGCCGGGTTGTCCTTCGACGGTACGTAGCTCCAGGCAAGACCCTAAGTACTTTCCTGTATCTCATTGACTCTGTTTCTGACAAAAGGTTGTAATTGATTAGTAGGAGAAGAGAGCCAACCCAGGACTATGGTTGAGTCACACCAGAATCTACATTTATGAATGGGCATGGTAAGCGATTCCTGAACCTTAGTACACAGCCTTGCACCCAACAAAGCTCCACAAAGTTCAAGCCTCGGTATCGTCGTTGTTTTGATGGGCGCTACACGATTTCTAGAGACTAGAAGTTGTACGCCTATGGATCCACTGCCATTACAAGACCGAATGTACACACAAGCGCCATACGCCCTCTCGGACGCATCGGTAAAGACGTGTACTTCACGCGTAACAGAGTCTTCACGCAAAACCCAACGAGGAATTTTTAATTTATTTAATGATGTTATTGTGCCTTCAAATGTAGACTAAAGGTTTCTGACTTCGTGCGATACTTCGTCATCTCAGTCATACTTATCTAGCCATAGACGCTGCATAATGATCTTTGCTTCGACGACGCACGGACCTACGAGGCCTAGTGGGTCAAAGATTTGACTGATAACAGAAAGAACATGACGTTTGGTGACTTTAGTAGTGGAGTCGATATTTATAGTGTAAGTAAGTGAATCAGAGTCACAAACCCAGTTAAAACCTAAAGTCTTAGATTGAGATGAGTTTGGACCTGGCTCAGAAAAATGTAAAGTAGAATGTAACTCTTTACTATATGTAATTTCTTTAAGAATTTCAGTATTATTTGACCGCAATTTTCGTAAATTGAATTTTGCAGATGATAGAACGGAATGTACCTTTTTAGCAATGTCAACAGTTTCAGCTATGGTATCCCCTCCACTAAGAAAGTCATCGACGTAGAAGTCACGTCGTATGGCACATTGGGCAGGACTGTCCTCAATGCTCTCACCTAGACTTACAAGACACTTAGTGGCTAAATAGGGTGCAGAAGCGGTACCATAGGTAACCGTATTTAAAGTGTACGTTTTAAGAGGTTCTGAAGGTTCAAACCTGAAAATAATTTTTTGAAGAGGTCGTTGGACTGGATTTAACTCTATGGCCCTGTACATTTTTTCCACGTCACCTGAGACCACGTACCTATGCTGACGAAAACGAGTTAAAATAGAAAACAGATCGTCTTGAACTACGGGACCGACCATCTGAATGTCGTTAAGCGACACCCCCGAACTGGTAGAAGCTGATGCGTCGAATACTACGCGTAGTTGTGTAGTGGTGCTAGAACTGCGAATGACTCCATGATGTGGAATGTAATATTTATTCATGGAGTTATCTGGTAGTGGAGTACAGTCTGAGTCTAACGTCTTATGACCTAGGCGCTCATATTCTCTCATGAACTCATTATATTTTTTATGAAATAAAGGATCGCGTTTAAATCGCCGTTCAAGGGAAAGAAAACGATTCCTAGCATTCATAAAAGAATGACCTAATGTACTAGGATCCCCTTTTAAAGGCATAGTGACGACGAATCCCTCACCATCATTACGAACGGTGGTTTGAGCAAAAGACTGCTCACACATTCTCTCAAATGAGAGTGTATGTTTTAAAGCGACGTTGTCAAGCTCCCAAAATTGAGTGAGGTCGGGAGTGACATTGGAATGATGGCAAAAATGATTAGCGGAAAAACATGATTGGCGCGAAATACTACCTGAAACTAACCATCCTAACTTGATCTCGCATAATTTAGGTAGGTTTTTCCCTAAGTCTATCGTTTTGCTACTTAAGACATTCCAGAAAACTTCAGCCCCTACCAGGATGTCTACAACCGACGGAACGTTAAAGTTCGGGTCTGCTAGCTTAAAACCTGAAGGAATAGGGACGTGATTGATATGCACGAATGAAGACGGTAGAACCTTTGTGATTTCAGGCAAAATGTGACACTCGATATCTACAGTAAAGGCACAGTATAAAGACTCTATTGTGAGGCGACAAGACTGTGTACTGGTGGATATGTGATTATTAATACCCGTTACCTTGGTGCTCGTACCGCGTCGTAACAAACCCAGCTTCTCTGATAAGCTTTGCGTAACAAAGTTCGCCGTACTGCCGTTGTCCAGCAGTAGGCGCGCAGTGTACCCGTCACGCCAGTCACGTTCACCATAGCTGTGGACAGTAAAAAACATGCGCAGAAGTAGCAAGCTGCATGGAACTGGCTGAAAGCACAACATTTGAAGGAGGTGAAGCAGAAGGCAGTGCACAAGGCATGGCAGAAGGCAATAGATTGGAAACAAGTTTGGGCTCATTACTTTCCAAATGCAAAAGCGTATTATGCTTTGTTTTGCAATATTTGCAATGTGAAAATCTGCATTTCTTAGAATTATGTCCAAAGCGTAAGCAATTAATGCAAACATTAAATTCTGTTACTTTTTGTATACGATTTTCTATTGACAAGTTTCTAAAAGATTCGCATTTGAACAATGTATGTGCTTGGGAGCAAAGTGGACATTTACTGTTTTTATTACTGTTATCTATTTTGTTGATTGTGCTTAGAATCAGTTTTATTTAAATGACTATTATTTAAGGTGACAATAGTATTCGTATCAGAAGAACTGTGATTAGACTCCACTTATTCTAACCAGTCCGCTTTCCTGCTTAAAAAAGAACAAAATTGTGTTAAAGTGGGATCATCTTTAAAAGTATTGATTCTATACTCTTCCCAGTCACAACTTGTTGTAAAATCTAGTTTTTTTACCATAAAATAAATAGTCATATCGTCCCAATGTTGAGTGGGCATTTCTAATGTAGTTAGTGCCCTAATATTTTTATTAATAATATCAACAAGGTTTCTGATGGAAACACTTGACTCTTTTGTAATGGGTTCGACATCAAATAAAGCCTGAAAATGATTGTTCACAAGAAGTCGGTTGTTATTGTAACGTTCGCACAACAAGTCCCACGCAAGATTATAATGATCGGCTTTAAAGTCAATGTTTTTAATAATTAAAGCCGCATTTCCCTGGAGTGAAGCTCGCAGGTAGTGGAACTTATTAATGTCACTTATGCTAGAATTGTCGTGAATCAATGACCCAAAGGTATCCCTAAACTCAAGCCAGCATTGGTAGTTTCCATCGAAATGGGGCAAATCTATTTTTGGCAAGCGAACAAAAGAATTCCTAAATGAAACATGTGCACCTGAGTTAGCATCTCTGAAGCCCACCTCCGACGCAGCACCGTTGGCCGAGACACCGAGCAGTCTGCGCGTGAGTGCCACCAGGTTGAAAAACTGGCGCTCAAAATCTTCACGCTCAACTAACGCAGACTCGTCGTCATCGGTAAGCACTTCGATCTGTGTTTGTAAGGCATCAAAGTCACTGTGTAAGGTTTCAAATTTATTAAAACGCTCCTCTAAATCTAAACGTTGCAACTCAGATAGTGCGGAACTACTTTTGACTAAATTTAAATAGTTGCTGTTAATAGTAAGCTTCGATTTTATTGAACTACGTTTCTTGATCAATGTTTTTAAATTATCTGCCATTGTTAAGTTAAATATAACAGCTGGACGCATTGATGCTAATGTACTTAATAGATAAAAACTGCAAAACAGCTGTGCGTTAGTGAAAGGGATCGAGAAACAATTTCAAGGTCAACGACTTGACACGCGTTAATTAAGTGTGAATAGTGCGAATTATCTAATGACCAAGCGTTATCGATACAAATTATGCTTATTAAACAAGCAGTGCCGTAGATAACACTATGAAAGCACTTAATATTAAAGCACTGTATGGTTACCGAATGATTGAAAGATGAAATAACGATTTTCGGCAAGAAAGAAAACAGAAAAAAAACTAATTGGAACGGACTCACTCAAATACAGTATTATACTCCCAAAGAATGACATCAGCTCCCACGATGACAATGCAGGCTGCTTCGGGACGACTTCTTTGTTCTTTTCTTCGTGGTCGTACCGCGTGGTGCTCGCGAGCGGTTAAAGTCCGCACAGGTGAACACGACGACCGACGATGTTGATGGCGTTAATTACGGCAAAACTGGCGATTATTTTGTGCAATCGAAGGACCAATGATTGGGCTCAATCGGACTTATGAGAAATAAAAGAGTGGACTGTATTTAAATAGGTGTAATACCATAATTTACGACAGCAAAGAAATGCCCGTAGTGGCTCGCGTCTGTGAGCTGAGTGGTGTGGAGGGCGCGCAGCGGTCGTCGCGTACAGGTTCGGTACCCCGACACCCCGCGCCTTTCCGCCGTCGATCACGCGCATATGTGCTGCGCGGACAGTTGAGGGACACGGTTACCTGCGCGAAATTTGACAATGACCCACCATTTCCAAGTATTCTTGGTTGCTGTGAACGTAATATGGCATTGTTGTCGATTGTACGACGAACTAAGTAACAACACACACACACTTACACGTTCGTGCAACATATTATGCCGGCTCGGTTGCGCGACGAAAACTGAAATTGCGTCATTATTGTCATTGTCATTACGTCAAGCGAGCGGCGCGGCGGGCGCCCGCGGCGGCTGTGTTAGAGTGACATGGCATGAGTTGGACAATGAACGCGGCGGGTGCGGGCGTTGGCGTGGTCACGTCACGCTGGCCTGCACATTTGTAGTACCTATCAGAATTATGAAATAACAAAACATGGATGTGTTTTAAGCATTGGGTAACCAACATTTTTAGTGTATTTTCGTTAGCTGATTATTTTTTTCTTGTAAGTATCTAATGCGTTTTTCTTATTTTTTTTTTATCATTGTCCTTATTTTGGTGGTCTGAATGATTTCTAAAAGTTTGTCCATCTATTTTAATGGGACCTTGTATATTAGTCACCAAATATTTAAACAAACCACGAGTTCTAATCTAGGATATTTCATTTTAATTGATCGGCACGTTTATAAAATTCTACTCAACTATTTCGCGAAATGTGTCGAATCTGTAAATATGTATGGTCACACCACACAACATGTCTGCTTGCGCGTGATTATGTTCGTGTTGTGATTTTTCTGTTTGTTGTTTTCCTTTTTCTGTAAGATTTCGGAATATAACTTATCAGAATAATTTCTGTGATTGGATGTATAACGTTGAGTCGAGCACCTGTTCCTCCGTTTCATAACACACATAGTTTTATCGAGATATTGACTCTTTTAGTGTAAGTGACGCTTACGAGATAATCGACTCTTTTATTGTTATTAGTATTTAATAACGAGGCAGTGACTTTTAAGTTTGTGAACCATCATGGGTAAGGGTCACAGAAGATGTGAAGTTTGCGGTATCAAGGAGGCCGGGCATACTGGAAATAAGTTACTTTTTTCCATGTTTCCACTGGATCCAAACCGGTGAGTACCGCTACCTATTGCGAATGTGATCTTGTGCTCACATAGCACTATCTAATTGTAATATAATAGCATAATTCAAATTCTGTAATACGACCCTCGAGCCATTAATCAAGATTAGCTGAAATTTGAAAAAATGGTTTAAAACATTTGTACCATACAGTAATATTTGAATAATTTAAATTGTAATATAATTCAGTCTAAAAAGGTTGACTGCTTAATACATTCGTCAGAGAGTCGACATTATATCGACACCTCCTAAGTACAACTAAGTAACTGAAAAATGCAAATTTTATAGGAGAGCGAATTGAAGATTTCAATTATTTTAAATCGCCATAGCTAAGCCCCTATATGGAATTAAAGTATAATATTTGGTGAGCGGGTTTAAACTTAAGTGAAATTTATAATTAACAGTATACCGTCAAACAAGCCAACTTTGCCCGTTTTTTTAAGAAAATCGAATATATTACAAGTTTTTTCTATGGGACTTAAGTATATTTTTTCATTTACTACAACTATATGACCATAAGCACGCATTTGCTATGTAAAATATTAAAAAAATAAAATTTAAACCATGATTTGTTCGATTTTGATGGTGGGCAAAATAATCCGGACTTGTAGCCAACATTGCCCACTTCGATTTTTGACGCAAATCAAGCTCTTATAAATACGTAGAAAGCACCACGACTACAATTTAAGGCAATCTTGACCTAAGTTTTAAAATACTGTTTGTAGTTTAAATATTTTCGTGATAAAAACAGTGGGCAATGTTACCTAGCGGTTAGTCCCCTTTTCCATACAAGGCCCAACAAACGGTTTAAGATTTTAAGGGTTGTCACATTCCTGTAAAATTATTAAATAAATGTTATTTTCACTTTTCTTTTGTGGGTGTTGGGTGCATATGAATAGACGTTAAAATGGTAATTAAATGAAACATTGTGTTCAAAATTAAATGTTTATTCCAATTTCGTCGACAATTCGACATAATACCGTTGTTTTATTTTTAACATTTCAATAAAGTCAGCTTTAAGCTGTAAATGCTATATCAAAAAATGAGATCAATATATGTCCAAACTTGAATCAACAGCAAAACAAATCAACAAGTAAGTACCTAATGACAATAATAAAAATCTTTTATAAGTTCCATATGCATAGAGCCCATGAGCAACAAAATCACAATTAGTAGATAAATCATATCACATGGTATATAACAAACAGTCAAAATCACCGCTAGGAATCGTAACAATATTCAGTCAATAATAATAATATTAATCAATACCTTGTTCTGTTCTGAACACTTCAATAACATCAACTTGAAGCTGTACATGCTAAATCAAAGAAATGAGATTAATAAGCGTTCAACGCAATGACTTGATCACCAGTAAAACTGATCAACAAGTAAGTAAATAAGAAAACTTTAATCTAATGTAAGACACAGTAATAAAAACCTTTTATAACATTATATAAGCTCTAGAGCCTATGAGGAACAAAATCACAATTAGTAGATAAATCACATCAAAACTAGGATTATAACAATATTCAGCCAGATACTATCGATCAACATTGTTATAAATTATAGTACTATTCTTAACATTACAATATCGCTACTACCCCTAGTTGAAGTTGTAGGTAAGGCTCCCGCAGACTACAGACTTTCTATTGGCCGATAGTTTAATCTTAATCAGTATGAAGAGAGAGAGAGTATTCTATTCTATGAAGATGATTCAGATATTGCTAGTGTCATTTCCGTTTCGTAGGATATGGCACTAGCAATGTGGGAATCATTTTCCGCTGATATTGCACTAGCAGCCCAATCAGTCTCAACTATCAGCCGACAGAAATTCTATAAATTTAAAGCTCTATCTAAACTTAACAATAATATTTATTAAAAAATAAGTAGGTATATGTTTCATTAAGTACTAATCAAATTATTCTTTGGATATAAGGAGTCTTAAATTATTTGTTGTAGGTTTATCTAAAACATAAGTTTCATTGTATGTTCATATCTCTAAAATCGACATTAAATATTATTTGACCACGTCTAGATATCATTGGCTCAGGCAAAACCGAAATAATATCGTCTAAATATTGTATGGTGCAAATGTCATCTACAGTTGGGTACGTAAACGTAGTTCCTTTATCAGACTTAGATTGTTTTACCTTACGTAAAAATTTAATTGTGGGTTTTTTATCCATTATTGATAATACTTTGCCAACAAAATGTTTCAAGCTCTTTTTTGTAGCAAATCGAACTATAACCCAATCACATTCTTTTAATTCTTGGTCCTCAGCAAAATATTCACATTCCGTTAAATCAATTGGAATATCTGTAGGTTCCAAATTTTCTTTTTCTTCCTGATCTTTTAGACATTCAGAGATGTAATAGCTATGTAATGTTTCGTAGTCTGAATTATCTGTGTCATCTAATTCAATAGTAGAATCTGCAGAAGATGAACTCGAATCATAAATAAATTGTTTCTTTTTACGTTTCACAGAAACAAGTTCTTGTGCTCTCTTTTCTCCTTTAGAGTTCTTTCGTTGTTTCTTTTTTCTAATGATTTTCGTTCTTTTTGTATCAGTGTTTTCCTTCTTAATTTTTTTCAGACTTTTGGTCGCCTTTCCTTGCAGACATTTTGGCAAATCTCGATCACAGTTAGCCATAAATAGCGTATTTTCAGTCTCAGAAACCTCACTCAAAAAACGGACAGCTGAAGTTGGCCTTGCAGCCTTAATTATCACATCGGAGAGTATAGTTATTTTGGGTGTAGTTATTTTTTTAGAAATTCCACTTGTCCCAGCAATGGGTTCTGTTTCTCGTATGTAATTGGATAAGTTATCATTATTTTTAGACATTAACGGATATTTACTACTACTAGTGGCAAGTTCCGAAATCTGGAAATCATTCGTATACATCACTTTATCCACAGATGGGTACAAGAAAGAGTTAATAGTAGCAATACAATACTTGTTAAGGGTCTCAGGAGTTTTCAAGATTAGAGTTGACTGTTCTTCTAGAGTTTTCTGTCTGTTTTCATCATTTGAGTTTTCGTTTGGACTCTGAATTTCAAACTCTTGATCATTATTTGTACTTTGATTCATATAAGTAAATAGACCAGTTTGATCATTTAAACATAAAACAGTTTCAGGTATTTTATTTTTGTTCATTTTCTTTTTTGTATTACCCTTCAATGTATCTTTCTTGCCACAAATGATATTCAAATCAGTAACTGTCACCGATTTTCCTGGCTCACATTTGACTTTCTTATTTCTTTTAACTTCCATCGGTTTTGGCGTTCTTGTTTCTTTTAAATAATCTATCAGTGCCAGATCAAGTCCATACGACAGTATTTCCTCTTGCATCTCTGGGATCTTTTTTAACACTTCTTGTGGGTTTAGTGGAAATATTCCCGATGCTTTAAAACCACTCCTAATATTTTTATCCTCATTCAACTTAATAGCTTCCGTTAATTCAGCGATCAGTTTGGGGAAATGTTTTTTGTTCAGTGTTGTCTGGTTTGGATTTTTGAGTTTGTACTGGTACAAGATTTTTCGCCAAGCCTTTTTCAACGGCCCAAAAAATGCAACGTCAAGAGGCTGCGTGAGGTGTGTTGACCTTGGAGGAATGAAAATAAACTTGATGTTACATTGTTCGCATAACTCTACTACTTTCACACTTAAGTGACTAGATAAGTTATCACAAATTACAACTTTAGTCCCTAGAGTCTCTTGTGCCCATGGAATAATTATCTTTTCAAAATAATCGTCGAACATGGCGCTATCGAACCATCCTGATTTTGTGCAGTTGTATCGAGTACCAGGTGGGCCTCCAGTAATCCATTCTGAATATAAGTTTGTTGCTTTATAGACAACATATAAAGGCAAGCATTGACCGCTCGCAATTGCTGTGAACATAAGTGATATATTTCCCTTTGTGGAATTAGCTATCCTTTCTGGATATCTTACCCCGCGTCGAAATATACATTTAGAAGATCCGGGGTCGTCGGAGAGATTGGTCTCGTCAAAGTTAATAATATTCGTTGCTGGGATGTCTTTCAAACTGATACTTAAATTCTCAAAGTAACTAGCTATTTCTTGTGGTCCCTTTTCCGCTCTCGCTTTCGTTATATTTTGAGTAGTTCTTACACTCAATTCATCTGCGTGTCTAGCCAAAAAACCCTGCACCCACGCATCTCCCGGAATTTTATTCTTGAACACAAGTTCTCGAGAATTTTTTCTTAAATATTCATGCACCAATAACTTTAGATCGAGTTTAGTTAGGGGGGATCCAAAATCACTTGAAGCTTGCAAGACTCTCACAATTTTATTTTCTTCTTCACTTGTCAGTGTCGTAGGATGCCCAACAGAATTTGAATGTAATTTTTTTACTTTATTAATTATGGTACGTCGTGGGATACCAAACTGTCGCTCAGCATCTCTTGACGATATTTGTTTAGATGCAACTGCTTCGCAGGCAAGCTTTAACATCACGTCGGAGTAATTTTTATACGCTCGGGACCCAATTTCACGTCTTGGCTTTCTTGGTCTAATTCTAGACTTGTGTTTGTTTTTCTGAAATTAAAAATAACAATAAAATTAAAGCTAGGTGGATAATCTACTCTAATGAAATATACCCCATATCCTATCCCTATACACAAACAAACATACAATCACAAACTTCACCTCTATACATATACTGGGTGAAATTTTAATCTCTGATTTTCCTCTTACGGGGTCATTGTACTCATCATTATGAACAACTTTTACTATGGAGCCAAACCTGAAATCGTGAAAAATAAATCAGCTGTTCCCTACATTTATGTTCGCGTAACTCGTCAAAATGTAGGGAACAGCTGATTTTATTGATGAGTTAATGATGAGTACGATAACCCCTTAAGAGGAAACGGTGATTAAAATTTCATCCTGTATAAATATACATCAACTGCACTAGGTACTAATCTAATTTATAACATAAGAAATTAAGTACTTTATTTTAAAGTCCTTACTTAAGAAATATGTAATTGAGGTGTTTGATGTTTTGTTTCTGTAGTTTTGCGTCAATTCAACCTGTTACAAAATAACTAAAAGTGACAACCCTGAGTGCTTTTTGATAACGGGCAATGTTGGCATGGATGGGTCTGAATAGTTTAGGGTAACTTTGCCCATCATTAGAAGTTTTGATTTATAAAGTCCTGAATAATGAAACTATATTTAAAATACTCAACAACTGATATTCTATAACATACAGTAAAATACACTTACCTGTGTTTTCGCCATGAGGTAAAATCCACAAACACTTTCCTTAGGAAATTTGCCCGCAAAAACACACACCGCACTCGACAAGTTCTGACAAGTTACTAAATGAACTTTGGAACGAATGCGTTAGATAGTGTTGCCACAAATATAATCAACTTTCCACCCAAATAATAAATGTTGCCATAAAACTAAAATTGTTTCTTATGTTAGAGGATTTGCTTACAAATTGCTTTTAGGGCAAAGATACCTTGATTGGCAAAGTTGGCTTGTTTGACGGTATTTTGTTTCTAAATCTTCAAGTTTTTGTTTTATCACACATGCATACTTTTACTGCGTTGTAAAAAACAATCAAAATATGCTAACTGGCACATACACATTTCTTCATTGGAATATTCAGGCACCTTATTGCTTTAATTGCTTATAATTGGTAAAGTCAATTGAAATATCCTGTGTAACTGATGCTTATATAATTTACCACCGTAATTATATTATTGTGCATACAAGTGTAACTGAATTCCAAACTTGTAAAAATCATCATGTGTTTTGGTATTTTCAAATAAAAGCAGTGGATATATTTGTATTATCGAATGTTTATTTTCAAAACACAAAAATATAAATTTCAAACGTTTCACTTGTCAAAAAGTAACATTATTATTTATTATATGTTGTATGTTTATAACACCGAAGATCTAATTTAACATTAATTAAAAATGGCATCTACCTACATACTGGTAATCAGACTTTTCTCTTTTGTATTATTAGGTATAAGTTCTTACTGAACTGGAAATCACTTATGTAAAACTATCCAATAATAAAAATATTCTTAAACTTTATAAAAAAATGCCTTAAAGGCAGTTTTTGTTCATTTCGTAAAAAGTATGGGGTTTGTCTCAAAATAACGTAATGTTAATTCTAAATAGAATGAGTAGGTATATAAAATTATTACTTATCAATTATATAAATCAGTCGTTTCTTAAAGCTATTTGGACATTCTTGCACTGAGATCAAATTTAATATCATATTACTGAACTATCACTGTTTACTTACTTATAATGATTTTAACAAGGTTTTATTCTATATTTTACTTATTGAGTAATAAAATTGCACGTTTTAATTTATCATTAATGACTTATGACGAAAGCAGTAATCAACTATTCAGTACAGAGATCACAAGATGACTTCTTCATTCATCTTCTGCGTCTTCTTCATCGTCATGTTCGTTCTCATTGCTGCCCTCTATCAAACTCATGTAAAAGTCATGATAAACAGATGGTATAACATTATTTCGGCATAAGTACTTCAAATCCTGAAGTTTAGCCTCGGGTATTGGTAATTTCCCCTCGTAAGCTTGGGTCAATGTTCTTGCCAGAGGGGCTGGAAGTGGACTCTTGTCTAATCTTATGCGGTTCCTTGATCTGGTATTGGGAGTCTCTAGTGCATTATTTACAATAATGCATTTGAACTCATGGTACAAAAATCTGTTTTATGCTCTATCCTGTCAGAGAATTGCGGCCATATTTCTAACTGTCTTAGTTGAGACCAGAAAACTCGTTCTCTGTTTGTATTTATAGTCCAGTTGCATCCAGGGAGCGTGCTTTAAAATTCATAAAATTTAAAGTAGTCATTTCCTGGACTAGGTATGGGTTTCTATCTTGTTTGGCCCATCTTATGAGGGCATACCATTGTTCGGGGGTGTACACCATTTTATTCTTGGCAGTTCTCTCGATAAGGGCGTGTACACTATCACCCTCATTTTGTGTATGGCCTTTCTCAAAATATTTATGAGTTATAGTGACTTCAAAATCTTTTGCAGCTCGTAAATAGGCTGCAAAAACGATACGATTGCGATTTTGTCCCGCGCGATTGTCGGACCAAAAGTTGAATGTTTTTATGCCTTTTTTGTGATGTTCTTTAATATAATCATATAAACAGCTACTCACCTCGTTTGCTCTTCGGCAAGCAGTGCTTTCATCCCAAACATAGCACTTAGCAACTCTGCTTCCCATTTCGTATATTGTAAAATTGAACACAGTTAGCTTTCTTTTATAATAAAGAATACTAGTTTCTCCACAGGGCATTTCATGCACTTTTTGAAAATCATATACTGCTATGAGTACTTCTTTTGATTTCATAGTGCTTTCTTTATCTTTGTTCTTTAGCTCTCGCGCTATAGTCTTGTTTTTCATGTGGGTATTGTATGTGTTAAGCTGCTCTTCAGTCACAGGACGTGGTAAGTTTTTATACACCTGACAAACATCACACTGATCTTTTTTGGGGACGTGGAACCCCAAATTTATATTCTTATTGACAATGGCTCGGTATTGTCTTGCTGTTTTAACTTTACTTTCATTTTGAGGATCATTCCAATCTTTATACAGCAGAAACATTCGAGCAAATGTAAGAGATCCATCTAAGTATACTTTATTCGTACGTTTTCGAACATAATGCGATTCCACAGGTGCAAAACTGTTCACATGATCACAAAGACTTGCAATCATCTCTTCAGTAATTTTCTTAGTATGTCTATGGATGCCTCTTTTGTCGTGGACAACAGTGCCTTGCAATGAAAGCTTTTTAAAGCGGAACCAGGCCTTGTTTGATCCCAAAAGTGTTCAAAAGCATGGTTTTACATACCTGTATCTTCGTTATCTGTGTCTTTGGAGACACTGAATCAGTCTCATGTACCTCATTATCATCTTGTTTTTTATCTATTTTTGTTGGTAAATAATACTGCAAAGTAAATTCTCTTCTAGAGGCAGTTTCAGTAGTAACCCTACGTTTTGGAATTTTATCACAGTACTTATTGATAAAATCCCAATGACAAACTATATCTCCCATTGACCAAAATGCCACAAAAAGCAAATCTCTGTCAACATCAGTAATTTTTTGTGAACATTTTAACTTACATTTCTCTCCACAACATGGCTCCATCTCTTTCTTTTTCCTCATTTTACCATCCCTACTTTTGTACGCATTTCCTAAATGTTTATTTTTCTTATGTATTACATCCAACCATTGGTCTTGATGGACCATTCGTAATCTACCTTTATCTTTTTTTCTTGTGGATAGCCTGTGCCTCGGCGATGGTTCAGTGTCAGAAAGAGTGTTTTCTGTTATCGGGGTTTGTATTGGCATAGGTGAGCTAACTGGCATGACAACGTTTGGTGTAGGAGCTGGTGATATATCACAATCTAACTGAGCAATTGCTTGAGCTATGACTAACGAGAAATTTGGCGACTCAATAGAAATATCATTTCGAATACCTGAACTGCCATTGCTCATCATGGGTGATTGTGGCGTTATTGTTGCCAATATGGGGTCATGAAAGTTACTCGGCAAAATCACTGGAGCTATATATAAGAGTATGACTTGTGACGGTTGGGGAATGTGTTCTGGAACATTCTGAGGGTTTAAGATGGTTTTTTGCAGTACTTGTTTCTTCGTAACTGTTTTCTATGAATTCCGTCATTTGTTGGTAGTCTTCATCAGTGAAATATTTTGAGAAGTGTACTGGAGTATCTGAAACAATCAACCACAATAAAACACTCGATTTTCTACGATAATCAACATCATTTCATAAAAGTAAAACTATGTAAGTATACAGATAGATATTAATAATCAAGTTAAAATCCAATTTGAATTAGAACAATATATGTGTTAGTTAACTGATTTTATTTTAAACACATTCCGTAGAATAAGTTTGTAAGTGCCTAGATACATTTTTCAATCAAACTAAATTCCGACGTAAAAATGTGTAACTGCGTAGTTACATACTTATGCATCGGGAATGAATAAATTGCAGTAATGTTGTCATGATGATAGATTTTCATTCTAAGACGTTTTCAAATATTTACAGTATAGGTAGAAATCTCCATCTATGGGTGCACTTAAAATATACACTTTAATCATTATAAAATATTTAGTAAATATTACTTACCTTGCCTTGCTGGCGAGTCTATCTGGTCTGATGTTACGCTTATTATTTGATCCTCAGCATTTTTGGTATTTTAATTGCATCTTCCCTTAATGTAGTTAAAAATTTATAACGTTCACTCGACATGGTAAAAAACAACGCAACACTCGCGCGCACAACTCGCTGTCCGCCGGAGAACTGAGTGACCGGCAGTTACCCGCTCCGCGCGCCCTTTTCCCCCGCGTCAACGTATGTAACTGGAACTTAAATGGTTGTACGCTGTGTTTATTTGTCCGCTTATGCAGATAAACAATTATACGTTTGAGAAAAAAGTATGTTGGATTAATTGAAAAAATTAAATAAAAATGTATGTGGTAAATATAGGTATATATATGCCAAAAATGCAATAAAAACCGTTTCGTGTATCTGGCAGATACATGCGTATACTTAGCGGGTGTAGATATTATCTATCTACATGATGTGATAAATACTGGGAATATGAAATAAATCTAGAATTTAATATTCCAAGTAATCTATTCCATTTAGTTGAAATGATAGTGAAATTGGGTGTTTTCTTAACTTTAAATCACACTTAATTAATTCACAGTCAAACAGTTATAAGGAAAATTTTATATTTTGTATCTTCCAGCTGTCGAGAGTGGCTAAAAGCAGTTGGTAATGAAGAACTGGTGGATCTACCAATAGAAAAACTGCATGAGCAGCGAAATGTATGTCCTAACCACTTCGGAAAAAAGGATTTCAACAAAAAAGGAAATCGCCTGAAAAGACATGCAACCCCAACTTTGAATTTGATGGCCTTACCTGTCACTGATGCACAATTGGCAGAATTTCCACAACATATATATCGGCATTCAGAGTCAAAAGGTAACTAGAATAAACACCATTTTTGATCTCTATTATACATGTTATTATACCTATAGTAGTCCTTTTATGTCACCCATCAAATTATAAGAAAAGAGATGCAACCTCTTGTTTAGGTTTAGGTTTCATATTAATTACTATAAGGTCCACGTAACTGACAAACAAGGTTAATTATAAAAAAAAAAACAGTTGTACGATTGCATGTCTTCTGTATAAATATGTATCTGAGCATGGCGGTCACGCTAGTTCAGTGCTTTTTCCCCAACCCAAAAATGCCCAACGTGCCTAAAGAAGATTTCACTTCAAAAAGGTTAAGCATAGTTTAATTCCTGTATTCCCTGCAGCAAATAATTTCTGTGAAGCACACTCAAAACATTTGTTGTGATGTCATTCAAGTGTTCAAAACAGCAAGACACAAACTGTTTTATTTTTTGTTCTACAATCATGTCCACCAGCTACTGAACAGAATGAAAATATCCAGGAAGTGCAATCTGTTATGTGAATCTATACATATTATATATAATACATATTGTAGGTACATTGCACCTGCCATGTTTAGTCTCTGCATCACCCTAAGGTTGACTGGTAGAAAATGCCTCAGGCATTAAGTCCGCCTTTGTACAGTATTTTTTTACTTGTGCATGAGGTTGTAGTGACCTACAAGCATACAAGCGCATCACACGTCCGACCACCGCCACAGCGCGCAGCTCACTGAGCGACCGCCAGGGAGCGCGACAAGCGCAGTGCACGCGCCGTGCCACCTCTCCGAACGAATGCGACACCTCTGCGGCTGCACTGGCGATTGTATGACGAGTGACACGATGACGTGACAAGATGCCTGATGAAACCCTCCGAATGTTGTGGATGAGTCACCTACCCTCTTCGACGAGAGCTGTATTGGCGGTCAGTGAAGCATCAAAATTAGACTCGCTAGCGGCGATGGCCGACAAGATGAGTGAACAGATGAAAGAGGTCAATTCCGTGTCTTCCTGCAGTCATGCTAGCACCGCGTCACAATCGTCGACACCATCGCCTAACGATCAAATTTTGAATATGATCGAGACACTTACGAAAGAGGTCGCAGCGTTGAAAACCGACAGATCTCGTAACTACCACCGTGGACCACAGAGAGACAGGTACCGTTCAAGATCTCGTTCCAAGTCCGCGAATCGTGACACATCGTATTGCTATTTCCATCGCAAGTTCGGCAAGGAGGCGTTTCGCTGTCGGAGGCCCTGTAACTTTGCAAGCAAGATGAATACGAGCCAGGAAAACTAGTCCCGACTTTGGCTACGACGGGAGCCGAAGTCACCGACATAACCCGACACCGTCTGTTCATTAAAGAGCTGGGAACTGGTCTGCATTCCTCATCGATACCGGCGCGAACGTCTCAGTTTTACCTGTCAAGAGGGTACGCAGAGAAAAAACGACGCCGACCGAATATCTCTACGCCGCCAACGGCTCACGAATGCCCTCCTATGGGGAACGCACTATGACCTTGAATATAGGACTACGTCGACCGTATATGTGCAATTTCGTTATCGCCGAAGTGACAAGACCAATATTGGGGGCTGATTTCCTACATAAACACCAACTAACGGTAGATATACACGGACGAAGGTTAATTGACAAAAAAACAGGCCTATCCGTTGTCGGCCGCGTAACGTCAACTAATGATTCCAGCATCAACAGTTTAGATGACCAGCAGCCGTACCACGATCTGCTCGCAAAGTACCCAGACATTACCCGACCGAACTTGAAGCTCTGTCACAGTGAAGTGGAACACCACATACAGACTACCGGCCCGCCATTATATGCAAAATCACGCCCTCGCCAAGGCCGAATTCGACCTAATGATTGAGCAAGGTATATGTCGGCCGTCGAAGAGTCCCTGGGCCAGTCCAATACACCTTGTCTTAAAGAAGGATGGCAAATACAGAGTTTGTGGAGATTATCGTCGACTCAATACAGTGACCGTGCCAGACCGTTACCCCATTCCAAGACTTCATGATTTTACCTACAATTTGATGGGGAAGAAATACTTCTCCATAATTGACATGAAAAAGGCCTATTATCAAGTAAGGACTCGCGAAGAGGATATACAGAAGACCGCCGTTATCACACCATTCGGGTTATTCGAATTCCCGAGGATGTGCTTCGGTTTGCGCAACGCTGGGCAAACGTTCCAACGTCACATTGACAATGTTCTACGGGGACTTCCTGTTTTCCCATTTGTCGACGACATTTTATTGGCTTCTGAAACAAAAGAACAGCACAGAAGAGAACTAGAAGAGGTATTCAGAAGGCTTAACGACTATGGGCTACAACTAAATATAGCAAAATGTACATTTGGCCAACAAACACTCAACTTTTTGGGCTACACTATAAACTCCAAAGGAATTAAGCCAACTGACGAGAAGATCGAAGCCATAAAATCATACCCTCGCCCAGAAACAGTCCAACAATTACGTCGATTCCTGGGAATGATAAACTTTTATCGTGAGAATATCCCACATGCCGCTCAGTATCAGAAAGAGCTCAATGTTTACTTGAAAGATTCGAAGAAAAACGACAAGACGAAAATAAGTTGGAACGAGACAGCGATTAAGGCGTTTGAAAAATGCAAACACGACATTACAAGCGCCGTATTGTTGTCATACCCATCGTCAACACTACCTTTCGTGCTCATGACCGATGCGTCCGACACCTGTGCAGGGGCGGTACTACAACAAAAAAGTCAAGGTCGTTGGAGACCGCTCGGATTTTTTTCCAAGAAGTTCGACGACGCTCAAAGAAAATACAGCACGTATGACAGGGAGCTTACATCTATATACATGGCAGTACGTCACTTTCGCCGGATGATAGAAGGCCGTGACGTCACCATATTGACGGACCACATGCCCCTCACCAATGCACTGCGAGCGAACTACAAAGATGAAACTCCGAGGCGCACGAGATATTTAGAATATATCAGCCAGTTTGTCACCGACATCAAACACGTATCGGGCAAAGATAACTGTGTCGCCGACGCCATGTCACGAGTGGACACAATCTCATGTCCAACGCCGATAAATTACGACGAGTTAGCAAAGTCTCAAAAACAAGATGAAGAACTCAAGCAACTCATGAAAAGCGACAGGCTCAAATTCAAGCGAATAGCATTGCCCGGTTCAACTACCCAAGTCATATGCGAGATGTCAACAAAATGTCCTCGCCCGTACTTACCGCCACAATACAGGAAGCAAGCTTATCAAGCGATACACGATCTCAATCACCCCGGCGGCGTAAGAGCAACGAGAAGATTAACTACCACACGTTATTTCTGGTTGACCATTAAGAAAAATGTCACAGACTGGGCAAGAGCTTGCGACCAATGCTAGCGAGTGAAAGTTCATCGCCACACCAAGGCACCAGTATCCAGTTTCATGACAGTAGACCGCTTATGTCATCTGCACATTGACTTAGTCGGTCCCTTACCAACGTCAAACAACTGTCGTTATATACTAACGATGATCGACAGAGCAACGAAGTGGCCAGAAGCTCAACTCATCGAGGACATAACGGCAGAAAAAGTCTCAAATACGTTGTATGAAACATGGATTGCAAGATTCGGTTGCCCCGCGACCATAACAACAGACCAAGGCAGACAGTTCGAATCCGAACTATTCCATAAGTTGATGCATCGCATGGGAATCCAGCACGTACGAACTACGGCGTACCGTCCGCAATCGAATGGTTTGGTGGAACGCTGGCACCGCACGCTAAAAGCATCACTCACCGCAAGATTAAATACAACAAACTGGACGTACGAGTTACCCACCGTATTACTTGGTCTACGCGCCGCATACAAGACAGACATCGGCGCCAGTACTGCGGAATTATTATTCGGAAGAACACTACGCCTGCCTGGTGAATTCTACGGTGAATCAATCCCAACATGTAACACGTCATCGCACTTCATGAATCATCTTAGCGAAGCATTGAAAAAGGCACAGGTGCAGCGCGAAGCCAACAAAAGCACCGCTTTTTTCATTCACGGCGATCTGTATAAATCAACATATGTTTACGTTCGCAATGACGCTGTACGCAAACCATTAACACCTACCTATAACGGTCCGTATCGCGTTATCGATCGCACAGATAAGTACTTCACCGTACAGTTGGAGAATAGAAGATCTAATATAACCATCGACCGGCTGAAGCCTGCATTCCAGTGCAACGAGGAGCAAGCTGATGAGGCACCTGTCACCTTCAGCTACGTCACTAAATCCGGTAGGACATCAAAACCTCCTGTACGCTTCGCTGAGGGGGGAATAATGTAGTGACCTACAAGCATACAAGCGCATCACACGTCCGACCACCGCCACAGCGCGCAGCTCACTGAGCGACCGCCAGGGAGCGCGGCAAGCGCAGTGCACGCGCCGTGCCACCTCTCCGAACGAATGCGACACCTCTGCGGCCTGCGGCTGCACTGGCGATTGTATGACGAGTAGCGACAACATCCCTGCGCCGATGACCATCGGGCACTGACTGTTGGATTGGAGATGGAGCCCGTTTCATTCATATTAACGAACCGCGGCGCGCGCGCCGCGCAAGCTCGCGCCGCGTCCCATACGTCATCATCATCAGGCGACCTCCCAACCTGATCGCCTATTGGTCTACCACCTCCAGGTTATTTTACTTACCACCACTTCTTTGTATGCTACCCTAAGGTAATATAAGGCGATGTTTCATAGCAATAAAGTCACAGTCATTAGACTCTCGGCATCGGTCGCGAACGGTTGTGTGCTTGCGCTCTCCCGTTTTCGATTTTTGTCGAAGTTTAATTCTTCTCGCTGCGAACCTCGTAGCGCCCTCGTAGCCGCCCCGGCTGCATCCGATCGTCGAACAATTAATTAAATTTATTTAATTAATTGGTCGTATCAAGTGATCAATTAAAAACTGCCTTTTTCAAGGCAAAGTGATATTTCTTTAACTGCGCGATAGTGTGAGTAGCTTCACTAGGCCCCTTCTGGGCAAAACCACAGTTTCGTGGTCCTCGGTGGATACCTAGCGGTGTTAACGATCCGAGTGGGGTGTTGTCCCAACACACCCGCCGAACCCTTTCAGGGCGAGGCAGTCAGTTGGACGGGTCCCAGAGCTAACCGGCCTTGGGGGATCTCCTAGTCGGCTCTGGTGACAGTTTTCCTTTCCCAGCTACTCACCTAGTGTCTCTAGGGTGTGTCTACACCCTTCGCGCTAGACTGTCAGGGCCCCGTTCGCACAATAAGACTGGCGACGGGTTTACAAGCTTAAGGCTCACCATAGGTACTCACCTCCCTGTCTATACCCGACAGGGAGGGTAACTCATCCCCGGGAACACCCACCCGGGGAGTTAGGCATAGGGAATTTAGGCCGGAATCTTACATTCCACCATCCCCCCCCAAGTAAATAGCCCCGCACCCCCCCACCATGGGGGATGCCATTTTATTAACCTTCCTCAAGGAGGTCCTCCTAAAGGACCCCGAGTTCATCGCCAAATATGGCGCTAAGTTCGCTGCTCTGCAGCCCCCCACCCCCTGTCCTCCCGACAACTCTGCCGCCATCGCTAACTTTAGCGATGCTCTAGAGGCCCCCCCCCCCCCGGTGCAAACCGCCCCCCTCCCCCCCGTACCGATGGAAACCGACCAACGGTCCACAACTAGACGCCCCGTCTCCCCGTACTCCTCCGGCTCGGAAACCCTGACGAACTCCTCCTCCGAGGATGACGGTTTCCAGACCGTCACCTCTTCCTCCAAAAGGAAGAAGAACTTCGCCTCTTCACAGGCAAATAAACTTAGGGACCAATCGGTCACTCCCCCGCCCACCCTTGCGACTCCGACCCCCGTCGTCGCCATCACGACCGGCCCCCCCCCCCCGCGTTAAGCCCCCCCCCGGCTCCCAATGCTTTCCTAGAAAGCAACCCCAAAAAGACCCCCCCTGTCTTCATCCAAGACAAATCAAAATGGACCGAAGTGTCCAAATGGTGCGTCGATCTCAGGATCGGCTTCACCAGTGCCCGTTCAACCGAGCAGGGCATTAAGGTCCAAGTCCCTAAATCTAACGATTATAGGGAACTTACTAAGCTCCTCAGAGCACGAGGTGTGTCCTTTCACACGTACTCCCTCCCCGAGGACCGCCAGACCCGCCTAGTTATCAATAGGATCCCAAAGGAGATCGCTACCTCCGACCTTAAGGAAGACCTTGTCTCACAAGGCATCCCAGTAGCCGAGGTGCACCGCATGCACCGTGCCCGAGGCGGCGAGCCATACAACATGGTCCTTGTTGTATGCCCCCCGGTCGAAGGACACCACCCGATCTTCAAGATCAAGTCCCTCTGCCATCTCACTGGATTCGATATCCAGAAGCCCCGCAAGACTGGAATCGTTGGCCAGTGTCACCGCTGCCAACTATACGGTCACTCCCAAAAGAATTGCCATGCCACACCCAGGTGCGTCAAGTGCCTGGGTGGGCATGGCACTTCCGAGTGCTCCCGTCCTAAGGACCGTACCCTCTGCACGGAACCACCCAGCTGTGTGCTGTGTGGCCTCTCCGGGCATCCAGCCAACTACCGTGGCTGCCCCAAAGCCCCTAAGGCAACGAATCCCAAACTGGCGAAGCGTACGGACGCTCGTCAGGGAAGGGAAGCCCCCTCCACCCAACTTCCCGAGCGCCTGAGTCCCCAGAGACCCAACGCTTGGAATTTATCCCAGCACCAACAGGCCTTCCCGCCCCTGGTACGCAACCAACCCCCCCCTCCGCCCCTCATCGCTCATCAGATGGACCCCCGCATTCGCGCACACGCGCTCGCGGCCACGCCCGCACCCGCGCCCGCGCCCGCGCGCGCACCCGCGCCCCTCGCTACTAACCCCCCAGCTCCTAAAGCCACCACCCCCGCCCCAGTCGCGCCCGTTCCTTCCTCAACCACACCCGTGGCTGTAGGCCCCAACCCCATGGATCCGTTCAACGTGATCTCAGGCACATTCACTGCCTTCCTCACCCCTCGCGCCCGTCAAATGGCCAATGAAATCGTTGCCGCCAGAAATGCCGGTAACCTTTATGCCATTCAGTGCATATATAACGCGTACTCGGATATTACGCACGCGCTACAGTCATTTGTGAACTCCCCCAATCCCACTAATGGATAACGGAATCCTCTCGCGTTTAAAACCCCGATCCCTAAAGTTAGGTTATTTCAATGCCAATGGCATCCAAGGTCAGCGCGACGAAATCGGTACCTTCCTCCGCGACCACCAGATCGATGTCCTCCTCGTACAGGAGACTTTTCTAAAACCCCACATGCGAACGCCGTCGATAGCGAACTATCGGGTTGTTCGAAACGACAGGACTCGGTGTCACAAGGGTGGCACCCTCATTTACTACAGAAAATCCCTCTACTGCATCCCCTTGGACCCGCCCGCCCTCTCACGACTAGAAGTCTCCATTTGCCGACTAGGCATGACAGGCCACCAACCGATCACCTTAGTATCGGTCTACCTCCCCCCTACGAACCAATCAGAGAACTTCCAACTCTTGACTGACGACCTGACCTTACTCCTCGGCCTGAGTGACTCCGTTATCATAGCGGGGGATCTCAACGCCAAACATCACGCCTGGAATAGTACCAGAATATCTACCCGAGGGAGACACTTGTTCGACCTCTGTACCCCTCTAAATTTCGATGTCATCGCCCCGATGACTCCCACTCACTTCCCCCACTCGGTTGACCATACCCCTGACGTGCTCGATGTATCACTTTTAAAGAATATCAACCTACGGTTGGATTCTATAGAGGTGATACACGAACTATCATCTGACCACCGACCAGTTGTGCTTAAGCTAGCCCCTCGCGTAGGCCTCCCCGACCCCGACCAACCCCCCTCCACAAAAGTGGTAACGGACTGGAGGAAAGTAAGCGAACGCCTGAAATCCAACACGTCCCCCCACCTAGACTCCATCCCCGACCTCTTCGACTCTATCGCTGACACGACGGCCGCGATCGACTCATTCACTGGACACGTACAATCAGTCCTGAACGATTGTTCAAGGGAAGTTCCAGCGACGGACGACCGTCGCTGGAAGTTGCCGGACGATGTACGTGAACTGATGACTGAGAAGAACGCGGCTGTCCGTGCGTACAGCAACTTTCCCTGCGACGCGAACCGAGCCCATATGCGCTACTTACAGCGAGCTGTAAGGACACGTGTAGCGGAGCATCGGGAAACGGGCTGGGATGAGTTGCTGAGCGAACTAGAGCCTAAACACCTAGCATTCTGGGAGCTTCAGAGGAAACTCAAATCCCGAGAAGTAGTCCCTATGCCCCCCTTGATCCGCCCAGACAATACCATCGCTTTCGATGATGTCGACAAGGCCGAGTGCCTAGCCGACAGTCTTGAGGCCCAATGTTCGCCCAGCTCTCAACCTGTAGACCAAGCTCACCTCTCTGAGGTCGACGCCGAAATCGAAAGGAGAGCCTCCCTCCCCCCCGTAGAAGACCCCGAGTGCCCTCTGCCTCCCGTCACCCCCGACGAAGTGCAAGAGCTCATAAAGGGCCTTAAGCCCCGTAAAGCCCCCGGTTCTGATGGAATGACCAATAAGGTGTTCCAACTTTTCCCAGCCCACCTGATCATGCTAATGACCACCATCTTCAATGGTGCCATGAGCAATAACATCTTCCCCCAAGCGTGGAAACAGGCCACTGTCATCGGCATTCCCAAGCCGGGCAAGCCTAAATCCGCTCCCTCCAGCTACCGTCCCATCAGTCTCCTCAATGTCATCGGCAAAATCTATGAGAGGCTTAATTATAAGCGTCTCAGAGACTATGCCGAGACGAAAGGTCTCATTCCCAACGAGCAGTTCGGTTTCCGAACCCAACACTCGTGCGTCCAACAGGTCCACCGTATCGTCGAACACATAAGCGTTGGCTTCCAACGTGGTTCGTTGACGGGTGCTGTCTTCTTTGATATAGCGAAAGCGTTCGACAAAGTCTGGCACAATGGCTTATTATATGTATAAGCTATACCAACTTAAAGTGCCAGATCGTCTCGTGCTCATCCTGCGAGACTTTTTTTCGAACCGCACCTTCCGATTCCGCATCGAAGGAGCGCTATCCTCCCCCCGCCCCATTCGCGCCGGAGTCCCTCAGGGCTCCGTGCTCGCCCCTCTCATTTTCACGCTTTTCACCAGCGATATCCCCAAAAGTAAAAGGGCTCAGTTGGCTCTGTTCGCAGACGATACGGCCATTTACTACACCGGCGTAAGCCCCGACGCGATATCTCGCACTCTCCAAACCACAGTCAACCAACTCGGTGACTGGTTTAGGAAGTGGAGAATCGAAGTAAACCCCAATAAGAGTCAAGCGGTTCTATTTTCGAAACCGAGACTCAACCCCACCCCCCCCCGTCCGATCACCATGTTCGGCAAGCCTATCCCTTGGGAGAAGCGAGCCAAATACTTGGGTGTCACCCTAGACCATAGACTCTCTTTCGGTGAGCACATAAAGCAGGCGCGTTCGCCCGCCGCTTTCGCTCTCGGTAGACTCCACTCCCTATTGAATGCACGCAGCAAATTGTCACTCAAGTGCAAATTGCGCATTTACACAGCGTGCATTCGACCTATCATGACTTACGCGAGCGTGGTTTTCGCACACTCGAAACCCCACCACATCCATAGGATGCAGACCCTCCAAAACCGGTTCCTCCGTAGGGCAACCGGCTCCCCTTTGTTCGTTCGGAACGAGATCCTCCATCTCGACCTTAAAATCCCCACTATCCGTCAGTTCATGAAGCGCATTTCCAAGCGCTTCTTCGACTCCGCGGCCTCACATCGCAACCCTCTGGTTGTCGAGGCTGCCAGATATGCCCCCTCCCGCATTAGTCGTACCCGCCGTCCAAGGCATGCCCTGTCCGACCCCGATGACCCCATAACCCTCCTCCAGGAGAGCAGTAGGGCCACCAGTACAGTACACAAACACAGACCACCATCGTTCCGACCTCGCCGCCGAGGTCCTACGCGACGCCCCCGACGTAATTGTCCCCCCCCCCCCCGACCCTTGCTCGACGACGCGCCAGCCCGCGCCGTAGCTGAGCCTGTAAACTTAAATTCCCCAGTTAATAATAATATAATTTAGATCCAGCCTGTCCCATCTTGCTGCCCTCCCGTCAGTGACGCCCTAAGCCGAGGTTCGTACCCCACAGGGGGTGCCCTTAGCGTGCGGTCACCTAAATTTAAGTATTGTTCGCCCCTGGCTGGAGGCTTTAAGTTAGTAGCTTAAGGCACCCACAGGTTTGCCCGGTTAAGTAGCCAGGACCTTAGTGGTCACAACTACGAGCTGCCAAATAGGAAAAAAAAAAAAAAAAAAAAAAATAGCAATAAAGTCATTCCATTTGTTTATCTACGCATTTGTATTTCACTTACAACAAACCTCTAAAAGGTTATAATAAATAAATAAATATTATTTAAAGGTAAAATTTTGTATGGATGATGTCCTATATTATACTGATGTATCGAAATACAGTCGATTGTTCCAAACTAGGGACATATTGGAAGAGGGCAAAAAGGGGAAGAGAAAAGAAAAATGTTACATAAAATAATATGTTTGTTGTAGCTTAATGTTACTAGATTAGCCAATTCCGGTTCCACAAACACAAGCGATTATTTTTCGCATAGGGAATAATAATAATTATACATATTTATGCAGACATATTAATATATAAGACAAATACAGGGTGGGCTGTTGAGGTGGTCTGAAGTGGGAAAATTATACTGGGATACATGGAATGTGGGATAATTTCCAACCTCCACACGGGCGAAGCCTGTCATTTAAAATATTTATTAAATTAAATTTGAAAGGAAACAAAAAACAAACTTATATTATTTAAAATGAAACAATTAGTTAACCTAGAATATCTGGTAGTTCCCAAACTAGTTTAAAATCATATGTATCATTTCAGATCTTTTGCCTGAAGCAGTACCATCCACGAGCCAGCAATCGAGACATATCCTTATGGAGCTGTCTCAAAATGGTAAGTATGCTACTATATCCTACTAATATTATACATGTGGCAATCTGTACGTTTGTCAGCTTTTGAATTTGGATGTTGTTAATCAATCACACCTTGGCTGATATTTGGGAAATGGGTAGACCATGACCTAGGTTAGGACATAGGATTATTTTTACCCTGATAGTACATTCCCGTGGAATAATTTCCGACAAACACGTGGGCGAAGCTTGTCATTTAAAATAATTATCAAATTTAATTCTAAAGAAAGGAAAAACTTCTATTATTTAAAATGAAACAATTAGTGAACCTAGAATATCTGGTGGTTGCCAAACTAGTTTCAAATCATGTGTATCATTTCAGACATTTTTCCTGAAGCAGTGCCATCCACAAGCCAAGAATCGAGGCATATCCTTATGGAGCTGTCTCAAAATGGTAAGTATGCTACTATATCCTACTAATATTATAAATGTGGAGTCTGTATTTTTGTCAGGTTTTTAATTTGGATGTTTGTTAATCAATCACACCTTAGCTGATATTTGGGACGTGGGTATACCATGACTTAGGTTAGGACATAGGATTATTTTTACCCAGATAGTACATTCCCGTGGAATAATTTCCGACAAACACGTGAGCGAAGCCTATCTTTTAAAATAATTATCAAATGTAATTCTAAAGAAAAAGAAAACTTCTATTATTTAAAATGAAAAAATTGTTTGAATTACATATTGTCTCAATATCTTAAAAAGAAATGTGTTAATAACAGACGAGATGCGTTGAGATTGAGAGTATTTGTCACTAAAGCACATGTTCGATTTTTTTGACTGCCAGTGTTGTGGTAATTCATGACAAAGGAAAATGTTGCTATTAAGTACTTTACTAATTACTCTTTGCATTTACATTTCAGAAGGAATATATACCCAGTCGCAAAAGAGATCTGAAAATAAAACTACACTTGGAAAACTATCAGAGGCAAAACCAAGTAAGTACTTTATCATTATGATATACTATATACATATTATACGCCCACGACCTCCTACGCGAGGATTTTACCATACAAAGTACAATTATCTGTTACACCGCCTCACAAACCTAACAATTGCAATTCGCGAAAATGAATGTAACTGGTATGCTACATAACTTAAGACTAATACCTACACAAATGAAGCAGTTTCATTATAATACATTAAACTTTTCTCACGTGATGATGTTACAAACAAATAGACAAACAGAAAGAAATTCTCAAAATTGTTTGAGTTAATTTGTGCTCTATTGCTCAATTCAAATAGAAAAAATCTCTACGTTTTATATCCAGGGACATGTTTACAAGTCACATCAAATATTTTGCTTATATTTAATTATCTTTATAGATTTAACAACAAGGGAAAAGCGGTTGATGGAGCAATTAAAAAAAACGAAATGCAGCCTCGCATCACTAAGACGCAGCGCCAATCTCTTGGAAAAATTGGAGCCAGGCGTGCTTAAAGAAATTGTGACGTCGGCGCTAAAAAATCAAAAAAGAAAGCCTTGGCTATATTAAAGAGGTCACCAAGAGCCTATAGATACTTGCAGCATCTCATGCCATTGCCAAGCACAAAAACATTATACAATGTTTTACAAAAAAATCCAGTGGCCATTGGTATAAATATTGCGGTAATTAAACATTTAAAAAAAATTGTTGTCAAAAAAGACGTCAACGACAGATGCTGTGGCTTAATAATTGATGAAATTGCATTAAAACGACGCACATACGTAGATTTCTAGGAATTAGGCGGCCATAAGTCGAAATTCCAATAATCGACTAATGACAAACAATTTTTTTCCTGGAATAGTAGACTACCTGACGAACAATAGCCAACCCCACCCACATCCCTAGACTGCGCGAGCGCGCTGCATTACTAGTCGAAACTTGATTGTCGCACTTACTGCACGTGAAAGTTCTTGACGCCCTTTTCGTATATCATTTTCTTCGGTGAATATTTTATGTGTCGTGTCATATTTGCTTGTTTAAGTGATGGATACCAATACTACAGGTAAGCCTTTATTAAATTAATATGAAATTGTATTAAATATATTGTCAATAAATGACTTAATGAGCCGTCAATAATACCCTTTTTTAGAAATGTTTTTTCTTTATTTTTCAATTTCAATCGAAAAAAAACTTTACTTCCGCACCTTTCCGAGTTACATTTTTGATTTCATTTTATAGTATAAAGTCTTATAAAGAAAACTGCTTAAAATCAGCTGCTAGTTTTTGCTAGTTTTAAAAATAAACGAGTTTGAATTTTTTTTGACAAAAATAGGAAAAAAATCGGATTTTATGTTTTTGTGTTAATATTATTTTTTTATTGTTATAGGTTCACCTGGCTGCTCGGGGGTGAAAATGTTGACTCGTAAATACCTCTTCGATAAAATGAACGAGCAACATTCATTATCGATAAATGAAAAAATTAAATATTTAGAAAATTATTTACTCGTGTGTTACGGGGACACAGAAGAACATAAAAATGTGATAAAAAAGAAGTTTTCGTATTTTAAATGTGATTTGATAAAGAGGTGGTCTCGGGCGCATAGAATACTTGAAAACTTTTTGGCGGCCAATAATTCTTGGTTGGAAGGAACATTTGAGATCCCCGTAGACACGCATCAAAGGCCAGGACGACCTACCAAATCTTTTACCGAATCTAGCGAAAGAACAAAGAGAAGAAAAACTGAAGGAGTCCGCGCATCTTACGACGAAGAAGTAATTGTTCACGCGGCATAAGTAATTTTACAAACAGAAGGAAAAAGAAACGCGTCTACTGTTTTAAAAGACATTACGAATTCTTCTGCGTCTGCCAGTGATTGTAAAAACAGACATTCAAAGTCTAAAGAAATAGAGCCCCTTACTCCTCTGCAAGCACTGACAATGTTTGTTGAAGCCGATTTGACCAGAAGACAGTACGAAATTATTCGAGCAACGAACAAAAGATTCTATCCACATTATGAATTATTATTGAAGGCCAAAGAAGATTGCTACCCACCCAAGGAGTCATTACGAGTGACGTCTACCTGCGCAGAAGGAAACTTACAATCTTTGTTGGATCACACTGTAACCAGATTATCCCTCTTCTTAGAAGAAGTCTTACTCACACTTGATGCCGTTGAAAGGAACTCGTTACTGTTCATCTGCAAATGGGGTTGTGACGGCTCTCAACAAGCCCAGTTTAAACAGAGACTCTCAAACGAAGATGAATCTGATGCTAATATTTTTATAAGCTCATTTGTGCCTCTACGAATTGTTTGTGGTGAGGATAAAAGTAAAATCGTGTGGCAAAATCCAACTCCATCTTCACCTAGATATTGCCGTCCAATAAGATTTAGATTCGTAAAAGAATCTACGGACATCACAAAAGAAGAAATCAATTATGTAAGGAATAGTGTAAACTCATTAAACTTGACGAAAGTTGACCTCAATGGAGAGAATTTTTTCTTTCAACATAGTTTTAAAATGACTATGGTTGACGGAAAGGTCTGCAATGCAGCCACAGACACCAAATCGACCAGCAGATGTTATATATGTGGAGCTACATCAAAAGATTTTAATGATTTAACAAAAAAAAATGATGTACGCCCTGAAGCTCTTGAATTTGGCCTTTCCGTATTACATGCAAGAATCCGGATATTCGAAAGTGTGCTGCACTTAGCATATAAATTGCCCGTGAAAAAATATCGCGAGAGACGAACCGAAGAAGAAAAAAATCTAGAAAAGCAGAAGAAACTTGATATTCAGCAAAGATTTAGAGAGGAGACAGGTCTTTTAGTCGATATGCCAAAAAGTAACTTCGGAAACACAAACGATGGAAATACCAGCAGAAGATTCTTCGAGAACCCTGAATTGGCTGCAGAAATCACTGGGATAAGTTATGACTTGATTATTAGATTAAAAGTGATATTAGAAGCCATATCAAGCGGCCATAAGATTGACGTAGCAAAATATGATAAATACGCCATGGAAACTGCGAAACTATATGTTGAGTTATATGGCTGGCATCCTATGACTCCAACGATGCATAAGGTCTTAATTCATGGAGCTTCAATAATAGAAAATTCGTTGTTGCCGATAGGGCAACTTTCGGAAGAAGCTGCTGAGGCCCGCAATAAACATTTTAGGTCTTATCGCCTAAACTTTGCTCGCAAGTTTTCGAGGGAAGAATGCAACTTAGATATTTATCATAGGTTACTATTAACATCCGACCCATTTATTAGTTCCATGAGAAAGACCAAAAAAACCGCTTCAAAATTATTTTTGCCTGAGACAATGCAGCTATTAATTCCTGCTGCAGCTGAGCCAAACCGACCAATGGAAATTGATGAAAGCGGCGAAAATTTAAATGTAGATGAATAAGTCTCCAATGTATGATTGATTATTTTTAGTGATTATCTATTTAGCTTATGTAACTTACAACGAACGAACGCAAAGACGAACGAACGAACGAACCGCGCGTTGCGTATAACGAATGTAAAGATCCTTTTAATAATATAATATATTTACTTACTTATTAGAACAAAATAAACTTTGTTTTATTTAATAATACATACCTGAAAGTATTACTAAAACGTAGACAGCTGTCCCTCCTTGGGGAAAGCCGTGAGTATGTCATATGTATTTTCAATAAAATATTAAAAAACACTTTGAAATCAACTACGATCTCGAATAAAATATTTTTTGATAAAAAATCACAAGTAGGTGCGCCTAACCACCGTGCACCAACAAATAATTTCGATAAGTTATTCCAAACACAGAATTCTTTTTATGTAACTATTTTGTAATATAAATATCACATAAAATTATTTTGGCCGCCTAAATCCTGAAAAACGATCTATGTGCGACGTCTTCTATTTGATATTTCAACTGATAAAGTGGAGGGTTAGGAAGACTTTAGCATAGAATTAGGACGTAGCTCTCAACTGGCTGACCATGCATTGGTATTTATGTTGAAAGGGATAAGAGCAAAATTTAAGCAACCTATAGCATTTTTATTTTGTTAAGAGAACAGTTTCCTCCCAAAAACTAGCATCCTTAATTAAAGAAATTATATCTGTTGTAGAAGATACCGGTTTTAATATTATATCCACAATTTGTCATCAGGACCCTACAAACATGGGAGCCCTGAAATTACTAAAATCATTGACCCCTCCATATATTATGACTAATGAAAATTATTTTATTAATTGTAATGGCAAAAAAGTATATATTATCTTTAATGTACCCCACCTATTTAAATCAATAAGAAATAGTTTCCACAACTATGGGGAAATGTATATGTGTGGAATTAAGGCCAAATGGGAGCATTTGCTACAAGCAGAAGAAAAATATAGAAACCTCCTATTCCTAAGCAGAATAACACAAATGCATGTGCAGCCAAAATATAGGGCAAAATGAAGGTAAAATATGCTGCTCAAATTTTGAGTACCACAGTAGCAGCAGTTGTTAAACTCATAGCACAGTCGCAAAATGACCCATTAAAATTGGAAGAGATGATGCAGATTGGCACAATAATTCATGACCTTGACCGCCTTTTTGGTAAAACCAATGGTCCATCATGCCCAGATGATGTCAAAAGAGGGCGGCGTGAAAATGTATCCATTAAGACAGTGATAAAGTGGAGGGATATGAAGACTTTGGCATAGAATCAGGACGTAGCTCTCAACTGGCTGACCATGCATTGGTATTTATGTTGCAAGGGATAATGCATCCATGTGGATGCTTGGGTTGAATACCGGGCTAAATTGGAAACTGTAGTTTTTAAAAACGGCAATGGGATCAAAGCCAAGAATGTACGCTGTATTGAAGGTTACATAACTACTTTAAAATCATTGCGCGATATTTGGGCAGAGCTCAGCGCTCGGGGTTTTCAATATTTAAATTTGAGACAGCTGAACGATGCGCTAGAAAATTTATTTGGAGTAATTAGACAGCACAGCCCTACAAACAGAAACCAGTCTTGCTATTCTTTTGTAGCAGCCCTTAAAACTGCTATAATTTCAGGAACGACAGCTCCACACAATAGGGGGTCCGACTGTGTAAAAGATTAAAAAAATATTTTAACTGATTTCCATAATGAAGTTTTTGAGGACCCCAAAAATGAAGAGGAGCTGTCAGGAAAAAGTAATTGTGAGACAATCTCAAAGCAAGTTGGGTTGGGTAAATCTGTTTCTGCAAGCTCCAGTCAGGACATTCCTGCATTAAGCATCCCAGAGGAGTTTGAGGCTATGGATATAGATTTAGCAGAAATGGAGCAACAACCCATAGTCTATGTTAGTGGATACATAGCTTCAATCATTTAAAAAAACTATAAATGCGAAATTTGTGAAAAATGCTTCAAAATTGAGGATCCTGATGATGTCCCTATGTTTAATTATATAAAATTAAGAGAATGGTGGCCAGACAAATTATCCCTAACATATCCCACAAATGACCTGTGTAGGTTGGTTGAGGCAACCTGTAAAATATTTGAAAAAGAGGTATTGCCATGTCTGCATTATTTAAATATATCTGAACTAACAGTAACCATATTTATCGCCAACTGTGATACTACTTTTATAACATGTGAAGAGCATGAAAATAAAATAAAAAATGCTATGTATAATCGGCTGGCCCTTCTGTTAATCAGAAGACAATGCCAGCGCATTAACCAAAATATAGTTGTAGAAGAAGAAATTGTTGCTGACTACAACAAAAAAGCTCAACAATATTTGTTTCAATATACTCATTACAAAAAAAAATGTCTGGTTGCGGTAACGTTACAAACGTTACCCCAGCAGGAAATGTTTTTGTGAAATAACTAAAAAACTATGAGTGCAACAAATTAAAAAATGTGCGCAACAATTACAGAAGCTGGGCTACTAATTAAAATCTATAAGATTTAAATAACTATTTTTGACATTATTTTGCTGGGGTAACGCACACATTTTCTAGAAACAAGGTTACTGACAGAACCTAGAGTCAACCACATATTTGTTGTTCTGCAAATCCTTGTTGTTGAGCTTTTATACACAAGAACATATTGTACCAATGATAAATACAGACCATCATCATCATACCCTTACTCAATGTAAAATAGATGTCATGTAAAGATCATACGGATTTAATTTAAAAAAAAACAGCAAATTAAGTTTTTTTTTCATGATACTTATTTAGCATCTATTTTCTTAATTGATAGGTACGTACCGCAGTAAATAAACACAAATAAAACAAAAACAAAAAATGTTTTTGGTCTGATACCAATGTTGTTTGATAATTTATATTAATTAATAAATGCTGAAATCATATAAATCAGTGTTTTATTTTACTTATTTTACAAAACAAATCAGTTTTGGAGCCTCGTTATTATCTGCATAAAATTCATTTCATCGATATCGATGAACTCTCAATATCGATAAGTTTATTGAGTTGTATACGTTGCACATCCCTATCTTATGACAGTTCTTCTCTTCAAGGGCATGACTGTCATTGTCACTGACACTGACAATCATGACCTTGAAATTCTAAGTAGCACTGACAGGTTGTCAGTGCTACTTAGAATTTTCATGTTGGTAGCTATGTTTTTTTTTTATGTGGTTGGTTAAAAAAGGTTAGGAACTTCTCACAAACTGAATGTTCTAAGTTCCGTCTCTTAACTGGCGGTTGGCGGGCGGCGATGCGACGCGGCCGCGCGTCCCTCGCCCCTTGCGACCCTCCTCTCGCTGCACAGTGGGTTCGTTGTATGTCGATGCACAGTGTGTGCGTTAACACTAATATTATTACAAAAATACGTATTTCTATTTTTTTATAAAACTAATGTTACACCGAATGTTTTTTTTCCTTATTGGGGTATGGCCGCCAAAAGTTTGTGTCCTTTACCATTATACGAACTTCCAGGTTTTATTTTTTATTTTAAGATATTTTGTATGTGTGTCTGGTTACCAGACTTAATATACAACCCCATATATTTTTTATTTAGAAGTGTAGGAAGATATGTAATGTAGGCCTGTAATACGAACACGCGCCCGCGCCTCCCGCGCCCCTATGGCGCGATCGCCCGCACCCCGCTCCGCGTCAGGCAGTCTAGCTCGCATCACGCTCGCGAACGGCACGATGATTTGTACTGTCTCGAAATCCCGGTGATAAATGATAATGATAAATGATAAATGATTTTATTTCTGTAAGTAGGTTTGTACAAACACTTTTACACGTCAATCATATTTTTAAACTAGATGAGGTCGGCGTTTCCTATCTGACTACTCTGAGAAGAAAGGCCGAAACAAACTCAGAGGTCACAGTCTCTTTTAAAGTCCAGACATAATCTTGGTCAGATCATGTGAAGACCATGTAGATTGGTATCTGAAATGGTCTTTTGAGGAAAGAACCACACAGATTGAGTGGACCTGTCCAGTCAGTGCACGCATTTGTCAGTAATCGTGCAGCTCAACTCAGGAAGTCAGAACTTAAGGAGCTCAACGATTCGACGAACAATACCAAAGAAAGGACATTTGGGTAGGCCACATAAATTACTTAATCTGCCAGATCATGATAAAAATTAACTGCGAAAAAAAAAGCAATGACCCACATAATCCTCACATTCACAATAATTAAAATAACATACTACTTTACAAGTAAATACTCATGTCATTGTGTATATAAAATTCAACAATGTCAATGTGTATAAAAAAAAAAACGGACATAATGTTTGAGAACCATGTAGATTGGTGTCTGAAATGGTCTTTTGAGGAAAGAACCACACAGATTAAGTGGACCTGTCCAGTCAGTGCACGCATTTGTCAGTAACCGTGCAGCTCAACTCAGAACTTAAGGAGCTCAACGATTCGACGAACAATACCAAAGAAAGGACATTTGGGTAGGCCGCATAAACTACTTAAACTGCCAGATCAAGAATATAACTGAAACAATGACCCACATAGTCCTCATATTCTCAATAATGAAAATAATATAATACTTTTCCAGTAAATATTCATGTCTAAAATAGCTAGCAAATTAAAATCAACATTCACCGTGTAAATTTATTGGATCAGCTCAATCCCAAGCCTTTTTGTCTTCAATATAGTCTTTCACAGTATAATAGGCTTTCTGGCATAGTTTCCGTTTTATAAAAGATTTGAATTTATTAAAGCTTAGATCTTGAATGTGGCTAGGAAGTTTATTATAAAAACGTATACATTGGCATCTAAACGAGCCACCTATTTTCTTGAGCCTGGTTGTAGGAACAATAAATTTGTGTTTGTTTCTAGTATTGTCCTGGTGTCCACTCGAATTCCCTCACTAAATATCTCTGTTTTGTATTGTGTGTTTGTGTTTAGATTATATTGTGTTTTATATGCCGCAAAAACTTTGTTTCCTTCATTCACCCTACAAACTGGCGCTCCAACGCAGCACGCGACGTACCTAACCGACGCGACGCGAACAAGTACCTACTTGCAAAGTAACGGTTTTCTCAGTGGACTCAACGAACTATAGTGTACATCGTAACTTAAATAAATAGTGTTTCCTCGAGGTTTAGTTGACTGTTGTGTAACCATAATGTCTCGCCGCAAAAGTAGAGGCAACGATGACGACACCACGAGTGGCGCGCCGGCGTCCCCGACGCCCGCGCCGCTATCAGAAAGGACGCTTGCGGCGCTTCTGGAGGCGTTCGCCAAGGCTCAAGCGGAATCGAACCGTCAACTGGTTCAGAGCCTGCTGGCTACGTCGGCCGACAACGTCGCTCCTTCACCGTCTCCATCGCCTGCACCAACGAAACACGGAAACTTCGCGCGCTGTACGGCGAGATTTAGTGGATCACGCCACGACTCAGAGGCCTTCGAAGCATTCGTCGACTCTATCGTGATATACAAGGAGTGTACATCGATCAGCGACGAACATGCACTTCGCGGCCTACCTATGCTCCTAGAAGGGGAGGCAGCTGTGTGGTACCGGGGTGTTAAGTCATCAGTGACGTCATGGGAAGACGCGCTGCAAAGATTACGCGCCATGTACGGTGTATCCCGACCACCGCACAAGCTATTCCGTCATATTTTTGCCGCGGAACAAACAGAAGAACGCACGGAGGTCTTTGTTGCTCGCCTCCGCGCGCTTATCGCCAAACTTCCATACATAGTGGAAAACGACATGGATGTCGACATGATTTACGGGTTACTACTTAAGACACATAAGGAAACGTTTAACGCGTGAATCCGTTAACAATCTGGATCTGTTGGTTGAGAAGGCGCGAAACATAGAAGAGTCGCTGTCCGAGGTGTCAAACGACGCGCGCGGCCACGCCGCTAGCGCGCATGCACCACACGCGCCGCCACCGCAGCCCAGGTTTACGCCGCCCGCGCCACCTGCGCGTGCCCCGGCGCCCTCCGCGACGTGTGCGCCGGCGGATATACCTACTGCGTCGTCGAGCGCTACGAGTAGTGCTTCGCCCCCGCCGACTATGGTAAACAATAACAATTCGTCTGAAAAAGGTAAACGACTATTTTGTGTTTATTGCCGTAAAGTCGGACACACTCGCGACTCTTGCAAAAATAATAGGTCTTTACCTATGAAATTGCCGTTTTGTATGAAAAAATTTAAACGAATTTTTTTCATGAATTTTTTATTTGTATTAATCGAAGTAATCACCCATGCAATCAATGCATCTTTGCCATCGCAGTGGCAGTTTATTGATGCCCTTCTTAAAGAAATCAGCTGGACGGGAGGCAACAAATTCTTCAAAGGCATTTTGTACTGCCTCTCGGGTATTAAATTTTTTTCCCGCCAAGAAGTTATCCAAATTCTGGAAAAAGTAGTAGTCTGTAGGCGCAAGGTCTGGTGAGTAGGGCGGATGACGGAGAGCTTCCAACCCCAGTTCTTGCAACTTGGAGACCGTCTGCTGTGCAGTATGAGGTCGCGCGTTGTCGTGCAGGAGCAGCGGAGACGAGCGATTGACCAATGCTGGTTGGAGATGCGCCAGCTTCTCCATCATTGTGTTCAGTTCTTCACAGTACACATCTGCAGTAATGCTCACCCCGTTTGGTAAGAAGCTGTGATGAATCACACCGGCGCTAGACCACCAAACAGTGACCATCACTTTTCTAGGGGTAAGTTTTCGTTTAGGGCATTGTTTAGGTGCTGAACCAGGATCCAACCAACTTGCTGAGCGCTTACGGTTATCAAACAGAATCCATTTTTCATCGCAGGTAACAATGCGGTTCAAAATTCCTTCATTTGTGTGTCTGTTGAGCAGTGCAAGGCACGTCTCGACGCGTACTTCGCGCTGGCGATCATTGAGTTCGTGGGGCACCCATTTGTCAAGCTTTTTTACCTTGCCAATTTGACGCAAATGGACCAATATTGTTTTGACGCTAACGTCGAAAGCTGCTGCTAATTCAGCCGTAGATTGTGTATCATCAGCTTCCACAATCGCCTTTAATTCGTCATTGTCGACCAAAGTCTTCGGACGACCGCGAGGTTCATTTTTCAGGTCGAAATTTCCAGAACGGAAGCGAGCAAACCAATAACAGGTGGTGCGTTGGTTTGTAGTGTTAGCTCCGTAAACGTCGTTGATGTTGCGTGCCGCTTGTGCCGCGTTGCTGCCACGACGGTACTCATATTCCATAATTACTCAAATTTTTAACGTATCCATGATGACGAAAAAGATTGAAATGCGATGAAAATGTAACACTAATCAATAAAGAAATGACTACTTTTAGAAAAAAAAATCCATGTTTTTAAAATAAAATTAATTTGAAATTAGAATTCTTAGCCAAACAAAAATTATTTTGATTTGAAATGGCCAGTACTGCAGAACGGCAATTTCATAGGTAAAGACCTAATATTAAAGACAAAACCGATAAAGGTTCAGTGAAGTGTTATGGTTGTGGAGCTAATGGTGTAATACGATCTAATTGCCCTAAATGTTCTGCAAATAGTACTAAGGAATCATTTTCTGTTCTTGATATTAACATGTTAGACTATGATCAGGGTTTTAATAACACTGATAACCGTAATGTTGTATTGTCACATTGTTGTAAGTGTAACTCAAATGTCAGCAGTAAAGTTAATGTAAACAATTTATGTAACGTGTCTCAATCTGCTTATTTATGTAATTGTAAGTGTGTTAGCGAATCTGATGCATTGCCGAGTCGAGTAAGTAACTTTTCCGCGTCGAATTCATGTACCGACGGTCGTCCGATACTTGATATTGAGATAGGCGGTTATCGTGGTACGGGGTTACTAGATACGGCTGCCAAGCGTAGTGTAGCCGGTTCGAGACTATACGCACTGCTCCGTAAACAAAACTATTCGTTTCGTAGCTGTTTCATGTCGGTAAAATTAGCCGACGGTATAGTGCGGGACCTTAAAGTTTTACTCGTGGATGTTGACGTATTACTTAAGGGGTCATCAGTACCCATCACTTTTGTTATTTTTCCGGACTCAGTAAATAATGACACGTTGCTCGGTATTGATTTCTTGCGTAAAGCCGGTATTGTTATTAATATGTCGAACAATATTTGGTTCACAGCTGATCGGCCTCAGGTCTTTGCGGTGTGAGACCTCACGTGACGTCGTGGGGTGCGCTTCCACGAATGTCTTGCGAAATAATGAGGGTTCGATGCTGTCAATTTCAGAGAAGAATGATCTCGCCCACATGCTCCAGGAGTATGGAGATATCTTCGCAGAAGGGGGAGAACCTACATCGTTCGCAGAGCATCGCATCGATTGCGGTGACAACCGCCGATTGCGGTGCCGCTGTATCGACTCACGCCCGCAAAGAAAGCCATCATGGAGATAGAGAAGATGCTGCGCGAAGGTATCATCACGGAGTGTGAATCTCCGTGGGCAGCACCAGCTCTTTTAGTACCGAAGAAGGATGGTACTTATCGGTTCTGCGTGGACTATCGCAAGTTGAACGCTGTTACTAAGAGTGACTCGTACCCGCTTCCGGTGATCGATGACCTCCTTCAGTACACTGGTAAGAGCTGTTTTATGAGTACTATTGACCTGCGATCTGGTTACTGGCAGGTCAGAGTAAGACCTGAAGACCAAGATAAGACTGCTTTCGTTTCTCCGTTTGGACTTCATAAATTTACCCGCATGCCGTTTGGTCTGAGGAACGCGCCCGCAACCTTTCAACGTTTGATAGACCGATTTCGATCTGCATCATCCCTTAAGGGGGTGACCCTCCTTGGATACATCGATGACCTTATATTGATATCCGGATCATTTCACCAGCATATTCAGGAGTTACGTGCGGTGTTCGACCGCTTACGTGTCTTTAACCTCCACGCAAATCGTGATAAGTGCACATTTGCTCGAGAGAGTGTGAAATACCTGGGGCATATTATCACTTCTGAAGGAGTGAGACCAGACCCGGATAAGGTTGCTGCGATATGCGATATGAAGGAGCCAGCTAATGTTAAGCATCTAAAGTCCTTTCTGCAGAGTTGCTCATGGTTCCGGAAATTTATGCCGAACTTCTCCCAAGTTGCGCAACCACTAACTATGCTAACGCGCAAGGATCAAGTCCTGGTTGTAGGGTGAAGAACAGGCTCAGGCATTTAAAGAACTAAAAGGATTGCTTACCTCACCTCCGATTCTTATTCAACCAGACTATAATGTGCCCTTCACTCTCAGGACTGATGCCAGCAACTACGCACTGGGTGCGGCTCTACTCCAGGGGGAGTCGCCGCGTGCAGAGAAACCCATTGCGTACGCCAGTCGCCTGCTTACCTCGGCAGAGCGAAACTAACTACTCTACCACCGAGAGCGTAAGACTAAAATTGTACAGTTTCATCAACGACGTGAGAATCCACCCCTTAATATTACCTACGATGAGTGTAAAATAGAAGAAGTTACGAGTGCAAAATTCTTAGGCATAACTGTAGACCATAAGTTGACTTGGAAACCTCACCTGGAAGTGGTTTGTAAACGACTGAGTAAATCTGCGTATCTATTGTTTCAATTATCTAAGAGAGTTAATTCTGAAACACTGTTAACAGCCTATCATGGACTTGTAGCCTCTAATCTCCGTTATGGTGTTGTTTTCTGGGGGCAATCAACTAATAGGGAACTGGTATTCAGGATGCAAAGAAGGTGTGTAAGATCCATGTGTAATTTAAAGTCAACAGATAGTTGCGTTCCCTACTTTAAGAAATTAAAAATATTAACATTACCAGCTATATATATATTAGAAACTGCATTATTTATAAAATCAAATCCACATTTATTTACAAAATTTTCAACAGTTAAGAAGACCCCCATTCGGAGTCAATATGAAAATCAACTATGTACGTTGAAATGCAATACTGCGTTAATGAAAAAGAGCTTCTTTGGTGTTGCACCAAAAATTTTTAATAAAATACCTGATGCTATAAAATGTATGCCATTAAAGAAATTCAAAAAGTGTCTTCACAAGTTATTAGTTGAGAAATGTTATTATACCCTGGATGACTATTTTAATGATAATACTATTTGATTAAATTCTGTAATTTTATAAATTTATATTATTAATGTTGACTTGGATGACTATTTTAATTTTGGATGACTATTTGATTAAATTCTGTAATTTTATTAATTCATATTATTAATGTAACGAACGAATAATTTCTCGCATATTCTTTTGTCGTGATCTTCTTGTGTTTTTTTTTTTTTTTTTTTTTTTTTTTTCTTTCTTGTAGTGGACATTATTAAATTGATTATTTTAATGTATTTTGTTAACGTAAAATTTTGTTAACTTTGACGAACCTGACTTTAATATTTGTATGTCAACAATGACAAAGCATAGTGCAACACTTATCTATTTAAGACCTTGACATGTATGATTAATGTATATATGTTCTTCACCTATGTTTAACAAATAAATAATTCTGATTCTGATTCTGAAAATTACCGCGAAACTTTACCGCCAAGTAGAATTTATATAAAACAAGCTGATATAACATTTTAAATAATTCAAGCGGATGTGTCAAGATAAATCTTTCAATACCAACATAGAAACTTAAAATAAAGTCAACCGGAACCGCACAATATTTTAAATAAATCAAAAGGAAGTATGAGAATAAAAACTATATAAATACAAACGGAAACGTACAATATTTTAAACAAATCAAAAGGAAGTATGAGAATAAAAAACTATATAAATTCAAACGGAAACGAACAATATTTTAAATAAATCAAAAGGAAGTATAAGAATAGAAACTATAAATTCAACCGGAAACAACAATATTATAAATACATCAAAATAAAACCTAACAGACTTATTCGGAAATACAAGTATTAATTTAATAAATAATATGAAAGTCAGATCAAGAACAAAAACAAGCTTAAAAATAAAATCAAACAATGGCTTGGCGCCCATATATACCTGCGCTTGCGGTGAAAAGCGTCCCTTTGTTACCCGACAACTTTTTGCTCAGTCTCACGTCACTTGTGATCTGTTGTGAACGCGGCTGTGCATATTTCGTCTTGTGGTGAATATTTTGCTTGAAACACCGGCCTGGCTTCGAATCTGGACTATAGATCTAAACAACGACCTGGCTTCGAATTCGACTATCGATCTATACAACTTACGTATTAGACTTAAAACAGTGAACATGTTTCAACCACAGTTAAGATCATGTTTTATATGTAACAGTTCTGTGGAAAGAATTCAAAGACACACTTTAACTCGTAATGTCCAGAATTTACATCCACAAACAGTGCTACATATTATTCAAACTGTGATTCCACGTGAGGTAAGTCATTTATTTTTAGTTACCTTAATCTATATACATTTTTCTTGGAGGTGTTAAAAAGACTCAACGAATGCGAGAACAACATGAATGTACGCTCTCTTTCTAAGTAATGTATCGTATCAAATTGAGAGATAAGTCATCATCATGTCGTGTTTGCTGAGGCGGTCATGGTATTCTTGCTGAAAAACTGTCCTATAAATACAGAAGCAATACAACGAAAACTGTTTTAATACACTGTATATACGATTTTCACCATAAAACAAAATGTACTTTCAAGCATTCCGCGTGAATGTATATTATCTTAGGTACGCGTAGTGTGATACTTTTAGTTTTTTTAAGCCGATAAAATATTATCGTAATTTATTACACGATTTATGTTTTGTTGTTTATTCCGCTTCAAGTTTTTTTTTACTTACAGGTAGGATTAAATCTCACGTGTCACATTCGAGTTATTTTATGTTTAAACCGAACTATCAAATAACTTGAGTCTATAACAATGTTTACATTATATAGGTATCAGTATAAAATATGAGTGACTTTTTTCAAATAATTAAGAATATTAAAAATATTTCTAGAGCTCACATGAATGCGGACAAAGAGGACTCAGGGATCGATGTTTACAGAAGATATGCAAAAATATATAACCATGCCACAACTATACAATAAAGATTTTTTCTTTAGCCGAAAACTGAACCTATACAATGTGTGGCAGAACAATAAATCAATTGGAACACCAACTTACATTTTAGAGCGGAATCGCTCCGCTCATGAATATTGGGCCAAACATGCAGATCATACGATGTTTGCACCGAGTGACCTCAACCAGCTTATACGCGCCGCGCGCTCACCTGTATTGTACTGGTGACGGCGACAACGGCCTTGGATTGCGGAAGTGTGCATGCACGCACATCTACCGCTGCCAGGGCCGGGCTTCGGAGACATAGTACTACGTTCAACCGCCTTCCGAACCACGCGGACCTCGCCGCGCTTTTATTGTATACTTGTTTTAATTTTGCTAATTTAATTGTTGTCAGTTTAATTTTATTCAAATATAACTTTCCTATCGCTTTAATAACATTCTTCATTTCATCTGTACTCGCATCTTTCTTTAATTCTTTTGTTTACGCTTCGCTTCACGCTTTAAAGCTAATAAATAAAATTATTAGTACGGGTTCGATTCCCGATTGAGTGGAAATTGGTGACATACCGATTTTCTACAAATGAAACCTTTGCCAGGATAGGTAAAATATATAAGCCGGCGACGGCGATCTTGTGGTATGACGGCGAATCTGGTCGAAAAGCATTTGATGTAACAACGGCATATGTTCTATTTCTAAAAACATATTGCAGATATTATAAAACCGTAATTTTATATGCAGATAATTGCAACGAGCAAAATAAAAATAAAATATTATACTCTGCGCTGCTGAGACTAATCAAAGACTGCTGCAATGAGATCAAACCCATCAAAACTGAATACCTGGAGCCTGGCCACACCTACATGTCAGCTGACAATGTACAGTCACGGACTTCAAACTTTTCACTTTTGCAGTTTTATACATTCACGAGATTAGACGATTAAACACGAACTCAAACCGCATGCTCGTTGACAAGATGACAAATTACTAATAAACGGAAATAGTCTTATCCATCGTTGAAGGTTGACTACTAAGTTATCCCAATAAAATGTTGCATACGTTTATCCAACCTATTTGATACTGACCTTCGAATTAGAGCTTATTAAATACTCGTTATTTCTGAAAACTTATCCGTAAACTGACTGATTGCTTGATAAACGACATAAAACCATTTTTCAAACGTTGACTATTTTTTTAGCTTAGTAAATTTTATGACATTTATAATAGCTAAAACAAATAGTAAATAAAATTCATAATAAATTCTTTCAAGAAGGCGGCAGTTAGGTGTTATTTTGGCTTATGTGCAACAGTTATCACAATTGTCATGAAAGTCATCTTGTACGCTACGCGTTCGGATAAAATCGGGGGTCCGAGATTTTCCGATGTCGAAATGACCAATCATATTTTTTCCGTACGCTAACGTTACTATCGCTACGCTAAAACAATTGTCGCTAGGTTACGGTTGCTAGATCTGCAATTGGTTGATTTTGGGTAGTCGGTCTGTACTATGTACGAGTATAACCGACTAAACCCGATTTGCTATATACGGCTAAAATACGAACGGGGGCAAGTGGCTCATCAATTAAAGTCCGTGACTTGTACATGGTGCCATAACCAATAACATGAACAAGTCAGGAAATTAATATGATTTAGATGACTACACCCAAACGTTTAAAAAGTTTCAAAAAAAATTGAAATCTCATGTACATTACCACAACGAAATTATGCTACGTAAAAGCGAATTGAAATCTGTCTTCCCTAAACTGTTTGTAAATCATAATTACCAAGCTAATGATTTTATAGGGCTCAACATTATGATCTAAAACATTTGAGAAAGAAACTATGGAAGTATTAATAATTTACATTTTTTTTTTTTTTCAAGAAGAACTTGCAGAGGGTATTTCGCAAAAAAAATAAGGATGACTTGATAAAACTATTAAAATGTATGTCGAACTCCAGGCATCGGTTTTATGAAGATTTGGTGGTCAATGAAAATATCACCGAAGATCTGGACGAATAGAATAGAATAGTATCTCTTTATGTACACCATAACACGAATCTGCTTCAGAAACTTTTACCAAAGCTATTTTATTACCTTTCACTAATGTCTTGTCTTTTTATTTCATTGTTTAGCACCGGACATCGCCGCCTTTGGGAAACCGTCACTTTTGATACGGCATCGGCATCGGTCAACCGTCGGATATTTTAACTAGTAATTAATATTGTAATTCTTTTTAAATAACTTATGTGCATTTTGTATTTTTTCAATCCTCCGGCTACTGACTTCGTAATTAGCTATAAGTTGTAACAAAACACGTTTTTTTGAATATCATGAGGTCTCTTTAAAAATACGGTAAAATGACATTAAAATGAAAATGAGTAAATACACTGTATCGCAAAAATTCCGGGTCGCTAATAAAAACCGTGATATCTCCATAAATTATATACCTAGATCGCTAGAATAAATAATAAATAGTAAGCAGGTTACTAATGCTTGTTCTAAATCTCTAAAGAGGTTTCATTTGAACAAGTTACAGATTAAAAAAAAAATGCTCTTTGAAAAATTTCAAAATTTTAAATTAGGAAAAGAATATTTTTTCTGCTATTGTTTCAAACCAAGTTGTCATCATAAATGGTTCCTTGGATTGATCAGAGTATTCAGTCCATGTCGTTAACACCTGGAGAATGTACACGGATTATTACCATGGTACAAGAAGGAAGAAGTCAGCGTAACACTGCTAGAACAGTAGGAGTATCTTTATCAACGGTCCAAAGAGTATTCCAGCGATTTCAAGAGACCGGCAAGAGCATCAGAAGACCAGGTAATGGCAGGCCAAGGTGCACAACTACACGAGAAGACCGATTCATCGTGAGCACTATGTTAAGAAATCGACATCTCACGGCTGTTCAGCATGCTTACTCGCGAAACTCGATCTCAATTGGAATTTGAAATTGTGATCGAAAACTTGTCATTTCGCACTCTTGAATGTTACACTAGCGCTCGATTGGAATCGTATTAGGTGGATATTTTTGGAACTAAATGAAATCGACTTTACTCGAACGAATGCACCTTTTCGGTACTCTTGACGAGATTTTGACATTGACATATCGAGTTTGAAATCGTGTTTTGATCAAAGTTGAACGATTACAAAAAGGCTATTTTTTCGGGATCGAGTTTGTTATTGTGACTGGATTTGTGAAGTTTTTATTGCGAATAATGGCACGTTTCGTACTTATTTGTGATATTTTGGACAATAGTCATAAGTTAGACATGAGACAAAGGCGGAATTTGAGACGAATGGCGCGTTATGCAGGCAACGCGTTTGCCATGACTGACAATGAATTTAGGAAAAATTACCGATTAATTAGGAAGCTTTTTGAAGCGATTTATAAGGATTTGGAACCTTTGATGCCCCAGTCTACTCGACGTAGCGACATACCAAGAAAATACAAGGTCCATAAACTCCATGTTGAACACCAATTCCATGTCTACATAGTATTTTATATGTAATTATAACATTATAATTATTATTTTTAGGTTTTAGTGGCTCTTTCATTCTACGCCACAGGCAGCTACCAAAGATTAGTAGGTGGGACACAAGGCACAATAATGTCCCAACAATCAGTTTCTAGAGTAATAAGAGAAGTTACAAATGCTCTTAATGCAAATGCTATTTTAAATAAATGGCTTAAGTTTCCACACACACGATTTTCACGAGACTTTATTAAACAAAGGTACATACTTCTATTTACCTTAGTAATATTAAATATGTAGTACTTATCATTCAATCCTTTTATTATTATGTTGTTTTGATATCTGAAGTTTATTTTCAACTTATTTCTTAATATTATTATGCTAATAATAAATTACTTTCAGGTTTTATGAAAAAAATAAAATACCTGCAGTCACAGGATGTATTGATGGCAGTGTCATAACACTCCCATACATTTACTTTTTCCATGACATATCTATGCATTAAAAAGTTTTGCCATATTACAGTAGATGTCGCCGTCTTAAACTTTGTACCCGTATACATATACACTCGAGAGCAATGAATCCGGGTCACTTAAAGAATCCTAAAAATCTCGGAAACTAAAAATGCTAGGTTAATGCAATAAATTGTATTTAATAGACAATGTAATACTCCTTAAATGAAGGTATTAAAACTTCTTAGTTATTGTAAAGTTATATCATAAAAAAATCAAAATTGAAAAAGGGCCACTTTCGAAGATGGAACTACGAAATTACAGCATTTGGTTTTGCTTTTGTTTGTAATCTGTCATTTATGTGGGTACATAAACCATGTTGATAGTGCTCTATATTCATTATTCAAGCTGAAATTATGTCGCTTACGCCTGAAGAATGCACCAGAATACTTACAATGCTGGAAACCGGCCGGAGTCAGCGCGATACAGCCAGGACTGTCGGTGTGTCGCTGTCAACAGTACAAAGAGTTCTCCGACGTTACGAAGAAACTGGTTCTAACCTACGCAGACCAGGAACGGGCAGAACCAGGTGTACCACAGCACGAGAAGGCCGATACTTGGTGAACACCATGCTTCGAAATCGCTTTCTCACAGGAACTGAACTCACAAATCAGTTTCGACGCCTCGGAGGAAGTAACCCAAGTGCATGGACAGTAAGACGTCGGCTTGCTGAATCTAACTTAAAACCCCTTAGACCTGCAAACGGCCCTAAACTGGAGCGTGGGCATCGTATTTCAAGACTAAGATATGCCCAGAGCCACGTAAATTGGAGTATTGAAGATTGGTCAAAAGTTATGTTCTCCGACGAATCAAAATTTATGCTCTACAAGCACGATGGAAGACACAGAGTGTATCGAAGACCAGGGGAAAGATTCAAGCAAGCATGCATCGAAGAAAAAGTAGCCTACGGTGGTGGGTCTGTACTTGTGTGGGCCGGAATTTCTTCTGAAAGTCGCACAGAGCTGGTGATCATAGAAAACGGCTCTTTAACTAGCGTAAGATATGTGGAAGAAATCCTCAATGATCACGTTGGTCCATTTATGGTCAATTTAGGTGAGGATGCTATATTTATGCATGACAATGCCCGACCTCATACAGGTAGGATTGTGAATGACTACCTTCAAGAGATGAACATTACTCGTATGGAGTGGCCAGCGCGCAGCCCGGATATCAACCCGATCGAGCATGCTTGGGACGAGCTAGGCAGATGCGTAAAACAACGAAACCCTCCCCCAATCACGCTTCGTGAGCTCAAAATTGCTCTCACAGAGGAATGGGAGAATATTCCCCAAAATCGTATAAGGAACTTGGTGTACAGCATGCCAAACCGCGTAAACGCAGTAATGGAAGCACGAGGAGGCAATACGAAGTATTAAAATTCAAGAAAATCGTAATAAAGTTCAAAAATTTCATGTTTCCTATTTTTGTTTTAAGGAGAGATCAGCAGTTTTTTTCTTTATGTAATTTTGTGTTAATAAAATGTATGGTGACTCATATTTTTTTTACTTTCATTTAAGGAGTATTACATTGTCTATTAAATACAATTTATTGCATTAACCTATCATTTTTAGTTTCCGAGATTTTTAACATTCTTTAAGTGACCCGGATTCATTGCTCTCGAGTGTAGTTAGATTTCTATAGCAAAATCAAAGTCCCAGAAAATACCGCCCCGAGTTAAGCAGATTGTTATTATGAAAGTAATTACTTGAGAAGTAGTTATTAAAATAAATGGGTATTTGTGGTAGAACAAACTAATAAATTAGTAATGAGGTCTTTGTTTCACATAACTACGTTGTTGTTTTCATCTAGGGTTGCCAGACGTCCTTTATTTTAAAGGACGACCTCTTTTTCAGACCTAAAAATTTAATTTGTCCCCTAATTTGAAATCTTCAATAGAGGACAATACTTTGTCCTTTATTTTATGGAAAATGAACGCACGCGTATAGCAATTACGTTAAGTTGCATCAGCGTGGTTTCGCACGATGTCGCAGATATACGCGGCGGGGGTGCGGTGGCGCGGGCTACCGAGTCTAGTGGCGGGGGTGGGGAATACGATCGGGCAAATATCGCGCTGATTCGCGCGTATTCGGCATTCTCTTCGCTAGTTGAGGTGACGCGTGATGTTAGAGAGTGTTTTATTTCGTTTGTACGCAACAAAATATACATCTTCTTTTCTTTATTTACTGCAGTAGTGTCGTGTCGGTGTTGTACGGAAGAGAACTACTTATCATACCTCACTAAACATACGCGATGGCTTCTGATACAGATTCTTCAGATAATAACAGTGGCGGTGAATCAAGTGCAAAGAAAAGCAAACGTCTTTGTAAATACAGGGAGCAATGGAGTAACATATATTCATGGGTAAAGCCTTCTAAAGATAATATTTTTAAAGCTTATTGCACGTTGTGCAAAAGAGACTTCCTGATTAGCAACGGTGGTTTGAGTAACCTCAAACAACACGATCGAGGTGCAGAACACCAGAATAAAGTGAAGCTGGCTAAGACAAGTAAGACTATTGATCACTTCTTCGGATCTCAATCTAACTCTCCATCATCCTGTGCGTTTATGAAGAAAGTTGCTGCTGCTGAGCTAACAAACGTGTATCATAACGTGGTGCACGGACATTCAATGCTTTCTCTGGATTGTACAAGCAAATTAGCTCCGATCCTTTATCCGGACTCGAAAATCGCTGGTGACATGCAATTAGGAAGGACAAAAGCTACGAAAATAGCATGTTCTGTACTGGCCCCTCTGTCTATAACACCAGCGGTAAAGCAATTAGTGGACCATGGCATATTTTATTCAATAGGGACGGATGCTTCAAATCACGGAAACATAAAAATGTTTCCACTGGTTATAAGATATTTTACCCCAGAAGATGGTTTGAAGCACTACCTTTTGGATTTTTACGAAGATGCTAAAGAGACCTCTGGTGATATATTCGTTAATATAAAAAATAAATTAATTGAAAATGATTTAAAAATTGAAAACATTTCTAGTTACTCAGCTGACAATGCTAATGTAAATTTTGGTCGTTTTAATTTGGTGTACACTCGTCTCAAGAATGAGAATGATCATATAATCGAAGCTAGATGTTTGGCTCACTTAGTTCACAACACCGCAAAACATGCTATTGGGAAGATGGAATTTGATGTTGAAAGTTTCGTAACAAAAACGTTTACATATTTTTCCAGCCATGCAAAAAGGACCAGTGAGCTTAAGCAAATATTTGAGTTTGTAGATATCGAATATGCGCCTTTGCTGAGGCACGTGCCGACACGATGGCTGTCATTGTATCCTGCCATTGACAGACTATATAAAAATCTTCCCGCGGTACAAGCATATTTTCTTTCAACCTCTGACGTCTCCAATCATATTTTGAAATACTATGAGACAAATATTACTGGCACCGAGGTGTTAGAAGCAGAATTATATTTAGCTTTTTTCCACAACACGTTGATAATTTTTAAGAAACTATTCGTCAACTTGAAGGCACAAACGTCCTAATGTGCAACGTATACAGAATCATGAATAATTTAAAACAAAAGATGAACCAGCGAATTGAAGATGCCTTTTTTGGAATGTCAGTGCAGCAAATTCTTCTGAAAATGTCTACTTCTGTGGCTGAAAAATATACTACTATATTTTTGGAGTGGTATCGAAATGTGCTGACTTATATAGATTCGCGATTCGATTTCTCGGAAAATAGTAATTTTCATTGTTTGCAACCGCTGACACTGACAAAAGAAGTTAAGTACCAGGATTTGTGCAATATGGTATCAAAACTACAGATACCTCATATTAACCTCGATGCATTGTATGAAGAGTTCTGTTTATTAAAGCCTTTATTGACGAAAATTATAGAGGATAAAAAGTTTGAAAATGCTCTTGAAAATTGGATTCAGATTCTCAAATCAACATGAAATGGATGGAATGGAAATGGATGAAAACAAAAATCTGCTAAAAATAATACAATACGTATTTTCCATCCCAGTTTCTAACGCCCAAGCCGAAAGGATTTTTTCCTTGTGTACGAATACGTGGACCAAAAACCGAAATAAGTTAGATATTGACACTGTAAAAGCAGAACTACAAATAAAATCGAACTTCAACATGCAATGCAAAGAATTTTATCATTTCATTATAGAAAACGAAGAAGCTCTTAGAGCAGCCAAAAGTAACACCAAGTACAAAAAGACTAATTAGGTCGTCCTACTTACTTGGTTTCTATTTGAGACAAACTATGTTACATTGAGTCTTAATACATATTAACATTGTGTTTGAATTAATAAATGTCGCTTATGATACCACAACAGCATTTTATTAAAAATAATATGATATCCTTTATTTTCATCCTATGTCCTCTAATTAATCTTATGAAATCCTTTAAAACATAAAATCGGAGCTGGCAACCCTATTTTCATCCTATTTGCTTATTTTTTTTGATAAAAAATATTGAGAATAGAAACGCTACACCGCAATATTACGGTTTTTACGGTTTTAGACATTTATTTTCTCAAAAGATTTACACAATCACTTACAGAGAAAATACAATATTTACTTAACAATACTTATTGCCGATTGGCGTAGCGGGTTAGTACTATAACAAAATTACATTAGGATTTCCTATCGGTTTTAGAAAAATAGTAGTTTAGAAAAAATGTTCACACGAACGTTAGTGCACGACGTCGTTTGCGTACCGCCACTGCGGGTAGATGTGTATGATGTTGTTTCCAAAATATGTCAAGTGTCAAGTGTCAATGTCATTCAGTTTCCGTTTGTGATCCGTGAATGTGTTCCGTTTGTGTTTTTATGATTTTTTCAACAATTTTGCTTCTTCCCCGGACCCCGACGACTTCGCCTATTACGCTTGACTTACGCCTGTTACACTGGACCCTGATTTGCATGACGATTTGTACGCTGTTGACCTCGGTTATGGCCGCTTCCGAGAGAGGTTGTTGTGTGCCGAGATGCGGTAAAACTCGTAAGTAAATATTGAATATCAATGGTATTAAGTATAAAATACAGCCAGATATTGTGGTACCTACTTATGTGTGCAAAGCTGATATAATATCACTTAAATGAGATCGTTTGCAATTAAGCATAATTTTACTAACCACCGTAGATGTGAGCATTCGCTTCTAATTAAATTATCTGTTTTTTAGGCAAAGATGATACAGTACTCCATTCATTCCCTAATCCTAACAAGCATATGGATCGATACCTTGAATGGACTCGAGCAGTTGGAATCAGTATATCGTCTTTGGATCCCCAGTACGTGTACAGAAACCGTCGATTGTGCCATGCCCATTTTGACACAAAATATTTGACATGGACTAGAAGACTGAGCCCTGATGCAGTTCCTACTTTATTCTTGCCAGGTAAGAATATATACGTAATATAATAATGGGCAGCTCAACCACTACTTCAGTACTCTACAGCGACCTCACCAGCACGAGCAGGTGCCACAAGGCACTAATTTCTGATCAACAAACAAGGTTCTCACAAAAGATAAATCGTGGTTAAGTTATTTTAAGTACAGTACACGGTTAGTTTCAGTATAGCTTAGTATGACAGACCAGTAACAAGCAGCAGCATCAGTGTTGCAATGATATCTGACATCTGAGATTTGACTTAATTTCTTGTGTCACTGTCCTCTACCTTAAGGTTTATTTGATTGGGTATTCTTAGATTATATTCCAACAATTTATAAAATTTATCATTTTATATTTTCTTACAGGTTCTGAATTGGTTAGAGTTCCACTAATTGAAGTAACCAATAGGAGTGATATTGCTTTATTGGATGCTGCATTACCGGTACCACCCACTTCTAGAGAATTTGAAACTGCTGGAGTTCCATTAATTGACACAAACAGGAACGAAAATGTTTTATTGGATACTGCATTACCTTCCACTTCCAGAGGTATTTATAATTTATGGAATTTTACATATTTGTATTTCTTATATGGGTATCTCCTTTAACATAGAGGAAAAGATGTGGGTTCATTATGTTACATGTTGGTATTGATTATATACAAGCTAGAAACCCTCTAAACAGTATAAAATATGAAATATTGGCTCATATAAAATATGAAATGTTATAATCATTCTCTCTACATTAAAACTATTTTGGTTAATGTCTACCATTTTTCACAAACTGGGTCAGAAAGGTTCCAATGTCCAACCCTCTAACTTTTGATTGACCTAAGAACAATTGCAATGATAAAACTGGTCCTCAAATTAGGTAGAAATTGCACTCAACAGCTAGACTAAATCGCTTATTGTATTGTTTCTTAGGTATTTAAAGTTTAACTACAAACAGTAGACATCTACTATAACCCAGAGATAGTTTTTGACATACTATAATATGTTGTATTATATTACAGGTGAACCTCCAGCTCAAGTCTTAGAAGAACCAACATTAACAGTTGAAAATCCAAAATTGCCTAAGAAAATGCCTATGTTTGACCAAAAAGCATTAATTAAGGCTGTTAATAAGCTGCAAATAAAAAATGACAATTATGCAACAAGACTAAAGAAGGCATTAAACTTGTCTGAAAACAAAACTTTTCAGAACACTTTAAAAAAATTCACTGCCATGGCTGCTATGTTCACATTAATGCAGTTTCGTGAAACTGGGAAAAATAAAATGGGACGGAGATTTACAGAGCCTGAGAAAATCATGGCATTAAGCTTATACAAAAGGAGCCCTAGGACTTACAGGTGGTTGCAAAAAAATTTTGTCCTGCCATCGGCTATGACACTAAGCAGACTAATAGCGCGAGCAAATTTAAAACCAGGGATTAATGAAAACCTCTTTGAACAATTAAAAAAAAGAGTAGACAAGATGAAAGCAGATGACAAACTTTGCATATTATTATTTGACGAAGTGTCCATTGCACCACATTTTGACTATAATCAAAGACGAGACGAAATTTCAGGCTTCGTAAATAATGGGGAGTCAAGACAAAGCAAACTAGCTGACCATGCTCTTGTGTTCTTGATAAGAGGAGTTCAAAAAAACTATAAACAACCCATTTCCTACACATTCTGTTCGGGCAGCACAAATTCAGTTGAACTAGCAAAACAAATAAAAGTAGTGATACGAAAACTGCATAGTATAGGACTACATGTCCTAGCTACTGTTCGTGACCAAGGTGAATCCAACGTCAGTGCAATAAACTCTCTGATTCAGGAGACAAGAGCAGTTTAAGGAAAAATAAAGAATTGCGAAGGGATATCTTTGAAGTAGACGACAAAGAGGTGATTCCTTTATACGACCCGCCTCATTTAATTAAGGGAATTAGAAATAATTTGATGAGCAAAAATTTAGTATGTTCCATAAATGGCTCTACAAAAGTGGCAAAATGGGAACATGTAGTCAAATTATACAAAGAAGACCCATCATATAAAGGGATACGACTTGTGAATAAACTAACTGATCGACACATAAATCCAGACAAATTTCAAAAAATGAAGGTCAAATATGCAACACAGGTTTTGAGCCAAAGAGTTGCAGTTATTATGGGATTTTTAGCAGGTAATTAATTTACGAAAGATTCCATAAACTTGTCATATCATTTCATATGTGTTGGAGACACCCTCTGTAGCTGAGTGGTTAATACACCTAAACCAAAGTAGGACAGTGACACCATTTCAGGGTTGGACTAACTTTATAATACGAGGGCGGGTCAATAAGTCCGTGACTTTTGGAATAAAACACAGATTTTTTGATAAAAAAATAATTTTATTTTTCAACGTAGTCTCCCTTGAGCTCTATACACTTTGTCCAACGCTTCTCCAATTTTTTTATCCCTTCCAAAAAAAATGATTTGTCGAGGTCCTCAAAATAGGCCTTTGTTTGCGAGATGACTTCATCATTGGAGTCAAATCTTTTTCCACCAAGCCATTTCTTCAGGTTTGGGAACAAGAAGTAGTCGCTCGGAGCCAAATCTGGAGAATAGGGCGGATGAGGGAGCAATTCATAGCCCAATTCATGGATTTTTGCCATGGCAACTGCACATGTGGCACCCTTGCATTGTCTTGGTGGAAAAAAACTTTTTTCTTGGCCAAATGAGGTCGATTTTTTTTCAAATCGTCATTGAATTGGTCCAATAAGTTGGCATAATATTCCCCATTGATTGTTCTTCCCTTTTGAAGGTAGTCAATGTGGATTATCCCGCGTGCATCCCAAAAAACAGTCGCCATAACTTTATTGGCTGACAAACCCACCTTGGCCTTCTTCGGCGCCGATTCACCCTTAGAAACCCACTGTTTTGACTGTTGTTTGGTCTCTGGTGTGTTGTGATGGATCCATGTTTCGTCCACGGTTACAAAACGGCGCAAAAACTCCTCCATATTGCGATTAACCGATTCATGGCCAATGACGCCACAGGCGCGTCATAAGCAAATATCACGGGAGGCCATTGACGCACCTGGCGCGTCACATCGAACTTACTTAAAAACAGATTTAAAAAAATTGAGATTAAGAGAACTACCACTTTTTATCCCAAATTAAACATTGAAGTTGACAATACCCTTGGCCATTAATTTAGAATACATATTTTATAAGTCAGGGATAGATAACCTTTGGTAACAGTTTACAAACTTGTATGGGGTGGGAGTGACACGGAAAATTTGAATTTCGCGGGCTACCCTTTCGCTTCCACCATAATATATACTTTTATTTCTTTATTTTGCGTCTATTCTGTACAAAATAAACAATTTTTACTATTTTAATAAAAATATCCATTTAATATATTCATATAAAATAAAAATATCCGATTTTGTTATCTTAGTATATCTAAACCATTATAAAAAAATCGGTTTTTTTCACAACTAAAATGCCACATTTATTAGCGTACTCGCTTTTACTCGTATTTTTTCAAAAATATACGTGATAATAATATTTTCTAAAACCACAGTAATAAAACATGAAAACATTAATAAATATTAAATCTTTTTCGGTAAAATTTAATTGGCAACATTACGCACCAGTGGCGCCACATGCTCGTGCGCTTAGCGGCAGCGTCGGTGAACTAAAATAAAAGCAAACAGAACAATGTCACTGTCAGTGTTCATGTCGTCTGATATCTCTTGTTTGCTTGCTTGCTTGTCGCTCGATATTTTCTGAACTGAATTTTATGATATTTTTGACTCGGCTTTGATTTATGGACCTGGTGGAACTGACGACTGATGCTATTACTGTGACCCGGCTTCGTTTTATGGACCTTGTGGAACTGTTGAGTGGTGTTAATACTGTGACCCGGCTACGTTTTATGGACCTTGTGGAACTGTTGAGTGGTGTTAATACTGTGATACATAATACACAGTTAATACTGTCTATTATTCTGGACTTTGTTTTGAACTTTTGCTGTAAGTGTCTATCTACCTACTATTTTTACTTTAACATAATTTTATTTACTCAACAACATTAGAGGCTATCCCAATGATGATGATATGTATGCTATGATTTTTAGATAAAGCATGTTTATATTTTTTTTTGAAAATATTTAGAATACCTACATAGAAAATATTCATTATAATTAAATGATTGTAAGCTTCTTTCGCAGACCCCAAATGATAGAGCATGAAAACGATGATGATACACTAATTATTATTTTGATATTTCAGTATTCAATGTTATCCTTAATAATTTTAAAAAACAAACAAACATAGCTCACGCTTTTTTCTCTATTGGGGTAAGCAGAGATGTTTACACACCCCTAATCCAAGACTGAAAACCCCAATTTCGCTACACCTGACCCAAGTGGGGATTTAACCAGGGATCCCTTGCACAGCAGTTGCATACCACAACCACTGCGCCACCGGGGCAGTCAAATAATATTATATTGTTGTAAATAATAATATTTATATTATAATGTTGGTTTAAACATAGATGGGACCTTGCAAAAGTACATAATAGTGTAAGCAGCTTTAATTTCATTTTTTCCATGAAGCTAGTATTATAAAGAGATGTTTGATTTTTCAGAATAATGGATCAACCATCCACATCCAGACAGTCCATAGAAGATATGTTGGAAGCAATGGCTTCTCCCAGAGGACAAATAATTCCAGATGAGTGTACATTGACAGACCAAGATCTCTACGGAATTTTAACTGAAGATCTGGAAGCGAACAATGACTGGGATGACTTTATTCAAGAAGAGGTTGTTGTCACAACGGAGGATGAAGATATCCAGCAGACAAATATGGAAACTGTCTGGATGGCTGGCAATCCAACAGTAAGGAATACATTCCCATTTATAGGCACCCCTGGCATTAAACAGCCTGTGCTAGGAACAGAGCCAATTGATTATTTTAATCTTCTATTTAATGCAGATTTTTGTTCTCTTTTATTAACATGCACAAATGCAAATGGTGAAAAAATTAAAAGAAATGCCAATCATCCTCACGCTAGATTTAAAAGGTGGAAAAATGTAACAGTAGAAGAATTAAAGGTATTTATAGGTTTAATACTACTTATGGGAATTATTAAATTAAATAGAGTAACAGACTACTGGAGCAAACACTATTTGCTTGATATAAATTTTTCAAATTATATGTCAAGAAATAGGTTTTTTCTAATATTAAGAGCACTGAATGTGCAGACACTACCAGGGAACCAAAGTTTAAATAAAGTGTACACATTAATTGAAACATTTAATAAAACAATGGAAAACTTGTATTATCCCACCAAAGAAATGGCAATTGACGAATCATTAATTTTGTGGAAAGGTCGCTTACGTTTCCGTCAATATATAAAAAACAAAGCGCACAAATATGGCATAAAATTATATATGTTAGCAGACCATCACGGTATCTGCATGAAAATTAATTTGTATGCAGGGTCTCAAGATCTAATAGTTGGGGGAAGAGATCACGTGAAAAAAGTAATTCGATTATTAGTGGCAAATTATTTAAATAATGGCCATTCATTATATGTGGACAATTATTATTCCAGTTTGGATATAGCCGAGGAATTATTAAATAAAAATATGTATTTAACGGGAACATTACAATTTAATAGAAAAAGAAATCCAAAAGAAGTAATGAATGCTCGATTGCAACCAACTGAGGCATGCATTATGCACAATAATAAAAATATAACAATAACAAAATGGAGAGATAAGAGGGAAGTTGCTTTCATTAGTTCAGAACATGATAGCCAATATATACAAACAAGAAATAAGTATGGAAATATATCATTTAAACCAGCAGTTCAAGTAAAATATAATAAATATATGAGAGCAGTAGATAAACATGACCAAATGTTGAGTTATTATTGTGCTGAACATAAAACACTCAGATGGTACAAAAAAGTAATCATTCATGTAATGGAAATAAATGTGATTAATGCTTTTTTAATGTATAACATAAATAGAGAGACAAAATCCAGCTTGTATGATTTTAGATTTAAAATTATTGAATACCTTTTGCCAAAAAAACCCGAAGTTAGGCCTACTTTACCAGGTAGGATACATTTGCCGGCACATTTGCCTAAAAGAAATGGCAGAACTATAAGAAAAAGATGCAGACAATGTTATAATGTGTCTAAACGAAGAGTGGAAGTTTTGTTTGGCTGCCCAGATTGTCCAGGTTTTCCTGGATTATGCCTGGAAAATTGTTTTAAAATTCAACACAACTATTAAACTTTTGTATGAGTGTTTTTTTAAATTGTTTTTACAATAAAAAAAAACACTCATACAAATAGTTGTGGTGAAAAAGCTGATTTTTATAAATCTAATCAAAATTAGACTTTTAGATATCAAAAATTACCTATTTGTCTGTCTTGTAATCATTCAATCAATATATGTTTATTTTGTCAATCAATGTCTTTTATTTCAGTCTTCATATTGTCTCACCACATTAATTAATTTTTCATAACACTCTAAACGTTTACTTGCTGGTACATTTCTTAATCTAAATGCTAGCATTATACCCAAGTCATGTTCAAATTGAGCATAAATTGGAGGCAGTTCGTCTTGTGTATTCAGTTCTGTTTTTAAATCTTTTGAGAACAATGCTTTAAAATATTTTTTTGCTGCACAACAATCGGGGTCTGATTTATTTTTAATGGGCGACTTAGGTTCCTCCTTAAATATTCTTGCATTAAACTTTGTTTTCTTTTTCTCACATTCCTCTTCTTCAGAATCCATAATTTCTTCAATGCTAGTGTCTGAATTATAATTTGTATATTGACTATTGGTCATGGTACATGGTCCCATAAATTTATGCTTCTTTGAAATATGCAAAATCGATTGACTACATTCTGGAAGAACATCATTTTCTTTATTGTTATCTTGTTGGTAATGTTCATGCTCATTAGTGAATAATGCCTGACTACATTCAGGAAAAAATTCGTCTCCTTGCTGATTATCTAGAAATAATACGTTTATTATCGCAAACAATTGACCTAATACAAGTAAATTTACAAAAATGTTTACGATCCCCGTAACATTTTACTAAAATAAATAAATCCTACTTTGTGAGGCCATATTTCCTTTGAATACCAACGAATACGAATCGAAGCACACACACAACTTTTTCTCTTAGCAGATCGACGCAAGATACCGGCGAAATACGTATAAAACATCACAGGCATAATTATAATATAATTAAATATAATTGCATAGCACAGGTGTGAGTACTATGCACCTACTATAAAGCTACCATTTAATAGGTTTTTCTTTCATTGACTTGAATGTGCCCTGGCGGCTGAGAGTTTGTCATGCTCACTCTAATGTCTCGCTGGTGGTGGCGTGTGTGTTGGATCATTAAGTTCCCTTCAAAATGGTTGAGCTGAATGGTGCTGATCTATGCGTCATGTTCGTGAACGGGCGCCGTCAGTGGGGACTGGTCATTTCTTGGCTGCCACGGCTTATTTTAATTTAATTTAATATTTGAATTGCTTTTGTCTTTTTATTACGGACGCTTTTAACGTTCTGCATCGTTCTCACATGCATAATTTCAACATGAACGATGTAATCAATATTTTGTAACCATTTTTTGATTTAAAAGAGTGTCCATGGAGTTTCTTGCCCGTTCTTCTCCATAGGTACCTACTACGCTTTGGAATGGGTAACTAGCTTCATCTTTCTGACTGACCGACCCCTTGACAATTCAAAAGTGCCTGTAATTGGTTTATTTGAAATAAATGCTTTGAGTTTTGAGTTTTTTTTTTCAGGGTGCCAATGACGGTCTAGGTACGTCATCCTTGATGTAGGCCCATGACGCGCCTGGCGCGTCATCGTCCAATGTTCGGGGCCTGGCTAAAGTATGCATGAAAATGATGGTGGCAATGAGTCGGTTAAACAACGCCAAACCTTCCTGTGAAGTTGTTACACGATTGCGTTTGTGGTCGACTATGAGCAAACGCGGCACCCATCTTGCGGAAAGCTTTCTCATGCCCAAGTGATCATTCAAAATTGAAACCACTGAGCCATGCGAGATCCCTACGGCTTCCACAAACTCTCGCACTTTCAATCTTCGGTCGGCCAACACCATATCGTGAATTTTTTCGATTGTTTCGGGTGTAGAGACCTCAACTGGGCGTCCAGGACGTTCGGCATCTTCAGTGCTTGTACGGCCACAACGAAATTCAGTAAACCACTTTTTTACCATTGAAATCGATGGTACAGAGTCCCCATAGTATTTATCAAGCTTAGCCTTGGTCTCGGTAATGGTTTTTTTTCGCAAGAAATAATGCTTAATAAGCACACGAAATTCACTTTTTTCCATTTTCTCCTCAAATTAGTGAGTATTCTGATAAAAATAGCTGTCAAACACAAACTAACTGACGCAGCAAGTTTAAATTTTGACAGGAGTCAACTGACAGATGCCTGTTGACAGGAGCAGTGTTGCTGTTTCAGTAAAGAGGTCAGAAATTCAAAAAGTCACGGACTTATTGACCCGCCCTCGTATAACATCTTTTGCATACATGTGACATTGTCCCATATTTACTACTACCCATGTCTGTTATTGCAAATTTTCACGCTTGTTTGTGTCAAAAGCGGTAGCTAATATTTTTTGTGTCAGTTTTCACCATAATGTGTTTTAGAGTTATGCTGTACTAACAATTTTTTTTTTTTTTAGAAAGGAGAATACTGCCGTCTGAGTGTACACAGACTGCTGATGTCATCCTGTTTTTTGATGAACTCTTCGACTCTCTAAATGGGAGTTATGATAACTCGAAGAAAAGGTCTGGAAAAACCTTATTGATGCAAGTAACACCAAAATCAGACCATGGCACCATTTGGTCGAACGCTAAAATAGTGTTAAGCTCAATGAAATTTGTTAATAATGGTGGTAAAACACAGGACAAGCAGGTTACAGTTCCAACAATAAATAATTGGTTCCGTACTATAAATAATGTGGAGTACCTCATAGAAATACTTTAAAAAAAATATAACATTAAATCTGTGTGGATGAGGCATTTTAACCAGGATCCTTTAGAGAATTTCTTTGGGTTGATTCGAAGCCATGGGTGCAGAAACACTAACCCAACTGTAGCTGGCTTCGAATCGTCTTTTGCTACATTATTAATTAATAATTTAAGTGGCCAGCACTCACCTGGTTCCAACTGTGAGGAAGATAGTTGCCAAACAATTTTTAAATCCATGGAATCTTTATTTAAAAATGCTGAAAAGAAGTCTATGCCCACAGTAACAATTGATTTGGCGGATGAAGTAGAATACATAGATTTTGAGGTGAAAAAAAATAATCCCAGAATACTTGCCACATTACAGTACGTAACTGGTTATTTATTAGGAAAAGCGAGAACAAACGTTTTTAAAAATTGTAAAAAATGTAAAAATTGTTTTTATGACAAAAATAATACGAGTGATTTTTTAAAATTAAGAGAGTACAAAAAGGGAAAATCATATCTAACTTATCCTAATAATGATTTAATAGTACTTTTTTCGAAAATACAAGATTTAATCACATATAATCTGAAAAATAAATCTATAACTGCAAACATAAAAACATTTTTTAAAACCTTGATGTATGTGGATCTGGATTTTAAATTATTTGATTGCGAAAACCACAAATCGCAAACAATTGAATATATGTTGGAACTGTCCTGCAAATTTTTCATTTGTAACTGGTGCGGAGATATTAATAAAATAATTAATGGCACCAGATTAGATGTAGACCAAAATGACCAAATGAAAATGTATGCTTATAATTATTATAATAAAAGAAAACATTACAAAAAGGCAGTCAACCGCTAAACTGTTGTTTGATTTATCTGAATTCCAGTTTCTCTATTAGCATATTATATTCCTCAGAGTAATTTTCAAAAGTCAAATTATTTTTTAAATTGATTTGGCTTTAGCAAATTACTTTGAGGATTATTAAGAAGTTTGATTAAGGAACCACCCGACCAATTTGCTACACGGGTGTCGTATACCGATAGATGGCGCTAGTATCATAATTCTTAGTGATGACTCTATGCCCGTATATATAATGTACTCTGTGATTGATGGTACTCATGTGGCTATTGTAAGACCATCACAAAACGAAGAGCGGTTTTACAACAGAAAAGGTTACCATTCAAGAAATGTTTTAATTGTGAGTTAAGGTTGGATATTTTTTAGTTATTAACTATTTGAGTAACCAACTTTCTATAAAAAGTATTTCTTTTACCGATTTGTGATGCCGATCTCAACATACTGAGTGTAGACTCATCATTCGGTGGAGCCTCACATGATACTTTTGTTTGGAACCAACATCCTGTTAAAAATCATATTTCAAAGGAAAATGCCCATTTGTCTACTGACCGCCGTTGCACATTTTTTTTTTTGTATGATGGCATAAATTGGATATAAAAGAGGGGTGATATCATACTTTCAAAGGAAATAAAAATTATCCATTTATTTTGTGGGATTTTTGTTGGACTTTGATTTTCTGTTTAGTTTTGAAGTTAGTGTTGTCATGCCTTCCACCAAAAAAAGCAGTCCTTTACAACAATATGATTTGAATTCACATAAGACTACAGAAAATAGTTCCAACAAACCAATGTACTAAATGTAGGTTTGTGTAGGTAGAAAATAAAAATGCTTGATTAAAGAAATGAAATAGTTTTGTTGGTCCACATCTCTACATAGTATAAAACAAAGTCGTTCCCGCTGTCTGTACGCTTAGATCTTTTAAACTACGCAACGGATTTTAATGTGGTTTTCATCAATAGACAGAGTAATTCAAGAGGAAGGTTTTTAAGTAGAAATACATGCATATTATATTAGAAAAAAAGCCGAGAATTTCAAACATTTGTAATGTGATGTCGTAAAAAACATGTGTGTGCGCTTACGTTGCAAACGCTGGCTAAATCTTACGAGATAGATCAAAATAATGTACTACGGAATTGAATATCTTAAAAAGATTTACAAAAAGGTTTGCGATGGTATATGTCTATCTCGTAAGGATAATCCACAGTAACCATTTCTATCTTTTACATATTACTAAAAAATATGGGCGAAGCTACGAAGCTATTTTAAACAATACAGGATTATTCCTTATCCAATTAACCTTTCGTGTGTTTTAGACGTGGATCCACGTTCGAAAAATCTTTAACCTCGTGTGCCTAAGCGTGGATCCACGTCCAAACTTAACAATTTTTTAAATGCGATTTTGTTCACTAATCTTTGGACTTTTGGGTCTACTTTTTTATGCATCGAAAGTGTACTGAATGAATCTGTCACGGGCGGCCATTAGACGTAATGGATTTCGTCATGGGAATGGGATCGACAAGTAAAAACAAGTTCATTCTGGTGACACGTGCGACCGGTGAAATTCCTTTTGTGTGATTCTCACGAAAATAAACATCTGTAAGTATTTCTGTCTATTTTCTTTTTGTTTATATTATGTTAAACATAAAACAATTGAAAATAAATGTATTATTAACTTGATTTGTGATATTTCTATGATCAAATGTCTCGCGATGTTTTTTCTGTCAATGTTTTGATTTTCATATCGATTTATATTTGCATCTATCTTAAAAAAATGTCGTTATTATATATCATTATAAAGGAAATTTCATTAACTTTCGAATTACGTAAAGGTTTTAGTACACTTTTTATCAGAATATGAAAAATAATTGACATTTTCTAAGGTCATGCAAAATGCACGCACACATTCTCATATTTAGGGCTTGCATTTACGTGAGACTGATGACGCAATCGAATGGCGTCATGTTACGTCAGTCTTGGTGTTTGTGTACAGTATGTTGTTTTGTTTGAATTCATTAATATTTTCAACTATACATTATAAATGCAGTGTAAACTGTATATAGCGACAATGAAATGGATTGCGCATTTTATGGCGTTATTGAGGCTTGTTGTTAAATAAATGGCGAGATGAAAAAACAATATTATTTTACTATTTCAATATTTTTTACTAATAAACGATACTATACACGCTCATGATAAAAAAAAATAACTGGTGTTGTTATTCGATTACGCTCACGCAAAACTACTAGCGTTTCATACGGTTTCGTCCTAGTTTTTAAAACTATTTTTCTGCACACGGTTTTTCTCACGTTCCTAGTATCTATCTTAATTTTATAATATTATAAAAGCGAAAGCAATAAGTATTAATAAGTCATTAGTGGTTTTCTCTTCTTTTTAGGAAATCATCATGGTTGTGGTCCTGGATATTGACCGGTTTTTGCATAAACGCGACTATATTTCCTGCTATAAGGGAGAGTGTATGTGGCCATGGGAGGAAACCCATTTCTTGCGGGAAAATATTTGCCATATTTGCCACACGGAAGTTACTCGATAAGGCACTTCCGTGTCATCATGAGTAGGAATACGATTCGTCGGCTTCTACGATCAATTTTTTTTTGGTGTAAATGTGGTTATAGTGTGTATGATCACTATCCCCGAGACGAATGTTGCTCATAAATTCTTATTTTTAATTTGATTCTTCTTTTAAATTAATTGATCAGATCATTCCAAGAAGAATATGTTTTTATTTTCAAAATTAAAATTGATTTCTTAATCAAATCAACTCATTTTCCCTACGTACACACAAGAAGATACTAGGCAGGATCTACGTCGTCCAATAACCTATATGGCATAATTAACTGGTACAAAATTTTGTTTTTATTTATTTCAGTCTGTCATCATTTAAATAAATAAATTAAAAAAAAAACTAACCCATCCAAAATAACCGTAGATAATGGAGCCAGACCGAATGATTGACGACGTCGGGCTTCCCGAAGCCAGCACTTCAAAAAGTGTGGTATGTTGCTAATAAATATTTGTATCAAATATTTTTGTTAAACAGGGAATTCTAACATGTAAATATTTTTTAAATTTTCATCTTTGTAGGGTCACGGAAGGCATTTTCCCGATGACGACGATTATGATTGGCAGCCTAATCAAAGGCCTCATGACCTTGATATGTCTTATTCCGAGGTAGATATAAACTATTTTTTTTTACTTTTTATTTTTAGAATTTTGCACGCATTATCCCTCTGATTAATTATAAATTAATACGATTATACTTGTCACATTATCAAAGGGAATTATCATAAATGGCGATTTACTCTTGTAGATACTCAGTGGGCCTTTATGCGAGGGGCTAAGAGTGGATTCGGGCAGTGAGGAAGAGGAGGAACCTATGTCGCTGGAGGACCTTCGAGCTACCCTGGAAGAGACAGCCGAACATGTTGAGGAAGATCCCGAAGAACACGAGAGGCTGTCTGAATCTTTAGATTGGTCAAGCGATTATAGTACATTTAGAGGTCAACCGCAAGTTTATTCCCAGGCAGGCGAGTGCGGTCCCAATATTGAGGAAACAGATCCTCTGAAGCTATTCACTCATGTTTGGGATCACGATATAATGAACAGTATTGTGGCTCAGACCAACGAGTATGCTTGGCAAACAATAGCGCAAGCATCCGAGTCTCCGGATGGTATCTCGGCCCATTCTAGATTGAACGATTGGGTAGAAACCTCTACTGATGAGCTGTACAAGCTCTTTGCGGTGATGATTTTTATGTCGCTGATAGTCGCAGGACGTGTAAGTGAATACTGGAGCACGGGTACCCTGGCCATGCCAGGTTTTCGAAAGCTTATGAGTATGAAACGGTACTGGCTACTCATGCGTTTCCTGCACTTTGTCGATAACAATACTATCAGTGTTCGTGGTTCCGATCGAAAAGTTGCCAAGATACAACCCATCATTGACCATTGTAATAAAAAGTTTAATAGCATGTACACGCCTCGCAAAGAAATAAGCATTGACGAATCGTTGCTGCTATTTAAAGGACGCTTAAGTTGGATTCAGTGCATCCGTACAAAAGCAGCACGGTTTGGTATAAAATTTTATGAACTTTGCGAGGCGGTTACAGGCTATCTGCTCAAATTTGAGGTTTACACGGGCAAAAAATATCCACAGACAGGGGACTCTGAGGAGGACTCCTTGTATGGCTTTACGAGCGCAAGTGCGAAAGTGGTGCTAAGGCTCATGCAAGGATTTCTTAACAAAGGTCACTGTCTTGTAATGGATAACTTTTATAATTCAGTTCCTTTGACACGATTTTTAAAGTTGAATAAGACCGATGTCATCGGAACTCTGAACAGGCGAAGAATGGGGACACCGAGCGACATAAAAACTCTCAACGAAAGGAGACTTCAAAAAGCAGCAGTGGTAAGTAGACACTGTGGTGACGTATCTGTTTTATCTTGGAAAGACGTTAAATTAGTAACCACAGTGTCGACTTATCACAATGCGGACATGTTGCCTGGAAGAAGAGCAGGACAACAAATACTGAAGCCTGTGGTTGTGCACGACTACAATAAGTACATGGGCGGTGTAGATTTAAAAGATCAAATGCTGTCCGTGTACTTAATGGAGCGCAAAAGGGGGATGAAATGGTACTTGAAAGTGTTCAAACGGCTAATGAATGTTAGCATTTTGAACATTTTCATCATACATCGCGAGAACAGCACAAATCCCCTCAGCCACAGGCAATTCAGATATAAATTGGCGGAGCAACTCGCTCAGAAATACCCAAATTTGACCTTACCTCGGGTAATAAATCCTCCTGCTCTTCTCCGCTTAGATGGTGATAATCACTTCCCAATCTACGCAAATTCATTAGAAGATCGAGTGGGGAGCAAGAGAAACAAAATTAAAAGAAACCGCTGCGTTCGTTGCTCCTTAAAAAAAATACGGAAAGAAGTAAACACCATTTGCCAGAAGTGTCAGAAGTTCCTTTGTCTCGGTCAATGCTGGATTGATTATCACACTGTCGAAAATTTATAAATCTTCGACAGTGTGATGATCAATTTTATTTTTTTAAACGTTGCCCCACACTAAACATTTATCCTGTATCGTGGGTGCGTTTATCTACTAGGTTAAATGTGCAAATCATATTTAAAAAAAATAATATATATATAACTTCCCTTCTTTTTGAAGTAGGTTAAAAATATAAATTGGTTTATTTTCATTTAGAAATTTTCCTTTCTTTTTTCTTTTTATTGTCGTTTTAAGTCTTTTCCTTTCCATTCCTTCAATTATAAATTTTGCAAGATCAGATTTTAAATAGATGGAGGCGACGTAAATTAAAATTGATCTTGAAAAATTCATAATTCATAATCTATTAAAAAAAACTGCATCAAAATCCGTTGAATAGTTTTAAAGAAGCGGGAAGCTACTTTGCTTTATACTATGTAGTGATTATAAGGAACAACTTCAATTGTTTGTGAATAATTTAATAAATAAAAAGATACAATTTTGTACACGTTCTTTTATTTCTTATCCAGCATTAAAGATTTTTCAACAATCAAAAATAAACATCCTGTATCACCGGTCTATGTTATGGCGCGATATTTAAAATGCTTACACACACATACAAAGGAACGCTCGCCGCTTCCTCGCGCCATTTCATTTCGGCCGTGCATACGACGGTAATTATTACGAGCGTGGGTCAATCACACGAAGGGTTAAATACGATAGATACGGTGTGCATTTAATATAGATCAAAATTGCCCTTTACAGCATACATTATAAGGACTATCTTATAGATATCAGAATTTAAGATGAGGGGCAGAGCGGCTGTCGGGCCGTACGTCAGTCGCGGGTGGCAGCGGACGGCGGGCACGGCGCGTGCATGTAAATCAATCCAATATGTTATCTACCTTTATTTATACATTTAATAACATAATATTATTAATCACTCCACACTGACACTGACACAGTATCTACATTGCACCCATGCGAAGCCGGGGCGGGTCGCTAGTTATCATCATATTCATAAAATATGTCATCTAAAAACGGAGCCGGCGGCTCAACAGACCTAAAACGAGCCCAACTAAGATACCACAAAATGGTCATAACGTGAGCACAGCATCCCACTGTCCGATTACCCACCAAACAATTGCAATAATAGTCAGTAATATCAGCTATTGAGTTACTTGTAGCCCTATTAACTAAAATGTAAGCGTAGTATACCTTACTGCTAACATGTCGTGATTTAATTCTTCCCCTTACTAAATACTTGCCCGTTCCCAGTACCAATGGCAAGTCATCCTCAATGTCGTTTGCTAGTGCAATTTCGTATTTTCCGTTCCTACGGACATGCTCCCCATAATACGACCGAGCCTGTTTAATCTGATAGGAACCTAGAGCTACTGTCATCAGATCATGTAATGACAGTCTTGGAAATGTGTCCAAATGTGGATGTTCAGTATCTATGGTTAAGAAAATAGCTCTCCTTCTATTAATATTTTCATTTTGTATGTACTCTCCCAAATAATTTCTTGTATTCAATCTAGCTTTAGCTATTTCCACGAACTGTTGAGCATCAGGTCGGTCCACAATTGGTGCATGGAACTTATTTAAAAGTGCACATGCAATATTAAAATCTAACATCAGGTGTGTCGATGCACGACTGAAGTATTCTTGGCGAAATAATTTAAAATCGCGTTTTATTCGCCCATTTACAACTTCAACCACCCATCGACACATTGTAACACATCTTGATCGATTTGCCTGCTCTGTGGTCAACTGATTTTTACCTTCCAAAACATACATGCTTTAAAATCCAAGGCATATATGCTTTATAGCCGTGGCTGTGCAATTCGCCAATTACATCTCTGAAGCCCCTATCTAAAATAAAAACATCTCCAGGCCTAAAATAATTTCGTAATATAGATGTTTCATTGCGAAATTCAGTGGACATAATGTCCGAGTCACTTGTGGTTGCTGGGAATGGGCCAAGTGATTGTAAAATGAATCCATCACAGCAGACGAACAAAAATGGTTTGATTAAATTAACATATTTATGTAGGCTATAAGTTTTTTTTTGGTACAAATAATTACTACTGCTTTGCACGTAGACATAAGTACCATCACAGATAACAATTGCTGGCTTGGTAGAAACTGACATATCTGGATTTCCAAATAAACCGTCTGGAATAATCTTATTTCTAGCTGCCACATCTTGTATTGACGTGTGACCAAGTCCCAAATATAAGGGTACAAATGTATTACCCAAACAATTTCTTGCTTTAGACATGTACTTTTCTAAAGTGCTTCTAGGAAGTTGAAACAATGTAGATAATCGCTCATTACTGTCACCAGTTCTAAGTTTAACAAGCATAATACATAAAACCACATTAGGACAAGGAGTTTCCCGTGCCAGCTGTGGTATGTGTGATAACAATTGATAAAACTGATCGGGATTGATACCTAACCAATAATGACAGAGGTGTGGATTCATTTCTCTAATATTAGAAAAATTGTACTGTCTGCGAGTACCTCTATCCATAATTGACATCATGTCATCCATTTGGCTCCCAGTAAAGTCATTATAATGAAACTGTAATTCATTCCAAGATCCAATATTGAGATGATGACTGCATATTCGGGCACTAGCTGGTACATACAATTTATGCTCTAACAGTAACATTTCCTTTATAACAGATGGTACCAAAAAACGTTCTGTATTCCTACTCTCCAAAAATACAATGCCGTGATGATGCAGCAGCTCTTTTATAAATACGTGAAATTATTTTAGGGTGGTGTTCAACATTATGATCCTGATGCAATTGCTGAATGGGTTGTGGTGGTGGTGTAGGTATTGAGAAATTCCTTGAAGTCATAGATGTTTCTGATCCACCGACCACCTCATGTCTTGATGTAGGAACATCCATATTCTCTTGTGCTGCAACAGTCTCTTCATGAACAATCTGCTGTTGCCTATCCTGATCATACAGATTCTGTCTCCTTACACTTCTATAGGCATTAGTCCAACAACGTAAGCAAACTCTTTCAAGTCTGTGTACCTGAAAACAATAATAAAATCTTATGCCCATACGTGCTAGACTAACATTTATATAGGGAGGGTCTAAAGCAATTGTGGTATGTGAAATAAAGGAGAAATACACATGAACAACTTGGAAATAGCATGCTCCATATTTCATGATGTGTTTGTGTACAATCCGAGAACTATTACATTATTTTAATTTTTTTTATTTTTTTTGAGAAGTGATACTTTATTATTATAAACATAGATTATAATATACAAGCTAAAACTAAAATATATATACATACTATTTACAAGTGTATAATGTAAGGGAAGAGCTCATAGGGCATCAAAAAATTCGTCCGCATCGCTGTCAATGGGACAAGTGCCCAAAAGGCTGGCGGCATTGCCACGTTGGATGGCAATGCTGATTCTTTGGGCTAAAAATAGGCCAGCCCTCTGGTCGTGTGAAGAGTCGACCAACCGCTTGGCGATGTCCCGAAATACTTTATGAGCACTATGACCCCAAGGCCCTAGTGTTTCAACCCCAAACGGCTCAAACATATAGTTTCCAATAAGGTTGTTATACTTGCGCCGTTTGAGGTTTTCTGCTCCTACAGCAGCCGCCCCAGCACAGCCCGCCGTGCTAGGAAGATGGGATGGCGCGAGGGTGTCAACACAAGTCGCATCCCACACCAAAGGCCTACCCAACTTCCAAGGCATTATAGTCATTCCATCTGGCCTCTTCCCATCGTCACGTGCCAAGCCATTGGGTTCTAAAACAGCTGGCACCCCGGCGGTGACAAGAGCCCGACGGATGATGTCATTAATGCTGGCGTGATGTGCCATCCGACCAGCGCTCTTGCTGCAGGATAGGCCGTGGTGTCCGAGGCGGTCGACTGCTTCACCACATTGACAGCGATGCGGAGTCCCGCAAGGAGCGCCTAGTCGTAAACACGTAGCGAGCCGGAATGTAGTATCACCCAGCAAAGTGCCTATGTTGGGTGACGGTAGCGCCTGAAGCCAGAGGCCCGACTCCCATTCCCCCACAGCCAGCAGGCGGGCACGCTCGGCAGTATTGGTGGACGTATTAATAAGTTTATTCCGTACCAACCTGCAGAGCGGCTCATCCCACTGTCTCTGGGAAGATGGGTTCTCGGGCTGAACCGAGTTCGGGCAAGTCAATTTCCAGGCGTTCACCGCATCGGTCAAACACGGCACTTCATAGTCAACCTGAGAAGGGGCTAAGATTCTTGTGGTTAACTTTTCCGTGCTGTGGACCGAAGACAGGAAAGCCGGTAGGCTTACACTAGAAATTTTGCGGACGCCGAGCCCACCAAAACGAATGGGTAGTGTGGCTTGCAGCCACGCGCGGTCGTCCAAAGCCACATTTAAAATGGATGTTAGTGTACTTCGAATAATATGATCAATTTTGTCTAAAAGGTGTGGCTGCTTCCATAAAGAGGAAGAGCGGAGAAAATACATAAAATTTGGACCGAAACAGCAATATCTGATAAGGGTGAACGCCGAATGTAAATTAATTTTAGAAAGTCTATCCGAAATATCGTTAAAATGTTTAATTTTTTCTTCGACGAATGGTGAAAAACTGTCTTCTAGAATTGGAGAACCTAGGAGGTGCAGTGAACTTTTTTCCAAAACTTTGATATCTGGGGCAATTGAAATGAATTTCTGTAAAGTCGATTGTCTGTCGGTATTGTCACAAAGGTAAATTTCGCATTTTGAGTAGTTTACTTCAAGACCGATGGATTGGAACTGCTGCTTTAGGAATTGAAAATCTTTTAAAACGGTATCTACGTCACCTCCTAGTGTTCCATCATCTAAATACCACACATTGAATTTTGAATTTAGTTGTTGTATTATGGGGTGAATAGCCAAACTGAAAATGACTGGACCGAGAGGATCACCTTGTTGGCATCCGACTGCAGACTCTAAAACGTTGTCTTTATATAATAATTTTGATGGGTGCCTGTAGCACTGCCACATAAAACTATAAATTTCTGGTAACTCCTTTTTTACTTCAGCCAACAAAGTGTCCCTGTTAACGGAGTTGAAGGCGTTCTTAACGTCAACCTTGAGGATGACCTCACCTTTACTGGCATTTAAAAAGCTAGATAGGGCATGTACGGCTGCCTCGCAGCCACCTTTGGATCCAAAGCCAAGCTGTAGGGGTTGGAACTTCTTGGTCAGAACTTCACCATACAATTTGCAGCATATTTTGGCTGCCGTACGCCTATAGGTGCACCCAACGGCAATGGGACGAATGCCGCCGTCCCTCTTGCGCAGGGCACATATGTTGGCCCCGTACAAGATATCGACGACGGCATCATTCACACCGCCGTTGAGCATCAGGTTAATTAGAGCCGCAAGCTCCTTCAAAAGCGACTCACCAGCTTCCCCGGCCCCTGAACTCAATACATCTTTTAAATGCTGAGGAGTCAGGCCGTCGAGACCACCGGCGGAACCACTTCGGAAAGAGCTCACGGCTGCAACCAGCTGGGGGGCAGTAACATTAAAAGGAATTGAATCCGGATCGGGGGAGAGGGGGGGTTCAGGAAAGGTGAGACCATCCGCAGGCGCTGGATGTTTGCTCTCCAGGGCGGAAAGAGTTTCTGGCGAGTAGGGCGCCACCACATCGCTACTGAACAGTAGCTTTGCCGCTCCCCTGATGTCACCTTCGCTTAATTTTGATTCTACATGTGAACATAACCCTTTTCGTGAAAGGTTATTGATAACAGGTAATTTTGGATCCAAAATGAGAGTCGAATTGTTACAGTTTGCTTTAATTTGATTTGTCAAAGTTGTTTTTGTTGCCAAATTTTTTTGGACATGCAGAATCCTATAAGGGAAGGTGAGTAGTTGCTCCCAGGCGCTGTAAGAATTCTCCTGAGTCACAAGGCGAAGACATCGCGTCAAACTTAGAGCAACAGACCGCCTTGCGCCCCGAGGAACTCTCTTTAAAACCGGTGTAGAATTTTTTAAATTTGAAAGCGTTTTCCAAAGATTTTGGTCTGAAAGTAATGAAGTTGTGGCTGGGGAGCACAAAGGTACACTATGAGGTTTGTGAACCTTGCCATAGTGTATCCGTAGCCCCCGTTCGCCTTTAAAGAAGCGTGGCTGGGAGCAATGGGGACATCTCACCTGAACATCGAGCGATGTGGCAGGTTGACTGGCACTAATTCCGGCGTCGCTACAGTCAACATTTACCATTACTAAAAATACACTTACCTAAATAGCAAAATAATTATTAACACTGAGAGAAAAAAAAAACACTAAAATAAAACTATACACTGATATAGGACACTGGAAAAACACTATAAAAAAGAACAATAGTCAAAAGAACTTGGAATTTTCTACATCGTATGTCATTTGGTGACAGATCTATGGTTGCGAAGAAGACGCACGGGTCTAGGGCGGTGCGGCGCCGAGCGCCGCGCCTCCAGGGTGCAGCCTTTGCGTCTTGAAGACTGTTGTTAGGGAGCACAGAACACTATAACTCCCTAGCGAGCCTAGCGTCGCGTCGCGGTGCGTCGTTAAACAGGCGTCGTAGGCTGCCTTGAAAAGAACACTTTTTCCACCAAATATTTGCAAAATTTCTTTCAAATGTGGCTAAAAAGCATGGAATTAGTAATTTCTATGTATATAAAAAAATTAATCAAAAATGATTCCAAAACGATGAGACTTTTTATGAAAACTGTTCACGTTGACAGCTGCTGGCTGGAAAAGTGGTACCATATCTTGAGGTCTTTGATTATATGTTGATATTATATTATTTATTATTATTTATCAGGCAACTAGAGGTTCTGCTGTCCAATATTTTCCATTTCGGAAGTTCAAAATTAAAATATTAAATTAAATTAAAATAAGCCGTGACAGCATGACATGACATGACATCCATAATTATTTTAATGCAGCATGTGTTATTAAAATTATAGATACCTGCTGAGTAGGTATGCATGACATGATGACATTTCCTTCAGGGCTATCAATTGATACTTTGTGTGTCTTAGCTCTTAATATGGAAGATCCACAGACAAAGCACACTTGTTGATGTCCATAAGCTCGTACTACTGTTGATCCACTTGCCAAGTTTTGAAATGCGCTTTCTAGTATTGTATAACATTCTTGACAAAGGACATCCTCTACTGACATCTAAAAATAAATATAATAGATATATAATTTATTCTGTTAAGATATTAATCTTAGCCATAGTTTAATAGAAAATATACATTATTGTCACAGATCGGCGAAATCAAAACAAAATAAACAACCACACAAACTAAGAAAAGTAAAACGGGTGGTTCTTATCTCATCATGATGCATTTACATGTATATTTGAACACAGTTAAACAGTTTCTCGTAATAGCTGTAAAACTTAACAGTAAACACAAAAATACAAATAGTACCGTAAAACGCTGTAACATTGCCTCGCATACCCAACTTTGCCAATTATATGAATTTACCAATATCTTTTTAAATATTGGTTGTAGCAACTTCAAATTGTTGGTAGTTATTTAAATCATTACCTGGCAACACGAAAAACCCGCCGCCATGTTTGTTTCCTTTAAAACCACATGACAGCGAGTTGTCAAACGCAACGAGTGATAGCCGGCTTCGAAGCTACGCGACAAACTTTTTCGGTAAGTCCATAAATATTTACAATTTCGACAAAGTTTCGATATGTATATGTTACTTGTAAGTTATCCTATAATTCTGAATTAATTTTGAACGTTTATTGTGACAAATAAAAAAGTTATAAATATTTCGGCAAAGTTGTCACAATCATTTCGATCTTGTATACCCAACTTTGCCTGAGCTAGGGCTGTCGCTAGCACCGTTGATTACACAACTGCTCAAAAAAGGAGAGTAATGCTTTCAGCGTTCATATGTGGATGTGGTTATATGTATGTTTGTGGCTTTTTTAATTACCATAACTTCTAAACGGCTGAATTGATTTAGATTTTGTGATATCGTTAAACATCATCTCGAGTGAGATAGGGTAGTTTTTTCCGGTAGGTAGTCGGGTTAGTTAAAATCTTAATTTTGGTAATGGTTTTGCTGTTGGTATGAAATGCATGTTGCATAACATTATAAAACAAAGCTTATCATTTGTACATTAAAAATGAACTTCATATGTGTTGTAACCACTCTGTTGAGACACATTTAGCAGCTACACTAACAGCTACTATAAACTGCATGATTCCTAATATTTCAGTCGTGGTTTCTTTCTTTTAGATTAAAAATGAGAAACAGAAGAAAGCCAGGGTCCAGGCGGTATAAAGATTATGAAGATAGTCTTCTTAATGTTCCTGTAGAGCTCGTAAAAAATAAAAATTTGTCAAGTTACCAGGCTGAAAAGCAATTTGGGATCCCCCGGCGAACTATTGCTAATAAAGTTAAATTAGTTCATTTGAAAAAAATTGGTTCTCCGGTTAGAATAAGTGAAGAAGACGAGAGAAAAATAGCAAATGCCCTAATACTTTGTGGAGAATATGGGTGTCCACTGACTCGTCTTGAGTTGCGTATGATAGTACACAACTATTTAGTTAATAATAATAAATCTTGGATTTTTAACGACAAATTACCAGGTGAAAGGTGGGTTCGAGATTTTCTTAGTCGCCACAAAGAGAGATTGACATTGCGATCTACACAAAATATAAAAACTTCACGCGCTGCTAAAACAGTAAGTGAATATGAGGAATATTTTGAAAACCTTAAAAAAAGTCTTGCGAATGTTGAACCACATAACATAGTAAACTATGACGAGACTAATTTATCAGATGACCCAGGATCGCAAAAATGCATCTTTAAAAGAGGAACCAAATACCCAAACAAAATTTTGAATAATTCTAAAACTGCTATATCAATGTTTGCTGCCACAGCTTCAGGAGAACTTATTCCGCCGTATATAGTATACTAGCTTCTGCCCGCGGCTTCGCCCGCGTGGATGTCGGAAAAATATCCCACACAAATTATCCAACTTTCGTACGTAGGTATAATATTAGTGTGGATAGTTAGTATGGACGGAAATATGAAACAGTGTGAAAGTTTTATGAAAAAAAAAATGACACATGTGCCTGTAGAAGGCGAACAACGTCTATCCCAATCTGTAAAGTAATATGTATGAATAAAACTGGAATATCTTATGTTAAAACATTTCTGTAACCACTCACGCGCTTGTACTTACGCGTGACGTAGGCCGAAATGCCCGCGAACATTTTTTGTCGGCGCGCGCCGTGCGCCTAGCCACTTATACACGACTTCTACACGAAATATTTCTATGAACTGATAGTAAACTAATGACTGTTTCATATAGTGGACAGACCAGGCTTGATTATACATTTTGTTTTAGAACTATATATGACGTAGTTTTTTTTTTATTCGCAAATAAATAATAAAATCTGTTTTATTTCACTAACTAAAGCGTTGACCCTATGTTTTTTTTTACAAAAAATGAAGTCCCATTCATTAACTACACAATGCCATCATAATATTTACTATTTTCTCCAAAGTTTTGAAATACAAAGAATAATAACATCGCGGGAATATACTCTCGAGAATGAGTCATGGCGGCCATTTTGAGCGTGAGAATAAAGCGCGCTATTCACGGATGTTTATTATTTTTACCTGACTACCAAGAAAGGGTTATGTGTATAGTTTGTTTGTTTGAAATTTACTGAAAATGTGTGTAATTTTAATATTGTAACTTTAAATATTGCATGTATGCAATTAATTGTCGAGTATCGGCCAGTATTAAGTGTATTGGGGTATAATTAAGGATAAAAAATAAAAAATGTACAACGTAATTATAACTTTTATTTCACAAGTAGTCATTTATTTGTTTATCATTGGATCACCAACATAGGCTACACAATTACATGCAAGTTAACATAAACACGGACAAATACAAGTGTGCGCCTCCAATCAAACCCAGCCAGACAGCCGGCAGACTGGCAACAAGAGTACAAATGGCGAAAGCTGGGAAGGCGCTACACGTCGGGTTTCTGCCTGGAGTACCTATATTTTTTTTCTGCTTCATAAGTCTGTAATAAGTATAAACATCAATATTTATATTAATTATTATGAAATGCCTCGTTGGTCTAGTGGTCGCAAGCGCTACTGCTGAGCATGAGGTCCTGGGTTCGATTCCCAGGTCGGGCAAAGTGCTATTGGGTTTTTCCATCTGGAATTTCTCGGTAGCAACCCGGAGTCTGGATTTGTGCCTGGTTGATGGCAATAGGCTCGCCCCCTATTACATGGGACTTAAACATAACTGGCGAAATGTGGGTGTTCTATAGGTACACCTCTGCCTAACCCTTCGGGGAATACAGGCGTGATGTTACGTTATGTGATGTTATGTAAATATTGTATAATGTTTACAGGACACAAAATCCCCATACATTCACATTCATACCTACATACATAAATATTCTAGTACATTTTATTATCAAATAAGTTTTAATTTAAACAAGAATAATAAATGTAATAATTTAGTTATTTAATACTAAGGACATGTTTCAAAACAGACATACATAAATAAACTCACGCCTTCTTCCCATGGGGGTAGGCAGAAACTACAGAAAATCCATAATTAATTAAGTATTAATTCTATTTAAAACATTAATTTTATACTTTTTGCTGTGCCCTACAGGGTCCATAATTGTGCCTTAGCTTTAAGCCCATTGTAAGATCTTCAAACATTATGAAATGCAAATAAAGATATGAACACATACTCTTCAGCCGGGGTCAGCATGGGTGCTGCGGGGCTGGGTGTTGCGGGACTGGGTGCTGCGGGACAGAGCTCAGAAGGCCCTGGCGCTGGCTCTGCCTCTGGCGCTGGCCCTGCAGGTGTACTGAAAAAAAAACAATATGAGTTAAGAAGTTGAGAGAACAATTTGATTTCGAAGTTGATCCCGTTAAGTTTTTCAGTTCGATGCTATGTAGCGTAATCAGCCTAGAATGTTCCCACTGCTGGGACACAGGGCTCCTCTCTTTGAGAGGGAAATGTATTAGATTATATACAATTTGAGATAACAAGTTGATAGAACAATTTGGTTTTGAAGTTGATCCCGTTAAGTTTTTCAGTTCGATGCTATGTAGTGTAATCAGCCTATAATGTTCTCACTGCTGGGACACAGGGCTCCTCTCTTTGAGAGGGAAATGTATTATATTATATACAATTTGAGTTAAGAAGTTGAGAGAACAATTTGATTTCAAAGTTGATCCCGTTAAGTTAGGTAATCAGTTCGATGGTATGTGTAACTAGCCTATCAAGTTCCCACTGCTGGGACACAGGGCTCCTCTCTTTGAGAGAGAAATGTATTAGATATATACTTTTTATACAGCTACTATACCTCTTTTCAAACAGGTACTTATGTATTTGATATACATTATACACTATACCTCTCTCCAAATAGGCATCGCTCTCGCCCTCGCGAGCGCCTGCGACCTGCTGAGCCTCGCCTGCCACCCTGTCCTTGAATAATATTATCCATTTTGCATTTTTTCTGAAAAATATGGCAAAAATCGAGATTGTTTTTTTTTTTTGAGTAATTATCACAAATCAGAACTCAAAGGTTTCAAGAGAGAAGAATAACCACAATTTATCATGAATAGGTTTCTTTAATCCGTGTCAATGAACTACGCCACGCCGCGTGCTTCGAAAAAAATTGGCTATTGGTTTTTGCAATTAGATTTTGTACTTTGAAATCACAACGAAATGATATAATATTGGTACCAAACTGTTCGTAATTAACCAGGCTACATGGTTAATACACATTAATTTACGTAAAAAGTAGTAATAGATTCGTTTTTATTACGTTTTTCAAGAGCTAAGAATTTTTCAGACAACAATGAAACATATTTCTAATTATAGGAACGATTTTAAAACTCGAAATTCAAATGTAGTATAGATAACTCGAAAGAGCGTTAAATCACGAACAAAATGGTATATAATGTTGATTATAATCATTACTTACCGTTTAATTGTGTATCATAAAATCCGCGACGACGAAATGGCAGATTGACAGCCCACAGTACACTTCGCAAACTTATTTTCAACCACAGATAATTTTATTCTTACGTCCGATACACACACATGGCTTTCGAAACAAAAATTCAAAATTTAACCACCTTTCCAAAAAACATGAAACAGAAGGGGTGGGTCCACGCATAAAATTCAAAAAAATAAAAAACAAACGTGTTGTCCGCTGACAGTTTGAAGTGGTGAAATAATGAAGATGGGGGCGTTTCACGGATTTCAAAAATTACTAATTTTTGCAATGGGGCGCGTGAGTGGGTAAACAACATTTTTTGTTTTGCCATCTTTTGCTAAAACATGTAAATTTTGTGGGCTGGATACTCGTGAGCACGCCACATACAATTGCCCATGGGAAAAACAGGTTTTTTCTAAATGTACACCTGCTACTTTTAGTGTTTGTCCTTGAGCCTTGTTTATTGTCATTGCAAATGCTGTTTTTAGAGGGAACTGCACTCTTTTAAATTGGAAAGGTAAATCTGTCGGAATTATTGGAATACGGGGAATCAAAACATTTTCGTCTTTTGCTATTCCTGACATGATTGTTGCTTTTACAATATTCCGCCCCAGGTGAGTAATTTGTAACCGTGTGCCATTACATAATCTTGGCGCATCAAGATTACGCATTAACAGAACTGGAACACCCACTTTCAGCCTCAGTTTATGCGAAGGCACTCCTGATAACTCTAAAGAGTTTAGAAATTCAACAGGGTACGATGTTACTTGTTCGGTGTCCATGACATTGTCTACCGAGAGATACTCCACAACGTCACCTTCCACATGTGACATAATGTTTTCATTTATCTTTCCTACAGTTTCATTCGTCGGTGCCAAAATTGCCCTTTCACACAACCATTCTCTATTCTCCATATTAGTTCGCAGATCGGGATAGACGTTGTTTTTCAGATCATCTGTGCTATGAACAATATTACAGAATTTGCGGTTTAATGTAATGAAGCCGTTACCATCTGTTAATATACGGTCTTCGCCAATTTTCAGAAGTGCTGCCGCATATTGCCCCGATTCTATATCATTGTGCAGTTGTACTCGCATATTTGTAGTCAGACAAAACTTTTTTATATGCCCCCATAATGTCGACGCCTTTAGACATGCGTTTATTTCATCTGCAGGTGTTCCCCTAGTTATTACCGGCAAAGTCTGTCTAAAATCGCCGGCTAACAATACCACCATCCCTCCCATGATACTTTGGTTGCTCTTGATGTCTTTTATAGTTCGATTTAGTGCTTCGATTGCTCTTTTGTGGGACATCGTACATTCATCCCAAACCAACAGTTTACATTGCTGTAACATTCGTCCCCGCTCACTGTTTTTACTTATGTTACAAACAGGCATTTCCTCATGAGCTAAGTTTAATGGCAGTTTAAGTACCGAATGTGCCGTTCGGCCACCATTTAGCAACGTGGCGGCTATCCCAGAGGAGGCTACAGCAACAGCAATCCCTTTATCTTTCCGGATTTGAGCTAAAAGCAGATTTAAAAGAAAAGTTTTTCCGGTGCCTCCCGGGGCATCCAGAAAGAACAAACCACCTTCACCGCTTTCGATTTTTTGCACAACATTATCAAAAATGAATTTTTGTTCTGAGTTCAAAAGTGGAACAGACTCTGTTATGTGTTGTTGCAAAGACACCGTATCATAATTCAGCTCTCGTATTAAATCACTACTAACTTCCCCGGTTCTCTGTGGTCTGCTCATCCCAAATTCAGATAAATCTTTTCCAGTAATAGTTATCACTTGGTCTTCAATCTTTGTTAGGGCTTCGTTGTATATTAAATCATTGTATATGACATTTGGATTATTTTCTTGTAATCTATGTAATATATCGTCCGTCATATCGATTTTATATTTTTCCCACAGTTGTTGAGGATTTGAAAGTCCACATGTTGCTATTAATATGGCAAAAAGCTTTCGCACTTCGGTCGCAGATCTACATTGCGCTGCCTCTTGCAGTGTAACATCCCAATGATTGTCATTTTCTAACAACCCTTTTGCCTCACATGCCTCTCTAAATGTCGAAAATGCCTGATTATTGTGTTTTTTGAGATCTTTAAAAGAAGTTGGTCCTCGCACATGGTGTAAAAGCATTCTCAAACAAAAACATTCCATATTACTAACATGGACCGTATAAACTCTACCTAAAGCTTCTCCAGATTTAACACCAGGCCAATTCTGAACCAGACTTCCTTGAATTCGACGTTTCCACTCTTTTCTCGATGCATTCCAGGTGTAATATCTTGGTACTTCAACATACAGAAGAGTTCTTGCGAAATCATCTCTTGTACAAAGTTCAAAAAAAGCGGTGAGTGTAGTTTTTGGCGGAGTGGATACTCGCTCGCGGAAATTAGTTTCAGTGAAATAGATCCGTTCACCATTCTCTAAGTGCACATTGAGATGTGTAACAGCGGGATGCCTTTCGTGTAGTGGAAACCCTAACAGCCGCCACACAGCTTCGTTGCTGCTGACATAACGACCGGACTGATACGTTTGTACTTCATCTACGGGATTTGCGAGCTCACTGTTTCTAAAATTAAAAATAGCTTGGTCACTACCTTTATTAATATATTTGCAGATATATTTTATTGCACGCACTGAACTGCAAGCCTCTACATTGATGTGGGCATTAAACATTTTTGATAAAATAGGCGAATAAGGGACCACCCAACTATTATCAACAGTAACGTAACTGCCATTTCGGAGTTTCACAGATGTCGTTCGACCTCCGTCTGCTGGGGCTCTTCTACGATACAGTGGGTATCCATTTTCATTGTGGACAGTTTCTTTGAGGAGCTTGCGCGGAAATTTTTTAGTACATTTCCCATCCTTCATGCAAGGACATTGAGGATTCTCCAGTCCGCATGGTCCATGTATCATATTTTTAACAATAATATCATGCAGTGCTTGGTCACTGCTTGGATCTGGTATTTCAGCAGTGATAATTTTATCGATTTGGTCAGGTCGCAACTTGTCCTTTAACCACAATAAAATATGAACATGTGGTAAACCACGCTTCTGCCACTCTATGGAGTACATGAAACACAGCACTTCTCCAAAAAGTTTGCCTTTGGTAATAATAGACATTAGTTTTTTAACTTTTAATCTAAAAACTCTTGCAACTATAACTATTGCAAGGATGAGTTTAAAATCGAGACGGTATGCATAAGACCTAAAAGGAATAAATGTATCAGAAGATTTGTGGTACCCACTTGTACTAATTATTATGGGCAAAGATGTAGAAAATGCTTAGTGCCAACAATTTTTAATGACATACCTTCCGATTTAGAAAATAGCTGTACCACGAAAGTATCTTTTAAAAACAAAATGGGGAAGTTTCTTTTTAGCACCTTTTGTCAAAACTTCATGACTGGAGATGTGTAGATTCCGTTTATGATTGTTTGTTGTTGTTTAAATTTAAATTTATGTCATACTATCTGATTTTTGCGGCTTCACCGTTGTGAATTTAAATTCTGTTGCGCAACTTAAAATGTTTTAACTTTACGCTTATAGTCAGCCTTTGTTTAAAATAAGTGTGTTTAGTTTTAGGTAAAAGATTGATATAATACTAACAAATAGTTTACATCAATATTAAAATTGTATATGGGAGCTACATCTGCCAACAAACTGTTTTACAGTTTGGCAGGAGTAAAATATTTTGTAGTACGGATGTAACAACGAATAAACGCTTTTTCATTTTTTTTTCATTTTTTTTTTCATATCATGTCTATCAATCGCGCCTTGTCCCGGCATTAATTCATCGACTACTTCAGACCAGGTCGGGTTACATGTGAATGTAACAAATAAATCAGGACGACCGTATGTACGCACATATGCGAATGCGTCTTGGGTATATTCATGTAAGTATCGTGGGCTGTTCACAAAGGATGACGGTAGGATGACCATTTTTCCTAAATCGTTAGCGTTCACATTCGCATCATTTGCGACAGCATCCAGAAGGTGAATATAGTTTTCAGCTCTCAGCTTAGTTTGGTTTAACGATATGAATCGCAGGCGCTCACTCTCGACTTTGACGTACATATCGACATAAAATTGGTTTGCTAACTGTCTACAACGTGGTATTAAATTAAAATCGTCTTCGCGTATCATTAAGTGGTAGGCATAATAATCCATACAGGAGACCTTTTTGTTAGCCAAGGGAAGACCTGTCAGAGGGTTGATTTGCGGTATCTGGAAGTGATACCCTTCCTGCCCCTTACTGAAGATTAGGGGATATTGCAGTGCGTCATAAAATTTATGTGTGTCAGGCACCCTGGTTAATCTATTGTCATGAGTTTGTAGGACAATATCACGGGACGCAAACTGTTCGCCTGTAACCATAGCTGCGACTTCATTAATCAATGGTGCGTTAAATCGTCTTTCATGTTCGCCACTCGGTGTACGATCTGGATGCATTACTAATTTATAATTCTCTCGCGGCATTCTCTCCAAAGCACTTTTGAACGTGTTGATAAGACGATTATGTACGTGCAACATTCTTTGTATTTTTACCACAGTATCTCTTTCCACTCCCACAATATTTTGACATCTGCGGTCCGCCTCATTATTTTCATCCCCCATGAAATAAATCTGCAAGAACTTATGTTGCTCATTGTCTGAAGGAAGTAAAGAGCCAATTATGTGGTAAATTTGTCCTTGAATTGTAAAAGTAGGGGAAAAACCAGGCATTACAACTTCCCTGTCTACGCCAAAAGAAGTCATTTGAAAACACGAATTGTATTTTCTAATTTTATTCAAAAAACGTCGCGATTCGTTGACTTCGTATAAAAGTAATGTTTTCAGCGGTTCTTCGGGCACACCTAACGTTGAAAGTTTAACTTTTCCACCGGAACAGCACATACCCGGAGTTTCTTCTTTCCATTTTAGTGCTTTACAATACCTGCACTTTTGATCCATTCTTTTCAGACCCACTAATCGATGATTAATATAATTAATTAATGGGTCATAATCAAAAGCAGCATTATTGAAAGCCTCCCATGTGTTACGTGTAAATGTTCGTCTTCTTTCGGCCTGTCGCTCAGCATTCAAATCACGACGTCTTTGAGACTCTTCCAATGTCTCCGTGGCTATAAGAGATGCGTGACGCTCTGCATCTAAAGTCAGGCGGACCTGAGTCTGCTCTTCAGATTCAGCTGCTCTGAGAGACGCGTGACGCTCTGCATCTAAAGTTAGGCGGACCTGAGTCTGCTCTTCAGATTCAGCTGCTCTGAGAGACGCGTGACGCTCTGCATCTAAAGTCAGGCGGACCTGAGTCTGCTCTTCAGATTCAGCTGCTCTGAGAGACGCGTGACGCTCTGCATCTAAAGTCAGGCGGACCTGAGTCTGCTCTTCAGATTCAGCTGCTCTGAGAGACGCGTGACGCTCTGCATCTAAAGTCAGGCGGACCTGAGTCTGCTCTTCAGATTCAGCTGCTCTGAGAGACGCGTGACGCTCTGCATCTAAAGTCAGGCGGACCTGAGTCTGCTCTTCAGATTCAGCTGCTCTGAGAGACGCGTGACGCTCTGCATCTAAAGTCAGGCGGACCTGAGTCTGCTCTTCAGATTCAGCTGCTCTGAGAGACGCGTGACGCTCTGCATCTAAAGTCAGGCGGACCTGAGTCTGCTCTTCAGATTCAGCTGCTCTGAGAGAAGCGTGACGCTCTGCATCTAAAGTCAGGCGCACCTGAGTCTGCTCTTCAGATTCAGCTGCTCTGAGAGACGCGTGACGCTCCGCATCTAAAATCTGCCGAGTTTGAGTCTGCTCTAAAGTCTCGGCAGCCCTAAGAGCCGCGTTACGCTCAGCATTTAGAGCCAAACGGGCCTGAGACTGCTCTTCAGATTCTTGCATTCTAGAAACTTTCACGGCTCGAGCTCTGCTAGAGCTACGCGCCAAATCAGATTTACGCCTGCGAGGCATGTCAAACAAAATTAACTTAATCTATACACTACTAAAGTTAACAATATTACAAATATTTATTTACAACTACAATTTAGACAACCTTACCTACCCACAACAATCACTATAAATATGTGAAAAAGAAAATATTTAAACAAACTTAAAATACTAATAGTTAACAATAAAAGACAATAAAGTTAAATTACAAATATTTATTTACAACTACAATTTATACAATCTCACCTACCAACAACAAAGCACAATAAAATGAAATAAGTGAGAAAGAAAATTGTGAAGGCAATTTAATACATTTTAGTGTCAACTGCGATCAACGATGAACGAATATTAGATTAGAAAATTGATAAAATCCGGTCGAACCAGATACTCTGACAGAACAGAACCCACCAAACAAACAAAAACCAAAACGATTTTTTTCTAAGAATTGTACACAGACAGACGTAATTTTTGGAAACGACCAAGCAAGGAACGATATTTAAAACAACCAACCTATCTCGAATTTAGAACCCATTTATGAATGAGGGTCACTATCCTTCGGAAAATCTTAACACCGCGATTCAGAAAAACGCGTCAATTGCACAACGCCATCTATCGAGTATACTGGTAAACTCAAACTCTCCGTATCAAGCAAAGTACTAATAACTTTTGACCGGGTGGACCGATTTTAATGAAATAAAGACTAAATGTAACCTCAAGATACAGACTATGACTATATTTTCAATCCCTTAAATCTATTGAAAAGATTCACTCAAAAATGTCAATATTACATGTGAATTTTAAAATCATCCCCTATTTTACCCTCTCGAGGGATGATTTTTGAAAAACGCTGAAATACCTTATTTTTTATTTGTTACCAAAAGCATAAATTTAAATTTTCAGAGCCCTAACTTAAGAAATGATAGGTTTCCCATACTAACTTTCATCCCCTATATCCACCCCCTTAGGGTTATTTTTGAGACAAAAAGTAGCCTATGTCCTTCCCCGGGATGCCATCTATCTCCTTGCCAAATTTTATCGAAATCCGTCCAGTGGTTTAAGCGTGAAAAGGTAACATACAGACAGACAGACAGACAGACAGACAGACAGACAGAGTTACTTTCGAATTTATAATATTAGTATGGATAAATCTGTGCATTTATGGACCAATTGGTGCGAAGGTGGGCCGCCAGGTTCAAGATTTAATAAAACAAAGTCCGGATGGTTTGATACCGACTGTTTCGAAGACTGGTTTAATAATATGATTTTACCCTGGGCACAAAAAGATCGAGAACCAAAAGTTTTGATTGGAGATAATTTATCATCACATTTGAGTATACAAATTATAGCTAAATGCCAGGAAAACAATATAAGATTTGTTTTTTTACCCCCGAACTCAACGCACGATACTCAACCCCTGGACGTTTCTTTTTTTAGACCGTTAAAAAGAGCATGGAAAAATATTTTACTAGATTGGAAAGTCAGACATCCATCGGCAAATTCCTTGAACAAACAAATATTCCCAGAATTACTCCGTACATTAATTGATACAATAAAAATGAATTCAGATGCAATAATCAAGAATGGGTTCAAGGCAACAGGTATATACCCCCTACGACCAGAAGCAGTATTAAGAAAACTTCCAGAATATAAAGAAAACAGGGAACCACAAACGACCATCGACGAAACTTTCTTAAACTTTTTGAAGGACTCCAGGTCACCGTCTACCAGCAACACTACAAAAGGACGTAACAAAAAAATATGTACACGACCAGGAGAATCTGTTTCTACAGATGATTTCAGATTGAATTCCAATAATAGACTATCGGAAATCAATGAAGACTTAGAGGCAAATGTTAATTCTGTTATTTTCCCTGGTACTAGCACCAGTGTAGACAAAAACTTACACATTTCAAAAGACCGCTTTTTGTTCCGTAAATCACCTGTTGATAAAATAAATACCATTTCTGAAAAAAGAAAACAAATAAAAATACTTTCCAATATAGTTTTAAATTCATCAAATAAGCAAAACGATCACGATTCTAGCAGTTCGTCAGTATCGTCATCATATTCTTTACACGATGATTCCGATGATGATCCATTTATACCCTCTAATAGCGACACAGAGAGCGTTCATGACAGCGATTTGTTTTCAATGGAAGAAGATAAGTCTTCTAATGATAAACTAGAAACTGGAGAGTACGTTCTGGTTAAATTTTTGAACAGCAAAAATGCCAAATATTATGTGGGTAAAATAATTGATTGTAGAGATAACGAATTCACAACGAAATATTTGAGAAAAAATTCAAAAGGATCTTTTTCATGGCCCCTAGTCGATGACATATCTGTAATTACACTGCTCGATATTGAGAAAAAATTACCTAAGCCCCTAGTTGGTCGTCGTGGTGAATTAAAATTTATTATAGACTGCAAAATTCCAATGTCAAATATTTATTAATCCGTTATAAAACATTTTACATTGAATGTAACAATAATCAAAAGACTAAAGAAACCAAAAAGTGTGATATTATGTTTAGAATAGAAGTAAGTAATTGATAGTGGCGCTAGTTAGCTTCTTTCCCTTTTATCGCTTGACTGTGCTAACAGAATCAACATAAGCTCTCTCTCTAGTATAGGTATGTCATGTGTCAATACTCACAGAACAGCTCAGCTTATAGTAAGACATTGTCACTGACTTACGGTCGACTGTTCTATATTTACAATTTTGATTATTTTGTAACTAGGTAAGACCTAAATAAATAGGCACGAAAGAACACCAATGACAATGTTTAAGTTTGTTTTAAGATTTTTGATAAAGATTTATACCTGATTTGATTATTTTGTACTATGTGTAGTAGGTTCTAAGTACTCGTACCTACCTATTTTTTATCTTATGAAGGCGGGTCATGTGACTTTTAAGACTGATTATATGGTTGAAAGTGGAATAATTTACCAACCTTAATGAGATAAAAAGACTATAGGTACAAACAAACCAAACCTCAAACATTAAATAGGTGATGTCAATGAGAATAGTTTTAAGCTCTAACTTTTTATAATAGATTTTTGTTAAAAATTTATAATGTGGAATATTTTTATAAGTACTTACTAATACTAACCAAAACAAATACTGGATGTTATACAATTTAATTTCTTTCTTTATAATTGATGAGAATACAATTTCATTTTAAAATACAGTTTTATATAATAAACAGTATTAAACACATTTTAGGTCGTTTTACTCCATAGTGTATGCGACAACCCTAAGCAATATCAAATAAAGTATGAAACTAACAGCAAAGTCGAACACAACATTGCCTAGCATTGTCTCTAGTGGTATAAGCAAAAAGTGACTGTTTTGCAATTCTTATCCCTATGTCCCATTAATAAGGGTTAACTTCAAGTGCAGGAATGATGTACTTAAGTTGTTTAGAGTGTCAAAATTGAAGCAGGCAATGTTACAGTTTTGTGGCCCAACTTTGCCCAGTGATTAAGACTGTTATATTTCGAAAATGAAACAGAGTAATCATAGTTCTAAGTACACTGCCAATGACCATTAATATAAGCTTTATCCCCAACCTGACAAGGGTGAAAATTGATTGTAATTTTTCGAAATATGTCAATGTTTCTATAAAACTACGGCAAAGTTGCAGCAGTTTACGGTACTGAAAGACTTGAGCCACAGTTTCTCAGTATCCATATTATCTATATTATCAATACAATATTATTGATAATATAACATGATGTACCTATCTACCTTTGCACATACGTCTATAAAGTGTGTGTGTTTCGAGAAAAGTGGTAAACAATTACAATAGTTCATAAATGAATAATTATGAGATACTAACCGTTGCTGGAGTAATCCAGGATCGTAATATTCTAACCATTACATCCGTTGCCTCCCCGACCTGACGACGGAGTAGAGGATGTACCATAGAAAGGGAACAATTCACACATCGTGACATTTTTAACTAAATCGTTGGTGATTTACTGCACAGACAACACGGACCGTAGTCGTAAAAACGTTCTACACAATCCACACCACCAGCACAGAAACAGTACAATGGTCTTCAAAAGAGTTCTTGATCGTGCAGGAATCTGAAGACTCGACTGAACACGAACTTAACGCAATGTTATTATTATTATTAGCACAACAAACTCAACCACCATCAATGCATAGGTAAAGACAAAAGTTCTCTGCCGAGTGACACAATGCTTTGATTGACATATTGACAATGACACTTTTGCCAGTCCACCTTTCACATTGCCCGTGATAGTATTACAAACAGTTAATGTTAATCACCCTGACCATGAGTGATTTGTCAACTATAGAAAGATTTTTCATAGAACAATATTGTATATTTATTTAATTCAACAATAGAATAATATTTGCAATTAAAATATGATAACCTAACCTAACTAAAACTATTAACAAATTAAAAGATGGCGTCGAAAAATTCCTCCGCATCGCTGTCGACTGGTAATGTATCCAAGAAACTGGCGGCATTGCCACGTTGTATGGCAATGCTTAGCCTCTGGCGAAGGTAAAATTCAGCCTTTGGGTCACGGTGTCAAACAGGCGTTTGGATTTCCTTGAACAAAACATGGGCACTCGGACCCCACGGCCCGAGGGTTTCAACCCCAAACGACCCAAAAATATAATTACCGATAAGGTTGTTATACTTACACCGCTTGAGGTTTTCTGCAGCCGTAGCAGCGGCGCCAGCACAGCACGCCGAGACTGGAAGATGGGATGGCGCAAAAGTATCGACACAGGTTGCGTCCCACACTACAGGCCTACCCACCTTCCATGGAAATAAAGACATGCCGTCCGGTCTCTTGTCATCGTCGCGTGCCAAGCCATTAGGTTCTAATAAAGTTGGAACGCAGACGGTGACAAGAGCTCGTCGGATGATGTCATTAAATATTTTTAATTAGTAAAATAATATTATTTTAATAATCTTTATTAGAAATAAAAATATTAATAACGAGGAAAAATACCATTGTTGAAATAATTTTTAAAACTCAGCGTCTGCCTTTATAGTTCCGTTATGATCGATTATGGGGAGGTTCTTAAAATTGACAACACTGTTTTCACTAAACTACGCCACTATAAAAGGATGCAATAAAATTCAATAAATAACTAATAAAATACAAAATATTAACCCCACATACGATTTTGATCAAGTGAACTAGGAAAAGTTAAAAAAATATATATATAATTTGTGAGTACATTTTTATGACCATACTCTTTTACTATAAAGTGATTCTAATTTCGGTCAATCTCCTTTAATAAATGCAGGAGAAAGAGTTTTTTTACTTGGTAAGCATTTCATACAGTTGTTCAAATTGGAAATTAATTAACATTAGGTCTGCAATATATTTTATATAGGTATAATAATTAATAAGTGAATTTAATATGATTGCAGGTGATTCTGGTTATCCTCAAAGGGAATATATGATGACCCCAATAGTGGATGCACCGCCAGGCTCAGCTGAAGAGTATTACACTAATCTGCATTGTGTGGCTCGCAATACTGTTGAGCGGACAATTAAAAAAATAACGCGCGGGGTTTAAAAAAATAGATGGAGATGTCTTCTAGGCCATAGAGTTCTTCATTATCATCCAGACAAAGCATCTAAAATTATAAATGCATGCTGTGTTTTACACAACATTTGTAACCGAGCACGATTGGGTGTGGATGATGTTGAGGATGCCGATCCAGCCATGCGAGAAATGCAATTGACACAGAGTGAGTTAGAGGTGGATCGGGGTTCTGCCTCTGTTGAGCTGCGCAGAGGCCTCGAACTTGTTCAAGAACCGTGGACAGGTCGGCGTCTCCATTAATATTATTATTTTGTTATTATATGCTTTATTTACATTTTTTAATTTTTATACTTTGTGCTTGAGTTAAGTTTTCATTTTATTTGTTGGTATATTGGCATGGCTAGCTGACATATGACAAATTAGTTAATTAATGTTCTGTCTCGTTATGTTTATTACTTTGCCTATCTTTATATAGAATCAAGTCTATCTAACTAAACAGACAGCTGTGCTGCTGAGGACTTTGTTGCGCCACTTCTTCTTTTCAGCTAAAGCACTAGGAAGTGGTGAAGGGTGGGCGTTTTGGGGGACTGTCTTATGTATTTTGACGTTCGAAAAGTGCTGTTTCTCAGCCTAATTTGGATAAATGACTTTTATTTTGATTTTATGATTTCATTGTATATAATAAAAATCCTTATTGAATGAAACTTCTTTTGTCTTATTTTACTCCCTTTTATTATTTATTAAACGATAATAAAATACAATTTAACTTCTAACTCTAAACTAGTACCTACTTAACTTACTTAGCTTAAATTACTGCCTATTTTGTCGCAGGGCATCAGCAATGTTATTGAGGGCATTTGCCACAGTTTGAGAGCTTTCTAATATGGCTGTTGAGAGCCCCTCCATCTGTTCTATAGCACGAGATAAGGCCCTCGCTGTGACAGTTTCTGCTTCAACCCTCCGCCTCTCTATCTCTGTGAATCTCTCACGATCTTGATCCAACATAGTCCTTGATCGGATAGGCTGTCCCGGGGGCAGACTGCTCCTTCTAGCACTATGTTCTGTTGGTGTTGTAACTGACAAATAAAATAACATTTATTTAAGTTTTACCATCATGAAAGATGACACACATAGTTTGAAAGAAATTACCTCTCTCAGTCTCCACATTTTGGACAGGAGAAGCACGAGACTCCAATTCATTTGCATCCATATCGAAATCTTGGGTTGGAATGACAATTTCTAATTGGATGTCATTCTGGCTTTGGCTCTGCAATTATTTAACAAATTATAGTATAAGTACTTCATTATGAAGGCGTTATTTTTCAAGTTTTTGAAAGTTTACAATTTATGTATGAAAATCTATAATTCAACTGACTTACTGTGGATGGAAATGGATTGGTAGCAATATGGCTGTCTCCTGTAGCAAATTGAAGGCCCCCATCACTGCTAATAGGCGTTGGTCCATGGGTGTTAATGCAGGCAAATTGTCTGCAGTTCCACCACCTGTACACCTCATCGACTGTGCATGCTGGGCATAAGTCCTCTTAGGTGTAAACTTTTTGTCAGCCCAACACTAAAAAGAAAATAAATTTACCAATTATTGTACCTGTTGCCACAAAATTAAGTGAAAAAAATGTTAATTAGTGTGTAGACAGTACCTTAGCCCAGCGTTTGCCATCTTTCTGCGCACCGCCTAGTGCATTTAAGGATACTGCTATCTCGTTCCATTTTCGCTTCGTCAGCTGCTTAGCTTGAGCAGTGCGCAAATGCCCCTTGGCAATTCCAGGGTTCTGTACCAGGAAATCCACAAGGGTCTCCAGCTGTTGATGTGATGGCCTACTCATCCTGTAAGAACGATCAATAAAGTGTTTAATATTAAAATTTAAACGAATTAAAATAACTATAATTAATAGAATTGTGGCCTTACCTGGATATTTTCGTCTTTCTCGGTTGAACACTTACAGTACAAACAACTTGAACTTGTGCATATCAACGTTCTTTAATACGTTCCACACTAAACACTCGAAATTCCTTAGATAACATCGCTTTGAAACTTTAACAAACATACCACTAATAATTCACAGCTACAAGTAGAAACTTAAGTGGATGACAAATGCGCGGGAAGTTTTTTTTTAATGTACAACACGTAAACGTAGGCAATGACATTCACAATGAGCCATCGCTGCCTAAATAGTTAGTGTTAAAATACATATCAATGCAAGTAAAGAGCACTTTGATGATATTTTATGTTAAAAAACTTTTTTACAAAAAAACAACCGACTTCCAAAAAAAAAACACTAAAAGACGTGAAAAATAACTTTAATTTCGGAAGTCGGTGCCTTTGGTTTTGTATTTTCGTGTTTGGCCACCGACTTCCGAAATTAAAGTTATTTTTCACGTCTTTTAGTGTTTTTTTTTTTGGAAGTCGGTTGTTTTTTTTGTAAAAAAGTTTTTATTTTTCACTTTTTAGTTGCGGTACCTACCCCACACAAATTCGTATACCACTACTTGGTGTGTAAATAACAGTGACAGGAAATTATTAACACATCATCCATAGAAACTAAGTGGAAAAAATCTGCAGTATTAAGGATAACTCAAAAACTACGGGTCAGATCTTGATCAAATTTAAATGGGACCACATGTGAAGCACCACCTATCAAATAAAAAAAGAATCATCCAAATCGGTTCACCCAGAAAAAAGATATGAGCTAACACACAAAAAAAAAAAACATACAGACGAATTGAGAACCTCCTCCTTTTTGTGAAGTCGGTTAAAAATAAATATCGGGACAATTTTATTTATAGATTTACAGAGTTATTCAATATTTTTAAATTTGGTAACTAACGTTTTTATTTCTATGGCCACCCCATGTCAATCAGTGTAGTCGAAGATGCAGTCGATTCCAATCTCAATCTCGACTTTGTTCAAGAGTTCCAATTTTTTGGAGATTGGATTGGAAACTGAATCGTATTGGAATACGATCGAGATTAGGATTTATTTGAAGAGTAAGCCTGCAGGTCCGAAACAGTCTTCAAGAAATTCACCACAGCAACGTGAGCTTTGATACGATTTTGCGAAGTCTTCGTGAAGCTGGACAAAGCCTTATAGACCAGCAAACGGCCCCAAACTGCTCAGAGAACATCGAGTTGCCAGGTTACGGTTTGCTCGAGAACACATCCGATGGATAGATAAAGATTGGTCCAAGGTTATGTTTTCCGATGAGTCCAGATTTTGTTTATTTACGCACGACGGGAGACGAAGAGTATTTAGACGACCAGGAGAACGGTATCATCAAGCGTGTTTTGAAGAAAAGGTGCTTTTCGGTGGAGGATCAGTAATGGTTTCGGCTGGGATATCTTCAGAGGATCGCACGGAGTTAGCGATCATAGAAAACGGTTCTCTGACTGCTGTCGGATACGTAGAAGAGGTTTTAAATGAGCATGCTGGTCCTTTCTTAGTGAATATGGGTGCAAATTCCATTTTTATACACGAAAACGTGCGACCACATACTGCTCATTTGGTCAATATGTATATTCAAGACGTTGGTATTACCTGCATGGAGTGGCCAGCTCGCAACCCAGACTTAAATCCCATAGATCATGCATGGGACGAGCTCGGGAGATGCGTGAGACAACGGTCTCCTGCTCCCGTTACCTTACACGAGTTAAGGAATGCGTTAGTGGAAGAAATGGGCAAACATAGACCAAAGTCGTATTAAAAATTTGGTTTACAGCATGCCACACCGTCTTAATGAAGTGATACGGGCTCGTGGAGAAAATAAAAAAATATTAAATTGACAAAATTCCTAAGCTGACCCCTAAAGATAATGCTATCTTAACTGAATTTGAAGAAGAGGCCAAAAAGGAATATTGGAACCTCACAGATTTTAAAATTTTGAGAAGGAAATAAACCAGTTTCGATAAATATTTTTCATATTATGTTACCATTTATTGACGTAGAAACTGTACATAACTATTCCAACTTGAGAGATTATTTGAAGAAAGTCATAAATGATGAGATTATCTTAGGGCAGTCTGAAAGTAAGTACTGCCAAGGAAGATTGATAGTTTCTAAATTATATGAAGCTGCACATTGTAAGACATATGGAACGTTAGTGGAACATATATTAGGAGGTTACAAAGTGCCAGAAAGAAAAGCCATACTAAGAGACTACTGCAAAGTGCAGAGTGCTTGCAGAATACTGCAAGTTATTCAAGAGAAATTAGGTGTTAAAATAAATAAAAAACAAGCTTTATGCTTATTAATGGTATATTGGGAGCATCTCCAGATGGAGTTTGAGGATTTTGTAGTGGAAATAAAATGCCCAGCATCGGATTATGCTGTTCAATCATTTATTAAAAATGATATTGTTAATAACAAATATTATGTCACATGCTAGCTTGTAAGAAATCTAATATAAAGGATTATTCTGTGTTGCCGTTATTTGAGAATACTAAAAATATTCATGTAGTCTGGGTTGATTTTGACGAATTATACATTAATGAAGTTATCAACAAAGCAGAACTTTTTTGGAGTCTACATATACTTCCAAAATTACTTAAAAGTGTCAAAAAATAATAAATCACTCTATATTCTTAATACATTTTTATTATTTTTCCCTGTAAATTAATTATACCACAAGCTATGGCAACAACTTCATCTATTGAAACATATTTATAATTTACAGCAGAGTGTGGTTTGAGTATGGAAAATCTTCTTACACGCCTGATTACTCTTTCTACATGGGCTCTTAAGCTTGCTATTACTTTGCTTTGTATAACTTCGGTAGCATTTGTTTGGTACCTGAGTAGACACTTGGTGGCCTCAAGAGTTTAATACCATGTGAACTTAATACAGATTCAATTTCTATGAATCTTCTATCAGCTAAAACATTTGGTTACAAAATATTTACCAACACCACCACCACCATACCACCACCTGTATTACCACCACCACCACCACCACCACCACCATTACCATACCATTACCATTTTTTTTTTTTTTTTACTTTTATCAACTACGGCTTTGTCAGATATTCCTCGTCCATAACCTTTTGAAATAAAGCTAATAAAACCATCAGGGGTACAGCCTATCAATTACTTTACAATATTGTAACTTTTGTATTGAGACCATGTATGTGCTTGCTTTACTGGATTTGAAGGTTTTGCAATCTGTATTTCAAAACAATCTATTATCATGTGCTGTGACGGAAGGGGTTTACGTGGTCTGTAATAAATGAAACCACGTCCATGTCAACATAAAAGTACATTGATTGAAAAAAATGAGTAAAGGGGGGGTAGATAAGTTTATGGTCACAAGTTTCCCTAACTTCCCTTGGGAGTAGCGCAGTATTCTCTTGGCTCAGCCTGGTGTGATGAAGCCCGCAGCGGTGTGGCACGCTGCAGATGCCAGGAAAGGTGACGGTCGGCAGATGGTCTTGCCAGACCGTTGGAGCGCGCTCAGCGCGGCCACGCGGGTAAGATATGTTCCCGGCGCGGAGCTCGTTCATGCGCTGATTTGCTGGAAGGTGGTGGCCTGGCGCTTAGCGCCCGGATGCCGCAGATAAATCCGAATGTACTTCGGCAGTTGGTAAGCCGGAAATTTGGAGCCCAATATGGGGTTACGATAACACAGATTTTAATAAGGTTGACTAATAGCAGTCAATAAAACTGTTGCCTGCGTAAATTTTTTATTATAAGTAATTTACGATTAATTTAAAGAAACGGAATGTTACAACGTTACAGTGTACATCAGAATACCTTATTTTAAAAACTAAAGGTAGGTTTTGTTTGATCTGTTTTAGCAGTGGACAATAAATACAATTTCGTAAAATGTTACCTAGTACTTCAATTCCTGTTAATATCACAGATGACAACTTAGTTCTTGATATTTGAAACTGGTCACTAATTCTTTCCATGGAATCATTTTGCTTAATTTTGAGTAAAGTTATAACAAGATAAATAGAGTCAACTTTTATTATCCCTTAACCACCTGACGCCGGTCTCAGAGACTCAGGCGATTTTTCAAACTCAAACTCAAAGCATTTATTTGAAATAAACCAATTACAGGCACTTTTGAATTGTCAAAGGGTCAGTCAGTCAAAAAAATGAAGCTAGTTGCCCATTCCAAAGCGTAGTAGGTACCTATGGAGAAGAACGGGCAAGAAACTCCATAAACACTCTTTTAATTTTTTGTTTTCCAAATTACTCCGTCACTATGCACGCGACGCAATTGTGTGTCCATGTACTTTTTCCCCTCCCCCGCCAGTACGCCCCGTGCGCTCGGCAGCTCCAGATGTGCGCGCATTAAACATTTTAAGTAATTTATATTTCGCGTGCGGTCCGTGAGACCGACGTCAGGTAGTTACGTTAGTTTGGTTATACATTATATTTTTTGTTTTTATTGATTTATAATGTATGAATCAAACGTACGAGTACTACGATGACTATAGGAAGCTGATTCAGATTCGGAAAACCTGAGTGACCAGAACCAGAACTTCCGAATGAAGATTGTAGTGACGTAGAAGATGTAGCAGTGGATCACATCATTGAGGGCGAGTATCCGAATCAGAATCAGAAGTAGAAGGTGACGGGTCTGAGCTTCAACGTATTGAAAATTAAAACAACACTATGCCACCCATGGCACCTGACCATGACATGTTAATTAAACCTGTGACCCTAAGAAAAAATGCAAAACAGCTTAAATGTGTTTTGCATGTAAGAATCCAATTTGCATTGAATGCTGCCAAAAAATGTGCTTTAATAATTGTCTTCGCAACTTGTGAAAATTTGTGGGTTGTGATTTTGTAATAATTGTGACATAATCGTGGGAAAAATTATTTTAAATTAGAGATTATACATCGAACTTAACTAATAACAGCGATGCAGCGCTAGTGTTAAAGAGACCGAGGTCACACAGCTGCGAGGAGAACATAGAACTATGTTCTTGCAAAATAATTATTTTAAGGAATTGCGGGACCAAATGTAACAATCTGTTTCTGCATTGTGGAAATATACAGTGATTAGTTGGGATTGAAGCTCCCTTATAATTAGAAAATGATATAGTATTAGTTTCCCTTCGAAGTGGCCCTCTTTGAACAGGCGGTAACGGTGGTGGCTCTCGAAAGTCTTGTTTGATGGTGTGCAAAAAGCGAGGATATGAGATGCCTTTGCAACCTTTGCATGGCTATTGGCCCATGTAAGCCGCACGCAGGCTTTAAGTTTTATTAAGTTGTGAAAAAATATATTAAATATATGTTTTTTCGGAGATGTTGCTGTCCATAGCTGTTATATTACCAAATATTATAAATAATACTGAAATAAAGCCGTTCCGATTTTTATTTCTCGCCTAAAGAAATTTTGATTTTAATGTCCACGGAGCGTCGTTTTCGAACCACTGTGTGTCGTCAGGCAGCGTCTTAAACTAGTACGTACTTAGTTTATTTGTAATAAATTACTTCAGCGGGGTAATTGCGTAACACACTAACAGTAGCAATAGCTTTCATTTTGACAGGTCAACAACATTCATTGCATTATTTACGTTGCTGAGCAGACAAATTTTTTGAACATTTGAAGCAATGGTTTAGAAATATCCTTCAGAATAATTCAAATTGTGATTGAGGGTGTGATATACAATTACGGTGCTGGTTACTTACCCTCCCGCTTTTTGTACAAAGGGCTGTATGACCATAATTATTATAATTGGATCATTATTATCATTAGCGTTGTCTCACCGTGGTGGATTGCACTTCTCGCCCTCGCACTCGCGCCTTAAAAATGTCAAACTTAACCTAAAACGAACTAACATTTTGAAGTGGTTTTGGTTTTGTTTGAATTCGATATTTTTCAGCTTCCTGCTCAATTTAATTATGGAAACAAGCAGTTACAAAGGCTGAAGAATTTAAGGTTTTTAAACCCTGACACATTGCTGGACTCAAATTTAAAAAGTTCTGTACCATCTATAGTAGATTTGGAGCAAATGTTTCCAGGTAATGTGTTTATCATTAACTTCAAACATTTTATTCATTCAAGTTAAGTCTGCTGCAATTTACTTAGTTTTCAATTAATAAATTATTTTCAGAACTCTAAGAAACACAAATCTACCATTTCAAGAGGATCAGCTAATCAAAGCAGATGTGGCATAGATGTGATTTGGCGTCATATTTCAAAAATAAGGCAGGGTTCCCACTACGCCGGACCGGCAGATCTGCCGCGCCGGTAAATCTGCCGGAAGGGCTCGTGGCTGTACAATTTATATGAAGCTATTCACATTATCCCGGGTCCGGCATTTTGCCGAGCCCGGCATTTTTACCGAGCGTTTTGTCACTACGAATTGCCGGTAGAACGACCGGGCCCGGAGTAATGTGAACGAGTTTGTGCCGGTATCTGTCCCCCGCTCGCCCCGCTCGTGCTCCCCTCGCCCCACCCGTGTTCCACTCACGTCATTCGGCTCGCATTTTCTGGTAAAAGTAGACGTTTAGCATGGATATTCAAGCAGAAACTTTAATTACGCTTGTCCAAGAGAGACCTGTTCTGTGGGATAAGACCGAAGACGTCTATAAAGACAAAAACTTAAAGTTAGCAGCATGGCGTGAAGTATGTTTAATACTGAAACCAAACTTCGATGAACTGGATGAAAAAGAAAGAAAACAGTACGGTGAGTTTTTAATGTTTTATTGATAAAATGTAAATGCATTGATAAATTTTATTTTATAGCTGCTGCCTGCCACGGAACGGAACCAATATCCGAAACAAAATAATTAGTAAATGATGTCCGTATAGCGTTGGCATTAGGGCCACCTCGACTCGACACATTCCGATTCATGGGTGTCGTTTCTTGTTCTTGTCTATGTTCTATATTTTGGTAACTTTCAAAATTTATACCATCTTTTTCTCTTACAAAATTATGTAAGACTGTATAAGCTTTAATTACTTGAATTGCTGTGTCTAGCTCGATGGATTATTCGCCACTTATTTGCCAGAATACCAAAAGCGCACTCAACATACCTTCTTGCTCGACTTAGTCTATAGTTAAAAATCTTTTTATCAGTATTCAAATGTGTACCTCCATATGGACGTAGGAGATTAGGTGTTAAAGCAAAGCCTTCATCGCCTACAAGTATAAACGGTAATTCTTCGTGCAAGTTTTCATGAAGCGGTCTAGGCTTTGGTACATTTAAAGTACCATCATTGATCTTTTGCCAAAATGTACTATCCTTTAATATAGTAGAATCGCATTCCTTGCCATATGAGCCCACACTAATAAAAATAAATCGGTACTCTGAATCGACAACTGCCATTAATACAAAAGAATAATACTCCTTGTAATTAAAGAACATAGAACCACTCTTGGCTGGTTTCAAAATTCTGATATGTTTGCCATCTACTGCTCCAAGACAGTGAGGAAAGTTGGCTTTTCTTTCGAATCCTGAAGCGATGTCCTCCCATTCTCTCTCAGTATCAGGCAGCTTAAGGAAATCTGTCTTTAGGTTTTCCCAAATGACGTGGGTCATTTCTTTTATTAGTTTACTTATTGTCGAAATGCCTACTCTGTATGAGTAATGTATTTCTTTGAATGAACATCCTGAAGCTAAATATCTGAAAAAAAAAGTATTTTTTGTGAATACATTATTACTTTATACGTCACCAAGAAACAAATTGTATTGTTTTATGATATTTTTTTATTGATTTCAGGAAAACAGGTTTCAACTAAATGGAATAATATACGAGATTCGTGGCTTAAGACAGTAAAGAAACAAAAAGATGAGTCTAAATCTGGATCTTCGGCCAAAAAGACACGAAATTATTTATATCACGAGCAATTAATGTTTTTGAAAAAAGTCTCCGAACCTCGACCACCACATGAGTCAGTTTCAAAAAAAGCAAGAACCGAGACTGAAGTAGGCATGGAATCAGATTTTCGTTCACCTTTAATTAAAGATAAAAGAAAAATTGATAATAAAGAGGTAAACGACAGGATGGTAAAGTTTTTGGACTCCAGAATAAACCCAGAAAAGGAAAACCATCATCTATCTTTCTTCAAAGGCATTATACCAATCTTGAACACTTTAACTATCGAAAAGACTTTAGAATTTCAAGCTAGCGTCATGACAATGTTGCAAAAAATTAAAAGTAGGAATTATGAGAGACCAAATTATGGACATTGGCGTGATTCATATAATCAGATGACCGGACCAGATCAGTATTCTGGATACTACACACATAATAGCGTCAATCAACAGGCAACACCTACGCAAGATCAACACCACCCTGGATACTCTACGCAATATAATAGTAGCAATCAACAGGCAACAACATCTATACCATCAACTTCATCTCAGACATCGAATCCGATTCCAGCTTCGCCATCAGCATCTAGTAATCATTCCATACATTCCCAAGACTCAGATTACTAAGATTTTGAAGGGATTTAAGTTTGAGTACAAATAAATACTTAAATAAGTTATTTGCATTTTTAATTCATAATGATTATCAAATACATACACCCTCCCACACACACACATTATATATATTCACATTCATCAAACAAACATACATAGCAAACATTCATTCATTCATTCAGTCTTAAGTAGGTACCTACGTCAAAACTATTATTACGCAATCTAGTGCATAAAATAATCTTACCTTAGACATATGGCTAATCTTTGTTCTGGGCAAATACATTCTCTGAAACTTGTATCTCGTACTCTTATGTCTAGTCGTCCCAGTAAATCGTCAAAAGTGGTTGCTGTCATTCGAAAATAATTGAAGAACTTTGATTCGTCTCTTCTAAGTTCACCCATTAATGTTTCAAATGTTCCAAGTGAAAATCTTTCCCGTAAAATAGGGTGTACCCAATGTTTTCTTTTATTTTGCCTTCTATTAAGATACCACCACAACACAACAATTTCGTCGTCCATTGTGCGCGCAGGTCCAAATTCAACTGAGTACTTGACTGTCTGAATTTCTTCCGGGATCCGATGTAAAATGAACACTCTGTCCGGTGTCCGGTTTCCGGCAGATCTGCCGGTCCGGCGTAGTGGGAACGCTGCCTAAGAAATGGCGATTCGTCTCAAAGGTTTCCATTACTGGCCCAATTTGCACAAAATTGATTAACATTGCCACATAGCAGTCCAAATGTCCAGCGTCAGTTTTCCGCAATCAATCTGATGAAAACTAACATCAGAAACAGACCTTCAACTGACACGCTAACAGGCTTACTTTTCACGAAAAGTGGCTTAAAAATGAACCACGAGCCAGCAACAGCAGGAACATATTCAACTATTTAATAAAAATATGTATAAATTTAATTTGCCTGATGATAATGAATAATTGAAATTTAAAAAACCGGGCAAATGTGAGTCGGACTCGCGCACGTAGGGTTCCGTATGATATTGTAATAGAATTTTAGTCACATAGCATTTTGCATTAAATAGCTCCCCCAGACATTGAATTGGAGGTCATTGGGTTGTGTTTGGGGCGGAGTTCAGAATAGATGACACAATTAAATTGTATGAAACCTATAATTTGTGTCACAAATGCAAGGAAACCAAGTAGCATTAATTGATACTTGGCCGCTATGTATATTGCCAGTATTACTCGACAATTCTAATTACATGGTTTGGTTTCCAAAGAACATTGAATGGGGATACATGTATTATGAAGAATTGTCTCCAGATTTTAATTGAAAATGGATATGGTCTGATTGTTATTCTTCTTGTCTATGATTATCTCTTTATTAAAAATATTTAATTAAACCTTATTTGGTTATTTTCAGGTGATCATTTATATTATCATAACTACAGTAAAAGGAAGACATTGAGGAAATTGAGAAAAATCCAGTTGTTGCCCAAGGTATACTCATTTTGCAATCTTAATTATGCTTTGGTATAAGTTATATTCTATTTTCTGATATTGGTACCCTTTTCTCATTTTAGAACATCCAGTTGATCATTTATTTTCCAAACCAGCCACAGATCCTCCTGCATCTTCATTTCTCAATACTAGTAATCATTCTTAACAACTTTTATTTTTATTAAAGATTTTAATTTTATTATTCATTAATTCATACTGTGTACTCAAAACGATTGAAAATTGCCAATTACTCTTTCTTTCTTTGTAATTTTACGCACATATTTTTCTGTTGCAAAATGATCACATGGGTAATAATGAATATTCTATTTGTCTTACGTAAATATGATCAGTTAAAAACCATAAAGTTAAACATCTGAATATATGTTACAATATGTATATTTGTATAATCATCCAAATCGGTTCACCCAGAAATAGTTCTGAACTAACACATTTTTTTTTTAAACATATAGTCGAATTGGGAACCTCCTCCTTTTTTTGAAGTCGGTTAAAGTATCTTATAACACCTAAATATATTACCTATCATGTAATAGCAACCATTATTTTTTATCACTTTTAATAAAATATTCAAAAAATCTCAAACACTTGTCACCCTTATGTTTTATTTTGTAAATTCTGTCACGTGGGTTGTCCTACGAAATACGCGTTTCTGCCGCTCGTCTTTGTGGCCTGCGATTGGAGGTTTAGATCCCCTTCCCCCCTTGGTACGATTTTCCATCTTATAGCCCAGATGATTCATCCGATGAAGATCAGCCTTTGGCCACGCCTAAAACGAAAGATCCAACTGATCAAACTGCCGTCTGCGGTACTTCTTACCAAACACTCCAGCCGGAAGCCATTCATCCAATGAATATAAAAGACGAAGTACACGTATTGGTTAAAGTACGAAGTTAGAGAAAAATCCAATACACTTACGCTGGAGTAGCAAAAAGTACCGTCGATGATAGTGGAAGACTGTTTAAGTTGGTGGAGAATGACGTATCGGAAGTTCCTTTTGATAATTTGATTAAAGTCTTACCGGCTCCGAATGTTATTAAAAAGGGAAAGAGATAATATTTCCAGTTTGAAGAGCCACTGTCAGTATTCGAAAAATAAGACTTTCTATCAGTGGCTTGAAATATTGTCTTGCTAGATTATTTTATTTTGTTTTTGGGAATTTTAATTTGTTGTCAAGTTAGACTAGATTTTTTATTTACAAAAGACGAGTGAGTCGTCATTCAATTTACTAAAATACGAATCTCTTATTCTAAAGGTTCTCAAATGTGATTTCATTAATTATCTAAGTTGGTTATCATATTATTTTATATGACAATGTTAAAGACTGATAAAGATTTATAACAAAATAAATGATTCTAGAAAAATAAACATGTTTTATTCCAAAACGCAGCCTGGTATCCCCTAGAATAACAACTCTGTCACATAAGTTACTACTCTGTCACGATGTTGTCTCCTGGTAGGAAAATTGTTTTGGTCGTTTATAAGTATATTTTTAGGAACATTGGAAAATTCATATTTATAATAGTTGATGATATTGCCGTCTGTGATATTTGTATTTATTTGTAAATAATAGCAAAATTGATTTATAGCAAAAACATACTTTATATTAGCAGAAAATGTGATAGAGTGGTATAAGATCATGAATGAAACATATTTTATAAGTACAAATGTATTATTTTAATATGTTTTGTAAAAGTTCCTTTAGTTTAGTTTATTAATGTATGACAAAAGTACAGGTTATTTGACGAAATTTTTTCGATAAAATAAAAGATTTCGTGACGGAGGTGTATTTTTTTTGTCGAATCCATCTTTCAGGTCTTGAAAATCTTAAAAAAAACTGTAAACTTCTCGGCCAACAACTTTTTCCGATATAATAGAAATTCTGCTATCAGAATATATATATTCTGACGTGGAAGCTTTTTTTTTTTCGAAATTGAGCTAATGTTTTATCAAATTGTAGGTTAAAAAGAAGAACGACCCACTTGTCAAATGCGGCAACAAATACTACGCCGCAGTCAGCGTACCCGAGCTATTCACACTGCAAGCTGTGTGTGACGTGTACGTGTCGAATGTTTTATTAAATTTTGGGTATAATCCGAACATTTTTGCAGTTTCACTACGCAAACTGGCATTTTACCAGTTTGCGTAGTGAAACTGCAAAAATGTTACTACAAGAAATAAGGACACTGGGATCACATACTATCAGTATCGTATAATTTCGAAATTTCAACATAAAATAACATGAACCCTAAACGCCATTCAGTGTTGCCGCGTATACAAGAATCAAGTTCCTTGGGGTTGAGATTTTTATAATGTGAATTTATTGTTTTTGTATTTCATTATTCTTATACAAAGTGGAGCAGAACGATTGACATTCCTTTAAACCACGTAAACAGTGGCATGCTCTTTACCCGTATACAAAAAATCAATCAAATCCAATGAATACTTTAGCCACAGGAATTTATTTTTTATTTTCTTATTTTTCAACATGATGTAGATCAGAGTCCGTAATAATAGGTAAACATTGTAAGGTCAGGAACCTGTGCAAAAACGTACGATTCTATTCTCTACGTCTCAATATGCTTGAAAGACAGAGAAAGGTGTCATACGACCCTACTTTGACGCGCCCCACACACTCCCACAAAATACTACAATTAGAAAAAAGAAAAAGAAATATTACTTACGCAAATAATGCATTAGTTGTGCGTAGAAAATTACGAGTGTGCCCGTTTTAATTTAATGTCGTAATTCCAGAGCCACATTGTATATTATAACTATTTCATTTATCTAACCTAGTTATTATATATTTAACCTAGTTCTATAAATTATTTAATGTTTGTCTTTGTAATCTATACACATAAGGTGTAAAAATGTTAGCTGACACTATTTCAAGGGATGATTCTAACCATGAAACTGAACCACTTTCCCCAAGGAAAAATTTCGAAAAATGTAAACGATTTTTCGTCTGCCCATACAAAATGCGCAATCACCTGATTGACATAGTATGGGAAAACAAAAAAAAAAAATCGTATAGCGACCCATATTCCTGAAATGTAAACTTCGTGTCTGCACATCGAAAATATTTGCGAAAAAAATAATCGCAGGGATGAAGGATCAATATTGAAATTTTTTGACTTTTGTACGTGCTTCACACAAAAACTGCTCGACAGATTTTAATGAAACTTAGAACAGGCTTATGGTCCGGCTAATATTATAAGGTACTTCATAATTTGCTCAAGCTTGTGACGGGTCCGATTGTCCTCTATGCGTTCATTCGATTGAGACGAAATTTGGGTGAGTTGTTGTGCGCACACTGCGCGCCGGAGATTTCTAAATTAAATAATTTGGTCAAGCGTGTGTTTCCGTACAAAATGTTACCAAATTCAGTTCAGTGGTTGAGTTGTGAAAACGTTACAGACAGAGTTGCTTTTATAATGATTAGGTATATGTGTAATGCAGTCATTATTCTTATCATATTATGTTTGCTTGGTACAGATTTCCTGCCGATCGTGTCATTTGTGACCGTTGGACTGCTACAGTACGACTCAGTCGAGAAGAAAGTTGGCTGAAACCAGAAAAACGCAGTGTTATATCTTCCCGTCATTTCAATGAGAGCGACTTGTACTTTACAAAAGGTGGTTTAAAAAGATGTGTAAGGGACCTTTACCACAGAACGCGTTGTTTTTATAATCGACACTACCGGAAAACATTTCTGACAAAACTACGGTGACTGCAGAACCAAGCGGGTTCTAGACGATACGAGTATTTCGACTTTGACAAAAGCCTCGTTAATGGTGCTATACATCAAATTAATTTGATTCGGCTAGTAGTTGAGAAGTATTTACAAATTCGACTTCACCATCATTTTTTTCGGAATATATCGAAAAGAGAGTAAATTCTATGCTAAATTTCTTAAGCAGTTTTAAAATTATAATAATTGCGTAAAATAAAATACATTTAGTTAAAAAAAAAAAGTGTCTATCAGGTTCTGTACCAGCTATAGATCTTCTTCAAATATTTCGTGTATGAATAGATACACCTTATATACACTCGAGAGCAATGAATCCGGGTCACTTAAAGAATGTTAAAAATCTCGGAAACTAAAAATGATAGGTTAATGCAATAAATTGTATTTAATAGACAATGTAATACTCCTTAAATGAAAGTAAAAAAAATATGAGTCACCATACATTTTATTAACACAAAATTACATAAAGAAAAAAACTGCTGATCTCTCCTTAAAACAAAAATAGGAAACATGAAATTTTTGAACTTTATTACGATTTTCTTGAATTTTAATACTTCGTATTGCCTCCTCGTGCTTCCATTACTGCGTTTACGCGGTTTGGCATGCTGTACACCAAGTTCCTTATACGATTTTGGGGAATATTCTCCCATTCCTCTGTGAGAGCAATTTTGAGCTCACGAAGCGTGATTGGGGGAGGGTTTCGTTGTTTTACGCATCTGCCTAGCTCGTCCCAAGCATGCTCGATCGGGTTGATATCCGGGCTGCGCACTGGCCACTCCATACGGGTAATGTTCATCTCTTGAAGGTAGTCATTCACAATCCTACCTGTATGAGGTCGGGCATTGTCATGCATAAATATAGCATCCTCACCTAAATTGACCATAAATGGACCAACGTGATCATTGAGGATTTCTTCCACATATCTTACGCTAGTTAAAGAGCCGTTTTCTATGATCACCAGCTCTGTGCGACTTTCAGAAGAAATTCCGGCCCACACAAGTACAGACCCACCACCGTAGGCTACTTTTTCTTCGATGCATGCTTGCTTGAATCTTTCCCCTGGTCTTCGATACACTCTGTGTCTTCCATCGTGCTTGTAGAGCATAAATTTTGATTCGTCGGAGAACATAACTTTTGACCAATCTTCAATACTCCAATTTACGTGGCTCTGGGCATATCTTAGTCTTGAAATACGATGCCCACGCTCCAGTTTAGGGCCGTTTGCAGGTCTAAGGGGTTTTAAGTTAGATTCAGCAAGCCGACGTCTTACTGTCCATGTACTTGGGTTACTTCCTCCGAGGCGTCGAAACTGATTTGTGAGTTCAGTTCCTGTGAGAAAGCGATTTCGAAGCATGGTGTTCACCAAGTATCGGTCTTCTCGTGCTGTGGTACACCTGGTTCTGCCCGTTCCTGGTCTGCGTAGGTTAGAACCAGTTTCTTCGTAACGTCGGAGAACTCTTTGTACTGTTGACAGCGACACACCGACAGTCCTGGCTGTATCGCGCTGACTCCGGCCGGTTTCCAGCATTGTAAGTATTCTGGTGCATTCTTCAGGCGTAAGCGACATAATTTCAGCTTGAATAATGAATATAGAGCACTATCAACATGGTTTATGTACCCACATAAATGACAGATTACAAACAAAAGCAAAACCAAATGCTGTAATTTCGTAGTTCCATCTTCGAAAGTGGCCCTTTTTCAAATTTGATTTTTTTATGATATAACTTTACAATAACTAAGAAGTTTTAATACCTTCATTTAAGGAGTATTACATTGTCTATTAAATACAATTTATTGCATTAACCTAGCATTTTTAGTTTCCGAGATTTTTAGGATTCTTTAAGTGACCCGGATTCATTGCTCTCGAGTGTAGGTTTTAAACTTTTCCAAATGACTTTCGCTTCCCCTTCAATGATTTGAGATACCGTGCTTCGTCCAATGTGAAAAGTCGCCGGATCAGATGTATTTGAAAAATAAATCATAATAATAATATTTATATTTATTAATTAAAAATTAATTTAAAATAAATATATATTAATATATATATTTTGGATTTATTAAAATCTTTTATTTTTATTTTAGGTTCCAAAGCAAAGGATGCGTGGAGGTCATTGAGAGACGGATATGTTCGACATAAAAAAACAATCAGAGAGCAAACTGGTTCAAGCAGGAAATATTCAAATTTCACATAGAGTTCCAAAGATATCATTTTTGGACAGCACGCTCGAGTTAAGATCTACAAGCACTAACATAACACCACCACAACCAGGTTCCGATGCACCACTGTTACCATCATCCTTACCAAGACAGTCATCGCCTGTACTAATGCCTTCACCGCCTTCCCCGCAACTTGAACCGGCGTGGCTGTATCCTGAACCTGAAGTTGATGACTTCACAATCACTATTAGAAACACTTGATTTACCTTCCTCAACATAATTGTAGCAGCCGCCAACAACTAGTTTACAGCCATCGCCGTCGCCAGCGTCACGTACAACGAAAAAAAAGAATGACAGTCGTAACTTGGTAGATAACGCCGATAGAGTCCTTGATTATCTTAAAAATAAAAATAAAAGAGAATGGGATGACGCTAACCACTTGTTCATGAGCTATGCTAAATCTTTAAAAAAAATATCAGTGCTGAATCAAGGTAAAATAAAAGTAGCATTAGCAAAGTTGTTTGCTGATGCTGAATTGGACGAATTTGAAAATAATTCAACAAATGAAGGACGAAACCAAACGACCAGCCAACAAATACCTGCTTATTCTGTAATGTCTGATGGATCTACTGAAACCATTTTAATAAGAGGAGAGGATATACAACAACCGATGCAACCTGTGTTGATAGCGGAAGGAACTTCTCATGAACCACCTCAAGTTGACGACGTCTTTCTAGTCATGGATCTAACGAATCACAATTTGAATGAGTCGCAATAGTTTTGACGATTCCAACAATCATATTAATGTTCATGATTTAGAATAGGAAGCATATTCAATTAAAACATTAGATATTATTTTCATTAGGTACTTTCATTTCCTAATGAAGAAGTAAATTATTATCATTCCATTGAAAAACAATGCTTCTTAGATACCTATTCGTTTAAAGATTGTGTAAATGATCAGTAATTTTTGTTGTTAATTATTATTTTTCCATTGCAAAACAAGACAATTAAGATTATAAGGTCTCTTAATAATTTAGTCTTGCCAAATATACCGTTGGAACAAAGTTGCTGTGCTTTATTCAAAACCTTCGGATGGTGCATCCGAAGCCCTGAGCACATCCTGGCTGGACATCATCAAGTCGTACGAGTACATGGGCCTTTGAGCCGGATACACCAGTATCTAGTCAGCAAAGCGGTGGTGCATTTTTGCGTATCTGAGTCGGGGGGGGTCTTCCGAGGAAGCAAACCAGCTCTTGAGGAGCTGCTGCAGCATCAATCAGGAGCCAGGGTTTGGTGGTGAATCCTGCCTTGGACTTTGAGACAGGCGACGGCGCTGTCAGGATTTTGGACCCGGGAGCCACCTGAAGAATCGAGGGTGACCACGTGGCGTGACGTCACGAGGTTGGTGCAATCGAGAGTGAGTGAACCAAAGTGAAGTGTGAAGTGATAGAACCGTGAGTGTTTGAACAATTTTAATTAGCGACTGTCAAGGTGACATTTATTGTCACTGTCAAATGGTGACAGCTGTCATTTCCAAAAGTGACACCGACTGTTACTGTCATTCAATGTGGCGTTGACAGTGACACAACCGTCATTCAAGGTGGCAGTGACACGGAACGTCATTCGGAGTGACGTTAATTATCATCGGCATTACAATCTGCAAACTAGGAAAGGAACGTTTTCCTAGAGACTAACTTTTAGATATTTAACAGCCACACTCAGAAAGGTTCATTAAATTAGTCCTAATGATTACTTAACTAGTTAACAACACATACATACACACATACACACAACATACACACATTACATTATTATTACATTGTGTAATCTTAATTTGAGAAAAATTGTTTTGTTTACATTCCCATACAGTAACAGTTTGCCACAGGAAGAAAATAACATAAGATTTGAAATTAATATGACCTTGCATAATTTAACATTTAATAATAATTTATTCCAATTAGTTGATACTAACAATTATGTTGGTAATAATTTGTATTTGACAAAAGATGGATATAATATTTTTATGTACTATCTTTCTAACTATCTTAAAAGACAGATAGCTGTGTCGCTATCATATTACTTTTCAATTACAGCCAAGAAGTTGGCTAAACAAATTGCTCCTATTGAGCAAAGCTATGAATTATTAAATAATTCACCCAATAATTTGGTATCAAAAATTGACATTGATAATAATTTAAATTAGAAGTTAAGACAATAGAGGCAACCTCTAGCAATAATGTACAGAATTGTAGAAATAAATCAAAATCAAATAAGAGTTTAAAATCAGTAAATAGTATCAACCTGGTGCATCAAAACATTCAAGGATTTATGAACAAAGATTTAGAAATAGAATGATTCATGAATTTTAACAGTATTGATATTCTTTGTATAACAGAACACTGGCTTAAAAGCCACCAGTTCTTGTTCAATTTTAATAATCACCAAGTTCGTAGTTCGTTCAGCAGAGTAAATGCTATACATGGTGGCTCTTTAATTTTAGTAAGTAACCAGCTTAAATATAAAGAACGTAAGGATATTGTGAGCCTATCTGTTGAGCGAACAGTTGAGATAGCCTGTATAGAATTGGAGCAGTTTATTGTATTAAGTGTGTACAGACCCCCCTCAGGAGTGTATGACTGCTTTGAAAAGGTAATGGATGAAGTGTTAAACAAGATTTGTAACTCGAACAAGTCCATTATCCACAAAGAAATTATAAATTTACTAGATTCTGATCATTGCGGGCAAAGGATTACTATCCAAAACCAAAACATCAAAGTGGCTAAAAAGGATATTACTGTTAACCCCAAAACTGCAAGTCACTTGGAAGTTTTTAAAGTAAAAATCATTAATCAATTATCAGTTTTGTCTTTTCATGCTGATCCTAATCATCTATATGATGATTTCTTTAATTTATACTGTAAACAATTTGATTCTACATTTATACCCAAGACTATCTCGGTTAATAGTAACGCATCTTTCAGCGATTGGGCTACCATTGGTATTCATAAAAGTAGAACACGGCTTTATGAGCTGTACAATGAAAGGACTTCTGTAAACACTACTGAATTTAATTTATATGTTAGAAATAATTCAAAATTATTTAAAAAAGTTTGTTGTATGGCCAAGTCGCGTTATTTGAGTTCGAAGATTAAAAACAGTAGTAATGTAATTAAAACGACTTGGAATATTATTAATAGGGAAACGGGAAGGTCTACGAACCGAAATCCTGAATAAACCTGTCTATTAATGACAATATAATAAAATCAGACTCACAAGTCGCCGCTGCTTTTGAAAATTTCTTTTCGGACATTCCTGTTTCAACTACTAAATCCCTAAACTCATCACCTTCTGCTGCTGAGTCTTTGCTTAAAGAAAATGTTCATGTTTGCGATTCGGAATTTCATTTCGAACATATTACCTGTAGAGATATAATTAAGACCTTTCACACTTTAAATGTAAAAAAGACTGCAGATCTGTGGGGTAATTCTGTAGAAGTTGCTAAGTCTATTATTGACATTGTAGCACCTACTTTAGCTCTTATCTTTAATAATTGTATCGACTGTGGGGAGTTTCCTGACCTTATGAAAAAAAGTAAAATTATACCTTTGTTTAAATCAGGTAGTACTTCAGACCCCAAACTATAGACCTATTTCAGTACTACCTACTTCTAGTAAAATTTTTGAAAAAATAATTTTAGACCAATTGCAAAGATTTTTTAATAAACATAAATTATTACATAGCAAACAGTTTATTTTTACTAGGGGTCGTTCAACTACTGATGCTGGTGTTGAACTTTTAGGACATATTTATAATGCATGGGAAGATAAATGCGATGCCTTCGGCATCTTTTGTGACTTGTCCAAGGCATTTGATTGCGTTTTTCATGAAACGTTAATCAGGAAACTCCGCCACTACGGGATCCGGAACACCGCTCTGGATCTTCTTACTTCATACTTGAGTAATAGGATTCAGAGCGTTGACGTTAATGGAAAAAGATCTCCCGGATCTATAGTGATAATGGGAGTCCCGCAGGGCTCAATTCTTGGTCCTTTCTTGTTTCTTATTTATATTAATGACTTGCCGTACCTCATAAAGGATAATCATGATATAGTGTTGTTTGCGGATGATACTTCACTTTTGTTTAAACTTAAACGTCAGCAGCTGGTTACTGACGATGTAAATACCGCGATTTCAAAAGTAGTTTACTGGTTCAATGTCAATAATTTACTCCTTAACGAAAAAAAAACCAAATGCATTAAGTTTACGCTACCTCACGTTAGACAGGTGAAAACGAATGTATTAATGAAGGGCGAAGAATTGAATCCTGAAGATAGCACAGTATTCTTGGGCTTAACTTTGGATGCTAAGCTTCAGTGGGGCCCACATATAGATAAATTGTCAAAAAGCTGAGCTCCGCAGCATACGCTGTTAGAAAAATTCGTAATTTAACCGACACAGAGACAGCCCGTTTAGTGTACTTTAGCTATTTTCATAGTGTTATGTCGTACGGTATTCTGTTATGGGGAAATGCCGCCGACATTCAGACTATTTTTATTTTGCAGAAAAGAGCTGTTCGATCAATTTATAAATTAAGTCCGAGACAATCTCTCAGAGAGAAATATTTAAGGAGATTAATGTAATGAGTGTGCCTTCTCAATATATTTATGAAAATCTTTTATATGCACATAAAAATATAAAATTGTTTAAAAAATACAGTGATATCCATAATATAAATACTAGGAATAAACACAAATTTGTTGTACCTACAGCAAGGCTCAAAAAAATAGGCGGCTCGTTCAGGTGTCAATGTATTCGCTTTTATAATAAACTTCCAAGCCACGTTCAAGATCTAAGCCTTAATAAATTCAAATCATTAATTAAACGTAAGTTGTGCCAGAAAGCTTTTTATACCGTTAAGGATTATATTGAGGACAAAAAGGCTTGGGATTGAGTTGCTCCAATTTTTGCATACTGAATGTTATTTTTTTTTGATTATTTTATATTTTTGCTAAATTTTTTAGTTTTTTATTTTACATAAATTTTGACATTTTGATAATTATTATATATACAATTTCATGACAGTTTACTTTGTGAAGTATAGTATTATTATTTATTTATTGTGAATGTGGTGACTATGTAGGTAACTTTTATTTTTTTATTTAAATTTTTCACTTTCTCAGGTAGTTTCAATGATAATCTGGCAGTTTGAGTGCTTTATGCGGCCTACCCAAATGTCCTTTCTTTGGTATTGTTCGTCGAGTGGTTGAGCTCCTTAAGTTCTGAGTTGAGCTCCACGATTAGTGACAAATGCGTGCACTGACTGGACAGGTCCACTCATTCTGTGTGGTTTTTCCTCAAAAGACCATTTCAGACATAAATCTACATGGTCTTCACATGATCTGACCAAGATTATGTCTGGACTTTAAAAGAGACTGTGACCTCTGAGTTTGTTTCGGCCTTTCTTCTCAGAGTAGTCAGATAGGAAACGCCGACCTCATCTAGTTTTAAAAATATGATTGACGTGTAAAAGTGTTTGTATAAACCTACTTACAGAAATAAAATCATTTATCATTTATCATAACATTAAATCCGTTAATGAAGGGTACATCCCAGAAACATAATATAAGGGTGCATTAGCTAATGACAGGTTTAAGTATCCGTAGGGCGAAGCATAACCAAAAAATCTTATCGATTGCTTATCGATAAATCATTGTAGTAGCCACACTTAAAAACTGTTGATATTAAATAACAAAAAAGTTATTTATACACGATGAACTCGATGGATGGTTCTTTAACTGTAAGTTTTTACTAAAATGCAAAGCGAAACAGCTATTTTCATTGAAATAAGATAAAGCGATTGCGATCTTTTTACTATGGCATCACTGGTAACTGTCAACAGTCAATGTCAAATCATGGAACAATTAGCTGTTTTGTTTACACATTTTGTTTGTTTGTGTTCATTCACTGGGTGAGAAAGTTTTGTGTTGTGAATTTTAATTTCATCGTAATTAATTTACACTATGGTAAGTGTGGTATATAAATACTTTCAGTGAAAATGTGATAAGAATTAAACGACACACCTTGTGTAATCGAAGAACTTCCATTCATATTTCTGTTTCAATTTAGGAGGATCTACAAACAAAATCACTACGCAAAAGAGTGACCAATTTCACTACTGATGAAAAGGCGATATTGGCACAGTTAATTAAAAAGAGACCAATCGTGGAATCGAAAATTACAGATGGCAAGTCGATCGCCAAGAAACAAGCAGCATGGGATTTAATTACACAAGAGTTTAACTGCAACGCCAACGTATACAAGGTAGGATAGTCCACTGCTATTGATGAAATATATTCAGTGTTATGAATTATTTGCTAATAAGGAAAGCATATTAAGCCGTTGGTATCGTATTACCCAGTAACTGGGTTGTGGCGGTCAGATAAGCAGTCGCTCCATGTAAAATATGGTATTTAGCCGCATCCGGTTAGACTAGAGGCCGACCTTTAAATAGTTCGTAATAAGGCTAGGAAGATGTTGATGATGAATTATTTGCTAATAATATTTTTCACACTGTTTATTTCAGCGTGAGACTGTAACTTTAAAAAGGGCATGAGACAATATGAAAGCATTCACACGTAAAACTCGGGCTGTGGAAAAAGGTAATTTGTTAAGAACTGGAGGTGGACCACATGCACCGCCTCCACCACCACAACATCAAGCCATAATAAAAATAAAATGGTTAAAATAATGTTCCAATTTAATAATCTTGTAATATGTATTGTTATTCAGCATGGTATTTTGAAAGTAAATTGTTAATTTATGTGTAAAATTTTGCACGCCCAAGTGACGGCAGAGCATGGAGAACATTATCAAAACATGTATAATATCTATTTCCCCTACCCATGTTGGCAAAAATAAATGATTTGATTTGATAATAAGTATGGTTGAAGAGGTTAGTATCATAATATTCTCTGAATCGTTCAGTAACCATTGTGTGGCCCAGTTGTCATGTGGCGAACGCAACGCTCCACATGTGATTTCTGTTGGCAACACCAACAGAATGGTGTAGAATTAAGATTGTCAAAAACATGTAACTGACAGGTCCAACTAATTCCCGCCAATTACTTTGTCATCTAAGGTTGGGAGATTTCAAATGGTTTTCTTTCGGAACTGTAATTAATTATTATTTCTCCTGTATTGTGAGTCGTGCGTTGTAGTAACGTATTAGTAATTAAACTTTATGAAGAACGAGCCGGTGTTTGTGATTATGGAACAGCCACCCCGTCAATGGTGACCCCGACTGCACAAAAATTGTGAAAAACGGTTGCTGAGTACCGGCACCCTGTATAATAGTAATAGTAGTTCGTATAAACACAACAAGGGCCATCGAAGTCCCCTTGCTGAAGAACAACGAGTGTTTACAAGTACAACAAGTATTTACGTGATCGTGCTCTCATACTTCCTGCGACGGCTGCGCTCGACACACCAAGGTGTACCTACATATTCAGTTTATGCAACCTTTTACACTGCAAGTCCAATTCGCCTGCAAACTGGTATTCCTACGCTGCAAGTGCCCAGTCTAAGTTCCAGCACGAGAGAAACAACTGCCCACGGACACATTTCAAGGGTAACATAGCCCACAGATCTGGTGAGCAACCATTCATACTAACTTTCCTACAAGCTTCGTGTGACGACTACCACAACCTTATCCAACGGAATTCCTGGCATTGCATGGTGTTTAAACTTTTACCCATACCTATACTATCCATCGTAGTGATATCAAGTGCATGAGTGGTATATATCACAAACAGTGCATGAGTGTTATACTTTCTTCATAGACCAAACAACATAAATACTTAATCAGCTAATAACAAGTTTTACCCTGAGTGTGCCTGCCGTTTCACATATACAGGGTGTCCCGTAAATAATGGATCAAACGTAACGGGTAGGTAGCTTACCTCATTTCCAGCAACTAATTTGAACAGTAAAAAAAAAACCGACAAGGTAACCAAGATATTATTTTTTTCGATATTTACTATTTTCTGTACCAGCATTCAGTGTTTTTAATGCTGTTGCTGCAAATGGTATCATATTTAGGTGTGATTTTTGTCAAACATTTCTGAATAGTTTACTAGTGTTATAAGATACCATTTTTTTAAATAACATTTTATTTGCCTTAGAAAAAAAATCTTGAATTGAAAAGTTTTGTTTTTACGACCAAAAGACCAGAATTGGAAAAATTCTCCTGTAAAAAAAATGTATGACACCAAAGTGTACCATTATTTTAAAAACTTGTAAAATTACTAAGGTTTGCAAATTGGTATAAAACTTACGCCTAGTCTTTGTCGTTACAAAGATATTGCTATGAATCTGACAGAGGTGCCAAATTACGAAATAAAATAAAATTTGAAAAAGTGTGCACAATTAAACTATTTTCTTAAAAATGTTTAGGTATCTCAGCGTATGAAAAAAATTAGGAGGTTAAATTAAAAAAAAAATACAAATAAATCTTTATTTTGTTTTTACAGTAAATGTTCAAACTGACGTCCCCCTACGAGAATGCAAAGTCTGCACCTCCTAATAAAGGAAGCTCTTATCCGACGGACAAAATGGCTGTTGTTTATTTCTGATACAGCAGATTGGATGCGCTGACGTAATTCTTCTTCCGACGTTATTCGTTGTTTGTAAACTTTGTCTTTTAAACATCCCCAATAAAAAAAATCTAAGGGATTTAAATCCGGAGATCGCGGAGGCCACAAAATTGGTCCTAATCGGCCGATCCATCTGTCAGGGTAAGTTTCATTGAGTTGCGCCCTTACTGCCGTCGCATAGTGAGCGGGGCAACCATCATTTTGTAACCACATTGCTTGCCGCACGTCTTCTGGAATATTTTCTAATAACGTTGGCAACTCATTCCTTAAAAAATGCAGATAGTATTCGGCGTTTAGAGTTGCTGGTAGTTCAAAGGGCCCTATTATTTGCCCATTGATTATTCCTGCCCATAAATTTATTTTAAATTGATGTTGGCTCCTGTCCTCTCGCATCAAATGTGGGTTTACCAGCTGCCAACTGTGCAAATTATGCAAATTGAGATATCCATCTCGCCGGCATGAAGACTCGTCACTCCATAAAATTTTATTAAAAAACTGTGGGTCCGCCCGTATCATTCTAAGCATCCTTTGGCAAAATGCTACTCTTTGCGGGTAATCACGTGACGTCAGCGTTTGAACACGTTGCACGTGATATGGGTGCAACCGGTGCCTTTTTAGAACTCGATGTACCGTCGATCTTGGAATACCTGTGCGTTGCGCTATGACGCGAATTGAGACCGACGAATCTTCCTCGATTTCTCGAATAATAATTTCGTCATTGACTTGTGACGGTCGCCCTTCACTGGCACCCCCAACTCCGGTGCCAAGAATTCTTCCCTCAAGAAGCGCGTTATGCACTCTAATGAATACGCGATAGTCGGGATGTCGATCCCGGTTCGGGTATCTTTCACGATACAATCTTGCGGCCGCCCTGGCATTACCTCTTGCTTCTCCGTAGATAAAATGCATTTCGGCATACTCCCGTGGCGTGTACTCGTAACGAGGCATCGTACTACTGCACACACGTACAACCTCACACAAACGATTGTTTTCGAAGTCCGTAGGATTGCCAAGTCATTCGTCCAAAACACAAACAGTTCCAAATCGTTAGGCAAAGCAAAGTCCAAATACACAGCACAAGTTTAATTTTAAGGAACACAACAGTTAGGCACAGCGGGAGCGAAAGTAGTCTGACGTACGTATCAACTCGAAGAGAGATTCGTGTCAACTAAACAAATAAAATCATGCAACAATGAAGCCCTGTATGAGTGAAGGGTGAAGGAAAAAAAATACCTGCACAAAGACACCGATTTACCAAAAATACAAAAGCGGCGCTATCTATCCCTTTCACACTGAGTGAGGTGCAACTCCGCAGGTAGCGGTCCCAAATTCCGAACAGATGACGTCATCGGCTCGGAATTACGCTACACGCTTAACCACATGCTTAGATTACAAGCATAAGCCATTACGAGAAAGAAAAGTTAGATAGTACCATTTTAATTTCAGTTCTGTCTTCTTCATCACATTCATAGCAATATCTTTGTAACCGCAAGGACTAGACGTAAGTTTTATACCAATTTGCAAACCTTAGTAATTTTACAAGTTTTTAAAATAATGGTACACTTTGGTGTCATACATTTTTTTTACAGGAGAATTTTTCCAATTCTGGTCTTTTCATCGTAAAAACAAAACTTTTCGATTCAAGATTTTTTTTCTAAGGCAAATAAAATGTTATTTAAAAAAATGGTATCTTATAACATTAGTAAACTATTCAGAAATGTTTGACAAAAATCACACCTAAATGTGATACCATTTGCAGCAACAGCATTAAAAACACTGAATGCTGGTACAGAAAATAGTAAAAATCGAAAAAAAAAAAATATCTTGGTTACCTTATCGGTTTTTTTTTTACTGTTCAAATTAGTTGTTGGAAATGAGGTAAGCTACCTACCCGTTACGTTTGATCCATTATTTACGGGACATCCTGTATATTGAGCTGCCTTTAACGCATTTGTTTGGTTGTTTGTGATCAGATTTCAAAATGTTTACAATAATCAAAGGCTACCTACTTGTATATTCTAACAATACTTACTGCTATTAATGTTACTAACAAAATTACATTTTGTGTTGATTTACAAATAATATAACTAAAGAACCTAGCAAATTTAATGGTATAAACAGTAAATAGACTATTTTGTTGTACAACAAAACTATTTTGTTTGTTTTTGTTGTGTATCAATCAATATTAAACATAAATATAGTATATGTACCATTTTAAAATCATTTTGGTTGCTTACATACCTACTGCAGGCTTAGCACAAGCACCCTCTTGTCGACGGAAGAATAGTCAAAAATGACGTTTCGAGAAGACAGTACGACGGCAGCAAAGTAGAAAGAGTCAACTGCACTTTTTACGAAATTCAGTAATTTATTCACGTTTATCTTTTATTTTGCTTATATCTCGAAAATGGTGTGTCCTATCGCAAAAATACTGAAAATTTCGACCCCCTTTACGAAAACCTTAGACCCCTAAAACTTAACATGTAGGTAATCATTTTTCACATTTTCCATACAAAAAGTGAAAATTTCCTTTTTTCCTTTCCATTTTTATACTTTGTGGCCGTCGAGTAAAAAGTTTTGTACCGTCTTTAGCATGGCGATTAAAAATCAAATTGTCTTCACTACCTTAGACAACTGTCTTCTGAAATAGTCTACATTAAAAAGGACCTAGACAACGATTGGCAGAAACGGAAGACAAAATGACAGATTGTAGAAGGATTTTTACGGTGCGATGTCAAAAATACAGAAACGAAATGTCACTTTGTATGGGAATAGCCGTCTCTATTCTTCGAAGAGATAGATAGCGTCATGCTAAGCCCGCTGGTCATAAAGATTTATGATTCATAGTGTACTGTCAAGGTAGTTATTTAAATAATAGTAAATTTACAGTCCATATGTAACAGACTCCATTATAAGGTAAAGGACATCATCGGGATTTCATACATTTTTGGTCCAAATATGAAAGTCGGCCAATAAAAAAATATGCTGTATTCCGTTAGAACTTGTCTCCCTGAGTATTTATTATTATGACACCAAAGCTGTAGGGTCATTGTCCTTGGCTTTATTGGAGTTCAAAAATTCAACATCTTCATACATTTTCAGTGAATTTAACTAACAAAAACAAATGATTTGTCTACCATACCTTGTTGACATTTGAACATTTTTAGTAAGATGCAGTGGTTCTTGACCTATTTCTGACAAGATAACATAATTATGTCTCTTTTAAACCACTAATGAGTAACATTAGTGGCATAATCGGCTGGGATGCCGGGACTTTTTCCTAAAAAATAGCAATAACATTGGCCGCGCAGCTAATCACACTTACAACACTGTAATACACGAGTACACAAATCCCCTACTATCCTCAAATTCCAAAGTCATAATAATTGTTCCTACATCCGTTGACCTTGACGAGTCAAATCCTTACATAGAAGAAATCCTTGCTAACTACAGTGATGTCTCTGATTGAATGAATAAAGAAAGAACACTGTTTTCTTTTCAAAACCTCAAATCTAAAAGTAAATCATACTATCTTATTTTCACTAAAGTACATCACTTTGATGAACTCCCATATCCAGATTTATTCAAATCACTGAAAAATCTAAGAAATGAATTATTAGTAGGATGCGATGAAACCCCCAAGGAAATCGCTATCTCAGACTTCAAAGATCCCTTCGTCAAACTCTCATACGCTAAAACATATAACATTCTAGCAATATGTATTCCACAATACAAATATTATAATTAATATACACAAAAATACTATTACTTTTCCAGTTCCAAGCGAAATTCCTAAAATCCTAAAACAAAACCATGATTTACCTATAGCCGGACACGTAGGTCAATCACGCATGTACAATCGTATCAGAGAACGATATTATTGGAAAACATGAAAACCGACATAGAAAACTATGTGAAGAAATGTTCCCAATGCCAACTCAACAAAGCGCTCCGCCAAACCAACCGAGCTCCTATGCAAATAACTTCTACATCAACTGCACCATTTGAACGCCTTAGTCTCGACATCGTGGGTCCGCTTCCTGAAGCTGGAGAATTCAAATACATACGACGACTTCAGGACGACTTGACAAAATTCTTCTTTGCCTACCCCATTTCTAATACTTCAGCTGAAGAATGTTGTGAATGTCTTGTTCACTTTATCTCTGTATTCGGTATCCCTAAAACCATATTGACTGACCAAGGTACTAATTTCACAGATGATTTGTTTAAAAAGACCTGCGATTTTCTTAAGATAAAACAACTGTGGTCAACACCCTATCATCTCCAAACACAGGGAGCTTTAGAAAGGAGCCATTCTACCTTAAAATAATATTTAAAATCATATGTTAATAATGACCAAACAGATTGGCATAAATATGTTTACACAGGAATCCTTGCTTATAATACTAACGTCCATACAACCACTCAATTTACACCCTGTTCAGTCATAAACCTTATTTACCGGATTCAATCTATGAATTAGACCCTACTAGCACCTACCACGAATACATTAAAATGCTAAGTCACCGTTTGAAACTGTCCCATAACAAAGCCATAGAAAATGTTTAGTATTGTCATACTAATTTATATTAACATCTGTACATCCCTTTCTCACTGTCTGTCTCCCTCTCTCTCTGGTACAGCCATTCGACATACACGCGCTCTGTACAATTATATTTAAAACTGTGGAATTAAGCACCAAATACCATTGTGAAGTGTGTAATATTAAAGCAGTAATAAACAGTTTGTGTTAGTGCATATTTGTTTTTATCAAACAACCTGCTGACATCAACAATCCTCAACATAAATTTGGTCCTTCGAGTTGTTCCGGACGCCATTTTTTTCGGTGGTTTGGGCGTGTTGCGGTGAGCCGGCAGAAAGTCATCGACAAGATCGACGAAACTCGGCTATCATCGGGTCGTTCCATGCCACCTCGGGCCTCTTCGGCATACATCGCCAGCGCCGCTTACGAAGAAACAAGTGCTGTTTTACCGACAGGGCCGGAGAGAAGCAGCCAAGCAATCGGCATTTTAAATTGTCAATAAAGCAGACAATATACTGCGGATTGAACTAATCGCGCTGCTGTAACAAAGCGTCACTATTTTTTCAAAAAAAATATAAAGCGCAGGCCAGACAGAAGAAACGTAAGACGCAGACGGGGCGCGGACATTTGTCTCTACCGCGTCCCTTTCATACAAAATGTATAGAAGCGTCGCGACGCAAAACATACAAAAGAGACGGGGCGCGGGCGCAACGTTTTTACGTCTGCGCCTTTTGTTCAAAACATACAGGAGAGACAGGGCACGGACGGGGCGGGGGCGACGACGGGGCGCGGGGTGGCATGCGGGTCTCGCTCGCTCGCACAGTTACGTGTACCGTCTTGAGGTTGAATGGTTGCGTCATGTTTTGAGTTGTTATAATTTTTTTCTTAAAAATGCGTGACGACCTAGCATTTAATATTCAGTTTTGTGAATTAATTGAGAATCATTCTGTTATTTATGATTACAATAGGTCTGACTATTGTAACAGAAACGTTCAAGACCAAGCTTGGGAATCAATTGCCAGGACAATAAACGAAAACGGTAAGTAAGTAGTATTCTTTATTAAAAAAAAAAAACACATCAACTTATCCTCGTGCGTACAGCTGTTCTTTACGTAGTACATTAGAATAATAATAAAAAACTGTACTCTTTGTTTTTAATGGTAAAACAGAAATATTTTAACAGCGTCTTAGATTGCGTTATAGGACTATGGCATACAATAAAAACGTCAAATATCATCTGTCATTGTTTTTAAAATGGCGTTATTAGACGTCGTCTACTAGACGAACATGTGAGTTTGAGCCCGCGCAAAGACACTTAAGGTGAATCCGCAGTTGCAGCCGCGAAATTCAAATTTTCTTACGTTTTTTCTAATTTGCAGGTCAGTCTCACGTTGTATCTTGATCAAAATATGATTCGCGACTATAACAGGTACGTATTTACAGAATTATAATCATTAGAATCATTAATACATTATTCTAAGTTATATTTGTTACATGTGAACTTTTCCACAAGAAATTTGTTCTTATGGAACAAATCTGACTTAGAAAGATGTATCAATGATTCCAATGATTATAATTCTGTAAATACATATCTTTTATAGCCGCGAATCATATTTTGATGAAGATACAACCTGACACTGACCTGCAAATTGGAAAAAACGTAAGATGTAAATAATTGTTTTGCAATTAGGTATTTTTCATGGTAAAGAACAAGTTACTAGTATAAACTAATAGATTAATGTAATGTTGTGTGTGTGTGGGGGTGTGTGTATGCGTGAGTGTTTGAGTGTGCGAGGGTGCGCATTTCGTGCGTGCGTGTGTGTGTGTGTTTATACATTGTGTCTATTTTGATACGGAATAGGTGCCCGATTTACAAAATAGTCGGTGAGGTATTCCCTGATACCGTCTGCAGTTTCTCTGTATATTGAATCAATTCTTGTTCCAACCAACGTATTTTGGATGTATGGCTCTGTAAATTTTCCATCGCATCTTCGAATAACATTGTGCAATATACACATTGCTTGTATAATTACATCAGCTTTAGCAGGTTCACAGCACATGGGCATGCTCAGTCCTTGAAATTTAGTTCTTGCCATTCCAAAGGCACATTCTACTGATTTCCGTCCTCTGCTTAGTCTGTTATTGAATATTCTTCTATCATTTGTTAATTGATTCCGCGAGTAAGGTTTCATCATGTTTTTTTTCAGAGAGAAAGCTTCATCTGCCACAAAATAATATGGCATAGGTTGTACTTCTCCGGGCAATGGAGTGTGGTCCGGTAAATTAAGATCTTCACGCTGCATTGCTTGTCCGAGAGCACTGGCTTGAAATGCACGCCCGTCACTATTTCTTCCGTATTCCCCAACATCTATCGTTACAAATAACCCGTCAGCGTCTACCAATGCTAATAACACAATCGAAAAGTATCCTTTGTAATTTATGTACGCTGATCCCGTGTTAGATGGAGCTTTTATTCTAATATGTTTGCCATCCAGACTTCCCACACAATTCGGTAAATTCCAAAGAGTATTGAAACGCGCAGCTATCTCTAGCCATTTTTCTACATTGGGTGTAGGCATATATTCGGGTTGTAATGTCTGCCATAGAACTTGGCAGGTATTATGTACTATTTCTCGAATTGTAGATTTTCCTCGTAGAAAGTAAACTGACAATGATTTAAATGAACACCCATCTGCGAAATACCTGTAAATAAATATACGAATATAAATTAGGTATATTACAATACTGTGCGCCGTGATTTTTTGTTCGCGAAGGCTATTGAGCCAGCAAGTAACATTCTTAATTCTATACATAAGTACTCGTAATAGTGATATAGGCTCAATGATTTCAGCGAATAAAAACTCACAGTAAGTAATTCACTTCATTACATTTATTTGATGATTTGATTGTTTCAGTACAAGCTTGCAAAGACCGTTGGAAAAACATAAGAAACAGATATGCAAAATACAAAAAACTTCTATCACTTCCATCTGGCTCTGCAGCCAAGAAGGTAAAAGAATATTACCTTGCCCAGCACTTGAATTTTTTGGATAGATATTTGAAATCAAGACCTTCCAAATCTAATCTACAACCGCAATGCAGGTCAGATACTCATACGGACGAAAGTGACCTTGATGAGGAGGATTCAATGTCGCCGTTTCGGCCTCCGTCCCATTCACCCCCTCCAAAGGCTCAAAATCATCCTTCGCCGTTATCATCGGACTCGAGTAAAAAAAGTAAAATGCCTACTTTGAAAGACGTCAATCAATCTGCTTTTGATTATTTTAACAACAGAAAACGACAAAATAGCGAGAAACAAATGCAACCTCTTGATACAGATCTTGCCTTCCTTCAAAGCATGTTGTCTGATATGAAGGCCATGAATCTTGTTCAAAAACGAAGGTTTAAGATGGGAGTAGTGCAGTTGGCGGCGGAAATCTTAGATGGAAACGAGGCAACATCGACATCAGAATCAGCATATTCTACCCGCATTTCTCAAAACAACATAGCCACAGTATCTTCAATACAACAGCCGTTTCATAATGTTGCACCTCCATCGACAATAGAGCAAAATCATAATGTTGCAACTCTATCGACAATAGAGCAAAATCAAAAAGTTGCATCTCCATCAATATCTGGGCAAGATGAGAATACCCCAACGTTCTTCACTCTATCACCCTATTCAACAATTAGTTCAGTTTCGGCTGCACACGTCACCAATCCATCTGTTTTGAATGAAGAATCACCTCTGAACTACACTTATAGTTTTTCTTCACCAAAGTAATCGGATGTTTGAGCGTGCACATTTTTCAAAAGTTAAACCTTATTATGTAACACAATTTTCAGTTAATATTAAAGTAATTAATAAAGATAATGTTTTTCACTTACCTTAACGTTATAAGTAATCTTTCTTCGGCACTAATAGATGCTCTCCAATTTGTGTGCTTTCTCTGTAAAGCATTTCTCACTTTGGACATGATAATATTAAAACACTGTGGAGTCATTTTATACACTGTGACAAAACGATCTGGGTAATTGTGTAGGTCCTCCATTATTTTAAAAAATCGATTGTCTTCATTGCTTAGCCATACCGGATGTACCCAGTAACGTCTAACCCTCTGTATATTAGCGAGATCAGTGTTGCCGTTTTAGTGACTTTGTCACTAGATCTAGTGAGTTTTTGAGGTTTATGGTGACTTTTTTTCACGATTTAGTGACAAAAAAAAGTCTGGTGACTTCTAGCGACTTTTTCATGATCAACACAACAGTACATATTATTTATCTTGTAGATGCAATCTATATTTAATAAACCAGAAAATTGTGTAGTTATTAAGTACCTAACGTGCACTGGGAACACGAAATGTTCATTTGACCCATAGACTTACTTGTTGGGTCCATGCTCTATGTACTCGTACCTATAATATGATTTGACCAACCGGGTATTCCCCTATTAACGTTCCACGTTGCAGCATGATTCGTTCGTTTATAGGCATGATCGTGCATCTCGCTTTGTCACGAGAAAAATATATTGCTATCTTAACGTAAAATGTTTAAAGTATAGTCAAGTATTATATAGTTTATTTGGTCCATAGTTTTCGAATGTTATTGTTTGAAGTAACATTGATATTCTCTGAGTGAAACTGGTTTATTTTATCGTTTTGTTTTCAAGTTTGATTAAAGTTTCTGAAATGGATCTGCCTTTAAAGAAGAAGGCTTATAGTCAGAAGTTCAGAACTGAGTGGGAAAATCAAGAAGAGTTTAGAAACTGGTTAAAACCTGTTGTAAGTGATCGCACTAAAGCCTTTTGTTTATTTTGCCATAGTGAGTTTTCTGCTAGAGTAACCGATATAAGAAAACACGCAGATACCAAGAAACATAAACAGAAATGTGAAACAGTGTCAAAAAATCAGCAAATAAGTTTTGTACCAGCTCCCAAAGAAAATAGATTTGTCCAAAAGGCTGAAGGTAAACTTGCATTATTTATTGCGGAACATGGTTCTATTTCTCAAATAGACCATTTAACGGATTTGTGCAAAAATGTATTTGCAGATTCAAAATCAGCCGACCTAAGGATGCATAGAACCAAATGCACACAGATTATAAATCAGGTACTAGCACCACACTTTAGAGAAAACCTTTTAAAAGATATAGGCAACCAAAAGTACAGCATCATCATAGATGAATCTACAGACATCAGCGTGACTAAATTCATGGGAATTGTCATAAGATATTTTAGTTATGCTCAGGATGCTATTGTGTCTGCCTTTTTCTCACTGGAACCAGTAGAGCGAGCAGATGCAAGCGGCCTCGTCTCCTCGTTAGTAAAATGTTTACAATTACATAAGTTACCGATCCAAAATATGGTCGGTATAGGAACCGATAATGCTACAGTTATGACGGGACGGCACAATAGCGTATATGAAATATTGCGAACGCAGTACAATTTACCCCATTTAATTCTGATAAGATGCGTTTGCCACTCACTCCAACTAGCTGTCAGCCATGCATCACAGCAAACCATTCCGAGCCATATTGAGTTTCTAATAAGAGAAACCTACAAGTGGTTTTCTACTTCTTCGAAACGCCAACACGAATATAAAGAAATTTACAATATTATTAATTGCGGAGAAGAACCACTTAAGATTCTCAAATTATGTGATACACGTTGGCTATCCATAGAACCGGCAGTAGTCCGGATTTTATCGCAATGGGAAGAGCTTAAGTTGCATTTTACAGTGACAAAAGATAAATGCCACACTGCTGATTTACTGAGTGAAATGTACAGAAATGAAGCTAATCGTTTGCATTTGCTGTATTTGAAAAGTATACTGAATGATGTACAAATTGGAATAAAAACTTTTGAAGGAGAGAACATAGATCCAGTTCAATTAATTACTTCGTTGATGACCTTATTACGATCCATATGTAATAGAATTTTGATACCTAATAGAGTCATAACCGAGAAAGACTATTTAACATTAAAAATTGAAGATCATCTAAGCCCAGTACCTCACCTAGGATACCTATTTGAATCTCATATTACTGAAACCAAATTAACAAATGAAACAGTTGCCCCTGTTAGAAAAAGCTGTATAGATTTCACTGTTAAACTTGCAAAAGAATTACAAAACCGCTTGCCCAGCAATTATGTGGCACTTCAAAAAATGACACAGTTATCAGTAAGAAACACTTTAAGGCAACTAAAGGACACTTCAATTGTTGAACTTGCTATCGAACTTGGCTTTAATGAGGACAAAATTGAAAAAATATTACAGCAATGGAATAATATTAATTTTGTCAAATGGAACGTAATTCCAAATGACGATACAATAAAATTCTGGGCGCAAGTGAACAAATACAAAAATGCTGCAGGTATTAACGCATACCAAGATTTAGCAGATTTAGCCATTGCAGTTTTGTCGCTGCCACACTCGAACGCAGAAGTAGAGCGGACGTTCAGTATAATGAACATTGTTAAATCGAAACTACGAAATAGATTAGCAACAACAACTCTGAATTCAATACTGTTGATACGGAATCAGCTAAAATGTTTAAAAGAAACCTGCAAAAGTTATGTTTTACCCAATGAAGTCTTGTCCCAAATGACGAAAACCGTTAAAAACATAAATAAGAGTAATGTGCCATCTACTTCCATATTACAACCGCAAGGTTCGACTTCCACGGCAACTACAGAGCAACCGTCCACTTCCACCATGCTGGACGAAGATGATACAGTGATAATAGATGAAGATTTAATGCAACTAATTAATTTTTAAAGTGTTTTTGGTTAATTCAAATTATTGTTCGTTGACTTTTCATATGTTTTAAAAAAATACTTTTAATCAGTAAATTTAGTGACTTCTAGTGACCTTTTGAATTAAATTTTTCACCCAATCTAGTGACATTTTAGTAGAAGTTTGGTGACTTTATTTTTCCCTAAGCGGCAACACTGAGCGAGATGCACCAATGCTAGTACCTACATCTTCATCATCAGAAGAAGACATGTCGTCGTGTCAAAATCAGACTGTTGAATGCCGAAAATAGTACTGACTGCGCGACTGCGTCGCGTCCGCGCCCCGTCTCTTCTATATAATTTCAAAAGTCGCGTCCGTGGCTCGTCTCCGCCCTGTCCGCGACGCGTCCTCGTCTTGCGTCTCTTCTGTCTGGCCTGCGCCTAAGATTTCGGCCGACGCCTACGTCGTGAACAGTGAATCGAAAAAACGTGTTTTGTTTGCAGTTTGCTAATAAGTCAAGCTCGTTCCATAATTTACATAGTACAACAGTACAGGAAACACCTATAGCTCACAAGCATCCTAAAATACAAATCGTGTGATTCTATCCAACACAAAAGATGGAAGAAATAGAAAACTTGCGCACGTCCCGTGCCGCCATTAAAGGTAAAATAACAAGAATATCCAACTATGTGCAGAACTACGACCCTGCAAAGTTTACTAAACGCGACTTACAGGTCAGATCAGAAGAATTAACCAAATTGATGGATCGATACGATGAAATCCAAATCAATATTGAGATGTTGGACTCACCCGATCGGCAACAAATCAACGAACAGGATCGGGAGACAACCGAAACGAAATATTATTCTATTAAAGCACAAATTGCGTCACTAACAGGAGGTTCGCAGCAAGAAATGGAGCAATCTCATTTAAATGCTACCACATTACATGATTGTACGGCAAGAAAACCTCGAGTCAAGCTGCCATTACTGGAACTTCCAAAATTCGACGGTGATATCCGTGAGTGGCCAGCATTCAAGAACATATTCTACGCCTCTGTTGACAGTGTAGACCTTCCAACAGTGAACAAACTTCAATATCTGAAGTCCGCCCTTTCAGGAGAAGCGGCTGGGCTTATTACCTCTCTTCTCATAACTGAGGAAAACTACAGTAAGGCACTAGATATACTCGCAAAAAGGTATGAGAACCAAACTATGATTGTTAATTTTCACTTAAAAGCTATTACTAATTACAATGTTGTTAATAAACTTAACCTAAAAGAATTTCTAGTAACTTTACAACAAAGTCTAGATTCCCTTAAGGCTATTAAGCTGCCTGTAGATAGTTGGGATGTCCTATTAGTATTCCTAATTTCGCATAAACTGGACAACTCGCTGAGAGCAGCATGGGAATTAAATAAAAAAGAAAGTAATCTTGCTACATTGTCTGAGCTACTGGATTTCTTAAACTTAAGGAGATCAGCATTTGAATTACTCAATGACAAGTCTTGTGATAGACCTACTGTTAAATCTACACATTTGTCATCAACCTCAATGAGACCTCAATTAAATTGTGCAATATGTCAACAAAAGCATGACTTACATAAGTGTCCTAATTATATAGAAATGAGTGTACCTAATCGTATTAACTTTATAAAGTCTAAAACTTTGTGTTTTAACTGTTTACAGCCTTATCATGCAAAACATAAGTGTTCAAAACTGAAGTGTTTGTCATGCCATCGCAAACATCATACAAGTATACATAGGGATCAACCTAAACAAGTAAGTCCTGCCACAGCAGATGTTAAACTACCTGTTTCTATTGCTTCACTGAACTCTTGCTTGCAACAGCACAATACTGAAAATCCAAATGTCCAATGTGAAACAAACTCTCAATCTAACCCATCAACAGTTCTTGTCTCAAACACTAAACATCATACTACCTTGCTATCAACAGCTATCATAAAAATACAGGATGCTACAGGAAACTGGGTAAACGCACGAGCATTATTAGACTCGGGCAGTGAAGTCAGTGTAATAACACAGAGACTTGCAGGTGTGCTAAAGCTTCCATATAGATAGCATGCATGCACAATTAAAGGTGTGGGCAACAAAGACAGCCTTGCACATTTAAGCATAAATGCAAATATTTCTTCTCGACACAATGATTATAACTCTAATCTAACATTTATAGTAATGAACAACATTACAGTGCCATTACCGCACACTTACATACCTACACGTAACTGGGACATACCTCCCACACTTATATGCAAACTAGCAGACCCCACATTCTTTATACCTAGCACTATAGACATACTCATAGGTGCCGAGCTTTTCTATTCTCTCTTACTAACAGACCGCATAAAGTTAGGTCACAACCTACCGGTCATGATTGATACAGTATTCGGTTGGATTGTATCAGGCGCACTCACAAGTGACATGTCTGTACAGGCATGTAGTCCTGACCAGCACGTTAGCATGTATGTATCTTTATTATCAACAGATCAGCTTCTACAGCGCTTCTGGGAACAAGAGGAAATCACACCTCAAACGTTAATATCTCCACAAGATAAATATTGTGAAACATTATACGAGTCTACTACAATACAAGATCACTCGGGTAAATATACAGTTAATCTACCCCTACAAACAGACAAACTACATGATTTAGGTAACTCATTTAATACTGCTTACCGATGCTTATTACAGTTAGAGTCTAGATTTAAAAAAGATCCTTCATTATTCACTCAATATAAGGAATTTATCGATGAATATATTGCATTAGGTCATGCATATTATGTAAAGGAATTCTCCCCTGCACAAAACAATACATATTACTTACCTCACTTACCTGTCATCAAATCTGAGAGTAGATCAACAAAGTTAAGAGTTGTTTTTAATGCTAGTTCCAAAACATCAACAGGCACATCCTTAAATGATATTCTACATGAAGGTCCTAACATTTACAATGATCTACTTAATATAATGTTGAAATTCAGACTATTCAAGTATGCCTTTTCTTGTGATATAGTTAAAATGTTCAGAGGTATATTTGTGAATCCAGAGCAAAGATCATATCAGAGGATTTTATGGAGAGAATCTAAATCTGATCCTCTCAAATGCATAGAATTAGCAACAGTTACATATGGCACTAAGTGTGCACCTTATCTTGCATGTCGCACTATGTTAGATTTAGCTTACAAAAATAAAAAGACTTATAGTCTAGCTGCAGAATGCATAGAAACTTGCAGTTATATGGATGACTATTTATCAGGGCAACAGTCCCTTGAACAGTGTACTCAACTCTGTTTACAACTAATGGATTTGCTTAATAAAGCCGGGTTCAAGTTACACAAATGGACTTCAAATAACCCACATATTTTAGCAAAGCTTGCAAGTCCTACTATGGAAACATCAAGTGAACATAATTCACAAAATAATTCTCGTTCTCAAAACAATTCGTACGATTTTAACAAGCCAGACTCTGTTAAGACTTTAGGTTTAATGTGGCTACCTACACAGGATATACTCCATACTCACATACCTGAAATTACAAGCATTTCTCACACTAAAAGATCTATATTATCACAGATAGCACAGATGTTTGATCCAATAGGTATTCTAGCACCTACAATAATTATTCCTAAAATTCTAATGCAAGACATATGGAAAGAAAACATTGACTGGGATAGTCCCATACCTAATATTTTACAAGATCATTGGCAAAAGTTTATTGATCAATTAAATTACTTAAAGTCTAATAGGATCCCAAGATGGTATTTTACTGATATACCTATTAATGTATTCCTAATTGGGTTTTGTGACGCATCAAAGAAAGCTTATGGTGCTTGCCTATATTTGAAAGCAAATTATACTAACAAAAAATCTACTTGCATTTTGGTCATGGCCAAGTCTAGAGTTGCTCCTATTAAAAGACAACAGTCAATTCCCAGACTTGAGTTATGTGGAACACTATTGTTATCAAAAATATATGATAAGTTTATTAACACTACAAAAAATAGTATAGAAATTGATCATACATTTCTATTTACAGACTCATCCATTGTTCTAAGCTGGATAAAATCCCCTTACAAACATAAACATGACACATATGTCTCTCATCGTATAATGCAGGTTATGGAATTAACTGCCTCGGATGATTGGTATTATATAAACACCAAACAAAATCCAGCAGATTTAATAACTAGAGGGGTTATGCCCAGACAATTGTCCACTTGTGATTTATGGTGGCAAGGCCCAACCTGGATTAAACAGGATAAATCAACATGGCCTATACCAGTGCCCCAAGTAGTTACTTCTCAAGTAATTATTCCTGTCCACAATACATGTACACAACTATGTCATACATCCACACATACATTGAATAAAATTCCTATTCATTATGAATATTTTTATGACTTGTTTCTTAAAGTGTCTAACTTCACAAAGTTAACAAGAATCATTGCATTTATGTTTAGATTCTTAAATAAAATAAATAACAAGGGTCAGAGCTATTCTCCTTACTTAACTGTACAAGAACTCAACAGAGCTACTAATTTTATTGTTCACATAACACAACTTAAGTCTTTTTCAAGAGAATATTTAGAATTATCATCACTCAAGCAATCAGATAATACAGACTTACCTAAACGGAAACTATACACATTCCAATCCAGTCCCATAAGGAAACTAAATCCTTTCCTAGACCAAGACCAGCTCATCAGAGTTGGAGGTCGTATCCAGCATTCAGACATATCTTATAATCAAGCTCACCCTATTATACTACCTGCTAAAGATTACATAACATCATTAGTTGTTCAACATTATCACCAGAGGTTGCTACACTCTGGAATACAAAACACTTTATATAATATAAGATTAAAATACTGGATTATACATGGTAGGAATGAAGTCAAAAAGATAGTTCATTCCTGTACTATATGTATCAGATTTAGGGCAAAAACCTGTGGTCAGCAAATGGCTAGTCTCCCTTCTCCACGAGTAACCCTAACAAGAGCGTTCCTTCATGTAGGCATTGATTTCAGTGGTGCAATAGCTATCAGGAGTTCAATGACTCGAAGCTGTAAGTACACAAAGGGATACATATGTCTATTTGTATGTCTGGCGACTCGAGCTATACACTTAGAGCTTGTAACTGATTTGAGTTCCCAGGCATTTATTTGTGCTTTGAAAAGGTTTGTATCTCGAAGAGGTACGCCAACATGTGTGTATACTGATAATGCTACTAATTTTAGAGGTTCTAAAACTGAATTACATGAGCTTTATAAAATGTTCAAGTCAGATAAGTCTTACAGCCAAATAATTGATTTTTGCATCTCTAATTCTATTGATTACAAATTTACAATACCTCTTGCCAGTCATATGGGTGGTATTTATGAAGCTGGTATAAAATCAGTAAAGTCATTACTTAAAAGACATTTATTTTCAACTAAATTGACTTACGAATTGTTATATACTACTTTAGTCCAAATAGAGGGCATATTAAATTCAAGACCATTATGTACAATAGCTGATGTTCCAGATGATGTTATCTGCTTAACACCAGCCCATTTTATCATAGGAACTTCTATAACAGACATACCAGAACCTAGTGTGTTAGATTTAAATGAATCTAGATTAAGTGTATACCAAAAAATAATGTTAATAAAACAAAGATTTTGGAAACAATTTTATTTTACTTATATTTCTGAGTTACAAAGTAGAAATAAGTGGTTAGATATTGAGAAAAACTTAAAAATAGGAGACATTGTAATAATTAAAGATGAATGTACACCTCCTACCTTGTGGCCTTTACGTAAGGTTATATCTACTAATGTAAACAAAAATGTCAATTTAATAAGATCTGTAACCATTCATACATCCAAGGGTGATTATACTAGGCCCATACATAAATTGATTTTGTTACTACAATGTAATAATAATAACTAGTTTGAGACATTCACTACATTGAGATTTGTATGTTTAAACTTAAAGTGTAACCATAGAATAATAGTGAAACAGAATAGTTAGCTGCTAACATAGGTAATTATTACTGTAACTTAAAGCATATCTTAACATAATTAATAACTTAGCCTTACATTGTAAAATAATAAAGGTACCTACTTACCAAACTAACTAATTATAAAAATAAAACTTGCGTTGTCAGCATTAAACTTTCAAGTAGTGCAGTTTTGTTATATGAAGGCGTGAGAATGTTTAGTATTGTCATACTAATTTATATTAACATCTGTACATCCCTTTCTCACTGTCTGTCTCCCTCTCTCTCTGGTACAGCCATTCGACATACACGCGCTCTGTACAATTATATTTAAAACTGTGGAATTAAGCACCAAATACCATTGTGAAGTGTGTAATATTAAAGCAGTAATAAACAGTTTGTGTTAGTGCATATTTGTTTTTATCAAACAACCTGCTGACATCAACAATCCTCAACAGAAAACATAACTAAATCCAAAGAAATATCAAAAAAATATTATGACAAACAGTCGCGACCTGTCACCTATAAGGTTGGTGATATAGTTTACTTAAAAAGTCATTTAAAAATGTGGAAAGCATTATCACCTGTGTGGAAAGGTCCCTACAAGGTAGTCAAAGTCCATGGGAACCACACACTCTCTCTCTTAATTAATAGAAAATACGTCAAACATCACTACGACGAAGTAAAATTAGCCACAGATAGTTCCCCTAGGTTATAAGCTATCCTATCCTTTTTTATTTAGTGTCAAATTAGTTAAGCCCTAGACTTAGTAGCATAAATAAGATAAATATATATTTAATCTTTTACAGCCTGGCAGCATTATGCTATAGTGTGCCAAACACCCAAGACACCACCACCATCGAACAGATTTCCAAAGGCCCTGGCATCTATTTCAACCCGTCCGGATCTATAAAACTAGTAAATGATTACCTACACGTCCTAGTGCCCATATAAATAAACTACATTAAGTTGCACATCGACAATATAAAAAGTGTACCATTCTCGTCCCTACATCAATGCACTAAAATCAATACGATCATTAATATAAATTGCCTGAACACATTTCAACCACTGATCTCTATGAATGACGACCTATCTAAAGACTACTATTCAATTTCACACTTAATACCCACTAAAACCAAACGATCTGCCTGGATACCCGGTATCGGTACTATTCTCAAACATGTTATCGGTACAATGGACGAAGATGACGCGATTAATTACAATGACGCCATCCGATCCTTGAAAGAAAATAACAACAAACTTTTAGGAATAGTCAGAGAAAATACGCTAATCTCCAAATCAGCGATTCAGAACTTTAATGAGTCATTCGTAGAAATCAATAAAAACGAGAAAGCTCTCAACACGGCAATAGAAAACTTATCTTTCCACGTTGATAATATTACAGCCGTTACGAATGCTTTAACACTTAAAGCCACTCTACAAAACACGTTAAATGTGCTCCAGTCAAGTATTTTAAGCCTCTCCTATAAATTAGAAGATATTGTTAACTCCATACTGTTTGCAAATTCAAACACTCTACACCCTCAGTTTTATCACCAAAAGATCTGTATTACGACCTGGTCGATAATATTAAGAACTTACCTAAATACACAGAATTCCCAATAAATTTGGAGCTAGCCAACATAAACATCTTAATAAATCTGTCAGAAATTTTAAGTTATATTTTAGATGATAAGCTTGTGTTTACTTTAAAGATTCCTTTAGTTTTGATAAGCCGATACAATCTGTATAAGAATGTCCCGGTGCCTGTACCTCATAAAGTCAATGTGTCTAAGTCGTATGCACTCGTATTACCGACAGCGTCATACACAGCCTTACGCCAAGATAGATCTAAGTATATAACGCTAGATAACTTAACTGATTGTAAAACCGTCACTAGCTATACATACATTTGTAAACAGATTAACGAACTCAGTACTCAAGATAACCCTATTTGTACGACAAAATTTTTGTATGGTTTTGTTGGTCTGGCAGTCATTAGAAAATAATAGATGGTTGTTTACCCATTCAGAACCAACGAAACTAAGCGTTGAATGTGAAAACAAGATATCCGAATATACTATACTAGGCACAGGCATATTAACACTAAAGCCTAATTGTAATGGATATTGTAAAAACGTAAAACTGATAAGTAAGAAATATCCTAGATCAATTCTTAATTATATTCACTCTGATTTTGACCTAATACACGATTCATGTTGTAATATTTCTAACTTTAACATACTTTGTTGAGAACAGCGCCATCTAACTACATCGTCAGGAGGCGCGATGAAGAACAACTAATGAATATACACAACTGTCATGCGCCTACGTCACTCGTCGCGCTGAATAGCTCATCGGACCCCCGCGAAGAGGCGCTGACTCAAGCCTATATAACCACAGGACGACGCCGGCTCCTCCCCCCACCCTGTCCGACCCCGATGACCCCATAACCCTCCTTCAGGAGAGCAGTAGGGCCACCAGTACAGTACACAAACACAGACCGCCATCGTTCCGACCTCGCCGCCGAGGTCCTACGCGACGCCCCCGACGTAATTGTCCCCCCCCCCCCCGACCCTTGCTCGACGACGCGCCAGCCCGCGCCGTAGCTGAGCCTGTAGTTTTAAATTCCCCAGTTAATAATAATATAATTTAGATCCAGCCTGTCCCATCTTGCTGCCCTCCCCTCAGTGACGCCCTAAGCCGAGGTTCGTACCCCACAGGGGGTGCCCTTAGCGTGCGGTCACCTAAATTTAAGTATTTTTCGCCCCTGGCTGGAGGCTTTAAGTTAGTAGCTTAAGGCACCCACAGGTTTGCCCGGTTAAGTAGCCAGGACCTTAGTGGTCACAACTACGAGCTGCCAATTAGGAAAAAAAAAAAAAAAAAAAAAAAGAGTCTCCGCCCTTTTTTCCTCGCCTCCACTGCCTAGACCCCACTTGTCATAAACTTTGATCATTGTTTCTAAAACCATTGTATTTAATAGTAAAATAAATTTGTGTAATATCAAGAGAAATAAATCATTCATTTTGGTTGCCCACATAACCTAAACACCGATAACCTAGATAGAATTAACAATAGGATTGATAACATCCTAGAAATAGCTAAGAACTTTAACATTAATGAAACAACTAATGTACCTCCCCACACTTACACTCACTCACACTCTATTGTTTTATATATTTTTACAAGTCTTTTTGTCATGTTTATATTATACTTTTGTTGTAATAGGAAATGTATGGCTCTTTACAATAAATTCAAACCCATTCAAACAATAGATGAATCTGAAAATAATAACTTAAACAGCGATAACCTGACCGGTGAAAACACAATCCAATTAACACCTATGCCGCGTCTGAGAACCAATTAGAATCCACCTCTTTGTAAACTTCGCTTTTTAAAAGGCGTAAGTTTCCACTTAAGCAGGGGGTTGTTATAACCCTGACTTGCTAGCAAATTAAAAATAAACAATTAAGAGAAGTACATCCTGCACTTCTCAGCATTCCAATCTCGAATATCGCTGATAAGGACCAACCGCCGTCGCGCTACTCCGAGGTCATGATCGGCAGTTCTACTCCGTCATCCGAAAGAGCCACACACTTTCTAATTCCTAATTTCTATTTCTTTTAATACATATTCAGGTAAAATAGTTTGCCTTTTTTTAAAACCCTTCCGTCAAAGCACGGTCTAACAGTTCGTTTTTGTGGATACCTACTCATTTTTTAAGATCTAAGATTTACAATTTAATTATTTACTGTAGTCTGTTTATCAAAAATAAAATAAATTGTGTACGTAATGTAAAACTAACATGTTATTAATCAGCTGATAACTACGTACCTACCTACTCTTACAGGTTTCTATTATTACCTACATAGGTATCTAAAATACGCGCGGCGCCCGCGCCATGCGGTCGTATTTCGCACCTACACGTTTTTATTACTAAGATAAATTTACAATTTTAGGATTATTTACTGTCCGATTAACAGGAATGAAATTAAAAGAAAGAAAGCAAAATTAACATTTTATTAAATCAGCTGATACTTACGTCACAGATTATTTAAGTTGTAACAGCTATACATTATTCCTTACAAATTCATGTCAGCGACCGCTGCGTGTTAAACTGTGCCTAAAACGCCCGACCATAGAGTTATTATTGTTTCACAGCCGCGTGGCCTTACAGCTGTGATGCCCACTATAGGTACCATTCTAATTAAGCTTTGAAAATATGATCTAGGTAATTATCAAGAGTTTATGTCATGTAGGTAGGTGATTTTCAAACTCGAACTAGGCTATTGCTAGCCGCACGCGCTGCTGTTAGGTGGGCGGAGCCTGCCGGTGGTCGACACGCGGCACGCACGCACACAGCGACATAGTTGTGCGACACTGCCTACCGCATACGCAACGGGGCGATTCTGTTCTTTGAAAGTGGTGTATTCTGAAATACTGTCAAACTTAAATGACAAAAAAAACAAGTATGTATTAATTATTGAGCAGGTATCGTAATTTTATTTTATTATTGATGTCTTTCATAACAGCGTCCTAAAATTTGACGAGGATGCAAAACGCCACATTGTATAATTACTCTGTCTGTACACTCGAAGAACTGCACTGAGTCTTTCTTAAAGACCACGTTATAGGCGTCAGTTGATAAAATATAGGGTTTAGTCAAGTCAGGGTATTGTAATACAGGGGTATTAGTCAGTACTTCTTTGCATTTTTCGAAGGCATCTATGTAGTTTTGGTCTATGATAATTTTGTTTCGTTTCTTTAGACAAGATGTTAGGGGCTGGGTGATTCTAGGAAAATCTTTAATGAATTTTCTATAGTATCCGACCAGCCCAAGAAAACTCTTTATTTCTGTTGTCGTTCTAGGAAGAGGATAATCTATAATAGCTTTAATTTTATCATAGTTTGGTTTTAGTCCGTCTCTTCTTATCGTATGGCCTAGGTATAAAAGTAGTATTTATCCAGTTGTATTTTTAAGTTAGTCTGTCGTAGTCTGTCAAAAACGGCTCTAAGTTTCTGTAGGTGGTCCTGAAGGCTAGAAGAATAGACAATAACGTCATCTAAATAAATGAGGCAATGTATACCTTGGAGACCTCTCATAATGTTGTCCATGGCTCGTTGAAAAGTTGCCGGCGCTGTTTTAAGTCCGAACGGCATTCTCAAGAACTCATAATGTCCGTTCTGGGTGCTAAATGCAGTTTTTGGTATATCATCGTTATTTAACTCAATTTGGTGGTAGCCACTAGCTAAATCAATTTGTCAAAAAGGTCAGTAATGTTAGGAAACGGGGTATTTGTCGTCAACTGTAATTTCGTCAAGTCTTCTATAGTCGATTACCATTCTGTATTTGATTTCACCAGAAGCATCTAGCTTTTTGGGAACGAGATGGACTGGTGAGCTCCAGGGGGAAAAGGATTCATGGATCACGTTATCTTTCAAAAGTTTTTCAACTTGTTTATTAATTTCTGCTGCTTGAGCAGGGGCTTGTCTATATGGTTTAGTATAAATCGGTTCTTCATTCTTTGTCCTAATACAGTGTTTTACCTGATTAGTGAAGCTTAAAGGTATTTGTTCACAATAGAATATGTCTTTATATTCTTCACATAATTGTCGTATAGATGCTCGTTCTTCGTCATTCGTGTGGTCTAGTCGCAATTTAGTTAGATTGTCGCGTAATAATACGTCAGTCTCTATATTTTGGTCATCTATGGAATTTATATGACATCCATTTTCCTCGTATTTAGATACTATAAACGGCTTGATGACACATAATTCTATCTGTTTATCAAGAGTGTTTTGTATGATGGTGGTTGCAAAACCGTTTACACATTTCACAAGAGCAGTAGGCATTCGTACTCCTTCACCGAATTCCGTATAATCTAATATTCCTACACCATTTAATAAATTGGTTGGAAATTTTGCTCTAATTTCTGATCTCGGTGGAAGTAATACAACATGTATAATATTAATATCCGTATCTATGCATATAGGTATTTCAGCTGTCTTTGTTAGTAGAACATGTTTCTTTAAATCTATAACAGCTTCTAACTGATTTAAAAGATCATTTCCTATCAACCCGTCGTATAACGAATCTACGTTGTATACATAGAACTTATGATGATCTTTACTTTGAAATACAGGAAACAGGGGAATTTGCAATACCTGATTATGTTTACTTGAAGCGTGCGTACTTACTACTTCAAATGGTTCGTATGATGTGTAGTTAGGAAAATAAGTAGTCGCTATTCTAGGATGTATAAATGAACGGGTACTACCAGTGTCGATCATGAATTTTCCGTCTATTTCCGGTATGTAAATATGTGGCAATTTTAGTTTTAACGTATTATAATTTAATATTATTTTTTCAGGTCCAGCCGGTCTATGGAGGCTCGTATGTTATTTTTTTTACTTGTTCTGGTTCAGTAGTATTATCCTTATTTTTATTTAGTTCATTTTTCCCTAAGTCTTGTGTAGGGGTTTCGGGTACAGAGTCTATTGGAAAATCATTTTCTTCACTAGGGAAATATTCTGATAAATCATAACAATATTCGTATTCCGCAGGGTAAGTAACAGTCATTATAAGAAGGGTAGAGTTCTAATTCATTTATAGGGAATCCCTGCTGAGCTGCTCTTTGCGGAGCAGTTCTCATAGTAGCATCGGTGATATCTGGTTGAGGTTTGTTTTGTTGTGGAATCGGAGCACGATTATTACTTCCAAACTGACGCGGAAGCATTGGCATCAATTGTTGATAACCAAGGGGTCTATAACCAAAATTAGGTCGGTAACCAAATTGCGGCGGCACCAAATTGCGGCGGCACCAAATTTTGTTTACTCGTACCAAGTTGGCCTTGATTGTGCCCTGGCATGATACTTGGCCTATTAGGTGGAATCCCGAAATTAAATTTAGGTGTTGCACCAACATTATTTTTAAATGATGGATTTTGTTGCATCATAGGCATCGGCCTGAAACCTGGTGGCTGCGGGAATAAACCAAATTTAAATGTTGGTTGTGGTGTAACTGTGCTGCTAGCCTGCGGCTTAGTATTATGGTTTGGATTTAACATTTTGGCGCGCATCTGATACTGATCATAAAAATTAACTTCTTCCAAAACTACAGATAAGGCCTCTTCCAATGTGCGTGGATTTTTCAGGCGCACAATGCGTACCATGTTTTCTGGTAAATTATATAAAAATACCTGTAGGGCTGAGTTATTATAAATAGTAGTCCTACTTACTCGCAAATTTTGATCACTGATTTGGCTAACCTTTGACAACAACACTGATTTTACTGTTTGAATTCGTACACAAAAATCACTGTGACTCTCATTATTTTTAACCCCCGACGCAAAATGGAGGGGTGTTATAAGTTTGACCGCTATGTGTGTGTGTCTGTCTGTCCTACTGTGTGTCTGTCTGTGGCACCGTAGGTCTTAAACGGATGAACCAATTTGAATGCGTTTTTTTTTCTATTTGAAAGCTGATTTTCTAGCGATGGTTCTTAGACATGTTTTATCAAAATCGGTCCAGCCGTTTCAAGGTAATCAGCTCTTTTGTTAGCTGCGGTAAGGATCTTAGACGCATAATGGGTATTTACTTTACTTTCAAACATATGTGTGACCTAAAATTTGAAACACCCATGTACGCTATATAAATATGCAAGATTATGGAATTCTTGGTTCGATACTAGAGCCAGGATATCCAGCACACCAGTACACTCTTGAGAAAATAATAGCAGATATATCGTGTTTGGACTTGTTTTGATCAGTATTTAATTCTACATACAATGCAATGGTGGCACCATGATGAGCTGATGTTGCAGCCAGGATATCCAGCACACTAGTACACTCTCGAAAAAATAATAGCAGATATGTCGTGTTTCGATTTGTTTTGATCAGTATTTAATTCTACATACAATGCAATGGTGGCAACACTATAAGCTGATACTGCAAAGCTATTTGATGTAGTGTCTAAATATACCCTGAAAAACGCTCACAACTGTTAACTCATATACAAAACTAAACTAAGTTCAATTTCTCGCGGCGGGGTACCGCTAAACTTAAAGCAATAAAAATAGCCAAAATAGGAGATTGCATACTCATTACTCATAGCGCTCCCAGACTTAACAACTTAACTCCCAACTAAGTTTTCTACAAAAAAATTATCCTATCGAAGCAAGTTGGTTGGAAATGCTAGTAAATCAATAGATAGTCAATCAAATGAAGGGTCTGACTTACATAAGCGGCGGTACCCCGCCGCGACATTATAGCGCCATTTCAACGAGCAAACCTTATCGTGCCATCCATCAATTTCTATACCTAATTAAATTGTATGATGTTACTCAATCGAATTTAATGGCTCAACGATAGGCATTATTGTTGAGTTTTTAAATGTCCGCTTTTCTTTTTTGCGTTGGGGGCTTTTTAAAATTTTAATTTAATTTTTTAATCTTTAAAGTTTCTAATTCGATAGCCAAACACTCTTCACTTCGCGGATCGCCAAAATGTAACTCTAGCAATTCCTTGAATTCCGCCCACGATCGAATGTCTCCGCGCTCGCTGATAAGCGCGGTTGCGTCACCCGTTAAGCGGCTAGTCACAACATGCATTAAGTATTCCTGTTGTAATTCTGATGACTTAAACTTATCGATAATTTAGTCACATTTGCGCAAGAATAAATTCAAATTACGTTTATTACCATCAAAACTGGGTAGAATTTTGTACAATTCATTTGGGATAAGTTTTATTTCTGACATTTTGGTACTTATTTAAATTATTTCTTAAGTAATAATTAACTCTATGAACTCTACCAATATTACTTATTACAATAATTACTATAGCTATTAAGTGTTTCTGAACTCAATATGTATACCTAAACTTATTTAGTGTTTAAAAACAGTTGTACGAGTATGTTAACTAAAGTATTCTTGCATTACACTTATAATACTTAATTATTTAAGAAAACCATAAAACAGTCAAAATGGAAAACTTTCAATTCCAAGTTTACCGAAAGGATATGGTCACGGATATCAAGGAGGTGAAAAGTCGTACTCACCAGCCTGCCACGCCCATCATCAGCTCTCAGCACTCCTCGTCACCGACGATATTTATTTGGTTCGTTGGATCACCTTGCCGTACACCACGCGTACCGTTGTGAAAATCGGGAAAAGTCTAATCGCGAAAAATCATTTAATGCGTGACAGCTTCCTCAGTGATCCTACCGGCTGCGCCAGTCAGGATAGGGAGCGCCTTAAAGGACTTTAAAAAAAAAATGTTTAACTCTATATTGAGAGTATTAGAGACGTCTTACGCGACGTCCTGCGTGAGCGATCTAGACGCGAACGCGAAGCGGCGCGGCGCGGCGCGAAAACAACAAACATTCGAAACCTATTGAAGTGGCCTACGTGACCAAACGCACGTGGGGTGCGGTGCGGAGCGGAGCGAAATGAAGCGAACGCGATCAGTTGACTTGATATTTTCGCGCGAAGTGGACGCGTCGGCCATATTTTTTTCAAGCAAAAATTGTAAATGTCGGAAGTAGAACTTCTTATTAATGCTATCCAAGAACGTCCTACATTATGGGACAAAAGGAATAAAAGTTATCATAACCGGTTATTATCGCACCGCGAATGGGAGGCTGTGGCTAAAATAATTGGGACTACAAGTAAGTACAACATATTTCTTTATTATTATTACATTCTTGGCAAAGGATGTTGCTCAAAATACAATTTAAAGTTTTCTCTTGCCTGTGCGGCTGCTCGTGATGTAGCATTGTATCTTCTTTGAGAATTATGTCTTTGTGTTAGTGACATATTTTGATATGTTTTTCGGAAAGACATTAACTCATTCTCATTTATTGATTCAAGATCCCTTATAATATTGTGTAGTAAACATATGGCTTTGACGATATGAACTGCATTTGTAACATTCGTTTCGATAGATTTATGTAGAATTCTGAATTTAGAAGTTATTGAACCAAAAGAACATTCCACCACCATTCGATTCAGCAACCGTTCTCCTAAGACCGATTCGCCATTGGACTGTTCGTCGACAGGATGATTCATTTATTTCCGTTTCCCCAGCAGGGTTTTTCACCTATGGACATTTCGCCGACAGAACCTTTCATATGCGTCACTTTCGACGACAGCCCTTTCCAGCTACTAAATGTTTCACCGACACGACGATACACCTATAACTCTTTTAACTACAGACCTTTCCATCTACGACGAAGAATTCGCCGTCAATCTTAAGATAAACAATATTACAAAAAATGCACATATCTATCTACAGCTTACTGTGTCTTTACTATCGGCCGAACCCACTAACCAGCTATCTATCACATACTGGAAATAGAAAAACAAATGAAACAACAGAAAACCTATATAATTTTCATATTGTTTCATTTGTTTTGCTATCTCCAGTATGCCAAAGCTGGTGATAGGTAGGTTATTGGGTTCGGCCGTAAAAGATTAGGGCCGGCTATTTACCCTAGAGAATGTCACGCCAAAGTTGAGCCAAGAAAAAGGATGCAGCAGCCGTGTTATATTACATGAACCATTTGGAGTCAGTTTTGACCCCTTCATATAAATAAACAAAACAAAACATAACAATAAAACAAACTACAAAAAAGCATATTTTTTAATTTACTGAATCAAAATCTGATCATGTTATTGTTCTTCTTGTTATTGTTCTCCTTTTCTTATTTGATTAAATGACAAATATGTGCCCAGCCACTTAAATAGGTTTTCATGTCCATCCCATTTTTATCAGATAAATGCCGCTCGATTCTTTCTTTATACCCTGTTTCACTGCGCTTACGCTTAAGTATTGGCTCCGAGGATTTGATTTTCTCAATAATGCCTTCCGTGTGATGTTGTTCCTTTATGAATTCATTAATAGTTAAAAATATATTCCATTTTCGGCGACTCAATAATGAGTTCCAGCGGTTGTGCCATGATTCAAGGGCATTTTGCGTTAACGGCACATGTTTTATAAGACTGTCATTTACTGACCACATGCGAGGTGGGAAACGAGGTTGACGTTGTTTCACTGTCATTTTACAGCTAACAGATTTTGTGATTATTGTTGATCCATTAACATAATATTCATCGAACCACTTAATTACGTTGTTTGCTTCGTCGGGAATTATGTCGGTTTTTATTATATTGAATGCATCACTGATTTCTGTTGGCTCTAAAAACGCCAGTGCACCGATGTGTCGCATGTTATGAGCAAACACTGGATCATTGTTATAGCGGGATGCGAGACCAGCTGATTGAATGTGCCGATATATACTTTGTTGTAAATGAAAAAAACATAGTTTATTTAAACAGCGCGGGAAAACATTTTTGATGGCATTCATTGCCGCAAGTTCAAAATCAGTTAAGATGATTTCAGGGTTCAGTTGCACTTTCAACTTATTTGAAGCTTGACATTTTAAAATTTCTAGGAAAATCGTGTAACAACTTTCTGATTTATGCGAGAGCAAACCATATGCTAGGGGAGCTATTTTGTTTGTCCCTTCCGATGCTCCGACTATGGCATGTATCGTATAAATTTGACAAAATGGGAGAGGGCAGCTGTCAAATGTCCCATCCATTAGCCAAAAACTTGCCTCACTCAGCAATTTTAAATTTTCTCTCGTGCAAAAAACGATAATACATTGAGTATGTTCAATAAAATGCCCCATGAGAAATGGTTCACCATTAATCATACTATATTCTTCATGTACGTTTGCCCAGCACGGCCCCTCAGAATTTGCATTTATGGTGTACACCATTGCAATGTACTCGCCTCTAGCAGTATATGTACCGATTTCTTTTTCAATGTACCTCTATACTTTTGAAGAAATATGCAAAAAAAGGTGGCCGTGCCAGCCAAACGCTTTCAGCACGGCCCCCCATGTAACTTGAATAATACATACCGTATTAACAAATGTCTATAACTCAAGAAATGTACTCTATTAATACGTTATATGTGCCGCAACAGTTATTGTGAATTCATAATAACAAATAATATATAGATGTGGATAAGGGGCCGTGCTGGAAAAAATAATTTTAAGAAATATCTAAAAAAGACAAAACATACTTAGCCAAAAACTATTAAAAAATAATTGAAGTTTAGCAAGTAACATATGTACCGCATTGATTTCTCATACAACTTGTTATATTGTGAAAAATAAATCTATTTTAGTTCATTCAGCACGGCCCTCTATAGTTGCCTATATCTTTTTAAATAAGCCGTGTATGTTTACAAAATTCGACTTCCTGAATAATATATAGGAGTACATTCCTTTCAACTAAATTGCAATTCTGCTGTATCAATACTTTAGAAGATAAATTCAATCTAAAATATACATACATTAAAACTGATGGGGTGACCATGATTTCATATATTTGGTAGGTAGGTACATAAATGTTCTATATTTATGTACTTATATTAATTAAATTATGTGACTACATTGAAATAAACATTCTTTTTACCCGACTGTACCAGAAGGACGGTAAGGTTTTTCGAGTGAATGAATGTAGATATGTAGCAACCTTCATTTCTTTGGCACGCTTTGTAGTCTAAACGGCTTTATTAATTTCAACTTGAGAGATGTCGTTATATTCGTCTTAATTGTGAGAATGACACAGGGTAGGTATAGGTACCCATCAAAAACATTAAAAATAAAAATAACTGATTCTTGGCGTCAAGTAATTAATCGTTTTCTTTTCCTCAAAGCCTATCTAGTGGGATAATATATTAAATAAACGAATTTCTAAGTGGACTAGCTTTAACTTACGGTTCGGCTCGCGTGGTACAAATAAAAAATATATAAAGCGTGCTTATAACCTTCCCCTAGAAAAAACACAACTTATAATATGTTTAAATAAATGTTATTCAGAATGAGAAATGCTAAAAAAAACAAAATATTCAATGTTTCTCAAAGTTTAAAATTTGTCCGCTATTGGGTAATTTATTTAAATAATTATGTGTTTATTCATTACATCTTAAAAAATAATCATTAAGTATAATAATATATTATCAGTTAATTTTGTCGTGTGCGATCGCTATTAGTTCACTGACGCTACCGTAATTTTTAATGTGGCGCTGGTGTCGCGGTTACTTCATGTTGCGCTTGAGTGTTTATTGACAGTCACATCTCTACGCGCATAACAGACAGTAGTAAATATAAATACTGCTCAAATAATATGAATATTCATGGGTCGTGTGTTTGTGCAGTGAATTCTATTTCAAGGACGAAAATGGATTGTTAAAATAAACGGGTAAGTAAGTTTTAAGTTATAATATAATTTATTTGTATTTAAAAAAATGATTTGATGTAAGTATATCTAGGTAAGTGCATGTAGGAATTGAACTTGACCCTAAAGAAGATTGCGTAAATATTAAAGTTACACGTTGTATGCACATAAGATAATGCAAAGCACATTAAATCAGTATGCTAGATTTATTTAATGTTATTTAAAAATACCAAAATGTATGAAGCACCTGCTTACGACACAAATCTTTGCAAATTTTCTTTTTTTACAAATCTTTGCATGAGTAGTAGACATGCGCATAACAGTGCATCGAAAGTCAATGCCATATGATATGCACCGGTTCCAAAGTACATCAACTTTTGATATGCACTTTAGTACATATCAACCGGCCATGAGGGCGGTCGATAAATACGATTTATACACTATGCACTGCGGTTGATAATAGCAACCGCAGTATATAATATATACTGCGATTAATAGTACATAGGGCATACCCATGTCACTTACAGACATGTGTATACACTATGCAGAACATCACTTCTTGAGATATAAACTGTAACGCAATGGAATAGGGTTCATTTTAACTTGTTGTGGCTAAGCTATGCTTCGGTCTCATTCACTCTCATTATAATTTGTATTAGCTGTCGCGGGTAATGCGTTTCACGTCAGAGTTGGCGAGCCATACATATTACATGCACTCTTTCTCTCACTCATTGCCCGTGTGATACGAATGAATGCGATGCCATAGTCAATGCGGTGTATAGTACATATCTCAATATCTCGGGCAATGCGAGTGAATGTATACACTGCTCAGTGAATATGTACTTTGTGATATCAACCGCAGTGCATATCCATGTCTAATGAGTAGTTCTATTATTAATTATTTCTTACATTAAATTTATTTTGCTAACCATAATATATGATAGCAAACTGTGTAATGAGCCTACGATTATTATGTTACCTTACATAATTAATCATAGTTTTTGTTTAATTGTGTTCTGTTCATTTACAAGCAAAACCCAAGAGTGCTTCGTAGTTATATAAAAGAAAATACTTGTGTATCTAGTAGTATTAAGCCTTTACAATTATTAGGAGTTACATTTCTGTTGATTTTACGCCCAGAGTCCATAGAAATTTACCTACCATCTTTTAAAATTTTAAGGAACTCTTCAATATAGTGGAAATATACCTACTTTACCCACTATACATATATAGAGTAGGTAAATGTGACACGCAAAAGTTGAGATATACAATTTTCGGACGCTATTTTAAACTTAAAGCGGCCCGTTGGCAGCATCGTTCATTCATTCAGCATTTTTCACTTAAGAATTGGTGTAATCATACTGAGCAGTAATTATAAAAAATGTTGAATAATTAGGGTATCAAAAATAATTATCACTTTATATTAACCGTTATTTATTAATATATTTAGTAAATAAATAGGTAGCAAAATTATATATAAATCTAAAAAGAAGTTACGTAATTCACTATAAATATTTGTACAGATTTTTTTTTCTTCAGATTGATACAATTAATGGTGAGGATGGGCAAGAAAAGTGATGTAGCATTAGATGTACAGAAACAACTATTTATGAAAAATCGACATCAGCTCAAAGGACCGAAATATGATAGAAATGTGTACCAGAAACTAGCTGAAGAGCTTAATTATGCTATGTCTCCGAAAGCATTGTACCTAAGTTATAAAAGAAATTTTCTGGGCACTAATGACCTCACACCGGAGCCAACAAAAATTGATGACAAACTAGGAAACATTAGTGTTGGAACGACACCTTTGAATTCGTCTAAGAAATCGACACCTTTGCCTGAATCATCCGAACATAGTAAAAACGAAGATAGAAATAGAGTTATTTTTAAATTTCCTGTGGATATTCACGAGTGGAAAAAAATACAGCCAATACGCAGCACTTTTCGACGAAACGATAAAAAGAAGCCATACCTGAGATATGAAACATACAAAACCATTCCTAAGTATAAATGGTCCTGCCTTTTGAGGCAAAAGCTTTGGAAACATTTTAAATTGCCACGTACAATATCTTTTAAAAATTATAACATTAATAGCAATGGAATTACCTTCCACGGAAAATGTACTCAGTGCAACGCAAAAGTGCGTATTCATGACACCGAGAAGACAGACAAGGTCGTCGAATTTCTTTGTGAAATTATCAACTTAGATAATAACTTTAAGCATGACCCACGAAAGAAAGTTCGTTGTACTCCGTACTTGAGACGAAAATTATCAGATAATTTAAAAGAAAAGCCAGCAGCCGTTGTTCATAAAGATCTGGCACGTCGCACAATGACATTCGGAGATACAGAACCACCTACATTGCCATCTCTTGGAGCACTCAGGATAATCCGTTATGAATCTAATAGTCAACATTGGTATCACAAAAATGAATTAATGTCTTTGATAATTTTAGCTGAGAGCGTCGAGTTCTCTAATATAATTCAAGAAATACTTATAAAACCAACATTTCATGTACACTATTGGTTAGAAGAACAACTCAATTATTATAGACACTATTCTAAAGTAGTTGACAGAATAACTATTTCCCTAGATGCTACTGGTTCTATTTATAAAACTAACAACCTAACCAAGAAATTATTTTTATACGTAGTAATGTTAACTGCTAATAATAGCTTGAAATCTGTACCCGTCGCCCAAATGGTTAGCAATTCCCATACCAAAGAAACTATTGCGGATTGGTTATCTAAATGGGCAAAGAATATCACTTCGCCCGCAGAAGTTATAACTGACGACTCATCGGCTTTGATTGCGGCTGTAATTAATTGTTTTACAAAATTTAACTCAACCAAGGATTATTTAGAGGCTTCTTTTAAAGCATTAGAAGGCAACTTCATTGTACCTAATTTATATATGAGAATTGATACGAGCCATTTTATTAAATCTATTCGTAAAATTTCTTTAGAAAACGCACCAAAAAAAGTGAATTACTTATTTGTTCAGTGTATTCTTTACATTAAAAAAGCAGAAAATATTAATGTCATCAAAAACATCATCGATAAACTGCTAGCTATAATCCTGTCTAAATATCATTCCAAGCATTGTACTGAAGCCCAATATTACCTGAGAAGTGTACTTCAAAATGTAAATATTAAGGAAATACATGATAATATAACTGAAGATGACTCTTTATCAAGTGATGACCGTTACTGTTTACATGATGACGTTCATGTTGATACAACGTTTAATGAGCTGAATTTCGCGAAGTGGTTTGAGGAAACTGTTACACATCATAAAGAAGAAGTTTGTGTAACTGGCCCTCTAAATGATTTTTATTATCCGCCCTTATTAACGACAATAAAACGACTACTGCGAAAATTGCCCCTGTGGTCGAATGTCATGATGCCATTATATAAATCAGATAATAAAAATCCTTCGTCGAGTGCATCAGAGGATCATTTTAAAACTTTAAAACACTTGCTGCTGAAATCTAAAATAACAAAACATAGAATTGACGTTTTCCTGCAAAGACATATTAATTATTTAAAAGGAGAGTTAAATATTGCAGCGAGTAAATTTCATATAGAACCTAACACTGTAAAAAAAACAAATCGCAGGACGACAAAACCCATAAGTAAAAAACAACAAAAACCGAAACGACAATTTGTTCAAGACTCAATATTTAGCGATCAACCAACATTTGTAGAAAATTGGGGAGGTCAAGCAGACAAGGCCGTTAATGTAAAGCCACATACCGGTATAAAATTTATAAAAAATGGTAACATGATTAAAAATTCAACAGTCGTTAACACATGCGGTTTTGATGCAATAATGTTTTTGATTGCATTTGGCTTTCAGTCGTTTTCTAATTTCAAAATGGAAATTGAGTCAAAAGATAATAAACTTCGAGACTATATAAATCTCATCTTAAATGAAAATGTTGACAAAGGTACTGTGTATGAAATGAGAAATTACGTTTGTCATGAATATTTTGACCGGCCAGCGCATGTAAAGATAATAACAGATTGTGAATGCAATGTCGCTAATTTGTATGAGCAAATGTTTACCAATTTATTTTACAGTGCTCAGTTTATAAAAGTTTGCACAAAAGAAGAATGTCAATATTATGTAGAAATCATAAGACCTTTTATAGCTTTGAATATTAACATAATTAACACGTTTGGTATTTTGGCATTAGAAGAATCACTTGCTATCGAAACTACTTCTCAAATTTGTAAAAATAATTGCGGTGGAACTGTCATTTCAAGTTATAAATTACAAAGGATTATAACCTTTGATTTAAATGGAACAGATGCAATAGTTTTGTGTAATATCCCGGTCACTATTAATATTCAAAATCAAATTTATGGTGTCGTTGGTGCCATTGAATATGTAGGGAATTCAGAGGGAACTCTGGGCCATTATAAGTGCCATACGCTTAGCCATGATCTGTGGCTATGTTATGATGATTTGGCCTTGAAAATTAACAACAGTACAGTGGAGTCGATATTTTTACACACTCTTACTTACGTTTTAGTGAGTGATATGTGATATTTAATACAACTAAAAATAATAACTTTTACGAATATTCCGCTTTCACGTCGGAGCGGAGCTCAGGGTTTGCTGAATATGATCCTATGAGTGACGGCTCTGGTAATTACAGTGAAACCAGAATATGTTTTTGAGCCATGGTTTTTAAATACATGTATTTTGTAATAATTTAAAGTTAATTTTACACTATTTAAGAATCTGGTAAAGACTAGTTGCTAAAAATATGCATATGAAACTGTGAACTGTTTAATAAGAAGTCAATACTGTTGTAATGTCATCTGTGATTACTTTTAATAAGTTAATTTATGTACTAGTTTTTCTATGATTATTCCATAGGTAACATAATATTAGTAACATAAACGAACAATATTCTAATTGTTATAGTCGTTGAAAAACATCTGTGATTACGTGGATTTAATTAATTGCCTGTGATTATACCAAATAATTAAAGCGATTCATGCAAATTAATATTAGTGTAATGTAAGGTTCAATCAATATGATTTATTGAACGCGTATCTGTGATTTTTTAAGATTTTTAAGCTCTGTAGTGTTATTGAGACATAGGTTGTTATTCCATGTAAACGAACTAATTTGTGAAATGTAATGAATCTGTGATTTTATTGTAATGTATGATTTTTAAGACTTTGAGCTATGTAGTCTTAGCGACACTAACTTGACACTTGTACGATTATCGACCTATTATGTATAAGTACCTAGTTATCGTTTATATAGTTTACCATATTGTTGATTTGTTTATTTTAATAAAGATTTACTCAATTTAAGCAGTATTTTTTATCCTATTTTCATGTAGAATCATGGTCACCCCATCAGTTTTAATGTATGTATATTTTAGATTGAATTTATCTTCTAAAGTATTGATACAGCAGAATTGCAATTTAGTTGAAAGGAATGTACTCCTATATATTATTCAGGAAGTCGAATTTTGTAAACATACACGGCTTATTTAAAAAGATATAGGCAACTATAGAGGGCCGTGCTGAATGAACTAAAATAGATTTATTTTTCACAATATAACAAGTTGTATGAGAAATCAATGCGGTACATATGTTACTTGCTAAACTTCAATTATTTTTTAATAGTTTTTGGCTAAGTATGTTTTGTCTTTTTTAGATATTTCTTAAAATGATTTTTTCCAGCACGGCCCCTTATCCACATCTATATATTATTTGTTATTATGAATTCACAATAACTGTTGCGGCACATATAACGTATTAATAGAGTACATTTCTTGAGTTATAGACATTTGTTAATACGGTATGTATTATTCAAGTTACATGGGGGGCCGTGCTGAAAGCGTTTGGCTGGCACGGCCACCTTTTTTTGCATATTTCTTCAAAAGTATAGAGGTACATTGAAAAAGAAATCGGTACATATACTGCTAGAGGCGAGTACATTGCAATGGTGTACACCATAAATGCAAATTCTGAGGGGCCGTGCTGGGCAAACGTACATTATTCTTCGGGAATCTCAACTTGCCGGATATCTTTTGGAATATTTGGTAAATTTTTATTCCGTTCTCGTTGTATCATCTTCCTCATCGCATCCTTATTAGGCATATGAGGAGAAGAAGTACTGGGTACAACTTGGATGCACCGCTGAATGATTTGTGCAGGTGTATCCATCGAGCTGTTGGCCTTTTCTTTTAAATTTTCCTTCAGTCTGAATTCTATCCGTTTTTCTGGATCTGGCAAATGTGCATGTTTATGATTTTGTGACATCACAATATGAATGTTATGTGCCGTGGACAGAGTTGTTATAAACACGTCACACCGAGCCGAATCTTTTCGCGAACATCGCCAGTAAAACTTCGCATCACGCCTATTATTTAGATGATAGCAGTAACCTTCATGGAATAAAATGTCTTTACCACGTTTAGACTTCACAAGTTCACAGTCACTCATTGTAATTCATTAAATAGTTAATTTAGATAAGACGAAGACGCACTACACCCAGAAACAAGTTAAAAAATATATTGTTGATGATAATTATGAAATTACCCGCATTTATTTAATTTTTCTAAAATTACTCGGTAAGTGCTAGCGCCTACTTTATTATCACTGGCAACTTTTTAATGTGTTCCTTGTATGCAAAATAAATGAGTTGTAGCGCAATATTTATATAGATCATTTCCGGTGTAATAGATAGTAAATAAAGGATAATGATGCAACTGCCGTACATAGGTATAAGTGCGGCTTACGATAATTTTATTGTTTTATTTTTATTTAATAGAATAGGATGTAAGTAATTAAAACTACATAAATAAGTACCTAGGTAATGCTTTTTTATAGGTAGGACAATTTTTTTTTAATATTAAGTTTTTTGAGTTGTAAGCAAAGTATAAATTCTCTAGGGCAAGTTGTTGGCCCTGATCTCTTAGTAAAGACACAGTAAGCTGTAGATAGATATGTGCATTTTTTGTAATATTGTTTATCTTAAGATTGACGGCGAATTCTTCGTCGTAGATGGAAAGGTCTGTAGTTAAAAGAGTTATAGGTGTATCGTCGTGTCGGTGAAACATTTAGTAGCTGGAAAGGGCTGTCGTCGAAAGTGACGCATATGAAAGGTTCTGTCGGCGAAATGTCCATAGGTGAAAAACCCTGCTGGGGAAACGGAAATAAATGAATCATCCTGTCGACGAACAGTCCAATGGCGAATCGGTCTTAGGAGAACGGTTGCTGAATCCCACCATTCTGGCTCGAGATAAGCGATAATTATAATTATCTTTGGCGTCCCCTTTAACCGTTGACTTTTCTGGAAAAGGTCGCAATAGGTATTTCTTTAGAGGAAACGCCGCATCTTCAAGGAGCACATACGGAGCTATGATATTAGAGCCCGGTAATACTTGTTCTTTAGGTATTTTTAGTCTTCCTTGTTCTATTGCTCTTCGAAAGGGGCATTCCTCAAAAACACCGGCATCGTTGTCTTTTCCATAGGAACCCACATTTATCATTACAAACTTATAATTTGCGTCAGTGACTGCTAACAACCCAATCGAAAAAAAGGATTTGTAATTATAATACATGGAACCACTCTTTTTTGTTTTTTTTATGCGAATGTGCTTTCCGTCAATACATCCAATGCAATTAGGAAACTGCCATCTGTCCCAAAAACATTGCGCTATGTTTTTAAAGCTATCTTCTGAAGGTTCGGGCATGTGTTTCCTAACTAATTGAGTCCATATAGCTTTGCAAACTTGTGGTACGATTGTAGAAATAGCAGATTTTGAAATTCTGAACGAGAAAGCGAGTTGCCGAAATTGTATACCTGTGGCCAAATACCTAAAATAATGCAAAATATTAAGTTATAATTCCTTTTCTTTTTTCAGGTGAAATGACTAAGAAAAAATGGAAAAATTTGAGAGACACGTTTAGTAAAGAATTAAAAAAAAATCCTAAGCCACGTTCTGGGACTGACGCCGATAATGAGCCGAAGTATACAGGCACATGGCCACATTTTGAGGCCATGTCTTTTTTAAAAGTAGTTCTGAAACCCCGACAAACAGAAGGGAATATTATATCAAAAGACTCCGAAAGAAATTCTGTAGATCTGTCAGTGTATTCAGACGCGGCTAGTCCGGAAGAGATTTTCAACATGAACGCATCTGACAATGACAACACCCAGCTCCCTGAATCTGCGTCTATTTTAGAAGAAATACCACAGAACATGTCCATAGATAACAACCTTCGACAAGATCGTCCACCTTCGCCCTCGTTGCCAGGTCCTTCGCCTTCATCCTCATTGCCAGCTATCACAAGGCAAACACGCAAAAGAAAAGATATAAGTCTCGAAGCATTTCTCGATATTGAGAGAGAAAAAATGAAAATTCTTCGCGAAGATCAACCAGATAATACTAACGACGACCTTCTTTGGTTCAAATCAATATTACCTTACATGAAACAGTTGCCATCACTCAAAAAATTACATTTTAGAACGCAGATGCAGGAGCTTCTTCTAATGGAGCTGTCAAAGTTAAACCCACCACAATCCAGTGCTCAACAACATGGCTATTACACATCTTTGTGAAAGTATTGCAATTATGTACATACTTACTAATTAAACTTAATTAATATTATATGTAATCTCTAACATTTATTTCATAGTTTTCTTACCTCAAAGTCACCATAAGTCGTTCTTCTACAGAAATAGGTTCCTGACAATTTGTTGTAGTAAATTGCAGAACAGGTTTAATGGCTTGTACAATATAGTCAAACGTAGTAGGTAACATTCGACAATATTCCTTGAACAACAGGGGTTGAGTACGTAAATCCTAGTACAAATTATGAAATTCCCCATGAGTATGCCTTTCTAAGTACACAGTATTAGTTCCACTTCTCTGCTTTATACACTTCTTCAATATCTCATATTTAAGATATGAATTTTCCAACAACATTAGCTTCCGTCCGTCCATGACAAATGTTTAATGCTAACTGAACTGAACGGCGGCGGAGGGCGCGGAGGGGACGGTTCGCGCGCAGACAGGACAGAGTAGCCGCGTCGCTCCGCACCGCATTAAATTCGCATCGGATCGTTTCGCAATCGCGTTCGCGTTGAGTCGTCCACGTAGGACACAGCGTTACAGATCGGGATGTAAGTTACGTACTGGCTTATGAACTAACTTAGACTAAACAAACTCATTTTTATCAAATGTGCAACCTCAGCCACCACACAGATCGTGCTGGGCAAAAGTGCTTACACCCGCAATATCTGTAAGGGCTGTGGTTCCATAACTAGATTGCATTGAGAAACAATACTAAATTGACATTTTGATTATACATAAGTTCATTTGTCACAACTTGCTCAGTCATTGTGTTCTTGTTTTAACATTGTTTGTAATAATATTACTAATAATTGCATGGGAGTTATATTTTGTTTGCGGCTGCAGAAGTCAAATGTGGATTGTGGCAATTAATATTTGGTTTCAAATTAACCTTTAATAATTTAATTTGGTTTTCTTGGTTCCTTTGTTTATTCATATTTTTTTAACCATGTCTAACGATGAAAATTCCCTGAAGCAAAAGGTTATAGAACTGGAGCAAAAGCTCGCTCATATTGGATCGCAGCCTAAATCTTCTACAACTACAAGCGTTGCGTGTCTCTGTCAAACTGCATTTTTTTTTGTTGAAAAGCCTGTCATCTTGTTCGCACAGGCGGAGGCACAATTTCAAATTGCTGGCAAAACTCAGGACGCCACTAAATAAGGGGACATACTGTCTGTTTTATATGCTCGCATAGCTGAAGAAGTAGAAGACATAATAGCAAACCCACCTACAGAGGCAGATACGAATTCCTAAAAAAGGAACTAATCAGACGCTTATCGGATTCTAAGGTCCAGCGCACACGTCAGCTTTTAAGCGAAGAACAACTTGGGGACCAAAAACCTAGCGCGTTTCTCCGCCACCTCCGCTCTTTGGCTGGTACATCGGTAGGAGATGAAAGCATCCTTAGGGAATTGTGGATGCGCCGCCTCCCACCCACTTAACAAGGTTGCGGAAATTGCAGACAGTATAGTCGAAACCTTGCCTGCCCCTTCAGCATCAGTTCACTCCGCTGCCGCATTTGATATTGGACACATGCGTAGCATTGATGAGTTCACAAGGAAAGTTGATACTCTTACTCGAGACAAAGCAGCAGGACAGTCTCGACACTCAAGATCAATGGGGCGCGCTCAATCGCAATCCCGGTCATCGTCTCAAACTGGGGACCAATTGTGCTAGTACCACAAAAGATTCCGGGAAAAAGCAAATAAATGTATAAACCCTTGCACATGGGACTCTAATAAAAAGGGAAACTCCGTGAGCAATCAATAGTGGCGGAAACTGATTGCTCCCTAATTGGCCGCCGTTTATTTGTCCTGGACTCGGAATCAAAACGTCGGTTTTCTGTTGTTTCCCACGTCAGTTTCTCAAGAGACGTTACACTGACTTTGACTTGCGTGCAGCCAACGGTAGCTCCATAAAAACTTACGGAATCACAGCTCTCCGTTTAAATTTAGGTCTCCGCCGAGACTTTAGGTGGAACTTCGTGATAGCAGATGTAAGCATACCAATCATTGGGGCCGACTTTTTATCATACTATTATCTGCTGCCGGACTGTCGCGGCCAGCGTCTTATAGATGGCAGCACTAAAATGTCTGTACCTGCTACTATCGCTCAAGTGAACCAAGCAAGCGTGAAGACTGCTGCCGCCGCTGAGGGTTCACCATTTAGCAGAATCTTATTGGAATTCCCAGACATTACTCGGTCACCTGGTCTCCCAAAGACTATGAAGCATTCAACGGTTCATCACATCGTGACTACCGACGGACCACCTGTTTATTGTCGTCCTCGTAGACTCGCGCCTCAGAAACTTGTGGCTGCGAAGAAGGAATTTGAGGAAATGGTGCGATGTGGAACTGCGCGACCTTCAGACAGTCCTTGGGCTTCACCGCTGTATATGGCTCGCAAAGGTGAAGACGGCTGGCGCCCCTGTGGGGACTACCGAGCGCTGAACGCTCGGACGGTCCCAGACCGTTATCCTGTCCGACATATTGATTTAAATTATAATTGTAATTGACTTTATTTATTACTGGATGTTTGTTTAAATATTTATTACTATTGAAAACCTTCGTGCAGTTATTTTTTAAATTAAAATTCACGTTACGTGGTCTGTTCAGGTGATATACACTAGACTTCTTGCGTTTATTAAAAATATAATCTTTGTGAAAACGGACTTTTTCGTTACATTTTAGAGGTTTGTTGTAAGTGAAATACAAATGGGTCGATAAAAAAAATGGAATGCCTTTATTGCTATGAAACATCGCCTTATATTACCTTAGGGTAGCATACAAAGAAGTGGTGGTAAGTAAAATAACCTGGAGGTGGTAGACCAATAGGCGATCAGGTTGGGAGCTCGCCTGATGATGATGACGTATGGGACGCGGCGCGAGCTTGCGCGGCGCGCGCGCTGCGGTTCGCAAATGTGAATGGAACGGGCTCCAATCCAACAGTCAGTGCCCGATGGTCATCGCCGCAGGGATGTTGTCGGGTACGTATTTGAATATCGAAGATTAAAATACCTACTGTTAAAATATCGATGTTCATAACATCGAAAATGGAAAAATCGAACGACCATAAAACCGAAAATTAAAATAACGAAAGTTTATAGTATCGAATGGTTAAATATCCTACGTCCAATATATCTAAAATCTAAATATCTACAAAAGTTACATCGAAAGATCCAAATATCGAAATACAGATTATCGAATGTCCTAAATATCGAAGTACAAACTATCGAACGTCCTAAATATCGATGGGTACATAGAACATCGAAAATGAATATACCTACGTGTAAAAATGGGTTAATTTTCAACATTTAATACATTCATTAATTCACCCTAAAAATACGTACCTACAAGTTAAAATATCGAAAAAAAATTGATGTAAGTAGTATGAGTGGAAAAAGGTTGCTTCTGCAACGTCTCCGGCGCTACGGGAAGTGCAACCCCTTCGCCCTTGCGTAACAAATGAAAAAAAAATGCTTTGTTACAGCGGGCGGGGGTTGTCCTCCCTTCGCGCCTCCGGATTTTTATATACACTCTAGGGGTAACAGCCAAAAGACTACCTAAATTCGGGGTGCCCCAATTCGGTTTTGGAACAATTTTGACCTATTTTATCCATGAAAATCAGTGTCTAGTGTACAAGCATATGTCAATCGTGAAGGTATTATTTAGGTCTTTAAATTAAAATATTTTCTTGAAAGTCAATATGTTGTGCTACTAAAGTTAGTGACAGAAACGTATCGCTGCAAAACCGACTCCACGTAGTCTTGTCTGCCCTACCCCTAGAGTGTAATTTAGAATCGCGTAGGCGCGGAGGGGCGAGGCAGCCCGCGAGCTGAGGAGCAGGTGGTTTTAACACCCGCCGCCGCAGCTGAGGTTGGCCGGCGAAGCCGGCCAACAAGCCGAAGCTGCGGTGGTGAGCGTTTAGACCATCTGCGACGTTAAGCTCGCGTGGGACTGCCGGAGCCCTGCAGCGCCGGAGCCGTGACAGAAACCATGCTTGCTTGCATTTTGCAAGATTGCTGCATGCTTGTTTGCTGCTAGATGGTAATCAGTTACTAGGTGGGTTACAAAAAAAACAAGGAAAACCTCCTTTCCTATTTTTACATAATAAAAACCCAAAATAAAACACATTTGTACGCAAATGTACAATATAATCAGTGACAATAATACAAAATATTAAACAAAAAATCCTTCTCTTTATTGAATAATAATAATCGAAAACATAAGTCAAAAATCAACTATAAAAATACCGGTCTAAATACTTTAAAGATTTGAAGCTATAGCCATTAACAATTCCACAAAAGAGTACTCTGTAATATTTTCCAATATGTTACTAATTTTTTTCATCGTGTTCGCACACTTCGTCTTCTTCCTTTTTTTAGGCTCTGTTTCTTCGTTAAGGATTTTTTGAATTTCAATTAAATTTACTTTTGTTTCCTTCATTAACTCTGATATTAAACGGTAAAAACCAATATGTCTTTTAGAACATATTTCATTAATATGGTGATGGAAGCATTCAGCACTATTTTGAGTGCGCGGTATCGTAGATTGGTGATTTTGACACCAAAAGTTTGGACTATACTTTGGTTGTTGGTTATTTTTGCCAATGACGTAGTTTTCACCAAACCATTGTGCAATTCTGAGACTGTCATTTGAAAGACTTTTTATTAAATCGTTAAAATACATAACTACATTATTATGGTTAATGTAACTCAACGCTAAAAGACACTTTATTTCCTGGTTGAATTTATTGTCGGTATTGTATTTTGAAGCCAATCCATCTTTTTGGATTTTACGATACAATATTTGTCTCAGATGAAAAAAACATCCTTTCAAAGTAATTGACTCGAAATTTTGGCGCAAACTTAAGGCTGGAGCTTTTTCGAAGTCCAAGATTATATGTGATGGGTTCAATACAATTTCATTTTCTGTACAGTACTCAATCATTAAATCAAACATGATGTCGTAGGACGGCTTATCTTTGTGGGTACAAAGCGCAAACAGTAAAGGAAATGTTTTTTCATGATTGTTTATCGAACCATGAATTGTATATAATTGTTGGAATATCTGTGGTACGATTGCAAAAGTACCATCCATTATCCAGTAATTTGCTTCACTCAGATATTTCATTAACTCCTTTGTACTAAATAGTACAACCCTTTTATTTTGAGCAAAAATTCTTTGTTTAATGACAAAATTAGCTTTATTGAGCATTGTCGACTCGAAATCTATGTCAAAGTCGAACTCTGTGGGTTCCATAGGTATTTTTAGTTGTTTTTTTTTCTCACGAATAATCATCTGCCTTAAAGATTCTTTAGTTGGTAACTTCGTTGCAATAGCGGCACTGGTAGATGCAATATGATTTTGTAATATTTGACAAGTTTTAACGGTAGGTTGTTCTGCCGTTTTACTTTTTAAATTATCAATGTTAGCAGCGACACTCACTCTCATAGGGTTCCCTTCATGATTATGTTCGCCACTGCACGATATCAATGTTGCACAATGTACTTCCGTAAAAATGTTGGTTATTAATCGTGATTTGCACTTAAATAAACGGTTTACTTTATATTCACAATCCCAATATATTTTATCTTGGCTCCATCGATTTTTCGTATAAGTAAAACCATTTAGATGCACTTTAAATCCACCTTTTTGAGTTTTTAAAACTTCTAATACGTGTTCCGACATAATAAATCTATAATATTCTATAAACTGTACGTTACATTTACGCAGTAAACAGACTAATGACTCTTAATAGCAACGGGTTTGCAGGGTGTGAGAATTTCACATCTACCTACATTTATGAATACACTCATACTGCCTATATAATTTTTTTTCGGTATTTCAACTAGTAGGTATTTTTAACGTAGATATTATGAATTTAGATGTATGAAATGTTGATATTTTGAACTTAGGCATAATGTCATTCGATATTTTGAATCATTCGAAATTTTAATCACTCGGCATTTCAATCTTCGACGTTTTAAGCTTAGGTATAACAATTTTCGACATTTTGATATAATCGATATTTAAATTTTCGATGTTTTGAACATTGGTATTTTAAGCGTAGGTATTTTAATCTTCGATATTCAAATACGTACCCATGTTGTCGCTACTCGTCATACAATCGCCAGTGCAGCCGCAGGCCGCAGAGGTGTCGCATTCGTTCGGAGAGATGGTACGGCGCGTGCACTGCGCTTGCCGCGCCCCTGGCGGTCGCTCAGTGAGCTGCGCGCTGTGGCGGTGGTCGGACGTGTGATGCGCTTGTATGCTTTGTAGGTCACTACACATTTTTGTAATGAATAATATATATATATACATATATATATATGTATATACCGTGGCGATTAACACATCGTCCACCAAAAATGATTATGTAACACCACTACCGACGTTTGACAGAAAAGAGAAAGGTTGTTTTTCCATAATTTGGTTAATTGGCACAATAAAAACTGTTTGATTTCGAATCAAAGTGATTTAGTTTTTCTCGTGATACGTCACGCTTCGCTAGACAAACAAGTGCCAACGCCGTCGCCGAAGTGCCCACTACCTGCGTATGTCGTCACGTTTCAACGTTCAAACGAGACCAGATACCATATTTTGACGTTGATTACGACGCTGCCGACGCCCAACTACAGTCCCGGCGCTGCGCCGGTCTGTCTACGTAACATCTACGCCACGAGAATTTCATCGCGTTCCTGCAGAAGTAGAGACTACAATTTGCAACTATTGTACCTAACGATTGCAATCGCCGGAACCACTGCCCAGGGCGCATGATTGCATGTTGTGTGTGTTTTGAGTGCAAGTGTAAAGTAAAATCTGAAGAAATGATAAGCAGCACCGGACATTCCTAACTGCCTCACGCAAGTTTAATACCTTTTGACTAATAACTCAAACCAATGGTTTACAAACTTTCCCTAGTGCTCAGGTACTTACTAACCGTCTGCATCCTTGCATTTAATACCTACCTAAGCCCATACTAATAACAACATTGGGTTGCATGAATACTATTCTGTGAAGCCGCATTGCACTTACTCAACAATCTGAGTGAATGATTAAGTTCTTATTGTTATTTATCTAAGGGTACTAGTTATGTTTTTTACAATTCTGTTAGTGCCTTTCTTTTCTTTGTGTTAATTATGAGGTGAAATTGCATACCTATTCACTGCATCATTGAAATAAGTGTCTCTAACTACTTAACCTGCAGCATATAAAAAACTTATTATTTAATATTACTCAGCCACTTGATTGAATTATGATATTGTAAAAAATTGTGTATATTGTTTGAATGCCTACCTACTGCTAACTTTAATTACTTTTGGGTTTGGTACTACAGTTATCAAATATTATTTACTATTCAGGCACAACTTGAGCAACTGATGGCAGAGAATGCAGCATTACAAAAGCGATTAGGCCAGAATGAAGTGGAGGCAAAGGTATGTAGGGTAGCAGTGAAATTGCTTACATTTTGAACTGACAAGCCGTCAATTTGGTTTGTACAAGTGGAGGCCCAATTCCAAATTGCTAATATTGTTGGTGATACTACCAAATACAATTACATAATAGGTCATCTAGATCAGAGGCTGGCAGGTGAGGTCGAGGATTTAATAACAAACCCACCAGCCGAAGGAAAATATGAAAAATTGAAGTCCTGATACAATGACTTTCATCTTCCCAAGAGAAACGAGTTAGACAGCTTCTAAGTGATGAAGAGCTCGGTGACCAGAAACCTTCCCAATTTCTTCGTCACCTTCGCTCACTGGCTGGGACGGTTCTTTCAGATGATAGTATCATACGCCAACTGTGGTTGCACCGTCTGCCACAACAAGCTCAAGCAATACTAGCAGCACAAGCTGACCTCAATTTGGATAAAGTGTCGGAGTTAGCTGACAAAATCGTGGAATTAGCCCCATTACTCGCTGTTTGTTGCACATCGGCAACTCCAACATTAACTTTAGCTACATTAGCTAAACAATTAGAAGAGGTGAGTAATCAAGTAGCTGCACTCTCGAGGCAGCAACACCGTCCCATACGTGACAGGTCCGCATCTTCCGGTAGGTCAGCGAACAATTCTAAGTGATGTTGGTACCACAGGAGATGGGGTGTTAAAGCAACTAGATGTACTAGGCCATGTGACTGGGAGTCGGAAAACCCAACCAGCGGTCAGTAGCGGCGGCAACTGATTGCGCAAATATCTACCGCCGCCTTTTTGTCACAGACCACGTGACTAGCCGTCGGTTCTTAATTGACACTGGGTCGGACCCGTGTTGTTTTCCGCATCGCTGGTTACCGTCACGCAGGCAGCCTACTGATTATGAACTAAGTGCCGCTAATGGAAGCAGTATACAAACTTTTGGTACAGTAAACCCTAAATAAAATTTTGGTTTGCGCCGCGCTTTCACTTGGCAGTTCGTGGTAGCCAACGTCAGCACAGCCATTATTGGTTCTGATTTTTTGGCATTTTATCACTTTTTACCCGACTGCCGAAATAATAAATTGGTCGAGGGTACTACCAGACAAACATCTGCTGCTTCTATCGCTAGTATTAACCAGCCCAGCGTGCGAGCAGTAGCGTCTAGTAGGTCAATATTTACGCAGCTCCTGGCGGAGTTTCCAGATATCACTCGACCTCCCGGCCTCCCTAGAGTCATCAAGCATGACACAGTGCACTACATCAAGACCACAGACGGACCCCCTGTTTCCTGCCGGCCTCGACGTTTGGCACCGCAGAAACTAGTCGCGGCTAAGAAAGAATTCGAGGAAATGGTTCGATGCGGGACAGCTTGGCCGTCAAAAAGTGCTTGGTCTTCACCGTACAATATGACCGTTAAAAAAGACAACATCTGGCGCCCTTGCGGCGACTACCGCGCCCTGAATGCAAGGACCGTACCAGATCGATACCCGGTTCGGCACATCAATGATTTTGCCCAGAACCTCGCTGGTGCCAAGGTATTTAGCACATTGTATATTATATATAGCGCGACGGTCGTTGAAGAAACACCGTTTTTTTTTTTTTTTTGCTCCGTATTTTTTATCATAAAAATAGTTTAAAGTTGTTGTTAGTACATGTGAGTTATACTTGTGTAAATTCATCTTAAAACTCTTCGTAGATCGTGAGTAATTAGAAAATATTTTTCAAAATATTTGCATAACGCCTAACAATCCCTGACCTACGACAACCCGCGGTTGCTTCCCTGCTACGCACACAGACTCAGTGCTTACACGCACGTGCAGTGGTGCGGGACGCGGGGACGCAAGTGTGCGCACAGGTGTGCCTATAGACCGCGCGAAGATTCGTATGGAAGACGTATTAATAATTTTATTTCACTATTGATATTTTGCTTGCTGTGCATACTCATCTTAAAAAGTAGCATAATGATTTGCTCTGCATGCAATACTGATTTACTTTCGGGTGACGCTGTTCTTGAATGCGCGGCGACAGAGTGTACTAAGGTTTACCATTACCTATGTAATATCCGGCAGCTGACGCTTGAAGATGTATGCCCTGGTATGCCCTGAATGTTGCTGTGAAGCAAGGAAAGGCGGCCGTAATTATGAGCTGCCCATCTCAGTAAGCACGCCAATTATATTAAAAAACGTATACGCTCGGAATAAAAGCCACCCGCCCCCGCTATCTCCGGAAGACTCACCCTTTCCTGGTTTAGAAATGCAGCAACTCCGCGAACAAATAAATACTCTAACTACTCTACTAAAAATGACCAAAGCAAAGAAGAACAATAAGGTTAAACAACGTCTGCACTTCCTCCCGCTAAAAGTGCACCTTACTAACATCAGGGGGTTGCACTCCAATCTCGATCCCGTCCATCACCACCTTGAGGCCGAGAAGCCGCACCTGTTTTTCCTAACGGAGACGAAGATAACAACCCCGTCGGATGCGGCGTACCTCAACTACCCGGGTTATTCTCTTGAACACAAGTTCAAGAAACAAGCTGGGGTCTGTGTGTACGTCCGCGATGACATTTGTTGTCGTCGTCTCCGTTGCTTTGAGAAACCGGGTTTTTCTGCCATATGGCTACTTGTGGACACTGGCTTGGAGAAATCTCTCTACATCGGCTTCTACCGATCGCACAGCGGTGACCAGGAGACAACAGCGCTCTTTAATTTCCTCGTGGAGTCTACTGACATAGCCCAGCAGCGGTACCCAACAGCGAAGCTCATTTTTCTGGGGGACTTCAACGCCCATCATAAAGAGTGGTTGTTCCCGTACCGAAAAATGACTATGCGGGTTAGAGGCGCGCAAGTTTGCTTTAACGCTAGACCTAACCCAGATGGTGAATGTGCCAACGCAGGTACCGGATGTAGATGGCCATACACCCAATTGCTTAGACCTTCTGCTGGCAACTGATCCGGACAGTCATTCAGTATCGGTCTCAGCCCCGCTGGGAACATCTGACCACTGTCTGGTGAAATCCATATCGACCTTCTCTCCTCCAGATGAGAGTCCTAGAGGCACGAGGCGAGTATGGCGTTACGGGTCAGCGGATTGGGATGAGATGCGACACTTCTTTGCGTCTTATCCATGGCGGCAAGTGTGCTTCACCTCGGGTGACCCCTCGTGCTGTGCTGACGTGGTTGCGGAAGTGATTCGGCAGGGGATGGAGTATTTTATTCCATTCTCCGACATCCCGCTCGGACACAAATTCCGGCCTTGGTATAATGCAGAATGCGCCCACGCTGAAGCCCGAAAGGAGTCTGCCTACCAAGCCTGGGCCAAGGCCCGCGACCGCAAAGTTAGAGTGCGTAGGGTTCGCGCGAAGAAAAAAGCCTTTAATTCTGCCGCTAAGCTCTGCAAACGGGTTCTGCGTGGGGCACGTTTTGACCATGTTAGACGTATTGGGGCCAAGCTAGCAGCGCACCCTCAGGGTAGTAAACAGTTCTGGTCCCTGTCTAAAGCGGTTGAAACGAATTTCTGTCGTCCCACTTTACCTCCAATGATGAAACCTGATGGCTCGCTAGCTCACTCTGCAACTGAGAAAGCAAATATTTTTGCATCTCTCTTTGCAAGCAATTCACGTCTGGCCGCTGGCTCCAAGCAACCACCTACTGTACCTCAATGTGACTCCACGATGTCGGAGATCCCAGTTCACATTAAAGAGGTCCGAAGAGTATTGTGCAGTCTAGACGTGCACAAGGCCAGCGGGCCTGACGGCATTCCAGCGAGAGTGTTGAGGCAGTGTGCGCCTGAACTGTCTCCTGTGTTGACTCGCTTGTTCCGCCTCTCTCTTAAAAGAAAACGGTGCCAAACTCCTGGAGGCTTGCGAATGTACAACCAGTGCCCAAAAAGGGCGACCGTGCAAACCCTGCCCATTACCATCCCATCGCCATTACCTCCATTCTGTGCAAGGTTATGGAAAGGGTACTGAACAGTAAGTTGATGACCTACCTTGAAGACAATGATCTCCTCAGTGACCGTCAATATGGCTTTCGCCGGGGACGGTCAACTGGCGATCTTCTTGTGTATGTCACGTACTGCTGGGGCGAAGCCATCGAGAAACACGGCGAGGCACTTGCTGTATCGCTTGATATCTCGAAGGCCTTTGACAGGGTCTGGCACGCTGTTTTACTCAGCAAGCTTCCTGCTTATGGCATCCCGGCTGATTTTTGTAGCTGGATATCAGACTTCCTTAGTGAACGGTCGATCAGAGTAGTCGTAGACGGCTGCTCCTCCGACCTTATGGCTATTGATGCCGGAGTTCCTCAAGGGTCTGTTCTCTCTGCAACTCTTTTCCTGCTGCACATCAATGACCTACTTCAGCCTGGTATTGTTGGGTACGCAGATGACAGTACTGTTTCAGAGAGATACTTGTCAAGCGCAAAAACCGAAGTTTGTTCCTTGAGAGAGGCCATGGTAGAGCGGACAGATTTGACCTTAAGCCTTGTCTCCCAGTGGGGTGATGACAATCTGGTCTCTTTTAACGCCACCAAAACAAAGGCGTGTCTTTTTACCGCTAGAAGGAGTCAAATCAACCAATCTCCTACTTTTCGGGGTACATCTGTTCCTGTAACTGATCGGCTCGAGCTCCTAGGCATGGAGTTGACATCTGGTCTCAACTTCGGCGCCACCATCGAGTATAAAGCCCAAACTGCGGCTAAGAAGCTGGGCATCCTAAATAAGGTGAAGCGATACTTTACGCCTGGACAGCTTTTAACCCTGTACAAAGCGCAAGTCGGATCCTGCATGGAGTATTGCAGCCACCTTTGGGATGGCTCAGCTAAATACCAACTTGCCGCGCTTGACTGGTGGCCGCGGTGGAACGCAGAGCTAAGAGACTCATTGGAGAAATAAAACTGGTGGATGCCAAGCTTCACAGCTTGGCTCATCGCCATAAGGTTGCCTGCTTGTCGGTCTTCTACAGATTGTACTTCGGTGAGTGTGCCCAAGAACACCACGACCTCATTCCACCGGCCCCCTTCTACCTTCGGACATGTAGGCGCACTGCACGTTACCATCCCTACCTAGTTGCTATTCCACCAATTCGCACTAAGCGCTTCCAAACATCCTTTATAATGCGCACAGCAAAAGAGTAGTATTCTCTACCTGCGCCTGTGTTTCCGACCGCATACAACCCAAATCTCTTCAAAGTGAGAGTGAACAGGCTTCTTCTGGGTAAGGTCACTCCATCGTCGACTTTGTCTCTGTCATCTCTGACCTAGACTAGAATGCATTAAAAAAAAGTTTTTCATCATTGTGCCGTTATTTATAGATCTCAGTCATTTAAATCAAGAGCATATGGTGCCAGTAATATCATATTTAAATGCGCCACTAATATTTTGTCCGGGAATATTACGTATTTATAGAAAGTTAACAAAACACGTACCTAACAAGATTCAAGATTATTATTATCGGCAACATGGAAATAACGCAACAAATCTTCAAATCGATTTCTGGACATAAGAGCTGCCACTGTTGTCGATAGCCGACTCCCGGCCACCGTAGGCGCGGGCTGCCGGACGGCGAGCAATGGGCAGCTGGCCGTCCGGTAAGGACCAGGCCCGGGTCGACGCCGCGTTGTGTTCCACGCGCGCCTCAAAGAGATGTCAGCATAAATGACGGGGTCCGATAGGGCCGATACCTGCCGGGGTCTCGGATTGTTCGAAAGAGTTACTTAACCGTGGCCCTGGCGCACAGGCAAGTGAAGGAACACGGGTGGGTTTTAGTCAGTAAGAGTCTGACACGCCCTTCCGCTCCGCCCAGAGCGGGCGAGGTCATTTGAATTCCCAAAAAAAAAAAAAAGCCGACGTAAAATCGTGTATCTAACTATAAATATAAAATTAAAACCAAAAAGAGTTGTAAAGGTGCGTTTTTGAAAATAACTATAGATCGACTATAAAACAAAGATGAATTACTGCTAAACATTTTGAAAGTGAACTAAAAAATTAAGTCTAAAATAAATAATTCATGAAATGTTACGATATTTTCATCATTTCCGTAAAAGTTCGTCAAACAGTATTTCTTTCTCACTCTGTTGCACAAAGCACATGACGACCCGCGCTCGCACCTTCCTCAGTTTCCAAACAGGCCGCCGAGTAAGTGGACGCGTGATCGCAGTGCATATGGCGCTTAAAAGGAGAATGCGCAAATTTCATAGAAAATTACCCTAGCTCCGGCGCGAAAGGAACCTATATCAGATGTTTGTACATTTCATGTATATAAAAAAGAAATATATGTGATCTCCCCAATCAGTGGCTTACATAGAAAAAAATGCCTTTTTTTGGCGTGAATTTTATATCACGATATTAGCAAAAATCGAGTAAAATATAAAATAATGGCTACAGAATCACTTACATTTAAATTCTAGGCGGACTTAAAACTATATTTTTGACATACTTGGCTCTTATTTTTAAATACGTACAAGATTGCATACCATTTTGATTGTTTAAAAGAATAATGAGTTTTATTGCTTGCCAGGTGCAAACGTGACGGACTCGCAGGTAGCAGATCGCTGCTATTGCCGTCTCGCTCTTTTAGTTATATTAGAGGGAGAAGAGTAGAGACGACACGGGCACAACTTACTTTGTTTATAATCATGGCATGCACTCGCAGTCGCAGTCTTGACTTCGCTTGCGTTCGTTGTGCTCTGTGTTTTTGTTATTTTCATTGGATTTTATTTTAACGACAACTTGGCTTATATCTCAACGGACCTGAAAGTGCTAAACGATTGGATGTTGATATGGAAGACCTCAATCATTGTGTTGTGTGTCATCGATCACCTCGGCGAATACGTAGACACGTTCTTAATGTTCGTTTTCTACAAAATCGTGCAAACTTCGTGGAACATATTGTACGTAACATGGAACCACCACAAGAGGTAAAAATCTGTCAAGTACATGTTTAATATGATTACAGTTTCTTAAAATAATATGCAGTTGTTTAACATGTAAAGGATAATAATATAAAGTCCATGAATAGGTTTCTATGTGTGTATGTTTTGGTATGGGTGTTTTCTATGTATCATAATATAATATTACATGTGTGTTTACAAAAAAACGTTAGGTATGTTTTTATCCGTTGTCGTAGTTAGTTTTAGTTAAGTCTAGATAGCGTTCTATGATGTGCTCCAAGATATTTACTTATTATCTATTTTAACCTATTACCGATTTACTTACTACTGGCACAGAATTGTACAGAAGGCGCAACCCGCATTTTAGGTATGAAACTGCAAGTATGCGGTGGGCTCGCCTTGTCGGGCCAATTCAGTGAATGTAACGTAGTCAGAAGATATAAGAGTTATGCGATACAAAGAGAGGCAACTTCTAAGTGAATATAACTGTAGTTAATTAGCGCTGTGCGACCTGAATTTAACTTTTTTGTGTCGTAGCAAGAGTCGTTTTTTGGGTACTTGCCTAATGATTTTGCGCAGTGAACCATCTGTACAAATCTGTGTAACTGGCGAAATGTAAATGCAAAAGTTTATTGGAGCTTGTAGTATTTTTTATGTTATTAATATTGATGAAACCTTACAAACCCAACCTACAACCCTTACCTTTTTTTAGATAACAAAGACCCATAACATAAATACCTTAACGACTAACATATTAACATATTATTATAATTGCAGAGCACAGGTGTGAGTACTATGCACCTACTATAAAGCTACCATTTAATAGGTTTTTCTTTCATTGACTTGAATGTGCCCTGGCGGCTGAGAGTTTGTCATGCTCACTCTAATGTCTCGCTGGTGGTGGCGTGTGTGTTGGATCATTAAGTTCCCTTCAAAATGGTTGAGCTGAATGGTGCTGATCTATGCGTCATGTTCGTGAACGGGCGCCGTCAGTGGGGACTGGTCATTTCTTGGCTGCCACGGCTTATTTTAATTTAATTTAATATTTGAATTGTTTTTGTCTTTTTATTACGGACGCTTTTAACGTTCTGCATCGTTCTCACATGCATAATTTCAACATGAACGATGTAATCAATATTTTGTAACCATTTTTTGATTTAAAAGAGTGTCCATGGAGTTTCTTGCCCGTTCTTCTCCATAGGTACCTACTACGCTTTGGAATGGGTAACTAGCTTCATCTTTCTGACTGACCGACCCCTTGACAATTCAAAAGTGCCTGTAATTGGTTTATTTGAAATAAATGCTTTGAGTTGAGTTGAGTTGACTCAATATACATCATAGAACTAGAAAGCCACTGAACCATTCGTTATCGTCTCTTTTGCTTTTTGTAGGTGCCATTCGACGGTACGCGATCCATATGCCATCCATGCTGGCATAGAATTGACTCCATTTCAAATGAAGACCAACCACCCATGCCTGCTAATCCAGTACGGGTTAGAGCTTCGATACCTGTTCCCGAAATGGCTCGAGCTGCTAATACATCTCGGCGATGCATGATAAGCCACTGTCAAAACGTACTATTACGCCAACTACCAAATTCTATTAAGGTATACCTCCTCAGCTATTTGCATTTTTACATACCAGATCGTGCTCGGATCTGCCAGCGACATTTGACAACCATAACTATGGAAGATTTGACACAACATATAACGCATCAACAACATGATTTTAATGCTGATAGTTTTATGGACATTGTAAACATGTACACACGTGCCCTTGAAACAAGGAAATCTTTATTTGATGACATTAACGAAATGTCGGAGGTTGAGCTTCATTTTTGGACTGGGTTAAACCATAATAAATTCAATCGGCTTCTGGATCAAGTTCCGTCACTACGACAACAATCGAATTCACCAGAAGTAGACTTGGGTGTATATTTGAGCAAGATTAGAACAGGAGAACCAAGCTCCAGGCTGAGTTCTATTTTCTGTGTATCAAGGAGAAGCATAGACAGAAAAATCCACTTAACCAGAGCATGCCTACTGGCTGATTTTGTGCCACTGCACATAGGACTAAATCATATAACTCGGAACGAGATAATAGAAAGAAACAGAATCCTTCCGAACTACATCTTTGGAAGTGTAGAGTCTCCAAAAGCCATCATTATATTAGATGGCACTTACTTATTTATTGAAAAAAGCTCTAACTTTTTGTACCAGCGACGCACCTACAGCTTACATAAATATAGAAACCTTATAAAACCATTTATAATAGTTAGTGCTGATGGTCATATAATAGATATAAAGGGACCGTATGCCGCTACAACCACGGATGCTGACATCATGAAAAAAATATTAGAAAATGACGACCTACCGGCTGAATACGGTGCTTTCAATTATTTATTTGAAGAGGGCGATATCCTAATATTGGATAGAGGTTTCCGAGATGCGATACCACTCATAGAAACCTATGGATATGATGCACGTATGCCCCCGACGAAACGAAGAGGCGAAACTCAATTGACCACCATAGAAGCAAACAAGTCAAGACTAGTGACTATTTGTAGATGGGTGGTTGAAGCCGTTAATGGAAAGTTCAAAAGAGATTACAAGATTTTCAGGCAAAGAATTTTTAACCGCGCCTCACGTAATACCATTAATGATTTTAAAATAGCAGGAGCCATTATCAACTGCTTTCAAGAACCCTTCGAGGACAACCAATATACACCTGAATTCATGGAATCTATTCGATTGAACTTGAATAAACCAAATCTACTGGCAGATTATATCGAAGCAAATAATATAAATCGACAAAGAGTCACATTTAGTAGATTGGACGCTAATAACCAAAATATGGATTTCCCTGAACTCTCACACGAAGATTTAATTATAATTGCTATCGGAACGTATCATTTGAAGCTAGCGCGATCTTACTGCAGCGAGCACATCAAAAGAACCGGAGTTTACGAAATTGAATACTATCGACATTCAGAGAGAGTTGTAATTAATAATGAGCAAAACGTTTTAATAAGATGCAAAATACAATCACGGCATGTGCGAAGCAAGATATATTATACATACATTTTGTATTGTACAGAGACACAGGGTCGGAGCGCCATAAAGGAGTATTATTGTTCTTGCATTCACGGCCGTCGGACACTAGGAAGTTGCGCCCATGTTATCAGTATTTTGTACTACCTTGGTTGGGCCCGACATAACGAACAAGAATTTGAGCATCCTGCTGCCTTTTTAGACAACATTTTAATAGACCTAGAATTATGATCTGAAAGAATAAACGCATTAAATATCAAGTCTTGTTTATTACCTACCATTTAAATATAATAAGACAACATTACATAACACAACACACAGCCCACACGCATAACATATTATCACGCCTTTGTTCCCCGAAGGGATAGGCAGAGGTACTTAGTACACCCGTATTTTGCTAGATATATTTAAAGACCATGAAAAAGGGGCCATCGACTGGTCACAAAACCAGACTGCGGCCTATGCTACTGAGAAATGAGAAAAAAAAAATCTTAAGTATTATTTATTGAATATACAATACATTATTTACATTTCTATACTTATATAATATATATAGATATATAAATATAAATATAATCTTATTTTTTGTCTACCCTAAAGCCGAAAAAGGGTCATTGTACTCATCATTCTGAACAACATAAAATGTGCAAAATCAAGGCACTTTTTTTCTATGTTAGCCACTAATTGGGGAAATCACATACATGTATTTTGTATACATATAAAACGTACAAAAATCCTGGATAGGTTCCGTTTGCGCCGGAGCTGGGGCAATTTTGCGCATTCTCCTTTATTGTTAAAAATTTACGCAAGACGGTTGTCACGCATCACATCATTTCCAAAAGGACGCATTAAACTGTAAGTAACGAATACATTTATCTATTACTTTTTACCTACATTCCGAATGTTCGAGTGTTTCATTTGAGATTATTATTGTTACGTTGGTACTGTATTTTGTGAGCAAGTTTCGACTTGGAACTAAAATAAGTAATTTCCAGTAAGATCATCTCCAGTAAAATGTTAAAGACGGAAATGATTCGTGATTACCGGTAATGACTATTAATTTTGCTTCTTCTTATTTTCGTGTGGAATTATTTATTTTTATTTATTTATTTATTTATTAACTATGGATGACTTATAGCTAAAACAAACATAATAAGAATAGTATGTGAGACTGACAGCCAATTAAAAGTCATCACTTCTAACAACAGATTGGAAATAAAGAGTGTGAACAACACAACACAGCTACCAAAAAAGAAACAAAAACAGTATAACATTCAAGCTTAAAACTAAATTCACATTTCGTATTCAACACAAGAATAAAAACCTGAACATACAAAATATTAATTAAAAAAGCTAAGGCTCAGGCATTTTCTGGCCGACGACACACCCGTTATGAATGGATCAAAATCATACACATGTCATTAAAGTTTCGACTTGCACGCACTATAAATGAATTTTGCCTGTAATTCGTAGCGGTAAATGGAACACGCAACGGTGCGTTCCATCGCTTCGACCTTCCGGGAACGGTAAAATAAAATTTGGATAGGATATCAGAATTATTAATAGAATTATTGAAAATTTTAAATAATGAAATACAGTCAGAGATTGTTCGCCGATTAATTAGGGGTAATATATGATACTTTTTACAGAGGTTGAGGTAATCCTCAGACCGGTAGGGCACTTTCTGATGATAACACAAATACTTGATGAACCTCTTCTGGATGCTCTCTATACGATCAATGTACTTGTGATAACATGGATTCCAGATTTCAGACGCGTATTCCAAGTGGCTTCTAACAAAAGTACAGTAAAGAATTTTTAGAGTTTTGGCTTGAGTGAAGCACTTGGATAGTCGCATTATGAAACCTAGTGCTTTAGATGCATTAGCGACTATGGCATCGACATGATATTCGAACGTAAGCTTGGAATCGTGATATACCCCCAGATCACGGATGCAATTCGTTTTAGGTAGTGCTTGATCACCCAAGATATACGACGAAGGTATAATTGAGCGCTTTCGAGAATATGTTAGAACCGAACATTTAGCAGGGTTAAGGTCGAGCTTACTCCAACGACAGTAAGCCTCCAGACGACATAAATCATCCTGAAGTGCAATCACGTCTACATGTGATGATATTGTGGCAAAGATCTTCATATCGTCAGCAAAACACAACAGTTTGGATGAAATCAAGCAAGAGTTGATGTCGTTTATATAGATAATGAAAAGTAATGGGCCGAGCAATGAACCCTGGGGGACTCCACTGGGGACAGGCACCCAACCAGACATATAATTGCTTAATACTACTGCTTGGGACCTGTTCTCCAGATAAGAAGAAAACCATCTGAGTAAATCGCCTCGTATTCCCATACCATATAACTTTGATAGTAAGATCTCATGGTCAATCCGATCAAAAGCTTTACTGTAATCAGTATAAACAACATCAACCTGCTTACCGTTATCCATGGCATCAGTAATAAAATCATTGAGCAGAATTAAGTTGGTGACTGTAGACCTTCCTTTCAAAAAACCATGTTGAAAGGAACTAAACGAATTTTTGAGAGCACTATAAATCTGGTTGTAAATGATCCTTTCGAAGATTTTTGCCACAATACAGAGCTTGGATATCGGCCTGTAGTTTACCACTTCGGTTTTGACTCCTTTTTTGTAAATAGGCGTTATGAACGCCGATTTCCAAAGCTCAGGTACAACACAAGTATCCAAGGATTTCCTGAAGAGAATCGAGATAGGTTGGGCAATCGAAGTCGAACATCGTACAAGAAATTTGGATGAAATATTATCCGGACCAGCCGCCTTAGAAGTATCTAACTTACGAAGCAAGTTAGAAACCTCCTCAACATTCACTACAATGCTACATATATCAGATAGGCAGGAAGATTCAGTAAAAAGAGAGGGTGAAGAAATTCCATGACTAGGGCTAGTATCTAGAAATGTAGAATGAAAGTACGTAGAAAACGCTTCGCATATTGTTTCACCGGTACGCAACGTTTCGCTATTATAGTTTAAAGTGCTCGGAACTGCATTTGAGTTATGTCGTTTTTTAACGAAAGTCCAAAAATATTTAGGGTTTTCTTTAATAGATTTTTCGGTTAAATTCAAGTAGTTTTCATAACATTGCGATTCCAATACCTTTACCCCTTCACGAAGAAGTTTAAAAGTTGACTCATCAGCTAAATTGCCATACGTTTTTTTTTTTAATACTTTTATTTTTCTTTAATTGTTCTAATCAATGCCGAATTGTACCAAACTGGATATGTTTTGCTACGATGTAATTTTTGTGGAATGTATTTTGTGTGTAAATTGAGAATAACTTGATTGAAAAAAATTCATGATTCATCTATTGATCGTGTCGCAAACTCGGATTCCCAGTCAGTCATGGAAATGTCTTTGTTGATAGATTCATAGTCACCCTTGTCGAACAGATATTGCGTCCGTGGCGCACACTCTAATAGGGGAGCTTCAACGAAATCCATATTTATAAATAGTGCTGGATGGTAGGCGTCGATGGGAACCAGCGGACTTGAGCATTCAACCACATTAACTAATTGGTTTGAAAGTACCAAATCTAAAATTTTACCATACCTATTAAGAACACCATTGTATTGACCAAAACCTAGGGTACATAATTCGTCACTAAGTAAAACTTCGTCAGGACCATTCGGGCTCATTGGGACGAGCGACAGATTGTCAGATGGGAACCAGTTAATACCGCTCATGTTAAAATCACCAATAATGAGAAAGGTATCAGAAGAGTTACTCATAACTATTTGGTTAAGTTTTGTGAGGTAATTGCGAAGTTGTAAAGAAAAAGAAAGGCCTAAGTTTTGCTGACATAAATAAACAACAGAAATATGTAAGTAATATATTTACGTGTATTAGAATTTTTCAGTCGTATGCTGAGCCATAAATCCTCTGCTGTAGAATGGAAGGTAGGTTGACATATAACTGAAAGTTCCCTACGTGTAGCAATAAGCACACCCCCACCACGCGATTGTCCGGTCAAAACATAATCCCGATCACGACGCCACACAATGTACCGTTCATCAAAGAATTCAGAGACCAAAACTCCATCTAATAACCACGTCTCTGTAAGTAAAATAATATCATACGAGTTTAGTAATATTTGACGATAGAAAGTATTACTTTTAGTTCTAAGCCCGCGAACGTTTTGATAAAATATATTTAACTTAGGAGCCATTAGAAGACAAGACTAATAATTGAGTATAAATCTGTATAATCCATTAAAATAAAGCATTTCATTAAATAATATTGTAAAATAAGGTATTGTTAGCGGAGAATCCTGCGATTGAAGGCGTGGCGGCTGAATGTCGTCACGAGGCGCAAGAGTGGGGCAGACGGACAGCTGCAGCGGCGAGCTCATTGCCTCGGTCATTTTCATTTTGGGCGCTTAGAGTGTTAGGACGGGTTTTAGCTAGGCGTATTTAGTTATTTGTGTTTTTAAGATCTACTTTTTGTTAATTATTTGTTGAGAGAAATATAACCTTTATTTTGTGGTCGTTATCTTTTTTTTAATTCTAAATTGTTCACTCTGCTCATATCAGAAGTGGGATAGCTCTCATAGCTATCTACACTGAGATTTGGCATTCTGACGAGTTATTGCATTTTAGTTCATTCTTTATAGTAGGGACCTCCACTGGTACGTTCTGCAATTTGAATATTCTACTAGCAGAATGCCCAGACGGAGTAAAAGTAAATCTAGTAGACGCAGCAAGACGCGGGACCGTACACCAGATATAGATTTGCAACAAACTCTTCAAGTTTTGATGAACCGTATTAATTCATTAGAGCAAAATGTGGGTAGCAATCAAAGTAGTAACGGTATCGAGCGCAGTTCGTGCGGCGACGGTGTCGCCGCGTTGTCGTCAAGCGCCGATGCGCGAGCGCCGACGCCCGCCATAGCGGCGCCTGCGCCGTCGCTGCTCGGCGTCTCGACTACCGACCTGTCGGTTCCTGTACCTGCAAGCTCGCTTGGTTGTAACGACACGATGGGTAAAATGACCGACCAGATTGTAAGTGCGATTGGCAAGCTGAGCGCGGTAAGATCAAACCATATTTATATCTCAAATTTTGACCCTGCTATTAACGATATTGATGTTTGGTGTAACGAAGTCGATCATGCGTGTAGTTTAAATTGTTGGGATGATCGAGAATGCTTAGCTAGAATAGGAAATTGTTTAAAAGGAGACGCGAAACAGTGGCTAAATGAGTGGGTTACGAATGATCGGAGTTGGTCAAACTTTAAACGAGAGTTTAAGCCACTGTGTCCGCGTAACGTAGATGTAGCAAACATTTTATTTCAAGTCATGAGTACAAATTCCGAGCATTACACTACGTATGCAGATTATGCACGACGATCCCTATTACGTCTTCGAATAGTAGGCGGATTAAGTGACGAACTTATGACTGCTATAGTTATACGCGGTATCGCCGATCCACAAATACGTGCCGTCGCGACCAATGCCAAACTGAAACCAGAAGATTTAGTTAGCTTTCTCTCGATTTATGTTAAGCCCGCTACATTAGCTTCTAATCATAAACCTAATCAACGTACAAGTAATACCGATGCTAGGCCCCATAATGGTTACCATCGCAAACGTGATCATGGTGAAACTAGGTCAAAGTGTTTTTCCTGTGGTAGCTTCGGTCACAAACAATATTCTTGTACCAAACGTATAAAAACGGACGAACAAGCTTGTACGAAGTGTTCGCAATCTACCCCCAGTACCTATAATAACAATTCAACTTCAAATAATACTTCCAACAAACCTATAATATGTTCCTTTTGCAAAAAATCGGGTCATAGCATAGAAGAGTGTTTTACAAAGCAACGTTCAGAGTCACGACGGAAGTCAAACATTAATTTTTGCCGTAATACAGAGGGTGACTATAAGAAAAATGATATAGCCACAGCCGTGATTCAAGGTGTACCCGTGGACATATTAATAGATAGTGGCTCGGTAGTATCCCTTATTTCAGATAGCCTTATTAAGCATTTTCAATGCAAACAAATACCGTCATTTCGTTCGTTTTGTGGGTTAGGCGAAAAGAAAATACAATCGAGTTTTTACACGGTGTTAACCGTCGAGTTTCTTGAATTAACATTAGAAATTAAATTGTATGTAATCGCCGATAAATATATGAGTACTCCTGTGATTATTGGTACCGACGTTCTAAACAGAGACGGAATTACGTATATAAGATCGAAAGGCCAGCAGCGTCTTATGCGAATAGACCGGGTATTTCCCATAAAATCAAACACTGACTCTGTTATTCAAACACCGTTGTTAGGTATTGAAAAGGATCGTTTGTTATCAATTATCGCGGACTTCTCGGAATTTCTTATTACTGGTACGGCCACAACCACTGTAAATACCGGTTCTATGCATATTAGGCTTAATAGTAGTGTACCTATAGTTTACAAACCGTATAAATTATCTCATGAAGAAAAATTGCGTGTGCGCGATATTACCCGGGAACTACTTGACAAAAATATTATAAGGGAGTCTGAATCGGAATATTCCAGTCCGATACTGCTAGTCAAGAAAAAGGATGGCAGCGATAGAATGTGCGTGGACTACCGCGCTCTAAATGCGATAACTGTAAAGGATCGTTATCCATTGCCTCTGATCGACGACTATGTAGACCGCTTAGGTAAAAGTAAATACTTCACCAGTATTGATATGGCTACAGGCTTTCATCAGATTAAGGTGGATAGCGATTCTATACCGTTAACTGGCTTCGTTACTCCTGAAGGCCACTTTGAGTATCTAAAGATGCCATATGGTTTGGCCAACGCGCCAGTTGTCTATCAACGTATTATAAGCCAAACTCTGCGTACGTTTATTGAATCGGGCAAGGTTTTAGTGTACGTTGACGACGTATTATTGCCCTCATTGACAGTAGATGAAGGGTTACAAAATTTACGAGAGGTCTTACAAACATTAACTCAAGCGGGGTTCTCTATAAACCTGAAAAAGTGTATTTTCCTCACTGAGGAGATTGAATATCTAGGTAGATTAATTAGTAACGGTCAGGTTAGACCGAGCCGTCATAAGGTTGAGGCATTAACCTATGCCCCAATCCCAGGTAACGTGAAGCAAGTGAGGCAATTCTTAGGGCTGGCTGGATATTTTAGACGATATGTACCAAATTATTCAGTCAAGACTGCTTGCATTGCACATCTCCTTCGCAAAGGCGTCCCATTTCAATGGAATGAGGAACGTGAGTCTGTTCGTCAAGACATAATAAAGTGCTTAACCAATGAGCCTGCTCTAGCAATATTTGATCCGTCTTTCCCGACGGAGGTTCACACAGACGCCTCTGCGGTGGGATATGGTGCGGTGCTATTACAGACCGACATTAATAAACGCAAAAGACCTGTCGCGTATTTCAGTAAAGTAACTCAGGGGGCAGAGCCACGTTACCACTCTTACGAGTTGGAAACGTTGGCAGTGGTAAAAGCACTACAACATTTCCGGCACTACCTTATTGGTATTAAGTTCAAAGTGGTAACTGATTGCAACGCTTTAAAACTTACACAAAGAAAGCGAGATCTATTGCCAAGAGTTGCTAGGTGGTGGATGTATTTACAGGATTATGACATTGATTTAGAGTACCGTAAAGGCATTAATTTATCTCATGTTGATTATCTGAGTCGTAATCCAGTAAATGTCTGCGAAATACAGAAACCACATAACTGGGCACATTTGGCACAGTTTGCGGACGAAGAATCGCATTCTCTGTTGCAAAAGTTAAATGAGGGTGAACTCGATTCTAATCGTTACATCAAGCGAAACGATGTCCTTTATTAAAAATATGTAAAAACCGGTGAAGAACCACGTTATTTGTGTTATATACCGAAAGGAAATCGCCTCAGCCTTTTAAGAATTTTTCATGATGAACACCATCACATTGGCACAGATAAAACAATTGACCTAATTTTAAATCATTTCTGGTTCCCTGGCCTTGCTAAGTTTGTTAAAAAATATGTACAACATTGTATTGTCTGCATAGCTCATAAAAAAGTTCCAAGACAACCGTTACAGCCTATAGAATCGTGGAGTAAGCCCAATATTCCGTTTGAATGCATACATAGTGATGCTTTGGGGCCACTCCCTGTTTCTAACGGATTTAAATTTGTTGTAATTATTGTCGATGCTTTTACAAAATTTTGCTTATTGTATCCGATACGTAAACAAGATGCAAACGAGTTGAAACGCGTTTTTGAATCGGCAATATCAATGTTTGGTATGCCCAAATTGATCGTCGCTGACCGTGGGCGAATGTACGAGAGTTCAACGTTTGCAACTTGGGTACGTGAATTGGGGGGCGAATTATATTTAATAACACCTGAAATGCATCAAAGTAATGGTCAGGCTGAGCGATATTGCAGAACCGTTCTAAACATGATAAGAGTTGAAGTTAACTTTAGAAATGAAAAGTGGTCAGATGTATTAGGCAAATTACAGCTCACTCTGAACATTACAAAGCATAAATCTACTCAATATTCACCTATGAATTTATTATCCGGCAGTGAAGCTACCACACCCGTCCTACGCTCTATTGTGCGCGATGTGGCCCTGGAAGGTACGAGTCCCAACAGGGAGTCCCTGCGTGAGCTGGCCAGACAGCGCGCCTCCGAACTTCTGGATGAGAACAGAGTTCGACAAGACGCCCGCATTAATGAAAAACGGAAGCCGCCGCGCAGTTTCACTGTCCATGACGTCGTTTTTGTGCACAAGGGCAGTCAGTCCAAGGGCAAGTTAGACGCATGTATGCGTGGCCCATACCAAATTATTAAGGTATTGCCTCATGGACGTTATGAACTGAAACTTATAGCGGATTCGTATGGTAAGACCACGCAAGCGGCCGCAGAGTACATAACTTTGTGGCGTGGAGAATGGACACCTGATGTGTGCAGTGCATTTTTTGACAGTAAGTAGTTTTACCCATTTATTTCTTGTTTGAGACATGTCGACCTCTGTTTCATGCATGAAATAATTTTGGTAATTGAATTGGGACATGCCGAGGCCTCTGTCATGTGTGTTGCGAAAGGGCCTGGGCACCCTGAGGGCTCTGCCTTAATGTTTACAAGTTGAGATCGTCATCTGATCGAGGATTTGGTGACGCTTAGTATTTGGACATCCCGAGGGCTCTGTCTTAGTGTTCACAGTGAACAGTACCTACTTGGACTTGATGCGAGTTAGTAACATCCCGAGGGCTCTGTTTCTGATAAATGGCTAACGATTATGATACGGCTCTTCTACCCAAGAGCATTCTGGAGTATGACTGTACTGAAGCACGCTGAAGCCTCTGTTTCCTTCAGTTATACGGCTGAAAAAAACGTTGAACTAATGCAAACAATATAACTGTTTCAGGCACTAATGAAAATGGTTGTGAAGATGGTACTTCAGGACCACCAGGGTTCAGCTCCAGTGAGGCTACTCCACCACTAAATCAAACGGGCGAGGACGCGCCGCTGTCAGGAGAGGCCGTGTTAGCGGAGAATCCTGCGATTGAAGGCGTGGCGGCTGAATGACGTCACGAGGCGCAAGAGTGGGGCAGACGGACAGCTGCAGCGGCGAGCTCATTGCCTCGGTCATTTTCATTTTGGGCGCTTAGAGTGTTAGGACGGGTTTTAGCTAGGCGTATTTAGTTATTTGTGTTTTTAAGATCTACTTTTTGTTAATTATTTGTTGAGAGAAATATAACCTTTATTTTGTGGTCGTTATCTTTTTTTTAATTCTAAATTGTTCACTGTGCTCATAGTATAATATAATTAAATAAGTATAATGAAGGTAAAAGTCAATAAGATTGGCGCGAGCGCAGGAATCATACGATGTTATGTAGTAAACAGCTGTGCGAAAAAGCAAGCAATAGTGCGTGGTGCGTGCAAGTGCGAGAGAGTAAAACATATTGTAGTGCGGTAAAGCTTTAAAGTAAACAGCGCGATAACGAATACAAAACATACAAGTATCTAAACAAAAGAGAGGTGTCGAACTCATTAGTACGGCAGAGGTGTTAAACATTTTGTAAAAAGTTATTGTGACACAAACGGTATTAAACAGTTGGAGCCATTGAAGTAAAATATAATAGCAAGATAGGAAAGTATGTGTAAAAATTAAGAGGCACATTAGACAATCTTGTTTAAATCTGACTCCTTCCTTATGATAAAAACTTTCGAATGATTATTTTTAAGTATATGAATTTTACCATGTTTAACCCATACGTACTCATAATGTTTATGCTTGGCAATGATTTTAACTTTAGTTAAAAGCTTTTTGTACTCCACGCTTAGATGATCGTTAACATACACACGCTGAGATGAGCCTTGAAACCCGATGTCACAAGTGGAAAGGTCCTTCTTGGCTCGTGCCGCCGCAATTAAATCTTCCTTTACATACCGGTTTAAAAAACTCACTATTATCAGCTTTTCATTGGAACCAAAAATAGGGACCCTAGAAATATAGTTCACCTGGGCTTTGGGACAGCTGTATTTAACATTACGGCCGATAGCGTCGATAATTGAGTACAAATTCTCATCCTTCTTTATAGGAACCCCCTTAATTTCAACGTTGTTTAACCTGGATCTCTGATCATAAGACGAGAGTAGATACTTCGTGCTCGCCAAGTCAGTCTGTAAACAATTCATTGTTTCCTGAAGCTTTTCAAATTCAGACACTTTTGCTTTAACTTCGACGAGTCTTGTGTCAAAATCGTCAAGTCTCCCACCAGTGCCCTCACATGACAACTTAAGCTCAGCCAGCTCATTCTTGATCACGCGAATGTCATCTACCAAGGTCGGCAAATTAAGTAGCTGCCGCTTCATGTCACGTATCTCGCTTAATATGGTATCCAGCGACGCAGGTTCAGGGGCAGGCACAACTGGTGACGTGGTTCTGCAAGTGGGGCATTTCCATTGTGCCATCCTATTGACACCCAGCTTTCTCCATCCGGTTTCTGAGATGTTTGCACATCCAAAATCCAGGTGTTTCTTGCAACTGCCACACTGGACGCCATCGTTGAACTGCACGTTACAAACTGCGCACGATTTCATTTTCAAAATTCTATAGTTTGAACTGAACTAAAACGTAAAAAGGTTGGCGATCTATTTCTTTTAAGTGTCGCGTACTGTGCGTATGAGTGTCCGCACACGAGTGATCTATAATGTAGTGATGGTGCGTGATTTATAAGATAAACCACAGTAACACTAATTAGTGACAATTTACTCATTAATATGATATATATGAAGTAGTACAAGTCCCAGACGGATTGTAGCTGGACTTGTACCTTTAAGCAACATAGAAAATATTGTTCTAGGTTTGGTAATCATGAACAAAAAACCATCGACAGCCAATCTATCAGCCTACAATCGTAAAAGGTACGCAGAACTTAAAAATGATCTAGAAATGTACGAAAGAGAAAAAGAAAAGGAACGATGTCAAGAAGAAAGAAAAAGGACAAGTTATTAGTTAGGTACACTAGTAATAAGTTTTATTATTGTTTACTAACACGATGGATCATTGTTGTCCGATAAATAAAGAATAATAATAATTCAGAATTTCGTGCATGCGCCTACCGTGGTTCCCCTGCGGACAAACCAGCAAGATGAGGAGGAGGACACTAGGGCTATATCTGCAGATAACCTGTGCAATGTGGAATTAAGGAGCATTCTGGAGGATGCGATCCGTGAGTACCGGTTCACATCATCTGATCTTAGACCACGGCTACCACGTTTGCCCATGAATAAAAAAAAAATAGAGCACTGGTGTGTGCCTTGGATGCGCTGTTACCAAATTTAATTGAAAACAGCGCAGACCTTTGCGATACACACTCAATCTTGTATTGCACGGCTGTTGCGGCATGTCGCATAGCTCGTGTCAAATTTCCGAACACTGACCGAACTGCACAGCTGAAACCCGCCGCACCAGCCTGGCAGTGCAGGATTGAGCGTCGTATTAATGAGGCCAGGGTACTCATCGGGAAGCTCACCTGCTTCAGGGAGGGCAATTCACGCCCAAGGGTGATGCGCTTTGTGAGGCAGGCCTTCTCGGGAACTAATATTAGTCCTCGAGAATATATATCCTGTGTCACAGAGCGCATCGACTTCCTGAAGCAGAAAGTTTATGCATGGGCAAACCGTATCCGTCGGTATAGACGAAGAGTGGATCGGTACACTCAGAACCGCATGTTCCAGAAAGATGAAAGGTGGGTATACAGAGCTTGGGAGCGACCCATTCCCACTCAAGGTGTGACTGACGTGCTTCCACCGGATAATGATACAGTGAGTGCTTTTTGGCGAAGCATTTGGTCGATGCCCGTCAGTCATACTGAAGGTGATTGGATGCGTGTTGTTGAACAGGCGTGTGATTCAATACCAGAAATGGAGGCTATTAGCATTAGTCCTCTAGATGTGGCTCGTGCAGTCCGTCCGTTGCCTAACTGGAAATCCCCAGGACCGGACGGACTGCACAATTTCTGGATTAAATGTCTACAAAGGTCACACGCCTGCTTAGCCTCGCAATTCCAGTCATCTTTAGAGACTGGGTCGCTACCACTGTTCTTTACGACAGGAGTAACCCATCTGCTCCATAAATCGGGTAGTACTGCGGAACCTAAAAACTATAGACCAATTACATGTTTACCGACGGTCTATAAAGTTCTTACATCCATTCTTAGAGCAAAAATTGCAGTACATATTAAAAATAACTCAATTATGTCTGTGTCTTAGAATGGATGTAAGAATGGGTCTCGCGGTACTAAGGAGCTGCTCCTTATAGACATGGCCATAAGCCAACAGGTTCGTAGGTCCCGGAAGGATTTGTCAACATGTTGGATAGATTATAAGAAGGCTTATGACTCGGTGCCACATACATGGCTCATTAGGGTGCTTTTTTTTTTTTTTTTTTTTGGGTGGGAAATCATCAAATGACCTCTCCCGCTCTGGGCGGAGCGGAAGGGCGTGTCAGACTCTTACTGACTAAAACCCACCCGTGTTCCTTCAGTTGCCTGTGCGCCAGGGCCACGGTAACTCTTTCGAACAATCCGCGACCCCGGCAGGCATCGGCCCTATTGGACCCCTTCAATGATGCTGACATCTCTTTGAGGCGCGCGTGGAACACGACGCGCCGTCGACCCGGGCCTGGTCCTTACCGGACGGCGAGCTGCCCATTGCTCGCCGTCCGCAAGCCCGCGCCTACGGTGGCCGGGAGTCGGCAATTGACTCCCGACGCCCAGGGTGTCTCCTCCTGCGGCGACTAGGGGCGTGAGGGCGCAACGATTGCCGCACCCTCACGCGCTCCGCCTCCTCCTTCGCGAGCATTACTGCTTCACAGAAGGAGGTGACGGCTTCCCATTCCCTCTCGCTCCGTACTATGGCCTGTACCAGGGCCGGACGCGAGAGATCGCCGCCGCCGATCGCCGCCACCTCATTAGGGTGCTGGAGTTGTACAAAATAGACGCAACTCTACGCACCTTCTTGATTTCTTGTATGGGGCAGTGGAGGACGATCCTTCTCTATCCAGGATGTCAACAGATCCAGAGGACCGATGAACCGATCAGGATTGAGCGAGGAATATTCCAGGGCGATAGTTTGAGTCCGCTATGGTTTTGCTTAGCCTTGAATCCTCTAAGCACACTGCTGGAAGATTCAAGTCTAGGCTATCGGTTACGAAGAGGTGGTCAGGTGATATCACACCTCCTCTACATGGATGATTTGAAACTCTTTGCCCCCAACAATTTGCGACTGATGGAGCTACTGAAGGTAACGGAAACGTTCAGTAGTGCCATCAGGATGGAATTTGGTGTGGACAAATGTGCAGTCATGCATGTAAAGCGAGGGGGGATTATGGAATCCGTGGGAACCCAACTTTCGGATTCTATAACCTTAGATCCCTCTCCTCAACCGAAATCTACAAGTACTTGGGTATGTCGGAAGCATTAGGCATCAATGCTGCCGACATGAAACAATCGTTGAAGGAGCGCTTCTTTGGCCGCCTGAATAAAGTGTTAAATAGTCTTTTATCAGGCGGAAACAAGGTGCGTGCCTTTAACGGTTGGGTCATGCCGGTTTTGATGTATACTTTCGGCATACTCAAATGGACTCAGACGGAACTTGATGCTCTGGATAGGAAGGTCCGTACATTGCTGACGGCATATAGGATGCATCACCCACGGTCATCAGTGATGAGATTGTACATCCCGCGGAAGTGTGGGGGTCGAGGATTCTTAAATGCTAAAACTCTCCACAACCGCGAGATTTGCAGTCTCAGGGAATATTTCCTACAAACTGACGTGGGGATGCACCGAGATGTGGTCGCAGTGGACAAGGGCCTCACTCCGCTCTCCTTGGCAAAAGAGAACTGGCGCAAACCTGCAGTACTAGATACTAACGATCGTAAGGAAGTATGGCAAGGCAAGGAGCTTCACGGACGCTTTTTCCGGGCCCTACATGGGCCTGATGTAGACTTTTTGGCGTCTGTATCCTGGCTGCGTTTCGGCGACCTCTTTGGGGAAACCGAAGGTTTTGTCTGTGCTATTATGGATGAAGTTATCATGACGAATAATTATCGGAAATACATTGTCAAGGACGGCACGGTTGACATCTGTCGGGCATGCCACCGTCCCGGTGAATCAATTCGACTTATAGTTTCCGGTTGTTCTCGTCTTGCTAACGGTGAGTACTTGCACAGACACAATCTAGTGGCTAGGATTATAGGATTACGAGAGCGCCGTGCAATGATTGTTGATATCGCTGTCCCTCATGACGAGAATCTCGTGAAAGCTGAGAAAGATAAAAAAATCAATTATCTTGATTTAGCACACGAGGTTGTTGACATGTGGGGCGTGGACTCTGCAATCATTGTACCGATAATCGTTTCAGTAAATGGCCTAATAGCGGAGAGCCTCGACCAACACCTCAGGAGGCTCTCATTGCGCAGCTGGGTCAAGAGCTTAATTCAGAGAGCAGTACTTCTGGATACGGCACGCATAGTGAGGAGGTTCCTCTCTCTAGACCCCTGACCACCGGCAGCTTGGACCCTGTTTTTGATGCCGATGGGCTACTATTTTCTATATTTTTAAATGTTTTTATATTTTTTGTAAAAGTATTTAAAAATGTAATTAATATGCATAAAAATGAATAAAAGAAAATAATAATGTTTTTATATTTTTTATATTCTAATGTAATATATGTATATAATAGCCCAAGAAGCAAAATAATGTCATATAAATGGTACAATAACGTTTTTTATGTAACTTTCAGCCATATGAAAATGGTTTTATAATAGTTTTTTATACGTAAATATAACGCGGGTTTGGGCGCAGATTATATAACATTTAAATCGTGTAAGGGTCGTATTGCAGTCGCATCAGCGAAAATAACGTTGTGTAAAAATCATGTAGACGTTGTAAGTTTAACTAGTAAGGTTTGTAATAGTTTTTAGTAATACTCTTACATAACCATATCATCGTATAGACGTTTTGTTATGCTGGTGGTTGCATGGTCTGTGGTTCAAGCTAGACAATTTGCGTGACAAGTTATTGTGTTGTGATAAAACTTAAAAAAAAGGTAAGTGGAAATGTTTTAATAATCTTTATTAATTTAATGTAAAGAAAGTTTACTGTGGTGGAAGATGAAGAGCGGTGACTTATACTTGGGAATCTAAAATTTTCGATGATATGTAAAGAAAGAAAGAAAAATATTTATTTGGAACACGCACAGGAAATACAAAGTATAAAAAATTAAATAAAATAAAAAAAAGGATTTAAAACTAACAAAATTAACAATAAAAAAAACAATAAACAATTAATAAAAAATAAAAAAAAATAAACCTGTGCGAGGCCAAAAAGGCTCCTATCTCAGCATAAAGCTGCGATATTTAAAAAATAAGTACCGCAGCGCTGGTATTCTGATAGGGCCCGTTGTGATGCCACGGACACACATACGGACGTCCTTATATCCCACTAGGGGTTTATTGATAAATAAAATTTTAAAATAAAATACTAATAAGAAGATAAATCAATACAAAATTGTTTAGAAAACAAATATAAATAAATAAAAACCATGATCATGTATGTGTCTAAAGATCGAACCACGCCCGACGCTCCAACATCACTTGTCTATGTTGTAGACTATTGTTATAGTCTGTGAACTCTGTGACAAGCGATGAGACGCGGGCGCAGCCGACCTGCTGTCAATAAAAAAGATACTTTTTGGAATGTTTATGAAAATAAAGTAATGATACACTAATAAAACAGTGAGTGAATAATAGTTATGGCAAAAAAGTAGTGCAGATAAATAGTGTGAAGTATTGTGGTGTGTTTGACTATGTTGTGATGTGTAAGGCGGAAGAAAAATATTCAATCATCGAGCAAAACAATCGAATCAAATCATGCTGCTAGGAACGCAAGACTCCGCAAGGTCACCAGTAGCAACTGCGTGCAGTCCCAGGGTGAGTTCAGAAACTGGCTTCCTTTTGTACTCGCAACAAGTGTTGTTTATATTTAGTGCTAAAAGTACCAACTGTTTTTATAGCACGAAAAGGAGGCGGCAAGTCGTTCCAGCAGCGGGAAGCAGCAAATTTAAAGCTTCCACGGAATGCAGCAGTTTTATGCGTTGAGGCCAACAGGAGGTAAGATGATGCTCTTGTTTTAATTTTATTTATATCTCTAGACCAAGTCAATTTCGCATAAAGGTATTCTGGTTTTTTTGTGAGAATGGTGCCAAAGAGTAGGGTAGCTAGATGCAGCTTTCTGCGATCTGACATTCTCATCAAATTACCCTTATTTAAAAAAGGAGTTATGTGAGATCGGGGAGGGACATTGAAACAAAATCTTGCACAAGCATTCTGCACTCGCTGGATCAACTTCTCGCTTCTACCGAGAATGCACGCACCATACACAGTATCGGCGTAGTTCAGCTTTGATAAAACAAGTGACTCGCACAGCATGACACGCATATCCACACTTATGTAGGGCCGTACTCGGTACAAAAGCTTAAGACGGTAAAAGCAGTTGCGCACAGCCTCCATGACGTGAGTTTCAAAATGCAGATGCTCGTCAAACACCACCCCAAGATTACGGGCTTCTTGCACTCTATCAATAGAACACCCATCAATCTTCAAGTCCAGAGTGTGTCCTAATATTTTATTCAGAAAATCTCTTGATCCCATGAGAATATACTTGGACTTTACTGGGTTCAGAACCAGAGAGTTTCTTCTTGACCATGCTGAAATCCTATCTAAATCCTCGTTCATTCTTTTTACAGCTTCAGCGGAGTGCTGTGGGCGAAATGAGAGATACATCTGCAGATCGTCAGCATATAGGTGAAACTTGGTGTTGACCAGACAGTTGGTGATGTCAGCACTGTACAGAATAAAGAGAAGAGGGCCCAGGATGGATCCTTGCGGCACGCCCCGGTTCACCTGCTTGGGACTAGAGGACAAAATATCGCCATCACTGTCACTTATCACTTGCACAAGCTGAGAACGGTTACTCAGGTAACTCTGAAACCATTGGACTGTTTCGGGCTGACATCCGTAGTAAGATAGTTTGGATAGGAGAAGGGAGGTATTGATTGAGTCGAAGGCACGTGAAAAATCCAGCAGTACAAGCATGGTACCCATGCCTTGGTCTCTGGCTTCGAGGATATTTCCAACCACGTCAAGAAGTGCTGTGGCTGTGCTGTGCCCCTTACGAAATCTTGATTGAGCCAGTGGCAGAATACCGTGCTGCTCAAGATATGCCCGAAGCTGGTTAGAGACAACTTTCTCCAGAATCTTGGAGAGACATGGTAAAAGGCTAATTGGGCGAAGATCTTTCACGCTGGTGGGATTAGGTACCTTGGGTATGGGCTTTACTATAGCTAATTTCCACAGATCCGGAAAACAGGAGTAGGCTATCGATCTGTTGACAATGGCCGTTATAGCTGCCAGTGTACGAGGAAGAGTCATCATCAGCATCTCCAGAGAGATATAGTCAGATCCTTGGGCATTGGACTTAAGACCACGTAAAAGCCTCAGCACCATGTCCTCCTGGACTGGCTCAAGCTGGAAATGACCGTTACCGAATCTGTGGTGCTCAAAATAAGATAAGTCAGAAGTACTGACCACACCGCTGCCAGGCACGTCCAAAAAATTATCATTTATTTTGTCAGGATTGTCACAAAAATGCGGCAAACTGTGCCCTGGTTTATTTGAAATAGCTATTGATGCTTTAATATGGCTCCATAACTTTTTTGGCTGTTTAATGTTTTTATTTATGTAAGTTTTAAAATAAGCACCCTTCTCACTAACAAAAGCGGCCCTGACTAAGTGTTTAAGCTCCTTGTATGAGTTTACGTGATGTACAGATTTAGTAGCCTTAGACTTAACATGGTACCTGTCCCGCAACTTCATCATTTCCTTGACAGTGTCAGTTATCCATGGGTATGACTTTTCTTTTATTAAAACTTTTTTAAGGGGTGCATGTAAGTCAAAGAGATTCACAATATACTCATTAAATGTTGCTACCATAGAGTTCACATCCTCCAGACTTTCAATATATTCCCAGTCCATCCTATTCAAATCATCATTAAAGTTGTCAAGCAGTATATCTCTAAGTGGCCTATAGGTGATCCAGTGTGGGGAAGGTTTCTCTAATTTAAAATTAAATTCAACAGATATAACTGCATGTTGACCAAGCTCTGGTATGTGTGATACAGAGACCCCACACACACGGGCGTCAGTACACACAACATCAATTAGTGTTTCACTATGATCTGTGAAATGAGTAGGATCAGTAACAATTTGCTTTAGCTTGGAGCAAAGTAAAAAATTGTTTAGTAATTTTGTCTTATTTTCCAGCTGGTTTAACATGTTAATGTTGAAGTCACCAAGCAAGACAACTTTATCCGCGCTAGCAAAAGAAGAAAGAGAGTCGGTGATCGCATCCAGGAAGACATTCACATCTAACCACGGTGGTCTGTATGCTGTGCCGATGATCACTGAATGCGAGTTGATGTTAAGCCTGAGCCACATCTGCTCGACCTGCGGCGCCGGCGGGTGCGGCACGGCGCGCACGCGCAGCCCGCGGCGCACGTAGAAGCCCACGCCGCCCCCGCGCCCGCCGCGCACGTTGCGCGCGCGCGGCACGTGCCGCAGCCGGTAGCCCGGTACTGTCGGTGCGCGACCCTCCTCTCCCTGCCTAAGCCAGGTCTCATTTATCGCCATAATGTCTACCATTAGGCTATCCATGGCGACAAGGAACTCCTCATGGCGCGAACCCAGCGACCCCGCATTAAATAGTCCAACCTTTAGATTTCTCATCTTATTCATTTTTGTACATAGTGGTGTATACATATTATAATAGTAGTATTTTTGTTGTAGATAATATCAATAGTAATTAGTGGTGTAAAGTTTTGGGTAAAAAAGTGAGGTGTAAATAAACTGAAATGTATGGTATCAGGTGAAATTTGTAGTAATATAAAGTGAAGTATTGTAACTTTTGCGAAAATATACACAGTCAGACAAAATGTACTAATATAAAGGGTCCACAGAAACAAAAATATAATAACAATAAATACTGAAGATGTAAAAATAGTGAGTGAAAGTGTAATAAATACATGAACACAGATAGTCATTAATGTATGGTTATTGTTGTTAATATTTTAATGGGCCTTCATAATATTGGTGTTTCAATATTCTTTATAAAAAGAAAATACATTATTAGCATCAATAGTTTCCGCCATATTGCCAAAAGACATTGGGCGACTGCAACTAGACATGTATATAACTATTGGTCTTATACATGTTTTATACGATTTATGACGTCCACCATGACGGTTTCAATTAGAGCTCTGTTGGAAAATAGAAAAACCTTTGTGTATAGTCATGGGAATACAAAGAATCTGTATTTTTACAGGGGCATCATGGTGATATATTTTGACTTTGATAAGTTTTTAACAAAAGAAGACTTCAAGTTGCTCAAACATTTAAAATGGCCATGGGATAACACGCATTTTCAGTTATCACAGAAGTGCCATGGATGTAATCATCCTACCGACTCGAGATTCAAACATTTTATCATCCATAATAACAGAAGCATAACTAAATTATTAAACTATGATTTTTTTTGGTGCCAAAACTGTAAGAAGTATGCCATATACGACCATTTCCCTGAGGACGAATGTTACTGCAACTGTTAATTTTTTTTTGTTTCTAAATAATAAATATTCATCACTATTTTTTAAGGTTAGTTGCATAAATTATATTTACCTAACCACCCAATCGTTGCCACTGAGCCAGTTAAATACATGTAGGTATATAAAATTTGTCAAAGGCGAGCCGTGTCTCGACGCGCGCGCGCAATAATAAATGTTTGTTGTCAGGGAATTCCCCTTTTCTCTGTCTCGCTCTACGCATTTCGTAAGCGAATTCTCATTACGTTAAATTTTAGTTTAGTCATAGATTGATACTTGGTGTAAGAAGTGCAGCAGCTTCAAATTTACTTTACAAATATACATTACAATTGTAGTACGAGTACGTAGTGTTTATATTCAGTATTTATTGTTAATGTAATTTGATTTTTTTGATGTGTTAGTGTAAGTATAGCAATATTTAACCATAACAATGTTTTGTTTTAGATATGACCTTCAAAATTGTACAAACTTTAGAAAGGGGAAAGTTAGTTTTATCAGCGGTGCCTGAAAAATGGGAACAAAATGGTATCCTGTATTGGTCAAGAAGAAAAGTGGAGGATTTATTAAAGAATCCTTCTTCATGTCCCGAAGCATCTTGGTCAACAATTCAATGTGTCGTGAAAAGAAGTGGAATAAATTCACTGGAAAGTGCTGAGATAGAGGTCACTCAAATGTCAAGCATGAGCGACACAGAAGAGGAACAAAATGAAGATTTAAATCGACGCGGATGTACCTCAATTGATAATATTGCCGTTCAAGAGTGTTTCAATGACCTTGCAAATGCTTGTGTTGTAAGTAAAATACCAAGTACTAGTAAGACTAGACACACGTGTGTCTAGTTGGTGGTCTCTCGTGTCGAGTTGGTGAAATTCACATGGACCGTCTAGACTCGAGGGGTTACCTCGAGTCTACACGGTCCATGTGAATTTTAGAATTATGGCTGCCTTATTCATACGTGCTATCTATGAGGATATCATCGTGATTTATATTCATATTTCATAATTTATATTCTTTTTTTTTTCAGAATAATGCTCAGTATCTACAACCATCCACGTCCAATCCTACTAATATTAACGATGTGGTTGTTTTAACTTCCAATCAAGAAATAGACCAAAACCAACATAGTGTTATTTTGCACACAGCTGAACTAGATCATCAAGATATTTCACAAAAACTTGATAATTTGATACAAATAACAGGAATTATTCAAGAAAATCAGAAAGTTCTCTTTGAATATGTGCAAAGTGTAGAGAGTAAATTACTAATGAAAATGACACATTTAAGTACTCAGCTTGATGAATATGTACAACGCACCACAGAAATTAAAATTCAAGAAGCAAACGATTTTAAACCAATATCGGATAAAGAAGAACTTGACGCCTTTGAAGATCAGCTCAAAGATCCAACCATGGTGTCAAAATTCAAAAATAAACTGGCAGTAGTTTGTGGAAATGGAAAAGGACGAGGGAGCAACAACGCTTACGCATTAGTGGACATAATGTTCACTAGAAAATTTATGACGACATGCTCTTGGGCTGGAGGCTCTAAAAAATTAACGTCGAAAATTTGTTTCAAAATCTACACTCGGACGTTCAATTTATTTTTTGAACTTGTACATGAATCAGACAAAACCTATACTAAGATAGAATGCGAATGTTTTTTTAAAAATATTATGCGCCATGCCGAAACAAGAAATAAAATAAAGTTGTTGCGTGCATCATCTAGCAAATTTAGACCCAAACGTAGTATGCCTAATAATACCATTACCGAAAGACTGGTACTTCAAGAAATTCAACAAAATGCGCAGTCCCTTGAACAAAATTCTCATATAATCAATAATGATCTCGATTCACAAGAAATAGTATAGGTTGAACTATTTTTTGAGTATAAATTATAAGTATTTTTATTAATTAATAAGTTTAAAGTGCCAAAAGTTCCTACTTATGCAAACAGGGTATAGAAAATAATTAGATGTTTAGATTTAGGTTGATCTAACGATGACATTCTAAAAAGATTTTGGCTATATTATGTTGATTTGTTAATTGTAAATTGCAGTTTGTCTCAAAAATACTGTGTTGATTTTGTTTTCGTTTTAGCAGTTGTTTTAATAAGGATGCAATAATTACCTACATACTTAATATATCTTAAGTACATACGTCGTATCAATAATACTGTTATGACTGAATGACACATTGAAACAATGAATCTTTTTTGATTATTTTTCTGAACGTTACTTTATTATTGTATACTAATAATGATAGTGTAGTTGATGATAATGTTTTTCAAATGTTGTATAACGAATTTTTAAGTACTATTCTCTGATTAAATAATCTTAATTGGAGAAGAGTGCTTAAAAATGTACGACAGTATGTACGTAATATGTACACTGTACATCTTAAGTTTATTTTATCTTTTCGTTTTTGAAATTTTTATTTTATAAACGGGGTGGAAGGGATACCGACGCGAAAACGGTTACCACGTATTCAGTACATCATTTTGAGCCCCACCCACATACAAAATTTTACATCGGTTATTAAAAAAAACAGCTGTTTCCTACAATAATGCAAAAACCTCCACGGTCAAAATGTATGGAACAGCTGATTGTTTTTTAAATAACCGATGAAAAATTTCCATGTGGGGGAGGTTCAGAATGGCGTACTGAATACGTGGTAACTGTTTTAGCATTGGTGTCCCTTCCACCTCGTATTGTGTAATATCTTTCAAGTTAAATTAAAATGATTAACAACTTTATAATTACTAATTATAAGTCTGAATGATGCCAAATAAAAAAAACATTTAAGTATTTGCGATTTTTATTTACAATTAAAGAGTATGTAGTAGGGGTATAAAAAATATAGTATCATTATACGTAACGCTAACTAATTTACATTTTATATCATTGACAGTATATAAACATTCGGAATTGTTTTGCTTATTGAAGTTACATATTTTGTAAATGTTCAAAAATGAGGATTTTATTGGAGTTTCAAACACATCAGATAAATTCTTGAAAGAATTGCCACGAATTTCTATATCTCCTTTGTTATGATATATGAATAAAATTTCTACAAGATGTTCATTGGTAGTTAGAAACCATTTGTTCTGGCTCTGCGTTGACAAAACAAAACTTTCTAGATACAAGTTTGTGATGAATCCATTTTTACTTCTACATTTACGGATGAACGGTATGTTTTTTTTTTCTTTGTCATTGTAACTTTCTAATTCGATATTATTCTTCTCTATAAGTCTTCTGGCAATTTGAGCAAGAGTCCGATTTCCATGTCTGACCATTCTTTTGATACAATAAAGTTTGTTTTCAAACGGGTATGCATTAAAGCTTTGCAATATACCGAATCTCTTTACTTCATCGATGACATGTGTCAAATTGTGAACATTACTGGTTATATACTGTTTGCCGTAATATCTACCATAATTTTCAACAAAAGACTTAAGTAAAGTTTCAGCCAGTCGAAGAAACTTAAAATGTTTATCATTAGAGAAAATAGTAATTGCACAAAAAAATAACAAGAAATGATGGTAGGCATCAGGACACAGTAAATCTTTTAATATTATAAAACTCAAGTAATACAAAAATGTACGAAATTCTGACGCCTTCCAATGAGCTAAAACATCAATAGTTCTAACCGACCTATGTATTTCCTTTGGCAAGCGACAACTCGTCATAAACTCGGAGAATTTTGCAATATCTCTTGCACACCATTTCGTAACTTTTTTACCAAAATTACCGTCCCTCCAACCTGTGAGTAACCTTTTCATTATTCCTAAATCTATGAGATGGAGTGAATCGCCAACAGGAAAATCTTCTATCATGTTAATTGGCAATTCAAGTAAGGGAGAATCGTACTTATGGTGCTGGCCATACATCTTGGAGCGAAAGTCGTCGTTACTACGTCTGGGGCAATCAGTCATAGGAAATATGACTGTATTAGACTGATGTGAATACTCGCCAACGACGGTACACTTTAAACATCCATGTTTTCCATTGAAATTACACACTCCTGAAAATAAATATACAAATAATTCTTTCTTTTTACAACAATAAAAAATAAATATGAAGAGACATTAGGCATCTCATATAAAATGAATAAAGGGCCACCTTTTCGCTAGTAGTGATATAGTACGAGTTAAAATGCATATGAGTACGCTCTTATAATAGGAGCAAAACAAACTTACCTTTAATTAGTGCTCTTGCAGGAGAATCGCATATAAAAGCTCTAATTGTAACCTTAACCAATAACTCTTTTCCATTTTTTGTTGTAACTTTCAAGCTGTTATGCAAAAGATTTTTCATTTCTGCGACAAAAGGTCTGAAGTAAGCTTCTAAATCTGCAGGTTTTCCTTTTCCTGAATATATGCCTACTACAAATGGTGACAGGTAGGGTATTTCAAATATATTGCATAGTATAGGCCATACTTGTTCTCTAGAACTCTTATATATTGGCAATCCATCAATGTTTATATTTAACGATATACTTTCTGGTATGAGAGTAAGATGTTCTAAATATTTTTTAAGTGGTTCAGTTACACCATTGTGCCAATAGTAGCCCTTATCCAATGGAATTAATGATACTGTTTTAGTTTGAAGAAGCGTTCTTGGATCTTTGGGGAGAATATGAGGTAATCTTCTGTTAATTAGTTCACTAACTTTTTGTATTGTTTCATGAGGAACATTACAAGTGATTGCCCATTTTTTAAAATCTTGGCGGAATTGATCATCTTTATCAAGTTCTTCAGAACTTTCGTCACTTATTTCCATGCAGTTGTCTTCTTCAGGAAAATCGGAATTATTTAATTCGTCTAAAAAAAAAAACATTTGGGTAATATAAACTTACGAATGAATCTGTTAAAGGAGCTTTTTATGCAATAACTTACTTTCTCTATCTAGTGTGCGTTCTGGTAAAAGAAGATGAGCGGAACAAATTTGATTTGTAGAACACCTGTCCTGACCGGATCCAGCAAATACCGTATTAATTGTTGAAAAATGTAAGGAACCACTTTCATTTTTACCACTTTCTTCTTGGTTGGGCACAGTTTCTTTCAGATTAAATGTAGGTATCGCTGCTGTATTTAACAATAATAATTGATAATTTTTATTTACTTTTCTTCTAAAGCCACCACTTCGTTTAATTCTTTTCCACTTTTTAAAATCCATAGTTAATATTATACGTAATAAAAATGGCGACTGAGTTATATTAAAGTATCTAATTATTGTTTAAATAATCAAATGACACATATAGGTTACATAAGAATAATGTTTCAACCTAAAAGTTACTTAAAGGTGGAAATATACGACCTTTCATAACGATTTTATAATAGTTAACTATAAAATCATTATATCACAGTTAGTTATTTAAGTGTTGAATAAAAGGTTCTAAATTTACAAAACATGGCGACACATCACTATTTTCTGGCTGAAACGTTAACTCGACTTAATGTTATATGACCGTCATATAAATTATTGAGATGACGTTTACCAGGCACATTAATATGACTTAAATTATATATAACTAATGCGTCGAACTGAATACTACTATACAACAACATAGTTGTTACAAAACTGTTATAAACCCCTTACATGTCTGTTAGTTGTATAATTCTAATATTTTACAACTTTTTTGCTACTTGGGAGAATAAAGGAAATAATAATAATATTCCTATTGATGAAAAATCACCAAGGGATCAAAGGCAACAACGAAAAAAATGGCGTGAAGCATCAAAAAGGTACAGATAAAATAAAAAAGTTAAGAAAAACGTAACTAAGTTACCAGAATTAGTACTGCTTGAACATCAGGACCAACAAGATATATTAGTTAAAAAGACAAACACAAACGACTACAGTTATAGAAGATCCTTTAAATTCATCAACTAAGAGATAAGACGCATAAGGTACAAAGAGCAAAAAAGACGTAAAATGTTAATTAATATTATACAAAATTTAAGAAAAGAAATTGAGAGTCTTAAGAAGAAGTTAAGAAAGATGTCAGTGGAAAAATCACAGTTGATTTCAAAAAAGGTAGAGAAACAGGGTAAAAAAGGAACAGCTCAAGAAACGCGAACAAAGGAAAGATCATCAATACTAATTAAGAAGTTTTTTGAACAAGATTGAAACAGCGTAATTATTCCTGGCAAATTGCAGTACATCTCTCGAAATAAGGTTCAAAAACAAAAACGATAGTTAACATTACCATTAAAACAATTACATAACAAAAGCGATGGTCCAAAAAAAACCCAGAGTCGATTCAGACAAATTAGGTATCAATAGCTTTATTAAAATGCACAATTTACCCCACCGAAAAAAAATTGCCCATATCCATGGGGTATATGAGTTATAGACGAACAAAGTATATATGGAAAAATCGTGAATAACTTGTTATTTTTACCAGTTTTTTCCACAGCATTATATTAATAATAATAATCATAAGACAATAATAAATATAACTAGCGATCATATGCAACTATCAAGTTCAAAGTCCTTTATTAATGAGATTACGTCTATTTTTTTAAGTTCTCTAGCATATTTACCTATCTTTGTTATTCATTATTTTGTTTTCGCTAAACAAATACACACAAATACTTCAGAATATGATGCGTTCATCTTACCTCTCGCTCTATTGAGTGAGCGAGAGGCTTACCTATAGGAGGGCGAGCGCGCCGACGGACGCCAGTCGCCATTTTCTATTCTTTTGTTCTTTAACTTGAACCGAGGTTCTAACGGCGCCGACGCACGCAGTCCTTCGTTTGCTTTGCTACCGTTGTGATCTGTGCGTTTCATTATTGGATTTTTAAGGCCTGCTTTTTCTACACCGGACACCGATTTTCATTATTGGACCTGCTTTTTTGACCTGCTTTTTCTACACCGGACACCGATTTACTCTTTGTTTTGGACATTGCTAATATGGAGGTGAACAATCGTTGTGTGAACTGTAGTCGCTCTGTGTTACGGAGACAACGTCATGTATTGTCGCTTCAGTTTTTGGAGTCACATCGAATCGTCGTGGAGCACCTACTAAATCATGGACAACCACAAGAAGTAAGTCTTAAGTTAAGTCTAGTTACCCGTTCGTGGTAGTATAAACTTAACACATAGTGTCTGACATTACCCGTATGTGAGTTTATGTATAGGATGATAACAATACTTAGAGGCTTTATGATTACAAGTGGTGCAATTAAGCTAGTCATAAACTTGTTGCACTGTCAGCCAATATACCTATGTGTATACGCTCCACTGTAGGGGCATCGCCTCCTCTCATGAAGAGGGGGACCAGGCCATAGTACCTACCTACCAGCTTTTTTACTAATAATAATGATAATATAGGTCACCGAGTAAAGTAATGATTCATCTCGATTCGCGGGTTCAATTCCCGCAGAAGACAAACATTTGTTTGTAGTTTCAAAAATATCTGTTTGTCTTGGTTTGGGTGTTAAATATGTATAATGTGTATGTATTTAAAAAAAAAAGTATTTAAGTATGTTTATTCAGTTGTCTAGTTACCATACTACAAGCATTAAGCTTACTGTGGGACTAGATGGCGCAGTGTGCAATTGACCACAAATATTTATTTATCTATGTACTTACAAAAATGGTCATATTAGGTTGATAATAAAATAAACGTTTGACAATCGTTTCATTGTGTAATATTATGTCTCGTTGATTTCAGATCGTCTTTGATGGGTCAAGATCTATTTGTCATCCTTGCTGGCAACGCATTGAATATGCATTGAGGCAACCATCAACACCTGAAGCTAGACCACCGCAATCGTTTTCTTTAACTGGATTTACACGTGCCGCGAATACTTCAAGAAGATGTCTCTTCGACAATTGTACTTCAACGCAACTTCGACAAGTGCCCGACAGTATAAAAGCGCACTTATTAAGCTATTATTCTTTTTACATACCAGAACTAGCACGAGTCTGTCGATTGTATATAATGAATTCATCATTTGAGGATTTCTCTGTAAATGTGAGTAATCGCCAAGATAATTTCAGAAACGAGAACTTACGCGAGATAGTTATGTTGTATACACGAGTGCTTGAAAGAAAAGGTAATGTTGACTTTGAAAGGCTTCATGAAATAAGTGAAGAAGATCTCCATTTTTGGACTGGAATGAACCATAACCAGTTTGAGAGTATCTTACAAGAAACACCGTCTTTACGACAAACTAATAAGTGCAATACTGTATTGGGCGTATACCTATGTAAACTTAGATCAGGTGAACCTCACGTAAGACTGGCATCTTTGATAAACACATCGAAAACGTCTTTACAACGCATGTTAAAGCAGGCTAGACGATGTCTCAAAAATGAATACCTTCCTCGGCATCTCGGGTTTGACCACATCAGCCGACATGAAGTGATCGAAAGGAATAGGACACTTCCGAATTATATTTTTGGTAATGAAGAGCGAACAAAGGCCATTTTAATTATCGACGGCACTTATTTATTTATTCAAAAATCTTCCAACTTTCTCTTTCAAAGATTAAGCTATAGCTTACACAAGTATAGCAACTTGATTAAGCCCTTCATGATTGTGTGTGCTGATGGCTACATCATAGAAGTAACTGGACCCTACGGCGCCAGAACTTCAGACTCCGACATAGTAAAACTAATATTAGATAACCATGATGGTCCCATGGAAGAAGCTCCAATGCGATGCTTTTTACACCCAGATGATGTATTTGTTTTGGATCGGGGTTTCCGAGACTGTTTGCCGGATCTAGAGGAATGTGGTTATAACGCTTACATGCCACCGTCTGTAGGACGTAATGAAAGACAATTAAGTACAATAGCGGCAAATAAATCCAGATTGATAACCATGGTTAGATGGGTCGTGGAAACCATTAATGGCACGATAAAAAGAGATTTTAAAATATTTAGACACAAATATTTTAATATAGCGCTAGGCAACGCAATGACAGATTATAGAATAGCTGCAGCGCTTACCAATGCAACTCATCCAACATATGAAGACAGCAGATTTACTGAAGAGTTTATAGAGATGATTGAAAGAAATAGGGACAGGCCGAACCTATTAGCCGATTACGTCGATGAACATCATTGGGATCGACAAAGAATTGTGTTTACCCGAATGGATGCAACACACCCCAATCTATCGGATTTTCCAAGAATGGATTATGACCAATTAATTGTGTTCGCAATAGGCACATACCACGTAAAACTTGCAAGGTCCTACTGTTGCGAACATATTAGAGGAACTGGGGTTTTTTCAATTGAAGTTTTTAGACACCCCGAAAGGATAAATATTAATAACGAAGAAAGTACATTAATTAGGTGTCGAATCCATTCCAGGCACGTCGGGACAAGAACATATTACTGTTATGTTTTATATAACACGAATAGGATTTCGGAATACTGTTGCAGCTGTATTCATGGTCGCCGCACATTGGGCAGTTGTGCCCACATAATAAGCATTATATATTATCTGGCCTGGGCCAGGTACCAAGACGACCTTATGCAACCTGCTGGGTTCTTAGATGATATATTAATAGACATTGAAAATAATTGAAATACATATTTTTCCCACAGTATTTGTTATTTTTTTTAAATAAACGACTTAAAAAAATAAATAATCTGAGACAAAATAGGCACATTCAACTGTAAAAAGATTTCACGACAAAAGTATCTTGACATATGATTTACAAGCTGTGAAATATAAGATTTCAACTTGATAGGTTCATATAATCGCTACTTATATTTATTATTGTCCTATGATTATTATTATTAATATATTGCTGTTGAAAAAACTGATAAAAATAACAACTTATTCATTATTAATATAATGCTGTGGAAAAAACTGGTAAAAATAACAAGTTATTCACGATTTTTCCATATATACTTTGTTCGTCTATAACTCATATACCCCATGGATATGGGCAATTTTTTTTCGGTGGGGTAAATTGTGCATTTTAATAAAGCTATTGATACCAGATTTGTCTAAATCGACTCTGGGTTTTTGGTCCATACATTTTTGGACCATCACTTTTATATCAGAGCATGGAATTCCTGTTAGTTATGCCTTTTTCTGTAGGAATCGGCCATTTTGGGTAATCTTTCCTAGCAAAGCACTCAGGGAAACTTGTGCCTGCATAATTCACAGTAATGTAGATTTGGCAGTTCTATGTCTGCATAAAGCAAATATAATAAAGGAGACTAATTTTGAACAGATCTTACAGACCCTGTATTGTTCTCAATACGACGATGAATGTTTAAAAAGAGGCTGCCCTTTATGTAAGGATAATGTTATATCCTATAACGAATTTTCAAATGATCATAGTATTACACTCTACCAGTGGGTACGTTGCAAAGAAACTGTAAAGACTAAAAAAGGTATGAAAACACAATATATTACTACGAAAAAGGCAACTGAAATGACTCCACTACAAGTTATAGAAAAACTAGATTACCAGCTACCAATTTTTTGCAAACACTCATTTATTATAAACGTACAATACAACACTATGAGATACAAGAAGAATAATCTAATTGTAACAGAAGAAATTTTGGACTCAAATACGGAAAAGAATTTTACAGCACGCAGATCTTTCTTCCTCCTGAAAAGTTACTTCTTTTACACTTACAAGGTTTTCACTCTAAGGCGTCGGTGTACTTTATTGTACTAACGACTTTAAAAAACGTACTCACATATTTTCGCTGCTATAACATATCGACAGTGGCCGTGCTAGGTAGAACCTTTCTGCCACGACCACTATAGATTTTAATATTTTTATGAACTTTAACATGAAAAGTTATATAAATATATTGTACTGAAATGTACTCCATTTTATATATAATTTTAAGCAGTCATTTACTCGATATAAAGAGATTTTTTTTCTGCAGTGCAGCTATAGCACTATGTTACGCTATTACTATTTCTAAGTAGGCAAAATTCAATAAAATTACAATTTGCAACACGTAATTCGAAAAGCGGGATATAAATTAGATTAAAAATATAAATAAATAAAATAATAATATATGTATATTATCCCTTGGATATTTAATACTTTTGTTTTAACAACCATATCAAAAATATGCACCCTTCATGCACCTGGGTGAGCGCGATCGCACTCGCTAAGAACCATCTCCGGACCGAGCTGAATATATTTTAAGACCTCACTTAGCTCGATCGGACAAACGGTTCCGGAGTTACAGTGCCACGAAGAAAATGTGCTGACAGACGACACACACAAACAGACATAAAGAACTTTTAGCATTGGTAGCAATGCAATTAATTAAAGTCAGCGCCATCTGTTATAAATTTCATTTTACAAGAAATTTTCGAAATTGCTCTATGTAACATTAAGCATCGACGCTACCGGATCCAGTTTTAGGAAAATATACCCACCTAAGGAATCTATTCAAAAATATAATGCAAAACATTTATTTTTTTACGTGGCAGTCCTAAGACTAGCTGGAACGCCTATTCCCATGTTACAAATGATTTCGGGAAATCATACTATGCACAATATTTGGCAATGGTTGGAATGTGGTAAAAACAAAAATTTGAAGGTACCAAATAGTGTTATCACTGATGATTCCTCAGCACTTATCGGTGCAATTGTAAAGGATTTTACGAGTTATAAAACTACAAATGACTACATAAATCAATGTTTTCTAGTGTTAGAAGGGTTAGAAACTGTAGTTCCTGAATGTTTCTTAAGATTGGATACTTCTCACTTTGTTAAATGCCTGTACGGGTTTATCTTGTTTCAAATTTGTTGATGAAAGAGTAAAGAAGTATTACATAAAATATTTATACAAATTGAAATCTTGCGATGATTATATCAACGCTAAAGTTATTGTAAAAAGCTTAACAACGGTGGCTTTACATAAATATACCGAAAATATTGCAATGGCGAGATGACATTTTTTTTTACGAATACGGCAACGAAATAAGACGGATCGTTATGTTTGCTCCTCAGTTTTTAAATAAGTTTAGTGGTATAAAGTGGATATAGTAGCAATAATATACTGTTAACTTAAAGCCAGTGAAGCGATGACTCATGTAATTTTTTTGAAAATCGGCCTAAGTTAAACAAAGTTATAGTGACAATAAAACTGTGGAAAAAACTCTAAATTTAAAAACAGTGTTAACGAACTTTATCCTTGACCTACGACAACCCGCGGATCGCTCGATACCTCCCGCGCTGACCGCCGCTGTCCCCGTTGTCGCCTGCGCTTCACTACTCAGCGCATAGAGATCATAAATTTCGTCACCATATGTTAAGTCTCTCTGGCGGAGTGGTTCTTGTGGCAGGTTTGATTTGATCGATGTGTCGCCGGTTCAAATCTTCTAAAGCGAAATTCTTTTTGTGTTAGAAATTATTCTCTACAATAACACTAACGAGGCGTCAATATGAATTTCTTCGAGAATATAACTCTCCGGCGGACGCGTACCCGTACTCAATCACTTAATGAAAGTATAGTGGAACAATGTAATAATTCCAATGACTCCTCCATAGATGGCACCACACACAGTTTGCCTACAATATCGGATGATGAAAACGACGAAGTCACACAATTAAAACAACAAATTGACCAGCTCAACTCAGAATTACTGGCGGCCCATGAAGAAATAAATAATTTATCATGTGAAAACACTGAGCTAAAGAGAACGATTGACTCGCTAACTAGCAAACATAAACTTGTAAAAAAAGTAACTAAGAAGCTAATTAGTGACATTGGGACACCTAATAAGGAGCAAGCCACTCCCATTCGTAATTCAAATCCACATAAGAAACTGGAAAGTTCTACAATAACTTTAACTCCAATACATGTTAATACTTTAGTTACGAAACAGAATAATACAATACAAAATAATCCATCGCACGCCGTTAAACCAAATATGGAGGTAGTTAATAATAAACAACCACAAAAACATAAATTGTGTATTCTGAGTTCTAATAAGACAAACAAGATTTTATCAATAGCAGAAACAACATTCCAGAACTATAATATATGTCACTACCTCAAACCATATTGTGGGATCAGGCGTCTCGTCAGCGACATCGATAAAAAATTGACTACTTTTACGACTGATGATTACTGCATAATTCTCATCGGCGAAGAGGACTTTAGCACAACAAACAACTATCATGATCTAATTATTAACTTGCGTGAAACACTTGTAGCTGTCAATAACACAAATATTATAATATGTTTACCTACGTATAAATACAGCTATTACTCTAATATGTACAACTTAAGAGTAGAATTGTTCAATAACCTGTTATACAATGACATTCAGATACACAATTATGCATTTCTATATGACTCTAATTACGATCTACCCTGTGATTATACAATGTTTTCTAAGTTAAATGGTGTGATTAATAATACTGGTATGAACAATATTTTTTGCAATGTAAAATATGATATTGACAAGACCTTTCATAATTGTTTTTCCAATTCTAATAATATAAACAATGTCTCTCATAAAATAGTTACTCCAGAAACTGTGAACAATCAAAATTTTTTTCTTGTATAACCATATTCATGTTATTCATCAAAACACAAACGGTTTAATAAGTAAATCGGACTTATTAAGCTTACATTTAAATGATCTTGCTAGCCTTGGTAAACATGTGGATGTACAGTGGGTTGCCAAATTATTAGGGACAGTCACATTTTTTATCAATTTCTTACTTTGGGTGCACTTGACTGCAGTTTTAAGTGGTACAAGGGTTCCAGAAATGTGTTATTTATTTTCGTCATGTGTCTGTATCTCAAATTTGAAGTGGATGTTGAGATTTAAGGGTATATTTTATTTTCTACAAATATTTAAGTTACGTGAGAGCCGTAGTGCACTTTAGACGCTAATCAGTGATTGACGAAGTTGAATATTTTAACAAAGTTATTTTTATATTTGTGGTACAAAATTTTGATAAAATGTAAGTATTGTTATTATGTTATTATAAAATTAAATTATTTATCATATTATGGTAAAAATAATATTTTTTAATTTTTTTTAGCTTGCAGTATGGGTCGGGGTTGCGATTTGACTCCAAAAATAAAATCTGAAATAAAAACCTTACTCCAGCATACAAGCCATTCCCAAAGGACAATAGCAGACATTGCTGGTGTTTCTAAGTCGGCAGTCAATAGAATAAAAATTAAATTGGACCTTAATCAGCCAATTTCGCCTAAGAAAAAAGGCAACTGCGGCAGAAAACGCATTACTACCCCACGTTCGGATAGGAAAATTAGAGACATCTGTTTGCAAAACAGAAAAAAGAGTGCTGGACTGTTAACTCAGTTAGTCCATGAGTCAGGAATACCAGTTTCCAAGACAACAGTGCAGCGCAGATTGGCAGAGGAAGGCTTGACAGGTCATCGTCCTGTGAAAAAACCACGGTTGACTGATGCAATGAAGAGGAAACGCCTTGCCTGGGCTCGGGAACACCGCCAGAAGACGGTTGAGGACTGGAATAAGGTCAGTTTGCATTATTACTGGTATATTTACTATATAAAAAAAAAATAACATAATAAACAAATATCTTTATTTTTTTCAGGTATGTTTCTCGGATGAGTCAACATTCGAGATTCTAGCCGACAAGAGCAGCTTCGTCAGGCGACGCCCAGGAGAAAAATACCACCCCGACTGCATCGTGGAAAGGGTAAAACACCCTGTTAAAATAATGGTGTGGTCTGTAATAAGCGCCAAGGGGGTTGGGCGCCTGTACATTGTCCAGGGAACCATGAAACAAGACCAGTACAGACAAGTTTTACAAACTCGCCTGTTACCGACACTTGATGAATGGTTCCCTGATGGTGAGGAATTTATGTTTATGCATGATTCAGCGCCATGCCATAAAGCCAGAAGCGTTACCAAGTTCTTAGCAGACCATAACATTCCAGTTTTACCTTGGCCTGGTAATTCTCCTGACATGAACCCCATAGAAAATTTATGGGAGATTACCAAGGCCGAAATAGCAAAAGAAATGATAACCACCAAGGTCAGGTTGATAGAAAAGCTCATTAATGTTTGGCATCACAACCCTAAGATAAAAGAAAGTGCCAAACAGTGCATAGAAAGCATGCCCAGGCGTATAGAAGCACTAATTGAGGCGAAAGGAAATGTCACTAAGTACTAATCACTACTAAGTAACATTTATTTTCGCCTATTTATGTACTTAATTATTATTTTTAATAATTTTTTTATTCTTATTTTACTTTGTTAATAACTGTTTTGTATAAGTAAAGCTTTCCTCATTAAAAAAAATGTTTTTCTAATTAATTTAAGACTCATACTTCACAAATAAAAATAATTCGTGACTGTCCCTATTAATATGGCAACCCACTGTACTTTGTATTACAGAACACAATATGACAGAAGAGGACCATTGCAATCTTTGTATTCCAAATTATACTCTCGCTACCTTCTATGCAAGAAAGTCCCGGAGAGGTGGCTCATGTATCTTAGTAAATAATAATCATCCGTATAAAATTCTCGACTTAAAAGAATATTGCAGTTCTTGTATCTTAGAATCTTGTGCAATTGATTTAATCGAACATCAAATAATTATAGTCTGTATTTATAGATCTCCTAAGAATAATATCGACTCTTTAACTTCATTTTTTTATAACTTTGATGGAATCTTAAGGAAAATATGTCTCAATTCCAAAAAAAAGGTGCTGATTTGCGGAGACTTTAACATCGATATTTTAAAAAACACGAAAATGTCAATTCAATTTCAAAATCTCTTACATAGTTTTAATATGAAATTAGGTGTGCGTGAACCAACCCGGCTAGATAGCGGTACATGCATCGACAATATTATACACAATGTAAGAGGAAGTGTATGTGAGGTAATGGAGCTAGCCGTCTCTGACCATACAGCTCAAATTATAAAATGTCCCGTCAAAATGACCTGCACGATCACACACTGGTTCTCTTATAAACGCGATTTTTGCCAGGAAAATATCAAAAAATTTAAAGAGGCTCTCCAAAGTCTTAGTTTTAATAGTATTTATAGCTGCAAAGATCCAAACAATGCATTTAAAGAATTTCATAACCTATTCAAATTATTTTACGATCTGTGTTTCCCTGTAAAGAAAATAAAAAATGTTACTACTAAACCACAGAAATGGATCACAAAAGGCATTAAACTGTGCTCTAAACGTAAACGTGAGATGCTATGGCACTTCAGGCGGCATCCGAATGTAGTCAATAAACAAAGATATAATTCCTATTCCAAACGTTTAAAAACAATTATCAAATTGACCCAAAAATCGCAAAATAGCCATTTTATCAATAACGCTGTAAATAAAACTAAAGCAACCTGGAGGGTTATAAACTCATCAAAAAATAACATTCCAAGGAACTGTCCTTATAAACTCCTCATTGACAATAAATACGTAACAAATCCACCTGACATTGTAGAACTATTTAATAATCATTTTATTGACCAAATACAGCCAACAAACAATTCTGACCATAAAATAACAGTAACAAATACAAACATTAATTCATTATTCTTATCACCCACAGCACCAATTGACATTTATAACATAATTACGACTCTGAAAAACACGAATAGCTCTGGCTTTGACGACATTGAGACCAAGATAATAAAAAGCGTAGCTGTTGAAATTTCACCGGTTCTTAGCTATATTACTAACCTTTGTATAGAACATGGTGTTTTTCCCGAAGACTTAAAATTGACCGTAATAAAACCACTACATAAAAAGGATGATCCTCAAAATATACAAAACTACAGACCCATTGCTCTTCTTTCTATATTTTCCAAAATAATTGAAAAGGTTATTTATAACAGTATATACATGTTTCTTGAAAAAAATGGCATTTTAACTAAAGAGCAATATGGTTTTAGAAAGTGTAAAAACATAAACATGGCTATTTATGAATTGATTAATGAAATAGTTACTAATATGGACCAAAAAATACCTGTAACAGCCTCATTTATGGATATGACTAAGGCTTTCGATTTCGTTGACCATGGAATCCTTTTAAATAAGCTATATAAATATGGCATTAGGGGCAAAGCTTTAAACTTACTAAAGTCTTATCTTACTGGCAGAAAACAGCTAACTAGTATTTCAGCAGTCGATGTTCAAACTAAAACTGAAATTAATTACCAATCGAGAGAGAGACAAATTTACTATGGTGTGCCTCAGGGAAGTGTGCTTGGCCCTTTATTATTTTTATGCTATATAAATGACCTTCCAAAAACCATACCACATCCTATGACCCTATTTGCTGATGACTGCACTATAGTATTTTCTGGTAAAAATAGTGACTCATATGAAAATGACATAAACAGTAGCTTAAGTCTAATAATTCAATGGCTAAATAATAATAACTTACAGATTAATTTTAATAAAACTCAAATAATGACATTTAAACAAAGAACTAATCCTAAAATTCTTGACATTAATTATGACCAAAATAAGATTATTAAAACGGAACGAACCAAATTTCTAGGTATTTGGCTAGACGAAAACATGACATGGAAAACACACATAGAGATAATGATAAAGAAAATTCATCAATTTTGCTATGCTTTACACAATTTGAATAAGGTTGCAAATCGTAATACTGTCCTTACTGCATATCATGCATATGTCTCCACAACTCTTCGTTACGGCATAATATTTTGGGGCAACTCTACCGTCAGAGATATGGCATTTAAAGCCCAAAAACAATGTCTTCGAGCCATATATTTGTTAAAAACCACCGAAAGTTGCAAACCATTTTTCGTTAGTTTAAAAATACTTACGCTTCCATCCCTCTATATTTATGAAATTTCTATATTTGTTAAGGAGAATCTGTCTAAATTTGATAAACTTAATACTAGACGTCACCAAAGCACACTAAAATCAAAAAAACACAATACTGCACTTTTCTCAAAGAGTTGTCTTGGCATGGGTCCAAAGATTTACAATAAACTACCAAAAACTTTAAAGAGCATGACCAACATAAACCATTTTAAATCGCAACTTAAGAAATTCTTGATTGAAAAGGCTTACTACTCTATCAATGAGTTTTTCGATGATAGAAGCATAAAATAAAAAATGTCCGATCCACATGTTATTCTATCTTGTTTACGATGTTACTTGTTTGAAACCGTTTTATTTAGTTTGTAGTTTTCTTTTTTTTTAATCCTTTACACCTAATTTGTACGCCTTGCAAGGCAAAACATAGTGATACAACACAAATTTTATACCATGTACCATATTACCTATGTTCGACAAATAAATTACTTTGACTTTGACTTTGACTTTGACAAGATGTGAGCTTGCGAAAGTAAAGCTTACACATATGGATAAGGACAATGAATAAAATTATCAATTATGTAAACACTATGATGCTGCTAGTTCTATTTTTTATAATGATAAAGAGAACTAAATAAAAAATACGTTTATGTCATGGTTTGATGATTGTGTTTCTAGGGAAACAGTTTATGCTGACTTGTGTGATGAAACTGAATACGAAAACATGTATTATTTTCCAAGTTTTATAAATCGTATCAAACAAATACTGATGAAATTGCCACTGTGGTCCAATTTGATGTGTAAATATTTTAAATCTGATTGTGATATACCTAGTAGTAGTAATGTCGAGAGTTATTTTAGAAATATTAAACAGCTACTTCTCGGATTTGATGACTTTGTAATGAGGCAGGTAGAATATTTATCTGCAGAATTAAAATCTGCGTCTTCTAATTATTTTGGAAAAGAAGTCACGAAATCACCAGTAGAAAATTCAAAAAAAAAAAACTGCTATTGAGAAGCAACACGTTAAGGGATCAAATGATTATTTTTTGGACAGCTCTGTATTTTCTCAAAAACCCAGTTTGTAGGAAAACTGGCGGAACAAAAACATGGACGACGATAACACTAAAAAGACTTTATTGGAAAATCGAACCAAAAAAAAGAAAAATGTCATAGATTTTCTCACAAATGGTAATCTATGCCGATCTGGTGTACGTAACGTCATTTTAAAAAACACATGCGCATTTGATTCTGTGTTACGAGGGCTGCACTAAAAGTATCGGGAATGGAATATTTCCACTGGTCCTGTCATATTAAAATCTTTTTAATTGAAAACTCCTTGGTTTTAAAAATCGAATACCATTTATCTATTTAAAAAAAGATTCTCGGTCTTGTCACAAGGTTTTGTCAAACTTGTTTAGTCGTTGAGAAAATGGAATTGACTTGAGAAAATTCAAGAGCGATGATTTATTATCACTTTCGAAGTGGTTTAACACAAAAACAGTGTGTTGACCGGATGATTTCTGCATTTGGTGATGAAGCCCCATCCAAAACCACAATTTATCGCTGGTTTGCTGAATTTCAACGTGGACGTGTCAAGCTCAGTGATGATCCCCGTCAAGGTCGTCCAAAAACTGCAGTCATCCAAGAAAACGTTGATGCTGTGCGTAAGCTGATTGAGGAAGATCGACATGTGACATACCGCGAAATTCAGGCAACTATAGACATTGGCATGAGTTAAATACAAATAATCTTGCATGAACATTTAGGTGTAAAAAAGTTGTTTTCTCGATGGATACCGCATTCGCTCTGGGAAGAGCAAAAAGCGGCTCGCGTTACTTGGTGCGTCAGAACTCTCGAAAGATTCCACGCAGGATCCTCAAATGCTGTATACAATATCGTATCAGGTGACGAATCCTGGATATACGCGTACGAACCCGAAACAAAAAACCAGTCACGAGTTTGGGTGTTCGAAAATGAGTTAAAGCCAACAAAAATTGTTCGTTCTCGGAGTGTTGCAAAAAAAATGGTGGCCACGTTTGTCTCCAAAACCGGCCATGTTACGACTATTCCTCTTGAGGGACAAAGAACGGTTAATGCAGAATGGTATGCTAGCATTTGTTTGTCACAGGTCGTTTCTAAACTCCGTAAAGAGAACTGCAACCGCCGCATCATCCTCCATCACGACAATGCGAGTTCTCACACCGCGCACAGAACAAAAGAGTTTTTAGAGCAAGAAAACATAGAATTATTAGACCATCCGCCGTACAGCCCCGACCTAAGCCCTAATGATTTCTATACTTTCCCTAAAATAAAGAATAAATTGCGTGGACAGAGATTTTCATCACCTGAAGAAGCTGTGGACGCCTACAAAACGGCCATTTTGGAGACCCCAACTTCCGAATGGAATGGTTGCTTCAATGATTGGTTCCATCATATGGAAAATGTGTCAAATTTCGCGGAGAATACTTCGAAAAGCAATAAATACATTTTTAAATAGTAATGTTGTGTCACTTCCTTGATTCCCGAAATTTTCAGTGCCGCCCTCGTACAAGGTTTGGTTGTCGGTTACATTGAATTTGCTTCTGTGAAAAAAACCATAGAAAATCTTTCAGGTACTTTTGCAGACCTAGTAAAAATATTAACGTCTAAAGATTATTCCAAAGATGTTTATGTGTTGAGGACTAACATGTTAATGATACATTGCGATACCACACTAAAAAACAATATTAAAGTTATTGACTGCACATCTACAGTAGCATTTGTCTTACAAACTGTTTTGAATGGTCAGTTAATGAGTTCTAAAATAATAAAAAAAAACACGTGTTCGATATGCAACCGCGTGACAGAGAGGCGGTGTCAATTTATTCCCTTAGATGAACTTATTTTATCGGATAAAGGAATTGTAGCATTACAAGAATCTGTTTCGTCAATTATAAATTACGAAAGATCTGTATGCTCTCAATGCTGTAACATGAGTACAACCAATGTTTATGACTTGAACGTATTATATATTTCGATGTAGATATGATGATCACGCTAAAATATGTGCCCATTCAGATTATTGTACATACCAAAAAATATGCAGTTTTTGCCCCCATTGAACACATTCCAGGCCATTTTAGGGTGCACTGTATGCAATCGTATCAGTGGAACACTTACGATGATTTAGAAAAAAAAGATGTGAAGAATATTAATGTGGTTTTATTGATGTATACCGCTATTTAATAATTATTATAAGATTGTAATACGTGCGTGTCGTATATTAAAACAATTATGTATCCATACAAAATGTAATTTTATTGAATTTTGCCTATTTAGAAATAGCAATAGCGTAACATGGTGCTATAGCTGCACCGCAGAAAAAAATACTCTTCAAAATGGGTAAATTACTGCTTAAAATTATATATAAAATGGAGCACATTTCAGTACAATATATTTATTTGTATAACTTATTATGTTAAAGTTGATAAAAATACCTAAAATCTATAGTGGTCGTGGCAGAAAGGTTCTACCTAGCGCGGCCAAGGCCGATATGTTATAGCAGCGAAAATATGTGATTACAGTTTTTTAAGTCAAGACAAAAAAGTACACATTTTTTCATGAATTTGTACCGCATTAAAATTAAGGTAATCATCCATGGTCGTGCTAGAGAGGATGACACGAATTTTCGCCTGTGTGGACCGGGAGAGACTTCCTAGAGATAGTGTTAAAATTAATTTACAAGACTTGCTACCAGTATTCGATGGGACTATGTCAGACGGTAGAATTTTTTTAGGACATTTGATGTAAAAGATTTTTTGGAAATAAACCAGGATTTACATGAGTGTGAATCTGGAATATGATATCTTGCTCGTATGTCAAAAGGGATTTTGAGAATTTGGAATGCCCGTACAATCACTTCCACCATTATTTTTCGTAGCATGTTGATACGTGGTTTAAATATTATTTAACCACAGTGATCATGTTACTTGAAAGGGATTATGCCGAGGTGGTGAAACTTGGAATTGCACAAGACGCTGATAACTTGACGACCGGAGACCGCCCTACAATCGAAATATTGGCTAAGTTACACTCAGTGTAAAGGGGTGTGGTTTCTCTCGAAAAAGTTCTCAAAAACTACTAGGGCAACTATTAACACACAAATTTCAAGCCATTTTTCTTAATGGGAAAGAAACAGAAGTTGTTGCAAGCCTATTTTCAATCCGCTACCGCCACCTATTATGTAAGGGAAACACTACAAAACGCCGCACCTCGACACTAGATGGCGCTGTCGCGTAACGTCACTTTTCTGAATCGCGGTGTCAAGATTCTCCGCGGGTTAATGACGTCCACTAGAATATTCGTGATTTGAGAGAATGAACTTGTGGTGCATTTGTGAACTACATCCTACTTGGAATAGTTACATGGGACTCCGCTATTAAGTTGGCTGTTATATCGAAGACTTATTGTCATTTTTGGTTTAGAGGACCCCAACTCCCCCCTTCGTCGTTTCTGGAAAAGGTGGCGGGCATTTGTCCTATTTTGTATACAGTAAAATATACGCCTGCAAATCATCTACGTGTTTTCTTCGTTCGTGTGACGTCATCGGCTCACTACAATCTAGCGACCAACAGTGGGCACGAAGACAAACCAAAGTATGTCACACGTACTGGACGAATCACAACAACAGCTACTAGAACGACGAAATCAGAGATATCGGTGAGCATGTCAGACGCTCAGTTCGAAGCACTGCTGTCTAAACTTTCACCTGGAAGACACGGCTTGTTCACCTCCTGCAAAGCCGAATACGACGGGACCAAGGGCTCCCAAGTGATGGAAGCATTTTTGGCGGCAATGACAGTTTTTAAGGAAATAGAAAACGTTAGTGATGCAGAAGCGCTCACTGGATTACCACTGCTCCTCAAGAGTGAAGCTGCAGTATGGTGGCAGGAAGTTAAAAAACATGTCTCCACCTGGGCAGAGTTTACAGAGCGTCTACGTTATGCTTTTGCTAAAAAAAACTGCCTATGGGATATATCAGGAGATAGTGATGGAAAAGCAAGACTTTCGCATGACCACTGAAACATTCGTGGCACATAAGCGAATGCTGTTTGCTCAACTTCCGGAACCCGAAATACCGGAATCTCATCAACTTCACATGATATATGGTCAGCTGAAACATCGAATACGTGATAAGATTCCACGCAACTCCATTAAAACTTATGACGAGCTATTAGAACCTGCTCGGGGCGTCGAACTAATGTGAAGTGACAAGTCGAATGACGGTGACGAACGCAGAGGTCCTAAGCCAAAACCGAACTCAAAACTAAAGCTGAAGTGCGGGTTCTGCCATTTTTCAGGTCATGCTACCGAACAGTGTAGGAAGCTGAAAAATAAGCAGAAGGAATTAGAGGCAATTAGGTAAAATGAGGTTCCTGAGGGCCAACCTAAAACTATAGCTCCTACCAAAAATTCGCAGCCTCCATCTCCATCCGCACCCAGAGTGTCATGCTACGGTTGTGGTACACCCGGCGTGGTTCGCAGTAGCTGCCAAACATGCTGCGCAAATAAACAACGTCCACTACAATCGGCTAACTTCAGCTTTTGCCCGGTTAATGTCCAATCTGATGTAAGAAACAGACCTATAGTATTCATTGAAATAGATGGCATCAAAGGGACAACATACGTCGATACTTGTGCCAAAACCAGCATCGCATCGTACCAACTTTATCAACAGTTGATGAGCAAAGGACACAAGTTTTACGAAGAAACAGTAAGAGTCACTTTGGCAGACGGCATAGAGAAAAACCAACGCGTAAGGAAGATAACAGTTCCTGTCAAGCTAGAAGACCGCTATGGGCCCACTGTGCGGCGGCGCAGCGGTGGCCGGCTCCGAAACAATAGGATTTTGCGCTCGCGCTCGCTGTGTAGTAAGCCTGTTTCTACCTGGTTCTTACCCAAACACTGTTAGACGACGCAGTCCTTCGTTTGCTATCGTCGTGATCGGTGCTTTTTGTAATCATCTGTGAATTCTTTTACTTTGACCTTCGCTTTTTCTATACTGGACTCCGATTTTCCTTCCCGATTCAATACTATGGCGTGTTATACTGGACTGAAGAATTTCTTTGTAATTAAAAAATATTTAAAATGGCTGCAAATAACCGTTCTGTGACCTGTGATCGTTCTGTTCTACGAAGGAGGCACCATGTTTTGTCTCTCGAGTTTTTAGAATCACACCGAGATTTCGTCGTCTACATGTTTGGCAACAGCAACAAGAAGTAAGTACTTAGTTTTGGCACTCCGGTTTCGTTTCTATGTACTACACTTTTAAATAAATATTTTGTAGAAATCCAGTAGATAGTTTGTTGTTTTAACAGCAAACTATCTACCGGATCGTGTTAAAATCTCATCAATTATGAGATTTTAACACGATCCAGTAGATAGTTAGATCCAATAGATATATTAATATTAAGTGATAATAGCAGCTTAAAAGTAGGTACTGACACGTTTGTCCCGTTTTAGAGCTCGGCTTTAATGTGTTAAGGTGTTATCCTTGATACAATAATGGAGTGTTTCAGTAAATCAATTAAAAATAACGATCACGATCACTTTGTTATCATTAATTAAATACCTAGGTATATAGCTATAAATAAACACGTTAAAGAGCGCATACGCGATAGATGTCTCACTCTAACTCACGTTATCAACAACAACTCTAGATGAAATTGTATTTGACGGATCCAGATTAATATGTCATCCATGCTGGCAACGTATTGACTACGGCTTTAGGCATCCACCTGCACCACAGGCGCCACCAATAGAAACGTTTCCTGTATCAGGTTTTGACGCGCGCGGCAAACACATCAAGACGATGTATGATTGACAATTGTCACAACATAGAACTTCGTTCTGTGTCCAATACAATCAAGGCGTATCTATTGAGTTACTATCAATTCTACATACCACCTCTCGCCCGCATGTCAACACCATTTGAGGAACATGGCTTGGGAGGATTTCTCGGAATATGACACCCAGCGGCAAGATAGTTTCAGGGGCGAGAACAAACATGATATTATAGAGATATATACACAACTTTTCGAAAAAAGAGTTCAGCTCGATTTTGAAAACCTTGATGAATTGAGTCCGATACCCTTTACTTTTGGACTGGCGTAAGTCACCAGCAATTCAAACCCATATTTAATGAAACACCTTCTTTACACGAATATTCGAATGGAAAATCGATGTTGGGTATCTAATTATGTAAACTGAGAAGCGGTGAACCTAACCGAAGCCTTACGTCAGTTTTTGGGTTGCCTAGGTCAACTATACAACTTAAAATAAAACAAGTGAGATTATGTCTCGAAAATAACTTTCTCCCACGACACCTCGGATTCGACCATATCACTCGAGACGAAGTTATAGCGAGAAACAGGATTTTGCCAAATAATATTTTTGAAACCCACGACAAAACGAGAGCAATAATTATTTTAGACGGTACTTACTTATTCGTCCAAAAAAACTCAAACTTCTTGTTTCAGCGCATGAGCTACAGTCTACATAAATACGCCAATCTCATAAAGCCATTTATGATTGTATGTGGAGATGGCTACATTTTAGAAGTCACTGGACCCTACTATGCTAGAACGTCAGATGCTAAAATATTACGACAGATATTAGATAATCACACTAAGGACATGGAAGAGGCTCCAATACGATGGTTTCTTGAAGCTGATGACGTGATGATTTTAGATAAAGGATTTCGGGATGCATTGCCCTATGCCGAAGAATGTGGATTTACGGTTTGTACGCCACAGTCGCTAGGTAGACACGAAACACAACTGTCCACTGAAGCTGCAAATAAATCACGATTAGTAACATTGGTCAGATGTGTGGTAGAAACCACCAACGGAAAAATGAACAGGGACTTTAAGATATTCCGACATAGATATTTTAATAATACTTTGCCCAATGCAATAGTAGATTTTCGAATAGCTGCAGCTCTAATCAACGCAACCCAAGAGAGTTACAGCGACAGTCGCCTGACGGAAAGCTTTTCAGGAATGATAGAAAGAAATATGAATAGGCCAAACCTACTAGCTGATTACGTTGATCAACACCGTCTAAACGCACAAAGGAACATTTCATTCCAGGGGATGGGGGCAACATTACAAGACGTAGCAGATTTCCCAAGAATGACTTACGATGAGCTGCTTATTTTCGCTATTGGAACGTACCACGTGAAGCTGGCAAAATCCTACTGCTACGAACACGTCAAAGAAACCGGCGTGTATTCCATTGAATTCTATGGGCATCCCGAGAGAGTGCCCCCAAATTACGAAGAAGAAAATAATATGTTAGTACGGTGCCGAATTAAATCGAGACACGTTCAAACACGAAATTATTATTGCTATGTACTATACAACCGCCGCGCAATCACAGATTATTGCTGTAGCTGCATACATGGCCGCCGCATATTAGGCAGTTGTGCCCACATTATTTCCATAATATATTATCTTGCCTGGGTCAGACATGAAGGCGACTTAATGCTACCAGCAGGATTTTTAGATACAGTGTGTTTAGACGTAAACAATATTTAATGTAATTACATCAAAATAAAATATTTGATATATATATATATATATTTACATCCTCTGCATGCACACATACTGCAGGAAAACGAAACAATAGAATAACCAACAATTACACACAATTACAACATCAATCCAAAATCCTTTTTATTTTTTATATGATGTGATATAGCTCAAAAACCCCACGCATTTCCGGCTTGTCCCTTTGGTACCATCAAATGACCATTATATCTATCCCGTTGGTAAACATTTCATTGCTGTCGATTCTGGGTTTTTAGGGTATGGATTTTTAGCCATCTCCTTTCAAGCCATTTGTCTTAATGGGAAAGAAATAGAAGTGGAATATACCTACGACCGGGACAAACTTCCTAGACATAGTGTTAAAATTTATTTACAAGGCTTGCTTTACGTGGTTCAATTATTATTTAACCACAGTGATTAAGTTACGCGAAAGGGATTACGCCGAGGTGGTGAAACTTGGATTGCACAAGACGGTGTTAACTTGACGACCGGAGACAACCCTACCCCGAAATATTGGTTGCGTTACGCTCAGTGTAAAGGGGTGTGGTTTCTCTCGAAAAAGATCTCAAGAACTACTTACTGGGGCAACTATCAACACACAAGTTTGAAGCCATTTTTCTTCAAGGGAAAGAAATAGAAGTGGAATATACCTACGACCGGGACAGACTTCCTAGAGTGTTAAAATAAATTTACAAGGCTTGCTACCAGTATTCGATGGGACCATGCTAGACGGTATAAAATTTTAAAGACATTTGATGTAGAAGATTTTTTGAAAACAAACCTGGATCTACATGAGCGTGGATCTGGAATATGTTATCATGCTTGTTGGCAACTTGGTAGAGCGAGCGCCATCTGTTGGCGACCGGAACTACAAGCGCCGCCTAGCTAGCAGTGACGTCAACATCGGACGACTGCTGCTCGTGGTGGGGAGGAGACCGACTCGCTCGGCACGCCCGGTGACCCGTTCTCTTTTCCCTTGGGCCGTACGACGGGACACTCGTCTTTTTTTTAGCTCCATTATTTGGAACAGATTATTATTATTTAATTGTTTAAATCTGACGGTTGTTTTAAATAATTGTTCTCTCAATTGATTTTGGTAAAGGGTTGTCTGATTATAAATGTTTGCTAAAAATTAACCTAATAGTTTGATTTATTTTGCACAATAAGAGTTAAAGTGTATAACATTTAAAACACCTAAATCTGCTCATTAATAAATTGATAGTTGTGTATTAATAGTGTCTTATTGTTTACATGCTCGAATCTCAACAAAAAAAAAATTGAGTAATTGGAATGCCTGTACAATCACATCCACCATTATTTTCCGGAGCATGTTGATACGTGGTTCAAATATTATTTAACCACAGTGATTAAGTTACGCGAAAGGGATTACGCCGAGGTGGTGAAACTTGGATTGCACAAGACGGTGTTAACTTGACGACCGGAAACAACCCTACCCCGAAATATTGGTTGCGTTACGCTCAGGCGAAGAGGTGTTGTTTCTCTCGAAAGACTTCTCAAGAACTACTTACGGGGGCAATTATCAACACACAAATTTCAAGCCATTTTTCTTAATGGGAAAGAATTAGAAGTGAAATATACCTACGACCGAGAGAGACATCCCAGAGATCGTGTTTAATTAATTAACAAGGCTAGTAACCTGTATTCGATGGGACCATGGCAGACGGTATAAAATTTTAAAGTCATTTGATGTAGAAGATTTTTTGAAAACAAACCTGGATCTACATGAGCATGAATGTGGAATATGATATCATTCTCGAATCTCAAAAAAGATTTTTTGAAATTGGAATGCCCGTACAATCACTTTCACCATTTTTTTCCGGAGCATGTTGATACGTGGTTCAATTATTATTTAACCACAGTGATTAAGTTACGCGAAAGGGATTACGCCGAGGTGGTGAAACTTGGATTGCACAAGACGGTGTTAACTTGACGACCGGAAACAACCCTACCCCGAAATATTGGTTGCGTTACGCTCAGGCGAAGAGGTGTTGTTTCTCTCGAAAGACTTCTCAAGAACTACTTACGGGGGCAACTATCAACACACAAATTTCAAGCCATTTTTCTTAATGGGAAAGAAATAGAAGTAAAATATACCTACGACTGGGAGAGACATCCCAGAGATCGTGTTTAATTAATTAACAAGGCTAGTAACCTGTATTCGATGGGACCATGCCAGACGGTATAAAATTTTAAAGACATTTGATGTAGAAGATTTTTTGAAAACAAACCTGGATCTACATGAGCATGAATCTGGAATATGATATCATTCTCGAATCGCAAAAATGATTTTTTGAAATTGGAATGCCCGTACAATCACTTCCACCATTTTTTCCGGAGCATGTTGATACGTGGTTCAATTATTATTTAACCATAGTGATTAAGTTACGCGAAAGGGATTACGCCGAGGTGGTGAAACTTGAATTGCACAAGACGGTGTAAACTTGACGACCGGAGACAACCCTACCCCGAAATATTAGTTGCGTTACGCTCAGTGTAAAGGGGTGTGGTTTCTCTCGAAAAAGATCTCAAGAACTACTTACTGGGGCAACTATCAACACACAAATTTCAAGCCATTATTCTTAATGGGTAAGAAATAGGAGTGGAATATACCTACGACCGAGAGCTTTCCTAGAGATAGTGTTAAAATTAATTTACAAGGCTTGCTACCAGTATTCGATGGGACCATGCCCGATGGGAGAAAATTTTAAGGACATTAGATGTAGAAGATTTTTTAAAAACTAACCTGTATTTACATGAGTGTGGATCTGGAATATGTTATCATGATCGAATCTCAAAAAAAAAAAATGAGTAATTGGAATGCCTGTACAATCACTTCCACCATTATTTTCTGGAGCATGTTGATACGTGGTTCAAATATTATTTAACCACAGTGATTAAGTTACGCGAAGCGGATTACGCCGCGGTGGTGAAACTTGGGTTTGCACAAGACGCTGATTACTTGACGACCGCAGACCGCTCTACCTCGAGATAATAGCTACGTTACGCTCAGGCGAAGAGGTGTTGTTTCTCTCAAAAGACTTCTCAAGAACTACTTACGGGGGCAACTATCAACACACAAATTTCAAGCCATTGTTCTTAATGGGAAAGAAATAGAAGTAAAATATACCTACGACCGGGAGAGACATCCCAGAGATCATGTTTAATTAATTAACAAGGCTAGTAACCTGTATTCGATGGGACCATGCCAGACGGTATAAAATTTTAAAGAAATTTGATGTAGAAGATTTTTTGAAAACAAACCTGGATCTACATGAGCATGAATCTGGAATATGATATCATTCTCGAATCTAAAAATGATTTTTTGAAATTGGAATGCCCGTACAATCACTTCCACCATTTTTTTCCGGAGCATGTTGATACGTGGTTCAATTATTATTTAACCACAGTGATTAAGTTACGCGAAGCGGATTACGCCGCGGTGGTGAAACTTAGGTTTGCACAAGACGCTGATTACTTGACGACCGGAGACAACCCTACCCCGAAATATTGGTTGCGTTACGCTCAGTGTAAAGGGGTGTGGTTTCTCTCGAAAAAGATCTCAAGAACTACTTACTGGGGCAACTATCAACACACAAATTTCAAGCCATTATTCTTAATGGGAAAGAAATAGAAGTGGAATATACCTACGACCGAGAGCTTTCCTAGAGATAGTGTTAAAATTAATTTACAAGGCTTGCTACCAGTATTCGATGGGACCATGCCCGATGGGAGAAAATTTTAAGGACATTAGATGTAGAAGATTTTTTAAAAACTAACCTGTATTTACATGAGTGTGGATCTGGAATATGTTATCATGATCGAATCTCAAAAAAAAAAAAATGAGTAATTGGAATGCCCGTACAATCACTTCCACCATTTTTTTCCGGAGCATGTTGATACGTGGTTCAATTATTATTTAACCACAGTGATTAAGTTACGCGAAAGGGATTACGCCGAGGTGGTGAAACTTGGATTGCACAAGACGGTGTTAACTTGACGACCGGAGACAACCCTACCCCGAAATATTAGTTGCGTTACGCTCAGTGTAAAAGGGTGTGGTTTCTCTCGAAAAAGATCTCAAGAACTACTTACTGGGGCAACTATCAACACACAAATTTCAAGCCATTATTCTTAATGGGTAAGAAATAGGAATGGAATATACCTACGACCGAGAGCTTTCCTAGAGATAGTGTTAAAATTAATTTACAAGGCTTGCTACCAGTATTCGATGGGACCATGCCCGATGGGAGAAAATTTTAAGGACATTAGATGTAGAAGATTTTTTATAAACTAACCTGTATTTACATGAGTGTGGATCTGGAATATGTTATCATGATCGAAACTCAAAAAAAAAAAATGAGTAATTGGAATGCCTGTACAATCACTTCCACCATTATTTTCCGGAGCATGTTGATACGTGGTTCAAATATTATTTAACCACAGTGATTAAGTTACGCGAAGCGGATTACGCCGCGGTGGTGAAACTTAGGTTTGCACAAGACGCTGATTACTTGACGACCGGAGACAACCCTACCCCGAAATATTGGTTGCGTTACGCTCAGTGTAAAGGGGTGTGGTTTCTCTCGAAAGACTTCTCAAGAACTACTTACGGGGGCAACTATCAACACACAAATTTCAAGCCATTTTTCTTAATGGGAAAGAAATAGAAGTGGAATATACCTACGACCGAGAGCTTTCCTAGAGATAGTGTTAAAATTAATTTACAAGGCTTGCTACCAGTATTCGATGGGACCATGCCAGACGGTAGAAAATTTTAAAGACATTTGCAGCCTTATTTATAAAAATCTCGCCAATGACTGATTAGCCACTGACTAGCTAACTAATTAGTTAGCTCTTAATCAATGATTCACTCAATGATTAACTCTTCTTTATTTATAAACGCTAGTTAGCAGGTGATTAGTTGCGAAACGAAATAGAGGTGAAATTATGCGTTCGGCACAGATTATATTCAAAATAGTCGACTCAAAAGCAAAATTTTAAGAATAAATTTGTAAAACACAAGATTTTTGTATCTGTCGTGACTTTGACAGACAAAAGTAAAAAAAAATATCGAAAATTTTGAACTTATATAAAATGTATTAAGTTTATTTCATTGTGTTCGGGATGGTAGCAATAAAAATAATAAGCTTTATTAATTGGAGTAAACAGGTAAAGGTTAATCTTTGAATTTATATCTACTTGCTAATGTAAACTGACCAAAAGAATGTTAAAGCAATAGCCGATAATAGCTATGTATTTTCATGTCCTATACCTACGCCTTTTAACACGAGTATACTCTTTAGAAATGTATGTAGGTACTTGTGCCTATTTTATATTACTTCCTATTGCTTTTGCACCAGGGTTTCAGTGTCTTTTAATAACAATTATTATGGTTGTTTACAGGTGCAAGTTTAACTGCTGCTATGAAATCCACTCGCACCTAGCACCAATACTATTCAATTATTTGCAACGACGGCGAGGGACGATATCATGCTACGTGAAAAAGATTAGGAAAGAGTGGCATGATAACGAATGGAACGGTCCATGTCTTTGGAGGAAGAATATTGGAAATTAAAAATAATGAATTTATAACAAAAATTAAGCTTTATTATGTATTAAAATGAATTGCCGCTCTAAGTCCATGCCCCGTTCATTGCTTAAAATATTTTCCATTCAAACGTCCACGCAAGATTTATGGCTTTAGTCGATTTGTTGCGTTCAAATGGATTTTGAACCGCGGGCACACTGTACTGTTGCTAAAAAATTACACCAGGTGGCTCCCTATTAAATTCCACATACTTATGTGTAGCCCAACCCTGAATCCGACCATAGACATTTGCTACAAAAAAAGTTGAAAGTCAGCGCTCCGCCATTTCGTTTGGAGTCCTGTTACAGAGCTACACGCTTTTTTAATATCATGTAAGTACAAATTAATTAATAACCCAATGTATGAGTGCTATACATATATCATTAAAATCCTCATTAATCAAGGTTTACGAATATCTATATGTGTCATAGGTTTTGAATTAGTTTTATTGTGTTAAAATCGTAATGAAAAAATGTGGCCATGGCGGCACGCTGTGCGTGTGGGCATTTTCGTATTATTACATAAGTTTTATTAAATATTCTATTAGAACAATGCTTGTATTATGTACATAAGTTCATTATTAGTATTTAAACACGCACAGAACGTTAGAATACTATGAAAATAATTACGATTAATCGTGATTGAATTCGTTCCGCAGGACATTTTGTGCAAGCCACATTTGTTGCTTGGGACGTTCACGATATGTCTCGAAATAAGGGTTCGTACAAATGTTAAATCGTGAGTTTATTTGATTTTTTTTTTCACCGACTACGGCGAAGCTTATGGGAGGTAATGATTTGCGGTTTTTTTATTTACTGGATGCTTTTGTTTCAACTGTGTTTTTGTGCACCTCAAACATCGTGTCTGCGTGATGTTTCAACGGTTTTTTTTATTTCATGCTTGCTCTTTTTCAATGGTATTTATTGCATGTATGTACTGGTTGTTTTTTCCAACGGTTTTACCGACTGCGGCGATGCAAAAAAGAGGGTTATGATTTTTTTCTTTGCGGTTTATTTTGTTTGGTGTACGCGCACACGCTTTGTATTGGCTTAGTATGCAGGTACTGAAAGAAGTTTTTTTTTTTATTATTCTTTGCGCCTATTTCTAGGTCTCAAGAAATTCCTGAAGGAGCGCGAGGAAGAGCGCGTGGCCGAGGGCGTGGCCGAGGCCGTGGCCGTGGAAGAGGGCGAGGACTTCAGGTGTACGTATCTTTTATGTCTAGGTATATCTTACAGTATATTTTTAAAGATATCTTCAATGTTTAACGGCTGTATAATTTTTTGGCAGCGACGTTCTGGAGAACCCGCTGGCGTATGTCCGAGCGGAGCGCCAATTATCGCAGCGCCGGCTGGCGGCGCTTCCTCCAACTGTCCGGCAGGAGCTCATATCCCGGAAACGGGAGGCTCACCTGGAGCGGATGCTCCTGCCGGATGCGCCACCGGGCAAACGGCAAACACGGTATTTTGTTTATTTTATTCATAGTACTTAATTTTATTTCATCCTGCTATTCTATGAAGTCCAAACTGCAAAGTCAAGTCTGTCTGGTTTGTCTGCCATGTTTATGAATTATGTGGTTGATGTTTTTTTTATTTTGCAGAAAAGCGCCTCCAGAGCGATCAGCCTGTATTTTCGCCCCCTCCACCGACGAAGCTACAGCTTCGCCGCCTGGGCTGGGCCGTTCTCCTGGTAAGATATTTTTTTGAATGTCGTCTTTAGCAATTTACCATGTTTAATGTTAGCTACATCTTGTCTTGTTTGTTACAGATCACCACTCTGCAGGAACGGGACCGGCGGACGACGGAGCCGTGGCGTCGTCGTCCGGACTGTCCTTTGCCTTTCGTAAGATGGTTTTTTGACTGTCGTCTTTAGCAATTTACCATGTTTAATGTTAGCTACATCTTGTCTTGTTTGTTACAGAAATGGTCGACGCGGACATTGAATACAGTAAGTTATTGTTGTGCTGATATATTTCAGCCGACAAAACAACAAAAAGAAGAATAAGTTTGTAATAAATATTTGGTTTTTACAGTAGATGAAGCCGAAGCCGAAGAAGTCGCAGCCGCACCCGCAGCCACACCAGTTCCCTACAGAGGGGGGGACAGCGACGAGGAACTAGGTACGTCTGAGGCGGACAACGTGCCTAATTATTCCCCGTCTAGCTCCCCCAGTAGGCTTTCAAGCCTACTGAGCCTACTATTGGGACTGATGCGGCCAACCAAGAGAATCCCACAGAGAAGTTCCACAGAGTCTGATGAATGGTCAATAGTTTTGTACCTTCGCAGAGAAACTCTCTATCAGAGTCAGCAGATGATTTTGACTTGTGGTTTTTAATTCTGATTTTCTTTCTCCAGATATTGGTGCGGAAGTGGTTGTGGGTGCAGCTGCCTCTTCGCTGGGTCAGGGGTTTTCTGAAATTGGTAAGTATAAATAACTGGTATAAAAAATACTTTTTTTTTTTCTTTTGTGTACAGTGTCCCGTCGTTCAAACAGTAATATCAGTAATATCAACTTCAGTGTCATATTGTTTGTTCCAGGTATAAATGACGACAAATTTAAAGGAACTGTACAGGACTGGCTAGAACATGACGATAACAGTGACATTGACGATGGACCTGACTTTGAAAGCCGACCGACTGAGTTGCGTAACTCAGTGACAGCCAGCCTGTACAAATGACCTAACATAGTTGGAATCGGAAGTGATGCAGAGCGAGGATGCCGCGAATGACCGAGCACTTCGCGACATTTTTCCCCAGGACAGCTTCACTTTCAATTGGAGCAATGACAGACGGACTTTTCACGGAAAACGTAATGTTTTCGACAACCCGACTGGACCGACATTTGCCGTGACAGACCAGACTAGCCCGATCGACATTTTTGATAAAATGTTCGACACTGACTTTATTGACAGACTATGTACGGAGACCAACCGTTATGCAGACAAGAAGAGTAACTATCCTGCAGGGGCTTTATCCTTTACCCACGGAAGAGACTTATTTCGGGTTTAATGGGTTCGGCACCATGCCCCATTTCTCTAGAATAATCTGCTATAACAGGTTTTTACTTCCAAAAGTGTTTTTGCATTTCGTCGACAATGACAATTTGACTGACAATACGCGACTCAATATAATCAGACCGGTACTTGACGATTTAAATGACAAGTTTTCCAGTCTTTACATGCCCTCTCACATAATCAGCCTATAATGTTCCCACTGCTGGGACACAGGCCTCCTCTGTTTAAGAGGGAATGGGCTGTAATCTACCACGCGGGCCCAGTGCGGGTTGGTACAACATGCCCTCTCAAGGGTTAGCTATTAGCCGCGTCCAGACCGGCTGAGCGCGGCTCGCGAGTCCCGCTCGCGAGCCAATAGTTCGGCCGGTGTGGACGGCGCTCGGGCTTCCTCGGGCACACGTTGGCTCGGCCGAGCGCCGCTCGGCCCCGAGCCATGCGTTGTCGGTTTTTGCCGATGCTCAAAGGCGGCTCAGTCTGAGCTGCTCGCCCGGTGTGGACGGACGTAACGACACTCGCGAGCCAGAATCAAAAATGGATAAAGAAGACAGTATTCGCTTAATACAACTTTACGGAAGCTTCAAAATGTTATGGGATTCGAAAGATCCAGATCATTTAAATAAAAGCAAGCGAGAAGATTGCTGGAGGAAGATCTCTAAGGAAATGAAGTTACCTATACCCGAGTTGAAAAAGAAACTTGACTCATTGACAGGTTCATACCGACGCGAAAAGTCAAAGCAGAGAAAAAGTAATATCACTGGTTCAGGTAAGGATTCTTTTTAACACCCTTGCTCGTAAAGCTGATGTAATTCCACCGGTTTTAAATATGTAAAGCGGGTCATAAAAAACGCGTGTGTTACCAAAGCAAATACTTAAGTTATAGTCCATACAAATTCCATAACAGTATTATTTGCCATTTCAAATATGGAACTGATCGCCGCCGCACGACTCCAGCTAGTGAGCAGCGCGCTGTTGCTATTCAAATTTTTTAACTAATCGCCGCGCGGCGCCAGTCAGTAGGCAGCGCTAGGGCGCTGTTAAAATGGCGGGAAAGCAACAGTGTGCATTCACAGATTGAGTTTATTTAAATGTTTTTTTTTCTGTTTCCTCGCAAATGTGTTAAAAAACGTCGTACGATATACGTGCGTATTGGTTATAACATCTTAACGCACTAATATCGTAATGTACTATTATTTAATTATAGTGAATGTTAGATTAGTTAATCTCATTATCAAATATCAATATGTACAACATTTACTATAGGACACACCAAAGGAAACGAAAAATAACCTATAACGTCTACATATTTGTTACAGGCGCTGACGAAATTTATATATCGAAGTGGTTTGGTTTCAAATATTTTGACTTTATGTCAAATAAAGATGACACAGAAATTACACAAGAAGGCGGAATAGATAACGTAAGTCCTTTATTTATGTTTATTTTCAAAATTAGTTGAACATAAATATTGATGCTGCCATGGAATTATTCCGTTTGTTACAAAATGTGTTGCTAAATGTAGACGAATATCTTTAGCACTAATGGGTCCGCGAGACGATCAAGTGCACTGGACAAGTCTACGTGCTTGAAGTGAATATTGATCGTTTACAGCGTTGACTTGACAAGTCCCGTCAAGTATCTACGGGCTGGACCATACTTGACAAAAATTTTGATTGACGGCACTTGAACCACCTTGCGCTTGATGCGACTTGACGCGACTTGACAAGTTTTATTCATTTGCGGCCGGAACATCGAAGATGGCGGACGACGAACCGGACCGAGACGTTGCTTTGGCGGCAAGGGCCGACCTAATTACCGAGCGTGATTTTGTGTTACTATTAATATCTCTCTACAGAGATTATCCTGCATTGTGGAAAATTAAAAGTAAGGAGTATGCGGATAAAAACAAAAGGTCGCTTGCTTTATCAAGCATAGTCAAAGCACTTCGAGTATATAAACCTGCATACACCGAAGATTTATTGAAGAAAAAATTTAATGCTTTAAGAATCAACTTCAACAAAGAAAGAAAAAAGATTGAACAAGCACAACGCTCTGGCGCGTCTCCCGATGATGTACCAAAACCGTCACTCTACTATTACAATGAACTGTTATTTCTGTCAGACCAAATGTGTATAAGTGATACTGAAAGCAGTTTAAGCAGTGAGGTAAAACATTTTTTATTTACAATTCAGAGATACATTTTAACTTTTAAGTATGTTTTAAATAACTAAATTAGGCAATTATTTTGCCAAGGGACTGAACCGTTACCATTAAAGTACTCGCAAAAGTCATCTCTCACTCTTTTTGCGTCATTTGCCGAGTTTCCTCGTACTCGCTCTATGTTTAACAATTGGCGTCCTTGTCTCCACGCACCTCTTGTGACTGTGGTATTTGGTTCTTCTATGTCGATATCTCCTGGTTGAATATATTTGTTTTTATTTTTTTCACACAAATAGCTGTGTAAGTGACAGGCAGCCAAAACAACTTTTCTCGTTTTATCGGGATGCAGTCCAATGTCTTTTTTAAATATTTTGAATCGCCAAGACAGGATGCCAAAAGCATTTTCAACCACCCTCCTGGCTCTTGACAATCTATAGTTGAAAATCCGTCTTTCGTCTGTCAAGGCGGCTTTGTTGTATGGCTTCATGAAGTTCGGAGTCAGTTGGAAAGCTTCGTCACCTACCAGTACAAACGGAAACTTTTTATCGCTTTCTAGTAAATCACATGGCTCCGGAATATTAAGTTTGTTTTCACCTTCAGAAAACAATTGCCAAAACTTTGTATTTTTCAAAGTTCCACCATCTGACATCCGCCCATTTGCACCAACATCAACCATCATAAATTGATAATTGGCGTTTACAATAGCCATAAGAACAATACTAAATGTCTTTTTATAGTTAAAATAGTAAGATCCAGAATTTGAAGGTTTTTCTATTTCGATGTGCTTGCCATCAACAGCATCTATACAGTTGGGAAAGTTCCATCGTCTCTCGAACTCTTTGGCTACTTTTTTCCAGTCCTCGGTCGTTCTTGGTACCTGTGAATAGTACAAACAATGGTTAATTTTTTTACAGGCTTCCGGGTCATCCAATGATCAAAAAGAGATGCCACAATCAAAGAAAAGCAAAAAGACAGCAGGACAGCAGGACAGCAGGACCTGATAGATATAGCATCGCATTATTTCAAAAAACCTGATGACTCTGAATCGGATATAATTGCGAAGGGCTGGGCTCTTAAACTCAAACGTTTATCACCAGATCAAAGACGCTATGCGGAGAAAATAATAAATGACATTTTATTCGAAGCTGAAATGGGATCACTGTCAAGAAACGGAGTTCAGATCTTGCCTGCTAGCTCACCCACATACACATACTCATACCAGTCACCCGCATCACATCAGTCACCATCACCTGTGCCATCACCAAATGCACTCCACTCAACTACGACATACCAGTCACCCGTACCATATCAGTCACCATCACCTGTGCCATCACCAAATGCACTCCACTCAACTACGACATACCAGTCACCCGCACCACATCAGTCACCATCACCTGTGCCATCACCAAATGCACTCCACTCAACTACGACATACCAGTCACCCGCACCACATCAGTCACCATCACCTGTGCCATCACCAAATGCACTCCACTCAACTACGACATACCAGTCACCCGCACCACATCAGTCACCATCACCTGTGCCATCACCAAATGTACACCACTCAACTTTGACATACCAATCACCCGCACCACATCAGTCACACTCAGAAGTCATAGGCAAGACACCGGTGCATGGTACTGCCAAATCACTCATAATTGTGCCATCTCAACCTATGCAGGCGCCATGTCTATCTCATGAACAGCCCGTAATTCGTTTACCAGAACCAACTTCTAAAGAAGAAGAATCACAGACTGCGGCTATGTTCTTACAACACTTCTATTCTTTTTAGTAACTTCTATAGACCAAACTGAGAACTTTTTGGGTATGAATCGGTTGCACCACCGAGCCATACAAGATAAAATAAAAGAAACCAATAAAAAGTTTTCTGTTTTGTCTGTCTCATATTTCACCATCACATTAAGTATTTAATTTTTGTTATGATTATTTTGGTTAAGATAAATGAAAATAAATTAATATCATACATACCTGAATATTTTCTTTTAACTTTTGAATTATAGCCTCACACGTCTCCTGTATTATTAAATCCAAAGTACGAGGACCGACAGCACACACAAACTTTAAATCTTCCAAGTCCATACCAGTGACCAAGTACCTTAGAGTTATAGAGAGCCTTTGGCTGGCAGGAATAGCTTGTCGCATATTGGTATCTTGCTTTTCAATATTGGGTCGAATCAACTCCAACAATGTTTCAAAAGAATCGTTGTCCATTCGTAGAATTTTTTTATAATCGTCGGGCTCAGTTGCTTGAAGAGTTCTTTGCAAATGTTCAGGCGTGAATCGATATCTCATTTTATACCATTCCTTACACCATCGCCTTTTTCTTTTCTCTCTTTCTGTGATAGATACCGCTAGAGTTATAGCAAGGAATGCCTTGTCTGCGTTGGAAACCATTTTAATTTTTGCGACGACCACTTTCCTGAGCTCAGGGAGGGGAACGACTGCGGTATGTGGACTTGACGGCACCTTCAAGTCGCGTCAAGTCCCTCGTCAAGTGAAATCGTTAAGCACGTAGACTTGTCCAGTGCACTTGATCGTCTCGCGGACCCATAACAGTACCTCTGCGCGGAATGGCCGTTAGAGGTAATAGTGCTGTAGATGGAATATTGTTTCTCCATTGACCAGGAATAAATGAACCATCAACTTCTCTATCATAATATTCTGGTGGAATAGAATAGTTATTTCTTCGTAAGTAATTATATAAATACACTGTTGCTAAGACAACTTTTGTAGCTTTTTCTGGCTCTAGGAGGATAGGTTTCCTAAGGACTCTGTAGACTGAACTTAAAATACCAAAGGCATTTTCAACGACTCTGCGAGCTCTGCTAAGTCTGTAATTAAACACTCTTTCTTTGGAACCCGCCTCTGGATTACCTTCAAATGGTTTCATAGTATATTTGGTAAGCATAAAAGCTTTGTCGCCCAATATGAAATATGGTACTTTCATTATGTACGGTATTTGTAGTATCTGCGCTTCAGGAATGTTCAGTTGACAGTTTTCTAATTTTCGATATGAAATCGTATTTTTAAAAACTCCGCCGTCGGAAATACGCCCTTTACTTCCGACATTAACAAACAAGAATTTGTAATTAGCATCCACGAGAGCGAAGAGCACTATACTAGGAAAATTCTTGTAGTTGTCGTAATCAGTACTTATATTGATGGGTCTTTGAAGAGTTACGTGTTTCCCGTTTCAACATGTGGGAAGTTCCATTTTATTTCAAATTCATTTGATACTGCTAGCCATTCTTCTTCTGTGGACGGTGTCTGCAAATAACAAAATAAACATTGTTTTTACAGAGCAATCCTTCTCAACAACAAGGACCATCACAACAACCTACGCCATCCCCACAACAACCCGAGCCATCCCCACAAGAACCCACGCCATCCCCACAAGAACCCACGCCATCCCCACAAGAACCCACGCCATCGCTACAAGAACCATTGCCATCGCCACAACCATCGCGAAAGAAAAGACGGCTGAATACGAATGCACAAAATGATTCTCTTGACAATATATTGAAGGACACTTTTGCCATAATTGAGAAAAGTTCAACTTCCATAAATGATCCATTTGTAGCATTCGGTAATCATATTGCACATGAAATCAGAAAATACGATCCTTACACTCAATCATGTGTTAAAAATGCTATTAATACTATTATTCACGAAGCGGACATGGGAAAATATCAGATGTATAGACCAGGATATTACACACAACCACCCACTACCACGTCAACCATAACTTCCGGTGAAAATCTGCAGAACACACAATTTACTCCTGCTACTACTACAGAAACATCAGACTTTAATTTTGGTGACAGCTCCGTTATTTAAATATGAGGCAGATAAATAAATAATTTGATTGCTTAATTACCATGATTTTTATTTACCTTAACGTAATAACTGAGGGCGTCTATAATTGCATCACACGTTTCTGGAACTATAGTTGATATAGATTGTTTCGATACTCTAAAAAGATATTGAAGACTGCTATAGGAGTCTCCTGTTGACAAATATCTCAATGTTAGCAGCACTCTTTCGGGTACAGTTATTGCTTCTCTGTAGTTAGTGTTACATTTTTGTATTTTCACAGCCACTAAGGAGCACAAATATTCAATGTCTCCCGCAGACATGCGTGTAAAATTTGAGACTGAATGGTCGATTGTTAGTTCCTTTAACAAACTGTTACCGTATTGGTTTCGGTTTTGGTACAATTTTTTAATCCAGAGTTTTCGTTTTTTTTTTTTTTTAATGATATATCCAGACAACATAAGCGCCGCAGCAGCTAATAATACGTGGTTTTCCATCGTTATACGGAGAGAAACTGAATGCTCAAACCGGCTCACCTTGGCTTGCGAGCGCGGCTCGGAACTTTTCACAATTAGCTCGGGTGCCACGGCTCGCGAGCAGGAAGTCTGAGCGCGGCTCCCGAGCCGCGCTCAGCCGGTCTGGACGCGGCTATTGACGAATCTCTTCTCAAATGGCACGGGCGGTTGTCATTTGCTCAGAAGATTTCGTCGAAGGCCGCACAAGTCGGGGTGAAAACCTACGAGTTGTGCGAGTCATCAACTGGCTATCTCTGGAAGTTTTTTGTATATACTGGAAAAGCTACACCGACAACCGCCACGGACAGTACCGACAGCCAACCAGACGATGACGAGATAGGTAACAATGACGAACAGACAGACAGACCTACGACTGGCAATACAGGTGACCACCCCACCAACGCTACTGCCAAGATCGTATACGACTTGATCGAGCCGCTACTTCATCGTGGACACACTTTAATAATGGACAATTTTTATAATAGTCCACATTTAAATTTGATCACGGTCTGGCCACTAGTTTTTGACTTATCCTTAATAATGCATATTTTTTCCGCTTAGTTTATATGGATGATGTGTTAATAATTTCCTGTCACTGTTATTTACACACCAAGTAGTAGTATATGAATTTGTGTGGGGTAGGTACCGCAACTAAAAAGTAAAAAATAAAAACTTATTGTCAAAAAAACAACCAACTTCCAAAAAAAAACACTAAAAGACGTGAAAAATAACTTTAATGTTGAACCTGACGGTGAGTTACTTTTTATTATCACAAGATTTTATTTTACTTGCAACGATCGTATGCAAGTATGTATGTAGGTAGGAGATTTCATTAATGAATTGATATACTTTAAACTGACGAACCTGTGTATTTTACAGATAATACAACAAAAAAACATAAAACCTGGATCATCTGCACTAACACATAATAAAAACTTTGATCCACTTATGAAAAAAATTGTTATAGATTAGCATGAGCGCATCCTTCTGGAAACACAAAATATCTTCAAAATCTGTTTAAAAGATCCGAAATCTTTATCATTAAGTGATTTAACTCAAGATAACCAGAAACAGTCTACCAAAAGACCACTGTCTGCGCCTCCAGCAGATATAATATTAGACGATTCCTGTGTAAGCCCTTCAATTGAATTTGGCTTTTATTTTAACGATTAACCACAAGTTAATGAACAACCACAGGTGCAAAATATAAACATAAAAGTACAACAGACTGTGAAACAAGTGAAGATGATTACGGAAATGTTAATGAAGGCCGAAAACGTCGTAACATAGCGAAAAAAGATGAATGGAAAAAACTTGGAGCCCAAAGAAAAAGAATGCGCAGCGAAGAATATTTAGGGATTCAAAGCCTCGAAACGAGAAAATGCGGCAAGACCGGATACGATCAGCTAAGCAAATGGGTGAAGCATGCACTTCGGACTTTTGCAGAAGAAGCAAATTCAGAGGTTGTAATAATTTTGAAGAAGAGACACGCAAATCCTTAGTATATAATCTATATAATATATATATATAATCCCAATAGCTACTTCTGGAAAAATCTTAATTGGGGCGAAAGAAAAATGAATGTCAGAGGACATGTGAACCGTACTAGGACCACTCAGAAAACGAAAGGTGAAGAACCTTCTCGCCGAGAGGGCACTTTAAGTTATTTTTTGCCTAAACCAGGGAATGAAGGTAAAATTCAAGTTTGTAAGCAGATGTTCTTGAACACTCTGTCACTGAAGCCTACCACTGTTCAGCTGTGGGTTAAAGACGCTAGTTTTAATGTGGACGCAGCAAATCAGGAGAATAGCCAGGTAAATAGACAAAATGCAAAGATGTTAGCCTTAAATAACTATTTTAAAAGCATCCCAAAAATGCCATCACATTATGCTCGTAAAGATACTAGAAAACTATACTTGGAGCCTGAATATCGTACTATATCTGATGTATTTAACGCCTATAAACAACATTGCATAGACATAAATATACCTGCTGCATCTAGATACACATTTGATAAAAGTTTTAAACATAATAATTTAGCAATATACAATGTGGCGTTTTGCATCCTCGTCAAATTCAAGGAGGTAACTATGCTAATGATTCTCGACACGAATCAATAATAAAATAAGTAGGTATTTTTTTTATTTTTTTTTCTAATTTTCGGAAATCGGTAAGTGTTGGGCACGCATGTTAAAACGCGGCCTGTGTGATACCGCACTGTAACTGCCCTTTTACACACACATAAAAACGCGGCAGTTTATACGATCATAATTTTGCCTAGAGACCCCCGCGCGCACGCACCCCTCTTCTATCCCTACACCCCACCCGGCCACGCTCGCTCACACTCACACATCGACTACTTAGTGTGATTGATGTCGCCGCCGTGAGTGCGCCTCTCGCGATTCGCGTCCCGCGCTCCTTTAATTCGTTTTAAATACGGCACGATGACGGAAAACTATTCCAATGTTGAGTTGGTGGAGATGGTCCGGTCAGTGGGTCTTCTTAGGGGTGGAGTTTGACGAGTGACGCATTACGTTTTGTCGGTGGTTACTGGAACTTCAAGACGCCAACATCCTGTGGACGGACGAGTGCTTATTTACTGTAAATGGCATCTACAATGTTCATAATGAACACTGGTGGACTCAGCGGGACCATAACCCGGACGTGACCAACCGAGATTCGTTCCAAGTGCGGTTTTCCTTAAATGTGTGGGCTGGCATAATAGGGGACCGCGTGCTTCATCGAGGGTTACCTTACCAGCACTACTTACCTGGAGCTACTACGATAAGTCGTCCAGGAGATGCTCGATGACGGTCCCCTGGCAATCTATCCGCAACCTGTACTACCAGCAGGACGGTGCCCCTCCTCACTACGGTCGTCAAGTACGCGAGTCCTTAACCGAAAGTTTCGGCAACCAGTGGATTGGCCGCGGTGGACCTGTGGCCTGGCCTCCACGTTCTCCGGACTTAACGCCCCTGGACTTTTATTTGTGGGGAGATATTAAAAGACTAGTGTACACAGATGAAATAACAAGTGTTACAGAATTAAGGGAAAAAGTGGTTAGTGCTTTCGACACTGTAAAAACGAATGTGTTTGTGTTGCGAAAGCTGAAAGAAAACCAGCGACGTCGTGCTAGACTGTGTCTAGAATGTGAAGGTGGACACTTCGAACAATACCTCCGGCTAGCGTAGGTAATTAATTTATTTTTACTTAAACAATAATTTGTAAATGCGTACTTAGTTATTTAAATCAATTGGTAGACCTAATTAGGTAGATTTGAAATGTTTGACTGAGCCAAAAATACCTAGATTTACCTGGTAGCCACCTCTGGTTTTTATTAAGTACCTACTTACTTTTATTATGTATCAAAACAACGCGCGCCGAAGGCGCTATGCGTCCGTTTTTGTGGATACCTACTCATTTTTAAGATCTAAGATTTACAATTTCATTATTTACTGTAGTCTGTTTACCAAAAATAAAATAAATTGTGCACGTAATGCAAAACTAACATGTTATTAATCAGCTGGTAACTACGTACCTACCTACTCTTACAAGTTTTTATTATTACCTACTTAGGTATATAATATACGCGCGGCATCCGCGCGTGCCTCGTATTTCGTACCTACACGTTTTTATTACTATTTCATTATTTACTGTAGTCTGTTTATCAAAAATTAAATAAATTGTGTACGTAATGAAAAACTAACATGTTATTAATCAGCTGATAACTACGTACCTACGTACTACTCTTACAGGTTTCTATTATTACCTACATAGGTATCTAAAATACGCGCGGTGCCCGCGCCATGTGCTCGTATTTCGTACCTACACGTTTTTATTACTAAGATAAATTTACAATTTTAGAATTATTTACTGTCCGATTAACAGGAATGAAATTAAAAGAAAGAAAGCAAAACAAACATTTTATTAAATCAGCTGATAGCTACGTCACAGATTATCTAAGTTGTAACAGCTATACATTACTCCTTACAAAATCTCCTATACCTACCGCGATAATAGCATTCTGCATGTCAGCGACCGCTGCGTGCTAAACTGTGCCTACAGCCGCGTGGCCTTACATCTGTGATGCCCAATAAAGGTACCATTCTAATTAAGCTTTGAAAATATGATGTAGGTAATTATCAAGAGTTTGTCATGTAGGTAGGTGATTATCAAACTCGAACTAGGCTATTGCTAGCCGCGCGCGCCGCTGTTAGGTGGGCGGGGCCTGCCGGTGGTCGACACGCGGCACGCACGCACACAGCGACATAGTCGTGCGGCAATGCCTACCGCATACGCAACGGGGCGATTCTGTTCTTTGAAAGTGGTGTATTCTGAAATACTGTCAAACTTAAATGACTAAAAAAACAAGTATGTATTAATTATTGAGCAGGTATCGTAATTTTATTTTATTATTTATGTCTTTCATAACAGCCTCCTGAAATTTGACGAGGATGCAAAACGCCACATTGTATACTTTGAAAAAAGATATTTGTGATATTTGTGTTGGCAATAACGAAGGTAATATCGATGAGCATAATAAACAAGAGCATCTTATAAAAAAAAATAGAGCCAGGGAAGAGAAGGCAAAAGATAAAGAGGATGCAGCATTGGGACATTGCATTTTATTAACAGTGGACTTAGAATCGGTTAAAGTTTGCCCTTACTCCACGGCTAGCGCTTTATACTTTAAAACGAAATTGATATGCCATAATTTTACACTCTTCGATTTGACTTCACGCCATTGCACATGTTACTGGTTGACAGAAACGACAGCAGACCTAAATGCGAGTACTTTCGCGTCATTTGTGATAGACTACTTGAGCGCCATTGCTTGCCGAAGAAAATGCCAATAATTATTTATTCCGATGGTTGCACGTACCAAAATCGGAACGTTATAATGGCAAATGCGCTTTTGAACCTAAGTATAAAGCACAAAATCACCATCACCCAAAAGTTCCTCGAACGTGGTCACACTCAAATGGAGTGTGATTCGGTTCACAGTGCGATTGAACGGAAGCTAAGGCCAGGACGCAAAGTTGGTGACCCTACTGTAACAGACTTAAGAGCTATTCTTTACAACCAAGAAGACACTATTAAAGTAAAACTACATTTTGACCAGGATTGGTTTGCCTTGCCACAAAGACCAAAACGATATAATCCCGACGTGCCTTATTTGACCTTAAATGAAAATATGATTCCCATAACTGCCTCGAAGTACCAGCACCTCCAAGAGCTCAAACAAATTCTACCAAGTGAATGTCATAATTTTTATGATACTCTGCCCCATTTGTAGAGTGTGAGTGTGTATGTCAGTGTATTTGTTGTTTGTTTCTGTTTCTACTAAAAATAATTTTGAAGATTCGTTTCAGTTATTTTGAAGATATTTTTAGTTATTTTTTAGTTATTTTAAAGTATTTTTTAGTTATTTAGATATTTTTTCGGTTATTTTAAAGTTTTTTTACATAATTTGAACATAATATTTCATCTTCCATTGTGGACATTATTAAAAAATGTGATTTTTCATTGTGTTGTTTTATTTCAAAAACGGCTAACTACTACTTATTTAAAAAATATTTACACTAATAAAACCAATACTACCTAACTCACGTTAATTGTAAATAGGCCAATCTTAACCTAATGCTAGGATATCTATCGTATTTCAGCATATTTTTTCTATTTTTACATATATGTATAAACATTTCAAGTATCTTTCTATTCAAAGCCGAGAAATGTTTTTTTTATCTCCTGTAAAGTTAACTTTATTGAGATAGACACTATTGATTCTTAACCGTCGATATACTGGAGCCATTGATGGCCGGGACAGGCTCCAGCTCATGGTAGACAGAATTGACCGGTACAGTTCTGAGCATAAGCTTGCTCTTAACCACATACAGGCTTTAGAAAAACAGCTTCATGAGGCAAACAATAAAGTTTCACAATTAGAATGCATTCAACATAAACATCACTGCCTCGTTGAACCAAAGTCTGTTCGATGAGCTGGTGGCCCCAAGTAGGTATGGTTTCTACTGCAATTGGTCTAATAACTCAACAAGGGTGGTCAAATGTTGCAGAAATAAATTGAAAAATATGTAAGATTCAACAAATTTATTAGAAAAACTCAAAAACTAGTTCATAGACAGAAATTCTTCATAAAAAATGTTAAATTAAATAGGGAACGACTTTCATTATTAGGTAAACTAGATTTTGATTCTCAAAAATGTAAAAGCAATACTTCAACATATGAAAAAAACACAAAATTTAAATTTTAACATAGAAAATCTTAACCAAAAATTAATATATAAGACCAATAAATACAAAATCTCTGAAATGCAAATGAGGGAATACGAGTACATGCTGGCGATGAATGAGTTAATAGTGAGTGCTAGTTCATGTTCGTGTGGGCGATCACAATCATTGACCAACAACAACTTGTCCCATAGTCAGTCCTCACCAGCTTGTTTGACACCAGCATGAGATGCTTCATTGCAACAAGGTTATATCTCTGATGGTTCCCCCAAAACAGCTAAAGTTAATGTAAAAACCCAAATAAATAGTGATATTGTGATATTTAGTGATGAAATTGTGAAAGGCATGGGCCAGTTAATATCAAATATTTGCAAGGGACAGTCAGTTACCAATTATTGTATGCCTGGCTTAAGTTATGTGGATATAATGACAAAGATTATTGGTTTAAATTTCCACCAGGATACAGCTTTGATAATATTAATCAGTAACAGAGAAAATGTGAATCAGGACAGTCTGCTTCATTTCATTAACAAAACTATGTGAGCTAGACTTAAGACAGATTGTTATGTTTACATTTTCTTATAGTAACAGATTGCTACAGAAAGAAAATAATTTTATGCATAAATTAAATTTAATGCTAAATAATATGACATTTAACAATAATAATTTTCATGTCATAGATACTAACAAGTATGTTAGTAAATATTTATATGTGACAAAATACAAATTTGCCAAAATGTATAAAAAGACAAATAAGTAGCATTTCAAGTATCTTTCTATTTTAAAGCCGAGAAATGTTTTTTTAATCTCCTGTAAAGTTAACTTTATTGAGATAGACACTATTGATCCTTAACCGTCGATATATAATAAATTACCCTCACGAATAAAGAAAGAAGAGAAAAAGAACATATTTAAAGAAACTTAGACCATTTTTGCTAAATAAAAGCTACTACTCGATAAACGAATATCTAAGTGATAGACTTATTAATTCATAATTTAAGTTCGCGAGATTTCAAATTTTATTGGATTTATTTCTTATTATAACATCTCTCAACAAATACCTGTTTATATTTTATATTAAAGCTATTAGATTATCTCAAAAAAAACCTACATCATTGTTTTAATATAGTAGTTTCCTAAGTAATTTTATATTATTAACAAATGCTGCCTCTCTCCTAACTCACTTATTTAGCTGTGCCCGACAGGGTCCATAAGATCTAATTATAAGTTTACCACCTAAGAATACCTACATGTGGAATACAATAAAAGTATTGAGTATTAATTCACTTATTGAAACACATGAGGGCATTCCAATCGTATACAAAAGCCCTCGACCTCCAACCATCCTGGATGCTGCAGCGCCTCCTGGCTGTCTGCAGCTCTGTAAATCGTCCAGAAACGTGTTCTGAAATGATACCTATACAACACAAAAAAACCGCATCAAAATCGGATGAATAGTTCTGAGAAGCCCTCAAGCGCTGACTATCCTGGCTGCTGCAGCGCTCCCTGGTGTTCTACAGCTATCGAACATATTTTAGAACCTAAGACATACAGGGTGGGCCATATGAGTGTTGGCGATTTAATTCTTCAATTTCTCGGAAACGCGTGGCGTGGGGCGGCGAGGGGATATGTTGTTAGCTGCGCCGCTTCCTGGAAATTTAGTCGTCATGGAGCCGTACATGAGAGCGCAGCGTGCATTTTGTGTCCGAGCGTATTACGAAAACAATAAATCAGTGATTACTCTACGACGTTTGTATCGACATGAACACGGTTTACGCGATTTAACTGAAGTTTCAAGGGCCAATGTGATACGGAAATGGATCAGAATGTTCGAAACAACCGGCTCAACAGTACCAATTACGGCTCGTGGTCGCCCAGTTTCTGCAAGATCAGCCGACATTGTGGAGCGTGTTCGTGTTTCAGTTCAGCGAAATCCGCAACAGTCAACACGTAAGAGAAGTCAGTCTTTGGACATCAAAAGAACGACTTTGCGACGAATTTTGAAGCGTAATTTGCATTTGAAGGCTTATAAGATTCAGATAGTCCAAGAATTAAAACCAGATGATGCCAATAACCGACTTAACTTTGTCAATTTGATGCTCGAGCGGTTCAACAATTTCAACAACGTGATGTTTAGCGATGAGGCCAACCTTAATGGCCATGTTAACAAGCAAAATGGTCGGTTCTGTTCCGAGAGGCATAAGGCTGTAGAAGGGAAACGTAATACTAAAAATGGGTGGGTACCTGTCACATTATAAACAATTTAAGTATGTCGACTTTTTTCTGCAAGTACCTACTATTATTATTGTCTAGCGCTTACCTTTTTCATCCTAATCTTCTTCGTCTGTCTACGCTTGATTTTACTTCCACTTCCACTTCCACTTTCGCCAACAATGTTTGGCTCATTTATTTATGTACGTATATTCTATCGTAATGTGTCAATCTAAATGCAACCCATACGACGACATGTTAACATATCTAAAAGACAAGTTTGAAATAAATTAGGTAGTAAAACTGTCCGTAAGTAGCCCGACGCGTTCGGCTGCTTGCAGCGCATTTTGCGATAAGTGCACGGATTTATTAATTAAACAATGTGTTGGAGCGTGGAAGTGCGACATCGTTCAAAACAGGTTTTGTTGTAAAAGTAAATAGATCTCTAGATATTATATCAGGCGTCTGTCTCATTTTATTTGTCAGTTTGTTTATGTTTTGTTATGCAGTTTTATTTAATACTATAATAATTAATTAAATATCCGTTATTATTATTCTCTTACAATCATTTATTTTATTTACATAAGTATACATATTAGGTCTTTACCTATGAAATTGCCGTTCTGCAGTACTGGCCATTTCAAATCAAAATAATTTTTGTTTGGCTAAGAATTCTAATTTCAAATTAATTTTATTTTAAAAACATGGATTTTTTTTTCTAAAAGTAGTCATTTCTTTATTGATTAGTGTTACATTTTCATCGCATTTCAATCTTTTTCGTCATCATGGATACGTTAAAAATTCGAGTAATTATGGAATATGAGTACCGTCGTGGCAGCAACGCGGCACAAGCGGCACGCAACATCAACGACGTTTACGGAGCTAACACTACAAACCAACGCACCACCTGTTATTGGTTTGCTCGCTTCCGTTCTGGAAATTTCGACCTGAAAAATGAACCTCGCGGTCGTCCGAAGACTTTGGTCGACAATGACGAATTAAAGGCGATTGTGGAAGCTGATGATACACAATCTACGGCTGAATTAGCAGCAGCTTTCGACGTTAGCGTCAAAACAATATTGGTCCATTTGCGTCAAATTGGCAAGGTAAAAAAGCTTGACAAATGGGTGCCCCACGAACTCAATGATCGCCAGCGCGAAGTACGCGTCGAGACGTGCCTTGCAGTGCTCAACAGACACACAAATGAAGGAATTTTGAACCGCATTGTTACCTGCGATGAAAAATGGATTCTGTTTGATAACCGTAAGCGCTCAGCAAGTTGGTTGGATCCTGGTTCAGCACCTAAACAATGCCCTAAACGAAAACTTACCCCTAGAAAAGTGATGGTCACTGTTTGGTGGTCTAGCGCCGGTGTGATTCATCACAGCTTCTTACCAAACGGGGTGAGCATTACTGCAGATGTGTACTGTGAAGAACTGAACACAATGATGGAGAAGCTGGCGCATCTCCAACCAGCATTGGTCAATCGCTCGTCTCCGCTGCTCCTGCACGACAACGCGCGACCTCATACTGCACAGCAGACGGTCTCCAAGTTGCAAGAACTGGGGTTGGAAGCTCTCCGTCATCCGCCCTGCTCACCAGACCTTGCGCCTACAGACTACTACTTTTTCCAGAATTTGGATAACTTCTTGGCGGGAAAAAAAATTAATACCCGAGAGGCAGTACAAAATGCCTTTGAAGAATTTGTTGCCTCCCGTCCAGCTGATTTCTTTAAGAAGGGCATCAATAAACTGCCACTGCGATGGCAAAGATGCATTGATTGCATGGGTGATTACTTCGATTAATACAAATAAAAAATTCATGAAAAAAAATCGTTTAAATTTTTTCATACAAAACGGCAATTTCATAGGTAAAGACCTATTATATACACACATTGCAGTACAAAACTGATTTACATCCGTCACCTCACACTTCAGGTTCAGTTGTAAACCAGCGTCAGGCACTAGTTGTCTGACATTTTTGCTGAACTGGACCTATTTAGTGCAGCCGCGAGGCACACTTTCCTGCTAATTTCTCACTATGCACTTAACACTTTTTATTTGTTTGTTTTATTATATGTTGTGTTGTGTGCTTTGTAGTTTGTGCTAAATAAATTCATTTTCATTCTTTCTTTCTTTCTTTCTTCACAGCCCTAAGCTTGTCGTGTGGGCTGGGATAACGTCAACCGGTATTATTGGGCCATACTTTTTTGAGGACAAAAGAGGGCAAGCGATGACGGTTAGAGCTGACAATTATTGCAACATGATAACAGACTTTTTGGTGCCAGCTTTGCAGGAACTCAAGGCAATACCTCGATGATGTGGTTTCAACAAGATGAGGCCTTATGTCATACGGCTAGGGTATCCATACAGCTGCTGAAAAATGTTTTTCCAGGAAAACTAATTTCGAAAAGGGGGGATATTGAATGGCCACCACGTGGCCCCGCTCTCTCTCCATGCGATTATTTTCTATGGGGCTACCTCAAATCGGTAGTCTACGAGAATAATCCAACCAATTTAGAGCAGCTGAAGAGGAATATTATTCAGGAAAGTAACAAAATACCGAGAACAACTTTTCAACGAGTTTTCCAAAATTTGCGACTTCGGTTCCAAGAGTGCCAAGCAGCCGAGGAAAGTCATTTGGACAACATTATTTTTAGGTCTTAAAAATTCCGGTTTCTACTTTTTAAAAATACAAATATATTTTTGTTATGTTTCGTAGTTCTTTTTTAATTGAATGTTGAAACCGCCAACACCCTTATGGCCCACCCTGTACATACACACAAACAACCTCTAACCCCAAACGCATATACCGCCTCCGTTCCGTCGTGGGTAACAACGCAATAAAAAATATATATTGATGATGATTGGACAGTTACCTATTAGACGGAGAAAAATGAATTCTGTCACTAACTCATCTTTGCATGTTGCACCAATTCTTATAGCTTCTACCACATTTAATCACCTTCTACAATTAAAAGTCTTGTTTAGAAACAAACGGTAAGTTTTGAACTGTTGAAGTGAATCACATGTATGTATGTGTGTTTCTTTATTTGAAAAAACATATTGTGTACCACTATTAATGTAGCAATTTGTTTTTAATTTGATTTATTCTTTTTTATATGAAGGAAAAATGCCACGAGCCAGACGAGCAAATATAGGTCGCCGAACGCGTAATGCAAATGATGTGGCATTACTAAGACGATCACAGACTGCAGATGAACGCGCACAAGCCAATGCATTGCAGCGTGGACGTAATGCACGAAATAGATCGGTTGACCCTGTACCTGTACTGAATCTTGCACGGCGATCACGAATACGTCGTGCTGTTTTGGCTGAAATGATGCGTGCTGCTTTTAATTACAACAGTCAGATCGATTAAAGTATGTACGGATACATTGGAATGATGGACGCAATATGTCCACATTGTGATGCGGCTAACTTTCCAGGTGAAACGCCCGGCATGTGTTGTGCTAATGGCAAAGTGAGATTGCCAGCATTAGAAACTCCACCCGAACGATTGTATTCATTAATTTTTGGGACACCTCAAACGTCGAAGCACTTTTTGAGTCATATTCAACAATACAATTCGGCTTTTGAAATGATGTCTTTTGGTGCTACTAAAATTATTAGAGATAATTTTATGCCGACGTTTAATGTAAATACTTCAACAGGATTGTCCCATGTTTATATCAATCTCAATCATAAAGTATTCGATAGTTTTAAAAATTATGATCCAACATCTACCTAAAATTGCATACATGTTACAGATTCAGGGCCAGATTTATCATCAAGCTGGTTCGTTATTGCCATACCCCGACGCTGATCATCAATTTTTGCAAATTTATATAATGGTGATGAATATCGTGAATTGGATCAACGTTGTGCAATTGTTATGAATACAAAACGAGAAATTATTCGTGAGCTACAAAGGTTTTTCCATCAGCATAACGCATTAGTTCAAATGTTCAAAATTGCTCTCGATCGTATGCCATCTGGTACCCACAAAATCGTAATAAGGGCTGATAGAACACCTTTTGGAGAGCATGCAAGGCGATTCAATGCACCGACAATTGATGAGGTTGCAATTGTAATTCATGGTGATCAGTTTCAATCCCGTGATATTGTACTTCATCGCAGAAATGAGCAATTGCAACGTGTTTCAGAACTTCATCGTAGTTACGATGCATTACAATACCCAATATTGCATTGGAATGGTGACGATGGCTACCATATCAATATACCAATGATTGATCCACGAACAGGTAAACAATTGACCTATTTTCAGTGTGTTGACATTTAATCATTTGTATAATTTTCTAAAGTCACATTTTGCACTTATTTTCAGGTCTACATGTACAGAAAAAAGTTAGTGCCATGAATTTTAATTCGTATCGATTGATGGTTCGTCCACAAGCACAAAATTATATCTTGAGATGTGGTAAACTATATCATTAGTACATCGTTGATATGTATGCCAAAATAGAAACTGAACGTCTTAATTTTATTCGTTTCAACCAAGCAAAATTAAGATCCGAAGAATATATTCATTTGCAAGATGCGATAGCGAATGATGCTAATGTTAATGACATCGGACTTTTAAATATATTGCCATCTTCGTATATTGGTAGCCCACGGCATATGAACGAATATGCAGAAGACGCAATGTCTTATGTACGAAAATACGGTCGACCGGATCTGTTCATTACATTTACATGTAATCCGCAGTGTCATGACATTACAGCACGTGTTTTTCGGCAAAAATTGAAAGCACTTATGGATTTAATTGTGAAATTATGTGTATTTGGAGAGGTGCGTTGCCATATCGGCTGTCCAATTTCAAAACCTATTATCTGACAAATTCAAAAAAAGGGTGTTTTTGCATTTTTCGACCTTATAGATCACTCTCCCCATACTAGGATAGCAAAAACTCCCAAAAATTAGTCAAAAACGAAGTTGCACAAAGTCGGTAACCTAGTATCTATAGTAAACGTTTTCAAAATGCAAAAATTACAAGATAAAACATAGTATCTGACATCGACCATTTTAAAAACCTAGTAAGTGCTTGTAGTTTTTTGGATATAAAATGGTTCATGTAGATACTAAGTGAATAAAATGGTTGAAATAAACGTCAAAACTCCGGCGCAACTTTAGTAAGTGAGAGAAGTCGTTGCACGTGCGTGTTTTTGTCTATAAAAATGAGTAAAAGTCAGTTTTATAGGTCGAAATGGATCTTGACTGCTTTAAAAGAACAACATGGTGAAATGTAAGTACGCTTCAGTGTATAATATTGTCAAGGTTTTTTTATTTCCAAGGTTTTTTATGAATAAAAGGCCTAACCTCAAAATAATTACAAAAGCATAAGATTTGTTGGTAACTGGCGAGATTTTGTTTTGTGTCTTCTTTTGTTTTAATGAATATGTGATTGCATGGTATTTGCAAGTTTGATTTTTTTCTATAACTAAAGTTTAAAGATACCGAGAAGAAAAATAACGTTATCCATTCAAATACAATATTGAATGTTTAGAAACTGGGTAGGGTGAGTGGGGGGAAGATGAAAAACGGGGTAACACAAAAAGTTGTCCATAACGCCAGATTTAGTGCAGTTTTTGCAGTGATGGCAACATTGTTAACACGTTGCCTGCCATATGGAAATCCGAATACATTTGCGTTTTTCATCAGTCGCTTAAATGACGTGAAATGACTTATTTATAAGATTTCTATATATAATATATGTTTTTATATATTTTTTTGTATATTATGTGCTGTTTTTAATCCGCCGGTCATTTACACCCGGCGCGGCGCAAATATAATATTTTTTTCATTGGAGCCACGCCGGTCAAATCGCCGGTCATCCTTGTTAGTCGCGTAAAAATCCCCGCCAGAACGTCCATCCTGCGCCCGAGCGAGCGCGCTACTGATGAGTGAAAAATAAAGAAATATTAGGATAGTGCATGCTGCGTCCCTTCCCCGCTGCCCCGCATTACATTTCTTCCGCGTCCTGTGCGAATGTTTTTGTAATTGTAGGTAAACAACTCAGTGCAAAGTTTTATTTGTCACAGATCGGAGTGCGCGCTAAATGGTCACCTAACATTCTAGTTTATTGTTATTATTATATGTCAAAGCTATTGAACATGTTATTTGACGAATTGGATCTAACTTTAGATGATTTTCGTGAAATAGAATATAGTGAATCCCAATTTCGTGAGACGGAGAGTCTTTCAAGTGATAATGAAGAGGTTATTCGGTTTTCTAATCGCCGTGCAAGGAAGCGCTGCATAGTGCCATCTGATACTGAAGACGAAGAAATCCTTGTACCCTCACCGTCAGAGTCTGGTTACACTCCAAATACGGAATGGCACGAACCACAAGGTAAACAACCTAATATAATACCTTACACTGAAATTTCTGGTTTGAAGCCGATGCATTTGCGACACGCTTTAGCTGGCGGTCAACCTGCAGATTTTTATAATTTGATGGTACCAGAGGCTCTGTTAGAAGATATAGCTAGACAGACCAATATTTTTGCCGCGCAAGTTTTATCTAAAAGTCGATTATCGCGCCAATCCAGGCTACACTTGTGGAAGGACACTGATAAAACTGAAATCAAGAAGTTTTTTGGTCTTATAATTTGGATGGGTTTGGTAAAATTACCAAAACTGGCACTTTATTGGTCTAATGACCCAATGTACGCTCAACCGTTCGCTAAAAATATTATGAGCCGCAACATGTTTGAAATATTACTGAGGATGTTGCATTTTTCTAATAACGAGGAGGCTCGAGAAAATGATCGTTTATCGAAAATAAGCAATCTTCTTTGTGCCTTGAATGCTAATTTTGCTTACCACTATACACCTAGTGAATTTCTTTGTGTGGATGAGAGCATGATTCCATTTCGTGGTAGAGTAATCTTTAGACAATATAATAAGCAAAAACGCCATAAATATGGTATCAAACTATTTAAATTATGTACTGTTCCCGGATACACTTGGAAAATTGAGGTTTATTCTGGAAAACAGCTCGATTCTGCTTTTTCTACACCGACAAATGTGGTGCTCAGGCTGTGTGAGGATCTACTAGGAAAGGGCTATTCTGTATTTGTAGACAATTGGTACACAAGTTTGGATTTGGCAGAAAAGTTAATTGACAATGAGACACATCTTATTGGTACTTTACGTAAAAACAGAAAGTACTTGCCGAAACAGGTGATGGAAGCCAAATTAAACCCTGGTGAGTTTGCAGCCAAAGAAAACAGCAAGGGAATTACAGTTATGAAATGGAAGGACAAACGTGACGTTTGTCTACTGTCAACTAAACACTCTATAGGATTTATAAAAACTAAAAATAAGAGAGGAATAGAGGTGATTAAGCCGAAGATAATTATGGATTATAATAAAGCTAAGGCAGCAGTAGACCTCTCGGATCAAATGACAGCGTATTCTTCTCCGCTTCGAAAATCTATCAAGTGGTACAAGAAGTTGGTCTTAGAACTGCTTCTAAACACAGCTGTAGTAAATGCTCGGGTTTTATATGAAGCTACCACAAAAAAGAAGATACCTATTATTGAATTTAGACGAAAACTGTCACAACAAATGATTGACTCAAACCCACGTGATGGAGCTAACATTCCATGTAGGCCAAAGAGAATAAAACATTCTCTTGTAAAAGCAGACGGAAAGGCTGTGACGACAAGAAAATTTTGTGTAGGTTGTTACAAAAATAATTCACAAACGCATGGAAGAAAAATTGCCAAAAACAAAACCAAAAAGGTTACGACATTTTGTTCAGTTTGCCCAGACAAGCCATATTTGTGCAGACCGTGTTTTGATAAAAATCATTAATTTTCTGTTTGTTTTTTAATTTTAAATTACTTTGATCTCAACACAACATAATGTGTCTCTAAATAACACTAGTCCTTGATTTGTAATAATAAAAATATTTTAAAAAGTATACTGTCTTTAATTTACATCATAATTTTGTTTGACTCGCTACAAAAACATTCATACAACCAAAAAATTATAAAAATATTTTGAGGCCAAGTTATCTAAAGTGATCATTGGGGCCGCGCCGGCCACTTGTAATGGTATTTTGCGTTACACGCATGGCCGTCAGCGAGCAAAAGGTGTTCAAGTTCACCTTAGTTGTGCCGGTCATTTAAGCCCCCCATGGCCCAAACGCTTCTACCAAGTGCCGGTCATTTGGACCCCCCATGGCAGCTAACGTGTTAAGACCGCCATTTTGTTACGTCGCACATCTCAGTCAGCGTTTGCCGCTTTGAGTGAATGGATGTGTGAAAAGTGCAAATGTCTGCGCAGTGACTTTTACGTAATGTAACTTTACTTACGTGGTGGGTACGAATGTTTTATTGGAATATCTGCTCATTGTTTTTAATTCTTAGTTGTTTTACTACATCCAAATATGGCTATTTTTCGTATTTTAGGATCTAATTCAATTTTCCGTCTTTACCCACCATTTTTTGACGGGGTAAGAAGAACATATAAAAGTTTCGATCTTACCCCGTTTCCAAAAGTCATACTAATAGTCAGATGTTCTCAAACTGTTCAAGATACGATATGTACCTATACAAAATAAAATAATAGTTACCTACCTTTTATGATTTCATGATCTTTTATCGTTTATATTTCTTAAAGAATATCGTTTGTGCAATGTTTGAATCAATTAGTTTTGTGCTTATGTGATTAGTGATTACATACTTACATACAATACGTCTTTGAAATATTTACATAGATTAAAATAATTGTTTTGTTTCAGCCATTATAAAAAAAAAAACGGATGCACAGTAATTAACTGTCAGAGAGACTATTTCGGCCATTTATATTTAGAGGTACAAATATTATTATTATAAATACCTAGGACTCACTTATTAGGACTACCGAATGACTATTCAATAATTGCATTTTCTCAATTCAGAATCACCATGCCACGTAACTACGTCCGGAAATCTCTACGCGCAACTTCCTACACTCATGACGATGTTGCTAACGCCATAGAGAGAGTAAAAAGGAAGGAATTGACACTATACGGCGCGGCTAAATATTATGATATACCTATTGCCACGCTTCACAATCGTTTCAATAAAAAAACAGGTGTTAAAAGTGATACACTGGGTCGCCCTCCTGTCTTTGCTCATGAAACAGAAATGAGATTAGCAAATGGTTTAAAAGTTTTGGAAAAATGGGGTTTTGGGCTATCCAGAAAAGAAGTAATTTTACTAGTGGAACGCTATGTTCGATTGAATAACATATATACCCCTTTTAAAGACAACGTTCCAGGACCAGATTGGTTCACAAACTTTCGTAGACGTCACGGACTTTCTCTCAAAAAAGCTCAGTCTCTTGAACATTCTAGAAAAAAAAACACGGATCCCTTTATTATAAACGAATACTTCAAGCTTTTGGAATCAACATTAAAGGAATTAAATTTGGAACAGCGGCCACATTTAATATGGAACCTAGATGAGACGTCAGTATGCTTAGACCCTTCCAAGACTAAAGTAGTTGGAAAGAAGGGGGCCCCATCCTCTCGAACTACACATGGTACTGGCAAAGAAAATATCACCGTTTTAACGGCCGTTAGTGCGAATGCTAAGAAAATAAGTCCTTTAATTATATTTAAAGGGAAATATGTGTGGGTTTCATGGATAGCTGAAACTGAGGGTAGATATGATTTTGAGCTGTCTTATGCTGCGAGCCAAAGAGGATGGATGGACACTCAAATATTTTATAATTACATAGAAAAAGTGTTCATTCCTGCCCTTGGAAAAGAAAGACCAGTCCTACTTGTTTACGATGGACATGGCAGCCACGTTGATCTGAACGTAGTTGAATTAGCTATACGAAACAATATCACGATATTAAAATTACCGCCTCACACATCGCATATCCTACAACCCTTGGAAGTGGCTGTATTCAAGTCCTTTAAAAATAGATGGGACGCTAAATTAGTCGCGTGGCAAAGACAAAATACAGGTGTAAAAGTACCTAAGAAGGTATTTTCTGAGCTTTTTGCTGAAATTTGGAACGATACCAAAGATGAAATAATAACGAACGGTTTTAAAAAAGCAGGAATATACCCATTCAATTCTGAGGTAGTTTCAATTGATAAGTACGACCCAAGAGCATACAAGCGTTGGGAAGAAGCGCAAAAAAGCAATTTTCAGTCTTCACAGCGACAGTCTCAGTATCCGCCAATAGATGATACACAGTATTCTCTACCACTACATGTAGATTCACAGTTTTCACACCAGTTACAGGTTCAGTCAACGCAAACTCCAGCACCTTTAAAAGAACTTTGCATTAATGCTATCAATGTCCTAATGCATGATAACATATTATTCTATTTTGAAAATACTTCTTTAGTTGAGGACTTAGAAAGTGTTCAATTGTTAGCTGATGTGTCGAAGTACCAAGAAGAGGCTCAAAAATTCATAGCAAACCACGAAGAAGAATTGCCCACATGTCTGACATCGATTAATTTTATAAACGAAAATGGAATAGAATCCAAAACTACTTTGCAGAGACAAAACTCGAAAATTAATATAATTTCTAATGAGATAGTCAGTTTTGAAGAACTTCTTCTCGATACAGTCAAACAAACCCCTCGACTTGACACGAAGATCAAAAAAAGGCGTGTAGCTTTAGGAGCGGAAGTGATCACAGAAACTATGAAAAAAAAATTGAATGAAAAAACAACACAAAATATACTTCAGACAAAGATAGTAATACCAAAGAAAAAAACGCTGAAAAAAAATTAAGTCGTAAAAGAAAAGATGGGAATAATTAATGACAGTAGTAAAATAGAAAAAAAGCAATATTCTAAGAAATGTGAAGTTAAAAAAAATCAGCAGCAAAAGAAAACACCTAAAAATGTACTAAGAAAAAGGAAACAGTTATTGTCTAGTGACACAGAAAGCTCTGAAAACGAAATGGTAGTTGAGATTATTGAAACTGACGACTCTGATTATAACAATATGGATGAGTTTATAGAAAGTTGTTTAAAAGAACAAGATGAAGATCAAGAAAACATTAAACCATGTGCAAACATACCCTTGGGATTAAGCGAAATAATATTTTGTGAGAATTCAAACAAGTTGAAAAAAGATGATTGGCTCGTAGTGCAGTTTGCAACAAAAAAAAATGTCAAACATTTTGTTGGGACAATTTTGTCATTTGAAAACCAAATACCTGTGGTAAAATATGTAAGAAAAGTTAAACAAACAATATCAGTTGATACGGTTACCTCTTTCACATATCCGATTGTGGAAGATATTAGCGCCATAAGACACAAAGAAGATATTGTTTGTATACTCCCCGAACCTGTAATTTCTCGTCGTGGCCAAATCAAGTTTGAAGCTGATCTCAAAAAATACAATATTCAGTGAGGTATTTGGTGTAATTTTCATTGCGTTTTCATCGTGATGTTTTTGAACAACGCTTACTTTTAACAATTGTTTAGAATACTTACCTTACTTTTTGTTACTTTTTTCGACTTCTGATTTTGTACTATTTACGTCCCTACATAGTCATAATTCAATCATGCTCAATATTTGATCTCTATAATACAGTCGTCGATCGGTTTACCTACTAAGATGTCTTTTTCTACGTCGTAGTGTGAAAGAACTAGACACCCTGGGGAATCCGTGCCGACGTCAAGATTTTTATGTTAAGAATTAGATGTAATGTAATAAAGATTCAAATTGAATCTTTAAGGACATTAGAGTTCCTAAATATGCCAAATTAATGTAACAGTGATTTGTTATTTCTTTTTACATTTTAAGATTCTTTTTATGTTTTTGTTATTGGCATGAAGCAATTTTTTTTCTAAGATGTTTCTTGGATAATTAGGTATATAATCTTGAAATATTTTATCTTTGTGTCACTTTTATTTGTTAAAAGAAGAAAACTCTTGTTTTGTAATACCTCGGTACCGTATTAGAATAAAGTAAAATTAAAGGATGTATTTGATTGATAGTGATGTTTTATTTTCAGTATAACCTTAAACAATTGAAGTGGAAAGTTTGAGAACCTCTATGTCAATCTTCCCCCAGTGGGGTAAGATTGAAATATCAAAATATAACAAATCGTTATATCTTTGTTAACTAAGGGCATAAACTGCGTTAAGCGTGCCTCTCGCGTGTCCACACAAAACCGACCCGCGCGTGCCCATGCGCGTGCACACGCTCGTGAGCCCGTCGGGCGCCCGTCGCGTGATACTTCCGTGCAACGGGGCACGCATGCACGCGACGTGATCACGCATCACGTTGGACGGGTCCACGCGCGAAGCCCGCTAGCGGGTGCACGCGCGTGCTTGTTCAGTTGACAGCGCTATCTCGAACCGACCGCACGCGCGTGCCCGGCCCATAACAAAAAATGACAAATTTTGATACAGAAAGGGTAATTGTTGAAGTTCAGTGTCGTCCTGCCATATGGGACCAATCTAGCGAAATATTTAAAGACCGGGACGCTAAATCAAAAGCATGGCTAGACATTTGTACAGTACTGTTTCAAAATTTTGATGACTGGAGTGCAGCAGAAAAAAACATACAAGGTAAGTACCTACACTCTTTATTTATTTTATAATAACGTAGGTTAGGTAAACTATTCTTTGCGCCAAATTTTTATTTTTAATAATCTATGCAATTAGTTATATATAATTAGTTATTTCAATTGTATTTGTGTCAATTAAATGTTTTCAACAATTAATCCAACTATAAAATTAAAACTCGGAATATTTACAATAATTTACCTATGTAAATATAAAATCATGCTTATATTCAAAACTAGTGCAGAGATACTGCGTATTTCTGAACATTGTGAAATTCGTGTGAACAATGTCCCATAATATTGGTATGGTTTTATATTGCTCGATAAATTCCAAAGTTCTTTCTTTCGGCCACGCGGTCGCCGCCATTTTGCGCGTCACGAGACAACCAGTACCTATGTTCACGACTGCGAGCTTCACACTACTTCACACTATCGGTGTATTTAGGGTTCAAAATCATTTTAGGGCAGAAACAGTGGATCGGTAGGTAAATAAATAAAACAATTATCAACAAAAATATTTATTATATTGGTTTTAGAATTGGGCTAGTAACTTTGTAAAATAAGCGTGCGTTTTGTAGTTTTGTAGGTTTTTCTTTGACATCTCTCAACTTTAGTTTACAACAATCTAAGTTATTTGGTTACATCCGATGAATTTAACAAATAAAATCATTAGGTATATTATTAAAATATGCCTGCTATGTTAATAAAAAATGTGTGGTAACAAACCGTGAAAAATCAATTATTGAATGTACATAAATTATAAAAAAGCCATCTTCAATAAATACTGCGATCTTGCCATGACAGCTGTCCGTCTGCAACGAAATAATCTGCGAAGTTATCGCGTAATGTATACGAATCTCTGTGGGTATTTCCAATTAACCCCCGAACTGAACGTATATGGTCTGGTATAATGACAATATCATGAAAGTCATTAATTTGACTTCTTGATCTTATAAAATTATGCAAAATACAAATTGTTTTAAGAAAACAAATTGCTTTGTCTTTTCCAACGTTCAATGGACGATGGAGTATGCGAAATTTATTAGCCATGATACCAAATGTACACTCAATATAACGTCGCGCCCTCGTTAACCTATAATTGAATATTTTTTTTTTGTAGTTTAAATCGAGAGCTCGAGCATATGGCCGCATGACATGGCTAGATAACCCGAATGCTTCATCTCCTACAATAATATAGGGCAAAGCTGCGGTTGCAGCAGTGTTGGTTGGTTTATCATTGTGTATTACGGGCAATGCTTTGGCAGGAGGAATATCTATTAAGTCATTGTTGATTTGTTCGTACAATCGGCTTTGTGTGAAAATTGCGGAGTCAGATTCTTTACCCTGCACTCCCACATTTATATAGGTAAACTCATAGTTGGCGTTACACATTGCAAGCAGTACAATAGAATAGTAATGCTTATAGTTGTAATAGAGGGAACCACTATGTGGAGGTCTTATAATGCGTATATGTTTTCCGTCTATTGCACCTATGCAGTTAGGAAACTGGGCTTGCGTTAAAAAACCTTTTTCAGTCTCTACCCATAGCGCACGGGAAAATTTTGGTATACATTCTTCCTTTAACCTTTCAATTATAATTTGACAAACTTCTGTTACTATTTTTCTGACCGTGGTTAGTCCTGTCTGATACGCCAGATGAATATCGACGAAGGTATGTCCACTAACTAAATATCTGTAATAAAATAAAATACCTGTGTTATTGTTTCAGTGAAAAAGCTGCAGCAAAGATGGAAAACTGCAAGAGACACTTATATAAGAGTGAGGTCTACTAAAAAAAAACTTAAATCAGGTTCCGGTTCCAGGGCAAATAAAACATACATTTACTATGACATGCTGTCATTTTTAGATTCAAACTCGAATACTCAAGGAGAAGAATCGGCAGACGATTTTAATCAGTCAGTAGAGCAAAACGCGTCACCGAGAACTTCACAAAATAATACGATTATTGAAGAAGATTTGATTAATGTACCTAGCACCAGCTCCAGCGTTACCAAAGAAACACGATCTTCCAAGAAACGTAAGTGCGAATCGCCAACTGATTTCGAATTAGAGTTGTTAAATTGCGTGAAGAATAACACTGCAGATAATATGGACGAAGACTTGAATTTTTTTAAGTCATTATTACCAACTGTGAAAAAATTGAGTTGCTTTAAAAAATTATTATTTCGTACAAAAGTATTAGAAGCTTTAATTGATATACAGGGTGTCCCGTAAATAATGGATCAAACGTAACGGGTAGGTAGCTTACCTCATTTCCAACAACTAATTTGAACAGTAAAAAAAAAACCGATAAGGTAACCAAGATATTTTTTTTTTTCGATTTTTACTATTTTCTGTACCAGCATTCAGTGTTTTTAATGCTGTTGCTGCAAATGGTATCACATTTAGGTGTGATTTTTGTCAAACATTTCTGAATAGTTTACTAATGTTATAAGATACCATTTTTTTAAATAACATTTTATTTGCCTTAGAAAAAAAATCTTGAATCGAAAAGTTTTGTTTTTACGATGAAAAGACCAGAATTGGAAAAATTCTCCTGTAAAAAAAATGTATGACACCAAAGTGTACCATTATTTTAAAAACTTGTAAAATTACTAAGGTTTGCAAATTGGTATAAAACTTACGTCTAGTCCTTGCGGTTACAAAGATATTGCTATGAATGTGATGAAGAAGACAGAACTGAAATTAAAATGGTACTATCTAACTTTTCTTTCTCGTAATGGCTTATGCTTGTAATCTAAGCATGTGGTTAAGCGTGTAGCGTAATTCCGAGCCGATGACGTCATCTGTTCGGAATTTGGGACCGCTACCTGCGGAGTTGCACCTCACTCAGTGTGAAAGGGATAGATAGCGCCGCTTTTGTATTTTTGGTAAATCGGTGTCTTTGTGCAGGTATTTTTTTTCCTTCACCCTTCACTCATACAGGGCTTCATTGTTGCATGATTTTATTTGTTTAGTTGACACGAATCTCTCTTTGAGTTGATACGTACGTCAGACTACTTTCGCTCCCGCTGTGCCTAACTGTTGTGTTCCTTAAAATTAAACTTGTGCTGTGTATTTGGACTTTGCTTTGCCTAACGATTTGGAACTGTTTGTGTTTTGGACGAATGACTTGGCAATCCTACGGACTTCGAAAACAATCGTTTGTGTGAGGTTGTACGTGTGTGCAGTAGTACGATGCCTCGTTACGAGTACACGCCACGGGAGTATGCCGAAATGCATTTTATCTACGGAGAAGCAAGAGGTAATGCCAGGGCGGCCGCAAGATTGTATCGTGAAAGATACCCGAACCGGGATCGACATCCCGACTATCGCGTATTCATTAGAGTGCATAACGCGCTTCTTGAGGGAAGAATTCTTGGCACCGGAGTTGGGGGTGCCAGTGAAGGGCGACCGTCACAAGTCAATGACGAAATTATTATTCGAGAAATCGAGGAAGATTCGTCGGTCTCAATTCGCGTCATAGCGCAACGCACAGGTATTCCAAGATCGACGGTACATCGAGTTCTAAAAAGGCACCGGTTGCACCCATATCACGTGCAACGTGTTCAAACGCTGACGTCACGTGATTACCCGCAAAGAGTAGCATTTTGCCAAAGGATGCTTAGAATGATACGGGCGGACCCACAGTTTTTTAATAAAATTTTATGGAGTGACGAGTCTTCATGCCGGCGAGATGGATATCTCAATTTGCATAATTTGCACAGTTGGCAGCTGGTAAACCCACATTTGATGCGAGAGGACAGGAGCCAACATCAATTTAAAATAAATTTATGGGCAGGAATAATCAATGGGCAAATAATAGGGCCCTTTGAACTACCAGCAACTCTAAACGCCGAATACTATCTGCATTTTTTAAGGAATGAGTTGCCAACGTTATTAGAAAATATTCCAGAAGACGTGCGGCAAGCAATGTGGTTACAAAATGATGGTTGCCCCGCTCACTATGCGACGGCAGTAAGGGCGCAACTCAATGATACTTACCCTGACAGATGGATCGGCCGATTAGGACCAATTTTGTGGCCTCCGCGATCTCCGGATTTAAATCCCTTAGATTTTTTTTATTGGGGATGTTTAAAAGACAAAGTTTACAAACAACGAATAACGTCGGAAGAAGAATTACGTCAGCGCATCCAATCTGCTGTATCAGAAATAAACAACAGCCATTTTGTCCGTCGGATAAGAGCTTCCTTTATTAGGAGGTGCAGACTTTGCATTCTCGTAGGGGGACACGTCAGTTTGAACATTTACTGTAAAAACAAAATAAACGATTTATTTGTATTTTTTTTTTAATTTAACCTCCTAATTTTTTTCATACGCTGAGATACCTAAACATTTTTAAGAAAATAGTTTAATTGTGCACACTTTTTCAAATTTTATTTTATTTCGTAATTTGGCACCTCTGTCAGATTCATAGCAATATCTTTGTAACGACAAAGACTAGGCGTAAGTTTTATACCAATTTGCAAACCTTAGTAATTTTACAAGTTTTTAAAATAATGGTACACTTTGGTGTCATACATTTTTTTTACAGGAGAATTTTTCCAATTCTGGTCTTTTGGTCGTAAAAACAAAACTTTTCAATTCAAGATTTTTTTTCTAAGGCAAATAAAATGTTATTTAAAAAAATGGTATCTTATAACATTAGTAAACTATTCAGAAATGTTTGACAAAAATCACACCTAAATATGATACCATTTGCAGCAACAGCATTAAAAACACTGAATGCTGGTACAGAAAATAGTAAATATCGAAAAAAATAATATCTTGGTTACCTTATCGGTTTTTTTTTTACTGTTCAAATTAGTTGTTGGAAATGAGGTAAGCTACCTACCCGTTACGTTTGATCCATTATTTACGGGACACCCTGTAGAAAAAGAAATTATTATTACCATTGATGACCTTTCATTAACGCAAAATACGGTAACGAATGATTTAGAATCCTTAAATATAAGATCAGACACGAACAATGAATAAATAGGTAACAAGAAAGACTGAAGATTTGATTAAGACTGTTTAATTATTAAGAACAAAAGAAAGAGAAGAACATGAAGAACTATTTAAGTTAGTAAAAAGCGCAATTTTATATTTATATTTTTCTGGTCTCATGTGCAATTATTATGATATACAAGGGCATTCGCCAAAAGTTTACAAGCCTTGAGTGTAATGTTCATAAGGAAAGAAACGGGGTCGATTCGGACACTTTTATCTTAAACCCTATTTAGGGTCAAATAAAAAAGTGTATCAATAGACCCCTTTTTTTACTTAATGGACCTTTTTTTTGAACCTACTCATAACATTGCTCCTTCATATATCCTCTTCTTAAATTTAATCTTTTATGTAGTAAACTGTGATTATGATTGTGATGATAAATAAGAATTTAAAATAATATTAGTACCCGATCTAGTAATAGAAGGGAATAATTAATAAGGGAAATATTCGTATGTAAAAACTTGCAATCAATATGCGTCATTATAATTAATACTTTGTAAGGTAGGTATATTATTATAATTAAGACATTTAGACTTATTGTACTGTTTTAACTGTTATTGTGTTTTTTTATTTTAAACTTGAACCTGTGATTTTATTAGTGTATTTCAAATGAATAATCAAAAACTAATTGTAACGTAACGTTTATGCAAGACACTGTGATGACTGTTGTGATTATATAAAAAAATAAGTAAATAAGTAGGTATAGATAAAAAAAACGAAAACGATAAAACTGTGTAATTTAGAAATAACAAAATATAATTAATAAATGTAAGAAACTGTGATTAATATGATGATTAATAAGTGTGCGGTTATGTGTTTCGGCCCTAAGAACAGAGTGCACCACATCAAGAAAAACATTTTAAGCCATATTCAGGGGGCCTACCACCAGCTCATAATCAGTATTATTTTAATATTACTTCCATGGGAGAAAGAGATGAAGCTCTACAGTACGTATAGCTCCATCTCTTTCTCCCACTGAAGTAATATTAAAATAATACTGCTTATGAGCTGGTGGTAGGCCCCCAGGTGTCACTGCCGAAACAATAAGAACTTCTTCTTCTTTCTGGCTTGATGTGGCTAAACAGTAGTGTGACTTACATAAATTGGCAAAAAAATATGAGTGTTCTAAACTTTTGTTAAATAATGACTGTTTTTTTTACATGAATAAAGATGATTATTAATATCGAAATGTCTTTACTTACCGCAATGTCATTGCAAATCGTTCCATTGGTGATACGATTGACGTAGATTTCAATCGTAGATTGTTAGTCTTCAAATAGGGCTCCAGTTTTGAATATAATTCATCATAGACTTGTAATGAAACTTTAAAATATTTGAAAAAAAACCTTTCATTTTCTCTTAATATACCAAACTTCACCACGAATTCCCCGCACAGTAACCTAGATTCAACGTACGGGCTTACTGGCTGGCGTCTTTTTTTGGCAATTCGTCGTCGCCGTCGTCTTGATAAATAATACAACATTAATTTATCCATCATTACTCGACTGTACACCTCCAACGTCAAAATTGTACTGAGAAAACTGACGCGCCGATGCCCGCGCATAAGCACGCGAACGTGCTCACGTGCGTGCACCAGAAGCGTGGCCCGCGACGTGCTCACGTGCGTGCACCAGAAGCGTGGCCCGCGACGTGCTCACGTGCGTGCACCAGAAGCGTGGCCCGCGACGTGCTCACGTGCGTGCACACGCGTAACGCAGTTTATGCCCTAAAGGTATTTTGACACTACAGGCAGTTCTGAGTTTTTAGAGCACTTCAAACTATAGACTAGTGATCACGAACAACGTCTGCTAATCATTTGAACGATTTTAGTAACTATTTCGATCTTTCCCCATCATCCTTTCGTCTTCCCCCTGTTTCATTCTCGTGATACAAACATTTTATTTAATTTGTTATTGTGCTTTGGAATTGATTTAACTGGATGTTATCAATTTGATAGAAAAATATACTCTTTGCTCTTTACTCACTATAAATAATTTTTTAGCATAAGCTAATATGTACTGTTCTACAAGACTTCAAATACAACACTGCTCATCTCATCAAAAACCCGTTCAATCTTGCCCCCACTCACCCTATTACATCTTGCTTATGCACAAATATACTTTATTTCAATTCATTTTGCACAAAAAAATTCTGTTATAGCTATCTTATGTACCTTCAGTCTGCTACCTGCGGGTTCATACGTTTTTTGCAGCACGAGGGTAATGATTAAATCAGTTTCTACTGCAACCTACTACGACACATATTAACATATTATTATGCGCTCACGACCATTATCCCCGAGGGGGTGGTCACTATTGTGATTTCCTCTTTACTCTGGTATTATACAGGTTGATTCAGAAGTGCGTGGTTATATTTAAGGGTTGTGTTGGGTAGCTGATTAGAGAAATAATATTGACTTTTTCTAAATATTCTGGTATTTTCTAAAAAAAATACCAGTAAAACCCTTAAATATGACCACGCACTTCTAAAACATCCTGTGGATACCTAGTGCTACAAAGATCGTTCTGTAAAGTTATCTCTATTTTCTTTGCTTTTTGTTTCCTACATACTAGCAACGTTTTGGTGATGGCGTGGCTTTATTTCAGATTAAATGAAAACACCTCAAGTTTGCTTTCATCAGTTAGCAGTAATCAAATACAAGAAAAAAATGATGCTTACAACCCTCAGACCCTAACAACACCATCTTCAAATGCATTGCATATCAATTTTTCACTCACTGATATACCCTGGAACAACCTTTCGCTTACTAACTCAACTGATAACACTTCTTTGGTAACTGAAGATGCTCCATTCAACATCTACGACAGTCCGATACCATGTTCTTCTCAGCAAAATGATGGAAGCATGGAAGAGTTTATTGAAAATATTTCGGATATTTCACATTTTTTGGACAGTGATGATTCGGTAGCGGATCCAAGTTTCTCAATTCAAAAAATACCCACGCTACTTAGAAAAAACTAGTGAATCTGATGATGATACTAATTGCAACCCTTCAATTTCGAATAGCATTCCGGCTCTTCCATGTAACGTACCGCAACATTCAGTATTCATAGCAACTTACCCGAATTCACTTATATTTACTAATCAAGAACCTGCTGCATCGCATATACAAGCAACGTACACAAAAACGAATTTGATGACTATAAGAATGTAATTTTGGTTTGCAGATCGAATATTGAAGTTATCGAAGTCCAAAAATTGTATGAGTGGGTAAAAAAGAAACGCATACCGCGACGCAATGATGACCTTGACCCCATGAATAATTTTTTGCTTAGTTCTTTGGTTGAAGTAAAACTTGTAAATGGGTGCCGGAATATGTTTTATAAGAATGATTTTGAATCTCCGTATTCCGAATTGGATTTTCTAATTAAAAAACACAATCCCTTGACCATGCCAACCTTAAAAAATATTCCAAGAGGCATTAAAGAAAGTAAAAAGGAAGGCATAGTAAAAACTTTATTACAGCTTATGCCAATGAACAAAAGGGAGTTTTGGCAAAGTTTACCGATTAATCATAATTCAGTTGATTTAGTTTCTGGTGGACAATAAGCGAGTAATTTATTTTTATTTGACTGTTTTCAAATATTTTGAGTGATTATTTTTTGATTTTTTACTGTGAATAAATAGTATTTGGTTTCCGATTATCTGCTTTTATTTTATCTTTTTCATTAAAACTGCTTATTATATAAGTTAAGGCCATATTTAAGTTGTTTATTCTATTGTTGCTTACTAAGTTTATAAAATTGCATTTAGTTGCTACTCAGTATAGACAGACCTAAATGAAAACGAAGCAAGAGATCTTACTAGGTCTATTAATTTGCGTTTAGTCTGCACTCAGTATATTTTAGAACTAGATGAAAACAAAGCAAGTGATCTTACTAGGTTTTGAAATTGTCACACTCAAAAACTTTGGTCTAAGAAAACAATGTTTTTATTAGTAACTGCTTCTCTACGTACATATTTAGTGATAGACGCATTAAAACTACTTTTTTATAAAGCCTGTTATGCACCTCAAATTTTGCAATCACTCCCAAGAAGGTACGACTAATATTATTGAAACAGCACGCTGTCAAAGATATGAAATCGTTTTTCGGCTCTCCTGTAAAATTTAGTTTTATGCAGATACTGGGTTTTGATATTTCACAGCCGATATGTACTCCATCGAATGGCAAAAAAGGGGATTGCCGCACGCACATATATTAATTTTGCTGGTACATAAAATAACTCCAGATCAAATCGATAACGTTATATCAGCTGAAATTCCTGATCAAACTGTTGATCCTGAGTTATTTCAAGTTGTCGTTAAAAACATGATACATGGTCCGTGCGGTGAACTAAATATGAATTCGCCATGTATGATTGATGGAAAGTGTTCGAAACGATACCCAAGGCAATTGACTTCAGACACAATAACGGTCAATGACGGATATCCGTTGTATCGACGTAGATCACCTAATGATAATGGCAAAACGGCAACCATTAGAATGCGTAACCAGGACGTTGAAGTTGATAATCGTTGGGTGGTTCCGAATTGTCCATTATTATCGAAAATATTCAATGCTCATATAAATGTGGAGTATTGTAATTCAGTCAAATCCATTAAATATATTTGCAAGTATGTAAATAAAGGGCGCGATATGGCTGTTTTCGGTGTTGCTGGTGATAATAGAAATGATGAAATTACTCAGTATCCCATGGGGCGCTATATTAGTAGTAATGAAGCTGTCTGGAGGATTATGTCGTTTCCAATGCACGAAAGACATCCTGTGATTGTTCACTTGGCTGTGCATATTGAGAATGGCCAACGGGTTTATTTTAATGAAGCAAATGTATTGGAAAGAGCAGCACAACCACCAGCGACTACGTTGACAGCTTTTTTCAAATTATGCGAAACTGATACATTCGCGATAAATTTGTTATATTCTGAAGGGCCTCAGTTTTACACATGGAATGTGTCTTCGAAAAAAATTCAAAGACGTAAACAAGGAACAGCAGTCGATGGGCATCCTGGCATTTTCCAAACAGACGCAATTGGGAGAATATATACAGTACATCCAAACAATGCTGAGTGTTTTTATTTGCGATTGTTATTAGTTAACGTGAATGGCCCAAAATCATTTCAAGAATTGAGAACAGTCAACGGTCAATTGTTTCAAACATATCGTGAAGCATGTCAACTCTTGCATTTGTTGGAGGATGATGCACATTGGGATTCAACACTTCATGATGCATCTACTTCAGCTCTGCCCACCAGAGACTAAAGAGCAGTAACAGCCCTTTTGTGATTTTTCGTTTTATTAGTGATTCTGAAAGCGGGTTTCTTAAGCTTTCTATTGAATTAACTTACTTATTTCTAAGACTATTAGAATGGTTTTTATTTAACAGTTTTCACTTACTGCAAACGAAAAAAATTAACAATTTGGCGTGATTTCCCAACTAAAATACAGTATAAATTATACTGCAGATTAAATTTTAAGGTTTCATAACTAAAATGCAGTAAGCAATATAATTTTACAGTTCTTTAGATAGTTTTATATTTCTGGAAAAAAATTAAAAAAAAAATTAATACGCAGTAAAATTTACCGCCATACAAGCTATTTTTACTGCAAATTAAGAAAATACAATTTATTGTCACGAACTCCCAACTAAAATGCAGTAAAATCAAAGCTTGTCGCATTTTAGTTGTGAATACTTAACATTCTTTTATCATTATAAACTGACTAACACGCAGTAAAATACAGCATTACTGCAGATTAGTTTGGATAGCATAATGACACAGATATGATTATTCCTAGCTAAAGTGCAGTTAATGTTTTAAATACTGCATTTTAATTGGGATCAAGTTTAACAAATTATAGTAAATTAAACTAATTTAAACGCAGTATCAAGCTGATACTGCATTTTAGTCGGTTTGAATAGATAAAACTTTATTTGTGAGACAGAGTGTGCAAAGGATTTACTGCTAGATTGCATGCGATTTGACTTAATTAATCAGTCGCTCCAGTGAACCGTGCCAGTGTGGACGTGCCCGTCGGCGTCGCTCGCACTGCTTACGTTTTTTTGGCGACAGGATTTGGCGGGTAAGATTACATAATTATATTACTTAAGTTTATTATGATTAATAAAACTTTTATAGTATTAAGACGTACTTTAAACAGATACTTTAACTAATAGGTTATTTTCTATCCTTACATAAAATGTTTCGTGTGTTGAATAACTATCATTTGTTTGTGTTTGGATGGTTTTCTATTTATGTATTATAAGTATTTATTGACTTTAAAAAGTAGTATCTATGTACCTATATCAATCAGTAGGCCAATTATTCTCGTAACTCGTAACTAATGGTAACCTATGGTTTGACTTTTAACGAACTGAGTTAGAATTGAGATTATATTTTGAATAGACTAAAAATAGATAGGGTAGGTATTCACCTAACCATACATTAATACAGTTCAGTGTCGCTATGATCTCATTCTAAATTCAAATTATTCTAGGTACCTGTCTACAATCTCATTGCAAACTTAACGGCCATACACTTGCGTCAAATTTATGTTTGGTTGATATACCGTTTTGCCGTTTTAGCATTTTAATCAAGTTTCAGTCCATTTTCGATTTCAAAATAATTTAAAACTTTAGTATAAATGTAAATTAAAATTAGTTTTAATGTACCTATACTAGTCAGTAAGTACTTACCAATTCTCGTTTATCTTTCTGTGCAGGTTCATCAATATGAATGTGAGATCAAAACAAATTATGTCACTGCTAAGCAATTTGGAAAATGACGTCTTACCACCGGATAGAATGATATCGCAGCTACCTCATCACGATAACAATGACTCGCCTCCAAAAGCAATATTAAGGGATGTGCATAAAAACAACGACTCTGTCGTCCAAAATATTGATTTGAGCAAAATCTCTGAAGCAACACAACACCACTCCATAAATCTGCCAGAAGCTCACCAGGACAGCTTAATTAGTAATCTCGTGGATACAGCGACCTTTGATCTTTTATGTAATGAAACGCTGCCTTCAACATCATTCTGTGATTCATTCATAGAAGATTCAGATGATTCTGTAAAAGATAAAAACTATGTTCCTGAGCCATCTTCAACATCGTCGAGTTTAAGAGATTTAGATATCACAAACGATCCAGCAGAAATTCAGGTCAACAATGTCAATACCCAGCCAGCACAATTACCTGTTGTGAAAATACGGAATAAGTCATGTAGGAAACGTAAAAGTGAACTTCAATATGCCAAAAACATACAGAAATATCCGGTGCGAGAACCCTGTCAAAATTTATGTAAAAAACTATGTACTATACATTTTACTGAAGAAGATAGAAAAAAAAATAACAAATATTATTGGTCTTTGAATTGGGAACATCAAGGAATATTTATCAAAAATCTTGTGACGGAGGAGGCTTGCAAGAAAAGTACAAAGAATTTGAAACGACCACGAAACGTAACTTACAAGTACAGTTTAACAAAAAGAGATACAGAAGAACTATCGCATGAGGTATGCAAAGTATTTTTTTTAGGCACTTTAGGATATGACAAAAAAAATGACAGGCGTGTAAATTCTGTCCTGAAAAAGTCAATTTTAGAGCAAAAGGATAATAGGGATGGCCGTAATTTGACAAATTGTCATGCTATAGATCGTACTTTGATCACAGCTCATATTGAATCGTTCAATCCATGTGTGCATCATTATAGACGAGTGCATGCACCCAATAAGAGATACTTGCCCAGTGACCTTACAATTGTTGATATGTATGGAAACTTCCAAGAGAAGTACCCCGAATTCAAATGCAGTCTTGAAACTTACAGAGATCACTTGACAAACAAAATGAACATTTCTTTTGCTAAGCTCGGCCATGAACAATGCGAGACATGTGAAACCTTCAACCTCCATAACCTTGATCATGTAAAAGAACCGTGTACTGATTGCCAAATTTGTAAGACCTACGCTCATCATAAAATTAAGTATACACTAGCCCGAGAGATGTACGATGCAGATACAAAGGCTAATAGTCAGCGTAATACTGTAATTGTTTCTGTGGACCTCCAAAAAGTAATAATGTTACCTCGCATTGATACCTTTAAAGCAGCTCTGTTTTGCCCCAGGCTTGTGGCGTACAATGAAACCTTTGTACCTCTAGGAAACTTCAAGAAAGGTCACGTATTTGCAGCAGTTTGGCATGAAGGAGTGGCAGGGAGAAAGCAAGAAGACATCACTAGTACATTTAAAGCATTCTTACTAAATAATCGTGATGCAGAGCACATCGTTTTATGGCTTGATAATTGCTCGGCACAAAATAAAAACTGGTGTTTTTTTTACTTTCTTGATAAGTATAATTAACAACTTAGAGATTTCTGCCACAACAATTGAACTCAAGTTTTTTGAACCGGGCCATACTTTTATGTCCGCCGATTCCTTCCACCATTTTGTAGAGCAGTCGATGGACAAAAAGGGTAAGCTGTACGATTATCAAGACTTTTTAGAAGCTGTTGAAACATCATTGAAATCGGGGAAGGTAGAAGTCAAAAGTATGGAAATAATAGATTTTGTTAATTTTAAATCTCATATTTCACATAAAAAAAACAAAGATATAGATGGAAACCGGGTATACATCAAAGATATTGTACATCTTATGGTAAAAAGGGGAAGTCATAGTTTCTTTTACAAAAAGAACTTTGATGATATAGAATTCAAAGAACTATATTGTCTCAAATCAAAGAACTTGCCTAATTTTACTGTAAAAACTGTTCCTAAAGGCATTGATAGGGAAAGGAAGCGAAACATCTTAAACGTATTAGGGCCGCTTATTCCACCAAATAGATTAATATTCTGGAAAAATCTTTCTGTTGGTTCTACGTCACAAGAACCAGAAGAATTTAATTTTGATATTGATGAATAATCTTAAACTGTTAATGTGTTTTGAATTTATTTTTAATAGTCTGTATTTTTTATCTTCAAATTCTAAGAAACAATGTGCCTTAAAGTTAACTTAAGACTGATTATTAATAAGTACAACAAAAGAACTAAGTAAATATTTTTCTGATCTGTTTTGATAATTGTATGATACATACATTTTTATTATTTTAAATCTAGTAGTAAGAATAATAAGGGGCTTCAAAAGCTAAACTAAACCAATGTTATTTTTAAAGCGCGTTAATATACTGTTAAAAATTACTTTTAGAAACTAATTATGTACCTACCTAATAACCAAGGCTTGTAATGCTTTGTGTGTGATGATTGTTTTACTTTAATGTTGATCTCAAGATTATGTCTAGTAGTAAGAATAATAAGAGGCTTCAAAAGCTAAACTAAACCAATGTTATTTTAAAGCGCGTTATACTGTTAAAAATTACTTTTAGAAACTAATTATGTACCTACCTAAGACTTACCAAGGCTTGTAATGCTTTGTGTGTGATGATTGTTTTACTGTAATGTTGATCTCAAGTCTATGTCCACCTTTATAATACTCACCTACATTTACTATCTATATTTTATTGTTAAACATAAAGATACATTATGTTATATATGTTAATATTAAGAGAAAACTGTCAAAGGAGGTTGTGCATTCTGCGCAGGGTCCTTTATTAATTAGATGTTTTTTTTTATTTTTGATATGTAAATTTTACATAAGTGAGTTGAATTATTGTGATTAAATAATAAGAAATAAACGGTCTTTAAAATGTGAACTAGCTATTTTTCTTACTGCACTAGTAAATTGAACACTTTTTTCTTAAAAAACTAACTAAAATGCAGTATTTTTTTGACCTTACTGCATGTTAGTTGGGTTTCTTGACAAAATAACTGATCCAAACGCAGTAATAGGGCTTTTTGCTGCATTTTACTAAGTTTAAAATGGTATTTTTTACAAAAAAGGCTATGCAGTAATAGGCACCAAAAAGAATAAATGGCCATAATAAATTCAGTTATTAAGATATATTTTTTTTTATTGCTTTAACGTGTGAACCTATGCCTTTACAACCTTTCTGCATTCAATTTTTTTTGCTTATACATTCTGTTGATTTTTTAAAATCAATTCTTAACTTTAAATGCGTTTTACTGGAAATCGTGATTTTGCTGTTACTGCACTTTAGTGTATGGTGGGCAGAGCTCATCCACAACAAATACGAATGCTATCTGCCATTATATTATCAACATGTATGCCATCAAATCCACTTGAATTATGGAACAAATATAAACATTGTATGGCAGAAGATATTTTAATTCGTATGCGTCATCATGCAAGAAATCCTGATTTGTTGATTACCTCGGAAATGTACAACGAAGCTTTGTTAATAATTGAAGTTATGTGTCTAACGATTGCAAATAAAGCATTAGTACAATTGGGTATGACCGCACAAAATCGTGAGATGCATGATTTGTTTGATCGTGAATTGCAACGTGAGCAGGAATTCAATTCCAATGATTTGCGTTTATTTGTACTATCGAATATAACCAAATTGAATATTCAGCAAAAACGTATATGACACAATCATGCAAGCCGTTTCCAATAATGCAGGTGGATTATATTTCTTGGATGCACCTGGTGGTACAAGCAAAACGTTCGTTATATCATTGATTTTAGCGACTATTCGATCGGAACAGAAAATTGCATTGGCACTTGCATCTTCGGGAATTGCTGCTACATTATTAGAAAGTGGTCGGACCGCACACTCTGCATTAAAATTGCCATTGAATGTACAGGTGATTAAAACTCTAACTTGCAATATTTCGAGAAATTCTGCTATGGCAAAAGTTCTGCGATTAACGTCAATTATTTTATGGGATGAGTGTACAATGGCGAATAAAAAATCACTAGAAGCATTTAATCGAACAATGCAAGATTTACGTGGTAATCAACAGCTTTTTGGTGGTGCTCGTACTGTCAGGGTATTTTCGTCAAACATTGCCTGTCATTCCTCGATCAACTCCTGCTGATGAAATAAATGCCTGTTTGAAGTCATCAGTTCTTTGGAGATATGTACAAAAATTTACACTGAACATTAATATGCGTATTCACCTACAAAATGATCCAGCTGCCCATGAGTTTTCAAAACAATTGTTAGAAATTGGCGATGGCAAAATACAAATCGACAGTACCAACGGATTGATCGCTGTACCGAACAATTTTTGTACAATTGCGCAATGATTCAGCAACCGTTCTCCTAAGACCGATTCGCCATTGGACTGTTCGTCGACAGGATGATTCATTTATTTCCGTTTCCCCAGCAGGGTTTTTCACCTATGGACATTTCGCCGACAGAACCTTTCATATGCGTCACTTTCGACGACAGCCCTTTCCAGCTACTAAATGTTTCACCGACACGACGATACACCTATAACTCTTTTAACTACAGACCTTTCCATCTACGACGAAGAATTCGCCGTCAATCTTAAGATAAACAATATTACAAAAAATGCACATATCTATCTACAGCTTACTGTGTCTTTACTAAGAGATCAGGGCCAACAACTTGCCCTAGAGAATTTGGGTGATCCAATTCATAAAATGACTAAGTCCATTTTTAACGTTTTTGAGTTAGCAACACTGGCTTGTTAAGTTTTTCATTCCCTTTCGAATGGTCTATTCAAGGTTCTTGGGAAAAATCTCTAAGTGCCATTTCCGAAAGTATAAAAAAACAAAAAAGACGGATCTTCCATTCATAAAATCCCTATGTCCAAGAAATCACTAAGTCTTAAGTTTTTTTTGGAAGAAATTGCTAAGTCCATTGATTTTTGTTTAAGTCCTAATGGCAACCCACATCATTACGTCAAATTACATGACAGAATTTTTTCATAACGGTTTTTATAAATTGTCACCGAGAAGGTTTTCTTGCGATTTTGTTTAAAATAATTAAGTGTACGTGCGTAGTTAAGTTAAAATGAATCCTGATGACAAACTGAAGAGGTGAGTGTTCTGTTTTACTAACTAGATGTATTTTCAAAAGGGTAATTTGGCTAAGACAGTTAGGTACCGATTGCGAAATTGTTTTTTTCATTAGGTTTATTACATTATTACAGAATAATGCAACAAAGCGGTCTCTTTGACTCTGGGGAAAGTACCACCAGTGATATTGGGGATTATTCTGCTTCATCTGAGGACGAATGGACACCCAAAAGAACTCGTGCTTTCAAAAATAATGTACCCGCTTTTAATAACGAACAGGCACTGCCAATAAAATCTCCACAACTACCCTCATTTTCTGGCATTACACCAAAACGCATGAAGCAGAATGAGACAGATAATAGCTATGGTATTGGCGATTATTGTGATTCATCTGTGGACAAATGGTCACCAGATGATTCAAGACGAAAATCGTCCATTACTATTTTGGCTGATTTACACCTACCCGCTTTCTCTAACAGGTACCTATCTTAAATTTTCTTCTACCATACGTATTCGTAGTGCATGAGACAAATAAAATTATACCTTTTCAAATGACAATCAACAGTAAATTTTACGATATCTACATATTTTGTTGTCGTAATGTAGGTCTTATTGTTTTTTATAGATTTCAGTTACCGCAAAGTAATCGTGCTATCGAAAATAATGTAACCGCAAATTTGAACAGCGAACAGCCGCCTTCTTCAGTTGATACGTTAGCACCAATAGATTCTCCACAACTACCCTCATTTTCTGGCATTACTTCAAAACGCATGAAGCAGAATGAGGCAGATAATGGCGATGATATTATCGATTATTCTGATTCATCTGAGGACAAACGGACAACAGATGATTCAAGCCGAAAATCGTCTATTACTATTTTGGCTGATGTACACCTACCCGCTTTCTTTAAAAGGTATTTATCTACCTTAAAAATTCTTCTACCATACGTACTCGTAGTGCATGAGACAAATAAAATTAAATCTTTTCAAATGACAATCAACAGTTAATTTTACGATATCTACATATTATGTTGCCGTAATCCTTATTGTTTTCTTTTTATAGTTTTCAATTACGGCAAAGTAATCGTGCTTTCGAGAATAATGTAACCGCAAATTTGAACAACGAACATCCATCTTCACCAGTTGATACTTCACCACCAATAGATTCTACACAACTACCCCCATTTCCTGGCATTACACCAAAACGCAAGAAGCTAAATGAGACAAGTGGGTTATTTGAGTCCGAATCAAATTCAGAACTAGATGATACCGAAAATTTCATATTAAACCCTGAGTCTGGTTTGTTTGAACCTGTAGAAACTGAAACTGTAAAAAGTACAAGTTTAACTCAAATTGGCAAAAAGAGAATTTCTAGACAAGACCAATGGGAAAGGACCAAAAAAGTCAAAAGAAATCTTAAAAAACATTCTTTGAAGGATCTTCCGGATTGCCGCTGCAAATGTAAAGATAAATTGAGTAAAAAGCAGGTTGAAACAACATTTAATAAATTTATTAATCTTGCAAGTCACACGGAACAAAATATTTATCTGCAAGGATGTTTAGAGGAAGTAAATCCTAAAAGATTTCGTCCACGGAGTAAGGGGAGTGAATCGACGTCTAGGGCAAGAAGAGTGTTCGAATATGTTATTAATTTACCAAAGAAGTCCGTTAAAGTCTGTCAAAAAGCGTTTCTGGCTATACACGGGATTAAGCGAGAAAGGTTGGTATGTAAAGTCCAACATCAAGAAAAAGAAATTTCTGATGGTAGAGGGCGCCAAAGCAATCCCAAGATTGATGTAGAATCTGTGAATAAAGTTCACAAATTCATTGAGAATTTACCAGCCCGACAATCACATTACTCTCGTGCATCTAGTAAGCATAGAAAGTTCTTAGATTCGCACTTAAGCATTGCTGAATTGCATCGAAGATTCAGTCTTGAATATCCTGAATGCATTGTGCTTTATGAAAAGTTTCGATGCATATTTAACCAAGATTTTAATATATCTTTTGGTCAACCTAGAAAAGATATATGTACGACATGCGAAAAATTTAAAGCTGACATTACCTCTGCCGAATTCGCGAAAGATACAAATAAAGAAAAACTACTTAAAGGTGCACATGAATTGCACCTGAGAAAAGCTGAGGCATTCTTAAAGACACTGTCTAAAGTCGAAAAAGAGAAACCATCAAACAGTTTATCACTATGCTTTGATTTCCAAAAAAATCTGCCTCTCCCGGTAACTAATATCACAGACGAATACTATTTAAGACAGTTATGGCTGCATAATTTTGGAGTGCATAATTTGTGTCAGAATACTGCAGCAATGTTTCTGTTTACTGAAAATTACGCACACAAAGGACCCAATGAGGTAATAACTGCACTGGAATATTATGTTACCAAAGAAAAAACGCAGGGTCAACACCAGTTAGATCTTTACTGTGACAACTGCTATAGTCAAAACAAGAATAGATATTTATTCACCTTTTTGGATCAACTGTGCGCCAAAGGAGTTTTTGAGAAAATAACAGTCTCATACCCGATACCAGGACATTCAATGATGCCCATCGATCGTGATTTTGCTCTTATCGAAAGAAAAAGGAAGAAGTATGACAAAATATATACACCAGAATATTATGTTCAGCTCATAAAAAATTGTAAAAATACAAACAAATTTGAAATAGTCTTCTTAGAGAAAAGTTTGATGAAGGAAAGTAGCCCTCACGATGTTCTGAAAGTAAAAGACTATAAAAAACTGTACGATGAACGCATAAAAGCGAGTCTGCCTGGAATATCCAAATGCCGAAGAGTTATTTTTAAAAGAAGTGGTAAACCAGAGTTCGCTGTGTCTATGAAAGGTGAAGATTTTAAGCCGTTTTCATTATAAAAGTCGGTTACAGCAGATTAATCAATGAAACGCCCGATGACTGCTACGACGCACCCTTAACTATAAAGGCTGCTAAATTGCAAGATGTAAAGCGCTTGCTAGAATCTGTTCCTGAATTGGAAAGGTATTTTTATGAGGATTTATTTAATGGAACTCGGAACCCCGTAACTGCAGAATTCGATTCTGAAGAAGAAGTGGAATGATAAGCTGTTTTTGTTTAAAATTTGTTCTGGGTACTGCAATAATATATCTGTTACGGGTAAAGCTAGAAGATGGAGTAAACCTAGGTTTACCCGGGTTGACTTAGTACTACCCAAGCTTCTTGGGTAAAGTCCGAATAATAAGTAAAATAAATTTTAATTCGGGGTTTACCCATACTCACCTAGGTCTACCCAACTCTGGCTGGGTAATGTTAAAAATTTGTCTTATTAATTAGTGAAATGAAAATCCAAGGGCATTTTAAACTTTTATTATTTAAAAAACATACAAAGGCGAACGTAATCGCTTGAAGAGCAAAAACTAATAGCGGGCTGAAACATTATATATTTAATAGCATAAACATATTAAAAGTTTGTATGACAATTAGTTCAAAGTACTTGTTATTAAAATTGAAATTATTTATTTGAGCAAGATAAACTACTGTGACATTTTGAATTGCAAAATTTTCCTGCAGCTTTGCATGAACACTTCTTTGTAGCACATTTTGTTTTGCAATTACACCTTTTATAACCCTGGCCTCCTGAAAGCGACTGTTCATTTGCAAGCTCTCGTAAGCTTTTTTTTTCTGGTGATATATTTTCGATATCAATCAGTTTATTATGACACACAGAAAACTGATTCCTTGAGAACATTTCCTCAATAGTACCACGTTCGTTTCCTAGCCTATACAGATCATCAGCTTTTTCTACAACTGCCATAAGCACGTTCCGAAACTCGCCTCTTCCTCTATCGACATCTGGTATTTGGACTCTTACCGTATCTCCAACAGAACATGGAGGAAATTTTAAATTAGATAAAGCTTTCATTTTTTTAGCTTGATTTTCTAAGCTCAATCGGGCAGATAATCTATGTTCATTTATATTTTGTTGAGTAGTACAAATTTCACACAAGTTTATTTCTTGTGTACTTGTGCCTGGGTTCATACATCTACAACACTCCATTTCGTCTTTCTTTTTGGCCATTTCTTCTGAACTTCTTTCTAGAAAAACTTCCCTTTCACTTTCTTTTGTATTTAAAACTTCTGTTTCGATTTCGTTTCTCATCTCCTTGTTCTTTAAGTGGTCATTCTGTGATTCCAGCTCTACATTAAATAAATCTTCTTGAGATTCTTGTCTAGATTCCGGTCCCTCTTCTTGGGGTTCTGGACTGGATTCTGCCCCGGTAGTAAATTCCGTCAACATTTTCTCGAGCTCTTCCTCAGTGTGAATACTGGCAATAACTTCTTTTGGAAGAGAAGACGACGCTAAACCCACCTTGACATCACTACCGAACATGGCGGTATAAGGAGCTCGTTTTATTCCATCGTGGAATGCCCTATTTTTCATTAACTGTACAAACTTCAAACCTTCTGACCAACGCTTACAATTTTCGTCGTTCATCCACGTCATAAGCATATTTTGTACGTCTTGATTTGCTCTTTCTACACTACCTTGAGACTGACTATGGCGAGGTTTGCCATGTACTATTTTCAGACCGATCCACATCGAGCACAACTCTTCTATTACGTGATTTGCAAACTCGCGGCCATTGTCTGATTGAAGAATTGAAGGTGCGCCAAAAATACAAAATATGTCCAAAAGCTTATAAGCGACTTCTACGGCTCGTTTAGATGTTAACGCGCGCAGCTGTACAAACTTTGTTAAATGATCTTGATAGACCATTATGAATTTGAAGTCGCCGTCAGGGTTAGACTGCATGTCAATTAAATCTACTTGACAGCGACTATTCATTTCTGTTGACAGCAATGGTTTGACAACAATTCCTTTTTTGGCAGACTTTAACTTTTTTTGGCATGGTTCGCATAGTCGTAAATATAATTTTATTACTTCTTGAGTAACATTTTTATATTTTTTTTTACATTCTTTTTCCATTCGATGTTTTCCTCCATGTCCAACAGCCAAATGAGTTTCATGCAAAATATCGAACATCTCATCGTTGGTCACATAATATTTAATTGTTGTCTCACTTGAAGATAGAGGAGCAATCAGTTTCTCGACGCCACTTACCGAGCACAAATCAAAACGCTTCAATCGCCGGTATTGTAAAGTAGTTTTCGATTTAGCTTCTTTTGCACTTTTCACCGAATTAATTATTTCCAAATACTGTTCGTTACTGAAGTAAAAAGAATTTAACCCTTTCGTTGATAATAACTCTTGAAATTTTGTATCAAAACGCTCTCGAAAAGTACGTGCACTCTGTTCGGTCGCCATTTTGTCACTAAGCAAGCGGCGCGGGCGGGGAAACGCGGGCAGGTGCAAGCGGCGCGGGGGAACGCGGGCCTCCGTGATTTGCGCCATGGGCTCGAAAATTACGCAACACCTAACATTACCCAGCCAGAGTTGGGTAGACCTAGGTGAGTATGAGTAAACCCCGAATTAAAATTTATTTTACTTATTATTCGGACTTTACCCAAGAAGCTTGGGTAGTACTAAGTCAACCCGGGTAAACCTAGGTTTACTCCAACTTCTAGCATTACCCGTAACATATCTAAGTCCACCATTTATCACTTTAATATACCTAAGTCCAGGGATTAGAAATAAGTCCAATTTTTTTGTTATTTTATAAAGAGACTCCTGTTACGTATATCGTTTTGATTATTTCAATAAATAAAACTACTAAGTTTGCGCTATAATATGTATTTAAATTGTTTTTTTTAACCAACGCATGTTATTTCAGCTGACATTTATAACATAAAATTATAAATATCTCAAATGTCACTTTTAGGACTTAGTGATTTCTTGAATTGGGCCACCCATTTATACTTTGCTTACAACTCAAAAAACTTAATATTAAAAAAAAATTGTCCTACCTATAAAAAAGCATTACCTAGGTACTTATTTATGTAGTTTTAATTACTTACATCCTATTCTATTAAATAAAAATAAAACAATAAAATTATCGTAAGCCGCACTTATACCTATGTACGGCAGTTGCATCATTATCCTTTATTTACTATCTATTACACCGGAAATGATCTATATAAATATTGCGCTACAACTCATTTATTTTGCATACAAGGAACACATTAAAAAGTTGCCAGTGATAATAAAGTAGGCGCTAGCACTTACCGAGTAATTTTAGAAAAATTAAATAAATGCGGGTAATTTCATAATTATCATCAACAATATATTTTTTAACTTGTTTCTGGGTGTAGTGCGTCTTCGTCTTATCTAAATTAACTATTTAATGAATTACAATGAGTGACTGTGAACTTGTGAAGTCTAAACGTGGTAAAGACATTTTATTCCATGAAGGTTACTGCTATCATCTAAATAATAGGCGTGATGCGAAGTTTTACTGGCGATGTTCGCGAAAAGATTCGGCTCGGTGTGACGTGTTTATAACAACTCTGTCCACGGCACATAACATTCATATTGTGATGTCACAAAATCATAAACATGCACATTTGCCAGATCCAGAAAAACGGATAGAATTCAGACTGAAGGAAAATTTAAAAGAAAAGGCCAACAGCTCGATGGATACATCTGCACAGATCATTCAGCGGTGCATCCAAGTTGTACCCAGTACTTCTTCTCCTCATATGCCTAATAAGGATGCGATGAGGAAGATGATACAACGAGAACGGAATAAAAATTTACCAAATATTCCAAAAGATATCCGGCAAGTTGAGATTCCCGAAGAATATAGTATGATTAATGGTGAACCATTTCTCATGGGGCATTTTATTGAACATACTCAATGTATTATCGTTTTTTGCACGAGAGAAAATTTAAAATTGCTGAGTGAGGCAAGTTTTTGGCTAATGGATGGGACATTTGACAGCTGCCCTCTCCCATTTTGTCAAATTTATACGATACATGCCATAGTCGGAGCATCGGAAGGGACAAACAAAATAGCTCCCCTAGCATATGGTTTGCTCTCGCATAAATCAGAAAGTTGTTACACGATTTTCCTAGAAATTTTAAAATGTCAAGCTTCAAATAAGTTGAAAGTGCAACTGAACCCTGAAATCATCTTAACTGATTTTGAACTTGCGGCAATGAATGCCATCAAAAATGTTTTCCCGCGCTGTTTAAATAAACTATGTTTTTTTCATTTACAACAAAGTATATATCGGCACATTCAATCAGCTGGTCTCGCATCCCGCTATAACAATGATCCAGTGTTTGCTCATAACATGCGACACATCGGTGCACTGGCGTTTTTAGAGCCAACAGAAATCAGTGATGCATTCAATATAATAAAAACCGACATAATTCCCGAGGAAGCAAACAACGTAATTAAGTGGTTCGATGAATATTATGTTAATGGATCAACAATAATCACAAAATCTGTTAGCTGTAAAATGACAGTGAAACAACGTCAACCTCGTTTCCCACCTCGCATGTGGTCAGTAAATGACAGTCTTATAAAACATGTGCCGTTAACGCAAAATGCCCTTGAATCATGGCACAACCGCTGGAACTCATTATTGAGTCGCCGAAAATGGAATATATTTTTAACTATTAATGAATTCATAAAGGAACAACATCACACGGAAGGCATTATTGAGAAAATCAAATCCTCGGAGCCAATACTTAAGCGTAAGCGCAGTGAAACAGGGTATAAAGAAAGAATCGAGCGGCATTTATCTGATAAAAATGGGATGGACATGAAAACCTATTTAAGTGGCTGGGCACATATTTGTCATTTAATCAAATAAGAAAAGGAGAACAATAACAAGAAGAACAATAACATGATCAGATTTTGATTCAGTAAATTAAAAAATATGCTTTTTTGTAGTTTGTTTTATTGTTATGTTTTGTTTTGTTTATTTATATGAAGGGGTCAAAACTGACTCCAAATGGTTCATGTAATATAACACGGCTGCTGCATCCTTTTTCTTGGCTCAACTTTGGCGTGACATTCTCTAGGGTAAATAGCCGGCCCTAATCTTTTACGGCCGAACCCAATAACCTACCTATCACCAGCTTTGGCATACTGGAGATAGCAAAACAAATGAAACAATATGAAAATTATATAGGTTTTCTGTTGTTTCATTTGTTTTTCTATTTCCAGTATGTGATAGATAGCTGGTTAGTGGGTTCGGCCGATAGTAAAGACACAGTAAGCTGTAGATAGATATGTGCATTTTTTGTAATATTGTTTATCTTAAGATTGACGGCGAATTCTTCGTCGTAGATGGAAAGGTCTGTAGTTAAAAGAGTTATAGGTGTATCGTCGTGTCGGTGAAACATTTAGTAGCTGGAAAGGGCTGTCGTCGAAAGTGACGCATATGAAAGGTTCTGTCGGCGAAATGTCCATAGGTGAAAAACCCTGCTGGGGAAACGGAAATAAATGAATCATCCTGTCGACGAACAGTCCAATGGCGAATCGGTCTTAGGAGAACGGTTGCTGAATCTTGCGCAATCGATAGATGAATTGATTGAATGTGTTTTTCCGAATATTCTTCAGAATTACAGAAATCATGATTGGTTAAGAGAATGCGCCATTTTAGCACCGAAGAACATTCTTAGCAATGCCATTAATTTTCAAATTCAAGCGAAACTGCCAGGTGTAGTCACGACATATAAATCAATTGACAGTGTTATGAATCAAGATGAGGCAATGAATTATTCACTTGAATTTTTAAAATCATTGGAACCGGCTGGTATGCCACCGCATTGCTTGAATCTGAAAGTTGGTTCTTTGATTATCTCATTGCGAAATATTAATCCACCAAAACTGTGTAATGGCACCAGATTGGCAGTGAAAAAGTTATTGCCAAATTTGATTGAAGCTATGATCTTAACTGCTAAATCAAAAGGAGAAGTTTGATACCGCATATCCCTATGATACCAACTGATATGCTATTTGAATTCAAACAATTACAATATCCTGTGCGTTTATCATTTGCGATGTCCATCAACAAGGCCCAAGGGCAAACACTTAATGTTTGTGGTGTGAATTTGGAGGAATCATGTTTTTCATAAGGCCAACTTTATGTTGCCTGTTCCAGAGTCGGTACCCCCAGCCGTTTGTTTATTCATGCTCAAAATGGAAAAACAAAAAATATTGATTATCCAAATGTTTTGGATTAAGTTTTAAAATAGCTAGCAATTAATAAAATATTTTTTTGTTTGAATAAATGAATTTGATGTTTCAATTTTTTTTTTTAAATATTTTATTATATAAACCATACATTATTATTATTCTAAATTAATAAATATATTAACTTCTTTTTTTTAAATTCTAGAGATTAAACACTATTTTCAGTGTGTTTTATGACTGTCAGTTAGGTGTCATTGGCACTTTGCCAACAACATACATTTTGGGATAAATAATACTAACTACTATTGTCACCTATAAAACAAATTCATTAATATGCTAAGAACTCCACCATAATTCCTACTATCAATTTCTAAACAAAGATGAAAAAAGTAGCTGAAGTAACCCACATTTACAGTAAGCCTACAGTGTAAAATGTCTGCAACATCTGTTCCATAACACTAATGTTACTTAGGGCGAACTTCACCAAACATTTATAGCTCGAATAAGTCTTATCCTGAGAATACAGTAGTTTTTCCATACCGCTTAGAACGGTTAGACCAAACGTCAACTTTATTCCACAGATAAAAGATGTCTGACTTTATTAATATCAACCCTTAATATATATCAGTATGTTATGCAACCAAAATCTAAATCAATGTGATTCAAGACCTTCAAACTTTTTATAACATATTCAATCCTATATTGTTTCCTTGCTAAACATCAATAGGTTAACTTACACATCAAAATGCAGGATAAATGGTACTGATAACTAAAACAAGTTGTATCTCAAACACCATTTTTGTACACTACATAATACCCTGGACCACATCCTACACTGGATCTATAAATAGATCAAATCATGTTTTTGGCACAGGCAGATTCTAAAACTTTTGCTTTCATAAACAAGCATCACAAACTTAGAAAACAAAGCCGTACATGATAATATCTAAACGACATTGATAGCAAAAGCCACTGCAGTGAAAACAGCAGGCCACACTTCATAACACAATTCACAAAACTTCAGAGAAATATACCACTAATACGCAGATTAAGGGTTTTGAACGATTTTTGACACATTCTGTACTCATCTCCATATCCTTTTCTTCTTTGGATTGTAAAAATAGAGGAAACAAAAGAGTAAGATGAGGAATTGACGATACGACGACGTCACGACAATGCGATACTTCCTATGTAAATAGGTGTAGGTGATGACTTGATGAGAGATATAAATCGATGACGATATAATCGATAGTTTTATGGAAACGGATTTCGCCATGCTGTCCCAGTTAAAAACTGTGATTTGAGTGAGTTTAAAATGGTTTAGAAACTACTGACTACACGTTCTATAGCAGATGGTAAAATTGACATGGGACATTGACAATAATGAATAATGTGATGACAAGTGAACAGCAGTGTTGCCGCTAGGACAATCGAGTTTGTGGCTGCATCAAAGAAAAAAATGGCTAGTTATGTTAATAAATCACTTTTGAAATTCCGCTAAAAGTGGCTAAAATATTTTTGGCCTACTTTAATAACCTATTACTATTGATAATATAATTTTAAAATTATATAGGGGTGGGGCTAAGTGGGTTTAATAAAGCAAAATAAAATAGTGTTAAAAAAATATTATAAACTGGAACAAAAAAATTATAGCTAGTAAAACATTAAAATTACTGATGCGATAAGGTAGCCCGCGAAATTCAAATTTTCTTACGTTTTTTGCAATTTGCAGGTCAGTATCAGGTTGAATATTGATCTAAATATGATTCGCGGCTTTATTAAATATTGATTAAGAGAATTATAATCATAAAAATCGTCAATACGTCTCTTTAAGTTCATACTACCCTACTTTTTATTTTTTGGGGTGGAAAATCATGAAATGACCGCTCCCGCTCTGGGCGGAGTGGAAGGGCAAGTCAAACTCTTACTGACTAAAACCCACCCGTGTTCCTGCAGTTGCCTGTGCGCCAGGGTCACAGAAACTCTTTCGAACAATCCGCGACCCCGGCAGGCATCGGCCCTATCGGACCCTGTCAATTATGCTGACACCTCTTTAAGGCGCGCGTGGAACACAACGCGCCGTCGACCCGGGCCTGGTCCTTACCGGACGATGAGCTGCCCATTGCTCGGCGTCCGCAAGCCCGCGCCTACGGTGGCCGGGAGCCGGCTATCGACTCCCGACGCCCAGGGTGTCTCCTTCTGCAGCGACTAGGGGCGTGAGGGTGCAATGATTGCCTCTCCATCACGCGCTCCGCCTCCTCCTTCGCGAGCATTACTGCTTCGCAGAAGGAGGTGACTGCTTCCCATTCCCTCTGGCTCCGTACCATGGCCTGAACCAGGGCCGGACGCGAGAGATCGCTGCCACCGATCGCCGCCACGACGACACGGTGGTGCTCCGCCCAAGTCGGGCAGACCTCCACCGTATGCTCCATCGTGTCCTCCGGTCGATCCACACAATGACAACACCCGGGCGTTTCCTCGCGCCTTATCCGGGACAGGAACCTCCCGAAACAGCCATGTCCGGTGAGGACCTGCATCAGGCAGAAGGTGAGGACGCCGTGGCGCCTCTCAAGCCACTGCTCAATGAGGGGACTTACCACCGCAATTGTGGCGTGCCCAGTGCTGGGTTGCGACAATCGCACTCTCCATGCCGCCATGAGATCCCGCCGGAGCTCTGTCTGCTGTGCCGCGATTTCTCGCGGCAGCGGAGTTACGCCCCGGCGTTTCGTCTCCTCGCGCCACTCCCAAATGTGCGCTAGGACTTTTGCCTCCAGATCCCATGGCAAAGTTCATACTACCCTATTGAATGACTATTTCATGAAATAATGACATTTGAGGCCAATTCTAACTTAAGGCGGAACCTTCAGGGTAGCCTGCGAAATTCAATTTTGTTACGTTTTTTGCAATTTGGAGGTCACTGTCAGGTTATATTTTGATTAAAATATGATTGACGACCGTGACAAATGTGGCTTTACAGAATTATAATCATTAGAATCAGCAATACATCTCTATAAGTTCATATTACCCTATATCATGAAATCATGACATTTGAGGGCAATTCTAACTTAAGGAGTTGTATTGCTGATTCTAATTCTGTAAAGCCGTATTTGATATGGTCGCGAATCATATTTAGATCACCATACAACCTGATACAGACCTGCAAATTGCAAAAAACGTAAGAAAATTTGAATTTCGCGGGCTACCTTGGCGCATCCCCCTTACACAGTAAAAGTATTCTGTTAACTGAACAACGCAATAAATACAAGATTATCCTATTTGTCTATGGTGTCACTGGTTTAAGCCATGGAATAAATAAGTACGATTCGTTCAAGCCCACAAGTTTTTTTAATCTGTGATTATTAATTATAAAATAATAAATTCACTTTTTTCACTTAAACAGCAATATAAATAAAACTCCAAGTGATTAGCAATTTCGCTAAAGTTCACTTGCGAAGTCAACCTAGTACCTAAGGATGCTGGTGCCTATTCGATAGCAAACGCGCCGACAAAAGGACAGCAGCGCTCAGCGATTTTGTAAAAAGCTATGGTGCCTGTTGGCTGAGCTTGCTTTCAATGAAAATAGTTAATCATTGTAACACAGTGGTTTAATAAAGTTATAAACATTTATAATAGAATAAAAATGAACTTTAACCTAGGATGACAGAACAGAACATAACCGTTGCTAGGCAACAACTAAACAGACTCTACTCATAGAACATAGTGTATTACCTATAACCTTCATGGTACAACACCCCCACTTAATCCACTATGCTGTGTGCAGAACACATGTTTCTGCTTACCAACTCCCTTTGTCATCATATCAGCAGGCATAAGGGCAGTCTCACAATATTTAACACAAATTACCATTTGCTCTGCTAACTCCCTAACAAAATGGTATCTTATATTTATATGTTAAGAACGTTTTCCAATAGCAGAAGTATAAACTAGCTTGCTGGCACTTTGACTATCACTGAAAATAGTAACAGCAGTGTTATGCCCGCCAGTCAGTTCAGAATATAAACCATTTATTGCTATCACTTCCTTAGCGACCTCACAGATTGCGATGTACTCAGCTTCAGTAGTACTTAACGCAACACAACGCTGTTTTAAAGACTGCCAAGACACCGCAGCACCACCGAAAACTAGGGTATAACCAGAGAAAGATTTCCCATCAGGCCCATTTCCCCAATCTGCATCTGCATAGGCAACCAAGGGCTTATTACATTTTTTGTAACACAGCGATAGTTCCGCTGTCCCCTTTAGATACCTAAGCACTCGTTTCAGTGCCGCCATGTGAGTTGAATCACTGCAGTTATTAAATTGACTTAGCATCGTAACTGCATACGATATATCAGGTCTTGTACAACATGCCAGGTACATTAGTGAACCGATAATTTCCTGATACCGACTGTTATCATTTTTTTCACCAGATTTCAGGCGAAGATTCACTTCAATTGGTGTACTAACTGGTTTACAATCCAACATTCCGTATTTCTCCAAGATTTTTGAAATGTATTACTTTTGAGACAAGTGGATTTCACTGACATTCTTCCACTCGATCCGGATTCCAAGACATTCTCTTGCCTCGCCCAAATCCTTTATTTTGAAGGATCTTCCAATCTGATGAATGAGACACACTGGTCATAGTTAGACCAAGAAAAACCCACCTTTATTATATGCTCATGAATCTTTTGGTTCCAACATCTGGCAGCTTGTTTTAGGCCATATATGGCTTTCTTCAACTTGCAAACCTTGCCTTCACTCCCCTCTTGAACAAAACATTGCGGCTGTTCCATATAAATCTCTTCATGCAGATCTCCATTCAGAAAAGCGGTGGTAACATCAATATGATGAACGCTCAGGTTTTTCTCAACCGCCAGTGCTAGGAGAAGACGAATCGACGACATCTTAACCACCGGTGCAAATGTTTCAAAATAGTCTTCACCACGTTTTTGGGAATAACCTTTAGCAACCAACCTGGCCTTATGGCGCTGGGTGCCGCCATCAGCTCCAATCTTCAACTTGAAAACCCATTTCGTTTTGATAACATTAGCGTCTAATGGTCGATCAACCAATTCCCAGGTTCCATTCACCTTCAAGGAATTGAACTCATCCTTCATCGCTTCCACCCAAAACTTCTTGTCAGAACGCTCCATGGCATCTTTAACTGAAATAGGATCAGAATCATCCGACACATGGAAATTGTATACCATGTCTTTCTCTCGCTTTGGAACCCTATTTCGAGCAGGGTAACGTCTCGCACTTTGCAAATCTTCTGCCACAGGACGGTCTAAGTCGACAGAAGCTGAATTTTGTAAATCCTCTGTCATAGGGTTCTCTCCGTCTACAGAATCGTAGAAATTCTCTCCAGAATCTGATCTCGTCAGTGTACTAGCCCTCGCTGTACTAGATGCACTTCCAGATTCTTCTTCATTCACATTCGAACTAGCCACCGGAACCCCCACTGCAACCGGACCAGTAATCCTTGGAACCTCTGGTTGAGTAGTGGAACGACTAACTTCAGGAATGTCGTACTGTAAATCTATGACCACAGCATCCTTCTTAGAAGCAGGAACAGTGGCTACTTGTTTTTCTTTAGTAGTCACGAAAACATTTTCCATAAATGTAGCATCTCGAGCGATGATAATCCGCGTTGGATCATCCTCCAAATTGATAAATCGGTACGCCTTCGAATCGGACGAATACCCAGTCATTATCATTTGAACCGTCTTTGGATCAAACTTCTTGCGACTATGATCCTTTACTAGAACCTGAGCTCTACATCCGAATATTTTCAGATTCGATAGATCGATTCTCTCTCCTGTAAAAATCTCCTCTGGAACTTTATCTTTGAGGGCCATTGTAGGAGATCGGTTCTTCAGCTACACGGCACAACCAACAGCTTCTCCCCAGAATCTCTTGTCCAAACCAGCCTCATGCACCATACATCTAGCCTTCTCCGTTATTGTGCGAATTGTGCGTTCCGCCACTCCATTCTGTTGAGGTGTGTAAGGTACTGATCTCTGGTGTTGGATTCCATGTTTCTTCAGGAAACTTTGAAATTCTCCGTTGGTATACTCAGTGCCATTATCGCTACGAAATTTCTTTATCTTCTTTCCCGTCTCATTTTCAACTAGTGCCTTGAATTCCATGAATTTAGCGAAAACTTCGGTCTTGGATTTTATCAAATAGCTAAATGTTTTTCGGCTGAAGTCATCCACAAAAATCAGGTAGTACCTATTACCGCCCCAGGATTCCACCTCCATAGGGCCTGCTAAATCCGAATGTACGAGTTCAAGAAAGTCTTTTGCTCTTTTGCTTTTACCTTTTGGAAACATTTTGACACACTCCTTCCCTTTACAGCACCCTTCACATGGTTCCGTGTTCACACTTCTAAAAGTCAGACCATCTACCAAACTTTTCAGCTTCACCATCAGAGCTCCACTCAGGTGACCTAGTCTTCTGTGCCACAAATCAAAACAGGCGCGAGAAGAATGTTCTGGAGGACACGTCAGAATCATCGCTGCTTCTTTATCTAAAACATATAACCCCTGTTTTAGTGGTGCTGTCAATACTGGCTTTCCAATTACTTTTACTTTGTAATCCTTTTGGTAAACCTTACAAGAAGCGTCATCAAAAACAACAGTGCAACCCTTAGTACACATTTTACTGACCGACAGCAAGTTTGCCGTCAAACCTGGAAGCCTAAGTACATCCTCGAACCTTACAGAACGCCCCATGACATACACATCTCCTTGTTCACTAGACACAATCTTATCATTGTTCGCGGTCGTCACTAGCTTAGAACTAATGAACTGTTTATCTTCAAGAATGTGCACGTCAGACGTCATGTGTGATGTAGCTCCGGAATCTACGACCCAATGGCCCTCACCAACCGTCATAGATAGAGCGGCCATTAGACCCGAGGTCTCCTTACTGCCTTTCTTCATATTTAAAGATGTGTATTTACTGTCTTCAGACTTGTCTCCCGTCTTACGACGTTGGCACTGCCATTTATAATGCCCTTTCTTTTTACAAAAATGACATATAACACCTTTCTTGGACTTTGACATCAGTGCCGTTGCCGTTTCATCTATAGTTGTGTTCATTGTGCTGCCTTTCCTCAAGCTTTCTTTTAGCAACGCTGCCTGCACAGACTCTGTCGTAATCTTCATACCTGAATGCTCCAATGTCATTACCAGAGGATTGTATACATCGGTTAAACCGGCCAACATAATAATCCCAACAAATTCATCATCTAGTCCTGCCTTTATACTAAGTAAAGACTGGCTGGTTGACTGGATGTCATTGAGATATTCTTCCATTGATGAAAACATTGTCAATTTGACGTTGAATAATTTCCGCAACAGATATAGCCGTCGCAGTAACCCGCCGTCAGCATACGATTTTTGCAACGCTTGCCAAGTATCTCTCGCTGTCTTGAGATGCATGATCATGGGATAAATATTTTCCTTACACATGAGGCAGATCTTACTCCGAGCTTTGGCATCCTTCCTTTTAGCCTCCACTGAGTCTGCCACGAATTTCTCGTCCACACACTCCCACAGATCGAGGTCGGTTAGGAACATCTCCATAGCAAAAGCCCACGTACCATAATTACTTTGGCCTGCCAATCTCTCAATACTCTTTACAACAGCTTGTTCCATAATGGAAATTGAGATCAGATACTTCTCCGCTCAAATAAAACACCAGATCACGTCTGGGCCCATAACCTGTTGGCTGAGCTTGCTTTCAATGAAAATAGTTAATCATTGTAACACAGTGGTTTAATAAAGTTATAAACATTTATAATAGAATAAAAATGAACTTTAACCTAGGATGACAGAACAGAACATAACCGTTGCTAGGCAACAACTAAACAGACTCTACTCATAGAACATAGTGTATTACCTATAACCTTCATGGTACAACAGTGACAGATCCCGATGAATATAACAGACGCGTCACTGGCAGTGTAATCGCCTACATAATTTAATGTCCCATTTACTACTTTTATTTTCGACTTATTTTATGAGAGATAGTTATTGTTCCAAACCTTCATCGATTTATGTAAAGAAAATTAAAAGAGATCGTGTAGAAGTTTATGTACTCGTATAGTAAAGTAATTTTGCGATATTTTTTTGTTATCAAAATTTAATTTAGTTTTTATGTGGTACCTATCAATGTTGTCGTAAGGCGATATTTCATAGGTACAGCCACAAGCAGCTCAAGCTACACGAAACTGTCTAAGCGATTTTAATCCTTAAAATGTTGATGATTAAGTTCCAAATCGAATGAGAAAATCTGACAGTATGTGGTTACTTGATGTGCTGGCGACTGTACATGTACTAGTGCGGCGGCGCGGCGTGGCAGCCGCTGGCATTCTGTGGCACTGACTTGTGTGTGTCACAGATTAGATTACTACTATGTAGCAAGCTAGTGTGTGTTTAGATAGATAGGTAGCGCGTGCGCGGCAACATTTTTACTTCGGAGCGTTGTGATCGCGTTGTCTGCAATAAATTGCGCGCTCAAAAATGTATTTGTGTTTTTTTGTGTGACTTGCGTAATTTTATGTAAGGCAGTAGTGTAACATTTTAATGACGTTTGCGCGTCAATGTCCCGGGATGCCACCCTGACACCCAATGAGGAAAAACGGGCAAGAATCTCCATGAGCACTCGTTTAAACCGCATCTAAAACGGTTTAGAAAAAATGTGTTCCTAATGCTACGGTTACATTGTTGCAATAACGCAAATTACACTTCGAGCGCTCCCTGTTGTACAGCGAGAAGTCGTGCGGTGTGCTAGAAAGAGCACGCGAAGAGTAGTCCACGTTATCGCGACAATGTAGCCGTAGCATTAAAGTTTATCATGATCTACACTGCCTTTGAGGCTGATTAATAAAGTTCGTTTATTAATTCGCTTCAGAAAACTGACAAGTTATAGCCGTCACCTCTAAATTTTTACCTAAAGTAGTACCCAAGGGCCCGTTGTTTGATCAGTAGTCAAACATACTAATAGTTAATATGCGTTAGTTAAACTAAGAATTTGTTATAAATGACATAAATATGTTGTTTGACAAATGGTTAAGCTAACTATAGTTAAAAAAAATACAATTTGCTATGAAAGTTAACCATGCGCAGACACCTTAACTTTAACTATTGTCAGGTGACTAATTGTTAAATTGACTATTGGTTATTTTTAACTATGTATCAAACAACGGACCCTTAGTCTACGATCTAAGTACTTTAAAAAAAAAAAAGTTTATGGATACCAGTAAAAAGTAGACAAAACTCTGTGAAACTCCTGAAACGGTCAATTGGACATGAAAAGAAGAAAATTAAACTAAAATTGGCATTGGTTCACCATAGTAATTTTCGAAAAAACATATAAGCAAATAAGTATGATACTCGTAATTTGCTCCCCCTACAACTAAGACGAAAATGTATTTTTATCGATATCGATTCACTGTCATAAATTATCGGGATCCCTTCTTTTCACATATTTTTTTTATACTAATATATTTTGGCATAACTGTTGTCGCATAACTTTTATTAGCATAACGATACTGTGGCATAATAATACTTTGGCATAATGCAATGGTTAGGTTAGGTTCGGGAGGACACGGTGCGGCATACGCCGGCAGAGTGTGCCGCTTGGGAGGAGCCGCGCCATACCCTCATCTCAAGAGTAGGCAGTGACCTGTCGCTGCCGACCGTTGTGAATGCGATGGTCGGCGGCGAGGAGTCCTGGGACCCGGTGGTATCCTTCTGTGAAACAGTCATCTCGCAAAAGGAGGCTGCGGGAAGGGAGCGAAAGAGCTTATCATCTTACCCGGCCCGCAGCAGGCGCACCGAGCGTCAGCGGTGGGCGGCAACACCCTCTTCCAGCCCACCTAAATGGGTCCAGGGACGACGGCCTTGGGGACGTCCGTCGCCCCCCAAATATCAGAACCCGAAGTGGAGGTACGTAGTGTTCCACGCGCGCCCCTCTTAGACGTCGCGGGGGGAGTCAAACATCTCACTCCCCCCGCTCGACCGGACCGGGCCCGCGGAGGCGGGCCGGCACCAGTCGGGGGTTGCGGAAGAATCGTACGTTCCCGCGACCCTTGCGTAGGTGTGTAATGGAACACCGGGGTGATTTTTAGTCAGTAATAGTCTGGCAGACCCCTCCGCCACCCCAGGATGGAGAACATCTATGAGGATTTTCCAAGCTGGATAAAAAAAAGGTTAGGTTAGGTTAATAAATATTATTGGCAAAACATTTATGCGTAATAATAGTGTGCGTGATAATCGATATGTTGGATTTCGTTATGCCAATGTTATACAGGGTGACTGGATCTGGACCCCCATAGCAAATTCGCATATAGAGGAGGTCTTATGCTAATTATTAGACTTTACTTTCCCTAGCTCTTAAAGAATTTTTTACTGTATTTTTTTTTTTAAGTGTACTATCTTGTTTTCTAACCCTAGTTTGAGGGAAGTTCCGAGGTATTTTAATCACCAATGTTTATGATTACCAACAAATAATAAAAAAAACTACTAAACTAATGCAAAAAAATTTATTAATGCTTGATGGTCAATTTTGGGAGAAATCTCAATAAAGTATAAAAAATGACATATCTCCTAAACTATAAAAGTTTAGTTAAGGAAAGTTAGGTTCAATAATTAGTAAATGATCTCCTCTATATGCGAATTTGCTATGGCGGGTCCAGATCCAGTCACCCTGTACAATGTCTTAAAATATTATGCAAAAGGATAGGGAACCTATACTCGAAAGGTTTAGGTAGTTAAATAAAGGTAAACAAAAAACACCACGTGACGCATAGATGTTAAACCAATTCTCAACAGTCACATTAGCTAAATCCTCTGGCAAAAGAATGTTTAGGTCAGACTTTTAAAAGTTTTAGTTTTCACGGCTCAAAACCCTTTAACTTGAGCCCATATTAACTCAATTGAATTGCGCTCACAGTGGTATGGTGGCAGCCACAATACAGTGACACCATTTAACATTTTTTCTAATTCATACATACATAAATAAACTCACGCCTTTTTCCAATGGGGGTAGGTAGAAACTACAGAACGCCACCTGCTACCTTTTCTAATTCATCCACAACATAAAAGGCACCTGGTTAACCGACTAAACGTAATACCTGCTACTTCAGATGCCATACTACGTCACAGGTGTACTCTTCAATTTAGCAACGTTATCTAATTCGTTGTTTTTTCTAAAAGGTTGAGGGAACCTGTCTCTTTCGGCTCTTTAGAATAGACAGATTACAAAATATTGTACACATACATACATACATAAACTCACGCATTCTTCCCATGGGGGTAGGCAGAAACTACAGAACGCCACCTGCTACGATCCATACATACTCCTTTTGCCTCGTTTACGTTCATACATGTGGTCATACACGCACGCCGGTTGTGAGTACTACGCACCTGACCTTTCTGAAACACAAAAATATGAAGAAAAAAAACTGAAAATATTGTACTATTTTATAAATCTAACAAAAAAATTGTGCTCAAGCAATTACATGTACGAAGAGTATAGTTTACGAATAAATGATAAATACATTAATAAAAGAGGAAACTATCGTATAAATAGCAAATAACTTTAATTTTGTTGTAACGTACTTTTAAACAAGAAAGTGTCAACTATAAAAAAACCCTTTTTACGATTTGTTTACCTATAATTAAGGCAAACCGTGCGAAGCCATAACCCAAAAAAAAAAAAAAAAAAATTAAGGCAGAACCTTCAGGGTAGCCCGCGAAATTCAAAATTTGTTACGTTTTTTGTAATTTGCAGGTCACTGTCAGGTTGTATTTTGATTAAAATATGATTCGCGACCCTGAAAATTATGGCTTTACGGAATTATAATCATTAGAATCAGCAATACATCTCTGTAAGTTCATATTACCCTATTGAATGACTATTTCATGAAAACATGACATTTGAGGGCAATTCTAACTTAAGGAGTTGTATTGGTGATTCTAATGATTATAATTCTGTAAAGCATTGTTTTATACGGTCGCGAATCATATTTAGATCACCATACAACCTCATACTGACCTACAAATTGCCAAAAACGTAAGAAAATTTGAATTTCGCGGGTTACCTTGGCGCATACATGCATTACATGCATTAACTACCTACTAATCCTTTCGAGTTTAAATAATCACTAGTGACATCATTGATTAAAATATTTTTGAAAATCGAAGAGGGAAAACGTGGTCAACTAGTCATGCTTTATTGGCAGAGTTTTAAAATTTTCACGGTGTACCTTACTCAGCGAAAACGATAAAAATCGATTTTAGAAGAGTTTCAAAAGTTTTAGATTTTCAAACATTTTACCTTGACAGACGAGTATAATCATACGAAGCGGATCCATACCTACGTTAAAAGGTCTTCAACACCACTGCCATCGCCTCTCCTACATGCGTCACAGTATCGTTCGTTCGCTCGTGCTTTATTGTTATCCAGTGTTATTTTTTGTGCTTTGCTGATTTTCCGATTTTACTGACGGCCTTTTCACAACGGATTCTTCTACTTGGCACGTGATTTGCATACCGGTAGTTTATGAACCTATAACTCTGACGACTTTGCTTTTTCTTAATGGTTATTTGATATTGCACGCAATTAGAACTTCGGCCCGAATGTAAGTACTGTTCTTTATTCCTATTTAGCTCCATATGGTTTTATTTGCACGTTTTCCTCTTTTATGTCCGCTTACAGTCTCCAATAATTAACTTCTATTTCTGTTTTCAGATATTGTTACAGTATAATGGCTCTCTGCTTGAATTGTAACATAGCTATACATGCTAATCAGCAGTATGAATATAATGCTTTAGGCATGAGCCCTGAGATAGTCTCAATACTTGAAGAATGGACTACTCAGGAGGTAATGTATTCTTTTACTAACATAATATATTAGGGTTTATGTTGTAAAAATTAAACACATGCAGAAAAATGATACTGTGTTCTAAACATATTATTTTGTTTTTAGGTAACAGACTAACAGATGGAGATCGCATTTGCCAAGAATGCATAAACCATAAACTCATAGTACTGAACAACAGAAATGAGCATAACATTGGTGACCGACAGCTAGGTCATCAATCAGTTTGTGTCTGGTGTGGCATTTCTATTTCAAGAAGAACAGGCAGACGCTGTCGTCCCCTAAAGGATGGTCATCCTGAGCGGGCTTATGTAGCTAGCATCATCAGCCCTCGACTGGTAAATATGTATATTAAATATGAATACTTGATTTGTATCCCTGATTACTGGAACACACAATAATTGAAAACTTAATTTCAGATTCCAGCGAATGCTCGAGCATGTAATGCCTGTTGGCAAAGGGCCCATAACAATATTCAACAAGTGATAGAACCACCAAGAGTGGCCCAAGAGACAAGTGACAATGTAGAAAGTAGGTCTAGCTCTGTGGCTGAACCTGTAAGTACATTCAGTTCAGAAATTGATATTGATGTAGTTCAAAATGAGAACAGATATTTTGAACTAGAAGGTTACAGTCGAACCCCGGATTCATCAAACCATTGTTTTGTTCCCGATTGTACAAATTCGGAACGTCTAAGAGTTCCCATGTATCTTAAAAAACAAATACTAATGGATTATAAATTATATGCCTCACTTAATGCCTGAGTATGTGAAGAACATGCAAGTGTATATAATTGGGAACTGTTGAATGAATACCAGTTCACAACACAATTTACCCAGAGAAATATCGTACAAATGTTAGATTTATTAAGAAAAAAAAACAGTTAACATTATTGATTTTGAAAATGTTGAAAATATGAACAACCATATTTGTTGTTACTGGACAGGCTTGACTGTGTTGAACTTTTTAGGACTTCTGAGCTGTATTAGAATTCAATTATCAACTGTGTGTAAAAACCAAAAACAGCTTTAGGATTATACCTAATGAAAATAAGAACTGGGGAGCCAATTAGACGAATTGCATCATTAATGAGCATGAATAAATCGGTGGCATGCAGTTACATGAAAAAGGTATGTAACTGCATGAAAGAATTTTATGTACCAATACATTTAGGTGTAAATCATATTCCTTGAGCAAGCCTGTCCAGTAGAAATCTTTTAATCCCACAGGGTCTTTTTGGAACAGCAGAAAATAACCCCATAATTATTTGTGATGGAACATACATATATTTACAGAAACCATCAAATTATCTGTTCCAAAAAAAATCATACAGCTTACACAAGTTTGCAAATCTTGTTAAACCTTTTTTCTGGTGGCCACCGATGGCCACATTATAGACATATTTGGTCCATACGCAGCCACAACATCAGACGCTACAATTATGCGACTGCTGTTCCAAAATGAAGATTCTGATTTAAGACAATATTTTAGACAGAATGATGTTTTTATTCTCGACCGCGGTTTTAGAGACTATACCATTGCTCACATCTTTGAGATATACTGTATGTAAACCAGAGACCCTAAGTGAAGGGGAAAGTCAATTATCAACTGAAAAAGCCAACAAATCACGACTAGTAACACTGTGTAGGTGGGTTGTAGAAGTTGTAAATGGTCGGTTTTAACGGGATTTCAAAATCATTCGAAATAAATATTTTAATATATGGTCTCCAAATCTAATGATGATTTTAAAATTGCAGAAGCTATTTTAAACAATTTCCATCCCGTTTTGACTGACCATCCTGATGCCCAAACTATATTGGAAAGAGCTAATCAGAGAATGAACATGCAAAATTATTTAACTGACCATGTGATTAGGCATCAGCTTAATAGACGCCGAGCCAGTTTCGTCGAGATAAATGCTCAAATACCACAGCTGAATATGTTCCCCATCATGGAGATGTCAGATTTAGTTTTATTTAGCTTGGGAATATATCAAATTAAACAGGCACACTCTTATTATGGGGAACATATTCGGCCAAACGGTACTTTTAATGTAAGAAGTAAGTGAAGATGTACAATTTATAAACATTCCAGGCATTTCATCATCACATGAGACAACTTTGATCAGAGGATGAATAAAGTCACACCATATTAGTAATTGAGTGTATTACATATATATTTTATTGAAAGTGGCAGAGACTAGTTGGCAAAATTGTATTACAGACTATTATTGTAGTTGCATAATTGGGAAAAGGACTGTTGGAAGCTGTGCTCATGTGATGACTATTGTCTGGTATCTTGGATGGGCTCGGCATCAAAATAATGTATCTCCACCTGCTCAGTTTCTCGACAATATTTTAATAAGAGAAGACATTGAAAATGAAGAAATTCAATAAATAAATACTATTTTAAAAACTGAAGTTTTATTCATAACAAAACCGTACACTTGCGTCCCATTATAGCTTACTAATCAGTTTTTAAATAGCATGCTTTTCGAAAGGCTTTTCATACACTGGATCTCGATTCCAAGTCACAAAAAGGAATTCTTCTAGGTAATTAAACAATAGTTTCGATCAGTAGATCCCATTATTATTTGTTTACTCCTGCTGATTCTAAGCTCTTGTGGAATATGCTGAAACATGCACGTCTTGATAAACGGGGTCTTAGTAAAATATTGCAATTTGCACGTAAACATTCCAAGTAGCCATAGGCTACTTCGAATGTTCACGTGCTTTCAGTTTTAGGTGGATATTGCTCCCTCATTTTTTACTGTAAATAATACACTGTCATGCAAATATTGATTTGATTGACACTGCCAGTAATGACAGTTCTCTTGTGTCAATTTTGACAAGTTTACTTTTTTTTTGGGTGTGTTCACTTTATTATGACTTTATTATCCTAGATAATTAGAAAGGTTTGTTCGTTTTAGAAGTAAATTCTCACGAAAATACAAAACGATTTTTCTCAAAATTGGAGGTCTTTAAAAATGTATGATATAGTTAGAACGACTAGTTTTTGGGATGTCTATCCAAATATATTTAACTTAATCTGATTGGAATTATTAAATAATAAAAAACCATTTCTGGACATGTCCTTTGCAAATGATTCTAGGGCTACACGACCGAAACCAGCCGTACCAGCTTGGCAGTGCAGAATTGAGCGCCGTATTGATGGGGCCAGAGCGCTCATCGGCAAACTAATCTGCTTCAGGGAGGGCAATACTCGCCCCAAAGTGATGCTCTTTGTGAGACGCGCGTTCGCAGGGACTGATATCAGCGCTCAGGACTATATGACCTGAGTCACAGAGCGCATCGACTTCCTGAAGCAGAAAGTCTATGCATGGGCGAACCATATTCGTAGGTATAAGCGGCGAGTGGAGCGATACACACAGAATCGCACCTTTCAGCGTGATGAAAGGTGGGTTTGTAGGGGTTGGGAGTGACCGGATCAAGGTGTGGCTCACACGTGTCTACCAGATTATGGTGCCATGTGTTCTTTCTGGCGCAATATCTGGTCGGTGCCTGTCAGTTACACCGAAGGTAATTGGACTCAGGAAGTCGAGCGAGCCTGCGTTCCAATACCAGAAATGGGGGCTATTACCATCTGCCCCCAAGATGTAACTCGTGCAGTCCGTATGCTGCCTAACTGGAAGTCTCCAGGACCGGACGGATTGCAAAACTTCTGTATAAAATGGCTCGGTAGGTCGTACGCTCGCTTGGCGGCTCAGTACCAGGTTGCTTTGGAATCTGGTTCGCTACCCAAATTCCTAACAACAGGAGTTACCCACCTGCTCCATAAATCAGGTAGCACTGCGGAACTTAAAAAATTATAGGCCGATCACTTGTTTATCTTGTGACGGAAGAGGTTTACGTGGTCAGTATTTGAATGAAACCACGTAGGTACCTTGTCAGCATATAAACATATTAGTAAAAATGAGAATAGGGGGTAGGTAAGTCTATGGTCACAAGTTTCCATAACTTCCCTTGGGAGTAGCGCAGTACTCTCCTGGCTCAGCCTGGTGTGATGCACCCCGCAGCAGTGTGGCACGCTGAAGACGCTAGGAAAGGTGACGGCCGGAAGGTGGTCTTGCCAGACCCTGGAGCGAGCTCGCCGCGGCCACGCGGATAAATAGGTACCCGGCGCGGAGCTCGTTCGTGCGCTGATTTGCCGGAAGGTGATGGCGCGGAATTTAGTGCCTGGATGCCTCCGGTAATTCCGGATTAACTTAGGCAGATGGGAAGCCGCAACTTTAGAGTAGATAAGCCGGAACTTCAGACCCTGGAATTAACGTCCAGCGTGTTACAAGATGGCCAATAGGTCATCTCCGCTGATTGTGATACCAAGGCATAAGTAAAGTGAGATCTACTATGCGCTAATGAAGGTGATGTGTGGTTGTCACAATCAGCGGTACTTCTAGACACGGCTCGCATTGTTAGGAGGTTCCTCTCTTTGGAGCCCTGACCGCCGGTAGCTTGGAACCTGTTCCCGATGCGCTACAATTTTTTATATTTTTATATGTTTTTGTATTTTCTATATTCTAATATTTATAAATATAATTTGTATAGTACATATATTTGAAATAAAACAAAATAATACCTTGCATGGAAAGAACTACTGGGCCTCTAATAACAGGAGATGCTCTTTTGATTGCTCCAACATTGTCCGAAGAATTACTGGAAATAGAAAAGAACACAACCAGCATTACAAAACAGTACCATTCGTAGAGCGATGTGTATCTGACCCGAATTTTGTGTAGAAAAACCGGAGAACTACAGTGGCCTATACGGAGAAGGCAAATAATAGATACTTATGACTTTTTTGGATATTTTTTATAAGGCTAAAACCAAGGCTTGGTTGTAATATTAGGCTGCACTGCGGTCTGCGTGATAAAAAGCATCGTGCCTTTTTGAACATCAACTAATTGGTCATAATTGCATGTGTAGCACCATTCACTTCCCACATTTACTCTCCTTTCCACATCTCCATCAATCTTTCCATCCCTTGTAAACAGACCACCTCAAGCCTTTTATTATTAGCTTGTGTTGGGAACTAGCTACGACAGTGCTATTTTGACAGTTGCCTTACCTATTGATGGGATTCGTGCGTGCTTGATGCAGATTTTCCATTTAGAGCGTGTGTCGGAAGGTGACTGCACGTCAAAATGGATCGTGAAACACTTTCACAATTTGTTGAAAGATATAAGTCTCACACTTGTCTGTGGAATGTATGATATTTATATGGGTTCTCTCCGCTGCATATACTATTGATCGGTATGTAAAACCCTAAGTGAGCACTGACACGTCTGGTTGTAGAAGGTTGCGGGATCCATTAATCAATCTTTCTTGTAGGTAAATAATGTCCACGTTTATTCACTCTAAAACCCGTAATGACAACCTTACATTCAGACCGGTGCGCAGTAACTGGTCGGCTGTTTATTCGTCTCACTCGCATATATTTTTGCTTATCTAGTTCTGCCCTTCATGCTTATATTATGTCCCTACAATAGTATTTATTTCAGTACACTCTGCAAGTTAATGATAAAAAAAAAACTTTTTACTATTTTTATTCCTCTCCTGCTGCTGCTGACAAAATCGGAAGAACTCCAATTTTTTGGCTTTTTAATAAAACTGGTGGCATTTTAACTTAAAATAAATAAAATACGTGCGCATTTAATTTGTTTGATTACATCATAGCAAGCTGGATGCGTATGTGAATGCTACGTCAAACACCGCGGTCTTTAGCGATCGGACGTACAGATGTATCGTGAATAAGGCGCTTTAGTTTAGCCACGGCCACGTCATTAAAAAAATAAAAAAAATATTGTCTTTGATAATTGGCAGCATCACATCACCATTTATCTGTTAAAATTGAATGAAGAACTAGGATAACGAACCGATACCATTGAGTTATCGACACTTTTACTCGATAATCTATCGGTCGTTAAGTATCGATACTTACTCAGTATCAATGGGGTTGTTTCCCGGAAGCTTCGCCGCAAGACGGCGCTGTGTGTTTGTTACCTGTCAAAAGTTGTTGATAAAAACGCGTACATTCTAAGGACGATTTTATAAGTATTTGCGTATTTTTGTCTTGAATTTGTGTTGCTTATAGTTGCTTCACAATGTATTCTACCTGGCGTAACGCCCAGTTGAAGGAGAAGTTGAAAAAAAGAGGAGCATCGCAACAAGCAAAGAAAGCCGAGCTTGTCATTATATTTAACATTTTATCAACTTTTAGCAGTTTTCTGAACAATATTATGGTTTTATAAGTTAACAAACAAACTTAACTCACTAACTTTTTGCTCTTTAATGATACTAATAATAAACAAGACGTAAGGTTACTTGTTACAAAATGTAAGGATATTTGAAAAGAAACTAATTTTTTTCTTGGAAACTTGGAAGCTTACGACAGAAATTTTAACTTCGACGGTGTGTGTAACCGTCCTGAATCCAGTCCAGTATCATACCAACCTGTCGTCTTAGAAGTGGTCTCTTGATAAATCACTAGATTTGAAGTATTTTTAATTACGAGTCTAATGCCTTTTCCCACTTTCTCTTCATATGCAAATTACTTGGAAATTTGACAACGCCTATTTCTTTGCATCCAAAGGCTACAAAACGACCCGTTATATTAATATAAGTACAAAAAAAGCAAATATTGTTTAATTTCTTAGGAGTTTGACAGTTCGTTTGTAACAAACACTTAGCGCCACCTAAGCGGAACTAATTGACAGTTTTCTTCCCCATTGAAAAGTATCGATACTTGCTCGTATCAAATCGTTTTTGGAAAATTTTGAGTAAAAACCGTAAAAGTATTGGTATTCTCTAATGATAAGTACAAAATAGTAAGAATTTATGAAAAAAAAAACTGTTTTTGTAATGCTTCCCAAAAATATTATTTTTGCCAGATGTTTGCCTGTTAGGCGATTTCTGGAAGCAGTGACTGTTGCGCCAGCTTCAGAAAACAGCCTTTAAATAAATATGTATGTATACGTAGGTAAATATATACGTGCTTGTTTATATAACGCTGGGAATACGGGCTTTAAATCCTCCCATTCCTCTAATGGGTTGGCTTTTAAAGCGCAGACTGGATAAGCCAAATAAATTGACACTTCATCGGCTTTTGACGAAGCACGCCTCCGCTTTTGGCCAACTGCGAGCTGTTTGTGATGTGACCAAAAATCAAACTCTTCGTTGGCGGTTTCATCTTCAGACCCACTGGTTGACATTGCCATATCTTCTTTAATAATGTTTTTTAATTTTTGTATTTCCCTCTCACATGTATCAGCGTCTTGAAGAGAGAGATGTATTACTGATACTAATGATTATAATTCTGTAAAGCCATATTTGTTACGGTTACGAATCATATTTTATTCAATATACAATCTGACAATGACCTGCAAATTGCAAAAAACCTAAGAAAATTTGAAATTCGCGGGCTACCCTGAAGGCTCCGCCTTAAGATAAATATGCAATTTTTTAGCAATGTTAAAATGTAATAGTGACATTGGCATACTGATATGAGTACTTTTGACCGATACCTACTCGATAAATAATTTCAAAGTATCGATAATAAACGTACTTGGTATCGGAGAATAGTTTCGATGTACTTGTATTTACTCGTATCGTTGCATCCCTAGGTTTAATGTGTGGTGATTTACATTTAGCTCTGTGGTTCAGTGGTTGTCCGCCATATTGTCCGCTTTGCTTTGCCTCGTATTTCGTAGTAATTCGTAGTCCCTACAAATGGATATAGTCTTGTTCTTTAAATATTTGTGTTTTTACATACATTAGAATATATAGAACTTGAAATTCTGAGTGATAGTTTTTAGTATCCGAATGAGTTAAAATTTTGTCGATCGTCGTCCTTGTTTGGCTTTCGTATCTTAGGGAATGTGGTCTTAGTTTTATCTTACAGCTTTCTATTAGATCTGTTCGAGAAATAAGTTCAAAACTAGGAATTCTATGCGAGTGTTGGTTGTTATCGAATAAAGTTATGGGTAGGTATTAAATTCTGGCTGGTTTTTAAAATCACAAATGGTGATGGCATGGAAATTGTTTCCTTGTCATCTGAGGATTCGTGGATCTCTAGATCATTGCAGGTTTTACGTCAAGGTGTGACGAGTTAAAAACACATCTATGAAAGAAAGAAAGAAGTAATGTTTATTCGGCAACAGCCCATGAAACCGAAACAGAATAAAATATGAAAGTGAAATGCTTTAAAAACAACATGTGTGCCTCATGGCTGCGACTAAAAGGTCCATTTCAACATTAAAGCAAGACACACTGTTGCGATGCTAACATAAACATTGTCAGGAAACTTTGACTTTATATTAAATATGTCTGTGCCCACCTGTCTTAGAGCTAGCGTGGCGATCAATGCTTGTGCCTTCTCTGTATGAGAAGAGGCCTTTGCCCTGAAGTGGTACGATAATAGGCTGGTATTATTATATAGATTCTGTATGATGTTGTGGTATTATTTGCTGGTTATCGTGTTTTGTCTTTAATCTTGATCATACCAGTCTGTCCACTGATCATTGACTAATTGGCTAATTAAGTAATTTTTGTCCTACCTACATCCAATCAGTAAATTATATTTTAACCAATTAAATAATTTGCATAACTGTCTTCATGCACCCATGATTATTGTGTGTTAAGTTTATGTTGCTAGCAGTTATAAATATCTCTCATATGCCTTAATTTTAATGAGTTAATGTAGTTTAGGGTATGTGCATTTCCTTTGGTTGAGTTCCGGTATGTGCCTTCTTTTAAGGCGTTTTCTGTGGTCTTTGTCTTGAAGTAGGTCTATAGCTAATGTGTTGCTGTGGTTGTTTAGCCTTTCTTTTTACTTTTTGCTGTAGTTTAAGAGTTCTCCTATGGTCAGCATTTCTAGGTATTGGTGTATTTCAGTTTCTTAATAACCAGTGTGTGCTGGAGACTTCTTGGTGCAATATTTTGGAATTGCTGAAGTGTCTCAATGTTCGAATCAATAGCAGAGCCCCAGAGTTCTACTCAAGTTCTACTAGTTGTAGACAAGCAATTTATTGCTAAGAGAGTTGTTATTTTCGTCCTAATAGAGATGAGAAGTCTTAGATTTTATATTTGATTCTGTTCTCTCTATGTGTGAGGCACACAAAGCTACTCTGCATACTTTGTGAACAATTTTCGATCTGAATGATCAAATGATCATTGAATGAATCAAATGATCAAAAATTGTCTTGCCGTAATAATTAAAAATCTCTTTTAAAATATGCATTTACAACCTCCACCACCCATCGACAAATTGTAACACATCTACTTCTATTTGCATGCTCCGTTGTCATTTGATGTTCGCCTTCTAAAAGAGATTCTGGCTTGTAGGCCTTGTAATTGCAGTCTTCTAACAGACTAATAGAGTCTCTGAAACCCCTATCTAAAATAAAGATATCATTATCTTGGGAGATACAATCTGAGAGAAGAATTCTCATTTCTAAATAGAGATGTCATAATCACAGCATCCGATGTGGTAGCCTTGTATCATTGTATGGACCAAAGCAGTCAAAAATATAGCCATCACATGATAGAATTAAAAATGATTTAAGTAGATTTCTTTACTTATGCAGTGAGTAATTAACTTTTTGGAACATGTAATTTGAGCTTTTGATAATATATATGTAAGTGCCATCACAATTCAAAATGACTTGGATATTATTAACATTATTATATATACCATTTGGCAACAGCAAATTGTGTTGTAGCAAATTCTCCCTTGAAATATGATTTATTCCAAGATTATTGGGAACAAAGTCTTGCACCAGCAATTCTCTTATACTGTGCATTAGTCTTTCAAGGGTGCGACAAGGCACTCCTAAAAGTTTTGATAATCTGTCATCAGACTCTCCAGTTCTCAGTTTCTTTAGCAAAGCTGCTAAGCCTAAAATGCCTCTATGAGCTTTTTAGATCCTGGGGACCTCATTTAACAATGAAATAAATTCCTCGTTTCAGTTTAAATAACTTTATTCTCACTAAAGCCGGGTATTCATTAGGCAACATTTGTTAATAAACTGTTTATGACGGGTTTATTAACAAGTTTACCGTAAACACTGTTTCTGAAACTTGGCAGTCCACACTTCTCAGTTGTTGCCAGGATGTCGCCCGAGGAGGTAGTGATGCTCTGTGCTGCTTATATAATATTACATAAGAGTGCTACTAGAAAAAAAAAGAAGAAAAGGTGGTGGATTCGAAATTATCTTTTAAATAGAAGTTATGTATTTCATGACCTTCGTGGATTTGATGGGTCTTTTCAAAATTTCACGAGAATGTCAACATCAGATTTTGAAATTTTACTGAGATTGATTGGACCAGCCATAACAAAACAGGAAACGAAATTTCGGCATCCTATTGAGCCCCAGAGAAGACTAGCTATAACTTTAAGGTTTCTTGCAACAGGTGACTCATATGGCTCACTGTCATATACTTTTAAAGTATCAAAACAATTAATCAGCAAGATTATACGAGAAGTTTGTCAGGAATTGACAAAAGTTTTAAAGGACTATGTAAAGGTGAGTAAAATAAAATAAATTCAAATCACTCAAGTAGGTATTTATCAAATATTTAAATCAAATCACATCAATTTATTTATTGTGTGTCATCTTCCAACTGGGAAACTATTTCGTCAAGATTACTAAAGCGCAACTCGTCACCAGTAGCAGTATGGACTTGGGGTTCTGGTGTCTGCGTTGGTGTAGATGCATTAGCATATGTCGACGTTGATGATGTGGTGCGGTATCCGTCGCCATAGCCGAGCCATCCATCTCCATAGCCTTGATATCCACCAAAATAATTACTATCGAAATTGCCCATTCTCGCTTGTAGCAATATATTATTTATGTAATACTTGGCCTGTAACAGTGCTCTTTGGTTTTTCACATTTTTCAATTCAGATGCCACATACTGGCCATAAATTTCAAATTCGTCTTTAGGTTCCTCCATCTTCTTTTTGGCACTTTTCATAATTTCATACATTTCATTGAGATTCTCGTCACACTTCCTCTTTTTGGAGTTGTTTGACTGTGGAAGTGGCGGTGGCGGTGGCGGCGGTGGCAGTGGCAGTTGTGATGTTGGCGGTGGCGGCGGCACAGTTGGCGGTGTATTTGACGGCTGCGTTGAGGCACTGCCATCCTGTAAATCATTGTTTTAAATTGGTTACAGGTTCCAAGTACTGAACAAGAATGGAAAAACAAGGCTCGCCAGTTCGAATTATTATGGAATTTCCCTCATTGTATCGGCTCCATTGATGGAAAACATATTGTTATTGAAGCACCATTTAACTCTGGCAGTGATTTTTTCAACTATAAAGAACAATTCAGCATTGTACTACTGGCAATAGTTGATGCAGATTACAACTTTATATATGCGAATTGTGGTGCTAAAGGCAGATCTTCCGACAGTGGAGTATTTCAAGAAACTCCATTTTACGATGCAATTACTCAAAACAATTTGAATATTCCACAGCCACAACCAATTTTACCAAATGGTCCGAATCTACCTTATGTAATAGTAGGGGACAGCGCATTTGCCTTATCCGAAAATATTATGAAGCCTTATCCTGGTATTCACAATCGTGGAACTATAAAGCGCATTTACAACTACCGTCTTTCCAGATCAAGAAGGATAGTAGAAAATGTGTTTGGCATATTATGTGCTGTCTTTCGCGTTTTCAGAAAAGCCATACCTCTTAAGCCTGCTACTTGTGAAATTGTAACAATGACATGTGTATATTTGCATAACTTTTTGAGGCGCAATAAACAGTCTCGGGCTATATATACTCCACCAGGAACATTCGATTATGAAGACTCAGAATATAACATTATAGAAGGTTTTTGGCGAAGAGAAATCGGCCCTCACAACAGCATGTTGGATTTACAACCTATTGCAAGACATCCCCCACTAGCTGCTACGGTTGTAAGAGATCAATTTGCTGAATATTTCATTAGTCCAGAAGGTAGTGTGCCGTGGCAAAATTCTCATGCATAATACTTAAAATAGTAGGTACCTATGTACCTACCTGTTTTTTTCCAAATAAAGTTCTGATTATAATTTAGAGTTTTGTGTTTGATTTAAAATTTACTAACCCGTTACCTTGAAAAGATGAAAAAATTACATTAATATTATCAACTTAGCAAATAATATAAAAATGTAGGTACTCACCGTTCCCATTGTATCCGATGTTCCAGATGTCGTTGCACCACGTAATAAAAATTGTAGCGGATCATACCACTGCCATCTGCTTTTAATCACTTCCTCGGCACCGCTTCCAGTTCTTTTTGATGACTTAAGTTTTTTCTTTTCACGAGAAAATTGTGAGCGTAGAATATGCATCTTTGTTTCCACTTCCTTTTGCGACATATTCAATTCTGCAGCAATGTCGGCCCAAGCATCATTTTTTTTAAATTTATCTTTATAATCTTTATTTGAAGCATCCCAAAGTATATTACGCTGTTGGTAAAGCTCTATGAGCATCGAAACCTGGTTGTTGGACCACACTACTTCCATGTTTATAAACTCGCGCAACACACGTCCACACCTATTGACTTTTGCTTATAAACTAGACGTTTCTCGTCTTGCTCTCCACTCGAAGTGGGGAGCATGGCAACATGTTTAATAAACAATGTTGCATCACCTTTGTATATAAACTGTTTACAGAGATGATGAAACATTGTGAAACACTGTTTATAAACTGTTTATTAACAGTGTTTATAAACAAATGTTGCCTAATGAATACCCGGCTTAAGAGGAGAGTCCTTACGAAACGCCTGAATAGGGGTTTACTGTTTTCAAGATATCTAAACATTCACCGCATCAAATAATACCAAAAAAATAAGTAGGAAAGTTAATAGACCTGTCATCAGTTCCATTGCGAGATATTTCCAAAATTATCCAAAAAATCCTGCTAAAACCAATGTTAAAATTTCATATTCACATCGAAATCGACACATTCTATTTACACATTTTATCTTATTTTAAAACAATGTTTGAAAATATTTTTCGTTAAATCGTGACACAAATGTATGATTATGAAGTTCCCTGTTTTAATTTCTAATTAAATAAACCCATACGATAGTAATTTACGTCTAAACATTCTATACTTTTTTACGCAAATGATTTTCCATTTCCCATACATTTTAGTATGGAGCGTACTCTCTTCCGCAATTTGATTTATATTCGAGCACGCGCCGAAAACTATTCAGTGCCGCCCTAGAACCCAAGGTGAGAGCACGTCAATTTTTGATCTGCACCGAGCTCGAAAATAGTTTACGCACACTTAGACACAAGGCCTAAGGGTGGGGTGCTAGTGTCACGGCGTAACCGATAATTTTCAAAAGACAACGCTTGACTGCATCTGGTTTTGGCAAAATTTGCAAAAGAGGCCTTATTAAATGCGGACCTCTCGTGAAAAGTTTGCTTCGTGGAGCAAACTTAGACCATGTAAAATCGCTACAGTACGGTAAAGATCACAAGCATATTGCGCTAGAACAATTGGCAGTTCTAAGAAGTGTTGATGGCTCTCCCTGCGTTATAAAAAGATGTGGCCTTTTTGTTGACCCAGTGTTAGGATATTTAGGAGCAAGTCCAGATGGACTATTGGAAACTGATAAAATCGTAGAAATTAAGTGTCCATATTCTTGTGCAAAAATAGACGATGGCGTTAAAATGAAAAAGATTCGTTTCTGGAAATTTAGCCAAACAGGAGACCTGATAATAAATAAGAATCATGACTGGTATTATCAGGTTCAAGGACAGCTTCACATTACACAAAAAAATGAATGCATTTTTATGGTTTGGACTAGTATAGACTCAAAGATTGAAATAATAAAAAGAGATGATGACTTCTGGCGAAATAATATGGAACATAAATTAAAAAAGTTTTATATTGATTGTATGCTCCCGGAAATAATAGATTCTAGATTAGACAGGAAAATGGACATAAGGGAGCCCAATTATTTGATAGAGGCAATTAAAAAAAGAGAAGCAGAAAGAGAAACAAAAAAACGGAAAAGCGAAACTGTTATTAATTATAGCAAACGCAAAAAAAATATAAAAAAAGCTGTAACTGCAAAGTAAATTGTGGCAACTGATCTAGCCCATACAACCGTAGAATTAGATAGTCACCCAGACACATTTACAAATAATTTACATAAATCCGCACACACACAGAGAGATACATGCATATGCGCCCGCACACGTACGCACGTGCGCAGCCACACACACACAAACACACACATACATACATACACACACATACGCACACTTACACACAAGTCCACATCTGCCTGGCTTATTAAGGTGAATCCTCAGCTGCAGCTCGCAAAATTCAAATTTACTTTGGTTTTGTGTAAATTGCAGCCTGCTTTACGTCGTATGTTGATCAATTGTACGATTCGCTACTGTAGGAATGATATAAATTTACTGAATAATAATCTTCAATTTCATATCAATCGTCAAACAATTTGTTCTACCTAAGAATTTTCATATGAAATATTCTTAAACATTCTTAGATGGAACAAATTTCCAAATTTTGACGATTCTAATAGATAAGTTTAGATAACAAGTATCAAAACCTGAGCCTGTGTTGTTACCTGAGCAATTTTTTTTTTGTATGCACGTGTTTCTGTGACAAATAAACCTATTTTTCTTTCTTTCTTTTCAAAATGTTGTATAATGGCTAAATAAATAATTTATTATTTATTTATTAATTACCTACCTACTTACTAATGTGATGTTAAATATATACTTATTATTAAACTTAATAAGTTATAGATAATTCATTTATCCATTAAATAATTTAAATAGTATGTACAATTACTTGTTTTTTTTTTAATTAGTCCTTTGCCTCTCTTACGTCTTTCACATACTTACCTTAAAATATCTATGAACAATATTTAGTAGGTATCAATTTATTCAAAAATAGTTAAAAGCAATCAATAATACAAAATTCTAAATAATAAAGTTATTAGTTAAATTAAACAACATAAATAAAGTTAATAAAATAATAACAACATAATTAATTTTATCAATCGACCTGATGAACACTGTAACCCCACCCTTTGGTGACGACTAATACGTAATACTGGAACGCAAGCCTCGCGATGCGGCGAGATAATTGCTAATACATTGCGTGTTTTCTGACACATACTTATAAATCCTTTAGGGGCGAACACGCATTGAAATTATAATATTTCCGTCGCGCCGTATGGTTTGTTATTTGTTTCTAGTTAGGTGTACACCATACGTAATTTATACTGCGCGTTGTTGCAGTGTAAGTGGAAAATATCAATGTGTGCGTTCTAAAAGAAGTTCTCACGCTCGCAAACTTCCCTCTTAAGACAATCGTCACTTACATGAGAACATTAAATCTTATTACTAATTATATTATATCAGTGCAGGTAGAAGAGAAACAAAAAGCAAAAATAATGTATGATCATTGTCAACAAAATTGGAAGCGAGTTCATTGCATTACTAAGCTAAATTCGGCGGTGGCACAAGTTAAAAAATGTTGCCGTTTTAAACAAAAATAAACACAACATAAAAATAAATTAATGGGTACCTAATTCTAATGAAATCCCGAAATTCGGTCATTATAAACTGATAATAATATTGAGATAAATTTGTATTTATCTTCTATGGATTTCGTAGTACTAATGTTACTATATTTTAATTATATAGTGGTCCTCAGAATAAACGTGTTTTATGAGAATTATGAGTATATTTAAAAAAAAATGTGAGGGAATGACCATTACGAGTAATTCATGTACCTTCGAAAATAAAATAATGTTTATTTTATAAAAATCTATTTATTTAGTAATCATATGTTATTTTCTTACTAACTAAGGAACTATTACCCTGAAAATCATAAAATTATTGCAGTACGACTGCGTCATTGTAATAAAACCTATCTTGAATTATATGGCAATTAATCACAATGGCAGTACAATTAAATCATAAACGAAAAACAAGACGTCTTTGCTTCCTTAAAATTAACTTAACTGACATTCTACCAATCGAATAAAGTTCTCATTTTAAAATTTTTGAAAATATAATAAAAGCCTGTTAAGTGGTATTTATAGATTTCGCGTGGCGCCAACAGTACCGATTAAATAAACCGTGATATGACATGACACACCGCAATATTACGGGTACTTTCAACTAATTGTCAATAATATTATGGTTTTTACCAAAACAAAAAACAAAAAAAAAACGGCGATTTTCAAGGGTGAACTATCGATTCAGTTCTGCATATCGATTTAAAAATCGCCATCCCTATGTTGCGCTCCGCCATGGGTTATGTTATTTTTACCGTAGTTCTTACTCTAGACCAGTGGTGGGCAAACTTTCTTAATAAGGGGCCAGAAAGTTTTTAAATTCCAGATCCGTTCAAATGTATACCCACAACTTAACCATCTTACTTTCGTGTGGTAAAGAAGGTCAGAATAATCTGTGTCGACTTCAATCAGAAATTCTTGGAATTGCCGGTGTACCAAGCGTATTAATTAGTTTTATTAACAACATTAAGTACATGGGTAATATCTAATGCAGCTTTACAAGGGACGTCCTGGTGAATTATACAATGAAAAAATACAACATCGTGATTAGGATTCTGGTTCCGAAAAATACCTGAAAATCCGGCGTTTTTTCCAACCATATTTGGGGCTCCATCTGTAGTTATATTGCATAATTTTGAAATAGGAGCATTTAAATTTTGAAGACCTTCGGAAAATTCGTTATACATTATTTGCCCCGTCGTTTTTTCTTTTAGTGATTGCAAACAAGCTAGCTCTTCAGTAATATTAAATTCGTCGTCAACGCCTCTAAAGGTGCTGATAGACATGAGCATTCACTTGTAACAGAACATCGAGCATTCGCCGTTTATATTTGTCGAACTGAACAACGAGCCGAGCCAAGCATAGAGCCAAACATTGCTATGAACATTTTCATGATCATTCTAGTGAACGCTCTAGTCGATGTTCGTCAAAAAATATTCTTTACGAAGATTTCAAACTTTACGGTCGCGTGTGCTGCATTTATACTCACTGGTTATGTAAAAAAAAAAAAAAAATAGAATATGGTGCCGGAAGCCGGAAATGACTGTTACTGTGTCTATGGTGGTCAAAATAACTTAAATCTGCAGTACTGACCTCACCACTGCCTGGTACATCCAAAAAGTGTTGATTGATAGGTTCCGGGTTATTACAGAAATGTGGCAGACTATGCTCTGTTTTTTTTGAGGTGGCTATAGTTGATTTAATATGAGTCCATAACTTCTTTGGTTGTTTAATATTATTATTGATATATGTTTTAAAATATGCGCACTTCTCACTGTCAAAGGCAGCTCTAACCAGGTATTTAAGCTCTTTGTAGGATTTAATGTGATGTTCGGATTTAGTGGTTTTAGACTTCAAATGGCACATGTCTCACAGTCTCATCATTTCCCTGACCGTGTCAGTTATCCAGGGATAAGATTTCTCTTTAATTAAGACTTTTATAAGGGGGGCATGCAAGTCAAATAGTGTCAAAAAGTATTCATTGAACATAGCAACCATGGAGTTCACATCTTCCAGACTTTCTATATGTTCCCAGTTCATTGCATTTAAGTCATCATTAAAAAAATCAGGAAGTATGTCTTTAAGTGGCCTATAGGCAATCCAGTATGGAGCAGGCTTCCCTAGTTTAAAATTTAATTCTACAGATATAAATGCGTGGTGACCAAGTTCCGGTATGTGTGATACAGAAACCCCACACACACGGGCATCAGTTCACACAACATCAATTAGAGTTTCACTATGGTCTGTGAAATGGGTTGGCTCAGTAACAACTTGTTTAAGCTTGCAGCAATGTATAAAATTGTTCAGTAGCTTAGTTTTGTTGTCAGTGTGATTTAAGACGTTAATATTGAAGTCGCCAAGCAAAACAACCTTGTCCGCATAAGCAAAGGAGGAGAGGGAATCAGTAATTGCATCCAGGAAGACATTGACATCAAGCCACGGCGGCCTGTATGCAGTACCGATGATAACCGAATGCGCGTTAATGTTAACCCAGAGCCACATTTGCTCGACCTGCGGCGACGGCGGGTGCGGCACGGCGCCGCACGTAGAAGCCCACGCCGCACGGTGGATCGAAAATCGGCTGTAGAAGACATAGGATCTCGATTTCTTAAATGTTATTTTTTGTGCTGGAAATGACTTCTGCTGATCATTAGTGTTCTATAAAATGTCACATGAATTGTGTGCACAAATGGAAGAGTTATCATTTTTATAAGAAAAAAATGTATGGAGCTGACATGAAAAATGAGGATATCTCTGGAATCACAAGGTTGGCCATTATATCCTTGCACACTGTTATAGTACTATTTATTTGTGAATTTTTGACATACTTAATATCGCGGCATCACTTGCGATTTTTTTTTTTAAATCTTCAAAATTAAAAAAAAAAGTATATGATACATTTTAATGCTTAAATATAATATACCAAGTGTAATTTACAATATTTTTTATGCTTAGACCAAAACATTCTAAGAAATCACAAAGTCGTATTACCTACTTTGTGATTTTCATTTGAAATGACATTGTAATTATGAATTACGTACTACGTAATCTTGTCTAATGCCTCAAGTCCACATTAGCAAATGATTAATAAAACTTAATACCTATATACCTGTTAAAAAGATACGTACCATAATGAGTGTAATTAGATAAACGTGATCATTAGTCAATAACAATAAATGGTAAATATTGTATAATATTAATAATAATGGTAGGTATTGTATGATTAAAAATAAAAGCAAATTATTAAAAAAAAAAATAACTTAACCTAACCTAACATAAACAATAAAAGTTAACTTATTTTATACTTCGTCACCATCAGAATCCACTTCAGAATCAGGCTCTACAATAGATGAATCGTATAAAAGCAAAAACAGCAATATCCATTTGCAACAAATCATGGCAAAACAAAAAATTGTTGTATAGTGCAAAATAAAGCTGAATTGGATCGAAACTCTGTTTAATATAATTAAATACATTACTGGGTATATATTGAAGGTATTTAATCAATCTTTATCTGGATAATATTTAATAAAAATACAAAACTTAAATGGATTTTGCTGTTTTTGTACTTGACATTTGGATCTTGCTGTATTTGAATTTCACTTCAAAGGATTTTGCTGTGTTTGCTATAAACGACCTTCAAGACGCCATTTTCATTATAGTTCACCTGTACTTACGCAATAATATTTTTGATACTTTTTGTGAGTATGCACAGAAGTAAGTTTTTCAGAAAACAAAACAAAATAAGTTTAGTAGAAAAATAGTTTAATAATAATTAATTAATAGTAATTAGTTGCTAAAATTTCTTGTGGATTGAGACTTGATGATAACACACCAGGTCGATTTACTGATTTAAATGCGCCATCATCATGTTTGTAGTGGACCATTCCTTTCACAAACACATTTCCTTCCTTTTTAGACCTCTTTAGTTCATATCTCTTGCAGCTTTTAAATTGAAAATGCCACCTGCCTACCGGCTTCAAATTAGTCCCAACAGCATCTTTCCAGTCGTATACTTTGCAATCATCACCTAACTTTATTACTGTAGCGAAATTTTTAATAATTTCATGATATTCTTCCGGATTTGCCATTATCTCCCTTTTCCTAATTTCTTTCTCAATCCTTGCAAACACTCTGTCAGGGGGTATGAAGGAATGTCCCACTATGGGGAATATAAGCTCTAAACTTTTTACATGAGGAGTTTCCGACAGCCACTTTGCACACATTCCCAGAACAGTAGAATTTTTGTTCTGGCCAGCACATCCATCGGCAATGAGGCGAACTGTCTTGATACCAGTTAAATTTGTATTTTGTAATCGATGGTAAATAGCTGATGAAATTTGATTTGATGCTTTGGGAAACAAGTTTTCTGACCAGCAATATGCAAATACATTTGATGAATCCAGTTTACTTTTTGACGAACCTTGTACTATGGTAAAGTTAAAAAAAATAATTTGACGCGAATAATATGCTGATTGGTCTGGGGTTTTAGGTAAAGATAGATTTTTCTCGCAATCGAATGATAATGTAAGTAAATCCGGTTTTTCCTCCTTTACATAGCCAAAAAAAGCTTTGGCTTTTAATTTATGGATTCTTTGCATAATAATTAAATCGTTACGGATGTTAACACGTGTCTCTGTTTTCATTTTTTCGGTAAACTGTAGGCAAATTGAACAGACATCCGTACGAGGCGATCCGAAGCCCAAATTATAATTTCTGTTAAAGATATTGCGGAAATATGATGGCTTAACTTTTAACTCGCTTTCAACCTGGGAATTATATAATCGGTAAAGTTTATTTATACTTAACTCTGCTGATAAGTATAGCCTTTTTGTGTTTCCACGGCAATAATGGGGCTCTTCACAATGTAGTTTCTCTATAAAACTCATCACGGCACGTTTTTTTTCCACATTTTTATGGGAAACCCGGTCACCACCTCTTTTCTCATTGAGTAATGTTCCCTTTTTAAAGTAGTCCTTCATTATAGTTTGTACTCTGTACTTTTTTATTTGAAGCACATTCAAAAAAAAAGTTTGACAAACAGGCAATCGCTTTTTCAGTGTGGCGCTGTACACGAAGTATGTTGTTTGAGAAGATTTCGGCGTATACTTACTATTTTTTGGACGATGCCGTTTAACCGATTTCACTGTGCAGTGTTTTAATACACTCGGCGTCACAAAAATCGCACCTCTTTAAGAATTCCCTTCAAAGTCATTTTAACCCTATTAATCAATGGTAGACATATGACTGTAAGGTATCATTGGAAAGGCAATTCATTTAAATATCAGAATAAATCAATGGATTTGGTTTTTTGTTTACCAGGGAATAAAAAAAAGCAAGCAAATGCAAATGATTAAAAAGCTAAATTTTATTTTATCAGCAAAAATTACAAAGAAGTCCTTAAAAACAACTTAAAACCTAGTGTTACCCCCTCTAGCCCTGATGACTGCTTCCATGCGTCCTCTCATGGACCGAATTAATGTGACAACAGTCTCTTGAGGAATGTTGTCCCATTCTGCAACGACGGCATCTTGGAGGTCTTGGAGAGTGGTAGGGGCAGGATCACGTGCCCGTACTCGCCGTTTCAGTTCATCCCAAAGATGCTCAATAGGGTTCAGGTCTGGACTTCGCGCCGGCCAGCGCATAACAGGGATTCCAACTTCTTGCAGGTAGTCTCTTACAATTAAAGCGGTGTGACAGCGGGCGTTATCGTGCATTATAGTGCTCTGTTATGTACCGAGCAGCAGTCAGCGACCCTTGCCCGCGAGCACTTCCAGCCCGAGAAACGCACACAAGGTTCGTTTTACCCTCGATTGACATGCCGCCCCAGAACATGCACGAGCCACCCCCGTATTGCACTGTCTCTTGAATACAGGCTTGCGCGAATCGTTCCCCTTGCCTCCTATACACTCTTCGACGCCTGTCGTTGCAGAAAAGACACACCCTCGTCTCATCCGAGAAGAGCACAGCCCTCCATTGGTCTATTGTCCAATCCACATGGTCACGGGCAAATTGCAACCGGTCTCTCCTATGCTGTGCAGTTAATTTTGGCCCTGTAGCAGCCCTATGAGCTGCAATTTTCTTCTCCCGCATTCTTCTTCTAATCGTGGAGACGCTTACAGAAGTTCTGCGAGCTGATCGCAGTTGTTGTTGCAGCTCAACAGCATTGGAGAACCGATTACGTAAAGACGTCGAAACAATGAAGCGATCGTCTCTTTCGGATGTGCACCGTTGTCTTCCAGATCCACGTCTTCGGATATAGCCACCAGTCTCTTGGAAGCGTTGGAACACTCGTCGAACGGCAAAACGACTCAAGTTCAGTTGCCGAGCAACATCACATTGCCGCATCCCTGATTGCAGTAGTGCAATGACTTGAGCGGCTTCATCTGCAGTGGTATCCATCTTCTGGGGTATTTTTCTTGCTGTAGCTGTTCACGTGTGTTCACTTTAAAGGTTGAATAGCGAATGACTCACATTTAACCCGGGTCGCCCGTTTTATACCCTTGTAGGGAGGTGCAATTAGTGGCCGTTGTAATGCGTATTTTGACAACATTTTTTTTAACGTTACGTGCTAATGAGATCTGTTGTGTTTAGGAATTCTAACTGTTGTTAATTTAAAGGTCGTTAAACATACTTTCAATTGATACCAATATTAATAAGGTTTAATGTATTCGTTACTGGCGGGACATGTTTTAAACTTATTTTCGAAGAGGTGCGATTTTTGTGACGCCGAGTGTATAAATGCGTCTTGGTTCCTTTTGTCTTTAAATTTATAAAATGATTCAAAAAACGATTTTACATCCTGCATCGAAAGTGATCTGCATTCAAACTTCTTCTTATGATTACATAACGGCCTCACAGCAAATGTTTTCGGAGAATACCTAAAACAATATCATAATGTACCTACACATTTTTTACCTATTTTTTAGTTATACAGGGTGTCCAAGAACCTGGCGTCCAACTGGATTCCCACGATGCCCCAAGTTCTAACAGTACTCAGAAAAATATTTAAAAAAATCCACCCCATGTACTTACAGAATTATACTGATTTCAAAAAAAAAGGGGAAATGAGCACCCTGTGACATGCTTTTGAATGCTGTGACTGCTAATGCTGATAATTTCGATATTTCTTGGAGGTTTTGTAATCTAGGGTATTGCTGTGTCTAAATAGAATGTAAAAATAAAGTACTTATTGTACCATTTTAAAATAAAATATTATTTTAACTAAAGGTGATATGGAAAACTATTGAATTTCGCAACTTTGACCGACTGTAGTGTAAAAAAAATGTACCAAAATAGTATGGCAAGTGACGTCAAATTTTGACGCGTTTATTCCTCTTTTTAAAAAGGTATAATACTTACACATTAATTTGAAAAAAAAAATTTTGATAATATTTTTACTCAACAACCCAATTTTTACGAAGTGCCTACCTACTAACGGTAACTGTCGGACCCTTTCTTATCTTAGAAACTGTTATGTTACTACTATTATTTACTTCGGTTCCAAGAGTGAGCAAGAAGGAAATACACACAGGTAGATGGGTTCCCAGTAGAATAAAAGCAAAGAATGTTAGTTTAAAGATATTTTATTACAAATGTTCAAAATGTTGACCACCCGCGGCAATACAAGCTCTCACTCTCCTTAAAAAGGACCGCTTTATGTTTCGCGAGTAACTTTTTTGACGTATCACCTGCACTGCTTGTGTTATCTTCTCACGAAGGTCAGCGATGTCATTAATGGGCTTCGCATAAACGAGCTCCTTCATAGTTCCCCAGAAAAAAAAATCCAGCGGATTTAAGTCAGGTGAGCGGGCTGGCCACGGGATTGTTCCTGATCGCCCAATCCACCTGTTCGGGTATTGCTCGTCCAAAAACTCTCTAACGGATACGCGAAAATGTGCTGGACAGCCGTCGTGTTGGAACCACATATCTGGTGGGGTCTCTTCTAGTAAGTTTGGCAAATCATTTTGAAGAAAATTTAAATATGATTCGCCAGTCAAATTCTCGGGCATCTCAAATGGACCAATAATATTCCCACAGAGAATACCGGTCCACATGTTCACTTTGAACCGGTACTGGGATCTATCTTCTCGCATCAAGTGCGGATTTTCCACATGCCACTCGTGCAAGTTGTGTAGGTTCATGTAGCCATCCTTCTTAAATGTTGATTCATCTGACCACAAAATTTTGTCGATAAAGTTTTCGTCTTCTCGATGTTTTTGCAGGATTGTTTCACAAAACGCGACTCGGCTCGGATAGTCTCGAGGTAAAAGACTTTGCACTCGCTGTACGTGGTACGGATGATATTCTTCTTTTTGGAGAATACTGTGTGCTGTGCTCTTCGGTATCCCCGTATCAGCTTCTATTCCTCGCACAGAGAAGCTTGGATTTGCCGACACCGCCTCTAAAACTTCATCGCGTATGAAGTCATTTACGGGTCGTCCTTCACCAGCTACTTGATTGGGGAACCGCCCGTCACATAGTGATCTGTGCACATTAATGAAAACTCGATGGTCGGGATATCGCGTAGCCCTCGGATACCTTTCTCTGTAAAGTCTCGCTGCAGCTCGTCCATTACCTCTACATTCTCCATAAATGTAGTGCATATTTGCGTATTCTTGCGGAGTGTAGGTCGCCATGGTAGCACACACAAAACACAAACTGTCCAAACACAGGCAAAGGTCGTCGTAAAGAGTTCGTTTCAAAGTCCAGAGCACAAAGAGTAATCGAGTCCAATAAACAAAGCTTTAAATCGTAGTACGTGATCAATGGTAACAATAAGAGAGAGGTGCGTAGTAACGGCAGGAGGCAGTGACGCGTACTGACCGTACTGTTATCCTAAATAGCACGATCCCAGATAGCGTCACTATCTATCTCACTCGCACCTCTAACCTTTTTCTCCCTCACTCTTACCTGAATAATGGGGTACCATAAAGAAGAACCAGCAAATCGCAAAGATAGTTTCTGTCTTGCTCCCTCCTGTTGTAATAACGAATCACTATGGTGAGATGCATGCACATACCGTCCCTTACGGTCTAACCTGTTTTTTGAGAGGCCTGTTGTTATTTTTATGAGCATACAATAGTAATTCTTTAGAGGTTAGATTCAATTCGTCGTAAATTTTTCTTTCTAAGAATTCTGTAAGACATCGTAAAAATTGGGTTGTTGAGTAAAAATATTATCAAAAATTTTTTTTTTCAAATTAATGTGTAAGTATTATACCTTTTTAAAAAGAGGAATAAACGCGTCAAAATTTGACGTCACTTGCCATACTATTTTGGTACATTTTTTTTACACTACAGTCGGTCAAAGTTGCGAAATTCAATAGTTTTCCATATCACCTTTAGTTAAAATAATATTTTATTTTAAAATGGTACAATAAGTACTTTATTTTTACATTCTATTTAGACACAGCAATACCCTAGATTACAAAACCTCCAAGAAATATCGAAATTATCAGCATTAGCAGTCACAGCATTCAAAAGTATGTCACAGGGTGCTCATTTCCCCTTTTTTTTTTGAAATCAGTATAATTCTGTAAGTACATGGGGTGGATTTTTTAAAATATTTTTCTGAGTACTGTTAGAACTTGGGGCATCGTGGGAATCCAGTTGGACGCCAGGTTCTTGGACACCCTGTACAATATTTTTCTTTTTTTGAATACCATAAACGTTAATATTGATTTGGTTCAACACTTCGAAACGTTTGATTCCTTGAATCGATACCGGTAAATTAATTCCTGGTATTTTGAAGACTGTCTCATAGTGCGGGTATGCTATTAGACGATTCGAGTGGGATTCAACTGGATAAAGGGCGCTTGCTACTGCCCAGAAAAAGCAGGCATTGTCGGTGTTCTTCACATTCACACATGCATGTTTACGTTGTATCCAATCCGGAAGCTGTATGTAAGAGCTGGCTTTTAGCGGTACATACTTGTTAATGTTAATCTCTAAAAATTCAATCTTCTCCAATGTCCATCCGCTATCTCTTTCTTGAAACTCTTCACATTTCTTCAGAAGTTTAGCACAGGTCTCGTTATAGTAATTAGATAAGTCCGATGATTGTTGTAAATGTATGTTTTTAGTGTTGAATGATTTTAAGTCTCTAATCACTTCATTCTCTACTACTATAATATACGTGCAGAAAAGTTCAATGTTTACCTTAACGTGTTTGTTTGATGTTATTTCCATTGTAAGCAATTCTTGAATTTTAGATGCAGCTCCTGCTAAGTAACCTTCCGGGTTTAATGTGGTTGATGATGATTCATTGATACGATATGTCACAATTCTACACTTGAACGCTGTATTCACAACATACGCGACATAATCTCCTGCATCTTGTTTACATAGTAACTTATGACGTTTCGTTCTTGAATGAGTAATTAATTGATTACTCTCCACTTTCGTATTACAAAAAGGACACTCATACATTATTATGTTTAAAAAAAAACAAGTAGTAACAGCGTATGATATCTGCAAACGACTAGTAACTGATTAACTTGAATAATCAATTTATACTATTTTACTTTTTGTGGTTACATGTTTGTGTTGTGGTTGGTATTGTGATAAAAGAAACAAAGTATGCTGTCAACTAAGTAAACACATTTTATTATTATTTTACAAAAAGCTTGAAAAGAATAAATAATCGATTACAAAACATTTGATTTCTTGATCCACAATTGACATTTCATCATAGATATTTTCCACAATTGTATAGGCTTCAGGCAATGTTTTCACTTGGGCGAGCTTGAATTGTTTCCTAAAGAAATTCATACGGTTCTCATAGTGACCCTTCACCCTTGTTAAGTGACATAAACGTGAATCAAGACAGTTCAGTAAATGTTTCAAACACCACCACTCTTCGCAACAGAGGACGATCGATTTTGTTCCAATGTTGATTATGACAAATTTGTTTCTTCCTTCTTGTTCATGTTCAGACAGGTTTATATACTTGATCACTAATTGTTGTTGTTCTCGCTGCTGCTGCTGCTTTGGTAAAGGGATTGAACTAGATGTGAAGAATCCTGATATTTCAGAGGCGTTTTCCATAAATATCATGTCCCACTCGTCTCTAGTTAATTTTATCCGATTAGCGATATCAATACACTCTTCCAGTAATCCATTGATTTGATCTGATGGCTTCAAATATGTTATAATGTATGGAATCGTGGAGCTGGAAACTTGATACATATACTTACAAACTTTAAAATGTAAGGGTGGAATCGACGGAGTATATGATGATGGATACATGTTGTCGCTACAAGTGTTGATGATTATCTGCTCGCTCAACTACTGTGACAGCGAGTTTATGAAGTTATTTTTCTAACAGCTTTTGTAAGAATACTATATTCGAAGAGAGAGTCATTTATAATTAGACAATAAGCAGTCGTATCGCTCGGTATAGGTTTTTTAAATTCTAGCTCCAGTTTGATGTCTACAGCGCCTCCGGTGCCTGAACGAAGTTTGTCTGGAACAATCGATGATAGTCAGAGGGGTTTTCGTTTTGAAATGAGGTGGGCTTATTTGTACGCTGGAGCTCTTCAATCCATAATAGGATCTTTTAAAGTTTATGAATGCATTATACAAAAGTGAGGACACTCCCTTTTCAAAGTCATTGGCGAATGAGTCATACGGATAGTATTGGGAATTGAGATATAAACGTGTATTAAACAAGTTGATATGATCAAAGATGCTCTTATCTTTGTTTTCTTCATTAATACGTTAATGTTGAATGTTGGAATCCGACTATGACGTAACGGGGTTTCTCCAACTGTGTGGTTGTTTTCACAGTCCAAACATGTTTTTGGGATGTTGGCAACACTGGATACTCATAAAGATCCCACGAGCGGAATGCAATGGGAATCGGGATGTTGTTCTCCACATACTTCACCAAACGTAGTTTTTCTTTATCAGATACCTTAACAATGGGCATACGCCATGCTATACGGGTTACGTTAATGTCAATCTTTTTTGTTGCCTCTTTGAGAACTGCACAGTTGAGATTAGAAGAGCTTCGGTTCAATACCAGTTCATGTTTCGCGTTAACTATCACTTTATTGTAATCTTCAGCGAACCCCAACAAGTGTCGAAGTGGAATAGTGAAACAGAAGTCACCTTCAAACTCTTTATAACCATTCATATTCCAACCGCTATTTTCCAAACTTTTACACTCCTCTTCTCCATAGGACACCGTTCCCTTAATTGTGGTAGTAACACCGCAGTTTTTTGTTCTATCAATTTCTACACCATTCAATTCATAGCGGATGTCTTGAAACAAGTGAGCAGGGGCATTGTTGATGAAAGCAGAAGATTTTGTAGTAGTACCCTCAATCACCAACTGACTCTCACAAGGCAGTACTATTGCATCTTGATCGTTGATACGGATTCGGATCTCATCATTGTTTTTATACGATTCACTGTAGGGTAAATATGAGTGATATTCAATTCCCTCTATACTATCATCAAATAACACACTATCTCCTATGTCTAGAATCGATGATGACGTCAATATAATTAGGACTTTATTCGTAATCCGAGTTATTGAAGAAACAATGCGTTATCTTTTGTTATCGTCGTTCTTGCTTCTACCTTCGGCTGCTGCTGCTGCTGCTGCTGCTGCTTTTGGTGAGATGTTCCCTCCAGTTGGGAGTTGGAAAGACTGTGACATTGTATTGCCTCACCATTTGTTTTATAGATAATCATGATGTTATTTTCCTTATATGCAGACGAAGTGAAATGTTTTCGTTTCTAAAGTTCACAAGATTCCCTTGTTCGTTGACAATACGTACTTGTAAGTTTTGAATCGTATTCGTCTTTATCGGTAAATAGATGAGATTTGGAGGACACTATAATTTGATATCCAGGACGAACAGACGGTGAAAACTCATGTAGCACATGGGTTGATTTATTATTTATGAATGAGCCTGGAACAATATTGCATTCTACTCTTATAATGTTTGTGACTAGAATGTTTATCGCTTGATCAGAGTGATGCACGTGCTTTTTGAGGAGAATTTTGCGAGAGAAACCAAAAATGCTTCCGATACTGTTCTCTTTCTCAAAGTGTATATCATAATATGGAGAATAAAATGTGCACTTCATAGTATTCGTATTAGCTAGTATATCAATCGTTTTAAAAGGATCGTCACCTGCTGTATTGTTGATCTCTTCTTCCAGATAGTGAATAATGTTATCCAGTTCATAGGAGCCTTCAGGAACTGTGATAGTATTACCTCCATAATGAAATAGGTTATTGCTCCTATCTACATAACGAATAGAATTGAATGATTTAAAATAAATCAAAGCACACTCGTATTCACCTTCACCCAGTTTTATAGGTGGTAAAAAATCCACGTTCAATAAGGAATCCGTTCCATTAAGTGATAAAGAAAGAGACATTGTTACAATCTAACAGAAGGATGTGAAATGAATGAGTGTTTTTTTTTGGTATAGCATTTATATTTTATTTTATTCTAAACATATCATTACAAACATTAAACAGAAAACGTAAACATAAATGACCGCAATTATATGTCTGATCTTTCTGTACATTGTTATAGTTATAACTGATATTGATGACGTCATCACCACTTGACATGTATTCTAGAAACTCCTGCGGTGGTCTCAAATTTCCATAACTGTCAAAGTACTCGCAATTTTGATCTTTCTTCGCATATGCTACCCAATGCGTTCCTGGCCCATGTGAATCGTCTAAATTTACAATCCCCGTTTCATACCTCCACGGCGGTGATTTTCGCTTCTGTAGAGCATCTCGCATGACTACACCCCGGAAATGAGGAATGTTTAGCTGCTTAATATATTTTACCAGCTCATAGTTGAGGAGAGCACGATTCGGTAGGGCAACGTTTATTTGATACGGTGTCAGATAGAGGCCCATACCCTTTTTGTAAGGAGCCATATACATACAGCTACTGGTACTCTATTACTCGATTGATCTTTCTTTTTAACCATTTCATAAATATTTTTTGCAGCGGTTGTGACACCACCAGCAAGAGATCCAGCAGCAGCCAAAGCGCCCAGTATCGGTATCAACGGAAGGAAGCCACCAGTTTTCGGTAGAGGAATAACCCTCGGCTTTTTCACATTCCTCTTGTTGTCCTTGATGCTTCTTTTAGCAGCTTTAATAGCTGTGCTTATCAATTTAGTGGTAGACATTTTTTTAACCTTTCCACGTACCGCTCTTACCACCATGATGTCGTTGATGATGGTTCTTCACAGCTTTACGTGCAGCCGTTATAACCTTTGTGAGTGGCATCATTCCTAAACCTCTTTTTACTTTATGTTTCATTATTTTATTCACACCAAACGCCACCAATCGTTCAGATAAACTACTTGATTCAAGTTGACGTTTCTTCGCTGCTAATGCTAACTCCAAATCAGCTCTGTGTCGACGGTCTAAGGATGAGTCTTGGGCGTATGCAATGTCGTGTAATTTACAGGCCTCGTCCAAAGGATTAATACCTACATCACCTCTCTTTAAACGTTTTTCCAATTTTGTTCCGGGTCCACAAAAATTGTAGCCGGGCACGTGTAACTCGAAAGGTAGGTTATTGATGAGTGTATTGACTAAACCACTTCCGCCTTTCACAGAAGGTTCGTGAAGACTGATGTTATTTCTCTGTTGTACAATCATTTTAATTAAGAGAAGACTACCGGCTACTCTTATCGCTGTCGCTATTGTATTAAGATATATAAAGCATGAGCAAGCGATTAAATTGCTTATCTCAAAATGAAGTTTCAGAAGCAACCCACGTGTTTACCAGTTAAAGGATGGGATGTAAATTCAAAATACAATAGTAATAATATACATTATAGACATAGTGTACTCTTACCTAACAGTATCAGATGTCTAATATGTGGTCCATCTGGTTGTGGTAAGACTAATCTATTACTCACCTTACTGCTTGAGTTAAAAGGTCTGATATTTGAAAATGTCTACTTGTACTCCAAATCGTTAAATCAACCGAAATACATGTTTTTAAGCAAAGTGTTTAGTCAGGTTCCGGAAGTGAATTTCTACACTTTCTCAGATAAAAGTGAGGTAGCCTCACCGGAAGAGACTCAGAGCAATAGTATTATAATTTTTGATGATGTTTCGATCGAAGATCAAGAACCTATCCGTTTACACTTTTCGATGGGTAGACACAAGGGACTAGATTGTTTTTATCTATGTCAAACATACAGCAAAATACCTAAACAGCTGGTGCGGGATAATGCAAACTTCATTATACTCTTTAAGCAGGATGAAATGAATCTAAAACATACGTATGATGATCATGTGAATACAGATATGTCATGGGATACTTTTCTAGAAATATGTAGAGCTTGTTGGAAGAACAAACATGGATTTTTAGTGATTAATAAAGATGCTGAGATGAATAAGGGTCGATATCGGAGGGGTTTTGATGAGTTTATCACATTATAAGCCGTCTATAAGAATATGTGTTACAATAAAGCAGTTTGTATTTTACCATGGACTCTTCAACAGTATAGATCTTTGGAAATAAGGAGCTTAAGCCTAAACTTGTTCAGTCTGTGAGTTCAGTAAAAAAGAAAATCAAAGCTTTAAATGAGGGTAGAGCCGAATTGACGTCAACCTTACAAGAAACATTTCAACCAATCACACAGCCGTTAAACACTTTATTACATCAGATCAATTCAAACGATGATAATGAGTTAATTGTGAAACATGAAACTGTTGGTATGAAACCATTCCAAAATAAAATTAAACAAAAAATTCGAAATGCTGCTGATAAAGTAATGCACGACAAAAAAGGAGATTACAACAGCGAAGTTGACGAGGAAGAGTATGAATATGCTGATGATTTTCAAAACACAACAACCCAATCGGAAACGCAAGATTTTGAAACACATCCATTAGCACGTGGCTATTTGGATAGTATTATAATTAATAACATTCAAAAAGTGCCTTATGGTAAATGATAAATGATAAATGATAAATGATTTTATTTCTGTAAGTAGGTTTGTACAAACACTTTTACACGTCAATCATATTTTTAAACTAGATGAGGTCGGCGTTTCCTATCTGACTACTCTGAGAAGAAAGGCCGAAACAAACTCAGAGGTCACAGTCTCTTTTAAAGTCCAGACATAATCTTGGTCAGATCATGTGAAGACCATGTAGATTGGTATCTGAAATGGTCTTTTGAGGAAAGAACCACACAGATTGAGTGGACCTGTCCAGTCAGTGCACGCATTTGTCAGTAATCGTGCAGCTCAACTCAGGAAGTCAGAACTTAAGGAGCTCAACGATTCGACGAACAATACCAAAGAAAGGACATTTGGGTAGGCCACATAAATTACTCAATCTGCCAGATCATGATAAAAATTAACTGCGAAAAAAAAAAAGCAATGACCCACATAATCCTCACATTCACAATAATTAAAATAACATACTACTTTACAAGTAAATACTCATGTCATTGTGTATATAAAATTCAACAATGTCAATGTGTATATAAAAAAATCGGACATAATGTTTGAGAACCATGTAGATTGGTGTCTGAAATGGTCTTTTGAGGAAAGAACCACACAGATTAAGTGGACCTGTCCAGTCAGTGCACGCATTTGTCAGTAACCGTGCAGCTCAACTCAGAACTTAAGGAGCTCAACGATTCGACGAACAATACCAAAGAAAGGACATTTGGGTAGGCCGCATAAACTACTTAAACTGCCAGATCAAGAATATAACTGAAACAATGACCCACATAGTCCTCATATTCTCAATAATGAAAATAATATAATACTTTTTACAGTAAATATTCATGTCTAAAATAGCTAGCAAATTAAAATCAACATTCACCGTGTAAATTTATTGGAGCAGCTCAATCCCAAGCCTTTTTGTCTTCAATATAGTCTTTCACAGTATAATAGGCTTTCTGGCATAGTTTCCGTTTTATAAAAGATTTGAATTTATTAAAGCTTAGATCTTGAATGTGGCTAGGAAGTTTATTATAAAAACGTATACATTGGCATCTAAACGAGCCACCTATTTTCTTGAGCCTGGTTGTAGGAACAATAAATTTGTGTTTGTTTCTAGTATTTATATTGTGGATATCACTGTATTTTTTAAACAGATTAATATTTTTATGTGCATACAAAAGATTTTCATAAATATACTGAGAAGGCACAGTAATTATATTAATCTCTTTAAATTTATCTCTGAGGGAGTGTCTGGGACTTAATTTATAGATAGAACGAATTGCCCTTTTTTGTAAAACGAAAATTGTCTGGATATCGGCGGCATTTCCCCACAACAGAATACCGTACGACATCACACTATGAAAATAACTAAAGTATACTAAACGGGCTGTCTCTAAATCAGTTAAACCACGAATTTTTCTAACGGCGTATGCTGCAGAGCTAAGCTTTTTTGACAATTTATCTATGTGGGGGCCCCATTGAAGCTTGGTATCCAAAGTTATGCCTAAGAAAACTGTGGTATTTTCGGGTTTCAGCACTTCACCCTTTATGAGAACACTAGTTTCTACTTGTCTAACATGAGGTATCGTAAACTTAATACATTTAGTTTTTTTCTCGTTAAGAAGTAGGTTATTAACATTAAACCAGTTAACTACTATTGCAAGGGCGCTATTTACATTGTCAGTAATCAGCTGCTGACGTTTCAGTTTAAATAAAAGTGAAGTGTCGTCTGCAAATAACACTATATCATGTTTATCCTTTATGAGGTAAGGCAAGTCATTTATATAAATAAGAAATAAAAATGGCCCAAGAATTGAGCCCTGGGGGACCCCCATTCTTACTACCGATCCGGGTGATCTTTTTCCATTAACATCAACTCTCTGAATCCTATCACTTAAGTAAGAAGTAAGAAGATCCAGAGAGGCGTTTCGGATTCCGTAGTGGTGCAGTTTCCTGATCAATGTTTCATGAAGAACACAATCGAATGCCTTGGACAAATCGCAAAAGATTCCCAAAGCATCGCATTTGTCCTCCCATGCATCATAAACATGTCCTAAAAGTTCAACTCCGGCATCAGTAGTCGAACGACCCCTCGTAAAACCGAACTGTTTGTTATGCAGTAATTTGTGATTATTAAAAAATCCTTGCATTTGATTCAAAATAAGTTTTTCAAAAATTTTACTAAAGGTAAGGTATTTACCATACGTCGGAGGGGTATTGTATAGGTGACAGCGCTGTTGAATTCGATACAAATCATTTAATAATTATAAATCAGAAGTTTACCTATACACCAGCGGGCTTACTCTTCAAATTAATTACAATTCCAATCTAAAGCCAATACAATTCCAATGTGAATTTTGCAGTCACGTGGTTCGGTACTCTTGAAAACAATATTGTCAACATTGGATTGAAATTGGGATTGCCCCGCGATTATTTTGTTAGACGTGAAGTTAGCTATGTTACGCCTCGCAATAGTGTTGTTCAACTCATTACGATAAACCGGTAATAGGGCTTTAAAATGCTTTATACTTTAAATAACAAGGCTAATAAATAAAAATGATACAAATTGTTGTTTAATTGATTAATTGTAACGTATTAAATTCTTAAGGGCGTAAGAACGTGATTAAAATAATAAAATTAACCATGACTTTGGCTGTATGCGGTAGGGTCGTTGCCATACTACAAAAAATATTTAAAGACGGCGTAAAAGTTCTCCAATTTCAAAAATAAAGTCAAGTCAACTCAAGTGGCTTTAGAAATTAGAAGTGAATTCGAAATGCAAGTTTGTTTAGAACATTAACTTAGAGATATTGTACGCGTGTGGTTCCTTTTTAGCTTTTTAGTAACAATAATTGAGTGTCCGTTAAGTTACCTAACTATTATTAAAGTTTTATACCTACTAGTGGTAAGTAAATATATCATCATACTTACTTTATTATTTAAGGTACTTTTTACTTGATTACATTTTTAATTAGTGAAATATTTTTGTTTTGTCAATGTAGTTATTTTCTTGGTCTATGTTTTATATAATTATATTATGTTGTACATAATAAAAGTTTTCCAATTTCAGTTACAATGACAAATCGTCCTACTTACGCCCAATTAGAAGGTTTGGTGGAATTTTTGGAACAAAACCCAGGCATAGCGAAAGGTTTGCTTAAGACATCTCAAGGAAAATTGGAAACAAAGAGAAAATGGGACAATTTGGCAATTAGTCTCAATTCTCTCGGAGGAGCAAATAAAAATGGTCAAGCCTGGGCTAAGGTAATTCAAAATAATGAAGTAGGTATTAAGAATCAATAAATTCAGCAATTTTATTAAAATTAATGAATGTTTTTAGTATTGGGCTGAGAAGAAATGTGCTCTAAAGAAGCAGTGCGTACAGCTCTCAGCTTCAATGAGGCGCACTGGTGGTGGGCCAGCAGACAACTTGCCAGCATTGTCTGCCTTCGAAAATAGGTTGGTGGCGGTAATGGGTGGACAAGAGTTTGCGACTGGAGATTCATGGGCAGTCAATCCATTTCCTCAATCGGTAATATATTTTTATATTTTCTATATTATATGTATATTTATTATATACAAAATATTGTATTTATCTAATAATAATAATTTAATTGTTTCAGACTAGACCTACCGAGTCGCCAGTTGTAGTTGTAACAGAGGATGCAAACATAGTACAAGAAGACATACAAATGCATTCCATCCAGCAAATCTCCCCTATTCTTGGCACGTCACACAATGACGCAATACCAGCATCATCCACAAGTAAGTCTTTATTCGAATTTGTTAAGGAATGTTTAAACATTTTAAATAGGCAGTCCATCAGTTACACAACCCAACATAAGTGTGTAACATTGAAGTGTTTTGGGACTAATCACATTTCGAGCTATAGCAAAAAATCCGACCATGTGCGTGTCGGACCACGCACAATGAAGGGTTCCATAGTTGGGATGGATTTATCCCAAAAACAAATTTAACATTGTAGTTGAAAAATATGTTATCCCATAGATCGATATTCATCATGGTCAATTCTCCAACTGCAAATGTAAGTTTGTAATCGCATTTTTTTTAATGTGTTAAATAAAGCTAAAAATATGTGTCGCATAAATGGCCGTATTTTTTTATTGCGTTGACTTAGAAGCTTCATTTCTTTAGAGCAACAAGGGACCGTAGACCTACTCCACGCGTTCCTGAGACAAAGGGTCTTGACAAGCTGAAAGACAGACGGACAACAAAGTGTTCCTATATGGGTTCCGTTTTTTTCCTCTGAGGTACGGAACCCCAAAAATACTTCAGTATTATTTATTGACTTGTTTTTTGTAACAACTCCGCAATTTGAAACTTGTTTGGTTTCAAATGTCGATTTACATTACTGTATTTTTTATATTTCAGTACCTGCTCCACCCACGCCACTTCAGAGCACCACCATACCACCACAACCCCGCCGGCGCCGCTCTTTAATTCCGAGGCCGGATGCGAATATGGATCGTTTCGCAAGTATCGAAGCACGGCGGGTTGAAGCGGAACTAATTACAGCGCAAGCATTAGCCCAACTGTCCGAACATATTGGCAGTCTAGCAATTGGTTTGACGTCGATTGCTAATGCAATTTTGGATGTAGCTAGGAAAATGCCAAATCCTTGACGAATTTGGCATTTTTTTGCTACATAATTCTATATTGTTCAAAATGCATTAGCGATTAATGTCAAAGCTTTAGTTATTTCTACCTAATGTTTCGGATATTGACTAAATGCTTGCCTTGCGCTTCAAATGTTATAAGCTTATAAGTATTTTATTGTTCTTTTTTGTCATAGTTCTATTAATAAGTGAATAAAAGTACATTTAAGTTAAAAAAAAAACTATTTATTCATTCAGTTCTCCATTTTTCAAGAAATATGTAGGTTGAGAGAGTATAATATAACATTAGGGATTAATGACCTACTGTCATTAATCCCTAATGTTACATTGTCAAAAATTCAAAAGTAATTTATTCAAACTAGGCTGAGAATCAGCACTTTTCGAACGTCAAAATTACATAAGACAGTCCCCCAAAACGCCCACCCTTCACCACTTCCTAGTGCGTTAGCTGGGGAGAAGAAGTGGCGCAACAAACTCCCCAGCAGAGCACAGCTGTCTGTTCAGTTAGAAGAAAAAAAAAAGATTCTATATAATAGTATTCAAAATAATGTACATTATGCAACATAAAACATTAAATTAAATTATGTGCTATATGCCAGCTACCACACGCCAATATAGCTAACAATTGTACTTAGGAAACAATTATAACATTTAGGAATTAATAATTTATAAACATAAACTGTAGAAATACAATGTCACAAATCGCATGAAATACATTAAAAAAATCCTATCTAAATCTTACCATACCTTTTTACCTACCGTCTACTCGCCCACAACTGCTGAACTAAAACATTTCGCTTTTCGATGCCCTGTCTTAGTTCAGCGGCTGTGCTGCTAGTTGATTCTTGAGAAGTGACAGCAGGGTAATCATTTCCATACTCTGCTGTATTCTCCACAAGATCTATACCTACTCTATTGATACACATGTTGTGTAAGACACAACATGCATTAACTATTTTGGCTGCTACATCAGGATGATAATGTAGCACACCCTATGCCCGAGTAAGCACCGCCATCTGTTTTTGAGTACACCAATGGCACGTTCCACTGTATTTCGTGCCGAGCAGTGCAACTTGGTGTAATACTGTTCTGGGGAGCCTTCAGGAGCATCTACTATAGGTGTCATCATATAAACTCTCTGGGCATATCCAGAATCACCTGAAAAGTAAAAATAATTAAAATATATTCAGTCAGAAAAACTAAAAATTTTGATCCAACTACTAATTTCGATCATTTACTTGCCTAGTAAAAACACATTTTCTCCATTATTGTTCAAATCAATTAAATGTTGTTTCACAGGATGCTGATTCCAGACAAAACTGTCATGTGATGCTCCTCCAAATGAAGCATCTACTGACAGAATTCTTAAATCTGCATCACTTATCTGAAAATATATAAAACAAGGACTTTAACTAATTTGTAATGAAGTGAATTACAATTAAATATGAATCAAAAGTATTGCCTTACTATCAGAACATTTCTTGAATGGAAATGTTTGCGATTAAAAAATCTCTCTTCATTTTCTATAGGCCGTATTATGGCTATATGAGTGCCATCAATACATCCTATAACAGATGGTATGAGAAATTTTTCAAAAAACCTGGAACATAAGGCATAATTCATGGTTACTAAAGGCACTATAAAAACAAGGCATTTTAGATAGCTTAACCGGTCACGTACTGTTAACGTACCCGTGCCAACCGAAACTTTAAATAATTTCATATAAATTATCTTACTTTGATAAAAATAATAGGTATTTGTCATGCATTACCTCCTTTTTAAAGCATCTCTTTCCTGACGAGTTTGAGGAAACTTAATCCATTTACTTTGAACTGTTGGATGGTTAAGAGCTGCCGTTACATCTCTGATAGTACGAGATACAGATTGCTGCGACATTAGAGTCCCATATGTACCTCCAACTAGTTTTTGGTAACTCCCAGTCGCATAAAAAGACAATGCCACTAAAACCTGCAAGAATTATACAAGTATTAAGCTATAATCTTCTAAACAAAACTCATGATATCGTTGTTAAAAGTCATGTATGAAAGACAACATAGGTACCTTATATTTTGGTGATATATCACTTCTTCTCTTAGGAGTTGGCATAAAGGGCTTAATGTTCTCATATATTTCCTCAAACAAATCCTTGTTCACTCTATAATTTGCTTTAAATTCGTCTTCATTCATAGAAAACGCTTTGTCCGTATAACGCATCATCCGACGCTCATCTCGTCTTTGTTTCAATTGTTTTTTATGAGAATTACGTAAAATACTGTATATAACAGCTAATCGTGCCATATTATACACTTATTACTTACAAAAAACCACTTAAACCACAAAACAATTTCAAAAAAGTTACACTTTTGCTATTGGAAAAATCACAATGAACAAACAATCCCAACGCAATACTGACGCAATACACAGCTGTCAAAATACAGTCAAGGGTAGCGTTTAGAGCACGCCAAGCCCGATCCCGATTCCACTTAGTTCCCAAAATGGACACAGAATTCGAAACCAATTTGGCGCTAGGGTCGAACTCAAGAGTACGAAACGACAAAATTCCAATGTCGATAGATCGGAATTAAATTCAAGAGTAAGCCCGCAGGTCTGATGGAACTGTTATTCAAACGTGAACCTAATACTTCTTTGATCCAACCTGCGGATAGCGATGTCTACTATAAAATAATAATGATGACTAATGCACATAGACGTAATTTTTCTGCAGACGGTCAGATACAGGGTGATAAGAGTCTCAAATATACACCATATATAAAGGAATCAAAAAATCCACATTCTACTCTTATTAAAAAAAAACTGGTGGATGTTTAAACAGATTAGGTGGAACAGATAACAGATCAGATAACAGATCAGGTGGATCAGATAACAGATCAGGGGGTCTACTCTGTTTCAACGAAAAACGAAGTTTCGATCGAATTTCGCGTGTTTCCTACCACGGTTTCCATTCGTTCCGAAGTTTCAACGAAGTTCATTCGAACGAACATTGTTTGACATTTAGATTCTCTAAACCTACTCTAATTCATAAATGTTGCGAACGAAAATTTTAATTTGACAGATGATTGTTCGGAATTTTAACTTCAAATCAACGAAACCAAAAGTGTTACCTTTTGATTTTCGTTAGTCGTTCGGTAGAGTGGATTTTCTAATATATTTGCTTGAAATGGCTACAAGAATGCTCTTAATCGAGGCTGCTCTACGTGAAGAACGTTTAGAGCGTAGAAGGAACCGGCGTCGCCTACGCAATCAACTTAACATTGGTGAAATTCCCGACTTAGAGTTTGTAGGAAATTACAGACTCAGTCGGCAATTATTCGAGGAATTGTGCCAGGAAATAGTGCCTTTATTACCTCCAATGGCAAGGTGTCATGGAATCGAACCTATAGTTAAGGTTGTGTATATTTTTTATTATTATTCTCTTCAATAGAATGAAGCATTTCACAGTTGACAATCCTTATCATTTTCCAGATCCTTACGGCCTTGAATTTTTATGCCCGACGTAGTTACCAAGGGTCTGTGGGGCAAAACATGGACGGACCCATGGCACAACAAACTGTCTCGTTGCTTGCAGGAGGTCACAACTGCCCTCAATGCATCCCATATAATAAGGAAGTACATAAAATTCCCGCAAAATATAAATGAAAGGAATCTTATTAAGCGACAGTATGTACCTAAGTTCCATTATTTATATCAGCTTACTGTATTTTGAATGAATATTTAGTATTTAATTAATGTTGCAGATTTTATCAGAAATATCGGCTTCCTGGTGTGATTGGGTGCATCGATTGCACTCATATTGCAATTGTTAGACCTTCTGAGCACGAGGAACAATATTTTAATCGAAAACATTTTCATTCACCACCCAAGTTGTAAGTAGAACCAAATATTAATGATTTTACCGTGACATTTACTGTTGTTGATTCTCATTAATCTCTCTATACCTAACTTACTTCTTATGTATGTTTCATTGAATGACATTATTTTCCAGATATGCGACAGTGATTGCTATATAACAAATGTGGATGCTTCATTTGGTGGAGCAACACATGATGCTTATATTTGGAGAGAGTGTGACATAAGAAGCCACTTGGAGGGTCTCCAGAATGAAACAGTTTATTTATTAGGTACCTAGGTTTGAATTTATTGTTTGTCTTTAAAATGTATATTACTAGCTTCTGCCTGCCATTTTGTCTGCATTACCGGATTAAAAGTATCCTATATGTTAATCCAGGGTCTATCTGTGCGCCAAGTTTCATCCCAGTCTGTTCAGCCGGTTTTGGGTGAAAGAGTAACAAACATCCATACATCCTCACAAACTTTCACATTTGTAATATTTTTTATGGTTATTTTAGGTGATTCTGGTTATGCTCAAAGGGACTATATGATGACACCTATAAATAATGCTGTTGAAGACTCTCCTGAAGGAAGGTACAACTTTGAACAAAAGCGTGCACGCTCCACCATAGAACGCACATTTGGTATATTAAAAGGTCGATGGCGATGTCTTTTGGCAGCTCGGGAACTGCATTATTGCCCTGAAACAGCAGGTGCAATTATAATGGCCTGCTGTGTTTTACATAACTTATGTATTAGGGGTGGTATCGATGCTCCCGAGTTGACAGAAGATGAACAGAAGCAGGCAGGTTGCCTCTCAATCAGCCGCTTCATCAGCTCAAGCTCTACAGGCAGGTCGAAGGGCAAGAGCTGTATTAGTGCAACTGTTAGAAAGGCATAGATAGTATGCAGGCAGAACTTTATCCTACCCATTCCTTTTGCGTATCCATTTATATCATTTTCATTGTATTTTTTCCTGTTTGACTATAATAAAAATAAAAAATAAATTGTTTAACTTATAATAATGTTTTATTTACTTTAACTCTGTCTATAAACAAAATATTAAAAAAGAAAGGCAACAATTAATCTAATATAATAAACAAATCTTAATTCCTATGGTTTAAATGTTCTTGAAGAAGGCCAAATATCTGTAACACGGTGTTCCTGACTGTTTCTCTCTCTACACGCCCCTCTTCATAGTGATATAATCTGCTTCTGACATCAGAGCCAGCTGCAGAATATCTCCTTCTGGGACGTGTAGGTTGTGAGGCTGCAAAACAAAATTGCAATTTAAATGAGTACTTACAATTTAAAAAAGTAGCCCGTCACTTGAATGGGTTCAGTAAATGGGCACATTTTACTGTGTTAAAGTAAATATAGAAATAACAGTAAAGACTAAGTGATAATAGTTTTTTCTTCTAGTATATTTTTTACGTTTATTACACAAGATAGATATAATTTACAAGCTAACCTCATTTCCCTGCAGTAAACAATTAATAAATTGATATGTTGTTATTGTTGTCTTGTTAAAAAATTATGATAGCATTATTGAAAATACCACAGTAACAAATACTTACAAAGTGTGGAAGTCAGGGATTCTTGTAATACCGTTGGTTTACTTGCAGGTTCAGAGAGCTGTCTGTCTTCCTGGCTGGGTTCCACATACTCTAAAATATCCTCATGCAAATCAGCAGGTTGTGAAAAGCTCGGAGGTTGGCTTGTGTGACTGGAGGTGGATGGAATTGGTTCATTGGTCTGAAAATAAAACATTAATACCAATTAGAATCATGAAATATTGAAATTAAATTAGATTTGATGACTTTAATTTAAAATGGACTTTAAATTATAGTATACAGTATGTTAAATAACAGAGGGCGTTCCCCTAAACTCGTTAATCTATATTATTAATAGATAAAAATAAAAATATCAGCATAGAAAAATAAGCACAAAATAATCCGAATTAAAAAAAAAAATTTATTGACAATAAATTCGAAACCTCCTGTTTAACATCAAAATAGTAGCGCGGAATAGTACCTAGCGTAGTAGCATTGCCCAAACCGGCAACGTTGCAATACGCACGATGCCGAGCGACTCACGAATACTCACGAAGCAGAGCGAACCGACCGCCGCGCGCCGCGCCGCGCTGAGTGGCGAGCGGCGACTTTTATAATGGCGGCATAAAACGTCTGGGAACTAGAGTTCCCACGGGCACTTAGCGGTATAATGAATTAGAAAGACACGTCGTCGTCGGGTTGTTATCAGTAAAATTAAACATTTATGTAAGTATGTGTAGGTTTAGCAATAACATTTAACAACCCGTCTCAAATGCCCGGCTGACAAAGGAATGCGTCACTGAGGCACCTTGGACTTGGAAGGACCTATTCGCAAACATAGTAGGTAAATAAAAAAAACATAAATTCATGTATCTACCTATCTAAGCCACGTTTTAATAACATTAAAATTAAAATACAGAGTATTAGACAGTTATTCTGCACGCAGTGGCCGCGTAATGAACGCGAGGTGGTAGCAGCGCTTCTTTACGTCGCGCATCGTCGCGGGCTCGTGGCCACAAAATAAACAGATACGAGTACAGAAGGTCCACTCACGGAACAAGTACACAAATTTGTTTTACCTAGCCACTCAGACCGGTGGTACGACAGGCTTACAGTGTTAATATGAAAAAAGCTTTTAAAAATTAATTTTATCTAAAAAATAATGTACCGCTAATAAATAGTGTGCGGTTAAGTTTGGAGAAAGTTTCATTTATTAAAACCACAGTTTAGGCTAGGATTTAAATCATAATGACGGTATTACACGTTAGCAAGTGATTTTTTTTCTCCAATACAGAAATTTAAAAACTTTTATTTTAAGCAGTTGCCTTCGTAATTCCTAAGTACTTGCGTTTATTCATAGCAATCGTGTAACGTCACAGTAGTAACACGTTCGTTGAACGGGGTACTCCCTGAGTATAAAAGCAGTTTTAGGAAAGAGTGGGCCTTCTGAACTTATTAATTTTGTAGCACAGTCGTTTAGTGTTATTTTTTATTTTAATGTTTTCGAAATGTTTTAGCTATTATGATACATTTAAATAATGTTAAAAACTTACCTAGATTTTGAACTGCTCAATATGCTGACCTCTGTCTACACATTGTTGCAATCGCCGACGGTTATTTTGGTGCACTCGTCGCATTAAAAGCGGGTCCTCGCGTATGCGGTTCCTGATAACACGGAATGCTGTGCGGATTCGCATTTCCATCTCCTCCCGCGAGTGGTTTTCTTTTTTATAAACGAGTTGTTTGACCCAACCCCAAAAAAAGAAGTCAAGTGGCGTTAAGTCAGGTGACCGTGGTGGCCACGCCTCGGGACCGTACCTCCCGATCCAGCGGCTATCAAACAACTCGTTTAGCCGCGACCGCACTTCTGTTGAAATGTGAGGGGGTGCTCCATCGTGTTGAAACCACACATTTCGGAGCTCGGCTAGCGGCAATCTGTCGAGGTAGCGCGCGACGGTGTCGTTAAGAAGAGCCAGATACCTCACACGGTTTAGAGTCCCTGGGATGAAGACAGGTCCTATTATTTTATTTCCCTTTATCCCAGCCCACACATTCAGTGACCACCGTATTTGATGTGCTAACGGCCGAGTGGCACGCGGATTATGGCCTCTTTCTGCCCAGTGATGGCATACACGTCGATTCCACATGCCATTGCGCGTAAATAGGCTTTCATCTGACCATATGACGTTTTCGATGAAGTGGGTGTCCTCCGCGCATCGCTGCAGTGCCCACTGGCAATAAGTTAACCGGCGCTCGAAGTCAGCTGGACCAAGCAGACCTTGTACTTTTTGAAGTGAGTACGCATGCTGCTTGTTTTTCTTTAAAATTTTAAAGACTGCGACGTGACTCATGTTTAACAGGCGGCCGGCTCTTCTAGTGCTTGAACCGGGCTCCTCCTCAAAATGCCTTAGCACGTTCTCTTCCTGCTGCACAGAGATCACGGGTCGGGGGCCACCAGAACGACGCGGCACTACCGGTTCATTGTTACGAATACGCACCAGGGCACTCACAATAACACGAGAATTCCGCGGTTGATGTGCATTGGGGTACCTCTCAGCATACATCCTCAGAGCACGTGCACCATCATAATTACACTCAGCATAAATGAGCACCTTGTTCGCATACTCCTGAGCACTGAACTGATAACGCGGCATTTTTCACACAAGAATGACGCAAGATGTTGCAATGCGAAAATAATGCACATCCGCTCAGCGCGTGATATTAGTTCCGACTAAAATTAGGTGGACATCCGGGGGCAGGGGGCGGGGCTAGGCACATCAAATAGATCGCCGCTGGCGCGGCCCGTCATTCATAAATAGGTAAATTGCGAAGTTGCCGTCCTTCAAGTACGCGTGTACAGAGTGTTTCTTTTACGCATCAATTTAACATTTTTAGTGAATATTTTAATATTAAAAAAAATAAAAACATTTTGTTTTCGAATGGTAATATTTTTTTTAGCATGTATCGATGCAATACTATTGCGGGTTAACGGGAACGCCCTCTGTTAGTTAACATACTGTATAATAGTACCTACTGTTTCATAATAAAAACAATTATTATTGAAAAAAATATTTATACCACTAAGATTAGGAGTAATTGAGAATTCAAAGAAATACTAGGTACCTCACTGAAGGCTGGCGCTCTGGCTCCAGTTTGGCGTTCACCAAACCTCTCTCCCATTATAGATAGGATCTTTAACTGCCAATGGGAGAGTGCGGGTGTCATCAAAGGACCACCTCCAGTCGCTGAAGCCGACCTCCGAGAATCAGCAGCAGCTTTCTTGGCTAAATGTTTTCTATCAAACCATACCTGCAAAATATTAAAGCAAGCTTGAGATTTTCATGTCACTATTATTACGTTATCTTTACATAGTATAAAACAAAGTCACTCCCGCTGTCTGTATGCTTAGATCTTTTAAACTACGCAACGGATTTAACGCTGTTTTCAGCAATAGATATAGTGATACAAGAGGATACATTCATATGTATACATTGCACCAGTGCAAAGATGGAGCGAGTCACTAGTTAATTAATAAAACACCAGGTACCTTTTGCCACTGCTGAATTGTTTTTGTGCAACCGCCCATGGAGTTGAGCATAGTGCACAATTCTTCCCACAGCCTCTTTGCCCGGGCATTTCCTTCGACACTCCTCAATCTCCCTCGGGCTAGATCCCTATGCTCGTCCAAGAAATTGAGAAGGGTGTCGATTTGCTCGGGAGTAGCAGAACCCGTATGTGGAGCCATTTTAAACTGAAAAGATGTTTAAGTAAATGGATAATAAGAAGTGGCGATATTTTTTTATTAAAAAACAAATAAATAGTAGGTACATTTAAGATTATTTACTTACAAAGTTTTTAAATCCAAAACAAAACTTGTGGAGACGCAAAATACAGACTGCGATACAGTACAACTTGAAACTTTCTGGCGGAATGTGTATCCCGATTGCGAAGTGTGTATTAGAGCACTTGAAAACATGATTTATTAACACAATACTTGTGAAACAAACGTCACAAAACTTTTTAAAGAATTCAAACAAAAAATCGTGTTGACATGGATTAGATTGCGTGTGAATATACAGATAATTTTGGTTGTCTTATGTTACTACCCATCGTTGGTATGCAATAGTACTCTTGAATTTAGTCGGTTAACAATGACCGTGAAAGAGTGTTTTATAGTGTCTCGGTGAATTTCGCTGAAAATAGAATTTTGATCCTTATATTTATATTTTCTGCATGAACATTACAAGAAATATTTAATAAACCAGTGTTAAATGTAAAATTTTAAAAATAAAGCAACATTGTTTATAAATTTTAAGTTAAGTAAAAACCGTAATTTACTTTATATGACATCATAAAAGACCCACACATTATTACTCATTCCAATCGTTCACGAAAATTATCTATGGATCCGAACTTCGTCTGCGTCTCCGAAAACAAAATAGAGTAGGGTCAATAGCGAAACATCGTTTAAATTTCGTTCGTTGGCGAAGTTCCGTTTCAGAGAAAGAGAGTAGACCCCCTGGTCTGTTCGATGTAACATGTAACCAATCAGATGGAACGGATCTGTTAGTAACAGGTAGAGGCTTAACAGCATCTACTAATAATAACCGTTCAAATACAGACACAACTCTATTAATGAAGAAATACTACCCTAATACGGATATTATGTACTGGGACAACCCTAATGAACTAATAGACCGATTACGACTGCTTATCGCTTCACGAAATGTCGGTAACAATAGTCATGACAATGAAATTATTGCAATATTGGAAGAATTAATAGAAGCTAACATAATTGAATCACCTCATCGACTTTCCAACATACTAAAACATGTACTCAAGTAAACATACTTTCATTGTAATAATGACTATCGATAAGTTTGGACGTCATCTGCGTAACACTCGACAGCAAACACCATCGCTGCTCAAGGTACTGAAACATCAGGTGGACTGTGGAAATCGTTTATTATGAAACGCTAGCAAAGGTATTCTAAAAAATGATGTGGTTACAAAAGAACAACTGGACGAGGTTCTGATGCAATGTTTGTCTAAAATAAAAAGAATCTCTCAAAGTCTAGATGAGATCTCAAAAAAAAAATCATCTGGCACCAGCACATTAACCACCACTAGACCACGAGCACCAGCAACATCATTACCACCAGCGATAGTGCCAAAACCTCGAGGAAAAGAAGAAGTTAGTAATAAAAGACCCCGTCGAGGAAAAGAAGAAGAAGAAGTTATTAATAAAAAACCTCGAAGAAAAGAAGAAGTTAATAAAAAACCGTAAATATGAGTAAATGGACAGTCGTTCAGGAACTTCACAAGAATGCTCTTAAAAACTTCCCTCGAAGACGTTTCATACAAAAAGGACTTGATGACACCTGGCAAATAGATTTGATTGATGTGCAAAAGTATTCCAAGTACAACAGAGGATTTAAGTATATTTTAGTGTGCATCGATACATTTTCGAAGTATGCATGGGTTCAACCGATAAAGAGTAAATCAGGTGGAGATGTGACACAAGCTATGCTCAATCTCTTAAACAATAATCTAAGGCGTAAACCGAAAAATATTCAATCTGATGATGGACGAGAGTTCTTCAATGAAACGTTTCAAGCTCTGATGAGAAAGTTTAATATAAACCATTATTCTACATTTATGGTAATGAAGGCTTCTATTGTAGAGAGATTTATTAGAACTATCAAAAATTGGCTTTGGCAGCGATTCGCATACAATGGCTCTTACAAATGGGACGGAAAAGAGCTCTCTGACATAATAAAGAGATATAATAATAAAGTACATCGTACTATTGGAGTTGCTCCAGTAACCATAGATCATACTAACTCTAATGACCTTCTATCTACTGTTTACAATCATATTAAAGTACGAGCTAAATCAAAATATGTATGTGGTGACTATGTACGTATCAGTAAATATAAATCCACTTCTTCCAAGGGATACACCGGAAACTGGAGTTCGGAGATATTTCAAGTGGTGAAAGTGAACAACACCAATCCGGTGAGCTATCAGTTGCAAGATGAAAGGAAACAACCAATCTTAGGTGGATTCTATGAACAGGAACTGCAAAAAGTTAAATATCCTGATGTGTACCTAGTGGAGAAAGTGTTGAAGAGAAAGGGTGATAAAGTTCTAGTGAAGTGGTTCGGTATAGATTCAACAAGTTGGATAAATAAAGAAAACAAGATTAATTAAAGTATAATATGTTTTTTATTTGACTGATCAACCTACCTTTTTTATAATTAGGTATACATAGGTAATACTTAAACGTTTATTATTAGATATACATAAAAAAAAGACTTAATAGATAACAACAGGTTATAGACACACATACACACACACACACACACACACACATCAATATAAATGATTTTGTAGTTAATACAAATGAACTAGATAAGTATAACATAATATGGAAACAATTACTAGGTACACACAAATTATTATCCTAAACGAGCATTCTCAAGGTGGTTTTCTAACCACCTTGAAAATGCCCGCACCTCTACACCACTACAGTGACAGATGCGAGGTGGTTTTCCTTCATACGCTAAATGTCTACTACAATTTTTATGATTGTGTAATTTAAATTTCTCAATATTTTTTTCTACTTTCGGACAATTAATATTTTCTAAGTTAAACGATAAAAACCCTAAACTTTCTAAAAAATCTCTTTCTATTATACCCCCTTTATATGCCCACGTGAACTGCTTATTTGGATTAAAAAGCTTTAGTCGTCTTAAAAAGATATTTTTTTAATTCCATTCCATGAATATATTTTGTAACTAATTTGATTGTCTTATAATTTTTATAATATAACAACCATGTTGGGAGTTTTATATAAAACAAATAAAGGATCTTATCCTGAACATTGTAAATACCTACTTCTTTAAAGTAAATAGTATTTGACACCTGAAAACCATCGATATCAATAATATACCTAATGTTTTCTAGATTCATTCTAAAAGTAGTAAAGAATTACAAAGAAAATATAGAGTACATAAAAAAAACTACAATTTCACAGATATCTAAAAAATTCAAACTCGCTTACAGTATAAATTAAATCTTAATAATTCTAAAAGTAACAAAGAATTATAAAGAAGAATATGGAGTACACAAAAAAACTACAATTTCGCAGATATATATAAAATTCAAACTCGCTTACAGTATAAATTAAATCAAAAGTGAAAAAAACTTTAAAATATCTGTATACCACACTCGCTTACAGCGTAAATTAAGCAGTTTATTAAGTAGTTACCTATTCCTTCAGTGAATAGATCGTGAGCGAAACACTCTGGCGGTGTATGACTTAATAGCTGAAACCACTTACTCACTTCCACATTGATATCACCCACGGTATCCTCCAAATGAGACGTGATATCGTCCCAGAACTCAATCAGGGTATAAGTATTTGCATCACTGAAATCACTTTTCTCATAAATACATTTAAGTAAAACACTCACATCTCCATTCAACTTCGCAAGTGGTATGGGTCTTGTCCACAGTCGCAGCAATCTGTTTGAAGATAAATGATTTATCCAATTCTTCTTACATTCAAAATACATTGCTTCAACTAGCGACATCATTATATTATTTGAATATTCTAGTTTTAATTGCTTATACAGGGTGTCTGGTGGCAGATTTAGGTTTTCAAAATAAAATAAAATAAATACCTTTATACGTATAGTTTTAATAAAAGTGTTAAAATACAGAGTCATAATGCGGATTTTATTTTTTAAATATGATGTCATCCAAATGTCTTCCATCTTGTTGCACACACTGTTCAAAACGGAGCCTCGTATTCCGCGCCACACGCTGCAGTAAACTCGGTTCAATTGCGCCGATTTCTCGCCGAATATTTTCTTTTAAGTCCACAACAGTTCGCGGATTGTTGGTGTAGACTCGCGCTTTGAGGTAGCCCCACAAAAAAAAATCCATTGGGGTTAGGTCGGGGGACCTTGGTGGCCACGGGATGTCCCCAAAGCGACTAATCAGTTTTTCAGGGAAATTTTCGCGCAACAAATCCATTGAAGCTCTGGCCGTGTGTGCAGTCGCACCATCCTGTTGAAACCACGTGTGTGATGAGAACGATGGATGAGCTCGCAGGCTCGGCAAAAAGAAATTCGAAATCATGTGTCGATAATTCTCACCACTGACATTAGTCGCGTGGCCCCGTGCATTTTCAAAAAAAAATGGCCCAATTATCCCACTCGCGGATAAAGCGCACCAAACAGTTACCCTTGGGCAATGTAATGGTTTTTGGTGTTTCAATCGAGGATTGCGAGTTCTTGGAGCCCAGTAACGACAGTTTTGCTTGTTAACGTGTCCGTTTAGATGGAAATGAGCCTCGTCACTCCAAAAAATTGAATTCGCAGTGCGAAAACGCTCCAACATGGTTTCACAAAAAAAATTGCGTGACACAAAGTCATTTTCTTTTAATTCTTGAATGATTTGAATTTTAAAAGGATGGAACTTCATGTCCTTTTTTAAAATTTCATGAACAATCGCTCTTGGAAGTCCCAGTGAAGCTGCCCTTTTCCGTATTGAAAGTCGTGCATTTTCACGTAAACTCCGTTCCACCAGTGCGATGTTTTCCGGGGTCCTTGACGATCGACTAGGCCCTGGCCGTGGTGTGTTCATAGCCGAAGCAGTTGCGCGGAACCTCTCCACCCACGAACGAATTAAATTCACACTCGGTCCATCGCTTATCCGTCGAATATTGAAATGTGAACAAAACTGCCGGCGAGCGAGTACGTAAGAATCGTGGCTCTTGAAAAACGCTTCGATAGCGAATGCGCGATGCTCACCCGACCACTGCGACATCGTGACTGAGAAATCCGCACGATCAGTGGTTCTAATGACACCACCCTCCCCCCCGCACCGTTTATAACTTTTTGAAATATTCGATTTTTAAAATATAAATCTGCCGCCAGACACCCTGTATCAGTAGCGTCAGTCACTGTAATATAAAAATAAGCAATTATTTCCTCAACAGATATATTCTAAAGAAAGTTGAGAATCCATGTATTTCCGCTTGGTCCTTTATTAACGAGATGAATACCACTATTAAGTTCGCCTAGTAGATCTTCATGTATATCATTGAATCTTGATGGTAGTGTGACCGTATATCCATTCTCCAGATGCAACACCGTCTGCATTGCGTTTGGTGTATACTTTGAAGACACCCTACTAGCTTCTATAATCTTATAAGGCCTCTTTACCTCCAAATCACTTATTTTTCTCCAAGTTTTATTGCCCCAACTATTCAATTCAGCGAGAGCAGTAGTATTACTCTTTCCTTGATTTGAAGACATTTTATTTTTTAAAGAAAAAAATTAACACTTACAGCGATTATGAGACGTCTGTGTACGAGTATGAGTAACTACTTGTTACTATTGTACTTATTATCACTGGTTTAGAAGATTTGTCACTGTTGTAGGTACTTGTTTCTGGTACTGCTACTGAATGTATGTACTTTTGAATTAAATGTTTGGGTTTATATAATATTCCCTTATCTAATGTTTTTGTGGTAAATGTAATTTATAGTTTTAACTATTAATCATATCAACAAACGAACACTCACCGCAATTACATTGTTTCTTGAGAACTTTTTTTTATCTCATCTAGTCTCCGGAATTATTTTTTGATAGGTATACTAGCTGAACATTCGATGTCGGTTACATCACCTTTTTTCAGTTTCTCCAATCGTGTAGATGTCCAAAATTGCACACTTTCCACGACTGCTTTATAACGCTCACAGGTTGCACTTAATATAGGACGAATTGTTGTTGTTGTTGTTGTTGATGTTGTAACAGCAGTCGTTCCCATTGTTTTAACAGTTGAACTCTCTCCATCTTCAGATTTATGATGATGATGACGCCGATGACTAGCTCCACTTATAACTGGACTACCTCTATGTACTTTCACTATGATTTCCAAACCATTTTCATCTTTATATGTTTGTCGAAACACGTCAGATGTCCAAGTTTGTTGTAAACTATTACTCATAGTACCACCACCGCTGCTTCGTCTTAAACGAGGGTTGATAAATTTTGTGATTTCCAGTTTGTTATACAACAATCTATTGTTTTCACCACATAAACGTAAATTCAACCCGTTTTGTCTTTGACCACTCCTTACACTCACATATTTCCGGTAAAACATCTTCCCAAATCCAACGCTATTCACATCATTCTCATAATAAAACTTCATTAACCATCTTCTTATTAGATTGCCTTGCTCATCTAAGAGCTTCACTTTCTTTACATACCACAGTTCATCATCACTACACACATCTTGTAAATCCACATTTAAGAATCGCGTTATATTTCTTTGTACCATTTCACCACCATTATCTCGTTGTATGTGGAATATTACCACCCATGGTAACAAACTTGTAAAAATCATTATGAATGTATGATAACTAATACTGGGAAAAAAACACTTTATAAATTGCATGGATTTATTGAAAATAATCCCCTTTTATATCCCTTCGCCCACTCCTAGATTAATCAGTATAGTTATTGCACATTTCCTATCAATCTTTTGTTCTATTATTTATCGAATGAACCATACATTGTATGTGCAACACCGATTTCCTACACGTGGCTCTTTTGCTTATCATAAAACTGCAAATTCAAACCAGAACCAACTCAACGTGATATATCTTTACCAGCTAACCGCTCAACACCCCGTTTTCACAACAAACCAACATAACCTGGTCGCCACCTTCCACCAAACTACACACCATCACGGCTCAACTTACGCTGGACTTCCGGTGGTCTTGAATCCCCAATAAACAGCTACTGCTCCATACAAAAATATCACAAAATGCATTTTTCCACCTAAAGGAGCAAGTTTAGGAAAAAAAGCATCAGAACAATTATTATTGAGGTTAATGAGTTCTATCGATCCGCATAAAGAAAAAAGTAAAAAAACAAAGTTGATCCCTAACGCTGTGTCCTACGTGGACGACTCAACGCGAACGCGATTGCGAAGCGATCCGATGCGAATTTAATGCGGTGCGGAGCGACGCGGCTACTCTGTCCTGTCTGCGCGCGAACCGTCCCCTCCGCGCCCTCCGCCGCCGTTCAGTTCAGTTAGCATTAAACATTTGTCATGGACGGACGGAAGCTAATGTTGTTGGAAAATTCATATCTTAAATATGAGATATTGAAGAAGTGTATAAAGCAGAGAAGTGGAACTAATACTGTGTACTTAGAAAGGCATACTCATGGGGAATTTCATAATTTGTACCAGGATTTACGTACTCAACCCCTGTTGTTCAAGGAATATTGTCGAATGTTACCTACTACGTTTGACTATATTGTACAAGCCATTAAACCTGTTCTGCAATTTACTACAACAAATTTTCAGGAACCTATTTCTGTAGAAGAACGACTTATGGTGACTTTGAGGTAAGAAAACTATGAAATAAATGTTAGAGATTACATATAATATTAATTAAGTTTAATTAGTAAGTATGTACATAATTGCAATACTTTCACAAAGATGTGTAATAGCCATGTTGTTGAGCACTGGATTGTGGTGGGTTTAACTTTGACAGCACCATTAGAAGAAGCTCCTGCATCTGCGTTCTAAAATGTAATTTTTTGAGTGATGGCAACTGTTTCATGTAAGGTAATATTGATTTGAACCAAAGAAGGTCGTCGTCAGTATTATCTGGTTGATCTTCGCGAAGAATTTTCATTTTTTCTCTCTCAATATCGAGAAATGCTTCGAGACTTATATCTTTTCTTTTGCGTGTTTGCCTTGTGATAGCTGGCAATGAGGATGAAGGCGAAGGACCTGGCAACGAGGGCGAAGGTGGACGATCTTGTCGAAGGTTGTTATCTATGGACATGTTCTGTGGTATTTCTTCTAAAATAGACGCAGATTCAGGGAGCTGGGTGTTGTCATTGTCAGATGCGTTCATGTTGAAAATCTCTTCCGGACTAGCCGCGTCTGAATACACTGACAGATCTACAGAATTGCTTTCGGAGTCTTTTGATATAATATTCCCTTCTGTTTGTCGGGGTTTCAGAACTACTTTTAAAAAAGTCATGGCCTCAAAATGTGGCCATGTGCCTGTATACTTCGGCTCATTATCGGCGTCAGTCCCAGAACGTGGCTTAGGATTTTTTTTTAATTCTTTACTAAACGTGTCTCTCAAATTTTTCCATTTTTTCTTAGTCATTTCACCTGAAAAAAGAAAAGGAATTATAACTTAATATTTTGCATTATTTTAGGTATTTGGCCACAGGTATACAATTTCGGCAACTCGCTTTCTCGTTCAGAATTTCAAAATCTGCTATTTCTACAATCGTACCACAAGTTTGCAAAGCTATATGGACTCAATTAGTTAGGAAACACATGCCCGAACCTTCAGAAGATAGCTTTAAAAACATAGCGCAATGTTTTTGGGACAGATGGCAGTTTCCTAATTGCATTGGATGTATTGACGGAAAGCACATTCGCATAAAAAAAACCAAAAAAGAGTGGTTCCATGTATTATAATTACAAATCCTTTTTTTCGATTGGGTTGTTAGCAGTCACTGACGCAAATTATAAGTTTGTAATGATAAATGTGGGTTCCTATGGAAAAGACAACGATGCCGGTGTTTTTGAGGAATGCCCCTTTCGAAGAGCAATAGAACAAGGAAGACTAAAAATACCTAAAGAACAAGTATTACCGGGCTCTAATATCATAGCTCCGTATGTGCTCCTTGGAGATGCGGCGTTTCCTCTAAAGAAATGATTTGTGCCTCTGTCGTCCCACTATCTTGTCCCACATTCCAAAGAATTCCTCGTTCGTCCCACTTGAGTTTTAAAGTCACCACTCGTCCCACATTCCTGGCAAATTCAAAGTACAGTTGACAAAAAATATTGTACTATATCTTCCAATAAATTGAAATAATAGTTTTTTCTAATAACATAAAGATATTAAATACTTCCAGTTCTAGGTATGCATCCGCGATGCATGTTTTTAATTTTAATAATTAAAAGATCTATTGCAATTTAGGAAAATCTTTATTATTTAGTATCACAATCAAATCCAAATCACAGTACTATTAGTTACACCTATCAATATACACATTTGTATTTATCTTATAGAAGTACCACGTTAAGATATATATATGTATTACACATGTAATATTTATCTGAGATACTTCAACATAATTAGAACTACTTATTTAAAAAAACCTTTATTACGTGACTAATATCACAATCAAATCACAATCACAGTATTTTAATTAACCTCCTATTTATGAAAAAGTGTTATTTTAACAATTAAATTTCCAAAAAATCAACATTTGTATATAAGTAACAGTCAAATAATTATAGACCGTATACACATTTGTATTTACCTATATGTACCTTATAGAAGTACCACGTTATGTTATTTATGTTAATGTGGTATTTCAACATAAATTGAAATATTTATATTTAAAAATCTTTATTACGTAACTAATATCACAATCAAATTACAATCACAGTATTTTAATCAACCTACTATTTATGAGAAAGTAGTATTTTAACAATTAAATCTCCAAAAAAACAAAAGGGCTGATTTTTTTCAGGCAATGGCCCAGTGATATAGTGCCATTCAACATTGCCGTTACAGAATCAAATATATATTTGTCATGAGCTATATCATCAGCACGCCGAGGTTTACCTTGGCGAGCTAAAGAAAGAACAGCGTCGTTTTTGATCACATTCAAAAAGCTAATGATGTTCAGCTTTCCCGAATATGTTCTGTTTAATTTAGCGTTACTGCCTTCCACTGGGTTATTTGTTCTGTAGATATTCCCCCAAAAATCCCATTTGCCTCGATAATATTCGTTGTCAAGCCATGCCGATACAAAATAGTCATTGAATTTCTCAATATTGAGAGTTTTCGGACAATCCTCCATTATATATAGCCATCCATCGCATTTAAGTTCAGGTGGTAGCAAAGCTAACGCTGTGCATAGAGCTATATGCTTTTTGAACATTCTCTTTTTATTTAACTTTAACGCCTTTGCTCTCTTCCAAATTGCTTGACTAAAATGGAAGTAACAGCCTTTGCATATTACATCCGGAAAGATGTTACGGATTGCGTTCATGGCTGCTTTCTCATAATCTGTTCTGAATGAAATCGGATGCCATTCTGGAATTTGCGATTTGATAAGAGCAAACGCAGTCTCATATGTGAACTCTTTTTTGTCCATTAATAAGATGTATATTAAGGGCACGACGTGAATTTTCTCACTTGTGCTGCCAAGGTCACCGTAAATCACATATAATTGTCTGAATGGTTTCACTACACACTTAAATGTACCATCTGCAAGGTAATGTTTCACGTGTTGATGAAGTCCTTTACTATTTACATCAGCGAAAGCTAATATCCTTGTTTTTCTGTACTCATAATCAAATAAAACAAAACTCATGTAACTTACTGGAATTTTTACTTCAAACGGCGTTTTAAATGTAGCTTTCTTTATTTGCTGGGCTTTGTTTCGAGCACTATACAAGCTGTTCTTAACATTCGATAATTCAGGTAATTTTTCTATCTTGTCAGTACCTTTGTCCAATAATTTTTTTATGCTTGAATTGAAGACAGAAGGAATCGATTTTCCTTCAGAAGATTTTGCTTCTTGCTTGCAGCGATGTATTTCTTCTTTGATGTCATTTCTTGCTATGCTGGGCGTACAAATGTCATGACGAAGAATTTTCGTCACATTATTATTTGAAGTCACCATTCCTCCATGACACCTTCTGTTCACACATCTCCAGACGATTGAGCTATTTTTGTTCTCTCGCTTTTTCGTATATTCGTAACCGGCATGCAAAATAATAGGCACACCTCTTTGTGATTCAATAAAGGTTATCTCTTGGGATGTAGAAGCCAGACTGCAGCCAGTCTGAAGATCAGCTCGGGATGATGAAGCCACTGGCTCCATGTTTCAGGATGAAGAAGCCACGGCTCTATATCTGATCACCTGCAAATACAACGTGAATTAGTTCTGTGCCTCCTGTAAAAAGGGGTACCAAGTCCAATATACCCTTTTCGTTTTTAAATGAATATAAGAGAGCAAAAAATTAGCTTTCATCTGTCTAAGAAAGGTATTCCGAACGAAACTATGTACAATAGTTTCGTTTCGTAGATACGAATCGTGAATAGCTATAATGATTAAAAATCATAGCTGAAAACCGACTTCAACGTGTTGAATATGGTTTTATCACACATGCTATTGTCAGAACTGAGCCAAATTGAAATGAGACTACACGGGAAGCACCAGCTTTCGAATCAAAAGAGTCATCAAAACTGATTCACCCAGAAAACACTTTGTAGTTGAGAACATCCTCATTTTATGAAGGAGGTTAACTAAATTAAAATGCGACCATATGGGAAGCACCAGCTTTTACATAAAAAAGAAGATTTATCAAAATTGGTTAACCTAAAAAATACAGTATAACCGAGAACATCCTCTTTTTTTGAAGTTTGTTAAAATGGGTAAACAAAATTAATGTGAATTAGGGCTCAAATCAAATTATTATTTGTTCAAATTTCTAGTTAATGTGAAAAAGGGTTACTCATTTAAAAAAAAAATACTAGACGATTTCGTGAAACAGGGCCATAGATAAAGAACTCCATGACAGGACCTAGGAAACAGGAAAAAAAATATTTTTCAAAATTTTATTTGCGTCTCCTAAAAAGTAGCGATGTACTCTTTTTCACAGGAGGCACAGAGTTAAGTATGCATATAATAAAAGACCATAATCCTTAGACAGCAACTAATATAAAAGTAAATAATTACCACAATAGTGATATAAGTCAAATCATTTATCATGACTTCACAAAATATGAAAAAATCGACAAAATTATAATTATTACTTACCCTTTAAAACTTCACAAATATTGAACCTCACTCTATGAATACACCACGCTTAATGTAAACACCTCATATTTAAAATTAGCAGATGCACTTTGTAACCGCATTTGCTCCGATTGCGCTGATAACGCAAAGCCACGTCATTGGTCAATTGATTAATACAAAGAAAGCAGAGCGAGAGAGCAAGCTCTAATCCGGTCGCACAAAAATACCGAAGCTATAAACATTCAAAAACTTGTTCTAGGTTAATAATAATAGTAGTGGTCTAAGCAGTGGGGTGCACAGGGTTTGTACTTAGGGTCGGCTATGTGTACTTTATTAATGCCTTCAATCTAAACCTAAAGTTTGATCAGAAAAAAACTGTCATGGTGGCGTAACTTGTAATTTTATAATTTATATTATAGTGGAGTCTCGGATTGAATTAGTTCATCAAATTTTCCGCAACATGAGGTTATTTATCTTTCTGGTCAGTCAGGTTTTTAGGCTGACTGTACAATTAAATCAAATTTAACTCATACGAAAAAAATGTGGGACGAGCCAGGCATACGAATTGGGACGAGCGGGGAATAAAATATTGAAAATTAAGTTTTGGGACGAGCGAGGCATACAAATTGGGACAAGTGGGGAATTTTTTATGTGGGACGAGACTCTGTGGGACGACCGAGGCACAAATCAAAGAAATACCTATTGCGACCTTTTCCAGAAAAGTCAACGGTTAAAGGGGACGCCAAAGATAATTATAATTATCGCTTATCTCGAGCCAGAATGGTGGTGGAATGTTCTTTTGGTTCAATAACTTCTAAATTCAGAATTCTACATAAATCTATCGAAACGAATGTTACAAATGCAGTTCATATCGTCAAAGCCATATGTTTACTACACAATATTATAAGGGATCTTGAATCAATAAATGAGAATGAGTTAATGTCTTTCCGAAAAACATAGCAAAATATGTCACTAACACAAAGACATAATTCTCAAAGAAGATACAATGCTACATCACGAGCAGCCGCACAGGCAAGAGAAAACTTTAAATTGTATTTTGAGCAACATCCTTTGCCAAGAATGTAATAATAATAAAGAAATATGTTGTACTTACTTGTAGTCCCAATTATTTTAGCCACAGCCTCCCATTCGCGGTGCGATAATAACCGGTTATGATAACTTTTATTCCTTTTGTCCCATAATGTAGGACGTTCTTGGATAGCATTAATAAGAAGTTCTACTTCCGACATTTACAATTTTTGCTTGAAAAAAATATGGCCGACGCGTCCACTTCGCGCGAAAATATCAAGTCAACTGATCGCGTTCGCTTCATTTCGCTCCGCTCCGCACCGCACCCCACGTGCGTTTGGTCACGTAGGCCACTTCAATAGGTTTCGAATGTTTGTTGTTTTCGCGCCGCGCCGCGCCGCTTCGCGTTCGCGTCTAGATCGCTCACGCAGGACGTCGCGTAAGTCACTAAAATCATCGTTTCGACCCACTGTGCGCCACCACAAAACCATCTCACGCCGGGTCTGGAGGCCGGCGACACTATTCGGTTAACCCGTGTTAGTGCGGGTGGTGCAAGTGGGCCTAAGTACTTAAAAACTTAATAAATAATAACGTACCTTTTCCTGTACCAGTTGATTGTTTCGTTTTTTGTTTTTGCCTTCTCAATGATGCCAGTAAACTTGTCGTTTTCTTTTTACGTTTCTCTTTCGTTGTCGAGTAACGAAGCCAATCTATCCCAAGCGTCTTCTTTCTTTAATTTGTTATAATGCTCTGGATGAGCTGGTTTCCACAACACTGGTTCTTCTCTGTATTTTTCTATAAAATAAACAGTTTTATCTTTGTTCCACTCCATGTTTTAAGAAATAAATGAAATAATCACGAGAGGAACGACGTGTGATCACTCGCGACGTGCGACGCACCGCATGCGCTCATGACGACTTGCAACAGCGTACTGACTGAACCGCGTAAAGCCGGGTCCAGACGAGTGTAATGTGTAATGTAAGATTACGTGTAATTTAGCATCAACAGTGTGGACGGCACACGAACTCAAAGCGAATTGTGCGCGAAAATATTTCAAAAGCTGTTTCCACTCAGTTGCTACGAACATGCCGAATAGGAAGGTCGTGATAGCTGGTGCGGCTTTTATTTTCATGTATTTACTAACTGAAGACCGCAAAAGTCGGAAGCGTCGATGGTGGAAAACTAATTTGTATAAAAGAAGATCTTCTTTACTTGTGGAACTAAAATCTCAACATATAAGTGGTCAATATAAAAACTTTACCCGGATGTCGCCTACTGACTTCGAATATTTGTTAACAATCATTGCGCCTAAAATATCAAGACAAGACACTATAATGAGATCTGCAATTTCGCCGCAAGATAGACTGGCTCTAACACTAAGATTTTTGGCAACAGGAGATTCATTTACAAGCCTTCAATACACCTTCAGAATTTCAAAACAGTCAATGTATATATGAAGTTTGAGATAATTCTGAGGGAACAGGTGAAGCATATGGAGCAGTAGGGCAACTTGTCTGATTCTGACCTGTTGAATACCCTGAAGTAAGTTCTGAGCGATTAGACAAAGAAGGTGGTTCATTGCAGTATCTTGATGAAGGAACCGAGCCTGTTGTATACTCACTGTAATTGAATGCAGATGGATAATAATGTTGAGAAAAGTTAGTGCATCCTTCATCGGCTTTGAATATTACGTCCATTATTGCTCGCTGCACGGCATTTTTTGTACTTCTGTTATATTGTTGCATCTTGCTGCATATAAAATTTGAAAAGAAAAGGGTTTCACTGTCAAAATTGTTTGGATTATTGTTTCGGGGTTCAGGAGTAGGACTAGAAGCAGCACTCTTAAGCAGGCCAAGAGCCTCCGAAAGCATACCCATTTTTTTATTTTCGTCTGATTTCTTTTTTTTGGGGGCCTGACCAGTTGGTGATATAAATTCTGAACTGTTATCATTTTCTACACTTGTAGATGCACTCTGTTCCGGTTCATTTGTAATCTGTAATTAAAAAGAAATTCATTGTGTCAGCTGCCAAAAACAGAGTCAGAATGGATCCAGATCTCAAACAGATTTGATGAATTGTGGAATTTTCCCCATTGTGCCGGAGCCATGGACGGTAAACATGTCATTCTCGAGGCTCCGGTACATAGTGGCACAGAATATCGTAACTACAAATCGAATTTCAGTATAGTGATGTTTGCTTTAGTAGACGCGGAATATAATTATAAATTTCTGGATGTCGGATGTCAAGGCCGCATTTCAGATGGTGGAATTTTTAAAGAAACTGAATTATATAAAAAACTAGAAAATAATTCGTTACGATTGCCTGCACCTGAAGCACTGCAAGGTAGAAACAAAGTAGTACCATATGTTTTTGTAGGAGACTCTGCCTTCCCTTTACAAAACAATATAATGAAACCCTATCCAGGAGAATACCCCAAGGGATCGCCGCGAAGAATTTTTAATTACCGGTTAAGCAGAGCTCGCAGGATTGTAGAAAATGTATTTGGTATCACAGCATCTGTGTTCAGAGTTCTACGAAAACCTATGCTCCTTCAGCCCAAAACCGTGGAGACTATAGTCATGGCTATTGCACACTTGCATAATTTTTTGAGAAACACGGATTCATCTAAAAACTTGTATGCACCCCCTGGCTCACTTGACAGCGACCAAAACGGAAGATTATGTGAAGGTAGTTGGCGGAGAGATTGTGAAATGTCATCTTTACTTCCATTGAATAATGTACCTAGAAGAGCTGCCTCAACGGCAAAACAAATTAGGGATGAGTTTAATGACTATTTTATGAACGAGGGTACAGTTTCTTGGCAGAATACATATTGTTAAGTTTTTTTTATCAAGTCGAAGGAAACTAGTTCAATGCAGTTACCTCTGTGTTGCGTCGTTTCCTTGGATTATTTCGATCACCTAAAAATGCCACCGCCTCGTAAGCAAACCATGTACTTTTGTACGTTTCATCCCCACCTGTAAAATAAATTACAATAAATAAACAATACAATAGAATATAGTACATATATGTATAGTAAAATATAGTAGAATATAGTAATATAGTGGGTATACAATAGAAGTAATAATTGTACTAATAGCAAGTAAGTGATAATACCTAAGTAAAAACTAAATTAATAAATAAAAGTGTGTAATATGTAAAGCAACAGAAATTTATAATAAAACATACCTTTTCCGGAACTATGGCTCTTCTTTACTTTTCCTTTTTCTCTTCGATGTGAAGCAAGCAAACTAATCATTTTGTTTTTGCATTCTTCTACATCTCTTTCCAATGAATGAGCAATATCACTCCAAGCATCGTGTTTCAGATTTTTTTTATAGTATTGCGGGTTTTTTGGATCCCAAATAACAGGTTTTTCTTGATACAAACTAATAAGTTCAAGCGATTGTTCGTCACTCCACATCATGAACGTACATACGACACAACCGTCACGAACGCCGTCCAAACGAGCACTGCGAGCGTCTTTGTGTTCGCGCGAAAAACCGACAGCCGATGGATCAACCCCGAGCGCCGCGCGAGCGTTACATGTAATGCTCGTAGTGCCGTCCACACGTAGAATTCGTGTTACATTACACGGTGGATTACATTACACGTTACACTCGTCTGGACCCGGCTTAACAGTCAAAGGATTCGCCAAAAAACCGACAGCCGGGTGGAGCACTCAAAGCGTGCAACGAGCGGCTCGTTGCTCGCTGGTTTCCCCGTAACACGACGTACGGACTGTACGAATGCTCGCTGTGTAACACGTTACATTACGCCCCGTAACGCCGGTCAGTACCCAGCTTAAGAGGTGTGGAGGAGACAGTCGATAATGCTGGCAAAGGTCGATTTTGCAAAATGTTAAAATATTAAAAAATTGTGTGACTATCGAATTAATTAACTGGTTTTTGCCATCCTACTACTTTCTAACCTTCCAGCGATTCATCACACGGTTTGAACCCAGGTCCTCATGAGCAGGTTGCAAGTCGCAGAGCGGGTTTTGAGTTTTTAACGTTACACTCGGTTTACTCGCTGGTCACGGTTTACTTGTCGCTTAGTTTCCGAGGTTAAACATACAGCGCACGTACATACTTTAATAGTTTGACATACGCCGACTTTTGAGGCTTAAGAAAAAAGTCCTATAGGTAAATATCATGACATTAGCCTTAGTTTCAGAAAATTACCCAGAATGCGTCATAAAATATGAAATTGAAGGGTCTTCATTGCTAATTTATTTGAAAGCTAATAGTTCATACTCAGAAAAAGTGTACATTTTAAATTTGTAAGTAAACTGATAGGTAACAGTACTGAGAATCTCCATCACGAAACTGATGTCATAAGCTCTACCATAGAAATCTAAATAATAAGGTACTAGAAATGCTGTCGGGTCCGTGGCTTAGGCCCCCAGTGGTCGACGCACCTGTGGCAGACGCCCCCGATACGATTAATTTAATTCAAAATTATTTTTGATCAAATGTACTGTCAGGCACAAAAATTGTTTTACAAAAATATTAAATATACTTAATATTGATTGTAAGTATATGCATAACATTAAATCGTAATTATATTTATAACATAGAAATGCTTTTATATTAGAGGTATGTTTTGAAAAATTAAAGTCTTAGTAATTTTTCATTATTTATTTATATATCTCGATAAGAAATCTAGTATTTTTTTTAATATAAATCACAGTTTTCATCACCTATAATCAAGAGAATCATTTAACTTAATTATAATAATCAGTCTCAAATGTAATAAAATAAGATAGTAATTTTAAATAATCAGTCTTAAAAATTACTGGAGAGCAACTAACTTTTTACATAATGAAATGTTCTTTTATCTTTGTAACAATAATAATTAAACATATTCAACTGTGAAACAAATGAGAATAATTTTACCTACGAGTAATTATATCAGTCAGTTTCAATAGCAATAACACAACAAAATAATCAGGCTTAAAAAACAAACGTACTCGTAGAGTAACAAATTTTTTACATGTGAAATGTTATGAAATTTTGCTAGCATAGAAATAATCAACTGTAAAAACTTAAACAAACATAAAAATTTAAATTTCAAAATTTAAAACTTAAAAATAGTATACAAGCAAAATCATCTCTTTTCATTATGTAAGTTAAATTATTACTTTTTAGGACGAACTGCCACATATGGGCGGATTTGTTCTAAAAACATGATTATGCTAATTTTTTTGTTTTCATACTGTTCAGTTAAATTGGCAATCATTTTTATACAGCATTTTGGAAATGTACAAAACACCCATGAATTTCAACAGTCGGAAATTCGTTATTTATTGCGACTATTGCTGACATTTCAAAATCCAATGTGAATTTTAACGGTTTGAAATCTGGCAAAGCTTCTTTGATTTTTTTGAACATCATTTCATATGTCTCTTTTTCTTTATTAACCAGCAGCCCGTAAAATATGGGCACAATGTTGGTTTCATCCGAATTATTCCCAATATCTCCGTGGATAGTATAAATCTGTTTGAAGGGACAGGGGCAGCAATCAAATGTACCGTCACAGAAGAAGTGGTGCACATTTTTAATTTCATCCGAAGCTATGTCTGATGCAAATACGATGATCCTGTTGCCATCCTCATTATAATCAAATAACAAATGTTTTTGAAAAATTTCAGGTATAGTAACTTGAGCTGGATCCTTGAATCGTATTTTTTTTACCTTCAGGGCTGTATATCGGCTTCTGTAAATCGCTTTTTTAATATTGTTGTAGATTGGAATTTCATTACTGTACTTTTCCCTCTGTAATTTTGCAATTTTCGTTTCATACATTTTTTGAATGGAGCCAAAATTAGTTGTGACTTCTCTCTTTAAGTCATTCGTAAGAATTTTGATGTCGTTTTTTAATAAATTCGGCTGACACTCAGGCTTATGTCCTTTTATCATTTGAACGTTGTCACTTTCATTTATCAATTTAACTGCACCACCACACTGGCCATGTCTTTTATTCACACACACCCACACACTAGAGTTTTGATTTTTTCTATGAATATTATACGCAAATCCAGCGTGCAACAATGTTTTTCCATTAAGTCTATTTTTAACTATATCGTAATTATTTCGCACGAGCCCTTGCGAGGGACCTTCGCTCGTCATTGTGAGATGACACACTAAACTTTCTTATCAGTTGCATATTGCAATATTCAATAACTGGGCTCAGGTGTGAAAGAGATAGACATAATATCTATTCATACTTCCTTATTGTTTTCAATTTTGTAGACAAAAAGACGGACTTTTTATTGTTACCAATAACTGGTTTGGCTCAGTTAGTTGACGAGTGGGTTGAAGTTGAAAGATAAAATTTCCGTAAGGTAATTTATTATAAATGTATATTATAAACATTCACTAACATTTTAAATTAAGTCTTTTTGATTTTTTGGATGTTTGTACATAATAAATATGCTTCTAATGGGGAAAAAGGTGTGTAAGGATAAGGTTAAGTGGCGATCTATTCTGTCTGCTATTTGATAGATAACTTTTGTTTAGCAAGGAAAAATACTTTATTAATAGGGTGAAACACTTTTCTCATTTACTGTACTAAGTGAAAAAGCACAAAAAAATAAAGATATTAAATTAATCGTATCGGGGGCATCGGCCACAGGTGCGTCGACCACTGGGGGCCTAAGCCACGGACCCATGCTGTCTACAGTCTTTAATACCGGGACGCGTGTCACCGGGTCGCAGCTACCAACACATGGACAAACAATAAGTACACAGTTACGCCTACACATATCACTGGCATTTATGCAGCGAAAATTAAACTATAAATTATATCGTTAAGCAATATTTTATAAAATCACAAAATCTCAGGCGGCGTGGCCACTGGGACCAATAATAAACGTGTGCGAAAAGCACAGAATGACATTGCGCGCTCACTCTCACTTAGGCCCGGTTCCTATATTCGAGAAACGAGTCGTTTTGCTTACGGATGGTAGAATTGTCTACGAGGCGTAACACAAAACCATTCCTATAAAATACTACTCGTTATCCAAATAACCGACGCACATAGGAGTATTTAACCCAAAAAGTCGATCAAAATTATTTATTGGCTAAAATTTATTTATTGTTGTTAAAATGTAATCAAAAATGATAAAAAAATACTTTGAGCTACTTTTTGAAGCAGGAATTTTAAATAAATGAAAAAAAAAATGATTTGTCACTATTTATTGCAATATTTATTAGAAAAATTTACACGTAAAAACCTATCAACTAATAAATTATTAAACTAATAAATCGCTTATAACATACGATGTTACAAATTATGATGAATGAAGGGTAAGGAAACAGGGGTTTAAGCATACAGCTTTGTCGCAACCAATACAGAACGTTTGCACACGCTTTTTGCATACGACGCATCGACATCGGTGGCGGCGCGTGTCGTTCGCCACCAGCGGATACTCATCTAGACGGTGAGAGACGTCGATGCGCCGGTTCTGTGTGGTTGCAGGCAAAGAAGAAGGGGTGCTGTGTTTGGAAAGGAGTAAGAGAAGTCTGATGATGAATTATGTAGGCATTTAATATGGAGATGTTGAGTAGTCTCCGGAAGAGTTTTTTGTACCAGATCTTTGTTCGTTTCCGCTCGATCGGATACATGGCCAGCAGCTGGTCTTTTTTATCCACCCCACCCATCACAATATTATAATCTGATATTATGATGGGTTTGGTGGATCCTCGGACTGTTTCCTGAGCGTTGCCGTGGTATGTAGAGATCATAGCAACTCTGTTGCTATCTCTGCATACCACGACATCGACGTCGCCCGAGGTAAGACCAGCTATCTGGCTTGGGCGCCTGTTCCGCTTTGTAAGACTGTGTAGGGCCTGCGGAACAAATATACGATTGGTCCGCAGGGTTCTTACACAGTCTACGCCCAAGGACTTGAGCCGTCGAGCGAGACACGGCGAATTGTAGAAATTGTCCATCCACAATGTGTATCCCTTGTGCTCGAGACCCTGTACCAGCCTCAATACAATTGACGGTGTTGATGCAGCCAGTGGATCTTACAACTGCTGCAGTGGAGGTTTGCTATGAGCGTGAACCTCAAGCCGCCACAGGTAGCCGGTTTGAGATTCACAAATCTCATAGGTCTTGATGCCTTTATTTGCAATTTTGTTTGGAATGAGCTGGCCGATGTCCAGCCAGCCCTTCCACATCAAAAGGCTCTCGTCTAGTGCAATGTTCTGCGCCGGCGTATACAATGACTGAAATTTCATATTCAGATGTGACAGTAATGGTTGTATCTTAAAAAGTTTAGCCTCGGAGACATCCAGGTATAGCGCACACATGGCATCGTTGTCATTGAAATGTATTAATTTTGATAGTAGGAAAAATCTACCGTGGCTCATGTGCGCGCTAAACCCGGGGGTGTAAAATATGTCAGGGGTGGCAGCCCAGTACTCGTCTATACGTGACTTAACCACAATCCCCATCGCCAGAATTATGCCGAAGAATAGATACAACTCGTCTACAGTTGTATCTACCCAACGGCAAATGCGACTGGTGGGATGGAGAGTGTGGTTTTCGAGCATCTGGGTCGCCACCTGCTGAGCATACTTATTTGTCTCCGAGACAATGTGCTCCATAATTTGCCGATCCCACATGTCAACGAAAATGTCATATGGGTCGTCACGTGGAGTTGTCGGACCTACATTAATCTCGGAAAAAGGTTCTTGTCTCAAAGTAGGTGAAATCTGAGACTCCGGAAACTCTTTCCACTCAAAATCATACCACCTCCATGGCTGGTCCGTCGTCATTAGAGGGGCACGAACGGGGCGAGGCTCGCCGGCAGGCGCTGCGTCAGCAGCGGGGCCAGGCTCGCAGGCAGGCACTGCGTCTGCAGGGGGCCTATCAAGCCCATCGTCGTCGTCGTCGTCCTCGTCCTCCAGCATGAGCCAGCCCTCGTCACCGGCATCCCTCCAGTCCTCGTCCAAGGGTGTATCCATAATGCTGCGATACACCCTTCGAATTTGAGGATTCACTATGAAATTTTCTTCATCGTCGCTCTCGTCAGAACCATCGTCGCTTCCTATTACAAAGAAAGATAGATTGGTTTCAAATCTAGTGGTAACCAGAAATTTTGCAATAGGCCCAAACCTAACTAATCAGCAGGTACTCACCAAAGTTCAGGGCCTGCTCGATATCTTCATCACGAAGATTCTGACGAGAGCGAAGCGGCGGTCGGTGCGGTGGTGATGGTGGTGGTGGCGGCTGCATCGGTGACGGGGCTGGCGTGGACACATATTCCACAAAACTGTAACAAAAACAGTTTTGTAGTAACCATATTAAAAAAAAATACAAAAGTCCGTAAGTAAGAGACTTACCATGCTGGCGACGGCACTCCGGGCACCGGTGATGCTGGCGGTGGTGTTGCCGGCGGTGGTGTTGCCGGTGGTGGTGATGCCGGTGGTGGTGATGTCGGTGGTGGTGCTGACGACGGCGTTGGTGATCGCGGCGGTGGTGATGACGCCGGTGGTGATGGCGGCGGTGGTGATGACGGCGGCGGTGCGGGAACAGATCTAGATGAGACATTAAACTGTCTTATAACAAAAGTTAAAACTTGTATTACAACTATAACTAACACAAAACCACTTACGGTTGCCACAGTCTCCTTCGCTTGGCGTGGAGAGGTGCCTCCAATCCTCGACCTACAGGAAGGTCGAGGATTTCCCTGATGGTAATTCAAAAATAAAACAATTCAATTCTAATACTACAAATGATTTTAATTAAAAATAAATAAGTTTTTGAAAGAAAACATGAGATCTTACTGGTCAATGTTTGATGGCCCCGGCAGATCAAAAACTAGGCGCCTCCCGCGCAGCCTGCCACGGCTCCTGGAGACCCCGCGATCCGCCACTGCCTCCACCATCCCCATCGCCACCGGTGACGCTGGCGGCGTAGCTGCTGGCCGGCCACGGCCCCGCGCGCCCCTCGTACCGCGGCGGCGGCTGGAACGGCCGCGCCCACGACCCGCCACTGCCCCGGGCTCCTCCACCACCTGCACCACTATCCCCGGCTCCTCCACTACCTCCATTGCTACCGATGACGCTGGCGGCGTAGCTGCTGGCCGGCCACGGCCCCGCGCGCCCCTTGTACCGCGGCGGTGGCTGGAACGGCCGCGCCCACTACCCGCCACTGCCCCCGGCTCCTCCACCACCTGCACCACTATCCCCGGCTCCTCCACTACCTCCATTGCCACCGGTGGTGGCGCAGCCGCTGGGCCTCCACGTCCCCGGCTCCCTCTGACCCTCACCCGCCCACCCCTACGCCTCGATCCGCCACGGGTGAGGGCTTGCATCATCCAGGACTTGTGATGTTACTGTGGACTACACATAGGCACTCTTTAGAGTTTTGATAACACACAAAATCGTGTATTAAATGTGTATTTGTTTTTAAATAAATGTAATTAAATTACAACTATGTACGAGGGCGGGTCAATAAGTCCGTGACTTTTTGAATTTCTGACCTCTTTACTGAAACAGCAACACTGCTCCTGTCAACAGGCATCTGTCAGTTGACTCCTGTCAAAATTTAAACTTGCTGCGTCAGTTAGTTTGTGTTTGACAGCTATTTTTATCAGAATACTCACTAATTTGAGGAGAAAATGGAAAAAAGTGAATTTCGTGTGCTTATTAAGCATTATTTCTTGCGAAAAAAAACCATTACCGAGACCAAGGCTAAGCTTGATAAATACTATGGGGACTCTGCACCATCGATTTCAATGGTAAAAAAGTGGTTTACTGAATTTTGTTGTGGCCGTACAAGCACTGAAGATGCCGAACGTCCTGGACGCCCAGTTGAGGTCTCTACACCCGAAACAATCGAAAAAATTCACGATATGGTGTTGGCCGACCGAAGATTGAAAGTGCGAGAGATTGTGGAAGCCGTAGGGATCTCGCATGGCTCAGTGGTTTCAATTTTGAATGATCACTTGGGCATGAGAAAGCTTTCCGCAAGATGGGTGCCGCGTTTGCTCACAGTCGACCACAAACGCAATCGTGTAACAACGTCACAGGAAGGTTTGGCGTTGTTTAATCGCAATATGGAGGAGTTTTTGCGCCGTTTTGTAACCGTGGACGAAACATGGATCCATCACAACACACCAGAGACCAAACAACAGTCAAAACAGTGGGTTTCTAAGGGTGAATCGGCGCCGAAGAAGGCCAAGGTGGGTTTGTCAGCCAATAAAGTTATGGCGACTGTTTTTTGGGATGCACGCGGGATAATCCACATTGACTACCTTCAAAAGGGAAGAACAATCAATGGGGAATATTATGCCAACTTATTGGACCGATTCAATGACGATTTGAAAAAAAACCGACCTCATTTGGCCAAGAAAAAAGTTCTTTTCCACCAAGACAATGCAAGGGTGCACACATGTGCAGTTGCCATGGCAAAAATCCATGAATTGGGCTATAATTTGCTCCCTCATCCGCCCTATTCTCCAGATTTGGCTCCGAGCGACTACTTCTTGTTCCCAAACCTGAAGAAATGGCTTGGTGGAAAAAGATTTGACGCCAATGATGATGTCATCTCGCAAACAAAGGCCTATTTTGAGGACCTCGACAAATCATTTTTTTTGGAAGGGATAAAAAAATTGGAGAAGCGTTGGACAAAGTGTATAGAGCTCAAGGGAAACGTTGAAAAATAAAATTATTTTTTTATCAAAAAATCTGTGTTATATTCCAAAAGTCACGGACTTATTGACCCGCCCTCGTATTGTTTTTTACCTTTTCGAATTCCATTAAAATTCGTCCCATAAACGCTACATGAAATAAACTTACGTACCTACCTACTATGCAGCGTACAGTAGTTACTGCAGCTATAGTATACACGCTGAAATTTTAATGGTTGTTTTCCCGCAGCGAATTGATTTTCCCTTGGTAGTACAATCAAATTGTAAAAATAAAAAAAATGGCAGATTTACAATTGTGAAAAACAAAACTCGGAAGCGACCTCGAACCAATAGTAATACATCGCGAACGGCCGATAGCGCGCGGCGCGGGCGCGTGCGACGTGCGGTCGTTACCCTCGCGCTACACCTGATAACTACGGTAACTACCTAATCCTAAATTAACGAAACACAATACAGTGTAAACTCCTTATCAACATTTACGGGACTGCGCATTTTATGGCGTTATTGAAAGTTGTCGTTAAATGGAGAGAAGAAAGGTCTATATTATTTTACAATTAGGTTATAAGTATTAATTAATAAGTTTGAAAGTTTCTGAGCAACTAATAGAATATGATAAATTGATAACGTATAGACAATGCAAAACAACCTAACGACAGTCTAACAGCCGAGGTAAACTCGCAAGGTAATTACGACAAACAAAATACCGAATTTCTTAGAAACTTCAGTACGTAAGATGCCGCCGACAGTCGAGGTAAACACGTGCTAGACAATAAAGCAACAAAATAACGAACAAAAGAACTTACACAGCTGCAGTTCCACAATACAGGTGTGATGTTATGTGTTATGTAGAAAGTACTGTTTATTACTTAATAATGACGTATTGGTGTCGTTATTTAGAGTGGGTGTGTTGCTACATAGAGTGTATCATTGTATGGACAACAAGGTAAACAAACCTAAGTCATGTAATTTCGATGTTTTAGGGAGTTTGTTGTTAAATCTAGTGGCGTTAAATGGAGTTTACACTGTATTTACCTAAAAGTTATTCCAGTTTCCCTTCATACGTTTACGGGCTTAGGACCCTGCGGACGGCGAGCAATGGGCAGCTCGCCGTCCGGTAAGGACCAGGCCCGGGTCGACGGCGCGTTGTGTTCCACGCGCGCCTCAAAGAGTTGTCAGCATAATTGACGGGGTCCGACAGGGCCGACGCCTGCCGGGGTCGCGGATTGTTCGAAAGAGTTACCGAGGCCCTGGCGCACAGGCAACTGAAGGAACACGGGTGGGTTTTAGTCAGTAAGAGTCTGACACGCCCTTCCGCTCCGCCCAGAGCGGGAGAGGTCATTTGATGATTTCCCACCAAAAAAAAAAAAGGACCGTCATAAATACTTTGTTACTTACAACTTACTGAACACAAATCTGAAAAACAAGTTTAATAAGTTAATTAACTTACAAAAAAATATTTTCTGAGTTAGACAATAAAGTATTCACGGCGTATTAAAAAAATTGGAATCAGCTTATTTACAATGATTTTAATTAACTAACCTACTTTTAAATGTTCGCTATTTACAAAGGTACGAGTAGGTACTTACACTTCCCGGTAACGGAGTAATTGTTCGAAATGCAAACCACTGCGTTCAGTACACAACCGAGCACGTTTTATTACATTGTCTTTCAGTTTTACCAAAGTGTCACTGTCACGTCTTACGATATTAAAAGCGTCCACTATCGCATTTAATAACGCGTCACGAGTTTCGTTTTCTTCACGATACACCAGGCGCTTGAGCTCAGACCACAAGTAAATGTCCAACGGAGTCAGGTCCGGGCTTCTAGGTGGCCAAGGCACTGGCCCGCTGCGTCCGATCCAGCGCTGGGGAAACACCGAGTCTAGGTGTTCTCGCACGGCGCGCTGATAATGAGCCGGGCACCCATCATGCTGGTAGTGCAGATTATCGACAGGCACCGCTAGCGGAACATAGCAAACTCAGTTATCCAGAGCCGGCGGCGGCGCGGGGCGGGGGTGCGTGGGTAGGCGGTCGCCGCGTGCGGGCTAGATTATGCCTTATCACTACGCACGACGGCTTATTTTGCTCTGAACGTTTAAGAATCGGTCTTCACTTAGTCGGCCGCGCGTGGAGGTACTTGCGGGCGCTTCAAGTAGTACCTGGGCATTTTTCAAAAAGTTTGTTCGTGACGAAATAGGAGTTCCCATATTTGTCAAACTTTTTATTTGACCTAACTATATCGAATGTCATAGGAAATATACATTATTATTTGAAAAATATATCATTTTATGTAAAATATTATCGATTGATGAAAATTTTAACTTTGTTATGTAATGTAACACAATGAACTGCTCCATTTCGTCACTTTAATCAGTAATCAAATTAGCAAAAAATAAACAGTTTTATACGAAACAAGTATTTTTTTTGTGAAATTCAATGAATAGAAGCTATGAAAAGTCAATACGTAATACAAAATATTTAATAATCAAAAAGTTTTACAGCGTAAATGATCCTAATCGTCACTATTGCACCATAAAACGGTATCAAAAACTATCCAAGTTTCGAGAATACAAACAAAATAACAAAATTGACAATTACAATAGAATCATAAATGTTTAACAAAATATTATAAAATGAAATACAATCTTTTAACTTTAGTATTTTTTCCTAAAATCTAAATTAAACACACAGCCAAAACTGGACAGTAACGCTCGTGGAACGTAGCGTTACTATTAGGAACTAACAAGGCGGAGTGTACATCATAGTAAAATAATCATAATTCTAATTTACGCTAAAATAATCATGGATGCGCTCTCCGTGTACTTTGGTATCAATAAAGATTAAATACAATAAATACCTTAGTAAAAATCACTTCGTTAACGATAACAATTTTCTTCAAATAATAGAATAGGACTGAGAACTTTATAACATATTTTGTAACATCCACTGTACCATATTATAAGCGAATAAATGATATTTAACCCGCTATTATATATTTATAAAGTTTAACAATTACATTTTATGAAAATAAAAAAAATATTCGTATCAAAGCTCAAATTAAAATGGTTTTATCGGGGTTTTATTTGGCCCAAAATAAATAAAAATAAAATAGCTGACACAAAAAAAATACTTCAAATTTTTTACGAGTATTCGCTAATTGCAAAAAAAATATCAAAACAAAATTAAAAAATTACTTCAACAAACCTAATTCGCTTATTACCCAAAAAAAAAAGAAATTAAAAACTTAACTTCGAATGACTAAGTAATATAATTATTCACCGAAACACGTTAAACAAATATAATCAAAATGTTGCTGTCCAGAACTACATGTCATACAATTAAATTCTTTGCATGCCATGCACTTGATCATAGGAGCATATACAGGAAAATTCTCCTTGCAACCGTTACATTCTATTTGTCGTTTTATAACTGTTCTAATAGCTTTATTTTCATTCCGTGTAGAACGTTTTGGTTTTCTAAGAATCATATCAGTTTCTACTAATAATCCACGTTTGCGGGGACTACTCATATTACGGTTCGTCTCAGATAATATTCTTTTTGATGGTAATTCATGTCTTAAATCGTTAAAATTACAGCACATATTTTTTGATGTACTTGGCAACATACATTGAGGATCTGGATTTGTAGAATCACTAATTATATCACTTTCGAAAGGTTGTAAAGCAATATCGTCTAGAGGAAATATTAAGGAAGGAATGTCATCAATATTTTCCATGATTTGTTCTGAAATTACATTATTATTCTGCTCTTGTGTAATTACCATCAAAGAATCATCTGGTATATCATAAATACAATCTTTACTATCTATAATTATTTCTGTAGCTTCCTTATCTATCTTTTCTTCACTACTATCACTTTTGGAATACCATTCATCGTTCATTACTTCACTTTTAGCACTTTTACCACACGTCTCATCCCTTGCTATTTTAACGTCATTGCCTACGACATATTCTTTGTCATTTACCCTGCCACTTCTTATTATTGCACTATCATTATTCTCTACACTTTTCACCACCCTCTCATCTGTGATTACTTCATTATCTATTTCCCTGTTAACATCACAAAAAAAATCTGCAACACATCTTTCAATTCTCGGCATATTATTATTGACAGCCAGATTTTGCAATTGATTATTTAACAGAGTATGGTTCTTGGGGCAATAGCAACTGCACAAACCTTTTAATTCACCACAAAAACAACTTATTTGCCTAAATTGAATTTGATTTGGCCGCTGAGATATAATTTGATGCAGTTGTAGTGTCCCAGGAACTGGTGAAACTTTATCTGGGATCAACTTGGCCACGTTTTTGATATCATTATCAGTTACATAAAAACTTTTCACCGATTTCATGCTATTTTGTATAATATTATGAGCATCTAACCCGTTTGTAACATCTAACCCATAAGCTACTTTTTTATCTAATTGCCTTATTACTGCGCCTCCAATGCCGTCTGCAACGCTTTTGCCGTGGCCAGATTCCGAGAATGACCAAGTTGAGTAAAATAAATTTCATTTTTGTGTGAACAGAGTAAGTAAATGTTTTTTTTTTTTGACGGTATTGGCTACTAGGTCCGTCGGAAAAAAAGTGAATAGTACGAAAATGTGTAAATTCTTTAGCAAATTTTACAATTGGAAACAAATGTGCCCAGATGGCATGCGGTTCGTGGCAGTTATTATCAGAGATGGTTACAAATGACTGAGCTTTATCTTTAAAGTAAATGACTCCGGAATGTAGGGTTATTGAATTTTTGGACGCCCCGAAGTGGATAGCCTGGACCTCTTCTGCGAATTTACAATTATAATTTTCGGAGAAGTCACATAATAATAGGTCTTTACCTATGAAATTGCCGTTTTGTATGAAAAAATTTAAACGAATTTTTTTCATGAATTTTTTATTTGTATTAATCGAAGTAATCACCCATGCAATCAATGCATCTTTGCCATCGCAGTGGCAGTTTATTGATGCCCTTCTTAAAGAAATCAGCTGGACGGGAGGCAACAAATTCTTCAAAGGCATTTTGTACTGCCTCTCGGGTATTAAATTTTTTTCCCGCCAAGACGTTATCCAAATTCTGGAAAAAGTAGTAGTCTGTAGGCGCAAGGTCTGGTGAGTAGGGCGGATGACGGAGAGCTTCCAACCCCAGTTCTTGCAACTTGGAGACCGTCTGCTGTGCAGTATGAGGTCGCGCGTTGTCGTGCAGGAGCAGCGGAGACGAGCGATTGACCAATGCTGGTTGGAGATGCGCCAGCTTCTCCATCATTGTGTTCAGTTCTTCACAGTACACATCTGCAGTAATGCTCACCCCGTTTGGTAAGAAGCTGTGATGAATCACACCGGCGCTAGACCACCAAACAGTGACCATCACTTTTCTAAGGGTAAGTTTTCGTTTAGGGCATTGTTTAGGTGCTGAACCAGGATCCAACCAACTTGCTGAGCGCTTACGGTTATCAAACAGAATCCATTTTTCATCGCAGGTAACAATGCGGTTCAAAATTCCTTCATTTGTGTGTCTGTTGAGCAGTGCAAGGCACGTCTCGACGCGTACTTCGCGCTGGCGATCATTGAGTTCGTGGGGCACCCATTTGTCAAGCTTTTTTACCTTGCCAATTTGACGCAAATGGACCAATATTGTTTTGACGCTAACGTCGAAAGCTGCTGCTAATTCAGCCGTAGATTGTGTATCATCAGCTTCCACAATCGCCTTTAATTCGTCATTGTCGACCAAAGTCTTCGGACGACCGCGAGGTTAATTTTTCAGGTCGAAATTTCCAGAACGGAAGCGAGCAAACCAATAACAGGTGGTGCGTTGGTTTGTAGTGTTAGCTCCGTAAACGTCGTTGATGTTGCGTGCCGCTTGTGCCGCGTTGCTGCCACGACGGTACTCATATTCCATAATTACTCGAATTTTTAACGTATCTATGATGACGAAAAAGATTGAAATGCGATGAAAATGTAACACTAATCAATAAAGAAATGACTACTTTTAGAAAAAAAAATCCATGTTTTTAAAATAAAATTAATTTGAAATTAGAATTCTTAGCCAAACAAAAATTATTTTGATTTGAAATGGCCAGTACTGCAGAACGGCAATTTCATAGGTAAAGACCTAATATAACGATTTCGTCATCTTTTATGGCATTGATGCAAGTGCGGTATTGATGTTGCTGGTGTTTCCATATGAAAACATGAGTTTTAAACGACAATAGTGCGATTTCAAATTCAACTATCAATCGCCGCACAGTTCCGCAGATTTGTTGCTTTGTAGTTTTTTTTGTGATATATTTCTTGCCGGATTTTTCATACTCACAGTTAACTCTGTTCCATTTAAACCAAGTTATCTCGCTATCCATTTTTTCTTGATTATATTCAATAGCAGCAATTTTGCACTTATCACATTTGTTAAACATGCATTCATTTGACTTTATATTACAAGAAACCGCCGTTATTATTTCATCTATGTTCTTTTGACTTACAACACCTTTTGATTTCAAAGCAACAAACAAAAAGTTCATGTTACTATGCTTTATACACAGGCATGTATCCCTACTATTAGCAGAGGGCGATATGACAAAAAACGGCTTATATCTAAAGAATGTCGTAAAACTACATTTTCCTCCTTCATTTTTATACACTTTAAATAAATTTAACAACGTGTCTACCGTATATCTAATTTGACATTTCTTTTTTCCTCTTGTCTTGCATTCTCTTTTTCCAGAAGTGCATCTACTAACATCTTCTCTAATAAAAATCTTTTCTATTTCTTCTTTCGTTTTCTTGTTTTTTAGTTTCTCCTTGACAGTTACTCTTACGGGACCTTTTAGTCCTAAAACTTTACAAGCGCCTCCCCGTCCCTCATTAAATACAACTTGTTTTAGTAATCTCTTTTCAGAATATTTGTTGCAGTTATTGTACGTGTTACGTAGTGAAATTTCCATACATTCGTTGCGAATTTTGACCTTATCATATTCATTTTTTAACAGCTTAATTTCTTGATCATGCTTCTGCTGGGCACGACAAAACCTTTTTCTTAAACTATCTAATCTTAGTTTCAATAACCTTATATTATTTAAAGCTTTCTTGTAGTTCTTACAAACCTTTGAGTGTTTTATTTTTAACGAGTGTCCCCCAGACTTTAACTTTTTTGACACTACTTCGGGTGTAGCCTTTGGTTGGGTTTTCTTATTCTCTTTTTGCTTACGCTTTTGCTCTCTCCATATTTTTCTTTGTTTATGTTTTTCTTCTTCAGAGAGTTCTGACACTTTTTTCTGACTTTTCTTCAGTCTTTTTAGCTGCTTTTGTCTTTGTATTTCATATTTAACTGGATTTTCTTTTAACTTTTCTCGGTATCTTTTTGCGCGTTCTGCAGGCGTGAGAACCATAGTAGTAAAATGTACGCTATTTTATCATTTATTAAATTAACAATAAAGACATTCGTCGTCGGGATAATGGTCGTAAATTGTAAACTGGAAACAGCCTTGACACCAGAAGTAATTAAAATTTAATAAAATAGGTATATTCAATTTATGGATCTTGAAGTGGTATGGCAAGGTGAAATTTGGTGTGTAATTACAATTAATACAACTTCTTGAGAGCACGAAGTGAGTTGTTATCCACGGCCACTCTTGCTGGTGTAAAACGAAATCGTTTCTTGTCAAACATCGATCGAGATCTACAAAGTCTGGCATCTCCGCATCACATGTAATGACCGATTTCGATAATATTTCTGAAAAGGAAAACTTATCTAAGTTGGTTTTGGCGCACGACAGTATTTACATTGTATTGTGCAATTTAAAACAACCATGAAAAGTTTTAAATATTATAAACAGTCAATCATAATGTTGTTGTCTTTGTTAACCAGTAAATTGATGCATATAATATTACAATATAAATTTAATTTTTAATAATTGAATCATTAATTAATTAATCAACTTTAATTTCTAAATATAAATTAAAAAGAAAATGAAATATTATTTAAAAATAAATTGTTTGTATAATTTTTGCATCACTTGATACTTTCCGACTGCTTACACCCAGCCTTAGAATTCCATTTCGTCACGAAAAAGTTCCGCTTGTATATCACGTGACGAATGGATGTGACGATTTCTCGACTACAGTAATAAGAATATCATTTTTAGCTATTGTAAAAGAAAGATTTTACTATAACAACTTGTGCTTGGTTATATTACATAAATATAAAATCTGTCATAGTAAAACAATTAATTAAACATTTTTTTACCTTAGAAAACGCCGGCACTATTAGGAACACAACAAACCATAACCGTGACGCCTGCAAACTGTTTATGTCGCATTTGATTGGTCGGTTGAATTCTAAAGCAAAATGGCGACGGCCATAGACTATTTAAATGTTGCCAATAATAAAAAACGATCCATATGTTGTAATTTAGTAAGTTGCATCAATAAAACTACCGTGACTATGTAGGAGTTTCCACTACATGCCATTTTTGTGGACACAATAAAATTAAAAGATATATTATTTTATATGTTTTTGATTAGACATAGAAATTAAATTTAATGTCATAAACTCAAAATCTTTCAAAACACATAACATTTAGGTGTATCTATAAAAATGAAGACAAGTAATTCGATTTTAAAGTTTAAAAGAAGAGGTTGGACACAAGAAATTTGTATGGTCAGTGCTGCTTTAGAAGGCTGTATTTTGAAATTTACTCAGATTTTCATGTTTATTTTACAACAGTAACATATTTAAAGATTTGTTTTCATAAAATGGCCCCAGGAAGTAAAAAATAATACAATTCCTGTTTCGTCATAATGTTACGATTCCACCGGACAGGGTAATTTACTAACCGACAAACTTTTTGAAAAATGCCCACCTACGCGCTACGCTACGTTGTGTATTACCATTGTTTCTCACGCTTTCGAGTCGATGCATATTTTTAAATTGTTTGATAATAAAAACTTTTTTTATTTTTTAAGTTTCAACTATGAATCGATAGTACTACTGAGGGCAAATCGTTCTGCCGCGGGAAAACAACCACTAACATTTCAGCGTGTATATCGACATTCGTACCAATCTATACCGTGTATATATTTATATTCATTAGTTCCCTTAACGAAAAATTAGATGGTGCTGCGTTTGAACACTAGCTAATATTAAAAAAAGGTGGAGCTGCCTGTCTATTGCCAGTATACTATTGTAGTCTTTGATTCTAAGTAACTTTATTTCTAATTCCATTTTTTCTGCCTTCTTATCATAATATTTTTTTGCAGCAATGTTTAATTGCTGTCGTCTGTCATCAGTATCATTTCACCTTTTTTCTGAACAAAAAAATACAATTAGCATTTAGAGATGGTGATAAGATTTTTACATACTCGTAATTATTATTAATTGCAACTAGGCATGAGTAAATAGCTACCTTTCGTTTTGAGTGAATTGGACATTGTAGGCATGCCAAACAAAAAAAATCTTTTGACATCTATTTCTGCTTTTCGTTTTTGACCTGAAGTTGTAAATAATGTATAGAAGGCAAATATAAACAGGCTAGGACTACACAGTTGTACTATGACAAATAAACCACAACACATGTGTTACCTCAAGTTAGTCTTAAATCTTATTCATTTACATACAATAAATATCAAACAATGCTACATAACAAAACAATAAGTATTACCTATACCTCGACTCGTAGTAGGGGTCAAAATCAGGTCATTTGTAGGGGCTTTAGCATCAATGTCAGTACTGAGACATTCACTGCCATCGCCATACTCATCTAAAACTTCCACTACAATCTTGGTATCACCTACATCATCACCACCAAAAGGTACAAACCCATTGCATTTTGACCCCAACAAGGATTCTACTTTGTCTAAAGTCTCATCAGGAGGTATGTGATCAGGCTTTCCACCACCAGTCTAAACAAAAACATAATATTTTAGTATTAATTAGGTGTACCACTATGTATTATTTATTATGTTTAATTTCAAATCATTTTGAGAAAAATAAACTTAAACCAACAGATGAACTTAAAAAGCCTACAAGTTATACCTTTTGATGATTAATTCGAATAAGTTGGGTTCTTTTACGAGCTGACTTTTTCAAGTTGTCCCACTTTGACCTAACTGATCTTTCTGTCTGGGGATAGACCCGTTCCTGGCACTGAAGGCAGCTGCTAAAGAAACCCATGCTTCATCTTTGAGCTTGTTTGTGGTGGCATTCGTCTCTTTGCTGGTAATAATTTTGTTGCACTCTATTAATTCCACAAGACTATGGTTTTCATCCTTAGTCATGGCTTTATTTTTCTGTGAAATAAAATAACGGCTCATACTGTATATTATTAGACAAAGATGTAAGTTTTATTGCGAGTTAAAGAGCTTGTGGTACTTTACCGACGGAGCAGAATACATTTTATTTCACTAATTACTAATAACTTGAAATATCCAAAAATGTATCCGATAGATCAAAATAAAAGTTAACTCTACAAAGCTAGGCGCGCGTTTATTTACTAGACGGAACTGTCAACTGTCATGCACGTTGCGTGATGTCACGCGTTTTGTTCACACCATGCACGTGTTAGAAAGTGGATGAAATACTACATTTATAGGTATTGGCATCCACTTAATTAGTAAGCTTTGAGTGTCAGAATGGCTAGTTATATAATATGTAAGAAAGTATCTATGATTATGGTGTGTTGGGAAGGGATTTTATGAAGAAAAGCACAGAAAGACAAGACCAGGCATTTATTTCAATTAGGCTTGTCAATAAACATAGGTATGTAACGTTAATGAGAAAGCTATTATCCGTTCCAAAACTAGGTCTTCATGGAGAAGAAGGATAAGAAACTCCATGGCAGCTTGTTTTAGTCTTTTGTCAACACATTTTCACATTAGCATATTATTATTGTTAACACAAGGTCCGTTTCTCAAAGTTAGCAACTTTGTCAAGGTAAAGAAAGAACATGAATATTCCATAATTCGATTTAACACACATAAACAATATTAGCTATATGTATATCACATACATAACAACATAGATCAGAGCAATACTAATCAATATAATATCAATTATATACTTAACTTACATGAACATTGTATTTAGTCGATCTTTCACTAGAAGTGATATGATGATCATAATTCAATCCATTTTACAATATAGGAAGAACTTCGCTATGCAGCGTGATTTCCTTAAGTACATTGGCTTTTAACAAATTCATATTATGGATATTGGACACCACTCAGGATCTGTGAGTCTGTCCTATCTCGTCCCACCATTCGAACCAAGATCCCCTTCAAAATTGGCGGTAACTCATTAAAATCCCTCCATATTACCAGTCAGTACCACAAACATTGCCGCCCCATTCTGCCGCCTTTTTAGACCAATCAGAGATGGTTCTACATAATTGCTTAATATCTTCTAATAAAGGTTTTAATTAACAAATCTAGTATAGTGGAACTATTTTAAAACTTCATAAGATTATTTAGCAATTTAGTATGTATTTATTTGTAATCTTTAAGTAAAATCTTATATTATATTACCATCATCTTTAAGATCGGAGAATCGTCTAAAACAACTTGTTACTTTTAAATTGCAATATTAAATCATGAGAAATATTACTAGTATCATATTAATTATTATTTAATCATTTATTTTAATACTAAGATAATATACATTTGTTTTGATTAAGTAAAACCACCAAACATGACTTGTTTGAAAACTCTAGAATCGTTGTTTGTGAAGCGACCTTTTAAGTCAGAATAAATACCATTTACATTAAATACTTCTGTCTATGAAATATCAATTAAATAAATGCTAATAACATATATTTTAAATTAAGACCTTTCTATTTATAAAATAATAATTTACGTTTAATAAAATATAGTTGAAATGGAACGTTTCCATACGTCAATGTCTTTGTCATCTGACAGCTGACGTTCATATTGTGATTCTAGATTATAGATCACTATACAACATCAATATTTGTGATCACTATTCAATCAGTTATTCGCCTATAAATATGAATACTCTCACACACGCGTAACATCAAACTTTAAATATTAATGATTTATACTTATTTAAAGTCTAGACGGCAACGTAAATAGGTTTATTATTGTAATTGCAAGGTAATTTGTAAGAATACTCACATATTATTAGAGAACGTATGATTTTTGTTGCATGATTGATGTACGATGTTTTCTTGTAACTAAACGTGAAGATCGAGAGGTCCGTCGACGAACGAGTCGTAGGCGGTTTAACTACGGATGCTCGTCGCAGTTAGGGTGTTGTGGAACACTAGTTTTGCATCGGTATCGATAGCTTAATTACGGATGGTAACGTTGACCCAACGACGGCTCGTAAAATATAGGAACCGGGCATTAGGAATAGTGCAGCGCAACGCTCTTATCGATAACTTTCCGTTGAACGTCGTTGATCGCCCAGGAGTCACGCAACAATCGTAGATTAATGTCGACGAAAAAAACGTCGAATAAAGAGACACTTCAGTGAGTTTGAGTTTCATTAATCGACGCTTTTGGACGTTTTATTATTAGAGAAAAGGGAATACAATAAAACGTACAAAAGTATTTAATTAATAAAATAAATGTAAGTATAGACGCATACTAATACAAATCTATAAGGTGAATCCGCAGTGAATCTCAGTAGTCCGACTTTATTTTAAACTTTTTTAGAAATAATGAATAAATAGAGAAGGTGTAATCTATAAATAAATATTTAACGAAAAATCACATTTCATTCCCATTTCGGTAAAACTAGGTAAGCCAAACATAATAAAGTATCGCCACAAAATAGTACTGGGAGGTCACGCGCTAAACTCCTGCGGCCGTGTTCTTGGTTTACGTACGCGACGATATTGTTTCTTCGCATGACTGTAATTCCATTGCTGCTTTTAGTAGTTGTAATTCAAGACATGAACAAGTTTAAGCATCAATGGTTATTGAAATGAGAAAACAATTCGATTTTCTGCGAAAATCGTAATACTAGTGGTGAAGAATTTTATTTTAGTTTATTTCATTAAAAAACAACATCATTTAAAAAAACAAGTACTTACTTATGAAATGATATCCCTTTATTTGAAAAGTAACAAGTTGTGGTAGAATTTGCGCAGTTGGATATGCTGCAAAACACCATCTTTACTTCTCTGCGTCCGAAACAACACTGGTGACCGAAACAAACGCTCCACGTGCACTTGTGTTCTGTGAGTCACATGTGCGGCGACAAGGTCACGCGTTTACGACTTCTAGTACCTTATTATTTAGATTTCTGTGAGCCATACACATGGATTGGGCGAATAAAACACGTGATTATGTTTGGCTTATCAGCCTTATAAAGATTCTTAAAAAAAAATAGTATAGACATCGTTATCATCATCGTTGTCATCATTAAATTAGCAAATTATTTATATAAAATTAAGTAGCTATTAAAAAATATAAAACGTATTTTCAATATTATTATTACGAGAACATAATGTTTCTTAATTGTATGTAATGAGTATTTATCAATCACAGTCTCCCATGTTTTTCCCAACCCAAATTTTCCCGAATTAGTAAACTAATTTTAATGAAACTTACGTAAGTAAGCTAAATAGATAGGTACATAATTATCAAATCTAAAAACTTACAATTACAGACTTAATTTAGATTTAGAAGCTACTTTAGATGCCATGATTGACAACACTCGTAACAAATATTTATTTCTTCACAAAATAAAGTCTCACATAAAAAAACACAAATATTAATAATGTGGAAGGAACATATTCTTGAGTATAAAATTGAGGATCATTCCCCCTACTTTATTGGTTTAGTACTGGGAATTTTTGTTCTCCTTAATTTCACCTTGTGGCGGAACCTTCAGGGTAGCCCGCGAAATAAAGCAATATCCATACTTTTTTTGCACCCGAAGTCCAGGTGTTAGTGTGAATTTTATTCCACACCGTTTTAATTGCGATTAAGAATAGTCAGATTTAGTTAGACATTCAAAATTTTAGGTAAAAAACGTGCTAGCAAAATTACCAATTTCACTAAATTAATAACTCAATGCCATCTTAGTGCTGTCAAACTAAAATATAGTTAAGTTGTGTCACTTTAGTCTATTTCAGAATGGGAAATCGTCGTTTGACAGGAATAAAGCAAATTTTGGTGATTTTCAGTCTAGTTTAGAGGTATTTGTAACAAGACAATCGGCACCATTATCAACTTCAAAACCTACCTTCGACCAATCTTTAGGTGTCCTAGATACGCCATTCGAATTTAAAATATCCGCACTTTGTTCCCACATGCGTGTTGCAAGGGCCTTCTTTGGACCGCTACGAGTATTGTCCCACGGCAAAATTTGTATGTGCTTCCATAAATGTAATGAGGAGGTCCAGTTGCCGAACTGACGTAAATTTACGTCTGGTATCTTCCATTAGGCCTGAAATTCTGTACGTATTAACAGAACAACACTTGCAGCTATACTTAATCTTCTTTTATCAGACTAGCAGTACATGAAATGCATCAATCTGCACCATAAGTATCCAACGCAGTTGCACTAGGTGAGTCTCCAAAGTTTGTCTCCAATCTCTTGTTCGACATCTTCACAGTCAGTATCTGCTGCCGCAGCTGTAATTTGGAGAACGATCGAGGTGGCTTCGCTGGAGGTCGTTGGCATGGGACGGTTAGTTACCTCCGCACATTCAAAATCCTCATCGCAGCAGGCATTTCTGCAATATGGATGTATACCTGGTTTTTATAAGCCAGCAATGCTGTTCCGGGCAATATATGATGCATTATATATGAGTTAGTATGCTTGCAAATTAATGTATGGATGGTTATTGTTTTACCAGGATGGGCGCGTGGCTGGCAAACATGTCTTCAGACTCTTCGGTCATAGTTAAGAAAGATTTAATAGATTCGCAGTCCGGGGGTCTTGTGTCGATGCGTTCTTCTTTGCAGCCACTATTAACAGAAATCAGATAATAATTAATAGTATTCTATTATATTCTAATAATAATTAACAAAATTCTTCAGTATTTCATTTCACAAATCAAAAACTCTTCAGTATTTCATTTCTCAAATCAAAAACTCTTCAGTATTTCATTTCTCAAATCCACAATAGGTATATGTTTGTTACTGATGTTTAGTATACAAAACACCGCCATTCACCATGGCGACATTCAAAATCAGATCAAATGCAATTTTTTGTACCATTTTAAAGGTTTTTCTTAATGGTGTCTGGTATGCTGCTATCTGATCAGTCAGATCCACTGCTCCCTTTGCCTTGTTATAATCTACGACTATAGCCGGTTTCATTATGGTTTTATTATGTTTGGTAACGGAAACAAAACGTGTTGAATGTTTTGTGGAAAGTACCAAAACATCTCGTTTTTCTTTCCATTTTAAAACCGATATCCCATCATCACTTTCTCTTGCTATGAACTGGTCTTTTTTCAGCTTAGTGGTAACTACAACTTTAGGGAGATGCTTTTTGTTTTTTCTTAATCCAGTAATGCCCGATTTTTTTTCCCGCCTTATTACTATTTTTTTTTTACATCATTATGTAGAATATAGGGTAATAAAACATTATGACAAGTTTTAGTTTCATATGTATATTTAATGTTAGAAAAAAACAATGTGTCCACATGGACACGCTAAGCATTTGTAGTGGCAAATAATAGGTCTTTACCTATGAAATTGCCGTTTTGTATGAAAAAATTTAAACGAATTTTTTTCATGAATTTTTTATTTGTATTAATCGAAGTAATCACCCATGCAATCAATGCATCTTTGCCATCGCAGTGGCAGTTTATTGATGCCCTTCTTAAAGAAATCAGCTGGACGGGAGGCAACAAATTCTTCAAAGGCATTTTGTACTGCCTCTCGGGTATTAAATTTTTTTCCCGCCAAGAAGTTATCCAAATTCTGGAAAAAGTAGTAGTCTGTAGGCGCAAGGTCTGGTGAGTAGGGCGGATGACGGAGAGCTTCCAACCCCAGTTCTTGCAACTTGGAGACCGTCTGCTGTGCAGTATGAGGTCGCGCGTTGTCGTGCAGGAGCAGCGGAGACGAGCGATTGACCAATGCTGGTTGGAGATGCGCCAGCTTCTCCATCATTGTGTTCAGTTCTTCACAGTACACATCTGCAGTAATGCTCACCCCGTTTGGTAAGAAGCTGTGATGAATCACACCGGCGCTAGACCACCAAACAGTGACCATCACTTTTCTAGGGGTAAGTTTTCGTTTAGGGCATTGTTTAGGTGCTGAACCAGGATCCAACCAACTTGCTGAGCGCTTACGGTTATCAAACAGAATCCATTTTTCATCGCAGGTAACAATGCGGTTCAAAATTCCTTCATTTGTGTGTCTGTTGAGCAGTGCAAGGCACGTCTCGACGCGTACTTCGCGCTGGCGATCATTGAGTTCGTGGGGCACCCATTTGTCAAGCTTTTTTACCTTGCCAATTTGACGCAAATGGACCAATATTGTTTTGACGCTAACGTCGAAAGCTGCTGCTAATTCAGCCGTAGATTGTGTATCATCAGCTTCCACAATCGCCTTTAATTCGTCATTGTCGACCAAAGTCTTCGGACGACCGCGAGGTTCATTTTTCAGGTCGAAATTTCCAGAACGGAAGCGAGCAAACCAATAACAGGTGGTGCGTTGGTTTGTAGTGTTAGCTCCGTAAACGTCGTTGATGTTGCGTGCCGCTTGTGCCGCGTTGCTGCCACGACGGTACTCATATTCCATAATTACTCGAATTTTTAACGTATCCATGATGACGAAAAAGATTGAAATGCGATGAAAATGTAACACTAATCAATAAAGAAATGACTACTTTTAGAAAAAAAAATCCATGTTTTTAAAATAAAATTAATTTGAAATTAGAATTCTTAGCCAAACAAAAATTATTTTGATTTGAAATGGCCAGTACTGCAGAACGGCAATTTCATAGGTAAAGACCTAATAGATAAACTTGTATGTAAATAGTTGAGAGTTCAAAATAGCCGACAATAGAAAAAAATAAAGTTATTTGATATGATACAAAACAAAACAAGCCACACTTATGTGTGGCTTGTTGAACGGAGTGCATGAAATGTGATGTCGGGTTATCCCGACATCACATTTCATGTACTCCGTTCTCCCAGCAGAAGATTTTTTTTACAGTATGGACCAACACACCTACGCTTTTTTGTGTTTTCTGCACATAGTGGCTAATTTGGTCGTATCTTGAAGCAATACCCAACGATGGATTAGAAGCATTTGGTCTTCATTCTCAGTACTCCAGTAAAGTCTTCTATTAGCTACAGGGAAAAGCCACTTTTTCATCGGAAGTAATATTTGGGCTAGGGCGATTTTTCGACAAAGCATAGCGGTTAGATTCAAGTATAAACATATCTATGATATCGTTATCAATCATGTGTTCGAACAAATCAATAGCCGACTGATCACCAAAGTTACAAGTTTCAAGCTCTGAAAACGATCCTAAAAATTACTCCATTTCTCCAGAAATCCATGTTCTCGAGTTCTTTCCATAAAGATCATCAAAGCGTCGACTTTCACTGTAGGTATCTTGATTCCTAAAACGGTACTTCAGTTTCAGTCTCAGCAAGTAACGGACGTTTATGCAAACTTTCGGCCCTTCCACCAGTATCTTCATCACCAGAATCTTCATCCGTTAGGGCGGCAATACACGGACTGCTCGAGCAGTTAGCGGCTGAGCGACGTACATACACGGACCGCGCGAGCGGTTGGCGTCGACTGCTCGAGCGGTCGGTTGTTGACTGCTCGAGCTACGCTACCAACCGCTCGAGCAGTTGATTTTCTACCACAGTCGAGTCATGGATTCTGACGAGGAAGCACTGCTTTTGCTGTTTCTGCTCATGCGGAGACGACGGCGCACTATGGAAAATATAGGTCGGTATCGGATCAAAAATCTGTAACTTCATGAATTTTTGTTTTATCGTGATGAAATTTGGCACAAATATGCAGCAAGGTTCGGAGATTCGAACGATGTGTAGTTTATAGGGTTTTCTTGTATATCTATGTATGTTTTTTTGCATAGAATGAAAAAAATGGGAAAAAATCACGAAAAAAATAGTTAAAAATTTATTTCAAGTGGAATACAAGTTTATAATGACTAAAAAGATTAAACCATGGTTAATTACAACAAGCAAAGTAAACAAAATATATATACAGGGTGTGGCGTAAGTAGTGGTCCACCGTTCAGGATTCGATGAACCAGATAATTAACTATAACAATTAAAAATTTTAACCATTTTTACCCAAGGGTTCCGAAAATATTTCCTTTTTGTTTTTTATTTACGAAATTTCTACCTTTTATTACAAATTTGTTTGTAGTTTCAACAAAAACCATTATTTTTTCATTTTGATTTCTGTTAATTACTGCTGAATACTAGAGCTATCACGATAAATTATGTTTTTTTATGTAAATTCACCTCTTTTGAAGAAACAGTTAGTTCTTCTCTAATTTTAACTCGAATTTTTAACATACCATCCAAGTTCAAAGGCGATTTTTGTAAAAAAAACTTACTACACTGTCAGTGCCCATTTATTTAATAATATGCTTACTAAATACCGATTTCAAAATGGTATCACTATAACAGATACTATTATTAAACAAAAAGATATTCAATTTTAATTGAAGCAAAGAACATTTTCATTAAACTACTTTTTTAAACTTTAATGCGTTAATACTTACGATATTTGCAAAAAAATGCACTACAGTGTCAGTGCCAATTTGTTAAAAAAAACTACTATTGCAGAGTTATCTAGACCTAACTTGTTACTTTAGGTATTTGAACAAAGAATAAAAAAAAAAACAAATGATATAATTTATCATTTATTATTAATCTTTGTCATGATTACAATAATTAAAATTAAACGAAATGTTCAAAATGGCCCCCATTCGCAGCTATACACGCTCTGCAACGTCTAATAAACGACCGTTTTAGTCGTCGGGCAAACCCTCTTTCGCTGATTTCTCTAGCTGCTGCCTGGATTCTAGTCCTCAATTGGTCAATACTTGTGATTTCTTTGCTATAGACTTTTTCTTTTAGGCAACCCCAATAAAAGAAATCTAGGGGATTTAGATCTGGCGAGCGTGGTGGCCACAATATTGGACCTAAGCGCCCAATCCACCTATTTGGATACGCTGTATCAAGGTGCTCTCGTACTCTAACAGCATAGTGAGCGGGACAGCCATCGTTCTGCAGCCACATGTCTTCTTGGACTTCAGGAACGACACCTTCCAGAAGCAAGGGCAAGTCGATTCGCAAAAAACTTAAATATATTTCGGCATTTAATGTTTCTGGCAGCTCGTGTGGACCGATTATGTGTCCGTTAATGATTCCGGTCCAAAGGTTTATTTTAAATTGATACTGTGATCTGTCTTGCCTTATGAGATGCGGGTTTTCTAGCTGCCAGTTATGCAAATTGTGTAGATTTAAATATCCATCTTTTTTGCAGGATGACTCGTCGCTCCATAATATTTTATTAAAAAACTGCGGGTCTTCTCTTATTCTGCGTAGCATTACTCTGCAAAATGTTACTCTCAATTGATAATCTCTTGGTAGCAATGACTGCACCCTTTGATAGTGGTATGGGTACAGTTCATGTCTTTTGAGTATCCGATGTACAGATCTAGTTGATATGCCAGTTCTGCGACTTAAGACACGGACCGATGTTGAAGGATCTTCTGCAACTAAATTCATAACCTCTTCATCGTTGTGTCGTCGTGGTCGTCCTTCACCTGCACCGCCTACGCCTGTGCCGGGTATCCTTCCCTCGGTGTATGCGTTATGCACTCTTACAAAAACTCGGTGGTCTGGATGTCTTCGATCGGGATATCTCTCCCAATAAAGTCGAGCTGCTTCTCTGCCGACACCTCTGCATTCGCCATAAATAAAATGCATGTCAGCATATTCGCGCGGTGTGTACCGAGACATTTTTTAATTGTCACTGCACTGCACGTTTGTCCGAATCGTTGAGCAAGCCAAAGTCACCAGTACACGTAGCCAATATCGCAGAGATCACCAAAACAACAAGTCCAATCAGTAGGCAAATTAAACAGAGTCCGGGGTCAGGCAGGGGTAAAGAAATGGCGGAGGTAAACACAGGCAGAATAAAAACAAAACGCATACGACGCACGACACGAGTGACGAGATCGTACTAAATCATTTCGAGATATTTGGAGATTTCAACGTTAGTAATGAAGGAGATAGCAATACCCTACCATATCTTTTCCTTATCACTCCTATTGTGCGTAACTCGACTGCGAGAGCTTCAACGGGTTTTTGTTAACAAACATGTCGCAGGTAAAAAAAGGGTCAGGGTTTTTTTACCTGACATGTTTGTGCTTAAAAACAAATCACATTTGAAATGTAAAAAGTTACATTTTATCCGTTTTTTAAGTTTTAATACCTTTTGTAATAGTATTAACGCAATAAAGTTTAAAAAAGTAGTTTAATGAAAATCTTCTTTGCTTCAATTAAAATTGAATATCTTTTTGTTAAATTATAGGATTTGATAGAGTGATACCATTTTGAAATCGGTATTTAGTAAGCATATTATTAAATAAATGGGCACTAACAGTGTAATACGTTTTTTTACAAAAATCGCCCTTGAACTTGGATGGTATGTTAAAAATTCGGGTTAAAATTAGAGAAGAACTAACTTTTTCTTCAAAAGAGGTGAATTTACATAAAAAATCATAATTTATCGTGATAGCTCTAGTATTCAGCAGTAATTAACAGAAATCAAAATGAAAAAATAATGGTTTTTGTTGAAACTACAAACAAATTTGTAATAAAAGGTAGAAATTTCGTAAATAAAAAACAAAAAGGAAATATTTTCGGAACCCTTGGGTAAAAATGGTTAAAAAATTTAATTGTTATAGTTAATTATCTGGTTCATCGAATCCTGAACGGTGGACCACTACTTACGCCACACCCACCCTGTATATGAAAAAAAAATACTAAATTAAAATCATATTACTAATAGGTATATCCTATACTCTGGCTTCAGGAAATGATGTAGCTAGGTACAAATATAAGTAATAACTAAATATAAATATTATTTTTAACTTATACCACTTCAGGATCAGGGTCAGTAAATGTGGGTTCACTTTCAGGTGCCACGTTTAAAAGACTTAGTGCCTCTTCTTCAAGTTCTTTCACATTTCTTACGTACGGTTTTCTCAAACTTGTTATATATGGATCTGACGTGTATAAAAGCGTTTTAAAGACATCTTCATTTGTAGCAGATCGGGAACATTTTCTGGCATGATGAAGTCGTATGTTTCTGTAGTCTTTGTTGCGAGACTCTTGTGCGTCTTCCGATAGCTGTCCAATAGGAAGCACCGCAAAATGTTTGATAACGTTTTGCCCGTGTATGAGTATTTTATGAACGGAGGATGGCATATAATACCAATCGTAATTACTTACATAGATTCTTGCAGTTTCTATTGCATATTCCCCAAATTTTTCAGGGTCGATCATCATTCCAGAAGAAAGAACTTGCAAGATAATGTATAGGCGTTTAATCAATGCCTCATCTACACCTGTTATTTCCGATGAGCAAGTGCTATTATAGAAGAATCTTCGTGCGGTATTGCCATCGTTCGTATTCCCGCTAACTTGCCGAGGTTTGTCGACGATTAATCCCAACTCCTCCCTGAAACGTTTTTGAACAACTTCTTTCTTTTCTTTTTTTAATCTCTTATTTTCCTCAGTTGAAGCAGACCAAGTCTTAAACGAAAGATTATAGGAAATATGCAATATCATTTCCATGCAGCGAATCCAGGCGTGTAAGGTGGACAATCCGTATTGGTAGGCGTTTTCGTTTTCGGGTCTGGCAGTTACTTTCGATAGGTCATTCATTAGCCGTGGAGTAGCCCCACATATCGTGCATGTGGAACCAGATGGAGTATCTGTAAGGACCTGAGCCACCTTTCCATCGATCATCGTTAGAAATAGTTCATGCTTCACATTTACTACAACACCATCTTTGTTTATAAGTGATGCTTGTGCAGCCCTAATTTGTTTTTTAATATCATCAACAACTGCCTTGGTTTTTTCTGGAGTTTCCTTACAAAACTCAATAGAAATGGGTCTGCAAAAACGGACAGATGAAGGTACCGGATTTTGCCAAACAACGGATCCCGATTGCACATCAACTAATCTGATGGGGACTAATGAAGTGATGAACAAATTGGCATCTGAAATTGTTTCTGACTCTTCTGCAAGTATTTGCTTGTATTGGCTTTGACCAGATGAACCATCACATCCCCATTTAGAATAAAGGATCAATGTTCTATGTTGTTTTTGGAAAACAGAATCGATTTTTAATATTCTAGCAGCAGTATGATCCAATAAATCTTGTATATTAATCACTTTAGCATAAGTATTCGTGATTTCGATTGTAGAAGATGGTGGATAACAGGATCTTTTTATTTCTTGTATTTTGTAGTAAGGCGGGAATATACAACACTTTCGTTCGTTGGTTAAGTTTTTCAGGTACATATATTGTGCTTTTGTTAGATCTAAATCTATAAAAGCACTCAATGCTTCCGTATCGGAAAGAATCTTCATCTGGTCTGAGTCGTTCCACTTACTTGAGATATCTAATTTCTTTTGAGTGTCAGCGGTTCTTAATTCTTCGACAAGATGAGCTTCTGTGTACTCACGTAAAGCCCGTAGTCCCTGCAGATAGGCGTTTTTTATATGCTCGAAGCCATAGTCTTGGAGTAGAAGAGTGTTTTTCCTCTTCATGGTAGATTCTGAGGAGTCTCCATAAGCCACGCATGCTCGTCCTCGTTGGCCAGATGTTGATGGCGTAGAATATTGTTCAGAATCCGGTAAATTTAACGAATACCTTGAGTCCAACCAAGTACAATACTTCTGTAAAAATGTTTCTTTTTTCCGAGATGCCAGGGCCCAGCGTTTGTTGAAAATAGGAAGAATGTGCCTTTGTATGTCACTAATTATAAAACACAAGTTGTTTTCAGAAACATTCAGCTTTTCCACTAAAACTTTGGATAATGATTCCATGGTCTTGCCGCCCTCTATATAGGGGATTATGAAGTCTCGTTTGGTACAGCTGAAGGAAGACATTTTAACACTTCACAATCTGCAGAAATAATAGGCGTAGATGAGATTTGCTTCACTTGAAGTTACACTGATGTAGATGGTTCGAATAGTTTTTGCTTCCCTTTAAATACTCATTTTACAATATCGAATTGGTACCTACATCATTATTATCTTGTAATTTCCCACGCAAACCGAGTGCAAATTTGATAAGGTCCCTTTGTTATCACGAAATAATGAAGAAAATATCCAAAAAGTTCTATATTGTTCATGTGAATGGTGTCAGTGGTAAACCGCAAAAGATACTAATTTTCGGGTTCTGACTTTTATCAGTTTTTTTCTCATATCTTCTAAAACCGCAAATATCCGCAGCTGATTTTTTTTGCATTCTATTTATGAATAGTTAGACTACTAGTCGACGCAAAAAGTAGCGCTTGGGCAAACGTGGGTAATACTGAAAACCTTCGACGAAAAAACATACAAGTGAAAAAAAAGGTATGTCACTTTTTAAGTAATTACTGAAATATTTTTCTTTACTTTTAAAATCATTAAGCTGTATCGCAAAAAGCATAAAATAACCTTTCTAAAAATGTATAATACTGCATATCTGTACCAAGTATTTTTTTCACAATATGGTATTGAAACATGTATACGCAAAGACTTGAGTTTGGCACTTCTGTTTTCTATGTATTTCTATCTAAGAAAAAAAATAAAATTCGCGTATTAAGAAAAAAAATCGTAATGAATATTATAATTTGACTATTAGAAAACCTAAAAGAATAGCCATATTAGCCAAATTATGATATTCGTAAAAAGCATTTTTGATATGCGCTTGTTCTACCATTTTCCATAGTGCGGCGGCGACGTCAAAAGAGAAAATTTTGGGTTCATCCAATTTTCGAATTAAGAGAACAACATGGACAATTCCATCATTTGTTTATGGAACTTAGAAGTGATGAAGAAAAATTTTTCAACTACATATTTTAGAATGTCAATGTCTTCGTTTGATGAATTGAATAATATACTGAAGTCTCAAATTAAACGTGAAGGCACAATTATGAGGAGAAGCATCCAACCAGAATAAAGACTAGCAGTAACATTGAGGTTTGAAAAATATATAGCAATTATTTAAACTTTTATTCATTCAAAATATTGGAAATTACATCATCGGACATTACTGAAGATAATGAAAGGTCTCCAAATTGAGAACTTTGCTCATCAGCCACTGATGTAGAAGGGCCAGTCGCTGATCTAGAGGGGCCAGGCACTGATGTAGAGGTAGAGGGGCCAGTATTATAACCCCATTGTCCACGGTAATCATTAAACGATGAATATTGTGATGAATATCCCCTGTCACCATAACTCGAAGGATATGTGTGATTTGTCATCCCTTTAAGATTCATTACGTTAATTAATTTTGACTTTGCATCTAATTTATACTGCTCATTATTTTTTTTGAATTCGCCAACTAATGATAATAAAAACAATTCATGCGCGAATTCTGCGATTTTTCATCGAAGCGTTTGGAAAATTTTTCATTTAAGACGTTCTCATCTGTGATTGTAGTAGTTAATTTTCTTTTGTTTCTTTCTTTGTTTATTTTATTTTGACGATTTTCGCTTTCTTCGGACGTAATTTCAGCGTGCTCACTTTCTTGTAAACTGTTTGTTTTGTCGGGTCTATCTTCTATGATTGCCTTTAAAAAAGACATCTGCTGATAATATGCATATGGCCGAATGTTGAGGGCTGCTGAACCACTCTTTGGTTTATTTTTTTTAGCATATCTGGTGTACCCATCTCTTAATGTTTTCCATTTTTTCTATATTAACATGGCTGTAACAACAAAAAAATATTTATTAGTATAATTGATTGATTTAAAAATATGATTTTACAGGTATTTGGCAACTGGATGTACATTTATGGATTTGCAATAAAGTTTTAGAATAGCATCAACAACAATAGGTAAGATAGTGAGGGATGTTTGCAGAAATATATGGATACATATGAAGGATATGTGTATGGAACAACTAACTGAAAATAAATGGAAAGACATAATAAATGGTTTCAAAAAACTGCTAAGTTTCCGAACTGCCTCGGTGCCGTTGATTGCAAACATATTAGAATAATACAACCCGCGCAAAGTGGATCGTCATATTATAACTATAAAAAATATTTTTCGATAATACTTCTAGCAGTATGTGATAGTTATTATATGTTCACTTTCGTGGATATAGGCTCATATGAAAGGCACGCTGACTCGACTATTTGCGAAGAGAGTGGTCTATATAAAATGTTACAAGAAAAAAAGTTAAATACACCTCCACCTTCTGCAATATCGCAAAATGGACCTTTATTACCGAATGTGTTTACTGGGGATGAAGCGTTCAGCTTGCAGGAAAATTTAATGCGTCCATATGGTGGCAAGAATTTACCAGAGAAAAAAATATTTTTTATCTATCGGTTATCACGTGCGAGGCGATATATTGAATGCACGTTTGGCATATAATCTAATAAATGCCGCATGTCCGCGAAGCATGACTCTTCATTGTTTTGCGTGGAATTCCAGTTAGTACGATGCAAAGCATTCCATTCTTGGATGACTGAGTCGACATCATTGCAGACAGTCTTGAATGATTTGGCTAAGTTAGTTATATCCGGTTTTACTTGCGATGTTGCATTCTTCGGGCTCATAAGTTTACAATTTTCTAAAGTTTTCATATTGTTCGGTAGTCTCCTCTGTATTTGTTTACATATTTCTGTAAGGAATTCTTTGCATCTTTGCTTCACGTCTTTTAATTCATAGTCTCTTATACCATCAGACTTTTCAATAAACGTATACCCGAAATTCATATAGGACGAATCCATAATGTACTTTTCAAAATCATAGTTACTTAAACTATTTTTGTCCGCTTTTTCCAGTTGAGCTGGAGGTATTACAATTGTTAGATAGGTCATTAATAAATTATTGATTTCGTCAAGTAATTTTAATGGGTGTGCATCAGTGGCTTGAAATATTTTATTTGCCATGGTGATTGGTTTGAGATAAGTCCCAAGAAAATTCATGTATAACAAATTTGTATTACTTTTGAGCATGGTGCTCAATTGGTCCGCAGTGTAACAGCGTTCTCTAGACTTCGCCATGTCAAAATGTAGTTTCAATCCATCCCATTGCTCTAAAATTTTAATTAGAGCCTCGTATCGTGATTCTCGGATCGTGAACAGTAGTGGTTTCATCGATAATCACTGAATAATGGCTGTCTCCAACTTCTTCCAATAAGTCTTCCAAGAAACAAGGAGAAATAACATGTCTAATCAACGCTGTGCATTTCGACCTGTGTAACTTCACATCTTTCAAAACTGGAGAAGCTGGGTCTAAGTCTTTTATTAGTAATCCTAGATGGTCCACAGATTTAAGACTAGAATGCTCAGCAACATATGCAGCTATTTTTAACTCTGCAATCTTTCGTGATTCCTAAACGGGCTTTTCAAAAAAATCTAACATTTTACTTGATTGAACGATGATGTTAGATCGTTTTAAAGATTCGTCATGTTTTTTGGTTTTAGAATGTTCTACTAAATCCTTCTTGTGTGCGATTAACGAGCACTTGCAGGCTTTGCACCACGCTTTTGTGTCGTCACCCATGCAAACCGTCAGCCAACCTGAAAATTGGGAAAATATATAAAATAGCAACTCAGGTTGGGAGTGACATGCATGTATGTTTATTGCAGCAAGCTTCTGGCCCTTCTGGCCCGATAATGGTGGCGCTGTCGGTAAACTAAGAATGACAGACTTTGTCACTTTGCATAGTAATTTCGTTAATTCCCATAAAAGCCACCGGGCCAGATAAGGTTCCTGCAGTTTAAATAGAGAATATATGGAATTTGCAATCCATACCTACAAAAGAAAAAAAAATAGAAAATTTGACCTTGAAATCTCATATCTCTTTCTCTCGAATTTCCTACAAAAGCGAGATTCCAAGGCCAAGTTTTCTGTCTTCAATCTATTGAAAGGATTGCAAACTCTATTTATTCTCTATTTCCATGGTGACAAGACAAAAATATTCAAATCGTGCACCAAGCCAAGACAAAAAATCAACCTAACCAAGCACATCCATACGAGCTGCAAATTTAACAACACAAAACATACACCAAAAGCCCCAGTAACCACAACCAAAATATGCATTTACTGTATGATGTTTAAGTATACATTAATATGATGCCACACATTAAAACCACAACTACAATTTTCACTCAACATTAGTAGGTAATTAGTAACGAAACCAATCCCAAATAAAACATTTTATGTAGGTACTTATTTAGTATCTTTTAGTATCTGTTTGAGATTCATACATGATGTCGTGTAAATTTTTGGTCCAAGTAGATACCTACCTCATTGAGATCTACAAATAAATAAAACTTTTGTTAGACAAGATTTCATATAAGATAGAATAACTACAATAACTCTTAAACTGATTTACAAACCTTTAAATATTGGGTCACATTCCCACTCCTTTCTATATCGTCTTGCATTATATGTTTGCTTTGATAGTGCCATCACAAACCAAGGCGTAAACACCAAGAAAATATTATAATATAATTAATTAAGTACACGTTCTAGTTTAGCATAGACCCTAATGAATGGCGATCGTATCGAAATTGAATATTTGAATTGACGGTAAGGTCTGTTTGTTTCCCCAAACGATGCGGGGCGGGGTGGGGCGGGGAGCCTATTTGAAACCACTTCGGAGCCACTCAGTTGTCATCGTACATTCGTATTTTCGTTCGTGCGCTTTCACAGATTGAGTATAGTTACATACATTAGTTAGATAGAGGCTGCTTATTTAGTCGTTTGATCGCGTTTAGTTATTATAATAATCTTTTTCCTGACAGCTTTTTTCAGATTACAGTTTTGGTAATAAAAGCCCCCCAACTCCCAAACTTTTCCCTCCAAATATCCCCCAATAACATTGTCCCCCAAAATTTTCCCCCATAGCTATTAAAACCCCCCAAATTTGGGGGGATTCCCCCCAATCTGGCATCACTGGGTCTAACAGAAAGAAGTAAAGGACTATGAACTTCCTCTGGAAGTAGATAGCAATTTACTTCTTTCTGTAAAACCTCGCAAACCCAAACTCAGAATTCGGAAAGTCACTGACGTCAGGGTATTACACCATCTTCCAGGCCAATGATACGGGGTACATTATACTCAGCTAAATAAAGAAAGAAAGAAACAAAATACGGGAAAGTCGGGCGGCTCAAAGGATACAATGCTCGATGAACAACATCACTATTCGCACGGTCAATGAAACGAACAAAGGTGTGGTCCAAAAAGTACATTACAATATATAGATAAATAAAAAGAAATATATATTTATAAATATACTTTACATAAATAAAATTATGATGAATGAAGGGTAAGGAAACGAGTTTAAACATACAGCTTTGTCGCAACCAACACAGAACGTTTGCACACGCTTTTTGCATACGACGCATCGACGTCGGTGGCGGCGCGTGTCGTTCGCCATCAGCGGATACTCATCTAGACGGTGAGAGACGTCGATGCGCCGGTTCTGTGTGGTTGCAGGCAAAGAAGAAGGGGTGCTGTGTTTGGAAAGAAGTGATTTTATTAGGCAAATACGGAAATTACGGTAAGAGAAGAAGTGTGATGATGAATTATGTAGGCATTTAATACGGAGATGTTGAGTAGTCTCCGGAAGAGTTTTTTGTACCAGATCTTTGTCCGTTTCCGCTCGATCGGATACATGGCCAGCAGCTGGTCTTTTTTATCCACCCCACCCATCATAATATTATAATCTGATATTATGATGGGTTTGGTGGATCCTCGGACTGTATCCTGAGCGTTGCCGTGGTATGTAGAGATCATAGCAACTCTGTTTCTATCTCTCCATACCACGACATCGACGTCGCCCCAGGTTAGACCAGCTATCTGGCCTGGGCGCATGTTCCGCTTTGTAAGACTGTGTAGGGCCTGCGGAACAAATATACGATTGGTCCGCAGGGTTCCTACACAGTCTACGCGCAAGGACTTGAGCCGTCGAGCGAGACACGGCGAATTGTAGAAATTGTCCATCCACAATGTGTATCCCTTGTGCTCGAGACCCTGTACCAGCCTCAATACAATTGACGGTGTTGATGCCGCCAGTGGATCTTGGAACTGCTGCGGTGGAGGTTTGCTATGAGTGTGAACCTCAAACCGCCACAGGTAGCCGGTTTGAGATTCACAAATCTTATAAGTCTTGATGCCTTTATTTGCAATTTTGTTTGGAATGAGCTGGCCGATGTCCAGCCAGCCCTTCCACATCAAAAGGCTCTCGTCTAGTGCAATGTTCTGCGCCGGCGTATACAATGACTGAAAATTCATATTCAGATGTGACAGTAATGGTTGCATCTTAAAAAGTCTAGCCTCGGAGACATCCAGGTTTAGCGCACACATGGCATCGTTGTCATTGAAATGTATTAATTTTGATAGTAGGAAAAATCTACCGTGACTCATGTGCGCGCTAAACCCGGGGGTATAAAATATGTCAGGGGTGGCAGCCCAGTACTCGTCTACACGGGACTTAACCACAATCCCCATCGCCAGAATTATGCCGAAGAATAGATACAACTCGTCTACAGTTGTATCTACCCAACGGCAAATGCGACTGGTGGGATGGAGAGTGTGGTTTTCGAGCATCTGGGTTGCCACCTGCTGAGTGTACTTATTTGTCTCCGAGACAATGTGCTCCTTAATTTGCCGATCCCACATGTCAACGAAAATGTCATATGGGTTGTCACGTGGAGTTGTCGGACCTACATTAATCTCGGAAAAAGGTTCTCGTCTCAAAGTAGGTGAAATCTGAGACTCCGGAAACTTTCCACTCAAAATCATACCACCTCCATGGCTGGTCCGTCGTCATTAGAGGGGCCCGAACGGGGCGAGGCTCGCCGGCAGGCGCTGCGTCTGCAGGGGGCCTATCAAGGACATCGTCGTCGTCGTCCTCGTCCAGCATGAGCCGGCCCTCGTCACCGGCATCCCTCCAGTCCTCGTCCAAGGGTGTATCCATAATGCTGCGATACACCCTCCTCTGCGATACACACTCCTTGGAATTTGAGGATTTACGACGAAATTTTCTTCATCGTCGCTCTCGTCAAAACCATCGTCGCTTCCTATTACAAAGCAAGATAGATTGTTTTTAAATCTAGTGGTAACCAGAAATTTTGCAATAGGCCCAAACATAACTAATCAGCAGGTACTCACCAAAGTTCAGGGCCTGCTCGATATCTTCATCACGAAGATTTTGACGAGAGCGAAGCGGCGGCCGGTGCGGTGGTGATGGTGCTGGTGGCGGCTGCATCGGTGACGGCGCTGGCGTGGACACATATTCCACAAAACCGTAACAAAAACAGTTTTGTAGTAACCATATTAAAAAAAAATAGAAAAGTCCGTAAGTAAGAGACTTACCATGCTGGCGACGGCACTCCGGGCACCGGTGATGCTGGCGGTGGTGTTGCCGACGGTGGTGTTGCCGGCGGTGGTGTTGCCGGTGGTGGTGATGCCGGTGGTGGCGTTGCCGGTGGTGGTGATGTCGGTGGTGGTGCTGACGACGGCGGTGGTAATGACGGCGGCGGTGCCGATTTAGGGATATCATTTGTTGTTACAATATAATGATGATATCAGGCAACGCTTGTTTTTGCGCAGGGTTATGGTCGCCAGTTTGTAGGGATGTCGCCGTTTCTGCACAATTGGAAGTCCAGTTGACACACAAGGATTTATTTCTTCAAATATACAATAAAATAGGACAAATGCCCGCAACCTTTTCCCAGAAGGGACGAAGGAAGCTAGGTTCCTCTAATCCAAAAAAAAAAGTGACAATAAGTCTTCTCTGGTTTAGTCTCACAAAAACCTGTTGGTAGTCGAGACGCCCCCGCACAGTGTGTAATTTCCATAATCTAGAGGGACAAAAGTCTTGAACCTAAACTATACAAATTTACTACGGGATAAAATGTATTGAATGAAATTTAAAGACGTTTTCGAGGTTTTAGACATATATTGCAACCATATTATATAACATATAACACGAATTAGTAATTATTTGAATGTACAAAAAAAAAAACAAAAAAAAACGCAGATTTTATAAAGAGAGAGAGATTAATTTTAAGAATCATGAAGACCTTGAACATGAAGAAATTTAGTCAGAATAGTGAGATTCTTCAAAGTCGCTCTGGGTATCAGAATCTGAATTATCTGACTGAACTCCTTCGTGTTCAATGTCAGAAGACCTTATTTCTAAAAGTTCACAGACTTCAGGATTCATTTGGCTACGTCTAGTTTTGGGAGCAGCACGTAAGCTTGCAATGTAGGGGTCTGATGTTATTAATAATCGATTTATTAAGTCTGTGTTCGTGTCCACTCTTGAAGTTTTTCGCGTAAAAAGTTCCCTAAATTTTCTGTTGTCCTTATTTCTAGCCTCTTGTGCTTCTTCCGAAAGTTGGCCGATTGGAAGGACACAAGAAGTAATTATGTCTTTTCCGTGAAAGAGTATTTTGTGCACGCTAACGGGCATCGGGTACCATGAGTACTCTTTTATGTATAAGTCTCTCGTTTGCTTAGCAAATTCCTGAAACTTATTGATATTAATGTGAAATCCGCTATTTATGCATTCTAAGATGACATGGAAGCGCTTAATAAGCTCAACATTAACACCTGTTATTACAGCTGACTTTTCAGAATTTCTGAAGAACTTACGGGCTGTGTTACCATCATTGGTATTTCCAGTTTGTTGTTTAGGCATATCTACTAATAAGCCTAACTCACTCCTGAACTTTTCTTGTATTTGTTTCTTTTTCTCGGCAACTTTTTTTTTATTCTCAGCTCCTCGAGCCTGCCACGATTTTATTTCAAGTCGATACGAAATGTGCAATATGCATTCAAAAAATCTGATCCATGAATGTAGAGGTGATAGGCCCAAAGAAAGAAGATTGCTGTTTACCGGCTTTTCTAAGATGCGGCTTACATTATTCATGTCCTTTGGCTTTGCCCCACATAAATAGCAAGTCTGTGTGGAAGCACATGATGCTACGGCATTACATATTTTGCCATCAATCATGCAAAATATCAATGTTGGCTTAACCAAGACCTCAATGTCATTTACAATAATTTTAGTAGGTGAGAGTGAAGTTACTTGTTCCTTAATTTTATTCACCTCCGTCGTTATAACATTCACGGTTTCCTTGGCAAACACGAACTTGATGGGACGACAATATCTGGTCGAAGCAGGTGAAAGGTTTTGCCACACAATCTTTTTGACGCTCTGTTCATTTATTGCATTGATTTGAATAGGCACCATCGATATACTGAACAAACTTTCATCACTGCAATGTTCTTCAGAGAATTTTTGTTTGTATTTATTTTGCTCCGCTCCATCACATCCCCATTTTACAATAATATCTAAACTTTTCAAGTCACTCATAGTCTTCAGTACTTCCTCTTGCACTTTACACAATCGTATAATTGTGTGGTCCATTAGAGATTGCAAGTTAATTTCGGCGGACGTTTCTGTGACATTAATGCCATTAGGGTAGCACAATTGTTTTGCCGCTTGAACCCTGTAGTAAGGTGGATAAATTTTTTTGTTAATTCTTTTAACTTGCTCTCTTATAATATAATATTGGTGTGTAGAGAGATTCGCATCGACCATTAACGCGAGAGCTTGATCTGCCGAAAGTCCGACCGGTTTTGAGGTCTCTAAACTCTTTCGCGTTTTTTTTATAACAGTACCTCTTCTAGGCGAAAACTGACAAAGTTCTTTTACAATTGCTGCCGAATCTTTTTTTCCATCTTTGCGAAGTTTTACTTCAGTTGCCATTGCTATCTCTTGCAGACTCGATGTTTCAAGAAGATGTTGTATGCGTCGTCTTTTTGTTTTAGTGCTCGAACTTTCAAAGTCTTTTTGCGGTCTTCCAAGCGAACCCGAACTCGTTTCAGGTAGTGACACACCTCCGAGCGCTTCAGAGGCAATATCAGGTAACGGTAAGTTTCCTTCTAACCACACAGAATTTGTTTTTAGGAATCGATCTCGATGTCTTCCCGACTTCAACCATTTTTGTTCGGTTTTTTGGGAAAAACTTCTGATAGTCACTTTTAAACTACTTATAACATCATCCGAAAAGGACGGGTTACCAAGTTCTTGCAATATGTGGTGTAGCAAAGCATCCGTTCTTATTTCTTTTGCGTTAGCAAACCAAACGTCGAAAAATTTTCTACGAGATATTTGTGAAGGCATTCTGAAAATTAAAAAAAGTTATATGAGTGTCGCAAATATTCGCAAACAACAGAACCTTTTTCCTGTAGCTAACAAATAGTACTTTCAAAAAAATATAATACGGTATCTGTATACTTCGATATAATAAACTAAAACTCAACAACAAATTCACTTATTAATATTTTGACTAAAAAATAATCTCTCTTTAGTAAAATGGCGCTCGTGACTAAATTTTAAGACAAATCAAAACAAATACATATGAAAACTTACCTCAATACTTCGAAGAAAACAATAAAAACTCACAATAGCTAGTAGCGCACATAAACCGAGTGTATTCAACGAGCGAACTCAGCCGAATGACGCGTCTCTTTGAGCGCTCGGTCGACACAACTCAGGTAGCCGGCCGTTCTGACCCTTTTTTAATTGTGTGTTAAGAGTTATTGGAAAATAACCTTTAGGGACACGTTATATGGTTTGTCTTCTTTACATAGGAATGATTATTTTACCAGCATAAACTAGTGTAGAATTTGACTTTTGTCCCTCTAGATTATGGAAATTACACATTGTGCCCCGTAAGGGGACATAGCGAGCTATACCGGGACTTCGCCCCCCGACTGCGATACGGTGACCCGTAAAAACGGGCCCCACATTTTGTTCGCCTACATTGGCGCGGCGGTAATTTTGAGCGTGCCTTAGCTACGCGCGCCCATGTGAGTGATAGCTGTTCGTGTTTCTGTAGGCGCGCCGCCGCGACGCAGTTTCAAGGATGGTGGGAGAGGCGCGGATCTTCTAAAGATCTAACAAAACTGGCAACTATTAAAGATTTAACGGTGACAGCAATTTCATCTAGCAGAATTATTGCTGTTTTTATTAATTCGGATAGCAGATTCCCAGGCATATTATTTGCAACAAAAAAATATGAAATTGGACACTTAAAGCGTGTGAATATATCTTACGAGTATAATACGAGGACTTCAGATGCAAATTTTTCTTGATCACTTACAGAAATTGGTTCTAAATCTACATATTCAACCACTTTGTCCAATTTTTGCCATGTCATCAATAATTAAAGCAACATTTCTAAAATATATTTGTAACTTTACTTGTTCTTTTATATATTCGAGTACTTCAGATAAGAAACGAACAGTCTGCCACTAGTTAAATAAAGACAACGATCTTCGTATCGTTTCTACTTGAGGCAAAGTTGTGTTTTCTTAAAAAATCGTAAACCTTAGGTGAATAGAAATTCAAAGTTAAAGCAAAGGCTTTCACTTCTTCACTATAACGAAGCAAATTGCCGTTGGATAATATTTTCAATTTCTGACTGACGCTTATACTTTTTAATAGTTGACACTAAGGAAAAAATATCCTGTTTTTTTAGTTTGTCAAGCCACTTTCTGCTTAAGAATCTTACAGCCACACTCAGAAAGGTTCATTAAATTAGTCCTAATGATTACTTAACTAATAAACATTAAATCCTTTAATGAACGGTACATCCCAGAAACATAATATAAGGGTTCATTAGCTAATGACAGGTTTAAGTATCCGTAGGGCGAAGCATCACCAAAAAATCTTATCGATTGCTTATCGATAAATCCTTGGTGTAGCCATACTTAAAAACTGTTGATATTAAATAACAAAAAAGTTTATTTATACACGTTGAAAACTATTATACAAAGTAATTTATAGACAATTAGTTGTTTTACTGTAAGTTTTTACTAAAATGCAAAGCGAAACAGCAATTTTCATTGAAATAAGATAAAGCGATTGCGATCTTTTTACTATGGCATCACTGGTAACTGTCAACAGTCAATGTCAAATCAGGAAATAATTAGCTGTTTTGTTTAAGCATACCTTGTGTAATTGAAGAACTTCCATTCATATTTCTGTTTCAATTTAGGAGGATCTACAAACAAAAACACCACGCAAAAGAGTGACCAACTTCACTACTGATGAAAAGGCGATATTGGCACAGTTAATTAAAAAGAGACCAATCGTGGAATCGAAAATTACAGATGGCAAGTCGATCGCCAAGAAACTAGCAGCATGGGATTTAATTACACAAGAGTTTAACTGCAACGCCAACGTATACAAGGTAGGATAGTCCACTGCTATTAATAAAATATATTCAGTGTTATGAATTATTTGCTAAAAGGAAAGCATATTAAGCCATTGGTATCGTATTACCCAGTAACTGGGTTGTGGAGGTCAGATAGGCAGTCACTCCATGTAAAATATGGTATTTAGCTGAATCCGGTGAAACTGGAGGCCGACCTTAACATAGTTGGTAATAAGGCTAGGAAGATGATGATGATGAATGATTTGCTAATACTTTTCATACTGTTTATTTCAGCGTGAGACTGTAACTTTAAAAAGGGCATGGGACAATATGAAAGCTATCACACGTAAAACTGGGGCTGTGGAAAGAGGTAATTTGTTAAGAACTGGAGGTGGACCACATGCACCGCCTCCACCACCACAACATGAAGCCATAATAAGTATGGTTGAAGAGGTTAGTATCATAATATTCTCTGAATTGTTCAGTAACCTCAATGTCTGTGGCTCAATTGTCTCAATTTAATTATCCTCTGCTATTTTAATTATTGTGTACAAAAATTATAAACTTACGAATTTATTAAATATTATCTAATTATTATGTCAATACTATCTTGTTATTTTCAATTTTTATTTATCAGGCTGCACCCGTGATGATTTGCGAAATCAAAAATGCATTTGATAGTGATGGCACCATTTTAGATGCAATTGATATCAGCCAAGGACTGGACATTTCACAAAATAACACGCAAACTGTCCCTTCTGTATTGATTGACACCTTAGGTATGTAATTGAATATACTGAAATATTTTGTTCACCCATATAAAAAATATATGCTTCATGTCCAAGAAGTTTACTAATCAAGTTTTTTTTTCCAGATATATTAGATGTAGAGCAAAAAACCGATGGAAACACTTTGGAAGTCCTGGAAAATTATGAAAAGAACGGCCCCCAAATTGAAGGTATAAAAAAATAGCACACGTATTATACATACTATTAAAGATCTATTACAAAATTATTTTAATAGCTTTATACCAAAACCTTTTATTTATATTTTAGATTGCACTTTTAAAAATTCAGTGATCAAGCCCAGAGATCAAGTGCGTAGACCTACAGACTACATTCGTCGGGAAGCAGTAATGCGAATCAATTTTTTTGAAAATAAGAAAAAGATGGAAATGCAAATATTGAAAACACAGGTACGTACCTAACTAACTATGAATTCCATCAACCTATGTAATGGTTTTTTACTATGTTTATTGCATAACATGTATCCATTTTTATTTACAGCTGGAAGTCGAACAAATTAAAAAAAAAAGCAGCATTATTAGAAGAAGAGCGAAACAAAACATTGCTAGAAAAGGCTAAGATAGAATTAAAGGAACTTAAAAAAGCAATTGCAAAACATAGTCAATAGCACCTGTGCTATTGACTATGTTTTGCAAAAAGCATCAAATCAGTTAGGATGATTATTGACCTGTCAATAGTCATCCTAACTGATTTGGTGCTTAATGGTAAAACTATAGGGTTTAAAATAAAAGTATTCTTATTTGCAATTTTATGGTTTTTTATTTATAAAGTTACCAATATTTAAGAAAAAAACCTTTCAACCAAAGCTAGTCGCACTGTAAAACCATTGCTGTTGGAGTTTTCAGTAATTTGTGCCACATCAACACCATCATTGTGAACATCAATGTCATCCCAGTTCAATGGCACCAAGTCGTCTACCAATAATGCTATATTATGCAGTGTTGCACATGCACATATGACAGCCACAACTGTATCCACCTTGATACCCATTCCCACTTGAAGACAAGGAAATCTTCTTTTCCAAATACCAAAACATCGTTCTATAGTATTTCTGGTTTTAATTTGGCTTTTGTTATATGCTTCTTGGGGAGTTGAATTAGGTGATAAAAATGGTGTTAGAAGCACATTGCTAACTGCATACCCGCTGTCTCCTAAAATTATGCCTTGTAATACGCCAGTATTAATTCTTTGCTTAATAGCACTGCTATTATAAATAAAGCTGTCATGTGTACTGCCAGGCCACCGGGCTACTAAATCATAAAATTCCAAGTTTGGCCCTGTGACTGCCTGGACATTGATAGAAAAATATCCTTTTCTATTTCTATAAACTTCTGAAGTTATTCCTCCAGGGCTTCTTATTTTAATGTGGGTACAGTCAATACAACCAATCACTCTAGGAAAATCAGCTAATTCATAAAATTTTTGCCTGCAACAAAAATACCATACATAGAAAGCCTTCATGAGAACCTAGTAGGTACAGATGAAATTATAATAAATAAAATGGCCTTACTTCACTGTGTTAATTTCTTCTACAGTAGACGGGAATTTAACAAAGTCTTTCATTTTGTATGCTATCAATGTAGATACTTGAGCAATAATTCGTGAAACTGACTGCTGACAGATATTCATTACATCTCCATCCAATTTCTGTAAAAAAAATGTACAGCCACATATTAGGCCGGTAGGTACATACCTACTTCTTAGAACATTGTAACAAACTCAAATAATACATACATTTTTTTTAAACACACCAAACATAACATAATATTTCAATCCTATGATAGACTAGACTAGATTAGACCTAGGCTACTAACCTGAAAACTCCCTGTAGCGAAGAAGCGTAATGTTATTAGCAACATTATTTCCGGTGCAAATGGTAATCCTCTTTTCGTTGGTTTCCTGAGGTCGGATGCTAGCAACGGCAATATTACACTTTTTACAGATTCAGGTGTAAATCTATATCGTGCATGGAATTCTTGAATTGAGTATTTTGTAAAGGGATCAGAATAATCTCGTAAATACCGCCTCGGTCCCACTTCTCTATATCTTCTGGCATAATCCACAAACTCAATAAAGTCTGCCAAATCAGACATTATTGCTTTTTAATAAACGCGAAAACGAAGTCACTGGTAAAAATAAAAATATAACCTCTAACGTAAAAGTGTCAAAATCAATTGTTAAATAGTTAAGTAAAGGTTTTGGTGAACTTAACTTTAATTGTCATTAAGGGACGCTAACGAACCGTTAGCTGACTCTGAGGGTGAACTTTTTTAATTTTTACTAAGGAGCCCGCTAAGTAACCATTAAACGTCTCTGAGTGTGGCTGTTAGTTTTCTTTTGAAGTATTTCTTCTCTAGTAGACTTTATATTCACTTGCACGCCTTTATCAATCTTCGCGAGAACGTGGTCTTCACTGCTGACCTAACAAAACAAGAAAACTTTGTGAAATCAGTACTTTATGTTAGTAATTAATTTTATTGTTTTATTAAATACTAGTTGTGCTGCGCGGTTTCACTCGCATTGCTCCCCTCCTGCTCCGACTGGTCGTTCCAGAGATTAGCGTGTTCAAACAAAAAATGAAGAAACGATAAATCTTCAGCTTTATAACATTAGTATAAAACATGACATACTAGGCTATAAGGCCTTCATAAGTAGACAGAAATGATACACCACATTATTTGAAGGAGTGCGCCTTCATGAGTAAGCAGAACTGACGCGCTCTGGTTCGTCACTTCTAATGGATAATGGAGGTGCCCCTACGTGTCTGCATGCACGGGTGCCTCCATTACCTAAATGACATGATCCACTAGACATGAAGAGACGCCTTCATGAGTAGGCATAAATGAAGCGTCAATGAACGAACGTGTTTGAGAAAATGAATATTTCAAACTCGTTCGCCTTATTTAACCGTTTTTTGTGGCTGCGTAAACAATGCCTGGATATTTCTCTTCTGAAGTCCAGAGATATTTCCCTTTAAATATATTAAGTGGAGGGGTTTTATCGCCAGCTGCTCTGCACCCTTGTAAAACTGTTGTGTTGTCTTTACTGGGTGATGCAATGGTTCTCGTTGAGGCATAACCTCTCAAGCCCACCACTTTAGTTTTACTGGGGTCTTTTCTCAAGCTGGTTTCATCTAAATTCCACATTTGTGAGGGTTTATTATGTGGTGCCAGCTCGTCAATAGTATTCACAAGTACCTATACTCGAAAGGTTTAGGTAGTTAAATAAAGGTAAGCAAAAAAACCACGTGACTCATAGATGTTAAACATTTTATTTCAAATGTTAATATCATATTATTTTGAGTACCCTAATAATAGGCTCTATTCTGAATCTGAATTTGAGGAACTATCTGTCACATTAATAATAAAGCGCTCAGTGGCATCATCAATTATTTTGTCTAATTTAAACATTTTCTGTTCTTCTTTTATTACATGACCCTCGCAACTTTTCCAATTCTCAGCAGTCACATTAGCTAAAGCCTCTAGCAAAAGAATGTTTAGGTCAGACATTTTAAAAGTTTTGTTTTTCTCGGCTACAAACCCTTTAACTTGAAGCCCGTAATAACTCAATTGAATTGCGCTCACAGTGGTATGGTGGCAGCCGCAATACAGTGACACCATATAACATTTTTTTTCTAATTCATCCACAACTATAAGGCATCTGGTTAACCGACTAAACGTAATACCTGCTACTTCAGTTGCCATACTACGTCACAGGTGTACTCTTCAATTTAGCAACGTTATCTAATTCGTTGTATGTTCTAAAAGGTTTAGGGAACCTGTCTTTTTGGGCTCTTTACAATAGACAGATTACAAAATATTATACTATTTTATAAATAAAAAAAATAAAAAAAGTTTAACATGCATTAATAAAAGAGGAAACTATCGTATAAATCACAAATAACTTTAATTTTGTTGTAGAGTATTTTGAAACAAGAAAGTGTCAACTATAAAAAAACCCTTTTTACGATTTGTTTACCTTTTTTTAACTACCTAAACCTTTGGTGTATAATATAGGAGTATATCACCCAAGGATTGAATGCTTTTTTGCGTGAGTTTTCCACTGCTTGTGGCTTTTTAACAGCTAAATTGTGGCGTTTTTTAAATACCTAAAACCAATCTTCTCTTGCATGCCATTATTAAAAGGATTTTTGATGATATTTTTTGTGACATAGTCTGTACGGTTCACGTACAGGCAAAATGCTAACGCCACGACCTACTTTTCGCTACTCGTTTTACAGGGTTTTCCGAGATAAGCGGTGTTATTTAGATATTATAAGAAAAATGCCATTTTTTAATATAAATGATCGGATGTTTATTTCAGCATATTTATTTTAACATCAGGCAAATGACCACCACGACCACGCTTACAGGACCATATCCTTTTCATGAAATTTTCCATAACCAAATCGCAAAGTGGCTGCCCTATGTCCTCGATAGCCTCACGAATTCCATCTTTGAGATCTTGAATCGACGCTGGGCTGCTGGCGTAGACCTTCTCTTTCACGTGGCCCCAAAGGAAGAAGTCGCAAGGTGCCAAAAACACAACATCTCGGTGGCCAAGTGTGATCACCTCTTCGAGAGATATCACGGTCCGGAAACTTTTCCCGTAAAAGATCAATGGTTTCGTTGCTTGTGTGGCACGTAGCGCCGTCTTGTTGAAAGTAAACGTTGTCCAGATCAATACCATCCAATTCCGGCCATAAAAAATCATTAATCATCTCTAGATAGCGCAATCCATTCACCGTAACTGTTGCTCCAGCCTTATTTTCGAAAAAGTAAGGTCCAGTGACTTCGCCGGACCATAAACCAAACCAAACAGTCACACGTTGAGGATAGACAGGAGTAGTATATTATTGGGCATTCTATACCACTATCGGCAAGTTGCTCGGCGAGTGCGCCTCGCTGCCGATAGTGGTATAGAATGCCCAATAATTGATAATCTACTCGCCTCTCCACTCGACCGAGACAGTACATTGTACTGAGAACTTGATTTGGAACGATTAACTCGACCAAATCGATACTCGACTCGCCACTCAACTCGACCGATACACTCGAACGAGACAGTTAATTGTGTCGCGTACTGGATGAGCTTTACTCCATACGTCTGACCAGTATGCGGCGTTTCGGAGAACGATGAACTATCGACTCGACTCTCCGTTTACTTACTGCACTCGACCGATCACTCGAGTTTGTATTCGCTGTTAACAGAATGTCGAGCGAGAGTGATGGTGGCTGATGATTGTAACAAACCAAAGCTTGTGACTAAAGCGTTAACGGGTTGTTACTGTAAATAATAAACAACTGTAACTTAGTTACTTGGTTTAATTATCATAAAATGTTGGTTTGTCTGGAAACAAAATATCAGCCGCACGCACGAGCTCTTGTAGTTTTCGCCACTCAGGAGAGTCCGCGTCGGTCTGGAACTTGATTCGGATGAGCGCTTTCTTCCACAGCTCGGCGGAGTCGGTGAGGCGAGCGTCGTCAGCCTTGTACACCTTGCAGTCGATGTAGTACTCTCCGTCAGTGGTCGTTGCTCGGCGCTCACAGCCGCTGGCTACGCGGTTCACAAAGAATGAAGTTAGGTGATCCGGTGAATGTTCTTTGTGTGGGATGTCGCGGTTTTTACTGATGCCGAATATGTCCATGCCAGTGTTGGTTTTTTTACTGAAATAATAACGAAAACTGTTATTAGTTAATGTTTAGAACGAGAGATGCACAATCGCATAATATTTTATGAACGACACCACGGATATTTCTGTAGAAAATATTACAAGTGACTAATCAGCGAATGGAATACTTATGCAAATTGCACTATTATAATTCAATTAGTGGAAACGTACTACTTTACTGTTTTAATTTAATCAGAACTAGGAGATAATAAATTCAAAATATTATTCACCTGCTACGAGCTACGGTTGTTGTTTGTGACTGCATCTTGCGTTTCCCATTGCTGTCTGCAGACGGTTTGCGACAGGCCTTCACTTTGTGTCCAGTGATCGATGCTTGCGAGTAATCACACTCAGAGTCTGACCTGAAATAAAAATAGAGGAAATGTAGTCACACAATTATTATTAATTAATCCAATGGAGTAATGTCCATTGCGCCGGGCATACTATAGGACACAAGTGTTCGGGCAAACACTGGTTCTCTAATATTTAAATGGGATAGCACTGAGACTGAGCTCGTCATACTATGTACAGATCAGGTGATCTGTGAAGTAACGCGCTCACAAACAAATATATGTAGTTATAAATGACAGGCTAATCACAAGTGTGATCCATGAAAACGAACAGACTATTTTATCAGACTTACATTTTTTCCGATCAGAAGTTCCACTCGGTTTGATGACTTGGCTGGTGATGACAGCAGCGGATGGCTATCGACAATGCCGTCACTGATATTGTAGGCGACACGGAATGTTTGTAGACCGATTATACAAGAGCACTTCGTTGCACTTGCAGACTGCGAATACTTTGTACCGAACAGAAAAACTTGTGGCTTATAAGTTAAAATCGAATTATAAGTTAGGAATGTTAAATCCACTACAATCAATCCGGTATTGCTTTGTTAAAGTAACGTTTTCTATAGTCGTATTATACGCGTTGGTAAAATGAAGACGAAGAAAAATTTTATACTGTATCGAATATCGATGCGGCGAAATAAGCTAGGGCTGACCAAACGATAGCGTGAACGGAATCGCCACAAACCAGATGGATTTTATAATTTTAAAGAAGTAAATAAATGTTTCCAAGGTAATTATTTCATCATCTACATTTAGGTTTCGTGTAGAAAAAATGAACTTACTGCCGTCTACCGCGTACTTCTCTAGATTTCCTAAAATAAATAGATAATATAATTCCTATAACTATGGTAACGGTCATGAGGAAACCATGAACGTTATATGATATCGTCATCGTCATGTCGTCTATCGACATAGGTACTATGATATATTTTAATCGATTTAGTGCATTGTGTGAAATTTGTATATTTGAATGCCTACCAAGTTGTTACCAACCCTACCAAAATAGCTGATTATTGTGATCGCGAAATAAATAATTATGTTTAGCACACGTGTAAGAATTAGGCAATGACAACTTTTATGATGAAATATTTTTCTGCTTTGTAGACAAAAAAAAAAACCCTAAAATATTATTTATTACCTCAAAAGTCTTTCGGAGCGAGCACCTTTCTAAACTGTTACAGTACAATCAAGTTAATTATTATAAATAAATATTTAATTGATCACACACCAGAAACAACAACAATTTCATCTCCTGGAGCAACTGTGTTCGTTATATCGGGGTGCTGAAATATACATACATATTTGGATCACGCAAATACATAATCTTATGTATGAATCATTTCATACTGTGCAGGTAATTATCAAATATAACACAACAATAATTTAATACGATAACTATTTAGATCATTATAATAATTATGACTATTTTTCATTCTAGAATTTACAGCTATTTACCTAATTCTTCATCGGTACCAATAAACCATTTTTTTAGTTTCAGATACATTCTGTCGAAACATAATATTAATTACTGACTTACCTGTGAAGAATTATTAAATTACCTGAAGTATACCTACATATTTGGACCACGCAGATACACGTACTCTTATGTATACATAGTTTCATATTTTGCAGGTAATTATGAAATATATTTTTCTTCCCAGAATATACCATTGTCTTACCTAATCAGATTATGTACCTAATGCATCCATTTTTTTATTATTTTAGATACATCCTGCCTAAACATAATTACCGACTTGCCTGTGAAGAATTACACAAGGATCTTGAAATCAGCGTAAAATTGTCCTGACCAAGTTGTACTAATTATATTGTCTGCAGGTAATTATGAAATATATTTTTCTTCCCAGAATATACCATTATCTTACCTAATCAGATTATGTACCTAATGCATCCATGTTTTTATTATTTCAGATACATCCTGCCTAAACATAATTACCGACTTGCCTGTGAAGAATTACACAAGGATCTTGAAATCAGCGTAAAATTGTCCTGACCAAGTTGTACTAATTATATAAAATATTTTGTCTGGTATACCTAGGACGGTGAATATTAGTTGTAAGTATTATCTAATCCAAATTTATTGAAATAATAATTTTAAGTGTTCTTGGATTTCAAACAATAACATAATGCCTCACTGCTCTGATTGTAAAGTATTTGTAGACAATCGTCGATGGTCTGGTCATTTACGTAGCAATGTACATAAAAACAATAGTTCTACCCCTATGTATGATAATGTTGCAATTATTAATTCTTCTTTTAAAGAACGAATCAAAAGTTACAAAATCATAGCGACAGGTGAACAAATACATAGTTTTCCTGAGGTGTTTCTCAAAAGTATTAGTACACAAGTCAAACATTTAATAGACAATTCAATAGAGAAACACACCTCTGTCAAAATAAATTTTGAACTGTTTGCTTCGTTTCTTATGTATAAAAATGATCAACAAGAAATAAAATCATTCCGTACAAACAACATTATTACACATTTTAATTACGATTTTGATTCTATTTATAAACTAACTATTGATTTACTACTAAAAAAAATTGAAGAATTTGAGGAAAGGGATAGTGGTTGGACTTTTTTATGCAATTCACATTTAGAATTAAATATTAATAAATATCAACCACTCAGCGGATCTAAATTTTTAACGTTGCCGAAATTCATAAAAAGTAAAAGAGCTTGTTTGAATATTCGGAACAATGATGAGTATTGCTTTTTGTGGTGTGTTGTGGCGGCATTGTACCCCACAAATAGACATCCCGATAGGATTTCGTCTTATCCCCGCTTTCAGGATGTTTTGAATGTTAATAATTTGACATTTCCAATCACATTTTCGGACATAGCTATCTTTGAGAAAAATAATCCTTCTGTTAAAATATATGTGTATGGTTTAAAAAATGAGAAGACAATTATTGGACCGCTTTATACAACGTTGAATAATAAGTCTAATAAAAGTATCCATCTACTGTTTATAGAAAACAATAATAATTCTCATTACTGTCTTATCAAAGATTTATCTCGTTTAGTTAGAAATCAGATGACCAAACATCATGGTAAACTATATTTCTGTGAAACTTGTTTATTGTTTTTTCCAACGCTTAGTCAAATTGATTCGCACTTGTGTGGGGGGGTCGTCACAGTTTTACCAGAACAAGGTTCATTTTTAAAATTTAAAAATTATGATAGGAAACAAAACATTCCATTCGTCATATACGCCGATTTCGAAACGTTACTTGAACCCATTTCCGGCGATGATTTCAACACCGCTAATACGTCATACTCTAAACGCCACGTGCCGGCTGCATTCGCTTACAATGTCGTGTCATCAAATAAAAATGTTAGCGTTGAAGGCTATAGAAGTTATCGCGGCAATGATTGTGTTTCAAAATTTATAAATTTTCTTACTGAGGATGTAAAACAAATACATCAGATTATATCCAAAAGCGAGCCTATGATATTCACTGATGACAATTCTCTAGAGTTCAAACGTGCCGTTAGGTGTCATATTTGCGACAATTTACTCTTGACCGATAAAGTAAGAGATCATTGTCATATTACAGGCCTGTATCGAGGTGCAGCACATCGACACTGTAATTTGCAACATAAAGTACCAAAATTTATACCAATATTTTTTCACAATTTATCCGGGTACGATTGTCATTTATTTATAAAAAAGTTAGGCGAAATTCCTGGCCCAATTAAAATAATCCCTAAGACTAAAGAAAAATACGTCGCATTTACCAAATTTATTCCTATTGCTGATAACGAGTTTATTTGTATAAGATTTTTAGATTCATTCAACTTTTTAGGGACAAGTTTAGACAAGCTCGCTAAAACATTGCAGGTGGAAGATTTTGTTAATCTTCGATTTCATTTTTCTAAAGACAGACAGTTTAATTTACTGACAAGAAAAGGTATATATCCTTATGATTACATGACCAATTGGAAATGTTACGATCAAAAATCATTGCCGTCTAAGGGTAATTTTTATAATTATTTGACTAACGAAGACATTACAGATGAGGATTATAATCACGCACAGGCTGTTTGGGCTGAATTCAATATTAATAACCTCGGCGAGTATACGGATCTATACTTAAAAACGGATGTGCTTTTGTTAACAGACATATTTCAAAATTTTCGGAAAACCTGTAAACAATATTACAGTCTTGACCCAGCGTTTTACATTACTGCACCTAGTTTATCTTTCGATGCAATGTTGCTAAAAACGGGCGTTCAGTTAGAACTCGTGTCGGACTTAGCTATCATCAGAATGATACAAAGCGGTATACGCGGCGGTTTGTGCATGTGTTCCCATCGGCATGCTAGAGCCAATCACAAATACATGCCTGAATATAATCCATCACAACCTGAGAGTTTCATAGTATATTTAGATTGTAATAATCTTTACGGTTTTAGCATGTGTCAGTATTTACCATACTCTAGTTTCAGATTTTTAAGTGATAACGAATTAGCAAATTTTAATGTTACCACTATAGAGGATAACGCAAACTGGGGCTTCATATTAGAAGTCGATCTATTGTATCCCGAGCATTTACATAATGACCATAATGACTTACCATTTTGTCCCGAAAAATGTGTACCCCCGGGAGGTAAAACAAAGAAATTAATAGCTAATTTGTATAATAAGTACAACTACGTGATTCACTACGTTCATTTAAAAAAATGTTTAGAACATGGTTTAATATTACGTAAAATTCATAGAGCAATTACTTTTAGACAGAGTCCATATCTAAAACAGTACATAGAGTTAAATACTCAATTAAGACAGAAAGCAAAAAGTTCCTTCGAACAAGACTTTTTTAAGTTATTAAATAACAGTGTTTTTGGAAAAACATTAGAAAATACTGAAAATAGAGTAACCGTACATTTAGTTAATCAATGGTGCGATCAGTCCAATCGAACTAAGAAATTTATATCCGCTGAGAAACTTATAGCCAACCCCTATTTCCACAGTGCATCTATTTTATCAGAAAATTTAGTTGCAATACAAATGAAACCTGATCAAATTATTTTAGATAAACCTATATACATAGGTTTCACTGTATTAGAACTTTCAAAAGCACACATGTATTACTTTCATTACAATATTGTAAAGCTTTTTTATAAAGATCGAGTGCAACTATGTTACACAGATACCGATTCCTTTGTCTATAAAATATACACCAACGATTTTTACCATGATTTGAAATATAATTTTTTACAATATTTTGACAGCAGTAACTATGAAATCACAAATGATTTACAGATACCGCTAAAAAATAAAAAGGTTCCCGGTCTCTTTAAAGATGAAATGGGAGGAAAGTATATTACTGATTTTGTTGGTTTGAGATCGAAACTTTACTCTATAAGAACCCCTAATAGTATCATTAAAAAAGCAAAAGGAGTAAAATCATGCGTGGTCAGGGATTTAAACTTATCAGACTATGAAACCATTTTATTTAATGGTGGAGTAATCCGGAGAAAAAATAATATGTTTAAATCAATAAAGCACGAAATATTTACTCGGACTGTCAACAAAGTTGCTTTATCTAGAAATGATGACAAACGATCGATATCTATGGATCAAATATCAACCCGAGCCTGGGGTCATGCATTTATTTTTAAGAATGAATTACTTTGATCATAATTTTAAGTTAAGTGTTACCTACTCATAGTTTAGTTTTAGGAAATAATAAATGTTAATGTTATACAAAAATGAAATAAAATGTGAATTATTATAATTATTGACTTGTTTCATTTATGAAATCCTGTTTATTTCAAAATATCATTACACTTTTTTTTTTTAAATCGGTAAAACATAGTTAACACTGATTGCAGTTATCTCACTATGCACCTAAAATACCATGCATCATAAGGTTGATTTTCGAATAACTTACGTTTTACGATTAAGTAACATGCTTACAAGGCGTTATTTGTCATTGTATAAGTGTTACCTACGTTGCAGTTCATTGGCCTTAGCTTAGAGACACAAACGCTTAGTTGACAATATTAGTATGACATGTAATTATTTAGTTATTTTGTCATCATTTATGAAATATTATTCGACGCGAACACCTGTTTAATACTTTTTTAACTTCCATCAAAAGTCATCATGTCGGTGAGTAAAATATTTTTAATTCGTTTTTTTATGATTGTTACATAACTAGAGATTGTGTTCGCAGCTGTGTTGTGTTGCATTTTTCCAGAGCCTATTGTCACTAATCTAAACTAAATCTAGACTTTCTCGATTGAAAACCCAATTAAAACGCTATACTAGCGGAATAGTGGTATAAATTGTGTTTATATTTTGTTCCAGAATTCTGACACCGAGATTGTATTCAGCCAGTATGCTCAGGATCCTTACGAGGGATTCTCCGAGATGTTTCGCAGTGAACCCGGGCAAAGCAAACAAGTCACGAAAGATAAAAAACCAAAACAACGGTGCAGGGATAAATCGATAAAGCAAAAACCTACAAAATCCTTCGTTATGAGTCGACTACAGCGAAAAGGGATTAAGTTAATAAAAATTTCAGTGGTAGATCTGTGTAACAACAATCCTCAAACCATAGACAGTGATAGTGACAGTGAAAACGTTATTATAAACGCTCAATATATTGTTCAAGATCCCATCGACAGTGTTATGGATGAAACTGAGTCTTTAGTTAAGAAAATATCAAAATCTTTAATAGGTACTGACTTTTATTAACCGTTTTTGTAAAGTAGTTAATATTTGTATTTTCATTATGATGTTTTATTTAATTTTGTATTAGGTTGTGTTATTTGTGGAGTAGCGTGGGGGTGTTTAACAAAATAAAAGCAAATTTACATTATTTTGATTTTTATTTAAAAACCTTAAAACCAATAATCTAAATACATTACACATATGAGCACATACATTTATACCCATTCTAAATATTTCCTTAAACAAAGCACATTTTTAAGAGCACAATGCTTTAGATGTTTATTACAATTAAAATTAGATCTTCCTTCACAGTATTTTTTATGCAAAACAGAGAAACTAAGACATTGTTCTGTACCAAGGTCTGATACTTTACAATTCACACACAGTTCCTTTATCCAATTCACCTTCTCCAAACCATTTACAATAATTTCCTTATTTTCTAGATATGGAACGATTATACGCCGAAATTCTCTATAGTCAATATATCCCTCATTCCAATAAATACCTCTATTTCTTTCCAACCATTTAACTTGTCTCTTTTCGTCACTTGTTAAGTATTTAAACAAGTATGGCGGTTTTATTAAAAATGTTTGCGTATAATCACGACTTGCAAAAGCTAATTCTTTTATTATAAAATTATTGTTCAGGTCTTTAAACCCTTGAACATCTAATATGATAGTATTCGGATTCATGATATTTTTCTCACAATATTACTCAATGGCTTGTACTCAATTATGCAGTCGTTCAATATAAGACAGTATGCAGAAGTTTGATCTGGTATATCGGAATCACTCTCAATTTCCACTCTTACATCCACAATAGGACCTGTCTTTACATTATCAGCTTGTCTAGAGCAATCTATGACAAATAGCGGCGCCAAATCTTTGAATTGTTTCTCACTTAATAAGGGTTCCGAGCGACGTCCGTAATAAGACTGTTGAAATCTGATGTATTGCTCGTATAATAAAGCGATTCTGTTATTCGCGAAGCTGACATTTAGGTTTTCATACGGGAAGTAAGTTGAGTTTAGGTATACTCTAACGTCACGAACATGACAGTGATCGAACTGGGACATATCAGAACTTGAATTGTTTTTTCTATTTGTTTGTAGACCCATAATTATGTATCTTGGTTTCTCTATTTGTGAGGAAGTTTTGATAGACCAGGTATGTTTTGTAGTTTTAGGTAAAGCTGGATATTCGTACAGATCCCAATTTCTGAATATCATTTGGAGTGGTCGATCTTTTTCTAACAGTTTTAGCAAACTTATTTTTTCTTTGTCGGACACTTTTACATGCGGTACACGCCAGATGATTTTATTTATCTGTACGTCATCTACAAATTCCCCGGTGTTAAGTTTCACAGCATTCAGATTAGTGTTACTTCGTAACAATATCAGTTCGTGCCTACTATTTATCACGACTTTCTTGAAATCTTCTGCAAAACCGATGATGTTACAGAGTGGTATAGAAGCAGAAAAACTACCCCCATTAATATTTTTTATTCCATCGATATTCCAGCCCCATGCATGGGCTATCTTTGATTCACTTTCACTCATTGATATTAACGATTTCATGGTGGTAGTTATGCCAGCGTTTTTTATTCTATCAATTTCCACTCCATTCAGCTCATATCTTATATCTTGGAATAAGTAGAGTAGAGCATTATTCGTAAAATTAACACTAGTGGCTTTCTCTTTCATATCCTTTTTACTTACGACAACAGTTCCTTCCAAATACAAGGTACTAGCTGAGGGAAGTATATACAAGTCCTGTTGGTTAATAGGTATGCGGATTTCATCGTTTCTATTGAAACTAGTTACGTAGGGCTTGTAAGAATGAAATTCGATTCCTTCAACAGTGTTGTCATAAGTCGGAGCAGATAAAACGTCTAAGATATTCATTTTAGCAAACCGATCGCTTTGAGAAATGTCTTGTTTTCTTTAGTTAATTTAATTTTCTTCTTAGAGCGAGCTCTTATTTGGTAGGAAGCTTGAGTGGAACTGACATTTTTGATTTGTTGATGCATATATTTATTGTAGTCAATCATTTTTTTCTTCTGAGATGCAAATACAGCTGCACTTCTTCACCGCGCAAATTGATTAAGCGGTTATTTATATCTAACAGCCTGATATGTATACAGCTAATGTTGTTTTGGTTAATTGGAAAGTATATCGCGTTTTTCGGGATTTCTATAATCCTATATCCGGGAGGCACGTTGAGTGCAAATTCGTGGATAATGTGACTGGGTTCTCCGTTTGTGTACGAGCCGCTTACAATATCACATTCGATCCTGATCACTGTTGTAGGTAAAATGTTGACTGGAAAGTGCGATACATGCCATTTATTTGCTTTTAAGATCTGCTTATTAAACCCTAACAAATTCCTAAACGTACCTTCTTTATTAAAATTTATATCTTTTGTACAATATACAGCAGCTTTTAAAGTATTGTTATTGCACTGCAGTTTGATTGATGCATCTTTCATTTCAGATTTTAAATAATCATTAATATCTTGCAATTCATAGGTGCCGTCAGGTATTTCAATAACTTCGTTAGAACCATAATAGAACTTATTATTCGTTTTGTCAATGTTTGGAATAGAATTAAATGTTGCGAAATGCAATAAGGCACACTCATACTGTTCATATAGTTGCAACGTGTTAGGATAGTAAGTAGATAAAGTTGACGAGTTTCCAGTTATCGATAATGTGAGTGACATCTTGCAAATGATTCAAATAAAAGAAAAGCATAAGTTTTATACGTTTTATTTCCAAAAATTCCATAGATATTCTAAACATAAGTGTCCACAATTTACAGTGTTAAATTTCTGATATCTTGTATAATTATAAAAAACATTACAATTCTTAAAATATCGCATTAATTCCATTGGAGGTTTTAAATCTCCGAAGCTATCAAAATATTCACAATAATTGCATACTTTTACATAAGCTACCCAATGCGTGCCTTCGTTCTTAGAGTCGTCCAAGTTAACGACACCACATTCAACCCGTTTTGGTGTCCTTGGTAACTGATCCTTCATGTATACTCCTCGAAAGTGAGGGATGTTGCGTGCAAACCTTTGGATGTCTATATTAGTGAGAGGACGATTAGGTAGCTTATTTTTCAGTTTTTTGAAGACTTAATGAATAAACCATTACCATTTTTATGTGACTTAATGTACAAGCCCTGGCCTAACTTTAAAGACTCCATAGCCTTATTATGTCGTTGTGTTTCTCGCAAATTTTGCTGACCTGCTTTGTAATCGTTAACAGTTTTTGCAATACCAGCCGCACCACCAGCTAAAGTTCCTAAAGCTGATAAACCCGCAAAAATTGGGATTAAAGGTAGAATACCTCCAGTCTTTGGTAAGGGTATCACTCGCGGCACTCGAATTTTCTGAATGCATGGAATTATTTTTTTTGCTGCTGAGTAAGCAGCGTTAATTAAAGTTTTACTGTCCTTTGGATTCAGTTTCTTTATTTTTGCTTTTATTTTTGACACGAAACTTTTAAACGTTTTAATGCCAGAACCAGATTTCAGTTTGGCTTTCATAACTTTGCTCACTAACCATGAACTAAGTTTTTCACCTTTCCCAGCATCGCTCGATTTAAGTCTTTGTTTAGCCATATTTAGTAGTTGCAAATCAGCTTTGTGACGATTGGGTAAGTCTGTATGGTTTGCATATGCAATGTCGTGATGCATACAAGCTTCGTCTAGCTTATTTACACCTCGGTCACCTCGTAATAAACGTTTCTGCAATTTAGTTCCGGGACCGCAATAATTGTAGCCGGGTAAATGAAGTTCGAACGGTAGATTATTAATTAAGGTATTAACAAGTTCACCTCCTTGCATTCTCTAATGTGTAATGAGAGAAATGATGCAAAAGTAATCGTTATATAATTATTTTAATCCACTATTGCAGTTTTCTCGATCCAACTATTTTCTTCGTTGTTTAGACCCAACCATTTCACAAACATTTTTGATCCTTTTCTTTTTAAAACCCTTTCTATCAAATAAATACCAGGATAGTAAGATTTCTGAAGTTCTTGCTCGTAAAAGGTTCCCATTATGGCTTGCTTTCGCTGATCTTGTATATGATATGTTACTGGTATGGTATGATTAATTTTTTTTATAGTAAATATTTCAGTTGACCAATTAGGTGTATAACCTTTTTCAAAATGGTGTTTGTATTTACTGATACGAACAAAGTCACCTACTTTGAACTTAGGTTTTCTACGGACGGTTACATGATTTAAGGCTTTTTTAATATTTTCTTTTATAACAGACTCGCAAGATTTATTGACTTCAATTGGTTTAAATTTAATTGTACGATGTTTTGTATTGTTATATATCTTTAACGTAACCTCTAACGGTATACCTAACCACATATAGTTTCCGTTCAGACTAAAATATTTATATAATTTATTTTTAAGAGTTTTAATCAGTCGCTCTACGATCGAAGCTTTTTTGGTAGAAAACGTTGAGTAATGGTTAACATTGTAAGTCTTCATAAGCGTTTGAAATGAGTTGTTATAAAATTCTGTTCCCATATCAGTTTGTAAATTAACCGGTTTGCGATTGCTGTTAATCAGTATTCGTTTAAATGCATGAGTAACATCAAGTTTATTTTTTGATTTTAATGGCTCTGCCCAAGCGTACTTTGAGAAGCAGTCAATCACCACTAAAATGTAATTATGACCTTTATTATATTTTCTTAGATTTTGCATGTCCATCAGATCAGCTTGCCATAAGTCATCGATCCCCTTTAGAATGACAGGACGTCTAACGAAATTTCTTCGTGCTGCTTTGTGTATTTCATTAACAATTTGCTGTTTTGCCATTACGGAGTTTTTTGTAGTAATTTATCTACCTCTGCTTTGGTATAAAACTTATCTTCCAAATGAGTTGAAATCTCAGGTATCTTTGCTTTTAAAGTAGCCTGAACTGTGCCCTTTGTGTCTTTTATGATTTGAGAGCGCAATGAACCAATCATGTTATTAAATTCTTTTAACATATTAGCATTCAATCGATCTACATAATCCTTGTTCACGGTCAGGTTATTTAATTCTTTTAACATGTTAGCATTCAATCGATCTACATAATCCTTGTTCACAGCATCATCTGCTTCTACTGGAGATCGAACTCCTCTTAGTCTTGATGTTTTTAAATCAAAATCTCCGTTTTCTAATTTTAACAATGCGTTCTCATTAAACTCAAATAACTCTGATAAACGCATTCTTTTGTGAATGTAGTGTCCGAATTTGTCTACGTTCATATTTAAGGTGTATTGTATCGAGAGGCTGATAATAAAATAAACACATTTTAAAATATTTATTTATTTATAACTTTACTTTCACGCAATTCTTCAATGATAGATATAATTTCATTATCTAATCCTGTGTTACCAGCATCTCGAGATGCAATTAGTAATTTTAACCTATCTACCAGTTCATTTGGATCGTCCCAATAAACAAAATCAACGTTTTTCCTCCACATTTTTGTAAAGGGTAGTCCTTTTCCTTTCGATTGGTAGTCCTGAATTGTACTTCGTAGTTGGAATAGAGGCTTAATAATTTGCAAATATTTTTGTCCTTTATTACTTTTGATTGGTTTACCAGGCTCATAGTCTCGTCGATGTGCGTTTGTGTCAAGTAGCATCGACTTATAATGTTTCATATCACTCTCTGTAACCAAGCTTAAATCGACGTTCTTTTTCAACAGCAACTGTTTTAAACCAGACGTATTTCGGTATCTGCGTCCAGCTACGATGATATACTCATCACTGATCGTTATACGAGCAGAACCTAACATCAATTTTCCGCCCTCTACTCTGACACCAAACGGAATATCGGTCAGAGCTTCTGAGGACACTGACCAGGATGACGAATCAATACCTTGGTTGTTTTCAACTAATGATTTGTACGAAGAGTCACTTTCGATATCAGATTCATATTCGTCTTCATTGTCGTTATTATCATTGGTTCCTTTACTAATTGTGGGTTCTTTTTGCAAAGTTTTATCTATACACGGAACTTCGGTTTCTTGATTTTCTATATTATGCAGAAGAGAAGCTTGCTTACTGACATTAGCAATTTGGTTGAGTGGTTCTGTTACCGGCTTGAAAACTGATTCCAGTACTTGCTGATTGTTAAGCTCAACATCTCTCATCTTTCGCACCTTCTTCTTAACAGCATCTGCAGCCTCAACAATTTGTCTTTTCAGTGATTTTTCCATAATAACAAAAAGTTCGTGATTGATTAAGCGTTGTCTGAAGAATAATAATATCGCGAGGGTAACAGTCTTAAATATAAGTTTTTTTAATCAAAGACAACAAAAGTGTCAAATTTATTTCTATAACATCCTTTATTTTTGGAGCAATCCTTATTAATCACTACATAATTGAAAGGTTCACTCCATATTTTCGAACACATTTTACGAAATTCAATCCATGTCATATCAGTGTTGACATGTTCTTCATAAATATGTCGTAAATTAATTTCATCTTGTTTAAAAAGTATGATTAAGTTCGCATTATCTCTTACTAACTGCTTGGGGATTTTACTATATGTTTGGTTCAGATAAAAACAATCTATGCATTTGTGTCTTCCCATTGCAAAATAATCACGCATGTTATTTTGATTTTCACAAGCAACATCATCAAAAATAATCACGGAGTTGGGTTTTGCGTCCTGAACGCTTAGTACTTCCTCATTTCCCTGATATTTCTGGAGGGAAATACCGGGAACCCGCTGCAAAACTCTTTCTAAGAAAATGTACTTGGGTTGGTGCAGAGTTTTTGAATAAACATAAACATTTTCAAATCTTAATCCATTTTCGTGTATAAGAAGACCAATTAATAAATTGGTTTTTCCACAATTGGATGGACCACAAATGATACATCGTACTGAGTTAGGTAATAATTCTCCATGGCGAAAACTAGTCTTACAAATATCATCACAGACTGTATCAACATGCAGCGATTGCGGTTGTTTTACAAATTTCATGATTACTGTTGGAAATGAACCGATTAAAAATGAGTGAATGTATATAGTACGTTAACATTTATAAACTTACCACAACCTCTTTTGCGTTACTGGTTCATTGATCGAGTGGATTGTTCATTATTAAGCATTCTGTACCACCCTTCAGAGCGATAGCAAACTCGCATGATCATTGGTTGTATACAGTTATACACTAGAGAGTAAGTAAACGGAGAGTTGATGGATGATTATCGTTGCTCATCAAGTACGCGGCAAAATGTACTGTCTCGGTCGAGTGGAGAGGCGAGTCGATTATCAATTATTGGGCATTCTATACCACTATCGGCAGCGAGGCGCACTCGCCGAGCAACTTGCCGATAGTGGTATAGAATGCCCAATAATATACTACTGACAGGCTTTTCAACAATAACTCTTGGGTTTTCCGAGCCCCAGATGCGACAATTTTGCTTTTTGACGAAGCCACCGACGTGGAAATGGGCCTCATCACTGAAGATGATTTTTCGATGGAATTCCGGATCATTTTCATGCATTTCAACGACCCAATCAGCAAAGACACGACGTTGTTGATGATCGCCTGGCTTGAGTTCTTGTGTTAACTGAACTTTATAAGCCTTAAGAACCAAATCTTTATGCAAAATACGGTGTAATGACGTTTGTGGAATGCCTAATTCCAAAGAACGACGAGGAATGGACAGACCTTGGTTTTCTTCGACACTTTCGGCTACAGCAGCAATATTCTCGGCTGTTCTTGAGCGACGTGCACGGGTTTTATTCTTCACATCACTAAGTTGTCCCAACAGCTCGAATTTTTCCACCAATTTCTGTATTGCGGTCCGACAAGGTGCTTCACGACGACCCAAAAATGTTCGAATTTTTACGAACCGTCTCTGCCAATTTTTCACAATTTTTATAGTGAATTTTAATAATTTCAATGCGTTGTTGAAGCGTGTATCGTTCCATTTTTATTAATGGCGTAGTTTCTACTTGTCAAATGTCGAAAAATTACAGCTTCAAAAGTGACATCTACCGAAATAGCGGGCTATTCAAAATAACACCTCTTATTGGAAAACCCTTTATTTACGTTTATAGCTATAATAAGTTAGTTGACCAATAGCTGCCGTAGCGCTATAACCGCAGATTAGCATCCAACGGAACTTTAGTGTAACTCTTACGAATTAACTAAATTATCGTGAAGTCTGGTTTTCGTCAACTCACATCCAACAACTCAACCTTAAGTAACTGGCTACCTCTGAGCCATACATAAAAGTGGTCCTTCGAGCCGGATAACAGGAGCGTATTTTCTCTGTTAACGTTAGCGAATCGGTCTAGCTGGTGTCCCAGAAGAGCGGATCGCGTTAGTGGGGTGCCGACGCACTTAATATCCACAAAGGTTTAACCCATGGTCAAGGAAGGCTTTATCAATTTCTTATTTTATGTGTTTCACAAGAAAGGAAGTTAAATGAGTACTTAGACATAATTTTGATTTTTATTATTTTAGAAACGTTATTTTTTGCTGGAGAATGTTCTAAGTATTCATTTGCTGCCTCTGTGACTACTCCGAACGCTCTCACTGCATTTTCAGAAAGGTAGGTTAACTTCATTTTCTTATTAGTTTTTTTTTTTTGCACCCAATTATGTATAGCATTAACCTCGCGCGTTGTTAAATCGGCAATTTTTTTTTCAGATTATTTTTCTTGACACCCATATGCTCTTGCATGTACAATGTACATTGAGGAGTACCTGTGACCTGTGCAGCAGATCGCGGCACCGTTCCTGACGTATGAGGTTCTACATTAATTTCACCCAGGTACTGCACATCATCTTTTTCGGAAGGTATAAATAGCTGTTTCAGATTAACCAGCTGGTCTGCAGCATCATCATCACAATTAAAAGTATCTGAGTGCAATTTTTTAAAGCTCGTTATTAGTAACGATCTACAGGTGTTGACGAAGATGTGGCAATTCGGGTGATTATTTCTGAAATTATACGCCCGCACTTGTCCTCAAAAGTATTTTGAAAGAATTGCCATTTTTTTATGAAGGCAAAGTTGTCTCCCTACCTTTAACGCTTATTGTGCGGCCAACGCGCCAGCTCGTTTGGAATTTCACCATATGCAGGCGGCGCGCATACGCGTCCATTCAATTTACTTAACTTTCTTCTAGTGCGGCGCGCCGCACCTGTGCGTTCATTGTGCATCTCTATTGTTTCGATAACATGGTAAAATAAGGATCGGTAAAGGTGTCTACACTCGAGTTACTTCGAACGTTACATACGTTATTCGGTTGCTACATAGTAATATGTTACGAGTGTCAGAGTGGAATATTATTAATCTCAAATCGTTTATTGCAATCCATAATGTACACTTAAAGTGGCCGACTTTGCTGGAGTATCCTTATCGTCAGCGTGTAGAATAGTGGCAGACATATCTGCTGCTATCGCTAGATTGTATAACAAATACATTTTTCTGCATTCTAGAACTACAGAAAAAAATTATAACATAGCCCAATTTCCTAGAGTATGTGGTGCTATTGACTGTACACATGAACACATTCAGTCTCCATGTAGGTATACAAGTCTTGACTTGTTATCAATAAAAAAATTACAAATTAAAATTACAATTGCTTAGGTACTTAGTTGCATCAACAAATAAAATATTTTGTAACTATTTCAGGTTCAACAATAGGTGAGGATTATAGAAATAGGAAAGGATAATTTTCCATCAATGTCCAAGCTGTTTGTGATGCAGACCTTAAATTATTGAATGTTGTTGCTCGGTGGCCTGGTTCTGCTCATGATGCTACTATTTTTAATAATTCAGTATTAAGAGGTAATATTGGGTTTATTGTCCTATCTAATGGTACGTTTACACGCTTGCCAAGCCTTGGCAAACTGCAAACAGTCCCAAGCCTCCACAAATCTCGTTTGGCGTTTGAAAGGCGTTTATACGCTTGTGAATGCGTCAGTCTGCAATATACATCCAAGCATGGCGGACACCGAACTTGTGACGGCTATTGCATTTGGTTTAACGTACTTTTATTTGAAATGTAAGCAAAGTGAAATAAAAAAAAGGAGAGCTCGACGACAGCGAAGATGGTGGATGAAAAAGATTCATCATAATCGTACCAGGTAACTACTATTTTGATTTAACCATTATCTATTGCAGTTGAGTTATGCCACAATATCTACGATATATTTTATTTGTTACAGACAATTTATAGAAGAGAAATTTAATGAACTTTTATATGAACCATCTGGAGAGTTTGATAACTTCTGCCGAATGAGCTATTCTGATTTTGAGTTTTTACTGCAAAAAATTTCACCAATGATATCCAAGCATGATACAGACTTCAGAGAAGCTATACCAGCCAAATTTCGTCTTGCCATTACGCTACGATTTTTGGCATCTGGTGATTCTTACAAAAGCCTTCACTACTTGTTTAAAGTATCTGTCTCTATGATATCAATAATCATTCGTGAAGTTTGCCGAGCTCTTAATGAAATTCTAAAGGATCTAGTTAAGGTAGGAATAAAACAAAACATTATGTTATACATTTATTTATAGAATCATAGGAAATCTGTTCTATGAATGTATGTTAGCCGACTGCTTTATTGTTTAATTATTTATTAATTTAAATAAGAATTATGTCGACGAATCAAAATCTTCGAAACCATTCAACATAGCCATGTTTATAATGTTGGTTTCACGTGGGGCTGGGTTGATGATTTGGTCCGATATGATACGAATAGATGACGAGGGTGCTGTTGATGTAGACGGAGCTGGAGCTATTGGAGTTGGTATATGTTTTGCCATGTCTGGCGCTGAATAAGAAGTTTGTGTATTTGGAGAGGGAAAAAAACTTTGGTTGTTATGAATAGGTTCAGAATAAACACTATTAACTGATGTTGGCCGACTCGGAATGACTTGAGGAGATGGTGTTGAATATGCACCAGCCATTGACGACGGTCGAGAATAATATTGAGGGTATGGTTTATGACGCTCATTTGAATTTTGACTGATTCTGTTTATAAACAACCCATCTATTTGGTACATCATAATTTTTCATTCATCAGTTGACAGTTCACGTAGCTTTATAGCCAATAATTTTGCGTATAGATCGCAATCATCGTCTTTGTGGGCAGGTATATTTTCATTCTGCCTTTGACCCAAAACATTTGTTAATTGTCCAAAAGCCACGGCCATTTGATTTTCAGCCGTTTCAGAAGCAGGGCGACGACGTTTATTAGTAACAGCTTGTATGGATGGTGGTCTGGATGGTGATCTAGATGGTGGTCTGGATGGTGTGGTAACCGTACTTGTACGGTCTCTTATCAGAGGGTCATCTTCTGTCTGATCTGTATCTTCTTCTATTTGTTGTGATTGCTGCAAAAAAATAATATACTTAAACTTACACTTCATTTACTTTCTTTTTACAGATGCCCACCACAGCAGAAGGATGGCTTAATATACACTCGAGAGCAATGAATCCGGGTCACTTAAAGAATCCTAAAAATCTCGGAAACTAAAAATGCTAGGTTAATGCAATAAATTGTATTTAATAGACAATGTAATACTCCTTAAATGAAGGTATTAAAACTTCTTAGTTATTGTAAAGTTATATCATAAAAAAATCAAATTTGAAAAAGGGCCACTTTCGAAGATGGAACTACGAAATTACAGCATTTGGTTTTGCTTTTGTTTGTAATCTGTCATTTATGTGGGTACATAAACCATGTTGATAGTGCTCTATATTCATTATTCAAGCTGAAATTATGTCGCTTACGCCTGAAGAATGCACCAGAATACTTACAATGCTGGAAACCGGCCGGAGTCAGCGCGATACAGCCAGGACTGTCGGTGTGTCGCTGTCAACAGTACAAAGAGTTCTCCGACGTTACGAAGAAACTGGTTCTAACCTACGCAGACCAGGAACGGGCAGAACCAGGTGTACCACAGCACGAGAAGACCGATACTTGGTGAACACCATGCTTCGAAATCGCTTTCTCACAGGAACTGAACTCACAAATCAGTTTCGACGCCTCGGAGGAAGTAACCCAAGTGCATGGACAGTAAGACGTCGGCTTGCTGAATCTAACTTAAAACCCCTTAGACCTGCAAACGGCCCTAAACTGGAGCGTGGGCATCGTATTTCAAGACTAAGATATGCCCAGAGCCACGTAAATTGGAGTATTGAAGATTGGTCAAAAGTTATGTTCTCCGACGAATCAAAATTTATGCTCTACAAGCACGATGGAAGACACAGAGTGTATCGAAGACCAGGGGAAAGATTCAAGCAAGCATGCATCGAAGAAAAAGTAGCCTACGTTGGTGGGTCTGTACTTGTGTGGGCCGGAATTTCTTCTGAAAGTCGCACAGAGCTGGTGATCATAGAAAACGGCTCTTTAACTAGCGTAAGATATGTGGAAGAAATCCTCAATGATCACGTTGGTCCATTTATGGTCAATTTAGGTGAGGATGCTATATTTATGCATGACAATGCCCGACCTCATACAGGTAGGATTGTGAATGACTACCTTCAAGAGATGAACATTACTCGTATGGAGTGGCCAGCGCGCAGCCCGGATATCAACTCGATCGAGCATGCTTGGGACGAGCTAGGCAGATGCGTAAAACAACGAAACCCTCCCCCAATCACGCTTCGTGAGCTCAAAATTGCTCTCACAGAGGAATGGGAGAATATTCCCCAAAATCGTATAAGGAACTTGGTGTACAGCATGCCAAACCGCGTAAACGCAGTAATGGAAGCACGAGGAGGCAATACGAAGTATTAAAATTCAAGAAAATCGTAATAAAGTTCAAAAATTTCATGTTTCCTATTTTTGTTTTAAGGAGAGATCAGCAGTTTTTTTCTTTATGTAATTTTGTGTTAATAAAATGTATGGTGACTCATATTTTTTTTACTTTCATTTAAGGAGTATTACATTGTCTATTAAATACAATTTATTGCATTAACCTATCATTTTTAGTTTCCGAGATTTTTAACATTCTTTAAGTGACCCGGATTCATTGCTCTCGAGTGTAGAAGAAGGATTCAGGACTAAATTTCCACATTGCATGCACATTGGATGGCAAGCATGTAGTCATTGAAAGCCAAACGCATAGTGGAACAGAGTATTTCAATTATAAGAAAACTTTTAGCATTGTCCTTTTGGCTTTAGTGGATAGCAAATACAAATTTGTATTCGCAGACATCGGGAGTCAAGGAAGAATAAGTGACGGCGGCGTCTTTAATAATTGTTTACTATGGAAAAGAATAATTAGAAACGAGATAGATTTTCCACCACCATGTCCACTTCCAGGATCGAATATTAATATTCCATACGTGTTTTTAGCTGACGGTGCTTTTGCATTGAGTCAACACGTAATGAAACCCTACCCTGGAAACCATGAAGTAGGCTCACCAAAAAGGTTATTTAACCAAAATTTATCTAGATCCCGAGTTGTAGTTGAAAATACGTTTGGAATTTTGACCTCAGTTTTCAGAATATTCAGACGCCCTATCAATTTAGAACCACAAACTGTACCGGAATTTACGATGACTTGTGTATTACTACATAACTTTTTGAGAACAAGTAAAAGTTCTTCAAATCGATATACTCCTCAGAGTTCGTTTGACGTATATGACAGTAGTGGAAATATGGTTACCCCTGGTTCATGGCGTAGAGGTAACGACGAATATAATGCATTGCAAAATTTACCACAAATACCACGAAGATCTCCGGTGAACGCCAGAGAAGTCAGGGAAGAATTTACTTCATATTTTAATAGGATTGGATAAGTTGATAAAAATGTATAAATAAATGTAGGTGTAATAACCAACGGTGTTTTTTTTATTTAGATTTTATTTATATAATATTTTATTTATCTATTATATATTATTTATATATTATTATTTATATATTATTTTATTTATCCCTTCATTGCAAGTATATACTGGTAGTAAAAATGACTCCATGGTTTCGTAAGCATACTGTTGTATAGGAAGCCTACAGAGGTGTTAATGCAAAGACGGAATGATTCACACTGTTGTATTCGACGCTTGCGCTTAGTATGTGTCGCAGCCACATATACTTATAGCTATGTAGTTACATGCATACATAACACTTTTCCCCCTTCTCAAAACAAGGAAATAAAAAGTTAAACAATAAATGGTTAAAAAAAAAAAAAAAAAGTACTTCTTGTAGTCTATGATAGGTCTGTTTCTACGAACACGGCCTGGCGCTGGCGTAAAGAACTGATCATCATCAACTCGTGCCGGCTGAGGGGTACTGAACTCAGGGCTCGCCGCTGCAGATACGCTTGATGGCGTTCCGGGTATCCCAGGCGCACCTGGCGACATACATGATTTCTCCGTTGTGTTGTCAGTACTGGCATCGTCGTGACTTAAGTTTACACTGGAGTGTGTGTCTGCAGTGATGGTTAGTGGATTTTCTAGTGCCGGTAACACATTACTCGTACTGCTGCTCTCTGGGTTTGTCTCTTCTTGAGGTAAAGTTACATCCCACACATCAAATGTAATGTCGTTAGTAACATTGTTACCTTTATAAGATAGGAGCTGGTTTTTGTGTCTCATTATGTTCTTGTTGCTTCCATGGAATTTTAATTTGTACATTACTTTTCCTATTTTGCTAACAATGATTCCTTTTTTCCAGTAAAAATTTCTGTTATTTAAAAATTGTTTGAACCATACTGTATCACCAATCGCATAATCTTTGTGTGGTTTGCCACCGTATTTATTAACCCGTGAGCACTGTTTTCGTTCGATTAAAGCCGATAACTCCGATGACAAGGAAGGGTTTAGTACTGTTTTTGAAATTAAATCTAAACGTGAACGTAACTTACGGCCAAAAACGAATTCAGCTGGAGTAGTCTCAGTGGTGCTGTTGACAGAATTGCGATAGTCGAATAGGTATTTTGACAGTTGATTTTGTAAATCCTCCTTACAACTAGATACTGAAATGGAGTTTATACCTTTTTTAATTATTTTTACAAATGATTCTGCTTGACCATTGCTCATTGCATGGTAAACAGGCGAAAATAAGTGAGATATTCCATTCAACTTACAAAATTTTTCAAATTCCTGTGATGCAAATGAAGTTCCGTTATCAGTCACTATTGTATTGGGTATTCCAAACCTTGACATAAAATCACTAAGCTTAGTTATAACTGCCTTAGTTGCTATATTATTGTTCATTACATAGCACTCAACCCACTTGGAATATGCATCCACTATTACCAAGAACATTTTATTGCACAAAGGGCCTAAGAAATCCATGTGAATTCTGTGGAATGCATTCGGCGGGTGTGGCCAAGGTGCGAGCGGCGCGCGAGACGGAGAGGGCCGTAACTGTGCACAAACTTCACATGCACTAGCCAATTTTTCCAAAGCTCCATCAATGCCCGGGAACCAAAATCGAGCCCTAGACTCGGCTTTCATTTTAACAATTCCAAAATGTGAACTGTGGAGTTCATTTAATATTCTACTTCGCAATATTTTTGGTATTATTACTTTATGGCCTCGCAATAGAATTCCATTTTCTAACGATATTTGCATACGACATAAAAAATAAGGTTTGAGTAAATCATCTGTTATATTGCGGGGCCAACCATTTTGAACAAAGTTGCTTACCATCTTTAGAACGGAATCCTTTTTAGTTTCAATCTCTAATTCCCGTGCAGTAACAGGTAAACAACCATCAATAGCAAAATTCACATACGCTGCTTTCTCCCTCACACTAACCGTACACACCTGCCGATGCTCTGACTCACTAACACATCTATTACTCGGTATTGCACGTGATAAGAAAGCAGCTGTGTTTTGTACACTGCTAATAAACTCAATTTCATAATTATATGCGCTTAAAAATATTGCATAACGTTGCAATCGGTTTGCCGATACTTCAGGTATACCACGACTTGGCTTAAATATAATCGTTAATGGCTTATGGTCTGTACGTAAGGTGAATGGTTTTGGTCTACCATAAAGATATTGATGATATTTTCTAACACCAAAAATGATCGCCGTTGCTTCCTTTTGAATTTGCGAATATTTCTTTTCGGCTACAGTCAGTGAGCGCGACGCGTACGAAACCGGTTGTTCTTTGCCATTACTACCTATTTGTGATAATATTGCACCTAAACCAACAGGGGACGCATCTACTGTTAAATAAATTTGAGCATTGTTATCAAAGTGGGCGAGGACCTTATCGGAAGACAATATCTTTTTAATGCTGCTGAAAGCTGAACTCTGCTCGGGACCCCAGTACCATTTGTTGCCTTTTTTTAATAACTCATGTAAAGGACTCAATATAGAAGACGCATTCGGAGTAAAATTTCTGTAGTAATTAATTAAACCCAAAAATGATTGTAATTCACTTACATTTTTTGGTACAGCTGCTTGCACTATTGCTTCAACCTTAAGTGGATTCTTTCTAATACCCTTTTTATCTATTATATAACCTAGATAGGATATTTCTTTTTGAAAAAATACGCATTTGTCCTTTTTTAATGTAAAACCGGCTTCTTGCAGTCGTTTTAACACTTCATTCAGCCGATTCATGTGCTCAAATCTATTACGACCAGTAATGCAAATGTCATCTTGAAAAACTAATACCCCCTCCATATTACCCATTATGGTTTCAATAACCCTTTGAAAAATTGAAGGAGCGCTAGCTAAACCAAAGATAAGGCGAGTGTGATTAAACAACCCCCGGGGAGTGTTTATGCAAGTGATGTTTTGCGAGTTTTCATGAATTTTCAGTTGATTGTAGGCCATTGATAAGTCTAGTTTACTGAATTCTTCCCCACCATGCAGTTTGGTAAAAAGTTCTTGCGCAGTTGGAAACGGATATTTTTCTACATGTAATTGTTTATTTATTGTTGCCGAGTAATCAGCACATATGCGAACACTACCATCGCTCTTAAGAACAGGCACTATCGGTGACGCATACTCAGAATAAGAGACCGGTTTTAAAATACCCAGCGAGACCAATCTGTCTAATTCTTTGTTTACCTTATCTCTTAACGCAAAAGGCACTGGGCGTGACTTGAAAAACACTGGCCTTGCATCTGATTTAACGGGTAACGTAATTTCAAATTTAGTAAAACAACCTAGTTTATCTGAGAACACATTCGGATAAGCCCTAACTAGTTCTTGTAATAGATTATCAGCATCAGTAATATTGTTACAATGGCCAACTGTGGATACAAGACATAATTCAAATGCACGCATAAAATCACGACCGAGGAGGGGAGGGCCGCCATTGCGAATAACGTAAACAGGCAATCTTATTGTTCGACTTTGATATGAGATGTTTAATAACATGCATCCTGTAACTAACATTTTGGTGCTTGTATACGTCAACAATTTTTTTGTGGGTGCTGTTAACGGAACTTCAGAGAAAGTACTTTTGTATAAGTTTTCTGAAATAACAGAAACAGGAGAACCGCTGTCTATTTCACATTTTATGCTTTGACCCTCTAGGCTCACAGTTTCTGTCAATGGCACTTCACTGAAACAGTTAATATTTAAAAGCAACTCACCATCATCTCCCTCGTCATCGTCATTACCTTGCTCAATGCGATTCACTTTATTTTTCGTACACATTTTACGCAGATGACCTTTACGATTGCACAATTTACACGAATAATTTGAAAAACGACACTCTGATGATTTGTGATTCTTGTAACCACACACCGAACATTTTTCATTACGCTGATCCTTTGATGATGCAGTCGATGCTTTTGTGTCAGTGTTACCACCTTGACTTATTTTGAAGACTGCGTCATGGTTTCCATCGGTGTTTCCTGTTGGTGCAAGCGCGGCGCCTGCACGCGCACACCTGGCACTTTCAGCTAGGTCCACGGCTTTACTCAGCGTCAAGTCCTTGATTTCTTTGGCAAAGAGTTTATCTCGCTCATGCCCTGGTAACATGCCCATGACGAACTTGTCTAGAAGATAATCCTTCAAATTCCTGAACGCACAGTAAGTAGCAAGGCCACGTAACCTTGCAGCCCACTGCGAGTGCGTCTCACCCGGTTGCTGCACAGCCGTGTAAAACTTATGCCTTTCTGCAAACCCGCAGCGCTTCGGCTCAAAATGATCATCCAAGATTTTCAAGATATCGTTAAAATTCTTCGTATCCAAGTCTTCGGGCAAGGCGAGATTACACGCTAGTTGGTACGTGTTCTCCGTGAGTGCGCTCAACAAAACCGTTTTTCTCTTTACTCCAGCTTTATCATTATCCTCGCCAATGCTGTTGGCAATGAACCATTGCTGAAGCCGCCCCTTATAAAGCTTCCAGTCTTGAATGTGGTGATCAAAATTGGATATAGCTCCCATTATTGAATTCACACCGAACATTTTTTAATATACTTATTTATGAATGTGGGTAATCGTCGCCAATGTTGTATAGGAAGCCTACAGAGGTGTTAATGCAAAGACGGAATGATTCACACTGTTGTATTCGACGCTTGCGCTTAGTATGTGTCGCAGCCACATATACTTATAGCTATGCAGTTACAGGCATACATAACACATACCAAGTTGGATTGTATATTTCTTCGGCACCTAAAATAAAATAAAAACATCGAAAATTAGAGCGAGATAGTTGCGGAATAATCGAGAAACTAACCAACGCTTTTAAACATAAGTTACACCTTGCTAAGCAGACTATCAAAATAATTATAAATGTATCGTAGGAACATACCTGCGCCAGAACGCATAGATTCACGTTTTTTTTTCAAGTGCTTGCGAAAAGTAGTCATCAATATCTCTTTTTTATTTTTTATTTCCTTTACTGGCCTTCCAGTAAGTTCAGCAAGACGAATCCATGCATCTGCTTGTTTCTTCTTATCTTTATAATAATAATAATAATAATAATAATATATCTTTATTTCAGACATACGTCCATACATTTTAACACAAATAAAACGTTAGTAGGGTTGTTAGTAGAACACATAAAAATACAACTAAACAGGGTGTTAGTAATTTGTAAGTACAAAAATCCAGATCTTAGTAGTATATAATACAACTACTACTCAGTCTATTTCCTGTTACTGAGCAAGTGAACACTCGCCCAGTAAACCGTAAACGGACCGTTTATTTTGCACGCTAACGTTCTGAGGACAGTGTTGGTGCTACCACGGACCCTGCTCATCATCGATGCGGTTCTTTTTCTGATGATAGAGAAGAAATCATCGATGGAAGCTCCCGCAAACATTTCGGAAGCACTGCAATACCTGGGTTTCTTCAACACTGCCCTCAGAGCATCATTGTACTGAACACGCAGGGCGTTGTAAGCCCGCCGCGTAAAATTGATCCACAGACTGCACGTGTAGAATGACTGACAGAAGGCTCTGAAAAGTAACAGTTTTACATCTGTAGTACATCGTGCGAATCTGCGGGCCAACATATTGCAGCGGACTGCCAACGCCCGCCGTTCCCTCTCTAAGTCTGCATCATCCTGTAGGCGATCCGTCAGCATGTGACCCAAGTATTTTGCTTCAGTCACCCTCACTAATGACGACCCCCCGAACCTAATTGGAGGCACATTTGACGGAGCTTTGTTCCCCGCCTTGAATACCATGAGGATAGTCTTACTAGCATTATACTTGAGTCCATGCGACGTGGCATACGCTTCACAAATGCCCAGAAGTCTTCTCAGCGCGCTCACTGACGGGCTCAGCAGAACCATGTCGTCCGCATAACTAATATTATTAATCATGGTTCCGTCTATCGAACATCCGACCATAGCTCCGCTGAGCCTGCCAATCAGCTGGTTTACAAATAGGTTAAACAAACTCGGAGAAGTCAACCCACCTTGCCTGACACCGCATTCCAGAGGATATTCCTGACTAAGCGAGCTGACCCATCTGACCGCATTTTTTTGATTGCTGTACCAGTACTTGAAGAGGGATACCGTCTCCCTCGGCACAGTCGTCTCCTCAAGTAGTTTATGCCACAGAATATCATAATTAACCAGGTCGAACGCCCCCGACAGATCAAGAAAACACGCATATATCGGTGTATTCCTGTCAGTATAGTACCTTACAGTTTGTTTCAGACACATAATCGCCATTTCCGTTGACAGGTTGGGTCTGAAGCCAAACTGCAAGTCATGGATTTGAAGGTGTTTGCTCAGCTGTGCGTTCAAGAGACTGTCGAGGACCTTCGCCACGGTAGTGGCCAATGATATCGGGCGGTAGTTACGCTTGTCAGATGGATCCCCGGTCTTGTTCTTTACTATAGGAACTACTACCGTTTTCAACATATCATCCGGAATAAACGAGTGGCCTACACAAAAGTTAAACAGTAGACTCAAGACTCTGGGCAGATGTACACCTGCGTATCGCAAATGTTCTATACTTATACCGTCATGACCTGGTGACTTTCCACGTTCCATCTTTATTATGACATTCTTCACGTCTATTGGCATAATCCGAGTGTACTTATCACCAGGTCTGACGTCTGGTTTACATAAGTTATCATTCTCACAGGGCATTGGTTCTACAGTAAACAAATCCCTAAAAACATTTGCAATATTTTGATCACCTACTACACCATCAACACTCACAGGAATGCTCGGCCCAGGATTCAAATGCCCCGTATTTTTCCAAAAACCGCAAAAATCTTTAGCCTTGTGCTTTGCTGCCAGTATGTCCATTTTTATTTGCTCGGCATTATCCTGGCACCATTTTAATTTATTTTTGAACACTTTACGTGACTCACACATATCCAAGTAATGTGGTCCTGCGCGCGGCTTCCCTAGTAAAACCCAGTTACTGAAACAAAGCCGAGCACTCCTATGGAATTCACTTACATGCTTGTTCCATCCTACAACACACTTCCTCTTATTCCTCTTACTGGCAGTTCGAGTTTTTACCGAGGCATCACTCAAGATAGACTTAATGTTCGCATACATTGCATTAATTATGTTTCTATGATCTAAATTATCACATATATGGTCACAGCAATCCCGCAAATCTACTGGAAAGTCTATATTTCGTAACGCCTCGTTACATAGCTCCCTATATTTACAAATTTGTTCATCGTCCCTTATTCCCCATAGTATTTTGTTATCCACGACTTTGTTTACAATGGTTTTTCTAGGCAAACTCTTAAGATTACAAATAATTTCCAATGGAAAGTGGTCTGACCATGACACTTCATACAACACCTTAATACTTTCAATTGTTTGAAATGCCATTGACGAAACCAGGCAATGGTCTAACCATCTGACAGTTCCATGAGCCTCACTTAGGTATGTATAGGTGTTCAGACCACTCAACAGATTTACGTCCGCGCATGACCAACTTTGTTCCCTACAGAAATTCATCATTTCACTAAAAAACAATTCCTTCGGATGCGCATTAAAGTCACCCATAATAAATACTGTATCCACATTACAATCGTCAATTACCGCATTCATCTCCGATAAACACGCAGTGAATTCAGATAAATTGTCCTGACAGTCCGTAGGCATGTACACTGTAAACACTAGCATTGGCTGACACTGACTCACACATTTAATCGCCGCAATTCGTACACTATTACAATTAATTACCTCGACAACACTAAACGCACTCTTTCTCCATAGAAGGGCCACCCCACCATAGGGCCTCCCCCGCAACACACCTACCGCTGTATCTACCGCTGAGACGCCCACCGCCGCAAAGTCACCGTGAATGTCGTTAAGATAGGACAAATCATGAGGTAGCAGCCACGTCTCCTGCAGTGCAACTATATCCGCATTATCACACATTTTTTTTACAAAGTCTACTGATCTCTTAACAGACCTACAATTAAAACTTAATAGTTTAAGTAATCTATTTTTCGCAACCATCTTGACGTTTTGCTGCCTGCTCCTTCCCAGTGACTGAATACTCTTTTCGAGCCTTGAATATTATATATCTCCTAAAAAATATTCCATTCGGCCAAAAATCACCTTTTTCAAATAGATCTAATCTACTTCTAGGGATATATATCTTATAGGAGTCATAATTTTTCGAGTATTTCATGGGTACCTTTTCAGGTGCCACAACAATACTAGTTTTCGCCAAGATGTATTCTTCAATATCCTTTTCAGTAGTATCTTTCGAAACATTGTAAATAAACAACGGAATCTTTACGTCCGCGGCTCTAAATTTACACGACAGATCTACCGGTGCGCATCCTTGTTTCCCTTTAAATCTCATCGAACGACGCTTTTTCACTTGAATCCATTCTCCCTCATCATCTTCCTTTTCTATTATTTGCCCTTCCACTCTTATATCAGTTGTAACACGCTCCTGCCCGACTACATTGCGCGCGCGGCTAACTACGGTATGTTGCCCGCACCCCACCACACGCGCTGACGGCTCGCGCGGTGACGAAGACGGCGCCTCACTGGACTGCGACACAGCTGATTTCTCACCGTTCGAAACCGCAGTTGACATACCGGAGGCCTCAACGCGCTCACCTGGTGGGTCCGATGACGCGCGCTGCCTGAGCGAGTTGGACGTACACCGCGCTCTGCTCGCGTAAGAGGGAGACAGCACAGTTGACGATTCATTCGACAATTCTTTTACCTGCGAGTGAGCCGTTGGTGACTCAAGGTCAGTCACTGACCTCTGAGTGCAGTGCATAAAGCCCATCGGTCCACTGTTACAAGTAAAACTATCCTGCATGCAATAACCTCCCCTCTTCGTATTAACATAAGGTTCACTATTACACGTCTTTTTCTTTTCCGACTTCAAACATTCAATTTCGAGCTTAAGCAGTTTTAATTCATCTACCGTCACATATTGAACATTCGTAAAACACTTTTCCTGTATCTCACGCAGTTCTTTCTGGATCAGAACAATGTCCTTCAATAACCTAGTCACATCAATGTGGTCGAACGTCACCGGCGGCAGCTTCTGAAGGTCTCGGGCAACAAATACGGGTATTTCCTCCGGATCGGTTTCCTTCAGAAGAGTTATAATATCGTATAAATTCTTGTTATTTTTACGATCTCCCTTTCGCAACACATTACGCCTAGCAACCGACTCAAAAAGCAGTGATTTTGCTTCTTTACACTCTTCCACCGAGAAGGCAGATGCACATACCGCGACGAGGCTTTCTTCATCCATCACATCTATTTTGTTTTGAATGAAGGAGAGCACTTCATTAACAACTAGATTACAGTTATTGCACTTTAACACGTTAGACGTCATTTTTAATATAGGTCACTGACCTCCGCGCGCACGAATACACTCAACCTTTCGCGACCGCGATCAGCTGACGACTGATGACTTTATGATTTGCATCTTTCGGATTCCAGATGCATGGTTCCATTTGGTAATGTTCCAGAAACGAAAGACGAAACGGAAGCAAGCAGGCACAAGCCCACGCAAGCCAAGCCAAACGCCCTTTTTACATGCTTGCGATTGTCGATCCTTGCCAAGGCTTGGCAAGCGTGTAAACGTACCATACAAACAGCTAAAATAATATGAATTTCTGATGTATCTCTCCTCATTCGACCAGCAACTCATTTTTTATTTATTTTTTTGTAAAATCAAGCAAGCGTGTACTCGCCGCGAGATCACAATGGCTACTAAACGCGGACCAACATGTAAATGCATCGCAAGCGCTTGCCGCAAACGCCCTTTGATCTGCGTAAAAAAACCGACACTCGACTGGATCGGAAGCAAGCAGGCACAAGCCCACGCAAGCCAAGCCAAACGCCCTTTTTACATGCTTGCGATTGTCGATCCTTGCCAAGGCTTGGCAAGCGTGTAAACGTACCATACAAACAGCTAAAATAATATGAATTTCTGATGTATCTATCTATTATTACAGCTCAGTGTGAAGATGGTATACTAGGAAATCGCTGGTTAATCGGGGACAGTGCCTATCCAAGCCGGCCTTACTTGCTCACACCTTTGTTAAACCCGTCAACTAGCCAGGAAATAAGATACAATGAGGCACAAATAAAAACTAGAAACACAATTGAAAGGTACAATCACCATATCGCACGCTTAAACCAAAACTGTCACTATCCAAAAAAGTTAACTTTTCAGGAGAGCCAAAATACGTTTTTTGTGGTATGAATATGAGTGATATGTAAGGATCTACACACAATTTAGTTATTCTTTGATATAGAAATAATCGGTAACGGTTGTATCACAAATTTGAGAACAAAAAAATATTTAATTTACTTATATATATTTACATTTTATCGTTATTTATATAAAGTGTCACTTTTACTTTCATTATTTTATTTTATTTCGTCTTAGTGGCATTGTAGACTTACTTTTTAATCAAAAAATGAAATAATAAAAACTTTAAAACCATTGTTTAATTACCAAAAACTGTTTTATTTAACTTAACAATGATAAAAAAAATACTTACTACAAATTAAATATTTCATAATTACATAATAATAATTATGACCACAAGGTAAAAATAAGAAACATTTTGTTCAGATAGAAATTTATTAAAATTAACCTAAAAAATCCTTTCATCTAACATAAAAAATTTATTCTGTTAGTTTACAATAACCAACGCAAACAAAAAGTATTCAAATCATCAACATCTTCTCCATAATCTATGTAATGTAAAATAATCAGATTTAAATTTCCAGTATTATAAATCGTTTAAAAAAAAATCTGTTAGTTTACATTAACTAACGCAAACAAAAGTATTTAAAAAATTAACATCTCCATAATCTATGTACCTAATCTCCAGTATTATTATCATCTTCTAACAAATAAGCCTAGTATGGCATTAACAAGACAATTTTTTTCTTAATACTTAAAATAATTAAAATCTTAAGTCAGACTTGTATCTGTCGACTAGAATTAGATTCATCAACCAAAATTAAAACCACTTAAATAAGTAAATCACATAAACGAATCTTTGATTCTTTAGTACCGTAAGAAATTATAAAAATAACAACAAAAATCATGTTAATGGGATCGAAAATTTTAATTAAAAATTACAAAATACCATTGTAAAATAATTCTGCATAATAACGTGGGATTAAATTGCTGTCGATTAAGGACTTCAAGTCATTTTTTTTTCTGGTGGATAACTCTAATTTTGAATTATTAAGTTGTTTTAATGGAAAACCCATACGGTTTGCATTGCGTCTAGAGCGAGATCGTCGATTTTGTTCTATTTCAAACCACTGGTTTTCAGTAAAGGAGTTTTTGAAAAATATCTTAATTTCTCCATGATTTTGCTTAATAAATTGTATCACTTTAATTTCAGAAAGTCTCACCGTGTCTCCAGCAGTATCTTTGGTAAATTGGGTGCCACACTCATAAGCTAAATTTTTTAAATCTAAAAAGTCGGAATACAGCATTCCTTTAACATTATAAGGATTGCCTCGTTTTTTGGCTGATTTTATTAAAGTTATATACTGCTCAGGAACATAAATTGGTGATGATTTTAAAAACTTCCTAACCTGTTTTTCTATTACAGAGTGTACGTTGTCGTTCTCGTTTTGTGTATGGCCTGATATTAAAAATTTATGTGTGATACTTTTAATCTTGAAATTAGCCAGCGCATACATGTACATAGAAAACATAAATTGGTTTTTCTGTTGACCACAACAATTGTCTGAATAGAAAACTATTTCTAAATTAGAGTCATTGACAGTTTGCGCTTTTTCCTTTATAAAATCTAAGACACAGGAACCGATTTCATTAGCTCCTCTTAAGCTATCCACTTCACTCCAAACGTAACAATTACATTTGTCTTTATTTAGTTCACAGATAGTGAAGTTACAAACGTTTACTTTTGATTTGTAATAAAAAGCAGAAGTCTTACACATTGGAAGAGGTAACACTGCTTGTAAATCATAGCAAGCAACTATGTAATTTTCTTGAACCTTTAGCTTATCTTCATGTTTTTCAACGCGACTGAATTCTTTTTCTGTATGATGTTCTAAATATTTTAGCTCATTTTCTTCCTTTTTAAGTACATCCATATTTTCAAATGCAGCACAAAACTCACACATGTCTTTTTTTGGTATGAAAAAGCTTATATTATAATCTTGTTTAAATATTTTTCGATAAGTGTGTTGCTCACCGGCTGGCTTTCCTTCTATTTCACACATTTCTTTGTAATCCCTATACAAATCCATTAAATTTTTACCACCGTCAATAAACTCCCGACTTGTCTGTTGCCTTAAGTAGTGACTCTCGATACGCGGTATGGAATCAATATGACTTTTGATACTCTGTACCACTTCATCAAGAACCTTACGTTGGTTTCCATGTTTCCCCCTCTTCTCTAGTTCTACAATACCACTATCACACATCTTCTCTAATACTGTTCTAATCGGTCTATCATTTATCCCTAGAGTATTTTAAAAAAATATTTTACACACACGTACTTTGTTTTCTCTCACTGTCAAGTGGAAACCATGCTTTGGTTTACGATTGTTATTCTCTCTTTTGTAACTGTACTTTGGTCTAACAATAGTCAAATGTTTACATATAAAATCCCTCTGTCGAGTTATACAGCCCATTTCCCAATATAGTTTGAAGATAGAATTTCGCTGATCTTCGTCAATTTTCTCTGAACATCTTAAACGACATCGTTCTGTACAAGGAGGACCCATTTGCCTTTCGGAAATAACTCTCTTAGTTTTGGATAGTGAAACGTATTGTTTTCCTAAATTACGCAACTCTTTAGCGATTTTTTTCTTATTATTTACCACACCCTTACGCTTCTTTTTGGTGGGAGAAATCACAGGGACTGGAACGTTATCAGGTCGCTCACTGCTAGAGCTTTCCCAGTATGAGGCTCGGTTAGGTGACGGAACATAATCAGCGTCATCATCATCCGGGGAAAAATCACCTGCTCTTGTCGATGCTGTAGAAGATTAGATCTGGATGAACAAGAACATAATGATCTTGCTCTAGGTAATTGAAGAGGAAGTGTTTCTTGAATCATACTACTTTGCAAATTAGATGTACTCGGTAGATTCTCAACTGCTTTCGTCAAATGGTGCGTACTAAAGTTGAACTCTTTAGACTTAATTGAACCTGATATATGAGAACCAATGCTAGATGAAGATGAGCTACTTGAAGAGGAGGAGCTGCTCGAAGAAGATGAACTACTGCTGCTTAAACTTCGTGGCTCTTTACTGTTTTCAACCGAAATCTGTAGAGGCTCTACACGAGTAAGAGTATGAAATACTGGTTGATATGAGTTCGTTTTTTCATCACTACAGTCATTTTCTTTATTTTCAAGTGCAAGCTTCAGTAACTTATCACGCCGCTGCATTGTTTTGCACACCTTAAAATATAAAAGCCATAAATCAATGTTTGTGTAATGCTCTTTAAAACAGAGCAAATTAATACCTAAAGTCTAAATATTGAAATCGTTCGACAATATATTTTGAAATCTCACTCCAGTACACTAATCCCTAACGTAAATAAACAATTTTAGATGTTAGCCGTCGGTAAAAGTGTCATGGTATGACCTTGTAAGGAACTTTAAAAATACACTTTTCGTTAATTATTGCCATAACGCTGACAGCACAATGTCACTTTATTAAATAAACCATTTTACCAACAGTATACATGAAAATAATGACAGCAAAAATGACATTAAAAGCAATGTGTCGATTATGCTCTAACAAACAAATAATAATTATCTTGTGATTTTAAAGCCAAACTGACACTAAAGTAAAAGTGTCATTATGGCGTCAAATTTTTGAACTAATATTGAGATAACTTTAATGCAACCGTGACACTAAGCGAAAAATGCCATTATGGCGTCAAGCTAATGATCTAAATATGAGAAAAACTTAGTGCAAATGTGAACCTAAACGCAATATGTCACTATTTCAATTAAAATAATGTATAACTTACCAACAATATGACTAGTAAACCGGATTAATCACTAAAGTGACACTATTGCACTCAAAAATCGTCAATTTTGTCTTTGACGACACGTATTTTTTCGTTGAAGGTCAGTGTTGCTCTGAGGGGAGGGAAATATTTTGTTTAGTGACGAAGCGGACCACTGCCATCTAGCGATTATTTCTGTTCCTTTTAGACCAGTGTAAGCGCGATGACGTATAGTTCCACGTTTCCCAACAGATGGCATTAAAAAGTCGATTTGTAAAAATTTTGGATAGTGACAGTATTGGATTAAGCGTGCGATATTATAACGCTTTCACTAGAGGTTTATGATATTAAGTAGGTACCTATTCATAGGACATATTTTTCTTTTTAATTTAAAATAATATATTTGTTTGTGTAGGACATTTGGAGTCTGGAAACGTCGCTTCCCAGTTAAATCATTGACCATGCGCTTGTCATTATGCAACATACAAACAGTTATAATTGCTACAGCTGTTCTTCACAACATCTGCAGAAATGATAATATTGAAGAAGCACCCCCCGAAGTAGAAATGCCGGAAGAAATTGAAATTACTGTGACAGAAAATTCGGACAGTATTGAAAACGATATCAGACATAGACAAGGATTAATTTTAAATTATTTTTAATACTTACTTATTAGTTATTTTACAAAAATATTAGCCTGTCTTGAGATACTTTGTAAATTGCTTTGATTAAATTTATATTTTTAACACTTTTAGTCTTCCTATTATCATACCTGCTTTAAGCTTCAAAATGATTAAACAATGAGAATTTCAGGAAATAAATATACATTTTTCAAAAGAATTGTTTACTTAATTAAATACGTTCAATAATTTGCACATTAAAAACTAAATACTTAATTGACGAAATAATACTAAGGTAACATACAATAATACAATATTAAAAATCCTCTGCCTTCAGCTTCTTTATCTCTAATTTTAATTTTTCATTTTCTAACCTAATATTTTCATTCTTACTGTCTAGCAATATTCTCTTAGCATTATAATAATCAGCCAATGCGATGTTCCGAGCTCGACACCCGTTATCTGGCTTCAGTAGCTTCCGTTTGACACCAGCTGTAAAAAAATGCACTAAATATAGGAAATAAATGTTATACATTTAATTAAAAACAATTTATAACATTACTAGCTTCTGTCCAGCGACTTCGCTGCCGTCAAACTTTGTCACTCGCTTAGGGATACAATATCTTTATACCTACATGATAGCCTATAATTATGTTATTCTGATGTCTAAGCTATACTACTTTAAAATTCCATCAAAATTCGTTCGGTCGTTTTTGCGTGAAAGAGTATCAAACATCCATCCATCCTCTCAAACTTTCTCGTTTATAATATAGGTAGTAAAAACATACAAACTTTGAAGGGAAGTATTGTATATGATATGATAATCTAGGTCATAGTCTACCTGTGTGCCAAAATTTATCCATATTAGTTCAACATCCAAACTAAGAAACATACAAACTTTCACATTTATAATATTAATTATTATATATTATATTTTAAGTAGGATTATAGGATATTACCATTAGATCTAAAATTTCTTGGTACAGTAGGAGTACTTATATTGTCCAGCATTACCAACTCATCTCCACCGCTACTGGTTGGCACTACATTGCCCATGGACACTTAATTTTCATCGAACACAGATGTATAATCCATGGACGCAGAAGTATTTTTCACAGGCAATGGACTGTCAATCAATAGCGTTGGGGATTTGTTTTTATAAACTGGCACAATATAAGCCGTCTCAACACTCCCGTCACCATCACCAATATTTTGAAGCTCAGCATCACCGCCAAACTTCACTGTGAGGCCCTCTCCAGTGCTGCCCAGTAAAGCTGCCCCTCTATCTAAGATGTCATCAGGAGGAAAGTACCCTGGTAAATGATTTTATTTCTGTAAGTAGGTTTGTACAAACACTTTTACACGTCAATCATATTTTTAAACTATATGAGGTCGGCGTTTCCTATCTGACTACTCTGAGAAGAAAGGCCGAAACAAACTCAGAGGTCACAGTCTCTTTTGGTGGCCCGCCTCCAGTCTGAAACAAAACATGACTTAATTCTATATGTTCTGGACTACATTTACTGTACTTAAAAGTAAAACTTAACATCATGCCTCTATTCTCCAACGGGTTGAGTAGTACACCCACATTTTGCCAGTTAAGTTTTAAGTTGCATGTCAGGGGGCAAACTTATTGCCATCTACCAGGCACAAATCCAGACTCCCGGCTGCATCCAACTCTGTCCGACCTGGGGATCGAACCCATAACCTCATGCTCAGCAGTCACTCTTCCAACCACTAGAGTTTAGTGACTAGACCAACGAGCAGGCAAGTTAGTCCAAGTTTTCTATTTGTCTATTTTAAACATTTTAAACTTTATTTACCTTGATTCGTTCCATCCGTATTAAACTGTACTGCGCTTTCGTGACTTCTTTTTTAAATTTTCCCACTTAAGAGTTGTTGTGGTGTACGGCGACAGGTGCCCATGTTTGCGTTGAAGACGTCCGCAATCCGTTCCCATTCTTTCACCTTTATTTTATTATTTGTGGCGTTCGTTTTCTTGTTATTAATAATCTGGCTCCCCTCAATTAAAGAAAGCAGCCCTTTCGTCTCTTCCTTCGAAAGAGGTTTGGTTTTATTATACAAACAAATAAAATAAAGCTTATTATGTTACGTTCTTAGCTATGAATGAAATGGCGCGAAATGCCGCGTCCCCTCGCTTTTATCTTTTACAGCAAGAAAATGATACATTTCTGTATACGTGAATGCTTATTCCACAATTATTAAAAACTAAAACCCAACTACGATGAACTAATACTAACAATTATACAAAGACGTAAATAACTAACATCGGTCTAAAACCAAATTAGTCCTTTGAGGGGAAATGCTTCTGGGTTTTAGATATAGGTATGCTATAATTATTTACTTACAGTTTCTGGCTCCAGTTTTCACTTTCGAAGAAACAAACAAACTTTACTGGAGAATAATATTATTATGAATTTTGTCAATGGCAAACTAAACTGACGCTACGTTTTGAACTTTTGATTGACAAACGCGTGACGTTCCGTTCCTCTTCAACAAAACTTTAAGTTTTACTAATCTCGGCGAATAGTAAAAATACTTTACCGCTGCGGCGACTTCTCAATCAATTGTTTTTGTTTATGACATTTATTGATATTATACCTAAAATAGATTAGCTTTAATAAAATATCCACCATTTGACTCATTAATATCACTGGTGTACTTTTACTGCAAATGCATGAAACCAAACGGTAAGGAGGGCGCAAATTTATGACCAATCCCTTTTTTTTTAGGGATTTGGAGACGAGATAGACTTATCGAAATGCAGATTCAGCATCAATCGAGGGATCAGATAAAATCTGGATCCACAAAAATCTTAAATTCACGATCGAATATTGAAAGCGGCCGTAAATGAGTGAAATCGAAGAATTCCTTAAGTTTCGCAGTTCGCTTGGCAAACGCGGAAAATTCGCTGTAAATGTTCAATACCAAAGATTCCACATCAAATTGTAATGCTTTTAATGCATGTTTGTTACAATTGTGTAAAATGTGTCACTTACAATAAATTCGCCTTCAAAATATTTTCATTTTCATTTTTAAGTTTTTGAAAAACTAAGTTATGAATTCCATAGTTCACTGAAGCATTATCTGCGGATAGCGAAGATACTGATGCCCAGGATAAGCCATTTTCCTGTAACACTTTACAGGGCTGTGTTTTAATAGCTTCACTAGTTTCAGCAGGGTCTTGATAAAAGTCAAGTAAACCCGTTTTAAACCATCTTTCAGTGAAAACCATTGTACCGTAACTGGAAACATTTTTAAATTTCCTTTGTTAGAGGAATCTGTACCAATAGAAAAATATATCGAATCATGCAATTCGGATAGCAGCATTTCTTGCGAGAGCGGGGCTATGACATTTTCACATTTAGTTGTAGCTTTACTTCGACCGCACGCTATTTTCTTTGCAACTTCTGAATCAGGAAATATCGTTCGAAACAACTTATTTTTACAGTCTTGACTTGAGTAGCTATGATGATGTTTAACTCCATGATACACAGATGTCACTTCTGCGGCAGTTACAAGATCTTCTTCCCGTGACTGCTTTTGCACAAAAAAACCAGAAACTGATGGTATCGAAGACTTGTTTCTTAGAAATAACTTATGTTTCTTACCTTCTGAATGCACAATAAGAACTCTTTTACCTTTGTATTTTACTGAAATATCTGTTTTGCATAATTTACATATAGCGGTGGAATCATCTCATTTTTTAATCCAAGAACTAAATAGAGGATCGTTCAACCAGTTCACATCAAAGCTCGTATGATATTTAACTTTTCTCTTTTTCGGCGGTGTCTTCTGCGTTGAGCTTTCCGAATCCGACATAACGCTTTATTTATACAGGGTGGGCCAGAAAGAAATGCGAATTTGAAAAAATGATTAAAAAAAAACTTAGTACAATTCACATACAAATTTTTATTTTTATAAAAATTTACATCTGGGAAATTCATTTCTTAAAAATAACGTCATCCAGGTGTGCACCATCCCGCTGCAAACATTCTTCGAATCTGAACCTCAAATTGGTAAAAACTCGCTGGCACATTGCACGGGGAATAGCTGCCATTTCTTCCCGGATATTGGTCTTCAACTGGTTAATCGTGGCTGGGTTATTGGAGTAGACTCTACTTTTTAGGTATCCCCACAAAAAAAAGTCCAGTGGCGTTAGATCCGGACTTCTAGGAGGCCATGCAATGTCACCTCGGCGCGATATCAGTTTCCCAGCAAACATCTCGTTTACGACCGCCAAAGAGGCATTAGCTGTATGGCATGTCGCGCCATCTTGTTGAAACCATGTCGCACGATTATAGGCTTCAAATTGTTGCAGTTGTGGAAAGAAAAAATCCTTTAACATGGCTATGTATCGGTCAGAATTTACAGTGACAGATTGGCCTTGTCGATTTTCGAAGAAGTAGGGTCCGATAATTCCGTGCGCTGACATGGCCGCCCAAACGGTTACTTTCGGCGAATGCAGAGGCTTTTGATGTTTTGCACGTCGGTTCTCTGCAGCCCAGTAACGGCAATTCTGTTTATTCACATGCCCATTTATGTGAAAATGAGCTTCGTCGGAGAACAAAATATTGTTGAAACTCCGAAAGCGTTCCAACATTGTTTCAACAAAAGCTCGTCGTAAAATTGGATCATTTGGCTGTAATTCCTGCACAAGTTGAATTTTATACGGGTGCAATTTCAGATCTTTCAACAAAATGCGACGCAAAGATGTTCTGGATACCACAAGTTCGGCTGAACGCTTTCGAGTCGATAGAGCAGGATTACGTTGAACTGAAGCTCTAACTTGTTCAATTGTGTCTTCCGTTCTTGTTGACCTTGGGCGTCCCGCAGGCTTCTGTTTGAGAGTCGAACCAGTATCTTCGAACTTTCTGACCCACGATCGAATCACACTTTCTTTCGGACACTGATTTAGGTCATGTAATCCAAACTCACGCCGAAATAAACGCCGAACAATAACGCACGAATCGCGATTTTTGTAATAATGTTTAACGCAGAATGCACGTTGCGCTCCGGTGAAGTGATCCATCGCGACTAAATTTCCGGGAACCGAGCTACTTAACCCCACCACCCGCGCAGTCCCCTCTCTAAAGCTTCAAACGCAAGAGTGTTTTTAAAATCGTACGCCTTTCTGGCCCACCCTGTATAACAGGTACAAAAACAATACTCGAATTCGCTTACAAGGTTTACAATACAAAATGCGTCCAGAAATCTGGGTGTAATTACACAACTAAACGCGCGAAACCGCCGGCCGGCCGTGCGTACGTGGCTGATGACTTGACTAGGTGTGCCGTCGCGGGTAGGTAGTGGGGGCGGGGCGGGTGAAGCGGAGGACAGTGCGGCGCTCGCGCCCCACCCGCCACCGGCCGCCAGTCGCCAGTCCGGGAGATTATAGCTGCGTTCCTGGAGCCGGAAGTTTTTCAACTCTAATGCCAGTTTTCCGGGAGAATCCCGAAATTCCGGGAGAGTTGGCAACCCTACGCATGACCCGGCCCCAAGAATTCAGTCTCCATTATTATTAGTGTTTATAGAAATTTTGCACGTCTCGCGCCGCGGTAAAAGTGAAAATGTGTCAGTGTCAAATTTAAATCGTAGCAAACATTTTTGAACGATTGAATGAATGACAACACAAAATAATGTTGCCATATGTGTGGAAAAATTGATTTCAATAGTTGAATATTGCATTGTTTTGTCCAAGGATGGCGAGTCTTATTACTCATATTGATGTTATTAGCATGATTCCGTGGAAATTACGCATCTTCATTATTTTGCGTTTTTTATTATTCAGACTGCATAAGCTAACAAAAATATACCGACAGCCTTTTGTCTTAAGGCTTAAACTTAACATTTTGAACACAATAGATTTATGCACTATTGTACTAGGTATTTCACTATTCTATTATACTGATGGGTGCGCTGATGCCGGAGCCGTAATCCCTTTGTTTAAAATGCCTTTAATATTTATTGGCCTACTAATCTATGCCGATTTTTTTAAATATTCTTTTGTAGCCAAAATAGAGTGTTTTTGGGTCACTTCTGTTTTGCGTTCGTGGTGAACAGACGTACTCTCCGTGCTCTCCATTTTGATATTCTCCCTTGCCGTTTATATTTTGACCATTGCTTTCTTTCTGGACCTCTGATTTGCCCAGTGATTACTTTGGCTTGTGATACTGGACTCTGCAAATACCTTGACAAGAACTTTGTGTGTCGAGTGTGGTGAATCTTCGTGATCTTTCGGGCTGTACATGCTAAGTACCAACAGTTAATATTATGAGTTATCTTTTACTTATCCATTTAGCCCAAAAGTCGTGGATCAAACGCAACTAGGGGTTAGATGGGGTCATCAGCTGCAAAAAGTTGTTCTACGGGAGGTCCTTAAGGTCAACCCCTGCAGAGTTATAATTTATTTTGTGTTTTTATGAGAAAAATTACTTTTTTTAACTAATTCTTATTAAAATTCGAAAAAATCTACATCTTGTATCTTTTTTATAATTTTCATTAAATTGGTACTGATGAGTCCTTGCGTTAGACATGCTATTTATGGTTGTTTATTGGGTGTGTTGAAGATAATATTAAGTTCTACGTTTTTTTTTTTTTCTTAAATCATAACTTTTTATTTACTTCGATTTTCCAAGACGAATTTGTGACCAGCCTAGCGGCAATGACTAATTGCATGCCCAAATTTTGTTGTCCAGGCCACTTAAGCCTAATAGCCGCCTAACAAAGTGGAAAAACACCAGTAAGGCTGAATTGTGGACGTTTTTAGGCATTCTGTTTTTCATGGGCACCGCTAGGCTGAGTAAAATAGCAGATTATTGGAAGAAAAATTGCTATTTTCAATTTAATATTAATAAATATTTGTCTAGGGACAGATTTCTGTTAATAATAGGTCTTTACCTATGAAATTGCCGTTTTGTATGAAAAAATTTAAACGAATTTTTTTCATGAATTTTTTATTTGTATTAATCGAAGTAATCACCCATGCAATCAATGCATCTTTGCCATCGCAGTGGCAGTTTATTGATGCCCTTCTTAAAGAAATCAGCTGGACGGGAGGCAACAAATTCTTCAAAGGCATTTTGTACTGCCTCTCGGGTATTAAATTTTTTTCCCGCCAAGAAGTTATCCAAATTCTGGAAAAAGTAGTAGTCTGTAGGCGCAAGGTCTGGTGATTAGGGCGGATGACGGAGAGCTTCCAACCCCAGTTCTTGCAACTTGGAGACCGTCTGCTGTGCAGTATGAGGTCGCGCGTTGTCGTGCAGGAGCAGCGGAGACGAGCGATTGACCAATGCTGGTTGGAGATGCGCCAGCTTCTCCATCATTGTGTTCAGTTCTTCACAGTACACATCTGCAGTAATGCTCACCCCGTTTGGTAAGAAGCTGTGATGAATCACACCGGCGCTAGACCACCAAACAGTGACCATCACTTTTCTAGGGGTAAGTTTTCGTTTAGGGCATTGTTTAGGTGCTGAACCAGGATCCAACCAACTTGCTGAGCGCTTACGGTTATCAAACAGAATCCATTTTTCATCGCAGGTAACAATGCGGTTCAAAATTCCTTCATTTGTGTGTCTGTTGAGCAGTGCAAGGCACGTCTCGACGCGTACTTCGCGCTGGCGATCATTGAGTTCGTGGGGCACCCATTTGTCAAGCTTTTTTACCTTGCCAATTTGACGCAAATGGACCAATATTGTTTTGACGCTAACGTCGAAAGCTGCTGCTAATTCAGCCGTAGATTGTGTATCATCAGCTTCCACAATCGCCTTTAATTCGTCATTGTCGACCAAAGTCTTCGGACGACCGCGAGGTTCATTTTTCAGGTCGAAATTTCCAGAACGGAAGCGAGCAAACCAATAACAGGTGGTGCGTTGGTTTGTAGTGTTAGCTCCGTAAACGTCGTTGATGTTGCGTGCCGCTTGTGCCGCGTTGCTGCCACGACGGTACTCATATTCCATAATTACTCGAATTTTTAACGTATCCATGATGACGAAAAAGATTGAAATGCGATGAAAATGTAACACTAATCAATAAAGAAATGACTACTTTTAGAAAAAAAAAATCCATGTTTTTAAAATAAAATTAATTTGAAATTAGAATTCTTAGCCAAACAAAAATTATTTTGATTTGAAATGGCCAGTACTGCAGAACGGCAATTTCATAGGTAAAGACCTAATATTAAGATGCCTTTTTTTAACACAACGTATGAAACAAGAATTAAGTACTCTAAAATTGATTATTTATTAAACTACTTCAACAATACGATGAAAAATTTAATTTATCCAGAAAGAGAGTTAAGTATAGATGAATCAATGGTTGGATTTAGAGGGTGTGTAATTTTCAGACAGTATATTAAAAATAAAAGGCACAAGTATGGCATTAAATTATATGTTATGGCCGATCCTAAAGGACTAGTGCATAGAATACATATGTACAAAGGTAGCGCAGATATTGAAGTTGGTGGTACAGGTCATGTTGACAAAGTCGTTATGTTACTTTTAAAGGATTACCTCAACAGCGGCCATTCCATTTATATAGACTACTTTTACAACAGTGTCCAGTTAGCAGAAACTTTGCAAACAAAAAAGAAAAAGTAATCCAAGAGCTGTTGTGGTAAAGAAACTTTTGAAAGGTGGAAATATTTATAGATATGACGGAAAAGGTGTTTGTGTCAGTAAATGGAAAGACAAGAGAGATGTCCTCACTATTTCCACTGAACATTCACCTGACTTGATGCCAGTGGAAAATAGGCGTGGTCGTGTGGTCAACAAACCAAATATGGTTGTTCAATACAATAAATTTATGAAAGGTGTTGATCGTCACGACCAAATGTTAGCATATTATCCAAGTGAGCACAAATCGATGAGATGGTTCAAGAAAATTGGCATTCACATCCTGCAAATGATGCTGTTAAATTCCTTTTATTTTATTTAAAAAAGGTACAAGCAGTTCTCTTTCCTTAGAATCATATAGGGAAAAAGTACTGCTTGAACTTCTTCCCCCTATAGCTGAAACATTTGCGCCTCAAAGGGCAAGACACATGCCCAAAGGTTATTTTTTTTCTGTCAGTGTGGACCATTATTTTAATAATGATTATACAGTAATAAATGTTTTGATTGTAAATATTAACTAGTTTTATTCTACTTCTTACCTACATAATACAAAAAATAAAGAGCGAGCCTTACAGTGCCCGTGTGAGAGTATTCATATTTAGAGGCGAATAACTGATTGATTATTGATCACAAATATTGATGTTGTCTAATGATCTATTATAAAATCACAATAAGAACGTCAGCTGTCAGATGACAAAGACATTGACGTATGGAAACGTTCCATTTCAACTATATTTTATTAAACGTAAATTATTATTTTATAAATAGAAAGGTCTTAATTTAAAATATATGTTATTAGCATTTATTTAATTGATATTTCATAGACAGAAGTATTTAATGTAAATGGTATTTATTCTGACTTAAAAGGTCGCTTCACAAACAACGATTCTAGAGTTTTCAAACAAGTCATGTTTGGTGGTTTTACTTAATCAAAACAAATGTATATTATCTTAGTATTAAAATAAATGATTAAATAATAATTAATATGATACTAGTAATATTTCTCATGATTTAATATTGCAATTTAAAAGTAACAAGTTGTTTTAGACGATTCTCAGATCTTATAGATGATGGTAATCTAATATAAGATTTTACTTAAAGATTACAAATAAATACAAACTAAATTGCTAAATAATCTTATGAAGTTTTAAAATAGTTCCACTATACTAGATTTGTTAATTAAAACCTTTATTAGAAGATATTAAGCAATTATGTACAACCATCTCTGATTGGTCTAAAAAGGCGGCAGAATGGGCGGCAATGTTTGTGGTATTGACTGGTAATATGGAGGGATTTTAATGAGTTACCGCCAATTTCGAAGGGGATCTTGGTTCGGATGGTTTGACGAGAAAGGACAGACTCACAGATCATGAGTGGTGTCCAATGTCCATAATATTAATTTGTTAAAAGCCAAAGTACATAAGGAAATCACGCTGCATAGCGAAGTTCTTCCTATATTGTAAAATGGATTGAATTAAGATCATCATATCAACACTTCTAGTGAAAGATCGACTGACCACAATGTTCATGTAAGTTAAGTATATAATTGATATTATAATATTGATTAGTATTGCTCTGATCTATGTTGTTATGTATGTGTTATACATATAGCTAATATTGCTTATGTGTGTTAAATCGAATTAAGAAATATTCATGTTCTTTCCTTACATTGACAAAGTTGCTAACTTTGAGAAACGGACCCTGTGTTAAAAATAATAATATGCTAATGTGAAAATGTGTTGACAAAAGACTAAAACAAGCTGCCATGGAGTTTCTTATCCTTCTTCTCCATGAAGACCTAGTTTTGGAACGGATAATAGCTTTCTCACTAACGTTACCTACATATATTTATTGACAAGCCTAATTGAAATAAATGCCTGGTCTTGTCTTTCTGTGCTTTTCTTCATAAAATCCCTTCCCGACACACCATAATCATAGATACTTTCTTACATATTAAATAACTAGCCATTCTGACACTCAAAGCTTACTAATTAAGTGGATGCCAATACCTATAAATGTAGTGTTTCATCCACTTTCTAACACCCGCATATGATGTGTAACATCTCAACGGCCAACTGTAGCACCGCGAGCTCATTGGACAAATAGAGAGCGCGCGTTTTACAAACTTCCGTCCCTTTTGTTCAAATTGCCTGCCTCGATTTCTTATGCAAGCACGCAGACTCTGACGTACTTCCGTCACTGTCACACGCGTTGAAATTGTGTTTTTGATGTGTGTTGGCCGGCTGTTAAAATTCTTTCTCTCAGCTCTTCACGGGATGCCACTGGAGTGGAGTAAACCAAGTCTTTCATGTGACCTCTAATGTAGAAATCGCACGGCGTTAAATTAGGACTCTAGAGTTAGTTGCCAATGACTCTAGAGTTGCTACTATAAATTCGTATGATTCTGGCATGGATAGCAATATGACATTAACCTTTTCTTCCTCTGACTTTTCCTGCGTATTTTAGCTGGCCGAATATTTTTGACAACGTAACAAAATGGTCTCCGAGTGACGTTCCTACTTTGTATTTTATATTGTTTAGTTCCCGCCGCACTATGGAAAATATAGGTCGGTATCGGATCAAAAATCTGTAACTTCATGAATTTTTGTTGTATCGTGATGAAATTTGGCACAAATATGCAGCAAGGTTCGGAGATTCGAACGATGTGTAGTTTATAGGGTTTTCTTGTATATCTATGTATGTTTTTTTGCATAGAATGAAAAAAATGGGAAAAAATCACGAAAAAAATAGTTAAAAATTTATTTCAAGTGGAATACAAGTTTATAATGACTAAAAAGATTAAACCGTGGTTAATTACAACAAGCAAAGTAAACAAAATATATATATATGAAAAAAAAATACTAAATTAAAATCATATTACTAATAGGTACATCCTATACTCTGGCTTCAGGAAATGATGTAGCTAGGTACAAATATAAGTAATAACTAAATATAAATATTATTTTTAACTTATACCACTTCAGGATCAGGGTCAGTAAATGTGGGTTCACTTTCAGGTGCCACGTTTAAAAGACTTAGTGCCTCTTCTTCAAGTTCTTTCACATTTCTTACGTACGGTTTTCTCAAACTTGTTATATATGGATCTGACGTGTATAAAAGCGTTTTAAAGACATCTTCATTTGTAGCAGATCGGGAACATTTTCTGGCATGATGAAGTCGTATGTTTCTGTAGTCTTTGTTGCGAGACTCTTGTGCGTCTTCCGATAGCTGTCCAATAGGAAGCACCGCAAAATGTTTGATAACGTTTTGCCCGTGTATGAGTATTTTATGAACGGAGGATGGCATATAATACCAATCGTAATTACTTACATAGATTCTTGCAGTTTCTATTGCATATTCCCCAAATTTTTCAGGGTCGATCATCATTCCAGAAGAAAGAACTTGCAAGATAATGTATAGGCGTTTAATCAATGCCTCATCTACACCTGTTATTTCCGATGAGCAAGTGCTATTATAGAAGAATCTTCGTGCGGTATTGCCATCGTTCGTATTCCCGCTAACTTGCCGAGGTTTGTCGACGATTAATCCCAACTCCTCCCTGAAACGTTTTTGAACAACTTCTTTCTTTTCTTTTTTTAATCTCTTATTTTCCTCAGTTGAAGCAGACCAAGTCTTAAACGAAAGATTATAGGAAATATGCAATATCATTTCCATGCAGCGAATCCAGGCGTGTAAGGTGGACAATCCGTATTGGTAGGCGTTTTCGTTTTCGGGTCTGGCAGTTACTTTCGATAGGTCATTCATTAGCCGTGGAGTAGCCCCACATATCGTGCATGTGGAACCAGATGGAGTATCTGTAAGGACCTGAGCCACCTTTCCATCGATCATCGTTAGAAATAGTTCATGCTTCACATTTACTACAACACCATCTTTGTTTATAAGTGATGCTTGTGCAGCCCTAATTTGTTTTTTAATATCATCAACAACTGCCTTGGTTTTTTCTGGAGTTTCCTTACAAAACTCAATAGAAATGGGTCTGCAAAAACGGACAGATGAAGGTACCGGATTTTGCCAAACAACGGATCCCGATTGCACATCAACTAATCTGATGGGGACTAATGAAGTGATGAACAAATTGGCATCTGAAATTGTTTCTGACTCTTCTGCAAGTATTTGCTTGTATTGGCTTTGACCAGATGAACCATCACATCCCCATTTAGAATAAAGGATCAATGTTCTATGTTGTTTTTGGAAAACAGAATCGATTTTTAAAATTCTAGCAGCAGTATGATCCAATAAATCTTGTATATTAATCACTTTAGCATAAGTATTCGTGATTTCGATTGTAGAAGATGGTGGATAACAGGATCTTTTTATTTCTTGTATTTTGTAGTAAGGCGGGAATATACAACACTTTCGTTCGTTGGTTAAGTTTTTCAGGTACATATATTGTGCTTTTGTTAGATCTAAATCTATAAAAGCACTCAATGCTTCCGTATCGGAAAGAATCTTCATCTGGTCTGAGTCGTTCCACTTACTTGAGATATCTAATTTCTTTTGAGTGTCAGCGGTTCTTAATTCTTCGACAAGATGAGCTTCTGTGTACTCACGTAAAGCCCGTAGTCCCTGCAGATAGGCGTTTTTTATATGCTCGAAGCCATAGTCTTGGAGTAGAAGAGTGTTTTTCCTCTTCTTGGTAGATTCTGAGGAGTCTCCATAAGCCACGCATGCTCGTCCTCGTTGGCCAGATGTTGATGGCGTAGAATATTGTTCAGAATCCGGTAAATTTAACGAATACCTTGAGTCCAACCAAGTACAATACTTCTGTAAAAATGTTTCTTTTTTCCGAGATGCCAGGGCCCAGCGTTTGTTGAAAATAGGAAGAATGTGCCTTTGTATGTCACTAATTATAAAACACAAGTTGTTTTCAGAAACATTCAGCTTTTCCACTAAAACTTTGGATAATGATTCCATGGTCTTGCCGCCCTCTATATAGGGGATTATGAAGTCTCGTTTGGTACAGCTGAAGGAAGACATTTTAACACTTCACAATCTGCAGAAATAATAGGCGTAGATGAGATTTGCTTCACTTGAAGTTACACTGATGTAGATGGTTCGAATAGTTTTTGCTTCCCTTTAAATACTCATTTTACAATATCGAATTGGTACCTACATCATTATTATCTTGTACTTTCCCACGCAAACCGAGTGCAAATTTGATAAGGTCCCTTTGTTATCACGAAATAATGAAGAAAATATCCAAAAAGTTCTATATTGTTCATGTGAATGGTGTCAGTGGTAAACCGCAAAAGATACTAATTTTCGGGTTCTGACTTTTATCAGTTTTTTTCTCATATCTTCTAAAACCGCAAATATCCGCAGCTGATTTTTTTTGCATTCTATTTATGAATAGTTAGACTACTAGTCGACGCAAAAAGTAGCGCTTGGGCAAACGTGGGTAATACTGAAAACCTTCGACAAAAAAACATACAAGTGAAAAAAAAGGTATGTCACTTTTTAAGTAATTACTGAAATATTTTTCTTTACTTTTAAAATCATTAAGCTGTATCGCAAAAAGCATAAAATAACCTTTCTAAAAATGTATAATACTGCATATCTGTACCAAGTATTTTTTTCACAATATGGTATTGAAACATGTATACGCAAAGACTTGAGTTTGGCACTTCTGTTTTCTATGTATTTCTATCTAAGAAAAAAAAAATAATTTCGCGTATTAAGAAAAAAAATCGTAATGAATATTATAATTTGACTATTAGAAAACCTAAAAGAATAGCCATATTAGCCAAATTATGATATTCGTAAAAAGCATTTTTGATATGCGCTTGTTCTACCATTTTCCATAGTGCGCCGTAAGAAAGTTTACTTCTAGTGCCTTTTTTCATAAATTGTTGCTCTAATATACAATGTGTCGTTTTGCATCCTCGTCAAATTCAAGGATACTAACTATGCTAATGATTCTCGACACGAATCAATAATAAAATAAGTAGGTATTTTTTTTTTTTTCTAATTTTCGGTAATCGGTAAGTGTTGGACACGCATGTTAAAACGCGGCCTGTGTGATACCGCACTGTAACTGCCCTTTTACACACACATAAAAACGCGGCAGTTTATACGATCATATTTTTGCCTGCTCCCGCCCGCACGCGCCTCTCTTCTATCCCTACACCCCACCCGGCCACGCTCGCTCACACTCACACATCGACTACTTGCGTGTAGCGACTACTACGTGTTGTAGCGGTATCAACATCACCACATGCGACCTACACGTCATACTGACGTCACGAAAACCTGCAGTTGCCCACCAGACACAACACCCGTCTGGTCGGAGGATCCTCCCTTTTCCATAGAGTATGAGTGAACTTTACACCCTGTTCCTCATACCTCTATAGTGTGATTGATGTCGCCGCCGTGAGTGCGCCTTTTGCGATTCCCGTCCCGCGCTCCTTTAATTCGTTTTAAATACGGCACGATGACGGAAAACTATTCCAATGTTGAGTTGGTGGAGATGGTCCGGTCAGTGGGTCTTCTTAGGGATGGAGTTTGACGAGTGACGCATTACGTTTTGTCGGTGGTTACTGGAAAATCAAGACGCCAATATCCTATGGACGGACGAGTGCTTATTTACTCGAGTTGGCATCTACATTGTTCATAATGAACACTAGTGGACTCAGCGGGACCATAACCAGCACGTGACCAAACGGGATTCGTTCCAAGTGCGGTTTTCCTTAAATGTGTGGGCTAGCATAATAGGGGACCGCGTGCTTGGACCTTATTTCATCGAGGGTTACTCTACCAGCACTACCTACCTGGAGCTACTACGACAAGTCGTCCGGGAGATGCTCGATGACGTTTTCCTGGCAATCTATCGCAACCTGTACTACCAGCAGGACGGTGCCCCTCCTCACTACGGTCGTCAAGTACGCGAGTCCTTGACCGAAAGTTTCGGCAACCAGTGGATTGGCCGCGGTGGACCTGTGGCCTGGCCTCCGCCTTCTCCGGACTTAACGCCCCTGGACTTTTATTTGTGGGGAGACATGAAAAGACTAGTGTACACAGATGAAATAACAAGTGTTACAGAATTAAGGGAAAAAGTGGTTAGTGCTTTCGACACTGTAAAAACGAATGTGTTTGTGTTGCGAAAGCTGAAAGGAAACCAGCGACGTCGTGCTAGACTGTGTCTAGAATGTGAAGGTGGACACTTCGAACAATACCTCCGGCTAGCGTAGGTAATTAACTTATTTTTACTTAAACAATAATTTGTAAATGCGTACTTACTTATTCAAATCAATTCATTTCAAATGTATGACTGAGACAAAAATACCTAGATTTACCTGGTAGCCACCTCTGGTTTTTATTAAGTACCTACTTACTTTTATTATGTATCAAAACAACGCGCGCCGAAGGCGCTATGCGTTCGTTTTTGTGGATACACCAAACTGTGGTGAGTGTTTATGAGACAGACATAAAACTTTCCCTGTGAACGTTAAAGTAAATATAATTTAAATTCAACGTTACTGCTTTTTTAATTCACGCCCGTAACCTGATTTCCTATATACACCTAATACCGCCACTTCCTGGTCTCCTTGTGTAAAGGCCGGTGTGGTCGTACCTTGTTAAGGCGTACATGAGAGTTGTACGCGGTACATTTAAAGTTTCAGCAATCTCTCGCTGCGTTCGCCCCAGACTCCGAAGCAACACAGCTTGAGCAACTTGAGCTGAAGTAAGAGGCATTGTGTTACAATTCTGGAAGCATAAATTAAAACAGATTAATAAAAAAATTAAACAATAAAGATGAAATGCACGACCATTTGAATATCGAGTTTTAACTGACCCGTGTCTTGTGCGTTCCAGTAATGAACTAACGTTAAGTGTCACAGAAATTAAAGTTTTTGGTGCTTGCTCTCTTTAATTAACAAAAACAAATGTCCTGACAAACTGCCACTCGCAATTCTCATACGCGATGTCGTCTAAAATCGCCTGTTATCGGTTTGTTTAAGTTTGGGCCACATTCCGAGCCGCTGAGTTTATGTAGAGATTACATGGAGTCATCTATTACAATATGATCGAGCATTTCTGCTGGTGCATTGAAACCAATGTGACGCCCTAACCCCATGTACCATACAATGGACATTATAGGCCTACGCAGACCGGGACGGCATGGCAAGGGATTTTGCCGTCAGTCAGCGCACACTAGCCGCGGCACGTCAAAGCACGCCTTGGCAACTCCTGCTGCCCGATACACTTTTAGTCTTCAGTTGCGTTTGAGCGAGTGTTGATGTGCCTCAGTTTTAAAATGGTGGATTGGGATTTGGTGTTGATATCGATTATTGCAGACGAGAAAGATACACAGGCTAATAATAGGAATAGAAGAAGATTTTGGGTTGATAATCTATGGAAAGAAAGAGAATCGAAGGGTGAATTCAATAATTTATTTAATGACTTAAAATACGACGCAAAAATTTCATGACTATCATAGAATGTATTATGACAAATTTCAAGCACTGTTGATTATGTGTCGACCATTTATCGAAAAACAGAGAACCAAATTTCGCAACCCCATTCATGCAGATCAAAGATTATCCGTGTGTTTGAGGTGAGTAGTTAAATAAAATATGTGTATTTTTATATATTTATTGTCTTTTATTAAATTAGAAAATATATTTTAATTAAAAATGAAGCAAATACTAGAAAACAATGTATTGTAGACACATAATAACGATTTTCAAGTTTTTGCACTGATAATGCCTGAATCTTTATTAGTTTTTACTCAATTTAGAGTACTAGTTTAGATTCGTTTCGTACTCAGAACCTGGAACAGTTTTGTAGCCAGACCCTGAAGCAGCTTCATAGCCAGAGCCAGAGGCGGTTCCATAGCCAGACCCTGAAGCAGCTTCATAGCCAGACCCTGAAGCAGCTTCATAGCCAGACCCTGATGCATCTTCATAGCCAGAGCTTGAGGCGGTTCCATAGCCAGACCCTGAATCACCTTCATAGCCAGATCTTGAGGCGGTTTCATAGCCAGACCCTGATACAGATTCGTAGCCAAACCCTGAGGCCGTTCGATAGCCAGATCCTGAAGTAGAAGTGGTACTATGTTTGGTACGGCATGGTCATTGATGGCGCAAATTGCTAGAGACATCTTCAGATGTTGGAGCTGGAGTTGGTGCAGAAACTAGTCGTATCTCATTTCCCTCTATTTAGTTAAATTCGGCGCCAGTTACAATATTAAATATTTGTCTCTCTATTTGGACCTGCACTTTCTCCGGTAGTTGTTTTGTTGTGGCAGCTATTGTTTATAAGAACGAATCAATGGGGTCCACCTCCTTTTTCGACTCAATGTATTTATTTAATATTTCAGCAGTTGTTGTAGGTTCTGCTCTTGTTGAGGAATATGTTCAGTTAATGCTCAGTTCTCCTCCCTCACTGATGTAATGCTCGACTCTGTAACGTTACATTACACGCGAATGCTCCCGGTGAGGGAGCGCCGTAACGCTGGATTTCTTAATGTGGTGTTATTTTTTTCTGGTGGAATGTAAATACCATTAACATCGATGTTTATTTTAATGGCTGATTTAGTAATGTCCCATTAAGAACAGTTTGGGTGAAATTGGCCTTTAATCTAGAAGAATTCAGACCATGAACTAACATCGTCATCATATCCGAAACAAGCTCAGCGTTGGAGTAATAAGTAACTTTTACATTATCCAGCAATTCGTCCCTGATAATATTTGACAAATGTTCCACACACAGTCGTGAGCTAGGCGGTAAATATAAACTATAGTAACAAATGGAATACAATTTTATAGACGCTGGGATACGTCTTAGATTTTCATTTCTGCAGTGCCTATACAAACAGTTTCGAGAAGATTTAGGAGTCCTCACATAATTAGGGATGAAGAGTTCGTTAAATACAGCACCTTCTGGATTATTGATGGGTTCTGGAGCAGCTACGACATTGTCAACCTCAACATTTTCGTAAGAGGGTGTTCTTGATTAACGTTATTGTTGGCTCTTTGCTAGCATCTATGACATACACCCGTGATTTTGTTAAATAAAACCTGAAAATAAATAAAGATGTAATTAAAACTTATATAATCATACATGATCTGGTTTCCGTAAGAAACGATTAAAAGGTTAACCCGAAAACCGTTCCAAAATAAATATATATTCTTTCATAAAAAAAAAACAACAACCATGAATAAGTCCATGACTCAGGTACATACAACTACAAGCTGTTCATATTGATGTAATTATATTGTTTGATTTTGATTAGTATACTTAAGTTAATATCAAAACTAGTCATAAGCATCGCTACATATAATAAAAAATATGAATACGAACCTCTATTCGCCCATTTTATGAAATATAGTCAGCAACCGCTGGTGCACTTTGAGGCAAAGTATCTTGCAATACATGTCTTCTACGCCTTAAGATTGAACGCGGACACATAACACAACGGCGGCGTACAGTTTCCATAACTGTCCCGATAAGGTAAAACCAGTTTCTAGTATCTTAGTATGCGTTAAAATAGCGTATTATAATTACTGAGCGATGAACCTAGATTTCGTTATCCATGTGACAAGTAAGGTATCAGAGAAAAAGATATTTACTGTCCCTGGTAAAAGAAAGATTGTCTATCATAATCGAGAACCATATTTAGGTTACTATATTCTATTGCCCTTAGTTGCACACTAAGAAAATATACTTAGTCTGGCCATAAATACTGTTACAGTTAAAAATAAGAAAGATATTACATTTGAATTTGGAATCTGTCATTTTTATACGATTGTTCATTGAGTTTTCTAATTTTGGCGCCAATACATTGTACAATATTTTGCGATATTAAAATGGAGTGGGGTGATAAAGAGAACCGAATCGCTGTGATTGCATTACACAAAGTTGGTATGGAGCCAAATGCAATTTTTTAAACTCTCCATACGCTTGGTATTAGTAAAATGTTTGTGTACCGGGCTATTAATAGGTACAATGAGAACTCCTCTGTTTGTGACAGAAAAAGATCTGGCCGTCCACGTAGTGTTCGTACGAAAAAGGTGGTCAAAGCAGTAAGGGAAAGAATTCGAAGAAATCCTGGCCGAAAGCAAAAGATTTTATCTCGGGAGATTAAGATAGCACCCAGAACCATGTCGCGTATTTTAAAAGATGACTTAGGCCTTGCAGCCTATAAGAGACGCACTGGTCATATTTTAACTGATAATTTAAAAAAGAATAGGGTGGTAAAATCGAAACAACTACTGAAGCGGCACTCAAAGGGAGGTCAAAGAAAATTTTTGTTTACGGATGAGAAAATCTTTACAATTGAGCAACATGTTAACAAATAAAATGACCGTATTTATGCTCAAAGCTCTAAGGAAGCTTCCTAATTAGTCGACAGAGTGCAACGTGGGCATTATCCGCCTTCAGTAATGGTTTGGTGGGGTGTTAGCTATGAAGGAGTGACTGAGCCATATTTTTGTGAAAAAGGTATCAAAACATCGGCACAAGTGTATCAAGATACCATTCTTGAGAAGGTAGTTAAGCCCCTTAACAACACCATGTTCAATAACCAAGTATGGTCCTTCCAACAAGACTCGGCGCCGGGTCATAAAGCTCGGTCCACGCAGTCTTGGTTGGAAGTGAACGTTTCGGACTTCATCAGAGCTGAAGACTGGCCGTCGTCTAGTCCCGATCTTAATCCGCTGGATTATGATTTATGGTCAGTTTTAGAGAGTATGGCTTACTCTAAACGCCATGATAATTTGGAGTCCCTAAAACAATCCATACGATTGGCAGTGAAGAATTTTCCCATGGAAAGAGTGCGTGCTTCTATTGATAACTGGCCTCGACGTTTAAAGGACTGTATTGCACCCAATGGAGACCACTTCGAATAAGCTTTTTATATTTTAAATTGTTTTATATTTATGTATTAAACTAACACACTGTAAAAGTAATAAATATTAGTTGCAATAAAAAAAATAAAAAAAAACTCCGTGACAATATTTATGGCAAGACTAGATACATGCATACATAAACACACGCCTTGTCCCCACGGGGGTCGGCAAAAACTACAGAACACCACCTGCTACGATCCTTACCAGTGGCGAAGGTTACATACAACTGGCTTACCTCTTACAAAAAATTACCTTTCGCTACTGATCCTTACATACTCCTTTTGCTTCGTTTACGTAAGAAAATATATGTATAAAACAAACTAAAATTGAAATATTAAAAATAATATTCCAGGTATACCCCACATGTAGGAGGAATGACGTTAGAATAAAATAATATCTAACCGACCAGACTCTTCGAATGACACTTGTTTCAAACTTGTTGGAGGGTGGGGACGAGTAAATATGGGTGATCTTTATAAATTCCTCCTTTATTGTGCTTATGAGGGCCTAACATGCCGTAACATAATAATATCAAATTAAAATAATAACATTAGCAAACAAGTCAATTAGTACCAAAGACATCAGTGTTTTAGAATAAAATAGAATACTCTTTATTATGTACACAATAAAAATTACAGATATAAATGTAGAAATTTTACATAGGGTGACACAATGGGCGGTCTTATCACTAAAAGCGATCTTTTACAGACAACCTTTGGATAGATTAAAGGGAGGAGACAATAATTCAATGGTGTACTATTTACATATACAATAAACACATACATACATACATACATAAAAAATATACTTATCTACATATAATATACAGGTGACTTCTAATTTGACGTATTCCTTCCAGGACGTGAAAGTGTGACACATTTCCAACAATTATGCACCCCATAAACCCTAGGCGAAAATTCATGGGATTCGAGAAAATCCAACTTTAGTATATTTATAATAATTTCCCAGAATTGGTGACTAAATATCACTTTTCTTTAAACTCTTAAATTGACTGACCTTCATTACTATTCCATTGGGAACAAACCTTTCGATGGAACCAAATTCTCTGAAACATCAATTAGTAAAAAGTTATAGGAAGTAGTTTATTAACCATTTTCATAAAAAAGCACCCTGGCAGGGGTGCTTAATTTTTACAAATAGTCTTACTTTCACGTCCTCGAAGCGTCAAATTACAAGTCACCCTAAACAATAACATCAATATAAATAAATTATCAATAATTGTTGTTTTTTATCATTTTTTAAATTGCCATAGATCAACTGCCGATCGACTATCGATTGAGCCATACTTGAATCCTACCAACCATGCTTTTCTTAAGTGCTGTTGTGACGGATTCTTGAGAAAAAGATCTTTTTTGTTTGTACAAAATCTTTTAATTTTTATGTGAAAGACATTTTTAATTATATAATTTATATTATGCTCACAAAGAGCATAATAAAAATTATATAATTAAAAATGGCTCAGTGCAATCGTTTAAAAAGTTAAAATTCACGGAAACTTTTAAAATGTCTAGTAATTCATGCATTAATCCTTTTTTATGTGCATTACTTGACAAATAGTCATTAATAAAAGTGGCACAAAATTCCACACAGAGAACAAAGTTTTTACTCGCATAATTTAGAGATTCTTTAAAATCATTATATTCTTTAAATTGTTATGAATGCATAACAGTTCGGTTTGATGTTGTAAATATTGTTTTTCATTTCTCACTGTCAATTTTATAATTTTTTATCAAAAATGCGCACATGCTTGTGATTCACCATTCTCCTCAAATACTTTAATCTCCATACCGAAGATGAGGTTGAAGTTGGTATGGTCGGTATGGTTCTCAGGCCGATTATTATATTCAAAAAATATTTTATAATTTTCAGTAATGACCTCATTGCTGTCGAGCTCACAGTTTCCATCACCAATGTGAGAAAGGTACTTAAGATAGACGTTTTTAAGCCTGCGACAAACTGGCCAGTGGTAGGACTGCAGTTTGAACCACAATTTCCTCGAATGCACCCAAATAATTTTTCTAAAGGGTCTTATTGTAGCCTTCGAGTCGCTAGACTTTTTATAGATTTATGTTTTTGGCGCAAACTCTCCCACAAAACTTCAACTCTATTAAGCGTCCACAGCCAACCTATTTGCGATGGTGGTGTGCATTTGGAACCTATGAATTTGAGTGTCTGTAAGCATAATTTCATTCACTTATAAGATGATGTGATGAAATTTTTAAATTGGTTGCGAAAGGTTTTCCTCTCCGCAGATCCACCGTGTCGCTGTTTAAAAGTGTCCAACAGCTTGTCCATTCTGGATACAATATCTGCCGTCAAAGCCGCGTCAGCAGTTAATTCACCTGTAATAGAATATATTATCTCATTTTATTATGATGTAAAATATATATAAGAATGTATCAATTTATTTACTACTAGCTTCCGCCCGTGGCTCCTGCCGCGTTGTCAGGATGAATAGTACCCTATGTCTTGTCATTACCCAGGGTTCAATCGATCTCCATACCAAAATAAAACAAAATCTGTTCAGCAGTTTTTTTTGCAGTACGTAGAAAACGTAACAAACAGTCAATCAGACAGACAGTAATATTATTTGTAGTATGGATTTTTAAAACAGATAGCTTTTCAAAGGACCATGGGCAAATTTGTATGGACCAAACTCTCAACAGTGATGAAACTTATGCCCAAAACTTTTGGGGTACTATTTAATTTATACTATGGCAGCTAAATCGAAATCGAGCGCGAACATGGTGGTTTGGTACAGTCACCAAAAGAGATAAGTGACCAGGGTCGTTGGATATGGTTGAAGTTTACTAAGAAACCGATGGATGTTTTCGAATAAAATACAATTAAATTAATAGAAAACAAACTGGTAATTTATCAAATTAAATTTCATTCGAAAACATTCATCGGTTTCTTTCTAAACTTCAACTATATCCGGGGACGCTGGATACTTATCTCTTTTGAAAATAGAAAATATGGTGGTAGTAGTAGATACTAATATTGTGTTCTATATTTTAAATAAAAAAACAACATGTTTGCATATTCATTCATTGACTAACATTTATTTTGGTCCACTAAGATTTTTATAGAACTTTTTAAATACATTTTTTTTTTGTTGTATTTAATATAGAGACAATAATAGCGTCCAAACAATCTATAAAATAAATTTTGGTACAATTCATCGTATTTTACGTTTTATTTATTTCTTTATACATGGTGCTTTTTTGAGATGAGGCAGCAAGCGCAGCTACCTTAATCGTTGTAGCTACAGAACAAACGGTCTTAGGAGATTTACCTTAACTTTTTGAGTTTTTTTTATTTTTTTATTATATAAATGATCTTTTACTTAATCCTTCATTTTTGCATATTTGTTGGAAAATTATCAGAAAGTATTAAGTAGGTATCACCTAGTCATATTACATTAAAACCAGGTAGACAGGCACGGTATTCACCGTTACACAATTAATCAGCGAAATGTCACGCTCTCAATGAATATTGTTAAGTAGACAGGTAGGTAGTTTTTTTTTTTAAATTTCAAGCAAATTTTATTACCTTTTCCGGGTTCTGTTACCTACTTACTGGCGGGCTGGCGGTCACCTGTTTTCGTGCGTTCCTAGCTCTTCTATTCTAAGTATTTTTGCGAAATTTAATGCTGAAAACCCAAAACACAATAGGCTTGAAACTTTGAAAAAAAATATGGATACTTATGTAGTACTTGTGTTGTGTAGTTCTAGTGCGCAGTGCGCAGTGGAAGCGTGGTGGGCCCATAACCTGTAGTTATGAAATAAACTGTATTTTAGAATAATTGCCGTTTTATTGTATCACCACCACACACACCACACATTACATACGTATGTTTAAAATTTGGTCGGACCACCTTGCGCGTCTAAAACAACGTCCAGCCTGTCCTTCATGTCGGCTACCATGTTCCAGCAGGTGTCCGTGCCTCTTAATTGCTCTCATGTATAGTGTGGGCTTCTCGCCGCAAGTTCTCGTTGTTGCGGATTTCTCAGACATCCTAATCGAGTACCATCTGACCCCATAGTTTCTCGGTTGGGTTTAAGTCGGGGCTCTTTGCAGGCCATGGCAGGCAGATGACGTCATCCTGTGCCGCGAACTACTCCTGCGCCACTCTGCAAGTGTGCACGCGGCAGTTGTCTTGGCACAAGTAAATAATGCCCTCTGGTGCACGGTGGGGATCATCACGTTGCGTAAAGGGGAATGCCTACACTCCATAGTGTCCTAGGCCCAAGATGGACATCAAATATTACTATGAAAATGGAGTGTTTTAAAATCTTAATAGTATTGGATATCTAAAAAATATATTCAAATTGATGCCAGTATTTTATAAATAAAAAATAAAAGAAAGTATTGTGCTTAATTTTCTATATGAAAAGGTCCACGTGGGGTGGGACTATGATATAATTCAAGAACTTTTCTTTTTTCAATGTTTGATAATTTTATCCAATTGTAGTTATTAGGGTATACAAAAAAACACATTTGTTAGTTTAATTAACTATATTCTCTTCATTCTGCCTCGTTGGTCTAGTGGTCGCAAGCGGTACTGCTGAGCTTGAGGTCCTGGGTTCGATTCCCGGGTCGGGCAAAGTGTTATCGGGTTTTTCCATCTGGAATTTCTCGGTAGCAGCCCGGAGTCTGGATTTGTGCCCGGTTGATGGCAATAGGCTCGCCCCCTATTACATGGGACTTAAACATAACTGGCAAAATGTGGGTGTGCTATAGGTAGGTACACCTCTGCCTAACCCTTCGGGGAATACAGGCGTGATGTTATGTTGTTGTCTTCATTTTCATATACAATTAGCAAATCATCTAAAAATGGCGCAGGAGGGCATATATTTGATTCATAATAGGTCTTTACCTATGAAATTGCCGTTTTGTATGAAAAAATTTAAACGAATTTTTTTCATGAATTTTTTATTTGTATTAATCGAAGTAATCACCCATGCAATCAATGCATCTTTGCCATCGCAGTGGCAGTTTATTGATGCCCTTCTTAAAGAAATCAGCTGGACGGGAGGCAACAAATTCTTCAAAGGCATTTTGTACTGCCTCTCGGGTATTAAATTTTTTTCCCGCCAAGAAGTTATCCAAATTCTGGAAAAAGTAGTAGTCTGTAGGCGCAAGGTCTGGTGAGTAGGGCGGATGACGGAGAGCTTCCAACCCCAGTTCTTGCAACTTGGAGACCGTCTGCTGTGCAGTATGAGGTCGCGCGTTGTCGTGCAGGAGCAGCGGAGACGAGCGATTGACCAATGCTGGTTGGAGATGCGCCAGCTTCTCCATCATTGTGTTCAGTTCTTCACAGTACACATCTGCAGTAATGCTCACCCCGTTTCGCAGGTAACAATGCGGTTCAAAATTCCTTCATTTGTGTGTCTGTTGAGCAGTGCAAGGCACGTCTCGACGCGTACTTCGCGCTGGCGATCATTGAGTTCGTGGGGCACCCATTTGTCAAGCTTTTTTACCTTGCCAATTTGACGCAAATGGACCAATATTGTTTTGACGCTAACGTCGAAAGCTGCTGCTAATTCAGCCGTAGATTGTGTATCATCAGCTTCCACAATCGCCTTTAATTCGTCATTGTCGACCAAAGTCTTCGGACGACCGCGAGGTTCATTTTTCAGGTCGAAATTTCCAGAACGGAAGCGAGCAAACCAATAACAGGTGGTGCGTTGGTTTGTAGTGTTAGCTCCGTAAACGTCGTTGATGTTGCGTGCCGCTTGTGCCGCGTTGCTGCCACGACGGTACTCATATTCCATAATTACTCGAATTTTTAACGTATCCATGATGACGAAAAAGATTGAAATGCGATGAAAATGTAACACTAATCAATAAAGAAATGACTACTTTTAGAAAAAAAAATCCATGTTTTTAAAATAAAATTAATTTGAAATTAGAATTCTTAGCCAAACAAAAATTATTTTGATTTGAAATGGCCAGTACTGCAGAACGGCAATTTCATAGGTAAAGACCTAATATCTTGCCCAACCTATATACCAAAGCACAGTCATGATATGTGCACAACAACCTACCATGCGTTTTCCTATTATGCAATTACAATAGTATGCATTAATTGCCTCTCTGCCAGCATAATTATTATTTATTTTAATATACACAAAATATACCTTACGGCTTATTGTCTACTTTGTATTTTGGCACGCAAAAGCCAGCGGTTTTCATTAATTAATTCGCTTGGTAGGTTGCTATTTTGTTCTCTACATATTTCAATACTATACATACCGTTGGGTCTAATATGTTCTCCATAATATGATCTAGCTTGTTTTATTTGATAGGTACCACATGCAATTAATATTAAATCATTCATTGTTAATTGTGGGAAGTCATCTAAATTGTCAGAGCCAGCGGTAATATTAACAAATTGAGCCCTCCTGCAATTTAAATGATATTCATTTACATAATCTGCTAAATTATTATGGATGAACATTCTTAGATTAATTATTGATAATATTTGAGCAGCATCAAGTCTATCTAGGATCCTAGGATGAAACCTATTAATTAATGCTGCACCTACTGCAAAATCTTGCATCATGTAAGTAGATGCCCGATTAAAAAATTCTTGCCGAAACAATTTAAATGCTTGTTTAAATCTACCATTTATGACCCCAACAACCCAGCGACAAATCGTTGGCTCACTATTACAAGGTTCTAAGTTAACTTTAATGAAGTTGAGTAATTTTACTTTTAAATTTTTGACTTATTTTAATATCTTAATTTAGGACTACATAATGCTTTCTAGGAACAAAAAATTGGATATCGACTTTTATACTCTGAAATATTAACGAAATTAAAATAACATAGAACTTTGTGATTGAAAAAATATTTATTTATTTATTTTAAACCAGAACTTAGGACTTTGTTCCTCTGAAATAAGTGAAAGAAATCATCATTTCAGCCCAGAATCACCCACTGCTGGGTACCTATAGTATAGGCCTCTCTTTTTTTCATGTCACAGTAGCATTAAAAAACATTATACCATTAAATATCTTTATTTATCATAAAAAAGTATGCTTATTTAGACAAAATAAGTCACTAAAAGTTAAATTTAGACAATATTAAAAAGTTATGAGTCACATTTTATTTTCTGAATATTGCCTCATAGTACTCCTTGTCCAATGTAGGCATCCACCGATACATAGACCGTATATTATCCGTTTTAGTCTTGCACAACACAGGTCTTTTTAACTGTTTTGGTTCGGTAAAAAAAATTGTGATTACATTCCTTCGGGTATTCTGGGGTCTCAGATTAGCTACAGTGTATGATTCTGCAGTGTGTGAACATTTAAAACTCACTTCTAGTTGTGACTTCGTAAATCGAAGTTCTGTCACTTTGGAAAAAGGAACTAGTGAATATTTTAGCCTTGAACAGGCTTCTTGAAAATTAAAGAAATCTTTGCCACTCATTTACATGATAGAATAGGGTTTAGCTGAATTTACCTGCAATAATAATCTCTGGAGAGATACAGGTGAATAATATTCAGCTTTTAGGAGGACTCCATCAATACAGCTATGCACATTGTCAATTTCTTGAATGCAAGAATGTCCAGGTGTTGAAAATTTTAAGGTAATTTGTTCCAATGTAGAAAATTTATCAATAAGCTGTCTTAAAGCAAAGCTCATGATGCTGTTGCGGTTCTGTGGAACACAACTATCACTCCATAATATAATTGATGTGAAATGGGGGTTGTCAAGCAGAACCTGTGTCAAAATTTTGTATACTGCACTTGCTATATCATTTCCACTTCTTCCAGCAGTGTTCTCACTCCAAATGGCACAGTACACTTTTTTATTAGTAGAAAGATGGCCTGTCATGTTGTAAGTAGAAAATTTACTTTTGTAAAAAAAATTGCTTACTTCTGCCTTGGGACAAGATAAAGCATTCTCTAGATCAAAGCACAATACTGGAATTGTACCTTTTCTGTCTTTATCACGGTTTGATCTAGCAGCCATCTTTTCTGTTTTGTGTTTATCTTCTCTTGTAAATCTAATGTTAAAGTATGTCCTTCTTTGTAATTTATATCAACCTCCTCACATAAATCACATCTGTCTTTTTTAGGTTTTTGAAAGTAGATATTGAAATCATTACAGAATATACGTCGATATACTTCTTGCTTAACTGGAAGCTTGTTCTTTTCTGCAATCCAGGCAATATACAGAGAATACATTTTTTTGATGGTCAAAAAGCGTTCTAAATACTCTCTAGAAGAGTCTTTCCTGCAATAATGTGATGGAACCCGGGGAAATGAATTAATGTGTTCCTTAACAAGCAGTCTATCTTCTTCAGCTGTGGCTCTTTTTGTATGTTTTCCTTGGTTACTGGGTACAGGAGTATTTGAGATATTATTCTTTGTTTTGTGTATATTATATATTGGTTTCTGGCTAATCACTGAAGTATCACAGAAGAAATTCTTACACACTTTTATCTTCGCAGAATTCACAGTGAAAAAAAACTGATAGCTGACTTTTTTCTTTGAATTTTCATCATTCTTTCCTTTGCGTCTCCTGTCAGGTTGTAAACAATTCGTATTATTCAACAAAAACATTCGTTTTTCTTCTGAAGATAATTTATAATAATTAGTAAAAATTGATCTTCTTTCATCATCAGTAATCTTTTGGCTACATTTAAACACACATTTATTTAGACAATCCTTGCTTTTTCTTATCTCCTTTGCCGGCATTAGCTTCTTTCGACTAGACACGTATTCTAACCCCTTATTTCTTGCATCTTTTCGTTTATTAACCTTCCATTCTTGTTCATCTCTCTGTCGCTTACGTGATCGTTTTTTAGGTTGTGCTTCACACACAACATTTTCTTCATCAACGTTGGATTGATTGTGTACAGATCTGAAAATAAAAGAACTAGTTCATGAAAATTATCAATTGAAAAACTTCTTGAACTGTTTAGTATGAAATTGAAATGAACTCACCTCCTATCTTCTTCAGAATCTGTGGAACTCATAGAACTTGAGGATATACGACAAGGAGGTGATGGAGGCACGAAATCTTTATCTGCCACTGAGTCATCACTCGAATAGTCCATAATTATACGCCGCTCATCCATTTTACACAAAATTGAAGGGATAACCGTTATAATGACACAATAAACCCGTAGCATTAACCGCGAAATTGAGATGACTTTGACATTGACAGCTGACATAGAACTTTCGTCATAGACACGTTGATGTTTTTTCTCTAAGCAAAGTCCTATGTTTAACATAGAACCGTGTTATCGTAAAAATGAATAAAATCAAAATTGGAAGGTTCTATGTTTAACATGGAACTTCGTTATTTCTTTGCGTAGTAAAAATACAACATAGGACTATGGAAAATTTATATTTTGTAGTAATAGTGCTGCCATCTAGTGGTTTGTTTTTTGAAAAGTGTGGCTAATGACACATAGAACCTTGTAGCATTCTTATCTCAATAAGTGCTAAAATTGTAACATAGAACCTTGTAATAGTGATCCAACGAAATGGTGACTTTTCTGGAGTTATTAGCATCAACAGTGGACAAGTGATGCTGGAACTTTAACAGAGTACCCACATTCTGTTAAAAGCGGTATTGCGTCCCTAAAACCTCGGTCTAATATAAATACATCACCAGGTTCAAAGAATCTCCTCCTTGGTGCATTTTGTGAACTAAATTCATTTTTAAGAATCTCGGCATCTGATGTTGTTGCCGGATAGGGTCCCATCACATCTAATATATATCCATCACTACAAGTTATAACAAATGGTTCATTAAATTCCTAAACTTATGAAGAGAGTATGTTTGTTTTTGATATTTATAATTTGAGCTTTTCTGAATGTAGACATAAGTTCCATCCATGATTACAATCGGTTTAACTTGGTTTGTGCTTCCAAATAATCCATTAGGGATGATTAAATTCCTCTGAGCAATGTTGTCTCTGGTAATATGCCGTAGACCTAGGTTTTGTGGTACAAAATCTTGAGTAAGAAGTTCTCTCGCATTATTCATTAGTCTTTCCAAAGTACTTCTAGGTATCTTAAATAACGTAGAAAGTCTTTGATCTGAATCACCAGTTCTTAGTTTTGTTAAATAAGCAGCCAGTCCAGTAGCTCCTCTGTGGCTATTATTTAGCCGAGGAACTTCATCCAATATTCGTCTAAATTGATGTTTAGACATACCAAGCCAATAATAAACTAAGTGATCATCGCTGTCTTCAATATTTTCAAAATCAATATTATTACCTATCTGATTTTTTAGGAATGATAGCAAATCTTCAATGAATGCTGCGGTGAAAGTATGGTTTCCATTTTCTACAGTTAAACTATCCCATGTACCGTTTCTAAGGTGAAAGTTACAGATACGGCAGTTTTGATGAACATACAAAGATAAATCACATAACAATCTCACACGAATTGATGTAGGAATGTGCATTCTTTCAGTTCCGTGGCAATCCAGAAAAATACAACATCTTTGTGTATTTGCAGCCCTTGTGTAACTTGGTAGAATTATCTCTGATTCATTAATTGCAGCTGAAGATGTTGATGCTGATTCTTGTACAAAATGAACAGCAGCCCTGTCAGCTCTCTGCCAGCAAGGATAACAGATGCGACTTAATGACGAAACCTAAAAATTATATTATATTATTATAAACTTAATAATAATAGTAAACAGATTTAACATATATTTTATCATACATCATTGAAGTATTTTAAAAACTTACCTCTCGAGGTTGAATCCATTCCATAATTACATTTCGAATGAGACTTTCTCTATCTGTATCTGTTCTTAATAAGTGACTTCTTAGCCGTCTAACAGACCGTCCACAATGAATGCAGCTGTTTTGACGTACAGATCCTTCCGGCTCTTGCTGAGGGGCAAGGCTAGCAGTTACTACCAACCAGCAGTTGTGGCAAACAAGATTATCTCTTGACACCTAAAACAATATTATTATCGGTAAATAATTGGATGATGATTTAGGCAATAACAAAATCATTTTATAGTTTGTATATTAACCTGCTGTGGTGCAAGCCACTGCTGTATCACACTTATTTATTCGGGTTCCAAGGTATGATTTTGAATCTCGGTCAGGTTAAAACCACAATTCACACAATGTTCTTCAGTCATTGTACAAGGTGTCCAGAAAGGGTATCGGGTATTTGTATGTTCAATGAAACAAAAATTATTTGTATCCAATAAAAAAGTTTATTATTTATTATTAGCATATGAATTGGAGAATTATTTGGAAAAGATGATGTTATCCAAATGATGACCGTTATGTTGCTGGCACTCTTCTAAACGGAAACGAAGATTGGCGACAACACGTTGACACATAGCTATTGATATTGCTGCCATTTCTGACCTGATGTTTTGCTTTAACTGGGTTAGATTCGTCGGATTGTTTTGATAAACCTTACTTTTAAGGTACCCCATGCAAAATAGTCAAGCGGGCTAAGGTCGGGGCTTCTGGGAGGCCAGTTGATGTTACCCCTTCGCGAAATAACTTTATTAGGGAATAATTCGTTAACAACTTCCATTGAGTCATTTGAGGTATGGCAAGTGGCCCCATCTTGCTGGAACCACGTTCTTGAGTTGAAACCTGCAAACTCCTGCAACTCTGGGACCAAAAAATTTCGCAACATATCGCAATAACGGTCACTATTCACATTAATTGCTCGGCCTCGTTGATCTTCATGAAAATAAGGACCAATTATGCCTTTAGCAGACATAGCGGCCCAAACAACGACCTTTGGGCTATGCAGGGGTCGTTCATGCTTTCGTCTCGGATTCTCCACTGCCCAGTACCGACAATTCTGCTTATTAACATGACCATTCAGGTGAAAATTTGCTTCGTCACTGAACAGTATGTTGTTAAAGTTGTTAAATCGCTGCAGCATTTCGTTCGCAAAATTCAGTCGATTAGCATAGTCCGTATCCTTCAATTCTTGAACCAATTGAATTTTATAGGCTTTTAGATGTAAGTCTTTCTTTAAAATCGAATGTAAAGACGATTTTTTTATGTTCAACGCTTGGCTTCGCTTTCGGATGGATAAAGACGGATTTTGACGAACCGATGCCTCAACTTCTTCAATTGTTTCTTCATCGCGAACTGAACGAGGAAGACCAGAGTTTTGAATTTTAACTGTCGCACCTGTATTCTCGAACATCCTGATCCATTTCCTAATGCTATCGTCACTTGGCGCGTGGCGTGTACGATATTCCGCACGATAGAGACGTTGAGCAGTCACTATTGAATCACCATTACGATAATACGCTCGTACGCAAAATGCGCGATGCGTTCCCGAGTACTGTTCCATCGTGACTAAAACTCCACAAAATGGCGGACGCCACGAACCCCTCCCCGCACCCTTTAGACGCCCCGTTTCGAATATGGCGCGAAAACAAATACCCGATACCCTTTCTGGACACCTTGTATAAAACGTTATTGATCGGTGTCCAAAATCTAATGTAGCCGTGATTCTTGATACCAGAGCCAAAGTTGTCGTTAAAGGTGAGTACAATATCCAAAAAACAGAGCCAAAGTCCTTATTAAAAATCCGAATCAAGTCCATATAAGAAAGCCAGGTCGCAATAAAAGAAATGGAAGAAAAATCAAAACATATCCACATTGAGCGTAAGCAACAAACGAAATGTCACTCTATGTAGTCTGTGTCACTTGTCAGATTCAGTGTTGTCACTGTCACGAAAAAATAATAACATTAAATCGATATATCGATTACTGTTTTAAATAACTGATAACTGATTTATTTTTCTTTTTGATGAGAAACATCTATAGCCGCGGGTAAAGTCGATTGTTAGCGTGGCGAGGCATGCCGTGGCGACACGTCGCCACTATACAAAATAGTTTTTATGTTTCACATCTGCCAGCCGTCCTGTGACGGCTTAATGTTTTCTTTTTTTTTAGGAGTACACATTAGTTTTTAGTTTCATGTATATTTTCTTTTATTTGGTTTTTTATTACAATACCAGTACAGTCCGGTGGGTATGGCTTTGAGGTTATTATATTTATTTATAAATCGATCCAAATCGATTGATTAATGATAATACTTAAATATGATTTTGATGCTGGCAATATTTTTCCAGCGAGCGTCAAAATCAGAAAACTTCTTGTTGTTTGAAGAGAGTTACTTTTTTATCGAATTTTTATAGATTGTAGTGACGCTCATTTGGAAGAAAGTAAATGCATATTTTATTATGGTAAAATTAATGCATAAAGTATTTTTTCTCTAGTCTAATGTCCACTGAGGGCTTCAAATGGGCATTTCCCTTTCGACGTACTGATCCCCAGTCACGCGCCCGCTAACCTCCACCAGTCCACCCGGTCCCATTGAGCTCACCCTTCCCCAAAAATTGAGACATATTTTTTCACTTGCCCGATTTGGCAAAGTATTCACCTCCACAATGGCGCTCATTGCTATTGCTCCATAATATTTTTCTTCCGTCCATATCCGACCGGAAGCTTTTTCATCTACAAAAATGACGATATTGTTTGCCCAGTCAAAATTATAATACCGTAAACCGGGGTTGCTTTGATCAATATTGAACTGTGAAGGTCCATATCTTTTAAATTTGTGGGTGCAAATAATACAAAAAATGTCTAGTAATCGGTTTTTTTTATTACTCTCGATTCCTGTAATAATAACTGAAAAAAGATGGCTCGATTTTGAGAAAAAAAAATACTGTCTGATTAAAGTTATACGTAGGATGGGTTACTTTGATACCCCACTATTTTATTACGTAATTACAAAGTAGTCCCAATTTTAAAAAAAAAAAACTGCCAACGGGAAAAATAATTATTGACATTTTTGTAGTATGGGGCAAGATAACTTTGATCTTGTAAAAGTCATCAAATAATGAACATTTCTTTAATAAAAATGGTGCTAACAAAATTTTAGCTTATAAATAGTTTTACAACGAGATAATCAGTCCTTCTTATATTTTTTAATAATTATTTTCATTAAAATTAAACAAGAACTTAGAAATAATTAGTCTTCAGAAAATCAACCAGATAAAACCTATAAAATATTGTTTCTTAATGTTTTACATATGCATCTAATAAGTCTTAGAAATTCACATCTATATCAAAAAAAAATTGAACACATTCAACATTAATATCCTGATTTGCAAAAAGGCTTTGGTTTTGGCAGGTAGGCTAATATGTCACTAGCCTCAATTTCAGATATATCATCGCGAACCAATTTGTATTCTTTTTTATTTCCCAAAGATTTGAAACCTTCGACTACCAGTGGGTCTAGATCAATAATGCGACAAACATATCTGTAAGTTTTCTTGCCTCGTTGTGACCAGAACTTCGCCAAGACAAATCTCCCTATTTCTAAATCAGCATATGTCTCAGAACTGTAATTTCTGGATTCACTGCTTTCTTCTTCTGCAGGGACCATTTCGTGATTTTCATTAGTTGGATGGTCAAACACTGACCGTTTAAGCGGCAATATTTTCTTGTTCCCAATTGAAAGCAACAGAAACGTTGTCCCCACTCTCTACTGCTTCATTTACTCGGTTGGCAGTTGATACGCTGGCACCTGGCTCAACATTTAATCGTGTCCTCGTTCTTGGAGCAATCGACTGACCGCCAAATCTTTGTTCCTTCAAGTAATTTGTTAAACAGTTCTCTACTTCATTGGTTGGGTCGGCGTTCTCATGTACAGGTAACCTTTTAAGCACTGCTTCTCTTGAAAGGGGATAAATGCCAGTGCTTTTGAAGGCGCTCATTAAATTTATTTTAACTCCTTGAGTTATTTCTGCAAAAGGAGCACTAGGCTTTGCTTGCACTGCATCTATCTTTTCCAGTGATTTTCGCAACAAGCGCGGGAAAGTGTATTTTGGTACAGTCGATAAACGAGGATTTTTTAGTTTCCAGTTAGTAAGCACATTTCTCCAAGCACCTTTCATTGGTCTAAAAAAACCTACATCTAAAGGCTGGCAAAGATGCGTGGAATGAGGCACCAGACAAACAAAAGCAAGATCATTTTGTTCGCATTCATTGAGCACATCTACATCAATATGCGATGAAAGGTTATCGCCAATTAATATTTTCTTCCCTGACAAACCTTTGGCGTGAGGCAAAAAAGCATTACGAAACCAATCTCGAAAAGTGATACTAATATCCAACCACTGCTGGTCCTATTAAACCGGGAACCTTGGTTGCAACAGATCTTCTGACAACATGGTGCGCCTTGTGGTCCCCCCTCCTTCCACGTGTCGTACAGGTGGACGCTTTTATAAATAACGTAAGGTGGTAAGGGGACACCGTCTGCAGATCCGCACACCATCACCGATGTGGCACTTTTAGAATAATTCATAATTTTTTCCGGGTATTTTACCCCCACGTCTGTATATACCTTGTTTTTTGCCTGGATCGTCGCTCATGTTCGTCTCATCATAGTTGAAAATGTTTGATGGGGACAGACCTTCAACAAGAGGTGCTAAATTGTCAAAATATGCGTTCAAACTTTCAGGCGACACTTTGACCCTCGCTTTTTTAATATTGGACGCCACTCGTTGAGAGTATTCGTTCTTATGACGTCAGAGAAGGGAATAAGCCCACTCCACTCCGGGAAGATTGTTTTCGAACTTTGGGACCACCCGCCCTTGCTTATCCAAATAAGCTTTCGCAAAAAATCTGAGATCAAGTAATGTAATGGGATATCCCCAGTCGGAACATTTTGCAGCCGATTTCAACAGAATCTTTTCTTCAGTCTCGGAGAAAACTGTCTGAGCTCCAGGTTTCTTGACATGTACCCCTTTGTATTTATTATACATAGTCCCATAGGGTATATTATATCTTTCAGATGCACCCCTAATGCTTAAACTTCCTTCCAATATTTGATTAAGCGCTTCTTCTATTCGTGCTTGTGAATAATTTTTGTAGTCACGGGACCCAAGTCTCTTTTCATATATTCGCGGCATCCTACTGAGTAGTGTATAATAATTGGGGGTTCTGAATCACTTGCTCTCGCTTCGCTCGAGCGCCAGAACTCCAGAACTCCCCAATCATACACTAATATCGTGATCTGCGATATAGTTAATAATATTGATTGAGTTGCTCACGCTTCGCTCGAGCGCGTTATGCAGAACACCCCAATCAGCGGTGCGATGTGTACTTAAAGTAATAAGTAATGAAATCTTCTTTCTTGAATCGCTGACCTGAGGTTTTTATGAATCTGAGTTCGGTTTATAATTTGTGTAAAACTAACTCATGTGCTGTATCACTCTCCTGATGGAATAGATCTGCTGTTGCTGTCGATATACTACTTACTCCCACTGGTCTTTGACGAACTCACAATCGATTTTTCATGATCAGTCTGTTTGTTGCTAACTTTAACGAATGTGCGAAGATCCTCACCAGGTTCGCTTTTTAGTATAAGGTAGTGAGTATTTTTCAAGTTAGATTTCTCTGAATCTTTCAACTTCTGGTAAAATAAATCTTCTTTTCGGGTTATATCACTATTCTGATGTTTTAATTCACCTGAGTTCGATTTCTTTTTTCTAGGGTGCATTCTCGTATCTTGAATATATATTATCTCACCCCTTGTATTCTTGAAAATAAGTTTAGAAATGCCTTCCAAATCAAATTTCTCTGAGTGAAACATGATGTAGATAGGTAATATCAATAATTGTATCTCTCGTGGTGCAGTAAATATTTGTGTTATTTATTACTTAGTTATATACTTCACTGCTAAGGAGTCTAATGCTGCGATGCAGATACGCGTATTAAATATATACTCTCTTCCTTTCACAGCGTTCAAATAAAAACATTGAGGAAAATTTATAGCATGTTGCATCCAAGAATCGTCATAAATCTCCCAATCTTCTATAACACCTCCACATGAAAAACATACTGCTTTATCATTTATACTATTTCCACAGTAAAAGAATCCAGCGTCAGCCATTTCCATCACTAATCTTTTCTTTGAATCAGCCGTTGCCCAGTAATAGTTAAATGAAAATTGACGCATTTTATAAGTATTATACATGTCATATCGAGGTTTGTATTTATTATGAGACATGCTTCCCCGTTTTACAGATAACTGCATAATGACACCGTCTAGTTACAGTCAGCAGCTTATAACGCTTTGACGACGTTGAAGAGATTGGGAGGGATAGGAAACGGTTTACCAAAAATAAAGAAATTAAACAAAATAATGATTATTTTAAAATTTTATTATCATAGCACCATTTATTTAAACACAATACATTTTTTAAAGCACATACAGAGTCATGATAAATACAACTATACAAATCTTGAGAATATTTATATTGATGGTGCAGACTTAACAAACTGGAACAACCTTTGTCTTCTAAATTAAATATGTTACTATTACTGTTTACTAATATATTTTTTAACCACAAGACTTTTTCTGATCCTTTAACATAGACACATTTATCTCTTAAAATATCAGCAATAAAATTCTGGTAATTGGAATATGGAATAAATCCTTCACGCCAATATATATTTCTGTTACGTTCAATCCAACTAACTTGTTTTTTTTCTTGTTTCGTTAATTTTTCAAATGGAAATGGTGGCTTAAATAAAAACACTTGTAATGTTTTATTATACAATATAGCGATTTCTTTTATTATAAATTCATTTGTTTCTGTTTTAAAGCCTTGAATAACCACAATAGCAATCATGATAACCTGCGCACAATGTTGCTGAGAGGTTTGTATTCCACAAGTCGATCGTTTATAATCAAACAATATGCAGTAGTCTTATCTGGTATTGGCGTTGAACATTCAATTTCTATGCGTACGTCTACTGGACCTGATTTTAGACTATCGTTTTGCCTTGAGCAGTCTAAGATAAACAGGGGAGCTTTTTCTTTGAAGTCCTTTAGATCGAGCAACGGGTCTACTGGACAGTTGTAATACGACTGACGAAATTTCACATACATTTCGTATAATATACTGTATTTGTTGTCAGAAAACTTTAAACCCAAAGGCTCATAAGGATAATATTGAGAATTTAAGAAGAGCGTAACGTTTGTCACCTCGCAATGAACGAATAGAGATATGTCTTTAGTTTTATTATTTTTTCTGTTAGTTTGTAAGCAAAAAATTACATATCTAGGCTTTTCCAATTGTGAAGCAGTCTTAACTGACCAATAATGTTTTGTGGTTTTAGGTAGTAAAGGATATTCATATAAATCCCAATTTCTAAAAGCCATCTGAATGGGTTTATCTCTTTCTAAATGCTTTAAAAGTGTTAATCGTTCTCGATCTGACACTTTTATGTGTGGCACCCTCTATTGAACTCTTTGCATATCTATTTGAAAATGAGCAACATCATCAGTAAGAATAACGCTGTTTACGTTAGAGTTACTTCTATTCAATATAAGTTCATGTTTACAATTTATAACGATTTTATTGTAATCCTCTGCAAACCCTAAAATCTTATTTAGCGGTATCACTAAACTAAAATGCCCATCACTTTGGAATCCGTTTAAATTCCAACCCCATAACGCAGCAACTTTATTTTCAGCTTCATTTAATGAGATGTATGATTTTATTGTTGACGTTATTCCAGAATTTTTTATACGATCTATTTCAATACCATTCATTTCGTACCTGATGTCTTGAAACAAAGACATAACAGGATTATTAGTGAACGTAACAGTTTTCTTGATCGGATTCCCATCTTTACCGAACAGCTTTGCTTGGCCTTCGATGTAAATTGAACTAGCTGATGGTAGCACGTATATGTCTTGCTGATGTATGGGGATTCTGATTTCATCGTGTTCTCTAAAGCTGTTATTGTAGGGATTATGTGAATGGATTTCATAACTTTCGATCGAACTATCGAAGTGCGGTAATTCAGTAATCTGGAGTATATTCATACTTTAAAACCTAGGGCTCTAAGAAAACCTTTATTTGCTTCAGTCAATTTCTTAACTTTTTTCTAACGTCTATTCACCTTAGTGGTCGTTGAAGGAATAATACGTTTTATTTTCACAGGAGTGTTTTTATAATATAGTATCATTTTGTTTTTCTTAAATGAAGACGTAGTTGAATATTGAATTCGTCACCAAAGTTAATACAATAACCAAATTGATCAACAATCCTAACAGATATAGATGAAATTATATTTTTGTCCACTGGAAAGTAAATAACGTTTCGTGGCATTTCTATGCACTGATGACCCGGAGCAGTATCAAATACAAATTCATGAATAAAATGAGTTGGTAATCCGTTGCAGTACGAACTGTGTACAAGATCACATTCAATTTTGATTACAGATAGACTGCTGCTATTGATGGACACATTTGATCTTGAATTTAACACTGAAGAGTATAACAAACCGCACTCGTATTGATCGGATAAATGCAGTGGAGGTTGAAAGTATGACACCAAATCAGATTTATTTCCAGAGATGGTAACTGTGGTAGACATGCTTGCATACTGGACTGTTTCAGAAGTTCCTGTTTATTTTATCCCTAGACTACTCCAAAAATTCCTTAGAAAAATTAAACAGAGATGTCCGCAATTGAAAGGATGATCGCGTTGTATATTTTCATAATTATAGTGGACTTTAGTACCTCCGTATTTTATAAATTCTTTTGGAGGCTTAAGATTTCCGTAACTGTCATAGTACTCAATATAATCATTGTATTTTGCATAGGCTACCCAATGAGAGCCAGGATCTTTTGAACTATCTAAATGAATAACTCCACATTATTTTTTAAACGGGCATTTAGGAAGTTCATCTCTCATAAAGACTCCTCTAAAATATGGAATATTATTTCCATACTTCAAAATGTCAAAGTTAGTTAAGGCTCGTTTGGGTAGCCGATATCTTAGTTTTTTTCATTCGATACATAAATTCCAAGCCCGTTTTTATGTGGTTTACACCAATGCTGTCTCTAAAGCCCCTATCAACTATAAAAACATCGCCACTGTTTAAAAATCAATGCAATGGATTTTCTTCATTCATTAATGACTGCATAATGGTAGCGTCAGATGTTGTAGCCCGGAATGGATCGAGTACGTCTATTATGTAGCCATCACTGCTCACAATTATAAAAGGTTTTAAAAGATTTCGAAACTTGTGAGGGCTGTAAGATTGGCGCTGTAATAAAAAATTGGAGCTTTTTTTCAATATATATGTACGTTCCATCTAATATCAAAATAGCTTTAGTATTTTGCTCATCACCAAAAAACTCTTTAGGAATCAGTAAGTTTCTTTCTAGAACATTTTCTCTAGACATGATCTAGACCAAGATGTCTATTAACGAAATCTTGTGTCAAACATTCTCTCGCTATTTTTAAATGGTCTTCAAATGTTCGACGTGACATCCCAAACAATGTTGCTAACCTTTCATTGCTTTCACCAGTCCTTAATTTCGTCATATAGGCCCCAAGAACTCTCCGCGGATGTCTGTGTCTCTCAGCTAAGCTGGGTGTTTCCAATAGCATACTATTAAATTGCTCAATAGTTAGTCCAGTCCAAAAATGAAGCTCATGGGCATCCAATCCAGTCACGGAATCAAAGCTTAATCTAGGAGCATTCACGCCGCGAATTAACATTGTTGTCATGTCCGAAACAAGCTCAGCGTTGAAATAATTCGTCACGTTTACATTATCCAGTAATTCGTCCCAAATAATATTGGACAAATGCTCTTTGACACAGTCGTGTACTAGGTGGAAAATATAAGCTGTAGTTACAAATGGCGAACAGTCTTATAAACGCAGGGATTCGTCTCAGATCCAGATTTCTGCAATGCCTATATAAACAGGTTCGCGAAGAATTAGGAGCTCTTACATACTCAGGGACGAAGATTTCATTTGGCTGGGCGCCTTCAGCTGGACTGTTGACATCGACAACAACATTTTCGTCAGGAAGGTCTTGTCGATTGACATCATTGTTGGCTCTTTGCCAGCATCTGTGACATACAGCCATGATGTTATTGAAAATAACCTGGAATAAAAAAAAACATTTAATATCCTATCACAATAAATAAAGATATCGTAGGACTAGGTTGCAGTGCACACAGAATATCTACTTTCTTACGACGCACAGTATGGTATTTTCATGATCTAGACGGACAATATTATTTAACTCAATATATGTGTATGGAATACCCTAACAATTAATCAAGTACGTATTAAATAAAATTTAAACACATTGGGAAGGTTTTAGATATTATATTTCAACATAATAATACAAAAAAAAAAAACAATTAAAATAAAATAAAAATAATGATTTATTTCTCTCAAAAAGGTACAGACTTTGGTTCATGGCATATTATGTCAAATCAGACAGAATTACATAAATTAGATAGGTACCTATCAGTCAGAATCTTCATCAAATTCTTCGGAATCTGATAGATATCGTCCTAATTCACCGTGGTCAGATGACAAAAGCTCGCGCACTTCAGAAGTAATTTGACCCCGTTTAGTTTTTGGAGGAGCCCTTAAACTTGCAATGAATGGATCTGATGACACAAGCAATCTATTTAGTAAATCAGTGTTTGTATTAACTCTTGACGACTTTCTCGTAAAGAGTTCTCTAAATTTTCTATTGTGCTTATTTCTAGCCTCTTGTGCTTCTTCCGAAAGTTGTCCTATTGGAAGAACACATGCAGCAATGATATCTTTTCCGTGGAAAAGTATTTTATGTACGCTTACAGGCATTGCGTACCATGAGTACTCTTTAATATATAGCTTCCTTGTTTCCTTAGCGTATTTATGAAATTTATCGACATTTATCGGAAACCCGCTATTTATACATTCTAATATGACACGGAAGCGATTGATAAGCTCAACATTAACACCTGTTATTTCTGCTGACATTTCAGCATTTCTGAAAAACTTGCGAGCCGTGTTCCCGTCATTTGTATTGCCTGTCTGTTGTTTAGGCATATCTACCAATAAGCCCAACTCGCGCCTAAACTTCTCTTGTACGTTTTTCTTTTTTTCAGCTACTTTTTTTTTATTATCTGCTCCCCGAGCCTGCCATGTTTTTATATCAAGACGATAAGATATGTGTAAGATGCATTCAAAAAATCTTATCCATGAATGCAGAGGGGACAGGCCCAATGAGAGAAACTCGCTTTTTACCGTCTTTTTTAACATCAGCCTTTCGTTGTTCATTTCTCTAGGCTTTGCACCACATAAATAACAGGTTTGTGTGGACGCGCACGAAGTTACTGCATTACAAATTTTGCCATCAATCATGCAGAATATCAATGTTGGCTTTACAAAGACTTCTGTGTCATTTACAACAATTTTAGTAGGCGACAAAGTAGTTACCTGCTCCTTAACTTTGTCAACTTCCGTAAGAATTAAGTCCACAGTTTCCTTTCCAAATACAAACTTAATGGGTCTACAATATCTAGTAGACGATGTGGAAGGATTTTGCCACACAATTGTTTTAATGTCTTGGTCACTCACTGCATACATTTGGATAGGCACCATCGAAATACTGAATAAACTGGCATCACTGCAATGTTCGTCCGAAATTTTTTGTTTGTACCTGGTTTGTTCCGCTCCATCACAACCCCATTTCACAATTATATCCAGGTTTCTCAAGTCGGTTATAGTCTTCAAGACCTCTTCTTGTACTTTGCATAGTCGTGTAATCGTGTGATCCATTAAAGATTGTAGTTTAATTTCAGCGTGCGTTTCGGTGACATTAATACCACTAGGATAGCACATTTGTTTTGCCGCTTTAACTTTATAATAAGGTGGATATAGTTTTTTATTCACTTCTTTTATTTGCTGGCGTATAACATTATATTGATGTGATGAGAGATTTGCATCTATAATTAATGAGAGAGCTTGTTCTTCTGAAAGTCCGTAATGGATTTTGCATGCAGAACTCTTCCGCGCTTTTTTAATTTTTGTACCTCTCTGAGGTGAAAAGAGACAAAGTTCTCTTACAATAGCAGCTGAATCTTTTTTTCCAGCTTGTCGAAGGCTTACCTCGGTTGCCATCGATAACTCTTCCTGGCTCGATGTGTCAAGGAGCTGTTGAATTCGTCGCCTTTTTGTTTTATCGCTTGAATGTTCAAAGACTTTTTGTGGTCTTCCGGGTCGGTTACTCGTTCCAGGTAGTGAAATATCCATGGTAGGTTCACTGACAATATTTGGAAGCGAAATATTCTCTTCTAACCACGAAGAGTTCGCTTTAAAGAAGCGTTCTCGGTGCCTTCCCGACTTCGACCATTTTGCATCGATTTTTGTGCAATTATTTCTTATTATTGTTCTAATTCTCTTTAAATTGTCATCACTGAGGGGTGGGTCACCAAGTTCTTGTAGAATATGATGTAATAAGGCATCCATTCTCGTTTGTTTTGCGTTTGCAAACCAAACATCGAAAAACGAACGTCGCGATATTTGCGGAGTCATTCTGAAAATAAGAAATAATTGTATGAGTGTCGCAAACTTTCGCCAACTAATAAACTTGTTACGTATAGCTTAAAGATGGTTCTTTCATTAGAATATAATACGTGATCGGAATAATGCGGAATAATAAACTAAAACTCAAGTACAAACTAAAAAAACTTTTTTTTTTACCATAAATACCTTGATCTATTCTTTTGAACCTAACGATAAAATTTATACACGAATTAAAGAAAATATGTATGCAAACTTACCTTGAGATTCACGTGGAAACAATAACAACAAAAAATCACTATTAACGTACACAAACACAGCGTATTCATCGAGCAAACTCAGACGAATGACACGAGCGCGAGGCGTACGTGTCTGTGAAGCGCAGGTAGGCGGCCGTTCCGACCCTTGTATCTATTGTTCGGCACGACTTCTGGGTAAATAAACCTTTGTCCATTGTAGTATAACTTGTCTTCAGTCAATACACACTAGTGTTAAGCCTGTTCAGACAAGTACCAATAAATTATAATGTCCGTCTAGATCATGAAAATACCATACTGTGCGACGATGATATAATGCACACCCTACGTTATATTATTTTTACAATGATTATTGTAACTCATCGTAAGCACTGTTAGACAAAGAAAAAAATAACATTACTTACTAACCTCTATTAGTCCATTTTGAGAAATATAGTCAGCCACCGTTGGTGAACTTTGAGGCAAAGTATCTTCCAAAATGTGTCTTCTCTGCCTTAGGACAGAACGCGGACACATAACACATCGGCGTCCTGTATCCATAATTGTGCCAAAATGTTCTCAAAATCAAAGTCCTTTAACGTGCCTAGGTCAATCACAAAGATATTCTCACAGTCCAGTAAACAAGCAAGGGTCGTTGTGCGGGTACTTAGTCTGAACGGCCCAAATCGAATGGCACGTGGGTCATTCGAACGTAAACAAAAATCGTCTACGTACAAATGGCCCGTTGGTGACACAATCTATCTTAATTCAATGGATAAACTACATTATGTACATTCGGGTGCAAAAGTAAAAAGTTTAAATAAAAAATGATTTTTTCTTAGATTTGTATTATCTTCATTAAAACAATCAACAAAATATACAATAAGATAAAATAAAACAACAAGCCAATCAACAAAATGTAAAAAAAATAAAATTAAAAAGTTAGTCAAAAGCAGCTTAATTTTAAAGAATAAAAATCCTCAATTCGTGGGAATTTACTATTACACAATAAGATTTAGTGAAAATCAGTCTTATTTTAGAGAAACAAATGAACAAACATAAAAATATTATTATACAACAATGTTTAGTCAAAACCAACCAGCAATTGTAAGGAAACAGATCAACAAAATATGAGAATTTACTATAAGATTTACCTAAAATAAGTCTTATTCTAGAAAAACAAATCAACAAAATATAAAAATACAATATTAATCAATAAGATTTAGTAACAATCGGGCTTATTTTAAAATAAAAAACCAACAAAATAAAAAGAAAATACGACTGAACAATATAATTGATTAAAACTTTAATTTTTCTAAGCAATGCCCCACGCTTATCGGTCCAGTCAATAATTCTTCTACAATACTTTGAATTTTCCAGTTTCTTGATAAAGTTTCAGGTTTCCTTTTTGAAATTTTGATGCCATCAGGTTTCCTTATCTGATTTGAATAATATTTGAAGTCGTTATGCAACCCTTGCAGAAGTTGACCAATATTTGGTTTGACTTTTATGAATTTTCTAATTCTATTGTTCCATGACTCTACAATGTTATTTGTTTTATGATATTTATTATATGTACACCAGATACTTGAATTCACCTTATCGTCTAGCCATGTGCTAACAAAATAATCGTTGAATTTTGTAAAATTATCACTGCACGGACTTTCTGCCATAATATAAAGCCAACCATCGTCAACGAAGTGTGGAGGAATGTGTGATAATGCTGTACATAATTTTATATGTGCCTTGCCTGAATGGGTCTTGTGTAGATTTAATTTATTTGCTTTACGCCACAAGCATTGACTAAAATGAAAATTGCACCCTGTTATTTTAACATTTGGAAAAATATTTTGTAATGCAACTATGGTAGCTGCTTCAAAATCCATAGTGGCATAAGTTGGTTTCCATTCTGGTTCTTGGCTTTTTATTAATTGGAATAGTAACTGATATGTGTCAAGCTTCTTATCAGGTAGTAAAGCATACAAAATAGGAATCACGTTAACAAATTCTTGAGTGCTTCCTATATCTGCATGAACTGTAAAAACTTGATAAAATCCATTCGGGCAGATCTTAAATGTCCCATCAAAGAAAAAACTTCTTGACTGCCGCAAATAAACAGTGAAATCCTTATGTCCAAATATCAATATTCTTTTTTGTCTGTATTGATAATCCGCAAATAACATAAATAAATATTTTTGAGGGATAATAACGTCAGCTCCTTTTCTAAAGCAAAGTCTCTTGGCTCCAATTGAGCTATTTCGTTTTTGGTATAGATGTTTGCTTATATTTTCAAACTTAGGTAAAATTTGTACTCCTTTTTGTGTAAGTATTTGCATGTGCTCATTAAATATTTGAGGAATCGGAATAGATACGTCGTGTTGAACAGCGTTTATACATTTTTCCATTTGCTCTTTAATTTCCCTCGTTTCTAAGTCTTTAGGTCCATGATTATGTGATGTTTCACGTACAACTGTTAAAGGGTTACTTTTGGTTTTAATAGAAGCACTGCACGTACTTTTTTTTGCACAACGCCAAAGTTCTGTTCCGTCTTTGTTCAGCCTTTTCCAATTATATTCATAACCACCTTTACGTAGAAGGCGAGCACCTTTTCTTGATTTACCCTCACTTGCAGATTGTGATGTAGAGGGATGTGCGTCATCCATTTCTATGATTATTTAAACCTAGAAAATACAATATGGGCCTTAGAAGTGTGAAAGTATATAATACAGATTTGTATGTGTATGGTCTAAAATCTAGTCCCTGTCATATATTATTTATGTTCTAAATAAAATATGGTAGCTTAGTCTTTAGCCCGAATATTGATGTTGTTTACATACGAGTTGAAAGAGATGTAAGTACTTATATTAAATTCGATCATATTATGTTCTTGGACCCAAAAAGATAGAATACATATGAAACGCCTTTAACTGAAGAAACATTTTGAGAAAAATATTGCAGTAAGTATATGCAATTGGCTTTATAATATATAAAAAAAAAACTTACCAGGATCCAACAGTAAACAAAACACAAAACTCTCGAAAGTAAAAGTTCAATGCACAACATTAATGGACAATTGCAAAATTAACAGTGGTGTTACTAAGTTGCATACTATTAAACATATTTCTCCATAGTCCTCTGACGTCACAGATAAGCATCCTACTTGTGATTGGATGACAAGAAGGGTCATTGTTTATCTAGCTACCTGAAATCGTGCCGACCGGTTATGAAGATGTATTCCGTTTATTTAGACGATTTCAAATAATTAAATATTTATTTAGTTAAAATTCATAAACTATGTGATTAATAGAATGTTTGCGACTGTACTTTTGAATTATTTTTAAATTCATTTGACCACCGGGCCATTCGAACGTAGACAATTTTTGTTTACGGTCGAATGGCCCGCGTGCCATTCGATTTGGGCCGTTCAGACTAAGTACCCGTTGTGCGTCGTAAACAAGTCGATAATGATAACCACGTGCGTAGCGAATAACAAACGAGTGACGACTGCGACTACCTAGCTCGACAAGCCCAAAGCGGTTTCCTGTACCTACGCTATTAGCGTAGGTATAATTATTTTATGCGCAATGTAATTAAAAAGGAAAAGATATATAAAACAACAATGTATCATTAAACCTAAACCCCGCGTATTTGAAGTACGTCGCCATAATAAAAAAATATCTATCCTACTAGATGCTTCAAATGACACTTATTTCAAATCTGTTGGATGGTGGGGATATTTCTTCTCATCGTCCTTTAAGCCCATTTTCATGCAGCAGTAAACTGATCATAACGTTTGTTTTACCATAGTTCGAGGGTCCACATATTATGCAGCGAATTGTATTAGGCAATAAAGCACTATGTCTAATCTGACGAGCTGAGTCATTGAAATTGATATTATTCACGTTCAAGGATATGGGTTTGTATGATCAACTTCATCTTGCCTATTATTTATTTTCATTACTTACTATCCTTTATATATGAATATGTGACTTGTGAGCACAGTATTCTAGCAACGGGTTTGGACCTGGGTCGTTATTAAGAGTCGTGTCCTCGACTGAGTTACACAGCGACAGTGTCCGTCACAGTGTTCGTAGTGGACGAGTTTTTTTTTAAATTATTATTAAATTTATCTTTAATCGTCAATTCATCTATTTAAGATTGTAAGTAACTAATAAATTTGTCAAGTCTAATAATAAAAATAATGTTAATTTAATATGAAAGAAAATGGAAATAAATTTTATATTTTTTTTTTCTTCAGAAAATGGAATGGTTGATGATGTTATTAAGTCATTCTATTTTACTCAAGAATTTGCTTGGGACAATGTTGAACAAACTGAGTTCCAGGAAAATCAGCAGGATAAAGTCAAGGATACTCAAGAAAGACCAATAAAAAGAAAAAACAAGAAGTCGAAATTAACTTCTAAAATTACCCTGCCCAAGCTATTGGATACACCGTCTACATCTTACGTAATTCGCAAGGATCCAGGAAAAGCACACCATTTAATAAAAATATCTATTTGTGATTTAAATGACAATAATTTAATAAATCGTGTTGATCGCAGTGATAGTGATTGTGCTTGTGTGAATGTTCAGTATTTAGTCAAGGACAATTACGATGAAATTATGGATGAAGCAGAATATCTCGTCGGTAAAATAGTTAAAAAATTAAGTTCACCCACATGCAGACCTTAAATGCAGTTTATAAGTTATTGTTTATTAGTTATTATTATTGGTCGAGTTTATTTAATTGAAGGCGAAACAATAAAATTAAAATTGATTCTACATAATGTTTTTTTTATTATTCACCTAATAAGTTAGTATACAGGGTCAAATTAAATTAGCTAACGAAACTCCACAGACGTGATGGGTATCGATATCTAAACACAACAAAAAAAAAGAAGATATTTTTTATTTGGGGTTTACGACCGCTGGTTGTGCTGGTACTTGAAATATGAGTTGAGAAAATCTGTATGATACCTCTTAATAATAAACACTGCATATACACTCGAGAGCAATGAATCCGGGTCACTTAAAGAATCCTAAAAATCTCGGAAACTAAAAATGCTAGGTTAATGCAATAAATTGTATTTAATAGACAATGTAATACTCCTTAAATGAAGGTATTAAAACTTCTTAGTTATTGTAAAGTTATATCATAAAAAAATCAAATTTGAAAAAGGGCCACTTTCGAAGATGGAACTACGAAATTACAGCATTTGGTTTTGCTTTTGTTTGTAATCTGTCATTTATGTGGGTACATAAACCATGTTGATAGTGCTCTATATTCATTATTCAAGCTGAAATTATGTCGCTTACGCCTGAAGAATGCACCAGAATACTTACAATGCTGGAAACCGGCGTGTGCGTTCGCGCAGCGGAATGTTGTTGAATTTAAAGATATTAATTATGCAGATATTTAGTGTATGACGTCGTATAATTGTGTATGGTAAAAAAAAAATTGTGTACGCAGCCATTGTGGAGAAATTCACCAAAAACTGATTCCGCTGGGCGAACGTTGTCCTGGCGGAACTTATTTTAATCCATAGACTTTAGAAGAAAAGAGGTGTGTCCAAAAATTAGTGTGTATTTGTGTGTAATTGTGTATGTATGAATAAAATGAGTGCATGCATAAACTACGGAGAAATTCAAGTTTCCGCTACGCGAACGTTTGGCCATTAGCTAGTTTTCATATAAAGCGCTTACATAGAGAGCTGTAGATTTTTACATACGTTGTTTTGAATTTGTTTATATTTGTTTAAAAAACAGATTTAGAAAAAATCGTAGGGCTTAAAAGATAAAAATATAAACGTAAAATACACTTAATAGGTCTTAGTTCTTAAAGTATGCACTTTGGGGTCTAGATTTTCACGTTTATACAAACCTTGTAAGTATCTGAAACATGTTGCCAAGTATCAATGATGTTCCGTTAGTAATTAAAGAGTTAAAGGACAATTTTACCATGAATAGATCACTGTTTACAAAACAGTCAAATATCACGACGTTCTAAAGGAATTGCATGGTAAAATGTATGCCAAAAATTAGTTTATTCATTCAACTATTCACATGCAAAATTTCATGTCATTAAATTTAGTAATTAAAGAAATCAATTAAAATACTGACGAAGCATCGAAAACCTACATAACCCGACCAAGTTCGGATAGCTACAAAAAAGCGGCCCAGCCATATATCTAAGAGACGTTCTTAACGTTCCAATATAGTATTTACTAATATGGTACAGTTCCGTACACAAGCGTTAGGAAAAAATAAAACAATTGCATTTCTTGAATTAAAAATATTTTTTTAATAATAACCCAACTATCTACGATAAAAACAAATCTTCAATTAACAAGTACTTTTCTATTTAAATATCCGTGTACAAAATTTTTTTTTATTAAGTACATACTTAATTATGTTTCATTACACACTTAAATAAGTAATTATAATAACGTTAACAAACGCTTGCAACGACAGCAATAAACTTAAATGTGTTTTAACTAACATAGGTTTAATAAACGATTATGAATATAAGGGTAAGTAAAATATTTAGAGCTTCAATAATAAAATCACAGATTAACAATCTCAGATCACATAACTAGACTATTCAGTTGTTTAGGTTTGAGAGTCTGCCTAATATAAAAATAAATCAACATTTAAAAAGTACTTATAAAATAAAAAAGGTATTTACAACTCAATACCAATTATTAAATGAGTAGCAAATACAGAAAAAGACCTCAACATTTCTAAGTATAATGTACACTAGCTTAAAAAAAAATCACAGATTAACAATCACAGATCACATAACTAGACTATTCAGTTGTTTAGATTTGATCAACATTAAGAAAGTGCTTATAAACTAAAACATTGGTATAAAAAAGGTATTTTCAAGAAAATATTCTTAAATGAGTAGCAAATACAGTAAATAATAGTGATGCAACGGAACTGGCATAACGGAAGCAGAAACGGAAACAGATGTCAAAAGTAAATCTTAACGGAAGCGGAAACGGAAGCGGAAGCGGAAACGGAAGCGTTAACACTATGAAAAAAAAAGCACAATTGTACATTTAAAACTTTTTTTATTAAATTTGTATTTTAGTAGTCAAAATTAAACAGCGGCAAGTTATATTTAATAAACAGTAACTTGGCCGCTTTTTCACCTTTCAGCCTATTTCGATGTTCTTCATATATTAAACCAGCTCCGCTAAATAATTGCTCGCTGGCTGCACTGGTGGGGGGAGCTGATAAGTATTGGCGAACTATTGGCAAAATATGGGGGTATTTGTGCGCATTTCCATTCCACCACATAAGGGGATCCTCATGAAGAGGTAGTCTTTTTTCTTTCTTGTACTCCCGAAGGTGTGACTGTATCTTTAAAAGTAAATTGTCACCATCGTCAGCTGTAGAAGAGTCCTCCTCCTGGTCTTCATTTACACTTAACATCGATTCCAATATTTGCAATGATGCTGATGATTTGGAAGTAGAAGGCTGCACTTCAATGTCTTCAATTGCAATTTGAGTTCGGCTTCTTTTGGGGGAAGGTTCGCAGTCATCATCTTGGATGAAATTGGATTGTCTGGTTCTAATAGTGTTAATCGTCATATTAAGTAATTTAGATTCAACCTGCTCTGCAATGACGCTGGTGAAAAAATGCGATTTGTATCGCGGATCCAAATACGTCGCAATAGTGTATTTGTCGTCTTCGACCAGGTTTCCAAATCTTACACTTGAATTCAATTCATCGCATAATTTTGTTATAAAATTTATGAATTGTTCTGAAGTATTAGGTTTCGTCTCTTCTTGTTGTAATGTGATCTTAAGAACTTGAATTAATGGTATGACTGATGAAATACTGATTTGAGAACTACTTAGATTTCTTGTTATTTCTTCAAATGGCTGCATCAATTGCACAAATTTTTGAATATTCATCCAGTCTTCGGGGGATATCATCGCGATTGGATTTGCGCTTAGGTACAAGACAAGCGAATCTTTGAGTTTTGAAAACCTTTCCATCATGTAGAATGTGCTGTTCCATCTGAAATTAAATCAAATCAAATCAATTTTACTTGCTAGAAATATGATCAATAAATAGATGGTCACAGAAAATAAAATTTTAGATATTTCACCTAATGATGGCTTGCAAAAATTTATACAAAATTAAATGTCAAAATATTAGTTCTTTTCAAAATATAAATTTAAATTCAATTACCTAATCTTAAAAATATATTTATTTATAAGTACTTAGTACAATCAAAAAACTCCTATAACTCATAAAAACATTTGCTTATTAGTAATTTAATAGGTATTTATATTTACCTTGTAGGACAATCCTGAATGACAGAAAGAGGAGACTGATTAAGGCGTTCCTTTTGAATTTTTGTAAGCTCTGCCTGTGCGACCAAGGAATGATTGAAATGGGTGACAATTTTTTTCAATTTAGCAATAAGTTGTAGGAGCCACTCTTGAGATTCAACACCTGCTCGTATGCACAGCTGAATTTGGTGTATTGCGCAACTGATATCCTCAAAGTCTGACAACTGCATTGCTCTAACCATGTTGGATCCACGATCACGAACCATGCAGTGAACTTTTTGGCGATCAATGCCCCATTCTTCAAGAATCGTTTGAAACTTTGTTGATATTATGGTGCCCGTATGACGTTCATCCATGACTTCACATTTCAAAATTATAGTCTTTTTGCGAAAATCTTTTGAGATCCCATGAGCAGTTAAACTAAGCAATGAAACAGCAGAATGAAGTTCCGACCATATGTCGCTTGTAAAAGATAACTTGTCAAATTCTTCAAGTAAATCTTTGGTTTTCTTTGCTAACTTATTGTACAAATTGTCGCACACATAGGAAGAAAAAAAATCACGGCCTCTTATCTTGTACTTTGGAAGAGCAGCTTGCATTACTCTACGAAATCCTGTACCTTCGACAAAATGAAAGGGTAAGTTCTGGAGGGCAATCATTTCAGCAATCGTACGATCCATTTCTTGAGATTTGTGATGCGATGAATCCCAATAATCCTTTACTTGTAGACTTTGTTGTAATGTTAATTGTCTTTTAGCGTTTTCGGCTGGAGTTAACGTAACCTACAATTACAATAACATTAATTGGTTACGATTACTTCACGAAATAAAACACGTATCCATACTAATATTCGAAAACTAGGCCACGCACGACCTCTTACTCAAAGTTGATAAAGTAAGTAATAAATAAATATTAACTGACCATTTGTTTTTTCGTTTCCGATGAAAGTTTGACAGCATCATTTAACTTCTCAAACTCTGCAAACCGTTCGGCATGAATTGATTTTAGGTGACTCTTTAAAGCTGTAGTTGTGCGGCCTTTTCGCGAATACACTTTTTCACAAAGTTTGCATTTGTCACTCGAGTCGCCGATTTCATCAAAATAGTTCCAAATGGGACTTGTTTTTGGTTTCATAATTGCACTCTTATTGCACTAAATACAACTAGGTATCAAGCAAACAATAACAGAAGAAAAAACAACTGAAAATGTCACTACTCAAAGTCACGGGGCGCGGAGATGCGCATAGTGAACTAAAAACAATAATTAAATAAACGAACGAACTCGTTGTGACACGTTTGTCGTTTGTTTATGTTTACCGCGCGCCCCTCCCTCCCAAAATACGCGCGGAAGGGATTCGGCAATTATCGGCAGCACGCGCGCCTGGACGCTCGACGCTCGTGTCATTAGTCCACGCGCGGCCCCCGCAACCGCCCGCGCCGTGCCGCCGTCGCGTCTGCGGCACCGCTCCTCATTGCTTTCTCCCCGCTTCCGTTCAGAGTTCTGTTATAAAGTTTGCGGAACCAGAAGCAGAAACGGAAGTGAAAAAAAATGCGGAACTTCTGCAGTTGCGGAAGCGGAAGCAGAGTTCTGTTGCAACACTAGTAAATAACCTCAACATTTCTAAGTATAATGTACACTAGCTTAAAAAAAAATCACAGATTAACAATCACAGATCACATAACTAGACTATTCAGTTGTTTAGATTTGATCAACATTAAGAAAGTGCTTATAAACTAAAACATTGGTATAAAAAAGGTATTTTCAAGAAAATATTCTTAAATGAGTAGCAAATACAGTAAATAACCTCAACATTTCTAAGTATAATGTACACTAGCTTAAAAAAAAATCACAGATTAACAATCACAGATCACATAACTAGACTATTCAGTTGTTTAGATTTGATCAACATTAAGAAAGTGCTTATAAACTAAAACATTGGTATAAAAAAGGTATTTTCAAGAAAATATTCTTAAATGAGTAGCAAATACAGTAAATAACCTCAACATTTCTAAGTGTACCTCATATTTTCTAGTTTCAATAATAAAATCACAGATCACATAACTAGACTATTCAGTTGTATAAATTATTGCATGAGGCATTATGTTTTTGGAACTATTTTGAATTTTGCTACATAAATCGTCGTAACACTGAAATGATTTATTAGTGTACGGGGGTCTCGAACAATGCGCCTTGTAATGACCAATACCTGGCATTTGTAAAGGTGGAACATATTCAATAATAGCCAATATTAAAAATAGCTTATTATTTATTTCAATATTACGAGGTATGTCCTCTAGATTTATGTACAAATTATGTAGTTCAAAGATAATTAAATCATTTAAATCATATTTAAAATCGACAGTGCCTATTCCACAAAAATTACAAATAGGAGGATTGTCACTCCTCATACCAGATTCTACAGACTCTTGCAATTTGGCAATGCCTTTACACTTAATGATATCAATGTTTAAAGGTAGGTATTTACATTTAAAATTGCTGTCATTTATGGAAACAAGGCATTCTTTATTTGAACAACATTTCTTTCTGTTTCCAGAAAAGTATGGCAAACAGATGTCTTCAATTATTTTTGTGACATTGCATGCACAATCTATAATTTGGCACTGTCTTGCATCAAGTGTATTGTCATTAACATTAAACAATGGATTTAGTAAAATTTCTCGTTTTGCGTATAACGTTTTGCAATTCTTTTTCGTATTAGATAATAGGATAAAAAAACGAGTGAATGAATCTTTGCTAATCAAGGAATCTATAAAATTACGGAAAGAGATACGGTCAGTATATGCGACTGCGAAAGCTTGAGCCACTGCGTCAAATGCACAGGTATTAGTCACTACATTTTTGATGTCTTTCGATATTGATACGTTACCATTTTGTAAGATGTAAAGAGGCTTCGACGAGATAGTTTTTGTGTTGGGAATAACTAGACCTCTCCAGTTTTCTATTTCAACAGGATTGTCTTGAAAAATAGATTGCTCCTCGAAATCACCTATAATTTTCGTCTGTTTAACTTGATTTAAAATCATATGTTCATTCTTATTCTTAATTATCTTAGTAGCAGTTTCAGAATATTTAGCTTTATTTAATTTGATCATTCCATTAATGTAAGTGTAATGTTGTATTAAAAATTCGTCTAAACGTATTCGCTCCTGCTTTGTATTGAAATGTATGGTCTTTATATCTTTGAAATGATTTTCAACATTTGAGCTACTCCCAACATTTCTAACATTACGAAAATACTTATCCATAACGCCACTCCACATTGGCAACTTTCTCAATAGTCTTTTTAATGTATCATTTATTTCTGGTAGATAATATTCGTTTTTATGTTCGTTCGGGTCAATTAACATTAAATACAATTTTTCGGTTTCTAGAATATTGTCGTAATATTGAATGAGTGGGTTTGTACCTGCATTGTTGGTGTCATTCTTTTCATCGGCTAATACAGAACATAATGCCTCATCATCGTTACAGTTATCTAAATCTTGGATGTCAACCTTATACTCGCTTATATTCGCTAAACACGCTACAGCTTGATCATATTTCTTGCATGAATGCCCATCTAAATCTAGGGTTACATATTCATGTAAAGATACAGTAACGATATCTTTGATTACTGATTTGACTTCGGCATAGGACTTAAGCAAGTGAATTTTTTTTATACAATTTATATAGAAGTATTTACATTTTTCTGTCGCTTTATCGAAACAGCTTTGTTTGTATAATTTTTTGAAAAAATGAGACTTATCCAATCTAATGTAACATGCTGGTATAGAATTATGTTCACCTTCTAATATCGAAAAGCACTGCGCTAAATATTTGTTTGTGTCGGTGTTTAAAAAACTGCGACATATTGCTCCTAATAGGGCAGACGAATCATCACTGATAATTTCATTCGGCGTATTACGGTTACGCGCCCATGTGCTTAACCACGTGGCTATGGTTTCAGTAGTATGGGACTGGGACGCCATATAACATAAAGGTATACTTGTGTTTGCAGTGTATGCCACAACGGCATACAAAAAGGTATGTTTGGGTTCTTTAGTTCTTAAATTATCGTTAACATTTGGCGGTGCAATTACTTGAAAAATCGAACCGGTTGCATCGATGGATAAAACGATGTGTGTATTTTTTAATACTTCATCATAATATTTACCTTGTTCTTGGGTCCAAAAATATAAAAAAAACGGGACTAAACTAAATTTTTGAACAAAAGAATCAAAAGGTGGACTTTGTGACATAGCATAAATGGAGAGAATTGTATTCTTATCGAATTGGAGTGCCCTTTTAACTTCGTGTCGTATACGCCTCAAAGTACTTAATTTCGGAAATGTTGGAGGTTCACATGGATCATTTATGCCTATTATTTTGTCTGCCATCTTGGCTCTAACTGCTAATGCCTTATTATGTTTTAACATTACTGCTAATTTTTGTTTTCTTACAGAATTAAGTTTATTCTTTATAGTCGAATCATGGACAAAACCTTTTTTATATCGGCTTAGCAAACAAGTAACATCTATGAAATTACTAGTTATTGGATCAATAGTGACTAAAATATTTGCTCCACATTGGGTACATTTGCCATCACATTTGATATTATTTAGCTTTAAATTTGAAGGAACGTAATTGCTTTTAAATGAAAAAGTGCATTGAATATCCGTTTTTGCCCATATGTGGTCTTGTAGCTCATTCGTCCAATTATTTTTTAACAACTTGTGATTTGTTGGTTCTATATTTCTGTACTCATAATAATCCATTAGAAATTTTACTTGAACTTCATCAGATTCGTCTGTAATATCAACATTGTTTTCATCAGAATCATCAAAATAATGTTTACTGGTGGGTATGTTTTCACAGTGGTCAAAAAAATAATTATAATGGCGTTTAATTGACAATTGTATGGCAGGTTTCTTCATGTGGTAATTAAATAATTCAGCTAACTGCTTTTGTATACTGTCATACACTTCATGGCTAACAGGAGGAACAGATTTAACAAACGTGTCTTTATGTATTCGTACTACTACTTTCATATTATTTAACGGTATAGTACTTTTTCTGCCGGCCATTTTAAATTTTTCCTCCCGTCGGCGTCGGTAGCGCCGCGCGATGCGTTGGATCAATTGGTTTGGTTTGTAGAATTAGGTCGTTGAGGTGTTCGCTTCTAGTGAGATTAAGACGCCATTATAATCTGAAACATTAATAAAAAGTATACATTTACATAGGTACATGGATTACTACATAAAGATAATGAAAAATTGTGATACTTTATTAGTTGCTTTCCTTTTAAGGGGAGTATGTCTTAGTGATATAGAATCATATGCATAATTAATTATTGAAAAACAGCCGTTATTGCCATCTCTACACATAACCCCACAAAAAGAAAGTCAATAATAAACATCTGCCTTATACGTATATGTATTTTGCATATTGGTAATAAATATAAGGTGATTATTCAATAACAATATTTATTTTCAACATTTCGTTACAATCTAGTCGGTCGTTTAGTTAATTCAGTAGTTATTCTGTAATTTTCTATTCAGTAGTTTGTCTTTAACCAGGAAAAACATCTACTTGGTTACGATTTTATTATAATATATTACTACTATTACTATTATACTTTAAGGTACACACCAAAATAATACATAAATTTTACAATAAAAAAATATAATGTACAAAGGCGAGCTTAACTCATTAATGAGTTCTCTGACAGCAAACCTAGAGCGAAAGAGAGATAGTTCTTAACAGGACAGAAAACAAGTGTACATAGTAAGAAAGGGGGGAAAAAAAAGATAAACTACTCTAATTATAATATTATAGGTACCTACATAAAATAAACTACAGATAGAAACTAAACAAATAACAAATACATAAACATAATATATACTCAAATGATACATACTTATAAATATATACTTAAACTACAGTTTATATTGACAAAAAATGTTCCAAAACTACCAACGAAGGGCTATCGCGTAACGAATGAGTGAGTTCCACAGACGCACAGCACGAACAGTGAAAAAGCCATTATAATATGTCTAGTATAATTTATTATTATGAATTTAAATTCTAAATAGAATTAGATCAATCTGTAGATATTAACTTGGGTTTATGGTGTCTGTCCAATGTTAACGTAACACAATTATTATAATTTATATGCCTCATAAACTACGTAAATGAATAAGTGTATAGTTATTAATTTATTATAAAATCTTACCTTATATCTGTGATCAGCTTCTCACTATCACTGACTCAATATTCCTACTACATAATTATGTTAAGCTTCACTGTTACACTATAACATTAATAACACACTTTGTCAATATTATTATTATCGAGAATTGGCGATGCATAGCAAAACAACAGCGCATACGCACATTGTCCTTGACTGCACATTTGTTTGTGACTGGGGATAAAAAACAAAATCAGGTTCAAGTTCAACAGCAAAAACGAATACGCGCGGGCCGCGGCCAATGAAAACATATTATTGCCCTCTCTTTTCTTCAAGGATGGAAGTACCGTTTCAAGCGGGAAGCCGCGCGCGTCCTGTTCGACTAGCAGTTTGTGGAATATTCCACAGACGTTAAATTACGTGCGTTCACAAGAATATAATTAAATCAAAATATTAACTTTTAAAAAATGTGAATACCTATCGGAACTCCGGAATTATTCCAGTCAATTCTGGAGCTGAAAAATCAGAACAATTGAACAAAAATTTGGTGTACAAAAATAAATGACCTTTAAATTATATCGAAACAACAATTGTGTTATCACCTATACCAATTCAATACCGGTATTATACGGTAAATTTTGGGATGTTACCTAAATATATTGCATGGACGCTTTTTTGTAGCTATCCGAACTTGGTCGGGTTATGTAGGTTTTCGATGCTTCGTCAGTATTTTAATTGATTTCTTTAATTACTAAATTTAATGACATGAAATTTTGCATGTGAATAGTTGAATGAATAAACTAATTTTTGGCATACATTTTACCATGCAATTCCTTTAGAACGTCGTGATATTTGACTGTTTTGTAAACAGTGATCTATTCATGGTAAAATTGTCCTTTAACTCTTTAATTACTAACGGAACATCATTGATACTTGGCAACATGTTTCAGATACTTACAAGGTTTGTATAAACGTGAAAATCTAGACCCCAAAGTGCATACTTTAAGAACTAAGACCTATTAAGTGTATTTTACGTTTATATTTTTATCTTTTAAGCCCTACGATTTTTTCTAAATCTGTTTTTTAAACAAATATAAACAAATTCAAAACAACGTATGTAAAAATCTACAGCTCTCTATGTAAGCGCTTTATATGAAAACTAGCTAATGGCCAAACGTTCGCCTAGCGGAAACTTGAATTTCTCCGAAGTTTATGCATGCACTCATTTTATTCATACATACACAATTACACACAAATACACACTAATTTTTGGACACACCTCTTTTCTTCTAAAGTCTATGGATTAAAATAAGTTCCGCCAGGACAACGTTCGCCCAGCGGAATCAGTTTTTGGTGAATTTCTCCACAATGGCTGCGTACACAATTTTTTTTTTACCATACACAATTATACGACGTCATACACTAAATATCTGCATAATTAATATCTTTAAATTCAACAACATTCCGCTGCGCGAACGCACACGAAACCGGCCGGAGTCAGCGCGATACAGCCAGGACTGTCGGTGTGTCGCTGTCAACAGTACAAAGAGTTCTCCGACGTTACGAAGAAACTGGTTCTAACCTACGCAGACCAGGAACGGGCAGAACCAGGTGTACCACAGCACGAGAAGACCGATACTTGGTGAACACCATGCTTCGAAATCGCTTTCTCACAGGAACTGAACTCACAAATCAGTTTCGACGCCTCGGAGGAAGTAACCCAAGTGCATGGACAGTAAGACGTCGGCTTGCTGAATCTAACTTAAAACCCCTTAGACCTGCAAACGTCTCTAAACTGGAGCGTGGGCATCGTATTTCAAGACTAAGATATGCCCAGAGCCACGTAAATTGGAGTATTGAAGATTGGTCAAAAGTTGTGTTCTCCGACGAATCAAAATTTATGCTCTACAAGCACGATGGAAGACACAGAGTGTATCGAAGACCAGGGGAAAGATTCAAGCAAGCATGCATCGAAGAAAAAGTAGCCTACGGTGGTGGGTCTGTACTTGTGTGGGCCGGAATTTCTTCTGAAAGTCGCACAGAGCTGGTGATCATAGAAAACGGCTCTTTAACTAGCGTAAGATATGTGGAAGAAATCCTCAATGATCACGTTGGTCCATTTATGGTCAATTTAGGTGAGGATGCTATATTTATGCATGACAATGCCCGACCTCATACAGGTAGGATTGTGAATGACTACCTTCAAGAGATGAACATTACTCGTATGGAGTGGCCAGCGCGCAGCCCGGATATCAACCCGATCGAGCATGCTTGGGACGAGCTAGGCAGATGCGTAAAACAACGAAACCCTCCCCCAATCACGCTTCGTGAGCTCAAAATTGCTCTCACAGAGGAATGGGAGAATATTCCCCAAAATCGTATAAGGAACTTGGTGTACAGCATGCCAAACCGCGTAAACGCAGTAATGGAAGCACGAGGAGGCAATACGAAGTATTAAAATTCAAGAAAATCGTAATAAAGTTCAAAAATTTCATGTTTCCTATTTTTGTTTTAAGGAGAGATCAGCAGTTTTTTTCTTTATGTAATTTTGTGTTAATAAAATGTATGGTGACTCATATTTTTTTTACTTTCATTTAAGGAGTATTACATTGTCTATTAAATACAATTTATTGCATTAACCTATCATTTTTAGTTTCCGAGATTTTTAACATTCTTTAAGTGACCCGGATTCATTGCTCTCGAGTGTAGTTATGACAAGCTTATAGACATAAAAAAATATATTAACATTAACCATGACATAATCTATACACAGTGTTTATAAGAGGGAAAATCTTCGGAAAAGAAAAGAAAATAAATACCGATGATTTATTACATTTTTTTATTCAATTACATACTTTATACACATTTAAATCATTTGTAATTAGCTTTTTTAACTTAAACTATAGTTTTAGCACAGTAGAACGAATACAGTAATCCTACAAGTATTAAAGTATTGAACTACAATGCCCCAAGGCAAAGTGTTGAAACAACCTTCAGTTCTCTGCCTTTTATCGTCATCACTATTAAGTATGAGTTTATTCAATTTTTGTGTAAAAACTTGATGTTTTTTAGATCTTATAACATTAAACAAAAATGGACTTCATCATCTTTAGTTATGTACAACAAATTGACATGTGTAAGCTTTCGTTCACGCATAAAATATAGAGGACCAGTTACATGATTATTAGCTTCAAGACCATAAACATTCACACTTATCCAAGGATTATTTTTCTCAAATATTTTAATATCATCGAAACTTGGCGGAAAAGACATATCATTTATTTTTAAAAGTAACGTATAGTGTGGGTACGATTGCGTTCTATTAGCATTCAATCTTTTTGGAAACATCTGGGCAATAATACACCACAAAAAACAATGATTGTCATTGTTGCGTATATTCAAACATGACTTTGTGTTTTCTATAACCGTGGGCAATTCTAAGTATGTTCCAGCTCTTAAAGGATTGCACTTGTTTATGTTTATTTCCAAATGGTTTATAGAATTAATAGCCCAACCAGATTCGGCAAGTTCAAACTCTAAATATTAATTTTTCAGAGCATTTAAAATACATGTTATAAACATTTGTATTCGGAACTGCTATCTCATATTTGGTGTTGAAAGATTTCATAGAGCTTTCATTATTTTTTGGCAAACTGTATGACACAAATAATTCAAAATTGACTTTAATTGCTTTATGTTTTTGAATCATAAGATTGATAATATCACATACTGACTTTGAAATTTGATTTAAAAACGTTTCTGGAGTTATTGTTACTTCACTAGATTTAAGTGGATTCACTTTATACTTATGATTCTATTTCTAAAAGCAGTAGCAATAATTTGAATATTTTCGAATTCGGAGCAGAGCAATCGATTAGATATATGAATATTTGTTCTACTGTGTGCTGATAATTTTGAAACATAATAATTACAGTCTTTACAAAAAAAAAAACATGTTCATTACACTTATTTTAAATTTTATAAAAAGCTATTTTTACTAAATGTTTTTTTTTATCTCAGTCATCCATTTTTTATTTAAAAGTTGGTAAATTCTCATATTTAAAATTTCTAAGTTTTTAATTTCTCAGTTCTTAATTTCTCAGTTTTTAATTTCTCAGCTCTTAATTTCTCAGTTTTTAATTTCTCAGTTCTTAATTTCTTATTTCGGGTTTTTTAATTTCTCAAGTTTCAATTTCGATTTTACATCGAAACTCTGAAAAAGTACATGTAAAATAATTATTATAAATCAAATAAACATTCTCTATTCTATTGATCATTTTAATGCTACAAGAGACTGTTTCCAACGTTCATTTGGAGTAAGTTTTTCCACTTCACCCGTGTTATAAACTCTTAATTCAAAATAATACTTTCCAACCCTGTCCGGGTTTGATTGGAAGGTATAACCATCAGCCACCCGCTGAGTGAAGCAGTTCTTCAGAGTGGTAGCACGGATCAGCGGTCGAGCCGATTCATCCTGAAATACATAAGATGACTAGTTTTAATTAAAAATAATAATGCGTGAGGGCGAGTAATTAAAAAATAGATAAGTAAAAAAAAAAATATAGATAAGTAAAAAAAATATTATAGTTATACTCCAGACTTCCACGTTCTTGAATCTACCGTTACCATAACTATAATCTATTATCTATTAGAAAAGGTCTGTTTAAACACTTGTGTCCACAAATAAGTATAATTTTGATGGAGAAAATCACACGCTGTAAAACACTGGAATGGTTTTAAATGAAATGGGAATTGAACATGTTTGAAAAAAATATATTACCTCAGAGTCTGAAGCGATGGTATTCCGTTTTCTTTTTGGAGCTGGTGTTGTAACAATTGCCGGCCCGTCGCTATCAGACTCTGGTTCTGAAGCGAAAGGATTTTAGAAAGCAAAGCCTTCTTCTTCTGAGACACTTTCTTATCTCTCTTCACAGCTGTTTTTTTTGATCTGCCGCTTGTTTTTTTCTTTTGTTGGTCCAGATGTTGAAGGTGAGGAGTCCTCTTCTTCAACCCAAAAAGGATTATTCATCGACTGAGCCCTGAAAACATTATTAAAATGCAATAAATATTTTTGTTGCCAACATTAGCAACATGAAACAACAGCACCCGTATTCATCAAAGGGTTAGGCAGAGGTGTGCTGTTAGTCCCTCCCCCTTACTTTTTACAGGAGCGTTTTGAAATCTCATCGAATAGGGAATAATATATTTACAGTACTTATCAGGAAAAAAAACTTTAAATGACCTAAACATCGAACCCAGGCCTTATTTTTATTGCATGATAGAACAACGAAGCAAGAATTATTATTAAATAAACGTTTGTAAAAATAAAACGTTAATAATTATTAAACGTTTGTGGGTCATAAACAAAACAGGGATATAAAATTTAAAAAAATAAAAATGTCAACTTTTTTATAAAAAATCAGCATTTATTATCGGAAATATCAAAATAATTATCCCGTCCACAAAATCAGAGATCAACACCTTATTTTCATGAAAATATGCGACATTTTAGTTCTTATGTGTCCACCGAAAAGACTACATAATCCACAGGAAAGTCTAAAATCAAGCTTTTAATCAACAAAATAAACTCTATCACTTCGTAAACTTTACTACTAAACTACTAAACTTTACTTTACTTCTTCATATTAAAAATAAAACAACAATCCAAAATAATCAATCAAAAAAAAATTATACTTTTACGTCCACAGAAGTGACGTCTTTTCCGATACCATAATTATTATATTGACTTGTGGAAGTTTTATTAGAGACTCAAAAGTCTAATCATTTAATATGGACATAAAATTGACATTTATGTTATCCCTACAAGATTGTCCAGGCAGAACATTATAAAAGTAGGTACGTGAGGAATTACTTTTATAATATATCCCGTAAAAAAAAACATTTATAAATAATTGTTTTTACAAGGTAGTGCAGAACCTTGTAAAAGCAATTCAGAAACTTTTTATGGACTATATTTATATAAAAATTAATATAAAAGCTAGTAGCAAAATAAATACTACAGCACTTTAAAATATAGATTCTTCATCTTCACTGTCTGTGTAAGGATTAATGAACGGTTTCTTAGGTTTTTGCGGAGGGAGAACCAATTCTTCTTCGTCTTCTGTGTCTGTTTCATAATTAATCGTCTGTCTTACATGTCGCCGCGGAAATATAATATCCGAATCTGAGTCATTGGAATCTGAAATAAGCCTCAATCTCTTCTTAGGACGAGCAGGGAAACTTTGTGAAACTCCTTCTTCTGGTGTGACTGGAATTGATCTGTATGATACTGTAGAAGCATCAGGTGTGGCTATATTTCTTGGAGATAAATTTACGGCCTCAGACACAAAACTAACGGGAGTGTTTGATCTTGTACTTCCTGCAGCTTGAAGATTTATTTGTCCGATTTCAAAATGAGGACATATTTTCGTTGGTGCGCAAGACATACAACTTAGTCTTCTTGCATGTAATGTATTCGGCTCACTTCGACTCCAAGACAGTTGGTGTATCTTTAATGTGCCCTTAAAAGCTTTCATTCTACTCTCATCAGCAATGTATTGAATATCTTGTATATTCGGGTCACCAATTCCATAAATCTCTATTCCTTTGCAGTTATCTTTTAAACAGGACATAAGAGAATCATAATCCGATACATCTTTGCCCATTGCAACCGAATGATCACACAGCCTTTTTATACATCCACCTACTCCATCAGGAGCTCCTTTTCCATGACCTTTTTCGCTGTAGTGCCAAATAATAGTATTAACGTTATTTAATTCTCTGCCTATGAACTTGGCAATAAAATAAAACATTAATTTATTACGGTACTGAGTTGTGGGTCCATCACTTAATATATGTAACTCTGACAAGTTTGGACTTATTTCTTCAATTCTTTGTAAGACAGGTCTAAGATGAGCACATATCATTACAGGATCATGCCGCAAGTTTTCTGATATAGAACACATTGAAGTTGTCGTAAAAGACCTTTCTTGAGTTTCTGGTCCACTGCTGTAGTAAACGCATGTGTGAAGTGACAGTTGAGGCTTAGAACCACCAAAATGGGCGGATTGGACTTCAGCACCATATTTGCAGTTATAATTCTCCGAGAAATCAATATGTAACAACCCTTGAAAAGAAGATAGTTGTTGTTTAATAGTTTGTATTGATTTGATTTGATGAATCATATTAGCAACGTGCTGCATGTAAATTGGTAAATTAGAGTTGAATATTTTGATAAGAGATCCATTTGTGGTTTTAACAGTTTCTTTAACACATTTGTTGCACTGTTTCAATTTACCTTTGATAACTACATCAACTTTTTTGACAATCCATCTCTCGTAAGTTATGTGATCATTTTCATTACTTAAGTTAAAAGTGAGTTTCTTATCATGGCAGTCCTCGCATGTTCTCTCTAGGCATTTTGGATTTAATGTTTCATTGCAGCAAAGTACTCTAGCCACACGTGAAGCAGAACCATGAGATATAATTTTTGCCTTATGAAGTGATCGGACAATATGATCAGTGTTTTCATGTAACGCACACAAACACGTATTTCTTGCAGATGCTTTCGGAAACAACACCCAAAATGGACGGTATCTTCTAAACGTCTGATAAGAAATTTTAATCCCCGTTTTGTTTTGAAACTGTACATGTAAATTTAACAAAGTGTCATTTAATAATCGAATTTGACGTTTACTTTTCTTTCGGGTTATAGTTTCATTTTTACCAGAAGTTAATCTACTGCACTCATCTTGTATTAAAAAATCATGCACAGCTTGTCTCATATCCTTTTTTAATACTGTGTTTTTAGAACTATCCATTTTCCCATTGTTTTCTTTCTTTTTTTCTAGCCTTTTTATACGCATCTTGTATTTTCTTATTTGTTTCCTCATTGCCAAGACCTTTAAATTTAAAGTTACATTCTCTGCTTTCAATTTTCTCTTATTACGAGCAGCAATTGCCCTTCCAACTTCAGCACGTGAAAATGACGAAGTAGGACTTGACGGTGGAGTATCTTCTTCTAATAGGGCAGCGGTGGCTTTTCGCATTTTTAATAATTCACGACGCCTTTTTGATTTCTCACGCCACATTTTCCTAATTTGACGCTGCTTTCTCGGAGTAAATTGATCAATCGTCATAATTTCACCTCTTTCTTTCTTCTTATAGTACCTTTCTCTATCTTTCTTGCGTATCTCTTCAATAGCACCATCGCTCAGTTTTGCACGCGCTCGTCGCATACTCATTTTTTTTTGTTCACGTCGCCTAATCTTCTTTTCTTCATCAGTTAGTTGCCTAATATTTCTTGTTCTAGGCATTATTAGCTGAAAGAGAAATCATAACCCACATGTACAACCAATTTGAGCAACAGCAAGCGTTAACAAAACAGATTATGTTAAAAATGCTTAATAGACGAAATCGAACATAATAATAGCTTCTATTTAGCGTCATGGAGTGCGGGCGATGCACAGGTGCTAAGCCAAAACTAGCAACACGGGTTTTTAATTCTTATTTGTGTCATAAAAAGTATAAGTTGCAATAGATGTCACTTCCGTGGACATGGTCTTTTCCGTGGACATTGTGTCCACCGAAAAGTTTGTCCACGGAAGGGATTAACAAACTAAAATTGTCTTTCAAACCACAAAATTTTGAGGTTACAATATGGCGCACCTGGTTTTTGCAAATAGCCTCCCATATTACACCAAGTTCAACCAACAATGTATTTTTCATGCCAGTACTTACCTAAATATGAATGGAACAGAAAAGTTGCAACGATCTTTTACACAAAAGTAAAATAACACTTGTTTATAGAATTTTGCAAATAAATTTTCACAGAGCGTTAACTTTCACCACTTAAATTTTTTACTCAAACTGACAGCTCGACAGTATTGCCAACCAAAATAAACAAACTACGGCTGCGTTCCATTTCACAAATATTGAATATACAATTTAGTTGGACCACGGAAGGGGTCGTCAAATCGGTAACAACATGTTTAAGTCTTATTAATGCCGTTGTCCTTTGTATTATTTTTTTATAATAACGTAAAATAAGAACTTTAAGATGTTGGTAATAAATACATTTGAAAATATATTCACACTTTTATTTTCAAGTATTTTTTTAGTTAACGCAAACTTATGAACCTAGGTTGGGCACGGTCCACGGAAGGGGACCAGAGTCTCACTTTAGTTTTAATATTTTAAAGTCAATTAAATATTATCAGGATATTGTATCTTAAATCATTAAAATAAATCAACAGTTAATTTATTAAACAAAAATATAAATGTATGAAGTATTTAATAACATTTTGTTTTAAAGTCACATTTTTTTTGTGTGTTTTGTTTATGACCCTTGTAAAAATAAAACGTTAATAATTATTAAACGTTTGTAAAAATAAAACGTTAATAATTATTAATCGTTTGTAAAAATATTAATATTAATATGAAACTACAAATGCAGTACAAGTACAATAGTTTTGAAATAACTATTATATGATCTAAACTTAATTGAGTAATTTCAGTGGTAAAACAATTAACTATTACAGTCATATTATCGAAGAAAAAATATTTATTAAATAAAATATAATACTCACATACTTTGTTTCTGCAACACTTGTGAACAACCACAAACAAATTTAAACTCACTGTTCAGTTAAATGCACTTCAGCACAACAATGACAAAATGTAAAGGAATTCTCTCACATGCTTTTTATAGACCTAAATCCTAAAGCCTTAGTCATATGTTAGTTTCTAACAATAATTACTCCGAAAAATTAATTAAAATAATATTTGTTATTAGAATTTCATCTCTATCACTTGAGAACTTAGAGTAGATTTTATTTTATTCATTTCTCGTACTGAAGTCGCAATGTGAATGCTTCCGAATACTCTAGTTATGGAAAGTGTTTTCACAGCACTTTATCCTTATTAGAGTTTTTGGAGGCGACTGGAGACGACAATCGTAAAAGGAATGAGGTGTCAATTAACTCTGTCGGAATACATACAAACTTATAAGAAACCAATAAAATGAGATCTCTGGTAGTTATTTGTCATGTACATAGAAATGTCGCCTTATTCTTTAAACTCTCAAGTCGTAAAGGCTGTGTTAGCTATAGCTATCCTGCTCATTTTAATGTAAATGGAAAGAGGTGGCAATGGATTTCTAAGTGGTTTTTTGTTATAGAACTCGTAATATGATATTACAGAATTAGGCTGGGTGATTGAATGTTGTGAAATTAAACAAACACAATTTTAATTTTTAAATAATAGGTCTTTACCTATGAAATTGCCGTTTTGTATGAAAAAATTTAAACGAATTTTTTTCATGAATTTTTTATTTGTATTAATCGAAGTAATCACCCATGCAATCAATGCATCTTTGCCATCGCAGTGGCAGTTTATTGATGCCCTTCTTAAAGAAATCAGCTGGACGGGAGGCAACAAATTCTTCAAAGGCATTTTGTACTGCCTCTCGGGTATTAAATTTTTTTCCCGCCAATAAGTTATCCAAATTCTGCAAAAAGTAGTAGTCTGTAGGCGCAAGGTCTGGTGAGTAGGGCGGATGACGGAGAGCTTCCAACCCCAGTTCTTGCAACTTGGAGACCGTCTGCTGTGCAGTATGAGGTCGCGCGTTGTCGTGCAGGAGCAGCGGAGACGAGCGATTGACCAATGCTGGTTGGAGATGCGCCAGCTTCTCCATCATTGTGTTCAGTTCTTCACAGTACACATCTGCAGTAATGCTCACCCCGTTTGGTAAGAAGCTGTGATGAATCACACCGGCGCTAGACCACCAAACAGTGACCATCACTTTTCTAGGGGTAAGTTTTCGTTTAGGGCATTGTTTAGGTGCTGAACCAGGATCCAACCAACTTGCTGAGCGCTTACGGTTATCAAACAGAATCCATTTTTCATCGCAGGTAACAATGCGGTTCAAAATTCCTTCATTTGTGTGTCTGTTGAGCAGTGCAAGGCACGTCTCGACGCGTACTTCGCGCTGGCGATCATTGAGTTCGTGGGGCACCCATTTGTCAAGCTTTTTTACCTTGCCAATTTGACGCAAATGGACCAATATTGTTTTGACGCTAACGTCGAAAGCTGCTGCTAATTCAGCCGTAGATTGTGTATCATCAGCTTCCACAATCGCCTTTAATTCGTCATTGTCGACCAAAGTCTTCGGACGACCGCGAGGTTCATTTTTCAGGTCGAAATTTCCAGAACGGAAGCGAGCAAACCAATAACAGGTGGTGCGTTGGTTTGTAGTGTTAGCTCCGTAAACGTCGTTGATGTTGCGTGCCGCTTGTGCCGCGTTGCTGCCACGACGGTACTCATATTCCATAATTACTCGAATTTTTAACGTATCCATGATGACGAAAAAGATTGAAATGCGATGAAAATGTAACACTAATCAATAAAGAAATGACTACTTTTAGAAAAAAAAATCCATGTTTTTAAAATAAAATTAATTTGAAATTAGAATTCTTAGCCAAACAAAAATTATTTTGATTTGAAATGGCCAGTACTGCAGAACGGCAATTTCATAGGTAAAGACCTAATATATTCATAAAAGGAGTAATTAATCTTCTAATAAATAACAGATTCTTTACCTAATCTAACATCAATGTGTATAATTATAATAAGCACCTTTTTTCCATACTATTTGGTAAGGAACCTGATATTTCTTAGAAGATTAATTACTCTTTTAATGAATATGTTTTAAAATTAATATTCTGTTTGTTTCATTATCATTCCCTCTCAAAAAGAGAGGAGGCCTGTGTCCCAGCAGTGGGAACATTATAGGCTGATTATGTGATGATTCATTTGCCAACATTCATTATTCACCCGACCTAATTCTGTAATACCTTATTACGAGTTGTTTTTTTTTTTTATTGAAATGGAAATTAATATTGGAAAATGAAAACAAACAGAATTTTTATTTTTAAATATATTCATTAAAAGAGTACCTAATTAATCTTCTAAGAAATAACAGATTCCTTACCTAATCTAACATCAATGTGTATGAAATAATAAGTTTTTTGTTTTTTGGTTTTTATGCGATACAATCAACAATATTAGTTGTACTATTTAAGTATATTATTAAATGCTATTTTATTATGCTAATTATAAAAAACAAAAACAAACGTTGGTACTAACATAATGATTACATTGAATATCTCTCTCTATACTTAATAAATATATAAAATAATTTCAATTATATATTCTCACGAATTTTACTAATAATGTTTTCTAAATCTAAGTATATATCACTTGTGACAACATTTTCAGTTATAAATTGCACACACTTATTTGCACTGCACTTGCAAGATTTTTCTGGTAAATTATCATTCTCGTATATCTCAATTTTGATCATGCATGTCCTTGAAGATGTATTTGGCGCCCTGGTTTTGATGTAAGAGTAGTTTTGCTGTCGTTCAAGTTTCTGTGGAGGACCTGTCGCGTCATTTTTTGTCTTCAAATTGAGTCGTGATGTAACAGATTCTTTGAGCTGCTTGTTTGGGATAAAATTAAAAAGATCCTCATTGTCCTGAAAACAGAAATAAATTGTGTTTTGAGTATGATTACATACAATGCCTACATTATAATAATTAATAAAAAACAATAATAATAATTTAATATGTTAAAACTATTACTTACCGACATTGTGATTGAATCTCAGGGTAATGAAAACAACCAAAAAAAAAAACTTGTATTTACTGTGTCGCAGTCAAAGGCTCTCTACGATCTAGATACAAAACAGATTCTCCTATATAAGGTATATAGATTCATGTCTTTAAGGTTTAATTTCCTTCATAATATTACAACTATGTGCTTGGCGGCAGAATCAAGTCGAAACATGTCGATATCATGAATGTACCTGTGTACTTTAATACTGAATACATATTTTATCTCATCACTGACGACACGTTTGGCGCATTGGTTAAGAGATCGACTCGCTACATCACAATGTAAATAGTAGGTTTACAATAGATGTTTCAATTAATGTGCCAAAGTGTTGCGGGTTCGATTCCCGCACGGAACAAATGAGTATTTGTTCCGGTTTGGTTTTGGTTTTTATGACTTTTTTTTTACGTTCTTTTATATTATAATCAATTACTCTATCTCCATAATACAGTTACTTTTACACACGGCTACACATTAAGTTACAATTTCCAGTAACAGCTGACCTCTCAATATGGTTTTTGTATCCATCAATACAAAAAAATATGCACTATATCGTTTCAATGCAGCGCTGCGCGCCGATCGAACATGATATTGTTGTTTATTATTTTTAAGTTCACGCGATAATTTTGCTTCGCTATAACAGTTCGATACCATGCCAGTTTATGAATACACAAGACAACCGCTCGGACCATTAAAAAAAATTGGAGATCCTGTATCAAGGGCTCCACTGTGAATGATAAATGATAAATGATTTTATTTCTGTAAATAGGTTTGTACAAACACTTTTACACGTCAATGATATTTTAAAACTAGATGAGGTCGGCGTTTCCTATCTGACTACTCTGAGAAGAAAGGCCGAAACAAACTCAGAGGTCACAGTCTCTTTTAAAGTCCAGACATAATCTTGGTCAGATCATGTGAAGACCATGTAGATTTGTCTGAAATGGTATTTTGAGGAAAAACCACACAGATTGAGTGGACCTGTCCAGTCAGTGTACGCATTTGTCAGTAATCGTGCAGCTCAACTCAGAACTGAAGGAGCTCAACGATTCAACGAACAATACCAAAGAAAGGACATTTGGGTAGGCCACAAAAATTACTCAAACTGCCAGACTAAGATTAAAACTACCTGAAAGGAAAAAAAAAAGAGCAACAATGACCCACATAGTCTTCACATTCACAATATTAAAATGAATATCATGTATTTCATCTAGCCTGCATGCTACTCATATTCACAGACAGGTTTCTCTTTAAATGTCATCAAAAAATCATAATATGTTATGTCATGTAATTCAATAAAAATGACATTATTAATTCTAAAACACATAATCACAGTATAAAATGGATTGTTGCTTGGGGGGTACATTGAAGTAAGGTGCCCCGAGGCAAATGCAACTAGAAAAAATAAGGTTCCAACTTTGATTTTGTGCAGTTTCATTTTTATTATAAATTTACTTTATTTGATTAATCTACACGATTATCAATTTCATTAATATTATATTTAACCTAGTTCTGAAAAGAAAGCCCCTTAGGAATTGATATAATTAAACTATTTTCTCGTAGAGGTAGAAAAAGTTGCAATTACCCCGATAAGGGGCAAATGCAACTAATGACAATCATAGTGTTTCTGTTGGTCTTAAAATTATGATATAAAAAAGTTATTCAACGCAATGCGATAACGTAGGCGATTTTGAAACGTAAGTTAACGTACCTAAGCTCAGTTTGGAGTAAAATAAATATTTCCTAACTTCAGGGGCAATTGCAACTATTTCGTTAATAGTTAGTGTTGTGAATTTACTTTTCACTTTTGTCGATATACGAATTTTATGGAATGTTTGATACGAGGAAAATAAAAATAACAGCAGGATATATGGCACAGTGTTTTAATAGGAAAAGAAAGAAAGTTACGAGTTATCAGTCTTCATAATTGAGAAGTAACATTTTAACAATCACATAAAAAAATCACACAAACAGGAATTTCTTGTTCCTGAGAAATATTAAGTTACATTTTAATTTACTCAGTACCTACACTACCTACTTTTAATAAAAGAATAGTAACAAAACTTACGAGTTGTCAGTCTTTATAATTGAGAAGTAAAATTTAACAATCACATTAAAAAATCACACTAACATAGGAATTTCGTGTTCCTAAGGAACATTAAGATTTAAAACTTTTAAAACATTTTTATTCACTAAATATCCACTGATAATTTAACAATGAAAAACAACAATTTAGTTAACTTACTTATACTCAACAACATCAATATCATTAGGAAAAATTACTTGCGAGTTATCATGAATGAAGGTAGGATTTGGGAGGCAAATTATTACGTCACTTTTATCAATGATAGAAATGTCGTTATCAATCAATTTATATTCCCTCTTACTTTTCTGAGACTTAAATCCTTGAACAACAAATTTGTCATCAGTGATATCCTCAACTAAGCATACATATTTGTATGTCTTTTTCCCCTTAGAAGACTGGAATTTCGCCAAAACAAATTTACCTATTTTTGGGTATAGATTAGATGAATATTGTGTGCTGGATGTTGATGGTTCAGAATCTATGACTATTTGTTTATTTATAATTTTTTTTGGTTTTGTTTTCTTTTGATTTTTCTCTTGGTTTTTTTCCTTTTTGGTGCGTGCAATAACACACGTTTTATCCTTTTCATTAACATTTTCTTTATTTGAAATATGTGCCTTTTCTGTTTGGTTATTTATTTCTTTCTTCAATAAATTTTCCTCTTCCAGATTACATATTATATTTTGGTTATTTGTATCTGTTATAGTCAATGGGCGAAAACTATCGTCTGCAGATTGTGCTTCTTCCAAAGTATTTTGGCGCCAGGAATCAATGTCTTCTAGTTCTGTAGAGCTGTTTGACGTGTAGGAGCACACGCTGTCACTATCCGATATTTCACGTCTTGTGGTTTTTCTGTTAATTTTTGTTTTCTTTTGTTTTCGTGGAATTTTTTTAGGATTATTAGATTTGTTATTTTTTTTAAGACTTTTTTGTGCTTTTCTTAATTTTGCTTCTTCTTTTTCTTCTTTCTCTTTTCGAATACGACTCATTACATCCTTAGAAGTTAATATTTCAGCACCATTAATGCGTTTCTTCGGATTTCTTGGTGGATCATTGCGAGCTATTGTTTTTAAAACTAATTCTTCAAAAGATACACGTTCCTCCACACTATTTTGGTTTTCCCTTGGCTTAACTACTTTACAATCCAGTATTTTTACTCCAGATGACCAAGCTGTTTTAGTCTCGTTTATTTTTGGTGGCAGTGTAAAAGTTTTAGGATCTTTTACAGTCCAGGACTTCACACAAGGGACTTCTACAGTTTCTTCACAATTGTCTCGGTCCCTTTGTTTAAAGTAACCATCTTTTTCATCTATATCCTCTACTTTTTTGTCATTGATTTGAATACCACCAATGATTTGTTTATTTAATAATTTTATAACCAAACCTAAAAGGCTTGGCAATTGTGGGTCATAATCATTTCGGCTGACGACATTTGAAATCTGGTCTTCTGGTTGCTCTTCAACTCGATCTGGTCCATTTGATATCTGTTCTTCTGGTTGCTCTTGTACTTGATCTAGTTCTAAAGACTGTTGCTGTAGATGATATTCCCATTTAGACCATGACAACGCATCAAAATTTTCTTTCGAGATGGCGTTTGGGTTAGCAGGAAATGATCCCGTCTTAATAAAGCCATTTTCGATAATTACTGGGTTTAAATTGTCCCATATGTTTGTAAGAATTCTCGCGAATTCTGACTTAGGCAATTTAGCCCCTACATGAAGTCTTTGCCATTTGATAAGCTCACTCTCCCAACGATCTTTTAAAGGTTTCATGGTGCTGCAATCCAAAGGTTGCAGTATATGGGATGAGTGCGGTGGTAATTTTAGGATCGTTATCCCATTTGCTACAGCAAGTTCTATTACACTTAGATCACAATGAGTTGAATGCCCATCATATATGAGGAGCACCGGTCTTTCAGAGCCGATCGCGGGAATGAAAACGTCTTTAATATATTTTTCAAATATAGATGTTTCCATCCAGCCTTTTCTGCTTACTGCGTAAGCTGTTTTAACTGTTTCATCTTGGTATACCCATTCACTCCAAAGATGTTTACCCTGGAAAATTATTAAAGGTGGAATCTTTCCACCCAGGGCATTTGCAGCCAAAAGGACGGTGGTATTGTCTCTGCTAGGTGAGCTAGTAGTTCTTGTCGATCGGTATCCGACCTGTCCCATTACTTTAGCTTTCGATGGATCACAGCAAAAACTGGTCTCATCTAAGTTGTATATATTTTGAGGTTTTGCAGTTAGTTCTAATTCTTGTTGCGTCTTTTGTAATAAATCGTAATAGTTATATACAATGAAAGGATTGCAAGCCTTTCGCCTTGCGGTCTCCACGGATTGGGGTTTTTTTAATGATAGATTATTTCTGCTCCTAAACCCCTTGCACCAGTCATCGCCAGGGATGTCGTTTTTGAACGGCGTAATAAAGCCATTTCTTTTTATGTAATCCGATATCAAAACTTTGACCTCTTGCACCGTTAAAGGAAAACCAGTTTTTTCCATTATGTGAATATATCCGGCTATTTTTGTTTCTGTGTATTTAGTGAATACAGTAGGCCTACCGCGATATGATTTTACCACTCCTCGTGATCCGCGTAATCGGTGAACCAAAGTAGACCTCGGAACTCCGTAGACGTCAGCTGCTTGATAGGTGTTTAATTTATTGCTTCTAACATCTTCTAGAGCTTTTAACAAGTTTTCCTGGGTATATTTGTTTTCCGTTTTTCGTTTATAATTCCGGACCATCTAAAACAATAGATTAAATTTATTTATGAAGCGAATTCGCTAAATTGGCCAGTCTTTATGACATCATCATTATCAATACCTAATCCAGTAATGTACACAACTACACAATATCAATAAAAGTACATATTTCACAGAATTAAAACATCGACATGGCCCATCACTATTGTTTCATGGTTTCATATAAACCAAAACGGGGTAAATGCAACTAACCTCAAAGTTACAATTACCCCATTTTAGGTTATTATCAGGGAAAATGTAACTAAACACATATCTTGTTGATGCTTTGACGAATCTTTAAGCAAAAAACAATCATAGCTACTTACGGTTGTCAACAATACACTCCACTTGAAACACCAGCAATAAAACACTCTAAAACATATTTTTTGTAGATTTTAATCACCACGTGCGTTCGAACAAAACTGTTTCAAAATGGCGGTTTGACAAATCAACCTGTTTTACCTTCATTATTAGCTGCAGTGCTGCCACCTGTTATTTTTATGTAACGACAATGGTATGCTCAGTAATCTAGAGATGGCGTTATATTTAAAAATGTAATATTATGGGAGATATTTAATTTAGTTACAATAACCCCGTAGTTGCTTTAGCCCCGGGGCACCTTAGCTTAATTAATCCCAAGCCTTTTTGTCATCCAAGTAATCTTTAACTCTGTTTAATAAATGATTTAAATTTATTGAGGCTCAGTTCTTTAACAAGACTTGAGAGTTTGTTGTAAAAACGTATACTTTGGCACTTAAATGAATTACTATTTTTTTGGAGCCTAGTCGAGGACACAATAAGTAAATCTTTGTATCTAGTATTTATGTTATGAATGTCGCTGTGTTTAGAATATAGATTAATATTCTTTTTTTACATAAATAAGGTTTTCTTAAACATATTGAGATGCGACAGTCATTATGTTTATTTCCTTAAATTTATCCCTCAGTGAATGCCTACAACTAAGGTTATAAATTGCTCGAATGGCTCGTTTCTGCAGCACAAAAATAGGCTGAATGTCGGCTGCATTTCCCCACAGCAAAATGCCGTACGACATTACACTATGGAAATAACTAAAATATACTAATCGGGCTGTTTCGACATCAGTCAAATGACGGATTTTATAGACCGCGTAGGCTGCAGAGCTTAGCCGCTTCGACAATTTGGTTATATGTGGGCCCCACTGTAGCTTCGAGTCCAAAGTAACACCTAAGAACACAGTGGTGTCCACAAGATCCAATTCCGTTCCATTTACTAGTACATTGGTTTTCACCTGTTTAACGTTAGGTGTCAGAAATCTAATACATTTAGTCTTTTTCTCGTTTAAAAGTAAATTATTAACACTAAATCAATGCACTATTTTAGCGATAGCATTACTTACATCGTCAGTAACTGTCTGTTGTCATTTAAGCTTAAATAAAAGTGATATGTCATCTGCAAATAACACTATTTCATGACTGTTCTTTACAAGGTAAGGTAGGTCATTAATATATACGAGAAATAAAAACGGGCCAAGAATTGAGCCCTGTGGAACTCGCATACTGACAATAGATCCCGCGGATCGCTTGCCGTTAACGTCCACTCTTTGGATCCTATTATTCAAATAAGAAATAAGAAGATCCAAGGCAGTGTTTCTAACACCATAGTGATGTAATTTCCTGACCAATGCATCATGAGAAACACAATCGAAAGCCTTAGACAAGTCACAAAAAATACCTAGGGCATCATGCGACTTCTCCCAGGCCTCAAAAATATGTGCAAGAAGCTCAACGCCAGCATCGGTAGTAGAGCGACCCCTTGTGAAACCGAATTGTTTACTGTTTAATAATTTATGTTTATTAAAATGTTTTTGCAATTGATCTAGCATCAATTTTTCAAATATTTTACTGAAGGTGGGAAGCACAGAAATTGGCCTAAAGTTCGTGGGGTGTGATGTGCTTCCCGATTTAAACAAAGGTATTATTTTACTACTCTTCATTAAGTCAGGAATTACTCCATAGTCAATACATTTATTAAAAATAATTGCCAATTCAGGCGCTACAGTGTTGATTATATATTTTGCAACCTCTACGGAATTTCCCCATAGATCAGCAGTTTTTTTAACATTAAGTGTATTGAAAGTTTTAATAATGAAACACAATACTCAATCAATATTATGAACTATATCGCAGATCACGATAGTAATGTATTATTGGGGAGTTCTGGATCATGAGCTCGAGCGAAAGCGAGAGCAAGTGATCCAGAACCCCCAATTATGCACTACTCTACTGCAAATCAAAATATATATTCATTCAGCAAAAGAACATTGCAAGTTAAATAAAAGAATGTAAAAACGGCATATGAAAAAAAAATTGTAGGGTTAATTTGATCATTTGATCAATCTCACACCTTATACCCTATCAATGACACCCCGCACTAAACAGACTCAAGTCATTGCATTCATTTCGAGGTTAGAAAAACAATGATCACTGTATTAGTTAATCGATAATAGGCCACATAATGGAATTTATCTAGAAATTTCATTACACCATCACGTGTTTAACTACACATGAAGTTTTGCAGCACAATTATTTAGCTATAAATGAAGAATAACAATATATTTACCTTTTTCAATTAACATTGTTGGTGCATTCCCAGCGTGTCCTCAGAAAAGGATTTGACAGTTCTTCAGTGTTGCTAACTTAGAAAAAAGAACTACCAAATTACGTTTCGTTTTACTTAATTTGCGATTTTATATGAAATGGAAGTTTCGATCAAAGTCATCCCGCGAATCAAAGTACCCCAGGTTTACGGTACTCTAGGCAAAAACTTACTCTTGCCTCCTTATGCGCCTGAGTCATCAAATTCTTCTTGGCAGGGCGGCAGCATTTCCTTGCGACGCGATGTCCTTCAAGCGGCTTCTGATGTTGTCCATTAAAATCTTACAACAACGAAATTTTTGTCAATTTCAATACTTCTATAAGATTCTTTATTGTACGGGCGAACTTAAGTAATTGAGTTTAGGACGGTTAAAAATTATTCTTAAATAATATAAACATACACAAATAAACAATCTGTCGAATTAAGAACTTCCACCTTTGTTGAGATGGATTGTAAAGAACTGAAGATTTATGTAATAGTAATAACATTTACTGAGTCTGGCCTTGCGGCGCGCGTTAATCCGGTTTAAGTGAGCGCCGAGCGGCCTTTCGACTACATGTCTATTAGGTAGTAGGTATTATTTTAGTCAATTTTGTTATTAACTTTTTAAGAAAACCATGTTTTATGTTTATGATGAATAAGTTAAGGTGATAAGTGTGATTACAAGCTACACATGGCCTCACGCTGTACGAAGTTGAGGTTACTCGTGTGCTCAAAAAAGGATCAGCAGAGTGTGCCGCGACCATAGCCGCATCGTCTGCCGCCGTCGTGGCTCTCGCGTAGAGTTGGCGGTGGTGGGTTTCCAGGGTTCCGCTTTCTTGCCACCGCCAAAGCCAGAAGTAAACAATTTTTTTCTATAACGAAACAAATAGCTGTAGTTTATTTGCACATTATTAAGCCGGTTGCAGACCGAAAACTAAGCTATTCCAAAGCTAAGCTAGGGAAGCTAGGCTAAGCCAAACTAAGCTAAGATAGAAATAAATGGCGTGCACACAAAGAGCTAAGCCAAAGCTCAGTTAGTGTTCCGGAGTTCAATTAGACGGACGTCAGGCGATTGCTATGAATATAATCGATGAAGAAAGTTCCGATGATGAATACGTTACACATAGAAAAAGAAGATTGATACTGACTTATTATTATTATATAAGAAAACGACATTCTAGACCTTGGATATGTCAACACATTGAATCTCGGCACGCAAGTGGAGAGTTTAGAACTTTATTTTACGAATTAGATGATGAACATTTTCAGTTATATTATCGTGTTACAAGAGTTCAGTTTTATGATTTGTTATCATTGATTATCGGAGATATTACTAAACAAGATACTAACTATCGGAAGGCTATAACCCCAGAAGAAAGATTAGCTATTTGTTTAAGGTAAGCAAAACAATTTTAATTTAAAAAAAAAATTATTTATATTTGTTATTGGTAAATGCCAAAAGGTTACAAATTATCTAAGTTATCGTTTTGAGTTGGCGTCGAAAATGTGGATGATGATGAGTACCCATATTGATAAGTCTGCCTAGACAAATAACTTTCATAATTTTCCTCTGCTTCGTTTAAAATTTGAAAAAGCTTTTTTTTTACGTCTCTTTGTATCCAATCGGGAAGCTTTTTAGTTGACTCGCACATACTGTCAAAAAATAAATTTAACGGATGTCTGTGTTTCTCCGCCTCTTTTGCCTCCTCAGCCTTCCGTTGCTCTCTTTGCTCACATCGCTTCATAAAATCGTTATCGACTTTCTGAAGTAAGTCGTTTAATGATGCGTCATCGGCATTTTTTCTTTTTTTTATCCTTGGTGGTTCGGAAGTATTTTCATAATCATCATTCGTAATTTCTTCGAAAATCTCAGTACTTTGACTTTCGGTTGATGTACTGGGCAAAGTATTTTGACTTTCGATCGAAGTACCGGGCAAAGTATTTTGACTTTGAGTTGATGTACTGGCCAAAGTATTTTTATCATTAATTGATACGTTACCAGTTCTCTTACGGTTTTTCATGTGGGGTAAAAGAAATTCGAGTAACTCGGCATATTTCCAGTTATTTGCCGGAGAAGCAGCCTGACCACTTGTACTGGCTTTCATCCTTTTGAGTGACTCTCGATGACTATCACGTAATTTTTTCCACTCATTCTTCGCAGTTTTCACTGTAACAAACACCAAGTCAAACTTAGTAATAAATATTTGTGTTTCAGGTTTTTAGCTACTGGCGACTCTTTTAGAACAATTGGATACAATTACAGAGTGGGTAATAATACAGTTTCTTTGATTGTTAAAGATGTGTGCAATGCACTTTGGATTCATTTGCAACCAATATATATGAAGTTACCGACAGAAAGTGAATAGGAAGTTATTGCAGAAGACTTTAATGATAAATGGCAATTCCCTAACTGCCTTGGTGCCGTGGATGGGAAGCATATCTCAATAAAATGCCCTCCTCAGTCGGGTTCTAATTATTTTAATTATAAAAAAATTTATTCTGTCGTCTTTCTCGCAGTCGTTGATGCACACAAAAGATTTATTATAATAGACGTTGGTTCAATGGGCCGATTTAGCGACGGGGGTATTTTTGCAGATAGTGCATTTGGCCACAAATTACAAAACGGGCAATTAAACTTGCCCAATCATAAACCTTTAACGCCTGATGGCGATCCAACACCTTTTGTGTTTATAGGTGATCAAGCATTCCCATTACAAAAACACTTTATGAGGCCGTACCCACGGAGTACATGTTTAGATAACAGAGCAAAAAACACCTTTAACTATCGTCTCAGTAGAGCACGAAATGTAGTAGAAAATGCGTTCGGCATATTAACAGCGCGATTTCGTGTGTTTCGTCGACCATTTGAATGTCAATTGGAACTAGTGGACGTCATTACAAAGACTACCTGTGTCTTGCACAATTATTTAATGTCTTCAAGAACGACAACTAGTAACGCCAATACCGTCAATATTGAAGAACAGAAAACTTTAAGATCGGTACAATACGACAACTTACGAGCAACTAGAGAAGCATTTCGTGTCAGACAGTTATTTTGTAATTATTTTAATAATGTAAATTAGATTAAACTTGAAATAAAAAATAATTAAACTCACCGTCTGGTATGTCTGGATTACTTATTTCCTCCACTATTTGTTTCCATACAACATCCTTTTTAATTAAATTGTGATAGTCCTTTAACTGTGTGTTCCATAACACAGGAAACTGTTTAACGACTTCGATAAATTGCTCCATATTCGCTACGAAACGACCGTGCGTACGACAAAGGACACTGGACAGCACTGGCGAAGGATGTGCGAAGGGCGTGCGGGGAAGGCGGGAGGGACATAGCTTAGCTCGCGTAGCTGCGCATCGGCATACACAACTAACTTAGCTTCGCATATTTTAGTTAGCTCACATCGCTTAGTTCACATAGTTTGCGGTCTGCATACAAGTATGGAAAACTGCGTCAGCTATGCGAGCTAAGCTAAACTAACTTAGCTTAGCTCTTGGTCTGCAACCCGCATTACTCAATTACTATAATAGGCAAAGATTTATTCGTACTTATATAATTCCCTACAATAATAGCTAACTTCTAATTATTAAATTAATTATTTACACACAAACATCGCTACTATTACAGGGTTGCACCCAATGCGATAGCGTGGTAACTAGATTCTAACTAAACTGGGCTCGCGTGTTTGAGGCACGAGAAGAGATCACGCTTGCCCAGCAATGTTTCAATGGACAAAAAGAAAGTGCGTAATTGCGCAGGTATTTACTTTAAATCCATACACTACGGATTAACTTTTGTTTAGAATATTTCATGACCAAATGGATTCAAACACAATAGTTCATCAAATTCTGTTTACTGAAATATAGGTAACTCTGAATTTAAGCTTTCACGGTTACTATACTTGGCGCAGCGTTAAAAACTTACAATATCGGGAACTCATTATGAAATAATACAGAAGATACATACTCGTATCTACCTATCCCTTTTGTCAACTTATTTCGAAAATTCTATAGTTAAACACCATTGACACATTTTTTCAATATTATCCTTTGTTTTATTTTTAAAATTAGTTCTATGCCCGTCTGCCGACAAATATCTATCACCCGGCATCCACTCAATCGAAGCGGTAAGATGCGCTCTCTTTCGATTTGCGTCTACTGAGGGGCCATAATATTATGTTTAGTAATATTAATAAAGTTACAGTTTTATAACAGTGTGTGTGTTTAGTGTGTCACCCAACAACAACACACACCACACAACAGCCACAACACAACACAACAACAACAGCAACCGCAACCGTAACCGCTTTCCGTTACACCCTGTATATTTTTATGCAATACTTATATTTTTTTACAAAGTCAAAGTCAAATCATTTATTTCAAATAGGCACTTAAAAGGCACTTTTGAACGTCAAAATTTACAAAAAAAATAGAATTGATTCTAGTTGGATAGAATTGATACAGATATATGGCAACAGCTTCAATACCCTCTCATTTACATATCGAATAGGAGCAACACCTGTAAGAGACATCGTAAGAGGTACGTGTGATCAAATTTGGGCAACAATGCAGTTTACATGCCTCAAAGGACAGAAGAAGATTGGGTTGAAATTGCAGATCAATTTTATACTCGAACAAATTTCCCTAATGTCATTGGTGCCCTCGATGGCAAACATATTCGGTTAATTCAACCAGATAACTCTGGATCAAATTTTTTTTATTATAAACAATACCATTCTATGGTGTTAATGGCTTGGACTGATGCCGATTACAAATTTATTTATATTGATGTTGGTGCATATGGAGGTTCTTGCGATTCAAGTGTTTTCAAAAACTCAAATATGGGAAAAAGATTAGAGGAAAATAGTTTGAATATTCCGAATGGAAGAATATTGCCCCATGACGATAATGGGAAACACATGCCGTTTTATCTTGTGGCTGATGATGCGTTTGGGCTTTCCAATAATATTTTACGTCCTTATGCTAAAAGGGGCTTATCTTATGAAAAAAAAGTCTACAATTATAGACACACAAGAGCTCGCCGGATGGTACGAGCCCCGATGCAAAATAGTTCGTCTAGTGTGAAATTTTCTCTGTGAGATTTTTTCTAACTTCATTATTTTTGTATATCTATATAAAATATTAAGCTGTTTTACTATCACATGTAGCGTTACTTATGCCATTTTTAATTATGAACCAATAAACTATTTTAGCTTTTTAAATTTATACATATCCTGTTTTAAATTCGAAGAAGTTAAAAGCAAAATAGTTCGTCTAATCGTTAATCGATGCAAAAGAGTTCGTCTATCGGTGAGTTAAATAAGATTATTCCTTCTTTGTACAATTATGTTGCATAATTTAAATTTATAAAAGTAATTCTGTGTCATTTGTCAAGTGAGACAGTATAAATTCTGAAAAATTCTGTTTTTTTCATTAGCTTTCAAATAACAATGGGTTGTGGCAAACCCGTGCTTCGAAAGCGAATAGTTTGTGGGGTCGATGCTGGCAAATCAAGTTACCAAATATCTAAAGACTTGATACTTCCCAGGTCTACAGTCCAATCTATCATTCAGCACTATTAAAAGAATAGAACGACTTCATGTTTGAAGAAAACTGGTCGACCACGCATCACAAGTGCAGTAGAAAACAGAATCCTGAAGAAAATTATCAAAAATAATCGTCGTGCTCGAGCCGGAGAACTCACGGTGCAATGGAAGGACATGATTCACAAAGACGTCTCAGTTGATACTTGCAAAAGAGTCTTAAAAAGAATGGGTTACGGATTTTACACCGTTAAGGAGAAACCACTGTTGACTACTGTACAAAAGAAAAAGAGGTTGAAGTTTGCTCGTGATCATTTAAATTGGACTTCCGATCAGTGGCGTAGTATCATTTGGAGTGACGAGTCCAAATTTGAAGTGACAGTCGGCTATGAAAGGAAAAAAGTGATTCGGAACAAAAATGAGGCATTTCATACTGATTGTCTCAAACGCAAAGTGAAGTTTCCGGCATCTTTTATGATATGGGGCTGCATGTCTGCATAAGGTGTTGGTGGTATGCAGTTTGTGGATGGTTCTATCAATGCTGCAAGGTATCAAAACCTCTTGGAAGAGAATTTACTGCCCTCTATTCCGTCACTTAAGCATCAAGATTCCTTCATTTTTCAACAGGATGCTGCTTCCTGCCATACTGCAAGGACAACAAAGACGAACTACTGCTACGACGAGCTACTGGCGAAAAGCATCCCTACAATCGAACGGCCATCTAACAGCCCGAACTTGTCGCCGATCGAAACCCTATGGTAGAAAATGAAAAAAGTTCTCCGTAAAAATCCATCAAGATCGAAGAGAGACTTAAAGGCTAAACTCTTGGCTGTCTGGGAGTCAATTACGCCTGAGGAGTGTGCAGCGTTGGTTGCAACCATGCCTCTTGTCATTAAAGCTGTCATTGAGAGCAAAGGCGACACAACTAAGTGGTAGACAAACTATTTTGCGTGAGTGACAAGGGTAGACGAATACTTTTGCGTTATATTTATTTATTTTATTTTAACCCTATACTTGAGTTAAATATCGGCGATCGAGATTTTAATTAAAAAAATATTTATTTATTAAAACAATGTTTACTCTTTAGATTATTCTACAAGACTAAATTACAATTAAAATGTTTCTAATAGCTAGCTTACGCGATGACGCACAACATCATCCGATGTTTAGTCAGCAGTTACATGCATTAGGCGATTGCCTAACTCCTCCCTCCTTAAGATGGAAGCGCGTCCCGCAGCTTCCCGCAGCGTCCTCGGTGCGTGGTCCATCTTGTTTGGGTTTTTGCTGTCTCCACTGCCAGATCTTCCGTACAGTGATTATTATTAGGATGATGTAGAGTCCTAATGTTGTCCAACTCGGTGTGGCCATCATAATTTGCCAGTCGTTTGTGGGCTCCTCTATATCTTCAGCACGGTCCATTAGCTCGTGTATGCTGTCCAAATCTATGTTTTCTAATTGTAGGTTATAGTGAATGTTTCCCTCTGGAATAATTGTATTACTGGGAAGTGGTATGATTTCATCTATTGTAACAGTATTGATGTGTGTTTTTAAAGTTTGATTTAATATCTCCATCTGACATTCGCTGGTTATGCTGGCGATATGTATGCCTGCTAACTTTTTGTATTCAGTTCTGCTTCCACAGTAGGTTCTTAAGATTCTTTCTTCTTTAAGGATAATCAGCCATTTGTTGTCCTGAAGTTTCTGTATTTTCCCTTGCTTGAGGTCCATTTTGGCTCTAGTGCAGTTTCCGTTTCGATGTTGGATGAGCGATATTATGCAGTCTGTAGTGTCGTCTACACGCTGTGTGTTCAATGATGTGCAGAGTCGTGTGTCTTGCGTGATCTTCTTGCAGTCTCCTTCTAGGTATGAGTACTCGTTGCTTCCCAGTGCTAGGAATTTGGTTTTAGGGATAATTGTGAGATTTTGTTTATCGGGAATGGAGTATAAGTGGATAAGGTCATAAGGTTTTGTATCAGTGGATGGGATGTCTAATATAAATGTTATAGTGTGTTCTGTACTATAGGCTTTTACGCTAATAGATTTCTCTATACTATGTATATTTTTTATACTAATGTTATCTACTGGTCTAAATTGGTTTTGTTTTTGAATATCTACCATCTCCTTAATTAGGGCTTGAGGCGATATTATGCTGGGATGCATAACGTCTAGCTGAGCAAATGTCATTGCATCTTCTATAATTTCTAATTTGTCTAAGAGTAACTGTAAACTAAAGTCTATTTGGATATATAAATCTAAGAAGTGCAATCTACTAACTATTATATTACTAATATTAGTGGTATTTTTCAACATCGAAGTTAGTCTATTCTGATTTTCATTTAAAACCTTAATCTGTTTACCGAATTCTTGAACTGCATGTGTTGCTATAAATAGTGATTGCTTTTGAGAATTATTTATTTTATTTACTGAGTTACGTAAACTAGATATTTCGCTTTCGAATTTAACAGCGTCTTCGTAATCTAAATTGCCCGTAATAGTTTTCACAATTGAACCTAGTCCGTTGATTATACCACGTCTATATCTAAAATGTGGTGTAATAAACAATATTTTCTTATTTATTAAACTTATGCTGCTATCTATTTGGTCCTTATAAGTTCTATGTAACTCTTCGTTATTTTCAGCGTTTTTAGTACTGACATATAATGCCATAAGCTTTATAGTTGTTTCTTGTAGGTACGATACGTTATAAACGCAAGCCAAACTGAAAGTATCTACTTGTTTTAGAATTTGTCCCTGTTTTAGGAGCAGAACGCCATTTACATTGTCTACGGGATTAATAGTCAAGTTTGCGGCTGTGTGGAGCAGGAGGGTTCCTGTGACGAGAGTCCTGTAACAAAATGGGGCCTACGTAAGAGTTTGAAATGTACCCTAATGGATTTAGCGTTAGGGTGGCTTCCTATAATCTCAGCAACATTGTTGGGATGAAGGTGGATGATCTTATATGGACCTTTAAATACTGGTTTTGTCTTATCGCTCCTCGCAGTTTTAGCAACTTGTTTATAAACTGTTTCACCTACCTTCAATGTAACTGCTTCGGCTGCCTGGTTTCGTTTCTCTATTACCTGTTCCTTATTTTTGGATACAAGCGCTGCTATGCATTCTTGTACTGCCTCTGCATTTTTGCGGTGATTGAGAACGTAGTCCTGATAAAATTCCTTGGGATAATACAGTTCTAATGGGTTCCTAGATGCTGTATGACCAAATAGAAGTTCTCGGGGTGTGTAGCCTGTAGTGGAGTGAATGGCGTTATTATAGGCAATGACAGCGTATTTCATTATTAACTGCATAGGATCGTCCTTATTCGTCATTCTCTGTATTCTTATTATTTCACCGATGGTTGAATGAAAGCGTTCTATGGGGGAATTAGAGTTCGGGTTATAGGGTGTCGTAAAATGGATGTGAATGTCATGTAGAGCACAGATTTCCTTAATCACGTCATTGTCAAACTTTGTGTCAGAGTCAGTAGTAATTTTTAAGGGTAGACCTAGCATGGAAAATACCTGTAACAAAGCTTCTGCTATGTGAACGCTACTAGATGCATTTAAAGGGATGGCTTGAGCGAATTTTGAAAAGTTATCTATTATTGTTAAAAATGTGGCTCCTCCAGTAGAATAAAGGTCCATAAATAAATGCTGGATCGGTTTCGTGGGTGTATCTGTTACAGCTAATGGGGGTCTCAGCGGATTCCTTTCATATTTGGCTCTCAAACATAAATCGCATTGATTTATAAACTTTTGGACTGAGAGTAACATATTTGGCCAGTGATAGTTGCGATGAAGTTGCTTGTATGTTTCCTGAATACCCCTATGTGAAGATTTGCCCTCATGGTATCGTTTGATTAGTTCCTGTTGCTCTGTTTTATTTTCGACTAGTGTAACGCGTGATGTACACCTGATTAATTTGGGGCCTCTATCATTAAAAATAGTAGTATATACCCTTGAGAAAGCTAAATAAAGGCTTTCATCGAAAAAATAACAGTGAAAGATACGATCTGCTATTGTGTGTTCTTTTAAAAATTTAATTATTTCGGTCTCAGAATTTTTTACGGGGATAAAGACATCCTTGATGATGGTTCTAGCGTTTGTTGACCTATTTTCTACTCTATATGTTGAGCCTGGGGTAGATCTTATGTGAAATTGCTTAAGTTGTTTGTCTATTGCGTCTGCTAAAATTGGTATTCCTTTGTTTTCGTTATCAGGTTGAGTATGGTTTGTTGAAACTAATTGATCAGCTGCGGTGCTCACGGCATCCGTTGTGTCAGTGTGAGATGGGGTAAGACTTCTCGTCTCAACGTCCATGTTACATTCGTGTTGGTTGTCGTTGAGGGGTATGTTATTATCATGTCCGTCGTTATTGTCAGTAGGGTTGACATTCGCCTCTGCTTCTCTGCGTGCATTCTCAAATATTCTATTTATGATGTCATCGTCGTCGTTATCGTCTAAATTTACTGCTAAAGAATCTATACTTTTATGAAAAATTTTTACCCTGGATAAGGCATCAGCATTAGTATTTTGTTTACCCTTTTTATAGATGATCTTGTAATCATATTCAGCAAGTTTTAATTTCCAACGAGTTAACTTTGAGTTCGGGTCCTTTAGAGACATTAACCATATCAAAGGTCGGTGATCCGTATAGATTGTAAATTTTCGCCCATATAAATAAGGCCTGAAGTATTTAATAGCCCAAATTATGGCTAGGAGCTCCTTCTCTATGGTTGAATAACGTGTCTCTGTTTCTGATAGTGTTCTTGATGCGAATGCAACTGGTTTATCAGAACCAACATTACCCTGGGATAGCACTGCCCCTATTGCAAATTCAGAAGCGTCGGTTGTCACAATAAATGGTTTGTCGAAGTCAGGATACTGAAGGATCGGTGCGTTCGTCAGAATTTGCTTACATTTATCTATTGCTTCTAGGAATTCGTCTGTATGTATAACTTTTGCGTTCTTTCTTAAGCATGATGTCAGTGGTTTTGTCAGTTTAGCAAAGTCTTTAATAAATTTTCTGTAATACCCTACCAGACCTAGAAAGGATTTTATATCCTTTTGTGTTTTTGGTACAGGGAAGTTGAGGACTGCTTTAATTTTGTCTTTGTTAGGGTTAAGGCCTTTGTCAGTCAATTCATGTCCTAGAAAGTTGACCTGTTTTTGTAGAAACTCCGACTTGTCAAGTTGAACTTTGAGATTATGTAACTTGAATCGTTCAAACACTAACTTTAACTTTTCGTTATGATTTTGTAGTGACGTAGATGCTATTATGACGTCATCTAAATATGTAAAAACGTTGTCTATACCTCGAAGTATATGGTCCATAAGTCGCTGAAATGTACTCGGAGCATTTTTTAGACCAAATGGCATTCTCAAATATTCATAGTGACCTCTTTCAGTCGTGAATGCAGTCTTCTCTATGTCGTTGGGGTGCATCTCTAATTGATGATACCCACTAGCTAAATCTAGGGTTGTGAAGTACTGCGCGCGCCCTAATCTGTCAAGAATGTCGTTTATGTTTGGTAATGGGTATTTGTCTTCTATGATTCTGTCGTTTAGTCGCCTATAGTCTATTACTAGCCTCCATTTAATCTTTCCTGAGGCATCTGGTTTCTTAGGGACAATGTGCACGGGGCATGACCAAGGTGAAATGCTTTCCCTTATAATCCCCTGTTTTAAAAGATTATCAACCTGTTTTTGGATCTCTATTCGTTGTTGAGGGGCTTGCCTATAGCTTCTAACGAAAATCGGAGTATTATCAGTAACTCTCAGTTCATGTTTTACAGTATGAGTGAAGGATAACGGTATTTTCTCGGAATAGAACAAATCCCTATACTGATAGCAAATCTTAGTAATTTCACGCTTTTCCTCTTCATTCATGTGATCAGTCCGGATTTTTTTTAAATTTTCGCAAAGTTCTTTGTTTATTTCCGTCGTAATTTTGAATGTGTTCAATTTATTAGTGTCTAGAAACTGTTGTGTTAAAGGCTCTAGGGGTAAGGGACAATCATTGCTAATTATCTGTTGTTTATCCGTGAAATTAATTATAGAGGTTTTAAAGGTTCCGTTTTTAACTGTTACTATGGCGGCGGGCGTCTTAAGTTCTGTGGTCCAGTGGAAGTCGTCGCAAATGTAATTGCCATCAATGTAATTTGTTTTCATTACGGTAAATTTTTCGCAGTTAGGTTCAATTTTAATTCTTTTTACAGGATAGTCAATGTAAATGGGTATTTCAGTGTTAGGCGTTCGTAACACCTTGTTTTTGAGATCTATAGTGCAGCCTAATTCCTTTAACAAGTCCATACCTATAAGGCCCTTATATTTCGGATCAAAGTTGAATATTAAAAATTTATGAAGTCTATCTGAATTGAACAATGGTGGCAAAGGTAAATGAGCAATATAATCGTGACGTGTAATCGCATGCGCAGTTTTAACTTGAAAAGGTTCACGTTCTATGTATTGTTCAAGATTAGTATCTGTTATTACGTCAGGGGATATCATACAGCGCGAGGCTCCAGTGTCTAATAGAAATTTACCACAGAACTCTGGGAGTTCTATGTAAGGGAGGTGGTCCTTACCTTGATGATTGAGATGAACCGAGTTTACTAATCGTGACTCGTTTGGTCGTCGTCCTGGTGAAAATCCTGATGGTTTGGACCTTCTCCAGATACCTGTGGTGTAGGCTCGTAGCCGCTATATTGTAAATTATCGCTATAATACTCACAGTTGTAATGGGGATCGTAATTATCAGGGAAGTTTTGCTCGTTACTGTTCTGCATATAAAACATACCTTCCGAAGTAAACTGTGGCTTCTGCGGCTTATCTACTGACCTCATAGTGACGTCAGACACCCTCTGTGGTGGGTTCACCTGTTGTTGAGGTATGTTCGGCTGAGACCTAAAATTTCCTGAGTTCCTAAAAGTGCCTGAACCACTAGGCCTAGCATTACTTGATGTGTTCCCATTTTTCCACGGGTGCATGTTTTGACCCCTCTGCTGCCTATTATCCGGGACCCAGTTATGTCGGGGCTGTACATTACCAACAAACCTAGGTGGTTGATTAACTTGAGATGCTGTTGGGTTAGGTTTAAGTGAATCTCTCGGTTTGGCTTGTAACGACATTGTATTAAAACTGTTATTAAATTTATTAAACTCTAATCGCGCCTCCTCCTGTCTAGCCGTTACTATAGCCGCTTCAAGGGTCGTCGGTTTTGTAATCCGAACGCCAATGGATACGTGGAAATCTAAATGGTTTACATATTGATCTATAACCATGTTTTCGTAATACGACTTATCGGTATGGCCACCCACAACGTTGAGGGTGTCCAATAATTCTCTTAATCGTTTACCAAATGCCTCAGCATCTTCATTTTTATAACGACGCAAACGTGTTAATTCCTGCATGAGTTGAATTTCGTTACGCGGCTCACCTAACCTACGCGTTAACGCGGACTTAATAGCTTGCCAACTATCAACTACCCCTTCCGAAGCTATCGCAGCAACCGCCGTACCGCTTAATTTACTTTTAATTAAGCATATGATAGCAGGGTTATTCCTAAGTGGTGGGTCCAGTAAAAGGAAAACATTTTCTACCTCTCTAATGAAATAGTTCAGTGTTTTTGTGTTACCATCGTATTTTGGTATAAGTTCAGATATGAATTTAAAGGTGTTCAATTCAACACTTGACATCGCCATAATAGAAAGATAAAATAAAAATCCCTTCTTTAATCAGAGAACCTATTATACTAAACACAGTATGTTTATGTACTACTGTACTGCTTACCCTGATAATGGCTTGAAGTTATTATAATTATGCTTTACTAATTGCGATTGTAGCTAATAAGTAAACGAATATGCAAGTTATTTATAAATGTAGATCTTGTAATACGAATCGTATACAGTTATCTAGGTCACGGACAACGCGCCTATACCTAACTTAGTTATTTATCTATAGCGATTTTAGCTTACAGAAAACAACCACATATAACATATTACGACAGGAAATATAGCATAGGAACTGGGAATACAACTAGCACTCACCCCAATGTCCTCTGCATTTCTAGCCGGGCCTTGTAGAACAGCAGGTCTCCCAATTCTCCGGAATTCCCGCAGGATAACCGCCGACCGTAGATTCGAAGATTGACCGCGAAAGTAACGATTGATACCGTTCACTCTAGGCCGAAGAGTTCTATTCGAGCTGAGTGTCGCGATCCTACCGACTGCGCCAGTTAAATATCGGCGATCGAGATTTTAATTAAAAAAATATTTATTTATTAAAACAATGTTTACTCTTTAGATTATTCTACAAGACTAAATTACAATTAAAATGTTTCTAATAGCTAGCTTATTGATAAACTACAATTATGCACTTTACGCGATCACGCACAACATCATCCGATGTTTAGTCAGCAGTTACATGCATTAGGCGATTGCCTAACTCTTGGCAAGTTTTTTTTTTTTTGAAATGTTGATAAATTTTACATAGAATGTATTGTGAGGTATTTATTGAGAGGAGAAAAAATAAAAACAAAAATATAATTTTATTAGTTTATGATTTATTGAATGTATCACATAAGGCACATTGCCAGACTCTTAGAAATTAACCTCATAAAATCTACGTATCACATTTGCCGCACTGCCAGGCTTTCAACAAGTTATAAAGATTATTATAGCAAACCAAAAAAAAATAATAATTAAATTCTAACGTGAAAAAAAACATGAACTTAAATTATATTTTGTACTTCCGTACATACAATTAAAAAACAGAACCTCCTTTTAGTATAATAGTCGGTTAAAATCAACAATAATAGTTATAAACAGTCTTCGAACCTTCTAAAAATCTTAATTATTGGTAGAATGAGATCAATCACGAATATATACTAATTATACTAACAGTCTTACAATCACAAATTATTATCAGTCTTACAATTACTTTATTATTTTTTATGATACTCTAAGAAACAATTTCGTTCCGGCAATAAGCATAACCGCATTTTGCATTTTTGACAAAACAATTTGGTTTGCCCTTTTGTGCAATACATGCACCTCCCTCTGATGGATGCTATAGTTGGAAAATGAGCAATTTGATCATACCGAACAGCATCTGGGGGTCTTTCAGCTACTGGTTTCTGTATGGTCTTGGTTGAGCTAACGCTAGTCCTGCTGACATTGCTTGTATTAGTTCTCTCATATCTGCGTAGGCTTTCGAAAATTTCAATTCGGAATGTTTTCAGCGACTTGGGTTTTTTGGCTTCATGCCTGGCTTCTCTATCACGTCGATAGAGAAGCCAGGCATTGTTCACGCAAATATCGAGCATTTGCGAAAAAATTGGTAAATACCAGCGATGACCTCGGAACGGTGTTCGATACAGAGCAATCAGCATATCTGATAGATCAACTCCACCCATGTTGTTGTTATATTCTTTTATCAAATTTGGACAAGTCACTGGCATTTTCCTTCCTTGTTCTTTCTTGTAACGAAGTACATTCTGAATAGGATGCGCGTCAATAAATGTGCTTGCAGCTGTAACACATTTGTTATCGTACCATTTGACAACAACTATCTTATTTGTGTTGCATACGACTTGTGCGTGTGATCCTCTGCCGCTTCTTTTAAGATTTTTATCTGTGGGTAGTTTTTTCTCTGCTCCACGGAGCCTGTTAGATCGGATTGTTCCCAGTGCAAAAATTCCGTATTCGTTTCGTAAATATTGCAGGACTTCAACAGATGTGAAAAAGTTGTCAAAGCATAAGACTTTGCATGCAGGCTGGTGAATGGATTTCGCCAAAGCTATTACTACTTTTGCTCCCAAGCCCATACCATTTTCTTCATCAGTAAAAGAGTGAAATCTAAATGTGTCGTCTCCTCCATAGATCAGGAAGTCGTAAACGATCCCAGAGACACCAGCGCGAACAAATATTTTGAACCCCCATTTTTTAGGTTTATTTTTTATATATTGTTTGCGGCTGCCTGCTCTGGTTCCTTTATGTGGAACCATCATTTCATCAATGCTGAAACGCGTCTCTTCTTCTACTTTTAGACAGTTCTCACGGATTCTTTGAAGAAGTGGTCTCACTTTGTGATATCTATCGCCATCATCAATACAATTGTCACTAAAATGTAAATATCGCCTCAGTAACTGGAACTTCTTCAGAGTCATTATATCCGCTACTTTGTCGTATCGTAGAATTTTGGACCAATAATCTGTATACGCGTGCATTTTAACGACCCCCATAAATAAAAGGATTGCCAGAAAATCTTTGATATCATCTTCTTTGATATTTATTGAGCTGCCATTTTTCTGTGTGCTATAGATATTTGTTTGTTGCACTATGAGAGTGATGATGTCATCTGAAAAGAACAGCTTGAAGTATTCAATCGCACTCTTCTCTTCACGAGGCTCAAACGAGTTATCTTCCACTTCTGCAGAACCAGTAAACTTACAGCAACGCCAATTAGGTTGTAATCTTTTAGCAGGTATTACTTTTCGTTTTGTCGCAACAACTCTAGGTCTTTTTGAACGAGTAGCCGCTGAGGGAGAGGGTGGCAACAATGGTGACAGCACCTGGTTATAAAGCATCAAGTTGCTGGCTCGTGGTAAAGGTAGTTGCGAGGAGGTGGCCAGTGGTGAAGGTACTTGCGAAGAGGTTGCTAGAGGAGATGGTAAACTTACTTGATGAAACAAAGGTGATACCGGAGATAATGGACTAGCCTCAGCACAATGAAGCTGCCTTATTACAGATAGATTTGATAAAATTGATCGCGAACAAGGGTTGGTTGATGGCGATGACTGTGGGGGGTATATTACCAAAGATGTTGAAGCAACCACTTGATTTACTTCAGTATCGTCATCTGATAGAAGATTTAGATTTTCTATCGAAGAAGGCAATGATGGAGGCGGTGAACTGCTGTCGGAGTGCGCTGGGCGGAAGCAATACTGGAGTTCATCTTCAGCAGATGATTCGCTTTCATCCAAATCCGATTTTGCGTTTGGCTTTGGAACAAGCGCCACAAGTTGCCGAGCTCTTCTCTGTTGTTGAATGCTAAGCTGACGAACCACCTGTGACAGAAAAATACAAATAAACAATAATAATATCAATAATATAACAATAATAATATAAAATAGTTATAATAATAATAAAATTCACAATTAAATTGTAACCGTACAAATCAAGCAATGTTACGTATTTGATACATAACAAAAGATGTCTAGAAGGATGGCTACCTAGCAGTGTGTCATATCTGATACACTCGAAAAAAAATGTAAATTACAGTCGATTTTAATCCAGTTAAGTACTCGAAAATAGTGTTTCCGAGTAGCAAATATTATAACCTATTCGAATTATACAGCTTTTGAAAACAATTTGACCAAAATATAATAAAAAATGAGTATTTTTACCTTGCGACACGCAGACGCCTTCGATCGATTCGCCATCTTGTTTTCTACTGCATATTTGGTGTTACAAGAAATAAAATAGTATTTTTTAGTAGAATAGGGATTATATTTTGTAGCAAATTAAATAATAAATGTTTCGTAAATACGTCTCGGAACGTCTCGAGATATTCGCAAAGTTCAATGTATCAAATTATCCACCGTGCCAAGAATAGGGTTAAAGAAGGCTTACGGACTAACAAAACAATGATATAAAGAAAGTATTAAAAAAATAACTGCTACTAACAAGCCTCCACAAATAGTTACAACAGAAGTCGATAAAAAAAAGTACATACAAAGTAATACAACAAGTTAACATTAAAAAAGTTAAATAAACTTAATTAAAAAAAAAAAAAGTTATCCATGAAAAAAAGACTGCCAAAAGCCGTCTCAAGGTCGCCACACTGGTGCAGATCAAGTCAACATTAAGGTCCATAGGAAGCGTATTGAAACTAAGTGCACTTCTTATTTAGAAAGCATTCCGCCTATAATTAGTCATTGCGAAAGGTACATTTAATATTGGACGCTGACGAAATCCCATCAGATTCGTGCGTAATGACAGATTAGCAACGAGTTCAGGACAGTCAATGTGGCCATTTGCGATACCCAACAGTAAACTCATGCCTCTTTAGTATTTGCGTGTATTGTATTATATATTGTGTGTGTGTGTGTACGGAGAGAAATTAAACTTTGGTTTCCTTGGATGTTATTTTTAATCACCTTTCGTATTACACAGTATACTTATACGATATATGATAATTGCGTCTATAGCGGGCGGTGGTTACGGGCGAACTAGCGTCGCCGATCGCTGCACATACAAATGAATACAAAACGAATGTGTCAGCGTTCCTACACTATTCCTCCCTTTTTTTATTTTTTTATTTAAAAAAAATATGGTTACAAAATAATTTCGTCAGTCTAGAATCCAATAATAACATGACTAAATACATTCCTGGTTAGCTACTTCGAGTTACAATGATTTTGCATAAGCATAACTTAGCTATAGTAAACACTGTCGTAACCAGATACTGGTGCGCGATTGCGTCACCTACATGATCATGCTAAACAATGTTATGTATTATCACGCTGGTATTACAAAAGGTATCAGCAGTGTTACTCTTGAAACCTTTTTTTATTATTCAAAGCCAAATGCCAACATGACTTTATTACAATAAAATTATCTTAATGCTAAAGGGGTATCTGTTGTTGGATACGATAATAAAACTGCATTCTTTAAGTCCTCTTTACATTGCTCAAAATTGCGTTCGGCTAATTCTGTCCAGTTAACTTTAGTTTTATCTTTACGTTTCGAATTCCCTAGGTACTTATTTAACTCTGTCTGATGATCAGCTGATTGGGGTATGCTTGCCCTATAAAAATTCATCATTCCCAAAAATCTTCTCAATTCCTCAATAGTTTCCGGTTTGGGAAAATTTAAAATGGCTTTAACTTTATCTTCTAGAGGTCTGATTCCCTCTACAGATACTTCATACCCTAAAAAGTCTAATTTTTCTTTACCAAAACTGCATTTAGAGAAATTAATCGTTATGCCAAATTCGTTAAATCGTTCAAAAACTTTTTCTAGATGCTGTTTATGCTGCATCTCGTTTTCTGATGCGATTATTACGTCATCTACGTAGTTAAATAAAAAATCGAAACCTTGCAATACAGTATGATGCATGAAACGTTGGAACGTTTGTGCGGCGTTTCGTAATCCAAACGACATGCGCATAAATTCAAATAAACCAAAAGGTGTTATAACAGCGGTCTTTTCGATGTCATTTTCCGCGACAGGTATACAATTATATGCTCGATTAACATCTAACTTAGTAAAAATTTTCTTATTAGCCAAAATATACGTGAAATCATGAAGACGGGGTACAGGGTAGCGATCTGGTTTAGTAATCGCATTTAAACGCCTATAATCGCCACATGGCCTAATATTACCGTCTTTCTTGGGTACCACGTGCAGGGGGCTTGCCCAAGCGCTATGACTCGGCCTACAAATCCCCAGCTCTTGCATAACCCTAAATTCGTTTTTGGCTTTTACATACCTGTCCGGTGGTAGCTGTCTCGCTCGTGCATGCACTGGAGTACCTGTTGTTTCTATTTGGTGGCAAACGCTATGTCTAGGTGTCTCCTTATATGAAACAGGCTTAGTTAATTCTGGGAACTTATTCAACAACTCATAATAGTGGCAATTATCAACAATGGTTTTTAGCGTGGGCTCTGTCGAACTAGAGAGGTTTCCTCTCGTACTAAAGTTAGTAACCTGATCGACTAGCCTTCGTCCTTTCAAATCAATTAACAACTTATGATTAGCTAAGAAGTCAGCACCTAATATTGGTTGCCGTACGTCCGCTATCGTAAATAACCAACGGAATGCTCGTCTAAGATTTAAGTCTAGTTCTAAAATGTGCGTACCGTATGTATTAATCTCGGTACCGTTCGCAGCGTACAACTTATAACAAACACTATGTGCGTTGTTTTTCTTAAAAACAAAACTGCGTGGTAGAACAGACACATTTGCACCACTATCTACTAAAAAGTTCAAACCTGAATTCCTGTCCTTGACACATAGACGGTGATTACTGTGCTGGCGGTCGCAGCCTCCCGTCGCTGACTGTACCGCTTCTAGTTTTCCGATGGCTTGGCGTTTCTCTTCTTCCAGTTGCAAGGTTTAACACATTTATTCGCCTTGTTGCGATATCTGAAGTGGTAAAAACATAACCAGTTTGGGTCATCTTCTAGTACCTTCGCATGTCTTGTAGGCCTGGAGTCCGATCTTGATCTGGCTCGGAATCGTCTGGGTCTACCATCTCGCGAGCGACCTCTGGAACTGTTTTTAATGTTGCGTAATCTGTCGCTTAATTTATTGATTTCCGCTATCACCAAATCATCCTTGCCATGTGATCCTGTTTCTTCCTTTACACTGGCGATGCTGTGTATTGGGGTGATAGTTTCAGCGACCTTGTCTGTAATCGACGCCAATTTTTCCAAACTTTCCTCATCAGTCACTGCCAAAACTCCACGTACTGATGGTGGTAAATGATTTTTCCACATTACCTTGAGTGTGTCATCGGTTACTTTTCCTCTGGCCAGGTCACGCATTTTACGAAGGAGGTGCGATGGCTGTTGATCGCCTAGCTCCATTTCTCCAATCAACTTCTTGATTTGTCGTTCCGCTGACTCTTTGTACACCGAAAGTAATCTTCGCTTCAAGGTCTCATATTTCTTCTCTTTGGGCGGATCTATTAAGATATCCGCAACTTGTTCCGTGACCTCGAGGTTTAATTTTGAAAGGATAATCCGATACCTGGAATCGTCAGACATCTTTTGTGGATTTATTATCGCCTCTGCTTTTATGAACCATAATTCCGGTGCCCTCGTCCAAAAATCTTCGATCTTGTCGGTTATGGAGACAGGTGAGAGGAAACTTTCGCTTGACATCTTCTCGTCAGCAGACAATTTTCCTTCATTTGCCATTTTCCACTGTTGCGTTTCCTTTTATAAACGTAAAAACGATAGTTCCTCACTATAGAACGCGGTTGTTTTGAGTTGCCCGTTCTCGATCACGTACACACACTGTTTTTATATCACGTCGGGTTTTATCAGTCGTCGGGGTCACCAATTTAGTATTTGCGTGTATTGTATTATATATTGTGTGTGTGTGTGTACGGAGAGAAATTAAACTTTGGTTTCCTTGGATGTTATTTTTAATCACCTTTCGTATTACACAGTATACTTATACGATATATGATAATTGCGTCTATAGCGGGCGGTGGTTACGGGCGAACTAGCGTCGCCGATCGCTGCACATACAAATGAATACAAAACGAATGTGTCAGCGTTCCTACACCTCCAATGCAACGTCTCTTCTCCATAGGAAGGAAGTTGTACCGTTTGCAGCGGTGCTCGTAGTCTACTGAGTGTTGCCGTGCCCTATAATCCAGACAACGTAGAAATTTCTCTGGATGTTTTTTTGAATATTTTTTTAATGTTTTTATGTTATGTAAAGTCATGAAAGAATTTCAGTTTTAAAATGTTCCTCAAATTGTGGTTTACTTTTTATTAAACGTTCTTAATTATTTTACCAATATTTACTTTCTATATTTTACGCTTTGCACTACTTTCCATACTAGACGAACTATTTTGCATCGGGGCTCGTAGAATGCACTTTTGGTATTTTAGCCAATAAATGGCGAATATTTCATAGAGGGCTCGATGTAAACCTAGATTTTGCAGAATCTATGATATAAACATGTTGTGTACTACATAACCTCCTACGAATTAAAGATGGACTACAATTCAAAGACACGTTTTATGACGCTCCACTAGAAAATATAATATCTCATGGTGACAACAGAGGCAGAAACCTAACCGGTGGTATAAATGTCCGACAATACTTAACGTCTTATTTTGTTTCTCCTCAAGGCTCTGTACCTTGGCAATACGATATAGTATAAAATGTTTTTTTTAATAAATAAATAATACAATGAACGAAACTAACCTCGTTTTCTTTTATTTTCTGGGTCTAATTCCAACCATCCAGATACGACTCTCGTGCAAACTTCCTTCAATAGCTTTTTCTTCAGATTGATGTCTGAGTACTCTTTTAGACTCTTTAAGTAAAGCGCAGGCCTTTTTTCTACGCTATTAATGAACTCCTCCGTGTCGTCCGTAAAAGTTCCCGCCATGGCGACAAGAGACGTGGCGCCGCTTCAAATGCTTATACGAGACTGGCAGTCGCGGTCAGTCGCGGATCGACTGTTTAGTCGATGGTCTGCGCACATCAATACAATGCAATACAAATTGAGCGCTTGATCGATAGTTGTCCAACTTTTAAATCAAAAGCAAATCGATAAAGCTTTTTGACTTTTTTGTCGAGCAACTATCGAGTTGACAGTATGTGCGCTTTAATATATTCTTTGTAACATATGATACACAACAAAACAGCTGTTCAACTAAAAGTTACGAAATAAAAGTCGTTTTTTTTTTAAATTATGCTTTATTTAGAATAACATATTCATCACGCATTACAAAATTACAAAAGTTTTTTTTAACAATACTTTATTTAAAATAACAATTTACAACACACAATACGTTGGTGAAACTTCTTCGTCTTCATCATCTAATTTAGTCACTGTCATCAGATGATGAATATAAAGAAGTTTCACCGACTTTAATAATATATCTTTCTACCACATCATCCATTATGCCATCAAGTTGGCAAAACTTTTCCTCTTCTTTAATTGCACGAGCAACGCAAGACTGCCATCGTTCTGGTGTAATATATAAATAAACGATTAGGTACTCCCCAGGATAGTATCCAGAGCTTGTGGGAGTACCTAATCGTTTCACCTCGTCTAATTTTAAGATTTTATTATGTTGGGCCACATACCCCTTCATTTGAGCCCATATTAATTAGCGATGGGCGATTCCGAGATGTTTTAACAATCGAAAGAATCGGAGTCGTTAAAATAAACCATCGAGTCAACCATCGACTCGCCGTTCTACAAAACAATCGAGATGTTTTTCGATTGTTTCGAGTCAATGGAATCGACCGCTAGTTTTCGATTGTTCGAATCAGTCACTCTCACTTACCGAGTCTCGCTCGCTCGGTTACCGAGGTCAGTCGATTGTTGCATGCATCGAGCCGAGATGCATGTTAGTTAGAGGCGAGAGCATGCCAGACTCGAGTCGAGCGAGCCGCGCGTAATTTGTGAACGTTTACCTATAATTACGATTACGATTTTTAACTAATTTTAAATTCATCAAAATCAAAATTTTACCTTTAAATTGAAATAGGTAGATAGATAGTTAATAAGATTAAAAAACTATGCTACATAAATATTTAATTAATAAAAAAACAGATTAATAAGAACCCTCGATATGTTTATATTTATTTTCATAATTCCTTCTATATAATTAAACGCACCCACGATACAGGAGAAATTCCTATTGTAGGGCAACGTCATTAAAATATATATATATTCGTACGTATTTGTAATTATTTTTGATTGCTCTTGTTGAAAGAATTAGTTTGGATTCGCAATCACAATGCAAGTCAAGTACTCGCGAAACTTTAAACCATCGAGGAACAACTCTCGAATGAACTCGCCATGCGCCAGTCGCAATAACAGACCGAGTCGGACTCGAATCCAAGTCAAAACAATCGAGAACAATCGAGATGTTCGAACAATCGAAACAATCGAATAAAACCTCTCGCCATCGCGCATCGCTAATATTAATTCTATTTGGTTGAGCTCGCAGTGGTAGGGCGGGAGGCGCAATACTGAAACACCCTTCTCTCTAGCCATCTCATTTACAACTAACTTTTGGTATAAATGTTTTTGTTTTTTTTTTACTTTTTCTAATAAAGTTGCCCTAAGGTATTTTCCTCAAAGGAATATTTTAGCTTTTTAACCACTCTTGTATATCTGCCTTTCGTGTGGCTGTACTCAGCAGCTTCTCCAGTTTCCTTGAGTGGTATGGCGCATTGTCCATAAAAATTACGGCGCCACTCAATTATGGTCAAAATTATCTTGAACCACTTTTGCAAATTAAAGGAGTCCATTTCGGAGTGGTAATCTCCATCACCTTTCTTTGCATCAAATATTAATGCAGAAACCCTTCAGTTGATCCTGTGAAATAAAATTAATACAAGAAAGTATATAATTATTGTTATATATTAATATATATAATTTCCTCCTTCATAATTTCACTGCTGGAAATAGGTCTTATACAGGATGGATTTTTGAGATAGGGCAGCAAGGACAGCTACCTTAACCGTTGTAGCTACAGGAAAACGGTCTTAGGAGACTTTCCTTAACTTTTTGAGAAATTTTGAATTGCATTCACAGATTTTGAAAAAAATGTACAGTCAGCAGGAAACAGTCGATCATGTTTCATATAAGGATCAAAAACCTCTATTGGACCAACTGAGGCTTAAGTACTAGAAAAGTCAGAAATCGCAAAAAAAAAAACTTTTCCCATACATTTTGTAGGATGCGTATTCCACTATATGTCATATCATCAAAATCATCATATTTCATGTGCTTCATTTAGCAAGGGGCGGGGGGGGGGGGTTGATTGCAGGTGTCCTTCTGTTGTGTACTCCTTGAGTATATTGTACACAGTAGCCCGAGATATGCCTATAAATAAGGAAATCACAATGCATGTTACTTTGAAATATCTTTATAGTAATAATTTTATGAGTCATCCTTACCGGGAACTTCTGCGGTTTTCTTTATCATCTCAGTCTTATAACAAGCAGTACCTGGAGGCCAGGACTTCATAAACTGCCTAAAAATATTATTATAATATCGCCGGTTCAAAGGTAAAACTCATTTTGTGGCATAATTGACTCATGGAGATAATTAAGGTATTGAGTTTTTTTTTGTCTGAAAAATCAAAAGTAGCATACTCGTATTACGTACTGAAACTTTCTGTGAACATGTGATACTCGAACTATGTATTTTAAAATAGTATTTTTATATTTTTGTGTAAAACCTATTAGTTTGTGTGTAAATAAGAGAAATGTACTTAATTATTTTTTTCCTCTTTATTTATGGGTTGGAAAACTTGGTTTTAAATCTTAAATAAAAATAATTTAATAAAAATTTATATCTTGCATTTTTTTATGCATCTGGGTTCAGGGTTAATATTTCATCGCCATTTTCATTTTCATCTGGTTCGGGCAAGCGCTCACGACCATTATGTTCGATTGCAGGTAAGTTCCTATACCATGGATGAAGTTCCTCTGGTATGTGGCCACCATTCACAAGTTTGACCAAGTCTGCTTTCTTTGCATTCGATATTGGCAGTGGGCCAGAATATGCAGGATTCAAGACTAAAGTTGCAGCAGTTCTGCGACCTCTACCAACTATGTTTACCTTCTTGTATTCTGAAGAATGATCATACCGGCAGAACAGTATCTCTTGTGACCCTTTTTCGACTTTTATCGATTTGATCTTCAACCATGAGATTGTATTTCCATCTTCGTCTTTATTTCTATTTGTTATAGAAGATGACGCCAAAGCCTGTAAATCAAAGAAATCCGAATACTTTAAATGGTGCACTATTTACTCACCATTGGTTTTATTTTTGCCTCTTTGGGATCTTGCAGAACGAAAAATGTTGATCCAGTCTGTCATGGTAAATGCACTTTTATGTTTCTTCGCAGACTCGATTGTAGAGTGCATTGAATAACACTCCATTTGTGAGTGCCCAGATTCCAAGAACTTTGGTTCAGTTTGATTCAAATGCTCAATTTTTTTTACTGCATACAACAACACGGCGGCCACTTGCTGGTTACGGTTTTGCCCACCACAAGTATCACAAAACAAGGAAACACTTGTTACTGTAGCAGGTAGCGACTGCAAAAACATTAACAATATGGAACCAATTTCGTTGCTACCCCTCTTTCCATTTATCTCATTCCAAGTATAACAATGAGCTTCTCCACTAGCTAAATAAATTGTCAAATTGTAAACGCCGATTTTCCTTGAATATTAAAATAGAGAAACATCAGAATATGGCAATTGTAAAACACTTTGCAAATCAAATGTGGCTGTTACAAATGTTGGGTCTTCGCTGGCTTTTATCTTGTCTTTGGGTTTTGCTTCCTGACATTCGGTTTTTCTTATGAGATGTAAAGAATAATCGGTTTCCATATCAACTTTTAGTTCGGAACTGGCTTCTTTGTACTTGGAACAAGTAGCACACAAATCCTCCTTTGGCTTGAAGAAGGAGAAATTATAATTGTTACAAAATATGCGCCTGTATGTACATTGCTTTAAAGGGGTTGCATTCCTTTCCAAACAAAATTATTGATATAGCTCATACATTTTAAGAATAGTTAGGCCACTTTCAAGGTACAATTTTTGACTTTGTTTCCTAACATAGTGACTTTTCATTACGGGAAAGCTCTCAATGTGTACTTTCACTAATAAAACATCTACTTCACTGGTCTTGTTTCCTGGGGTTTTTCTTCCTCTCTTGTCTGATCCAGAGAAACATCCTGTTGGACCTGCGCCCTTTATGGCCGTATTTATAGGCCCATTTGAAATATTTAGTCTTTTCAAAGAAATTAGCACATACTCTATGCTTACCACCAGCATTTTCTAAATAATACATTTTGGATAAAGTACGATTTTCACTTGATCTTTCGTTTCTTCTACGTTTAGGTGCCACCACAACCACATACTTTATAATAAAATCTTTCTGTCTTTTGTTATCTGCAAAACCCCAATAAGTTTTACATTATGCTGTTCTATCTCCATTCCGCGCCTGTACGTTGTATCGAGTAGACGCGTGTCGGTTGTCCTCGGAATTTTTGCTTTCGATTTTTGTGATTGGCTAAGCTAAATGATTGTTAATTCCTTGTCACTCTTGCCTGTTACTTACGTGTAATCAACGCCCACTGGGCGGTTCTAGAGTGAGATACAATCAATTTTGTCACCTACTTTAAAATCTGACTTCCGAAAAGTGACTGTGCATTGTTGGATTTAAACCCGCTCCCGCGGTGCGGTGTGGTGTTGCGGTTCAACTCCCTGTCTAATGCGCTACGGCGCTAGTGACGTAGAATCTCGAATTAGCTGCTCGCGATCTGCTACGCGGCCGCCGTAGCCGCTGACTTAACACCTTGGCCACGGGAACCGGCGGCGCGGCAATTCGCGCGGCGCGGCAAGCACGCCACGGGCAGTTGCGTTCGCCGCCGCGACCAGTGTAGACGAGGAGACGAGATGGCTTTATCAAAGTTAGCTCGACGTTGTTTGGAGAGTAGCAGCTTTTTTGCTCAAGATTTAATGTTTGGAAGATATAGTGGAGTACACGAATTAAATAGAAATCGTGTTACAGACGGAGAATTCCACCAAAAATATGAAAAATATAGGCAGCACCCAGATTTTTTTTTCCAATACACCAGAATGAGCGTCGAAACATTCGATTATATACTTGGGAGCATTCAATCAGAACTGGAGAAAAAGATGAATTCAAGCAGGGTTTTAAGTGCTGCAGAAAAATGGTTTTTGACGTTAAGGTATTTATTTGTGCGTATATCTATACATATACTGATTCAGTATAGAGCATATCAAGCTTGCATACAAAGGTACAAACGCGCGCTCTTAATCAATGTTATAGATTTGCCATAGAATAAGAAAAAACCATTTTAGTGTCAAGTTTGACGTGCTCTTTACAGTACTAACCCACTTTACTAGAAAAAAACTTTTTTACAAAAAAACAACCGACTTCCAAAAAAAACACTAAAAGACGTGAAAAATAACTTTAATTTCGGAAGTCGGTGCCTTTGGTTTTGTATTTTCATGTTTGGCCACCGACTTCCGAAATTAAAGTTATTTTTCACGTCTTTTAGTGTTTTTTTTGGAAGTCGGTTGTTTTTTTGTAAAAAAGTTTTTATTTTTCACTTTTTAGTTGCGGTACCTACCCCACACAAATTCGTATACCACTACTTGGTGTGTAAATAACAGTGACAGGAAATTATTAACACATCATCCATATAAACTAAGTGGAAAAAATGTGCAGTATTAAGAATAACTCAAAAACTACTGGCCAGACCTTGATCAAATTTAAATGGGACCACATGTGAAGCACCACCTATCAAGTAAAAAAAGAATCATCCAAATCGGTTCACCCAGAAAAAAGTTATGAGCTAACACACATAAAAAAAAAAAAAAAAAAAACATACAGACGAATTGAGAACCTCCTCCTTTTTGTGAAGTCGGTTAAAAAAAACAAACGAAAACAATTTAAAAAATTATTTATTTTAAACTTTTAATTGTAATAACAACTTTTCTCAATTTTAATCAGCCTTTTGTAATCACAGTCAAATTTTTATTTACCCTGAAAATCATTCCAATTTACTTCCCCTTTAATCAGCTAACCACTTACGATCACTATAATTATCTTAATTAAAATTGAATAATAAATCTAATAACAATCAGTCTTCTCAATGATTAAAATTGAATTTTAACAATATTATTATCTACTCATTATTGAAATTATTGTTCAGCTGGTTTGGTTGAGTAGAATATCCATATCTCCCATAAGGTTCGCCATACATAGTCACAGTAATTTCGTCTAAAAGAGCTTGATTAATTTTATTCCTAAGCCAAATTTTCTGCATAGGGGGTAATTTTTCCATCTCAGGTAGAATGCTCATCAAAAAGTGATAATCTTCAGATTTTTTTTCCTGTCTTTCACTGTCATGTTGTTTAGCAGATTCTTTTTCTAAAATTTTTAATTTCTTTTTCTCAATATCTAAGTATTCGGCTCGAATGTCTCTTACACTTTGTCTTTTTCTAGTAGAATCTTGACCACTAGATGTTGAGGGTTCAATTGGTGAAGATGTAAGCGCAGGAGAAAGTGGTGTTGCTGGTGAAGATACCCCACTGAAATCGTCCACGTATATGTCGTCATTTTCATTGACTGTAGGAGCATTTTCATCTAAATTTGATTCGGACGCAAGAGGCATGTACTCATCTTTCAGAAACCCTAAAAGTGTGAAGTACTTCCACGACGGTTCATAATTTGAAGTTGAGGATCCAGATCGGGGCTTAGGAATTCTTTTCAACTCTTTACTGTATGTGTCTCTTAAGTTCTTCCACTTCTTCTTAAGATCGTTGACTGAAAATTAAATTGTTACCTAATTTTACTTATTTATTTAGTTAAGGACGTTCACATGATCATCATGTTACACTTAGTTTAATTATTATCCATAAATTACGTCACACGTTAAGGGGTTACTAAATTTCGTAACGTAAGATGTCGAAAAATAAAGCGAAACTAATTTCGGAAATACTGTTTTAATTTAATAATTTCAGATGTAAATTTTCAAAATATGTGACATAATTTATGGATATCCCCTATAGCTGACTGTATAGTGTATATACTTATAGAAAATATTTTTGTTTCAGGTTTCTCTCAGTTGGGATGACTTTTAAATCTCTGGCTCATTCATACTCTCTAGGCCGAAGTACCGTTGCTAAAACGATTTATCAAACTTTAAAGGCAATATGGAATAAATTCGTCAATCAGCATATGTCACCAAAACTGACCAGTGAAGATTTAACGAGAATTTCTGATAACTTTTTCTTAAGATGGCAGTTTCCTAACTGTATAGGAGCCATTGATGGGAAACATTTTCGAATACAAAAGCCCCCACGAAGCGGAAGCCAATATTATAACTATAAACATTTTTTTTCATTGGTCTTACAAGCAGTTTCCGACGCTGATTACAAATTTTCTGTAATTGAGATCGGTGGAAGGGGAAGACAAAGTGACGGAGGCACGTTCCATTTTTCTAAACTTAACGAGTTGTTTACTAACAATCGATTTAATTTACCACCGCCGAAAACGTTGCCTGGATCAAATATATTATGCCCACACGTCCTGGTTGGTGACGAAGCCTACCCACTGAAACCTTCTCTTATGCGACCCTTCCCATCCAGCAATTTAGATCATTCGAAACGAATTTTTAACAAAAGGTTATCAAGAGCCAGAGTGACAATTGAGTGTGCTTATGGTATTATGACGAATAAATGGCGCATTTTCCTCAAAGCAATCGAGACTGACACAAAACATGCAAAACTTATAATTAAGGTTGGATGTCTGCTACATAATATTGTAAGAGAAAGAGATGGAAATTCTGATCCCGATTTTCGGCGACACATGAGATCGAGAACTAGGTCTAGGAGGATTATAACGTCACGGCGTAATAATAGAGCTTCATTGCAAGCCATAGATATAAGAAATAATTTCAAAGACTACTTTGTAAACTATTGATAAATATTTATTGGTACCTGTTAATAAATTAAATTAAAAATCTAAAAACCCCTTACTCAAAAAAAAACCTCTAAAAAAGTAGAAGTCGTTTTTGGCGTCGGGGAATAAAAATAAATACTCACCATCAGAATCTAGAAATTGCTGTTTTATTTCTTCCCACAACTTTTTCACAACATTTTTAAACTTATGTTGCGGGTGGCTAGACTTCCAAATAGCTGGTCTAGCTAGAATTTCTGCAATAAAAGCTTCCGTCTCCATTTTCGCGAAAAAAAAACAAACTATTTTAAATTAAGTTCGCTCCGGCAGTAGTCGCCGCGTCTGCCGCTCGACTCCGTGGCCTGCGCCGTAATAACTCATACATTTGTTTCGATCGCTAGTCGTGCCGCGCGATTCGCTCGGGGAAATTCCCCGGTCGTCTCGCTGGTCGCCGCTGCGCGTGGCATGCCCAGTACATTTCCATACATTTGATTCATTCGCAAGACGCGCCGCCGGTCGCGCCGCGCGAATTTTCGCTATAGCGAATTGTCCGTGGCCAGCACGTAACTGCTACGGATTACCTACGCGGCTACGAACACGAAGTAGTCATAGCCGATGCGCTACGACTCCGCTCGCACGCGACACCGTCTCACGGCGCAGTGCGCACGCGTTCAGCGATCGTAACGAAGTCTACGAGATTTGCTACCATCTGTTTACAACTATTTGTAAACATGTCCGGTGTACAACGCACTCCGCCGAGCACGCCAAAAACGCAAATAAACACCATTTGCCAGTCCCAGACTAAATCAGAATCGGATATAGCCAATGCAGTAGTGTGTGATAACGTAAATACAAATCGAAATAAAAGAGCCCGAAAGTCAAACTTGCCACAAGGCTGGTTACGCTGGTTTCGCACGACCTTCAAACTCAACTCGCAGATTCGAAGGAAGAACAAGACTCTTCAATTGCAAACTTACTTGCGACTCAAACCGCTGTGATGGCTAAACTGGCGTCTGATATTGGAGAAATAAAATCCCAGAACACCCAGATACAGGCATCTAATACGGAAATACACAAATCAAACGAGGAGATAGTTAGATCTATGTCTTTCATAAACCAACAATTTGAGGAGCTGAAAAAAGAAGTTGAAGACCTAAGAAAGGAACGCCGGGACCAGAGACAATATATAGAAAGTCTTGAAAAAAAAAGAATACAAGATCCACAACATAAATCAAGGTCGTCGGGCATCGAAATCCGTAATATACCGCAATGTAACACTGAAACCAATGCCACTCTTGCAAAAACGGTACGCAGCATTGGCGAAGCTATCGGAGTATCCATAAAAAACTCTGAACTGAGGGATATTTATCGTTTGCCCGGGAAATTATCAAGTGCCACTACCACAATACGACCGATTATAGCTGAATTTTCCTCTGTTATGAAAAAGGAGACAGTCTTATCTGCAGTTCGAACGTTCAACAAACCCAAAGACAAGGATGATAAATTAAATACTGGTCTCATTGGCATTCCAGGAACTTGTCAACCGGTTTATGTCACGGAACAGCTTCCGGGTAACACCAAAAAACTGTTCTACCAATCAAGAGAGTTTGCGAAAAACCACAAGTTCAAATTCTGCTGGGTTTCCAACGGTAACATATTTTTACGCAAAAACGAAGGAGACAAACAACTGTTAATCAACTCCGAAAAATGTCTCCAGGATTTAGATTACACTAGCATATGACTGGTAATCCGTATAGTCAAGAGCTATATTTTAGCATACAATTGTCGAGTTTTGTTATTTTTCGATATTGTTTTTGCTTCTAAATCTAAAAAGATACACAAATTATTTAACATTCACATAACCTCACAAATAAAAACTCACCATGACATACGCACTCCACACAAAAATACACTCACAACTCACTCCCACAAAAACACTTGCCATAACAACCACTCTTACACCAAAAAACAAATAATAAACGATATAATATATACTAAGAAAATCCTAACTATAGAAGTCTTACCAATGAGTCAACCACCCAAAAATAGCCCATGAAAAAAGCGAACTTGAAAAATCTCGTAACAATCCCAAAGCCCTTTGGAAAACGATAAAACAAATCACCAATACTGTCAAAAAGAAAACTAGCCCGGTTGAACTATTGGGTATCTGTGATAGAGCTATATCATCCGTAAACGAAGTATGTAGATTCTTCAGTAATATAGGCACTAACCTGGCAGAAAAAATCTTGTCCCAATCTCACCAACCTACAAACCCACCTATGAGATCATGTCAAAATAGTTCATCCAACCCCGCCAACTCTCTTGTAATACTTGAGGTTGATGAATCAGAAGTGGACTCTCTTATTCTGCAACTGCGAAATGATTGCGCAATAGGTTGGGATGGCATATCCCCCCTAGTGTTAAAGAGTTGCCGCCATAGCTTGACGCCACCTTTGACGTATATCCTTAACTGTTGTCTTCAAAAAGGCATCTTTCCTGATGCGCTAAAAAAAGCTATCATCCATCCGATTCATAAGGGAGGGAACAGAAACTGTGTTAACAATTACAGACCCATATCGGTCCTATCAGCACTCTCTAAGGGCTATTACGCACTGTCGACTAGTCGCCGGCGACTCAGTCCCTCGGCGACCGAAACATGGGAAACAGGGCCGGAGACCGAGCCGAGCGACAGTATTCCAAGTACATTCGTGCAGAATGGACGTTGAAGAACTTGCAATAGTAGCGGCGCTACTAATTATAAAAAGAAAGAAAAAAAAAAAAAAAATCAAAAGAGTATTGGGTGCATCCTTTGTTAGAAGAACGGAGGTCAAAGGGAATGTTTAAAATATTTTATGAAGACGTTAGAAAATATCCTCGTAATTTTTTTAATTATGCAAGAATGTCTGTGAGTTCGTTTGATGACTTATTGTGTCTTCTAAAACCACATATAACTGGCATAGATACAAATATGCGACCATGTATTTCTCCGGAAGAAAAACTTTTTATAACACTAAGGTAAGTGACAATTCAAATAAAATTCATTCCTAACATTTATTTTTTACGGGATTTTAACACAATTTACATTACATTCCCGGACACATCTATCGGCCAAACCTAGTGTTTAAAGTGTTGACAATCCCTAGCTAAAAATAAATGTTAAGTGGTGCAATAAGTTTTTATGCAGTTTTTTACGAAAACGATGGCCAGTAAATCAGCTTCACACCTGCAAAAACTTATTGCTCCTCCTAACATTTATTTTTAGCTGGTCTCCAGTCAAAACTTAAAACTCAAGGTGGGCCGATAGATGTGTCCGGGAGTGTGTTTAGAGTTACAGATAATGCCATCCACGAAGACGCGCGATTAAATTTAAATAGAGCATCTTTCGTGCTGTTCATAATACTCTTTCCTGATTAGTCAATTTCTATTAGTGTGCGTTTGCATTCATCGATAATTAGCGTGTATCGACAGATGTTTAACACATGCGGAAGATAGCACACATGCATTTGAACAAAGAGTGGGGCCCGTCTTCGTGGATGGCACTATCTGTAAGTCTACTCTTCGATGACATAATTTAAAAATATACGGTAAATAATTATAAAACATGTATTTTTTTAAAGTACTTAATGAAATCAATATTATAAACGAACGCACAACAAAAGGAAATATTCAAAATAGATCCAAAATGTCAGAATCTTGCGAGGCATTTGAAGTGACAGTAGAAAATCGCGACTCTGGGCGTTCACGTTCTGAAGGAGTTGAAGTTGGTAGCGTATAATAATGTTGTGCTTCAGGGCGTGATTGTTGACTTGGTGCTGTTGAACGCCCGGCCTCCGGTGTGAAGTAACCACGCTCATACTCGTACTCATTAAAATTTCGCCACATTGTGTTTGGATATATATTATTTTGGGTAGAGGATCGGAATGATTCGATTACACTGATTAATTGAATTTTCGCAGCTGACTTTTTGTGCTCCGGAATTGCCCTAAATGATGATAATAGGGACATCAGGAACATTCTGTCCTCATCTTGTTCCAAAATATCCTCCTTATTTTTGCGAGTTTCAATACACTTGTTTAATGTGGTTAACAGTTCGCTTGTGCCATCATCTGACGTTTTTTTCTTTTTTCTTCCGACTATATTTTCTCTCGAGTAAGGTCCTAAAGGTTCTTGATCATTTGTCAAATGTTCTTGTTCAGCAATGTTACTCTCTGTGTTCAAATTACCAACGGTATTCTTCAAAAATAACAGCTGATTATAATAAATATAGGGAGTTTTATGGGAAGCAGCAGATCCGCTTTTAGTATTTTTTAATCTTCGTACTTCTCGCGAAAAGCAGCTTCTTATATTTTTCCATTTCTTTTGAAGTGAATGACCTGTAAATAATGTATATATTTAAATTATTTTTTAATTCCAGATATCTTGGAAGCGGTTGTAAATTTGTAGATTTACATTACTCATACAGACTTGGGATTTCAACTATAGCTGAAATAATAAGAGAAGTTTGTCATTTTATATGGGTTGTACTAAAAGACATGTGTTTACCGCAACCGACAAAAGAAAATTGGTTAAAAATCGCAAAAGATTTTCATTTACGGGCCAATTTTCCAAATTGCATAGGTGCCGTAGATGGTAAGCATGTAAGAATTATAAAACCATACAACAGTGGATCATTGTGTTATAATTACAAACACTTCTTTTCTGTAATTTTGCTTGCCATTTGTGACTCTGACTATAAGTTCATATACATAGACGTTGGTTCCTATGGAAAGGATTGCGATTCAACTATATTTACAAATTCAACGTTTTATCAAAAGCTAATGAACAATGATTTGCAAATACCCGAACCTAAGCCCATTTCATCGACAAACCCTATACCAGTACCGTTTGTTATTGTGGGTGACGAAGCATTTGGACAAACTGACAAAATTATGCGACCGTTCGGTGGATCAAATTTAACAACAAAGAAAAAAATATTTAATTATAGGCTTTCTCGTGCACGACGCCATATTGAATGTTCATTCGGCATATTAGCAAACAAGTGGCAGATTTTTCACAGACCTATCAACGTGAATTTAGATCTAGTATCATGCATCATCAAAACATGTTGCGCTCTTCACAACTATGTCCGAGAAAGAGACGGATATAAATTTGAAGATACCCTGAGCATTCCTGGCTTTGAAGAAGTCCCAAACGGTTTCCAAAGAGCTACGCGACGTGGTGCATCATACAGAGATGTATTTGCTGATTACTTTACAACTGAGGGTCAATTATCTTGGCAGATGAGCAGTATTAATTAATAAAAAATAAATGGCATTTCTTACTTACCTGAGTTTTTTTTTTCTTCGTCTGATAATTCTTCACCTCCAAATAACTCCACTATTTCTTCCCACTGTTTTTTCTTCAAATCCCGATTAGCATATTCCTCACTTTGTAAATCCCAAATAGCTTTTCGGGATTGTATTTCCGATATAAATTTATCCGTGTCAAAACTCATTGTGCGCGGCCGTCCGGTCGTTACGACAGTTGCTCGCAGTGTGAATGCTTTCATTTGAAACCGTGCTCCTATTGGTCGCCGGCGACCGGCAGTTGCCTGTGCGTCGCCACTGCGCGGCGAGTCGCCGAGTCGCCCGGGCAACCGGTGACTAGTGCGTAAACACCTATTTAAACTATACAATATTACAGTCGTCGACAACTGAGTCGCCGGCGACTAGTCGACAGTGCGTAATAGCCCTAAGATACTTGAAAGGATCCTGAATAAGGGATTAAAAAAAATCCTCAACAAACATCAGCTCATAGCTGATAATCAGTATGGTTTCGCACAGGAATCTCAACTGAGGATGCTGTTCTTGAGCTGACGCAATTGGTTGCTAGGAATCTTGACAGTAGACTTAAATGTCTAGGGATCTTCTTAGACCTTTCTAAAGCATTTGACACAGTATCTGTTCCCAAACTTATCTCTAAATTGGAACTCCTAGGGATACGAGGAAACACCCTCGAAATATTCAAGGACTATCTTAATAACCGGACCTAACGAGTAAAAATTGGAGAGCATATAAGTGAAAAAGTATCAACCTCTTACGGTGTACCTCAGGGAAGCATTTTAGCCCCCACCCTCTTCCAAATATACGTCAATGAGTTGTGCAGAATGACCATCCCCAACTCCAAGATCATTGCGTATGCAGACGATACCGCAGTCATAGTTTACGGACCAACTTGGGATAGCGTTAAGCGCTACGCAGAAGCGGCAATTACTAGTATTATGGAATAGCTCAACTGCGAGAAAACATCGTATATTGCATTCGCTATCCGGCGTAACAACTTACCCGACGATGTTTTCTCCTTAAAAGCGCACACCTGCTGCAAACAATCCCCACAATGCATATGTCCGACACTTACAAGATCTGATAATGTGAAATATCTTGGTGTCCAAATAGACGGAGGATTACGATGGGACAAACAGGTTGACGCCATTACCACTAGATCTATGAAACTTTTGCATATTTTCAAATCCCTTAGAGACTCGGCTGCGCCTGAAACACTTAAGATAGTGTACTATGCACTATGTCAATCCGTCATTGGATATTGCATCACGGTATGGGGTGGTGCAAATAAAACCAGTCTTCTGAGGATGGAAAGAGCGCAGAGAGCCGTACTGAAGGTGATGTCGCGCAAACCTTATCGCTATCGCACTACGCAACTTTACGCTGATTCAAAAGTACTTTCAGTGCGCCAGCTTTTTATACTGCAGTCTACGGTTAGAAAGGACGCTAGCGTTCCCCCGACGGACCCTAAAAAAAGGAAGAAACTACCCTTAAGTACCCCTCACAAAACCACCTTCGCTCGACACCAATACTACACATTAAGTACATATATCTACAAACAAATTCACAAAAAATTAAACATTGTCGATCTAAATAAATTTGAAATGAAATCAAAACTAACGAAATTATTTCTGGAACAAGACTATCTACAAACAGAATCCTTACTTAAGTACGTCGCCTAACTACCTATTTATCTCCAATCATACACAACACACCCACAAACACACACCATCACACACACAAGCACACACACACACACATACACATCACGTATAAAATAATATATTTAAATTAGTTATTATGTTCAATCGCCTAGGTAGATCGATACAGTCTACTATTATACATATAGCATCACATTGTAAGCTGAATCACTGTCGCTCAAGATACAGGTTATCCTAGTTTGAGAGGCAGGGTTTTCCATATTGTGTACAGATTTCAGTTCTTAGATTGTATTGCATTGTGTTACTACCAAAGCTCATTTAAATTGTCTAGGTATATAATATAAAACATGCTAAATCTGTATTTTCTTATAAAATAAAAGTTATTATTATTATTATTTATTTATTATCTTCTTCTGTGAAAATCAGTGTACACTGATATCTACATCTTGTACAATCAACTGGTTTTGGGCTTTTAGCTTCACATTCCTTTTTCTTGTTATTGTATGGCAGACATTTTGCTCGCTGTTTTTTTTGTCATATTGGCTTTCCAATTTGCTGTATTTCTTTTTCTCCACCTTGTTAAATTGCTAACATTACCTTCTTCTATCTCATAATCAGATATGTCAGATATTTTATCTTCTGTTTCTTGAGGTGGCTGGTAACAAGGGTCATCACCCGATGCTGCACTGAAGTAATCCATCTCATCATCAGTTTCCAAAGGATAATCTACAAGCTTTGTCCAGTTATGTTTTGAAATAACTCTCTAAAAAAATAAGTAATTGTTCATAGTTTGCACCAAGCTATATATTTTAATTTGAAAGTATAATAATAATTCTAATAATAAAACTTTAAATGCTAACATTTTCAGTGTAACTACATCCTGAAATAATTCGGGTTTCAACTTCGAACTCCATTGGGACAATTTCTGTGTTGGAAATATCGTTCTCATACTCCTTATCATTTTGCTTTGTTACAATCGGTTGAAATACAAATTACACGTTACAAAAACAAAAACTAAAAGGTAAGACTAAAGCGTAACATATCAGATAGACCGGCTTCAAAACTGACCAATCAGTAAAAAAATAATTGATTAATATAGGTATGCTAAGTAGATATATACATCTGCATTATTGAGGCCTTCTGGATCAAAAGATTGACTGACTGACGTTAGAATAATATCCCCTTGTTGAACATTTTCTTTGTTGCACTTTTGAACATTTTTAATTTGTTCCTGTATTAAAAACACATGAATGAGACATTAAAAAATATAATATTTTTTCCCCATGTTCAGATGCAGTAGGTAAGAATTAAGTAGTACATAGTTACTCAGATTTACCTCCATAGTACATCCTAAATTATTTAGAATTTTGACTTCAGCATCTCTTTGACCATCCAATAGAACAGGTTCGGTATTGCTTTCAAATAAGTCACGCTGCGCTTCCAGTATACAGCGGTAGTTCTGTAACGTTGTAATAATTATTAGCTATAGATTAATTACATTTTACTGGGAAACCAAGCTAAAAAAACATTTTTAAAAACTTACAAGTTTTCGTTGTGCAATAGAGTCCGACAATGCGAGAGCCACTAGTTCTTTACCCCTCTTGTTTCGGTAATCACCCATTATAACAATTAAAACCACTTTTTATGTAAAAAATAACGTAAAATCGAAACAAACTGCATTTTTTTTCTCTGCCGCCAAAATTAAAAACTGCCTCCAAACCAAATGTTAATTCACAAGTGGCAAAAGTCACTAGAGTTGCCAGGTAAAATTCATTATCGACTTAGGGTAGGTTCAGATGACAAGCGCTCAGCGCGCGTTGAACGCGCGTTGAATTTTTGTATAGTGTTCACATGGTGCGCGCTTGTCAGGCGTTAAACGCGCGTTGTTGCGGCCAGTTTGAGTTCTACATTTGTCGAAGATGGACGTAGAAACAGTTTTATCGGTGATTTTATACAGACGGCAGAAACGACACAACAGAAGACGGAGATATTGGGTTCACCCAATTTTGTCAACCAGGCTGACTGAAAGTCAGTACATTATTTTATATCCTAAGTTAAGGCAATTTGAGCCCAAATTCTTTAACTACTTCAGAATGTCCATCAAGTCATTTGATGACTTACTGACTCTCATAAACGATGAACTCGTAGCAGATAAAAACGCTGTGCGATATAGCATTTCACCGGAAGAAAAACTCATAATTACATTGAGGTAAGTTTTTTAATAATCAACATAATCTATAAATCAAATAAATCAAATCAACTTGTTTAGGAACAATTTTTTTAAAGAAAAAATAACATTTTGTTACTCGCAGAATAACTCTAACTCTGATTCATTGCTGACATTAGTTGGTGCTGGCGATGGAGTAGGTGTTACTGGCGATGGAGACCCCATTGCTGTAGTATAACCATAATGTGCAAAATTATTTGACACACTAGACTGCTGTGATCTATAATCATGATAACGAAAGCCTTCAACAGAAGCTGATGACTGATGACGCTGCTCTTGTGATGAATAATTTCTTCGTTGTGATACCGGGTAATTTTGATTTTCATATGTCTGTTGTTGTGGTCCTTGAAATTCATTTTGGTTTTGCAAAATTAAATTATAAATGGCAATTTTAGTTTGAAGTCGCCTATATTCCGGAATTTTTTTAATCTCTTTAACGAGTGACAAACAAAACAGCTTGTCTTCATCGTCATCTTCTTTTGGATGAGACACATTTTTCTGTGCTAAACTCTGCTCTAATATGTTTGCAAATCTTTCATCAGCAGGATTTAATTTTTGTTTTTTTCTTGAAGTAGATTTAGGACTCTTAAAGCCAGAACTTATTTCTACTTCAGCAACCTCTGACGAAGTTGATGCATTATCTGCATCGAAACTACTTTCTGTATCTTTGTTGGCAATTGATGCCTGTAGAAATCGTAGTCTATTATAATGAATATATGTCGAAGTTTTGGAAGCTCCTGATCCAGATTTGACAGTCTTTATTTTCTTCACCTCTCTCATATAATTATCCCGTAAACTCTTCCACTTTTTTTGCAGGGATGACGCTGAAAAAAAAAACAGTATTTAGTAATAGTTTATGTTTGTTTCCAGATATTTGGCCATTGGATGTTCATTTGGGACATTAAGCTACGACTATAGAATTGGCAAATCTACTGTGGCTACTATAATACCACATGTATGTGAAACTATTTGGAAAAAATTAAGGCCCGTTGTTATGAGTGAACCAACGAAAGAAAAGTGGTGTGAAATATCCACGATATTTGAAAAGAACTCAAAGTTTCCCAATTGTTTGGGAGCCTTGGACGGGAAACATATACGGTTAATCCAGCCTGAACACACGGGTTCTATGTATTATAACTATAAAAAATATTTTTCGCTAGTTTTATTGGCGCTAGCGGATGCAAACTATTGTTTTGTGTGGGTTGACATAGGTGCCTACGGTAAAAACAGTGACTCAGGTATATTCAAGAATTCTTCATTGTACAAAAAGCTGACAGAAAGGTCATTAGATCTACCTGAGCCAAAGGCATTGTTAATACAAAATAGACCGACAACGTTGCCATATGTGATAGTGGCTGATGAAGCTTTTGGCATGATGGAGAATTTAATGCGTCCATATGGGGGAAGGTCACTAACTTATGCTAAAAAAATATTTAATTACCGTTTGACATTAGCACGCCGGTATGTTGAATGTACTTTTGGCATAATGTGCAATAAATGGCGCATTTTACACAGGCCGTTAGATGTTAACATCGGTTTTGCAGAAAAGATCGTAAAAGCGATATGTACACTAAATAACACAGGCCTGCAAAATGAAGGTCATAACTTCCTCTCTGGAATTTGATAGCTGATTCTGGAGTATTTTGATGCGCTGATTACGAATATGTACTTAGTTTTTCTCCATCACCTCCTGATTTTTCAAAAAAGCTACAGATAGAAAATTGAGAAAAAAGACAAGTTTCACTTAAAAAATTATATATTTAAAAAAGTACTTAATTTTTAACTTAAAAAACTATTAACACGTAATAACAACTTATTGCTGGGTTAAAATACACTTAAATTTTATTTGTGGAACCTGGTCCTTTTTTCCTGGAAGCTTCTGTTGTGCGATTTTCGCTTATATTTCCGGTTTGGATCATCACGCTTCAACAACCAACAATAGTCCGCCATCATGCTGACATTCCATCTTCCTTGATACCGGACTTCAAGCTCTTTTAAATCTTGGTGAAATCTTTCACCTTGTTCTTCGCTAACGGCTCCTAGATTTTCTGGGAAGTAATCAATGTGCGAATTCAGAAAATGAAGTTTAACGCTCATATTACAACCCATTACACCAAAATTCGTTATCATTTTGGCTACTATTTCTTTATAGTCCGAGCCGGACCGGTACCATGAAAATGAAGTACCAGGTGCAAGCATATTTCTTTCTTTTAATCGTGATCCGAGGAGCTCAGCTGCATCTTTGGGGAGATTCAAATCTCTTGTCAAGTCGTTTAAATCTGACTGTGAAAAGAGCTGACACTCGTTAGAATCTACTTGAAATACAGGATCAGATTGGGATGCATTCTGTTCATTTGTATCATTAGCAGAATCTTCAATTTGTATAGCTGGATACGGGGGCTGCACCATTTCTGAATCTCCGAAAACTGCAGGCGTAACTGATGACACATTTGGATAGCTTATGTCACTTTTATTTTTAGAATTGTATCCAGTTATGTCACAACAACAAAAGTAGCAATCTTCAACATGGTTGTTAGGCTCTCTCCATAGCATGGGCGAAACGATTTTGAAGCTATTTTTCTGTCCTTTTGACCACTTGCGAAGTTCAAGTAAACAAGTCGAACAAACTTTTTGAGGTGTCCAAGTTTTGTCTTGGTTACATAAAGAATGTCCAAAATAACTTTTGTAAATATTTTTCACATAGTCTGTAATGTTGTTTCGTTGTTTTATCACCATGAATTTCCCGCAAATATAACAAAAACAATTCGAAGAGTTTAAACAACTTCGCGACGACATTTTAAAGTTTAGGTTGCAAGATGCGCACTTCGACTGTTAGTTTTCTAATTCAGAGTAGGTACTTATATAAAAAAAAACCTTTTGTTTTCTTCATTATACCCTTTTTGAACAACATTAACAACAATTAGGCAATATCACCTAAACATCGTGTATTAATGAGCTCATTACTAAATGAAGCCAAAATGACCCGTTTTCGAAATGGTTAATGCGAATTACTTACACTTATTATGTAGTAATTAACAAATTACTGATTTGCATTCATTTCTATGTCGTCTTAAACTAATTAAATGCAATAAAAATTAAGCTGAAGTAATTAAGTGACGTTTTATAGATTTTAAAATGTATGCGCTCAGACATTTTTAGTTAAAATCTTAAATATTCAATATCAAAGAATCCTGACGTGATAGAATTTTTTTATTATTTTTCTCGTAATCAGCACATCAGAAACTATAGAAAACGTTAATCAGATCTCAGAGAGGAAAACCATTGCAGACCTGTGTAATTATGTCAGAATCAGGGATGGCTACAATTTTGAAGACACACTTTATACGCCACCCCTGGAAAATCTAGCCTCACATTATACCGGACGTGCTGTGCGACAGGCGGATAATGTTCGAGTACATTTAACAAACTATTTCATTAATGAAGGAAAAGTAGATTGGCAGGATCGTTATATTTAACTTGTAACACAAACCGATTGTAAATGTAAATAAATATATATACTCACATAATATTTTCTTCTTTTCTTCATTGTCATGTCCTTCACAAAATATAAGGACGAGTTCTTCCCAAGCCCGTCTTCTCAAATTCTTATCTGAATAATCGCTACTTGTCATGTCCCATATCGCAGGACGTTTCTCTATTTCATCAATTAATAATTCCGTATTAAAAGCTTCGGTTTCCATTTCGGACGATTTTCGGACGAACTTGACGAACCCTAAAATACGTCTATCCGCGTCGAAAGCGCGCGCTCAACTGAACGGAAACATAGAAAACCAATGATCTCAAAGCGGCGTTGACGCGCGCTGACAACAGTCGAGCGCTAGCGCAGCGTTGAACGCGCGCGTTACTAAAACGCGCGTTAGCATGTGTACGGCCTGAATAAAATGTATGTAGTTGTAAACGCGCGTTATCAAAACGCGCGTTGAGCGCTTGTCATCTGAACCTACCCTTAGTGAGTTTTACATGGCAAACACCTTTAGGCTCACCTACAACGAAGATTTCAGGCAAAATTCATAATGTGCCAAATGAGTTTTACCTGCAAAGGGATTACAGAAGATTAGGAGGAGGAGGAGGAGGACTTTTTCCACTGCACAGTTTTGTTATGGAGCATAATACACACTTAGTGATTTTTTCATATTGTAGATTTTCTCTTTAAAGAAGCAAAACTAGCAAAATCTCATTTTGGGCCAAAATGTCACTTAGTGAGTTTTACCTTTGAACCGACGATATTTAATATTATAATGTCGTTGTGGTCAACTTTAGGACCACGTTTTTTTTGCCGTCAGTATTGGTCAGACTCAGAAATTTATATTATGTTAAACGCCACTCGGGCCCGCACCGGGATCACCCATAGCGCAACAAAACGTAACGTTTTGTATAAAACAACCAAACAAGTAATAAAGATTACAAAGGAAAAACCGTAACAAATAACAACGAAATCACGATAATAACAAAAACAACGCGTAGCATTCACCGGTATTCACAATGAATGACATTAATGACATGACAATCGCAGAACATTTACGTCAATTTCACAGACGATATAAACCGGTAAAATAAGAAAAACCCGGCTGTCACAGCTTATGAAGGGATTAGGTGACATTTTAGATTTTGTAGAATTATAGTGAAACGAAAAACGTTCCCGGTATTGTTCACCACTTCTTTTAGGTTTATAGCATTGACACTTTAATTTTTAATTGGAATGAAATAATTTATCTAAATGAAAGCCACATCATTTCACAAGATAAATAGTTAAACTGATTACAATGAAGTGTGACAACTGGTATATAAATAGGTTTTAATAAATTTGGCGTCAATCGTAACTATAATTAGTTTAAACTTCTGTCTAATGCTATTTTAAACGGAGTGTAGGTACTCATAACTAAAAAGTATAAAATAAAAAAAAACAAAAAACCCGACTGCGTAAAAAGTGAACCAAACTACGTACATAAAAATAAAATATATTCTAATAATGGAACATAACATATAACATCCATTATTATCCATTATTCGACAGCCAATCTAATTTTTCAATGGATCCCGACTTATGTGTTATGTTCCATTATTACAAAATATTTTATTTTCTTCAATAACATACAAGGCGGCGTTTTGCATCCTCGTCAAATTCAAGGAGGTAACTATGCTAATGATTCTCGACACGAATCAATAATAAAATAAGTAGGTATTTTAATTTTCGGAAATCGGTAACTGTCGGACATGCATGTTAAAACGCGGCTTGTGTGATACCGCACTGTAACTGCCCTTTTACACACACATAAAAACGCGGCAGTTTATACGATCATAATTTTGCCCACCCCCGCGCGCGCGCACCTCTCTTCTATACCTACACCCCACCCGACCACGCTCGCTCACACTCACACATCGACTACTTAGTGTGATTGATGTCGCCGCCGTGAGTGCGCCTTTCGTGATTCCCGTTCCGCGCTCCTTTAATTAGTTTTAAATACGGCTCGATGACGGAAAACTATTCCAATGTTGAGTTGGTGGAGATGGTCCGTTTATACGCGGTAAGTCGAGACAGCCTACGTCGAGCTGTGCAGATGTTCGCGGATATGTTTCCCAACCGGCCATCACCGTCCCAAAACGCCATGCTCGCTGCTACTCAGCGACTGCAGGATTATCACCAGTTTGATGTCCCCCGGCATGCTCAAGCTCGCGGCAGCAGTGGTCTGCCTGTCGCCTTGCAGGGAGATATCCTGGAGTACTTCCAGCGAGAACCACGGGCGAGCACGCGGGATGCTGGTCAGCGATTTGGAGTGCTCCACTCCACAGTATGGCGTCTACTGAAGTGGGAATAATAACACCCATTCAATTTTCGCAAGGTGCAAGATATTCACCCGGGAGATAACGCCACACGTGTTAGAAAGTGGATGGAAAACTAGATTTATAGGGATTGGCATCCGCTTAATTCGTAAGCTTACGAGTGTCAGAACGGCTAGTTATTTAATATGTAAGAAAGTAGCTATGAATATGGTGTGTTGGGAAAGGGTTTTATGAAGAAAAGCACAGAGAGACAAGACCAGGCATTTATTTCAGTTAGGCTTGTCAATAAATATAGGTAGGTAACGTTAATGAGAAAGCTATTATCCGTTCCAAAACTAGGTCTTCATGGAGAAGAAGGATAAGAAACTCCATGGCAGCTTATTTTAGTCGTTTGTCAACACATTTTCACATTAGCATATTATTAGCTATATGTATAACACATACAGAACAACTTAGATCAGCAATACTAATCAATATTATAATATTAATTATGTAACTTACATGAACATTGTAGTCAGGCGATCTTTCAAAGAAAGGTACTTAGCTGGAGATATGCTCGGTCCGACGGTTCGACTCAGAACAAGCCCCGTAACAGGTTGGGCTCTCGCTTTTATAGACAGTGACAAACAAGTGACGTCATCGAGCCGTTGGTACAGAGAACACGTGTTCAAAATTGTTCAACTAGACTATTTTACTTAATTAAACCGATATAAATGTATCAAAATATCTATAATTGACTTACAAATATGAATATTGTAATATACATAGTGTAAAAGTGGTTTTAACAATGATTTTATGATTTGGATCACAGCCAAAACAACTTCCGGAATCGAAGTTTTAAATTTTACTTAAACAATTCAAAATATAGTGCTAAAAATTACAAAAAAACTAAAAAGATATAACACACGCATTACGTTATGTCGGTGGTTACTGGAACATCAAGACACCAAGATCCTGTGGACGGACGAGTGTTTATTTACTCGAGTTGGCATCTACAATGTTTATAATGAACACTGGTGGACCCAGCGGGACCATAACCCGCACGTGACAAAACGGGATTCGTTCCAAGTGCGGTTTTCCTTAAATGTGTTAGTTCGCTTTAGCACGTGGTCCCCTATTGTTAGGGGACCGCGTGCTTGGACCCTATTTAATCGAGGGTTACCTTACCAGCAGTACTTACCTGGAGTTACTACGACAAGTCGTCCAGGAGATGCTCGATGACGTTCCTCTGGCAATTTATCGCAACCTGTACTACCAGCAGGACGGTGCCCCTCCTCACTACGGTCGTCAAGTACGCGAATACTTGACTGAAAGTTTCGGCAACCAGTGGATTGGCCGCGGTGGACCTGTGGCTTGGCCTCCGCGTTCTCCGGACTTAACGCCCCTGGACTTTTATTTGTGGGGAGACATTAAAAGACAGACAGTACACAGATGAAATAACAAGTGTTACAGAATTAAGGGAAAAAGTGGTTAGTGCTTTCGACGCTGTAAAAACGAATGTGTTTGTGTTGCGAAAGCTGAAAGAAAACCAGCGACGTCGTGCTAGACTGTGTCTAGAATGTGAAGGTGGACACTTCGAACAATACCTCCGACTAGCTTAGGTAATTAATTTATTTTTACATAGACAATAATTTGTTAATACGTACTTAGTTATTTAAATCAATTGGTGTACCTAAATAAGTAGATTACGAATTTTTGACTACGCCAAAAATACCTAGAATACTGAAGTATTTGGGATAACACGTTGTATAATCAAGAGGAAGTAAAACACATGCTTTGTCCAATGGTGCATGTATTCGGAATGACAGACAATTTTGACACAAGCGTTTACATCGAGCCGGATGTGGTTCCGGAGAATAATACAGTGTTGTTGATCTATTAATTGTAAAGGTGAAAACACACCACATACATTACACCTCCCCACTTAACTAACAGCTAATTAGAATAAACATTGGACAACTTATAACTATTCACATACCCCAATTAACATTACACTTTTGCTACTTATGGTTGAGTAAATGAATTTAAATAAAACAAACTTAAGTAAACCATGAATTGATATAAACTTGAGTGCAATGTGAAAGTATTACAACTTAAAGCGATATAGTTCTATTAGAACATTGGTTCGTAATCGTTAGCCCTACGATATTGTCTTGGGTGCGGAAGGGGCCAAGCAGCCTCTTCTACTAACATGATCACGATTACGTCTGGGTTGATCCATGTTCACGCTGTTATCCAGCAGCTCGTGTTTTAGGTCTTCTTCATTAAAACTACTTGAAAACGGATAGCAAGGCGTATATTCTTCGTTTCTGCATAGATTATTATAGACTTATTATAGTAGGTAATGTTTATGATAAAGGAGACGTGGTCTCACGTCGGAGATCGTAGCGGTGTCTGTGCGCGGCACGCCCGCCGCCCGCGGCCGCCGCGCGCCCCTCTGCTCCCCTCCGCTCCCGCGCTGTTACGAGTCGGTTCACGGCGTGTTCATCCTCCCCCCTTGAAAGGTCTCACTTTCAAGTTCTTCCGTCGTGGGTAGGAGACAGACTCTGTTCAGAGCACGTCGGACGACGCCTCTCGTCGTGTAGAAGTCGGCCACTCTGCAAACTCCATCCGCACCTGGAAACAGTTGGTGGACTCGACCGAGTCTCCACTTCAGTGGTGGTGAGTTCTCCTCCTTCAGGACTACCAAGTCTCCCACCTTCAAGGCTCTATCCTTCAACCGCCATTTCGTTCGTTGCTGTAGTTCAGCTAGGTATTCTTTGTGCTAGCGCAGCCAAAAATGTTGCCTCAGCTGTTCTATCCTTTTGTACCTGTCTGGAGCTTTTAACGTGACGGGTGGAGACGGCAGTGATGTTAAGGGCCGCCCCACAAGGAAGTGGCCGGGCGTCAACGGGGAACAGTCAGTAGGATCGGATGATAGAGGATAAAGGGGACGAGAATTGAGTATGGCTTCAATTTGTGCGAACAATGTGCCCAATTCCTCGTACGTGAGGCTAGCATTGCCCATAATCCGCTTGAGGTGAAATTTGGCAGACTTAACGCCCGCCTCCCAGATTCCACCAAAAGTTGGGGAATATGGAGGATTGAAAACGAATTTAATGCCTTCAGTATTGGTTGTAGTTATAAATAGAATTTACACTAGCTCCAAGCAACCTACCCAACTCATTATTTGCTCCAACAAAATTTGTGCTGTTGTCGCAATATATCGTATGAGGTCTACCTCTCCTAGCAATAAAACGACGTAAGCTAAGTATAAATGCGTTAGTGCTAAGGTCACTAACGATCTCTAAATGAATACTTTTAGTAGAAAAACAAACTATAACGTTCAGATAACATTTAGTTATTCGGTTACCCTTCCCTTTCTTACTAGAAATAAGGAAAGGTCCAGTGAAATCCACGCCACATACTTGAAACGGATAGCAAGGCGTGACCCTATCTACAGGTAAATTGCCCATCAACGGTTCCATAGTGGTGGTGCAGCGCCTTCTATCGCACAAGTCTCGCAACTACGGCATAGTTGTTCAATGTCACTGTCAATATTCGGTCACCATACGTAACTACGTACTACTGATTTTGTTTTTACGATTCCCATATGACTTGTATGCAATTGTGCCAGTACCGTTTTCCGTAACGATATCGGTACAATTATGCGATAGCCCCACATTAACGAACCACACTCTATATACAATTCGTTCGGCCTAAGATAATATGGCTTCACTTGTTCATCTATACATAATGACGGCCAACCCGACTGCACATAAAGTATAATTCTACTGAGTAGTGTATCAGTCGCTGCCTGCTTCCTAACCTCGTAACTAGTCACTGGTAAGAAATCTTCAACAAAGTTTAAATATGTGATCTCTGTACTATCGCTCGGTTGTTTACCCTGTGGTAGCCGTGATAAGGCATCTGCACATTTTTTCTTGGATGATACATATTCAATTTCATAATTGTAACCTGACAATAGAATCGCCCATCGTTGCAACCGCGACCCTGCCATCACCGGAATACCTACTTTTTTCCGTTAATATACGTTAATGGTTTATGATCTGTCCTTAGTGTAAACTTACGACCGTATAGGTACTGATGAAACTTCCTTATACCGTAAACTATCGCGAGTGCTTCTCTGACTATTTGTGAATAAGCACGCTCGGTCGCACTTAATGATCGCGATGCGTATGCTATCGGGCGCTCCCCGGCCGCAGTGATATGTGATATCACTGCGCCCACCCTAAGCTACTCGCATCAGCAGTCAACACTAGTGTTAGGTCTGGTGTATATTGCATCAGTACCGCATCTGATGCTAATTGATGTTTAACATGCTTGAATGCTTTCTCACATTCACTACACCAGTTGAAAGGTACATCTACTCGGAGCAGCTTGTACAGCGGTGCAAGAGTTGTACTGACATTCTTAAGGAATTTCGCATAGTACATCGTCATACCTATGAAAGCTCTCAACTCAGATACATTTGTAGGAACGGGTGTGTTAATTATAGCCATAACCTTATCCGTACATGTTTGCACCCCATCTTTGCTAATAATGTGACCCAAATAACTTATTTTCTTTGCAAATCTACATTTTTCCCTATTTACCTTGAGCCCATATGCTTGTAAACGATCAAAAACCTTGCATAAAGAACAATGCCCACTTCCCATACATTTAAAAACCTGATAATTAACGTTTATGTATAGTTATGAGGTATAGTAGAAAGACTACCTGCAAGTTTAGAAAATAATGTCATATAGTCATTTTTACGGTTTAAACGCTACGAAGTCCAAAAAATCTGAATGTTACTTTTTAGGTTAGGATTTGCCGTTACTTACTAAATAAAGATAAATAAATGTGCTAGACCTAATTATTAACACTCGAAGTATAGTCTCGAATAGGAATACTTACCTGGCTATGTATATGCATCAAGGAACATAATACTCACCTACGGCGAGATATGCATAGTATAAAGTCTTTTTTACTTTGAGAATTCCTTGAAGCAAACTCCCTTATATTATAGTGACAATCATCGAGTCTAAGCAGTGACCTGCATAGACTCGATGATTGTCACTATAATTTGAGTGTCAAGTGTCAAGCATTAACTGCTGTTTCTCCAACAGCAGCTACTAACTACATTTTTAGTAAAAAAAAACGATAGGTATAGTTAGATAGTTTCTATACCTTTAAAAAGTCTAACAAGTTCTTGTATTGTCAAAAGTGATCACTTATCTACCCAAGACCTAACACATTTTATTGGCTACAGTATATACATAAATACCTGATGAACAAAACGGGAAAAACAAATAAAACACTATGTTAAAGTGGAATGGTTTATTAATTATCATCATTTTCATCTAAATCTCTTATAACTTCGTTATCTAGAAATTCTGCTGGAGCGGAGATATTTTCTTGTTACCTAGCCCATCCAAGGTACCACACTAATGTCATAATGTGAGCGCAACATCCAATGGTTCGTTGACCGACCAAGCAATTACAAAAATATTCGGCTATACCACCTCTGCCACACACATTTTTATATCTGTCTTTGCTCTTCTGAAGGATTGTCAAAAACAATAGAATGGGTCTGACGATTAAGTGTAGACCGTCCACAAAGACTGCACACTTGTCTTCGACCTGGTTGAGATGACCCTGAAGCTTGAGCACCATCACATCTTGTTGTTAATTGCTGGTTTATGCTTCTCATGTGGAGTTCATTACAAGGTTCACAAATGTAATCTTCCTCAGTAATCTGAAATAGGAAACTCAATATAAACTTCTTTTGTTTACAATTGATACAATAGCTTAATGCCAGCAGTACATGTTGAACAAATGGTTCCACATTAGAAATAAACAACAAGTTTGCAACATGAAATAACAAGACAAAAATGTATCAGTTTAGTCAATGTATGTAATACATCTTTCGGATACATGGATCTTTCGGACAGACTGTGCATGTGTATGTCATACATTTTATAGGAGCTTTGTTATTTTGATTAGGATATGATTGATATATTTAGATTGAAAATAATAAGCATAAATACTTACTGGTGATATCCACTCGCTAAGTAACGAAATAACTCTTGTGTTGAGCTCATGAACGAGATAACGTCTAAACGTGTTTAAGCAGACGTTGCAGTTTATGCAAAGTATACGTCGACTTTTTGGTGACGGCGGCATTGTCAAGAGGACGGATTTACAACGGTATGGTAAGCAAAGGTCGTCAGATGAGGAAGATATCGAGGTCCAGGGGAGGTAAATAGGGTCGTAAAAAGAAGTAACACACACAAAATGGCACAGTACACAACGAGACGCAAGCGCAACAACGAAGTACTGCACCGATGACCGATGCCAATCGCAGAACTGTCAAATGTGCAAAAAATCCGTTTCACTATTGCGAACTCAATTACATACTGCGTGATTAATTTATTTAATTATTATGTTATTTTTTTATTAATCTGTATTAGGAAAAGACTAATATAGAAATACTTACTGATTAAATAAAACGTAAAGTAATATATAAAACTCAGAAACAGATTTGAATAAAGTCAAGTAGCGGTATTTATAATGGAACGTAAAAACTGGGAAGTTGAGATGCGTTCAAAACATGGTATAAGTTTACTCTTACGTAGAATAAGCATAAAGCAATATTATAAAATATTCTTTTCCTGCGTTTCTTTTAACATTGTAATAAGCGTAATTAATATACAATTAAATTAGCTGAATTTTAAGATTTATTTCATTACTATACATACTCAGGTGAAAAATGGGCATTCTTCTTTTTAATATGTTCAGGAGAGGTAGTACCTGTTATGATGATATCATCTAAAAATACCCCAACACTAGGTAAATCAGCAAATAATTGTTCTAAAGACCTTTGAAAAATTGCTGGGCTGGATGCTAAACCATACACTAATCGATTATGGTTTAAGACATTTATTTCTCAAAACAGAATACAATTATTCACTTAAAATGAGAAACACTGGTTACATGCATATAAACGTTCTTTGGTGCGAGTATCGGAACGGTATGTTTGAAGTTAGTTAACAATATTGTTAGTCAAAAACTTATTATTATGTTAGGTAAAGAAAAAAAACTATGCTATAAGAGATCGAGTTTAGAAGGTATTTTTTTTTTAAATACTTTCACTTGTAGGTAATCTGCAAAAAATATTGAGACCATTGGGTTCCTATTACGTATCCGAACACAATTGCTTTCAATAGCAACTATAATAGCATAATTTCTATTGAAAGCATAATAGTTAACTTTTTAAAGTTTTTTATTTAGACTTAGTTTTTATTTTACATTAAGTATTCGTTATTGTATTTGTTCTGCACACGTAACTATATAGGTAGTTTTTATTTTTAATATTAAAGTTTATGTAAATATTCGAAATACTCACACTATGATAATTAGAAACTTTTCATGATGTGGAATTTTAACTTTTTTTTAAATAGGGGAAAAGATTGTATTTCCTTAATATCTTTCGGCAATTCGTTATACATTTTGGCACCCTCATACTTAATATTTCTCGTACCGTAGTTGGTTCGTGGTCTACTGTAAAGGCAGATATCGCTAGCATTTCTCAGTAACCGGGTCTGAATTTGCACTTTTTTTGTAAAAACTATTTGCGAATGTGTATCTTTTGTCAGTATCCTCCGTATAAGGATGCAGGTATGGAATTTATGTATTTGAGCAATTGTCATTAATTTGGTTTTATGAAAAACTGTTTCGGTTGGCGTTAAGTAATTAAGATGAAAAAGTAATTTAATCATTTTATTTTGAGCGATTTGTAAATTTTGTAAGTTAGTTTTAGCTGCATAGCCCCAGACTTCAATTAAGTAGGTCAGGTGGGATTTTATAAGGGAATTATAAATTATGTAATTTACTGCTTTGGGAAAGCAACGGACGGTACCTCGTAGTGTTCCCATCAATGATGACAATTTCGAACGCATTTTGTCCAAGTGTGGCTTCCAGGTAAGGTGTTTATCTAAGATTAGACCAAGGTATTTTACTGATTCTACTTTAGTTAACGGTTCATTATTAACGTGTAATTTTTGAAAATTTGGAACATTTTTATTTTTAGCACTAAATATCATAAAGTTGGTCTTAGTCACATTGTTGGTTAGCAAATTAAATTGAAACCAGGTAAATAAGGTATTAAGGTCTTCTTGGGCTCGACTAAAGATTGCTTGAATTTCATTGCCAAAGTAAAAGAGACAGGTGTCATCGGCATATAGCGTTACATCTGCAGCTAAGTTTAGGTCTTTTATATTATTAATGTATATTAAGAAAAGCAAGGGCCCAAGAAGGGAACCTTGTGGAACCCCGTAAGTTATTAGTTCAGGGATGTTTTTGGCCTCACCAATTTTAACTGTCTGGTATCTATTAGATAGGTATGATTCACTTATTTTATGTGCAGATTCCTTAATGCCAATATCATGTAGTTTTTGAAGCAGAAGTTTGTGGCTTATCGTGTCGAACGCCTTTTTTAAATCTATAAATATACCAAGAGCTATTTGTTTTTTGTCTATTTTACATTTCAGGTTAGTTACAAGGTCTATGCAGGCAGATAATGTATTTGATTTGGAGCGGAAGCCATACTGTTTAAGGTACAAGAAATTATTAGAGCTCAATTATCTTTCCAAACGATTATAGATATTTTTTTCGAAAATTTTAGAATACACTGGTAATACCGAGATAGGGTGATAATTACCCGGGTCAGATTTATTTAAAATTAAACATGAACATACCTTTACGTGTATTTATAACTGTATATTTCTTTGATTCATCTAATTCAAATTGTGCGTATGCTTGAAATAAGTCAATCTTACTAAAGTGTTCCCCCCCATGCAAACGAGTCAATAAATCTTCTACTCGCGGTAAAGGATAACGGTCAACTTCCAAAACCTTATTTAATGTTAACTTGTAATCAGCACAAATTCTGATAGTACCACAGTAGTATAGTATATTTTTTACCACTGGCACGATCGGTGTGGCCCAATACGAACGATACACAGGTTCACACCTGTGTATCGTTCGTATGCCATACCGCACCAGCTGCTCCATTGCACATTCCACCGGCACGCGCAGCGCATATGCTAGCAGGCGTGCTCGCATGAACACCGGCCGCGCGCCGTCTTTCAAATGGATGCTTACCGGACAACCAGTAAATCGACCCAGTCCTTCCTCGAACACCTTACAGTATCTGGAACTGAATTCATACATATTGAACTCCTTCTGTTGTACATTATTTACTGACACTACCTCACTTTTTATACTAGGAAATAATATTTTCAATTCGGTCATCCACTGTCGACCAATTAATATAGTTTTACCTCCTCTAATGACATACAAATCTAATTTTCTACACTTTTATATTCTACTTAAAGCTTTATAACCCCAATTGGTTTTACTATTTCCCCTGTATAATATCTTAACATAATATTACTTGGGTTTATTTTTACGTCACTAAACAGCTGTTTGTATGTTTCATAATTAATACAAGATATGGCACTTCCTGTGTCACACTCCACACTTAACTCCCTGTTGTGTACTTTCAATGTCACATGTATTGGTGGACACTGTGTTAAAGATAAGTTATTAATTTCGACCATCCTTACCTTGTCACTTCGTTCACCATCTGATATGCTTGATGAGGCTTGAACTCCCTCCAAATGATGATGTCCTACTTCTAATGGACATATGCGGCGCAGATGTCCTTGTTTGTTGCAAACGCGACAAACATATCGCGTGAATTTACACCACGCGGTGTCATGCAGGCCTCGACAAGCGTTGCACTGTTGATCTTTTCGAGCACGTTCCCCTGGTGCTTTCGTCGTTTCCGCCTCCTCACCATGACGCGGTTTACGCCAACCTGTACGTCGTTGTCCGTTCCGCGCCTACGGGCGCCTTTCACTGCGCGTTCCCGATTCTGAGTGCTCCGTCCCGTCGCGGCCACCGTTTTGAGTCGCCGCTACTACCGCCAAGCAGTCACTCACCGTGCTCGCCTTATCCGTGTACTTTATGTTGCCCTCGACCACAGCTGCATTTCTCTCGGCCGCTTCCATACTCATGGCCATACTGAAGGCTTTAGAATAGTCTAGCTATTCCTCTGCGAATAATCATTGCCGTATTACTTCGCTGCTTATACCACATACAAATTGATCCCGAATACTCTCTTCCAGCCACGAACCAAAGTCACATGTTTTTGTCATTTTCTTGAGAATTGCCATATATTCGGCTATGCTTTCATCCGTGTTTTGTTTTCGTTGGTGAAAGGAAATTGTCCACTCTCGTCTTCGCGTGGACACGATGCTCGAAAAGAAACAAATTAATCAAAAATCATGTTTAGTTTTTAAACGCTTATTTCTTCTATACTTTTGTATCAACTTGCGCCCACGAATAGTGTATTTAATAAGTACTGAAATTGTTTTACTCTTCGACATATTGACAGTACGACTTTCATTAATTCATAGTGATGTCAACAATTAATCGTCTAATTTAAAATAATTATTTACCAATCGATTCTAATTGTTATTTTTGAAATTCAACTACGTCCTCCATATTAATATAACAGTCTAGGGTTCTAGAGTTTACAGTCAATTAAAGTCAAGCTATTTTTATAATCGCTTACATTATTTCAAACATGTTTCATCCATAAATCTGAAAACAAAAGTATTTAAAAGTATCGAAGTTGGTCAGTGAATCGATTTTTAGTAATTACTAAATCGAATATTGAAAAAAAAAATTATATCAATGTCAGTTGTCTGTCACTTCAAGTCACTTGTCATAGTTGTCATCCACTTTGTTTCTTGGCATCGTGAATATTGTTTTCCTCGTTTTACAGTATTGTTTTGATTTTGAATATAGACACTGATACCCCTTTCTCACGTGGACTCCGGCACGCCTATGAACTCCGACACCAATCCCAACGTTGACCTCAGCTTGAATGTGGGCCGTAAAAATGTGTTTTATTAAAAAAACAAACAAATAAGCAAAACAAGTCTTACAAGCATCACGATACAACTATAATATGATATACACTTTCCTACTGGTATAAGCTATTAAACCTATATTTTATTTATACTTAGAGTGCCTGTTCATACCGAGCCAAATTCCTATACAACGTGGACAATGCCCTTTGTATGTCTCGGCTAATACACTCGGCTTTGGTTGTAGATGCTTCTCCATAATGGCGGTGATGTACTCGAACGATTTTGTACCCGGCTTGTCCGGTGTGCATAAATTGACCAATCGTTCGTAGCTCTCCGCCCCCATCAATGTGATTAACGTCGGCACTCTCAATTCCTTTTTCAAATCGTTGACCACGAAATAATTTTCCAGACGTTCCACATATAATCTCCAGTCATCCGCCACTCTGAATTCGCCAACTTTGCCGATGGTCATCTTTGTGGGGAGCACCCGAATAAAACTCACTTGTCACACTTACTTCTCACTTTTAATCAACTTACTTGTAACACGGTTAGCAACAGACTGTCGCTAAGAGCTGACGCGCTACGCCGGCAACCAAAAAGAGGTGGGGACCGGATGTAGCGCGCCACCTCGTTTTGTAAAACGAGTTTTATTAATGTCTATTTTAAATACAATCTGAAATAATTCTACAATTCTTTAAAACATTATATTTAACATTACATAACATACAGGAATCAATTGATGCATAACTTTAAATTTAAATCAATGTTTAGCAAAAACGGATATTAAACACAACACAAGTAACGCCATCTAGTAGTATGAGATGACAGTCACATCCAACGTAAAAATGACTGTCATCATACCAACACAACAACCATTAATAGATTAATTATACACTTCTAACATCAATAGCCTATCTTATTATTAACTAAATTCTAACATTCGGCCATCCGCATAATTGACGCGTCCTCGCGTATGTATATGGATGGTTTTGTGTACAAAACAACAATTATAAGCACACAGGTAATATTTGAACACCTAAATCAACTTTATTAATTACAACTGTAACTAAACGAAGTACATTTACAAGTGGCACAAGTCGCTACTACCCTGAAACCACCAACCCATAGTTTACTAGTGGTACAAGTCGCTACTACCTTGAAACCACCAACACGTTTAGTTTACTAGTGGTACAAGTCGCTACTACCTTGAAACCACCTTTCATAAAATATTTGGTTTACTAGTGGTACAAGTCGCTACTACCTTGAAACCACTAGGGCGGTACAAGTCGCTACTACCTTGAAACCACCTTTCATAAAATATTTGGTTTACTAGTGGTACAAGTCGCTACTACCTTGAAACCACTAGGGCGATACAAGTCGCTACTACCTTGAAACCGCCACGACACATTTATTCTAAGGTTGAGGTAGCCAACGTACCTCTACCCCGAACGATCTTTTTTAAAATAAATCACCAATACAAATTAAGTACAATCTCACAATCTTGCTACTAACATTGGAGCTTAGTTAACCAAATCATCCTCTTCTTTGGCCGAGGAGGAACTCGAATCAGTTCTGTTATAGTGGGCCCAAGCTTTCATTTTATCTACGGCAATGACGGCGGAATATTTCCGATTGCCCTTTTTTGGTGATCGGGGTGTCCTCAATTTGATACCTGTCATTACCTAAAACGTCAATTACTTTGTAGGGACCCCGATATTTTAGAACTAGCTTTTTACTCTGCCCCGTAGCACCAATTTCACGCTCAACGCTGACTAAGTCACCTACGCGAAACTCATCAGGTTTAGCAGACTTTTTGTCATAGTACGTTTTCTGTTTCTCTTGATAAGTGGTGATATATTCATTAGCCTCTTCTCGTATTTCTTTCATTTTCTCTTCCGAATACGGATCACCGCTATCAATAGAAGCTTTAACCCTACCTTCCGTCATCCCGGTTGAGTTAGTACCAATAAGAACTTGAGCTGGTGTCTTACCTATGCTTTTGTTAGATATGTTATTTATGCCTAACTGAATCACGGGCACTTTAACATCCCATTTTCTTTCATCCAATCCCACACACTTCGCGGTCAGTGCCTCTCGTAAGGTACGATTGTACCGCTCGACTTGACCGTTGACGCGTGGGGTTGCTACCGCGTTTAAAACGTGCTTTACGCCTAACTTATCCAGGAAACCGGTAAATTTACGACTTGTAAAACAAGAGCCACGGTCAGATATAATTATTTTTGGTAGACCAAATATACTAAAATAATCTTGCATTTTCTCGACAACTATTGAAGACTGCGAACCGGTTTTAATACGATGAACTTTGTGTATGCATCTATAATGACTAGCAAATGAGTGTTCCCCTTTGAACTTTTGACAAAAGGCCCAACGTGACCGATGTGAACAGTAACAAATGGTTTCTCATTTTTCGGTATAGGATGTAAAGGCGGCCTTTTCTTTGATGAAGACTTTGAGTAAGAACAATCAAGGCATGATTCTACATACTTCTTCACAAAACACCTCATTTTAGCGAAACAATAAGTGTCTCTGACTTTACTCAAAGTCTTATCAAATGCAAAATGGCCCAAGTCATCATGGCAGTGTTTGAGTATTTGCCAGCGTACACCCTTAGGCACTACCCATCTATCACCCTCAAAAGTTTTTCTATATAATTTACTATTACGTATAATATAATTATTTTTGACCTCGACGACATCATCTTTCAAATTTATTGACTTTTCTGTAAGCTCGGTCTTTCCTAACTCTTTTAAACTAAACGCAAAACATTCTCTATATTTATTTAATAATTCTACAAGTTGTTTAAGTTTATCTTTGTTAAGGTTCGTATCGCTAATTATATTTTTTATTTTTTTTTATTTTATTTTATTTTAGGAAAGCTTACAGACTAATAACATTATAGTAACAAAAATATATAACTAAATTGCTAATTACAAGCTTCCACAGATAGATACAAAATATATATATATTAGTTCCCTAGTACAAAATAATCTAACAAATTAAACAAACAAACTACGATTAAAAATCTTGAATATTAATTTCAAAAGTTGGTTAATTTTATTTAATTGTTTATAATTGAAGCTAACTTGTAAAATAAATGGTTCAAGAAGGTGTCTTCTGTACAAAAAATGGCTTTGCCAATAATTTTATAACTGTGCTTGCATTGGTGCAGAATAGATCAATACCGGGTTCACAAGAAACTTCGTTAAAACTGCGACTGGCTCTCGGAAAGTATGCATTACGCCTATAATTAGTGTTCGCAAAAGGTACATGTAAGAGTGGTCGTTGTCGCAGTCCCATCTGATTAGTGCGTAACGTTAATTTTGAAACAAGTTCAGGACAGTCGATTGAACCATTTGCGATATTAAACAAGTAGCATACATCACTAATATGACGTCTACGGTCAAGTGGTAGAAAATGGTACCTCCTGCATCGGTGAGTGTAATCAAGAGACACTTGCTTTGCCCTGTAATCAAGGTACTTAAGAAATTTTCTCTGGATGCCCTCAATACGAGACTTGTAGATCCCGTATTGAGGGTTCCAGACTTGTGATGCATACTCAAGGTGGCTGCGTACGAACGAACAATACAATACTTTGATCGGTTTTAGCGATCGGAAACATGTTGAGGTTCTCATTATAAACCCAAGTGCTTTTGACGCCCTATTTACTATACTATCAATATGCTGATCGAAGAGTAACTTCCTGTCTTGTATAATACCAAGATCCCTAATACTATTGACTTTGCCTATATTGATATTGTAAAGCTTATACGTGGAATCGATTATAGACTTCTGACGAGTAAAAGTCAAGTGGAAGCATTTTGAAACATTCAGTTCCAGCCTGTTACGTATACAGTATTCTTCAAATCTATTTAAATCATTTTGTAACAGGTGTGTATCAGATATGTTTCGGATAATTTTATGAACCTTCATATCGTCAGCATAAAGTAAAATATAAGATGTTTCAAAACAGTGTTTCACGTCAGCAATAAATAAAGTAAATAAAAGGGATCCCAAAATCGAACCCTGGGGAACTCCAGAGGGGACAGAACTCCATCCAGACGTGTACCCCTGAAGTACCACAGCCTGCGTTCTGTTTTCAATATAAGAAGAGAACCAACGATACAAATCTCCGTGTATTCCGGCTTTTAATAGCTTCTCTAAGAGCAGTCTATGGTCGATACGGTCAAAGCATTTACTATAATCAGTATAAATAACGTCAACTTGTGCACGCTGTTCCATACCTTCTGATATAAATTCATGGGACAAGATTAAATTAGATGTAGTGGAACGCTTCCTAATAAAACCATGCTGTTCATCACCAAAGTTGCATTTCATAGCAGCGTATACATCAGTAAACACAATGCGTTCGAGAATTTTTGAGAACAGACATATCTTGGATATTGGTCGATAGTTAGAGATATCCGACTTATTACCTTTTTTGAAAACTGGGGTAACAAATGCCGATTTCCAAATTTTCGGAACTATGCCTTCTGAAAGTGACCGCTTGAATAAAATGCATAGTGGTACAACAAGGCTGTCGGCACAATTTACGATAAATAATGGAGGTATAAGATCAGGGCCGCCAGATTTGGAAAGGTCCAATGCCTTTAATAACTTTAAAACTTGTGAAAGAGATACACTAATCGAACCGATGCACGACACACCGTCTTCAACGCTAATGCCACCGGAAGTAGCGGGCACAGGATCAGGTTCCTGGAAAGTAGAATGGAAATATGTTGCGAATAAATTGCTGATCTCTTCACCTGTACCCGCGGTCCTGTCACCATAATGCATTACTTTAGGAAAAGTACCTGTGTTTCTTTTGCTCTTCACATATGTCCAAAAATATTTTGGGTTCTCAATGATCGAGGATTCGACCTTAACCATGTATGTTTCAAAACAAGTTTTCTCCAAGCTTACTGCTCTATTCCGTAAAAGAGAGAAGGAGTGATAGTCGGACATATTACCATACGTTTTGAATTTTCGGTGATATTTATACTTCTCTCTCAGTATTTTTACCAAAGCAGAATTATACCAAGGCGGATAAGATGATTGTCTAACTGATTTGATTGGGATATACTTGTCTCTAAGCTCATACAATTTATTATAAAACAGTTCAACAGCACTATCCAACGAATCTTCAAGTAATAACTCATTCCAATTAATTTCGTCCAGTTCAGACCTAATAGCTGTGTAGTCACCCCTAGAAAATACATACTTCTTAGTTGATTTATCAGTCAATTTATGAATCTCAACAAAGTCGGCAGTAATCGTCAATGGTTTGTGATGTAGGTCTACAGGCAATGCTAAAGGATCATGACATTCAGTAACATTGACTGAGTCATTAGAAAAAACTAAGTCCAATAATCTACCATTGCTGTTTCTCTCACCGTTATATTGGGATAGGTTAGATGTGACAACTCCATCAAAAAACTCGCTTAAGTAATTACATGACACATTCTGCGGGATCAGTTCATTATTTTCAGAATTAATCCAGTCAACATTATTACCAAAATTAAAATCACCCATAATAATGAATTTATCCAATGGGTGGGTCAAGATTAAGTGATTAGCATTTACACTAAAATTATGCAATTGATTGTAATATGAATTGCCAAGGTTTTGTTTACAAAGATATAAGGCACAAATATGCAAATTATAATTTATCGCAGGCCTAGACCGTTTTAAGATAAGTGAGACCCAAATGTCTTCAGCAGAACTTCGCCAATCATGTCGTTCTACAACAGTAAGCTCACTTTTTACCGCTATCAAAACGCCACCGCCCCGCTTTTGAGAGGTTCGAGAGCAATCACGATCACGCCTCCACACTAAATAGCGACCATCAAACAGCTCACTACTAAAGATATCATCCACAAGCCATGTCTCCGTAAACACAATGACATCATACGCACTAAGAGATATTTTATGATATATATCGTTCGTTTTCGTACGCAAACCACGCACATTTTGATAGTATATCTTAAGAGTAGCCATCACTAATAAATACTACGACAGAATAAAATAAACATTTAAAAAGGGCAAGCAAAATTACGTTACGCACCAAAAAGTATAAGAAGTATTCAATTTCTCGATAAAGTGTTTTAAAGGAGGTAGAAGGCAACAACTTACAATAATGTATCAAGCACAGTAGAACACAGTGTTCATAAATAAATAACTTTGAAAAGCATAAACCAAATGAGCTTTCAATAGAAACAAAAGGTGACGAACGGTAGCAAGATAAGGATTGCTGGCAGCACAAAAGGGTAATAACAGACACACCACAATATTCGAAATCAGACCATAGCATGAAAGCAATTAGGTCGCGATTACCTTGACACAATAATTTCGTATAAGTGATTTTTTTAAGAAACTTACTCAGGAACATCGTGTAATGACACAGAACAATTAGGAAAACGCAAGTAGCACACAACGGCTTGCGGTTCTCAAACTTCTTGTAGGCACAACTAACAAAATATGTAAACACTGTTGGATTAAAGTTAATAGTTATTATTATATAATTTTTGAAAGGTCCTTTTCTGATTTCACTATCATTACTGGGGTTGTGTCCATTTTTCTGGCATGTATTTTTGCGTGTTTGACCCATACATATTGAAAATCCGTTTCGGACGCCAATTTTTTAGTTTTCGATAGCAGTATTTTATTCTTCATCGTCAGGTGGTCGTTTATATATATTCTCTGATTTCCTGCTAATCCGATTTGTCCAGTTGTTAGTGGCGAAGTCTTGAAAACATATCTGGCTGCAGCAACAAAATCATCTTTAACGTAACGATTGCAGAACGAGACAACTACTGGCTTTATATGATCCTTTTCACGCGTAGGCACTCTAGTAATAAAGTTGATCTGACTTTTGGTAATGGGGTAATTAATTTTTGCACCAATGCTGGATATTATCTGGAACAGGTTCTCATTATTTGATGGAGACAGACCTTTCACCTCCACATTGTTCATCCGCGACCATTGATCCTTATTATCAGACTCTTCCTCCAGTTTATCCAGACGCGCCTGAAGCTGATCCACCTGACCCTGAACTTTTTCCAGCTGAGTAACACGCTGCTCCATGCCACTTATCCTTGTATTAAACTCCTTGACAACTTCATTGAATTGCTGGGTCAGAGAGGATTTCATGTCGGCGAATTCATTCCTTAGTGCCAGGATTTCGTCCTTTAGACCTTCCAATGGAGCCAACTTTGCAGCCAATGCTCGAAGCTCCAGTAGTACCGTAGATTCTGGCTCTGACCTCGGAGACATGGGAGAGCTAGGAGGATGAAGAGTGCCCGTCTGCTTGCATTTCATGCATCGCCATGTGAGCTTCCTGTCTCCTAGCTTACGGTGGCCAGCTTCAGTGATGCCTGCACATTGAAAATGCAACTCATTTCCGCAAACTGAACAACGCACTCCATCAGTCAGCTGATCGTCACAGATGCCACACTTCTTCAATCCGTCCATTATTTTCCCTTGTTAAAAACTTTTATTTTAAAGATAGACGTAGAATAACTTTGAGGAACTCTGGTTGGTTGCTAAATATCGACAGCGGGTTCAAGCAAACGCGACCGTAGACAACAGGGCCTAGGACTGTACTGATATCTGATATCATCTTCCTTTATCGACCGCAAAGGTTCACTAAGCTCTACTCTAGACACATCAGCTATATTATTTGTTAAACCTTCCTCTTCTGCTTTTAAACCCCTAGCTATTACAACATCCCTTTTTAGTAAAAAGGGTTGGCCGGACATGCCTTTAATTAACACAACTCCTATTCCATCTACAAAAGAGAATAGCCTTTGAACCAGATAGTGTTCGCGCCCTAATTGATAGCGATTATTTCCGGGAATGTACACATCCCCATTATAAACTGATTCAGTGTGGATGTGTACAAGAGTCAATCCATCTATCATAGTATCTATTGTACAAAGTAGTTTGATTTTATTGAAAACCGATCCACTATCGTTACTAGAAAAATGTAAGTTGGCACTATCTTTCTCTACAAATATATGAGGTTGTTCAGTATACGTCTTTCCTACAATCAGGGGTACCCGCATTACCTCGTTTGCGACCACAATAATTTCAACGGTTGCAACTACCCCATCAAGGCAACAGATGCGATACATTTCCCCAAGGGTCTAACTGTGGCTTCCCCAAAGCCCTTAAGCATGAGCAAATCCTGACTAGGAACCCAATCAACGGATATATTTTTGGCGCAATCTAAACTCATCATAGTAGCAGAACTGCCAAAATCGATAAAACAATTAATAGGACGCTTGTTAACGAAACCTTGTTTGTAATACTTACGGTTACTTACATTACGGTTTTTACTGGTTTGCAATCTGTTTAAGCGGATATTACGGGTAGAGTGCATTTTTCCATGGTATGACCAAACTTGAGACAACGTGTGCACTTTACCGGTGGCTTAGTGCATTGTGACTTATAGTGTCCTTCTTGTAAACAATTGTAGCATTTAACTACACGACTTTTATTGTCCTCTTTGTCTGTGCTATCCGTTTTATTATTAAAAGTCCTAGTTTTCTTTACATCACTCGGATGAAAGTTAGTTTTAACCGCTTTTAAATATGGTAAAAGCTGATCCGGAGTATCAAAACGAGCGGCTTCAGCCCCTAGTCTGACACTACGGTCATCAATCCCGTGAACAATGCAATCCACCGCGCGTTTGCCTTCGATGCGACATCGGTTTAGTAACACAAATTTCTCATAAAAATATTCTTCTAGAGAATCATTAAATTTAGCGCGCTTAGATAACATCGTTTGAAGTAAGCAACCATAATTTTCATTACTAGGGAACGCTAACCTCAGTTTCTCTTGCCATTTGTCCCAACTAAACAAAACAGTTGGCAAACCCTCGTACCATTTTTGGGCCATTCCCTTTAATTTTTGGAGAGCAAAATGAGCAGTTTGTTGGTGTGACCAATTATATATTAAAGCACATTCGTTGACTTTATGCATCCACATATCAATCGTCTGTTGTTTGCGTTCCGGATCAAATTCAGGAATGGTGTTATGATTGGATAGTTTTTCTAAGCCGCTATTTTTACTGTTCGCGGCTTGCAATGCCTGGACAAGTTGTGAGACTGAAACCGCATCATTCGGGGCAGAAACAGAATAAATTGGTTTCGACTCACCGCACTCTCCAGGTTTCCCGTTCGGTGATCGGCGGCAGCGCTTGCGACTACACTGGTTGCGGCTGCGGCAGCGTTGACTGCGATCGCGACTGCGTCGGATGCGGCTAAGTCGGCCGCGACTGCGCCGGGTGCAACTGCGACTGTGATTACGTCGACTGCGACTGCGTTGGTTGCGACTGCTCCGGCTGCGACTGCGTTGGTCACGACTACGGGCCAGGCCACAACAGTGCGTTGCGGCGTCGCATCGCAAAAACAACATTGCACAGCTATGCGATGCGATGTCGCAACGCAAAAATTTCATCGGATACGACATCGTACGACAAGACGCTAACCGTCAGTTCAGTTTCTAGTGAGACATGGACCGCACTGCGCGTGTTCTACTTCTGCTTGCGTTAAGGCGTATTAAGAAAAAGAAACAGAAAAGAAAGTACTGGGTGCACCCATTACTGACAATTATGAATAAAGATGGAAACCACTTCAAAAGGAAATATGAGGCGCTAAAAGTGGACGAGGTTAAATTTTTCGATTACTTTAGGATGAGTGTAGTAAGTTTTGAAGAACTTCTTAGTTTGATAAAGCCTCATTTACAAAAGAAATACATATTTAGAAAACCCATCGAACCTCTGGAGATGCTGGGATTAACTGTAAGGTAAGAAAAAAATAAACTATTTTTACTATAATCATACTGTTTAATCATTTTCATAATTTAGTGTTATTCAAAACTCGTATTCCGATTGTGTGTCATTCGTCAAATTTGTTAGTTCCTCATCGAAATGAATTTGTTCTGGCTCATTTACATCATCATTCCTTGGCGTTTGTGGAGACGATTGCATAGGTGCCGGTGATGTTTCGCATCCGCTTTGGAAGGCACTGCGTTGAATGGATGTTTGATAGCCACTCTGCATAGGCATTTGAGCTGATTGGTAGCCACTCTGCATAGGCATTTGAGCTGATTGGTAGCCACTCTGCATAGACATTTGAGCTGTTTGATAGCCAGTCTGAACAGTTGTTTGTGAAGTTTGATAGTGGCTGGGATAGTATGATGGTTGGTGTAAATCACTTAATATCTGTAGGACACGACTTTGGAAAATTATTGTTTGATTATCATTCAATTTTTCCAATGATGGCAAAATTCCTTTAAAAAAAGATAAATGTCTACTTTCAGGTGTTTTTAAAGCAGCTATAATATTCTTCTCAAATTCGTCTTCGTCAATTTTTCTTTTACGCGATGCAGGCTGGTAACGTGGCATGACAGGTTGCTGGCTTTGTTGGGTTGAGGTGCTTGGTCTTATTTCTTCATCGTCAAGACTTGATGTTGTTTTATTTTGAGAATTCTTTTTCAGAAATAGGAGCTGGTCGTATAGATGATATTGTTTAATTTTTTTGGCCCCAGCTCCGGATTTCCATTGCTCGTTTAATTTTTTTTCGTATTTTGTAAAATTATCCTTGATTCCTCTCCATTTCTTTATGACATCGTTACCTAAAAAAATATGACGAATAATGATTTATTTTGTTTTCTTTCAGGTACCTGGCGACGGGAAATACTTTTAAAGATATGCATTTCACATATTATCGTGGAAAATCTACAATAACAGGAATAATAAAATTTGTTTGTCGTATTGTATGGAACATTCTTAAAAGGTTGGAATTACCAAAAATTACAACAGAGCTGATGGAACAAATTGCTCAAGAGTATGAAAAAAAGACCAACTTTCCTAATTGTATAGGAGCGCTAGATGGAAAACACATTCGTATATTGAGCCCAGATCACAGTGGATCCCTATTTTTCAATTATAAAAATTATAATTCCATTGTTCTATTAGCACTTGTTGATACGAATTACAAATTTATATATGTCGATATAGGTGCATATGGTAAGGAATGTGACTCCACTGTTTTTCAGAACTCAAATCTATACGACTTATTAAAAAAAGGTCAATTATCTATACCTCCGCCAAAACCGTTACCTGGCTTTCAAAAAGAAATTCCTTTTGCCTTCGTGGCGGATGAAGGATTACCACTGACAAATAATATAATGCGCCCATATTCTGGGAAGTTTTTATCGATAGAAAAACGAGTTTTTAATTATCGTTTGAGCCGAGCCAGACGATATGTTGAGAGCGCTTTTGGCATACTCGCAAATAAATGGCGCATATTTCATCGACCCATTAATGTTTCTTACGATTTCACAATAGACATTATAAAAGCATGCTGTGTATTACACAACTTTGTATTGAATCGAGATGGCGCACAAACGTTTGAAGAAATGATTATTGACGATTCTTTGCAAATTTTACACGAAACAACACATGAAAGTAGAACAGGAGCTAACATAATCAGAAACGAATTTTGTAATTATTTTAATAGTAACATTGGAGGTCTTAGTTGGCAGTTAACAAAAATATAAATGTTTATAAGTACTTACCGAGTTTTGTTTTTTCAACACTATTTAACTCCTCAAAATTTGAATATAAACTTGTACACACTTCCCTCCATGCTTCTGTTTTTAAAAATTTGTCTTTGAATTGTGATATAGTTTTGTCCCAAAGGACGGGACGTTCGTAAATTAAAGATATCAGGTGGTCGACATCGTACTGCGCCATATCGCTTAAAAAACACGTGCAGGTCGTTCAAAGTATGGACACCGACTAAACGGCAAAGCGTTGTCGCATCGCAGATTTGTACGTTGCGGCAGCGCATCGGAAATTTCCACGATGCGTTGTGCGGCGTCGTTGATTTTTGCGTTGCGACGCCGCAACGCACTGTTGTGGCCTGGCCCTACGTCGGCTGCGATTGCGTTGACTGCGACTGCGACTGCGTTGGCTGCGACTGCGACTGCGTTGGCTGTGACTGCGACTGCGTTGGCTGCAACTGCGACTGCGTTGGCTGCGACTGCGACTGCGATTGCGTCGGCTGCGACTGCGACTGCATCGGCTGCGAGTGCGCTGGCTGTGACCGCGTTTGTATGCACGCCCAGTTGGCAGCAATGGCGAACCAGGCCCATTGGTGCAGCTTCCTTTATCATTGCGGCGTGTCTTACGGTTTAGCGTTTGCCACTCTACAATTTCAGGATGTTGTTCTTGTACACCGGACGGCGTCCGCAAGCAGCGTTTACCGTATACATTCATTTTATAACGTTTCAATTCAGAACGACCAAACTTACTTATATGTAGGCCTGAATATAATCGGCTGGTATGACCAACCAACTTCATCCCACTTCTGAAATGTGGGGAGCACCCGAATAAAACTCACTTGTCACACTTACTTCTCACTTTTAATCAACTTACTTGTAACACGGTTAGCAACAGACTGTCGCTAAGAGCTGACGCGCTACGCCGGCAACCAAAAAGAGGTGGGGACCGGATGTAGCGCGCCACCTCGTTTTGTAAAACGAGTTTTATTAATGTCTATTTTAAATACAATCTGAAATAATTCTACAATTCTTTAAAACATTATATTTAACATTACATAACATACAGGAATCAATTGATGCATAACTTTAAATTTAAATCAATGTTTAGCCAAAACGGATATTAAACACAACACAAGTAACGCCATCTAGTAGTATGAGATGACAGTCACATCCAACGTAAAAATGACTGTCATCATACCAACACAACAACCATTAATAGATTAATTATACACTTCTAACATCAATAGCCTATCTTATTATTAACTAAATTCTAACATCTTGATATATTGTTTATTTACGCCCCACGTCGTTTTTACGCTGATTTTTCTTTTTGTCCTCGTCGCCACTGAAGTATTTGGGATAACACGTTGTACAATCAAGAGGAAGTAAAACACATGCTTTGTCCAATGGTGCATGTATTCGGAATGACAGACAATTTTGAAACAAGCGTTTTCATCGAGCCGGATATGGTTCTGGAGAATAATACAGTGTTGTTGATCTATTAATTGTAAAGGTGAAAACACACCACATACATTACAAATACCTGGTAGCCACCTTTGGTTGTTATTAAGTACCTACCTACTTACTTTTATTATTCAAAACACCGCACGCCGAAAGCGCCATGCGTTCGCTTTTGTAAGTACCTACTCATTTTTTAAGATCTAGATTTACTATTTCATTATTAACTGTTGTCTGTTTCTCAATAATAAAATAAATTGTATACGTAATGCAAAACTAACATGTTATTAATCAGCTGATAACTACGTACCTACTCTTACAGGTTTTTATTATTACCTACACATCTAAAATACCTACGCGCGGCGCGCCGCGCCATGCGCTAGTTAAGGAACCCCAACCTACCAATATTAGCTTTGTCAGACAATAAGTATTTACTAGATTATTATTTCCCAATTTCCCCACTGCGCGATCAGCATTTATAATTATCTAGAACATGCGTCAATCTGATCACGCTGTGCATGTACTACGTTAGCAATTAAGTTAGTATATAAGATCAATATTTTGTTAGATTTAATTAATTACTGTTTCGCTGTAACTCTGTCGGAATAAAGTTATTTTTAAATACTTCCGTTGTCGCTTACTTAATTGGCGCAGCCGGTAGGATCTCTGTAGTCAGTTTGCCGTGTATACAATTCTACGTGGAGTAGCCGACGTCCGTGTCTACGGTTTAGCAGAGATCGCCGAACAAATAAATTCATTAAGAAGCCACTTCGAGTTACGGAAGAGGACCAGCCACAGCAGTAATTCAGGGAGCATGGAGCTAGCTGCGGAATTGTGAGTAAATCTTTTTCACCTTCCTCTCAGCTCTTCCATCTATATCCCAACCTTGTAATAGTCTATGTGTTTGTGTATTATTAGGGATTGGACAACGCCGTAATAATATTTGCATAGATTTTAATTGTACTAATATTTTAGAGTAGTGATAGTTTAGTAGCACATTAGTGTGATTTTTTTTTCTCCGCGTTTGTTTCTTTCATAACTTTTCACAATGGAAAACGTAACCCGTGTCCCACAGAAATTGGTTAACATCATACCAATATTCAGCGGCGACACTAGAATGTTGCCTTTATTTATAAAAAAATGTGAATACATTTTGTCTACGTTCTTAGGAACCGCAGCCCAAAATGAATATTTATTTCATGTAGTAACAAGTAGGTTATCAGGCGAAGCAGCCAGTTTGGTAGGCGAAAGAGAAGCTATAGGTACGTGGGACGAGCTGAAGAAGTTGTTAAACCAACACTTCGGTGATCCACGCACAGAGGATTGTTTAGCAATGGAGTTAGAATCGTGTAGAATAAATAAGGGTGAAAGTTATTTAGATTTTTGCCATAGAATACAGCGGATGAGAAGTGTTTTATTTGCTAAAATATCAGAAACTATCATTGATGAATCTCTACGTAAGGCAAAGCAAATCATTTATAGTAACAGAGCAATGAATGCTTTCTTGTTTAATTTACCGCCATTTTTAGTTAGATTAGTTCGTTTGCGCGACGTCACAACGTTAGAGGATGCATTAAAAATAGTTTTAGAAGAACAAAACTTCCAGGCAGTCTATGAGTCGAAAACAAACGACAGACGTAATTTTAGCAGAAATAACAGACCCAATTTGCCTAATAACCAAAATGCAATTGAATCTAATAATCAAAAGAAAGATTCACATAGCATATCAAGTACACATGTACCGAATAGTGCTACAAACAGCACATCTACACCGAACAATTCGCATCAGCCCAGACATTATAAACAACATAATAATATTCAAAGAAATCAAGACAATTTTAATCGTACAAACAACAATAATGCGTCACCGCAGTCAAGTAGGTCATTTGTTCCGATTGCACAACCGAACCAACAGTTCGCGGCACATGCACCGAGCACGCCGTCTTTTGCAGCGCAAGCATCTACGTCGGGTGCGAATACTGATGTCACCATGCGTACTGCAAGTTCGCGACGTGTTAATTACATAAATAATTCTAATAATAATGAACAGAGTTCAAGTTATTCGTACAATGAGTGCCAAGAATTTTCTCCTGAAGAACCCGGGGCGGGAAATTTTTGCATAACGGCCTCTACCCTAGAGAACGAATAAAAATAAATTGTAATAAACGCTTAAATTTACCACATATAGTTATACCAGAATTAAAGGCAGTTTTTATGATAGATACGGGGAGTGTTAGATCGTTTATAAGCCCGTATATAGCGAATAAATATTTTAAAAATTATTTACAGTATGAACCCTTCGAAGTTGTTAGCACTCACGCATCGAGTGTTCATAGTGAAACGGCTATTATTCCATTACCGGTTACCTTTGGAAGTCAAGAGTTCCATAAGTTTTATGTCTATAGTGTCGACGATAGGTATGATGGGTTAATAGGTAGCAATTTGCTGAAGCAATTACAGGCAAAGATTAATATGGAAAATCAGATATTACATTTAAAAAATACTGATATTCCTATCATATATTCACCGCCTATGAGAGAGATATATAATCTACCATCTCGTAGTGAACTTAGAGTAAGACTCCCAGTCAACTTACTGAACGGGGAAGCTGTGTTAGATTTTAAGCAATTTACGGAAGGGATTCGAATGCCCGCCGCATTAGTTACGTGTATTGAAGGCTATGCAACAACTGTTATTCAGAATTATAGCCATGAAAATAGAAAATTAGTAGTTACGGGACCTTTTCAAGTGGAACCATACATACAGGACCCATCTGTTAGTGTTAATTTCATAGATAATAATATAGAAGTGGACAGCTTGCTAACAAAGAATTTAGACAAATTACAGTTAGATCATATGAATTCAGAAGAACGAACGGTTATTGCGGGATTTTGTAAAGAATACAAAGATATATTTTATTGTGAAAATATTCCGTTAACCTTCACAAATCAGGTTAAACATAGAATAAGAACAAAAAATGAAGACCCAATAAACATTAAGGCACATAGATTGCCACCTATTCAAACAAAAGAGATCAGTAGTCAAGTCGAGAAAATGTTAAGGGATAACATTATCCAGGAATCTCATTCTCCCTGGAGTGCTCCCGTACATTTAGTGCCGAAAAAATTAGACGCGTCAGGCCAACAAAAATGGAGGATGGTAGTTGACTATAGACGGCTCAATGAAATCACAATTGATGATAAATACCCTTTGCCCAACATTAACGATTTATTTGACATGCTAGGTAATAGTACATACTTTACAACTCTCGACTTAGCTAGCGGGTACCATCAATTAGAGGTTCAGGAGAAAGATAGAGCTAAAACTGCGTTTAGCACACCTTCAGGTCATTATGAATTTAACAGAATGCCGTTTGGGTTAAAGACCGCACCCGCAACTTTTCAGCGAGCGATGGATAACGTCTTACGAGGCCTTCAAGGCTTACATTGCTTAGTATATCTCGATGACGTCATTATTTTTTCTAAAAGCTTGCCTGAACATGTAGAAAAACTTAGAGCAGTTTTTGACCGCTTCCGTCAAACAAATTTAAAAGTTCAATTAGATAAGTCTCATTTTCTTAGAAAGGAAGTACTCTACCTAGGGCATACTATTACAAGTGAAGGTTTGAAACCAAATAATGATAAAATAGACGCTATTCTTAGGTATCCTATACCGGAAACGGTTACACAGATTAAAAGCTTTTTAGGACTAATCGGTTATTATAGGAAATTTATCAAAGATTTTGCCAAAATAACTAGACCATTAACAGCTTGTTTAAAGAAAGGTCGCAAAATTGTAATTAATGGGGAATATAAAGAATGTTTTGAGACATGTAAAAAGCTTTTAACAAATGCACCTTTGTTACAATTTCCTGACTTTAGTAAAACTTTTATTTTAACCACGGATGCATCCAATTTTGCGATCGGGGCTGTATTGTCACAAGGAACGATAGGCTCAGATAAGCCTGTAGCCTATGCTAGTAGAACCTTGAGTGACACAGAAGTAAAATATAGCACTATCGAGAAGGAACTTTTAGCCATAATATGGGCAGTTAAGCACTTTCGACCGTATTTGTATGGTAATAAGTTTACCATATTTACAGACCATAGACCATTAGCTTGGCTGTATTCATTGAAAGAGCCCAATAGTAAACTCACGCGATGGCGGTTAAGGTTAGAAGAGTACGATTTCGAAATAAAATATAAGAAAGGCCCTCAAAACACGAATGCAGATGCTTTATCTAGGATTAAGATTAATGCAATTGACGACGATTTAGATTCAATATTCGTAAATATAGGAGATAGGCAGGAACGTATACAAAAAATTATAGAAAACGAATTGCAAGACCTCGAAACTCCAATAGAAACGATAGAACTTTCGGATTCTGATGATGGGGTCACTGCCAACTCAGTTTCAAATAGAGAACACCAAGGCATTCCTAGTTTAAACGAAGCTGTCGATACTAAACCAAAACAGATTTTAATTCATTCATGGTTTAAAAATAAATTAGACGTAAAAGATATTTCAAATAATAAACAAAAAATTCTCGAAGTTCACTTACCGACAAATAACGATATATTAGTTAAAGACTTTTTGAAAGAGTATATTGATCCAAAACATAAGTACTTTATATACTTCGAACACCCATCTTTTAGAAAAACTTTTTCAAACATGGTAATTAAGTTATTTAAAAAGGATTCAGTTAAGTTAACCGAGTGTACAGAAAGAGTTATAAATTTGACAGGATCTGAAGAAGATCAAAAAGAAGTTATTTTAAAATACCACGACGGGAAAACATGTCATAGAGGTATTAAAGAAACTTTAACCAAACTTAAAAGACATTATTGGTGGGCAAACATGAAAGAGACAGTCACGGCAATCATAAATGCTTGCGAAACATGTAAACGCATGAAATATGATAGAAAGCCGATTAAACCCCACATTCAGTTAACACAAACCCAGGATGCCCCTTTTCAGGAAGCTTTTATGGATTTATTATATATTGAAGGGAAATATTATTTAACTATAGTGGATGCATTTAGTAAGATAGCACAAGCCATAGAGGTACCGAATAGGAGTACACCAGAGATAGTTAGGGCATTGATTAAATATTTCAGCATGTATGGTCTGCCTAGGAAAATTAGTTGCGATTCCGGTACAGAATTCAACAATACTTTGATTAAAGAAATGTTAAGCTTTTACAAAATTGAACTTCATATTGGGACGCCAAATAATCCCAGTTCAATGGCAATAGTAGAAAGGTTTCATTCTACCATTATTGAGATTTATCGTATAGCAAAATACGATAAAAGCGATTTAGATGCAGCATCAGTTATGACTTATGCCATCATGGCTTATAACAACACCATACATTCAGCAACAGATTTTACGCCTTTTGAACTAGTATTTGGTCACACTTATTCCGATAATGTATTTAACGTGGATAGAGAGAAGAACTTAACTCAGAAATTATTGTTAGATCATAGAAAACGCCTTAAAATACTCTATGAATTCATAACAGAAAAATTAGAATCCGATAAAATTAAAATAATTAATAAAAAAGGTGGCGAAACGACACCGGTACTCGAACCAGACGATAATATTTACATGAAAGACACTAGGACTAGAAAAAATAAAGAAAAACCTCGATATGAAAAAGCGAAAGTAATAGGTGAAGTTGAAAGAAATATAGTCCCAGTAGAAGTAAAGAAAAGGAAAACTAGAGTAGCCTTAAAAAATGTAAAACGTCCTCCACAGATCGTGCCTGGTACTTCTGGTACTAGTGGTGCCAACACTCACGCTGGACCTCCAAAACCTCGGTCAGAATCCGGGGATAGCAGCGATAAAGCGGGGAGTAGCAGTGAAGAGGAATAGTTATTGGACAATATACAAAAGTGTAGATTTAGAATCATTACACTTACAAATAGATAATAATATTCGGGATTTTATTAACTTGAAAATTAAAATTAAGGAAAATAGTCTTAGTAACGAAACTATAGGAATAGAAAGCCAAATAGAATATCTTATTAAACTAACTAAGGATAGATTTTTTCAAATCTTACCTTTCCATTATAGAAATAAAAGAGCTTTGTTTAATCCATTAGGCTCACTTGTAAAAGCTATCACAGGAAATTTAGATGAAGACGATGCAATTAAATATGATAGAGAAATCCAAATGATACAGAACAAAGAGCATGTGGTCGAACGTAAAGTATCATCAATGCAAAAAGCTTTTGATAAATTAGTAAATGACTCTGAAATAATAAATTCAAATATTAAAAACTTGGGTTTACATACCAATGAAATGGAAAAATTAGTTGAACATGAGTTCAGGTTTAACAAACTTTTCCAAATATTAAATACTATGTATCAAATTTTAAATAACTTTCGAACCTGTTACGAAAACATACAAGAGATTGAAACGGCAATAGCCTTTAGCAAACTGAATACATTGCACCAATCCATTATAAATAGTACAGAATTATATAATACGTTAGAAGTCATTGCTAAACATGCTAGAACAATATACCCAGTAAGCAAACATAATTTAATAAAATTAGAACGTAATATCATACTTAAATCATATATAAATAACAACAAGTTAGTTTTTGTTTTAGAAGTTCCCCTAATAAATAACGAAACATATAATTATTACAAGGTTATACCCATCCCTATATTCCATTCTCCAAATACCTTTACAATAATACCCAAATATCCTTACCTGATGGTGAATAGATTGAAATACATGCCCGTGGTAAGCCCATGTACTGAGATTGAAAATGGAAAATTTCTTTGCGCTGAAACTAATTTAGCCCAGTTTCCAACCGAGACCTGCATTGAACAAATAATGCTGATGAAGAACAACTACAAAAACTGCATACAGAACCATATTGAAATAGAAAAAACTAAGATACAGAAAATAACCGACAACCAATGGTTGGTTTACTCAGAGGAAAATCTCATCATCACCGAGAATTGCAATACAGAAATCCTGAAGTACACTATTCTTGGGACCTACATCGTGACACCTGGCCAACAATGCGAGACACAAATAGGCGAAGTCATCGTTGCCGCCACCACAAACACTACAGTTTCCAGTCTCCAGCTGCCATTGATCCAGATGCCAGACCTACAACAGGACATTCAGAGAAGATCAAAGAAAGTGGATTTAAGAAATGTGGACTTCAGTGATGTGAAAGAAGTGTTACAAAGTGCAAAATTTAGTGAAATAGACGATACGACACAAACAGTGACAATAGAAATTAGTATATGGACCATCTTAGAGTATGTGGTTATTGTAATAGCAATAGTTATCTTTATAATGTATAAATTTCAGTTCATAAACTTTTGTCGAAATTCTCCGAAACCGTCTGCGACACCTTCGGATAATTTCTCTCTTAGGGAGGGAGGAGTTAAGGAACCCCAACCTACCAATATTAGCTTTGTCAGACAATAAGTATTTACTAGATTATTATTTCCCAATTTCCCCACTGCGCGATCAGCATTTATAATTATCTAGAACATGCGTCAATCTGATCACGCTGTGCATGTACTACGTTAGCAATTAAGTTAGTATATAAGATCAATATTTTGTTAGATTTAATTAATTACTGTTTCGCTGTAACTCTGTCGGAATAAAGTTATTTTTAAATACTTCCGTTGTCGCTTACTTAATTCGCTCGTATTTCATACCTACACGTTTTTATTACTAAAATAAATTTACTATTTTAGGATTATTTACTGTCCGATTAACAGGAATGAAATTAAAAGAAAGAAAGTAAAACTAACATTTTATTAAATCAGCTGATAGCTACGTCACAGATTATTTAAGTTGTAACAGCTATACATTACTCCCTACAAAATCTCCTATACCTACCGCGATAATAGCATTCTTCATGTCGGCGACCGCTGCGTGCTAAACTGTGCATAAAACGCTAGACCCTATGGTCTAGCGTTTTATGCACAGTTTAGCACGCGCCACGCGGCTGTGAAACGATAATAACTCTATAGTTATTATCGTTTCACAGCCGCGTGGCCTTACAGCTGTGATGCCCAATAAAGGTACTCGTACCATTCTAATTAAGCTTTGAAAATATGATCTAGGTAATTATCAAGAGTTTATGTCATGTAGGTAGGTGATTTTCAAACTCGAACTAGGCTATTGCTAACCGCACGCGCCGCTGTTAGGTGGGCGGGGCCTGCCGGTGGTCGACACGCGTCACGCACGCAAACAGCGACATAGTTGTGCGACACTGCCTACCGCATACGCAACGGGGCGATTCTGTTCTTTGAAAGTGGTGTATTCTGAAATACTGTCTCACTTAAATGACTAAAAAAACAAGTATGTATGAATTATTGAGCAGGTATCGTAATTTTATTTTATGATTTATGTCTTTCATAACAGTCTCCTGAAATTTGACGAGGATGCAAAACGCCACATTGTATTATAGAATTCTAGACCACCGGAAATCTAAGTGCTTGTTTTTTTCTTTTCAGTTTTTTTTATATTAGGAAGTTGTCAAATGCAGTGCCATCTAGTTTTTCGTTAAGGGAACTAATGAATATAAATAAAGATGTATAGATTGGTAAGAAATTCGCTATAGATTATAGCTGCTGTACTGCCCACTGCATAGTACGTACGTATATGTAATGTGGTGTGCATGGGAATAATTCGAGAAGGTAAAGAGCAATACATAATTGTAATTTAATTATTTTTATTATAAAAAATTACACATTTAATACATGATTTTGTATTCTCCTTTTTCGCCCTTTATGATTTAGGTAGTGTCGATTAGTCTGTTCTTTCATAGGATCATTAACATGCCAAAGGGTAACTTTGCCAGTGAGAACATTATTGACATCTTTGCACCAATTGGGTATGAAAAACATTGTGCTTTGATTTATTAAATAATCACGTAAATTATCATATATGATCTGGACAACTAATAAATGATACATACTTATTTATACTTATAATTAACTTAATATACACCGATATTTCTTTTTATTGCTGTGCTCTTATAAAATCTAAATACATACATGTTCCACTTGGGCAAAGAAATCAAATAATGCTCTTGTAGGATAGCACAACCACTTTTTGTGGCTAAATTCTTTCATTTTTATATATGCGTGGAAACTTGGTAGCTCTTCTGCTTCCATATGGTTTCTGCAGGCCACACGACTTTTATAAATATGCTTTTTAGGAAGTTGTGCTATCGACCCACTGCAATACCCTATTGCTGCGCTTCTTTCAATGAGCATTGGAGTTTGGCCCTGTATTAGTTCGTCTGTATTTAAAATCGCTATATTTAAATGAGCACAGTCAATTTCATCTCCACATTCAGTTCGGTGTGTGACTATTGGATTTTCTATAAAATATTTCAGTGATTTGAGACAAACATCGTCATCTTTTTCACAGTTTGACCCAACTGAATGTGAAGATGAAATATTATTATTTAGTAAAGTTTTGAAGGCTCCATCAAATGTAGGGGACGTGGGCATAATGTTGCTATAACCATGAGCTCTAATTGCCCCAAAAAAGTTTTCCATTACGTCTTGATTTAAATTGCGCAGCAGTAATAATCCCTTTTGTTTTTAATTATTTTACAATTAATTTAAAACCTTCTATGGTTTTGATCCAGCTTGATAACGAAGGCACAACTCCTTGGTTATTCGCGTTACTAAATTTCTTTGTTTTCAGTATAGGTAGACTATAATTCCACAATTTGTGGTGAGGTGAGGTTGGGGTCACTGCAGTCCTGTAAAATTTTCCTCCTCTTATCGCGCTGAAACTGCTATTTACGCTGTCGAATAAATCATCTAAGAACATGGGTAGATCTGCTGTGTCGGTACTTTTTTTTTCAAGGGCTCCCAATCCTGCAAAGGAGAAAAAATATATTAACATAACAATGTCGGTGTGGTTCGCGGCAATGAATAATGGGTCACCACTTAGGACTTAAGGTTATATTTCACCGGGACACAATGGCGGCGCAAGTAGTCGCCGCCACCAACAAAATGTATACAACTCTATAGAGAGTATCTCACCAGGGTCCGCTTGGTTGCACAACCATTTCCATTGGTCCATTTTGTTGGCAGCGCGAACTGGCTGCAAGGCCATGGCGTCCCACTGAGATACGGCCCTTAAGAATCTAGTTAAGATGATATAAAACAACATCTTTATTTGTGCTAAGAACATACTGCAATCAGCAATGTGCCTACCAAGTGTAGAGTATACAAACTGACTGATATTGTCTCAATCCTGACATTAAAGACAGATAGCAAATGAAAAACTGTAACTTTCAAACATTCACAATTAACTAATGGAAAAATAATAAAATGCTTACCTACCATAAGTCCAAGGACTCCTCCAACCGATTGACTGAATACTTGAGGACAATGTTTAACCCTCATTTTCAGGATTAATGCAGGCAACGCGTGGTGAGCTGTTAGATTACGCGCTATCTTTACGCCTTTATAACCTGGGCTCCTAGTATACTGCTTCACAATGTGGTTCCATTTTGCAATGCATTCTTTGCCTTTAATGGTAAATTTAAGGTCTTTTTGATCAGATTATTTCTAATCCCTTTTATTAGGTGAGGTGGATCATATCGCAGAGATAACACAATACTGTTGTAACTCAAAATATGTAAAATTTGAGATAACATCATATTAAAAGAAATATTGAAGTGAATAATCATTTTTTCGTCGATTCTGAAAAAAAGTCATTTTTTGAGTTACAACAGTGTTTTATTATCAGTGCGATATATTGGGAAAATATTATCCTTATTCACTAAGAAAAAACCTTCTTTGTATTCTCGTCCACTGCGTAAAAATTTTGCTCGCGTTTCTTTGAGTAATGCGTTTATAGCTGCCACATTGGAGGTGCCTTGGTCACATACTGTTGCCACGACTTTCAGTCCCGTTTCTTGCACTTTTTTATGATAGTCTTTATCTGTTTTTTTAATTCAACTGTTTTAGTGCTTCCACTACAATAATAAAAGGCCAAAGGCTGCTTGTATTTTTTAACAATGCCACTTATCATGAATACTAATACATGATCGCAATATTCTTTTTTGATTATATCACTGAAGTGTATGCTCTCCTTTACACTTTTGTGTATGCTCCGTTATATTTATGTATCAAGTTAATGCTTCATTAGCGTTTTATGTTATTTTACTTGTTTCGTATTAAATATAGGACATTATACTTTTGGCAGCCAATCTGATTTGTTCTTTATAAATATCCCTACAACCCTAAACATCTCATCACCATTGTCAACAAACCCTGATATTTTGTCATTTCTTCTATCATATGAAATTCCGGCTCCAATTGTCATCTCATCGAATGTTAAAGAATAGTATTTATAATTATTGTTAGGCATTTTAGTAACTCTATTTTTCAAATATTATGATCATTGATTCCAGCTTTGAGATTAATCTTATGCAGTAAATTTTGCAGTGTTCTTCTGCTTGGCAAAACACATATGTTACTCAGTAAGCGATATGCCTTAGGAGATGGCTTGTCTAGAGACAACGGCAAAAAATTTTTTTCAAGCGTGCATTGCCTTCCTTTCTTTTTCTTGCCACTTTGAGAGGCTTACATTTGACAAAATAACTTAAGACGTCGCCGAAACGCAGCCAGGATACAGGCGCCAAAAAGTCTACATCAGGTCCATGGAGGGCCCGGAAAAAGCGTCCGTGAAGCTCTTTGCCTTGCCATACTTCCTTACGATCGTTATTATCTAGTACTGCAGGTTTGCGCCAGTTCTCTTTTGCCAAGAAGAGCGGGGTGAGACTCTTCTCCACTGCGATCACATCTCGGTGCATCCCCACGTCAGTTTGAAGGAAATATTCCCTGAGACTACAAATCTCGCGGTTGTGGAGGGTTTTAGTATTTAAGAAACCTCGACCCCCACACTTCCGCAGTCTTATCACTGATGACCGTGGGTGATGCATCCGATATGCCGTCAGCAATGTACGGATCTTCCTATCCAGAGCATCAAGTTTCGTCTGAGTCCATTTGAGTATGCCGAAAGTATACATCAAAACCGGCATGACCCAACCGTTATAGGCACGCACCTTGTTTCCGCCTGATAAAAGAATATTTAACACTTTATTCAGGCGGACAAAGAAGCGCTCCCTCAACGATTGTTTCATGTCAGCAGCATTGATGCCTAATGCTTCCTACATACCCAAATACTTGTAGGTTTCGGTTAAGGAGCTATATAGAATCCGTAAGTTGGTTTCCAAAGGATTCCATAATCCCCCCTCGCTTAACATGCGTTACTGCACATTTGTCCACACCAAATTCCATCCTGATGGCATTACTGGACGTTTCCGTTACCTTCAGTAGCTCCAACTGTCATAAATTGTTGGGAGCAAAGAGTTTCAAATCATCCATGTAAAGGAGGTGTGATATCACCTGACCACCTCTTCGTAACCTATAGCCTAGACCTGAATCCTCCAGCAGTGTGCTTAGAGGATTCAAGGCTAAGCATAACAAGAACATCAAGAAGGTGCGTAGCGTTGCGTCTATTTTGTATAACTCCAGCACCATAATGAGCCATGTATAGACACCGCCACCGAGTCATAGGCCTTCTTATAATCTATCCAACATGTTGACAAATCCTTCGGGAATCTATGAACCGTATATATGTAATCTATCTTTATTATTATTATGTCTCTTGACATTTCTCGGGACCCTGGGATCCCGGACCTTTGGAAGGCATACGAGGGGCCGAAGCCAACTCTCAGAGGCCCGTTAGACGTTTTTAATTAAATGACGTACCAACCGACGATTATCCCTGTTCGGACTATATAAGTGCACCCCAGGACAACCCCAGGTTGGTGTAGGAATATTGCAGGATATGGAAACAAAGACATAGGACTATGGATTTGGGTAGCTTAAGTGGACAGGTTATCTAGGACTATGGAAAGACTATAGCCCCTGCCTGACCAATGTTTTATATAAAATACACAAAATGGCAGGGGGTGACTTGCACACTCAATAATGGGCCCCATAACGGTCGCTAGCACATAGTGTCGTAGCGACAAAGGAACAATATGTCCTGAGGTGGTTATGAGGAGTGGTGAGGTATCCCACGGCTATCAGGACAATCCCGGAAGTACGGTCAAGATCCCTACCAGCATTTTAATGGAATACTTCCTTCCTCCGAGCACGTTTGCTTTTGCGAATCTCCACTCTAGCCGGCCAATAAAGGCACGAAAGAGGTGGGAGCACTGTCCCTCATCATTGTTCACTCCAGCCGGCCAATAAAGACAAGCCAGATGTGAGGAACAAGATTTCTCCCGGGAGATAGGGTCCGTGGGGTCGCTACTGCCCAAAAGCTCGCCACATGCTGCCGTGCGAGTTTCTGTATCTTTCTTGTTCTCGCTCCTCACCCTAGACCTGTTTCGGTAAAGTAAACTCTACCGATGTAGACCTAGAGTTCAGGAGCACACAAGCCCCACCACGACGTCAACGTAGAGATATGACAGTGGGGTTATTATTATTATCTCAGAATAACTTGGTCTGGGAGTACTTGATGGAAAGTTTCTTCTTTCAGGAGGCATATTCAACAAAGGCTCCTGTGGATGGGTTTGTGTATCTATTATGTTCATTGCTTCATTGTTGATATGAATTTGTTGAGATACAGTACCTTCATCCAAGCTCCTAGTAGAAAAATGTTCATCAAGAGGCCGAAGAACTATTTGAGAGCTTGTACTGGCATCAGGCACTCCATCAGAAATGTAAGAGTTAGGGGTACAGTCAGGCTTTTTGACAAGTATCTGTTCATTTGCATAGCACATTTGTGTCTCATACATATTGCTTGACAAAGTTTCAGTTACATCTGTATTTATTTCACCTGGAAAATACTTTATTTAATTTTTCTTTTTTGTATTAAGAGTTTTGTAAAAAAAGTACTATACCTAGTTCTTCAATATACTCGTATATACCTACTACTCAAAATAGTAATCAAGTCCACTTGAGAAACTGTATTTTGAATTTGGTCTAACATTGTATTTTTATGTGATACATCATCAAAGATGTTCATCTTTACTAAGGTGGTCAGATGCGTCATTTTCTGAAGACATCACAGTGTCCTTTATACATTGTCTTCTTTTGAGAAATATATAGAGGTATGAGAAACAGGGTGTAAAGTTCACTCATACTCTTTAGAAAAGGGAGGATCCTCCGACCAGACGGGTGTTGTGTCTGGTGGGCAACTGCCCGACGGTTGATGTCGGGACGTTGCTAGTCGGGCGGTAAACTCTGCTTGCGCGATGCAGGATTTGCGTGACGTCAGTATGACGTCTAGCTCGCATGGGGCGATGTTGATACCGCTAAAGATATAGGTTTTTTCTCTGAAACATAAAATTATGTTACTGGGTGGACAGCTGTATATTCTCGCATTTGCTAAAAGTTGTGTCTCTTGTGGTCTAAAGTATTACATTTCCCACATGATTTGAAGCTCAATTATTACACTTTGTTATTGAAACAATCGCAACAAAAACATGTCTATCCATAAAACAACTGAAAACCTAAAAATTACTCTAATTCATATAAACTTACCAGATTTATCCGCGACGTATTTTTTTTTTTCATTAATCGCACCGTAAATTGGCTCGGGGATAAAAACTGCCACTTGCTCACTTCAGATGTCGTTACCATTGTGCGTTATTAGCGCGGGGAGCAATGAAAGAATGGACTGTATAAATAGGCAATGGTTTATTGCCGTCTCCATGAGCACTTAGTGACTGATGATGTCACCTACCTGATGGTGGACTCTGAAGGTGGGTATAGGATCTCTTTGACGGCACTACGTAGACCCATCGTGTTTGTACTCATTTGAAAGGGCTCATGGAGCCCTTAGTGACTGATGATGTCACCTACCTGATGGTGGACTCCGAAGGTGGGTAATGACGTATTTAACATTTTGTATTGTTTTGTTATACGTATTTCTGTAAATATTTTTAATAATAAATAATAACCCGAAACTTCGGGAGAACCTACCCCGCAAGGCCTGTGGGGCACACTCGGGACGCAATACATCAGTGTCTCGATGACTTGTGATGGGTGGACTATACGCGCGTTATTTTTTGCAAATAAAATAGTTAAGTTCACTTTATGAATGATTTCTGAATTAAATCATATTGTAAATAGTACAAATATAAATATTTCGTAAAATAAGAACAGAAAATAAGTTTGTAAATATACAAAGTTGATACGACAGAGGGGCTTTCCTTTAAACTGCCTCTACTAGGTACCATTTTGAAGCTCTGCACCAAAAATCAGTTAAATAGGAGCAGTAGTATAATCGCAAAAGATTTTTAAAATTTTCGCCCCGTTTGAATACGATGCATCTTTCCTAACAGGTATATATATATGTCTATACGCTTAGGTCATGCACCTTAAAACGATAAATCTGAGTATAACCTACGATGCGTTGTTGCCGCTGTGACGCAAGTCACAAGTACAACCAAATATTTTCGCTAAAAAGATGGCAATGCAAACAAAGCCATAAATACACACACACTTGCACTTTCATTACGAGGGTGACAATCATAGCAAAACATTCCGCGCGAAAAAGAAATAGAAATAGGTCAGTGAGTTGCTATTGCATCCTAGATCCTTGCGGTCGGTAAGTGGGGCTTCTAAAAAACTTGTTTTTTCAGTGCGCCGACGCTATCCATTCGGAACGTACTTATGTTACGTAACACAGAAGCTCCTGTACCGCTTTTTAACCGACTTCACAAAAAGGAGGAGGTTCTCAATTCGTCTTTATGTTTTTGTTTTTTTTTGTGTGTGCTCATAACTTTTTTCTGGGTGAACCGATTTGGACGATTCTTTTTTTATTTGATAAGTGGTGCTTCACATGTGGTCCCATTTAGGGCTATTACGCACTGTCGACTAGTCGCCGGCGACTCAGTCCCTCGGCGACCGAAACATGGGAAACAGGGCCGGAGACCGAGCCGAGCGACAGTATTCCAAGTACATTCGTGCAGAATGGACGTTGAAGAACTTGCAATAGTAGCGGCGCTACTAATTATAAAAAGAAAGAAAAATCAAAAAAAATCAAAAGAGTATTGGGTGCATCCTTTGTTAGAAGAACGGAGGTCAAAGGGAATGTTTAAAATATTTTATGAAGACGTTAGAAAATATCCTCGTAATTTTTTTAATTATGCAAGAATGTCTGTGAGTTCGTTTGATGACTTATTGTGTCTTCTAAAACCACATATAACTGGCATAGATACAAATATGCGACCATGTATTTCTCCGGAAGAAAAACTTTTTATAACACTAAGGTAAGTGACAATTCAAATAAAATTCATTCCTAACATTTATTTTTTACGGGATTTTAACACAATTTACATTACATTCCCGGACACATCTATCGGCCAAACCTAGTGTTTAAAGTGTTGACAATCCCTAGCTAAAAATAAATGTTAAGTGGTGCAATAAGTTTTTATGCAGTTTTTTACGAAAACGATGGCCAGTAAATCAGCTTCACACCTGCAAAAACTTATTGCTCCTCCTAACATTTATTTTTAGCTGGTCTCCAGTCAAAACTTAAAACTCAAGGTGGGCCGATAGATGTGTCCGGGAGTGTGTTTAGAGTTACAGATAATGCCATCCACGAAGACGCGCGATTAAATTTAAATAGAGCATCTTTCGTGCTGTTCATAATACTCTTTCCTGATTAGTCAATTTCTATTAGTGTGCGTTTGCATTCATCGATAATTAGCGTGTATCGACAGATGTTTAACACATGCGGAAGATAGCACACATGCATTTGAACAAAGAGTGGGGCCCGTCTTCGTAGATGGCACTATCTGTAAGTCTACTCTTCGATGACATAATTTAAAAATATACGGTAAATAATTATAAAACATGTATTTTTTTAAAGTACTTAATGAAATCAATATTATAAACGAACGCACAACAAAAGGAAATATTCAAAATAGATCCAAAATGTCAGAATCTTGAGAGGCATTTGAAGTGACAGTAGAAAATCGCGACTCTGGGCGTTCACGTTCTGAAGGAGTTGAAGTTGGTAGCGTATAATAATGTTGTGCTTCAGGGCGTGATTGTTGACTTGGTGCTGTTGAACGCCCGGCCTCCGGTGTGAAGTAACCACGCTCATACTCGTACTCATTAAAATTTCGCCACATTGTGTTTGGATATATATTATTTTGAGTAGAGGATCGGAATGATTCGATTACACTGATTAATTGAATTTTCGCAGCTGACTTTTTGTGCTCCGGAATTGCCCTAAATGATGATAATAGGGACATCAGGAACATTCTGTCCTCATCTTGTTCCAAAATATCCTCCTTATTTTTGCGAGTTTCAATACACTTGTTTAATGTGGTTAACAGTTCGCTTGTGCCATCATCTGACGTTTTTTTCTTTTTTCTTCCGACTATATTTTCTCTCGAGTAAGGTCCTAAAGGTTCTTGATCATTTGTCAAATGTTCTTGTTCAGCAATGTTACTCTCTGTGTTCAAATTACCAACGGTATTCTTCAAAAATAACAGCTGATTATAATAAATATAGGGAGTTTTATGGGAAGCAGCAGATCCGCTTTTAGTATTTTTTAATCTTCGTACTTCTCGCGAAAAGCAGCTTCTTATATTTTTCCATTTCTTTTGAAGTAAATGTAAATAGTATAAGTACCTGTAAATAATGTATATATTTAAATTATTTTTTAATTCCAGATATCTTGGAAGCGGTTGTAAATTTGTAGATTTACATTACTCATACAGACTTGGGATTTCAACTATAGCTGAAATAATAAGAGAAGTTTGTCATTTTATATGGGTTGTACTAAAAGACATGTGTTTACCGCAACCGACAAAAGAAAATTGGTTAAAAATCGCAAACGATTTTCATTTACGGGCCAATTTTCCAAATTGCATAGGTGCCGTAGATGGTAAGCATGTAAGAATTATAAAACCATACAACAGTGGATCATTGTGTTATAATTACAAACACTTCTTTTCTGTAATTTTGCTTGCCATTTGTGACTCTGACTATAAGTTCATATACATAGACGTTGGTTCCTATGGAAAGGATTGCGATTCAACTATATTTACAAATTCAACGTTTTATCAAAAGCTAATGAACAATGATTTGCAAATACCCGAACCTAAGCCCATTTCATCGACAAACCCTATACCAGTACCGTTTGTTATTGTGGGTGACGAAGCATTTGGACAAACTGACAAAATTATGCGACCGTTCGGTGGATCAAATTTAACAACAAAGAAAAAAATATTTAATTATAGGCTTTCTCGTGCACGACGCCATATTGAATGTTCATTCGGCATATTAGCAAACAAGTGGCAGATTTTTCACAGACCTATCAACGTTTATTTAGATCTAGTATCATGCATCATCAAAACATGTTGCGCTCTTCACAACTATGTCCGAGAAAGAGACGGATATAAATTTGAAGATACCCTGAGCATTCCTGGCTTTGAAGAAGTCCCAAACGGTTTCCAAAGAGCTACGCGACGTGGTGCATCATACAGAGATGTATTTGCTGATTACTTTACAACTGAGGGTCAATTATCTTGGCAGATGAGCAGTATTAATTAATAAAAAATAAATGGCATTTCTTACTTACCTTATTTTTTTTTCTTCGTCTGATAATTCTTCACCTCCAAACAACTCCACTATTTCTTCCCACTGTTTTTTCTTCAAATCCCGATTAGCATATTCCTCACTTTGTAAATCCCAAATAGCTTTTCATAATCATAATCATAATCATAAATCATTTATTTGCTTGAAATATGGTTACACGAGATGTTAAATTATATTATAGCACAGGACATATTTCACCCTCATTACGGGCATGCAAAATTATGGTTAATTTACAACAATTATTTAAAAAAAAAATTACAATTATTCGAACTATTACCATTATATAACAAAATGTGAATTACAATTATTAGAATCATTTAAATTACAATTATTACAAATATAGCGATTTCAATTACTTAAAATATTGAATTATTATTAAATACGAAATCACAGGAAATAAGACGAACCAGTATCTTAATGGACACCAAGTCGGCATGTGCTTTTATTCAAAAAGTCTTTGACGGTGTAAAAACTCTCCGCGATTAACCATTTCCGCAAGGCACAACAGAATCTTTTATATGGCAGGTCAGTCATTCCTTTGGGCAAAGAGTTATAAATTAGAGGTGCCATATAGGCACAATTCTTTCTGAACAGTTCTAGCTTAGGAACAGGCATTTTTAAGGGCAGGTGGGTAATTTTACGTTTAAATGTATTGTCGTTGGGGATGAAAAGATGACTGTGGTATTTTACAAATTTTGCTACTTCATAAATGTATATGCAGGGAACAGTTAATAAGTTCTTGGATTTAAAGATCGGTTTACAGGATTCCGACCAATCCATACCGTACAGTGCTCGAATGCATTTTTTCTGAGCTATGAACACCCTCGTGATGTCACAGGAGTTTCCCCAGACAACTATGCCATACCGTATAATGGAGCATATGTAAGCGTGATACACAATAATAGAGGTATGTCTGCTCGCTATGTCTTTTACCTTTCGAAGTGCAAAAACAAACTTGTTTATTTTTATGCATAAACTATTAATATGTTCTTTCCATGAAAAATGTGTATCCAGAATAATGCCTAAGAATTTGGCGCTGTTTATCTGTTGTATACGTGAATTATTATAACTGATATTTAATTCGATGTATTTACTCTTATACGTTTTAAAGTTAATTAGTTTCGTTTTCTCTACGTTTATTTTTAATTTATTTGTGTCTAGCCATTGAATAACATCTTCTAACGTTTTATTTATTTCCGTTTCATATGTATCAATATTTTTACAGTTCATAATAATGGTTGTGTCATCAGCGAACAAGACACAATCATGTGCGAGTGCACTTGGGAGTTCATTGACGTAAATAAGAAATAACAGGGGCCCTATGATGCTACCTTGTGGCACCCCAGAGCAAATGATCCTTTGATTCGAGTCAAACTCAACTACATTATTTGTTACAGTATCCAATTTAGTAATCCTAGTGAATTGTTTCCTATTTTGTAAATATGACTGAAACCATAACAAAGAAGAACCCCTTATTCCACATTTGTCAAGCTTCAAGATGAGCATCGAATGATCAACGAAGTCGAATGCTTTACTGAGGTCTAATAGTAGAGCTGATGTTGGGATCTTATTGTTGATATTATTAATGATGCGTTTTATTAAGGTGAAGGTAGCTAATTGCGTTGACCGATATTTCCTGAAACCAAATTGTTCCGGTGCCAAAATGTCATATTTATCTAGGAAGTTAACTATTCTTTTGAGCATAATTCTTTCAAAGATCTTAGATAGGACCGGGGTTAAAGCAATAGGTCTAAAGTTATTTTTATCTGATTTTGACCCTTTCTTATGTAGTGGCTTTATTATCGACAGCTTGAGTTTGTCTGGAAAACATCCTTGTTCCAGAGACAGATTTATAATGTGAGCCAATGGTTCCGATATAAATAGGGCAATACGTTTCAATAAGTCGGAATTAATTTCGTCGTACCCTGCCGACTTAGAATTCTTCAATGAAATCATTGTGTTGAAAACTTCGTTTGCATCCGTGGGATTTAAAAAAATACTCGAATCGTTACTTTTTAAATTTGATGTGCGACGCTCAGACTCATTATTGACAGAAGTAGAACCACAAGAATTCCTAGCTACATCAATGAAAAAATTATTAAATATGTTTGCTATGTCAGATCCAGATGTAACTGTACATCCGTTGTCGACAATATTATCAATGAATTTACCAGTTCTAGGTATAGAAACATCCACATAGCGTTTAACTACGTCCCAAGTTGCTTTACCTTTATTGCGAGAGTTGGTTATGTACCTTTGGTTACAAAGCGACTGAGTGCTATTTATACATTTCCTTAACAATTTGGAATATTTTATATACTCCAATTTATTAATGTTGCTTCTATTTAAGTAGTAGTTGTATCTTAGCGTTCTTTTGGTTTTGCAACTAATTTTAAGACCTTTCGTTATCCAAGAACTTCTGCCGGTTCTAAAACTATTTCTTCGTCTTATTATGGGAAAGCAAAGTTTAAAGAATAATGTTACTTCTTCGTGAAATTCATTGAAAGCCTCATTTGTATCTAATCTATTAAATATTTCGCAAAAAGTTAAACTACCAATGCACTCTACAAATTTACTTACGTTACTTTTGCTATAATCACGAGTAGTTGTGTAGTAATGTTTAGATATTTTTTCTATTTGTTTTGTTTCAAATTCAATTGTTTGTGCTGTGTCGTGATCCGAGAGACAGAAGTTGTGCGTCCTACCTACTGCTCCTGGAATGTTACTAAGAATGTTGTCGATACATTTATTTAGTCGTGTTGGTTCCTGGATATGACACTGGAGTCCGTAATTGGATATTAGTTCTAGGAATTGAGTACTTGCGGTATCGTGAGCCAGTATATTAATATTAAAATCACCGCAAATAATTAATTTACGTTGTTTATGGCGTAGTTTAGATAACATTTCATTCATTTTGTTAAAAAATACATTTATGTTGGAATTAGGAGTTCTATAAATACATATAATAATTAGTTTTAATTCAGGAATTTCTAAACCACAGATTTCAAAATGTTTTTCAATACACAGTTTATTAATAACGTGCAGTTCCACGCCTTTCAGGTCATTGCGTAATAGGATACAAGAACCCCCTCTCCGTTGTAATTGCCGGGAAAAAATGGTCGACACATGAAAATTATGAAGCGTTAAAAATTGCTCCTCACCTTTAATTATAAAATGTTCGGTGAGACATACGGCAATAACACGTTTATTTGATTCACTTAGTTCATTGAGGGCTAAGTCTAGATTGTCCATTTTCCTAAGTGCGCCTGCGATATTTTGGTGCACAATACTACACAAGGAGGTACTATTGCCTTTACTTACGAAAAAACTGATCTTTGTCCTTACTAGTTAATACGGAAGCATGGTCGTTTATGGAATTATTATTGTTTGTGACCGCTGAGAAATAAAAGGGTATTGTGCCTTTACGAGGTTTAAGTTTAGATGACAAAACCGTAGTGGAAAGACTCTTGTAGTCTTGGAAAATGTAGTGCGTTAAGGTATTAAAAATAGTTTTCATGCCATGTCCATTTAGTACTCCACTTCGCTTATAAAACATTGTGTTGTCGTATTGCAGATTCGAATTGGAATCAAAAACTATTGCATAGTTATGCTTACAAATGTCTTGGTATAATAAGGTATTAAAAGTCTCTACTCTTGAGTTAAAAATGTTGTTATAACCATTAAATTTATAGGTAGGCAAACATAATACTATGTTAGTGTAGCTAAATGACATTAAAGTTTCTCGTATAATTTTAACTAGATCATAATAATTTACAGTTGTCTCAAAATCATGTTCGCCTATAAAAATCAAACAGTAGTCTTGTTTATTGAAGTTAACAAGCTTTTTGTTAAGATTAACGAGTAGCTGTTTCATACCACAGTTTGTTGAAATATTATGGCATACATCATAACCCGGAAACGTATTTAGCGCCAAGGTGAGAATATTATTTACTTCGTTGCTACTAATGATACAAAGTTTTTGAATTGGACGATTTAAAACTAATGTCTGACCGTCATTAAATGAGGCCTGGGCTGGCCCCTCTGGTTGTTGGACGTTGTTTACCACTTGGGGCTTTACATAGGAAGATACACAACAATTTCCATTCACCCGTGAAGTGTCGGTTGATGTACTAGTGGCGCCATCTGCAGTCGCGGCGCAATTTCCATTCTCCTGTAAAGGGTCTGTTGATGAACTGGTAGCGCCATCTATTATCGAGACGCTGGTTAATGTATTCTGCCCAAGATCGATCACACTCGTGTTGTCATCGTCGTCGAATGTCAGCCTCAAATTTCCTGATATTCTCTTCCTTGGAGCCATCGATTTCGTCCTGGGTTCTGAACAAATTCTATGAAATGTTTGAGTTTTAAGTTTTTGTTTGATTAGAGCGTCTTTAAGCGACAAATTCTCTTCACTTAGTTTTACTATTTCTAAATGTGCGCTTTCGAGTTCGTTTCTAAGCTGTAATAATTCCTTTTTCAAGTCTTCTTTATCACTATCATAACCAGTAGACAGGTCCGGTAGACTATGTCTTCTTACTTCTGAATTTGTGGATTCAAAAGAGAGATTAAATGATTCGTTCAACAGTGTTTTATGGCGACGTATTGTAATATTTTCATCTGCCATTACAATACCTTAATAATTCTGTAGATATACGAAGATTGGGCAATAACAAGACAGTTACGCGCCTTGTCGTTTTCATTCACGCCCTCTCTTGGAGTAGCACCAAATTACTAGGCGTTAATTGGTTGCGCTTGCGCAGGGTATGATTCAGTTGGTAACGAGTAGATAGTTCTGTTACTCGCCGATAGATGGCGTTATTGCAAGTATAGATAATGGCGATAACATTTACTTTTAATCTTGAGTGTATCTTTTTGCGGTTATAATATAAACAAGATATCCCAAACACTCGAAGTTAACGTACCGTCCTCTGGTGTGAAATTATTGAAGGAATAATAATTTAAATTTGTCGGTAATTTGAACTGTTCAATATTCTGTGTAAGAATGTAGAATCTTGGAATTCACAAAAAGAGACGGGTCTTTGCGAGGCTCGAACCTGCGATCACTCGTCTTGCGCCCAGGTGTAGTCTATTATGCCGCTAATTCAAGTGAACTTAAGATACCGTGTTGAAATTGAGGATTGCAATGATTAGATCCAATATTTAAACTAAACAAAAACGGTTGAAATGACTCATGCGATTAGAATTTTTCGCTGTCAAACACTGGTCACTTTGTTTTAGCGACTACAAGTTTTATGAATTTCGCACTTGCTATTGAGTCACACTGTTTTAGGTGTCACTTCACTTGATTTTAATTTATTATTTATTGTTTTTTTTTGTGGTTTTCTTGTTTTTATTGTTTTATGAACTTTGATATTATGTTCACTGTTTGTGTATAATAAACGTAGGTAACACTAACTTTCGGGATTGTATTTCCGATATAAATTTATCCGTGTCAAAACTCATTGTGCGCGGCCGTCCGGTCGTTACGACAGTTGCTCGCAGTGTGAATGCTTTCATTTGAAACCGTGCTCCTATTGGTCGGCGGCGACCGGCAGTTGCCTGTGCGTCGCCACTGCGCGGCGAGTCGCCGAGTCGCCCGGGCAACCGGTGACTAGTGCGTAAACACCTATTTAAACTATACAATATTACAGTCGTCGACAACTGAGTCGCCGGCGACTAGTCGACAGTGCGTAATAGCCCTTAAATTTGATCAAGGTCTGACCAGTAGTTTTTGAGTTATCCACTTAGTTTATATGGATGATGTGTTAATAATTTCCTGTCACTGTTATTTACACACCAAGCAGTGGTATACGAATTTGTGTGGGGTTGGTACCGCAACTAAAAAGTGAAAAATAAAAACTTTTTTACAAAAAAGCAACGTGAAAAATAACTTTAATTTCGGAAGTCGGTGGCCAAAAACGAAAATATAAAACCAAAGACACCGACTTCCGAAATTAAAGTTATTTTTCACGTCTTTTAGTGTTTTTTTTTGGAAGTCGGTTGTTTTTTTGTAAAAAAGATTTTATTTTGTCGAACTCCCGCGCCGACAATTGTGATTTTGTTTTGTTATTGTGATATGACACGAAATAAGTTTAAAACAGTATTTCGTTTTTTATTGTGACAGGACACGTAACTTGAGATTATTATTATGTAGTGTTAGTGTTTTTTTTTTTTGTGATTGTCTGGTTTCATTGTGATACGCCACGTAATTAAACTTTGTTTGTGTGTGTGTGTGTGTGTAATTAAAGTGGCCACCACGATCTCCAGACCTCACTCCCATGGATTTCTTTTTGTGGGGGTACATTAAGGGTGAAGTGTGGCATACACTTCACCCTTAATGTACACGTAACTTAAGAGGTTAATACAATTGTGGAACTAAAAAATAGGATTATTTTAGCATTTCACAAATTAAAGTGCTTAGCGACGGACAGTGATTTTATTAGAAAAATAAATAACAATATTCTCCGTCGGTATAATTTGTGCATTAATGTGAATGGAGGACACATCGAGAATTAAAAAAAAGAGTGTTTTTATTGTGCGCGTATTTCAAAACCTTACATAACATAAAAGCCAGCGCGAGCGGAGGCCGAAGCCGCCGCCCGCGCCAATGCGGCCGCCCGCTTTGACACGACATAACACAAGCCGCGCTCCGGCCCGGCGCGCGCGCGACGCACACAGGCGAAAAATCAATAAAAGTCGGACAAAACCTAAACATTCATGATTATCAAAGGAATAGTGTAAATAAAAATTTGCTAAGTAATTAAAACAACATATATGGTAATATCTGGTTCTTCCAACAGGTTTAAAACATTTTGGCACATAGGAACAGATTTTTTACTAACTAATTTTCTTAGTCCTGTTATATAAGGATCGGAAGACACTAAAAGTCGTTTGTAGGTGTCTTCCATAGCCAATTGCCTAGAAAATTTCCTAGAAAATCGCTCCCTGTAGTTTCTTACGTCCTTATTCCTGCTTTCTTGCGCATCTTCGTTCAATAATCCTATGGCTATTTCGCATTTTTCTATTATACTTGACCCATGGATAAGTATTTTGTGCAGTGTTGTTGGCATATAGTACCATGGGTAATTCCATACAAAAACAGCTGCTGTTTTTGTGCAAAATGTTTGAAATTTTTCTACATTGATTTTATGCCCGCAGGACATAACTTTCAAAATGGTGTGCAGTCGATTTATTAACTGATGACTGACACCTGTTATTTCAGCAACTTCTTCTGCGTGTTGAAAGATGGCGCGCGCAGTATTGCCATAAGTGGACGTACCTCCTCCCTGTCTTGGTTTGTCGACATGCAAACCTAGTTTTTGCCAAAATTCCGTCTGTATACGTAACTTTTCAGCTGCTACCAAATCTTTGCTGCGTGCATCTTTTACTTGCCATTTTGCAACCTTTAATTTATAGCCTAGATGTATAATGAATTCCGCAAACCTTATCCAGGCATGTAATGACGAAACACCATAGATAAGGTTTTCTTCAGGGAGCGGCTTTGTCATGCAGAATTTAACCCTGTTGAAGTCCTTAGATGTGGCTTTACAAATAAAGCAACGCATGGCAGACTTCGTGTCAGTAAGGGCGTTAATCATCTTTCCATCAACCATGGTCATTATTGGCTTGTGCCTTACTACACATTCTTCTTCAGCTCCAACTATTGTTGGTGTTAAATTATCAATTTGAGCTTGAACTTTGTGAGCTACGGATCTTGAGTTCTGGAGTTTCATGACCCATCTCTAACTTCAAAGGACGGCAATATCTCGGAGATGAGGGACGAGGATTTTGCCAGATGAGCACAGTTTGTTCATGGTCAGATAACAGTTGAACTGGAACTATTGAAGTTATTACCATATTCGTGTCAGACTGCTCGGCATTTTCGAATGTCTGTTGGTATTGGGAATGGCAACCCGACCCGTCACACCCCCATTTTGAAATGAAGCGAAGATTTTTTAACTGGTCTGTTCTAAGCAACTGCAAGACTTCATTTAGGGACAAGCACAATCTTTGTGTAGTGTGGTCCATTAAACTCTGAAGAGGAACTTCGGCATTCGTTTCCGTGCAAATAATAGTTCCACTTTCATAATTTGGGTACAGATTGCATTTCATCTCCATTGCTGAGGTCCGCAAGGTATTGTACTGAAATTTAGTTAGTTGCCCTTCAACCACCAAAGACAAAGTTTTGTCAGACGAAAGGCTTTCATGTGTTTCGGGAACACTGAATTTGCTACTGGGACCACGTGCGCGATATTCCACCTGGGCTGCAAAAGCCAGTTCTTTTGGTTCAAATTGTTTCCGAACATCCTCCGTCTTTCTGCGTTTTGTACATTCGGTACATTTTTCAAAGCTCTTGCTGGGTCGGCCGCCAAGGCTACCACTTATCTTTCGGGTACGAGTCGCAATAGGGAATGAAATGTAAGTTTCAAACCAGTCGTTGTTTCCGCTAACACATCGAGAAAAAATACGATGTGCTTGGATAAGTTTCGCCTTATAATCACTCACTAATCTTCGAAGAGAACTTTTTATTTCTTCGTTAAGTTCATTCACTTTCAGAGCGGTTTGTACTTTGTTTAGCAAATATAACATTTTATCTTGCTCCTTTCCGGAAGCTTCTTCCCTATAGAAGCCGATTAAAGTCATTCTGCTAAAGCTCACTTCCTCGTCGGTTGACCCTAAAACAATATTAATTAATATTTAGAACCAATAAATCAACCAATTCAAGAAAAAAACACTTTTTTTGATTAAACGTCTACGTTTGATTATACAAGTCATCGATTAAAAAGACAATTTTGTTAAAGAGTCGCGTACGGTCTGTTATAGGTCACCACGCGTTAGGCTTTTTAAAAAAAAGAATTAATTACTTCAGGATGTATATTTCGGGATATTATAATTCGGGATATAATCACTTTCAAAATAACACGTGAGACCCATGGGCAGACCCGTCCGCTACGGAGGTTGAGTATCAACTGCCAGAGAAAAGATGACGTCTCCAGCCGTCAGGTAGACTAAGAACTGGCAGCGCCGACGAGGCGCTGATCTAGCATTAACCCTTACAGAGTTAGGGTATAACACCTCCCCCTTTAAGAAATAACTTCGGGGTTACTACGGAGTTATGACGTAATTATTTATGTGTAAAATCAAAGCGATGAAGTATTTTAAACTCTAGTTCTAATAGCTGGAAGGGAGGTTTCCTCATTATCGGAATGACTATTTTCTGTATTAATTTTATAAGTCGGTTCCGGTTTCGATGAGAAGGATATTTTAACTGGGGTTCTGCTGCCGGGTCGTATGCATTTATAAACTTTAAAACAGACATAAGATATTATAAGGATAATAATTAACATAGTGATAATAGAATAATGCATCCCATACTTTAAGATGTATGGTTGATTGTCAAGGACATTGTCTATATTACTTAATTGTTTTAGAAAGATATGTTTATTGAACTTCAGATCATCTAAATCAGTGTTTAGTAGTTTAATAGGGGATACATTATTAATTGATTGGTTTAATCTCATTACATTACAGCAAGTGTCATTTAATAAATTAAAGTCAGGAAAGGCAATGGGTGTAGATATGTTTAATGCAGTATATTTTGGGATCAAAGTGATACCCTTACAGTAACCCATGCAGTTTTTAGGGATTGTAAGTATTCCGGTACCTAAAACATTAATTTCTAATAATTTTGAATTCCGGCATTCTATTGAAACTCTATTAGACACTGACTGTATGTAAATCCATTTATTATTTTCTATGGGTTTCCACATATCTAAGTTACCATAAATAAATTTAGTTTCACAATATTTTGGGGTTTCACTGATCACTTTTGACATATATTCACTTTCACAAATAGGTCTGATGTCTGACGCATACACGGTTGTTATATCGCACACATATTTTCCTGCTGTGATGATTTTGCAACTTTCCAAATTGTTTAAAGTGCTGTACTGGGTTTTGTCTTTGGTCATTGCAATGTATTTGGAACTAGGTAAAATTAAACTAAAAGTATTAGGTTTACTTAAATTGTGAGGAGTAGGCAGAGCAATGTTATGAAATAATACATATTCTTTTATAGACACTAAAGGTATTTGTAACATGAAAAATATCTTATTACTAGTATAATAACTAACTACTCTAGATACATTCAAGATTAAATGAATAGAACTTAAATCTAAATTAACAGGTAGTTTCAAATCATTAGGTAAGTATTGATAGTTATCGGCAAGCTCACGGAACAATTGTTGTATCGTAATCATTGATGGGTGTAGAATATTTTGATTACTGAAAAGGATAGCATTTGTTATGTCTTCGAGTTGGAATGACATAGTTAAGATTGACACTTCTAGATTATTAAGTATATGAACAATTTCTAATCGTAGCAATAATTCATTCGTTTCATTGGTTACGTTTTTTAAATTGGTCGAGAGTTTGTCGATAGCTTCGTTTAGGTTAATTTCATTAATTTTAATGTTATTAATTGAGTTATTAAACGATGAAATTGTTGATGTGGTCACTAAAGTATTTTCCTTCATTAATGAAACCAACTTTTTCTCATTATTTAGTAGTACGTTTATAGCATCATTAAACCTGAGACCATCGTTTTCGTCCAGATTACCAAATATCTGCTTAATCAGAGTACCTAGTCCTCCTACCCAAGCGCGTTTTGATCGTTTTTCTAACAAATGTGAAATAGATGAAAACTCTTTGTACATGTCATTGTAGCGGGCATTTAATGGTTCTATTATGTTATTACAACTATTTTCTATTAGACCAATTCTTTTACATAGATATTTAGTAGTATTAAGGGCGGAGTTTATATTTTGAATATGCGGGCCAATATGTGAGATATCTAAGGGCATCAAGACGTTCAGTTGTCCACTGCTGATTTTCAGTGAGCCGAGGTAATCGAAATATAGGCCAGGGCTTGATTTTATCTGCTGGACATAGTTGTCCTGCTGACTTCGAGCCTGATTCGGAGTTCTGTAAATCAATAGCTACATTAAGTATAATAATATAAGTACTTACATAGTAACTATACCTACTCTATGTATTAATATTTAAGCTTATACCTATAACTATTTAAGATACTACGGGTTACTTCCGACATCAGCTGGCTTCACCTCATCAAAGTGATGGGTGACATGACGCCTATTAATAAGCAAGGTAAGTGTGTTATTACTATTAACTTTTAATATTTTATAAGGACCTTTCCAGAGAGGGGAGAGAGCCTTACGTAGTCTCAAATGATTTTTGAGATACACGAACTCACCGACTTTATAACTTACTGAGCGAGTGTGGTTATCGTAGTATAATTTTGAGGATTCCTTGGATTTCCTCATGAAGTCTAATGCTTTTTCACGCGAGTATTTTAGTCGGTTCTGTAGCATACGGACATATTCGGGGTAAGTAGCCCCTGGGGATTCGTCGTATATAGAATTAGGGATGAACGGTTTACTACCGAACATTAGCTCATATGGTGTAAAGTGAGTTGTGGAATGAACGGCAGTATTATAAGCAAACATAGCTGTATATACGTAACGAGGCCAGTTTGATTGTTCTTCGTTAGTATAAGACTTAAGGTACTCCTTAAGGGTTGAATGGCTTCGTTCCAGGGCGCCCTGGGTTTGTGGGTGATAGGGTGAAGACCACAGATTTTTTATTTTAAGGAAATCGCATGTTTTCTTGAAGAGATCTGACGTGAAGTTGGTGCCCTGGTCGGTAAGAATCATTTTGGGGATGCCAAATATAGATATATAGTGGAGCAGACATTCGCTTGTTTCTTCTGCTGTAGTGCTACGAATGGGATATGCGGAAGAGAACTTAGTGAGATCATCTTGGATTGTTAATATAAATTTTAATTTTGCAGGACCTGCTTCGGGGAGCGGACCTACGATGTCCAGAGCAATTCGTTGACATGGTTCAGTGGAAGTACTGGTAATTTGCATAGGAGCGCGATTGATTTTCCTAAGTGCTTTATTTTCTTGGCAAGACTTACATTGTTTCACGTATGATTCGATGTCACTACGCATACCCTTCCAATAATACGTTTGTTTTATTCTGTTATACATTCGTGATGAGCCTAGGTGACCTGCTATTGGGATGTCATGATTGTCATGCAGGATCTTTTTAATTTCGATTGGAGCAGGATAGATAATGTTGTTATGATATACATTGACCTTGATTCGCGTATCGTGGAAAAGATAAGTAAGGATATTATAAACTTTAATAAAGGAATGTTTTTCAAACGGATTTTTAAAATCGGATATGCCGATTTCATTGACATTTCCGAATATTATTAATTCATTTCTTATTCTTTTCAGGGTTTCGAAAATTTCCGGATAGGAGGCTTCGTCAAAGTGATGTACTTTGGTAAACAACAGGTAATATATTTTATTATTAACTTCTATCTTCAAGGACGAGAAAAGCTCTTTCTCGGAATTATGTATTCTGGTGCTGATTTCGAGGTCAGTTAATATATCTTGGATATACGGGTTAGATTCGTCCAGATCAATAGACGTGGGAACTAGAATTACTTTTGCAAGACATTTTAAAAGGCTTTCATTGTGTTCTACAATTTCAGTGCTAAATAATTTGTCTTTATTAGCCACAGATTTCAGGAACGTGGGATAATCATCGACATTAGATGGGGCATTTGAACTTGCACTTGTGGACGGTCTGGGACTATGGACAATTTGGGGATTGGAAGCTGTTGATTCGTCCAATACAGGATTAGGTAATGTGATTGTTTCATTCTCGATTTCATTTCTGAGGATATCTGGGACATTAGAAGGTAAGTTTATATCGGGTAATGGCAAGAGATCTTCGGTTGGATCGAGAAGATTCGGAGAAGTTTGAATATCTGCGTCAGGGTTGAACGAAGGTGGATCTATCAGTAAATCCATTAGGTCTCTATCTAGCTCTTGAGGGGATTCTTCTTCACCAAGAGGGTTGGACGTTACAGGATCAGTTTGTTGGATAGGATTTACTGGAAAACGAGATAAGGCGTCAGCGTTGGCGTTAACCTTTCCCTTTTTATACTGGATGTTGTATTCAAATTCCTCTAATTTTAAACGCCAGCGGACAAGTCTAGATCCAGGATCTTTACAGTTAAAAAGCCATTGTAATGGTTTATGGTCTGTAAGGATTGTAAACTGATGACCGTAGAGATACGGTCTGAATGTTTTGGTGCCGAAGATAATGGCGAGACATTCCTTTTCTGTGACGCTATAATTGCATTCTGCTTTATTAAGCGTGCGAGACGCATATGCAATAGGACGGTCTTGTCCTACTGGGCCCTGGGATAATATTGCGGATATCGCATAATTTGAGGCGTCACAGGTTAGAAGGAATGGTTGTGTGAAGTTTGGATATGCGAGAATTGGGGCGGAAACGAGTTTGGATTTTAAGGATTCAAAAGCAAGTTGTTGCTCGTTCTGCCACTCGAAGGTAACGTCCTTTTTTAGCAAGGAGGTTAAAGGTTTCGCCAATTTGGCAAAGTCGGGTATAAACCTTCTATAATAGGATACTAGACCCAGAAAAGACTTTATGTCTTTCGGAGATTGAGGTACTGGATATTCCGTCACTACACGAACCTTTTCAGGATTCGGTTGGACGCCGTTTTCGTTGATGATGTGTCCTAAGTAAGCGACTTCTTTGCGGAGAAATTCGCACTTTTCTGGCTGTAACTTTAAGTTAAATCTACGGAGTCTGTCGAATACGGCTTTCAGGTTATCAACATGTGAGATCAGGTCGTATGAGTAGATTACGATGTCATCTAAGTACACAAAACATCTTGTGCCTTGTAGGCCAGTAAGGCAATTATTCATTAGTCTTTGAAAGGTGGAAGGTGCATTTTTTAATCCGAATGGCATTCGTGTAAATTGGAAGTGACCTTGAGGTACAGAAAATGCAGTTTTGGGTGCGTCATTAGGAGAAATCAAAATTTGGTGGAAACCGGATGTGAGGTCCAAGGTCGTGAAGTATTTACTACTTCCTAATTGATCAAGGATCTCGGATATTTGTGGTATAGGATATGCTTCACCGATAGTGACGTCGTTTAATTTCCTATAATCGATTACTATTCTCCATTTTCTTTGCCCTTGAGAGTCTGCCTTTTTGGGAACTATCCAAATTGGCGAGCTCCAGGGTGAGGATGACGGCTCTATAATGTTTTGACTTAGCATTTTACTGACTTGAGTTTCTACTTCCTTCTTATGACATTCCGGAAATCGGTACGACTTTGTATGAATAGGGGTATCGCTACTCGTTTTGATTTGATGATTAAGGGCTGTAGTGTGAGTTAACTGATCATCTGGTAGATAGAAGATATCAGAATATTGGGAACAAAGTTCAGTGAGGGCTTCAGACTCTTCTTGATTTAAATGATTTGTTCGTAGGGAGTTTAAGACTTCTATAGTTCGATAGGATGTTTCTTGACTGTTTATGCTGACCTGAACGGCAGCATGTAGTGGCTTGATTGCGAGTTTTAAATTAGGATCAATTTTAATGTACGACCCTGAGGTATTAGCTATAGTTAAATTGACACGATGGTTATCCTTCACCTTTACTATACAGTTAGATATTAGGACACATTTTGATAAGTGTTGATCCATAATGATACCTTCTTTTAGATCGGTGTCCTGTACTGAACATTCAATAACAGATTCAGTACGTGGTGGGATAATATAGAATGGGTCGTAGAAGTATAGCTTAACTTCGGATTCTCCCATTTTAAGGGTATCGGTTGTATAATCAATTTTACAGCCGAAAAAGGTTAAGAAATCTGATCCTATGATACCATCATAGGGCAAACTTATGTCTTTAATGACATGAAATCGAAATGGTGTGACTTTATTATTATTTAATTTTAATTTTAATTGTAAATGGCCTTCGGTTGAGGTCGGTACGTCACCGGGGTCGATGCCCTTAAGTTTGATTGGTTCTTTCACCAGTCGTTGATTTTCCTTGATACTGGATAATTTTAATAGGCATATGACAGAGCCTGAATCGACTAATAAGGATAAAGGGGTATCTGAAACTTGTGAGTTTAAGAGTACATGTGGTAGAAACCGCTTGGATATGTCTAGATTTACTTCGTATATTTTGGTACTGGTCTCGTTGGATACTGGCGAGACTCCTAAATTTTTCGTTCCGTGTTCGTGGATTTGGGGCTTATTACCTTGTCGTTCGACACGGGATATATTAATGGTAGGACCGTCAGTTTGGGGCTGGTTACCCTGTCGGTTGGTCCGTGATGAATCTAGATTAAGGTCGTCAGTTCGGGGCTGGTTACCCTGTCGGTTGACCTTCTTTGGATAAGGATAAGGGTTAGGACCGTCAGTTTGGGGCTGGTTACCCTGTTGGTTAGTCCTATGAATTGGTTTTTGTTGTTGGGTGCCGTTATTTATGCTTCGTCCCGTGCGGCACCCTCGCGAGACTCCATTTCGTTTAAATCATTGGAGCCGTGGACATAGGATGAAGAGAAATCATCCGTGTGTTCATCATCGGGTGTTTCGCGGATATGGCTGATTTTATTATTATTATTCCGAACATTATTATTCGGTTTGAATTGAAATTTGTTATTATAGAATTCGCGTTTCTTACAATCTTTTATTTCGTGACCAGCAGTTTTACAATACCGGCAAAACAATGTATCGGTTTTATTTGGATTTGACGTAGTGGATTGTGTGTAAGAGTTTGGTTTTGAAGGCCCTGGTTTTGGCTTGTTATTATTGACGAACTTTTGTTCGACCTGTGGGCGCTTATACAGGCTTTGTTGAATGCGTTCTTCCGAAATCGCTAAATTAATGGCTTCGTTTAGTGTTTTTGGAGATCTACATCTCACAATGTTTGATAAACGGGGGTGTAACCCCATAAGAAAATGATGGAGGGCTAAGTCCTCCATAGCTGCGGTACGACCGGGCAATTCCTTTGCCTTAGTGGTAGATAAGGATATTTCAGTTAACAGTTGTGAGAGGCAGGTCTCCACGCGAAGCGAAAATTGGCTAACATTATCCTGCGGGCTTTGCCTGCTCTCCTGAAGGTCGGTGAGAAGGTGAGCATAATGTTTTCGCTCACTAAATTGTGCTTTTAAAAATTCTCTGAGTTGTTCCCATGACACGAACTCTTTTATGGAGCAGGCAATTTCCGCTTTTCCACCCAACTGGCTCAGAATGTATTTAAAAAGAATTGGTCTTTGTAGTTCTGTTGCAAGATCATACGCGTTATTACAATTGATAATAAATGAGTTGACAGTTTCCCGGTTGCCGTCAAATGATTTGACGAACTTAAACAAAGTGTTTAAGTCTAGTTCTGCCATTGCGCTACGTGCAATAGCAGCCCTTGTGACCCTAGGACTAGAAGGCCTGGTAGGCGATTTTTCTGTATCACTTCGAGATTGCTCTAAAGTTGGGATATCAAGTTTTAGTTTACTTTCTTCTGTTTTAGGAACTGTTGGCATAATTAGATTGTTTAACCATAAATGAAAGAAAACGGGTCACAGATAGTATAAGGTCTTACAATAATGATTACAGTTAATAAATCGCAAGTAAATAATCTTGTATAGAGAATTAAATAATATCTCAGCCTTGACTAATGACCAAAGACTCACAGTACTAGTAGTGCGTGGGCGACGGATGTTATGGCGAACAGGAACATTCCGTTGCGATAAGCCGCGTCTCAGCGGCCTGAGTTTGAGTCGTTGGCGGTCTTGAATGATTATATTGTGGTCAATTATTTGGTATTGACCTTGACTTCGGATGCCGGATGGAATTTGCAGGAATAGCAGTTAAGCTGCGCGATGCTCAGGATAGCTGACGGTATAGTCCACAATCACTATACACTGGATGATGCAGGATGTTTAAGATAGCATGTTACGCGACGTGATGCTCAGGATAGTTAATGGTAAGTAAATGTTCACATTTGATTTTGGTTTTACAGGGTTTATCAAGTAGAATGCAGTTCTTGTTCACTACACATTTGATTTTACAGGTTGTTTTAACCACACTTTCACACACTTGGATGGTAATGTTGATTATAATTTTAGGCGTTTCACTACACACTGATTATTAGATGGTACACTGGAGAGTTAATATTTTAAGGACACTGGGGATTTTCGTATCCCACCGCTGCCACCAATTGTTATAGGTCACCACGCGTTAGGCTTTTTAAAAAAAAGAATTAATTACTTCAGGATGTATATTTCGGGATATTATAATTCGGGATATAATCACTTTCAAAATAACACGTGAGACCCATGGGCAGACCCGTCCGCTACGGAGGTTGAGTATCAACTGCCAGAGAAAAGATGACGTCTCCAGCCGTCAGGTAGACTAAGAACTGGCAGCGCCGACGAGGCGCTGATCTAGCATTAACCCTTACAGAGTTAGGGTATAACAGGTCGCATAAAGTAATGGTGGTATATAGAAAAGCAAACTCTGTAGTTTCAAAAATTGCTAATATCAAAGCCGGATCTATCAGGAAGTTATACTTTATCTCTTTGCGAAAATAAAAACAATGCAAAAAATTAAAGGTCGTAGAAATATTGTCATTCCGGTAAAAGGTATCGATAGAATAGCTTGAAAATCAAATGTTATAGCCCTGAAAGCACCATCGGAATCCAAGCACCTTTGCTTATCTTCTTTTTTCATAATCAGAGCGTCACTTTCGCGTTTTTTGTGGTTATCGTATTCTTCCTGTAAGGGAGCTTTATTGTTGGATCGTTTATACACGTTGCATTTTGTGCACTGGTCTTTCTTCGGCTTGTAAAATGCGAGTCTTGGATTATAAGAGTGGAAAATATTTTGATACACATAAGGCGATGCAGGGGTTATTTTCTTTTCTGGGCAAAACATTTCTTTGTACATTTTATATAAGCGACTCAAGTTGAGATCACTGTCCAGATAATGATTTTTAGAATTTTTTCGACAATAGTGGGATTCAACCCGAGGGTACTGGTCAATATGCTCTTTTACAAAGTTGGTGGACTCCACTGAAGTAATGTTTGCGGGCACTTTTCCTATTCGTTTGTCAGTACCCATAAATATGCCATTGAGCCCTCTATTTTTTGAACAATTATTAATGATGCTCGAGCTAATATTGAACGTATTACAAAAAAACTTTTGGCAAACTCGTTTTGTACCTACAGATAAATGACAAAGCCAATACTGACGTGACATAGTACGATTTTTTTTTTGCCTTCGTATAAAGTCGTAAGACTTCAGCGTGAGTAATCAGGCTACTAAGCATTATTTTTTGTTGTTTTGCATCACCTAGGCTCCAGTACTCTTCGAAGATATCTTGTCTCAAATATTCTGGAAACAATGAATTACACTTATATCGACATTTGGAGCAATCTGTAGGCTTGCATTCTTTTGGTTCCATATATTTTCCTTTCCTACTTGTGTACCCTTTTCCTGTTTGGCGTAATTTTTTAACAACATTTCTTTTCCATTTTTCGGGCATTGCCTTCTTTCTTCGTCTTGGTTGATTTTCCTTTGTAGCTTCTGCTGTGTCACTTATATCAGTTATATCGCTATCTAACGATAGTGGTAGATGAAGTCGTTTAGATGGTGTAGGAGAATAAGATGATTCCGAATCAATATAAGGAGATAATTCGTCATCTGACAAATAAAGATCTTGGTGTAATAATGTATTTTTACTTATTCCTGTTGATGTACTCGGCTTTGGGGTGAAACTTCATCAGGTTCGTTTTGTACAGTAATAGGTGGATTTTCCAACACCTCTACATTTTTGGAAAGAAGAGATGGGGAGCTAATTTTATTTGAAAGATGATCTGAATTGGATATTTTAGAGGTAGCATTGACATCTTGCAGGGACGCAACGTCATGGACTACGACTTTATTTGGCGAAACTTGGTCAGGTTCATTTTGTACAGTAATAGGCGGCTTTTGTAACATCTTTACGTTTTTGCAAAGAAGAGATGGTGAGCTAATTTTATTTGAAAGATGACCTGAATCGGATATTTTGCAGGCAGAATCTTGCAGAGACGCAACGTCATGATCTACGACTGTATTTGACCTTATAGCAGCCTGTGATGGATCTCTTTTTTGTTCAAAAGCATTTAAGGTTGCACAGATGATTATGTCTTTTTCTGTACTGTCATGAAAGTCAGGAGATGCTTGTGAGGTTAGAGCTGACGTAAAATTATCACAGTTGTTTATATCGTCAATTTTATCAGATTCTGAAACTATTACTTGATTGACTGTGCATCTAATATCAGGCGATGTCATTGAATTTTGAATTAAAACTGGACTTTCTGCCGCATTATCATTAGATACTTTGTCAAATAGAGGATATAAATTTTTAACAACTTTTTTCCGGGGTGTTGGGGTCACGCTAACTTCATTTTCAGCTGGTGATTCATGGATCGATAGTTTGTTCGAATTACTGTCTTCGTGTTTCTCCTGAGATTTGCAGGTTTCTGCCAATAACTCTGCAGAAGTTCCATCTGTAATAGAACATGATGTGAAATTTGAGTGATATTCAACTGGCGAACCCATATTGACTTACGTTACGTGTCAGTTTTCTGAATAAATGTACTAAATAAGGCCATGTATTCAACAGTTTAAAATGAGTAGCGTGCCCTAATAATTGTGTGTGTGCGTGATTAATAGTAATGCTATATTTTTTAATTTAAATGACGTAAGTATTATTATTTTACGTTATAATTACGGTAGTAAGGTGAATAAGTAAACTTATGTATTAACAGCACTTATGGCTATGCACAAACATACTAAGTGCCTTTAGTTTTCTCTCTAAGAATGTATGGTTTAATAGACAAAAGTATTAAATACGTTTGCCATTACTAAATGCCTATGCACAAACATACTAAGTGCCTTTAGTTTTCTCTCTGAGAATTTATGGTTTAATGGACTAAAGTTTTAAATACGTTTGACATGACTTACTGCTAAAGTAGAGGAATAATAGTTTTCTGCTAAAATATAGAATTATAGTGTTAATAGACTACGCATATAAATAATTATACAAAAATAAGGAACAAAATTAATAATAATACTAATTTGTTTACTTAGCCATATTGATTATGTCAGATAATGAAGTGTGTAATAAAACTAATGACTTAATATTAACTGCACTTATAACGTACAGACGAAAGTACGTCAAATGTAACACTTGAAAGCACTTCAATTTCGTAAAGGATAAGGGCGGTCTCAATGTTAGTAAGGTACACTTTATGTGATGTCGTATATACAATACAACCCTCCAAACTCTAAAATATGCCATAAATTGTCACCCAATTTATATTAAGAATGTGTTATTTAATTTCACTATAATCGTCTATGATTGAAAGAGAGTCCTTTGTTTACGATTTTCAACGGCTGGCAGCCGTGTGAAACCACACGATATTAGTCCTTATTTTTTGTGTAATAAGGGATAATATCGTATGTACATTTATGTAACACCTGTGGTAAGTTGGGCATATAACTATTGAAATTAAATTACAAGTCACTTATTGTATGTATTAAACACTTATTTTACTTACTTTTGACTATTTTACGTGATGACTTCTTCTTGACCTTTGGTTTTTGGTCGAACACTGACGGCGGCACGTCTTGCGATACTGTCTTGTTTCTATCACTTTGATTCACTAAATCAACTAGTTTACGTCCTTTTCTAAGCATTGTGGCATTGAACCTAAACACAGTAATCCTTAACTTTATAGAACCTTTAAAAAAAGCTGAATCATTTCAGTTTACGCGGAGCAAACGAATATTCTGCACGTATTAACTTGTTTTCCTTGCCGGTATGAAGTTCGCGGCCCAATCAAGCCCCCCGCTTCCCCGTCTGACCGCGCCATCCCTCCCTGCACAACGAACGAACGATAAACATGAAGTCAGTAGCCGATCGTCTTTCACAGCGTTTTCACGCTGTCCTTTAGGTCGGAGGTAAATATTACGCGCCAAAATTATTCTTTAATACACAAATGACTTAAAAAAAAGTAGCACGCTTGAGTATTCACAGTACGAAATATACATTGAGGGTTTAATGCATTTGTGCACTTTAAATATTGCCAAACCCCTTCAAGTAAAAATTACTTAACACACTTGTACAAATGGGACTTTATCTCAAAACGATTTAATACATTTGTGCACTTTAAAAAATTCCAAACCCCTTAAAGTAAAAGTACTTAGTACACTTGGACACAAAACTTTCTTGATTCTTTTGTACTACCAACACATAGTACACTAATAAAGCACTGTTAAAAAGTATGAGCCGATATTGCAAATGTATTTAGTAGGTTTGTGTTTTGAAATATTCTGCAGTTGACAAATTTAAAATCAGTTAAAGTATGTCTTGTTTGGATTTACAAAAGTAAAGGTGTAGTTGGGGTGAGTCAGTTTAGATTAAAAGGGTTTTGTTGTTGGCATAAACTTTAATAAAACCGCCAAATAAAACTAAATACACCATTACGACACCACCGTTAGAATTCCCCTGTCGCCATACTTATTCCCTGAACTCATATCTACCAACTTAACATCAGCCAATCCAGTGGCCGGTATTCGCGCCGGCTACGCTATTATAGGTCGGCGCGAGGCGCATGCGCGAAGGTGCGTTCGAAAACGCATTATAGTAAATATCGTGCTGGCAACTTACCTCGACCAATGCGTTCAGTGAGACGTTTAGTTACATCCGCTATACACTCCCCCTCGGGTTCGTGAAGGCGTCCTCGCTCAGGAACCCGCTCATTGTCGGCAGAAACATGCTGAACATGACGAGGGCGGCCTCGGTTACGCTTCGGCGTAACTGAACGAAGTGGCGCATCGTCACTATTAATAAAAGGCGCAAGTTGGGACGCATGGAACCTGCCTAGGATCTCGTTGGGATCACTAACATGCGATACAAGGTAAGTGGTAGGACTAACTTTCTTAACCACCGTATAGGGACCGTCTCTCTTTGGTACAAACTTAGCTTACAATCCTTTAGCAGCGTTACTCAATACATGCGACTTTACCAATACTTGATCACCAACATCAAATTCCTCGGGTTTACGACCCTCATCCGCGTAATCTTTACGTCTGTACTGTTCCTTCTCTACTTTATCCCTAATGGAAACTAAAGAATCTAAGAACTTCTTAAGGTAGGGAGTGATTTGGGGAACCAAATTATCTTTTTCCAGGACGGCCCTGATATCGAAATGTGCGTCAACGGGTGAACGGAGCTCTCTTGTTAAGGAGAGAAAAGCCGGAGAAACACCGGTTGTTTGGCATAATGCCGAGTTCATTGCGAACCGAACAGAAAGTAAGTGGTTAGGCCACGATGAATGCTGTGTGTCCACCAATTGGGCTAGCTGCACCTTAAGATCTCTATTTTTCCGCTCGGCCGGGTTTGCCTGAGGGTGATATAAAGGTAACAAGTCCTGTTTAATTCCTTATATATAGGTACATTGTTGCATGACAGACGACACAAATTGTACGCCATTGTCGGATATTATGCGGCGAGGTAAGCCATATCTTAGAAAGTACTCCTCTATCAATGTACGAGCACAGACTACTGATGTGGCGTCTACAAGAGCAAAAAGCTCGACCCACCGAGTAGCTGTATCTTCTACAAGCAAAATGTACTTCTCCCCCTTCTCTCCAGGAGGAAGCGGTCCAAACAAGTCGATTGCCAAAACTTCTCCCCTTTGGTTTAACACTGGGGTCTGTAAAAGTCCTGAAGGTTTCATGTTTGACGACTTGTACCGTTGGCATGTCGCGCAAGACTTAATAAAATCGGCGACAAATCGTCTCATACCAGGGAAGAAAAATCGCTGTGAAAACTTATGCAAGGTCCGATCAATGCCTTGATGGCCAGCAATGGGAGCGTCATGGCATTCTCGGAAGACATCAAGACGTAAACTCACAGGAAGTACGAGCTGTGGTTCCTCAACGTCGATATCTGGGTTGTACCTATAAAGGACTCCTTGCTGCATGAAGTAGCCTCGTTCGGACCAGCGTTTTTCTTCTACTGCGTCATTATTTTCGAGACCAATAATTATAATTTTTATTTCAGGGTCTTCTGGCTGAGCAAGTCGGAGATCAGCAGGACTTCTAGTGGGTAAATCAACGACGACGGAACAAATACCACATTGATCTTTACAGTTTTCCTCGCAGGCTGGACGACTTAGTGTGTCGGCGACCACGTTGGCCTTGCCTGGGTTGTACTCGAACGGAATATTGAACTCCTGTAACTTCAGTGCCCACCGAACTAACCTACCTGACGGCGACTTCAAGCTCAATAACCATTTAAGAGGTTGATGGTCGCTACCTACAATAATTTGTTGACCTTCAATATATCCTCTAAATCGATCAACTGACCATACTACCGCAAGAGCTTCCCTCTCGGTAGTGCTGTAATTACGCTCGGCAGGGCTCAGGAGGCGGCTTGCATATTCGATCGGGCGTTCGTCCTTGCCTTCACCCTGTAACAATACTGCACCGAGAGCGTAATTGCTTGCGTCTGCACGCAAGATGAACGGTTTACTGTAATCAGCTTGGACAAGTATGGGTGCAGACGTTAAGCGATTTTTAAGCTCCTGAAACGCCTGATTTTGCTCAGGGCCCCATACCCAAGTCTGATTCTTTTTTAACAGACGAGTTAGGGGTTCAGCTGCATCTGAAAAGTTCAAAATGAACTTTCTAAACCACGAACAGGTCTGAAGAAACGTTCTGAGGTGACGTAGCGAACTTGGTGCCTTCATGTCCGCCACAGCGCGAACTTTGTCATGATCAGGCGAAATCTCATCCTGAGTGATGACATGACCCAAGTATTTCACTTCTTCGCGCGCGAAAACACACTTTTCGCGATTGGCGCGAAGATTGAACATACGCAACCTCTTAAAAACTGCACGTAAGTCAGCGACGTGCTGATCAAAACCTTCTGATATCACGAGTAAATCATCTTGGTACGCTAATAAAGTGACATTCTTAAGTGAGGCGCCGGAGCGTAGCCTGTCTATAAGCCGTTGAAAAGTGGACGGAGCGTTTTTCAATCCAAACGTCATCCTTTTAAATCGGTATGTACCGCAAGGAGTCAAAAAGGCCGTTTTATCTCTGTCGCACTCTCTGACTGACACATTCCAAAATCCACTTCTCATATCTAAGGTACTCATGATGCAATTGCGCTTGGTAGACTGCACTCACTCGTCTATAAGCGGCTTCGGGTATACATCGGTTTTTGTTACCGCGTTAAGTTTTCGATGATCGACACAGAAACGAATTTGACCGTTCTTTTTAGGCACTAACAATGCTGGAGAGCCCGATGCCGATTCGCACTCTTCTATGATGTCGTCAGCCAACATCTTTTCTATTTCCACCTGCATAATCTCTTTTTTTGCAGGAGTGAGCCTATACGGAGGAACCGCGATAGGTACATGATCGCCGGTGTCAATGACATGTTCTGCGAAAGTCGTCGGTTCACCTTTTAACTCAAATACGTCTTTATTTTCAGAAACGCGTTGAGCAAGAACATGACGCTGCTCATCGCTAAGATGTGACGCTTCCCCGTCCCTAAGTATACTATTAATAGGCACACTCTCAGCGTGGTGTGCTTTTTCAAAGAGGAGATGGAACCGCTCAACACTGTCGGCAAAGTGCCATTTGGCATTACCGAAATCAACACTAATATTAAATTGTATTAAAAAATCTATACCTAAAAGACTTTCATTATTGTCCGAATCAGGAAAAATTAAAAAAATTACGAGCCTGGTTCTACCTTCAAGAGTCACATTTACCTCGGTAGTTAGTACATTTATTAACCTACTGCTACCATCTGCTAGTTTTATATTTTCCATACGAGAGGACATAGGATGATCTTTGGCCTTTAGGAGAGCGTATAGCGTATGGCCAGCAACACAGCTTTTAGCTGCCGAATCCGCCAAAGCAGTACCGTTTTCACCTAAAATACTAATCTTTAGCACGGGCCGAAGATAAGATCGAACATTACTACGATTACCGAAAAAGGTTTGCGAACCACTGGTAATTCCGCACAAATGTTGACAACCTTTAGCGTTTTTAAAATCGATTGCATTTTTAGAAACAAATTGAGAACCCCCTGTGTTTTCGGCAAAATGTTCACAACTGCTTGCAATATCAGAAAAATGTTGAGAGTCTCTGGTAATGTTACAAAATGGCTTATAACCACTGGAAATAAGCGTAAAATCGCGTGTGCCAGATTTTGCGCCGACCGAATTACCAGAAAAAGATTGACAACCATTAAACATTACCGACTGCGACGTACTATTATTAACCTGTAACGGTGACGCGTACTCCACCTGATCGCAAGTACTAGTAGTACAAACATACACTTTTGACTTACCACAAAAACATACGACAGGTTTCTCAACAACATGATCAAAACACGAATAACGATTATTAACACTAACACAATTATTATCGAAATTATCATTCAAAGACACAGAAGGAGAATTATCGTTATCATTGACGCAAAAATTATTCTGTGATCTAAAATTATCGTTCTTAAAACTACTACACTGTAAAACACAATTTTTACAAGAAACTTCAACATTTAAAAATATAGGTACATTATTTTTGAAACGGTTAGTACCTACAATGACAGCATTAGAACTAGGAACACAAATAACACAACTATGTTTATTAACAGAATTCCCTGCGAGATGCGCAGGGTTACCTCGAGTTTCGTGATAAGAGTCGCACTGGTCAACGCTAGGGGGCGCGGTCGCGCCCGCACCGGCAAACATCACGCTACCTCGCGGCGGCGGTGGCGGGGTGGGCGCTTGCGGTGGCGGCGCGTTCACATAGCGTTTGTTGCCATGCACGTACACAGGACGCGTGCTATGCGACTCGGTGCGATCGGTCGGCACACGAGATTCACGAGCCGAAGACAACGAGTAGAATGAGGAATGTTCCTGATTTTTCACATTATTAGCGTTACACTTTGAGCACTTCGACTTAATGACATTCGCGGCACCACAACCGTAACATTTTACGTCTTTCACGGCTTCATTCTTTGAGTTATTTTTGTTACTGTTCACTAATTTTTCGCACATATCTTTAGTGTGACCACTACGTTTACAGTAAACACAGAACGACTTCACTTTCTCTGCCTTTTTCGTTGAGTCACCTGTGTGACTACCGGCGGTAACAGAGAAGCGGGGAGCAGAACTCGACGACGCAGTACGCGCAGGCTCGATGGCGGCGGCGCGTAATTCTCCTTCGCGATCAGACGACGACTTTTGCGATAGGCGGTCATATTGTGACACGTTTAGCGAGTCCTCTACAGCTCTCGCCTTTTTCAGCAACTCGTCGAATGTTGAAACTGCACCTCTGTCGATATGCTTGCGGATGCGGCGGTCCAGCAATCCAAAAGTCATATCCAACTCGACACGTTCGCATAAGTCTTCTTGTGGAAGCTTGGCAAACAAGGCTCGGACTTTAGCTATGAATAAATCCGTATTTTCTTTGCCTTGTAATAGGGAGAACAACTCTAGGTATATCCGAAAAGGCGGGCGACGATCACCATATGCACTTTGGAGTCTAGTTATAGCTTCATCCCATGTCTTCGTAGTGCCCTTGACGCCCTGCCACCATGTTCCTGCTGAAGAAACGAGCAGCATCGACATACCTAAGCGAGCGTTCGTGTCGCTTATGTTTAGACATGACTTGTAAACTTCGATGGCATCGATAAAGTTTTCCACGGATTCCTCAGGATTAACGCTGAACTTGGATGAGCATTTCGAAAAGTTTGCTGTTGACTTCACAAGAGCCTTGGCGGCGTCGGCCGACGTACCATCGGCCGATGTTCGCGGCGTCGACGAACGGAACTCGTGGAGGACTTGATTGAGAAATTCTGCTTGCGACTGGTTTATAGATGTTAATAAAGTCGCAAGGACGTCTTGTGTCATAGTTATATTGTTGGATCGCTCAGATTCTTCCGAATTTGATTCCCTGCGGGTCCGCGGCATTTTGCAAAAACCAAGTACAAACGTAAGGTTTTCACTTGACGAACTTTTGCAAAACTAACGAGAAAGTTTGATCCACATAACAAAAACCACTGAAACACACGTTGGACGCCAAGATGTAGTTGGGGTGAGTCAGTTTAGATTAAAAGGGTTTTGTTGTTGGCATAAACTTTAATAAAACCGCCAAATAAAACTAAATACACCATTACGACACCACCGTTAGAATTCCCCTGTCGCCATACTTATTCCCTGAACTCATATCTACCAACTTAACATCAGCCAATCCAGTGGCCGGTATTCGCGCCGGCTACGCTATTATAGGTCGGCGCGAGGCGCATGCGCGAAGGTGCGTTCGAAAACGCATTACAGTACATATCGTGCTGGCAACTTGCGTCGACCAATGCGTTCAGGGAGACGTTTAGTTACATCCGCTATAAAGGTCATTAGTATTCATGGAACTTATTTAATACAACTGAACACCTACGTTTTTGGTAGAAAGAGACTGATTAACGGCATTTCGATACGCGCAAACGAAAGAGCATGACATTTAGTGTATATGGCACTAAAAAAGTGAAAATTGTAATTTTTGTAGTTAGTACAATTGTGAACTAAGGCATCGACATATTAAAACGTGCAGCCCTCTGCGTCCAACAACAGGGCGAATTTGTACAACAATTGGTGTAAATAGTGTAAATAATAACTACGTAGATATACATTTTAAATTACATTACTACGTATATATGTGCATTTTAAATGTATTAAACTAACACTGTAAAAGTAATAAATATTATTTAGAAAACATGGATAATTAGACAATAAAATACAGGTACACACCTATTCATTAAATGCCTAGTCAAATAACCCACCCCTAACTGTTCCCGGTGCAAAGGTGCCCAAAACGCTTGCTGCATTGCCACGTTGGATGGCAATGGCTAACCTTTTAATTTATTGTAAATAAGTTGATTCTAATTTTTAAACACGCCAAATTATTGGTACAGTAATTCGTAAAAGGCACCTGCATACCTTATTCAGTGGGATAACTGAATTTCGTATAAAATCGACATGTTTCCAAGTAACTAAATACGCCGACATACAAACAACAATAATAATAAAGTAGAATAATAACTGTATACCGGAAGCAAACAATCATAAGTCACATTAAGCTAATTATTCAGTGCACATGTTTTAAGTCTCAATTTGAACACTACTCATTTAAGTAACTTGACTACATAATTGTGTGAACTTCTAAGTAAAATTTTATTTGTTGTTTAAATGTAGGTGACTAAGTAGTTTTTTATTACAAAAAGATATTAATAAAAATATAATTAATTAATTAAATAATGGACTTGGGATATGCTACCTCTAAACATAAAAGATGAACTTTCATTATTTACATGTAATAACAGAATATCCTAAGTCCTGACTCTTATAGCACAATAAAAATCATGTTTCATTAATCAAAAGTTTTATTCATAATCATTATCGTCGTCGGGAAAGTCCGATGCAGTGGAAGATTGTGACAATTTTTTATAATAGTCATGACAATATGACGGTAAATATAACAGTAAATCCTGGATATCTTTATATTTTTTGCTTGAAATTGGAATTAAGTTTTGGTTCATATTTTGTAAACTTCCTGGAAAAATCAATTCCTTCCTCTTTTGACGCCTTAAGTCGACCATTTTAAAATTTTCATTATCAAATGAGTTTTTATAAAATAAAAACCCAAAGTTTTCTTTTCGAACTTGCAATGTAACTGATTTTGAAATTTGAAATGGTTCTTTATCAATATTAATTTTTCTATTAATGAAAGGACCATTCGTAGATAATAAATCTTGAAAATTTTTAAAATCTTCAAGTTCCATGTTGATGACTGTATATTTGTTAGAACATTGCCGAATAAATTGTTGCCAATCCCAAGGTGTTAATATTGTTAGAGTAGGTAATTTTTTGCGTTTTCTCTCAATATTGGCATGTACAGTATCTGCCTCCATATGTGTGTGTCCTTTTAATAAAAATTTTAGTTCTATGACTTTCAACTGAGAAAACTTTTTAAGAAGGAAAAACATGCACATGACAACACAAATATTCTTATTTTGACCATAACAGTTATCTGACCATATGGTCATCTGTTCAATATCTGATCCTGGTATGTTTTTAGTTGCCCAGTTTAAGATGCCTGAAGCTATTTCGTTTCCACCCCTTTGAGCTTTAGATTCATCCCACATGAAGCAAAATGCAGAACTGTCAGAACCATCATAAATAGTGTAATTTAATGTCCAAAGTTTTCTCTTATAGAAATTAACTCCATTTGTTAAAAAAGGAGTTGGTAAACATTTTTGTAGGTCAGCAGCTAATACTCTGTGTTTACTATTACATTTCGCTTGAGTCATATCCTGGGATTTATGTTTGTATCTTTTATCAGCTTCAGTTAAATGTAAATCCTTTTCTATTTCCAGAAGTTGTTTTTCAGGGCCATCCTCCATCCCTTTAAGCTTTGCTGAAAACATATCGCAGTCGTCACAAGTATCTACTTCTGGCGGTTTGAACGTTAAATTAAACTTTGTGTTGAATATTTCACGATATAACCAAGATTTAGCTATCTTGGAAATTTGAACATTATTTTCTGTGTTATAAGTTTTGTAGAGATCATACATTCGTTCGACATTTAAATCCGGTCCTAAATAACATCTCTTTGATCTCTCACGATTGTAGTGACATTCATATTTTGGGAAAGATGAAATATGGGACATAACAGATTCAATAATTTCAGGATCTGTTTTGTTAGATGGTTCATGTTTTCCTCTTTTGTCACTTTCAACAATACCTCCCTCTTGTCGCTTTGCTAAAGCAGTCTTAACCACTTGTTGGGAAATGTTCAATGTATTTAAAAACATTGTCTTACAGATTGCTGTTGTTATACCATTAACAACAAAAGAATACATTAAAGTATTTGATCTTAACTTAGATTCATCTCCTGATCTCAGCCTTTGTCTTGCTGTAGGTTTTGATTGGATACATGACACTATGAATTGCCTCTTAAGATTGTAGTCTTTTTCTGGATCCCAATAAAAAGTAAATATCTCTTCCCTATTCTGCTCGGATATTTTAGTACTGCATTTCATACGGCAATTCGTGTTACATGCAGGTTTCATTCTCTTGCAAGGTAGTGTTTTACCACTTTTGCTGATGTAGGCTTTCCCACCTGCATAGTGTCTCTTTCTGACATTAGCTTTCCATTGGGATATGTTTCTTACTCGCTTTTTTCCTATCTGCTCTATTGTACTTTTATTCTGAACTTTTCTTTTTCTTGGTAGATTATTATGACTTTGTTGTAAATCATTCTGGCATATAGAATTTGGTACATCTCGAGATGTGCTTGGAACACCCTCTTCAAACGCAGATAAAAGTAAATTAGCACTAATCCGATTTTCTGATCTTGAATCAGAATCAGTATCTGCTTCAGTATTTGAATCTGGCTGATAATCTTTATCTTTAATTGAATCATCACTATTGCTCAGATATAGATCATCATCTAACATTCTGGGAGAAACTGGGTTATTATGTACTGCTATTAAAGAATCACATGCTTCATCTTCATGATGTACATCTAATTGGTAATTTTGAGTTATTAATTCTTCAGTTAATATTGACACAGATTCTTCTGAAATATTAGTATCACTATCTAACAAACCTATATCATAATTATCAACTTTCTCAAAATCTACATTCTCTTTTTCTGGATATTGGTATTCACTAGTAGGTAATTCTTTAGGTGTCTCGCTTTTTTCTTTATCTGCAATAGATATTTAAATAGGTAAGTATTTTATAAAATAGGTAGGTACTTAACTTTAATCCTAGAAAATTAAGTGATGATTATTTTAAATAACCCAAAACATTTCATTGAGCTGAAACCCATATAAATAAAATTACATAAACCAATGTATTATCATTTCAGCTAGCAAAAAGCTAAAATAGGCAAAAAAGAACTAAATTATTATCCATGTTTCATATTGACTAGTTGCTGATTTTGTGCTTCAAATATCAGTATGACCATATAAGTAATTTCCTTTACAAATAATTAGGTACATGAATGATAAAATTATTAAAGTACTGCAAAAAAAATAAGTTTAAATACCTAAGTGTAAATTTGATTCAGAAGCATAGAATCCTAAGTCCATAGCAAATATTTCGAAAATAATTTTATCTATGAAAAACATACATTGCCAGTGCAGTATTACATTGTATTTCAAGCATTTAACAAAAAGAATAGTATTAGGAAGCCACCTAAGCCATTATTTTACTTTTTGACTAGAATTTTAATACAGCATAACCTATAAAATAACGAAATTAAGACAACTTACCCGTATTTTGAGTTAAACCACCGGTTGATGTATTTTCTGCTAATTCTAGTATTTTTAGAACACGGTTACGAGATGCCATTGTAAAGTTTCTTAGCTGTTTCTGTTTAAGTTAGCAAAACAGAAGAGCAAGTAAACAGAAGGCACGATGTCAATGTGTCAATTGTCACAATAAGGGCGCGTTCATTCATTACGTTCAGAAACAAACTATCTTATTTGGACTTAGGATGCGTTCGTTTTTTATAATTGAGCGACACAAAAGCATAAGTCCAGATGAGATAGTATACCTTTGAAGTGATCTGGACTTAAAGCATAATACCGAATTCGAAAGTTTGCAATTTTTTTTTATTGGACTTAAAATAGTATACCACTAAGTAGATCTATAAATGTTTGTTTCAAGGACATTACAAAGTGAATGTCGAAAAAAATGGACTTAGGATAGTATACCTCCGGTATACAGAGTATTATTAATTATTTATTATTGACAGCGTTACCTAATGTTAAGTAGCTACCTACCTAAACAAATTATTGTATCAATAATTCGCCACTCCAAGGGCTGATGAAGTGTGATAGGGAATTAGAATCAATAGGTATTTATTTGTTAAATAAGTTTTTGATGAATCATACCGCATGTTATTCCACGATAACATGGCAAGCCATTTATTCCGTTTATCACTCGGCCACTGCGAGGCGAGAAACAGCGTGTACCTACAACAGTACACGTATGTCCACGTCTGCCAATCTATAGTACCGTAAAACGGGGCTATTTGAAACATCTTTTTGCTAAAACATGTGTTTAATAAAAGCACAGTGTATGAAATAACGCAACAAGGGGCTTTTTGAGTAGTTCCTATAATGCCCTCTTGATCACTTCTACTACTATACGTCTATCGTAGTAAGTTTTGAAGATATATATTTTGAAATACGCTGTTCCAAATATCGCTACTATGGGGTTATTTGGTACCACAATTTATTGGACCTGTTTTTCTTAATTTATCAAACATTGTGCTAAATAAAACCGTCGAAGCGATATTTGGAAATATTTTAGGGTAACCTGGTTTTGTTTAAATGGCAATTTGACTGTTTTTGGTCAAGAAAATACCGAATTATATGAAGGTAGTTACATATCGAAATTATATTTGTTGCCAAATGGGGTTATTTGGAATATTACGTAAGTATAACAAAGTTGTACCTATTATAAGTAAAGCGATATTTGGAATTCTTAAGGGTAAGCTATTTTTTACGTGTGTCATGAATGTGGGCTGATTATGATAAATTTATAAATAAATAAAACCCAACTATCTCATTTCAATTGACATATTTATTTAATATTCATGGTGAATAAAGAAAAACGTAAGAAAAATAAAAAGTCAAAACAAATGTTAAATATTCCCAACATAAAATTCTAGAAAAAAAAGAAATACGAATGAAAAAAAATTATGATGATGTGAATTGAGATGTATTTTTGACGTAGCTCAAAAATACATCTCATCGCTTTTTTCAGCGAGTAGGAATTCTTCGACATTAGGATTTTTATTCATTAAAATTTTTTTTATAATCCATATGTCGTCAACCTCATCTCGATCAATTTTCTTGGTAATTCGAAATGCAAGCTGTGGCTTTTTTATTGTTTTGAAAAAATTTACTGTGTAGTTATATTTACGTCCATCAATTTTAATATTTTCAATAAATCCAACATAATATTTACATTTTTTACCGTCACAGTAGCGCACCAAAACATGGTCATTCACAGCATATACAGATTCCATTACATGTTCTTCAAGTTCTTGATTGCTCCCTACATGTTCTTGCCTGGTGTTATTATAATTTTGGTCGTTTTCATTACAGTACATATCTAAATCCAGTTCAAAGTCTTTCTGTATTTGCAAGGGATCCACATTTTCTTGGTAAGAATCATTGGACTCATGAGCTTTTGAAATCTCAGGTTCCGGCAAATCGATATTCTCACTTATTAATGCTGAGGTACTCACATTTTTATCAGTCTTATAGATTCCATGTTCTAGCTCAGTCTTTAAGTTATCATAAGTCTTTTGTTTTATAGAACCTGCAGTTACATATGATCTTACAGATGACATTTTGCAATCTTTTATGTTCGAATTTTGGAGGTCTTTTGTATCTGTTGGTTCATTATTGTAAAAGCAAAGTTCATGTACTTCAGATTCATCTTTTTGCGTTATTAAATCTTCTTCTAAATCTATATTATCACATATCGTTACTAAATTTCTTGGATTGTTGTCAGTCTTATCAGTTTCGTATTCTAACTTAGTCGTTAAGTTGTCATCAGTCTTTTGTTCAACATAACCAGCAGGTACATATGATCTAGCAATTATCTTATCATCATCGTCAGGAATTTGACTGTTTTCTGCAGTTGGCTGTTTAATGTAAGTACAGTCACTCATGTCTTTGTTACATTCGTAGCCTTCATCATTGCTCTTGACATCAGAGCTGTTTTCACTAAAATTAACATCTATAATGTCCGAGTCACTATGGACACTCATGAGATCTGACACACTTGTAGTGTCAGAATCTGTTGAATCTCTTTTGGTTTTCTTGTTTTTGGATTTCTCGGCTTTAACACTGGCTATCAATAGTTGAATACTTACTGGATCCAAGTCTAATTTTTTCAAATCACTTATCTTCATCTGTTTTTTTTTCTAGTTTTGGCCTACTTTTATTTCCCTTGCCTTTGCGGTTAATAGATAGATTTTCACCAGATGCTGGTTTATTTTTCAAATCACTAATCTTCAGCTGACTTTCTTCTATTTTTACTTTACTTTTCTTTCCCTTGCCCTTGCCTTTAAAAAATACATATTCTCCAGTTTCTGGTTTGTTACTAGTTTCTATAATCTTTTCATGTTGTGAACTTTGATCATCTGAGCTGACGTATGTGGAGTCAGAGGCATAGGCATTACATAGCCCGGAAGGACCAGCAATTGGCTGCGTATCAAGCGATTCAATTCGATTCTTCATTTTTAAATCCTCCGGTGATATCAGAATCGGTGTTACTCATGTCTTTCTCAGATAAATCGGAATTGGATATAGTCAAAGATTTTTTATTCTTCGTTTTGCCCGACACTCGCTTTTGTGTATTTTTCCTTTTTTGTTCCTGGAGGGGTTTGGTTATGGCTATGTCGTCTGCTGTAATACTCATTCCGGGTGGTACATTGCATTTCCTTTTTCGTTTTGTTTGTCCAGTGGCACTTGTAGGACATCTCATTTCTTGCAAAAGTTCTATTACAGCCGAAGATGCTGCGTTCTCTATCTCTTCTTCTGGAATAATCTGTGTTTGTGGCAAGCGTGACTTGGGTCGGTCCGAATTTATAGGGTATAAGCCACATTTGTTAAATCCGGCTATCAGGTTATTGGATTCCGTGCCACTCTCTACCAACTTATTCTTCAATTTCTTTAACAACTTTGGAAATGAACTTTTAACTAGAGTCTTATGTTTTAATCCTTCTGTCTTCTTCCACTTTGTTAATACGTCACGCCAATACCTTTTTAAAGGAGCGTAAAAAGCCACATCCAGTGGCTGGAGAAGATGTGTAGTTTTTGGAGGTAAGCAAATAAACGTTATGTTCAGTTCACTGCAAGTCTGTAGAACAGATTGTGAGAAATGAGAAGACAAGTTATCTCCTATTACAACTTTTCGTCCTGGTTTTTTTCTTGCGTACGGAACTATTATCGTATGAAACCAGTTTTCGAAGCATACCGAATCAAACCAGCCACTTTTTGACCTATTGTATCTGGTGCCTTCAGGTCCTCCCTCCAGCCATTGATCCCACAGATGATCCGCTTTGTAAACCACATATATCGGCAAGGATTGTCCATCTGCAGTGCCAGCAAACATCAAAGAAATTGATGACTTAGAACTATTTATTACCCTTTCAGGGTATTTACATCCTCTCTTAAAAATGTATTTTTTGTTACCCGGGTCATCGGTTAGGTTTGTCTCATCATAATTGATGAGACAGTCTGGGGAGACTCCTTTGATAGATTTTTCGTAACGATCAAAAACTCATCTATTTCCTGTTCTGTAGTTTTGGCGCGATCGCTAGATATGTTTGACGCTGTTCGATTGGAAATCTCATGTTTGTGTCTGTTTAGGAAATTGCGCGCCCAGTCTACACCAGGGATGTTGTCTTTTAGTCCATATATGGTTTTTCCAATTTTATTTAAATATTTTTGTGCAAATACTCGTAGGTCAGTTGAATCAAAAGGAAACCCCCAGTGGCTCAGTAATTGAATATATTCTACAAACGATTTCTCTTCTTCTTTCGAAAATAGGGTTGGGTGCCCCGCTTTTTCTTGCGTGCAATTTTTATATCTATATTTTCTGCTTAAAGTGCTAATCGGAATATTGTAATGTTGCGCAGCGTCTTTCACTTTCAAATTACCATTCTGAACGGCTTCTATTGCTTTTTGTAAATCTTCTTCAGAATACCGCAGATATGGTGGATGAGTTTTGCCATTGCGTGAGTTGGTATACTTCCTTTGATATGTTCGCACCATGATATCATCCCTAGTTTCATATTATCTGTGGACAAAATAATAGGTAGGTACCTATGTAATTTTAACTTATTCAATTGAAGCGTGATAACTTAGCCTTAAGTGAATTTTGTTGCACTCTTGGGGCTATTTGAAGCGACTACTTTAATCCATACTAATGCATAGAAAACCGTAGAAGGGGCTATTTGAAATATTGTTCCAGATAACCCCAAAATCAACCTCATAAAGCCCCAATCACAAAAAATAGGTACAGTACATAGCTCGTTAGAGATAGAAAACAGCAACTAAAACCACTGAAATCTGCGAAAAACACACGTATACATAGTTTGATTAGCGTAGTACATACCTTTCTAGATTTTGTGTATCAGATGAAAGTTGTAACCCCACGATAAAAACCAGAAATTCGAAATTTACAAAAACATTTACTGCTCCACGTGAAATGCTAAACTAACCTCCAAAATTTGAATGTGACATAGACAGTTAGTTGTTGTGTTGCCAGGTGGCATTCAAATATTCCTACCCTTGACAGATAAAAAAATACATGTGATCAAAAGTTTTATTTTAGAAATTCCAAATAACCTCACTCACATTTTACGGTACGATTTTTGATCAAATAAATCCACGCCACGCACTTAGACTTCTTAATGTTCACATCTGTACGAGTGGGGAGGTAGGCAACGAACAATCAGCTGACAGATACAACTCGATGCACTTGTTAGATTGTTCAGATTTATAGGAAAATAACTATTGTTAATTGATATTGTAAAACAATAACCACAATATGAACCTGCGTAAACAACAAAGACACTTTCAGCTGTCATAAGACAGGTGACGTTGACTTACAGTTAAGTTCAATTTCAACTTAAATTATTCATTCTAATCTCCTTGCAAAGAAGATTGGCAAAACCCCATGTACTTTGAGTGTCGCATTTATACTTCGCGTGCATTAGTAAAAACACCCGAAAGAGATGGATCTAAGGCCTAATAACCAGTAATCGGAATAAGGTGAGTATATTTACCTACAGTCTGTAGAACAGAAACAAAAAACGGAGACTTCCTTACAACACTTTTTTTTTTTACCGGTAAATTTACTAGAACTTTAATTACGTGAATTTTAACATCTTCTTATTAATATTTAAATTATAAATGCTTTTCGTTTTCACACGACTGCTTAAAAAACTAAAAACAAAAATACCGGTAAATTTACTAGAACTTTAATTACGTGAATTTTGACATTTTATTAATATTTAAATTATAAATGCTTTTCGTTTTTACACGACTGCTTAAAAAATGAGTGTTTTTCATGGTTCACGTGATCTTTATTTCGTTCATCCACCACAACTTCTGATCCACCAAATGGATTTGGGTGCCGTGAGTGATACTGTAGTTTTTATGATATAACTTTTTATTTGGTTTTGGGCTCTATCACCCTGTTTTTTTTCGCGCTGTTTCCACAATTTGATTGTACAAAAAATATTGAGGTTAAAAAGTAGCCACTTTCTAAAATAAGTTCAACTGTAAATTCTTTAGATTCATTTATTTTCAAATCAAACATAAATAAAACAAATAAAAATAAGAACTACGAAAACAATTTGTCTCTTAAAATAAAATTTTGTAACTAAAATTCAGTCAAATAACTAGAAAAATAAAAAAAAAACAGAAATCAAAGTCGTCATTACCAGTACTATGACTTATTTGTTATCCTGTAGGAAATTAAAGTAAATCAACATATTTTTTTCAATATTTTCTACGTTCAGTCGGTTTCGTTTTACATTTAAAATCCATTTATAAATTGAAAAGGATCTCTCAACATCCACAGATGTGAGTGGTGCATATTTGTAAAATAAATCATCGTCATCTACTTCAATTTCCTTTACAATTTTTTCACTTTTTTCCCGAATCAAGTCGTAATCTGGATTTCGTTCTAGGACTAGCTCTAGTTTATTTTCGATTACTTTATTAGAAGACCAGCTTAAAATACATCGAACGTTGTCTATAATTTCTAAGCTCTCTAATGTAGATAACTGGGTTTTTTGAAGTTTAGTAATTGCTTCTTCGATAACGGCGAAGTTTTCGTTTATAAAATTCAGATCTAATTGAATATTTTCTTCATTAATAGCTTCTTTTGCTTTCCTTATAGACAAGGCTTCGTTGCTATTAAGACAGTTTAATACATCGGATATTTCCTGAAAGTATTTTGATAAATAACTCGCTGCCTTCAGCCATGTACCCCATCTTGTTATTACGGGTTGTGGTGGAAGTGGTATATTAGGGTACATGTTTTTGAATAGTTTTACTCTGTTGGGTGATTTTAAAAATATCTTTTTTATATTTGATATCAAAGTATCAACATTTTCATATTGAGAACGCACTTTTTCTGATAGTCTGTTTAATGCGTGTGCCAAACATGTGATATGGAGCATGTTGGGAAAATCATGTTTTAATAAACGTCCGGCTCGCAACATATATGCGACGCTGTCAGTGCATACCATTAAAACATAATTTATTTTTTCTGAAAATGATTCGCCCCACATTTCACTTATAGATTCGGTAACAAATTGGGCTATTGTTCCCCCATTTACTGTCTCTAGTACTTTACAAGCAATCAAGTATGGTTGAGTTGCAACATTTTTTATGAGAGGCATCACCATTAAATGCACTATATATCTGCCCATAAAATCGGTTGTTTCGTCAAGTGATATCCATACTTTATTTTCTCCTATTGTATTATAAATTGACTTTAATCGATTTTGAAAGACAATATTTAAGTATTTTTTTCGTAACAGAGATTCAGATGGGACTTTCTTTTTTGGGCAAATACAGCAACAATTACAACATAAATATTTGTCGAAAAATGTTTTGAATGCTACATTATCAACTTGATACCAAGGAATGTTACACAATATTAAAAAGTTTATGAAATCACTGTAAAATTCTTCATCAGGCTTTTGTCTCCTCCCTTGGTGCACTGCTCCTTTGATGTGCCAATCAACATTACTTTTATGTGTAGCTGTTAATGAAGTCTCACATTTTGTGCAGAATATGGTACCACTTGCTTCATCATAAACTAGTTCAGGATTATTTAAAATCCAACTCTTTACCACTTCCGGTCTTGTGTTCGCCATTACGGCCAAAATACAAAAAAAAAATACCTGAAAAAATTAAAACAATTGAATTAGCCTTGTGAGGAGGATAAAGAATAACATGATTGTGTGTTCTAAAAATGCAGTCTTTGACATTTAAAAAAACCTGAAGATGGAAAATTCAATATTTGATTCGATAACCATCGATTCAAAGAACATCGGTCATGCATGGCCTCTATACGCTGTGTCCTGGCTATAAAATATCGCGAACATGACTAGTGTACGGATTAATCTGTTCCTCTAGGCACAATTATCAATCCTAAATTGAAAATATATTATTTAAAAGCCGAGTATCATAGAACGTTACACTTATGTGTTTTGTCACTTTTGAGGTTATGCTGTAATAAGCATAGATTTAGAGAGGAAACGAATTGTAAGACCATCTATCTCTTTCCTGTAAGACATAGTTATTGTCTATGGTAATGTAAAGGAAAGAGATAGATGGTCATGTGATTGTTTTTCTCTCTTTCTAGAAGGTGTGGCCAATTTTATTTGACATTTGGCTAGGGAAGCCTCTAAGTCTATGGTAGTAAATAAGTCTGCAGCCATGACTACAACTTCAGCTAAAACCATTGATATAAACACTATGCAGTAAAATATAATTATTTATGTCAATGGCTAAAACCACAAATCGCACAGTAGGAGTACGTAACGAAGCAAGAGCAATGAACCAAGGACTGCGCGGTAAACACTTTGACAGTTGTCATGTCAATCAGGGTATACATGTTCTGTGGTCTGTAAGTATAGTCTGTCTGTAGTAATGCATTTTTCTATATTTACTATCAACCTGTCATTTGCAACTCAAATCGGCGTACTTAATCCAAAGCTCCGTATAAAAATGATGATTACAGTGACTTTAATTTACAAGAACCAGCAAATACAGTCCAGTCTCAAGCAACCACGTGGGACATTTGGTCTACTTGAATTAAATCGATTACTTATTTTTTATAAAACAAGTTCATAAGTATAAATAATAAAATTAATTGTACTTACGGTGTATGTAGAAAAGGCAAATTCAACGGTATCCAAATCACAAACAAATATCGGTGTCCAAGAAATATCAGCCAAAGTCGTAGATCCGTAGTCAAACATTAGCAACCAATAAATACACTTTCAAATCGGAATACCAGAAAAACAGAGCCAAGTCGATAGTAAATCAAACACCAAGAGAACAGAAAACGGAACACGCGTGCGCAAGACAAAAGTCAAGGAACAAGTGATAGGGAAGGGGCGGGGCCCGGTGGGGGTAAGTGAGAGTGTTACATGCGTACGCGCGGGGGGTAATATCAAAAATCCCAAACAGGTTTAGCAACGATTACCAAGCCTATTTGCAGTTGAAAAACGCGTCGCTCATATATTTCATAAAGAACACGACAGAAACAAGAACTTGGTAAAACAAACCTGTTGTTGCTTTTATTAGTGTCCCTTGTGAAAAATCATTATTAAAAATTTTCAATTTTAGTCTACGAATTCCTGAGAAATCACATAACAAAATAAAAATCCGTTTATTCGTTTTTTTTTTTCTGTTACCATGGTAAACTTACGTAAGGCTATAAGTAACTTAGCGTAGCTGTTCAAAAATACGGGGTTACTTCTAAAGTATGACTTTCTCTATAAAAAATATCATTGGTCCGCAAGATCCAGAAAAATCGCTTAACAAACATACAAAAAAACAGTTTAATTGAAAGCTTTCCTTTTAAGTCGTTAAAAATATAGAACCATGTGAAAAAAAAACTAAGGAAGTATATTTACGCAATAAACGTTTTTATTAAATTAATAAGACTTATAAATTCACGTAATTAAAGTTCTAGTAAAATTACCGGTAAAAAAATTTTTTGTTGTAAGGAAGTCTCCGATTTTTGTCTCTGTTCTACAAACTGTAGGTAAATATACTCACCCTATTCCGATCACTGCTAATAACATAAAGTGTAATCATAGCATATTTTTTTGTAATGGGATTTTAATAGAAAATCGATTTAAAGATATACCATATAAGTTAGGTTATGTGTGTTGCGGAACGTGTATTGATATACCTATTGATTATTGAGCAGACGAATTCATTTTGGAATACAATGTAGGTACCTTATCTACATAAGTAAAGTATAATAGCGCTTTTCCTTTGAGGTGAAACGGATACGATGTATACAGGGTTAGTTTTCAAATACCAGCCAAATTCAAGGATGTGGTACAGACCATCAAACTGAACAACTCTCTCCATGGGACCAATATCATCATCGCGAAAAATTTATCAACTGTCCCATACAAAACTTCAATACCTACTCGACCCAAATGTATAGGACCGCTGATTTTTTTTTCGCGATTACGATATTGGTCCCAAGGAGAAAATTGTTCAGTCTGATGGTCTATACCACACCCTTAAATTTGGCTGGTCTTTGAAAAATAACCCTGTATAGGTATGTAACCTACAGGAGGTTGTTACCTACACCAAAAGGTATATGCCTTTGGATGTTGCTAGAACATCAGGCGAACCGCACCTATGCTTATTTGCCATCTCTGTATATTATGTTTGTATGAATGCCGTGCTTTAGGAGGAGCCTAAGTCCAGCAATTGAGTGACGCAGCAGGTTGGTGATTGATATTGATAGTTAGGTATGTATAGGTAACTCTATGGTAGGTAGGTAATAAAGGATGTTATTTTATAAAATGAAACAATCACTTTTTTTCTAACATTTAATACATACTTATTAGGTACTTATTTTACAATTATTTATGCATCTAGCCTGAGTAAGACTTGATCAAGAAACTGTGCAGGTGGAGTTATATTGTCCTGGTGACGCGCGTAGCCCAGGTACCATACTATGCTCATTACGTGAGAGCAACATCCCACAGTGCGCAAACCAACAATGCAATTGCAACAATATCCAGTGATGGCATTCCTACCCACTTGTTGCCGATCAATTGTTATAAACACAAAATAAGATTTTCGTGACACATGCCGGGACTTTACTTTCGCTCGAATTAAATAAGAACTTAGTCCCCCTAACCTGCTTAAATTGACATGGTCCTCTCTGCAAACTTCTATTGTATAAAGGGGCTACTTCCCATTTGGTAAACTTCCCATTTCGTAAACCTCAAACTGTACCTACTAAAAAGTTGCGTTTGGTAAACATTATACATTTCATACATTTAGTCCCATTTCGAAAACATTTCAATATTTTTTTGTGTTATATCCCATTTGGTAAACTTTCAGATGAAATGGGTACAGTCAAGTAAAAAAAGAAAAACGAAACTAATGATAACATTGTCATTTATTTTGTTAAATATTTTTAATCACAGGTACAATAGTCGGATTATGTGTACGTATGCCATTTACACATATTGATATTTAAAAACAGAAATAAAAAGTGGGGTGTACAAATAACTTTCAAAAAATTTAAGACAAATCACAGTTCGATTTGACTATTTCGATGACAAGTTTTATTTTTTTAATAACATAAGTCAATCTAGATGCGAAATCAACTTATATAAAAAAACAATAATCACAGATTTGGTACTATCTTTTTATGTTAATGTACATTAACATAAAAAAATACATACGAAATCAACTACTTATAAAATATAAAAATAAACAGTCACTGATTTGGTACGTTAACGTAAAAAAATACATACTAAATCAACTATAAAATATAAAAACAATAATAATCACAGATTTGGTACAATAACATAAAAAATACATGCAAAATCAACTTTTAAATATAAAAACAAATAATAATCACAGATTTGGTACATTAACATTAAAAATTACACACAAAATCAACTATAAAATATAATCACAGATTTGGAATATTAACATAAAAAATTTACTACCTACACTACAAAGTTAAAAATCAATAAATAAATTATAAAGTGATACAAGCAATTCTTGATAATTCGTTCAAACAATTTTCCAATGATATTTTTCCACTTTTGTAATCGCCGAGAATATTGTTAATTCGTATATCATTTTGGATAGATTTTTTTCTTCGTTTTGATATACTTTCTCCATTATTATAAAAGCTGTAAAAAATTGTTATGATTAATTAAAGTAATAATGTATAATTTTTATCATATGTGTCGCCTAAAAATACAGGTCATTGAAACAAAAATATGTACCTTTTCAGAAGATTTTCATAATGTTTAATATTGCCTGATATCGTTTCGAAAAATAAAAGAATTGATGGCCTTTTTCCAATTTCACTATTGAAACTCCAATTCCAAGATTCCATGAGGTTTGTAGTGCGGTGTCTTTGTGCGTAGCAGCACCAAATATTCATCATATCTTCATTTTCCAACCACTGATCCACAAAGTAATCATTGAATTCAGTTATAGCTTTTTCTTCAAAACTGTAACAGAATTAATTCGTTGAAGATTATGATACGAAAAACCATATATTACCTAGTTTCTAACGCATAAAAATGGCTGTAGAAAATGGCGGTAGAAGAAATATCCAGAACTAAACGCGTTCATTTCAATACTGCAAAATTAATTTACCTTTGACTCATAACGTATAGCCATCCATCGTTTATGTCTTCTTTTGGTAAATGTGCCAGAGCCATACATAGTTTGACGTGATAGTGAGATTCTTCATGTTGTAATAAGCCAAGAGATTTTGCCTTTCTTAATAGCGCTCTGCCAAAGTGAACAAAACACCCCTTAACAATTATGTTTGGAAATGTCTTTTTAATTGCATTTATTGGAGCTTTTTCGAAATCCAAGGTAATAATATCGGCTGTCCACTCTGGTAAATGAAATTTTAGTTTGTAAAAAACTTTTTTACAAAAAAACAACCGACTTCCAAAACAAACACTAAAAGACGTGAAAAATAACTTTAATTTCGGAAGTCGGTGCCTTTGGTTTTGTATTTTCGTGTTTGGCCACCGACTTCCGAAATTAAAGTTATTTTTCACGTCTTTTAGTGTTTGTTTTGGAAGTCGGTTGTTTTTTTGTAAAAAAGTTTTTATTTTTCACTTTTTAGTTGCGGTACCTACCTACCCCACACAAATTCGTATACCACTACTTGTTGTGTAAATAACAGTGACAGGAAATTATTAACACATCATCCATATAAACTAAGTGGAAAAAATATGCAGTATTAAGGATAACTCAAAAAGTACTGGTCAGACCTTGATCAAATTTAAATGGGACCACATGTGAAGTACCAGCTATCAAATACAAAAAGAATCATCCAAATCGGTTCAACCAGAAGAAAGTTATGAGCTAACACACATAAAAAAAAAAAAAAAAAAAAAAAAAAAAAAAAAAACATACAGACGAATTGAGAACCTCCTCCTTTTTGGGAAAGTCGGTTAAAAACAGTCTTTCATATGTAGTTTCTTCTTTGTTTGTCAACACTGCATAAAAAAATGGTACAATATTTGTCCCAGTTTCTGTACTTCCTATGTCTCCGTGTACAACGTATAGTTGAAGAAACGGCTTTGCACAACATTTGAACGTTCCGTCCGCAAAGTAGTGACGGACGTCATTTAAATGTGCAATTGCACTCTTTGAACCAAACACAATCATTCTATTTTCACCGTCAATCTCATCAAACAATAAATTGTCTTTAAAACGGTCAGGAATCACGATTTCTGTAGAGTTAGAGTGCTGAGATTTTGTGATTCCTAGTTGTCTATTTCTGTGTCTATACAAACTGCTTTTAACTTTGTCAAAATTTGGTAATTCTTTAATAATTTCATAACCATTATGTTTCAGCTTTTTAGTACATTTCCTGTATGTAGCTGGAATCGGCTTCAGATCTTCACATATAGTTTGTTTACATTTTTCGATGGCTACTTTCACTTCATTTTTTTCAAAATTCGGAATACAAGAACTGCAGTGAGCATTTTCTCTTAATACATGGCTTCGATTTGAATTCAAAGTTACACTTGCTGAACATCCATCTTTTCTATTAACACAGCGCCACCAACTTGAGTCCTTATTATTTTTCTGTTTATAATATTGATGCCCAGCGCGTAATAAAATTTCACCGCCTCGTGTACTATTAATAATTTTTAAATTCACTGCACCACTAGAAGATCCCTCACCCGACATTGCAACGACCTTGCACTATGCATAAAACGAGTGAACTGATAAGTTAAACCCGGTAATAGATATAATTTACGTATACTTACTTATGTCTATCTCATTCACACCTTTTGTTTAAAACGATGGTAAGGACAATAAATCCCTACCTGAGAACCCGCTCGGTGCTTCTTTTGCGGGAAAAGCACGTGGTATTTTTAGTAGCATCGTGGTATTTTTACAGACTTTAATACGTTTTTTTTACTTCTTCTTGATCAGCCATTCTTTTTGATGGTCGAGATACTATCTCAAGACTGAAGCATTTAAAAATATATACATCTCTAATTTAATACTAATTTGACACTGACTGTACCGTACAAAAATAACAATACTAACAAAGTTTACCAAATGGGATTAAATGTATGAAGTAACGAAATGTTTACCAAACGCAACTTTTTAGTAGGTACAGTTTGAGGTTTACGAAATGGGAAGTTTACCAAATGGGAAGTAGCCTATAAAGGCCATGAAAACGTAATTGTCCACCTATATATGACCTAGCTTGTCGAATTTGGTAAGTGCCACAAGCAAAGAGGACCAATTCTTCTATAGATAGATTGGGGAATACAATATTTGAACTTGTTATTGTTGTAAATAAAGAGTTCCTTCTATTCAGATTCTCTTCTTGCACTATTTCTGCTAAAGTATTGTTTACGAAAAGCCTTTCATTTATAATATTTACTATTTGTTCCACATTATTTGGATCCACAAACATTGTGGCAAATGCATTATGTAGTGCTGCTGCAATGGAAAAGTCCTTCAACATGTGAGGGCCTGCACGGTTAAAATATTCATGCCTGAATATTTTAAAATCTCTTTTGATCCTGCCATTAAAGGCTTCCACAACCCATCTATTTATTGTCACACAGCGAGATCTGTTCCCTTCTAGCGTGGTTAGCTGAAACTGACCTGGTGACTGGGTTTCTGGTAGATGGGCGAGGAAGCCACGCTGATGTATAGCGTCTACACTATCTCTAAAGCCTCCATCGAGAATAAATACATCGTCTTCTCTAAAAAAATCCAAGAAACTCTCTTTATTTAATAAATCTATCATTATAGACGCGTCGTTAGTAGTAGCAGGATATGGCTCTGCAACATCCAGGATGTATCCATTGCAACACACCATCATGAATGGTTTCATTAGATTTCGATACTTATGGAGGGAATACGTCTCTTTTTGAAATAAATAATTTGAGCTTTTTTGGGTATAAACATAGGTGCCATCACAGATAACAATTGCATTTCGTCTTTCCAGCGGGAGATCAGGTCTGCCATATAAACTATTCGCTATATATGAATTTTTAGTAATGACATTACTCCGGCTTATATGGTGCAGACCCAAATGTTGAGGCACATACTCCTGAGCTAATATTTCCCTAGCCTTGTTCATCAGGGTTTCCACTGTGCGCCTTGGCGTTTGAAATAAGCTCGATAGCCTGTCTCCAGAGTCTCCCGTCCTTAATTTGCATAACAGTGCAGTTAATGCAAAACTTCCCCTGTGCATTTCACGAAGTCCTCTTGTTTCGTTCATTATTTGTTCATGTTGGGATAAGGAAATTCCCAGAAAATAATGTGCCAAATATTTATTTATTTATTAAAACTTTATGCACAAGTTAAAAAAAGACTGTACAAAGGCGGACTTAATGCCTGAGGCATTTTCTACCAGTCAACCTTAGGGTGATGCAGAGACTAAACATGACTAAATATTCTGGCAGACTATGGATGTCTTCAAAATTAAAAGTACTTACAGGTTCGGATAATATGAATACCATATCTTCAATATGAAAACGATTAAAATGGTCTAGTGTGTTTTCAGATGTGTACAATTCACTAAATATGTTTCTACCCATGTGGTAACCGCATATCCTTGCACCTCTTGGTATGTAAAAGTTGCAGTCACTGAGCACCCGTCTACGAATTATGTCCGGAATATTGTATCGCTCAGGATTCCTGCAGTCAAGGAACAAGCAGTGCCTTCTAGTGTCAGCAGCTCGTCGAATGTTTGGCAGTGTAATGTATTGCTGCTGTGGTATTTCCTGATTTCTCGATTGCTGCACGGGATTTTCTTCTGGAATTTCAATTTTAGATAAAACCTGGTGGTTCGCAAGCTCCCAGCAGCTGTGGCACACATAATCGTTATCCATAATCTAAAAAGAAAGAATTTACAATTTATTTCTTATTGAATTTTGGACTTTAACTTACTAAAACAGTTAAGAAATTATGAAAATAATAGCCCTTAACTTACGTTTTTAGGATATGTCCACAGCTTTATAACTCTCATAACCACTCACGCGCTTGTACTTACGCGTGACGTAGGCCGAAATGCCCGCGAACATTTTTTGTCGGCGCGCGCCGTGCGCCTAGCCACTTATACACGACTTCTACACGAAATATTTCTATGAACTGATAGTAAACTAATGACTGTTTCATATAGTGGACAGACCAGGCTTGATTATACATTTTGTTTTAGAACTATATATGACGTAGTTTTTTTTTTATTCGCAAATAAATAATAAAATCTGTTTTATTTCACTAACTAAAGCGTTGACCCTATGTTTTTTTTTACAAAAAATGAAGTCCCATTCATTAACTACACAATGCCATCATAATATTTACTATTTTCTCCAAAGTTTTGAAATACAAAGAATAATAACATCGCGGGAATATACTCTCGAGAATGAGTCATGGCGGCCATTTTGAGCGTGAGAATAAAGCGCGCTATTCACGGATGTTTATTATTTTTACCTGACTACCAAGAAAGGGTTATGTGTATAGTTTGTTTGTTTGAAATTTACTGAAAATGTGTGTAATTTTAATATTGTAACTTTAAATATTGCATGTATGCAATTAATTGTCGAGTATCGGCCAGTATTAAGTGTATTGGGGTATAATTAAGGATAAAAAATAAAAAATGTACAACGTAATTATAACTTTTATTTCACAAGTAGTCATTTATTTGTTTATCATTGGATCACCAACATAGGCTACACAATTACATGCAAGTTAACATAAACACGGAAAAATACAAGTGTGCGCCTCCAATCAAACCCAGCCAGACAGCCGGCAGACTGGCAACAAGAGTACAAATGGCGAAAGCTGGGAAGGAGCTACACGTCGGGTTTCTGCCTGGAGTACCTATATTTTTTTTCTGCTTCATAAGTCTGTAATAAGTATAAACATCAATATTTATATTAATTATTATGAAATGCCTCGTTGGTCTAGTGGTCGCAAGCGCTACTGCTGAGCATGAGGTCCTGGGTTCGATTCCCAGGTCGGGCAAAGTGCTATTGGGTTTTTCCATCTGGAATTTCTCGGTAGCAACCCGGAGTCTGGATTTGTGCCTGGTTGATGGCAATAGGCTCGCCCCCTATTACATGGGACTTAAACATAACTGGCGAAATGTGGGTGTTCTATAGGTACACCTCTGCCTAACCCTTCGGGGAATACAGGCGTGATGTTACGTTATGTGATGTTATGTAAATATTATATAATGTTTACAGGACACAAAATCCCCATACATTCAAAACTATACATTCACATTCATACCTACATACATAAATATTCTAGTACATTTTATTATCAAATAAGTTTTAATTTAAACAAGAATAATAAATGTAATAATTTAGTTATTTAATACTAAGGACATGTTTCAAAACATACATACATAAATAAACTCACGCCTTCTTCCCATGGGGGTAGGCAGAAACTACAGAAAATCCATAATTAATTAAGTATTAATTCTATTTAAAACATTAATTTTATACTTTTTGCTGTGCCCTACAGGGTCCATAATTGTGCCTTAGCTTTAAGCCCATTGTAAGATCTTCAAACATTATGAAATGCAAATAAAGATATGAACACATACTCTTCAGCCGGGGTCAGCATGGGTGCTGCGGGGCTGGGTGTTGCGGGACTGGGTGCTGCGGGACAGAGCTCAGAAGGCCCTGGCGCTGGCTCTGCCTCTGGCGCTGGCCCTGCAGGTGTACTGAAAAAAAAACAATATGAGTTAAGAAGTTGAGAGAACAATTTGATTTCGAAGTTGATCCCGTTAAGTTTTTCAGTTCGATGCTATGTAGCGTAATCAGCCTAGAATGTTCCCACTGCTGGGACACAGGGCTCCTCTCTTTGAGAGGGAAATGTATTAGATTATATACAATTTGAGATAACAAGTTGATAGAACAATTTGATTTTGAAGTTGATCCCGTTAAGTTTTTCAGTTCGATGCTATGTAGTGTAATCAGCCTATAATGTTCTCACTGCTGGGACACAAGGCTCCTCTCTTTGAGAGGGAAATGTATTATATTATATACAATTTGAGTTAAGAAGTTGAGAGAACAATTTGATTTCAAAGTTGATCCCGTTAAGTTAGGTAATCAGTTCGATGGTATGTGTAACTAGCCTATCAAGTTCCCACTGCTGGGACACAGGGCTCCTCTCTTTGAGAGAGAAATGTATTAGATATATACTTTTTATACAGCTACTATACCTCTTTTCAAACAGGTACTTATGTATTTGTTATACATTATACACTATACCTCTCTCCAAATAGGCATCGCCCTCGCCCTCGCGAGCGCCTGCGACCTGCTGAGCCTCGCCTGCCACCCTGTCCTTGAATAATATTATCCATTTTGCATTTTTTCTGAAAAATATGGCAAAAATCGAGATTGTTTTTTTTTTTTGATTAATTATCACAAATCAGAACTCAAAGGTTTCAAGAGAGAAGAATAACCACAATTTATCATGAATAGGTTTCTTTAATCCGTGTCAATGAACTAAGCCACGCCGCGTGCTTCGAAAAAAATTGGCTATTGGTTTTTGCAATTAGATTTTGTACTTTGAAATCACAACGAAATGATATAATATTGGTACCACACTGTTCGTAATTAACCAGGCTACATGGTTAATACACATTAATTTACGTAAAAAGCAGTAATAGATTCGTTTTTATTACGTTTTTCAAGAGCTAAGAATTTTTCAGACAACAATGAAACATATTTCTAATTATAGGAACGATTTTAAAACTCGAAATTCAAATGTAGTATAGATAACTCGAAAGAGCGTTAAATCACGAACAAAATGGTATATAATGTTGATTATAATCATTACTTACCGTTTAATTGTGTATCATAAAATCCGCGACGACGAAATGGCAGATTGACAGCCCACAGTACACTTCGCAAACTTATTTTCAACCACAGATAATTTTATTCTTACGTCCGATACACACACATGGCTTTCGAAACAAAAATTCAAAATTTAACCACCTTTCCAAAAAACATGAAACAGAAAGGTGGGTCCACGCATAAAATTCAAAAAAATAAAAAACAAACGTGCTGTCCGCTGACAGTTTGAAGTGGTGAAATAATGAAGATGGGGGCGTTTCACGGATTTCAAAATTTACTAATTTTTGCATTGGGGCGCGTGAGTGGATAAAATGTTCACTTTCTGAAGACAGACAATGCCTATTTTCTGCAGACAGCAGCTGTATGTCACAGTTCACACAGCAATCTTCAATTTCCTCATGTTGAGGGTTTTGGTGTGGGGAAACAGTCATATCCTCTGAAGCACCACTGTTAAATTCAGCGTTTTGGGTGTTAATGCTGCAACGCAATATTCTTTGAGCTCGTAGCCAACATGGCTCACATGCTTCATCATTAGGAGTAAGCTAAAACAATAATTATTACAATCAATAATTTATAACAACAGAAATAATAAGAAAATATTTTATAAAGACTAGAGAATATATTTACTTGACGGTGCTGTATCCACTGTGAAATGATAGCAGCAACTTGTTGTTCTTCATCAGTATGGTTTTCTCTCAGTACTAAACGACTTCTGCTTCTCAAAATGGAACGTCCACATCCAACGCAAACATTTTGATGTCCAACTTGTCTTTCAGGTGCAACTTGGTTAGTTGCATGACTTGCTAATTCCCAACAAGCCTGGCATATGAAGTCAGCAACAGTTGTCTGCGAGTAACAAAATAATAAAAACTGTTAGCCTCTGTAACACTCTGAATAGCCTTGTCATTCACACATATAGAGGTTTAACACACCACTGTTTTTGAGTAACTCATTTGAGTATTTTTAATCACAATAGTGTCCAGTTATGTATAATGACAGCGAAATATCAAAAAGAAAACATATATAATAATAATAAATAAATAAGTCATACTAAGTGGAAGTTCTACAAAGCATCTTCTTATAAAATAAACGATTACACATTTAAGTATGTTAGGTATATAATTAGTATAGTAGAGAAAATCTAGTCTTAGAAAAATAGATCATAATACATAGCCTGTCAATCTAAGTAGATACATAAATACATTTTACTATAATTATCATTTGCTAATAGGGTAGGAAAACATCTTGGGATGCCATGGGAGACAAAGGTGTAATCACACTCTTAACAAGTACCTGTGTATTATTTTTTTCATTTACCTTTACTTATATGAAGTTTGAGGGAGTTGAAAGTGGTCCAAAAGCAATACTGCCTTGTCAACTATTATAAATCTTCTGTAACTGTAGACATTATTTTAGAAATGATCTGAATATTTTTACTCACCTCCCTTGGATAAGTCCATAACCTTATAATATTAAGAAGGTTTTCGTTTGAAAGACGATGACGCGGTCTCGTTAACCGAAGTTCGCAGTTAACACACCGAACGTTAGAACGAGACATGTTTATAATAACAAATATGAGTCCTGTCTCAAAATAAGTGTTCACTATCACAAATACTCAACACGCAGGAACTCGAAAGCTCAACTGAACGCGGAATAAACAATGCAAGTAAAAAGTAAACAATAATGAAAGCAAACAAATAACAGATGCCACACATAATCGCAAGATACCTACGTAAGCTGACTGTGACAAATCACAGATGACAGAAGTGTTACCAACCTTCACCAAAATTTACCCCCAAGTTTTTTTTAAAACCCTTAAAAACCCCTAAATATAGAATTTTATATGTACTTATCTTATTTAATGCCTGAATTGGTTTGTAGCTCATAAAATAAAACGTTAGTTTATTTTTAGTTGGTAGGTAAATATTTTTACTGAATAAAGTAGGTACAGTTTATCATGCAAAGTTATTAATTATTTCCAGAACCGCATCATCATCCTGGTCCACATTTTCGTTTGACGTCTCATTTTTGAAGTCATACATACGTACATTAAACTTCTTTATCATAATATTATCAACAGTGGGTTCAAATTTTACACACGATCCGTAATCTCGATTTAAGGAAAATCGTACCATCATGATACTCTGTACCATTATAAGGGATAATCTGTTCCTCAGTTTATTTTTGATTGTCCTATATATAGAAAAGGCACGCTCAACAGAGGCATTGGAAACCAGCAGCGTCATTATTGCCAAAGCAAATTTTGAAATATTTTCAAATCGTTTGCTTTTGCCAGCATCGCAATCAGTATATGTATACTTCTGCATAGAATGCGGCGGAATAACCCGAAACATGTTTTCATGTTTTATTTTGAAGTTGATTCCACCCAGATTCTACTTAATTTTTGTTACCATAAACGTGATTACGGTGGAATTTATCTAAAATAATATTTAAACTTGGCTTTACTTGTGATGTGGCCACTTCTGGTTTTAAATTTGTCATCATTTTAAGAATTGATAAGTTTTCGGGCAATCGTTTCGGCATTTCTGTCGCCAACGTGCAAAGAAACTTCTTGCACCTCTCTTTTACATCTAATAAATCACTTTCTGTAAGAGTTTTGGCTACATCTTCAAAATCATAGCTAAGATTTACAGACGATTTCAACCAATTTATTATAGTGCACTTTCTGTAACTGAGAAGGTACTAATAATTTCTGTAGTATCTATTTCATGTACGCGCAAAATTGAAAACACATGCTTTCGCTTTGTATCAATTGCAAGTTTTGTTTGATTGAAGCCCCTAAAAAAAACCCCAAAAAATTCCTGCCACTAAAAATGCCCCTTTTAACACTTCTAGCCCCTAAATTTAGGGGCAAAACCCCTAAGTTGGCAACCGTGGATGACAGTTGTCAGAAATGCGCATTGTTTAATGTTGCCAGGTAAAAACTGTAAAAACTAACCATTATGTTATGTTTTCTTTAATTACATAAGAATATAGTCTATAGTTAAGATTGGAATATTGCAATCGCATTAATGTCTATTACTATAAAAAGAAAAAATGTGTTCATAATGTTATAATAAAATGATTGTTAGTTTTTAACCATCCAGCCAACATTCATATTCTACTAATGAGTAGTATTCTACTGAAAATGGCAATGACTACTTCCACACCGCTGCTTTCCGTTTAGTTATTGCGACTTTTACTTCTGATTTAACAAAATATTTATTTATCATTTTTTTCTCTTACCACATAATAAAAAAACACTTTAACCAGGAAAATAAACTACTGTATTCGATCTATAAAATGCATGTAATTTAGTCTATGTTCGTTTCTCAAATAGACCGACACTGACACTGCCGTTCTTCTTTATATTTTGTGAAACAAGTTCTAATTTAAAATTAAATGTAATTATCACTCCCTGGATTGATATTTCTCAAACATTAAATTTATGTTGTTAGTCAAGTAGTCATTTAAGTCACAATAAATAATATTGGGACTGTAAACACTAGAATTCCTAACGAAACCTATGATTTGCCTTTTTGCATAATCAAAACAAATGTTTATTAATTTTCACATTACAAATTGATACCGTATTAATTAACAGTATGATACTTTCATGTTTCTTAGATTTTACATTGTAATTTCTATGTACCAAGTTGTTTCTAAATGATTCTCGGAACCTTCAAGTGATGTTGATGTTCTATCAACTTTTTATAGAGATAACAATTGTATGCTTACTAAATTCCTAAATTACCTTAATTAGTTTTAAAACAGTTGCACTATATAAGATTTATTTGTTATCTCACATGTAAGAAATTATTAAGCCAAAACTGTAACCTGTGATTGGTCGAAAATGGTGGGTAAAGGTAAATTTGTGGATACTAATATCTTAAAAAATCTTACATAGAGATTATAAATAAACACTAGCTATATTGCTTAACTATCTCATTCAGTTTTAAAGTAGCCCCACTACATAAGTTTTGTTTATTAATTGCTAAGATAAAAGATATTCAGCCATAACTGTATGACACTCTGTGATTGGTCAAAAATGGCGGGTAAAGCTAAGAGTTGGGCAGACTATAAAAGGGCTTGTGGCCTACGGCTCGGCGGAACCCTCCAAAACCGGTTCCTACGTAGGGCAACCGGCTCCCCTTGGTTCGTTCGGAACGAGATCCTCCATCTCGATCTTAAAATCCCCACTATCCGTCAGTTCATGAAGCGCATTTCCAAGCGCTTCTTCGACTCCGCGGCCTCACATCGCAACCCTCTGGTTGTCGAGGCTGCCAGATATACCCCCTCCCGCATTAGTCGTACCCGCCGTCCAAGGCATGCCCTGTCCGACCCCGATGACCCCATAACCCTCCTCCAGGAGAGCAGTAGGGCCACCAGTACAGTACACAAGAACAGACCGCCATCGTTCCGACCTCGCCGCCGAGGTCCTACGCGACTCCCCCGACGTAATTGTCCCCCCCCCCGACCCTTGCTCGACGACGCGCCAGCCCGCGCCGTAGCTGAGCCTGTAGTTTTAAATTCCCCTGTTAATAATAATATTATCTCGATCCAGCCTGTCCCATCTTGCTGCCCTCCCCTCAGTGACGCCCTAAGCCGAGGTTCGTACCCCACAGGGGGTGCCCTTAGCGTGCGGTCATCTAATTTTTAAGAATTTTCGCCCCTGGCTGGAGGCTTTAAGTTAGTAGCTTAAGGCAACCACAGGCTTGCCCGGTTAAGTAGCCAGGACCTTAGTGGTCATAACTACGAGCTGCCCAAAAGGAAAAAAAGAAAAAAAAAAAACGGCTCGGCGGACTCGACTAGCTAGCTGTTTAACGGTAAAGACAGTCCGCCGTAATATTAAAACTTCCGCCATTGTCGTTGGACCTTACTTAAATACTGTGAAGTTGTGAAGCAGAAGCCCTGCACAAATTGTCTAAAGATGGGTATTTACCTTTGTCTAAAACCATATTACTAACTGTCCTATGTAATTTATGTGTTAAATGTAACTTTGGTACCTACCTTGTTATTAGGTACTGAACTGATCTAATTAAAGTATAAAACATCTAGGTATTCTATTAGTGAAAATAGAATAACGTTTAGTGTTCTGTTTTCTGTCCTATTTAAATGTGTTCAATAATGTAACTTGAGTTATTCCTTGTTGGTACTGAACTAATAAAACTATAAAATATCTACCTATTTGTGATAATAGAATATCGTAGGGTTCTGTCCATTATAAATGTGTTCAAAAATGTAACTTAAAATATGTTAATACCTAAATACATGAAAGTTAAAATGATATCAGGTTTTTATTGATTTCTTACAAAATATACCCCTGTACCTAGGTACTAGGTGTCGTTAGTTTGGCTAAGAGTTTCAAATCTTTCTAGCTTCCATTTTCTTTTACACTCGTAACGTCACACAGGTCATTAACTTATGCGAATTCGACTTGCACCTATCAGCTGTTTTTTTGTATTTACCTAATTTACCGATGTGTAGGTACTGAGTTAAGGATTAAAATTTGTTTTAATCACACCTATACTCGAAAGGTTTAGGTAGTTAAATAAAGGTACCGTCGTGACCTGTTACTTCGCCTGGGTTTTGACACTTTTTGTAATATCTCTTCCAGATTTAAAAGTATTTCAAATCATGATGTCTAAAAAATGATTTTACATAGCTCCATCTATCGGTATTATATAATTACTCTTCCATATTCATTGCTTATTTGCCTAAAAATTGGTCTCAAATGTGGTAGGCGAAGTATTGGTACTTTTCCCTAACTTCGCCTGCATCATGTCATAGCGTCAAATATTTAAATTATATTTGAAATACTACTTACTACATCTAGTGTAAGCATTTTGGGATGTGACAGATGACTATAAACTTTAAATAAAGCAACATAGAGTAGATTTTTCAAAAAAAAACTTGTAGGCGAAGTTAGGCAACAGTTTGAAGTTAACTCCAAAATTATTGTTAGTTTAACTTACTGCAAAATAAAGGAAGGTACATGTAAGGGTTTCTGCAAAAAAAGAAAAATTCAGTTTGTTAATTATTTATTAAAGTGCCAAAAAATATTTATCTTAAAAACTCAGCGAAAATATTTGCTTAAATTAATCGTATTCTTAAATCTATTTAGGTAGTAGCTGAATACTTTTTTTAGAGATCAATACAGACTTAAATATGCCAGTCATACATAAATACAAATAGCTGCCGTCCACTAACTAAAAGGCAGCTAAGTGCAAAAAGTAGTTTTCGAGAAAACGCAAAATTAAGTGGGAATTGATGTCTCTTGAAAAGTATGCTACCTAGGAACAAGGTTGCAAGTTATATACGTAGGCACAGTCTTTTTGCACAATATGTGATTTAGTTCATTCATTTATATTAATCACATTTTATTTAAATTCATTTTCTAACTTTTAGCTAAGCAATTTTTTTCATTTTTACTTAATATACTGCACGATAAGGCCGCTAACCATACCTTAACTGCTTTATAGTAAAGCAATTTATTGTAGCCGCCACGTCTTGTACTTATAGTAAAACTTATCAAAATATACTTAGTTATAAAGCAGTTAAAGGATTTTAACAGACTTATAGCCTAGTAACTAACACTTGGAAGACTAACTTCACTTACTTAGAAAGCAGTTATGGGATTTTAAACGCTTTTAAGCTCGGTATTGTAAAACATATTTTTATACTGGTTCTCCTATTGCTCAACTACAAGGCAGTTAAAGACATCTCGCTCGCAATTAACTGCCTTTTAAATAAGCACTTGCGGGTAAAAAGTGGAAAAGTTAAAAACTATTTTATGAAAATCAGAACTTTATTTAATAATAAAAAATAAAAGACAATCAGTACGTCTAATTAAATTGTGTAGGAACTTAACAAATAGCTTTTTATTTAATTAACCAATATAAAATAAAATAAAACAAGTTTAATCAAATTTTTACAAATCTTATTCAGTAATGAGATCACAATTACATCTTTAATAATAATCAGTATTCGCGAAACCATAGGAAAAATTATATTATAATTATTTTATAAAAATACCCAAAACATGTAAGTATCGTTTTCGAAAGCTTTATGGCACATGACACTTGGTTTCAAATTCTTATGCACTTATGAAATAAACATATCACAACCAGAGATCAATAATTGCAAAGTTGAAATAATATAATTGTGCGTAACACATAACGTCATACATAATCAATTAAATATTGGACTTTATATAAAAAAATATAAATTCGGCCATTTTTTATGCTTAAATATTAATTTAAAACTTTAACAAAATGAGTAAATCAGATTAGGTAAATAAGCAAATATACCTAGTAACACTCGTGTAGTATTATCAAAATTAAGTAATAAAGTAAACAAAAATATTTAATAAAATATAAAAAATAACATTATTCTAAAGGCACTTTTTCAGTCTTTATGTCTACTACATATCCTAGTTTATAAAGTTACGTTCCTTTTGTTTTTCTTCTGGTTCAATTCAGATTTATTATTTCCTTCAATGATCGGTAAATTTTGCCAAAATAACATCTTATGTTTAGGTATAATTGGCGATAACTTTGTTAAAAGATTAATCTTTCTCTCCTCATCTATTCCTTTCGGTTGCGTACGAAATGTTAAAACAAAATGCGGGTTCTTCAAGTATTTATCGTTTAAAAATTTAAGAGACACATATTCCTCATCAAAAGCTTCCTTATAATGGAGATCAAAACTTCCTCGTTTAAAACACACTTGAGTCATATTTTTAAGATACGCTCTGGGACTTGAATTATGTATGCGTCGATCTGATACGTTACCTACGTAGTTTACAAAATCTTGAGGCTGCATGGATTTAACCAGAACTTTACCATTATTTGCTGAGGCCACTGCATTTTCAAAGTCTGTGAAATCATATATGGTCTTTTTCCGCTTCATCGATAATTCGACTTGATGGTGAAATTGATCACAGCTCATAAATGTGTGACCCGGTTCGAAATAAAATAGAGTGATAGTTTTTGTGACTATTAAGTCACTATTGATGAGGTCGATTAGCATAGAAAACAATAACCAGTTTTTATTTTGAGATGTACAATTATCAAGCCACAAATTGATTGATTGGATATCTCGAAATTTAAGTAAAAAGCTGTAATAAGCACTCATGATATCATCCTGTTTACGGCCTGCTATACCATCATGCCATATGGCGGCTAAAGGTTTCACATCCCTTGTGATTTTTCCTACTGGTGCGAATGTCTGGTTATATACTGTAAGTCTAGGACAAAAAATTACGGATTTAAACGTATCTAGTCGTGGTAACATAATTACTTTTTCTAAGTCGCTACTAAAATATATCTGTTGAGTATTCTGTTCCAAAGTTTTGTGTAAATCATATAATTCTCTTGCCTTTTTATACTTGTCATGGTGTTTTGCCCATGTCGAACATGCATTACAATCAGGTATAGCTTGCGTGCGAACATTATGGTTTGTATCAAGACTATGCAATCTGTAAGATTCGCATATTTCGCATTCCTCATTTCCTAGTCGAGCGAACGATATGTTTAGACTCTTTAGATGTGATCGGTATAGCTCATAGCCCACTTTGTATTCTGGATATTTCGAACAAAAGTCAGAATACATAAACGTAATATTAATTTCACTGGGCAAATAACGACGATGAGGAGCGTGTTCACGACGATAGTGCGGTGCAGCTGGATTGAAAGATTCAATATGTTCCGTAATAATATCTCTATTAAGAGCTGGAGTCTTGACGTGCATGCCCCGTTTGTCAATATCTTTGTCGGGATTAAGAGAATTATGCAATATTTTGTCATTTTTTTTGCAGTAACCTAAAGTAGTTAAGAAAAAGACTTTGCATACCTTCATTAAAACTCCATCACTCTTTTGTAAAGTAAAAGCTCTTTTTGCATTTCTCTTAGGCTCCTGAACATATTTTCTCTTAGGAACTGCTACCGTATAATTACTTCTTATAAATAATCTTCTTTCAGAATGTGTCATCATCCAATACTTGTTATTAATATCCAAACGTTCCTCGGGAGTAAATATAGTTGAACAACATTTTGTACACTTCATATCACAGCCTGTTTTTACATTGTACTTTCTTCTGCGTTCCTTTTCCTTCTCAACTAATCTATCTTTCAAGGTGGTATCATATTTATTTCTCTTTGTGGAAGATGGTGGTGCTAAATTTACTAAATCTGTAGAAATAGAGCAATCAAAAATAGATAAAGATGTAAGTCTTTTCTTAGGTAACCGATGTCCAATAATCTCTTCTGTTCTTGTAAATTCTTGAGTATGTCGTCGCGTTATTATTTTTTTGGGAAACGTTTTAGTTATTGATGTTTTCCTTTTCAATATTGCTTTACTTTTAGGGTTTGAAACTGTATTTTGTCTTTGCATGTCATAACCATATTCAGTATCATCACTAAAAACTTCTTCACATGGTTGGTAGTCCTTATCCTTAACAGAGTCATCACTGTCATAATCTGATATTTCTGGTATAATGCAGTGAGAAGAAGATGGCATCGGGGAAGGAGGGGGCATCGATTCGTGGCAGTATATGGAATGTGTTTCACGCTGTTGAGTTAATGTTTCTATTGTAAGCTTCAGAGTTTCCTCTGGTTGGCTATAATTATATGTGATTTGTGTTTCATTGAATTTTTGAAACACTTGTGATGTCATCGAGTAAGATTCTTGGTAGAGAAGAATAACTAAATCGTTATTGTTCATGCGGGGGTACTTTGATTCTTTTTGGCTAATATTAGAGCAAGTGGAAATGCGTATAGATTGCATGCTGTTAGTGTCAAGGCGTTGTGCAGTTGGAAATTCCTGGTCCACCAACACACTATTCATCATAGTTTGGATCCTTGATGATACACAGGAACGTCTAAAATACAATGAAATATAATCAGTGAACTAATGAACCAATTATACGATACATCTCTTTCGCACTAGTAGGTATAAAACAATCAGCAATCGAAACAGATACCTACAACAACAATTACGATGAACTTAGAAACAGTAGGTACTTTAAAACCCTCTTGCAATAGGTAGGTACATAATGAAAACTAGCACCACGCGTTTTACCTGTGCAGGTATTGCGGAATACAGAAAAATATATGGTAACAAAAACAGGCATTTAGTTAGATAAATTAAAAACCATTCATTCGGTTTTGCTTAAAAGATTTACAAACATACTTTCGTATTTATAATAATAATACAAATAGCTACTTATTACCATAAATGAAATAATAATGTCAGCTTACCTTTGCATATTTTGCGCCATTCTCGTAATTGTGGCGCCAAAAATCAAGAGACGCGCCGCACGTCCGTCCGCTAACGAGCACCCGAAGTGAAAAGGAAGGAATTATAGCCTGAGCTGGTCAAACGCAAACGCAAATCACGAGCGTTTAACTGCTTTTTAGTCTAGTAATGTCGTTTAGCTGCTCTCTAGCGATTGATATTTAGCTAATACTAATTTCAATACATAACTTAAAAGCCGCTATTGGCGTATAACTGCTTTCTAGTGTAGTTTTTCTTGATAACTGCTTTATAGTTAAGGCACGATGTTCAGATGGTTATTTGTGACACAATACATGAAGGTAGTTAAAGACGCTTAGCTGCTATTTAGTCAAGCATGACTAGATAACGTACTTTTAGTTAAGTAAATGTAGAAAAAAATGATACATCAATTTGCCGTTAAAGTATGTTAACGTCTTTCTAGAGAAGTATTGTGGCTTAGCCGCTTTTTAATTAAGGGAGTAACGAAATTTATGTGGTTTAACTGCTCAGCAATGTTCTGTATCTCTAAAACTATAAATCATAGAAAAATGATTCTTACACCAAAAGATAGAGCATCGAAAGTTGTATAAGACTATATTACAAAGTGAAAATCGACCAACTGTGGCTTAACGGCCTTTTAGTTAGTGGACGGCAGATAGTATCAGGTAATAATTACCTTTTAACTAAATAGTTGCATTAAACATTTCTTATGCTCATAATTTTTAAGTTCACATAGGTACATCAATACTAAATCTTAGATACCTATTAAATCAGACTAGGCCAATCATAGGCTTCAGTTTCTAGCTTAATAAGAGAAAAAACTTTTATCAAAAAAGTGAACAGCAAAAGCATCTAACTTACATTAATATTTAGACATTAAATCAGTCTCAAAATACGTCAGTCAAAAATACAACAAAAACAAAAAAACACTCTTTAAAATAGGCTAAAATATTATTGGATGTTGTAATTACTCAAATCAATATTAAATATGATATGACCCCTTCGAGAAATGTTTGGCTCAGGCAATACGTTAACAATATCATCTAAATGGTTGATAGTACAAATATCATCTATTGTTGGGTAAGTAAACACTGTTCCTCTTTTAAACTTTGACTTCTTCACTTTCCTCACTTTCCTCACAAATTTGACATCAGGCGCGTTATCTTTCATTGATATTACTTTTCCTACGAAATGCTTTACGCTCTTTTTTGTTACAAATTTAGCCAAAATCCAGGAATCTGATTTAAATTTATTATCAATCTCTGTGAAATATTCAATGTCCGAAATTCCGTAAGTTGTTGGTGGTTCTACGTTTTCTTGTTCTTCTCGTTGGTAGTGTCTGATGAATTCGTCCATAGTTTTATATTCTGAATGGTCCGTTTCAGCTTCATACATTTCAATGCTGGATTCACTATCGGATCTCTTCTTTTTTTGTTTGATAGGTTTTTGAGTCTTCTGCGACTTCTTTTTTCTAGTTCCCTTACTTATTATTTTTCTCTTCATATTTTCATAGTTTGGTTTCTTTTCAACGGTATCTGTCACGTCTTCTTTTATTTCTTGTGTAATTTCTTCCAGTATTTTTCTTTTATTAGCTACCATTTCTTTTTTTATTGGGAGTAATTCCATGTGTAAGGCAGACCGCGTTATTTTGACCCCTTTCATTATAAGATTTGTATTTCCTTGCTTACTTTGCGGATTTTTTTGAGACGGTCCTGCTTTGATAGTGACATCAGAGGTAATTACTATTTTCGTTTTTTTGGTTTGTAGGCATTCTGGTATTTCGTTAATAAATGTCATATTTGCTTGGTCGTTTCTTGAAATTTTGCCCAAACAATGAACAGTTGATACTTGTGACGAGGATTCCTCAGTATTTTGCATGTAAGCATTGATACTGCTGATACACAAGTTATTCAAGCTATCGGGAGCTTTTGGCATCGGCGACGACTTTGACTGCAGTTATGAGCCAGAATTTGGCTGCACAGGTTCTGGACCATTTTCCTTTAGCCTTTTATTATTTTTTATTGTTTTTCCTTTCTTTGGTTGAGTTGATACATCTTTAAAATCGCTTGAAGAGACCGATTTTCCTGGTGGGACATTTAGTTTCTTGTTTCGTATTTTTTTATTTGGATCTGGACTGCGTATCTCCTGCAGCCAGTGTAATAGTGCATTGTCGATAGTATATGGCATCACCTAGGGATTTGAGCCTGGCAGTTTACTAATTACTTTATCTGGGTTTAATGGTGTAATGCCAGTACTTTTAAATGCACTGATTATGTTGTGTTTTTTTTCGTTAAGTTGCTCCATTAGTTTTTTGAGTAGATCTGGGAAATGTCCCTTGTGAATTGTTGCTTCTCTTGGATTTTTTATCTTGTAATGTAATAGAATTTCTCTCCGTAGTTTTTTTAATGGGCCAAAATAGCACACGTCCAACGGTTGAGTCAAATGGGATGAATTTGGGGGTAAAAATATGAAACGTATATCATTTTCTTCACAATATGTCACAATTTTGTAATTTATGTGGGAAGCCAGGTTATCTCCAATTAAAACCTTCGTACCAATTTTGGTTTTAGTCCATGGTAAAATAATACTTTCGAACCAATCTTCGAATAGAAGACCATCAAACCACCCCGATTTAGAACGGTTGAATCTGGACCCTTTAGGTCCATTCAGTGTCCATTGTGTATATAAGTGCTCAGCTTTATATACAACGTATGGTGGAAGACATTCTCCTCCTGCAGTTATTGCAAACATTATAGATATAGCCCCCTTCGTATAATTTAACACCCTTTCGGGGTACTTGACTCCTCTTCTGAACAAACATTTTTGAACCCCAGGATTATCGGTCAAATTTGTCTCGTCGTAATTTAAGATATTCTCATTAGAGACTCCTTCGAGTGATAGCTTCAGATTTTTGAAATAATCCTCCATTTCTTCTGGGGATTTTTCTGCACGGCTCCTTTTTATATTTTGAATCACTCTGTAGGTTAAGTCTGATTTATTTCTTTTTATAAAAGTGTATGCCCACTTTTTTCCGGGTAACTTGTTATTGAAAATGGAAAGTCTTCCATTGACCTCCAAATATCTGAAAATAAAGCAGTCGAATTAGTGGGTAGGTACAATTCAATATGCTTAAGGTATGCCTTACATATTTTTTCTTAATTTTCCCTCGAATGTGAGTGGAAATTAAGAAAAAATGTGTAAAACTAAAATATCCTAAATATTTTTTTATTTCTAAGCTTTAGAAACGTATAAACGTTTGTAAAGCATAGAAATAAAAAATAAAAAATTAAGCATAGGTACTCAAGTAAATCTCTAGATATAATATAGTTTTGAACATCACCTATGTACGACAATGCGCAAATCCAGAAGGGTCAAAGGACTGCCATATTCGGCGGCTGCAATTAACACTCTTTTTATATTAGCTTCCTCCTCATTAGTTAGCCGAGTTGGGCATCCTGGATTATTAGGGTGTTTATTATGTAGCTTGTCCAATAAAGTACGACGAGGTATGTCAAAAGTTCTTTCTGCTTCGTACGAAGACATTGTTTTGTTTTTTAATGCTTCTACTGCCAATTCTATCATATTGTTTGAATGTTTCGCAGTATATGCCCTTTTTTTGGGTTTCGTCGTTGGTCCCTTGATTTTTGGCATTGTCCGTCGATAGTTCTGTAACCAGTTTTATGATCTAGATGACCTCTCACACTACGTACTTATCTAAACAACTGAAAATGCTTTTAATAACTGAATTTATAGTATTTTTATGATGCTAAATACCCTAATTATCAAAGTACTTGTCAAGACGAATCAAACAAGTCCAAACTCGATGGGGTTACATCGTTTTATAACAGAGTTCCCATGGGTATCTTCCGGCTCCATCATCAAACCCTAAACATCGTCTTGGACTAGAGTACTCATCAAGGCAAATCAAACAAGCCCAAACGCGATGGTGTTGCGTTGGTTTACTACAGAGTTGCTATGGCCACCTTCCGGTTCCATCATCAGATCAGCTCCATGTTATGATAATATTGCATTGTCATCCTACACAAGATACATACATGCATGTTGTCATACATAACATTTGATTACAGACAGACACCAGGACAGGTGAAACTAAATAAAAGCTCGTAATAATAAAATACGAAACAAAAAAAGATACCTACAATAAATTATTATTAACAATGTTGAAATTGACAACCCTAGGGGCAGGCGAAGTTTGGCAACAAGATGGCCGCCGCTATCCCCTCACTAACATTTTATTGAATTACCACTTTTAAACGTAAATTAGATAGAAAATTCTAGTGTCATTTGAAAGAAAATTAGCCGTAGATTATAATTAAATAATAAGTTTAATCTTACCTGTTCTGTATCCCTGCATAAAACTGAAGTTAAATCACAGCCAAAAAAAAAACGTGTCGTTTCTCTTGTGAAAAAACTGCACTGGTCACCAACAACGTGAAGTTAGCCACAATTTTTCCTCAAAATCTTGCCATAGATGAAAAATACTTATTATTTAGTAACTTTACGCGAAGCCAAGCCTAAAATTGAAATGGTAACTTCAAATTATTTGAACTTAGGCGAAGATAGGTGGCACAGGCGAAGTAACGGATCACGACGGTAAACAAATCGTAAAAAGGGTTTTTTATAGTTGACACTTTCTTGTTAAAAAATACGTTACAACAAAATTAAAGTTATTTGCGATTTAAACGATAGTTTCCTCTTTTATTAATGTATGTTAAACTTTATCATTTATTCGTAAACCATACTCTTCGGACATGTAATTGCTAGAGCACATTTTTTTTTTGTTAGATTTATAATATAGTATAATATTTTGTAATCTGTCTATTGTAAAGAGCCCAAAAAGATAGGTTCCCTCAACCTTTTAGAAAATACAACGAATTAGATAACGTTGCTAAACCGAAGAGTACACATAAGACGTCGTATGGCAACTGAAGTAGCAGATATTACGTTTAGGTCCGATTTTACCAACGTAGAATAAGTTTTATTCCAAGGATAAAGCTATTACTACTCTCAGAATAACCATGTTTTCATTTCACCAACTACTTATCCTGAGAATAACAAAGTTATACCAGAGTAACTCTTATACCACCAATTTTGAAGGAATAACAGGCTTATTCCTCAGATAAAATCAAAATGGCGTCAATTTTTTATGTCAGTTGAGTCTGAGCGACCGTTGATTGTGCATATTGAATTGCAATTCAGAGAAAATAAGAAATGCAGCGTTTGAGAAGAATGTTATCGCACAGTGAAAGCGATAGTGAAGATTATTATGTTATTTTGAGACGCCCAAGGTGGTTTAAAGAAAGAAATGAGCATTTTTACAACTACGACGAAAAGGATTTCATGATTAGATTTCGTTTATCTGAAGCAGCAGCATACAATTTATTATTAAAAATTGAACATCAATTGGAATTTATTTCTGAAAGGTATCTATATATAAGATGTTTTGATTATGGACATAAAGTAATGTTTGTTGTATATTGGGCCTGTCTGGGTTCTGGTGGAGCTAGGCGGGGTTCTTGAAATAAGACATGTACGTGGAGTTAACGTATATTGGGACAGCGACCATTACATTCTTTTGGGTTGTCTCGACTCTCCTCACTTGACTCGAGACATAGACAAAACAATTCTTATTTTTAGACCATAGACTAATATGTAACAATGTTGACTTGACATAGGTAATACCTAATTTTGATCAGTTGCTCTTATTGTAGTGTAACTTTTAATAGGTACCTACATAAGCATAAAAAAAATTATTTACTTACTCTATAATCAAGAGGATTTGACCTTATGTAGTACAAACAATGGATTGTAGGTACATTTTACTTTCATCTCACTGTATAGTTTGCATTCATCGCAATTTGTTTTTTAAATAATATGAGCCTATTTGTTCTTTCAGAAACCAATCTATATCCCCTATCAACCAGCTCTTAGCCACCTTAAGATTTTATGCGACCAATAACACACAATTAACAACCGGTGATTTCAGTGGGCTTAGTGTATCGACAGCACACAAAATAATTCACAAAGTTAGTGCAGCTATAGCATCATTACACCACGAATATATAAAATTTCCTACTACGAGACAGGAAATACGGCAAGAACAAAATATTTTTTATCGAATAGCAAGATTTCCTAGAGTAATAGGAGCGATGGACTGCACTCATGTTCGGATAACATCACCAGGTGGAGAACAGGCCGAAATTTTCAGAAATAGAAAGGGATATTTTTCTATTAATGTTCAGACTATTTGCAATGCAAATAAGGAGATTACCGATATTGTTGCCAGGTGGCCAGGGTCAAGCCACGACAGCACTTTTTTTAGTAATTGCTATCGAAAAGCCAAGTTTGAGAATGGAGATTATGGTGATGGTTTATTACTAGTTGATGGTGGATATGCTTCCACATCATATACAATGCCTCCACTAGAAAATGCAAGGACTCCATTAGAACAGCTGTACAACGAGTCACAAATCAGGCCAAGGAACCCTATTGAAAGATCTTATGGGATTTGGAAACTGAGATTCCCAGCATTATCACTAGGGTTACGCATTAAATAAGACAAGGCTTTAGTTGTAATTATATCAACTGTTGCTGGAAGCACCTTGGTAAGTACTTTTGCAAGATGGGCAGATGGAGAATGTTCCACCTAGGGTGTCTCAGCGTCATACAGCTAGAGACTTACTTATAAATAATTATTTTAGAAATTTAATATAGATAAAAAACACTTGATTAATTGTATATTTTAATAAAAAACAAACTTAACTTAATTATTATTTTATTTCTTTTCCCTTTTCAAATTTAATATTTGTATTCTTAACAATCTAGTTTTCAGTTTCTGTTTTTTGAGGATCTCTTTTTGCGTTTCATAATTAATTTGAAACATTTTGTTTGCCTCCTCTCGCTCTATTTCTGCGAAGTGCATTTGCATTTCCAATGCCTTGATTTTTTTCTTTTGTAAGTCTTCCATTGTTGACGAGCATGGTACTGGAAGTGTTGGCCGACGTTTAGAGGTCCATGGTTTGGCCTTTAACTTTGGGGTTTTATAAGTAATATCTTCATCGGGTAACGGACAGACACTGATGGTTCCCTTGGTAGGAACCCGGAGAGAAGAAGATATTGGTGATTGCAGCATTTCAATGTTGTAGTCTCCCCAATCCTGCAGTAAATAAGGTAATGAAGACTTGATCAAATTAAATTATTTGATAGAGGGGTATATAAAACCTCACAATATATGCGGATAGATATTGCAGGATGTATGTGGGGTGTTAAGTTTAGTCCAGTATTACTACATACCTGACTTATTGGCATGGAGTCCATATTTTCCGATTCCAAAGAAACACCAGGTACGAGATGCGAAGTTGGTTGAGGTATGATTGGTACATCAGGTACTGAAACTAAAATTTTAGAATTAATACAGGGTTGTGTCACCCCTAAAATGTTTGTAAACTGTCTAGATGTGTATGTTTAATTATAAAACTGTATACAAGAATAGAATAGAATACTCTTACAAGCCACACTGACGCTGTCACTAACTGTTGATAAGCTTCGGATTTTGTACTGATTTTGCTCTTTGAAGCTATAATGTGTTTTAATACAAATAACAGATGTAAGTAGAACTCTCTCTAGCCAGCAAATTATATAGATATTATGTGAAAACACATCTCCGCTTCATTCCTCTCTGTTCAACATCACCCTTTCTTTTCTAAACTTGAAAAATATGTTTTGATAAGGTATAATATGAATTTCTGGCCCACTTACCTTTTGCTAGTGCAGGTTCACCTTGTGAAGAACAATTTTCACTGGTTTCTTCACTAATTGTAATAACGACGTTGTCAAATAAACCAACTGCTGTAGTAGATAACAACCCCATAATTTTATTATGAATGGGGTCATTGACCAGTGGTTTGGCAGGTCCTCCACCTACAAAAAATCAAAATATATAATTAGGTACTACCATAGTAAAAAATACAGAAGTACTAGATTTGTCATATCAAAGATTTATGAGCTCAGACAACATGACTGTGGTTAAAAAGATACAAACAGGTAATACTTATAGGTTGTACCTGTTGTTGGTACAATATGGTGGGAGTTGTAAATAATCTTGGTTGATATATCAGAAACTTAAATCTTTTGATTTTTGGATGCAGTTAAGCTCGAGCATGTAGATCGAGAGCAGAAAGAAATATAAGTAAATACAATTCACTGACCTGTTTGCAAAAAACTTTGCCTTGCAGAAGAGGCCGCTTTCCTGGTGATTTTTTTATGCTTTTCCACTGCGCTTTTATATTTTCAGCCGTTCTATGACCGCCTGTGGTCTGAGAATTAAATTCGTTAGACATTTTCAACCATTCCGCATTTTTACGGTTACTCCATCTGTTTTTTTATTTTCAATTATGCTATAGTGGTCTGTTACCAGATCCAGCAATAACATTTTTTCTTGTACTAGCCAGTTAGCACTACGTTTCCTTTCCGACATTTTATAAACACAATATTACAAAACAAAGCAAAATAAACGAAATTTAAACACGAAGCGCGACTTTACAGTTACTGTGTTTGAAAAATATCAGTGACAAGTGTGACAGATGTTCAAACTGACGACTAAAGGGAATCGCCATTCTCGGCTTGACGTGGACAAGCTGTTTAGTAAAAAGTCTTTTATCAAATAAATATAATTAATTCTAAAATAAATATTTTTGCACACCTCGTTACAGGAAAGTCTTAGGTAAAAAATGTTGTATTATAAGTATTCACGGCGATTACACGCGCAAAGCGCCGCCATTTTTTGGTTGCAGCAGGGGTAGTCAGCTTTCGAAGCGGCCAATGCCAACAATGGCAGGATTTGCAAAAAAAGGATAGCGCTGTACGAAAGAATGAGATAGTTGGATTCATAAATTTACATACCCGATTGAATATTTACCTACCATTTTGGTAGTTTTTGTCATTTGAAATATATAGATGATGGACATTTAGCGAGTGTTTTTTATAAGTATTTTCAATTTATATGGAAAACATGGTGTTACAAATTTGAATATCATGATTTCTACAATATTACAGATTTTAATTTTAATTATCACAACCAAATTATGCTCGGACTTATATTTTTACGTTATGGCAACTTTTACTAGTTGTCACTGGGAGACGAATTCTTTTCTCTGTTTTCAGCATCTGTTTTTGTGTTTTTGCCGGTTTGTTTTTATTTAATATTACGAGATACAGACTCCTGTGCGAAATTGACGCTTTTTGTGTTGTGAATAATAACGAGTTAAAGACTCTTGTGCGAAATTGACGCTTTCGTGTTGTGAAACCTTAGATGACGAGATAGAGACTCGATTCTCTTCGTGCAATACTGACTTGTTTTTGCACCATGGTGGGACCAGGGAGTGTTAAGTGCGCAAAATGCGGTATAACCTTATAGGAAATCGAGGATTTGTTGCGAGAGCCTCAAAAAAATCTTTATTAAGAAAAATAAATATCTTGAAACATGTTTAAGAAGGTTGTATTATTTGGCATCATTAGGAAATTCCCTACACGAAGAATTTTCGTTTGATGTTTTTGCACATTTTTTTTTAACTGTGCAGAAACAGGAAATGAATATTCTATGACTTCATCGATACCGGAGTTTCAACAGGCGTAAGTGACAAACAATTAAATGTGCCATTTAATTGATTGTGTTTTACGCCAATTGAAATTCCGGTATCGAAATATAAAAAAGGAGATTAAAAACACCATTCAAATCTCCCGCGTTATCAAAAGTTACTGATGGCATAAACGGCAGCGCTAGCGTGCTTCCCTGTAAGCATTTTTAGAGTATGAAGTTGACGTTCTTCCCTTTAGGGTATATATGTTCTGTGGGTTGCAGCCTCTTGGTGGCTTAGGTTCTGGGTTACCACATAAACAATAATGCTAGTTCAGTTTTTATTCGATAAAAAATCGTTTTGTAGTATTTGAGTAAAAAAATGTGGTTCTTTCTTGATCACGTTTACTGGTAAGTGATTTGGATCATAGTTAATTCTTATTTATCTGTGATTAAATCAAAACAATCAAAACATTTATATTTTTCTATGTAAATCAATTTCTGTCTGATTATAGACTCGATTATCGAAACAAACAAATCGATTATTGTTAAACATATTTTTTTATTACCTGGCAACACCAACTGCATCATCTGTCAACAATGACTAAGAAAAAACTATTCGTTTTGCAGTTTGCTTCCGTGTTGTGAATATTCTCTTGTGTTGTTTTTTTTTTCCGAAACGTTTGTTTTTGTTATAATGGACTCCGATACCGCACTTTATGAAGACCCGGCCTTACTTTTGGACACTGAATCTGCTTCTGACGTTGACCCTGGCATTATTTTGGACATTGAGCCTGCTTTAAACGACCACCTTGGAACGAACTCGGACCCTCCAGCGCATCGTCTTGTTTCCTCGCGTGGAAATGAGGAAGAACTGCGATGTATTAATTGTGGCATTTTGTTTATATTTTATATAATAATAATCAACAGGGCAGAGAAGCAATTATTCAGTGTTGTTGCAATTGCCTTGTAGGGCGAAGAACGGTAGGTTGCTGTGCTCACGTCATGACCATAATGTGGTATTTAAGCTGGGCAAGGCACGAGAATAATATTACGCCACCCGCCCAGTATTTAGATAATATTTTAATTGTTTATGATTCGGAATAAACCATTATAAGAAATAATAGCTGCTTGTTTTATTTTATCCACTAATATTCCCCTAACTTGTAACTGTTGCACAGATATGTATGTTAATATCATTATAATAAACAAGAATAATTTATATCAGAAAGAAGTACTCATTTTTATTATTATTTTGGAAAATAAATACTCATATTGGAACGTCCATTACGAGTATGAGCGACAAGATCACAATATTAAACATGCTGAATATGGTACATTTTTGTAACTTGCTGCAACTTTATTATAATATTTCGTTTTTATGAGGAATTAAATATTAAAAACTTAACTCATTTATTATTATACTTAATGTCCACATCAAGCCTGTGCACCCTAACAAATTGGGCAATTCCCTTTAGAGGTCCTGCTATGTTATACTGTACTGAGAAAATGACAAGCCTATTTAATTTGTCTACATTCAAATTCATCCGTTCATCACTTCACATTAAACGTGCCACAGATCACAAAAAAACACTTATCAACGAATAGTTATACCAGGAGTATGTTTTTGTCTTTGCACAGTGGTGAAACGTATTACGAGTTATTCTGAGAGTAAATGCAGGGAATAATTTTATCCCAGGGATTATAATATAATTATAATTCTTGGATAACGTCGCCATTGGTGAAATTGGACCTTAGTCGGTTAACTAGATGCCTTTTATTTTATGGATGAATAGAGAAAAAATGTTAAATGGTGTCACAGTATTGCGGCTGCCACCATACCACTGTGAGCTCAATTTAATTGAGTTAATATAGGCTCAAGTTAAAGGGTTTGTAGCCGAGGAAAAAAAAACTTTTAAAATGTCTGTTCTAAACATATTTTTGCCAGAGGCTTTAGCTAATGTGACTGCTGAGAATTGGAAAAGTTGCGAGGATCATGTAATAAAAGAGGAACAGTTTTTTTTTTAAAATAGACAAAATAATTCTTGATACCAGTGAACGCTTTAGTATTAATGTGACAGATAGTTCCTCAAATTCAGATAAAGAATAGAGCCTATTATTATGGGACTAAAAATAATATGATTTTAACATTTGAAATAAAAGGTTTAGTATCTATGATTCACGTGATTTTTTTTGTTTACCTTTATTTAACTACCTAAACCTTTGGAGTATAGGTTCCTTTTCCTAAAACTTTAAGGAGGGAATTTAATAATGTAAGTACCTACTAAGGTTTAGTTGGTTTTGTATTTTAAATTCACACTTATTATTTTTCTAAGCGATAAGCTATTAAAATAAGACTAGATAGAGTTACGAAGTCTACCTAAGTTGATTTTATTTTTAACATCATCACGCCTGCATTCCCCGTAGAGGTAGGCAGAGGTGTATTTTCATACGTCTACTACAGTTCGCCAATCATATTGTTAGGGCCCATGTAAAAGGTCAAGGCAGGTGTTTGCGTACGGCGGCCTCGCGGAGACGTGCATGCGAACACAACCTCACCAACACGCTGCTCGACACAGAATAGATGAGACGCCCAGTGTTGCCGACTTCTACGGTCTGGATTACCCAAAAAAGTAACAGAAAATCCCCAATTTTGGGGAAAATAAAATCTATATTTCCCACAAGTTTTCAGCAAAGAAATAAAAATACTGTTCATATAAATCAAATATATTTATTACTTACACTTAAGCATTTTATGATTTTATTCAAGGTATAGGCTCTTCATTGCGCCAAATTTGTTTTGTTAACATATCATTAAATTTGACGGATCAAATTTTAGGCTCCCTCCTTTCTTCTTAATACCTTCTCTAGTGGCGATAAGAGCTAAAGTGTCATTGTGCCGGCGATTACGCTTCTCTGTTTTCAAATTCTTCAGAACGCTAAATTTTCTTTCTACAGATGCGTTTGAGAAAGGCAGAATCAGCAATAGGCTTCACATTTCAAATTTAAAAACATTTCACCGTTTTTAAGACGGAATACCTTAGCCCAGTATGTTTCCGGATCGTCATTATCTTGCAAAACAAGAGCAGAGTAATCTAGCGTCGCGTGAGCCCTCCATTAGTCATCTAGTTTTTGAGATGCACAAAGTTTAAGACCTAAAATGAAAGCCTTTGAGAATCTTTTATTGATAGATAAAATTCACATATGCATTATATCTGAGACCTGGCTTGAACCAGACAGTTATTTGAAAATTAGTAATTATGATATTTTTAGACAAGACCGGGACGATTCATACGGCGGGATAGCAATTGTAGTCCACAAATCTATCAAAGCACAGATCACTAATTTTAGCTTACGTAATCGAAACATTCAAGTTCTACATATTAAAATATTTAACTGCAACTTTTTGGAAAATATTGTTGCGGTATACTGTCCTCCTAATATTTACACTACCGATGAAGATTGGAAAATGCTATTTTGTAAATGGTCAAATAAAACTTTTATAGGGGGAGATTTCAACGGGCATCATACAAATTGGTCATACAAAAATGATCGCAGGGGTTTGCAAATACACGATGCAGCTGATGATTGGCGGTATGTTTCCCTCAATACTGGAGACCAGACCAGACTTAAGTTAGTATTAAATCAGCAAAAAAGTTCACCTGACGTGACGTTTGCGTCAGCAGATATTGCACTTCGGTTCAAATGGAGCGTTTTAAATGAAAACTTAGGTAGTGATCACTTAATGGTTCTTATAACCACAGAAATACCTTGTAATAACTTAAAAAAAACGAAATTTAATTTTAAAAAGGGAGATTGGCAGATGTACAAGGACATAATTTCAAATAAAATTAGTAGTATTAGTTTAACAGGCGACACTCAACAAATTTATGATAATATTATAGATTTAATTAATTTTGCGTCTCATGCATCCATTCCAGACATTAAAATTTGTGCAGACCCCACCAGTAAGTTTATTCCAAGATCATATTGGTCTCCTGAGTTGTCTAGGGCAGTAGCGGAGCGTAGATTGGCATTAGCACAGGTGAGGAAGAACCCCATCCCCACAAATTTTATAATACTTAAACAGAAGGTTGCTACAGCACAGAGACTAATGCGTAAAGCTAGTGCAGAATCTTTTCATCAATTCTGTGACAGTATGAGTGAGATGGTGTCTAGTAGCGAGTTGTGGAATAAAATGCGATGGCTCAAAGGATATCCTACTAGTAGAATTTGTTTGGATGCAGAGAAGGCTGGTGAGTTCTTACGACAATTAACGCCAGATTACGTTCCGCCATTATGTCCTACTTTTAGTTCAACTAATATACGATTGGAGGCACAGATTTCGGAACAGGAACTATCAAATGTACTGAAGATGAAGGATACAGCTCCAGGGGATGACGATATTTCTTATTCAATGATTTATAATTTTCCCAGCAAACAGTTGATAGTTGATTTATTTAACAAATGTTTGTCTGAAGGTGAGGTCCCAAGTCAGTGGAGGAAGGTTAAAGTAGTGCCTGTACCGAAACCTGGGCGCGACCCAACCAACATAACATCTTTGAGACCTATATCACTCATATCTTGTCTTTGCAAAACCTTGCACAACATTATAACGCGACGTCTGGAATGGTTTTTTGAAAATAAGGGTCTTTTTTCTAAGAATACAGTGGGATTTAGAAGAGCTCAGTCGTGCCTAGACAATCTTGTACGACTAGTATCACAAATTCAAATAGGTTTCACCAATAATCAAAAGACATTGGGATGTTTTGTTGACATAGACAATGCATATAATAATGTCAATATATTGAAAGTAGTGTCTAAGCTGGATGAGATGGGGGTGGGGGCTTCTATATGTAGATATATATGGGAATACTTAAGGGAGAGACATTTATCTGTGTCACAAGTAGGGAGTAATGTTTCGATTACAAGATGGACATGTAAGGGATTGGCCCAAGGAGACCCTATGTCTCCAATTTTATTTAATTTACTTACCAGCGATATCTGCAAAGAGATTATGAGTGTGTATGTATCCCAATACGCCGATGATTTCGTCCTCTATATTACTGGACAAGACATAAGATTTATGACCACAACTCTTCAGGAAGCCATAGATAAGTTAACAAATTTGTTGGGAGTATTGGGCCTGGAACTGTCTCCCACGAAAAGTAAAATATGTTTATTTTCTAGGGGAAAGATATTGCAGCAAGCAAATGTCAATATCAACAATGTTTCTTTGGAAAATGTCCCTGTAGTTAAATATTTAGGACTCTGGCTAGATTCATCTTTGAGATGGCGTAAACAGATCAATGAAACCTGTGAAAGAAGTATGAAATTTTTAAATGTTTTTAAGGTGCTAGCAGGTTCATCATGGGGAGTTCATCCATTGCATTTAAGACGACTATTTATTGCAATCATTCGCAGTCGGTTAGATTATGCAAGTTTTTTGTTCGATAATAGCGCTAAGACCAATATTTCGAGACTGGACAAAATTCAAAATCAAGCCATGAGAGTAGTTGGCGGTTTTTTAAAAAGTTGCCCAATCCACGCGATGGAATCGGAGTTATGTCTGCCACCATTATTTGTTCGACGGAAATATTTAGCTGCAAAATTTTTCTTAAAAGCTAAGTCTATTGTTGACGGTGACACTATTTTAATGATATCAAAATTAACATCGGTATGCGAACAGGAATCATATTGGCGCAATAAGAAAAAACCGTTGCTAACTATCGTATACAGTGAGATGTCCAATCAAACTTTACATCGTTCTAAAGTTCTAGAGATGTTCTCACTGTCGACATGGATGGCAAATATTGATATTAAGTCACACATTAACCTGAGTATTAATGATATGACAGGACCAAAAAGATCTCATACTTCTGTAGCACTTTTAAAGAAATCTGTAGAAACGATTGCACGAAATTATGACGGATTCTATCAGATTTACAGTGATGGGTCCAAGGACGATAATGGAACAGGAGCAGCCTTTTTTGATCCTCAATCTAACACGGGAGCTAGCTTCACATTGAACTGCAAAGTATCCATAATGGCGGCGGAATTGTATGCTATTTTGGAATGTCTGTCGTACTTGATGTCATGCGATTATGCTAAATTTGTGATACTTTGTGATTCAAAAAGCGCTTTGCAGCATATAGCTCGGTGCACCTCGGGCATACGAGGTCTGCCCGTAGCTTATTCCATACTAGAATTATATTTAAGACTGAGGGAAAGTGGCAAAACAGTTAAATTCCATTGGATTCCATCACATGTTGGTCTGATGGGAAATGAACAAGTAGATAAGTTGGCAAAAACAGGAACCTATGAAGGAATATCTATCAATCATCTGCCCTTCTTCACAGATATATTAAGGGAAGTTAAAACAAATTGCAATAAGATGTGGAAAGAATATTTTGACAAAAGATCTGTGGAGAAGGGTATATGGTACAGAACAATTCAGTCTGAACCACCAAGGATTCCTTGGTTCTCTGAAGTACAGATGAATAGACAATTGTTAGTAACAAGCATGCGTCTGCGATCCGGGCACATTCCGTTGAATGCGTTCGGGCATCTTATGAAGGTTGTTAACACCCCAAACTGTCTGATTTGCAATATGAGGGAGGACACCTACCACGCATTGGTGGAGTGTGCTCGGGTTGGGGCAGAACGGAGAACTTTGGAATCAGAAGCGGGACTTAGGTTAAGGGATGTCGGCATGTGTAATTCGATTTTGTCTAAACCTACATCCAAATTAGCTATTAAGTTATATTATTTGATTGTTAAATTAATTAAGTTAAGATCCTAGTTGTTACCTATTTTTCCATTTATCTTGTAAAACTACGAGGCTGGCATAATCGCTCCGCGACTAAAGCCTTTTCTTCAAATAAAGATATAAAAAAAAAAAAAAAAAAAAAGACTAGATAGAGTTACGAAGTCTACCTAAGTTGATTTTATTTTTAACATCATCACGCCTGCATTCCCCGTAGAGGTAGGCAGAGGTGTATTTTCATACGTCTACTACAGTTCGCCAATGATATTGTTAGGGCCCATGTAAAAGGTCAAGGCAGGTGTTTGCGTACGGCGGCCTCGCGGAGACGTGCATGCGAACACAACCTCACCAACACGCTGCTCGACACAGAATAGATGAGACGCCCAGTGTTGCCGACTTCTACGGTCTGGATTACCCAAAAAAGTAACAGAAAATCCCCAATTTTGGGGAAAATAAAATCTATATTTCCCACAAGTTTTCAGCAAAGAAATAAAAATACTGTTCATATAAATCAAATATATTTATTACTTACACTTAAGCATTTTATGATTTTATTCAAGGTATAGGCTCTTCATTGCGCCAAATTTGTTTTGTTAACATATCATTTGACGGATCAAATTTTAGGCTCCCTCCTTTCTTCTTAATACCTTCTCTAGTGGCGATAAGAGCTAAAGTGTCATTGTGCCGGCGATTACGCTTCTCTGTTTTCAAATTCTTCAGAACGCTAAATTTTCTTTCTACAGATGCGTTTGAGAAAGGCAGAATCAGCAATAGGCTTCACATTTCAAATTTAAAAACATTTCACCGTTTTTAAGACGGAATACCTTAGCCCAGTATGTTTCCGGATCGTCATTATCTTGCAAAACAAGAGCAGAGTAATCTAGCGTCGCGTGAGCCCTCCATTAGTCATCTAGTTTTTGAGATGCCACTACATTTTCAAGTATCGGAAATCGTTGCAACAACGGTTTAAGGGATTTGACTTTAAATTGCTGAGCTTCTCCCGGATTCACTATAGATATAAATGAAAATAGTGTGTCCGAAAAATCAAAACGCGTAGTAATGTCCTGAGTCAGATCAATGTAAAAGGCTTGGCAGGATTTATAAAAATCCGCGATCGCATAACGGGGAACATTTGGATCTTTTTTCAAATTCTCAAGACTTTCTGACGCTGTGATGCCTATGTATATATCATCTCAACCATTTAAATGCGCCGTGTTTGTAAATTCAGCCGACAAAATATCTTTACAGGATCTGACATAATTTATTTTCATGTAGTTTGCTGATAGCGCTTTCAACAGTTTTTCCACTTCCGGCTTCAGTTTATGAAGAAGCGGTGTTTCTGATTGAAATACCGTATTAAAATCTGTAACTAGTGAAAGAACATAAGACATGAACTCTAAATAAACCAAAGTGAGGTTGTTATTCATGGTGGTTAGCAATTCTTCAGTCGTTTTTGAAGGGTCAGAAGAGACAGACTCTGTCAGATATGCTTCCAGGGGAACATATTGCTCCAATACACGATCTACACATGCTTTTAACGAAAGCCATCGAGTTTCCGCTGGTGCAATTATTTTGTGAATGTCTACTCTGAAAAATTCTTGGAAATCCTTAAATTTAATTTGTCGACGTCAGCTTCTGGTGATGTGAGCCCGAATACAACGTAACAAATCTTCCACATACCTAGCTAATTTGAGGCAAGCTTTTGATGCTGATAGATGTATCATGTGACAAGAACACTTTATTGAGCAATATGTGGCAAATCTTTTTTCAGGAGTGCAAACACTGACACAAACAATGTTTACCCACCATCACATTGGTCGTATCCGAGCTAAACCCTACCATATTGTCCATGGGTATTTTTTTCTTTAACATTTCTATCAAGCAGCTGTGCAATCCAGACGCAGTTCCTGAAGCTACTTAAACCATATCTAAAAATACTGTTTGCACTTTATTAACGTCGTGGTCGTACACAATACTCGTAGCTGTAAAACAACATTGTTTCAAAGTGCTCTGGTCCGTCGTTTCATCCATTATTATTGAATAAAAGCATCCGTTAGTTTGTTTGTGTTAGGTAGTTAATTAGTGCTCTCCATTAAAGATTTTCGTAAAATATTTTTTAGAATGGTTGTAGCTTTCGTTCTATGTAAATTAACATTTCTGTCTATTGTCGAATGTGGAAAAATGTTTGCACAGAGAGGGCCTAAAGTATCTATGAATGATAGTGGTATATTGTTTTCAGCTAATGCTACAGCTAATTTTAACTCAGACCTTCTAACATTTTTTTCTAGACCTGTGGGTAGTACATAAGGTGTATCTATTCATACACGAAATATTTTAAGGGATACACCTATAGCTGGTACAGAACCTATAGACACGTTTTTTTTTTTTTTATCTAGCTATATTATTTTAAAAATTAAATAATTTAATATTACTTGACACACAAAATAAATACCGTCAAACAAGCCAACTTTGCCCGTTTTTGTAAGAAAATCGAATATATTACAAGTTTTTTCTATGGGACTTAAGTATGTTTTTTCATTTACTACAACTATAATTATGACCATAAGCACGCATTTGCTATGTAAAATATTAAAAAAATAAAATTTAAACCATGATTTGTTCGATTTTGATGGTGGGCAAAATAATCCGGACTTGTAGCCAACATTGCCCACTTCGATTTTTGACGCAAATCAAGCTCTTATAAATACGTAGAAAGCACCACGACTACAATTTAACACTCTCCCTGCCGACAATATATAAAGCTTTTTAAGTTCAGGAGGCCATGGAGGTCGCCGGCGGGTCCCAAATTTGCTGATTGTGAACGCCGTGAGTCAATAGTTAAAATTATTACAAGAGGCCGTGGGGGCCGCCGGCGGGTCCAAAAAAAAAATCTTTCAAGACGCCGTGGGATCCGCCCTGACCTCCCGAATTCAAATAATTTTTACAACTACTGGCGTGCTGTTATGGAAAATGTGATACTTCTCGGGCGTGTACATAAAGGTTAGCTAAAAATTAAAAAAAGGGGCAAGTCAATAGGACCAATAATTGAGTTGCTATGAGACTTGACAGTGATGTAAAAAAAAACATCATAATATGAATATTCATGTATTTATTGAAGTTTTTATAACAAAAAATAATTATAATGTCCTAAAATTTATTTTTTTGTATGAATAGTCGCAAAACACGAGGCGCAAACGCTGGGATTCGTTGGGCAAGTAAGGCAGACGGTGTTAGTTTTTTTAGTTTGTTTCTTGGCGTCAACACTTGTTTTACCTTGCAATCTTAGTTGTTCGTAACAGTGTATGCACTTACGACGCACAATTCGATTACGATGGTCAACTACAGGATTTTTCCCGAACTTATGCTCCCTTGGTTCGCATATCTCTGCACCATTGGAGCGTTCCTGACATAAACCTAGTAACTGGGTGCATAACTGTTCCCTGAATTTTGTAATGGTATAGCGTTTGGAATTAATTCTTTTATGTGTCTTATAGACAAGGTAAGCATTTATGACAGTGGTGTTCAGTAACAATTCTATTGCAAGTTTTTGAAACCAACGAATGTTACGGCGTGATGGGTTAGAGTAACCACGCAGTTGATCGGAAAGATCAATTGAACTTTTGTGCTTATTGTAGTCCGCAATTGCTGTAGGTTTCAAAGCTGATTTATTTTTGTTTCGTTTGCTTGTTACAGTGACGAATCCCACTTTATGTCTGGTAGACAATCCAAGGACGTCTCGTTTATCTTTCCATTTGAAGACCAAAACCCCGCTGTCATTTTCCATAGCAACCATCTCCCCCTTCTTCAACTTTTCTCCTATGACATTCATGGGTAAACCTTTCCGATTTTTTCGGACTGTGCCAATCAAGTGCGTAGAACGTTGTAATAGAGCCTCGGCCAAGTCAACGCTAGTATAATAGTTGTCGGTGACTATGGTTCTTCCTACGTCTAAGTATTCCTTGCTCAGTTCTAATACCACATTTTTTGACAAATTTTGTTCACGTGTTTCATTTTTCTTACCCTCGTAAACTATCAAATCATACGTATAGCCATTATCACCACATATTTTGAAGAGCTTGATGCCATATTTATGCCTTTTGCCTGGGATATACTGCATGAAAGATATACGACCGCGGAAGGCAACCATGGTTTCATCGACTGTCAGGTATTCGCCAGGAGACCTAGAGTTTTGAAATTTGGTAGTGATCAATTGAACCAAACGTCTTATCTTGACTAGTTTATCTGTCCGTGATGCACCTGGAAAAAAGGTATCCTCAAAGTGCCAACAACGAAGTAATAACTCGAAGCGGTTTCGGCTCATAGTCGACCCAGCTAAATTACTTTTATAAAGTGGGTTTCGTGACCAGTAATCTGATATTTTAGGCAGTTTTTTTAGGCCCATCCACATAAATAAACCAATAAACTTCTTCATATCCTGTTCATCACAATCTTTCCAGTCTTTCAGTCTACAGGAACGTCGCATAGTTGTCATTAGTGTAGTTTTATTTGCATAACAGTTGGTCATATTTACCATTAGGTTCATAATTTCTTCGTCAATAAACATTAAATAATAATCCAACTCACGGTGGCACGATTCGAGAATATTTTTCAATCCAGGAGCGGCAGTAAACGGGAATTGCTTCTGATGGGCGCCGGTTGGTAGGTACCAATCTTTCGCGCCTCTTGACTGCGTAGGACGGTTTGGTCGCTGGCGCGAGCGCGGCGGCGGTAAAACATCGGTGTCAGAGCTTGAATCACTACCACTCGACGATTCATTGCTATCAGTACTCAGGTGACTACCGTCTGACTCCGGTATGAAGTTAGGATCTAAGTCAGAGTCGTCCGACATGTTGAAAAACGCGATTTAGATTTGTTATCGATGAAAAAGCGCGGGAAAAACGACAATCGCCCGGCCGTGGGGGCCGCCGCGCCGGCGTCTAACTGCTTATTATTATGACTGGCGTGCAGAATAAAACTATAGGTACATAGATGCGGCGTACCGAACGAAAAAAGTGGGGACTGCCGGCGGACCCAATGGCCGCTAATAAAAGTATTAAGAAATGTGCTTTGGCCTGCTGAACAAAATTTTTTGGGGGTCGCCGGCGGTTCCCATGGCAGGGAGAGTGTTAAGGCAATCTTGACCTAAGTTTTAAAATACTGTTTGTAGTTTAAATATTTTCGTGATAAAAACAGTGGGCAATGTTACCTAGCGGTTAGTCCCCTTTTCCATACAAGGCCCAACAAACGGTTTAAGATTTTAAGGGTTGTCACATTCCTGTAAAATTATTAAATAAATGTTATTTTCACTTTTCTTTTGTGGGTGTTGGGTGCATATGAATAGACGTTAAAATGGTAATTAAATGAAACATTGTGTTCAAAATTAAATGTTTATTCCAATTTCATCGACAATTCGACATAATACCGTTGTTTTATTTTTAACATTTCAATAAAGTCAGCTTTAAGCTGTAAATGCTGTATCAAAAAATGAGATCAATATATGTCCAAACTTGAATCAACAGCAAAACAAATCAACAAGTAAGTACCTAATGACAATAATAAAAATCTTTTATAAGTTCCATATGCATAGAGCCCATGAGCAACAAAATCACAATTAGTAGATAAATCACATCACATGGTATATAACAAACAGTCAAAATCACCGCTAGGAATCGTAACAATATTCAGTCAATAATAATAATATTAATCAATACCTTGTTCTGTTCTGAACACTTCAATAACATCAACTTGAAGCTGTACATGCTAAATCAAAGAAATGAGATTAATAAGCGTTCAACGCAATGACTTGATCACCAGTAAAACTGATCAACAAGTAAGTAAATAAGAAAACTTTAATCTAATGTAAGACACAGTAATAAAAACCTTTTATAACATTATATAAGCTCTAGAGCCTATGAGGAACAAAATCACAATTAGTAGATAAATCACATCAAAACTAGGATTATAACAATATTCAGCCAGATACTATCGATCAACATTGTTATAAATTATAGTACTATTCTTAACATTACAATATCGCTACTACCCCTAGTTGAAGTTGTAGGTAAGGCTCCCGCAGACTACAGACTTTCTATTGGCCGATAGTTTAATCTTAATCAGTATGAAGAGAGAGAGAGTATTCTATTCTATGAAGATGATTCAGATATTGCTAGTGTCATTTCCGTTTCGTAGGATATGGCACTAGCAATGTGGGAATCATTTTCCGCTGATATTGCACTAGCAGCCCAATCAGTCTCAACTATCAGCCGACAGAAAGTCTATAAATTTAAAGCTCTATCTAAACTTAACAATAATATTTATTAAAAAATAAGTAGGTATATGTTTCATTAAGTACTAATCAAATTATTCTTTGGATATAAGGAGTCTTAAATTATTTGTTGTAGGTTTATCTAAAACATAAGTTTCATTGTATGTTCATATCTCTAAAATCGACATTAAATATTATTTGACCACGTCTAGATATCATTGGCTCAGGCAAAACCGAAATAATATCGTCTAAATATTGTATGGTGCAAATGTCATCTACAGTTGGGTACGTAAACGTAGTTCCTTTATCAGACTTAGATTGTTTTACCTTACGTAAAAATTTAATTGTGGGTTTTTTATCCATTATTGATAATACTTTGCCAACAAAATGTTTCAAGCTCTTTTTTGTAGCAAATCGAACTATAACCCAATCACATTCTTTTAATTCTTGGTCCTCAACAAAATATTCACATTCCGTTAAATCAATTGGAATATCTGTAGGTTCCAAATTTTCTTTTTCTTCCTGATCTTTTAGACATTCAGAGATGTAATAGCTATGTAATGTTTCGTAGTCTGAATTATCTGTGTCATCTAATTCAATAGTAGAATCTGCAGAAGTTGAACTCGAATCATAAATAAATTGTTTCTTTTTACGTTTCACAGAAACAAGTTCTTGTGCTCTCTTTTCTCCTTTAGAGTTCTTTCGTTGTTTCTTTTTTCTAATGATTTTCGTTCTTTTTGTATCAGTGTTTTCCTTCTTAATTTTTTTCAGACTTTTGGTCGCCTTTCCTTGCAGACATTTTGGCAAATCTCGATCACAGTTAGCCATAAATAGCGTATTTTCAGTCTCAGAAACCTCACTCAAAAAACGGACAGCTGAAGTTGGCCTTGCAGCCTTAATTATCACATCGGAGAGTATAGTTATTTTGGGTGTAGTTATTTTTTTAGAAATTCCACTTGTCCCAGCAATGGGTTCTGTTTCTCGTATGTAATTGGATAAGTTATCATTATTTTTAGACATTAACGGATATTTACTACTACTAGTGGCAAGTTCCGAAATCTGGAAATCATTCGTATACATCACTTTATCCACAGATGGGTACAAGAAAGAGTTAATAGTAGCAATACAATACTTGTTAAGGGTCTCGGGAGTTTTCAAGATTAGAGTTGACTGTTCTTCTAGAGTTTTCTGTCTGTTTTCATCATTTGAGTTTTCGTTTGGACTCTGAATTTCAAACTCTTGATCATTATTTGTACTTTGATTCATATAAGTAAATAGACCAGTTTGATCATTTAAACATAAAACAGTTTCAGGTATTTTATTTTTGTTCATTTTCTTTTTTGTATTACCCTTCAATGTATCTTTCTTGCCACAAATGATATTCAAATCAGTAACTGTCACCGATTTTCCTGGCTCACATTTGACTTTCTTATTTCTTTTAACTTCCATCGGTTTTGGCGTTCTTGTTTCTTTTAAATAATCTATCAGTGCCAGATCAAGTCCATACGACAGTATTTCCTCTTGCATCTCTGGGATCTTTTTTAACACTTCTTGTGGGTTTAGTGGAAATATTCCCGATGCTTTAAAACCACTCCTAATATTTTTATCCTCATTCAACTTAATAGCTTCCGTTAATTCAGCGATAAGTTTGGGGAAATGTTTTTTGTTCAGTGTTGTCTGGTTTGGATTTTTGAGTTTGTACTGGTACAAGATTTTTCGCCAAGCCTTTTTCAACGGCCCAAAAAATGCAACGTCAAGAGGCTGCGTGAGGTATGTTGACCTTGGAGGAATGAAAATAAACTTGATGTTACATTTTTCGCATAACTCTACTACTTTCACACTTAAGTGACTAGATAAGTTATCACAAATTACAACTTTAGTCCCTAGAGTCTCTTGTGCCCATGGAATAATTATCTTTTCAAAATAATCTTCGAACATGGCGCTATCGAACCATCCTGATTTTGTGCAGTTGTATCGAGGACCAGGTGGGCCTCCAGTAATCCATTCTGAATATAAGTTTGTTGCTTTATAGACAACATATAAAGGCAAGCATTGACCGCTCGCAATTGCTGTGAACATAAGTGATATATTTCCCTTTGTGGAATTAGCTATCCTTTCTGGATATCTTACCCCGCGTCGAAATATACATTTAGAAGATCCGGGGTCGTCGGAGAGATTGGTCTCGTCAAAGTTAATAATATTCGTTGCTGGGATGTCTTTCAAAGTGATACTTAAATTCTCAAAGTAACTAGCTATTTCTTGTGGTCCCTTTTCCGCTCTCGCTTTCGTTATATTTTGAGTAGTTCTTACACTCAATTCATCTGCGTGTCTAGCCAAAAAACCCTGCACCCACGCATCTCACGGAATTTTATTCTTGAACACAAGTTCTCGAGAATTTTTTCTTAAATATTCATGCACCAATAACTTTAGATCGAGTTTAGTTAGGGGGGATCCAAAATCACTTGAAGCTTGCAAGACTCACACAATTTTATTTTCTTCTTCACTTGTCAGTGTCGTAGGATGCCCAACAGAATTTGAATGTAATTTTTTTACTTTATTAATTATGGTACGTCGTGGGATACCAAACTGTCGCTCAGCATCTCTTGACGATATTTGTTTAGATGCAACTGCTTCGCAGGCAAGCTTTAACATCACGTCGGAGTAATTTTTATACGCTCGGGACCCAATTTCACGTCTTGGCTTTCTTGGTCTAATTCTAGACTTGTGTTTGTTTTTCTGAAATTAAAAATAACAATAAAATTAAAGCTAGGTGGATAATCTACTCTAATGAAATATACCCCATATCCTATCCCTATACACAAACAAACATACAATCACAAACTTCACCTCTATACATATACTGGGTGAAATTTTAATCTCTGATTTTCCTCTTACGGGGTCATTGTACTCATCATTATGAACAACTTTTACTATGGAGCCAAACCTGAAATCGTGAAAAATAAATCAGCTGTTCCCTACATTTATGTTCGCGTAACTCGTCAAAATGTGGGGAACAGCTGATTTTATTGATGAGTTAATGATGAGTACGATAACCCCTTAAGAGGAAACGGTGATTAAAATTTCATCCTGTATAAATATACATCAACTGCACTAGGTACTAATCTAATTTATAACATAAGAAATTAAGTACTTTATTTTAAAGTCCTTACTTAAGAAATATGTAATTGAGGTGTTTGATGTTTTGTTTCTGTAGTTTTGCGTCAATTCAACCTGTTACAAAATAACTAAAAGTGACAACCCTGAGTGCTTTTTGATAACGGGCAATGTTGGCATGGATGGGTCTGAATAGTTTAGGGTAACTTTGCCCATCATTAGAAGTTTTGATTTATAAAGTCCTGAATAATGAAACTATATTTAAAATACTCAACAACTGATATTCTATAACATACAGTAAAATACACTTACCTGTGTTTTCGCCATGAGGTAAAATCCACAAACACTTTCCTTAGGAAATTTGCCCGCAAAAACACACACCGCACTCGACAAGTTCTGACAAGTTACTAAATGAACTTTGGAACGAATGCGTTAGATAGTGTTGCCACAAATATAATCAACTTTCCACCCAAATAATAAATGTTGCCATAAAACTAAAATTGTTTCTTATGTTAGAGGATTTGCTTACAAATTGCTTTTAGGGCAAAGATACCTTGATTGGCAAAGTTGGCTTGTTTGACGGTACTGGTTCCTTCTTATTTTTTAACATCCATTACGCTAGTTTCTACCTACGTAGTATTTACTGTCATTGAAGCAGGCGGCGACATTTCGGCGCGCTAAGACGGCGCGCGGCTTGATCAAAGGGAAGAAACACGAACCGCCGAGCGCGCCAAGCGCCCGCGCGCCTCCCTTCCCTGCCCGCACCTCTCAGTCCCACATAATCCGCGTGTCGTACCGCACGTAATAGTGTTCTGTGCACCGCACGCACCGCAGTTAACAATCGTCGGGCTTCGGGCAAGAAACACAACAATGCCTTACTACAGGTATCGGATCGGCGGCGGATCCTGTGGATGGACGAGTCCACCTTTACGCGCGTCGCGTTATTTAACTACCACAACCCCCACTGGTGGGCATCAGAAAATCCACGTGTTGTTAGGCCGGATCATTTCTAGACCCGGTTCAGTGTTAATATGTGGGCTGGGTTAATAGGCGATAGACTGTTGGGACCTGTGTTTCTGGATCGGCTTAGTGGTCAAACATACCTAGGCCTTTTTGACAGGCGAACTAGCGACCATGCTAGAAGACATACCACTTATTTATTTAAGGACAATGTCGATGTACTTCCAGCATGATGGCGCCACTCGCGGACTATGACAGGCGTGTTCTAGAATACCTCTCTAACGAGTACGGCAATCGGTGGAAAGGTCGAGGTGGACCGGTCGCCTGGCCAGCTCGCTCGCCTGATCTTACGCCGTAGGACTTCCATGTATGACGTAGGGGTAAAGACCTGGTTTATGGTAATGACGGCCATACGATATCTAGTGCGGAACAATTAAAAATGCGAATTGTAAACGCTTTTGCAGTGATGGCTAGTGAAAGAGACACATTATTAAAAGTGCAAGGACAGTTAATAAAACGTGCAGCCCTCTGCGTCCAACAACAGGGCAAATTTGTACAACAATTGGTGTAAATTGTGTAAATAATAACTACGTAGGTATTAGGTATGTACATTTTAATTTATTGTAAATAAGTTGATTCTAATTTTTAAACACGCCAAATTATTGGTACAGTAATTCGTAAAAGGCCTGCATACCTTATTCAATGGGATAACTGAATTTCGTATAAAATTGATATGTTTCCAAGTAACTAAATAGGTACGTCGACATACAAACAACAATAGTAATAAAGTAGAAAAGAATGATAAGTATTATTCATTATTTAATACGCGTTACCTAATGGTAAGTAGCTACCTACCTAAACAAATTATTGTATCAATAATTCGCCAGTCCAAAGCCTGATGAAGTGTGATGGGGAATTAGAATCAATAGGTATTTATTTGTTAAATAAGTTTTTGATGAATCATACCGCATGTTATTCCACGATAACATAACATGGCAAGCCATTTATCCACTTTAACACTCGGCCACTGCGAGGCGAGAACCAGCGTGTACCTACGCGTCGTGCTACCGATGTGTAGGTACTGTAGATTAGGATTAAAATTTGTTTTAATCACACCTAGGTTCCTTTTCGTTAAACTTTAAGGAGGGAATTTAATAATGTAGGTACTTACTTAGTTTTAGGTGGTTTTGTATTTTAAATTCACATTTATTATTTTTGTAAGCGATAATCTATTAAAATAAGACTAGATAGGTAGAGTTACGAAGTCTACCTACGTTGGTTTTATTTTTAACATCATCACGCCTGCATTCCCCGTAGAGATAGGCAGAGGTGTATTTTCATACGTCTACTACAGTTCACCAATGATATTGTTAGGGCCCATGTAAAAGGTCGGGGCAGTTGTTTGCATCCGGCGGCTTGCGCAGCCTCGCGGAGACGTGCATGCGAACACAACCTCACCAACACGCTGCTCGACACAGAATAGATGAGACGCCTCGCTCGATGCGGCGCGGCGGCGCGCCGCCTCCCTCGCCGCGTCGGGTGGGTCATTCATAGAATGGGGAGTAAAGGTTTTATGCAAAATGTCTCAAGCAGTTTTAAAATTATAATAATTGCGTGAAATAAAAAACATTGAGATAAAAAAAAAAACGGGTCTTTAGGTTCTGTACCAGCTATAGATGTATCTCTTAAAATATTTCGTGTATGAATAGATACACCTTATATAAGGTGAAATCTTAGGAACATCTTTTATTTCCGGGGTCTTTTTTTGATGACGATCTGATTTCATATGGCGAATTAATTCACTTTTGTGCGCAATAATTGAAGTTGAACAAACTGTACAAAGTGCTAACTCGTTTCCATCTTTCAGATTTGGACTTTTTCGTAACCAGCTTTTAAAGTCAGCTTCCTTGAGCCACTGATCATTAAATTTATTCAAACGTTTTACCTTTTTTATTTCTGTTTCTGAGTTCCTAGAGCCAGGCAGGTTTTTATCGAAATTATCAATATCTGGTTCTGGACTAGCAGCAACGGTTTCCTAGTTTCGTTTCTCATCTTCTGGTTTTCGCTTTCGTTCAGTCTTTAACAAAAATAAATAGGTAGGTACATTTAAAAAAAAACGGGATAAAAAGTAGGATTACCTATACTTTGAGAATCAGTGACCGATAAACATACTTTTATGTAAATATTTAAAATACATTCATATATAGATACTAAACATCAAGATACAAATGATAATCAACCAAATCTGCTTATCACCGAAACATTTGTCCGATATCGAACCTACGATTCACGGCGTAGAAGTCTAAGCACTAATCACTACGCTATCAAATCAGACAGTAGATTAAAATAAAAGTAGAAAAGATACAAGAAATAAAGTTCACTGTACTAATTAATCAGTTAAGAAATAAGTTTCTTATTTATTAAGACGTTTTACCTTTTTTATTTTCGTTTCCGAACTCCTGGAGGCAGACGGACGTGGATCGGAATAAGCAATATCAGGACTAGCAGCGGCGTTTTCTGCATTCCGTGTCTTATCTTTTGGTTCTGGTATTCTTTTCCGTTCAGTCTTAAACAAACAAAATAGAAAATAGACATGAAATAAAACTTACTAACAAATGATATCCATCGAGAAATTTTCTACGTATTCCAATCCAAACCAAGTAAACCAAATACGTTAAAACAATTTTTGCATCTCGTATACTACTGACTACTGAATATTGGTTTTATAACATACCTTGGAATTATCGTCATCCTGATTAACTTTCTCTTTTTCTTTACATTTTAACAACCACTTGTCCATTGTAGCTTTATATTACTTAAACTAAATAAACAACAAGCGTCAAGCAGTATAATATTATAACGAGCAGTATGTGTGAGCTCCAAATATGAAACATAATACTCAACAAGAATTCTGCAATACTCTGTATAGTTCGTTGTAAAGCTAAAGTAAACAACAGGGACTTCCCCGATAAACGATAAGGTTTGTTGGACATAAATGTTGCCATAAAATAAACCTAACCTTCCTGCCGGATAAATTGAGTTAAACTTGAATCAAATATAAATAATTTATAAATTATGCTTACTTCATATACTACTTCTAAGTTCAGCTCTAGTGTAAATGTCTAAATTCCCCGCATTTTCCCCACATAAACGCTCTCCCCACAAATTACCCAATCAGATTGAAAATCCCCGCAGTTTGGAGAATTCCCCACAGATTGGCAACGCTGGACGCCTCGCCCGATGCGCCGGCGCGCCGCCTCCTCGCCGTGCGGGTCATTCATTCATAGAATGGGGAGTAAAGGTTTTATGCCAAATGTCTCAAGCAGTTTTAAAATTATAATAATTGCGTTTAATAAAAATAGTTTAGATAAAAAAAAAAAACGTGTCTATAGGTTCTGTACCAGCTATAGATGTATCTCTTAAAATATTTCGGGTATGAATAGATACACCTTATATAATAATTTTTAACAATATTAAGTTAATTACCAATATTAATAAATTTATCATTTGCTTTAATTTGATGTTTTTTGGACCTACTTTTTTCAAAGGAGTGTAGTAATAACTAATAGAAGCGATATTCGGCAAAAAAACCGGCACTTGCCAATTGAAATCCCTAAGGGCCTGGCCATATAACCACGGCGCGGCGCCGCCAACGTGAAACAGCACGACGTCGTACCGTGCCACGACGCCGTGAGAATCACCACGGCGCGGCGCCGCCACCGTGAAACGGCACGACGTCGTAACGCGGTACGGGTGTCATGTACGATGCGCCGCGCCGGGGCAACTCAAACTTGCAGTTTTCGTCTCGAAATGGAGCGCGAAAGACGTATTCTTCTTCTCCTTTTTTTGCTAAGACGACGAATGAAGAAAAAACAGAACCGAAGAAAATATTGGGTGAATCCATACCTTTCTATAATGAACCATGATGATGGAGAACATTTTAAGAGGAAATATGAGGCGCTGAAAATTAGTGGTAATGACAAATTTTACGAATATTTTAGAATGTCCATATCAAGTTTTGGAGAACTACTAACCAAGATAGCACCTCGTATACAAAAGCAATACGTGTTTAGAAAACCTTATGATCCCATGGAGATGCTTGGTTTAACTATAGGGTAAGAAATGAAACAATTTTATATATAATTTTTTTATTCTGATTCAAAAGAGTGCATATTCGTATGATTAAGTGATTATGTTTTAAGAACAGTTGTATTCGGATTCCTGTGCATTATCTGTGATATTTGTTAGAATTTCGCTTATATTATTCGTTAGGTCTTCCAAAGACGAGTTTGACGATGTTTGGCGATGATGGGTGCTTGGAGATGATGAACGATGAGCTGTTACATAGTTACTGTCATAAGACGTTTTAGCTTGTTGTGATCTTTGGTAGCTATTCTGAAATGTTGTCTGGTAACCACTATGTGATGATTGATGGTACTGGTTCGAAAGTTGATAGAAATCTGTTAAAATCTGTAATACACGACTTTGATATATCAATGTCTGGTGGTCATCCAACTTGTTTAAAGACGGTAGATCGGCTTTAAAAAATGAATGAAAAATATATATTTTCAGGAGTAACTAATGTTTCGAGAATTTCCCTCTCAAATTCATCGCCACATACTTTTCGTTTTCGGGAGGGGTACCGTCCTTGGTTTCTGGGCAGCCGGCAGGTCCGTCCGTACAGGCTCCGCAAGAGGCTGGTAAGGCCTTCAAAGGGCCGCAATTAGCGGGCGTGGGTAGCAGGTCGTAGGACGCCGGTAGTACACTACGCATCAGCGCGCAGGTTGATTAGCGGGCGTCGGTGGCAGACCGTAGGACGCCGGTAGCACACTACGCATCAGCGCGTAGGTTGGTTAGCGGGCGTTGGTAGCTGACCGTAGGACGCCGGTAGCACACTACGCATCAGCGCGTAGGTTGGTTAGCGGGCGTTGGTAGCAGACCGTAGGACGCCGGTAGCACACTACGCATCAGCGCGCAGGTTGGAGCTGTCCTGTCCTCAGCCAGGACGTAGAACCCTGGAAGGCGCGTAGGGAGCGCATGTTATTTAAAGTGCAAAAGCAGCTAGCCGCGTGCGATGTGCTTAGCCTCCTTTCCCCTTCGGCGACCAAGGAACGGTGTAAGGAGAAGGATAGGCAGAAGCTCAACACATCGCAGCGGCTTACAGGCAGAGAGTTGCAAAGACAGCGTGTCACAATGACAGATGCAATAAGAGGTTATGTATGTAACATGCGAGCATAAAATACAAAGAAAACAGTGATTTTAGCAGATGGCTCGCTATATGGCTTATAATACACAATGAGGCCCTGCACAGCCCGGATGCAGCTGTAATACATACATATTTCAGATCCTTGAGCACCAGTCAACCTACTGCCACGCGGTACAATAATGACAACCGCGAAATAGGTGATGGTAACATTAACATAGGTCGACTGGTACTGGAGGCATGGTATTGTAAATATTTAATGAGGAACTCACCCTAGGTCGGGGCACAAAGAATCCTGAGGGTCAGAAAGTAGCTGCTAGCTAAACCAGCGCGAGATCAAAATGGACGAGTGTTCTCAAGAAAATTAGTGTTGTTCCATCGTTTTAATGGTGTGCTTACCGACTAACTAATTACTTTATTATAGCATCACTCGACTATTTACCGTTGAGACTCTTCGCAACGCTACAGTACCCCAGCTACAGAGAGAGGATTTTACTTATATAAAATCCGCTAGAAGTAACTGTCCATTCCTGCTAACCTATCCTCTGTCCGGTTCTGAAACCAACCAGTTTCACCATTGGCTGGACTCCTACCCGTTATCAGAGTGGTTTATGTTAGTTCTGGTCACTCATGTAGTAGAAATACACAATACGTTTATAAGTGTATCTCTATTGGTATCATGTTTATATGCCTCTCGGGTCGAAGTGGCCACGCATGTCATTGTGTTGTGTGTACCTAACTACCTGCTTGGTGTGCATGTCGGTGTTGTTTTTTTTTATTTATGTTTTTACTAGATTTATATGAAGGGGCAGGAGGGCCTTCATCAGAACTCATCTTGTGTTGTATGTGGGTAGGTAGGTAGGCAGGTGGGTGTGAGCACAAAAATCACAAGTCCTTGTTACAAATCACAGTTGTTTAATCAGCACAGCGTTTAATAACCAAAATACACAGTCAAATGAGCAATGTACAGTCTAAGGAACACGACACTAACTTAATTAGAATATTAGATCAAACTGTCACTCGGATGCAAAGCGATTCGTCACAAGCGTGGTGCGCGGGCGCCGTCTCGAACAACAGTGTCAAGATGGCCGCCCTCACAGCCATCGACAATGACGCTTCGCTAGGCTGACTTTGACAGCTAAAAGTCAACCTGACGTCTGACGTTGACGGATGCGCCGTCATATATTAATTTTTTATTTATTTATATTTATCTTTATTTTTCAACATTAGTGATTGTTTACTTACTTAATCAGTTGAAGCATGTTTTTTTGGTTATTATCGGCCTGGGTGCAGCCACCTCGCTTGTAGGTGCCATCCTTATAATTTTCTATAAACAAGACATGGACAACACAACTGCTAAGGGTAGTTACCATAGAAACCTACTCTGCCATCAAAAATAATCGCCCCTTAGGGTCCACAGCATTCTCTATGGCAACGCCGTTTCTACTTATTAGATTAATGTTTGTTAGACTATTTCTAATACCGAACACCCTCACACGCGTACTCACGCAATCCATGCATGCAAGCACTTTTGTTTTTACAAATAGTAATTTTTGTAATAGTTTTTTTTTTTTTGGTAATTTTACCCAATGACCAATAGGTTGGCAGTTAGGCAATGGACTTAAAGGAGCTTAGGACCCCTGCAGCTAAGGATAATTCCGTAAAAAAAACCCTGTAGGTGGGTGTGCAGTAAACTTCTAGATTAGCTATAACCATCCAGGTTCTCAGCGTAATAGTCCCTTGGTATAAAAATTATTTCCTTTACATCAGTACTGTGGTAGTAAGTCCCGTCAGCTATTAATTCCCTACCTTAAACCAAAAATGCTGGTGTGTAGCCTGTGACATCACCTGTTGAGCTGTTTAGTGCGAACTGAACCTTTGGTATATGTAAGTCCCAGGAACGCTGGTCATCGTTAATGAATGTGGATAACGCTGTTATTATAGTTTTATTGCAGCGTTCCACAGTGTTTACTTGTGCTGTATATCTTGGTGTGTAGTGTACATTTGGAACGTTGTATTTTTTAAATAAGTTTTTCATTTCTTTTGATGTAAACTGTGTTCCGTTATCCAAAATTACACATTGTGGTATGCCATGGATTAAAAATATGTTATCTTCCAACAATCGTACAATAGTGGCAGAGTTAGCGTTCCTTATGGGAAATAGTACACAATATTTAGAAAAACAACAAGTGGCTACAAATAGATATGAGTTTTGTCGTCTAGAGAAAGGCAATGGTCCCACTATGTCTATACTCAGCATTTGGAATGGCCGTGAGCACTCCTTAGGTTTCCCCATTAGACCTAGAGGGGCGTGATTTGCTTGTTTGTATGCGATACATATTTCACATGACGTCACAAACCTCACCACGTCACCATGCATCCCCGGCCAGTAGTAGCGTAGCGATAGTCGCTTGTATGTCTAATAGATACCCAGGTGTGCTGCGGTTGGCTCGGAATGGTTGGTAGTTATAACTTGGTGCCTATTTACCGCTGGTATGACTTCTTTCCAGTCGAACTCACTTAGTATTGTAAATCTACTCTTTTCGTAACGGTACAAATTGTTATTTTTGACTAAATAGTTTGGGTATGCCATTGGGTTTTGTTGGCAACCAATGTAGATATTTTGCTACCAAGTGTCGTCTGTTTGTTTATGCGGTCCTGAGTATGTAGTGTTTTCTTGTGAGAGAGTTGCTATCGGACACGCTCGAGATAACGCATCTGGTAAAGTATTATCTGTACCATGTCGGTGTTGTATGTCAAAATTAAAAGCCGACAACCTTATTCCCCACCGCGCCAATCGTCCAGAGGGGTTTTGTAATTTGAGGAACCACTTAAGTGCTGAATGATCTGTAAACACTGTGAACTTGATGCCATTCTCTAGGTAACAGCGCCAATGCCCCAATGCCAAAAGTACAGCCAGAGCTTCTCTCTCTGTGATACTATAGTTTTGCTCCTGTTTAGACAAAGATTTACTCATGTACGCTATAGGGTGCTCTATGCCGTCCCTAGTCTGTGTTAGCAACCCGCCAATGCCATAGTTACTAGCATCAGTGTGTACTTCAAATGGGATTCTGTAGTCTGGACACGAAAGTACCGGGGCTGATATGAGTATTTCCTTTAGTTTAGTAAAGGATTTTTGACAATCCTGAGACCAGTAAAAGGGCGGAGCTCTTTTACTTGAGCTTGTTAGTTTATTTAGTGGAGCTGCTAGTGCGCTGGAGTTGGGTACAAAACGTCTATACCATGATGCCGTTCCTAGGAACCTTTTTACTTCTTTTGGATTAGTGGGTATTGGGAAGTTCTGAATTGCCTCTACCTTCTCTGGGTCCGGATGTAATCCCCTAGAGTTAACCACGTAGCCAAGATATTTTAATTTGTCCCGAAAAAATTGGCACTTTTCCATATTAATTGTTAAGTTAGCGTTAAATAGTTTATTGTGTACTTTAGTTAGCAAGGCTATGTGTTTCTCAAAATCTGCTGACACCAGAACTATGTCATCTAAGAAGGCAAACACCCTATTCTCAAACTCTGGCCCGTAAAACAGGTTATCTACCATTCTTTGTTGCGTTGCAAGCCGCATTTGTTAGTCCGAATGGTGTAGTTTTAAATCTGTATGTTCCCCGGCCCGGTATGTAGAATGCAGTTTTATTTTTATCATTTTCGTCTAGCGGTAACTGCCAAAAACTTTTGTAGAGATCGATACTAGTAAGGTACTTTGCATCCCTGAGATTGTCTAATATTTCCGAGATGTATGGCAAATTGTATGCATCTTTTCATTGAAAATTTTATATTTGAGTATAAGGAACAACATCTAATTTAAAAAAAACACGAAAAAATACAAATCAACAAAATTCGATGTGCGTTCAGTTTAAGGAATCATAGTATTTTAACAAATATGTTTTTAAAACCTAATAATTTATGCAACGTCTAATAAAAATAGGTCGATGTAATACTTTATAGCGTTTACATACATATAGTAACAAAAATAAAATGTATTCATTTAAATAAAATATACAACTAAAATAAAAACAAAATTCAATTCAACAAAAAGTTTTTAAAGACCCATAGGTTTATTTAAACATTTGAGCATAAGGTATAACATAATTATGCACATACACGTATGTGCATCACAGAATGCTGTATTATAAAAATTAGGAACTACACTTGGTTAAAACAATTTTTCTTTGGAAAAAACAATAATAAAATATTACGTAAATGTAACAATAACAATGTCAGTAATGTCATTGCTTATACATATATTAAATATTGCCATTGAGGAACATAATTTGGTTCAATTTTTGGGAGCCTAGACGATTACGGCGTTCGCTCAATACGTAACCTACTTTTGAAAAAAGTCTTTCCGATGGAACGGATGTTGCTGGAATAGCCAAATATTTTTTAGCGAGAGTAAATAGTCCCGGAAATTTTTTCGCATGCTCTCGCCAGTAATTGAGAGGGTCTTCGTTCCTATTTATCAAGCTACTCTCCAAATATTGCTTAACCATTATAATAGCCGACGTTGTAGTTGATTGACTTTCATGATTTTGGGCAACTTTTTCGTCAAAATGAGCCCACAACGTTGATCCAGTAGTTCGATTGGTGTTAACATGAGCAGGATTAGTATTTCTATTTGTTTCTGTGACCGCTCTCTGACCTTGGTTCTGGCTCATAAGGTGTGAAAATTCGTCAGTCACCCATTGTTGAGCATTTTTTGCGTTATCGTCTTGTCCGAATCCAGCTTTTTTGAACCGTGGGTCTAGAAAAGAAGCTTTAGCTACAATTTTGTTTGTTTCTAGGTTTCCAAGCCTGCGTGCCACCATGTCAATTAGTGGCGTCTGAAGTGCAGTGCCGATCGGTGTTGTTGGCATAACGTTTCTCAGTGAAAATTGTAATCCCCTTATTAAAGGCACTATGGTGGACATGGTTATGTATTTTTCCCCAGAGAGAATTTCGAGTCAATTCTAGGAATGGTTTTAAAGTTTGCAAGCAGTCTTTAATAGTTGCCCATTCATTACCTGTTAAGTTTTCAGGCGCTCTGTCAGTTAAATCAGCCAGAGCTAGTGTTAATGGCAGTTTTATTTCAACAAGTCTTTCCAGCATAATATAGATACTATTCCACCTAGTAGCGACATCTTGTTTTAGTTTTAGTTCTGGCAAGTTAAGCTCCGTCTGTTTTTCTTTTAACTTGTAAGCTGAAACCGAGCTCTATTTGAAATGGGTGATAATGCTTCTACACTTTGTGAGTAATGCCGCTAAATCTGGGGATATTGCATCATTAACTGTTAAGTTGATAGTATGGGCTACGCAGGGATGGTGGTGTTTGCAAAGGTCCTCAGACACCGCTTTCTTCATGTTTGCGGCGTTGTCAGTAACTACTGTCACCACTTTTCCATAAGCATTCCATTTTTCCAAAATGTCAGTTATAACCGCAGCGGTGTTGGTTGCTGTGTGCGATCCGATTACTTCCTGGGCCGCGAGTGTTTTTGAAGCTACCTTATCATTATGGATATAATGCGCAGTAAGGCTTAGGAAAGTCTTGTCATTGCTGGCCTTCCAGTAGTCGGATGTTAGCGCCATATGCTCAACATCTTTGAGAACGTTTCCAAGAACTTCTACATGGGCTTTGTAATAAGCGGGCAAAAGTTTTTCACTTAAAGTTTTTCTGGAGGGCAGTGTGTAACTAGGTTTTAGTTTGCGTATTAAGTTACGAAAACCGGAGTCCTCGACTATAGAAAGGGCCTGGTAATCTATTACTATCATTTCCACCACAGCTTCATTAAAACTTGCTATTTGTTCTGGTGTTAGATCTGCATCTTTTGCACATAAACGCAGCTGCCTTTGGTACTTAGTAACCGGTTGTTCACCTTGTTGTGTCACATTTTGGTTTTGAAAATTTTCATTTTGTGTAGAGCTAGCTCTATTTTCAGGACCTACCTGACGGGTTCCAAAACTTCCAGATGTAGATGGTGTTGCATTTGGTGGATTTTGACTCACTGGCCCAGCACGTCGGTCTTCTTCAGCACGAAACTGAATAGGGTGAATTCGTTTTAAGTGGTCCTTAGAGTTTGATGTATTACCGTGATTTGGATACGATTTTTTGCACAGCTTACAAGTGATGGTCTTATTATCTGCAGCCACATCAAAAAATGCCCACACAATTGACCGTTTTGCGGTTGGTCGAGGCATTCTATATCACTTGGAAAACAAATTCTAGTAGCGCTCTTGCTTTCAGAAAAAGCAATAAAAATAAAAACAAAAATGAGTTCACTCACTTTTACATATCACAGTTTTTTTGGTCACCATCTGTCAACTATTATCACAAAAAGAAAAATTAAGTTATGTACTTATGCATTTGCGTCCACAATGTTTAAGAAAAAGTTAGCTACCACTACCACCAGTTGTTCTTAATTTAATTGTTAGTTTAATTAAGTTAAATGTTCTTAGTAAATAACGAGAGATATACCAGTTTACTTTCTGTAAGTTAATCTTGTAATTAAACACGCTAAATTAATTAATATTAGCATTTATAAACAATGCACGTGCATTCGTATCTACTGGCCTTGACCTTCTTTCTCATTCGTCCGGCCCTTGTTTTGGTGTGCACCTGTGACCTGTACACATATCTAAATACTCTTATTATAACTGTGTGTGTGCGCGATTCGTAGAAAGGGCAACGACAACATTTTCGACACATTTTGAAGTACCTACGTACTCAGAAATCATATCTAATTATTGCTATCAACTAAAAGTAATCTTTATAGTACGAGAAAAACGCTCAAAGTATGGCAAATTGAATGAATGAAGTAGCGGTTCGCAAATCAGTAACTATTAACTTATTACTACGAATATCAATGAAAAGTAGACTTTATTATAGTATGAAACAGACCAATTTTGTATGGCAAAGTAAATATGAATGAACTAGTGGTTTGCTTCGAGTTTGCGAACTAGCGATCGATTGTTTTTGTATTCGAATGTTAATATTAGTAGTATCAAACCATTCGATTATTGGAATTAGTAACAATCGCCCATCGCTTGTACCTATAGATTGAAGCACTTGTCCCCCAGCGGCGACAAATGTCTCTGAGCGGTTCCTTGGCTGCAGGGTTAGCCCCTGGTCCTTGATTAGGTGTTTATGATAATCTTTACCAACGATGGTAACTGCCGATCCTGAATCCAGCAAGCCACAAGTTGGCATGTTATTTATTTGTATAGAAGCATAAGGCCTAATGTCGTTATGAGGTTTGTTTCGGATTGTTGATATTGAGTAGCAAGTAATAAATTTTATAACTGTAGCTAGCCAATCTTCGCACTCTGATTTACTTAGCCTAGCGTTAAATCTACCATCATCACAATCCTCTGTAACTAGTTTTTTGGCGGATGACACTTCGCGCAATCTGGGTATTTCACCCCTTTTTCCCCGCATCTAAAACAAATAAGGAAACGCTCTGCTGTGCACTGCCGTAGTGAGTGTGAGTTTGCTCTGCACCTAGGGCAATACGGTTTACCTACAGCTTGTGTACCCGAACCGTGGTTATCTACTAAGGCGATCGGTTGTGCCGATTGTGAGTTAATCCCGGACGCTTCCGGTTTTTTGTAATCGCCGCGGCCGTACCTATAGCGGTTATAGTATGGTCTAGAGTTGTTCCCAGAAGTTTTATTTGATGGCTTGGTGTAGGCAAACTCTGGTGCTAAAGGGGCAAGGTTTGTTTTTATTGGTTATTGATAGTGTGCTGCTCGTGTCTTATATTTTTCATAGTTTTTACAGACTGATTCAAGTTGCTCTAAATGTTGCACGTTGCTGATAGCTAATACCTCTGCATACATTGGTTTAAGATTGTTTGTGATAATATCAAACATTTCTACTGCTGTTGGTTTAGTATTTAATCTATTGAATAAACCGCTCATAATCGATATGTAGATAGTTATGTTCTCGGTTTCACCTTGTGATCGCATTCTGATCTCTGTAAGCAATCTATAATCGTAGTCATCGCAGTCAAAAGCAGCTTTCAATTGCTCTAATAGTTCTACCCATGAAGTGACGTTTGATTTTACATGCCTATACCAGTGCAGTTCGTTATCCGTAAAGATATCAAATGCAAAGTTAAACATGTCATCTTCTTTTATTTGCTTACTCATTCTGAACTCCTCGATTTTTTGTATAAAAGAACGCACACAAGTTTTGCCGTCATACTTACGTTTATTTGTAACGTGACTAGTACATGTTACGGTTACATTAGTGCTTGCAGCAGCAGATGCGTCAGTACGTTGCGAGCTGCCAATACCCAAGTTTGTTTGTAGTTTGGTTAATTGTTAGTTTAGTGTATTAATTTTTTCTTCTAGTTTTTGTTTTTGCAATATATTCTCTTGGTTTGTTGGTTTAATGCGGGCTAGACGGTATTTGATATGGTTTTTGTATGTTATACCCTTTGTGAATCCTGCTTCATTGTTAATTTCTCCTAGACTCAATTGATATTCACCTATAGTTGCCTTTACCGCACATAAATCCTTACTTTCATCAATGCCTGACTCATATATGTCCTCACTTGTATATTTTTTACTCAAGTGGTTTATTTGTTTCCGTAGGTTTAGGCAAGTACCAATTTCACCGCCCCGTATCAAGATATGAAGTCTTGATACGGGGCGGTAAAATTGGTACTCTAGCTCAGCTTTCCTCAAATGTATGAAGTTTATCGGATGAGATCCCATTATTACAAAAATAGTATACTATTAGTTTGGCCAGACATTAACACCAACAACATTAACACCAACAACTTAAAACTATACCGCAGCGATGCGAAGCGAGCAGTGTGCTAGTGCTCAGTTCAGAAACAGTGTAACAAAGATATAAGTTCTAGCCTGGGCGCCACTGTAACGGCTAGGGTTTTGCAGGTAGACTGCACAGGCCGTTAACTACAAGTAGTTAAGAGAAACTCGAGTATTATTCATACACTTTATATTATCAAGAAGTTATTCTAAGTATCAGGAAGGACACTGTTCAGCACTGAGCACTATCACGTTATAGTTAGGAGGGGTACCGTCCTTGGTTTCTGGACAGCCGGCAGGTCCGTCCGTACAGGCTCCGCAAGAGGCTGGTAAGGCCTTCAAAAGGCCGCAATTAGCGGGCGTGGTTAGCAGGTCGTAGGACGCCGGTAGTACACTACGCATCAGCGCGTAGGTTGGTTAGCGGGCGTTGGTAGCAGACCGTAGGACGCCGGTAGCACACTACGCATCAGCGCGTAGGTTGGTTAGCGGGCGTTGGTAGCAGACCGTAGGACGCCGGTAGCACACTACGCATCAGCGCGTAGGTTGGTTAGCGAGCGTTGGTAGCAGACCGTAGGACGCCGGTAGCACACTACGCATCAGCGCGCAGGAGCGCATGTTATTTGAAGTGCAAAAGCAGCTAGCCGCGTGCGATGTGCCCAGCCTCCTTTCCCCTTCGGTGACCAAGGAACGGTGTAAGGAGAAGGATAGGCAGAAGTTCAACACATCGCAGCGGCTTACAGGCAGAGAGTTGCAAAGACAGCGTGTCACAATGACAGATGCAATAAGAGGTTATGTATGTAACACGCGAGCATAAAATACAAAGAAAACAATGATTTTAGCAGATAGCTCGCTATATGGCTTATAATACACAATGAGGCCCTGCCCAGCCCGGATGCAGCTGTAATACATACAAATTTCAGATCCTTGAGCACCAGTCAACCTACTGCCACGCGGTACAATAATGACAACCGCGAAATAGGTGATGGTAACATTAACATAGGTCGACTGGTACTGGAGGCATGGTATTGTAAATAATTAATGAGGAACTCACCCTAGGTCGGGGCACATAGAATCCTGAGGGTCAGAAAGTAGCTGCTAGCTAAACCAGCGCGAGATCAAAATGGACGAGTATTCTCAAGAAAATTAGTGTTGTTCCACCTTTTTAGTGGTGTGCTTAGCGACTAACTAATTACTTTATTATAGCATCACTCGACTATTTACCGTTGAGACTCTTCGCAACGCTACACGAGCAACACCTATAATCCCTTAGACGGAACGGTATCCCTGCTCCCTGGTTCCCCAGCACAGACTCGATACTCCGGATTTATCAGCGGTTACTTGACCATGGCCAGTTCCTGTTTCCCGGTCATGCCAGAGGCAGAGGCCCACCACCCTTGTCCATACACGTCGAAGACGCCATCCTGGAATATTTCCAGCGACACCCGAGGAGGAGTCCACTACGCATCTGTTTCAATAGTTTTAGATTAAAATAATTATTACTAGTATTCATTTTTCATTACACATCAAGTTAAAACCTTCGAAATACAGATGAATGTTTACTGAGTCATTGAGTCAGGTTTGTTTACATTTCTATCAAAGCTTTACCGATCTTACGAGACGTAGTTTATTTAGTTTACGGTTTCGTGACACGGACACTGAGTGTAAACAAATTATTTGCCTACTACAACTAAATACAGCACGGTGACGTATGTAGGTACACGCAAGTGTGTGCGTGAGTGTGTAAGGATCAGACTGTATCGTCCTGTGCGCAGCCGCAAAGATGTAGAGCGAAATTTAATGCTAGCGTCTCGCTCACACGTCCATCATGTTCCATTCATGCGCACTCCCGGCGTACGCCGTTTACTATTACCTATTTTGGCTATTATTAGTTTTAAGCGAGTGCCGTAGGATGTATTACTTTTTTAAATCAATGGTACGAGGTAAATATAACCGTATAGGGGAGCGGGCCCCATTATGGGATAGTTTTTTTTGAACATTAATAAAAAAGAAACTTGTAATGTAGTTCTGCTCAAAACAAGATAATTAATTCAAAATTTAATGTTTTATATTGCCATGCAATTGTATTCTTCTAATTTTCATACACTTGAAACTACAAACAAAAAATTAAAAAATCATATACAGTGTGGGGAGGACAATATGATCATAAATGAAACTTCGTATAAGTCATGATATTCCCAACCGTCACACAAAAAATCAAATGAATATATCCAGTAGTTTAGCCACAGGACAGTATTTTTCATTTTAAGTATTTTCTACATGATGTATTTGAAAACAGGAGAGCACGCGACAGTTTAACGACACGTTGACAGCTCGCTACTTTAAAAACCTACGCCTTTTCTTTCAAATTTATTTTCTCAATGCAAATTATACTTTATGCCCGAGCCCTAAGAGTCATAAAGCGTGTCATCACAGCTAGATAAGAAAAAATGCATGCGAAAGTTATTACTTTCCTGTTACGCACTCATGTCAATCGCAAAATATGTATGTGCGAAAGAGATAGGTAAGTTTGCTTGTTTTTACTTTGCTTACTTGTCTACGTGTCTAGGTTACGCGGTCAGTGTGTCACCGGACCTCCTTCCTGCCTGTGACGCGTTTTGTTTTTCTCTGGAATTTCGGATGCGCCTGCGCCCGTTTGAAGTCGCCGCGCGAGTGTTATCGTATCTTTGTTGTTGTGTTGTGCGAAATTTGACGCTTTGTTTTAATAGTGACAGGACACATAAACGTATTATAGGTACTTAGTTTATATCTGGAATTTCGGATGCGCCTGCGCCCGTTTGAAGTCGCCGCGCGAGTGTTATCGTATCTTTGTTGTTGTGTTGTGCGAAATTTGACGCTTTGTTTTAATAGTGACAGGACACATAAACGTATAGGTACTTAGTTAAATAGCTAAGTAAACTTTGCGAAATTAGACGCTTAATACTTGGTGTTTCAAGGTTTTATTATTAAATAATCATGCCTCGTTACAATTATACCGCTTCGGAGTACGCCGATATGATTTTAATTTATGGGGAGTGTCACGGTAATGCCGCTTTAGCTGTACGGACATACCGGGAGAGGTATGGGAACACGCGTATGTGTCCGACCCACGGGCGCACTATTGTACAAGCTGTCCAGAGGATACGGGAAAATCAATCTTTGATCCCGCACGTAGACGGTGCTCCTCCACGTGCAAATGTGATTTCAGACGAAAGAGTTATTAATTATTATGATCGCAATCCGACGTCCAGTCTGCGTAATGCAGGTCGACATTTTCGTGTAAATCACAAAACTATTCAAAAAGTTTTGAAACGTGACAAACGCAGACCTTATAAGTACAAGAAAGTACAAGCATTGTTACCGAGAGATAAGCCAATAAGAGAAACTTTCTGTCGCTGGTTGGAAACCAAACATCTCGAGAATCCTGACTTCGTGTACAATGTGCTGTGGACTGACGAGAGTACATTCACAAGGAATGGTTTATGGAACCGACAGAACCTTCGGTACTGGAGCCGCGTGAATCCGCATCTAGTACGGGAGTCTTCGCACCAGTACAGATTTTCGGTCAATGTGTGGGCTGGCATACACAGAAATACCATTATTGGTCCGGTATTTATTGATGGCAACTTAAATGCTGTAAAGTTCATTGAACTCCTCGACGGATCCGTTTCCGAGTACACGGACGAACTATCGCTGGACGTGCGAAGGCAGATGTGGTACCAATTAGATGGAGCACCAGCTCATTCAGTGGTGTCTGCAAGAGAGCGTTTGACTCAAATGTTCAGACAGCAGTGGATTGGCCGTTTTGGACCAGTGCGGTGGCCAGCGAGGTCACCAGATCTCACGCCCCTGGATTTCTTTCTATGGGGTCACATAAAGAATGAGGTATACTCAACAGAAGTTACTACCGTTGAGGAATTAAAAAATAGAATAATACTATCTTTTAATAAATTGAAAGAAATGGCTGCTAATGGTGACCTATTATCAAGAGTGAGAAATAACATTGTACGTCGGTGTAGTTTGTGTATTCAAGAACACGGCGGACATATTGAAAATAAAAAAATTTAATGAATGGCGACATAATTATGTGATCGAAAAGTGATTGTGAATAATAAATTGATTAGCGAATAACTCGCGGGTGAATGATGCCCGACTATTTGGTTAATATTCTGTGATTTGATTTGTGTAATTGGACGTAGTTAAACAGAAAGGACTCAATCCACAATAAGTCACTTTTGAGTTATGGGCGTTTGAAGTTTCAGCTGTAATTTCTCCAACAAAAAGTTTTTAATTTTTTAATTTTTGCCCGTTGTTATTAAGAAGATAGTTTATATTTTATTTGTTCATCAAAATAGTTATATATTTTGCAATAGATTTCAAGATATTAACTGAAATGTGGGTTGAGTCCTTACAATTAAACTAAAGTTTGTAAAGACAGATATTTTTTTTTTGCTTTCTCAGAATGGACTCAAAACTACCCATCGACTAGAAAATAAGTTATTAAAAAAAATAAAACAAGTATTAATATAAAAAAGTTATATATTTATTGACCTTAATCATAAAATAAACAAAATCACGTAAAAATGTCATTATTAAAATTTAAAAACTAGAAAAAACAGCGCAATAATGAGCGCTTATATTAATTTCCGTCATCCTCCAAGTCAAAATCAAGAGTTGGCCCGTATCCATCAACATCCTCGTTGATAGAGCTGCTTCCCTTAAGGCTATTATAAAATGCGTGACAGTCTTCGGGTATTAGAGTAAACATAGATCTGAGATCTTCGAGCTTTGCTTGAGGAATGGCTTTTCCCTGGGGCCAAAGAACTTCAAAATCTTCTTCTGAAAATTGGATTGTAACCCCTCTGTTTTTTTTCGACAAATCCAGCTTTTGAATATCTCCACTCTCTGACGTCATAGTAATTAAGTATGGATCTTCCTTTTTTAATAAGATTTGTTTAGTTTTTAGCCAGTTTACTTTAACTTTATTAATTGTACATATTTTGCGGTTAACTATTTTTTTTTCTATTTTTTTTGTACTTAAAAAATCTTGTGTTTTCATCCTAGTAACTTGAAGGGGGTTTTTCTTTTTACAGATTTTCATGATATGCATGTATTCTTTTGCGGTGTAAATTCGCTCGTGATGCTTAAGCTCACATTCAATCTTACTGAAATCAGTGTCATTAGGCAAAAAGGAATGACCGGTCTCTAAATATTTAAAAGTTATCTTTTTAAGATTTGGGTGGCTGTTAAGTATAGTTTTTAGCATGAGGATTATTTTAATATTTCTGTTTTGTCCCCCGCAGCAGTCGCTCCAAAGGACTAAATTCTCTACGCCATCCCTCAGATCGTTTTTAATGAAATTAATGAGGCACGAGCCAACTTCTTGGGCTCCTCGTCCGGCTTCCCCTTCAACCCAGATATTGCATCGCCCTTGATCGTTAGAGCCAACGTGGATCCCAGCGTTATAAACCCATAACTGGCGTTTATAAAATACTACGTTAGTAGGTATACGGGGCAACGGTAAAGTTTTTTCGAGATCATAGGTAAGACATTCAAATTTGGGATATGTTTTAGCACGCGCCATGTCCTGAGACATTTGATTACGAAGATCTTCCGCTCTCATTTGATGAACATCTCTTTGCTGGATCAACATTTCTTTTTCTTCTGGTACACAACACCTCTTAAGCTCAAGGGCATATAAATCGCATTTTTTGCAAGTATCCTTCTTCAAGGATTTACAGCGGAGATTGAAATTCGTATAAAATATGCGCTTCAGGGTAGCAAAAGAGACGTATTTCTTCTCGCTGCCGTATACTTTTTTGAATTCAGTAAGATAGATGTCGTACATTTTTTGGACAGTCATACCTAGTTTTAAATATTGCGTGCCATTGTTTCGTTCTCTCCTGTAATGAGATTCGTATTTTGGGAGGGAATTAATGACATTTCTAACGAAATCGATATCTTCTTCAGGGGTCTTATTCCAACCACCTTGCTTTTGGCCCCTCTTGTCGTTGTAAGTTTCATCTGTTCGCTTTTTGGTCAAACATATGTCAACTCTTTTAGACGATATTTGAAAATTTTTCAAAAACATTTGCTTACAAACGGCATTCTCGCAAATATAATAATTTCTTCTGTACTGTCTAGGTTTCTTCTTACCGGTTTTGCTTTTGGTTGAGGTATATGATCGAGCTTTTTCAGATTCTTTGACATTATTCAAAATGAATAACAGCTGAGCTTCGTATGACCCCAATGTTACAAACTTATCAAACTCTTGTTTTCGTGTTTCTGTTGGAACAAGTAAGTGACAGCGTTGCTTGCAGGTGCACGTATAATCACAGAATACTTTCAATCTTACTAGTTTGTCTTTGACATGATATGGTAAATTCATGTATTTCCTATGCTTCTTCTCAGAGAGACAATATTCTGGGTATTTTCTTTTGCGTCCACGTTTGGAGCGGCCCATAGTTTGCAGTGCGTCATTGTATACAGTAATGGGATGAGCGGCTTCAGCTTCGGGATGAATAGCTTCAGTATCAGAGTCTTGACACATTGAAATAATTTCACCAACCGTTATGTCGTTGTGAACGGCATTTGTAACAATGAGCGGGCTTTCATTATGTCGCATTTGTGTGGTTCTGTCAGTTCTAGTTTGATTATCGTGCACCATAGCAACATGAGTTTGAATCAAACCCTCTGTTATGGTTTCATTCTCCGAACTGTCGCTCTCGGGAATTTCAAAACTTTTCCTTCTCTTTTGCTTTACGGATGAATGCGAAGCATCAGTTTCTTCTCCACTGTCAGGTACGTAATCAGATCCTGTATCGTCGTCATAGTCCCCATCTTCTTTAAGGTCACTATAACTAACTCCATTACTATGGCGTCTTTTTGAGAAGTCAAACTCAAGTTCAACTGTAGAGAAATCTTGGCTGAGGGTTTCAAATAGCTCTAATGTACTCGGTGACATTGGTGGTATTGGTGAATTATTGTTTTCAGCTTCTTTCCGTGTAGCCAGAGGAGTTAGCGGAGAAAATGCAGGAGCAGCTGGTGATTCAACACCTGGTAAGACAAGTAGAATAGCGCATTAGAGTCATAGCAGTCATTAATACCTTAGTCTGCTTATTTTGTTAAATGTTTGAAAGTGCTATATAGTTGTAAAGAAGAATATAAAATAGGAATCACTCTTTTCTGAATTACATGTTTCCACTATGGCTTTTCGCGTAGTCACAAGCGGAGTCAGTGGAGAGTACACAGGAGCAGCTCGAGAAGACTCCACATCTGGTTGAGGAAAGAAAGTAGGTAGTGAGGTATAGAAAAGTAAGTTCACTTCTTACATAAATTACACCAATTACAATATTGTGCTATGTAGGAAAGTGATATACTTACCTGATCCCACAATTTCATTTAGTTGAATTACAGCCAGAGTCACTGAAGAGCGCAAAGCATTACTAGTATCTTGAAATCCTTCATCTGAAAATATAGAAAAGAGCACTAATCACTCAATTCTGCCATTCATTTAGGTCTCTAATTAATTTCTTAGTCAATTTATTTCAAGTACCTTCGCAGTTGATGTCCTTGGACGCATCTGCTTTAAATCCTGAAGGAGTCTCAGGTATATTTCCATCTAAAAATTGAGAGTTGTCATAGTAGAAGAATAGGTTAGTAGGTGCAATTTTATGAGACATTAGATATGAGTAATAAGATATAACAAAACCAAAACAAAAGCAAAAACAAAACAAAAGCATTTAGTACAACAAAATACCACACCCATTAAACCCTGTGCCCTTACTGCTGGACCATGCTTTATTAATTGGAAAATAATCAGTATTAAAACATGATTAATATTATCATGAACACCGCAAACCAAAAAGGTGCAAGCTCATTAAAATGTGCAACAAACGATATAATAATACGTGACTAACAATTCTTACGCAGGTAGATTGTGATTAAATTGACGGAAGTACCTAGATAGGTAGGTAACTAAATGTACTCAGTATGTCGATTGATCGTCACGTCATTTTATAGCTGGAAAAAATGTTTCATATCAACATCTTACTTTACTTTTTAATCAAATTCATTATCTGTAGTAAAATTAAGTTTCTTCACAGAAAGTCTATGAAAAACAAAGTTATATCTCTGCGAACAATATATGCCTTTGGGTAGGGAACCCTAAAAATATTAGTTAGCTATGTATAAAATAAAAATAGGTATTGTATGTACCTGATGGAAATACGTCATCCTTAGCAGGTGCCTGCACCGGGGTCTTCGCCGCAGAAATCTCTTCCGAGTCGCTCTCTGTTCATTGTAATATGTTAGCTACATCAGATCGTTAGAACCAGTCTAAGTTATGATTACAATAAAATAGTGATAAGGAATCTTTACAGTATCTTCCTTATCGCCATTTACTTAGGTATCCATATATGAAAGAGCAAAATACTTTTGAGGTTAGAAATGAGCCTGGTGAAAAACATTACTTACCATCTAATAACGCAGTCTTTTCGTTAATCCCATGTCCCAAGGCACTAAACAAAATTCGATCAAGTCGTCGCATCTCAATTCACTTGTTTTGTTTCACTTATAAAAACGAAATAAAACAAAACATGCGTTCACCAGTCAAGAGTGCGAGAAAATGGCAGAGTTGCAAGTTTTTGAGAGTAATTTACCAAAAAAATGTTGCTACTATAAAATATCTCTGGAAAGTATTATAGGTCATATTTTTAATACATCAAAACAACGCAAAACGAAACAATTTATTTCAGACAATTGTTTTCAAACTCGTTACAATACTTGGCCTGATTCACATAAAGGAGATAGGTAGTTTGAGTCCTTCCAATTAAAATAGAAATTGATTAAATATGATTAATACTTATAACACATAAATGACACAAATGTTTTAAGTCGTTTTAATTCTATTAAATGTATTTGTGTCAGTCATTACATCTATTCCTTACAAACGACTCAGTCTGCTTAAGTCGATTTAGGATAATTGATATTAAATGTGCTGTTCATCAAAAGCTGTTTTTCTGAAATACCTCAAGTGTTTTGAGTCGTTTCTGATAAACAAAAAGAAATATTTTATGTCAGTAAACATATATCACAGAAACGACCCAACCTGTTTGAGTCGTTTCAGATATTTGATAAAATAATATTTCCAATCAAAACTAATTCTTAGGAAGGATCCAAACTGTTTGAGTTTATTCAGGTTTATTGACCTTAAGAACATACTCATAGATTTTACAATACTCAGAAACAATTCAAGCGGACTGAGTTCGTTCAGCAAATATATTTCGTGTGCTATTCATACTGTGGGTTGAGTCGGGGTAGCGAGAAAAACTAGTTTCCGTGTACATTTTAAAAATAGGGTTTTCACTACATGATAGATTCGACCCTCAGGAGTACGATGGCATACCTAACTCAATTTTGGCCAATGTGTGGATTGAGTCCTTTCTGCTTAACTACGTCCAATTGAGCATTAATAATAATAAGAATAATGGCGCCAAACATTACGTCGCTGCGTCGGCCACAGCTTTAACATGAATGAAACCAAGCTGCGTTGCCATTCTTATCGCAGGTCAGTGTACCAATTTTATAAATGGTGTTTTATTTTGTTTGTAGTTTTAAGCTATTTAGTTTGTTAGAAAAAAATGTTTTTTTAATTTCGGTGTTCGGATTTATTTGATAGTTTACAAATGTTTCTATAAACCAGTATTGCCAGTGTTTTCATTTAAAGTCATATTGTCATCTCCACATTGTATATTGACAAATAATAAACTGTTTCCTAATATGGGATACCATATACTCCCAATGTGGGATATCCCATATTAGGAAACACCTAGCGTATGGCACCTATAATGGGATATCCCATATTGTGGTATATGGTTTCCCATATTAGGAAACAGTTTATTATTTGTAATTTTTTTTTTTTTTTTTTTTTTTTTTATATATATGTATAATGATTTTTTAATTTTTTGTTTGTAGTTTCAAATGTATGAAAATTAGAAGAATACAATTGCATGGCAATGTAAAACATTAAATTTTGAATTAATTATTATTATAGTTTATATAATAAATTGTCTATCTATTTATCTATCTAATAATCTATTTATCTATTTTTGTGGGTTGTAATTAGGCTGCAAGTAAAAAAAAAATATAATTTTATATATAGTTAGGTATATTAATTACGAACACAATCAGTCTTGTAGTATTGTACTAATCATATAATCTTCTACTAATCTCGGCAAAGATCACAATTGAAGTTATTGACATGCGGTTCTACACCAGCACACAACTCGTGACACCACCGAAAACATTTTGTGCACTGTATCCACTTTTCTCCAGCAATGTCATTTGAATATTCAGTTAGGCAATATATGCATTCAACGTCTTCATTACATTCGCTTTCATCTGAGCTCATCAGTGATGGGTCTTCATCGGCACTCTCACTAGATGAGCTACTTTGTAATATCTTCTTCTTTACTGATATCTTTTTTTGTAATCTTCTTGTTCTTCTTTATGGTTTTGGTTTTTTGAACAGTCTTAGATTTCTTTTTAGCAATCATCGCCTTTTTCGTTTTACTTTTAGATGTTCCTGGTTTTTCTTGCTTCTTATTCAGTTGTTCCTGTAATTCATTTTTGTATGGTGAACTGGTGACTAATAAAGGCTTTCCTCCTCGGAGCTGTGATACTTGATCAGGTTTCTTGGTTTTTCGCTGGATTGTGGAAAAAGAACTGATTTCAGCCGGTTTTATGGAAAATTTTCGTCGGGCTTGAGCCCTTGAACTGCGCGAGACTTGAGAATGAACTAATTCGTCATTTGATGTCGACGGCACCGTAGCTGATTCATTATGGTCTAGGACTGGAAGCGGAGCCGGTAATTCGTCATTTGATGTCGACGGCACCGTAGCTGATTCATTATGGGTTAGGACTGGAAGCGGAGCCGCTTCAGCACCTGGACCTGATGAGATTATACTTTGGACTGCAGTCATGGCGAGCGATGCTAGAGTCGAGACACCTGAAGGAGTCGAAACTGATAGCGAAGGCGTATCAGCACCGGAATTTGAGGAACGCATGTTTAAAGCAAATGCTAATGGCGAGTGCGCAGGTACGGCACTAGTAGTCGCTAGGGGCATTGCTGATTCAGTAGAAGATGCGATTGGAGATGGGACTGGAGCTAGAGATGATTCATAATTCATACCAGTGTCTTCAGCGTCATCGTACTGTACAGCCATATACGATCCAATTGGAGATAGGACTGGAGCTGATTCCACATCCATATTCGTGTCATCATTGTCGCCGTCCTGTACAGCGAAATGAAATGGTAATGGTGAGTGCACTGAAACGGCACTAGTAGTTGCCAGGATTGTCGGTGAGCCCGTATGCGATGCAACTGGAGATAGGACTGGAGCTGTTTCCACATCCATGTTAGTGTCATCATCGTTGCCGTCCTGTACAGCGAAGTCGTGGTCTCTGAAATGATTGCGGTCGAATGGGAATATTCCGCTTTTACGGAATCCTTTGACGGCGACTTCCAGTGTAGCAGCCCTCATGTATGTCTTTCCAACTAATTCTGCAACTTGGAATGCAGTCACGACGCGGCCAGGGTGATTTTTTAGCCATGAGTCGATTTCTTTGGCATAGTACGTCTTGAATGGGTTCATAAATGATACATCCAAGGGCTGCATTCGGTGAGACGAATGTGGGGGGAGGCATATCAGAATGACACCATTTTCCCGACATTTGTCAATGACATCAATATTTTTTGTATGAGAGTAGTGTCCATCTAGGATCAGTATAACTGGACACTCTTTAGATGGGTGGACAGTGTTGATGAAGTGAACAATCCATTGTGTAAAGATATGGAGTTGTATCCAGCCAGATTTGTGACACGCAAACTGAGAGCCAGGTGGAGCACCATTTTTTAACTCTTCCTTCATGTTAACTCTGGGGAAAATGAATAAGGGTGGAACGAAGACCCCCGACGCGCTCATACACGTGACTAGAGTTATAAGAGCTCCCCGCTCCGCCGACGAAATTCCACCAACCTGTTTCTGTCCTTTCAAGCATAAGACCTTTTCCATTTTATGTTGAACTACAGTCACGCCAGTCTCATCAACATTGTAGATTTTTGTTGGATCAAAATTATTTTTTGCCAACTCTTTCTCCAAAATATCATTAAATTCATCTACCTTCCCTTTTGAAAACCCCTTGGCTCTATTAGCAGATGTAGCTTGAGGTGTCCTAAAAGACAATCGAGGATTTCTTTTTAGAAAGTTTCTCATCCACTTTCGGCCTGCAGTATTCTTGCTTCTATTAAACTGGTGTGGCAGTCCATTCTTTATAGCCAGTTGGAACGCCAAAGAGCGGATGTCAGAGGCTCTCAGTCCGTAGAACCTTGACACCATTGTAATGCAGTACTCTGCAAGCTCACGTTCCATTTCCTCTGAAAAAGTTGGTTTTCGGCCCATTTTCATAGAGGTTAGCTCTGTTATAGGATTGACACTTTTACAATAACGCTCCAAAGTTGACTTTGGGACGTTAAAAAATTGAGAGGCCTTTAAGTAGCCCATTTCTTTATTTTTTACTGCATTGTACGCCTTCAGCATCTTATCAGAATCCCATTTCTTTCGCTTTTTTTTCTCATTGGTACTCATCTAAAACAATTTTTTAAATATTAGCACATTTGGATCTTAATTTTGTTTGGGTAGAACTTGATCGGTTAGCAAGTATAGTAAATACCTCTATGTACCTCTAATGATCATCATCATCAGCCTATAATGTTCCCACTGCAGGGACACGGCCTCCTCAATGAGAGGAAAATAAAAACATTAAAAAAAACCCAGACATGTGACATCTATCAATCCGCACTGGGCACGCGTGGTGGATTATAGACCTTTCCCTCGCTCTCTCTAATGATAATGAACTATAATCCATGATATTTTATTAAATACATGTACCTAGTATTTTATCCCATATTAGGATACATGTACCCCAATATTAGATATCTCATATTAGGCACACCCAGGTATCCCATATTAGGACAACTACGTATTTTGCTAACACGTGGTCTTAAAACAAAACCTAATTGAATTTTAGCAAGAATCAACACATGAACCTCAACACAAATGTTTTTAGACACTGCAGGACCACATACAATAACAAAAAAGCAAACTTACCTTAAGAAAAGTAAACTTCTAACTTCACTATTAAAAAAACTCGTAATCGGAGTATTTGCGCGAACCAACCTCCCGTCTAATTGAATGGCGACTGACGCGTGAGCGTTTCAATATGGCCGCTGGACAACAAATGGAAGGAGTTCACTGCCCGTAATAGAGATGGCGGTGCTTGTAAACCGGAGTAACCTGCTATCTCATATTGGGAACCCATCCCATAATGGGGCCCGCTCCCCTATGGGTTCTATTCTATTTATGCAACACACCATATTTAAGTCCAGTTTTAAGCGAGTGCCGTATGATGTATTCTTTTTCATGTATTTTAAGGATATTCCGAACTTTTTTAAATCAATGGTACGAGGTAAATATAACCGTATATGGGTTCTATTCTATTTATGCAACACACCATGTTTAACTCCAGACGGTAAAAAAAAACATCCGGTATATTCCGAGTAATTGCAAGGTTTGATTAATTTTCGGACTATTAAAAGGTTATCATCAAAAGACTGCTCAACCAATTGACTCCTTATGTTGAAAATATATCGAGAGTTAATGACATTAACTGTTGAGGTTTGTTTGTGAACGAAACGTCAGTTGTCAAGTTGACTTTATAATAAATGAGAGGTAGGAGGTACTCAGTAGTAGAAGAAGACCGACCCAGAGATAAACCATGTTTTATTGACCACATAATCCCGAATTATTATAATTCCACTTTTGTGAACCTTAATACAAAAACATCCAGAGATTCGGCGACGGACGCTGGGCGCCTGTGAGCTTGCTGCACATCTGGCGACCGTGACAATAGCAATTGTGGAATTTAACCGGTCACGCGGCCACGCCACACACATTGCACAAGATGGACGCCGCTGTGAAATGCCCCTCGCAAACAAAAGAATTGTGTAGCGTTGTCTTAACGTATGTGTGCGGGCGACCCCTTAAGTGAGGCGACGCGACGGGAGAAGACACCCCCGCTCGCGCCCTCGCACCCCCGCCAACGACCAGTGGACTAACGGACGCGAGTGCATACGCCACGATCGCGAAAGCTCGTGATAGTTTTAAATTGTTTACTCCATTACCTGTTTGTGACTTGTACACTGTGTTCTGATTGTAATAATATACCTTTTCGCTGTAAACTTGCGTCAGAACTCATTTAATTGACCCGACATACACCCTGAAGAGAACTATACCATACAGTTGACGCCCAACTAGCGGCCAAGTTATCAGCGAAAAACTCTTAAAATACATAACAGTGACAGTAAATGCAAAATTCTACCGTGCTAACACATACTGTGGACCCATTCCGATGTGATTCCGATAGTGCATTTCCGAAAATAGCCCCAAACAGTGCAAAAAAAACAATCGGCAAAACTTTGGGCGAGTCCATTCTTCCCGCCAAAATTGTAACCGACGCGCACGCTGTTGAGTCTACCACGTGGCGTTTTGGCGCGGGAATAAAAAATCAAGGGTTCGTCCCGAGCAACGAACCACCCATATAACCATCACCCGTGTTGTTCGAGCGAGTAACAGCAGAGTGAGTGCCCTGTTACCATGCCGCCGAAGTCAACAAAAAAACGTACCGGAAGAGATGGTGGGTCGGGATCGGAATCCGACACGGACGCAGAGCTGGCTAGGACGGTGGTCGCTTCGGTATCGTCATCACCAAACATCACTATGTCCGAGGAGATGCTTCAGGCCCTTGTGTGCAATATCACCAAGAACCAAGCGGAAGCGAATCGCGTTCTCATCGAAAGTATACTGGCAAATAGAGACGATACATGCACCCCATCACCACGAATTCCCGATACGCGTGATACCGCGCGGCGGTCGGGCAACTTCGCGAACTGCACGGCGCGCTTTGACGGGTCATCGAAGAACGCGGAAGAGCTCGAGGCATTCATCGATGCTATCGTAGTGTACCGCGACTGCACCGACATCAGCGACGAGCACGCACTGCGGGGGCTGCCTATGCTGCTGGTCGGCGAGGCCGCCGTCTGGTGGCAGGGCGTGAAGTCGTCGATACCGTCGTGGTCCGACGCGTTGCAACGGCTTCGAGGGATGTACGGAGTGCCGCGACCCGGTTATAAAATATTTCGAGACATTTTCGGTACCGAACAAAATAGTGAGCGGGCCGACGTGTTTATAAGCAAAGTGCGCGCTTTAATATCAAAGTTACCGTATGATGTGCCGGAAGTGATGATGCTAGATATAGTTTACGGATTGTTAGATCGTAGGATAAGGAAACGAGTGTCTCGCGACGCGGTGTATGAGCTGGATCAGCTGATAGCGAAGGCCAGGTTAGTCGAGGAGTCGTTGGCGGAGGTAAGTGCTTCCACCCATTATAATAATAATAGCGACAATGTTAACAATAACCCTTCCGTCGCCGCGCAGGAGCGTTCGAACACATACGTTAACTCTACGAATGCCGTTGGTGACTCGCGCAAGGCGAGTATTAATCAAAGTGTCGTTAGGCCGTCCGACTCGCACGAGCTAAACGTGAAAAATAATAACAATAGTGATGGGCAAAGGCGAGTTAGACCAAAGTGCACTTATTGCAAGTTTTTCGGGCATACGATAGACGAGTGCCGTAATAAGGATAAGAAGGACGGAAAGGTCACTGACCCTTCTAATAAGTCGAGCAAAAGTACCGAATTACGTTGTTACGGATGTGGTCAGCTGGGAGTAGTGCGTTCAAAATGCAGTAACTGCAAAGGCGCGTCGACTTCAAGCAAGTCGGATTTTTGTAGTGCTCAGGTAGCCGATAGCGATGATGCGCGGCTGCTGGTGGAAATCCAGGTCGTGAATCGTGAGGGAGTAGCTATTTTAGATACAGGAGCCACACATTCCATCGCGGGCTCCATGCTATACGACTTACTTCTTAGAGCTGGCGTAGTTTTCAGGAATTCGTTACGTACTATAGGGCTTGCAGACGGATCGCAACAAGTAGGCACTGTACTTGAGTGTGATATTGACGTAATGTTGGAAAAGCATGTTATACCTACCACATTACTAGTTTTACCGGATGCGCTAACTCGGACATTGCTAGGTAGAGACTTTATCATGAAAGCAAGTATCCTGTTGGACTTACCACAGAGCAGCTGGCGTTTTAACGACGAGACGGAACAATGGCACCCGTTTATCACCAGTTTTAACTTACCTGCTGGCGACCAGATGGAGCTAATGAAGGTAGAAGCATCAAACCTTGTGCTAAGAGATGATGAAGGCAACAGGTTAACAGCAGATCAGAGGATCCGACTGAACGCGTTGCTGTTGAAGAGGTCTGACTGCTTCGAAAAGGGCGGGCCACCAACCGAATACGCCACGCACCGGTTAAAGCTCGACCCGCATCAGGAACCCATCGCCTCACCGCCTTACCGGATGTGTCCCAATAAGAGAGTAAACCGAGAAAAGAGTTGCTTTGCTCGCGAGTCAGTTAAGTTTTTAGGCCACGTGATCGTACCAGGCGGGGTGAAGGCAGATCCCGACAAGACGGCAGCTGTTGCAAATATGACCCCTCCTGAGAACGCGAAACACTTGAAGACCTTTTTGCAAACGTCAAGTTGGTCCCGGCGCTTCATTCCCAATTACGCCGACGTTGCTAAACCCCTGACGGATCTTCTCAAAAGGGACAGCAAATGGACCTGGACCTCGAAGCAAAAGGACGCCTTCGACTGCATTAAGGCAAGGTTGATCACCGCTCCGATACTGCGCCAAGCTGACGAATCAATGCCGTTCACATTGAGGACCGACAGCAGCGGTTATTGTCTTGGAGCAGTACTGATGCAGGGGGAGGGCCCCGAAGAAAGACCAGTAGAATACGCTAGCCGTTTGCTGAATAGTGCAGAGAAAAACTATAACACAACGGAAAGAGAAACGTTGGCCGTCGTGTGGGCTGTTACCAAGTTTCGCGCCTACATCGAAGGATCGGAGGTCGTGATAAAGTGTGACCACCAACCTTTGAGATGGCTGATGACTGTAAAGTCACCAAGCGGCCGCTTAGCAAGGTGGGCCCTTACGCTCCAGGAGTACAATCTCCGTATAGAATATACACCTGGCAGAGCGAACGTCATCGCTGATACGCTTTCACGACCCCCTTGCGCAGAAGAAACAGATTATGACATTCGCTACGCCGAGGTCGATTTCCCGTCAAGGAGCCCCAAGGATGTCCGTGAGAACCAACTTAAAGACCCTGACGTACGAAAGATCGTTGAGGACCTCGAATCAGCCGACGATCCGTTTAGGGGGAGGAATTGGTCTAACCGTGGCTTCGTTATGTCGGACGGCATTTTATACAGATATGGACCTGACGAGTGTGAAGAAGAGACAGGGTGTCTCGTTATACCGGAGCACGAGCGCGATAAAGTCATGGCAGAATATCACGACGCACCGACAGCTGGACATTGCGGAGTAGAGCGCACACTAGATCGAGTGAAGACGAAGTATTACTGGCCTGGTATGCGGCAATACATCGTTGAATACCTGAAGAAGTGTGTAGAATGTCAGAGGTACAAAGCCGGTAACAGGAAACCGGCCGGGCTACTGCAGACTCCCGCAACTAATCGCCGCTTTGAAGTCGTCGCCGTGGACCTTTTTGGCCCATTGCCGGAGACCGCCGATAAGAACAAGTGGATCCTTATCTTAGAGGACACGTGCTCTCGATGGGTGGAGTTATTTGCTCTACAAGATGCTACTAGCTTAAACTGTTCCAAGATCTTGATCACAGAGGTTTTCCTGAGATATGGAGTACCTAGACGGATGTTGAGTAATAATGGTGTACAGTTCATAAGCGAAATAATGCAGCAGGCTTGCCATTCGTTTGGCATTACTCAGTCGCTGTCGCCTGTATACCATCCGCAAGCAAACCCGGTAGAGAGGAAAAACCGTGATCTAAAACCGCAACTTGCTATTTTAGTGGGGAAGGATCACAACACCTGGGACGCTCACTTACCCGCGATACGTTTCGCAATGAACTCTGCAGTGACCAGCAGCACCGGATTTTCACCTGCTTACCTGACGTTTGGACGAGAGGTGCGTGCGCCGGCCGATGTCATCACTGACATGCGTACCATTGTAGAGAATGACAACGTCGTGACGAGCCTAACCCCTTACCTTCGGAGAATGTCAACCGTGCTATTTGAAGCTAGGGAAGTACATGAAAAGGTTCAAGCGAATCAAAAACGTTATGCCGACGGGGGTCACAGCCCTGCACCTGATTACTCAATCGGCGATTTGATCCTTTTGAAGACCCAAGGGAGCAACGACACAGCCCGCGGACAAACGCCGAAGTTCATACCGCGACGGGACGGACCTTACCGTATTAAGGAACTAGCGAGCTCCACCACTTATGTATTGGGGAAGATTAGTAGCGGGGAAACGTTAGGTAGGTACCATGTCTCTCAGCTGACTCCATTCATAGGCGACGTACCGCCGGCCCCGGTCAACGAAAAGCGGAAGCGCGGTAGACCGAAGCGTTATCTTGACTGACTCAGACGCGTGGGCGCATGTCTGGGTCAGAGGGGGAGAATGTAGCGTGGTCTTAACGTATGTGTGCGGGCGACCCCTTAAGTGAGGCGACGCGACGGGAGAAGACACCCCCGCTCGCGCCCTCGCACCCCCGCCAACGACCAGTGGACTAACGGACGCGAGTGCATACGCCACGCTCGCGAAAGCTCGTGATAGTTTTAAATTGTTTACTCCATTACCTGTTTGTGACTTGTACACTGTGTTCTGATTGTAATAATATACCTTTTCGCTGTAAACTTGCGTCAGAACTCATTTAATTGACCCGACATACACCCTGAAGAGAACTATACCATACAATTGGTAAAATACAATAGAGAGAGAAGCATTCTACGAAGGCTTTTCACGATCGCGGCCAACTCCATCGAAGAAATTTTCAAAACCGGTGAAGCGAGGGTAACCGAGTTAAAATGTGAGTTTAACAAATTACATGACATGACCACACGAATTTCACATTTAGATTCTAAAATTAAAGACGAAATACTAGATAACGAAAGTACAGATGCGCAAATCGAAAAAGAAATCTTGACGGCGGATGAATATAGCAACAGATTTATTATTATAAAAACTAAATACGAGATAATTTTAAATAAATCTGCTAAGACAAGCACAAGCGGAGAACACACACAAAATAGATATTTCAAGCTGCCCGAGATAAAATTTCAAAAATTCGATGGTGATATTCGTAATTGGTTATGCTTCTGGGGTCAGTTTTCAAAAATAGACAGGGACTCGGGGTTGGATGATGATGATAAAATGTACTATCTAAAGCAGAGTATTGAAATTGGAAAGGACGTCTACTCATTAGTAATGAGCTACCCTCCATCAGGGAACACATACAAAAAATGTATAGAGGAACTCAAACAGAGGTATGCACGAGAAGAAATTGCTAATAGAGGTTTATGTTCGAGAATTACTTGCATTAGTTTTAAAAGGAAAATCCAACCTTGTGGAGCTATATGATAAACTGAATGCGAATTTAAGAGCCTTGGAAAGTCTCGGCATCAGTAAATATGAAGCATTTATCCTACCTCTTATAGAGTCTGCCCTGCCCCTTCATATTTTAAAGATTTGGGAGCGACAAAAGGGACATATACAGACCAAGAACCCAGAGGAGGTCCTTGTCAGACTGATGGATTTTTTAAAAGCGGAGATTGAGAGCTTACAAAGAGTTGAAATAACTAGGAACCTGGCTCAAACTGATAATAATGGCCAAGAGGCCACCGCTAGCTGCCTTCTAACACATAATAATGATACGAAAAAGGAAATGCAACCCAAGAACAATTGCCTATGGTGCGATAAAAATAATCACTCAAGCGCTGATTGTTATAAGCTGCACAACCTCACTGTGGAGAGAAGACTAGAAATTGTAAGGAAGAAAAAGGCATATCCCATATGTCTAAAGCTTGGACATCATCCAAAAGCATGCAGAGCATAATATATGTGAAATGTTTTATATGCCAGAAGAGGCACTCTACAGCACTTTGCACTGAGAAAAAAGAGATAAAATGTCCACAAAAACCTAATAACACTACAACCAATCTATCCACACAGAACTACAACACAGAAACCATACTTCAAACAGTGATAATCAATGTGAGAAAAGGAGAACGAGTCCTACCTGTTCGAGCTCTATTTGACAGCGGTTCCCAAAGGAGCTATATTCGAGAGAATATTGCAAAGGAGCTGGAGCTGATTCCCACACGACAGGAAAAGTTGAATCATTGCTTGTTTGGTAACATAAAAACTAAAATAGAACCTCACAATGTTTATAATGTAATGGTAGAAAATCTTAATTCAAATTTTACAATGTATATTGAGGCCCTCAGCCAAACTTCAATTTGTGGAAATATTCCAAAATTAAATTTAAATAATGAGACATGTAAAATTTTAAAAAGGCATCAGGTCTCCTTAACTGATACAAAATCTGATATATCAGAAATAGGAATATTAATAGGAGCCGATTTTGCAGGGTTCATGTTGACAAGTAATGTTATTGTGATGGAAAATGGTTTGGTGGCAATTAAAACTAAATTAGGTTGGACAATTCAGGGCAGGCAAATTAGCACTTCATCTGATAATACTGCTTTTTCTATGTTTTGTATGTCTACTAACAATAATTTGACAGATTTTTGGACTCTTGAAACTCTTGGCATACATGATCCAGCAGAGATGAAGTCTAGAGAGCAAGGTGAGGCTGAGGCAGTGAGCTGCTTCAAGGAGACAGTGACTACGCTATCGGATGGCAGATATGAAGTGGAGCTTCCATTCAAGGTGGGGTTTGATGATTTATTACCTAATTATGATGTTGTAAAGAAAAGGTTGGATTTAAATACTAAAAAGCTGATTTCAAGCGGTAAGTACCAAGACGATGCGATGTGGCAGGAGTGGTTAAAATTAGGTATTATTGAGCCTTCTGATATGCATCATGGTCGTAATTTTGGTCATTATTTACCGCATAAAGCTGTATTTAAAGAATCTAGTCTGACAAGTAAGATAAGGCCAGTCTTTGATGCTTCCTGTCTGGATAAAAATGGGCTGAGTCTAAATATGTGCTTAGAGAATGGTATTAATTATATTGAACATATACCTAAACTAATAATTGGATTTAGAAAAGGCGCTATTGGCATACCATCTGATATTGCTAAGGCCTTCCTTCAAATCAGTGTAAAGCCTGAGGATAGAGAATATTTAAAGTTCCTTTGGTGGGAAGATGAGTCTCTAGAAAGTGTAGTGGAATATAGACACTGTAGAGTGGTGTTTGGGTTAACATGTAGTCCGTTTTTACTGTCAGCTACGATAATGCACCACTTAGATAACATATCAGATAAGTATGAACAGACAGCTCAGCTTCTTAAGAACTCATTTTATGTTGATAATTGTATCACAAGCTTAGAATCTGAAGAAGAGGCACGCAGGTTTATAGAGGAAGCAATAGAAGTCATGAAAGCAGCACAGTTCGACCTGAGAATGTGGACAACATCACCACTTCATATCAATGAAGCTGGTAAGGATATTATATCAGTACTAGGCCTGAACTGGAACACAGTCTGTGATGAGCTTTCATGTAACATTGGTGATCTGCCTCTTCCGGAGATGTTAGGTAAGTTAACTAAAAGATTAGTACTTTCATTGACTCAGAAGGTATTTGACCCCATAGGATTTACTTGCCCTGTCACCTTGGCCCCAAGACTGCTGCTACGAGAAATGTGGATCCGGGAGTTGACTTGGGATGAACCTTTACCTCAGGATTTAGCACATAAATTCCTAAGATGGTATAATAATTTGAAATATTTAAAACAGTGTAGAATACCTAGGAGATTAGCAGGTAACAAATTGACTGACTGTAAACTAAGCTTACATATGTTTTGTGATGCTAGTAAAGATGCAATGGCTTGTTGTATATTCCTACGGGCTGAAAAAGACGATGACGTCACTGTTCAGTTAGTCGCAGCAAAGTCTAGGTTAACACCACCAAAAATAATTTCTATTTCTAGACTTGAACTTATGTCTGCGGTGATTGGTGTAAGACTACTGACAGAAATGAAGAAAAGCTTAAATCTAGTCTGTGATAAATATTATTGGACTGATTCTAGCGTCATTTTATATTGGATATGCAATAATTTATCATGGAATGTATTTGTAGGCAATCGCGTTAAAGAGATAAGAGAATGTACAAAAACAGGAAAATGGTCTCATATTCCAGGATCTCTCAACTGGGCTGATCTGCCGTCGCGAAGCTGCAATGCAAAACAGCTGCTAGAGAGCCGATGGGTTCAAGGTCCAGAATTCTTGCTACACAGTCCTGCAGAATGGCCGAGTTCCCCGGTAACAGCAGATGAAGCGGAAGCTACAAAAGAACTGAAAAAGACAGCTAAGTTAACCTGTGTCATAAATGTCTCAGCAGATGAGAAGTTCTCAGATAGACTCCTATATTTCAGTAAGTATAGTAAGATGGTACGGGTAGTTGCCTGGATAACCAGATTTGCAGATAAATGCCTGAAAAAGAAAGTTAGGACATTAAATAATAATGACATTACAAGTGAGGAAAATGAGAAAGCTGAAATAAAATTATTCCTACTACTACAACGCGAAAATAATGATGTCCTAGAGTCAAAGTGTAAGAACATACATACATTTCAAGACCAGGAACAGTTGTTAAGAATTAAAACTAGGCTATTATTATTATCTGACATGCCTGAAAACACCAAATATCCTATTTTATTACCAGCTAAGAATGTGATAGTACGCAGGTTAATAGAACAGAAGCATATTCATCTACAACATGCAGGTTCAAACACTTTAATTGCTGACATCAGGAAATCATATTGGATTTTTGGTATTCGTGGAGTAGTTGGGTCAGTATTAGCTAACTGCATGTTATGCAAGAGATACAGAGTAAAACAGATGCAAGCACCTGTGGTGCCCTTGCCTGTGGATCGAATGCAGAGCTCCCTACCATTTGACGTGTCAGGTGTAGATCTAGCAGGGCCTCTATTCTTGAAAAATGGTGAAAAGTGTTGGATTGTCCTATATACCTGTGCTGTTTACCGTGCAGTACATTTGGATTTAACTCTATCCCTATCATGTCCTGCGTTCCTTATGACACTAAGAAGGTTCATTGCTAGGCGAGGCCTAATAAAGGTTATATATTCAGACCACGGTACTAACCTGGCTGGTACTAAGAACTTATTGGACGGTATAGATTGGGATAAAATTCAACAGGAAACATGTTCTGAGAAAATCAAGTGGAAACTCAATGCACCCACTGGTGCTTGGTGGGGAGGTTTTTTCGAACGGCTTATAAGAATAATGAAAAATCTGTTACGCAAAGTTCTAGGTAGAGCTAATGTAACTTATGATGAACTTTATACTTTATTGTGTGAATGTGAGTCAATAATGAACAATCGACCACTTACTTACGTTCAGGATGATAGTGCCAATTCCTTGGAGCCCCTAACACCAGCTTGCTTCCTGCAACCATTACCTAGTTCAGACACAATTGACCTAGATCACCTTGACTCAAAAAGCTTGAATGTCCGACTAAAATACCTACAAAAGTTGCGCGACGATTTTCGTCATAGGTTTAAGACAGAGTATTTGACTGAACTAGTACAGAGACCTAGAGAGAGAGGTAAGTACGATGAACTTAGAGAAGGCCAGGTAGTATTAATAGAAACGGAGGAGAGAAGAATCAAATGGCCCCTATGTGTTGTTACCAAAATATATACTGGAAAGGATGGTATTGATAGGACAGCTTCAATTAAAACAGCTCTAGGCTGTAAGGTGAGACCCATACAACGTTTATACTCTCTAGAAATCTCATCAAGTGAGGTATCAGATCTGCCTGTCCCAAAACAGTTCCAAGAAAAAGACACAAAAGGTAAAGTAGCACATACTCCTATACCTAGCACTGTGCAAAATCCAGTCCAGGAGAAGGATGGTTGCACCACGCATGTTCCCAGTGAGCCTGAGAAAGTCACACGACATGGCAGAAGAGTAGTGATACCTAGTAAGTATAAATTATAAATATTGACAATTACATGCTCTGTAAGAATGCATTTTTTTTTTTCTTTATCCATCTTTTCAATTTTAATTGTTAAAGTTGTGGACTGCCACCCATTTTTTATCACAGTTTGTGTAAATCTCAGTTTTTTTTCTTTCTGTGTTAGGAGGGACACACTCTTAATTGAGTTATTATTATTTAGTATGTAAGACTACTAACTAAAATTTGTAATGTTATAACAAGGTCTTGTAATCATTAGCCTAAAGTATAAGATTGTATCACAGAAGTGAGACTGATTAATGTAACTTAATCCTAATTCAATAATATTTTAATTTACTTATTTGTAATGTCTGCCTCAAAAACAATTTCCCAAAGAGTTCCTTGTATTTTTAATTTGAAATGTATAATTAATTGTAATAATTTTAATTTGATGTTTATGTTAGTTTAACGTTTCGTTTTGTTTATTTTATTTACTTTTTCTGTGTTCGGAGGATGTTGAGGTTTGTTTGTGAACGAAACGTCAGTTGTCAAGTTGACTTTATAATAAATGAGAGGGAGGAGGTACTCAGTAGTAGAAGAAGACCGACCCAGAGATAAGCCATGTTTTATTGACCACATAATCCCGAATTATTATAATTCCACTTTTGTGAACCTTCATACAAAAACATCCAGAGATTCGGCGACGGACGCTGGGCGCCCGTGAGCTTGCTGCACATTAACCTTCTTAATTATTTCTGATTCCATCATCTCCTAATAGTATTCTCTTTTATTTTATCACTGTCCGATAGGTTGAAATCTAAGTACTTTCTCATAGCGGCATTGCCGATTGCGTTAAGAAGAATCCCGGCCTTGATTTATTCGCTCTCTGAAGCCCAATTGTTCATACCTGTAGCGAGGGAGTAATTCTCCCAGCTTGTACGGAAACACCGAATATGAAAATCCGATCTTTAAATGCTTAATTCGATAATATTACATTTGTGCAACTGTGTAAAATGGTAAGTTGCAGTGTAATAAACTGTAAAAATGATAGTTGGCATTCCACTCGTAAGTTTTCGATCACTTTCTGTTTTACTATTTCTAATCGAGCAGTAAGCAATAGCACTAATCGGGAAATTCTCTACAGATGAGTTTATTTCCATTGAATGGCGTCGACGTGACTTGGCTGGGTAATAGACTCATAGATTATTTATTCGACTAAACGTAAATGTATTTGTTTCGTATATTCTTTGTGTACTGTGAATTCATTTTATAACGTTTGGATAATAGTACTTACGATGTCATTTTATTTTGTATTAGTCGATTAGTAGCTAAACATTTCAGTCGTATTAATTAATATTAGTACTTATTGATTTAATCGAAATATCTGCTCGTGAAAGCGATGATGAAGGACCCTCTACGTCTAAAAATGAAAAGAATTTATAATCAAAAACTTCGTAATGAGTGGTTAGGTCAAGAAAATTTCAAAAAGTAGTTGTGACGTGATTTGAAAGATCCCTATCGTGCCTACTGTGTACTGTGTGATAAATCGATGATTGCTGACATGCGAGCGTTAAGACGTCATAGTGAAGGTAGCAAACATATTCTTAAAACCAAACTCGACATGGGAGCGTTAAGACACCATAGTGAAGGTAGCAAACATATTCTTAAAACAAAACCCTCTTCATCTCAAACTTCTATTGCCACCGCATTTAAGAAGTCATCAACATCTTTAGAAAATTAACGTAAAACTGCGGAAATAAATATAGCTGCTTTTATGACTGAGCATAAAATATCTCATATGGTCATGGATCATCTAGTTGAATTATTGCCGAAGGCATTTCCCGATTCAGAGATTGCAAAGAAAATAAAAATGAAGCGTACTCCTGGCCGTAATAAATAATGTTCTGGGTGCCACTGAAAAGCAGGATTTGGGCACAAATTTAAAACGTCAAAAATTCTCAGTGATGATTGATGAAAGTACTGATATCGCTACAGTTAAGACTATGTGCGTTGTTGTTAGATATTTTTGTCATGCTAAGGGTCGAATTGTCAGTAGATTTTGGAACCTAATTCAAATTTATGGAAGCGACAACACGGATCATAGTTCGTCAGCAAAACGTCTTTTTAATACTGTGCTCAAATCATTTCAAGATCACTCAATTTGACTTGAGAATGTTATAGGGTTTGGATCAGATGGTTGCAACACTATGATAGTCTGTAACAACTCGGTATCCAGTCGATTTCGGTTGGCTTGTCCAGGCATAATAGTTTTGAAATGTGTTTGCCATTCATTACATTTTTGCGCCAGCGATGCATATGCATGCAAACAATTTCCGATAGAGTGTGAAAAACTAGCACGTGACATTTATAACTATTTTGCTACAAGCAGCAAACGACGATCAGAATTTAAAGAATTTCAGTCATTTGCTGACACAGATATACACAAATTATTAAAACCTTCTCAAACTCGATGGTTGCCTCTGGCTGCAGTTACTGAACGAGTTCTTGAACAATGGGACCCTCTAATATTTTTTTTTATGGTAACTGGCTGGAAGATCAAGAGTGCAAGAATATTCATAATTGCTTAAATGATCCACAACTAAAGGCCTATTTTTACTTTTTAAACTGGATGCTGCCTAAATTTACAATTACCAATACTCTATTTCAAAGCGAGTCTCCAATGATCACCAAAATACATATCAAAATGAAAGAAATGTACCGAGAACTATTGATGACCTATAATAAACATGATTATGTTACCAACGATCTTGATAAAATAGTACTAATAATACTAATGAAAAATATTTCAAAAATATAGATGTTTATTTAGGTTTAGGTGTTCAAAAACAGATCTCGTCAAATGGTATCACTCCAGAACTTGTTAAAGACCTAAAAGAGAGATGCAGAAAATTTATAATAAAAGCCTGTGTTGGTATACGAAAACGTTACAGCTTTTAATGATCCAGTGATGACTGCTATTTCTCCATTGGATCCCGACAAATGCATTGATATTAGCAATCGTCCGGAATCTCTTGAACGAATATTTGACGATGCTAAAACCAGAGTGATCTAGGGCACAAAAATATGTTTCTGAGAAAATTGAGGAAATGCGTTAAGCGTTATTGTTGGAAACGTATGAGCTGTATATTCAATTTTTTCAATTTAATATACTTCTAATGAGTTTTAAATAAAAAACGAATAGGTTTTATCAATATGTTTTATTTAATAAAGCGGATATTTAAAGACTTATGAAAAAAAACACACTTAGATCACTATGGCACTTCACAAATTTAAAAAATGTACTAACAATGTAAGTTATGACTTCAGTATTATAAAAAAAAAATCACATATTAATCATCACCTATTAAAGCAGGCAAGAATCCATCATCATCTTGTATTTCTTGATTGCCCCTTCTCCTAGGAACATGTGGTAATGTCAAATAAAACTGATGATGGATGGGAGGAACGAATTTTAGAATTTTTCTTATGTCTTGCATTTTTTGATATGATATTGGTCTAGTTTCGGGGGCTTTTTCAGGTATATAATTCTTTAGGTTAAGTAAAAAGGTTTCGGTATCCATATCATTTGGTTTCAAATCAACCGTTTCATATGTTTCCATGTAATCATCATTATAACGGATTAAACTTGAACCTTTACTGAACTTTATCTGCCGCATCTTAGAAATTTTGGCACCTTCTCTTAAAACAATCTGATAATCTTTGAATAGTCCTGTGAGGCTTTCGAAATCTAGAAACTTATCTTTCATATCGCGTACTACAAAAGGGTTTTTCTTTCTGCAGTCACGGACCAGCTTCATCCAATCTTCTGGTGTATAAATATCACTCTTCTTTTTTTGTTCTCGACTTATGAAAGAGAAGTCGGTGTCGTTAGGCAGGTAAGTATGGCCACTGACGAGATAATTCATAGTGATCGTTTCTAGATATGGCGATTTATTAACTAGAAACATCATAAAGTGCAAAACATTCCAGTTTCTGTTTTGACCGGAGCAACAGTCACTAAAAAAATACAGAGATTTAACGGTATCTGGCACGGAATCTTCTAGAAAGTAGTGCAGTGAGGACATAATTTCTTGAGAGCCTCTGGCCCCACAATGTTCTGGCCACATATTCATTACTACTTTTTCTCCTTCTTTTGCATAAGCATGAATCCCAAAGTTCAGCATTTGCAGTTGTCTTAAATAATAAACCTCACCTGTGTTCAAATAAGGCAGAGGCAAGGTTCGTTCCAGGTCAAAAGTAGCTACTAACAACGATTCGTCAGTTTTGACTTTACCTTTACAGTCGTTTAATATGTGTCGTACTTCGCCTGCAAGTTTAATATGCTTATCTTTTTGTACTCTTAGAGCTATGCATGTTTCTAGGTCTTCTTCGGCTTTTATTGAGATCTCGAGCATATCACAGGTTTTACAAGTATCTGCCTTAGGGATATAGAAGTGTAAATTAAACTCCGTTGTAAATATTTTCACGTAAGCACTCTTTTTCAATATTGGTTTACCTTCTGACTCACATTTTGTTTTAAAAAGTTCATACATTTTATTCATTGAAAGGTCCGGACGTAAATATTGGCGTATTGGTCGACTTTCTCCATAATGACTGACATATTTTGGGAAACTATTAATGTGATCTCTAATCCATGTCAACTTTTCATCAGATAGCTTGTTAGCAGGTGCATGTTTTCCCCGCTTATCTGTTTCTGCTATGCCAGAAACTGATTTTTTAATACGTAATGCATAATCTAGTCTCTTGTTAGATATTTGTATGACTTTTAAAAAGAAATTTTTGCACACTCTTTTGCCCATTAGCATGAATTGGCGTACATAATTTATGCGGCTAAGATTTTGAGTAGGTTGTCTTTGCTTACGGCGTTTTGGTTCTAAAGTATTAACGACGCTGCACAGCCATGTTGTTTGAGCATCCCATGAAGTGAGCTGGTAATACATTTTGTGTATTGCTTTTTGATTTTCAGATGAAACTTGCTCACTGCATTTGAACCTACAGTTACATTCAACTGGTGTAAATAGTTTAGCCGGGACAATATTACCTCGTACGTTGCGATATTCTTGGCCTGCAGTTCTTTTAAATTTCCTTTTATTCTTCGCCCAACTGTCGAAATTACGAACTCTTTTTCTTCCTTTGACAGGTTCTTCGGAATCTGGATGATTCACTTCTCCCAAATTACCCATAGACCTCTCTGGATTGGCCCTGATTTCTTCATTATCTGTAAATAATAGCATTAACTGCATTAACATGCAATAACTCAAAAAAATTACGAGTATTTATTTATAAAAGAGTTTTATAAGAGAAACAATAAAAGCTAAACAAACTAGCTATACATACTTTAGAATATACATGTCTGTCATAATAAGTGTATTAGTGCTTTTTTTTGAAAATCTGATAAGCTAGAGATGCAATAGATTGTATGGTTATTGGGAGTAGCATGGTTTTTTAATCAATAAAATAAAATCGCTCCTATAATATTCAACAACAATACAGACCTTCTCTTCTGTTTGCTTCTACATCTGTGGAACTTTCTTCATTTTGTTCTGGATGGTAAAAAGAGTGATCACTTGAATAATCTTCATTAATAGTTAAAGTCGATGAAGATGGCTGCGGTGTAGGTTGTAACGCCATGTTCACTATTCTTTTAGCTCTGGTTCTGTTATCCATTGTTTAAGTTTATGCAACACCCTTTAAATTTAACGATATACTAAAACCAACGACAACGCAACGCAATCGCATGTGACTAATTAAATCAATACCATCAGCTGATTTTGACGTACCGTGTTTGTGTGACCAGTTTAAAAATTTTCAGTGTTTTTGTTAAACATTAAACAACAAAAATAAAAAATAAAGTAAAAATATGTAACTGGATGTTAAAAAAAAAGTAATGACGTAAATTACATTAATTTATTGTTTTTCTATTGCACTTAGATGACTTTGGTTTCACATAACCTATTAAACTTGCGACCACAGTGATCTAAGTACGCGTCATTACTTAGATCAGTTTGGCATGCTTCTACTTTGTAAACTGAACAAATTCTATAGTGAGATAATGTGATCCCTCAAGTAATAAAGTACTGGGAGGCACTTAGATCGGTGTGGTCTGAAAGAATTATGTTTTTTCTACCTCCTTGGGTAACAAACTCATTTTTGGTAAAAATGTCACTTCACTCTGGTCACTCTGATCACTCTGGTTTTAGCGTCGTCATTTGAGTTATTGCCACGATCGGCACCGAAGTCTCTGCATGAGCAGCAGAAAATCGATGACCAAGGGAGAAAATTAGCTAGCTTGATAAATACCACTGATAGTAGTCAGGCTCTTGATATTTTTTGGCATGAGGTATTTAAATTATTTTAAAATCAGCCTTAATGTTTAAATCTGTCCGAATGTAATCGTTTATCCTATGGCTTACTCTTTTTCAGGTGATGCAAAATGAAGAGTTCTCGAACTTGGCAAAGTTTATGCTCGACATTTTGGCACTACCAAATTCAAACGCAGATTGCGAAAGGAAGTTTAGCGAAATAAACGACATTAAAACAAAAAACAAAAAAACATCGGTTGATTACAAAATTACAATCAAAGGCAATATTTCATCGCGCCAGTCCATATTACGCAATTCGACTAGTTGTTTAACTTTCGAACCAAACGATAACATGCTTAAAGGTTTCACTGATCCAATTTATAAAAATGAACCTACTCCAAGTGACACAGATAGTGATTAATTTACTTTTTCTTTAATAAATGTGGTTTTCAAAAAATATGGTCTATTTTTATTTACTGTAAAAGCGCTGTATTTAACTTAATGATTTACTGTATGCTATACCAAACTACTGTATTTTTATATTCAGAACACTGTAAATTTACAAATCTGACCTGGCAAACACTGGCGGTAGCAGTCAGCGCGCGGACACCGCGCCGGCCGCTCGTCTACAACGTGTGGCCAGCACAGAGTACATTATATATACGGGCATAGAGTCATCACTAAGAATTATGATACTAGCGCCATCTATCGGTATACGACACCCGTGTAGCAAATTGGTCGGGTGGTTCCTTAATCATAACTTCTTAATAATCCTCAAAGTAATTTCCTAAAGCCGAATCAATTTAAAAAATAATTTGACTTTTGAAAATTACTCTGAGGAATAATAGGCTAATAGAGAAACTGGAATTCAGATAAATCAAACAACAGTTTAGCGGTTGATTGCCTTTTTATAATGTTTTCTTTTATTATAATAATTATAAGCATACATTTTCATTTGGTCATTTTGGTCTACATCTAATCTGGTGCCATTAATTATTTTATTAACCCATATATGCCCAGAACTTTTTTTAAGATGAATTTTAAAGATTTTTGACTATGTTGGTAATAAATGATTATAAATAAGGGCTGTAATTGTAATTTGCGGTTTTCAGTTCGGGAAGTAGGTTTTTTTCAGTGGGTCGATAACGACCCCATGGGCACATATAGTCATATGCTAGTATGGAGTAAGGTGCATCAAAATAAAAACATTTTTAAGCTAATCATTTTTTATTAGTAGGTTCAACAATAATTTAGGAACTATTCATTAATTAATTTAGTCAGTCAAAGAGTTAAGGAACAAAAAAACATAAAAAATAATATTCAATTATGCATGAAATGCTTCAAAGCATTTGTCATGCAAATTGACGTTACATTTGCGGCACAATTTAACCGTTTTGTTTTTACACAGCGCACATCGTCTTCTGACCTGACCGGTGAGGATAATATGTTGAGCTGAATGCTTTCTAACAGAAATTGGTACAACTGTAGTCACTTTTTGCAATGGCCCAGGGTGAGATTTGGGATTCCCATATTTCTGGAGTAAAGACCTTGCAATAGATGGACGAAATTCTAATGTGTCTATGTACGCCCCTAATGATCTAGCGTATAAAGCAGAGTTGTTGATGGCAGCGTCAATTACCCACATCAAAATGGGCATGTAATACTTTTTGCCTCTTATAGAAATCCGGTAAACTCCAACATTAGCATCAAGTCTATCTACTCCACCCATAAATCTATTGTACTGATGTACAACGTTTGGCTGATCAATATCAATTCTCTGTTTGGCAGCAACTGAATATCGGCTTGCCTTTTGGATAGGGTGTACTCCAAATTCATTTGACAACAGTGTAACTACGTTGTTGTCATTCCAGCGTACGGCGCAAATATTATCATTTGTATCCAACCTATAATCATAAGATCCTCTTGGCTGCTTTTTGCAAGACTTGACTTCAATTAGTGGACATTTGTCTACTCTATTTTGACGAGCAGTTCCAGTAACTTTTACGTTGTTTTCTTGCAAAGTACTCAGTAATCCAGGGGATGTAAAAAAATTGTCACAATATACAGAAAACTGTGTTTCTGGGTATTCCTTCTTTACCATGTTCGTCAATTTAGTTACAACATGTTCCCCTAGGCCAGTATCTCGCGCTTCAGATCGTCCTTCGTATAAGTCGACTTATAAGCAGTACCCTAAACGAGTTGCTGCAACCCATGCTTTGAATCCGAAACGGATCGGTTTGCCATGAATATGCTGTTTGCATCCGTGACGTCCGTAATAGGGTATCATCGACTCATTAATACTCATATTTTTCTCGATGCTTTTCGTTCATGATGTTGAACAATGGCCGAATTTTCGCCATTTTATCACCAGTGGGTAGGTTGCTATTATCAGCAACATGTAAATATCTAAATATTTCTTCAAAACGATTACGCCTCATAGATTTGGCCACCAAAACGTTGTGGGTATCTTCGTTTTTCTCCCAATACATACGTCGTCTTGGTAAAGGCGCGTAACCACTAAGAATTAAAATACCCAGAAAACAGTACATCTCATCACCCGAAAGACAAAAACTGTAATTATGTTTTTCAACAGCATACATTACTGTATGCCTTACAATATGCCTTATGACATCTTCGCTAAAAAATAATTCGAAGAATTCTATTGGTTCACTTTCTTTGGTAAGTGTCAGAACAGTTCGTGGAGGTGGACGTGACCACTCGTCTTGTTGGGGACGTAAGTCTCGCTTTACCCATTTGCGTGGTCTGATGTTCGAGACGTTGCGCTGTCTTGTACGACTTGAAGACGGGCCAGCAGGCTGATTGAGGGCCCTGGTAGACTGTATATTCGAGGAAGAATGTCCATCAGGTTCAGTAGTGATTATTGGTGTTTCAATTGTTCTGCCAGTTGACTGTACAACAGGACGATTACGTCGTGACCGGCGTGAGCTGGATCCGGATGCCGTAGAAATTGGTTCAGAGATGTGTGAACTACAACTAGGAATGACTAAAGATTCATCGACGGCTGTGTTGTCGTTTATATCTTCTTCGCGTTGTAGTACTACCAACTCGGCTGGAGCGAGTAATTGATGCCGGTTCAACCGATTTATATTGTCACAATCCTCCTCACCTGAGTCGCCGTCTGATATGATACCATCACAAGGCGGATCTATGTATACATCGACGCCCAGGATATCGTCATCGTCATCAAACGTCTCCAGAGCGTCAGCTATTTCATTTGTAGAGAGTACGTGCCGGGACCTAAAATAAAAAAAATAAGAACAGAAAGCATGAGATGTGCCCATAGGGTCGTTATCGACCCACAAAAATATTTCGATTGATAGCTAATAAAAAAATACATTCTATACAAAAAAAATATCTGTATCTCCAAAATAAGTATTTCATTTACCATAATAAACACTTTTTTCAGTAAAATTACATAATACATAAAAAATACTTACATTTTCGTGCACTCAGTCGCAAACTTTTGTCACAAAAAAACAAGTATGAACCTGCACTCCCAATTGTCGCTTGAATTATTATAGAATAAATCTATGATATTGTGCTGTGGTCCAAAATAGTTCTTCAGTCTACCAAAAGATGGCACTATAATTTAAATTAAAGCAACAGCTCGCTGTCAGTCTGTATTAGAAGTCATGAAGGAATTTTTGGTCGTTATCGACCCTGTGGGCACATATGGGTTAATATCTCTGCACCAGTTACAAATGAAAAATTTGCAGGACAGTTCCAACATATATTCAATTGTTTGCGATTTGTGGTTTTCGCAATCAAATAATTTAAAATCCAGATCCACATACATCAAAGTTTTAAAAATGTTTTTATGTTTGCAGTTATAGATTTATTTTTCAGATTATATGTGATTAAATCTTGTATTTTCGAAAAAAGTACTATTAAATCATTATTAGGATAAGTTAGATATGATTTTCCCTTTTTGTACTCTCTTAATTTTAAAAAATCACTCGTATTATTTTTTTCATAAAAACAATCTTTACATTTTTTACAATTTTTAAAAACGTTTGTTCTCGCTTTTCTTAATAAATAACCAGTTACGTACTGTAATGTGGCAAGTATTCTGGGATTATTTTTTTTCACCTCAAAATCTATGTATTCTACTTCATCCGCCAAATCAATTGTTACTGTGGGCATAGACTTCTTTTCAGCATTTTTAAATAAAGATTCCATGGATTTAAAAATTGTTTGGCAACTATCTTCCTCACAGTTGGAACCAGGTGAGTGCTGGCCACTTAAATTATTAATTAATAATGTAGCAAAAGACGATTCGAAGCCAGCTACAGTTGGGTTAGTGGCTTCGAATCAACCCAAAGAAATTCTCTAAAGGATCCTGGTTAAAATGCCTCATCCACACAGATTTAATGTTATATTTTTTTTAAAGTATTTCTATGAGGTACTCCACATTATTTATAGTACGTAACCAATTATTTATTGTTGGAACTGTAACCTGCTTGTCCTGTGTTTTACCACCATTATTAACAAATTTCATTGAGCTTAACACTATTTTAGCGTTCGACCAAATGGTGCCATGGTCTGATTTTGATGTTACTTGCATCAATAAGGTTTTTCCAGACCTTTTCTTCGAGTTATCATAACTCCCATTTAGAGAGTCTAAGAGTTCATCAAAAAACAGGATGACATCAGCAGTCTGTGTACACTCAGACGGGAGTATTTTCTCTTCTAAAAAAAAAAAAATTGTTAGTACAGCATAACTCTAAAACACATTATGGTGAAAACTAACACAAAAAATATTAGCTACCGCTTTTGACACAAACAAGCGCGAAAATTTGCAATAACAGACATGGGTAGTAGTAAATATGGGACAATGTCACATGTATGCAAAAGATGTTATATTATAAAGTTAGTCCAACCCTGAAATGGTGTCACTGTCCTACTTTGGTTTAGGTGTATTAACCACTCAGCTACAGAGGGTGTCTCCAACACATATGAAATGATATGACAAGTTTATGGAATCTTTCATAAATTAATTACCTGCTAAAAATCCCATAGTAACTGCAACTCTTTGGCTCAAAACCTGTGTTGCATATTTAACCTTCATTTTTTGAAATTTGTCTGGATTGTTTGTTTGATGTCGATCAGTTAGTTTATTCACAAGTCGTATCCCTTTATATGCTGGGTCTTCTTCGTATAATTTGACTACATGTTCCCATTTTGCCACTTTTGTAGAGCCATTTATGGAACATACTAAATTTTTGCTCATCAAATTATTTCTAATTCCCTTAATTAAATGAGGCGGGTCGTATAAAGGAATCCCCTCTTTGTCGTCTACTTCAAAGATATCCCTTCGCAATTCTTTATTTTTCCTTAGATAAACTGCTCTTGTCTCCTGAATCAGAGAGTTTATTGCACTGACGTTGGATGCACCTTGGTCACAAACAGTAGCTAGGACATGTAGTCCTATCTATGCAGTTTTCGTATCACTACTTTTATTTGTTTTGCTAGTTCAACTGAATTTGTGCTGCCCGAACAGAATGTGTAGGAAATGGGTCGTTTATAGTTTTTTTGAACTCCTCTTATCAAGAACACAAGAGCATGGTCAGCTAGTTTGCTTTGTCTTGACTCCCCATTATTTACGAAGCCTGAAATTTCGTCTCGTCTTTGATTATAGTCAAAATGTGGTGTAATGGACACTTCGTCAAATAATAATATGCAAAGTTTGTCATCTGCTTTCATCATGTCTACTCTTTTTTTTAATTGTTCAAAGAGGTTTTCCCCCCCTGGTTTTAAATTTGCTCGCGCTATTAGTCTGCTTAGTGTCATAGCCGATGGCAGGACAAACATTTTTTGCAACCACCTGTAAGTCCTAGGGCTCCTTTTGTATAAGCTCAATGCCATGATTTTCGCAGGCTCTGTAAATCTCCATCCCATTTTATTTTTCCCAGTTTCACGAAACTGCATTAATGTGAACATAGCAGCCATGGCAGTGAATTTTTTTAAAGTGTTCTGAAAAGTTTTGTTTTCAGACAAGTTTAATGCCTTCTTTAGTCTTGTTGCATAATTGTCTTTTTTTATTTGCAGCTTATTAACAGCCTTAATTAATGCTTTTTGGTCAAACATAGGCATTTTCTTAGGCAATTTTGGATTTTCAACTGTTAATGTTGGTTCTTCTAAGACTTGAGCTGAAGGTTCACCTGTAATATAATACAACATATTATAGTATGTCAAAAACTATCTCTGGGTTATAGTAGATGTCTACTGTTTGTAGTTAAACTTTAAATACCTAAGAAACAATACAATAAGCGATTTAGTCTAGCTGTTGAGTGCAATTTCTACCTAATTTGAGGACCAGTTTTATCATTGCAATTGTTCATAAGTCAATCAAAACTTAGAGGGTTGGACATTGGAACCTTTCTGACCCAGTTTGTGAAAAATGGTAGACATTAGCCAAAATAGTTTTAATGTAGAGAGAATGATTATAACATTTCATATTTTATATGAGCCAATATTTCATATTTTATACTGTTTAGAGGGTTTCTAGCTTGTATATAATCAATACCAACATGTAACATAATGAACCCACATCCTTTCCTCTATGTTAAAGGAGATACCCATATAAGAAATACAAATATGTAAAATTCCATAAATTATAAATACCTCTAGAAGTGGAATGTAATGCAGTATCCAATAAAACATTTTCGTTCCTGTTTGTGTCAATTAATGGAACTCCAGCAGTTTCAAATTCTCTAGAAGTGGGTGGTACCGGTAATGCAGCATCCAATAAAGAAATATCACTCCTATTGGTTACTTCAATTAGTGGAACTCTAACCAATTCAGAACCTGTAAGAAAATATAAAATGATAAGTTTTATAAATTGTTGGAATATAATCTAAGAATACTCAATCAAATAAACCTTAAGGTAGAGGACAGTGACACAAGAAATTAAGTCAAATCTCAGATGTCAGATCATTGCAACACTGATGCTGCTGCTTGTTACTGGTCTGTCATACTAAGCTATACTGAAACTAACCGTGTACTGTACTTAAAATAACTTAACCACAATTTATCTTTTGTGAGAACCTTGTTTGTTGATCAGAAATTAGTGCCTTGTGGCACCTGCTCGTGCAGGTGAGGTTGCTGTAGAGTACTGAATTGGTGGTTGAGCTGCCCATTATTATATTACGTATATATTCTTACCTGGCAAGAATAAAGTAGGAACTGCATCAGGGCTCAGTCTTCTAGTCCATGTCAAATATTTTGTGTCAAAATGGGCATGGCACAATCAACGGTTTCTGTACACGTACTGGGGATCCAAAGACGATATACTGATTCCAACTGCTCGAGTCCATTCAAGGTATCGATCCATATGCTTGTTAGGATTAGGGAATGAATGGAGTACTGTATCATCTTTGCCTAAAAAACAGATAATTTAATTAGAAGCGAATGCTCACATCTACGGTAGTTAGTAAAATTATGCTTAATTGCAAACGGTCTCATTTAAGTGATATTATATCAGCTTTGCACACATAAGTAGGTACCATAATATCTGGCTGTATTTTATACTTAATACCATTGATATTCAATATTTACTTACGAGTTTTACCGCATCTCGGTACACAACAACCTCTCTCGGAAGCGGCCATAACCCAGGTCAACAGCGTACAAATCGTCAGGCAAATCAGGGTCCAGTGTAACAGGCGTAAGTCAAGCGTAATAGGCGAAGTCGTCGGGGTCCGGGGAAGAAGCAAAATTGTTGAAAAAATCATAAAAACACAAACGGAACACATTCACGGATCACAAACGGAAACTGAATGACATTGACACTTGACACTTGACATATTTTGGAAACAACATGGCGGTGTAGCGTTTCTATTCTCAATATTTATTATTAAAAAAAATAAGCAAATAGGATGAAAACAACAACGTAGTTATGTGAAACAAAGACCTCATTACTAATTTATTAGTTTGTTCTACCACAAATACCCATTTATTTTTATAACTACTTCTCAAGTAATTACTTTCATAATAACAATCTGCTTAACTCGGGGCGGTATTTTCTGGGACTTTGATTTTGCTATAGAAATCTAACTATATGTATACGGGTACAAAGTTTAAGACGGCGACATCTACTGTAATATGGCAAAACTTTTTAATGCATAGAAATGTCATAGAAAAAGTAAATGTATGGGAGTGTTATGACACTGGTGGCCAGCGAGGCGTCATCTACCGAGCAATCTGATGGCTGGAAGCTTGCTGACACCGAGCTGTCTGCTAATTTATGTTGTCAATATAAACTTTATCGCAAGGCCACGACTTAAATTAGATTATATTATGATAATATTTGAATGAGATTTTATTAGTCGGGTGGTAGCAGTGTCGTGTAACTGGACTATTTATGACCTTTATGCCCGCGCCAGCCGCACGCCGTGCAGCTAAGCCTTTGCCGTGCCCGGCGCAACGCGCTGATCACGCCCACGTTTTGTCTTCAATGAAAGAAAGAAAGAAAAATATTTTATTTGGGACACGCACAGGAAATACAAAGAGTACAACATAAAATAAAAAGGAGCATTTAAAACTTAACAAAATTAACAATAAAACAATTAAAAAACCAGTGCGAGGCCAAAAAGGCTCCTATCTCAGCATAAAGCTGCGATATTTAAAAAATAAGTACCGCAGCTCTGGTATTCTGATAGGGCCCGTTGTGATGCCACGGACACACATACGGACATCTTTATATCCCACTAGGGGATTATTAATAAATAAAATTTAAAATAAAATACTAATAAAATATTATAAGAAAATAAAGCAATACAAAATTGTTTAGAAAACAAATATAAATAAAAACCATGATCATGTATAATAATAAAGATCTACCCACGCCCGATGCTCCAATATCACTTGTCTCTGTTGTAGACTATTGTTATAGTCTGTGACAAGCGATGAGACGCGGGCGCAGCCGACCGGCTGTCAATAAAAAAGGTACTATTTGGAATGTGTATTTATAGGAAAAAAAAGTAATGATACAACTAATAAAACAGTGAGTGAATAATAAATAAGGCAAAAAAGTAGTGCAGATAAATAGTGTGAAGTATTGTGGTGTGTATGACTGACTATATTGTGATGTGTAAGACTGAAGAAAAATATTCAATCACCGAGCAAAACAAAGCAATCGAATCAAATCAAATCATGCTGCTAGGAACGCAAGACTCCGCAAGGCCACCAGTAGCAACTGCGTGCAGTCCCAGGGTGAGTTCAGAAACTGGCTTCCTTTTGTACTCGTAACAAGTGTTGTTTATATTTAATGCTAAAAGTACCAACTGTTTTTATAGCACGAAAAGGAGGTGGCAACTCGTTCCAGCAGCGGGAAACAGCGAATTTAAAGCATCCACGGAATGCAGCAGTTTTATGCGTTGAGGCCAGCAGAAGGTAAGATGATGCTCTTGTTTTAATTTGATTTATATCTCTAGACCAAGTCAATTTCCCATAAAGATATTCTGTTTTTTTTTTTAGAATGGTGCCAAAGAGTAGGGTAGCCAACTGCAGCCTTCTGCGATCTGACATTCTCATCAAATTATCCTTATTTAAAAATGGAGTTATGTGAGATCGGGGAGGGACATTGAAACAAAATCTCGCACAAGCATTCTGCACTCGCTGGATCAACTTCTCGCTTCTACCGAGAATGCACGCACCATACACAGTATTGGTGTAGTTCAGCTTTGATAAAACAAGTGACTCACACAGCATGACACGCATATCCACACTTATGTAGGGCCGTACACGGTACAAAAGCTTAAGACGGTAAAAGCAGTTGCGCACAGCCTCCATGACGTGAGTTTCAAAATGCAGATGCTCGTCAAACACCACCCCTAGATTACGGGCTTCTTGCACCCTATCAATAGAACACCCATCAATCTTGAAGTCCAGAGTGTATCCTAATATTTTACTTAGAAAATCTTGATATCATGAGAATGTACTTGGACTTTACTGGGTTCAGAACCAGAGAGTTTCTTCCTGACCATGCTGAAATCCTGTCTAAATCCTCGTTCATTCTTTTTACAGCTTCAGCGGGGTGCCGTGGGCGAAATGAGACATACATCTGAAGATCGTCAGCATATAGGTGAAACTTGGTTTTGACCAGATAGTTGGTGATGTCAGCACTGTACAGAATGAAAACAAGAGGGCCCAGGGTCGATCCTTGCGGTACGCCCCGGTTCACCTGCTTGGGACTGGAGGACAAAATATCTCCATCACTGTCACTTGTTACTTGCACAAACTGAGAATGGTTACTCAGGTAACTCTGAAACCATTGGACTGTTTCAGGCTGACATCCGTAGTAAGATAGCTTGGATAGGAGAAGGGAGGTATTGATCGAGTTGAAGGCACGTGAAAAATCCAGCAGTACAAGCATGGTACCCATGCCTTGGTCTCTGGCTTCGAGGATATTTCCAACCACGTCAAAAAGAGCCGTGGCTGTGCTGTGCCCCTTACGGAATCCTGATTGAGCCAGTGGCAGAATACCGTGCTGCTCAAGATATGCCCGAAGCTGGTTAGAGACAACTTTCTCCAGAATCTTGGGAGAGACATGGTAAAAGGCTAATTGGGCGAAGATCTTTTACGCTGGTGGGATTAGGTACCTTGGGTATGGGCCTTACTATAGCTAGTTTCCACGGATCCGGAAAACAGGAGTAGGCTATGCATCTGTTGACAATGGCCGTTATAGCTGCAAGTGTATGAGGAAGAGTCATCATCAGCATCTCCAGAGAGATATAGTCAGATCCTTGGGCATTGGACTTAAGACTACGTAAAAGCCTCAGCACCATATCCTCCTGGACTGGCTCAAGCTGGAAATGACCGTTACCGAATCTGTGGTGCTCAAAGTAAGTTAAGTCAGCGGTACTGACCCCACCGGTGCCAGGCACTTCCGAAAAATTATAATTTATTTTCTCAGGGTTGTTACAAAAATGTGGCAAACTGTGCTCTGGTTTTTTTGAAGTAGCTATTTATGCTTTAATATGGCTCCATAACTTTTTTGGCTGCTTAATGTTTTTATTTATGTAAGTTTTAAAATAAGCACACTTCTCACTAACAAAAGCGGCACTGACTAAGTATTTAAGCTCCTTATATGAGTTTACATAATGTACAGATTTAGTAGCTTTAGACTTAACATGGCACCTGTCTCGCAACTTCATCATTTCCTTGACAGTGTAAGTTATCCATGGGTATGACTTTTCTTTTATTAAAACTTTTTTAAGGGGTGCATGTAAATCAAAGAGATTCAAAATATACTCATTAAATGTGGCTACCATATAGTTCACATCCTCCAGACTTTCAATATATTCCCAGTCCATCCTATTAAAGTTATCAAGCAGTATGTCTCTAAGTGGCCTATAGGTAGGGTTGCCAGCTCCGATTTTATGTTTTAAAGGATTTCATAAGATTAATTAGAGGACATAGGATGAAAATAAAGGATATCATATTATTTTTAATAAAATGCTGTTGTGGTATCATAAGCGACATTTATTAATTCAAACACAATGTTAATATGTATTAAGACTCAATGTAACATAGTTTGTCTCAAATAGAAACCAAGTAAGTAGGACGACCTAATTAGTCTTTTTGTACTTGGTGTTACTTTTGGCTGCTCTAAGAGCTTCTTCGTTTTCTATAATGAAATGATAAAATTCTTTGCATTGCATGTTGAAGTTCGATTTTATTTGTAGTTCTGCTTTTACAGTGTCAATATCTAACTTATTTCGGTTTTTGGTCCACGTATTCGTACACAAGGAAAAAATCCTTTCGGCTTGGGCGTTAGAAACTGGGATGGAAAATACGTATTGTATTATTTTTAGCAGATTTTTGTTTTCATCCGTTGATTTGAGAATCTGAATCCAATTTTCAAGAGCATTTTCAAACTTTTTATCCTCTATAATTTTCGTCAATAAAGGCTTTAATAAACAGAACTCTTCATACAATGCATCGAGGTTAATATGAGGTATCTGTAGTTTTGATACCATATTGCACAAATCCTGGTACTTAACTTCTTTTGTCAGTGTCAGCGGTTGCAAACAATGAAAATTACTATTTTCCGAGAAATCGAATCGCGATTCTATATAAGTCAGCACATTTCGATACCACTCCAAAAATATAGTAGTATATTTTTCAGCCACAGAAGTAGACATTTTCAGAAGAATTTGCTGCACTGACATTCCAAAAAAGGCATCTTCAATTCGCTGGTTCATCTTTTGTTTTAAATTATTCATGATTCTGTATACGTTGCACATTAGGACGTTTGTGCCTTCAAGTTGACGAATAGTTTCTTCAAAAATTATCAACGTGTTGTGGAAAAAAGCTAAATATAATTCTGCTTCTAACACCTCGGTGCCAGTAATATTTGTCTCATAGTATTTCAAAATATGATTGGAGACGTCAGAGGTTGAAAGAAAATATGCTTGTACCGCGGGAAGATTTTTATATAGTCTGTCAATGGCAGGATACAATGACAGCCATCGTGTCGGCACGTGCCTCAGCAAAGGCGCATATTCGATATCTACAAACTCAAATATTTGCTTAAGCTCACTGGTCCTTTTTGCATGGCTGGAAAAATATGTAAACGTTTTTGTTACGAAACTTTCAACATCAAATTCCATCTTCCCAATAGCATGTTTTGCGGTGTTGTGAACTAAGTGAGCCAAACATCTAGCTTCGATTATATGATCATTCTCATTCTTGAGACGAGTGTACACCGAATTAAAACGACCAAAATTTACATTAGCATTGTCAGCTGAGTAACTAGAAATGTTTTCAATTTTTAAATCATTTTCAATTAATTTATTTTTTATATTAACGAATATATCACCAGAGGTCTCTTTAGCATCTTCGTAAAAATCCAAAAGGTAGTGCTTCAAACCATCTTCTGGGGTAAAATATCTTATAACCAGTGGAAACATTTTTATGTTTCCGTGATTTGAAGCATCCGTCCCTATTGAATAAAATATGCCATGGTCCACTAATTGCTTTACCGCTGGTGTTATAGTCAGAGGGGCCAGTACAGAACATGCTATTTTCGTAGCTTTTGTCCTTCCTAATTGCATGTCACCAGCGATTTTCGAGTCCGGATAAAGGATCGGAGCTAATTTGCTTGTACAATCCAGAGAAAGCATTGAATGTCCGTGCACCACGTTATGATACACGTTTGTTAGCTCAGCAGCAGCTACTTTCTTCATAAACGCACAGGATGATGGAGAGTTAGATTGAGATCCGAAGAAGTGATCAATAGTCTTACTTGTCTTAGCCAGCTTCACTTTATCCTGGTGTTCTGCACCTCGATCGTGTTGTTTGAGGTTACTCAAACCACCGTTGCTAATCAGGAAGTCTCTTTTGCACAACGTGCAATAAGCTTTAAAAATATTATCTTTAGACGGCTTTACCCATGAATATATGTTACTCCATTGCTCCCTGTATTTACAAAGACGTTTGCTTTTCTTTGCACTTGATTCACCGCCACTGTTATTATCTGAAGAATCTGTATCAGAAGCCATCGCGTATGTTTAGTGAGGTATGATACGTAGTTCTCTTCCGTACAACACCGACACGACACTACTGCAGTAAATAAACAAAAGAAGATGTATATTTTGTTGCGTACAAACGTAATAAAACACTCTCTAACATCACGCGTCACCTCAACTAGCGAAGAGAATGCCGAATACGCGCGAATCAGCGCGATATTTGCCCGATCGTATTCCCCACCCCCGCCACTTGACTCGGTAGCCCGCGCCGCCGCACCCCCGCCACGTATATCTGCGACATCGTGCGAAACCACGCTGATGCAACTTAACGTAATTGCTATACGCGTGCGTTCATTTTCCATAAAATAAAGGACAAAGTATTGTCCCCTATTGAAGATTTCAAATTAGGGGACAAATTAAATTTTTAGGTCTGAAAAAGAGGACGTCCTTTAAAATAAAGGACGTATGGTACCTACCTATAGGTGATCCAGTGTGGGGAAGGTTTCTCCAATTTAAAATTAAATTCAACAGATATAATTGCATGTTGGCCAAGCTCTGGTAAATGTGATACAGAAACCTCCACACACACGGGCGGCAGTGCACACAACATCAATTAGTGTTTCACTATGATCTGTGAAATGAGTAGGATCAGTAACAATTTGCTTTAGCTTGGAGCAAAGTAAAAAATTGTTTTGTAATTTTGTCTTATTTTCCAGCTGGTTTAACCCTTAAAGGGTTGTGGCTAATCTGGCCATCATAATGATATGCATAACAGGTAATGTAATTTATATGTTATGAATTAAACAAAACGTCCATCAATGTAAGAAAGCATGTTTTATTTTAGAAAAAAAAACCATGTGGGGAAACATGCTTGTTATCTCAATTAAACTGACATAATTAAACTGAAAAGAGATATACTATTCCCACATATGTATGTGGGAATAGTATACCTGTTGCATTCAAAGTCAGCTTCATGAAGTTTTTTATTTATGGAAATTATCAAAGCATTCTGGACAAACAGGTACTTTGCAAGTTTTGCATTCAAATCTGGAACGCTTTTCTTTCACACGTGTTGAACAGAAACGGCATCTGCGAAACTTGAAATTATCCTGAGCCATATGGTCTCCAACATGCAGCAGTCTTACTTCACTAGGAACACCGTAAATCCCACCCTTTTTATTTTTGAAAATAGGAGTGTTGATTTTCTTAGTAGTCAAGTTATTGATAAGTAGACGGCCAAGCCGAAGTCGAAAATCTTTATGAGTTTTTGAGCGTTTCTTTGATGATACATAATATAAGAGTTTACCACAGCTGCTTCCAAGAGAAACCAAAAAATACGATGCCAGTATTTTCTTGACTTACGGCCTAAGGGATAAGATGATCGATATTGTGTACTGCTTGATAGCAGTTGGGCAGTACATATCTTTTTTTGTGCCATCTCGTTAGGTTCTTTTTATCACATCAACTTCTTTTAGGCCAAAAGCTGTAGTGACCACATAGACCTCTTTGATATCCATCCATTTGATACATGTTATTGGGTGTGAATATCTGAAAATGAATTCTCCAGGCTTTGGTTTCAGCTCCTTATTCTTCTTTGAAATTTCATCAGGTAAGCCTTTTCGATTGTTACGGATTGTACCAACAGCGTGTGTCGTTGAGTGTATCGTTCTTCAATAGACCCTTGAACTGCATTGAGGATAGGTATCATAAGCCAAGGGCGTTGTGGATATCCAGAGTCACCTGAAAAATTAGTTTCTTTAGACAAAACACAGGAAATCTCCTATAGATTAGATCTTGATACTATTATAAATATACCTACCTAATAGCCATACTTGTTCATTATTTTGATGAAGTTCACGCATATATGTTTCAGCTCTGCTAGAAGACTATACAACATGTCCCAAAATTCAACGATAAGCCGGCACCAGAGGATGGACCTACTAATGACTACTCGAGAAAATAAAAGAAACAAAAAATACCTCTACTTTTTTTAAATTACTTAAAAAAATGCAAATTCTTCGAAAATGTATACCCCTTATGACACTTTTAACTACCATGACCACAATTTTTCAAATATTTCAGTTTTTTTGTTTGTATCGGCAACCTAAGTAGTACTTCTATTCACCATAATCTTTGAAAATTACAGAATTTTCGTAGTTTTATACAAAAAAAACAACCAAAAAAAATTATTTCCCTAAAATTTTGAAAGATTTTAACGTTCAGTACACTTTAACTCATCGTAGTGTAAAAAAAAAATATGGACACTACTATGGCAAGTTTTTAAAAAAATTAGCGCAACTAACCTAGATTTTAAAATGGTATAATACTTTAGGAAAACTAGCCACAAAAAAAAAATAATGTCACTTTTTCTAATCAAGAACCAAATTTCATAAGTTGTTGTTAATAGTAATCACTTCTACTATGTGCCCAAAATAGATTTTTGTTGTTGGAAAATGTTGAATGAATGAAACAAATGGTGTCAATAAATGTAAATTTATTGCATTATTAATAATATTATAATAAATGTTCGAACTGTTTACCACCGGCATCAATACAGGCACGACATCGCCTTAAAAAATATCGTTTTATTCGTCGTGCATATCTTCTACTATTGATATGATCCGCAGCCTGAGTGATTTTTTGGCGAAGGTCGTTCAGTGTTGCAATGGGTTTCGAGTAGACTCTGTCTTTGAGACAACCCCAATAGAAGAAGTCCAGGGGGTTTAGATCGGGTGAACGGGGTGGCCATAAAATAGGACCAAGTCGCCCTATCCAACGCCCTGGATACTCTTGGTTTAAGTATTCTCGCACAGGACGGGCATAGTGAGCTGGGCAACCATCATTTTGAAACCATATGTTTTATGGATCACTAATGGGCATGTCTTCTAATAATACTGGCAAGTCATTTTGTAAAAAGTTCAAATAACTATTGCCATCCAAGTTTCCTTGTAATTCAAAAGGCCCAATCACTTTTCCGTTTAATATGCCCGTCCATAGGTTAACTTTGAATTGATATTGGGATTTGTCTTGTCTCATCAGGTGCGGATTTTCATTGCTCCAGCTATGTAGGTTGTGAAGATTTAAATAGCCATCTCTCTTGCAGGTTGATTCATCCGACCATAGAATATTATCCAAGAATTGGGGATCTTCTCTGTGCTTTTGCAGCATCACACGGCAAAATGCGACTCGTAGTGGATAGTCCCACGGTAATAACGTCTGCACACGCCTGTAGTGATATGGGCGAAGTCTGTGACGTTTTAGGATTCGATGTGCAGTACTTTTTGGGATTCCCGTAGCTATTTCTATGACACGTACCGAGGTAGTTGAATCATTTTCAATTTCATTGAGAACTTCTTCGTCGCGTTCCGATCTAGGTCTTCCAGCATTTCTCCTGTCAGATGGTAAACGGCCCTCCGAAAACGCTTGATGCACATTAATAAATACTCGATAATTCGGGTATCTTTGAGCATTTGGGTACCTTTCTCGATATAATCTGCTAGCAGCGCTACCATTGCATCGGCACTCTCCATAAATGAGGTGCATATTAGCGTATTCCAACGGTGTGTATGGTAGCGGCATGATAAACGCTAAACAGTCCAAAATACGCCAAAAGTCCAATTCACAAAGCACAGTCCAGTTCAAAATAATGCCAGGTTAGTACAGTTTGCAGATCACTTAATCCAGTCCAAAAAGCCAAGCCAAAAGTCGTTAGTACGAGAGTCACATCAATTGAATACGAAACGGTGCACAGTAAACAAAGAAGCCGAGCGTACTGACTTTGTACTTTGTAGAGAACAGCAACATTACTACCTGCCCTCTTGTTATTTAACAACAAACATCTATCTATCTCTCTCTAACGTATAATCGCTCTCTATCTATCTCTCTCTAACGTATACTATATATCTCTTTCTGACTACTGAACTTCACTGACTACGCACATGTCCCTTCCAAATTCTAAAGGTGCGATTCCACCAAAATAGTGTGCAGCACATTTGCTTGCAAACATTTTGTGCAAAACTCCAACAGTGCAGGTACTAAGCTGGTATCGCATTTGGCTTCCGTCTCCACTGGTAAGGCTGTGCGTAACTTTTGTAAACGCACAGTTCAGCACACTTGTGCGCGAACATGTTCACTGAGCAGAGTTTCTGCCGAGACAGTTCAGTAGTTAATATGAACGGGCAGGAAAACGTAGTGCTTTGTGCTGCAGCATGTGTTTTACTATGTAGTCTCCTTAAAAAGAAACGAAGGAAGAAACCGCGATGTTGGGTGAGGCCGTTACTACAGCGACGGAATGAAGAAACGAATAAATTTCTAGAAGAAATAAAAATAGATCCATTGAGTGGATTTAAAAACTTCACACGTATATCTTGCGAAGATTTTGAGTTGCTGGTTAATGTAACTAGTCCTTTTATTGCTAAGCAAGATACCAACTACAGAAAATGTGTCCCTGTTTCAATAAGGCTTGCAATCACCTTAAGATATCTTGCTACTGGAGATTCTTTTGCAAGTTTAATGTTCTTATTTAAAGTTTCAAAAGAGCTTATTGCTCGGATTGTACCTGAGACTTGTAAGGCGTTGATAAGCGTGTTGAAAGAAAATATTAAGGTAAGAAAATAAAAATAATATACCATTTTATTTTAGTCACTTTTATTGCATTACATTTCATGCCAAGATATTGTTTCGCCATCATTCTGACGTAAAAGATCTGAATAATCATTATCGCGGACCTGAAAACTTGAAGCCGGTCCTTGACTCTGACAATTTGACGAATCTGAATACGGTGAAGGCATTGGAGTTGTAACATATTTTCCAGTAGGGTAGAGCCACCAAAGAGTGCGCATTTTATAAACTTTTATTTATTAAAAAATCAACTTAAAAATTACACTTTGTACTTATTATGAATTTTAAGCTTTGGTCATTGAAGAATACAATTTTAAACTTTAATCTAAGGTAACCGGTCTCAAATAATTTTAAATAGTCTCAAACATAATACTCGTCCCGTGCGCACTCTTAGGGTGCTCGGTTGCAAAGAGTACGCAGTGACAACCCTTCATACAAGCTAAGAGTACGCAAGAGAGCGAAGTTAAGACATCAACCCTGACAATTATCACAAGTGAAGGCCCCAAATCCCATGTAGTCTGTGCATTCATCATGCCACCAAGCAGTACATCGGCCACATTGGATCCAATCTTCTGGCGGCGGCTCAACGTAGACTTCAAGACAAAGGGGACATCTTATAATTTCTTGACCTGTATTTGTATTCAACAGTTGTGGATTATTTCTAGTAGTTCTGTTTATTTTGTTTCTCTTATCTGCTGCTGTCTTATTTTTATTTCTTTCTGCTTTCTGTTTTTCTTCTTCTAATTGTTTTTTATACGGTGTGCTCGTTAAAATTTCAGATTTCTTCCGTTTCACATTTCTCTTTGACTGATGGGTTGCCTTTGGCAGAGGCCGAATGTCAGAAGGTTTTGTTAATCCTGATGTGGATGGTGTTGGCTCATTAATAGGTATATTTCGACGAAAACCTGATGTGGAAGGTGTTGGCTCATCAGTTAATATATTTTGACGAACACCTGATGTGGACGACGTCGGCTCATCTGCAGACATATTTTGAAAATCATCATGAGTATCATGAACATCATCAGGAAGGTCTGGAGTTTTTTGACTGCGATGTACGAATTCTTCCAAGCCTTCATCAGAGAGTGTACGTAGCAACGATGGAGATAATTGTGCTTCAAGAGCTTGGGTATCAACGGTTTCAGTCGGTTCTTCAATATCTTGAACACCTGATGTTTCCGATGGTCTTGCAATTCCCAAATGCAGGGCATGGCTTTCGACTGTTTCTGCATTTAAATATGGACGATCTGTTACATCTGCTGGCGCAAAATCTTCATCAGTGAACACTTGATCATTAAATGGCCAAATACCACAAGATTCGAATGACTTTTGCGCTCTTTGAATTGAAGCAACCTTTAAATATGCTGTGCCGAATAACCTGGCAACTTGAAATTGCGTAATAGCGCGCCCAGGATTAGAAACTTGCCAGTTGTCGCAAGCAACAGCATAGGCTTTTTTTAGTGGTCCAAAAAATCCTGTATCCAGAGATTGCATGCGATGGCTCGTATGTGGTGCTAAACTTAGGAGAACTACTCCATTTGCACGTGCTAATTCAATTGCAGCCAAACTCAGATGGGACGAATGATTGTCCAAAATTAAAAGAACTGGCGTGTCGTTAGATGATTTCACCATCTCAATAAAGTGCTTTAGCCACAAAACAAATAAATCAGAATTCATATATCCTGAATCAGAAACAAGCAGCAAAGAGTCTTCTGGTGCTCCATCAAGCAGTTCTTGCTTTTGTCGCTTTCTAGGAAATATTAATGCTGGCGGCACAAATGATCCAGTGGCGCCCATACAGCATACAGCAGTTACTGTCTGTCCTCTTTCAGCGGACACTATTTTCCCAACTATTTTCTTCCCCTTGGTGGCATAAACTTTAGGTAGTTTGTTAGGAACCGTTTGTAGACCAGTTTCATCCATATTGAAAATTTGTCTGCCAACGAATTTATATTTATTCATAACCTCCTACCCTTAACCAGGCCCAAGAGAACTACACAACTTACATAACTTTCAACTATTGATTCTGTATAATAGTATAATTGTTATGGCATACGAACAAAGAAAATTGGAAAATGACTTGGAAAATTAAAGGAAAAACACGTGGGACAACATATTCCCATTGCCTGGAAAGAAATTAAAAAAACTAAGTGCGACTACTTAATATTTGAACATAATTTTCTTGGATTTTTTTCTTGTTAGGTTAATAATTGACACAAAATGCAGGGGGTACTTCGCTGAGATAGGGTGGGGTATTATAAATATATGATGTACTGTAATGAAAGTGGTTTTATTTTGAGGACTATTTTACTTTCTAATATATAAAAAAAGTAATGAAAGTGTTTTTGATAAACATTTATCTATCAACATTGTTGTTCTGAGGTTTGGTGAAAATGTATCATGCAGGGGTACACACATAGGGTCACCTTACATATTTGGCACAGGTACTTCGAACGGGTATCCTTCTGTCTCGTACTACAGAATCTGCACCTCTTTCTAGTGGTCATGGGTTCCAAGTAATGCTGCCCTTTGTAACCCAGTCTTAATTCATCTGGGACGCCAAACACTCCTCCTTTTTTATTTTTCCAAATTATTGGGTTGTCTTTATGAATATTTATGTACTCAGACTTTAATTTTCTGGCCAAACGCAAACGAAAATCTCGATGTATGTTTTTCCTTGTTTCATTTTCATGTTGATATATGATATAAGCATTTATTACAGCACACTCAAATAAAAACCAAAACAATCTTGGCCATGTTTTTTTGGATCTGCGTCCAATGGAGTATGAGCTACGGTAATGATCAAAATGATCAACTCCACCCATGTTTCGGGTGTAATCAGCAATAGCAGTTGGGCAATACATTTTCTTCTTTTCGCCATTCTTTTGTCTTCTTTCTATTAGTTCTATTTTTCTAGGGTTTACGGCTGTTGTAAGGACGGTCACGTCTTTAGTATCTTTCCACTTAACTACCCCAACAGGGTGACAGTATCTGTATGTGAATTCTCCTGGTTGTAGTTGTTCTTTCTTACTTTCTTTTTTGACAAAATCTTTAGGAAGTCCTTTTCGTGATAGTCTAACAGTACCAATAGCAAATATTCCTTTGTAATATAAATATTCCATAAGAGCGACAGAGGAAAAAAAATTGTCAAAGACTATCAATGTGTCCTTTGGTACGTTAACACACAGATTTTTCACCACTCTGTAACCCAGTCCTTCACTGTCGGCATTTTTATCTTTACCTGTATAGATGTCACATTGGTAAAGGTATCCTGTTTTCGCATCACATCTGCACCACGCCTTGTACCCTCGTTTAATCGGTTTACCCGGCATATACTGTTTTTTGGAATCACGACCTTTAAACTTTATCATGCTTTCATCGATTGATTGTGATTGAGAATTGGTAGCGTTTCCTTGAAAAGTTTTATTTAAAATGTTCAACATTGGCCTTATTTTTTGAAGTTTATCATGATCTTTATAATTTTGTGGTAAATGAGTAGTAATATCGCAAACGTGTATATTCTCTAATATTTTTTTAAATCTTTTACAACGCATTGTTCCAGATATATCCTGATTATTTTAAAATGGGTCTGAATTCCAGTATAATTCGATATCTGATTGTGGGGCAATTCCCATAAGAATCACTATAGCCAAGAATGCCTTAATTTCATTCAAACTCAAACTCAAACTCAAACTCAAAGCATTTATTTCAAATAAACCAATTACAGGCACTTTTGAATTGTCAAAGGGTCAGTCAGTCAGAAAAATGAAGCTAGTTGCCCATTCCAAAGCGTAGTAGGTACCTATGGAGAAGAACGGGCAAGAAACTCCATGGACACTCTTTTAAATCAATATATAGTTACAAAAAACAAATTGTTTACATCATTCATGTTCAAATTAAAAATGTGAGAACGATGTAGAAAGACGTGCACGTTTAAAGTATCCGTAATAAAAAAGATAAAAAAACAATTCAAAAATTTAAATTAAAATAAGCCGTGGCAGCCAAGAGTTGACCAGTCCCTACTGACGGCGCCCGTTCACGAACATGACGCATGGATCAGCACCATTCAGCTCAACCATTTTGAAGGGAACTTAATGATCCAACACACACGCCACCACCAGCGAAACATTTGAGTGAGCATGACATACTCTCAGCCGCCAGGGCACATTCAAGTCAACGAAAGACGAGCCTAGTAAATGGTGGCTTTATAGTAGGTACATAGTGCTCACACATGTGCTATGCAATTATACATTGTTAAGAAATTGAATTTATACAATGCAAAGATGTTGTTGTTTTTACAATCTTCAGCAGCTCCAACAATATTTTCGAATGTTAATCAATTAATTTATGCCCCCCTGTGGAGCAGGACCAGCGTTGAGCCAAGCATCTTTGTCAGCGATGTAATCCCCCAACTTATAATATGCTTGGCTGCATAGTGTGCGTTTTATACGAGATTTAAATTTTGTTTCATTCAGTTGGAGTATGTGGGGAGGTATTTTATTATAACATTTTAAACAGTACCCCATGAAGGATGAGTCTACTTTAGCCAGTCTGAAACCTGGTTGAACTAATTGGTCCCTATTTCTAGTCATATAGTTATGTCTTTCACCTCTTTTACTGAAAAGATTTAAATTTTTTCTTACGTACATGATGTTTTCATAGATATATTGACAAGGTACCGTCATGATGTTAATATCTTTAAACAGTTCCCTTAGAGAATCGCGCCTGCGGAGGCAATATATTGCTCTGATGGCTCTTTTCTGCAGAATAAAAATAGACTCGATATCTGCAGCCCGTCCCCATAATAAAATACCGTAAGACATGATACTATGAAAGTAACTGAAATAGACTAGCCTCGCGGTATCTACATTAGTAAATTGACGGATTTTTCTCACAGCATATGCTGCTGAACTTAGCCGTCCTGCAAGAGATGTTAAATGAGGACCCCATTGCAGCCTTGAGTCGAGCGTGATCCCCAGGAAAACAGTTTTATCGACGAATTCTAGTTTCTCTTTATTCAATACTATGTCACAATCATTACTTTTAACACTCGGTAAAGCAAATCTTATGCATTTAGTTTTATTCCCATTTAATACTAAATTATTAGCAGTGAACCAATCATGTACCTGCAGTAGGGCGTTATTTACGTCGTCAAGATTTGATGCACGTCTATTTATCTTAAAAATTAAGGAAGTATCGTCAGCAAATAACACCATTTGTGGTTGGTTTTTTAATAAATGGGGTAGATCGTTAATATATACTAAAAAGAGGAAAGGACCTAATATTGAGCCTTGTGGAACACCTATTTTTACTTTTAAACCACGTGAATTCACACCATTTATTTGGACTTTTTGCTGTCTATCATTTAAATAAGATTCTACTAAGCTAAGCGCAAGTTTATCCAGTCCGTAATGCTCAAGTTTTAAGAGCAAGGTTTTGTGTTCAACGCAGTCAAATGCCTTGGAGAGGTCACAAAAGATTCCTATGGCATCCTGGGCCTCCTCCCACGCTGTAAATATGTGTTTTAATAAAGTGACACCGGCGTCAGTCGTACAACGTCCTCTAGTGAAACCATATTGCTGATCGTGTAAGATTTTGTTGGTATTAAAATGATTAAGCATCTGATTGAGCATTACCTTTTCGAAAACCTTGCTGAATACCGGCAACACGGATACTGGTCTATAATTATTGGTGTCTTTGCTGTCCCCAGATTTAAAAAGTGGTATAACCTTACTGTATTTCATTAAATCTGGGAAGACTCCTTGATCTACACACAAATTAAATATCAAAGCTAGGTAAGGTGCTATAGTCTCGATTATGGATGAACAAACTTTGATTGACATTCCCCATAGATCTTCGGTCAATTTGATTTTTATTTGCCGAAAAGCTTTTATAACTATCATAGGGTTAATATGTTTAAATTTAAATTTAACCAGGCAGCCTGGAACGTTCGCTCTTAATAAATTAATTGAGACATCCGGTGAGGAATTTAAACCTTCCGTCGTTTTATGTGGTATATCGGTAAAGAAGTTTACAAATTCTTGAGCTACTTCTAAGTTAGAGCTTATGGCACCACGTGAAGTCTCCAATGTATAATCAGTGCTTCGTATTTTTTTCCTACTAGTTTCGTTATTTATAACTTTCCAAACTGTTTTTATTTTATTTTCTGCGGATTTGATCTTGTTGCTAATGTACAGGGCTTTAGCTATCTTGCAGGTATTCCTAAAAGTTTTGGAATATTTAGCAACATACTTGTTGAAAGTTTCAGTGTTAATGTAAGGCTTAAGGCCATACAGCTCGAACAGTCTTTCCCTGCTTATCCTAATACCTCTAGTTGCCCAGTCACTAAATATAAAGTTAGGGCAAATATTTTTTGTTTTCTTTTCAAAAGTTTTATTGAATTCCTTGTGCACTACTGAAAAGAAATCCTGATAAAATTTATTTGCATCGTTCATATTATGGCCCAGAACATTTAAGTTATTATTAAGGGTACTATTGAATCTATTTAATTTGCCAGTTGTTATTGGTCTAAATTGTATTTGCACTTTTTGCAATGGTGCTTTAAAATTAAAGAATACTGTTTGTCCACTATGATCAGACGGCAGATAATTTACTATAGATTTCGCTAAATAATCACAATCGCAGAAAACATTATCAATACAAGTAGCAGAAATTGGAGTTACTCAAGTTGGTTCTGTAAAAACATTACATAAATTGAACGATTTAAAAAGGCTTAATAATCTACTGCTATTTGAATTACTTTCCAAAATATTAATATTAAAATCACCACAAATAATTGCGGCTTTGTTACTGGATGCAAGTTTCGATAGGACATCTTCCATTATTGACTCAAACAAAGAAAAGTTCAGATAATTAGGGGGTCTGTAAACGCACACTACAACATGCTTATCTAGCTCAACACAGGACAGTTCGATGCAATGTTCAACTGATAAACCAACTATGTCTTTACGTTGCTTAGATTTTACACAATTTTTTATCAAGATTAGAGAACCTCCACGCAGCATAGATTTACGGTTAAAACAACTGCCCATACTATAGTTCTCATAATTAATTAGCATTTGGTTACTGTCTACATCCTTCCAAAACTGGCTGCCTTTTAAGCTCGCATACTTGTTGGTGTTTTCGACAATGAGCTGAAATAATTCATCAGGGAACATATCCATAAAATGGTCATATGGGGTACCTCTGTTGTCGTGTTTTGTAGTAGGTTGTAACTTTCTACTAAAATCACGATCTTCAAAGTAACCTACTTTTTTACTCCACTTTCTTTGCTTCTCCTGTAATTCAGCATAAGTTGGCTCAAGTAGCACACAAAGTTGATCATCGTCGGGAGCTAAGGAAATGGCCATCTCTTCTTGTTCAACTATAACCTCAGGAGTTTGCTCAAAATCTCCCAGACTCTGAGACACACTTTCACTGTTGGTATGTGGAAACTTAGATTTCGGCAGATGTTGAGATGAAGTTGTCGCGATGTTATACGGAAATGTATATTCTGGTGAAGCATCGGGTGAAATCGTCCTGGCACCAGGTAGCGTAGGTGAAAGCTGGGAAGGACCAAAAACAGCATTGTCCAGATGTGCCGGTGTCTGCAAAAACTGGGATGTGCTGGCCACAGGTTCTGTTGTGTCGTGTGCTGGTGGACTCTGAGACATAGGTGAAAGCTGGGAATGACCAGAAACAGCATTGTCCAGATGTACCGGTGTCTGCAAAAACTGGGATGTGCTGGCCACAGGTTCTGGTGTGTCGTGTGCTGGTGGACGCTGAGACAAGCAATCTCTGCATGTGCATATTAAAGTAGGTAGTGTGCGCTTTGGTGGACACTTAGATGAAGCTTCTGTGTCGCCCTGTGATGGACCTAGCATTGCATCAGCAAGTGAAGATTTCGGTAAAAGATGTGATTTATAATTCTTGTCGACATGCAGAACCTCCTGGTCTGAATTTGACAAATAGTGGTCATTTTCTTGTAACAGTTGTGCTTGTGCAGGACTACCCTCAAGTATATGCAATAAATCGTCATTCGAAATACCTTGCATGTTGTCCAAAGCAGTGTCCATAACTCGAGAATAGTTATCTTTAAGACTCGCCTCGCAATCGTCATCCTCGCTACTCTCTTCCGACGACTGCCAATATTGGAGGATGTTCTCAATTTCGTGGTCTTTAACGGTTTTCTAAAATAATATAATAATAATCAGGCAAAGGTAGCATAAGTCCCACAAAACAAAAACGTTAACAGGCAACGGTCACATTTGTCCCACAACATTTGGGAAGATATTGTGACAAATATTTACAATAATCTACAAAAAAATATGTCAAATCCACAAGAAAAACAAATAATCTACAACATATCCAAAAATCACACGACTTACCTTTTGTTTTTTCGACATTATTAATAAAAATGTTCACTGTACTACGAAAACAGAGGCGCGCAACTGACTCACGAAATCAAATGGCTGTCACTTTGACAATTGCGTTCGGAAACACAGTTTTTTATTCTGGACCCATAGATAATATATTTAGGGTAGCCATTTTTATAAATTTATATTACCAGAGCCTGGAAAGGACAACGAAAAATGATGTGGGACCGAATCGTACCGGGGCCTGGTTAAGGGTTAAATTGTCATAAAGCCGCTGTACTTGAACACGGTTAAAGCCAGCAGCACGTGCCAAACTGGTCTTTTCTGGTTGACGAAGACTAAGTTGGTGTTTTGTTGCAAAACCTTCCACCCACTGCTTGCTGGCCTGTTTCTTTTCTCTATTAAATCTATGATCAAGACCATTTTTTTCCGCCAGATCGTACGCAATTCTTCCTAATTCTTTTTTCGTGAGTCCATAGAAACATGCGTCTAATTTTCGGCAATGCTCTGCCAAGCTGTTTTCTAAGTCGGGTCCAAACACGCTCTTGAATCTTCCTAGGGACTCGGGAACGGTGTCGGCTTTTAGTCTTTTTCTTAATGTTGCTTCCGGAATATTGAATGATTCCGCAACAGACCTTTTGCTTTGACCTCTTGCTATTTTTTCTTTTATTTCTTTTAAGATTTCCTCAGTAAAAACTAATTTTCTGTCAGATTTTCTTTTATATTTTCCCATCTTGTTAGTCCTGTAAAATAAAAATCTGTAAACTCAAGCATGCTGTTTATTTTAGCTTCATACAAGCTAAGAGTACGCATGCGTACTCTTTAGGTGCGTACTCTTAGCTAATACGCATTATTGGGCATGGACCGTTTTATTTTAGAAAGCATGTATAATGGCGACATAACCTCTTATAAGCATCAAAGTTAAAAACACAAATGTCTAGTAAAATAACAGTCGATGGATGCAAATTAATCACAACCCTTACAAATCATGGTTTAAAATGTTGAAAATTAAGATCAAACACCTCAAAAATCTAATTTTAGCTATAAAATTCATAATAAATACCTTAGCGATGCAATTTGTCGTCCTTCACCTTGACATAACCGATGCCACTGACATATGTCAGAGGTGTTGCCATTTTGAGAAAAAATAAACCTACGAAAAGAGCTCTGCGTACTCTTTGGTAGCGCGTACTCTTTGGTGGCTTTACCCTACCAATAATAGCGTCATACAATAAATTATCTATATCCCTTTGTACTAAAATCTTGGTTCGCTCATCTCTAATTTTCCTTAATTTCGTTGCGACGGCTGCAGCAAAAATGTCTTCGTCATCAGGTTTTTTTGCTTCCATCTGCTTGTTTACGTTATTCATAATGGACAAAGCTTGGGCGATTCTCGGGTCTTCATCGACAATACGGCGTTTAAGCGAGTTCTTCGGAGCCTTAAACTTTTCGACTGGCCTTTCATGAAGAGACTCTTGATCTTCATTTACTGTGTCATTCTGGATAATAATATCTTGTGATACCTGAAATAGTAATAAAATTTCCTTTTTCAGATGCCTAACACTTTAGAAGAATGGATGATCTTAGAGCGCCAATTTGACCATCTTTGGAATTTCCCTCATTGCATTGGGGCTATGGATGGCAAACACGTTGTTATTCAAGCTCCAAGTAATACTGGAAGCGACTTTTTCAATTACAAAGGTGATTTCAGCATTGTGCTTTTAGCACTGGTTGATGCAAATTATAAGTTTACGTACGTAGATGTCGGTTGTAAAGGAAGAATATCGGATGGTGGTGTTTTCAAAAATACTGGTTTCTATGCTAATCTTCAGCAAGGAAAATTAAATTTGCCTGAACCTTACCCGTTACCCGGAAGGAACAAACCAATTCCACATGTCATTGTGGCAGATGATGCTTTTGCGTTAGATATAAATTTAATGAAACCATATCCCGGTCAACATGACAAAAGATCAAAAGAGAGAATATTTAATTATCGGTTGAGCAGAGCGAGACGTATTGTGGAAAACGTATTCGGCATTATGTCCGGTGTATTTCGCGTACTCAGGAAACCTATTCTGTTAGCTCCAGAAAAGACACAATTGATAACACTGACATGTTGTTACTTGCATAATTTTTTGATAACACAAAAATCGTCTTCACAACTTTATACTTCTGCTGGCTGTTTTGATACTGAGAACCAAATTACTCATTGCACTATCGATGGAAGTTGGCGGCGTGATGCAGGCATGGCAAACTTACTGCCTTTAAGACATGTTGGAAGAAGACCCCCTGGCGATGCGAAAAACATAAGAGAAGAATTTGCACATTATTTCCAAACTGACATCGGAATGGTGCCATGGCAAGAAACACTGGCGTAAATAGTATAGGTATCTAAGTAATAATATTAGAGGTAAGAAAATAAACATTTAAAACGTACCTACCTGTTCATTTATTTCGTCGTGTGAGTTCAAGCTGACGCGTCAGCTTGAACTCACACTCATTTCTTTCTCTTTCTTTCTCACAACTCATTTCTTTCATGGAAGGGATGAGCCGAACGTCATGACGTTCGGCTCATCCCTTCCATGAAAGAAATTCAAATATGCATAAGCAAACCATTTCGGCTTATATATATCTAAAATCCCAGAACCTGAAGATTTTGAGTCCGCGATTTTCTTCTTTTCTCTTCGGTATTGAGCCAAAATAATCTTCCATTTTCTCATTACCTCAGTCGAGTCACAATTGAAACTTTGCGCCAACTCTTGAGTGGCGTCGTGTTTTTTGTTTTTATTTTTATAATCACTGTGACTAGAATCCCATAATACAGGATAAGTTTCAATAGCTTGAATAAAATTAATAATTTTATCATTCGTCCAATCCATATTTAGCTTGGTTAATTAACAATGTACGCGCACAAATCAATGTTTTCATTCCGGTAGCGGAAGCAAGACTGAGTTCGCGCACAACAGGTTTGTACACGTCGACGCGAGTCCACTGACTGCATGTGTGCGCGCACAAAAGTATACAGATGTGCGCGAACATTTCTAGAATGTTCGCGCACAATTTGTTATTGTTTGCTTTAGTGAGTCGACCAGAATAAACATTTGTGTCGCACAATGTGCATTGCAGTGCCGCACAGTTCTGCACACTGGTGGAATCGCATCTTAATAATTTGCGAAAGAAATCTATTTTGGGCACATAGTAGAAGTGATTACTGTTAACAACAACTTATGAAATTTGGTTCTTGATTAGAAAAAGTGTATTTTTTTTTTTGTGGCTAGTTTTCCTAAAGTATTATACCATTTTAAAATCTAGGTTAGTTGCGCAAATTTTTTAAAAAACTTGCCATAGTAGTGTCCGTATTTTTTTTTTACACTACGATGAGTTAAAGTGTACTGAACGTTAAAATCTTTCAAAATTTTAGGGAAATAATTTTTTTTGGTTGTTTTTTTGTATAAAACTACGAAAATTCTGTAATTTTCAAAGATTATGGTGAATAGTAGTACTACTTAGGGTGCCGATACAAACAAAAAAACTGAAATATTTGAAAAATTGTGGTCATGGTAGTTAAAAGTGTCATAAGGGGTATACATTTTCGAAGAATTTCCATTTTTTTAAGTAATTTAAAAAAAAGTAGAGGTATTTTTTTTCTTTTTTTTTTCTCGAGTAGTCATTAGTAGGTCTATCCTCTGGTGCCGGCTTATCGTTGAATTTTGGGACATGTTGTATATGTGAATCATGTGTAGCTCCACTAAACTTTGCATTCACATTTAAAATTAGGAGATTATTATCACAAATCTGAAAATAAAACTATTATTAAGAAGTGATTTATCTAGCTTTAACATGTCATGCAGTATAAATAAATATAATATCTACCATTTGAACATTTATTGAATGATACCCTTTTCTATTATAAAAAAGATGCTCCTCATCTACGTGGGTACAATCTACAAACCCAATTACACCAGGCAAGCCAAATCTTCTTTGGAACCTGAAACAATAATTGTATTTTTTTAAAATTACATTACATGCACTTATTAACACATTAAACGCCGAGTCTAATTTGGTGATGTTCCGTTTGGGCCATGGGGCTCACCGGTGAGCGACAGCAATAGTACCCGTTCAGGCCGTGGGGCTCACCGGTGGCCGCGCGACGGGCTCGTGTTTGAGCTCATTTTTCTCGCTGGAGGACACAGTGCCGGTACAAAACTATATTGAGCGTGCCCGGCGCGGCCCTGGAGAACAGTTTACGCATGCTAGCTCGTTTCGACACTAGGTATAAAAAAAGCCTTTGTTGATTTTTTGGCTAAGTACACAAGATGTGGTTTTAAAATAAAAGAAGGTTTAAAAAATATATGTTTTATTAGAAAATATTTAAAAACGTTTTATTATACGTTAGGCAATCACTTATTTTTGAACTAAGTAAAAATAAACTAAACAAACTTCGAAAAAAACTTAAAAAACTTCTCAAAAAATTACTACGAATTTAAAACTTTGTCATGAAAATTTGGCACATAAATGAAATCAGTGTTAAACAAACATAATTCACTTCTTTGAGGCAAAAAAATTGGTCAATGATGAAGCACATTGAAGCAAGATATGCAGATAAAAGGTTTCTCTGGGCATTGTGGACAAAACGTTCTCACCTTTTTAGTCTTGTTTTTGGCCAACTTTCTGCCGTAAGTAGCTACATTAATTTTGTAGCAATTCACACATGTTCGCCTGCTTGTTCTGGCTTGTCCTTCTTTTTGTTGCAGTATGTGTGCCATTCTTCTAGGTCTTGCAACTGGAACATCTTGTTGGCTGCAAAACGACTTCAGTAATTCTAGCCGAAAGTCTGCCATTTGTATTTTCTTGCCAGTGACGCTTTGATACAAGACCAGTGCATTGACCACTGCTGTGTTCAGGAGAAGGTTGATTGCATACTTCTTGTACCATTTTATCGATTTCCTCAGTGGAGTTGAGTAAGCAGCCATCTGATCTGACATATCTACAGCCCCTTTAGCGCCGTTATAGTCAATGACTATTTTTGGTTTGGAAACAGTTCTGTTGCGTTTTCGGACATTCTGGAATCGCACTGAGTGTTTTGTGGACAGCAAAAAGACGTCTCTTTTATCCTTCCACTTCATTACAGTTATGCCCTCACTGCTTTCCTTTGCCACGAATTGGCCTCGCTTCAGTTTAGCATTTACTACATCCTTTGGCAGATGCTTCCGGTTCTTCCGAATCGTGCCTACGAGATGAGTCTCTGCATCCAGAAGTTTTTTGGCAAGATCTATACTGGTGTACCAGTTGTCGGTCACTAGTGTATGTCCCTTGTATAAAAGATCGCTGCATAGAGACATAACGACGTTCAACGGTGTAGTATTGACTTCGTCGTTGTTCTTTCCTGCGTATACATTTATTTTGTATGTATATCCAGGAATGGTACATAACTTGAACTCCTTTATACCATATTTATGCCTTTTTTGTTTGTTGTACTGTCGAAATATGATTCGTCCGCGAAAAGGCACCACGCTTTCATCTATGCAGATCTCTTCGGAAGGGGTGTAGTTTTTTTGGAAGTTCCTGTTCACAACTTCGAGCAATTTCTCAATCCTGTGTAATCTATTAGATTTATTGTCTTCGTCTTGTTGAGAAAAGTGCAGCATTTGCAACAGCAGCTCAAATCGGTTTCGACTCATTATTGTTCGAGGAAAATTCTGTTCAAGTACAGGATCTTTTGACCAATAGTCGGATATTTTGGGTAATTTTACGATCCCCATGAAAATAATCAATCCGAAAAATCGTTTCATCTCTGCTGCGGATGTTGGTTTCCACTGGCGAATTCGCGCAGATTTAGATGCTGCGCCAGACCCTGTGACTTTATTGATAGCAAAGCTATTCGTATAATCCGCCACCATTTCAAATACTTCGTCTGGTACTAAAAGATGATAGAAATCTGCTGGGGTCTTACCGACCATTTCTCTTACAAGTCGTGGATCTAATCCTGGGAATTCAGTGTACGGGATAATCCGACGCTGATTACCTTTTGGTTGGTGCCATATGGTAGATGATGCAGGAAGCGACGCGGTGTGACCAGAAGTACTTGGCACGGCATTTTCAAGTTCAATGTCGCTCGTGTCAGTAATGGACAGAACTCGTCGACGTCGCTTTCGTAAAGGTGGTTGTAAGTCATACTCTTCCTCAGACTCCGAGCTTAGCTGAAAGCTACTATTGAGCAAGGAAATTTCAATATTATCAATCTGCGTCAAATCGTCATTTGTTATTTCAAAGTCTTCAAAATCATCCATGATTCACACCACACTTTTCCTTAGAGTCAGGCAGGATACAGTTTATTCACTTTAGAGATAACCAGGGTAAAACTTTCACTAAAACAATCCAAAATAATTATGTAATATGAAATATAAACAATGCGCGTGACCTTGCATGCGATTACTCTCTAATGGCGCGTGCCTAGCGCACGCAGTGCTTCCGGGAATCCCGGAGGGCGCGGGGTGTGGCCGGCGCCCCGACCCCCGCGGCCCCGCGCGAACGAAATGCAGATTTTCTACGGCGTGCGCCGTGGTGGTCAGCAGTGTACGGCAGCAATTATTTCGTTAATTCTTTGGATAGTAATAAGAAATAATTATTTAGAGTGGGGTTTTTGACTATTTTAAACCGTATGAGCCAATAAAATATAATGTGTAAAATTTGTCGAAATCGCGAATCGGCGTCAGCCCATATGGAAAGTATAGTGTCGCTCACCGGTGGCCACCACGGCGTTCAATGTGTTAATATAAATATTGTTTTTTTTTTTTTTTTTTTTTTAATTTATTTAAAGGGCTTTGTCGCTTAGCGACCACATCGCCCAGTGCGGAAAAATACAAAATTGTTGATTACTATCTACCTTATAACTAACTTGTACAATTGTTTTGCTTTATCGGACACTGGAAAAGCAAGGATGGTGTTACAAAAGCCGATATCATACCTTTTATATCGTCCCAAAACATCAATTCTACTATTTTCATTCCGGACACACTCCATCAAAATATGAAATACGTCATCAACCACTCCACAGTCATCACAATTTGGGGACAAAGCTTTCTTCATTAAATAATAAAATTTATTCGAAGGAATATGTCCGGAACGAAGTCTTAAAGCAATCGTAACTAGATTTTTGTTGAGGTCACAATCAATCCACGGAACCCGAGAAATCTCTGGCTGGATAGTTCGATACCATATCCTTTTTTCTTTTGATCTTTCATCAAAATACTCCTGCCAAAGATCTAAACACTTTTTTTTAACCTTTCCAAAATAATCTGAATACAGTGGAGTAATATTCATGGGAACTCCATCAACACACGCTTGTTTGGCGAGAATATCAACCTTATCATTTTCTTCTACCTGACAATGCGACGGAATCCATTGAAGACATACCGTTTTAGAATTAGATTGAAGCTTTAAGAGCAATTCATATATCACGTAGGCTGTCGGAATACCTCGCATGTGAGAAGTGTGCCGAGCCAAGTGTTGCAGCGAGCTTTTGGAGTCTGTCAGAATCACAAATTTATCGCCATTAATTGATAGAATATAGGACAAAGCTTCCAATATCGCAATCAATTCAATGTGCATAATAGAAATATCTGAATCAATCTTAAGCTTCATATGATTCAGAAGAATGGGATCCAAAAAGGCAGCGCCACCCAAATGTTTATCTTTGGAACCGTCAGTAAAAATCGTATGATAACCTGAATATTGTTCTTGAATATATGAAGTACATAAATGTTTTATTTGTAAAGTACTGTAGCAGCGTTTAGCTTTAGAAATACTAGGAATTTTATCGAAGACTATATGAGACATATTTATACTACTTATCCACTTATCAAGTGAAAACATTCCAAGTTGAACGCTTGAGTGTATTGGAACAGAATTATAATATGAAAAGATGTCAATAAGTAATGGCAATTTCTTGTTCTGCCAATAGTTGGAACCTGTAACGAGTGAAAGATTTTCTAATGATTCTATAGTTTTATTGTTACGTAAAGATTTTGATTTTAACATAAATTTGCTAGCTAAGTATCTCCGACGAATACGAAGTGGTGGAAGGCATAACTCGCTTTCCATGACATGTATCGGGGTGCTCCTTATAAATCCGCCGACAACACGTAATGCCTGGTTTTGGACCCTATCTAGTTTTATTAGTTTAGAATTACAACTACAGTCAAACAAGAAACTGGCATAATCAATTCTACTTCGAATTATAGAAATATATAAACGTCTTAGGTGTTTTTGATGAAGTCCCCAACCCGGACCGGATAAAACTTTAAGTAAATTAATGAATTTCATTACCCTCTGTGAGGTTTCATTGATATGTTTACCCCATCTTAATGAGCTATCCAGCCACAGACCCAAATATTTAACATTATTAACAACTTCTATTGAAACATCATCGAAATTAAAATCAACAGACCTCCTAAAGCAACCCTTTTTAAAAACACAAATCTTAGTTTTATTTGGAGACATAGTTAAACCCAGCTTATCAATTAACACTTTGGTATATCGTAAAGCAGACCGAAGTTCTTCAAACGCTGAATCTAAATTATTTTTTGTTGAATATAACACAAAGTCATCAGCATATTGAGATATATTAACCTGGCCAACGTTCTTACATATATGCAATGTTAAAATATTAAATAAAAGTGGAGCCAATGGATCTCCTTGAGCCAGCCCACGGCCAGTAAATCTAACAATCTCACAATCGTACGTCGCCACTTGTAGATGTCTATCTGATAAAAAGGACCACAAATAAACACAGATTTTTGATCCAACCCCAAACTGATCTAAAATACGTAACAGGCAAGGAATATCAACATTGTTATAAGCGCTTTCGATGTCTATAAAACACGCCGCGGTAACCAAGTTTTTAGAGAATCCTAGTTGAATTTCAGCAACCAACCGCGTAAGGTTATCCAGACAAGATCTTGCCTTACGAAAACCCACCATGTCCTCAGGAAAAAGACATTGTTTTTCAAAGAACCACTCTATACGTTTACCCAAAATAGCATGAAAAATTTTACAAATACAAGATATCAGGGAAATAGGACGTAACGATGAAGATGAACTACTATGCTTGGGAATTGGAACTATTTTGATTTGACGCCATTGTAAGGGAACAAAACCGACAGAAAAACATTGATTATATATTAAAAGTAACATGTATTTACCGGAAGGCGGAAGATTGTTAATCATGGAAAAGGAAATTTGATCTGACCCAGGAGCTGTGTCGGTGGTTTTAATACAGTTGACTAATTCTGGCATTGAAATTGGCGACTCCAACATTGCATTATTAGAATTAAAAGGAGGCTGCGAGGGACAAACATAATCTGGAGTAAGGTCACTCAGCAGGCGCTCGGCTTTTTCTTTATCTACACAGGCATTAGGGACTTGCCGACCCTTTAACCACCTCATCTTGCGCCACATTTCGGATGCTGAAGAGGTTTCATCTACAGATGAACAAAACTGCTGAAAAGATTTACTCCTAGCTCTGCGAATAAGCCTTTGGGCAGTGCTAATTTTTTCTTGGAGGATATCTAAATTCCTTGGAGACGGGCAACCTCTCAGATTCGCAAGGGCCAAGCGCCGCTCCGCAACAGCCCTGGACAACTCTGAAGACCAATATGGTTTTGGCTTAAATGTACTGCAAATGTTTTGAGGGATTTTAATATAGGGAATGTACTTGTCCGCAGCTTTTTGCATTATATTATATAGGACGTCATATAACTCCTGAGGATCCTGAGGCATAATGCAATTCTTTAAATACTCGTCTATAAATGCAGCGTATAAAGTCCAATCAGATTTTTTTAAATTCCTTCTGTTTTGGTATTCACGATTAATATTAAGTACACAGTTTAATTTTATAATTAAATGATCACTTCCGAGTGATTCGTTTGTGGGTTTCCACATAAATAATAAAGACAAATCTGAAGAAACAAATGAAATATCAGGGCTAGATTGCTGGAGAACTCCATCAACCATTCTGATTCTAGTGAAGCTACCATCTTTCAAATGAATGAAATTATAATCCAACATGGAGTCAAATATTTCGGAGCCGCGCCGATCAGTTCTTAGAGACCAATTAGAGTGATGCGCGTTAAAATCTCCCAAGATAAGAGTTTTACTGTTTCCAATAGAAAATATTGCGTCCCAATCGCTTTGAGTGGTGTAGACTGTCGAAGGGCAATAAATGGAAATTATATTCTCAATATGCTGACAATTCAGAATTCTAATATGTAACAATTCAATACCAGGGTTGCGACTTTGCGTTCTACAAATAACAGACTTTACAGAGCGATGAGTCATAATGGCAACACCGCCGTAACCATCGTCTCTGTCCAATCTAAAGGTATTATATTCACTAATTTAAAAAAAAACTCTCGGGTTCCAACCAAGTTTCACTCAACACGGCAATGTGGATTTTTTCTTGACTTAGGTGTAATTCAAGTGAACGAGATTTGGGCCTTACACTTTGGCAATTCCATTGTATAATATTTAAGTTCATACACTCATTATTATCAGCCATTTCCAACAAATAAATCAAATAACGGATCAATAGATAAGCTATTTACAATTTTATGTGTCAGCCACTCTGAAAACATGGAAATTGATTGCTGGATTTTGATCTGAAGGGATTCTTTGCTTTTTATAATATTTTTAATTTTCTTAAACAAATGCCAAAAGTTTAGATTACGGGAAGACTTATTATCAGAATTATTGTTTTTATGTAAATAAGGTGCGGTATTTTTTTCTGAAGAATCTGAAGATTCGGAGACTTGATGCCATATCATGTCCTCGGCAGGCGTAGGGGTCTCTGGTCGACGATTTTGCTTCTTTAAATTACGTTTAGGCATAGGCTTAGTTCGTTGATTCGCTGTGGTGGATGTACAGTCCACTTGGGAGACTGTGTCGACATTTTCGTCAATCGGGAGTTGCATTGATACCGAACTGATATTGGTGGCACGCATTGTAGAAGTCTGATTCAGTACTTCAGGCATCGGTTCAGAAACTACTTGTGGAACATTATCAGGGGAGGGAGGAACGTACATTGTAAGGGCTTTCCTGTAGGTGCAGTTAAATTCTGACATTAAATCTCTCAGCTTCTTTTCTTTCTTAAAATATGGGCATATTTTATCAAACGCCAAATGACCACCTGAACAATTCACACAAGTGTATGATGTAATTGTACAATTTTCGTGTTTTTGAGAGCATTTGGGGCAAACGGGTTTCTTTGTTGGACATCTTATCTTTAAATGGCCGAATTTCCAACAGTTAGCACATTGTGTGACCGGGAATATAAACCGCTCCACTGGAATCCTCAAATTGTAAATATAGACATAAGACGGAAGAGAAGGTCCTTTAAATCCTAGCCGTATCGTTTCACTGGGAGTCCAGCCGTTACCATCAGGATCCTCTAAGCAGCGTTTATTTAACCTCTTAACAGATGTTATTTCAGCACTGCTTGACAAATTAGCTTTAAGGTCGTCATCAGATATATCCAATTCCATAGCTTTAATAAGGCCGTACGACACACCTACTTCGGAGATTTTTTGACAAGACCAGCCCATGTCAGTAAACACCGAGCAACGTATAAATTCATCTGCGCCGATATCATTATCAAACGTAATTAACATTTTATTTTGATGCACGTATTTAATTCTATAAATCCTGCCACTGGCAATGTTATGCGTCTTAAGTAATCGTGCTAAAGCGAACTGTTTAGGCAAAGGTTCTTTACAAGTCACACATACCTGTATCCTTTCTTCTTTTTCCCCCTCGTCTGGGTGTCCTCTACAACATATCAGTTTGTTTCGTCCTCTATTCATTACGGTCCATCCTTCTTCAGAAGAGTTTTCATCCCTTGGCCTTTTCCCTCCTGTCGACTCAATGTCATCCAGTTGTGTATTGTCATCCAATTCCATATTCCTACCGTATTCTAACTCGTCGGCGCTCGACAATGAATTGATGTTTACATTACTTTGATTTGACTCACACATGTGAACAAAGTAACAGCTGCAGGGACCGACCGGAAAAAACCGGTTGGCCCGCGCGCAAACAAGATAAAAAATACGCACTCAATAAGCTGAGACAAAAATTAGTAAACGTCCGCTCACAAGTATAGCTCGTGCGGAAGTGATAAATATTGTTAAAACACTTGTTAAGTACTCACTCTTGTTTTATAAATGCTCTGTCTTGTCGTGTTTTCGGAAACACAATCCATTTTGCCATGAAAGCAAGGTGGTTCAAAGCATCCACAACTTGTCTGATGCACCGACTAGCTGTGCGTTGGGCAAGATGCTGAGTGACGCCAACAATTCGCTGATAGGATCCTGTGGGTTCCCTATCCATTTGCATAAAATTTTAAGACCTAATATAACTTAGCATAATGATATTAAAACATATTTTTCTTTTTTATTTATAAGGCGTAGCAGACGGAGCCCCGCTTTGCGGGGCTCCTACCTCTGGGCGGTTTAAAAAAAAATAACCAAGAAGGAGACGGCGGGCTCTTTCAGACCCCGCCATCCCCTTCTAACCTAACCTGTCCGAGTCGGGGTGCCCCAAGTCCCGAGCTCGCTTCGCTCGCTCTTGCATCCTTTCCCCGATTGTGTAGCCTTTGTTTTTATTGTAATGATGTCAATGATATGCCTACTAACGTTATGCTAATAGTCATTAGGCCTACTAACGTTATGCGAATCAAATTTATGCCAAAACAAATTAGTCTTTAAGATGATTATGCCAACATAAAATGTATGCCTAAAAAAATTATGCCGAAGTATTATTATGTCAAAACAAATTGTGCCAGAATCGTTATGCCGAAGTATATTAGGACAAAGAACATTATGCGAAAAGAAGGGATCCCGATCCTGTGGCTAGGAAACTAAGAGCGCACAACACCTCCAAAAACACAAATATTGAAAAAAACAAAACTAAATTTCAGTCAGATTAATATGCACATAGATACTGACCTTAACTTTTAGGGGAATCTCGTTGGTTCCTTTCAAGGAAGTTTTTTGTTGGAGTTCTTGACAAAGGGCTCGGAAAGTTGTTTTGTTTAACCAAAATTGCTGCACAAATAAAGTTTTCGGCATTTCGCGTATCGTCTCCATGCACTGACGATTTATGTCTCTTTTTCGGCGCCTAAGCCACACTTCTTCATTATGAGCGCACCACAATATATTTAAAGTATGCATTTTAAATGCTTAATGGTAAATAAAGTCCAAAATAATGGTAAACAAACAAAACACTTCTCGGTTTCAACACAGCTGTATCTTAGAGACGCCATTTTTTTTATCGTTTACTCTTGGGTATCGGCGATCGCTTAGCTATCGTTCAAAAACTTCGATATCGTTTCGTTAGCGCTTGTCAAAACTGTAACTTGGCTACCATAAGTACGAGTATGGGATGTAGCGATCAACGTTGTAGAAACGATCACATTTCATTCTAACATTTTGAACGATCTGATAAGTTGTAAACTTGGCTACGAATTTTCTATTCGTTTTTTCTGACCACGTGACTTAACGTTGACATGATGTCTTTCCTATACATTTGATTAGTTTTCTATTAGCGTTGTCGATTGTAGATTGTCAACTTGGCACCATTCGCCAGTTAGTCGACGACACCGGTCGTTATAGTTGTGTGTCAATTTTCTCATAATTTGTTATTTTTGAAAAGGTTTAATTAACATCAACGAGTCCACTCGTTCGCTGCCAGCATTCCACAAGTTCTTCAAGTAGTGTAAAGTTTTGGGTAAAAAACTGAGGTGTAAATAAACGGAAATGTATAGTATCAAGTGAAATTTGTAGTAATATAAAGTGAAGTATTGTAACTTTTGCGAAAATATACACAGTCGGCCAAAGTGTACTAATATATAGGGTCCACAAAAACAAAAATATAATAATAAATACTGAAGGTGTAAAAATAGTGAGTGGAAGTGTAATAAATACATGAACACAGTAATATGAATGATCTTCTTCATCTAAAATAAATTCTTTGGAATTGCTAGGATTTTGAGACAGGCGAACTTTCTTGACTACAGAGTATTCTAAAACAGTATCACGATCTACTTGTTTAGCGAGTTTGAATTTCAGTGGCTTTTTGTAAGTTTTGTAAAACATTATATCATAACTAGTATCGCTTCCAGAAAGTATATTTTCTATGTAACCTACATAATACACCCACCTTTTCCTGATAAAGTATCGAATCAAGACATTGTCATTTATTTTATAATTCTCTTTCTCTTCTATATTCTTCATATCCCATTTGTCATTACCTGCTTTTGCCATAGTATTATTGTTCCTTTGATGCGATCTCTCACCAACTTCCTTTGCCGCCTGATATCTGTCATCCGAACTATCACAAACTTTTTCCAGCACATCGTTTCTCTCATCCGATATTCCACTGACTTCATGTACCACCTTGTTCCCCTCAGTAACTACTTGTTCATTAGATGCACAATACTCTTCGTTTATTCCACTTCTGTCAGCCCATCCCATTCGCCGTTAAATTCCCCTGCTACCATATTAGTTTCATCTGATTCCTCTCTAAAATTCACTGTCTCCTTGCTTCGCTTGTCCAAATTCTTACCAACTTTCTTCACCACATTGCTTTTCTTATCTAAGATAAAGATTTCATCCTCTTGTTCACTATAGGGTTCATAATTTTGTAAAAATTCGTTACTGTATAAATCTCTTGTTATATCATATTCTTCATCGGTCAAATCTATAATATCAGAATCCTCATGCACGCTCATGCAATCAGATATGCTGGTAGATGAGGATTATGATATTTTTCTGAGCTTTTTATTTCGTCGAATTATTTTTTTTGTAGAATTTATGGTTTTACTCTTTTTTGACTCACTTTTAATTTTCCTGTTTTTGTTAAGACCTGATGGACCTGGTAATGACATATCCACTCCAGAAACCTGTACATCAGTCTGCTTATAATCACCTCCGTTCTCACCCCTTTCCTCCCCGTTCTTTTTTTCTGCTCCTGTCTTATTATTTGTGCTCGCTCTTTTTTCCGTTGGTTTCTTTTTTTCTTTACTTGCTTTGTTTTCTTCTCGTTTTTTCAACTTTTCTTTTTTTTCTGCTTCCTTTATTTGAAATCTTTCGTACACAAGATCATGAGTGATGACCTCTGCTCCTGGCGCTATTTTTGTTCTTTTGGTTGTCAAAGATGGTTTTCCAGGTTTAATCATTTTCAGAAGCAACTCTTCAAATGTGACATTGGTATATACACGCTGATTGTCAAGAATTTGGACTTTAGGACGCTGTTGAACATTTTCAATATTTAGCAATGGAGCAGCTTTTTCTTAGCTGTGTAAAACGTACTTTGGTGACGCTTCTATTAAATTACACTGAGGAACTTCCTGCTGTATTATAAATGTTTCATTTAAAACAGTCAGTGCGATTTCACTCAACTTTTTGGGGGATATTTGTTTAACAAGCTGATTTTGTGATTTTTGTAGCTGTTCATTCTTCCATTCTGCTAACTGAACTGGATCAAATTTCTCTTCAGCTATGACATTTTTATTTATTGGGTATATCCCTGCTTTACGAAAGCCTGCTTGACATACTTGAGAATCTATCTGAGTCCACACTTGACCAAGAATCGTTGAAAACTCTTTTTTGGGTAAAACCTTGCCGACATTCAATCTTTGCCATTTGACCAACGCTATGTCCCATTTGTCTTTGAACGATTTATTTACCGCTAGATCCAGAGGCTGCAATAAATGACTCGTATGCGGTGGGATTTTTAAAATCGTTATGTTGTTTTCTCGTGCCTTTTGTATAATATTAATTCCCATTTAGTAGCTTTCTTGAGGTATGCGGGTGTGTGGTTATGAGTAAAAGTTTATACACCGACACTGTAATGTTTATTGTATATATTCGAAGAACTTAGTTTGATAGGTACACAGATTAAGGTCCACAGCACAGTAAGAATGAAGAGTAGTAGAAGATAGATAGGAGTAGACAGATAGGAAGGCACAGTACAATATTATTGTAAGCTCGTAAGCGAAAGCGGTAGCGGACCGAACGACACAGTGGTCACCTGGGTAGCAATCAGCTGACTAGCGGGCCGCCGGCCTGCACTGGCGCGCGGCGCGGCTCAGGAATGCGAGCCCCCACCTCGCGCGATAAGCAATGGAGCGGTCAGGCGATCGGCCGGTGTCGTCACTATTGGGAAACATGGTTTGCTTGTCCGTCCGCATATAAATGTTTTTTACATATAATAGAATAAATTATTATTAAGCTTATTCTACATAATTCGGCAGTACCTACTTAGTTACTAACCTACGCCACATCACCCCCCTCCAGAGACCGTCGCTACGGGCGATAATAGTCTGGAAAATGGACTTGACGACCAGATTTTGTCGTTCTGACATTAGTTCCTGTGTTTCCAGGTAATTTGGTGGTGGGTGCTGATTTATGTGGTGTTGGTGATGGCGTGTTTGTATGTATTTTTGTGTTGTTGTTTGTGTGAGTGTTTGGATCGTGTAGTATGTAGGCAGGTTTAAGCCTGTCAATAGTAACTGTGACTGTTTTGCCATTGACGAAGAGCTTGAAGGTCTTGTCCCCGTGTTGCAGGACTTTATGCGGTCCCGTGTATGGTGATTTTAGGGAGCCTGATGTCTCATCTCTGAGAAAAACGTGACTCGATGTTCCCAAATCTTTGAACACGAATGTTGATCTGCTACCATGTCGGGATGCCGGTGACGGTTGCAATTTCCTTGCAAATGCCCTTAGCCGTGCCACGTAGTCTGACATGTCAATTGTGTCATCGACCTGAGGCTGAAATAGTTCCCCTGGCAGCCTGAGTGTTTCGCCATATAAAAGTTCAGCAGACGTAGAACCGAGATCTTCTTTGTACGCATTCCTAATACCTAGTAGAACTAGTGGCAAAGACTCGACCCAGTTTTCTGCGGAGTGGCAGGTTATTGCAGCTTTCAATTGTCTGTGAAATCTCTCTATTAGGCCGTTACAGGCGGGGTGATAAGCCGTGGTACGCTTGTGGTGAAACCCAGCCATCTCCGATAGGTGCCTGAAGAGTGCCGACTCAAACTGTCGACCGCGGTCCGTCACGATATCGACGGGGCAACCAAATCGAGAAATCCAGCCACTTACCAGAGCCTTTGCCACTGTCTCTGCTGTTATGTCGGATGTAGGTATCACCTCAGGCCAACGTGTGAACCGATCGATGGCTGTGAGGCAATAACGATATCCTTGTGCTAACGGCAGTGGGCCTATGAGGTCCAAATGGGCTTGCTTGTAGACGTGCCGAAAGCTGGCTTTGGAAATACTAACGATGGAAATACTTCTAGGAGATTCTTTGCCGATCCTGTAACAACTGCCTCAATAACAGGGATTGATATAAACTTCCTTAAGAACCTCAAGTTGATTCTAGAAGTTATTTCGAGTGGGTTCTCTATTGACACGGAAAAATTTTCGGTGTTTCTGAAGTCAACAGCCGAACTATATGTGCAGTTATACAACTGGCACCCCATGACGCCAACTTTGCATAAAGTTTTGTGTCATGGGGCTTTGGTAATCAAACATGCTCTTTTGCCGATTGGACAATTATCAGAGGAGGCAGCTGAGTCGCGGAATAAACATTTCCGCCTATACAGGCAAAACTTTGCAAGAAAGTTTTCGCGAAAGAATTGCCTCCAAGATGTCATGAACCGCCTTCTTCTGACCTCTGATGTCTTTCTTAGTAGCAGCAGCAGAATGCAATTCAAAAGGAACAGGAAACCACTATCGCAAGAAATTCTACAATTTCTTAAAGTTGAATACGAGTGTCCCGCGGACACTGACACTGATAATGCTGACCCGGGCACTAGTACTGATCAAGCAGATAGCGATAGCGAGTCTGACGAATATTAGCTGTATAAGTTTCTCTGTAAATATTACAAGAAAATGTATATTTAACTTTTATTTCGATGTAAATTACAGTTTGTACATAGCTTTTCATTTATGTATTTTGTAAGGTTATGTAAAAAGTAAGCGTTATTTTTAAATCATTGTGTATTTTTAAATGCTTTTTTTATTAGTTATTGTACAAATAAATCACCATAATGCTTGAAATAGAAAATAATGTTTTATTTTATTTCGATTTTATTTCACACGTAAGTCCCTTTGGAGAAAAGGGTATAGAAATGATTGGGTTATACTAAAATTAATATGAAAAATAATTAGGAGGCACAATTGACCCAAAATTACCAAAAAAAGGTTTTGGCCAGTTTTTTGTATCAAATACCCGTATGTGCAACGGTGCAACGGTGGTTCTGTGTATTTTGCTCTCCTAAATCAGTGAAATTGAAGCGTAAATAGTGTTATTATTGACAAAAAGGTTATAAAACTTGAAAAATGGAATGTTTTCCTAGCCCCTGTGCTAATAAAAACAGTCGAAAGAGAAAGGCAGAACCCGAAAAATGGAAGAGGTACCAGGCGAAGCTAAAGCGGTAAGTTGAAGTACAGTTAGATAATCTTGATAATTTCAATTATTTTTTCTAGCTAAATAATCTCGTTTTATTAATTTTATCTAAATAATACTGTTAATTTACTAAACCGATGGTTGGAGTTACAGTACGTTCAGATAATTTTGATCATTTAGGTTTTTTATAATTTCGGTAATGGTCGTGTTCACTATCGTGTTTTCGTTGCCACCATACCACACCATAGACAAGTTTATAGGTACCGTAAAGTGGGGCTTTTTGAGACTCCAGGGGCTATTCAGAACTTTTGTAATAAAAGATTTGATCGAATATATTTTCTCTTCTAGTAACAGTACAATTTTTTTTTTACAAAATGGCAATACTACAACTAATGTCAGAGTCACCGGCGAAATTTAGAGGTTCTCAAAGTGTATACAAATGGTTAGATAAATTTTAGTAAAAAGCTTGGTAAATCGAGTTAATTTGTACGTAGTTTACTTCCAGTTGATATACCAACATTTTAAAGGTAAGTTGAAAATGAGTTCGTTCATGTAAACATATGTTTTCTTAGGATTCTATTCGTGTTTTCCATTGTCTTGTAGCTTGATTTAGACGCCATATTTATTATGTTTTGTAAAATGGGGCTTTTTGGCCCAAGTTTGAGGCTATTTGGAACAGGATTCCAAATAACCCCTGTTTTGTGTGTTTCAGTTTTACTAAGTTTAAGATCGCTGTCTCAAATAGCCCCAAATATGCATTATGTATAAATCGAGCATAAATTTAAGGGGAAGTTTTTCATTAATTTTTTCATTTTATATTATAGTTCCGGAAATATGGTGCGTACTTATCAAAGAAAGTACACGAATTCCAGAAATGGTAAATCTTTTGCTCCGTATCAGAATTATTCGAAAGAAAATTTGGAGAAAGCGATAGAGGCTGTACAGTCTGGAAAACTTAAGTTAACCGATGCTGCCGATTTTTATGATATTCCAAAGAGCACGCTATGTAGAAAATATAGGAACATAAATTGCACGCAAGATAAAGCTGGACATCCAACGTTGTTTACTCCCGAAGAGGAAAATTCATTTATACAAAACATACTAATATTAAGTGAATGGGGATTTCCCTTCGACTGTATGGATCTTCGAGTATTAGCTCAAAAATATTTGAACAAAATAGGTAAAAATCTGTATGGGCTTAAAAATAACCTACCAGGGACTGATTGGGCACGCAATTTTCTTTTAAGACATAAATCAGCAATTTCAAATCGCAAAGCGTCTAATATTTCGACTGATCGAGCCAAAATTACAGATGATGTAATTGATAGTTTTTTCGAAAACTATGTGAACTCTGTCGAAGGTGTCACTCCAGACTGCATTATCAACTATGATGAAACCAACCTCACTGATGATCCAGGTTGCAAAAACTATATTTATAAAAGAGGCACAAAGTACCCAGAAAGAGTGGTAAACAATTCGAAAACAGCAATTTCACTCATGTTTACGGGTACGGCAGATGGTGACTTGTTACCAATATATGTGGTATATAAATCAGATCATTTATGGGATACGTGGCTGGAGGGTGGACCTGAAGGGACGAGGTACAATCGATCAAAGAGTGGGTGGTTTGATGCAGTCTGTTTTGAAGACTGGTTTAATACCATTATAGTACCTTACGCACGAAAGAAAGAGGGGGGGAAAGTTCTAATCGGAGATAATCTCTCGTCTCATTTTTCGGAAAACGTACTGAAGACTTGTGAAGAATTAAATATTGCATTTGTGTGCTTACCACCGAAAACTACACATCTACTTCAGCCGTTAGATGTCGCATTTTTCGCTCCGTTAAAGACCTACTGGCGAGATGTCTTAACTCATTGGAAGTTAAAGGAAGGGCGAAAACATAAAACATTGATCAAAAGTTCATTTCCAAAATTATTAGGTCAAATAAAAAACAAATTGGTTGAAAGAGGTGCAGTATCTCGTAACCTCAAAGCAGGTTTTAGTAAATCGGGTCTATACCCAATCAACCCTGAACCTCCTAAGTCACGGCTGCCACAAAGGACAAATGTTACGGATGAACAAATAAATAACACCACATTATTAGTAGTAACGGCAATTTTACAAGAAATAAGGAATCCTCCAGCCCTTGCACAAATAAGACGAAAAAAAAAGTGTAATGTACAGCCTGGGAAAAGTATAACCGCAGCAGATTTGGTTCAAAGTGAACTTCATACAACCCGAAAGTCAAATAAAAAAAAACCCAAGGGGAAGAATATATCGGAACCCATGCCAGGACCTTCAGGAATATGCAAGAACTCGATAACAGGAACTAAAATTTTAGAAAACCAAGAAATAGTACCATTAAACATAGCTAAAGAAAACGAAATTTGTGATCAAAATGTATTCGAACAAAAAGATTTAGACATAATTACAGAGTACACAGAAGAAAATTATAATAAATTAGATATAACCCAAAAACGATTCAGAGATGACGACATACGACCATTGGAATGTACGATTCAGAAAAATATACCGAATGAAAACACAGGATTTATGCAAACATTTATAACTACCACCGCCGTTATAGAAAAACAGAAGTCTCCTGTCTTGACTGAAAATTCAAAATTAAAACCAAAAGCTCATAACGATTTTGAACGAGAAAAGATTGAAGTTGACTATAATGATATTAACACTGGTTCTAAGGAAAATATTGAAAATTTATCAGATAATGAAACCATAGACATGATTCGAAAGTTGAAAAGTAGGTCACGTGCATACACTTTTAGTAATAAAACAAAAAATAAACCTGCCAAAAGATTTAAAAAATTGATAAGTGCTGATTCCACAACCACTGAAGAAATTTCAATGAGTATACATAGTGATAGTGATTTATACGACGTTGACCTTGAACAAATTGAAAATTTAACCCTTAAGTGCATAGTTTATCAAAAATGATAACTGACTTTTTCATACGCATAACTTCCGAATATAATATATTTAAAGTAACGAAACGTTTCTGGACGACTGTTTACGTGTCATTCTTATAATCTGTCAACATGACAAAATACGATCTGGGCTGTGATTGGTTGAATTTGACATTACAAGCTGCAAGGTCGTAATACTTACATGGGTACGAATTTGAATATTTATATCGGTTCATATCTAGACTAAAATAACGGTTATTAACAAAAAAAAAATACTTTCTGAAAGGTAAGAATCTATATTTTGTTTTGATATGTTTATTTTACAACTGAATACTGTGGCATGGTACTAAATTTGCTTTGGAATATTGTTATCAAAAATGATAATCTATGCATTACCGGTGTAAGTTTTTCTTACTATGGATGTACATAATTATTCTTACATTGCTATGTTTTTGGAGCAATTTTTATGTCTTTTGGTGTTGGGTTGCATGGTTTTATTATGGTTTTAGATCTCTATTGATACGACATAGAATATGAATGACAGAGATATTGAAACACTATTATCTCAACTGGAAAACGGCGACATCTCTGAGGATGAAGCAAACATCGATGAAGATGCTCTGGATTACTATGACAATCTAAATGACTTGCTCGAAGACCTTGAAGATGTGGAACAGGAAGTAGAAGAAGAACAAACAGAATTAAATACTAATCAAGACTGTAATCCCCCATTAGTGTCTGATGATTTGTCAGAAATTGAATCAAGGTCCACTAATTATACTCAAGTAAGAAATTTAGTTTGGAAAAAGAAAAACATGCCTTTGGTTGATCAAGCTCTTACCTTTCTTGGAGTCACAGCCTACCCTCAACATATTTTAGAATTATCCACTCCATACCAATTTTTTTCTTACTTTTTTGATCAAAAGCTACTGGAATTGATCATTGCTGAGACGAACAAATATGCTGTACAAGTGAATCCAAATTTTTCCGACCCCATCAACTTATTAGAACTTCGTAAATACCTTGGCATCTTGATATACACTTCAGTATATCATTATCCTAGCATCAGATCTTATTGGGCACGAGCTGTACAATTCCATCCAATTTCAGAGACAATGACGGTAAACAGATTCGAAAAGATTCGCCAAATAATTCATTTCAACGACAACAGTAACCACCTACCTCCTGACCATCCTGAGCACGATCGATTACATAAAATACGTACAGTAGTAGACCATCTCAATAACCGATTTATATCAGTTCCGTTTGAACATCGCCTGTCATTAGATGAACAGATGTGCTCCACTAAAATTGGCCATTTTATGAAGCAGTATTTGCCGAAGAAACCACACAAATGGGGATTTAAATTATACGTGCTTTGTTGCCCAATGGGTTATGCCTATAATTTTGAAATTTATTCAGGGGCTCCTAATACCCAAAGACTACCAAATGAACCCGACTTAGGAGTAGTTTCGAATACAGTCATACGTTTGCTTCGACCACTACCGAGGAATGTAAATCATATAATATATTTTGACAATTTCTACACAAGTTTGTCACTATTCCATTACTTATTCAAAGAAGGTATTTATTGCTTGGGGACAGTACAGAAGAATAGACTGGGAAAAACATGTAAACTGCCTGATAAAAAAGATCTTCTCAAACCATCAGTGCCGAGAGGATCGTATGATGAAAATGTTACTACCTTTGATGGGGTTGAATTTTCGGCCACTAGCTGGAAGGATAATAAACAGGTTTTACTGCTCTCCACGTATGTGGGTTCAGAACCTGTAAACACGGTAAAAAGATATGACAAAAAGCAGAAGAAAAGCATTGCCATATCCTGCCCAATTGCTATCCGCGAATATAACGCAAGTATGGGCGGTGTCGACACTATGGATAGCTATTTGGGTCGATACAGAATTAGAATGAAATCCAAAAAATGGACAAATAGACTCTTTTATCACCTACTAGACATGTCTGTGATAAATAGTTGGATTCTGTATAAAAAAGTTTTGTTGAAGAAGGGTGCGAATCCTAAGAATATTTTAAAACTTGCTGACTTCAGGACCGAACTAGCGGAAACTTTGTGTAAATATGGCAGCACATCGGAAAATAAAAGAGGTCGCCCAAGTTTGAATACTGCTGCAGGCCCTGTAAACAAGCAAAAGAGACCAAAGATAGGTGCTCAAACATTACCTCCTGATGACGTACGTTTTGACGGTGTCGGGCATGAAAAATCTTATGGTTCCAAAAGGAACCAGTGTAAATATGCCCAATGTAAAAAACTTAGGTCAGTAATGTGTGAGAAATGTCATGTGTCACTCTGTGACAATAGAAATAATAACTGTTTCAGGGTTTTCCATACTAATTAATTTTTGTTTTTTTTTATGACCTTGCTGCATAATTTATCAAAAATGATAACACATGTTTTTTAATAAATAATAAACTTTAAATATTGAAATGATTTTTTTTATTATTTTTCCTGTTTTTTAGGGACCTCATTTCGTAATATGTGTTTTTTTTCACGAAAATATAAAAAATCATGCATCTAAGGGTTAAACGACATGGACTTCGAACAGACAGATCTAGATATTATCGATCTGTCTGGCTCTTCAAAAAGCAAGTTAACTCCTACAAACGTGTTTGCCTACTGTTGGACAGAAAATGTTTTTCCCAAAGCTGCTAACGAAATTGCGTCAGCCTTGTATCACCGACTGAAAAACACAGACTTCTCTTCTTGTCAAATAGTTCGACTTGTCGCTGATGGCTGTGCAGGCCAGAACAAAAATACTATTATGCTGGCTATGTTAGCTAAATGGATGACAGAAGCTCCTCAAAATGTTAAACAAATTGAACTAGTGTTTCCAGTAGTTGGACATTCTTACATACCACCTGACAGGGTATTCGCTAAGATCGAAAAGGAAGTCCGGCTCCACGAAGAAATAAATAGCCCCCAAAAATACTTGGACATTATTTCAAACTTTAGTACTGTCACTACCTTGGGAGCTACTGATTGCGAAGTCCTTGACTGGAAAACAGCTTCACAGGAAGTTTTTAAACCTGTGAGCAACTGGCATTTCAAATTTAAACAGTGTAAACGTTTCATTTTAAAACGTTCGAAGAGACCCGGAAATATTTTGATTCAAGGGCATTTACATTATAAATCCGATGATGGAGTTAGCAAAAATGTTTGTACTTAAACCAGGAAAAAAAAGCGCTATGATAAATCCAGAAAAAATACGTCCTTCCAACAAATTAACTGCCGCAAAAAAAAAAGATACACTAACCTTGCTAAGAAGCCATTGGGGTAACGATTGGCACCTAAACGAAAATTTGAAATTTTTCAAAGAGTTACTACAAGAATATAATGATGACCAAACTGAGGATAGTAACCAACAGGGTGAAGACGGTGACAATAACGAAGAATTGTGTGAGCCAAATGAAGAAATTGATGACATGCATGTGTGAATAATAAGAAATAAGTAAACTGAAACTTATATAAGAATAATACCTATTAAATAATTGATGATTAGAACAATAAACAGTGTACGATAAAAAAAGTTTAAATTTTATTTATTACCATAATATAAAAATAAAACCTAAGTATTAAAATTCATAATCATAGCGTTACATCTTTTTATTTCTAATAAATTCGCTTAATAATATTTCCTAGTAAAAAGGAATATCTGAAGATTTTTGAAAAAAATAAGTACCTAAGTATCAAGATTATTACAGTAAAACATCAACAAAAACAGTCATTACAAATGCAGCAATATCCATGATTGACTGGTGCAAAACCAGCAACATCCAATTAAGAATGGCGCAAAAGCAGCATTATCCACACATTGGATGCAAAAACAGCAACATCCTAAATGTATTACTTTATTTTGGTAAATGTAGTGTTTCTTAGGGAATTCTGTTTTACAATATCTGATTCTATCATCATTAGTTATCTATTCTTGTAACATAATGTAACTAAAAATTGGTACATGCAACGTAAACAAAAAAAGATGTCTACTGCCTTTTCAGTAAAAGTGAATGTTGCTGCTTTTGCTTCTATATGACTCATATGGTATGTTAGCATTATGTAACCTACCTCCTACTCTGAGGATACCTATTCCATCTAAAAATGGATTTAAAGATTTTAAATTAGATTTAATTGGTTTCTTGCACAAGATACAAGTCATTTCATCCCTAAAATGTTGTTTTTGATCTTGCCTAATTATATTATTGAGTGCAAATTTAAGTTCTTTTATTTTCAGATGTCCAGAGACCCTATCTTCTTTCTTTGCTTGGCAATTGTTAAAAAACCTGTAAATATGAGCAATTATTCTTTTCAGTTTGTTAATATCAGAATAATGTGAATATAAACTGAAGTCTTTATTTGCCTCAGAAATCAATGTAATATTACAAAATTTAAGTTCAGGAATTTCCTTAGGAATTTTGATATTTGTAGATTCATGTGAGTAATTCTCACTATGTAAAAAATCTGGCCCATGCCACCATAACTGGATGTTTTTAAGCAAGTGAGGTTCTATACTCCTAGACAAACAGTCTGCAGGATTCTCCACGGTATTGACATATGACCATGAGGCATTTTGTGTGAGATCACAGATAGTTTTGACTCTGTTTGCAACATATACAGACAATTTTGTGGGCTCTGTTTTGAGCCAAGCAAGAACAATTTCAGAATCTACATATAAATGTATCTGAATGGTAAAACTGTTTCTGATTAGTTGATCATACAACTTTTGGACCTACTAGACCAAGTGGATCAATGAGTTTGCTAATGAAACGTAATGTCTGACGCTTGGTGTAGACATCTAACAACTCATTTTGTGGACAAGAAATCCTTAGCATATCTGTTTGTGTGTTATATTTGATACCCAAGGTCTTCACATATTGGTTGTCACCTTTGCATAGATTAATTTCATTTGAAATCTGTAAAGCACAAGGAATGTCACTTAGTATACACTCACTATTAGAACTCCATTTATGAAGTTTAAAACCACCAAGATTTAAAATGGCAATTAATTGGTTTTTCATATCAAGTAATTTTTGTAAATCGTTACTACCAGTACAAATATCATCGACATAACAATGATTTAATAATATATGTGCCCCTTCGGGGTAAATGTGTGCAAACCTGAGTGAGAGCTAACTCATATAAACATCTCGTTGCTAAAAATGTTGAGCTTTTTAGTCCATAGGTGACTGTTTGCTATTGAACACACTGTATTTCCTTTTGTGGTTTATCTCTCCACAATATATTTTGAAGAGCACGGTGCTATGGGTTAAGTTTAACTTCTCTAAACATTTTTTGAATGTCAGAAAATAACACATATTTATGTAATCTGAACAGAACTAATATATTAAATAAATCATTTTGGATGCAAGGCCGTTGAGCAACATGTCATTTAAAGAAAAACCTAGATTTGTAGCCATTGAGCCATTAAAAACAACTCTTAATTTTGTAGTTTTGCTGTTGTCGTTTAACACTGGATGGTGTGGCAGAAAGTATACCTGACCATTTTTCAATTCATAAGTTTGAATATCAATGTAGTCAGCATGACCCATTGAAATGTAAGTGTCAATGAACTCTTTATAACCTTTGAAAAGTACAGCATCTTTGTGAAGTCTTTTTTCTACATTGTTGAAACGTTGTAAAGCTCTTAAGAAAGAATCTCCCATGTTTAATTGATCAAAATTTTGCTTCAACGGTAAGTCAACTTGAAATTTATTGTCTTTCAAAATTACAGACTCAGAAAATATTTTTTCAGCCAGAGCTTCTTCAGAAACCGACTCAGTGAAAACTTCTGTCACTTGTTCACACTTCCAAAACTGCTCTAAAGTTTTTTCTATATTTTTAATGGTATCACATTCACGTTTTTGTAAAATGTGCGTATTCGTACTCACCATATGACTTACCGGAGAGTAACTTCTAGTCTTTACCCTTCCAGCTACTATATACCCAAAGTGGGTGTTGTGTAAATACAAACCTTCAGGGATAATAGGTAGTTGTTCACGCAGTAAAATTTTAAAGAAAACGTCACAACCTAATATGATACTTATTTTTCCTGTTTTATTAAATTCTGTGTCAGCTAACTTGACATGAGAGGGAATTTTTAAATTATCTGTATCTATCTCACACTGAGGTAGATCACTAGTGATGTTCGGCACCACACAGCATACTATTTGAGTGTTGTAATTGTTGAGAGTAGAACAGATGTCAAAAGTAGCAGTATGAGAACCTTTATCAGATTGACCACATATTCCTTCAATATAGGTATAGTTATCGACTTACCTGCATTCAATTTTTTCTGTTAGGTCTGATAACACAAAGGAAATCTGACTACCCGAGTCACAAAGAGCCCTAACTTCAAATTGCTGACCTAACTTGTCAGTTATTTTTACCTTTATAGTAGGCAATAAGACATCATTGCACTTATTCATAGATAGTGAAACTTGCTTTAACTCCTGTTCAGGCTTATTTTTATGCAGTAAACTATTATGGTTTTGTTTGCAAATTGAACACTTAAAAGTAAATTTACATGTTGACGGGTGTTTGTTTAAGCATATGTTGCACAAATCATTTGTCTTTATATAGTTGAAACGGTCAGATAGCGAGGCAAGTGTAAATTTTTCACATTTATATAGTTTGTGGTTATTAGACTTACAAAATTTGCATACTTGTGTCATTTTATTACCCCCTGTCGTGGCTACCAGACATGTCCTGCGGCCGCTGTTCACTGCACCATTTGAGGATGTTTGGCTATCTGCCACAGTTTCAAGAGCTGCTGCACGTTGTTCTAAAAATTTAAGAAGTGAGTTTAAGTCAGGATCAGCATCTGATTTCATTTCTAAATGAAAGCACCTTAATGTGTGCACGTCAAGCTTGCGTTGCAAAACACATGCAATAATTGCATCCCAATATTGAACAGGTACATTCATGTTTTTTAACCCAGCTAAATGTTGTCTGGTTTGAGAAATGATTTCTCTTAGAGCTAAAGCAGTGCATTTAGAAATAGGTTTTAAGTCTAATATAGAATTAACATGATAATTAATGACCTTATTTTTGTTATCATAACGCTCACTGAGCAATTCCAGTGCAGTGGCATAATTATGTGCAGTTAGCGATAAATGTTTAATTAATTCGGCGGCTTCGCCACTTAAATAGGTTTTCAAATAATAGAATTTATCACATTGTGACAGTTTAGTGTTTTTATCGATGACACTTTTAAATAGGCTAATGAAGTTATGGAAGTCACCTACCTCACCTCCAAACTTGGGAATATTTATGGGTGGGAGGCGTTTCATAGCGTCTTTGCCTTCCTCATCATGCTCCGCTCCAGGGTTCGGAGATTTACTTGGACTAGATTTTAGTTCGATGGCATCTTCGAATGCGGCTAAGGCACTTAAATATATGGATTCATAGTGACCAAAATCTTCATCGTTATTTTCATCTAGAAGGGATATATCGATGTTAAAATATTCTGAAAAGGCGGTGACCAACCTGTCCTTCTTGACCATAAGCGCCTTTATAGAGGCTTTGTCGACATCCTCGGACTCAGCAAACTTACATAGTGTTGTTATAGTTCCTTTTGCCTGGCCCCTGGCCAGTATTAGGCACAGAACACTATATACCCTGGCGGGAAGAATGTCAACTTCAAACAAACAAAATGTCACCCATAATGCGCGCCATCTCTGTCTTGCCATCTCAAACTTTTTGAGCGATAATTTTGAATTATAAAATTTTCTTGAGCGGGAATTTTGAATTATCTAAATTTTCTTGAGCGGGAATTATGATTCATCTCAAGATTTCTGGCTACACATCAAGCTATACATTTCCAGTTTACGCTGACCTCGCATTGTACGGAAATCCTATACAATGGGAGGTTAGCTTATACTGGAAAGTTAAAGCTTGATGTGTAGCGGTGTGTAGGTGTACCTAGGCGTCATGCATGGTTGCTTAGCATAATAAAAAATGATTTTGAAATACCATATTGCTTGTGTTTTTCGTTTCAATCATATTTGAAAACAAACGCACAAGGTTGTTAGTTGTCAATTATGATACATAAAACAGGAACTGTTCTTATAACTTAATAAGAATAAAAAAGTGGTTTTTGAAATACATATTTTTTATTTCGATCATAAAAACTATTGGTTTGGTACTTGACGGACGTAAGTGACAGAGTTAATAACAACGTATTAACTTAATTTAAGCATCTCGTAACGAAAATCGAGTTTGTGGCGGCGTAGCAATTTAGCAAAGTCCATACATTTGAAATAAGCATAATGAAGCTTTTCTAAATAAAACACTTGTAAACGATTATTAGAACACTTTAAATTTAGTTAATTCCTTTGTCACTTAATATGTGTAAGCCAAACATATTTAACCCATTCGTTGCTACCAACGTACCATTTGCGTTGATCGAGAGTGCAACGTCATGCCACCAACGCACCATATGCGTTGAGTGTGCTGTAGGACGTTATTTGGCATTACATAAAAATTATAGAAATGTATTTAAATATTTGGCAACATTCACGGCTAGAAACATTTTTTAAATCTGGAAACACTGTTGGTTTTTGCTTCGGACTGTCATTCTTGTTTTGGTAAGGAAAAAACTGTTGGTGCTGTGAAGGTCTATTTTAATTTGGGAATAACTGAAGTTTTATTGAGTGTTTATTGTTTGTATTTGTGAATTGGGAGATAAAGGTAAGCAATATTCTTAATTTATAATTTTTTCCGCTGTTTCATTGTGTATTTTTAAAATGAAATCACATGAACGGATACGGTGCGTTCATTGGCATAGCAGTAAAAATCTTTTTTGGATGGTTTTATTCATAACAAATCACGCCAAAAATATATGCACGTATTTTTTAATCTATAATGCTATTCATCTTTGGCCGAAATCTTTTAAAACAGTACAACCGACGAGTCGATCTCGTCGGTTCGAAATGAATTTACGTCAAAACGGTAGGTACTATGGAAATGATGCAAACATTTAATGTTTCTGCCTATACCTACTAACATTTTGATTAAATCTATACTAATATTATAAAGCTGAAGAGTTTGTTTGTTTGTTTGTTTGAACGCGCTAATCTCAGGAACTACTGGTTCGAATTGAAAAATTATTATTATTTTTTTGTGTTGGCAAGTCCATTTATCGAGGAAGGTTTTAGGCTATATAAAATCACGCTACGACCAATAGGAGCGGAGCATAAATGAAAAATGTTGCAAAAACGGGGGAAATTTTATTTCCTTTGTGAGCTTTTTCTGATCTCTTATGTGACGCAGACGAAATTGCGTGGGTCAGCTAGTCTATTATAAACAGATACTGGCTGTGTTAACCAGTCTATTAAGTTGGTTTTTTAATAAACTATTAATGTAAATCAGAAATCCAGATTTTTTTACAATGTACGAGTATGTTGTCTATTTGTACCTACTTTTTGAGTAGATGTACAGAAAATATTCGAATTAACTATCCGCTATTTTCTATTTGTTACAGGTCATTTTCAGAGAATTACGAAGAATATACGGAGGTATACTTATTGCTAGATCATAACATTATCTACAATGGTAATCCTTCTGGACGTGGATAATTACTTCGAGCGAACAGACTTCTTTTTATATTGGCAACAAAATTTAAAATGGCCATGGCCATTGACGCATTTTATAAAACGTGACCTATGTATTGGTTGTGGGCAGTGTACAAATTTGTATTCGCTGCAACATTTTATTTTTACTAATGAAGACGAAATGTTAAAAAAATTGTTTTTAAGCAATTTTTTTTGGTGCATAATATGTAATTTTGCTGTCTATGAACACTATCCTGCTGACGAATGTTTTTTTTGTAACTAACTAATTGTGACAAAGTACTAAAATAAATGCATGCTTAAATAATTAGCATTATATTTTTGATATTTTCCCGATGTGGCACTCAAAATAGAAAAGGTTTTTCTTTATTCCATGTTTTTTTTTTTTTTTTTTCTGAACTGATTGATTTTGTTTACTAATATGCCTTGGTATTACGGTGAAAGAAATGGTAGTTTTAGGCTGCGATTCCATTTGAGCTATGCTAAGCTACATTGCTTAGAATGTGCCTGATTTACACGAATAGGATTGCTCTAGTGGAAAAAAGTTTAACATAGCATTTTTTTTTTCATATCCATTTGAGTGCTAAGGATGCTTGCTAAGAATGTGTGCTAAAGATGCGTGCTGACCTCTCTAGTTTACTCTTGCAGCTACGCAGTACGGTACGATCCAGCGTGTTAGCTTAGCTACCTCGCACATCTCAAATGGAGTGATATAATAAATAACAAATTTGATTTTCAGTAGGTATCCTTTTCAACTTTGAAACGAAGAAGCGATCATTTAATAGAGTTAGCTTTAAAGGAAGAAGATGTAAATCCTAATAGTAACAAGAGGTTGGTGATTATTTAAGTAATCAAAAAATATTTCTTTTATGTTAAAATATTTTTATATAATATTGTTTGAATAAGTAATCTATAATGTCTCCTGAATTGATGGATCTTTATTTGTTTCAGTAGCATGACACCGAGACGACGTTACACAATTCACGAAATACCGTCCCCACAAGCGTGAGTATTTTAAATATAGGTACCGAATTACATCATAAATAAACATAAATAATATTTGTATTTTTTTTTAATTTTTCAGATTTGAAACCGTGACAACGGAACATAAAGCAAGTAAAGCGTCTAAAAGATCAAAACGTGCTAAATCACTTTTCTGTGGATCAGAATATAATGTTTCTGAAAAATTAGCTGAAGAATCGCTTGCCGATTCATTAGGCGAATCCTGTACATCGATTAATCTTCAGGAAATCCAATCTGTATGTGAAGATAGGGATGACTCATATGTAATTTCAACTTCATCAGCTAGTCCGCATTATTGTAAACATAGAATGTCTCTTCAAAGTCAGGAACCTTCAAATCGCTATTCAAATGTACTAATAGAACCCCAACCTTCCACTAGTAAACATTCACCTTTTTTATATTCGCCTCCAGCCAATGAAAACCTTTCTTATTTAAGAAGCGGTGTTAAAACAAGAGGAGGAATGAGACGAAATAAAGGTATTAAAATACTTAAAAATCAAAGAGTAGTCTTACAGGATAATAAAGTAACACTGACTGATTTGGAAGAAAAAAGTGAGGGTAATGATGATATAATGGACGAAATGAGAAATATATTTGAAGGGGAAGATAAAGAAGAAAAACCGAAAGCAACACTACCCTCTGAAAAGGTATTAACTTAAGAAGATCTTATTAAGATGCTGGAATTGGAAGATGACGAATTAGAAGAAGAAAATAGTCCGGAAAATGTATCAGATGATTGCTTATATTCTGACGCGAGTGAAGACGAGACGCAATTGAATGAAGACGCGACGCAGTTGAACGTAGATGCTACGCAAGTGAGTGAAGATAATAATATAAATTCTAACGAAACATCACAAGTAACTAATGATGAATGGAAAACTGAACGTGATCCTTCTATAGTACCTATAGATTTTGATGGATATGAAAAAAAAGCTCAAAATACTTCCTGAAACAAATGAACCATACGACTATTTCAAATTGATTGCGACTGATGAGTTTTTTACAATGTTAGTCATAAAAATTAACAATTACGCGTCTAAGTTACTATTGAATATACTGGATCCTAAAAGCAGACTGAGACTATGGAAAGATGTAACTATTCCAGAAATTAAAACATATTTGGTATTTTGTTCCATATGGGAACTATCAAACTAAACCGAGTCACAGACTGCTGGAAAAAACATCCACTGTTTAGTTTACCAGCTTTTTCGAAATATATGAGCAGAAACAGATTTTTGTTAATTATGAGATCATTAAATTTTGAAGACGACTTGTCCGATAATATGCTGTCAAAAATAAATAGTTTAATTCACTATTTTAACCAGCGAATGGAAGACATTAATTTATTACCCGTCTAAAAATCTGGCTATAGATGAGTCAATGGTTTTGTTTCGGGGTCGTATAATATTCCGTCAATATCTCAAAGGCAAAAAGCATCCCTACGGTATAAAACTTTATATCCTAACCGACGAATATGGAGTAGTTATGAAGACTATTGTATATGCTGGCGCTTCTGATACTTTAGTGGGAGGTGCCAATCACACTGAAAAAGTTGTTTTGAATTTACTATCTAATTACTTAAACAAGGGATATTCCGTTTACATGGATAATTTTTATAATTCAGTGAATCTTGCACAGAAATTATTGACTCTAAAAACATATTGTTCGGGTACTTTACGTGTCAATAGAAAAAACAATCCAAAAGAAGTCTTGCAAAGAAAATTGAAACGTGGCGAATCCATAGCGAAATTCAATAGTAGTGGTATTTGTGTTTTGAAATGGAAAGACCGGCGAGACGTTCTAATGATTTCATCACAACATGGATCTGACGTGACTAGCGTTACGAATCGACGCGGTGAAACGGTTTCCAAACCTGAAGTTATAGTAAAATACAATAGATACATGGGTGGTATAGATCACCAGGATCAAATGCTGGCATACTACTCATGTGAGCACAAGACAATACGGTGGTACAAGAAGTTAGGGGTGCACGTGTTCCAGCAAATGTTGTATAATTCGTACACGCTGCACAACATTTTTTCGACGAAGAAAAGTTTCTATGATTATAGGCTTGAAATCATAATGAAATTGTTAAATACTGATGTAGAAGACACAACGCGAGGTTCAGTTCCAAAAAATCAAGTGCACGTTCTTCAACAATGTTCTCGTAAAAATGATGGCACAACGAGAAAAATTTTACGACGTCGGTGTAGGCAGTGCTGGATTTCAAAAAAAGTCAGAAAAGACACTTCTTATTTCTGCCGCGATTGTCCCGAACAATATGGGTTTTGTATAAAAGATTGTTTTAAAGAGTATCACAACTACTAACACTACAACTACTACTATTTTATTGTTTTTTTTTATTAGTTTGGTTTCGTGTCCCACTGCTGGGCAAAGGCCTCCCCTTTCTCTTTTCAAACCTCTCGATCATATATTTTTTTTTTATAATAAATGTATCTTCATTTAAATTCTTTTTGTTTTGTCATAATTTCAACCTATTTATTTACTAAAATATTGTTTACTTACCTGCAATCCATTAAAATCGTCGATTCCGCATGACTTTTTCAAATTCGTCTAGACGTTCTTCATGCATAAACGGCTGGACGAATTTGGATGAAATTTGGCAAACAGACATATAACATAATTATATCAAATAATCTATAATCATATCTATCAAATAATTGTATTCTGTCAGCGTCAGCATTATGCGTTCACAACACGTTTTCCTGTAAATGTTTCGGCAGTGCAAACGTACGGTAACAAACACACACAATGTTTCGCATTTATAATATGTATTAGTAAGAGTAGGTAGTAGGAAATATTAATACTAAATTATAAATAAACAGACTACACTCGGCGTCACAAAAATCGCACCTCTTCGAAAATAAGTTTAAAACATGTCCCGCCAGTAACGAATACATTAAACCTTATTAATATTGGTATCAATTGAAAGTATGTTTAACGACCTTTAAATTAACAACAGTTAGAATTCCTAAACACAACAGATCTCATTAGCACGTAACGTTAAAAAAAATGTTGTCAAAATACGCATTACAACGGCCACTAATTGCACCTCCCTACAAGGGTATAAAACGGGCGACCCGGGTTAAATGTGAGGGTCAGTTCATGAAGCGCATTTCCAAGCGCTTCTTCGACTCCGCGGCCTCACATCGCAACCCTCTGGTTGTCGAGGCTGCCAGATATGCTCCCTCCCGCATTAGTCGTACCCGCCGTCCAAGGCATGCCCTGACCGACCCCGATGACCCCATAACCCTCCTCCAGGAGAGCAGTAGGGCCACCAGTACAGTGCACAAACACAGACCGCCATCGTTCCGACCTCGCCGCCGAGGTCCTACGCGACGCCCCCGACGTAATTGTCCCCCCCCCCGACCCTTGCTCGACGACGCGCCAGCCCGCGCCGTAGCTGAGCCTGTAGCTTTAAATTCCCCAGTATAATAATAATATAATTTAGATCCAGCCTGTCCCATCTTGCTGCCCTCCCCTCAGTGACGCCCTAAGCCGAGGTTCGTACCCCACAGGGGGTGCCCTTAGCGTGCGGTCACCTAAATTTAAGTATTGTTCGCCCCTGGCTGGAGGCTTTAAGTTAGTAGCTTAAGGCACCCACAGGTTTGCCCGGTTAAGTAGCCAGGACCTTAGTGGTCACAACTACGAGCTGCCCAATAGGAAAAAAAAAAAAAAAAAAAAATTAATAAATGTGAGTCATTCGCTATTCAACCTTTAAAGTGAACACACGTGAACAGCTACAGCAAGAAAAATACCCCAGAAGATGGATACCACTGCAGATGAAGCCGCTCAAGTCATTGCACTACTGCAATCAGGGATGCGGCAATGTGATGTTGCTCGGCAACTGAACTTGAGTCGTTTTGCCGTTCGACGAGTGTTCCAACGCTTCCAAGAGACTGGTGGCTATATCCGAAGACGTGGATCTGGAAGACAACGGTGCACATCCGAAAGAGACGATCGCTTCATTGTTTCGACGTCTTTACGTAATCGGTTCTCCAATGCTGTTGAGCTGCAACAACAACTGCGATCAGCTCGCAGAACTTCTGTAAGCGTCTCCACGATTAGAAGAAGAATGCGGGAGAAGAAAATTGCAGCTCATAGGGCTGCTACAGGGCCAAAATTAACTGCACAGCATAGGAGAGACCGGTTGCAATTTGCCCGTGACCATGTGGATTGGACAATAGACCAATGGAGGGCTGTGCTCTTCTCGGATGAGACGAGGGTGTGTCTTTTCTGCAACGACAGGCGTCGAAGAGTGTATAGGAGGCAAGGGGAACGATTCGCGCAAGCCTGTATTCAAGAGACAGTGCAATACGGGGGTGGCTAGTGCATGTTCTGGGGCGGCATGTCAATCGAGGGTAAAACGAACCTTGTGTGCGTTTCTCGGGCTGGAAGTGCTCGCGGGCAAGGGTCGCTGACTGCTGCTCGGTACATAACAGAGATCTTAGAGGAGCAGGTTGTCCCTTATGCTGGTTTTGTTGGCAGTGGGTTCACGTTAATGCACGATAACGCCCGCTGTCACACCGCTTTAATTGTAAGAGACTACCTGCAAGAAGTTGGAATCCCTGTTATGCGCTGGCCGGCGCGAAGTCCAGACCTGAACCCTATTGAGCATCTTTGGGATGAACTGAAACGGCGAGTACGGGCACGTGATCCTGCCCCTACCACTCTCCAAGACCTCCAAGATGCCGTCGTTGCAGAATGGGACAACATTCCTCAAGAGACTGTTGTCACATTAATTCGGTCCATGAGAGGACGCATGGAAGCAGTCATCAGGGCTAGAGGGGGTAACACTAGGTTTTAAGTTGTTTTTAAGGACTTCTTTGTAATTTTTGCTGATAAAATAAAATTTAGCTTTTTAATCATTTGCATTTGCTTGCTTTTTTTTATTCCCTGGTAAACAAAAAACCAAATCCATTGATTTATTCTGAAATTTAAATGAATTGCCTTTCCAATGATACCTTACAGTCATATGTCTACCATTGATTAATAGGGTTAAAATGACTTTGAAGGGAATTCTTAAAGAGGTGCGATTTTTGTGACGCCGAGTGTATATGAATAAAGAACATGTTGCATAATACTATCCAAACGTCAACGCAAACGGTGTGTTGAATGGCACTTACGTTTTAAATTCTTTTACCAGTGCCACCAACGCATTTGTTGCGTTTACCATTTTTGAGTGGTTTTTTTTTATTTAGGGTTTATTTTCAAATAAAAATCATAAATAATTTCGTATTTTCTATTGAAATCATCAAAAATATTAAGTGGCACCCAGGTAGGGTTGCCAGCTCCGATTTTATGTTTTAAAGGATTTCATAAGATTAATTAGAGGACATGGGATGAAAATAAAGGATATCATATTATTTTTAATAAAATGCTGTTGTGGTATCATAAGCGACATTTATTAATTCAAACACAATGTTAATATGTATTAAGACTCAATGTAACATAGTTTGTCTCAAATAGAAACCAAGTAAGTAGGACGACCTAATTAGTCTTTTTGTACTTGGTGTTACTTTTGGCTGCTCTAAGAGCTTCTTCGTTTTCTATAATGAAATGATAAAATTCTTTACATTGCATGTTGAAGTTCGATTTTATTTGTAGTTCTGCTTTTACAGTGTCAATATCTAACTTATTTCGGTTTTTGGTCCACGTATTCGTACACAAGGAAAAAATCCTTTCGGCTTGGGCGTTAGAAACTGGGATGGAAAATACGTATTGTATTATTTTTAGCAGATTTTTGTTTTCATCCGTTGATTTGAGAATCTGAATCCAATTTTCAAGAGCATTTTCAAACTTTTTATCCTCTATAATTTTCGTCAATAAAGGCTTTAATAAACAGAACTCTTCATACAATACATCGAGGTTAATATGAGGTATCTGTAGTTTTGATACCATATTGCACAAATCCTGGTACTTAACTTCTTTTGTCAGTGTCAGCGGTTGCAAACAATGAAAATTACTATTTTCCGAGAAATCGAATCGCGATTCTATATAAGTCAGCACATTTCGATACCACTCCAAAAATATAGTAGTATATTTTTCAGCCACAGAAGTAGACATTTTCAGAAGAATTTGCTGCACTGACATTCCAAAAAAGGCATCTTCAATTCGCTGGTTCATCTTTTGTTTTAAATTATTCATGATTCTGTATACGTTGCATATTAGGACGTTTGTGCCTTCAAGTTGACGAATAGTTTCTTCAAAAATTATCAACGTGTTGTGGAAAAAAGGTAAATATAATTCTGCTTCTAACACCTCGGTGCCAGTAATATTTGTCTCATAGTATTTCAAAATATGATTGGAGACGTCAGAGGTTGAAAGAAAATATGCTTGTACCGCGGGAAGATTTTTATATAGTCTGTCAATGGCAGGATACAATGACAGCCATCGTGTCGGCACGTGCCTCAGCAAAGGCGCATATTCGATATCTACAAACTCAAATATTTGCTTAAGCTCACTGGTCCTTTTTGCATAGCTGGAAAAATATGTAAACGTTTTTGTTACGAAACTTTCAACATCAAATTCCATCTTCCCAATAGCATGTTTTGCGGTGTTGTGAACTAAGTGAGCCAAACTTCTAGCTTCGATTATATGATCATTCTCATTCTTGAGACGAGTGTACACCGAATTAAAACGACCAAAATTTACATTAGCATTGTCAGCTGAGTAACTAGAAATGTTTTCAATTTTTAAATCATTTTCAATTAATTTATTTTTTATATTAACGAATATATCACCAGAGGTCTCTTTAGCATCTTCGTAAAAATCCAAAAGGTAGTGCTTCAAACCATCTTCTGGGGTAAAATATCTTATAACCAGTGGAAACATTTTTATGTTTCCGTGATTTGAAGCATCCGTCCCTATTGAATAAAATATGCCATGGTCCACTAATTGCTTTACCGCTGGTGTTATAGACAGAGGGGCCAGTACAGAACATGCTATTTTCGTAGCTTTTGTCCTTCCTAATTGCATGTTACCAGCGATTTTCGAGTCCGGATAAAGGATCGGAGCTAATTTGCTTGTACAATCCAGAGAAAGCATTGAATGTCCGTGCACCACGTTATGATACACGTTTGTTAGCTCAGCAGCAGCAACTTTCTTCATAAACGCACAGGATGATGGAGAGTTAGATTGAGATCCGAAGAAGTGATCAATAGTCTTACTTGTCTTAGCCAGCTTCACTTTATTCTGGTGTTCTGCACCTCGATCGTGTTGTTTGAGGTTACTCAAACCACCGTTGCTAATCAGGAAGTCTCTTTTGCACAACGTGCAATAAGCTTTAAAAATATTATCTTTAGACGGCTTTACCCATGAATATATGTTACTCCATTGCTCCCTGTATTTACAAAGACGTTTGCTTTTCTTTGCACTTGATTCACCGCCACTGTTATTATCTGAAGAATCTGTATCAGAAGCCATCGCGTATGTTTAGTGAGGTATGATAAGTAGTTCTCTTCCGTACAACACCGACACGACACTACTGCAGTAAATAAACAAAAGAAGATGTATATTTTGTTGCGTACAAACAAAATAAAACACTCTCTAACATCACGCGTCACCTCAACTAGCGAAGAGAATGCCGAATACGCGCGAATCAGCGCGATATTTGCCCGATCGTATTCCCCACCCCCGCCACTTGACTCGGTAGCCCGCGCCGCCGCACCCCCGCCGCGTATATCTGCGACATCGTGCGAAACCACGCTGATGCAACTTAACGTAATTGCTATACGCGTGCGTTCATTTTCCATAAAATAAAGGACAAAGTATTGTCCTCTATTGAAGATTTCAAATTAGGGGACAAATTAAATTTTTAGGTCTGAAAAAGAGGACGTCCTTTAAAATAAAGGACGTCTGGCAACCCTACACCCAGGTGATGTTTTAAAAATTTAAGTGGCAATGAATGGGTTAATATGACATTTCAACAAAATGGAATGTAAAGGTAAATTACACAATTTTTCTAAACAAAAGCAAACAGTACTTACAAAAAAAGGAACAGCTTTGCAATATTATAACCTCTTAACACCAATATCTGATTATATTGTAGATGCCACCAAAAATATGACAAAGTACTACTCTGTAGAAATTATTTTCGTTATATTTTTGGTGTAAATATTATTGTATTATGCATTAACAAAAAATAAGTAAGTTATATTCATGTCATTAGTTTAACTTTTAAAAACTGAACAATTCGACACCCAATATGAATAACATTGTAACTTTAGTTACACGTAGGTACAACTATGTGTCATATGAATTCAGCAAGTACAGACTTTTATTTCTGTCTTTGAACCGTATTTCTATGACGATAAGAACTACTTTGGTGAAATGGAATAATTTCATTGTAATTGAAAATGTACCATGTTTCTATTGATGTATACTTGTAGATCAAGTTACAATACACAAAAGTTTTGGTAGCAAGGGTTTTTTTGTGATATATTCATTGCAAATTGACATACAATGTTATTCATTTAAAATTTTTGACTATACATTTTTTAACCACATTTTTATTTTAAATTACAATGGTTTTCTTCTAAAATCTAAACATTTATTTTCAATGTTATCATTGTAAAGAAAGATGCGGTGTTGATAACGAGACTAAGTTTATAGTTCGTCATTTGAATATAATAGTATCAGCATATCCAATGTTATTGTTAGCGAGCAATATTTTTATTCGAAAACATAACCGCCATTACTGTCTGGTTTCTGCTCAGTTGACGTTGTACTCCAGTGACAGTGACTGTTTGTGGGTGAAATTATTGTGATAATGGTGTCTCGTGGGAGGCATATGGTGAATCTCGTTTGCAAAAAAGATGTCTCAGTTGTGGAATCAATAGGTAAGTAATAAACATGGATATTTCGCGCCTTTGTCATAATTATAACCTTAAAGTTTCAATTGTTTTGATTATTTTATGTTTACTTTTGTCACTTCGCTAGTTAGACTCGAATTAGGCACCTAAACCTAATGAATAATGAACATTTAATTAGTTTAAGATTACTTATTCGATTCACAGAAAGGACGGCTACTTCAAATGACGAGACCTCAAATCAAATAGACATCTTTAAGAAACGCAACAGAGATCAATTTGAATTACTCAACGGTTGGTTTTATTGTTGTTAAAATAGTTAATACCTGCAGTTATTATGTATCTAGTAATAACTCATGATAGTAATAATTTACTTAAACTATCCTTTTTTGTAGGTGCCGAATTAATAAACTTTAAAAGAAAACTAAGACGTCGCTATCGTCCTATTCTTTACGCCTGTTCAGAAGACGAAAACGATGGTGATTTTTCAGCTGATGAATTATCAGACGAATATCTACCCCCTAAGCCACAAAGTCGAACAGGTCAGTATAGTGGTTCGTAAAAATTTGAAAGTTTAACTATCTACAAATAATAATTTTATTAGTTAGGTACATTGAATTCTACTTACCTTTTACGTTTAATCTATTGACAGATTTTTAGATATCTACTAATATTAATATTAAGTACCTACTTAAATTTAGTTTGATCTATTCAAATGTTGTTTTTTTTTCAGATTCTGATTGCTCTGAAATACTTAGTAATTGTCAAGTACTAGCAGAGGAAAATAATGTGGAAATGGAAACTGAAATACTTAGTAATTGTCAAGTACCAGCAGAGAAAGATAATGTGGAAATTAATTCACTAATTACTCCTAGTGATTTGGGTATAGGACTAGCTTCAAGACCTATACACCAACATAGCTACTTTTGTTTAGGTAGTTTCATCACCTTCGTATCAAGTTATAGTTTGCACTTTTTACCTGCTTCTGTATTCTACTTCAGTTAAAAATATTAATTTTCAGATTCTGATATTACTGCCGCGGTTCGAGTGGTTAGAGACAATAATATGGAAACGACTTATAGTGATTTGAATGTGGGACCAACATCGCCAGCTAAACATCCGTATAGCTTGTGTTTAGGTAATTTTATCGCCTTTTTAAGTGACTAGTAGTGTCAATTCTAGTAAGCAGCTAAATCTAAATCTAAATTAAAGTTTAGAATTCACATTTTAATAAAAAAAATAAGTATGTGATGTGAAATGGGATGTGAAATTAGGCTGATGCTTGTCACACACAGAAAATTCTGAGCTTTATGAACTATTACTATATAGTTTAGTTGGCAAGTTGAAACATCTCATCTTAAAATGCAGTTAATTCAGTGAGTGAACCTAATTTGACAACATTAAAATTCGTGCCAAGCTAAAAAGAGCTTTTTAGCTTTAACATTGGGAAAGGGTTGGCACGAATTTTGATATTGTCAAATTAAGTTCACTCATTGAATTAACTGCATATTAAAAGTTAATTTAGTATAGACAGCTGCCTGCCAAAATTTTTACCAGTGTTTACTTCTTAGCTACTTGTTCCTTGAACATTATACTTAATTAAATAAATGTAAAAATTTTAGATTCTGATCGTGCTGCAATTCAAGTTGTAAGTTCAGTTAATATAACTCCAGCCATGATTGAAACTTTGCACCATGAGCCAGCCTTAGCTGACATACTCACCTATGAAGACCCGTCAGGTAGCCGGGAAAGGCGGGCACCAGAGATACCAACAGATCCATGTTCGATCGGCTCCTCGCATCAAAATGTGTCTCCGCCTAGTAGTTCAAGTAACTTAGAAGCTAAAGTTATGACTGAAACATTGCACCAGGAGCCAGCTTTACCTGGTATACCCTCCAATGATGATCCGATGTCTCCGCCTTGTAGTTCCAGTAACTTAGAAGCTCCAGTTATGACTGAAACATTGCACCAGGAGCCAGTTTTGCCTGGTATACTCTCCAATGATGATCCCTCGTCTCCGCCTAGTAATTTCAGCAATTTAGAAGCTCCAGCTATGATCGAAACTTTCAATCCGTCGTGCAGCCCAGAAAGGCACGAACTAGAGACATCAACAGCTCTTTGTCCAATCGGCTCTTTGTATAAAAATGAGTCTCTTCCTGGTACATCTAGCAATCATGAAAACGATACGCCAATAAAGAGAGTATACCCAAAAAAAAATTGTTTGGGTAGGAAAAGGCAAAGAGATCCACAAAATTGGAAAATGAATAAATTGAAAATACTTCGTAATTCAGGATTAGAATATACTAACAAACAAGGTAAATTGGTTAAAGAAAGAGCATTGGGGCCCGGATGTAACACAGATAAACATTGCAACCGAAAATGTCACGCAAATATTTCGAATGATCACCGAAAACAAATATTCACACAATTTTGGCAAATGGGTAATCATGATAAACAAGTGGATTATTTATCTAAATTTATAACTAGAGTCCAACGTAAAACAGTACAACTAAACAACATTAATTCCAGACGCCATTGTACTTATGAGTATTACTTACCTGGTCTTGGAGAAAAACTAAGAGTATGTAAAAAAATGTTTTTAGATTCATTCAATATTACAGATATGTGGGTAACGACGATGTTCAAAAAAATTTATGAAAATAGTGAAGAAGTAATTGCGAACGATAGGCGTGGTAAGCATTGCAATAGGGGGAACGCAATAAATGAAAATATTAAGATTTCAGTACGCCAACATATTAATTCAATTCCAGTTAAAGAATCACACTACGTAAGACAGCGAACATCTAAACTTTATTTTGAAGAATCACTTACCTTTCCTAAATTGTACTCTCTTTATGTCGAATGGATGACTGAAAATAAACCAAGTGATGCCAAAGCTACCCAAGAACAGTACAGGCAGATATTTTATAAAGAATTTAATATAGATTTCTTTAAGCCAAAGAAAGACCAATGTTTGAAATGTGAGGTTCATGAAAAAGCTTCAGAGTTAGAAAAAGAAATCACTGCACCTGATTACGCATTACATATAGCAAATAAATGCATTATACGTCAAATAAAAGACAGGGATAAGGAAGAAGCCAAAAAATCAAAAAGAACATTGATAACCGCATGTTTTGACTTACAAAAAATTTTAACTACTCCTCAATCTGACGTGTCAACCTTCTATTATAAAAGAAAATTCCATGTTTTCAATTTTACAATTTTCGACATCGGATCTGCTGAAGGTCACTGTTATGTGTGGGATGAATGCATTGGAAAAAAAGGCCCTAACGAAATTGCCAGCTTCCTATTCGATTTTATAAAAACGAAGGCTGCAGAAGGTATAAAAGAATTTCGATTCTAGTCAGACTGCTGTGGGGGCCAGAATAGAAACAGAATTATGTTCTTAATGTATGCTTACGCCTCAAAAACATTTGGTGTAGATATTGCACACAACTTCTTTGAAGTTGGTCACTCTCAATCAGAAGGGGACTCAATGCATGCTCTTATAGAGAGACGTAAGAAAAACCAAGTTGTTTATGTTCCACAACAATGGTATACACTCATACGTTGTGCTAAAATTACAGGCAAACCATACGCCGTGAACGAGGTCACTCAAAACGACATACTTGATTTCAAGTCGTTGCTAAATTTAGTTCCCAATTGGGAATTGGACAATAATAAAAAAAAAATGATGTGGTCAAAAGTTAACCATATTCAAATTAATGTCGATAAGCCAAACATTATAAACTTTCAAAATGATTTTTACAGCGATCGACTAAATTGGATAGATTTGGACTACCACAAAGTCAAGACCAGAAGTCTGAATAGAAATAAATCTTTGGCTGCGTTGTGGGGTCATAATTTACCTATAGCCTATCAAAGTTTACACCCAATCACGCAAAGCAAATACAAGGACTTGAACAGCTTATGCTCCAGCGGTGCAATTCCGGAACAATACAGATTTTTTTTTACAAACTTGCCACATTCTAACACCATTTCTAATAATTCCGACGTTGAAGACTAGATAAGTTGTTGTAATCTATGCTGGCGGCCTATAAAGTAAATTAAAAATAATTATTATAAAGCGAGTTTTATTGTCTTCCATATTACTTACCATATCTTTTTATCCGAGTGTAACATTAATACACATTGTAATTGTTGCTTACAATAATATTCATCAAAACTTTTCCTTTTGTCAGTATAATTCGTAATTGTATATCATGATACAATAATATTCACAGAAAAAAACTTTCAAATATTTTCACGACCCCATTGTAAAAGTAGTTACAATGTTTTTCATATAAAAAATGCTTAAAACCTGTACATTGTAACATTGCAAAAATCATACTTGCCGTAGTTTTATCGAAACAGCATCTAAACCATTTGAAAGAGCAATTAAAATTAGTATCATGAAACCTACAATTGTACAGAACAACCAAAGACTGCAGCTGCAAATAAATAAAAAACTTTGCAAAAAAATTAAAATAGCTGTATTGAAAACCACGTCATATTGAGTTACAATGTTATTCATATTGGGTGTCGAATTGTCAAAAAGAAGTGAGCGTTTCCTATGTTACACGCTATTACTACTTATGACAACGCGATCCACATTAGTTGGTAAATTCAACCTAACGTAATATCACCACCGACGACGTGAGGTTGACTGTACATACAGAAAAAATTGTTTCGAAAAATATCTTAGAAAATATGAAGATATCTTATTTACTCTGCAGGATATCAATTTTCTTTTTAAGAGCAGATGCAGAGTACTCTTCTGCGAATTGACGATTTTTTAAAATACAAAATCTCTTAATACAAATGTGAAACACACTATTAAATAAATAATTAATGTTATTATTTTTATGTTCTGGACATTTATCGAGAAACTCAAAATTTATTGAGTTTTTAAACAAAACTTCAATTGTCCCTTTTATTTAATTTTTGTAGGCCTCTGTCTCTAAAAAAACATTTATCATTGTAGCACTACTTTCAATACAATTAATAAGATTTTGAGAGGCGTATTTAAGGGACTTTTTTACATCACTATATTCTTTAAACTCAATAAAATTATGAGATCTCTCTTGTGTCTCAGACACAAAAATATTTTTACAAATTTCACATTTGTTGCGATTATTTTTTATTATAAACCCACAGACGTACGCACATGCTTGAATTTCGCCACTGCTTTCGTGCAAGCTACATTCAAATGTGGAATTAATACTTTCTTCCAACTCATTGGTTAAAATTGTGGCATAATCAGTGTGTATATTTGTGGGTGGGGACAATAAAGTTTTACAATTTCTCAATATTACGTCATTTTCGTCATCTTCACAATTTCCACTCCCAATAAAAGATAAGTTGCTGAGGACAGCCGTTTTAAGACCAGCGACAAACTGTCCAGCAGTGGGATTTGAATTGCAGCCACAATTGGCCCGAATGCAACCGAAAAGATTTTCTAATGGGTCCTGCTGGAGCCTCCTTGTTTCCAAACTTTTTATTGACGTATGTTTATTACTAAGATTTCTCCAGATTCTTTCTATTCCATTAATGGAACAAATCCATCCTTCTTGGGATGGAGGGGGTCGTCTGCATTCCAAAAATATTAGTTCCTTAAAAAATTTCTTCATGAAAGTGAAATGTGTGAGATGCGGTGAATTGTTTTTCATATTTGTAGAAAATGGTTTCCCCCTTCTTAAGTCTGGTGTGCTTGCATTGACACTATCGAACAGCTTATCCATATCCGAAAGGACATTGGCTGTACTGACAGCTTCTGAAGACAGTTCCCCTGTATACATAACACATAATTTAAGATCTTACTAATAGGATTTAAAGTATGTTTGAAGTCAACCCAAAAATATGATCACTTAAGACACATAAAACAATATTTGTTGGGAGAGGCCTATTTCCAATAGTGACATCCTAGGTTATTTCATCACTTAATAATTATTTTAATAGGGGGACAAGTGTTACAAGATTATAATTATTTTATATTATAAGTTTATTTACCTTGTGAAATTTTTGCATACATCCCTGCAGCAACTGAATGGCTTAACACCTGTGCAGCTAGCTTTACCTTCATCTTCTGCTTCGTATTTGGTTTTAAATGTTCTTGTTTTAAACAAGGTGCAAATACGAAGTTGGGGTTGCTGTTATCGGCCTCGTAAAATTCTGTTATATGACTCCATTTAGCAACATCTGTAAATAAAAGGAGTTTTAATTTCCAGTAAATTGGAAATATGTATAACAGTATGATTGTTATAAAACAAAATATCTTACCATATCCAGTTTGATCATTTGATGTTATATTTGTAGGAAATTTAATATCATACTTTAAAAACATATTTCTAAAGCATTTGAGCAAATGTGGAGTATCAAAAATAGTAACTACTTCTTGATTATATAACAGAATATATGGCTGCTCTACCGATGCTCCCAAGATACTTAGAGCTCTCTTATTCACTCCATTCATATCACACACTGAAGCTGATATATTGATTCCAGCGTCAAAACAATGTTGCAGAATCTGAAATGATTAACATAAGTCAATATGGTACAAAAATAACTACATATGTTGACAAAATAGCAAATAAAAGACCATAATCCTCACCTCCTTTATAAGAACTGACAGCCTATCTGCAGTCACAGATCCACTAGAGAAATAGTAAGCAATTCGTTGCTTCAGCTTTTTCCGAATTCCACCAATCATAAAGACAAGGGCATGTGTTGCCATTTGTGGCGACCTGCCCTGCAATGCATGGTCTTGATACCCCTCAATCAAGTCTTCCTTCTTGTTATAAAACATATTCTTTTTTATTGACATCTCATCAAATATCAGGATATATTGGTTTTCTGATGGATTCTGTTCCTTTATCGTTTTTTTCAAAACATTAAAGATTTGGGCATTAATACCGACACTCATGTGGAACTTGTTTAATAACAATTTTAGTCAACTAGGTGTTGGCAGGCAAATCACCCTTCTTAATAATTTGTAGCACCTAGGTGACCTTTTATACAGCCTTAGTGCTATAACTTTCGAGTCCATATCCCATCTTCGACCTTTAGGTCTTTTCTTAAAGTTTAGCAATTCTCCTTGCAGAATTATTGCAAAAGATGGTGATATTTTACATTTTAATATTTTATGTATTGAGTCATTCTTGCTCAATACTTTAAGAAATGATTCATTCTTCAGATGTTTTACTGATTTTTGAAGCCGGTTTATTTTTCTCATGTGATTTTTCATTTTCATCAACATAAGTTTATCTTTTTTGGTAGTTACCAATGGATTTGTAGCAGCAATATGGTTGACATTCTCAGTAATTTGCGGAATATCACTAGCCTTGTGCAGATTTATGTTATAATTTTGACTCTCACACAAAGGTTGGATAATTCTAGATGGACCCGCAACAGGCTCAAATACATTCAGCTCAGCTATTGTTTTATGAATATTCTGACATAGTGGCTGTATGGTTACTGATGGACCCGCAATAGGCTGAATCACATTCATTTGGTCCAAATTAGGGTCTACTAATGTGATCTGAAAATTGGAGATTATCAAATCATTATTTATGTAATGTACAGCATTGGTTCACAAAGAAAGATTTTATTCCCAAAAAAACCTTAATTATAATTATTATTTATTAATTAATGTTGTTTTAACAAAACATTGAGTCATTAAGCTGCATCTTTGAAAGTTACATCTGTTACCACCATTGACACCATTTAACTAGATAATCTTTTTACATTAGTATGAGAAACGCAACACAAAAGAAAGATTAACTAACCTTATCACATTCCTCATCTGGCGCTGCAGATTTGACTAGCTTCTTTCCAGAACTATCGATGAATGATGATCTCTTAAAATGTTTAGTGCATAACATAAGATGCCTAGAATGAAGCTTATTTTGAAATTCTGGTGACGACCAAGAGTCATGAGGAAAACAGTACTTCGCCCATAATTCACACCTGAAAAAATACAATTAGATAGATTAGCATTTATTTATAAATTTTGTGATAAGAGTGCTATGGCCTATGATTAATTATTATTATTATTATTTATTTATTGATGCCTTATTCTAAATAAATTAAATCAAACTATTTATTTGATATTTGACATTTTCATAACAATCTAGTTCTTTATTTCTCCTTAAGTACATTAAGTTAAGTTAGAAGACATTGTCTAAAGGGAACGAATGGAGCCTCTTTGAGCCACGAGTGATTCCTATGTGTACCAGTACACCTTTGCTTACCTCTTCGGGATTAAAATAGACATAATAATATGTTATGATTTATAGCTTGCGCCGTTCTGCAATGTTTCTCTGTTTGTACTATTTGCATATTATATTTTTTTATCGCTGAATGTGTACATGTGGGTTTTTACATCAATGACTTACATGGCTAGTGATAGAACAAGTTGAGGACCGAAATGGACATGGTCGGTGATTTAAAATAGTACCTAGATGAGAATAACGACAAATAATGAAGAATTAATGTAAATAAGATAAGCTGGTAGCCAAGGCGACCCATAATGATTTTTCAATACCTATTTTTGTGTACTCAAATTCTGTGGTAATTAATTGTGGGGTACTTAGAATTTTTTAAATAGTTTTTATAATAAATTTAGCATGCGTACCTTAAGCTATTTGTTCTCCCAGGTTTAGGAAAACGATGCAAGGTGATGCTAGGATCCTGAGTAGGGGAACATCCACACTTGTAACATTTCCTTTCGTTTTCTTTCATGGTGAAAGAAAAAATTGAGTCTCTATCTCTATAGTCTATAACACAATGCACAGCACTTGTTTTGGAGTCTCTATCTCACGGTAAACACTATAACGGAGGAACGGAATGCTCAACTCAACGTTAGTAATGTAAGAATAAAATTTATATGAAAATACAAACTTAATTTACAACACAAATAATCAAAAACAACCGCAAGCGCAAGCTACCCGTCATTTGTAATTTTGCTTCTTTGTGGCTGTGGTGCTATTGTCATAACTTGCCTTCGTAATATAGTATTCAGTTTTTTTACATTTTGTTACTACAATCTAACGATTTAAATAAATATTAATGAAATATATTATACAAGTATATGTATTGATTAAATAATTCAGTAATATAAGGAGTTAAAAAAAAAAAATGAAGTGTCACTTAAAATAATATTTCTTTTATGGCAACATGAAAACAAGCGAGAGACGGATAATATTCCATCTCGCTTCTTTAAAGCCCCCAAACGTCATCCACGGTACCAAACTGCTTCTAAGAAGTTGACCCCGCCTGGTATTAGGCGTTTTAAATTGTTTGCCATAATGGCTATTAATTTTGTGACACTGGTACACAAATATAAACTTGCAATAATAGCAATTTTTCGCATGTATGGATGCTAAATAAATAACTTGCAGAATGCAATAATTGCACAATGCTGAAAAGTGACGCGTGGTCGGCGTGGTGGACAACGCCCGGCAGCTATAGAGCTTGCTGGAAGTTTCTGGAACTCTGACGTCGCCGACCAACCGGCGGCCGAGTTGATCGCGCTTCTCCTTCGCACGCGTACGTGCTTCCCGCTCGCCCGCGTAGGCGCTAGCGCTCTGTTGCACGCTGTTGACTGCGTCCTTCTCGCACGCGACGCGAATGTTCGAAAGATGACAACGCGGTATTGATAGAATAGATAGTTCACGCCGACGAAATTGAGTCACTCACACAACTTTTTCTGACAATATCTGAAAACTGCCGCGAACACAACGCTACCGTCGAAGGACCAATTTTATGTGGCGATCGCTGGCAATAAAACCACATAAATCAGAAGTATAAAGTGGACTGTATTGAAATGTTTTATGCACAAGGTACAATAATAATTATGTATGAACGCGTGTTACATTGGCAGGTTGCGAATGGTGACTGAACCATAATATTCGTTCACATGAACGGAATGAGTGAAATTATTATGTATGTTTCGTAAACCATTTCAGACATAAATCTACATGGTCTTCACATGATCTGACCAAGATTATGTCTGGACTTTAAAAGAGACTGTGACCTCTGAGTTTGTTTCGGCCTTTCTTCTCAGAGTAGTCAGATAGGAAACGCCGACCTCATCTAGTTTTAAAAATATGATTGACGTGTAAAAGTGTTTGTATAAACCTACTTACAGAAATAAAATCATTTATCATCTATCATTAGAAAACTAGAAGAAAAAGAAAAGGACAAGGAGAAATATCGGCGTTGAATACGACGACCGTTCGATTCATCTGAGGAAGAAAACATTGCAGGTTAGTTGAACATTATTACAAAGTGTGTTTACATCAATTTAACTCAAGTGAAAATCGGAATTGACTGCGAGTCGATTGCGATAACATAATTAGCTGCGAGCTAACTATGACTAATGTTCTCATGACAACTCATGTAGAAAATATGCGTAATCTTGAATAGATATACACATTAGCTATGAATTATTGTCTGCGAGACAATACTAACGCAAAACGCGTTACATACCTACCTCCTTATTCGCTCAATATATTATCGTATGTTTTATAGATACGAACGACGTCGAGCCCCGTGAACCACAAGACCGCTGCCAACCCTTTCATGTGGAGAAGGCCAACCGGTGGCAACCCCTGCCCTGCAGGATATACCAGACCTCGTGGAGGATGCGACTGCTCAGCCAGCTGAAACAACCCCAGAAGTAAATTTGGGCCCGGAGCTATTGTCTGCTTTGGGATCTTCTACGTCTTGTACGCCAGACTTCGGGGAAGATGTCCATGAGAGCTTAGCCAGTTTGTGGACTCCTATATTGAAGGAAGGATTAGCCAAAAAGGATAAAGAAAGGCTTATGAAAGAGCATCTTATACCTAATTGCAAATTATTGCAAGCTCCGAAGTTGAGCGCGGAGGTTTCAGCCGCCGTATCAGACATAGTCAGAGGACGAGACCAAAAATTGGTTGGTCTTCAACAACAGCTAGGTAATGGTACCGCAGCAATAAATAAAGCAATGGATACTTTGCTCAAAACAAATAATAAAGTACTGGCCTTAAAACATTTAAGCGATGGCTGCTGCTTGTTATCCGATTTTCACCACTGTTTGACTAAAGACCGAATAAAATTAATTACCCCGAGTCTGGAAAAGAACTTTCTTCACGTCATTCAAGACTCAGAACGAGATGATACCCTATATGGTAACTCGTTGTCCGAAAAAATAAAAGCCAGTAAGGCCATTAAAAAGCAAGGAACTCAGATAAGAAAAACAATGGCAAATCAGAAAAATATTATTCCTCAACCATCGGTTACACATCCTGCCATCCAGGGAAACTGGTCAGGACCTCCTCGTTACCCGTCAAACAGGGGGGGGCGGGAAGGTCAGAGGAGACCACCAGTGACGCCACGCCGGTCATATCCGTCGCAGTGTCAAGCGCAAGCGAAGAGCTACGCATCGAAAACTCGTGCGTCACAACAGAAATAACCAAGGTGCACGCAGGCAGAATATGATTATTCCTCAGCTGTTGCTCTCACATAAACAATAACGCAGTTGTGCTATCATGGATAGAAAATGGTTTTAAAATTCCCTTTTTTACTCAAGTGACTCAGCCTATCGTACCAGTTTGTGACTTTACTTCCGATGAGGCTCGAGATATGCATGTAGCAATTAATAAATTATTAGAACTAGGGGCTATAACACGTTGTATCCCAACTGACCAGTACATATCAAAAATATTCTAATTCTAACATTTAATCATTATTACGCCGAACAAAACTACAAGATCGGAACAGGAAGTAAGGCCGCCCACTTCTACTGCTTCTACGGTGATTGAATCCAACGATGGCGCTTACGTTCCGCAAGCCACTACATCCACAGATGACGTGACGCCTTCTGCATCTTCACACTTTGTTTGTTGAATCTGTAAGTGTGCCAAGCACACAATCACCATCAGATCCTCGACCACCTAATGCAATACAATCAACTATAAGAACGTTTAGTAATACGAAAAATGTATCCACAAAACAAAGAAAAGAAATAGACAACGCGCTAATGGACCTATTTTCAAAAAGTTTTCTTCATTTTTCTATAGTTGAGGATGAGTATTTTAAGAAATTTGTGGAAAAACGAAATCCCGCTTACCAACTGCCGAGTCGAAAGCACGTATCTAATACATTATTAGATGCAGCATATTACAGCTGTGTAAACATAGTTAAAGAAAATCTCAGTAATGTTGATTATGTTCTGCGTGCCTTACAATAGATTGCTGGACATCGCGGGCACAAGTGGGCTATCTAGCAGCGACGGCGCATTACATTAATGATGATTTTAATATAGAAACGGCTCTTTTACAATGTCGTATTTTGACTGGGCCGCATACAGCTATTAATTTGAGTAGAGAGTTGAATGAGATATTGCGTGATTGGAATAATACGAAAAAAAATGACTAGTTGTGTCAGACAGTGCTCCCAACGTCCAAAATTGTATCAATGAGCTTCAGTTAAAAAAAATCGGTTGCTTTGCTCAAACCATCAACCTTAATAGCCAAAAATAGCCTAATTTTACCAGAGGTTGAACATTTTTTACTTATGTTAAGAGCCATTGTGAGTCACTTCAGGTCGAGTAACTCAGATGTAGAAAAGCTGTTAAAATATCGGGTCAACAATAACATAACCCTACCAAAAAATATGATAATAGATGTCGCAACTAGGTGGAACTTCGCCTTTTATATTAGGTCTTTACCTATGAAATTGCCGTTCTGCAGTACTGGCCATTTCAAATCAAAATAATTTTTGTTTGGCTAAGAATTCTAATTTCAAATTAATTTTATTTTAAAAACATGGATTTTTTTTTCTAAAAGTAGTCATTTCTTTATTGATTAGTGTTACATTTTCATCGCATTTCAATCTTTTTCGTCATCATGGATACGTTAAAAATTCGAGTAATTATGGAATATGAGTACCGTCGTGGCAGCAACGCGGCACAAGCGGCACGCAACATCAACGACGTTTACGGAGCTAACACTACAAACCAACGCACCACCTGTTATTGGTTTGCTCGCTTCCGTTCTGGAAATTTCGACCTGAAAAATGAACCTCGCGGTCGTCCGAAGACTTTGGTCGACAATGACGAATTAAAGGCGATTGTGGAAGCTGATGATACACAATCTACGGCTGAATTAGCAGCAGCTTTCGACGTTAGCGTCAAAACAATATTGGTCCATTTGCGTCAAATTGGCAAGGTAAAAAAGCTTGACAAATGGGTGCCCCACGAACTCAATGATCGCCAGCGCGAAGTACGCGTCGAGACGTGCCTTGCACTGCTCAACAGACACACAAATGAAGGAATTTTGAACCGCATTGTTACCTGCGATGAAAAATGGATTCTGTTTGATAACCGTAAGCGCTCAGCAAGTTGGTTGGATCCTGGTTCAGCACCTAAACAATGCCCTAAACGAAAACTTACCCCTAGAAAAGTGATGGTCACTGTTTGGTGGTCTAGCGCCGGTGTGATTCATCACAGCTTCTTACCAAACGGGGTGAGCATTACTGCAGATGTGTACTGTGAAGAACTGAACACAATGATGGAGAAGCTGGCGCATCTCCAACCAGCATTGGTCAATCGCTCGTCTCCGCTGCTCCTGCACGACAACGCGCGACCTCATACTGCACAGCAGACGGTCTCCAAGTTGCAAGAACTGGGGTTGGAAGCTCTCCGTCATCCTTGCCTGACCTTGCGCCTACAGACTACTACTTTTTCCAGAATTTGGATAACTTCATGGCGGGAAAAAAATTTAATACCCGAGAGGCAGTACAAAATGCCTTTGAAGAATTTGTTGCCTCCCGTCCAGCTGATTTCTTTAAGAAGGGCATCAATAAACTGCCACTGCGATGGCAAAGATGCATTGATTGCATGGGTGATTACTTCGATTAATACAAATAAAAAATTCATGAAAAAAATTCATTTAAATTTTTTCATACAAAACGGCAATTTCATAGGTAAAGACCTATTATGTTGGAGAGGGTGTTGTTACTGAAGGAAGCAGTAACAAGTACACTGGCAATTTTAGACTCCTCAAGCAGTGCTTGCCTTGAAAATATAACCGCCGATGAATGGAAACTGTGTCAAGAATATGCACGGTTTTCAAGCCATTAGAACAGGTTACGGTACAGATTAGTGGAGAAAAGTACCTCACAGACAGTCTTGTCATAATTTTCAATAGATTGTTACTCGATGTTTATTCCGATAAAAATTCCCATGACAAAACGCTACATTCCAGTTCTAAAGACGCTGACAAGACTGAGTAATATAGAAATGAGCGACACTTTCAGCGTAGCCACATTCGTTGACCCACGTTTTGTAACAGCATTTTTTTTTGGATAAACTAGCAGCCGAAGCAGCTAAGAAGAAGGTGATTGAAATGGCTGTCTTTAAAATAAATAAACAATGGGCTACAGTGAAATCTTCAACGCCAACGGTACTGGCAACAGCACCAACTACTACATCGGATGCCAGAAGTTCTGAAAATGCTAGCAAGCCGTACAATTACATTGATATTTGGGCAGATATCGACGTACAAGATGTCCATACACTGGAATCACCACGGGCCATTGCAATTGTTGAGGTTCAAAGATATTTGAACGATAAAAATAAATGTTACCCAGAGACGCGAGCCCGAATGATTGGTGGCGTAAATACTCATTTTTATATCCTAACCCCTCAGCAAATTGTTCAAAAAACACTTTTGTGTACCTACTGGCGACTTCAGTGCCTTGTGAAAAGGTTTTTTCTAAATCTGGAGAGCTGATTTACGACCGACGTATCGAGAAAGTTAAAAATTGAATGCTTTTAAACACAAATAAAAAGTAAGTTTTTGAGTTATTTTTTTATTTATTCCGACCACGACCACGACCACGACACGATGTGTTGAATTTTGTTTCATTCATTAGTAACAATTTATTAGTATTTATTTATTTATTTAAACATAATGTACACTCAGTTACAGGCTAGGCTAAAATTAAGAGTGCATTAAAAAATTAACATCAATAACCAGCTATCAATAATAAATACCGAGATACAGTCTATTGAACAGTAATTTAATACGGCAGTGATACTTAATATTAGGTCTTATTTAAATATCACTGATACTCAAATATCAGTTAAGGTATTATAATATTACTAGATGAATATATTCATACTGGCTAATACTGATAAATATCGGTATTAACCCATCTTTATTTCTCAGTCTCCATGCAAGCCCTGCATAGAGGACTGTCCGTTATGCGTATTGTGTGGATTGTTTGTTTAGACAAACACTTCCACACAATACGCATAAGGGACAGTTATATTATACTCTGTCACTCCCACAATTCAATCGAATCTAGTGACACCTCCTACGTTAGCGTAGGAGGTGTCACCAGATTCGATTGAATTGTGGGAGTGACATAGAGTATAATATTTAAAATGACTTCTTTGTGTAAAAAAAAATCCCAGACACTGCTATTAAACATTGTTTTACCCTTTAACCGCCATGTCATAATTTGCGTGGAGTGCATCTAGCGCCAGCAACCTTTAGGTACAATTGTGCATAATGTTGTAAAATATAGTTATCGATAAACAAACTAATGAAATAAATAAAACTTACTCATTTTTAATCAAAGGTTTGTTTCTTTTCTTTTTTTCAAACATACGTTAATCAGTCTTCAAACATACGTTAGGTAGGTCTTGATTGTTAATTCTTCATAAAACAATAATATTCACAAATAATATTAACAACAAATAAAATAACTAAATCAACTTTATTTTTCTTTAAAACAAAATAAATAGGTAAATACACATATTATTATTATTTATTAGCTAGATTATTATCTAGCTGTCTTTTTGACTGTAGGATAAATAAACAGACTAGAAAAACAAAAGAGTGTTTTACCGATTCATTATCACTATCCGTTGAACTGCCACTACTACTAATATCATTAATTGATTGCTGCAATATATTTAATAGTTCTTCGTCGTCGTATAGCATTATCGACAACTTCTCGACACTAGCGTAGAAATAATAATAAAGAGAGCACGTGTTATCATGGCGATGGCGCTAGCACAACTGACGTTTATTCAAAATATGACTTTAGTTGACCTTGAGCCGCACGTAAAATTACGGCGACGGCGGTCGCGGATCATCTGCACTAGTGACGTACTGGCATAAGTCGATAATTTATATTTCTTTGTTGATTTCTACATATTATATCACTTAAGCTTATTGAGTTTTGAATAAATAATTAAATCGTTAATAAACTATGAAATTTGAATGAATGTTTAGTTGATAGTTTGATAAAAAACAGGATGTTTTTTTATTAATTTAGCATCAGGAGTTTCATATCGTCGTCTTACTTTCTCAAACTTGTAACTCAATTTTTCGATAATTTTTTTTCTTACTCGTATCTCAGCTACGAGTGATGCCTCTTAACTGTAACAAACTTCTATTTCAATATAAGCACGAAGTTAGTCGCAAACAGCGTTGCAATTATCACACAAGTCATTCATACCATTTTCATAACTGCACAAAACTCGTATCTTAACTTACGAGGTCTTGCGATCTTATGCCAATGGCCTTTGGGTTTATTTTTCATTACTTTGTTAATCGAGAAGCGAGGTTGCCGCTCTTATGGTGTGAAGTTCGTCTATATTGCAAAGAAAGTTGTTGCAGTTGGATCTTATAACTTTTAGATTCGTTTGTTGTTCTTGATTGAAAATAAGTTTAAATATTGTGGGAGTGCAAAATTTAGTGCGTTAAACGGTAAGTTATATCTACAATGTTTGTTGTTTGTTAGCAGGTAGTTCTTAGTTACTAACTGATTAAAAATAATTGTTTTACTTACTTAGCTTTAAGGTTACTTTCACTTTGATTTAACGCAGCTAGGGTTAACTTGTGTTTCTGCCTACCTCTCGTGAATAGCATATACATGGCTATTTATGTAGTATTTATGTACTTTATTCATTAGTTTCGTATGGTTACGATAGTTTTAAATGTAAGTAAGCTGTAAGTATTCACAAAGTTTTATGGCGGATGAAGGAAGAAATACTATAAAATAGTTTACACCCTACAGTTATTTCATTTTTAACCGACTTCAAAAAAAGGAGGAGCCTACCTCATAACTTTTGACTGGGTGAACCGATTTTGATGATTCTTTTTTTGTTCGATAGCTGGTGCTTGTCATTTAGTCCCATTATTTTAAATGATCTGATGATGGAATCCCAGGAAAATCGAGGGCAACCCTCAAAAATTATAGGCACGTACACGGTTTTTTTTTCACGTTTCGTAGTTAGGTGAGGGGTTTGCGTCTGGTAGTCATCATTTTAGGCGGCTGATACACTAAAAAGAGTGAAATAAAAGCCAGTTCCGTAAATTGATCTAGACCAAAGGCTCCGACTTCCTAAACAGTTTCCGTCATCAAGTTATTTTATTCTTTTTGAAAGCGGTTAACTTTTTTTGTTAACAGTTTTTTTTTATGTCCTTTTTTTTTTTTTTCAGGTCCTTAAAATGCACGGCCGTGCTTTAAAGTTGCTAAATTTAGCTACTAAAGACAAGAAAGAAGACGATGGAAATCGTACGGGGTCTTTTAACAAGTCTGTAGCGTCTATGGCTTCTGGTTCTGGTGGTGGAGTTGATACGGGGTCTTCTCATGATTTAGTAACCTCTATTGCTTCTTTGTCTGGTACCGATACCGCAAATTTATTAACTAAAGAAAACACAGAAGATGGTGGAGTCAGAACGGTATCTTTAAATGATACAGTCACTTCTTTTGGTTCTGCTTCTAATACCAATACTGCAAACATCTTGATACTGAAAGAGAAGAAAGTGAATTTCGTTTTAGATGAGAGATCCGGATGTTTTATTCTTCAAGCCTCACGAGATTGTCCGACGTCGACAAACGAGCGCAATATTGATCCAACACACTGCATTTTGGATGATATCACTGGTCAGTTTATTCCAATACCTACCTCGAGTAATGATATCTCTTCATGTGATTTATCTGGATCAGACAGTGATTCAACTTTCATTCCTGATAATGATGATGATAGTTCAGGAACGGATATGGACACATCTTACGTGGCTCTGGATGAGACTAGTGGGTTAATAAAACGAAAAAGAGCAAAGAAAGGACAAGCAGATAAAACACGCTGGGGTAGAAATCAACTAAAACAAAGAAGACAAAAAGGTCAACAGTATTCTTCGATCAAACGTGTAAAGAATTCTGGGATAGTGGGGGTGGAAGTACGAAATCAAAGAGTAATGCAAGCCAGATGCGTTTCAACAAAATGTTCCCAAAGTAAAATAAAAAAATGCAATGAAATTTCAGATGCAGAGAGAACAGAAATTTTTAAATCTTTCTGGAACATGACATGGGATGATCGCAAAATGTATGTTAATGGAATGGTCTCACTAAAACCGGTACAAACACAAACGAAAGGTATTCCGAGTAAAAGAACTCAAACATTAGAGTATTCTTTAAAAGTAGACGGTGAGATAAAGCCTGTATGTAAAACAATGTTTACAGGCACTCTTTGCCTGGGTGATTGGACTGTCACAAATTGGGCCAAGAAGGCAAAAAATAAGATCGGGATGATCAAGAAAAACCCTCCGGTGATGAGACAAAAAGCTATAAATGTAACGAAATTGGAACACATCAGACATTTTTTGAATGCCGTACCTAAAATGCCCTCTCATTACTGTCGACAAAGCAGCAACAAAATGTATGTTGATTTAGATTATACTACATGGGCTGACTTATATAGAACTTTTGAGGAGTATGTTAAGGATAACAACATTCCAGATGAAGAAAAGGCTACTTACAAGTGTTTTTTAAGTGTTGTAAATGAGATGAACTTGGGTCTCTACAAACCGAAAAAAGACCAATGTGATTTGTGCTACGCCTATAAGAATAAAAATATTGAAGAAGAAGTATACCAAGCACATATAGAAGCAAAAGAGCGAGCAAGAGAAGAAAAAAAGAGGGACAAGATGAGTTGCATACAAGGAGAACTCCAGATGTTTACCGTCGACTTGCAAGCTGTGCAAACTATTCCGTCAATTAAAGCAGGAGCACAATATTTCAAATTAAAACTTTGTGTGCATCAGTTCACTATCTACAACGAAAAAGATGCCAGTGTCGTATGCTACGTATGGCATGAAGCTGAAGGACGATTAGACGCAAATATTTTTACGTCATGTCTCATGCATTTTCTCGAAGGCTTAGACGATAAAAATACACCAATTATTATTTACAGCGATGGTTGCAGTGCACAGAATCGCAATGTAACGCTTGCCAATGCTATGCTTGCGTTTGCCACAAAATATAAAACAGAAGTTACCCAAAAATATCTCGTGGTAGGACACACTCAAATGGAATGTGATTCTGTCCACGCTACCATCGAGACAAGGAAGAAGCAAAAAGAACTTTTTGTCCCTGCAGATTTTATTCAAATAATTAAAGAAGCAAGACCAAAACAACCCTATCAAGTGCGCTACATTGATCATGACTTCTTTCTTGATTATTCAAAAACAAATTGTTATAAATCTATAAGACCGGGCACGAAAGCTGGAGATCCTTGTGTAGTCGATATTAGAACTTTGAAATACACTGATTCTAAAATAGAATACAAACTGAATTTTGACCACGATTGGAAACTGTTGCCTCAACGTTCAACCCGACCCTCTACATCTGAAGCAGGAAAACTATACAGTCTGTCTTTACCCATAACTACACGTAAATTCAACGACCTCCAAAGCATGAAAAATCTTTTTCCTAAAGACTACCATAGTTTCTATGACACTTTGCTCCACGAGTGAGACCTGAATTGTAACTATTTGTTTGTTTTTTTATAATAAAAATACTGTAATAATATCATAGTTTTAATTCAATTACCACGTAAGTTAGCCACACGGTGAATGGAAAGTATTGAAAAGCTAAATTCAGCAACCTCGTATCTATAAAAATTAACTTATAAATTAAAATAAAAATGATATTAAGGTAAAACCAGCTCCAAAAGTAGTATTCAACAAGTGTTTATCAAAGTGTAGTTTAACGATTTTAAATAATATTAGTTTAAAAAATAAGAAACAGTTTTTTGTGTCTCCTGAACATTTAAGATTTTATAGATACGAGGTTGAGAAAGTAAGACGACGATATGTGGTACAACACTAGTCTGCGTGAAATCAAGGGTTCGGCGAAGTAGGTTGATAATTGTTATGACGTGTGGACGGGTTTTACAAGGCTCTTGTAAATAAGACGACTGGACTGTGTTCTTAATAAGTGTATTCAGCCATGATGGACGGGCAATGACAACGGAAGTATGGGAGGCAGGAAGACCATAGACAATATATATTATTTTATAAGTTCGGATACATAACATCTCCCATATTAGAAAAAGTAAACACACTGCATGAAAGCGGAGCATAGAACGCACGTAAGTATACTTTTTTTTTTTTTTTTTTAATTATTAATTTCTTACAGACTATGAATGAAACGGAACATCACTGTGTGGCATCTGTCAAGTTGACTTGACTGACATTTTCATGTTTGACAGTTCTGTGGCAGTGACGTCTGTTAAATTGACATAAACTTAGTTGACAGTAACTAACAAGAGGTTAAACATAGCTTGATAAACAATAAACTTACTTAAATTAAACAAAAACTAAGAACAATTATGTGCTTAATCTAGACTTACAACTACCAAAATCTACGGGGCTTTATGATAGCTCTGCCGAATGAAGAATGCGTAATTGTCGATGAGTTAGTACGGGTATTTGGTGTATGTAATGTGTTTGTTTTTGTTTCAGGTTTTTGGACGGGACTAGCTGAACAAGGGGATTGATAGTTCGATGGGGAAGACGACGGCAGTGCATTGGAATGCGACGGAGGATCAGTATCTAGTGGAACTGATGGGGGTGGAAGTGAACTTCTACTAGGAGCAGATAAAGTGGGAGAAAGTTTTGGTTTTAGGATGTGTTGGCGATTACGACGAAAAGTACCTTCCGGGGAGACAATTGTGTATGATCTGGGATGTGGACCTATGTCTGAAACAGTACCAGGTGTCCAAATACTATCTGGCTGTTTCTTGAAGTAAAATTTATCACCAATGTTTAGTGAAGACAACAGTTTTGTATGTTGATTATAATAAATCTGTGATTTGTTATTTTTTATTAGAGTTTTATTTGTTAGAGACCTGTAGTTAGATATTTTAGGTTTCAGAGTCTGTTCTAAGACTGGAAGTTTAGTTCTAAGTGACCTGGACATTAGTAATTGAGCAGGTGAATACGTGCTTTCTTTAGGCGTGTTCCTATATTGCAATAATGCTAAATGAGGGTCTGAATTGTCGGTAAGACATTTTTTTTATATATTCTTAACCGTGCCTATGGTTCTTTCTACAAGGTATGGTTCTTTCCATTAGACCGTGGAAGATAGGGACTTGATGTAATATGTTGTATTTGCCAATCTAAAGCAAAATTATTAAACTCTATTGAGTTAAATGGAGGACCATTGTCTGAAATTAGAATATTGGGAATTCCATGTCTGGAGAAAATAGACTTTAAGTGACTAATGACGATTGTACTAGTGGAACCACCTACTAGCTTAACAAGCTCGATGTATTGAGAAAAATAATCAACGACTATGATATACTTGTCTGAATTGAGATCAAATAGATCAACACCAACTTTATTCCAAGGAATTGGTTTTACTTCGTGAGGTTGTAGTGGCTCTTTGGAATTACTGCGTCTGTTAGTAAGGCAGATGTGACAATTATTAACATATTTTTCTATATCAGAGTACATTTTTGGCCAGTATACTAAATTCCTTGCCAATCTTTGGCAACTGTGAATACCCTGGTGACCTTCATGGATCTGTTTCAATATTTCATTCCTCATGGCTACTGGTATAATAACACTGTTGTTTTTGAAGACAATGCCATTAATAATGTGTATATCCGTTTTTAAAGGAAAATGTGGCTTAAGGATGTCTGGTAGCAATTTTTTATGTTCTGGCCATCCTGCTATGCAAAATTTACTGTCTTGGGATGTCTGCTCTTGAATAGATCTAAGTTTGTTTGGACTAACTGACAGTGATCTAATGACTAAATTGACATGCAAATCTAGGTCAGAATCTAGATCATGTAATGACTGTTCTGGTAATGCTGCTCTAGACAGAGTATCAGCAACATAAAGGTATTTACCTGGTTTGTAAGTAACATTCAGGTCATATGGTTGTAATCTCAGCATTATTCTTTGAAGACGGGGTGGAATGTTATAGATTGGTTTTTTATAAAGTGACACTATTGGTTTGTGGTCAGTTTCAACTAAAGTGTAGCGACCATAGACATATTGGTGAAACTTTGTACAACCAAATAGAACAGCTAACAGCTCTTTCTCAATCTGAGAGTATGACTGTTGACATGAGCTTAATGAAGCTGAAGCATATGCAATGGGGTGTTTATCATGGCAAATCACTGCACCCATGGCATCTTTAGACGAATCTACAGACAGTGTAATAGGTTTATTTTGATCATAATATGTCAAGACAGGGGCTTTTGTTATACATTCCTTTAATACAGTAAATTCCACATTATGTCTATCTTGCCAAGACCATTCATTATCTTTTGACAGAAGTGTTCTCAAATGAAAAGTTTTTTCTAACAAATTCTCTATGTATGAGCCTAAGTAGGTGACCATACCTAAAAATCGTTGCAATTCTGTGACATTTGTAGGAGGTGGCATGCTGCAAATGGCTTTGACTTTATTTTCATCAACTCTCACACCATCTTTTGAAAAGATGTGTCCTAGGTACTTGACTTCACTGTTACATATAATAGACTTTTCTTTATTAAATTTTATTCCTATTTCCCTAGCTCTTTCCAAGACTTGTTTTAACCTAAAATCATGTTCTTCTTTTGTTTGACCATGAATTAAGAAATCATCCATCATGATTTTGACTCCTGAGATGTCAGAGAATTTTGTTATCATAATGGAATGAAACAGTTCTGGGGCTGCATTTATCCCAAAGGGAAGCCTTAGGAATCTATATCTACCTTGAGGTGTGATGAATGTACATAGCTTTGAGGAAGCTTCATCTAACTTCAGCATGTAAAATCCTTTGTTTGCATCAAGAGTTGTGAAATACTGTGAACCAGAGAGGCTGGATTTGATTTCATCAATAGTTGGAAATTGATAATGAGGGCGCATGATGGCTTTATTAAGTTTTCTTGGATCAATGCACAGGCGTAGTTTACCATTTTTCTTTGATGTTATTACAATGGAACTTACCCATTCAGTAGGTTCCTCGACTTTGACTATAATTAGATCTTTTTCTAACATGTCTAATTCTTGTTTTAATTGTTCTATAAGACTGAATGGAATTCTACGGCAGGCATCAACAGAAGGTACAGCATCAGGCTTAATTGACAAATGACATTCATAATCTTTAAGATAACCTATTCCAGTGAAGAGATCTTTATATTCAACAAGCTGTGATACCTTGACTGATTCATGAAATTGGACATTATGGACTCTTTTAACTAATTTTAGAATCTCACAACTGTTGCAACCAATTATATTTCTACAAGGTATATCTATAATGTGAAAATTGACATTGTATGCTATATTGATATGGGTGACAGGCAGAGTGCATTGACCTACAGTAGGTAATACTTCACCGCTAAAGGTTGAGAGTTTGTGACTACTTTTCTGTATGCTAGTCAATGGCAGATTAAGTTGTTTATAAGAGTTGAATGACAGAATGTTAGTATCCGCACCTGTATCAAGTAAAAAGTCTACATTCTTATTATTTATGGACAAAGTTATATCATAAGGGTTTTTTTTGCTGACAGAAATCTCATTAGTGAAAAGACTATTTAAAAAATAAGTATCAGATAGATTACCCACACTTTCTTCTTCTATGAACCTCACCTGCCTGTTGCGGCAACACTTGGCAAAGTGGTTCGGCTTGTGGCAGTTGTTACAGATGACTCCTATGGCTGGACATTTGGTTCGGTGAACTTGACCGCATCTGGAGCAGATCTTGGACGACTGTTTGGATTGAGGTTCTTGACGGGACGACGCTTTATTTGATTGACGACTTTGACTTCCTTGAGACTGATGACTTTGACTTCCTTGAGGCTGATGACTTCTTTGACTTCCTTGAGGCTGATGACTTCTTTGACGATGGGGACTCCTATGGCCACGATTTGTTTGGCGACTGTGATGCGATTGACGACTGGTGACGACACTGACTTCGTGACTTGATAAGGCTTTAGCCTCTAATCTAGTGTTTCTTAATGTTTTAGCGAGACTGACGGCGGCATCCAATGAAGATGGTTTCTCGATCAGGATACGTTCTCTGATGTACGAGCAAGATGAGTTTAGGTTCCATGAGAATATGTCCTTTATTATGTCATCGGCAAGACCATCAAAATTGCATTGTATACTTAGGTTCTTGAGATCAGTGGCATACGTCTCAATTTCTTCATCTGAGCCTTGTTTTCTGTTGAACAGCTTATGCCTTTTGACAGAGATATTTACGCGCGGCGTAAAATAGTCTTCGAATTTGGCGAGTAAATCCTTGTATGTGATCCTCTCTATTTCCGTATTGAACGAGTAAAATATTTGAAGAGCGTCCGGGCCAATTGTTTGTAACAAAATGGCTACCTTTCTTTTGTCGGATTCGTTTTCTAAACTGTTGGCAATCATATAAATACCAAGAGTTATTTTAAAATTTCGCCAAGCCAATGGCATGTTCGGGGCATTGATATCGAGACTAAAGTTACTCGGCGGCAGGGTACGACTTGTACTTGTTTTTTTTTCGGCCATTTTAGGACGGGACCACGCGGCGTCCTTTTATGCAAAAATAATGAATTTATGACTCACTTTCATAGGCTGCCCATCTCTTCTGAGTTTCTGAACTTCTGACACCATGTTATGACGTGTGGACGGGTTTTACAAGGCTCTTGTAAATAAGACGACTGGACTGTGTTCTTAATAAGTGTATTCAGCCATGATGGACGGGCAATGACAACGGAAGTATGGGAGGCAGGAAGACCATAGACAATATATATTATTTTATAAGTTCGGATACATAACAATAATAAGACGTATCACGAATTGAGAACTATTAATTATTTCATTTAATTAGCTAAAATATGTATCTAGTACTGTTAAAAATAAAGTAATAACACGAAATATACTAAGATTTAGTAAGCAAGTTCAACAGCTATTGTTTTTTTTTTTAAATGACAGGACTTTTACGCAATATTCCGACGTGGCGTCTGAGGTATTATTCTTACAACACGTAATATTACGGCGATGGCGGTTAAAGGGTTAAAACAGTATCATTGTGCGCAATTATACCTACTGTTTAAAATATTGTTCAATGCAGAGCGGTGTTTTGCACGTATCGCACCGCAAGCTGTTCTGGATAAAACAGCTCTCTTCGAGCACATTCTCCATCTGGCCCGTTTAGATTCACCTCTTTCAATAAAATGCTGCACGCTGAGCCGGGGGCCAGATTGGACAGGTTGGGGATGAAATCGAGCTGAAAACGTTTTAAATATGAAGTCCACTAACCAAAGCCTAAATTAACGCGCCGATGTCTTCTTGACGCGATGGTGGTTGTATACAAAATGAGCGTTGAGAATAGGAATATTCAGAAGTCGGCGGAAGAGTTTCTTATACCATACAAGATTACGTACTCTTTCAATGGGAAAGGCTGACAAAAGTTGGTCTTTTTTGTCAACCCCTCCCATTGCAAGATTGTAATCGAGCAAAACCTGTGGCCGGTATTTATACTGGCCATACTTCACTCTTCTACCTACTTCACATTTGTGGTAGGTGGAAAGCCGCTAACCTGATTTCTGGGTACTATACTGCCGCGCTTATGATAATTACAGTAAGTCACATTTTTGACGATATTGAGTTGTATATATATTTGGAATGTAGAGATTGAGATCTACATTTCTGTATATTTAAAATTTGAAAATGTGGCATAGAACATCAAATAAGCTTAAGCATAATTACAGTAAGATACGTTTTGCGTCAATGCATACTTATTATGATTGCAGTATGGGCACATACGGTTGATTTTTTCATAAAGTTAAACCCATTTCCTAGGTAATGCTACAGTAAGTAATCTTGCTATTATCATTTTAAAGTTATGAGTATTTTTTACCAAGTACCACTGAAACATATTAACAGTAAGTGACACTTGTTGTTATTATATTAAGTGTTGGAAATAAATCATTATCATACTAAACCTTAACATATTTACAGTAACAGCATATATTATATTAATGCTTAAGAGTTTCGCAACATATTAATGTATTATCTTAGCATAAGTACAGTAAGTGGAACTTACTGTGTATATGATAAGTCAGCGAATTAAAATATATATTTGTACGCATAGACGTAATAACAGCAAGATTCACTACTGTAATTATGTTTAGGAATGCTTAAATTTATGCGTAGACTTGCCTGGAACAAATTAGGTAAATACGTTACTTACTGCAAATATTCTAAGGCGTTTAGGATCCAGCCGGGTAGTGCGGGGTGGGTCAAGTACCCAAATTTGCAGTCGCGGACCACGCAACAACAGAGGCTGACGTGTATCGGAGAATCAAATTGGCGCCAAAATCACTCGTGAGTATACGTACTTTCCTAGCTATTGTATTGGGGCCTATAATATTTGAGCAGTTAATAACTGGTGCAATAATTAGATATTATTAACAGCTTAATATAATAAGTTTGGCACTAGTTTTAAATTATTTTAAAGACAATTTACTGACTTGATCTTATCACGTCAGTAAATTGTTGTTGTAACCGTTTTAAGATACCTACCATTAATATTCTCGTAAGGCCCAACCTAAATTTAGGTCAATATAAATTTCAACACAATGTACTAAAAATGGGTGCAAGTAGTAGCGGCCCAGAATTTGACTTAATAAACCATATTTAAATAAAATGCTTTTGACTTAATTACTTTAAGAGCTATTTCTTATACCTAATGCTTACTATTTTATGCAAAAAATATGTTGAAATAACTTCTCTTCAGTTTCCGGGTCATCAGATTTTAATAAAATAGGTTTAAATATCATATCTTAGTTTTAGGTCGCTGGGCCGTAATTTAATGATTTTAAAATCTTTCTTGGGCCGGAATGTCTATTTTTTCTGTCTTTACGTCTTTGGGTCTTACGAGGATATACTAATTATAATTACATAACAACAAATTATGTGTTTATTATTTTTATTAATTATGTTACCCAAAAATATAACGAAAAATACACAAATGCTTGAAAGTGTGTAAAATAACTGATAAGTATTTAAGCTGGTTTTACAAAATCGTTGATAGCTTTTCGAACTTGTGTTGTATTTTAAACATCGCCACTAAGCTTGTTTCCTTAGCTTGTTTGTGTGAATGTGTTGCTTGTAGGTATATATTCTTTATTTTTACAGATAAGATGACGTCCAGAAGTGATCGAATTATGGCTTTGGCTAGAAAAACAGCAGCACCAAATGCGTCAAGTGCACATCATTTATATTTACAAGCAACTGATTGTGCCAGCAGCAGCAGCAGCACCAGTGATTCTTCCATACCTAAATCCTCAAAAGACACTGACATGAATGAACAACGTGTAGTTACCGACATTAACAAAATGTGGCAGCGGTACGTAAATTTTAATGATCATCCAAAAATATTTGATTTTGATAATGAGTACCAAAATTCACGTAGTGCTGTTTTGGCAAATAATATGACTGACTTTGATAATTTGCTTATTGAAAAAGCGCCTTTAAATGTAAATTTTCTCGAATGTAATGAAACTTTAACTAGTTCGGATGAAGAAAACGAAAATTCACATATTAATAATAAACTAAGCTTATTTGAAGATTCTGATGACAGTGTTAAGGATAAAGATTATATACCTGTCTCTGACACAACCGACACTGATTGTGAAGATTCACTGATTTCTCGTGTTACGACATTTAATCCAGAAGAAGATACTACAGCAATTGAAACCGATAACCTCCACATTAATATTAACGGATCATTTCTAGAACAAAATTCAATTCAAGTTAATTGTGCCAGTATAGTTAGTTTGAATAATACGGAACAATTAAATCTAATTAATAATCCCGTACAAGAAGGAAAAGGATTGACTAAGTCTGGTTTACCACGGAAAAGACAAGTGTTTGTAGAGTCATTAACAGAAAGAAAAAAGATTAAAAAACAATTACTTATTGAAAAGCTAACACTTAAAAGGGCATGCATAGAAAATTGTAGACGAAAATGTTCGACGAATATTAATGAAGACCAAAGAAAGGTAATAAATAATTATTACAGTAAACTGAGCAAAGAATCCCAGGGTATATTTATTAAAGGCATGGTTGAAATGAAAGCTGTTGAGAGAAGAAAACAAACAAGCAGGGAAATACCAAAGAGGAAAGTGACATATGCTTATTTTCTAACAAAAGCAGATGATACTAGAATAGAAGTTTGCAAACAATTCTTTCTAACAACTTTGGGGTATCACCCAAAAAATGATCAGAGAGTTCTCGCTGCCCTAAAGAGACCCATCGATCAGCAAAAGGATCGCAGGGGAGTCTATGAAAGAGCCAATAAAATAGACAGAAGTATAATAAAGGATCATGTTTTGGGCTACAATCCTGCAATATCCCACTATCGAAGAGAGCATGCTCCTAATAAACTATATCTGCCCAGTGATATTAATGTGCCAATTATGTACAAAAACTTTTGTGAAAAGTTTCCTGATTTGAAAGTATCTCTAGAAACTTACCGCACAGTAGTAAAAAATGAATTAAACATATCTTTTACCCATCTAGGAAATGAAGAATGTGAATTATGTGCAATATTTAAACTACATAACCCAGAACATAATAAAAATCCTGATACTACCTGTGATGTTTGTAACAAGTATAATGCTCATAAAGTAAGATATACAGAAAGCCGAATAAAATATAAAGAAGATGTAGATAATGCACTTGTTGATAAAACTACTATTCGTTATTCTGTTGATTTACAAAAAGTGATCATGTTGCCAAGATTAGACCAATATAAAGCCTCAATTTTTTGCCCCAGAATAATTGCCTTTAATGAAAGTTTTGTGCCATTGGGAAAAACATCAAAAGAAGAAATGCCTTTCGCGGTTGTTTGGAATGAGTCCATATCAGGTCGCCATCAAAATGACATAATTTCGACATTTAGGGCTTTTTTGCTTCACAAACGAGATGCCGAACATGTTATTTTCTGGGCTGATAACTGTGCATCCCAAAATAAAAATTGGGCATTGATGTCGTTTTTAGTACAAATTATTAATAGTTCCTTAATATCTGCAAAAACAATCGAGATACGATATTTCGAGCCAGGACATACCTTCATGTCAGCTGACCATTTTCATCATCAGGTCGAGAAAATGTTAGGTAAAAACAAAGTGTATGATTTCGATGATTATGTCCAAAGGGTGAAAATGGCAAATAATCGCAAATGTTTTGTCAAATCAATGGATGTTTCGGATTTTTATTTTTATGAAGACTTATCGTCACAATATAAACTGAGAAACATGGAACACAGGATTTACCTTAAAAATATAATGGTAGTTAAAGTTGAGAGGGGTAAATTCGTAATTATGTATAAAACGGGTCATAATGAGATGTTTCAATCATTGGACTTCTTACAAGCTAAAATTGTAAAGGCTCAAAAAATCCCTGAGGTGAAGCCTAAAAATATTCCAAGAGGAATCACTGCAGATCGAAAAGCAGAGATCATACAGAAGCTTGTACCTCTGATGCCTGAGAATAGAAGGGAATTTTGGTCTAACATTCCGGTTTCTAATTCTGCTACAAATCTGCTTACTGACGAGTTTTAGGTTGACAATTTTTTAAATATTATTTATAGACTTAAGTAATTATATAGCAACGTAGCTACTTTTAATTGTTAAATGGATAAAGTATTATTGTTGATTAAATATAGGACTAATGTTGTTATCCTAAAATATTTTCTTATTGTAATGATAATATTTTTGTAAGCCTACATTTTACTAGTCACATAAAGGACATTTTACTATTTTACCATAAATTGCTACATAGGTACTAATTAATTTGTAAGGCTGATTCGATTAAGTTCGTATAACGAAAATCTCATAATTTATACATATAGTAAAGTGTTAATAATTATAATTGTTCTAAGAGGATAAAAGTCTTATTGAAGAATTTAAAGTGCCTTGAAAGATCAGAGTTGTGCTGCGTTCTGTCAATCTGCGTATTATTATTTTTATTATGAAGAATTCCAAAGAAAAAACTGTGCTTTTTTTTTAAGAAACTAAGTGTTTATTTAATTATTTTTTTTTGTTTTGTATGAAGAAGTACAAACACGAATTTATAAAAAGTTTTAGGGGAAAAACTGTAAAGGTGTTATTTTAGAAACAGTGCTTATTTTATTTGGTTTACGATTGTTTCATGTACGGAGCAGGTTGTACAAACACGAATTGTTTTTTTTAGTTAGTTTATAATCAGATTTTAAAATGCTTAAAAAATTAAAAAAAAACGGAACTGATTATACAACTTGGTACTATTAATAAAGCTGTGTACTTTCTACATTAAACTGTGATTTCATAAGATTTTTTTTGTTTCATTATCTACAAATAATATTAAGGAATAGTAATTAATTATGGTTCCGGTGCTTTGTGGCAGATAATTAATTTTACATATTGCTCCTAGCTATAATTACAGTAAGTGATTAAGTTACATTAGGCAAATTGTGTAATTTTTGTTATTCTATTTAAACATTTATCTCATTTTGTAATCATTGTTGCAGTATGTACTTCAAATTAAAGATTGTTACAGTAAGTCACACACTTACTGTACCAATACTAAAAATACATAATTTTTTTAATTGTTCGTTCCTTAACATAAATATTTTTTTAAACTTTACAATTAAAATATTATTCCTAATTAAAAATTAAAATATAGAAATTGTTAAACAAACCTATACTTATCTTAAATATTTTAGAAAACTTAGGTTTAATTTATAGTTTAGGAAGAATGTCAAAATTAAAAAAAAAAACTTTTACCGCCTTTTTCTCGAAAGTGTCTCCAACGCACTTACTGTATATATCACAAGCACGGCAGTATAGTGTCCATGGGGAAAAGGCCGTCGCTTGTTTCGCGGACACTCTAGACTCTAGCTAGAGTCTAGAGTGTCCTCGAAACAAGCAAGAGTGTCCAACGGGTACATGTTGAATATTATGTCTATTCCTTTCTAACCTTTACATTTACTCGCTTCAACGCTTTTGCTATCCTTTTCTCTGATAAATAATACGTATTTTTCCGAAGGCGGCGGTAATTTTTGTTTACTAAGATTGCGAGAAGTTCGCTTTCAAAGTTCAGTGCCCTCGTGATGTCTTCCGTGAGCTCAGTGTTGTGTGTTGGTGTTGTTTCGTGTACTATTTCGTGTTTTTGTGACAAAATACTGTCTTATAAGAACCTACAACGGTAAACTCGGTTTACTAAAGTGTCGAGAAACATTGTGTGGTCTGTGTTTGGACTACGGTAAGCGTTAATCATACTTTTTCCGTAATAAAATACGACGCGGTGGTACATTGGCTTCGCATGATAAAATTTAAGTTTTGTGTTGTATTGTGCACCTACTTACTGTACAAATATAAATAAAATATTCCATTACGATCATTTTAATATACAATCATAATAGATTCGTCTCATTTGGGTTCATACCAAAACAAAAACAAACATGTGTCTCCGATTTTGAGTAAACATAGCCGCCAACTTGTAATTTTTTTTTTGGTGAGGATCGGCACACACTGGCTGTTCGGTACGGTGAATAATTTTATTATAGATTTATTTATACTTTACTTCATTTTTACTTTAATTTTTATATTATTAGATTTTTTGTTTGTTTGTTTTATTTTGTTGTGAAACTTTAATTTTGGCTTGGTAATAATGGAATGTTCCTAATAGGCATGAGGACAGTAACAAAAAATCACTAATATTTATGTATTTTTTTAATAAAACTTGAGTCTTAGAATACAATACGTGCATTTATTTTTTATCAAGAGCGTGATCGATAATTATTTTGATAAAATAAAACTACAAAATACGGCAATCAGCCATGATATGTTGAACACCAATCAGAGCGACTTACGTCACTTTTGAGTAAACAAACGAACTTCGTTAACAGCACTGGTTGATATCCTGTGATTTTATTTACGATTCAATTTTGTTTACATGGAGTTGGTGTTATTAAGACAAAAGTGAAATAACGCGACCAAGGATTTACTAAGGCAAACAGCGCTAATTTGCCTAGAATCGATTTATTGATGTTGGGAGACTTTTTGGCATCAAATAAAGACTTGTTCAGCGGAATTTAGAAATGTCAAAACTTCTATGTAAGTACATTAAATAGGTAATAATTAAAAAACAATCATTTAAGTAATAAAATAAATCCAAATCTTGTGCGTATCCTTTGCCTATTTTACAAGTTTATATTTGAGGTTATATAAATATGTGAGTGGTTGACCAAAAAGGGACCTGGAGGGATTGGAAACCGTATTTTTTTTTTGAACTTTTGCATCTGTGGTGTTCTTTTTATGTTTTTTTTTTTGCTAGCCGAGGCAGTTTTGGAAAAATTACACCTTACACACAGCGCACACTAGTTTTTGTGATGTCAGGTAAGTGTACGTTTGCTACATTGTTTACAAAATAAAAACATGTCATATAGTTTGTATAATTTCTTTATTGATTATGCAAGGTAATCTCGGAAAAAGTGCTGAAAAGGTATAATTTTCCACCTGAATCTATATAGCCTGTAACGGAAACCCTATAGCTATCCTTAAGCACTAAAGAGAAAATCTCGTATAGAATCACTATAAGTACATAGTTTCAACTCAAAATTAAATACTCTAAGAATTGACACCAACTTTTCGGTATCACATGTTTCTTAAATTCAAATCATAACAAACGTGTTACCGCACTACGTAGGTCAATAATTTTCCACGTTACTTGCCATATCACGATAAATCTCTTCCGTAATTCTGCACGCCTAGTACCCTAGTAGCCTACCGCAGGCGGTGTTCTTTGTCGGCGCGAACTGACGAAATAAAACATGCCGCCGCCGCGCCGCGCCGCCGCTGTGCGTGTCCGCGTGCGCGCTTTGGCGATACCCACTTTATCGTGATGTAAAAATGAATGCGTAATTATTATTGATTTACAGTTTACTCGTTAATATCAAGCCAGAAATAAATAAATAATAATAAATTCCACGTAAAAACTGAGATAAGAAAACTTACGTAAAAAATCGAAACAAAGTTTAGGTAGGTTAACTAGTTTCATCTCTTATTATTAGGTACTTATTACCGAGTAAACAGTAAAATCATAAAGCTTTGCTTAATTTAGTAAATTGACTTACATTTTTAAAGATGGGGTTCAATGTGGTGACCTTGGTATTGTATGCACAAAGCCTCTCGCTTGTTGCATATCAAGTTCTGATATTGCCCATTGACATTGTGTCACCCTATGTAAAATATCTGTATTTTTTATGGTGTACTTAATAAACAGTTTTCTATCTATCTATTGAGATCTCATATCTCTACCATGTTTTATAGATTCATTTGAGGTTGAAAGTACATTTTTATTAGTTTTTACAAATATGGCTACTTCAAGGATGTGAAGGCATGGGAAGGTTAACAATGAGACACCAAACCTTAAAACAGAAAGTACCAAACCATGGTAAGCAACCAATATTGTCGGCAGCTTAAGTTTTTTAATAAATTATGCAACATACAACAGCATACATGCCGATTTACTTGAGTCTTTAAAAAAAAATGTCCTCTGCCTGTGCCTTCCCGGTTTACTGGCTGCCAATTAAGATCCCTAGAAATTTGTGATAATTATACCTATTGTTTTCCTACAGTTTGACTAGTGCAATTTATATTCATGGCTTTCACGGATTTTGGAGATTTATAATAAAAAGTTCTTATTGTTGAGCCACTTTATTAAACTGCTGAGTGCACTGATAATGTCATGTGGTTATAAGTATGCAACATGTCTTGTGTAAACAGTGTCTAGAATTAGAATGTGTGAACTTAGGAGAGGATTTCGATATAGGAGATTAAATAAAATTTAAAAAATTCTTTGCGATTGTGTTATTTATTTATAAGTAAACGAAGATCGGACGATTCGTTCCCTTCAATCATATTTGAATGCCTCTAATGCGGTGATTGTCGGCGACGCCCATTCGCATGTACTATGACCGGATCCAATACATAGGTGAACTTAAAAGCCGCGTCGGTATAGAAGCACAGACACAGCTTCGAGTCCGCCCATTCTACATAATTTTGTGTTAATAATTACTTGCAAACACCAAAACATTATAGTTTACGATGTTATCGAATCACTTTGCGGATTGCCAAAAATGCCCGCAAAATTTATCCGTAAACATTATGAAAACCATAAATTTTGCGACAATACACCGATGACAATCAATATATATGAGAGTCGAGACTACCAAATATCGTTACATCCGATAATAACACCGTTTTGTCAAGGATATGTTCAATTTTGCACAGTATCTCGAATGTAGAGACGCATTTGACGTAAGCATCGCTAAGGCAAGCGTTTACTTTCGTTATTATTTAGCGATCGGTGGTTTGCGACAGCGTTGCTATCGAGACTGCAGGCCCTGGTACCTAAATATTATTTCGTTAAATTTAGATACCTATAGGGTAGCTGTCCTATTTATTGTCCACTACTATTCAAAAATATTGTTCAAGAATTCAATATTATTTTACATCCTAATAATAATTTCAACTAAACTCCGTTAAACTTTTAAGTAAATCTAACACACCAGAGCTAACTAATTACGTAATTCAAATTCAAAATTGAAAAATCATTAATTATTTTTGGGGTGAGAAAATCATCAATGACCCACCCTGTTCCTTCAGTTGCCCTTGCATTCCGGGGCCGCGTTATCTCGTTAGAACATTCCGGCAACTCCGGAAAATCATTCATTTCAATCCATTAAAGATCATATTATGGGGCCGCGTTATCTCGTCAGAAGTCTGATTAGATGTTGTATTTACAAGGTGTAATTAAAACTACACGGACTGCAGTTGGTTCAGGTACCCTAAGACACATTGCACACACACTAAGATGCACACTGTGCGTGTAATGACGAAATCAGGGTTTTGGGAACAAACGATTATTAATTCGGCTATAACAATTCCTGTTACTCACACGGTCCTAGTACTTTTATTAATTTCTTTCCACTGTTAGATGCAGTTTTAGGAGTTTTTATTGACTTCATTTTAGTAAAGACTGTTTAGTCTTTACTAAAATGCTCTTACCAATAAAACCCATGTACCGCACCGACAGACCGTGAAGTTCCGATAATTCTTTCGATTAGTCCTACAAACAAAAATCATGCGTATGTGATAGTATTTCGTAATTTAAAAAAACGATTAACTTGTTGTTAATAGTTTTCGTCATATTTATAAAAATAACCTTATTTAAAATATTATGAACGGAACCCACTGTGATTTTATTTGTACTAGGAGAAGAATAAGTTGCGAAGAGATGAATATAAATTATGTTTTCGGTTCAGTTGGACATAAATTGTTACTAAATCCTTTTTCTATACTTCTAACAGCCACACTCAGAAAGGTTCATTAAATTAGTCCTAATGATTACTTAACTAATGAACATTAAATCCGTTAATGAACGGTACATCCCAGAAACATAATATAAGGGTTCATTAGCTAATGACAGGTTTAAGTATCCGTAGGGCGAGGCATCACCAAGAAATCTTATCGATTGCTTATCGATAAATCCTTGGTGTAGCCATACTTAAAAACTATTGATATTAAATAACAAAAAACTTTATTTAAACACGTTGAAAACTATTATACAAAGTAATTTATAGACAATTAGTTCTTTTACTGTAAGTTTTTACTAAAATGCAAAGCGAAACAGCAATTTTCATTGAAATAAGATAAAGCGATTGCGATCTTTTTACTATGGCATCACTGGTAACTGTCAACAGTCAATGTCAAATCAGAGAATAATTAGCTATTCTATTTTTCTCTATGGCAATGGTGCCGATGTCGACAATTCTGCCAGTGTCAGATGTGATAAGAGAAAACGTGCGAAATGAATAATAATAAAAATAAAAGTTTAAAGCTATAAACCAAAATCTAAATTGAATTTAATGTGAAACTTGTTAACGAGAATTAGTACACTGAAACAAACAGATAAAAATATTGTTAGGTATATTATTAAATGTACATATATAATCACAGACCACACAAAAATCATCATAATTTAATGTCGTTGACGCGGATAAAAAACATTAAAGCCTTAAACAGCTTTGGGGAGGAATGTGTTAGTAACGAGGAAAAGTTAGTTGGGACAGGGATATTTAATTTAGGAAGATGACTATACAAGTCTGCAAGTCTGCTGGGCTATTATTGGAGCAGTTAAAAAAAATGTGCTCCAAAGTACCTTTATCCAACCCACATTCGCAGAGCGATGTGTCTCTGACCCGAATTTTGTGTAGAAAAACCGGAAAACAACAGTGGCCTATACGGAGACGGCAAATAATAGATATAACCTTCATGGATATTTTTTTCTAAGGAAAAAACCAAGGCTTAGGTGTAACATTAGGCTGCACTGCGTGATAAAAAGCACCTTTCCGTTTACTAGAATCTTGCCACTGTACCTGCCATGAGGCTAGCAAGCTCCTTTTTGGAAGGCTCAACAAATCATAGCCATGACATTGAAAATATTTAAGGTCAACGGCTTGGGACGTAACAGCATCCTTAGCAAGAGCATCAACATATTCGTTTCCTCTTATGCCACAATGACTTGGAATCCAAACCAATTGAACGGTTTTGTTATTCTTGGCACAAGAGAAAAGAGACTTTGATTTGAAGCAGGATTGGACTGTGCAGTTTACTCTTAAAAGGATTCTGCTCCAAAGCTTGCAAGCAACTAAGTGAGTTTGTAAAGATAACACCAAAACTTATGCTATGCTTATAGCTTCTATAAATAAACATGCTTCTAATATGGCCACACACTCTCCCGTAAACACTGATGATTGTACAGGACATTTGAATTTTAAGACAATTTTGGAGTTTTGGTAGTATACCGCAGCACGAGTATAACTTGCATCTGTTAATTTAGAGGCGTCCATGAAAAATCTTTCAAAATTATACCATCGCTCACCAACCGTCGCATTGAAAATAGAGTTCGCCGAAGAAGACTTTTTCGATATACCAATATTGTATAAAATATCTGGTTTAAAACATATAATTTCATAGTCAAAACTGAAAATAGGAAGTTTCGGAAACTGAATAATGGGGCAATCTAAATTTTGATAATAACAGAAGGATTTTAAAAACAATGGGGCTTCTTTATGTTTCCAATAATTGGAACTTCGGCATGCAACATCCAAGTCACACACCTTGTCAATAAGAGGATGGGAGGATTTGGTAATGACTCTGGCCCAAAATCTCGATGCTAGATACTGCCTTCTCAAGGCCAACGGAGGTTCTGCGCACTCTACCTGCAAAGCGTTAATTGGTGAGGATTTCATACAACCCGATATGATCCGTAGACACTTAGCCTGAACTCTGTCCAACGTAGCCAAAGCACCTTTGTTGCAGGGAACTAAAAGAAAAGATCCGTAATCTAGAACGCTCCGTATTAAAGCATTGTATACCAGTTTCATGGTATAGGGATGTGCACCCCACCAGACACCGGCGAGCACTTTTAATACGGGAATAGTTCTCTCGCATCCATTAACTAAATAATTTAGGTGATGTAAACCACTCAATTTAGAATCTAAAAAAACGCCTAAAAACTTTACTCTTGAAGAAACCGATATACCATGACCTTGGATGCTCACTGGTATTGATGGAATCAGCCTCCTGCGGGAAAACACAACCACAGCACTTTTGGGGGCAGACAAACTCAGACCGGGGGAATTTAGCCATTGATTTAGAGAGTCCAGGGATACGCAGCGAGATGATGCAGCGTCGCCAATAGAGTTATTGGCGACATATAAAGCTATGTCATCAGCATATTGGAGAATTTGACAATCGTTATTGAGGCATGAACCGATGTCAGCTGTATATATATTGTACAGTAAGGGGCTGAGAACAGAGCCTTGTGGTAGGCCCTTCCATGTGGTCCTGACGTCAAATTCTTCCCCTGGGACTCTCAAAACCAAAGATCGTGCCATGAGCAAACTACAGATGCACTGTACCATTCTCTCCGGTATTCTCAGCTGTTGCAATTTTTGCCTGAGAATGGGAAAAGAAGGACATTGTCATAAGCAGAAGAAATGTCTAAAAAGGCAGCGACTACGGATAATTTTTTTGAAAACGATGAGCGTATATCTGAGACCAAAACCCCAACACTCTCCATGGTACTGAATCCTTTTCTAAAACCAAATTGAGACCTAGGAAGTAAGTCTCTGGATTCTACTATAAATTCTAGTCGATTCTTTACTAGGTGTTCTAATATTTTTGCAAGGACTGATGACAAAGCGATTGGTCTGAAGCTGTTTGGATCATCAGTGTGCTTGCCAGGTTTTAAAATAGGTATAATAATTTGGGTTTTCCACTGATCGGGGACCCAACCATTGGTATAACAAAAATTTAAAATGTCTAAAAAATATTTTTTGGTCTGACCTGCGTGTGACATAAAGGAATAGACAATGCCGTCTATACCAGGGGCCGAGTCATGAACATGTTTTAAAACAGAGTCAAGCTCCTGCATAGAAAATGGAGCATCAAAAGGATCTTCCGAAGAAATGAAATACGGCTGATTGTGTTCTGTTTCCGATGGTACATATGGAGGAGCCAACTTATCAAAGAACTGCTCAGCAGTCTCTCGAGGGATAGGAGAAGAAATCGAAGGTGAACATCCACATCTAAAACGGTTGATCTTCTTCCATGCAACTGATAAAGGAGTGGAGGGGGACAACGAACCGCAAAAGTCAGCCCAACCGGCACGTTTCTTCCTTCGCAGCAATCGTCTGGATCTAGCGAGAACTCTGTTGTATGCTATAAGGTTATCGCTAACCATCGCCTCATTGTACACCATCTCAGCGTCATCCCTTTCCCTTATGGCTGTTGTGCACTCCTGATCCCACCATGGTGGGGGAGGAATTTGTCCACGAGCTGAATTTTTTACAGGAAAGCATGAGTCCGCACTAGCTGTTATTGCAGAAATGAGGTTATCATAGCAGCTTGACACATGGAGAGGACCATGAGAATCAGAATCACGGGAAACAAAATTTGGAAGTGAATCAATTTTGTAATCCAATAATGCGGAATATTCTGCCCAATCAGGATTTGACAAATTATACCTCAAGAGTGGAGGACTCGATTTTTCTAAATAAGTTTATAAGAGTGTAATACCCTCTACCCTACTAGCCACAATGTTAATATCACCTAATAACCACCTAGAGGAGGTAAAGATACAGCCACAAGAGGAACACGATTGTTCACGCAAAGAGCCGACCCACCATAGCCATCAGATCGGTCGCATCTGAGAATATTGAAGGAAGGTAAACGGAAACTACGACTCGGGACTAACCAAGTCTCAGCAAGGGAAAATACTAAAGGCTTGTATTTGTTCAGAAGGGATGTGAGCTCGTGCTTCTTATGCCACACGCTCCTCACATTCCATTGAAGGAAAACAAACCGAGGTATTGTTATGGTATGAAAGAGAGTTAATAAGTGAGGTAGCAACGTTGCACGGTAATTGATTGGGTGAAGAGATTAAAGTTAACAGGAGTTTACTGAGAAGTTCAATTATTGAAGACAAGTTTTCAGGAGATTCTTTTAATTGATTATTAAGAGCACAGCCATTAGGCTGAGAGGATTGGGGAGTACTAGTGAGCTGCTGGTGAGCTGTTTTATCGTAGGAGGGAGAAAAAGGGGTATGGGTCTATGGCTTAAGAAACACGGTTTTGCGGTATGACTGATTCTGAGATTTAGTAATGTCTGCATAGCTACGAGTGGAAGTGGGAACAATTTTACTAGCTTCTGAATAAGAAATTAGCTTTTCTGCCATAATTGTTTTAATTGTCTTCTGTCTATTATGCTCCGGACATGCCTTGCTATTTGCAAAGTGACCTCCAGAGCACAACACGCAGAAAGCTTCGCTCTCAGCAATGCTACAACCATCACGGGGGTTATCATTGCCACACTTACTACAATGTGGTTTGGAGCGACAAAGGGATTCTACATGACCAAATCGACAACATTTGCGGCATTGAATGGTAGGGTAGATATATTGTTCTACAGTTAATGATGTATAAAAACTGAAAATACGTTTTGGTAAAACTTGCCCATCAAAGGTGATGACACAAGTTTCTGTGGGTCTATATTCAGTTAAACCGTCTTTATTAATTTTCCTATTCAAACGCCTAATTTTGAGAATTGGACCACAGCCTACCGGAACCTTAAGATAAGTCATAACTTCCTCATCTGAGAAGTCAGTAGGAATGCCACTTACAACACCCATACGGGTTATGTTAAAAGATGGGATAACGGCCTCATATAAGTTCGTCCCTAAAACGCTGTTAGAAATAAAATCATTTGCATCCTGAGGGGATGCAAACTCAACCGAGACGCGATTTCTACCTACCCGCTTAACAGTAACAATATTGGAGATGTTATTGTTAGACAAAAATCGTCCAAATGAGACTGGATGAAGGATAGTTCCTGCATTAGGTAGTGCTTCTTGACGGGAAACATGAACAATAAAAGGTCCTTTGTCCATGGCTGTGTATCTCACACGGCCTACATGAGTTCTTGGTTGTTTGATAGGGCGGTTGGATACAGACGGGGCAGAACATCAACGTAAACCCTATACATATCTATAACTACGACGCGCTATGGAGTGTTAGAAAGAAAGTATCCTGACATGATTGGCGGAGTTTTCAACGTTTCTAAAATTGTCCAATTGTTGCACATACTAATAATTGATAGCCAATTATCATGTCGCACTAGGAATAAGCCACGCCCAAGCGCCCATGCGCGCCCGCCACCGCTCCCGAGTTTTCCCGATCCTTCACGAAATTAAACGAAAGTCACTCATCAAATCGTCCGTTTATTCATTACGTCAGTCATTAATAATTCGTGGAGTGATACTGTGTGCGCAGTCCTGCTGTGCGTGATATTAAATTTTATCTTTATTTTATTATTATTACCAACGAAATAATGGCGCCTCAGTTGACGCAAATCCAAAGAGAGCGCATCATAGCGCTTCGATTGAGTGGATGCCGGGTGATAGATATTTGTCGGCAGACGGGCATAACGGTGAGTATTTTTTTTAAATTAAAATAAACATAGGCTAAAATATTGAAAGTGTCAATGGTGTTTTTCTTTGGAATTTTCGAAATAAGTTAACAGAAAGGTATCTTCTTTGTTTTCTTTCATAATGTGTTTCCGGTACTGTAAGTTTTTAACGCTGTGCGCTGTTCCAAGTAGAATAGCCGTGAAATCTTAAAGTCAGAGTTATACCTAAGTAAACAGAATTCGAGGAACTATTAATTATAATCCATTTGAAACAAAATTAGAAATTTTAATAAACCTTTTTTACAGTTCATTCAACCTATTTTGACTTCTTTTCCGTAGGCATAAGGATGGCATTAAAAACGAAAACGTGGTTACAATACCAACTTATTGTTGCAGCTCCCATTTATTATGCAACTAACGTAATAGACGTCAAAATCGGTTGAACGGACTGTAAAAAAATATAGTCATGAAAAATTCTAAACAAAAGTTAATCCAGTAGGTAGTGATCTGATTTAAAAGTAAATACCTATGCACTTTCTTTTTGTCCGTTGAAACATTGCTGGGACAAGCGTGTTTCGTGCCTCTTTCCGAGACGAGGCTCTCGGAAAGTGGCACGAGAACACGCGGGCCCAGTTTAATTAGAATCTAGTTACTACGCTATCGCATTGCATTGGTTGTAACCCTGTAATGGTAGCGATGTTTGGGTGTAAATAAATAATTTAATAATGTTAGCTAATATTGTAGGGGATTATATAAGTATTAATATATCTTTGCCTATAGTAAATGAGTAATAATGTGCAAATAAACTATAGCTATTTGTTTCTTTCCAGAAAAAACTGTTTACTTCTGGCTTCGGCGGTGGCAAGAAAGCGGAACCCTAGAAGCCCACCACCGCCACCTGTACGCGAGAGCCACGACGGCGGCAGACGATGCGGCTATGGTCGCTGCACACTCTGCCGATCCTTTTTGACCACAAGAGTAACCTTAACTTCGTACAGCGTGAGTCCATGTGTAGCTTGTAATAACACTTATCACCTTAACTTAATCATCATTTACATAAAACATGGTTTTCTTAAAAAAGTAATTATACCTACCTACTGCCTAATAGACATGTAGTTGGAAGGGCGCTCGGCGCTCACTCATACCGCGATTTTACGCGCGCCGTGCGGCCTGACTCAGTAAAGGCTCCTACAGACAGGCGCGACGCCACAGCGCGACACAAAGGCGCCGATCCTAGCGCAACGATCGGTGCCTTTGAACAGCGCGCGAATCGCGTCGCGTGTCGCGCCTGTTTGTAGGAGCCTTTAATGTTATTACTTACTAAGTATTAGTATTACTATTAGATAAATCTTCAGTTCTTTACAACCCACCTCAACAAAGGTAGTAAGGAAGTTCTCAAATGGACAGATTGTTTATTTGTGTAGATGAGTCATATCCAAAAAAGTTGTACATATTTGATTAGTGGGAGTGTCCCATGAAGTTATCTCGATCATTTTTGCAAGAACAACATTGATTTTTGGTAGAATAGTTTAATTGAACATTAAACTAAGCAATTCATTTATAAACAGAGCTATAGCTCAATAAAATCAAGGAAAAATAAATGTTTTATTGTACACAGATGTCGAAATTTATGAAAAAAGGCAGTGTCTTTCTTCCCTTGCAACTTTTATAAAGTCTGTTTCAGCACTTTTAATAGCTATTATTCTATTTATGTAAACGAAATATGCCACCCAAGAACTGTTAGCTCATGATTCTATGCTTTTTAAATGATAAATTAAACAAATAACTATAAAAAACCTGTAAAAAAGAAATGTCCGAATTATTCGAACCATTTACTCACACTACTTATTGACGCGGATTTTTACTCTAACAATTCATTGAGCCATGGTAGCGTTATGAATATCGATTATGGCAACACTGATGCGTTTCACAAATAAGCACGCCATCTTGTTTTCTTGACAGTTTTAGTGTAAAATTAAAATTTGTGTGAGGTGGATGTGCCGGGACAAAAAGTGAACCAGTTTACTGACGGTGTTTGAACTGCGAAAAAAGTGAGTTAAAAACATGTTTCACATTGTAGACTTAAGGAATCTAGCATATCGTGAGATACAACTGTGTAGAAGTGATAATATTAAGCAATCTGCAAAATTATAAGAAAAGTTAGGTTGTGTCCCTCAATTTAGTGACACAATTTCATGACTTTCCTGACGTCAATAAATTGTAACCCTCAATTTCTTGACACAATTTCATGACTTGCCTGACATCAGTAAATTGTAACTCAATATTAGGGCGAGGTCACATAACAACAATATTGTTTCCATACAGATTATATAGAAATATTACTATAAAAGCATTTTTTTTTGTTTTTTAACCCCCGTCTAAATTGAAATATACTTTTTGTTTCACTGAATAAAATTATTTTATTTTACTGAAGTACTTATTTTATTTTGGTATTTTTAGATGCCGTTAACTGCTGCACAGCGCCAAAAACGTTATATAGAACGCTTATAAACAGAAAACCCTTTAAAGTATGAAGAAAAAAGGAAAATCCATTTAGAAAAGGTAAAAAAGAGACAAAAAAAAATTAAAGACTTATCAGAAACAGAAAAAAATATCCAAAGAAAGAAATGGCGTGACGCAAATAAAAGGAAAAAGGACAAGAAAGTTCAGGTTTTGCAAAAAGAAAATGAAAGATTAAGAAAAGGAGAGAACTTCGAGCTGCTTTATACAAAAATCTACTTAAAAAAGAGAATAAAGAACTTCGGAAAAAAGTCACAGAGCTTGAAAGAAGAAATCTTGCTCTTCACAAGAAATTATACCGTTACAAGAAACAAGTTATGCAGCTTAGAAAGCAGACAATCGATCAAACTTTAAACTCCAATGGTGTGCGAGTGGAAAGCATACCAGCTACAACTGATATTGAAACTCTAGGCTCGATAATTCAAATAGAGAGGACACCAGTCACAACACCTTTAAGCAAAACAATAAGTTTTATAGATTCGTTGACTCCAATCCCTGATGAGGATAAAAATAAAATCAAAAAGAAAATATTCGAATTAAATGTCTTATCAGATTCTCTTAGATCACAATATAAGAATGCTAATACAAATGAAGTAAAAGGAACCATAAAGAAAATTGCTGACAATGAGATTACTGCCAAGTATCGCATGAAAAAAAATTTGGCCACGAAGTTAGGTCTTAAGGCTGTGGCTGTGTGTGTGTGGCTGTGGGAGTGGCTTGAGAGGCGCCACGGCGTCCTCACCTTCCGCCTGACGCAGGTCCTCACCGGACATGGCTGTTTCGGGAGGTTCCTGTTTCGGATAAGGCGGGAGGAAACGCCCGGGTGTTGGCATTGTGTGGATCGCCCGGAGGACACGGTGGAGCATACGGTGGAGGTCTGCCCGGCTTGGGCGGAGCACCGCCGTGTCCTCGTGGCAGCGATCGGCGGCGGCGATCTCTCGCGTCCGGCCCTGGCTCGGGCCATAGTACGGAGCGAGAGAGAATGGGAAGCAGTCACCTCCTTCTGCGAAGCAGTAATGCTCGCGAAGGAGGAGGCGGAGCGCGTGAGGGAGAGGCAATCATTGCGCCCTCACGCCCCTAGTCGCCGCAGGAGGAGACACCCTGGGCGTCGGGAGTCCATAGCCGACTCCCGGCCACCGTAGGCGCGGGCCTGCGGACGGCGAGCAATGGGCAGCTCGCCGTCCGGTAAGGACCAGGCCCGGGTCGACGGCGCGTTGTGTTCCACGCGCGCCTCAAAGAGTTGTCAGCATAATTGACGGGGTCCGATAGGGCCGATGCCTGCCGGGGTCGCGGATTGTTCGAAAGAGTTACCGTGGCCCTGGCGCACAGGCAACTGAAGGAACACGGGTGGGTTTTAGTCAGTAAGAGTCTGACACGCCCTTCTGCTCCGCCCAGAGCGGGAGAGGTCATTTGATGATTTCCCATCCAAAAAAAAAAAAAAAAAAGGTCTTAAGGCTGCAGTCTTGCAAAATTCACTCGCGGCGAATTATTTGCGCAACTTTATATATTTTTTTAAACAAAAGTATTGAAATAACATGAAATATTATTATTGCACATAAATAACCATAATATAAGTAATAGCCATATATTTTTTTTAAGTTCATCTAGGTGGATTATGTTAGGTACTCGTAAATCAAGCGTTAAATACAGCTCTCTCGCGCTCAACAACATGTCGAGGTATGTTTGGGTACTTACTTTATGGCAATAAAGAATTATTTAAAAAATCTGTTCAGCGCATAATTAGCTCAACATTCTCGTCTATAAAATGCGCTGAATAGTTTTTTCTAATTATCTTTCATTTTCTTAATTTGGAGGTCACAATATCATCCAAATTCTCTGTTTTTATCTCTTAATAAACGGTTTGTTTCACAATAACAATGCATCGTATGTATGTAATAATCACATTATTTGAATGTCAAGAGGACAATAAAGTAAATTAAAAAAAAAATGCACCTAAATCACCTTACTGTAACAATAATAATAATCTCAAAAGACCTACAAAAAAGAGTTTATAAACAAGAATTGCGAGGGAAATTCCTTAGTGGCCACTGCACGGTCGGAGCGTTCAGACGTGTGCTCCACGACGAATTTAGACTGTTCCCTCTCGCTTTAACTTTGTTCTTGCTCTAACGTAGGTTGCGCTCTAAAGTTGCTCTACTTTATTATTTTTTGTGTATAATTTTTCCGAGTGTTTTGTAAATATTTGTGTATCAGTAATAGTTTTGTAAATATTTGATTTCAATATGGATCGTAAACGTAAAAAATATGCATGTACGAGAAAAAAAAAAATAAGTTCAAACGTAGAAGTGATGAAGAGAAATAGAATCCAAAGGTAAGTAATTTTCTTTACAGTATTTATGTATATGGTCTTAGCGGCTATGTCGCGAAGCTTTGCCGCACGGGTGCTAAACCACGAGAGCGACGAATGGCGACTAATTTTTCGTCATAGGTGTAGTTTTCATAGTGTTCGAGGTTGCTAAAGCCGATAGAGAAGTCAAAATGTAAATCCAAAATGGCGGCTGAGAACTTTTTCTAATTTTTCATCATGGGTGACGTTTTCGTAGTTTTCGAGGTTGCTAAAGTCGATGGTGACGTTAAAATGGTAATCCAAAACGGCGGCTGCGAAAGTTTTCAAATTTTTCTTCATGGGTATCGTTTTCATGATTTTCGAGAGTGCTAAAGCCGATAGAGAGGTCAAAATGGCGGCTGAGAACTTTTTCGAATTTTTCATCATGGGTGTCGTTTTCATAGTTTTGGAGGTTGCTAAAGCCGATAGAGAAGTCAAAATGTAAATCCAAGATGGCGGCTGCGAAAACACGAATTTTGTTTTTGTTTTAAATCATACGTGAGAAGGAACTTCGTTCCTAACCGGAGTTCCCCGAGCTCACACGTTTATTTTAGGGATTTACGTAGTTTCGATAGTTTTACCATTAAATATTAATATACTACACTGGTGTTCATGCATGCTGTCAGAAGGTTTAAGAGTGTGTCTGGGTGTGTGTATGTTGGGTGTTCATGTATGAATGGGTCGCTAGTCTAATATACTTTCGTCACATTTATTTACAAAATGCGATTTGCGTGTGTGTAAGTGTATGTTTGTTTCCTCTAAATTCCGTTACGGCGAATGAATACATATAAAAAAATATGGAGATAGCCTAAAACCTGGATTACACATTGGTTACTTTTTCGCAGCGAAAGAAATCGCAGGGTGCGGCTAGATAATTCTAGTAATATGATGATTTTTTACTAATACTTTTTAAACTCTAATAAAATATGACTTATTTATTTTCACAGGTCCGCTGCTGGCTCTCGTCAACATTTGTCAGATGTTAGCAACCTGTCAGAAGCTGAAAATATTAATCCTACCTCTTCTACTACGGGAGTACCAGTGATGTTTGAAAATATTGACAGAACTGAAAATGTAACAAACTCAAATAAGAAAATGAACCGGAAACGTAAATTTGAGGAAGCTTTTCCTTTTCGCCGAATTTTAGTAAGGAAACGTCTAGAACCTATAATTATTAGCGACGACCAACAGCTACAAATTGAATATGAAACAGAAATTACCAATGACGACGAACTATTTCGCCTAGAAGGACGCAGAATCGTATCGATCAGATATTTTTTAGAAATCTTGGGGAACATTGCTGATCATAACGAAAAATCTTTTGGCTGCAGGTATAGAAATCTGAAATGTATCGGTGAGCGACGTAAAGGTTTTATATCAAAACTGCGTTTCAAGTGTGAACTCTGTAATTCCGAATTTGACATAAACACTGAAGATCCGTCTAACACTTGTGATGTAAATCACGGTATAGTTGCAGGTATTATTAGTATTGGCTGTGGGTTGGGAAATTTGAATGAATTAGCAGGTAACACTGATATACCTGGTATGTCAAAAAAATTATACGCTCAAACAAGCAAAATAGTTTACGAATGGTTCCATAAGACGGCAATAGAAGAAATGGCTAAGGCAGGCATGGAAGAGGCAGGACATGCAAAAGAAATTGGCAGTGTCGACTGTGAAGGTACACCAATGATTGATGTAATAGCTGACGGGTGTTGGTCCAAAAGATCCTTCCGTAATAACTATTCAGCATCATCAGGTGCAGCAGCAATAATCGGCGCATACACTGGTAAAATTTTATATCTTGGTGTAAAAAATAAATACTGCATAGTATGCGCAAAAGCTGAAAACAAAAAAATGGAACCAGCAAATCACATATGCTATAAGAACTATTCTGGTAGCTCTTCCAGTATGGAGTCAACGTCGCTTGTTGAAGGATTTTGTAAGTCTCTTGAAACTCATGGTTTAATATATGCTAGACTAATATCAGATGGTGATTCAAGTACTCATAAAAAAATATTAGAAAGCAATCCATATAAAAACTGCAAGGTTCAGAAGATTGAGTGCAGAAACCATCTGCTAAGAAATCTTTGTAACAAACTGAGAGCACTTACTAAAGATACTCATATTCCTATACAATCAAGGAAACTTCTAACTGACTTTAAAATCATGAAGTTACGCAGATACATAGTGCGGGCTATAAAGTTAAGGAAACACGAAGACATTTCTGACAGTCAAAAAATGGTTAAACTTCGTGCAGATATTTTGAATGCATTACACCATTCTTTTGGTAGTCACTCTGATTGCGATAATGCTATATGCCCCTCGACTGATAAAACTGATCGAAATACGGCACTTGATTTAACTAACACAATTTTTTGGAGGAAAATGAGTCAAATTGTCTTGTTTTTAGCTGCAAACGCTAAAAGTCTAATTTTTGATGTTGATAGCAATCCTGCTGAGACATTCAATTCAGTAATTGCCAAATATGTGGGAGGGAAACGAATTAATTACACTCTTAAAAATTCATACCAAGAAAGGTGTTCCGGTTCAGTTATTTCCTTTAACACCAAACGACCAGTGAACGCTATCCATAAATGCATATTTAATAAACCCACTGGCAAATACACAAACGTGTATGAAGAACAAAAAGCGAAAAGAAAAATTTACAAAAGATCATTTCGAAAAAAAAACCGTAGAAAAATGGATGATCCAGATTATGGACAGAAAGCTCAAAGACCAGATATGACCGATGACGATTTTCAGATGACAAAAAATGAATTTCTTAAACAAATGGAACTTTCTGACCAACAAAGAGACGAACTACAGAAACAGACGATAGACCAAAGTTCCAGTCAAGAATGGTTAGAAAACAGAAAAAGTAGATTAACCGCGTCTATGTTTGGAAAAATATGTAAACGGAAAGAAAACATTAGCTGCGCTCCTTTAGTGAAAGCTATTGTGAAACCGCAAAACTTGTTAAATGTCCCATCAATCACATATGGTAGAGATAATGAACAAACAGCATTGACCCAGTTATCTCTGCAGGAAAATGTCACAATTGCCCGCTGCGGTCTTTATATTCATAAAACACTCCAATATTTAGGAGCTAGTCCTGATGGTATTTATAAAGACAAAAATGGAAAAACAGGACTGGTAGAAGTAAAATGCCCCTTTTCTGCAAAAAATATGCAAGCTGAAGAAGCTATAAAAGCAAAAAAAATAAAATTTTGGAAATATAACACTAGGAAAAATACGTTTGTGATTGATAAAAACCACGATTATTATTTCCAAATTCAGGGCCAATTAAACATTACCGAGATGGATATGTGCTTATTTGCCGTATGGACTGGAGAAGAGTACTCAATGAAAATCGAATATATAAAAAAAGACCCTACGTTCTGGCACGACAAAATGGTAGGCCCATTGTCAAAATTTTATTTGCATTGTCTGCTTCCCGAGCTAATTGATTCTCGCCTTGAACGCTCGATGCCAATAAAGGACCCGCCATATATCATTCAAGCTATGGAGAAAAAAAAAAAAATAAGAACGCGTCCACGTCTTCTGCCGCAGACGCTGTCGTATAAGGAAAGTAATTCCTGCAGAGAGTAATCGTTACGCAGAGTTACATTATTATATTTTGAGAAATAAGAAACAACAATTTTGTGTTTTATAACTACTTGATGAAAAATTATAATAAATTTGCTTTATATATAAATATGGAGTATTATTTTAACGTATTAAAATATCGCTTCACACTCATAGGCTTCCCCCAGTATGATTTTCTATGTCGGGGATACACACACAAAAACACGAACAACTAACACCCAGACCCAAGTCCTTATCCCTAAAAATAAATATTGAATAATACTTAGTAGAGCAACTTTCCGATCGTTTCAAATATTGTGTAATAAATTACGCTAGGTGGGATGAATGCGGGGACTGCGGGGAGCCCGCGTGCAGATGTTCGGCGCGTGAACTCGCCGCACGCAATTCTTAGATTGTGCACTAGAAGACTAGGCCCTTAAGGGAAGGCTCAGAGTCAGGGCTAAAAAATCATATATGAACATTTTAGAAGAAAACATTAAGAATATTTTTCTTCGTGACGACATAAGCCGCTCCACAGCGGGAAGAAGTGAAACTAAAACTTTGAACAAGATCAAAATGCAGAAACGTTACTTAACAGATACCTTAGACAATTTGTACATAAAATACAAGTCAGAAGGAGGAAAAGGGTCCAGAACAACTTTCAGGCGATATAAGCCTTTTTTTATTTTAACTCCTAGAGTCAACGATAGAAACACATGCTTGTGCACAAAACATACAAATTTGCAATTTAAAGTAGACAAACTAAAAGTCGTTTACGGTCTACGTCTACGTTCCCCGACCTATGGAAAATTGCCTCCGTTAGGCCGTTGCCAAAAAATTCAAACCCATCTACTTTAAAAGACCTACGCCCTATAAGTATATTACCATGTCTATCCAAAGTATTAGAAAAAGTCGTTAGCCGCCAATTAACGCATTTTCTGGAAAAAAATAACGTTCTACCTGATTTACAATCTGGTTTCAGAAAACAGCGCAGTACATCTACTGCTTTACTGGATGTTACTGATAATATATTATCTGCCCAAGATAGGGGAATGTGCTCATTATTGATCTTACTCGATTTTTCCCGGGCATTTGACGCAATAAATATCCCGCTACTACTATCGAAGTTAAATTATTATGGTTTCGACCCCAGCGCTACGCAATGGTTCCGCAGCTATCTAAGTAATAGGGAACAACTTGTTGACTTGCGTTTGGGTGACGGCACTACCCTTAGATCGACACCTATTTCTGTAGAGAGAGGAGTCCCGCAGGGCTCTATATTGGGCCCGATTCTCTTTATTTTGTACTGTACGGATATTATAAAATGTCTTCAGAGATGCAAGTACCACATATATGCCGACGATATCCAACTTTATATATCCTTTAGACCAGACGAGTACGATAGTGCGATTAAGGATCTTAACGATGATCTTCAAAGAATCGCCGCCTGGTCAGAAGAGAACTGCCTGTCGTTAAATCCAACAAAGACGAAATATATGGTATTTGGCACAAGACAACAGTTGGCTCGCCTACCTGTGACATTTGACTTGATACTAATGGGCGACCAAATCGAGCGAGTGTATGAAGCGCGGAATCTAGGTGTTATTATGGACAAAGACCTTCGTTTTGAGAAACACGTGGCAGACTCGGTTAGAAACTGTTTTTATCGCCTAAAGGTTTTATACAATATGAGGCCTTACTTATCCGAGAAACTACGGGAACAGCTAGTGGAATCCCTGGTTCTGTCTAGGATGAACTACGCTGACACGGTTTACGGCCCACGCCTATTAGCTCGTACAGACCGCCTCATCCAAAGGGTACAAAACGCTTGTGCTCGGTTTTGTTACGATATTCCTCGCAGAAGCCATGTAACACCTTTTCTAAACAAGCACATTACGCTGAAAATGAAGTCCAGACGCAAACTACACTTGGCTTGCCTTCTGTTCGGTGTGGTTAAATATCAGAAACCAGACTACCTATACAACAAGCTAAGTTGGGTTACAAGTAGACGGGAATGCGGTAGAAGGCAATGCTCACAACAACTCTCGACTCAGTCTCAGGGTACAGCCGCTTTTAGAGGCAGCTTTCGTTATGCGGCTTCCAAAGTGTGGAATAACCTGCCACCACCGATTAGAGTTATTAACACGATACACGCATTTAGACGACGCTTACGGCAGTACCTCATAGAAGCGCAACGGAAGCTGGATATGGTCACACTAAATGTCTCAATTATATAATATTTGTACCTACTTGCTTAAGTATGACTTAGTGTTGCTGTCGGTTTATCGGTCTTACAAGGCTGTTATTGAACAGTACACTTTGGTGGCAATTGCTTTTGCTCATGCTTACGCCCGGCTCGGCTCGCTCGCTCGTGTCGTGTTCCAGGCCCAGAGGTTGCTGATGCTATACCCCGGCATCGCTACGTCGCGTCCGATCGCAGATATGAGACCTGTACAATACAAGACAACAAATTAAAATAAGTTCAACGTTTATCAACGACTTATGCATTGCTGAACCACGTTGGTTTTCATGCTTACCCAATGTGCCCGGCCTATTTGCACGCGACTGTGACGTGTGGTGTCGGGTTGGCGCCAATTCACCCATCCTTCACCAAAACCTGGCAGTGCAGTGGGCGAACCGTTGGTGTGGTTTGAAATTGTCATCCCCATAGAGAGGCATAAGGCTGTAGAAGGGAAACGTAATACTTAAAATGGGTGGGTACCTGTCACATTATAAACAATTTAAGTATGTCGACTTTTTTCTGCAAGTACCTACTATTATTATTGTCTAGCGCTTACCTTTTTCATCCTAATCTTCTTCGTCTGTCTACGCTTGATTTTACTTCCACTTCCACTTCCACATTCGCCAACAATGTTTGGCTCACTTATTTATGTACGTATATTCTATCGTAATATGTCAATCTAAATGCAACCCATACGACGACATGTTAACATAACTAAAAGACAAGTTTGAAATAAATTAGGTGGTAAAACTGTCCGTAAGTAGCCCGACGCGTTCGGCTGCTTGCAGCGCATTGTGCGATAAGTGCACGGATTTATTAATTACACAATGTGTTGGAGCGTGGAAGTCTGGCATCGTTCAAAACAGGTTTTGTTGTAAAAGTAAATAGATCTATAGATATTATACCATGCGTTTGTCTCATTTTATTTGTCAGTTTGTTTATGTTTTTGTTATGCAGTTTTATTTAATACTATACTAATTAATTAAATATCCGTTATTATTATTCTCTTACAATCATTTATTTTATTTACATAAGTATACATATATACACACATTGCAGTACAAAACTGATTTACATCCGTCACCTCACCACACTTCAGGTTCAGTTGAAAACCAGCGTCAGGCACTAGTTGTCTGACATTTTTGCTGAACTGGACCTATTTAGTGCAGCCGCGAGGCACACTTTCCTACTAATTTCTCACTATACACTTTACACTTTTTATTTGTTTGTTTTATTATATGTTGTGTTGTGTGCCTTGTAGTTTGTGCTAAATAAATTCATTTTCTTTCTTTCTTTCTTTCTTTCTAAGTAGCTACCTACCTAAACAAATTATTGTATCAATAATTCGCCAGTCCAAAGCCTGATGAAGTGTGATGGGGAATTAGAATCAATAGGTATTTATTTGTTAAAGTTATTGATGAATCATACCGCATGTTATTCCACGATAACATAACATGGCAAGCCATTTATCCCCTTTAACACTCGGCCACTGCGAGGCGAGAACCAGCGTGTACCTACAATAGTACACGTATGTCCACGTCTGCCAATCTATGGTACGATTTTTGATCAAATAAATCCACGCCACGCACTTAGACTTCTTAACCCTTATTTCGAATTTGTCCGTACCACCGGACAAGTACTTAAAAAAAATCCACCGCCCCGTCTATTTCTATTTTTGCAACAAAAAAACTACTAAGCTATTGGGAGGTCGGTTAAATTTTAGTAGAAAAATAAATTTTGCCTGTGACTACCCAGAGTTTGATTGTTGGCGTAAAAATGTCGGCGAAACCGCGCACTACGAAAGTCTTTCAGGTAATTTATTAAAAAATATTATTTTTTGCTTATGTTGCGTAGATTTTTTATTTGGGTTTTGTGAATTTAATCTACTAACGTTCAAATAATACGATTTCATAGCTTTTGCTTACGTTATTCATAATAATTATCGAGTTTTTTACTTGTCCGCTACACCGGACCTCGTCGAAACACCTGTATTTATTGTGTCTTACAGCTTGTCCGTCACGGCGGACCTTGTCGAAATATGGTATGAAAGGTGAAAGATTTGAGTTGTCGGTACTGTCAAAACATTACATCTATTCTCAGTACCTACCAACTTGTTAGATACTACTTATCTACCTAACCTTTACATAAAACTAAAATGCTAAAAACTACTTACTAAAAGGTAGTCTACCTACTTACCTGACCTACCTACTTACGTGAAAAGAACCCTACACCTATTCTCAATAGGTACTCACTGGTGTATATTATATACCTACTACTTATCTGCTTAGCCTTTACGTTACACTTACATGCTAAAAACTAAGTACCTACTTTACTTTTATTCCTAAAAAACTACTTACTTATGTAAGAACTGGTTACTCACTGTCTATGTATAATGTACACCATGAGTCTCTGTATCTGTGTGCCCTCATACTTACCCCATTACTTTTTCGCTATTTTTTTATTGGTGGTGGTGTTTTGCTACGTACACGTTTTGCACGTATTTCTTTTCTTTTGCTTCAGTCTTCCCTGCATGTACGCTCGAAAAAAATATTGGCACTCGTTCCTGCAGAACGTGCACCGTCTGAAACAGGTGATAGCTCCTGCGCCGAAAATGAGCCTCATTCATTCTCTAATCCGCCTTCTGTCTTCAGTTCACCTGCACCGTCTATTGCATCTTCGCTAGAGCGCTTGAATATCGCAGACAGCCCTGATGAAAACCCTTCTGAAACAAGTTTTGAACTCAACAACGACTTCCCGACTCCTTTGACTCCAATTATAGAGCAAGTTTTCCCGAACCAGTCGCAGGAACCCAATTTTGCAAACTTACCTTCTATATCGTCTTTACCCTCGTTGCCAACACCTGTGCATAGAAAAAGAAGACTCAGAGAACCATCAGTTGTGACAAAAAAGAGACCCAAGCAAATTCAAAAGTTTTCGCTCTCGTACAAATGGAAAAAGAGTACCTTTTTGCATAGAGCCCAGATAGAAGATACTGCAGTAGTTGAAGATCCTCCCGTAGTACGTTCACCTTTAGATTACTTTTTGACGTTTTTCTCAGAAGATGTGATTGCTAATGTTGTACAAGAAACAAACGCATATTCCGTGCTAAAAACAGGCCGCTCTATAAATTTTACAGAAGATGAGTTTCGCGACTTTCTTGCTATCCTAATTTTGATGGGCATTGTGTCGCTACCATCGTATTTAGATTACTGGTCCAAAAAATATCGGTACGACAAAATTGCTAGTGTTATGTCGTTGAAGAGGTATGAAGCCATCCGCCAAAACGTACACTTTGCGGACAATAACTTTGAAAGCTCTGACCGGTATTACAAAGTTCGCTCTTTGCTTGAAGGAATACGATAAAACTGTCTGGCTCAGGAGAGTGTAACAGGCGAACACACTTTCAGTATCGATGAAATGATGGTGCCGTATAAAAGACGAAAAGCAGGCAAAAGACGACAATACATGAAGGACAAACCGGTCAAATGGGGTTTCAAGATGTACGTTCGAGCTGGAATTTCGGGCATGATTTATGACTTTCTGCCCTACGGTGGGGATGATACATTCAGGTATCACAAGTTCACCGATGAAGAGCGAACGTTAGGATTTGGTACCCAAGTCGTGCTTGGACTCTGCCAGACCATCAAAAAGAAACCAGCAACGGTTTGTTTCGATAATTTCTTTACATCACCTGAACTTGTTTACCTGTTGCGTGAAAATTATGGTATTTTTTCTGTAGGCACCATTAGAAGCAACCGCCTTAGAGGAGCCGAAGAAAAATTGAGTAGCGAAAAGGCACTGAAAAAGAAACCAAGGGGATCTTTCAGTCAAACCGTCTGTCACAAAAACAAGTTGTCGGTTGTGAGGTGGCATGACAATAAAGCTGCTACACTAATCAGTTCCTATACTGACGCTGAACCAGTTAGTAGGATTAAAAGATATTGCAAGAATGCCAAGAGGAAAGTCGATGTTGATTATCCCAATATTGTGAAAGAGTATAACAAGAATATGGGCGGTGTAGACTTGGCCGACATGTTGATCGCCTTGTATAGAACTCCGTTCAGGAGTAAGCGCTGGTACATGGCGATGTTCGCACAAATTATTGATATTTGCGTCGACAATGCGTGGATCCTGTATCGCAAACATGCAAACCCTGCCACTAAATGCATGCGGCTGAAAGATTTCCGCTACGAAGTGTACCACAGTTTGATCAGCACAAACAAAAGTGTTACATATAAGAAAACGGATGAAAGCACGATCAGGCACCTTTGTAAAACAAGACCGGCAGACAGTTCACGCTACGATGGAGTTTCACACTTTCCGTCAGTGAAGGAAGAAGGTCGTTGTATGTACTGCAATAAAAAAACTACGGTTTACTGCCTGAAATGTGATACACGCCTTTGTTTTGTGACGGGCAAAAATCCTCGCAACTGTTTTTTGAGCTTTCATGTTAAATAATACAAGTTTCTTTGTACTTTTCTAAAAAAATAAAGGCTTTTTTACTATTATATTCTTTTACTTTATACTATGTAACATCTTTCACGTATTCGATTAAGTCCGCTAGGACGGACAAGTAATTTTAACACTTTTTTTACTAAGTTTCGATAATGTCCGGTGTGGCGGACATCGCTTTTCTCCATAAGGGTGGGGGGTAGATTTTTTTTTTCTTTTTTTGGAAGTTCAGAAAAACCATGGAAACTTGGTTATACAATAAAATTTTAATAAGTTTACTATCACCTTCTCTGTCGAAATAAGGGTTAATGTTCACATCTGTACGAGTAGGGAGGTAGGCAACTAACAATCAGCTGACGGATACAAGTCGATGCACTCGTAACGTCACAGAGGTCATTAACTTATGCGAATTCGAGTTGTACCTATCAGCTGTTTATTAGTATTTACCTAATTTACCGATGTGTAGGTACTGTAGATTAGGATTAAAATTTGTTTTAATCACACCTAGGTTCCTTTTCGTTAAACTTTAAGGAGGGAATTTATTAATGTAGGTACCTACTTAGGTTTAGGTGGTTTTGTATTTTAAATTCACATTTATTATTTTTGTAAGCGATAATCTATTAAAATAAGACTAGATAGGTAGAGTTACGAAGTCTACCTACGTTGGTTTTATTTTTAACATCATCACGCCTGCATTCCCCGTAGAGATAGGCAGAGGTGTATTTTCATACGTCTACTACAGTTCACCAATGATATTGTTAGGGCCCATGTAAAAGGTCGGGGCAGGTGTTAGCGTCCGGCGGCTTGCGCGGCCTCGCGGAGACGTGCATGCGAACACAACCTCACCAACACGCTGCTCGACACAGAATAGATGAGACGCCTCGCTCAATGCGGCGGCGCGCCGCCTCCCTCGCCGCGTCCGGCGGGTCATTCATAGAATGGGGAGTAAAGGTTTTATGCAAAATGTTTCAAGCAGTTTTAAAATTATCATAATTGCGTAAAATAAAAAAAAATTAGATAAAAATTTTTTTTTCGTGTCTATAGGTTCTGTACCAGCTATAGATGTATCTCTTAAAATATTTCGTGTATGAATATATGCACCTTATATTTTAGATTGCACTTTTAAAAATTCAGTGATCAAGCCCAGAGATCAAGTGCGTAGACCTACAGACTACATTCGTCGGGAAGCAGTAATGCGAATCATTTTTTTTGAAAATAAGAAAAAGATGGAAATGCATATATTGAAAACACAGGTACGTACCTAACTAACTATGAATTCCATCAACCTATGTAATGGTTTTTACTATGTTTATTGCATAACATGTATCCATTTTTATTTACAGCTGGAAGTCGAACAAATAAAAAAAAAGCAGCTTTATTAGAAGAAGAGCGAAACAAAACATTGCTAGAAAAGGCTAAGATAGAATTAGAGGAACTGAAAAAAACAATTGCGAAACATAGTCAATAGCACCTGTGCTATTGACTATGTTTTGCAAAAAGCATCAGATCAGTTAGGATGATTATTGACCTGTCAATACTGCCGTCCTTACGAAAAGTGCAATAACTCAAGTTTTGCACCAAATTGAGATAAGTACATATTCGGAATTAGCAGAACGAGATCTATATATTCTTTTTAGACACTTTTTACGTATCTATGACGTAGCCGGTTTTAATACTAAGTCTAACTGCAATATCTAGGTCGATGCTTTATGATTTACATATCAAGACCGAAATAACTATAGATAGGAATAACTTACTTACGCTATTTAGTAATTTTACTAACTATATCTGCAATAAGTATAGTTACTATATTTATAATTGGCATAGTTCGTCATTTGGAATATTGATTGACTAGTTATAAGTGCAATATGTTTGAGTTATTGCAGATATGATACGGATCCTTATTTTCGGTATTAAATAATGTGCTAATTATTTGTGCAATAAGTACAGTTATTGCATTTATAACTACCATATTTCGTTTCTTGTGATTCTCATTTACTAGTTATAAGTACAATAAGCTTGAGTTATTGCAGTTATCTTAAGGGACCTTATTAATAATTATGGGATGAATACTAAAATTGATTTAGTAAGTAGATATATTGCATTTATTTGTAGGAAGATTAAACGAATACAGTATACCTACGCGAAATAAATTGCAATAAATTCACTATTTATTGCGTTTATAACTAGCACCAGGAGGTGAGGGGGGTACGAGGGGAGTAAAATATTTCGTGCAAACGTCAGTCGCGGCGCTCGCTTACATCGAGTCGGACGAACACACGCACGTGCGACCAGTTTGGGCGGTAAGTACCTAACGTATTTTAATATTACAATAATATTATGTTTACATATCACGGATATTAATACGCTATGATGTTATTAGCCAGTGTTACTTTATTTAGTTATTAATAGACACACACACATTGTTTTAATTACCTAATTATTCGCTGACTAACAAAATATATTATATTATTTTGCTTCAAAATAGAAGAATGATATAGGCACATATAGGTAACTAAAAACTTGCTATTAGAAGTAATCTCTGTAATGTACTTAAATGTTGATATAACTTTGAAGAGAGATGCCACAAGGCCGTTGACCACGCTCCATCGTTTTATACACCATTTGATTGGCAATGCAAAATGCGCGCCGCGCGCCGGGCGCGGCGGAGTGTAGGTAGTTAGGTACGCACCGACGACGACACGACGTTCGCGTAGGTAACTAGCTCGTGGCGCTTCTACCGGTTAATTGCATTTTGCGATTATTACGTTATCACTTCCTTTTTTTTTTAAGAGTTACAATACTGTGCAAGCTTTTGATGAATAGTATTTTGTAAGATAAATCACCGGTCCAACGGATTAAAACGATTAATATGTAAGCGTTTATATATAATAGAACTTCGTAGCGTCACCGCTCAGGCGTCACAGCGCACCAGCAACACTCGTGTGGCATCTCTCTTTAGACTTCAAGTCACTCGGATTCAATCTCAGGTAGGTACTCATCACTAACTTTTCCAAAGTTTTATTTTTGTTTTCATTGACACGATCTCTGACCGTGAAGGGAAAAGTAAGAAAACCTATAATAAGCCTGCAAGTTCTTGAATATAAGTATAGTTTACTACTCCACACTAGGGTAGCGTAGTGGATGTATTATCACGATGGTTAAGAGCCATTTGTAATAGGTAGTTGGCAATGTTAAGAATTTCTCGATAGAAAAATCCAATAACACTTGCCCGGCACGAGAATTAGGCGCTTGTGACCGCTTGACCATTGAGGCAGTTAAGTACCCAGTATTATTATGTTTGTTTATATTTATCAGTGTGTGTTTTATGTGTTTTATGCTTTCTTTACGCCTGTTGATTTTTTGTCCCTAAGCATAATATTTCTTTTTTTCAGGCAACACCATGTCCAGAAGAGACAAAATTCTTTCTTTGGCTATTTCGCGAAATCAAAACTTAAAACCACATGTTTCTTCAGCTGAACCTACCAGCCATCAGTTGATTCCAAGGCCATCAATAATTAAACCGTCTACTGTTCAAAAAGTCAAATCTTTTGAAACAACCGTTACCAGACATTCTCTAAAGTGCTATGAAACCCTACCAAACTCCGAAGAAGAATGTGAAAACATGAACAGACCTGTAAATTATTTTGAAGATCCGACGATAGTGTCATTGATAAAGACTATATCCCTGATTTTATAATTTCAGATTCTGATGCTGATTTACCCATTTGTATTAAAAGAAATTTACTTGAACATAAAGAAACTAGAGGCAAAAAGATAGAACGTGAACAGACTGAACATGATGAGACTGAACATAATGAGACTGAACATAATGAGACTGAACATAATGAGACTGAACGTAAGGGGGCTGAACGTGAGGAGACTGGATATGAAGAGACTGAACATGAGGAGATTGAACGTGAAGAGACTGAACATGAAGATACTGAACGTGAGGAGATTGAACGTGAGGAGACTGAACGTGAAAATAGTGAAGTAGAAGAATGCGTAATACCTGAGAATGAGAAAGGACTGACTAAAGCGGGCTTGCCAAGGAAAAGACGTAGATTTGATATATCCCTTGCGGATCGACAAAGACAGAAAAAAGAAAATGCTGATGAAAAGCTGTCACTGAAACCACCGTGTGATGGTAAATGTCGTAAAAAATGCACGACTAAGATTTCTGAAGAAATTAGAAGAGAAATACATGATCGGTACATAAGATTAGATTGGGAGTCTAGAGGTTTATTCATTAAAGGAATGGTCGAATCGAAGGAAATAAAAACAAGAACTACTAAGGAAGGTCGAAATAAGAGAAGAGATGTTTCGTATTACTATCATTTTCAAGTCAAACATGAAAAAATTTATGTTTGCAAAACTTTTTTTTTAACGACACTTGGTTACAACCCACAAAATAACAGACATATTCACTCGGCACTCAGTAAGGAAGTTGATAATCAAAAAGATAAACGAGGATCATACAAACGCCAAAATGTCATAGACAGGGACGTAATCAAGGATCATATACAAAGTTTTAATCCAACAATTTCACATTACCGTCGCGAACATGCCCCTAATAAACTTTATCTGCCGAGTGACATCAATGTAACAATGATGCATCAATGCTTCATTGAAAAATATCCCAATATGTCGGTCTCTTTTGAAACATATCGAAAGGTTGTAAAAGAAATGAATATTTCCTTTGCTCATCTCGGTCATGAAGAATGTGAGCAATGTGCTCTCTTTAAATCGCATACTGGGTGTTCTCAGGAAAACTGTGACCTCTGTATCCAAAACAGTAAACATAAGTCACGATACACGGAATCCAGAGAGGAATATCAACGAGACAAAGAGCAAGGTCTTACTGACAAAGACTCCATATACTTTTCTGTAGATCTACAGAAAGCCACAGGTATGTTGCCACGAATGGATCAATATAAAAGAGCTATATTTTGTCCTCGTGTTATTACATTCAACGAAAGTTTCGTTCCACTTGGAGGTAGTAATGGTACAAATGTTCCTTATGCAGTGCTTTGGAATGAAACTGTCTCTGGTAGAAGGCCAAGAAGATATCATTTCAGCATTCAGATCGTTTTTTATACATGAACGCGACATGAAACATATCGTTGTATGGACCGACAATTGCGCGACCCAAAACAAACTGGGCGTTTATGTGTTTTCTGGTGAACATAGTAAATAGTCAGCTGATTGCTGCCGAATCAATTACCGTCAAATATTTTGAACCAGGCCATACGTTCATGTCGGCTGATAGCTTTCACCATCAGGTTGAAATGGCATTAAAAAAGAAAAAGAAAGTTTATGATTTTGATGACTTTGTAGATTCGGTAAAAATTTCCAATTCAAAAAGAAGCATAGTAAAAGTGATGACAGTATCCGATTTTTACAGTTATGAGGATGTGTCGTCTCAGCATAAAATTCGAAACATGGAACCCAGAGTCTATCTAAAAGACATCATGGCAGTCAGAGCCGAAAGAGGAGCATTTACCATAAAGCAGAAGCTACCCACGTGTCTGATTGGAAAGAACTAGACTTTCTACAAGTCAAAATAATTAAAAACAAATGCTTTCCTAATTTTGCAAACAAAAATTCATCGAGAGGAATAACAAAAGAATGAAAAGATAGAATAATAGCAGACTTAGTACCTTTGATGCCTGAAACCAGGAGAGGCTTTTGGTTAAACTTACCTGAAACGTCCCGAGCTTCGAACCTAGACTAAAAATATTTAATTAGTTATAATTATAAGTTACACTGCTAAAAACATTGATCTCAAATTGTGCCTTAAATAAAAAAAACTAGATTACATTTTTTTAAGTTTGTTTTTAATATTAACGATTGTGTACTTTAACTACTATTAAGATTCATTTTGACAAATGAATAAATTTTTGAAATGTTTGTTATTTAATTGTAGTAACCGTTGAATTTTAAATGGTGGCTAATAGACCAGAATTAATAAGTAAAATAGCGAAGTGATTCCCATTGTGATTGTACTGTTTTAGTTAGAAATAAAAAAGATTTAATATGATAAATTATTTTTTTATTCATTAAATTATAACCGATTTCACATTATTTTAAAAACACAACTGAACGCAGATATTATGAGTAGACTTGACTTTACCGAAAACAGTTTCATGCTAAATCGGTAAGAGGTAAAATATCTCTGTTTATTCATAGGTATTTGACATAAAAGTGTAACATCTCTGTTTTTGTAATAGTAACAAGTTAAGACTTTGGCGTTTTAAACTTGTCTCTTACTAATGAAAACCGCAATAAATAAGAAACTTAATGCACATTTGGTTAGGAAGCAGTTAAAAAAAAAATGAATTGCTAGTCAAAAATGCGTCATGTTGGTTTCCTAACCATTAGTGCAATAAATAGGTTACTTGTTGCGGTTATGACTAGTAAACATTATTTCTACATAGTAATAATACTTACCATTATTGTATTTATTGATTTTTATATAGGGAATACATGCGGGAACAAACATTAAGTACCACATAATATTCTCTACATTGTTATATATCATGTAGTGAACGTTTCAATCCGATACCATGTATAGTGTGATGGAGATACAATCAAAACTAAAATAAAATCTTTTCCCGCGTTTTTCTCGAAATCAGGTTTGACCTAGTTATTGCACTTTTCGTAGGGACGGCAGAATAGTCATCCTAACTGATTTGGTGCTTAATGGTAAAACTATAGGGTTTAAAAACAAAGGTATTCTTATTTGCAATTTTATGGTTTTTTATTTATAAAGTTATCAATATTTAAGAAAAAAACCTTTCAACAAAAGCTTGTCGCACTGTAAAACCATTGCTGTTGGAGTTTTCAGTAATTTGTGCCACATCAACACCATCATTGTGAACATCAATGTCATCCCAGTTCAATGGCACCAAGTCGTCTACCAATAATGCTATATTATGCAGTGTTGCACATGCACATATGACAGCCACAACTGTATCCACCTTGATACCCATTCCCACTCGAAGACAAGGAAATCTTCTTTTCCAAATACCAAAACATCGTTCTACAGTATTTCGGGTTTTAATTTGGCTTTTGTTATATGCTTCTTGGGGAGTTGAATTAGGTGATAAAAATGGTGTTAGAAGCACATTGCTAACTGCATACCCGCAATCTCCTAAAATTATCCCTTGTAATACCCCAGTATTAATTCTTTGCTTAATAGCACTGCTATTATAAATAAAGCTGTCATGTGTACTGCCAGGCCACCGGGCTACTAAATCATAAAATTCCAAGTTTGGCCCTGTGACTGCCTGGACATTGATAGAAAAATGTCCTTTTCTATTTCTATAAACTTCTGAAGTTATTCCTCGAGGGCTTCTTATTTTAATGTGGGTACAGTCAATACAACCAGGAAAATCAGCTAATTCATAAATTGTTTGCCTGCAACAAAAATACCATACATAGAATGCCTTCATGAGAACCTAGTAGGTACAGATGAAATTATAATAAATAAAATGGCCTTACTTCACTGTGTTAATTTCTTCTACAGTAGACGGGAATTTAACAAAGTCTTTCATTTTGTATGCTATCAATGTAGATACTTGAGCAATAATTCCTGAAACTGACTGCAGACAGATATTCATTACATCTCCATCCAATTTCTGTAAAAAAAATGTACAGCCACATATTAGGCCGGTAGGTACATACCTACTTCTTAGAACATTGTAACAAACTCAAATAATACATTTTTTTTTTAAACACACCAAACATATCACAACATTTCAATCCTATGATAGCCTACTAGGCCCGCGCGCTGGGACTGCTAGGACCTAGGCTACTAACCTGAAAACTCCCTGTAGCGAAGAAGCGTAATGTTATTAGCAACATTATTTCCAGTGCAAATGGTAATCCTCTTTTCGTTGGTTTCCTGAGGTCGGATGCTAGCAACGGCAATATTACACTTTTTACAGATTCAGGTGTAAATCTATATCGTGCATGGAATTCTTGAATTGAGTATTTTGTAAAGGGATCAGAATAATCTCGTAAATACCGCCTCGGTCCCACTTCTCTATATCTTCTGGCATAATCCACAAACTCAATAAAGTCTGCCAAATCAGACATTATTGCTTTTTAATAAACGCGAAAACGAAGTCACTGGTAAAAATAAAAATATAACCTTTATCGTTAAAGTGTCAAAATCAATCGTTAAATAGTTAAGTAAAGGTTTTGGTGAACTTAACTTTAATTGTCATTAAGGGACGCTAACGAACCGTTAGCTGACTCTGAGGGTGAACTTTTTTAATTTTTACTAAGGAGCCCGCTAAGTAACCATTAAACGTCACTGAGTGTGGCTGTAAATTCTGATGGTAAATAAAAATGTTTATTTAAGCAATTAATTCCTGGTAGGATGCACGTAAGGATTCGATTTTTATGATCAATTCAATGGTACGAGCTGACGATTTTTCGAAACTATTCGTTTTAATGCGATCTTCAAGCAAATCGATTTAATAGTAAGGTAAATCAAATCTCCTGGATCGTATTCTGTAAAAATTATTATGATAATAGTTCAAGTTCATATTTGCCCAAAGTATTGTGCTGACAATCATAAACAGCGAATAGTTAGGTTTATCTATTTCAAACAAGATCAGTTACATACATATGCCGACATTTTTTAACTTGTCCGCATTGTTTATGTTAGCACTAAGCGAAGATTGAAATATTTGACGAATTGATAGAAGTTCTCATTTCGAATAACATAGCTGTATTTTATAAATTAATCGCTCGGCGTCGTATTCTGTACTAATCATTGTGATTTTAACCGATACCAGCCACCGATACCGGTACCATCTGAATGAATGTCATTGAATTAAAGGCCCCAGCAGACAGGCGCGACGCGATAGCCCGACACAAAGGCGCCGCTCGTCGCGCAATGAGCGTTGCCTTTAGGAATATTGTTTTTGAATAAGGTATTTACTGTGTTGTAGGTACGATGGTAAGGTGGGTGGTGGGTAGAAGATTATTATGTAGATAATAATTATCTAAAAAGTAATCTTCTACAAAAGGACAACTACGTAAACAACCAACAAGTGTGTAAATGATACGTGACAATGCAAGCAGGTATCTAAATAGTATTTCGTTAAATTTTGATACTTAGACCAATTAATTGTATTGTAGCTTATTCACAAAACCTTCGGTTTCCCCAAAGAGGTCACCGAAACGTAGTCAGGCTACGGACGCTTGTAAATCTACATCGGGTCCATGTAGGGCCTGGAAAAATCGTCCGCGAAGCTCCTTACTCTGCCATACCTCCTTGCGATCATTAGTGTCAAGCACTACTAGCTTGCGCCAGTTCTCTTTAGCCAAGGAGAGCGGGGTGAGGCCCTTGTCCACCGCGACCATATCTCGATGCATCCCCACGTCGGCTTCTAGGAAATATTCCCTGAGACTGCATATCTCGCGATTGTGTAGGGTCTTAGCATTTAAAAAGCCTCGACCTCCACACTTTCGCGGGATATACAACCTCATTACCGATGACCGTGGGTGATGCATTTGATTCGGATGCGAAGAGGGTTCTAAGGTGTATGGAATCCGAGAGTTGGGTTCCGACGGATTCTACAATCTCCCCTCGCTTTACATGCATGACGACCGCACATTTGTCCACACCAAATTCCATCCTGAAGGCGCTACTGAAAGTTTCAGTTACTTTCAGTAGCCCCATCAGTTGCAAATTGTTGAGGGCAAAGAGTTTTAGGTCATCCATGTGGAGGAGGTGAGATATAACCTGACCACCTCTCCTCACCCGATAGCCTAGACCCGAATCTTCCAGCAGTGTGCTTAGAGGATTCAAGGCTAAGCAGAACCAAAGCGGACTCAAACTATCACCCTGAAATATGCCTCGCTCGATCCTTATCGGTTCGCTATTCTTCTGGACATTTCGACATCCTGGATAGTGAAGGACCGTTCTCCATTGCCCCATACATGACACCAGGAAGGTGCGCAGAGTTGTATCTACTTTATACAACTCCAGCACCCTCATAAGCCATGTATGTGGCACCGAGACATAGGCCTTCTTGTAATCTATCCAACATGTCGACAGATCCTTTCGGGAACGACGAACCTGTTGGCTAATGGCCATATCAATGAGGAGTAGCTCCTTGGTACCACGGCAGCCGTTCCAACATCCATTTTGAGAAGGAGACATGATGGAGTTGGTGTCTATATGTTTGTTAATTTTAGCTCTCAAAATGGATGTAAGAACTTTATAGCCCGTTAGTAAACACGCGATCGGTCTATAATTTTTGGGTTCCGCAGTGCTACCTGATTTATGGAGCAGGTGGGTAACTCCTATTGTTAGGAACTGGGGTAGCGAACCAGACTCCAAAGCGGTCTGGTACTGAGCCGCTCAGCGAGCGTGCGACCTTACGAACCATTTGATCCAAAAGTTGTCCAGTCCGTCCGGCCCTGGAGACTTCCAGTTAGGCAGCGGTCGGACTGCACGAGTTACATCTTGGGATGGTAATAGCTCCTATTTCTGGTATTGGATCGCAGGCTCGCTCGACTTCCCGAGCCCAATCATCTTCGGTGTGACTGACAGGCACCGACCAGATATTGGATGATGATGCCATGTGTTCTATGGTGCAATGTTTGTTGCCTTTACAGCATGCATTATGCTTTTCCAGATACTGTAACAAGTCCAGTAAACAATTCACCTGATATACAGGAAAATAATGAAAATATCCCACCGGAGTTGGTCGAAAATATCCTTCCGGAGTTGGTAGAAAATGTTTCCCCGGAGTTGATAGAAGATGTTCAACCAAATGTTGATTACGAAAACACAGAGTTGATAAATGAAATAGTTGAACAAAAACTCCCTCAGGAAGAGACATTAGATGATCAGGTTTTGGAAATATTAGGTGTGGATCCGCAGCTGGAGAAAGTAGGAGAAGACCTACACAACCAGATAGCCCAAAGGTGGGATAAGATGCTCAAAAAAGGCTTGACGAAATTAGACAAAAAAGACAACAGCAATTTGCCACAGCCTTGTCATATCTGGGCTCGGGCCTTCAAATGTGTCTAAAAGATGCTCAAGGCCAAAAGTTAAACATAATTAAAAAGCTAAATGACGCTTCAAGGTTATTTTGTGACTCAATATGTCTAGATAAAAGGGGACGTAGATCCCTCCTATTATCTGTCATAAATAAAGATATGAAAGAGTTTTTGCTGCAATCGGAATCAAAAACATACTTATTTGGTGAAAATCTCACTGAGAAAATAAGAACAGCTAAATTAGTAAAAAAATCTGGCCAGGAGTTGAAGTTAAAAAAGTTCACCCCTATCTATAATGCATGGGTGTCTAGATAACACACCTCTAAACATAACCAATCTTTAAACTGGCGAGACCCTCCTCGCACAGAATTCAAGAATACGGGGGAGGGGGGCAGCAAACAGAGCTCCAGCATTGGATAGAAAGTAGGAGGACAGGAGAAGACCAGCTGCGTTGCAAGTAAACTCACAGGTGGGCAGACTTAAACCTCATTTTTGTGATTGGAAACTAATCACCACAGATCCTGTTATTTCATGATTGGGTTGTAGGATATACAATTCCATTTCATACCAAGCCACACCAGAGTTACACTCCAGCTAATAACAAATTTTGTAAACTGGAGTCCTTACAGATAAAATCTGAAATTGATAAATTACTTTCTTTAAAAGCAATAGAAATTTGTCAACCTACAGATAATCAGTTTCTCACTCTCAATGCACAGTACACGCCATGCAACAACAGCAGCAGCTTACAGTTAGGGGTTAATTGCCGTCGGCCTTCATTTACAGGTAAGTTCATTTGACTATTCAATAAGTGTACATAGTGAACATGAAGAAATTATGTTTAATAGGGCAGTTTCTTTTTTAATATTTAATTTTACATTGATGCCATATCTTGACCTTTAATAAAAAATTAAAATGAATAAGAATAACTTTTTCTATTTTTTTTTTGTGTAAATATTGTAAAATAAAAAAGGCAAAACATAGTCTTGGCTTTATTTAATTTGAGTGCATATTGTACTTTGGCTACTTTGAGAATATTATATTTAGCGAATCTAATATTTTGAGAATCTGATATTATGCGAATAAAGGGCTGTTACTGGGGCTCTAAAGCACATTAATGCTCAAGAAAATAACACTTTTGAACGTCTTAGAACTGAAGGAAGATTTGTTGAATACTCCACATCACGTGTTTGACAATCATGCTTGTTGGAAACACTATTACTACAAAAATTCAAATGAAACTCCTTCAAAAGAAAATTTAGTACCGGCAATGAAAAGTAAAGAGGGGTGGTTTAATTTTTTCCGCTATAATTAAACTTTCCAGATTAGTAAATAACGCAAAAAGTTGGTTACACAGCGTAAATAGTAACATAGCTGAGTTTTTTAACAACGTGATTGCAAAGTTTACTGGCGGCAAACGCATAAATCACTCTGGGAGGCAAGCTTATTCAGGACGCTGTGCTGCATCAGTAGTCAGTTTCAACACTAAACAACCATGTACGTACCTCAGCAAAAAGAATTTGCTGAGAAGCCCGAACAAGATGATACGAGGGTGACACTGAAAGTTCTTAGAAAATCAAAAACTGAACAAACTAGCAAGTTATTAGTTTTATTATGTCTTTTCAAAATAGTGTCCATTTACATCAATACATCGCAGCATCCGATGGAACCACTGAGAAAAGTACTTTGCCCTCTCGTCCTTAGGGGTCCGTTCGACGGCATTTTGAAACGCAGCCACTGCTTCCTCGGCGTCCATAAAACGTTTTCTTCGAAGTTTTTCTTTTATTTTCGGAAATAAATAAAAATTGCAACGTGCGAGGTTGGGGCTATAGGGCGGGTGACCCAGTAATTCCACGTCTGACGTCACCAAGTAGTCGATTGTTTGGCTGGCGGTGTGCGACGAGGCGTTGTCGTGGAGAAGGAGGATCCTACTGCGAGGTCGTTTCTGCCGAACTTTTTCCAAGACAAGTGGCAAACAATTGTTAGCGTACCACTCCGCAGTAACTGTATTTCGATCCTCTAAAACAATTGTTGCGTAATGACCTGTCCTTCCGAAGAACGACGCCACCATCTTTTTTCCCACGCTTCGATCTCTCTTCACTTTAGTTGGCAACTCCTCGGATGGAAACACCCAGACAGCAGACTGTCTCTTATTTTCAGGATCATAACAATAAATCCAGCTTTCGTCACCCGTAAGTATGTCGAACACAGCATTTGATTCACCTCCGTTAAATATTGAACCATTTCACGACACCAATCAACACAACGGAGTTTTTGGGCCTCTGTCAAATTATGAGGTATCCACCGAGCACAAAGCTTCCTGACCGCTAAATGTTCATAGAGGATTTTGTGCACTTGACTCATACCGATGCCTAAGCTTGTCCGAATCTGCTGATAAGTCACTCTTTTGTCAGTCTCTACATACGCTACACAACACTGATGTTATCTTTAGTCGTTGCCGTAGAAGGCCGTCCCTCACGCAAATCATCGGTGAGATTAGTGCAACCACGTTTAAACTTATTAAACCAGTTGTAAACAGTAGCACGAGATGGGGCTTCATCGTGAAAGGCCAATCGAAGTCTATCATAACTTTTTTGTTGATTTAAATAACAGCGAGTCATAAAAAATCATGGTACGCAAATTTTCTCGCATTAAATTCATGCTGACGTGACACAGACAATTTCCAATTTGCCGCCAAATCGTAAACAAATGACAAATAAATACAATACATACACAATAATATTGGCAAAGAGTTCCATTTTCAAAATTTGAACTTATTATTTTATAATATCGTTTACAAATGGCTAGTTCTAAAAACTTTCAGTGTCGCCCTCGTAGAACGTCACGAAAACAAAAGAAATGCTAGACGATTAGCATTCGCAAAACGTATAATACATGGATCGCAAACTTTTACTAACCCGGAGCGTTGAAAGACAGCATCCAAACAGACCGATAAGAACTACGGTGAATTATGTTAAAAGCCCGACTTTAGTGAAAAGTAAAAAATATTATGTATATACTCCAAGTAAAGAGGACTATGATTTTGCTGTAAATGAGCATTTGAAACGTATAACAATTGTCTGCCGAAGATGCATGCACTAACTAAGATGACGAACCGTCTTACAAACGGAATCGATTGAATGGCGCCAGGAGCGAAAACTTCAGCTTATGGCATCAGTATTTGAAAAAGTATGCAAGCGAAGGTTGAACAAATGTGGTCCGTTAGTAAAAAACTTGGTGATTAAAAAAAATAGACAGTGTTAAGTCGATTCAACATGGCCAGAACCACGAACATTTTGTACGTGAGTTACTGGAATTATATTTAAAAGTTTATATTAATACATGCGGTTTATTTATCGACAAAGAGTTTCCATTTTTAGGAACAAGCCCTAATGGACTTGCTGAAGATACAAAAATTGACGAAATAAAATGTTCATATTCCGCTAGGGGGAAAAGTATTGATGACTTTCTGGAATATAGATAGATCAAGGAGGTAATGTATATTCAAATAAAAACTACGATTGGTATTTCCAAGCACAAGGTCAAATCCATATCACGCAACGAAAAATATGCATATTTGCTGTGTGGATGGATGTGGATATGAAAATAGAAATAATAGAGGAACACAGCATTTTGGACTGTGATGAAAAATAAATTTAAAATGTTCTATTTCGACTGTTTACTACCGAAATAATCGACTCAAGATTGGACTGACAAATGGAAATCAAAGAACCCGAATACATCCTGAAGCAATCAATGCACGGGCAAAGAAAAATAAGCGAAAAACTGAAGATGAAAAATTTACAAATGTGAAACGTAAAAGAATATATTATGATTAGTAGATAGTATAATAATAGTATCAGCTAAGTCCCTTGTTAAACAATCTACCGCACTTGAGAGCATTAAAATCGCACACCCCTTGTAATTTGGTTTATTATTATAAATAGAATTTTTAATTTTGTATTCGTTTTTTAAATTATAATTTTAAGATGGTGTAGAAGTAATAATTTGTTCTCAATTTGTTATTAATATTAAGTGTTGGAAGTCAATTTCTAGGCTACAAGGTTGTGTCTATGTAAGTCCTGCATCATAAGAACCACCAACTTCCAAAATACAAGCTTGACTTAGTTTGGGAGTTGGTAGATCACCTATTATGAACTGCAGTACAACCATTAAACATATTTTCAAAAATTGTAATTCATAGATTAAGTTTTTGTTGTACTTTGAGAGTGAAATAAATTATTATTATTATTATAAATCTAAAGATATTGAGTACAAATCGTATGGCAATATTAAAGCATACAAAGCTTAGCTTTACAAAGACCTAAAATTAAAATCATTGACCTTCACGTAACTTACACAAACCAACCATACTCCCAAATTCCCGAAATTCACCCGTTTGCGTTGCATACTTGCACCCTTACCCGCAGGTATAAAAAGGTCGTTTTTTTATCTATAGTCCGGTTAAGTAATCATGACCTCTAAGGGAAAGTAGCCATGACCTCTAACTACGAGATGACATTCCCAAAAAAAGGATTCTTTATCTGTTACATACTGAATGTCAACGTGATAACATCTCTACTGGAAGCATACGGATTTACTGGAAAAATATGGATACGACGCCCGCAGAAGCCGCTCAAGTGGGACTCCAGAGAGCCATTATAATGATTTGCACATCAGTGCTCGGAACAGTGTGCAGAGGACTACAGGAATACTAAAAGGGCGGTTCAGGTGTTTATTAGTTCACAGGGTGTTGCACTATAAACCTATAATAGTGGGAAAAATAGTGATAGCTTGTTGTGTTTCACACAACATGTGTAATCGAGCCGAGCTACCAGCTCCTAAGTTAGACCAATGTGACTCAGATGAAGAATCTAGGTTACTTGGCAGGCTGCGACACAAGATGACTTAGTGAGTGGGCAGATAAATAGGCGATACTTAGTTCAATTATGGCGAGCATGTCATGTCTAAATACACTTTCCCTTCTTTTCAGAAGTGGAAAACATGGTTAGATAGGATATACTCACCATAATTGATTAACGTATTTAGGTACATACGTGCATCTTATCAGTATTCGCTTCTTTAGTTTAACAATTATATAAGGTGTATCTATTCATACACGAAATATTTTAAGAGATACATCTATAGCTGGTACAGAACCTAGAGCGCAGGCCAGACAGAAGAAACGTAAGACGCAGACGGGGCGCGGACATTTGTCTCTACCGCGTCCCTTTCATACAAAATGTATAGAAGCGTCGCGACGCAAAACATACAAAAGAGACGGGGCGCGGGCGCAACGTTTTTACGTCTGCGCCTTTTGTTCAAAACATACAGGAGAGACAGGGCACGGACGGGGCGGGGGCGACGACGGGGCGCGGGGTGGCATGCGGGTCTCGCTCGCTCGCACAGTTACGTGTACCGTCTTGAGGTTGAATGGTTGCGTCATGTTTTGAGTTGTTATAATTTTTTTCTTAAAAATGCGTGACGACCTAGCATTTAATATTCAGTTTTGTGAATTAATTGAGAATCATTCTGTTATTTATGATTACAATAGGTCTGACTATTGTAACAGAAACGTTCAAGACCAAGCTTGGGAATCAATTGCCAGGACAATAAACGAAAACGGTAAGTAAGTAGTATTCTTTATTAAAAAAAAAAAACACATCAACTTATCCTCGTGCGTACAGCTGTTCTTTACGTAGTACATTAGAATAATAAAAAAAACTGTACTCTTTGTTTTTAATGGTAAAACAGAAATATTTTAACAGCGTCTTAGATTGGGTTATAGGACTATGGCATACAATAAAAACGTCAAATATCATCTGTCATTGTTTTTAAAATGGCGTTAGTAGACGTCGTCTACTAGACGAACATGTGAGTTTGAGCCCGCGCAAAGACACTTAAGGTGAATCCGCAGTTGCAGCCGCGAAATTCAAATTTTCTTACGTTTTTTCTAATTTGCAGGTCAGTCTCACGTTGTATCTTGATCAAAATATGATTCGCGACTATAACAGGTACGTATTTACAGAATTATAATCATTAGAATCATTAATACATTATTCTAAGTTATATTTGTTACATGTGAACTTTTCCACAAGAAAGGAGATCACCCATTCTGGGCTAATTTTTTTTTTTTGGGTGGCCCTCGATAATTCTTACATATTTTAAAAATATGTATAGAATACATTATGTTTTACTATGGCACCAAAGACGAGAACAATTTGGGTTCGAAGATTAATAGGATTAATAATTATTAGGAATTATATTTGGTACAAGTAATACGTTTTGCGCGTTCAGGTAAAAACCTGTTCTAATCTTGCACGCTCCGCGCGTCCCTCACTTCCCCCGTGCTCTGTGCCGTTTACTTGTAACACAATAGACACGCGCGCGCGAGTCGTCTCAGTCCGTTCAGTGACGCATCATCTGTTGCCTTGTTCACTACTCACTGTTTTTGCGAATCAGCTTATTTCTCGGCGTGTGTTATAAGGACTGTTTTTTTTTATAATCTGTGACCATTGCGCAAATAACGGACTTGATGTTATCATGGGAACGTGTGTGTGTTGTAATCGTTCAGTTGTTAATAGAAGACGATCTTTATTGACGTCTGAGTTGTTTCAAAATAGGCCGCACTTACGATTGTATATAACAGAAGTTATACACCCTCGACAAGTAAGTATATAAGTACATATTTTTTGGTCAAATGTTAAAAAATTTTGTACTTAATAATTAATGTATGTACGTATGTAGGTATCTAAGAATTACCTGTGTACAACCCGGTTAAAATATCTCTGCACCTGGCGTCGATGACGTCACTTTTGTATTCTGATAAGGCGTGAAAAAGATAAGGGCACGTGTTTATTTGCCCGCTGCCTTACGATCTCGCCCCTACAAGGCGTCCTCGTGGTCAGGCTTTTAGTTACGATTTTTAAAGTGAATCAGTAACCGCTTTGAGTAAATCAATGCCAAAAAATAGATTCGAATTCATTTTGTTGTTTCTTTTCAGATTCTTCTGAATCATGAAGAATTTATCTGCCGTCCTTGTGTACAACGAGCAGACAGGAGAAGAAGAGCTGACGTTCCGCCAGCAGCTGACGTTCCGCCAGCAGATAACGTTCCGCCAGCAGATGACATTGCGCCTGTTGATGCTGCTGTGCCTGTGGAAGTCGCTGAGCCATCGGCCAGAGACTCTTCTGTCCAAAGTAGCAGATATCGACGTGTTCCTTGCACAAGTTCGCGCTGCTTAATATTTGGTTGTCAAAATACCACCCGGCGTCGCTTGCCGAGTTCTTTACGGGCGAATGTTTTATGCAAGTATAACATATACATACCTAAAGATAGTCGTGTTTGTCAAGAACATTTGATCAGTTTTGATTGGGAACAATTACAGGAGGCACCAAATCTATGTACCGATTTTAGTGGGGCTTACTTAGATGATATAATAGATGTGTTAAAAGAAGAAAGGAGTTCCTTTCTAGACTTTGTCAATTATAGGCAAATGAGCCAAACAGAATTATTTTACTGGACAGGTCTTAGTCATGATCAGTTTCAACTTATATTGTCTGAAACACCTAGTCTGAGAAACCAAAAACGTCCTGAAGCCTGCCTAGGCATTTTACTAGCAAAATACAGAACTGGTGATTCGAACCTACGTCTAAGTAACATGTTCAGAATGCCAGAGTCTACTCTACAACGAAAACTTGGAATTGCTAGAAAATGCTTGCTTCGAGATTTTGTTCCTCGTCATTTAGGATTCGATCACATTAGTCGACAGGAAGTAGTATCCCGGAACTTATTAGTACCAGAAACGATTTTCGGTAATCCTGGGTCGCCGCCGGAAGAGAGAAAGGTAATCGTAATATGCGACGCAACATACGTTTATTGTCAGAAAAGCTCCAATTTCTTTTTTCAGCGGGAAAGCTATAGCTTACACAAATATACCAATTTACTGAAGCCATTTCTATTTGTAACTTGCGATGGATATATAATTGATGTGACTGGCCCATATTCTGCTACATCATCTGATGGTCGTATCATGATGAATATGGCAAGAGACGAGAGTGGTTATGTGTTCAATTGGTACTTTCAAAATGAAGATGTCTTCATCCTTGACAGGGGCTTTCGAGACTCAGTTGCATCCTTAGAAGAATGTGGCTATTCGTGCTATTTACCACACTCTAAAGAAGTCGGTGCACTACAATTATCCACAGCTCAAGCCAACGAATCAAGACTTGTTACTATGTGTCGTTGGGTAATCGAAGTGGTGAATGGAAGATTTAAGCGCGATTATAAATTGTTCCGTCAAGATTTTTTCAATAGAGCTATGCCTCATATGATGGATGATTTTAGAGTAGCAGCCAGTCTCGTCAATGCATTCCATCAACCAATAATAGATAGCATACACGCAGAAGACTTCTTGGAAATCATACAACACAGGCGAAATATAGAGAACGATCTTGCCGATTATGTCATAGAAAATAATATGAACAGGCAAAGAGTTGTATTCCGACGAATGACGGCTGATGACCCAGAACTAATAGATTTTCCTCGTCTGAATGAAGAAGATTGTATTCTTTTTGCTTTGGGCACTTATCAGCTCAAATTAGCCCGATCATACTGTGGCGAGCACATCAGAGACGGGGTTTACACGATTGAACTGTATAATGATCCTAATATTATCAACTTGCCTAATGTTAATAATACAACGAGACTTCTAAGAGGTCGTATTCAATCGCGACATTCGAGGGCCAGGACGTACTATGTTTATATTATGGCAGATTATACGGAAAATGGCAGAAATGCAATTAAAAAATATTATTGTACGTGTCTTACTGGCAAAAAAACTCTAGGCTGCTGTGCTCATACCATGTCAATTATTTGGTTTCTCGGCTTGGCTAGACATCTAGATGAGCCCTTACAAACACCGGCAGGTTTTTTAGATTATGTTATCGTTCAAGATAATGAGCATAATATGTAAGATCACTGTATAAAAAAAACAATAAATTGATACTTTTGTACCCTTTTCTTTGTTTTATTATAATCCGTACAACGCCTATTATATATATCTAGTTGGTTAGTAGATAGCAGTGTTGTAATCATAAAATATAAAAAATAGGGATCGAATTCAAAATGTATATTTTTTTAGCTGTTTTTCCTAACCCAAAAGTTGCCTGGTAGAAATTACTGCCAAGCAATAAGGCCGCCCGTTGCATTATGTTCTTTCCATTTTGTTATTTTATGAATACCAAAAACCATGAAAATCGGTCCAGCCGTTCTCGAGTTAAAGTGTTCGAACAAACCCGATTTTATTTTTTAAAGACCGTTCTATATCTTTGTCCCTAAATTAATTATAACGTTGTCACCATACAATTTTCTTTCTACTCCCCTGTAACCTTTCAAATAAAATGTATTTCATTCCTGGCCGCCAACTTTTTTTTTTTAGCCCGAGTCGCCCTACTAAATGAGTGATCTCCTTTGTTCTTATGGAACAAATCTGACTTAGAAAGATGTATCAATGATTCCAATGATTATAATTCTGTAAAAACATATCTTTTATAGCCGCGAATCATATTTTGATGAAGATACAACCTGACACTGACCTGCAAATTGGAAAAAACGTAAGATGTAAATAATTGTTTTGCAATTAGGTATTTTTCATGGTAAAGAACAAGTTACTAGTATAAACTAATAGATTAATGTAATGTTGTGTGTGTGTGGGGGTGTGTGTATGCGTGAGTGTTTGAGTGTGCGAGGGTGCGCATTTCGTGCGTGCGTGTGTGTGTGTGTTTATACATTGTGTCTATTTTGATACGGAATAGGTGCCCGATTTACAAAATAGTCGGTGAGGTATTCCCTGATACCGTCTGCAGTTTCTCTGTATATTGAATCAATTCTTGTTCCAACCAACGTATTTTGGATGTATGGCTCTGTAAATTTTCCATCGCATCTTCGAATAACATTGTGCAATATACACATTGCTTGTATAATTACATCAGCTTTAGCAGGTTCACAGCACATGGGCATGCTCAGTCCTTGAAATTTAGTTCTTGCCATTCCAAAGGCACATTCTACTGATTTCCGTCCTCTGCTTAGTCTGTTATTGAATATTCTTCTATCATTTGTTAATTGATTCCGCGAGTAAGGTTTCATCATGTTTTTTTTCAGAGAGAAAGCTTCATCTGCCACAAAATAATATGGCATAGGTTGTACTTCTCCGGGCAATGGAGTGTGGTCCGGTAAATTAAGGTCTTCACGCTGCATTGCTTGTCCGAGAGCACTGGCTTGAAATGCACGCCCGTCACTATTTCTTCCGTATTCCCCAACATCTATCGTTACAAATAACCCGTCAGCGTCTACCAATGCTAATAACACAATCGAAAAGTATCCTTTGTAATTTATGTACGCTGATCCCGTGTTAGATGGAGCTTTTATTCTAATATGTTTGCCATCCAGACTTCCCACACAATTCGGTAAATTCCAAAGAGTATTGAAACGCGCAGCTATCTCTAGCCATTTTTCTACATTGGGTGTAGGCATATATTCGGGTTGTAATGTTTGCCATAGAACTTGGCAGGTATTATGTACTATTTCTCGAATTGTAGATTTTCCTCGTAGAAAGTAAACTGACAATGATTTAAATGAACACCCATCTGCGAAATACCTGTAAATAAATATACGAATATAAATTAGGTATATTACAATACTGTGCGCCGTGATTTTTTGTTCGCGAAGGCTATTGAGCCAGCAAGTAACATTCTTAATTCTATAGATAAGTACTCGTAATAGTGATATAGGCTCAATGATTTCAGCGAATAAAAACTCACAGTAAGTAATTCACTTCATTACATTTATTTGATGATTTGATTGTTTCAGTACAAGCTTGCAAAGACCGTTGGAAAAACATAAGAAACAGATATGCAAAATACAAAAAACTTCTATCACTTCCATCTGGCTCTGCAGCCAAGAAGGTAAAAGAATATTACCTTGCCCAGCACTTGAATTTTTTGGATAGATATTTGAAATCAAGACCTTCCAAATCTAATCTACAACCGCAATGCAGGTCAGATACTCATACGGACGAAAGTGACCTTGATGAGGAGGATTCAATGTCGCCGTTTCGGCCTCCGTCCCATTCACCCCCTCCAAAGGCTCAAAATCATCCTTCGCCGTTATCATCGGACTCGAGTAAAAAAAGTAAAATGCCTACTTTGAAAGACGTCAATCAATCTGCTTTTGATTATTTTAACAACAGAAAACGACAAAATAGCGAGAAACAAATGCAACCTCTTGATACAGATCTTGCCTTCCTTCAAAGCATGTTGTCTGATATGAAGGCCATGAATCTTGTTCAAAAACGAAGGTTTAAGATGGGAGTAGTGCAGTTGGCGGCGGAAATCTTAGATGGAAACGAGGCAACATCGACATCAGAATCAGCATATTCTACCCGCATTTCTCAAAACAACATAGCCACAGTATCTTCAATACAACAGCCGTTTCATAATGTTGCACCTCCATCGACAATAGAGCAAAATCATAATGTTGCAACTCTATCGACAATAGAGCAAAATCAAAAAGTTGCATCTCCATCAATATCTGGGCAAGATGAGAATACCCCAACGTTCTTCACTCTATCACCCTATTCAACAATTAGTTCAGTTTCGGCTGCACACGTCACCAATCCATCTGTTTTGAATGAAGAATCACCTCTGAACTACACTTATAGTTTTTCTTCACCAAAGTAATCGGATGTTTGAGCGTGCACATTTTTCAAAAGTTAAACCTTATTATGTAACACAATTTTCAGTTAATATTAAAGTAATTAATAAAGATAATGTTTTTCACTTACCTTAACGTTATAAGTAATCTTTCTTCGGCACTAATAGATGCTCTCCAATTTGTGTGCTTTCTCTGTAAAGCATTTCTCACTTTGGACATGATAATATTAAAACACTGTGGAGTCATTTTATACACTGTGACAAAACGATCTGGGTAATTGTGTAGGTCCTCCATTATTTTAAAAAATCGATTGTCTTCATTGCTTAGCCATACCGGATGTACCCAGTAACGTCTAACCCTCTGTATATTAGCGAGATGCACCAATGCTAGTACATCTTCATCATCAGAAGAAGACATGTCGTCGTGTCAAAATCAGACTGTTGAATGCCGAAAATAGTACTGACTGCGCGACTGCGTCGCGTCCGCGCCCCGTCTCTTCTATATAATTTCAAAAGTCGCGTCCGTGGCTCGTCTCCGCCCTGTCCGCGACGCGTCCTCGTCTTGCGTCTCTTCTGTCTGGCCTGCGCCTAAAGACACGTTTTTTTTTTTTATCTTAATGTTTTTTATTTTACGCAATTATTATAATTTTAAAACTGCTTGAGACATTTTGCATAAAACCTTTACTCCCCATTCTATGAATGACCCACCCGATGCGGCGAGGGAGGCGTCTCATCTATTCTGTGTCGAGCAGCGTGTTGGTGAGGTTGTGTCCGCATGCACGTCTCCGCGAGGCCGCGCAATCCGCCGAACGCAAACACCTGCCCCGACCTTTTACATGGGCCCTAACAATATCATTGGTGAACTGTAGTAGACGTATGAAAATACACCTCTGCCTATCTCTACGGGGAATGCAGGCGTGATGATGTTAAAAATAAAACCAACTTAGGTAGACTTCGTAACTCTACCTATCTAGTCTTATTTTAATAGATTATCGCTTACAAAAATAATAAAAGTGAATTTAAAATACAAAACAACCTAAACCTAAGTAAGTACCTACATTATTAAATTCCCTACTTAAAGTTTAACGAAAAGGAACCTAGGTGTGATTAAAACAAATTTTAATCCTAATCTACAGTACCTACACATCGGTAAATTAGGTAAATACTAATAAACAGCTGATAGGTGCAACTCGAATTCGCATAAGATGATGACCTCTGTGACGTTACGACTGTTACGAGTGTATCCGTCAGCTGATTGCTAGTCGCCTACCTCCCTACTCGTACAGATGTGAACATTAAGAAGTCTAAGTGCGTGGCGTGGATTTATTTGATCAAAAATCGTACCATAGATTGACAGACGTGGACATACGTGTACTGTTGTAGGTACACGCTGTTTCTCGCCTCGCAGTGGCCGAGTGATAAACGGGATAAATGGCTTGCCATGTTATCGTGGAATAACATGCGGTATGATTCATCAATAACTTATTTAACAAATAAATACCTATTGATTCTAATTCCCCATCACACTTCATCAGGGTTTGGACTGGCGAATTTTTGATACAATAATTTGTTTAGGTAGGTAGCTACTTACCATTAGGTAACGCGTATTAAATAATGAATAATACTTATCATTCTACTTTATTACTATTGTTGTTTGTATGTCGACGTACTTATTTATTTACTTGGAAACATGTCAATTTTATACGAAATTCAGTTATCCCAATGAATAAGGTATGCAGGTGCCTTTTACGAATTACTGTACCAATAATTTGGCGTGTTTAAAAATTAGAATCAACTTAGTTACAATAAATTAAAATGTACATACCTAATACCTACGTAGTTATTATTTACACCAATTGTTGTACAAATTTGCCCTGTTGTTGGACGCAGAGGGCTGCACGTTTTATTAACTGTCCTTGCACTTTTAATAATGTGTCTCTTTCACTAGCCATCACTGCAAAAGCGTTTACAATTCGCATTTTTAATTGTTCCGCACTAGATATCGTATGGCCGTCATTACCATAAACCAGGTCTTTACCCCTAAGTCACACATGGAAGTCCAACGGCGTAAGATCAGGCTAGCGAGCTGGCCAGGCGACCGGTCCACCTCGACCTATCCAACGATTGCCGTACTCGTTAGAGAGGTATTCTAGAACACGCCTATCATAGTCCGCGGGTGCGCCATCATGCTGGAAGTACATCGACATTGTCCTTAAATAAATAAGTGGTATGTCTTCTAGCATGGTCGCTAGTTCGCCTGTCAAAAAGTCTAGGTATGTTTGACCATTAAGCCGATCCAGAAACACAGGTCCCAACAGTCTATCGCCTATTAACCCAGCCCACACATTAACACTGAACCGGGTCTAGAAATGATCCGGCCTAACAACACGTGGATTTTCTGATGCCCACCAGTGGGCGTTGTGGATGTTAAATAGCGTGACGCCCGTAAAGGTGGACTCGTCCGTCCACAGGATCCGCCGCCGATCCGATACCTGTAGTAAGGCATTGTTGTGTTTCTTGCCCGAAGCCCGACGCGTGTTAACTGCGGCGCGTGCGGTGCACAGAACACTATTACGTGCGGTACGACACGCGGATTATGTGGGACTGAGAGGTGCGGACAGGGAAGGGACGCGCGGGCGCTTGGCGCGCTCGGCGGTTCGTGTTTCTTCCCTTTGATCAAGCCGCGCGCCCTCTTAGCGAGCCGAAATGTCGCCGCCTGCTTCAATGACAGTCAATACTACGTAGGTAGAAACTAGCGTAATGGATGTTAAAAAATAAGAAGGAACCAGTATTTATTTTGTGTGTCAAGTAATATTAAATTATTTAATTTTTAAAATAATATAGCTAGATAAAAAAAAAAAACGTGTCTATAGGTTCTGTACCAGCTATAGGTGTATCACTTAAAATATTTATTTAGATTGTATTTATTTATTTATTTAACCATTTATGTACACACATATATAAACAGACAAGAAGAAAGGAACAGAAAAATAGGTACAAAGGTGATGCTTATTTCTAAAGAAATCTCTTCCAGCAAACCTGCGATAGGAGAGTATATTAAAGAGATGAAGACAACGTGTGTAAGAGTAGAAGGGAAAACAAAATACATAAAATCTAAAATAATTTTCTAATTTAAATATAAACAAACAAAGCTCAAAGGTCCAGGCTTTTCGCGTGCGGGCGTGTCCAACGTCCAAGCAACAAAAAATGCTTAAAATCGCGCGTGCGCACCGGTCATTTCTAACATAAAGTGTAATAACTTGAAAACTACCAAACTTATACCTAAATAAAAAATCGTGTGTGTAGCTGAAACCATACAGAATCAACAGGTGTTAAAACTACATTACAACTTCATAGTCGAAAGAACTGTAAAAAAATGTTAAAATAAGAATATGTGTTGAATTTCCGTAAAATATTTGTTCTTACTGAATTTTTGTACATTAATTTGTAGTTTGCGTCAATAAAACCTATTTATTATTAAACTAGACTATCTAAGCTTTTTTTTGATACCCATATGTCCATAATTGGTTTGCTCAGAGTACCACAATACACCAAAACAAACACCCCATTCCCGCAACAATTTTGATGCCCCCTGCGAGGTCCAGAGGGCCGACATAAGGGTCCTCTCACCTGTGATTTACGAATAAGATTTAATTTATTTTAGATGATTATTGTGTGATTATATTTGGAATGATAGGTATTCATTTGTATGTAATAATTATATATATTTAACAACAATTCAATACCAGCATACCAAAAGATTTGGAAATAAAACGAAGCGTGTGTGCATTTAACATTTGGCCGATGCCTATTCGCCGTCTATGAAAACTGCCCACGGCTACTATGGTTGCCTATCAAAATGTCTTGCGGAACGAAATTAGATTACTGGTGATCTTGAACTATCTTCATAGTATTAAAACTTTCTTAGCGTTTTTAAATACTAATAATTAACTTATGTCCATATTACAAGCATTACATAATAGATTATTTAGTAAAAAATACGTAATTTAATACGAAAATGCCGGCGCGTAGCGTGTCGCTACGGCCTCAATTTTTCATAACGAGTTTAACACAATAAAACTGATTCAAAACCTATGACACATATAGATATTCTAAAACCTTGATTAATGAGGATTTTTACGGTATATAACACTAATACATTGGGTTATTAATTAAGTCACCAACACATAATATCTAGGGAGCGCGCATCGTTCGTAAAAAATTTTGAAGAAATTGACGGAGCGCTGACATTCAACTTTTTTTTTGCAAAAAATATTTATGGTCGACACAGATTATATCATACTATTGTACGCGGAAACTAATAAGGAGCCACCTGGTGTAATTTTTTGGCATCTGTACAGTGTGCCCACGGTATTCTACCGACCCAAAACGCAACAATCGACTGAAGCCAACAAAGTAGCTGGGACGTTTACGCTCACTGCAACTAAAGTCACAAATGTAACTGCAGACGGATCAGCGGTTACGAGAATATACTAACATACATAGTTACATACTTCTAAAATAAATATCACTAAAATATATAAAAATATAATGTAATTTAAATAATAAATACATAAGCAACTATGACAAAGTGGAAAGATAGTGTTCTTTTACTCTACTTTTAAATACTCCAACAGTTTGGCAGTTCCTTATGCCTGGTGGAAGTGAATTCCACAACCGTACCGCGTGCACAGTGAAAGAGTAGGAGTAGAAGTCGGTTGAGTGGGGAGGGGATTTGAGGAGATTTCTAAAGCCGGGTACACATTGGTGCAATGTAACATGTAATGCAACATGCAATGCAAGAATTTGACGTCCACATTGCTGCAATGTATCATGTAAAGTAACAGAATTCCCATAGTGTAGACGCCTTGCGCGCACGAACCGCGTCTACTACGCGCACGAACAGATTGTTGCAACTCTTGCGCGTAGCGACCCGAAATTTGTCGGTTTTTTCCCCGAACACAAAGAGGCGCGCAGTATGCGCGGAGCGTCAGTGTGGACAGGTTGTGTGGTGTGTACGGCTAGACGCGCGCGAACATGGAACAAGACGACGCTACTGCGGCGGAGGAGGCGGTTACATTTACGTGGAGTGAAGAAAAAGTGCTTCAATTAATTGAAGTGTACAGATCAAAGGAAATTTTGTGGAATCCACAACATGAGAATTTTTATAAAAAACATTTTAAAGAGGATGCATGGATGGAAATTGCTAATTTGATGGAAACAACACAAGAAAAATGTTACAGTAAAATGATTAGTATTTTATCATCCTACCGTCGTGAAAAAGCGAAGGAAAAGAAATCGAAAGGAACAGGAAAAGGTAAATAAATAATAATAATTTACTATTTATTATTTATTCATATACTTTATTCTTAGTACAATCGTAGGTTGGAAACCGCAAAAATGTTTGTGTATTGAAATGTAAATTGGCATAGCCGACTAATATTGAAATTGGCTTTTTTCTCTACAAAATGACAACTTTGACAACAACTACAACATTTTAATGGATTGAAATCACAAATTATGTTTTTTATTTAATTTTATTCATGATTATTATTTTATTTTTTCAGGTGCCTCGGAGACATACAAAAGTCGATGGTTTGCCTTTGATTCTTTGAAGTTCTTGGACAACCGTAACAAACCGAGAAAGAGAACGAACACGGTAAGTAAAACTGGATTGATTCTTTTACGAACATCTGTCTTGCCAATGAACCTTCCCTTCTTTCATAAAATAATCGGAGAGCTCATCTCTTAACGCATTCAAATGTGCAGGCGATCGTCGAGGAATATTTCTCATAGGTAGTAGTGATCTCATATCTTCATTATTTTGCCTACGTGTGTCTTCATTCGTAACTTCATCTTCAGTGTCATTCATATATGTATTTCTAGAGTGACGTCTCAAATAATTATGTAAAAGGACAATTGCCATAACCACTAGCTCAGCTTTATCAGGCTGTAAAAGCATTGGTTTTCTGAGAACTCTAAAGACAGACGATATGATACCAAATGCATTTTCAACAGTTCTTCTGGCTCTGCTTAGCCTGTAGTTGAATACTCTCTTTGAAGTGCCTTTTGGATGTGCCCCAGCATATGGTTTCATCAGATTTTCACTTAAAGCAAAGGCACTATCACCCACAAAGAAATATGGTATTGGAATATGTCTCCGTGGGAGTGAATCAGGTGATGGAAGGTTTATTGTACGATCTTCTATCATTTCACAGAGTTTTGTATCTTTAAAGATGCCACCATCTGAAATCCTTCCTTGGCATCCCACATCTACAAATAGAAAATTATAATCGGCGTCAACCAAAGCAAAAAGAACGATGCTAAAGAAGTTTTTATAGTTGTAGAATTCAGTTCCACTTTTGATAGGTGCCTCAAGCACAACATGTTTTCCGTCCAGTGCCCCTAAACAGTGTGGAAAATTCCACTTCTCTTCAAACTGTTTGCTTATGTTCAACCAAGTTTCTTCTGTCGTTGGAAGCTAAAACAAAAAACTTTTATTTAATTTATGGCTACGAGACAGTCATTGTACTTAGTAGCCCAACACTCGCTGGTGACAATTTTTGAGGTGCCATTATAGTGAGCATCTCTTGATTTTATTGCTAGCTATATTGAACTAGACTAAAAAACGAACTAAATATTTAGTCGTTTCGACATTTGTCCATCGGTGCCACGATACCTACCTTCCTGGAGAGTTATATCTACTATCTAGTAGTTTATATCAAGAGATGGGACCTACAGTTATAAATTATTTTTATGTTTTTCAGGAGGCGGTTCAACAACCGATTAATGAAGAAAATCTGCAGAACGAATTTGCTACTCCACGTACACGGTATGAACCTACGCGAGCTAAACAAGCAAAAAAAGATGAAAGCAGCAGTGTACTGGCCGATGTAGTGGGCATATTACAAACTACTGCCAATAAGTTGGGAAATTCAGGCGCTCCAGATTTAACTACAACTTTCGCTTCCTATATATCAGCTAAAATGAATACTTATTCCCTTCAAACCAGGAATTCGGTCGAACATGGAATTTTTGAAATTTTGATGAAGGCTGACAGAGGTTATTATGAATCATCATATCGACAGCAGGATAACTACCCCAGTTCATACCAAGAATCCTATTATGCATCACAGAAGAAAGGACAAGATTATGTGGATCTGACCGGATATGTTAATCGTCCTGGAACTTCCGGATTTGCTCGTCCCTCGCCTTCCGCGCAAACTCCAGATACAAATCAAGCCGGACGCTATGGCTATACCACGGCAAGGAACGAAGAATATATGAACCAACAGCCATCGTCTGTAACGTCACTAGAATCTAACCAATCCTATGACGACTTTAATGATTTGATGTGATAATACTGTTCTTTAATTGACTTATTAAGAATAAAACTTACCTTGATATAATCTTTTAATTCCTCAATTATGGCGGAGCATACTTCTGTAATAATGCCACTTATGGCTTGTTTTGATACTCTGAAGGTATACTGTAAACTTGTGTAAGAGTCACCACTAGCTAAAAAACGAAGTGTTATTGCCAGTCTGTCTTGGATTGAAATTGGAGCCCTTAACTGTGTGCGATTCCGAAAAATTCTTGGTTCGACTAATCTGAGTAGATCTTCAAATGTCGTTGGACTCATCCTTAAGAAATTTTGAAATTGTCCAGTTAATCTCATATCGGCCATTAGTTTTGCACCAGCTCTCTGACTATACAACTCTGTACGCCACCAACGTCGATGTCTTCTGCGTTTTATCACATGATTCACTATTAATAATGAAGCACTGACTATCATCAGAGCCCGCAATTGGTCGTCACGATCCATTCCTTTGCGTGTTCTTTTGCAGACTGAGCGATCCGTTCGCGCGCATCTCGGAAACAGATGTGAGTAGGTACATGCGCGGTTCGTGCGCACGTTGTGCGCGCCCCGCGTCTACACTGATGCAATGCTCGTTTCGTGTTGCATTGCATGTTGCGTTGCGAAATAAAATTTCAAAGGCAGCGGCGACTTGTGAGTCTGATTTTATTATATTGTCATTAATAGACAGGCTGTTCGTAAACCTTCCCGTTTCACTATTAATAATATTCCAAGTCGTTTTATATCGGTTTTATAGTCGTATTCGAGTCAGTAGTTAAAACTTTAAGAGATTTAATTTATGTTTTTTCTTATTATAATTAGTTATTCTAGCTCATATTTAATGTAAATAATCATATTCTAAACCTATAAGACTGTTCAAATTAGAATCTGATAAGAATTTGTTAGAGTAAAAATTTGCAAGGAATAATTACGTAACTCCAAAAACTCACTTCTTTGTTGATGGTTAGATTTTATTATTTTTTGAAAAAAGAGAACTAAAATAATGTGTTCAACTTGTCAAGTAGCACTATGTGCAAAAAACCGTTTTAAATCCTTTCATGAGGCTTCAGCTCAGGATTAATAATTTATTGTTACTAATAAAGATATGATTCCCTATTCGTCGTTTTTCATTTATCAAAATATAAAAATAAATAAATAAATTCAAAAAAATTAATTATAACAACCGAAGCCAGGAAGAAACACTTGTATTAGAATAATAACGAAAGTTCGGTAAATGTATCAAACCTTACCGGGCAAGGAGTATTATTTTCCCACTTCAACACAAAGTGTACAGACAGAATCGGGCAAGGGGAATTAATATCCCAACGAAAAAAGGGGGTTTCCATGTCCCCCCCCCCATTTTTTTATTAGTGGTATCAATATACTCTAAGTTCACTTTCAATTTTGTAGTTACTTTCACACAGGCTTGCGCCTTATTAAGGGATAATCGAGTATCGAGTTCGGAACCAAGTCGCAACATAGTGAGTTATAATGTTTTTTTTTCAATTTGTATTTTTAGAATAATTTTATTATTCATTTTCTTTTCAGTAAAATGAGACGTTTGGCGAACAGTTCAGAAGCAGGTGAAACTTCAGAAATTGTCTTTCACCAGTAAGTTTGTAATAAGTACATACTAATATAGATAATAATGTTATTATTTAGATCATTAAAAAAAAAGTACGATATTTCCTTCGCCATAGACCGGCCATATAGCTAACTCAGTCCTAGCCCGCGAGGAGGATCAAAGAGGATCCTCTTTATTTTTAGAAAGAAAGTCACAAATAAGTCCAGTAATAAACTATCACATTTGCATAGACCTATGACTATCTTAGAACTGGACTTATAGAAAATACTCGTAGCTTTGTCCATTATTTCTTGTCCACCCTCTATATATCATCGTGTTGGCTTCGGCATTTTTTATAAGACACAATAGGACAGTTAAGTGCTGAAAAAAGTTCTTGCAAGTTTAAATGTTTTTTTTCCAGATTAGAAAATGTACCAGTTGCAGTTACATCAGAAAGTGATATTATAGTAACTCCTGAAAATGTTACTAGGTACCCAGAATAGGATGTGTACAATTTGCCCAAGTGATATGAAACTCTCTCCTAATCGTTCTTATACTTCTTATGTTATTGTGAGTCATACTTTTTTCCATCACAGGTTTGAAGAATCAGCAAAGGAATCATGCGACGTGTTAAGAAATATTATTGACCAAGAATCAAATCTATCTGAGACAGTTCAATCCACCAATGATCTTCCTGAACTTGAGGTAAATATTAAATTATCATGTACTTGGCCAGGTATTTGTTTGCCGAGGACAAAATATAGCAGTTGGTATTTAGTTACTTACGCATAGATAACTTAAAAGTATTTGTTTTTTTTTAGATTGCGATTACGAGTCGCCCTGCAGAACAAGAAATCCACATACGACGACGAATTATAAGCATATCGCATTTTTTTTTAAACCTTGAGAAATTTTCTGGGCACGGACCCTTGGGTTGTAATTTGAGTCATGTTGATTTGGTGGGAGAAAACATAAATGGTTTGTCGTCGAAGTTTACTCTTTTGTGTAGGATGTGTAATTTAAAATTTATCATTGAAAGTGACTCTAGTGACGAAAATTATTTACCAGTCAATTATTGTGCTGTAGCAGGCATATTGTCAATTGGCGGTGGACATTCAAATTTGGAGGAACTTTCTTCAGCGCTAAAATTACCTTATTATGTCTAATAAAAAACATACACGATGATTTATCTTAAGAGTGGGAACAGGTTGCACAAGAAACAATGGGAAAAGCTACTGAAAAGGAAAAACAAATTGCTATAGCGGAGGGCCAAGTTAGTAAAAATGGTATCCCAATTATCGACGTCATTGTAGATGGATGCTACTCTAAGAGATCATTTAGAACTAATTATTCCGCCTGATCAGGTGCTGGTACTATTATTGGAACGACAACCGGGGAGGTTTTGTACTATGGAGTTCGCAACAAATACTGTTATACCTGTGATCGGGCAGAAAAACAGAAAGTGCCCTTAAAAGAACACAACTGTTTTAAAAACTACACGGGTCGTTCGACTGGCATGGAGAGTGACATAATTGTTGAGGGATTCAAACAGTCTGTGAAAATTCACAATTTAATTTATGGACGTTTGATATCTGTTGGTGACTCCAGCAACTATAGTAAAATTCTCCAATTACGGCCTTATCAACATGAAAGTATCACAGTGGAAAAAATTGTATGTCGAAATCATTTACTGAGAAACTTTTGCAATAAACTGCAACAATTACAAACAGATACCAGATATCCAAACAGCCATCGAAAACTTGTATGCAAAAAAACAATAATGATTGTAAGGTCTGTAATAAAAAAAAACTATTGCTTAAAACAGAGGCGATGAATGTCCAGAAATTCAATGTCTATTCGACGATATTATGCTGGCTCATTACCATGCTTTTGGAAACCACACTAGATGTAAACCATACTTCTGCCAGAAACAGGGCGAACAAGAAAACACTTCAAACAACTTCTATTCGAGTTCACCGTGGCAACGAATTTGTTTACTAATTCAAAATATAGCCGGCCACGCTCGAAGTCTCTTCCATGACGTGGACAGTAATATTGTCGAGCGCAACCACAGCATAATAGCAAAATATGTTGGAGGAAAAATAATTATTTTTCTATGAATAGATCATATGCTACGAGATGTACTGCGGCAACTGTGTCATTCAACACAAATAAATCAATATCTCGACTGTATAAACACATCTTATCAAAAAGTCCACAAGGGAAACTAAAGATGTCAGAAGAAAGAAGGACGAAAAACTACTTTACAAAAGAACAACGGACTTCCAAAAAAACACTAAAAGACGTGAAAAATTACTTTAATTTCGGAAGTCGGTGTCTTTGGTTTTGTACTTCCGAAATTAAAGTTATTTTTCACGTCTTTTAGTGTTTTTTTTGGAAATCGGTTGTTTTTTTGTAAAAAAGTTTTTATTTTGCACTTTTTAATTGCGGTACCTACCCCACACAAATACGTATACCACTACTTGGTGTGTAAATAACATTGACAGGAAATTATTAACACATCATCCATATAAACTAAGTGGAAAAAATATGCAGTGTAAGGATAACTCAAAAACGTAAGGTTCCAACATTGTAATAACAGTACGTATAAACAAAAGTGAAGGGAACCAAATAACACTTATCAATTAACCACCAGCAGTGATAGTGGAGAAGCCAAACATAAAAAGAAAAAAGAAAAGAAAGGGAAAAAATGGCAAACAAAACACAAGTGGCAATAACATTTCTAATGATCAATTTTGTTTATTCATGCATGGAGAGAGGGGAATCAAGTTGCAGCAGCACACGGAAACTAACAGTTTTTGCCTGTGGAGAAATAGTTACAATAGAGGAAGGAAATCCTTACTTACCTTGCCCTGACCTCGAATCTTGTAGAGAAAGCATAGACAAGTGGAAATGTCATGATGGAATCAAGGAAATAGATTGTTCACCCTGTTTCCATGAGACATTTCACTCCCGAAGAAATTTGAATGAATTTACAAGCCCATGTTCTAGCGCATGGAGGCATCATAAGGGGCATAGGATCTTACTAAGTATAGTAACAATGACAACAATAATCTTTTTGATGGCTCTCACTTATGCTGGGGTGAAAAAGAATAAAGATGTATCAAGATATATCTACACTCTCCTAGTTTTGCAAACAATGTGTTATTCTATAGATTTCATCATCTCCTATGTGAATCCCGATAATTAAGATGTGTTCATCATAACTTATACAAAAAGTTTTTGTAAGACAGTTTTGTTTTTGGCTAAAAACTACTTGCCAGACCATGATCAAATTCAAATGGGACCACATGTGAAGCACCACCTATCAAATAAAAAAAGAATCATCCAAATCGGTTCACCCTGAAAAAAGTTCTGAGCTAACACACAAAAAAAAAACATACAGACGAATTGAGAACCTCCTCCTTTTTGTGAAGTGGGTTAAAAAGAGACACATAAATAGCAAGTACATGAAGAAAAAAAGACGTATTATATTCACAAAAACAGATGAAACTTATGGAGATCAGTGTAAGTAATCTGAAATAAATGGATTTTATTTATTTTTAGTGTACGAGTAATAAACCAGATATGCCAGAAGACATTCTTCAAAAAAATCAAGGACAATTTTATCCTTTCACTACAAAAAATTGATCACGAACGGAGTATGATAGAAAAGAAAACGATTCTCCAAAAATATAGTAATGAGTGGATGTGATGTGCAGGCCCAACGTTGATGATTTTCCCTGGCAATTAGGGAAACCTAATATTAACCGGGAAACTATAATGAACCAATGGCGTACTTTAAATACGTTGCGCATCGAGGAAGTATGTAATTGGTACAGCTTCTCCCAATGAAATTGTAAATTTTTGGGTACAAGTATTGAAAATACAGAATGCTGGAGGGAATCCCATGTTTAAAGATTTAGCCGAGTTTTCCTTGCGATGTCTCTCATTACCTTTAAGTAATGCTGTCGTTGAAAGAATTTTCAGCGTGATGGGTACGATAAAGACGAAACCGATTCGTTGCGATGTCCAATTTGTCAAACTTATAGCTGTGGCGCTGAACAAAAATAACGTGACACGGCTGCCGTACCAAGCGCCATACGAATAGATGACACGCCTCCCGTGTTTTCAGCCATACGTAAAAGAAAACAGTATTTTGACAATTTTTTTAATGTTTTAGGCCTGAATGTTTTCAGTTTACATTCGAAATCTAACGTGGACGGTCAGGAACGTTGAGTGAAGTGATTACAACTGGCAAAATAACTGTATTTTAGGAAATGGATGGTAAGTGACTTTTTTAATACAGATGTGCTAAACCTTTTCAGCTCATTTTTTATTTTCTAACAGTTTGAGTGATTGTGAGGTATTAAATTAGATCTAAACATATTGTTTCCATTTTGCTCATTGTTTAGTAATGTCAACTATTTAAAGCAAATGAAAAACTGGCAAGTTTGATTAAGTAGTTATTAGATATTTTTTTTAAATTGTCATGTGCTACGTGAGTAAGTAATTAAACTTAGCCATTCAAAATTTTATTAGTGTCAGTATAAAATAATATTTTGCGAAATACTGCTATTATATTCTAGTTACCATCTAATGCCAATTTTTTGATATAGAATTACGGCGAAAAAGAAAGTACATTCCAGAGACAGAAATTGAAACTCAATGCGACGACGATGACGACATTTTTGAGCAGAATTCGCAAACGTATTCACAAGACTGGCAACACACAGAAAACTGGGAATCTACACAAAAAAGAAAAACATTGGATACTTCAACGTGCACAGAAAAAATGATGGTGGACAATACAATGTGCACAGAAAAAATAATGGTGGACAGTGCAATGAGTACAGACAAAATGATGGTGGACAGCGCAAAGAGCATAGAAAAAAATAATGAAGATGGTGATCAAGGGCCAACTATCTTGGACATTCATGGATGTAAATATTTTGGCCAGTTGATTTCAAATGAATTACTGCGCTTCAAACCATATGACAGAAATATAAAGATGCAGAAAATTTTAGATTTAATAAAAAAAATATTTTAGTACAGCCGCCAGCACATCGAGCTACCCCAATCTGTCAAATTTCTTTTATAGATTTTCAACTTTATCACATAAGCATAAGGTTCACTTTCAATTGGGGAAATTTGACAGATTGGGGTAGCTTGATGTGCTGGTGTCTGTACCAAATACAACTTAGATAAGAGTTAAATAAAACCAGGTCTTGAATTAATATAAGTATTTATTGAAAATCGTTATTTATGCGGGACCGCTTCACTTCGAGCGGAAAATTGAATAAAAAAGTAATTAGATTTTCTGTTTCTTGCCTTGTTATGCAAAATTTCCAAGGTTTGTTGAGTTTCGAGAACTTTAAGGTGATACGTAAAAAATAAATGATAGCTCGAGGGGCGTGGCTTAACCGAAGACGCGGGGAGCGCTCCCGCTTGAATACATCGCAAACTCACCGCGAGCGTATCTGTATTTTGAAGTTTTAGAATAGAGAAGGCATGGGAGTCGCCAGAAATACAATACATTAGTTTTTTTTTTAATTCTGTGAATTAAACTATAATATTAATTATATTATTATTTAGTAATTTGCTTTATTTAAGAATGACAAAAAATATCTACTGTGTAAATGAACAGGTAACATTAAATGATCATATTGACCTAAGAAAAGAAATCACGTCAGTAAAAAAAAACTGTCCACCCAAAATACACGCATAAAATAAAAAAAAATAAGGAAAACTGAAAAACGAAATCGCTTTCCGAGTGTTTCTTTTATTCTTTGGGAAAATTTTACAGTATGAGCTGTAGATAACATGTTAATAATAATAATAAAGGTTTATTGCAGAAACTTGTACAACTTTTACAGTAAATCTTACATAGGGATCTCCTTTTCAGTAAAAGATATACCTGTGCTAGGAGATCCCGCTCTCCAATGATAGAAATTATGGAATGGTAAAAGTGGTGTACAAAAAGTTACAAGTAAAAACTAAAACTAAACAAGACAGGGCTTGAACTATTTGAACTATAACTAAATAAAAGAAAAATAAACTTAGAGATATATCCTAAAATTTTGTGTGTGTGTGTGTGTGTAAGTGTGAGTGTGTGAGGATGTGTGTGTGTGTGTGTGTGTGTGTATTTTTCAATTCATATTGATGATGCTTGCAACAATAATTCAATATCATCATAAGTCTTCATTTTTAGCCATTGAATAATTGTCTTTTTGCAGTCTTTAGTAGTCATATGATAGATGTTAATTATTTTATTTATTTTATTATATAGGGCAGCGGAATTTGTGTTGAATTGTCTTTTGGCATATGCAGTTTTAACGAATTTGACTGGTGCTACACTGTATTTTCGCCTTCTTTCCTGATGGTGAGGGTCATAGGGCAGGATTTTGTGTAATTTTAAGACGGCATGTAGTATGTATAATTTTCTGACTGTGAGAATACCGCTAAAGGAGTATAACTCATTGGTTGGGAATCTGTATGGTTTGGTATACATGACCTTGATAAGAGATCTCCGTGCTCGCTCTAGTTCAGGAAACTTCGTTTTTGTCGCACCGCCCCACACGGGTATGCAGTAGGTAAGAATTGATTGAACCAGAGAGACATAGATTTCAGTTAAATTTTTTTTTGTTGTTACATGTCTTAAGATGCGATTCCACCAGTGTGCAGAACTGTGCGGCACTGCAATGCACATTGTGCGACACAAATGTTTATTCTGGTCGACTCACTAAAGCAAACAATAACAAATTGTGCGCGAACATTCTAGAAATGTTCGCGCACATCTGTATACTTTTGTGCGCGCACACATGCAGTCAGTGGACTCGCGTCGACGTGTACAAACCTGTTGTGCGCGAACTCAGTCTTGCTTCCGCTACCGGAGTGAAAACATTGATTTGTGCGCGTACATTGTTAATTAACCAAGCTAAATATGGATTGGACGAATGATAAAATTATTAATTTTATTCAAGCTATTGAAACTTATCCTGTATTATGGGATTCTAGTCACAGTGATTATAAAAATAAAAACAAAAAACACGACGCCACTCAAGAGTTGGCGCAAAGTTTCAATTGTGATTCGACTGAGGTAATGAGAAAATGGAAGATTATTTTGGCTCAATACCGAAGAGAAAAGAAGAAAATCGCGGACTCAAAATCTTCAGGTTCTGGGATTTTAGATATATTTAAGCCGAAATGGTTTGCTTATGCATATTTGAATTTCTTTCATGGAAGGGATGAGCCGAACGTCAGCTTGAACTCACACGACGAAATAAATGAACAGGTAGGTACGTTTTAAATGTTTATTTTCTTACCTCTAATATTATTACTTAGATACCTATACTATTTACGCCAGTGTTTCTTGCCATGGCACCATTCCGATGTCAGTTTGGAAATAATGTGCAAATTCTTCTCTTATGTTTTTCGCATCGCCAGGGGGTCTTCTTCCAACATGTCTTAAAGGCAGTAAGTTTGCCATGCCTGCATCACGCCGCCAACTTCCATCGATAGTGCAATGAGTAATTTGGTTCTCAGTATCAAAACAGCCAGCAGAAGTATAAAGTTGTGAAGACGATTTTTGTGTTATCAAAAAATTATGCAAGTAACAACATGTCAGTGTTATCAATTGTGTCTTTTCTGGAGCTAACAGAATAGGTTTCCTGAGTACGCGAAATACACCGGACATAATGCCGAATACGTTTTCCACAATACGTCTTGCTCTGCTCAACCGATAATTAAATATTCTCTCTTTTGATCTTTTGTCATGTTGACCGGGATATGGTTTCATTAAATTTATATCTAACGCAAAAGCATCATCTGCCACAATGACATGTGGAATTGGTTTGTTCCTTCCGGGTAACGGGTAAGGTTCAGGCAAATTTAATTTTCCTTGCTGAAGATTAGCATAGAAACCAGTATTTTTGAAAACACCACCATCCGATATTCTTCCTTTACAACCGACATCTACGTACGTAAACTTATAATTTGCATCAACCAGTGCTAAAAGCACAATGCTGAAATCACCTTTGTAATTGAAAAAGTCGCTTCCAGTATTACTTGGAGCTTGAATAACAACGTGTTTGCCATCCATAGCCCCAATGCAATGAGGGAAATTCCAAAGATGGTCAAATTGGCGCTCTAAGATCATCCATTCTTCTAAAGTGTTAGGCATCTGAAAAAGGAAATTTTATTACTATTTCAGGTATCACAAGATATTATTATCCAGAATGACACAGTAAATGAAGATCAAGAGTCTCTTCATGAAAGGCCAGTCGAAAAGTTTAAGGCTCCGAAGAACTCGCTTAAACGCCGTATTGTCGATGAAGACCCGAGAATCGCCCAAGCTTTGTCCATTATGAATAACGTAAACAAGCAGATGGAAGCAAAAAAACCTGATAACGAAGACATTTTTGCTGCAGCCGTCGCAACGAAATTAAGGAAAATTAGAGATGAGCGAACCAAGATTTTAGTACAAAGGGATATAGATAATTTATTGTATGACGCTATTATTGGTACTGGAAAATATGTTACAACTCCAATGCCTTCACCGTATTCAGATTCGTCAAATTGTCAGAGTCAAGGACCGGCTTCAAGTTTTCAGGTCCGCGATAATGATTATTCAGATCTTTTACGTCAGAATGATGGCGAAACAATATCTTGGCATGAAATGTAATGCAATAAAAGTGACTAAAATAAAATGGTATATTATTTTTATTTTCTTACCTTAATATTTTCTTTCAACACGCTTATCAACGCCTTACAAGTCTCAGGTACAATCCGAGCAATAAGCTCTTTTGAAACTTTAAATAAGAACATTAAACTTGCAAAAGAATCTCCAGTAGCAAGATATCTTAAGGTGATTGCAAGCCTTATTGAAACAGGGACACATTTTCTGTAGTTGGTATCTTGCTTAGCAATAAAAGGACTAGTTACATTAACCAGCAACTCAAAATCTTCGCAAGATATACGTGTGAAGTTTTTAAATCCACTCAATGGATCTATTTTTATTTCTTCTAGAAATTTATTCGTTTCTTCATTCCGTCGCTGTAGTAACGGCCTCACCCAACATCGCGGTTTCTTCCTTCGTTTCTTTTTAAGGAGACTACATAGTAAAACACATGCTGCAGCACAAAGCACTACGTTTTCCTGCCCGTTCATATTAACTACTGAACTGTCTCGGCAGAAACTCTGCTCAGTGAACATGTTCGCGCACAAGTGTGCTGAACTGTGCGTTTACAAAAGTTACGCACAGCCTTACCAGTGGAGACGGAAGCCAAATGCGACACCAGCTTAGTACCTGCACTGTTGGAGTTTTGCACAAAATGTTTGCAAGCAAATGTGCTGCACACTATTTTGGTGGAATCGCACCTTTTGATTCTTAAATATCCAGATAAGTTTTCTCATACGGGCCATGACCATATCTGTATGAGTATGCCAAGCGATTATACCTAGGTATTTTATATGAGTAACTGTTTCAATATTTTTACAAGAACAGTTTGTGCTAGATATATTATGACAAGTGTGGATTTTGAGAGTTACGTTAGGTCCTGGTTGAGTGTTGTTGTAGATTGTAAAAGCAATATATTTTGTTTTAGAAATATTTAGTGTAAGAAGATGTGAGTTCAACCAGTCAGCAATTTTGGAAAGACCCTTTTCAGCATATTGATATACGGATTCCCATGTATCACCAGAGAAAGTAATAGCAGTGTCATCTGCATATGAGAAAACGCGACCATTATCTAGCATCATTTTGCTGAGATGGTTTATATAAATTAAGAATAGAGTGGGGCCCAGTACGCTACCATGTGGAACACCGTAGGTCACATAAGACTCCATACTAATATACTCTCCTACCTTAACCTTTTGCCTACGATCCCGTAGATAATCTATTAATAATGCTAACGGGCCTCCTCTTACGCCTATACCTTCCGGACTACGCACAAGAATGGGGACAGAAACGGTATCGAACGCTTTTTTTCAAATCAAGAAATACAGTTAGACATCTTTTTCCTGAATCTACTAAGTTAACAATATGAGTGGTTAATGTTGTAACTGCGTCTTCCGTAGATAATTTTTGCCTAAAACCATATTGAGCTTGTGAAATAATGTTATATTTATTAGTGTAGCTGGTTAGTCTTGCGTTAATTAGCTTTTCAATGATTTTAGATATTGCAGGCAATACAGAGATAGGTCTGTAGTTGTTAATGACGACTTTGTCTCCACCCTTGTGCACAGGAGTAATTATGGCTTGCTTCAAAGCTGGTGGAAATTTCCCTTGGCTAAAACACAAATTAGCAAGATGTGAAATTATGGGTACGACTAATTCATGGGCAGTTTTAAAAAAAAATGTTGTAATTTATCCCAGCCTGGAGCGCTTTCAGATTTAAGGCCCATTAGCACGTTATAGAATTCTCTAGCATCCGTTTCGAGAAGCACGAACGAGGAAGTCTGTGAGAGGATATGATCAGAATCGTGTTGAAATTGTGATCGGTTAACGGAGGTAATGTCTTCTGCCAGGATTTTCCCAATGTTAGAAAAATAATCGTTTATGTGGTCTACTGAAGCATGAGGGGTGGTCTTTATCTCTAATAGTTCTGAAATAAGTTTTTTTTTAGGTTTGCGATGAGTTATATTGTTAATTGTGTTCCATAACTGTTTCGTATTCTTTTTTGCCTTTAATAGTTGTGGCCTATCATATTTTCTTCTAAGTTTTTTAACTAAACTATTGCAATAATTGCGATATCTTCTGTAAGTAATTTGTAAAATATTGTTTTGTGGATCAGATCGTAGCTTTCTTTGCATATTATTTCTGTTTCGAATACATCGCAAAATTCCTAAAGTTATCCATGGTTTAATAATGCGATTATTTCTCGGAACTAAAGTAGTAATAGTGTTTTGCTGAAGGCAATTTTGGAGTTTGTCTATTAATTGTACAGATAACGTGACTGGATCATTTATTAAATTAAGTTCAGAAATATTACTTAGTTTTAAGGCTGTTATTGTTTTATCAAAGTCCACATTCTTTTTAGTTTTCGAGCATTTGTAAGAATTTACTATGTTTGATAATTTTAGGAAACTGATGTAGTGATCCGTGATCGTGGTATTCAATACAGCAACAGAAGCAGTGTTTTTAGTCTTGTCTATTTTCAAGATAAAGTGGTCCAAACAGTTGTCGCCTCTGGTAGGTAAGGAATGTCCCGGTAACAAGCCATGCATTGCAAGCATATTTAGGTAGTTTAATCTGTTTGTGCGCTCATTCGTTTGTTCAGTAGATTTATATACAGGAAAAGTTTTTAACCAGTGCGCAATTTTTTTTTGGTGGTTCAATATCAGTAATAGAACACATTTCCATTATTTATTCAATACTTTATTTTTATTTTTTATCCTACTTTAAATCAGCAAAATATGGACACAATCTATTCGTAATAATAACAATGGGCGCGCGCGGCGGCCGGCGCAAGCGGCGGTGTTGCACGGGGGTGGAACCCCCTCCCGGGCGGCAGGGCGGCGCCGGGCGCTGTGGCCGACAGTTCGCTCATCGCACGCGCTGTCGTGTGACGTCGCGTCTAATCGCTTTCCCGCGCAAGCGCCGCGCCGCACGTGTGTCGTGCTTGTACCTGCCGGTCACGATGTCGGACTTCAGTAACCGCGAGTTTTACGAGATGGTGCGAGTGTATGTACTGAGTGGTGAAAGTTTGCGAGCAGCTCGCAGAATGTATGCGACGGAGAGCATACCTCGAATGCGAGCCCATGGAATCCTTAACCCCGCGGTCCCTAATGAAAGGACCATTTTAGCGGCCACTCAAAGGCTGCTTGATCACGGACAGTTCAGAACCCCGAATCATGCACGAGGGTCTGGCAGACCCCGACTGGCGATCGAAATCGAAGAAAGCATTTTTGATTTCTTTGAGCGAGATCCAAGAGCCAGTACCTACGATGCGTCACGTCGTTCGGTGTGAGCCAGCACGCGATATGGAAGTTGCTAAATACAGCCGGACTTCATCCATACCACTTTCAGCCCGTACAGCAGCTCCATGACCCAGATCCAATACCACGTCGAGCCTTGTGCGAGTGGCTTCTAAATCACCGCGAAGTCAACATCTTGTGGACGGATGAGGCATTGTTCACACGTGTAGGACTGTACAATGTACATAATGAACATTGGTGGTCATTCAACAATCCCCATTTGGTGCGAGAGACGCATGACCAAGTGCGTTTTAGCGCCAATGTATGGGCTGGAGTTATTAAAAATAAAATAATAGGGCCCGTTTTTATTGACGGCACATTGACCGGTCCAAGGTATTTAGAAATGCTGCAAACGACCATCGAAAATTTAATTGATGAAGTTCCAGTGTCCTACCTTAGTAACTTTTACTATCAGCACGATGGCGCTCCACCTCATTACGCCATACATGTACGGAACTACCTTAATGAAAAATATGGGGAAAATTGGATCGGTCGTGGTGGCCCCGTACCATGGCCGGCGAGATCCCCGGATCTTACTCCCTGCGATTTTTTTCTTTGGGGAGAAGTCAAACGCCGAGTTTATGTAGAGGAGGCTCAAAACCTAGATGACTTAAAGTTTAAAATAATTAACGCTTTTGATGAAGTGAAAAGTGACATTAGTGTTCTCAACAAACTAAATGACAATTTAATCAAACGTGCACGTTTATGCCTAGAAAGAGGAGGACTTCATTTTGAACAATTATTAAAATACAGTGATTAGTGACATTTAGGGGTAAGCAATTTTTTGACATTAACAATTTTAGCGAATAGGTTATTTTTGATTGAACATTATTGTAAATACTTAGTTGATTCCAATTTTTTAAATACGCCTTAATGCAGAAGTAGTGCACAATTTATTAAGTAATGTAATTTTAATTGTTAATAATGCTTTATTTCCTGTATTTTGATGGTCCTAAGCCCATTAAAGTATGAAGGAAAAATTGGAATTACTCTTCAAATAACTTCAGGTCACGGCCTAAACATAAAAAAGTCTAGTTCGAACCTGATAAAATTAGCGATCAGTACATTGTAACCCACGTAAATACCTACGCCGCCGCGCCGGCTAATCGAGCGAGCGCACAGCTGATAGGTAGGTACTTACGCGCGTTCCGCTTCGCCGCGCGCCGCCCGGGTAGCCATACAACCACTTTTAAAGTAAACATCTTTCATTAACGATATTTTTATTTTTTTGTACTAAGACGTATCAAAATAAAAAATATATGTTTAATAAAACTCGTTTAAGTTTAATTTGTAAAAATTTGCGCAGTGGATAAAAACTTTTCCTGTATTATGTTAATGTTTATATCGCCTGTAATAACAATATTTTTATATGACTTAAGTGAGATTAGGTGATTATTTGAGGGGGATCGATAAATAGCAAGGACAACAAGATTAGGCATTAATATTTGTAAACATGATGCGTGAGTTATTATTATTTCCTTAACACTAACCTTGCAATCACACTTGATATATACTGCCACGCCATCACACTGGTTTATATGGTTACTTGTGGTAAAAGTGAAATAGTTAATAATTTCAGGAGTAGGTTTATTTGCATCTAGTCTACATTCATTCAAGATCAAGAGGTCAACACTAAACTTAAATTGTGTTAAAGTGATTAGAAAATCATCTAAATTGATATAAATACTTCAAATATTTTGGGATATTATTGTAAGATCCGATTTATGAACATATTTTTTTTTGAAAAATCATCTAATTGAAATTCTTTAGATTGCGCTATAACTAAGTCGTCTATTTCTTGCATTATTGTATGTGTGCTAGCCATAATATAGGTAAATAAACAGTCTGAGTTTTAATTCGATATTGTTTACGTAAACATAATTTGCTCGATCCTCAATAACAAGTATTATTATACATAAATATAAATAATTATCACAGTTGATGTGATTTCTAACGTTGTATACGAAATTTATATTAGAAACATTGCTTAGAGAAGTAGATATGGGTGTGGAATATGAGTTATGTACGCATATGTATTTACGAGTTTTTAGTGTACGTAAGTAATCGTATATCAAATAAATTAGTATGTAAACATTATTTTTGTTGTTGTATAGACAGAGTTTACGGTGTAGAGGTAAGTGATTGGTTAGTTTAAGTAAACTAACAAGTAAGCATTTTAATTGTGTGAAAGTGTATGTAAGGTTAAGTGTGATAGTGTAATTGTTAGGGAAAAAGTATTGGACGTGTATATGTGTGTATAATTTCAGTATATGTATATTGAGAGAATTAGAAACATTTTCTAAAAAGTTCGATAAGCTAAATAAAATAATCAGAAATAACATACAGTATAGACAATATAATAGTAGTCATTTTTTTTTTTTTTTTTTGGATGGGAAATCATCAAATGACCTCTCCCGCTCTGGGTGGAGCGGAAGGGCGTGTCAGACTCTTACTGACTAAAACCCACCCGTGTTCCTTCAGTTGCCTGTGCGCCAGGGCCACGGTAACTCTTTCGAACAATCCGCGACCCCGGCAGGCATCGGCCCTATCGGACCCCGTCAATTATGCTGACAACTCTTTGAGGCGCGCGTGGAACACAACGCGCCGTCGACCCGGGCCTGGTCCTTACCGGACGGCGAGCTGCCCATTGCTCGCCGTCCGCAGGCCCGCGCCTACGGTGGCCGGGAGTCGGCTATGGACTCCCGACGCCCAGGGTGTCTCCTCCTGCGGCGACTAGGGGCGTGAGGGCGCAATGATTGCCTCTCCCTCACGCGCTCCGCCTCCTCCTTCGCGAGCATTACTGCTTCGCAGAAGGAGGTGACTGCTTCCCATTCTCTCTCGCTCCGTACTATGGCCCGAACCAGGGCCGGACGCGAGAGATCGCCGCCGCCGATCGCCGCCACGAGGACACGGCGGTGCTCCGCCCAAGCCGGGCAGACCTCCACCGTATGCTCCACCGTGTCCTCCGGTCGATCCCCACAATGCCAACACCCGGGCGTTTCCTCCCGCCTTATCCGAAACAGGAACCTCCCGAAACAAATATAATAGTAGTCATGCTTCTTGCATTAGGCTTTGTATTTGGGACTCACTTCTAATTATGTGTGTAGGTGATTCGTCATGTTTCTTAACATAAACTTTACCATAAGCGGTCCAGCAGTACTTATATCCCCATTCACTTAGCAAGGTCGCGTGCAAGGAAGTGTAGTCTTGAGCCTTTTGCAGTGAGCTGTTCGGATACGAATATAGGTGTGTCTTCGCTACTTTTGAAGCCTAGATGTTTAGTGCAGAGCTTTACATTATGCTTAATGTTGAAAGACTTACACATCTTAAGTACCTCCGTCTTTATTATTGTAGACGACAGTTCCACTACTATAGGGGTGTTAGTCATACCCTGCTTCTTCCCCTTAATTCTGTAAATATCACGTATATCCGACTTCGCGACTGCAATGTTTACGGTCTCAGTTGAACATTTTACCATGGCAATAAGGTCTTCTTTAGTTTCCTTCACTTGCTTGGGAACGTTTTTAATCTCAATGTTTGATTTTCGACTACCTCGCTGCAGATCCTCGACTTTTTCTTCCAGAATGGTTATATATTCTTTATCCCTCTTAGCCTGTATTTCCATATGTTATGTTATCATTTAATGTTACATATTCACGCCTGTCTCCCATGAGGGTAGGCAATGACGACTGATTTCCATCGGCTACGATCTTCACATACCCATTTCGCTTGAAATTCATCACATTTATCAGTTGAGTCATACTAACTGTTGGAATTATTAATTGATATTAATATTCATGCTATTTATAATCTATGATTAACATCAGCAACTTAGTTTTTGAGTATCTGTGACACCGGTTTGACAGATGTCAATCACATAGACTCGCCCCTTTTTCCTCACCAAAGCTTTTATCTGTAAGCATACTTTGTGTTGTCGCCATAATAATAATTATATAATATCCTGTCAATCTTATGTTAATTTATCCTAACAATTGACGATAATAATCCGTGTGTATTTATAAAGAAATATAACCGTTTATTGGAAAGTGAATCGTATGATAATGAAGATCGCTTAGCCTGTGTATCCTTGCATTCCACAACCACGCTACACTATCAGATCTCCCAGTTATTCCAACAGATTATGGGCCCAGAGGTTCTCCAAGAGATCAGTGGACTAGCAAATAAAGAAGATACGTATTTTTAAACGGTAAGAAATGCCAAATCACGGATCTGACATGGGACACACTAATGTGACATCTGCGACATCTATAGAAAAATTGAACGGATTGGACAATTGGATTAATTGGAAGTTTGCCATCAAAATGATTTTGACTCTCGAAGAACTGTGGTGCTGTATCGTCGACTCGGAAAGCACGGCTGAACCTGCTGCTGCTGGTGCACCTGCCGTGCAGGAACCTGCCCGTTGCCGCTGCGCGATGCGCGTGCCTTAGCCAGAATTTGTTTGTCACTCCAGCCGCATCTGTATCAGATTGCGCGATGCAACTACGGCCGCTGAAGCCTGGAAAAAGCTCTCCGACACTTTCGAGGATAAAGGCTTACACAGAAGAGTACTTCTACTCCGACAGCTTCATCGAGTAGAGTACAATCAATTGTCAAGTATGTCCGAATACATTGAAGGTGTTCAAAGACTAGTAACGCAGCTATCTTACATAGGGAAACATATTGCTGATGAGGAAACTGCAGAAATTCTCCTCTCAGGCTTGCCGGAGGACTATAATGTATTGGTGTCTAGTCTCGAGACGGCAAACATTACTAAAACTTTAACAAGTAAAATTGTCCGAACCAGACTTCTCCAAGAAGATCACAGGCGTAGCAACGTTCCATCCGATAACAAGGCTTTTATGTGAAAAAGAAACCAAAGTATGTATGTATGCACCTATTGCCATAAGAACGGTCATACTGCAAGTCGTTGTTTCAAGAAGAAGCGAGAAGAAAAGAAGACTATGGATGAACATACCATGTATGCTTCTGCATATTCTACTTCACTCGAACGAGAGTTCATTGTTGACAGCGGAGCCACTTCACACATGTGTGGGGATTCCACACTTATTCAAGATTTCAATAATAAATTATGTGTCATTTCTGTGGCCAATGGTCAACAATTAAAAAGTGAAAAAATTGGTAAAACTTTAATAGCTTCTAATATTTGTTTGGATAACGTTCTTTATGTGCCTAACCTGTCTAAAAATTTGATGTCGGTAAATGAGATCACTAATTTTTCCTCCACCCTTAGAACGGCGACTATTTTAGCACGTTGAGTGAAAATGTTGCCGGAATGTTTTCGGGATCTGCGTTCTTTTCCACAATTACGGTCGGAGGCTGCTGGTTCTTTGGATCCATTTTCATAGCATTACTACATTTGCATAAGTAGCGCCTGGCCATTAGGATGCTGGCAAGTATGGCTGCACTTAGTAGCACACCGTAGAACGGGATTGCGGTGTGATAGAAGGTGTCCGTTTGCACGTTGTCCACCAGAATCATAGAGTATTTTCACCAGTTTGAGTGGTTTGACTTTGATTTCATCATAGACATTTGCTATGGTAAACTCTTCAGATTTCAGTCGACATCCAACGGGAATTGTAGCAAGAAAACTTTCTTGGAGCAATGTGTAGTCCTTCTGGTGGCAGATGAGTTGTGCTTTCGTTTGTTGAGGGAATGACAGGACGTAGTGTTGGTCATCGAGTTTCTCCATAGCTTCTTTCATCAGGGTAACTGTAGTAAACTGGCAGGAGTCTAGCAGAGCTTGATTGGTGATCAACTCCTGGATGCAGTCAGATTTGGAGCTTATCTGGTGGGTAATTTCTTTCTCACAGAGGTACCATTTCTTTGACTTCGGGCATTCAGCCTCCATGTACATGAATGTCAACTCGTTGGTTGCTAGGAATGGGAAGGATGGAATAAGAGCCTGTGCGTGTTTGTTAGGTACTGCAGACAACCTATATAGGTCGTAACTGTTCTTAGAAAAGATTGGAAATTTAAAAACGAATACTATCTGTGCTAGTACGTCAGTGTGTTTCGACATCCACTCTTTACTTAGGCTAATGTGGTTATTAAATTCAGTTGCTATTCTATTCTAATTTGTCTCTAATGTTTTAATGGCCGTATTATAATTTAGCGCATCATCGTGGTCTAGGTTTCCAGTTAGGTTTTTTATGATGGAACCTAGCCCATCTCCAAGACCTCTTTTAACCTATCGGGCTCCAGAGATTGTAATTGTTTAAGGACATTGCCAAGCTTGTCACTAAGATGGTTTATTTGGATATCATATAGTAAGTAGGTGTCATTGGTCATTCGACTTTGATAGCTTAGTAGTTGAGTCTGTAGTGAGTGAACGTTGTTTTCGATATCATTCAGACGTACATATTGTAGGAATGTATGGTGGTGAGTCGTGAGGCTCATAGGCCCAAGTTTGTAAGGTGGCAGTCTGAGTCCCTCATCGAGGCTCTCAAGTTTTATCTCCTGAGGTCGCATCATTAGCAGAATTGTTATTAGCAGAATCCTGTAATAAATTTATTGCTTTAGGAATACGCTTAAGTCTTGACTTTGCTATGGGGCCACGTTTCTTTGAAGTATAAATGTGAATCGGCAGGTCAGCTAAAACTATATCCTGTGTGTACCGTGGTGCGGTCTTTTGACAGCAAAGTAAGCTCATCTAACTCAACTCAAAACATACGAACCGCAACAACTGTAGAACAAACTTCCATAAAACACAAAATATGCCTGATAAGAAGCGAAACATCTAACAGGTTGTATACAATTGCCGAAAGAACTAATTTACGTAACTATGAAATCTGTCATTATAGAAAACCCACGTGCGGATTGCGGCAAATTCTTCACAAAATTGAAGGAAAAGTGCAAAACTTTACGCACTCAGACTATTGTGTTGTTTACATTGGAGAGGAAGACTTTCGGAAAACACACAACTATTTGGAATGAATCATGTTTATTAGAGAAAATTTAATAGAATTGAGTCATACTAATTTTATAATTTGTTTACCAACGTTTAAATATATGATAGATGCTAATATAATGTACAACAGCCGCGTAGAAACTTTCAATAACCTAATTTACTTGGATATAAACACATGTAACTATGCATATTTACTTGACTCTAATCTGAATCTATCTTATGACTATGATACTTACAGCAAACGCTATGGAACCTTAAATAACAGTGGTTTAAATATAATTATATCAGATTTACAAGACCTGATTCTTAGCCTATGCAACCTGAATGCTACGCACTCAGAAGTGAACTGCCACCCTCAAAATAATCTTAACCAACACGATTTTGCTGATAATTCACAACAGTCAAATTCTCAGTTTTTTCGTTAACTACCTTAACATCTTACACCAAAACATAGCTGGTCTAATTAATAAATCTGATACATTGACTGTAAAATTAGAAGAATTAATTAGCAAGGGAACTAAAATAGACGTTCTTTGTGTTACAGAACATTTCTTACAAACAGGTTATGAAAATTTATTACACATTCCGAATTTTTGTCCAGCTTTCTTTTCTAGAAATACAAAGAGAGGAGGAACGGGTATTTTCGTAAGAGTAGGTTTGCAATTTACAGAAATATCGGAAATAGCAAAACAATCAGTTTCGGGGATCTTTGAATGCTGCGCTGTAGAAATAATAGCTTATAAGATTGTTATTATTTGTATTTATAGAATCCCAAAATATAACTACAAAATATTTTATGATAAATTGGATTATATTTTAAATAAATTCTGTCTATCTTCAAATAAGAAAATCATCTTGTGTGGAGACTTTAATATTGTTGTTTTGAAAAGAAACAAAATTACACTAGAACTTGAATACTTTCTTATGAAGTACAATTTAAAACTAGCGCTTCGTACTCCCACTAGGTTAAAAAGTCAAACCTGTATTGACAATTTTGCTCATAACTATCGTAAAAATATAAAGCTGAAGTTGTAGATCTGATCCTTTCGGATCATACATCTCAAATACTTAAAGCACCAATAAACAAAACTTGCAATTTAAAATATTGGAAAACAAAAAAGCAGGACACGTGTTTGGAAAATTGAATTACTTTTAAAAGACATCTCAGCTCTCTATCTTTTATGCGAGTACATGAAGCTAAGGACGCGAATGAAGCTTTTGACAATTTTATGGAAGATTTCATACTTCTGTATAGATTATGTTTTCCGGAGAAAATCATAACCATTAAAACTAGCAAGAAAACGAAATGGATATCACGCGGTATAAAAGCATGTAGTAACAAGCAAAGGCAGTTACTTTGGGCATATCGATTAAATTCAGATTCCAAAAATAAAGTAGTCCTTAAAAACTACACCAAACTTTATAGGAAAATTATCAACTTAACACAAAAAGCACAAAATAATCATTTCATAAATACCGCTCAAAATAAATCAAAAGCTACCTGGCAAATTATAAATAAATAAATCCAAATTTTGTCTGCCATTAGAGCCCGTAATAAGCGTGAAAAGAGATAATTTGACATTTACAGTCCCCATGGACATTGCAAACGAATTTAACGATTACTTTATTGACACAATTGTGAAAAATATTAAAGCTGACATCACATCTAAAAATGCAAATATAAACAATCAAACTTTAAATTCACTATACATGCAACCTGTAACAATTGATGATATAATACAAATAATTTGCAGTCTTAAAAACACAAATACTGTTGGATACGATGGAGTTTCCACAAAAGTATTGAAGTTTACAAAAGAGCTAGTAGCACTTCCATTAGTTCATATAATTAACATGTGCATAGTTGATGGCATTTTTCCAAACAAGCTCAAAAAAAGTAATAATAAAACCCCTGTATAAAAAACATGATAAAACGGATTTTAATAATTAGAGACCTATTGCAAAAATTCCAATTATTTCTAAAATTTTCGAGAAAGTAATCTATAACTCTTTGTATGCCTATTTCGAAAAGTATAAATTATTTTGCACAGAACAAAAGGGTTTCCGTAAGAACACTACGATTAATATGGCACTATTTGACTTGCTAGCTAACATCATGTCGTCTGTGGATAAAAGAAATCCAGTCTATGCAATTTACACTGACATGACCAAGGCGATTGACTATATAGACCATAAGATTCTGTTGCACAAAATAAATAGTTATGGAATAAGAGGCAACATCTTAAAGTTAATAAAATCATATTTGAGTAATAGGGTTCAATGCACGGAAATTTCTAGGATATGTCCTAAAACTAAATTAGAAACCATTTATGTATCAAAACCTAGACATGTAAAATATGGCGTCCCACAAGGTAGTGTATTGGGTCCGCCACTTTTTTTGATATATATAAATAATCTCCCGAAAGGAACAACCAACAAAATGGTTCTTTTTGCAGATGACAGTGCAGCTATAATAAAATGTACTAACTCAAATAATTATAAGAATGACATTAATACTTGCTTATGTGACATTATAAATTGGTTAGATAATAATAATTTGGTTATAAACGTGAAGAAAACAAAAGTCATGCATTTTTATCAACGCCGTGAAAACCCAATCCTTGGAATTTCCTACAAGAGCTGTGATATTGAAGTAGCTAATAAGGCTAAGTTCTTAGGAATTATAGTTGATAGCAAACTTACATGGAAACCTCATGTTGAAGAACATTGTAAGAAACTTAGCAAATCCGCATATGCTCTTTTTCAACTCTCAAAGAAAGTTAACAGTCAGGCTCTTTTAACAGCGTACCATGGACTGGTTGCCTCTGTTTTGCGGTATGGCATTGTTTTCTGGGGGCAGTCTACTGATAGGGAGCTGGTGTTTAGACTGTAAAAGCGATGCTCAGGTCAATGTGCGGTCTCAAGACAACTGATAGCTGTGTTCCCTATTTTAAATCGTTAATTTTTTTAACTTTCCCTTGTTTATATATAATAGAAATGGCTTTGTTTGTGAAATGTAATCCACATGTATTTAAAAAATTATCAGACGTCAGGAAAAATCCAATAAGGACTCAATACATTAATCAATTATGTCAAGTAAAATGTAAAACAGCACTAACGAAAAAAAGTTTTTTTGGTATTGCCCCACTCATATACAATAGAGTACCTAATATTATAAAAAATATGACTACATTCAAATTTTAAAGGGCGCTAAATGAATTTTTAATTATGAAAACTTATTACACGATTGACGATTTTCTTAATGATGATTCACTAAGTGATTGACATACTGTTATTCTGATTGACATAATTATTTTGATCCTGGTTTAATTACTTTTTATTTCCGTTTGACATTATAGTCTTATTTTATATTTTTTAATGCTGTGACCACACTGACATTTTTTATTGTATATTTTTTTTTGTTATTCCAATTATCTGCCATATATTTTTGATTTTTTATTTGCAATTGTAAACCTTTGCATGCCCACGTGACGGTAAAATATGGAGAACTATTTATTATAAAAACACCAATGTACTATATCCAAGTTTGCAAAGAAATAAATGATTTGATTTAAAAATAAATATAAATATTATTACTAAAACTACAGGATATATTTAATTGCAAAAAATGAGTTTCATATTAGTTCAAACACTAGGGACGGCAAGTAGTTTTAATATTTTGTTCAAAATAAGCTTTTGTTCTTTTAGTTTTAAATGTAAAATTAAAAGGTAAACACAAATGTTTGGATGTGTAAACATCTTAGCGCTCGGTCTACGGTAGGGGCTAGCTGGGACTTCGAGCGTCAGACGCGTAAGCGTATGACTTCGAGCGTCAGATGACGTCAGCGTAAGACCCGTGTCTATGTGAGCGTGTGAACCAAACTGATGCGAGCTCACATGTTTACACATCAATTTTCGTGAGTGCCAAACCAACTCACACCAATTTTATTTAGTATTAAAAACTTTAGGTATATTTGTACCTACTTCTACATATTTTTATTTTTATATTCTTACATAGAGTCGTCTGTAAGAACATAAAAATTAAAACATGTATCTGACTTTCACATAGGAAGAATAATTTCTATGATTTTGCAGTTGGCTACATTTCTTTTGTCACCGCTCTCAAAAAGTATAAATTAGGGACAAGAAATGTTTGGCTAGTAGTTAGTTTAAGAGTGTGTCCTTGAATGCTTAGTCTGGTTTATTTGGCGAGAAAGTCGTTGCCAAATGTTGGTCATCTAAAGGCAACTTCGATTGTCTCTGTTCTGTCAATCCAACAGCACAGTCCGGAGCTAACTGAGGCGGAGTGATGCCATCCATCTAGTAGATGCATACTGTTCCGTCCTGTAAAATTCAAATAAGTGGATATTGTATTTCTTTAAATCATCTCAATAGGAAATAAATAATTTGCTTACCCATTTTTTTCCAACATGTTAGTAGTTAGACATGTCGATCGTCCAAATTTAAAAATGATAATCACGACTCTAATCTTTTGTTTTCGGAATCACATGTATGTTCCGACGTCTGCTCCGGGGCTGTGATTTTGTCGCTTTTATTATATTTTGAGGATCGGTTTGCTCTGTAAAATAAAACTATAGTAAGATATCTAAATATTAAATTATAAGAAATAAAATAATATCATAATGTATAATATCAACCTTATTCACACGTGATAAGGTCTAAGATACTTGAAAATATAAATTACAAAATCTATTCCCTACCTCAAGTAATTTTAAAAGGAAGATATCTTATAGTTATAACTATGTATAGTACATACATACATAATTATACTCACGCCTGCCTCCCAAAAGCGAAGACAGAGACTTCTGATCGCAATTGCTCACGATCCTGACATACCTCTTGCAATTCTTCCACAATCATCAATCAAGTCATGCAAGTATAATACGCTTACTTAATACGAAAACTAATTATTATAAAGACATGCATACTTAGTTTTTATTTTCCGTCTTTTTTCTAGTATGTTCCCTCAGGCGTTTCAACTGTCGGGATTTGTTTACCTTTCGTAGTCTTTTATATTTATTCCCCCTATCGGCAATGTAATGTTATATAAACCTTGTTCACTTGATAAATATAGATAAAGAAAGTCATGAAACATACTAAACAAAAACTATTGGGATAAAAAAATGGAATTACGGTTGCGGGAGGAAACGACACAGGTCTGTTACTGACAAAGGCCGCAGCCGAACTGGGCGGGCTTAAGAAAGTGACAGTCATTTACTTTCACATGCGCAAAAAAAGAGCGCAACAATGCGCTGTAACCAGAATAAAACAAAGTAAGCGCCAAATCAATTAAAAAATGTTTAATAATAAATTAAGCTATGTATCAAAAATATTTTCAGCTAGTTTTCAATGACCTAATACGCATATTTTGAATGTAATTTTGCAATGAAATTACTTAGGATTTTAGAATTACAGGAAAATATATGAAAAAAGAGGTCTTTTCGGAATTAAATTCTATCGAGGAAATTTAACCCCATTGCGTTTTTCTTCAGTCAGAGTATTAATCAAATAGTCAATAAACATATATCCAAAAATTAAATCCATACATGCAGTAATAGTGAAATAAATGGTTACGATAAAGAAACCAATTTATTTTGGTATCGCCTTAAAGAGACACATAGATCAATGCCTATTTTTAGTTTGTATGAGGAATTTACCGTAGTTATTTACCTAAAACCGTGAACAATGACGTTCGTCGTGTTCGTTCGTTCGTGATGATGTTTTAATATTTTTTTAAACCATTGCGTAGCGCATTGGATCACCTTGATTTAATCTAATAGGTTGGGGAAAAAAATTCTTCGCATTTTTTAAGAAAATTCAAAACATTTTTTAATATAGTTTATTTACATTCAACTAAAGTATGTAGGTACCATTTTGTTCGATAACTTTTTGCCATCTTGTAGGTAGGGACATGATCCCATTCCTATAGAAATTTTGGGACTTCTGATCAAAATACCGCGACAAGTGGTTTTGGCAGTCCTCTCGTGATGTTAACCTGACACAGCCTAAAGAATTCTGAAGAGACCGAAACAGGTGGAAATATGAAGGTGCAAGGTCAGGACTATACGGCGGATGCATTAACCCCTCCCAGCCAAACTCTCTTAATTTTTGCTGAGTGGCTAAAGATGTGTGAGGTCTAGAGTTATCATGATGAAAAACCACACCCCCTTCTGTTGATTAATTCCTGCCGCTTTTTCTCAACTTCTTGCTTTAATCTCATCAGTTGTTCGCAGTAGAGTTCAGAATCGATGGTCCTGCCTGGTGGTAACAGCTCATAATGAATAATGCCCTTCCAATCCCACCACAAACACAGCATCACCTTGTTGCGAGTTAACCCGGGTTTCGCCACAGTCTGTGAAGCCGGACCGGCCTTTGACCACGACCTTTTTCACACGTTCTTGTCGTACGTGATCCACTTTTCATCACCATCTATCAGCTTCTTCAAAAATGGTTCGGTTTCATTACGTCGTAATAAAGAATCACAAATGAGTACCCGGTTCATTAGGTTTCTATCAGTGAGCTCGTGAGGTACCCAAATATCGAGCTTTTTTGTGTACCCAGTTTTTTCCAAATGTGCCAAAACTGTTTTGTGGTCAATTCCCAGTTCGTCAGCTACGTCGTAACTACTGATATGCCAATCTTGCTCCACTTTTAAAAAAATGCCATCCATTTTATCCGTAATAGGGCGACCAGAACGATATGCATCTTTGACATCAAAATTTCCGGATTGAAAACGCTTAAACCAAATTTGTGCTACTCTCACAGACACTGCACTAGGTCCATAAACATCGCAAATTTTTTTCGCGGTTTGTGTTGCATTTTTACCTTTTTTGTAGTAAAATTTTAAAATGTATCGAATATCTTCATTAGATTCACCCATCTTGACAGTACGAAAAACAAATGAAAATCACACATTTTCCTAATTTGAATTTGGAATTATGTTCTTTAAAATTTAAACTTTCAATGATATTAAAACCAGCCAGATACAAATAGTATAGCCAAAGAGATTTTATTACAAGTTCATACATACTATAATGCGAAAAGACTTTTTCCCCAACCTAATATTAACATTGTTCTTAAGTCTAGGGGTGATTTTTATAATGTTGTAAGAGTGATTTTGTTATGTAAGTAGACTTATTTTTGAAATAATGTACGAGACTGGTTTTTATAATCATGTAAGATATTCCAAGCCTCATTTTTTAAAATCGCGTTAGTGTTAGGTGAATGACGCCTTGATCAACAATAATACCTGATTGTAGAGAATTTCAATATTTGTGAAATTCTCTAAAACAATTATTAAGACATAGGCCTGGGAATCCGGGGCAATCGGAACAGCCAAATATAACGGAAACTCTTTTTTTTAAACTACTGGGCTTGTTTCTCTCTTTTTAGTTTTAATTTATTTCAGGAATGTTTTTACAAAGTGGGTTTTTGTTTTTTTATAGTAGTACCAAAATGTACGAAAAAAATACTTACTTGAATTGTACAGCAAGCAGAGATTTGTGTACACAAGCTGAATGGAATGGATCACATCGTAGATCACGGAGTCATGTCACACAAGCCGCAGTCGTCACAATGCAAAATCAGAGTCCAGAACACAGGCCACAGTCATCACAAATGCAAAATAAGAGTCCAGTAACACACCACAGTTATCCCAAATGTATCCACCACAGTTATGCCTTGGGGGAGCTTAAAAGAGCTACCGATTTTAAAACTGCTCTAACAGCATACTATGCCTATGCATACTCCTGGCTAAATTATGGAATCGTGGTGTGGGGAAATGGCGTAGACAAAGACAGACTTTTTGTTCTACAAAAGAAATGTATACGAATTCTTGCCAATATAGATAACACAGAAAGCTGCAAGCCATTCTTTGTAAAATACAAGGTCCTTACACTAACTAGTATCTACATTTTAGAAGTTGGCAAATTTGTAAGAAAACACCGGTCACTATTCCCACTCACTAGGGACGCCCGCAACATCGCAGTGTTAGACGCCAAAACAAAAATGAATTAGCCTTACCAAGCTCAAAATTAACTATATTCCATTCAGGACCTTTAGCCATGTGCGTAAAAATATATAATAAGCTTCCAAATTTAATTAAGGACATAGAGTACGAAAGTAAATTTAAAAATGTCTCCAAAAATATCTTATATTAAAATCGTATTACACTCTAAAGAAATTCTTTGACGATAAGTAAATCTTGACATTGCATTTTTATTATTATTATTATGTTTTAAATTGACACTATACACATCACCCACAATTTTTCACTAACGACCTATCTATGTTATGGTATGTCGTCTAATGAGTATTATTGTTATCGCTATTTGTTTAATTTAATTTTACTTATTTTAATTTATGAATGGAAATTATGACCAAATAATTGTTCTTACCCTATTATCTATATCCTCATATTTTATATAATGACAGTTACTTATTTAAATAATGAATGATGGACATCTGATAAGCATGTCAAAATTTGTATTTTATTTAAGCACAGTAGTTATATTATTGTGACACTGTAGCACATTGAAACTATTTATATTGCTGTGCCCTAGCAGGGTTCATGTATGAAACTTATCTCGTACTTGTAACAACTTGTAAACTACATGAATGCAATAAATGATGATTATGTAAAACGCGGAGTCGAGATTTACAAGCGTAGGTACAGCAAATAGAGCACGCACGTCTAATTGCTAAGGATAACAAAACAGAAGTATATCGCAAAACGAAAGAAAAAAACACGACTTTTTTAGGGTATGTCGTATCCTTCCAAGCAAAAATAAATCGTGTATACAAGGCGTAGCGTATATTTTACTACATAGGCTTACGCGACTTGCCATTTCTCCGACCGGGATCGTCCATTGTTTGGTTATCAAATGGATTTTTTCCGTTTTTTTATGCAAGCCCGTACTATTTTATGCGAAATAAACCTTAAACACAGAGTAATACAGTCCTTGTGGACCAACGATAAACGTCGTCAACGAAACAGCCCTTTTCGAAGAAACCACAGCGCTTATAGCAAATTCAACTATCAGTCGTAGCATTAGAAAGAAAGAAAGAAAGAAAGAAAAAGTATTTATTGAGACTCGCACAGGATTATTAGAAACTAAACACACTCATAAAAACAAAAAATATAAAAATAAAAACAAAAGTAAAATGAAAATAACAACAGAAAGTCCTGTACGTGGCCAAAAGGCCCCTATCTCAGCATGATGCTGCGACATTTAAAAAAAAAAAAAATAAGTGTCGCAGCGCTGGTATTCTGATAGGGCCCGCTGCTGTGGTGTCACGGACAGATACAGAAATAAATATAAATACAAAAAACAAAATAAAGATAAAATAAAAATAGCTATTTATGTGTAACATAATTATTATAAAATAAAATAAAAAATTCAAATAAAATGATTATATTCCGCGTGTCAGCACCCGACGTAACATCAATTACTTGTCTACGGATTTAGTGTCTGTGGCACAATGGCATCGCTGTGACAAGTAAAGAGACGCAGGCGCCGGCACTCGGCAAATACAATTACAAAACTATACGGCGAGACGAGAAGATTATTAATTGATTACGGCTGCGTAATGCTCAATATTGCTGTGATTACTATAACAAAGAATACTCTGTGGTGTTCAATTAACGTTATTTGGAGAAATAAGGATAAACTAATGTAATCACTATAATAACACAAGAATTTCAATTTACAAATGACAACAACGAGAAAAAAAAGAAAAACAATCAAAAGCGAAATAACTGCTGACACTGCTTGTTGTGCTTGCTCTGTTTAGCGAACAATCGCTGCCACTAGCTTGCCACCATTACAAGCTGCGTGCAGATCAAAGGTAAGTTCAAAGTGTGGTACATTTTTGAATGTGTAGTAAATGCTGTTTAAATTTGATTCTAAATGTACCAACTGTCTTTATAGCACGAAAAGGAGGAGGCAAGTCGTTCCAGCAACGAAAGGCAGCGAATTTGAAACTACCACGGAATGCAGCAGTTCTGTGCGATGATGCTAACATGAGGTACGAAGATGCTCTAGTTTTAATCTTGTTAACATCGCGCGACCAAGACAGTTTTTTAAATAAATATTCTGGTTTCTTTGTAAGAATAGTGCCAAAGAGTAGGGTAGCCAGGTGTAGTTGTCTGCGTGCTGACATTCTCATCAAATTACCACTATTTAAAAATGGAGTGATGTGGGAACGTGGTGGGACATTGTAGCAGAATCTTGCACAAGCATTCTGCACCCGCTGGATCAGTCTTCCGCTTCTACCGAGAATGCACGCCCCATACACAGTATCAGCGTAGTTAAGCTTGGATAGAACAAGTGACTCACACAGCATGACCCGCATATCCACACTTATGTAGGGACGGACACGATACAAGAGCTTGAGTCGGTAGAAGCAGTTGCGCACGGCCTCCAAGATGTGAGTTTCAAAATGCAGCTGCCCGTCAAATACTACCCCAAGATTACGAGCTTCCAGAACCCTTTCCACACCACAACCATCAATCTTGAGGTCCATGTTGCAAGGAAGCATTTTGTTCAGGAAATCCCTAGATCCCATCACAATATACTTTGATTTACTTGGGTTCAGGACCAAAGAGTTTCTTCTGGACCAATCAGAGATCCTTTCCAAATCCTCATTCATTCTTTTTACAGTTTCAGCAGTATCCTGGGTGCGGAAGGAGAGGTATAACTGCAGGTCATCGGCATAAAGGTGGAACTTGGAATTGATCAGACAGTTGGTGATGTCAGCAGTGTAAAGGATAAAGAGCAGCGGGCCTAGGATCGAACCCTGTGGTACGCCCCTGTCCACGCGCTGCGGACCAGAGGACATGGTATCTCCATTACTGTCGCATGTCACCTGGACAAACTGTGATCTATTATTGAGGTAACTCTCAAACCATTTGACTGTTTCAACATCACACCCATTAGTAAGACAGCTTAGAGAGAAAAAGCGAAGTATTAATAGAGTCAAAAGCACGTAAAAAATCTAGTAGGACAAGCAGGGTTCCCATGCCCTGGTCTCCAGCTTCGAGAATGTTACCGACTACATCCAGGAGTGCTGTCGCTGTGCTGTGGCCCCTGCGAAATCCGGATTGAGCCAGTGGCAAGATACTATGGTGCTCAAGATATGCCCTAAGCTGGTCAGAGACAACCCTTTCTAAATTTTAGAAAGACATTAAATTCAAAAGACATTTAATTTGAGACAACCCTTTCATTAGGGTTGAATCTAGCTATATTTACCCACTCAGGTTGAAACAGCGTTCGTATTCGTTCGTTGAAGAAATTTTTAAGTAGGTACGTTGTGTGTGTAGGATGTAATTTATTATTATTTGGTGGTTTATAATATCAACCCAACTTACAAAAAGGTTGGTTACCCCTATTTAAAAAAAAAAAACATACAATATCCAGAAACGAAGGATACGAACTTAATTTACGTGAAAAACGAAGATAGTTTTGTTTCGAGTAGATCTCCTTAAAAGTTAATTTGAAGGAGTTACCATCGATTTCAGAATGACATGGCTCCCGTGCCTAACGCCACATGTAAAAAAGAATGATGGCACGGGAGACGTGCCATCCGCAACGAATTAGTTAAGGAACAGAATGCAACTGCCCATGCTGATTGCCATTCTTTGAGTTCGTACACATATGAATGTAAGAAATATTTGTTGCAACAATTTTCAACCAAGTAACCACATGATAAGTTTACATGCTGGGAGAAAAATGTACGTCTCCAGCGGAGCTTGCACCAGTACCAGCACAGCAGCAGCTACAGATAATTCTGAAGACGAAATTCTTGCGGATGCTTTGTTACTGCTGGCAGCAGATGAAGCAGAATAATGCTGATGAGATCTTTGACTTTTTTGATACCTTTTGTACTTAACTACTTATAAGTAAATAATTAAAAAAAACATATTTATTCATTCTTATCGAAGTTTTAGCAGTAGTGTATAATTGGGGGTTCTGGATCACTTGCTCTCGCTTTCGCTCGAGCGCATGATCCAGAACTCCCCAATCATACATTACTATCGTGATGTGCGATATAGTTCATAATATTGATTGAGTATTGTGTTTCATTCACAGTGGAGCGCTTGATATAGGATCTCCAATTTTTTTAATGGTCCGAGCGGTTGTCGTGTGTATTCATAAACAGGCATGGTATCGAACTGTTATAGCGAAGCAAAATTATCGCGTGAACTTAAAAATAATAAACAACAATATCATGTTCGATCGCCGCGCAGCGCTGCATTGAAACGATGTAGTGCATATTTTTTTGTATTGATGGATACAAAAACCATATTGAGAGGTCAGCTGTTACTGGAAATTGTAACTTAATGTGTAGCCGTGTGTAAAAGTAACTGTATTATGGAGATAGAGTAATTGATTATAATATAAAAGAACGTAAAAGAAAAAAGTCATAAAAGCCAAAACCAAACCGGAACAAATACTCATTTGTTCCGTGCGGGAATCGAACCCGCAACACTTTGGCACATTAATTGAAACATCTATTTTAAACCTACTATTTACATTGTGATGTAGCTAGTCGAGCTCTTAACGCGCTCTTAATAGCGCCAAACGTGTCGTCAGTGATGAGATAAAATATGTATTCAGTATTAAAGTACACAGGTACATTCGTGATATCGACATGTTTCGACTTGATTCTGCCGCCAAGCACATAGTTGTAATATTATGAAGGAAATTAAACCTTAAAGACATGAATCTATATACCTTATATAAGAGAATCTGTTTTGTATCTAGATCGTAGAGAGCCTTTGACTGCGACACAGTAAATACAAGTTTTTTGTATTTGGCTGTTTTCGCTACCCTGAGATTCAATCACAATGTCGGTAAGTAATAGTTATAACATATTAAATTATTATTATTGTTTTTTATTAATTATTATAATGTAGGCATTGTATGTAATCATACTCAAAACACAATTTATTTCTGTTTTCAGGACAATGAGGATCTTTTTAATTTTATCCCAAACAAGCAGCTCAAAGAATCTGTTACATCACGACTCAATTTGAAGAGAAAAAATGACGCGACAGGTCCTCCACAGAAACTTGAACGACAGCAAAACTACTCGTACATCAAAACCAGGGCGCCAAATACATCTTCAAGGACATGCATGATCAAAATTGAGATATACGAGTGTGATAATTTACCAGAAAAATCTTGCAAGTGCAGTGCAAATAAGTGTGTGCAATTTATAACTGAAAATGTTGTCACAAGTGATATATACTTAGATTTAGAAAACATTATTAGTAAAATTCGTGAGAATATATAATTGAAATTATTTTATATATTTATTAAGTATAGAGAGAGAGATATTCAATGTAATCATTATGTTAGTACCAACGTTTGTGTTTGTTTTTTATAATTAGCATAATAAAATAGCATTTAATAATATACTTAAATAGTACAACTAATATTGTTGATTGTATCGCATAAAAACAAAAAACAAAAAAAAACTTATTATTTCATACACATTGATGTTAGATTAGGTAAGGAATCTGTTATTTCTTAGAAGATTAATTAGGTACTCTTTTAATGAATATATTTAAAAATAAAAATTCTGTTTGTTTTCATTTTCCAATATCAATTTTCATTTCAATAAAAAATAAAAATAAAACAACTCGTAATAAGGTATTACAGAATTAGGTCGGGTGAATAATGAATGTTGGCAAATGAAACAAACAGAATATTAATTTTAAAATATATTCATTAAAAGAGTAATTAATCTTTTAAGAAATATCAGGTTCCTTACCAAATAGTAAGGAAAAAAGGTGCTTATTATAATTATACACATTGATGTTAGATTAGGTAAAGAATCTGTTATTTATTAGAAGATTAATTACTCCTTTTATGAATATATTTAAAAATTAAAATTCTGTTTGTTTCATTTCCCAACATTCAATCACCCAGCCTAATTCTGTAATATCTTATTACGAGTTCTATAACAAAAACACACTTAGAAATCCATTGCCACCTCTTTCCATTTACATTAAAATGAGCAGGATAGCTATAGCTAACACAGCCTTTACGACTTGAGAGTTTAAAGAATAAGGCGACATTTCTGTGTACATGACAAATAACTACCAGAGATCTCATTTTATTGGTTTCTTATAAGTTTGTATGTATTCCGACAGAGTTAATTGACACCTCATTCCTTTCACGATTGTCGTCTCCAGTCGCCTCCAAAAACTCTAATAAGGATAAAGTGCTGTGAAAACACTTTCCATAACTAGAGTATTCGGAAGCATTCACATTGCGACTTCAGTACGAGAAATGAATAAAATAAAATCTACTCTAGGTTCTCAAGTGATAGAGATGAAATTCTAATAACAAATATTATTTTAATTAATTTTTCGGAGTAATTATTGTTAGAAACTAACATATGACTAAGGCTTTAGGATTTAGGTCTATAAAAAGCATGTGAGAGAATTCCTTTACATTTTGTCATTGTTGTGCTGAAGTGCATTTCACTGAACAGTGAGTTTAAATTTGTTTGTGGTTGTTCACAAGTGTTGCAGAAACAGAGTATGTGAGTATTATATTTTATTTAATAAATATTTTTTCTTCGATCCTAGGACTGTAATAGTTAATTGTTTTACCACTGAAATTACTCAATTAAGTTTAGATCATATAATAGTTATTTCAAAACTATTGTACTTGTACTGCATTTGTAGTTTCATATTAATATTAATATTTTTACAAACGTTTAATAATTATTAACGTTTTATTTTTACAAACGTTTAATAATTATTAACGTTTTATTTTTACAAACGTTTATTTAATAATAATTCTTGCTTCGTTGTTCTAGCATGCAATAAAAATAAGGCCTAGGTTTGATTCTTAGGTCATTTAAAGTTTTTTTTTCCTGATAAGTACTGTAAATATATTATTCCCTATTCGATGAGATTTCAAAACGTAAGAACGTAAAAACGTAAAAAGTAAGGGGGAGGGACTAACAGCACACCTCTGCCTAACCCTTTCATGAATACGGGTGCTGTTGTTTCATGTTACTAATGTTGGTAATAAAAATATTTATTGCATTTTAATAATGTTTTCAGGGCTCAGTCGATGAATAATCCTTTTTGGGTTGAAGAAGAGGACTCCACACCTTCAACGTCTGGACCAACAAAAGAAAAAAACAAGCGGCAGATCAAAAAAAAAACAGCTGTGAAGAGAGATAAGAAAGTGTCTCAGAAGAAGAAGGCTTTGCTTTCTAAAATCCTTTCGCTTCAGAACCAGAGTCTGATAGCGACGGGCCGGCAGTTGTTACAACACCAGCTCCAAAAAGAAAACGGAATACCAACGCTTCAGACTGTGAGGTAAGACATTTTTTTCAAACATGTTAAATTCCCATTTCATTTAAAACCATTCCAGTGTTTTACAGCGTGTGATTTTCTCCATCAAAATTATACTTATTTGTGGACACAAGTGTTTAAATAGACCTTTTCTAATAGATAATAGATTATAGTTATGGTAACGGTAGATTCAAGAACGTGGAAGTCTGGAGTTTATCTATTATATTTTTTTTACATATCTATTTTTTTTTTACTTATCTATTTGTTAATTACTCGCCCTCACGCATTATTATTTTTAATTAAAACTAGTCATCTTATGTATTTCAGGATGAATCGTCTCGACCGCTGATCCGTGCTACCACTCTGAAGAACTGCTTCACTCAGCGGGTGGCTGATGGTTATACCTTCCAATCAAACCCGGACAGGGTTGGAAAGTATTATTTTGAATTAAGAGTTTATAACACGGGTGAAGTGGAAAAACTTACTCCAAATGAACGTTGGAAACAGTCTCTTGTAGCATTAAAATTATCAATAGAATAGAGAATATTTATTTGATTTATAATAATTATTTTACATGTACTTTTTCAGAGTTTCGATGTAAAATCGAAATTGAAACTTGAGATATTAAAAAACCCGAATTAAGAAATTCTGAAATTAAGTACAGAGAAATAAAAAACGGAGAAATTAAGAACTGAGAAATTAAAAACTGAGAAATTATGAACTGAGAAATTAAAAACTTAGAAATTTTAAATATGAGAATTTACCAACTTTTAAATAAAAATTGGATGACTGAGATAAAAAAAAACATTTAGTAAAAATAGCTTTTTATAAAATTAAAAATAAGTGTAATGAACATGTTTTTTTTTTTGTAAAGACTAATATTTATGTTTCAAAGTTATCAGCACACAGTAGAACAAATATTCATATATCTAATCGATTGCTCTGCTCAGAATGATGTAAAATCGAAATTGAAACTTGAGAAATTAAAAAAACCGAAATAAGAAATTCTGAAATTAAGAACTGAGAAATAAAAAACTGAGAAATTAAGAACTGAGAAATTAAAAACTGAGAAATTAAGAACTGAGAAATTATGAACTGCGAAATTAAAAACTTAGAAATTTTAAATATGAGAATTTACCAACTTTTAAATAAAAAATGGATTACTGAGATAAAAAAAAACATTTAGTAAAAATAGCTTTTTATAAAATTTAAAATAAGTATAATGAACATGTTTTTTTTGTTGTAAATACTGTAATTATTATGTTTTCAAAATTATCAGCACACAGTAGAACAAATATTCATATATCTAATCGATTGCTCTGCTCCGAATTCGAAAATATTCAAATTATTGCTATTGCTTTTAGAAATAGAATCATAAGTATAAAGTGAATCCACTTAAATCTAGTGAAGTAACAATAACTCCAGAAACGTTTTTATTTCAAATTTCAAAGTCAGTATGTGATATTATCAATCTTATGATTCAAAAACATAAAGCAATCAAAGTCAATTTTGAATTATTTGTGTCATACATTTTGCCAAAAAATAATGAAAGCTCTATGAAATCTTTCAACACCAAATATGAGATAGCAGTTCCGAATACAAATGTTTATAACATGTATTTTAAATGCTCTGAAAAATTATTATTTAGAGTTTGAACTTGCCGAATCTGGTTGGGCTATTAATTCTATAAACCATTTGGAAATAAACATAAACAAGTGCAATCCTTTAAGAGCTGGGACATACTTAGAATTGCCTACGGTTATAAAAAACACAAAGTCATGTTTGAATATACACAACAATGCCAATCATTGTTTTTTGTGGTGTATTATTGCCCAGATGTTTCCAAAAAGATTGAATGCTAATAGAACGCAATCGTACCCACACTATACGTTGCTTTTAAAAATAAATGATATGTCTTTTCCGCCATGTTTCGATGATATTAAAATATTTTAGAAAAATAATCCTTGTATAAGTGTGAATGTTTATGGTCTTGAAGCTAATAATCATGTAACTGGTCCTCTATTTTTTGACACGTGAACGAAAGCTTATACATGTCAATTTGTTGTACATAACTAAAGATGATAAAGTCCATTTTTGTTTAATGTTATAAGATCTAAAAATCATCAAGTTTTTACACAAAAATTGAATAAACTCATACTTAATAGTGATGACGATAAAAGGCAGAGAACTGAAGGTTGTTTCAACACTTTGCCTTGGGGGGGCATTATAGTTCAATACTTTAATACTTGTCGGATTACTGTATTCGTTCTACTGTGCTAAAACTATAGTTTAAGTTAAAAAAGCTAATTACAAATGATTTAAATGTGTAAAAAGTATGTAATCGAATAAAAAAATGTAATAAATGAATGTTACTATAATCAATAAATGAATAATCGATATTTATTTTCTTTTCTTTTCCTTTTCCGAAAGATTTTCCCTCTTATAAACACTGTGTATAGATTATGTCATGGTTAATGTTAATATTTTTTTTTATGTCTATTAGCTTGTCATAACTATATGCAGTGTTTATTATTAAGAGGTATCATACAGGATCAAATTAAATTAGCTAGAGAAACTCCTCAGATGTGATGGGTATCGATACCTAAACATGATAAAACAAAAGAAAACAGATTTTCTCAACTCATACTTCAAGTACCAGCACAACCAGCGGTCGAGGACCCCAAATAAAAAATAAAAAAATATCTTCTTTTTTTTGTTTTTATATCGATGTGTTTAGATATCGATACCCATCACGTCTGTGGAGTTTCTCGTTCGTTAGCTAATTTAATTTGACCCCTGTATACTAACTTATTAGGTGAATAATAAAAAAAAACATTATGTAGAATCAATTTTAATTTTATTGTTTCGCCTTCAATTAAATAAACTCGACCAATAATAATAACTAATAAACAATAACTTATAAACTGCATTTAAGGTCTGCATGTGGGTGAACTTAATTTTTTAACTATTTTACCGACGAGATATTCTGCTTCATCCATAATTTCATCGTAATTGTCCTTGACTAAATACTGAACATTCACACAAGCACAATCACTATCACTGCGATCAACACGATTTATTAAATTATTGTCATTTAAATCACAAATAGATATTTTTATTAAATGGTGTGCTTTTCCTGGATCCTTGCGAATTACGTAAGATGTAGACGGTGTATCCAATAGCTTGGGCAGGGTAATTTTAGAAGTTAATTTCAACTTCTTGTTTTTTCTTTTTATTGGACTTTCTTGAGTATCCTTGACTTTATCCTGCTGATTTTCCTGGAACTCAGTTTGTTCAACATTGTCCCCAGTAAATTCTTGAGTAAAATAGAATGACTTAATAACATCATCAACAATATCAAGGCCTTCCATTTTCTGAAAAAAAAAAAAAAAAAAAGATAAAATTAATTTCCATTTTCTTTTATATTTAATTAACATTATTTTTATTATTAGACTTGACAAATTTATTAGTTACTTACAATCTTAAATAGATGAATGGACGATTAAAGATAATTTAATAATAATTTTAAAAAAACTCGTCCACTACGAACACTGTGACGGACACTGTCGCTGTGTAACTCAGTCGAGGACACGATTCTTAATAACGACCCAGGTCCAAACCCGTTGCTAGAATACTGTGCTCGCAAGTCACATATTCATATATAAAGGATAGTAAGTAATGAAAATAAATAATAGGCAAGATGAAGTTGATCAAACAACCCATATCCTTGAACGTGAATAATATCAATTTCAATGACTCAGCTCGTCAGATTAGACATAGTGCTTTATTGCCTAATACAATTCGCTGCATAATATGTGGACCCTCGAACTGTGGTAAAACAAACGTTATGATCAGTTTACTGCTGCATGAAAATGGGCTTAAATTTAAAAATCTTTATCTTTACTCGAAAACTACTTTCCAGCCAAAATATCGGTTTTTAAGTGAAGTATTAAGAAGAGTACCTCAGATACAGTTCAATGAGTTCAATGACGACAAAGATGTTATAGCTCCGAATGAAGCTTTAACAAATTCTGTATTTATTTTTGATGATGTTATGTGTGAAAAGCAAATAAACATTCGTAATTATTTCTCTATGGGAAGACATAAGCAAATTGACTGCTTTTATTTATCACAAACCTACTCAAAAATTCCGAAACAGTTGCTACGTGATAATGCTAATTTTCTTATAATATTTAAACAAGATGATGTGAACTTAAAGCATATCTATGAAGAACATGTAAATTCTGATCTGCTGTGGAATCAGTTTAAAGAAGTTTGTAAAACTGTTTGGAGTAACCCTTATAATTTTCTACTTATTAATAAAGAGTCGGCATTAAATAATGGGAGGTACAGACAGAATTTTGATATTTTTTTAAACTTTGAATGAAGGTACATACTTATAAATGAATTACATACATAAATGCTGTTAGTATTATTCCTTGTTTAGCTGAATACAGTTGTTATTTATTGTAAGATGGACAAAAATATTAAAATGGAATTAGTGAAGTCTGTCGACTCCATAAAGAATAAAATAAAACAAATGAAAAATCAGGAACATACAATGAACTTGTCGCTTGATAAAATGCTAAAACCTGTCACAAATCCTCTAAAAACTCTTGTTGAATCTAATAGATGTGCAGAAAAAATAAAAATAAATGAAAATCCAACTTTAAATAATTCTGAAGGAATCGAATTCGATGAAAAGAATACTAGCTCATCTACAAAGCTCAATGACTGTTACGATCCAAAACTAAATTCTACCCAATTCGTCAAACAAAATGCTAAAAAGGAATCGATAGATAATTTAGAAATGTCATTAGAGGATGATGATATCTTTGGTATTTATGACGGTGTTAGTATACCGTTTGGAATTAGAAGTGAAAATAAAACTCTATTGATGGGTAATTCAGCAGTATCATTTTCTAAAATTGATAGTTTGAATAACGATACAATCGTTTTAATTAAAATCGGTGACAAAGCTTACAATTTAACAGTTGGTCTAAAAGAACTTTTACTCCGAAGAAAACCCGATTTAAAGTTAATATCGAGCGAAGATAAACTTGTCTATAAGGATATGTTACACTATACAAATGCACATAAAAGAGATTTTAATCCTAAAGGTCAAATAAGAGGTGACAAAGGTACAAAATATTGTAAAATAATAAAACCTCTATTTTCCGAATTGTCAAACGATGTTATACATGCTCACACTAAACTTGGAGGAAAATTACCAACGTTAAAAAAATACAAAAACAACACCGACTTGGTATATTGGGATGATCCTAACGAATTAGTCGAGAGATTGAAACTATTAGTAGCTTCAAGAGATGCTGGCAATACAAACCATGATAATGAAATTTTATCGATAATTGAAGAATTAAAAGAAGCTGACATAATTAAAGAATAAATAGTCGTAATAATATGCTTTACATTCAGTATTGTACATGGATTCAAGACAAATGTACTGAATTCTGACCATGAGCAAAGCCGATGTGGTAAACGAAATTCATAAAAATGCAAGGGTAAACTTTCCCCGAAGACATGTTATTATGAAAGATATAGACGACCTGTGGCAAGCAGATTTAATTGATATGCAATCAATTTCAAAAGAAAATAAAAATTACAGATTTATTCTTACCGTTATCGATACATTTTCGAAATATGCTTGGGCCTTTCCTCTGAGAAGTAAAACCAAAGATGATGTATGTAACTCATTCAAAGTTTTGTTGGCTACAGGGCGTGTTTCAAAAAACCTCCAAACGGATAATGGAACAGAATTTTATAATAATAAATTTCAAAAGCTTATGAAATCTAATCATATTAACCACTATTCAACCTTTTCAACAAAAAAGGCTTCAATAGTTGAAAGATTTATCAGAACTTTGAAATCTAAACTGTATAAGGAATTCAGTTTAAAAGGCAGCTATAATTGGGTAGATAGTACACTTAATGATGTTATATATAAATACAATCACACATGCCATCGGACAATTCATGAAATTCCTGCTAATGTGGATAACATGAATAAAAAACGTATATTAGAAAGGTATTTAAGGTCGGTAAAAAATGAAAGAATAAATAGCAAGTATAAAGTGGGTGATTATGTACGTATCAGTAAATACAAAGGAACATTTGAAAAAGGATATACCCCCAACTGGTCGACAGAAATATTTAAAATTCGAAAAATACAAAATACAACTCCTATTACCTACTTAATTGAAGATACAATCAGAGGTCAACCTATTTTAGGGGCATTTTACTTACAAGAGCTTCAAAAGACAAAATATCCTAATTTATATCTAGTCGAGAAAGTTCTTAGAAGAAAAGGAAACAGGGTTTTAGTAAAATGGTTAGGTTTATCTTCTGCTGAAAACAGTTGGATTGATAAATCGAATGTAGTAATATAAATAAAAATAACTTTACTAACCGTATAAGTATTTATTAAAGTGTTCAATCCAGATTCATTAGTCTTATGATGTGTATTGGAGAGAGTAGTCTTCTCAATTGGCTTATAAACAATTTACCATTTGAATTACACTTACCAGGATACAATTATTGTGGTCCTGGTACAAAATTAATTAAAAGGCTTACACGCGGAGACGAAGGTATTAATAAATTAGACGAACATTGCAAAGAACACGACATTGCCTATCTCAAATCATCAAACTTAAAGAATCGTCACAGAGCTGATTTAATTTTGTTGAAAATGGCAAAAGAGCGAGCAGTTGCCTCGGATGCAAGTGTAAGCGAGAAAATCGCAGCACGCTTAGTAAGCAAGACAATGTCTACAAAAATTAAAACTGGTTCCGGCCTAAAAAAAAATAGAAAAAAGTGCTTTCAAAAACTTACACCTGGAAAAGGGTTAAAAAACAAATTTAAAAATGTTATCACTAAAACGAAAAGACACATGAAAAAACTAAAACCAAAATGCAAAAAAGTGGCAATAGAATTAGCTATGGCCGCAGCCAGAGAATTAGCTGATGATTCATCCATAAAACTTCCTCGTGTTATTCCTATACCAAAAACTGGTGGTGTATTACCTTTGATTCCTATTTTTGCTGGATTATCAGCAGTGGGAGCAATAGCAGGCGGTGCAGCAGGTATTACCAAAACCATAAATGAATTCAAGATGGCTAAAAAGCTGTTGGCTGAATCAAAGAGACACAATGAAAAAATGGAAGCTCTCTGCATTGGGAAAGGACTACACCTTAAACCACATAAAAACGGGCTTGGAATTTATGTATCGAATGAAAAAAACTAAGATATCGGCTACCCAAACGAGCCCTAACTAACTTTGACATTTTGAAGTATGGAACTAATATTCCATATTTTAGAGGAGTCTTTATGAGAGATGAACTTCCTAAATGCCCGTTTAAAAAAGAATGTGGAGTTATTAATTTAGATAGTTCAAAAGATCCTGGCTCTCATTGGGTAGCCTATGCAAAATACAATGATTATATTGAGTACTTTGACAGTTACGGAAATCTTAAGCCTCCAAAAGAATTTATAAAATACGGAGGTACTAAAGTCCACTATAATTATGAAAATATACAACGCGATCATCCTTTCAATTGCGGACATCTCTGTTTAATTTTTCTAAGGAATTTTTGGAGTAGTCTAGGGATAAAATAAACAGGATCGGACATCTCTGTTTAATTTTTCTAAGGAATTTTTGGAGTAGTCTAGGGATAAAATAAACAGGATCTTCTGAAACAGTCCAGTATGCAAGCATGTCTACCACAGTTACCATCTCTGGAAATAAATCTGATTTGGTGTCATACTTTCAACCTCCACTGCATTTATCCGATCAATACGAGTGCGGTTTGTTATACTTTTCAGTGTTAAATTCAAGATCAAATGTGTCCATCAATAGCAGCAGTCTATCTGTAATCAGAATTGAATGTGATCTTGTACACAGTTCGTACTGCAACGGACTACCAACTCATTTTATTCATGAATTTGTATTTGATACTGCTCCGGGTCATCAGTGCATAGAAATACCACGAAACGTTATTTACTTTCCGGTGAACAAAAATATAATTTCATCTATATCTGTTAGAATTGTTGATCAATTTGGTTATTGTATTAACTTTGGTGACGAATTCAATATTCAACTACGTCTTCATTTAAGAAAAACAAAATGATAGTATATTATAAAAACACTCCTGTGAAAATAAAACGTATTATTCCTTCAACGACCACTAAGGTGAATAGACGTAAGAAAAAAGTTAAGAAATTGACTGAAGCAAATAAAGGTTTTCTTAGAGCCCTAGGTTTTAAAGTATGAATATACTCCAGATTACTGAATTACCACACTTCGATAGTTCGATCGAAAGTTATGAAATCCATTCATATAATCCCTACAATAACAGCTTTAGAGAAAACGATGAAATCAGAATCCCCATACATCAGCAAGACATATACGTGCTACCATCAGCCAGTTCAATTTACATCGAAGGCCAAGCAAAGCTGTTCGGTAAAGATGGGAATCCGATCAAGAAAACTGTTACGTTCACTAATAACCCTGTTATGTCTTTGTTTCAAGACATCAGGTACGAAATGAATGGTATTGAAATAGATCGTATAAAAAATTCTGGAATAACGTCAACAATAAAATCATACATCTCATTAAATGAAGCTGAAAATAAAGTTGCTGCGTTATGGGGTTGGAATTTAAACGGATTCCAAAGTGATGGGCATTTTAGTTTAGTGATACCGCTAAATAAGATTTTAGGGTTTGCAGAGGATTACAATAAAATCGTTATAAATTGTAAACATGAACTTATATTGAATAGAAGTAACTCTAACTTAAACAGCGTTATTCTTACTGATGATGTTGCTCATTTTCAAATAGATATGCAAAGAGTTCAATGGAGGGTGCCACACATAAAAGTGTCAGATCGAGAACGATTAACACTTTTAAAGCATTTAGAAAGAGATAAACCCATTCAGATGGCTTTTAGAAATTGGGATTTATATGAATATCCTTTACTACCTAAAACCACAAAACATTCTTGGTCAGTTAAGACTGCTTCACAATTGGAAAAGCCTAGATATGTAATTTTTTGCTTACAAACTAACAGAAAAAATAATAAAACTAAAGACATATCTCTATTCGATCATTGCGAGGTGACAAACGTTACGCTCTTCTTAAATTCTCAATATTATCCTTATGAGCCTTTGGGTTTAAAGTTTTCTGACAACAAATACAGTATATTATATGAAATGTATGTGAAATTTCGTCAGTCGTATTACAACTGTCCAGTAGACCCGTTGCTCGATCTAAAGGACTTCAAAGAAAAAGCTCCCCTGTTTATCTTAGACTGCTCAAGGCAAAACGATAGTCTAAAATCAGGTCCAGTAGACGTACGCATAGAAATTGAATGTTCAACGCCAATACCAGATAAGACTACTGCATATTGTTTGATTATAAACGATCGACTTGTGGAATACAAACCTCTCAGCAACATTGTGCGCAGGTTATCATGATTGCTATTGTGGATATTCAAGGCTTTAAAACAGAAACAAATGAATTTATAATAAAAGAAATCGCTATATTATATAATAAAACATTACAAGTGTTTTTATTTAAGCCACCATTTCCATTTGGAAAATTAACGAAACAAGAAAAAAAACAAGTTAGTTGGATTGAACGTAACAGAAAGATATATTGGTGTGAAGGATTTATTCCATATTCCAATTACCAGAATTTTATTGCTGATATTTTAAGAGATAAATGTGTCTATGTTAAAGGTTCAGAAAAAGTCTTGTGGTTAAAAAATATATTAGAAAACAGTAATAGTAACATATTTAATTTAGAAGATAAAGGTTGTTCTAGTTTGTTAAGTCTGCACCATCAATATAAATATTCTCAAGATTTGTATAGTTGTATTTATCATGACTCTGTATGTGCTTTAAAAAATGTATTGTGTTTAAATAAATGGTGCTATGATAATAAAATTATAAAATAATCTTTTTTTTTTGTTTAATTTCTTTATTTTTGGTAAACCGTTTCCTATCCCTCCCAATCTCTTCAACGTCGTCAAATCGTTATAAGCTGCTGACTGTAACTAGACGATGTCATTATGCAGTTATGTGTAAAACGGGGAAGCATGTCTCATAATAAATACAAACCTCGATATGACATGTATAATACTTATAAAATGCGTCAATTTTCATTTAACTATTACTGGGCAACGGCTGATTCAAAGAAAAGATTAGTGATGGAAATGGCTGACACTGGATTCTTTTACTGTGGCAATAGTATAAATGATAAAGCAGTATGTTTTTCATGTGGAGGTGTTATAGAAGATTGGGAGATTTATGACGATCCTTGGATGCAACATGCTATAAATTTTCCTCAATGTTTTTATTTGAACGCTGTGAAAGGAAGAGAGTATATATTTAATACGCGTATCTGCATCGCAGCATTAGACTCCTAGCATTGCAGTGTAATAGATAGATCTTAAGTATATAACTAAGTAATAAATAACACAATTATTTACTGCACCACGAGAGATACAATTATTGATATTACCTATCTACATCATGTTTCACTCAGAGAAATTTGATTTGGAAGGCATTTCTAAACTTATTTTCAAGAATACTAGGGGTGAGATAATATATATTCAAGATATGCACCCTAGAAAAAAGAAATCGAACTCAGGTGAATTAAAACATCAGGATAGTGATATAACCCGAAAAGAAGATTTATTTTACCAGAAGTTGGAAGATTCAGAGAAATCTAACTTGAAAAATACTCACTACCTTATACTAAAAAGCGAACCTGGTGAGGATCTTCGCAAATTCGTTAAAGTTAGCAACAAACATACTGATCATGAAAAATCGATTGTTAGTTCGTCAAAGACCAGTGGGAGTAAGTAGTATATCGACAGCAACTGCAGATCTATTCCATCAGGAGAGTGATACAGCACATGAGTTAGTTTTACACAAATTATAAACGGAACTCAGATTCATAAAAACCTCAGGTCAGCGATTCAAGAAAGAAGATTTCATTACTTATTACTTTAAGTACACATCGCACCGCTGATTGGGGTGTTCTGCATAACGCGCTCGAGCGAAGCGTGTGCAACTCAATCAATATTATGAACTATATCGCAGATCACGATATTAGTGTATGATTGGGGAGTTCTGGATCATGCGCTCGAGCGAAGCGAGGGCAAGTGATCCAGAACCCCCAATTATACACTACTTTTAGCGTTTGGGCTACTTTAGGCTACCTCAGCTCCACCAGGCGGCGGCCGAATTAATGACACGCGTGGTTGCGACAGTCATTGAGAGGATCCAGCAATTGGGACTCGAGGTGGCCCTGCACAAGTCCGAGGCCATGTGTTTTCATGGTCCTCGGAACGCGCCACTCTCGGGTTCCCAAATAATGGCGGGAGGGGTTCACATCGGCGTCGAGTCGACGATGAAGTACCTGGGACTCGTCCTCGACAGCCGGTGGAACTTCGTCGAGCATTTCCGACGTTTGGCTCCCAGACTGGACCGGGCTGGGGCTGCCTTGAAGCGGCTCCTGCCCAATCTAGGGGGTCCAAACGCCTCCTGCCGGAGGCTCTACGCGGGGGTCGTGCGGTCCATGGCCCTTTACGGGGCACCGGTGTGGGCGCGTTCATTGAGGCTCCGACCAGCACGCCGTTTGAACGCGTCCCAAAGGGTCATGGCCATCCGGCTGGTCCGGGGATACCGCACGGTCTCCTGCGAGGCGGCGAGCCTCCTTGCCGGATTGCCGCCATGGGATCTGGTGGCAAAAGTCCTCGCGCACATTTGGGAGTGGCGCGAGGAGGCGAAACGCCGGGGCGTTACTCCGCTGCCGCGAGAAATCGCGGCACAGCGGACAGAGCTCCGGCGGGATCTCATGGCGGCATGGAGAGTGCGACTGTCGCAACCCAGCGCTGGGCACGCCACAATTACGGCGGTAAGTCCCCTCTTTGAGGAGTGGCTTGAGAGGCGCCACGGCGTCCTCACCTTCCGCCTGACGCAGGTCCTCACCGGACATGGCTGTTTCGGGAGGTTCCTGTTTCGGATAAGGCGGGAGGAAACGCCCGGGTGTTGGCATTGTGTGGATCGACCGGAGGACACGGTGGAGCATACGGTGCAGGTCTGCCCGGCTTGAGCGGAGCACCGCCGTGTCCTCGTGGCGGCGATCGGCGGCGGCGATCTCTCGCGTCCGGCCCTGGTTCAGGCCATAGTACGGAGCGAGAGAGAATGGGAAGCAGTCACCTCCTTCTGCGAAGCAGTAATGCTCGCGAAGGAGGAGGCGGAGCGCGTGAGGGAGAGGCAATCATTGCGCCCTCACGCCCCTAGTCGCCGCAGGAGGAGACACCCTGGGCGTCGGGAGTCCATAGCCGACTCCCGGCCACCGTAGGCGCGGGCCTGCGGACGGCGAGCAATGGGCAGCTCGCCTTCCGGTAAGGACCAGGCCCGGGTCGACGGCGCGTCGTGTTCCACGCGCGCCTCAAAGAGTTGTCAGCATAATTGACGGGGTCCGACAGGGCCGATGCCTGCCGGGGTCGCGGATTGTTCGAAAGAGTTACCGTGGCCCTGGCGCACAGGCAACTGAAGGAACACGGGTGGGTTTTAGTCAGTAAGAGTCTGACACGCCCTTCCGCTCCGCCCAGAGCGGGAGAGGTCATTTGATGATTTCCCACCCAAAAAAAAAAAAAAGGCTACCTCAGCTCAAATTCGGCTACATTAGACAACTCAAGCTGTGAGAAATGGCGATATCAGGTCCCGAGTTGTTGGCAACACTGCTTCAGAGTCCAGTAACCGATAATACATCGCACGAGTAACATCACCTCCGCGTAAAAAAATCGCTTAAATTAGACGCGTCGAGTTACGTGCACGAAATAATTATCAGTGGAATTTAGCAGTGTCAAGTCACCAGGATACGTGTGGGCAAGTGGCTACCTCCACGGGTTGCGGAGCAGGACCCCCGGAACTTCGGTGGTGAATAAATCAGCAAAGGTCAGTGGAGTCGTTCTACAAACATTACACCAGAGAAACGCGGCAGAGGCCTATCCAGTGACACCGAGATTGGAAAAATTGGAGCACGGGTCTGCGAGTAATTAAATGCGAAAAACGTCAAAAACACGTGGTTTTTAGAGAAATTAAGCTCACTTTGGCCCCACGTGTTTCTAAAAATATGAGGCGTGACGTACAGCCAGCCATCATAGCCTTACTGGAGACTCCGAAGCTGGCCGAGGAATCTACCTGCAGACCATTCACCAGTGTGACGACACGGCTCACCACCAAGTAAGCCCCGAGGGAACTCCTCAACCCTTAGTCCTACCCCCCCAGAGTTTAGGCTCATTCGGCTGGGCCCTTCAGGACCTTGCCTGAGACGCCAAGGGTCTCCGCACCACTGACCCCCCCCCCCAAATATTACCTAAACCACCACCTGAGACCCAAGCAAGACCCCTCTCCTACAACCTTGTACCCCCCTCAGCCCCCCAATCGCCGAACCACGAAACCCCTCCTCCTCCCTTACCTCGCCCCCCTCAATAGTCTCCACGCGAAACCTACCTCCTCTCCCCCTCACGCCCTCTGGGCTACTTCACCCCCCGCGGCCAAAGTTAGCACCCGTTGGAGCTAGGATACCGAGTACGGGCTCATTTGAAAGGCCGCAAATCGCTCTTTAACTTGGCTTGGACAGAATCCTACAATGCGGTACCACACACACGCAATGATCCGACGTAGCTGCAGAACACCACCAGCGTGCACACGCAATTACGCACGCAGCGGCTCAGAACATCGAGTTCGAGCCCAAGCAATTATCGGGCTCCTCATCGGACAGCAGACGCAGACCACCAGCGGAGCATCCGTGAGTCCATCACAATTAGCATAAGTAATAATTTTTATACAGGCATAGTAAATTAATCAACACTACCTTAAGTTTAGAGACAATTATCATTATTATATCTCATATTAAATTTAAAAAACAAACAAAATATATATACAATCATGTCTTCCAAGCAGCCCACCACCTCCCGCAAAATGTCAACCGAGTCCGTAAAAGCCCCTAAACCACTTAGGGGAAAAGTACTAAAAAATACGGCCAAATCAGTGGTCTCGGACAAGCCGGCGCATCCATCGCAGAAGCCACAGGCACCGAAAGCAGCGTCGGAGACAGACGTAACGAGCAGACTAACGCCACTAACATCGGTGCCTGGGTCGCCTCAGATGCCTCAGACGGAGCAGCGCACGAGAATCGCTGAGATAGTGATAGACTGGGAGAAGTAAGACATCCCCCCCCCCCTACCAGATCATCTCGGACGAGGAAAACTCGGTGGCCTCCACAGTGAGCACGACCGACCGTCCCCAGAGTTGACGGCCGAGCCTCCTATATAAAACACCGAGAAGAGGCACAGGGGGTGGAGATGGACCTGGCCACCAGGGAAGCAAACGAACTGCTTCAGAAAGGAAGACGCACTGGAAGCTGCGGGAAACATGAAGCATGAGTGCAAGGCTACAGTCCATGAGTGCCTACAGGGCCTGTACGAGACGTTCCTGTCATTAGCAGACTTGAGAGCGCGTCACAAGCATATTCTCGAGGAGCGTTCATGGCGATGAAAGTGGAGCTGTCCATGATAAGGACAGACGTCTCTGAGACAAAAATAGAGGCAAAAGGTATGGATCCGGGTATGGCTCGGCCACGAAACCTTTGACACCAACAAGGGCATCAAAGAAGTGAAAGACGAGGTCATATCCGCGACCCTCAAGAACCAGAAGGAGCACGAGAGGACCAAGCAGGAAGGCGCAGGAGCCCCGGGGGATCCCAAGTGGGAGACAATGGGGGCCGGCCTTTCACACCTGGACATCAACATGAGCACAGCGTATCCAACCAGCTGGACGTGCTACGAAAGGCTCCAGAAAGGCTTAAGGAGGATCTTAACCGGCCAAGGGAAACAGAAAAGGATCCAATTAGCCGGGCTACAGGCCTACTCACGACGCCGAAATTCGAGAAGGACATGGAGAGAATGCACCTTCAAATACAGGCCATCGCAATAAGCCTGTAGCTTTTTCCCCACCACCACAGCTACAGATAAACATAACACAACACCTCAAACCCATCTCCGCGAGGCTGGAGATCGTCTCAGCAGACCTCCGCGTACTGCGCGACAATGAACCGCTAATCCAATTGCCCCCGGCGCTGAATCCGGAAGCTGAGATCGCAATCGGGGAGGTAAAAAAGACCCTCCAGAACATCGAGAAGGGGATAGCAGACCTGGGCAAAGCGGACAGTACGCTCCAACAACAGCAGGGCCCCAAAACCTTTGCCCAGATTGCCAGCACAACCAAGCCCCCCCAACCACCCACACAACCTAACCACACCCTGATCGTCTCGTCAACGAACCCCCAGCACACTGGAGACAACGTGATCGAGAGTATCAGGACCGCCCTGGACCTCAAGCGATAAAGGACCAGTTCCAGTCGCACGCAGGGCTCAAGGTCCAGGAGCCGAAAGCCCAAACCCCATCTGCATCAAGGAAGTGCAGATCGTCGATCTCCTAAAGGCGCTGAACAAACACCTGCAGAACGTCGCTATAGATGGACAGATCCTAAAGGTGCGCTACAGGAAGCGCGCGAGAATCCCCATGAGTGCCACCCTGTTATGGAGCTCTCACCGGAGCTCTGGAAATGTTACACGTTGGTGCAGAAGGTCCATGTGGGCAACAAGCGATGCTCGATTGAGGACCAGTCCCCTCTCGTACAGTGCACAAAGTGCCTTCCTTATTGGCACAACAAGTCTATATGCAAGGCCGCAAAAGAAGCCTGCAGTTTCTGCAGCGGACCGCACAATAAACTGCAAGGTAGCACACAGGACGGGCGGCGACCTGGCACACACAGCGTTCAGCGAAGACTGCCAGGAACGCCAAAAATGGAATGGTATAGCAGTGTCGCGCGTTTCCTATTGCTATGCTTAGGAATATGCTTATCATATGTCTTGAGTAAGGCCTGAGTATGCATTCGCCTCTGAGTACATGTACCTCCGGTGTTTTGGTACGGAGTAGACCACATAGGAATGGCTCTTATCAGCCAAAGGATTTGGGCATACCGCAAGTATGACGGCCGATTATAGCATAGAATACATAAAAGGAAGTCACTACTACATTGTTTCAGCACAGCAGCTCGGCATCTACCTTTTATGTGTTTCTAGTATACGAACTTGAGACGTCTAAGTAAAGTTTTTCTTTACTTGATCCATGAGTAGCGAGAGAGAATGGGAAGCAGTCACCTCCTTCTACGAAGCAGTAATGGTCGCGAAGGAGGCGGAGCGCGTGAGGGAGATGCAATCATTGCGCCCTCACGCCCCTAGTCGCCGCAGGAGGAGACACCCTGGGCGTCGGGAGTCGATAGCTGACTCCCGGCCACCGTAGGCGCGGGCTTGTGGACGGCGAGCAATAGAGAGCTCGCCGTCCGGTAAGGACCAGGCCCGAGTCAACGGCGCGTTGTGTTCCACGCGAGCCTCATAGAGAAGTCAGCATAATAGCCGGGGTCCGATAGGCCCGATGCCTGCCGGGATCGCGGATTGTTCGAAAGAGTTACCTTGGCCCTGGCGCACAGGCAAGTGAAGGAACACGGGTGGGTTCTAGTCAGTAAGAGTCTGACACGCCCTTCCACTCCGCCCGGAGCGGGAGAGGTCATTTGATGATTTACCATCCAAAAAAAAAAATGCCACAAACAGTATTTCTGAAAAGATTATCGCTAATTAGCGCTCTACCTGATACTCCATATGGATATAGATTTTCCGATAATAGGTAGCACAGCGTGGCACGCTATCGATTAAATACACTCGAGAGCAATGAATCCGGGTCACTTAGAGAATCCTAAAAATCTCGGAAACTAAAAATGCTAGGTTAATGCAATAAATTGTATTTAATAGACAATGTAATACTCCTTAAATGAAGGTATTAAAACTTCTTAGTTATTGTAAAGTTATATCATAAAAAAATCAAATTTGAAAAAGGGCCACTTTCGAAGATGGAACTACGAAATTACAGCATTTGGTTTTGCTTTTGTTTGTAATCTGTCATTTATGTGGGTACATAAACCATGTTGATAGTGCTCTATATTCATTATTCAAGCTGAAATTATGTCGCTTACGCCTGAAGAATGCACCAGAATACTTACAATGCTGGAAACCGGCCGGAGTCAGCGCGATACAGCCAGGACTGTCGGTGTGTCGCTGTCAACAGTACAAAGAGTTCTCCGACGTTACGAAGAAACTGGTTCTAACCTACGCAGACCAGGAACGGGCAGAACCAGGTGTACCACAGCACGAGAAGACCGATACTTGGTGAACACCATGCTTCGAAATCGCTTTCTCACAGGAACTGAACTCACAAATCAGTTTCGACGCCTCGGAGGAAGTAACCCAAGTGCATGGACAGTAAGACGTCGGCTTGCTGAATCTAACTTAAAACCCCTTAGACCTGCAAACGGCCCTAAACTGGAGCGTGGGCATCGTATTTCAAGACTAAGATATGCCCAGAGCCACGTAAATTGGAGTATTGAAGATTGGTCAAAAGTTATGTTCTCCGACGAATCAAAATTTATGCTCTACAAGCACGATGGAAGACACAGAGTGTATCGAAGACCAGGGGAAAGATTCAAGCAAGCATGCATCGAAGAAAAAGTAGCCTACGGTGGTGGGTCTGTACTTGTGTGGGCCGGAATTTCTTCTGAAAGTCGCACAGAGCTGGTGATCATAGAAAACGGCTCTTTAACTAGCGTAAGATATGTGGAAGAAATCCTCAATGATCACGTTGGTCCATTTATGGTCAATTTAGGTGAGGATGCTATATTTATGCATGACAATGCCCGACCTCATACAGGTAGGATTGTGAATGACTACCTTCAAGAGATGAACATTACTCGTATGGAGTGGCCAGCGCGCAGCCCGGATATCAACCCGATCGAGCATGCTTGGGACGAGCTAGGCAGATGCGTAAAACAACGAAACCCTCCCCCAATCACGCTTCGTGAGCTCAAAATTGCTCTCACAGAGGAATGGGAGAATATTCCCCAAAATCGTATAAGGAACTTGGTGTACAGCATGCCAAACCGCGTAAACGCAGTAATGGAAGCACGAGGAGGCAATACGAAGTATTAAAATTCAAGAAAATCGTAATAAAGTTCAAAAATTTCATGTTTCCTATTTTTGTTTTAAGGAGAGATCAGCAGTTTTTTTCTTTATGTAATTTTGTGTTAATAAAATGTATGGTGACTCATATTTTTTTTACTTTCATTTAAGGAGTATTACATTGTCTATTAAATACAATTTATTGCATTAACCTATCATTTTTAGTTTCCGAGATTTTTAACATTCTTTAAGTGACCCGGATTCATTGCTCTCGAGTGTATATATATACACAAAAAGGGAAGGAGGTAATTGAGATGACTCTACGCTATTTATTTTGAAAATAACTCCGCAATTTCCGCTTAAATGCATACCGACTGGTAGCCGTCCTGATTTCAAGAGGAAGCGCATTCCAGAGAAGAATGGACTGAATATGAAAGGAAGAATGAATAAAATCGGAAGTATGAGAAGGAAAGAGAAGGAGAAGATTGTTGGAAGAACGCAGATTCTTAGCGTGTGAAGAACATAGGTATTGAAAGTGAGACATAAGATAAGAGGGAGGGGTGGGAGAGTTGAGAAATGAGAAAAGTGTGGTCAAAGAGCGCAAACTTCTCCTTTGGCGGATGGACATCCATTTGAGCTCAGTCCTGCAACTCGACACATGGAGTTCATTGAGTTCAGTTTCGGATTAATTAGGGCTGTGGATTATTTTCCAGTACTTGGAATGGGATTTACTTTGTCAATAAAATAGTTATTAAAGGCATTGGCAATTTCTGTAGGATTTGTTGTTAATTTATCATTGATTTTTAATTCTGTTGTTGATTCTTTTGGAATATCTAATTTATTTTTATTTATAATTTGCCATGCAGTTTTACTTTTATTAGTCGATGTTTTTATTTTGTAATTGTTTTGAGCACGTTTAGTAAGGTATATAATCCGTTTTAGAAGTTTGAATATGTTGAATATTTTTGTTTGTTAGTCAATGTTGGTTTCCGTCTGAAATTCCAGAGCAATTCTCTTTTATTCCTACTACAGGTCTCAATTCATTCATTCGTATTTAATGTAGGGCTGGGTTTCTTTCTCAATTTTGTATTTGTTTATTTTTTTCAATACTTAATGCAATGCTAATACCTACAGTAATACTTACCATTAAGATCAGGAGGCTTGGAGGGCAGTTTGGTTTGGCACTCCTTTGGTATGTCGAAGGATCTTGCTCCTTGGTCAATCGAAGGATCCATGATTCATTCGGCCCACTAAAATAATATTATAGGATCCATAAAAATACTATCAAGCTGTACTAATGGGCTAATTTACCGGTTTGACCGAAAAAGCATGGTCGTCGTGTGCCAACGCCATGCCTCAATGATGGCCGTAGTATACAAATGGGGGTCATCGCAATTCCCATGGTGCAAAAAATTATGGTGTATCAATGAAGACTAAATTACATAATTATCGAGTATTGTTACTGTATCGAAATTGTAGTTACAAAAATAGCATTTATAGGAAAACTATTAGAGATTACAATGTGGCATCACTATTGTGATTACTAGTCTGTGGTTTTAATTAATAGACGAGTAATGGCGGCACGAACAAGAGGCTGCGTCATGTAGTGAAGTGAGTCCAATAACCAGATCGTTTCCCCGATTCAAGCTTTATTTTCTCTGGTGTCCCACATATATTCTAACAGGTTATGGGCCCAGACATAAAAGATTGAGAGAACCTATTTGCGAGTTTGATTCGATTAAGTCGCGGTGTAGCAAAGGTTGGAGCCCTGCGTAGCCCGTGGTTCGAACAAACAAACAAGAAGTTTAATGGCGGAGGTGTTTTGCCCGGCAATTCTATTTGGTGTTAGATTGCATGCACAAAAATGTCGAGTTTGGAGAATAATAGTAAGACGATCGTTCTTAATGGTCGCAATTGGCAAGCGTGGCGTTTTCAGACAACAGTAGTTCTCCGTTCAAAGAAGTTATTGGATATCGTGACAGGCACTGAAATGAGGCCTGCGGAAGTTGGTAAAACACAAGAATTGTGGGATGAGCGGGATAATAAAGCCCAAGAGGTGATTGTTACAAGAGTCGAGGAGACAGTGATGACGTATTTGATTTCGTGTTCCAGCAGTCTTGAAATGTGGCAGAAGTTATGTACCTTATACGAACCGGCAACCAGAGTCGGGGTGCATTTGTTGCAACAGAGATTTTTTAATTTAAAGTATGAGGATCCCATAGCTGTATTCATAACGAAGGTTGAGGAGTGTGTTAACCAGTTGGCAACAGCAGGAGAAAAGGTATCTGAAAATATGATAATAACAAAGATACTTATGTCATTACCTGACAAATATAAACATTTTGCCTCAGCTTGGGAAAGTATTCCAGAAGAGAAACAAAAGTTACAGGAACTGACAGGCAGGTTGCTAGTTGAGGAGGAGCGCTGTGGTAATGGTGCCATTTCCAGTGCCAGTAGCAGCGGACAACAAAATTCTGCATTGGTGGTTGGTGCGCAGCGTACTATAAAGTGTTTTGAGTGTGGTAAAATAGGCCATAAAAGGAATGAGTGTAGAAATAGAAAATGCAATAACTGTCACAAGTCGGGTCATTTAATAAAATACTGTAAGTTGCTAAAAAATAATATTGAGAAAAATAAGAACACCTATTCTATAACTTCATTTGTAACAAGAGAGATTCAGGGTAATTTATTAAATTCAAAGAATTTTGTGCTAGACTCAGGAGCAAGTGACCATATGTGTTATATTAAAGAGATGTATTCAGAATTTTGTGAAATAAAAGATAAAAGATTTGTTACAATTGGTTATGGTAAGAATTTAGAAGTTTTAGGTATTGGAAAAGTTAATGTGTATGCCTATAATGGTTCAGAGTATACTCTCTGTACTTTACATGATGTGTTATATGTTCCTAAATTGAATGTGAATTTGTTTTCTCTAGGGTCAGCCATTAATAAAGGTCACAAGATGGTTTCAGATTCTAATGGATGTAAGTTTTATCAAAATGGTTCCATAACAAGTGTAGCTGACAAATATGATAAAATGTATGTGATGAGATTTAAATTTAGTGATGTAGCTTTGTTAACTTTGTCAGACTGGCATAGTAAGATGGCACACCAAAATTATCAGTATGTAAAAGAGTTTTTAGATTTAAAAGGCATAAAATATGAAGGGCAGACTGATCAGTGCTTACCGTGTATCCAGGGTAAACAGCAGAGGTTACCTTTTCATCAGAGTAGTAGTAGGTCGATTGAACCAGGTGAACTCATACACATGGATCTATGCGGTCCAATGGAGAAAGTATCAGTAGGGGGCTCTTCATATTTTCTTATATTGAAGGATGACTATAGTAGTTACAGGTTTGTTTATTTTATCAAGAATAAGTATGAAACTAAAGAGAAAATTGAGCAATTTATAGAAGTTTGAAAATGAGTTTAGGTGTAAAATAAAAAGATTTCGGTCAGATAATGGAACAGAGTTTGTGAACAGAGCAGTAGAGAATTTATTTAAGAAAAAAGGTATAGTACATGAGTTAACAGTTAGTTATACTCCAGAGCAAAATGGTAGAATTGAGCGCGAGATGCGTACAATAGTTGAGTCTGCGAGAATAATGATTATTCAGTCAGGTTAAGGGAAAGAACTTTGGGCTGAAGCAATAAATACAGCAGTATTTACCATAAATAGAACAGGTAAAAGTATGGTGAGTGGGAAGACACCATATGAGTTGCTGTATAATCAGAGTTTTGATGTTACTTTATTAAGAGATTTCGGTACTAACGTATGTACACATGTACCTAAACAGCTTAGATTGAAGTGGGATTCCAAGAGTAAATTAGGAGTTTTTGTGGGTTATGGTGATAGTACAAAAGGATACAGGGTATGGTATTCTAACACAAGAAGAGTAGAAATTTATAAAGATGTAATATTTATCAAAAAGAAGAAAGAAGTAGTAAAGAAGAATCAATGTTCAAGTATTTTATTAACAGATGAAGATGTTATGTTACAAGAACAAGAAACTCCACTTAACAGTCAGAACAGGGAACAGAATCAAGAAGATAAAGAAGTTGAATTACAGGAAGAAAATACAGAGATTGAGATAGAAGACTGCAAAGAAGTTGAGCAGCAAGAAGACGAAATAAAAAGTATTGTAGAAGATGAGAGATCAAGTGAAGTTGACATGAAGGAAGAGTACTTAGATGAAGAATTTGTTGATACAGAAGAAGAGACATCTAAAGGAAAGAAAATACCTAGAAGTAGAAGACAACTGAAGAAGCCTGTATGGACAAAAGATTATGAGATGGCTTTGATAACACAAGTAGAAGAAAAATTAACTTATCAAGAAGCTATTAGTGGAGAACATAAAGAAGAATGGCTAAAAGCAATAGAGGCAGAGTTAGAAGCACTAAATAAAAATAAAACGTGGAGAGAAGTAAGTTTACCTGAAGGGAAGAAATTAATTGATACTAAGTGGGTATTTAAGATTAAGAAAGAAGGAAATAAAGATCTTTATACAGCTAGATTGGTTGTAAGAGGCTTTAAGCAAGAAGATGAGTTTGATCACTCAGAGATTTATGCTCCAGTAGCTAAACTACCTACACTGCGGATTTTATTAGCAATTGCTAGTAAATATAACATGGATATTCAGCAGATGGATGTCAGAAGTGCATTTTTATATGGAAACATAGAAGAGGAGGTGTTTGTGGAGAAACCAAGGGTATGAAGAAAGATGGCAAAGTATTGAAATTGCAACGGTCTTTGTATGGATTGAAGAAATCTCCAAGATATTGGAATGACGAATTTAATCAATTTATGATTCAGGAAGGGTTCTTAAGAAACCAGTCTGATTACTGTTTATATTATAAGAAGTTCTAAATCTTACTATATGTTGATGATTTAATTTTACTTTCTGAAGATAAACATGACATAAAAATATTTAAAGAAGCATTACGAGAAAAATTTGATATGAAAGACAGGGTGTAATAATCTAAAATATCTAGGAATAAATATAACTAAGAAAAATGATGTAATTGAGTTAGACCAAGAGCAGTACTTAAAAACTTTATTGAAGAAGTATAATATGGAAGGATGTAAATCTATAGCAACACCCATAGAACAAGGTTTAGTGTTAGAAGAAGAAGTAGCTACAGATAAAGAATTGATAAAAAGATGCAGACAGTTAATAGGAAGTCTCATGTATGCCATGTTGGGAACGCGTCCTGATTTGTGTTATGCATTGAGTTATTTAAGTCGTTTTCAAAGTTGTGCTAATGAGAGCTTATGAAAAGCATTGAAAAGGATTTTAAGATATATTAAGGGTACTATAGGATTAAAATTAATTTATGGAAAAGAAGGAGATGTGCAGTTAGAAGGGTATACAGATGCTGATTGGGCAGGAGATCAAGGAGATAGGAAATCTACATCAGGGTATATAATGAAAGTTTTTGGTAATACAGTGTCATGGTCAAGTAATAAACAGCAGTGTATATCATTATCATCTCATCATCATTTTTTTTTTTTTTTTTTTATTATCAAGTACAGAATCAGAATATGTAGCATTAGGAAAGGGAATTGCAGAGGGTTGCTGGATAAGGAATTTGTTAAGAGAAATAGGAGTTGATTGTAAAAGTTTTATTATAAATATTGATAATCAGTCTGCAATTCATGTTGCCAAAAATCCAGAATATCATAAGCGCCTTAAGCATATTGATATTAAGTATCATTTTGTGAGACAGAAAATTGAAGCTAAAATTGTATGTTTGAAGTATGTACCTTCAGGAGATCAACTTGCTGATATATGTACTAAAGGGTTATGTAAAGTTACCTTTGTTAAGTTGAGAGACATGTTGTTTGCTTACGATATTAAAAAATAAGTTTCGAGTTTTATGTAGAGTCAGGGCGCGTACACATAGAACATCCGTTTTACAGGTCCGTTTAAACGTATATGTTATTAGCGTATGTAGTTGTATGAGCGAGTTCATACAGAATACAGTATTCCGGATCCAGTAAAAAATACTGATCCGACAAAATAAGCAGCAATCCGTTTTACAGGTCCGTTTAAACGTATATGTTATTAGCGTATGTAGTTGTATGAGCCAGTTCACACAGTATTCCGGATCCAGTAATACTATACTAATCCGTTTTATCGGATTGAAACCGCACGAGGCTTTGCACGGGGGTGCGCGGGGTGCGATGTGCTACACACAGCCGCCATTTGCCGGTTTCATTCCTAGAGTAGTGCACGTGTCCAGTGCTATCATAATCATGGCAAGCAAGGCGTTTGAAAAATATGTTGAGCAAGAAGTTTTGATAAATTGTGTTGAAAGTAGACCAGTTCTTTGGGACAAAACACTGGAGATTTATAAAGATAAAATTGCAAAAACCGCAGCTTGGCGCGAAATATGCGGTATTCTAAAGGAGGATTTTGAAGCTATGGAACGAAAAGAAAGACAAGAATTTGGTAAGTATTTATTTTATATTGTAATGGAGACATTGTTTTTTATTTTAAATAGCTTCATTCTGCCAAGAAACTGACCCAGATTCGGACACGAAATAGTTTTCGAATTCCGTTCGAACTGAATTTGCAGTTCGACCACCTCGTAGCGTTTCATCATCAGGTAGGCTATTGAAATGAAATGCTTCAGATTCGGATGTGTTGCCATCCTTTAAGCCCTCTTTTTCCCTTACAAAGTTGTGTAGAACGGTACATGCCTTAACTATCCATATAGCTGTTGTTTTGTTGACGTCTAGAGGCCGGTGGAATACTCTCCACTTATTAGCAAGAATACCAAATGCACATTCAACGTATCGTCTAGCTCTGGTCAAACGATAGTTATATATTCGCTTATTTACGTCTAAATGCGTCCCGCTAAATGGCCTCATTAAATTTTCGTGTAAACCGAAACCTTCATCGCCGATTATGACGTAGGGAACTCTCGTTTCTGAGCCTGTTATTAATGGGCAAGGTTCTGGTATTTGTAAACTGCCATCTAGCATCATTTTCCAAAATGTCGACTCCTTGAATATTGATGAATCGCATTCTTTTCCATACGACCCAATACTAACATATAGAAAACGATAGTCAGAGTCTACGATCGCTAATAATATGATGGAAAAAAAGTCTTTGTAATTTAGGTACATTGAGCCACTTTTTGCTGGTTTTCGAAGTCTGATGTGTTTACCGTCCACTGCTCCTAAACAGTGGGGAAAATTTGCTTTTGTGTCGAATCCATTTGATATATGCTCCCATTCACTCACTGTTGTAGGAAGTCGCATAAACTCGTCATTCAAGTTGTTCCATATGCATCGTGTAACTTCCTTAATAATGTTGCTTATAGTTGACACACCGACACGAAAGACGTAATAAAGTTCTTGAAATGTACACCCAGACGCTGCATACCTAAAAAAAATAAATTAATCAATTACTATATTATTACACATATATTGACTTCCCATACAAAGTAACGTTAGTGACTGTAAGGGTTTAGTTTTAGTTAATTTTGTCTATTACTGATTATGTATATGTCTATGTTTCGTAGAGGTACTTCTCTATGGTCAGACTATTAAAGATGGCTTGATGAATAAGTCTTGTTTTATTATAAAACTATAAAATATTATAGTGACCAACAAATTTTGTATGGAAAGTCGAAATTTTTATGAGAGTTTTTAGCAAAGTCGTAAATCAAAACTCATACTTATATATATAGTACATAAATAAAATAAAATTAAACTGAACTGAACTAAATTATAAAATTACCTAATTAAAATAAATTGATTTAAACATTAGTAATACTTTTTTGCTTCCCATTATTTACTGACCGATTAGTTCTTGCACTGTCAATTTGACTTATCCACTGACCAATATGGTAATTAATTACTGACAAGTCTATTCTACCTTCTTATTCGCCTTTCACTTACTAAGCTATTGACAACCATCTTATATTATTATTTACTTGCTTCAGGAAAATATGTTATAAAAAAATGGAATTCGACTAGAGATGCCTGGATACGAACATTGAGTGAGAAAAAGAAATTGAAGAAATCTGGAGCTGCTGCCTCAAATACCAAGCCTTACAAATATCACAATCAAATGTTATTTTTGAAAAAAGTTGTCACCCCAGGTGATACACACGAGAACGTCCCTGCTAATGACAACATCACGGAAACAGTAGAAAGTAATAAAGACAACGAAGATGAACCTGATCAGATTACGGAACAAAGTGGTAGTGACAGACAAAAGGAAAGACAAAATTTAGCCCCGCCGCAACGCAAGGCAATCAAAAGAAATGTGAATGAAGTAGACGCCAAAATGATTGAATACATGAATGATCAGTTAAAAAAAAGTAAAAATGAGTTTGAAGATCCCAATTTATCGTTCTTCAAAGGTATTTTGCCGCAACTGGCTTCACTTAATGGCGATCAAATTTTAGAATTTCAGTCTGGAGTGATAAACCTTTTACAAAATATTAAAAGTAGAAGATATGGTCAGTCAAACTACGAGTGGCCTCCATATTCACAAAGTTCTAGCACTCCTCACTACCACACCCAAGGTTATTTTAGTAGGCCACATCATCTTGACTCTACACCATCAGTAGAAGGTTCGCCATCAGTAGAATCTACATTCAGCCAGGAGTCAGACTTGCCAGATCTGTCTATGTTTTGAAATAAATCTTCATTTTTGTAAACCTTTTTGTCATTTTAAATTTTAATTGATAATAACAAAAATTAAAGTTCTTACCTTAAAAATATCGCTAGTTTTACTTCAGGGCACAAGCTTTTCCTCCAGTTTGTGTCTTTCTTTTTTAAATCCTTTTCTAATCGTTTAAGAAGGTCATCAAAAGTAGACGTCGTCATTCGGAAATAAGTAAAAAATTTAGATTCGTCTTCTTTCAGCTGACGCACAACAGCACCACGACAAAATCTTTGCCTTAATAGTGGATGTATCCAATAACGCCGGGGCTTCCTCCGCCGCAGACGACGATAGTACCAATACAACACGACAACGTCCATTCTCGTAGAAAGTAGGCGATACACTGAAGAACGAAAGTCCAGTAGCGTCGGATCTGTTAAAATCGGTCCTGTAAATGCTGTGTGAATATTACCTCCAGTAGCGTCGGATCTGTTAAAATCGGTCCTGTAAATGCTGTGTGAATATTACCTCCAGTAGCGACGGATCAGTTAAAAAGGATCCTGTAAAACGGATGTTCTATGTGTACGCGCCGTCAGTTGTGAAGTAAGTACTGTAGAGGTTGTCTGCATGTGTCAACCTTATGTTGACTGGCTGGATATATATTATCGTTGGTTTGCCTCGAACAGTCAAGCGAGTTTAAAATAAGATTTATAGAAAAAGTGATGGTATGTTGTTTAATAGGTAGACAGGCAGAGCTAGGGCCTGCCAGTGTATAATTCCTTGATAAAATATATATTTACGTTCTAAGGAGTACTACGTTAATTATTAGATACACGTTGGACCCCCACAGTACCTACCTAATAAAGGTATTTGTATTGTAATATTGTGAAAGTTAAGTTTTAAGATTGTGAGTGATGTTCACATTGAGGAAGGGTATTAGAGATTACAATGTGGCATCACTATTGTGATTACTAGTCTGTGGTTTTAAGTAATAGACGAGTAATGGCGGCACGAACAAGAGGCTGCGTCATGTAGTGAAGTGAGTCCAATAAACAGATCCTTTCCCCGATTCAAGCTTTATTTTCTCTGGTGTCCCACATATATTCTAACAAAAACACACCACACTATACCTAAACAACAGCTAGAGTTATTGCTTAGTTTTTTTTTTTTCATTGTTATATGTTTTATGTATTTAGTAAAAGTTACACATAATACAGATATTTAAATATATATATATATATATATTTATCTAGAAGTACAAACCATGTTCAGCTGGAATCACACTTTGTTCTGTAGAAAATAATACTTTCCCGATTTATTACGTCACGCAGGAGGACGTCATTACGTCATTCGAGAGGTGGTTGCTGAAAATCAGCGCTGTTGACGATAGGTTCGTCCGAAGTCACAGCATTTTGCTGAGTAACGACCTCTGTTCTTGCACAGATGCGACGCACGGCTAAATTGTTCATAATATTGTTGCTTTTTTGTTACAAAAGTAGTAATTTTTCCACTCTGCTATCGGCATTTTATTTTTGTTTTCATCGTTTGTTTGTTGTCATTTGCGAGTGTCGAAACACAGAGCAAATTAACTAAGTTCCTTGCAGAACAAAGTGTATTGTCTTTGGTCCCTGGCCAAAATTGTAAAACTTTAAATTTTTGGGTACGAGGCTTTTGGCTACTTTGTATGTCTGTATTTTTATTAATGTTATTTATTTGTAATGTGCATTTTGTTTGTGCAGAATAAACTATTTTTCTTTCTTTCTATTACCTGATTAACGGGATCAACTTCGAAATCAAATTGTTCTCTCAACTTCTTAATTCAAATAGTTTTTTTTTCAGTACACCTGCAGAGCTAGTGCCAGAGCCAGCACCAGCACCTTCTGAGCCCCGTCCCGCAGCACCCATGCTGACCCCGGCTGAAGAGTATGTATTCATATCTTTATTTGCATTCCATAATTGATGATTAAACGAACTTACCTGTACGTGAAGCTCAATCACAATTACTCGAAGAGCTTCGTTCGAAGATATTAGCATTAACACACATGTAGTTTCACCTACAGACCTGCCATTTTGTAGTACTAGCAGGGCATATTTGCGGCCTTTGTAAAAAATACGGTAAGGTAAACACTGGTTGTAAGGAACCCACTCGTGAAGTTTTAATTAAATCTGTTATTTTAATAATAAATCCTGAATCAGATTTGGTAATGTTATCGACGTGTATTTTTGATAATGTCTACTTCCTATGGGCTGTTACCAGGGCTAGAAGGGTCACTAACTTTTTACAAATTTTTTCAAGATTATTTAAAACTTGATCAGTGTTCCACGTTAATTTGTATTTAGGAAGTGTGGGCCGCAACCGAAAGATTCCCTTGAATAATCTTTTTATATATTCATTGTTTGCTATATCGTATATCGTATCATATCATATAAGTTTCAAGTTTAAATTAAATTGCTCCCATGACAACTTTATGTTAGATACAATTAAGTCAAGCTTGAACGGCGTTAGAGGTAGCGGGTAGCTAACGTGCCACTAGCCGCTGCATAGCACGTCACATCACTCTTACAGTTGAGTTGCAAGGCGTGATGATTAGAGTTTTGAGCACATAGTGCCGTTATCAAAACCTATGCTTAGGAATGTGCTTATCATATGTCTTGAGTAAGGCCTGAGTATGCATTCGCCTCTGAGTACTTGTACCTGCGACGTTTTGGTACGGAGCAGACCACACAGGAATGTCTCTTATCAGCCAAAAGATTTGGGCATACCGCAAGTATGACGACCGATTATAGCAAAGAATACATAAAAGGAAGTCACTACAACATTGTCCCAGCACGGCAGCTCGACATCTACCTTTTACGTGTTTCTAGTATACGAACTTGAGACGTCTAAGTAAGGGTTTTCTTTACTTGAACCATGGGTAACGACTACAGATGAGCCACAAACAGTATTTCCGGAAAGATTGTCGGCAATTAGCTTTCTACCCGTAACTCCATATGGATATAGATTGTCCAATAATAGGTAGCACCGCGTGGCATGCTATCGATTAAATATAAAACAAACCATGTGTCGTTTCTGGGAAGATAGGTAAGAACGGACGAACCAGGCGGTCGTTATCAAAATATTATTCTTCGCCGCCGCACGAAAGAAAGTGACTCTCAGCGTATTACCATAACCCACGCTCAGTTGGTACTATCTGCAAAAGTTTGAGGAAAACCGATACGATATTTATTTTATGATTTACCTTTGTTTTAATGGCTCTTCGTTCCAAGATTACTTTCGGTAACTGGACGTCACGGACGTGCCTACTCCTTTGCTGAGCTAGGAATAAGAAAAGAAAAACGCAAAATGATGACCGCACTGGCAGAAACAACATCTTCCCCACAAGTGTTCTCGCGTGAAGTGTTAAACATAAAGAATTTTGAAGCCTCGTTCTACAATGAGAAACGACGGAACATCCAGTACCTTTTTCTATCCCGAAACAATGACAGAAAAATGACTGTGCGTGGATGTCAACAGCTTGTTCCCCTGTTCGGAGGTATCGTACCTCCCGGTATACCCTTATTCACCGTTTCTCCAAGCACTTCAATTTCGTCAGTCTCATACATTTGGATGACTGTTAGTGAGGTGAGCGGTCTTTTTGTCCCTGTCGGCACAATATCCTACCATATTAAGAGGATTCGGAATACCGTTGTCAAGATAATCACTGGCATCACTACTGCGCGAACCACGTCAGCTTGCGGTTGCAGTACTACCTGGAACGTTCGATGCTATTAGAAGAATCTAAGAAGTATTATGAGCTGCGCATGGCGAAGTGAACGGGCCAGTAACAGGATTTGATTATTCATTCATTATTAACGAATTCATGCAATTGGACACTGCATATCGACGGTTTATGCAGTCGACCCTATACCTGGACTTGACTTTTCTCAACGGAAAACCATGCACGGTCCGCTACAACTTCGATGCGACAAGGCTAGAGGAAGATCGCCTGCTCATTAATTGGGACTGGCTAATGCCCCTATTTTGGGTGCGCTCACCAGGTGATAGAGATTTTGTAAGAATTCCTAAAATATCAGAGTTGGTCGAGAAGCAGCTTCGCTTTCAAAAGTGCAGGGCCGGGCCGGCGACAGCTGCTCCTGTGGCAAGAAGCCAAATGAAGTAAAAACTCTTGGTCGCGAGTGCCAAAACAAACTACACTATCATCATTTCTGTACCTTGCACGTCTCTGCACGGTTGACAAATAACACGGTACCGGCGATTCTTCTGAAACAGTCGAAAGTGCTGTTACACGCAATCATCGCCGAAGTGCATCAAAGGCGCTGGCTCCACGAGCGAGAGAATCGCGGCGATATTATCGTCGTGCCACGTATTTCTATACACTCTCTATGGAACCGTCTCCACACGGCGATATTATCACCGCGATGCGACGAGTGGCAATGAGCGCGCGAAACGTCATTACATCGTCGCTAGCCCGCCGCGACTAGCAGCGGGCCCGCCGCGCGCTCGCGACGAGCGCGCAGCGGGCGCGCTGTCAAACGCAGCGTCAAATCAGCGTTGCCTCTCGTTAAGCAAGGACGTTTCGAGAAGTTTTTTTAAACAATAGTACAATGTTTGACATTGAAAAGTTTATTCTTGAAGTGAGAGAGAGACCTGCCCTTTACGATGTTCAGTTGGCCGAGTATCGAAACAGAGAAATAAAAGCAAAGTATTGGTATGATGTGGGAAGTGCTATGTTCACAGAGTGGGATGACCTAACCTCTAAAGAAAAAAAAGAAAAAGGTAAGCGTACAATATTATTTATTTAGGTAATTTTTGTTGTTATTATTGTTAGTTTTTATTGTCTATGGTAGGTATAACAAAATAATATACATTCGTCGGTACAAAACCGTTGTTTCAACAATAATTATAAGAAAGATAATTTTCATTAAACGATGTATAGTCATTTTGCCAAGGAACCGCGCCCACTGTGTTAAAATAATCTTTAAATAAGTTTCGAATTTGCAACCCCGAATTCCTTGTCCTTTGAAGTACGGGTGTCATATTTTGTTGATTGTATATGTCTTCATTTTCCCAGTCAGTGGCATTTAATGCTCGACGCTTTATGAAGTTGTGCAAAACGCAAGCTGCTTTTATTACAAGAATTGAACTGTCCGGTTGAAGATTTATTGTATTATGAAATATGCGAAATTTTGAGGTGATTTGTCCAAAAACACATTCCACGTAACGTCTCGCACGAGACAGTCTGTAGTTGAAAATCTTTTTGTCCGTAGGAAGACATCGACCTGGATACGGTCGCATTAAAGGACATTGGGCATTTTGGTCCTTATGACCAATGGGCTCAAACCGTACATCGATGGATAGGTCTTTTCAAGAGGAAAAAAGTTATTATTGGGGTACATTTGAACTTGTTGTCCGATTCGAGATATCGGCTTATAAAATATGTGTTTTCAGTATCTCGGATAGTGCGCAAAAAATCAATAAAATACGTATTGTGTAGTGATTACTAAGCTGGAATGAGTATATGAACTCATTCCACATCGGCAAAAACTGCATAAACATATTATTTATATAGGTACGTACATAGTTTTTTTTTTAATATGAATTATTATTTAGGTAAAAAGGCATTCATATAGATTTAGGCTTACAAGTTATTATTACCAAGCAAGTATTAACAATAGCCTTATTCTGCGAATAGGTCCGGTCGGTCATTGGAGACGCAAAACACAGCTATCCCCCTCCATCCCCCGCCCGCTACCTGGCAGCGGCCGGGGCCGGCGCACGCGCCGCCATTTTAGTTGTTTATGTGTGTGACTAGTGTGACTACGTATTCGTCTCTCATCACGTTTACAACGATTTTGACCCCTGCATTCTTTTGAACTCTGTTTGTTTTCTGCATCTTACGTTGACCCTGGCTTGAACTATTACTACCGAAGTGCTTTACGGTTGGACTATTTAACATAATGGAATCCTTCCGTTCTTGTGTGATGTGCCGAAGAGGACTACATCGAGGCAGATATCAAGAACATATTTTATCTGAAAATCTGCCGACAACGCGTCCAGAATTAGCAGCATTCATACAAGAAAATGCTGTTTTGGAGGTTAGTACCTAAATAGTATTACTTAAACTTCTGGAAAAATGGATTAGACGATTGTTATATCTCAGTTAAGTCTGCTAATCCATTTTTCTTGAACTATACACACGTTCAATAACAAATAATGAATCCCTTTATGTTGCACCTGCCATGTTTTGTCTCTATATTAAGTCCACCTTTGTACGGTATTTTTTGTACTTGTACATAAAGTTTTAATAAATAAATAAATAAGAAGGTACACACGGCTACACATCAAGCTATACATTTCCAGTTTACGCTGATCTCACACTGTACGGAAATCCTATACAATGTGAGATCAGCTTATATTGGAAATGTATAGCTTGATGTGTAGCCGTGTGTACCTATAGTGACTTGTATACAGGTTTAAACAGGTAAGTAAAAGCTTTTCGTTAGTGTTTCCTATTTGAGCGACCTTACTCTTTCAAAGGGATTTATAAACTAAAAGGCTTACTCAATATTATTTGTTTCAGGTAGTGTTCGATGGTAGACGGAAGGTGTGCCATCGTTGCTGGCAAAGGGCCGAAAATGCGACTCGGCATCAACCTGAACTGCCACCACAACAGCAACCGCAACAAAATGATGTGCTTCATGTACCGGACTACAAGAGAGCGCCAAACACAGCAACGCATTGTGTCTTTCGAGGCTGTCATAATACAACTCGCCATCGAATCTCGGAAGTTGTAAAAGTTCATGTTTTAATGGAACATAAACTGTATATTCCCGAGAGCGCTAGAGTATGTCACGAACATCTGCACGGAAATAATTGGGACGATTTACCTGATTTTTGTAACATCTCTCATGACTTTACGGCCGCGCATTTCAGTGATGTTTGTGATATACTTAGGAATGCTTTCAAAAATGGAAGTCGATTGAGATTTGATGAATTGCAAGGTATGAACGAGGAAGAAATGCATTTTTGGACTGGACGTACCCATGAACAGTTCAATACTATGCTATCACAGACGCCTTCATTAAGTCAAAGGTGTGCAGATCCTAGAACGGCTTTGGGTATTCTTATCACTAAACTACGAACAGGCGAACCCGACGAGAGACTTGCAACGTTGTTTTCTATGTCGCGAAGAAAACTTGAACGCATTTTGGCCATCGCTCGAGAGTGTCTCAGCAACGATTATGTGGTACATCATTTGGGATTTCAACATTTAAACAGAAACGACATTTTGAATAGAAACCTCAGGATCCCAAAACATCTTTTCGGAAATGAGGAAAATACAAGAGCTATAATTATTTGTGATGGAACGTATATTTATATCCATAAAAGCAGCAATTTTCTTTTTCAAAGGCTATCTTATAGCTTACACAAATACCAAAACCTTTTAAAGCCATTTCTGCTTGTAACATCGGATGGTTACATAATTGATGTGATAGGACCATTTGCAGCCACAAAAACAGATGCTGAAATAATGAGCGAAATCATGAATAACGATCAACACCCACTTCACACATTACTGCAGCCGAATGATGTTTTTATTTTAGACCGCGGCTTCCGTGATAGTTTGAGTCACATCGAAGGTCGTGGATATGTCCATCACGTTCCACCGACGAAAAACCGAGAAGATACGCAGCTCACCACCGATCAAGCAAACGATTCAAGACTAGTAACAATATGTCGTTGGGTAGTGGAGGTGGTAAATGGGCGATTTAAGGTCGAATTCAAACTATTCAGACAAAAATATTTTAATAATGCACTGCTTCACATGTTCTGTGACTTGAAAATAGCAGCTGCCATAACAAACCACTTCCACATCCCAATCACCGACAGTCAACATTCAGAAGGTTTTATTGAACGAATAACACAAAAAATGCACACACCAAACATTTTATATAACTACGTAGAAGCTAAACGACTAAATCACAGAAGAGCTGATTTCCAAAGAATGGAAGCCAATGATGTCGAAGGATTTCCTCGATTAAGCGAAGAAGATGTCATATTACTGTCCTTGGGAACTTATCAGCTCAAACTTGCAAAATCGTATTGCAGCGAGCACTTACATAATGGACTCTACACTATCGAAACATATAGGGAAGATGCCTTACATGACATACAACAATATGGCATACAAGAAAATACGTGGCTTTTGCGAGGTCGCATTCAGTCTCGACACGTTAGGTCAAAGCAATACTTTTGCTATGTATTAATAAACTCAAATAATAATACAATTATTCAACATTATTGTACATGCTTGACAGGTCGGCGCACTGTGGGCTCCTGTGCTCATATTATTTCAATAATATGGTACCTAGGATATGCTAGACATCAAGGTTTCACGGAACCCGCAATTTTTTTGAACAATGTAATTATTGACGATGCTTAGTTATTTAAGTAGGTACCTATTATTGTAATGAAGTAGGTATGTGTTATGTAAAATAAAAATATACTAAAATGAAAGAGCTGTTTTATTTTAACCAAAATGTAATGAAAGTAGAATTGATGGTGAAAGAGTTGAGCAAGTGGTTTGTATGTAGTGCTGTGTTGGTTCCTACGTTGACTTATGGGAGTGAAAGTTGGGTATAAGTTGGGTATAGGATCCATAGTCTCTGCCTACCCCTCTGAGAGACAGGCGTGATGTATTTATGTATGTATAGAATATAAATGTAAAGAAACTAATTAAAATCAAGTACTTACTTATTTTCCACTTTCGAGCAAAAAATAAATAAATCCTAACACATTACGGTAAATCCCAATACATTAAAGCTCACGGTCGCCATCTTTTTTTAAAATATTTTATGAACACTATAACACTGGAGAGATGTATACCTTTCATTTAAGATTAAATCATTAGAATCGGTTCGGCCGTTTGAAAAATATTTCAAAAATACTTAGAGATTTAATCAAAAATTGATTTAATATTCAATGTACGCGAACTCCGATCGGACAACATATCAGAACAAGCGCCATATCTATTCGTGCTCTATGAGAATATACCCTTCTAATGATATACTATTTATATTTATTGGGTCCAGGACCAGAGTCCATACATTTGTGCCCAAGGTCTTTTCGATGAATACCGAAGGCCTCATCAGCTACAATCACATATGGCATTTTGGGTCCACCAAATACCAGTTCTTCTTCTTCCGGCAAATCAAGGGCTTCTTTATTTAGCTTCTGGCCTAGAATTGAAGATTGAAAAATGGTAGAATCATTTTCACGGCCGTAAGAACCTACGTCAATCACAGTAAATAAATAATTCGAATCCACCAAAGCCAATAAAACGATTGAGTTGTACTTTTTATAATTAAAGTATAGAGAGCCGGAATTCCGGGGGCACTGAATTCGAATGTGTTTGCTGTCTAGCGCTCCCAAGCAATGTGGGAAATTCGCGTTGTCTTTAAATCCCTCAGAGATTCTTTTCCATGATTCTTTGTTCGGGGCTGCCATTTCTGTAGGTGCTAGCACTTTCCATATAATTCCACATGGTTCTTTTATTAATTTAGACAACGTTTTTTTTCGAAATTCTGTACTTATTCTGAAGGCGTTTATAACTTGTTCCAGAAGCGAGATATCTGGAAAATGACATTATTATTTAAAAAATATACTTTATCATATTTTTTTTTAAATATAAAATAGGCTCACGTTTTTTTGCAATCACACCTGATGGAAAGTTTTTTTTTAAATGGGATGTAAAACGAAGACTCCATCAAAGCGTTCGGATTTATTAATCTGTGTTGTTTTTTTTTTTTTAAATACATAATAATTAATATATGTATACGTACATATTATTATAATATTTAAATTAAAAGTTATCTCTTTGCTTCAGGACTTGAGTTAATGACAAAATGGAAATCTTTAAGGGATCAATTTCGTAAGGAGTTAAAGTTGCAGCAATGTTCAAAATCCGGTCAAGCTGCCACAAAACGACGAAAGTATATTCATTATGATGCATTACTTTTTTTAAAGAAACACACAGAACACGCTTCAACATCGTCAAACATGTTCAATGAGGACAGTCAAGATGTTTTTGAGGATGACGACAGTTCGGTTAATACCGCTCCTAGTGTTACGGAACCATCCACGTCTAATAAAAAGAAAACATTAGTCCAAATGTTTCTGGAATCTAATAAAGAGATATCGAATGTTATGCGCGAGAGTATAGATGTACAAAGAAATAATGTTCAACCACAGTATCGCGACGAGCGTGGAAATGAGGCATTTTTCCGTTCGTTGCTACCACTTATGGACAAAATAAAAGAAGACTGTTTAATTGATGCCAGAACTGAGATTATGGCCGTAATTAAGAAATACACACCATCATCACATACATTGCTAGACTCTTATTCTCGTACATCCATCCACACCTACAAGCGACGATGATATTGCTCAAATGTTAGAACACGTTGATGGAATGTAAACTTTAAGTTTTAATTTCATGTAAGCGTTTAAGTAAAATAAATCTGCTTTAAACTTACTGTAGTGTTACTGCTAATCTTTCACATGGCCCGATACTTTTCCTCATATTAGTATCTTGCTTTGATAAGTGTCTTTATAGTAAACTTAACAGTTCATCGAAAACAGGAATTGGCATTAAATATTCATCTTCAAACCATTCTGGATGATTTCGATATTCTTCATAATTCACATGGAAATGTCCATGACTTTCACGACGTAGCAACATGGGATGTGTCCACCAACGGCGCTTTTTTTCCCTTCTTAACAATAACAATAACTGCATATTCACTAGCGTACGTGCAGAAGCACCCCACAACACTATATCCATAATAAAGAATTATTTTATCGACTGAGACACTACTTATTTCGCTCTCGTCTGGCACGTAACTGAATTTTTTCTTTCGCAACGCGTCGTCAAGGAAACGCGGCGATACCGTTACGAGTCGCCGCGGAAACGCTGCGATTCCGTTACGACTCGCGACGATACGCGGCGGAATTATCGCTCGTTCGTGGAGATTATCCGACGATATAAGGGCGGACTCGTCGCGATTCTCTCGCTCGTGGAGCCAGCGCCAAAGCAATCCAGACATTGTTGGTGGTGCACATTAAACATTCAAGTTCACGAAGGCACATCAACTGTACGCAAAAGCCCAGTGACATCCAGGACTCAAAATGTCTTTTTATGAAGATGGAACCAGAACACTAACTTTCCCAGTGGATACCGTTACGAGGCGCGGGGCTTCTATACCGGATACCAGCTGCTCCTGTGGCAAGAAGCCAAATGAAGTGAAATCTCTTGGACACGAGTGCCAAAACAAACTAGACTATCATCATTTCTGTACCTTGCACGTCTCTGCACGGTTGACAAATTATATGGTACCGGCGATTCTTCTGAAACAGTCGAAAGTGCTGTTAAACGCAATCATCGCCGAAGTGCATCAAAACAATCCAGACATCGTTGGTGGTGCACATTAACGGCCTTACTAATAAAAATATTTAACACACTTGTTTAACAACTGTTTAGTTATACATTGTATAAGCTATGGGTAAGAGTTACACAGTCCCTTTACCAATAATGGGTGTGTAAGCATTGTATAGTTATAAATTCGTTATAACAAAAGTCACTGGCAACATTCTTCGGAAACGTTTTGAAACTAAATTACCAAATTGTAGAGACATTTAGAAAACCTTGTAAACAGCATAAAAAATGATTATTTTTAATAAATAATACAAATTGTGCCCGAAATGTTGTTTCAGAATATATTTAAAAATAATTGTATGTTTTTTACGGTAAAACGAAAGAAAGAATGAAACATACTTTTTAAGTTCGTCATTTAAGAACGCACCTTTCAAATGTCAAACTAGTGTCCCAATTTTAATATGTGTGCAATCGATGTGTGTGTGTGTTTTGTGTGTTTTTTATAGCACCAATCATATTTCTGATGCCACAGATGTTTCTAAATCTAGAAACTACTTGTTCTTGCTCTTCAAGAGTCCCAGGCATGCGTATACATTGTGCCGCTTTATTTGCCAAAGCGAGATCCATTCTTTGGCATACATTCGTAATGGACTGATAGTTAAGTCCATGAATGTCTGCTGCTTGATCTTGAACTTCTTGCCTACCCCACGTCCTGAGAGCAGTAGAAACTTTGAAGTTCTACAGCCAGCCCGCCACCACGAGCTTGCAGTTCGATATCACTTCTAACTAATTCAACTATGTATTTTCCGTCCATACATTTATATTTTACTGAATCTATATTTCATACGAAAGTCTGTGTCTCGTAAAGTAAAAGGATCGAAACGATTTTTGTCCTAAAAGTTAGTAAAATTGCCGGCCAGATGTCTGGTACTACGGTTACACGCTCACTAAACAAGGGTTGAGGACTGAATAACAGTTGTGTAACTTCTCATACAATAAAAACGCCCGGTATACCAGATGTGTACAACTGAACTGTTAAATATCTTTTATTGGTAGAGTTAGCATTATAACTCCGGTATACGAAGTGTGTAAATCTTTATTAGTAAGGCTGTAAACATTCAAGTTCACGAAGGCACATCAACTGTACGCAAAAGCCCCGAGACATCCGCCATGGTACGTGGCGTGTAAAACGCACCGCTTGCCGCCGCCGCCCCGCCTGCCGCGCCGCTCGCCGCTAAGACCGAAGTCGTGAATGGGCCGTAACAGTCTTCAAACTTTGTAGATGAGCCAGTTCTGATATTATCCAGTTCATTGTTTTCAGAATCAGTGATCGTTGTATTTTCTAAATGTTTGATTTTTTCCATAGGTACATTAGAATCAACTAGGGTTTTAAGTGGATCTGTGACAGGTTTTAGCATTTTGTTGAGTGACAAGTTCATCGAGTGTTTCTGGTTCTTCATTTGTTTAATTTTATTATTTATAGTCTACAGACTTCATTAATTCTATTTGTAGCGCGCACCGTTTCCGAACGTCTCAAAACCCTAAATTAATCACAGCGCCGCTAAGTTGGCAGCGACCGCGCATCCAAGACGCCAACCTAATAACAGCGTCCTGTCGCCCGCGCCTCAACTACCCCTCTCGCTCTCTTTCCCGGGTGAAATCAAAGGATACGCACGCGCGCCCGTCTGCGTCCTGACGCCATTATTATAAGTAACTTCCTGCTACCTAAATTCTAAAATATTGTAAAAACGTGTGTACTGTGTGTTTTACTAACATTAAACTCTTATTACCGAGTGTGCGGACATTTTCAATTCCACGAACCCCCTACAAGTGACTGCCCAACGTGCCGCGAGTGGTAATAAATAAGTGCTCGTTCGAACTCAATAATAATCTGCGTTATTCGCGTGTGTTCGCCATCACCATGCCGCGGACGCGCGGAGATCGGGCGGCAGCGGTCTCAGGTGACGAAGCCGAGACCGACGGCGACAATGAAAGTTTTTCACCAGGGCAAGTGGCCGCCATGATGGCCGCCATGCAGCAATCCCAAACGGAAGCGTTCGAGCGCCTGTTGGAAAAAGTTATCAGTCGCCAACCGCCATCCCCAGTTCCAAACTCTGCGTCTGCATCACCGGCCGTCGGCAGCGGCACCTTCACGCACTGCACCGCCCGGTTCGGCGGTGACGCCGACGAGTCCGTGGACGCCTTCATAGACGCCATCCAGAGCTACAAGGACTGCGCTAATGTCTCGGAGGAAAATGCCCTCAGGGGCCTTTCTATGGTGCTCACGAATAACGCTGCAATTTGGTACCAGGGAGTGAAGAAGGAGATTCATACATGGAATGATGCCATAGAATTGTTAATCAACACCTACGGTGATAAAAGACCCCCTCACCGTATATATATTGAATTATTTGAACAAAGACAAGGCGATCAAAATACGGACGTGTTCGTCGCTAAATGCCGTGCACTACTTTCAAAAATTCCCGCCAATGAGATATCTGATAAAGCGCAAGTCGACATGGTATACGGCCTACTTGACGCACGGATACGAAAACACCTGAGAAGGGAGGATTTTACGAATTTCTCGGGTATGCTCCGCCTCGCCCGTTCCATTGATATTGAAACGCGTACTCAGACGCAGCCGCAGCCCGGCCCGCCATCCAGCGGCCGCTCCACAAAGTCGATGGGCGCCGTCGCCGGCCCCGCCAACCGCAGCACAGCGCGGGCACCCGCGCCTCAGCCGCGCCGATCCACAGCGCCAGCAACGTCGAGCGCGGGCAGCATAGCACCGTCGTCGAATACGGGTGCTAACGATAACGCGTCGAATCAACAAGCGAAACCTAGATGTGTGTATTGTAAACAATATGGACACGTGCGTGACGAGTGTGTTAAATTAATTAATAAGAGCAGTAGTAGTGATAAGTCCCTAAATTGTTATGGTTGCGGAGCGAAAGGAGTAATGAGGTCGCAATGTGCTAAATGTAACAATAACTTGTCATTTTCATCTGTTACAATCGAAACTTATTCAGATTCAGATTTGGTAAGTGAACACAAAGTTATTATTCCTCCTACATTCTCAGATAGCACTCCAAGTCATTACATTGCCCGTAGTCGTAGTAATAGCATCTATCTAAATAAACAGCCGCGTTTACAATCGCAACCATGCGAACGCATTAATAATAATAATTTCTGTTGCGATTGTCGAACTCGTATAAGTACTTATAAGTCAGGTGAATGTTATCCGTGTTCTTGTGATAATGTACGTTTGAAAGTTCCGGTATTATCTAATGAATCGATCTCAGGTACTTTTTTCGACTCATCTCATAGGGTAGATGTTCCTATTTTCGATTATTATGATAGTGACTCACCTGATAGGGTAGATGTGCCTGTTCTCGTTCATTGTGATAGTGACTCACCTGATAGGGTAGATGTGCCTGTTCTCGTTCATTGTGATAGTGACTCACCTGACAGGGTAGATTTGCCTGTTATCGTTCATAGTGATAGTGATTCACCTGATAGGGTAAATGTGCCTGTTATCGTTCATTATGATAGTGATTCACCTGATAGGGTAGATGTGCCTGTTATCGATAATAATCTTAGTCACTCACCTGTTAGGGTAAACTCACCTGTTATCATCTCGACTCGTAGATTGTGCTGCTCAAACGTCGACCAGTCTAACACGCCTTCAGTAGTTTCTGCATTTTGCGCTGACACTACAGCGACTACTACCTGGGGTGGTGTGACTTCTACGGTCTCTCTCTCTGCGTCACACGTTCTGCCAACGAACGCACGTTCAAAGCAGCAAAGGCCAGTGCTCAGTATCCAGGTTCTTGGTTTACGGGGCATGGCTCTCATTGACACAGCCGCTAGGTGCTCCATAGCGGGACATATACTTTATAAAATATTTAAGGAAAAGGGACTTACCTTTGGTTCCAAGCAGGTTAATGTGAAGCTGGCTGACGGTGTCGTCCGCTCACGTGAAGTTCTGGTGGCAAGCGTCGACGTCATCATCTCTGTGGACAAAAGTGTTCGAGTGGACTTCGTGATTTTTCCGGATGCTGATAACAGTGATACTCTTCTTGGTATCGACTTCCTCAATGCTGCAGGTATGGTTATTGATTTTTCTGCTTCCTCCTGGCACTTCTCTGGGTGCACGCAGACTTACCCGCTCGAGTATGAGGGTGAACCAATGGCACAGCCCAACCCAATCTCTGTGTCTTCTATGTCGTTAAGACCTGACGAAGGTTTGTTGCTTACCTGTAATCAACGCCAGCAGCTCACAGATTTACTTCAGCACCATGAAGATGCCTTCCGTCTAGGAGGAGAGGCTACGCGTTTCGCCGAGCATCATATTGATACGGAAGGTCATGCGCCTATTGCGGTGCCTCCTTACCGCCTCACGCCCGCAAAAGGGCCGCAATGGAGGCCGAGATCAACAAAATGCTGAACGATGGTGTTATCGAGGAGTGCGAATCAGCGTGGGCCGCACCCGCTCTCCTCGTCCCTAAGAAGGATGGCTCGACTAGGTTCTGTGTCGACTATCGTCGACTGAATGCCGTTACTAAAAGTGACACTTACCCTTTGCCGGTCATCGAGGACCTTCTTCACGCTACCAAAAGGGAAGGGTACATGAGTACCATAGATCTTCGGTCAGGCTACTGGCAAGTGATTGTATCACCTGCAGACCGGGACAAGACAGCGTTCGTGTCGCCTTTTGGTACGTACCGTTTTATTCGCATGCCGTTCGGTCTTAAGAACGCTCCCGCCACTTTCCAGAGGTTAATGGACCGATTTCGATCTGGAAGTGCTTTGAAGAACGTTACGTTATTAGTCTATTTAGATGACCTGTTGGTCCTGTCAGAGGGGCCGTTTCAGAAACACCTGGAAGACCTGGACGCTGTGTTTAACCGCCTTCGTGTTTTTGGATTGCGTGCTAACAGGAACAAGTGCAACTTTGCCTGTAACCAAGTTAAGTACTTAGGCCATCTTATTACTCCCAAGGGTATAATGCCCGATGAGTCCAAGGTGCAGGCTATTCAGCAGATGAATGAGCCAACCAACCTCAAGCACCTGAAATCCTTCCTGCAAACCTGTTCGTGGTTTAGGAAATTTGTGCCAGGGTTTTCCGAAATAGCTCAACCGCTCACCAAGCTTACTAAGAAAACTGAACCATGGGTTTGGACTGAAGACCAGAGGCGAGCCTTCAATGAGTTGAAGAAGAGGCTCATTACAGCACCAGTTCTCGTACAGGCAGACCACAGTAAACCTTTTATTATTCATACCGATGCCCGTAATTACGCACTGGGTGCCGTCCTCTTGCAAGGTGAAGGTAACGACGTGCACCCCATCGAATACTCTAGTCGTTTGCTGACTTCTGCTGAACGTAAGTACTCAACTACAGAGCGAGAAGCCCTCGCTGTAGTTTGGGCCGTAGAGAAGTATCGCCCATACATTGAGGGTCACCCAGTAATCTTACGTAGTGACCATCAACCACTGAGGTGGTTATTAACCTTAAAGTCTCCCAGTGGCAGGTTGATGCGCTGGGCCCTAAAATTACAAGTTTTTGATATAAAGTACGAGTATACTCCTGGTAAGTTAAATGTCATTGCCGACACACTTAGCCGTCCTAACTGCAATGAGTCTTCTCAAGAGAGCTGCGGGGTCTGTTCGGTGATCATAGATTTACCTCGCAAGAGTCCAGCTGATCTGCGATCTGCTCAGCTAGAAGATCCTGAGGTGAGTAAGATCATGAAAGATATAGAAAACACCACTGACCTTCTGCCTTCTACTCGCTGGTTAGAGCGCGGTTACCTTATGGACCAGGGTGTCCTCTATCGTCTCGCTCCTGACTCGGAATCCGAGGAGCCGCAATTAGTAATTCCCATATCCATGCTTAATGACGTTATGGATGAGTTCCATAACGCCCCTACTGCTGGTCACCAAGGTGTGGATCGTACAATTGATCGCATCAGACAGCGATACTACTTCACAGGTATGCGTAAATACGTTACAGACTATTTAAAAAATTGCGTCGACTGTCAAAGGTATAAGTTCTCCAATCAAAAGCCCACCGGTCTTTTGCAGACACCTATTCTACATCAAAGGGGTGAAGTATTGGCTGTTGATCTGTTCGGCCCCTTATCAGAAGCTGAAACGGGAGAAAAGTGGGTATTTCTCGTCGAGGATACTGCCACACGATGGGTGGAGTTATACGCCCTCAAGGAGGCTACAGCTGAGGTATGTGCCAAATTAATGATAGAAGAGTATTTCCTTCGATATGGTTTTCCCAGGCGTGTCCTCTCTGACAATGGTGTGCAGTTTATATCTGCAGTAATGCAACAATGCATGTTTCTATTTGGTGTCAAGCAGAACCTGATACCACTCTATCATCCTGAGGCCAACCCGGCCGAAAGGAAGAATCGGGACTTGAAGATCCAACTGGCAATGCTGGTCAGAAATGAGCATCGTATTTGGCCCCAATTCTTATCACAGGTACGGTTCGCCCTCAACACCGCTACTTGTTCGACCACAGGACTGACACCAGCATACATGACGTATGGCCGCGAAATGCGGATACCGTTTGATGCACAGCACGACATGCGCGCAATACTGGATAAGGAAACGTATGTACCTCAGGCTACGCCATACTTGTCCAAATTTATTGACTCTTTGAAGGAAATTCGAGACCGGGTTGAAAGACGCCAAGACCATCGAAAGGAATATGCTGACGCTTCCCGGCGCCAATCTCCAATTTTCCAGGTTGGTGACCAAGTATTGCTAACCACTCATTCTCTAAGTAATGCGTCAAAAGGTTTAACTCGAAAGTTTATGCCTCAGAGAGATGGACCGTACACCGTCAATAAGGCTATTAGCCCCACGACCTACGAGTTGATCGATAGTCAGGGTCAGTTGTTAGGTCGTTTTCATGTTTCGGACCTTATTTCTCTCATTAGTAACCAGACTGACACTATAGAGCCGGTCCAACCTCGTCGTCTACGAGGACGGCCGCCTAAAGCCCAAAAGAAGGCGCGCTCTTAGTTCTATGCCAAATCACTCTCGGGCCGATGACGTGACTTGGAGGAGGAGAATGTAGCGCGCACCGTTTCCGAACGTCTCAAAACCCTAAATTAATCACAGCGCCGCTAAGTTGGCAGCGACCGCGCATCCAAGACGCCAACCTAATAACAGCGTCCTGTCGCCCGCGCCTCAACTACCCCTCTCGCTCTCTTTCCCGGGTGAAATCAAAGGATACGCACGCGCGCCCGTCTGCGTCCTGACGCCATTATTATAAGTAACTTCCTGCTACCTAAATTCTAAAATATTGTAAAAACGTGTGTACGCGTGTGTTAGTAAAACACACATGTTTTACTAACATTAAACTCTTATTACCGAGTGTGCGGACATTTTCAATTCCACGAACCCCCTACATATTTTAATATTTTTCTCCATGTTGTAACAACTGTGTCCAACTAAGGAATAAACGATACTAATATTGTTTTATTATTTACTTATATTTATATAACAACAGCCAAATTTAAAAAAAAAAAAAAAATCTGCCTATACCTTCCATTATTTAATGGTGACTATTAATAAGAAGAAATTGATATGGATTACTCCAAAGTTTTACAAACCTCTTTGAATTGATTCCATGGTAGATCGGAGTTGACATGTGCTCCATAGATATGCTTTAAGTTTACATCATCTTGTTTAAATACTATAAGAAAATTTGCGTTATCACGTATCAACTGTTTTGGAATTTTTGAGTAGGTTTGCGATAAGTAAAATCAATCAATTTGTTTATGTCTACCCATAGAGAAATAATTGCGGATATTTATTTGTTTTTCACACACAACATCATCAAATATAAATACAGAATTTGGTAAAGCTTCACTGGGAGATATGACTTCTTTATTGTCATTGAATTCATTGAAGTTAATCTGAGGCACTCTTCTTAATACTTCACTTAAGAAACGATATTTTGCTTGGAAAGTAGTTTTCGAATAAAGATAAAGACTTTTAAATTTGAGACCATTCTCATGCAACAATAAACTGATCATAACGTTAGTTTTGCCACAGTTTGAGGGTCCACATATTATGCAACGAATCGTATTAGGCAACAAAGCACTATGTCTAATCTGACGAACAGAGTCATTGAAATTGATATTATTTACGTTCAGGGATATGGGTTGTTTGATCAACTACATCTTGCCTATTATTTATTTTCATTACTTACTATCCTTTATATATGAATGTAACTTGTGAGCACAGTATTCTAACAACACGTTTGGACTTGTATCGTTATTAAGATTATGTTCTCGTCTTACCTGCTTGTATGGATTTGTGACTAATAACCAGTGATCGGAATAGGGTGAGTATATTTACCTACAGTTTGTAGAACAGAGACAAAAATCGGAGACTTCTTTACAACTAAAAATTTTTTTACCGGTAAATTTACTAGAACTTTAATTACGTGAATTTATAAGTCTTATTAATTTAATAAAAACGTTTATTGCGTAAATATACTTCCTTAGATTTTTTTTCACATGGTTCTATATTTTTAACGACTTAAAAGGAAAGCTTTCAATTAAACTGTTTTTTTGTATGTTTGTTAAGCGATTTTTCTGGATCTTGCGGACCAATGATAATTTTTATAGAGAAAGTCATACTTTAGAAGTAACCCCGTATTTTTGAACAGCTACGCTAAGTTACTTAAAGCCTTACGTAAGTTTACCATGGTAACAGAAAAAAAGAAACGAATAAACGGATTTTTATTTTGTTATGTGATTTCTCAGAAATTCGTAGACTAAAATTGAAAATTTTTAATAATGATTTTTCACAAGGGACACTAATTAAAGCAACAACAGGTTTGTTTTACCAAGTTCTTGTTTCTGTCGTGTTCTTTATGAAATATATGAGCGACGCGTTTTTCAACTGCAAATAGGCTTGGTAATCGTTGCTAAACCTGTTTGGGATTTTTGATATTACCCCCCGCGCGTACGCATGTAATACTCTCACTCACCCCCACCGGGCCCCGCCCCTTCCCTATCACTTGTTCCTTGACTTTTGTCTTGCGCACGCGTGTTCCGTTTTCTGTTCTCTTGGTGTTTGATTTACTATCGACTTGGCTCTGTTTTTCTGGTATTCCGATTTGAAAGTGTATTTATTGGTTGCTAATGTTTGACTACGGATCTACGACTTTGGCTGATGTTTCTTGGACACCGATATTTGTTTGTGATTTGGATACCGTTGAATTTGACTTTTCTACATACACCGTAAGTACAATTAATTTTATTATTTATACTTATGAACTTGTTTTATAAAAAATAAGTAATCGATTTAATTCAAGTAGACCAAATGTCCCACGTGGTTGCTTGAGACTGGACTGTATTTGCTGGTTCTTGTAAATTAAAGTCACTGTAATCATCATTTTTATACGGGGCTTTGGATTAAGTACGCCGATTTGAGTTGCAAATGACAGGTTGATAGTAAATATAGAAAAATGCATTACTACAGACAGACTATACTTACAGACCACAGAACATGTATACCCTGATGGACATGACAACTGTCAAAGTGTTTACCGCGCAGTCCTTGGTTCATTGCTCTTGCTTCGTTACGTACTCCTACTGTGCGATTTGTGGTTTTAGCCATTGACATAAATAATTATATTTTACTGCATAGTATTTATATCAATGGTTTTAGCTGAAGTTGTAGTCATGGCTGCAGACTTATTTACTACCATAGACTTAGAGGCTTCCCTAGCCAAATGTCAAATAAAATTGGCCACACCTTCTAGAAAGAGAGAAAAACAATCACATGACCATCTATCTCTTTCCTTTACATTACCATAGACAATAACTATGTCTTACAGGAAAGAGATAGATGGTCTTACAATTCGTTTCCTCTCTAAATCTATGCTTATTACAGCATAACCTCAAAAGTGACTAAACACATAAGTGTAACGTTCTATGATACTCGGCTTTTAAATAATATATTTTCAATTTAGGATTGATAATTTTGCCTAGAGGAACAGATTAATCCGTACACTAGTCATGTTCGCGATATTTTATAGCCAGGTCACAGCGTATAGAGGCCATGCATGACCGATGTTCTTTGAATCGATGGTTATCGAATCAAATATTGAATTTTCCATCTTCAGGTTTTTTAAATGTCAAAGACTGCATTTTTAGAACACACAATCATGTTATTCTTTATCCTCCTCACAAGGCTAATTCAATTGTTTTAATTTTTTCAGGTATTTTTTTTTTTGTATTTTGGCCGTAATGGCGAACACAAGACCGGAAGTGGTAAAGAGTTGGATTTTAAATAATCCTGAACTAGTTTATGATGAAGCAAGTGGTACCATATTCTGCACAAAATGTGAGACTTCATTAACAGCTACACATAAAAGTAATGTTGATCGGCACATCAAAGGAGCAGTGCACCAAGGGAGGAGACAAAAGCCTGATGAAGAATTTTACAGTGATTTCATAAAGTTTTTAATATTGTGTAACATTCCTTGGTATCAAGTTGATAATGTAGCATTCAAAACATTTTTCGACAAATATTTATGTTGTAATTGTTGCTGTATTTGCCCAAAAAAGAAAGTCCCATCTGAATCTCTGTTACGAAAAAAATACTTAAATATTGTCTTTCAAAATCGATTAAAGTCAATTTATAATACAATAGGAGAAAATAAAGTATGGATATCACTTGACGAAACAACCGATTTTATGGGCAGATATACAGGTTGTGGCGTAAGTAGTGGTCCACCGTTCAGGATTCGATGAACCAGATAATTAACTATAACAATTAAATTTTTTAACCATTTTTACCCAAGGGTTCCGAAAATATTTCCTTTTTGTTTTTTATTTACGAAATTTCTACCTTTTATTACAAATTTGTTTGTAGTTTCAACAAAAACCATTATTTTTTCATTTTGATTTCTGTTAATTACTGCTGAATACTAGAGCTATCACGATAAATTATGATTTTTTATGTAAATTCACCTCTTTTGAAGAAAAAGTTAGTTCTTCTCTAATTTTAACCCGAATTTTTAACATACCATCCAAGTTCAAGGGCGATTTTTGTAAAAAAAACGTATTACACTGTTAGTGCCCATTTATTTAATAATATGCTTACTAAATACCGATTTCAAAATGGTATCACTCTATCAAATCCTATAATTTAACAAAAAGATATTCAATTTTAATTGAAGCAAAGAAGATTTTCATTAAACTACTTTTTTAAACTTTATTGCGTTAATACTATTACAAAAGGTATTAAAACTTAAAAAACGGATAAAATGTAACTTTTTACATTTCAAATGTGATTTGTTTTTAAGCACAAACATGTCAGGTAAAAAAACCCTGACCCTTTTTTTACCTGCGACATGTTTGTTAACAAAAACCCGTTGAAGCTCTCGCAGTCGAGTTACGCACAATAGGAGTGATAAGGAAAAGATATGGTAGGGTATTGCTATCTCCTTCATTACTAACGTTGAAATCTCCAAATATCTCGAAATGATTTAGTACGATCTCGTCACTCGTGTCGTGCGTCGTATGCGTTTTGTTTTTATTCTGCCTGTGTTTACCTCCGCCATTTCTTTACCCCTGCCTGACCCCGGACTCTGTTTAATTTGCCTACTGATTGGACTTGTTGTTTTGGTGATCTCTGCGATATTGGCTACGTGTACTGGTGACTTTGGCTTGCTCAACGATTCGGACAAACGTGCAGTGCAGTGACAATTAAAAAATGTCTCGGTACACACCGCGCGAATATGCTGACATGCATTTTATTTATGGCGAATGCAGAGGTGTCGGCAGAGAAGCAGCTCGACTTTATTGGGAGAGATATCCCGATCGAAGACATCCAGACCACCGAGTTTTTGTAAGAGTGCATAACGCATACACCGAGGGAAGGATACCCGGCACAGGCGTAGGCGGTGCAGGTGAAGGACGACCACGACGACACAACGATGAAGAGGTTATGAATTTAGTTGCAGAAGATCCTTCAACATCGGTCCGTGTCTTAAGTCGCAGAACTGGCATATCAACTAGATCTGTACATCGGATACTCAAAAGACATGAACTGTACCCATACCACTATCAAAGGGTGCAGTCATTGCTACCAAGAGATTATCAATTGAGAGTAACATTTTGCAGAGTAATGCTACGCAGAATAAGAGAAGACCCGCAGTTTTTTAATAAAATATTATGGAGCGACGAGTCATCCTGCAAAAAAGATGGATATTTAAATCTACACAATTTGCATAACTGGCAGCTAGAAAACCCGCATCTCATAAGGCAAGACAGATCACAGTATCAATTTAAAATAAACCTTTGGACCGGAATCATTAACGGACACATAATCGGTCCACACGAGCTGCCAGAAACATTAAATGCCGAAAGATATTTAAGTTTTTTGCGAATCGACTTGCCCTTGCTTCTGGAAGGTGTCGTTCCTGAAGTCCAAGAAGACATGTGGCTGCAGAACGATGGCTGTCCCGCTCACTATGCTGTTAGAGTACGAGAGCACCTTGATACAGCGTATCCAAATAGGTGGATTGGGCGCTTAGGTCCAATATTGTGGCCACCACGCTCGCCAGATCTAAATCCCCTAGATTTCTTTTATTGGGGTTGCCTAAAAGAAAAAGTCTATAGCAAAGAAATCACAAGTATTGACCAATTGAGGACTAGAATCCAGGCAGCAGCTAGAGAAATCAGCGAAAGAGGGTTTGCCCGACGACTAAAACGGTCGTTTATTAGACGTTGCAGAGCGTGTATAGCTGCGAATGGGGGCCATTTTGAACATTTCGTTTAATTTTAATTATTGTAATCATGACAAAGATTAATAATAAATGATAAATTATATCATTTGTTTTTTTTTTTATTCTTTGTTCAAATACCTAAAGTAACAAGTTAGGTCTAGATAACTCTGCAATAGTAGTTTTTTTTAACAAATTGGCACTGACACTGTAGTGCATTTTTTTGCAAATATCGTAAGTATTAACGCATTAAAGTTTAAAAAAGTAGTTTAATGAAAATGTTCTTTGCTTCAATTAAAATTGAATATCTTTTTGTTTAATAATAGTATCTGTTATAGTGATACCATTTTGAAATCGGTATTTAGTAAGCATATTATTAAATAAATGGGCACTGACAGTGTAGTAAGTTTTTTTTACAAAAATCGCCTTTGAACTTGGATGGTATGTTAAAAATTCGGGTTAAAATTAGAGAAGAACTAACTGTTTCTTCAAAAGAGGTGAATTTACATAAAAAATCATAATTTATCGTGATAGCTCTAGTATTCAGCAGTAATTAACAGAAATCAAAATGAAAAAATAATGGTTTTTGTTGAAACTACAAACAAATTTGTAATAAAAGGTAGAAATTTCGTAAATAAAAAACAAAAAGGAAATATTTTCGGAACCCTTGGGTAAAAATGGTTAAAAAATTTAATTGTTATAGTTAATTATCTGGTTCATCGAATCCTGAACGGTGGACCACTACTTACGCCACACCCTGTATAGTGCATTTAATGGTGATGCCTCTCATAAAAAATGTTGCAACTCAACCATACTTGATTGCTTGTAAAGTACTAGAGACAGTAAATGGGGGAACAATATCCCAATTTGTTACCGAATCTATAAGTGAAATGTGGGGCGAATCATTTTCAGAAAAAAGAAATAATGTTTTAATGGTATGCACTGACAGCGTCGCATATATGTTGCGAGCCGGACGTTTATTAAAACATGATTTTCCCAACATGCTCCATATCACATGTTTGGCACACGCATTAAACAGACTATCAGAAAAAGTGCGTTCTCAATATGAAAATGTTGATACTTTGATATCAAATATAAAAAAGATATTTTTAAAATCACCCAACAGAGTAAAACTATTCAAAAACATGTACCCTAATATACCACTTCCACCACAACCCGTAATAACAAGATGGGGTACATGGCTGAAGGCAGCGAGTTATTTATCAAAATACTTTCAGGAAATATCCGATGTATTAAACTGTCTTAATAGCAACGAAGCCTTGTCTATAAGGAAAGCAAAAGAAGCTATTAATGAAGAAAATATTCAATTAGATCTGAATTTTATAAACGAAAACTTCGCCGTTATCGAAGAAGCAATTACTAAACTTCAAAAAACCCAGTTATCTACATTAGGGAGCTTAGAAATTATAGACAACGTTCGATGTATTTTAAGCTGGTCTTCTAATAAAGTAATCGAAAATAAACTAGAGCTAGTCCTAGAACGAAATCCAGATTACGACTTGATTCGGGAAAAAAGTGAAAAAATTGTAAAGGAAATTGAAGTAGATGACGATGATTTATTTTACAAATATGCACCACTCACATCTGTGGATGTTGAGAGATCCTTTTCAATTTATAAATGGATTTTAAATGTAAAACGAAACCGACTGAACGTAGAAAATATTGAAAAAATTATGTTGATTTACTTTAATTTCCTACAGGATAACAAATAAGTCATAGTACTGGTAATGACGACTTTGATTTCTGTTTTTTTTTTATTTTTCTAGTTATTTGACTGAATTTTAGTTTCGAAATTTTATTTTAAGAGACAAATTGTTTTCGTAGTTCTTATTTTTATTTGTTTTATTTATGTTTGATTTGAAAATAAATGAATCTAAAGAATTTACAGTTGAACTTATTTTAGAAAGTGGCTACTTTTTAACCTCAATATTTTTTGTACAATCAAATTGTGGAAACAGCGCGAAAAAAAACAGGGTGATAGAGCCCAAAACCAAATAAAAAGTTATATCATAAAAACTACAGTATCACTCACGGCACCCAAATCCATTTGGTGGATCAGAAGTTGTGGTGGATTAACGAAATAAAGATCACGTGAACCATGAAAAACACTCATTTTTTAAGCAGTCGTGTAAAAACGAAAAGCATTTATAATTTAAATATTAATAAAATGTCAAAATTCACGTAATTAAAGTTCTAGTAAATTTACCGGTATTTTTGTTTTTAGTTTTTTAAGCAGTCGTGTGAAAACGAAAAGCATTTATAATTTAAATATTAATAAGAAGATGTTAAAATTCACGTAATTAAAGTTCTATACCCTAAGTCATCAATTCAGATAATTTATGTAAACAAATGTGATAACAGATCAAAAAAATATCGTCTTAATGGTAATTCACATAAAATGGTGGAAAACAAGGTTAGATTTGCTTTTAAGTTCTGATTTTTAAAATAATAATTAAAAAATTATTATACCGTGTTAATTTTTATAAGTTTTCGGTTTTAAACAAAGTTATTAAAAAAATAAAATTTTGTGGTATAAAATATTTTATGATACTGGTAACACTACCGGAGTTCCCAACATTCTCAAATTTCGTTTGACATAATTACAAAGTCGCGTCTTTTCACAACATTCGTTTTCTTTTCCCGGATAATACTATTCGCTGCGTCTTTGTTAATTGTGCTTTATTATCATCGTGTTAACTGTTTCATCTTGTTGTTAGTTGTTATATTTCCTTGTTTTAGTTGTGTTTTTGTTAAGTTTTATTTGTTAATTGACAAATGGAGCCCCAGCCGGGTCCCTCGAAGGCCGCTGCCACCGACAGTTTGTCGCCTGTCAAAAAGCGGCCTCGAAAATCTCTGAGTGCCACTGAAAAACTCATGGTGATGAATGTCTACAAGCAGACATACAAGAATTGGCCTGTTAACGAATACTGGTCTTTAGGAGACTGTGCTGCCAAAACTGCTACATTATTAGGCATATCAGCAGTGACAGTGGGAAGAATTGTAAAAGAACATAAAACACCCCAAACCCTGAGTTCTCCCAAGAAGGAAGGTCCAAAGACCAACTTCGTCCAAAAAATGGACGATTTTACCATGTCTGCAATAAGACGAATCGTACACCAGTTTTTTCGCAGAAATGAGGCACCTACATTAAAAAAGGTGAGAATTTCTTTGAATACCTATTACGTAAAGTAGATTTATATAAAATTCTGTGGGTATAGGTACCTGTTTTCTACTATTATACCTTACTAAGAATAACTATTATTTACAACCAAGTTTTCTCGTAGAGTCTATCTCAAGTGGACACCAGTCTACGGAACTAGGGCCTCCTTGTTACCCGTCAAGTAATAAGGCAATATAAATTCCATTGTTATCGTCCGCAGAGTTTAATCGTCTATCCATCATAAGCAGATTGCCTATGATAATACATAGTGTCACTATCATCCCTGGCTTTCAGTGATCATCATAACATTTAATTTTTATTTTCAGGTTCTACAAGTTGTGAATGAGGACTCTGACTTACCAACTATGTCACAAAAAACACTGGGAAGAATTCTGAAACATTTAAAATTTAGATATGTGAACCGGAAACGTCAAAGTTGCCTTATTGACCGGCAAGACATAATGCTGTGGCGACAGAAGTATTTAAATTTGATAAAGCAACATCGCAGAGATAAAAAACATATTTATTACCAAGATGAGACCTGGCTCAATGAAGGTAATAATTGTTATTTATGAGTACGAATAATATAATAATATGTAAAATATCTGCCTATACCTCTCCCTAATTCTCTTCGGGTCAACTTCCAGTATTTAATCAGTTGCGTTGAGTGGGTACTGGACCTCGCAGATCTATTAACATACACTAATTCTTTGATCACAATTGCCAAATTCTTACAGTCCCATCCAGAAAATGTTTTTGAACTGTAATGCTTATCAACTTGTTAATAAAATAAAATATTCTTTGTTATAGGCCATACAGTAAAAAAGATATGGGTAGACACTGAAATAAAATCATCAAAACAAGCATTCCTAGATGGATTGACAACAGGGCTGAAAGCTCCGTCAGGCAAAGGCAGACGATTAATTATAAGCCATATAGGCAGTGTAGATGGTTTTGTTGAAGGGGGTCTGCTCTTGTTTGAATCAAAAAAGAACACTGAAGACTACCATCAAGAGATGAATGCGGAATGTTTTGAAGAATGGTTCAAGGAGATTTTACCAAAATTAAAGCAAAACTCTGTTCTGGTAATGGATAATGCTCCATACCATAGCCGGAAAGTTGAGCAGACCCCTACTACCTCATGGAGAAAAGCCAATATACAGGAACGGCTTCACAAAAAGAATATTTCCTTCGAGCAAACAATGATTAAAGCCCAGTTATTGGAAATCGTTAAGAAAAATAAATCAGAATATAATAAGTATGTAGTGGATGAGATGGCAGCCCAGTGCGGTGTCACTGTCCTGCGACTGCCTCCTTACCATTGTGAGCTAAACCCTATTGAATTGGTGTGGGCTCAGGTAAAGGGGTATGTCGCACGAAACAACAAAACTTTCAAAATGAATGAGATAAAACAATTGTTAGAAGAAGGTTTAAGAGAAGTGACACCGCAGAAATGGGCAGACTGTATTAGACATACTGTAAAAGTAGAAGATGAAATGTGCACACTCGACCACATAATTGATGAAGTTACTGATAGGTTTGTCATAAGTGTGAACGAATCTGATTCCGAATCCGATAGTTGTTCAGACTCAGACACATAATGAAAAATATTTTTTTATAGCCAATCCTAATCTGAGCAACTAGTTATTAAGGATTTGAAATCAGATTGACGTAATTTTAAATGACTGATGTATGTGTGTGGTCTAATAAATGCAATTTCTTAAATTTGTGTTTTATTTAACGACTTACATTTTCAACAACACACATATTAAAACTCTCATTCATAGATTCATATCGTAAGAAGCTTGCAGGCAATACATTTGCCACATGTTGGATTTTGGAAAACGGCGATTTTGGGAGGCCTATGACTAGCAGTGGACTTAAAAGGGCTGATTATGATGATAATAAGCCGCGACTCCGACACAGAACAAACACTGTTCGGCTACGATATTTTGTTTGCATAGCTCGTATAAATAGTTAACTGTAATGAAAAGATAGAAAAATTTAATATTAAATTGTTTTGTACCACTGTCCTGTCATTTTGACAATGACATTTCTTTGTTTACTTAAATTATCTGAATTGATGACTTAGGGTATAGTAAATTTACCGGTAATTTTTTTTTTTGTTGTAAGGAAGTCTCCGTTTTTTGTTTCTGTTCTACAGACTGTAGGTAAATATACTCACCTTATTCCGATTACTGCTAATAACTGAAAGGAGAATATATTCTAGGTATTTAAAGCAATTAAACATTACTCACAGTATTCTTACAACAGGTTTGGACCTGTATCATTATTAAGATTATGTTCTCGTCTTACCTGCTTATATGGATTTGTGACTAATAACTGAAAGGAGAACACATGCTAGGTGTTTCAAAGTAATTTAACATTACACTTCATTGCAGTAGCTGATCGAAGTAGGACCTTACACCGTTGTTCACGATTTAAATAATATTTTCAGTCTAAAGGTAAGTGTTTGAATGATACCCAATCAAATAAAGATAATAAATAAAATATTTGTTTAATGTCTATTATTAAATGTTTTTTTTTTCAGAATAATGTCTCGAGCACCGTCACCATCCTACTGCCCCAGCATTTTGGACAAAGAAAATGTGATTTCTGTAGAACAGGAACAATCCAGATTACGTGAGGTAATCTTTGTTTTTTTTATATTTTAAGTAGTTTTTTTTTTAAATACTGTTATTATTTTTCATGTGCTAATTAATTTTTTTGCAGTGGAACTCTGAGGTTGTCAATGGCAATCCTGTTATGAGCTCATTTTTTTACTCTCAGGGCAACTACAAACCATATTTTGAAGGTTTAAATCAGACCGCTAACATTGAAAAGTTGCTCACTGGAAATGATCAAGCACAAACCTTTAGAAAGTCTTCAAAAAAGAGAAAATCATCATTAGGATCATCATCATCATCATCATCGTACATTGTTCGCCGGAGGGGAAGCAGTAATGGAGGTCATCTGATTAAATTAGAAGTGCATAAACTTAAAGACACTAAGAATGAAAATTATTACAGTGATAGTAATAATGCATGTGTAAGTGTACAATATGTAGTGCGTGAAACTTATGACGAAGTGATGGAAGCAGCAGAGACCCTTATTAAAAAAATTGGTAAAAAGTTGATGGACCCGGAACAGTTTTAGGTTATTTTTGTATAAGTACCTATAGTTTTTTTTTCTTAATAGTTATAATTTTTATACATAGTCGTAGATTGTACTGTCATAAAAAAGTATTCTTCTTTAATCTTTAAAATTATATAAAGAAGTATAAGTAGAGAAGTACACCCACAAATTCACACAGCAAAGTTTTACAAAAAATGGAATATGTAATAATATCAATACTCCGCCCTAGAGTCTAACCTCATGCCTGGTATTCGCAATAATAGGGCTACCGCTAGACCTGAGAGGCAGACGAGCATCTTAATTCTAATTAAACTCTTTTTTTTTTTCGAAGTCCTGTTTTCATATCATTTCATATACCGATTACATCGACTACCCAAGTCGATATAATCAGCATAGATAAATACTGTCTTAAAATAATCAATAACCGTCTATCGTCTATAAACATGAACAAGCTAATTAAGAAACTTGGAAATCATAGAATGAAATACAATATTCAATTTGTAATGACGACCGAGGGACATAAGTTGATAAAACGTGTCGAACCTGATATTGTTGTTTATAAACTTTAAGACATCGCACCTTTGATTGGGGCATTCTGCATAACGCGCTCGAGCGAAGCGAGAGCAATTGATGCAGAACCCCCAATAATACACTACTCACATTAAACATACAAGTTCACGAAGGCACATCAACTGTACGCAAAAGCCCAGTGACATCCAGGACTCAACATATCTTTTTAAGAAGATGGAACCAGAACACTAACTTTCCCAGTGGATACCGTTACGACGCGCGGGGCTTCTATACCGAATGGAGCCCCTTTCAATGTTAACGAATTCATGCAATACGACACTGGATATCGACGGTTTATGCAGTCGACCCGAAATCTGGTCTTGACTTTTCTCTGCGGAAAACCATGCCCGTTCCGCTACAAATTTCAATTATGGCAATAGATGAAAATGGTTGTTTTCAACTGGTATTTTGAAAATGGAAATGTGTTCATTCTAGACAGAGGCTTTCGCGACGCATTTGGAGCTTTAGAATCGTGTGGCTATTCATGTTATTCACGATAAGTCGTTGGGTAATCGAAGTAGTAAACGGGAGGTTTAGCGTGACTACAAATTATTCCGCCAGGATTATTTTAGTAGAGTAATTGATACACAAGATGGATGGATGATTTTAGGGAAGCAGCCATTCCCATCAACGCATGCAATCGACTAATAGTTGATAGTATATATGCAGAAGACTTTTTGCAAATCATTAAACACAAGAAATGTCGAGAATGACCTTGCTGAATATATTGTTGAAAATACTATGAACAGACAAAGAATTTAATTCAGAAGAATGACAGCTGAACGAAGAAGACTATATACTCTTTGCTTTAGGCACGTGTTAGAATAATAAATATGTATTTCTGATTAATTTCTGATTATATTATGTAAGGAATTACGAAAATATTGTTATAAATACGTAAAGTAAATAGAAAAACCCACGTAGTTTCTGACTCACAAATAGCGTCACGTGTTGTTTGTCTGTTTGAAACGAAGTGGGGTTCGCCTTATAAAAGCGATCCGACCCGTCAGAGCGGCACCTTCACGTTACACCGACGACATCCCCACCACAGAACACGCGACACTCGCGCCGTACGCAGACGACGCCGCGTACATCACTTCCTCGCTCAATGCGAAGTACGCGGCGGTCAAGATGCAGCGCGCCCTCGACTTACTTCCCGAGTGGCTGTCGAAGTGGCGGCTGTCGGTGAACGTGGGTAAGACGCAGGCGATCGTCACCGGTTCCGCGCCCCTCCCACCACCCTTGAGACTTCAAGGAGCCGACGTCGAGTGGTCACCCCGGGCCAAGTACCTGGGGGTCACCATTGACCGTCGGCTCACGATGGGGACACACGTCCGCAACGTTGCCGCACAGGGTAGGGTCGCCCGCAACCTCCTTAGACCAGTGCTCTCGTCCCGCCTCCCGACGCGCGTCAAGATGGGCGTGTACAAGTTGTACGTGCGCCCTATCTTGACGTACGCCGCCCCGGCATGGTTCGCCCTCACGAGCGAGTCGAGCCGAAAGCTGCTCCGCGCGCAACAAAGTCTTGCGCTGCGGACAATCATTGACGCTCCTCGCTGCGTGAGGAATGATGTTATCCTCCGGGACCTCGGGATTGAGAGCCTGGATGAGTTTGTGCGGCGCCTCGCGAAGGGAATGTTCGCGCGTGCCGACGCATCTGCTTGGCCTCATGTCAAGCAGATAGCGCCATGGCATGCGCGCCCCCCCGACGCGAGACCCCTGCCCCGCGACCTGTTAGCGGACGACTGACCCCATCGCACCGGACTGGACGCCCGAGTAAGCTGCACACAGGTTACACGCGGCTTACTCGAAACAACTGCACTCTACATAATAATAACAAACATCCGTTGCGTAACGTGTTCTAAGTTAATATAGGCACGTTACGTCAACAAAATACAGACACTCACCTCTTAAGTTAATATAGGCACGTTACGTCAACAAAATACAGACACTCACCTCTACACAGGCGCCTATACTCACACGCGGATGCGCCGTGCGGGCGGCGATTCGCGTTGACATTGAGCGGTGTAACACAATACAATACCGCTCACACACACATAACGGCCTCGCAGTCCGGACCGCGACCGGCTAGCTCTGGAAGCGGGGCGGACGGGGGCCATACACCCTACTCTGTAGGAGCGTCGAGTCGGCACCTTCGCCGCTGGTCGTCCTCGTCGGGCCTCCCCTAGGCAACTAGGGGTCTCACCTGGCGGGGACAGACCGCCGAGGTGTCGTGAAGAAAGCGGCGCTAGCTATTAGCGTCGCGGCGCGCCTACAGAAACACGCATAGCAACCACTCACATGGGCGTGCGTAACTAACACACGCCCAATCATCCACTAGCCGCTAGTAAGGCAACTAAAATGAGGGGTCCGTTTTTACGGACCACCGTAACGCTTCCGCGGCTAAGCCCCGGTTCCGCTCGCCACGCCCCCTTACGGGGGCGTCGCGACTACCAACGATCGGAGCGGCACTTTTGCTCGAGACGCGGACGGTGAAGGACTACTTGCCATAAAGCTAAGTAACTATCATTATTGTGTTATAGATAAACTTGATAAATAAATATGATTATTAAATGATAAATAAATACGATTATTAAATATTAAATTATAATATAATATATAATATAAATGACTAAATATGTATTGTTTTCTATTGAGACTATTTCTTACATACTTTATTTTAGGGTTTTAATAAGACTATATGTTTTGGCATTATATACTTAATCTATTGATATGGAAAATAAATATATAGCATATTACAAGAAGTTATGGCTTTTCTTTTACATAGTCCTATATATAAATATTATTTAATTTCAATTGTTTACAGACTAAATACATACACACATCTATAGGTACATGGAAAATCTAACACACGCATCAGCTCAAACTAGCCAGGTCGTACTGTGGCGAGCACATCAGAGACAGGGTATACCTAATCGAAGTTTAGGGTAAACTCACATAATTGTGTGACTCACTTAATTCGGAGATACAACGTTTGGACTCTTTAACAGCGTTATAGGAGTAAAATCCAATACATTAAAATGAACCCTATGGTATGGTAATAAAGCTTCTTTTTGTATACAAATTTTTGTTAAGATCGTGCGAGTGAGATAGTAACAATCACGGGATTTGTCATTGCGCCCGCCATGTTTGACGTTTCACCGGTAGCGTGCGATGTGCTGTCATTATTTAATTCATTTTAAATAGAAAAGGTGAGTAAGTTTTTTCATCTATTTTTGCATAATACCTTATTTCCTGGGTTCAAAAAGTTAACGGTTCTCAAGATTGCAACTCAAAACATTGTCACCGAATTAACCAAGCAAACTTTTATTGTTTTCAATTCGTGTATTAATAATTGTTGTCAGTACGTGTACGTTAGTAGTTTAAGTCAGAAAATATTTATTTTTACTAATGTAAAAAAGTAGGATCGCTTTCAAGCATTTTAAAAAAGTCCGTTTTTTTTTATATCACATAATTGAGTTATTTTTTTGTTTTAAACGGCATGGAGGAAGGCAAAAATAAAAATAGAAAATATAATGAAACAACCCTGACATCCGCAATTGAAAGTGTTCTGCTGTCAAAAATGAGTCTGTACAGGGCATCAAAGGAATATAAAGTGCCATGGAGTACTTTAAAGGTCAATGTTGAAAGGGTAAAAGAAGAACGCAAGCAGGGCATAACACAAATTAAAATGCTCAAGGTTGGTAGACCATTTTCTTTGTCAGCAAATTTAGAACAAAGTTTATTGTCATACATTATACAAATGCAAGAACTTGGATTTGGTCTTACTGTCAACCAAATCCGGCAAATCGCTTTTTCGCTCGCTGAGACAGCCGAATTCAAGCATAACTTCAACACAAACAAAAAATGTGCAGGATGGAGTTGGTGGGTAGGCTTCAAAGAACGTTATGGGTTAAGTTTAAGAACTCCCGAAAACCTTTCATCTGGCCGTGCTATTTGTTCAAATCCTGCAATAATAGCTGACTTTTATGAAAAATTAGAAGCAACATTAGTTGCACATAACTTGATGAATTGTCCAGAGAGGATATGGAATTGTGACGAAACAGGTCTTATGTATGTCAACAAACCTTCTAAGATTGTAACTAAAGTAGGCAAAAAATACGTTTACAATAGAACGTATGCTGAAAAAGGCACTACAACCACCGTGCTAGCTTGTGTTAATGCAGCTGGGAATTTTATTCCCCCGTTAGTGATTTTCAAAGGAGTAAGAAATATTCCGGAACTATCGAATGGTTCTCTGCCAAACAGTTTAACCCGACTGTCACCAAAAGGCTGGATAAATGCAGATTTATTCTTTGAATGGCTTAAGTTTTTCGATCAAAATATTCCTCCGGCAAGACCCGTATTTTTAATTATGAATTCACATGCAAGTCATATAAGTCCTAAAGTGCTTGAGTATGCTAAATCCCACCAGATAATATTGTTTACAATGCCTGCTCACACCAGCCATATTTTACAACCACTGGATGTGGGAGTGTTTCGGCCACTTAAAGCGGCATGGAGAGCAGAGTTACAAAATTATAAAATACAACATCCCAGCTTAGTACCCACAAGATATGATTTCAACAAATTTCTAACACCGGTCTATGAAAAATGTTTCACACCAACCAATATTCGAGCAGGATTTAGTAAAGCTGGAATTTATCCATTAAATAAAAATGCTGTATGCCCAGATGCTATTGCACCTTCCATGTTATCCGATCAACCTGTAATTACTGGATGTCGAGTCAATGGAAGAAATAACTATCGGTATTGACTACGATGATGAAATTCCTCACTCTGGAATACATAATGACCCTCTGTGTGACGGAGAAGTCAATGAAAATGACGACCGTTCGATCTCAAGTACTAGTCTTCTTGAAAAATCTCAAACACAGAATGATGAGCCTCCTGTTTTACAAATGGAATGAGAGTTAGAAACAATTACCAATACTGAACAAAACATTTTAACCACCGAAGACGTATCAAGACCTCAAAACAAAAATAAAATAATTATACATGACAAAATCTTCCATCTCGAATGATGATTGGATTTGCAGTACGTGCAATGGGTTATACTCACAAGATGTTAAGTTACAAAATGGAGCCGACTGGATAACATGCTCGTTCTGTACTAATCCTTATCATACCCATTGCCAAAGTCAAATTATAAATGACAACCAAGAAATTTTTATGTGTGATGGTTGTAGTATTGACGAGTCCAGTGGTGAAGAGTAAAAAACAATTATAAAGTCCAATATTGTTTTTTATTTTTCCCCACTTTTGATAGTTTCTTGTTGATTAATAAATACATAATTATTACGTTCAATATGTTTATATTTTTGATTAATTTTATTTTTTGTTACTTTTGTGTTTAAAAATATTATATTACTCACTTAATTCGGTTATAACAGAATTAGAGAAGTACTATCACCGAATTATGGTGTTTGTCGCAGAATTAGACAAGTCATCGCGGTTTGATTAAGCTCATTTTACGCTGAGTTAATTCATATATGTTAAGATTACACTTGCTCATATGATAAATAGAAGACTGATTAATGTTCCTATTAAAAAGACGTGTGGCACTCGGGGACTGCCGCGGTAAAGCTATTGCATAGCATTTTGTATCAACTTATGCAATTATAATTATTTATTTATTTTATTTATGCAGTATTTCTTTTTCTTTGATATTAATTCAAGTTACACTTTTTGAGCGTGGTGACCGATAAGAAATCAATTTTTTTTCTTTTATTAAATAAATAAAAAGTTAATATTGTTTAAAATATTTTTTAGTACACGTGCTTGGTTCGATGGCTTCTGTTATATACATAATGAAAAATGAATTTATTTATATATATATATATATATATATATATACATATTGAGAATCTAAATTGAGAATTTAAACTATACGCGTGTGTGTGTTTGTGTGTATAAAAGAGGGCTACTTTTAATATCGCTCATTTTAATATCAAAAATTTAGGTTATCTTCTGCTATAAAGATAACCTAAATTATATTTTCAATTCAAAATTAATACTGCATTTGTGATAATAATAAAATGTATGTATATAGAGTACTCACTCATTTTCTTTCACTATTTTTTCCTGACTTTCTTCATTAATAATAAATGCACTTTGTTCATTCATATTCATAACACTTTAAACACAAATTTTACAAGTACAGCTATTCACTGTTGTACATAAATACCTATACACCTATATACTTTCTCATTAACAGCTGCTTATGTATTCGTCCGATTTCGGAGCAGCTCGTCTCGATTCGTGCGAGCTTCGTAGAGTCGTACAATACGTCTAGTTGCACGCACACAAACACCGTGTCGAAGACTGCCGAAAAGAAACGACGTTAGACAATGCACGGCCTTCAAGCCACACCTCCGTGCCCGTCGGAGTGGGGAGCGTGAGGTTTTTTTCGTTACAGAATTTCTGGATTCGGTCCCCGCGCTCAAGGCCCGCGATAGAAGCTATGCAATAGCTTAAAAATAAAAATAAAATTTATAAAGTTTAACCTGTTTTTTTTTTCCACATTCTGTTTTGTCACAGAATTAGATGAGTTGACCCTACATTGATCCCAATGGAATTAACTTGCCTGATATTAATAATATAATCCGATTTCTAAGAGGTCGCATCCAGTTGCGACACTTGAGGGGCAGGATCTACTACACGTTTATGTTATGGCAGATTATTAAGAAAGTGGCAGAAGTGCAATAAGAAAATATTATTGCACATTCATTTAGTTTCTCGACTTTGCCAGGCACCTAGATGTGCCCTTACAAAGACCGGCAGGTTTTTTAGATTGTGTCGGACGATGAGCATAATATGTAGACCTGTAATAGGAATAATACATCGATGTTTTGATAAATTCTTTGTTTTTTATTAAATCCATATTACGCCGATTACAGATGGGCTAGTTAGTAGTGTTGTATGTGTCAACACTAATCACATCATTAATCATCACTTATCATTGTGAAATAGTGGAATAATAATTATACGGAATCTTTCAAAAAATGGTGGATGGACATAATGTATTTCATTGAAAGTTCGTTATACATCTTTGTTCCCGAATTCATTACAGCATTGTCGCCATACAAAGAAATGTTTCTACTCCTGCCACCATTTAAATAAAATATTATTAATTCCTTGCCGCCGACTTTTTTTTATCCCAAATCATCGAACAAAATGGGTGATCTCCTTTGGCCATAATAAATACCGAATCGAAAGTAGATTTCAAAACAGCCGATATCATAAAAAAGTATGTAACTTAAAAGCCGGAAAGAAATTATTTGATGTTTGAAAATGTACCTTATTTTATTGTAGAGTAAGCATTTAATTAAAAAAAAATTAATACAAAAATTAAGTTATTTTATTTTTTGTTGGCAAGTGGGGCGCAGGCTGATTTTTGCACCCCAGCGCCCACTATGGTTAAGACAGCCCTGGCTTTTGCACTGTAAGTGAATGTACTCAACACGATGCTCCGGCAAATGTATCGTGGTTTTCTACAGCTGAAATCTATAACCTGGAACTACTCAGAGCTGGACATGGAAAAGGGGTGCCAGACAGGGTTGGTGCTGTTCTCAAACTTACAGAAGATCAAGTAGTCCGTTTTGGCGGTGACGTGGAAGCATTAGAAACATTTTTAGCCTGTCTTGGATCTAGAGTGAAGATTGAGCTTTCCATTGTTACAGGAAATGACATTGAAGCAAGAAGTTTTTCAAAGGTACAATGATGGTCCATTAAGCTCTATGCTCATATGGGTGTTCTAGAATTAGTCTAAGGAAGTTAAGTAGTTTTCTGTGTCCATCACATGGGTATGGCCTCATAAAATTTTCCATTAATGGAAAAGCTTCGTCTCTTATAAATACGAACGGCATTTTTGCTCCACCTTGATACAATGGTACCGGCTCAGGTAAATTCAATCTCTTCTCTTTCAAACTCTTTCTGAAAATGCTGTTATCAAAAATTTCTGCATCAGAAAATCTTCCCATTGATCCCACATCAACCATTATGATTTTCCTTCTGGCATCAGCTAAACACATCGATACTACAGATGATCTCTTTTTGTCGTTGATAAATGAGGACACCCAGTATTCGAGGGAGCCTTGTTATACCTGCTTGCCATTAAGAGCACCTGAACAATTTTTAAATTTGTAGCACCACCAGCCCACGACGCCGTACCGCGCGAGTACATGTGTGCGCGCTCCCTCGCACGTACAGTGCAGTGCGTAAGCAAGATAATCAGACCCCTACAGAGATTTTCATTGCCAAGAAGCGGGCACTCCTTGCTGAGATGTTAGAGCTACATACGGAGCAGCAAGAGATCAGCCTCATTTTAGGGCAGATCTAATTCGCCATGAGGGAGAAAATTTGTCAAGAGTCTATAAAAACTTTTGACGAGCTACTAAAAAGGCAAGGGATATTGGAAGAACACTAGTAGAGAAAAATAATCAAAAAGAAGAATCAGAGTATTCACACTATCAAGATAAAACAAAACAACATAAAAATAATAAAAAACAAAATGAAGTACGCTGTGGTTACTGTCGTCTTCCCGGTCACACAGCCGAGATATGTAGAAACAAGGCAAGAGAGGACACAAATAAGCAAAATGTGGTGGTTGCTAAGGCTGAGACTACCTCAAGCACCCAAAAACGAAGACAAACCGAAATTTGCCTGTTATGGTTGTGGTGAGTCAGGTGTAATACGCAGTCGCTGCCCAAAATGTAAAAACAAGCTGTCTATAACAGCAGTTGATTGTTTCTGCTCAGCCAATATGACTGCTGATGTGCGACCACGTCCCACGGTACCTGTTACCTTCGAAGGAATGATTGGGATAGCGAATATCGATACGTGTGCAAAATTGAGTGTTGCCTCCTACCAATTACATAAACGTCTCGAACGGAAGGCGTAAGTTTTGAGAAGGAGGTTATGTATATAAAACTTTCCGATGGAGTACCAAGGAAGCAGGACGCCCTTACAGTCAAGACGACTGTCAATCTCTATGGCCGAGACGTAATCACGTCCTTCGTGATCTTTCCAGACGCCCGAGCAAATAGGACACTACTTGGGGTAGGATTTATATAAATCCTATGTAGAAGACGCTATGTTAGCCCTAGACCTACACCAGCGAACTTGTCATTTCATTGATGAGCCACATAAGATCTACGATCTGAATCCAGAGAGTCCGGAAGAGTCAAAGGACATTGCGGGTGTTCTATCCAGTGTGTGCTTGCTAGCAATGGAATTGCCAATGATGAATACACGCCTGTTGGTATGACAGAAGTCATTCCGCAACAGCATGGGGAACCGTCTAACCAAAAGATGACGCCTCCACATTCTCCTCAGAGAAGCGGCCTTTTTATGCCTGGAGCAACAGAGCAAGCCTTGGAACGACCTTATAAACCTCTGATACCCATGTAATTCTCGACCCCCCCAAAGAGACCACGAATTATTTGACTTATTTGATGGGTACTTTCCGATTATTGATGCCCTGTACGAAGATGCTTATAGAAATATCAATAACGCCGACGTCGAGTTGTCACCAGACTCTGCTAATTTATTCCCAGAAACTGAGATCTGGTCTGTTTCCATTTGCAGCCATGAGTGCCTCATGATGGAGGAAGAGACCAAGCGCTTACAGCAGTTCCTGGAAATGAATGAAGCGGTATTTATATCCAATGGTAAGCCAACAACGGAGACTGAACACATCATTGATACGGGATCACACAAGCCTATTTCTGTTTCACTATATAGGCTATCATCAGTTAAGATGAAAACCCTGAAGATAGAAATACAGAAGATGTGTGAGCAAGGAGTTATTGTGCCGTGTTCCTCTCCTTGGTCAGCGCCAGTCACACTTGTTCCGATAAAAGACGGTAGTACACGAGTGTGTATTGATTAATGCCAGTTGAATGCGATCACGATTGCAGATGTGTATCCACTGCCACGTATTGATGATCTTCTACACAATGCTAAGCCCACGCGTTACATGAGCACCATAGACCTCCGCGCCGGCTACTGGCAAATTGAAGTTAAGGATGAAGACCAAGTAAAGACAGCCTTCATCACACCTTTCGGTATGTACAAAGTTTTGAGAATGCCATTTGGTCTACGAAATGCACCTGCGACTTTTCAGCGTCTTATGGATAGATTTTACATATCCCTGAGTCACATCCAAGCTGCACATATATTTAGATGACTTAATAGTTATGTCTGCTAGTCTAAATGATCATTTCGGAGACCTACAAGACGTCTTCGATCGCTTAAATGAGTACAATATCACAGCAAACAAGGACAAATGTGTTTACTTCTGTTATAAGCTCAAATATCTAGGTCATTATATAACGCTTGATGGTGATCAAGTGGACACAGAGAAACTTGCTTCCATAGTGGATATGCCTGCACCAACAAAATTAAAGCATTTGATATCATTCCTGTAGATGTGTTCGTGGTGTAGGCTATTTATCCCTAATTTTGCAAAGGTTACCGAACCACTTTCTCATTTAATGAAGAAGAATTCTGTTTGGTCCTGGAAAGATGAACAAAAAACAGCGTTTGATGAGTTGCGGAAACTTTTAGTTACGGCACCGGTGTTAATCCAAGCAGACCACACCAAACCTTTCACGATTAAATCAGACGCAAGTAACTACGCAATCGGTGCTGTTTTGGTGCAGGGGGAAGGGGAAAATGAGCATCCAGTTGAATATGCTAGCCGCCCCCTCATTCCAGCTGAAAGAAATCATTCAACCACAGAACGAGAAGCCCTAGCTGTAATCTGGGCGGTGAATAAATTTCGTGGTTTCGTCGAGGGTACGAATGTTGCTGTACTGACCGGTCATCAAGCTCTGAAGTGATTTATGTCATTGAAGTCCCCAACAGGTCGACTAGCACGATGGGCCCTGCAACTGCAACCCTATAATCTGACGATTAAATATATTAAAGGAAGAACGAATGTTGCCGCCGACGCTGTCACGTCCTAATTGCGATCCTACAATGGAACAAAACTGCGGAGTATGCAGTATAATAATTGATACGCCAATGAAGAAATCAAAAGAAATAAAAGAGGAGCAATTAAAGAACGATGAAATATAGATCTTAAAAAAAGAAACAAAAACGCCGCGAACTTTTGGAACGAGAACGGATACAAGTTAAAAACGTGATATCTGCCAGAGATAAGTACGATGTTTTTTAAATTTGTCTGGATCGACGAAAACGCTTCCGTATTATTTACAACTTCAAATTAAAAAAGCCTGCTTCAATGCGGTAATGTCAGCTGAAGAAAGTAATCTTCAACAGTGTTGGTATTCTCCGAATAATTATGATTATTCTACAGGCTCAACACCTACACCAGATAATATCAACAGTAGTATCAATACTTCTAGTGCTCCAGATGATATCATCACTAGTATCAATACTCCTAGTGCTGCAGATAATATCAACACTAGTATTAATACTCCTAGTGCTGCACAAATTCAAGCAACCCAGGATATTGAAACATCTGCAGCAGAGCAAACAGGACCGAATGAAAATGTGGACAACTTTGAGACAGATTATGATTTTTAAATTAAAATAACATGGCGTCGACTGTATGCAAACATAGAAGTTACTTTAATTTCAAAATGTGTACTTACTTTAACCCTTTATAAGGCTCTGGCCATATATTGGACATCATACATTTGACGAAATATCTTAAAAAATACTTTGGCAACACAGTTTGTCGTTAGCAGTGATTTATTCTTGAATGTTTTGAGAAACGGAACGTAGCAAAAAAAAAAATTGGCGACATGTTAGTTCAAACAGATGTTTGATGTCATCTTTCAAAATTGTGTCGATTTTAATAGTGCTACGTAAATCTACAAAAATCTTCGAAAAAAATGAGTGGACAGGTAAGATTTGAATTAAAATTTGTTAGTTATATTCTAAATTTGATGTAATACAGTATATTTTTGCTGATACGAATCTTTTTGATACTAATTTGGAGTTTTGTTATGACGTCCATATATTGCCCAGAGCCCGTCTGAGTCATATTTTTTTTTGGTTACAGAGAAAAGTGATTCCTTTAGACAAAATTGAGGAAACTTTAGAGAGTCTTTTTGCGTTATCGGATGGCGAGGAATCTGAAGATGGTCACGAAAGTGATGAAAGGGAAAGTGAGGCCATATTCTTGCCACCAAATTCATCGGACCTTGAGGATATATTAGCTTCTCCGTCATCTTCAAATAACGGGAATGCCGCCAATTTTGTACCAGAGGATTCCGTAGTCCCTTCAGTAAGCGGAATTTCTATAGGACGAAATCAATCGGAAACAGCTGATGGTCCAAACATCAATGTGCTGATAAACAATAGTCCTATGTCGTTATCCATTTCTGATTCTGAAGATGATTCTTCTGAAGATGAAGATTGGAAGAAAGTACTTTTCCCTCACGATGTACCAAGAAACAAGTTTGATGATATTCCTCTAAAGTCTCACCAAAATATTCCCAACAAAAGTGGACCTCATATTTATTTTCGTTTTTTTTTCACTGACGAAGTTTTATCTCTAATTGCAGAGCAGACAAATTTATATGCTGCCCAAAATAAACAAAAAAACTGGGTCTCAAATGAGGAAATACAAGCTTTTTTAGGAATGTTAGTTTTGATGGGGGTGCACAGTGTGTAATTTTGGCTTAGTTGTGGCCAAGTACAGTTTATGTGTTTATTTGATTGCTTTTACTATTTGGAGGCTTGACAAAGACACCGACAATTTTTTTTAAAGTAGTTTTGGTTATATTTCAATTATCGAGAAAAACCCATAAAAACCATAGAAATGCAATATTTTCTTTCAGATACATCAGTTACTAATAAATTAAGTATCTTCTCATTAAGAGAATGAAAAACTATAATGTTGCTAAAAACTAGATACGTTATACGGTTAGTTAAGACGTATTAAATGTTTTTAGCAAAAAACATTAATAATTTTTTGTCGGTCTCTTTTTAAATTACCGCATTTTCTTTTTGATGCAAAATATGTACGACATAATAATACATTTGAATAAAAAATATCAACTAAAAATAATAAAGGACTGATGAGATATAATTTTTCAAATTTTTGTCTAGGGTTGTCACTAACCTTCTTAACCATTTGATTTATTTATTCTGGGCATTAATAAAATCGTCAATTGAAGTATACTATGCTTATTTATCACACTCGCAAAACCATCCGTAACATTTTTAACCTATTTCGGAAAAGAAGGAGGTTCTCAATTCCATTGAATATTTTTTGCTACTATTTTTATTGATATTGATATTATATGACCTTCATATATATGCCATAAAGTTATACTTTCCTAAAATACAAAAGACAAAACTTTAACAACATAAGCTGGGAGTACCTCCACGTGGTGAAGGCGGTAACAGTTTTTACTGGCTAAAACTCCCATCAATATGAAACTTCCGTAGCTTCATACTTATAGATGCCTTCGGGCTTATGTTTGAGTTGTCTTTTCGTACCCGTGAATCTATTAGTGGCACGGTAGCCTACCCGGTAACGCAGGGGAGCAGCCACTAATTATTTTACTGTTATCTAAACGGAATTTAGAAACGATGGAATCGGACCAGTCAGATATTTTTCCTGAGGAGGAATTGACCCGTTCTCCTGGGGCTTGTCATTTCGGGTCTCAACCGAGTGACTTAAGGAAAGAGAATATTGACCCTCAAGATGATCAGCGACAAGTGCCTAAATCATCAATAACGCCTCACAAACATACGCATCTTGACTTATTCAAGATATTAGAAAATAGTGCTCATTTGCAAGGTTGGGTCCTTATAAAAAATAGTTTTTTGAGTGCGATTTACCCTAAGGGTATTCCTAATCACACACAAATAGAATTCGACATCTTTAAAAAAAAAACTACAAAGTTTATTTCCAAATGCGAACAGCTTTACAAAGCCTCTAGTAGGAATCGCAAAACCTTTTTAGCTAAAAATAAAAAATGGCTTTCTTCTACATCTAATCTTCAACTTCACGAAACATTACATCAAATTAACTACAAAAGTCGCGAAAACCAAATCATTGAGGAGGAACCTACAACAAGTTTCATAAAAATAATACCTTCAGCCTCAGAAGAAATTAGACAGTCATTTGATGTTCCTTCTACTTCTAGATCCAATCAGTATGATAATATTAGCGATCGTAGTCAGCGACGCATAAGAAAATCTCTGGAACAAGAATTAGAGAACTACCCTTCGGACTCTCTGATCAAGGTGTTTTCAAAAATTGTAGTTGATGAAACAGGTAATAAATTAGGAAAAGCTGCTGCTAGTGACTTTGAATTTGTTATTCAAGAGTGTCTAAAATCTCCAACCGAGTCTACCAAAATTGCCAAACTAATAAGGTCAAGTCAAAAAACTGATGAACCTTATTCACCCAATGAAGCTCTATGCTTAATTATAGATAGAAACCTATCTGTTGAAGACTATATTAGTATTCGTGAAGGAGCCAAATCTCGTGGATCTAATATTTACCCTCCCTACTACAAAATTCAAATGGTCAAAAAGTTATGTTATCCCGATGTGGATATACAAATATCAGAACGGGAAGCAACAGTACCGTTATTAGATTTAGTTATGCACACTTTTCGTAGAATTATTGACGTGTGCGACCAAAAAGTTTCGGAGTACTGCAAACAAAAAAAAATAGGTACACTCCATTGTATATTCGAGGCTTCATGGGGTTTTGACGGAACTACTGGGCAATCTGTCTACAAACAAAGCTTCAGTGATGGAGACGATGATGAACATTGCCTGTTTGCAACCACATACATACCTTTACGTATAAAAACTGACGACGGTTATGTATTATGGATCAATCCGAATCCCCAATCTTTCAGATTTTGTCGCCCAATACGAATCCAATATAAGCCAGAAACGACACAACTTATCTTAAACGAAAAAACCCGAGTTGAAGAAGAAATAAAGAATCTTTCGCCGATTTTTGCTGAAAACTCTTTAGGAAAAACAGTTATTGGAGACCCAAAACTATATTTAACCATCATAGATGGAAAGGTGTTTAATGCCATTACAAACACAACATCACAATTACGGTGTGCCTGTTGTGGAGCTACTTGTAGCGAATTCAAAAATTTAGATCTGATATCTAAAAAACCTGTAAATCAGGAAGCTTTAAGTCATGGACTGAGCCCATTGCACGCATGGATAAGAATTTTTGAGTTTCTTTTACATTTGGGTTATAAAAATGACCCTGCCGTGCAAAAGTGGCGAGTTGCAAAAAAATCCCCAGAATATAAAATTGTAGAAGAGAAAAAAAAACAAATACAAGAAGAAATCAGACAAAAAATGGGCTTATTGGTTGACGTAGTTCGTCCAAATTCGGGTACAACCAACGACGGGAACACTGCCCGTACGGCTTTGTCTGATTCAAATCGATTGACTTTTGCCAATATTTTAGGTATTGAAGAATGGCTCGTCAATGACCTACATACAATTCTGGTGGCTTTATCATGCGGCTTAGAAATAGATTCTAAGAAGTTTCAGGACTTTTGCAATGGTGTTGCAACAAAATATGTACAAAAATACAGTTGGTACAATATGTCTGTCACCATTCACAAAATTTTAATGCATGGTGCACAAATTATAGATTCTATATCTATACCAATAGGAATGCTCTCAGAACAAGCCGGTGAATCACGCAACAAATTTTGGCGCTACGATCGTGAGCATCACACTCGTAAACTCAATCGCGAAACAACAGTCTTTGACTTGATTCACCGAGCTTTAGAGTCTTCTGACCCGCTTTTGTCGAGTTTGTCAATTGACAAGAGACAAAAAAACAAGAAACATGCTAAGATTCCGGAAAAAGTTCTAAAACTTTTAAAACCGACAATGGATAACGTACTCATCCACGGTGACCCGTTGTTGCAAAAATCGGTTGATGAATTCGAATGTGATTCTGACGATAATGACGATATCAACATCGTGTTATCGTCAGACGAAGTATACATAGATTGCGATAATGACGACATCGACAAAATATAACTTTTGAATTTTTCTTGGTTTAACATTTGGACAACCCTATTTCCATAGTAATTTCTGAAATATTTAGAAACGCTTTTTCTCACTAGTCCTTTAGGACATGATAAACAACAGTTGTGTCCATATTTATAGCAAAGAATAAAATGCGGTAATGATAGGGGTAAGGAAAAAATCGATAAAAAGTGAAATTAAGAAATTTTCACATATTTCATAAACTATCAAAGCTAGCTCCGTAATTTTTGATATGAATACATATTCAGATGTAACGTTATTTGGTGTTATTAAATAAAAACGATACCAGTAACACTTTAGGAGAAAAAAATATATTAATGTTTTTTTGAGGTCGCTGACCTTTCACTAAAAAAAATATTTCTCTGAAAATATAGACAATTTTATTGTAGGAATTTTCACCAATTAATAAGTATCACAAGATCTTTCGAATTAATACATAAAATATACCTGGCCACAACTAAGCCAAAATTACACACTGTGGGGTGCACCCTCTACCCAATATTGACTTGTATTGGTCAACAGATCCATTTTTTGTGTGAGAGAAATAGCAGATGTAATGACTGTAAAAAAAATTAAAATGATAATGAGAAATCTACATCTAAACGACAACACGAAAATGCCTCAAAGAGGAGAGCCTGAATATGATAAACTATATAAGATTCGACCACTAATAACCTCAATGAACACTGCTTTTCAAAAGGGAGCTAGGAATTCGTCATCCCAAAGTATTGACGAATGTATGGTAAAGTTCAAAGGGCGCAGTACATTGAAGCAATATTTACCAAACAAGCCGATAAAAAGAGGCTTCAAGATATGGGCGAGATGTGACAGTAGCACGGGTTATTTATTTGAATTTGAGGTGTATACGGGAAAAAAAGACAACGATACTGAATTCGGTTTAGGAGCAGCTGTGGTAAATAGTCTTTGCAAAGTACTTATTGAAGAAAAGATAGAAAACGCACATGTAACATTTGATAATTTATTTGCTTCGACCCAACTAATGCAAAGCTTGTATGATAATAATATATATTCTACAGCAACCGTTAGATCCAATAGAACTAACTTACCCCGGACACTAAAACATCTGATGGCCAAGAAAGATAAACCTAAACTTTCTAGGGGTCAATATAAGTGGCGGGTTAATCGAAATGTAGCATGCTTTACATGGATGGACACAAAATTAGTCAGCATTCTTAGTACCGCCTTTCATCCTAAGGAAAAAGTAACATGCATGAGAACGCAAAAAGACGGAAGGAAACAAGAAGTGCCTTGCCCTCTGGGTGTTGTGGAGTATACCAAAAGGATGGGGGGGTGTCGATCGCTTTGATCAAAAGCGAGGCACCTATCCTGTAGCTAGGAGGAGCAGGAGGTGGTGGATGAGACTATTTTATTTTATGGTGGATGCAGCAATTACGAATGCATACATTTTGTATGCTCAAAAAGTGCGTTACCCAATGTCTACTTTACAGTTTCGTACACTTCTCGGAAGAAACTTGATTGGCACTTTTACGAGCAGAAGGAAGAGGGTATCGAACTTGCCATCTTTTGTATGCAAAAGACCAAAAGTTGATAGCCGGCAGAAGGCAAAGTATGGTCTTCCAGATGATCTACGGCTTTCAGACGTTGGATCCCACCTCCCCGGTCCACTACTCTTACAGACGATGCAGGGCTTGCAGCAGCAATGCTAACAGCAAAAAATCGAAGATACAATGCATACGATGCGAGGTTGCCCTATGTATTGTTCCATGTTTTGCCAACTTCCACAAGCCGTAGTACGGCTCTGTCCAAATAATGGACACCATGTACCGTTTTATATATATATACTTTTTTTTCCGAAATTTCAATAAAGTGCTCATATATGATGTATACCACTAAGTTTCATTTCTGTACCTTCAGCCGTTTCTTCTGCCTTATAAAGGGTTAAACACACTGCTAATCTTTCACAGCTACTGATAGAATTTCTGCAATTTGTGTCTTATTTCGGAAAATATGGTTCAATCAGGGAGCGAAGTTCATGAAAAGTACATCTTGAAACTCATAAGAATTTTCGGAAGTTGGTTCATTATCAGATTGGAAAAAAGTAAAATATTCACTGTGTTCTGAACGATGTTTGTTATGATTTCTTAACCCAAATCTGTTTCCTTATAGAATTGTTCAAGTTTATGGTAAGTAATTCGGTTTCTTCTGATTCTAACTCTTCTTCCTCGAGCAATGTTAGGTAATAACGTATAATCTTTTTCGATAGCATGTCTGCCTGCTGTCAGTGAAATTTCGCATAGAACTAAACCAATCGCCCGCCGCCGAGAGCTCAAAAAGACTCGTTGCGTGCTCGCGGCCTAGCTCCGCATATTGAAAAACACAGGCTTATTGTAACAACTTCTTTACGAAATCGACGCCTTAATGCTTTTCAACTGCAGCAGTAGCTTCATGTTGTACGTAGGGTGGCTGTAAGTGACTCTACAATTAGAAGAAGGTTGAAGGAACGTGGGCTGGTACCGCACAAGCCAGCAAATGGGCCGATATTAACTGCAGACCATCGAAGAGCCCGCCTTAACTTTGCATGTGAGCACCTAAAGTGGTCATATCTCTTGCGTTGGGGGGAAGTCCTCTTTTCTGATGAGTGTAAAATTATGCTGTATGGTAACGACGCACGGTAGGACAAGATGACTTAAATCTATAGATTAAATGAAAATAACAAATTTTACGCTAGCAGGTTGCTCTGTATGTTACAACATAATCCTATAGCTGTGGTACAACACCGCAGGTAAACAGGCGCGACCCGCCCAAACCCCACTCCGTACCATACCACTCAGTCTGAGCCGATCTCACGTGGAACGTAGAAGTGTTACCCGTGCGCCAGCGCAACTTTGAAGTGTATCTAGTTTTTTCTTAAATACACGTCCTATAAACTCAAAAAAATATGGAAGCGTCAGTAGTGACTGAGTACCCAAGAAGCAAAATAATGTCATATAAATGGTACAATAACGTTTTTTATGTAACTTTCAGCCATATGAAAATGGTTTTATAATAGTTTTTTATACGTAAATATAACGCGGGTTTGGGCGCAGATTATATAACATTTAAATCGTGTAAGGGTCGTATTGCAGTCGCATCAGCGAAAATAACGTTGTGTAAAAATCATGTAGACGTTGTAAGTTTAACTAGTAAGGTTTGTAATAGTTTTTAGTAATACTCTTACATAACCATATCATCGTATAGACGTTTTGTTATGCTGGTGGTTGCATGGTCTGTGGTTCAAGCTAGACAATTTGCGTGACAAGTTATTGTGTTGTGATAAAACTTAAAAAAAAGGTAAGTGGAAATGTTTTAATAATCTTTATTAATTTAATGTAAAGAAAGTTTACTGTGGTGGAAGATGAAGAGCGGTGACTTATACTTGGGAATCTAAAATTTTCGATGATATGTATGGTTATTGTTGTTAATATTTTAATGGGCCTTCATAATATTGGTGTTTCAATATTCTTTATAAAAAGAAAATACATTATTAACATCAATAGTTTCCGCCATATTGCCAAAAGACATTGGGCGACTGCAACTAGACATGTATATAACTATTGGTCTTATACATGTTTTATACGATTTATGACGTCCACCATGACGGTTTCAATTAGAGCTCTGTTGGAAAATAGAAAAACCTTTGTGTATAGTCATGGGAATACAAAGAATCTGTATTTTTACAGGGGCATCATGGTGATATATTTTGACTTTGATAAGTTTTTAACAAAAGAAGACTTCAAGTTGCTCAAACATTTAAAATGGCCATGGGATAACACGCATTTTCAGTTATCACAGAAGTGCCATGGATGTAATCATCCTACCGACTCGAGATTCAAACATTTTATCATCCATAATAACAGAAGCATAACTAAATTATTAAACTATGATTTTTTTTGGTGCCAAAACTGTAAGAAGTATGCCATATACGACCATTTCCCTGAGGACGAATGTTACTGCAACTGTTAATTTTTTTTTGTTTCTAAATAATAAATATTCATCACTATTTTTTAAGGTTAGTTGCATAAATTATATTTACCTAACCACCCAATCGTTGCCACTGAGCCAGTTAAATACATGTAGGTATATAAAATTTGTCAAAGGCGAGCCGTGTCTCGACGCGCGCGCGCAATAATAAATGTTTGTTGTCAGGGAATTCCCCTTTTCTCTGTCTCGCTCTACGCATTTCGTAAGCGAATTCTCATTACGTTAAATTTTAGTTTAGTCATAGATTGATACTTGGTGTAAGAAGTGCAGCAGCTTCAAATTTACTTTACAAAAATATACATTACAATTGTAGTACGAGTACGTAGTGTTTATATTCAGTATTTATTGTTAATGTAATTTGATTTTTTTGATGTGTTAGTGTAAGTATAGCAATATTTAACCATAACAATGTTTTGTTTTAGATATGACCTTCAAAATTGTACAAACTTTAGAAAGGGGAAAGTTAGTTTTATCAGCGGTGCCTGAAAAATGGGAACAAAATGGTATCCTGTATTGGCCAAGAAGAAAAGTGGAGGATTTATTAAAGAATCCTTCTTCATGTCCCGAAGCATCTTGGTCAACAATTCAATGTGTCGTGAAAAGAAGTGGAATAAATTCACTGGAAAGTGCTGAGATAGAGGTCACTCAAATGTCAAGCATGAGCGACACAGAAGAGGAACAAAATGAAGATTTAAATCGACGCGGATGTACCTCAATTGATAATATTGCCGTTCAAGAGTGTTTCAATGACCTTGCAAATGCTTGTGTTGTAAGTAAAATACCAAGTACTAGTAAGACTAGACACACGTGTGTCTAGTTGGTGGTCTCTCGTGTCGAGTTGGTGAAATTCACATGGACCGTCTAGACTCGAGGGGTTACCTCGAGTCTACACGGTCCATGTGAATTTTAGAATTATGGCTGCCTTATTCATACGTGCTATCTATGAGGATATCATCGTGATTTATATTCATATTTCATAATTTATATTCTTTTTTTTTTCAGAATAATGCTCAGTATCTACAACCATCCACGTCCAATCCTACTAATATTAACGATGTGGTTGTTTTAACTTCCAATCAAGAAATAGACCAAAACCAACATAGTGTTATTTTGCACACAGCTGAACTAGATCATCAAGATATTTCACAAAAACTTGATAATTTGATACAAATAACAGGAATTATTCAAGAAAATCAGAAAGTTCTCTTTGAATATGTGCAAAGTGTAGAGAGTAAATTACTAATGAAAATGACACATTTAAGTACTCAGCTTGATGAATATGTACAACGCACCACAGAAATTAAAATTCAAGAAGCAAACGATTTTAAACCAATATCGGATAAAGAAGAACTTGACGCCTTTGAAGATCAGCTCAAAGATCCAACCATGGTGTCAAAATTCAAAAATAAACTGGCAGTAGTTTGTGGAAATGGAAAAGGACGAGGGAGCAACAACGCTTACGCATTAGTGGACATAATGTTCACTAGAAAATTTATGACGACATGCTCTTGGGCTGGAGGCTCTAAAAAATTAACGTCGAAAATTTGTTTCAAAATCTACACTCGGACGTTCAATTTATTTTTTGAACTTGTACATGAATCAGACAAAACCTATACTAAGATAGAATGCGAATGTTTTTTTAAAAATATTATGCGCCATGCCGAAACAAGAAATAAAATAAAGTTGTTGCGTGCATCATCTAGCAAATTTAGACCCAAACGTAGTATGCCTAATAATACCATTACCGAAAGACTGGTACTTCAAGAAATTCAACAAAATGCGCAGTCCCTTGAACAAAATTCTCATATAATCAATAATGATCTCGATTCACAAGAAATAGTATAGGTTGAACTATTTTTTGAGTATAAATTATAAGTATTTTTATTAATTAATAAGTTTAAAGTGCCAAAAGTTCCTACTTATGCAAACAGGGTATAGAAAATAATTAGATGTTTAGATTTAGGTTGATCTAACGATGACATTCTAAAAAGATTTTGGCTATATTATGTTGATTTGTTAATTGTAAATTGCAGTTTGTCTCAAAAATACTGTGTTGATTTTGTTTTCGTTTTAGCAGTTGTTTTAATAAGGATGCAATAATTACCTACATACTTAATATATCTTAAGTACATACGTCGTATCAATAATACTGTTATGACTGAATGACACATTGAAACAATGAATCTTTTTTGATTATTTTTCTGAACGTTACTTTATTATTGTATACTAATAATGATAGTGTAGTTGATGATAATGTTTTTCAAATGTTGTATAACGAATTTTTAAGTACTATTCTCTGATTAAATAATCTTAATTGGAGAAGAGTGCTTAAAAATGTACGACAGTATGTACGTAATATGTACACTGTACATCTTAAGTTTATTTTATCTTTTCGTTTTTGAAATTTTTATTTTATAAACGGGGTGGAAGGGATACCGACGCGAAAACGGTTACCACGTATTCAGTACATCATTTTGAGCCCCACCCACATACAAAATTTTACATCGGTTATTAAAAAAAACAGCTGTTTCCTACAATAATGCAAAAACCTCCACGGTCAAAATGTATGGAACAGCTGATTGTTTTTTAAATAACCGATGAAAAATTTCCATGTGGGGGAGGTTCAGAATGGCGTACTGAATACGTGGTAACTGTTTTAGCATTGGTGTCCCTTCCACCTCGTATTGTGTAATATCTTTCAAGTTAAATTAAAATGATTAACAACTTTATAATTACTAATTATAAGTCTGAATGATGCCAAATAAAAAAAACATTTAAGTATTTGCGATTTTTATTTACAATTAAAGAGTATGTAGTAGGGGTATAAAAAATATAGTATCATTATACGTAACGCTAACTAATTTACATTTTATATCATTGACAGTATATAAACATTCGGAATTGTTTTGCATATTGAAGTTACATATTTTGTAAATGTTCAAAAATGAGGATTTTTTTGGAGTTTCAAACACATCAGATAAATTCTTGAAAGAATTGCCACGAATTTCTATATCTCCTTTGTTATGATATATGAATAAAATTTCTACAAGATGTTCATTGGTAGTTAGAAACCATTTGTTCTGGCTCTGCGTTGACAAAACAAAACTTTCTAGATACAAGTTTGTGATGAATCCATTTTTACTTCTACATTTACGGATGAACGGTATGTTTTTTTTTTCTTTGTCATTGTAACTTTCTAATTCGATATTATTCTTCTCTATAAGTCTTCTGGCAATTTGAGCAAGAGTCCGATTTCCATGTCTGACCATTCTTTTGATACAATAAATTTTGTTTTCAAACGGGTATGCATTAAAGCTTTGCAATATACCGAATCTCTTTACTTCATCGATGACATGTGTCAAATTGTGAACATTACTGGTTATATACTGTTTGCCGTAATATCTACCATAATTTTCAACAAAAGACTTAAGTAAAGTTTCAGCCAGTCGAAGAAACTTAAAATGTTTATCATTAGAGAAAATAGTAATTGCACAAAAAAATAACAAGAAATGATGGTAGGCATCAGGACACAGTAAATCTTTTAATATTATAAAACTCAAGTAATACAAAAATGTACGAAATTCTGACGCCTTCCAATGAGCTAAAACATCAATAGTTCTAACCGACCTATGTATTTCCTTTGGCAAGCGACAACTCGTCATAAACTCGGAGAATTTTGCAATATCTCTTGCACACCATTTCGTAACTTTTTTACCAAAATTACCGTCCCTCCAACCTGTGAGTAACCTTTTCATTATTCCTAAATCTATGAGATGGAGTGAATCGCCAACAGGAAAATCTTCTATCATGTTAATTGGCAATTCAAGTAAGGGAGAATCGTACTTATGGTGCTGGCCATACATCTTGGAGCGAAAGTCGTCGTTACTACGTCTGGGGCAATCAGTCATAGGAAATATGACTGTATTAGACTGATGTGAATACTCGCCAACGACGGTAGGTACACTTTAAACATCCATGTTTTCCATTGAAATTACACACTCCTGAAAATAAATATACAAATAATTCTTTCTTTTTACAACAATAAAAAATAAATATGAAGAGACATTAGGCATCTCATATAAAATGAATAAAGGGCCACCTTTTCGCTAGTAGTGATATAGTACGAGTTAAAATGCATATGAGTACGCTCTTATAATAGGAGCAAAACAAACTTACCTTTAATTAGTGCTCTTGCAGGAGAATCGCATATAAAAGCTCTAATTGTAACCTTAACCAATAACTCTTTTCCATTTTTTGTTGTAACTTTCAAGCTGTTATGCAAAAGATTTTTCATTTCTGCGACAAAAGGTCTGAAGTAAGCTTCTAAATCTGCAGGTTTTCCTTTTCCTGAATATATGCCTACTACAAATGGTGACAGGTAGGGTATTTCAAATATATTGCATAGTATAGGCCATACTTGTTCTCTAGAACTCTTATATATTGGCAATCCATCAATGTTTATATTTAACGATATACTTTCTGGTATGAGAGTAAGATGTTCTAAATATTTTTTAAGTGGTTCAGTTACACCATTGTGCCAATAGTAGCCCTTATCCAATGGAATTAATGATACTGTTTTAGTTTGAAGAAGCGTTCTTGGATCTTTGGGGAGAATATGAGGTAATCTTCTGTTAATTATTTCACTAACTTTTTGTATTGTTTCATGAGGAACATTACAAGTGATTGCCCATTTTTTAAAATCTTGGCGGAATTGATCATCTTTATCAAGTTCTTCAGAACTTTCGTCACTTATTTCCATGCAGTTGTCTTCTTCAGGAAAATCGGAATTATTTAATTCGTCTAAAAAAAAAAACATTTGGGTAATATAAACTTACGAATGAATCTGTTAAAGGAGCTTTTTATGCAATAACTTACTTTCTCTATCTAGTGTGCGTTCTGGTAAAAGAAGATGAGCGGAACAAATTTGATTTGTAGAACACCTGTCCTGACCGGATCCAGCAAATACCGTATTAATTGTTGAAAAATGTAAGGAACCACTTTCATTTTTACCACTTTCTTCTTGGTTGGGCACAGTTTCTTTCAGATTAAATGTAGGTATCGCTGCTGTATTTAACAATAATAATTGATAATTTTTATTTACTTTTCTTCTAAAGCCACCACTTCGTTTAATTCTTTTCCACTTTTTAAAATCCATAGTTAATATTAGACGTAATAAAAATGGCGACTGAGTTATATTAAAGTATCTAATTATTGTTTAAATAATCAAATGACACATATAGGTTACATAAGAATAATGTTTCAACCTAAAAGTTACTTAAAGGTGGAAATATACGACCTTTCATAACGATTTTATAATAGTTAACTATAAAATCATTATATCACAGTTAGTTATTTAAGTGTTGAATAAAAGGTTCTAAATTTACAAAACATGGCGACACATCACTATTTTCTGGCTGAAACGTTAACTCGACTTAATGTTATATGACCGTCATATAAATTATTGAGATGACGTTTACCAGGCACATTAATATGACTTAAATTATATATAACTAATGCGTCGAACTGAATACTACTATACAACAACATAGTTGTTACAAAACTGTTATAAACCCCTTACATGTCTGTTAGTTGTATAATTCTAATATTTTACAACTTTTTTGCTACTTGGGTAGTCACTTGCTCTCGCTACGCTCGAGCGCGTTATGCAGAACGCCCCAATCAACGGTGCGATGTCTTAAAGTTTATAAACAGCAATATAAGGTTCGACTCCTTTGATCAACTTGTCTCTCGGTCGTCATTACAGATTGAATATTGTATTTCATTCTATGACGTCCAAGTTTCTTAATTAGCTTGTTCATGTATAAAGACGATAGACGGTTATTGATTATTTTAAGACAGGATTTATCTATGCTGATTTTATCGACTTAGGTAGTCGATGTAATCGGTATATAAAATGATATGAAAACAGGATTTTTGAAAAAAAAAGAGTTTTATTAGAATTTAGATGCTCGTCTGCCTCTCAGGTCTAGCGGTAGCACTATTATTGTGAATACCAGACATGAGGTTAGACTCTAGGGCGGAGCATTGTTACTATTATTACGTACCCCATTTATTTTTGTAAAACTTTGCTTTGTGAATTGTGGGTGTACACATCTCTACTTAACCGATTGAGGTATGATGTTGGAAAGTTGTCCAAAATTTTATTGGGTCTTTGTCGACATGTTTGGCGCATTGGCTTAACCTTTAACTACTGAGGTGGGGGCCCCTCAGGCCTTGAGAAAGTAAATTTGTTAAATTACTCCCTTCCCTGACGGACGACACACGCGTACCTGCTAGTACCTTCGAGTTTAGTTGCGCCAAGGCTGTCAAGGGCTATGCACGTGTTTGCGCGCACAATTTCGGTAAGTAAATCCATTTTGAAATTTCTCGTGGGCCTCTCAGACCCCACCTCAGTATTTACGTAACTTTTTTGTAAATAATTTCGATTTGGTTATCGTCCTTTTTTTTTGCATTAGTTTGAAATCTTTTACAATATGGAGCCCAGTACGTCGTCCGGGAGAAAACGGTCTCTCGGTTATAATAATAATCAACATGTAGCGAAAAATAGAAGAACCGTAGTGCCAGGAAACAACGATTTTGAGACATCCGTGACGTCATGGATAGATAGTGAAGACTCTAGCGGTTCGGAGGCCGAGGATATTGATGACACCTTTACACCGGAGCTTCACGGGCATGACTCAGATACGCACAGTGAGTCAGAACCCGAAGAACAGGTTGACAATGTTGACAAAAAAAAAATCAATTTATACTTCAAGTCGTAGAAGCCGTGTTTGGCCAATGGTAGTTTTTTACCGCATGTTAGATATCAGTACCGTAAATAGTCACTTGCTATATGACATACATCATGACAAAACTACTGAAAGGGGAATTTTCGTGAAAGAATTAGGTCGCAGTTTAGTGCTACCCCAAATGAAAAGACGAGTGTTGAACGAAAGGTTGCCTCGTGAGCTACGTTTGAGTTTGGCACGTGTGCTGGGAAAGGATAGGCCTGTACCTGACGGTCAAGAAGTTGACGAAGAAGAATGTAAAAAAAGAAGAAGGTGCCACAAATGTCCTTTAAAGCTTCAAAGGAAATCTACATACACATGTTATGCATGCAAAAAACATATATGCCTTCAATGTGCAAAGCAAGTTTGCCCAGATTGTGTGTAATTCGCAATAATTGATGTCTGTAATTTTTTTGTTCCCATTATAGTATTATAATAACTGATGTGCCATTTGCTAGAAAGACTATTTAAAATTAAGATGCAAGTTAATTTATTATCTTTTTTAAACAATTTTAATCAATAATTTGTGATTTGTGATCTCATGTGATTTTTGCCAAAAAATACTAAGTGTTTTCTAAACTTTGAAATAACAGTTAAATATATATAAATAAATTATACAAAAATAATTTTATTTCATTTAAATATATCCATTAAAGCTAATTATTAAACACTAAACTCTAAAATACCTAAAGATTTGTAAATATAAGGACATATATATATGGGACTCTGAGGCCCCCACGTCAGTGTTTACGTGAAATTAAATCCACCTCAGTAGCTAAAGGTTAACTCGCTACATCACAAATTAACTTAATACATATAGTTTAATAGCCAATGTGTTCGGGTTCGATCCCCGCGAATCTGATTTGTTTTTTTTGTTAATGCATCCTAATGTATAGAATAATCAGCCTTTATTGTTCCCAGTGCTGGGACACAGGCCTCCTTTTTATAAGAGGGAGTGAGTTGTAATTCACCATGGTAGATGTCACATGTCTTCGAATTTTTGGTTCTAGGACATGCCGGTTTCCTCACGATGTTTTCCTTCACCGTTTTAAGAGCAGTGGTGATGAAATAAATTACACATAGCAAAGTCCTTGTTTGGGTTCGAACCCACGACCTGCAACTCATAAGTTACAGTCGTTACCACTATGCCACCACTGCTCTACCAAATGTAATTAAACTAATGTACCTAGGTAAGTAAGGCAAGTTTTAAATGGAATAGATTGGAATGTTGACTTTTCAATATAATAAACCCGTTTTTCAATATAATGTTTTGCATACGATAATATTAAGAAAAAAAAAAACAATAATAGCAAAAATAAAACAAAATAAAATCCAGACCGGAGCAAATACTTATTTGTTCCGTGCGGGAATCGAACCCGCGACACTTGGCGCATTCAGTAGCAGCACGTTTTTAAACTAATATTTACATTGTGATGCAGCGAGACGAACTCTTAATCAATGCGCCAAACGTGTCGTCGAAAATGTATCAAAATTCTGGTTCGCTTTGAAGATTGGTAGATTTACAACATCCTCTGATGCAACATGCCATGCATTTTCCTAAATGTATTTTAACAAATAACAATTAATGTCTAAGCTTAACTTATTTTGGTAAGTGTTTCCAAAACCGCTTGTTATCATTTTAATGAGACACTTCATAGACCGATATTAAATAGTCAAGGTACATGCAACTGCCTTTTTAGAATTTCGTCTCAGATTGCTGCGACAGAGTGTCGCCATCGTCCAAATATGGAATTGTAGACTGTGTGCATAGTGTCTAATAAAGAACAAATGATTATAGACCTTATTTAAGGAGTGCTGGAAATATAATTTACAATTCAATTATTTGTGAAACACTTAAACAATAGTTGCAAATATTAATATAACCGCTACCTTACATAATAGTGGTATAAATATCCCCCTTCCACGACTCATCCATCAATTATAAATCAGTTATTTGTGAAGTGTGGGTGTTTTTTGTGTTGGTGAAGAGTTCCATAATCGTCAGTGATTAAGTGTGCAGATTTAAATCTTCCACAAGTATGTATGTATCACATTTTTTTTATAACTTGAATTCTCTTGCAATTTAGTCATAGTAAATGCGGCAATCAAAAGTTAAGTCTAGGTTCGATTCCCAATTTTAAGTATTGTATATTTACGGGTTTAATTACTTACCAGTAACTCAGTGATTATGTACACTACAAGTGTAACTACTGAACGCAAATTTTCAGTACGATTCCAAGATATAAATATTTAATGTGTAAATTGTTTTTCTTTCTTATGTTCCCTGTAGCCCAGTCGACATCAGTGTAATTGTTGAATGCAAAGTATTGGGTTCGATTCCAGATCTAATTAAAATGTATTACTGAGTTATTTTACTTACTTCTCTTCTTGCAGTGGTTTATTAACCGTTACTACTATTGCACAACATGAAGTATTGACGCTGAGTTTTAGAACCAAATAACGACTTCTTCAATTTTCTAATAATTCAAGGATCGATTTCCAGATAGAGAAAATTGTTTTATAGAATGTTCTATTTTTCTATCTATCCTTTAGGAATCGTTCATTTTATAACTTCTTACCTACTATTTCTTTTCATTTTAGGTCGACATTTGTGAATCCTTTCGAATCCGATGTAGAGTCGCATCCCAACGAGCCCTCTACATCGTTTAAATCAAAGAAGAAGATATCTTCAAAGCCAAAAATTAAAGTGGGTAAAGGCAAGTCGAAGAAAGCAGCTGTTGTAGTAAAAGAACTATTTGGTAGTGAGTCGGATTCCGAAATAGACACTACACCAAAGGGGATTAAAAAATTCAAGCGCATTCGAGTGGCTGATTCCTCGGTGAGTAAAAAAAAGTTAAAACAATATTATTTTATCAAAAATGTGTTTAATATTTATAATTACCTATAAGAATTCATTTTGACAATTTGTTGCCACTGCGGGGACACAGAGCTCGTCTCAGTGAGAGCGAGTGGGCCGTAATCTGCGAGCGGGCCGTAATCTACACGCGGGCCCAGTGCGGGTTGGTAGATGTCACATGTCTTCGATTTTTTTCTAGATCATGCTGGTTTCCTCACGATGTTTTCCTTCACAGTTATGAGGGCAGTGGTGATGAAATAGTTTACACAAAACAAGGCTTCAATCTGGGTTCAAACCCTGACCTACAACTTGTAAGTCGCTGCCGTTACCACGGGGCCACCGCTGATCTCCTCTCCTCCCCTTAAATATGCTTTATCTAATGTTATTTTATAACAAGGTTTACAAGAGGAAGATGGAGATCTTGAACCGGTGAGGGCAACTGGGCTGCGATCATCCCTGTCCAGAAGAACAGCTTCTGGAAACTCCTACCAGCAGGACCTAACACGGAGCGGTGATTATTATATCGAGCTCCGTATTTATAATCATAGGGACGCTGAAAAATTCGGAAAGGATCGATGGAAGCAAGCGCTCATCACGTATAGGGCCTCTCTATACTCCAATTCAGCGACTTGGCGGGCCGCTAATAATCTTGTATCTGATGCGAAAGCTGAATTTAAGGATGTGCAGCCTGTTCTGTATCCAAATAATATTATTTGATAGAATAAAATAATATTATTGGGATCCCTATTTTACTCTTATACTCATCTTTTTACTTATTTTAAAAACATTACTTATTAAACAAATGTAATCCTTATGATATACTTATTCAATATTACATACGTACATACATAGACTCATGCCTATTTCTCGTGGAGGGTAGGCAGAAACTACAGAACGCTGGCTTGCTACGATCCTTACATACTTCTTTTGCTTCACTCACTTGTTAAATATTATTTTCATTATATTAAATTGTGATTTGTTTACAGGAAGCTTATATATATATGAAATATTATAAAATCTATATAATCAATACCAAGAATACTCGATACTGAGAATACTCGATTCTGAGAAAATTCAACATTGAGAATACTCGATACTATTTTAATAATAATATTTGATTTTAATTTGTTTTACATTTAACCTTTCATCCACATTAAAAATTCGAATTTAATAATAATTTACAGGAAATTAATAAGATCAGAAATCTGAAATATTTAGATACTTTAAGGTAGTTTTTGCAATTATCAATATCTAAGTATGTTTTTCTGCGATGTCTGCAACGTTTCAGTTTCGAAATATTCTGCACACAAAAAAACTAATGTACACAAATCGAATTGCTTATTACAGACACGCTTTGATAGTGTTCATATAATAGCAACAGCTTTTCGAAATCGGATCATCAGTTATAGAGTGAATCCTAGAATGGTTAACATTTCACTTGAATTATTTTTAACGCAAATTTCTCAAACGGTTTGTTATCTCTGCCGTCCACTAACTAAAAGGCCGTTAAGCCACAGTTGGTCGTTTTTCACTTTGTAATGTAGTCTTATACAACTTTCGATGCTCTATCTTTTGGTGTAAGAATCATTTTTCTATGATTTATAGTTTAAGAGATACAGAACATTGCTGAGCAGTTAAACCACATAAATTTCGTTACTCCCTTAATTAAAAAGCGGCTAAGCCACAATACTTCTCTAGAAAGACGTTAACATACTTTAACGGCAAATTGATGTATCATTTTTTTCTACATTTACTTAACTAAAAGTACGTTATCTAGTCATGCTTGACTAAATAGCAGCTAAGCGTCTTTAACTACCTTCATGTATTGTGTCACAAATAACCATCTGAACATCGTGCCTTAACTATAAAGCAGTTATCAAGAAAAACTACACTAGAAAGCAGTTATACGCCAATAGCGGCTTTTAAGTTATGTATTGAAATTAGTATTAGCTAAATATCAATCGCTAGAGAGCAGCTAAACGACATTACTAGACTAAAAAGCAGTTAAACGCTCGTGATTTGCATTTGCGTTTGACCAGCTCAGGCTATAATTCCTTCCTTTTCACTTCGGGTGCTCGTTAGCGGACGGACGTGCGGCGCGTCTCTTGATTTTTGGCGCCACAATTACGAGAATGGCGCAAAATATGCAAAGGTAAGCTGACATTATTATTTCATTTATGGTAATAAGTAGCTATTTGTATTATTATTATAAATACGAAAGTATGTTTGTAAATCTTTTAAGCAAAACCGAATGAATGGTTTTTAATTTATCTAACTAAATGCCTGTTTTTGTTACCATATATTTTTCTGTATTCCGCAATACCTGCACAGGTAAAACGCGTGGTGCTAGTTTTCATTATGTACCTACCTATTGCAAGAGGGTTTTAAAGTACCTACTGTTTCTAAGTTCATCGTAATTGTTGTTGTAGGTATCTGTTTCGATTGCTGATTGTTTTATACCTACTAGTGCGAAAGAGATGTATCGTATAATTGGTTCATTAGTTCACTGATTATATTTCATTGTATTTTAGACGTTCCTGTGTATCATCAAGGATCCAAACTATGATGAATAGTGTGTTGGTGGACCAGGAATTTCCAACTGCACAACGCCTTGACACTAACAGCATGCAATCTATACGCATTTCCACTTGCTCTAATATTAGCCAAAAAGAATCAAAGTACCCCCGCATGAACAATAACGATTTAGTTAATCTTCTCTACCAAGAATCTTACTCGATGACATCACAAGTGTTTCAAAAATTCAATGAAACACAAATCACATATAATTATAGCCAACCAGAGGAAACTCTGAAGCTTACAATAGAAACATTAACTCAACAGCGTGAAACACATTCCATATACTGCCACGAATCGATGCCCCCTCCTTCCCCGATGCCATCTTCTTCTCACTGCATTATACCAGAAATATTAGATTATGACAGTGATGACTCTGTTAAGGATAAGGACTACCAACCATGTGAAGAAGTTTTTAGTGATGATACTGAATATGGTTATGACATGCAAAGACAAAATACAGTTTCAAACCCTAAAAGTAAAGCAATATTGAAAAGGAAAACATCAATAACTAAAACGTTTCCCAAAAAAATAATAACGCGACGACATACTCAAGAATTTACAAGAACAGAAGAGATTATTGGACATCGGTTACCTAAGAAAAGACTTACATCTTTATCTATTTTTGATTGCTCTATTTCTACAGATTTAGTAAATTTAGCACCACCATCTTCCACAAAGAGAAATAAATATGATACCACCTTGAAAGATAGATTAGTTGAGAAGGAAAAGGAACGCAGGAGAAAGTACAATGTAAAAACAGGCTGTGATATGAAGTGTACAAAATGTTGTTCAACTATATTTACTCCCGAGGAACGTTTGGATATTAATAACAAGTATTGGATGATGACACATTCTGAAAGAAGATTATTTATAAGAAGTAATTATACGGTAGCAGTTCCTAAGAGAAAATATGTTCAGGAGCCTAAGAGAAATGCAAAAAGAGCTTTTACTTTACAAAAGAGTGATGGAGTTTTAATGAAGGTATGCAAAGTCTTTTTCTTAACTACTTTAGGTTACTGCAAAAAAAATGACAAAATATTGCATAATTCTCTTAATCCCGACAAAGATATTGACAAACGGGGCATGCACGTCAAGACTCCAGCTCTTAATAGAGATATTATTACGGAACATATTGAATCTTTCAATCCAGCTGCACCGCACTATCGTCGTGAACACGCTCCTCATCGTCGTTATTTGCCCAGTGAAAATAATATTACGTTTATGTATTCTGACTTTTGTTCGAAATATCCAGAATACAAAGTGGGCTATGAGCTATACCGATCACATCTAAAGAGTCTAAACATATCGTTCGCTCGACTAGGAAATGAGGAATGCGAAATATGCGAATCTTACAGATTGCATAGTCTTGATACAAACCATAATGTTCGCACGCAAGCTATACCTGATTGTAATGCATGTTCGACATGGGCAAAACACCATGACAAGTATAAAAAGGCAAGAGAATTATATGATTTACACAAAACTTTGGAACAGAATACTCAACAGATATATTTTAGTAGCGACTTAGAAAAAGTAATTATGTTACCACGACTAGATACGTTTAAATCCGTAATTTTTTGTCCTAGACTTACAGTATATAACCAGACATTCGCACCAGTAGGAAAAATCACAAGGGATGTGAAACCTTTAGCCGCCATATGGCATGATGGTATAGCAGGCCGTAAACAGGATGATATCATGAGTGCTTATTACAGCTTTTTACTTAAATTTCGAGATATCCAATCAATCAATTTGTGGCTTGATAATTGTACATCTCAAAATAAAAACTGGTTATTGTTTTCTATGCTAATCGACCTCATCAATAGTGACTTAATAGTCACAAAAACTATCACTCTATTTTATTTCGAACCGGGTCACACATTTATGAGCTGTGATCAATTTCACCATCAAGTCGAATTATCGATGAAGCGGAAAAAGACCATATATGATTTCACAGACTTTGAAAATGCAGTGGCCTCAGCAAATAATGGTAAAGTTCTGGTTAAATCCATGCAGCCTCAAGATTTTGTAAACTACGTAGGTAACGTATCAGATCGACGCATACATAATTCAAGTCCCGAGCGTATCTTAAAAATATGACTCAAGTGTGTTTTAAACGAGGAAGTTTTGATCTCCATTATAAGGAAGCTTTTGATGAGGAATATGTGTCTCTTAAATTTTTAAACGATAAATACTTGAAGAACCCGCATTTTGTTTTAACATTTCGTACGCAACCGAAAGGAATAGATGAGGAGAGAAAGATTAATCTTTTAACAAAGTTATCGCCAATTATACCTAAACATAAGATGTTATTTTGGCAAAATTTACCGATCATTGAAGGAAATAATAAATCTGAATTGAACCAGAAGAAAAACAAAAGGAACGTAACTTTATAAACTAGGATATGTAGTAGACATAAAGACTGAAAAAGTGCCTTTAGAATAATGTTATTTTTTATATTTTTGTTTAAAAAATAAATAAAAAAAATAAAAATAACTTTATTAACACAAAAACCCTTAATAAACAGAGCTCATACAATACACATAGAAACATTAAACTTTGGGAAACAAAGGTTGCTTAGATAGTGAAAACCCTGCCTCCTAAACTAGGGGGGACCCTGTGCCTTAGGAGTCAGTATTCTACTGTAACTTCGTGTACAAAAATCCTTAATCTATGTGTGATAGCATTATGATCCCATAATGAACTACGGCTATTAATGTGTAGGTATGTGTGTTAACGGAGGGAGATGTGGTTGTGAGGTGTGGTGTGGTATGTCATGTTGTGGTGTGGTGTGTTGTGTTGTGGTATATTCTGTTGTGTTGTGGTGTGATGTGGTGTGGTGTATGAAAGGGAGTTTTGGGGTTGTGTTTTGTGGGGGTATGTTCTGATCTTGTGGTGTTGCATGGGTTTCTGTATTCGGCTTTGTAGAGTAGTGATTATTATTACGTGCCTACTTTATGTTATGAACAAGATCTTCTGTACGAGAATAGTCCTGATCATACAGCCAGTTCTGTAGTTTGGTTTTAAGTTCGTGCTTGTTTAAATTGTTTATTTGGATATGCTTATTCACCCTTCTGTAAATGAGCGAGCTTATTACATAAAGCTGGCGGCCAGCGAAGGCTGTTCTGTGAGGGACAGATGGACATGAAGATTTGGCTTTACGAGTGGTTGAATCTAACAGAGGAACCTGCCTATGCTTTCTGAGGGTGGCGTTAAGCACAAAGAGCTGTCGCACAGTGAGTACTCTGCACTTCGCATACAATTCACTTGTGGGAAATCCATACGGCTTGCTGAGCATCACCTTAAGCACAGCCCTCTGGGATCTCTCCAACCCAAGGAGTTTAGTCTTCGCGGTGCCTCCCCAAACCGGAATGCAATAACTGACGACAGACTGGCAAAGTGCAAGATAAACCATTTTTAGTGTTTTGGGGTCAGCGCAGTGTCTTAGAGACTTGAAGATATAAATAAGTTTCCTCACCCTTGCCGTTAGGCTTTCAACGTGAGAATACCACTTTAGTCCGCCATCAATCACTACACCCAGGTATTTGGTTTGACTGACACGAGATAGTGGCGTACATGAACATGAGGTGGGTTTACTTTATTACTTAATTTTAATAATACTACACGAGTGTTACTAGGTATAATTGCTTATTTACCTAATCTGATTTACTCATTTTGTTAAAGTTTTAAATTAATATTTAAGCATAAAAAATGGCCGAATTTATATTTTTTTATATAAAGTCCAATATTTAATTGATTATGTATGACGTTATGTGTTACGCACAATTATATTATTTCAACTTTGCAATTATTGATCTCTGGTTGTGATATGTTTATTTCATAAGTGCATAAGAATTTGAAACCAAGTGTCATGTGCCATAAAGCTTTCGAAAACGATACTTACATGTTTTGGGTATTTTTATAAAATAATTATAATATAATTTTTCCTATGGTTTCGCGAATACTGATTATTATTAAAGATGTAATTGTGATCTCATTACTGAATAAGATTTGTAAAAGTTTGATTAAACTTGTTTTTTTTTATTTTATATTGGTTAATTAAATAAAAAGCTATTTGTTAAGTTCCTACACAATTTTATTAGACGTACTGATTGTCTTTTATTTTTTATTATTAAATAAAGTTCTGATTTTCATAAAATAGTTTTTAACTTTTCCACTTTTTACCCGCAAGTGCTTATTTAAAAGGCAGTTAATTGCGAGCGAGATGTCTTTAACTGCCTTGTAGTTGAGCAATAGGAGAACCAGTATAAAAATATGTTTTACAATACCGAGCTTAAAAGCGTTTAAAATCCCATAACTGCTTTCTAAGTAAGTGAAGTTAGTCTTCCAAGTGTTAGTTACTAGGCTATAAGTCTGTTAAAATCCTTTAACTGCTTTATAACTAAGTATATTTTGATAAGTTTTACTATAAGTACAAGACGTGGCGGCTACAAGAAATTGCTTTACTATAAAGCAGTTAAGGTATGGTTAGCGGCCTTATAGTGCAGTATATTAAGTAAAAATGAAAAAAATTGCTTAGCTAAAAGTTAGAAAATGAATTTAAATAAAATGTGATTAATATAAATGAATGAACTAAATCACATATTGTGCAAAAAGACTGTGCCTACGTATATAACTTGCAACCTTGTTCTTAGGTAGCATACTTTTCAAGAGACATCAATTCCCACTTAATTTTGCGTTTTCTCGAAAACTACTTTTTGCACTTAGCTGCCTTTTAGTTAGTGGACGGCAGATCTTATCAAAGACCAGTTGAAAAAACATAAATCGGTAAAAGCTAATTTTGAACTATTTGTTTGGTATATTTTACCAAAAAATGATGAAAAATCTTTAAAGTCATTTAACACAAAGTAACACGGATATTTTGTCCTTATATAAATCATTTTGTGGTAAACTTGTTTGTAAATGTTCCGAATTTGAATTGTCCGAGTCAGGCTGGACAATTGAGTCTATCAGTCATTTAGAAATTAATATCGTAAAATATAATCCTTTGCGAGGTGGTTCTTATTTACCATTGCCTAAACGTATTGTCAATACTAAATCATGCCTAAACATAAAAAATGAAGACCAGCATTGTTTTCTTTGGTGTATTGTAGCTGATATGTTTCCGGCAAAGACCAATCCAAACAGAACTTCTCCATATCCAGATTATTCCGACTTATTTAATATTTCTGACGTGAGTTTTCCCCCCACTTTCAACGACATTAAGCGCTTCGAAATAAACAATTCCAATATCAGTATTAATATATACGGTTTAGATAATAATATTACAGTTACAGGTCCATTATATAAAACAACATCACGTCGTTTATACCATGTCAATTTGCTTTACATTACCAACAATGGAAAGAGTCATTTCTGCTTAATTAAAAACTTCGAAAAACTTGTACACTACCAATTGACACAGCATAAAAGTAAAATATATTTATGTGATGAATGTTTTATTTACTTTCACACGGAAGAGCAATTATATTGTCATGAATGTGCCGGAATCCAAACCATATTACCTGAGAGGGGTACTGAAATAAGTTTCATAAATTATGAAAGAACTCAAAGAGTACCAATAGTGATATATGGTGATTTTGAAAGTTTATTGCGTGAATATTCTGACAAACATAAATCAACATACGTAGAAAATATTCAAGTTCATGAGGCTACGTGTTTTGCTTACTATATTTGTTGTAATTCAAATACCGAATTGAATGATTTCGTATCTTACCAAGGGCCTGATTGTTCGAAGAAATTTGTCAAATCTTTGACTAATTATGTAAAACGATTATATGAAGTATTATTAGAAAGTAAAAATATGATCCCGCTAACTGAGGATGAACAAATGTTTTATCAACAGTACTGAGTGCCATATTTGTAAAAATAAGTTTTCGTGTAATGATAATATTGTTAAGGACCATGATCACTTTACTGGAAAATACAGAGGACCTGCGCATGATATATGCAATTTAAATGCAAAGCAATGCACTTTTATACTAATAGTGTTTCATAACTTATCCGGTTATGACAGTCATTTATTTATAAATGAACTTTCAACGATAAACGGTCGAATTCATCTCATACCGAGAACTAAAGAGAAATATATTTCATTCACTAAATTCATAACCATCAATGCAACGAATGTTGTACAATTGAAATTTATTGACTCATATAATTTTTTAAGCTCAAGTATGGAAAAATTGGTTAAGACTATGAACCCTGGAGATTTCAAACATTTAAAATCTATTTTTAATAATAATACTTTATTTGATATTGCTCAAAGAAAAGGCGTATATTGTTACGATTACATGGATTCCTGGGAACGGTATGATGAGAATAAATTACCAGAACCGTCAATTTTTTTTAACAAACTTACATCTGAATCTATAACTGATAAAGACTATGAGCATGCTTTAAAAGTTTGGAAGACTTTTGATATAAAAAATTTGGGTGAATATACCGATTTGTATCTTAAATGTGACGTTTTACTTCTGTGCGATATTTTTGAAAAGTTTAGGAAAATGAGTTTAAATAACTATGGTCTGGATCCCTGCTATTACGTTTCATCACCATCCTTAAGTTGGGATGCTATGTTATTGTATACTAAAATCAAGTTAGATCTAATCTCTGACGTAGAAATATATCAAATGATAGAAAAAGGTATAAGAGGAGGTCTTGCTCAATGTTCACTCAGATATGCTAAGGCAAATAATGAATATCTTACCGACTACAATAGTGACCTGATAGTTTTTTAATTTATCTTGATTGTGTTAATTTTGCATCATAGCATATCCATATGCTATGATGCAAAAGCTTACAGTAGGAGGATTTAGGTTTCTTCTTGAGAATGAAATATTAAATTTTGATGTTATGAGCTTATCATCTGATTCTGATATTGGATTTATATTAGAAGTAGATCTTCATTACCCTGACTACTTGCATGATAACCATTCCGATTTACCATTTGCGCCTGAAAGATTTGTCCCGTTCTGTAGTCGAAATGCTAAACTTATTGCTAATCTTTTCGATTAACATAAATATGTTATTCATTATATTCATTTAAAGGAATGCTTAAATAATGGTTTACAACTATTAAAAATATATAGAATATTAACATTTCACCAAAGTAATTTCTTAGAATCATATATTTCCTTAAATACAGGGCTGAGGCAAAATGCAAATTCTGATTTTGAAAGCGATTTTAAAAAAAAACAAAATAATTCTATATTTGTAAAAACCATAGAGAATAAAAGAAAACAAGTCGATGTTAAGCTCGTAAATGTGTGGAGAGACAATTCTAATCGAACTAAAAAGTTTTACGGCGCTGAAAAATATGTTAGCGCACCTAATTTCAATAACTTTTCTGTTATTTCAGAATCTCTTTTATGAATTCAAATGAACCAAACAAAAATAGTTTTAGATCGTCCAATCTATATCGGATTTAGTATTTTAGAAATTGCAAAATGTCACTTATATAAATTCCACTATTCGGTCATGAAAAGAATTTACGAAAATAAATGAAAGCTTTGCTATACAGACACTGACAGTCTGCTATATTTAATACAGACAAAGGATTTTTACGAAGACTTGAAAGAACATTTAAAATATTTTGATACTAGCAATTTTGAAAAAGATAATGTATTTAATATACCAATGGTTAATGGAAAAAAAACCTGGCTACTTCAAAGATGAGATGGGTGGTGAAATTAATAAAGTAATAAAGTATTATAATAAAGTAATTTTGTCAAATAACGATGATAAACGACAAATAATGGATGATAAGATAACAACTTTACCATGGGGTCATTATAAAACAATATTTTAAATGAAAACAAATTATTGATATTTTCGGATATTATTTATGGCATATATATGAGCATCTTGTAATAATAGTACCTAACTTGAATTGCTAGTTTGTAGTTTACTAATAATTATGTATTTTAATTTAATATGTGAGTTAAATAATTGTTTAATCTTACTTACAGCAGTTGTTTGATTTATTCATATTGCATCATAAAACTGTATTTTAATCAAGTGCTATTATGATTACATTGCATTAATTTAAGGCGTCTTTATAAGCAAAAAATGAATAAAGTAAAATGTATTAAAATATTATAATATAAAATAAATCATTTGTAATCAAATAAATGTATTTAAATGTGATATTCTATACCTATTTCCTATTTAAACTAAGTAGTTAAAAATACTGCCTCGTTGGTCTAGTGGTCGCAAGCGCTACTGCTGAGCATGAGGTCTTGGGTTCGATTCCCGGGTCGAATGTGATATTCTACACCTACTTCCTATTTAAACTAAGTAGGAAAAAACTGCCTCATTGGTCTAGAGGACACAAGCGCTACTGCTGAGCATGATGTCCTGGGTTCGATTTCCGGGTCGAGCAAAGTGTTATTGGGTTTTTTTCCATCTGGAATTTCTAAGTAGCAGCCCGGAGTCTGGATTTGTGCACGGTTGTTGGCAATAGGCTCGTCCCTATTACATGAGACTTACACATAACTGGAGAAATGTGGGTGTACTATAGGTACACCTCTTGCCTAACCCTTCGGGAATAACTACAGGCATGATGTTGTGTTATGTAGTAAAAATTAAACTACAGAATAGTTGATACTTAGTCATAACATTATTTAATTTTCACAGAAACACATATACACACAGATACACTCAGACATTTACACAGACAGATACTTTTACTGGTTTTACATCATAATTATGTAACAGTATGTATATACATGTATAAAATAAAAATAATTAAATCTAGATGATTCTAGATTACTGTTGTAATAAACAATAAGTAACAAATATAATAATTATTGATTTATTTATCTCAACTATACTTTTTTATGACAGTACAATCTACGACTATGTATAAAAACTATAACTGTTATCAAAAAAAAAACTATACTATTAACTAGGTACTTATACAAAATAACCTAAAACTGTTTCGGGTCAATCAACTTTTTCCCAATTTTTTTAATAAGGGTCTCTGCTGCTTCCATCACTTCGTCATAAGTTTCACGCACTACATATTGTACACTTACACATGCATTATTACTATCACTGTAATCATTTTCATTCTTAGAGTCTTTAAGTTTATGCACTTCTAATTTAATCAGATGACCTCCATTACTGCTTCCCCTCCGGCGAACAATGTACGATGATGATGATGATGATCCTAATGAAGATTTTCTCTTTTTTGAAGACTTTCTAGAGGGTGCTTGATCATTTCCAGTGAGCAACTTTTCAATGTTAGCGGTCTGATTTAAACCTTCAAAATATGGTTCGTAGTTGCCCTGGGAGTAAAAAAATGAGCTCATAACGGGATTTCCATTGAGAACCTCAGAGTTCCACTGCAAAGAAAGAAATTAGCACATGAAAAATAATAACAGTAGGTGTTTAAAAAAAAACTACTTAAAATAATAATAAAAACAAAGATTACCTCACGTAATCTGGATTGTTCCTGTTCTACAGAAATCACATTTTCATTGTCCAAAATGCTGGGGCTGTAGGATGGTGACGGTGCTCGAGACATTATACTGAAAAAAAAAAATAGACATTAAACAAATATTTTATTTATTATTTTTATTTGATTGGGTATCATTCAAACACTTACCTTTAGACTGAAAAAAATATTTAAATCGTGAACAACGGTGTAAGGTCCTACTTCGATCAGCTACTGCAATGAAGTGTAATGTTTAATTACTTTGAAACTCCTAGCATGTGTTCTCCTTTCAGTTATTAGTCACAAATCCATATAAGCAGGTAAGACGAGAACATAATCTTAATAATGATACAGGTCCAAACCTGTTGTAAGAATACTGTGAGTAATGTTTAATTTCTTTAAATACCTAGAATATGTTCTCCTTTCAGTTATTAGTCACAAATCCATATAAGCAGGTAAGCCGAGAACATAATCTTAATAACGATACAGGTCCAAACCTGTTGTTAGAATACTGTGCTACAAGTTACATATTCATATATAAAGGATAGTAAGTAATGAAAATAAATAATAGGCAAGATGAAGTTGATCAAGCAACCCATATCCCTGAACGTAAATAATATCAATGTCAATGACTCTGTTCGTCAGATTAGACATAGTGCTTTATTGCCTAATACGATTCGTTGCATAATATGTGGACCCTCAAACTGTGGCAAAACAAACGTTATGATCAGTTTATTGTTGCATGAGAATGGTCTTAAATTTAAAAATCTTTATCTTTATTCGAAAACTACTTTCCAACCAAAATATCGTTTCTTAAGTGAAGTATTAAGAAGAGTGCCTCAGATTAACTTCAATGAATTCAATGACAATAAAGAAGTCATATCTCCCAGTGAAGCTTTACCAAATTCTGTATTTATATTTGATGATGTTGTGTGTGAAAAACAAATAAATATTCGCAATTATTTCTCTATGGGTAGACATAAACAAATTGATTGCTTTTACTTATCGCAAACCTATTCAAAAATTCCAAAACAGTTGATACGTGATAACGCTAATTTTCTTATAATATTTAAACAAGATGATGTAAACTTAAAGCATATCTATGGAGAACATGTCAACTCCGATCTACCATGGAATCAATTCAAAGAGGTTTGTAAAGCTGTTTGGAGTAATCCATATCAATTTCTTCTTATTAGTAAAGAGTCACCATTCAATAATGGAAGGTATAGGCAGAATTTTGTTTTTTTTTTTTTATTTGACTGAAGGTATATAAATATAAGTAAATAATAAAACAATATTAGTATCGTTTATTCCTTAGTTGTACACAGTTGTTAAAACATGTAGAAAAATATTAAAATAGAATTAATGAAGTCTGTAGACTCTATAAAGAATAAAATTAAACAAATGAAGAACCAGGAACACTCAATGAACTTGTCACTTAACAAAATGCTTGTCACAGATCCACTTAAAACCCTAGTTGATTCTAATGTACCTATGGAAAAAATCAAACATTTAGAAAATACAACGCTCTCTGATTCTGAAAACAATGAACTGGATAATATCAGTACTGGCTCATCTGCAAAGTTTGAAGACTGTTACGATCCGAAACTAAATTCTGCCCAATCACTTAAAAAGTGTAATAAAATGGAATTAAAAGATAATTTAGAAATTTTATTACAGGGTTGTGATGTCCACGGTATTTATGACGGTGTAAATATACCGTTTGGAATAAGAAGTGTAAACAAAACTTTACTGTTGGATAATTCAGTGGTAACATTTTCTAAAATTGAGAGTTTAAATGACAATGATAACGTTTTAATTAAAGTCGATGGCAAAGCCTATAATTTAAGCCCTGGCTTGAAGGAACTTTTATTCGAAAAAAACCTGATTTAAAATTAATTTCGGGTGAAGACAAACTTGTCTATAAGGATATGTTGTATTGTACAAACGCTCATTAGAGAGATTTTAATCCTAATGGACAAATAAGAGGCGATAAAGGAATAACATATCGTGAAATAATCAAACCACTGTTTTCGGAATCCTCAAACGATGATAAACTTGATCACACTAAATTTGGAGGAAACTTACCAACGCTAAAAAAGTACAAAAACAACACTGACTTTGTATATTGGGATGATCCTAACGAATTAGTTGAGAGATTGAAACTATTAGTTGCTTCAAGAAATGCTGGCAATACAAACCATGACAATGAAATTTTATCGATAATTGAAGAATTAAAAGAAGCTGACATAATTAAAGAATAAATAGTTGTAATACTATGCTTTTCATTCAGTATGATAGATGAATTCAAGAGAAATGTACTGAATTTTGAACATGAGCAAAGCTGAGGTGGTAAACGAAATTCATAAAAATGCTAGGGTGAACTTTCCACGACGACATGTTATTATGAAAGATATAGATGACCTATGGCAAGCAGACTTAATTGATATGCAATCAATTTCAAAAGAAAATAAAAATAAGAAGTTTATTCTTACTGTTATTGATACATTTTCGAAATATGCTTGGGCCTTTCCTCTGAAAAGTAAAACCAAAGACGATGTATGTAACTCATTCGAAATTTTGTTGGCTACAGGGCGTGTTTCGAAAAATCTTCAAACGGATAATGGAACAGAATTTTATAATAATAAATTTCAAAAGCTTATGAAATCTAATCATATTAACCACTATTCAACCTTCTCAACAAAAAAGGCCTCAATAGTTGAACGATTTATCAGAACATTGAAGTCTAAACTGTACAAGGAATTTAGTTTAAAAGGCAGCTATAGTTGGGTAGATAGTACCCTTAATGATGTTATTTATAAATACAATCACACTTACCATAGGACAATTAATGAAATTCCTGCTAATGTGAATAACATTAATAAAAAACGTATATTAGAAAGGTATAAAAGGCTGGTAAAAAATGAAAGAATAAAAAGCAAGTATAAAGTGGGAGATTATGTACGTATCAGTAAGTACAAAGGAACATTTGAAAAAGGATATACCCCCAACTGGTCGACAGATATATTTAAAATTCGGAAAATACAAAATACAACTCCTATTACCTACTTAATTGAAGATACAATTAGAGGTCAGCCTATTTTAGGAGCATTTTACTTACAAGAGCTTCGAAAGACAGACCATCCTAATTTATATTAGGTCTTTACCTATGAAATTGCCGTTCTGCAGTACTGGCCATTTCAAATCAAAATAATTTTTGTTTGGCTAAGAATTCTAATTTCAAATTAATTTTATTTTAAAAACATGGATTTTTTTTTCTAAAAGTAGTCATTTCTTTATTGATTAGTGTTACATTTTCATCGCATTTCAATCTTTTTCGTCATCATGGATACGTTAAAAATTCGAGTAATTATGGAATATGAGTACCGTCGTGGCAGCAACGCGGCACAAGCGGCACGCAACATCAACGACGTTTACGGAGCTAACACTACAAACCAACGCACCACCTGTTATTGGTTTGCTCGCTTCCGTTCTGGAAATTTCGACCTGAAAAATGAACCTCGCGGTCGTCCGAAGACTTTGGTCGACAATGACGAATTAAAGGCGATTGTGGAAGCTGATGATACACAATCTACGGCTGAATTAGCAGCAGCTTTCGACGTTAGCGTCAAAACAATATTGGTCCATTTGCGTCAAATTGGCAAGGTAAAAAAGCTTGACAAATGGGTGCCCCACGAACTCAATGATCGCCAGCGCGAAGTACGCGTCGAGACGTGCCTTGCACTGCTCAACAGACACACAAATGAAGGAATTTTGAACCGCATTGTTACCTGCGATGAAAAATGGATTCTGTTTGATAACCGTAAGCGCTCAGCAAGTTGGTTGGATCCTGGTTCAGCACCTAAACAATGCCCTAAACGAAAACTTACCCCTAGAAAAGTGATGGTCACTGTTTGGTGGTCTAGCGCCGGTGTGATTCATCACAGCTTCTTACCAAACGGAGTGAGCATTACTGCAGATGTGTACTGTGAAGAACTGAACACAATGATGGAGAAGCTGGCGCATCTCCAACCAGCATTGGTCAATCGCTCGTCTCCGCTGCTCCTGCACGACAACGCGCGACCTCATACTGCACAGCAGACGGTCTCCAAGTTGCAAGAACTGGGGTTGGAAGCTCTCCGTCATCCGCCCTACTCACCAGACCTTGCGCCAACAGACTACTACTTTTTCCAGAATTTGGATAACTTCTTGGCGGGAAAAAAAATTAATACCCGAGAGGCAGTACAAAATGCCTTTGAAGAATTTGTTGCCTCCCGTCCAGCTGATTTCTTTAAGAAGGGCATCAATAAACTGCCACTGCGATGGCAAAGATGCATTGATTGCATGGGTGATTACTTCGATTAATACAAATAAAAAATTCATGAAAAAAATTCGTTTAAATTTTTTCATACAAAACGGCAATTTCATAGGTAAAGACCTATTATTGAGTATTTTGATAGTTACGGAAACCTTAAGCCTCCAAAGGAATTTATAAAATACTTGGGATCAAAAATTCACTATAATTATGATAATATGCAACGTGATCATCCTTTTAATTGTGGACATCTATGTATAAACTTTTTGAAGAATTTTTGGTGTAGTGAAGGAATAAAATAAACGGGATCTTCCGAAAGAGGTCAGTATAGAAGAATGTGTACTACGGTTACCATCTCTGGAAATAATTCGGAATTGGTTTCATATTTTCAACCACCCTTGTATTTGTCAGATCAATACGAGTGTGATTTGATATACTTTTCAGTATTAAAATCAACACCAAATATTCCCAATATTAACAGAAGTCTGTCTGTAATCAGAATCGAATGTGATCTTGTCTATGGTTCGTCCTGTAACGGATTACCATCTCATTTTATTCATGAATTTGTGTCTGATACTACTCCAGATCATCAGTGCATTGAAATACCACACAATGTTATTTACTTTCCAGTGAACAAAAATATAATTTCATCGCTATCTGTTAAGATTGTAGATCAATTTGGTCACTGTATTAACTTTGGAGAAGAACAAGTTCAATTACGTCTTCATTTAAGAAAAGCAAAATGATAGTATACTATAAAAAATACCTCAGTGAAAACAAAACGCCTTAGTTCTTCTGCGATTGCTAAGGTGCAAAGACGTAAGAAAAAAGTTAAGAAATTGACTAAACCAAATAAAGATTTTCTTAAAGCCTTAGGCTTTAAAGTATGAATTAAATTCAGAATTAGTGAATTACCGCACTTCGACACTACGATCGAAAGTTACGAAGTCCATTCATACAATAGAGATGAAGCGTATATACTAGAACAGATCCAGAGACTAGGTATTTAATGAGACTAGGTTGCACCTATTCCAACTTTAAAAATACTCGATCCACCTAGTCTCTATCTCTAGTCTCACTGTGCCTACCACAGAGTACTTTATACTATACTGAAAGTGCCTACGCGGCGCCCGACACGGAATCCAGCGCCCCCGCGCCCCCCCTGTGGCCCGCTCGAGTCGAAGTACCGGCGTGGAGAAGCGAGATAGCAAGTCTACTTTGCCGCTCACTCATGTTTGTCTAGTAAATTATTTGTATGTCAGTCATTTGAATTTGAATCATATTTCAATGGTCATAAAAGTAAGTGTTTGCCTATTTTGTACACTAGGTACTTGTAAATACTCGATGCGAATGAAGACTTTATACTGAGATGCAATGCAATGCAGTCGAGAATCAAGTACGGACTCATGCGAATGTGATCTCGGTGGACGCGGACTCGCCGTACTGATACCTACTGGACGTCGCAATCGGATACGCGTATCGGACTTATTTTTCGTTCGGTTTTTGTTTCGAAGTTTGTTGTGGTAGAATTTGATTTTATTTTTTATTAAGACAATAAAGTGTTTATTGTTTTAAAAAATGGCTCCCAAAGGAAGTAGCGTCGCTTGGGATCATTTTACGGACAAAGGCCAACAAATGGCTGAGTATAACATTCGCTGAGTTTTAAAAGTTCTGTATCAAACCTGACAAAGCAAATAAAACGTAAACATCCATTCATAAGTTTAGTTAGAAGAAACGATCCAGCTCCAGTGACATTAGCCCAGATTAACCAGCAACCGCCACCATCTGACCAGGCGCAATCACCATCCAGTAGTCAACCTGCTGGAATAGTTCAACAACCTAAAGGTGAGCAATGGCCGTTCACTAACTTGGTGCGATCAGTAGTAAAGATTATTTTCCTCCTGCGGATTATTACTAAATGACAGGAGAACGAGGCTGGGGACCCGAAAAGTCCAACAATTAATGTTCTTAAATCAAAATTCTTAACATTGATTTCGTCGTGTATATAAAACAAAAACAATGATTGTAGATAAAAAAAAACAAACAAAGACATCCAAAAAACTTTTAAAAAAAACTGAAAAAATATATGTATATTTGAATTCTTTTAAATACGCCAACAATTTACAATGTAGTTATATCTTTACGTTAACAGTCCTAAGCCTGTGTAAAGTATGAAGGGAAGATTACAATTCATCACTACGTACGTAGTAGGTACCGTGTACCTACACGTACCGGTGGTACGCAAAGACTAAGCTTACTTTAAAGTCTGCGTACTTCGTGGACTAGGTAGAACAGGTATTTGGATCGAGTATTTGTACGGAATTGGACTAGGTGCACCTAGTACAAAATTTACCTAGTACGACTCATCTCTATCATACAATCCCTACAATAACAGCTTTAGAGAAAACGATGAAATCAGAATTCCCATCCACCAGCAAGACATATACGTGCTACCATCAGCCAGTTCAATTTACGTCGAAGGACGAGCGAAGCTCATCGGTAAAGATGGGAATCCGATCAAGAAAACTGTTACGTTCACTAATAACCCTGTTATGTCTTTGTTTCAAGACATCAGATACGAAATGAATGGTATTGAAATAGACCGCATAAAAAAATCTGGCATAACGTCAACAATAAAATCATACATCTCATTAAATGAAGCAGAAAATAAAGTTGCTGCCCTATGGGGTTGGAGTTTAGAGGGATTTCAAAGTGATGGGGGTTTTAGTGCTGTGATACCATTAAATAAGGTTTTAGGGTTTGCAGATGATTACAATAAAATAGTTATAAATTGCAAACATGAACTTATATTGAACAGAAGTAACACTAACTTAAATAGCGTTGTCCTTACTGATGATATTGCTCATTTTGAAATAGACATATAAAGAGTTCAGTGGAGGATGCCACACATAAAAGTATCAGACCGAGAACGACTGACACTTTTAAAACATTTAGAAAGAGATAAACCTATTCCGATGGCGTTTAGAAATTGGGATTTATATGAGTATCCTTTACTACCTAAAACCACGAAGCATTCTTGGTCAGTTAAAACTGCTTCACAATTGGAAAAACCCAGATATGTAATTTTTTGTTTACAAACTAATCGAAAAAATAATAAAACTAAAGACAGTTCAGTATTCGACCATTGTGAAGTAACAAACGTTACGCTCTTTTTGAATTCACAATATTATCCATATGAACCTTTAGGTTTAAAGTTTTCTGAGAACAAATATATTTTATTATACGAAATGTTTGTGAAATTTCGTCAGTCGTATTACAACTGTCCAGTCGGCCCGTTGCTTAACCTAAAGGAATTCAAAGAAAAAGCTCCTATCTTTATCATAGACTGTTCAAGACAAAACGATAGCCTTAAAACAGGTCCAGTGGATGTGAGGTTGGAAATTGAATGTTTTACAGCAATACCAGATAAGACGACTGCATATTGTTTGATTATAAACGATCGACTTGTGGAATACAAACCTCTTAGCAACATTGTGCGCAGGTTATCATGATTGCTATTGTGGATATTCAAGGCTTTAAAACAGAAACAAATGAATTTATAATAAAAGAAATCGCTATATTTTGTAATAAAAAATTACAAGTGTTTTTAATTAAGCCGCCATTTCCATTTGAATATTTAACGAAACAAGAAAAAAAACAAGTAAGTTGGATTGAACGTAACAGAAAGATACACTGGCGCGAAGGATTTGTACCGTATTCTAATTATCAGAATTTAGTTATAGATATTTTAAGAGATAAATGTATCTACGTCAAAGGTTCAGAAAAAGTGTTGTGGTTAAAGCATATTTTAGAAATTAGTAATTGTAATATATTCAATTTAGAAGATAAGGTTGTAAAACTAGAACAGCCGTTCTAGTTTTACAACCTTATACGAGCAATATAAATATTCTCCAGATTTATATCACTGTATTTACCATGAGTCTGTATGTGCTTTAAAAAATGTATTGTGTTTAAATAAGTGGTGCTTTGATAATAAATTCTAAAATAATTATTTTTGTTTTATTTCCATAATTAGGTAAAACGCATCTTAGAGTTTTCTACGAGTATCCCTTCCTCCCACCTCTGTCCGGTCTTTATAAGTAGTTGACCAAAAGCTGGACGATATCATTATACGTCTATAATTGAATTAGAAAGTAAATAGAACATGTCTCAAAATGAATACAAACCTCGATATGAAAATTTACTGTGGAAATAGTATAAATGATAATGCTGCATGTTTTTCATGTGGAGGTGTTATAAAAGATTGGGAGATTTGTGACGATCCTTGGATGCAGCATGCTATACATTTTTCTCAATGTTTTTATTTGAACGCTGTGAAAGGAAGTGAGTATATAATACGTATATCTTCATCACAGCATTAAACACTCAGCATTGTAGTGTGGTGGTTCAATCTACATCAACGTTTGCTTCATCAAGAGAGAATAAATTAATATTAATTATTCACATTATGTTTCATTCATCGAAATTTGATTTGGAAGGCATTTCTAAACTTATTTTCAAGAATTCTAGTGGTGAGATTCTATTTACTCAAGACATGACTGATCAGAAAATAATGAAAACCAGTTCATCAAAACTTCAAGACAATACAAACAAGACAGAGCAAAACTCAGTAAAATCCACCTTTGAAAATACGCAATATCTCACACTCAAGAGTGGTCACAATGAGCTCCTTACATTTGTTCGAGTTGACAACGTACATCCTGGTCCTGAAAAATCGGATGTAATGACATCAAATCCTCTGCCTGACATTAAATTAGTAACAAGAACTATAACGCGTGATATAGTGTTTCCTGATTCAGAAGACATTCTATGCTACCAAATACTGCCAGAAGATGAAATTCCTTCTTTTCAATGAATTATATAAACGATAAAACAATATTCAATCTGCATTGTAAATTGTATCGGTTGACAGCCCGAGGGACATAAGCCACATAAATAGATCAAACGAGTCAAACCGGATATTGTTGTTTATAAACTTTCAAGTACACATCGCACCGTTGATTGGGGCGTTCTGCATAAGACGCACGAACGAAGCGAGAGCAAGTGATGCAGAACCCCCAATAATACACTACTAGCGTCAAGTTCAAGTACGTAGCCTATTGTTGGAAACTATATATATATACAGAGTGTTTGGCAGAACGTTGAACATACGAAAATGGTGGGTAGGTGGGGTCATCTGCTACTTACTCAGCCCTAATTTATTTGGCCCTGGCCGACTGGGTATTTAAAAAAAAAAAAAAAAGTTTTTTTCTTGTTTCACCACTTTCCTAACTTTAAAGTGTATTTTTTTTATTAAAAATGGGCAATAAAACAGGCAATTTTTTTTTTTAATCTTTGATGTTGGCAGATTCTTATAAAATTATTGCTTTGTTCAGATGTTAGCTAGAAAAAAAGTTATGAGTCCTCAAACTTACAGAAAGATGTAAAAAATACTTGAATGTTAATTTCAACTTGCATTTTAAAAAAAACAAAAAATGATTGAGGAGTTCCAATTCTAGCAAAACATCCCTAGTGTGTGAGCTTTCTAATGGTATGTAATTTGCTTTTATAAAAAAAAAACTTTAAGAGTTATTTCATAATTTTATCAAGCAGGAAATTTTTGACGAAACTCTACCTTTACGGAAAGTTAAATGTTTTGCGAAATTTAATACTGCAAAGTTGGTAAAAATTATGGATCGACGGCTTGCCAGTAGCAGTGGTGCAAATTGACATTCACTATTCCCTTGAGATGGTTACACAAAGCTGGTAGAAATTTTGTTTCACTCTTGCGCAGTCATAGCGTATTTTTGCTCTCTTTCGCTCTCGTGGCACCGTGACGCCTCAGAATGAATTCTTTTCTTTTATTCAGTCGAGACTTAACTGCCTCTGCGATCTCACGTGCCCGTTACGCTTACGTTTGTTTTTGTTCACTTCGTTTTCTTTTATTGTTATCACTAGTTAAGTTTAAGTTTAAGTTTGTTAAGTTTTTTGTTATTACTGTTACCTGTTGTTATTGGTAAAGAAATGGCTGCTTTTACCAGTGAGGAATACGCGGACATGTTGTTAGCGTATGGAAGCGCTAATACAAATTCGCGTGAAGCGCGAAGAATTTATCAAGAGCGTTATCCCAACCGCCGAGTACCCAGTCATCAGACGTTTGCGAGTACTTACCGACGTTTACGACAAACCGGTAACCTGAACTTACAAGAACCACGAGTGAACGCAGCACGACCCGATGCTACCATTGACGAACAAGTTCTTGCCGAGTTTGACGCGGATCCTACCAAAAGCATTAGACAGATAGCTTCAATACTTGGCTTAAGCATATGGAAAGTGTGGTCTGTTCTCCGGCAAGATGGTAGACATGCTTTTCACTACACTCCAGTGCAAGGTAAGATTAAGCCGTTTATGCACTGCATCTGATACGATTTTGTGGAATGTAGTAAATTATGAGACAGTTCAATTGATCGTTCCATTTAACCTTGATTTCGTCACTTTCTTTATTAGTTGTTTTGCCTCATGTTGTTTTTAGCGCATTCAATTCTAATTTCAAATTAAATTCAATAAACTATTCCTATTCGGCCGCATTCACGTAACAATCAGGCGGCCAGCGCTTACAGGATTCGGATTTCGGATTCGGTTTGCGCAGGTGGTCAGCGTAGGTAAACTTGCCAGCACTTATGGGTCCTTTTTAGAACAAAATTGGAAAGTCGCACGCCCTTTTGTGAATTTGGTCTTACGTCTTTATGGCTAAGCCATAAAGCCAATTAGTGTACTTAAAAATTGAAGATGAAAAATTTGGATAATTGTAGAGTTTGAACTCGGAGGAAGAAAAGATTCAGTATTGAAATCAATTCTTAGACATGTTTTGTTTGTTCTAGGTCTCGATGACAGTGATTTTGGGAGACGTGTGCAATTTTGTCGCCATTTGCTGCATACCGATGTGGACGACGTTAACTTTTTAAAAAGTATTTTGTGGACAGACGAGTCCAAATTTGACAAAGAAGGGATTGTCAATTATCACAATATTCACCATTGGGCACTTAAAAATCAAAACCCACACGTGAAGAGACAAAGAGGCTTCCAGAGGAGATTCAGTGTGAATGTCTGGGCAGGAGTGATTGGCGATAAGCTAATAGGGCCTCATTATTTGCCCGACAACATCAACGCGAACAACTACTTGGATTTTTTGATAAATGATTTACCACCATTAGTGGAAGAAGTGTTCCAAGTAGACATAAACAGGCCTATTGTCTTTCAACACGATGGTTGCCCAGCTCACTTTAGTCTAGTTGTACGTGAGCATTTGGATAATTGTTTCCCAAATTCGTGGATTGGCAGGGGAGGACCAATTCCCTGGCCTCCGCGATCGCCCGACCTCACTCCGCTCGATTTTCACGTGTGGGGAAGGGCAAAGGAACTAGTTTACACTACAGAAGTAGAAAGTCCGGAAGATTTGATAAATCGAATTAATGCTGCTTTCGAAGTTATGCGACAGGAGATGCTGCTGCGCACAACAACTGTAGAAATCAGACGTAGATGCCGCACCTGTATTGCGAATGAAGGGCGTCAATTTGAACATCTATGATTTATTATTTAAATAAATTATTTAAAATTATTTAATTGTTTCATTAACGCACCTAACTGGTACAGCATAATTTCAATCGATCATTTAATTTTTACCAACTTTGCAGTATTAAATTTCGCAAAACATTTAACTTTCCGTAAAGGTAGAGTTTAGTCAAAAATTTCCTACTTGATAAAATTATGAAATAACTCTTAAAGTTTTTTTTTTATAAAAGCAAATTACATACCATTAGAAAGCTCACACACTAGGGATGTTTTGCTAGAATTGGAACTCCTCAATCATTTTTTGTTTTTTTTTAAATGCAAGTTGAAATTAACATTCAAGTATTTTTTACATCTTTCTGTAAGTTTGAGGACTCATAACTTTTTTTCTAGCTAACATCTGAACAAAGCAATAATTTTATAAGAATCTGCCAACATCAAAGATTTAAAAAAAAAAAATTGCCTGTTTTATTGCCCATTTTTAATAAAAAAAATACACTTTAAAGTTAGGAAAGTGGTGAAACAAGAAAAATTTTTTTTTTTTTTTTTTAAAAATACCCAGTCGGCCAGGGCCAAATAAATTAGGGCTGAGTAAGTAGCAGATGACCCCACCTACCCACCATTTTCGTATGTTCAACGTTCTGCCAAACACCCTGTATACAGGGTGTCTGGCGGCAGATTTATATTTTAAAAATCGAATATTTCAAAAAGTTATAAACGGTGCGGGGGGGAGGGTGGTGTCATTAGAACCACTGATCGTGCGGATTTCTCAGTCACGATGTCGCAGTGGTCGGGTGAGCATCGCGCATTCGCTATCGAAGCGTTTTTCAAGAGCCACGATTCTTACGTACTCGCTCGCCGGCAGTTTTGTTCACATTTCAATATTCGACGGATAAGCGATGGACCGAGTGTGAATTTAATTCGTTCGTGCGTGGAGAGGTTCCGCGCAACTGCTTCGGCTATGAACACACCACGGCCAGGGCCTAGTCGATCGTCAAGGACCCCGGAAAACAACGCACTGGTGGAACGGAGTTTACGTGAAAATGCACGACTTTCAATACGGAAAAGGGCAGCTTCACTGGGACTTCCAAGAGCGATTGTTCATGAAATTTTAAAAAAGGACATGAAGTTCCATCCTTTTAAAATTCAAATCATTCAAGAATTAAAAGAAAATGACTTTGTGTCACGCAATTTTTTTTGGGAAACCATGTTGGAGCGTTTTCGCACTGCGAATTCAATTTTTTGGAGTGACGAGGCTCATTTCCATCTAAACGGACACGTTAACAAGCAAAACTGTCGTTACTGGGCTCCAAGAACTCGCAATCCTCGATTGAAACACCAAAAACCATTACATTGCCCAAGGGTAACTGTTTGGTGCGCTTTATCCGCGAGTGGGATAATTGGGCCATTTTTTTTTGAAAATGCACGGGGCCACGCGACTAATGTCAGTGGTGAGAATTATCGACACATGATTTCGAATTTCTTTTTGCCGAGCCTGCGAGCTCATCCATCGTTCTCGTCACACACGTGGTTTCAACAGGATGGTGCGACTGCACACACGGCCAGAGCTTCAATGGATTTGTTGCGCGAAAATTTCCCTGAAAAACTGATTAGTCGCTTTGGGGACATCCCGTGGCCACCAAGGTCCCCCGACCTAACCCCAATGGATTTTTTTTTGTGGGGCTACCTCAAAGCGCGAGTCTACACCAACAATCCGCGAACTGTTGTGGACTTAAAAGAAAATATTCGGCGAGAAATCGGCGCAATTGAACCGAGTTTACTGCAGCGTGTGGCGCGGAATACGAGGCTCCGTTTTGAACAGTGTGTGCAACAAGATGGAAGACATTTGGATGACATCATATTTAAAAAATAAAATCCGCATTATGACTCTGTATTTTAACACTTTTATTAAAACTATACGTATAAAGGTATTTATTTTATTTTATTTTGAAAACCTAAATCTGCCACCAGACACCCTGTATATATTTTAATATTTGTTTGGATTGATAAAACGACGAGTAAAATGATTGCGTGAAAAAGGAAGTCAGAATTAAAAACATGATAAAACTACTAGAGAATTAATTATGTTCCGTGGCTGTCCGGGCTTACCTTCGGTTTTTTTTTACACTAGTAACTAGGTATTACAGGTTACGATTGTATTTCAAATTATTGCCCATGTTTGCCCGAATTAAAATAAATATCAATTTAAAATAAATCGTTCTTATTATTAAATACTTATTATTACTTTTTTACACAGGTACGCACTCCGATGCCTTATTTATGACAAGACCAGGATTTGGAAATTCGAATGATGGCAACACAGCGAGACGCTTTTTTAAAAATGCCGCTGTGTCTGCGTAAATTACAAACCTGGATTTACAATTAATACAGAAAATGTACAATATATTAATTGCCATGTCATCTGGCTATGAGATTGATATAGAAAAAAAATCCGCACGTGTGCAACTGACACTGCCAAATACTTTGGTCAAAAGTACCCGTGGTTTGATATGCCGCCCACTGCTCACAAGTTTTTTATTCACGGGTCAGAAATAATAAAGAATGCGCTTTTGCTGATAGGCCAATTAACGGAAGAGGCCCAAGAAGCCCGGAACAAGGACTTCAAAAAATTCAGGGAACATCATTCTCGAAAATGTAGTCGCGAGAAATCTAACACTGATATTTTCAACCTCTTGCTGTTGTCATTAGACCCTGTGATAACATGCAAAAGGAAACTACCACAAAAAAGTTAACTTCACTTCCCCAAGAAGTTCTAAATCTTCTGATACCTCCATCAATACAGCCAAGTGAAGAATCTACGGATGATGATACTCAAATTAATTCTGAGTATGATGAGGATAGTGATTAGGGTAGTTATAAGATGTAATAGACTTAAAAATATCATGTTGTTTATACTTATATACAGGGTGGAATTTTGTAATGCCACCTGGAGGGAAAGTACTCTTAATACTGCAAATAGAAAATTTTACTCAAAGGAAACATTCCTTTATTTTTGAATAGAAAGCAAACTGCATTCAAATATTTTCGGAAATTCTCTTCTCCCACACCCGGGAATCGAACCGGCTAAAATCTGAAAAAATTATACCCTGTACTTTTATTGCATCGATCGTTAGGGTCAATTATAAGGATGAAATCTCTCTAACAAACATGATAAATTAAATGAAATGAAAACCAGGAAATCTGAAGTTACAAATTCAATGAGTCAAGTTAAACTCTTTAACTAACATCCATCTTTTGTAATGCAGACTCCTTTGCGACATACTCGTAGCTGCGTGTATGAGGTAATTTAAATATGGAATGTAGATTAAAATTTGAAAATTAGATTGTCATAGTTGTTCTTCACATTTGATTGTTTTTACAACTCATTTCACATTTTGTCTCACGGTGAAAATGGCTTATCAAGAACAGTTTGATTTAATGGAAGCTTATTTTTTAAATAACAAAAACGTGAATCTAGCTCTGCGGTGGTATGGAAAGAGATATCAAGACCGACAGGCACCAACTCGGTTCGTATTGAAAAGAATGGTAGAAAATTTAAAGAATACGGGTGGTTTCAAGAAGAGACGGCAAACTATTCAGCAAAACTATTTCGATTTTGAACTAGATGTTTTAACATACTTTGAATCATTTCTAAAGGCTTCAAGTAGAGATGCTGCCAATGAATTAGGAACAACCCACACTCGCGTACTTAAAGTGCTGAAAAAGTATAAGTATAAATGCTATCGTGAAGGTCGGTTGGTGCAAAAATTGCATATTGGGGATCGTGACAGACGATTACAATTTTGTGAAAACATGCTTGGAGAAATTGACCGAAACCCTAATTTTTTGAGTAACATTGTATGGTCTGACGAAACCAACTTCAGCAATAATGGCATGTACAATCGCCGCAATAACCATTATTGGTCTCGAGTGAATCCTGTTCGTGTTCATGAAACTAACAATCAAGTAAGATTTTCTTTCAACGTTTGGTGCGGAATTATGAGAAATAATGTAGTGTTAGTCCACGTGTACGAAGGTCATTTAAACACTGTCAAGTATATTGAAATACTGGATCTCTTAAGAAACGAGTTAAATGGTTTCCCCGAGGAAGAGCGAAACCAAATAATTCTACAGCAAGATGGTGCTCCAGCACATAACAGCAGAATCACTACTGCCTACATTAATAACCATTTTAATACCTGGATTGGTACAAACGGCACAATCAGATGGCCTGCGAGATCGCCAGATCTCACCCCATTAGATTTTTTTTTGTGGGGATATGTAAAAAATCAAATTTACATGAAATCTTATGCGAATGACAACGAGTTGAGAGTTGAAGTTCAGAATACGATTTATAATATTCACCACAACACTTTATTAAAGGTTACTAGAAATTAATTCGTTAACCTTTGGTATGCCGGAACGTGGAACCGCGCAATCCCGATATACTGCCGGAACGCGGATCCACGCTGAAACCACTGCACGCGATTTTTTGCATTTTTCTGTAGTATTTACATACAGGTAACGTTTAAAATCGTAGAAAGGAGTTCCTATTGAATGAAGTTAGCTTCTAATGCGGTCAAACCTTTCATTTTCATTCGTAATTCGCGTGAAGTGTTCAATCAAATCATTCAATTCTTACTGTGTTCCCGGCGTACGTGACTGAGAAAACGAAAACGTTTTTGTGAAAATACATAGTGAAAAAGTAAGTAAAATATCTTTTTTTCTTTATGTGGTTCTATATTATAGTACTGTTTAATAAAAATATTACGAAAAAGTACTTAAAAACACCTGATAAATCGACGTAAACTTTAGCTCTGACCGTTAGCCCCAACACGTGTTGATTTGAACCACTCGTATGTTGGTTTTATTGTTTTACAAAGAAGTTAGTTTATTTGTACTTTTGAAGGTAATTTTATGAAGATTTCGAAGAAATATTACATCAACAGCGAACACGCAACATTTCGTCAAAATTATCGTTGAGACTTGTGCAAACCGATTTGAGCGCGGATCCGCGTTCCGGCTTTTAGAATATTCAAATACAGGATGTGTTAAAATTGTTTGAAGTCTGGTATGCCGGAACGCAGATCCGCGATTTATTGAATTAGTAAGGAACTGAAATCATGTACATGTGTATATTACGGTTTTCAATGATTTTCGTTAAATGCAAATCGAGATTGAGATCGAGAAATTTCATTAATTAAAATTTTGCATGTCGAATCTTGGGCAGAATGTATGGCTCAACTTTAATTCTTCACGACCTTATTTGTATACCTGCATTCTAGCAAATTTTTTTTTTTTTTTTGACATGATGCTATAAACATTGTTATTATTTCTTCTAGGTATTTACTTTAATATAATTTTCGATTTGTTATAGGTTATAAACAATGGTTGTTCTCTTAGATGTTGATAATTATCTAAACAAAGAAGATTACCGTTTGTGTATTTACGATTTGAAATGGCCATGGAAGGAAACGCACTTCGTGAAACAGAATGTATGTGCCGTGTGTGGCTTGCCTACCAATCCAAAGCTGCTTGCTCATTTTTTTCGCCGCACTGACACTAATATTACTTTTCAAATGCTAGTTAACACTAAACTTTTTTGGTGCCAAAGGTGTATGTTCGCTATTTATGACCATTACGAGAGTGATGAATGCCAACTCTGTGCTGTATAGTGTACGCTTGATGCTTCAAAGTTTTTAAATATGTTCTTTTTATAAACTTTAACAAGTTGTTTCAATGCTGAACTCCACTTATTTATTTGTCTGTAACACACAGATTTACTAACGATGGTTTTGGATTCAGGATTTTTTCACATATATTGGTAATGGCGCTGAACTTGTGAAATCTCTTTTGAATTATCTAGCATGATCATCATGAGTCAAGTGAAATGGATCGTGGCTCCACAGGGACACCACCCCCACGTGCTGTCCCAATAAGCATGGCCTTGCCGGTGCAATTATCTCCACATGGAACTCTACGAGTTCCATCGAATGAACACGTTCTCATACATGTAGCTGGATCTGGAAATATTCGGGTAAACTTTTACGTTACTCGACATTTTTATCTAATTTTTGGGTATTTTTTTTTCTGAAGTAGAATTCTATTCCGAATCAATCTTCTTTTAGGCTCTGCGAGGTACAATAAATGAAGAGGCCAGGGCATTTGACTTCAACGAAGAAGCGGATTCACCTTCCCTTGCGGTTAGTCAGTTGTCAATTAACTGTTTTTAGACATAATAATAGCCGATAAATGTTTATTTCAATTTTTCTTTTTGCTCTATATGCGTGATGATGAATATTTACCGTCTTCGTTGGCTGAGGCTTTAGCGGTAGATTCTGGTAGCGAAATTGATGAATGGGAAGACTATGATGATATTGACCTACTTCGGATTTTAGAGGCGGATGAAGCAAATAGGGAAGAAGAAACGGTGGCAGAAGATGTTGAATTACTCCAAGGGAATGAAAGTGTGCCGGAAAATGTGTTAACTTGGTACGAAAATTTTGACCAGTTCACAGGTGTTGAAGAGTCTTATCAAGAGCAGTCTGGCCCCACTATTCAGGAAACTTCCCCCATAAATATATTCAAAGCTGTTTGGGACCGCCAAATAATGGAAACGATAGTAGAACAGACTAATTTGTATGCTTGGCAAATTATAGCTCGTGCAAGTGCAAGCGAAGAAGGCATTACTAATGGGTCGCGTCTTCACGATTGGGATGAGACTTCGGTGGAAGAATTTAGAGCATGCAAACCGATAACCGATAATCGATAATTTATCGGTTTTCGATCCATTCTGACAAAACGATAAATATCGAAAACAAAAACGATAAATACCGATAATCGATAATTTTATATAAAGAATTCTGACACATTTCTGAACGAACGTTGGATGCGTCCCGTTCCCTCGCCGCGCGCGTTTTCTTTCCCGTCACTGTAATTTGCTCATTGCGCAATATTTGTGTGTGAAGGTGAACGTGTCGATCGCTGTCGGTCTACCATGTGAGTGAGGAGTTGAGGACGCCCGGATTAACTGAATTGAGAGTTTTGCGTCAATAAGAATATTATTGGTAAGTCAGATTTATACTACTTAATTGCAAACATTTAGCGTTGTTATTCGAAATGTTTCCGTTCAAAATGCTACACCATTTAAACATTTAAATATAGAAAGTAGGTACCTAAACCAGGCTTTTACCTTAAAAATGAAAAAATATATAGTTTGTAGTACGACATACACACAATCAATTTCTACCTATTAATTTCTTGTAAAGTGAACATAAAGCATATTTTATTGTTTTAGGTACCTACTTTTTCAGTTTAGAATCTTGTTTACCACTTAAATGGTTACTTGATGTGAATTGTGAATGTAAAATTCAATACAGAAGTTCTGTCTACATAACTAATCTACATCATAATATTTTCATGTAGTTCAGTAAATTCAAAACTTCGTATGTTTTTGTTTTAGGTACTTTACGTACTGCACCTACTCATTCAGTAAAATGTCTAATAAAAACACAGTTAACTATGTACCTGTGTACAAAAAGTGTTCGGACCAAACGTCGGTATGGCGGCATTTTTTAAAAGCAGAAACAGGTGACACAGCAAAATGTAAGATCTGCGACAAAGTTATTAAGTGTGTGGGTGGTACAACAACGGGACTTCGCAGTCATTTAAGGTCCTTACATGCCATAAAACTTGACAGCGAAAACTTTACACCGGAAGAAGGTAGAAGAGAGATTGCTGGGCCTTCAAAAAGAAAAAACGACGGTCCATCTTTGTTATCGTCTTTGGCGTCAATAGATGCTCCTGTATCAGTTAAAAAAAGTAAAATGTCTGATTATTTTACAGAATCAAACAGATCTTTAGATATTATGATATCAAGAATGACAGCTTTAGACGGAATGCCTTTTAGGGCATTTACAGAGTCTGAAGATCTTAGGCATATCTTTAACAAAGCTGGTTATAAATTACCCTCTAGTGCAAATTCTATAAAAGATATAACTGTTAAGTTTTACGATAAAATTAAGAGTAAGGTTATAAAAGAGATACAGGAGCTAAAAAATGAAGGACACAAGTTTTGCTTATCTTTAGATGAGTGGACATCGTCAAGAAATAGGCGATATGTAAATGTAAACATTCACTGTGCATTTTTCCAATGTAAGGATACTGCAAAAAACCTTGGCTTATGTAGAACATATGGCTCTGTAAACGCTGATAAATGTGAAGAATACCTTCGAAAGAGGCTAAATGAATTTGGTATAAACTTTGACACTGATATAATTTGTATAACATCCGATGGAGCTTCAGTCATGACAAAACTTGGCCGAAATCTAAACTGCATTCATCAACTTTGCTTAGCTCACGGCTTGCAACTGGCCATAGTGGATACATTTTATGCCAAATCTCTAGAAGTAACTCATTATAACGAAGCTCAAGATGAGGAGGAAAATGATAATGATGACGCACTTGTTATTAATGATGATGCTGGTGGATTAGAAATAGAGGAAGCGTTTTCATATGTTGAAACAAATATTCAATTCAAACCTATTATAGAGAAGGTTAGAGCAGTCGTACGAATGTTTCGAAAGTCACCTACAAAATCAGATGTTCTTCAGAAATATATAAAAATGGAACTTGGCAAGGAAAACGCATTGTTGTTAGACTGCAAGACACGATGGAGCACACTATGTGATATGATAGGTAGATTCATTAAAGTAAAAGCTGCAATCTTAAAAGCTGTCATTGATGTCCAATGCGCAATTCAAATTTCGGAACAGGAGTGGTCAGTTCTTCGAGACATATATGAGAATCTTGAAATTATTAAGGTCACAGTTGAGGCCCTCTGTCGAGAAGATGCCACTCTAGTTAGTGCGGATGTTGCTACGAATTTTGCTTTAAAGAAACTTGAAGTTCGCAATACGCAACTTAGTCGGGACCTTCATACAAATCTCACAAATAGATTAAAACAAAGACGACTTCCAATTGCTAGTCCTATGCAGTACCTGCATGATCCAAACCGTTATTTTAATGACGACGAATATAATACAGATGTATACCCTCGCTTAACCAATGATCGTTTACAGGACATGATACTAAACCTTTTATCAAAGTATGGTTCTGCTGCAGTGACTGCTTTGGATGTGATTGAAGATGACCACAGTCAAGCTCATTCAAGTGACCAAGTCACTGAAGTCACTGACAGCAATGCCCAATTGACCAATAAAGACTTGCTTGATCAATATATAAATAAAATTAATTATGACTCGAGAGGCCCAGGCATTTCAGCAGCTTCAACGGAGGACACTTTGACACTTCTTAAAGTTGAAATGCTACTATTTGAAAACGGTGGTGATCGTGGTCAACTGCTAACAAAACTATACCGATGGCTTCGCTCAATTAAGCCAACTAGTGTAGAAAGCGAACGTGTCTTTTCCGCAGCTGGAGTACTATGTAATAAGCTGCGTACTAGCCTAAATGACAAAACAATTGATTGTTTGTCATTTCTGCGGACATATTTTCAGCAGCAAAAAAAAAACAAAAATCTCTTTGAAATGTGATTATTTCAAATGTGATCTCTTTTAATTATAATACAAAATTACTATTTTAAATGTGATTTCTTTTAATTATAATACGGAATTGTTATATGTTAATTTACCTATTGTCGTTAATTAATCATTAAGAAATCTTGTTAGGATGTGTATGTTGTATGACTCAGATGTCCATACTGTACTACGAAATTATTTAAAGTTAATTTAATTATACTAAACGTCCAAAAGTTGCAATATTTAACTCATAATTATTATAATTATTTTAAAGAGTAACTTTTTTTTAAATTAAGCTAGAGGTTTCTAAGATTTTATTTAAAAGATCTCTTCAAGAAGAGTTTAGTGAGACAATCCAAAATGTTATGCTATATAATTTAAATATTATAAAGAGATACAAACGTTGATTTAAAAAAAAAACGCCTTGTTTTATTTATTTTTCAGTATATTATATTGTCCTTTATGTTAGGTAAGTAATTGCATCACTTTATCCCTTTATTTACAAGTAAAAAACAAGTTTAGGTATTTTTTTATAAAAAACGATAATTATCGGTAATTACCGGTTTTTATCGAAAAAAAAACGATATCTATCATTTTATCGATTATCGGAATATTTCGATAATTGCATGCCCTAGAAGAATTATAACAATTTTTCGGTATATTGATTTACATGTCACTATGTAACAGAGCTAGGCTCGATGAATATTGGACGACAGGAGTACTAGGTATGCCATGCTTTAGAAAAATTATGAGTAAAAATTAATTTATTTTATTATTACGATTTTTACACTTCGTCGATAATGACTATCTCATAGACGCTATTCAAGGATATGAGCGAAAAATATATAAAATAGCCCCAATCGTCGAGCACTGCAACAGAAAATTCGCTGAAATATACACTCCCCACAAAGCTCTTAGCATAGATGAGTCCCTTTTATTATGGAAAGGTCATCTATCTTGGATACAGTGTATAAGGACTAAAGCCGCAAGATTTGGCATCAAGACGTATGAGTTATGTGAGGCGGAAACGGGCTACCTATTAAAATTTATAATATATGCGGGAAAAAATCAAGATGCCGGAGAAGCTATGCATGGCTTTACAAACGCAACATCTAAAGTTGTCTTGAAGTTGTCAGAGGGATACCTTGATAAAGGTCATTGTCTATACATGGACAATTTTTATAACTCGGTCGGCTTAGCACGTTTTTTAAAGTATAGACGCACGGACGTTGTCGGTACTCTTAATCGCCGCAGAGTGGAAACTCCTTCCATAATCAAAAATTTAAATGATCGTCAAATGCAAAAGGGAGACATTGTTGCTGCTCACTGCGGAAATGTTACTGTTTTAGCCTGGAGAGATGTAAAGTTGGTAACAATGATTTCAACTTTTCATAAAAATGACACAGCTCCAGGCCGCAGCTCTAGTACACAACTACAATAAACACATGGGAGGAGTAGATTTAAAGGACCAGAAAATCTCCACATATTTAATGGAACGTAAAAGAGGTCTCAAGTGGTACATCAAAGTTTTTAGGCGCTTGCTCAACTGTAGCATTTTAAACAGTTATATAATATACAGGTGCCATGAAATAGAAAAAAAAATGACTCACAGGCAGTTTCGCTTTGCTTTGGCGGAGGCCCTGTCTTTAGAAAGTATTTATATACAACGCATTAGGCCCCCTGCAAGCTCAGGTTACGATCGCTATAGCGGAAACCATTTCCCTGCACATTTCTCCGATAACGTTGATAGAACTGAGCGACCAAATAAACGCATGAACCTGCACAAAAGGGGACGTTGCGTCAATTGTACGGCAAATAAAATCCGAAAAGAGACCAACATAATTTGCACAGGGTGCAACGTTTTTCTTTGTGTAGGTCAGTGCTGGCGCGAATACCATACCCTACCTAGTGATTAGTTAGATACTCAATTGATAATAATAAAAATCGATCAAAAACTTTGAAAGTATTTTTCATAACCCATACCATCCTGTATATGAATGGACTAGTCTGTGCCGGAACGCGGATCCGCGCTTGGAAATGCAACAAAAATATGCAATAAAGAAACTTATTTGTTTCTAAAATATTTTACCGGGGTTAACTATTTTATAGTGTTATTACAAACACAATATATCGAAGAATATAATAAAACAAGAAAAAGTCAAAATAAAATAACTATCTTTGTATTATCTGCGTTTTACCAAAGTATTAACATTTTTTTCCGTGTCGTAAGAAATAATGATTTATAATAAATACACCACTCATGCTGTTCTACTAATGGCGCATCCACACATGCCCGGCGGCCGTGCCGCCGGCATTTGCCGCATCTCAGCCGCGGCACGCGCGGCTTTTGGTTGCCGGCGGCAGTTTGCTTGCGGCTTCGATACGGAGTGGTAGTGTTGTCGTATAATTTCATAGAAGTAAATAACAAAATGACAGAATTTAACTGGGATGATAGTGCAGTACTTTTATTAATAGAAAAGTATCAAGAAAATGAACCATTGTGGAACCCAAGGCATATGGATTTCAAGAATCGCAACAAAAGAAATGATGCTATTAGGGATATTGCTTCTGTGTTCAACATAGCATCATCAGAAATTGAGAGAAAACTGAAGAATTTATCCAGCCATTATTTTCGAGAAAAACGCAAATATGAAGAATCTAAAAGGAGTGGATCTGGACGGGAAGATGTTCAATTGCCGAAATGGTTTGCTTATAAGGCGTTATCATTTCTTAGTGACAAGAATGCACCGGTACCGACTCTGAACAGCCACGCACCTATTGTAAGTACCCATCAAATTCTTATAATCAAGTAGACTAGTTGGTCGCCCATTGATCGAAATTCGACCATAATTAATTTAAAATACATATTTCATTAAGTAATATTTTCGTAAATAGGGGTACAAAGATTTTTTTCTCGCGTATTAATATTAGATACCTACTACCTACAACCCGGTAACAATATATAATACCACGGAGAGCGGACGAGCATACTCTCGTATTTGAACCTTATGCAGTCGGCAAAACGCTCACCGAAAGCGAAGTATTCGGGAATAAGCGCTCATCAATAGTGTAGGTATAGGCGTCATCAATGGTGACTGTATACATGTAATGTTTATAAGCTTGGTTTTTAGGGTTCCGTACCCAAAGGGTAAAACGGGACCCTATTACTAAGCCTCCACTGTCTGTCTGTCTGTCTGTCTGTCTGTCCGTCTGTCTGTCTCCAGGCTGTATCTCATAAACCGTGATAGCTAGAAAGCTGAAATTTTCACAAATGATGTATTTCCGTTGCCGCTATAACAACAAATACTAAAAATAAAAATAAAAAAATATTAAGGGGGTCCCCATACAATAAACGTGTGAAATCGCAAATTATAACTTTGTTATTCATATATTTGTATGAAAAACAAAGTTAATTTTTGTTGCCGAAAAATGTTTGTATTTTGGCTAGTTGTAGGTAATAGATACGTTCATTTTTCATAGATAATGGTACGGAACCCTTCGTGGGCGAGTCCAACTCGCACTTGGCCGGTTTTTATTAAATATTTACATACTGATTGGATATTTCAAAACATAATGTTAAAGCTTGTTTGCAATTATTTATAAGATTTCCTTTTTATTTTCAGTCTTCTCAAGTTAATATCACTCCCCAGACTACGCTACCTTCGACAAGGAGGTCACGAAAGCGAAACATAGAGGGAGATCCTGAAGTTGATGAAGCTTTGCAATTACTGAGGGAGATTACATCTAATGCAAGGCAACGCGATGATGCTGCTATATTTGCAGACTATATAAGTAGCAAGTTGAGGAAGATGGATCATTACACGATGTGTACAGGACAACATCAAATCCAGAATATTGTCTATGAAGCAGAAATGAGAATGGGTCCGATGAATTTTGATACCAATAATACTACTCAGCCTCTTCGTTATCAAAATGTTCGTCCAGGATACTTCACAGGCCAACCTACGAGTACAACGTCAGCAATGTCACCATCGCCCTCAACTTCGCGCTCTTACTCTGTTCAAGCAGACTATGAAATGCAAAATAGCCCAGATGTCAACACAAGTGACAGTCTGTTACAAGTCTTGGAAAATAATTTAACCGAAAATAGTGTTATAGATTAAAATCAATGTTTAAATATTTTCAGTTGAATTATTTTATTTTAATAAAAGCTTAAAATTATTGATAATTAATGTTTCTGATTCCTAAATAAAACAATTATTTGAATAATCATATTTTATTTCTTTAAAACATTATATTTGATATTGCCAAGGAAGCTGACCTTGTTCCGATAGAAAATAACATTTTAGCTCATTTCTAATTACACTTGGTTCTACATTTAGAGCGATCTGCGGAATATTTTGTTGCTCTTCGTTCAAAACTCCATCAGTAGTTCTTTCATTTCTCTTCATAAAATTATGCAGATGCACACAAGCCATCACGACAAGTTTTGCTTTCTCATTTTGTAAGCCAATGCGTGAATGTAAAATTCTGAATTTATTAGATAAAATGCCAAACGCGTCTTCTACAACCATGCGCCCGCGACTAATTCTATAATTAAAAACCCTCTCAGGTGATCCTTTTGCATGATATCCAGAAAATGGTTTTATTATATTCTGTGAGATGGGGAAAGCATCATCACCGATGAAATAAAAAGGTACAGGTGTATTTCTCCCTTGTAATGGAATCGCTTGTGGCAGACTTAAAGTTCCATCTCGTATCATATCAAATAAAGTTGAATTGCGTAGAACTCCACCATCAGATATTCTGCCCTGACATCCAATGTCCACGTATAAAAAGTTATAATTGGCATTGATTAAAGCTATCAAAACAATACTGAAATATGACTTATAATTAAAAAACTCAGAACCGCTATTAATTGGACATGAAATACGTATATGTTTCCCATCGAGGGCACCTACGCAATTAGGTACATTCCATTTCTGCATGAAACTCCGAGCCACTGATAGCCATTCTTCCTGTGTATTCGGCATCTGTAAAATAAAATTGTTTGTGATATTTGTGTGTGTAGTTCTAGTTATATGTATGTAAAATGTGTGTGAAGTTCCAGGTACAGTATAAAATCATAGATATTATAATTCGACTAGGAATAGATATGTTACTTAGGAAGGTTCAGTTTCTAACTACCTAATGTGTTACGGATATTTGTACTTACCCTTAAATAATTGGATAATGTAGATACCAACGCTTGACAAACATCTGGAATTATTAAAGAAATAACTTGTGGAGGCACTTTAAACAGCGTACCGAGTGAAAAATAAGAGTCTCCTGTAGCCAGGTATCTCAAAGTAATTGCTAGTCGATCGGAAGCTGACACAGCATTTCTCCAGCGGGTGTCAGTTTTTGATATCATGGGTCCAGTTAAATTCAGTAATATTTCAAATTCTTCACTAGAGATCCTTAGAAAAGTGTTAAATTTCGAACGAATATTTCTTCGGTTTATGTCATCCTTTCTAAAATCTTCAAGTATCAGGGACATTTCTTATTATTCACACATGCATGTCATCAATTTCTTCATTTGGCTCACACAATTCTTCGTTATTGTCACCGTCTTCACCCTGTTGGTTACTATCCTCAGTTTGGTCATCATTATATTCTTGTAGTAACTCTTTGAAAAATTTCAAATTTTCGTTTAGGTGCCAATCGTTACCCCAATGGCTTCTTAGCAAGGTTAGTGTATCTTTTTTTTTTGCGGCAGTTAATTTGTTGGAAGGACGTATTTTTTCTGGATTTATCATAGCGCTTTTTTTTCCTGGTTTACAAACATTTTTGCTAACTCCATCATCGGATTTATAATGTAAATGCCCTTGAATCAAAATATTTCCGGGTCTCTTCGAACGTTTTAAAATGAAACGTTTACACTGTTTAAATTTGAAATGCCAGTTGCTCACAGGTTTAAAAACTTCCTGTGAAGCTGTTTTCCAGTCAAGGACTTCGCAATCAGTAGCTCCCAAGGTAGTGACAGTACTAAAGTTTGAAATAATGTCCAAGTATTTTTGGGGGCTATTTATTTCTTCGTGGAGCCGGACTTCCTTTTCGATCTTAGCGAATACCCTGTCAGGTGGTATGTAAGAATGTCCAACTACTGGAAACACTAGTTCAATTTGTTTAACATTTTGAGGAGCTTCTGTCATCCATTTAGCTAACATAGCCAGCATAATAGTATTTTTGTTCTGGCCTGCACAGCCATCAGCGACAAGTCGAACTATTTGACAAGAAGAGAAGTCTGTGTTTTTCAGTCGGTGATACAAGGCTGACGCAATTTCGTTAGCAGCTTTGGGAAAAACATTTTCTGTCCAACATTAGGCAAACACGTTTGTAGGAGTTAACTTGCTTTTTGAAGAGCCCTCCACTATTGTGAAGTTAAACAAATAAATATTTCTCAGGTAGTATGCGACTTGGTCAGGAAGTTTAAGCAAATTTAAATTTTTTTCACTATCAAATGAAAACGTCTTTAGGTTTGGGTTTTCTTCTCTGACTTTTTCAAAAAATGCTTTAGCTCTCAATTTGTGTAATCTTTGAGAGATCATTAGTTCGTTTCGTGCTTGAGAATCATTTTGGTGACCGATTTCTGATGAAAATCTCAAACAAGTGGCACAAACGTCTGTTCTTGGAGTACCGAAGCCGAGATTGTAGTTACTATTGAATATGTGTCGAAAGTAGGATTTTTTTACTTTTAAATCATGACTAGTTTCTATATTGTATTGCTTCCATAATTTATTAATGGACAATTCCGATGACAAATAATACCTCTTGGTATTTCCTCTGCAGTAATGAGGTTCTTGGCATGGAATTTTATTAATAAATCTTTTAATAGCTTCGCGTTTGTGCAGATATTTATTAGAAATACGGTCACCTCTTTTTTCTGTTAAAAGTTGTCCGGTTTCAAAGTATGTCTTCATAATACTTTGCACTCTATATTTAGTGATTTGTAAAACTGTCAAAAAAATTTTTTGGCATACTTGTACTTTCTTCTTTGCAGATTTACAGTAAATGTAATATTTGGTTTGAAATTTTTGCATCGAATATTTTGAATTAGCAGAACGGCGATGACGCATTACTTTTTTTGGTTGGCAATGCTTTAAGATAAAAGCATCCTGCTTCAATTTATTGGGTTCTGCATAAAAATTGTCTGCATAAAAACTTAAAAATCAGTATGATAAACATGAATTACAGAAGGCGGGAAAAAATAGTAAACTGGTCTGGAAATTTATAAAAACTAATACTTTTAGATCTAAAAATCCCGAACCTCCGCTAGATTTACTATCAACAGAGACAAACCCAAACGATGCGATGAATAAAGTAAACAATTTTTTTGCTAACGTTGGTAAAAACTTGGCTGAAAAGTCTTTAAATTCTAGTAATTCGTCCCATCAAAACCTGACTACGACATCCTCTAAAATAAATTCTTTTGTTTTATTAGATACCGACGTTAACGAAGTAGTAAGAGTAATAAACGGGTTAAAAGATGTTTGTGCTACTGGGTGGGATGACATACCTAATAATATACTTATAAGATTTAAATACCTACTAGCCCCGCCGCTAACCCACATTTTTCAGCTATGTTTATCTAAAGGTATATTCCCTAAATTGCTTAAAAAAGCTGTGGTCACACCTGTATTCAAGTCTGGAGACAAAAACTGTGTGAATAACTACAGACCTATTTCAGTGTTAACAGGCCTCTCAAAAATTTTAGAAAAAATCATTAACAGTAGACTGATAAAATATTTGGAAGATAATGGGCTACTTTCAGATAGTCAATTTGGTTTTAGGCCCTTAAGATCAACTAGCCAAGCAGTACACAAATTAACTAATTATGTTTCTACGAATCTGGATAATGGTATGCACACAATTGGGATTTTTCTAGACCTTGCCAAGGCCTTCGACACTATTTCTTGTACTTTACTTTTGCACAAGCTTGAAACACTTGGGATAAGAGGAGCACAACTTCTACTATTTTCTGATTATCTCAGCGATCGGCATCAATGTGTCAAAATAGGTCAGTATACAAGTTCTGAACTTAAAAATAATGGTTTTGGTATTCCACAAGGTAGCATTTTGGGCCCCACGTTATTTTTAATCTATATAAATGAACTGTGCAGTCTGCCACTCCAAAATGGTATCATAATGTCTTATGCGGATGATACCGCTCTATTGTTCTCAGCTAAATCTAGAGTTGAGGTATATGAACATGCTCAGAAAGGCTTTAACATTGTGTCTGATTGGCTCCATGATAATATCCTAACATTAAATGCAGATAAAACAAAACACATTTTATTTACAATGAGAAATACTAACATACCGCTTACTAATCTAAAAATTTACGCACATAATTGTTGCACGAGCGCTGACACTGCATGTTCGTGTCCCACTTTAGCTAACGCTGACCATCTGAAATATCTAGGTGTCACTATTGACTCCAACCTAAATTTCCGCAAACATATCGATTTACTATGTACTAGAGTGCGCAAATTAATATATGTTTTTAAGAATTTACGGAATATAGCTGATTATAAATTAATTAAACAGGTTTATTTAGCTTTGTGTCAATCCATTCTTACATATTGCATAACTTCTTGGGGTGGTGCTGCAAAAACAATTTTACTCCCCCTAGAGCGCGCTCAAAGAGCAGTTCTAAAGGTTGCTACCTTTCGCCCTTTTAGATTTCCTACGCACCAGCTTTACATAGCATGTAATGTGCTAACAGTACGGCAATTATTCATTCTCAGCATAGTTCTACACCAGCACACTGCACTTCCTTTTGACCCAGTACCCTCCGAAAAGAGAAGGAAGGACTTGGTTTGCATCAAGCCTCAAATTAAACATGCGTTTGCTAATCGATTTTATGTATTCTTAGGACCTTTTCTGTATAATAGGCTGAACAAGGTACTAAGCCTCTATAGTGTTAGCTATAAAAAATGTAGAACAATCTTATCAGAATATTTAGCGATACTCAATTACACAGACACAGAAAAACTTCTAGAAATTTTGTCATGATTTAATTTATTCCCTCGTATGTAACTAGTAGTACTTTTGTATTATAATTATTTTACATAGGATAGATTTAGTTTTATTTTTAATAGATTATTTTTATATTACTTTTACTTTGTCCCAATGTAATTAAAATGTAAAGTGATGGTCTGAAACACAGGTTTGAATAAACCTAGTTCGGGCGGGACGCTAAGCATTCTAATTCCGAATCATCATTACTTGCACCTGTAATTAAAAATATTTTAGCTTTAGTTTATTAGTACGCACTATAATTGTATAGGATATTTATACTACTATTGGCTAAATTTACACCTTTTGTAAACGTTTTTATTAAATAAATTGAAATTGAAATTGAATTGAAATAATAATATTTATTCATAAAATTACAAGGTATAAAAATTTGTACAGTTTTGCTTAAATGTAAATTATATTCCTAAGATTCACGTGCCTGAACTAGGTAATCCTGTGTTTCAGGCGAATAGTGCTAAAATAGTCATAAAATTAATAAATAATCTAAAAGTTGTTAATAGACAAATAAATTATACTTATGTTGAATAGCCTTACTCTTAGTTTCTAAATTTGATACATACTTATCGTAGGTGAGTATACATATTTACTTTAACACAGTTAGTAAATTCTCTGTATCTTCGTAAGACATTCTTTGGAGAGCCTCCTTGAGAGTTCTCTTACAATTTGTGTAGTTCAGGGAGTAAATGTTTGCTTTCGCGTTTAGTCTATTATATAGAAGAGGACCGAGGTACAGGTAAAATTTGGATATAAAAGCATGTTTTGTTGTATTTTGTGGGCAGACTATATCTTTACGTCTTTTATTAGAATGTTCAGTGCTGTAGGGTAGAGCTGTGTGTTGTTTTAATACAATGCCCATTATAAATAGTTGCCGAACTGTTAATACTTCACAAGATTTGTATAGGAGGTTGGTAGGAAAAAGGAAAGGGCGGAAAGTAGACACTTTAAGGATCGCCCTCTGAGCTCTCTCGATGGTTAGTAACCTTGTTTTACCCGCTCCACCCCATGTTGTAATACAGTAAGTTAGTATCGATTGACATAAAGCAAAGTAAACTTGTCTAACTATTTTTGGGTCAGCAATATAGCGTAACTTTTTAAAAACAAATATCAACTTGCGAATTCTATTATTTAAAGCTTCTATATGATATTTAAAAGAAAGCGTTTCATCTATTATGACACCAAGATATTTTGTTATATTTGCCATTTTAATTTTGGGACAAATACATTGGTTATCTGTGGGAATTGGGCAATAATGAGCATATAATGTTGTGGTACTAGTTGATGTTTGCTTGCGCATCGAAAACTTAATGTAATTTGTCTTGTCTGCATTTAATGTTAGTGAATTACATTGAAGCCATTTATTAACAACATTGAATCCGTGTTGCGCAAGCTTGTAGACATTTTTTTCTGAGTCAGCCGAAAAAAGAAGGGCAGTGTCGTCAGCATAAGAAACAATTTGGCCATGATTTAGATTTAGATTACAAAGATCGTTTATGTATATCAAAAAAAGTGTAGGCCCTAAAATACTTCCTTGGGGAACTCCGAAGGACGTGCTTTTTTCATCATCGCTGAGAATATTACCAATCCTTACACATTGGGTACGGTCCTCTAGATAGCTCTTAAATAGTTTCAGCTGGGTGCCTCTGATACCTATGGCTTCAAGCTTATGCAACAGAATAGGAATTGAAACCGTGTCAAAAGCTTTGGCAAGGTCCAGGAAGATTCCTATTGTGTGGTTACCTTTATCAAGTTCTTGTGCTAGAAAGTCAGTCAGATGGTGGACGGCAGCGTCAGTTGACATTTTAGGCCTAAATCCAAACCGCCGTTTAGATAAGATCAATTTATCCTCCAAGTATTTGTAAAGCCTTTTATTTATAATTTTTTCTAATATTTTAGAAATAGAAGGCAGTAAGGAAATAGGTCTATAATTTGTAACTTGATCTTTACTGCCTGATTTATAAACAGGGACAATAACAGCTTTTTTTAGGCACTCGGGAAAAATACCTTTAGATAAACATTTTTGGAAAATATAAGTCAATGGCGGTACCAAAATGTGCCTGAACTGTTTAATAATTTTACATGAAATGTTATCCCAGCCAACCGCACAGTCGTCCTTTAAGCTCATAATTATCGTTTCTACTTCAGTCTCATCAGTGTCCAGCAACGCAAAGGAAGATAAAATAGTGCTGCACGTAAATGGTGTGCTTGTTAGATATTGTGATTGGCCCTGAACTTTTTCAGCCAAACACTTTCCAATATTAACAAAAAAAGTATTTGCAATATTGGCTGATGTTAACTGTGATGAGTGTGCTTGTAATAAACCTGAAGATGACTGATTTTGTTTCGAGTTATACGTTACACTTTTAATAAAATTCCATATTTTTTTACTATTAGTACCAGCCTTTTCTAGCGCAATTTTATCGTAGTTCCTTTTTACTTTTTTTAGAAGATCATTACAAAAGTTACGATATCGTTTATACGACTGTTGCAAAATTAAGTTATCTGGATTAGATTTGGCTTTCATATGCAATTTATCTCTATTTTTCATACAGCGAATGAGTCCTGTCGTGACCCATGGTTTTATGTTGTAGTTTTTGTTATTTAGCCGTGATATCACCGTGTTCTTCTGAATTGCATGTTGTACATTTTTTATTAGGTACAACGTACAAAACTGCATATCAGCGGAAAAATAGACTGGGTCAAAGTCGATATTACGTAAGTCTTCTTCAAGTTTATTTATATCTATACTAGAAATGGTACGAGTGACTACTTTTGATAATTTACAATTTAAAATAAGCAGGGTAGCACTGTGATCGGTTATCGTTGAATTGATTACAAGGGCTAGTGCAGGGAAATTCGACTTGAGTATTATATGGTCCAAACAGGAGCCACTTTGATGTGTAGGAAGCGTGTGAGCGGGAAGCAAACCATGGAAGGCACATAAGTTAAGGTATTCCTCCTTGAATGCATCAGGGCTTTCTGGAATAATATTGATATTAATGTCTCCAATTAAAATGGTATTTTTGAAAGATGACAGGTTCTGCAAGGTGTCGTTTAGAGAGTCTGTGAAATTGTTTATATTTCTAAAAGAGGGGGGTCGATATAAGGCTAGAATAGCCCAATCTGAGCCAATTTTAAGTAGCAATCTATTGCAGTCGAGCATATTAGGTTCTTCGACACACACATTGAGATGATTTCTTGCGTATACTATCACCCCATCGTTCTGATTGTAGTTTATATTACTTTTATACATATTATATCCCGGAATTAGTGGTATGTTATATTTTTTGGAAAGCCAACATTCGGTTAAGACAATAACGTCACAGTTTATGTCTAGACGTTGTAGAAAAATGCTAAAATTGTCGAAATTCTTAAAAATACTGCGAATATTTTGGGTTAGTATGGTTAGTGGACTAGTGTGGGAGGAGAGATATTGCTTACAGTGTTCAACGTCACAAACATGGGATTCAGATACAGAGAAATTATCTATATCATTAATTAAATTATTAATCATAATTAAAACTATAAAAACAAAAACAAGGACTAGAAAAATACGTAATTAGCGGCGCTCTTAGGCGCCTCCATAATCAACAGAATTTATGTACCTCTTTTCAGCCATTATTTTCGCTGGACAGTCAGCAGCGCTTGTCTTGTGATTGCTCGGCTTTTTAAAGTGCAAGCAAGTAGCGCATTTTGGTTCCTCAGCCTTCTTTGTGCATTCCTTAATGGAATGACCCTGATCACCACAGTGGCCACAGGTATAGGTGGTCTCCCGACAAGATTTGGCCGCATGTCCGTACTGCTGGCACTTATAACAGCGTGTGACTAGAGTAAAGTCTCTAACAGGGCATGACGACCAATTTACAAACACTCTGTCTTTAGATATCAGGGCTTTACGTATGTTGGCAGATACTTCTATTATATAATTGCAAGTTTCAGCGTCCTTCTTACCTGACTTATGGCTTAACTTAATGGACCTCAAAAAGGTCTCGAGGCTGCAATCCTGAAGGGTCTCGGCTAGGTTTTGGTGGAACAAACAAGTAAAAACTTCCATCTCTTGCATGGATGAGGGCACTCCGATAACTACTACTCTAGGCTTCCTTTTTGGGGGCTCGTCTACTGTAAGGCCTGAATTTGACAGCTGCATCGATTTTTCACCTTCTCAATATCGTCCTTTGTTTCAGTGCTGATAATGACACCGCCATTTTTTGTCTTACGTAGACCTCTTACCTGAAGTTTCATTTGCTCGGGGCATATAATTTTTTGGACAAGTGTTTTTGTCTCCTCACTGGACATTAGTTTGTCGTTAGGGTATATGGCCACTGAGCTTAAATTTATCGGCTGTATAAAATTGTTGGTACCTTTTTTAACCATGTCAGAAAAGGAAGTTCCCGTAACTGGTTTAGTTGAAGCTCTGATTGACAGCTTAAGGTCTTGCAGTTGCTGCGACAGATCAATTTGGTCTTCGAGTGTTTGGACGGTGGAGTGGGTCTGGAGGGCTCTCATCTTAAGGGACTGATAATGAACTGCCATCTGGGATGTGCCGTGACTAACTTTCCGGCATAGGGTACTTATACGCAGTTTTTGCTCCATGTTTAATTTGCCCTCTGATGAAACAGAGCACACTTCATTAAGGCACTGCTCAATAGATGACATCCAGTTCTGGATTTCCGGCGTTGGTATGACTTCCATCTTGCCCTCTTCTCTTTTGCTGGTCGGTTGAGGGTCAGGTGCGGGTGCGGGGTCGGGTGCAGGTGTAGCTGCAGCTGCAGGTGAGGCACAGGGCACAGGTGTAGGAGGTGGGCTCCGAACACATCTGCCACCCCGGCTGAAAGGACTGGTTTCCATCGTGATACAAGTTATTTACTCTATATCACTTAAACACATTTCCACAAAAACGATTTACACATATCATGCCTACGTATGACACAGTTTGCTTTACTACCGGCTATTTGGTAAAACCAGGTCACGATTCAGCGTTTATTTATTTATTTTAATAAAATCTTCGACACGTCTGTTTACAACAAAGTTTCAAAGTACTTTTTTCAAAGTACTTTTGGATGTAAAGGCTGAGCCGGATTCCCATGGCCTTCCCATCACGGCGATGTGGGAGCACCGCTGAGTTTTAGTGGGTATACTGTCATTCCGACAGGAGTCCCACATATCCCGTCTCGTCCCCCCACGAGCGGGAATGCATAAAGCATTTCTCAGCGAAAAAAAAAAAAAAAAAAAAAACGGTTAGGTTAGGTCCCTACTACACTACTACACCAATGGTATACCACTTAAGTCGAAGACTTAATGGTATACCATTGGTGTAGACCAAGATGACGCAACAAGTATAAACATGACGAAACATACACAACAAATACCTACACACCTACCTACATAACCCTGGGACGGTGAGAGTTCGCCGCAAAAGGGCACAACACCGGACATGCAAGGTGGACATAACGAACAAAGACGACAGATGTCGTACACACACCTGGCAACACAAGGGCGTATATAAAAGGGTGACAACGGAAACAACGAACTCAGTTCGGCATGAACAACGCATACCATATCATCACCTCCGTCGAAATACAATCATTACTACCGCCAGACGAACCAACACCACGCAACCATGTCGGAAACGGAAGACGTACAAGTAATATTCGAAGAAGAGTGGACCGAGAGCTACACACTCCCACAGCAAGAAAAGACTCCGGAAGAATTAGAAGGATCTTTGACACCCCCGAAGAGCCCATCGCCAGAACAAGCACCACCGACGCCAGAGCCAGTAGCCCCGAAGAAACGAGCCTTGCAATTACGGCAAGCACCGACCAAGAAACAGCGAACGGAAATGAAACAGGCAATGCAACAGGAACACAAACAACTACAACAGCAACAGAAGAAGAATACTACTCCGACACATTGGATTGCACAATGGGCGAAAGACAACCTTACATCAATCGAAATAAACTGTCTCCTTGGAAAGTCGTCGCTCGCCATACTGGAACAAGAAGAACTCATTACCACATCATTTACATCTCCACCGCAAAAAACTGGGGGCATAACTCAAAGCTTGGAAAAGCTATTAGATCCAAGGAGCACAAATGTACTCAAATTGCATGTGTTCAGTGCCTTTTGGAGTATATTACTACCGGCCCTGACCGTACAACACTTAAACAAATTCTCACCGAACGTGACAAAAAGGTGGCAATCTGCGTCGCTCATTCGCTGGGAATTGACCCTAAACAAAACAAAGGTAACTCTAGAGATACCGAAAGGGGAAATAATCTATTTCGACATGAAAGCGCAGAACGAAACCCAATTCAAACACAACTGGATTACGGAAATTCTACATCCAATGAAAACATATTTGAAAGCCCCAACAATTATGAACAACAGCGTGCTCAGTGTGAAGACAGACACCATGACATTGGAAGTGAACAGAATGCCCTTCTTGAACAAACAGGACTCAACCATAGCACAAGACGTACAAAACTTATCAGAGAAAATCAAGAACTTGTGCTTCACTTATGTAAAAACAAAGCTTTTGACGAAGGGGAAGCTACACGACTACTATGCAACACGCCTCAAGGGATTGCAGTTCAATTTAACAGAAACTTCGGAGAACGACTTACAACAGCACTACGTATCGCCAAAACACTGGTATTTCAAGAATCGCCCCAACAAAGACTACAGAGAGCAAAACAATACGAACTACAACATGACCCATCAGCAAACGAACCAACAACCATCGAACAAGGACTGGATCAACTAGTAGCACTATTAGAAGACAACAACATACACCCATACACATTCGCAAAAACAACAAGGGCACATTTCCATGGCGAAACAAATAAAAAAAACAACTTATTCTTCTACGGACCACCGAGCACAGGAAAAACAATGATAATGGACACATTAGCAAGCATGCACTACAACATAACAAGACTATGTGTGCGTCCACACTGCAAGCCTAGCGCGGTTGCGACGACGGGCGCGAAGTATCAAACATATGAAACGCGCCTTTGCGTCCATATTGTAGTGACTAACGTGCTGGCCACGGACAATTCGCTATAGCGAAAATTCGCGCGGCGCGACCGGCGGCGCGTCTTGCGAATGAATCAAATGTATGGAAATGTACTGGGCATGCCACGCGCAGCGGCGACCAGCGAGACGACCGGGGAATTTCCCCGAGCGAATCGCGCGGCACGACTAGCGATCGAAACAAATGTATGAGTTATTACGGCGCAGGCCACGGAGTCGAGCGGCAGACGCGGCGACTACTGCCGGAGCGAACTTAATTTAAAATAGTTTGTTTTTTTTTCGCGAAAATGGAGACGGAAGCTTTTATTGCAGAAATTCTAGCTAGACCAGCTATTTGGAAGTCTAGCCACCCGCAACATAAGTTTAAAAATGTTGTGAAAAAGTTGTGGGAAGAAATAAAACAGCAATTTCTAGATTCTGATGGTGAGTATTTATTTTTATTCCCCGACGCCAAAAACGACTTCTACTTTTTTAGAGGTTTTTTTTTGAGTAAGGGGTTTTTAGATTTTTAATTTAATTTATTAACAGGTACCAATAAATATTTATCAATAGTTTACAAAGTAGTCTTTGAAATTATTTCTTATATCTATGGCTTGCAATGAAGCTCTATTATTACGCCGTGACGTTATAATCCTCCTAGACCTAGTTCTCGATCTCATGTGTCGCCGAAAATCGGGATCAGAATTTCCATCTCTTTCTCTTACAATATTATGTAGCAGACATCCAACCTTAATTATAAGTTTTGCATGTTTTGTGTCAGTCTCGATTGCTTTGAGGAAAATGCGCCATTTATTCGTCATAATACCATAAGCACACTCAATTGTCACTCTGGCTCTTGATAACCTTTTGTTAAAAATTCGTTTCGAATGATCTAAATTGCTGGATGGGAAGGGTCGCATAAGAGAAGGTTTCAGTGGGTAGGCTTCGTCACCAACCAGGACGTGTGGGCATAATATATTTGATCCAGGCAACGTTTTCGGCGATGGTAAATTAAATCGATTGTTAGTAAACAACTCGTTAAGTTTAGAAAAATGGAACGTGCCTCCGTCACTTTGTCTTCCCCTTCCACCGATCTCAATTACAGAAAATTTGTAATCAGCGTCGGAAACTGCTTGTAAGACCAATGAAAAAAAATGTTTATAGTTATAATATTGGCTTCCGCTTCGTGGGGGCTTTTGTATTCGAAAATGTTTCCCATCAATGGCTCCTATACAGTTAGGAAACTGCCATCTTAAGAAAAAGTTATCAGAAATTCTCGTTAAATCTTCACTGGTCAGTTTTGGTGACATATGCTGATTGACGAATTTATTCCATATTGCCTTTAAAGTTTGATAAATCGTTTTAGCAACGGTACTTCGGCCTAGAGAGTATGAATGAGCCAGAGATTTAAAAGTCATCCCAACTGAGAGAAACCTGAAACAAAAATATTTTCTATAAGTATATACACTATACAGTCAGCTATAGGGGATATCCATAAATTATGTCACATATTTTGAAAATTTACATCTGAAATTATTAAATTAAAACAGTATTTCCGAAATTAGTTTCGCTTTATTTTTCGACATCTTACGTTACGAAATTTAGTAACCCCTTAACGTGTGACGTAATTTATGGATAATAATTAAACTAAGTGTAACATGATGATCATGTGAACGTCCTTAACTAAATAAATAAGTAAAATTAGGTAACAATTTAATTTTCAGTCAACGATCTTAAGAAGAAGTGGAAGAACTTAAGAGACACATACAGTAAAGAGTTGAAAAGAATTCCTAAGCCCCGATCTGGATCCTCAACTTCAAATTATGAACCGTCGTGGAAGTACTTCACACTTTTAGGGTTTCTGAAAGATGAGTACATGCCTCTTGCGTCCGAATCAAATTTAGATGAAAATGCTCCTACAGTCAATGAAAATGACGACATATACGTGGACGATTTCAGTGGGGTATCTTCACCAGCAACACCACTTTCTCCTGCGCTTACATCTTCACCAATTGAACCCTCAACATCTAGTGGTCAAGATTCTACTAGAAAAAGACAAAGTGTAAGAGACATTCGAGCCGAATACTTAGATATTGAGAAAAAGAAATTAAAAATTTTAGAAAAAGAATCTGCTAAACAACATGACAGTGAAAGACAGGAAAAAAAATCTGAAGATTATCACTTTTTGATGAGCATTCTACCTGAGATGGAAAAATTACCCCCTATGCAGAAAATTAGGCTTAGGAATAAAATTAATCAAGCTCTTTTAGACGAAATTACTGTGACTATGTATGGCGAACCTTATGGGAGATATGGATATTCTACTCAACCAAACCAGCTGAACAATAATTTCAATAATGAGTAGATAATAATATTGTTAAAATTCAATTTTAATCATTGAGAAGACTGATTGTTATTAGATTTATTATTCAATTTTAATTAAGATAATTATAGTGATCGTAAGTGGTTAGCTGATTAAAGGGGAAGTAAATTGGAATGATTTTCAGGGTAAATAAAAATTTGACTGTGATTACAAAAGGCTGATTAAAATTGAGAAAAGTTGTTATTACAATTAAAAGTTTAAAATAAATAATTTTTTAAATTGTTTTCGTTTGTTTTTTTTTTCTAGTAAAGTGGGTTAGTACTGTAAAGAGCACGTCAAACTTGACACTAAAATGGTTTTTTCTTATTCTATGGCAAATCTATAACATTGATTAAGAGCGCGCGTTTGTACCTTTGTATGCAAGCTTGATATGCTCTATACTGAATCAGTATATGTATAGATATACGCACAAATAAATACCTTAACGTCAAAAACAATTTTTCTGCAGCACTTAAAACCCTGCTTGAATTCATCTTTTTCTCCAGTTCTGATTGAATGCTCCCAAGTATATAATCGAATGTTTCGACGCTCATTCTGGTGTATTGGAAAAAAAAATCTGGGTGCTGCCTATATTTTTCATATTTTTGGTGGAATTCTCCGTCTGTAACACGATTTCTATTTAATTCGTGTACTCCACTATATCTTCCAAACATTAAATCTTGAGCAAAAAAGCTGCTACTCTCCAAACAACGTCGAGCTAACTTTGATAAAGCCATCTCGTCTCCTCGTCTACACTGGTCGCGGCGGCGAACGCAACTGCCCGTGGCGTGCTTGCCGCGCCGCGCGAATTGCCGCGCCGCCCGCCGCGCCGTCGGTCGCGCCGCCGGTTCCCGTGGCCAAGGTGTAAGGCGGAAGCCTAGTGCGACGGGACTGAGCGAGACAGCGCGCGTAGTTTTCAAACGCTCCTGTCCGCGCGTTCTGGCCGCACTACGGGCCTAGTTAGCGAGCGATCCAATGCGCGGGTGGCGGGGGTAACAAACCAGTTCGGTCTTGTCGCTCGGCGTATACGAGTCTGTATTTTGTTTGTCTATAAAATGGCGGTAAATACTGAATTGTTTTTAAGTGCGATTCAATCTAAACCACCTATATGGCAAAGCAAACATCTACACCACAGTAATCGCACAATAACAAGAAAGTTATGGAGTGAAATAAAAGATCTATTTCCTGGAAGTGAAGGTAAGTTTATTATAGTACCTAATAGTTATTACATTCTTTGATATTGTTCCCAGAAATAGTTTGTGAATTTTATACGAACATTTTTTGCTCTCCGTGATGGATTATTATTAATGACTCCGCGGTTTCTGTGTCGATCTTCATATAATGGCGGGTTAGATAGCACACGTTGGACATCCAGATCGAGATCGCCGTTTAAATCCATTATAACATTGTGCAGTATACACGCAGCTTTTATTATAGACAAGGCATTTTTTCTGTTTGTTTCGATAGGTTTAAGAAGAATTCTCCATTTACATGTTAAAATGCCAAATGCGCATTCGATTGTTTGTCTAGCGGTAGACAATCTGATATTAAAACATTTTTTTACATTATTAAGTACTCGCTCGGGATAAGGACGCATTAACCCTTCGTATGCCGGAACGCAGGTCTGCGCTCCAATTTTTGAAATTTTCATATGCCGAAACGTAGATCTGCGCGATTTTAACTGTACTCGAAAAAACACCTAATTACATTAAATAAAGCCCTATAATAGCGTGAAAGTGCCGGAAAGAGTGAGTGAATTAATAGAACATTTTAAAACAGCCGTTAAAAACTTTCATTCAACGTCAAAATAGTAAAATAAAATTGAACGAAAATTCAACTTGTTCGTACCTGTGCCGCGTAATTTGCTCTGTGTTTTTATTGTGATATTTGATGAATAATACGAGGAAACGTGAGTATATCTTTATTTTTCGATAATTAGATAAGTTTTTGATGATATTGCCAAACTAAACAACCAACTAACAACTGCCAACGGTAACAATATTTCGACAAGTTTGATAGGTTTGCAAAAGTTGGTTACAAGCAGGATGATGGATCCATAGTTTTCAACTACGTTATTATAACGAATTTTTCCATATTTTCACATGTACATTGCATAAGTCATGTGGAAATACATTTTCCGTGTAATATATCTGAATAACAGTAGTCTTACCGGACTCTCATAATTTTCAATAAAATGTTATTTTGTCAGTCATGGTAGTAGTTACTTACGATGTGTTCACAGGATGTTCATGTTTATTTTGACATACTAGGAACCGGAACGCATATCTACGCGTTCAGTCATTTATAAAGTATTAGTACCGGACTTACGATAATAATGATAAAATAAAAAGAGACTAATGATTGCTGATTTGTTATATATAAATAGGTATGTACGGGTTCATAACCATTGGATAATTGAGGTGTCCTTAGATTTTGTGTTGGAGTCGAAGTGTTATGGGATAGGTATAGTTTTTTTTTCAAATGCTAATACGACGACAGAAGCGAAACGAAATGGATGTCAAATGAATAATATTTTCGTTCATAAATGAGACGAAAGACACAGCTTACGAATCTAATAGCTGTTTATTTATCACTTATTCTTTCTTTTTTTTTAGTTACTGAGCAAACACGACAGATATAAGAAAAAATATAATAGTACATAATTATGATTTTGCCCTGTAATATGGTGGTCTTCATGGACGTGGATGATTATTTGCACCAAGAGCATTACCGCTTATGTATAAATGGTTATGTTTGGCCATGGGAAATTACTCACTTTATAAAGCGGCTTAGGTGCTTCATATGTCATATGCCCACATGCACAGAGGCTCCTCCTCATTTTATTCTTTTAACTAATGCTGTCGCCATGGAATTATTGATGAGCACTGAAAACTTTTGGTGTCAAAATTGCAAATATGCGGTATATGAACATTACCTACCAGATGAATGTGAATTCTGTGCTTTGTAAACAGATGAAATAAAATAAATTTCTTTACCACTTACTACTAGTTTTTTACCTAAAGCAGTTTTAGTTACGATAATTATAGTTGTTGTTGTGCTTATAATTCTAGATGGATTGCGACGAAAATGTATCTGGCAAACAAACTCCATTACATCGACAAATAGTAACTGCATTGGTTGTCGAGAGATCTCCTAGCGGAACATTGCGCGTACCAACCAATGATCAAGTACTTTTAGAACAAACTTCATCGGGTAACTTGCAGCCTTTGCAGCTTAGTGATCAGTTCGATATTACATATCATGAAGAAATTGCAAATTCTAGCCCGCCTATTGAGGAAGAAGTAGGCATGGGTATCTTGCCATTATCTCTTGCATCAGCATTGGAAGTCGATTCAGGAAGCGAGATCGATAATGAAGATGATTACACGGAAGAGACTCTCCGGCAAATTTTAGGGGCTAGTAACGAAGATGACGTGGTTGAAGAAGAAATTCCTCCATCCCAATTAGATCACTTCGTATGGTCTGATAATTTTGAAAATTTCACTGGAGTAGAGGAGATTTATAGAAAACAACCAGGACCTAATATAACTTCGAAAGATCCTCTAGAGATATTTCGCGCAATATGGGATCGTGGCATCATGGAAAAGATTGTTATAGAAACAAATGAATACGCATGGCAAGCGATAATGCGTCAAAACGAAAACTTTGATAATGTACCTTTTCATTCCCGCTTATGTGATTGGGTCGATGTAACTGTGGAAGAAATGTATAAGTTTTTTTCTATATTAGTGTATATGGGGTTGTGTTACAGGGGTAGAATAGATGAATATTGGTCAACAGGTGTTTTAGGAATGCCTGAATTTCGAAAAATTATGAGTAGAAATCGTTTTCTTTTGATATTGAATGCTTTACACTTTGTTAATGATTATGAAAGCAATGGAACCCTACGGGTAAATAGATGTAAAACTGCTAAAATTGATCCAATTGTTGCACATTGCAACCAGAAATTTCAGGAAATTTATACTCCCAGAAGACATTTAAGCCTGGACGAATCTCTCCTCCTTTGGAAAGGCCGGCTACACTGGATACAATGTATCAGAACTAAGGCTGCAAGATTTGGAATTAAAAGTTATGAGTTGTGTGAAGCTGAGACGGGTTATGTGCTAAAATTAAGCATATATTCTGGCAAAAATACAACATCTTCTGAACCGGTTCATGGTTTTACAGGCGCAACTTCAAAAATCGTGCTAACGCTAATGGATGGATACTTACATAAAGGCCACTGCCTCGTCATGGATAACTTTTATAACAGTGTAACTTTAACACGATTTTTGAAGAATCACCGCACTGATGTATTGGGCTCGCTTAATCGTAGAAGAGTCGATACTCCTTCCGACATCAAAAACCTAATAGACACGCGCTTGCCGAAGGGTACGATGCTGGCGCGTCACTGTGGAGACATTTGTGTATTGTCATGGAAAGATGTTAAACTGGTAAGTATGATATCTACTTACCACAATGCCGACACAGCAGAGGGACAGCGAGCTGGAGAACGATGCTTAAAACCGCTAGCGGTCCACGCCTACAATAAGTACATGGGCGGCGTGGACATGAAGGACCAAAAGCTGTCCATGTACTTATTGGAGCGAAAACGTGCTATGAAATGGTATATAAAAGTATTCAGGAGGTTGCTGAATAACAGTATCCTGAATTCTTTTATAATCCATTGTGAAAACAAAAGAAACGAGCGAAAGCTGACCCACAGGCAATTCCGCTATGCCTTAGCAGAAAAACTCTCACAGCAGCACCTAACAATACAACGCATAAGACCCGTTCGTGCAGTTAATCCAGACGAAGCAAGATTTGATCGTATTGACCATTTTCCAGACCGTTTAGAAAGTGCTGATCGTACTAATAATACCAAAGTGCGATATAGACACGGTCGCTGTGTGCAATGTCTTACAATGAAGAAGCGAACTGAATGTAATGTGATTTGCAAAAAATGCAATGTATTTCTGTGCATAGGTCCATGTTGGGCTCAATATCATACACCTACTGATACTGACTAATATGAAAACAAAGTGATAGATTTCCCGGGGATAAAAAGTAGCATCATTATTACTTGGGAATTATGTAGCTCTCTAAGTTGCTGTTTGTATCTATGTAGATACATTGTGCTTACCTATTTTTTTTTTTTAACTCTAGTCCTCATCACTGCCACGACACTGTGTGCAGTCAATTTCTAGAAGAGTGATGTGACAAACTTAGTTTTTATTCATTGAATTTTATTATCATTGTGTCGTTTTGTCTTATATTTAAATCCAAGGATTTTATAAATTCAATAATTAATTATAAAATTGCTTCAAATAAATAATAATAAAATTACTCTGAAAAAAATTACAGATAATATCTATTGACACTTGCCCCTAAAACATTTCACCTTTACTTCCAGACATGATTTTTAGAAACATCCTGTAAATGCTGAACCGGAACGTAGATCTACGCTCTAGTTGGTCAACCGGAACGTAGATCTACGCTCACGTGTTATTTCATAAATGATGACTTTGAACCTTTTTATCGATGATTATACTGAATAAATGCCATATAATTTAAGTCTATCGAAAAGAATATATACTATTCTGTAATTTAAAACATAATAAAAGCTTGAAACTACTGAAAATGGTTTTTATTTAGTATGTTTCCTCCAAGAAACATAATATTTAGGAACCTTGAAAGAAAACATCTGTACAAAATAATAGAAAGGCTATAAAGATGTAAAATATTTACTAAAATGTACAATACACACCTATTTATCCGATATATTTAAATGAATGACGTAGGTATGCATTTTATTAATAAAATATGTCATGAAAAAACACTAGATGTACAGGCACGCGCGCTTAAAATTACGCGGCAGTTGGGGCATTCTTGACGCGGCGCGGGTCCGGCATACGAAGGGAAATAATGTTTTAACGGATACGCTTCATCACCCACTAGGACGTAGGGTGCAATGACGTCAGAATTTGTAAGTCTCTTTGGCATAGGAATTTTATACTTATTTTTTTCTATAAGCTTATACAGTGTTGATGCAATAAAAGTACCACCATCACTTTGCTTTCCTCGACCGCCTACTTCGACTGCTACAAATTTCCTTTTTGCGTCAGCCACAGCTTGCATGACAATGCTATTTCTTTTTTTATAACACCAATGTGCCGAACCAGATTTAGGTGGTTTTTTTATTTCGCAATGTTTCCCATCAATTGCTCCGATGCACTGTGGGAAATTCCAGGTAGCTTCAAAGTCTTCTGCAATAGCTTTCAAGCGTTGTTCTGTTGGTATCGGCATGTGAATAGGAACTAACTCGGTCCATAAAACACGGCACGTTTCGTGTACTATAGACGCAATGGTGCTTTTCCCCATACGAAAACTGTAAGCTAGTGCTCTAAATCCAATTCCTGTTGACAAAAACCTGAAATAAAAAAGTAGAATAAAATATTTATTACGTTATTGTTACAGAAAAACAACTGCGTAAGAAGTGGAAGAACCTGCGCGATCAGTTTCGAAAAGAAAAAAAGAAATTCCCTACGCCGCGCTCTGGTGACGGTGGCAATGAAATAGAGAGCACATGGCCATACTTTCAACTTATGCAATTCATAAATGATGACATTACACCTGAAATTATGACGGGAAATCTGCATGACAGTGATTCGGAATCCCTCAACGAGTCTTGTCAAACTGAGCAATCTAACATCGCTGACGTGATGAGTCCAGGTACATCCACCTGCAGCAGTCGCACAAACGCGTCAAAGCGCAACAAAACGGCATCAGATTATAGAGATGAACTTATAGAATGTGAAAGAAAAAAAAATATGCTAATTGAACAGAAAATGGTGTCAAATAGTGACCAGTCGGAGAAATGTGATGATTATCATTTTTTTATGAGTCTCCTGCCACAAATGAAAAAATTTAGTGAATTACAAAAGTTACGCATTCGAAATAAAATTACCCAAATCATAATAGACGAAGCAGAAAGGATGCAGTTTTCTCAACCGAGATACGAGGAAAATTATGGAGGATATTCTACTGGCAACTACCCTAATTATTAATTTGATTATTACAACTTTTTACTTACCTACTTCTTTGATTACTAGTACTACATTATAAATAATATTATAATATTTATTGAATAAAAACATTTACAAAAAGTGTACATTTAGTCAACTGTAGTAATATTTTCCATACAATATTGTAGTGCCTAAAAATAAACTAAAACTAAAATTTTATTACAGATGCAAATAATGATGATTCGGAATTAAGATATAAGGGAGGGACACGCCCGATCTAGGTTAATTCAAACCTGTGTTTCAGGCCATCACTTTACATTTCAATAATTGGGTCAGTAAAATTTAAGTTGAACTGATAAAAATAATCTATTAACAACTATAAGAAAAAGCATATTGGTACATTATTTCCTAAAACTAAGCCTACGTAAATATACAAAAGTAAATACGAGGGAATATATTATCATCATGCCAAAATTTCTAAAAGTTTTTCTGTGTCTGTGTAATTGAGTATCGCTAAATATTCTGATAACATTTTACTACATTTTATATAACTTACACTATAGAAGCTTAGTAACTTGTTGAGCCAATTATACAGAAAAGGTCCTAAAAACACATAAAATCGATTAGCAAAAGCATGTCTAGTTTGTGACTTTATACAAACCAAGTCCTTCCTTCTCCTGTCGGTAGGTACTGGGGCAAAAGGAAGTGCAGTGTGCTGGTGTAGTACTAAGCTTAGAATAAATAATTGCCGTACTGTTAGTACATTACATGCTATGTAGAGATGGTGCGTAGGAAATCTAAAAGGGCGAAAGGTAGCAACCTTTAGAATTGCTCTTTGAGCACGTTCTAGAGGGAGTAAAATTGTTTTGGCAGCACCACCCCAGGAAGTTATGCAATAGTTGAGAATGGATTGACACAAAGCTAAATAAACCTGTTTAATTAATTTATAGTCCGCTATGTTCCGTAAATTCTTAAAAACATACATTAATTTGCGCACTCTAGTACATAGTAAATCGATATGTTTACGGAAATTTAGATTGGAGTCAATAGTGACACCTAGATATTTTAAATAGTCCGCTTTACCTAAACTGGGGCAAGAACATGCATTGTCAGCGTACGTGCTACAGTTATGTACGTAAATATTTAGATTAGTAAGCGGTATGTTAGTATTTCTCATTGTAAATGAAATGTATTTTGTTTTATCTGCATTTAATGTTAGGAGATTATTATGGAGCCAATTACAAACAATGTTAAAACCATTCTGAGCATGTTCAGAGACCTCAACTCTTGATTTAGCAGAGAACAATAGAGCGGTGTCATCCGCATAAGATATTATGACACCATTTCGGAGTGGCAGGCTGCATAGTTCATTTATATAGATTAAAAATAACGTAGGGCCCAAAATGCTGCCTTGTGGAATTCCAAAACAACTAATAGGTCTTTACCTATGAAATTGCCGTTTTGTATGAAAAAATTTAAACGAATTTTTTTCATGAATTTTTTATTTGTATTAATCGAAGTAATCACCCATGCAATCAATGCATCTTTGCCATCGCAGTGGCAGTTTATTGATGCCCTTCTTAAAGAAATCAGCTGGACGGGAGGCAACAAATTCTTCAAAGGCATTTTGTACTGCCTCTCGGGTATTAAATTTTTTTCCCGCCAAGAAGTTATCCAAATTCTGGAAAAAGTAGTAGTCTGTAGGCGCAAGGTCTGGTGAGTAGGGCGGATGACGGAGAGCTTCCAACCCCAGTTCTTGCAACTTGGAGACCGTCTGCTGTGCAGTATAAGGTCGCGCGTTGTCGTGCAGGAGCAGCGGAGACGAGCGATTGACCAATGCTGGTTGGAGATGCGCCAGCTTCTCCATCATTGTGTTCAGTTCTTCACAGTACACATCTGCAGTAATGCTCACCCCGTTTGGTAAGAAGCTGTGATGAATCACACCGGCGCTAGACCACCAAACAGTGACCATCACTTTTCTAGGGGTAAGTTTTCGTTTAGGGCATTGTTTAGGTGCTGAACCAGGATCCAACCAACTTGCTGAGCGCTTACGGTTATCAAACAGAATCCATTTTTCATCGCAGGTAACAATGCGGTTCAAAATTCCTTCATTTGTGTGTCTGTTGAGCAGTGCAAGGCACGTCTCGACGCGTACTTCGCGCTGGCGATCATTGAGTTCGTGGGGCACCCATTTGTCAAGCTTTTTTACCTTGCCAATTTGACGCAAATGGACCAATATTGTTTTGACGCTAACGTCGAAAGCTGCAGCTAATTCAGCCGTAGATTGTGTATCATCAGCTTCCACAATCGCCTTTAATTCGTCATTGTCGACCAAAGTCTTCGGACGACCGCGAGGTTCATTTTTCAGGTCGAAATTTCCAGAACGGAAGCGAGCAAACCAATAACAGGTGGTGCGTTGGTTTGTAGTGTTAGCTCCGTAAACGTCGTTGATGTTGCGTGCCGCTTGTGCCGCGTTGCTGCCACGACGGTACTCATATTCCATAATTACTCGAATTTTTAACGTATCCATGATGACGAAAAAGATTGAAATGCGATGAAAATGTAACACTAATCAATAAAGAAATGACTACTTTTAGAAAAAAAAATCCATGTTTTTAAAATAAAATTAATTTGAAATTAGAATTCTTAGCCAAACAAAAATTATTTTGATTTGAAATGGCCAGTACTGCAGAACGGCAATTTCATAGGTAAAGACCTAATATTTTTAAGTTCAGAACTTGTATACTGACCTATTTTTAAACATTGATGGCGATCGCTAAGATAATCAGAAAATAGTAGAAGTTGTGCTCCTCTTATCCCAAGTGTTTCAAGCTTGTGCAAAAGTAAAGTACAAGAAATAGTGTCGAAGGCCTTGGCAAGGTCTAAAAAGATACCAATTGTGTGCATACCATTATCTAGATTGAAAGTTATATAATTAGTTAATTTATGTACTGCTTGGCTAGTAGATCTTTTAGGCCTAAAACCAAATTGATTATCTGAAAGTAGTCTGTTATCTTCCAGATATTTTATCAATCTACTGTTAATAATTTTTTCTAGAATTTTTGAGAGGCCTGTTAACACTGAAATAGGTCTGTAGTTATTCACACAGTTTTTGTCTCCAGACTTGAATACAGGTGTGACCACAGCTTTTTTAAGCAATTTAGGGAATATTCCTTTACATAAACATAGCTGAAAAATGTAGGTTAGCGGAGGGGCAAGTAGGTATTTAAATCTTTTAAGTATATTATTAGGTATGTCATCCCATCCAGTAGCACAAACATCCTTTAACCCGTTTATTAGTGTTACTACTTCGTTTACGTCGGTATCTAATAAAACAAAAGAGTTTAGTGTAGAGGTTGTCGTAGTCGGGATATGACGGGAAAAATTGCCACATTTTAAAGATTTTTCAGCCAAGTTTTTACCAACGTTAGCAAAAAAGTTGTTTACTTTATTCATTGCTTCGGATGGGTTTATTTCTGTTGATAGTAAATCAAGCGGAGGTTCCGGATTTTTTGATCTAAATGTATTTGTTTTTATAAATTTCCAGACAAGTTTACTATTTTGACCCGCCTTCTGTAATTCATTTTTATCATGCTGATTTTTTAGTTTTTTCAAAAGATTATTACAGAAGTTTCGATACCTTTTATAAGTATCACAAAGTATTTCGTTATCAGGTGCGAGTTTCAATTTTAGGTGAAGTTTGTCTCTATGTCTTATACAACGAACAAGACCGGGTGTGATCCAGGGTTTAATACAACTATACTTTCTAGGCATTGTCTTATTGAATGTGTTTTTCCTTATTGCATATTGTAGCGAATTTATGAAATACTCCAAAGAAATATTTGCATCGTTTGAATTATAAACAAGGTCAAAATTAATACCGCGTATGTCGTTTTCAAGGTTTGTCATATTAACTTTAGTGTAGCTACGCATGCAGTTTTTTCTAGGTGAGCTTAATTGTAATGTTAGTAAAACAGCTTGATGATCGGTAAGCGAAGAATTAGTAACCAATGTTATGGATGGATTTTTTGATTTTAGAATGATATGGTCTAGGCATGAGCCGCTCTGATGCGTGGGGTGATAGTGAGCTGGTAAAAGTCCATAAAATGAGCAAATATTCAGATAATTATGTACATGTGTATCAGTTTTCCCGGAAGCAATGTTAATGTTAATATCGCCCAAAAGTATTATGTTTTTAAAAGATGTTATATTTTTTAAGTTTGTGTCAAGTGAGTCTAAAAATCGGTCCATATTTTGAGGAGGCCTATAAATAGCCATGACTACCGTATCGGGAATTATTTTAATTATTAAGCAATTACTATCTTGGTATACAGGTTCTTCTTTGATAGTTCTTAAATTATTTTTGATATAAATGACTAATCCATCATTTTGGTTTATGTTTCTGTCAGTTTTGTAAGAATAATATCCGTCAAGAGATGGTAAATTGACTGTCTGTTTTGACAACCAACATTCTGTTAGGACGATAATATCACAGCTTATGTCAAGATTCTGTAATAACACTTCAAAACCGTTCATGTTTCGATTTATGCTGCCAATATTCTGTGTGAGCAGGGTTAACGTTTTGTCACCAGAAGGAAGAAGGTATTTGCAGTCCTCAACATTACAGATTTTAGATTCAGACACAGAAAAACTATCTAGATCACAAATAAACTGATTTGTCATGATTATAAACTAAGAGGATATATAAATAGAGACTAAGCTACCTGTTTATGTGCTAACTAAATAAAGAATTCGGTGGCGCTCTTAGGCGCCTTCATAGTCTAGTGAGTTGATGTAATTTAACTCTGCATATTTCCGCGCCGGATACAAAACTAAATACAAAACTTTTCGTAAAATCTTGTTTTATTCTTACCTCAAAGTTATGAACAATTTCTCCTCAGGTGTAATACTTTTGCGAAAGTTAGTATCTTCTTTGGTGATTTTTTGTGATATTTTACTTAGTATGTAGTCAAATGTTGACACGGGCATTCGAGTGTACTCAAATAATTTTCTAGGGTATAATCTCAATGCTTCATATAAGTTAAAAAATTCACCAGTTATTCCTCTGTTTTTATTTATTTCGTGCACACCATCTCTAGTGTTAAACACCTCCCATCTCAGGATCGGACTGTCTAGTAAAAATAGCAAATCTTCGTCCATCGTTTGCAACACCTGATATACGTCGAACAGCTACAAGAGCTCGCGCGTCACTGTGTCACCTAACCACCTACCTACCTAACCTAACCTAACCTGACCATATTGCTAGACTAGATGCGCCATAAAATATACACCTATAAAACTCGGATCCATTGTCTTTTATAATCAAAAATCAGGTAGAAGATACGTTTTCTAATCTTAATGATATTTGATGTCAAACTTCATGTTGCGCGGCCGCGCGATCTCTCCGTATATTCGCGGCATGCAGCGGTACCGTAACTGTGCCAGTTGCGGCATAGCAAAGGTTAAAAGAATAAATTTGTGTATCCAAGAGAACGGAGCCCATTTCGAGCAACTAATTAGTTAGTTTACCATTTTTTGTAAATAATTAAATTAATTTAAGATTTCCTGGTTTTCATTTAATTTATCATGTTTGTTAGAGAGATTTCATCCTTATAATTGACCCTAACGATCGATGCAATAAAAGTACAGGGTATAATTTTTTCAGATTTTAGCCGGTTCGATTCCCGGGTGTGGGAGAAGAGAATTTTCGAAAATCTTTGAATGCAGTTTGCTTTCTATTCAAAAATAAAGGAATGTTTCCTTTGAGTAAACCTTTCTATCTGCAGTATTAAGAGTACTTTCCCTCCAGGTGGCATTACAAAATTCCACCCTGTATATATAATAAAATATATATAATATTATGTAAATAAAGTTGGTAACATACATATACCTACCTTTTTTTGCTAAACTTATCCCGTCATATTGAAATATCCACTCTAAAATATCATTATAAATTAACGACACATTTTAAAAATCTTGCCCCATTGTGCGACGGAAGGAACAGAAGAGATGGAGAACGCTTTGCACAATGCTGCATTAAAGAAGAAAAGGTCAGCTATGGTGGCGGTTCGTGGACGGTTTGGGGAGGAATCAGCGACGACGGTTAGACAGAGCTTGTCTTTGTGTCTGGGCCACGTCTGCCTGCACTTAACAGTCATCGGTACATCAAACAGTGTCTTGAGCCTCACGTGATGCCCTATGCACATTTTATTGGCAACGGTTTCATATTCATGCACGACAATGCTAGTGCTCACACCGCGTGTGTCGTACGAGATTATGTTACCGAAGTCGGTATCTCCACTATGGAATGAATTAAAGAGACGAATTCGTGCAAGAGATCCTGCCCCAGAAACACTTAGCCGGCTGCAAAATGCAATCCAAGAGGAATGGAATGGAATGTCACAACATGTGTTCGTGACTCTCATCCGGTCGATGAAGAACCGTATGGAAGCAGTAATAAGAGCGCGGGGAGGGAATACAAGTTATTATATAAACGTTTTCATTTACGTGTGTTGTTTTATCAATTTCCTTCATACTCCATACAGGGTAAAAATGACTTGTTAAACAAAATACGAAACCTATGAAATTTTAATTTGAATTTAGAACATTAACATTAGGATCTGAAAACCTCATATTATTCACTATTAAACTACATTTGACATATATTCCTAAATATACACATTTTTCTGATAATTCTTACAAAACATAAACTTGCAAGGTGTTTCGATTTTTCTGATGAGAAGTGTATATTAGCATTTAAGATAAAAACGTTAAATTTGCTATATAAATTTATATTCTTTTAATTGCTAAAAACATAGCTAAAGTCGAAATTGCCTAATAAGTGCCATAATTGTTGATTTTTTTATGTTTCTAGATTTTTATAAAAAAGTTGATTATATCTTGACGTTTTATTGTTTTTAGACACCTGTTATTTGATTTGGATATAATTTTAAAGCGATTCGGAATCATTTTATTTAAAAAAAGCACACGGTAATATAGGCCTGTGATACTACACAACCGTCCAGGTTGAGACAGGCAGACGATTTATGGACGCCCGCCGCCCCCTATCATATAAGACCCGAGGTGGCGGCGTGTAATGTTCCACGCGCGCCTCTCTTAGACGTCGCGGGGGAAGTCAAATACCTCACTACCCCGCTTGACCAGACGGGGCCCGCAGCCGGCACCAGTCAGGGGCTGCGTTGAAGAGTGCTTAAGTGCCCCCGTAGCCCCCGGTGCAAGTGTGCGAGAGAACACGGGGTGGTTTAAGTCAGTAGAAGTCTGACAGACCCCTCCAGGGCGGAGGACATCCATGAGGATTTACAACCCGATAACAAAAAAAATAAAAGTCAGACGATTAATAATGACAGTATTTACTCCTTTCTGAGCAATATTCACCGTTCGCTTCACTTCATTAGGGCGCAACTTTTATTCATTCGCCTTGCAATGTTCGAAAACACAAATCCAAAAATGTATGAAATGGTCACTATTTGTTACAGACACAACACGGTTCAAATCTAGCAAAACATTATCAAAATACCATCCACAGGAGTTCAAAAATGTTTGTGATCAAAATGAAAGCGGCTCAAGTACCCATTCTGAAAAAAGATCTGAAGATAAATCCTCCCTATAATATTCCAAGAGTGCGTAAAATTTGTTGCTGTCCATGAAACCCCATTTTCCTTAATCGTTGATGAGGCTTTTCTGAAAAAAAAATCGCTAGTTCCAGTAAATAGAAAATAATAAAAATAAAACTATAACATTAGAGATGAGATGGCCCAAACTGCACGTGAGCTAAGGATGAAACTAGCAAATGAATTGCGTGGAAAATTTATCAGTCTTAAAGTCGATATCGCATCGATTACTATAAGAGGTTTTATGTGTATCAACCTGCAATTTATACAAAACGGAAGAATATTTTTAAGACATACTGCCTCATTAAGTTACACCAAAGCCATACATCCGAATATTTTAAATATTCGGATGTATGGCGAAGCTTTTATTTCTATAAAGAAAAAGACATGGCTAAACAACTGCCCTTAACATGTATAGAAATTTCTCACTAGCTCGTAACATTTAAATATCTATATATAAGGTCCCATTAAAATAGATGGACAAATTTTAACACAGCGTTCAGTACGTCTAACCAAAGATATCCAAGCAAAAAAAAACACTGATTTAAGTGATTTTATTTTGACTTAAAATAATAAATAGCCTGCACACTTGAATAAACACATCCATTAAGGGTAGGTAGGTACTTGCACTTGCGCCCCGCAGCGCGGCGCGCGCGTTCGTAAGTAGGTACCCACTACCTAGTCAGTTCTGTTAGCATCATTCATAAAGATGGGTCGTCGACGTAGGCGGTAGACTAGTCTCCGGCGTGCTGTAGGTAGCTACCTATTAATTTGAACTTCCCTTCCCTTCATACACATCACCTTTTTAGGATAGTGTTGTTAGGATAAGTAGAAGATAGATAGTAGGTAATTACGCGCAACTCGAGAACAGGCTACGATTAGGGGTGAATAAACTTTCCTCGAACACACATGATTATGAACCGCCTAGGTAGGTACTTATGAAAAGAAAATATTCTAATTACCCATCACACTTTACCAGGCTTTGAACTGTCTAATTGCGTGCTGAACTGTTATCAAAGTATCAAAGCTATAGCAGTAAGTTGAAAACAAACAAACACGCAGTGGATACAGCGTAGTGTTATAAATAAGTTTTATTTATTTATCTAAAGTTCGATAAGTAACAGTAAAGCACTGAATCAAGTGTGGTTAACAATTAGAATAAGCCCTATTTACAGTAATTAATTAAAATATTACTTACTCTACACCGCCGCCGGTAGGTGGATATGGTCTATTTACATTAATTGTTGAATGTGCCTGCCGTTTTGTTCGATGCACTTGCGAGCCCGTTTAATTACGTGTCTTTTCACTTTTAGAAGAGTGTCACTTTCACTTTTTATTATTTCAAATGCGAGGGTGATTCGCGTACGTAGCTCATCCACGCTGGCTATTAAGTGTCCATTTTCACCGTACACTAAATCTTTAGCTCGACCCCAGAAATAAAAATCAAGGGGAGTCAAATCCGGGCTCCTAGCAGGCCACGTGACTGGACCACCCCGACCAATCCAGCGGTCTTCGTACTGAGAATTGAGATAGTCTCTTACGTTCCTAGCGAAGTGTGCTGGCGCGCCATCATGCTGGAAGTAGAAGTCACGCCAGACGACCAGGGGTACATCTTCTAACATTGTTTCAACATCGTAACGTAACAAGTCTATGTAGGTATTACTGTTTAAACGGTTTAGAAACACAGGCCCTAAAACTTTATTATCTAGCACTCCTGCCCACACATTTACACTAAACCGTGTTTGGAAATGGTCCGGTCTTACTTTATTTGGGTTTGTAGTTGTCCAGTAATGGGAATTATGTATGTTAAATAACCCAACACGTGTAAACGTACATTCATCAGTCCAGAGAATGTGGCGATGGGGTTGTTGCAGTAGCCACCTACAAAATGTCACTCGCGGCGTGTAGTCTTCACTCTTCAGTTCTTGCACACGAGTGTAATGATATGGGTGGAAGCCTTCATCACGAAGGAGCTTCCACATGTAAAAATCGCTGACATTGAATACATGACCGGCATCGGCCGTGCTCGCCGTGGGGTGTAGTCTAAAGAAATCTAGAATGTCTTCTTCAAGACGCACCGTATAGCGCGGTCTTCCTGCGTCAACCACTGGTGGCATGAAGGTGCCATATTCACGATGGCGCTGTACTGCTCTCAGGATTGTGGTGAGGCTCGGATGCCTTCCAAATCTTTCTTGATAAAGGATTTGGGCTTGTCGTAAGCTTTGGTTACGCTCACGATAACACACGACCATTTCCAAGTATTCTTGGTTGCTGTACGCGTAATATGGCATTGTTGTCGATTGTACGACGAACTATGTAACAACACACACACACACTTACACGTTCGTGCAACATGTTATGCCGGCTCAGTTGCGCGACGAAAACTGAAATCGCGTCATTGTTGTCATTGTCATTACGTCAAGCGAGCGGCGCGACGGGCGCCCGCGGCGGCTGTGTTAGAGTGAGATGGCATGAGTTGGACAATGAACGCGGCGCGTGCGGGCGTTCGCGTGGTCACGTGCGCAGGCCTGCACATTTGTAGTACCTATCAGAATTATGAAATAACAAAAACATGGATGTGTTTAAGCATTGGGTAACCAACATTTTTAGTGTATTTTCGTTAGCTGATTTTTTTTTCTTGTAAGTTCTGATGCGTTTTTCTTATATATTTTTTTTATCATTGTCCTTATTTTGGTGGTCTAAATGATTTCTAAAAGTTTGTCCATCTATTTTAATGGGACCTTGCATATAATATATCTTATACAGGGTGTTTGGCAGAACGTTGAACATACGAAAATGGTGGGTAGGTGGGGTCATCTGCTACTTACTCAGCCCTAATTTATTTGGCCCTGGCCGACTGGGTATTTAAAAAAAAAAAAAAAAGTTTTTTTCTTGTTTCACCACTTTCCTAACTTTAAAGTGTATTTTTTTTATTAAAAATGGGCAATAAAACAGGCAATTTTTTTTTTTTTAATCTTTGATGTTGGCAGATTCTTATAAAATTATTGCTTTGTTCAGATGTTAGCTAGAAAAAAAGTTATGAGTCCTCAAACTTACAGAAAGATGTAAAAAATACTTGAATGTTAATTTCAACTTGCATTTAAAAAAAAACAAAAAATGATTGAGGAGTTCCAATTCTAGCAAAACATCCCTAGTGTGTGAGCTTTCTAATGGTATGTAATTTGCTTTTATAAAAAAAAAACTTTAAGAGTTATTTCATAATTTTATCAAGCAGGAATTTTTTGACGAAACTCTACCTTTACGGAAAGTTAAATGTTTTGCGAAATTTAATACTGCAAAGTTGGTAAAAATTATGGATCGACGGCTTGCCAGTAGCAGTGGTGCAAATTGACATTCACTATTCCCTTGAGATGGTTACACAAAGCAGGTAGAAATTTTGTTTCACTCTTGCGCATTCATAGCGTATTTTTGCTCTCTTTCGCTCTCGTGGCACCGTGACGCCTCAGAATGAATTCTTTTCTTTTATTCAGTCGAGACTTAACTGCCTCTGCGATCTCACGTGCCCGTTACGCTTACGTTTGTTTTTGTTCACTTCGTTTTCTTTTATTGTTATCACTAGTTAAGTTTAAGTTTAAGTTTGTTAAGTTTTTTGTTATTACTGTTACCTGTTGTTATTGGTAAAGAAATGGCTGCTTTTACCAGTGAGGAATACGCGGACATGTTGTTAGCGTATGGAAGCGCTAATACAAATTCGCGTGAAGCGCGAAGAATTTATCAAGAGCGTTATCCCAACCGCCGAGTACCCAGTCATCAGACGTTTGCGAGTACTTACCGACGTTTACGACAAACCGGTAACCTGAACTTACAAGAACCACGAGTGAACGCAGCACGACCCGATGCTACCATTGACGAACAAGTTCTTGCCGAGTTTGACGCGGATCCTACCAAAAGCATTAGACAGATAGCTTCAATACTTGGCTTAAGCATATGGAAAGTGTGGTCTGTTCTCCGGCAAGATGGTAGACATGCTTTTCACTACACTCCAGTGCAAGGTAAGATTAAGCCGTTTATGCACTGCATCTGATACGATTTTGTGGAATGTAGTAAATTATGAGACAGTTCAATTGATCGTTCCATTTAACCTTGATTTCGTCACTTTCTTTATTAGTTGTTTTGCCTCATGCTGTTTTTAGCGCATTCAATTCTAATTTCAAATTAAATTCAATAAACTATTCCTATTCGGCCGCATTCACGTAACAATCAGGCGGCCAGCGCTTACAGGATTCGGATTTCGGATTCGGTTTGCGCAGGTGGTCAGCGTAGGTAAACTTGCCAGCACTTATGGGTCCTTTTTAGAACAAAATTGGAAAGTCGCACGCCCTTTTGTGAATTTGGTCTTACGTCTTTATGGCTAAGCCATAAAGCCAATTAGTGTACTTAAAAATTGAAGATGAAAAATTTGGATAATTGTAGAGTTTGAACTCGGAGGAAGAAAAGATTCAGTATTGAAATCAATTCTTAGACATGTTTTGTTTGTTCTAGGTCTCGATGACAGTGATTTTGGGAGACGTGTGCAATTTTGTCGCCATTTGCTGCATACCGATGTGGACGACGTTAACTTTTTAAAAAGTATTTTGTGGACAGACGAGTCCAAATTTGACAAAGAAGGGATTGTCAATTATCACAATATTCACCATTGGGCACTTAAAAATCAAAACCCACACGTGATGAGACAAAGAGGCTTCCAGAGGAGATTCAGTGTGAATGTCTGGGCAGGAGTGATTGGCGATAAGCTAATAGGGCCTCATTATTTGCCCGACAACATCAACGCGAACAACTACTTGGATTTTTTGATAAATGATTTACCACCATTAGTGGAAGAAGTGTTCCAAGTAGACATAAACAGGCCTATTGTCTTTCAACACGATGGTTGCCCAGCTCACTTTAGTCTAGTTGTACGTGAGCATTTGGATAATTGTTTCCCAAATTCGTGGATTGGCAGGGGAGGACCAATTCCCTGGCCTCCGCGATCGCCCGACCTCACTCCGCTCGATTTTCACGTGTGGGGAAGGGCAAAGGAACTAGTTTACACTACAGAAGTAGAAAGTCCGGAAGATTTGATAAATCGAATTAATGCTGCTTTCGAAGTTATGCGACAGGAGATGCTGCTGCGCACAACAACTGTAGAAATCAGACGTAGATGCCGCACCTGTATTGCGAATGAAGGGCGTCAATTTGAACATCTATGATTTATTATTTAAATAAATTATTTAAAATTATTTAATTGTTTCATTAACGCACCTAACTGGTACAGCATAATTTCAATCGATCATTTAATTTTTACCAACTTTGCAGTATTAAATTTCGCAAAACATTTAACTTTCCGTAAAGGTAGAGTTTAGTCAAAAATTTCCTACTTGATAAAATTATGAAATAACTCTTAAAGTTTTTTTTTATAAAAGCAAATTACATACCATTAGAAAGCTCACACACTAGGGATGTTTTGCTAGAATTGGAACTCCTCAATCATTTTTTGTTTTTTTTTAAATGCAAGTTGAAATTAACATTCAAGTATTTTTTACATCTTTCTGTAAGTTTGAGGACTCATAACTTTTTTTCTAGCTAACATCTGAACAAAGCAATAATTTTATAAGAATCTGCCAACATCAAAGATTTAAAAAAAAAAAATTGCCTGTTTTATTGCCCATTTTTAATAAAAAAAATACACTTTAAAATTAGGAAAGTGGTGAAACAAGAAAAAAACTTTTTTTTTTTTTTTAAAAATACCCAGTCGGCCAGGGCCAAATAAATTAGGGCTGAGTAAGTAGCAGATGACCCCACCTACCCACCATTTTCGTATGTTCAACGTTCTGCCAAACACCCTGTATTTATATAATATAAGATCCCGTTATGTCACATGGTACATGAACGAAAAAAGAATAATGCATGGTAAAAGTGGAATAATTTTGTTTGTAGAAAGGGATTAGTAACTAAATAAAATAAAAAAAACAGCTGATGGTGTAATATTCTTGTCAGGTAGGTACTCAATATTCTATTGGAGTGATTGGGGTAATGCGTTTAGTAAATTAAAAATAAATGTTTTCTTTGAGGAACTTGTTTGTTAATGAGTACAATCATGATTGTGTTTAAGTATCGGGTCACTAATTACCAGTCACCCTATATATTATTATACAGGGTGATTGGAAGATGGGTGCAAAGCTTTAAGGTGAAGATAGTATAGACAATTTAGAACCATTTAAGCCATGGTTGTCTTAGACGAAGTCTTACCAAATTTTTTTAACCACATTTTTAAGTTTTTTTTCGGAAATTCTCAAAATTTAATGTAAACTGCATAATTATGGCCAAATTGAATGATAAATGAATATTTTTTTTATTTATTTAATTAAAGTAATGTGTAAGCAACCAAGCAAAACTTGTTTTAGGCTTCTGTGTCATTAGACATTTTTTTTACAGATATTTAAAGCACAGAAAAAATAAAAAAATTGTACAATACGTCTTTTAAACCTTATTTAAAAAAAAACGGAGGGTGCTTTTTTTGTTCAAACCTTTTTGAAGACATGCTTGATAATCGCTCTTTCTTTTGAGGTATCACTTATGCGGATATCTTACAAATTATTGAAATTAGGACCTACAAACCAATTCGAGGGAGAAATTTTAAATTTTAGGCAGTCTAACAAAACACAAAATTTTTGCTTAAAAGAATACTTTATGTGCTCGAAATTATAACATTGTTCAATTCTAAGAATTTTTGCCACATACAGGAACCAATTGAGGGGAACCCATTGAGGGGATTCTCTAAACAATGGCCACCGAGCGCGGTGCGACGGCATTTCCAGGTAGAACGCCCAATGAATAGCAAAAAGCGATAAGAGTTGGTTTTTACAGCAAAATGGTCTTAGTTACTGAGGCAACAAAGTCGTTTTTCTTTAGTCAGGGTCAGTCGGTCTGTGATGAAGCCGTTACATCTTTTACTTATTAGTCAAACTAATGCCCTTGTGAGTGGACGTTGTGTTGATTCACAATTTACCGTTACGTGTTCAGTTGTAGCCCTTTGCGTTCCTGCACGTGTTGTTTGCGTTAGTTTTGAACTTTTTTGTTTCACCGTGTCCAGTCGTAGCCTCGCGCTCCTGCACGTGTTGATTTTTGACTTAATTGTGTTGAGTTGACATTTAGCGCGCTCCTACGCCGTTTTTCTTAATTGTTAAGTGACTATGGCTACTTTTTCCAATCAAGAATATGCGGATATCGTATTTATGTACGGTAGAGCAGACGGCAATGGATCTTTGGCGCGACGGATGTATCAAGAGCGCTATCCGAATCGCAGGATACCGAATGTCCGAGTGTTTTACAACACGTTTCGTCGTCTTGCCCAAGATGGGTTTCACCGCGTGGAACCTGGAGTCAACCCGGGCAGACACGAAACTGCCGTCGACGAAGACATTTTAGCAGCATTTCAAGCGGATCCTACTACCAGTACTAGAGCAGTAGCTCGAAATTTAAACATTTCTCAATGGAAGGTGTGGCATACAATGCACCAAAATGATAAGTATCCGTTCCATGGCAGGAGTGTGCAAGGTCTAGTAGAGCAAGATCCTCAAAGAAGAATTCAGTTCGGCCGTTTCCTCCTCAACAGAGACATCGAAGATGCGTGGTTTCTGAAATCAATCTTGTGGACGGATGAAAGTAAATTTTCAAGGGAAGGTATTACAAACTTTCACAACATCCATGAATGGGCCGACGCAGACAACAATCCACATTTTAAGAAGCAGGTGTCATTTCAGATGAAATTCTCTGTGAATGTATGGGCTGGAATAATTGGCAGAACATTGATTGGGCCCCACTTTTTGCCTGATCCATTGAATGGCGAAAATTATTTGCAATTTCTGCAAATTGATTTACCACTGCTGGTAGAGGAATCAGGTGTCCCGATCTTCGAAAGAGACCGAACAGTCATCTCTCAGCAAGACGGCTGTCCAGCGCATTGGACTTTAAATGTAAGGGAACACCTCAACAATTGCTTTCCTAATAGCTGGATCGGCAGGGATGGACCCATCCCTTGGCCCGCTCGCTCCCCAGATCTGACCCCGTTGGACTTTTTCGTGTGGGGCCGGGCCAAGGAACTGGTGTATAACAACATAGAAATAAACACTAGAGAAGAATTGATACAAAGAATAAATTCAGCGTTTGAGACAATGAAGCAGGAGATGATGTTGAAAATAACGACTACAGAAGTTAGAAGACGGGGCCGTGCTTGTATTAGGAATCACGGCCGTCATTTTGAACATGAAAAATAAATAATTTTAATTCAAATGTTGTTTTAATTAGTCTGCCTAAAATAAAAAAAATCTCCCTCAAATTGGTTTGTAGGCCCTAATTTCAATAATTTGCAAGATATCCGCATAAATGATACCTCAAAAGAAAGAGCGATTATCAAGCATGTCTTCAAAAAGGTTTGAACAAAAAAAGCACCCTCCGTTTTCTTTTAAATAAGGTTTAAAAGACGTATTGTACAATTTTTTTATTTTTTCTGAGCTTTAAATGTCTAATGACACAGAAGCCTAAAACATGTTTTGCTTGATTGCTTACACATTACTTTAATTAAATAAATAAAAAATGAATTCATTTATCATTCAATTTGGCCATAATTATGCAGTTTACATTAAATTTTGAGAATTTCCGAAAAAAAACTTAAAAATTTGGTTAAAAATATTTGGTAAGACTTCGTCTAAGACAACCATGGCTTAAATGGTTCTAAATTGTCTGTACTATCTTCGCCTTAAAGCTTTGCACCCATCTTCCAATCACCCTGTATAACAATATATACTTGTATTAATTTTATTTCACAGGATCAACTGAAGGGTTTTTAACGGATGCTGCATTTATATTTGATGCAAAGAAAGGTGATGGCGACTACCACTCCGAAATGGACTCCTTTTTTCTTTGAAAAGTGGTTAGAATTAATTATGACGAAAATTGAGAGTGGCGCTGTAATTGTTATGGACAATGCGCCATACCACTCAAGGAAACTGGAGAAGCTGCCTGCTACAGCCACACGAAAGGCAGATATACAGGAGTAGTTAAAAAGCAAAAATATTCCTTTTGAGGAAAAACACCTTAGGGCAACTTTAATAAAAAAGTAAAAAAAAAAAACATTTATACCAAAAGTTAGTTGTAGATGAGATGGCTAGAGAGATGGGTATTTCAGTATTGGTATCCCACCCTACCATTGCGAGCTCAACCCTATAGAATTAATATTGGCTCAAATGAAGGCGTATGTGACCGAACAAAATAAAACATTCAAATTAGACGAGGTGAAACGATTACTCCCACAAGCTCTGGATAGTATTAGCCATCGTCCTGCGATGGCAGTTTTGCGTTGCTTATGCAATTAAAGAAGAGGAAACATTTTGCCAACTTGATGGCATAATGAATGATGTGGTAGAAAGATGTATTATTAACGTTGGTGAAACTTCTTCACCTTCATCATGTCATGACATTGACTAAATTAGATGATGAAGACGAAGATGTTTCACCGACGTATTGTGTGTTGTGAATTGTTATTTTAAATAAAGTATTGTTAAAAAATAACTTTTATTTCCTTTAATCTTAATTTTTAATCATGTGATTGCTTGTTTCATCCATTTGGTTTGTTGTAAGTTTGGAATGTGTGATGAAGATGTTATTATAGATAAAGCATAATTAAAAAAAGACATTTCTTTTATCTAAGTATCTACTGTCTTAGGTCTATCTAACTAAGTTATAACTTGACTTTGAAATAAAATGTTGAACGTATAAACTATTACGTTCGTAGCGTTCTACGCTACAGTTTCCCAATGTTAAGGAAAACCCTTAATGATATCGATTACATAGATGTCCTGTAAATTGTCTTGTCATCATCTAAGGGCAGCCTGCCTCCCACTTTCCGCAACGCGCCAGGCTCGTCCCGATCGCTGAACCTCTATCTGTTAACCATATCCGTTTATCGTTGTGTCTGCCAGTTTTGACTTAGCGTTAGCCAAAAATTGTATACTATGGCTGTATACTACAGTGATCCGCCCCATGATCACCTACGGGGCTGTAGTCTGGTGGCCCCGCACTAAGCTAGTTACAGCCTCCAACAAACTACAACGCATGCAAAGACTAGCCTGCATGGCGACTACGGGCTGCATGAGGACTACCCCGAGTGTAGCAGTCGAAGCCATGCTGGGACTACCACCGTTTCACCTGTTCATACAGCAGGAAGCGACGATGGCGGCGACACGTCTAAATGCACTAGATCTCTGGGGTAAGAGAGACACACCCCACACCGCGCTGCTTGAGGGACTCAACAAAGAGTTCCCCATTACGAAAGCCATAAATGACCGGGTACCCAAACAATTTATCTTCGATAAAAAATACAAAATCCAACTTTACGAGGATAGCCGATGCGAGGGCTTGTAACCCTGCAGAGTTGCGCATCTTCACGGATGGATCTAAAACAGGTAGTGGCACAGGTGCAGGAATCTTCTCGGACGACTTCAACATACGTATAGCCACACCATTGGGGGTCCATAACACAGTGTTCCAGGCCGAGTGTACGGGTATATCTCTCGCCACTTCGGCCATCATGGCTAGGGAAGTTAAAGTTAAGGACCACTCGATCCGCATACTCTCAGACAGCATGGCTGTTCTGCAAGCGCTAAACAGTCACACAGTTGATTCTGGGCTAATATACGAGTGCCACCAGCGCCTCAATCAGGTGGGTAGCCTCAATAACATAACCATTCAATGGATCAAAGGACACAGTGGTTCGCTAGGCAATGATGCAGCCGACGAACTTGCCAGAAAGGAATCGAGCATGGTACCAGTGGGACCTGAACCCATTGTGCCACTACCCTTTGGGTACTTACGCACTCTGGTAAGGAAACGCACCAGGGACCAACATCACAAACTGTGGGTGGACACAGGTGAGTGCAGGCAGGCTAGGGAAGCACTCCCTACAATTGATGGCCGCCTCACGAAACAGGTTCTCCGACTAACTAAACAATAGCTGCGTATAATAACAGCAGCTTTAACTGGCCACGGGTCATTTAATAAACACCTCTTTGTCATAGGAGTCACAGACAGTCCACTGTGCAGGGCCTGCATGGAAGACGACGAAACAGCAGCTCATGTGCTTCTAAACTGCCCGGTGGCCGCCACGTACAGGGCAAAGTAGTTCGGTAACCCAGGTACCCTACGTGAGATTGTCAGTAACACCAAGGCGTTGCTGCCCTTCCTCGAGGAGCTGGGGTGGATCGAATAATCGATGTTTTAACTCTGCAACTAATTGTAGACCTCCACTTCCACTTCTAAGACGAAACAGATTAGTTTGCCACCATCTTCCATTTTTCTTTTTCTTTTTTTTTACATAACCAATGAGTATAAATGCAGCACACGCGATCGTCAAGTCTGACGTTTGACGAGCATCGACTAGAGCGTTCACTAGAATGCTCATGAAAATGTTCATAGCAATGTTTGGCTCTATCTATGCTTGGCTCGGCTCGTTGTTCAGTTCGACAAATATAAAAACGGCGAACGCTCGATGTTCTGTTACAGGTGAATGCTCAAGTCTATCAGCACCTTTATGGATATTCTTCACAAAACACAAATGCATACACAACAAACCAGGCTACTACATCAACTTCGATGTCTTCTCCATTTGTTTGCTAGTACGCCGAAAGTACACTCAATGCTACGTCTGGCACGGCTTAACCTATAATAGTTTTTTTTTCCTAAATCCAAATATTTTCCCGCCTCATCATATTTTCACTGAGACCAAATGCTTCATCACCAACAAATGTATAGTTCAATGGTCTTCGATTACCGACCTGTCGGGGTGAGGGGATATTTAATGTCTTTCTGTGTATTTTTTTTACAGTTTATTATCTCTTTAAATATTGTAGAATCGATGCTTTACCGTATGCCCCCCACATCCACGAACGTAAAAAGTAAATTCGAGTCGCAAGTTGCTAGAAGTACTACAAAAAAAGAAGTTAAGGTACAAGGAGCCGGTATCGAATGGATGAATAATTCTTATATGCTTGCCATCTATGGCGCCTAAAGAATTAGGAAAATTAATATTTTGAAAAAAATCATTCCACATGTCTTGGGTCGGTTCTGGAATACAAACGGCTTTTCAGTGGTTCAAATTAGTTGTCATGTTTCTTGTACAATTTTCCTTGCTGTAAAGGCCCAACGGCGGTAAGAGAGTTCAAAATCTTCAAACGAGCATCCTGTTCCTAGATACCTGAAACAATGAAGTAACAGGTTTTGTTTAGCAATTTCAGTGTTAATTCTTTGTTTTTTTTTCTATTATTGTTGTTACAGTAACTAAATTACAGAGGAAGTGGAAAAGTCTTCGCGACAGTTTTAACAGAGAAAATGCAAAAAACAAGAACGTTGCGTGTGGTTCGACAGCATCAAGCAGTAAACAATACATTTATTTCTATCAACTATCTTTCTTGAATGACTTAAAAGAAGTGAGACCGCCTACCGATGTTGAAACACCTCGCCCTGCGTACGTGTACGAGGTATCTATGTCTTCTGTTCCTTATACGTTTACGAAGATAGTAAGCAGTAATAAAACAATTTTTAAACGCGTCCATTTCGTGTACTTGTTTGTCTGTACCAGTCCGGCCAGTTTGGTTGGTTAGGAGAGCACTGAACGTTACAAACTGACGATCGGTTATGCGTATCGTCAGGAACGATGGTACAAGTCGCGGCACGAAACTCTAGCGCTGACCGTTATTGCGCAGAAGTAAAAATAAGATGTCTTGGGGGGTACAGAGGTGAAGGGCGGGCGTGCTTTGCGCCCATTTGCTCTCCAGTCGTACTCTGTCCCCTTTACTGATACGACGCAAATACGGGTATTTTACTTAAAAAACCGGCCATAAGTCCAAATTACAAAATGTATGATAAGCGTTACCTTTGTTATTATAAGACAATAGGACTCTTCCACCCAAACGATAACGGACTAACTACGCTTCTACCGCACGCCACGCGCTGTCCACTTCAGTCGGAATTTACCTGTTGTACTAGCTACTCGTTATTTTCTCGGCGCATACAATTTTATCATCACTGTTCTGTGCATTGCCGAACTGTTGTGTTTAGTGCAAAACAAAAAAACTACTATGGATTCTTCTGATGAAGGTATGTAATATAGTCTAAATGCATTACTGACTAAAATATCATTTATTTTCACTTGAAAAATATATTTCAAAGACGTGGTAATTTTTCTGACAATTTTGTATTTATTTTCAGTTTACGATGTTAATTTAGGTATGAGTTAAACAGAGTTAAGCTTAAATTCTTATGTAGACATATTCTATGAACCTTCTACATGAATTATTTAAAAAAAAATGTTCCGCAAGTTTCCGCCCGTTCTTTAAAAAGCCTTAAGATATGACAAGGTAGTAAAGAAAAAAACATGATGTATTTTTGAACGTTTTGATATTAACACTAGATTTGGTTTGTTCACAGGTTGTAGTGTTGAATCATCAATTAATATCTCAAGGGAAGATATGTTTAACATAATTAAGCAATGTGAACTCAGAAAAATCGATGAGAAACTGAACTTTCTTGAGAAAAAACTTGTCGAAATGACTAAATGTCCCGAAGATAAAATTCAATTACTTCGCGATAGTTTAAAATCATTTAAGTATCACTACAAACTTAAGTGAACATCAGCAAGCTACAAACTGTGTGTAATGGGTTCTTATAACTTATCAGACAGAGACTGTTGCTGGGGAGTTTGTTGCGCCATTTCTTCTCCCCAGCTCAAACACTAGGAAGTGGTGAAGGGTGGGCGCGCTTAGGGACTGTCTATAAATCTCCAAGAGAGTTGATCCACAACTCTATTAATTAAACAATTCTTGAGTTTTGATCCTCTAGCTTTATAATGTAACTCCTGAATTTTATATTCTATGGCTCCGACCAATAATCAGGACTCTAAAAGAAGTTATCCAAAACTCTATTAAATGATTCTTGAGTTTTGATTCTCAACTCTATTATCTAGTAATTCTTGAATGTTGTATTCTATAACTCGGACCAATAATTCGGTTAAAGTGACATGAACTCGTGTCTTGCAGATATGCTTGTTGTCCAAAGAGTGACATTCCAGGGGTTTGGGGGGACCACATCTATTTTATAACCAGTCTAAGCACGTATTGTATTATATCAAACATCTGTTAGACATGAGTGTCTAACAGATGTTTGATATAATACAATACGTGTTTTATACTTAGTATATTCTTATTATAATAATTGACTTAATATTTATATCATTAATTTTTCAGAGTCCACAAAGCCAAAACTCGATTTCGTCTCCGGATGAAGATGTCGTTCTACATTCTCAATCTACCGTTCCGGAATTTCAATCTCCTCATCAACTAGAATCGCAATCTACCATTGATCAAGCAGAGCAACCCACAACCCCTGCACCAACACCTTCATCGTCGCGACCAACTCGGAAGAGGAGCCACCCCAATGAAGATAGATTGGAGGAGGCTTATGAAGTTCTGCATGCTGCTAAAAACAGAATGATGTCCCGAGATGAATTCGATGTTTATGGACAGTACGTAGGAACTGAGATACGTGCATTAAATGACGAACACAGTGTAATTATGGCTAAATATTATATTAATAATATTTTATTAGATGCACGCTTAGGAAAATACCGTACAAGTTATAATAATCAAAGCCAGTCAGTTGTTCAACAGGGCTATAGCACTGCATCCAGTGATATTAGCCCCGAGCCTTCTGAAGAGCATATTATACAAAATATACTTGCAAATATGGATTCCTCGAGCACTAATAGCATTGATGGCACTAATACTAATTAATTTACGTTGATCGCTATATCCATCTTGTACTCTTTAAAAATTATTTTACTGAAGATTAAAATACAATTATAAATAAAATGTATGCGTTTTCTTCAACTTACCTTTACAAATATCTTCAATTTTTTTATCAGTTCTTTACAAACTTCTGGTACTATTTTACGTATTAGTTGTTTTGACACTCGAAAAGTGTACGACAAAGAAGCGTATGAATCTCCAGTCGCCAAGTACCTCAATGTAATGGCTAGTCTGATATGAGGACTAATAGCGTTCCGTAATATTGTATCCTGTTTGGCTATGGAAGGTGCGATCATTTGCAATAAAGTTTCAAAATCAGATGATGACATGCGAGTAAAATTCACAAACGATCCGTCAGACATTCGGAGATCACTTAGAATATTAACTCTTCTTTCTCGTTGTAATAAGAAATTCCGCATCCACCACCTTCTCTTTCTCTTACGTTTCAACACACTCGATATAATTACTATGTACGCAGCACTAATAGCCACAACCTCCTCGGGCGACATTTCTATAAACACTGAGAAGTGTGGTCGACAAAATGTTCCGCGAGTTCCGCGACATGTATGTCGGCACATTCCACGTAGTTGTTGAGGAACATGTTCCGCAACATGTTGCTCCATTTGTCCCCTAGTGTATTCGCGGCTTAAGAGCATGATGCTGACGAGATGTCGCTGAAAAGCTACTTGCGTCACTTTATGGAAATGTTGCTCTAAGTACACTGAGTGTAGATGTGAGGTATCTTGTGAGTTACGACTAACCAAATACCTGTTACGCTAGCGTATGGGTTACTTACAAGTTTATGTAACAATATACTTAGCATCTCACTATTATTTAAATTTCTAAAACCACATTCAATGTATTTTAATACTCATGAATTCCAAAGTCTTTGTAACTATTAGTTTCAATCCTTTCCTTGCCTTATTAATCAAGGCATCGGATTTATTTCTATTTGGGAATTCATTTAATCTCAGTCGGTGGGAGAGTGTCCAGTCTGGAGACGAGCTCTACAGGGCCGTACGGAGGCGGGGTGCGGCCTTTTCCCCTTAGGGGGAAACCGACCTAAATATTAATATTAGCATAATTAGGAAAAACGAAATTTTTATCAGACTGGGGTCCGTTAGGTACAGTCACAATGGCAATAGTAATAGCGAGCGAGCCCCGCTCCCTATTACATGGGACTTGAAACGTAACTGGCGAAATATAGTTGTACACCTCTGCCTAACCCTTCGGAAAATACAGGCGTGATGTTATGTATTGTAAAGAAAAATAAATAAATAATTTATATACTACAATATCAAAAACACACTCAAACAAAAAACATCAACATCTTGCACGTAAAACTGGTGATACAACCAATCAATTACTGATTATTCTAACAAAATTAACTTTAAAACACTTACCTACTCTATGTGAACTTGATACGTAGGTGCATGGTAGGACATCAATGTTGATTACCTGGTGCCAGCAAGACCGCCAACCCTCGCCAACGATAGCCCAGCAGTGCTTGAGGACATTGACCCGACTATTTTGAATGACATCGCACAGATGGACAGACATAATGACATTGCGATGCGTCCTAAACTCCCTATCGATCACCTCTCTTTCAATCGGTCAAACGACGACGACGTTTCAAACGGTCTGATATGGCTGCGTTTACGGGTGTTCGAGAAGAGTTCACAGGAACTCCGAGTCCTACATTCCCAATGTCGGAGATCCAGAGTCCTGTAGACTTCTTGAAGATCTGGGACCAGCCAATAATGTCGCTGATTGAAAAGGAGACGGAACGAGTACGCAGCGCAGTGTCTCGACAGACCGGGAATAGGTGCGAGTGTGGTATGTGTGTGGTGCCTTCGATGGTGGCACCCAACCAGCGTGCATTAATTATTTGTATTCTTTGCTCTCATAATCCACCAGAGCCTCAACCCCATCACTGTAGAATCGGAATATTACCTTCCTTCTTCTTGCGTAACTGCCATGCCGCACTTCAAAGAGTACATTTCGTACAATCGATTCATCCTTCTCAAAAAAATCCTCCAATTCTCCAATAATAGAATAGAATAGAATAGAATTTATTTGCAAATATGGGTAATACATAAGTAGTTGTAGGTATCTCAATACAGAGTTCTGCCATATTTCACCATTCGGCATGCACACATTTTGGAAATCCATCTCAATCCCTTTCCTTGGAGGATCGAAGAATACACAAAATTCAGCCCATAAATACCCATCTGAACCGCAAAGTTCAAGATTTGTACGTGCCAGACCGAAACGTCGCTATTGATGAATCATTGCTTAATATGACACTGTGAATAGCGGTGGATTTTAAAAGATGTTTCACCGGAAATATGTGATTGTAAAGAGTGGTATGAGTCAAAACGGATTGAATTTACTTTTATGTAGTGAAAATAACAGATTTTTGTTTAACAAACTGTAAATCACAAGACTTATCAACCCTCGTTCAAGACGAAGCAGCGGTGGTGGTACTACAGGGTGTCCGGTGGCAGATTTATGTTTTTAAAAGCAAATATCTCGAAAAGTTATAAACGGTGCGGGGGGAGGGCGGTGCTATTCGACTCTCCAAGAATACGGATTGTCAGTCACAATGCCGCAATGGTCGGTACAATACCGAGCGTACGCCATTGAGGCGTTCTTTAAGAGTGGTGATTCTTACGTGACAGCGCGTCGACAATTTTGTATACATTGCAATATTCGGCGTTTGAGTGACGCACCAGGTGTTAATTTGATACGGTCGTGGGTGGAGAGGTTCCGTCAGACATCTTCCGCTTTAAATACGACTCAGCCAGGGCCGAGTAGAACATCAAGGACTGCTGAAAACATTGAGGAAGTTGAAATAAGTTTGCGTGAAAATCCACGACTCTCAGTGAGAAAAAGAGCGGCCGTTTTAGCACTTCCAAAAAGTATTGTTCACGAAATTTTGAAAAAAGACTTGAAGTTCTATCCTTTTAAGATTCAAGTAGTCCAAGAACTGAAGGAAAATTACTTCAATTTACGAAAAACATTCCGTGAACAGATGTTGGTCAGATTTCGCACTGTAAACTGCATCTTTTGGTGTGATGAGGCCCACTTCCATTTAAATGGACACGTAAACAAACAAAACTGTCGCTACTGGGCACCACGAACACGTAATCCTCGTCTAAAACCCCAACGTCTTTTACATTGCCCAAAAGCGCTTGTTCCCAACAAGTCACACCTCAACGGGTAACAGTGTGACTCGTTGGGAATGTTTTGGATAATAATTCCCAACGAGTCACAGTTACTGTTACACTGTTACTCGTTGGGATGATTTTTTCATTAGTTCCCAACGAGTCACACTTAACCTGTCACACTGTGACACGTTGGAAATAAATGTAAAAGATGTCCCAACGAGTAACAGTAGCTCCGACTCGTTATGCCGTCAACAGCGGCACAATGACTGGTTGACTTATTTTTATTCATCAGTTCTAAATAGTTATCCCTTGTTAGGGCTCTGTTTCTCGCCTGACATGACCAGTGCTAGTGTTCGTGGCCGCCTATATTTACTAGAATACGTAATCTCTCTACTTTCTTATTCACTTGTTTATGAAGATACTATTAATGGATAATGGTGTGAATACAGTGAAATGATAAGAGGATATTTGTGTTTTTTTTACCTCTTATTAATTTCAGCCACAATATAAAATATTATTTCTCTAAAATTAAATGTAAAGCACATATTTGCATGTTAAAGTTACACGTTTTTCGCCACGGGAACGACGCGGGGAGGGAGAGGGATGCTTGAATATTATCAGTTTGTGCTGTGCATTGAAGTGAAGTGCACGTCCCGCTGTTAACCATGACAGAATACATCGCGTCAACTTCGTCCAGCCTAGTGACATTTAGTTTTATACAAAGGAATGGTGGTACTATTTTGCTTCGTGGTGGATACGAATTTTATGCCAGGCGAAAGCATAATAGCGGATTAACAGTGTGGGCGTGCACGCAACGAAAAACTTGTAAAGGAGTCATACGAATAAAAGTAAGTATATCTACCTCTATACAAGTTGTTGAAATAACCCAAAACTTAATTTGTTTAGAATCAGCAGCAAAATAGAAAGCAATATTTTTTAATACTTATATAGTTTAATTTTTTACCTAACATAATTATTTGTTTTGTCGTTTTTAATATTTTTTTAAACGCTACGTAAACAATCGAGCGGGCGAGTGTAAGTGAACTAGCGCGCGCGCTCAAGGTCAGCCGCTCCGCCGCCACCCCGCCGCCGCCGGCTACCGCCGTCCCTGTAGTCAATCTAGCGCGCGCCGGCGCGTGCGTCGTTTCATCTGAGGTTTTGGGTTATTCCATAAATATGTTGTATAAGTGACAATTTACTGATAACTACAAAGTATTTATTTTCAGTTTTAACTGAATATGCTGAGCTTGCTTAATTTACTGTTAACCGCTTTAATTCTGTTTTAATCATTATTGAGATCGTAAATGTTTTTTCATAGGACCAAAATATTCTGCATGAGACTGCTCATAGCCACGCCCCTGACTTTGCAAAAAACGAAATTGAGGAATCTGTCCAGAAATTAAAGACTGAATTGTACAAACCAGGTTTTCCAAATATCCCACAAAAGTATAATTCAATGATAAGTCAACTTAAAGATGCCGGAATGGATATCGTATCTAAAATACCCAAATTCACAAGTGTTAAAAGTACACTGTACAGACAACGAAATTCAGCAGCCGGAGTTTCTAAGATAGTGTACAAACAGGCACTAGACGTTGAAGTACCACCAAGATATAATGATTTTCTACTAGCAGATTACCAAAGTAATACGAACAATACTAGAATAATATTATTTTCGTCCAAGGAAGCGAGATTAATGGTGCACAATTTAAAAGACTGTTATGGTGATGGCACATTTAGAAGTTGTCCTAATCCCTTCATACAACTGTATACAATCCATGGGGATACTGGAAGTACAGTAAACCACACAAATATAATTCCTGTGGTGTATGCATTAATGAGCAACAGAACAACAGAAAGCTACTATATCCTGTTTAGTATGATAAAATCACAGCTACCTGATTGGAATCCAGCTCAATTCAGATGTGATTACGAAAAGCCAGCAATAAATGCAATCGCCAAAGTTTTTCCTTCAGTGATAGTAAAAGGGTGTTACTATCACTATAACAACGCGATATTTAAAAAGGGGAAAAAACTGAAAATGACAATGCGGACGTCACAAGATCCAAAGGAGGTGCGATTAGTTCAGCTCAGTGCTGTGCTTCCTTTGCTGCCAGAGCATGAAATAATAAACGGATGGGTATATATAATTGCTCGATACGGAGATAGCGAAAGTTCAAGCTGCAAACAGTTTATAAAATATATGGAAAGACAATGGCTGTGTAGAGAGTTTTTTAAAGTGTGGTGTGTTTTCGGAGAGCGGCACCGAACCACAAATGCCTTAGAAGCATGGCATGGTAAGTTGAATAAGACCATCGGAACAAAAAAACCGAACCTGATGCACTTCCTGCATACATTAAAAGAGGACTCTTCTCTTAATGTTGTCAGAAACATACTCACACAAATAAATAAATCACTAAAAAGAAAAAGAGCTAAAAAATATATTTTAAAAGACGATTTCATTCAAGAAGTGCAACAGGAGCTATCGGAAGGTTTGATAACAGTAGGCCATGCTTTAGAAATTTTACGAAATTAGATTATATACTGTGAGTCAAATACATATTATGTACAAGGCTGATTATATTAACATTAACTATTTCTTTATCATAACATTAACTTTATTTTAACTCAACGTTTTGTTTGGTCATACCAAACAAAACGTTGAGTTAAAATAAAGATACTACTTAAAAATGATTTGTTGAAAATTGTTGTACATTGATTTTATATTAATTAACGTGTAAGACTGATTATGGTTGTCATCATATCATTATTATGGATAATTATGAATCTACAATTATTAAAATCTACTTATTATCCATAATGATGTTATGATGATAACTCTATATTGAATTTATATTCAATTCCATAAGACTGATTATATTTAGAACAATTTTTTAATGTTAATACTTAATTAGTAAGTTTAATACTTACTAACATAAAAAAGAAACAACATACCACGTGTCCACGAGTTTGATTCACACGAAACAGCTTTAAGTGTTTCGTGCGAATCGAACTCGTGTTTTTTTTATTTCTCTTATATCGCCTGTATTAAGATACCAAAAGTTAAAGAAAAGTGGATGTTCTTACTTTAATCATTAAAATTAAAATATCTGTGATGATTCTGTGATTTATACCTAGATAAATATAGCTTTTTAAAAATATCTTATAATGTTTGAATTGTTATTTTGTTAATTTATAATTTCAGCTATTTGAAATTTGTTGTTTATTTTAAATGCCTTATTGCAAGTTTATAATTTCATAATATGAAACTAGTGATATCTGTAAAGATTTTTTAGTTTGATACAGATAGGTTGTTATAATGTGTAGATAATTTATAAATGTTTAAAATTGTAATTTTGTTGATTGATAATAAATCTGTTTGATATTTATTTACAGTGTCTTATTCCAATATATACCATATTCACTGATTTACAATTTCATAGGAATCTTTACGAGTAATCGTGTAACTGGCTGGGAATTGTTTAGTAAAAAAATCCCATAGAGTAACAGTGTGACCGGTTGGGAACGTCTCAAAAATAATTCCCAACGAGTAACATGCCCAACGAGTAACAGTATGACTGGTTGGGATTATTTTTAAAATTAATTCCCAACCGGTCACACTGTTACCCGTTGAGGTGTGACTCGTTGGGAACAAGCGCCCAAAAGTTACTTTGGTGTGCATTACGACGAACGGAATTATTGGGCCCTATTTTTTTGAAAATTCATGGGGACAAGCAATAAACGTCAACAGTGAAAACTATGGACTCATGATGACCGATTATTTTTTACCAAATTTGCGAGCACATCATTCCTACTCGACGCATACGTGGTTTCAACAAGATGGGGCGACTCCACATACCGCCAGAACATCTATGGATTTGCTCCGGCAAAATTTTCCACAAAAATTGATTAGTTGCTTTGGAGACATCCCGTGGCCACCGAGGTCGCCAGAATTAACTCCTATGGATTTTTTTTTACGGGGGTATCTTAAAAGTAAAGTATACGTCAATTACCCTCGGACTATTATACAGTTGAAGGAAAATATTCGCAATTAAATAGAGCAAATTCAGCTGAGCCTGCTACAGCGCGTGGTACTTAACACGGTGGAACGTTTCCAACAGTGTGTGCGACTGAACGGGCAGCATTTGGACGAAATTATTTTTAAAAACTGAAATCCGTATGATTCTTGTGTACTTTAAACTATTTAATAAACCCATAAATTCTTTAGTCTTTGTTTCATTAGCTTTTAAAATCATAAATCCGCCACCGGACACCCTGTACTAGCAATAGCTTACATCAAACTTGGACATCTGACGTGTTTCGTCAGACATATACAGATGAAAATGGTTTGGAAATCATTGTGAAAGTACCTAGAGGTAGTCCAGTTATAGTTGGTGCTAGTCATCGTCGTCATCATCATCATAAATCTGAAGATGGAGAGAGTACGACTGTTAAATCAATAGAGACGACTGCTGCTACAACATCAACAACGACAACGGTCCATCCTATATTAAGTACAACCTGCGAGCGTTATAAAGTAATCGTGGAAAGTGTACTATTTTAGAATCTACACAATTGGATAAATGGAAAAAAGGTGTTCAGCTAGTATATCCATCAAAACATAATTCCTGAGACCGGATGAGAAAAAAAAAACTCATGAAACTATGTTGTAGCGGTGATTGTTCGAAATAATTCAAAAAAAATACTTAATAGAAAAAATACTTAAAACCATAATGTGAATTTACCACATAATGTTAGATAATGGAATAGAACATAAACCCAAACATTTGATTCAAAAGAACATACATTCAGTAACCATTTAACAAGTAAAACACAGTGACAAATCTTTTATACCAGTGATAAGTGCAACAGTAACAAGTAGTCACTCGTACGCTGACGTCTCATCATAATAACTGTAAGTGTAATTTTTTTAAATAATTATGTCATTAAATCACGGAAAGAGTAATACCGCTCTCACTGAATTAAATAGTTGGGGAAATAAAACTTGGATAAAAATAAGTGATTTGGAGGTAAATAAGCCTTATAACATCATAAAAGCTAGTAGGGCGGAGGTATAGACAGTGGTGCATCAGGAGAACGGATATAGTCAGATTACCATCAAGATTTAACGATGTGAATGAAGACCTACTGACCGAACTTAATAGTGGTATTTATCTCGCAAAAAAAGAACCAAGCGGGAATATATGGATTGTCAACTTTTCGTTAGGATACGAGTAGATCTGTTGAGGAATTAAATGATTATTTTATATTACAGTGACTGACGCTACTGATATAAGCAATTTTAGACCAGGATATTCAAATATGATGATGTCACTAGTTGAAACAATGTATTTTGTATGTAAGCAGGATTGGTTAAATCATTTATCTTCAAACAGATTGCTGCGACTATGGACAAGACCTATGTATACCACTTGTGAAGTTGAATGGAGACGTGAGTGTTTTACTTAAATGTATTTATGAGAATAGTGATTTCAGTGATGCAAACACCTATTCCCTGATAAATTAAGTTAGAGATCTGGGACGATATCACGTCTCATATGGAGGATACTGCAGGTGATATCAACGTGGTAGTGAAAGAGTGGTTTCAGTTATTAAGTCACACACCGCCAGAGTATTTCGCTCACGAACTATTTACCGAACAAATAGGTAACGATTTAATAAACTGTTTAATTTATGCTGTAAGCTAGTGTAGTACTGAGATATTTTAAAGTTTTTTCACTTGCGATTTGTTTTTTTGTGTATCTGCGTAATTGTAATTTTTTGTGTACCTATTTCATTTTCTTCTTCGTATTCTTCTTTACTTTTAGCATGAATCCAGAAAACATAAAGTATATTATTGATATAGATTGGTTTCAGATGTTTAAAACTATGTACTTTAAAGAAGTAGCTATTTACAATATTCAGGAAAAGATCCTTGATTTGTTTTACATTCAACTCCCAACATGTAACAATATCAAACAATCATGTTCGTCACGAGATATATTCATGGAATGCAATTAAAAAATTATGACAATGATATCGATACGAGACAAAACGCAAAACTGGATATTGTACCTATAATACGACTATAATTAACTAATACGGGTGGGTACATTGCTTAAGACCGCACGCCAGTGCCTATATAATTATTAATAAATGTTTATGTTATTTAATAATATGTACTGTTTGTTTTATTATATTTTGTTACGTAAATGTAGTACCAATCATTACACCTGACCTGGTCTTCGTACGTTCTTTTTGGGTAACCACTGAAAACCAGCGCCGTGCTGTGGTTCCCCCATAGCACAGCATCATGCTGAGTGGAAGCCTTCTTGTCACAGTCATGACGTGCAGCTGTCGACTATTTCTGTTTTGTGCTCGTGATTATAGATCTATTTTGTTTGTTTCTTTTTATTTACATTGTTACCTGAGCTAATATTTTTTTTTTGTATGCACGTGATTCTGTGACAATTAAACCTCTTTTTCTTTCTTTCTATATCAGTTTTTCAGAGTTTTTGAGAAGACTAGAGGGTTTTGACCCAAACAAGCAGTTTACGTCGGCTTACAAAAGGGGGGATAATTGAAAGAGATTGTTTACCTAGTTTAGGGTTTTTATCATTTAACTTGGAAACGATTAATAGTCCGAAAGTTGAAAGAGTTATAGAAAATTTTAAATTACGACATCTTAAGAATTGTAAGAGGCATGCAGCATATAAAGGAAAACTACTTCACATCTGTCACTGTTATAGTGGTGTAGGCATTCTCACGGTGGTCTCATCTACTTAAGTCGATACGAATAGTTTTTTTTTTTGTGTAGTTACCTAATTTATCCAAATTATACAGGGTATATAAGTGGTTTAGGACAAAACAAAATACATGTGTTTGCTTTAATTTCTGTAATCATTCAATTTGAGGATATATGTTTAGAGCTTGATTTTAATGTGGTCAGGGACAACGCATTCCGTTATGATCTTCTTATAGGCAGAAACGCTGTAAATTATCCAGATATAGAAATCGTTACCGATTCATCCGGTTATCGGTTATCAAGAAAGTCGTGTGAAGTAGCGACCGAAGTAAATTTAGTAACCTCGTCACCTCAATTATGTGGATTAACTTCAAAAACAGAACACTTGCCATTTGAGTTACAAAAGAGAATAAAAGAAATTTTCGACAGATATCCATCAGTTCTTAGTGAAGTGGGCACGGTGCGAACTGGTGAATTAAGTTTGAGTTTAAAAGAAAATAAGATCGTGTCTTATCGACCCTATCGACCGACTGGCTCCGGTTGAAAGGGAAAAAGTAGATAAAATAATACATGAACTATTAGACAAAGGAATTATTCGTGAGAGTGACTCTCTTTTTGCAAGTCCTGTCATATTGGTACGAAAAAAGGACGGAAGTGATAGAATGTGTATAGATTTTAGATCGTTAAACAAAATTCTAGAAAAAGACCGATATCCGCTTCCTCTAATTGAAGACCAAATCGATAAGCTCGGTAAGGCTAAATATTTCATCTCATTAGATATGAAAAATGGATTCTACCAAATTCCTGTTTCACCCGAATCAATAAAGTATACCGGATTCGTGACACCTAACGGGCACTACGAATTTTTAAAAATGCCATTTGGCATATGTAATGGGCCCGCAGTTTTTCAAAGAGCCATTACAAAAGCCGTACAACATTTGAAGTTTGTTTTAGTATACATAGATGATATACTTATTCCTTTTTCAACGATAGATGAAGGGTTAGATTATCTCGATAAAACTGTTCGGGCACTGTATTCGTCCGGATTTGCTATTAATCTAAAAAAAAGTAAATTTTTTGTTAATACTATCGAGTATTTGGGTAGACACATATCGCCGGAAGGTGTAAGGCCAAGTGGAACAAAGGTAGCTGCATTAGTTAATTCTCCCGCCCCATGTAACGTCAAACAAGTGCGACAATTCATGGGTCTTGCTAGCTATTTTCGAAAGTTTATCCCAAAATTTTCTTCTAGAACAGCATGTATCAATAAATTAACAAAAAACGGGCAGAGATGGGAATGGGGTCTTGAACAAATCGAAGCTAGAAATTATGTTATAAAACAATTATCAAGCAAACCTTTATTATCTGTTTTTGATCATAAGCTACCTACGGAACTCTATACAGATGCCAGCTCCTTGGGCTATGGTGCCATGCTAATACAGATAGTTGACGGTAATAAAATGGTTGTTGCTTATTATAGCAAAAGAACTACTCCCGTAGAATCGAAATACTGTTCCTATGATTTAGAGACATTAGCCATATATAATGCTTTAAAACATTTTAGAGTGTATCTTTTGGGTATTCGATTTAAAATCTTTACAGACTGTAATTCCATCAAGTCCACTATGAGTAAAAAAGATCTGTCCCCACGAGTTGCTCGTTGGTGGGCATTTATGCAGGACTTTGACTTTGAATTTATCTATAAAAAGGGGAAATACATTGGGCACGTTGATTTTCTTAGCCGAAATCCTGTCGATGCATCGGTTTCGGACGATATTGAGAACAGACTCTATTCCTCCTCCCTCGCAATTCCTTCAACTTCGAGCAATATTAACTTTTCACATAAAAATCCTATTAATGTGGTTAATTTAATTAATAATCCTCAATCACGGCTGGAAATAGCTCAACATAATGATTCCGAAACTCAAAACTTGATAAGTCAACTGGTAGCTGGAAATTTAGATGAAAACCGATATACTTTGCAAAATAATTTATTGTATTACAAAACTCAACCCGGCAAACCCAAGCTTTACGTACCTAAAGGATGTAGATTTGGTTTACTGCAGCTCTTTCATGATCAGAACTGTCATACAGGATTCGATAAAACACTGTCCAAACTTCAAGAACACTTCTGGTTTCCTCGTATAGCAGCTTACGTTCGGAAATATCTCAAATATTGTCTAATCTGTATAGAGAGAAAGGGGCATTCAGGTCCGAAACAAGGTTTCCTACACCCTATTGAAAAGATTCCAGTACCTTTCCATACAATTCACTTAGATTGCACCGGTCCTTTTTCTCAAACGTCTGAGGGATATAAATATATTTTACTTGTAGTAGACGGTTTTACCAAATTCACTCTATTAAAACCCTTAAAAAGTCAAACAGCTCAAGAATTGGTACCCCTAATCCGGGACACTGTCACTTTATTTGGTACACCTAGAAAAATAATCACTGACAGAGGTACTAACTTTAGTTCACATCTAGTAATATCCCTATCATGGGAAATGGAAATTGAGCATCACATGATTGCCACGGGCACACCAAGGGGAAACGGCCAGGTGGAACGTTATGTAGCTACCGTTATTGATATGCTTAACACCACTTGTAATGGTTCGTCAGATTGGCCAAGCGGTTTGTGGAAGGTTCAGCAGTCTATCAATACCACTATCCAAAAATCGACTGGTTTCCCTCCGATTCATTTACTCATCGGTTGTAATGCTAACATACCAAGCATCCAGATCCAGATGATCTCGTATGATCTCGAAAGAAGGCTGGCAACACTGGCAATGTTTACTAGACCTGCGTATTTAAATTTTGTAATTAAATATAAAATATATTCTTAATTGACTAAAAAGTAGTGGGACTCAGTGCAATACCTATAATTAACGAGTGACATTATTGGTGACTGCTAAAGACAAGTGTATTTATAAAACAAATCAACAACATTATGTGACAGTTCAAAACACTTTACAAACAATAATACTGTGCTACAAGGACAAATCAGTACAACATCATCCTAGTATTAATCAAATAGTGAAGATAAGTGCAGTTTTAGATTAAAAATAGTGCAATAATTTGAAAAGACGACAATATTAACACCGTTATGACAAATATTTTTAAAACTGACCTTTGGACTCTTAATGAATGTTCGACAACTAGCGCCAGCACGGCACTGCGCGGCGAATAGACGAACCAATATAGTACCGCTACTTGACACCAGTGGCGCAAAACCAATCATTAGGGATACCACTTAGAAAAAAAATAGTGTTTGGTAGAAAATAAATAACTTTTTAACACTTCGTTCTGTGTTGACCTGTGCCGATCCATATCTACAACTGAGTGACTCGCGCCGTATTTAAAAATGTCAAAAAACTCTGACCTACAATTGTTTGCTCTAGAAACAGATAAGGATAACGTAACAATTAGAAAAATGATAAGATCACAATCACAAATGAACTTATCGCTGTCAACTAGTCAAGATCTATTGAACTCTACCATGTTAGATTCGACTATGTTGAGTATCCAAAGTGACACTCAAAACTACGATCAGTCATATTCCATAGACCTAAAGCGAGAAATAAATGAAATTAAAAGAAAATTAAATAGCGCTGACACTGAAATTGAAAATCTTAACTGTGAAAATACCAAGTTAAAACAGGTTATACAAGAACAACAACGACAAATAGAACTACTGAAAAAAATTACCTGTGCTACCCCACAGCGCAAAAATAACTCAACTCCTACTTCGAGACGAATATTAAGCATGAAAGTAAACACTCCTCAGCATTCTCCTCGACGACTAGCTAAAAGTACAGTCTGCACAAGTGGCTCCCGCGCATGCACATCCCAGCAGGACAAATCCGAATATAATACAGATAAAGAGACACAAACTACAAGTACTTATAGCCATTCAGACAAGTCGCAAAAAATTAACACAAGAATTGATCTTAAGAAACCCCAACAACCTCCCAAAAAGAAGAAAATATGTGTTCTCAGCGCAGATACGAACTATCATGTGTTAACTACTGCACAAAGAGAACTAAGAAACGATACAAATGAAATATGTCATTATCTGACACCCAAGGTGGGAATAGAACATCTTCTAAGAGGAATTGAATCGAAGTTGACAGATTTCACAATTGAAGACTATTGTATAGTACTTATTGGACAAGAAGACTTTAAAACAACGAATGATTATCTCAAGTTGATTATTTACATTCGAGATGTTCTAAAAAAAATTAAGCACACTAATATAATATTGTGCTTTCCTACATACATACTTAGTAGTCATAATAGCATTTACAACGCGAGGGTCGAAACATTCAACAACTTACTCTACTTAGACTTACTTGCCCACGAACACGCTTACTATCTGGACTCCAATAAGAACCTAACGGTGGATTTTAGTATGTTTAACAAAAGAACAGGATTAATAAATGATACTGCATTAAAGACAATCTTTGAAGATCTCAAAGCGGTAATCGATGACATAGACTATACAAACATACAACACTTTAATGAACCTAGTGAGAACAGAGATATACAATTAGCCATAACAGATGAAAATAATAGTTGTAGTGAAAATACCACAGGGTTTTTTCGTAACTAAATACCTACACCTAATGCATCAAAACATTGCGGGATTATTAACAAAATCTGATGCGATGGCAGTGTGCTTAGAAGAACTGGAAGAAAAAGGAAGCCCTGTGGACATCCTATGCATTACAGAGCATTTTATTATGGAGGGATTTGAAAAGTATTTAACCATACCTAACTACCAGCTTGCAGCATGTTACAGCCGTAAGGAAAGCAAAAGAGGTGGAACGTGCATACTGACAAGAAATGGCCACCAATTTAAGGAATTAAAGCAAATTTCTAGAATATCAGAGACTGGTGTTTTTGAGTGTTGCGCCATAGAGTTAATTAACTATAAGACAGCTATTGTTTGTGTTTATAGAGTACCAAAAAATAATAATACCAATGTGTGCATGGACAAATTACATTTAATTTTACAAGAACTTACTAAAAAGTCTTTTAAAAATATTGTCGTCGCAGGAGATTTTAACATAGATGTCCTAAAGAGATCTTATCGAGCAATGGATTTTGAATGTTTGCTATTAAATTACAATTTAAAATTGTCCGTAAATGAACCCACCAGACTCAAAAGTCAAACATGTATAGACAACATTGCGCATAACTTTAATAGAGCCTGTAAAACACAAATACTAGAATTTGCATTGTCAGATCATACAGCGCAGTTAGTAAAGTTACCTGTGCAAAATTATTTACCTATTAAATATTGGCGTATAAAGAAACGTAATTATAGTGAAGAAAATATTATAAAATTTAAAGATTGTTTGCGTAATTTATCATTTTCTGATATTTATGAAAGTAGTGACCCTAACATTGCCTATGACGCTTTTATAGAAACATTCTCACTGTTCTACTGTTTATGCTTTCCTATTGAAACTGTAACCATACACGCAACAAAAAAGTCATCGTGGATATCACGTGGGATCAGAGCATGCAGTAAAAAGAAACGACAACTTTTGTGGATATACAGACGAACTCCTAACGAAACAAATAAAATAAAGTTGACCAAGTACTCCAAACTATTTAAAAAAATTACCAAGCTGACACAATTTGCCCAAAACAGTTACAAAATAAAAACATCGGCCAACAAATCCAAGACCAGTTGGAAAATAATTAATGATTCAAAACAAAACGTCCCAAGAATTCCTATTTCAAAAATAAAACATGACAGTAATACTCTAACAAATCCTCAAAAAATAGCAGATGCTTTTAATAGTTATTTTATTGAGAAAGTAATCCCAATACCAGAATCCGGATCTAACGTTACCTCACAAATTCTAAATAGCGAAAAATCATTTTTCATGCCCCCCTGTTTACCACAGGACGTATTTAAAATAATTAAATCATTAAAAAATACAAATAGCGTTGGTCATGACGGAATATCTACGAAGATTCTTAAATCAGTTTGTGCAGAAATATGTATGCATCTAAGTCATCTCATTAATTTAACCATTAGCACGGGCATCTTTCCTGATGCTTTAAAAAAATCAATAGTTAAACCATTGTTTAAAAAGGGAAATAAAGACGACATAGAAAATTACAGACCAATCGCGATTTTATGTGTTATCTCCAAAATTTATGAAAAATTCATATACAAAGAATTAAGCAAATATTTGGAAAAAAATAATCTATTAGTAAACGAGCAAAAAGGATTTAGAGAAAATCAAACTATTAATATGGCGTTGTATGATTTTCTGTATAGAGTTATGCTAAATGTTGATAAGACCAACCCTGTTTGCACAGTATTCTGTGACATGACCCAAGCGTTCGATTACGTTAGGCATGATATTCTTCTAGATAAAATGGAGGCATACGGTATTAGAGGCAACGTTCTAAATTTATTTAAATCATACCTGGAAAATAGAAAGCAACTCACGGAAATATCCTCAATAAATACAAAAACTAAACGTGAAGAAATATTCCAATCACGTGAACGTGGCATTAAATATGGAGTTCCTCAAGGCAGTGTGTTGGGCCCTCCACTATTCATATTATATATAAATGACCTACCTAAATCTGTTGATCAACCTGTGACCCTCTTTGCTGACGACAGTACCATAACAATTCAATGCGATACTAAAGAAAAATATAAAAGTGACATTAATAATTCTCTTAAATCAATAATAAAATATTTGGATAATAATAATTTGAAAATAAATCTCAATAAAACTAATATTATGCACTTCAGTCAACGCTTACCAACTTTATCTGATCTCAAGGTTCAATATAATGACAAAATAATTGAAGAAGTCAACACTGCAAAATTCCTCGGTGTGACTATTGACAAAAAGTTAAATTGGAAAGAACACGTTGAAATTTTAAGCAAAAAAATTAGTAACTCTGCTTATGCCCTACACAAATTAGTTCCTGTGCTTAACACTGACGCGTTGCTAACAGCTTACCATGGCCTAGTTTCATCGCATCTAAGGTACGGAATTATACTTTGGGGCAATTCGACTGACAAGGATATACCTTTCAAAGCCCAAAAACGGTGTATTAGGACGATGTTTAAATTAGATTCGACCGACAGTTGTAAACCGTATTTCATTAATTATAACATACTGACGTTACCGTGTCTGTATATATTCGAAGTTGTCATGTTTGTAAAATGTAATCCACAATTATTTCCACGTATGGCAGACAAAGTCAGTCGCAACAGACGCGATAACAGTATGCTTTGCTCACATGGTTCCAAAACAGCATTAATGCGGAAAAGTGTATTTTGCATGGCGCCTTTAATATTTAACAAACTTCCAAAGACATGGAGGGAACTAAGTGCGCACAAACTAAAAAAGCGGCTAAAATTATATCTAGTTGGGAAAGCATACTACAGTATTTTAGAATTTTTAAACGAGAAAATGTAATATTTATGTAAAATTTAAAATTAGATTATAGGACAATTTAATTCAAATTTGTAATTTACTAATCTAATAATATTTTTAGCTTCGTTTGAATGACTTTTGTTTCATAAGTATATATTTGTATGCCCCAAAGGCCGAACATGATGGATCTTTTTGTTTATGAACAACCTGCATATCTTGTATGTATACTCATGTTTCCACAAATAAATGTCTTGTCTTGTCTTGTCTTATCCAAGCCCATTTAGATGAAATTAATGTCTCTGAACCGAATCTTGATTTAAGGGCAGATCGAGAATTGGCATATCAACGACTACTACATGAATCGGGTAAATTTAAAAACAGATTTGATTCGGTAAGACGGGATACTAAATCTTTTGAAGTAGGAAATGTAGTTTACGTAAATCAGGAACATAGGCGTCATGATAAACTGAGTCCCCGATTTAAAGGTCCGTATGAAATAAGTTGTGTACTCCCAAATGATAGGTACGCTCTCAGAGGAAGAGGTAATTTCAGAAATATAATAGTATCTAAGGATAAATTAAGGCTATGGCCAGGTGTATGGACGGATGAACTTCCTAACAATGTGTCAATAAATTAATTAAAATAGTATTTCAAATAATGTTAACTTTTATATAAGTTTTTGCTTAGATGTATGTGTTGTATACACTTAATGTGGAAAGTGGTTCATTGTACATTCCATAATTTGATTAAATAAATGTTATTGGAATATTTGAAATAAATGTCTACTTAATGTGAGAAGTGAGACATACTTTGATTAAGCGAATGATATGAAATAAATGTCTACTTAATGTGAGAAGTGAGACATATTTTGATTAAGCGAATGATATGAAATAAATGTCTACTTAATGTGAGAAGTGAGACATACTCGTACTTTGATTAAGCGAATGATATTATAATCAATGTTCACTGTGGAGAAACAACGATTATGTATGGGTGCTCACAATGTCTACTTAATGTTAGAAGTGAGACTGTGATGCCGAATAAAAATTCTACTGTTAACTGAAGTAATTTACATACTTATTTTTAAGAATTAACGTTTGTATGATTAATGTATGTACTGGTATAAATATCAATCTAGGTACTTCAGGGAACGAAGTACATATCAGAATGGCCGTGTTAGAATAATAAATATGTATTTCTGATTATATTATGTAACGTATTAAGAAAATATTGTTATAAATACGTAAAGTAACTGAATAGAAAAACCCACGTAGTTTCTGACTCACAAATAGCGCCACGTGATGTTTGTCTGTCTGAAACGAAGTGGGGTTCGCCTTATAAAAGCGGTCCGACCCGTCAGAGCGGCACAATTATCTCGATCCAGCCTGTCCCATCTTGCTGCCCTCCCCTCAGTGACGCCCTAAGCCGAGGTTCGTACCCCACAGGGGGTGCCCTTAGCGTGCGGTCACCTAATTTTTAAGAATTTTCGCCCCTGGCTGAAGGCTTTAAGTTAGTAGCTTAAGGCACCCACAGGCTTGCCCGGTTAAGTAGCCAGGACCTTAGTGGTCATAACTACGAGCTGCCCAATAGGAAAAAAAGAAAAAAAACAGCGGCACTTTTGCTCGAGACGCGGACGGTGAAGGACTACTTGCCATAAAGCTAAGTAACTATCATTATTGTGTTATAGATAAACTTGATAAATAAATATGTTTATTAAATGATAAATAAATACGATTATTAAATATTAAATTAAAATATAATATGTAATATAAATGAATAAATTTGTATTGTCTTCTATTGAGACTATTTCTTACATACTTTATTTTAGGGTTTTAATAAGATTAAGTATATGTGTTGGCATTATATACTTACAGCCTTACTAATAAAGATTTACACACTTCGTATACCGGAGTTATAACGCTTACTCTACCAATAAAAGATATTTGTCAGTTCAGTTGTATACATCTGGTATAGCGGGAGTTTTTATTGTATGAGAAGTTATACAACTGTTATTCAGTCCTCAACCCTTGTTTAGTGAGCGTGTAACAGTAGTAACCGGACATCTAGCCGGCAATTTTACTAACTTTTAGGACAAAAATCGTTTCGATCCTTTTACTTTCCGAAATACAGACTTTTGTATGAAATTTAGATTCAGTAAAATAAATAATAGGTCTTTACCTATGAAATTGCCGTTTTGTATGAAAAAATTTAAACGAATTTTTTTCATGATTTTTTTATTTGTATTAATCGAAGTAATCACCCATGCAATCAATGCATCTTTGCCATCGCAGTGGCAGTTTATTGATGCCCTTCTTAAAGAAATCAGCTGGACGGGAGGCAACAAATTCTTCAAAGGCATTTTGTACTGCCTCTCGGGTATTAAATTTTTTTCCCGCCAAGAAGTTATCCAAATTCTGGAAAAAGTAGTAGTCTGTAGGCGCAAGGTCTGGTGAGTAGGGCGGATGACGGAGAGCTTCCAACCCCAGTTCTTGCAACTTGGAGACCGTCTGCTGTGCAGTATGAGGTCGCGCGTTGTCGTGCAGGAGCAGCGGAGACGAGCGATTGACCAATGCTGGTTGGAGATGCGCCAGCTTCTCCATCATTGTGTTCAGTTCTTCACAGTACACATCTGCAGTAATGCTCACCCCGTTTGGTAAGAAGCTGTGATGAATCACACCGGCGCTAGACCACCAAACAGTGACCATCACTTTTCTAGGGGTAAGTTTTCGTTTAGGGCATTGTTTAGGTGCTGAACCAGGATCCAACCAACTTGCTGAGCGCTTACGGTTATCAAACAGAATCCATTTTTCATCGCAGGTAACAATGCGGTTCAAAATTCCTTCATTTGTGTGTCTGTTGAGCAGTGCAAGGCACGTCTCGACGCGTACTTCGCGCTGGCGATCATTGAGTTCGTGGGGCACCCATTTGTCAAGCTTTTTTACCTTGCCAATTTGACGCAAATGGACCAATATTGTTTTGACGCTAACGTCGAAAGCTGCTGCTAATTCAGCCGTAGATTGTGTATCATCAGCTTCCACAATCGCCTTTAATTCGTCATTGTCGACCAAAGTCTTCGGACGACCGCGAGGTTCATTTTTCAGGTCGAAATTTCCAGAACGGAAGCGAGCAAACCAATAACAGGTGGTGCGTTGGTTTGTAGTGTTAGCTCCGTAAACGTCGTTGATGTTGCGTGCCGCTTGTGCCGCGTTGCTGCCACGACGGTACTCATATTCCATAATTACTCGAATTTTTAACGTATCCATGATGACGAAAAAGATTAAAATGCGATGAAAATGTAACACTAATCAATAAAGAAATGACTACTTTTAGAAAAAAAAATCCATGTTTTTAAAATAAAATTAATTTGAAATTAGAATTCTTAGCCAAACAAAAATTATTTTGATTTGAAATGGCCAGTACTGCAGAACGGCAATTTCATAGGTAAAGACCTAATATATAGACGTAAAATACATAGTTTAGTTAGTTAGAAGTGATATCGAACTGCAAGCTCGTGGTGGCGGGCTGGCTGTAGAACTTCAAGTTTGTTTTGCTCTCAAGACTTGGGCTAGGCAAAAAGTTCAAGATGACGCAACAGACATTCATGGAATTAGCTATCAGACCATTACGAATGTATTGCGAAGAATGGCTCTTGCTTTGGCAAATAAAGCGGCATAATGTATACGCATGCCTGGGACTCTTGAAGAGCAAGAGCAAGTAGTTTCTGGATTTAGAAACATTTGTGGCTTCAGAAATGTGATTGGTGCTATAAAAAAACACACAACACACACACACACACAGTTGATTGCACACATATTAAAATTGGGACAATAGTTTGACATTTGAAAGTTGCGTTCTTAAATGACGAACTTAGAAAGTATGTTTCATTCTTTGTTTCGTTTTACCGTAAAAAAAAATACAATTATTTTTAAATACATTTTGAAACAACATTTTGGGCACAATTTGTATTATTTATTAAAAATAAACATTTTTTATGCTGTTTACAAGGTTTTCTAAATGTCTCTACAACTTGGTAATTTAGTTTCAAAACGTTTCCGAAGAATGTTGCCAGTGACTTTTGTTATAACGAATTTATAACTATACAATGCTTACACACCCATTATTGGTAAAGGGAGTGTGTAACTCTTATCCATAGCTTATACAATGTATAACTATACAGTTGTTAAGCGAGTGTGTAAAATATTTTTATTAGTAAGGCTGTTAATCTATTGATATGGAAAATAAAATATATTGTATATTACAAGACGTTATGGCTTTTCTTTTACATAGTCCTATATATAAATATTATTTAATTTCAATTGTTTACAGACTATATACATACACACATCTATAGGTACATTCAAAATCTAACACCTGCATATCTTGGTATCTTGATAATGATGGGTCTGCACCCCTTACCTGATGTCAATCTGTATTGGTCAACGGATACTTTTTATAGAAATGCTGATATTGCCCTAAATTCACTCAAGAGATTCAAAAATCTGACTGAAAACATTCACTTGAATGATACCAAAGAACCCGCAAGAGATACGACAGATCATGATAGGCTTTATAAAATACGTCCTATGATAACAAAACTAAATGAAGTATTCCAGACTCAATGTTCTCAATCAAGCACCCAATCGGTGGACGAATGCATGGTAAAGTTTAAGGGTAAAAGCACACTAAAACAATACATGCCGAAAAAACCCATAAAGAGGGGTTATAAGGTATGGGCCCGGTGTGATGCTAAGACTGCATACATGTATGTCTTCGATATCTTGCCGATGCAAAGCAGACGAAAATGCATCAAGTGAGGAAGGCTTAGGATATAATGTCATAATGAAACTATGTCAAGGTGTTCCACGCAATACTCTTGTAGCTTTCGACAAACGATTTGCCGATAAAGAAAGGAATATATGCCGCCGGTACCGGCGTTTGAACCGAAAAGGCTTACCAGAAAAGTTATAAGCCAAAAATAAACTCAAGAAGGAAAGACTAAAACCAAAGCTCCCGTTTCTGCTATACAGGGGATGGTTACTCAACTGGTGAATATTTTGACAACAGCACACAACCCAAAATCTGTGTCTACGGTCAAACGAACATAGAAGGATGGTTCCAAGAAAGATATTACTATCCCTACTGCTATTGCCGAATATACTGTGAACATGGGAGGTGTGGATCATTTTGATCACTTCCGTGCCTCGTATCCAATCGGTCGAAAATCGAGACGCAACTGGTTGCGCCTTTTTTATTTCATGTTTGATGCAGCTATCATCAACGCGTACATAGCCTACATAGAAAATCACAAACAAACGGTTCACACACATCGAGAATTTAGGCTCCGTTTGGCTCGCAGTCTTATAGATGGATTCACAGGGGAAAAAAGAACCACTAATATTATTTACAGGAACAAACAAGATGGAAATTTCGGGGTACCCGCTGAAATCAGACGCTCTTCTGTGCCACACTACCCAGAAGACAAAGGGAAATTTACTAGATGCCGATTTTGCAGCACGAAAAATACTCAAAAGCGATCAAGGATCATTTGCGATGTCTGCAAATTAGCTTTATGTGCTACACCATGCTTCAAAAGCTTTCATATTGCTCCAGAAGAAGGAGAGGCCGAATACCGAATTTTCGCGTACTTGTGATTATATATTTTTAGATTTTCATAATAAACGTATAGATAATAACACAAAACCTGGTTTTGCAATAATTTTTATCTCCGCCCTATTAAGGGTTAAAGTATAATCCTAGCGGCACAATAGTTTAAAAAACACTTTAAAGATGATTTCAGCCCACTTCCTCGGAGACCGAAACCTACTTCATCTGTAGTAAATAATGTACCTCCCCTGTATTCATCTAGACTGCCTATATTAGACAGTAAGTATCAGCAGTTACAACAATTAAAGAGTGTGATACCCGCAGATTGGCACTTATTTTACGATAATTTGCCATTTAAGAAATGTAAAGTTTTATTGATCTCATTTTTTAACAAAGACCTCAAAGTGCAATTATTATTCTACTCAGACGTAATATTTTTATACATTTTGTTTTTTCATTTTTAGTTTTAACTGTTAATTAGTAAGTACCCTACAACAAGGTATTAATTTTAACATACTTAGCTATAAAGAGTTATTTTCTTTTAACATTATGGGGATTTATTGTGTTACTTTCCTGAATATTGTTGATTACCTAATGTACCGATGATAATTATGTGTCAAAAATTAAACTGAGAAGTTGACTGAATAAATAATAATAAGATTTTGATTGTATTCTTTTGTTTTATTTCGGCGGACTATTCCGCGTAAGTGACATAAAAAACTTATTTCGATTTTATTTGTGATGATAAATCCGCGAAAGTCGATTTTCTAATTCATTAATACATATTTTACATAACTAATGCCTACAATATTAAGAGGAATATTATAATTTGACAAATTAAAAGTTTAAACAATGGAAAGTCAAGTGGTTTAGTAAATATTACATTTTTCCTTGTTCCTGTAAAATTCACTGCACCTACCATACGCGGTTTTAAACACTGTTAGTTCCGCGGTTTCAGAATATCACCGACGATATGTTCCTCGTTTCACCCCAAAAAATCGATCTATGTCAATTTACTACTCCAAAGAGAATGTGATCAAGAGATTGAAGTAAAGGAACAACACAATGAAGAGATTCAAGAGATAAATTAGAATAATTATATTTTCCTCGTTTCACCTAAACAATTCGTTCTGCCAATTTACTATTCCGAAGAGAATGTGATCAAGAGATTTAAGAAATTGAACAGCACTAGAAAGAGATTTATAACAATAAGTTAACTAATTAAAACCACTTAGTAAATACAAGAAAATCAGGTTGAAGAGATTAAACAAATATAAATTTTATAGCATTAATAATTTTCGACATATCCCTTATACGTACAATACAAACAAAAAACTTACTTTCGATATAGACCACACTTAAACCTCAACAACAAATTATTATACAATGCCTTCGTGAACATATCTGCAATCTGATGTTCTGTTTTTAAGTATGTATTTCAAAACAAATTTACCTTGTTTTATGAACTCTTTAATGAAATGGAATTTTATATCAATATGTTTCAAGCGCTTACTTAATATTATGAATGAGTATTAGCAAACATTAAGGCACTTGACTGTCGCAAAAAATCATGACAGGACAAACATTATCAATATTAAAATATTTATACAGTCGAGACGGAGAAACAGTGACTAAGGCACTAGTATCAACAAACTAAGCATGAACATTAACAAAACGAATGCATTTGTTTAATTAAACAATCATGACATATTTACGACAAGTAAGAGTCTACGCAGCGCAGGGGCCAATTTTACAGTCCAGAAAGAGAGATCAACATACTTCGGCATTAATTAGTTTTTTTTTTTTTATCGAATCATAGATACAAGTACGGGTCTGAGCAGGAGCCAGTTGCACTCAGTTCAATACTCAACATCCCAATCAAAATCAGTTTTCAAAGTTATAGAAAACTTTCATCACTGTTCCACGACTTAGGTAATAACCAAATTTGAAAATCTTATTAGATTATTGAAACAATCCGATCTAATAGCTACGACAAGAATGTTCGACGCCTACTTCCATTAATCCAATTATTTTTAAATTTAAACATTTTATGACCACAATATTTTGCTACCTGCTGAACAAATAGATACAACACAAAAATTTTTTTTTTTTTTCTGTATATTTTTTTGCTATGTTTTAACTACAAAAACATGGACAAACAAAAAAGTCGGACAGATTCTAGCAAAAAACTGTGTCAGTCAAGTCGGCCAGCTCGCTGTACGCACACATTTACACAGTAGTCGGTCGACGGTCGGCCATTACGCGCGAAAACAGCAACACACACATAAACGGGACTCAGTTTTGTCTTAGCTGAGTTCCGTCCGACTTTTTTTGTGTGACTACATAGAAAAAGAAGACATTCAGGGAGAAGCTTTTTTTGTATTTCAACAACCAGTTTAAATACCAAAATAACACACAGTGGTTAACTTCCCATCCAGAATTCCTAACCTGAAGAAGACTGCAACAATTCAAGAAATAATGACCTAATTTTGCTATCTTTCTTTCAAGACCCAACAACATAAGATTCGCAAGACAGACTGCTCATAGAATAAAACTTTCAAACAAATACCGTAGTGGCTCTGCGAGTTGTAGACCTCGCGAGTCTGTCTTTGCATAGCTTAAAAATGAATAAATGTTCACCTTAAAACAAAAAGCGCGCGCAGGGAACGAAATGGCAGTTTTTTAAAATGTTTTTTACCCCTGTATCTCCGCCATTTTAAAAGATTTCGAAAAACTGAATCGACCAAAAACCATATAATTATCGAACCTGGTCACAAAATTACACGAGAATCGGTTGAGAGTTGCGACCTTTATAGAACAACAGCCGGACATACGAAAGCAATTTTGCCCAAGCTGACACGGAGACGCTTCGCGCTCGCTCGGACAATAAAACCTTATGCATGATCAAATGCATTTTATTTCAATTATGTTCCCACAGAGGCCCATTTTGAGTAGACTACTATTAACCAATTTGACATTTTGGTTGTCTTTTCATGTTGGATCAACTTGCTGCCATTCATTTAGCAGGCTCATGATGTCATGACAAGCATTATCGGCGTCTATTCTTCTCATGCTATTAAGTCTTTCCGTCACATGCTTCCCGAAGAACCAGTAGTTTTGGTCCGGCAACATGTCAGCAACCAAAGGGTTCATAGCTAGCAACAGATCATCTATGACCTCTTTGCACTTGGATTTTTTATTGGATCTCGGTAATGATTTTGCTTTACGACGAGGCCTGTCAGTGCGCCGACTCCGCTGACGGATGTTTAGTTCAAAATCATTTTCAAGTTCTGATTGTTGTTCTTCTTTGAGGTTCAAACTACTTGACAGCTCTTTGTAGTCACCTGGGACTGGTTCATAGTTCTGAAATGAAGAAAATATTTAAAATTAAGATTATTTGATCTCATTATCATGCACTTGATTTCTATAGCATGAGAAATCAAATATTGTTATTAAAAACATAATATTTGATCAAATAGATAGATATAACCACATTGATAATTATTATGTATATGCTGTTGGTGTACCTATTTTAAATAAATATAAATAAAATTCCATATCAGTGGAAGCTCTACGTAAACATTAGTTCTTAATATTAATATACTACAAATATTTATATTTATACTATGAAGTTATCAGATCTAAGGTTGTGTTAAATTAATACTCTTTCTTCTCAGCATAGTCAGATATAAAACGCCGACCTGGTCTAGTTTTAAAATATGAATGGCATGTAAAAGTGTTTGCACAAACCTACTTACAGATACAAAATCATTTATCATTATCATTTTAATAATAACAGATGCAAATTATTCCATGTGTTAATAAAACATTATGCAGGTGGTGGTTCTCATTTTCCTTGTTAAAATAGGACCTATTTAACTTTGTTAAAGCCATATATGTTTAAGAGGAAGACACTAAAAACTTCCCTTAAATCCTGCCAATTAACCATTACCCTCCATTCTCACATGATGAAAAAAAATGATGACATAATCCTTGCATGCAATGATGAACAGCACATGAACCTGTACGAAAAGGTCAGGTTTGTTTTTGTCAAACTGTCAAGTATTCCTGTGTGTCAGTCTTCTTCAGAAATTCCATGTGTTCTTCTTCTTCTTCTTCTTTAGGGTTATGGTTTCCGCACTTAGTCCTTCATGTGGACCATTGTGCGTGGGCCATGGCGGCCGTCGGTGGTTAAATTCCATGTGTTATATTAACAGCTGCAAAATAAACTGCTTATATTTACCTCATAATCTTCCTTCTTGCAAACAACTTTTAAAAACTGCAAAGGCTTCCAGAGTGGCCAGCAGGGCACATAAATATCTGCCGGAGTTTTTGCTTTAAGCTTGGACCGTTCAACTCTCCGATGATTGTGGTTGAAAGTACTTCTGATGTTAACCCAACGATCTCTGACGGAACGGGCTGAAATAAACAAATTATGAGCATCATTACCTTACTTTTTTAATTGATATGTTGTCCCCTATATTAGGTTTTAGTCAACAGTAAGTATCAGTGAATTCCTTTGTCTAAGTTACAAGTCTAAACTGAAAATATCTATTGATTGAATATGCAGTTGTTACCAACCACCAAACAGGAAGGAAGACTAACATTAACTCCCATTAAATTGAAAAACTGTTCAATGTAACAAAAAAGGGTGATAACATGATGTGTTGATTTTAGTTTTACGAAGCTTATTTCTACCTATCTCCACGTTGCTAATCAATGTTACATAGAAAGGTACCAGCGGAAAACAGGAATTTGAGGGGCTGTTTAAAGTAAATAAACCATCTTATTGGCCAAGTACCATGTGTACGAAGGTCAAAAACTACTTACCAGTAAACCCTCGGCCCAGTCTCGCCGCGAACTCAGCGTAAGCCTTGTACTTTTGTTGAATTTGGTGATTCGTGTTTCCGGCAGGCCGCCATATGTAATCTCGCTGGCGAACGAATGCAACTAAATCTAATTCTAGTTTTCGTGTCCAGTAACATGGTTTACGAGGCATTGAAAATACTTGATAATGGTGTAAAGGATTATCAAATTTACGCAATATTGAAATAATTTTCTTGACACGTTGCAGACTCAGATTGACGATTGATTGATGTCATACTTATCTATATACTATTGATACGGAGATACTATAAACCAGGCGTCGTATAATAATTATACCATGATATTAGACTATGTATACTGAAAATGCGTAGCGAACTAGTGACCACAGATGACAGAAGACAGAATAGTAACACCCAGTGTTGCCAACTCGGATTTAAAAAAAGGCGTAGGTCAGATTAGTAAATGACTTAGAATTAGTAAAATTTGCTTATGAAAAGTTCGTAGATCTACGTACTTTGTTTTAGGTGAAATGAAGAGGTTAGGTTACGTGAAACAGAATAAAACGAATGTTTTGATAAACAATTTATTTAAATTAATCAAATAAGATTGATTTTTAATACATCTAAAATTCTATTATAATATCATACGGAACCCTACGTTCGCGAGTCCGACTCACACTTGCCTGGTTTGTAAATTTTAATTATTCATTATCATCAAGCAAATTCAATTTATTCATATTTTTATTAAATAGTTGAATGTGTTCCTGTGTAGGCTCGTGGTTTATTTTTAAGCCACTTTTCATGAAAAGTAAGCCTGTTAGCGTGTCAATGGAAAGTCTGTTTCTGATGTTAGTTTTCATCAGATTGATTGCGGCAAACAGACGCTCGACATTTGCATTGCTATGTGGCAATGTTAATAAATTTTGTGCAAATTGGGCCAGTAATGGAAACCTTTGAGACGAATCGCCAAAATCTTAGTTCGTTTTAGGTTAAGTTTGACATTTTTTAAGGCGCGAGCGCGATGAGACTTTTCGTTTAACACATTCACATGAATCAAGTCACAGTTGCGGAATGCACACTTTCTTGTTGTGTGACGAGGTGAACTAAGTGTGCGTTAGTTATGAAACGGAACGTTAATTAACTTTTATTCGCGAAGGTATTGGTACTAGAAATTATGCCCATTTAGCCTAATGAGTATGTTATTTTGCAAATTTGTTAAAAACTACGTAGATTCTGGGATTGAAGTTCGTAGCTTTGCATAAAAGGCCTAAAATACGTAGATCTACTTAAAAAGACGTAGAGTTGGCAACGCTGGTAACACCACAAAAACACCGTACACCCTGGCCTGGCGGGGTAGTCAGTGTTGCCGTTAGGACAATCCAGTAAATGGCTACATCAAAGAAAAAAGTGGCCAGTTTTGTAAATAAATCACTTTCTAAATTCCGCTAAAAGTGTCTAAAGTATTTTGGCGTACTTTCATATCCTATTAATATTGATAATATAATTTTAATATTATAATATAGGGATGGGTTTAATGAAACAATATTTAATAGTATTAAAAAATTATTAAAAACTGGCAACAATAAAGTTTGTAGCTATTACAACATTACTACTGTTCAATTTTTAATAAAAAAATCAAAATCAATCTGAAAGTCTATAGTCTACAATGTAACCTGGAAATTCCGGAATCTCTTCGTCAATGGATGATGATGTGGATGGTATTTCAGTTTGTTTTATTAGTTTGATCGTTTTTGTGACTTTGGTTAAAACTTCAGGTGGCAAATCATAATTGTGCAAGCTTTTTTTTAATGTTTAGTCATAATCTAAAAAGTAACTAGAAGTAGCTAGATTAGTTTTGGTGGCTAAAATAGATTTTTTATTGGCTAAGACCATCGTAAATCCGCTAGATCTAGCCACAAAGTGACTAGAACGGCAACACTGGGGGTAGTGACCTCGTAGCACTGACTTAAAAATCTAGCCACGGAGTGATATCACTGACGTACAGGTAACTGACAGATGTACTGACGTTAGCGACAACCACAGAGTACATTTTACTACAACGGACGAGCCGTCCGTCCGTGAATATACATATATTCTGTGGCCGTCCGTCCACAGACCACAGACCACATTTACTCAGGAGTGTCCGTCAGCCAGCTCACCACACCCACCAAACCACAAGCGGGCGTCTTATGGCGGCAGGGCGACAGGGTAGGGATAGACAAATAAGGCTTGTAGAAAAATATCGATATTTATTTTATGGCGTTATCTATTATTTCGATACATGGTTATATCGATATAAAATATTAAGTTTCGAAAATGTATCAAATACGATTTATTTCCAATAGCAACACCGTAGAATTGTACATTGAATTCTATTCCGTTAGAATATATAGCATTTTATATTGGAGTTGTATTGCTGATTCTAATGATTATAAGCCATAATTGATACGGTCGCGAATCATATTTAAATCACCATACAACTTGATACTGACCTGCAAATTGCAAAAAACGTATGAAAATTTGAATTTCGCGGGCTACCTTGTCGCATCCGCATTAAGTGACGATTTCTGCCACTTTACTCCTATCGCAAGCCGCGTTAGAGAACTTCGTTCCAAAACAAACAATAGAATTTCATAAAGTGCAAACAAAATAAATATTTGATAGAAAATTTCACCGTTAAAACGATGTTTATTTACGTTACTTAAATCGAACTTATTTCAATAATTATTTTTAAAATATCGATTCGATGTATATCGATACTTTTTGCAGTACTTGCATTTCTAAACTGACGAATAGAATAGAATAGAATAGAATTTTATTTTGCAAATATGGGTAATACATAATAGTTCATAAGATTACATTTAGCTCAGCCACATTTTACCAATCGGCATGCGAATGAACGTTAGGACGGAAACGGAAATGACGGAATCGTTCATCGATCGGGAAGACTGGATGACCATAGAGACTATAGAGCAACCACGACGAAAGACACAAAATTGTCTATGGATTGAACTATTACAGTGCTTCAAGCGGCTTCTAGGATCTTTTGGTGCTCGAATGACGAGGGAAACGCTGTTGGTAAACATTTGTGAAAAAATTAATGTTAATTAGTGTGTACAGTCACCAGCAGGTCAAGCTACACGAAACTGTCAAATTTCTCCAAACGATTTTAAACATTAAAACGTTTATGAGATTAAGTTCAAAATCGAATGAGAAAATATGACAGTTTGTGGATATCTGATGTGCTGGCGACTGTACTACTTTTGGAGACGTAATAGAAAAACAAGATGGCGGCGTTGGTTCCGATTATTGCCACGTTCTAAAAAACCCTGGTGCAGCGAATACAACTACTTTATTAGTGGTTGTTTATTCTGCATGTTTTTGTGGTATTTGGCGAAAGGAATAATGACTAAAGATATAAGTAACGCTTTATTATTTTAATAGAATCTGAGTGGTGATGGTTTTGTTTAGAGTGTTGGCACCTCTCGCTCCCAATCAACTACCAATTTCGTCTAACTTCAAAAATAAAAACAAACGGAAAAACGTTTCAAACTTGTAAAACATTAGTAAAACTATTAATACATTACCTACTTCGGATATTATAGTCTCAAAGAGAAATATAACAACGATTTTAATCTTTCTAACAATACATCTTTGGAGTATTGTATCGTCGTCATGGTGCCATCTATCGAGAAATATACACACTACAGATGTTTTTAGTACAGCTTTGGATCAAATAGTTCAGCTTAAAGTGTACAGGTAGCACTTTAAGGAATAATAATAATTGCTACCTAATGCGCTTTCTTAATAGATTTTGGGAAAATAAAAAACAAAGGCTGCACTTTCTACACAGTTAACCTAAAATACTGAATTTTTTCTGTAAGTAAAGAGTTACCAAAGTCATACTTTACAGAACAAGAGGCAATGATTAGAAAACAGATCTCGCAATAATTTTGATGATGTCCGAAAAAACACTACACAGTTAATAATTACTTGCGGTTTATTTTTTTGTAAAACCGTTTAATATTTTTCAGTTTTTATTTATAATAATAATAACCCCCACTGCTGTATTTCTACTTTGACGTCGTGGTGGGGCTTGCGCAATCCGAACTCTAGGTCTGTACCGGTAGAGTTTTTGGCGGAATAGGTCTAAGGTAAGGAGCCAGACCAAGAGAGATACAGAAACTCGCAGGGCAGCATGTGGCGAGCTGTTGGGCAGTAGCGACCCCACGGACCCTAACTCCCGGGAAAAGTCTTGTTTCTCACCTCTGGCTTGCCATTATTGGCCGGCTGGAGTGAAAAATGAAGAGGGACAGTGCTCCCGCCTCTTTCTTGCCTTTATTGGCCGGTTAGAGTGGAGAATCGTAAGAGCAAACGTGCTCTGCGGAAGGAAGTATTCGAGTAAGATGCTGGTAGGGATCTTGATCGTACTTCCGGGATTGTCCTGATAGTCGTGGGATACCTCTCTACTCCTCTTAAGTGCCTCAGGACATGTTGCCGCTTTGTCACTACGACACTATGTGCTAGCGACCGTTTTCAGGGGCCCATTATGGAGTGTGCAAGTCACCCCCTGTCATTTTATCTGTGTATTTTATATAAAGCATTGGTCAGGCAGGGGCCATAGTCTTTCTATAGTCGTAGATAACCAGTCCACTTAAGCCACCCAAATCCATAGTCCTATATCTTTGTTTCCATATCCTGCAATAGTCCACAATATAAATACTAGAAACAAACAAAAATTTATTGTTCCTACAACCAGGCTCAAGAAAATAGGTGGCTCGTTTAGATGCCAATGTATACGTTTTTATAATAAACTTCCTAGCCACATTCAAGATCTAAGCTTTAATAAATTCAAATCTTTTATAAAACGGAAACTATGCCAGAAAGCCTATTATACTGTGAAAGACTATATTGAGGACAAAAAGGCTTGGGATTGAGCTGCTCCAATAAATTTACACGGTGAATGTTGATTTTAATTTGCTAGCTATTTTAGACATGAATATTTACTGTAAAAAGTATTATATTATTTTCATTTTTGAGAATATGAGGACTATGTGGGTCATTGTTTCAGTTATATTCTTGATCTGGCAGTTTAAGTAGTTTATGCGGCCTACCCAAATGTCCTTTCTTTGGTATTGTTCGTCGAATCGTTGAGCTCCTTAAGTTCTGAGTTGAACTGCACGGTTACTGACAAATGCGTGCACTGACTGGACAGGTCCACTTAATCTGTGTGGTTCTTTCCTCAAAAGACCATTTCAGACACCAATCTACATGGTTCTCAAACATTATGTCCGATTTTTTTTTATACACATTGACATTGTTGAATTTTATATACACAATGACATGAGTATTTACTTGTAAAGTAGTATGTTATTTTAATTATTGTGAATGTGAGGATTATGTGGGTCATTGCTTTTTTTTTTCGCAGTTAATTTTGATCATGATCTGGCAGATTGAGTAATTTATGTGGCCTACCCAAATGTCCTTTCTTTGGTATTGTTCGTCGAATCGTTGAGCTCCTTAAGTTCTGACTTCCTGAGTTGAGCTGCACGATTACTGACAAATGCGTGCACTGACTGGACAGGTCCACTCAATCTGTGTGGTTCTTTCCTCAAAAGACCATTTCAGATACCAATCTACATGGTCTTCACATGATCTGACCAAGATTATGTCTGGACTTTAAAAGAGACTGTGACCTCTGAGTTTGTTTCGGCCTTTCTTCTCAGAGTAGTCAGATAGGAAACGCCGACCTCATCTAGTTTAAAAATATGATTGACGTGTAAAAGTGTTTGTACAAACCTACTTACAGAAATAAAATCATTTATCATTTATCATATCATTTATCAGTCCTACACCAACCGGGAGATGTCTTTGGGTGCAATTGTATAGTCCGAGCAGGGATAATCGTCGGTTGGTGCCTCATTTCATTAAAAAAGTCTAACGGACCTTAGCGAGTTGGCTTCGGCCCCTCGTATGCCTTTCAAAGGTCCGGGATCCCAGGATCCCGAGAAATGTCATGAAAATTCAATAATAATAATAAGCTTTTATTTGCAGACCTTGAAGTCCACAGCGTTAGTATTGACATGAAACTACCTACTTATTAAACTATTGTTAATAACACATACAATCACAAAGAAAATCTAATAGAAATAAAAATAAAATAATGATTTGAGGTCCTAAGGGTACAAAAGTAAAAAAATAGGTATATTTTTAAAAACAAGGTAGATATAGTCTCAAAAAGAAAGAATTCCATACTAAAAAATAGGTAGGATAGTAGGTAACAATAAAATTGGTTTTATACATTTAATATTTCTGAGCATAGCTTAATTGGCATCCTGCCGGGGTCGCGGATTGTTCGTAAGTGTTACCGTGGCCCTGGCGCACAGGCAACTGAAGGAACACGGGTGGGTTTTAGTCAGTAAGTACGAGTCTGACACGACCCTTCCGCTCTGCCCAGAGCGGGAGAGGTCATATGATAATTTCCCACCCAAAAAAAAAAAAGGTTAGTTGGCATATAAATAATAAAATTTACTAGATGCTAGCATTCCAAACACTTCACGAGATCTATCTGCCTCATTTTCTTTATTCAAAACAAAATTACAAAAATACCTAAGGTATGCAATTTACCTACATAGGTACAACCTAGTACTTTCAATGACCTATAGCAATCCTTGGCACACATTGGCGCACCTAGACGTTACAGTTTTTTAAACTAGATAAACATGAGATTATTTTGATATATGTTTCAGCTTTGGCGATGTCTAATTGAATATGGGAAAACGGCAAAAAACAAAGTAATCGGAAGTCTCTCTTTGACGGTGCTGGTTACCAGGATAATGCCAGGGTTAACGTAAACACAATGGAATTAAAAATGTCGAACATACCTTTTTCTGAATCTCCATGGCACAACAATATTACAAACAATAAAATTTCGAGACAAACAACACTATGAAAACAATAGAAATTTCGGCGAAAAGAAAACGCTAATGAGCAATAATGAAGTGTTACTACTTCGGGTTCAAAAAATTTAATGTTCCATGTATGTTATAGCAATTCCTTTTATGGTATTATAACCAGACGAACAGTGTGAGATGGGCCGATGGGCTATCTGTGTTGTATAGGCTCGAGTGTGGGGTAAGACAAGGAGGGATTACGTCACCTAAACTGTTTAACCTCTATATAAACGATCTCATCGTTGAGCTCAGCAGCAAGAAAATCGTATGTCGCATTGATGACGTTAGTGTCAACAAAATCAGCTACGCTGACGATATGGTGCTGCTGAGCCCTACGGTTAGGGCGCTTAGAGAGGTGCTTCATTGTCGTGAGGGCTATGCTCGAGAGCATGGCCTAGATTATAATGTCAATAAAATCGAGTTCTTGGTCTTTAAGGCTGGCGGTGCTAAATGTCCTGAGTATGTGAACCCGATTAAACTAAATGGGAATGATATATTGCGAGTGTACCAGTTCAAGTACTTGGAGCATTATGTAACCGACGACCTTAATGACCAAGTAGATATTGAGATGGAACGCAGGGCGCTGGCAGTCCGATGTAACATGCTGGCTCGCAGGTTTGCACGCTGTAGCAGGGCAGTCGAAATAACGCGTTTTAAAGCTTATTGCCAAGTGGTTTACACGTGCAGCCTGTGGACCAACTATACTCAGCGGGCTATCAGCGCCCTACGGGTCCAATACAATAACGGGTTCAGGATGTTGATGGGGCTGCCCCGTTTCTGCAGTGCATCAGGTATGTTTGCACAAGCACACGTCGATGGCTTCCACGCCATCGTTTAACAGAAATCTCCCTCTTTGCTCTGCAGAGTGCGGAAAAGCTCCAACTTTATCCTGAAGGCTATAGCAGGGAGGTACACACGGCTACACATCAAGCTATACATTTCCAGTATAAGCTAATCTCGCATTGTATAGGATTTCCGTACAATGCGGGGTCAGCGTAAACTGGAAATGTATAGCTTGATGTGTAGCCGTGTGTACGATTCTCCTTTGTTAGGTGATGTTGTTCAAAGATGCATTTTGAACAACATCCTTGTTTCGAAATAGATAATAAGTTTACTAACATAGGTATAAGTTATCTTTTTGTTTACTAACCCATATGGATGTTGCTTATCCGAAGTAAAGATTATTTTATTTATTTTATACCTGCGGTTAGAATAGTTATTTGTGCATCCTGTCACGATAAATGACATCATAATTTGACTTAGATTTTGAAAGTCGTTTCTCAGCAATCCTTTTTGTGCAAAGTTACATGGGTTGGATGTACAGAATGCGTAGTTGACAGCTATGTGATGGGTCTTTTTACACCCTGTAGTAACTCTGGTTAACCCCGACAGGAGACAGGATGCAAACGCGTGATGTTTTAGCATTGCCATAAAATTCAGCATGATAACGCGTGTTGGCAGCATTAAAATTTGCATAGTTGTAAAGTGGCAGCGCCATGACATTAGAGCTTATCGAACGCGGCCGGATGGTTTATAACTTCCGTTTCCGTGCAAAATGGCGGCTTCACGTCTCTGTGGTATGGACACTGGATTTTTGGAACATTAATTAACTCCTTTTTTAACATTTTATACAGTAGGTTTTCACAAATCATGTTATTGTCTTGTTGTATGATGTTGTCGTCGGTGTATTGCTCTCATGGGGGCCATCATCCTATAGAAGCGGTAGCAGGTGACATAAAACATTCCCTGCAGAGTTTTAAGCACCAGTGAGCTTAAGGTGGATGCGCTAACGTAGCCCGCGAAATTCAAATTTACTTACGTTTTCTGCAATTTGCAGGTCAGTGTCCGGCTGTATGTTGATTAAAATACGATTCGCGACTGTAACAACTAATTATGGCTTAACAGAATTATAATCATTAGAATCAGCAATACTACTCCTTATGTTAGAATTGGCCTGAAAAGTCATGATTTCATGAAATTGTCATTCATTAGGGTAATATGAACTTAGAGAGATATATTGATGATTTTTATGATTATAATTCTATAAATAAATATTTGATATGGCTGCGAATCATATTTAGGTCAACATACAACCTGACAAATGCAAAAAATGTAAGAAAATTTGAATTTCGCGGGAGACCTTGGCGCATCCCCCTTTAAAAAATGATAGCTAAATAGTAGTTAAACTAACGTTTTTTTGGGCGGTTAATGTGTCGAATGACTAGTCATATTTTGTGATGCGCCGTTAAAGGCGTCGACAAGTTTACTCGGACTATTAATCACACGTCCAAAGTTGGGACATGCTATAGTGATGGGCAACGATTTACCATTCATCAGGTAGATACGTGTTATTATAGACTCGATATATCATGAGATATGTCAGGTAACTTGTAAATGCCTGTTGTAATAACGGCTACAAATGAGGATTACCGGTTGCTGCTGTGTTTTTTTTTTCGGAAAAACACAATCATATTTTGGCTATTAGACCAACGAGGCTGTCTTTCCAGTCTCAGTCTGTGCCTGACAGTGCCCTCGATGATTCGAGTAGGTATCACTTAGCCGATTAACGGGATTTCAATCCTATATAATATTCTTTCCGCTAATACTATTCGTGTCGCATCACTACTGTGTTGACATTTTTGGTCAACATGTTGGGCCCCATTTCACTTCGGCGCGATTTGCCGCGTAAATTTTTGTTTTTATATATCACAAAACAAAAAACAGTTTTATCTCACTTTATTAATGGAACTAAATAATCAGAAAAATATTACTATACCTAGTATTAATTAGCTTAATTGGTTGAGTAAGCTAAATAATAGCAGCCGCTCCGGTTGATCGAAGGTTAAGCTACGCTTGCCGAGGTCGGTCCGTGGATGGGTGACCATCCGTAACATATCGAGTCCCCTCCGTGACTCGGAATCCCGGCTGTCATACGCTGATAGTCGTGACAGGTAGTCAGAAAGCCCGAAAGTCTGACAACCAGTCTTACCAAGGGGTATCACGTTACCCAGTAACTGGGTTGAAGTCAGATAAGCAGTCGCTCCATGTTAAATAAATGAATTGGAATTTTAAAATACTGGTATTTTCTGCATTCGGTTGGACTAGAAGCCAACACTAACATAGTTGGGAAAAGGCAGATTGTTTAGTTGGTATATACAATATTTACCCGACTACGGCAGAGCCCAAAAGTACAGGTTATGTTTTTTAGCAAAAGAAGTAATTGTTACATTGCATCACATCTCTTAAAAGTAACTACGTTTATATTAACATTGTTTTTCAATTTCTATCGGAAACTTCGCTGTTTTATTATTTGAGTAAATATTCCAACTAGGAGATGTACTTACTTACTTTTTTATTCTCACCGGTCTCATACCTATAATTTAAAAATTCAAATTCAAATTCAAATATTTATTGCAAAACACAGTACATATATGCATTTCCAGGTGTTAAGTGAATGCGCAGTCCACTGCATTTACCAATTCAGGCATGCAAAATTAAAAATAATAGTTAGACAATTTCATAAAATTCAATTAATCGGTTATATAATGTCATAAATTCGGCAGAATAGTTATACCCTGTGCAATAATATACATTCAAATTATAAGTAATGTCAGAATAAACAATGTCCAAATAATTAATGAACTTACCAATTTATAATTTAACATGCATTGTAATATTAAAATTATTATTGAAATTAAAAATACATACTAAATAAACACATTATTTATGTTCAGTATTATTCGAACGTAATGTAAAGGAAGAGAACATTCAATTCTTTTGTAAAGGAAATTGAATAATCGTTTGCATGCGACGCCTTGTTGTATTAACTGCGCGCAGAGGGGAGGAATACGGAATTGTTGCTACTACACATTGGTCAGGCGCTTAGATTCTCTCTCTCTTATATTTGATTGTATTTTTTTAATACAAATAATTGTGGTAAATAAACTAACAAAAACTAAGGAATTTAATGAAGCGCCGTCGTAAAATATGAATGTTAGGTTTGAAATTGAAAAAAATACTTGCCTATGAAGGTGGTTGCCGGTTGGTGAATGTCGCTATATATTTAGTGTATTACAAAAGCATAATTATGACAACAGTCATATTTAAATCTTCATCATAGTAGATACTTTGAAAATACCTACACCCGCAGTTAGGCTGACCTGCGCCTGCAGTCTCGACATTAGATAGCAACAAAAATCGGTCGCTAAGTCGTATCGTTGTCAAATTCCTTTAATAGATTTTCAACTTTATTTCGAAAATATAAGGTTGAAAATCTATTAAAGAAATTTGCCGTCGATTAGACTTAACGATTGGTTTTTGTCGTTATATTTCTCGAGACTGCAGAGCCTGTTTAGCTGAGTTGGTATCTCTATAATAATTATAAGTTGCGGGTAGGCCGCAAATAAACAGTTGGTTCGTTGACTTGGTGTTTCATTGAGTGCGCTCCCGAAAATATACCTTAAAATACTACTGGCGACGAGTAAAACTAAGTACAATTACCATTAATAGTTAGTGCATAGTGTTATTGTGAATTGATAATAAAATGCCGATCGGGAAAATAGAACAATTCGATTTATCGAGCAAAAAATGGTTGGCATACATTCGACGCGTGGAACAGTTTATGGCGCTCAACGAGATCAAGCCAGTATTACGAGTGGCTACGTTAGTCACGTTAGTGGGTGAAGCTACTTATGATCTGATGTGTGATCTTTGTGTGCCAGACAATCCGGAGACCAAAAGTTTTCAAGAGTTAGTGAACATAGTTGGCGACCATCTCGAACCGAAGCGCTCAGAGATTGCTGAGCGACATATATTTAGAATGAGGCGTCAAAATGGCGGCGAAAGCCTGAGCGATTTGCAAGTTCTCAAACATCTAGCCAGCACGTGCAATTTTAAAAGTGGTCTCGAAGAAAATCTATGAGACCAATTCGTGTCTGCGGGCTCAGCATGACGCTATCTATCTCTTCGAAGAATAGAGACGGCTATTCCCATACAAAGTGACATTTCGTTTCTCTATTTTTGACATCGCACCGTAAAAATCCTTCTGAAATCTGTCATTTTGTCTTTCGTTTCTGCCGATCGTTGTCTAGGTCCTTTTTAATGTAGACTATTTCAGAAGACAGTTGTCTAAGGTAGTGAAGACAAATTGATTTTTTAATGGCCTTGCTAAAGACGGTAGAAAACTTTTTACTCAACGGCCACAAAGTATAAAAATGGAAAGGAAAAAAGGAATTTTTCACTTTTTGTATAGAAAATGTGAAAAATTATTACCTACATGTTGAGTTTTAGGGGTTTAAGGATTTCATAAACGGGGTCGAAACTTTCATTATTTTTGCGATAGGACACACCATTTTCGAGATATAAGTAAAATAAAAGATAAATGTTAATAAATTACTGAATTTCGTAAAAAGTGCAGTTGACTCTTTCTACTTTGCTGCCGTCGTACTGTCTTCACGAAACATCATTTTTGTCTATTCTTCCGTCGACAAGACGGTGCTTGTGCTACGCCTGCTGGTCTAGTGAGCGATGACATGAGATCGCGGCTATTCGCCGAGCCGACACTGACATACAAGCGGGCCGTGGAGTTGGCGTTCGCACTCGAAGCGGCTGACCGGCACGCTCAAGCGAGCGGCACGTGTAGCGGAGCAGCGTCTGCGACGTCGACGAGTTCCGGGGCGTTCGAGCCGATTCACCGGCTCGCGACGGGACGAGGCGCGGCGCGCGCTGCGACCGGCAGCAGGGGCAGCGGCATCGAAGGAACGCGCGCCTCGGCAGCGCCCACGAACGTGGGGTTTTAAAAATTATTCATGTGATGTGTGTGGGCATAAAGGCCATTTTAAAGTAATGTGTAAACGAAATCCCCGACAGGGTGAGATGCGGTCGTCGGGGGGAGGTCAACATTTTAGGGATAGTAGTGATAGCGACTTGGACTCAGATATCTATAATCTAAATGTGTGCAATAATAGTGATCGGCCATACAATGTCTGCGTAAAAGTGAACGGCAAGGCGATGACGTTTGAACTGGCCACTGGCAGTAAGTTGTCTGCAATTAAATCTCATTCATTCGATGAACACTTCAAGGCATTGCCGCTTATCGCAAAGGATGTTTGTTTACATTCTTATAACGGCACCCTTATTGAAGTGATCGGTTATATTGTGGTTAATGTGGAGATCGGGACACACTCAGCGAGAGATTTAAAACTATTTGTCATTAAGAACGGTGGACCACCTTTACTGGGTAGATCTTGGTTGAGTAAATTAAACATTGATCGCATTCAAATTAAAGAATTGATGTTTAATTTATCGGACGACAAATTAGTAGATACTTTGAAAAAAGAATTTCCCACTGTGTTTGCCCCGGGTCTTGGCACATGTACCAAGCAACTTTCATTAAGATTAGGTGATATGACTCCCGTTTTTATCAAAGCGAGATCATTACCACTAGCTTTATGTAAACCTGTAGAAAATGAGTTACAACGACTCGAGGCAGAGGGTATTATTCTTAAGGTGGATTATTCTGATTATGGTACACCCATTGTACCGGTTATAAAGAAATCTGGTGAAATACGTATCTGTGGAGATTATAAGGTCACCATTAATCCAAAGTTGATTCGCGACCCGTACCCCATGCCACGAATCGAGGAGTTATTTACTGCACTAAGTGGCGGCGAACTATATTCAAAAATCGACCTAACCAATGCGTACCAACAATTAATTTTGGATGAGAAAACGCGAGCTTGTAGTGCGATAACAACGCATATAGGCACTTTTATTTACCTTCGTACTCCTTTCGGTTTGACATGTATTCCCGAGAAATTCCAAAAGTTTATGGAAGAAACACTGAGGGGTTTGAAGGGAACTGCAGTGTTTTTGGATGACGTAGCAATCACAGGCGCCTCCAGGTCAGAACATATTGCTAATTTAAGGGCGGTGTTGTCTCGCTTACGTGAGGTCGGTTTGAGGATTAAACTAAAGAAGTGTAGTTTTATGAAAGAAAGCATTACTTATTTAGGTTTTATTATCGATAAGCAGGGTTTGCATCCAGACCCAAATAAAATAAAAGCGATCGTGGATGCACCACCACCAGAAGATTTGACTCAGCTCAGATCATTCCTCGGTATGATAAATTATTATGCCAAGTTCATACCGCATTTGAGTACTATTTTACATCCTTTACGTATTTTATTGCGTAAACAAAGTGTTTGGGTCTGGTCAGCAGACTGTGTAAAGGCTTTCCAGGATGTAAAAGCAGCTATTCTAAGTAGCAACGTATTGGTACACTATAATCCAAAACTACCTTTAGTACTAGCCGTGGATAGCAGTTCATATGGTATTGGCGGTGTACTGTCACATCGTTTTCCAAACGGCGACGAGCGCCCGATTTGTTTTGCGTCACGGACGTTAAATGCAGCTGAGCGATCGTATAGTCAGTTAGACAAAGAGGCCCTCGCGATTATCGCTGGCGTGATCAAGCACCACCAGTATATTTATGGTCGTCATTTTATTATTAAAACGGATCATAAACCCTTAACATTTATTTTTGGATCGAAACTTGGGTTACCGCAAACGGCAGCTGGTAGGCTGCAAAGGTATGCCACCAGGTTAGCGTCTTATGATTTCGAGATTGAGTTCGTCGAATCGAGTGATAACTGCAATGTCGATGAACTGTCGCGACTGCCATTGCCATATGAACGGAAATATTGTGATGACTTGGGTTCCGTATCATACGTAAATTATGTCGAGGAATCAATCCAATCAGTGCAAAAGAGGTGGCTTCATTTACACAGAAAGAAAGCGTTTTAAAAAAAATAAAAGAATATCTTATTACTGGCTGGCCAACAAAAATAACAGCCGAGTTAGAAACGCCTTATTACAACCGGAAAGATAATTTAGTGTTGGATCGTGGTTGTATTTTATATTATCACCGGGTAATCGTGCCGGAGCCCCCCGCACGACCCTGGCAAAGGCTACATATAGATTTCGGCGAATTTCAGGGTAAACATTATCTCGTCACCGTAGACGCTCATAGTAAGTGGATCGAGGTGCAGAAAATGTCGGGCACTACCGCTACGGCGACGATAGGTAAACTTAGGGAAATGTTCGCTCGTTTCGGTCTTCCTTCACAGCTTGTGAGCGATGGCGGCCCGCCTTTTGGATCAGCAGAGCTAGCAATTTTTTTTACAAGAAATTTCATCCCTCACACTGTTACCAGTCCTTATAGGCCGGCCGGCCAGGATAACGGAGCGGCCGAGAACGCGGTAAAGTTAGTAAAACGCGCAATGAAGAAAGCCGCGCACGAGACGGGCGATGTTGATACGGCAGTCACAATTTTTTTAATCCAATATCGGAATTGTGAACATACGACTACAGGCATCGCGCCAGCCGATGCGATGCTGGGCAGGCGGCTCCGTGGTAGGTTGGACGTACTGCGGCCGAGCGCCGAGCGCGCCAGCGAGCAGGCAACCACGTGCTAGCGCGAGACTACAGGGCGCGCGCTGACAAGTGGGCGTTGGCGTCGGCCGTAGTCACCGCGAGAGAGGCACCGCTAACCTATCGAGTGCGTTGTGCAGACGGAAAAGAGTGGAAAAGACACATTGATCTATTGCTACCCGTTGGGACGTCTCGCACCACTACACGGCATTCCGTGTTTTCGCCCGATGATTCAGACCGCGACAATACACAGGATAAGTTAGAGGACGCGATCGTGGACGATACTAATGGTCAGGATAGTAGTTCAACGGAACTTACAAAATCGCAAAAAGACATTTCTAATGCCCCTCGAGCCACAAATCAAGAAGTACAAATACCGAAACCAGGTCTGATAAGTAACAATGAGACCCCTGAGAAGTCTAGTATGCGCCAATAGCGCGCTTGTACATTAGTTAAGAAGAAGTACAGATATTAATATTTTTATTTTATTGTTTGTATGTGTTAAACCAATAAGGTTGGTATCACAGGATTTTGCTGACTTTTAAAGCCATTATGTATTCTTATTTTAATTTTTTTTTTATCCTAAGCTACCCAGTAATATATTTTATTTGTTTTGTAGGAATTAATTTGTTTGTAGTTTAGTTTTGTTACAGAGTTTCACTCAGGGTTAACACTTTTCAATGTATTAGATTATATTTAAAAAAATGTAAAATGCATAAGTAGTTACGGAACCTACTCTTTGAGCGAAACAATGTTTTTCTTCATAATTTAGCACTATCAATAATGTGTGCGTGCTTGCGTAACAGTTTTTTTTACAACAGTTAAAGCGATTAGTTTATGTAGATACCTATTGATATGTGTTCGTTGTTTTTTTTTATTTTAAGAGGGGACGTGTGGTATCTCTATAATAATTATAAGTGGCGCACACTGGTCCCGAATGATAAAAAAGGGGACATTAAGAAATTTTTGACAAAAGGTCAACCGATTCAGCTTATTTTTTTTTTGTCGACAGCTGATGCAATTACAAATCACTTTTGTACATTGAGTTTTTGCCAAAAAAGCCGTATTTTCAGAGAAAAAAAATATTCAAATATTTTTTGTATGAAAGAAATCCTAATTTTGTCTTTATCTTCCAAGATTCAAACGTATTCAAAATAAAACTTAGCGCAGCTTGTAGAGGGGCTAATTGCTCACTACTTTGTCATAGACACTCTTCTGCGATTTTGTGCTCCTTTTGAGTTACAGGCACTTTAAATATTTTTTGTATGAAAAAATCCTAATTTTGTCTTTATCTTCCAAGATTCAAACGTATTCAAAATAAAACTTAGCGCAGCTTGTAGAGGGGCTAATTGCTCACTACTTTGTCATAGACACTCTTCTGCGATTTTGTGCTCCTTTTCAGTTACAGGCACATTAAATATTTTTTGTATGAAAAAATCCTAATTTTGTCTTTATCTTCCAAGATTCAAACGTATTCAAAATAAAACTTAGCGCAGCTTGTAGAGGGGTTAATTGTTCATCACTTTGCCATAGACACTCAATTGCGATTTTGTGCTCCTTTTCAGTTACAGGCACTTTAAATTTTTCGTTGTCGGATGAGCTTTACTAGTTTTTTGTAGACAGCTGATACAATTACAAGTAACTTTTAAAGATGTATTTTTTGTTAAATAAGCCGTATTTTCAGAGTTAAAAAATTAATTCAGGCGGATTAGAAATAATCTTGTTAAAGATAGACTAAGATGTAATAACATTTTCTTCATTAATAAGTAACTCTTATAAATGTCTTTCTATTAAAAAAAGTCTTATTTTAAATATATCAAATAAACAACTTGGATATCTCAAAACGTGTACAGACATGTTCAGGTACAGGTAATTTATTGTGTGACTCATATTCAGATTATAAGCATTTTTTGGTAATGAGTCATTGCTTAATTAGCCGATTACTTACAATTTGGGCTATATTTGGTCATCTAACGCTAGTGAATGCGTCGGAAACGCTGAATGATAAAAAGGTATAAATTGCAATTAAAACTTTTCCTTCGTACTTTAACGGGCTTAGGACCGTCAAAATACAAACCTATATAATAATATAGGTATTGTATTAAGGCGTACTTAAAAATGTTATTACATCTTAGTCTATCTTTAACAAGATTATTTCTAATCCGCCTGAATTAATTTTTTAACTCTGAAAATACGGCTTATTTAACAAAAAATACATCTTTAAAAGTTACTTGTAATTGTATCAGCTGTCTACAAAAAACTAGTAAAGCTCATCCGACAACGAAAAATTTAAAGTGCCTGTAACTGAAAAGGAGCACAAAATCGCAATTGAGTGTCTATGGCAAAGTGATGAACAATTAACCCCTCTACAAGCTGCGCTAAGTTTTATTTTGAATACGTTTGAATCTTGGAAGATAAAGACAAAATTAGGATTTTTTCATACAAAAAATATTTAAAGTGCCTGTAACTCAAAAGGAGCACAAAATCGCAGAAGAGTGTCTATGACAAAGTAGTGAGCAATTAGCCCCTCTACAAGCTGCGCTAAGTTTTATTTTGAATACGTTTGAATCTTGGAAGATAAAGACAAAATTAGGATTTTTTCATACAAAAAATATTTAAAGTGCCTGTAACTCAAAAGGAGCACAAAATCGCAGAAGAGTGTCTATGACAAAGTAGTGAGCAATTAGCCCCTCTACAAGCTGCGCTTAGTTTTATTTTGAATACGTTTGAATCTTGGAAGATAAAGACAAAATTAGGATTTCTTTCATACAAAAAATATTTCAATATTTTTTTTCTCTGAAAATACGGCTTTTTTGGCAAAAACTCAATCAATAAAAGTGATTTGTAATTGCATCAGCTGTCTACAAAAAAAAAATCAGCCGAATCCGTTGACCTTCTGTCAAAAATTTCTTAATGTCCACTTTTTTATCATTCGGGACCAGTGTGTGGCGGGTAGGCCGCAACTAAACAGTTGGTTCGTTGACTTGGTGTTTCATTGAGTGCGCTCCCGAAAATATACCTTAAAATACTACTCTGAGTAGTTGGATATAAAACAAGGACGTGTTTGCGGCATCTAGGGCAATACGTGGTCATGATGACTGTACAGTCACGAGCATTTAATAATTATGGGCGCACTAAGCAAAATTCTAAAGCGATTTTCTTGGGGAATAACGATTATAACTTTAATATAATTAACCCCTATTTCATAACAGATTCCAAAATAGATAATAGGTATGATCAACAACATAAAATTACAATCAATACAGTAGGAGAATATCACTTTTAAAGTTGCTTAGTGTATACATATTATTAGTGCTCGTGACTGTACAATGCCCTTCGCAATGTCGTACCTACTGTTGAATGCTGAACAACGAACGTTCGGATTAGCTTACTTAAGTACCTAAACATCGTCATAGAAACCTTGCACATGTAATTGAGATTGTAAGGTCCGTATTACAGAATGTTCCTCAAGTCCGGTTTGATCGTCAATTTGATCACTGTTTAAATATAGAATCAGTACTTGAGCATCGTTCTTATTCCAGAACGGTAATCAATCCATACTCAGCTGAATCGAGACTCGAATCTACCCTCAAGCAGAGATGTGTATTGTCTATGCTTCAGCCTGTTTTCGTTTACGATTAATTTTATTTGAGTACCAACTTTGTTCTGATCTTACTTGGATTAGAAACATTAAAATATAGTTGCTCGCCAACTAGTTTCTCGCTAACTAGTTTCTAGTTGCTCGCCAACTATTTTCTAGTTTCTCGCTAACTAGTTTCTACCTAACTGCCTCGTTGGTCTAGTGGTCGCAAGCGCTACTGCTGAGCATGAGGTCCTGGGTTCGATTCCCGGGTCGGGCAAAGTGTTATCGGGTTTTTCCATCTGGAATTTCTCGGTAGCAGCCCGGAGTCTGGATTTGTGCCCGGTTGATGGCAATAGGCTCGCCCCCTATTACATGGTACTTAAACATAACTGGCGAAATGTGGGTGTGCTATAGGTACACCTCTGCCTAGTCCTTCGGGGAATACAGGCGTGATGTTATGTTATGTTATGTGTGTGTGTTAGTTTCTACTTGATCGCCAACTAGTTTCTCGCTAACTAGTTTCTAGTTGCCCGCCAACTAGTTTCTAGTTGATCGCCAACTAGTTTCTAGTTTCTCGCTAACTAGTTTATAGTTGCTCGCCAACTAGTTTCTAGTTTCTCGCCAACTAGTTTTTCAGGCCTGTGGCGCTTTGCGAGTGCATCGTGCACAGGCACGATGCACTCGCAAAGCGTACAGGCAGTACACAGACTGTTAGTTTAACGATAAGAATAAATAAATAAATAGTGTGGATTCTTTGTATATTGTATATTGCATGAATGGTAACCTTTTGGTTTAGTGAAAACGTTTGCATACGCAGCATGGCCAATACAGAAATGGAAGACAAAATGACAGATTGTAGAAAGATTTCTACGACACGATATCAAAATTCAAGATAACAATGACTTTTTGTTAAGAAAATGATTTGTCTTCTCTTCGTAGAGTAGAGATAGAAATGGTCATGCATGCTATGCATCTACGCATGCTGCTTACGTATTAGTTTAGAAACACTTGTTCTGTTCTGTGGTGTAGGCACAGATCTGTGATGTAGCTTAGTCTTAGTAAACACGCTACAACCATTGAAATGCGCCCTACCCGCATCGCTCACAACTCTGCTGATACTTGCGTAAAACTACCTACTTCTGATTTTTTTTTTGTAATAATATTTTAGTAACATAAAAGCATGTTACATTTATGTATGGAAACCCTGACTCCTGCGCTAGGTTGTAACCTGTGTTACAGGAATCAGTGTCTTCTCCAAGTAGTTTTACAAATATTATGCAATAAGATTTAAACAATTTAAAATTATACAGTACCTGCTTGACACACCCACCCTCATACATACGCCATGTGTGAGGGTGGGTGTGTATCCATGTGTGTGTTTGATATTACAAAACTATTAAGACCCACTTGCACCGCCAATCACTAAACACGTTTAGCCCTAACCGAGTTTTCTGTCATCTTCAAACATTTGACGGAAACAGAATTATGTGTTAAACTCGTTTAGCACTAAACGTGTTTAGTGGTTGGCGGTGCAAGTGGGTCTTACTCAAAGTATTCATAGAAAGTTAGTTATTAGACTGATAACGTATTAAGTGAAGCAATATCTTATTTTAAGCTCCGCTTAATGACATATAATATTGTTTTTACCTCTACAGGTTTTCTCTTTAAGTGAATAATTATGTACTAATTCTTTTGAGAAATAAATATCTTTAACCGTAGTTCCTATTTTGGACACGCGCCTAAAGATCCTAGTACCGTTATTGGTACATATATAGAAGTATTAGACTCTAATACTTCTATTTCATCCATACAATTAAACAGAGGGCCAAGTTCAACTTCATAATGCTGCGTAGAATTGCTTACAGAAATTCATTAGAATAGCGCCATCTACTTTGACTCTTGTAATTGTAGTTTAAAACTTAATTATGAGATGGCGCTAGTAGTGTTAGATTCAGCCAGTATTCGCCAACAAAACTTCTGTTATTATTTTTGCTTTGTGTTCATCAACATTTAAATCAACTGATTAAATAGGTATTTAATCAGTTCTATATTTAAAACTAATCGGTGGTTTGACTGTTGGTGAGCTGGCTTTAGAGTTAAACTGCGGAGATGGTCGTTTTTTTACACACATACAAGAATTTATGCAACAAGAGAAAAATATATTTTAAGGTAGGTACTTAAAGATAAACAAAAATTGTTATTTTACAGTTGTTTTGTAATTTATATTAGTACATATTTATTATTTTGTAGTGTGTGTGTGTGTGTCTTGTAATTTATATTAGTACAAAGTTGTAGATTTTACAAAAAATAGGTAGGTAAGTAGTAATCACCTAAGTAGCTATTATTAATGTAAAACTAATTTGCATGCCCTAAACAGACAAAATACGGACCTTGCATAAACCGCCAATTTTGACATTGTAAATTTCATTTAAAAAAAAACATCGGTTTCTTACTAAACTTCAACTGTGTCCGACGACCCTGTTTACTTATCACTTTTGGTGGCTGTACAGTCGACTGTAGTGTATGGTACCAATTTAATGTTAAAAGGGTCATTATGTCCTAGCAGGAAGGGTGGATATCGTTGTTGCAGTGTTCCACTGAGGTACTGTTGACCGCACCTACTTACCAAAAGGAAGTGTCGCGTTCATAATATCTCACTGATTTGTGTAGAAAACCAGTGAGAGAATCAGAAGGTCCCATTTAAAATGTTCGTGCCGTCACGAGAGAAAAATTGTCACAAACTTCATCTGCACAAACTATATCTAAACAGGTACTTTTAAATACAAAAGTACCTGTTTAGATATAGTTTGGCCCGTGCCACTTTTTACTAACTACTACTACTTTTTACTATACTTTCTTACTTTTTACTATAGAAAGTAGTCCCGTTGCAAAACGTAGATCTCTATGGAGGAGAACGGGCAAAAAACTCAATGGACTACTCTCTTCAAAATCTTCCCATAAACGGGGTGTAAAAAGAACCATCACGTTGCCGTCATCTACGCATTCTGTACATCAAACTAAGTAACTTTGTGCTAAAATAATTGCTGGAAAATGTCTTAAATTTTTGGTGTGAAGATTCGCTGTTTAGAATAGTGCGCAATGTAACCCACGCAAATCATTGTGCTTAGTTTTCTTATTGTGCATGGAACGATACAGGGATCGTGGGAGTATTTAAACTAAAGTTAAAAAAAACGTCAAAAAAGTTGGAACTTTGACCTTCAATATCTCCGTAACTCGCAGATATATATTCCAGTACACAAAAGGAGCCAAGTGCGACTCGGACTCGCACACGAAGGGTTCCGTACCACCGTAAAATATATAATTCTACATATAAAAATACATTTGTAAAAAAGCCTCGACTGCCTCGTTGGTCTAGTGGTCGCAAGCGCTACTGCTGAGCATGAGGTCCTGGGTTCGATTCCCGGGTCGGGCAAAGTGTTATCGGGTTTTTCCGTCTGGAATTTTTCGGTAGCAGCCCGGAGTCTGGACTTGTGCCCGGTTGATTGCAACAGGCTCGCCCCCTATTACATGGGACTTAAACATAACTGGCGAAATGTGGGTGTGCTATAGGTACACCTCTGCCTAACCCTTCGGGGAATACAGGCGTGATGTTATGTATGTTGTAAAAAAAAAAACACATTTCTTTCATGGGGACCCTTTTGAATTTTTAACTTTATTTGTATTATTTGGTGTTATAGCGACCATAGTAGTACGCACTCAGTAAAACATTCAAGTGTCTAACTATAACGGTTCAATAGATACAGCCCTGTGACAGATAGATGGACGGACAGCGGAACCTTAGTAATAGGTTCCCGTTAGCACCCTAATGATAATAAAAACGGGAAGAACAGTGATCCTCGGCTTCGTTAAGGCGCAGATATACGACTTATAATGATTTCAAATTGAACATCACGTCTAAACGAATAGTCTTATTTGTTTGAAAAATATATATGATAAATTAGACTATTTTCTTCGTAATTTTATACGTGAATATTTGCAATTATATTTTTATAACATACTATAATTAATTTGTAAAGTTATGTCTAACGCGAACACATAAACACTAATCACGCAAAAACTATCGGGCGTATTTTCATGAAATCTGCATCATCTAAAAGACAATTTAACTACCCAAATTTTTTACGGCGTTTATTTGTATTGTGTTTGATAAATCAAAGGGGTTTTTTTTTGCGAAAAAACTTGATGCGCGTTGAAGCGGAGGCTCTTACGGGCGACGGGCGGCAGTGCATCGCTGACCAATGTCCAGGTAGACACTAACGCTCTTTGCAATTTGATTCACTTAAAAGTTACGCATGCTCCTCCCACTCGCTCAAGGTCGCTGGCACTTATTGTCGCCTTAAGGGTATTTCAATATTTTTACACCATTTTAAAAAAGTATGTGAAATCCGTTCCCAAAACTGTTATCGGTGGCGTTCCAAATATATTAATGTCGGTATTCGCATCTAGTCGTCATCATCGCATTACCACTGCTATCGCGCACTCAGCACACTTTATGTCTTCCGTTTCCTGTGCTGCACCCCACACATTCACATACATAGCTTAAATGCCTTTTTAAAATCATTTTTGGCCTAAATCAACTGTTATCCGTAGCTATGTGACCTGAGTGGGTAATAATGCGCCATAAACTAAGTGGGGTAATTTTGTAATATTTTTTACCCGATTGCGTCGTAATTCACAGGGTAATGTTATTATTTATTTATTTAACCATTTATGTACATAAACAGACGAGAAGAAAGGAACAGAAAAATATGTACAAAGGTGATGCTTATTTCTAAAGAAATCTCTTCCAGCATACTTGCGATAGGAGAGTATATTAGAGAGATGTAGACAACGTGTGTAAGAGTAGAAGGAAAAACAAAATACATAAAATCTAAAATAATTTTCCAATTTAAATATAAATATACAATAAGAGAATATGATATAATCACGTAGGTATGTAAGTATGTAGGTATGTACATTTCTATGTTGATTAATAAACGAGTATGCGGATTAAAAAAATGAGGTAGCCTTGTTTCGTCATAACACCACCGCAAAAAAATTAGGTTCGAAAAATCCAACATGGCGGAATTAACCGTGTGAAAATATTTGCCAATGATACAAATGGTGTAAAAAAGAGGATGTGTGCTTATGGCCACACGTTAGAAGTGGTAATTTACGACTGGAGCCGAGTATACGCGATTCAGCGCCGAGTATACGCAATTCAGCGTTACCGACCCGAGCGTGAAGGTTCAGTTTCGTTCACTGTTCAGAAAGAGCGCAAAGTACGCCTAAAAAAGTTTTGACTTCATAAATCCTAGAATGTTCTATCTGTTCGATCTGACGACATCGACTACGACCCCACGAAACAAATCTCCGAACTAGAAAAATAATTCAAAATATTCACAGCCACGCTTCGCCGTCCTGAATGATTCTCGAGCCAATTAATTGTAGTGAAATCAAGCGTATTCCATGTCGAATGTGTGAACTAGCTTCACTCAGGGCCTCTCCCTAATTTCGAATAGCGATGCCCAAATGAGTTTGTGTAACTTGTTGGCGACGATTACGTGTTGAAATAGCAATAGAGATTGGTTATGTCTAGTTGTGATGGCGATACTGATTGGTAATGTTTTTAATCTAACTAGTGTTTCGGTAGGTGTTAAGCTCGTCCCGCCATCTGCAACTTGGCCTGCCGCGATGTCGTTGTGCGTTTAATTCGAGATATGGCCTCCTGCAACTCAAGGAAAAAGACGATGGTAATCGTAGGAAAAGTCACGTTTGTTTAACGTCTGAGAATGGACTGAAATTGTTAGTTTCCCAGAAATGTTTACAGACAACAAATCTTTAAAAATCTATAGAGCATCTAGGTATGTGTACAAGATAGAAGTTTTATGAGTTTTGTATGTACTTTCGTGTTCAAAAAAAGCAGAAAGTTAATTTACAGAAAATAAAATCTGCTACTAAATCTTACAATCTAGCAGTTGGAATTGCTCGACAAAATTTGCCGGTTTTGCATACTGAGATAGTACTCAAACGCGTAACGGTTAAGGATGTCCATCCTTAACCTTATTGGAGATGTTCTTCAGAAAGGTCAGGTGCGTAGTACTCGCACCCGGCGTTCGTGTATTACCAGATGTATCAACGTAAACGAAGCAAAAGGAGTATGTAACAATCGCAGCAGGCGTTCTGTAGTTTCTGCCTACCCCCATGGGAAAAAAGCGTGAATTTATTTATGTATGTGCGTTACTACCTAGAATAGTATGGCAAAACTAGCTCTTAATTACAAAGGCGTTCACTCGTTTAGTATCCAAGAAAGAGTCACGTAATAGAACCTCTTAACTTGAATCGACGCCAAAGTACAAGATTCCTGAAGTTTGTTCATTAAACGGGCCATGCTGACCTGTAGTCAAATGTGAAAAGTTTAATTGTAGCAAGTGTTCCTGACTGTTATTATGTATATTAGGCTGGCGGTCTATATTGTTATTATTTTGGGTTTGAACATAGGCTGTGAAAGATAGACCGAAAAAGTATTTAGTAGGCGAGTATAAAGAAAAAAAAAAGAATATAGAAAATACTTTTACATTTTTAATACGTTTCTTGTTTGTGTTTAGTTTCGTATAACATCTCTATCGCGAAACCGGCGTAGCAGCGAAATAGTAGTAATTCCGCCATAACTTGTCCGTTGTACGACAAGCGAAACAGGGGGCCTACTCTCTATGTCCGTCAACGAATATACGGGGTCGTCCGAAACTAATTCGGTACTTCGGAATTAACCCTAATCCCGATTAATTAACTTTTTCGGACGGGCAAAAACGCATCGAGTTTATGGACACCTGTCAAATCGTATTGTCATAAATTCTTAGTTCTGGCCCCAAACTAATCTTATGTTCGTAGGTGATACCGAGTAGGAAACGCTCGTAACTTCGGCTGAAACTACGGATATCGTGCTCAGAGAGTAGACCCCCAGAAGCGAATTGTTTATGATTCTATCTCTTTCCTGCGTGATTCCACCGATCTGCTCGGAAGCATGTTACACCATCACCGCGCTCAGTCCGCTATTTTGTTGCGGTGCCGAATTTGTTTCGCATGTATCTGTGGCTGTCAACAAATTTATTAAGCGAAAACTTATTTTTTTTTGTAAAATTGATGTTGATTTTACGGATACAACTAATCTAAGAGGTCCGAAGTAGACCTATACTTAATTTACTATGTCGAAAGCGACGACATTTTGCTATTACTACGATTCAACATGAATTAAACTGACTGTCATGATGTTCCGCTATTCGAATCACGACATAATGTAGTAATGTTTCTTAGCGGAATTTGTTAAGCGCGCTCGCGCAAGTATTAGTAATAAGTTACTGTAATATTGTCGACCGTAGTATTGAGCTATTTCCTTCCCTCCCAAGTCCTATACAACAGAACGAGAGGGATGCTCATCACACGCGTCCAATCGGGCGCTTCCGCCGCAGCATGAATCCACAGTGATTTGCTAAGAACACTCTTGCAAAGGAACTCGAGTCACGCGCATGCAACCGCTATTCCGCACCGCTCCGCAATGCACCGCTAATAATCCCTAATATTATATCAAGAAACTCGAAAACTCTTTATTTTATAAGTGTTGGCCGACACAAGAGTGACATTAAAAAAAAACCCGAGTGATAGTGCATCACCGTGACAGGAAGAAATTCAGTGAAAACGTGGGACGTCTGCAAAGGCTGTCCGTGAGTCAACGTGTTTCGTTCAGAAGGTTCTCAAGTAAGTCCATCCATCCCTATTTTTCTCACTCATATTCCCTTTTGCTCAATTCTGTGTATCGTCCAATATTTCTAACCCCGCAACCCCGCAGATGGTCCTTCGAAAGCCGCAATAACTTATACACCAAAGCGGTTTCCAATCATTATTTTCGCGGCGGAGGTGTGCTAAGGCCCTTAAGACTCGCACAGGAAGATCACAAACTAAACTTAACACACCCATAGAAACAAAAAGTCTTGTACGTGGTCAGAAGGCTCCTATCTTAGCATGATGAAAGAAAAATCGTTGGAATTATAATGGTCTGAAAACCGTGGTCATTTATGTTTGTGGCTTAGAACTGTAAAAACTGATATTATGAACTGTGAAACCTATGTAACCCCAAAATCAAAATATTTTATTTCACATAAACCTACATAGGTACTTATGAAACGTCAGAAGCTAAGTGCACGGTTCCAATTGGTTGTTTCCTATGAAGAAGAGCCAGCAAGAAACTCCACGGTTACTCTTTTAAAAATAAGGGGTTTTTACAATGTTTCAAATTACAGTGTTGACAGGTATGTGAGGACAGTGTAGCCCTGTCGCCAAGTAACAGGTATTCAACAAAGTATAAAAAGGTCTACAAATCTACAAGTTAGGCCTACAACGTTCTCACATTCACAAAATATAGAAGAATCTTTAAAAAAGATAAATAAAATAAAAGCCTATTTAAACCAAATGACATGATTGCTTTTACAACTGTAACAAATCTGAATTAAAATCTTGTCTACAAAAGCCATTGGTAAAGAGTTGAAATAAGAATTGGAGGTATACATATAATGAGAAGATTATGTCAAAAAATAAATTCTTATAACAATTGTAAAGCTTTTACTTTTTTAACACCGAGACCATTATTAATATTGGAACAACGTTTCAGTAAACGTTTTCCGAATTAAATTTATTTCGATTGTTACTGAAGAGTCTCATGCGGCGAACTCTGATGGGGGAGGGAAACAAATTAAAAATATCATTCGGAACTGGGGACTGTACCTATTGATGCTATGCGGTTCTCAATTAAAAATATTGATGTACAGCCGCATCTGTCCCCCGATTCCGACAATACATTCGCCGTTGGATATCGTAAGTACACTATGTTGCAGAAAATTGGGGAACTCCTGTTTTTCGTTATTGTTGGAAAAACTTTCATGTTGGGAATGGTTTTAGTGATTGGAATAATATGCTACTAACATATATAATATCGCGCTGGCCTGGAATGCATATACCTATGAAGAAAAACATCAAGTGGTCGATTTCTTTGCAACGTAGTGTATTTTAATTGACAGCAGTAGTATGGATTTTCAAATTCACTGGATAATTTCATTCGTAATTGATTTGATTTGTTATCAAGAAACTGACAATGTACAGTCGCTAGCAGGTCAAGCCATAAGAAATTGTCAAATATCTCCAAAAGATTTTAAACCTTAAAATATTGACGGTTAAGGTCAAAATCAAATGAGAAAATCTGACAGTTTGTAGTAACTTGTGCTGGCGACTGTACTTGAAGATTGCGCAATTAATTGCTGGTGTCAGCGAATCTTCACTCTTAGGTATGTAATCTGGTACCTACTTTGTTTCTAATAATAACATAACATCACGCCTTGTTTCCCCGAAGCGTTAGGCAGAGGTGTATCTACCCATCGTACACCCACATTTCGCCAGTTACGTTTAAGTCCCATGGAATACGGAGCAAGCCTTATTGCCACAATCAGTCGTAAATTCCAGACTCCGGGCTGCTACTAAGAAATTCCAGATGGAAAAACACAATAACACTTTGCCCGACCTGGAAATCAAATCCAGGACCTCATGATCAGCAGACCAATGAGGGCTAGTAATAATTTAACAAAAAAGTGTGCGTACTCGAAGCATTAGCTGTGGTTTCCATTGGTAATGGCCACGACTTACCAACCAGCGGGGCTCTGTCTCACATAGGGTCGTAGAATTATGCTAAGCGATTGCCTTTTTGCGTGGACGTGAAGCATATTTACCCCCAACTCGTTCTTTTCTTTAATTGTGTGTTTTTCTCTGCGTCATGTTCACCGGAAATAAACGTATTTTCGTTTTTTCCTCTTTTTTACTTATGAGTTGTAGGTCGTAGATTCGAACTCTTTGTGTAAATAATTTCATCACCACTGCTCTCAAAATGGTGAAGGAAAACATCGCGAGGAAACAGGCATGTCCTAGAACCAAAACTTCGAAGATATGTGACATCTAGCAACCTGCACTGAGTCCTCGTTGTGGATTATCTATACGGCCCGTTCCCTAGCTCTCATTATGACAGGAGGCCTGACTCCCAGCAGTGGGAATATTATAGGCTGATTATTACTCTTAATTTACATATCAAATCAAATCAAAATATTTTATTTCACATAAACCAACATGGGCACTTATGAAACGTCAGAAGCTAGGTGCACGGTTCAAATTGGTTGTTTCCTATGGAGAAGAGCCGGCAAGAAACTTCACGGTTACTCTTTTAAAAATAAGTGGCTTTTACAATGTTTCCAATTACAGTGTTGATAGATATGGGAGGACAGTGTAGGCCTGTCAACAAGGAACAGGTACTCAACAAAATATAAAAAGGTCCACAAATCTATAGTCTACAAGTTAGGTCTACAACGTTCTCACATTCACGAAATATAAAAGAATCTATATAAAAATAAAAGCCTATTTAGACTAAATTACATGATTGCCATTACTACTGTAACAAATCGGAATCAAAATCCTATCCACAAAAGCCATAAATAAGGAGATGAAATAAGAATCCGAGATATATAATGTCAAATAATGAGATTACGAGTATGTCAAAGAAGTAAGTAAAAAGAAACAAAAAACTTCGTAATTTGGGAACAGTTAATAGACATTTACTTAGTGATGCCGTTAATGTGGTACCAGGGAAACCACATGTGTACACCGATGATCACTATGTCATAGAATTAGTGCAGTTCTACTCATTCTGTAGTACACATTGATTACTGCACGGTATTATTGCACTACATTCAAGCAGTCTACCTACCCTTTTCCTAACTATGTTGTGGGCGGCTTGTAGTCTAACTGGATGCAGCTGAATACCAGTAGTTTACATGGAGCCTATCTGACCTCCACAACCAAGTTACTGGGTAACACGATACCCTTTCGTAAGTCTGGTTGTTAGGATTTTGGGCTTCTGATTGCCCGTAACGACTGTCAAAGATCTATGAATGACAGCCGGGATCAACTGCTTAACATGCTTTCCGAAGCACGGAAGGTATCTCGATATGTACTGGACGGGCACCCATCCACGAACCGACGACGAAAAGCCTAGCTTTACCTTGGATCGAGCCGTGCGGCTGTTAGCATTCAGTCACGAGCCACTCTACTTATTATACTACAATATCTCTAGCTAAATATCTTTTGTATGTTCAATGTTCCACCATTCCGGGTTACGCATACCATTACCACAAAATTTTCTACCTGACCCGCGTAAAGGATGAAAACTCTGGCTCTTGTTTTAAGTAATATTTTTCCAAAAGTTTGTACTCGGTTTCCTTTTAAAATTCATTTTTTCTTGCAAACACATTATGTAGCTGTAAGCGATTAAAAGTTAGGGGTTAGGCCTGCCTTGGATGGAAACTGAGGAATTTTTAATTTTGCTTCCGTCGTCCTCTGAAATATGGGAAGGAGAGATTCTTTTTGTTGCGTTTGAGTTTCCTTTTAATATTTTTATTGGTTTTTTAACGTTTATTTATGTTTAGATTGCTAACATTTATTTTAAGGGAAACGCGGTCATGTGGTCGTTGGTTGGCGTTTAGTACATACAAATACAAAATACTTTATTGTGACAAATAGAAAATTACATTACATTTGAACGTATTCGGAGCCTCATTTTAAGCAATCAATGCCTATATTAGAAGGCTCCGCTCTTTACCACCTTATTTTAAGACCATAGACTTCATAGTTTTTTCTATAATTTGTAAAAACAGAATTAATTTCTGTATTTTTTTTCCAAATTTTTGGCTTAGCAGTTTCAAAGATAAGGGGGCGATGGTCAATTTTCATATATTTTCTTAAGTAATTTCAAAACTGTTTATTTAATAATTATAGAAAAATGTATATAAGACTCTCACAACAAGCCCTTTCATTTGATATGTCACACGGTACAGTTTGCAAAACTTTTGTTTTTAATTTTCTACTTTGCCCCCAAAAGGGACCCCGGTATTCAAAATTCATTTATTTACGTTACAAGTCCGTGTTTAGTTCACAGAAATTTAATGTGTACCAAATTCCAACTTAATCAGTCCAATATATTCAGAGCAAATTGGCTGTGACAGACAGACAGACACACGAGTGATCCTATAAGGGTTCCGTTTTTTCATTTGGACGTACGGAACGCAAAAAACTGGCGAAATGTGGACAGTCAACCGCACACACTTGAACTACAAAAACCGCTCTTACTGTTCCGAGATAAACAAGCTGTCAATGTCCACGTTACCATGCGGATGACCGTACCATACACCACTACTTACCACTTGAAGGCAACCAGGCGTGATATTATGTATTAATTATTAGCATTCATGATCATATATCTAGTAGTCCACTATTTACTTATGCAGGCATATTCCGCGACGCGATATGCTCCTACAAACGTATAATAAGCACATACTATACTCAGTCGCGTACATACCGAGGGTAGGGGTGGTCGTGTCTCGCCGCCCCTCGTTTTACGAGAAAATTTAACTCGGGAAATAAAATAAAACTTCTAATAGTGCTGTGCGTGTGTTTAATAATTTAAATTGATTTTTAAACGGATCGAGTCGTGAGGTTGTTTGTTTTTTTTTTCGGAAGGGTGTAAACTTTTTCCTTCATGTGAATATTTTTTCAGTGAGTGAGTGAAAATACTTAGTGATTTCAAAGATAGCTGTTTTAGTGATAGTGTTGTTAAAATAGTGTTTTTTTGGAATTAAGGTGAGTGATACTGTTTATAATATTTTTTAAAGTAAAAGGCAATTGGACAAAATATTTTTACTTTAAGATTACCATTAGGTTATGTCCTATGATATATATTTTTAATTACTTTATTAAAACTGAGGGTACTGTGTATTTATTCCCAGTGGCTTAAAACTGTGTAGGTATCTATTACATACCTATTTAAATTACGATCGTCATTAATATGAACACTAAAATCTGTAACACTGAAAGATTACAAAAAAAATAACTTGATAAATTTAAAAAACATCTTACTCAATACTCAATATCTTTATCTTAAAATACCCTTTATGCAATTATAAAATAAAAAAACTTCATTTAATTTTTACTTCTTTAAATTCAGTAACTGAGTTGTGGAGGTTAGATAGGCAGTCGCTCCATATTAAATACTGGAATTTAGTTGATTTTTCGTATTTAGCAGGTTTGTTTAATGGTTTTTGCTTCCGATTAGTCTGGAACCGACCTCAATGTAGTTCGGAAAAGGCTAGAATAATTGATTAAAATTACAGCGATTAATTTCAACCTAAAACACCAAAATAACATCTATCTTTGATTACCAATCTGTTTACAAAGAATGATGATCAATACAATCTCTTCTATGATCCTTAATTTAGCGGTCAGTTTGTTTCTCGTTAACGCTAGTTGCAAGTGTCAAGTAAATTGTCGAGGAGCCCAGTTTGATGACCTACTTCTTAGGTACTAAGTTGCGGTCAGTTTAATAGGTATTATCTAAGTTAATCTTAGACACAGCTGACTTAGTTCGAAGGAAAACATTGTTGTGAGGGAACCTGATGCCCTAGCACAAAGGCGCAAAGTAAAGGTAAAGGTAATACAAATGATGTTACTTTATTTTCAAACAACATAATGTTTATTTATTTAATATTAAAAAATATGGAAATGTAGGATATAAAAAAGAGAGGAACAAATTATAAGTCATCGAAAAATTCGTCAACATCGCTGTTAACAGGAACAGTGCCCAAAAGGCTAGCAGTGTTGCAACGATTTTTGAATCTGTAGTATTTAATTCACTAAAAAACTATTAAAATAAAAATATAATGAACTTACTAAAACGATTAAAAATCTAAAATATGGCGTCCAAAAAATCCTCCGCATCGCTGTCGACTGGTAACGTACCCAAGAGACTGGCGGCATTGCCACGTTGTATGGCAATGCTTAGCCTCTGACCAAGGTAGTATTTTAGTTTAAAAAAAAAACGAAATAAACTATGTGCGAAACACGTATTTACAATTTTAAAATAGTTCGAATTTACGTTCGCGCGTTTGTGCTAAGCCCACTGATATTGATAGCCTGAAAATGCAGTGTAGGTTTATAAGCGTGGTGGTCAGTGTTCATTATTTTCTGTTTAAGAAGAGGCTTTTACCCTGCCGTGGGGTAAAAAATAAAAGAAAAAAAAATACCATAATTTATTTAAAACTAGCTTCTACTCGCGGTTTTGCCTTCGTGGATGTCGGAAATTATCCCATGGGAACCAATGGTAGCCTATGTCCCTCCCCAGGATGCTATCTATCTCCTTACTAAATCCGTGTAGTACTTTAGGCGTGAAAATATAACAAGTTACTTTCGAATGTATCATATATTAGTATTGAATGTAGGTATTTTTCTGTGTTATCCTGCACTTAGTTCAATGCTTGCACAGCAGACACCAATAACATGTATCATTAAGTTATCAAAATTTAAAGCAGAAATAAAATAAATAAGGCCATACATAAATTATTTATCAACATAGAACGATAGCCAGTAAGAAGCCAGCCAACTGTGAGTCGGACTCGCGCACTAAGGGTCCTGTACCGCATAAACTATTATAGTTTTATTTTTTGTATTATTTGTCAAGATAAAGGTCATAATAACACTGAATCTATGAAAATCTCAACTGGCTACTTATTCATAGTAAAACATTCTGTAAAATGTGAATTGGCTTACACGTTTAAAAATATAGAAATGGATTACATGTTTAGAACAGACCTGTAAATGACAGAAAGACAGATGGACGATCAGACAGACGGCGGTGGCGTAGCCTGAGTTAAAGGGATATTTATGTGTGGTATGACTGTACCAATTCCGTTCTCTTTTTTTTAGGACCATTTGCTTGTAGGACGATTTGCTACTAAGACATTTTGCTAAAGTGTCATTTTAATATACGTCGTTTTGCGATTAGGACCATTTGTTTTTAGTACTTTTTGATACGGAGGGAACCTTTTAGGTACGGAACCCTAAAAAAGTTGGCTGGCATAACGTTATTTTTGTAACAGTTGCGTGACCGCACGACACTATGGTAATTAGCATGCAACGTTATAGTATGCAGATATATACCAAGCAATCATTATTTTACCTTTGAATTCTTTGTCGCTATTTTGTAAATGAGAATATTATAACGTTTGTATGTAGTTGATCGCGGCCGTTTCGGAGAAAATGCGGTTTGAAAATCGCAATGACAATTTTCAGTAATTTCTATATAGTGTTTATATCGTTTTGTGCAATCAGCGTAAATATTTTAACAACGTTAATGAGCATAAATAATCACATGAATATATATTCTTGAATGCAGTTGGTTTTACGTTTATATATCCAATGGTTGAAATGATGGTTGTACAATTTTTGAACATTGAACTTTTTTATTATTTTGACTATATATTTTTTTCACTGATTCGTTGGTCTAGTGGTCGCAAGCCTTACTACTGAGCATGAGGTCCTGGGTTCGATTCCCGCGTCGGGGAAAGTGTTATTGGGTTTTTCCGTCAGGAATTTCTCAGTAACAGCCTGGAGTCCGGGAGTCTGGATTTGTGCCCGGTTGGTGTGTGCCATTACATGGGCCTTAAACATAACTGGCGAAATGTGGGTGTACTATAGGTAGGTATACCTCTGCCTAACCGTTCGGGGGTTACAGGCGTTATTTATTGTTATGTTTTTACTATTTTAAAACTAAAAATACTAATATTTAGCGCAGCTGCTGAGCTATTACTATAATGGTTCATAATACTTGCGGATTTCTCAAATGAAACTGAACAGAATCAGCACGAGCTGTCAATAATGTTAATATTCCACAACAATTCTGACACTGATAGCCCTTGAACGCGGTTTAGATGTGCTGAAAACCTTTAGTTACATTGGTGAAATGCGCCCTCAGTATATACGTTGTTAGCTAAAATTACGTTCCGCAGACAATCTTGGTTAGTACTTGTCCGTGTTACGCACATTCGCTTAACATAATCATAAATTACTTAGTAAGTTAGTATTTGTAAGTTTTGCTCACCCTTATTACAAGTACTTATCTTGTAGGAAATAGTTCTGAAAGGTCCACGAAGTCTTAACAATCTCTGTTTATTGTGGAATTATTACCTACATAACATCATGTCTGAATTTCCCGATGGAATAGGTAGAGGTGTCTGTTATGTACACCCACTTTTCGCTAGTTTTTTTTCAGTTCCATGGAATAGGGGGCGAGCCAATGCCAGTCTCTAGACACAAATTCAACTTTAGACTGCTACTGAGGAATGCTTGATGTACTCTCAATAATACGGTCCGACCTAAGAATTGAATCAAGGATCTTGTCTTATAAGATACGATACGATACGAGATAAGATAGAGAGGGCAGAATTAGCTAGTTTTTAGGGTTCCGTAGCCAAATGGCAAAAAACGGAACCCTTATGGATTCGTCATGTCTGTCTGTCTGTCTGTCCGCCGTATGTCACAGCCACTTTTTTCCGAAACTATAAGACCTATACTGTTGAAACTTGGTAAGTAGATGTATTCTGTGAACCGCATTATGATTTTCACACAAAATTAGAAAAAAACAAAAAAATTTGGGGGTTCCCCATACTTAGAACTGGAATTAATATTTTTTTTTTCATCAAAAGCATACGTGTGGGATATCTATGAATAGGTCTTCAAAAATGATATTGAAGTTTCTAACATCATTTTTTCTAAACACTTCCAAAGGGGTAAAATGTGTCCCCCCTCCCCTGTAACTTCTAAAATAAGAGAATGATAAAACTAAAACAAATATATGATGTACATTATCATGTAAACTTCCACCGAAGATTAGTTTGAACGAGATCTAGTTAATATTTTTTATATACGTCACAAATCGTAAACCGCAATTTACCTTTCATTCAATTTATAGATAATGGTACGGAACCCTTCGTGCGCGAGTCCGACTCGCACTTGGCCGGTTTTTCATATTTTAGTTTCTTGACGAAGGTAGAATAGAAAAGAATAGTGAGTACTATGTACATACTATAAAGCTACCATTTACTGGGTACGTCTTCCATTGATTTGGAATGTGCCCTGGCGGCTGAGAGTATGTCATGCTCACTATAATGTCTCGCTGATGGTGGCGCATGTGTTGGATCATTTAGCTCCATTCCAAATGGTTGAGCTGAATGGTGCTAATACATGCGTCATGTTCGTGAACGGGCGCCATCAGTAAGGACTGGTCATCTGTTAGCTGCCACGGCTTATTTTAATTTAATTTAATATTTGAATTGTTTTTGTATTTTTATTACGGAAGCTTTTAACGTTCTGCATCGTTCTCAAACGCATAATTTCAACATGAATGATGTAACCAATATTTTGTAACCATATTTTGATTTAAAAGAGTGTCCGTGGAGTTCGTTGCCCGTTCTTCTCCTTAAGGTCCTTATCCTATAGGATCCTTATAGGTTCTTATCCTTTTTTTTATTTTATTTAATTTTTTACACTTTGTATTTCCTGTGCGTGTTCCAAATAAATATTTTTCTTTCTTTCTTTCTTTTTTACTCTTTGGAATGGGCAACTAGCTTTAACTTTCTGACCGACCGAGCGTTTAACAATTCAAAAGTGCCTGTTATTGGTTTATTTATAATAAATGCTTTGAGTTGAGTTGAATTGAATACTCTATACATATTCAGTCTTATTTATAAACGTCTCTTAAATTTTAATCAATTGCTAAGCAACTGATTAGCAAAATTCTTATTCATAAACGCTATTTAGCGCTAAGAGGTCGCTAAGCAATTGATTAGTAGCTGTCAAAATTAAACACCACCGGTGCACTGTTAAGAGGATGCTAAGAGGCAAGATGGCGGATTTTATATGAATCAGCTGATGGATTTAATACAATTATTGTGGGCTTCTAGGTTATTTTGTCCCTAATATCGAGTTGTGCCTTAGTAAATATGGAATTCGACAATCTTTTACGGGATTTCAGAACGATGCAAAGAATTAAGTAATTATGAGACGCCGGCTGGAAGTAGACGGAGGAATACCTACAAACTTTGTTTAAATCCACTACGAGAATACGTACCTATTACATATTCTTCATTCGAACTACATATGATGAAAGTATCTATAGGAAAAGCTCAATCAGGAGGAGGCTCAGAACGAACTCATTCTCTTTAAACCTCCTGAGCTAGGTGCTCAGGAGGTTTGAAGAGAATGAGTTCTTGAGGAAGCTCATGGGAGATTGTGATTATCCAATGTGTTATCCCATGTGCCCCTCATCTTATGACGCCAGTTTTAAGGCCCAGAACTAAAGAAAAACCACGTTGTGGCAGTCACACACAAAAACAAGAGACAATTTGTAGAAGCAATTTATTTTGATACATAATAAAACTACATTTTTTTTATAAATTCATTATTTTTGATTTCCAATTTATTCTTCCTCCAAAGACATGGACCGTGCCATTTTTTCTCATGCCACTCATTCCTCATCTTTTTCGCGTAGCATTGTCTCGTCCCTCGTCGTCTTTGCAAATAGTTGAATAGTATTGGTGCTAGGTGCGAGTGGCTTTCATAGCAGCAGTCTAACTTGTATCTGTAAACAACCATAATAATTCTTATTAACAGACACTGCTACCCTGGTGCAAAAGCAATAGGAAGTAATATAAAATACGCACAAGTACCTACATACATTTCTAAAAGAGTATATTCGTGTTAAAAGGCGTATAGGACATGAAAATACATAGCTATTATCGGCTATTGCTTTAATATTCATTTGGTCAGTTTACTTTATTTTTTTTGTTAGCAAGTAGATATAAATTCAAAGATAAATAAATACCATTACATGTTTACACCAATTTTATTGGAGCTTATTATTTTTATTGCTACTATAGAGGTATGAGGAACAGGGTGTAAAGTTCACTCATACTCTATGGAAAAGGGAGGATCCTCCGACCAGACGGGTGTTGTGTCTGGTGGGCAACTGCCCGACGGTTGATGTCGGAACGTTGTATATATGCTAGTCGCGCGGTAAACTCTGATTGCGCGATGCAGGATTTGCGTGACGTCAGTATGACGTGTAGCTCGCATGTGGCGATGTTGATACCGCTACATCACTCCCCCCCGGAGACCGGAGGTCGATAGTGGGCTGAGTCTTGTATCTTGCGATGCTTGCCAGGGCCGGTTGCGGTTCCAGTGAGTCGGAACCGGGTGCCGCATAGTTCACGGTGAGTCAGAACTGTCTGCGAAGGTTTCCCCAGTGAGTCGGGGTGGCGCTGCGTTATGCTCCAGTGCGTCGGATGTGGTACAGCGCCGGGTTGAGGCTGACTGCTGGCGTGGACCAGGAGAGGGTTTTGAAGGCTCTGCTTGTGGACCGGCCGAGAGTGCAGTGTGCTGTGCCAAGGTTGCTGCTGAGGCTGAGGGTGGTGACCAGGTATGCGCGGGCGCTGCATGCTGGTGGTCAGGATACCCGTTGAAGTACTACTACTACACTACCATCCCGAACACAATGAAATAAACATAATAAATCATTTTATTCAAGTTCAAATTTTCCAATATTTATTTTGACTTTTGTCTGTCAAAGTCACGACAGATACAAAAATCTTGTGTTAGACAAATTTATTCTTAAAATTCTGCTTTTGAGTCGACTATTTTGAATATAATCTGTGCCGAACGCATAATTTCACCTCTATTTCGTTTCGCAACTAATCACCTGCTAACTAGCGTTTATAGATAAAGAAAAGTTAATCATTGATTAAGAGCCAACTAATTAGTTAGCTAGTCAGTGGCTAATCAGTCATTAGCGAGATTTTTATAAATAAGGCTGAATATGTTAACCATATAAATTACAAATATAAAAGTAGAAATTTTACATAGGGTGACACATTGGGCAGTCTTATCGCTAAAAGGGATCTTTTAAAGACAGCTCAAGGTAAAGGGTAAGGTATAGTATTTTCATCTCACGAAGCAACGCGCACTTTACTTTTGGTAACCAAGTGTACAAACACGCTGTGAATGTGTTCGTGAAGACGAGTAGCGTTAGTACACAACACACTTCCGACTTCGCTATTGTCTCGGACGGTACCGACTGCTCCTGTGCTTACACACATTCACAGCGGGTTTGTACGCTTGGTAACCACAAGTAAAGCACGCGTCGCTTCGTGAGATAAAAATACCATAAGTAGGGATATTATGACCAAGGTTTTCTTTTGCCACGTAAGTAGTAACAAACCATGCCATTGGAGCGGCTGCCGACCTAGCACCCAACGTCACCGATTCTATTAACTTAGTTTTTACTATAGTAAACGAATTCCTATGATAAACCATGGAATTTAATATCTTGGTAATAGCTTTAGATTTAAACGTGGTAGGTACTTTATTATTGATTTTCTTTTCCATAATGATGGTTGAAACACGTTGAAGGAGACACAGTAGAAGTTTTTTTTTTATTAAAAGGTATACTAAACAGTTTGCGAGACACTAAACGCCCCCAGACGTAACTTCCCCAATTACGTAATTACGCAATTAGCAAATACGTAATTGGGGAAATTTAGGTGTGCTAAGAGCAGTGGTGGCCCAGTGGTAACGACCGTGACTTACGAGTTGTAGTTCGTGGGCTCGATCCCCAGCAGGCACTTTACTTTGTGTAAATTTTTTGATCACCAATGCTCTCAAAACGATGAGGAAATCGGCATGTCTAGAACTAAAAATCCAAAGATCCGCCAACCTGCACTGGACCCGCGTGGTGGATTATGGCTCAGTCCCTGTCACAGAGAGGAGGCCTCTTTCCCAGCAGTTGGAACATTATAGGCTGATCATGCTAAAATGTACTATACAGATACACATTTGCCTTATCATTCGAGGAATATAGGCATGATGTTATGTTTTTTGTTCGTTGACTGCCTCGTTGATGTATTGGTCGCAAGCGCATGATCGGCATTCTCAGCAGCACTCAGGAGTTTACGTGCCATGTATTTATTTAATTACTGCCTACCCAAATGTCCTTGCTTTGGTATTGGTTCGTCGAATCGTTGAGGTCCTTAAGTTCCGAGTTGAACTGCACGATTTCTGTCAATGCGTGCACTGACTGGACAGGTGCAATCAATGTGTGTGGTTATTTCTTCAAAAGAGAAAGAAGAGAGAGAGAGAAGAGAAGATTTCGACCATTTCAGACACTAATCTACATGGTCTTCACATGATCTGACCAAGATTAAGTCTCGACTTTAAAAGAGATTGTGACCTCTGAGTTTGTGTCGGCCTTTCTTCTGAGAGTAGGTAGTCAGATAGGAAACGCCGACCTCATCTAGTTAAAAAAATATGATTGACGTGTAAAAGTGTTTGTACAAACCTACTTACAGAAATAAAATCATTTATCATTTATTAGAATGGTCGAAGCCAATTACACTATTTAAACACATTTGAACAATTGCAATAACTTTTTATTGTAATTGTAATTAAAACTTTAGGTAAGGAAGCGTAGGACTTAGTAGGTAAGTACTACTTCTTTAAGATACTCTATCCCATGATATATGCAGTTATAAATTCTCACAAAAAATGGTTGAATGTCATACTGCCCTACTAGCATATTTCGAAGACCTGTAATTACCACATTCGAACAAGTAGAACTTCGTGAATATAATCATCGTAATTCCATACATAATATATCAATTAATAAACATATGTTACTATGAATAGAGCTGAAATTATCTTTGATATTAACATATGATTCGAAATCGGTGATGCGTGATTCGATTATAAGTACTTATCAGCTATTCAACACTATTAGAATTGTCTATTTAAGCGATTCATGCACATGTCATTGTGCATGAATCGCTTAAATAGACAATTACTAAATATTCGAAATTATAAAATATTTCTTTATTTATTAATATTTTACGTTCATCCTGCGATGGGACGGCAATCTGACATGACCGGAGAGAGATTAGGTGGAGTACTATCCTTACTTTAAACTTAACATTACGACGTTTGCTTATGAGGTTAGGCAGACACACATATATAAACTCACGCCTTCTTCCCATGGGGGTAGGCAGAAACTACAGAACGCCACCTGCTACGATCCTTACATACTCCTTTTGCCTCGTTTACGTTCATAAATCTGGTCATACACGCACGCCGGTTGTGAGTACTACGCACCTGACCTTTCTGAAGAACATCACCAATAAGGTCACTATATGTCTCCCTAGGGCGTCCCCTCCCGGCGTTTCCACTCACATCTGCCTTGTAAATACCTTTTGTTAGGCAGAAATTACAGAAAAGTCCGTCACCAATACTATAACATTGGTGATTACAGTGACATCTGCCTTGTAAATCCTTGTTGTTTATTATTGGGTTTTTCCATTTGGAATTTCTTAGTAACAGCCCGGAGTATGGAAGTTGGCGGTGTGATACCCCCCTTGCCTCGGAAAGTACGTTAAGCCCTTGGTCCTGCGCCTGATCTCTCTCCGGTCGTGTCGGATTACCATCCCATCGGACTATGAAAGTGTGGGAAGAGAGAGTGATCTGTGTCTGCGCACAAACTTGTGTACTATAATATCTCCCGCGCCGAAGGCTAGTTTCCGTTGAGATTGTCTGCCATGGCCGAAATACGGTCTGGTGGACTATATATGTATATGTATACCTACATTAATAAAATAATTGTACCTATCACAGTATGTATTTTGCAAATAGTATGAAATATACCTGCCTGCCTCGTTGGCCCAGTGGTCGCAAGCACTAACGCTGAGCATGAGGCCCTGGGTTCGATTGCCAAGTCGGGCAAAGTGTTATTGGGTTTCTCTATCTGGAGTAGTCTCTCAGTAGCTACCCGGAGCCTGGATTTGTGCACGGTTGGTGGCAATAGGCTCGTCCCCTATTACATGGGACTTAAACATAATTGGCGAAATGTGGGTGTACTATAGGTACACCTCAGCCCAACCCTATCTCTACCCAGACCTTCGGGGAAACAGGTGTAATGTTATGTTATTAAATATAAAATATCATTTTTCGTATAGCGTTTCACCAGCATTTCTGAACTTAGAGAATATCAATATTGCCGTCTGATCTTCGCACAGAAACCCAATTACCTACAAGGAAATTCTGATAGCCTCTATTTAGTTAACCATAACTTCTTCCAACAAAAAAGAAATAACAAAAGCATCAGGCAATCAAGCCTACAAAGACGAGATAGTAAAATATATACGTTTCCATGAGCCTCGAACACACAAGGTGAAAACTTCCCGAGTAAGACGAACTTCGAGAATAAATCCGCTGCGATATCCTCACGCGATTCAAACATTACCAGCCAATGTTATTGGCAACATACGAAAATGTTTTGTATCTAAAGTTTCGGAACTTCCGAAAATTAGTACCTCGTGTGAAACGACTCGATATTGTGTTTTTAATAATCGAGTTACGAGTGTTATAATCAATTTTTTTTTTGTTGAACAACGAGATAAGTTTTAATTGGTTTGGCTTACTTTACGAGTAGGTAGTATTGTCTTTGACCAATACCTCTTGGTATTTTGATGAAATACAGACACTTTTGACCGACTTTTCTATCTTGTAGATAGACCGTTACAGACTTAGGTTAGTCAGGTTTGTTTGTTTGGGGTTAAATGCGAAGCCATTTTTTTTAAATGTACCTTGGTATTTTTTCAAGGAGAATCTCCTAAAGCAATATAGAGGTATGAAGAACAGAGCGAAAAAAAAAAAAGAAAGTGTGACGTGTAGCTCGCATGTGGCGGTATAGATACCGGTGCAGCAATTTTAATGATAGGGATCATAGAGTGTTCCATTAGTATCTTGGGTGTTTGGACAAGCAAATAAATTAATGCAATAAGCAATCTGTAATGATAGGTTTCCCACTGTATAGTTTACTCTACAGTGGGGTGACATGACACCTTATAAAATTATGCAAGTGTAATATTACGTCCCAAAATAGACTCGAATAATATCGATAATTGTTAATGTCAAGTAAAACGGCCAAACATTACAAAATACTTTATTTGATCTGTGAATTTGACACACCGAAGCCCGCATGAACGCGCGACGTAAACGTAATGTAATTCAAACCATTTTTTAATCGAAAACACAATTGTTTCGGTATGTCAAATTGACAGATCAAATAGAGTCTTCTGTAATGTTTGGCTGTTTTACTACGCACTACTATCCTAGAGCATTTTGGTTTTAATTTTTGCGATAAGCATCATAAGTATCAAATAGATATGAAAAAGTCTTAAAACTTTGTAAATATTATTTGCGAAATGAGTATTTTCAATTTTAAAATCGTTCAGATTTACGTTACGTTAACTCCGTGCGGTCGTGCTAAGCCCACAGTACTCCTGGATAATGTCTTAATTCTCGAGAAAAAAAAAGTTACGAAGTATTCTTCACACGACCGAGTTGGCATGACAGTTGAATGGACATGACCTTAAGGCCGCCTTGGGACTGTTTTGACGGTAAACGAGGAATTGGCGGAGCTGAGCGAGGAAAGACTTTTCTTGACTTAGTTTTGACAATAAGTGAATAGTAAAAAAGCTGACTTGTTGCAGACTATGACTATTGTGTGTTCTAAAAGTATGTGATGAAAATGTAAATAAATGGATTAGAAAACGTACCTGCAATTCGTAGTGCCATTTACAAATTGGGAGCATTTATTTGACTCAAAATTATTATTTTAAGTCTCCTTAACGTTTATCATTTGACATTTGAGGTTAATTTTATGTCCTCCATGTTCGTCGGTGATTTTCCAATTACAATTTTATAATGTTATTCAAACAATATATGGAAATATTAATATATCATATGATATGGAGATATATAACAATATTCGAAGACATGTGACATCTACCAACCCGCACTGGGCCCGCGTGGTAGATTACAGCCCATTGCCTCTCAAAGAGAGGAGGCCTGTGTCCCAGCAGTGGGAACACTATAGGCTGATTATGCTATATGGAAAAAGTGGTGGGATATAAAGTTAAAACCTTCTTAATACAGATGAATGTGTTACTAGATCCCTTTAGACCTGAACAGGTTTTTAACCGACTTAAAAAAAGGAGGAGGTTCTCAATTCGACTGTAGGTATGTGCGGTCTTAAAACAACAGATAGCTGTCTTTCCTATTTTCAGTCTTTATTTTTTTTTACTTTTCCTTCTTTATACATTTTGGAAACAGCTCTATTTGTAAAAAACAACCCACAATTATTTGAAAAACTGTCAGCAGTTCGAAAAAATCCGATACGAACTCAATATGTAAACAAACTATGCCAAGTGAAATGTAAAACCGCACTTATGCAGAATTTTTTTTTTTTATTGCCCCACGTATCTACAATCAAGTACCTAATGTGATAAAAAATATGACTGTAATAAAATTTAAAAGGGCACTAAACCTAATATTGATTGAGAAAAGTTATTACACAATTGAAGACTTCCTTAATGATAAAGCTCTGCACTGATTGATAAACTATTAATATGATTGACATACATGTTCCTATTCTGACACTTTATTCTGATTGATACGTTGACATACCTTTTTTTTTTGACATTTATTTAAAAATGTTACTACTGCTAGATATTAGTCTGTTTTTTGTTTTTTTTTTGTAATAATAATGATTAGAAATTTATTCGGTATCAATAGAATTTCTGTTTAATATTGGAATTGAATATTATTTGCATGCCCATGAGACGGTAGAATATGGAGGACTCCTTTTTTAAGAAAACATCTATGTACCAATTACCCATGTTTGCAAAAATAAATGATTTGATTGATTGATTGATTGATTGGTATGTTTTTTACTTTTTTATGTGTGTTAGGTCAGAACTTTTTCTGTGTGAACCGATTTGGATGATTTTTTTTTATTGGACAGGTGGTGCTTCACATGTGGTCCCATTTAAATTTGAGCAAGTTCTGACCAGTAGTTTTTCAGTTATCATTAATACTGCATATTTTTTCCACTTGGTTTATATTGATGATGTTTTAATAATTTCCTGTCACTGTTATTTACATATCAAGTAGTGATATTCGAATTTGTGTGGGGTAGGTACCGCAACTAAAAATCACTTATTAGTTGCGGTACCTACCCCACACACGTTTGTCGGTGGCGGTCAAGCAGTGAACACGTTTAGAAACTGTCGCGCGTTCTATATAGTTGTATCATGTACCTACAGTGTGTGATTCGCTAGTGTGTTTATAAATTACAATTTGATTTGAACTGCAAATGATTTTTTTCTATTGCGCAATAACCAGCACTTCCCATAGTACGCCCACAGTAGCTGAAATATGGCTGATGAGACGAGAGAGACGTACCTTCGCCGTCATGCATAATAGGGGCCCTACAGGGCAATACAGGCGTGATGATATGTTTAATAGGGCAGTAGGACAACAATCATGTAGGTTAGTTGGCTTGATCTATTAATACATTTCAAGGTCAGTAGTCACACCACCCATCTAGCGCATATCATGTCTCTACAGTACAACTACAAGCAAAAATCTGTGATGATTTCGTTACTTTAGTACTCATTTAATATTGGAACTCTATCAAAATATATTTAAAAGTAAAAGAAAAAAAAATGAAAGTGTTAATTGATTCACTTTCATTTTTAAATACTTTGGATATTGACTCCATCACCAGCACTCTCCTACAATAGGTATTAAAAGCTAAAGAAAAAAATGAACACGCAATATCTAGAAATCATTTTCTCTTTTAAGAATATACGGGAAAACGAGTCTATTTTTTCCACTCTAGTTTCATTTGAACAAAACTGATCGCTTCAAACGAGATGAAACTGACTAGAAATGAGGTAGTTCTCTGCTACTAAAGTAAAAGATTGTCAAAACGTGACATTCATGTTAAATTGTTCAGGAACTAGCATTAGTTTACTTATGACATCCGAAAATATTGTGTTTGACAACACCCTAGAGGCGTGCCCGAAAAAGAGTAGTGAAAACAAACTTTTCCGATTTGCTATAAAAACCGGTAAACCGTGCCGATCTCTATCGAAACTATACCGGATTTTTATTTATCGTTTCCCGTTTCACCCGCGAGCGGTGTTAGTATTGTTTGTAGTGAATTAAAAAAAAAAACGATAAACTTTTTTGTTTTGAATTTTTCCTCGTTGCCGTTGTTCTTAAAAACTTGTGAAGTTTCATCAACGGAGACGGCTTTTTTTACTATTTTAAGGTCTGCAATTTAAAATACCTAAATAAAAGAATGTTTTATTATCGAAATGAAAGCGGTTTTCGATGATTTTTTGGTCGATTTAGAAAGAGTGACATAATATAAATATTAAGAATAATGTTTTTGCTATTATAACAACCGATGAGCGAGTTTGTGATGGGTTGTTAAATATATGAATGCGTATTTTTATAAAGACTGAGTATAAATATGTATAAAAAATCAACATAAAAAGCGGCGAAGTGCGAGTCGGACTCGCACACGAACGGCTTCTTAGCACCGTACAATATTTAACACAATTTTTTTTTTTTTTTTATAGCGGCCATAGTAGTACGCATTCTGTATTAATTTCAAGTATTCTACCTATTACGGTTGAAAAATTACTGCCCTGAGACAGACGGACGGACGGACAGCGGAGCCTTAACAATAGTGTCCCGTTGGCACTCTTTGGGTACGGAACCCTAAAAAGGATAGAATAAAAAAAAACTTTGCTTTATGCCCACTGCTTCGCCCACGTGCAAAAAACACATTCATTCACTAATTCGTAATTTAATCAAGTTGTTTACTATCTAATAAACTCTAGATGTTAGTGTACACAATGTAGCTATTATTAAATATATTTACTCCGACAATTTTACGCTCTTCGGAAATAACACACAAAATACGTGTGAAAGACAATGTTACGAATATACTTACACATGAATAATTTTCAATGCGAAGATTAATGATTAAATTACGCTAAATTTACTAATTAAATTAAGATTTACTAAAATACATCAACTTGTCATTGTTAGTAACTCTATCTTAATTAAAACTTGTCAATGAAAGCCTAAGTTTAACATTTAATTAATAAAATATAGTAAAAGTTACTATGATTGAATGAAGCAATAAAGCTACAAAAGCAATAAACTGTTTCAACTATCATTATTGAGAATTGTAGCGGTATCTGAATCGCCACATGCGACCTACACATCACACTGACGTCACGCAAAATCCTGCATCTTGCAAGCAGAGTTTACCACGCAACTAGCATATATAGGTACAACGTCCCGACATCAATCGTCGGGCAGTTGCCCACCAGACACGACACCGGTTTGGTCGGAGGATCCTCCCTTTTCCATAGAGTATGAGTGAGCTGTTCCTCATACCTCTATAGGATCATCATTATCATAATACAAATTTTTGTATACATATTGACATTGATGAATTTTATATATACAATGACATGAGTATTTACTTTGTAAAGTATTATATTATTTTAATTATTGTGAATATGAGGACTATGTGGATCATTGTTTTTTTGTTTTTTTTTCTCATTAAGTTTTAATCATGATCTGGCAGTTTGAGTAATTTATGCGGTCTACCCAAATATCCTTTCTTTGGTATTGTTCATTAAATCGTTGAGGTCCTTACGTTCTGAGTTGAGCTCCACGATTACTGACAAATGCGTGCACTGACTGGACCGGTCCACTAAACCTGTGTGGTTCTTTCCTCAAAAGACCATTTCAGATATCAATTTACTTGGTCTTCATATGATCGGACCAAGATTATGTCTAGACTTTAAAAGAGACTGTGACCTCTGACTTTGTTTCGGCCTTTCTTCTCAGAGTAGTCAGGTAGGTAACGCCGATCTCATCTAGTTTAAAAAATATGATTGACGTGTAAAGTGTTTCAACAAACCTACTAACAGAAATGAAATCATTTATCATTTATCACTTGAATTTAAACTAGGTTAGGGTTTCCTGTCTTATCAAAAATCAGACTTTTAACATTTTGCTTAAATATTCTTTCTGGCTGGCGTGTAATATGAAAAACATTTATGAAAAAAATCTCAGTGATCTCCATGGTTCAAGATTCAGGAAAAATATCGTGATGCACAAGGATATTTTACTCATCTTCTCAAGTATTACAATTATCAGCCACAGGATCATATCATCTCGAAATTACGTCACGATCCTCAGTATAAGGAAACGGAGCTTCGTCTAATTTTAACGAAAACAGTATGGCCGTCGCGATAAGGGCTTGAATTTTATAAGCCATAATATTATAAGTAATCAGTCACTGCTTCCATCCCCTTATCTTACGAACCAAACTACGTATTAAATTAACTTTCTGTACAAAAAGGATGAGGCGATTGTCAATCGAGTCACCCGATTCGTTCTAAAGTTTAGTCGATTCAATTTTAGATGAATCTGTAATCGACTTTCGCGATTTCGTTTTTAGAATGTTTATCAAACTTCAAGTGTGTTAGGGATTTCAGATAGATTAATCGCAGCATCATAGCTTATGAAATTATAAATGAAATATCACAAATCAATACAGACAAAAAAAAAACAAAGCATTTTCAATTAAAAATCGCTGCAAATCAATTAACTCCTCAAACTTTCGAGTGATGTTGAAAACAGTTTTTTCTCACAATCGATTCTTTATTTCAAAATCCATTTAGTAAATGACTCGTCTAATCGGCGCGGCGCGAACACGACCCAATAAACTCCTTAGAAAATCAATCTTCGTTTAATTAACTACTTTGAGATGGATACTCGTAAATCGCTCTCGAGGAAACTGTCTTCCAATTTAATTTGACGAACCCAAGGTAAAGTAAGTAGGCAATTGTTTTTTTTATCAAAATAAAACTTTGTGAAGAATTTTATGCGAAGGCAAGCAATCAAACCTCTTTATTTGAGGTTGTTTTTAATAACGTGGGGTTGTCGTATTTTTTATACGAGGCATTTCTCATTTGTGAAGATTATGAGGACATTTTTTTCAATTTCTGTTTTACATATTTACAGTCTTTAACTTAAGCGTTGAGTGACGTCATTATAAATTGATGTTCGTTTAATAACCACGCGTTTTAATAATAATAATAATAATTTTATTTCTGGAAATTATTACCATATTAAGCATTACAAATTAAATAGAAAATAAGGATTCATTATAAGTACATTAAAACATTACACATTAAAACGACGGCATTAAAAATCAATTTTAGTTACAGTACAATTATTTATAGTTATTAGGTTAAAATTAATTCGATTATATACTAACTATATACTGTATATGGCATGGCATGTTTTGATCACTGAAGACATGTTTCTTAAAGTGTGAAAAAAAGAAACCTCTTACTAGAGCAAATTCGCGGACTACAACTAGTTCCATACCTCTATACCGTTGTATCTCATACAAACCTACCTACACACCGACGTATCCGATCGACTACCCTCCAATAGCCCCCAATCGTTACATCAAACACAATAAGTATACTCATATCGGTCGACAAAAGTAGAAATAAGCAATAACCCCCTCCCCCTCTACCCGCGTCTAGACTGGACAGGGGGAATGGGGTCGAAATCTTGGCCGATATTTCAAACGGACAAAAGATAATAATTTGAGATGGAACATTATCGAAAAAGCCTTTGGACACGTCCGTGAGATCAAGGGCCAATTGCTTGGCCGATTTTCAGGAGGTTTCTCTGTTTTTTTTTTAAATGTTATTGGTTGGCAAACTATATGGCGGCTTTTCTGGTGGTCCGTTGTCACTGCTGCCTTTGCACATCTAAGACAAATCATCGTCATCACCATCATCATCTACAGCAGTCCACTGCTGGATATAAGCCTCTTCAATTCTCATTCAGTCGTACTAGCCATCCTGCGAAGATCGTCGCTCCAATTAGCCTGAGGGTGTCCTAACTTATGTTTGAAAGCTACCAGCTCCTTGTAATTACTCCGGCACTATAAATTATATACGTTTTTATTTCTGTAAGTAGGTTTGTACAAACACTTTTACACGTCAATCATATTTTTAAACTACATGAGGCCGTTTCCTATCTGACTACTCTCCGAAACCAACTCAGAGCTCACAGTCACTTATAAAGTCCAGACATAATCTTGGTCAGATCATGTGAAGACCATGTAGATTGGTGTCTGAAATGGTCTTTTGAGGAAAGAACCACACGAATTGAGTGGACATATGGCAACTAGACTCAATTCAATTTTTTTGAAAATTTTGACGTTCAAAAGTACCTTTTATGTGCCTATTTGCAATAAATGATTTGACTTTGACTTTGTCAAAAAAAAACAAGAAAATGAAAAAGTTTTTAAGGGGACTCGCACAGGAGGATCACAAACTAACCTAAATACACTCATAGAAATATAAAAAAATAAACATAGTATATTTAAAAAAAAATGAAAATAAAAACAGAGAAAAATATCCGTCCAATGTTCCCAGTTTAACGAAAACCAAAACTCTCCCTCCCAATTATGATAATCAATTAGCCTAATATAAAAATAATTTCTTATAAAACAAGCATAATAAGCCTAGATAATGTTCTCACTGCTTGGACACAGGCCTTGTTTCTGTGAGAGGTAGTGGACCGTAATCCATCACGCGGACCCGGTGCGGTGGATGTCAAATGTCTTCCAATCCTTGGTTCTACGAAATGTTGGTTTTCGCACGATGTTTTCCTTCACTGTTTAACAACGCCAGTGAATCCGTATTATTATACGGAAGAACTGCAGTTACAACTAGCTCAGGTAAACTGCGCTAAAGATTCAAAACGCATGCGGGTAAACGACTTCGAAATATCGGTACCGATGTGATCGGTAAACGTGAGATGCGTCGAAACTGGGGTTCTCATAAAATATAACGATGTTAGGCCTCCGGGGGATTGGAGTTAAATATAAAGGGGCTCGTGGCTGAGTAACAGCTGTGCGGATCGTTTGATCTGTAAGGTTAAGCTGCGGTTCCCACGGTCAACCTGTTCATGGGTGACCATTCTTGTCACTTTCGTGTGTCGTGCATTTGACTACGACAGTAATTGTAGTTAGAGAAGCCAGCATAATCAGCCTATAATGTTCCCACAGCTAGGACACAGGCGTCCTCTTTTCGAGACTGTAATCCACCACGCGGGCCCAGTGCGAGTTGGTGGATGTCACATGTCTTCGAATTTTTGGTTCTAGATTATGCTGATTTCCTCACGATGTTTTCCTTCACCATTTTTAAGAGCAGTGGTGATGAAATTATTTACACAAAGTAAAGCGCCTGCCTCGGGTTCGAACCCTCGACCTACAAGTCGTAAGTCGGAGCCGTTACCACTGGGCCGCCACTGCTCTGCAGTGGAGACAGAGAAACCAGAGAATGTATCAACTTAGTAAATGTATTGCCTAGTTTTTGCAATGTGGTCATTTAAATATCATCATTGATTAAAAACAAATTATAATCAAAATATTATGATTAAAATAAGGTATGGCACTTGGACGGGCTCAAAAATACTGATAGTAAACTTGAATAGTATAACTCAATAATCTAACTGCATATCTAATACCGGATTAAATGTATAACAAGTACGAATGAGACTCGCACGCGAAGGGTTCCGTACTGCCGTACAATATTTAACACTACATTTTTTTTTACTGTAGCAAATAAAACAATTTTCTTATATAGTTAATTATTAACTTTATTTTATTTGTATTATTTGTTGTTATAGCGGCCAAAGTATTAAACACTCTGTGAAAATTTCAAGTGTCTACCTATTACGATTCAAAAGATACAGCCCTGTGACAGACTGACGGACCGGCTGACAGGCGGACGGACAGAGGAGCCTTAGTAATAGGGTCTCGTTGGCAACCTTTGGGTACGGAAGCCTAAAAACTTTGTAATTATAGCAGAAATTAATGGGAAGGTCTATGTTCAGCATTGATGACGTCAATCAAATCTAAGGGCACGGCAGAGGCGTAATTATTAGCGGTCATAGTTCAGCGACCGACGGCAATAGGGCAAATATTATTGAAGGTGCACATTTTGCTTCCCAAAACTGTCTAAAAATAGAGAAGTTTTATTAGAAAACCAGCCGTGCGCCCGATGGGTTTCGAAAAATTACGAAGTTCCATCGAAACTTTCGTCTTTCATTAAACCCCTATAAGGGATGAATTATCAAAAAGTCCTTCCTTAGTGTTCGCCTTAGTTATATAAGAGACTTTTGAGCAAAATTTCACGCCGCTAGGCCCCGGTTTTTTAGGCTATTAATTGTCAGTGGTTACAAATGAAATACAAAATCTTTATTGGCTAAACAAAAAGGTGATGACAGATAGTAAGCATTCATTAACACTATTACGTTTGTACATAGCAGTAGCGAAGGTTCCATACAACTCGATTCCTGCCGGCTTCCCTTTGAAAAATAGCACAGTCAGCATTCTATACATTAAAGATATGTACTCCGGCTTACCTCTTACAAACATTGACCCTTCGCTACTGGTACATAGCAATGCTTTGGTTTGACCGTAATTTAAGATTTTTATTAAGTAGATGGACACACTCGCTGCACGTTGACATAGTGGTCGCATGTGTGTTTGCTTAATATTCGAGTGTGTAATATATGGCATAATAACAGATAGTATATTATCACTTGAAATAACGTTCACATGATATAATTTTCATATGCTACTAAAAACAAATAACCTAATTTCATGTGATCTAATGTTTTATTTCATATAACCTTCTTTTGCTCTAATAACATTTAGTATAACGTTCATTTCATATAATTTTCAATTTGTTTAATGCTCTTTTTATATAACCAAGCAATTCACCAACAATAGAGGGTATCTGGCGCTCGGAGGCCGCTGCGCTACGGTCGCTTCGCTCGCTCGCCTTCGCGCGTTAATAGTCACTGTTCTAACCTAACCTAACCCAAATGATTCAATAACAGTAGATGGTATCTAACGCAGGTATATATAAAGAGAAGATGAAAACACAAAAACTAATATAGTAACTGAATATTATACTAATTGAATATTAATTCAAATGTGCGTTATAAGAAATGTTCATTAAACCATATAAAATTAGGTAAAATGAAATTATATGAATAATTAATTATATCAATTCATCGTTATATTAAAAAAAGTATATTAAATTAAATTAGTTCATAGTATGATCACTAGAACTTTTGTTATTGTTTCAAACTTTACATACCCTTAATATTCCTAGGCATGATCCCTGTGTCGGTCAAAGTATTATTAGAAAATTCTCAGTAGCAGCCCGGTGTCAAGATTTGGGGTAGTATAACAGACACGCTACTTAAAAATCATACTGGCGAAATGTGTGTGTATTGTGTACCTTTGTTTAGCCCTTTGGAGAAAACAGACGTGATGTAATATTCTATGTATTGTTTTATTAAATGTATTTTTTTCTGAACAATAAACTACTAGGTATTTCTTTTCTATATTATGTGCGATCACACACATCTATCATTTCATACGCTCTAATCATTTTCGATTTTAGATTAGGTGCATTAGCACCTAATCTAAAATTGAAAATGATTAGAGCGTTTGCTTATAATGATGGACTATGGGCAATATCCATTTTTGGGATGGCTAAACGATGTTCGAAGAATATTTTTTTAACTTACAAAATAAGACTTTAGTTGCCACAATAAGTTTAGATACAACAACGAAACCCACAAAAAAATCGTGTTGGTAATTAGAACTTTTCTAGTGTTTAAATAAACTCCCATGGGAGGGGCTCGTGGCGTTATTATAACGGCCGCACGGGTTAAGCTACGCTTGCCGAGGTCTGTCTATATATGGGTGACCATCCATCACATATCGAGACCCCTCCGTGCCTCGGAAAGCACGTTAAACCGTTGGACCCGGCTGTCATTTGTAGATCTTTAACAGTCGTTACGGGTAGTTAGAAGTCCGAAAGTCTGACAACCAGTCTTACCAAGGGGTATCGTATTACCCAGTAAATTGTGAAGGTCAGATAGGCAGTCACTCCATATAAAATACTGGTATTCATCTGTATCCGGTAAGACCGGTAGCCAACCCCAGCATAGATGGGAAAATACTAGACAGATAATGATGAAACTTCCATATACAGTGGTATTTATTTTACCAACTCAAGCACAAAATTATTGATTTCCATGTGGGCTCCAAAGAATCTATGTAGGTGTAATGGTTACCCGATCTTCATTCATGGTTTATTTCAATGAATGCGGTGATCCTATTTTCCTCAGGATTTTTGCATGATTTTGAGAGATGAGATGATATTACAAGTGGTTTTTTCCTGTTATGGTTAATTCTGTTTTTGTCATTAAGGCTATATCTTCTTCTTTATAGACATTTATAAAAATTAATGTTTGTTTATTCGTATTTTATGCGCTACCATACCGTTAATCCAATTGCGATAAAATTTTGTAAACTTATTGCTTACACTTGTGCAAATGTTAAAGGCATGGCAGCAACGCTCCGGGTACCAGCTAGTTTTCTATACAAATTATGAAATAATTCTGGTCATACACATTCACGCCGATTGCGTGTACTACGCACCTGACTTTCCTGAAGAACATTACGTAGTTAGTAAAACAGCTCTTCCTGTTAATTAAATGATAAATGATTATAAGTAGGTTTATACGAACACTTTTACACTTCAATCATATTTTCTTAAACTAGACGAGGTCAGCGTTTCCTATCTGACTACTCTGAGAAGAAAGGCTGAAACAAACTCAGAGGTCCCTGCCGAGGTCGCGAATTGTTCGAAAGAGTTTCCGTGGCCCTGGCGCACAGGAAACTGAAGGAACACGAGTGGGTTTTAGTCAGTAATAGTCTGACACGCCCTTCCGCTCCGCCCAGAGCGGGAGAGGTCATTTGATGATTTCCCACCCAATAAAAAATTAAAAAGAGGTCCCATTCTCTTTTAAAGTCCAGACACAATCTTGGTCCGATCATGTGAAGACCATATAGATTGTTAGTAACGTATACCAATACTTGTATTTAATTGCTAACAGAATTAGTAGGATCTTCTCCTTCTAACACCGATAGAACTTATCCTGTTATCCTACTAATCACGCAAAAACGGCTGAGCGGATTTATATGAAATTTGGCACACAGAGAGTTTGTAACCACGATTAACACAAAGAATACTATTTATCTCGATATTCCCACGGGGTCGAGATTTATGCGGGTGAAGCCGCGGGGGGCTCCTAGTCCCATATAAATTCAGAAAGATACAAGAACAAAGATTACATCTGTACTTTATAATTCCCCAATACCTATACTTACAACGAAAAAAATCCCAACTAAAAAGTTTTAATCCAATTTTAGTACAAACCGACCCGGTTTCGAGCGAAAACTATTTGAACTAAGGACATCTACGAGTACCTCTGCTTTTGACCGACCTTATAATGAATTAGGGCCAACTGCTTTGTAAAAGTTTGGGCAAATAGTTAAACTTTCAGTGTGTCGGCCTGTTTAAATTGGGACAACCTCAAAAACTACTGCGTTCCTTTAGATTAGGTTTAGGTTGGGTCAAGTTTGAAGATGCTGATTTAATTATAGTGCACGCCACGGATTTGTATTTTTTTGGTAATCTTTACTCTACTATCTACTACTATCTATACGGTTGGAAAATGGTTTTCTTAGGTACATACATAGTATAAATTTAAGTCGTTTTTCGTGTCTATCTATGTGACTGCGTTGTACTTCTAAACTGCCCAACGGATTTTGATACGGTTTTCACCATCATTAAGATAATTAATTTCGTAAAGTGTATGTGTATACTTCATCATCAGTCTACAGCAGTCCACTGCTGGACATAGGGCTCTCCAATTGTACGCCATTCTGCTGAATGTCGTGAAGAATCGGGCTTGATTCTCGGCAACTCTTTTCCAGCTGCTACCAGCCACCCTGCGAAGATCGCCGCTCCAACTAGCCTCAGGGCGTCCTACCTTACGTTTGACGATATGCGGTCTCCACTCAAGAATACATCTACCCCAATGGTCATCGGTTTTACTGCTAATATGGCCGGCCCATTGCCACTTCAGCTTGCTTATTCCGTGAGCTATTTCGGTAACTTTCAAATTTTGTCCGTGTTGACTTAATAAATTTATATTAATACCGTACTGTTTGTATTAAAATTACATATAATAAATAAATTTCGATGATTTGTCAAATCATAAAAAAGTGTGCGAAGCAGGAGCGGATCGCTAGTAATGTTAGAAAATGCAACATCTGTCTGGTTGGTGCGCTTATACTTAACTCGAAAATCACAAATCCAATTTATCTGGTTTTTTATTTTTACTATTATGATTTATTTTTTATAGGCTCGCCCCTTTTGCCTGGGATTGAACATAACTGACGAAATTTTGGTTCTATGTAGTTATTGGTACACCTCTCTCTATCTGTTAGGGGGAAACAGGCATGATATGTTATATTTATGTGTATTTTTTAACCGATTTCAAAAAGGAGGAGGTTTCCAATTCGTCTGTCTGTATGTTTATTTTTTGTAAGTTTGTTACGCGATATCTGCGGCAATTGTGGATCGATTTCGGAAATATTTTTTTAATAGTTTTGGTATGCCTCAGGGGTAGTCTGATATAAATTTTATTACCTTTGCTTTGGTAGTTTTTCAGTAAGCTTCAATAATACGTATTTTTTCCACTTAGTGCATATTGATGATGTTATAATAACTTTCTGTCACTGTTATTAACATAGCAAGTAGTGATACACAAATTTGTGTGGGGCAGGTACCACAACTAAAAAGTGAAAAACTAAAAAATGTGAAAACACAACAATGTGAAAAAATACTTTAAGTAATTTCGGAAGTCGGTGGCAAAAAATGAAAATACAAAACCAAAGACACCGACTTCCAAAATTACTTAAAGTAATTTTTCACTAGGTAGTATTTCTTTTTTAAGTCGGTTGTTGTTTTTTGTAAACAAGTTTTTATTAATTGGCTTGATAGTAGTAGTGTACTCGCGAGTGGAGCCGTAGACACATTTAGTAATAAATAAATGAAGATAAGAAAGAAAGGCTTACTGCTGAACATTGCACAGTGTCCAAAGATATTGCGATCAAAATCACCACGCTTGGCAGAGGGTTTACTGATTTCACTAAATCATTGTAAGCAGAAAGTTGTGGTCAAAACTTTTAAAAATAATCCCTCATTCACCTGAAACAACACCCACATGAAAAGGAATGTCCACTGGAAAAACAAGAAAAAAATATTCTGCAACTTTTAGTTGCTCTTACCTAGTTGGAAAACAGTGACACACACTGCTCATTAAAAGTTTTCAAAGCCTTTTCTACATTCACTGAAACTAGTATACATTCAACAGTACTCTACTTTTTTTTTCACGATCATTTAGTGGTCACAGAGTAAAAAAAGTTGTGCAAAAAAACAGCGCGACGATGCGAAGCCATTTCTTTCTCATTACATGTGTTGCTTGCTCTACTGGTGTTTACTACACTGTGACTGTCGTAAGAAATAAGAATGGTAAAGTGTTTATAAGTGGAACTTGGTTCTGGTAGTAGGGAAATACTAAATGGATGGGACGGTACTACTTCTGTTTTTTTTTTAATTACAATCTTGTCTCTTACTAACAGATGAGATATATCGGTATGATAATGGAAAAGGTGATTATTGTTATAGTAACACCCAAAAACCAATCACAAACTAGCGTTAGTTAATCGCGTCGTGTATGAACCGCCATCGATATACTAGTGCTGTGAGATTTTGAGTACTCATTGGTGATTCTAGTTTATAACTGGTTACTCTGAGTAGCGTCGTGGACGATGGACATTAAAAGGCACAGTTCTGCCTATTTTAAAAGACAAAATTAAAGTGTCTTTAAAAGTCGGTTTCAGGAAGTTGTCTGATCGTAACTTTATTTATCCGTTTGTGGTTAACTAAAGTCTGTCTACCATTAAGTATTCCAGGCAGTCTCAGAACGCGCATTATCGTCTGCATGCAGTACAATGAATAAAATGGCCATTACGTGACATTCCACTCAACCAGAAGAATCATAGAGGGTACATTTTGAATAGTTTTCTTGGAACCTGGCTGAAAGCCAGGGCCGGGCCGTGTCGCGTGACGTAACAATGTTTCTTGTTAGTGAAGTGAGCCAAGTGCGTCCGTTTAGGTAGGTAAACATCAGAAGGCAAAACACTCGGTTCAAAAACATACGCCGATGTTAAGAGCACCGTTAAAAATAATGTTATGAAAAATTGGCAGATACTTCGTTATATATGGAGGCACACCGACTGTATTTGAACGTCGATGTTCTGAGACGGGTAGATTTAAGGAAGGAAGTGTGTCTCTTTCTCGCTTTGTGCGTTAGAGTAAGACAGCAATATTATCAGTTCGGGTTTCTTCACGATTTTTATATTACCTGAGCCAGTTTATTTTTAGTTCATATTAGACTTGGGGTAGCTCCTCTCGTATACTACGAGTATACAGAGTGGCGATAAGGTTATCAGATTAAATAGTCCAGCGGTAATCACAAGTTATTATCAGTCTGTTAAAATAATATAATAATCAATTTTACTAAAAATAGAAAACTGACTCTTTTTTTTTTGTCTTTTTCTTTTCGCGTTTTTTTTTTCGTGGCGTTTGGCTTTCCGTAGTTTCTGCCTACCCACATGGAAAGAAGGCGTGAGTTTATATATGTGTATGTAAGTATGTGACTTTAAAAAAAAAAATAGCGTAAAAATTGTCTACAAAACCACCCTTGGTAATAAATAAGGCACTAGAAGCGCCGGGCGATAGTATCAATAATTCAACACAAACTTTATAGTATTGTATTGTTATCGAATAATCACAAATTAAGTTTAATGTTCTTAAATACTAAAACTAAAAAAAAGGTCCCACGGCTAGAATGTTAATTATCATTAATTATTTTAATAGTGTATATTTAAAATACATAATGTAGAATATGTGGTTTCAATTAATGTGATAACCTAATCGCCATACTGTATATGATATACTAAAACCTAGGCGTCAATCTGCCAAAAATGGAGGGACGAACTTATGACTCCTACTGCAGGACTGGCCCGTAATGGCAAAGGACAGACGTGTGTGGTACAGGGAGAAGGATGCGTTTGCCCAGCAGTGAGATATTATAGGCTAATTAGATAGATAGAGGCTTTCAATCGGGTAAACTAAAGTCCATATTACATACATAAGCAGTGGTGGCCTAGTGGTATCGACCCCGACTTACAAGTTGTAGGCCGCGAGTTCAAACCCAGGCAGACACTTTACTTTTTGTATTTAATTTCATCACCACTGCTTTCAAAACGGTGAAGGAAAATATCGTGAGAAAACCGGCATGTCTTAGAATAAAAAAAAATTGAAGACATGTACCAACGCGCACTTTTTTGTTTTTTGTTTGGGAAATCGGCAAATAAATTTTCCCGGTCTGCCCAGAGCATCCACCATCGTTTTTTAATTTAAACTGTGTTTACTAGTGAGTGTTAGGTTGGTTTTAGTAATAACACGGCGACTTATTCATCGACACAATTTTCTTTTACATCGATATAATTAATATTTACTAATCATTAAGGTCACAGCACTACAAAAATTTGTGAAACGAAAAAAAAGCGATATAAAATAATCTTCTCCGATTTTCTCGGAGTACCCCGTGCCATTTTTGTTACTAACGTTTTAAAGAGCTAGTGTTATTTTAAATCATTTGCTTTTCATAATAATAACGTTAAGTATTTTTAAGGCCTTTTTTGCGGGTCTAAATATCGAACGAGAAAACCGTTACAATTTTCAGAAACAAAATATAAATGATTTTAATATTCACGAGTATGGAAGTGTCGGAATGTGCAGCATCATATAAAATTAATCTTCGTAATAAATCTTTTTCTAAATTGTCGCAGTAGTTCTAGACGAACAATCAATTCCGAACGAAATCTTTTTATTTTTTGGTGGGACATCATCAAATGACCTCTCCCGCTCTGGGCGGAGCGGAAGGGTGTGTCAGACTTTTACTGACTAAAACCCACACGTGTTCCTTCAGTTGCCTGTGTGCCAGGGCCACGGTAACCCTTTCGGACAAACCCGTGACCCTGGCAGGCATCGGCCCTAGCAGACCCCGTCAGTGTGTGCTGACATCTCTTTGAGGCGCGCGTGGAACACAACGCGCCGTCTACCCGGGCCTGGTCCTTACCGGACGACGAGCTGCCCATTGCTCGCCGTCCGCAAGCCCGCGCCTACGGTGGACCAACCCGCACTGGGACCGTGTATCTGATTACGGCCCGCTCCCTCTCACAGACAAGACGCCTGTGTCCTAGCAGTGGGAACGTTATATACTGATTATGGTGTACATAATAAAGAGCATTCAATTTTACTCTATTCTAAAGTTCTCGAGTTACAAATACCATAATTTTTGCAACACTTTTTTCACACAACATTTTTTTCCAAATATTGTCACAATTTGTACATGTCTGATTCGAACTAGTAACCTAGTTTCCACGAAGCTGGTCTATAATCCATAGACATCTTTAAAATATAAAATTTATAATTGTTTACACCAAAAGCTATTAGCTGTTTGCGGTTTTTGTGCAGTATCTATGACACGCGGAACGTTTTACATTAAGCGCTTCAGCTTAAGCGATTAAGCCGCTGTAAGCCATCAAAAGACTGTTGTTGATACATGGAGGGTATTAATGTATTTTAAATAGGTAGGCTTTTACAGCCGATCGCAGAGGAGGGAGGAAGTAGGGTTCCGCTCCATAGTAAAGGCGGAATTCCACTGCTACGTAGGATTGGCATGGAGAGGTTCGCTACGTTAGCTACGCGGTTAATTTGTTTGACGGCATTTGTTTCGTGCGTAGCATGGCCGCGGATTGCAGCGGACGATCACGCTTAAGTAAGCCCTAAGTACACCAGCGCAGCTTAGCCGTAAATAGCTATGGAACAGCGCCTTAAAATGTGAGTGACGCCATAAGCAGACATATCTATAGGTATGAATGACATATAAAATGGCCAATGGACAGAAGAAATATTATCTATTTCTTGAACATAACATAACATCACGCCACTATCCGCGAACGGGCTGGTAATAGGGGGCGAGCCTTTTCAAACCGGGTTACAAATCTAGACTCTGGGTTGCAACGCAGAGTTTTTTCATTTTTCAGTGGAAAAACAAAAAAAAACTGCCCGACTAGGGAATCGAATCCAGGACCGTGTGCTCTGTAGTCCCAGTAGACAAACGAGTCACCTTGTAAATCAATGTTTTTTTAATGTTTCATTCGTTTTGGACAAAATACCTTCACTTAAGAATGCAATGTCATTTTTAATATTGTATATATCAGCATATTTGTGATCTTTGCTTTTACAGACACAAACGAATATTTTATATAGAAAATAACTTCGATAAAAGTTGCCAATAAATTGATATTATTGTGAAATATTTTTGCAATCACTTAATTGTTTTGTGTACGAGTGCGTTCAATTTGCCTGATTTATGCTGAAAACAGTATATCTTCACCGTAGATCACAAGGTCTTACTTACATAGGACGGTGTTATTTAGTCTTTATGACTATTTAAATAACCAGTTTGAAAAGGCAACTAAAATCAATAAAATAATATTCTTTTCATAATTTTAAATTCTAAAAGCGAGCACCGATGAACCAAGTACGTATTTCAGGTCCAGCGTAATATTTATTTTTCCACTCTAACTTCGATTGCTATTTCTCTAAAATAAATATTTTCTCAGACAATGTCGGAGAGCAATACAAGTATATAATAGGGAGTTATTTGCCCACAACCGGACGTATGCCGCACCGGAGATTTACCGGCTACGTGCACGCTACGGCGTAGCTTGTAGCACTCTCGTGGCTACGCCGTAGCTTTCGAGGGCCAGTGATGTATTTTATTTTATGTTACTTTTCTATATTTTTAAACTGTGTAGGATTGAGAGTACTAGAAAGAGTTCGTAAGTACTAGAGTTCTAGTGTTTATTTTGTTAATGTTTTCTTGCATTTTACGATTTTCTTCGTACAAAATGTAAGTATGGCACACGAAATAAACTATACGTTCGGCAATACACCGCTATCTGCTCCTCCAGGGAATAGAGACGTGGCAGTAATATACATAATATATGTTACAATACTTCCTACACTGTAGAGTTTTCAAACAAACATTTGCAGAGAAAAAGTTCCATGTTTTATTTTCAAATGTTGGCAAGAGGGCGATACAATAAATTTCGCCGCCCCATCTGCAATCGTGGAGCACATTTTGATAACGAATGGGGGGTCAGGAGGTGGGGGGCACAGCAGCCAGCTTCTCAACTTCACCTGCATTCAAAGCTTTTACAGGTGACTGACGAGGCTTTGACGAGCTAGCTCTGCTGGAAAAACTTTGTAGGTGTAGTAATTGTAGAGTTTTCACTCCAACGTTTCGGTAACATTGATCTTCTAGGAAAATTAAATAGTATGGTCACCGTAAATATTATTTAGAAGGGATTTAGGCGCCATGCAGACTTATTAAAAACCAAACATGGCTTCATTGTTGCCCGGTTAATGGGGATGCACTAAGGTAGCCCGCGAAATTCAAATTTACTTACGTTTTTTGCAATTTGCAGGTCAGTGTCAGGTTGTATATTGAGTAAAATATGATTCACGACCGTAAAAATTTTCATTCAATAGGGTAATATAAACTTAGAGAGATGTATAGTTGATTTTTATGGTTATAATTCCACAAACAAATGTTTTGTTACAGCCGCTAATCATATTTAAATCAACATACAACCTAATACTGACCTGCAATATACAAAAAACTTAAGAAAATTTGAATTTCGCGTTCTTTCGTAATTTCGCTTTCGCCTTAATAGCAACAGACTCACTCCAACAAACTAAAGCTAACCTAACAGGCAAAATGAAGTTCTAAACATCTCTAATTACTATCACTTTGACGGGAATACATACACGATATGATTAAGATTAATAGTACGTTAAACATGAAAACTGAAAAGAATTCATCCATAGATTAGGAACTCCAAAACCTTCAGATTAAAAGTGCCCGAAAAAGAATAAAAAATCCCTTTGTTTCATAAGGCAGCGTAATTATCCAGATGTCACCTCTAAACAATGGTATCACACAAAAGGATTAACGGCCAAATCCTCTGAATTGTGTACAACCAGAATTCTCATTGGAGTAATCCCCAAACGGTTTGAAGACTCGTCTCGCGTTGGTTGGCGGATTACATCGACTTACTTATGTGACAACCATTGGTAATGTGATCCTGGTAGTTTTTTAACGCTGTGCCGACTACTTTCTGGCGATAAGTCTAACGACACATCTGCAGAAAATCTGCGGCAAGAGTCCAGCTAACGCTTGTAATGCGCTTTGAATTACCAGCATATGATAAAACCAAGATAAAATGAAGTCGCGTTTTGGCGTAAGAGTAAAAATGGTTTGGGCAGAAATTCGGCAACAAGTCTCAATTTGCGTTTAATAAATTAAAAAATATATTTTTATTTTTTACTTTCTACTTTGACATGATCTCATTAATTGACATTATATACCTCGAATTCTTTGTTACAGTTGTAATGGCAATCATGTCCTTTTATTTATTTTTATATATATTCTTCTATATTTTGTGAATGTGAGAACGTTGTAGGGCTAACTTGTAGATTTGTAGACCTTTTTATATTTTGTTGAGCACCTGTTACTTGTTACCAGGCCAACACTGTCCTCCCATATCTATCAACACTATAATTTATAACATTGTAAAAGTCCATTTTTTTTAAGAGTAACCGTGGAGTTTCTTGCCCGCTCTTCGCCATAGAAAACAACCAATTGGAACCGTGCACCTAGCTTTTGACGTTTCATAAGTACCCATGTTGGCTTATGCGAAATAAAATACTTTGATTTGATTTGTTTCGTATAAGTATTGCGTCGCGTAATTTTCCATATAGTGTGTCAGAGCGATCGAATACGTTGAAGCGTATATTGAGCCGCCGAGTTACTGCGACGTAATTGCGCAGGTGTGTGGCTTCGCTTTAATTAGATTTGGTATTGTGTGTCTATCTTCTATTTTTCCCCGAGTGTCGTAAAAGGCAGCTAAGGGACTGTAATTCTTCCTTTCTGAAAGCTTACTTAATTAAATATGTTGCCAAACTTCACTTTATTCAAAACACGGACAAGTGTGAGTCGGATTCGCACACGAAGGGTTCCGTACCACCATACAACATTTATCACTACATATTTGTATTATTTGTTGTTATAACGGTCATGATAGTAGACAGTCTGTGAAATTTTAAGTGTCTACCTATTACGGTTGAATAGATACAGCCCTGTGACAGACGGATGGACGGAAGGACAGCGGAGCCTTAGTAACAGAGCACCTTTTTGGTACGGAACCCTAAAAAACAAACTTTTGCCCGCGTCTTCATCTGCATGGAGGTCGGAAATTCTCCCTCGGGATCATACTACCGGGATAAAAAGTATCCATGATCTAACTCAGGTCAAGGTCTTTCCGTGTGCCAAGTTTCATTCAAATTCGTTTAGTATTTAAGCGTGAAAAAGCAACAGACAGACCGAAAGACTTTGACATTTATAATATTAATATGGACGATATACTTACTTGAGATAATCAAGAGATTTGAAAACACCGAAAATCGGTGTTTTCAAATCTCTTGATCATCATAAAGGATCATATCATAGGATCATAAAGGATCATAAATGTATCATAAAGGATGATACCCAAGAAATAAGGCAAGGATCTTCTCGTTTGGGAACCATTCACAAAGAAGTAAACCTTTCATTCAAAATAGTATTCAACTACTAATGCCCGTTTTCACTAACACTAACCTACCTTAAATGAAAGCTTAAATAGAAACACACTGCTGGATTTTCAACTATCGGTCCTGAGCTGAGCGTTGAAAATCCAACAGCAAAACAGTGAAACATACATGTCTAAAGCGACGGCGCTCGTTAGGGCGGTCACAGACGAGCGTTACATATCATCGACCTCTGCTGATGACAGTAGCCGATAACATCTGTCGCTCTATTCATAGAACCGTCCTAGGTAAAGTTTGAGCCACACCTCTGTTATTTTACACTGTTGTTTTTAAGAAGATTGGAACGTAAGACTCTACGCTGCTGAGCTTAGTGAAAAGACCAACAGGGCAGTTGCTTTGTTGGTCTTTTCGCTAGACCCAGAAACTACCAGACTGTAGTGGTCGCCAGCGGGACTGGACTGCTGAGCAAAACAGAAAACAAACAAACGAAAAACAAAATTTGCCAGTAAAATCACACTTCTCACAAAAACGGACTTCGGCCCTTCTAGCACCAGGCCACAGAATGGCAATAGCTCATCTCCTACTAAATGGCACTAGAACAATATGAGGGTCAATACACATCCGTCAACCCCTATGTAGTTTTCATTAAAATAATCAATTAACCAAATAACTTTCGACTTATGTCATATCAACAAAAAATGAACGCTATCCATTTTTGTTAAACCACTTTTGTAACACCATAATGACTGTTTACATTTACCTTGTCAATAACAAAGTATAGTTCAAAATAAGGTTACAGATTCTTATCATAACTAACATGTACCACATAGGGTCACATTAAGACCTTGGTTTTCTTACAATTTAAGTTAGGCACGCGACAGTTTTCTCAAGATTATTATAATTAGCTTCCCGTACATGGCAGCCTTGACCACATAGCGATTACGATATTGTAAATGCTTTTTTATTTGGCCTTTTTTTGTTATTTTTTTGTAAAATGTGAATCTTGTCTTTGCTGTTGCGCAATCGGGTAAGCGAGATCTACATTCGAGATTTTTTGTTCAAATGGCTTTTGCTCTGCAGAGGGACAGTTACTTATATAAAGGCTGTTATTATTACTGATATTAAGAGGTAATGCCAGCTTTTAACTTGATTATTGTTTATAGTAGACTAGATTTTTCCCATGGCTTCTCCCGCGTGGATAGAACCAGGATAAAAGATGGCCTACCAAGGTACCAAACATCAAAATCCAAAAAGGTGACCGCCGGAGTTACTTTCGCATTTATAATAGTAAAGTACGGGTTCACAAAGTTAAAAAATTACAAGGCGCTTGTGATTTATTCCCACAGCACCCTTCTAAGTATTACAAAATGTTAAATGATAAATGATAAATGATAAATGAATGATAAATGATAAATGATAAATGATTTTATTTCTGTAAGTAGGTTTGTACAAACACTTTTACACGTCAATCATATTTTTAAACTAGATGAGGTCGGCGTTTCCTATCTGACTACTCTGAGAAGAAAGGCCGAAACAAACTCAGAGGTCACAGTCTCTTTTAAAGTCCAGACATAATCTTGGTCAGATCATGTGAAGACCATGTAGATTGGTATCTGAAATGGTCTTTTGAGGAAAGAACCACACAGATTGAGTGGACCTGTCCAGTCAGTGCACGCATTTGTCAGTAATCGTGCAGCTCAACTCAGGAAGTCAGGACTTAAGGAGCTCAACGATTCGACGAACAATACCAAAGAAAGGACATTTGGGTAGGCCACATAAATTACTCAATCTGCCAGATCATGATCAATATTAACTACAAAAAAAAAGCAATGACCCACATAATCCTCACATTCACAATAATTAAAATAACATAATACTTTACAAGTAAATACTCATGTCATTGTGTATATAAAATTCAACAATGTCAATGTGTATATAAAAAAATCGGACATAATGTTTGAGAACCATGTAGATTGGTGTCTGAAATGGTCTTTTGAGGAAAGAACCACACAGATTAAGTGGACCTGTCCAGTCAGTGCACGCATTTGTCAGTAACCGTGCAGCTCAACTCAGAACTTAAGGAGCTCAACGTTAAAAAAGAAGCACAAAATAGATCAACTGTTGGGAATCGAATTTAGATTTGCAAAGCAGTCGCCGAACCGCTAAGTTATTTGCTTTTTTGAAAGTTGACTAACAGCACCCTTCTAATCGTTGGCTTCAGAAATAGTTATGGTAGTAGTAGGTTATTTTCCAGACAATTTTCTTCACTATTGTGTCTGAAAAGATGTCAGTGAAAATACCTGTTTTCTTGGGATTACCTAACACAACCTACCATTACAAAAACTTACTCAAAATAACTGACATCCCTTTAATATGCGTATTCAAAATCCTAAATACTTAAACTTGACCTTTAATCGACCTTTAAGGTTCTCCCTTTTTTCGGCCCCCTCTGACCCATGTTAAACGTCACACACAATACGTAACAACTAGACTCCGAGTCCGCCTGCCATTCATCATATTTTTCAAATGGATGTCAAAATTGATCGATTTTGTATAGCACAATGATTGGGTTCTGAGGGAAAGTTTAAAGTATGGATACCTGATGAGTTAGGTCGAAAGAAAATTATAAAAAAAGTAAATACATAAAACGGAAGCTACTCATCCATTACACATCGATATTATAACATAAGACGTAAAAGCTAGTTTTAATTGCATTGCCTATGAAAACGATGGCATAATTTTACTCAATATTGACACGAACTGGTCCAACGCCTCGTAAAAGTGTACTTGGAACCTCCGCTTTGTACTTAATAACATACATACATAAACTCAGGCCTTCTTCCCATGGGGGTAGGCAGAAACTACAGAACGCCACCTGCTACGATCCTTATACTCCTTTTGCCTCGTTTACTTTCATACATCTGGTCATACACGCACGCCGGTTACGAGTATTACGCACCTGACCTTTCTGAAGAACATCACCAATAAGGTCACTATATGTCTTCCTAGGGCGACCCCTTCCAGCGTTTCCTCTCACATCTGCCTTGTATTTACAAGTATTACATTGTATTTTACCTTAAATTTTACTACAAAAAAATACTACATAGTTGTAATTAATAAATATCTTAAATTCATTGATTCACTGATAGACAACGCCCGGCCTAAGCCACTGGATCTATTAGCCTGTAATTTTGCACAAGAGTTTATTTTATTATGAAGGTTAGCACTAAGGAAGGATTTTTGTAACTTATGGGATAAAAGATTTTACAGAAGACCGTAATTTTTGAAATCCCATCGGCTTGGACGTTAAGAAAACACCTGCATAAATCCGTTGACTAATTCGGTTGAAATAAATCCTAAAACATTAATCATTTAATTTTAATATTATATTTCTGTGACACATTTGGGAACAAAAAATGGCGATAACGAGAAGATGACCTCATCTAAAAAACGTTGCTTCATAAATCTAACGTACGTCAAAAAGTTAACGAACTGCTTATTTTTATTAAACTACAGCTAACAAATTGACTCACCTAAATGATCGAACGTTATCATAAAAAACCTTGACTAGTTCATCTACTTTTAGAAGTCACATTTATTAAAGTTCGTCCCAATATTGGCATGTTTTTTCATCCAATACGACATTAATAGGCTGCCACAAAAAATGTGGCATTTGCTGTAAAAACGAGGAAGTTTTTGACACCAGTGGCGATCCGACTAGTGATGGGGTAATTTTAGTTTCGCAATATTTATGAAAAATACAAAAATGAAGACTGATTTAATTGACACGGAATATTTTCATAATTTTAAGGTCTTGCTTTGTTGCTTGTATGTGTTTTGTTTCTGTGAAAAAAAATATTTTTTTTTCTTTTCTATCACTCTCTGTTCTGACAAAACGACTACTTCCAATTACCTTAGTAATCAAATAAAAAGTAATTAAATTAAATTACTTTTGCAGGAACCGTGGAGTGACAGGAACACAATCTAATTAGATTGTGTTCCTCTATCTTATTTTGCCTGTAACTTGTATTTGGAGCTTAATAAAGTTTCAGTATCGAGAATTTGTTCTCGAGAAATTGAGTTAGTAGGTACTTACAAAATCTTGTAGTTGGGTAGGTTACAGTTTGTTACTGTGTCGTTTTTTCTGCCCGCTAGATAATCTTGTTTTCCGTGCAATATTGTTTTAGTAAAACTATCCCTAGTAGGTATAATTTGTAGGTACATTTTGGTTAATCTTTTCAGTTCGGCTAAATAATAAAGGCCCGTGCACACTGGCGCGACGCGACAGCATGACACAAAGGCACCGCGAGCCGCGTCAAGGGCGGCGCCTTTGTGTCGTGCTGTCGCGTCGCGCCTGTTTGTGGGAGCCTTAACGTGTGTAAATGAGTGTCCTTGGAGTTTATTGCCCGTTCTTCTCCATAGAGAACTCCGTTTAGGAATGGGCAACAAGCTTTAACTTTCTGACTAACTGACCGACTGCTTGACAATTCAAAAGTGCCTGTAAATAGTTTAATTGAAAAAAATACTTTGATTTTGAGTTTGAATTATTTTGTGCCAGGTCTTGGTTCACATCAACAGGCAGGCAATTAGTTAACTCATAATTTCCATCGCAATTTGATATCTTAAACAATATATGCAATAAGCACTAATTATTAGGAAAGAGAGCAATAGGCATCTTATGCAATAGGTACGGCATCCCTACGCTTCTGACCTAAATCTTTCCCTCACGAAAACCGTAGTCAACTTTTTAGGTAACACAGCAACTCGACTAACCGGCTTACGGCTAACGTTGCCCATCACTAAAGCCAAACTCGAATGAGCTCAAACTAATCTCGCGAAAAAAAAATACCACGAGCGAATTCTCCCGTAGGGTTCACACAAATATACTTGGTTATAAAATAAAGCTACGCCTCGATACTTTACGGCAAATAGAAGGTACTTTTGTTGCTTGCCAAATGTTTATTATCCGTCAGATTGTACCTAAATAAGAAATGAGACTTTTTTAACACTGCCTCGTTGATCTGGTGTTTGAAAGCGCCTTTGAGGTCTCAGTTTCGATTCATAGGTCGAACTGTATTATTGGGTTTTTCCATAAGGATATTTTAAAGCAGTTCAGAGTCTAGAATTGTGCATGGGATTTGGGAGTGTGGTGGCTCTTAAACATAACTAACGTATGTGGGTGTACAACAGTTGTACTTGTGCTTACCCTTTCGGAGAATATAAGCGTAATGTTATGTTATTGACAGGCCTACACTGTCCTCCCATATCTATCAACAATGTAATTTGAAACATTGTAAAAGCCCCTGTTTATTGCTGACTCTTCTCCATAGGAAACAACCAATTGGAACCGTGCACCTAGCTTCTGACGTTTCATAAGTGCCCATGTTGGTTTATGTGAAATAAAATATTTTGATTTGATTTGATATGTTCAAATAATGAATATGGAGTTTAAAGAGTAGGCGATGTTGTAAGCCATTTTTTGAAACACAATTTTCAAAAACGCATTTTTTTTTCAATTTAATTTACTATTGGACTTGATTGAATCCCGCTTCTAATTACAAAACAAATAAAAGCAAAACCAGAAAGTTATTTAGAAGCATTTTGCTCGTTTTGGTTCAGACTCCAGTGAAATCAATGATTGTGTCCCACGGGTACGGGATTCAATTCCGGCGTGAAAGTATCGAGGTTCGGGTTACATTCATTTTTTCCCATTCGTTCATTCAACCGGTCATTCAATCAGGTAACTTCATGGTCTTTTAGTGGGTTTACTGAACTGTGTGAAACTGTGTAGGTTTATTAGAAGTAAAGTTAACCATGATAGAAATAAAAAGAATAACTAAAAGCTATTAATTTAAAGTTATGAGCAAATAGCATTTCAGATAGTAATTAATCTACATGACCTTCACATGATCTGACCAAGATTATGTCTGGACTTTAAAAGAGACCTCTGAGTTTGTTTCTGTATTTCTTCCCAGAGTAGTCAGATAGAAAACACTGAACTCATTTAGTTTTAAAACATAATTTATTTTAACTAACTAACCGGCGCGACTTCGTTCGCGTGGTGTCCTATCCCTACTCTACCCTACCTCTAAACCTTCACGACCGTATGCAGAAAAACTCACCAAAATTTCTTCAAAATCGGTCCAGCCTTTTCGGAGTTCATAGAGGTCAAACAAATAAACATTGATTTTTGTTTTTAAAGAAGATATATAGAAGATGTGTAAAAGTGTTTGCACAAACCTACTTGAGATGGACCTATGACGATTTAGTTCGATATCTATACATATAATAAAATGGTAGGAAAGTCAAAACTGTACATTGAATATTTTGTTTTAAGAATACTTGGGGTGTGATCTACAATCGATACCGAAGCCAAAAATTATTTTTTTAGAATTTTTGTCTGTTTGTCTGTTTGTCTGTATGATGTCCGGGATAAACTCAAAAAGTACTGAACGGATTTGAATGTTTTTTTTTTGTTGTATAGGTATTAAGTGTGAGCAACATATAGGCTATAATTTATCTTGGAAACTTGAACACCTGATGCAGAACCGCAACAGACCAGCTAAACTATAAGAGATACAAAAATGGCACCATAGCAAAAATTGTTCCACGTGATGAGCATTTTCTGCTGAGAGAATAAATTTGAAGATCTGGAACACCTGATGTGGAACTCCAAGAGCCCAGCTACACTATATCATATAATGGAACGACGTCTTAGCAAGCGTTGTTCAGCCTGATGAGCACTCTCTGTTGACGTATAAATGTTGTTTATCGAGAAGTCCTATAAATACTTACATACAGAATAGTATACAAGTATTTATAGGACTTCTCCCCTAATCTGTATTCCTTATTTTCTCCATCTGCTTCAGTCACAACTTATCACTTAATTCAGCAGAATCACCATAAAGTCATTTATTCAAAGCAGGCTGAAAATCAGCACTTTTTGAAGGTCAATTTCATAAAAGACAGTCTCCCTCTGTTACTGCACTTTCTGTAGATATGAAATGAAAAGAAGAAACGGGTACATGAATGTTATTTTAAAAGGTATAATCGTAGGTATTTTTGGTGCTGTATAGCGTTCACGCAGACGATGTCGGGGGCACCAGCTAGTACAAAATAAAAGTATAACAAATGGCATAAAATAAGTATTTATTTTAAGCCATTTCAAATAGAAAAAAAACATTCCATTATCTATCTCCCAAGGTCTTCATTAGATCACACCAAAGTAGTATTTCTGCTTTCTATAATACATCGACGAGATTTAAGGCTCATGATGGCGTGTAGGTGGATAAGCCTTCTTGTCACGGTCATGACGTGCAGCTACCGACTACTTCTGTTTTGTGCTTTACCTTTCTATATGCACGTGTTTCTATAACAAATAAACTAATTATTAACCGACTTCACAAAAAGTAGGAGGTTCTCAATTCGTCTGTATGTTTTTATTTTATTTTTATGTGTGTTAGCTCAGAACTTATTTCTGGGTTAACCGATTTGGATGATTCTTTTTTTATTTGACAGCTGGTGTACATGTAGTCCCATTTAAATTTGATCAAGATTTGACCAGTAGTTTTTGAGTTATCCTTAATACTGCATATTTTTTCCACTTAGTTTATATGGATGATGTGTTAATAATTTCCTGTCACTGTTATTTACACACCAAGTAGTGTGTATACGAATTTGTGTGGGGTAGGTACCGCAACTAAAAAGTGAAAAATAAAAACTTTTTTACAAAAAAACAACCGACTTCCAAAAAAAACACTAAAAGACGTGAAAAATAACTTTAATTTCGGAAGTCGGTGGCCAAAAACGAAAATACAAAACCAAAGACACCGACTTCCGAAATTAAAGTTATTTTTCACGTCTTTTAGTGTTTTTTTTGGAAGTCGGTTGTTTTTTTGTAAAAAAGATTTTCTTTCTATCTATATGATCCGAAATTTAAAGGTAGAAGAGAATGTAGATCTCGTAACACGTGGCGCTCTGTAGTTTCTGCAATCCCTTATGAGAAAAACGTGACTACCTATGTATGAAAAGGTAGGAACAACTCCTCAATGCCAAACGAAATACCATTCCTACGACACAATTGCAAATACAACAATAGCCGAAAATCGAACAGAACAGCCAATTCTGAATCGCATTTAAGTTTTCGTCCGACGAAGGAATTTTATTTATCTCCAAACAATTTTTATAATGCACGTCATTTCAATCTTCCCCTACAAGCTACAAGGTTCATATTGGTTTGCCTCAGGTGCCACCTTTGTGGGTTGCGGGACTTGCATGAAGAGAAAAATCCTGTATTGTCTGTATACACAAGATGGGCTTGTATCCGACTGTAGAAATGAAAAGTTATGTATTTGTATTATTGGGAGGCAGCTTTTTATATTGGAAATAATTTATTATTTATTTCGGAGTAGGCAAATGAAAGTAGCTGTAACAATAAATGCTGAATCCAAAATCATAATAACGACGCGCAGAAAGAAAAAAACAAAGCGATCGGTTTTAGATTACCAAAACATCTGAAGGTCATCAATGCAAACTGAACTTTAATGACTGGATTAAAGGTTTTTAATCAGAAAACATAATTTTTTAAAGTAGCCGACGTATTTTTTTCTTTAGTTATAAAGCTGTATCTCTGCCGATCCCTCAAAGGGTCCTAAAAGTGTACTTTAAGTCAAAGTCAATTCATTTATTTCTTTGTAGGGTTTTCCCTGCGACCCGTTATTTGCACCACATGTACAATGTCCGAATGCTTGTCCTTGGTTTTGCCCCGCAATGCGGCAGGCCACTTTAATATTTTAGTTATTCGTGACACATTGTCTCGAGGATACTCCAGCCTATATCCTTGCGGGTCCTACGAAAGATAATGGTGTATATATTAAAAGGATATAATAAAAATGATATATTTGGTGATGTGTTGGGTTATGAAGTTTTGTGCCAAAATGTGTGTCGTTGCTCGATAAAATATTAACATGGATGCCAAGATTAATGCAGTATTTTTATCTCAAGAAGTGACGCGCGCTTTACTTGGGGTTACCAAATGTACAAACACGCTGTGAATGTGTGTACAAGCGCAGGAGCTCTCGGTACCGTCCAAGACCGTGGTGACGTCGGAAGTGTGTACCTATGTGTGTGTTATGTGCTGACGCTACTCGTCTTTATACACACATTCACAGCATGTTTTTACACTTGGTTAACACAAGTAAAGTGCGTGTCGCTTCTTGAGATAAAAATATTATACCTACTTTGATGTGCTTCGCGGTTACGCAAGCTCAAGCACAGTTTTGATTTTTTACAAGAAAACACGGCTTTTGCTATCCAACCGGAACTTATACGAGATTAATCTATGGATTATAGTTTACGCCATAAACTAGATAAAAACGAAAAAAAAAGCTGTAGGTATCGATATTACTCCAAAACCAAGATCACGGACGTTACCCAAAAAGCTGCCACGTTTAACTGGGACTGGGCCGGACAAGTGTACCGCATATCAAAAGAGAAATGGGCTAAAAGAACCACCGATTGGGTCGCATTCAACGCACAACTACATCGCGGCAAGCCAAGGCGAAGATGACGGGACTAGGTTGACTCCTGTCCAAAGGATCGGCAAGCACTAGCAAAAGACAGAATTGAGTAGAAAAGGGAGAGGGAGGCTTTTTTCCTGCAGTGGGACAATACAGGCTGGTTAGATTACATTAGATCGATATTACTAATAAAAGGTAAAATTTTAAAATCCCCGACACAATTAAGAGTTGATGACCTTGAAGCGGCTAAACTGATTTTGATAAATTATGTCCAAGAAAACCTGTTTTCAAATAAAAAAAAACCGCATCTAAATCGGTTCACCTGTTTGAGAGCTACGGTGCCATAGAAAGACACACAGACAGACACACACACACATAGCGGTGAAACTTATAACACCCTTTTTTGCGTCGGGGGTTAAAAATACGTTCAAATTCGAAGCAATCTATCAAAAAAACATAGTAACTACACATTATATCGGTCATATTTTACTGACTATCGATTAACACCTTCGTCATCTTCCGTCGTTCGTTAAATGATACAACCCGTCTTGTTTTTGATAGTCTGTTGGCCTCATTTTCTTTCTTTAAGCTCTCATATTGCTGTCTCTTTTTTTCGAGGGGTTCGTGGCTAAATGATAACATCCGCTTGGGTCGACCGAAGGTTAAGCTTCTCGGTTGGTTCGAAGATGGATCTATCACAAATCGGGACCCCTAAGTGCCTCGGAAAGCAAGTCAAGCTGTTTGAGTTTGAGTTTTAACGTCCCGGCTGTCATTCTTTGATCTTTGCCAGTCGTTACATGGTTGGAAGCCCCAATTCTGACAACCAGTCTTACCAATAGGTATTATGTTACACAGTAACTAGTTTGTGGAGGTCAGATAGGCAGTCGCTCCATGTAAAATACTGGTATTCAGCTGCTTAGACTGGAAGCTGACCCCAACATAGTTTGGAAAAGACTAGGCAGATTGATTGCTGTTTCTCTTTCACGCCCGTGTGTATCAAGACGCAACCATTAAAAGTGCGAAGTGGATTGAAACGTAAGTAGGTAAAGGAACTAGTTAAGTAGTAACTGATGCGTGATCATTAAGGAATTTTTCTTTCAGTAAGGGGTTTCCTATTACATTATTAGGGTTTGTAAGACGGGCGGTGAACTTTAATGTTCACAATATTAAACGACTTACAAATAATAGGGTCCTGGATTCGACCCCAGGTTTTTCCATTAAGAAGTTCATATTAGCAGCCCGGAGTCTGGATTTGTGCCTGTCAATAGGCTCGCTCTCTATTACATGGGACTTTAACATAACTGGAGAAATGTGGGACTGCGGGAGGACTTTGGGCGCACCTCTGCCGAAACCTTCGGAAATTTCAGGCGTGATGTTATGTTATATGTTATGTTACAAATAAAATTTTATTGAAATCTTACAATAACATGATTATGAAGTGTCTGCGGTCTCAAATGAGCCAAAAAACAGATGAAAGCGTTTATAAACGCATTCATTTGTTATGGCAAGCGTGCTGTTTCAATATTTAAATAAATAATATATCTAAATGTTATATCGTTGCTACTAAAATTACAACTTATGTGAACAAAACAAGGCCTTACAGGAAATAAAATACCACACTTCTCGTCACTTAAAATGCATGTGGAATATGTCAGACAGATGGTCTTCTTAATTCTTCACAAAGTCCTTAAATGTCTGAACTGAGAACGGGGTTGACGAGTACGCTTATGATGACGGATCGTGTGATTTCAGGAAGTCGGAGAATTCTGCAGTCGTTCCTTGACATTTGACCTTCATTTTTAAGACACGCATGTGTGAAGAAATCACCCAATTCTTCGCCAAAAACACACAAAAAAGCCTTTCGTTCGCAAATAAAACTTGAAACATTAACATTGTTATTTCGGACTGAAAAAGGATTCGTCAAATAGCAATGTCAAGGACCTAAACCGGAGAGAGCAGTGTTGGCCCAGTAATATCGGCCCCGACTTACGAGTTGTAGCCCGCGAGTTCGAACCCAGGCAGGCACTTTACTTTGTGTATTTAATTTCATCACCATTGCTTTCAAAACGGTGAAGGAAAACATTGTGAGGAAGCCGACATGTCCTAGAACCATAAAATTCGAAGATATGTGACAGCTACCAACACGCACTTGGCCCGCATGGTGGGTTAGGGCCCGCTCCCTCTCACAGAGAGGAGGCCTGTGTCCCAGCACTGGGAATGTTATAGGCTGATTATGTAAGGACCTTAAGTATCACTCTCTGTATTCTTCTCAACGTGAAAGGTAAGGAATACTTGTCAAAACGGTCTAAAAAAACATCCCGCAGATAAAGGCCAGCTTTTCCGAACGCAGTATTTCCCGGCCATGGACCATTTAGCAGCAGGTAGGGTAGGCTTAAATGGCATAGACGTAGGGCTGCCAAATCGAATTCGGGTAAAGGACAAAATATTGTAATTTAGAAGGACAGAGTTATTGGAGCGAATTATAATTTTATTACAGGGGTTTGCAGGAAATAGGAAGTTTTTGGAGTTATTCCATCTGACTGCCAGCAAACATTTTGATAGCCATACGTTTGTGGGGTTCTTGAAAGCCGCTTAAGGGATTTTAGGACTGTTGCGTGTCTCTTTATAAAACCGTGTTGAAGTTACCACTGTATAACCACCAAGCTTTCTGAACAGAATGGTGATCGTCACAATTATGTTGTGGCACATCGGAGACCGCCTCGGGCCATTTCAAGTTTTTTATGGACCACTTTTTGGCCGTTTTTTAAGTTTCCATTACAAGTTTCTCTCGTGTCAACTATGAAACAATACTGCAAATCGTGATAATAAGTTGCACCGATCAGAACGGTTGGTATCGGATCCGACAGCCGAACTCAAGCCAAACGTACTCAAACATCGTCAACGGACATTAAAAACGCTCTAAAAACATAGCATTTGCTTGGTAACCCTACAAACGTATTCCATTAAGTGGAATGAACGAATTTTATATATGCAGGCACCTTGAGGTGAGCTATCAATATTAAAGGGACCTTTTTAGCAGTGTGTCGACACGCAATTGTGTGTTGGGAGAATAGAACTTGTGAAAAATGGTCTTTCTTTGGCTTTGAGCCACCTGGTGTGAAGTGTACTTAGTGCTATTAATCGTGATAAAATATGGTAGCTATACATAGTCGTGGTTTTTCCTTGGAGTTACAAGTATGTAATAATAGCAAGCTATATTAATTTATATTATATTATAGCGCTTAATACATATATACATACACTCACGCCTTCTTCCCATGGGAGTAGGCAGAAACTACAGAATGCGTTTTATGTAAAGATATATTGTCTTAACCGACCTCACACAGCTAAGATACGATAGTATATCGCGAGTGCGTCATTTTACCAGACGCCGTATTCAAAATCGCAAGTTTCGACACTTGTACAAGCTGTTCAGTTTTTGCATACTTTACTATTGCTAGACCTACTTGACAGTTCATCTGACGAAGATAGGGACAGTGGATTCGATATTCATGTTGCATCTAGAAGTAAGTCGTAAAATCTGGGTGGAGGACCACATAAGAATAAGTACAGAACATACAGATTAGCGCGTTCAAACAAACAAACTCTTCAGCTTCATTATATTAAGTATAGACTTCAAATAATAATTAGCTTAAATGATTAAAATCAACCAAAATTCTGTAATGGTCATCGTCTTTGTTCGCTGACTGAACATCATCTTTAGAATTTACTAAGGCGCAAAATATTGTAGGTTATTGACATAAGGACGTATATACTATAAAAGGTCTTACACTGTTTTTTTACCAACACATTACTATTAGATGTTTTAGTAGGTAGCAATATTTTGTATTTCACTAAGTACCTACTAATAAATAAAATATCTAACGCTTTACAATAAACCAACCAACAGTATTCTCAGTGTATTCGCAGATCGGTGGGATTCCCCGATGTTGCGGAGGTGGATGCAGCTCCACGCTGATTTTTAATTGTGGTACCTATGTTAATTTGTGTCTGTAACCTACTAACACTAGCAATTAAGTAAAATTGTTACTAACACTATGGACTCCCAGTCTGAAATAAAAGTTTTCTATTCTATTCTATTCTATAAAGGTTACCCAAAAAACTTTGTTTTTTTTTTGTTTAATTTTGACACGAATTTTAGAACATCCAGTTTATCTTAAGAACAATATCGCCAACTAAATTACTATATATTTCATCATAACGGATGTACAAAGACACTTAACGAAGCCGAGAGTCACTTGTACTCCCCGTTTTTTTTTTTTGTACTGGACCATGCCTGGGAACCTTCAGGTTACGGAGATATTGAAAGTGAAAATTCCAATTTTTACTGAGGGTTTTTTATGAAAACAAGGTTTTAATGTTATAACACAACTTTAAATACCCCTCACGTCTCCTGTAACGTTGCTAGCACCCATAAGCACAATGTCTTCGATATGTTAACATAACTTTCGCATATCGGCTAGTATCTTAAGATACGCTAATATGAAATATATAATTATTATGTTCTCTGTGCGTGATCCTCCATTTAATTGTATGGTGAGCGATATGTTGAAGATAATATTATATATTTAATATTATATTCATAGTGTTTGAGACACTTGGTTCCAATTCAATTGGGTCGGCGCATCATGTCTTTTTGTTCCACACTTTCTATTAGTCTTCATATCGGTAAGGGGGTGACCCTTTCTAGCCATAATATGATGTATTAGTTTAATTGCAAAGCAAAAACATCCTTTGCTTTTGGTGTCAAGCGTTGACCATGTTTCCTCGTTGTGTGTTTGCAATAAAACTGTTGCCAACATTTCCAAAATAATTACCTTGGTTTAGTCCAATTTATATTTAGATAAATATATATTTTCTTTATATATTTTTTTATTAACCGCTCGACCCCAAGTGATCTACCACGATTGGAATGTACGGCTTATTAGTGGTGATACAAGGATGAAATTAAAAACAAAAAAGTTGGGGTTGACTTTCATCCCAGGGGCGCGTCACTTGCAAACACTTTCGGGAAGACTCTCATCCCAGGGGCGCGTTAGCAAGACATCACGGCGCGACCAAAAGCAGCTCAGCGGTTAACTCCCGTATTTTTAAGAACGGTCGCATTATAATCTCAGTCTCAATCTGTCAAAAATAACTACTACTGTCCAGCCGTCGAGGGAATACGTTCCTCACATCTGTCAGTTTCATACAAACGAAATACGTGTTTTGAGAATTTGATCTTTAATAGTTACTGGAATTGTCGCACTGACAGGTGTCAGAAACTCATTCTCTCGACGGCCGGACTGTAATTTACTTACAATTTTGAAAACTTGTTGACATTGATTTTATCGCCGAGACGAGATTGCGACTAGATTTTGAACATTATTGTGTAGCGGTATCAACATCGCCACATGCGAGCTACACGTCATATTGACGTCACGCAAATCCTGAATCCCGCAAGCAGAGTTTACCGCGCGACTAGCATATATACAACGTCCCGACATCAACCGTCGGGCAGTTGTCCACCAGACACAACACCCGTCTGGTCGGAGAATCCTCCCTTTTCTATGGAGGTGAGTAAACTTTACACCCTGTTCCTCATACCTCTATAATTGAATAAGGGAATTGGCCTCTAGGTTTCAAACCCGAAACCTGGTAAAGAGTCTCCGCAAGCTAAACGCAATCACGACTAAAACTTTAATTTAATAACGTGAACAAATTCACCCTACAATAATTTTAATTTCCTTCAAATTGAAACAAGCCATTACTTAATAAGATCCACTACGCCAATTGAATTTCGTTACAATTACAGAAACTATATTACATGATTTCCATAATAATATAAACAAGGGTAATAATAGGTCGATTGTCGTGACCTGAGGCTATTAGAGGCTCGAACCTCCCACATAGCGTAGTTTACCTACTTACTACGCGTTAATGAGTTTTACCTAATGCAAAAGGTAAATTTTTGTTGTGTTATCTTAATGGAAAAGGGAGGGAATGGTATTTTAGGTAATCATTTAGCGGTACTGTTGTATGTGAAAGAGTTAGTACCCACAGAAAAATATAGGTGCATAGCATTGCAATTTTTGTTTTCGGTCGGATCAGGTACACAACTTCTCAACTTTGCTTCTTATCTAGATGATTCCGTACTTTCTCGGTACGTGGATGGGTGGCCATGACCATCCATTACATATCAAGACCCCACCGGGCCTCGGAAGGTACGATAAGCCGTTGGTCCCGACTGACATTCGTGGATCTTCGCCAGTCATTACGGGTATTCAGAAGCACAAAAGTCTGATAACCAGTCTTACCAAGGGGTATCGTGTTACCCAGTACCTAAGTTGTAGAGATCAGATAGGCAATCGCTCCATATAAAATACTGGTATTTAGCTACATCCGGTTAGACTGGAAGCCGATCCCAACATAGTTGAAGGCAGATTGAGTTCCGCCATATATTGGTGAGAATCGATCTCTCGACGGTATTCACCGACAAAAGTGGTCACTTGCCCTGCGCATCTTTGTCTCTAGTTATCATCGAGGAAAATCTGTTCGGATCGGCGGGGCTTAGTTATACTTGCACCGATAATAGGTTCTGCTGACTTTTTGTGGGACCTCTGCTTTAAAGAATTCCTCATCAACATCATCATCATTGGCAGCCCTTTCCTCCCACTGCTGAGTGAAAGCCTCATCACTTTTGTGACATGCTTCCCTGCTTTGTCATAAATGTTCTATTTTCACCGACTTTTGTCGGATTATAGGTCATTTGTAATACCCAGCGTTTGTTTGAAACTTGGTATCTGTAGTCATATACTCCGTTCCCCACAGTTTTTAACAGTGTGTGTATAAAAACAATATCCCCCACATTCGCAATTTATTCTAAGCGGAAGTAATAAAAGGCTGCTAATAGCGTAACGGTGTTGATGTAGTGTTTGCGAGCGTGCAAACTGGTAATAATATGTACGACAATATTTGGTTTTTAAACTATGTATACATATATTGTATATGTTGAATTGTAGCGTACTAGTATAGCAATGAGTTTTTACACAGGTATGTACAGGGCGCTGTTACGTCTGCCGCGCTTCTGCAGTGCATCAACAATGTTCGCTGTGTCAAGCACACACGGCTTTGATGCCACCTGGCGCAAAAAGACAGCCTCACTGCTAAGCAGATTGCGTGGGAGCAGTAACAGCATTCTGAATGTCATAGGCAATAAGTTGGACAGCCCACTGGTGTGGAGCCTCACCCAGAGGACTACATCTTTTTTAGTTTTTAGGTACATAGTTTATAAGTTCATACAATAATATAAATGTAAATGTGATGGATCAATGGGTGTTTGAATAAATTAAATTAATTATTATTATTATTATGTGCAGTACCGGGAACAGCTGTCCCATACATTTGGGCCGAGTAGATATTGAAGTTTTGTATTGGAGAGCCGATGTTTGTTTCGCGATTTGATGTTGTTCTTATGGAGAAAGTCGTTCAGTTTGATGATCTGTACCACAACCTTGAATATGACCACACATTTCTGATACACGCTGTATATGACACTTCGAGCTTTAGAAAGAGATTGTGACATATTTATGACTGACAAAGATGGCGGTCTTGAAGGTTAGGATAGTGTGCGTGATTTTTGCGTGTTTCGGAGTTAGCACAGCGTCAGATGGCCGAGTGTCGAGATTTCTAAGATTTAGTTTAAAATATGTATTATTTTAATACTGCATTATAATATTCACTGTGGCAACACTATCAAAGGACAAATTATTAATATTGTAACAAACTTTTAAATGTTTTCATTATGGCAACTGAATGTATTATTCTACTTTGGCGACATTTGTAAAAAAACGGTTATGATAATATCCAATCCAAATCCATCCAATTCTGTACAGCAGTTGAGACGTAAAAGGGTAACCGACAGAAGGATAGACAGAGCTGCTTTCGCATTTATAATATTAGTATGAATAGGTATGCATATATCATATTTTTCGTTAAAAGGCAGCACTCCTTATCCTTGAAGATCGATAAATCTACAGGATGGCTGGGACATCGATGCGCAAACTGAATCCATGTATTCAGAACATAATTCTAGACTCCTTATCGCAGAAATTTTTCGTAGGTTATCAAAAAAACAACAGCTGTTTCAGAGAAAAGTTTAATACCTACGCGGACAAAATGTATGGCAGAGCAATTTTTTTTTTATAATCGACGAATATTTTAGCGCAGGGGGGTGCAAAATGGTTCGACGGCGCGTTGTGTCCCACGCGCGCCTCAAAGAGATGTCAGCATAATTGACGGGGTCCGATAGGGCCGATGCCTGCTGGGGTCGCGGATTGTTCGAAGGAGTTACCGTGGCCCTGGCGCACAGGCAACTGAAGGAACACGGGTGGGTTTTAGTCAGTAAGAGATCCCTCCCGCTCTGCCCAGAGCGGAAGGCGTCATTTGAAGATGTCCCACCCTAAAAAAAAAAGAAAAAAATAGGGGGGTTCAGAATCATGTACAAAATCCATATTAGCACATTGTGCGCCAATGTCGCTGCCACTCTGTATACACTACCCATGCAACCTGCCCTCAAATAAGTTTCACCAACTAACCTAGAACCATTATATTCTATTATTATAGCCTTAAACAATAATCGTTTAAGTTCTAACAGTTTATTCGTGCAAAAAGACAAAGGCTTTCGTAACAGAAGCGTCGCGTGTGAACAAAAAACAACTATAAATTAACATTTAATCAGTTTCCTTTAGCATAAACAAAACTATTTTCCATACAAATAACAGTTATTTTTTGTTTAGTATTCAGAAGTTGGTAATCATATTCATAGGGGCCACGGTATCCACATAAAATAGATTAGTTATTTCAATACGTAATCACGGGGTAATTTCTTTATTATTGAGGCAACGGCGTATTGTAGGGTCGCGGTTCCAAATTCGTCGTGTATTTAAGTATTTTATTTTTCTATAACTTTCCCATGGAGGACAAAAATGACTAAATAGCAGCCATATCGATCAGAGTATTTGTTAAGGCCCGATGACGCGTACCACAACCACACCACAACGACACCACGTGGGCGGGCGCTAATTTGTATGAAAATGAATAGTCTATTCACACGGACCATATTCGGCCGACAAAATCAACCGTGTGGGCGATACCGACCACATCAAGGCGACGTCGCAGCCACAACACAACCACAACGTTGCATCGACGCGACGACACTGCCACAGCCGGAGTCTATCTGTCTGTCTGCAAGCACTAGCCACAATGTAATCACATCGCAACTACTGAAGACAACTTAAGCACAACGAACTTTTCTATTTACCACAATACAACTGCAAGAAGCTGCAGCGACACTATTCACTCGTAACCAGTGCTTGCCCACATTTTGTCGCTGTGGTGTGGTGTGGTCGTATCGTCAGATATCTTTTATCCGAGGAATAAAATTGAGTTTTGACAGTTTTTGTATGGAGCAAATGTCTTTTGAAAAAAATCTTCGAATAAGGTTATCAGTCGATTGAAAAATCAGCTATAAGATTTATTGCCTTATTTTACCTTTTTACAGACTGGCACTTTCTCTACTGTCAATATTAATTTACGCTGAAGGAAAACATTATGACGAGACCAAAGACTGAAATCGCAATGAGCAAGCACGGTGATCAATGCTCATTCCTTCTCCGTAAAAGAAAATGTCTTGGCTCTACATTGGCACTAGCTTACATAATTTATTCAATCTTGAAGTAATTAAAACTTTACATTGATTGTGCACGACTTAACTGCAGTCAAACTTACTGTATTTTGATGCACGATGGCTGGTTATTGCAGCTGACTGTACTTACCATAAACATGTTTCAGGGTCGTCCAACTAGTTTCAAAATACTACTCAGAAAATTCCTTTATTTAAGCATGACCGAAAACAGAATCAAAATATTTTACTTCACATAAACCTACGTGGATACTTATGAAACGTCAGCAGCTATGTGCACGGTTCCAATTGGTCGTTTCCTATGAAAAAAACCGGCAGGAAATACAATGCATGGTCGTGTGACGAGTTCGCCGTAGGTGAGTGTTAAAAGTTTTTACAATGTTCTCATATTACAGTGTTAATTGGCATGGGAGGACAGTGCAGGGCTGTCGACAAGTACCAGGTACTTAACAAAATAGGAAATGGCTAACAATCGAAACATCTATGAGTCTAGAAGGCCTACAATGTTCTCACATTCATAAAATAGAACAGAAACTATATACATATTGTAATTCTAAGGGTGTGAGCCTGGAGATCTGACATACAGGTCCCGAACCCAGTATATACTCCAGCTCAACAAAGGTTTGAATCTGCCTGTAACTTAAATACTATATGTAACAAAATTGTACATTTTTGAGAGAAATAAATTATTATTACTATTATTATAAAAAAATAAAATAAAAATAAAAACATTTAAAATGAACTAATTAAAAAAAAAAAATTAAGCCAAATGCATTGATTGTCATTACAACTGTAACGAATCTGAGTGGATAATATTTCTTAAGACATGAAAATAGCTCTCTGATAATTGCAAAAAATCAATAAAAATCTAACAGTCTGAACAGAAAATCATAGTAAGCACGCTAATTGCCTGAAACTTGTGTTACGATTACTCGACATCGCAATCGCCATTTAAAACAATAAAATCTAGTTTAGTATTCTGAGACTAGTATTTAGGTAATGTCCTAAATTCGTGACTGAACAATTATAACAATAATAATTATAAGATGAATAAATAATTCGAGCATTCATTTAAATAAGTCTAGAATTTCTATTGAAATTGTTTTCGCCTATACCTATCAATAACGAATATTTTAATTTACCGACGGTTACCTATATTATTTTAGTGTTGCTAATGTAATAATGAAACAAATATATATAAAGTAATATGAATTAGTATATTAGTAACGGTTACAACAATTACGGAGTTTATGATACAAATAGAAGAGCGACGTCATCCGATGACATAGGACGTGTTGGTTGAGAAACGCACTATTACATGCGGGCGCGCGAACCGTTCAGAAACAACGGTTAGGTTTATGTTCATATTCCAATAGTTGCCAAAATCATTATTTTGCTCGTCTTTATCTAAACTATAATCTATACTAATAATATTATATAGAGAAAACATAAGATTTATTGTATGTTCGTTTGTTACGTTTTCGCGCTATAAACGGCTGGACAAATTTGAACGAAATTTGGCACATGGGTAGACCCTGACCTGCGGGGTATTTACGTAACACACTAACAGTAGGAATAGCTTTCATTTTGACAGTTCAACAACATCCATTGCGTTATTTACATTGTCGAGCAGACAACTCTTTCAAACATATGAAGCAATGGATTAGCTATAGGCATCAAAATTATTCAGATTTATATTGTGATAGATAGTGTATTAAGAAATTAGGGTGCTGGATTAGGATATAAGTTGGTTACTTTTTATTCCGATATTCCCATAGGATCGAAACTTATGCAGGTGAAACCGCGGGCCGCATCTAGTTTGTAATTTTTTTTTTTCGGCTGGGAATTCATCAAATGACCTCTCCCGCTCTGGGCGGAGCGGAAGGGCGTGTCAGACTTTTACTGACTAAAACCCACCCGTATTCCTTCAGTTGCCTGTGCGCCTGCGCCACGGTAACTCTTTCGAACAATCCGCGACCCCGGCAGGCATCGGTCCTATCGGACCCCGTCAATTATGCTGACATCTCTTTGAGGCTTTCTAGTTTGTAATAAAAAGTAATTTTCGACAAAAAAAATAAAAAATCTCAGACTTACAAATACAGAGTGCATCAAAATACCCTCGATTTTGATTGCCTAGATACTTGAAGGTAGTAACGATCGGCGCACTCTGACCAGTCAGCCCCGCTGTCTTATTTTTTTTTTTTTTTTTCCTATTTGGTAGCTCGTAGTTGTGACCACTAAGATCCTGGCTACTTAACCGGGCAAGCCTGTGGGTGCCTTAAGCTACTAACTTAAAGCCTCCAGCCAGGGGCGAAAAATACTTAAAAATTAGGTGACCGCACGCTAAGGGCACCCCCTGTGGGGTACGAACCTCGGCTTAGGGCGTCACTGAGGGGAGGGCAGCAAGGTGGGACAGGCTGGATCGAGATAGTATTATTATTAACAGGGGAATTTAAAACTACAGGCTCAGCTACGGCGCGGGCTGGCGCGTCGTCGAGCAAGGGTCGGGGGGGGGGGGGACAATTACGTCGGGGGCGTTGCGTAGGACCTCGGCGGCGAGGTCGGAACGATGGCGGTCTGTTTTTGTGTACTGTACTGGTGGCCCTACTGCTCTCCTGGAGGAGGGTTATGGGGTCATCGGGGTCGGACAGGGCATGCCTTGGACGGCGGGTACGACTAATGCGGGAGGAGGTATATCTGGCAGCCTCGACAACCAGAGGGTTGCGATGTGAGGCCGCGGAGTCGAAGAAGCGCTTGGAAATGCGCTTCATGAACTGACGGATAGTGGGGATTTTAAGGTCGAGATGGAGGATCTCGTTCCGAACGAACCAAGGGGAGCCGGTTGCCCTACGGAGGAACCGGTTTTGGAGGGTCTGCATCCTATGGATGTGGTGGGGTTTCGAGTGTGCGAAAACCACGCTCGCGTAGGTCATGATTGGCCGAATGCACGCTGTGTAAATGCGCAATTTGCACTTGAGTGACAGTTTGCTGCGTGCATTCAATAGGGAGTGGAGTCTACCGAGAGCGAAAGCGGCGCGCGAACGCGCCTGTTTTATGTGCTCACCGAAAGAGAGTCTATGGTCCAGAGTGACACCCAAGTATTTGGCTCGCTTCTCCCAAGGGATAGGCTTGCCGAACATGGTGATCGGACGGGGCTGTCTTATTACTGACTAGCCAGTATTTATATCACAGCAGTATCTATTCTTATGGTGGCCGAGGTATCGGCCCCGACTTACGAGTTGTAGGTCGTAGATTCAAACCTTGACAGGCGCTTTACTTTGTGTAAATAATTTCATCACCACTGCTCTCAAAACGTTGAAAGAAAACATCGTGAGGAAACCGGCATGACCTAGAACTAAAAATTTGAAGACATGTGACATCTACCAACCCGCACTGGGCCCGCGTGGTGGATTACAGCACACATTCTCTAACCGAGAGGAGGCCTATGTCCCAGCATTGGGAACATTATAGGCTGATTGTGATGGGTGGTTCACATAATGGGTGTAAAAACACCCTTAACGAAGAAGCAGAGAGTCACTGGTTCTTCCCGTTCTTCTGATATTTTGTACTGGACCATACCTCGCTACTTTCTGGTTACGGAGATATTGAAGGTCAAAGTAAAAAAAAAAAAAGAAGTATTTTTACTTTTTTAATGTTGTAATTTAACTTGAAATACTCCCACGATCACTGTACCCATCCATGCAGCTATAAGCAGTGTTTTGAGCGCGTTAAATTTTCACACCAAAAATAAAAGTCGTATCCCAGAAATTATCTTTGCGCAAAGTTACTTAGTTTGATATACAGAATGCGTTGACGACGGCTTCGTGAAGGGTCTTTTTACATCCTGTATATGAATGTCCGTGTCGTGTCGTGTGTGTGTTCGACAGGTAAGAAAAATAATTTAAAAAAAACTGTCTGAGTCAAACGAGATGAAACCTTATCCTTAAAAATATAAAGATATAATAACAAAGTACCACAGTTTTTTACAGTAAAGAGATTATGATAATCCATAATCGAACGTTCCATCAAAGCCTAATGAAGCAATAAAATACGCATTTCAATCTTCATACATAATATGAGTTATAACATGACATAGATCTTTGAAAAACCTCGCGGCTTAATGAATCGAGTAACACATCATTTGACAAAAACGGGCTTTACGAGAGAGTAATAATGTATCAAGTGTATTGAATGAGCGTGTACAGCGTAACAGCCATTTTGAATAACGATTTTTTTCCATTTATTACGCTGAACAATGAATTAGCTTTGTATTTGTGTCAAAGGTTAAACTTGTTTTGTGAACTTGAATATAAATTAAGGTTATACAACAAAATTATTTAATAGGCCTAAAAACTTCCACTGCTTTATATACCTAAGCTACAAACATAACACAATACCACGCCTGAATTCCGCGAAGGGTTTAGCAGAGGTGTGCAAAACCCAAAGGAGATGTTCCAAAATGTATGAAGCCTGGAAATTTTTCAGTATAAAAAAAAAAAAAAAAGTGAAAAATAGGAAAACACATTTAAAACAGTTATCAACTGTCCAATTACTTTAAAATGGCTTTGTTTGCTGGTAAACCACAAACAATTACAATTGAAATTGCAACACACAATAAAAACCCGTCATGGCAGTAAGCTGTCATTTTGATTGATTAATGCCGTTCGACATGTTTATTGACACTATTGTGACACCAGACAGTTCTCTTTCTGTGATTAATGGTTGATCTATGGTTTACTGTCATTGTTTTTAAGTACAGAGTAACTAAATCGGTGAGACGCCATGTTGAAAGTCGATAAAAATAATTGATAATTATCAATTAATAATAGTATGCATTTAAACACACAACACAACAGTATGCATTTAAATGAATCATCTGTATTTTTCCCTTATTCTACGGATTTTTTTCTTTATTTTGAGGTAGTGTACCCGGCCCATTTTGATACATCTCCTTTCAGCAGTTACGTTGAAATATTACGGCCAATTGCCATCAACCTGGCATCACTCCAGAACTTAGGGCCTAGACAAGCGGCAATTGCTTACAAAGCGTTTCGTATCTCTACAACGACTTTCAATAGGATTGACATTTAGCTTTTCGGTACCTTATGTCAGTGCCATACGATTTCGACTTTTCCATCAACATAATTGCTGATAGAATATCACTTCGTCTAGGCCCTTCTTCTTCTTCTTCTTTAGGGTTATGGTTTCCGCACTTAGTCCTTCATGTGGACCATTGTGCGTGGGCCATGGCGGCCGTCGGTGGTTATTCCAACCAGCCCACCTCCCTCCAGAAGTCGATGATATCTCCCGGTCTGCTGAGAGCATCTGTGTAGGATATGGGTGCCCCGAGGGTTTGTGACCTAATTTGGGTGACGCCTGTGCATTCAAAGAGCACATGCGCAACGGTTTCCTCACCCTCCATGCAGGCCCTGCACAGAGGACTGTCCGTTATGCCTATTGTGTGAAAGTGTTTGTTTAGCGTTCGTCTAGGCCCTTTGGTCTGGTTTCTTTTTTATCTAATATATACATGGTTTATCCTGCAGTAAGAGCGCAGGCCAGATAGTACGGCAAGCCAGCATCAATGACATTGTAGCGGCATCCAACAACACATGCGAGCTACTCGTCTCACTGACATCACGCAAAATCCTGCATCGCGCTAGCAGAGTTTACTGCGTAACTTGCATATATACAACGTCCATAATCAATCGTTTGAAAACAGTTTTGAAAATGCTGGAATAATGTGTCGTTAGTTTTGTTGAACAAACTGTTGCTTTACCTAAGTGAAAAAAGAGGGACTTTGCTTATGAGCACACGATATAATTGAAGATTTACGACTGGAGCTGAGTTTATGCGATTCAGCGTCACCAATCGACTGGAGCCAAGTATAACTGATTCAGCGTCACCGATCGGAGCGAGATGGTTGTCTCGTTCACTGTTCAGAAAGAGCGCAAAGTGCACTTAAAGAAGTTTTTACTTCAAAACTCAACACATCGTTATAACAATCCTTATGCAAAGACGTCTTCAAAAAACGCATAAATAATAAATTATACCTTTCAGTCCTCGATACTATATTATTTAACGTTTCATGTCAAGAGCAAATATCCTTTAAAAGGGTACTTTAAGCTTTATAAGAACAGTGTTGTGACAAGATACGGGTCCCAAAGGGTATCGGTTGTTGAACTGCCGACCTTCGCTGTTTAGCGAGTTTTCGGACCAAAGTGTTGTGAATTTTTTCTTAAGTTTGTCTGTCACGGGGATTATTGCTTTTATCTTTTAACCGTAATAGGTATTCAGTTTGTTTTACTATTTCTGAATAACTGTTTCAAAAATAATGCAGTTAATCAGGTACTTCAGGTAGTCAATTTCAACATTTAACAGAAAAACGCAAGTACAAAGCCCAAACAGCGGCCAAGAAGCTAGGCATTCTATGTAGGGTGAAGCGATACTTTAAGCCTGGACAGCTTTTAACCCTTTAAAAAGCGCAAGTCGGATCCTGCATGGAGTATTGAGCCACCTTTGGGATGGCTCAGCTAAATACCAACTTGCCGCGCTTGACTCGGTGGAACGCAGAGCTAAGAGGCTCATTGGCATATAACTAGTGGCTGCCAAGCTTCACAGCTTGGCTCATCGCCGCAAGGTTGCCTGCTTGTCGGTCATCTACAGATTGTACTTCGGCGAGTGTGCCCAAGAACTCCACGATCTCATTCCACCGGCCCCCTTCTACCACCGGACATCTAGACGCACTGCAAGTTACCATTCCTACCTACATAGTTGTTATTCCACCAATTCGCACTAAGCGCTTCCAAATATCTTTTATAATGCGCACAGCAAAAGAGTGGAACTCTGTACCTGCGTCTGTTTCCGAACGCATACAACCCAAATCTCTTCAAAGTGAGAGTGAACAGGCTTCTTCTGGGTAAGCTCACTCCATCGTCGACTTGTCTCTGTCATCTCTGACCTAGACTAGAGTCAAGAGCAAACCCATCTTAAATAAAATAAAATAAAAATTGAAACTCAGACTCAATGCATTTAATTCAATTAAACCAATTACAGGCACTTTTGAATCGTCAAGAGATCGGTAAATACTCAATAGTTATGTCCATTCTACAATGTGGACTTAGTGGTGTAACAGAGACATGATCATTTTGGACCCTGTCGGGAACAGCAAAGAAGGAGAGAGGAAGAGGACTTTAATCTGTTAAATTAATTGGTATGCTATGCATATCTTGTTTTTTTTTATAAAGTACGTACTTAAGGGGTTTTACTCGTAATGCTCTAAATTATGTAGTCGATAACTTTGGCGTACGATAAAACTCTAATGAGTTTATGTTGGCACCAACTTAAATATATTAAATGAAAGTGTACTTACTAAATAAATAAACAAAAAAAAAAGTCATTTAGATATTCATTGATATTATAATAGCATTTACTTAGTTAATAGAAATCGTTTCAACTTATTTATGAATATCAGTCACAAAGATGAAGTTAGTTGCCAATTCCAAAGCATATTAGGGAGAAGAACGGGCAAGAAACTCCACTTTAAAATGTTTACCAATACTATAACAAATAACCCTCTCGTTCTGAAGAAATTGCGCAAAATATAATAACAAGAAACAGGAAATCTTTCGCTCTGAGCAATTTTCTACCTCTCGCAGTAAATACAAAGGTTTATTGAGCTCCAGTGTTCCGGAATGCGAGCCTGATCCCATAATAGATCTATTGTTTTTTAAGTGTCTGTTCAATTAAGAGAATCATTTCCTAAAGGATTTCACCATTAATTGGCGGTATAATAAAATTAATAGCTAAACCCATTGTGTTTGCCTAGGGACTGAATTAGAGAAATGCTGGTGATTTTAAGATTTGATGATTTTTGATTTCATGTGATATGTTTTTGAATTATTTTCTCTTAATGCTCTATAAGGTGTGACTAGGTCCTTAAAGTTTTATTAAAATACTTGCAATTTATGATTTTACATCATTACTACTTAAATAAAAAAAAAATAAAAAAAACTGAAGTATGTTTCAATAGTCTAGTGTTCGTAAACGCGACCTTGAACCATACAGTCCTTATTTTTTTTATTTTTTTCGGGGTGGGCAATCATCAAATGAACTCTCCCGCTCTGGGCGGAGCGGAAGGGCGTGTCAGACTCTTACTGACTAAAACCCACCCGTGTTCCTTCAGTTGCCTGTGCGCCAGGGACACGGTAACTCTTTCGAACAATCCGCGACCCCGGCAGAACCATATAGTCCTGCGTTCGATCCAATAAATGGCAAAGTTAAGCTAACGATCACGTTCCCTGTAAATTCAAAAAAAGCTTGCCTCTTATTGCACAGGACTTAGAACGTAACTGGAGGAACATAGGTGTAGAGTCATTCTTAAAAATATTTTTCTATCGGCACGGATTCATTCAATTGTTTACAAAATAACATTGTAATTAATGTCATCATCATTATCCATATTCCAATTTATTTGAGGTCAACGCAGCATTTCGTTTCCTTCCATACTTCTTCTCTATTAGTTGCCATCTCAGTAGTCACCCCGTTTCTAGCCGTATCATCTTTCACATAGTCTATTCATCGTTACTTTGGTCTTGTCCTACTCTTATAGCCATCCACATTAATACTCAAAACTTTCCATACGACATAACATGCCCAATTGCCCATACCATGACAACCGATTTCCACACAACTGTTCAGTCATTAGTGTCACTTCAGATTTCTTCATATATACTCATGTCTTATTCTATCCATTCGCGTCACAATATTTAAAGTGTACCAATGTGTAGCTACCATTATGTAATATATTTTTCATTTCTCATACTCTGAAAGTAGTGTTTGTTTGATCCGAGTAGCGGGTGGAAAACGCTGCTCCCCATCTTTGGGCGGGAAGGACTCATAGTAATTGCTTCCCTCTCTAGGGCGGGAATGAATTTTAAAAATAGAACTAAATTTGGTTAGGTAATAGGCAACGAAATTTTTTACATATTTAAGAAGAAAAAAAACGATTAGTATAAAATAAAATGTTGCGGTCTTGTGAGTATTAAAACCAGTATGAATTAAAAAAAAATACCTATTCAGCGGGACGGCCCGCGGCGGCGGTGACGCGGTGTGTGTCATATTTAAAATTTAAAAAGACTGTATAATTTGGCGGGATACTAACAGCTGTATCGAAATTCTAAATATCGGTTTTATATACTAATATTTGATTGAAAATGAGTCTCATATTATTATTATCAATAATTAAAAAAAGACTAGATACTATTTTTTTGTTTCCTTATATTCGGAATGAAAAGTACCTAGAGCGTTTAACACGGGTGAAAGTCATCAATTTCTTTCGACCCTTGTATAACAATTTACTATTGTAGTTACACTTTAAGATACTGACTGCACCTAATCTCTACCTATCCTATCGGGTCATGCAGGTGTGATGTTTTAACTTTCGTTTAATATTTGTTCGCGTATCTCTTTTGAACTGTAACTTGCGTTGAACTATAAAAGCAATACGACTCACTGGACTTTCAATCTGTTGTGTAATTTTAGCTGCAGAAATACCAGCGCTGTATTCAGACCTATATCTTTGTTTTAATAATTAATTTTTCTTACAACTCACGGAGTCGTAACTTGACCTAAGACATTAATTACCTTTTAACGAAACATTTTCTGGCTGACTTCAAATATGAGCTGACTTCAAAACTCATAGAAGTGTACTCCGAAAATTCGTTTCAGTAATTCTATAAAAAAATTAGTTAATTGTTAAATAGGTATCATGACTGTATCTATTCCCCGAAGGTGTGAGCAGAGGTTTGCTCTTCAGTTCACCAACATTTTGTCAGCTATGTTTTAAGTTCCATGCAACAGGGTGCCAGCCCATAAGCCATGCTTGTCGAATTGAACTTAAAATATATAATGCACTTAGGTACTGAAATATTAGAAGTATAAGTTATTTACATGTATTTCACAAAACTGCGACCCGAATTCGTTTGGCGAGCGTAAATAGTGATTATGCAGCCCAAAGCAGCGGGTTAATTGCGTAACACACTAACCGCTTTCATTTTGACAGTTCAACAACATTAATTGCGTTATATAAGTTGTTGGGCAGACAAATTTTTCGAACATATGAAGCAATGGATTAGCAATAGGGTTCAAATTTATTCAGGTTGTTACTGATAGTGGGTAACGCAATTAGGGTGCAGGCTAATACACCCAACGTTGGTTCAGACTGTTAAGGGGGAAGCGCCAGGGTAGCCCGCGAAATTCAAATTTTGTTGCGTTTTTTGCAATTGCAGGTCACTGTCAGGTTGTATTTTGATTAAAATATTATTCGCGACCGTAACAAATATGGCTTTACAGAATTATAATCATTAGAATCAGCAATACAACTCCTTAAGTTAGAATTGGCGTCAAATGTCATGATTTCATGAAATAGTCATTCAATACAGTAATATGAACTTAGAGAGATGTATTGCTGATTCTAATGATTATAATTCTGTAAAGCCATATTTGTTACGGTCGCGAATCATATTTTAATCAAAATACAACCTGACAGTGACCTGCAAATTGTAAAAAACGTAAGAAAATTTGAATTTCGCGGGCTACCCCGAAGGTTCCGCTTTAATCATAAGCTTTTGAAATTACATGCCGATATTACTCGTATTTCAGGTCGTTTCAAAATACTGCAATTTGGAATGTATAATTAATATACACGTATACATAACTAACTCACGTATAAATAACTCACGCCTTCTTCCCATGGCGGTAGGCACAAATTAAATAAATAATTCAAGGGAAATCATCAAAATCTGAAAAGTTTCCCGAAAAATTTTCAAATTCGGAAAAACTGAATGTCCGTTTTGTCCTATGGGACTTTGTATGAACTTTTCGATAGGACATCTATCTGTGTCTGGCTAGTAATATATAAATTAATATAATTAGTCCTTTTAATAGGTACAGTCACCAAAAGAGATAAGTAATCAGGGTCGTCGGATATAGTTGAAGTGTAGTAAGAAACCGATGAATATTTTTGAATGAATTTAATTTGATAAATCACTTGTTTGTTGTCTATTAATTATATAAAATTTCATTCGAAAACATTCATCGGTTTCTTACTAAACTTCAACTATATCGACGACCATGGTTACTTATCACTATTGGTGACTGAACATACCAACTGAATTAAAAAACACAGTTTTTTTTTTTCAAACCTTCCGTGGCTATTATTTTTGGTGATTATAAGGTAACGGATATTTACAGATTTCGTTTAAAAAATCTCTTTAGGTGACAAGTGACAATCAAAGTTCATGATAACTCTCTACCCGGCCTTGTCCCAACTGTGTTGGGGTCGGCTTCTAGTCTAACCAGATGCAGCTGAATACCAGTATTTTACATGGAGCGACTGCCTATCTGACCTCCACAACCCAGTTACTGGGTAACACGATACCTCTTGTTAAGACTGGTTGTCAGACTTTTTGGGCTTCTGACTAGCCGTAACCGTAAGGACTGTCAAAATCAACGAGTGACAGCCGGGACCAACCAATTAAAGTTCATGACTAATGATATCAAATATCATTATTTGGAATCATAGATGTTCACGTGTGTGCAGCCTTAGTTATTTATAATGCTATAAATAATCTGTTATTACGTTATTAGTCACAGAATTTTGGTATTAATTAAGCTAATTAAGAAGTCAAATTAAGCTCACCATTGAACTCGCGTTCAAAGGACGTTTGATGTTATTTTTTTATTATTTTTTCTCTTTACGGACTGTGTACTGGCAGTTGGTAAGGTGGTAATTTTCTATAGGTTTGCTAAGTTTTTTTTCCAAGTATGTAGGTACTGATTGCTGCATTCTAGCAACGTTAAACCAATAATCCCGGCTGTCATTCGTAGATCTTAGACAGTCGTTACGGGTCGTCAGAAACCCGAGAGTCTGACAACCAGTTTTACCAAGGGGTATCGTGTTACCCAGTAAATGGGTTGTGGAGGTCAGACGGGAAGTCGCTCCATATAAAATACTGTTATTCAGTTGCATCTGGTTAGACTAGAATCCGACCTCAACATAATTGGTAAAAGATTACGTAGATTATGAAAACTGTTACCCCAGCGAATTCATAAAATAACTTATAGACATTTCATTCATTCTATCTTTATTTTATGAATGATTATAAGTTATTAAAAACGAAGTTTGAAAAATTATTCGTGGCCTGACCTTCCTTTTATTAGTTGGTCATTAATTATATGATTCCTAGAGGTTACCTCTCAAACAGCATTTTTATTTTTTCTGTGGTAACACTCTTATGTAAATTAAGGTTGATTATTAATCACGGGTACGTAGTATCCTCTGCACACGTGTAACTAAGCCCTAATCAATAAAAGCATACTTAGTTTTGCTTAGGTTTTGTTAAGGGGGATACTCTATGGTAGCCCGCGAAATTCAAATTCACTTAAGTTTTTTGCTATTTGCAGGTCAGTGTCAGGTTGTATGTTGTTTCGCGACCGTAACAAGTATGGCTTTACTAAATTGTAATCATTAGAGTCAGCAATACAAGACCTTAAGTTAGAATTGGTCTCAAAATAATGTCATGATTTCATGAAATTTCATGAATGATTACATTCAGTAGGATAATACGAACTTAGAGAGATGTATCGATGATTTTTATGATTATAATTCTATAAATAAATATTTGTTACGGCCGCAAATCATATTTATTGATTCGCGACCGATTCGTCAACCTAATACTGACCTGCAAATTGCAAAAAAAAAGTAAATTTGAATTTCGTGGGCTGCCCTGACGCTTCCTCCTTAAACCAAACTAGGTACACTCAGTGATAAAATTATCAAAACATTAGTCTTTTTATAGAACAAAGTTTTCGTCACCCCTCCTTTCTTCCTTCCTTTCTTTTGAGGTTTCCTTGGTGAGGACTTGGCTGATGACGTGAATTTTGAGAGGGAACTAAGGGCGTTGACTGTCCGTGGGAACATGCTGGCTCGCAGGTTAAAACGGTGCCCGAATGAGGTAAAGTGCACTATGTTCAGGGCAAACTACCAATCCTATTATCAGGGCGTCCTGTAGGTTAGCTGTACGCAGCGGACACTCGCTAATAACGCTTTTAGGATGCTGTTGGGGCTGCCGAGATGCTATAGTGCAACTGGCATGTTTATGGAGGCTCGGATTGATGGATTTCATGCCATGATGAGAAAGAGAGCGGCCTCCATATTCCACTGTATCCGAAGAAACTCCAACAGCATTCTGAAAGTAACAGCGGACTAATTAGACGCTCCATTTTTTAGACACTGGATCGCACTCCACGTGTCCTATTTTTTTTTGTGGTAACTTCTATAGCACTTAAGTACTTACTAACATAAATATAGATGCTCTGTAATGGATGGTCTAAAATAAAGTTATATCTATACTAATCATAAAAGTGAAGAGTTTCTTTGTTTGTTTGAACGCTGTAATCTCTGGAACTACGAGTCAGATTTGAGTTTTTTTTTTTCGCATATTATAGCCCATTTCTTGAGAAAGCCTATAGGCTATTTATTATCATGCTAGGATCCTTAGGAGCAGAGAAAAACAAGAGTGGTCAGAAAGAACGATAATCGAAAACTAAGTAACAGCGCGGGCAGGCGATGGGATTCAACGGGGTGGATCAGGCCACCAAAATATTCACACGGATGAAGTCGCCGCAGAAGCTAGTATTATATATATATGACGGATGTCCGAGCGGCTGAGATAACATGTGTCGCTGCTGATCCATCATCTGTTGGTCCTCCATCATGGGCGTGTACGGTCACCAAAAGTGATAAGTAACCAGGGTCGTCGATATAGTTGAAGTTTCGTACGAAACCGATGAATATTTTCTAATAAAATTTAATTTAATTAATAGAAAGCAAACAGGTCATTTATCAAATTCAATTTCATTCGAAAATATCCATCGGTTTCTTACTAAACTTCAACTATATCCGGCGACCCTGGGTACGTATCTCTTTTGGTGACTGTACATGCAGATGTTTGGAAAATAATACTCGCAAACTAACGCAATTAATTTATTCCTAAATATCGCAACAAAACTTAACCATGGTGATACAATGATTAAGTCAAATCTCAATAATTGTTAAACTTGCACTTCGAGCCTATAGATTTGTGCATGTGCACCGCGTGAAGATCGCATCAAAAGTGATCGCCACCGTCGCTATGATAATTTCAAGCCCACTCGGTGTTACCCGCTCTAAATTAAAAAGGGAAATTATATGTGCGGCAACAAAAGTTTTCTTTAGCACCTGCAACCTAGCGTCTTTTTTTATATGTAGGCGACGAGTTAATAGAACAGCTTCAATTATATTAATTCATCATCTTTACTATTCCAACAGAATATCAAAAAACCAGCGTCAATTTACGAGCGTAAATTAATATAACTCCGAGCTACCGATAAATATATTTACTTCTGAGTTGATAACTCAAGTGACTAATGTTGTAAGTGAGCTACTAAGCGAGCTCGGGACTTAGGGCACCCCGACTCGGACAGGTTAGGTTAGAAGGGAATGGCGGGGTCTAAAAGACCCCGCCATCCCCTTCGTGGTTATTTTTTTTAAACCACCCAGAAGTAGGAGCCCGCAAAGCGGGGCTCCGTCGACTACGCTTGTCATTATTCATAATGCGCGGGCATTATGAATAATGCCCCTATTTATTACTTGGTCCATAACGTTGCTTAAGAATTATCACCATGCTGCGTCATATTAACAGTGGCTCGTTTTACAATATATATTCGCTTGAAAACCATTTATTAGACGCTAAAAGTTTGTCGCTTACCTATTAATTATTTAGACAACTAAATATATTTGAAGACGAGAATGACATTTTAAAGAAGCTGCCTTAATTAGTACCCAATTAAAAATACCACTAAAGAAATAAATTCTAAACCACAGAGTAAAAATAATCGATTACAACTTTAGAAAAGTGTTACAATAAATAGACTAAATCATTCCGCGCCGTCGTGTATGAGCTTTCATATTACTTATTTTGGCAAAAAAATTGAAAATGCAATATTAATATAATTTGAAAAACTTATTTATTATTGTTATTTACATGCATATTTCGGTTTTTTAAAAGAAAATAAATGTTTACTATTCTATAACAGCTTAAACCACTGAAAAACTAGTGGGAAGCATGTTTAAGTTTAGACCAAAAGTAAAACTATTTTTTTTTTAAAGAAAACCTTAATTTGTTATGACAAGAAAATAAAAATAAAAAACTTAAATCAGAGCCTTTAAGCTCTGGGTTTCAACCATGGTTTAACTTATTTGTAGTAATGAGTCCGTATTAAGCATTGCTATGCGTAAATACCTGAAATAAATGTTTATTTATTTAGTTTGTATTTCCACAGTTAGTTATAGAAGTATTGATACTTATAATAGTTACATTACTGCCGCGGTCTGTAATAACTGCGTTGCTGGCAGCGCTGATGATGGCCGAAAGCGCAGCTCCAGGCTAAGACAGCCCGTTTAGCATTGCAGCCCTTCATGGATAAGCTGGAATAAATCCAACACCGAAGGTGGAAGGAAGGCCTTTATAGTGTGGACAGCAAAGGCTGCATTGATGACCAATCTTGAAGGCCGAGGGTGCAGCTAAGCTAAGCTCGAGGCCATCATAGCGTGGCCAGCAACGCAGTTATTACAGACCGCGGCAGTAATGCCGACCAAGGCGTGTATAATGCTTTACTCAAACAATACGAGTAATTTAAATAAAAGTAACAATTGTTAAAAGTACAGTTACGAAAATTTAGGACCGCCTTTCCAAGGTTTATATTACTTATAGTGCTTGTGATAATCCTAGTGCGGTGTTTAATTATTGGGTCATTTCTTCATCACGAATTGCCATCTCTCCAGCGGTTGATGATTCAAGAGGCTCTTAGCACCTTGCTCCTGTCGTTTCATAAGTGCCCATGTAGGTTTATATGAAATAAAATATTTTGATTTGATTCATGTGCAGATGTGGAGGATTGGTGGTGAGATGTTGTTGGTTTCAAGTACATACTTTTGCTGATTTGATTTGTGATCATACTTTTATTTTCGACTGATTCTTCTATGTAACTGACAGCCACTCTGTCAGATTTCCATCTGTTATGCCGTTTGAGTGTTATTAGGTTGGCCCCAGTATCAGCAAGCAGAGTGGTTGATGATCGCCGGAAACAATGACCTGTAAATAGCTCAGTATTGGGCAAGTTTATGTACGTCCCAATCATTTTGGGCATTTGTGAAATTTTGTCCATGTGTTTTTTCCCTGTACTTGTTTTGTGCATTTGCAGTTTCTACGATTGAGAACAAATCTGTCTGTTTTTACATCAACGGGACGAAGTTCTTGATATTTTTGTACCACTGCAAATAAGGTGTCACGGATGACGAAGGTTCGATATATCTTGGGTTTAGTGTTACGAAGAGTAATCATAATGACATTGTTGTGAGTTTTTATATTTTTATTTACTGTCATAAATATTTGCAATTTCACTGCAAATGCAGAAAATAAGAACCAACTGCAACAAAAAACATTATTTGGGAGGTATTTTTCGGAACCTATCTACTGTTTTTTTATAGGTAAAGAATACACTCAAATTACAGACACTTACTTTCACCGCCATGTACTCAGAGTCGGGGGCTTCATTTATAAACTTTTCCACATTTTGTGCTGTCAAAACTTTTGTTTTTTTTTCCACTTATATCCGCCTAACTGTCTTTTCAGCATACTCGTCAGGTTGTGATAGTTTTTTTATGTACAAATTGTGCTTCACCAAAATCGTGCACTTCAGCATGGAGTAATTATTCCAGTGAGATGAGGGCTTCACTTTCTTTGAAAGGTCGTTAAAATAAGCTAGAAAAACGTTTTCCGATAAAGACTTTGACTTCCTGTCGATTTTCCATTCCGCAAACTTGTCGTAGTCAAGATTGTATTTTTCCTTTGACTTCGGTGGCAATAAAGTTTCAGTCACTAATTTCACTTCCTTTTGAATGTCCGGCGGTATTAAACAGAGTGAATAGGAGGATACGTTGCTTAAAGAGTGCATTTTCACAATTTTATTTTAAATATCACGAAAATTTATGGGAAAACCAATAGCAAAAACTTTCACCGCGCCGTGCTTTTGTTTCTTTTCCGTGAGTTTTTTTTTTCTTTTTTAATCAGGCAATGATGATTATCCTACCTGTACCTATACAGCCAAATTCTGAATAAAATCTTTTTGCACCTGACTATTTTTGAAACAAAACTCGACGAATAGGATTTTCAAAGGAAATTGCTGGTGGCTAAAACTCACCAGCAATGAAATTCCATACAACTTTGCTGGCACCTATTCAAGTACCATAGAAAGGTTGACTTTGCTCAAAAAAAGGTTATTAAACTAATGACCACATTACAAACATTTTGTAGTAAATGTTTATAATCTACGTTGTTTTAAAACTTAATCATAATGTTCAATGCATGACATTTGCTCATTTTAATTGCATGACAATAACCAATTTTGTTCACCACTACGTGGTCAGGTGGCTTAATGTGTGTGGCTTAATAACATTATAGCCTTTTAGTATTTTTGCGAAATATATTATTCTGTAATTCTGAATTATCATTTATGTATGTTATAAATAATTTTAAGGGGCTTCGGCTAAAAGATAACAGCTGCACGGATCGATCGAAGGTGAAGCTAAGCTTGCCGGGGTCGGTGCGCGGGTTACCATCCATTACAAATCGAGACCCCTTCGTGGCTCGGAAAGCACGTTAAGCCGTAGGTTCCGGCTGACATTCGTAGATCTTTGACAGTCAGACGGATTTTTTTCGGCGGTGGTATATTAATGTGACGGCAAGCGCTACTTTCAAGTTAGATTTCTTACCGACTTATTTCGCTTTATTAACACGTAACTTCCCGTTCAGTCATTTTACTGCTGAATTATTTATTTAATTACCAATTTAAATATTTGCTAAGACTCATTTTTATTTAGTTTATTGCTCAGTGTTTACTGCCGAACTTGTTAATAAACATGCATTATGGATTTTTTCATTTTTACTAAAACTACAATAAACAATTGCCGCTTTAAACCAGTGCCCAAAAGATTTATGATCATACGACTCAGATAATAAATAAATAAATAGCGTAGAGTCATCTCAATTACCTCCTTTCTCTTTTTGTGTATATATATAGTATATGTATAATGTAGATATATATTATAGTAAATATGTATGTATGTGTATTATAAGTTTATATTCTGTTTAGGTACTTGTATACCTATTTTATTTATAAATACTTATGTTATCTTTTTAATATTTATTATTATTATTAGTAATGTCTGTTATATAGAGCACCTGCCATCTTATCTCTTCACCACCCTTGGTTGACTGGTAGAGAATGCCTAAGGCATTAAGTCCGCCTTTGTATACTATTGTGTGCGAGAAGTTTTAATAAATAAATAAATAAATAATAAGGGTTACTATAGTCACCACATCGCATCATCTGCCGTGATCCACATGGAATAGAACTGTCCCAACCGTTGATGAATTGAGCAAAATCAGCAAATTGGAACGTGCGTAGTGCGGTTCAGTTCAATCTCGTGTCACTGGTTGAGTTGAGTTGTCACTTTGTATATGCAGCACTAGTACGGACATCAAGTAAAGGCTAGTGCATATTGCAGTCGCAACGGGCCGCAGCGCATCGCATTGCAAAACAGAACCTCCCGGTCCGCTTGTAATGTACGATGGTTCATACAAAGAACGGGTTGTAGTAGGTTTTTGTAATGCGTTACGGCGCACGCCCATATTAGTGCTAGCCTTAAGTCAATGCTTTCGTGTCGTCATCTAAAAATGTTGTAGTGTAGTAGGTTTTTGTAATGCGTTACGGCGCACGCCCATATGTGTGCTAGCCTTAAGTCAATGCTTTCGTGTCGTCATCTAAAAATGTTGTAGTGTAGTAGGTTTTTGTAATGCGTTACGGCGCACGCCCATATGTGTGCTAGCCTTAAGTCAATGCTTTCGTGTCGTCATCTAAAAATGTTGTAGTTATTCATACAAAAATTTTCACTGGATTTTTAAAAGCACTATTTCAACAAAAAATTGCAAGGAAATGCCAATCAAAGTGGGGTAAGCGCTAGAACAGACTACGATGATGCTGTTAGCGTGCTTGGAACTAAACAATATCCATATAAATGTATAAAGATGGTTAGCAAAAACACGTTGATATAAGTGTTACTTTAACATAATATGTTAGGTATTTAGAAGGATTAATAATAAAAAATAGCACAATAATTAAAATAATTATATTACTTTTTACAGTAAATTCTCGTATGTTATGTAGTATAGTTAGGGTACAGCGGGGTACCAAAGACTTCACAAACATCGACAAATTCATTAAAATTTTAGTCTGTAATCTGACTCAATCAGACTGGGGTCTTGTTTCATACAAGATGCCACTGATTACCAATATGTTGCAAAGAGCGACTGCCATTCGACCTCCGTATTTAAATTAGGAAATAATCGATACACTAACTGTTTGCACTGACGTCACATTACGCAACTATTAACTGTGAAACGCTTTAAAGTAACATAACATAACATCACGCCTATATTTCCCGAAGGGTGAGGCAGAGGTGCACATAGTACACCCACATTTCGCCAGTTATGTTTAAGTCATATGTAATAGGAGCCGAGCCTGTTGCCATCAACTGGACACAAATCTAGACTCTGGGCCGTCCCTGAGAAATTCCAGCTGGAAAAACCCATTAACACTTTGCCCGATCCGGGAATCGAACCAGCTCAGCTAGCGCATGCGACGAACAGATCAGCGAGACAGTCAGCTTTGAAGGTAATCAAGGTCATTTGTAGGCGGTTTTGTAATTATTGTTACAAAAAATTGGAAATACACATATTGTTATGAATTAAGTGGGATATTAGATGTAACGTAAAAATATAATCGGGTACAAGTTAACAAATGGCTGTCTGTCACTTCATCCTAAATAAGGCCCTGGGAAAAATCACGGTCCATTGGATAGCTTCAAGTATTTATATTTTACAGTATTATTTTATTTTTCGTTTTTTTCTTTTATTTAGAATAAAATGTAATAAATTTCAGGCCGTTCGTTAGCTGTATTTCCGTGCTTTACAACTTTAGCGACTGTATAAAAATGAGTTGGGAGTCGAAATCTTAATTTCATTTTTCATATGTATACTTAGGTTACAATAGAGCTGTAATTGCTTTTTATATAAAATCTTCATAGGGGCAATTCCCATATTTATTATATCGGATGATTCTAATGTCAGTTTTTGACATTCATTGTCCCTGAGATAGATTTTAAACATTTTCAAGTACGGAAATTAGCCTTCTAATCGCACTCCATCAAGCCATGCATTACTACGGCGTAGTCAATCTGCTACGGCTGCTACAATATCGTAGCAGACAACCAATCCGCTACGCGTCGGCCATCAAGTCATTATTCGTTAACATTTTGTAAGTAGTGGACGTGTGTCGTGCATGTTTAATAAGAATAAATTATCAGTTTACGTTTTCGAAGAGCGGTTTTCATTGACTGAAATGCTAATTTCGTGTTTTTCTTTCACCAGGTCAGCATATATACGAGAAACATGAGCAACGCAATCCCATTATATGCTTACGTGATTCAGTGCAGTGTTTCTATTCTAATTAAACGCATATTCCAGTTTGTACTGGCGACGAATGTAAACCTCATTTAGTATTAATGCGGCTGTTTTGTCGCGCCTTAATTAGAAGCAAACTTGCTGGAAATTATTCAGTTTTTAATTATAATACTGGATTAAGGAAGTGACCGACTCTGTGTTGGTGTTGCAGCTTTATTTTGAGTCCATGTCTGTTTATTTGAACTATGTAATATTCTGAAATTAATTAAAGTATGTATATAAATGGTGGTAATAAATCAACAACAAATTATCTCTTATCGGTATTATATTGCTTTAGTAACCAGATACCATATTTATTATATAAGGTGTTTTTTTTATATGCATATATTAATGTGGGTTTTGTGTACCTATATATATATTGACCATCATAATGACTCTTTTTTTTTTTGTTTTTTTGGTTGGGAAATCATCAAATGACCTCTCCCGCTCTGGGCGGAGCGGAAGGGCGTGTCAAACTCTTACTGACTAAAACCCACCCGTGTTCCTTCATTTGCCTGTGCGCTAGGGCCACGGTAACTCTTTCGAACAATCCGCAACCCCGGCAGGCATCGGCCCTGTCGGACCCCGTCAGTGATGCTGACATATCTTTGAGGCGCGCGTGGAACACGACGCGCCGTCGACCCGGGCCTGGTCCTTACCGGACGGCGAACTGCCCATCGCTCGCCGTCCGCGAGCCCGCGCCTACGGTGGCCGGGAGTCGGCAATCGACTCCCGACGCCCAGGGTCCGCTCCGTGCCATGGCCTGGACCAGGGCCGGTCGCGAGAGATTGGCGCCGCCGATCGCCGCCACGAGGACACGGCGTTGCGCCGCCCAAGCCGGGCAGACCTCCACCGTATGCTCCACCGTGTCCTCCGGTTGATCCACACAATGATAACACCCGGGCGTTTCCTCCCGCCTTATCCGAAACAGGAACCTCCCGAAACAGCCATGTCCGGTGAGGACCTGCGTCAGTCGGAAGGTGAGGACGCCGTGGCGCCTCTCAAGCCACTCCTCAAAGAGGGGCGTGCCCAACCATCATAATGACTATCATCATTAGCCTAGTTAGATTAACAAACTCACAATACCCTTTATGCGTTTCATGTTTTCGATCAAACTATAGAAGTAGTTTTGGTGGAAATTTTCGAGTGATAGGTCCCTAGAAATTCAAAAGCATTCATCCGGAAAAATAAAAAAAATATGCCTATGAAAGGCACAGGAAAAGCTAGTTGCGTATAATAATAAAAAAACTAAGCAAACAACACAAAATGACAAACACAAAGTTGCTAACTACGTTTTTCTGTGGTTACTGGGTCAGTACTAAAATTCAGTTGGCTCATAAAGAATTCCATTCACTTTGTAGGAGAAAATTTGAGCTGTTTACTTACTTACACGACCACGAAAAATCTGGAATGTGCTTTTCAGGGTGCATAGGATTTATAATTTAAGTCTGGATTCCCGAAATGGTAGTTTTACCGCTTCGGGCTATGAGATTAGCGGGGAAAAAATTACGGTGGAGGTTTAACACATATTTTAGAAAGAATACAGCTCTTATTAAAAGGTCTTTACGGCACCTCCTGATATTTCGCTTTTATTTAAAAATATGGGAACTCCTACCAAGCCCTTGAGTTTTTAGGTGCCTTAAGGAGGGGGGGAGCCGCAATCATTAAATCGGCGATCGGATTGTTTACCAACGGGTTATACGAGAACCACCTTTTTTTGAGAAGTAAATCGTAATCTTTTAGAAAGGTCTTAATTACCTAGGTATCTGGAACCCTGTTCGTGTATCTCTCAAACATTATACAAACTCAAATCCAAAGAACGAAAATATAAGCCTTATCATATCTGTCTCAAGTTCCAACATATTATATCATGCATGTATATCCAAGGGAATACACTCGTCGTTTTATATCCTTGAGGGCATGCCACTGATTTCCTTCTAAGGAAATTGTATAAATTATTGCACATGTAGAAGAATTGCTTTCGGTAGTAAATCTAAAGCTGTCGGGTAGATAGACCGATAACTGTGGCTGTATTTCTTTTGAAAGAAAGAAAGAGAATTTTATTCTGTGGTATTAATTTAGTTTCTATCTGTACTTTCAAATATATTTTATTTTCAGTTTTATTTGGACATCACACTTAAGCTCAGGCCACACCGCCAGGTAGTGAGCGAGCTGGGCGAGCATCGTTTCACATCTTTCCATACTTACCCTGAACTACAGAGATAAGCTACGCTAACGAGGTGAACGAATAGTATCGCCAGCGGTACGCTCTCCTCGCTCTCCCGCCCGCTCGCTCGCCCGTCTGTCCGTAGTTTTCGGTGTGAACCCAAATAGTTTCCCTCGCCTCGCTTCGCCCGCCAGCTCGCTCGCTCGCTAGCTAGCGGCGTGGCCTGCGCTTCATAGATGTGCGTGTAGGTACACATTTCCCGAACCCTTAGGGGAAACACGCGCGATGTTATGTTATGTGTATGTAAGTGTGTTACATACCTACATATAAAATATATTTGAGCTAAGTAATGGTGCTAAAAATTGGAGATTGCGTTTATTTGTTGCTTTTATAGCTCAGTAACTGCTTGACCGATCGTTATCGAATGTTTTCGCAAGGAATGTTTTATGTGTGAAACTAAAAAGCTCGGGATTACGCAATGGTTAATAAAAACAGGCCAAGTGGGTGTCGGAATAGAATACTCTTCAAAGCCTTTTTATTTTTTTCTTTTTCTTGTTTTTTTTTTGTTTTTCTTCGTCGGGCCACGCTCAATGAAGAGTTCCGTAGTTGTGATGAATTTATTCTATGAACAAACTTAACATTGTAGCTGAAAAACATGTTCTCCCATACTTTCCAACTGTAAATGTAGCGACAGGCCACGCGAATCGCGCGCGACGCAAATGTACCGCTCGCCGCGCGACGACCGGCGCCTTTGTGTCGCGCTGCCACGTCGCGTCTGTCTGCGGAAGCCTTTACTCGTTAACTTGCAAAGCCTACTTAGATGTGATAGTTTTCCCTTTAACTTCTTTATATACCGTGATTTTTTTCACAAATCTAAAATACAATAATTTAGCTGGCAGGAGGTGAGGCACACTTGACTCTAACAAAAATGAGCACTTTAGAGCTTAATATTTTACAAAGGAATCCCTAAATCGAAAATTTGTCGGTGTGACTAATGTGTATATCCATGCCAAATTACAGCTTTCTAGTACTAAAAGTCTCTGAGCTAAGCTGTGGACAAACGGACAGACGGACATGGCGAAACTAAAGTTAAGTAAAGTTGTTGACTACGTAACCCTAAAAAGTCTGCATTGAGATTGAAAAAGAAACAAAGAAAGAAAGAAAATACGGTTATTTACGGTAAACATGACGCAGAGAAAAATACACAAATACAAAAAACTTTTTTGCAAAAAAACAACCGACTTCCAAAAAAAACACTAAAAGACGTGAAAAAGAACTTTAATTTCGGAAGTCGGTATCTTTGGTTTTGTATTTTCGTTTTTGGACACCGACTTCCGAAATTAAAGTTATTTTTCACGTCTTTTAGTGTTGTTTTTGGAAGTCGGTTGTTTTTTTGTAAAAAAGTTTTTATTTTTCACTTTTTAGTTGCGGTACCTACCCCACACAAATTCGTATACCACTACTTGGTGTGTAAATAACAGTGACAGGAAATTATTAACACATCATCCATATAAACTAAGTGGAAAAATCATGCAGTATTAAGAATAATGCAAAAACTACTGGCCAGACCTTTATCAAATTTAAATGGGACCACATGTAAAGCACCACCTATCAAATAAAAAAAGAATCATCAAAATCGGTTCTCCCAGAAAAAAGTTATGAGCTAAGACACATAAAAAAAAAAAAAAACAGACGAATTGAGAACCTCCTCCTTTTTGTGAAGTTGGTTAAAAAAGAACGAGTTGGGGGAAAATATGCGCTCAGCATAATGCTATGACCCTATGCGCTGGTTTTCAGCAACAGCCGGCGTTGGCGTGAGACTTCAGCATTGGCAGCCTTGTTCCACTCACTGCGAAGTATAGGCCTTTTGAGCCATAATTCCCTGGTCTGTGCGAGTCACATTCAGGTCTTTCCCGTCATCTTCTGTAGGTCGTCCACCCTCCAGTCTGATAATCGGTCGGTCTCCTCGCTCGGTATTGAGAGTATTTAATCGTAATTAACTACATTTTAACTTAATTCTGTATTCACTTAATTAACCAATTATTTTCTTTTCAGGTTTCTGGATTGCAGAAGAGAACGGACAATAGATCGGTATGCTTGATTTCTATAAATAATAAATAATGTTATATTAAATCCCTTTTAATGCCTGAGAATTATACCTTCGTTTCTGGGCAGAATATAAACGGACTACGTACTGCAAAGAAAACATGTGGGAATCGAACCCACAGCCATGACCTATAATTTATTTATTGTACCTAAGGAAAAAGGTCAGTCAGCGCGCTAACCCGAGCCAAACATTGTAGTACTCCATTCTTCGATGATAAATCGTTTAAATCACGGGCCAACCCAGTGTACCGTCAACATCAAAAATACACGTAATAACTTAATTGTAATAAAAAAATGATTGAATTTTCAATCTTTTTTTTTTAATGAAAAGTTACTAAATTGTATTGTTTACTTATTAGAAACTTGTCTTTTCAGGGTTCCGTACCCAAAGGGTGTCAACGAACCGAGAAAAGACTTCTTTTCACATAATACTGTCCTGTTACTATGACCTTTATACAGGGTTAGTTTTCAAAGACCAGCCAAATTTAAGGATGTGGTACAGACCATCAAACTGAACAACTCTCTCCATGGGACCAATATCATCATCGCGAAAAATTTATAAACTGTCCCATACAAAACTTCAATACCTACTCGACCCAAATGTATAGGACCGCTGATTTTTTTTTCGCGATTACGATATTGGTCCCAAGGAGAAAATTGTTCAGTCTGATGGTCTATACCACACCCTTAAATTTGGCTGGTCTTTGAAAAATAACCCTGTATAGACAAAAAATAAAAACGAGGTAACCAAGGTAGGTATACCTAATAGTTTTGGTGATAAAGAATCATTAGTGCGGGAATCCGTTTCGCACTTGGCCGGGATTTTATAGCTAAATTTCATAAAGCATATTAATGTTTACCTTCTATCCGTATACTTACCCTGTTGACCGTACACCGAAACTTATTAAAGCATGTTTCGTGGCCAAACTCGCAAAGGGGCTGGTACCATTAGCAGATTTCACTTATATTACGAGTTTCTTTACAAAGCCTGCAACTGAGAGGTTCTTAAGATAATCACTCTGAGCTTTGTGTAAAGTTTATTTTTGAGAAAATTCAGCGCGCTGCGGTACCCACTAAGTGCGCCGAACGAAAAAGTATTTAATCGCGTGATGAAGCTCCTTTGGTTTTCATTAACGGTGTTGTGGAGTTTGTTAGCGATTGTTTCTGGGTAGATATGTGATTGCAAGCAAGCTGAAGTGGCAATGGGCTGGTCACATCTCTCATAGAACCGACAATTGTTGGGGAAACCGTATTCTAGAGTGGAGACCGCGACTAGGCAGACGTTGTGTGGGACGCCCGGCGGCTAGGTGGAGGGATGACTTGCGAAAGGCGGCTGGCAGGGATGAGGAGTGCCGAAGATCGGGCTCAGGGGCGTTCACTAGGAGAGGCCTTAGTTCAGCAGTGGACGAATATAGGCTGATGATGATGATGATGTGATTGAAATCGATATGATTATTAATTTTTATTTTAACACTAAACGGTCGTAGGCCAAGTACTTTTTCTATAAAGTACTAGCTTCTGCTTGCGACTTAGCTCGCGTGGACGTCGTAGGATGCACAATATACTAAAATAACATCCACATTTTTATAAAACTCTATCGGTCTTCGATGAGAGCAGTGGTGGCCTAGTGGTATCGGCCCCGACTTACGAGTTGTAGGTTGTGGGTTCGAACCCAGGCAGGCGCTTTACTTTGTGTAAATAATTTCATCACCACTGCTCTCAAAACGGTGAAGGGAAACATCGTGAGAAAACCGGCATGTCCTAGAACCAAAAATTCGAAGACATGTGACATCTACCAACCCGCACTGGGCCCGCGTGGTAGATTACAGCCCATTCCCTCTCAAAGAGAGGAGGCCTGTGTCCCAGCAGTGGGAACACTATAGGCTGATTATGCTATCGGCCTTCGACGCACCGCGTTGCATCGCATCGTCCGCCCACACTGTTACTTCGTTTTCGATTAGCGTTCTTTCCGACTTTTTTTTCTTTTTGCTCGGCTTCTAAGGGTCGTAGCGTCATCTTAAATAACCTTTTTGTTAAGCTTCCTCAATAATTAGGCTATCAAATGCAAAAATAACTTTTAAAATCGGACTGGTAGTTCCAGAGATAAGTGCGTTCAAACAAAAAACAAATTCGTCAGCTTTATTATATTTTTATAATTATATAAAGTAGGTATAATATAGGTATGTGTTTGTATGTGCTTCGAATAACTTCCATCGAATACCTATCCTGAATTAGTTTGATTCTATTGTCAAACCCTTAAAGAGGGCAAAATCAAGTTAAAGATCAGAATTAAAATGTACCGAATGGATCGACCATTATTCTACAATTAGGCTCTCAGATTAGCAAACGCGACGAAGGAGGACAATGTCCATCATTATTTACAATCTTCTGAGAGACTGAGATGTAGTTTAGTCACAACATCGGTCATAGGACAATCTAGAGTCTAGGTAAAATCAAACTGGTTGCTAATTTTCTGTTCTAAATTCTATAACTATTTTAACTCACACAGGAAATTATTATTTGTAAAAAAAATTGAAACAGCATCAACTTATCAATATTTGTAAATCATACAATTAATATCAAAATTCGTGTGTAATTACTATCACATAATTAATTTACCTGTCATTGCTTTATTTAATTCTTTTTTTTACCTGTTGTGGTATGGTAATTTTATTCTAGGTGCATCGTCTTCGCATATAATTATATAATTCATGTATGTACATAATATTGTAAAACATTTTAAAAGAGTAACGGTGGAGTTTCTTGCCCATTCTTCTCCATACGAAACTACCTTTTTGAAGGGCCAACTACATACTTCATGCCGGGGTTGCGGATTGTTCGAAAGAGTTACCGTGGCCCTGGCGCACAGGCAACTGAAGGAACACGGGTGGGTTTTAGTCAGTAAGAGTCTGACACGCCCTTCCGCTCCGCCCAGAGCGGAGAGGTCATTTGATGATTTCCCATCCAAAAAAAATATACTACATACTTAATTTTCTTGTAAAATTAGACGTTCAAAAGTGTCTTTTATGTGCCTATTAGGAATAAATGATTTGACTTTGACTTTCGCCACATTCCGCATCTAGTCGGTCCCAGACGCCTGTTTAGTATTGTCATAAATAAAAAATACACACATACCTACCTGAAATAACTCAAATTGAATAAAATAGTTTGAAAACACGTAGGTAACGTAATAACACAATATGTTAAAAATATGTGTACCCCTCGCTACAGACCGTACAAATAGCCTAAGTAAACCTCCACTCCAGTGCCTTCATAATAGGCGTTTACAATTCTAAATTACTCGTACCCTCTCTAATTTCATACAATATGTGGATTACAAAATGTTGTAGGTTGTTAATGATAATTTATGTAAAATTAGCTTTTGCCTCCGGCTTCACCCGCGTGGATGTCTGAAATTATCCCACGGGAACGTACTACCGGGACAAAAAGTATCCTACATGTTAATCCAGGTTATAAACTATCTGTGTTCCAAATTCCAGCTAAATCCGTTCAGTAGTTTTCGCGTGAAAGAGTAACACACATCCATCCATCCATCCTCACAAAGTTTCACATTTATAATATTAGTAGGATTGTTGTTCGCGTGAAAGAGTAACACACATCCATCCATCCATCCTCACAAAGTTTCACATTTATAATATTAGTAGGATTGTTGTTTGTTGTGGGTGAGAGTATACTACCTACACTACTCGCTTTAGACATTCGAAAGTATAGTCTGTTTTGAAAGTATCTCATAAAAATGTAAACAAATGGATCAGAAAGCGTCTGCCTGTTACTGCCAATGTGTAGTGCCCCTTACAAATTGAGTCCTTTGATTTAATTATTTGAATAAATTAACCCAAAATTATAATTTTAAATCACCTTAAAGATGTTTTCATTTGACAATTGAGGTTAAATTTAACACCTCAATTTTCGTCGATGATTTTTCAATTATAATTTATTAATGTTATTCAAACAATAATAATGAATTACTAATTTTTGGAAAAAGCAGTGAAATATAAAGTTGAAACCTTCTAAATACAGATGAATGAGTTACTAATTCCCTCGAGTGAGTGAGTGAGTGACAGGTCGGACGCGTACGTGCAGTACCTTGCAAAACACTGGAAATCGCCTACTTATGCGTGTTTGTTGGAGTAGTTCAAATGATTTCGGACTAATTCAAAAGGGGATGTAGCGGTATCAACATCGCCACATGCGAACTACACGTCATACTGACGTCACGCAAATCCTGCATCGCGCAATCAGAGTTTACCGCGCGACTAGCATATATACAACGTCCCGACATCAACCGTCGGGCAGTTGCCCACCAGATACGACACCCGTCTGGTCGGAGGATCCTCCCTTTTCTATAGAGTATGAGTGAACTTTACACCCTGTTCCTCATACCTCTATAGGGACACCCATTAAGCGCAGTGCGAACCACGCTGTACAATGTTGTCTAAATGATTGTTGTTTCAATCTTAGTATTCGCAAGCACTTTTGAATTATGTGTCCTTGTGCTGAAAGCAACAATTGCTTACAAAAATGAGCCTGGCGCCAAGTCGTGCCATATTTTTAACAACCTGTCTAAGTGCGGGCTGAGTTATAGAGACACTTTTCTTATAGTATCCAAAGTACCTAGAAAAATTCTAGCCTCCTCAAAAATCAGAAACAAAAATAAAATTGCCCTAAACTACATTATGAAGATATAATACTGAATGTAAATGTAGATTAATAATAAATTACCAAAACTCATAAGTTCTTCTTAACACCCTTCAGACGTCCTTAAATCAGAATTTAAATTACCCACAAAGAAACCTATAAAATGGTCTGTAGAACAATTTCTAAGTAACCATATAGAACATTCACTACAGTTTACGAGCCATATCAAAGTAGGAGAGAGAATCGAGCAAAAATAGGTCTTCAGAAACTATTAATGTAGGCTTTCATAATGAAAAAGGGGTACAATTATTGGTAATTGACTTTTTATTTCTAGACTGATTAAGAACCTAATATTCTTGGGTTTTTATTTTTATTAGTCTGGGTAAATAATGCAGTTTAAATATAAAAGTTGTTTGTTTCTTATTTAATTATAAATGTTAAAGTGCGAGATAAACCATGACCTGGTTCAACACATAAATATTTTTTACTAGATATAATTATTCTCAAATTCGAATTTCGGCCATGGCGGCCAATCTAAGAAAGAAAATACGTTTATTTGCGGTAAACATGACGTAGAGAAAAACACACAAATACAAAAAAGACCGAGTTGGGGGACATATGCGTCACATCCACGCAAAACGGCAATCACTCAGCATAATGCTACGACCCTTTGGGAGACAGCCCCAGCGCTAGTTTTCAGCGACAGTCAGCGTTGCCGTGATGACGTCAACCAGTGCAGCATACAAAAATAAGAAATAATATAAATACAGCTGAGACTAACCATTGGCGCGGGAGATATTACAGTGCACAAGTGTATGCGCAGACACAGGTGCACTCACTCTTCCCTCACTCCCATAGTTCGATGAGACGGCAATCCGACACGTCCGGACAGAGATCAGGCGCAGCACCAACAGCTTAACGTACTTTTCGATGCCCGGGGTATCACACCGCCAACTTCCAAACTCTGGGCTGCTACTGAGAAATTCCTAATGGAAAAACCCAATAACACTTTTGCCAGACCTGGGCCCTGACTGTCCTATTGGTCTCGTGGTCGCAAGCGCGACTTCTGAGCGTGGGGCCCTGGATGTCTACTCCCTAAGCACGAAATTCGTAGTTTCGGCCGTTACGGGCGATTCCTACTCCATATCTCCTACGGACATAAGGTTAGTATGACGTCCGACCTAAGAATAAATGACAAGACGATTTGACAGTTGTCCCAACTCCCGATGTGTTTTGGTCCATCCGAAAAAAGTTAATTATTGTGTGTGTACGGTTGACTTCAAAGTTTCAAATCACTTTTGGACGGGTCCGTTTCTACGTTGACGGACTTAGAGATTAGGCCCCCTGGTGTCGAGATATACGAAGTAGTCCACGTATGATGCTAGTGAAATCACAAGCAATAACTAGTCTATAATCTGTTCAACTAAAGTGTTCTTGTAGGAACACTGCTGCACTGCTTACAAAAATGCTTATCTGCTTTATTTGAAATTCTATTCTCCTTTTATTGTTATTTACTAACAATTTTTCCGCCCGATTTCCTTCTCGTACTATAATTTATAATATTCAATTGAAAAATGTTGCCCAACATAAAATTAAAATTCGCGGTTGCCCCAAAAAATATTTCAGTTTGCTTTCCGTTCCTTCGTTTTTGAAAAAATATGTATTACGACGCATAGCTTAAGCGTTTGCGTCGGCACGCTAGGCGGTTGCCAAGTACGGTCGGTTACAAAAGTCACTAAAAACTTGTGTGTATATCTGATGCTCAGTGAAAATTGATCATGATTTCTTATCCGTACTAATAAAAAAATCTTTAAATATTTTAACGGACCAAAATATAGAATAGAATAGAATACTCTATTATGTACACCCTATAAATGTAGAAATTTTACACAGTGCGACACAATGGGCGGTCTTACCGCTAATAAGACAACCTTAATTTAGTATTTTAGTATTAAGTTCGATATCAAAAAGTTCTAAATTCTGTCCTTGAGCTGATTTTCAAAAATTGTTTTAACTCTACTGTAGTCAAAAACTTATTCAAAGTTGAAGCGTGTAGGCGTTTATTCCGTTAAGTGATCTGAGTTGCTGGCCGTGCCTGACTTTAATTATTCAGAATCGTATTTTTTTTACTTTTAAGTTATTTTCGTGGAATAGAAAATGAATATCTACCTATGTAATTACCATTAAAAGTGGCGTCCTATAGTTTCTGCCTACCTTTAAGAAAATTATGTACGTATTTAGAAACTTGTTTGTAGTAGTAATGGTTTAGTAGTTATTGAAAACTAGCTTTTGCCCGCGGCTTTCCTCGCGTGGAATACTACCGAGATTAAAAGTACTCTGTGTTATCCAGGTTATAAATTATCTGACAGCAAATCTTCATTCAAATCCATTCAGCCGTTTTTGCGTCAATCCGGAACATATATCTAGACAAACAGACAAACGGACAAAAATTCTAAAAACATTTTCGGCATCAGACTCGTTCCCGCTCCTCATAACAATTACATTTTTTCAAAAATATTCATTGTACAGTTTAGACAATTTTTTTTTTGGTGGTTCTTTATCGGTTATAGAAACATTTCCATTAATTGGTTAATACTTTTTATTTACCAAAGTTAAAAAAAAAACGTAAAATATAACTTTATTTTGTATTACTAAGACATCAAATTAAAAAAAATGTGTCTTATCACTTGTTTAAGTTTATTTTGTCTTTGCGAACGTTTAAATTTGTTTCCTTAATAGAATAATCCATGTTCAAGGTAAGAAGCATTACTAGAATTTAGAATTACTTAATATAGAATGATGGCAATTTTATTAATATATCTTTTAGTAGTATTTTGTTATGTATGTCGTTGATTTTTGCTATACATATTTTTATTCAAAAAGATATGACAAACCGCTTAGTAACAGTTTTTCAGCACTTGAGTTAAATTAAAGGAGACAACACGACGAGGTGAATATAAATCTTAACACAAATTATACTGTAGTGTCTGGAGTCCCGAATAAGTCAAGAAACAAAACTAATGCTTTAATTTCAAGCTCCTTGGTTTGTGACAAGTTACATTATTCACAAGCAGCCTAGTTTATTTCTGATTAGTTTTATTTTCATAATAATATAGCCGCATTTTACGTTTTATCACCAAACGCACGTTTGATTTTCTCCACCCAGAGCAGGAGAAGTCATTTGATGATTTCCCACACAAAAGAAAAAGGCTGATCGGAAGCTAGCTAGCTTTAAGGGGGTGATAGTTGACACCATTTTGAGCATTTTAAGCCATACATGTCTTAGACGAAGTACGATTTTTTTAAACTGCTGTTTAATATTTTCATAAAGAAAGCTATTGCTTTTTACCCGACTGTCGCGGAGCCCAAAAGGAGTATAATAACAGGAATGTTTGTGAATCCACTCCAGCTTTCAATTCTTTATCCTTTAAGTCGTATATAATAAAAATGGACGCAGCAACACGATAATATCTAACAAAGCGGCTTTTTTTAAATAAAAATAGCTGTTGTATCGTATTTCAAACAAAAGTTGAGCACAGCTGTGGTTGCGGCCTCAGGCTAAAGTTTTTCACAAGGAGTGTGCTGCAAACGAGACTGACGAGCGTCTATGAATATTGCTGGTTTAAAAAACTGCGTAGTTTTTTGTTAGTGCTGCAAGGCTCTATTCTTGGTCCATCACTTTTTCTATAGAGACCAAAAAAACCGTCTTAACTATACCTATTCCTGTCACCTAAGAGCGTTGCTGTGTACTGGTTAAAGTGGTATAGGTGCCTGTGCGGTTATAGACACATTAGACGTTCCAGCTTTGTCTCTGTTTTGGTGTGGAGGGTAACGCCCTGTGATGTCTCTGGATTTGTAGGTATCCTTACCAACTAATTTTCCTCAATATAAATAAAACAATTTTAGTAGTTTTCAGTTTGTACACTTACCAAATGAAAGATGTGCTGTCGCGAGAAAGTAGTCTTAAGAGATCACTATCTTAATTGTGATTGTGGTATTTAGTTTCTTATCAGATAAGAGGGTGGTTGATGATATTGCTCTTAGTCTTGATCCCTTAGTCGCCTCGAGACCCGCTAGCGAAGCGGGTAAATCTTACCTCAAATTGTGAGATTAACCATTTCTTTATTATGGTGACGACGTAGAAGTAACAGGTAATGTATCTGTTATGGGTGTCAAAAGCGGAGGAAATGGATTAGAAAGATAAAGGACGCTGACCCAAGTTGACCATAAGAGGAAAAGTCGGGCAGAGACAGATAGAGAGAAGGAGAGAGGGGAGATCTCATGACCATGTTGCATAGTGGTGATGAGATCTACGGTGAAAAGCTTTTACAATCACACGGTCAGGAAATACGAAAGTCAACAAGGAGCTCCATTTTAAAATAACCTTTGCGGATTTGTCACATTTTTCATTTATTATCAAATCTAGTCACTTCTGCGCAAAATTCTCCAAAAGCATTGTCATGAATTGTAGACCTGTTATTCAAATAGATTCTGACCAAAGTATAGTGCCCAGTACTTGAGCCAAGGATTATGTCCGAATCGCCTTAAGCTCGGTTCTCTAGTGACATTCGTGTCCGAGTTCCCTTGACACTGTAATCCGTCTGGTGTCTGTCTAGCATCTGCCTAGCTTAAGATGTATAACCGAGTATGTTTACATTAAAATGTTAGGTATTTTGAAACTTGGAGGTAGGCCTTTGTACTAGGATTAGGTGTATCATGGGAGTTAGAACAAATGATGGCTGGAAACAATTTTCTATTCTGAGAAAAAAAACTGGATTAGATTAGTGGAGTTGCTAGGTACCTAATTTGGCGCAGCCGCGAGGCACACTTTCCTGCTAATTTCTCACAATAAACTTTACAATTTTTATTTGTTAATTTTTGTTTTTTTACTTGTATAATATGTTGGGTTGTGTGCTTTGTGGTCTGTGCTAAATAAATATATTTTCTTTCTTTCTAATTAGTTTTTAAGTACCGTTTTTTGTAACTTAAAAAAACATACTAAACTATAAAAAAAAACCTTTTGAACAAGAACCTCTAGGCTATAATTTAAATTCAAGGTAAGTTTACTCCCCAAAATTACTACAAAGTAATACTACTTGGAATTAACAAAATTTCTACAAGTGTCAGTTACAAATCGGACACAGAAACATTATGTCTAAAGTATCACGGCCAAAGGCAAAAGAAATAAAGAATTAAAATAATTATTCTTACTAGAAAGACCTTAATTTTCGAGATGAAGAGCGTTCCAGCACTAATATAATTACTCAACATTCTGTGGCTGAAACTAAAGTTAGTATTGTTGAAATGAAAGCAAAACAATTTACGACGGAGGAAAACGGGTTAGTGTTTGCGATCGCTGGCATCAGACTAACAAAAGAAAGTAAGTTGCCAAAAGATTATTACACATTCGTCTGTTTTGTCTACATCATGTCAGACTATCTGGCATGTTGCCATGGGCATCTTGGCTTAAACTGATAGAAGGTCTTGAAAGCTATCGTGAAAAGTCGCTATTTCTATCCTTATTTTTGTTTTTTTTTAGACCTCTGCTTTTATTTCTTGTGACACTTTCAGTTCCCAAAAGTGGGACATTGTCTACTGGCTAAAAAAAGACACTTTCGTCCTTCTTGTTAATATTATTATTTAGCCTTGCTAACCTTGCTTAATCAATTGTTATGTGGTCATCAATTTACTGAATATTCATAATAGCTCCATAATATTGAATTTGTCTCTTTACCTTTTGCATCCTTTTAAAACTTCAATGCTTTATTCATAGATATATTTCAATGGAAAGTAGAAACAAAAAGATCCAACAAAGCAAGTTTCTTCTAACTTATCCCACACACAGATTACTGGCCTTCATATGGAACATAACTGGAGCCATGTGTACCCTTTTTTACTATATAGTCTTTATGCAGATCCGTCCTTTGTCGAGGACACCAAATTATGGCACAGACAAAACTTTTGTTGCGATGTTATCCTTTCTAGTTTCTGTATCACGTTAAATAATGGCGTTTACCATATTCCGGCCAAGGACGGCTTTAATGTCTCTTGTCTTTTGGATAGTTGCTTTTTTTGTTATTTCACACGTTTCTGTTTATGCAATTGTTTGTTCTTCTTCTTCTTTTCGAGCCGCTGGAAGTTATGTATTTGAACTAAATGAGTTTAGCCTAGTATGTGGCCACGTTAACCGCGGCATCAGTGACGTTTTTTAGGTCATCAAAAATGCAGGTTGCAGCCACTTTGGACACTCCAACAGATGGGTCATATTTTGGTCACTCGCACTGGGTGTCAGAGGGATCTATAATGCCCCATTTTCCTAGATTGTGTTTGCAACGACCTACTTGAATTATTTGTTTATCATCATTATTGATCAAATCATTTATTTTTCAGATCATAAAATCCAATTTGTAAGTATTTGATTGAATACAGTGTTAGTACATAATATTTGACAAATTTTGGTAATGATTACTAATAATGTCAAAATAATTAATAGTAATTTCAAAATCATTAATAATACAATAATCAAATACAATACAACATCAATAAATTAAATATACAATAGGTAGAAGAAACATCACTATTTCAAGGCACGGTTTGAAGTCGATACTTGTGTCTTGATCTCTTGCCTGAGTATTAGACTCTTCGACCTGTCGGCCACTGACCAAGAGGCAGTAGGCGCTGTCCGGCACGCGCCTCATCACGGAGGCGACACGCTTTCACATAATTGCCTAAAAGTCGTCCATATGTGCTTCTGCGAACATCCCTGTTGCGCTACGGTTCCGTGGCAACCCGAATAGGGCGCTGCTACAGCGCCTTATGTGTCCAGTACAACAATGCATACGGGGCGTTGTATTCGTTGTTGTACTGGCCACGTAAGGCGCTGGAAACCCGATGCGGGAGTAAAAAGTTTGGCAGTATGCGATCAAAATCAAAATATTTTATTTCACATAAGCCTACATGGGCACGTATGAAACGTCAGAAGCTAGGTGCACGGTTCCAATTGGTTGTTTCCTAAGGAGAAGAGCCAGCAAGAAACTCCACGGTTACTCTTTAAAAAAAATAAGGGGCTTTTACAATGTTTCAAATTACAGGGCTGATAGGTAAGGAAGGACAGTGTAGGCCTGTCCACAAATAACAGGTACTCAACAAAATAAAAAAGGTCTACAAATATACAGTCTACAAGTTAGGCTTACAACGTTTAGGTTAAGGTTTCTATACATTGTGAATGTATGAACATTCACAAGTATAGAAGAATCTTTGGAAAAATAAAAGCCTATTTAAACCAATGTGTGTGTGTGTTTTGTGTGTGTATGGTATTTATGTCTTGTTTTGCTCATAAGTTTTCTTTGCTGGACCATGATCATGTGCATACTAAAAGGTAACATGTTCGGTTCTCAGCTGTTAATATTCGCTCCAGGTTTACCGTGTTATTGACAAAGACCCTATGTACATATATTAATTGATGACCAATATGGATGGTTGTGGATTCAACGAAGAGATAACAGCTAATATTAACATCCGATTTTTTTGGTTGTTTTTAAGTTATATAAAAATTTAAAAAACATTTCAAATTCTTTCAGTGTCTTAATCAACATGTCAACATCCAAAAATTGTTCATTACAACGGCCGAGGAGGCCTGTTTAAGTAGTACCAAAAATAAAATATTTTCTTAGAATCTATTGCCACTTAAGGACAACTCTTCCCAGAAGTGTTTTAAAAATAAATGCGATTTATTTCTGTTCTGAAGAGAAAGGTAAATTTGATTACCTTCATCCTGTCGAGATTATGGTACTTTATCAACATTCAAAGGAAGTTTTGCCAAGTTCTAAAAGGACAATTTTGGAGATGACTTCGTAGTTTCTCCTTGCTATTAATCTGAAGTACGTCCTTTTGTGATTGATGACGATTCTTAAGTTGATCCTCTTCTCTATAAGGAGTAGTACCTCAAGATAAAATAGTTGAATAAATTATGCTAGAAACTAACTTAATTTTAAGAAAGAAAATTAGGTTTATTTGTCACAGAAAAATGTGCATTCAAAAAGATAAGAGAACTCGAATAATGAAGAAAGAAAAAAAATAAACAAAATAGATCTATGATCATGAGTACATATCAGAAATAGTCGGCACTTGCACGTCGTGACTGTGACAAGAAGGCTCCCACTTACCTTGATGCTGTGCTATGGATTATTCAACGAATAATAGAGTGATAAGAGTGACAGGTGAGAAAATATGGGATGTACAGGCAGGATTTAGAGAGGGAATGGGATGTATGGATCAGATCTTCTCCCTAAGGTGCAAACATCTGGCAAAGCACAAGAAAGTCTACTGTGCTTTCGTTGACTTGGAGAAGGCCTATGACAGTGTGTGTACGGAAGATTTGTGGTCGACACTATCCTTGTACGGTGTGAATTGGCGCTTAGTACGGGCACTGAAATCTTTATACAAGGATTCCAGTGCTTGTGTTACGATAAATGGGGCATACACGAACTGGTTCTGCATCTCGAGGGGTGTTAGACAGGGTTGTGTAGCGTCACCATGGCTATTCAACTTGTACACGGATAGTTGTCTGACAGATTTGAAAGAGGGTTGGATTGACGATGAATGAGTTGCCTGTCAAATGCCTTCTCTACGCAGATGATCAAGATTTACTTGCATCGTCAGCGGAAGGGTTGCAAGATATGGTGACTATGATGGATGAATCATATAAAATGAAAGGGATGAATATAAATGTGAATAAGACGAAGGTCATGGTGTTTGAAAGAGAAGACGATGTATCGGTATGAGATGTGAAATTAAATGATAAGAGTGTGGAGAAAGTAAGTGAGTTCGTATATTTGGGGAGTCTATTTACAAGGGATGGAAAGATTGATGGAGATGTGGAAAGAAGGGTAAATGCGGGAAATAAAGTGAATGGTGCTACACATGCAATTGTGACCAACCAGTTGATGTCAAAAAAAGCACGACTGGCTGTTCACAATGGTGTGCTGGTGCCTACGATTATGTATGGAAGTGAGTGTTGGGTGCGGTAGAAGAAGCATGAAAGTAGAATAAATGCTGTGGAAATGCGTTCCTTGCGAAGCATGTGTGGTGTGACTATGAATGATAGACTGAAGAATGATGTGATAAGGCAACGGTGCGGTTTAAAAGAAGATGTAGTGACAAAAATTGAAAAGAGTATGCTAAGATGTCATGTTGAGAGGATAAATGAAGGGCGATTATAAAAAGGTATTTACAAGGCGGATGTGAGTGGAAACGCCGGGAGGGGACGCCCTAGGAAGACATATAGTGACCTTATTGGTGATGTTCTTCAGAAAGGTTAGGTGCGTAGTACTCACAACCGGCGTGCGTGTATGACCATGTATGAACGTAAACGACGCAAAAGGAGTATGTAAAGATGGAAGCAGGTGGCGTTCTGTAGTTTCTGCCTACCCCCATGGGAAGAAGGCGTGAGTGTATGTATGTATGTAGTCTTATCTAACTTTAACCTCGTAGCGGTATCTACATCGCCACATGCGAGCTACGCGTCACACTGCTGTCACGCAAAATCCTACATCGCGGAAGCAGAGTTTACCGCGCAACTAGCATATATACAACGTCTCAACATCTAATGTCGGGCAGTTGCCTACCAGACCCGGCACCCATCTGATCTGAGAATCCGCCATTTTCTATGGAGGTATGAGTGAACTTTGTACCCTGTTCCTCGTTTTTCTATAACCTTACCGAGGGGTATCGTGTTACCAAAGTCAAAGTCAAATCATTTATTTTAAATAGGCACATAAAAGACACTTTTGAACGTCAAAATTTACAAAAAAATAGAATTGATTCTAGTCGCCCCTTCCAAAAGTTAGTTTCGTATGGAGAAGAATGGGCAAGAAACTACAATATTTATATGTTTTACAATATTATGTATACATTAATAAAAATAATTAAATTTATAGCAATGACAGGAAAATAATTATGTGATAGATACAATGGTGCTCACATATTTACAAATATTGAAAAGTAGATGATTTTTCAAAATTTTACCCAGTTACCGGGTAGTGAAGGTGAGACAGGCAGTAGCTCCATTTAAAATACTGGTATTCAGCTGCATCCGGTTATACTGTAAGTTAAACTAAACATAGTTGCGAAAAGGCTGGCAAAAGATGAATCTACTTACCAGTTGGAACTATTAATAAATAGCTTTAGTTAATTTATCGATTGCCGGTTACCCAATATCATCAGTACCTTCAGTGGCATTTTTTAATGTAACCTGCGTTTGCGAATTACATAGTTTCCAAAAATATAAATAAGTATGGGTATGTTTTAGAAAAATGATTTTAATACCCTACATTAAATTCTGTTTGCGCTGCAATGTTTTATCAATCTAAATCAAAATGTTCAAAAAACAAAATCTTCAATAGTACTAGTCATTCTAAATTCAACCTATTGTACACTACTATAAAGTTGCTATTTGTTCAAGAGAAAATAACATAAATTGGCTTATTTTAGTTTTTTTAATTTAATATTTGAATTGTTTTTGTCTTTTTATTACGGACGCTTTTAACGTTCTGCGTCGTTCTCACATGCATAATTTCAACATGAATGATGTAACCAATATTTTGTAACCATATTCTGATTTATAAGTGTCCATGGCGTTTCTTGCCCGTTCTTCTCCATAGGTACCTACTACGCTTCGGAATGGGCAACTAGCTTCATCTTTCTGACCGACCGACCCCTTGACAATTCAAAAGTGCCTGTAATTGGTTTATTTGAAATAAATACTTTGAGTTTTTTTTTAGATTGGAAACAAGGAAAATAATGTGAAATAAGCACCAAAGCCGAATCGAGTAAGATCCATAGACCAACTCAAGCCTCCAAAGATCTGACATCCCTTTAAAGATAACAAAAACTTCAACGTCCTTAAGGTAGGAGTACTTAAATTGACGACTCAGGTAGACCTTAAGCAAAGGATAAGTACCAACCCTAATCTTTTCCCTCTAGATGAACAACCGAGTGTAATTTTCAAAGGAGACGTACCTAAAACGTAGGGTATAGTAAAATTCAGAGAATTCGGATTGTTTCGCGTAGGCGTAGAATGAAGTAGTAGTAAATTTATTGAAGGTGGAAATAAAAGATACCTAGTTTGTAACTGAAGATACAGGTGTATATTAGATCGGGGAAAAATTACTATCGTATTTTATATACAAATTCAAGACTAAGCTCGTGTGGCACCCAAATATCAAGCTTTTTTTTATACCCAGACTTTTTCAAAAGAGTCAAAAATGTTTTATGGTCAACCCCTAACTCTTCAGCTATGTTGTAAATATTAATATGTCGAATTAGCTCCACTTTAAAAAAAAAACATCGACTTTTCCGTAACAGGGCGACCAAAGCGAACTGCATCTTTGACATCAAAATTCCCGGACTGAAAACGCTTGAACCAACTTTGTGCTACTCTTACTGACACAGCGTTAAGTCCATAAACGTCACATATTTTATTCGCGGCTTGTGTCGCATTTTTCCCCTATTTTGTAATAAAACTTCAAAATGTAGCGAATTTATTCGTCAGATTCAATCATTGAGGCAGACAGAAAAACAGTTGATAAATGGCGGGAAATCGTTTTTAATTTTAATTTTTCTTGTTTTAATTGTCATCTATTTAATAGTATCAAAACCAGCCAGATACAAACAGTACAGCCAAAGAGATTTTACTACAACTTTATGCCTATAAAATACGAAGAAACTTTTTCCCCGACCTGTTATAGTGTGTTAGGGTGTGTGTACCAAATCTTGGCCGTTTACGTTTTTAAGTCGTATGTCACTTTTATCACTTACCGTTCCGTTCGTCCTAGGAAATACTTATAAATTAAATTAGTTCATTTGCTTAGACAACAATGATCCAAAGCTTAGTTGGTTAGGTACACAAAACGCTGTGTGTTAAAATTATAAGTTTTGTTGCTATCAAAAATAAAGCAATGATTTCTTTGTATTTAGCCGTTTTGGTGACACAGTGCAACAATATATCTATCTAATAAATAATTATCGTACCTAAACCAGCATAAAATAATAGAAAAGATTTTATCGTAGCATTGTACATTTTTAACTTTTCACACAGATACCACTCCAAACTTAATGCAGCAAGTTTCTGCAAAACAAAACCGAGCCCTTTATGTCTTATTGCAATATTTGAAAGCGCTGCCACATTTCTGAGACAAGTCTTAGCACTCCATTCAACAAAGCACTGTTTTGTACACTAAATCAAAATATTGTTTTAATTAATCATCTTGGAATGTGAAATGTTGGAGCTCAATGAAGGTGGAATCTGAGACGCTTTTCTATTGTAACTTAGGAGTCCTTGGAGACGATGTGTCAGCATGTATCGCGAGTATCGACTCGCGATACATGGTGGCCGGGACTCGGCCATCGGGCCGACTCCCGGCCACCGTAGGTGCGGGCTTGCGGACGGCGAGCAATGGACAGCTCGCCTCGCTGTGTTCCACGCGCACCTCAAGGAGGTGTCAGCATAATTGACGGGGTCCGATAGGGCCGATGCCTGCCGGGGGCGCGGATTGTTCGAAAGAGTTACTGTGGCCCTGGCGCACAGGCAACTGTAGGAGCACGGGTGGGTTTTAGTCAGTAAATTCTGACAAGCCTTCCCGCTCCATCCAGAGCGGGAGAGGTAATTTGATGATATCCCACACAAAAAAAAAAGAACCAGGTTACAGACAGGTAAATTTATTGCTTAGCACACTATATGAATTTGTAGTATTATAGACATTTCATACGACTGGTTAAGATTGAAGATTGTGATTTAAATATCCGGATAGATTAAGTTCACATTCAATTTGATAACGTACTCGTAAAAATAACTCTAGTTATATTCGAACAGTTGTGCGAGTTTGGAATGAGCTTTCAAATAACTTGAATTCGTTTTTTGTATAGACAAAACGAGAGAAAACTCAGGCGCATTGATGCAAACACGTACACTTAGAATATACATAATCATTAATTTATATGGTGTTTTCCCTCTGGTATGTCCCCAATCATCACTAAAGTACCTACTATATAAAGTTGAAGCCTACTTATTGGTTTTTTAAGTACTTTCAAAATAAACTAGAACTATCAAATTAGATTGAATTTAAAATTACAAACTGGATTTATATATTTTAGATTAGCCGGTTTCTAAGGACGCAGATTCGCAGAATAAAATTTTTGTGAACACGTTTTTTTCGCTTGAGCTGAACATTTCTTTCGTATCTTTTTAAATATTTTATATTAAGTATAAATAAAATTTAATTTATTTTCTATTTCTCGATTAATGTAGCCGTGGTTCTGGCTGCTTTTATTATAAATGAAGCCCTTAACATAACATCACGCCTGTCTTCCCCATGGCTTAAGCAGAGGTGTACCTATAGTATACCCATACTTCGCCAGTTATGTTTAAGTCCATGTAATAGGGGGCGAGCCTATTGCCATTAACCGGGCACAAATCCAGACTTCGGGCTGCTACTGAGCAATTCCAGATGGATGGACCCAATAGCACATTGCCCGATCTGGGAATCGTGCTCAGGGTTTCGTGCTCAGAAGTAGCGCTTGTGACCACTACACCAATGAGGCAGTCAGTATGAAAGCCCTGTTATTTAAATATAATTAGTGTGTATGAAAGTTAGGCTACTCTGGTAATTATAATGCAAATGTTGTTTCAACTAAAATAAAACACATCTGTGGGTAACTTAAATCTCCAGGCAAGTTTTTGGTACAAAAATAATTACTACTATGAATTTCAGAACTTCTAGTTTTAATGTAAGCATGATATTACATAATAACATAAACATGTGAGCATTAAGGCCGCCTCTGTATCTTTTTTGAGAGCGTAAAGTTTAAATGTAGCTATAACACTAACTATATTTGTATATATATGTCAGAAATACGTTAATCAATCGTTTGACTTTGACTAATCGGGACGCCGGCGCCACCAGGTGGCGCTGGAGAGAGTCTATAACGCTAACGCTTGACCAGAGTACAGCAGAGTTTGTTGTTGACGGGTAAGCAGTGAACACGCTTAGTAACTTTCGCGCGTTCCGTATAGTTGTGTCGTGTACCTACAGTGTGTGATTCGCTAGTGTGATTAATTTGATTGTACATTATAATTTGATTTGAACTGCAAACGGTTTTTCTATTGCTCAATAACCAACATTACCCATAGTACGCCCACAGTAGTTAAAATAAGGCTGATAATAAGGAGAGACACGTACCTTCTCCGTCATATATACTCGTATATGTGTATACTAACAGTAACTATGTATATGTAGAAAAGATAGATAGATAGATTGTGGTGGTGGTAGATATTAATAATTTTGTTTTCATTATTCACTGTTGGCTGTATTTCTTTTTATTTTTTTTATTTTAGATGGGTTTGCTCTTGACTCTAGTCTAGGTCAGAGATGTCAGAGACAAAGTCGACGATGGAGTGAGCTTACCCAGAAGAAGCCTGTTCACTCTCACTTTGAAGAGATTTGGGTTGGGTGTATCAATTTATTCATCAATTTTTTTTTTAATCTTTTCTATCTAACTAAATCTATAAATAAAATACGATGAAATCGTATGGTAAAAAAAAGCTGTAGGTACATATGAAATATTTTCTCGAAAATTGGCTCGAAATCCTAGAAATAAGCAATACATTCCGAATCAATTATTTTTAGGGCTGAACGGCTTCACGAAATTTAATGATTCGCTTTTTGTGGTTTTGCGCAATGTAACGCACGCAAAACATTGTGCTTATGGGTGCATGCAACGGTACAGGAATCGTGGGAGTATTTAAAGTTCAGATATAACATTACAAAACTAGTTTTCGTAAAACAGTTTAAAAAAATGATGAAACTTTGACCTTCTATATCTCCGTAACCAGAAGTTTCCCAGGTATGGTCGAGTACAATTCTTTTTTTCATATTAACTGGAAGAACAAGTGACTCTCGGCTTCGTTAAGGGTATTTCCAAACCCGTTACACAACGTGGAGACAACAATACGCCAATAAATGAAAACACAGGCAATACTAATGCAGTATTTTGAAACTATCAAATGAATCCTAACATCGAAATAAAAAATGTGATTTTGTCAAACAAACTAAATAGTATTAATGGGCTCACTATGGGTTGTGCCAATCTTTGAATAGCTATCGTGACTAAAGTATTGGATATATTTGATTGAATGTTCGTATGCAGACTGGGAACGTCATTAGATACACGCAATTTAATTTATCGTTGTATTATCGGCTCCAACTAGTATGCATTCCTATAACAAAGGCATGATGTTGGTTGTTGTTTTCAAACTTTCACGTAGACGGGGTCACGTACGCACGACGACATATCGAGCATCACCAGTATAACCGGACTTCTCATTGTACGAAAATTCTATACAATTCGAGGTTAGCTAAAACTGGGAACGTATAGCTTGATATGGTGTCGTATGTACACAGCTCGTTAGACTATTAAATATTTATCAGAAGCAACCTCCACTATAATTAAACCTTTAGTTGTTCACGCCCCAAATATGAAACATTTATTACACTCATACATTTTCATTGATCATTTCAGCCGATATACATCCACTACTAGACATAGGCCTCCTAAACACCGCCTTTTCGACCGGTTCTATGCTTACCGCATCCATACATTTTAATTTAAACTTTTGGAAGTCGGTTGTTTTTTATTTGTAAAAATGTTTTTATTTTTCACTTTTTGGTTGTGGTACCTACCCCACACAAATTCATATACAACTACTTGCTATGTGAATAAATAACAGTGACAGGAAGTTATTATAAAATCATCAATATACACCAAGTGTAAAAAATACATATTATTGAAGCTAACTGACAAACCATCGAAGCATAGTTAATACAATTTATATGGGACCACTCCTGAGGTATACCTTATCCATTAAAATAAAAAATAAACGAAATCGATCTACAATAGCCGGAGATATCGCGTAACAAACATACAAAAAAAACATAAAGACTAATTGAGAACCTCCTCCTTTTTGAAGTCGGTTAAACTTACATAAAATCCCCAAACACCAACCTTATTTATTTATTTAGGTAACCGCAAAAATCAACGGCATCCATCTTTGAATAGCGGAATGACCCTTTAATATTGCGGCGCGGGCCACGAATACATTTTCCATTGAAAGCGTGGAGAATCAAAACCCTTCGTGAAATCTACTAGATTTACTTAAAGCTGAAACTCCGTGAATGCTATAGTATAGGAAGAGCGATTTAGATCGTAATCAACGGAATAATGCGACATTGAAGGAATGAGGAAAACATTTGTTCGTGGAAAGACTTTACTGTTATATGATTAAGGTACTCAATGCAATTTCGACGATTGTTAATCCGATTTGTAAATATACGTTTCATAACGGTGAGTTTATTGAATAAGAGGGAAGTGATAAATTGGAATAGAATTAGATTACATTGATGGGAATGAAATCACGAAAAATATTAGTTAGGTCATCCTTCTTTGGTTTTAAATGTAAAACATTTTTGAGGGTAAATTTAAAATTGATGCCAATTTTGGTAATCATTGTAGCAATTTAAAAAAAAAACAACTTTATTTCCCAAATAATAGTGATCTGCAAGAATAGTTAAGTGAAAATTCTCCCCAATTTATTAATCTTAGAAGCAGTTCGCCCCATCTTTCAAAGAGAATGTGTGAAACAAAGAAATCCAGTAAATCAACGTCCATTAGAAAGAAACGTTCTTAAGAACCTTCATCAAGTGACTAATGAGGTGAATACAATCAATTGCTATCCCAAAATCGATAGTAGTTAGGGAAAATGGGCCCTTTATTGAACCTTAATATAATTAACCCAAAGGATCGACAATTCAAAGGTTATTAATTGTAATAAGGTGGGCAAGGGAACTATCGTGATATAACGTAAGAACATAATGTTATGATGATTATTATGGAGCTTTGGGTGGCCATTTTGACCTGATGATGTATTTTTTTACTTTGCCTAAGAGCGAAAAAATACAAAGATCTAATGACTAATTCTGTTATTCAATGAAAAAAAAAGTATTTAAATTTGATTGACTGTGAGATTAGATAGAACTATTGTAGTAAGTCTGAGAATTTACCTTCTAATTTAAAATAGGGATTCTTAAAAGGCTCGTTTATCTTATCAAGTTATCATGATAAAGCCAGTCAACTTAGATTTTTGAGTTGCCGTACAACGGCAGCCGCCAGTTGAAAGGTAGAGTTATCATTATAAAAGTAAATTACAAAATTAAACGTTCATATAAATTAGGAAAAATATTGAAAGTCAAAACCTACAAAAAAACGTTGCTAACTCAAATCGCTCCGCGTATAGCTTCGCTCAAATAACAGCACCCGCAACTTACATATTCAGTAGGGACCCTGCAACGGTAAACTCGGGTAAATGAAATATGGTTTTAGGAGTTATAAGGGCCCCCACTTAAGGCTTGCCTTGCTCGAGGCGTTTCAGCAAGTAGGGACAATAATAGGGCCTTAAGTAAGGCAGATCAATAAACAAAAGAACTTGGACTATTAGCTTGATGAAGTGACTTTTGGGACTCTAGATTGGATTTAGGACAAAGCCATGTGTGTAGAATAATTAAGTTTACGGTAATTCAAAGGTGGGATGCAAAAGGAGATTGTTGTTTACTTTGATGACTTTATTGCAATTTTTTTTTGTAACAGGAGAGTTAATCCTTATCTACAAATCTATTCATGTGATACTAGAAATACCATGGTATTAATGGAACTTAATGATCCAACACACACGCCACCACCAGCGAGACATTCTTTATTCGACATCCTTCAAAGAAACTCCGAGCATAGCCCGATCTATAGCGCGTTGAGCGGCCTTGAATTTGTGGACCAGCCCGACTGTCAGTGTCCACGTTTCTGCAATGTATTTCTGTCAATCGTAACTAATACTTTTATAGTTTACGTTACAGTTTCATAGCAACACAGCAAAAAAAAAAGTGCTGCGCAAAATAAATATAGCTACACAGTCAGCGCTTAATACTCGTTTATTTAGTTAAACAAGAAATACAGTGCAGGTTAAATACTCTGTGAAAAAAAAACAAATTGATTCACCAATGCGTTTAGAAGTTCAAGTGCTCAATAAAAATTCATAACATTCATATTTTCTAACCCAACGCTGTTTAACGTATTTCATTCTATAAATAAAACGATATATTCCAGTAATTGTATTTGACATCGAGCAATTTATTTTCAATGGAGTGACTTTCTATTGACAAGCTATTAATGTCCTAGTAGAAATTGACTCAATTGTATGTCGACCTCGTAATTGGTTTACCACTTTTGACATCAATTCTCAGAAACTTCACGAAGGTTGCAACTATCTGTCACATAGACAAATCTGGGGGCACGGTAGTGCCCCCGCCAAAACGAGTCAAAAAAAAAAGAAGCAAATGTATGGCTTGGCCTTTCCATTGAACTATTGCATGACACAACATTAACGACTAGTGACTTAATTTCTTACCATAGTGTCTATGCGACGGATGCGAAACAGCCCAGCCGTACATATTGACCAAGATGTAAAGTTTTTAGAGTTTGGGGCTTGGCTCTACATTAGATCTGATAACTTTTTAACAGTGAAAGCGTTATGTACATAAATCTTGACAACATTCCTTTTATGAAATGTTTTTGGTGGGTATAGACCTTGCCGTTTTATGACGTGTTACTGACATTCAATCTTAGGGTTGTAAAGCAATTACGAAGTTGACTATACAACTATTAAATGAACAATATTGAAATAGAATTAGGGTTAGGTACTATTATACAGTACCTATAAATTTATTACTACTGTTGTTCAAATGTTCATATCGTTTAATCGTGTTCTAGTAAGTTAAATTGGTTTGAATTCGGTGTCGGTAGATTGCCATCGAATGTCTTATTGTTTGGACAGGTTCTAATATTAGTTTGTTTATAGTGTTTACTTTATAATTTTCATGAGAATGGGTATTTAATGGTGATGGTAGGTTTATGGACGATTATACTTATATGTACTTTACTGACCGCTATTGGTTAAATAATTTAAGACTGTACTAGCTGCGCTCCACGGTTTCACCCACATAAGTCTCAATACCGTGTGAATATCGGAATAAAAAGTATCCTTTGTCCAAATCTAGGTCATGGTCTACCTACGTGGCAAATTTCATCCAAATCAATTTAGCCGTTTTAGCGTGAAAGCGTAAGAAACAAGCACAGAAAATCAAATCTTTTCTCTTTATAATATTAGTATACCTCAATTTTGCACAATATACCCTGTGTTGGCTAAAATATCATTTAACAAGAATTATAATTTACTACCGGCCCACCCTTGCTTCACACTGTATTTTGTTCGTTCTTCCAAACATCGAAATATCTTTATTATTTTTAAGATTAATATGAATTTATTATTTATAGACTTATATAATTATCTTCCGGAATAAGTGCTCTAAATGATGGTAAAAATCGCTAAAAAAACAAGTTACGTAGTTTAAAAGAACGATTTTATTACTATTTATAGAATACAAGATGAAACCAAGGAAGTTGTCAGGGATCCTTAGGGAACCTGGAATCTCATAGCTCAAAATAATTTTGCTCGCGGAGATATTATCATTTACGACCGTAAAATCGTAATCAAAATCAACAAAGTCAAAGTCAAATAAGTTATTTCAAATAAGCACATAAAAGGCACTTTCTAACATAAAAATTTACAAAAAAATTGGAATTGCTTCTAGTAGCCCCCTTTCAAAAGGTAGTTTTGTATGAAGAAGAATTGGCAAGAAACTCCACCGTTACTCTTTTAAAATGTTTTACAATATTATTTGAACATAAATTTATAATTATGTAGAACTACCTTTTGAGCAACGTATACAAATAATATAATTAAGATTTGTATCTATTTACGGCAATATGAAATTACTAAATAAACAATCATAAAACAACTCGTCCCGTCTGCGAACATTAAAACTGGCAATAAAACAAATGACGGATAATTTACAACGTTATTTAATTCCCTCAACATGATGTAACTGAGAATATTATGAAAGGACATTTTGACCTGAATGAATTTAGAAAGAACAAAAAAACTGAAATGGGTTTATCAGTGTCAGACAAGTTTTCAGATGACACAAAAGTACGTATAATGAACGAATTTAAGTAATAATGATATGGGCAATGGATAAGAAAGCGTCAAAGGACTACCCTCATCCAATTATCAAGAACCACATTAGATGTTTTTTAAAATGTAGGCCAACAAAGAAAGTTTTACAACAAAACAATTTTTTAAATCTCATCAGCACACGTACTTTCGGGATTTTCGCAGTCGAATAATTCCTTTCATTATAATTACATTCTTGGGGTGGATTTCACGAATCTCAGGGGTGGGATAGACCCTCAGAATCTGGGTTTTACTTTGAAAAGGTTCACACGACATGACCTTAGATCCACCTCCTCCCGCTCTCGTGGGTCCAGGATGAGTTGGGGAGCAATTATAAACCAAGATATGGAAATTAATCCAAATAAGAAATACCAGCACGTATAATTATTTGGAGTCGTAAAATTATAATGAAGAGAACATTCTGTTAGATTCCACTTTAATGATGGCATTCATTTTGCTGACTAAGACCATTTTACCTTGACCTGAAGTGGGTTTCCGTTAGGGGAAGCTTGGTTAAGTCATACTTATGTTTTTTATTCTCGCCTTGTGCCTTTTTCGGGGAAAATTAAGATTTATGGTCAGGTTTTCCTTTTAGGCTTTAACTTCTGCCTTATAAATGTACGTACGGTACGGCCTGGGTTTATTCTTCGTCAGGTTGATAAGGAAGTAGTGGAATAATCCTGACGTATATTGCTGCCGTTGTCTGAAACTTAAGTGACGGGTTTCCGGCTCAGGACATTGATTCCCGCCGCACCGTTCCCTCTAAGAATAACATCTCTCACGGGTGTCGTAACAGCGGCCATTTGTATATTGATATCTGGAAAATCTTGTGTCCCTGAGGTTTCTGTCGGCGAAATGACGGTAAATCCGTGTAAAGCTTACTATTTCATAGTTAGAAGAAATGATCTTATAAGCTGAGTGGATCCTGCAAATACATTCGGAGAAACCTTTAATGAAAAAGAGGTAAGTAAAAGGAAATATAAAATAAAAGCAAGCTACTTCCAACCCGTTATTATTCAATAAAGCTTGCATGATTAAAAGGCATTAGGTACTTTTTGCATGCTGGCAAAAATGTGTGGGATAAAAAGGCGATAAAAAATACGTTTCCTAAATATGACAAGGCCATTTTGCACAGGGACTCTAAAACGGGCTGTTTCAGAACCAGGCCAAGGCTTCATCGTGTATTTGATAAATTGCCATTCCATGTGCTGTCCTGCAAATCCTTCATACCATTTTTTGGAGCATAAATCTGTGCCCCTTACCATGACTACAAGATCTCATCTCTCTGTGATACGATAATGCGGCCGTGAATAAAAAACCCCTTTGTCTTTTATTTACAAGAAGAAAGAGATGAAGATATGACATTCGAATAAAGGAATTCTGGAATTTTGTAGGAACGATTCCATTCCAACTTTTTGTTAGGATCGCAAAATGTGGGTCCGTGATGAATACGTTTTTTGCAGATATTCGTGTTTTTTATCTGTAATACTGCGTTTTATGCTCGCGTTGACGTTTTTAATATACATATTTCATCAAAGATTCTTGGGACAGCAAGCATAACTTATGCTAATGGTCTTAGAACTTTTTCACTATTCAGGTATAAAAAAATCTCTTGCCTTACGAGTTTTATGCTTTTTGAGTTATAATAGCTCAAGATTTATAATTTATTAAGTTTATGGCAGCTTTAAAATATGATTTTATTTGTCGCGCGTTTTCTCGCCTTTAATGTAATATTCTTATCTAAGGTGACCTTAAACCGCGTAACCTTCAAAGTGCGAAGTTACGGGTACTTATTTTTTATGGTGTGACCTTTAATACCCCATGAAAAACACATAAAAGTCCGTAGCTACGAGTACTATTAGTAACTTTCGCGTGATAGAGAAGTTGACAATGCAGGTAGTCGTTGATTTATTGGAAAGGATCCCCTATAATATGGGGTATTGCCCCCATGTAAGTGGGTTTTATGGACTGTTAATGGCGTGTAATAAGGTAGACATAATGGAAAGTTGACAGAACATGGTATGTTCTCACTTGGTTCTTGGTTTATATTATATTTTGTGAAAGGGCCTGTAATCACCGTTGACAAGTTTGTCTGTGAGGACATTACTTTTGTATTAAGTAGCACTTTTATAGCTGTTTGCTGTGTGTGTGTGTTTTTCTTTGTAATTTTGTAGCTGCTGTTGCTGGCTGTATTTTTTTTTTTAATGCCTTGCCGTAATATGTCCCATGGAGTTAATGAAAAAGTTTGGTTTTCAGTGATATTACTTTCGCTCATATCTGTGTGACAGTATCTTACAAAAGCTTAATGCGCCCGGGATTTGTTTTTGATCACATATATATCTTTAATAAATATGATTTTTGTGTTTAAGTTATTTTTATCATCGATCAGAATAGAATAGAATACTCTTTATTATGTACACCATAAAAATTACAGATAGAAATGTAGAAATTATACATAGGGTGACACAATGGGCGACTAATGCAATGCAATGGGCACTGGTGATGGGATCAGACTGACTACCCCCCAAATACTTAAGACTCATATTCATAATTATCTTTACTGGCATTCTATAATGTAAGAGCTTACAATTGCTTAAAACTAAGGTACAATTACGGACCCTATAGGGCACAGCAAAAAGTATAAAGGCTCCTTCAAACAAGCACGACACGCGACGCGACACAAAGGCACTGCTCGTCGCGTGACAGGCGGTCCCTTTGTGTCGCGTCACGTGTCGAAGCCTTAAATTAATTTTTAAAATAAAAATAAAATTACGATGTTAATTAATTAAAAAAATAAGTAGTTCTTACAAGTATTTCTGTCGCTACAATACCTTAAAGTTATAGAGATTTACTTAGCGACTACTTAAAATTGTGTTGCGTAACGCAACAAAACTTAAAAAAAAAGAAGAAAATGAAACTGACCACTCTAACGCAACTTGCGTTAGAGTGGTCAGTTTCATTTTCTTCTTTTCGGTGTCCTGTCCTTATCAACATATACCATGCCAAATTTCTGTTCCAAAAATGGCTTCAATAGGGTGAATAAACTAAAAAATATTGTAATTAAAACCACAAAAGCGTACAGATTAAATTCAGGTAATTAAGTCTGTTTCGTAACCAGGTAGTCGTTATCTCAAAGCGAGGACTCTTGGAAATTTGACATGCGTGCGTAGAATTAATTAAATAAATTCCCTCTTTTGTAATGTTTTTCGGGTTTTCTGTATGTTTCATACTACCTTTAATCACGTTTGCCAGGGTTATTGACAGTTGCAAACAAAAATATTTCCACTGAAGGAGCGGTTTCCCATTTTTATTTTTAAAGCAAGGAAACTTTGCTTTAAGATTCGTAGGTACTACATACATACATACATACATAAACTCACGCCTTCTTCCTATAGGGGTAGGCATAAACTCCACAACGCCACCTGCTACGATCCTTACATACCCCTTTTGCCTCGTTTACATTCATACATCTGGTCATACACGCACGCCAGTTGTGAGTACTACACACCTGACCTTTCTGAAGAACATCACCAATAAGGTCACTATATGTCTTCCTAGGGCGTCCCCATCCCGGCGTTTCCACTCACATCTGCCTTGTAAATACCTTTTGTTAATCGCCCTTCATTCATCCTCTCAACATGACCAAACCATCTTAGCATACTCTTTTCAATTTTTGTCACTACATCTTCTTTTAAACCGCACCGTTACCTTATCACATCGTAGGTCATTGATTTATAAATTAACTACAGCATTTATCACCATCATTATCTTCCGTAATTCCAATTTATTTGGGGTCCGGTATTCATTTCTCATCTTCCATACATTTCTTTTAGCCGCTATATCTGTAGTCACCGGCAGCTAGTTCACTCAATCCATCTGGAAATTCCATCTGGAAATTCTCAGTAGCAGCCCAGAGTCTGGATTTGTGCACGGTTAATGGCGATAGGTTCGCCCTCTATGACATGGGACTTAAACATTACTGGCGAAATGTGGGTGTACTATAGGTACACATCTGCCTAACCTTTTGGGGAATACAGTCGTGATGTTATGTTAAAACCTAACGTGATAATCTCTTATCACGACCAAAAAAAACTCGTTCCATTTTTAATTATGTCCTTGGTCGAGGGTCCACAACAGTCATAGGTCATTAGTAGCATACCATAATGACTTAATTCTATATCGGCTGTATGTCGATAAACGTCTCGTGTCCGTTATCGCCATCTTGGAAACCCGAGTTTTCATGGCTTTATCGTATAATGCAGACTTTATTTTCGTTCAAGCACTTATACACTTTATTTTAAGTAGGGCTAGCTTTTATACTGAGCTGAGGCGATAAGTTTTGGTTATAAAAGTAAATTGTAAATCCAGACTAATATCATAAACGAGAAAGTTTTTTTTTGATGTTTGTGAGTAAATATTGTCAAAACGGCTGGACGGACTTGGATGTAGTTTGGCGTACCGGCAGTGTAATAAAACACATATTCTGATGACGCAAGTATGGCGATCAATCATAATCAGCCTATAATGTTCCCACTGCTGGGACTCAGGCCTCCTCTCTTTGAGAGGGAATGGGCTGTAATCCACCACGCGGGCCCAGTGCGTGTTGGTAGATGTCACATGTCTTCGAATTTTTGGTTCTAAGACATGCCTGTTGTGTTGTTGGTTTCCTCACGATGTTTTCCTTCACCGTTTTGAGAGCGGTGGTGATGAAATTATTTACACAAAGTAAAGCGCCTGCCTAGGTTCGAACCCACGACCTACAACTCGTAAGTCGGGGCCGATACCAGTGGGCCACCACTGCTCTTGGCGATCAATATTTATAATATTAATAATAAATTCTTTCTTCGAGCAATTATGAGACTTATCCACTTTGCAACAATAAATACTTATAACTTTGTTAGTGATAATAAAATGATATGTCCAAATGACCAAGGACCTTGTGAAGGCCGCAGGAATCCGCTGGATGCAAGAACCACAGAACCGGTCGAAGTGGCGGTGCTTGGGGGAGGCCTTTCCAGTGGACGTCTTTTGGCTGAAATGATAATGATGATGATGAAAAGAATTTTACCGTAATCCCACCCCCAACCTAACCACCCTAACTGTAAAGAAAAAAAGAAAAGAAAAGGAGAAAAGGTTTTTAAAGAAAAGGTCTTTATCCCTGAATAGAGATATTTATAGGCATAACGCTTATATGCCTGACTGCATGGCAAAAATCCATTACTTATTGAAATCATAACTACATGTTATATTTATTATTGCATATCAAACACACACATAAGTACTTATATTCTTGTTTTTGAGGTTTCATTAAGGTTCCAATTAGTTTAAAAGCATCACTTGGTATTCCGTTAAGTATAAATATTTATGTAGAAACAGTCTGCGTAAATACAGTGGGGGTAACGTAATAATTTAATGCGAAAATGAATGTGGTGTTCACTTAGCTCGTCGGTTAGACATCAGGCTCTTGAATGAGATATCAATCAGTCTGCCTAGCCTATTCCCAACTACAAACATAAAAAATTAAAAAAAAATTAAAAAAAAATCCCCAACGCAAAAAAGAAAAGTGAATATTTAAAAAGTCAAAAATAATGCCTATCGTTGAGCCATCAAATTCGATTGAGTAACACGATATATTTTAATTAGGTATAGAAATTAATGGATGGCACGATAAGGTTTGCTCGTTGAAATGGCGCTATAATGTAGCGGCGATGATTTCAGTGTTGGTCCCATAGTAAAAGTTCTTCAAAATGATGAGTGCAATACAGTGACCCTTTAGAAGTTTTCAGTTATTTCAATTACACCTTGTGTAAGTTAATAGGAACGGAGTAGATAAAAAGAGATGTAGACAACGTGTGTAAGAGTAAGAGAGAAAAGAAAAACAATTCTCTACTTTAAATATAAACATACAATATGAGTACAATGACCCCTTTTCAGGTCCAAAACCATTTTTAACATCTTGTATACTTAGGTACTAAGGCAAGTTTGTATTGGCACTAGGTCTCGCTACATATTTTGCAAGTGCCCGGCACAAGTCGAGAAATACTTTCCAGACTTTATGACTTTACACTGTCGTGACCAGCCGCCAAGCAGTACCGTAACGCAAAACAATAACTACCTTTCTTTTGCAAGGCAGTGTACCTACGTCTAAGACTAAAGACCGCAAAAAATAAAGATATCCATACAAATTACCACGTACAACACTTTCGTTTTACAGGAAGCGAATAATTTTACATCAGCCTAGGCACCTGACCTATTTCTGGGGGTAAAATAAATGTTTCCAAGCCAAAAGCGAAGGGAGGAAATTCTTCGTTACGTATTCATGGAGTTTATATTTTCACGCGGCGAGTTAAGTGAGTGGCGCAATTTTTTTGTCACTAAGTGTAAGTACACGTCCGTGCAAATAAATGTATCAAGCTGGCGGTTTTGTGGCTTATTTTGGCGATGAAATAGCAAGATTTTAGAATAATCACAAATAACAAAATTTTGCTGGTGAGTGTTTGACTGTACTGTTCTTGGCTTGAACGATAGATTTAAAAAATCAATTATGGGTGGTCCCAATCGCCGGAAGAAAAATATAAAAAAAAACGGATCCGGCAACTGGGTCCGCGGTCCCAATTAATTGCGGTCCCAATCGCCGGAACCCTCATTTCATCATCAGGCTGTTTAGAACTTTGAACAATGAATAGGACACAACTTATTTGACGTGTGGTAGTGGTGCACTGTAGGTACACCTCTGCCTGACTCTTCGGGGATTACACGCGTGATGTTATGCTATGTTCTTTGACGTACTTAGGTGACGTCACAAGCGATTAGTGAGATATGATAAGAGTCCATCAGACCAAGTTAAAATACCCAATCACACTACTCGACCTTGGTATCAAACCCAGGACCCGCACTCAAAAGTATCTCTGGTGAACACTAAACCAACAAGGTAGTCAATTTTTATAATATAATTTTATAAAAAATACGTTGTGCGTACCTGTCTAGTGGATTCAGGAGAACAAAGGGTCCAACATTTACGAGCCTGAAATCAGAATGCTCAATGATGCGTCCGGAATATTAAAGTGTTTACGAGAGGTAAGTGGAATTTCAACAGGCTACATGATAAAAAATAACCTACCTACTGAAAAATATGGCGTGGGAAATGTTTAGAGAAAAAATACAATGGATAATGGAATTATTTGAGAAGTGTATTGCATTATCATGGCTGCTATTACTACTGCAAAGGCTAACCCAGATCCACATCAACGAGGCTTGTTGGACAGGTACAAGACTTTGAAAGCAGAAATTTTTAAATCTTCCATGATAAAACACAAACATCACGCCAGTTTTCCGCAAAGACGTATGCAGACATCATGTCGAACACTTACTAGTATACCCACATTTCGCCACTAATGTTTCATCTTATTTAATAGGGGGGACCTAATGGTTAGCAACCAGACTCCGTGCTGCTACTGAAAATTGTCATAACACTTTGCCAAATTTTGATTGAATCCAGGACACACAGTTGCATACCACAAGACAAACGACGCAGTCAAGATAAATTTTGTTTGTAACCGACTTCCAAAAAAGGCGGAGGTTCTCAATTCGACTGCATGTTTTTTTTTTTTATGTGTGTTAGCTCAGAACTTTGTTCTGGATGAACCGATTTGGATGATTCTTTTTTCATTTGATAGCTGGTGCTTCACATGTGGTCCCATTTAAATTTTATGAAGGTTTGACCAGTAGATTTTGAGTTATCCTTAATACTGCATATTTTTTCCACTTAGTTTATATTGATGATGTGCTAATAATTTCCTGTCTCTATTATTTACATACCAAGTAGTGGTATTCGAATTTGTGTGCGGTAGGTACCGCAACTAAAAAGAGAAAAATAAAAACCTTTTTACAAAAAAACAACCGACTTCCAAAAAAAACACTAAAAGACGTGAAAAATAACTTTATTTTCGGAAGTCGGTGGCCAAAAACGAAAATACAATAAAAAAAAAAAAAAAAAAAAACATACAGACGAATTGAGAACCTCCTCCTTTTTGTGAAGTCGGTTAAAAACCAAAGACACCGACTTCCAAAATTAAAGTTATTTTTCACGTCTTTTAGTGTTTTTTATGGAAGTCGGTTGTTTTTTTGTAAAAATGTTTTTTATTTGCTCTTCTGACAAAATATCGGGTTATGTCGACACTCGAATAGTGAGATACATTGCATAAATTGTTCATGTATCTGCCTCCTAGATCAACGTGTAAATACATTTACATATTATTCTACGAGGTACGCGTATTTGTCATTCCTTACACGATGTGATTCTCGACTGAAAGGTAGGTAAGGTCAGAAGCTCAGGTGACATTAAAAATAGCTTGTTAATTATAACAAGCTATTTTTGCCTACACGACAACGACAGATGATTCTAATGCATCATTTGTCTTTGACGTGTGGGCACGAGTAATTATGAAAATAACGCATGTCGTAGGATTTGGTAGTTAGCAAGGATCAACCTTGCTATCTGGCCAATACGCGAAACTGCCTGTGGGCCTACATCGCCATTGTTAAGGTCATTCCTTCAATGTAGCCCAATGAAATTATGTTTGCTGCAAATCGTCATATTTTCTCAAAATTGTCTTATTTCCAACAAATATAATTATGAAATAATAATCATTTAAAACATGAGTATTATGTTTTTAATGATTATTATTTCGTAATTATTCTATTACAACTGCCGCGTATTCCATTTTGATCAAGATACAACGTGAAACGAAATTTTGAATTTCTCGGGCGTCTTTGACGGATCCCCCTTACTCGAAGAGGCTCTTTGAATCTACTTGTATCTTTCTTATCATAATCAATTCGTTATTGGCTTATGGTACGAAAAATTATATTCCGATGCTTCTGGTTTAATTCCAGTTCCATAATAATTTTGATCAATTTCCCATGTATATTGTGGTCGGCTTCCAGTCTAACCGAATGCAGCTGAATACCAATATTTTACATGGAGTGACTGCCTATCTGACGTCCACAGCCCAGTTACTGGGTAACACGATACCCCTTGGTAAGTCTGGCTGTCAGACTTTGAGCTACCCGTAACGACTGTCAAATATCTACAAATGACAGCTGGGACCAAAGGTTTAACGTACTTTCCGAGGCACGGAGGGGTCTTGATTGTATTAGATGGTTACCCATCTACGAACCGACCGCGGCAAGCGTTCCTGAGTCTGTTATCATTTAGCCACGAGCCCCTTATTACTTTTGCCATAATATGTTACTTCCTTCGACAGTTTCCCAAGCCATTTTTTTAAATTATATAGACGTCCGCTAAGTCTTCCAGGGATGCAAAATAAAGCTTACAAAATTGCATACCTACTTGAAAATGAACATGCTTGAAACGAATATCCTGATCAGTTTTCAGGGGTGACAAAAGAGCCGGCTAAGCGATTTTGTCGGTACGATGAATACGACCACTTGTTTAATATAAGAGCCGTTGTGGAGATAAGACACTCTGAGAGAGAACAATCAGAAATCTCCAGTTACAAAGGGGGTGTAGCTGAAATATAAAAGAAACGGTGTTATCCTGATTTACTTTCATTCAGTGAACAATATCTCTAGTAGATCTATCAACTCTTACTCAACTCAACTCCTATCAACTCTTTTTTATATTTTATTATTGTTTGGATTTCCTGTGCGTGTCCCAAATAAAATATTTTTCTTTCTTTCTTTCTTTTCTTTCAACTACTGAAATTTAGAATCAATAGCGGTGACTGTTTTATGTAGGTAGATCTGTATTAGAAACACTCTACAGGGTGTATCAGAAAGGTGTGGGTGAAAAAAAAAAAAGTCACATAAAGAACTTCAATACCTACTAAACACAGCTGATAATTTTTTCGCGATTTTCGATGTTGGTCTCATGAAGAAAGTTAATCAGTTTGATGGTCCTAAATATAGGGTTACCATATCTCAGGATTTGTCCTGAGATCTCAGAATATTTAGGCTCATGACAGAATTGCGGCCGGATTGAGGAAAATCTCGGGAATCTCAGGATTTTGCGATTTTATTAATAAGATAAACTATCTCCATCTAGATTTACAGTGTTTTTTTTATTTTTGGTGAGTTACAATCAACATACACAAAAATATAATCTTCTTTGGATAGTATCACACCACAACAATTACGCAATTACGTTTACGACAAAATCTCAGGACTTTTAAATTTTCCATATGGTAACCCTACTTAAATTAGGGTTACTTCTCTCAAAAAATTAAAATACAACACCAAAGACACCGACTTCGAAAATCAAAGTTATTTTTCACTTTGTAGTGTTTTTTTTGGAAGTCAGTTTCTTTCTATGTAAAAAAGTTTTTTTTGAAGTCATGATGAATATCTTGACTTACCGACCACATTCTCTCCATAAAATAAATCGTTCAAAATTGTAAAAGTAGTAAAAAATATATTTGAAAATTTTACTCATACTAAATAAAACAGACTTGATTTTCTGCCTTCCCCGTCACTCATTTGCAGAACAAGCTTCCCTTTCGCTACACTTTTTATAGAAATATATATGTTACAACAGCGCCGCCACATAAACTTTATTGTTGCCAAACTAGTTTTGCCTCTCTAGGTAAGGGGTTTCAGGTAAAACTAGAATTTACCGACATACATTTTGGAGAGGAACGAGGTTTGACGTTCGAGATTGTTTTAATACTTACATATTTACGTATAAAAATTATAAATTGAAGTAGCTTTCCGGGTCTGTCTGTAAGCCCGCGTTGTGAGAATTTATTGCGGACGGTTTGTGTGTCTAATGTATTCATATTTAACTTAGATACAATAAATAAATCTTCATGTATTGTGAAGTCGTAAAAACTTTGCGAAGCAGGGGTCGTTCGCTAGTAGTTATACAAAAAGGATCTATCTATCTGTTAGTTTGTTTGTAAGTTGAACCACTTATCTAAATTACTTGTTTTTTTCTCTAATCTCTCTAATTTTTAATTAATCTATTAGCGCGCCTTGGCAGTAAAATCGAACCGTATGCCGTGATGGTAGCCATCGTGACGCCCTCTCATGCCGTCAGGGCCTCTCTACGCCGCCGCTCTCGACTCCTTTGCGTGTGTGCTTGCGCATACTAGACACTCCGATGCATATTTACATGTTTACCGCTTTTTCGCATGCCTTATATTTTTATATATAATAGAAAGAGACAGAGAAATAGTTTTCATGGTTTTCGAGGGTGCCGAAGCCAATAGTGAGGTCAAAATGAAAATCCTTGTTTAGTTATGTAAAACTATTGGATTTATGGAGAGCAGTGGTAACGGCCGCGACTTACGAGTTGTTGGTCGTAGGTTCGAACCCAATCAGGCGCTTTACTTTGTGTAAATTATTCATCACCACAACTTTCAAAACGGTGAAGGAAAACATCCTGTGGAAACCGGCATATCCAAGACATGTGACATCTACCAAACCGCACTGGGCCTGCGTGATGGATTATGGCCTACTCCCTCTCACCAAGAGGAGGCCTGTGTGCCAGCAGTGGGAACATTATAGGCTGATTATGCTGATGCCGTATTGGGTTTATGAATTAAGAAATTATCAGTAGCAGGTCGGAGTCTCGATTTATGCCCGGTTAATTGTGATAGGCTTGCTTCTTATTATGTGAGACTTATAATATAACTGGTGAAATATGGGTGTACCTTTTACCTCTGCTTACCTCTTTCGGGGAAAATAAGCGTGATGGTATGAAAATCTAGATTCAAAGAATAGGTTTCAAGGATTTTTTTTTGGATCGACCGCTGAGGTCAGCAGTCGGATTTCAGAACTGTCTACACTAACACATTCAGCAGATATGTTATTCGAATGGCATCATAAAGTTTAGTTTAAATTCAGCTTTTTACTTCTTTGCATAGTTTAAAATACAGTGTGCGATGTAGCTGTAAAATATAAAACAGGGATGCGTGTTATAATTTCTTTTCGAGAAAAATGCTTTGGAGAATAAAATTAATTTTGAATTTCTGCTTTTTTAGATCCCTTAGGTAAAGTGAAATGAGTGGGATATCATAATACTTTGTACGTACAAGGACACAATTGTGTCGGCCAATAGAGTAACACTAGTGGTCTAGTAATGTAATTTGTCGTCACCTATACAATGTGTATCTAAAATAACGCACAACCTCTTAAGAGGTCATTGTACTCATCATTATGAACAACTTTTACTATGGGACCAAACTCGAAATCGCGAAAAAAAAATCAGCTGTTCCCTACATTTTGACGAGTTATGCGAACATAAATGTAGGGAAAAGCTGGTTTTTTTTTCGCGATTTCAAGTTTGGTCCCATAGTAAAAGTTGTTCATAATGATGAGTACAATGACCCCTTAAGAGGTTGTGCGTTATTTAAGATACACATTGTATAATGTGCATTTAATTACTTTGAGTTAATTACCTAATGCGAAGGTTTTCTTTTTGTAATTGTGTAATCGATTACTCAATTAATCGATAATCTCACGAAAACTCTGTTTCTCATATTTCTCCGCTTCTAGATTAAGAATTGAGCTGATTTTTAATATTCTAAGACAAAAAATATGACATGTTTTTTAGATCATATTTCAACTTGTCTTCATTTGGGCCCACTTTTTTCCATCTCCTTTATGTCGATTGAAGTAAAAAACAGACATATTTCAGTAGTAGGTACCCAGAAATATTAAATTCGTCGTTTGTCCCGACGCCGCATGAATTTGAATTTTAGCTAAAAATCTGTAACAAAGCTTTTGATATTCAGTTAAGTGATCAAGAAATAATCCGAAGTTCTTTGGATATGTTTCGGGGCGCGGATTTTCCTTTAAACGCACTGGGTTTTTTAAACGCCACTATTATACTATTATATTTTGTTATATGAGTTGGGGCCAGTAGGTGGCTCTTCATTTTTTAGCCATTATGTTACTGTCCTAAGTGTCCATACAAGCACATGTATGGACCCTTAGGACAGTAACAAAATGGTTTGATCAGAATAATAGATGAAAATTTATGAAGTTTCTACGAACTGACTTGTAAAGGATTACTGGAAAAGTACATATTTTTATGTGGATTGTGAACGCAAGGCAGTAATTCCAATAATGGTCACTCAATCTTTTCTACTGAATATTCCAAAAAACTCTATATTAAAAATAAAGCTGAAGAGTTTGCTTTTTTGTTTGTTAGAACGGGCTAATCTCTGGAACTACGAGTTGGATTTGAAAAAAACTATTTGCTTTTGATAGCCCAATTCTTGAGGAATGTTTTAGGCTATTTACTATCACGCTAGGACCCTTAGGAGCTGAGCAAACAGAACACTAAGCGAAAACGAAGTAATAGCGCGGGCAGGCTATGCGATGCGACGGGATGGGTCAGGGAAACAACAAATTTCACGCGGGTGAAGTCGCGGACAGAAGCTAGTTTTAAACACGGATTTTTTTAACGTAGTCCTTGCTATCAATAAACGGGAGAATGCAGTAGTTTTTTTTGTACTTAGTACATAGTGTAATAAAATGCTTCGCATTAAACAATACCAAACACTAGCTTGTCGGCTTCTGAGCAAGAGCAAGCAGAATTCCGCGCCGGAAACAGCAAAAATAAAAGCAGAACATTCAGCTTTAAGCTCTCTGCAATGTTACTGTTTATGACTTGAAAATCGCGTGACGTAGTTTTACGATAGTTGTGAGTAGTTATAGTTTTAGTTGTTTATTACTTTCCAACAACGTGACATGAACATTAAAAATCCAGTTTTACTAGACCTAACTGAATATTTTATGAGTCATTTCGTGATATATTGCTGAATTCTCGGATTAGCTGCAGTAAGGTAGTTTAACGTTGTTAAAATGTGCTTGCATTTTTTTTATTCAATTTTGCTCGAATTTGGAGCCAAATTGGCTATATTTTTTTTTTTTTTAAATTATTATTGGCTTTTGTTTTTTTATTTTATTATTGGTATTTTTTATCGGTCAGTGGCAGTGTGACAGCACTGTAGGGTAAAGGCCTCTTCTCATATAGAGATGGCATGAGCTTTGATCACCACGCTTGCTCAAGACGGGTTGACGATTTCAAACTTATATTAACTATAAGTTCAGGTTTCCTCACGATGTTTTCCTTCTCCACCGATGTCATTGATTCAATTCAATTCAATATCTTTATTGTGGATTATAGGTGGGTACATAATACAGGTCTTAAATTGTTAAATTTTGATCAGCTACGTCCCGACCTTAGAGCATACAATAATTACATAAAAAATAAATTTACAATTATTGTTACAAATTATTATTAATCCACGTAAAATATAAAGGATAAAAATAAAACGGAACAAATTAAGCTAGGTACACATCAAGTGGGCCACTGAACGCATCATGACTGAGGAGGACTATATTAGAGTAGTGATTTGTCTGATAGGAAGTCTTTTATAGAGTAGTAGCACTTGTTTACTAATGATGGAACCCACAATCTCGTGCATACAGGACCATCATGACACGGCTCCGATTATTAAAAAATATTACTATCGGTAGTAATACCTACATACCATGTGGGGAAGACAATACGACGGCTTAATTTAATAAAAAAAAATGTTTTCTTATTTGTTTTTATCTTATTTAGTACGGACGCTTTTAACGTAACTTTGCACGTCTTTAACCAATTTTTTTGTAACTATATGTTGATTTAAAAGCGTGTCCATGGAGTTTCTTGCCCGTTCTTCTCCATAGGTACCTACTACGCTTTGGAATGGGCAACTAGCTTCATTTTTCTGACTGACTGACCCCTTGACAGTTCAAAAGTGTAATTGGTTTATTTGAAATAAATGCTTTGAGTTTGAGTTTGAATACGACAATATAAGAAAACACTGGCAATACTAATGCATAGGAGTATTTTGTAACTATAAAATAAATCCTAACATCGAAATATAAAAAGCTTTGCTTTTTTAAACAAACTAAATAGTAATGATGGCCCGACTATGGGTTTTGCTAATCAGCCGACTAGCTGTTATAAGTGACTATACTTTTGGATATACAGAGTGGTGATTTAGTCACCTGCATCCTTCATGAGGTGATACTTAACAACTTCCGCTATAAAACACCTTTATTTTTCCTATTTGGCATCTCGTGGTTGTGACCTCAGAGGTCGTGGTTACTTAACCGGTCTTTCCTGTGGGTGCCTTAAGCTAACTTAAAGCCTCCAGCCAGGGGCGAATTTCTTCATTTCTAAGTGACCGCACGCTAAGAGCACCCCTTGTGCACACAATACAAATAAAAGCCGTATACAAAAATTTGGGTACTTAAATTGTCTTTTAGATGGTGCAGATTTCGTGAAAATACGCCTGATAGTTTTTGCGTGATCATCGTTTTTGTGTTCGTGTTAGACATTATTTTACAAATTAATTACACTATGTTATAAAAATATAATTTCAAATTTTCACATATGAAATAGTCTAGTTTATCATATATTTTTTTCAAACAAATAAGACTATTCGTTTAGACGTGATGTTCAATTTGAAATCATTAAAAGTCGTATACCTGCGCCTTAAAACATAATTTGTAAACCACGGAATAACCGCCGCGCTTTTTAATTCCAGTGGGAAGCCTTTCGGAGGAGGCTTTCTCTAATCCCCCTCGTGGCAAAATAAAAGGCTCTACTTTGTCTCTTTTTTATTCGTCTGTAATTTGTACATTTCACGCCACAGTGACTTCGACTGCTAGAAATTCAACTTCGTTTTTTTTTTAAAAAGGTCTTATGTTTGAATGATAGGCCCATTATTATTTTTTATTCTGATTGTTTTTTTAGGTCAAGCAAGAACAGAGTACATGTCATCATCAGAGATCGGATATGCGGATGCATATTTACCTAAAGTTGAGATGTTGGCCAATATGGAATGCGCTTTTTGTTTTTTATTATTTTGTTACCTGAGCTAATTATTTTTTTTTTGTATGCACGTGTTTCTGTGACAAATAAACCTATTTTTCTTTCTTTCTTTTTTCTTTCTTTTGTATGGAAAAAACTAAACCGGACCAAATCATAGCGGTCGAAAGGTAGTGATTAAAGTTGTTGTAGCCGAGGTAATATTTACGCCCAATCAGGATATAGTACTTAAAAAACAGGATATAGTATATAGTACTAAAAAATAACAGGATATAGTATATACAAACAGGATATAGTACTAAAAAAAATATTTTTTTTGTGTTACTAACACGCACCACCGCTCCTCTTACCGTACATACACATATTTGCATCACGGATGTCAACATCATAAAAAAAATACTAAGATTGTTATTCTCATTAAAGTCAGTTTTTTATCAAATTGACTACCAATTAAAACTGTCGGTGTATTTAAATCACAACTGTCCTTTTTTGATACTTGTATGAAATGGCTATAACACGGCAAATTGATGTTGCAATTTGATAAAAAATTCATTTATCTGACTGTACATTTAATGTTAAATAAAAGGAATAAGGGCTTACATTGGATATTACTTTATTCGCTACAAGACGGGTGTCTGGTTAAAATTGTCCGCGAGACAGATCGACTGGCGCAAACAAATCGATGCTGCATCCGTTCAATCCGCTACTGTCACTATTTCTGTACGCTTTCCTTTGGCATCGGTACACTTGAACAAGTTATTTATATACCGAGATGTTTTCATCGGTCTCTTATTCTGTTTCATCTAAGAAACGACTCCGTTTTTTTCTTCTTCAATGTCATCCAACTTTTTTCCAATCATTTTCGAAAAATTCTTTGTATTAGTTACTATTTTTTTTACAATTCGATGCAGTTATGAATTTTTTAAACGTAAGGAAATACTGTTTTTGTGTTTTTGCTACTTATCTATACTTATAGAAATGCGAAAGTAACTCTGTCTGTCAGCCTGTCTGTTACCTTTTCACGCTTTCACGGATGAAAGAATTTTGCACATAAGGGGACTATTACCTGGCCCAAGTCCATCTCCAAAGGACCATCCATGTCTTAAAATTGTCGGCACGGTTGGTGCAGTGGTTAAGTGATTGACTGCTGCGCTGCGTGTCGCGGGTTCAATTCCCGCACGGAACAAATATTTGTATGACCTACAAATAGTTGTTCCGGGTCTGGCTGTTTTTGTTTGTGATATTAAATGTTTGTACACGCACCCACAATACTGGAGAAATTCCTAGTTTGGGGCAATGTTTAAATAAATTTAAAAAAATGTCTTAACATAAGATACTTTTTATCTCGGTAGTACGTTCCTGTGGGATAATTTCCAAACCCCTTGCGGGTGAAGCCGCGGGCTAAAACAAATTTAAGGTAGTCATACACGGGACTCCGTTTTGTTCTACCCAGTACATTTCCTTATACACAGTGAATTTCACATACAATAGAAAACAGATCTATTTTCTGTTAGCCCGGAGCCATGGCAAAATTTTATCGACAAAGCAGATGTTACATAACATCACGCCTTATTTCCCCGAAGAGTTGGGCAGAGGTATACCTACTTATATAGTTCACCCGCATTTCATTAGTTTTTTTTTCGTCTCCGTACGGCTTTGCAGAGGTTTCCAACACTGCGTGGGCGCCACTGCTTGCGTAGAAACTTCCCAGAATTTACCAATAAGATGTTGGTTTCCATTTTTTTTTCTGGGTTTAGTAGTTTTCTAAACGTGGCCAAAACTTGTTATAACTTTGAAACACACTCAGAGGAATAGTGTCTTAGGTTTGAGTTTAGGTTCTGAGCCGAGAAAGCATTGTTAATGGAACTGAAGACTGGTGACTTATCTCTTTAGTGGTTCGTACCTACCTACATAATTCAGACTAAACGAAGCCTAATCATCTACGTAGTCTATCGTTTCTTTGTTAATTCTTATTTCTTGTTTTGTCCTGTTTGTTAGTATTTTTGTTTTCAGGGTTTTCCTTTCTAAACCAACAAGTGCACTTACTGTATGGAGGTCGTTTAACATCTTTTCTTCATCACCACTGCTGTCAAAACTGTGAAGGCAACCATCGTGAGGAAGCTAAACCAAAAATTCGAAGACATGAGACATCTACCAATCCCCTCTGGGCCCGCGTGGTATATTATAGCCCACGCCCTCTCGAAGAAAGGAGGCCTGTATCCCAGCAGTGGGAACATTGTAGGCTTATTATGCTGTCAACAAGAAAAGTGCCCAAAAGGCTGGAAGCATTGCCATGTTCCATGGCAATGCTGATTCTTTGGCCCAAAAATAAGTCAGCCATCTGGTCACGTGAAGAGTCGACCAATCTTCCATGTTTGCTAATAAATAAACATTTAACTTTCTTTAATTAACATTGTGTATTTTACCAACCAGTGCCTGTAATGTGATGTTAAGATAAATAAATATTTATGAACAGCGTGTTAAAATTCTAAAAAAGCTAAATTCGTAAGTTTTTGTTTTCAAAAGTATCTTCAAAAGTATTTTCATAAGTATATTATTTGTCGAATCGTATTATGAGAACAGCGTACTATCAATTCAAATTCATTTAATTAACTTACACATAGTTCTTACATTAAGAATGATGCTCTAATCTTACTATAAACCAAAAGGTATGAAATATTTATGACAATTCCTGATTTATTTTATACTTTAGATATTATAATTATCATCTCACGGACATTTCAAAAACTTGAAAAAAAAAAAAACATAACACGACTGAAGTGCAAAAAAATCGTCTTCACTCAGTTTTCATCTTCACTAAAACACAGACATCTCAGTACATCGCAAAATAAATTAAAAACCTGAGCTAACATCGAAGTTTTGAAGAGCCAACGAGTTCCTATATAAATATTTTTATTTGTAAAGTTTTCAAAGGAAGCACTCATTATGTAAACACGCCTTACTGAATCCACTTCTTGGAGTTTTCAAGAAATCCTGGAGCTACAGAATACAGAAGAATTAGAGCTCAAAATTTTTGAAGTTAATTTAATTTGCTTTCGATGCAATGTTGGGTTTGTATCGAGTTGGAATTGTTAGTTTTGTTTGAGAATGGAATTCTTCACGGTACATTGACACTCTGAAGACGTGTTAAAGGAAATGGGGTTAAATATAAGAGCCTCCACGACCAAGAACCCTAACTCGATAATCAGTAGGATGGTATATTACAACAAAACACCTTGTGCTATATTGCAATTAAATGAAAGAAAAATTTAAACTCATTTTATAAGTACACTTTGTAAACAAGCATATTACAAAGTAGAGGATTATATCCTAGATAAGAATGCTTGGAAACATGCTGGTCCTGCTCCATAGGACAATCTAGAGTCTAGACAAAATCAAACTGGTTGGTAATTTAATTGTATAATTTATAATTTTTATGACATTGTTTTTTACATTATGTAACTACTTTAACTCGCACACTAAATTATTACTTGTGAAAGGTGAACGGCAGATTTCGTACAGCATACTTTTTTTGTTGTTTTGTTATAGAATTTGTACCACTTATTAAGGCAACTAAACCATTTATTGTCATGTAAGTGTACTATTTTTAGAACTTCGGATTAATTAATAAAATCAACAAAAAGATTTTAATAACTAAACGTAATAAAATCGTAAACTAACCGCAATTATGTATTTAGAAGTTGCCACATGTAAAATAACACAAATATCGAAATGATAATTAGTTATTTAGAAATAGAAATAACATTAAATATAATTAAAAACTTATATATTATACCTAAGAATGCATAATTGTTGCATGAAATCATAATAGTTAACGATAATGATAGGAATGATTTTCGGCATCAATAGTTTTTTTGTTCATATGGCAATTATTTATTGACAGGTAAAGAAAATCTGACGGCTGACCTGTCTTTCTGTGCTTTCAGACTTCAGTTCAGTTCTTTGCTGTTGTTTTGAATTGTGGTTTTGTAACTCCATCTGAGCAATTTAGCGAATTAGCTGGCCGTTTTTACGTTTAGTTGAGCATCTGCTCCTCCGTACCCTATCTCTTGATAGTAGTTTCGCGAAAGGACGCTTTATTAACTGTGCTGTGTTTGTGTGTCCTTTAATTAAAATGACGAGTTTGCAATGTGTTAATTGCAACGTTCGCTTGTCCCGAATAAGAAGGTACGCTTTATGCGATGAGAGTGAAGATCTCGTCAATACTATTCGACTGTGGACATATCCTAGAGATGTAAGTAGTTTACGAATAACATTATGCATAATGAGTGGGCTAGTGACGAACTCTGTGTTGTTTTGCGTGTTGAAAAGTAGTCCTTACCATTTAAATCACACCATAGCACACTAAAATATGTAAGTATGTGTCTGCTAAAAACTAATCTCAATACTATTCGAAAAACTAACAAACATGGTTAAGAGTATGTATAACATACAAATAGTTATTTACATGTATCTTTACTTCGTTTGCTAAGAGTGTAAGAAAAGGAATTACTCTGTTAGTATGACTGCTGAAAAGGAGAAGAAAGTATATAAAATAATATTGAACAGTACTACAAATCATTTTATTATTTCCAGGTAACTCATGCTGACAATGTTTGCCATGCATGCTGGCAGCTAGCTACTCATTCACATTCCTCTGACAATATGCCGAGGAGACGAGTTGGCCATCAAAGTGTTTGTGTTGTATGCGGCCGATCCATACTAAGAATTAGTCGACGCAGGATTTTGATTGAAGGGGCAAACGAAGAACAGCAAAGTGTGGCTAATACAGTTTCTACTTGGATCCAACCACGAGAGGTATACAAAACATGTACCTACTATAATTGTTATTAATTATCTTTATTTGATTTAAACTAAGAAATAAAATAATATAAATTAGTTTCCACTATTACCATGCATGTTTGAATACAAGCTTTACTTTATTTATATTTTTTATTTTAGCTTCGTTCTGAAGATGAAGCTTGTGTGCCATGTTGGCTAAGAGCTAGAAGAACTAGGATTGCTCCACAAACTGAAGATATTCAACCGCCATCACCTGATCACGTGGATGGTGATCATTCTGCTTTAATGTGTGCTGTATGTGGTCAGAGTCTGTCCACCACAACATCAGATGAAGAGTGGAATCCCGACAACATTGCCCGTTTGTTGGAGCATCAGCAGGTAAATATGAAATAATCTATTTATAGCAACTAGCTTATAAACACTTGCCATGCAAAGGGCATTACTCTTATATGTTGCTAAATCTGGGACACTCATGAGGTTGGCTCTACTAACAACAAAAGGATACTGGTCCTTCCATTGTCAAATGAGCCCTTCTCTACTCTAATTAGCAATAAACTTATTCACTCATAGTAACACAACATAACTGTTTGGTAAAGGTTTTCTGTAAGGTGAAGGAAACCAACTATTGTATCGCCAGAACCATTCTCGAGCTTGTGTTGCTCAAATTCAATCGGGAATCTCGCTGTGTCCTACCTGTTTTGTGTCCTTTCTTTTTTGTTTGTGTTTCTTTTATGCTTGAAACATTTTCATGTTGGGCACATGTTATGTCTATCAAAGTTAGTGTTTAATTTGTATTTCATCAATGCTATTTTGATTATGGCCATCTCATGAAATGAATTATTTACAGATGTCATCCATGAATGAGGTTTGTGGATTTTGCTGGGACCAAGCTCGAGATTTGAGCTTACGTGTTCCAGAAGGACCACAAGAAGAAAGACGCATATTGGGTTGCCTAATATAAGAAGAGCGGCTGAAACACCAATGCATTGCATTTTTCAAGAATGCATGGAACCAGAGCGAAACGTTGTGCCCGAAGAAACCAGGCGAGAAGTACTAATTAGGTATCAATATTTTATACCAAGAGGTGCTCGTATTAGTTCTCTACATAGACAGGAGGCAAATTATGGAAATCTCTATACTGCTGAGTATAGCCTTAATGACTTTACTTCCATACACATAGAAGAGATTATTTTTATATTAATTATGAGAATATTCAAAACTACCCTGATAACCAAGTGCTTCATAGGCATAAGTAAACAAAAACATCAACAAATATTAGAAGCAACACCCATGCTTAGTAATATGCATCGGGGTAGTTTTGCAATAACAGCCTTATTGTGCAAGTTAAGGACTGGAGATTCGGGAGATAGATTGTCGTGCTTATTTCAAGTACCAAGAAGGACCCTAGAAACATTAATGTCTGTAGCAAGAAATATCTTGTTAAGAGACTATGTTCCACAATTTCTTGGTTTTTCTCATTTAAGAAGGGAGCAGGTGGCAGCAAAAAATTCCTACATTGCAAATCACATTTTTGGTGAGCCTGATGCACCAGCTGAACAAAAACCCGCAATTACAATAGCTGATGCAACATATATATATACACAAAAGAGCAGTAATTACTTGTTCCAAAAGGATACATATTCCCTACATAAATATAGGAATTTATTGAAGCCATTTATCCTCTGTGCCTCTGATGGATATATCATAGATGTACGCGGACCATATAGTGCCACTACAAATGATGCGACCATAATGAATGATTTATTAAACGAAACGGAATTTAATGATTTTTATAGAGAAAATGATGTTTTTATTCTAGATAGAGGTTTTCGTGACTGCATGGATAGTCTGCATGAAAAAGGATACATAGGTCATATGCCTGGAACTAAAGAAGACGGCCAATCACAGCTATCCACTCTTGAAGCCAACAGATCACGCTGTGTAACTATAAACAGGTGGGTAGTAGAAGCTGTGAATGGCCGTTTTAAGAGAGATTTCAAAATATTTCGCCATGAATATTTTAACCGTGGTTGTCGCAATCTAATGGCAGATTTTAAAATAGCAGCTGCTCTGCTGAATGCGTTTACTCCGCCATTCGCAGAAAATGTACATGCAGAGCAGTTTGTTTCAATTATATTTGAATGCCTGTTTTTAACTAATAATATAGCCGAGTTAGTTATGGAACATAATTTAAACAGGCGGGGTTCCTGGTTTGTACCCATAAATGCGACAACCCTATCTTTTCCGCGGCTATCCATGGAGGAATTGATTTTATTTGCATGTGGTGTGTACCAAATTCGCCAGGCCCGCTCATATGTGGGTGAGCATTTCCGCTTTCATGGAATATATAAATGGTTTAGAGGGAATAAACCCAATGTTGCTTCGTGCTAAAATAAAGTCCCGCCATTCTTCTGCTAAAACTTATTTTGTATTTATAGTTGTAGAAACAAACATGAATGGTCGGGACGCTATCAGAAGTTATTGCTGTAACTGCATTGTAGGTTTAAGAACAGTGGGATGCTGCTCACATGTCATGAGTATTATTTGGTACCTAAGCTATGCTCGCCATGAGGGTATGACCCGACCTGCACCCTTCTTAGATGAAGTAATATTAAGAATTAATTAATTAATTATAAGTACCATAAAATAAATGTACCTACTTACAAAAACAAAGTATTGTTTTATTTACCTACAGTCAAAACCCCATCAGAACTTCATCATTATCAAACTGTTGCAGTCCGCTGCTGGACATAGGTATCTCCTAATGCACCCCACTGAGTAGGTACGATCCTCATCTCAATCTACCTACTTAATGGTGAGTATAACACTAGAAAGATAGCGAGAAGCAATCTAGAATATTTACTTTGTCACTAAAGCAATGTTTACGTAACTACATATAACAATCTACATTGGTACACTAGTACATAACCTTCAAAAATAAAACTGGTTATAACTTTTACGTCCCAAGTTCTAAAAATCTAAGATTTTAAAAAGGGCTTGTCTATCATATTACCTACCAATTAAAACACAAAATATCCCAAAACACGAAAATTTTTAGCTGTACGAAACTCCCCTACAAGCCTGCCGTTCGCCTTTGGTAACATCATTTACTTTTTAATATTTGTAAATATGTGAGCACCATGTATCTATCTCATAATTAATTTACCTGTCATGCGTTATATTTAATTATTTTGACCTATTGTGGTATAGTAATTTTATTCTAGGTGCATCGTCTTCACATATAATTAATGTATACATAATATTGTAAAACATTTTTAAAAGAGTAACGGTGGAGTTTCTTGCCCATTCTTCTCTTTACGAAACTACCTTTTGGAAGGGGCAACTAGAATCAATTCTATTTTTTTGTAAATTTTGACGTTCAAAAGTGCCTGCTATGTGCCTATTTGAAATAAATGATTTGTCTTTGACTTTGGTAGCACGGCTAGTCCGCCCAGCAATCCAGCATGCGCTGGATGCTTTTCTGCTAATAACACCATACTCTGAACAAAATCAAAACTCACTTATTCAAATTAGACTGAGGATCAGCAATTTTTGAGCGACAAAATTACATAAAACAGTCCCTCAAAACGCATACCATCACCACTTCCTATTGTTTTAGCTGGGAAGAAGAAGTCGCGCAGTAAACTCCCCAGCAGATCACGAATTCTCTGCCTGCCAATCGCGGCGAATTGACTATTGTTAAACGAGTTTTATTTGAAAAGATCGTAGCGCAGCTGCACATTGCTTTTTTAACCGTCTTCAAAAAAGGAGGAGGTTCTCAATTCGTCTGTATGTTTTTTTATGTGTGTTAGCTCTGAACTTTTTTTCTGGGTGAACCGATTTGGATGAATCTTTTTTTATTTGATAGCTGGTGCTTCACATTTAAATTTGATCAAGGTCTGACCAGTAGTTTTTGTGTTATCGTTAATATTGCATATTTTTTTCACTTAGTTTATATTGATGATGTGTTAATAATTTCCTGTCACTGTTATTTACATACCAAGTAGTGGTATACGAATTTGTGTGGGGTAGGTACCGAAACCAAAAAGTGAAAAATAAAAACTTTTTTACAAAAAAACAACCGACTTCCAAAAAAAACACTAAAAGACGTGAAAAATAATTTTAATTTCTGAAGTCGGTGGCCAAAAACGAAAATACAAAACAAAGACACCGACTTCTGAAATTAAAGTTATTTTTCACGTCTTTTAGTGTTTTTTTTTTGGAAGTCGGTTGTTTTGTTTAAGTAATTTTTGCGAGATCTGGGAACGATTCAAATGATTTTTTTTTTTAAAATTTTTGTCTGTTTGAATGTATGTCATCACGCAAAAATTACCGGATAGATTATTTAAAATTTTGAGATATTCCCTATAAGTTAGGTCAATCTGTAGGCTATATATTATCACGCTATTTGCCATGGGGATGAGCAATATTGCAAATTATTCGTATTCCTCTATATTTTACCACAACATGTAAAAGGACGGGACGAAAGGTTAGAATACTGCAGATAGTTACAGATTTAACCTTTTTAATGATAATCATCTCGCTATACCTTTATGGAGCAAAGCAGTAAATCACGACTTGTACAGGGTAGATTTTGGAGATGGGGCAGGAACGGTCTAATCATTCGATTACAGTACTCATGTAATCAATAGTTAGTGCGTGGTGAACAGCAAAATATTGTTAAACAGCCGTTTATGGTTAACAGCTGTTTAAAAATTAACTATCTGTTAGCGAACTCATGTCTTAGCAGACTACATTTAGCTATTTGAAAAAAAAATGCAGTCGGCAAGAACATGTGCAATTTTCAAAAATAATAATTTTGATGCCAATCGATCCTGTTTCTTATAAGGATAAAAAAAACTCTTTGAGACCACTGAAGTTTGAGTACCAGAAAAGTTAGAAATCGCAAAAAACTTCCTATACATTTTGTAGCTAATGAGACTGAGATGAGGAAGAACACAATATACCAGTGTATGACAACAGTCGAATTATTCCATTACGTCACTAAGCTGAATAGGAAACGAATATTGCAGATAATTACAGATTTAACCTTTTAAATGATTATCATCCCGCTATACCTTCAAGGAGCTAAGCAGTCAATCATAACACAATACAGGGTGTCAAGGACATCGACGGAACCAACAAACAACTGTAACCATGGACTCAGTAAACCTTCTGAAAAAAAAAAAAAACAGGGGGCATTCGAAATTTACGAGGGATTAAAAAAAAATGGTGTTGGACCGCGTAGGTATTGCACCAACTAAACTACAACCTAAGTACACTAATTATAGACCTATTTCTCTAGCGACCACAGTCGCTAAACTGCATCTTTTCTGCATTGGTATGGAAACCACGTCAACAATGTTCGGTGGGCAGGTGTGCTGTCGTAGCCATATCAATTGAAGCGCGGATTAAGACAGTGGGGTTGACCTTCCCTGCCCTCTTCAATTTGTATATGAATGCCCTAATTGAGGTGCTTAATAAATAGTAATTTTTACCACTTTTGTTAAACAGTATTTATAGGTATAGAAGGTAAACTATTTCTTCGTATATGGAAATTAATATTCCAGCTCAAACAATACTTATCTATTGAGTTGTGTAAGGTAATGTTATTTTTTTTTGTTTTTGGTTTTATTTATAATTTATATAATTTAATAACTTATTTTTAATAATTAATTTGTATTTTGGTTTAATTTCAATATGGGTGTATACCTGAAATAAAATGATTTGATTTGATTTTATTTATTTTTAGTAGCAAACAGAAAGACTAACCACACCATAAATTAAATCCCGTAGTAGGTTTCATAGAAAAAGAATATAAAGTCAAAAACAAGTTTCAAGTAATGACTGCACGTACACGGACTGATTACGGCAAAAATAAATATTGTTTGAGGGAGCACAGCTGTTCAATGATTTACCGGTGGATTTAAAGAAGTTTGGTAGTCAAAACATAAAGTAAAACTTAAGAAACATGTATTAACCCTGTAACTTCGCCAACACCCTATTATTTAGATGTAAGGACTTTGTATCTCATTTTAAATGAACTGTTATTTAATGAGAAATAAATTATCTTTAAACTTAAAACATTGCCAAGCAAAACGAGTAAATGTTGTGTGCTTTGCAACCTTCTTTACTAACCTGTAATTAAAAGTTAACTAAGAGAAGCGAGGTATTAACTAAACCCATTTATTAGTTCTGCGGTCTCTTGTAAAGGAGAACTGTTGCTATTTGTATTTAGTTACTATTAACCTATATCTTATAAACTTTGTCCCACAATATCACATGGGATTTAAATATTGACTGCCCAAATGCTTAGCGGTCGACGATTGCCTGAATACGTAGTCTTGGGTTCGATCCCCAGTTTTGGACAGTGTTGATGAGGTTCTTACAATAGAAATTTCGCCTGGAATCTGGATTTCTGTTCCGGTTGACGGTTAAGAGCTGACTCCCTATTCTTCTGCTGCTTCTTGCGCTGAGCGACTGCCGTTTTGCGTGGATGTGACGCATATTTTCCCCCCCAACTTGTTTTTGGAACGAAGTTCCTTATCGCGCGTTGCGAAAGGGGGCTAGACGGAAAAAATTAAGACCTAAAGTTGTAACGACACTTTTTGCTATAGTTGTAAGCCGTGCGACGTGCGCGTGTTTCTCTGTCTGTCTCTCTCTCTCTCTCATAGAAAGCAAGCCAGTTATTCTTTTCTTTTTTTTTAATGGAACTTCGTTCCATCCGGGTGTCCCTTGACACCTCTCAAGTTTTCTTTTTGTGTTTGTGTGTTTTTCTCTGCTAATGTTCAATTTAACACATAAAATAACATTACGTCTGTATTCCCCGAAGGGTTAGGCAGAGGTGTACCTTTATTACAAACACATTTCGCCAGTTATGTTTAAGTCCCATGTAATAGAGGGCGAGCCTATTGCCATCAACTGGGCACAAATCCAGACTCCGGGCCGCTACTGAGAATTTCCAGATGGAAAAATCCAATAACACTTTGCCCGACCCGGGAATCGAACCCGAGACTTCATGCTCAGTAGTAGCGCTTGCGACCACTAGACCAACGAGGCACTCAATTTTGTCGAGGCATTTTAAAAAGTGCCGCTTCTTTTCCGGGCAGGACGACGTCTGCCGGGTCCGCTAGATGTATAATATCATGATGATAATGATATATCATTATCTATGCGTCATGTTTACCACAAATAAACGTATTTTCTTTCCTTATTTTTTTTCTATTTCTTGTCGGCACGACAGTTATTCAAATTTTGTAGGCCCAAAATTTCGCCACTTCCACGACGTTATCGCTGGCAGCGCAGAGGTCACTTTGGCTGCATGTTTTGGGGCACAGATAGCAGGATAGGAGGTGGAGCATATGTAGTGTGTGACTCAGCTCCACATCCACCACGTATAGAATCGGACTTTTAAACATAACGGGCGATATGTGTTGTTGATACCTGTCTGTGAATGTGAGCACCATGCAGGCTAGATTAAATACATGATTATTATTTTAATATTGTGAATGTGAAGACTATGTGGGTCATTGTTGCTTTTTTTTGCCCTCTCAGCTAGTTTTAATCATAGTCTGTGGCAGTTTGAGTAATTTTTGTGGCCTACCCAAATGTCCTTTCTTTGGTATTGTTCGTCGAATCGTTGAGCTCCTTAAGTTCAGAATTGAGCTGCACGATTACTGGCAAATGCGTGCACTGACTGGACAAGTCCACTCAATCTGTGTGGTTTTTCCTCAAAAGACCATTTCAGACACAAATCTACATAGTCTTCACATGATCTGACCAAGATTATGTCCGGACTTTAAAAGAGACCTCTAAGTTTTTTTCGGCCTTTCTTCTCAGAGTAGTCAGATAGGATACGCCGACCTCATCTAGTATAAAAATATGATTGTCGTGTAAAAGTGTTTGTACAAACCTACTTATAGAAATAAAATCATTTTACATTTATCATTTGATACTATTCAATATACACCTCTGCTACTTCTTCAGGGAATACTGCCGTGAAATGTTATTATATTTATGTATCAAAAGTAGTTATTGACCAAAACTTGCACTATGGATGCAGCTCAAAACCCCACTTCAAAGCAGTTTCAATAAAAATCCATTAGATTAGGATTATCTGGGATATCGAAAACCGAAACGAAATCTCGGTGGATGGTAAATGCATTTTCTCTGCACTTGTATCTTCAATCCGCTCTAAAACGAATATCGGCGAACTAAATTGTTTCTTCCAATAGCTTTCACACTATTGGAAGTAAACTGGGTACACAATATTTTGTAGCTGTAGGTAACTGTTATAGCATAGCTTGATCGATATTTCAGACACCGATCTTAAATACGAGATTAAGAAAAATAAAGAAAAACTTTTGTTTCTCGAATTAAAAAAATAAAATCGAAAAACAGTTAATCACGTTCTAAATTCGTTATAAACTGGCACTTTTTGAACGTTAACTCAAATTAAACATATAGTCCTCCAGACCGTATTTCGGCCATGGCGGTCAATCTCAACGGAAACTAGCCTTCGGCGCGGGAGATATTATAGTGCACAAGTGTGTGCGCAGACACAGGTGCTCTCTCTCTTCCCTCACTTTCATAGTCCAATGGGACGGCAATCCGACACGACCGGAGAGAGATCAGGCGCAGGAACAACGGCTTAGTGTGCTTTCCGAGGCACGGGGGTATCACACCGCCAACTTCCAAACTCCGAGCTGTTACTAAAAATATCCTAATGGAAAAACTCAAGAACACTTTGCCCGAAAAGGCACAACAGACTAGTACTCCCGGCAGGCTTCAGATTTAAATTAATAGTCATCATCTGCCTTGCATTTTCCTATGTTGGGGTCTGTTTCTAGTCTAACCAGATTCAGCTAAATATCAGTATCTTACATGGAGCTACTCAAACTTAAAATAGTATTTAATGCAAAAAGTAATTAAATCCCTAAACCTCATTATCACACAAATAGCTCCAAAAGAAAATCCGGCACTTATTAAAGAACAAAATGTTTGATATAAGCGTCATTAATCCAAGAAGTAAAATTAAGACAAACGCTTTACTGAGACCTATTTTTAGTAAAAAATGGTAAGGCCCATCGTCCACGACGCTACTCAAAAGAAACGTGTTACAAACTCAAATCACCAATGAGTAACCAGAATGTCATAGCACTCTTATTTAGCCTCGGAGTTCTAGTGGTCACTAGCGCTACTTATAAGCATAAAGTCCTGGATTCAATTCCCAGGTCGGGAAAAGTGTTGTTGGGTTTTTCCACTAGAAATTGTGCCAGGTTGATGGTCATAGGCTCGCCCACTATTACATGGGACTTAAACATAACTACCGAAATGTGGGTTTCGGAGAAAACAATCGTGATGTTATGTTAGTATTTCAATTGCGGTCCGTACACCATGCGACTTCCTAACGCGTTATTAACTGGGTTGCCATTGGTTGCGTCGTGTACGGACTGCTATTGAAATATTAGTGCTGTGACATTCTGGCTACTCATTGGTTATTTGAGTTTGGAACGTGATACTGTTGAGTAGCGTCGTGGACGATAGGCCTAAGGAAAAAAAGGTTTCTGACAAAGATTAGTTATGCTGAAGGGACAGAGGACAGGGATTATGTAAAGTAGGTGGGATGAGAACAAAACCTTTGTATTTTGTGAAGTAAAGCGGCTATATACATAAGTTAAGACGTCGGGACTTGCGAGCGGAAGCCTGTGAATTCTTTGCTTGAGGCCCAAATTATTTATTTACAGGGTCAATCAAAATTATCCTTTTATGAACTATTGAAACAGTACACAGCAGGCCGGAGTTTGGGTTTGTGCCCGGTTGATGACAATAGGCTCGCCCTCTATCACATGGGACTTAAACATAACTGGCCAAATGTGGGTTTACTATAGGTACACCTCTACCTAAGCCTTCGAGGGAAACTAGGCGTTATCTTATGTTATGTGTGTGTGTTTAACGTCATGGTCATGTGTTAACGTACCGTGCACAAAAAGCTTAAACAAAATGTATTTTAGCAATTTTTTTATTTAAAAGAACCGACCCTTTGTTAAATTTTGAAAGGCATTACGCATCGTATTCGCAGTCTTTAAAATCAACATTTTGACTCGTCTATATCAATTACCCAGTAACTCCACCGGTGTAAGGGGGTCATAATAATAAAACATTCATGGGTTATGACTTCTCATCATTTATGACGTCATTTTGTCTCCTGCACATTGATCCAATGTTTCGCGAAGGGGAAGGGTGACAAACATTTTCCATTTTTACGGAGTTTTCTATGTCTCATTCTACATGGTTTAGAAAAGGTTGAATGAATGATATACTTATTTGCAAGAATATAAATAGATAGCTAACATAAGTTCTTAAGATCTATGGGTTTCACTATATTCGGTATTTCAGCCTTGCAAATATTTAGATTTTACATCTTGGTTACACTTATACCATGCAGCCCACATTAAGCAATTAGCAATAACATAAAAATACTAATAATAGTTTCATAATTTAAAGAACAATGGGCAACTTTATATGGATCTTGGGCCCAGTGTTTTAGCACTTTCTTACCTACCTTAAAATGAAGATCCGAATAAGTTTAACATTTTATTCTATGGCAGCATTACTCTAATGAATCAAATAAAAAGTTACAGCGGTTCCTAAAGTCCAATAATTACCGTTACAAATAAATGCTAAGAGTTTGGACTGAAGATGTATATAATTATGCATTCCGACTGGCAACATGTAGATACAATTATTATATCTACATGTTGCCAGTCGGAATGCATTTTTCTCTTTTATATGAATCCTACTTATGTGAATATGTCCCGCTCGCTCCTGTACTATCGATAAAGATCGCTACCTGCACTCGCGCTGACCGGGTTTAAACAATACGAGTGCGTGTTCTGTCCTGCTCAATCCTGAGTAGTCCTTTTTTTGTCTATTTCTAATAGTTCACTTAAGCTATTAATAATTCATTAAACAACGAATATGTATAAAGATTATTTATTTGCATCATTAGGTCATAATATTAGCATTTGTAATGGTAATAATTGGACTTTTGGAACCGCTGTAACTTTAATAATTGACTCATTAGAGTAATGCTGCGATAGAATAAAATGTTGAGCTTATTCAGATCTTCATTTTAAGATGGGTAAGAAAGTGCTACAATACTGGGCGCATTGTGCCCGTTCTTCTTTACATTAGAATGCAATTAATAAGATTAAAATTAAATACAATTCTATTGATTTAAAATAGTAATTAATATTAAAAATAGCGATGAATAATTATGATGTAATCCAAAAAAAAATAAAAAAAAGAGGTTGCTTTGGGGGTTGATTTTAGCGCATATTGTGTATCGTATTAAACGGTAGTTATGTTTTTATGACGACTCCTGCAGATTTCATAAAACATTTGAACGGGTGATAGAGAGATGATTCCTCGGAGCTAAAATAATAACATTAATGACAATAATATACGGAAATGATTATAACTAATAATACAAGTAAATGTCACAAACAATTACAGGAGTCCCCAAGTATGACGTACATAACATAACAGAAGATCTAAAATCACCAAACAAAGTAAAGCTTGAGTTTACCAGGAAAGCAATTCAGTCATATTATAACGGTCGTGATGGCTAAGTGATTCAAAGTCAAAGCATTTATTTCAAATAGGCACATAAAAGGCACTTTTAAACGTCAACATTTACATTACAATAGAATAGATTCTAGTCGCCCCTTCCTAAAGGTAGTTTTGTATGGAGAAGAATGGGCAAGAAACTTCACCGTTTACTCGTTTAAAATGTTTTACAATATTTTGTATAATTATATATGAAGACGATGTACCTAGAATAAAATTACTATAGCAAAATGGGTAAAAATAATTAAAAATGAAGCAATGACAGATAAACTAATTACTTGATAGATGGTACTCACATATTTACAAACATAGCAAAACTATACGATTTTCCAAAAAAAATATAACAAGTAATAAGTGAGTAGGTGAGTTAGAGTAATCACAGAATGTAAATCAATGTCATAAAAATAATAAATAATATAATTAAATTAGCAACCAGTTTGATTTTGTCTAGACTCTAGATTATCCTATGGAGATGAACCAGTATGTTTCCAAGCATTCTTATCTTTGAAATAATCCTTTAACTTGTAATATGATTGTTTACAAAGTCTACTTTTAATATGAGTTATAAAATTTTATTTCATAAAATTGCAATATACTACAAGGTATTTTGTTGTAACATTTAACACAGTATCCCATAAAAGATGTACATAATTATGTACTTTAGCTAATCTGAAAAATGGTTGATCTGTTTTATATTTTTATTTCTAGTATTAAAATTATCACTATCACTTATTTTATTAAAAAGATGTAGATTTTTTCTTACATACATAATATTCTCTATTCTCTATTATTATTTTTCTCTATTTTTTTTTTTTTTTCTTTTTTCTATTTTCATAAATGAGTTGGCAAGGTACCCTGAGAGATTTCCGGCGACATAGATTATAAATGGCTTTGACAGGTCTCTTTTGCAAAATAAAAATGGATCCAATGTCAGCAGCCCACTCCCACAGTAAGAGTATTCTATTCTTTTGTATTCTACTCTAAAATGCCTTACGACTTAGTGCTGTAGAAATAGCTACTATAGACTAAACGAGCAGTTTTATCTTTCTATCAGCATAAGAAGCCGAGCTTAGCCACCCCGCAAGATATGTTACAGGAGGTCCCCATTGTAATTTCTCGTCTAGCGTGATTCCTAGAAAAACCATTTGATTAATGAATTCCGGTTTTTCTTCATTCAATATGATGTCACATTCGCTACTTCTAACATTAGGTAATTTAAATCTAATGCATTGGGTTTTTTTTTCATTTAGTACCAAATTATTTATAGTAAACTAATCTTGGACCTGAAGATAAGAGCTATTGACGTCGTCAAGATTTTGTGACCGTCGCACTATTTCAAAGATCAACGATGTGTCATCTGCAAATAACACCATTTAATAATAATAATTTGATTTTGAAGTTATCGGGGTTAATCATTGATGTAAACAAGAAAGAGGAATGGACCCAATATCGAACCTTGAGGAACACCTATTGCCAATGAGTTTATACCGTTTGTATTTATACCGATCATACCTGAAAGATAGAAAGGTTAAAGTTCAACTTTAACCTTTCTATATTTCAGGTATGATCTTAGTAAGTAAAGAGCTATATTCCCAATCCCATAGTGTTCTAATTTTAGCAGAATTTTCTCATAGTTTACGCAATCGAACGACTTAGGTCGCAAAAGATTCCAATGGCATTTTGTGCTTCTTCTCAGGCATTAAAAATGTTCTTTATTAGGGTGACACCAGTGTCAGTTGTACAACGCCCTTTGGTGAAACTGTACTGTTGTTCATGAAAGATGGATTTTTATTAAAGTGACGTAATATTTGTTTGGAAATCAACTTTTCAAACACCTTACCGGGAACTGGCAGAATTGACATAGGCCTATAAACTTTTTTTTTTTTTTTTTGGGTGGGAAATCATCAAATGACCTCTCCCGCTCTGGGCGGAGCGGAAGGGCGTGTCAGACTCTTACTGACTAAAACCCACCCGTGTTCCTTCAGTTGCCTGTGCGCCAGGGCCACGGTAACTCTTTCGAACAATCCGCAACCCCGGCAGGCGTCGGCCCTGTCAATATGCAATTGCGTCATGCATGCGTCAATTATGCTGACAACTCTTTGAGGCGCGCGTGGAACACAACGCGCCGTCGACCCGGGCCTAGCCTGGGGATTTGCATGCTGAAACCTATACTCCAAAGGTGTTGCTGCCTTACTTAGAAAGAATGCAAAGGCATGCCCTTTGCATTATTTCTAAGTAAGGCAGCAGAAAGCGCGGGTGAGGAATTTAAAGCTTCAGTAGTTTTAAGGGTAATATTACCAAACATGTTTTTAATTTCCTGAGCTATTTCTTCCATTTCTTCGTCTGAGCTGATGGGGCCGTGTGCAGTATCTAAATTATATTCAGTATTACGCTGGTTTTCCTACCTGTTTCCTTATTTATTAATTGCCAGATAGTTGTTATTTTCTCATCAGGTGATTTTATTTTATTGCTAATATAGCTTCAGCTATTTTACACACACTTTTAAAAGTTTTAGAATGATTTGCAACATACTGTTGAAAGCTCGTATTATTCATATGTTACAGTAGTCTTGCAGTTGCTTTGGTTATGACCTCGCCTCTCATGCACGAGGTAGTGGGTTCCCATTTGGGCAAGTACCAATGTGACTTTTTCCATTCATATGTACTTTCTGAGTTTATCTTGGACATTAACGACATCGGTGAAGCAAAGCATCGTGAGATGCTTGTACCAGGAAGGAGGAGTGGGAGGAGGAGGGAGGCGTTCGTAGCAGGAAACCTAGACTTATAGTTAATATAAGTCTGAAATCGCCAACCCGTCTTGAGCAAGCTTGGCGATTAATGCTCGTGCCTTTTCTATATGAGAAGAGGCCTTTGCCCTGCTGTGGGACAATAATGGGCTGGTATTATTATAACGAACATCATGAAAATCTGTCATTTACAGCAGTTTTTGACATTAAGTTCTCAAAAAATACTCTGTATATGGACAGCCGTTATTTTGTGACCGTTCATCGCTTTCTTAGGAAACTAAAGTTTAAGCAAACGTGGCGATGTTTTTTCCATAAATGTATCACAAAAGGTTTTTGCTCTGCATTGGCAAAAGCTGGTTATTTTTATTCATATAAGTAGGACATTCTACAAATATGGGTGCAAAAACTTGCAATTCATTTCAAATGACATCATATTTCAATGTTGAAAGGCAGGGGTTGGCACTGTGGACGCATTGCATACTAAAAACAAAATGGTCGCAGAGTTAATAACGTATTCTTGGCATCGCTTCAGCTGACTGAAGAAAATATGCGATTCATAAAATTGAAAGATGACTGCCTATTACATATGGCTGATCTATTACATATCGAGACCCTTCTGTGAAATAACGTTAATCCGTTGGTCCCAGCTGTCATTCGTAGATCTTTGACAGTCGTTACGGGTAGTCAGAAGCCCAAAAGTGTGACAGCCAATATTACCAAGGTGTGTCGTGTTACCCAGTGACTGGGTTGTGGAGGTTAGATAGGCAGTCGCTCCATGTAATTACTGATATTCAGCTGCATCCGTTGAGATTGGACGCTGACCCCAACATATTCGGGAATTATTGGCAGCCTATTACATAAATGCATAATAACAGGTGTTCCTGTTTTTTTTTCCGAATGACGCTATCAACGTATTAAAAACTAGCATCTGCCCGCGACTTCGACCGCGTGAAATTTCCTGTTTTAACATAAAATGTATTTTATCACACTCGGCAATACTGTAGCTTCCCTTTAGTAAAAGAAATTTCGGAATCGGATCAGAAGTTTCGAAGATTACCGCCTACACACAAACTCCTTATATATTTCTTTATAATATAGACGTAGCATTATGTGGTAGGAATTAATCTATGAGATAGCGTTAACTAGAACTTATCCGGTTTTTTTTCACAGGCTATAATTTTGGTAAATTATTGGGAGCTAGCCCTATTTCTTCTATAGTATTGGCACGAGCTATTAAAGAGCTTAGTGCAGCTACAGCATTTTTTTTTAAATTATGTTTTTTTACTTTCAAGTGGGATTTCATGTATTTATAAATGGCCTAACCAAAATTATGTCTGGACTTTAAAAGAGACTGTGACCACTGAGTTTGTTTCGGTCTTTCTTCAAAGAGTACTCAGTTCGGAAACACGGAACTCATCTAGTTTTAATATTTAATTTTGACGTGTAAAAGTGTTTTTTGAACCAATTTACAGAAATAAATATCATTAATTTATTTCTATGAAGTCTAAAGCTTTGTAATTGTGTATCTTTAATGTAGGTACTTGAAGTACCCCTAAATCGTGAAAATATCAGATTAGTTTAAGGCTATCTAGTGCTTACGGTATCCACGAAATAAAAACGTGAATTACCTAATTAGTGTTTTATTGAACATAACAGTTGCCACGAGGAATAAACTTTAATGAAGGGAGTGTAGGGCTGTAAAGTTTACGGAATTTGATTCTCAAACATACAATTGGAACAATTACTTAGCAGCTAACATTTTGCTTTGAAGCAAATGCCGTAGTGTTGGACATAAGTAAAAGAGAAAACTTTTGCACAGTATGTGGATCGAAAGTGTTTGAACGCTACTTGCGTTAATTACACCCAAAAAAGCTAGTGATGTCTCATTTAAGGAAATCGTGAACGTTTTAATGAAACATTATAGCTTAAAACCTAACGAAATGTCAGTGTCATATAAGATTTATAAACCTGAACAACAAAGCGAATCAGCAGCGGAATATATTGCTCAGCTGAGGAAGATCAGTTCCGATAGCATTTATCCGGATTTAGAACGTATGTTACGTGACACACTCGTATGTGGAATGAAAGATCACAGACTGCAATATGATTTATTGAAAATAGATAAACTTAGTTATGTTATTGTTGTCACGGCTATGCTGTCTTCCGAGAGTGCGGTAAGAGATATTCGCATGATACAAAATGTAAATGACATACCAGCAACGTTGCAAGTGGATTACATCGACGACCATGCCAGCTACTCCTGAGCCCATGGACATCAATGTAGTGCAGAAAACATAAGACTTTGCTATCGTCGTGGTGATCGCCATGTTGGGGAATGTCGTTTTGCCAAGGTAACTTGTCGGTACTGCAAGAAGGTAGGACATATAGAAGAAGTTTACATTGCAGAGAAAAAAGCCTCGAATAGTAAAGATAATTTCACACAAGAGGATGAGTCACATGTACAGTTGAATGGTATATACAACTTCTATAGTAGTCGACTTCAGGTGCCAGCTTATGATGTTAAAGTTCATCTGAATGGGATGTCAGTGACTATGCAGGTGGACTCCAGTGCTGGCCTACGCGACGCAAAGCCGCGCCTCGAACTGCGCGCCGTACACAACAATCTACCTACCCGGATGGCGACACCGGTTCATATGCTCGGTCAGACTGTAGTGCACGTAAACTTGACAGACATTTAGTGTGCTTTACCGGTTATTGTAGCTATAGGCACAAGCCCCAATTTAATTGGTCGTGATTGGTTTTCTGCTCTTAACATAAAAGTTAGTATTCATTTTGTATCTAGTACTGGCATATCAATGACTAATGCTACAAAAACACTGACGTTTTCAAAGACGGTCTTGGTACTTTCCGAGGTGAACCGTTCATACATTTAAAACCAGACGCTACTCCTAGGTTTTTTAAAGGTCGCCCAGTTTCGTTTGCAATTATTAAGAGTTGCAAAGGAAATAATTATCGATTGATACCGAGGGGGTACTGCGCCCTGTTTCTTACTTACAGTGGGCAACACCAGTGGTGCTCACTGTTAAGAAAACAGGTGAGATTCGCCTGTGTGGAGATTATCGCAGCACGGTAATTTTGACTACCGAGTTTGATACTTACCCTACGCCAACTGCTAATAAGGTATTTGCTATAATTGCTGTAGGAAGGTATTTTACTACGTTCAGTTTAGAACGTGCATACACACAAGTCGATGTGGACGAAGACACGGCTGAACTATTAACATTAAACTCATGCAAAGGTATATACACTGTTCGCAGGCTGGCGTTCGGGGTTAAAGCATGTCCAGGCATTTTTCAAACGTTGATACCATCTTTTTTGGCAGGTATTCAGGCGTCGCAGTACTAATTGACGACATTATTATAAGTGGGCATACCTTGACAGATATGAGTCAACGACAGGGTGCTGTACTGGAACGCATGCAAACAGCTGACCTGCGACCTGTAGGTAAATGTAAGGTTGCTAAAGAATGTACCCAATTTCTGGGTTTTATTATTGATGCCGACGGCATTCATCCAGATCCTAGCAAAGTCGAATCGATTGTCAAAACTCCAGAACTACGGCGTGCTCAGCAGCTGTAGGCTTTTTTAGGGTTGTACAATTATTATGAGAGGTTCGTACCGCACAAAGCCACGCTACGTTAAGCTAAGGCTACCTAGTGCTTAAAGTACCCACGAAATAAAACAGTGAATTACCTAATTAGTGTTTTATGAAAGGATATTTCGAAATTTCTTCCCAGGGGTTATAATGAGGGTTACAAGTTTCAAGCATACTAATTCGAGAAGACAATTAGTCCCCTATAAAGTATTATTTCTGCTACCCCGTATATCATCATTTTCTGACAAGTCAGACAAAGGAAAAAAAAAAGCACTGAATGCAGATAATAAGTCCTCAGTATTTCCAAAGGTTTCTTAGCACTAACTTAGTTTCAGCTTTAGCAAAGAGATATTTCAGAAAGTTTGGAACAATTGCTAGTTAGGTACTGTGTTCCTGAGATTTAGCTTGATGTGCTTTGTTTTAGCATTTTGAATAAAAATTCTACATGTATCTACTTCATAAGTATCAAAGTCGCCAGTCATGAAACGCAATTTGCAAAAATTACAGCATCTTCTGGTAAGGTGACCTTTGGACCAGTCTGTATAAGGGAAAAGGCTCGCTCCTATTTCGTGGGACTAAAACATATCTACAAAAACTTCCGAAATCTAGTTGTATTATTACACATCTGTCACTGCATACCCCTTCTGGAAATGCAGACGTGGTATAATATACATTACGGCGCAGCAAGTGGCGCCGCCTCGTTTTGTTACGAAGTTACTGGAATCACCGAAAAGGTCGGATGAGAGTGACTCTGGCTGGTGACAGTCACTCTAGCAGAGCTTCGCATCGATGGTTGCGTGGCGGCTGTCATCTGATAACAGAGATAATGTCAGGGGAGCAATGGGCAGCTCGCCGTCCGGTAAGGACCAGGCCCGGGTCGACGGCGCGTTGTGTTCCACGCGCGCCTCAAAGAGTTGTCAGCATAATTGACGGGGTCCGATAGGGCCGATGCCTGCCGGGGTCGTGAATTGTTCGAAAGAGTTACCGTGGCCCTGGCGCACAGGCAACTGAAGGAACACGGGTGGGTTTTAGTCAGTAAGAGTCTGACACGCCCTTCCGCTCCGCCCAGAGCGGGAGAGGTCATTTGATGATTTCCCATCCAAAAAAAAAAAAGGGGAGCCGTTGTCGTACCACGTCCGTAACGAACTGCAAAATTCTGGTACAATTCTAATGATATTGAAGCTGCGGAACCACTAATACATGTTATATACCAACTAGTCAAGCATACCCTAACAGGCTTACCTTACTCCCAATGTGAAGAAACCGTTTATACCCAAATCATTCGGAACCACAAAAAAACACCCAAATTAGGTACCTTCCCATAAAAACATTTTTATTCAATTTTTTCCCAAAAACTGGCGGCGACGGCGACGTTGTAACAGACCTCAAATTAGAAAAAAAAACGAACACGTTTTGTAAAGGTATCATTTTATTTGCACAGAAAACTTTTTCGCAGCTTATAAAAAAATGCTTGTATGAGAAAGTATGATTAGTATGGTTGAGGCTTGGTCTACCACCATCTTGTCTTATTCCAAAATACATAACATCACGCCTGTTTACCTGAAGGGTTAGATAGAGGTGTACCTATAATTAATACTAGTTTTATATACATATATATATAATGATAAGAACTGCATTATTACAGTACAACTATTTTCTTAATGTCCCTCGGGAATCATTGCATTTCCGAATACAAACGAATGCTACGAGTAGTTTCCATGTCTATCAATTATTAGATTGATCGTATATAATCATTTGGATTCGGAACTAAGTACTTTATTGTGTGTTACGTCAAAACAAAACAACAATAAAGTATTTAGTTCTGAATTCAAATTATTATACACGATCAATCTAATAATTTATGTGTGCGCGTGTGTGTGTGTGTGTGTGTGTGTGTGTGTGTGTGTGTGTGTGTATGTGTGCGTGTGTGTGTGTGTAGGAGAGAGATGTCGGTTTGTGCAAGGGGTGTCTGCGCATGTTATACATATAAAAGCCAATGGAAAAGTGAGTTCAAATATTTACATATGTTTCTAATTCTTCTTCAAGTGAGTGTATGAGGCCATTTATGCACCCATATTTAGCCAGTTATGTTTAAACCCATGTAATAGGTGGCGAGCCTAATGCCATCATTCGGGCACAAATCCAGTGGCCGTGCTGCTACTGATAAATTCCAGATGAAAAACCCAATAACACTTTGCCCAACCCAGAAATTGAATCCAGGAGCTCATGCTTAGCGCTTGCGGCAACTAGACCAACGACGAAGTCTTATTTCAGGTAATCATAAGAATACGAAAGACTTAAAGACCTCCTGTACTTACTCGTACTTATTAAGAAGTCCACATTTAGAATACAATAGAATACTCTTTAATAAATACACCATAAAAATGTAGAAATTTTACATAGGGTGACACAATAGGCGGTCTTAGACAACCTTTGGATGGATTAAAGGGAGAAGGAGAGACAATAATCACACACACAGTTTATCATGAACCTGAAAATTACTGGTATTAGCTGAAAAAGAGTCACTAAGGGTTGAGCTAAATGGCTTACGATAAGAGAGGCCTATGTCCAGCAGTGGACTGTTTTAGGCTGTTAAAGTTGAGGTTCCAAAGCTTTCGTTGACGAGGCAGCTTTTTCTACCCATTTCTTGACGAAAAACCCCAGTTCATCTACCTGGTCTCTTCCCAACTTTGTTGGGGTCGACTTTCAGTCAAACCCGATGCACTTGAGTACCATCATTTTACATGGAACGACCCCAAAAAACCCCAACTGTGGGTTTTTATTACCCAACATCAACAAAGACCTAAAAAATAATATAAACAAATCCGCACACAAAATACGACCGACCTCAGGCGCTTCCAGTAACACGGATACGTATGTAAACATTAAAATGCTTCAAAGGGCGCAAAAATATGTTTTTATTTATTCGGTACCGTAAACAGGGACCGTAATCATTCGGTACTGACCTCGCCCGTGGTGAATTCATAATGTTGGGACCAGAGACAATGGGTGCCAGCTGAAGATTACAAATTACGTCACACCACGGACTTGTTCTTTGAATCTGCATGGTCATTTCCGGTGAGTCTATGGTAGAGAAAAAAAAAGGTGGTCCATCTCATTGTTTTGTTAATTTGTGGGTGATTTATGAATCGGGAGTATTATGAAAGGGTAGGTTTTGTTACCTTTAAAGGGAGGGTCGTTATTCATGTATGTGCAAATCAAGATGAGTTGAGGAATTTACACTTGGTTCATTTAATTATTTCGAGTGAACATTCATATTGTATGGTCTGAATGCAACGAACTTTTTATTTATGACGCGTTTTGAGCATCTACTTTGATTAGGTACCCCTCAGTCATACAAATTCCCCAGAAAAGGGGGTAACCAATCGACAAAGGCATTCTGTACATACCACGGATAACATATTTTGTGCTCAGCTAATGCAGTTAAAAGTGACGCTACGTATGTATGAAGATTATGTAGAACATCATTCACAGTCAGGTATAACTGTAGTACTATACCGATACCGGTACTAGAGGTATACCTCTGATCCGCACTAAAACGTAACGAGTGATTTAAATTTCATGAGTTGCTTTGAGGCGGCCATTGGACGTTAAGTGCAATTTGTATTGTGATTCGATTTTGATGTGTGGTGCTTTTAAGGTGTTCAAGCTGGGTCTTGAGTTGGTATATGGTTTTCCCGGGATTAAGGAATAGAAGGCGTATTAATAATAACAATTTTATGATAATTATTTCTATCAACCAATCTACTAATTTTACTTTCTCAAGCGTTTCTTCCTGTCAGCCCTCACAGCTGGCCTTCTACTCTTTTTACTATCCTTCTTAATATGAAAAATAGTATTTTACTCATTCAAAAATTCAACAAACATTCGTGGAGGTCGGTTGTCAAAGCCGACCGGACAAAATCTGCAGTACATGCTAAGGTAAACAGATACACAGGGTTTTCAGGTGGAATCTAGATACGTTCTTAAATAAAAACATAATTATTGATTTCCGAGCTAAAGAAACTACGGTCATGGTGAGTCTGCCGTATTGATATTTAATACTTAAGATTATTGTTAATATTAATAATCGTGACACTCTCCGCCAATTTTTTTTTTTTGTGCACCTCTTTAATGGCGTAATGTTTAGATGAATAATAATGTTATACTTACTGTCAGCTGTGAAGTTACCTTTTATAAAATAAATAAATAACATACTTCGTGCCTTACAGAAAACGGTTGATTAATAAATAAAAAAAGACGTGTGGCACTCGGGGACTGCCGCGGTAAAGCTATTGTATAGCATTTTGTATAAGAATAAGAAATAAGAATTTAAAATTTTTAAATCTAAAATAAATTTAAAATGGGGCGCTTTACCCTAACCTTATCAGGGCCAAAAGATAGGCCCTTTACTGCCGATTCCAAAGACCCCAAACTCGATACCTCTACGACCTCCGGTTCAAAAGTTAAGACCCGGGGGGGTGAAGTAGCCCTGGACGGGTGGAGGGGTTGGTCAAAAGGGGTGACGCGGGGGGGTCCCGGGATCATATATAAGTGGGATTGATTTAAATATAAATAATTATAATACAACTTAATATTGGGGTCGAAAAAGAGGGGGTCAAAAAAGGGGGGTCAAAGGGGCTTGTCTGTATGTATGTACTATTTGAGAGCGGGGCATAGGGATTTGGTCAGAATTTTGATATTCCCAGCCGTTTCCGAGATATTGGGATATTGAGTTTTAAGATAGTGGTGATTATAATAAATGTATGGTGTCCGACTGGTAAATGATAAATGGTACGAAAGTAAATGGAAATAAATATTAATTCAAGTTACACTTTTTGATAAATACCTATACACCTATATACTTTCTCATAAACAGCTGCTTATGTATTCGTCCGATTTCGGAGCAGCTCGTCTCGATTCGTGCGAGCTTCGTAGAGTCGTACAATACGTCTAGTTGCACGTACACAAACACCGTGTCGAAGACTGCCGAAAAGAAACGACGTTAGACAATGCACGGCCTTCAAGCCACACCTCCGTGCCCGTCGGAGTGGGGAGCGTGAGGTTTTTTTCGTTACGGAATTTCTGGCTCCGGTCCCCGCGCTCAAGGCCCGCGATAGAAGCTATGCAATAGCTTAAAAAAAAGGTAAAAAGTCTGCAATAGGTAAGTTTGGTTTTAGGCAATTTCAACGGAGACTAGCCTGCGGCGCGGGAGATTTTGTAATGCACAAGTGTGTGCGCAGAGACAGATGCAGGTGCACTCACTCTCATACCTCGATGGGACGGCACGCAATCCGACACGACCGGAGAGAGATCAGGTGCAGGGCCGAAGGCATAACGCGCATTCTTAGGCACGGGGGTACCACACCGCCAACTTCCAAACTCCGGGCCGTTGAGGAATTCCTAATGGTAAAAGCCAATAATGCTTTGCACGATCTGGGAATCGAACCCAGGACCCCACGCTCACAATGGTCCACCTGAAGGACTAAGTGCGGAAACCAAAACCCAAAAGAAGAAGATCTTAGAATGTCAGTTTCAAAGAGTAATTTGGTTGTAAGGTTTTGATGGTAGTTGATCTGAAATAAAATGATGTTAATAAGGCTCATTTGATTTATTATTTCAATGATGGAAAAGGCTAGGCTGAGTTATGATGTAGTTAAAATTTTCTACCTTCGGCTGAATTTCGAAATACCAGCACCCTAATTGCGTTTCGCACTGAATCACAATCTGAATAATTTTGAAGCCTACTGTTAATCCATTGCTTCATATGTTCGTTTTTTTTTTTTCTGGGTGAACCGATTTGGATGATTCTTTTTTTATTTGATAGGAGGTGCTTCATATGTGGTCCCATTTAAATTTGATCAAGGTCTGACCAGTAGTTTTTGAGTTATCTTTAAAACTGCATATTTTTTGCACTTAGTTTATATGGATGATGTGTTAATAATTTCCTGTCACTGTTATTTACACACCAAGTAGTGGTATACGAATTTGTGTAGGGTAGGTACCGCAACTAAAAAGTGAAAATTAAAAACTTTTCTACAAAAAAACAACCGACTCCCAAAAACAACACTAAAAGACGTGAAAAATAACTTTCATTTTGGAAGTCGGTGGCCAAAAACGAAAATACAAAACTAAAGACACCGACTTCCGAAATTAAAGTTATTTTTCACGTCTTTTAGTGTTTTTTTTGGAAGTCGGTTGTTTTTTTGTAAAAAAGTTTTGTTGAACTGTCAAAATGAAAGCTATTCCTACTGTTAGTGTGTTACGCAATTACCCCGCCGGTCAAAAGGCGGAGCCTTAAATTAAAATCTAATAATTTATGGGAAATGTTTAACTGATTCTCTAAAAACTTATTGCTTAACTTATTATTTCCAAGATAAAAAAAAAAAAAAAATTTGAACATCTAAAAACTTTTTGGGCATCATAGGATGCACAGTTTTTAGATAATGGAGAAACTTTAAAAAAAAAAACTAGCTTTTCTCACAGTTGTGCACAGTGCCTAAGCAAGAATACCCCGATTAAACTGGTTAGGTTAGGTTAGAACTGTGGATTTATTGTTCGGATGGCCCACTGAGTTTTGTCCTACATAAAAAAATCCTGGGTCGTCCCAAAATATGATTTTAATTATTTTATTCCCGCTTCGTCCTATTTCATATTCCTTCTACGGCCCATATTTTTTTTGTATATGCCAAAGGTACTTTTTTGTACAATCGGCAAAAAAGGGTTATATGACCAACCGCTCGCGACCTGAACTGGTTGCGTTAACCAAGCTAAGGCACCCCGACCAAATAACACACACCTATGGACACATGTCTGAAATAAAGAATTTGAATTTAAAATAAATAGGTTAGGTTGACAAACCACGTCCAAGTTGGTCGCAGTTACTTTACTATTTAGTATTTTTAGGACACGAAAATAGGAATTATTAAAGGTTTACAAAAAGAAGCGCATTCATTGTATTAGGGAGTAAAATAATATTTTTAGTTAAACAAAATGGGAATTATTTCAGGTTCGAATAAATATAAGCCATCATTTATCTCAATACGAGTAAATAAGCATTATTGAGCCCAGGCGGAAGGCCGCAATGGTCTCGACTGCCCCAATCAACTGCACGCAAAAACATACATAATAGCCTTTTTCCGTTAGTCGTATATAAAAACGTAATCCCTGTAATAGCCACATTGTAGAAACAAAAGAAGGTTCTTTCTCATCTGTGGGACACTTTAGATAAAATAAAAGTTCAACATCCTAATTACGTAATACACTTTCAATCACAATCCAAGGGTTTTGAAGAAAATTCCTAATCCATTACTTCATTGGTTTTAATCAATCGTCTTCTCAACAACGTAAATAACGCAATGAACGTGGCTGAACTGTCAAAAATTGCGATCAATTGTCATTTTATGTCTGGTACGCAATTACTCCACCGGCTGGTTTTCCCCGAAGAAGACAGCCGTTTATAGCATAGTAAACCCTAATTTCGCCAGTTAAGTTTTAGTTTCATATAATATGGTATTTAGGAAGTTAATAAGACCGAAATAAGTACTGGGCCACACCAACACACCACAAATAGCATAATATTTGTAGATAATAAATAACTGGCGAAATGTGGGTGTACACTCTGCAAACCTATTTGGCTTACATCCCACACACGGATAGCTGTGTCGGTATGAATAGTTACGCACACAAATGTTAAATAACACGAGCGATAGCGAGCTCTGTTTTTTATTAGTGTGCGTATGTCGTACCAATAGGCGATAACTATAATACCAATATATATAGTAATCTTTAATTTATGTAATTGAATCAGTTATAATATTTCGTACTTGTTCATTTTAATAGATTTGGCATAATGGCTAACGTCTCCGGTTAGTGAATAAGGAAGGAAGGAAGTAAGTTAGCGTTTGCTATTTGTACCCGACCGACCGACTCATTAATTTACGCACACAGTGACAATAACCCATGTGTGTGGGATGTAAACCGATTAGATTTGCAGTGTGTACTTAGGTACCTACACCTCTGCCTAACCCTTCGGGGTTTACAGGTACTACTACCACAAACCCTACACAAACCTAACACATACTAAGTGACTACAAGTGACAGTGGTGTCTAAAGTTGACTTAAAATATACGTATTTAACAGTTAAAATACATATATTTTAAGTCAACTTTAGAGACCACTGACCTCAAAGGAACAAAAATTTTGCATCGTAAGTAGATCTAGTAAAAATATCTAAAATCATCAACAAACCTGATCAATGCTATAGTTCACGCGTTTTAGCAAGGCAATAGCGGTCATTGACCCATCTATATTTTCTAGCATTTTTATTAAAAAAAACAGTAATAAAGTCCGTTAACCTCCTGAATCAATAACATCTATCGTGATCTCCAATATATTCCAATAACGAAAATCATACATCGTTTATTATTTGGGTCCCTACGGAGAGATATTAGGAAAGGGCTATGACCGCTAATGGCATGTTAAAACACGTCAACTATAGTTATTTCGCCGTTTAAAAACCTTGACCCTGCATTGTAACTAATGAATGCTTTTTTATTAACCTTCTGCCTATCTTTTCCAATATGGCGGCCACAACGACCCTTAGATTAAAAGGTTTAATCGTTCAACCCTCCGACTGACGCTCGAGTAAGCCTACCTGATCGTATTGACACATCCCAATTGCTCAACGAACAGCTCTGATGGCAGACGACGCCGGGTTAAAACATTATTTCGAAAAGGTTATGGAGGCAAGTTTGTCTAAAAGGTAATTATTTTTGTAGTCTCTGAGAAAGAATAGGCATACTACGAGTATATATTTCAAGTCCTTCATTTTGTTTCTTCTAACGGACACGAAAAGCGACTTTAATCTATATAATAGCTCTGGGAAAAAGTATTTTCGTATTTTATAAGTATAACGTTGTAGTAAAATCTTTTTGGTACTGTTTGTATGTGACTGGTTTTGATACCATTAAATAGATGAAATTTTAAAAAAGAAAATAAAAAGTAAAAACGATTTCCCGCCATTTTCAATTTATTTTCTTTTCGAATTCGATACATTTTGAAGTCTTGTTACAAAAAAGGGAAGAATGCGAAACAAGCCGCGAAAAATAATTGTTATATTTAAGGACATAACGCAGTGTCAGTAAGCGTAGCACAAAGTTGGTTCAAGCGTTTTCAGTCCGGGAATTTTAATGTCAAAGATGCATCTTTGACATCAAAAAACTAGCTTTGGTCGCCCGGATACGGATAAAGTCGATGCTATTTTTGAAAAAGTGGAGCATGGTCGGCATATTAGTAGTTACGACATAGCTGAAGAGTTTAGGGGTTGAACACAAAATAGTTCTGACCCATTTGAAAAAGTCTAGATATACAAAAAAATTGAGCCGTCACGGGGCGCCTGCCAGATGTAGAACATACGATCGTATGGCGTGGCGACGCGTCGCCACGACAACAGTCGGTTTTACCCTCGGCTATAGATGTTTCACATCAAAAATGGTCACCCATGCAAAGACTGACCTTGGCAAGCGCTGCTTAATCTGGCGGCTTCACTTTTGCGAGTTAATCAAGGTAAAACACGATATAATCAAAATGGTCGCCCATCCAAAGACTGACCTTGGCAAGCGCTGCTTAACCTGGCGGCTTCATTGTTGCGAGCTAATCAATGTAAAACACAATATACCTAATCATAATAGTTACTCATCTAAAGAATGACCTTGGCAAGCGAAGCTTTACATTGCAAATTCATTATTATTTACCCTATGTTCAAGGAGCACATCAAACTATATTGTAAAGAAAATATAGCATGGCGACGAGTCGTCACGCTAAAAATCGGTTTACCCGCGGCTATAGATTTTTCACATCAAATGCTCGATATTTGGGTGCCATGCGAGTTCGTAGTACTGAATTTGTATATAAAAAAACGCAAGAACTTTTGCTCCGACCTTAATAATATTTAATTATAAATTGAAGTCGCTTTCCGTGTCTGTCCGTGTGACCGCTTTGTTCTTCTAAACCATGCAACGGATTTTAATACGGTTTTCACCATCATTTAGAGAATTTATTTCGGAAGGTTCATGTTTGATATGTAATATAGAAATCTCGATTCTTTTTCAAGTTGCAAAACCCGTGCGAAGCAGGATCGCGTCACTAGTTTTTTTTATAACCGGGTAAAATAAGCGTGGTCTTATTTTGTCTTTGTTATTATTCATAGAACAATGTAAAGCCCTATTATTATAGTATTATTAGACGATGATTTCTAATTAATTATGCTTTATACTAAGGTATCTTCTTCAGTCGTATTTTAAACGAAAAGGAATTATTTAGTAACGAACCTGCCGCTTATTTTACGTAGGTTTGTTATGATATTAACTACAAGCAAAATTAAAATAGCAACACAACTGTTTTCTCAGTAGGCACTGTAAATACACCCACATTTCACCAGTTACGTTTAAGCCACGTGTAACAGAGGGTGAGTTTATTGCCAGGCCAGGCATAATAATATAAATCCAGTCACAGAGGTTCTTTTGTGAAATTAGTCGGAAAAACAAAACTATCACTCTTTGCCCGACCAGTCTGCTTAAATCTTCAAGAGCATGTTTTCTTAAAACATTACAAACAAAGAGGTTACCGATCCCTTTTTTTTTAACCTGCAATACCTATTGGTATTACAGAGCTGGATAAACACACATTACAGAATCACCTTTATTCTCCAAACTTCTTTTGATATCCAAAAACAATCTCTTACGTACATCATAATAAAACATAAAACCAACATTAGGTACTTTATAACATGAAAAGATAATAAATGTATATCCTATTGAGTGGCTATAAAGGAAAATTAAGTTTCTCAGATGATACCTGAGCCACAAAATGTTGGAGACCCCGAAATACCTTTGGGGCGATTTATTTTTTACGAGAATGTTACCAGAGAAAAATAAATGCTAAGCACTGGAGAGGTCAATTTATATCCTACACTTTATTAAGGAGAGGATTTTGTGTAAAGGCTACTTCAAACAGGCGCAAAACGCGAAGCGAATCGCTCGCGACACAAAGGCACCGATTGTCGCGCGGCAGGCGGTGCCTTTGAGTCGCGTCGCGTGTCGCGCCTGTTTTTTTAGGAGCCTTAAATCGGTAGTATTTTTTCAAATGAGAACACATAATGCCTTTCAATGTCTTTTAATAAAAGGGATCTTCTGTATGGGACAAGTTATGAACTGGAATGACGTGAAACTGGATGTAGGTATGCAGGGATGATGAAAGAAATAAAGGGGATAATACATTATTGTGCATTAAAAGTACACCCTGAATTTATCTGACAGTTCTAAACGATCACGATTTTTTTCGCTCATCCTCTTAGTAAAAGTTTGCAAACCGTTTATTTCAGCTTAGATTACATGCACAACTAAAACAGCGTCAGCTTTAGTGTGGTCAATCCCTTTAACAATTTGGACCGCTCATCCCACATTTTATACCACATCACAAAGTCTCCATTCGTACAAACAGCGTAATAGCAAATTTGCCGTGTACGGGCTCCGGTTAAACGCACCTCCCCGGTCTTCTCGCCTCCCATTTGCGAACACTTTGATGTCCAAATTGCTGGCAATTTTTTTGACAAGCCACCCTTTGTGAATCCAATAACGATTTATTATGTAAATAAGGACTTACGCAATAATATTTTTGGGATTTTTTATCAAAGTAATCACTGTCGTAGTGATTTGGACCAAAGAGATTCGGATTGGACTGTAAAAAAAAATGTTTGTGAGGTAACAGTTTTCGGCTCAAAGAGTTTGGACGCGTTGAAACGAAAACATTAAAGTAGTGAAGAGTTTTGGAAAGGATTTTTGTAAACGATCCGTTTAGAATCGTTTGTTAAAGGTTTACCCGTGACTTATTTACTAAACTTTTTATAAAGGGATTCATCACCTTTTTTGCGGGATGTACATGCTAACTCGCACTAAACACGCAATTTTTTAAAATTTCCATTGAAAAACTTAATAATAAAAAACAAAAATCTTAATTGAAACTAATTGGATAAAACTCCTTGCCTATCTATGATGACACTGAGGTGCTGTTGAAATAAAATATAACCCTTCACTTAATGCCTGTACCATTCTTAACCTAACGCATACACTCTGATTCATTCGTGCTCACATATACACTCACTCTCACTCACATTCACACACCCTCAGTCTGTCACACACTCGCATGCTTGCGTGCGTGCTGCAGGTTTAGTTATAATTCTCTTTTTTTTATTATTTCCTATATTTACATTTTGCAGCGTGATCTCTGCGGTTGCAACCTATTTCATATAACTGGCCATCAATTTTCTTTCGTTTTTTTTTCAAATTTTGGCGTACAGAAGGCCTCTCTTGATTCCCAAAAAAAAAAAAAATTGAGTTCTAGAAAATTAGAAACGGTATCAAGTCGATTTTTATAAATTTCCTTCTTACCAATCCTATTGGAGTCAAGCAGTTTCTTTCGTGTCTGATACCTAAACTTTTTGCCGCAATTGGTTCACAGTCGACCAAGTTTTATATCTTTACACAAATGTTGTATTATTTCTTCGAACCTGGTGTAGAATCTGTAAAAAAGGGCTGCTTTCAGGCTTTTTTCCGGGTACCGGGCTACGACCTGTTTCGTCGCTGTTACCAGCTGCATAGAATCCTTAGAGTTTGGACGCGTTTAAACGAAAACATTAAAGTAGTGAAGAGTTTTGGAAAGGATTTTTGTAAACGATCCGTTTAGAATCGTTTGTTAAAGGTTTACCCGTGACTTATTTACTGGCAAGTCCTTTCTGGCCCGCGACACTTGATCGTCGTGTCACCTGCGATTCCGTCGAGGCGTGCAGTTCTTCGAGGCTACAGTTCGTCAGCATCCAGGAAAACATCCCTTATATTAATCGTTAATATTTTAAGGTTGAATTCGAATAAAAAAAAAACACATTCGAATGATGGTTGATCTTTAAACATGACTGTTTTTGTATCGGGATAGCTTAGGTAATCTTTATAAGATAATATTCATTTGAAACTTTACGTAATTTAGCGGCCACGAAACTGACAACCAATTTCAATCGATTCCCTAGTTCAGAAACCAAATACTGAAATAAAGATTTACCATGCAATATACCTTAAGTTCTACTCTCTCTTTGTTTAGGCTAATTTACCTAGTTCTGCAACTTTTATAATACCTAATATTAAATTTTAACATATAACATAGTATTGCATTTTGATTCGCTTTTTATACTAATAAATTATACATGTTACAATGATGAATTTCCTTTTTATTTTGCTACAATTTATATAAACAAGTGAAAGATATCTATTTAAGTTATTGAAGAGCAGAGTCTCCTAATACAGGCTTATCAGCTTAAAAGGTGGCTCCAATCACTAGTTGTTAGGGTTTACTTGTTCAAATAATCAACCATTCTAATTATTTTTTTCAGACTTTTTTTAGATCTCTCACTCTGTGAGTGGTTCTTGTAAAGTAAGATTTAGATTTACTAAGAAGTCAAAGTCAAAGTCAAATCATTTATTTCAAATAGGCATATAAAAGGCACTGTTGAACGTCAAGATTTACAAAAAAAAATAGAATTGATTCTAGTTGCCCCTTCCAAAAGGTAGTTTCGTATGGAGAAGAATGGGCAAGAAACTCCACCGTTACTCTTTTAAAAATGTTTTACAATATTATGTATACATTAATTATATGTGAAGACGATGCACCTAGAATAAATTACTATACCACAATAGGTAAAAATAATTAAATATAACGCATTGGAACTATTTTACTTGCTAAAGGAGTAAGATCTATAAATGAAATTCTTGGCAGATATAATGAGTTAAAATAAATAAATGAAACAAATGATTTTTAAATCCCACATCAAACGTATCCTTATCAAAAAAAAACATATTAAAGACAACGTTGAAGACAAGGAAGTTTGGCAATAATTCCTTCTGCACTTGTGGCTTCCCCGGTACCTCATTAACGGCACCACTATGCGGCTCATTACTGCTCCCAAATTACGATGTTTTTTTGTTTGTTTCATACTTCTTTGACATAATCTTCTCATTATTTGGCATTATATATCTACAATTCTGATTTCAACTCTTTACTAATTAATTTAGATTTGTTACAGTTGTAAGGGCAAACATGTCATTTGGTTTAAATAGGCTTTTATTTTTATTATTTTATTTCTCTTTTATATAGATGATGTTTTTCTTTTATATTTTGTGAATGTGAGAACGTTGTAGCCCTAACTTCTAGACGGTAGATTTGTAGACCATTTTCTACTTTGTTAAGTACCTGGTACTTGTTGACAGGCCTACACTGTCCTCCCATATTTATTAACACTGTAATTTGAAAACATTGTAAAAGCCAATTATTTTTAAAAGTGTAACTGTGGAGCTTCATCTCCATGTGGCTCTTCTCCATAGGAAACGACCAATTGGAACCGTGCACCTAGCTTCTGACGTTTCATAAGTGCCCATGTAGGTTTATGTGAACTAAAATATTTCGATTTCATTTAAATAGACCAATTTCCGACACCCCTCGTCTTAAGGCTTTTCACTTAACACAACATCAAATATGTAGGTACACTCTATAATTGGTATGTCTACCACGAATAAAACCGTCCACTTACCTTGTCGTTCCCCTAATTTATACATTAACATAATATTAGCTGTTAAACAGATAATACAGTAATAGTGCCTACCTAACAGTTGACCTCAAACAGTTGATACGTTCCCTGGAATTTTTGGATAATAGTCCACATATGTTAGTTTCTCACGATTTGGGCAGAGATTGTTACATTTAATTCATGTCATTCCAAGTATGATATCGAATTCAGATATATTTTTAGGGATCTATATTTAGAGGAAGCTATGGTAAATCATAGTAATCTGCTGACAATTAAATAGGGGATTTGGACAGTAAATTGTCGACAAACGTAGTGTAGGAATGGGAACAAAAATCTGTTGCTACAAAATCCGATTCTCGATTTAAATCGATGTGTTAAACTTAAGGTTTATGATAGTTTAATTTAACTTGTATAAAATTATAGTAGTACTTACCTAGTTTCGTTAGCATAATGCTGGTATGGCCAAATAATAAGATATTTTTTGTCTTATGTGTACCTAGTTAAAGTTATATAAGTAAAAAGAGTTGGTGATTTAAAAATTTCGCGAGTATAGTGCTAATCATATTCTGTGCCGGAAACTGCATGCTCCTACTAATTTATTTCAATTAACAACGTAAGCACCACATTCTTACCCATTCTATCTCCATCACAAAACAAAAAAAAAAATATATACTTTGCACGAAGTTTCGTCTCTTAATAATTCATGTAGCTGAAAATTTATGAATATTCGGAGCGAGTTCGAATGTTTTGGCTCAATTCCAAGTTCCGACCTGTTTAACTAGGTTTTAGGATTTTGAAATTATTCATCATTGATTCTGGTTTAAATTGCTAAGGGACTTCCTGCGTGGGGTACTTGATGCCTTAAGGGAAAATCTTGACAGGCAATTTGTTGAACGTATTTCGTAATTTCGTGGCTTTTTCTTTAGTCGTGTATGGATGTTCTATTTTCAAGGAGTGGTTTTTAGGGTTCCGTACCCAAAGGGTGCCAACGGGGCCCTATTATTTATTTATTTATTAAAACTTTATGCACAAGTAAAAAAATATTGTAAAAAGGCGGACTTAATGCCTGAGGCATTTTCTACCAGTCAACCTTAGGGTGATGCAGAGTCAAAACATGGCAGGTGCAACATAAGGGACGGATAATTTAAAAAATAATAAATACTAATACATAAATACATACATACGTATATCGAAAATAAACTTTGTCAAGAGAAATAACTATAGGTAGAGGAGAAAACGAATCCAGAAATTCAGCGCTGGGATGATTCTGCCAACTTCTTGCGATTAAGTTCACGTTCCTTCACTTTAAAAGATAACCGACTGGTTGCCGTCCTGATGTTGAGAGGGAGCGAATTCCAAAGAAAGACCATCTGGACGAAGAACGAAGAGTGAACTACTATTACTAAGGCTCCGCTGTCCGTCCGTCTGTTCCAGGGCTGATCTTGTGACCATAATAGGTAGATACTTGAAAATTTCAGAGTAGGTATGTATTATGCCCGCTATACCAACAAATAATAAAAATAAAATAAAGTTAAAAATTACATGAGCTCCATTACAAGAAACAGCGCTCTTTTTTATTTACTAACGTATTTTTTTGAAATAAGTATTGACAAATATTGTACGGTGGTACGGAACCCTTCGTGTGCAAGTCCGACTCGGTCTTCGCCACTTTTTTGGTTGTTTCTCGTAAATAAGAGTTTGCTCAGGGTTCTATTCGTGACTATAGATGGTGTTTTCGACAGTCAGGAGAGCTTGCACTTGCAGGGAGCTGGGTCAGTTGTAGCGCCGGAGGTTAGCGTGTGCGTAGGGATTCAAGATTAAAACTACTATCTTTCAGCACGGCTTTTATAATGTTCTTCACACACATAATATGACAATCACATAAAATTAAAAAAATTGTTGTTAGAACATCACTTGGTTAGTGCACAAGAATAACAGAACACTCTGTCTTGTTGCTCCGCCTCCTCCTTCGCGACCATTACTGCTTCGCAGAAGGAGGTGATGGCTTCCCATTCCATCTCGCTCCGTACCATGGCCTGGACCAAGGCCGGACGCGAAAGATCGCCGCCGCCGATCGCCGCCACGAGAGCAAGCTCGCTGCTGGCATGCCACTGGTGAGGAGACAGCTGGTTGTTACACCCATGGAAATCAGGCACTAGTTAAGGAGAAAGCGTCAGGGTAGCCCGCGAAATTCAAATTTTCGTACGTTTTTTGCAATTTGCAGGTCAGTATCAGGTTGTATGTTGATATAAATATGATTCCCGGTCGTAACAAATATTTATTTATAGAATTATGATCACAAAAATCACCAAATACATCTCTCTAACTTTATATTACTTCATTGAATGACTATTTCATGACATTTATGACCAATTCTAATTTAAGAAGTTGTATTGCTGAATCTATTGATTGTAATTGTGTGTGTGTTCTTACGGTCGCGAATCATATTTTAATCAAAATACAACCAGACACTGACCTGTATGTATATTCCAAAAACCTAAGAAAATTTTAATTTCGCGGGCTACCTTAGCGCATCCCTCTTAACACGCATTCCTTAAATTATCATACATGAGAAAATAAAATAAAACGGTTCCTCATTTAAAAACACCAACGCGACGTTATACAGTCGTCACACAAAACAGACATTATAATCCTTTGAATACGAAATGTTATCAACTAAACGTATTTTTCCTTTACATCAAATGTACGCACGACGCCATTTCAAGCTCCAACTCCAGTTTGAGTTGTCCTATTTTTGTACGGTAAGGCAAATACAATGCCAGGTCAGTCTATACTGGAAATGTCTTGCTTGATCTGTCTTCGTGTGTACGAATAATGTTCTTTTTATGTGTCCTCTCTCATTATTTTTCAATTCGATTCGTGGGAGAACGACAAACGTTGGGTATCAATGTAGACTCGTAAAATTTGATACATTCCCGTCAACATTTTGAGCCAATAGCGCGAGTTTAGCCTTGGATCGTGGACTGAATAATGTTTCTGGCGATCTCTCTTATCTCTATTTAGGTTTTTGATTATATATGACATACTTATTTCACGGGAAATTGTGTCACGTAAGTTGGAAGGCATTGTCTTCGGGTAATATATTATGATACTGATAGCACATCATAAATGTTGTCATACTTGATTGTTTAAATTAAATTATAGAACTAGCTTCGTCCTCGTGGATGTCGGAAATTATCCTACGGGAACATACTTCCGCGACAAAAAGCAGCCTATGTTTTTCCCCAGGATGCCATATATCTCCTTACCAAATGTTATCGAAATCCGTTCAGTGATTTTGGCGTGAAAAGGTAACATAAAGACAGAGTTACTTTCGAATTTACCTATAATATTAGTATGGATTTCACATTCTAAACAGTAAACTACACTAACTATTAACAGGATCAGAGATTGCGTAATATCATAATAATAAGTATCGCAATGATAATTATCGTAAAACCATAGTCCTTTAGCTTTGTTTCCATATCCTGCAATAGTCCTACACCACTCGAGGGTTGTCCTTGGGTGCACTTGTATAGTCCGAACAGGGATAATTGTCGGGTTGTGCCACATTTAATTAAAACGTCTAACGGGCCTCTGCGAGTTGGCTTCGGCCCCTCGTACGCCTTCCAAAGGTCGGGATACCCGAGAAATGTCAAGAGACGTAAAAATATTATAGTAATAATTTTTGTAATAATTATTATTATCGTAATAATTATTATAGTATCACAATAATAAGTATTGTAATATCACGATAATAAGCATCGTAATATTGTTTATAATTTTACCTCCTTACTAATAAACGTTGTATAGCGTCTGTATAGTTACACAACGCTTTGTCTTCTTCTTTCGAACGTCAAATTACTGACGACCGAAAGAGAGAAAACGGTGTGTAACTACACAGACGCTATACAACGTTTATTAGTAACGAGGTTAGTCTAAAAATAACGTGCCTTTTTTCCGATCGCCACATGTGATTAAACAAAATCAAGTAAATGAGTGATAAATAAATGATAAATGATTTTATTTTTGTAAATAGGTTTGTACAAACACTTTTACACGTCAATCCTATTTTAAAACTAGATGAGGTCGGCGTTTCCTATCTGACTATTCTGAGAAGAAAGGCCGAAACAAACTCAGAGGTCACAGTCTCTTTTAAAGTCCAGACATAATCTTGGTCAGATCATGTGAAAACCATGTAGATTTGTCTGAAATGGTCTTTTGAGGAAAAACCACACAGATTGAGTGGACCTGTCCAGTCAGTGCACGCATTTGTCAGTAATCGTGCAGCTCAACTCAGAACTTAAGGAGCTCAACGATTCAACGAACAATACCAAAGAAAGGACATTTGGGTAGGCCACAAAAATTACTCAAACTGCCAGACTAAGATTAAAACTACCTGAAAGGGAAAAAAAAGCAACAATGACCCACATAGTCTTCACATTCACAATATTAAAATGAATATCATGTATTTCATCTAGCCTGCATGCTACTCACATTCACAGACAGGTTTCTCTTTAAATGTCATCAAAAAATCATAATATGTTATATCATGTAATTCAATAAAAATTACATTATTAATTCTAAAACAGATAATCACAGTATAAAATGGATTGTTGCTTGGGGGTACATTGAAGCATGAGAAATGTGTAAGAAACAGACGATTGATATCGTATTTTTAAGCAAATCTGTCACAAGGTTACAGGTCTTACTACAGTCAAAACTTAGCATATCCAGCGACAATAAAGATCGCTTATTGTTTTCTAAGAATCAATTTGTGACGATTAATAACGTACCTTATTTACGCAGAATGGACCTCTATCAATATTACCCAAAGTAAACCTGTATTCAAGAAGCACATATCAAATATATACTAGTTCAATAACTTCCAATATTGTTTCAGAATACGACCTATGATTTGGATGTTATACACTGTTTCCATAGAGTTCTAGCACCAATCAGAACAAAGTAAATAATAAACTTTCTTACTTATAATAATATGTTCAACTTTATTGCTGCTAAATTATTTACAACCAACCAACTTATTATTTCCCACTGCAGGGTAAAGGCCTTTTCTCATACAGAGAAGGCACGAGCATTGATCACCACTCTTGCTCAAGACGGGTTGGCGTTTTCAGACTTATATTAAATTAAACTTATAAGTCCAGGTTTCCTTACGATGTTTCCTTCACCCATGTCAGTTATGTCCAATATAAACTCAGAAAGTACATATGAATTAAAAATGTCACATTGGTACTTGCCCGAATTTGAACCCACAACCTCGTGCATGAGAGGCGAGGCCTTAACCATGGAGCCATCATGACTACTACTATATCTATTATATATATTTATATACTTAAAGCTGAAGAGTTTGTTTGTTTGAACGCGCTAATCTCTGGAACTACCAGTCGGGTTTGGAAAATTCTTTTTGCAATTGTTAGCCCCATTCTAGAGGAAGGCTATAAGCTCCTTAACATCACGCCACGACCCTAAGGAGCCGAGAAATAACAAAAATAGTCGGACAGAACGCTAAGCGAAAACGAAGTATAGCGCGGGTAGGCGACGCGATGCGATGGAGTGGGTCGGGGGAACAAGAAATTTCAAGCGGACGATGCATCGCGGGCAGATGTTAGTTATGGTATAATTATAACACATAACATTTTACTACCATGTATAAAACATTGTTCATTTATTAAATTAGTTACACTGATTGTGGGACAAATTTTTGATCACATTACAAATCAACGCACGCACACAGTCGCTCTCGTATAATGGTCTAGCGTAGTAAGTACTTCGTCCATTTCGGTTTGTTTTGACTGTACAGCGCAAGTGTGACTGTAATTTACGTAGTTTTCATTATTTTTGGCATAAACAAATTACCTATATTGAAAATGACAGAAATCGATTCAGTAAACGATTTCGAACAAACTAAAAGTAGTTTGTTCGAAATTGTTTACTGAATCACCATACACAACACATACACAACATATGTTTACAATTCACATTATGAAACCATAATATAAATTAATTCAATTACACATTGAACATAAAGGGTGCAAAAAGACCCATCACATAGTCATCAACTACGCATTCTATACCTCTAATTAAGTAACATAGAACAAAAATAATTGCTGGGAAACGTATTTTATTTTTGGTGCGAAAAATCTCCGTTGACGGTAGTTCACAACGTAACGCACGCAAAACATTGTGCTTATGGGTGCATGCAATGGTACAGAGGTCGTGGAGGTATTTAAAAAACAAAAAAATGTCAGTAAACGTGAATACGAGTATATATTATACCTAATTATACACCCAATTAAACTCATCTAATAATTTTTAATAATATTGAATTGGTTGAATTGCTGCTTAACCCTCTTCCTCTCTCCTAATTTTGCTGTTCCTTTGTTAGACCATCTATGTAATACATATGGAATGCAATAAAGAATTGAATATTGAGTATTGAACGTTGGCATTTTAACTTTCAATATCTCCGTGACCAGAAAGTTCCCAAGTATGGTCCAGTATAAAAAAAAAAATACAACGACAGGGAGTACAAGTGACTTTCGGCTTCGTTAAGTGTGTTTTTACACCCATTATTATTTAGAAGTATGAAAAGGAAAAATAAAAGTTATGCGCTCATTGGGCATTGGCGTAAATTGAATTTTGGAGTAGTAGGTACAATGTAGAACGCGGCCACTGTAGGCGCGGTGGACGTTGGGCGGGTGGGTTTTTTTGATTTCCCACCCAAAAAAAAGGTACAATGTAGAAAGAAAACTAAAAGAATACCGACTTTAGTTGAACACTGCCCAGATTATAAACAAACATTAGTATGAGACCAAATTGAATTTCGTAAAAATATAAGAAGCATTGAACTAAAATGTTTGAAAGATTTTGCTTGAAGAGTTTTGGACATCACAGTTGGTCCGTTTGTATGGAATGTACCTAGTGGTAGTAGACCAAAGTCATCATCATTTGCAAACCTTTCACAACTCCGTTGTTATCTAAACGCATGCAGCTTACTACCAATATTTTACATGGAGTGACTGACTGCCTCAAAATCAAAACCATAATATTTTATTTCACATAAACCTACATAGGCATTTATGAAACGTCAGAAGCTAGGTGCACGGTTCCAATTGGTTGTTTCATAGGGAGAAGAGCCGGCAAGAAACTACACGGTTACTCTTTTAAAAATTTCTTATCCTATAATTGCCTATCTGACGTCCACAACCCTAACTGGGTAATGCGGTTCCGTTTTGGGAAGATCAAAATACTTGTAAGGAAAAGTGTCACGTTTCACGAGTTTCACGAAGCCGACGGTAAGCGGTGTAACTCCACAGAACTATTAATCGAATTATTGAGCTCTTAACTCTCCGAAACTTTAATTCTCGACGCAACTCGTATACCCATGCCAAACTTTGTGAATTCTCCACAATTGACGCCAAGCTCATACAATTAATTTTAACCAGTTAAATGTTCATACACGCTTCTATAAATGCTCCGACACACCAGGTACTAAGCAAGGTTTCCCAACGGTTACGGTACACCACAAGTCCCAACTATTTGGAAAACCACCCACGCGTTGGTAGCAGTTAGATTATGTTTTTAAGTGATTTCACAAACTTTCTAGTTCCGAAGTAGGGGAGAGTAATTCATTAATCAACTGTGTGTTAAACGAGGAGGTTATTAATCTTTGATTAAGGCTGAGCTTGAAGCATGTGGATTAAGCTTTTTGCTAATTTTGGAGTAACAACTGTGTAAGCTGTTTTGATTTGAAAGAAAAATTAAGAAGTGTAACGTCATGTTAATTTTACGGATAAAATGTAGACGTCAATAAAAATTAGTGTGGTTCAGTAACATGATATTTTCCTTTATTTCACGGTCATGCAAGTTCTTGACAATTCAAAAGTGCATGTAGGTAATTGGTTTAATTGAAATAAATGCCTTGACTTTGAAGGTAAAAAAGGCTTGACATTAATTTGACAAGTCTGGTTTTTAAAAGCTTTTATTATGACCATGTTTCTTCTAAACTGTTTATTTTGATAGCCTTCAATACGTGTTTATTTGATTATATATGTCACAACATACAGGTATTTTGTGATGGGCTACCTACTTTGAATATAGAGGGTGTCTTTCTGTTTGTGTGTATGTTGTGTCTTATTTATTATTATTTTAGGCTTATTTATTTTAAGGCATTATAGCTATAACTTTATTTTTCTGCAATAAAAACACAGAAAAATAAATAAAAGCATAAATAAAAATTAAGAATAATTAAAAAAACTGAGAACAAACATGTTATTTCTTTGAAAATACTCTTCTTCCAACTTACGTACAAATGCGCGTTGCATCTATTAAGCCCTCGCCTGCTCACATATTAATGAAACTACGTGCCGGTAACACAATACTCGCTACTCTCTATCTAAATGACTAGGAACTCGAAACGCCTTCCGCACTCTCTGTCATTACCGCATTTCATTAGGAAGCTGGCACAATGACACTGTATCAAGGTAGCAAATTGAATTGAGGAATACCTACCTGGAGTAATGATAGTTGAACCCTTGGCTCTGCGCGTAAAAGTTCTTAATTTAGCGGATTTTTTTGCACTGCTACCTAATAAAGTTTAAAAATAAAACGATTTTTTTACAGGGTTAAAATCTAGTACCTATTTTGTTTTGGATGAATATAATTTAGGATATTATGTCCGATTGATAGAACTTTATAAATAGTGCATAAACTAGATAAAGAAGAAATAGGAAAATTAATAGATTCGCCCAATTTCATTAATTTGTAGAAAAACCCCTGCAATCTCTAGATAAGAATCGCATAATAAATAAATAACCAAAAAAAAAAACAGAAATAGTCTATTAGAAATTTCACGAAATTACCGATTTCGTAAATGGATTGCAGCATCCCTATGAAATAATTTATGCTGCAGGTATAGAGGTAACCCTTTCAAGGATAAGGGGAGCCCGAACTGTGAGGCATCCCTAAAGTTACTTTGAATATACAGGGTGTTTTTTGAGAAGGGTTTGCTGGCCCAAACCCGAGACGAAAAGAAGTAGGGAAGCAGGAAGATCCGAGAAAGTAAAACTGCATTCTGTGAATCAAAAGTAATATAATATAGCACCGTTCGATTATGCTGCTAGCAGGAATCTAAAGTAAAGCAATCAATCTGCCTAGACTTTTCCCAACTATTCAACATAGTCGGCTTCCAGTCTAACCGGATGAAGCTGCATACCAGTATTTCACATGGAGCGACTGCCTATCTGACCTCCACAATCCAGTTACTGGGTAACACGATACCCCTTGGTGAGACTGGTTGTCAGACTTCCGGGTTTCTGACTACCCGTAACGATTGTCAAAGATTTGCGAATGGCAGCCGTGCTTTATGGTGCACGGAAGGATCTCAATATGTTAGGATTGGTCACCCATCCACGGACCGACCTCGGCAAGTGTAGCTTAATTTTCGATCGACTCTTGCGGCTGTTATTACCTAGCTTTCTAAAGATTCGATTTAGAATCTAAAGTAATGCACGACTAATTAATAACTAGTGGGTATGAGAGCTGTAGACCTCCCGAGTCTGTCTTTGCACAGCTTAAAGGTCATAGCTTACGTATCAACTCGGACAGGGATCGTCTCCGTATCGCCTTTTACCTCGCCGTCAAACAGTAAGCACGTAACCAAAGCGGATCATCAGCTCCGATACGTCGACTTGGCTACGGCTAGGCGACGCCGCGCTTACGGCTCGCCGACCGCTCCGCGGTTCATGATGAGCTTGTCCCAAGGCGACGCAATTACGTTACGATTCCGATTAGTGTGCGTTGCAGTAGGGAGTTTCATACAAAGAATACTGATTGGCTCGAGTTGATACGGTGACCATCCCTTTCCGAGATGATACATGTGCTATTTCCTTATAACTGAATAAATGTTCACCGCGCTCCATAAAACAAAGAGCGCAAAATGGCTGAAATAAGTTTTTTTTACGTTTTCAACCTCATATCTCCGTCATTTTGAAAAAATTCGAAAAACAGAATCGAGAAAAAAGACCATATAATTATCGAACCTGCTCACAAAATTTCACGAGAATTGGATGAGAAATGCGACCTGCAGAAGAGAACAGCCGGACATCTGGACATACGAAAGCATTTTTGCCCAAGCTGAAACGGAGACGCTTCGCTCGCGCTTCGCGCTCGCTCGGTGAAATAGGAGATGTAGTTAGAAATGTGAAGAACTTCGAGTGAGGGTTAGGTAACATTATACATTGGAGATGATTCTGTTGTGCACCAACTAAACTTAATTTAGGCTATTGATATCTTTTCCTTCTAATGAAACAAAAAAGAGAAAGAAATAAAAATGATCTGTCAAATTCAATCGAACTAAGATTTTCTTCGACGCAACTACGACTAACTAAATTCATCATGCTTAAGAGCGCAAATAATATAATATAATAATAGGTCTTTACCTATGAAATTGCCGTTTTGTATGAAAAAATTTAAACGAATTTTTTTCATGAATTTTTTATTTGTATTAATCGAAGTAATCACCCATGCAATCAATGCATCTTTGCCATCGCAGTGGCAGTTTATTGATGCCCTTCTTAAAGAAATCAGCTGGACGGGAGGCAACAAATTCTTCAAAGGCATTTTGTACTGCCTCTCGGGTATTAATTTTTTTTCCCGCCAAGAAGTTATCCAAATTCTGGAAAAAGTAGTAGTCTGTAGGCGCAAGGTCTGGTGAGTAGGGCGGATGACGGAGAGCTTCCAACCCCAGTTCTTGCAACTTGGAGACCGTCTGCTGTGCAGTATGAGGTCGCGCGTTGTCGTGCAGGAGCAGCGGAGACGAGCGATTGACCAATGCTGGTTGGAGATGCGCCAGCTTCTCCATCATTGTGTTCAGTTCTTCACAGTACACATCTGCAGTAATGCTCACCCCGTTTGGTAAGAAGCTGTGATGAATCACACCGGCGCTAGACCACCAAACAGTGACCATCACTTTTCTAGGGGTAAGTTTTCGTTTAGGGCATTGTTTAGGTGCTGAACCAGGATCCAACCAACTTGCTGAGCGCTTACGGTTATCAAACAGAATCCATTTTTCATCGCAGGTAACAATGCGGTTCAAAATTCCTTCATTTGTGTGTCTGTTGAGCAGTGCAAGGCACGTCTCGACGCGTACTTCGCGCTGGCGATCATTGAGTTCGTGGGGCACCCATTTGTCAAGCTTTTTTACCTTGCCAATTTGACGCAAATGGACCAATATTGTTTTGACGCTAACGTCGAAAGCTGCTGCTAATTCAGCCGTAGATTGTGTATCATCAGCTTCCACAATCGCCTTTAATTCGTCATTGTCGACCAAAGTCTTCGGACGACCGCGAGGTTCATTTTTCAGGTCGAAATTTCCAGAACGGAAGCGAGCAAACCAATAACAGGTGGTGCGTTGGTTTGTAGTGTTAGCTCCGTAAACGTCGTTGATGTTGCGTGCCGCTTGTGCCGCGTTGCTGCCACGACGGTACTCATATTCCATAATTACTCGAATTTTTAACGTATCCATGATGACGAAAAAGATTGAAATGCGATGAAAATGTAACACTAATCAATAAAGAAATGACTACTTTTAGAAAAAAAAAACCATGTTTTTAAAATAAAATTAATTTGAAATTAGAATTCTTAGCCAAACAAAAATTATTTTGATTTGAAATGGCCAGTACTGCAGAACGGCAATTTCATAGGTAAAGACCTAATATAATATATCTTTATTTCTCTCTTCACAAAAGGTTCACATATTTATAAACAAGAGACAAGTGTTTCGACAACAATACAATGATATGATCCTTTGTGAGAGACTGGCGTCCATACTAGGATACCCTGTGTGACGGATCACCAGGCTCTCACCCCGAATTAAATAATTATAATTAATATTGCAGTGGTAAATTTTAAAACTCTAGACAAACTAAATTAATGAAGGGGAAAAAAAACAGACGTTTAAATTAAATTAACTAAGCAAAAAAAAAAAAACAAAATATTGAAGTTAAAATAAATAAAAAATAGGTATAGTGTAATGTATGTGTAGTGTGCATGTGAAGTGTAAGGAGAGGTAGAATGATTGCGTGAGAGTGAGTGTGTAGGGTGTTTGTTACAGTCAAAAACCACAAATTATGAAACATTATGAGGGAACAAGCAGTAGCTGCTCCGTGGCATCATAGTCCAATTTTTGCAACCAGACTGAGAGTGTTTTTTTGCAACGCCCTTTGGGTAGGACATAAATTGACAAAATTCCGTTAATTCTGTTGTACAAGTAGTTTCCAAGAAAACCAAAATGTCGACGGGAGAAAGCAGTATGGAACCGAGTTGAGGGACAAACTGCGTGTTTACGATGCTTGCCTTCAAATATATTAGGATTATAGACAAGAAGAGAGTGTTTGCGCAGGATCGTATTTAAAATGAAAAGTTGACGTACGGTTAACACTCCAGTACGGGCATAAAGTTCTCTGGTGGGAAAAAAGAAAGGCAAGAAATTACTAACCTTTAGAACGGCCCTTTGTGCTTGTTCGATCCGAAGCATTGATGTTTTCGTCGCACCACCCCATACAGTTAGTTATACAGTACGAGATTAGAGACTGGCATAACGCAAAATAGACTGATCTCAATAAGCCAGAGTCCGCAACATGACGAAGATTTTTAAAAACAAATATTAGTTTACGTATTCTTGCTGAAAGAGTATCTATGTGCGGGTGAAAACTTAGTGTGTTATCTAGCATGACGCCCAAGTACTTTATTGTAACTGTTTTATTAAGGTGGGGACATATGCAATGAGCACTATGAGACAAAATGCACGAGGATGAATGAGCGGTAATTTTGAAATTATCGAGAGAACAAGTAGGTTTTTTTAAGTAGAAAGAAATATACTTAGTCTTATCAAAATTCAGAGCGAGTCTATTATTAGCCAACCATGACAATACTAAGTTCAACCCCATCTGCGCACAACTGTAAACATCTGGTCAGGTGTCGGCGTCAAATAAAAGCGCAGTGTCATCAGCGAAAGTTATGATCCTCCACTGGGCATCCTGAGCTCACAGAGGTCGTTGATAAAAGTTAGAAATAAAGGGGGACCAAGGATACTGCCCTGTGGGACGCCGTGCACGACGGGAAGATCACTACTAGTCCACTCGTCTACTTTAACTCTCTGGAATCGGTTGGTGAGGTAGTCGGAAAAAAGCTTTAATTGTGCATCCCTTACACCAATGTTCTCCAATTTCTTCACCAAAAGAGGGACGGAGACCGTGTCAAAGGCCTTGGCAAGGTCCATAAAGATTACTATAACCTTTTTATTTTTGTCGAGCTTTTCAGAAACAAACTTAGTTAAACCGTGAATGGCGTCACTGGTCGACAAGCCAGATCGGAAACCGTACTGGGAAGGTGATAGCAGTGAGTTGTCTTCAAGGTAGTCGACCAGGCGCTTCTTCATGATCCTTTCCAATACCTTAGACAAGGCTGGCAAAATGGAAATTGGTCTATAGTTGTTGACACAGGCTCCGTCACCACTTTTGAAGATGGGTCTAATCTCCGCTATTTTCCAGGCGTTTGGGAATTTGCCGGAATCAATGGCAAGGTTCCAGATAAAAACAATTGGAGAAATGAGGAATTGTCTATATCTCTTCATAATACCGGTGGAGATGTTGTCATAGCCAACAGCGCAATCAGACTTCAGACTATGAATGATATTTTCAACCTTTTCCAAATCCGTGGGGAATAAAACCATCGAGTGGGGGTGAAGGTTGAGTGGTGGTGAAGGGATATTGAAGCCAGAACCACAGCGGTCAGCGATATTTTTGCCGATGTTAACAAAAAATTCATTGATTTTATTAGCAGAAGAAATAGGATCTAGAGTATTGATTAGCTGTCTGGCTTCATTTTTAGATTTTTGTGTGTGGGTAATGTCTTTTATTGCGTTCCATAATATTTTGTTGTTAGTTTTAGCCGCAGTCTGAAGTTCTAGTTTATCATGTTCCCTTTTTATCTTTTTTAAAAGTTCGTTGCAAAAATTTCGGTATCTTTTATAGGTTATTATTATGGTTTGGTTGTTAGGATTTTTTTTGCCTTTTGGTGCAGTTTGTCACGATTCCTCATACACCGTAATAATCCGGGCGTTATCCAAGGTTTAGTAATTTTCTTACGGTTTGACGTTTTAATAATTTTTGTGTTAGATTGTATTATACTGTTCATTGAGTTAACGAAGTACTGAACAGCAAGATCAACATCAGTCATTAAATACATGTCATGAAAGTTGAGATTCATAATTTCATCATCCATTTTTTCGTAATTTAAGCGTTTAATTATTTTAAAGGTTTTGTTTTGGGGTTTACTTAAATCCAAAATAAGGATGACGGCATCATGATCAGTGATAGAGGTTTCAGCTACATAACAAGAAGCTGGCAGTCGCGTTTTTAATATGATGTGATCCAAGCACGTTTTTTTATGTGTAGGGAAAGTATACGCTGGCAACATGCCATGGGATGCTAAAAGGTTAAGATAATGAGCAGAATTAGAGTCTGAGTTGGTCTCGGTTATGTCCACATTGAGGTCCCCTATTAGAATAAAGTTTTTTATATTGGAGGTGCATACACGGGTCCACTAGCGCCACTCCTTTAAAAATATATTATCTCGTGACTGAGAAGGAATTTTGAAAAACGGCTCAATAAGCGACCTCGGTAAGTGTGTCTAGAATTTTCTAATACCTTCTATAGACTTTCATATTGAGACACGAAGCAACAAAATTCGATCTAAACAAAAGCGGCCACATTCATTTAGATCGTATTTTGTTGCTTCGTGTCTCAATATGAAAGTTTATAAAAGGTATTAGAAAATTCTAGACACACTTACTGAGGTCGCTTATTGAGCCGTTTTTCAAAATTCTTTCTCAGTCACGAGATAATATTTTTTTACACCCGTGTATGCGCTCTTAAAACTCACGCCAAATTCAAGGCAATCGAGACGTAATTTAGTTTAACAGTTCTAAAGCGTCACTTGTTTTTTTCTTTTGCGGTATGTCAGTAAGAGATAGCAATACTCTTATTTTAGTATAGGTGGTGAACAAAAGAATCGGCACCATTATCCCAGTTCGTAATTACTAGTTTAGTTAAACCCGTTTAAAGAAAAAATCATAATAAATGTACACATAGTCAAATATGCTTATCTATCTATCCATTTAGTCCACTATGTCCCACTGCTGGTACACCCCCCTTTTCCTTTTCCACACACGTCTGTCCACTGCCATCGCGGGTCAGCCCTATCGATAGGAGTCAAGTTCCACCCTCTGTCTTCGTCTTGTTTTGCAGCGACGTCGCCAAGAATTTAATGAAAAAAAAAAAGTGTAATTACACGACATTGCATAAATACACACACAGTAAAAAAAAACTCACGCACACAAACATAATATTTTTTTATTAAATTCCTTCACGAGTTCAACGAATTACACGTCAGGCCAGAATAAACCGCGCATTGTTAACATTATAATTTGAAGGATAAAGTGTTGTAATGCTGAAAATCTTGGTTTAAACGAGTATTCCGCTCACGAAATGAGTTGGCCGGATGTGTGATGTTCCCCTAAGGGTTGTTTTCGTGTGTATTTTTTACCAAGCTTTTATATTTATTGTGGTACGACGCTTTTAGTTCAAAGTTTGAGTAAATTTTTCTCTCTTAAAAGAGCAGTAAAATTGACAAAATGCGGAAAGGTGGAAAATACTTTCAAGAATTATGAAGCCTGCAGGAAAAATACAACATTAAAAAGAATATGGGATCGATGTAATTAAAATTGATTCAATTAATTATTTGTCATCAAATTGTTATTATTGCTTTAGTGATGATTATAAAGGAAGAAAAAGGCTTCCAAAGAAAAATTCAAATAAAAATACAATTCATTTCTCAGCTTAATGGGTAATTAAAAAATTACATTTACTTTATACTAATATTATAAAGAGACAAAATTTGTGAGTTTTCATGTAGAGGATAATCGTCGGAACTACTGATCCGATTCGGTTTTTTTTTTACAAGCTTTTATTTAACTTGCAATGTTTGTATGTATGTATGTATGTTTGTTCTGGGCAAATCTTGCAAACTGAAAGAAAAACAACTTCACTTATTCTACGGTGTTGAAATTTTACACGTTGGTTCTGTTTCAAAGTGCTACACCCAGTACTGGCTCCATACGAGAGAACTCCTCAGTGGTCAACAGCACAGGCACGAAATGTTGTACAAGTATTTGTCGGATTTGTCTTTACAAAAGTATCTTTCAAGAGAAGGGGATAGAACGGATATAAAAAAAAAAACTTATGCTAAAAAGTACAAAATAAAATGTAAGTAAAAAACCTTTATAAAAACAAACTTTTATTGAACTAAAAAGTACTAAATAAAACTTGCGTTAACATAAAACTTTAATATTTTCTTAAAATTTTGAGGCGTGAACGTCCTTCTTTGACTTTAAGATAAGCCGCAAGCTTCTAAGAAAATATTAAAGTTTTATGTTAACGTAAGTTTTATTAAGTACTTTTTAATTCAATAAAAGCTTGTTTATAAAAAAGGTTTTTTTACTTACATTTTATTTACTAAGAAGAAGCTACAGTGTTGCCAAGTGTCATGGGATATATTTTATGTTATAACAAGAAATTTCACTCGGACGAAGTCGCGGGCAGAGCCTAGTTTATAATAATCTTATCCATTTGTCCAAGTAACCACTTCCATGACTAACACACTGAACAGCTTAAACCACAAACCACAGACACATAAGATTAAGACATGTTGTTACACCCTACCGTCATTCCTAACGGGTGGGCAGGAGTCCAAACCCAAACAGTGTTGGCGCTACTCATGACACCATGTAGCACTAAGACCCACTTGCCAATCACCAAACACGTTTAGCGCTAAACGAGTTTAAAACATAATTCTGTTTCTGTTAAATGTTGAAGATGACAGAGGCAGAATGATGTATAAAACTCGCTTAACGCTAAACGTGTGTAGTGATTAGAGGTGCAAGTGGGCCTAATGTTCTGGTTGTAATATTAGGTTGGGGAAAAAGTCTTTTCGCATTATAGTATGTATGAACTTGTAATAAAATCTCTTTGGCTATACTATTTGTATCTGGCTGGTTTTGGTATCATTGAAAGTTTAAATTTTAAAGAACATAATTCCAAATTCAAATTAGGAAAATGTGTGATTTTCATTTGTTTTTCGTACTGTCAAGATGAGTGAATCTAATGAAGAAATTCGATATATTTTAATATTTTAATACAGAAAAGGTAAAAATGCAGCGCAAGCCGCGAAAAAAATTTGCGATGTTTATGGTGTAGCGGTATCAACATCGTCACATGCGAACTACACGTCATACTGACGTCACGTAAATCCTGCATCGTGCAATCAGAGTTTACCGCGCGACTAGCATATATACAACGTCCCGATATCAACCGTCGGGCAGTTGCCCACCAGACACAACACGCGTCTGGTCGGAGGATCCTCCCTTTTCCATAGACTATGAGTAAACTTTACACCCTGTTCCTCATACCTCTATAATGGACCTAGTGCACTGTCTGTGAGAGTAGCACAAATTTGGTTTAAGCGTTTTCAATCCGGAAATTTTGATGTCAAAGATGCACGTCGCTCTGGTCGCCCTATTACGGATAAAATGGATGCCATTTTTGAAAAAGTGGAGCAAGATCGGCATATCAGTAGTTACGACGTAGCTGAAGAACTGGGAATTGACCATAAAACAGTTTTGGCACATTTGAAAAAAACTGGGTACACAAAAAACCTCGATATTTGGGTACCTCACGAGCTCACTGAAAGAAACCTAATGAACCGTGTACTCATTTGTGATTCTTTATTACGACGTAATGAAACCGAACCATTTTTGTAGAAGCTGATAACTGGTGATGAAAAGTGGATCACGTACGACAGGAACGTGCGAAAAAGGTCGTGGTCAAAGGCCGGTCAGGCTTCACAGACTGTGGCGAAACCCGGGTTAACTCGCAACAAGGTGATGCTGTGTGTGTGGTGGGATTGGAAGGGCATTATTCATTATGAGCTGTTACCACCAGGCAGGACCATCAATTCTGAACTCTACTGCGAACAACTGATGAGATTAAAGCAAGAAGTTGAGAGAAAGCGGCCGGAATTAATCAACAGAAGGGGTGTGGTTTTTCATCATGATAACGCTAGACCTCACACATCTTTAGCCACTCAGCAAAAATTAAGAGAGTTTGGCTGGGAGGTGTTAATGCATTCGCCGTATAGTCCTGACCTTGCACCTTCAGATTTCCACCTGTTTCGGTGTCTTCAGAATTCTTTAAGCAGTGTCAGGTTAACATTACGAGAGGACTGCCAAAACCACTTGTCGCGGTATTTTGATCAGAAGTCCCAAAATTTCTATAGCAATGGGATCATGTCCCTACCTACAAGATGGCAAAAAGTTATCGAACAAAATGGTACCTACATACGAGTACTTTAGTTAAATGTAAATAAACTACATATATTAAAAAATGTTCGATTTTATAACAGGATGACCTACTGATCTACTAAGTTGAGCATAAAATTGTTGAGCTGTGGAGCATAAAATGTTCGGTAATATAAATTATGTCCTACTGCTCAACTGCTCAACTAGTTGAGCAATCTAGTTGAGCAGTGGGGAAGAAGGGGTTTTTGACATGGATAGATTATAAACTATCGAAAATTAATATGTTATGTTGTAAGCATTATGGTACAGTTCACAATTTATAGACAGTTTACAATCTCGCGAGATAGAATAAAAACTAACGGTGTTTATAATCATACGGTGTCATATATATTGAATTACATGGGTTCTTATTTTATTGCGCGGAACCCTAAGTAAACTATTTTATAAAATAAAAGCTTCTCCTTATAACATCAGCTATCTGCCAGTGAAAGTCCCGACAAAATCGGTCCAGCTGTTTCGGAGATTAGCCGAAACAAACAGCCACACATACAAAAAAAATTGATTTTTGGTTATATGTACCGTATATATACTTTCATATTATGCATTTAGTTAAAAGCTGTTATTTGGAAATTACAAATAGACTCTTCAATTTTATTTATTTGTATGTATGTATAGATTATATGTCACGAAGTTTATAGGTAGTATGAAAACGTACTCAATAATATTATCAATGGTGGTGCCTTTTTATTACAAGAAGCCTTCGGCCCACAGTGGGACCATAACAAGCTGGTATCGTAATTACGATGGGACAATGATGAAAGAGATGCCAATGATTACTTATTCGTATTCCTGAGCGCGTTGATTAAGTTAGAAGATTAATTTGATGGTTTTCGGGATAAACCCATTTATCATGGTCATTAAAGTAAATCAAAGAGAATAATTAACGTATTCTCTTTGATTTACTTTAATGACCGTATTATGTTCCTGGTTCATCATTTCTTAACTTAATTTCGGGATAAGTTAGTAAGATTTAGTATTTAAACCTTGTTAATTTGGTGGTTTGGACATTTTCTTTCGAAATGAAAGTTTATTTTTTGACTGTAAATTACATATTGAAAGGAGCTCAACGTTTCATTCGAAAATCAGTAGGCGTATTCTCAGTAGGTGTTTTCTTTAAGAAAAACTAAATATGGATGGTCATGTTGAGGCCGTCGAAATGATTTTATATTTCGATGTTTCAGCTCAATCAGTTATATACAATGTGTAACTGAATTAATGCACATTATGAAAGTAGTTTGTTCAAAATCGTTTACTTAATCGATTTCTTAAATATAGGTAATTTTTATCCCAAAAATAATTAAAAATCCATTAAATTACAGTCCAAGTATTCCTGGTTTGAGAAAACTTGGAAACTCACCAAACGAACAATTAGACAAAAACATTAAATCATAGCAATCTCTCTCATGGAAAACACAAACAACATTTTTTTAATCATATTATTTCTTAAAATGAGAATAGAACCAATTAGACTACTTATAAGTATTTACTAAACATCTAAATAATCTAGGTTTAATCATATTATTTTTATTGTCTTATAAATGCACTAAAATTAGTAAAATAAATCTAAAATTGTGAATAATTTTGTATGCACATTGTTATTGAAATTTTATCGTGAAAAGCAAGAAATAAAAGACTTTTATATTTTTTTATTTTTTTATTTAAATTACAGTCCCACTTGCGCTGTAGGTAAAGTAAAAATAAACAAAATGGACGAAGTAGCTACTTCTCCAGATCCTGATACGTGTGTGACTCTGTGCGTGCGTAGATTTGTAATGTGACTACAATTTTCTCCCACAAGCAGTATAACTAATTCATTTTTTATTTATTATCCATAATAGTAAAAATTCAGTGTATCTAACGTATTATGATTATAACAACAGCGTTCAGGTTCAGGTTAATATCTGGTCACGTTCCACTGAACAAGTTCGCACTCATAATGAGGAGATCAGATTCTCCAAATTGTGATGTGTACGGTGTAGTTGAAGACGTGCATCACCTGTTGGTGGAATGTGTCCGTTACGAGTCGGATCGAGAGCTCTTTATAAGAACTTTCTACTTGAGCAGAACCAATGTGGGTATGTTCCACGAGATGTTGTCCTCTCCTTTGTCTGAAGCCGCTAAAGCGCTGTTTATGTTATTTACTCGTAAGCTATAATTAGTAAGTAGATGTATTTTAGTTTAAGTTAGGTTACGATGGAATTGAAATGTAAGTACTTTATGTATAAAAATTCCTTAAATAAACAGAAAAAAAAAACCATAATATCTAATTAATGCCGGGACATTTTTGTATGTAGAGATTTCACTTTTAAAAGTCGTAGCCTGTAACTACTAGTGACTTTAAAATTCCAGTGTCGTTAATACCTACTCAGATACTTAAATTGCTTAAGGTTCATGATACAAAAAAATTGTTTATAACAATTGCACACGACACATAGAAACACGGATATTCCCATCAATCACATCACTCAACACTATCAAACAAAATCATTATTCTTAATTCCATTAGCTTCATTACTTAGATATATAATACCTTCTCTTTTACTACCTAAGTAAATAATAAATGCAATCAAAACATATTTATAGTTAGTAACCCAAGGGGAGTGTTTGGGGGAACAAGCTAAATTGTATTTGTGAGGGAAACACTTTATCTTGAGAGAGAACAGACTTCTCACCATCATATTTTATTAATCCCTTGCCTGATGTAAATGCGCCCCTTACAAGTAAGGGCGCTGCGCGTTTGTAAGCGGGCAACTGAAGATATAACGCGATTTTCAAAGAAAGATACAAACAAAGAAAAATAGGTTTATTTATCACAGAACACGTGCGTACGAAAAGATAAGTTAACTCGAATAATAAAGAAAAATAACAAAACAAAATATATCTATAATCACGAGGACAGAAGAAAAATGGATGGCAGCTGCACATCGTGACTGTGACAAGAAGGCTTTCCCTCAGCATGATGCTGTGCTATGGACCCACAGCATAGCGCTGATTTTCAGTGGTGACCCGGATATAACGTACGGAAACCAAGTCAGGTTAAAAGATTTGTACAAATTAAACAAATATGTAATAAAGTAAAATAAAATAAACACTACCTACCTACTTAGAATATATTATAACTATTATATACAACAAATCATTATCAATCAATCATTTGTATCGGTACGAGGGGGGTATTACCTACCGTCTCACGCGCAGGTTTGATGACTTCCAGCCTTTCGAACAAGCCAGATTTCGTAAAGGATTTAGCACCGTAGACCACCTACATACGCTGCAACATATTATATAGAAGACCAAACAGAACCGACTGGACCTTTAAACCTATCGTGCAGCGAGGTGTGTGATGGGGAGACTTTATTTCTCCGAAACTGTTCACCGCTGCTCTGGAGGATATCTTCTAGGTAGGACTAGAAAGGGGTTGGCATCAACATCTAAAGCGAGTACATCAGTCACCTTTGGTTTGCCAACGATATAATAGTCATGGCTGAGACTCTGGAGGACCTGAGTACAATGCTCGAAGACCTCAGTAGAGCTTCCGAAAGAGTAGGTCTTAAAATGAACATGGATAATGGCAATGGAGAGGGCTATATTTGGAGTTTCTCTACGTGATCGAATCAGAAATGGAGAGATCCGCAGGAGAACCAAGGTAACCGATATAGCTCGAAGAATTGACAAAATTATGTACCAGTGGGTAGGGCACATTACTCGCAGAACAGATGGCCGATAGGGCCGAAAGGTTCTGGAGTGGCGATCGCGTACCAGCCGACGTAGCATTGGAAGGCCTCCCACAAGGTGGAGGGATAACTTTGTGAAAGCCGCAGGAATACACTAGATGCGGGAAGCACAAAACTGGTCGAAGTGGCGGGGGAGGTCTTTGTCCAGCAGTGGACGTCTTTCGGCTGAAATGATGAAGGGGGGTTTTCAATGGACTCAGTTCAAGATAAAGAATAAAGTTTCAAGCGGTTTCGAACCACGTGCGGTGAACGTAAATTTAATGTCAACTGGAACTGCCCTGATCACGGAGTATACAAGCCAAAACCTCGGGATACCTAATTCTAAATTCGAATGGCCAATAAAGTATAATGAATAAGACAACATATTTAAAAAGTGTGGACGAGACATATGTTGTTAAAATAATACATGAATGAGAAAAATAATTGGATACACGTTTTGAGTAGATATGGTGTAACAGTCATTGTTAGCTAAACGAACTAGGTATACTTTTTGTGTTGGTGTTTTTTTTTTTAAAGCAATTTATTCTTTGCATCCTCGCTTTCGATGTGGCTTCTCTTTACAGTCGGTGCTTTTGAATATAAAAATAAAATTAATCGTGTCATATTTCTTGCCCGTATGAGCATGTTTTTTTTTAATAAAATTAAATGGGACCTGATGTAATTACGAAAGTCTCTTCACAGGTCGAGTTTTTAAAGGCATTTTTTTAGACACGTAAGTTAATTGATGTTTTGTATTTAATTAATATTTGAGTTAGACTTCAAAGCCTTGTGAAGTTTTATAGGATCGCTGTACGAACGATACACTAATAATACGATAAGTAAAAAAAAAAACTGCTGAAATATAAAGTAACTACTTCTTCGTCAATATAAAAATAGTTCGTAATATAATGTGGAGACAACAATACGACACGACTGGCAATAATAATGCGTGAGAGTATTTTGGAACTACCAAATAAATCGTAGCATTGAAATTAAAAATTGTGTTTTTTTCTAACATGATCTGGCAGTTTAAGTAATTTATGCGACCTACCCAAATGACCTTTCTTTGGTATTGTTCGTCGAATCGTTGAGCTCCTTAAGTCCTGACTTCCTGAGTTAAGCTGCAAGATTACTGACAAATGCGTGCACTGACTGGACAGGACTGTGGTTCTTTCCTCAAAAGACCATTTCAGATACCAATCTGCATGGTCTTCACGAAATCAAAATATTTTATTTCACATAAACCAACATGGGCACTTATGAAACGTCAGAAGCTAGGTGAACGGTTCCAATTGGTTGTTTCCACATGATCTGACCAAGATTATGTCTGGACTTTAAAAGAGACTGTGACCTCTGAGTGTGTATCGGCCTTTCTTCTCAGAGTAGAAATGCCGAACTCATCTAGTTTAAAAAATATGATTGACGCGTAAAAGTGTTTGTACTCGTACAAACCTACTTGCAGAAATAAAATCATTTATCATTTATCAACAAACTTAATATTTTTTATTTAGAAAATAAAACATTTGTCTTCCAAAAAAACACTATAAAGTGAAAAATAACCTTAATTTAGGAATTCGGTGGCAAAAAAAGAAAATGAAAAACGTTAAAGTTAAAAGTTATTTTTCACTTTGTAGTGTTTTTTGGAAGTAGGTTGTTTTTTTTTTGGAAAATGTTTTTTATGCCAATTCATATTTCAACACGGTGAAATAATAATATATTTTTTCGACGGACTATACCCATTTTTGTATGAAAATAAGAAAGGATCCAAAAATAATCCCTATAAATACTCATTTTTGAATTATAATTTTTAATGGAAAAGTGAAGGTTGGAAGACGCGCATTTTTTTGTTTAATATAAATCGTAAAGGATTGGTTAATGAGATTCGAAAAGCAATCAGACTTGGTACATATTATATATTATGTACTCTGTTGATGAGTAATTTACTTTTGTCTTATACATCAGCCGAGCTTTGAGCACTATGCTGTCAGACGGCTTCATTAACTGGGTATCACATAACGCCTATTTCATCATCTAAGGAGATCGTGATAAGTAACAACGGCCGCACGGTTGATCAATCAGGTTAAGCTACCCTTGCCGCGGTCGGTCCGTGGATTGATGACCATCTTTACATACCGAGACCCCTCTGTGCCTCGGAAACAACGTTAAGCCGTAGGTATGCATGGAACGGAGCGAGAGTGCATGGGAAGCCGTCACCTCCTTCTGCGAAGCAGTAATGCTCGCGAAGGAGGAGGCGGAGCGCGTGAGGGTGAGGCAATCGTTGCGCCCTCACGCCCCTAGTCGCCGCAGAAGGAGACACCCTGGGCGTCGGGAGTCAATAGCCGACTCCCGGCCACCGTAGGCGCGGGCTTGCGGCCGGCGAGCAATGGGCATCTTGCCGTCCGGTAAGGACCAGGCCCGGGTCGACAGCGCGTTGTGTTCCGCGCGAACCTCGAAGAGATATCAGCATAATTGACGGGGTCCAATAGGGCCAATGCCTGCCGGGGTCGCGGATTGTTCGAAAGAGTTACCGTGGCCCTGGCGCACAGGCAACTGAAAGAACACGGGTGGGTTTTAGTCAGTAAGATGCTGACCCCCAAATTCGAGATACCCTGATGTAACGCTTAACACTTCGGCATTGCGATGGCCTAGCCTAATACGGAGTTCTAAATATAAGTAGAGGTCAGCTTAAATACTGGTGTTCTTACCACGGATGTGCCGGCTTACTGTACCTATTCGAATATCTTCTTAATTTAGATAAAAACTAGTGAAAAGAAGAAGGCAGTTCGGTATTTTTCAGCAGGCGCAGAAGTCAAGTTCCGAATCGTCTGCTATTATAATTCCTGAACGATATAGATGTTTTATTGTGAACATTAGATATCTGATTTTTTATTGAGTGACATTGACGCAAATTAATTTAATTTTTCTATTTGTTTCAGATCCTGACATTCGTGAACTTTCATAACAGTAAGTTTCCACAATTTTGTTTGTTTTTGTAATATTTAATTTTATCTCTATCATAGAGTAGAAGAGGCCTGAGTCTCAACATTATAGACGGTGACGAGTGTATGTTATTTTTATACTACAGTAACCAACACAAACAAATAATAACCTTCCAAAAGTATGTACTTAAATCTAAGTTACTTACTTACTTGTTTAACATATTTTATAGGAACAAGTATCAACATTTTACTTGTAAACATTCTCATTATAAACGAACAATTTTTTTAAGCCTAATGACCGTACGCTTATTATTCTTTCAAATGCCTCAAACTTAGAAAATTGTTTTCGGTCTGAAAAAAATACACTGAAATTAGCTATGAGCTTCCCTGAGGGACTTGTGTATTTCAAGAACCAATTTTCAGAAACGTCTGGCGGTTTATTCTTATTTTTCTTAAATTGTGACAAAATTAGAGAAATGGATGAGAATGTCTTATTCTACTTATTACGGTTTATAATCATAATTTTGTGTAATTAAACACATTTATTAAAAAAATTAAGTCCTGTTAATACAGAGTGGCCCGTGAAACGAGGTCCAAAAAAAAACGTCAAAAGCCTCTTGTAATGTTACGATTAGCCGGAGGGCTAGTTGTAAGTCACACGTATTAAAAGAGAATAATAAGTGACACAAGGGATAAAAAAGTGTGAGGGTGTAGGAGCTTTAGGTCGACTTCAACTTTCGCGCAGCTCGGGACGTTCGGAGTCAGCAACAGGATCAGCAGGATGTAGCAGGATCGGCAGGGGATAGTTGAGCTGGATAAGGACGGGGCTGCGGTGCCTTACGCCGAACAGGATGGTGGAACCTCTTGTGGTCACCATCCCTGTCCAGAGCAGGAAAAGTATTAAGAAATATTTTTAAGTAACGCTTCGTTCGCGGTTTCGTTACAGCACTTTACAGCGCTTCACGCCGGAAGGAGGGACGGCTATGGTGTCTTACACCTCGTGATTGCAATGTCTGATGTCAGAGGTAGTGCCTCACATTCGGCAGAAGGAGTGTCTCGGCCTCCTATGGCACGCGGGAGAAGCGCCCCAGCGTTGGAGACCTCCCTGGAATGGTCTGGTGCGGCGTCCTATGCCACGCATTCACTGACGTAGGCGAAAGGGCCGGAGCCAGGGGAGCGGAATATTTATAGATATTTTCTATAAATGAAACAAGTTTATTCCGTGAATAACTGTATTCAGTCGGTTCAGAAAATACAATTATAACAGAGATATACTAAGAAGAGAACTAAGAACTGAACTAAAACTTGGTTAAAGAATGAGAGCTTGCCAGGATTGACGACCGCTTTTTATATCTGTGTCAAAAATTTAATTCAAATTACTTCATATTTGATTGACGGCTAAAATCAAATAAAAAGGCTTACAGTGAAAACCTGACCTTATCACACTACCTTAGCAGTGAAGACCTGGCCTTATCATGTTAGCTTAGAAGAAAAAGAAATTGATTATTTGACACATGACAATTTAAGATGAAAACGTGAAAGTTCCTATAAAAAATCCAAGATTTTTACAAAAAGAGGAAATCAATAATGTAAAATACAATGTTGTATGTAGAAACAGTCAAAAATAACTAATGGTTTGCTTTTCAACGGTAGCAGTGTTCAAAAACATAAAATGTGAGTTAAATGAGTATCATACGATTTCATAGTGGAAAACAGAGATTTTGATACCAAATAATAACAAGAATTGTTGGGTACAACAGCTCTTTAAATGATAAAAATATAAATAGAATAAAAGATTTGGTTTTTGTGTAGCAAAATACGACACTCTCTCCAAGGGCTTCCCGAAACACTACATGGGGATGTGTACATGCAAAATGGATTACTCCAACCGGAAACACACACAATACTTTAGTACTACCGAGTGTGAACAAATTTGTTTCAACTCCAATTTTACCAAATAATGTCACGAAAAGTACTTATTATTTGTATTGCTTTGAAAAGCTGAGGGTACGTGGATATTTTTAAAACTACTTTGGGGTCATTGCCACCCTTTTTATAACGACTGAAAATCTAGCACGAATCCTGTCGACCGAACATTTTCGCTTTGCAAGTTTTAGTCAATTTGGGTGGTTTTTAGACAAAGTAGACAGTAGTTGTACAGTATTTGTTATCGATCGTAGACCATAATTTAATTTAATTTATATTTTCATAAAATTCGACACCGATAAAAACGTATGAAGTCAAGTGAGAATTTCCTAAAAAGTATAAAATACCGTCTAGCTCCTAAACTATAAATAATCGCTGAACATACATTGGGGTGTTTCGGCAAGCCCTTGGAGAGAGGCTTGTAATATTTTCTTTGGACGTCGTATTTCGAGCCATCCTATATACATTTTGGGTTGAACGACATTGGTCAAGTCGGATATTCGTCAAATCGGCAATTCGTCAAATTTGATATTGGTCAAAGCTGTAATTGGTCAAATCGTCTGTTTGTCCAATTAGGAAATTTGCCAAATACGCTATTGGTCAAGCCCATGTACAGTCTTGTAGGAAAGGTACTTGTAGGAACTTACAAAACGAAAAGCCACCTGCTGTAGGTTCCTATTTACATCATTAAAATGTGGTAAATAGTAATTGAGTATTCTGAGGTTTAATTTGTTTCGATTGTTACCTCCTTTGAATCTGTGAGAGTAGGTAAGATCTAGGCGGAAAATGCTGGCTAAATCGAATAGCATATTATGCCGTCCTTTGTTTTCCCGTCAATTATGTGACATTTCATTATTTGTAAATGACAACAATTACATATATTGTTTATTTTCGTGTCTTCGGTTCGGTGAAATATATATAATGGCTTCTACTAGTAAAGGCAGTGATTCTGTATTTACATTTTCAGACACTGAAAAAGGCAAAAATAAACTATTACGTGCAGGATATCAATTCCACTTTAACTCACCAAACAAAAAGTGTACTACAATCTGACGTTGCGTAAATAGAAGCGAGTACAATGGATCCATAACTTTAAGCAGTGATTCTGGGCTAATTCTGAGGGAAAGCGGACATATCTGTAAGCCTAAATTCGATAAGAATTTGATTGACGTTGAGATGAATAAATGCAGAGAAAGAGTAAAGAAGGAATGGAAATCAGTAAGTCAATTTTTTGATGAAACTGTGGGTGAGCTTGAGGAAGAAGTTGTGGACATACCAAGTTTGAAATCAAAGCGTGATGTTCTATACAAAATGCGAAAGAAAGCATTTGGCGTACAAAAATGCTAGTTCCCAACGGTAGTTACGGTCAAATTTCAAGACATACTTTCAAATCATTTTTTGGTTTATGAAAGCAAAGACGATCTACCGAAATTCTTCATCTTTGCTACAGCTGAGGGTATAGAAATAGCATTAAATACGGATTTGATTTTTGTAGTTGGCACTTTTAAAACCGTACCGCGACCTATTTTTCAACTTTTATCAATACACGTAGGCGTGGGCAGTACAAGAGCAAGCACCAATATTATTCCCATATTTTTATGCCTCTTACCTAATAAATCTCAGCAGTCCTATGTGAGAGTATTCTCGGTTTTGCGTTCTCAATTCAAGCTTGATGTAAATTTTATAAAATGTGATTACGAAATGGCAATAATTAATGCTGCAAAAAGCATTTTCCCTGATGTTCTTGTCAAAGGCTACTTTTTCATTTTAATCAAGCAATTTATAAACAAGCAAAAGCACTTGGAATGTTGACTGACCACAATTTGAAAAAAAATGTTAGACTAACCACAAACCGAGCATTACTGCCCTATCAGTATATTCCTCAAGGATGGTTAGCAATACTTGAGATGATGCCAGAAAATGATAGTAGGGCGGAAAATTTTCAAAAATATTTTACTGTGTAATAGCAAAAAAGGATTTCTCAGGACATGTGGTGTTGTGCGAATGAACGCCATCGTACCACCAACGCAGTCGAGGCTTGGCATCGGAGATTAGGGATTGAAGTACAAGAAAAACATAATATTTTCATGTACATAAGTATTTTTAAAAAGGAAGCGAAATATTATTTAAATAAAGTTAAAAGAGAAGATGAGAAGCAGAGGAAAACATGCAACATTATAAAAGATGCCAAAATAATAAAAAATAATAGAAAAATTATTGAGTGGAAAATAAGATGCGTTAATGTGTTTAAAACAGTTGTGTTGGGTATGAATTCTATGTAAATAAATATGAATTGAATAAATGAGTTACTAAAAAAAAATTATGAGGTACTTTCATTTTTACAGTTGATTGTACTTAAATTACTTGACCGATAGCGTATTTGGCAAATTTTCTAATTGGACAAACAGACGATTTGACCAATTACAGCTTTGAACAATATCAAATTTGACGAATTGCCGATTTGACGCATATCCGACTTGACCAATGTCGTTCAACCCTACATTTTAATGTAGGTATTACACCCAGTTACCATAGATACAAAAATCTCGTTAAATCGCTAATAAAATGTACTATACTAATTTTTTGGGCTGTTGTTAGGTTAGTTTGCAAGTACTAAGTTTGCAGCTTCGAAAAACCTGTGTTAACTGCGTGGTGCTCAAAAAACCTCGCAATATTCGGATTTCTTTCAATTTTTCACTTAAAACTTCCAAAAGGCGCAGCTAACGGAAAAAGTCATTCAATACATTTTTGAAGTATAAAATATTTGGGCGCAACCCTAGGTCCAATAGAACCCGAGATACAGCACTACAGTATCAAATATAATTATATACTAAGTAATATTTAAATAAATAAAAAAGGGGGTGGAAGGATTCGAAAGGGAATCAAAAAAATTGTCCGCATCGCTGTCAACAGGAAATGTGCCCAAAAGCACTAAACTACGCACTTACAATTCCGAGGAAATAGCGATTCCAACAGAATAAACTTTGTTAGTTTAACAACAAATCCAATGGCGATTCCTAGGTGGTAATGGTGGTTCGATAGGTGTTGCCAAAATAATTGGCTCAGCCTAAAAGCGGCACACCTTTGTTGATCGGCTGGTCTTAATTAACAGGTTTTATCATCCACTAATTACTGCTGGGTTGGGTTAAAGTAATAAGTTTAATGTATAGAAATAATGTTGGTAAGCGCCATTACCATTGTTGGTAGAGTATTTAGAAAAGGAAAATATTTAACAGATCCTCTAAAAACTTATTGACCTTCTATTGATGGACATTTTTTTAAATTAATGATCCTCTAAAGGCTTTTTGCGCTTCTAATTGTGCACACTTTTTTAAATAAATGAGTCTCCTTTTAAATTTCTGGCCTTTTCTTCACAGTAGGTCACAGTAACTAAGCTAGGGTATACCCCGACCAAATTGGTTGTGGTTAGGTTAGAACTGTGACAAAACGCGCACGAGCCGAGCGAACTTAGCGAGCCGAGCGAGCTTAGCGAGCGGTGACGCAGCAGCCGGCGGCCAGCGAGCGCTACAACTAAGTTGGCAGTTCTTGTGCACAGTTACTTGGCAATTTAATATTTTAGAACCCAAAAATAGGAACTATTTGAGTTTCACAATAAGTGAAGGAAATAGTAGAGTGTACAATAATATTTTCAGGAGTGCAACATGGGAATTATTAGAGGTTCGATTAAATACATACAAAACCCTTTGTGATGACGTTAGGACCTAGACAAGTTACAATCGCTTACAAAGCGTTTCGTATTTCTACAAGGACTTTCAATATAATTAAATGGTATTGAAATAAGCTTTTCGATAGCTTAAAGGTACAAGTCCGTAGCCGACCGCAGGCAGCAGCAGCAGGCGACGTATCGCTGCCACACTACCGGTTTCTATGTATTTCTATGAAAACGACGTCGCTAGCTACTGAAGGTATGTCATAGAAATACATAGAAGTAGTGTAGTGTGAAGTAGTTCTGCCTGCAGTCAGCTTGGGATTTGTACCTTAAGTCAATGCCATACTTTTTGGCTTTTCCATCATCGTTAATTATCGCTGACAGAATGGCACTTTATCTAGGCCCTCGGGTATTTTCAAACGAATATCGAACGCTTGAAGCATTTACCTGTAATTTCTTCTAAGTTGTGGAAACAACTTTTCTAATATACCTTGTAAAATATTGCTATTCCATAATTTTGTTGTTTAGAAAACCATTTTGTTGGTTTCGTTCAGAACTTTGTTTTATTGAAGTGAAACTTCTTAGGCGGCGATTCGCTAATTGGACGAAAATTGAGAGTGAAATTTCAAGAACGCGTCACGTTTAGGCATGTTTCGTTTCGTTTAGGCGTATTTATTCTCTCTCATGTGAGAGAGAATAAATATATAACTCTCTCTCTCTCTCTCTGTCTCTAACACTATGTAAATCTCTTTTATTCTTTATTTTTTAAGAAGATGCCCGTTGATCAAGCGTAAGGTGCTGCACGCGCAATTTTTTTTTAATTATTAAACTGAGGAGCATAAGGAGCTAGAAACAGACACATTCCATATTTCAACTGCTAAAAATACTAAAGATATTAAGTAGAACTTAATGAGAGTTCACCGACCTCATCTTGAAAAGCTTATCGACGTAAACGATTTTCCTTCCACCTCTACGAAAACACACAAGAATATCGTCTCTTCATTGAAACCAACAAACAATGCCTCAATAATGATTTAAGTATCGACTGCGAATCAAATATAGACAGCGCTGTGAACGCTGTAGACAGCGCTGTCTGTGATCGCTGCCAAATATGACAGCGGCGGACGTCATATGATAAAGACATTTACTGCTATTGATTTGTATTGAGGGAAACAGACTGTGAAGGTATTTTGAGATATTTGTAAGAGTGAGCTTGAAAATGAATTATACCATTATAATACCTTATTTATACAGAATTTGTCTTAAATAGTGGTCAAACGTGACGGGGTCGAATCACCACATATTTACACTTGAGAGCAATAAAATCGCACACCTTGACTTTTTTTTGTTAAGGCAGTTTTTTTCATGAATCTGAATAAATATTTTAAAAAACACACACTAATTGAAAGTCTACCTCATTACCTTTCTAATGATATCAAATACAGTGTAAAAAATACCCATAAGAAGTTTTACAGCACAAAACCCAACAAACGGGTAAAATTACCCAATTTCGCTTAAGAAATAATGAAAATCAAACTCAAAATTCTTGATCAAATTGTTTATTAATAAGGTATATTCCCTCCCCTAGCCTTAATTACAGCTCTTTATCGGTTTTTCATGGACCGTATTAATTTTACCATGAAATCTTGTGGTATAGCGTTCCACTCCTCTTCAATGGCAAGTTGAAGCTCTCGGAGGAGCGTAGGAGCAGGGCTTCTTGCTCGAACTCTTCTTTTTAGCTCATCCCAGACATGCTCAATCGGATTGAGATCAGGACTACGAGCTGGCCACTTCATCGCGGTGATTCCAACGTCTTCCATGTAGTCGCAAACAGCGACATGCGGTCTGGCGTTGTCGTGCATTAGGAGAAAATCTTCTCCCATAAGCTACGCAAGCGGCCTCACATGTCCTTCGAGCACTTCTTCGACGTATCGTGCAGTCATCAAGCCTCTCGATCTCGGGCTGGTATTCGCCCCAGTGATGAATACAATGTCAGTTTTAGTGTCCAACATTATGCCACCCCAAAACATATACGATCCACCGCCAAAAGCCACACGTTCGCTTATGCAGCATTGTGAAAATCACTCTGATGACTTTCTGTAGACCCTAGAGCGTCCATCGTGACCATGTAATGTCATTCTGCACTCATCAGAGAACATAACAGACCGCCATTGGTCATACGTCCAATATAAATGTTCCCTGGCAAATTGTAGTCGGGCTTGTCGGTGAGCTGTGGTCAATTTGAGACCATTTGCTGGGCTATGTGAAGTCAGTCCTGCTTCACCAAGTCTTCTTCTGACTGTACACCGACTTATACTGACATTGCGAACTTCTCGAAGCACTTGTCCCAGTTGAACCGCATTCAGTTGCCGATTTCTTAAAGACTTCGACACAAGAAAGCGGTCATCACGCTCTGATGTTCTGCGTCGCCGGCCAGATCCTGGTCGCCGAATGTAGCCACTGGTCTCTTGAAACCTCTGGTACACACGACGAACAGAGTAGCGGCTCAAATTTAGTCGTCGAGCAACTTCGCTTTGATTATGGCCTGCTTCGAGCAAGGCAATAACTTGAGCGGCTTCTGCGGGCGTGGTATCCATATTTTTCCGTATGCTTTCAGTACAGGTGTTATCACGTTGACCTTCGGTATGCAACTGATTAAAAATCCTTTTTTTTTTTTCCTATTGGGCAACTCATTGTTTTGACCACTGAGGTCTTGGCTACTTAACCGGGCAAGCCTGTGGGTGCCTTAAGCTACTAACTTAAAGCCTCCAGCCAGGGGCGAAATTCTTAAATACTAGGTGACTACACGCTAACGGCACCCCCTGTGGGGTACGAACCTCGGCTTAGGGCGTCACTGAGGGGAGGGCAGCAAGGTGGGACAGGCTGGATCGAAATTATATTATTATTAACAGGGGAATTTAAAACTACAGGCTCAGCTACGGCGCGGGCTGGCGCGTCGTCGAGCAAGGGTCGGGGGGGGTAAAAATCCAAAAAAAAACCGACCCTTATATACCTGCGGGTAAGGGGTGCAAGTAGTGACAATGCTAACGGGTGAATTTGGCTAATTTGGTGTACGGCTGGTTTCTGTAAGTTACGTGAAACTCAATGATTTTAATTTTGTGTTTTTTAAAGCTAATAATAATAATCTCTTTATTTCGGAATAAAATTCCATAATTACTTATACAAATTTGTTAGCACATAACCACTTAAAAACTATGTTAGCGTACAAATACAATACAAAGATGTTAGTAACATGAAAACTTAAAAAACTATGTTAGTAGACATAACCAATATTTACAGGAGCATGTAGTTGACTTAAGTACCGGATGAAAGGACAATCCAGTTTGTTGGCAATGACACTCAGGTGACTGTTGGTACTGGCACGCACCCTGTGCAACAAGGAAGCTGCTCGCTTGCGCCTGATTGCAGCGAAGCTGTCAGTCTGGGCGTCCACGAACATCCCTGAGGCACTACAGAAGCGTGGCAGCCCCAACAGCATCCTGAATGCATTATTGTACTGGACTCGAAGAGCATTAACTGCCTTTTGAGTGAAGCTTGTCCAAAGGCTACACGTGTAAAATACTTGACAGTATGCTTTGAAAAGCGTTATTTTAACTGAATCCGTGCAGCGTGAGCGTGCTAAGCTTGTATTCTTTAATTTTGCCTAATGATCTGTACTCAATATCTTTAGATTTATGAAAAAAATCAGTAATAAACGAAATTACAACGGGTGTGCGATTTTATTGCTCTCAAGTTATGTTAGTTAGTTATGATATACCACAATTTGAACCATTTTTTACCACGTCTTAGAATAATATTTTTTTGTAAAAAAAATTTTTTTTGGCTCATTTCTTTACTAAACTGCAATTTCCACAAATGTTTTTTTTTTTTTTGTTATTTGTTTATAACTGCTGAATACATGTACAAATTATTTTGTAAATGTAATTTACCAAATACTAAAGAAAAAAATTGTTTATTTCAAAGAATAATGGCAGCTTCCCATACATTGTTTTATTTGAAAATTAAATTATTACGTCTTTAAATAAAAAATATATTATTAAACTCAACGTCATTTTCTGATCTAGTTTGTGTAAGGTTTTTGTAGACAAGGCGGAGATTAATAGATATTCAGTGTTGAAGTTTTGAACAACACAGGCCAGAGCGCAAGTTTCTGGTCAAGAGTTGTAAACTGTCAACGGTTGTCAATGTCAACAACCATGCTATATTTTATAAGACTTTAAATATTTCCCACTTTACTGCAATATACTTATTTAAAGTAAGAACACAGAATTAACTTAGATGTAGGCACAACAAAATAAATGTGGTATTTATTCATTTACTCCATGTTAATATAATAACAAACTAAAAATGATAACAACACTACGTTAATTACGGTATACATATTATTTAAGAAAATAAATATTAAATGGCAATACTAAAGCAATCCAACCAACAATTTCCTGATCTTTTAGAATGAAGTAGTCAAATAACTTTTCATTGAACATTATTGTTTTACTCGGCCTTAACTAGATAATATGATAGTTAAAAAAAAAACGTAGATAAATAATTGAATTTCTTTCATATAAGTGTCACTTTTAGACTTCAAATTTATTTCAAATAAGAATTCGCGATTGTCGTTTCAACTCGAATCTCTTGTTTGAAATAAACACATTTTTCTAAAGAATAAATAATGATGCTTCAAATTGTGGTATGTCTTAACTAAATACAAGGTGATTCTACCCCTTAACGTTGGATCACTGTTTAGGCCACATCCTGTATGCCGAGACGACGACTACGATCCCAAATCAATTGGAATAAGGACGGGCGAATTATATTTTGTATAATAAATTCTACGCAAAAAGCTTTAATAGGTAAAGTTAAATAAAACTGCAAGCCCACTGAAAAAGCGAAATAAGTTAGAAAAGTCAGTACTGATTGACTAAGAATACAGTCTGGATTCTGCCATTTTGATTTTTCTTTGAAGTAAATTTGACATTTCCCCAAAAAATACAATATGGCTGAAAAATAATTCAAGTAGTCAGTACTCATTTATGGAAATCGGTAGATTAGGCCGTACGTAGTCAAAAACAAATTCAGATACACAAAAACGTGCATAGCATGGAAAAATCATAACCCACCCTTTTTACATTCGCATGTAGTCGGTTAAAAAGAAAAAGATAGTGCGCACATGCAGACATAGTTACAAAATGGTTGGGTATATTTCGTAATGTTAATCTACTAGAAGAAAACCACTAGAAGAGTCCTTGATTTAGGTACTAAACTAGACAAAGTAGAACTGGTATCCATTCCTCCCAAGCTGTGTCAGTCAGTCCATAATAATAGCCAATTTTTGTGGTAATAAAATATGTCTGTTCGCGTTAGCACAGAAAATATTATGAAGCTTGCAAAAGCTAGTAAAAATCTAGATAAATCTCAGTTTAGTTCTAGAAATGTTTCGCATTTCGAGGTTTAGGATTATGGCTGTAGTGCATACTGCATACATACAGAATTTAATAAACTTGTACTGTGTTATAGTTCTTGCATTTCATGAACGCTTCAGTCATTGTTTTTTAAACCTTACATAAAGGACATAAGCGTCACATGACGCGCACTCGTAATTTGCACCGACTCATCATCATACCTCTCCCTTAACTGCCTCGTTGGTCTAGTGGTCGCAAGCGCTACTGCTGAGCATGAGGTCCCGGGTTCGATTCCCAGGTCGGGCAAAGTGTTATTGGGCTTTTCAATCTGGAATTTCTCGGTAGCAGCCCGGAGTCTGGATTTGTGCCCGGTTGATGGCAATAGGCTCGCCCCCTATTATATGGGACTTAAACATAACTGGTGAAATGTGGGTGTCCTATTGAACACTTCTGCCTAACCCTTCGGGGAATACAGGCGTGACGTTATGTTATGTCATCATCATACCTCGAATAAATGTATTTTCTTTCTTTTCTTTCTATCATCATTCTCTTGCCCTTATACTATTTATTTTGAGTTGGCGCAACATTTCTTTTTCTTCTAGATTTTTCTAATAGCCGTCATCTAAGTAGTCACCACCTTTCTAGCCATACCATCTTTTACACAGTCTGTCCATCGTTTCCTAAATAAAAGAAATAAAGTAAAAACGTTTATTAGGGCTTCCCTTACTCTTGTGGAGTTTCTTGCCGGCTCTTCTCCATAGGGAACAACCAATTGGAACCGTGCACCTAGCTTCTGACGTTTCATAAGTGCCCATGTTGGTTTATGTGAAATAAAATATTTTGATTTTCATTTATAGAAATCCACATTCATAGTCCAAACCTTTCTCACGCCATTTTGCATAATATGCAACGACTATACAGGGTATCCAGTAACTAATGGATAAACGTAACGGGTAGGCAGCTCACCTGATTTCCAACAACTAATTATAATAGTTTTTTTTTTCAATTATCGGCTTTACATGGTAAAAAAATCTCTTTTCAATTCAAGATTTTTTTCTAAGGCAAATTAGTCGATATTTACAAAAAAATATCTTATTACATTAGTAAGCTATTCAGATTTTTAACAAAAATTATACCTAAAAACGTTATCGCTTGCAGCTACAGCAAAAAAAAACTGAATTCTAGTAGAGAAAATGATAAAAATCTAAAAAAAAAATGTCTTGAATAATTAAATTATACCGTAGCGGCCTTTTTAAACCATTCAAATTAGTTGTTGGTAATCAAGTCAACCTACCCGTTGGGACATCCTGTATGCTAAATAACACCTACCAACAAACTGTAACTAAGGGTGTTTGCCATCGATACATCGCTGCCTTCATCAACATCGATTGCGTAGATGTAAGAACTTAGGATTTACAGACTCCTTTTCTACTAGCATAAAACCGAAAATACCAACTCTCCTCAAAAAAACTTCTAACCAAAGTTTCTCAAATAAGATACATTCCAACTAAGCAATCTTTCATTCAACTTCGGAGCTCACAAGGCATCAGATAGTCAGACTCAACGTATATTCTCTGCTTAATAAACTATTTACGAGACCTTGTGGTAGCCGCTAGAACGTGGTAGCCGCGATTTATAAGATCCACACTTGAATTAATGCTGCTTAGTATAAAATTAGTAGGGGCTCTTAGTGAAAAGGAGCTCGTCCGGGGCAGTACGTAAGTAGTAAGTAAATGTGTATACAACAATACGACAGTAAATGGAAACACTCGCAATACTAAGGCAATGGAGTATTTTGGAGCTATCAAATAAATCAAAATCAAAATCGAAATTAAAAAAAGTATTTTTTTCAAACAAATCACTACGGTTTTTGCCAATCTTTGACTAGTTATAGAGACTAAACTATTGGATATATTTGATTCAGTTTTCGTATGGAGACTGGGAACGACATGAGAGATGGCCTGGGATCGCCTTAAATACCACATTTTTTAGCGTTTAGCCTTAAGTTCTTAATTAAATTGACTAATATTATAAATTCTAAAGTAACCCTGTCTGTTTGTTATCTTTCCACACGTAAACTACAGAACGGATTTCGATAAAATTCGGCAAGGAGATACATGGCATTCTGAGGAAGAACAAAGTCTAGACTTTCTGTCCGGTTAGCACGTTCCTGTGGGATCATTTCCCGCATCCACACGGGCGAAGCCCCGGACAGAAGTAAAAAAACTTTCATAAAAGGTTTCTTAACTTAAAATAAATTAGACCGCCTTTATTAGCTTATCAAAGGTAAAATGTGAACGCCTATCAAAGCCTGTTTTATGGCTAGACTAAGTTATAGTAGGTAATTGACTTCAGTAAACTCTTATGTACTTAAGAACTAAAGACTAGAATATTTTTTTAATAAGAGGTGCTTCAGGCACCGTTCGCCGTCAGTCGTTTTCTTATAGGTATTTTAATTTAAACTAGTCGTTGGGATATTATAAGGATAAAAGAAAAACCTCACTTACTTTGGATATTTTTTTTTCAAAGACTTTTAAGTGCCTTTTTGTTAGTTATTTACCACAAAGAAATGTTTGTCATCTTTTTCATGCGATGGAAATAAAAAGACATGAATAAAATATAATCAAAATAAAAATACAATCGATAAGACTTATTTTTTGTCGAGGTACCTTTTCATTATTTTTGCCTGTTAGAAACAAACAATTTATCTGTTGAAACCTAACGCTTTTATTTTGTTTCTTTGCTTAATTTTGGCATTTATAGTGAAGTATTTTCTGTGTACTAACGTTGATTAAGATTCGATTCGATTTTAGACTTTTACCGACCGACCGATGGGTTTTTCGGAACGAAGTTCCTTATTGCATGTTATAATCTGCACACTTGGCGAATGAGAGGTACACTAAATAAAGGGGTAAAATTTTGACCGTCACGACACAAGTAAAAAGAGTGTCGTGACGATCATAATGTTGCACTTTTTTGGCTCTCATTCGCTAAGTATATAAAAGAGAAAGGAACTTCTTTACACCCGATTGTCCCACGACACAAAGGTGTCTTAGGCACCAGAGACACCAGATCAGGGAGGGTGACAGAAGTGGCGTCTGTATGTTTTTGGGTTCGTTTACACCATTCCACGAAGGTAGAGAAGATCGCAGAGTGCATAAGAATTAAGAGCAAGTTTACCTTGAGGGTGGAGATGTTGGAGTCGCACCACAAAATTTACTTCAATCCTTTGTGGTGCGGGTTCCGACTCATCACCAGCGGGGCGAGCACGGCCACTGTGTCATGGCACAGATTTTATCACAGTTTAGGGGCGTGTACCGTAACCGTATGTCATGTCACAAACGTCTTGGGTACGCCCATGCTTACCCCGCTCGCTGGGGAAGTTCATGAAGGAAGAATTTTGGTGTCGTGTATCTTCGTTTTTGCGGAAGGCTATATGACACCTTGACTCAGCGCATTACCTCACCGACCCAACGTACGTTGTTAATAAATTAGTAAGTACCTAATATTTACTAATATGTATTAGTTTATTATTTTGTGTACTTTATTCATGGGCCTTAGTTGCATGACAATAAAGGAATTATAATTTCGTTTATTTATCTTATTACATTTTAAATACTTTTTTTTTGTACTAAAATCATACTAAAATATTTAAAATATAAAAAATAGTGGCCCATTGGCATCAGAAACAGGGTCCAAGCTGCCGGTGGTCAGAGTTCTAGAGAGAGGAACCTCCTCACTATGCATGCCGTATCCAGGAGTACTGCTCTCTGAATCAAGCCCTTGACCCAACTGCGCAATGAGAGCCTTCTGAGGTGTTGGTCAAAACTCTCCGCTATTAGGCCATTTAGTGTAACGATTGTCGGTACAATGATTGCAAACTCCACGTTTCATATGTCGATAACCTCGTGTGCTAAGTCAAGATACTTGATTTTTATATCTTTCTCAGCTTTCACGAGATTCTCGTCAAGAGGGACAGCGATTTTAAAAATCAATGCACGGCGCTCTCGTCGATCTATCACCACAATATCAGGCTTATTGGCTACAATAGTCCTGTCAGTGATGATAGATCGATCCCAGTACAATTTTGTGTGACCATTTTCGAGAACTGGGTCGGGCACATACCTGTAGTATGGTACTTCGAACTTCACAAGGTTGTACTGCAACTACTTGTTATTTAAAAATACAGCAGTATTTTTTGTCAGTAAAAGTAGTTTAATTATAAAAAAAATAAGTTTACAATTACACTGTTGGTTATGGGAATAAACCACCTCGGCGGGCCGTCAGTCCAGTGTCCAATTTTCTTAATTGCACGCCAAGCGAAAATTATTTCAACTTTACATTTTTATACGCAATTATTTGCTTATACATTTTGTATTTATAATTTTAATGTCAATAAATAATTTTGAAACTATTCGTTTATTTTTGCAAGTTTACGATTAAAATGTCATTATGGAGAGTTAGATTTTGTTTTATGTTGTAAGAAAATGATACTTCTTTTTCCTTTTCTTCTAGGTGCGCCGCAGTGCGCACAATATATATCTAGATAAGTATGTTACAACATATGTTAGAACGTCAACACGTACTATTTACGACAGAAACAGGAACTTTTTCGCCACTCTGTTGGCCCTATATCCCTCTTCTGAATAACTTTTAAAAGATGTAAGTTTCTTACCACCAAAATGTAGCAGCTGTGAAGACTTTACCTAACACATTTTTTTTTTATAAAAAGATGGATGTCAAGTAAATAATTTGAACAATTTTGTATTAGTAATTAGATACTATAATTCCCCAAGAAAATAGATTATTTTATATAATTTTATTTAGTTTTTAGGGTTCCGTACCCAATGGGTGCCAAGCGAACCCTGTCCCTAAGGTTCCGCTGTCCGTCTGACACGCGGCTGTATTTTTTGAACAGTAATAGGTAGACACTTGAAATTGGTCGCTTTTTTACGACGTAAACTAACGCCTTTTCCCATGAGGTTAGGCAGGAACTACAAAACGCCACCTGTAACGATATTTTAATTTTTTTTGTGATTTTTCACACAGAAAAAAATATATTCAACAAGAAATGCAACCACCCACGAATTGACACCCATACCCAACGCTAAACGTGGCAAACTTATACATTTGTAAAGCCAATCTAAATTCATGTACACAACGTGACACGATACATGGCAAGTTTCGGTCGCTACGTGCAATATTTACGTAGTTACAGAGCCGGATTGGATACTAAAAAACTCACGTGGCTGGGCTAATTTTTTTGGCTTGCTCTGTACGGTTATTTTTTGTTAATCCCTGAAGTGGGACAGTATTCTTTTATTCGTTCACATTTGCCACTACTCGTATATGGAATTTCAATGTTGTAGGAAGTATTTTAAGAATGTAGACAGTTTCAGTATTTTTTTGTGTTGTGCTTGTGTAAAGCTACGGTTTCTAAGAAGAGGTGTGGCCACCACATAGCGTCTGCAGTTTACCGGCAAATGACGTCACTGAAAAGTTTTAATGAAAGTAAATTGTTGTGTTTTCCTAGAGAGCATTTATTGACACCGTAAATTCAAACCCCTTTGCCATCATTTCCTGAGGAAAATGACGTCACTGAAAAGTTATTAATGAAAGTAAGTTGTTTTGTTTTCCTAGAGAGCGTTTTTTGACACCGTGAAGTCAAACCCCCTTGCCATCATTTCCTGAGGCAAATGACGTCACTGAAAAGTTATTAATGAAAGTAAGTTGTTGTGTTTTCCTAGAGAGCATTTTTTGACACCGTGAAGTCAAACCCCCTTGCCATCATTTCCTGAGGCAAATGAAGTCACTGAAAAGTTATTAATGAAAGTAAGTTGTTTTGTTTTCCTAGAGAGCGTTTTTTGACACCGTGAAGTCAAACCCCCTTGCCATCATTTCCTGAGGCAAATGACGTCACTGAAAAGTTATTAATGAAAGTAAGTTGTTGTGTTTTCCTAGAGAGCATTTTTTGACACCGTGAAGTCAAACCCCCTTGCCATCATTTCCTGAGGCAAATGACGTCACTGAAAAGTTATTAATGAAAGTAAGCTATTGTGTTTTCCTAGAGAGCATTTTTTGACACCGTTAAGTCAAACCCCTTTGCCCTCAAGGCAAATGACGTCACTGAAAAGTTATAAATGAAAGCTAGTTGTAGTGTTTTCCTAGAGAGCATTTTTTGACACCGTAAAGTCAAACCCCGTTGCCATCATTTCCTAAAGCAAATGACGTCATTGAAAAGTTATTAATGAAAGTAAGTTGTTGTGTTTTCCTAGAGAGCATTTTTTGACACCGTAAAGTCAAACCCCGTTGCAATCAGTTTCTGACAGCCGTCACGGCAAATGACGTCACTGAAAAGTTATTAATAAAAGTAAGTTGTTGTGTTTTCCTACAGAGCATTTTTGACACCGTAAAGTCTAACCCCCTTGCCATCATTTCCTTAGGCAAATGACGTCACTGATTAGTTATCAATAAAAGTAAGCTGTTGTGTTTTCCTAGAGAGAGAGCATTTTTTGACACCGTGAAGTCAAACCCCCTTGTCATCATTTCCTGAGGCAAATGACGTCACTGAAAAGTTATTAATGAAAGTAAGCTGTTTTGTTTTCCTAGAGAGCGTTTTTTGACACCGTGAAGTCAAACCCCCTTGCAATCATTTCCTGAGGTAAATGACGTCACTGAAAAGTTATTAATGAAAGTAAGCTGTTTTGTTTTCCTAGAGAGCCTTTTTTGGCACCGTGAAGTCAAACCCCCTTGCCATCATTTCCTGAGGCAAATGACGTCACTGAAAAGTTATTAATGAAAGTAAGTTGTTTTGTTTTCCTAGAGAGCGTTTTTTGACACCGTGAAGTCAAACCCTGCTGCCATCATTTTTATGAGAGCCGTCACTGTGGCCGTTATGTGGCGGCTACCGCTCTTTAAGGAAACCGTAGCTTTACGAGCGAGTCCCAATAAATACTTTTTCTTTCTTTCTTTACAGGTTGCAACAATGATTTTTAAAAGGTGGACCGTAAGACTTTTGGGCGTCATGTGACTACTATCTATCTAAATATATAAAAGGCAAAAGTGATTGACTAATGTATCAACGCACAGGCCAAACCTTTAAGGCTAGAAACTTAAAATTTTGCACACGTATTCCTCTTATGACGTAGGCATCCATTAAGGAAGGATTTTTCAAAATTTAACCCCCAAGGGGGTGAAATAGGGGATAAAAGTTCGTATGAAACTTTTTATTCCTTCGACGTATTTGCATGAAATTTCGTATGAATTGAGTACGGGAAAAATAATTAGTTACGTATTTCAGCGTTTTCCAAAATTCAACCCCTAAGAACATAAAATAGGGGGTGAAAGTTCTAAATAAACACAGGCCAAACCCTAGGGCTAGAAACTTAAAATTTGCACACGTATTCCTCTTATGACGTAGGTACCTATTCACTAAGGAAGGATTTTTCAAAATTCATAGGGGATGTACTTAAGTTTATATGGAACTTTATATTCCGTTAAAAGGCTTACTTAAAATATTTTATACATGAATAAAATTCATATTTTAGTAAAAAAAATATTAACCTCAAGCGTTTTAAGTATTTTAAAGTGGGTATTGTGCAAATACGTTTATGGACAATGCACTCGATCTGTTTTTCTGGGCGAAGAGGCAGGAACTTCAATTCGTCAGTTAATACTTGTTTTTGTGACAAAATTTCGTGGCTCAAGATTGTTCCGTGGGGAAAAAAATGCAAAAAATTGTAAGTGCCTCCGTACCATACGGCCACTTAGGTATAAAATTGATTAAAGATGTCACCAAAGTGGTAAGTGATACAATAAACTATAGTTAGTTAGTATTAGTTATAGCAATAATTAAGTTCAATCGTCTAAGTGTTGATTACAGTATTGGCTGGTTCCAAAAAGACGGTGATCGTCGGCGCTGTTGAACAGCGCGCGTTTGAAATTTAACGCCGCGGTCCAGCAGCGTCACTCTGAAACCAGGCGTACAAAGTATTTGTTATTTGTTAAATAATAAGGCGCTTTATTCTTTTTCAGATAAATGATTTTTTTGCAATAAATCATGGACTAATATGGAAAGATGCCTCGAGTGTGTAGGTTTACTAGGGCCACAATGGAATTATTGTGAGCTTTGTGGATCACAGACTTGGCGTTTTAAACACATACAGCGCGCCAAAAAACTTTCTTTATTTGCAAAATGACGCAAACTTGCTGAACCTCAGAATGCTGAACGTCCAAAGTCACCAGATATTTTTGGAGAATTTGATATCACCTATAGTGACATATATGTCTCATCGAAGAAACGATGAGCGTCTCTGAGAGCGATGAAATAAAGTATATAAAGAAATATTATGAATATGGAATTTTTTGTTTTTTTACAATACTAGCGGCCCGCCCGAACATGTAGAGATTTATTAATAAAGTACCTATAGTAAAGGTTAAAGAAGTTCTAACATACATACATACATCATACTACAATAAATAAAACTGAACTGTCTGTTTGTAATGTCAAAATAACAGCCTTTTTACTAAATGCATATGAAAGTATAAACGGTACATAAAACAAAATACCAATTTTTTACACTTTTGTCTGTCTGTCTGTTTGTTCCGGGTAATCTCCGAAACGGCTGGACCGATTTTGACGGGACTTTCACTGCCAGATAGCTGATGTTATACGGAGTGACATAGGCTACTTTGTCGCGGTAGTACGTTCCCGTTGGATAATATCCGACATCCACGCGGGCGAAGCCGCGGGCAGCAGCTAGTTACTGATATTTGTATGATATCTATCTAGTATCCAACTAGCGCTGGGACTCTGTCTTGCATAGGGTCATAGCATAATGCTGAGCAATTGCCGTTTTGCGTGGATGTGACGCATATATTCCTCCAACTCGTTCTTTTTTGTATTTGTGTGTTTTTCTTTGCGTCATGTTTTACGTATTTTCTTGATTTACTTCTTTTAGTATATACTTATCTAGGCTAAGGCAAAGTGACTTTATCGATGATGAAAAAGTCAAAGATATAATGGATTGATATTGTCGAAAGTAGTTGATGAAAGATGAAGTTAGTTGCCCATTACAAAGCGTCGTAGGTTCCTATGGAGAAGAACGGACAAGAAACACTGCTCCATGTAAAATACTGGCATTCAGCTGCATCCGGTTAGACTTGAAGCTGACCCCAACATAGTTGGGAAGAGGCTAAACAGATGATGCGGGGCAATTCTCGACGAGAATTCGTGAGTTAGCCCTCTGGAATTGTAAGTTCGATACCGTTTCTTTTCCTTTCTTCAACATTCAAATAAGGTTTGGTTCACAATAACAAATTCCCGTCATTGTCAATATTTTTCTTTTCAATACAAATCAGCATCCGAAAATTTGCATCCACTAAATATTCCACGAGCGTATTCCAGAGTTAAGAAAAAAGTAAAAATAATAAAATATATTTCGTTTTACGAAATTCCAGAAAAATATCTGGGAAAATGGCCAGGGACGCATTCTACGAAATAGTTTTTATGCACGCAAGGAATATTATTAACCCGTCGATGTATAGTAGATTTTTCTACGAAAAATTCCGGGGTTTTTTAGGGCTGACTCAGGGGTGGGTCTTTATCGGTTGTTGACGTGAGGGGTTAGATCATTTTTATCAATGCGGCTGTCTTATTATAGATCATCTATTCTGGATACTATGTTATTTAGCTTCTTTGTCGTGTTACTTGTTGTTGACAACTTAAGGTGAAAGCGCGAGGGTCTCTAGCGAAATACAAATTTTCTTACGTTTTTTTTCAATTTGCAGGTCAGTATCAGGTTGCATATTGATTCGCGACCGTAAAAACAAAATTAGTATTGAATGTAATATAATCATTATAATACATCAATACAACTCTCAAAGTTACCCTTTCAAAATTAAATTAATTAAAAATTATTAAGATCATAACATATTACAATTAAAACGACCTATTGAAAGTTTATGTATGGTTAGTTTATTATTAAGTATTATTTTTTGTGTTACCCTTTCATCGCCCGAAGGTCTTGTTAGAATAATGTTTAAGGCCCACTTGCAAATATTAAAATAGCGCTAGAAAATACTAAGGCATATTTGCACCGACAATCACTAAACACGTTTAGCGCTAAACAAGTTTAAAACAATTCTGTTGCTGTTAAATATTTGAAGATGACAGAGACAGAATGATGTTTAAAACTCGTTTAGCGGTTAACGTGTTTTGTGATTGGCGGTGCAAATGGGTCCAGCGTTAGAGAGGGGCGTTTTAATCCACTTCTTATCCGAGTCTAAATAAACAAACACACTGCATGATCGTATTATTATAAAACACTTATTTTTCTAACCGCGTCGGTTGATTACCAGGAATTAACGAAGATAAGGCGCGGGCACACAGAAGGGACGTAAGACTATGACAGGGCGCTGACGCGGCAACAGTGTGCAGTTGGAAAAGCGACGCGCCTTTGTCTTGTCCGTTCTCTATGCTTTGTTCCAGATCGCGTTAATATATTTTGTATGAAGAATAATGAAATACCTAAAAGGGACACCGCGTTTGTGACTCGTCCTCTACTCACGTCCCTTCTGTTTGGCCCAAGCCTAAGGTACTCTATTGCAGGTAAGTCATAGCATTAGAGTTTAGAATTACACCTTATTAGGGCATTGTTGGCGCTGCGTTATGCTCCAGTGCGTCGGATGTGGTACAGCGCCGGGTTGAGGCTGCACTTTCGGCCGGTCAACAAGAAGAGCTCTTAATCCCTCTCCTGGTCGACGCCAGCAGTCAGCCTCAACTCGGTGCTGTACCACATCCGACGCACTGGAGCATAACGCAGCGCCACCCCGACTCACTGGGGAAAACTTCGCAGACAGTTCCGACTCACCGTGAACTATGCGACAACCGGTTCCGACTCACTGGAACCTCAACTGGCCCTGGCAAGCATCGCAAGATACAAGACTCAGTCCACTATCGACCTCCGGTCTCCGGGGGGGAGTGATGTAGCGGTATCAAACATCACCACATGCGAGCTACACGTCATACTGACGTCACGCAAATCCTGCATCGCGCAAGTAGAGTTTACCGCGCGACTAGCATATATACAACATCCCGACATCAACCGTCGGGCAGTGGCCCACCAGACACAACACCCATCTGGTCGGGGATCCTCCCTTTTCCATAGAGTATGAGTGAGCTTTACACCCTGTTCCTCATACCTCTATAACCTAATTGCTTAACACAATCTGAATCATTTTGAAGGATATTGCTAATCCATTGCTTCATTTGTTCGAAAAATGTGTCTGCTCAATAACGTTAATAACGCAATGAAGGTTGTTGAACTTTCAAAATGAAAGCCATTCCTACTGTGTGTTGCGGAATTACCCCGCAGTTCCGTGGTCGTGATTATACAACATGTCCTGGAATTAACGCACACCACTAAACACCCCAATTAGATATTATGTTACAATCATAATACCTACACAGATTTTTTAATATTATGTATAAAACGTTGTTTATTTATTAAATTAGTTATACTGTTTGTAGGAGAAAATTGTGGTCACATTACTAATCTACGCACGCGCACAGTCGCACACGTATAAGGGTCTAGCGTAGTAGGTATTTCGTCCATTTTGATTTGTTTTGACTGTACAGCGGAAGTGTGACTGTAATTTACGTAGTTTTCATTATTTTTGGCATAAACAAATTACCTATACTAAAAATGACAGAAATCCATTTGTAAACTTTTTTGAACAAACAACTTCCATAATGAGCATTAATTCAGTAGCTCATTGTATATCATTTTTTTTTTAAAGTTTTTAATTCAAGTTAACTGATATTTTTGTAAGCACGTGTTTCAGTGACAAATAAACCAATCTTTCTTTCTTTGATAGGTAGTGAGACAGACCTCAAAAATATTTTTAGGGTCTAACTTTTACTGTTGAACTTCAAAACAGTTATTTTTAAGTTAAAGCTTATAATATATACTTGAATATTATAAAGAGGTTAAATTGTGAGTTTGTATATAGGGGGTAAACTTCAGAACTGCTGATCAGATTCCGAAAATTCTTTCACTATTCGGCTAAACGAGGCAAAAGGAGTATGTAAGGATCGTAGCAGGTGGCGTTCTGTAGTTTCTGCCCACCCCCATGGGAAGAAGGCGTGATTTTATTTATGTGTGTATGTAATGGGCAACTATACTGCCGAGTATTATAGGTATATTTTATGTTAATACGAGAAATTTCACGCGGACGAAATCGTGGGCAGAAGTTAGTAAATTATATTCTGATTCAACGTGTTCTACCAGATCATGCCATTAATTATCACTCGTGTACACACGCATAAAATTATAACCTCCCATAAAATAAACATCTGACAATCACTGCATATTTCCCCCCATGTTATTTCTTCGGCAGTAACGACCCCATTCGTCCCCGCGCACGTGGTGTGACCCTATGTAATAAATCGGTGTATGGCGTCACGTGACCTAAATTTTTCACCTCGTAAAATGTAAAGCGAGTCGCAATATTGTATTTGGACATGGAAAAGGGGTAACGCTCTTGTAATATCTAGTTTTTAGAAAGAAAATAAAAATTGCTTTTCCTGCACAAACAAGACGCACAATACAAAAAAAAACGATTGTAGACAAAATACATTATACACTAATTAAACAATACTACTTTTTTTTTCTCAAAAGTCTCAAGTGATCACTCTGAATTTGCGATAGTATATTATTCTCTCGTCTCCGTCATTCGCACCTGTGCCAACTGTATTTTCCAGACATATTAGTAATCTTTCAATGCAATGCCTATATTGTACAATCCTATTTTGTAACCTACGCCAAAAACTATCCTTCCACAAAAAATAACATATATTTTCTCATCTATTTTTAATTCCCCCCAAGATGGCCCAATATACCTGAAAAAAAAACTAGAATTGGCGTAATACGGACTAAGTAAGGAGGTTGGATTACATCAGTCAAGGTGAGCTCCGGAAAACTTGATTTAGGCCGCATCTGTTCCTTGAGATTTCATTGTTTTTGGGGTTCTGTAAATGTATGCCAAAACAGGGAGTTAGTTTTGACTTGGCGTTTATGTTCCTATAAGATAAAAACTTTTTTACTAAGAAATCAACCGACTTCCAAAAAAAAAACATTAATAAACGTGAAAAGTAACTTTCATTTCGGAAGTCGGTGTCTTTGGTTTTGCATTTTCGTATTTGGCCACCGACTTCCGAAATTAAAGTTATTTTTCACGTATTTTAGTGTTTTTTTTTTGGAAGTCACTTGTTTTTTTGTAAATAAGTTTTTATTTTTACTTTTTAGTTGTGGTACCTACCCCACACAATTTCGTATACCACAACTTGATGTGTAAATAACAGTGACAGGAAATGATTAAAACACCATAAACTAAGTGGAAAAAAGACGCAGTATTAAGGATAACTTAAAAACGACTGGTCAGAACTTGATCAAATTTATATGGGACAACATGGGAAGCACCAGCTTTCAAATAAAAAATAATCATCCAAATCGGTTCAAAAGTTCTGCACTAAAACACATTAAAAAAAAATACAGTCGAATTGAGAACCTCCTCCTTTTTTTGAAGTCGGTTAATAATATGAATTTTGGTGCATTATAAATAACGGCCTATCAGTATCAAAGAAAAGAAATCGCTTACCTATTGAATTTATCAACATTTTTAATCCAAACGGTTTTTCTAGGCAAATTAACTATCAATTAATTCGAAAAGATTCAATCTAAACTACTTTGTTAGCTACTGCGGAACCCAAAGTGCCTCTCCTACAGACAATTGACCGTTTTTTCTCTCTTAATAGAATTGCAATACAATTTGTTTGTCTATTTATCCGGATCTAGTTGTTTATGTATCAGATTATCCGGAAAACGGATAGAACTAGATTTAACCAGAATTATCTGGATAAATCAAGCAATTGGATTAGGTCTTCAGTTTGACTTTATAGTCAGATTCGGCTGGATTAATGTCAATAGTTTCGAAATGTTGTTGATTTTTGTTTCTCCTTTTTACAAAGAGTTTCTGCTATGATTCTGAAGACATATTATGTCTGTTTTAAGACAAAATGGCGTATTTTTCGTTAATTTAATATCTGTCTATAAAGATGTCGTGTCACTGTTTTGATAATAGCAATTTCTTTCCGTCTCTGGAAATATCATAGGTACTTACAAACATTATAGACCGAAACCTAGTAGGTATCACACATCATTTTATTTACCTACTTATTAAGCCTGCACATTCAAACTTATTTATTTATTATTTTTATTTTAGATGGGTTGGCTCTTTACTTATTCCTGATGTTGGCTATAATTTTGAATACAGTATTTATCTGACATTCATCTTAGACCCTACAACCTACATGGTCTTAGAACATGTTAACTTCAGGTCATTGCGCCTTGTATAAACATCACAGAACAGCTAGATATACGTACATTTGGAATGCCGTTTGCGTCTGCAACAACAATGCGTGCCTTTGTCCTGTTCTCCACTAATTTGCTTTGAGAAATATCTTCAGACTCCCCCAGATGTAGTAATGTAGCTTTACTTGTTACACTGATCAAAATTGTACCACTTGTAAGATATACTTGTATATATTTTTTCATTTATTAAGGTGTGGCGGCATTTACATCGCCACATGCGAACTACACGTCACAATGACGTCACGCAAAATCCTGCATCGCGTAAGCAAAGTTTACCGCGCAACTAGCATTGACTAGTTTTATACAACGCCCCGACATCAATCGTCGGGCAGCTGCCCACCAGACACAACACCCGTCTGGTCGGAGGATCCTCCCTTTTCTATAGAAGATGAGTGACCTTTACACCCTGTTCCTCATACCTCTATAAATTAGACACTGATTGTAAAGTCCGCTTAGGCAGAACTAACGTGGAAAGTCTCAAAAGCGGAGATGTCCCTTAAATTAATTGAATTTGAATTGCGTTGAGTTTCAAGTAGCAACCATATGGATGTATTTTGACAATACAATACAACACTTTACCCCAAGTTTAAACCACAATAGATCAGTTACCCATAGGTTTTTGACAAAACCCAAAAATGTTCACTTGACATTACAACACATGGTTTTTGACATAACTCGAAGATTTCACATTACTGACTTGGGATTAACCTAAGTAAATGAGAAGAAACGGCTGACAGGAAATATTGGAAGAAGACAAAAATCCAAGTATGGGCCAAGGACAGGCCAAAGAATAAGCAAATAATTATACATGAAAGTGATGCAATTTTGTATTATCAGTGTAGATATTTATAGTTTTGAAGACTTGAGTGGGTTGCCAACCGCCAATTTTACAATTAAATTGCTATCGTGGAAATTCCATGAATAGTGGAAATTCTACAAATAGTCCAAATTGATTGAAAATACGAGGAAGGGCTTTGCCCACAGTCTCTTAAATACTGTCGAATACTACGCCCACGTCAGTCAAACTTAATTACAAGTAAGTGTTTCAAAATAATCGCTATTCTCTAAATAGATTTGTAAGTTATTAAGGACGAACTTAAAAATAACTAGCGGAATGCGTACTATAGGTGCACCTCTGCCTAGCCCTCCGGGGATGACAGGCGTGATGTTATGTTATGTTTTGTAATGTCCGTAGTTTATAAGCCGGCTGATAACGAAAGATGTATGTACGAAGAAGTCATGCAGTTCCAACCTCAAATGAATAAGGGTAAGAATGAGGATGATGACGAGTTTTCACAGTACATCGCAAGGTAACCCGAGGGCATAGACAAAGTGACGTTCTATCGGCGATAACGATAATGGAAAAGTCAAAAATGTATGGGACTGACATAAGCTACCGAAAAGCTTATGTCAATCCTGTTGAAAGTCGTTGTAGAAATACGAAACGCTTCGAAAACGATTGCCACTTGTCTCGGCTCACAGAGGGCCTAGACAAAGTAACATTCGATTAACGATAACGGTAGTAGAAAAGCTAAAATGTATGGGGTTGACATAAGCTATCGAAATGTCACGTGATCATAGGTCAACGAATAAAAATTTGCTAGACAATGTAAACAACATTCGATTATGAAATGAATCGACAGCGTCGAAAGATTAGGTACTTCCACAGAGATGCATAGCCAAGGGACACTTTTTGACGAGCGTTATTGCTAGTTTTTGGAATCATTAGCGAAAGCGATAGCGATTGTAGAAATAGAATCGCTCCGAAGCGAATGCCATTTGTCTAGGCCCTCAGGACTTCTAAATATTGGCGAAAAACTCTCACATAAGGATGCTTTCCATCAAACGGGCCGCATCGCATCGGATCGAAAAGGATACCAACGGATGCGGCGTCAACCGATCGCGTCCGGCAGGATGTCGACGCATACGATCGGCTCCGTACCGTCACGTCGCTTGCGAACGGATCCGTTTCTGCGCCTAGTCAAATAGTTTAATACCTACCGTGTTGACGTGTCCTAATTCGGACGAATGTGTGATCGGATACGACGACAGGTGAACGGAGCCGATCGCGCGTGGCAGCATATTTTCGGCTACGATCGCGTGTCGCGGAAGACGCCCGCGGTCAAGCTATCGTGCGCGGCTACTAAATACTGTGTACACGATTTAATATCGTTTAAAAGATTGTAATAGCCGTTCGGATCCGAAGCGATGCGAGCCGTTTGGTGGAAATCATCTTTTTCTCGAACCTACATACTCAAATTGCCTTGTTCTATATAGTGCTACTAAAACTTAATAAAAATAACATTAAACAAGTTTTCATGGGTCTCCTGTGCCCCGTTAAAACACGGCATTTTTACTTTAAAATAGCACTGACGTGAGCCGCTTTCAGAAGGGCCATTCTAAATTCGTTCATCCCATAATCCACTTTCTAAAACGAAACGTGATAGTAAGAGCTTCGAAACACCGCAAAATACATTCTCTTTTCCACTATATAACATTTGGTAGTGATAAACTTGTGACCCCAAAAGTTTAGGGTCAAAATAGGGAATTTTCCGAGCAGTGTAGATGGACCGACTAAAGGAAACCCAAACGACGGTTGAGATTTTAAGTTGATTAGACGTTGTATAACGATGTACGAGGGGCGTTCAATGTATTCTCGGTATGAGGGTGATTTCCTAATGATGTGGGTAATTTGACTAATTAATTCATTAAAGGCATTATCTCAGGGTATAAAGGTAAAATTTCATATAGTTAATGGAACAAAACGTGAAAAAAGTTGAGAAGCTTAAAACTGGAGAATGCCCGAATAATTTCCTCTGTAATATTTTCCAACATCCACGCGAGCCAAACCGCGGGCAAAAGCTAGTAACAAAATATAATGATGTTAGTAATTTAGGGCCCTTTCCAAACAATTTGTCCGCCAAACTTATTTCTGAGATATAAATTTCAATTCCAAGAATTTTCAATTCAGTTTTCTCGATTTCCAAGATGATTTAGGTTTTCTTTGGTGTTTCTATGAGAAGAGACCGTTACTTTGTGTGAGATAGGTACCATAATTTATTATTACTGTATATAAAGTGTAAAATGAATAGGTACTTTTGACAGCACGTCGGCAGTAACACCTTGACTTTGAGATGGCCTAGAGTAGTGCATAATCGACCTATAATGTTCCAACTGCTAGGACACAGGCCTCCTATCTATGAGAGAGACTGGAGTACTGACATAAGCTGGTATCAATAGAAGAAGAAGTCAGCCCATACTGGTTTTCTTAATAATGAACTACTATTCTACTCGCCGTATCTATTTTAAATACCATCTTCTCCAAACAGAACTAGGTTGTAAAGCCAGTTTAATACGGCAATAAAGGCCAGATTTATTCATAGAACACTGTACCACAAATATCCCACAGAATGTACCATCAGACTGATTCATAAGGGGTTCGACAGAGGTGCTCGAAAGAGGATCGTATACATTGAAGGATATTATTATGTTGCGACATTGTATGACATGTGGCGGGTGTGCGGCCGGCTTGGCGTGTGCTGGATGTGGGTACGGTAGGAAAAACAGGCGTAGTTAAGTAAATAAATGTTTTGCAATTGTTTTGTTTTTTTTTGTGTTTTTTTTAATGACTACTTAGACATTTAATTTTATCAAAAATATGTGCTTGCTGAATTGTAATGATACGTAATCTTTAATGAATGATGATGATATAATAAGTACCTATATAATTTCTATAATGTAATTTTGATGAAAATTATCACGGTTTATGCACTATCTCTTCCTACCAATTTGTACGCCACGATATGCGGCTGAACATGTTAGAACTTTTCTGTATTTTTTACTAACTTGCATGCACAACATGTACAACATGTTTAAACAAATAAAATTTTACTTAGGTACTTACTTACACCCCGTTTCTGATTTGAGAATTTGAAGTTGAGAACTTGTCAAACTCGAATTTAGCATAACTAAAGGTGCAAAAAACGTAAGCATTATGGAAGTCGCGGGCTACATTGAAGAAATAACCCTAAGTAATGCTAAAGTACAGTTTGTCAAGTTCTCAGCTTCTAATTCTCAATTCAGGAACCGGGTATATGTGGCCTGAAAATTTAAGGAAGCGCTTAAATAACTTTAATTTCGGAAGTCGGTGACAAAATATGAAAATACGAAACCAAAGACACCGACTTCCGAAATTAAAGTTATTTTTCACTTTACGTATTAGTGATTTTTCTTGGAAGGTGCTTGTTTTTTGTAAAAAGGTTTTCATTTTTCACTTTTTAGTTGTGCTACTTACCCCACACAAATTCGTATACTATTAGTTGATATGTAAATAACAGTGACAGGAAATTATTAAAACATCATCAATTTAGAAGTGGAAAAAATACGCAGTATTAAGGATTACTCAAAAGCTGCTGGTCAGATCTTGCTCAATTTTATATGGTACCACATAATAAGCACCAGCTTTCAAATAAAAAAGAATCATACAAATCGGTTCACATAAAAAAAACATACAGTCGAATTGAGAACCTCCTCCTTTTTTTGAAGTCAGTTAAATGGCCTGTTGGGGAAAAAATAAATATTATTAAAAATGTCGGCATGCGATTTTGTTTCCGATAGCATGCACCACGCAGACATTTTTACGTGATACTAAGAACGCATGATAAAAATCCGTCCTTGTTACGAATCACGCGATTTGCATGAAAACACAATAAATCAACTCTTTGCTGTCTTCCTCAGAACATTAGCTGATTTCTAAAAAAGCCATTTTGTAATAAATGTTTTCGAGAAATTCACCAGGTTTTGTACTGGGAAGATCTTTAACATCCAATTGGAAAGTATCAGCCTTGTTAGAGTACGGTCTCACTGTAAGTCAAATACCTTTTTATCATTAACATCATCATCATTCCCTTGCCATATTCCTAATTTATTTGGGTTCGTAGCAACACGTATTTTTGAAGTGAAAACTTCTTTAAGCGCGTTGAGCACTTTTTGGATGAACAAAAATCATGGAACTCGCGTGATCGTCACCGAACGCTTTCCATGAGCTATATGTATACTGTATATACTTAGTCTGGCCATAAATACTGTTACAGTTAAAAATAAGAAAGATATTTTATTTGAATTTGGAATCTGTCATTTTTATAGGATTGTTCATTGAGTTTTCTAATTTTGGCGCCAATACATTGTACAATATTGAGCGATATTAAAATGGAGTGGGGTGATAAAGAGAACCGAATCGCTGTGATTGCATTACACAAAGTTGGTATGGAGCCAAATGCAATTTTTAAAACTCTCCATACGCTTGGCATTAGTCAAATGTTTGTGTACCGGGCTATTAATAGGTACAATAAGACCTCCTCTGTTTGTGACAGAAAAAGATCTGGCCGTCCACGTAGTGTTCGTACGAAAAAGGTGGTCAAAGCAGTAAGGGAAAGAATTCGAAGAAATCCTGTCCGAAAGCAAAAGATTTTATCTCGGGAGATGAAGATAGCACCCAGAACCATGTCGCGTATTTTAAAAGATGACTTAGGACCTGCAAGTCCTAAGTCAAGCCTATAAGAGACGCACTGGTCATTTTTTAACTGATAATTTTAAAAAAGAATAGAGTGGTAAAATCGAAACAATTACTGAAGCGGTACGCAAAGGGAGGTCATGGAAAAATTTTGTTTACGGATGAGAAAATCTTTACAATTGAGCAACATTTTAACAAACAAAATGACCGCATATATGCTCAAAGCTCTAAGGAAGCTTCCCAATTAGTCGACAGAGTGCAACGTGGGCATTATCCCACTTCAGTGATGGTTTGGTGGGGTGTTAGCTATGAAGGAGTGACTGAGCCATATTTTTGTGAAAAAGGTATCAAAACATCGGCACAAGTGTATCAAGATACCATTCTTGAGAAGGTAGTTAAGCCCGTTAACAACACCATGTTCAATAACCAAGTATGGTCCTTCCAACATGACTCAGCGCCGGGTCATAAAGCTCGGTCCACGCAGTCTTGGTTGGAAGTGAACGTTTCGGACTTCATCAGAGCTGAAGACTGGCCGTCGTCTAGTCCCGATCTTAATCCACTGGATTATGATTTATGGGCAGTTTTAGAGAGTATGGCTTGCTCTAAACGGCATGATAATTTTGGAGTCCCTAAAACAATCCATACGATTGGCAGTGAAGAATTTCCCATGGAAAGAGTGCGTGCTTCTATTGATAACTGGCCTCAACGTTTAAAGGACTGTATTGCAGCCAATGGAGACCACTTCGAATAAGCTTTTTATATTTTAAATTGTTTTATATTTATGTATTAAACTAACACACTGTAAAAGTAATAAATATTATTTGCAGTAAAAAAATAAATTTTTCTTCGTGACAATATTTATGGCAAGACTAGATAGATGTGTACTTTTTGGGAGAACAAAAAGTGTGAAACGCGCGTCATCGTTACCGCACGCTTCGACGATACAATTCACAAGTTACTTAGTTTTTACTTCTATCGGCAGTCCCTAAAGACTGCCCCGCATTTTTTTTCATACTTCTCTATTAGTCGTCATCTCAGTACTCACCTTCTTTCGAAACCTATTTGCTTTTCTTTCTTTTTTTCTAGCCATATCTGGCGCCGTCAGTTGGAACTGGTTCGCTGCCACGGCTTATTTTAATTTCTTTTTGTTTTTTGTATTTATCTTTTTAATTACGATCGCTTTTAATGTGCACGTCTTTCTACATCGTTCCCAAATGTATAATTACAACATGACTGATGTTACCAATTATTTGTAACAATATTTTGATTTGAAAGAGTGGCCGTGGAGTTTCTTGCCCGTTCTTCTCCATAAGTACCTACTACTTTTTGGAATGGGTAACTAGCTTCATCTTTCTGACTGACCGACTCCTTGACAATTCAAAAGTGCCTGTAATTGGTTTATTTGAAATAAATGGTTTGAGTTTGAGTTTATTATCTTCCACACAGTCCATACATCGCTTCTTTGGTCTTTCTCGTGTCTGGTTTTCATCGTTTCTTTACTCATAAAGCCATCCACTTTCAAAACTTCAAACACCTTTTTATATTATCAAAAAAGGCTTTAGTTTTTTACATTGATCACCACGCTCTGCGTGCTAACAATTTCTGACTTCATTACAGAAGTTTTAATAAGGTAAAACTAATTTAATTAAGTCGTAAACTAATTATGAAACATTTTGGTTCGTAGGTTTTATTGTTAGTCAAAATTCAATTTTAATATTAATCCATACTAACATTATAAAATCGAAAGTAACTCTGCCTGTATGTTATCTTATCACGCCAAAACCACTGAACAGATTTTGATGAAATTTGGCAAGGAGATAGATCGCATTCTAGGAAAGGTCATAGGCTACTTTTTGTCCCGGTAGCACGTTCCTGTGGGATAATTTCCGACATACACGCGGGCGATGCCGCGGGCAGAAGTTAGTATGTGGTAGGTATTAATAGTGCCGTGCTTTCCTATAATTTAGATACATGCAAGTTCATAATTATGACAAAGATTGTGTATGTATTTAGTTCGTAAGCCTTTATACATACATCTGATTTACATAGTTAGACAGTTTTTCATGTATTTTGCAATAAACTATGGAACTCTGATCCATAAACTTCACACGCTGGCATAGAATACTACTTCAATGGGTCAAGTACAAATTAATTAATAGGTTGGGGAAAAAGTTTCTTCGCATTTTTTAAGAAAATTCAAAACATTTTTTAATATAGTTTATTTACATTTAATTAAAGTATGTAGGTACCATTTTGTTCGATAACTTTTTGCCATCTTGTAGGTAGGGACATGATCCCATTGCTATAGAAATTTTGGGACTTCTGATCAAAATACCGCGACAAGTGGTTTTGGCAGTCCTCTCGTGATGTTAACCTGACACTGCCTAAAGAATTCAGAAGAGACCGAAACGGGTGGAAATCTGAAGGTGCAAGGTCAGGACTATACGGCGGATGCATTAACACCTCCCAGCCAAACTCTCTTAATTTTTGCTGAGTGGCTAAAGATGTGTGAGGTCTAGCGTTATCATGATGAAAAACCAGACCCCTTCTGTTGATTAATTCCGGCCGCTTTCTCTCAACTTCTTGCTTTAATCTCATCAGTTGTTCACAGTAGAGTTCAGACTCGATGGTCCTGCCTGGTGGTAACAGCTCATAATGAATATTGCCCTTCCAATCCCACCACACACACAGCATCACCTTGTTGCGAGTTAACCCGGGTTTCGCCACAGTCTGTGAAGCCTGACCGGCCTTTGACCACGACCTTTTACGCACGTTCTTGTCGTACGTGATCCACTTTTCATCACCAGTTATCAGCTTCTTCAAAAATGGTTCGGTTTCATTACGTCGTAATAAAGAATCACAAATGAGTACACGGTTCATTAGGTTTCTTTCGGTGAGCTCGTGAGGTACCCAAATATCGAGTTGTTTGTGTACCCAGTTTTTTTCAAATGTGCCAAAACTGTTTTGTGGTCAATTCCCAGTTCTCCAGCTACGTCGTAACTACTGATATGCCGATCTTGCTCCACTTTTTCAAAAATGGCATCCATTTTATCCGTAATAGGGCGACCAGAGCGACGTGCATCTCTGACATCAAAAGTTCCGGATTGAAAACGCTTAAACCAAATGTGTGCTACTCTAACAGACACTTCACTAGGTCCGTAAACATCGCAAACTTTTTTCGCGGCTTGCGTTGCATTTTCACCTTTTTTGTAGTAAAATATTAAAATGTATCGAATTTCTTCATTAGATTCACTCATCTTGACAGTACGAAAAACAAATGAAAATCACACATTTTCCTAATTTGAATTTGGAATTATGTTCTTTAAAATTTAAACTTTCAATGATACCAAAACCAGCCAGATACAAATAGTATAGCCCAAAAGATTTTATTACAAGTTCATACATACTCGTACTATAATGCGAAAAGACTTTTTCCCCAACCTAATATTTTAAATTAAATTTCTCACTAAACCAGTCCAAGTTCTTCAAGAGTAAAAATGTCTTCATTACCTTCACAATTTAGTTGTAAACGAGATGACTAAAATTCTAAGTCCGTTTTACACCAGAAGATTGCTAAGGAAGCCAGTAAAACTGACTCGAGCATAATCCTAGACATTTTTATGTAAAATGTCAGCTTGTGGCTTAATATAAAGCCTTCAGGGCCGGCAGTCTCGACATAGATAGCGACGCTGTCGCAATCTACGGATCGCTAAATATTAAGATGAATGCTCAGTTGTAACCCGCCAAATACAAATTTTCTTTGAATTTGTCGATTGATATAAAATTGATGATTATTATTCGATAAATATAATTCCCTCAGTCGAGAATCCCATTTTGATCAACTTACGACGTGAGATAGAGCAGCAATTTGCAAAAAACTAAAGAAAATTTGAATTTTGCGGGCTACAACTGAGGATTCGCCTTAATATTTAGCGATCGGTAGTTTGGGACAGCGTTGCTATCAGGTCGAGACTGCCGGCCCTGGTCTTTTAATAAAAGCCTCCAAGACTAACGATATTTAAGTATTCTTAACTTGAGAAGATAGCGGCTACTGACCTTGCTGATTGAAGTTATCATTTTACAACAGCACTAGATACCCGCCCTTTTTTTTTTGGGTGTGATATTTATCATCAAAGAACTTCTCCCGCTCTGGGCGGACTAGATACCCGCCTGGAACGGTATTTTTCGACTTGACAAAACATCGAAATAAGTACCTGCCTTTATTAACCGACGAAAAAAAAAGGAGGAGGTTCTCAAGTCGACCCGTATATTTTTTTTTTTTTTTTTTTTTTTTTATGTATGACAACGCATAACTTTTTTTTGAAGGAGCCTTAAAGTCGCTTTTTGTGTCTGTCTGTGTGACCGCGTGATTCTTATAAACTACGCAACGAATGTTGATGCGAATTACACCATCATTTAGAGAATTAATTCCGGAAGTTCTAGGTGTATAATACATTATATATACGAGTACCTAAGTATATTCATTTTACATATAATAAAAAACTTTTTTACAAAAAATTAAACCGACGAAAAAAGAAAATGAAAAGCAAAAAATAAATCTTTCAGTCTAACTAAGCTCTTAAATTAATGTAAATTACAAATTTTGAGTCGGCGCCAAACATACAAGGCGCCATGAAAACTTATGGCAGCTTGATTGACCGTCGTTAATCGATCTGCGGTGATTGTTTGGCGCCGACTCAAAATTTGTAATTTACATTAATTTAAGAGCTTAGTTAGACTGAAAGATTTATTTTTTGCTTTTCAGTTTCTTTTTTCGTCGGTTTAATTTTTTGTAAAAGAGTTTTTTATTATATGTAAAATGAATATACTTAGGTACTCGTATATATAATGTATTATACACCTAGAACTTCCGGAATTAATTCTCTAAATGATGGTGTAATTCGCATCAACATTCGTTGCGTAGTTTATAAGAATCACGCGGTCACACAGACAGACACAAAAAGCGACTTTAAGGCTCCTTCAAACAGGTGCGACACGCGACGCACAACCCACGCGACACAAAGGCACCGCTCGTCGTGCGACTGGCGGTGCCTTTGTGTCGCGTCGCGTGTCGCGCCTGTCTGAAGGAGCCTTTAATTGGGCAGAAGGCGTGAGTTTATGTAATGTATGTATGTACATATAACGGGTGTAAAAAGATACTTAACGAAGCCGAGAGTCGTATACCCCATAATTGTATTTTTTTTTGTACTAAACTATGGTCAGGTATAAAAAAAATGATTGCAAAGTATGCCAAGTTTGATGAGCCAGGTCTGGGAACCAGGTATGTTACGGATATATTGAAGGTCAAAATTATTTTTTTTATTCATGTTCTTTTAAGAAAACAAGTTTTTTTAATGTTATACCACATCTTTAAATACCCCCACGACCTCTGTACCATTGCATACACCCATAAGGACGTTTTTTTGCGTGCGTTACGTTGCGCACTACCGTATACAGCGATTTTTCACACCTAAATTAAAATTAATTTCCCAGCAATTATTTTTCTATGCTACTTAATTTGATGTACAGAATACGTAGTTGACGGCTATGTGATTACACCCAAATATAGATGAGCTTTTGTCGCATTTTCGCATTGCTCGAACATATAAAAACGCGAAAGTAGCTCGCTAATCAATTAAGCGATTTTGTGAAAATTGCTCAACTGTGAAATTCCAAATTGTCAATTCAATCGATTTACAACTTTTTGGCATGTGGAATTTCGTCATCAAAGCCGATAGACATTCAACAAAAAATTGGTCGTGTGGCCGTCCCGTTTGCCAATTAAGCTAAAAGGGCCTGTTTTAGGCTTGGGTTCCCCACAATATTTCGATTGGGTTGGATTTGGAACCGCAAACTTCCGATCGGGACCTTCTGGGTTAATGTCACGAGTTGAAAATAAATGATGACAATTTTGATCACAATTTCATTTGCTTTGTATAATTATATTGTTACAAACGAAGCAAAAGGAGTAGGTACTTAGGTAAGGAGCGCAGCAGGTGGCTTTCTATGTGTATGTATCCAATGTGGTTGTGTCAGCCTATAACGTTCTCACTGCTGGGACACAGGCGTCTTCTCTGTGGGAGGGAGTGGGCCGTAATCTACCACGTGGACCCAGTGCGAGTTGGTAGATGTGGTTGTATAGTTGCATTATATTCTAAGTACTGTTTATTTTAATTTATTTAATCGGTAGGAATCTTTAGCACTAACTTGGTTTCTGTAACTATGTCATTAAATTTAACCCTGATTTGGTTTCCGTACATTTTTTTGTATCCACGGCTAATCTCGTGTGATAATTCAATTCAATTCATTTTATTTAATTCGGCAAAAAGACATCCATATTGTATTAGTATTAAAAACTTAGAAAAATATGTAAGTAGCATAAAAATCAAAAACAAATTATTATTCCAATCAAACCCAAAAATTAAATTAAAATCAAAATCAAAATTAAAATTAAAGTCAATATTACATTAGAATTAAATAATAACATACAACATATAATAAAACTTTAACCTATCCTAACCAAAAACGTCATTATCCGAGGATTTAATAAAAATCACGTAAATCGGACTAGTGGCCCTCAAGCTGTAAGAGGATAGACAGACTTGCCGACATTGTTTTTTGTATTGTAAGATCAGCGTATGGTGGAATATTTTATTTAACATTCTAAACATATCTTTAACTAATGTAATTGGCCTTTTTCCGTATTAAGTCAAAGTAAAAATGTTAATGTAATAACATGTTAACATGAATCCATTTTCTTAGATATTTTCTTATTACATAAACGTGTACTTCTTCTATGTTTTATAAAATACAACACATTGGAGTCCTGTAAATTGTACTACAATAAACGGTGCCAATTAAAAGTTTCATTCGCGTAAATCATATGAGCAACAGTAACTTACCAATGATAAACATACCTGCGAGAATATGGCAGATTCTAGTGAATAAGCAAAAATTAATTTACATAAAATATGAATAGTATAGAGTAAGTAATTGAAATTATTGTAACTAATAAATAATATGTTTATCCATTAATCAATCAACTCAGCCTATCGCAGTCCACTGCTGGACATGGCCTCTCCCAGGCTGCGCCACAACACCCTGTCCTCCGCCTTCCGCATTCACCGTTACCGATATAGCTTGCAGAATAAGCAAGCTGAAGTGGCAGTGGGCTGGCCATGTTTCTCGAGGGACCGATGGCCGGTGGAGCAGACGAGTCCTGGAGTGGAGACCGCTTATCGGCAAGTGTAGTGTGGAACGCCCGCCAGCTGGGTGGACCTTAAAAAGGTGGCTGGGACAGACTGGAATATGTTTATTGCCAACATTTATTTACCAATCGAGCCTTTTCCCAGCCAAGCTGTGGTCGGCTTTCAGTGTAACCAGCACCCTAGTTGCGTAACACACTCAATCAACACAGCCTATTGCAGTCCACTGCTGGACATAGGCCTCTCCCATGCTGCGCCACAGCAACCTGTCCTCCGCCTTCCGCATCCAGTCTGTCCCAGCCACTTTTTTGCGGTCGTCGGTCCATCTAGCTGGGGGGCGTCCCACACTCCGCTTGCCGATACGCGGTCGCCACTCCAGGACTCGTCTGCTCCACCGGCCATCAGTCCTCCGACAAACATGCCAGCCCACTGCCACTTCAGCTTGCTTACTCTGCAAGCTGTGTCGGTAACTCCGGTTCTTTTCCGGATAACTTCGTTTCTGATTTTATCCTTCAAAGAAACCCCGAGCATAGCCCGCTCCATAGCGCGCTGAGTGACCTTAAATTTGTGAACCAGCCCGACTGTCAGTGTCCACGTTTCGGCACCGTATGTCATAACGGGCAGGACGCACTGGTTGAAGACCTTAGTCTTCAAACATTGCGGGATTGGCGACGAGAAAACTTGACGAAGTTTTCCAAACGCTGCCCAACCTAACCGGATCCTTCTGTCGGCTTCTTTCTCAAAGTTGTGTCTACCGAGCTGGATGACTTGCCCACACACTATGTATCACAATCTGAATCATTTTGAAGCCTATTGCTAATTTATTGCTTCATATGTTCGAAAAATTTGTCTGCTCAACAACGTAAATAACGCAATGAATGTTGTTGAACTGTCAATGACAGCTATTCCTACTCTTAGTGTATTACGCAATTACCCCGCAGATGCGGTTGAATGTGTATATTTTATCTATACATTGACTACCATTCAACTCAACAAATTACTGTGCCCGTTCTTCTCCATAGGTACCTACTACGCTTTGGAATGGACAACTAGCTTCATTTTTCTGACTGACTGACCCTTTGATAATTCAAAAGTGCCTGTAATTGGTTTATTTGAAATAAATACTTTGAGTTTGCGTTCTGAGTTTGTGGGATACCGATTTTCTAAGGTAAGACCAGTTTTCAGAATTTCTAACTTTTGCATAAACTCACGCCTTCTTCCCATGGGGGTAGGCAGATACTACAGAACGCCACCTGCTACGATCCATACATACTCCTTTTGCCTCGTTTACGTTCATACATCTGGTCATACACGCACGCCGGTTGTGAGTACTACGCCCCTGACCTTTCTGAAGAACATCACCAATAAGGTCACTATATGTCTTCCTAGGGCGTCCCCTCCCGGCGTTTCCACTCACATCTGCCTTGTAAATACCTTTTGTTAATCGCCCTTCATTCATCCTCGCAACATGACCAAACCATCTCAGCATACTCTTTTCAATTTTTGTCACTACATCTTCCTTTAAACCGCACCGTTGCCTTATCACATCATTCTTCAGTCTATCATTCATAGTCACACCACACATGCTTCGCAAGGAACGCATTTCCACAGCATTTATTCTACTTTTATGCTTCTTTTGCCACACCCAACACTCATTTCCATACATAAGCGTATGCACCAGCACACCATTGTGAACAGCCAGTCGTGCTTTTTTGGACATCAACTGGTTGGTCACAATTGCATGTGTAGCACCATTCACTTTATTTCCCGCATTTACCCTTCTTACCTTTTTTCCTTTTCTTTTTTTTCTTCTTTTTTCTTTTTCTTCTTTTTTTTTCTTTTCCAACTTTTGATTGCAGTTAAATGGATTTATATTTTAGCATCGAAATTTTTACTCAATCCCGCAAAAACGGCTGAACGGATTTGGATGAAATTTGGCACATATACATAGTTCATAACCTGGATTAATAACACAATGTATACTTTTAATCCAATAGCACGTTCTCGTGGGATATTTTCCGCCATCCATGCGGGCGATGTCTCGGGCAAAACCTAGTATCAATATAAAACAAGCGACAGCGATTTAGTCACTGCAGATATCGAGTCGCTGCAGATATCGAGTCTATTTTTATTCTGCAGAAAAGAGCCATCAGAGCAATATATTGCCTCCGCAGGCGCGATTCTCTAAGGGAACTGTTTAAAGATATTAACATCATGACGGTACCTTGTCAATATATCTATGAAAACATCATGTACGTAAGAAAAAATTTAAATCATTTCAGTAAAAGAAGTGAAAGACATAACTATATGACTAGAAATAGGGACCAATTAGTTCAACCAGGTTTCAGACTGGCTAAAGTAGACTCATCCTTCATGGGGTACTGTTTATAATGTTACAACAAAATACCTCCCCTCATACTCCAACTGAATGAAACAAATTTTAAATCTTGTATAAAACGCACACTATGCAGCCAAGCATATTATAAGTTGGGGGATTACATCGCTGACAAAGATGCTTGGCTCAACGCTGGTCCTGCTCCACAAGGGGGCATAAATTAATTGATTAGCATTCGAAAATATTGTAGGAGCTGCTGAGGATTGTAAAAACAACAACATCTTTGCATTGTATAAATTCAATCTCTTAACAATGTATAATTGCATAGCACATGTGTGAGCACTATGTACCTACTATAAAGCCACCATTTACTAGGCTCGTCTTTCATTGACTTGAATGTGCCCTGGCGGGTGAGAGTATGTCATGCTCACTCAAATGTTTCGCTGGTGGTGGCGTGTGTGTTGGATCATTAAGTTCCCTTCAAAATGGTTGAGCTGAATGGTGCTGATCCATGCGTCATGTTCGTGAACGGGCGCCGTCAGTAGGGACTGGTCAACTCTTGGCTGCCACGGCTTATTTTAATTTAAATTTTTGAATTGTTTTTTTATCTTTTTTATTACGAATACTTTATACGTGCACGTCTTTCTACATCGTTCACACATTTTTAATTTGAACATGAATGATGTAAACAATTTGTTTTTTGTAACTATATGTTGATTTAAAAGAGTGTCCATGGAGTTTCTTGCCCGTTCTTCTCCATAGGTACCTACTACGCTTTGGAATGGGCAACTAGCTTCCTTTTTCTGACTGACTGACCCTTTGACAATTCAAAAGTGCCTGTAATTGGTTTATTTGAAATAAATGCTTTGAGTTTGAGTTTGACTTTGAGTCACGAAAACTAAACAAAAAGACTTTTTTCATAAATGAAAAAAGGTTCCTTTTCTTCTATCGCTACACGCATTCAAAAAAACGCTAAACGTACCTATTACAAATCAGTTTTAGCAGCTGCAAACCAGTTTTGTTGCCAGTGCTGCCACTATTCGTTTTGCTGACCATACTAGGGAATAAAGGAAGCGCTGGCCGGATATCGGCTCTACATCATACAGCCACTCGATGCCAACATGTGGCGTTTTTGGGGTTTTCTCTATGTAGGTACATATCTTTTTGAATATCTAAGGGATTTTGTTTGCCCCTTTATTTTGTAGTAGTAAAGAATATTGTGGGTGCTTTGGGACCGATGAGGTCGCTAGGGGTGGTCTTTCGATGACAAGTCTTACACTTTAGCGAATATCTATTTTGTCTGAATGGCAGAACATGGGTAATGTAACATATCATGGTAAATCTTTATTCTACAAACCGTTGTTTCATACAGAAGCTATAAGAAATAACAGATTCTTTTTCGTGAGTCACTCAATAGTGCAAGCTTTAGACATTTACTTGTAGCTTGAAATCATTACAATGATATGTCGGAGACTGTTAGTAGTATGGACACTAAACGAAGCGCAGCACGAGTTCCGGGAGGTGGCAGCACCGGCGCGATGACGTGCATACTCGGCTAACTTCGGGCTATGACAGAGCCTGGCTGATGGAGGAGCGCTGATGGAACTAGTGGACACTTACCATTCTGCCTTCGAGGAGATCAGTACCTCCACTCTAGGAACTGTCACGCGTTCCGTATAGTTGTGTCGTGTACCTACAGTGTGTGATTAATTTGTTCGTGAATTATAATTTGATTCGAACTGCAAACGGTTTTTCTATTGCGCAATAACCAACACTACCAATAATACGCCCACAGTAGTTAAAAATATGGCTGATGATAACGAGAGAGACATACCTTCTCCGTCATATATATCTTAATGATGTTTATGTGTGATGATATCTTTACTATAAATGTTTTGTTTACTAATAACTAGTAATATAGTAACATTACTGCAGCGAACAGTGGCATTAACGGACGAACGTGCAACGACGTGTGAAGTGAGTCCATCAATGCCTGGTTGCGGCCAAGGCTTGTATAGTACTTTTCTCAAATAAATGTGTGGAAATTCAAACTAAGTAAATTAATTGTATATTTCAGAATCAATGACAAACAACGATAACTTTTCTAGCGCCATTATGTTCATTTGTTTCTTTTTCACTATATACAGCTCTATTTGCTAAGCCAGTTCGAGATATAAATAAAATCTTTGTTAAGTTACCTCCTTGTTTGCCATGGGTCGAAGTAAAATGTTCGTTCCATTTTTAAATTACACGACAGACATCAGTTTTCACAGTAATTTATTCGGCCGCTAAACACGACAGATATGGATTTTCATACTAACATTGCCGGCCGCTGCTCGCATTTATTTGACAAGTACAGCATTTTCGATTTATCTCGAAAATAATGCTCTCAATTTCCAAGCATGTTTGAGATAACTAATATTATGTAAGTACATAACAAACACAACTACATACTACAATACAATTACGAAGCAAAAGATTACATCACAATATATCGTAACAACTAAAACTAGTAGAAACCCAATTAAAACATTATACACTACAATAGAGATCTTTTCGATAAAACAAATAAATCATTAACTGTTAATACGATATTAACTGGCAACAAATAACAGTTCAATTAACTTTTAGTTGATGGTAATTTGTTTGTGGTTACAGTGCATTTAGCTGTAATAGAATCAAGTTGGTCTATGGGTATTACTTGAGTCTAGACTGAGTGGAGAGCTGTTAACGGAGTTATGAAAGTAATTAATAATCTAGATCTTTGCTTAACACGCTCACAGTAGGTATACTCGTAAGTACGGCCATTTTCGACTTTACCAGGGTGCGAGCGCCTAAAATCGCAGTTCTCACCGTGTTACTATAAGATATACAATGAGCACAGAATAGACAAATATATATGAATGTGGATATGTTTTGAAATGGATCTCAATTTGTTTAAAAATTGTATTGCCAAATAATGCTCATGACGCACAGAAGTGAACTATTTTCCGTTGTAAGCGGCATGAGAAGTATTTTGACATGGACAAGGACCTAGCAACCGACCGGATCAAGAAGAGTATGTAGCCGGTTGCGTGCAAGGTCCCTGTCAATGTCAAAATACAAAAAAAAAATATGACGTAAATAATGAAATAGGAAGAGTCCTATTACATTATTTTTGTCCTATAAATTATTGACTTCGTCTGCGTGTATATTATTTTAATTAAAAAAAGGAGCTTATATTATTACTCAGGTCCCAGGATATCTATGTCTCAAATTGCGTAACGATCGGTTCAGTGGTTTAGGCGTGAAAAGGTGACAGACAGACAGACAGAGTCACTTTCGCGATTATAATATTAATTAAGAATAATATGCGCATTTTTTATTATTGTAAAAGGTTAAAATTATTTTAATAAATAAACAAATGAATGGGATTTTAAAATAACAGGTGAAATGTCATTGCTGTCCTTTAGAGTAACTAAAATAAATTGTACTAAAGTGCATTGTTTTGTGATACTGGTTTGTTACAATCCCACTGCAGGGCAAAGGTCTCTTCTCATAGAGAGAAGAAAAGAGCATTCACCAGGATGATAAGTGTCACTAGTTAAGTAAACGCGAAGAACTTAGAACATGTAGCCTAATCCCTTACTTCTTCTTCTTAGCGTGTCGATGGCAAATATTAAGTTAAAATGTTCTGTTTGGCTCAACGGGGTAATTGCGTTACATACTACCAGTAGGAGTGGCTTTCATTTTGGCAGTACAACAACATTCATTGCGTTATTTAACTTGTTGAGCAGACAAATTTTTCGAACATGTGAAGCAATTTATTAGCAATATCCTTGAAAATGATTCTGATTGTGGTTGATAGTGTATTACGAAATTATGGTGCAGGACTCAGCAACGTTAAGACCAATCGCTGACGAAAACATTAGGTCCCCACGTGTACAGGTTATAGGGCATGCGGCAAGATAAAAGGTGGGCTATGGTCTGCGGGGAGACGCCGCATATACATTGAGGATCGGCACCATATTTTAATAAATAAACAAATGAATGGGATTTTAAAATAACAGCTGAAATGTCATTGCTGTCCTTTAGGACTATAAAGGACAGCAATGACATTTCAGCTGTTATTTTATCGGAGTAACTAAAATAAAATTTATACTAAAGTGCATTGTTTTATGATACTGGTTTGTTACAATACCACTGCAGGGCAAAGGTCTCTTCTCATACGGTCGTACAAAGACCTTTGTGCCCTTTTTCAATCACAAAGCTATAAATAAAATCTAATTCCCAAATTGGCTTATGTAGGTATAATCCTGGAATAAGAATAGATTATCCCTTCACGTGGATATCACTTTGATATGTGACAAAAGATTTTAAGGGCGTGCGTATCTAAGAGGGTACCTATATTGATAATACATACCAAACGGATAAACACCCAAAACCAAAAGGATTAGACAGATTGTATTTTTTTATTTATCACATGACTTTTAATAATTTTTCGCTGGATGGCTAACATCATATTTAGAATGCATTCAGGTATTTTTCCTATTTTATTTATTTATTTATTTAACCATTTATGTACACACATATAAACAGACAGGAAGAAAGGAACAGAAAAATACGTACAAAGGTGATGCTAATTTATTTATTCTTAGAATAGTTACTCATTCTCTGTAATTTTGTAAGTTAATTTGTATACCCTGTGTTTCTTGAGTTTAACAAGGCGTCGATGTAAGCCAATTTCAAATCCGTATTTTATTAATCTCATTTGAAGATATTCGACAGAGCAAGGAGCAGTGCTGATTTATCAAAAAAACATTCCTGAATAATCAGGAACTGAGGACTGTTGATAGCAACAGTTATTTACATTTACAACCATTTATTTACATGATAACGAGATACATATAATTTCATCTTGAACATAAAACATATAAACTTCCCATAAACATTAATCTATAACTACAGTACTGTCTAATTATTAGTTAGTTAACTAATAAAACAGGCTCATTTATCCATAGCGATTTTTTGCAATCGACGTCTTTTCAGTTCATCAGCCGCAAACACATCTGTCTTGTTTCGGTAGGGCTGTTCCCTCGTCGAAGACGAATAACTTGGCTACTGGTTTAAATTTATGCCTTGTGCCGCGAATGCACATGCTAGTGGTACCGATTATTGAGATGATGATTCATGATCTTAGTCAACTCATCATTACGCTGACGGACCTATTCCAGCGGTCAGCGTTTGCGGCTCCAAGATGTTTTACGAACGTAGAAATTTGTGGAGCGATGACTCCGTCAACGGATACAACGAGGGGATGAATGTCATATGTCGCATTTCACATGCGTTTGAATGTTTCCTTATTATTTAAGAAACCTACTTAGAAAATAAAAGAGCAACCTCTTTAGGGGTGAAAAGGGTTAAGGCTATTATAGTTTATATCGTAAAATCAGCAATCCACGCCACCAAAGTCGCGGCAAAACCGATAGTTAACTATAAAATTTACCCCTGACAAATAAAACAACAAAGCCTCCTTCATCAGATATATCGAAACAGGCTATAAGCAAGCTTTTGTACCAGCCGTGGACAAAAGGCGTCCGTAAAAGTTGGGCAAGCCACCCTGTATATTACGTGCTCTCCGGACACTTGCATAGCAAAATTTCAATTTATTTTACGGCCTGCCTCGGACAGGGATAGCTGTGGCCAAAATGAAGAACTACATAGTCTACGTACTCTGGCTATCGTGTGCCCTGTATTTTTGCATTTTTTTTCGGTATTCAGTGTGTCGGTCAATTCTTTTGTTTGTGAAAAAAGGTGTCGGGAGTGTTAAAGGGTGTTTTTGTTTAAGAAAAAAACTGGTCTTTATCTAAAATCAGTCAGTTCATTTTCCGTAGTCAGTACATGACTACGGAAAATGAACTGCCAAAAACCGGTAACTATTGTTGGTGTGGAACGTTTGAATAAATAATACAAATATTTATTTCGAAATGTACATGAGGCTTACTTAAAATAGTATGGCCTCTTAATAGGGCATGAGTACCAGTCATCAACAAAATATTATTGTTCTTCTAATTTCAGTGTGTCTTTCTTTTTTGCTTATACGGTTTAATATACGACATAAACGTTTCCATTTTCCTTTCTCTATTATTCGTCGACAGATTTTATAAGAGGTGCTTTAGTAAAAGGTATCGGATGTCTTTAAGTAGAAGAGGATAATGTCGCAAAACGTTAATAAAAACAATACGGACGAAATAGGCACATGATTAATGTAAATTCATTACTTGAATCATTAACGTAAATATATGACACACATTCAATCACAATCTGAAAGATTTTGAAGGATATTGCTAATCCATTGCTTCATATGTTCGAAAAAATTGTCTAATCAACAACGTAAATAACGCAATGCATAATCAGCCTATATTTTTTCCACTGCCGGGACACGAGCCTTCTCTCAGTGAGAAGGAATGGGCCGTAATCAACCACACCCAGTGCGGTTTGGTAGATGTCACATGTTTGCGAATTTTTTGGTTCTAGGACATGCCGGTTTCCTCACGATGTTTTCTTTCTCCGTTTTGAGATCAGTGGTGATGAAATAATGCACATAAAGTAAAGCGGCTGTCTGGGTTCGAACCTACGACCTAAAACTCGTAAGTCGCGGTTTTTTAATAACGCAATGAATGTTGTTGAATTCTTAAAAATAAATATTTATTCTTCGTTCGGCCCACTGAGTTTTGTCCTACATAAAGAAAAACTGGGTCGTCCCAAACCATATGCTTCCTTCTTCCCAACTATAATTTTAATTATTTTATTCCCGGTTCGTCCTATTTTTTACTTCTTCTACGGCCCATTTTTTTTTGTATAAGCCAAACTTACTTTTTTGTACAATCGGCAAAAAAGGGTTACGTATTATTAAACATTTAACATCAATCAACTATTTAAAACAACCGCTCCTCTCTGTCTTTTACGCGAGAGAAAATTTACTCTTTAGCAGCTCTTAGTGAGCAAGTTATATGTATACAGCTGACGTCACTGGAAACCGTTTATGTAAAAAAAAATAAAAAAAAATGTCTAACCTTTTTTGTTGCGTCCTTTGTTTGTTTGCTTGTATTGACTAATTTGGCCAATAGCATTACTTTCCGTTATCAGCAAAACTGGCTTCACGCTAGATCCCGTGATGCTCAGTGCATTCAAGTCAGTCGTCACGGTTAAAAAAGTGTGTGTAAAGTGAGATTGAGAATCGATCGAGATTGTCATAGGTAACTTAATATTTTTATCTGAAGTATTATTGATCAATTAGAAGTTTAATATCAAATAATTGTTCTTATATTTAAATAATACTAATTAAGGAATCAATTATGTTAAGCTAATAATCCTATTTAACTTACAAATCATATAACTTTAGGGGCAACTAAGTCATTTATGCTTTAATTTCAGTTGTTCTACAATGGAATCAAATCTTAGTTTACCATCTATCTTACGGGAGACAATCTCATTTATATAATCCAAAAGAGGTAAACCTGTTCTGCTGTATGGTGGTAAGTGCCGTGGTGGTATGGTAACAGTGAATCATAGTGTCCAAAATATTTTAAATCATGAAGTTTGCACACCTAGTGAATCAAAAAATTACATTAAAGAGGAATTATATCGCTGCAAGAAAGAAGCAAGAGCTGCGGATGGAAAAGCGATCCCATCTATATTTAAAGCCGGTTTAAGACGATTAAAGGACAGAGGAACCAACATTGTAGAAGAAAAATTACCAAACTTATGTAACGTTAAGGGCAGTCTCTACAGTACACGTAACAAATCCCAGCAAATCCAGAAATCTTCATTTCGAAAACCGTCTTTTTTTTTTTTTTTTTGGGTGGGAAATCATCAAATGACCTCTCCCGCTCTGGGCGGAGCGGAAGGGCGTGTCAGACTCTTACTGACTAAAACCCACCCGTGTTCCTTCAGTTGCCTGTGCGCCAGGGCCACGGTAACTCTTTCGAACAATCCGCGACCCCGGCAGGCATCGGCCCTATTGGACCCCTTCAGTGATGCTGACATCTCTTTGAGGCGCGCGTGGAACACGACGCGCCGTCGACACGGGCCTGGTCCTTACCGGACGGCGAGCTGCCCATTGCTCGCCGTCCGCAAGCCCGCGCCTACGGTGGCCGGGAGTCGGCAATTGACTCCCGACGCCCAGGGTGTCTCCTCCTGCGGCGACTAGGGGCGTGAGGGCGCAACGATTGCCGCACCCTCACGCGCTCCGCCTCCTCCTTCGCGAGCATTACTGCTTCACAAAAGGAGGTGACGGCTTCCCATTCCCTCTCGCTCCGTACCATGGCCTGTACCAGGGCCGGACGCGAGAGATCGCCGCCGCCGATCGCCGCCACGAGGACACGGCGGTGCTCCACCCAAGCTGGGCAGACCTCCACCGTATGCTCCACCGTGTCCTCCGGTCGATCCACACCCGGGCGTTTCCTCCCGCCTTATCCGAAACAGGAACCTCCCGAAACAGCCATGTCCGGTGAGGACCTGCGTCAGGCGGAAGGTGAGGACGCCGTGGCGCCTCTCAAGCCACTCCTCAAAGAGGGGACTTACCGCCGCAATTGTGGCGTGCCCAGCGCTGGGTTGCGACAGTCGCACTCTCCATGCCGCCATGAGATCCCGCCGGAGCTCTGTCCGCTGTGCCGCGATTTCTCGCGGCAGCGGAGTAACGCCCCGGCGTTTCGCCTCCTCGCGCCACTCCCAAATGTGCGCGAGGACTTTTGCCTCCAGATCCCATGGCGGCAATCCGGCAAGGAGGCTCGCCGCCTCGCAGGAGACCGTGCGGTATCCTCGGACCAGCCGGATGGCCATGACCCTTTGGGACGCGTTCAACCGGCGTGCTGGTCGGAGCCTCAATGAACGCGCCCACACCGGTGCCCCGTAAAGGGCCATGGACCGCACGACCCCCGCGTAGAGCCTCCGGCAGGAGGCGTTTGGACCCCCTAGATTGGGCAGGAGCCGCTTCAAGGCAGCCCCGGCCCGGTCCAGTCTGGGAGCCAAACGTCGGAAATGCTCAACGAAGTTCCACCGGCTGTCGAGGACGAGTCCCAGGTACCTCATCGTCGACTCGACACCGATGTGAACCCCTCCCGCCATTATTTGGGAACCCGACAGTGGCGCGTTCCGAGGGCCATGAAAACACATGGCCTCGGACTTGTGCAGTGCCACCTCGAGTCCCAATTGCCGGATCCTCTCAATGACTGTCGCAACCCCGCGTGTCATTAATTCGGCCGCCGCCTGGTGCGACCTCCCCTGCGCCAGGACCAGCGTGTCCTCAGCGTAACAAACGACGCTGACGCCGCTAGGGAGGTCGGCGCGCAGCACCCAGTCGTACCCGATGTCCCACAGATGCGGTCCCAGGACCGACCCCTGTGGGACACCGCACGACATCTCTCGCCGGTTCCATTCTCCCTGGTGACCGGGGTAGATGACGGCCCTGTCCGTCAGATAGGCCTCGACTATGCGACAGAGGTAGGTCGGCATCCGGTGATACCAGAGTGCCTCCCTGATGCAACTCCAGGGCAGGGTATTGAAGGCATTGGCGATGTCGAGAGACACCGCCAAGACGACCCCACCCCGGGCCACAGCATCCCCCGTCGTGAGGGCTCGCACGCGCATGATGGCGTCCACCGTAGAGCGCCCCCTGCGGAAACCAAACTGGCTGTCCGCCAGATCCGGCCCCACCCGCACCAGCCGCCCGACGAGGCGGTCTGCAATGACTCTTTCAAAGAGCTTGCCCACCTCGTCGAGCAGCACGATGGGCCGGTAAGCGGACGGAGAGTCCGCAGGGCGCCCCGTCTTCTTAATGAGGACCAGTTTCCCCGTCTTCCAACGAATTGGAAACTGGCCCCCCTCCAAGCATGCGCTTAGGAGCCCTCTAAGTCGAGGCCCGAGAGCCTCCAAGGCCAGGACCCAGGCTTTTCCAGGTAGCCCGTCGGGTCCTGGGGCGGTATTTTTGGCGCTCAGCCTACGTACCGCCACTCTCAACTCTACCTCGGTCACCTCAGGAGCATCGTCGTCGTCGTCGGTTACGTGGTCCACAGTTGGCACCGCAGGAGGCGGAGCCATGGGCGGAGGAGTATGCTCCCCTCGCGAAGGGAACAGAGCGCTCACCACGCCCTCTACAAGCGGAGGCCGGAGACTCTGCGTCAGGGGGGGAGCCCATGGGCGAAGTTTCTCCCGCACCATTTTGTATGGGCGTCCCCACGGGTCCCTGTTCAGAGTCCCCAGTGACTCCTCACGGGCCAGTCCCCTGGCCCGCAGTATCTCCGCTCGGAGGGCGGTCTTCGCCGCTCTGTAACCCTCATACAGCTCCGCCTGAATGGCTTCCGTATCCGGAGGGCGGATACGGAGCCTGCGGTGCCTGGTGTACAGGCGTCGCGCAGCAACGCACGCCTCGCGTAGAGTTGTTAACTCCGGCGACCACCAGTACACCTGGCGCCAGGCGCGTCCAGGCTGGACACGGGGCATTGCCACGTCACATATTTCGGACATGGCCTCCCGGAACCACTCCGCCTCGTCGTTAATATCAGCAGGCCTGTCCGGTGATGACACCCAGGCCTGCACGATCGAGGCTTCCTGGAGGTGCTCCTGGTCCAGCCGCTTCCGCGCCGTCTGCAGTTCAAATTCCAGTAAGCTACAAATCTTTTTTATTTTTTGATTATTATTATAAGAAAACAAGAATAATAGCATTTGTTGAAGAAGTAAGCAGAAGACACCCCACGACGTCAAATATTATCTAGCGGATGGTACATTTAAATGTGTGGTAAAGCTATTTAAACAATTGTATATCATTTACGGTGATCTCGGGAGTACCAGTGAAAAAATTAATGTTCTGCCATTAATATATCGCACACCTAGATAAAGGGTAGCACAAGTCAAAATAATCTAAAATCGAGTAATTGCGATTATCGGAATCTGTATGATGTTGTATATTATTTTACTAAGATATTAATTGAGCAAATTCATATCTTAGTAACATAATAAGCAACATTATACAACAATAATTTTAAATAGGTCAAATAGAAAACGAGTAAAACGTTTTTCTCTGTTCCTGAAAAAAGAGGTAAGTATTTTGAGTTGTGCTACTCTTTATCTAGGTGTGGGATATGTACTATTAATGAACAAAAAGGAATCCACATATGAAACTCTGTTCTATCTTATTAAATCGCAAATTCCTGATTGGAATCCCATTTCATTCAGAACTGATTATCAGAAGACGGCCATGAATGGTACATATCTGTAAAATATTTCTAAATGTCACATGCAAAGGTTGTTACTTCCATTTCTCTCAAGCTCTTTGGAAAAGAGCAAAGGCATTGAAATTAAATAAAAAGAGAATGTTTAAGAAGCATATTGCTGACATTGAATGACTGGTAACCGTAAGGTCGACTAGTAGAAAATGCCTCAGGCATTAAGTCCGCCTTTGTACAGTATTTTTTTTACTTGTGCATAAAGTTTTAATAAATAAATAATATTAATATTGCCCTGTGTTTAACTTTAGCTTTGCTTCCATCAGAACTCAAATGTGATAGCTGGCTATACATTATGGAGGATTGTCCCAGAACAGACAATATCAATTTTAATGATTATTTTGTGTCAGCTTGGCTTAAGAATGAATATTTCAATGGAAAATGGGATTTTAATGGTGACACATACAGAACGAATAACCCAGTAGAAGGTGGTAATGCCAGACTAAATACCTAGAACATTTTCTGGAAATCTGAACATATTTTTTTTTTGAATACAATTAAAAATGGCGCTCAATCTCGAGTGTTAAGTCAAGGTAGACCACAAGATAACGACGTTTTTATGTATGATAAAATCATTCATGATTCAATAGCAGCAATGTTAAATGGTTCTATTTCCTTGGGACATTGTTTGGAAAAAATATGCCCGTTTGTATTTTAATTGCAGTCAGTTAGACGTTGATTTTTACCTATTTATTTGTTTTTTTTTTAATATACCTCTTAGTTTACTGTTGATCCAATTTTTATGTATGAATTTTGATTTTTAAAATGCTTGTTTTATCCATGATTGTGTAATAATTTCAATTTTTTGTCTTTTCGTTAAGTACATATTGTGGATTTAATTTTAAATTGGGCATGGTGTTTTTGAAAAGTCAAAAAATATAAAAACTATTGTTTTTTAGACCTTTTTTGATTTGACACTGTCACTTAATTGTTGGTCGGTAAATTTTTCAGTAATTAAAATTATCACGTCTTAAATATTGTTTCTACATATAGATCTAACTATTCTATACATTTAAACTGTAGTAATGATAAGACACAGGCCTCCTCTCTTTGAGAGGGAATGGGCTGCAATCTACCACGCGGGCCCAGTGCGGGTTGGTAGATGTCACATGTCTCAACCCAGGCCTCCTCTCAACGAGAGGAGGCCTGTGTCCCAGCAGTGGGAACACTATAGGCTGATTATGTAATGATAAGATGATTATGATACCATTTCTGTGATTTGGATTGTGATACTAGATAATAAAGATAATTTACACCTAAATGTTTAGAGTTGTTTAATTATTTAATTATTGTTTAAAGAAAAACAAAAATGTGCATTTTTTTTTTGTTGACTGTACATTTAAAGTACTTGTAATTTGGGACGAAGCACAACTTCAATAGTGATATGGGACAAACTAAATTTTTTTTGGAATGTGGGACAAAAGTTCAGGATGAACGAAGAATAAATCAAAATAAAACCATAGCTACTGTTATTGTTTTACGTAATTTCCCCGCTGGCCTTATTAAGGCGAAAGCGTCAGGGTAGCCCGCGATTTTTTTATTTGCAGTTTGCTGATCATTGTCTGTTTGTATGTTGATCTAAATATGATTCGCGGCCGTAACAAATATGTAATTATAGAATTATAATCATAAAAATTATCAATACATCTCTCTAAGTTCATATTACCCTATTGTATGACTATTTCATGAAATAATGACATTTGAGGCCAATTCTATATTATGGAATTGTATTGCTGATTCTAATGATTATAATTCTGTAAAACCATATTTGTTACGGTCGCGAATCATATTTTAATTACCATACAACCTGATACTGACCTGCAAATTGCAAAAAAACGTAAGTAAATTTGAATTTCGCGGGCTACCTTAGCGCATCCCCCTTAAGTAATAACGTTGTTAAAAACTACACAGAGATTCTAAGTATTTACAAGATAAAATAAAACAAGATAAAACCCCTTTGATAACAAAAGACCTGTAGTTGTCCAAAAGACCTGTTCTTGTCAAGTCTCATTAAAATGGGCTTATGTACAAAGTAAGACAATTCTTGAACAAGGACTTATCCTTTCTGAAGTAAGGTCATTCTACTCCGAGCTGGTATTGAATTAAAGTACATAATAACTGAGTACAGTTTATAGAAAAAGACCTTCGAGAGACTAGTTTGGAAATGAAATAAATATAACTGGAATTGTGACATTGTTTTATTGATTCCAATTTTCGCTTAGGAACGGCAATGTTTAAGTGCACTCCTCTCTTGAAGCTTAGAGTATCATAGAGTAAGAGGTATTTATTATTTACTCTCCGATATTTTGTAATAGGATTTTGTCTATTTTAAAATTAATTATTATAGAAGAGAATTTATAAATGATACATTTTTGTAATAAAACCAGTCCTTCGTCATCATCTGCCTAGCCTTTTAAAAACTATGTTGGGGTCGGCTGCCAGTTCAACCGAGAGCAGCTAAATACCTGTATTTTACATGGAGCGACTGCCTATATGACTTTCAACACCCAGTTACTGGGTAACACGATACCCCTTTAATAAAACAAGTCCTTAAGATATTAAGAACAAAAAGTTTGACAGAAAAATATTAAATGAAAATAGCTAGGTGAAAATTCAAATGAAACATATAAATAAATTTATGAAGGTTAGTAAAAGCAAGTTAAACAAAAAAAAACCTTTTATGTATTTATTTTTAAAGTAGATTTAATTCAAAGGGAATCAAATAATATTTTTTTTAATTATTATGTCCACTCTTTGAAATGAACCTACCCCTTAGTCCGTCTGATAGAAACATTAACCATCACATCGTTGTCGTTGACATCTGGTCTCAACTTCGGCGCCACCATCGAGTATAAAGCCCAAACTGCGGCTAAGAAGCTAGGCATCCTAAATAAGGTGAAGCGATACTTTACACCTGGACAGCTTTTAACCCTGTACAAAGCGCAAGTCCGATCCTGCATGGAGTATTGCAGCCACCTTTGGGATGGCTCAGCTAAATACCAACTTGCCGCGCTTGACTCGGTGAAACGCAGAGCTAAGAGACTCATTGGCGACATAAAACTGGTGGATGCCAAGGTTCACAGCTTGGGTCATCGCCGTAAGGTTGCCTGCTTGTCGGTCTTCTACAGATTGTACTTCGGTGAGTGTGACCAAGAACTCCACGACCTCATTCCACCGGCCCCCTTCTACCATCGGACATCTAGGCGCACTGCAAGTTACCATCCCTACCTAGTTGCTATTCCACCAATTTGCACTAAGAACTTCCAAACATCTTTTATAATGCGCACAGCAAAAGAGTGGAATTCTCTACCTGCGCCTGTATTTCCGACCGCATACAACCCAAATCTCTTCAAAGTGAGAGTGAACAGGCCTCTTCTGGGTAAGCTCACTCCATCGTCGACTTTGTCTCTGTCATCTCTGACCTAGACTAGAGTCAAGAGCAAACCCATCTAAAATAAAAATAAAAAAATATATTTAGTGTCGCAAGAGAAACGCCAAAAAAAGTAAAAAAAAACATTTTAAAGCTGTCATCAAAGTATATATTATCTTATCCGAATGGTTTCCATTACTACAGAGCACACTTTAGTATAATGAAGGGAATCAAAGCGAATAGAGTCGTTCAGCCGCGTAATGAGACGGCATCCAGAAATGACAGACGTTTTAGAAGATGTCTTTCGACATTTTTGTTGTGAACACAGAAGGGTGGATTGGGTTGCAAGCCTGTTGGGGGATTTGTTGGGTCCTAGAAACATAATTTCACGGCTTTCTGAAATAGGGGTCGTCTGAACTCACTACTTCGGTAAAACAATAATACGTGCTACGTGTTTGAAACTGACACTAAGGGCGATACGACGCGAGGGATGACCGTACCGCTGTTAAACCGCATTGCATGTGCCACGCTGCGGCAGCATTGTCGCCTCATATCACTAACAACACTCCAACCCTTCTTTCTTGTCTGAATTCTCTTACTCACTCTTCTAATATTCTAATACTAGACAACACCGCAAAGCACCGTGTGGTTTGTCCCTAAGACAATAAGAATGCGTTTGGTTTCAATCTGACTGTTCTGTTATTTACGACACCACATTAAACAATTTATTAAATTGTTATCGTCCGTAATTTTCGAGTACTGTATAACAAAACGCCTCTGTATCTGACCCGACACAGATTCAAGTCTAATGCCATGTTCAGATAACAATTAAATTACCCCCAACATGCTAGCACAATTTCCCGTCCATAAATCGAGCCCGTCAAATCGACACGTAATTCCTGACGAGCTTAGGCCTAGGGACGCTTTACACAGCACGATCTTTTATTCATTATGTATTACGTCACGAGATCGACGACGTCCTTGAGGGTTTGTCAATTGTCTTGTTAGATCAGTTATCCGTTCTGGGAGATTGGAGAATGGAGAAGTTTGCTCTGCTTTAGAGTTAGTCAATATACTAGGAGGCATGCAATCAATTCTCGATAGAGCTAGACTGTTTTTCTTTTGATATTACTTTGTAATATTAATCATACATTATTCTTGACTTGAACACTAAAAAAATGATGATTTACTTCTTCTTTTCTACTTCAAAACAACCAAAATAAATACAAAATACCGTCTTAGCTTCCCGATAATTTCCGCTATTTTCTAGCTGTTTACCGGTCCTATCCGGTATGAAGCGGTTTGAACCGGTTTAGCGACGGCGTGGATATCAGGATAAATCCGGTTCTGCGGTGTATTCGACGGGCGAGAGGCAATAAACGTTAACCCTTTGTTGAATAGTAAATACGAATACGGTGTTTTATCCAGTTTATGTATGTGAGGGTTTATTGCAAGGTTTATTTTCTGTGTTATTGCGAGCGTTGCGCGCGTACTTCGAGATTAACTATTTATACTAAAGAAAAGTAAAGAGGAGGAAAAAATAGACACTGTATAGGTTGGCTTGAATCAAGAAACTATGTTTCTTTTAATATTGAAGAAAAAACCACTAAAAAAATATTACATTCAGCTTTAAGAAAAAACATTTAAAAAAAGCAACAAATTTTGTTATGAGTAAAATAACATTTTTGTAAGGCGAATGATGAATTATTGAGGCGATGTAGCATCTAGTATAATTCACGCCAAAATACAAAACGTTACAGGATGTAGAATATTACTAAGATTTCTTGCAGTCTTCCTTGATAAAATCAGAAACTTTTTCACCAATCATAATCACAGGACCGTTTGTATTCCCTCTTGTGATAACAGGCATGATACTGGCATCAGCTACTCTCAGCCGCTGTACACCGATCACTCTCAGTCTACTATCAAGAACACTTCCCATTGCACAAGTCCCAACGTAATTACTCATTCCAGAGAACATGCAGGAAGCATAACATTTCCAATACTCATCACTGCTTTTTTCAAATTCACTGCAGCCGCCTGACATAGGGTCAATCATTTCTGCTCCAATGCTTCTAAAATACGTAGTATTAACTACGGGAACAAAGTCTTTAATATATTTTACCAGGTCGTCAAGGTCAGCCTCGTTAAACAAATACCCAGAAGTAATCACCGGAGGATCCATTGGATCCGAACTCCTTATTGTAACTTCGCCTCTAGATTTTGGGCATAAATGGACAATTTCATTGAACAAACCCATTTTTCCCATCATTGATCCAAAAGTGTTGTCACATATATCGTAACTTAGTCTATATCCAAAGGAGCAAAAGAATAAAATCATGTTTGCGTGTGCCGAAAAAGACATCGTTTCATAGTCTGGATAATTCTGACTTTTTTCTAATGCTGTGAATCCCATCAAAGGAGAAGCTGGCATAATGTTAGGGTTTACAGGTATTGGCCCACTTTTTTCCATTGAATGAAGTATAACAACTCCAGTATGGTCTTGCAAATTCTTCCCTACTGGGAGATCAGATATAACATCAATGTTTTTGCTTTCTAAATCTTGTTTAGGACCGATTCCTGAGAGCAAAAGTAACTTGGCAGAGTTAAATGTACCAGCGGAAACGATGACCTCTTTGGATGCTATTATATTTATAGTTTTGCCATTTTCTAATATAGCTTCCACTCCTATAGCGTTCTTGTTTTCGTCGAAGTTAACTTTTGTGACTAAAGTATTTTTTAACACATGGAGGTTTTTACGGTCTTTAGCTGGTCTTAAAAAGGAAAAAGCACTACTTTGTCGGTGACCTGTTGCTAAATACGTAAATGCTTTAGAATAGCCCAGTTCACTTCCTGGATCATTAATAATGTCATTACCAAGCTCGTGGAAGCTTTTTAAAATATTATTTACGTCGCGAGAATCTTTTGTCAGTCCTGCTAATCCATTGACGCCATGATTAGTGATATCTGGTGACATGATGAAGTCTGCGTCTTCGATTCTCTCACTTTTCTTAAAGTATGGAAGCACGTTCTCCCATTTCCAAGTAGGGTCCATAGTTATGTTTGCCCAGTTGTCGTAATCTGTGGGATGTCCTCGAGAGTAGAGCATATAGTTAAGAGAGCTGGTACCTCCTAACATCTTGCCTAAGCTTGGTTCAAAATACGGCTTTTGATGGCATTTTTTTGTAAACTCATCATTTTCTGTTGTATAGTTCCAGTCAAATCGAGACCTTTTTAGAAATAAAGTGTACCCTGGCACCTGTAAAGAATTTTTATAATACAAATCAACACAGTTTAAAGTTGTTAGTTGTTTAGAATTTCACTTCCTATTTATTCATTACTGTAGCCCAAATGACGTTTATCTAATGGTTAACTCATTTTTACTACTGTAAGTCATTCTGATCAATGGTTACGCCTACAGTTGCTAGAACATTTTGTTCTTACTCATCTATATACTTTTACAACATATTGATAAGCTGAAAACTTACAACGCCTTCAATGGGAGCATCTCCACCAGCTTCAATAAGTAGAACATTGACATTGTCATCTTCTGTCAGTCTGTTTGCTATCACACTGCCCGCTGTTCCTGCACCCACTATTATGTAGTCGAAACTAGCTCCATCTGAAACATTATAGATATTTAATTGCTGGTATAATATATAAACTGTTGTTCTGTTTACACAATCGTACATATTACTAGCATGACGAATCATGTATTGGCGCAGTGCAAGCATCACTCTTTCATATTGCAACACCCGCCGCCAGTCGCGGCTCATCTTTATAATGTCGTCCGGAAAATGGTTGGCAACGCTGACCGCGACATTTTTAGTATTGGTATGCTTTGACCATTTTTGACACTTCCTTATACAGACTAAGAAAAATACTTTTTCTTTTCTTCATGCACGCACTGTTCTATCTCAAGTTTTTTCATGTACACTTCTTTACAATGTATCAATTTATTCACAAGTATTTCGGGTTTTATTTATCAAAAATGGAACACAAGGTGTCTCACAAGCAGACATGTGTTTTTCGTGCGGATCCAAATGTTTTTTGGAAGTAGTATTTTTTCTCGATTCGTGATTTTGTACTTATGGTCAGACTTTTAGGGCTACTAAACAAAATAAAAAGACACTATGTGAAAGTAATGTAATTGAAGTACGGATATTTTATCTCCGTGAACATTATCTGGTTCATTGTAAGACAATATAATTATGTAAATGGCACGGTGTTTATGATGCAGTTGTCATCAAACTTACTTTCAACAATACTTTGCTGGGGCCACATGTATGTGGTGAACTGTAGCATAGCCAGGTATTTTAGACCCGTCTGAATGGTCTTGATTTTGGCCGTGACACCCGCTGAATACATGGCTTCTTTTAGACCTTGAGAAAACAGATGAATTATTTTAATTACATTGTAATGAGCAGCAGTGGAGACCGCGACTTATCACCATCTTTTTAAAGAAACCGACATGTCTTAGAAGTAAATAGTTCAAAGACATCTGACATCCACCAACCCGCACGCCCGCGTGGTGGGTTACGACCCACTCCCTCTCAGCGAGAGGAGATCTTTGTCCCAGCAGTGGGAACAGGCTGATTTTGCTTAATTGTTTTATGGCCATCAAATATTTTGAGAGTAATTTTGTGAATGCTTGTTCGTCTTGCAGAAAATTTATTAGCTGCTAATCATCACCACATGATTTTTACAACAGAGAGTAACAGGTGGCGTTCTGTAGTTTATGCCTATCCCCATGGGAAGAAGGCGTGAGTTTATGTGTAGAACAAAAGAACATAAATAACCACGATCACTCACAGTATTTCGGCGTGATAAAATTGGGAAACTCGCAGTGGCACTTCACAGAATAAGAACACGACAAAAGCCCGTTGGGGTCAGCTTCCGGTCCAACCAAATGCAGCTGAATACCAGTGTTTTACATGGAGCGGCTGCCTATACAGATGAGAATATAATAATTGTGTTCTCATCTGTTATTATACAGGCTGGCAGGGACATTAACGCGCAAACTGTAGCAATGAATTAAGCACATGGTCCTAGACCCCCTAGCGCAGAAATATACTGTGGGTTATCAAAAAAAAAACTGCTGTTAAATAGAAAAAGACAATACTTACGCGGTCAAAATGTAGGGAACAGCAGTTATTTTTTAAATAACCTACGAAAAATTTCAACATTTTAGAATCTTGGTTTTAGAATCATGTACTGAATCCATGGTAACAGGCTGCGCGTCGATGTTTCTGCCACCATGTATTTGTTTTTCCGTAAAATAAATAATGACACATATTTATACATATTATAAATTTAAGTCGCTTTTCGTCTGTCTGTGTGACCGCGCTGCTCTTCATAGCTACGCAACGGATTTTGGTGCGGTCACCATGATTCAGAGAATGATCAAAATTAACATTTACTATAGAATTCTCCATGTTTTGTCAAGTCCTAAAAACCGTACGCGCGCGCGCGCGTGCGTGCTAGTCGCTTATTAATTATTATTTTTATTAAAATAAAATATAAATATATTTTAGTTAAAATAAAAAAATATAATAAATATCAATTACCTTGTATGTACGTAAGTGAAATTGCCTATCTTAATCAAAATGCTCAAAGTCTTTGAATGGCTCTTATTTCACAATTTTCAATGTACGAGTATTTAAATGTCATAGATGATTTTTATTACCTAAAATCAGGTGACTTGACTTGACTGTTTCTTGCACAAATATAAAAGGGTAACTGATCGTTTTGTATGTTGATCATGTATTTACCTCCTTTTTATATTATTTGATGTTTTTTTTGGATGGAAGGTAGATAGGTATAGGATGATGTTTTTGTGAATAGCGTCGAAAATTTTAATATGCTAAATATATGGCTTGTTCACAATCTTTGACCATCTTCAAAAAAGAGAAGTGTATACATTCTTTAAGTTTTTTGTTTTAATTCACAGTTTTTTATTATGTTTTCTGGACAAGTTCTTGGTATTGTTAATACTAGCTAGTCGCTAATATGGGAACGTTGCTTTTTAAGTCAGCATTCCAGAAGTTTAAATTTTTCTATATGTTAATAATAAAATGACTTACAATATTGCTTTCTTTGCAAACAAATATTAATCTAGTGTAGAAATAATCTGAAATGTTAATTTATTTGAGGTGATTATTACAAGTTACACACTGTATAATGACGCGCATGCATCTACTCTATCAAAGACATATCTTTTCTCATACAGTTATTGTTGTACAATGATAAATTGCTTATAGGAACAATAGAACATTTTAAATTTTGTCTAATAATTTTAAATTTGTATTTTTATTGCAATTGCATATTTGTAAAAACAAGATAATTGAGCAGTAAAATGACTGGGTTACTCCCTGAGTACCCCGATCCCCGAGGCCCCCGTCCCGAATCACCCCGAATATGATAAATATGATTACTTACATTTTTTTTTCTTTTGTTTTCTACATGTACGGTCGACATAAAAAGTGCTTAAATGTATGTGTTTGAAATATATAAGACAAAAGTAGTTTATTTGAAATTTTGTACAATGTCGAATCATAGTTTTGTTGATTTTTGTTTCTCCTTTTTACAAAGAGTTTCTGCTCTTTGCGGACAATGCCCTCTTCCGGCCCCCCTAAATGGGTCCAGGGACGGTGGACTCGGGGACGTCCGCCGCCCCCTATCATATAAGACCCGAGGTGGCGGGGCGTAATGTTCCACGCGTGCCTCTCTTAGACGTCGTCGGGGGAGTCAAACACTTCACTCCCCCCGTTTGACTTGACGTGGGGAGTCCCCGCAGAGGCGAGCCGGCACCTGTCGGGGGCTGCGTTGAAGAGTGCTTAAGTGCCCCCGTAGCCCCCGGTGCAAGTGTGCGAGGGAACACGGGGTGGTTTTAGAAAGTAGAAGTCTGACAGACCCCTATGCCCGCCCCAGGGCGGAGGACATCTATGAGGATTTACAACACGTCAACAAAAAAAAAAAAAAAACCCTAATCCCTTACTTCTTCTTCTTAGCGTGTCGATGGCAAATATTAAGTTAAAATGTTCTGTTTGACTCAACGGGGTAATTGCGTAACACAATAACAGTAGGAGTGGCTTTCATTTTGGCAGTACAACAACATTCATTGCGTTATTTACGTTGTTGAGCAGACAAATTTTTCGAACATATGAAGCAATGGATTAGCAATATTCTTCAAAAGGATTCTGAATGTGATTGATAGTGTGTTACGAAATTATGGTGCAGGAGTCAGCAACGCTGACACCATTCGCTGACGCAGACATTAGGTTCCCACGTGTACAGGTGATAGGGCATGCGGCAAGATTAAAGGTGGGCTATGGTCTGCGGGGAGACGCCGCGTATCCATTGAGGATCGGCACCATCTGAGAAACCTCACCTGTGCAGATTGTCATTGCTGCGGCCGAACTGAGTGCGGAGAGTTTTCCATGATGGCCATTTAAAAAATCAATACAATTTCAACATACCCGCCGAGTGAAAAAGGCATCATCAAAAAAATTCCATATAAATTAATATTTTATTTCACATCGACCTACATGAGCATGTATAAAACGTCAGAAGCTAGATGCACGGTTCCAATTGGTCGTTTCCTATGGAGAAGAGCAGGCAAGAAAAGGTCATTAAAAAAAAAAAAAAAGGGGTTTTTACAATGTGTTCAAATTACAGTGTTAATAGGTATGGGAGGACAGTGTAGGTCTGTCAACAAGTACGAGCACCCTTCTTACGTAACACACTATCAATAGGTATGGGAGGACAGTGTAGGTCTGTCAACAAGTACGAGCACCCTTCTTACGTAACACACTATCAATCACAATCTGAATCATTTTGAAGGATATCGCTAATCCATTGCTTTATATGTTCGAAAAATTTGTCTGCGTAACAACTTAAATAACACAATGAATGTTGTTGAACTGTCAAAATGAAAGCCATCGCTACTGATACTCGTAATGTGTTACGCAATTACCCCGCTGTTACTTAATAAAATAGAACATGTTCTACAAATGTACAGTCTACAAGGCCTGCAACGTTCTCATATTTACAAAGCATAATCTCTTTAGTAAGCTTACGTAGCTATACGATATGTTTTGTTGGAGGTTTACCATGCAGCATTGAACTGACAGGATTTATAAACAGAATGGTCGACATCTCCGAAGCTTTACAGGGACCAGTCGCTTTAAACGGGTACAGCCTGGTAACACCGTGGGAAATTATGTGAAATTCAAAAGTAATGGCGTAGGATTTGACGATTTTATGCAGGTACTGGTATAGTCGACCTCCTCTACCTCGTTTGACAACAATTCCCCTAAATTGAAACTTCACTAATGTTATAAATACTCTTGGATAATTCATAATCCGCCCGCTTCAATAACAGTAAATACTACGTAGATACTAGCGTAATGGATGATAGAAAATAAGGAGCCAGTATTCATTATGTGTGGCAAGTAATTTTATTCTTTCATTTTTAAAATAACTTACTTAAATAAAATAAAATTCTATGGCGTCTGTACCAGCTATAGGTGTACCTCTTAAAATATTTCATGTATGAATAGATACACCTTATTTAAACTCACAAAAGAAAAGGAACGAAAAGAAAAATATAGAAAAACTATAAGCAATTACGAGGTGTATACGTTGTGAGTAGGTCTACATACTTTCTTGTCGTTACAATCATGAAGTTCTGAGTTAATATATTTATTTGTTAAATCAATTTAACAACAAAAGCAAAACGTATTTTTTCTATATAATTAACACCTCTAGATACGGTTCTCTCTGTACCTAGTCAACGTGAAAATCAATTAACATCAACTAATAACTTTGCGTTTGGGCTACCACTTCCTTCACAACTTCTTTTGAGTTTAGACCTATATTTAAGCTAAGCTAGAAATTGTGTACGGTATAATGAACCTAGTTGAAAACATTACTGTAAGTTAACGTATAATTTATGTACTTACATTACCCTTCTTTGTTCACGAAACCAACAAAATACTCAATTCAAAGAAACAAGTTTCTTAAACATAAGGTGTTTGAACCGCGATAATTTATCAACTGCAGCGAACTACCAATTTCATGTCGATATCTTAATTTAAATCTTAAAAAACAATTAATCAGTAGTCATAATAATTCTTTACGAACAAGACCGAATTTTATTATGTTGCAACACAACACTTTTATAGTTTTAATAAAACATAGTGTTGCAAGTAAGGTGCGGCTTCAGAATAACAAATTTCGAATCTCTTTCACTTTACGAATGTTCGCTGGACACTTTCGAAGTACATTGGCGTGTAAAGGAAAACTGAAGAAATCCCTGAGGTGAGGTTGTGACGTCTATTTATGTATATTCGCAGTGCTCTGAATCCGAGGAAACGCTGCAGGAAATCAATGCTGACAGCTCGAATACTAATCGGGTGGAGTGTTTCTATTTATATATGTAGGGCAGTGGAGGTCCAGTGTAGAGCAGTGGTGGCCCAGTGGTAACGGCCGCTACATACGAGTTGTAGTTCATAGGTTTGAGCCCTGGCAAGCGCTTTACTTTGTGTAAATTATTCCATCACCTGTTCTCAAAACTGTGAAGGAAACTGTCTTGTCTTAGAAACAAAACTTCGAAAACATGTGACATCTACCAACATAGATTACGCGCCACTCCCTCTCACCGAAAGGAAGCCTGTGTCCCAGCAGTGGGAAAATTGTAGGTTGATTGTGCTTATAATTATATAGGTATAAGGAATTGTTAAAATCTAGAATTATTTGAAGCCCATTGAATAAGCATCCAAAAATATAGCGTTTATTTACTCGGAAATAAGTATTATATCACATTGCTTTAAAGTTTCTGCAATCATGTTCGTTCTTCTTTTGAGCGGTACCCTTCCACTTTTCTCCAGCTCACCACCACAGTTCTATAAGGCCTGATTAATAAAAGACGACACAAATTCCCTTTTAAGTACAAATTCGTCGTTTTAAGCTCGTACTTCCCGCTTGCTTCTTTCACCCGAGTGCACTCGTTTTATTTATTACTGCGCGGTACACCGCCGACTCTTAATGTCACCCAGTCACGAATTGAGTTATACAAGTTGTGATATTTTTCTTTCCTGACAACACTGATGGATTTTCTTTTCTTTATGGTAATCAATGAGAGACATGTTCTGGTTTTAATGTTAAGGTATATTGATGGAGTTTTTTTTTGCTTACTTTATTATGATTGTCAATACAAATGACGAGTAAAGTTTTCTAAGAATGCGGTGGGAGCTACAGCGCCCGCAATTTACCATCGAAGACGTCAATCAGCGTTATTTATGAAATTAAGTTGGTGTGTTGCCCTTTTTCTTTTCTTGGGTGGGAAAACATCAAATAATTTCTCGCGCTCTGGGCGGAGCGGGAGGGCGTGTCAGACTTTTACTGACTAAAACCCACCCGTGTTCCTTCATGTGCCTGTGCGCCAGGACCACGGTAACTCTTTCGAACAATCCGCGACCCCGGCAGAGGTACAAGCGGGCCTAAGTCTGGATTTCCTTACGTCATTTATTTTAAACTGTGCAGTCATTCGGTGATGTCTTAGGTTATTTTAGCAAGTCAAGTCTATTCATTGATTTGCTAACAGCATGATATGTACTAATATATGAAAATAACATAACATAACGCCTGTATTCTCCAAAGTTTTAGGCAGAGGTGTACCTATAGTACACCCACGTTTCGCCAGTATCTTTAAGTCCCATCTAATAGGGGCGAGCTTTTTACCATGAACGGGGTACAAATTCAGACTCCGGGCTGCTACCGAGAAATTCCAGATGGAAAAACCTAAGACATGTGACTCCGTGAGCTGTAGACTTTGCGAGTCTGTCATGGCATAGACCAAGGAGCTATATTTTTTTTATATTTAATTGCTTTTATTTATTTATATTAATTAAATTATTTCTCACTATCTATTGCTTTAGTTCTAAATCATAGTCATATTCCGAAAGCTGATGAAATTTCCTTGTGATTTGATGTGACGCAGGAAATTTGCCTTTTTTTTTTTTCATTATTTTCCACCCCCTCACACCCCCGACGCTTTGAAGTTTATGCGTCTTAATAAGGATAACAAAAACGTTTTGTGCTATTTTTGAACATTTTTCAAAATGGCTGAATTTTTTTTTTTACGTCCTCAACCCCCTATCTCCGCCATTTTGTAAATTTCGTAAAACGGAGTCGAAAAAAATACCATATAATTATCGAACCTGCTCGTAAAATTTCACGAGAATCGGATGAGCAATGCAACCTGTAGAGGAGAACAGCCATCCGCCGGACATACGAAAGCATTTTTGCCCAAGCTGAAATGGAGACGCTTCGCGCTCGCTCGGTCAGACACTCTGCCTGACCCGGCAATTGAACCCAGGACCATCATGCTCGGCAGTAGCGCTGGCGACTCCTAGACCTTCGCGGCAGTCATAGATGAAAATAGACGCTATAAATACACTTGTGAACTGAGCTGACGGATGATAGAGATAGATCAGCGATAAAAATCCATTAACACTGCCACTTTTACTTGTCATCAAAATTGACACCAAAGAATTGTTCAATAACTACTTTTTATTTTCATATAAAACCATCATCCCCTTATATCTATAATCATCCCATATTCTTTAAATTTTACTTCTGTTCCGATTTTACTGAAAGATATATCTCAATAATTAAGATTTAATAAACTGAAGTGTTAATCGACTTTTATTCCTGACTGTAGATATGGAAATAAAATATATGCTATGCATGCGTTCCCACCGCTGGGCTGTAATCCACCACGCGAGCCCAGTGCGGCCTGGTAGATATCATGTCGATTTTTTGGTTCTAGGACATGGCGCTTTCCTCACGATGTTTTCTTTCACTGTTTTGAAAGCAGTGGTGATGAAATTATTTACACGAAGTAAAGCGTCAGTGTGGGTTCGAATCTACGACCCACAACTCGGTAAGTCGGGCCGGTACCACTGGGCCACCGTTGCTCCTTTCTTAATTAATTTGTGTCAAATTGTTATTTGGTGACAAACAAAACAGGGAAAAAACTAAAAATATAATTAAGTATTTAATCTTGAAAAGTCACAAGCTAATGCCAACATTCAAATTTCCATTTCTATGCCTTCTCAATGTTCAATTGTACTTACGATGAAAAAAAAAACAATAACTAATTCTAAACTCTATTTTCTAGCATTTTATTGCCATAATAAAACTTTCAAGCGTTTTTAAAATTCATGTGACACGCAATTAGAATAACTTTTAACAACCTTAAAATGCCCTTTACAAGTGTTCTTATTGTACTAGCTTTTTTAAAGCTCTTGACCTTGACTTTACTCAAGGTCGATGTATAAAACTGAGCGAGAAATTACTGGAGTATACTTAACTTTGTTACACTAATAAATGCGGTCTACTAAAGATTGCTTTTATCAAAATAAATCTGCTTATCCTTTTCCCAACTTTATTGGGGTCAGCTTCCAGTCTAACCGGGTGCAGCTGAATACCAGTATTTAACATGGAGCGACTGTCTATCTGACCACCACAACCAAGTTACTGGGAAACACGATACCCCGTGGTAAGTCTGGTTGTCAGACTTTTGGGCTTCTGCCTACCCGTAACGACTGTCAAAGATCTGCGAATGACAGCCGGTACTAACAGCTTAATGTGCTTTCCGAGGCACGGAGGGGTCTCGATAATTATGGTCACCCATCCACGAACCGACTGCGGCAAGCGTAGCTTAACCTTCGAACGACTAGTGCGACTGTTATCATTTATACATTAGCTCCTCACTAAAAATGTTAAAGTAGGTAAAATAAATAAAACACAATGACGCTGATATAAAATCGGTGTGAGTGGGTACTTAAAATCTTGATTTATTTTTAAGTGTCAGTTCCGAGATCCACTCGAGTTAGCCAGCGAACCATATTCGTTTCGAGAGGTTTTCATATAAAAATAAATTGATGAAACTACATACATATTTGTATCGTTCATTTTACGTTCAGGTTTTTTAACATAACATTCATCACGCCTGTAATTCCGGAAGGCTTAGGTAGAGGTGTGCCTATAGTACAGATACATTTAGACAGTTATGTTTAGGTCTCTTGAAATAGGGGGCGAGCCTATTGCTATCAACCGAGCACGAATCTAGAATCAGGGCTGCTACTGAGAAATTACTGATAATATTAATACTGCCCGATCTGGGAATCGAACTTAGGACGTCGTGCTCAGTAGTAGCATTTGCGACCGATAGACCAAAGAACGTGGCAGTCTGGTTTTTTAAATTGGTTATTTTTTTTTTTTGGAATAACTGTGTATCGTCTACCTCGTAATGACGTTAGCACCAGAGATCGAAAATTCGGATGCATATTCACCTGAAGTTGAGATATTCGCTAATATCGAATGCGCTTTTGTATCGAAAAATCTTAGCTTTAACTATCACATACCACCCCTCCCTCCTCTTAAACCCTACATACACATATTTGCATCGGGGGTTAAACATTAATTTTAAATAAATATGAATCTGAATAGTTATGCAATTCAAAAATCCCGGGGTTGTTTTTTTGATAAGAAATTTTTAGAAGTCGCTTTTATACTATACACCCGACTAGTTATGCATTCCCGGTGTTCCTGGCATACCGAGATTTTTTCGTTACAAAAAAAAATATTAAGCCGCTTCCATACTTTCATAGCTAAAAATTAACTTTAAGTAAATATGTATCCGAATATCCGATCTCTGGTTATCACACTATGGTTGACTGTCACTTGCACGTCATAAAACGACAAGGTCTATATGTCTATGCCACAGATAATTTCAACCTTAGTGAAATTTGCAATTATCATGGAATTGTTGTTAACAGTGGTACAGCAAAGGACCATGATTAAGACAATGGTATATACATAAATGACCTCTTGACTTTAATATAGTCAATATTAAAGTCAAGAGGTCATTCATTTTAGTATGTTATTTATATACCATCGTCTTAATCATGATCCTTTGTTCAATGATTTAATCGGTTGAATGCCGTAATTACAGAAATAATTAAAAACCTATTGTGTCTCGCGTGGATGCACGTTCGGACTACGAAGGGTTAATTATAGTATTATCATTTTGATCGAACAAGTAGAGGTCATTTTTTATTTATAATAACACTGCAGATTTGTTAGGTAATGAAAAACCTAAGACAACTTTGATTCTTTTTAACCGACTTCACAAAAAGGAGGAGGTTCTCAATTCGTCTTTATGTTCTTTTTTTTTATGTTTGTTAGCTCATAACCTTTTTTCTGGGTGAACCGATTTGGATGATTCTTTATTTATTTGATAGGTGGTGCTTCATATGTGGTCCCATTCAAATTTGATCAAGGTCTGACCAGTAGTTTTTGAGTTATCTTTAATATTGCATATTTTTTCCACTTAGTTTATATGGATGATGTGTTAATAATTTCCTGTCACTGTTATTTACACACCAAGTAGTGGTATACGAATTTGTGTGAGGTAGGTACCGCAACCAAAAAGTGAAAAATAAAAACTTTTTTACAAAAAAACAACCGACTTCCTAAACTTTAATTTCGGATGTCGGTGACCAAAAACGAAAATACAAAACCAGACACCGACTTCCGAAATTAAAGTTATTTTTCACGTCTTTTAGTGTTTTTTTTGGAAGTCGGTTGTTTATTTGTAAAAAAGTTTTTATCTGTTTTGTCGAATGTTTATCATTCGAAAGATGCTCAAAAATGTGCATTATGTTTCACCCGTCTCGCTTATGACCACTAGACCAATGAGACGGTTAAATGATCATCATTCTCCTTCCTTATTATTTGTGTTTTGTGTTTCACGTACTGTGTCCAAATAAACTTTATTCTTTCTTTCTTTTCTTTCTTTATCGCAATGTATTTGGGTTCTGTGCAACAAGTCTTTTTCTTCCATTCTTCTCTATTGGTCGACATTTCGATAGTCACCCCTTTTGCAGCCATCTCATCTTTCACACATTCCGTCCATCGTTTCTTTGGCTTTCCCCCACTTTTATAGCATCCACATTCATACTCAAAACACATGCACACAGCATCACATGTACACAGCATCACATGCACACAGCATCACATGCCCATACCATGACAAGCCGATTTCCATAAAAAAATCCGCCTGACGCAGGTGCTCACCGGACATGGCTGTTTCGGGAGGTTCCTGTTTCGAATAAGGCTGGAGGAAAAGCCCGGGTGTTATCATTGTGTGGACTGACCGGAGGACACGGTGCAGCATACGGTGGAGGTCTGCCCACCGTGTCCTCCGATCGATCCACACAATGCCAACACCGGGGCGTTTCCTCCCGCCTTATCCGAAACAGGAACCTCCCGAAACAGCCATGTCCGGTGAGGACCTGCGTCAGTCGGAAGGTGAATACGCCGTGGCGCCTCTCAAGCCACTCCTCAAAGAGGGGACTTACCGCCGCAATTGTGGCGTGCCCAGCGCTGGGTTGCGACAGTCGCACACACCATGCCACCATGAGATCCCGCCGGAGCTCTGTCCGCTGTGCCACGATTTCTCGCGGCAGCGGAGTAACGCCCCGGCGTTTCGCCTCCTCGCGCCACTCTCAAATGTGCGCGAGGACTTTTGCCTCCAGATCCCCATGGCGGCAATCCGGCAAGGAGGCTCGCCGCCTCGCAGGAGACCGTGCGGTATCCCCGGACCAGCCGGATGGCCATGACCCTTTGGGACGCGTTCAACCGGCGTGCTGGTCGGAGCCTCAATGAACGCGCCCACACCGGTGCCCCGTAAAAGGCCATGGACCGCACGACCCCCGCGTAGAGCCTCCGGCAGGAGGCGTTTGGACCCCCTAGATTGGGCAGGAGCCGCTTCAAGGCAGCCCCAGCCCGGTCCAGTCTGGGAGCCAAACGTCGGAAATGCTCGACGAAGTTTCACCGGCTGTCGAGGACGAGTCCCAGGTACTTCATCGTCGACTCGACGCCGATGTGAACCCCTCCCGCCATTATTTGGGAACCCGAGAGTGGGGCGTTCCGAGGACCATGAAAACACATGGCCTCAGACTTGTGCAGGACCACCTCGAGTCCCAATTGCTGGATCCTCTCAATGACTGTCGCAACCCCGCGTGTCATTAATTCGGCCGCCGCCTGGGGCGACCTCCCCTGCGCCAGGATAAATGATAAATTGTAAGGAACTTCGTACCTATGTATTTATATCTACAAAATACTCACTATTAAAGATACACCTGTACTAATAATACCTTTTTTTTATAATAAATTCTGATGCGTCAAATAAATAACTTACTCAACGATAATAATTATTAATTACGTAATAAATAAAAATAATAATAAGTAAATAAAACAATAATGAATAATTATAATTATAATAATAATTAATAAATAAATGTATATAATTTATAAAACAATAACTGTAATTCGTAAATTCAATTCTGTACTAATAAAACAATATAACTTACTAACTACTTAACTAATAATAAAATGTATCATATTAAACCGCCAGTGTTCTTCCTCCTCTGTCCTACCTGATCTATGCTGTGCCAGACAGGGTCCATAATTGTGACTAGCATAATTATTTCCCTACCATCTTTATACGTTATGGTACGCAATAAAGAATTGAGAATTGAGAATTGAATTGAGGACCAGCGTGTCGTCAGCGTAACAAACGACGCTGACGCCGCTAGGGAGGTCGGCGCGCAGCACCCAGTCGTACCCGATTTCCCACAGATACGGCCCCAAGACCGATCCCTGTGGGACACCGCACGACATCTCTCGCCGGTTCCATTCTCCCTGGTGACCGGGAAGGCGTGACGGCCCTGTCCGTCAGATAGGCCTCGACTATGCGACAAAGGTAGGTTGGCATCCGGTGATACCGGAGTGCCTCCCTGATGTAACTCCAGGGCAGGGTATTGAAGGCATTGGCGATGTCTAGAGACACCGCCAAGACGACCCCACCCCGGGCCACAGCATCCCCCGTCGTAAGGGCTCGCACGCGCATGATGGCGTCCACCGTAGAGCACCCCCTGCTGAAATCAAACTGGCTCTCCGCCAAATCCGGCCCCACCCGCACCAGCCGCCCGACGAGACGGTCTGCAATGATTCTTTCAAAGAGCTTGCCCACCTCGTCGGGCAGTACGATGGGCCGGTAAGCGGATGGAGAGTCCGCAGTGCGCCCCGTCTTCTTAATGAGGACAAGTTTCCCCGTCTTCCAACGAAGTGGGAACTGGCCCCCTTCCAAGCATGCGCTTAGGAGCCGTCGAAGTCGAGGCCCGAGAGCCTCCATCCATCCATTTTGTGGCCTAACTTTCTGATCCATACAAGACAGCAGAGACAGTTAAATGATGAAAACATAAAAAAGCCATAGTAATATTTCACCATTATGTAACTCTTTTCGCTGACACTAGGTACAATATAAGTTATAGCGAAATAAACGGTATGAGGCAGAAATGAGACGGCGCAATACCGTGAAATAGATAGCTCAGAAATAATAACATTATTTGCTAGCACTGTTATATGTTGTGACCATGAGAGAAACTGTAAATAGGATAGTGTTCTGACCAGAAATATCAGTTTAAAATAACATATTGTAAAAAAAAAATATATGTCACGGCTTTAATTTTAAAAGATAGAAAGTTCTTTTAAAAACGTATTAAAAACGTAGCCATTTTAAAAAAAGCAGGTGGAATTGAAAAACTCGTACTTCGTGAATTTTGGGTTTTGGCTTCGTTCAATAAACAACTCAATGTGAAATAAAACATCACCATCAAATGAGACGATTGTATTTATTTTTATCATCAATCCGTTATTTAAGAGCAGATGTTTTAATAAAGAACCCGCATTTATGGATAAGATAAGTCCATGATTCTTAATGAAAAACCTTTTTACGTTCACACACATTACAGCTAAAGGCTTTTATACAAACAGGCACATTATCGTACAAAGACCTTTGTGCCCTTTTTCAATCACAAAGCTATAAATAAAATCTAATTCCCAAATTGGCTTATGTAGGTATAATCCTTGAATTAGAATAGATTATCCCTTCACGTGGATATCTCTTTGATATGTGACAAAAGATTTTAAGGGCGTGCGTATCTAAGAGGGTACCTATATTGATAATACATACCAAACGGATAAACACCCAAAACCAAAAGGATTAGACAGATTGTAATTTTATTTTTATTACATGACTTTTAATAATTTTTCGCTGGATGGCTAACATCATATTTAGAATGCATTCAGGTATTTTTCCTATTTTATTTATTTAACCATTTATGTACACACATATAAACAGACAGGAAGAAAGGAACTGAAAAATACGTACAAAGGTGATGCAATTTTTTTGTATTCTTAGAATAATTCTCACTCATTCTCTGTAATTTCATAAGTTCATTTTTGTACCTTGTGTATCTTGATTTTAACAAGGTGTCGATGTAAGCCAATTTCAAATCCGTATTTTACTATTCTCATTTGAAGATAGTCGACAGAGCAACGAGCAGTGCTGATTTATCAAAAAAACATTCCTGAATAGTCAGGAACTGAGGACTGTTGATAGCAACAGTTATTTACATTTACAACCATTTATTTACATGATAATGAGATACATACAATTTCATCTTGAACATAAAACATATAAACTTCGCATAAACATTAATCTATAACTACAGTACTGTCTAATTATTAGTTAGTTAACTAATAAAACAGGCTCATTTATCAATAGCGATTTTTTGCAATCGACGTCTTCTCAGTTCGTCAGCCGCAAACACATCAGTTTTGTCTAGGTAGGTATCTGTTCCATCGTCAAAGCCGAATAACTTGGCTACTGGTTTAAATTTATGCCTTGTGCCGCGAATGCACATGCTAGTGGTACGGATTATTGAGATGATGATTCATGATCTTAGCCAACCTATCTTTACGCTGAAGGACCCACTCCAGCGGTCAGCGATTGCAGCTCCAAGATGTTTTACGAACGTAGAAATTTGTGGAGCGATGACTCCGTCAACGGATGCAACGAGGGAATGATTGTCGTATGTCGCATTTCATAAGCGTTTGATTATTTCCTTATTTTTTAAGAAAGTTATTAAGAAGCCTACTTACAAAAGAAAAGAGCAACCCCTTTAGGGGTGAAAAGGGGTATTACAGTTTATATCGTAAAATCAGAAATCTACGCCGTCAAAGTTGCGGCAAACCCGATAATCTATATATGTATCTATATATTTTTATTTTATTTATTTTTATTTTACTGGGACATAAAACAGTTACACATTAAAATTTGAGTGTGACAGAATAAGTTAAAAACTAGGTAAACTTGTAACCCACACCGATGTCCGCGAAATAATGGTTAACAGATAGTTTAATGCGTGCGTTAACTAAAAAGAAAATTAAGAAATGCTCGTACGTATTTTTGGAATAATAGGTAATTAGATGGCTATTTCGAAGATTCGATAGCCATATTTTTGAACTTAAAGTGGGTAAGCGCGAAAATGTCCAATTCGATGAAGTGTGTGTTATACGTATCTACAATGCGTCGGAGAGAATAGAGAATAGAGAATATATAAAATGCAATGTCCTGACTGAGATATCAACGCACAGCCTAAACCGCTGCTTCTAGAGACATGCAATTTGGAGGTTGTGTTCTTTTTGAAGAGTAAGTATCCACTAAGAAAAGATTTTTCGAAATTCCAACCCTTTTTTTTGGGTGGGAAGGTTTTTCGAAATTCCACCCCTAAGAGGGTGAAAGAAGCCGTTGAATTTTCTGTAAAACTTTTTATTCTCCGTGTCGATTAACTCGAAAATTTGTACACATACTCTTCAATTAAAATTAGGAGACACGTGTATCACAGTTTTTCCAAAATCATCCCCCAACAGAGTCAAATAGGATCTTTCTGAGGTAGAGGTGTATCAGAAATATGTGACATCCCGATTTTCGCGTTGGCTCGTGATATGCGACAGTGATAATGCCAGTATATTTATGTGTATAAATAGATTTAATGAATCATTGTTGTGACCGGTGTCCAATCTCAACCAAGGTATCAAGATGTATCAAATATGTAACTGATATATTACTAAGAACTAATATTTCCATTTATAAGTAAGTAGCGGTCGCAAACGCTACTGCTGAGCATGAATGAGGTCTTGAGTTCGATTCCCAGGTCGGGCAAAGTATTAATGTGTTTTTCCAAAAGGAATTTCTTAGTAGCAGCCCGGAGTCTGGAATTGTGCCCGGTTGATGGCAATAGGCTCGCCCCCTATTACATGGGACTTAAAACATAACAAGCGAAATGTGGGTGTACTATAGGTACACTTTTGCCCAACCCTTCGAGGCAAAAAGGCGTGATGTTATGTTATAAGTAAGTACATGTGAGGAGCTCGTGGTTAAGTTATATATAACAGTCACACGGGTCGATCCGGCAGGTTAAGGTACGCTTGCCAGGGTTGGCTAAGTTATATAAAACAATCGTTACGGGTCGTCAGAAGCCCGAAATTCTGACAACCAGCTTTACCAAGGGGTGTCGTATTACCAAGTTACTGGGTTGTGGAAGTCAAATACGCAGTTGCTCCTTGTATAAGACTTCCCGACATCAATAGTCGGGCAGTTGCCCACCATACACAACACCCGTCTGGTTGGAGGGTCCTCCATTTTCTATGGAGGATGAGTGAACTTTACACCCTGTTCCTCATGCCTCTAGAGATTTAAGGAATTGGAATTTAGTCCGTATCCGTCCGTTGGAGTTAGTAGTTAGTAGAGTCCGTATCTTGAGGTAATATTTAGGTAGCGTTTATTATCTGCGTGTCTGTCTGTTACTTTTTCACGCTTTAACGGCTGGATTTGGATGATAGTTAGGTTACTGAAACGCCATGGCCTGGGTTAGGACGTAGGATACTTTTTATCCCAGTAGCACGTCCCCGTGTATGGGGTAATTTCCGACCTCCACGCGGGCGAAGCCGCAGGCAGAAGCTAGTTAACTATAAAATTTACCCCTGACAAATAAAACAACAAAGGCTCCTTCATCAGATATATCGAAACAGGCTATAAGCAAGCTTTTGTACCAGCCGTGGACAAAAGGCGTCCGTAAAAGTTGGGCAAGCCATCCTGTACGAGTATATTACGTGCTCTCCGGACACCTGCATAGCAAAATATCAATTTATTTTACGGCCTGCCTCGGACAGGGATAGCTGTGGCCAAAATGAAGAACTACATAGTCTACGTACTCTGGCTATCGTGTGCCCTGTATTTTTGCTTTTTTTTTCGGTATTCAACGTGTCGGTCAATACTTTTGTTGGTGAAAAAAGGTGTCGGGAATGTTAAAGGGTGTTTTTGTTTAAATAAAAAACTGGTCTTTATTTTAGTGACTAAGGAAAATGAACTGATAAAAACCGTAACTATTGTTTTTGTGGAACGTTTGAACAAATAATACAAATATTTATTTCGAAATGTATATGAGGCTTACTTAAAATAGTATAGAATAGAATAGAATACTCTTTATACCCCCCTCCCCCCTCCCCCCTTCCTCCCCCCTCACCCCCCTCTCCCCTTCTCCTCCTCTTTTTTTTTCTCTCTTTTTATTTCTCTTTTCTTTTTCTTTTCTTTTTTTTTTCTTTTCTTTTTTTTTCTCTCTTTTTTTTTTTTAATCTCTCTTTTTGAGTATGGTTTCTTAATAGGGTATGAGCACCAGTCAGTCAGTCTTATAATTTCAGTATGATTTTTTTTTGCTTAGACGCGAGATGGTTTAATATACGACATAAACGTTTCCATTTTTAACCGACAAAAAAAAAGGAGCAGGTTCTCAAGTCGACCCGTATTTGTTTTTTTTTTTTTTTATGTATGACCACGCTTAACTTTTTACCGAGTAGTCCGATTTTGATGATTCTTTTTTTAATGAAAAGAGTATACCCCAAAGTTGGTCCCATTTAAAATTGAAAAACGAAATCCACCCCTGAGGGTAGAAAAATAGGGGTTAAATGATTTTTCACCTACAGAATGTTCCCTTGTGAACCGATTCTGTTGAAACTTGGCACATATACGTAGTTCTAATGATGCTTCAACAAAAAAGAGACCTGAAGATCATCTGATGATGGAGAAGGAAGACAGTCGCGAGGGCTCCTCGATAGCTTACAGCAGTTAGATCGTGTTTGGGCTTATTTCATTCATCTTGATGAGAACTTTAAGCCTAGCTGGAGTATGACTGTCATAGAGGGTGTGATGTTGGGTACGGAAGGCAGTCGAGGGAAGTTCTAAATATTAGCAGTGAGAGCATACTCAAAACATTCCAAAGCTTATAAATTAATAAAGGTAATATTTATTACAGCTATAAACAGCAAATCCTTAACTTCTGGCATATTCCCTATAAAATGGAAAGTGGCAAAGGTGGTGACTATACATAAACGGGATAACAATTTCAACATAAAAACTATAGGCCCAACTCAATTTTGAGAGGGAAGCCGATAGTAGGATTCAGCTGGGATGGGCAGCATTTGGTAAACTTCATCAGGTCTTCTCCTCGTCTATACCGCAGTGCCCAAAGACGACAGTCTTCAACGCGTGTGTCCTACTGGTTACGACTTACGGAGTAGAAACGTCGACACTCACGGTGAGACTGGTCCATAAGTTTAAAGTCACTCAGCGAGCTATGGAGAGAGCTATGCTTGGAGTCTCTCTGAAGGATAAAATCCAAAACGACGTTATCCACCAGAGAACCAAGATAATCGACATAGCCCAAAGACTAAGCAAGCTGAAGCTGCAATGGGCTGGTCACATCTCTCGTTGAAGTTCAAGAGTGGAGAACGCGTGTAAGCAAACGTAGTGTGGGGCGCCCGCCGGCCAGGTGGACTGACGACTTGCGAAATTCGGCTGGCAGAGACTGGATGACGAGAGCCAAGGATCGAGCTCAATGGCGTTCACTAGGAGAGGCTTACGTCCAGTAGTGGACGAATATAGGCTGATGATGATGATGATGAATGGTGCAAAAATAAAAAAAATGTATTTGAACTCAATGAAGTGTTACTACGTTAAATATACAGGAACAAATAATCTTATAATTAAAGGCAAAGTAATAATAATAATAATATTTTAAAACACCGCTGTCAACAAACCGTCTAATTTTCCACTTTTTTTAAATTTCAACAGTAATAATAATTTTGACTCATTCTTACAATAGTTCATCATTTTAAAGCAAACCTAAAACCTGAAAACCATTTTTAATCGAAAAGAGAGCCATAATACCAGAATGCAATAAATTTGAACAAAAACTGCCGAATCGTAGGTGACATGACAGATGTCACCTCCGATAAAACAAGCTATAAAATAAATAGGAAAATGAAGATATGTTGACCAGATCAGCCGCACTACGAGCACGCCCACCAACTCCGGATTTCTCGCTCAGCTCCGCCTCGCCGCCGCCGGTATCCAGCCCCATTGTGAGCGCTGCGACGACACCGGCCGCGGTAGTTGCGTCGAGCTCGAGTGATGAATATTTTTCCCCGCCCACGACGCCACCACCTGCTCGTCGACGGGGAGGACACCGGCCGCCGGACGGCTTAGGACCTCGAGGCCTTCCGGCCTCTGATAGGGTCCCAGCTCCCGGCGGAAGTGTGCAGCGCATGAGATGGACACAGTCCATTAACGAAAACGTCATGCGCTCATACTATGGGGCTACAGAGGGGGGAAACAATCTGACCGCGTACCGTGTTCGGATGCTCTGTCTTTTTCAGGTGCTTGAGCCAGCTGTCGACTTTTCGGCACAACGACTGTCGGATCAGGTGCGGGTCATCCAACGGAATCATATGTTATTTATTTATTTATTTATTTATTTACAACACAAACACTGCACTGCACTGTACTTGATCGCCTGCGGAGTGAAATGCAGAGTAGTCATGTCATCGCCCCCCCGTCGCAAACTGTTGTAGTACTACCACAGCCTATCACAAGTCATGACGAGGGCAGTGATGACAGGGCTACAAACATAAGTACCCAGTGCAATGAGGAATTGAGGAGTGCTTTGGAGGGTGCGATTCGGGAATATCGGTTCATGTCGCCCGAACTTAGACCACGCTTACCTCGTTTGCTCATGCATAACAAAAATAGGGCACTGGTGGCGGCTCTGGATTCGCAGTTGTCAAACTATTTTGATGACTGCGTAGACCTCACCGATACTCATTCGATTCTGTACTGCGCGGCTGTAGCGGCATGTCGTGTAGCTCACGTCAAATTTGCTAATGATTCTAGAGCTACACGACCAAAACCACCCGTACCAGCTTGGCAGAGCAGAATTGAGCGTCGTATTGGTGGGGCCAGAGCGCTCATCGGCAAACTAATCTGCTTCAGGGAGGGCAATACTCGCCCTAGAGTGATGCGCTTTGTGAGACGCGCGTTCGCAGGGACTGATGTCAGCCCTCAGGACTATATATACTGTGTCACAGAGCGCATCGACTTCCTGAAGCAGAAAGTGTATGCATGGGCAAGCCGTATCCGTAGGTATAAGCGGCGAGTGGAACGATACACGCAGAATCGCACCTTCCAGCGCGATGAAAGGTGGGTTTATAGGGATTGGGAGCGACCGGATCAAGGTGTGGCTGACACGTACCTGCCAGATGATGATGCCATGTGTTCTTTCTGGCACAATATCTGGTCGGTGCCTGTCAGTCACACCGAAGGTGATTGGACTCGGGAAGTCGAGTGAGCCTGCGAATCAATACCAGAAATGGGGGCTATTACCATCTGCCCCCAAGACGTGGCTCGTGCAGTCCGTCCGTTGCCTAACTGGAAGTCTCCAGGGCCGGACGGGCTGCACAACTTTTGGATAAAATCGTTTTTAAGGTCGCACGCTCGCTTGGCGGCTCAGTTCCAGGCTGCTTTAGAGTCTGGTTCGCTACCCCAGTTCCTAACGACAGGAGTTACCCACCTGCTCCATAAATCAGGTAGCATCGCGGAACCCAAAAACTATAGACCGATCACGTGTTTACCGACAGTCTATAAAGTTCTTACATCCATTTTGAGAGCTAAAATTAACAATCATGTAGACACCAACTCCATCATGTCTGCCTCTCAAAATGGATGTAGGAACGGATCCCGCGGTACTAAGGAGCTACTCCTCATTGATATGGCCATTAGCCAACAGGTTCGTCGTTCCCGAAAGGATCTGTCGACATGTTGGATAGATTACAAGAAGGCCTCTGGCTCGGTGCCACATACATGGCTCATGAGGGTGCTGGAGTTGTATAAAGTAGATGCAACTCTGCGCACCTTCCTGAAGTCGTGTATGGGGCAATGGAGGACGGTCCTTCGCTATCCAGCATGTCGAAATACCCAGAGGAATAGCGAGCCGATAAGGATCGAGTGAGGAATATTTCAGGGTGATAGTTTGAGTCCACTTTGATTTGCTTAGCCTTGAATCCTCTAAGCACACTGCTGGAGGATTCAGGTCTAGGCTATCGGTTGAGGAGAGGTGGTCGGGTTATATCTCACCTCCTCTACATGGATGACCTCAAACTCTTTGCCCCAAACAATTTGCAACTGATAGAGCTACTGAAAGTAACTGAAACTTTCAGTAGTGCCATCAGGATGGAATTTGGTTTGGACAAATGTGCGGTCATGCATGTAAAGCGAGGGGAGATTGTGGAATCCGTGGGAACCCAACTCTCGGATTCCATGAACCTTAGAGCCCTCTCGGCATCCGAAACCTATAAGTATTTGGGTATGTCGGAAGCGCTAGGCGTCAATAATACTGACATGAAGCAATCGTTGAAGGAGCGCTTCTTTGGCCGCCTGAAGAAAGTTTTTAATAGTCTTCTATCAGGCGAAAACAAGGTGCGCGCCTTCAACGGTTGGGTCATGCCGGTTCTGTTGTACTCTTTTGGCATACTCAAATGGACTCAGACCGAACTCGATACCCTGGATAGGAGGGTCCGGACGCTGGTGACTGCAAATCGAATGCATCACCCACGGTCTTCGGTAATGAGGCTGTATATCCCGCGAAAGTGTGGAGGTCGAGGTTTTTTAAATGCTAAGACCCTCCACAATCGCGAGATATGCAGTCTCAGGGAATATTTCCTAGAAGCCGACGTGGGGATGCATCGAGATGTGGTCGCGGTGGACAAGGGCCTCACCCCGCTCTCCTTGGCTAAAGAGAACTGGCGCAAACCAGTAGTGCTCGACACTAACGATCGCATGGAGGTATGGCAGAGTAAGGAGCAACAAGCGTCCGTAGCCTGGCTACGTTTCGGTGACCTCTTTGGGGAAACCGAAGGTTTTGTCTGTGCAATTATGGACGAAGTTATGATGACGAACAATTACCGGAGATTTATTGTGAAAGACGGTACGGTTGACATCTGTCGGGCATGCCACCGTCCGGGAGAATCAATTAGACATATTATCTCTGGGTGTTCTCGTCTAGCTAACGAAGAGTACTTGCATAGACACAACCTTGTAGCCAGGATTATCCATCAGCAACTTGCTTTGAAATACAGCTTTGTGGAATCGGAAGTGCCGTACTACAGGTATGTGCCCGACCCAGTTCTCGAAAATGGAACTATTACACTGTACTGGGATCGATCCATCATCACTGACAGGACTATTATTGCCAATAAGCCTGACATAGTGCTGGTGGATCGAAGAGAGCGGCACGCAATGATCGTTGACATAACGATCCCGCATGACGGGAACCTCGTGAAAGCCGAGAAAGATAAACAAATCAAGTATCTTGACTTGGCTCGCGAGGTTGTCGACATGTGGGACGTGGACTTAGCGATCATTGTGCCGATAGTCGTGACTGCCAATGGTTTAATAGCGAAGAGCCTCGACCAACACCTGAGGAGGCTCTCGTTGAGCAGATGGATCAAGGGCTTGATTCAGAAGGCGGTACTTCTGGATACGGCTCGCATATTTAGGAGGTTCCTCTCTCTGGAGCCCTGACCGCTGGTAAATTGGACCCTGTTCCCGATACCGGTGGGCTACTATTTTTTGTATTTTTAAATGTTTTTATATTTTTTTATATTCTAATATTTAAAAATATAATTTATATGTATATAGTGAAATAAAGGAGATAATAATATTAAAACAGACTATACACATAGACACAATCAGGTAGCAAAAGTCATCCATCAAAAACTAGCACTCAAATATAAACTCATACAAGATATGAACACTCCTTATTACAAGTACGTACCACAAACAGTTATACAAAATATCACTCTGAGACTAAGTACCAAAATAAAATATGTTAACTTGAAATAAAATAAACCCTCTCTATACCGAGGTGCCTAAAGAACAACGCCTTAAGTTCCAAAATAATTATCATTACTCATCAGAATAATTGTACGTGTTATATTTATATTCTTATTGCCTACCAAAATGGATAAATGCTCACCAAATCTAACCATAGACGGTCGACATCAGGGGCACCCTGAGGTTCGGTTGGTTAGGTTCCTTTAAACCCTTTAGACAGAAATAGGAGCCCCGCGGGGCGGGGCTCCGTCGTCCTGCTTATTAAATGATAAATGATTTTATTTCTGTAAATAGGTTTGTACAAACACTTTTACACGTCAATGATATTTTAAAACTAGATGAGGTCGGCGTTTCCTATCTGACTACTCTGAGAAGAAAGGCCGAAACAGACTCAGAGGTCACAGTCTCTTTTAAAGTCCAGACATAATCTTGGTCAGATCATGTGAAGACCATGTAGATTTGTCTGAAATGGTATTTTGAAGAAAAACCACACAGATTGAGTGGACCTGTCCAGTCAGTGCACGCATTTGTCAGTAATCGTGCAGCTCAACTCAGAACTTAAGGAGCTCAACGATTCAACGAACAATACCAAAGAAAGGACATTTGGGTAGGCCACAAAAATTACTCAAACTGCCAGACTAAGATAAAACTACCTGAAAGGAAAAAAAAAATCAACAATGACCCACATAGTCTTCACATTCACAATATTAAAATGAATATCATGTATTTAATCTAGCCTGCATGCTACTCACATTCATAGACAGGTTTCTCTTCAAATGTCATCAAAAAATCTTAATATGTTATGTCATGTAATTCAATAAAAATGACATTATTAATTCTAAAACACATAATCACAGTATAAAATGGATTGTTGCTTGGGGGTACATTGAAGTAGCTTAATTAATCCCAAGCCTTTTTGTCATCCAAGTAATCTTTAACTTTATAGAAACCTTTTTGACAGAGTTTCTGTTTAATAAATGATTTAAATTTATTGAGGCTCAGTTCTTTAACAAGACTTGGGAGTTTGTTGTAAAAACGAACCCTAACCATTAACCCTACCTAACTATTAACCCTAACCCACGCCGGTCGACGTCACGGGCACCCCGAGGTTTGGTTGGTTACAGAAATAGGAGCCACGCTAAGCGGGGCTCCGTGGAGCTATCTTGGCAGGTAGTAAGAAATTAAAAGACAAACATACAAGGCGCTAATCGATCTGCGGTGATTGTGTGGCGCCGACTCAAAATTTGTAATTTACATTAATTTAAGAGCTTAGTTAGACTGAAAGATTTATTTTTTGCTTTTCAGTTTCTTTTTTCGTCGGTTTAATTTTTTGTAAAAAAGTTTTCATTTTTCTATTATTCGTCGACAGATTTTATAAGAGGTGCTTTAGTAAAAGGTATCGGATGTCTTTAAGTAGAAGAGGATAATGTCGCAAAACGTTAATAAAAACAATACGGACGAAATAGGCAGATGATTCAATTAAACTCATTACTTGAATCATGCTCGCGCAAGTTTTTAGTAATAAGTTACTGTAATATTGTCGACCGCAGTTTTGAGCTATTTCCTTCCCTCCCAATTCCCATACAACAGAACGAGAGGGATGCTCATCATACGCGGCAATCGTGGCGCTTCCGCCGCAGCATGAATCCACGGTGATTTGCTAACAACAGTCCTACAATGAGATTCGAGTCAGACGCACACGTCGTACCGCATCGCGCCATGCCACAATAAAAACCGCTCCGCAACCATAACGCTAATAGAAACTCAAAATCTCTTTATTTTATAAGTGTTGGCCGACACAAGTGTGACATTTAAAAACCAAGTGATAGTGAGTAATCATCACAGTGAAAGGAGGAAATTCAGTGAACACGTGGGACGTCTGCAAAGGCTGTCCGTGAGTCAACATGTTTCGTTCAGAAGGTTCAAGTAAGTCCATCCATCCCTATTTTCTCACTCATAGCCTCATATTCCCTTTTGCTCAATTCTGTGTGTCGTCCAATATTTCTAACCCCGCAACCCCGCTGATGGTCCTTAGAAAGCCGCGATAACTTATACACCAAATCATTTACGTAATTGCATTCAATCACAATATGAATGATTTTAAAGGATATTGCTAATTCATTGCTTCATATGTTCGTTTTTTTTTTGTAATCAACAACGTAAATAACGCAATGCATAATTAGCCTATAATTTTTCCACTGCCGGGACATAAGCCTCCTCTCAGTGAGAAGGAATGGGCCGTAATCCACCACGCCCAGTGCGGATTGGTAGATGTCACATGTTTGCGATTTTTTTGGTTCTAGTACATGCCGGTTTCCTCGCGATGTTTTCTTTCACCGTTTTGAGATCAGTGATGATGAAATAATGTACACAAAGTAAAGCGCCTGTCTGGGTTCGAACCTACGACCTATAACTCGTAAGTCGCGGCTTTTTAATAATGCAATGAATGTTGTTGAATTCTAAAAAATAAAACCATAGCTACTGTTAGTATGTTACATAATTTCCCCGCAGGCCTTATTAAGGCGAAAGCGTCAGGGTAGCCCGCGAAATTCTTTTTTTTTTTGCAGTTTGATGGTCATTGTCAGGTTGTATGTTGATCTAAATATGATTCGCGGCCGTAACAAATATGTAAATATAGAATTATAATCATAAAAATTATCAATACATCTCTTTAAGTTCATATTACCCTATTGATTGACTATTTCATGAAATAATGACATTTGAGACCAATTATATCTTATGGAATTGTATTGCTGATTCTAATGATTATAATTCTGTAAAACCATATTTGTTACGGTCGTGAATCATATTTTAATCACCATACAACCTGATACTGACCTGCAAATTGCAAAAAACGTAAATAAATTTGAATTTCGCGGGCTACATTAGCGCATCCTCCTTAAGTAATAACCTTGTTAAAAACTACACGGAGATTCTAAGTATTTACAAGATAAAATAAAACAAGATAAAACCCCTTTGATATCAAAAGACCTGTAGTTGTACAATCTTCTTGTCAAGTCTCATTAAAATGGGCTTATGTACAGTCGCCAGCAGGTCAAGCTACACGAAACTGTCAAATTTCTCCAAACGATTTTAAACCTTAAAATGTTGATGGTTAAGTTCAAAATCGAATGAGAAAATCTGACAGTTTGTGGTAACTTGATGTGCTGGCGACTGTACAAAGTAAGACAATACTCGTACTTGAACAAGGACTTATCCTTTCTGAAGTAAGGTCATTCTACTCCAAGCTTGTATTGAATTAAAGTAAATAATAACTGAGTACAGTTTATAGAAAAAGACCTTAGAGAGACTAGTTTGGAAATGAAATAAATATAACTATCGTGCCCAAAGCGCAGTAATGTATAACAAAATAAACAAAAATCTTTCAATTTATAAACTAACCCTACATAAAGTCAAGCAGACTCTTAAGCCATGGCTACTGTCGCTGAACTATGACGAGACAGAGAAAATCATCATATCTATTTCGTAACATTAAAACCCCTCCTGATCAATTCATTGACACACACAAACACACACACAAACATACACACAAACACTCGCAAACTCAATGCAGGCTTCTTTTAACCGTTTTTAGTTTAGTTTATTTAACTTTTTTGTTGTTACCATATTCTTTTTATTTTTTGTTAATCTTTTTGCATAAGATTCTGTAATATCTCCTACAGGGAGAGGGCACTGGCTCTTGTAACACAGGTATATCACCTAGAACAGGAGTCAGGGACTTCACACTATTTTGTAACCAATTTCTTGTGTAATAAAGATTATTATTATTATTTCCTTTATTTAATTATTTACATATAAATTACATTTTTAAATATTAGAATATAAAAAACATAAAAATATTTAAAAATATAAAAATAGTAGCCCACCGGTATCGGGAACAGGGTCCAAGCTACCGGCGGTCAGGGCTCCAGAGAGAGGAACCTCCTAACAATGCGAGCCGTGTCCAGAAGTACCGCTTTCTGAATCAAGCCCTTGATCCAGCTGCCCAACGAGAGCCTCCTCAGGTGTTGGTCGAGGCTCTTGGCTATTAAGCCATTGGCTGTCACGACTATCGGCACAATGATCGCTGAGTCCACATCCCACATGTCGACAACCTCGCGAGCCAAGTCTAGATACTTGATTTGTTTATCTTTCTCGGCTTTCACGAGGTTCCCGTCATGCGGGACCGTTATGTCAACAATCATTGCGCGCCGCTCTAATCGATCCACCACCACTATATCAGGCTTATTGGCAACAATAGTCCTGTCAGTGATGATGGATCGATCCCAGTACAATGTGATATGTCCATTTTCGAGAACTGGGTCGGGCACATACCTGTAGTACGGCACTTCCGATTCTACAAGGCTGTATTTCAGAGCAAGTTGCTGATGGATAATCCTGGCTACAAGGTTGTGTCTATGCAAGTACTCTTCGTTAGCTAGACGAGAACAACCGGAGATAATATGTCTGATTGATTCACCCGGACGGTGGCATGCCCGACAGATGTCAACCGTGCCGTCTTTCACAATAAATCTCCGGTAATTGTTTGTCATCATAACTTCGTCCATAATTGCACAGACAAAACCTTCGGTTTCTCCAAAGAGGTCACCGAAACGCAGCCAGGCTACGGACGCTAGTTGGTCTACATCGGGCCCATGTAGGGCCCAGAAAAAGCGTCCGTGAAGCTCCTTACTCTGCCATACTTCCATGCGATCATTAGTGTCAAGCACTACTGGCTTGCGCCAGTTCTCTTTAGCTAAGGAGAGCGGGGTGAGGCCCTTGTCCACTGTGACCACATCTCGATGCATCCCCACGTCGGCTTCTAAGAAATATTCCCTGAGACTGCATATCTCGCGATTGTGGAGGGTCTTAGCATTTAAAAAGCCTCGACCTCCACACTTTCGCGGGATATACAGCCTCATTACCGATGATCGTGGGTGATGCATCCGATTTGCAGTCAGCAGTGTACGGACCTTCCTATCCAGGGCGTCGAGTTCGGTCTGAGTCCATTTGAGTATGCCGAAAGAGTACATCAAAACCGGCATGACCCAACCGTTAAAGGCGCGCACCTTGTTTCCACCTGATAAAAGACTATTAAATACTTTTTTCAGGCGGCCAAAGAAGCGATCCTTTAACGACTGCTTCATGTCAGTACCATTGATGCCCAACGCTTCCGACATACCCAAATACTTATAGGTTTCGGATGCGGAGAGGGCTCTAAGGTTTATGGAATCCGAGAGTTGGGTTCCGACGGATTCCACAATCTCCCCTCGCTTTACATGCATGACCGCACATTTGTCCACACCAAATTCCATCCTGATGGCGCTACTGAAAGTTTCAGTAACTTTCAGTAGATCCATCAGTTGCGAATTGTTGGGTGCAAAAAGTTTTAGGTCATCCATGTAGAGGAGGTGAGATATAACCTGACCACCTCTCCTCAGCCGATAGCCTAGACCTGAATACTCCAAGAGTGTGCTTAGAGGATTCAAGGCTAAGCAGAACCAAAGCGGACTCAAACTATCACCCTGAAATATGCCTCGCTCGATCCTTATCGGCTCGCTATTCCTTTGGGTATTTCGACATGCTGGATAGTGAAGGACCGTCCTCCATTGCCCCATACACGACATCAGGAAGGTGCGCAGAGTTGCCTCTACTTTATACAACTCCAGCACCCTCATGAGCCATGTATGTGGCACCGAGTCATAGGCTTTCTTGTAATCTATCCAACATGTCGACAGATCCTTTCGGGAACGACGAACCTGTTGGCTAATGGCCATATCAATGAGGAGTAGCTCCTTAGTACCACGGGACCCGTTCCTGCATCCATTTTGAGAAGGAGACATGATGTAGTTGGTGTCTATATGTTTGTTAATTTTATCTCTCAAAATGGATGTAAGAACTTTATAGACCGTCGGTAAACACGCGATCGGCCTATAATTTTTGGGTTCCGCAGTGCTACCTGATTTATGGAGCAGGTGGGTAACTCCTGTTGTTAGGAATTGGGGTAGCGAACCAGATTCTAAAGCAACCTGGTACTGAGCAGCCAAGCGAGCGTGCGATCTACCAAACCATTTGATCCAGAAGTTGTGCAGTCCGTCCGGCCCTGGAGACTTCCAGTTAGGCAGCGGGCGGACTGCACGAGTTACATCTTGGGGGCAGATGGTAATAGCCCCCATTTCTGGTATTGGATCACAGGCTCGCTCGACTTCCCGAGTCCAATCACCTTCGGTGTGACTGACAGGCACCGACCAGATATTGCGCCAGAAAGAACACATGGCATCATCATCTGGTAGGCACGTGTCAGCCACACCTTGATCCGGTCGCTCCCAACCCCTATAAACCCACCTTTCATCGCGCTGGAAGGTGCGATTCTGAGTGTACCGCTCCACTCGCCGCTTATACCTACGAATACGGTTCGCCCATGCATACACTTTCTGCTTCAGGAAGTCGATGCGCTCTGTGACACAGGAAATGTAGTCCTGAGGGCTGATATTAGTCCCTGCGAACGCGCGTCTCACAAAGCGCATCACTCTAGGGCGAGTATTGCCCTCCATGAAGCAGATTAGTTTGCCGATGAGTGCTCTGGCCTCACCAATACGGCGCTCAATTCTGCACTGCCAAGCTGGTACGGCTGGTTTCGGTCGTGTAGCTCTAGAATCATTAGCAAATTTGACGTGAGCTACACGACATACCGCTACAGCCGCGCAGTACAGAATCGAATGTGTATCGGTGAGGTCTACGCAGTCATCAAAATAATTTGACAACTGCGCATCCAGTGCCGCCACCAGCACCCTATTTTTGTTATGCATGGGCAAACGAGGTAACCGTGGTCTAAGATCGGGCGATATGAACCGATATTCTCGAATCGCATCCTCCAAAGCACTCCTCAATTCATCATTGCACTGGGTACTTACGTTTGTAGCCCTATCATCACTCTCCTCGTCTGCTTGACTTGTGTTAGACTGTGGTAGTACTACCACAGTCTGCGACGGGGGGGCGATGACATGACTACTCTGCATTTCATTTCGCAGGCGATCCAGTACAGTGTCATCCAACATATGATTACGTTGGATGACCCGCACCTGATCCGACAGTCGTTGTGCCGACACGTTGACAGCTGGCTCAAGCACCTGAAAAAGAGAGAGCATCCGAACACGGTACGCGGTCAGATTGTTTCCCCCCTCTGTAGCCCCATAGTATGAGCGCATGACGTTTTCGTTGATGGATCGCGTCCATCTCATGCGCTGCACACTTCCGCCGGGAGCTGGGACCCTATCAGAGGCCGGTGGGCCTCGAGGTTCTAAACCGTCCGGCGGCCGGTGTCCTCCACGTCGACGAACAGGTGGTGGCGTCGTGGGCGGGGAGAAATACTCGTCGCTCGAGCTCGACGCAACTACCGCGGCCGGTGTCGTCACAGCGCTCACAGTGGGGCTGGATACCGGCGGCAGCGAGGCGGAGCTGAGCGACGAGTCCGGAGGTGGTGGGCGTGCTCGACGTGCGGCTGATCTTGTCAACATATTGTCTTCATTTTCTTATTTTGTTTGTTTTATCGGAGGTGACATCTGTCATGTCACCTCCGATTCGGCAGTTTTTGTTAAAATTTATTTACATTCTGGTACTCGTATTATGTATGTAATCAAAGGGTTTAAAAGTGATTTTCTGGTTTTAGATTTTGTTAATGGTAAACTATTGCAAATATGAGTTAAAATTACTTTTTTTGTTGATATTATGAAATAAAATTGAAAACGAGACGTTTTGTTGACACGGCGGTGTTGCCATTATAACTTATTATTATTATTATTATTATTATTAAGTAAATATTCATGTCTGAAAATATTAGCAAAATATAATAATAAAAAAAAACAACAACTGGAATTGTGACATTGTTATATAGATTCGAATTTTCGCTTTGGAACGGCAATGTTTAAGTGCACTCCTCTCTTGAAGCTTAGAGTATCATAGAGTAAGAGGTATTTATTATTTACTCTCAGATATTTTGTAATAGGATTTTGTCTATTTTAAAATTAATTATTATAGAAGAGAATTTATAAATGATACATTTTTGTAATAAAACAAGTCCTTCGTCATCATCTGCCTAGCCTTTTAAAAACTATGTTGGGGTCGGCTGCCAGTTCAACCGAGTGCAGCTAAATACCTGTATTTTACATGAAGCGACTACCTATCTGACTTTCACAACCCAGTTATTGGGTGATAGAGGTATGAGGAACAGGGTGTAAAGTTCACTCATACTCTATAGAAAAGGGAGGATCCTCCGACCAGATGGGTGTTGTGTCTGGTGGGCAACTGCCCGACGGTTGATGTCGGGACGTTGTATATATGCTAGTCGCGCGGTAAACTCTGCTTGCGCGATGCAGGATTTGCGTGACGTCAGTATGACGTGTAGCTCGCTTGTGGCGATGTTGATACCGCTACAGGGTAACACGATACCCCTTTGTTAAAACCAGTCTACATAACAACAAAAAATAAATTAAAAAGCAAACTAAAATAAATTTATGAAAGTTAGTCAAAGCAAGTTACACAAAAAAAACCTTTTATGTATTTATTTTTAAAGTAGAATTAATTCAAAGGGAATCAAATCATTTTTTTTTTAATTATAAAAACCAGTCTTTGAAACGAACTTACCCCTTAGTCCTTCTGATAGAAACATTATCTTTAGTATCGCAAGAGAAACGCCAAAAAATTAAAAAAAAAAACATTTAAAGCTGTCATCAAAAGTATATATTATCTTATCCGAATGGTTTCCATTACTACAGAGCACACTTTAGTATAATGAAGGGAATCAAAGGGAATAGAGTCGTTCAGCCGCGAAATGAGACGGCATCCAGAAATGACAGACGTTTTAGAAGATGTCTTTCGACATTTTTGTTGTGAACACAGAAGGGTGGATTGGGTTGCAAGCCTGTTGGGGGATTTGTTGGGTCCTAGAAACATAATTTCACGGCTTTTTGAAATAGGGTCGTCTGAATTCACTACTTCGGTAAAAAAAATAGTACGTGCTACGTGTTTGAAACTGACACTAAGGGCGACACGACGCGAGCGGTGACCGTACTGCTGTTAAACCGCATTGCATGTGCCACGCTGCAGCAGCATTGTCGCCTCATATCACTAACAACACTCCAACCCTTCTTTCTTTTCTGAATTCTCTTACTCACTCTTCTGATATTCTAATACTAGACAACACACCAAAGCACCGTGTGGCTTGTCCCTAAGACAATAAGACTGCGTTTGGTTTCAATCTGACTGTTCTGTTATTTACGACACCACATTAAACAATTTATAAAATTATTATCGTCCATAATTTTCGAGTACTGTATAACAAAACGCGTCTGTATCTGACCCGACACAGATTCAAGTCTAATGGCATGTTCAGACAACAATTAAATTACCCCCAACATGCTAGCACAATTTCCCGTCCATAAATCGAGCCCGTCAAATCGACACGTAATTCCTGATGAGCTTAGGCCTAGGGTCGCTTTACACAGCACGATCTTTTATTCATTATGTATTACGTCACGAGATCGCGACTACGTCCCTGAGGGTTTGTCAATTGTCTTGTTAGATCAGTTATCCGTTCTGGGAGATTGGAGAATGGAGAAGTTTGCTCTGCTTTAGAGTTAGTCAATGTATTAAGAGGCATGCAATCGATTCTCGATAGAGCTAGACTGTTTTCTTTTGATATTACTTTGTAACATTAAACATACATTATTCTTGACTTGAACAACAAAAAAATGATGACTTACTTCTTCTTTTCTCCTTCAAAACAACCAAAATAAATACAAAACACCGTCTTAGATTCCCGATAATTTCCGATATTTTCTAGCTGTTTACCGGCCCTATCCGATATGAAGCGGTTTGAACCGGTTTAGCGACGGCGTGGATATCAGGATAAATCCGGTTCTGCGGTGTATTCAGCGGTCGAGAGGCAATAAACGTTAACCCTTTGTTGAATAGTAAATACGAATACGTTGTTTTATCCAGTTTATGTATGTGAGGGTTTTTTGCAAGGTTGATTTTCTGTGTTATTGCGAGCGTTGCGTGCGTAATCGGAGATTAACTATTTATACTAAAGGTAAAGAGAAGGAAAATATAAACACTGTAGAGGTTAACTTGAATCGAGATACCCAGGATTTTATGGAGGTAGATGTGTGAATAAATGAGTGTTTTTAGATAACTAGGTTTCTTTTAATATTGAAGAAAAAACAACTTAAAACTATTACATTCAAAAGCTTTAAGAAAAAACATTTAAAAAAAGCAGCAAGTTTGGTATGAGTAAATGACATTTTTGTAAGGCGAATGATGAATTATTGAGGCGATGTAGCATCTAGTACAATTCACGCCAAAATACAAAACGTTACAGGATGTAGAATATTAATAAGGTTACTTGCAGTCTTCCTTGATAAAATCAGAAACTTTTTCACCAATCATAACCACAGGACCGTTTGTATTCCCTCTTGTGATAACAGGCATGATACTGGCATCAGCTACTCTCAGCCGCTGTACACCGATCACTCTCAGTCTACTATCAAGAACACTTCCCATTGCACAAGTCCCAACGTAATTACTCAATCCAGAGAACATGCAGGAAGCATAACATTTCCAATACTCATCACTGCTTTTTTCAAATTCACTGCAGCCTCCTGACATAGGGTCAATCATTTCTGCTCCAATGCTTTTAAAATACGTTGTATTAACGACGGGAATAAAGTTTTTTATATATTTCACCAGATCGTCAAGGTCAGCCTCATTCAACAAATATCCAGGAGTAATCACTGGAGGATCCATTGGATCCGAGCCCCTTAGTGTAACTTCGCCTCTAGATTTTGGGCATAAATTGATAATTTCATTGAACAAACCCATTTTTCCCATCATTGATACAAAAGTGTTGTCACATATATCGTAACTTAGTCTATATCCGAAGGAGCAATAGAATAAAATCATGTTTGCGTGTGCCGGAAAAGACAGCGTTTCATAGTCTGGATAATTCTGACTTTTGTCTAATGCTGTGAATCCCATCAAAGCAGAAGCTGGCATAATGTTAGGGTTTACAGGTATTGGCCCACTTTTTTCCATTGAATGAAGTATAACAACTCCAGTATGGTCTTGCAAATTCTTCCCTACTGGGAGATCAGATATAACATCAATGTTTTTGCTTTCTAAATCTTGTTTAGGACCGATTCCTGAGAGCAAAAGTAACTTGGCAGAGTTAAATGTACCAGCGGAAACGATAACCTCTTTGGATGCTATTATATTTATAGTTTTGCCATTTTCTAATATAGCTTCCACTCCTATAGCGTTCTTGTTTTCGTCGAAGTTAACTTTTGTGACTAAAGTATTTTTTAGCACATGGAGGTTTTTACGGTCTTTAGCTGGTCTTAAATAGGAAAAAGCACTGCTTTGTCGTTGACCTGTCGCTAAATACGTAAATGCTTTAGAATAGCCCAGTTCACTACCTGGGTCATTAACAATGTCATTACCAAACTCGTTGAAGCTTGTTAAAATATCATTTACGTCGCGAGAATCTTTTGTCAGTCCTACTAATCCATTGACGCCATGATTAGTGATATCTGGTGACATGATGAAGTCTGCGTCTTCGATTCTCTCACTTTTCTTAAAGTATGGAAGCACGTTCTCCCATTTCCAAGTAGGGTCCATAGTTATGTTTGCCCAGTTGTCGTAATCTGTGGGATGTCCTCGAGAGTAGAGCATATAGTTAAGAGAGCTGGTACCTCCTAACATTTTGCCTAAGCTCGGTTCAAAATACGGCTTTAGATGGCATTTTTTTGTAAACTCATCGTTTTCTGCTGTATAGTTCCAGTCAAACCGAGACCTTTTTAGAAATAAAGTGTACCCTGGTACCTGTAAAGATTTTTTATAATACAGATCAACACAGTTTAAAGTTGTTAGTTGTTTAGAATTTCTCTTACTATTTATTCATTACTGTAGCTCAAATGACGTTTATCTAATGGTTAACTCATTTTTATTACTGTTAGGCATTCTGATCAACAGCTACGTCTGCAGTTGCTAGAACATTTTGTTCTTACACATCTATATACTTTTACAACATATTGATAAGCTGAAAACTTACACCGCTTTCAATGGGAGCATCTCCACCAGCTTCAATAAGAAGAACATTGACATTGTCATCTTCTGTCAGTCTGTTTGCTATCACACTGCCTGCTGTTCCTGCACCCACTATTATGTAGTCGAAACTAGCGCCATCTGAAACATTATAGATATTTAATTGCTGGTATACTGTTTAAACTCTTGTTCTGTTTATAAATTCGTATATATTACTAGCATGACAAATCATGTATTTTTCGTTCGGATCCAAATGTATTTTGGGAGTAGTAATTTTTCTCGATTCGTGATTTTATACTTATGGTCAGACTTTTAGGGCTGCTAAACAAAATAAAAAGCCACGATGTTAAAGTAATGTTATTGAAGTACATATATTTTATCTCCGTGAACATTTTCTGGTTCATTGTAAGACAATATAATTATGTAAATGGTACGATGTTTATGATGCAGTTGTCATCAAACTTACTTTCAACAATGGTTTGCTGGGGCCACATGTATGTGGTGAACTGTAGCATAGCTAGGTATTTTAGACCCGTCTGAATGTTCTTGATTTTGGCCGCGACACCCGCTGAATACATGGCTTCTTTTAAACCTTGAGAAAAGAGATGAATTATTTTAATTACATTGTAATGAGCAGCAGTGGAGACCGCGACTTATCACCATCTTTTTAAAGAAACTGACATGTCTTAAGACTAAATAGTTCGAAGACATCTGACAATCACCAACCCCTACCTCCGCGTGGTGGGTTACGACCCACTCCCTTTCAGCGAGAGGAGATCTTTGTCCAAGCAGTGGAAACAGGCTGATTTTGCTTAATTGTTATAAGGTCATTAAATATTTTGAGAGAAATTTTGTGAATGCTTGTTCGTCTTGCAGAAAATTTCATAGCTGCTAATCATCAACACATGAATTTTACAACAGAGAGTAACAGGTGGCGTTCTGTAGTTTATGCCTATCCCCATGGGAAGAAGGCGTGAGTTTATGTGTAGAACAAAAGAACATAAATTACCACGATCACTCACAATATTTCGGCGAGATAAAATTGGGAAACTCACAGTGGCACTTCACAGAATAAGAACACGACAAAAGCCCGTTGGGGTCAGCTTCCGGTCCAACCAAATGCAGCTGAATACCAGTGTTTTACATGGAGCGGCTGCCTATACAGATGAGAATATAATAATTGTGTTCTCATCTGTTATTATACAGGCTGTCAGGGACATTAACGCGCAAATTGTAGCCATGAATTAAGCACATGGTCCTAGACCCCCTAGCGCAGAAATATACAGTGGGTTATAAAAAAAAATAACTGCTGTTTCATAGAAAAATACAATACCTACGCGGTCAAAATGTATGGAACAGCAGTTTTTTTTTTAAATAACCTACGAAAAATTTCAACATTTTAGATCCATGGTTTTAGAATCCTGTACTGAATCCATGGTAACAGGCTGCGAATCGATGTTCCTGCCGCCATGTATTTGTTTTTCCGTAAAATAAATAATCACACATATTTATACATATTATAAATTGAAGTCGCTTTTCGTCTGTCTGTGTGAGCGCGCTGTTCTTCAAAGCTACGCAACGGATTTTGGTGCGGTCACCATGATTCAGAGGATGATCAAAATTAACATTTAATATAGAATTCTCCATGTTTTGTCAAGTCTTAAAAACGATGCGCGCGCGCGCGCGTGCGTGCTAGTCGCTTATTAATTATTATTTTTATTAAAATAAAATATAAATATATTTTAATTAAATTAAAAAATATAATTAATATCAATTATCTTGTATGTACGTAAGTGAAATTGCCTATCCTAATCTAAATGCTCAAAGTCTTTGAATGGCTCTTATTTCACAATTTTCAATGTACGAGTATTTAAATGTTCTAAATGTTTTTTATTACCTAAAATCAGGTGTCTTGACTTGACTGTTTCTTGCACAAATGTAAAAGGGTAACTGATCGTTTTGTATGTTGATCATGTATTTACCTCCTTTTTATATTATTTGGTTTTTTTTTTTGGATGGAAGGTTGGTAGGTATAGGGTGATGTTTTTGTGAATAGCGTGGAAAAATTTAATATGCTCATACATACGATACATACATATGGCTCTTTCACAATCTTTGACCATTTTCAAAAAAGGGAAGTGTATACATTCTTTAAGTTTTTTGTTTTAATTCACAGTTTTTTATTAGGTTTTCTGGACAGGTTTCTGGTATTGTTAACAGAGAAGCAGAGCTAGCAGTACAGCTAATCGCTAATATGGGAACTTTGCTTTTTAAGTCAGCATACCAGAAGTTTTAATTTTTATTTTTTAAGTTAATAATAATATTAGCTACAATTTTGCTTTCTTTGCAAACAAATTCAAATTCAAATCCCAATTCTTTTATTAAACTTACACATAGTTCACAAATTTTTATTTTTATTTTTATTATGCATGAAATATTAACCAACAAAAAAATTTGATATATTTAACAGCGGGTCCCAAACTAGGCACAGACTGTATCTTGTTGACCCAAGCACCACTCAAAGTTAATAGTTTAATTAGTTCTGCTAGCGCCAGATTGTTAAAGATAATTTAATATAATAAATTAATAAAAAATACAAAAAATGGAGTTACAAAAGAAGCTAATTTACATACAATAATCACAAATAATCACAAAAACAGTTAATTTGAGTAAATGTGGTGTGTAAGTGTGTGTGTAGTTGTGTATTTGATCAGAGAGTGTGATGGGTACTAACATGAGCTACAAAGTAAACTTTCTGTTTCCTCACAAGTCCGGCCCAGCAACCACTCTTTAAGTTTAATTGTGATCTCGGAGTAGATTTTCGGTACAGTAAAAGTTTTGCTTAAGTTTTGTTTTCGTCGTTTTTACCCATACAAGTGTTCAATGCTATTGAACACTTGTATGGGTAAAAACGACGAAAACCGGGTAGCGAAAATGGTTTTGTTTTTGGAAGTGGGATTCTTTCAGCTATTTTTCGACCCGTCTTGCTGCAGCTAGAGCGATTTCTGTTGACTTTCAAAAGGTGTAGTAATGACACTAAGATGAACAGTTGACGTACGCGTAAAACCCCAGATTCCCTATACAATTCGTCCGTAGAGAAACGCCGCGGTCTTCCCAGAATCACCTTGAGGACGGCCCGTCGGGCCCTTTCTAATTCCAGCTTGCACGTCTTGGCGGCGCTGCCCCAGACACTTACACAGTATTGCAGGACAGATTGACATAGGGCGATGTACACCTGTATACATTTATTTTTGGGAGCACTGACTCGTAAGAGTTTCGCAACGTAAATGCATTTGCGAGTGTTTTAATTTGTGCTTTGAAGAACAGGTTCTGATCAATTATGACGCCTAGATATTTGGTATTTTCTACTCTGTCAATGGCATTACTGTTGCAAACGGTAGCGGAGACGGGAGCTGCTGTCAAGACATTGCATTTGCTGTTGTGTATTTTTAAGGTATCAGTGTTTGGTCTGCTAGATCGAGTGACATGAAAGGTCAAGAAATTCGTTTTTAAGGTTTAGGGTCAAAAGATTTTATTCAAGCCATTTAGTATTGATACTCATCCCTTTTTCAGCTGCATCCAAAGCCTCTTTCCAAGTGGCTCCATGAAAAATTATAGCAGTATCATCAGCGTAGCAGATGACTTCCGACTGTTCCATATTAAGCATCAGAATGTCATCCATGTACATAATGAAGAGGGTGGGTCCCAAAATACTTCCCTGCGGCACCCAGAAGGCAACCGAAAGACTCCCACTGACACTATCCCCAATTTTAACAAGCTGATGTCGACCAGACAAGTAACTCCTGAACCAATCTAAGGACAGGCCTCTGACACCAAAGGATTCGAGTTTTTTTACTAGTGTAGGAATTGAGACTGTGTCAAAGGCCTTGGCAAGGTCTAGAAAAACACCAGCTGTACGGTGAGCCTTATGTTTGAGGAGATATTGCCAGTCAGCAGACCCACAGCTTGCTCAGTAGACTTCCCTCGCCGGAAGCCAAACGGCCGCTTCGAGAGTAGAGAATTCTTCTCTAGAAAGCTGACGAGGCGTTTGTAAACGAGTTTTTCCAGGATTTTAGAAGTTACACAAAGCAATGAATTGGGCATTCTTCAAACCACTTTTGTGAATGGACGTGACAACAGCAGTTTTCCAGCAAGAAGGAACGGCTCCAGTTTCCACGCTCAGATTGCATATGTATTTTAGGGGTTCCAATATGTATCTCTTTATGTGTTTAAGGAGCAAAGGCCGAAATTCGTCGAGACCTGGAGCGCTGTCGTTCCTGAGACCGTCTATGATGCTGCAAATTTCTTGATTATCAGTAGGGACTAGAAACAGCGAGTCTTTGGGTGGGTTATTGGCTTCAACACCGCATTGTTCGTTCCCCGTTATCGGCCGCCCATTTATTATGTTGGTTGCAAGGTCCTGACCAACTGAGACAAAGTGCTCGTTGCACTTATCAATGTAGGTATTGTTGTTTCCTATATGTTTCAGCAATTCTTGGTTGTCGCTGGTTCGCTTAGGGACATGGCATATTTCTTTTATAGTCCGCCAGAGCTTTTTTGGTTTCTTGCTGTTTTTTTCTAATTCTTTCCTGTCGGAATCAGTTTTGTGCTGACGCAGAATTTCGTTGCAGTAGTTTCTGCATCTTGATTAGACGATTTTTAGGGCATCATTAATGGGTTGCTGGTTTGTTTGACCGTGATGAATGTTTCGATGACGGATGCATCTAAGAAGGCCCGGTGTAATCCAGGGCTTTAAGTTAAATATAGAACGACTGATTTTAGTTTTTGAGGTGTGTTTGTTAATGATGTCCGTCAGGGTCGTATTGAAAAGAAGAACTGCATCATCAAAGCTTGTTGCGGAGGTATCATCGGCCCAGTCGATCTGGCTCACTACTTCAATCACCATGAAATAGTCGGTTTTGAGTTTAAATCGTTTTTTTTAGTTTGACTTTTGGATTAGAGTGGTTGATTCCAAGCAGTACTAGGTGATGATCTGTTACCAAGGACTGACAGATGATTCCCTGTGCAGTAGTGCCTTTAAGTTTAATGAAGCCATGGTCTAGATAAGCTTTCCCCTGAGTTGGCTGAGTGATAGCTGGCAAAAACTCGTGTTCAGCCATCAAACATTGATATGGCGCATGGACGGTATTCGGTGAGTCATTTAGTAGGTCAATGTTGATGTCACTCGTCGTAATGACACATGATTCGTTTTTTAGTTTGTCTAAGGAATCGTTTGTAGAGTTTAAAAAGAGATCGGTGTTAGTGAAAGAGGGTGAGCGGTATATACCAAGGACTGTAGTTTTATTGTGAAACTTAATCTGTAGGCAATTAGCATCGTCTAATTCTCGTTCAGAGACTGAAACGGTCCAGAGATCCTTAACGTAAACAGTAACCCCGCCACTCTTGTTAGTTTTTTTGGTCGTATGGTAGCTTTTGTATCCGGGCAATTGGAATGTAACGGAGTTTTCATTCAACCAGCATTCTGTGAGGACAATTACATCAGGTTGAAAGTCGAGACGGCACAACGATACTTGGAGGCTGAGAATGTTTTTTTGCAAGCTCCTAATATTTGAAGTTAGTACCCTAAAGTTATGTACCTGAAGTAAGTTCCCGCATAACTCAAGTTTAAATATTAATCTAATATAGAAATAATCTGAAATGTTAACTTATTTGAGGTGATTATTACAAGTTACACGCTGCAGAATGACGCGCATACATCTACTCTATCAAAGACATATCTTTTTTCATTAAGTTGTTGTACATTGGTAAATTGCATAATGGAACAATAGAACATTTTTAGTTATGTCTAATAATTTTAAATTTGTATTTTTATTGCTATTGCGTACCAGTTCGCCTTGCGCCTGGTTAGTCATAGTTCCAACCTAACCTATGAATTGCCGAACTATTTATCTAACTACCCATTACAACATTTCTACTGCCCATTCATTTATTACACTACTTGAGTATTTTTTTGTACTGGCATTGTACGGTGTAATAACCGACAATTTTTCTTGTTTTTACTGTCCATGTTTTACCGTCACACTAATTTACCAACTGCCGAAAAATTAAATTACTGCCAGTTAATTTTTAACTGATCATAATAATAATAATAATAATAATAAGAATAATCTTTATTACACAAGAAATTGGTTACAAAATAGTGTGAAGTCCCTGACTCCTGTGCTAGGTGATATACCTGTGTTACAAGAGCCAGTGCCCTCTCCCTGTAGGAGATATTACAGAATCTTATGCAAAAAGATTAACAAAAACTAAAAAGAATATGGTAACAACAAAAAAAGTTAATTAAACTAAACTAAAAACGGTTAAAAGAAGCCTGCATTGAGTTTGCGAGTGTTTGTGTGTATGTTTGTGTGTGTGTATGTATGTATGTATGTATGTGTGTATGTATGTGTGTGTGTTTGTGTGTCAATGAATTGATCAGGAGGGGTTTTAATGTTACGAAATAGATATGATGATTTTCTTTGTCTCGTCATAGTTCAGCGACAGTAGCCATGGCTTAAGAGTCTGCTTGACTTTATGTAGGGTTAGTTTATAAATTGAAAGATTTTTGTTTATTTTGTTATACATTACTGCGCTTTGGGCACGATAGTGTCGCCGCGCAAGTGCAGTACGACATTGGACAGACTCACAGATAGGAAAGCCATCCCGCCGATTACATAGCTTGCTATCTAGTGGCATCGTGGAATGTCGGCGTAAAATAGAGCGAAGAACGTATAATTTTCTCACCGTTAGTACTTGGGCTTCGGAGTACAACTGAGCTGTGGGGTAGTCCCTTTTGCGGAAATAAATTACTTTGAGAACAGCCCGTTGAGCTCGTTCCACCCTAAGCATCACTGTTTTGAAGGTGCCGCCCCATACCGGGATGCAGTAAGTAATTATGGACTCGCATAGAGAACGCTTCCTATTTTTTTATAACAGTCTGTTGTAAACATCATTAAGGCTCACAAACAAGCGCGACACGCGACGCGAATCGCATGCGGCACAAAGGCACCGCTCGTCACATGATTCCTTCGATGAAGCCTTTACCCGTTATTTAGCATGTCGCGATAGCCCAGTTGTTAACAACATAGGGTTCAGTAGGGTTAAAATGCAACGAATTAAGCCACCGAAAGTTCTACAGAAATTCAGTTTTTTTTTCGTAACTTTTGTTGACAAAAATAAAAATTGCGAAAAATAAAATGTTTAATTAGTGATCTTTGCCAAAGTTTTAGGCACTTTTGAACTTTTAATTATGAAAAAAAATCTGGTATGGCAACAGCTATGATAATAACTTAAATTCCAGTTATAGACGCGCCGTAAAACATTGTTAAATTATATTTTTCATAAACAACAAAAAAATCTAACTAACTTAGAAACTATTAAATTTCGGTAGAACATTTGGTGGCTTAATTTGTTGCATTTTAACACTACTGTGACGTCCTGCAAGGAATACGTTGAGTTACCAGTAACCCTGTATAGTACTCGTGTAAAGTTTATAGCAAAAATTTAAATTACCTCCACGAGTGGCGATTATTACATGTGTATATAGTATATATGTATATGTACGAACATAGAATATATGTATGGATGGTTTAACCTGCAAAGAGATAATTTATTCGATTTGATTTGAACCGGGGCAGTCAGACCAAGGAAGCATGGCACAAAAGGAAAAGGGAGTAGTTCTATAATCAGCAGTGGTTGGAACAACGCTGCCAATGATGATGATGGTGATGAGTCCACCTCGCTACCACATAGCTGGATGGCTATGTCTTCGTAAAGTTTGTTTCGATTCGAGCGAAGTATAAGTAGTAGTATAAATACCTATAAGTTTTACTTTAAGATATTTCATTGAATTAAATTGATCAATTAATTTTGAGTGCAGTTTTTACGTTTTGGATTTATGACTTTCAGTCCAACACCCGAAATGACGTAACACATTTTCAATCAAAATCCAAGAGTTTTGAAGGAAATTTCTAATCCATTGCTTCATAGGTTAGAAAAATTCGTCTGCTCAACAATGTAAATAACGCAATGGCTGAATTGATATAATAAAAGGAATTTCGATCAATTGTCATTTTATGTGTATTACGCATTTACCCCACTGGTTAATCCACAATGTTCTTTTCTTTCTTATTCGTAGGTTCCCAGTCACTCAGAGGGTATAATTGTGTTTTTGTAATTTTTATCTAAGACTTTGATATAATATTTACATAATATATAAGATAACAGACTTAAAATAAATTAAATAATATGAAACTGAAATAAAACATATAGGTCATCAAGGCATTTTTCCAGTTATATGTCCGAAAAAGTCCGAGATTAAATTCGAGGAATATATTTTTACGAGTAAGCGCAGGCAGTCATGAAATAACGTAATATTTGAAAAATAAAATTGTGATTAAATAAATTTAAATATTAAATATCTCAATCAATTCAAAAAAAATATAATAATGTTAGAATCGTTTAAAAAACAAAACGTCAAAATATAAAATCAGATAAGATACAATAATTAACAAACATTGTTAAATGCGTATATGTTTATTTTACCTAATGAAAACACACATTCTGTATAATTTACTTCTCATAGAATATATTATAATGGTGTTGGTAGTTATGTAAATTCGTATTATTATTTCTTTGGTACATAATTTTTGTGAGTACCTACAGTTTTGAGGTTACACAGAAATGAAAGACCATTTTTTATTTGCAGACTTTTATTTTTAATAATGTTAGTATTACGGAATTCAAAAACTAAAATATCGATAAACTGACATCACTAACATTGCATTGGCCCATATCGATAAAGTCTCTCGATTCCTTCTAGTTCATTCGTTGACTATCCAACTCACAAATGTAGACGCAGCGTTGTTTTACTTTAGTAAACTATAAATTAGTCTGTATACTTTTGTTGGGTGCCTTAAGAATGAAAATACATGTATTGTAAATATATAACTGGGTAATGTTCATTATTTTAGTTTCTTCCTACATTTTTCATATTGATGTCAAATCATTTTTATTATCTTGTTTTATGCAACTTGGAGACTTGCTAGCTTCGTCTTGGCTGCACTGCCCCAAATTTCAACCAGATGTAGTATAGTTTGTTTTATAAACCCAGATAGTAATTTGACAGGTGTAATGTCAAACACTTTTATTAAAAAGAAAACACAATAAGACTTGAAATATCAGATTACTATCTGGGATTTAAAAACGAACTTTAGATGTGGTTTTACTAAGGTGGAATACATCGAACTATGTTTCGGAGATATCCAAATAGTGACGTAAGCTTTGTTTTTATACGATCCAAGTGAACAGTCCAGGATAGAGAACTACCCATTCTTAATCCAAGATATTTTTCCCCAGTTTTTTTCTGTAAGGCCACATTGTTAATAACTAATGGAGTATGTGGTGATATTATTTTATTTTTTGCTTTAAATAAGATTTAGCATGTTCTAGAAACATTTATCGTTAATAAGTTAAATTGAAACCATGTAAAAGGGTGTTTAAATCATAAAATAAGCAAGTGACAAGTGTCATCTGCGTATAGAGTAAGGTGGCCAAGTAGTTTAATTTCCTGTTTTTTTTATTATAGATTTAAAAGAGCAGGGGCCTCAAAATTTATCCCTGAGGAACTCCAAACCTTATAGGCAATGCGCCACTTTGAAAATTATTATCCGTTCTAACTGTGATCTGTTTTTTAGATAGAAATCGAACATTTTTATGGAACTACCGGTAATTTTGATAGTTTCTCGCTTTTTAAGTAGTACTTCATTATTTACGATGTCGAACGTTTTTTTTGAGGTCCATAAAGATACCAAGGACTATGTTTTTCCATCTAAATTTTGCTTTATTTTACTAACGAGGTCGCCTGTAGTTGTTAGTGTGCTTCTTTTTGGTCTGAACCGTTGTTCGCTAATATATATTTTATGCATTTTATTGCTTTGGTAGTAATTCCATCTAATCTAGTACTACAGTGAGGGTCGAGAATTGATTTTTTTTTGTAATTTCAGTTGCAGAATACGGATCAAGAGTTGATAACACTGGAGTGTTTTCGGGAGGAGTTTTTGGTAAAGCATGTGTCATGATCATCATGAAATGATCTAGGTATTTTATTTGCTAAAAGGGGACCTATCGTGGCAAAATACTCGTTGAAAATCTGACAAGTGTCTTTTGAGTTTGTAATGAGTTTTGAATCGATCAATAGTTTTAAAGGAGCACAATTTTGTTTAATTTTATTGTTTTCTAGGATGATTACCAAATCCCACGTTATCTTAGGTTTATTAATTCAAACGCAAATATTTTTGTAGTAGAAAATATTCTTTGTATCATGGATGTGTTTGAAAGAAAAGAAAGAAAGAAAAATAGGTTTATTTGTCACAGAAACACGTGCATACAGAAAAAAAAAATTACCTCAGGTAACAATGTAAATAAAAAGAAACAAACAAAATAGATCTTTAATCACGAGCACAAAACAGAAATAGTCGACAGCTGCACATCATGACTGTGACAAGAAGGCTTCCACTCAGCATGATGCTGTGCTATGGGGGACCCACAGCACGGCGCTGGTTTTCAGTGGTTACCCAAAAAGGACGTACGGAGACCAAGTCAGGTATAATGATTGGTACTATATCTACGTAACAAAATATAATAAAACAAACAGTACATATTATTAAATTAAACAATACATTATCTTTTTGTGATAAATGCTGTTTCCGGGGTGGGCGTCGGAAATCCCAAGCTTATTCCCGGCTACCATAGGGGCGAGCTTGCGGACGCGTTTTGTTTCTCGCGCGCCTCAAAGAGATGTCAGCACACATTGACGGGGTCCGTTCGGGCCGATGCCTGCCGGGGTCGCGGGTTTGTCCAAAATTGTTACCGTGGCCCTGAAACACAGGCACTGAAAGAACACTGGTGGGTTTTAGTCAGTAAAAGTCTGACACGTTCTCCCGCTCTGAGCAGAGCGGGAGAAGTTATTTGATGATATCCAAACAAAAAAAAAACAAATAAAAGGGTTTGTGTTATTCGGATTATTCTTTAGTTCTATCCATAATGCGTTTTTTTGGTTGATATCATCAATTATGTTTCTATTTATCCAGTTGTTTTGGGGTAGGTTCTGAATTCATGGTCTTTGTGGTTTAACTTTTGTTAATTATTGTTTTTTTGTTGTTTTCTAGTAGTACGCAGTCATAATCTATCTTCAAGGTCTATTTTTTCTAGCATATCATGGTAGTTAATTAGTTAATTGCTTCGTACTTGTGTCCGTATTTTTCCATGGGATTTATCTTTTTTTGAGTTCAACATATTTTTGTTTGTTATCTGACATTGAGAGTCAGCTGTTGCAATGTGGTAGTAACCGTCTTTCAGGTTGGAGATGACATGGTCCAACATTGATTTTCTAATATTTGATTCCCTTGTACAATATTTCTAAGTGATATTAGTTCGTAATGTCTAGTACCCTTCAGTTCAAGTTGTTTAGAGCATGCCACGAGTCACCGCGACGCGACTTGCGAAGCGACAGACTAAAACAGGTGACGCGCGAGTTAATGAAGTGAGACTCAGATTTAAAATAAAACATAATTTTATTTTAATAATTAATGTTACACAAATGCTTAGTACTACTACAAGTTTGGAAAGTCCTCGATTACAGTGAAGTTGTTGCTTATACGAGTATAGTCTATAATAAGAATCCTCGTGGGGATGGAATTTTAGTGACGATAACAGAATACTTTCGTGATGACTAGTCTACGATAACAGATTTGCGCGGTTGCTTGATGACAGGGTGTCCTTATCTTCATCTTGTTGAGGTATGTCGACAACAGGATAGTTACGTGGTGACTGGCTTACGATAATAGTATGACATGGTTGTTGGATGACGGGGTGTCCTTATCTTCATCTTGTTGAGGTATGTTGTCATCTTGTGTTGTGCTGGTAGGGTCGTGATATTTACAGGCGCGCGTATCGCTCAATTCAAGTCGCGTCGCTCGAGTCCGTGAACTGGGCGTAATTTTATAACTATCGTGATGAGTTATCACTATTATTATATTCATCAATGCGAAGGGCCCTCATGTTTGAAAACCCTTAACTTTAAGGCCAGCACCACACAATTATCAGCAAAGATGTCTAGAGACAGTAGCTTAGACGAACAGGATGTGAATGAGTGCGTGTCGGGTACTGCGTATTGAATGAGTTTGTGTGTGTGTGTGCAAATGAGTTGTTGACACAAGTGGGTTGTCTACGTAAGTTGAGCAAATTACTGTTCTAGTTTACAGTTGGTCGTATTTGCTTGTCTTTGAGCTCAATTTCCGTAACGCGAGAGATCGCATAACGGTAAGTAATTTAGTCATTCAGTTGACTTTGTCTTTATCATTATTTATTTAAGATGTTCTTTTTGCATTTACTTAGGACCCTCACAGTTAAGTTTGCTATATTATTATCTATTATTTAACTTGTTAAACATACATTTATGTTGTTTTACAACTGCACAAAAGCCTCGTCACTTACCTGCAAATAACGCGCATTGATCGTTTGTTCACTGTTGATTTTATGGATTTAGAACTTTTCCGATTACTGTTTATAGTTACTCACTATCAAAAGTTTATCTTTTGCTTGGAAAGGATCCTTAAACTACAACCATGTGCCTCTTCATCATGCCATAATACAGGTACGAAAAGTCTTTACAAATTTTTTTTACCTATTAATGATAAACCTTATCCTTGTGTACCAATTTCATAAAAATTATGACATATTCTTAACATTTTTATTTTACACACAGACAATGCACCTTAAGGTAGGAGCAGTGGTGGCTCAGTGGTAAAGGCCCCAACTTACGAGTTGTAGGTCGTAGGTTCTATCCCACGCAGGCGCTTTACTTTGTGTAAATTTTTTCATCACCATTGCTCTCAAAACAGTAATGTGCAGGAAACATCGTATAGAAACCAAAAATTCGTTGATATGTGACATCTACCAACCCGCACTGGGCTCGCGTGGTGGATTATGGCCCAATCCTTCTCTCCGAGAGGAGGCCTGTGTCCTAGCACCTGCCATGGTTATCTCTCCACCAATCAAGGTTGACTGGTAGATGCCTAAGGCAATAAGTCTGCCTTTTGCAATTAGTGTTCAGTAATTATTATAAAAGTTATTTGTTTCCTTAGTCTGAGTACATTCTTTTTGTTTCTGTAATTTTGTAATTCGTACATTTGCATGAATCTTCTTCTAGGGCCCTAACCTTACATAAAGACTCCTCATATACTCGTATGTTACTTCAGTTGTTGAAACCATCCGCGAAATCCGTGAAATTCAGGTATTGTTGATGTAGGTCTACTAGCTCCTGTTTTAAGCTGCATGCTTTCGTGTGAACGACCTTCTCGACTTCCTTCTCACTTTCATCTATTGCCTGTAACAGGTGTTGGTATGTATTGTTAAGATCTTGAACGACCATTCTCAATTTAAGCTTCAACTCCTGAGCAGCCGACTTACGGGTCATCACTGGCAAGGTTTCAGGAATTAGTACTGAAAGGAGAATTAAAGGAATTGTGGGAGCTAAATGGACAGAGAAACAAAAAATTGATAGCTGGATATGAAAGGAAATGTGGAAGAAGTTTGTGTTGCTCTATGGACAACTGAGGTAGGAAAATCGGAATTCGGCGGCTGAATCTAATTGAAATGCAACTAGATTAGATCAAGTACAAAACCTACGTTAATTTTATTGTCTTATGATTTTACTTTTCCTTATGTAGACGCCTAGATTAAAAAAAAATACATAAAGATAACAATTCAAAAAACGATAACCAACGTTCTTGTTGTTGTATACTCTAAATAATATTATACTATAGATTAAAAGTATTTCCAAAAATCAAAACTTAAGTTTCGTTAGCATAAAAGTAAACAAAACGAATTAGACCCACTGTAGAGTGCCAAATTAACCAAGAAAAGTGATTCTGTGACTCAATGAAGGCGTGTTACACAGCAGACGACTGTGTGGTAAAAGTAAACATTTAAACAATAATCCCCGTTTAAATCCGCATGTCGAACATCAGTTGTTCGTGATAGGTTACCGGTAACGGTGGGCAAGCAAACACGGTGTTTGACTATGAATATTTGTAGGAAAATAATAATGCTGTGTATTAATGCAATTATTTTATATTTAATTATATATTTTCAGCTTAATTACACTTAAAAATAATTTTAATAAAATATGGAACAAAATTTTGACATGTCACCGGGCAGTTTATTCTTTTTTTATTCTTATAATCTTTTTTAAAACCAGTACTTCCGCCCTTTCTTAAAATAGTATCGTAGTAACTAAACATAATCCAGCAATCAATTAAAATATAAAACGAACATTTGTGTTCTACATTATGAACGTCCAATTCAATAAATAAATAAATAATTTTATTGGCATAAAAAATGTGTACGTACAAAGTGAAGCCCCGACTCCTGCGCTAGGTAATACTAATAACACTTCTGTTACAGGAGCCTGTGTCTTCTCCCAATCAGTAGGTTCTTGATTTTATGAAATATACAACGTTTATATTGACTTTACGACAAACAAAAATAATAATTAAAATAGCAAAATTATAGTAACATTAATTATTAAAATACATGTATGATTAAAATAGTTTTTAAATAAATACATGATAAAAAAGGAGAAGTAAAAATTATGATAGCAATTGATTTGTTTGATCTTCAACTTGATGTTAGCTTTGGTTTCCTGGTACAGAAAATGTATCATACTTTTTAGGGTTCCGTAGCTAAATGGCAAAAACGGGACCCTTTTTTTTTTTTGGGTGGGAAATCATCAAATGACCTCTCCCGCTCTGGGCGGAGCGGAAGGGCGTGTCAGACTCTTACTGACTAAAACCCACCCGTGTTCCTTCAGTTGCCTGTGCGCCAGGGCCACGGTAACTCTTTTGAACAATCCTGACCCCGGCAGGCATTGGCCCTATCGGACTCCGTCAATTATGCTGACGTTAAAAAAAAACGGGACCCTGATTATTTAATCTTGTCTGTTTTTCCGACCGTCCGGATGACACACAGCCTGTTTATTCGGAGACTATTAACATTATATCGATAAAAATAGGAAAGAAGGTGCATCCTATGTACCCCTAAACAACGGAGTAGTGAAATTACAAAAATAATAATTAAGGGTGGCACTACCCGAATATGAAACCGAGGGTTGAAAAAAAAAACAGTGCATATAAGTGCGCTGGGTATTGTTGGATCCTATAGTTAAAAAGATGATGATGTTTTTAAGAAACTATTTTATTTAAGTAAAAGTTTGTGAGTTATTGGATGTTTCTGGTAACAACCGCAGAAATAAACACACACACTTTATTTTGCTGTCGATAAAATCAATAGTGTACATGTATAAATATTCATCTCGACTACGGAACCCTTCACTATGCATGGTCCGACACCAACTTGTCCGGTTATTCATTTTCAATAATTCGTTAGCAAATAGAACAGTCCACTGTATGAAAATTTATTGCGGTCTTTACACACTGACAATACCCCGAGGGGTTTGCCGATGTGTAGTTGCCTTATACAGGCTGTCCCAGAAATCGACCGACATACTGTAAGTGGTGATTGCTTTGGTCAAGCCCTCCTAAAATAACAAAGCATATGTTCCGCAAAATCTTATACAGTTCTTCACTCACAGACTCATTTCGAGGTATACGAGTACTAGATTAAAAAAAAAAAAACATAATAATCGCCATGCGCTTTGACTCTCATGTGTAAATAAAATCTTTTTATATAATATATTATTAAATAGTTACTATATCCGTAATAACCTCTGATTATCCATAAAAATTACAAATTCAACATAAATTCACTATTATTTGATTTTTTTCATCAATTTTGTTTTTTGTTTAATCTTTAAAGTGTTATTGGGTTTTTACATTAGGAATTTCTTACTAACAGCCCGGAGTTTGGAAGTTGGCGGCCAACGGGTCTGATACCCCCGTGTCTCGGGAAGCACGTTAAGCCGTTGGTCCTGCGCCTGATCTCTCTGCGGTCGTGTCGGATTGCCGTCCCATCCGACTATGAGAGCGAGGGAAAAATGAGTGCACCTGAGTCTACGCACACACTTGTGCACCCCCCCCCCCCCATACCCCTAACCCCCCCCCCTACCTGTCCTATATCTCCCGGGTAGATGGCCTGTCTCTGCTGAGATTGGCCGCCATGGCCGAAATTCGGTCTGAAGGACTATAACTACTATAAGTAAGTAATGATATCATAATATAAAAAAATATGCAAGTGTATCCAAAAGAGACAACACCAAAAGAAGTTCTCACATACATGTAAGTATTAAATAAAAACTTTTTGAACATATAACAAAAACAGAACAACATTTACTACGCCATATATCATGTAAAAAAACGTAAGAAAGGCTGAACTTCCTCTTTAAAACTTGGTAGCCGCTTTGTACAATTCATTAAATGCGAGTAATATTACCATATATACTCGACGCGGCTAAAATTCAAACGTTATTCATAAAAAATAAACCTAAAGTGGGTTTTAGTCTGAAATTTGCCTCCTTTGGTGTTTGGCCCAAAGTTTGTGGCGACGAAAAATTGTTTATACATAATTTTATAAAAGGTAATAAATAGGTGATAGGTAGGGTAGCGTAGCCGTAGGGTAGGTAGGGTAGGTCATGAATCTTGACGATTTAAATGAATAAGACTCAAATTTCAAAAAATAATCAAAATCAAAATATTTTATTTCACATAAACCTACATGGGCACTTATGAAATGTCAGAAGCTATATGCCGGTTCTAATTGGACGTTTCCTATGGAGAAGAGCCGGCAAGAAATTCCACAGTTATTTTTTAAAAAATAAATCTCGTTTACAATATTTTTTAATTACAATGTTAATAGTTATGGGAAGACAGTGTAGGCCTGTCAACAAGCAACAGGTACTTAACAAAATAGAAAAAGGTCTACAGTTTTACAGTTTACAAGGCCTACATCGTTCTCAAAATATAGAAGAATCTATATAAAAGGTAAATAAAATAATAAAGATAAAAGCATATTTAAACCAAATAACATGATTGCTATTACAACTGTAACAAATCTGAATTAACATCCCGTCTACAAAAGCCATTAGTAAAGAGTTGAAATAAGAAATAGAGGTATATAATGTCAAATAATGAGAATAATAAGTGAAAGAATTAAAAAAAAAACTCGTAATTTGGAGGCAGTTAATAGACATTTACATATTGATGCCGTTAATGAGGTACCACGGAAGCCACATGAGCAGAAGGAATTATTGCCAAACTTCCTTGTCTTCAACGTAGTCTATAATCTTATAATGTGCTTTTTTGACAAGTATACGTTTGATGTGGGTTTGCACTTGGAACTACATATACATTATATTTCATACAGAATTCACTGAAGTATGTTACTTATTACTTTTAATCTTCAGAATGGCGATGAGGTTATCAAATTAAATAAACCAACGTGTCCTACATGACGTTATTTGAAGTAAGAAATTGAAATGAAAAAAATATTCTAGTTGCGGTACCAACTCACCTTTTTTGTTTTTTTTAATATTTGACAACATCATAATTGCTATATTCGTGGCCTTTTTCAAACTATGTTGGGGTCGGCTTCCTGTCTAACTATATGCAGCTGAATACCAGTATTTAGATGGAGCGACTGCCTATCTGAACTACAACCCAGTTACTGGGTAACACGATACCCCTTGGTAAGACTGGTTGTCAGACTTTTGGGCTTCTGACTACCCGAAACGACTATATAAATGATAATAACAGCCGCATTGTATGGAATCACCGCACCGGCGGCAGCCGCCGAAGCGTCTCCGTGCACTGTGGTAAGCAGTGGAAATGCTCTCGCATTCACGACATATTATTATGCAAGTCATTTAAAGCATACATACCGCCGCAGGAATTTGTATGAAAACCGTGGCCGATATTTCCACGTGGCCTCAAATGGTGGTGGTAAACAATGTAACGTTTAATATACACAAAGGCGCCATTTTGAGCGTAGAACGTTACATTTTCAAGTTCTGAGATGACAGATCTTTATGTCATTTAATTAAGGAGTTTGTATGGACTATTGACGGCCTCGTTCGTCTATTAGCCAGAAGCATCTTTATTGTGCGTGAGATTCCTTTCTCTTTCTGGTCTTGATACCCAGCTCGAGCAAATTCTACATATCACCTTTAAGTAGGTATATCAACATCGCTACCCCTTCATTAACAGGCGTTATGTATTTTGGTCGGAGTTCAGCACACTAATTGCATTGCACACTATCAACTATAATCTGAATCATTTTGAAGTCTATTGCTAATACATTGGTTCATATGTTCGAAACATTTGTCTGCTTAACAACGTAACTACGCAATGAATGCTGTTGAACTGTAAAAATGAAAGCCATTCCTACTGTTAGTGTGTTATGCAATTACCCCGCGGTATTCAGTTTTGGTATTTCTATTTTCATATTCCAGCCCGCTCTTATCTTTTAACTTGGACTGTTTTCCCCGTACACAGTATGAGTGTAAGTTATTACTCGTAATTTACCGTTACAATTCTGCATATGACCCGCAACTGTGGGCCGTTAAATAATGTCAAAAACATAGAATGTATATTAAATTTAATAACTTTTGAAAACTGCGAGTTGAATTGAAGTAGTAAGCTATTTTGGGAAACGGGAATTGTACAGGTTGAAATGCCAACATTTCGGTGCCAAATTTTTTATACAATTTCCGTACAATTGTCAGGAATAAAAGGTTGTTTTAAAACGGTTCTCGTGTTTTTGAAGCGTACTTACATTTGACTAGGTGTGTAGAACTGCCTTTTTTATCGAAGTATAGGTATACTGCTGAACATCAAGTTTTACTTTATGTCTTCAAGTAATATGTCTAACTTTTGATAGATGATGTTAAGTTAGAATTGGCTCCCTATCTATCAAAATGTTCTCGTTTAGTAAAACATCATACCTAGCTCGATAAACATAAAGAAGCGTGACATAAAAAATATTGTCACTTATCTCGCACCGACATAAGACTATGTCTGACGATTCGGCGCGAGATAACACGACGAACATATTTTGCCACGCCGCGCATGCCAGCCTTGCTGGGACAGAGTTCAGAAGTCCATGTCACAAACATGGACTTCGGAACTCTGTCCCAGCAAGGCTGATTTACATTGATACAGTATTTCAATCCATCGATGGAATTCAGTGACACTGGATCGATACTGAACCAATGTAATCACTTTTCTATCCAGTCCGGTATCCAGCCGATTTAATCTGTAAAATCTCACCGTCAAAATATAGTTGAAGTGACCTTGTTTTTGGGTGGTAAATCATCAAATAACTTCTCCCGCTCTGGGCGGAGTGGGAGGGCACATCAGACTCTTACTGACTAAAAGTCATCCGTGTTCCTTCAGTGGTCTGTGTGCCGGGGCCACGGTAACCCTTTCGGACAAATCCGCGACCCCGGCAGGCATCGGCCCTAACGGTGCCCGTCAGTGTGTGCTGACATCTCTTTGAGACGCGCGTGGAACACAACGCGCCGTCGACCCGAACCTGGTCCTTACCGGACGGCGAGCTATCCATTGCTCGCCGTCCGCAAACCCGCGCCTACGGTGACCTCCCGCTCACTTGAAGCTCACTTAACCTAAGCTGTCACGGTGACATAAAAGAAAGAAAAGAAAGAAAGAAAAATGCGTTTATTGGTATTGCAGCAACAAAAACACACCTTAAAACGAAAAAAGAATCGAAAACAATGATTATAATTCCAAAAGGGTCTCAGCGCAGCATAATGTCAGATGACAACACAAGGTGCACCACCTGATGAAATGGTAACCGGTGAAATGGAACGGCTGATTTCAGCACTGGAGATAAGAGCAGCCGCTAATGTCAATACAGTGCTACTGGAACCAAACGCTGGATTGAATGGATAGAAGTAAAATACACTATAGACAACACAACAAAAAAGCAATATAAAAAAGCCGGCCGAGTGCATGTCGGATCACGCACAATGAAGGGAACCGTAGTTGGTATGATTTTATTTCAAAAACAATATTGTAGAACATTGTAGTTGATAAAAATGTTCCCCCATACTTCGATAAACGTCACGGTCAATTCTCCAACTGCTAATTGTAACGAAAAAAGAAAGGATTCACCACATAAACACGTATAATTTTGATAAACAAATAAAAATACACCAAAATTTACAAAAACATAAAAAGTTAACGATATAATCAAATTTTCAAAAAAGATCAATTGCAGAATAATAAGAATTGCATATATGGATGTCAATATTTTTTATAAAACAGGAATTTCACGAGGAAAACTTATACGCACAAGATCCTTAATACCCTTTTAGTGTTGATTTACACTATACGTTCTAAAAAGCCTGATTGCAATCGGTATTCTAAGGACGCGCACGTTAAATATAAGGTTTCTAGGAAATATAATACGACTCGCAGGCTAGACCATTAGCCCTGAGGGTGAGTCCGAAATTCGGCTTGATAAACATGGTCAATACCTAAGATAAGAGATGAGGATCGTGTGTACAAGCAGATTTTTTTATAAAAGAGAAGAAAATTGAAAACATAAGAAAATTTACAAACCGTTTTGCTGAAGATAAGATTCGTAAGCAATAAAACACACGAAGACAAGCATACGTTGAACGTTCCTATGAAAAAGAAATAAAATATAATGTAGAGACAAAGAGGCAGGGTTTTCGATATTTTGAACGAATTCTTAAGAAAATTATAAATGATAAATGATTTTATTTCTGTAAATAGGTTAGTACAAACACTTTTAGACGTCAATCATATTTTAAAAACTAGATGAGGTCGGCGCCGGCGTTTCCTATCTGACTACTCTGAGAAGAAAGGCCGAAACAAACTCAGAGGTCGCAGTCTCATTCGAAGTCCAGACATAATCTTGGTCAAATCATGTGAAGACCATGTAGATTTGTGTCTGAAAAACCACACAGATTGAGTGGACCTGTGCAGTCAGTGCACGCATTTGTCAGTAATCGTGCAGCTCAACTCAGAACTTGAGGAGTTCAACGATTCGACGAACAATACCAAAGAAAGGACATTTGGGTAGGCCACAGAAATTAAAAAACTGCCAGACTATTATTAAAACTACCTGAGAGGGAAAAAAACAACAATGACCCACATAGTCTTCACATTCACAATATTAAAATAATTAGCCTTCTAGCCTGAAAGAATACATACCCAGTTTATAATGGAATAACTAGTAACCACATTGGGTAATCCGACTGATTACGGTTAAATAGACTTATAATATTTCACTAGCAGAAATTTTGGCATATATTAGCATAATAAAAAATAATCAACTGACCATTTTGTTGTATGGAATTTTCTGCAATGACGTCCCTTGTAAGAAATAATCTAGAACTTTTTTTTTCTTATTTTTTATTTTTATTTTAGATTGGTTTGCTCTTGACTCTAGTCTAGGTCAGAGATGACAGAGACAAAGTCGACGATGGAGCGAGCTTACCCAGAAGAAGCCTGTTCACTCTCACTTTGAAGAAATTTGGGTTGTATGCGGTCGGAAACACAGGCGCAGGTAGAGAATTCCACTCTTTTGCTGTGCGCATTATAAAAGATGTTTGGAAGCGCTTAGTGCGAATTGGTGGAATAGCAACTAGGTAGAGATGGTAACTTGCAGTGCGCCTAGATCTCCGATGGTAGAACGGGGCCGGTGGAATGAGGTCGTGGAGTTCTTGGGCACACTCACCGAAGTACAATCTGTAGAAGACCGACAAGCAGGCAACCTTACGGCGATGAGCCAAGCTGTGAAGCTTGGCATCCACCAGTTTTATGTCGCCAATGAGTCTCTCAGCTCTGCGTTCCACCGAGTCAAGCGCGGCAAGTTGGTATTTAGCCATCCTAAAGGTGGCTGCAATACTCCATGCAGGATCGGACTTGCGCTTTGTACAGGGTTAAAAGCTGTCCAGGCGTAAAGTATCGCTTCATCTTAATTAGGATGCCCAGCTTCTTAGCCGCAGTTTGGGCTTTATACTCGATGGTGGCGCCGAAGTTGAGACCAGATGTCAACTCCATGCCTAGGAGCTCGAGCCGATCAGTTACAGGAACAGATGTACCCCGAAAAGTAGGAGATTGGTTGATTTGACTCCTTTTAGTGGTAAAAAGACACGCCTGTGTTTTGGTGGCGTTAAAAGAGACCAGATTGTCATCACCCCACTGGGAGAAAAGGCATAAGGTGAAATCTATCCGCCCTACCATGGCCTCTCTCAAGGAACAAACTTCGGCCCCGCTGGTTTTTGCGCTGGACAAGTATCTCTCTGTAACAGTACTGTGTTGGCGAGCAACTAGCAGCGAGAGCGCGTCGGCGACGAGCGATTACTTGCTGGTATGCGTATGTATCATGCGTGAGTATCTCAGCGAGTGCTCTGCGCGTCAAGCGAGCGTCGCTGAGCGAGTACTCTCTTTGATAACTCTTGTCGCTGCGACAAACGAATACTCGCCGGCGGTGTGAACAGTCAGCGATCAACTTTGAATATATGTGACTCTTTTACTTACACGTTATTGTACGTTTCCTGAGCGAGAAAATCGTTGATAGCTAGTCACTTCCTTGTTGGCGGTGGGGCAGGTGCCTAAAGGATGTTGACGTTATTTTTTCATTTGCCCGTTTTGCCGGAGGCTGCACGTGTTTTCGTATGAGCTGAGAGAATTTGTTTTTAGTACATTGCCATGGTAATTTGACCTTCCAAGAGAGTTTTACGAGTTATATGAAATTAGTTTTGTATGTTTCGCATACAAATTTGGGATTTAGAAAATGGTCCATGAAATAAAGGAAACCTGTAGTGCCCTATATGGAAAACAATCAGTCGACTGCGCGCTCAAGTAGGCCGCTGCAAGGAAAATCTAGCGTAATGGGGGATTATTGACTCAACCGACTCCCGGTGCGAATGTGTTGCTACTTGTCAAACCATATTCCATACGTTGGAGTGTCGAAAGTGTCCATAAACCTGTACTTCAGCACCTGCACTGATGCCGCGATTGGCATGCCCACCTACTAGGCCCACCTCGTCTAAAATAATATAATATTTTTAGCTTTGTCATCAGCTCAAAAGAAAAAAAACAAGAAGAACAGTAGGATAATAATATTGTTTATGAAATGAATAACCTCAATCACTTTATATGTAGATAAAACATGTTCGTTTTATTAGATATTTGAATTTTTACCCTTTATTAAATTATTATGTCGTCGGGCCAGTCAGTAACCAAATTATGTTTTTTTTTTTAATATGTGCGAGTTTTATTACAAAGCCTTCAAAAAAGACTTCAAAGGTCTGTTCGGATAAAAGCACAGATTTTTATCGATTTTGTGATAGCAGTACCTATTTCTTAAGGTTGGGTTTTGGCAAAGCCCTTTACTTCTATCGTTTCATGAATAATATTTTAAGTATTAAAGACAACATAAATCCTTTTCCATATAGGTAGAGTGTAACCTGGATAAGTGGGATCTCAAGGGACCCAGGATTATTTATCATTTATAGAGGCTTTTCATTTTCACAGTTTTCCAAATAGTCAGGTTCTTATTACTACTCTTATTTACAGGGGCCCCCGCTAAGACAGAGCTAAATGTACCGTTTTTTTTTTTTAATTTATAGAGGAGAGGACAAAAGTGTCGCGACCTGTCCAGACCAATAACCAATAATAAAAATGATACATTATTATTATTAGTTATCTTACTTATACCTACAGGCTGTTGGCATTGACTTGAATGTGCCCTGGCGGCTGAGAGTATGTCATGCTCACTCAAATGTCTCGCTGGTGGTGGCGTGTGTGTTGGATCATTAAGTTCCCTTCAAAATGGTTGAGCTGAATGGTGCTGATCCATACGTCATGTTCGTGAACGGGCGCCGTCAGTAGGGACTGGTCAACTCTTGGCTGCCACGGCTTATTTTAATTTAAATTTTTGAATTGTTTTTTTATCTTTTTTATTACGGACACTTTAAACGTGCACGTCTTTCTACATCGTTCTCACATTTTTAATTTGAACATGAATGATGTAAACAATTTGTTTTTTGTAACTATATGTTGATTTAAAAGTGTGTCCATGGAGTTTCTTGCCCGTTCTTCTCCATAGGTACCTACTACGCTTTGGAATGGGCAACTAGCTTCATTTTTCTGACTGACTGACCCTTTGACAATTCAAAAGTGCCTGTAATTGGTTTATTTGAAATAAATGCTTTGAGTTTGAGTTTTGAGTTTGAGTTGAACTACAAAATCCCAATTCGAGAGGTAAAAATCTAATAAATGCATTCTCAGTTATAAAGGTTTAATATTCCTAGTAACAGGTATTTCAATGCAAAAATGTTGGGAATTCATTGTAATTATCAGCAGTAGAGATTTCTCACATATCCAGCTCCCTAGTTGCGTAATACACTATCAATCACAATTTGAATCAAATTGAAGTATATTGCTAATCCATTACTTCACAAGTTCGATAAATTTGTGTGTTCAACAACGTAAATAACGCAATGAATGTTGTTGAACTGTCAAAATGTCAAAATGAGAGCCGTTGCTACTGTTAGTGTGTTACGCAATTACCCCGCAGGTTATACACCATCTTTTATTTTTGGAAAAATAGTTGCGTGTGGATTTCGAAAATTATTGAAAAATATGAGCCTGTCAGTAAGATGGTGCCGAATTTAGCCCAGCTACATACGCGCGATTTTTTACGCGACGATTTTTTATCGCGCACTGGATTTTCATATCTCGGTGTTCAGCCTAGCATTGAGAATCCAACAGAGTACATCCCTGGCCGTCAAAAAATACAATGTTCGAATGTTTCAACTCTCACCGCTAAGCAGTGCATTGAAAATTGAGTGCGCGAAAAAAACGCCGCTAGTGGGTACAAGGCCCCTTTTTTTTGGGTGTGAAATCATCAAATTACTTCTCCTGCTTTGGGCGGACCGGGAGGTCGTGTGAGACTCTTACTGACTAAAACCCACCCGTGCTCCTTCAGTTGCCTGTGCACCAGGGCCACGATAACTCTTTTGAACAATCCGCAACCCCGGCAAGCGTGGGTACGAGGTCTGGAGTTGATAGCCGATTCCCGGCCACTGTAGGCGCGGGCGTGCGGACGGCGAGGAATGAGTAGCTCGCCGTCCGGTAAGGACAAGGCCCGGGTCGACGGCGCGTTGTGTTCCATGCGCCTCTCAAAGAAATGTCAGCACACATTGACAGGGTCCGTTAGGGCCGATGCCTGCCAGGGTCGCGGGTTTGCCCGGAAGGGTTACCATGGCCCCGACACACAGACCACTGAAGGAACACGGGTAGGTTTTATTCAGTAAAAGTCTGATACGCCCTCCCGTTTCACCCAGAGCAGGAGAAGTTATTTAATGATTTCCTAAACAAAAAAAAATAAAAAAATGTTTGACGTCTAATGCCCAGATGCACACTTACGTACCTATTACCACTATTGGAGGTAATTTTAACGTACCTTATTTAAAAAAAGGCCAGTCTCTGTATGAAAACAAAATGGCGGCACATAGGCTCGACTCTAAACAGCTGATTCAGTAGCTATTGTTGCCATTTATTTTATTGCTGTTTGTTGCCTGGTATTAATTTGTATGCGGTAGCGGAACAATGCATCGATCGCCACGGGGGAGGCAGCGAACAGAGTGTTAGGTTTTGTCGTATGCAGTGCCTATGATTATTCATAATAGCTCTATTAGGGAAAACACGGTGCTTGTTAAACGATAGGAAGACTTGCACAGACTATGTACTTCTTTAATCAGAACAGACTTTACTGTAAAAACTTTTCTCACGAAGCTGCCTGTAAATGGCGCAACTTACAATAAAAGTTAACAATATGGGAAAGGGGTTTTTCTTAAAAACCTTCTAAGCTACTTACTTAAAATAATATGGTAAATATTACAATACAACTTTACAATCGGCGACCACACAGCCATTTAATATTGTATGAATATCAAAACATGCAAAGCATTCCATTCATTCCCTACTCAATGTCTAGCATTGTAATTTAGGAAATAATGGAAACCGCACTATGTGGTGGCGTAACTAAAAGAGTAATTAACGCTAAAATTTGCCGTCCTAAATAAATTGATAGTGTTGTGGTATCCAGTCTAATTAGGAAGAATCAATTTACACGGAATTGGGTCGCTATAGTATTTGTTATTATTCCCTCGGGCGAAATATGTTATCATATTCTTGTTTCACTACGTTTGGGTTGTAGGAGTTAATTAGAAATAGATACGCGTACCCCTATTTTGTGAAAAAAGGTCTCTGATACGTTCCACCGGGTATCCTGAGAGCAGACTGTGGTCGATTGATGACATTGACCATTCAGATCAATCGACTAGTGCGGTGCATGGCAGCCGGATTACAGTCGATCGTATTTATTTGGAATTTACTAGCGTTCGGTCGATCTTTCATCGAAATGGCATGTCGCAAATGTTTTGGGGCGATCAATATCGACTGTTCGATGTCGATCGCAACAGTCTGGTTGCACCTTAATGTGCAGAAACAGCAACTGTTCAGTGTTGGCTTACCCATAAGTGATAAAGAAAATTATTAGATAATTCATTACAACCATTGGTAAGTAATAGGAATCGTTCCTAAAACACCCTCTTCGTTCCAATCCATCACTCAGTCCCACTCATCCCTTAAGCTGCCAAACCCAAGACTATCGACTATCGACCGTATCCGTAAATGGCCGTTAACCCAGTTATGGCGCCTCCGTACGAGGCTTTTATTTCTTTTCCTTTGACTGATTAACTAAGCCAACTGTTACACCGACTTTCAATTAACTGATCGATGAGTTTAAACGATCAGGCTGTTCTTTTATACGTTTTTGTTCGAATGTGGTACTGATTGTAAGTACGACTTTTTTTTTATAAAAATAAAATATTACCCCTGAATTCTTTCAACCTCTTAGGAAAATAGAGACTTTTAATTCCCAAAATGTTTCAATACACAGAGGTGTATGGTATACACATTTTATTCTATGGAGGCGAGTTTATGACATTAATCGAGCACAAATGTAGACTATGCTTGGAGACTCTCTGAAGGATAGAATCTGGAAGAGGTGATCCGACAGAGAACCAAAGTTGTCGAGAAAGATCACAGAATACGCAAGCAGAAGTGGCAATGGGCCGGTCATATTAACCGTAAAACCGATGACCATTGGGGTAGACATGTTCTCGAGTGGATTCCGCGAATCGGCAAACGTAAGGTAGGACGCCCTCGGGCTAGGTAGAGCGACGATCTTCGCAGGGTGGCTGGTAACAGCTGGTTGAGAGTTGCCAAGAATTGAACTAAATGGCGTGCAATTGGAGAAGCCTATGTCCAGCAGTGGACTGCTGTAGGCTGATTATGATGAGGAAACCTAGACTCCGCGCTGAGAATTTTCTTAATAACACTGCCCGGCCCGTGAATCAAAATTAGGACCCCACGTGCACAACTAGACCAAATAAGTCAATAAATGAACCGCATTTTAATTTCAAGTACCTTTAAAATTCTCCCTCCATTAAAGATCACAAACAAGTTTCTCGGTATACCTTAATGTAAAGGGGTGGGCAGCACAATTTGCAATGATACCAGTTAGGAAAATAGTTTAGCTAGTAATTAAAAGTTACAATCGTATCTCTCGGTGTGTTACGAAATTGCAGTTTGGCTTTCAGAACGGCTGTAAACTATTGAACTGAACCAAGTATAATAATTCATAGAATTAGGATTTTTAGTTTGTTAATGGTCTTTGTTTTCAGTTTTGATATCTTTTTTCGTTTTAAGCAAGCAAACATGCACGGTCTTATTCTCCCTATTAACTCAAAACAAGGTTATATTTATACCCAGGTTTAAACTATCGAGCCATTTTTTTACTTGGAACTTTGTTCCGATAAAAAGTGACGTTAAAACACAGTCTAAGGCTTCAATTTTTTATTAAGACCTTTTCCATATTTGGAATAAAGTTCAAAATATAATAACTCTTTCGATGGGTTAGATTGGACTAACGTTAAAACTTGTTCTGTAAGAGGTAATGGTATTAAAATCATAATCAAATATATTCTAAACTAAAATGCAGATTATCATTGTGTGGATCGACCGGAGGACACGGTGGAGCATACGGTGGAGGTCTGCCCGGCTTGGGCGGCGCACCGCCGTGTCCTCGTGGCGGCGTCGGCGGCGGCAATCTCTCGCGACCGGCCCTGGTCCAGGCCATGGTACGGAGCGAGAGGGAATGGGAAGCCGTCACCTCCTTCTGCGAAGCAGTAATGCTCGCGAAGGAGGAGGCGGAGCGCGTGAGGGTGAGGCAATCGTTGCGCCCTCACGCCCCTAGTCGCCGCAGGGTGAGAAGCCCTGGGCGTCGGGAGTCGTTTGCCGACTCCCGGCCACCGTAGGCGCGGGCTTGCGGACGGCGAGCGATGGGCAGTTCGCCGTCCGGTAAGGACCAGGCCCGGGTCGACGGCGCGTCGTGTTCCACGCGCGCCTCAAAGAGATGTCAGCATCATTGACGGGGTCCGATAGGGCCAATGCCTGCCGGGGTTGCGGATTGTTCGAAAGAGTTACCGTGGCCCTGGCGCACAGGCAAACGAAGGAACACGGGTGGGTTTTAGTCAGTAAGAGTCTGACACGCCCTTCCGCTCCGCCCAGAGCGGGAGAGGTCATTTGATGATTTCGCACCCAAAAAAAAAAAAAGACCTACCGCAAACCGCTCCTTAAAAATAATTTTATCTAAAGAATTTAAAAGTGATCTACACAGCTTTATTGAATAAATAACATTAGTAGGTACCTATAAAGGAAAAATGTCCACTTAACTCAAATTCTAGAACACTCCACAGCAATGCTTGATTTTCATTCAATAAAAGTGACTGCAGACAAAAGAATATATTTCAAACCATTGCAAACACACCTAGGTACCACAATCCCGCCGCAATGCAATTACGATCAGTTACTTGCGGCAACTTGCGGTATTGAATCCGTTCTTATTGAACAAGCACGGTAAAAGATATGAGCTCACTCATATTACAGACCACAAGAACTAGCTTGTTATTTTTATAAAATCTAGTCTGGGAGGTACGATAAATAGGTAAGGTAGGATAAATTTTAAACAGTATTTGTGAGTAGTTTAGGTTTTTAAATTTAATTAACGGAGGGCTCTAAAATATTTATTATATTTAAAAATGTTTGTTTATAGGCTGAAAAGTAATTTCTCCTCTATCATTGTCATAGAAGCTCCTTTATGATCATAATTGATTAATAGCATTCGCTTCCGCTAAATCCTCATGTAATTTTAGCGTGATAAAATTGATTTAAAAATAAACTGCATTTTTTTTTAACAGTTTTCCCGTTTTTATAAATTTTGTTTTGTTGAAGATATCTATAATACTGACCACTTTTATAACATAACATCACGCTTGTATTTCCCGAAGGGTTAGGCAGAGGTGTACCTATAGCACACCCACATTTCCCCAGTTATGTTTAAGTCCCGTGTAATAGGGGGCGAGCCTATTGCCATCAACCGGGCACAAATCCAGACTCCGGGCTGCTACCGAGAAATTCCAGATGAAAAAACCCAATAACACTTCTCCCGACCCCGGAATCGCACCCAGGACCTCATGCTCAGCAGTAGCGCTTGGGACCACTAGACTAACGACTCTTACTCTCTCTCTACTCTTATGTAAATAAGGAATGGATTAATGCAAATTTTAACTGTAAATTAAATAATTAAAATTCTTGTAATTTCAATTTTCATTATTTTAAATATTTAGTTACTATCACTTTCACTTAAAGGCTCCTTTAATAACATAACCTAATTTTAAAAACATGAGCCTAAAAAGATAGCGTAGCTTCAAAATTGTTACAAAACAATTTTGCGCGAACATGGTTTATGTTACTCAATTTGGCCTGAAAATAAGTACCGTTATTAGTTCTAACACATTTTTGGGCTAGTAAAATTATTTGATTTCATCAGACCCTGTTGGGCGCCAGGTACGTTCAATTGACGCCCAACATGGGACAGAAGCTAGGGAGTTTTAGTTACAATTTGGAACGTATCGTAATAATGATTAAATTATTATTATCAACACCATTCATTAAATGTGTCCTAGTTGAAGTAAATATTTTGTTCGCGGTTACTAGTTTCACAAGCGTCCAACTTTAAAACATCAATTACAAAAAATAACCTTACTTTTCTGCGTATTTTTAAACCCACAACAAAGAGTTTCAAAGCCAAACAAACAATTAAACGATACATTTTATTTGTTAAAACACCGATAAATTGTAACAGGCCAAAAACCAGTTAATCCGCTGAACTGTCGAGCGCTTCATTCGGGAGGTAGTCGCAATTTTAAACGGATCGACGGCCCAGAAAATTAATATCAAGTTGGCAGTAAAAACATCCGGTTGTCAACTGATCCTTCTTAGCATTCATGAGAAATGCTTTGTTTAATGTTTCCGCAACAACTCTAAGGAGAAATGGAAACTAAATGTGGTTTGCGGGTAGTTTCTAGTTATAAACAAGGCGATCGTGCGTAATTGTCTGTTCAAAGTTATGGTTCAGGAGTTGAGATTGCTTCTGACTGCAGATGGATAGCATTTGCTTTGTAGAAATGTTACAGTACACCTTTGCTGGACCTGTTTAAACTTAAAAGTATGGTATATCGTATCATTTCATGAGAACAAAGTTCGGTTCCAGCAAATCAGTTCGAATGAGGGTCCACTCAGATCTGCCAAAGCGTAGCGCAGTGCGATTTTCACGGTCAAATAAATATCATCATTGCGTTAGTTGAAATTACTTCTAGTCCGCGAGTGCATCAATGCGGACAGAGGCATGCTGTTTATCATGTATATTTATTTTCGACGTTATTTTAAGGGACGTGTATTGTAGATATTTATTTGGCTGATAAAACTGTTCTGTGCTGCACTTCGCCAGGTCTGCAGCCCTAAGACAGCCTGTGTACCACAATGTCATAAGTATGACAGGTGATTAAGTAAAAACAATAGAGCAACTTTTATCATTTTAACGAGTTTCTGAGCTTCCTCAAATATACTTTATTTTCACGTTACAGAAAAGCGACGTTTGATCTTGTAAACGTATATTATTGTAACCGTGCCTAAAACTCTTTGTTTCTGAAACGTTAACAGTATGCAAAGCAATTTCACTAATATCATTTGTATGTATTTTTCTCCTGTTTCCCGAAATCCCGGCCCACGAAAATAATTTAAAACATTCTTCCCTATTACCGTGCCTATTTGAGCATGTTTTTGGGTACTTTGTATCCAAAAGCGACTGTTGTTAGGGATTTTGTCGCCTAATAACGATCTCATATAGGATCGTATCTATTCGCTAACCATATTGAATCTGTTTCGCATTATTTCGTGTAGATTTTTTTCTAGTACGATCTAAATATTGTATGTAGTAGATGATCATGACTGTATGCTTTTCTTGTGAAACGATAAGTTCAAAGTTTGAAATAGTATATTAGATATTTTGAAAAAAAAAAAACATGATTTTAGCATTGTCGGCATCATAAATGAATACAACTGAATTTTCATTATTTTTCATACTTTCACAAAATGGCGAAAACTGGGTGTACTATATAGGTCCACCTCTGCCCAACCCTTCTGGGAGACAAAGCGTGATGTTATATGCTTAACAATATGACAATGCTCTAAAGGTAAATTTCTGTAGAAAATCATTATCTTCGTATTCTATTGAATACAAATCAATAATCAGATTCAGATTAATTATATCTGCAGTAAGCCGATATAGTTATTAAATTTTAACGGAAACGGATAATGTTCTTACGCTAATAGCATTGATGTTTACTTGATTATTGTTAATTGAAATTATTATTATTACCCGTTCATTAGCTCCTGTAGTCTATTCCACGGGAAACGTACATTTACCGGAATGGAAATTGTCTTACGTCACACTCTGGTCTATAAACTATCTCTGTGCAAAAAATCATTTCGATCCGATGCTCTTTTGCTAAGTGAAAGAAGGACAAACGAACCAACACACTATATTAGTATATATTAGTATTGAGTACAAATGTACTGCTTATTTCTTAAGAAATTTCTTCCAGCAGACCTGCGAAAGAAGAAATGACAAAGAAATGTAGACAATAATATGTGAGAACAAGAAGAATATTAAATATACTTACATAAATAATTCAAACTAATATTATAAGTAAAATATAAAATATTATTCTCTAGCCTCTACTAAAAATTCTCCGAAGATCTGGCAGCCGATTAAGCCGCAGCATTGGACCATGTTGGAGGAATATCGCAATAAATATCTTGTTTATTGATTCCTGATATTCATACGTAATATTGCTTTGATATAAAAGTCCGGATAAAGTACGATAAGCGTTCTATTTGCTTAAACGTGCGTACTTCATTTCAAGAAGATATAGGTACAAATAAGTATGAGAGATCCTTTTCATAAATCATAATCATGTTTGCCGAAATACGTTTATTGCTGGATATAGGATACCAGGAGTCCATATTTGTATGATAATGTCAAATTAGTTACTACAAAATCTATCAGGCATTTTTAATAATGGATACTTATATTATTTATAGAGCCAATGATATAAAAAAATGTCATTCACAATTTGTTTGCAATAGCTAGAAATGCTTACTGTTATTCTCCTTTCAAAAAAACCCTGCTTTGCTGCTGCTGCACCTAGTCTGTAGATAACCTCAACCATTTATCACACCACACTATCCAGACAGAATCACCGCTTTAAGATTAATACCCCAAATTTGCACTAATTAAAACTGAGTTCCTCCCAACAAAAGCCAGGGTAGCCACAATTTATGCCGGCCGAGTGGACCGGGAAATTAATCTGGTTGGTTGTAAGCAACCGCAGATGCGTTTGCTCTGCTGCCTGCAAGCGTTCAGCAAAAAGTGCAATGAATGGATTTTGGTCAGTTGGGAGTTAGGAATTTATGGAAATCTGTATTAATTATTGAGCTGTGGAACGACGGTTTCAGACTAAAAGCTTTTTGCCAATTATCTTCTTAGCTAATCATTTGAAAAGCTTTTCTTAAATAAAACATATAATATCATAACCCAAGGGTTAGGCAGCGGTGTACCTATAGTACACCACATTTCGCCAGTTACGTTTAAGTCCCATGTAATAGGGGGCGAGCCTATTGCCACCAACCGGGCACAAATCCAGGCTGCAACTGAGAAATTCCAAATGAAAAAACCCAATAACACTGCGACCAGTAGACGAACGAGGCAGTTAATAGTGGCGTTATTTTTTTTAATGAAGTTTCTTTTTCTAGGTTCAACAGATATGCAAAATAATAGTGACTTTCCGTAATCTGACTTTCACATCCAACTTGGAGACGGGTATCAAATATTTGCTTGTTAAACTGGACCCATGAATCACCAAAATTACAGAACATGGAGCTGTGCCCATAAAGTGTAGGATATGATAATGAAATCTTGTTTAAACGAGACATAAAATATTATAAATAAATAAAACTTTTATTTCAGACAGAGTTCATAGGGTTAGTAAGAATTTTACTTAACATATATTGTTAGTACGTACAGACACAGATTATCATTTATAATTAAAATTCAGCGTCGAACTGCATCCACCTCTGCAATATCGGGAATCCCAACAATCTGCAAACACACCGAGATATTATCAACTGTGCATTGCTTCACGATCTAAAATAGTGCAATGGCCGATACAAAACAATTGAAGGTTTTTCCATCATTCTCAGTCCACAGACCAGACAAAGAATTGAAGGATTTAATGTCGCAAAAATGTTATGCAGTTTTTTTTTTATTATGTGGCATAAATTAAAAACTTCGTATATCTAAACAATTCTGAAAGCCACACAGATATTATCAACTCTTCATTGTTTCACGATCTAAAATAGTGCAATGGCCGATACGAAACAATTGAAGGTTTTTCCACCATTCTCAATCCAGAGATCAGATAAGCAATTGAAAGTTTTTCCACAATTCTTGGTCCAGAGACCAGACAAACAATGTTATTGATGGTTTTGATGTCGCAAAAATGTATACCAGTTTCTTTTAAATTCTGTGTCATAAATTAAAAACTTCGTATATCTAACCAATTATGCAAACTGTGGGGAGATATTTGCTCAGCAGAGGGACAATACAGGCAGAAGAAAAAAAAATCTTACCAATGACGTCCCAGTTCTTTAAACAAAAATTCAATCACATACAAACTATTTAATTAATCACTATGGCCAGTCTACTAAATGGCAAAACACATAGTGGCCCCTTCACTACTATTTAGAAAGTTAAAAAAATATATAATTTTTTAAATATCGATTTATAGGTACTTGATTTGAAATAAATGACATTAGAAATTTAAGTTAACCTATTTTACAGTCCGTTCAACTGATTTTTTACTTCTATTCCGTAGGCATGGATGGCATTAAAAGCAAAAACGTGTTTACTGCAGCTGCCATTTGTCATGCCATCAAAGCAATAGAAGTCAAAATCGGTTGAACGGACTGCAAACAAGGTTTATTAAATTTTTAATCTTATTTCATATTGAGTATACGTATTTATTTATTTATAAGATAGAATAATCGGACAGCACAGTCACTTACAATGTGATTCATATTAAATAACATCTAAAATTGGCATTTCAGTAACCATGCAAACAACAGTTAAATGCATGCCATTGACAAATGAATATTAGAGACAAGAAAACAAAAATAAAGTGTGTCTAGAAGACATCAATAACACTACTAACTAACCAAATTGAGCTACATAGACGTGCTCTGTTTGCACTGTATATATTGGGGAACGTCTGTATGAAGCGAAACTCATGGAGAAAATATCAATAGGGTAATCTGTCAAGTTGGACCTATCATTATATTGGATTGCCATACGTGTTAGGGGGCTATTAAATGTGGTATGTAAGGGCTATTAAATGTGGTGGATGTAGGCAATGTAAAAGTACGGTGATGACGCTTATTACGTTCGCTAGACCTGAAGTTAAAATAGTTTACCAATTGTTCATCTATGGAATATAATATCTGTGTATATATTTTTGGGGTGGTATGGGATCTACCTCCTAGTGGTCCACCCCGGGCAACGGCACCACAGGCTTGCCTGTGGTACGGCTGAACGATCCCACTTAGCGGTGGTAGGCTCCGCTAGGGGCCGCCTGGCTTGCGACCACCATCCCACCGGAGCCCGGCGCCAAGCAGCTTGCTGTGTTCCGTCGGTGTGTGGGAGTACCAGTGCCTTTGGGGGAGAAGGAGATTGTCAGTTGCGCTGTTCAGAACCGGTCTTGGTCTCTGGGCATAGCTTGCCGGGTAACTCATTTTGGAGGGTAGCGGGATCCAAAGCACGGTGCCAGCCGTTGGCTGACCGCAGTCAGTTGGGGGCCCAAGTAGCACGCCAGCCACGTGCCAAAGGCTGCCCCGCCAACTCGCGAAAAATCCCGATATGCTCCACCGTGCCAGCTGGCGACTGGATGGGAGGACCCGGTGGCCATATTCGGGGGGTTCGAGCGTCGCCGCAGTCTCCAGATGAGTTCCCCATAGGTTTGGCTAGCTCTAGTGTTCCACTTGGTTCACTGAGCAGCGCCTCACCCCCGCCCAACAACTCTACTAATAATGACCAAAGCAAGTAAGAAAAATAAGGTTAAACAACGGCTGCACTTCCTCCCACTAAAAGTGCACCTTACTAACATCAGGGGGTTGCACTCCGATCTCGATCCGGTCCATCACCACCTTGAAGCCGAGAAACCGCACCTGTTTTTCCTAACGGAGACGAAGATAACAACCCCATCGGATGCGGCGTTCCTCAACTACCCGGGTTACTCTCTTGAACACAAGTTCAAGAAACAAGCTGGGGTCTGTGTGTACGTCCGCGATGACATTTGTTGTCGTCGTCTCCGTTGCTTTGAGAAACCGGGTTTTTCTGCCATATGGCTACTTGTGGACACTGGCGTGGAGAAATCTCTCTACATCGGCGTCTATCGATCGCACAGCGGTGACCAGGAGACAACAGCGCTCTTTAATTTCCTCGTGGAGTCGACTGACGTAGCCCAGCAGCGGTACCCAACAGCGAAGCTCATTTTTCTGGGGGACCATCACAAAGAGTGGTTATTCCCGTACCGGAAAACTGACCATGCCGGGTTAGAGGCGTGCAAGTTTGCTTTAACGCTAGACCTAACCCAGATGGTGAATGTGGCAAAGCGGGTACCGGATGTTGACGGCCATACACCCAATTGCGTAGACCTTCTGCTGGCAACTGATCCGGACAGTCATTCAGTATCGGTCTCAGCCCCGCTGGGAACATCTGACCACTGTCTGGTGAAATCCATATCGACCTGCTCCCCTCCAGATGAGAGTCCTAGAGGCACGAGGCGAGTACGGGTCAGCGGATTGGGATGAGATGCGGCACTTCTTTGCGTCTTATCCATGGCGGCAAGTGTGTTTCTCCTCGGGTGACCCCTCGTGCTATGCTGACGTGGTTGCGGACGTGATTCGGCAGGGGATGGAGTATTTTATTCCATTCTCCGACATCCCGCTCGGACATAAATCCCGGCCTTGGTATAATGCAGAATGCGCTCACGCTGAGGCCCGACAAGAGTCTGCCTACCAAGCCTTTTTTTTTTTTTTTTTGTCGCTGAGAAATGCTTATGCATTCCCGCTCGTGGGGGGACGAGACGGGATATGTGGGACTCCTGTCGGAATGACAGTATACCCACTAAAACTCAGCGGTGTTCCCACATCGCCGTGATGGGAGGGCCATGGGAATCCGGCTCAGCCTTTGCATCCACAACCCTCCCGGCGCGTGCCCACCTAGGTAGTGGGCCCCGCATGCCCCCCGGGCTACGGGAACGGCCCGGAACACCTGGCCATTCCCGTCCGACACTGGTGGAGGCCTGTGCAATACAGGCAAGGGCGCCCCCGCACCCGTTGCCTGCTGGTCTCCACCTGGGAGGAGCCGGAGATGACTGTTAAACTGACGTCTTCTTCGACCCCTCCTCCGCCTTCGGAGCAACGCCGCGGGAGGATCATCCTCTCGCGCGCGCTCAGCCGCCTCCTTCTGGGATATGACGTGTTCGCAGAAGGAGGCGACTGCCGCCCAGGACCTCTCATCCTGCAGCATGGCGTTAACCAAGCCGGGAAGTGAGAGGTCCGGTCCGATTACCGCGATGAGATTGCGGCGCGTCTCGGACCACGACGGGCACACCTCGAGGGTGTGCTGCGCCGTGTCCTCCACCGCGCCACAGTCGTGGCACGACGGCGTCTCCTCCCGTCCTATTCAGTGCAGGTACGATCCGAAGCAACCGTGTCCGGACAGCACCTGCACCAGACGGAACGAGAGGAACCCATATGACCGCTCGAGCCAGTCTCGCAGCACTGGCCCAATCGCGTCAAGGGTTCGGCGGCCAAAGGCTGCGGTGGCGAGTTCCCCCGTCCAATGGAGGACGATGGCATCCCTCGCCTCCCGCCGGACGGCCTCCCGCTCTTCCAGGGCTGGGCGTTCTCCTCCCGCCCTCCGCCCCGCCGTCCATTCATATACTCTGGTGAGCACCCACGCCTCGAGTTCCCAAGGAGGGGTGCCGGCCAGAGCACATGCTGCCGCGAAGTCCACTGTGCGGTAGGCCCGCGCCGCCCGCTGGGCTATGGCCCTTTGGGGCGCCCGCAAGGCGGCGGCGTTCTCCCTCCTTTGGAGGGAGTCCTCCCAGATAGGAGCCCCATAAAGGGCCATACTCCTCAAGATACCGGCGTAAAGTTGTCGGCATCGCGCGCTGAGCCTCCTCAAGTTGGGAAGCAGCCAGGAGAGGGCGCCTGCGGTCTTCAGCAGGCGCGATGACAACCCGCTAAAGTGCGGGCCGAAGCGCCACCTGCTGTCGAGTACAAGGCCCAGATATTGCATCTGGGCCTTCACCTCAATTCTGACGCCCTCCACGAAGATGTGGGCATCAGGTGGGGGGCGCCGCCGAGGCCCGTGGAAGAACACGGCCTCGGTCTTGTCCAGCGCCACCGTTAAACCTAGGCGGCGGATCCTCCCCGCGACCAAGGATCCACCCGCCGAGGCCAGATTGGTCGCCTCCCTAAAACTCTCCCCCCGGGCGGTGAGGAGAGTGTCATCCGCATAGCAGATGACACTCGTGCCCCGAAGGAGAGTTTCCCGCAAGAGCCAATCATAGGCGATGTTCCAGAGGACAGGTCCTATGACTGACCCCTGCGGAACGCCGGCTTCGACGGCGTACCGCCGGACTTGGCCAGCCCTATTAACGAGGACGATCGCCCGATCCTCTAGGTAGCTGGCCAGCAGACGACGCATGTATAGGGGCACTCCGTGGAATCGGAGCGCCTCTAGGATGGTGGAGTGGGGAACGGAGTCGAAGGCATTGGCTATATCGAATGACACAGCCAACAATCCGTCCCCCGCCTCCATCGCCCCCTTCACCTGGCTCTTGAGGCGGGCCAGCGCGTACACCGTGGAGCGCTCAGCCCGAAAACCGAACTGAGCGTCCGACAAGTCTGGCCCGATACTCCGCAGATGGCTGTTTAGGCGGCCAGCGATTATCCCTTCGAACATTTTGCCGACCTCATGGAGCAGAACGATGAGCCGGTATGCCGAGGGGGAGTTCGCCGGGCGGCCCTCCTTGCGAAGGAGGCACAACTGCCCCTCCTTCCACGGTTTCGGGAACCTCCCACACGCAAGACATGCTCTGAAGAGGTCCCGAAACCTCTCCTCCATTTGAGTGGCAGCGATTGCCACCACTCTTGCCGGAACACCGTCGGGGCCCGGAGCCGTCTTCTTGGCGCGGATGTGGACAATCGCCACGCGGAGTTCCGACTCCGTGACAGGGGGGGCCTCCTCTTCTTCCTCAGCTGGCGGAGCTATCCCTAGCGGTGCGCCCATCACTGGTGGGGTGAAGTTGTCCCTGCACGGGAACAGGGACTGAACCACCCCATCCAGGAATGAGGGCTCCAGGGTCTCGGCCACTGGGGGACCAAAGGGGCGCAATTTGTTGCACGCCGCCTTATAAGCTCTCCCGTAGGGGTCGCTGTCGAGACCCTCCAGCATCTCCGCTCTCGCCGAGTCTCTGGCGGCGGCGATGGCCCTATCGAGGACTATTTTTGCCTCCACATACACCTCATAGAGGTGGTCCTCATCGGCGTGAGCTCGTCGACGCCGCCGCCGGCTTCGCGTGTAGGCCCTTCTTGCCTCCAAACACGCTGCTCGTAGCCCCGCCAGCTCCACCAACCACCAGTACACGGCGCGCCTGGGTAGTGGTTGGCGAGACCGAGGCATGCTAGAGTTGCATACCTTGGTCAGAGACCCCCTCAGGCTCCCCGCCACGGTATCCACATCCAGGCCGGCGGAAGGCGGCGAAAACCAATCCTGGATGAACGCCGCCTCTCCTGCTGCCTCCCTGTCCAGGCGGGTGAGAGCCCACCGCGGGAACGGCGATCGCCCCGAGAGGGGCCGCGTCTCTCCGGGGCCACCGGTGGAGATATCGAACCGTACGTAGCGGTGGTCCGACATAGTCTCCACCAGGTCCACCCGCCAGTTCAACACGCGCGCGGCCAACGCAGGGGTGGCGAAAGTGACGTCCACTATTGAGCCACCCTGCCGCCGCACGCATGTCTGGACGCTTCCTCTATTCAAGAGGGAGAGTCCAGAGGAGGCTGCCCACATCTCCACTGCCCGCCCGCGAGCGTCGGTGGCCGGGCTACCCCAGTTCACCGACTTGGCATTCAGGTCTCCCAGTACGGAGACCTGACGCGGCGCCGCCCTGCCGACCACGGCGGCCAGGACTCCGAGATAGTTCTCGAAGTCCTGAAGAGGGCGGTTTGGGGAGAAATAGACGCCCACAAGGGCTAATTCTCCCCACGCGGCAGCCACGTATCCCGGTCCCTTCTCTAATAGCGAGAGGGGAGGGGAGTCTGTGGAAGACCGCGCCGCTAGTGCCACCGAGCCGTCCTCGTCACCCAGCCAGCTGCCGGGGATTGAGTAGGGCTCGGCGACCACCGCTACGTTCACCAACCACTCGGCCATAACCTGCACCACCAGGTCCTGGGCTGCCCTGCAGTGGTTGGCGTTCGCCTGGAGGATGTGGTAGTTGGAAACCATTATTCCAACATCCCACATCCCTCCTCGGCTACCGCCGCTGGAGGTACAGCGGCGACGACGGCGGTGGTGGTGGTAGCAGCAGGGCGAACCTGCGCCGGCACTATGCCCTTCCGCGCGGGCGGCTTGCAGCTCCTGCACTTCATCCTGTGGTCCGCGGGGCGGCCACTGGCGGCACACGCCGCGCAGCGTAGCGTGGCAGCGCGGCAAGCGGCACTCTTGTGTCCCTCCTGCCCGCACCGGAAGCAAGACTCTCCCCAGTCGGACTTGGAAGGACACGTGCCTCGGGTGTGGCCCGTCTTAGGACGGACTCGTACGTCTCGCCCCTCTCCACGGCCTCCGGGGTGATGGTCACCACAACCGCCGCGGTTTTGGGAGGAACCAGCTTCTTCCCGCCGGCTAGACCCTTTTTTACGCCGCTGGGGCAGTTGCACTGGGGTTGGGGGTGGACCTTTGCCCTTTTCCTCCCCTGACCACTTTCGTCCACGGCTGGTTGGACGGGGTGGTGGAGGGAAGAAGGGCGTCCTCTCCCTGTGAGTTCCGGGGGGCCGCTGGAGCGGCATACGACCCAGACGCTCCCTCCGCGCTAGTGGTTGGCGTTTGAGGGGGCACAGTGGTCCTCTTGCCCTTACCTTTGCCCTTGGAGGGCTTCTGGGCCCGGGGCTGCTCAGCCGATGCCGGGCCTCCCAGAGGGGCAGGTTCCGGCTCCGTCGGCAGTGGACTCTTATCCGCCGCTAGCGGCGGGCGGAGCCGCTTCTCTGGCAAGAGACGGTCTTCGATGCCCGCAAAGCAGCCTCTGATGAAGGCCCTCTCCTCCATGACAACCCCACGGATTACCGCCTCAAGGCTGGCATGGGAAGAGGAGCCCTCCACCGCCATACCCGGGGCAGATTGGGCAGGCTGGGCCGTGACCTCGGCCAGCTTCTGGTGTAGCTGGCTGACCTCCGCCTGCAGACGATCCGACGATCGAGTTGCACCCGTTTCGGCAGATTTAGCTGGCGCTCGGCGTCTACCAAGCCCACATCGTGAGTAAAAGCCGAAGCAGAAGTCGAAGCCTTTTTAGACTTCGACTTCTTCTTCGACCTACTTGCAACCGACTCCGAGGAACCCCCAGACCCCAGCCTTAGATCGGCCCTCTTCCGCTTAGGGCGGTCTGCCTACCAAGCCTGGGTCAAGGCCCGCGACCGCAAAGTTAGAGTGCGAAGAAAAGAGCCTTTAATTCTGCCGCCAAGCTCTGCAAACGGGTTCTGCGTGGGGCACGTTTTGACCACGTTGAACGTATTGGGGCCAAACTAGCAGCGCACCCTCCGGGTAGTAAACAGTTCTGGTCCCTGTCTAAAGCGGTTGAAACGAATTTCTGTCGTCCCACTTTACCTCCAATGATTAAACCTAATGGCTCGCTAGCTCACTCTGCAACTGAGAAAGCAAATCTTCTTGCATCTCTCTTTGCAAGCAATTCACGTCTGGACGCTGGCTCCAAGCAACCACCTACTGTACCTCAATGTGACTCCACGATGTCGGAGATCGCAGTTCACATTAAAGAGGTCCGAAGAGTATTGTGCAGTCTAGACGTGAACAAGGCCAGCGGGCCTGACGGCATTCCAGCGAGAGTGTTGAGGCAGTGTGCGCCTGAACTGTCTCCTGTGTTGACACGCTTGTTCCGCCTCTCTCTTAAAAAGAGAACGGTGCCAAACTCCTGGAGGCTTGCGAATGTACAACCAGTGCCCAAAAAGGGCGACCGTGCAAACACTGCCCATTACCGTCCAATCGCCATTACCTCCATTCTGTGCAAGGTTATGGAAAGGGTACTGAACAGTAAGTTGCTGACCTACCTTGAAGTCAATGATCTCCTCAGTGGCCGTCAATATGGCTTTCGCCGGGGACGGTCAACTGGCGATCTTCTTGTTTATATCACGCACTGCTGGGGCGAAGCCATCGAGAAACACGGCGAGGCACTTGCTGTATCGCTTGATATCTTTGACAGGGTCTGGCACGCTGGTTTACTCAGCAAACTTCCTGCTTATGGCATCCCGGCTGATTTTTGTAGCTGGATATCAGACTTCCTTAGCGAACGGTCGATCAGAGTAGTCGTAGACGGCTGCTCCTCCGACCTTATGGCTATCGATGCCGGAGTTCCTCAAGGGTCTGTTCTCTCTGCAACTCTTTTCCTGCTGCACATCAATGACCTACTTCAACCTGGTATTGTTGGGTACGCAGATGACAGTACTGTTTCAGAGAGATACTTGTCCAGCGCAAAAACCAGCGGGGCCGAAGTTTGTTCCTTGAGAGAGGCCATGGTAGAGCGGACAGATTTGACCTTAAGCCTTGTCTCCCAGTGGGGTGATGACAATCTGGTCTCTTTTAACGCCACCAAAACACAGGCGTGTCTTTTTACCGCTAAAAGGAGTCAAATCAACCAATCTCCTACTTTTCGGGGTACATCTGTTCCTGTAACTGATCGGCTCGAGCTCCTAGGCATGGAGTTGACATCTGGTCTCAACTTCGGCGCCACCATCGAGTATAAAGCCCAAACTGCGGCTAAGAAGCTGGGCATCCTAAATAAGGTGAAGCGATACTTTACGCCTGGACAGCTTTTAACCCTCTACAAAGCGCAAGTCCGATCCTGCATGGAGTATTGCAGCCACCTTTGGGATAGCTCAGCTAAATACCAACTTCCCGCGCTTGACTCGGTGGAACGCAGATCTAAGAGGCTCATTGGCGTCATAAAACCGGTGGATGCCAAGTTTCACAGCTTGGCTCATCGCCGTAAGGTTGCCTGCTTGTCGGTCTTCTACAGATTGTACTTCGGTGAGTGTGCCCAAGAACTCCACGACCTCATTCCACCGGCCCCCTTCTACCATCGGACATCTAGGCGCACTGCAAGTTACCATCCCTACCTAGTTGCTATTCCACCAATTCGCACTAAGCGCTTCCAAACATCTTTTATAATGCGCACAGCAAAAGAGTGGAATTCTCTACCTGCGCCTGTTTCCGACCGCATACAACCCAAATCTCTTCAAAGTAAGAGTGAACAGGCTTCTTCTGGGTAAGCTCACTCCATCGTTGACTTTGTCTCTGTCATCTCTGACCTAGACTAGAGTCAAGAGCAAACCCATCTAAAATAAAATATAAATAAAAAATATGGTATTTGATGGTTTCAAAAAACTAATATGCACTAGTATTGCTCGTGTTTTTATTTACTGTCGTAATTTCGTATAAGGTATATGTATTTTATGTAAGCATATACACCGAGACAAAGAAAATAACAGAAAAATACGTACAAAGGCGATGCTTACTAATAACTGAATAATAAGCATCACCTTTACTAATTATAATTACTGTTAGAAACAAGTTATAAAAGCATTAAAAAAAATGGAAGATAAGAAGTTAAAATAAAGCACAAATAATATGTAGGTATGTATAAATAATTTTATGTATCTGAAGTCAAAGGTCTTTAATTATTATACATTGATACTAAGAAAATAAATTCCTAATATTAAAATAATGTATGTTGTAATGTTATCTACTTTGTATACAATATTTTTATGTTAAGGGGACTACATGACCTAAACGCAAAGGGAATTGCCCAGTTTGTTAGGGTGCTCTGGCTTGATGTGGACATTAAGTATAATAATAAATTAGTTAAGTTTTTAATATTTCATTCCTAATTGAAACGAAATATTATAATAAAGTTGCAGCAAGTTACAAAAATGTACCATATTCAGCATGTTTAATATTGTGATCTTTTCGCTCATACTCGTAATGGACGTTCCATTAGGAGTATTTATTTTCCAAAATAATAATATAAATGAGTACTTCTTTCTGATATAAATTATTCTTGTTTATTATAATGATATTAACATACATATTTGCGCAACAGTTACATGTTAGGGAAATATTAGTGGATAAAATAAAACAAGCAGCTATTATTTCTTATAATGATTTATTCCGAATCATAAACAATTAAAATATTATCTAAAAACTGGGCGGGTGGCGTAATATTATTCTCGTGCCTTGCCCAGCTTAAATACCACATTATGGTCATAACGTGAGCACAGCAACCTACCGTTCTTCACCCTACAAGGCAATTGCAACAATACTGAATAATTGCTTCTCTGCCCTGTTGATTATTATTATATAAAATATAAACAAAATGCCACAATTAATACATCGTAGTTCTTCCTCATTCCCACGCGAGGAAACAAGACGATGCGCTGGAGGGTCCGAGTTCGTTCCAAGGTGGTCGTTTAAAGCAGGCTCAATGTCCAAAATAATGCCAGGGTCAATGTTAGAAGCAGATTCAGTGTCCAAAAGTAAGGCCGGGTCTTCATAAAGTGCGGTATCGGAGTCCATTATAACAAAAACAAACGTTTCGAAAAAAAAAACAACACAAGAGAATATTCACAACACGGAAGCAAACTGCAAAACGAATAGTTTTTTCTTATTCATTGTTGACAGATGATGCAGTTGGTGTTGCCAGGTAATAAAAATATGAATATGTTTAACAATAATCGATTTGTTTGTTTCGATAATCGAGTCTATAATCAGACAGAAATTGATTTACATAGAAAAATATAAATGTTTTGATTGTTTTGATTTAATCACAGATAAATAAGAATTAACTATGATCCAAATCACTTATCAGTAAACGTGCTCAAGAAAGAACCACATTTTTTTACTCAAATACTACAAAACGATTTTTTATCGAATAAAACCTAAACTTGCATTATTATTTATGTGGTAACCCAGAACCTAAGCCACCAAGAGGCTGCTACCAAAAAATGGCGGTGCTTTGCGCGTGTAATCGCCGTGAATACTTATATAATACAACATTTTTTACCTAAGACTTTCCTGTAACGAGGTGTGCAAAAATATTTATTTCAGAATTAATTATATTTATTTGATTAAAGACTTTTTACTAAACAGCTTCAGTCCACGTTAAGCCGAGAATGGCGATTCCCTTTATAATGCCTAAAAATATATGATCCCCTGCAGTAACGAAAATCAGAAAAATAATAGGTCTTTACCTATGAAATTGCCGTTTTGTATGAAAAAATTTAAACGATTTTTTTTCATGAATTTTTTATTTGTATTAATCGAAGTAATCACCCATGCAATCAATGCATCTTTGCCATCGCAGTGGCAGTTTATTGATGCCCTTCTTAAAGAAATCAGCTGGACGGGAGGCAACAAATTCTTCAAAGGCATTTTGTACTGCCTCTCGGGTATTAATTTTTTTTCCCGCCAAGAAATTATCCAAATTCTGGAAAAAGTAGTAGTCTGTAGGCGCAAGGTCTGGTGAGTAGGGCGGATGACGGAGAGCTTCCAACCCCAGTTCTTGCAACTTGGAGACCGTCTGCTGTGCAGTATGAGGTCGCGCGTTGTCGTGCAGGAGCAGCGGAGACGAGCGATTGACCAATGCTGGTTGGAGATGTGCCAGCTTCTCCATCATTGTGTTCAGTTCTTCACAGTACACATCTGCAGTAATGCTCACCCCGTTTGGTAAGAAGCTGTGATGAATCACACCGGCGCTAGACCACCAATCAGTGACCATCACTTTTCTAGGGGTAAGTTTTCGTTTAGGGCATTGTTTAGGTGCTGAACCAGGATCCAACCAACTTGCTGAGTGCTTACGGTTATCAAACAGAATCCATTTTTCATCGCAGGTAACAATGCGGTTCAAAATTGCTTCATTTGTGTGTCTGTTGAGCAGTGCAAGGCACGTCTCGACGCGTACTTCGCGCTGGCGATCATTGAGTTCGTGGGGCACCCATTTGTCAAGCTTTTTTACCTTGCCAATTTGACGCAAATGGACCAATATTGTTTTGACGCTAACGTCGAAAGCTGCTGCTAATTCAGCCGTAGATTGTGTATCATCAGCTTCCACAATCGCCTTTAATTCGTCATTGTCGACCAAAGTCTTCGGACGACCGCGAGGTTCATTTTTCAGGTCGAAATTTCCAGAACGGAAGCGAGCAAACCAATAACAGGTGGTGCGTTGGTTTGTAGTGTTAGCTCCGTAAACGTCGTTGATGTTGCGTGCCGCTTGTGCCGCGTTGCTGCCACGACGGTACTCATATTCCATAATTACTCGAATTTTTAACGTATCCATGATGACGAAAAAGATTGAAATGCGATGAAAATGTAACACTAATCAATAAAGAAATGACTACTTTTAGAAAAAAAAATCCATGTTTTTAAAATAAAATTAATTTGAAATTAGAATTCTTAGCCAAACAAAAATTATTTTGATTTGAAATGGCCAGTACTGCAGAACGGCAATTTCATAGGTAAAGACCTAATATATGATATTCTTCAGGATATATGCTAGTTAGATAGTGTGTTGAAAACATAATACAATTAACTTGATATGATAGAAAATAATCACGAAGATAACTCTAAAAAAAAATTTTAACGATTAAAAGCTATACTAATACATTCAGATTTTTTGTCAGATTATTCTACAAGCAACATACTAACGTAATAGTGTTTTAATTTTTTAGTCCAATGAATAGATTTTTTGTAAATCCATAATTGCTTCATATTTTGCAATAAATTAGCAGCGTTGTGTCATCGCGCGTCTCTTTCTGTTCTATGCAATCCGACAGTGACCGCGCTTTAGCTCTTGTAAGCCCCTTAAGTATAACCTAGCTACCTATAAGTAAAATATAACTACTTGCTGCGCCCTAATAGCGTCATGTACTTTTAAGTTTAGACTAGTCAATGGCTGTAACTGTGTGTAGTACAGCAATAAATAAATAAATATTTTTAACCCCACAACCGAACACGCTATCGATCTAGAAATAAATTAGTGATTGTCAGCGATCATGATGGTAATTAAGCACCGAACGTATCCACGCCACGACTGAGCCGTGACACGCGGCCGTGATAAGCCGTGTCGTGTTCCTAACGCCGGACAAAGTCGCGGAATAATAACAAACTATAGAACAAATATTTGTATTTGTAATTTATTTTATGGAAAAGGTTAAACGTGAAATTGTTGATTGAAAACACGATTATACAATCAAATTGTACTATTGTTATCAGTCTCAGCAAGGGTATCGTGATATCCAGTAACTGGGTGGTGGAGGTCAGATAAGCTGTCGCTCTGTGCAAAATACTGGTAGTCAGCTGCATCCGGTTAGACTGGAAGCAACCCTAATATAGTTGGGAAAAGCCCAAGCAGATGATGCTGCTCCTGAGCGCGAGGTCTAGGGTTCCAGGGTGAAGTGTTCCGCTGTAGAAAACCAGAGTGCCCGGTACAAAGCAATAGACTTGCAATCTATAACATGGAACTTAACATGAAAGTGTGTACAAACACACACGCATGCACACACACACACACACACACACTACACACACACACACACACACACACACACACACACACACACATACACTTCTCCCTACCCTTAAACAAAAGCGTGGTGATATGTTATTCTACCATCCGTTGATCATTATTTAGACACGTGCTAAGCTGAGTACCGTACCGAAAACTTTGAAAGGACATGTTTCATAATAGGCCAGGTCTATGTTCACTACCTCAAAATAAAGAGAAAAAATCGTAGAATTCGGGAAAAATATAGATAATTCATTTAAATGTTAATTGATAATTATCAATTACTTTTATCAATTTTCAACACGGCGTCTCACCGATTTAGTTACTCTGTGCTTAAAAAACAATGACAGTAAACCATAGATCGACCATTGATCATAGAAACAGAACTGTCAGCTGTCACAACAGTGTCAATAAACATGTCAAACGTCATTAATCAATCAAAATGACAGCTTACTGCCATGACAGGTTGTTGTTGTGTGTTGTTGTGGTTTACAAGCAAACAAAGCCATTTTAAAGTAATTCGACAGTTGAGAACTGTTTTAAATGTATTTCCCTATTTTTAATAGTGTAGAAGGACCTGGCCCAGGCTCCATACATTTTGGAACATCTCCTTTGGTGGAATCCAGTAACAATTAATAGCAAAGCAATATTAAAACCACAATGGTACATGAGCGATGAGTCACAAGGAGATAAAACCGCAATATCCACTGACACTGTCAGTAACAATGCCCCAGTAATTGCAATGCCCGTTCTGCGGGAAAGTGATAAATATTCAACTACCTACATTTCGCATTTTAACACAGTTGTGCGTGAGCCAAAGCTTGTACATGGCTATGTATTATGCATACGTCGTTCTGCTTGCCTACTTAATTTTTTTCCCGTGTACGTCTAGTACACTTCTTGATGTCTGCTTACGGTGCGGTATTTTTCTTTTATGCGGTTCGGTTTTATGTTTTAACTTGAGAATTTTCCACTTGAAAAGTTAGCGTTAGAAAAGTTGGTAAATGGTTGTAAGGCGGGAAGTAAACGATCAATTAAATTGCAATGTTTTTGAACGTTTAAGGTTAATATTGAAGATTGAGCAAGGATGGAACAAAAGTTTGAGCGAGATTAATTTGAAATGCACCATATTTTAATTGCACCGTGTAGGATATGTATTGCGCAGATCTTGCTCACGTAGAAAAATTGAAGCTTATGGGCCGTCAATAATCAAATTCGCAATATTTTATTGCGCAACCCTATTTGTAGGGGCCGCCTAAGTTGTGCTATTTGAAAGAGAAAACAATTAAGCAACGACTGCACTAGACAGGATTTACGTTTAAAGAGTATGCGGGAGACCGCATGCGGTTAAAACGTCATCCAAATCTGTTTAGCCGTTAAGGTATGATTGATTTCACAAACATGATGTGGTCTCCTACTTTTTTCTAGCCTGCGCTGTCGTACTCCTGTACTCCTGGATAAAGGCCTCCCTCTACTGCTTCCATCTTTCGCGAGCCGTGCGTCCTCCATCCAGTTTTGGATGGAGCTTATCCGGTTCGTCACGCTATTTGTTTATTTATTTATTAAAATTATTAAAAATCAAGTTTTAAATAAACATCCAAATTCACAAATATCCAAACTCACAAATATCCAAACTCACAAATAAACAAACTTTCACATTTATAATCATTTTAGTACGAATTGTAAAAAGGATTGCCAACTGGTGTTGTCAGTTTGTAACCGCATGCGGACACATCATAGTTACATTACAGTCTACATAAAGTTGTGATTAGCTCCTAAAAAGTATTCAAAACTCTGTTTGACACGTGTAAATTGAGTTATGTAGTAGTACGAGTATGTAAAAGTTATGAAACTACACACATTATACAGTGTCATGTTGTGTAGTTGTACTACAGGGACCGCTTTGTTCTATTTTTATGACTTTACCTCGCAAGTGAGAAGCCACTTTATGAATTTAGTTTGAGAGAGCAGATTTTTTATTAATTTTTGTCCCCGAAACAAAAGAGCCAAAAGCTGACTAGGGAGTAATCTCTGGAACTACCAGTCGGATTTCAATATTTTTTTTTGTATTTGCTAGCCCAATTCTCGAGGAAGTCTATAGGCTATTTAAGATCACGCTATGAACCTTAGGAACCGAGTAAAAAGAAAAAAAAAGTCAGAAAGAACGCTAGCGAAAACGAAGTGATAGCGCGGGTAGGTGATGCGATGCGACGGGGTGGGTCAGAGGTACAATAAATTTCACGCAAACGAAGTCGCTTGCAGAAGCTAATATATTATAAAGATGAACAATTGTCTATTTGTTTTTTAAGTGGACATCTCTGGAAGTACTGATTCGATTATAAAAAATATTTCACTGATGGGAAGTTACACGATTGCCGAGTGCCATATATGTTTAATGGTTTTGACTTACGGGTTGCGGTGGCGGGCAGAATCCAGAATATAATAAAAAAATATTCCGACTCTTTTCATTTTAAGTACCTACATTCCAGGCAAACACTTATAAATTCGATAATTATAAACATCACAACATCCCAGCTCTTAGTTCCTATAGTATTTAAGGTGAAACCTCAGCTGTAGCCCGCCAAATTCAAATTTTCTTTGTTTTTTTTTTTTATTGCAGCTCTGTTTTACGTTGTATCTTGATCAAAATACGATTTGCGACTGTAGGAATGATATATTTATTGAATAATAATCATCAATTTCATATGAATCGTCAAACTTTGGAAATTTGTTCAACCTAAGAATTTTCATATTATGAGATATTCTGATAAATTCTTAGGTGGAACAAATTTCCAAAGTTTGACGATTGATATGAAATTTATTATGTATATATTATAGTAATTATGTAGATATGTGTATTATAAGTTAATAACCTGTTTAGGTACTTGTATACCTATTTTACGAGTATTTATAAATACTCAAGATATCTTTTTAATATTTTTTATTATTATTAGTAACGCCTGTTAAACAGAGCACCATCTTATCTCTTCACCACCCTTGGTTGACTGATAGAGAATGCCTAAGGCATTAAGTCCGCCTTTGTATGCTATTGTGTGCGAGAAGTTTTAATAAATAAATACGAGGTAAAACAGAGCTGCAATTTTCAAAAAAACAAAGAATATTTGAATTTGGCGGGCTACAGCTGAGGATTCCCCTTAATTGAGTATTATTAGAGCATTTAACAACATAGCTATCTAGTAGGTTCCTAAAGCTATTACCAAGCTATTAGCTGCAGGTGTATAAGCAGAGATTATAGTCTATGAATCTGCCGTAATCTTCGTACAAGTAAGCATCCTCAAGGCAGTTATAATCCCCAGTAAGATAATCTAGTGTTTGCCACATGGACTATTTTAGCACTAATATCGTTATAGTGGGATCCATTCCATTGTTCTACCATTACCGAGGTAGTTACTGGTGTATAATGAAAATATTCTTCAATTAAAATATCTCCAGCACTTTGAAGTAGTGGCTCCTAAATCTATATCTATACTAATATAGAGGAACAGGGTATAAAGTTCACACATACCTCCATAGAAAAGGGAGGATCCTCCGACCAGACGGGTGTCGTGTCTGGTGGGCAACTGCCCGACGTTCGATCTCGGGACATTTTTTATATGCTAGTTGCGGTAAACTGCATACCTGCGATAGGAGAGTATATTAAAAGAGATGTAGCCAACGTGTGTAAGAGTAGAAGGAAAAACAAAATACATAAAATCAAGCGGTAAAGCTATTGCATAGCATTTTGTGTAAGAATAAGAAATAAGAATTTTTTTTTTTTAAATCTAAAATAAATTTAAAATGGGGCGCTTTACCCTAACCTTATCGGGGCCAAAAGATAGGCCCTTTACTGCCGATTCCAAAGACCCCAAACTCGATACCTTTACGACCTCCGGTTCAAAAGTTAAGACCCGGGGGGGCGAAGTAGCCCTGGACGGGTGGAGGGGTTGGTCAAAAGGGGTGACGCGGGGGGGTCCCGGGATCATATATAAGTGGGATTGATTTAAATATAAATAAATATAATTCAACTTAATATTGGGGTCGAAAAAGAGGGGGTCAAAAAGGGGGGTCATAGGGGCTTGTCTGTATGTATGTACTATTTGAGAGGGTGGTTATAGGGGGGGGGGGGGGGGTAAATTTGGTCAGAATTTTGATATTTCCCAGCCGTTTCCGAGATATTGGGATATTGAGTTTTAATATAGTGGTGATTATAATAAATGTATGGTGTCCGACAGGTAAATGATAAATGGTACGAAAGTAAATGGAAATAAATATTAATTCAAGTTACACTTTTTGATAAATACCTATACACCTATATACTTTCTCATAAACAGCTGCTTATGTATTCGTCCGATTTCGGAGCAGCTCGTCTCGATTCGTGCGAGCTTCGTAGCGTCGTACAATACGTCTAGTTGCACGCACACAAACACCGTGTCGAAGACTGCCGAAAAGAAACGACGTTAGACATTGCACGGCCTTCAAGCCACACCTCCGTGCCCGTCGGAGTGGGGAGCGTGAGGTTTTTTTTCGTTACGGAATTTCTGGCTCCGGTCCCCGCGCTCAAGGCCCGCGATAGAAGCTATGCAATAGCTTATAAGAATCTATATAAAAATAAAAACCTATTTAGACTAAATGACATGATTGCCATTACTACTGAAACAAATCGGAATCTAAATCCTATCCACAAAAGCCATAAATAAGGAGTTGAAATAAGAATCCGAAGTATATAATGTCAAATAATGAGATTATGTCAAAGAAGTAAGTAAAAAGAAGCAAAAAACTTGTAATTTGGGAACAGTTAATATACATTTACTTAAAATAAAAAAGATAAAAACAAATACAAACAATTCAGAAATTAAAATAAGCCGTGACAGATAAGAGATGACCAGTTCCTACTGACAGCGACCGTTCACGAACATGACGTATGGATCAGCATCTTTCAGCTCAACCATTTTGAAGGGAACTTAATGATCCAACACACACGCCACCACCAGCGAGACATTTGAGTGAGCATGAAATACTATCAGTCGCCTGAGCATATTCAAATCAATGAAAGACGAACCTAGTCAATGGTAGCTTTATGGTAAGTATATAGTGCTCACATATAAATGCTATTCAATTATACAAGCCATAAACTACGAACCGCCATACATAATGATTTACCCAATAATAGAACTCATTAAAGATTTCTTTGTAACCTAAAAAGTACCCACTTTCTGCCACAAGTTTTACTCTTAGTCAAATCTCATAACCGCTTTTAATTGGAACTGCTCTAGATATCAGCTGACACAGCGAAAAACTGCAAATGTCCGCCCAGAATGTTTTTTAAATGTTAAAATCTTTTACGATCCGAATCGCAGTTATTATACGAGGGTTTCATCTTGAAAAAGGAACGTTTTAACTGGTCTGTTGAAAATGGTTCTGTTATGTAACCATCACGCTATTTTTGTGAAGGTATCTTGTTTCAATATTACATACACATACATACATACATCACAAATCATACAACACACACACCCTTACATACACATACAGTTTCATGATGATTCTCGAAAAATCTGACGAATAATCTAACGTTTGTATGGTAAGATTGCAAGAGCTGTCAGTGTCAACATTGAAAAGATGCAATGTCAGTGTCAACATTATTGTGGAATATTGACACTAACAGTTACTGAATGCGGTCTAAATGTGATGGTCGCGTTCAGTTTTATTGTTGAAAGTCGCCCTCAGGATCTTTGGGTCATTTCAAATGCTCCACAAATGTGAATATAAAGTACCTAGATATTTTTAATTTCCGCATACAATAAATAAAGTATATTACAGAATATTGAGTTGCAAATAAACCTTACATTAAACACAACTTGAGAGAAACTTTATCGAGAATCAGTCATTTCTCGTTTCGCCTCGCTCTGTTAGTTTTCATCGAGTAGAACGTAATACTTTGTCGTAGTTAAATGTTACTTGTAGTAACTTTGAACACATTAGTGTACATGTACCGCCATCAGCGAAGGTCGGTGTGATTTCGATATTTGAAAATTAAATACCTATTACGCTTTGGAAAGGGCAACTAGCTTCATTTTTCTGACCGACCGACCCCTTGACAATTCAAAAGTGCCTGTAATTTGTTTATTTGAAATAAATACTTTGAGTTTGAGTTTGAGTTTGAAATATTCTGTTTAGTCTTGTTAGTTTGTGTGTTGGGTTTTTTGATTCGGATTTATTTTAGGGAAGCTTGTTTTGTGAGATCACATCAAAAGCCTTTTCGACATCCAAACGGCTGGTTGACACTTTTCCGTGACCCAAGGCTGGTTTCTACCTGGGCCAGAGGCTAGCATAATCAGCCTATAGTGTTCCCACTGCTGGGTCACAGGCCTCCTCTCTTTGAGAGGGAATGGGCTGTAATCCACCACGCGGGCCCAGTGCGGGTTGATAGATGTCACATGTCTTCGATTTTTTGGTTCTAGGACATGCCGGTTTCCTTACGATGTTTCCCTTCACCGTTTTGAGAGCAGTGGTGATGAAATTGTTTACATAAAGTAAAGCGCCTGCCTGGGTTCGAACCCACAACCTACAACTCGTAAGTCGGGGCCGATACCACTGGGCCACCACTGGTCTAGAGGCTAAGCATTGCCAAATAACGTGGCAATGCCGCCAGTCTCTAGCGTACTTTACCAGTCGACAGCGATGCAGAGGAATTTGTCGACTTCATATTTTAATTTGTTAACAGTTTTAGTTAAGTAAGGATATTATATTTTTATTTTACCAATTAATTAGGTATAAGTTGTTATTTTATACAACATTTCATTATAAGTCTTGTTCTGGATGTTTTCCTTGTTCAATACGCTCCATCCCTTTAAAGGAGCGCCACACTAGTGTCAAAATTACGCGACGTAATTTCGGCATGAAGTTATGTCATGGCGGAAACACGACGAACTTTCCGTCGCGTTTCCGTATACATAATAATTATGTATCATTAGACCAACATCGGTCGGCACAACATCTTCGTCTTTTTCTTCCTTACTTTTCTATTAGTCGTCATCTCGGTAGTCACTCCCTTTCTAGCAATATCATATTGCACACACTCCATACATCGTTTCCTTGGTCTTCCTCTACTCTTATAGCTATCCATATTCATACTAAAATCTTTTCTCACGATATTTTCCTCATTCCTCTAACAGTTGTAAAATTATAAAACTGTCAAGGTTTCCTTCTGCTTACCCAAAAACATAATATAATATCACGCCTGCATTCCCCGAAGGGGTAAGCGTGTTGTATCTACAGTACGCTCACATTTCCCATGTCCCATGTAACACGGAGCGAGCCTATTGCCATCAATCAACTCAGCCTATCGCAGTCCATTGCTGGATATAGGCCTGTCCCAAACTGAGCCACTAATCTATACTACTGGGAAATTTCACATGGAAGAAACCATAACACTTTGCCTGACCCGGTAATCGAACCCAAGACTTCATGCTCCACCACCAGACCCCAAATAATATTATAATAGTATAGTAACCTTAACATAAAACCATAAACAATCATCGTAACCGATCCAATTTCTTAGAACCACAGATAAAGTAGCGTTAGCTTGTAATGGACCGGATTTCTCAATATGGCAACCGGAAATTGCCTCTGCAGCGGTTATTAGGCCAAACAGGAAGTGACGATTTCGTAAGGATTAGGCCGTAAACGATTATTTCGTTTGTATATTAGTTCTGTTAGTAATAAATATTTATTTAGAGCGAATGAGATTATACGAAGTTGTTTTATAACAAGTTCCTTTGTGTTTCTTCTATTTCGTTTATCTAGAACTATCTACTAAATACAACTATTCCTAATTTAAGTTAAGATAAAAGATCTTTTTTTTATTACCAATGTACTTACAAGTCAAGCAACTGTCTGCTTGAATTGTATTATTATTTTATTTTTTTCGTGTATTGGTGGATTGATAGGTACAAAGGAACATCAGCCTGTAATTATACTAATGTAGGGTTGACCCAACAATAGGGTAAATTATAGGTCTATAGGATCTATCGTTAAAAGTAGACTGGGCTCGTTGCTAAATAATAACAGCCGCAAAGGTCGATCGAAGGTTAAGCTACGCTTGCCGCGGTCTTTTCGTGAATGGGTGACCATTCATTAGATATCGAGATCCCTCCGTAGCTCGTAAAGGATGTTAAGCCGTTGGGGTTCCGGCTATCATTCGTAGATCTTTGACAGTCGTTACGGATAGTCAGATGTCCAAATGTCTGACAACCAGTCCTACCGGTATCGTGTTACCCAATAACTGGGTTGTGGAGATCTTAACGGCAGTCGCTCCATGTAAAATTCAGGTATTTCAGCTGCATCGGGTTAGAATGGAATATATTGATTGGAATATTATTGTATAAGGGGTATATTAGTTTTAGGAGTCAACAAAATATTTGGAAAGATACCGATGCTCAATATTCACAGTAATGGTATTAACAGGACAGGACCGATTTATTGTCCTGCTCTCTGAATGAATTCACAAAAATAATATTGTATGTGTTATGTTCTTTAGGATGGTTTAAGAGGCTTACAAGAGCTAAAGCGCGGTCACTGTCGGATTGCATAGAAAAGAAAGAGATGGGCGATGACACAACGCTGGTAATTTATTGCAAAATATGAAGCAATTATGGATTTACTAAAAATCTATTCATTGGACTAAAAAATTAAAACACTATTACGTTAGTATGTTACTTATAGAATAATCAAACAATAAATCTGAATGTTTGGATGTATATTAGTATGGTTTTTAATCGTTAAAATATTTTTTTAGAGGTATCTTCGTGATTTTTTTCTATCATATCAAGTTAATTGTATTATGTTTTCAACACACTATCTAACTAGCAAATATCCAGAAGAATATCATATGTTTTTCTGATTTTGGTTACTGCAGTGGATCATATATTTTTAGGCATTATAAATTTGCGTTTAGGTCATGTAGTCCCCCTTAATTAAGGACCACCCTAACGCATTATGAATTTCCTGTAATGATAGCAGTGCTTGTCATAAATAAATAAATAAATACCTAACCCTGCGAGCGCAAGGTTGGGTGTGGTATACCCAGACCAAGATAAATCGATCGATATTTTAGTGTTAGGCTGTGTGTCTGAGTAGCTGCGCGGGGAGCTACTCAGATAAGGAAGCGCCGATTTTCACAGTTCAGCTGAGTGCCACCCGACGACGTGTTTAGACAACGCGCAGCGGGTTCGTTACAGCCACCTTACGCTCCGAGTAACGAATTTTGAACACTAGTGTTTTTTTTTTGTAATCTTATTTCTTTGTGCTTTTTGTTTTAATTTGTTTTTTATTTGTTTTATTAGAAGAAAACATACTTAACGTTTTTTTTTTAAATATTTTTACAAAAATGCTAACGAGTACCTACGTGTCATATGCTATAAATATAAGTTCAAATTGTTTATAATGTTGATTCCTTTAATGAATATAAAAAACCTAAAATATATTTTTATTTTACCTTTTATTTTGGTTCAATAATAAGTACTAATTATCTAATAATCAATAAAATAACAAAAAAAAAAAATTACACTATTAAATTCACACGATCCCTACCAGAGTTTGTTAGACCCACCTTACGCTCCGTGTTACATATTTTAACCTTCTAAACGCCGCCGCCGGGTTATTTATTACAATTCATAATCAATATTTTAGTACTTTTTTGCTCAACATTTTTGATTATGCATTGCCCCATATTCAATATTTTCACAAAAATCTAAATCAAAATATTTTATTTCACATAAACCTGCAAGGGCACTTAGGAGTTATGAAACGTCAGAAGCTAGGTGCACGTTTCCAATTATTGGTCGTTTCCTATGGAGAAGAGCCGGCAAGAAACTCCACGGTTACTCTTTTTAAAATAATTGGCTTTTAAAATGTTTTCAAATTACAGTGTTAATAGGTGTGCGAGGACAGTGTAGGCCTTTCAACAAGTACCAGGTACTTAAAAAAATAGAAAATGGTCTACAAATCTACAGTCTACAAGTTACGCCTACAACGTTCTCACATTCACAATAAATAAAAGACTCTTTATAAAAAATAAATAAAATTATTAAAATAAAAGTCTATTAGCACACAACATAAACTCATTTTTTCTTCCCATGGGGGTAGGCAAAAACTACAGAACGCTACCCGCAACAATACCTACACACTCCTTCCGGCTCGTTTACGTTCATACATCTAGAAACACACGCACTCCGGTTGCGGTCACTAAATGTCGTTCTACGGCATCCCTTTCGGCGTTTCCACTCACATCGCCCTTGTAAATACCTTTTGTTAGTCACCTTTCACTCATGCTCTCAACGTGACCAAACCATCTAAGCATATATCTCAGCTCATCTCATTTTTGGCTCTCATTTTGGCTCTTCATATTGTTATTCAGAGATATTGAAAGCATCAATATTTCACAGCTATTCGCAGCGTTGCCAGCTTTCTGACTGAATCCTCATAAAGTCCATGTCTCCTCACGTTGTTATCCTACAGTTCATTGTCAGTTCTATAGTGTAAGAAGATTTTCTGAGGTCGTTAGAAGTCACATTGACACATGCCTGTTTCGTTAGCAATTGTTTCCGTGTTAAGACAATGCAATTACAAACGTCAATTAGCTATATTTTTATTTAAGTATTTGTTAAATAGTTAATCATGAAATTGTACATTGAACCTAAAGATAAAATCATAACAAATTCAAACTTTTTTGATGAAAATGATACTTAAAAATGAATTATGAACGAATACCGTCCATTATTAATTTCTGATGATGATATAATATTTAAATAAAAACAAATAGTTAGCTTAGCAAATGGAACTGCATATCGTGGGAAAAATTGTTATTAAAATGTAAACAAAAACTCTAAAAAGATTTAGAAACAATAAAAATTAGGTACGTATTATTGTTTTTGCTCATTTAAATAACGTCACTCTATTAAATATTATTGAACTTGTTAGTCGATATATAAGTGCCAAAAAAAAAAACATACTAACTTTTCATTATAACATCACGCCAAAAATTCCCGAAGGGTAAGGCAGAGGTGAACCTACAGTAACAGTCACATTTTGTTCATTTATATATAAAAAGGCAAATTATAACAAAAAAACTAAACTAAATAAACAAACCCGACTGCAAAAACACATACCTAACTATAACGAGTAAAGCAAACATTATTATCTATTGAACTTTATTTTGTGTAAGTTTACCGTAGGCGGGGATAAACAATACTTGAAGGGATGTGAGACAAAAAAAATTGAAGACGTAATATCGGTATTTTTTTTATAATTTGGTATAGCCAGTGACACTCTCACAATTAAGTTGAATCTAACGACACCTCTCAAGCTAAAATCCATCAAGCTGTTAAGGCTACGGAGCGTGCCAAAGAAATATATATACATACATACATACACTCGAAAAAATAACCTTCCTTCTGGCGCAGTCGGGTAAAATAAAATATATTAATTCGCTTCTCAAATATTTGCAACGCGAAGATTAACGCGATTTAATAAATTCACATATTCGTTAAACTCAAAGTTTGGAAAACAAATTATTTACAGGACCAACATCACGTAATTAAATGGGATTCGATTTATCAACTGTAATTATGTATTGAAGGATTTATGTTTAATTAACCGATGCGTTTTGGTTTTGTTGAATTTTTGTTAACACTCTGTAATTGTAAGGTAGTTTGGCGAACGATGCATCAACGTTATCGAGTTCTCTCATTAAGGTTGAGTTTTTAAATTATTCTAGTTGCTGAAAACTATTAAATTATTTTATCGAAGAGTAAGCACCTACTCACCTATTTAACAGAATTCATAGACCGTTTAAACAATCTATATTAAGCATTTACTATTTATGTATTAAATTTAACCTAACGGTCTTTAAACGAGACTGTAACCTTTGAGTTTGTTTCGGTCTTTCTTCTCAGAGTAGTCAGATAGGAAACGTCGACCTCATCTAGTTTTTAAAATATATGTAGTTGACGTGTAGAAGTTTTTTGTGTAAACCTACTTACAGAAATAAATCATTTATCATTTATATCATTTACCAGCAGGCACCAACCCACCAATTAAAAAAAAAACCTACAGCGTTTAAAAAATTTATATTATGCATTAATTTATTCACGTATGTAACCTCTGCGTTTGTTTCGGTCTTTCTTCTCAGAGTAGTCGGATCGGAAACACCGAACTCATCTAGTTTTAAAACAACATTTAATTTTAACGTGTCAAAGTTTTCTTTGAACCAATTAACTGACATAAATATAACTTTATCATCATCATTTTCATCATCGTCTTTTTCATTTAAAATTTATTAAAATGTTTTACAACTACTGTGTTCAGTTCACTTCGATTTCTACGAAACCACAATTAACACTTTTCAGATTCTGATTATAATAATTGAGACCACATTAATTTATTAATTAGTGCGTTATCGTCCTTATATACTTCTTCATATGAACTAATTAATACATATGTATAATATTATATTTAATTTATGATATAATTAGCTTATTCATTACTTTTGTCTCATTTCAGGTCACTGCTGAATCAGAAATATACCGAAGTAAGTGGGAATCCAATTAGTACGAATTTATCTTAAGTAGATTTTATCACGAGCTTGTTGATACCAATAACGTTAATTCGCCAATTACGTTTATTGGCACCCATTTGGGACTCCGAAAAAATCATTACTTTATATAATATGTTTTTTGTATATGATCATAATAGAAATATGTATTTTTTTGTAATTCATAATAGTATTTACACATTTTAATAATGCAGCTGAAACTAAAAAAAATATAGAATGTGGTTTTGATCTAAGCATTGACAGATCCTCCTTTGTTCTTTAGATATAGTTTCGTCGATTTATTTTCTGTCTTTCCGCAATAATATAGTCATACGGACATCAAAAGTTAAAAAACGTTAAAAAAACACACCTCACCCATTCAACATTTTTATTTAAAGGCCACGGGTGCTTGCTTCGAAATAGAACGTGACTTTTCAAATATACCGGTCAGAAATCGAGCCATCAATCCAGTACTAAAAGGAGATTTTTCAGTAAAATCCTTGCATGGCATGAAAAAAAAACTAGAAAAAATGTCACACGAAATATCAGGGAAAAATCAGGCGCTGTCGTATGAATAGTTCTTCAGCCTGCCAAAGTGTCATTGAAAGCGACTGAGGGTGGTTCAACAGGAAAGTGAACGGTCGTGTGTTAGGGATAGGGTTGATTTTCGTTTGGTGATGGCAACTAATTATCGCGGCCGTCTGGCTTGAAAGAAAGAAGTGGAAGAAGCCAGTGAAATCATGCACGACGATAACCTATAATTATAAGGAGACGATTAACGGAGGGCTTCTTTAGTGATGTGCCACTGATTTTGTCGATAATTTACGATAGTTTTGAGACGGCGCAGCGTGGCGATAAAAGGTTGTGACAATTTGGTTTTGAGATAAGATTTTTAAAGTAAAGGTGTCAATAGATTTTAGCTATTAACAAAATTAATTTGTATTATTTTGACAACACCTGTCTAGTCGTAGGATACTCCCTTTTCCATAGACTATAAGTGAACTTTACACCCTGTTCCTCATACCTCTATGGATCGATACTAGTTTTTATAAACCATCTCTAGAAACCAAAACCCACAAGTTTCAAATGAAAATAACTCGATTAATCAAAGAGGATTAAAGAGGACAATCATAAAATCTATCGATATAATCTTGAGCAACGTGCGCACTATCACTGCTCTACAATTCAAGTCGACCACTGATGAAGGCTTCTTACGTTCATGAATACAACACGTACCCATTGTGGCCTGCTCTATTGATTCCGAACTTTGATTTGTATGATCTGTACAGACGGTAATTATGTTCATAATAGGGTCTATAATAGTTATGAAATTATTTCTGAAAATAGAATGCGTGTTGTGTTTGTTATTTTGTAATATGTATGCCATCGTCATGTATAGTCGACCATCCACTGCTACGTAGGATATTATGCACGGCGAAATATTTCCACGTTAGCTGCGCGGTCCATTTGTTTCCAGCTGTTAAAATGGAACGCAACCAATCGCTGCCACATCTGTCACCTGTCAATCTGTGTAGCTGTCATCTACCTTGTCTACCCTTTTGTATTCACGTAGCTCTGTTCAATTGTTAATGTTACTCAATATATTCTTCAATATCTTCAAGTTCCATGTTCTTTATTATTAAACACAGTCAGTTAGTTTCCTACATCAGCCACGCATCCGTGAGTAACGTGGCCGTTGGACAATCCCGCCTATATTTTTATACAGAGTGAAGCTAAGTACAAGTGCGTAGCGTACAAGGCTGGACCTGTGGAGCAGATTCTTACGGCATGCTTCCTATGCAAAAAAAAACATCGTTTACGTACTAATGATACCTACATACATAGGTTTATCTTGTTATGTCTTACTATCTAAACAAAATAATCCCAAAATGGTAAAGCTTCATAAAGTTGAACAACAGCTAACTAATCATCTTCACAACCGATAGTTTCAAGCAATTCGGCTCCATACATTGAAATTGGATATCGTATTTCAAACAACAAATATCGGAACAACGTGCCGGCTGAGGAACAACAAATTAATTTCAACTGGCAAGTCCGTAGATATTCGGAACCCGCAGAGGAGAATAAAGCGCGACTGCAAGACAAACTACCGCTCTAGGCAAAGTTCGGATGTCGATTGGCACGATTGTTTCAAATTCTTAGAATGAAGGTAGTCCGTTACTTATTAGTTGCATTAGGCAATAGATTGTCTGGTTGAGGAGGGTATTTTTTTTTTTTGGCTATTTTGACGGTAGGAATGTTTTTTGTTTTGTGTTCGTATACATAATATACCTATATGTACCTGGTGGACTTCGGCATAACCCAAAGTAAAATTACAATGTCTTCAATAGTCTATATTTCATTTTGTATTAAAGCAGTACAAAATGAAATTTTTGCTTTGGAATGATTTCTATACGAAATTACTAGCTCTAACTCGTGACTTCACCTGCGTGAAGTTCAAAAATTATCCCCCGGGAACGTCCTACCAGGATAAAATATTCCATGTCCTAATCCAGGCCATGGTCTACCTTTGTGCAAAATTTCATCGAAATTCGTTAAGGCGTGAAAAGGTACAGACAGACAGAGTTACTTTTGCATTTATAATACTTAAATTAAAATATAGATTATTATTATTATTTAAATATCTATTTTATATAATTTACATTAACTACATTATATGAAATCAATATTTTGGCTACAACATATATCTACTCTGTAATCACTGCACCTCTCCTTTAAATACTGAGATCGATATAGGTACTAGGTACGGTCAGTACCGTAGTATTACCTAACCCCTTTTACAAAGAAGAAGAATGAAAAAGGGGTCGGGTTATACAGAGTATTGACTGTACATATATGCAAATAAACTAAACTACCCGCAATATCCAATTTACTAAAGGATTTACAAAATATGAAACTGGTAAATGTACGTACCAATAACGGTTTATCGGTGTTTTTAAATTATTGGAATTTAATATACATAGAAACGTTCGCACCTTTCATTATACCATTTTTGGTATAATTCAGAAGAAAAAAAAATCGTTTCCAGTGTGATGAAGTAACAAAATTATCTGCAAACTTTTGCATGAACAAAATTAGTTTCGATTCAATTATTATTAAATGGCGAATGTATGATTAGCTGATGGCTATTTTAAATTAACTGTTGTCGTTAACGCTGTCAATTACGTTGCTAATAGCTAATATAATTATAATATACTGGATATCATTGTCACTGTTTGGAATTAATAAAGCTAGTATGTACTCGTAATATATCCAATGGTAAACACTAGCTAATTATCTTAGTCATTCACTGATTGTGTTACAAAGTTATCATTGCAATTTACTTTACATTAACCTCATTAAATATTCTTAATTACCTACCCATTGATTATAATATATTAACGTCTGTACTTTCAAAGTAGTTGGTTATTAATTATAGTTACCTTTAAATGAAGGGTTGAACTGGAGCATAAATTGTTAACAGTCCCAGCATGGGCGCCAGTAAGCCCTATTGCCGCCCAACATGGGACCTACGTTACAAGTGAATTCATTAATCATAGTATAACATTACATTTGAATTACTTGAGGCAACAAACCTTGACAATAGTTGGACTGGTTGTGGTTGTTTTATATTTCGTTTTGGCATCATACATTAAGCATTATTCTTTTGTCCATGTTTTATTGTAGGTACGTCTGGCAATTCACAGCTATTTGGTAAGTCGTTGACATTATTTATACATAACATAGAGAATACTGTGTGATTTGAAGTACGCTGTGAAATTTAACTTGTGGTATAGTAACAAAAAGCGAGTAGGTAAATGAATGATTTACCTACATTCATATTATTTTATTTTATCATTAGCATCATCATACACGTTTAAAATTATAAGCTTAAATTGTTAGTGTGAACCGTTTGTGTCTCATTCTGGTTTTATAACAAATAAAAATAAAATTGAAAAACGCGTAGTTTACTCATGTACCTAGACGATGTCACAGAAGGTCCCTAGTCACAACCAATATATCAAACATGAGACATGTTCAATCTCGCATTAATGTAATCTGGTAACTGATAACATTACACAACATCAATTATGACTAAATGCTAAGATTGAGGATATACGATAACATACTTACGTCATGTTATCTATCGTATTATATGAATCTGTCAGTTATATAAAGTACCTGCTTTAGTTCTCAAGGGGAGCAAACAGTATTAGTTAGGAAATTCGGAGCAACTCAGAAATCAGATCCCAAGATAATTTTCTTGAGTGTTCTTTAAAGCAACTCAGGTTTTCGGAATATCTGGGAGTATATAAAAGGTAATGTAACTAACCTGTGGTTCGTATTTTGCAATTTTTAGAAGTACCTACTATGCAAGTGCAAATTGTGGCAATTTTCTCCTAGAAACCATTATTTTTAAGGACTATTATCTATGCTCAGTAGTAGGTAGTAACACACATAGAGACATGGAGGAAGAGCAAAAAAAAAAAAAAGTGCAAATGCGTTTGAATGACTATTGAGAACATTTTTGATCGCTCTAGAATTTTCTTTATATTAATACGCTACATATCCCAGCTGTTTTGTAAAAAATAGTCACAAATCAACACTCAGAATTCCCGAAAGACATTGTAATTACGAACAAACTAATACATGTAACTGGTAAAACTGCCGCGTCGGTCGCTGTTCTACTGACATCGCCCGAGTTTTACTAACTAAGCTAATTACGATATCTGTTCGTCTACCCAGTGGTTTTACTTTTTGTGATTTGAGAAAGGGTTCTTTTTTTATAAAACGAGATACCAAATGAAGTCTTTCTCCTTCTCCTCTTCAACATCACCGTTATTAAGGAATTTCTTCTATATCGGGGATAGACATCCTTGAAAGTGTTTTTGTTGCTTAAAAACTCCGCAATATAAAATGCGTCTTAAAATTGAGTGGTGTACGAGTATGAGCATTCAGCCGTTGACGTATGTCGGGTATCAACTATTACAATTTATAATAAAGGGGTTACCCTTGTTTCATCGAAAATAAATTGACAAATTATCACTTCCCAAACAATTCTCCGCATAATTTCATTTGCCAAATTATTACTTAGCAAAAATAGTCTTCAAAAATAATTAAAACGCAAACCTAATGTTTGGCAAGTGAACGTTTAAACAATAACTTGCTTACCAACTAGTACTTTTACCAATTTTAATGTATTCAAATATTTTAGTTGGTATAACATATTTTACTCAAAATAAAATAAGCCAAATATTTAGTATCGTCAGCTTTCAAATTTACCATTTCTATTTATTATAAGGCGTAGTCGATGGAGCCCCGCTTCGGCGGGGCTTCAATTTCTGGGTGCTTTAAAAAAATAACCACGAAGGGGATGGCGGGGTCTTTCAGACCCCCCTTTTTTTTTTTTTTATTTTTTTTTTTTCCGCTGAGAAATGCTTTATGCATTCCTGCTCGTGGGGGGACGAGACGGGATATGTGGGACTCCTGTCGGAATGACAGTATACCCACTAAAACTCAGCGGTGTTCCCACATCGCCGTGATGGGAAGGCCATGGGAATCCGGCTCAGCCTTTGCATCCACAACCCTCCCGGCGCGTGCCCGCCTAGCTGGCGGGCCCCGCATTCCCCCCAGCTTGGGGGGCTACGGGAATGGCCGGGAACACCTGGCCATTCCCGTCCGACACTGGTGGAGGCCTGTGCAATACAGGCAGGGGCGCCCCCGCACCCGCTGCCTGCTGGCCTCCACCTGGGAGGAGTCGGAGATGACTATCAAACTGACGTCTTCTTCGACCCCTCCTCCGCCTTCGGAGCGACGCCGCGTGAGGATCGTCCTCCCGCGCGCGCTCAGCCGCCTCCTTCTGGGACATGACGTGTTCGCAGAAGGAGGCGACTGCCGCCCAGGACCTCTCATCCTGCAGCATGGCATTAACCAAGCCGGGAAGTGAGAGGTCCGGTCCGATCACCGCGATGAGGCTGCGGCGCGTCTCGGACCACGACGGGCACACCTCGAGGGTGTGCTGCGCCGTGTCGTCCACCGCGCCACAGTCGTGACACGACGGGGTCTCCTCCCGTCCTATCCGGTGCAGGTACGATCCGAAGCAACCCTGTCCGGACAGCACCTGCACCAGACGGAACGAGAGGAACCCATGCGACCGCTCGAGCCAGTCTCGCAACACTGGCCCAATCGCGTCTAGGGTTCGGCGGCCAAAAGCTGCGGTGGCGAGCTCCCCCGTCCAATGGAGGACGATGGCATCCCTCGCCTCCCGCCGGACGGCCTCCCGCTCTTCCGGGGCTGGGCGTTCTCCTCCCGCTCTCCGCCCCGCCGTCCATTCATATACTCTGGCGAGCACCCACGCCTCGAGTTCCCAAGGAGGGGTGCTGGCCAGAGCACATGCTGCCGCGAAGCCCACTGTGCGGTAGGCCCGCGCCGCCCGCTGGGCTATGGCCCTTTGGGGCGCCCGCAAGGCGGCGGCGTTCTCCCTCCTTTGGAGGGAGTCCTCCCAGATAGGAGCCCCGTAAAGGGCCATACTCCTCAAGATGCCGGCGTAAAGTTTCCGGCATCGCGCGCTGGGCCTCCCCAAGTTGGGTAGCAGCCACGAGAGCGCGCCTGCGGCCTTCAGCAGGCGCGACGACAGCCCGCTAAAATGCGGACCGAAGCGCCACCTGCTGTCGAGTAGAAGGCCCAGATATTACATCTGGGCCTTCACCTCAATTCTGATGCCCTCCATGAAAATGTGGGCATCAGGTGGGGGGCGCCGCCGAGGCCCGTGGAAGAACACGGCCTCGGTCTTGTGCAGCGCCACCGTTAAACCTAGGCGGCGGATCCTCCCCGCGACCAAGGATCCACCCGCCGAGGCCAGATTAGCCGCCTCCCTAAAACTCCCCCCCCGGGCGGTGAGGAGAGTGTCATCCGCATAGCAGATGACACTCGTGCCCCGAAGGAGAGTTCCCCGCAAGAGCCAATCATAGGCGATGTTCCAGAGGACAGGTCCTATGACTGACCCCTGCGGAACGCCGGCTTCGACGGCGTACCGCCGGACTTGGCCAGCCCTATTAACGAGGACGATCGTCCGATCCTCTAGGTAGCTGGCCAGCAGACGACGCATGTATAGGGGCACTCCGTGGAATCGGAGTGCCTCTAGGATGGTGGAGTGGGGAACGGAGTTGAAGGCATTGGCTATATCGAATGACACAGCCAACAATCCGTCCCTCGCCTCCATCGCCCCCTTCACCTGGCCCTTTAGGCGGGCCAGCGCGTCCACCGTGGAGCGCTCAGCCCGAAAACCGAACTGAGCGTCCGACAAGTCCGGCCCGATACTCCGCAGGTGGCTGTTTAGGCGGCCAGCGATTATCCCCTCGAACATTTTGCCGACCTCATCGAGCAGAACGATGGGCCGGTATGCCGAGGGGGAGTCCGCCGGGCGGCCCTCCTTGCGAAGGAGGCACAACTGCCCCTCCTTCCACGGTTTCGGGAACCTCCCACACGCAAGACATGCGCTGAAGAGGTCCCGAAACCTCTCCTCCATTTGAGTGGCAGCGATCGCCACCACTCTTGCCGGAACACCGTCGGGGCCCGGAGCCGTCTTCTTGGCGCGGATGTGGAGAATTGCCGCGCGGAGTTCCGACTCCGTGACAGGGGGGGCCTCCTCTTCTTCCTCAGCTGGCGGAGCTATCCCTAGCGGTGCGCCCATCACTGGTGGGGTCAAGTTGTCCCTGCACGGGAACAGGGACTGAACCACCCCATCCAGGAATGAGGGCTCCATGGTCTCGGCCACTGGGGGACCAAAGGGGCGCAATTTGTTGCGCGCCGCCTTATAAGGTCTCCCGTAGGGGTCGCTGTCGAGACCGTCCAGCATCTCCGCTCTCGCCGAATCTCTGGCGGCGGCGATGGCCCTATCGAGGACCATTTTTGCCTCCACATACACCTCATAGAGGTGGTCCTCGTCGGCGTGGTCTCGTCGATGCCGCCGCCGGCTTCGCGTGTAGGCCCTCCTTGCCTCCACACACGCTGCTCGGAGCCCCGCCAGCTCCACCGACCACCAGTACACGGCGCGCCTGGGTAGTGGTCGGCGAGACCGAGGCATGCTAGAGTTGCATACCTCGGTCAGAGACCCCCTCAGGCGCCGCGCCACGGTATCCACATCCAGGCCAGCGGAAGACGGCGAAAACCAGTCCTGGATGAACGCCGCCTCCCCCGCTGCCTCCCTGTCCAGGCGGGTGAGAGCCCACCGCGGGAACGGCGATCGCCCCGACAGGGGCCGCGTCTCTCCGGGGCCACCGGTGGAGATGTCGAACCGTACGTAGCGATGGTCCGACATAGTCTCCACCAGGTCCACCCGCCAGTTCAACACGCGCGCGGCCAACGCAGGGGTGGCGAAAGTGACGTCCACTATTGAGCCACCCTGCCGCCGCACGCATGTCTGGACGTTTCCTCTATTCAAGAGGGAGAGTCCAGAGGAGGCTGCCCACATCTCCACTGCCCGCCCGCGAGCGTTGGTGGCCGGGCTACCCCAGTTCACCGACTTGGCATTCAGGTCTCCCAGTACGGAGACCTGACGCGGCGCCGCCCTGCCGACCACGGCGGCCAGGACTCCGAGATAGTTCTCGAAGTCCTGAAGAGGGCGGTTTGGGGAGAAATAGACGCCCACAAGGGCTAATTCTCCCCACGCGGCAGCCACGTATCCCGGTCCCTTCTCTAATAGTGAGAGGGGAGGGGAGTCTGTGGAAGACCGCGCCGCTAGTGCCACCAAGCCGTCCTCGTCACCTAGCCAGCTGCCGGGGATTGAGTAGGGCTCGGCGACCACCGCTACGTTCACCAACCACTCGGCCATGACCTGCACCACCAGGTCCTGGGCTGCCCTGCAGTGGTTGGCGTTCGCCTGGAGGATGTGGTAGTTGGAAACCATTATTCCAACATCCCACATCCCTCCTCGTCTACCGCCGCTGGAGCTACAGCGGCGACGACGGCGGTGGTGGTAGCAGCAGGGCGAACCTGCGCCGGCACTATGCCCTTTCTCGCGGGCGGCTTGCAGCTCCTGCCCGTCATCCTGTGGTCCGCGGGGCGGCCACTGGCAGCACACCTCGCGCAGCGTAGCGTGGCAGCGCGGCAAGCGGCACTCTTGTGTCCCTCCTGCCCGCACCGGAAGCAAGACTCTCCCCAGTCGGACTTGGAGGGACACGTGGCTCGGGTGTGGCCGAACGCGAAGCACTTGAAGCAGCGCATAGGCTGGTCTTCAAGTGGCCGGACCACAGCTGAGCTGAGCCCCACAAGCAGCCGTCCTTTGGTCGCAGTAAGGACGGCCCCGGCCGCAGCGACTGGGCACTCGACGCGGATGGTGCCCATGCCGCGGCGCCCGAGCCTGATAGCTCCACCCTTTACTGCGCCAGCGTCGCAGCCTCCGGCCGTCGCAACGGCCGCCACCACGTCCTCTTTGGTGACCGAATCGTCCAGATCGGCCACCTCCAAGGCTGCGGTCTTTACAGGCCTGACGACCGTTGCCGCATCCGCGATGACCTCCTGCAGCATTCCCGCGAAGAGGTCCGCGTTTGCGCCGCGCTGCTCCCCCGAAAACTCGAAAATTCGAGCCCCAGCCAGGGTACGGCGGCACGTGATGTTGCCGATCCCCAGCCGGGAGGGATCCGCGTTGGTACGAGCCCGTCTTAGGACGGACTCGTACGTCTCGCCTCTCTCCACGGCCTCCGGGGTGATAGTCACCACGACCGCCGCGGTTTTGGGAGGAACCAGCTTCTTCCCGCCGGCTAGACCCTTTTTCGCCGCTGGGGCAGTTGCACTGGGGTTGGGGGTCGACCTTTGCCCTTTTCCCCCCCTGACCACTTTCGTCCACGGCTGGTTGGACGGGGTGGTGGAGGGAAGAAGGGCGTCCTCTTCCTGTGAGTTCCGGGGGGCCGCTGGAGCGGCAGATGACCCAGACGCTCCCTCCGCGCTAGTGGTTGGCGTTTGAGGGGGCACAGTGGTCCTCTTGCCCTTACCTTTGCCCTTAGAGGGCTTCTGGGCCCGGGGCTGCTCGGCCAATGCCGGGCCTCCCAGAGGCGCAGGGTCCGGCTCCGTCGGCAGTGGACTCTTATCCGCCGCTAGCGGCGGGCGGAGCCGCTTCTCTGGCAAGAGACGGTCTTCGATGCCCGCGAAGCAGCCTCTGATGAAGGCCCTCTCCTCCATGACAACCCCGCGGATTACCGCCTCAAGGCTGGCATGGGAAGGGGAGCCCTCCACCGCCGTACCCGGGGCAGATTGGGCAGGCTGGGCCGTGACCTCGGCCAGCTTCTGGTGTAGCTGGCTGACCTCCGCCTGTAGATTATCTACCTTCGCCTGCAGCTGCCGCGTCTCGTCCGTGGCCGTCCGCTTCACCAGCTCTATCACGATGCCGTGCATGCTTGCGGCCCGGCATTTGAGGGCCTTCTGGAAGGTCCCCTTCAAATTGGAGGACTTTGAGGCGACCTCCAGAACCTCCTCCTTGTCCTCCTGCGCCATGCGCTCCAATTCCGCCAGGGAGTGGTCAGCATAAAGCACGTTAGACGCACCATAGCCAGCCCTCGACCTGGCGGCTTGCGCCTGCCGCTCCTTTGCGGCGACCCTCTCCTCCAGGTCTTCCTGGAGTTGCGCCCTTTTAGCCAGGTTTAGCTGGCGCTCGGCGTCCACCAAGCCCACATCGTGGGCAAGAGCCGAAGCAGAAGTCGAAGCCTTTTTAGACTTCGACTTCTTCTTCGACCTACTCGCAACCGACTCCGAGGAGCCCCCGGACCCGAGCCTCAGATCGGCCCTCTTCCGCTTGGGGCGTTCGTTTTCGGCCGCCGACGTGTCCATATTGGACTCGTCGGCGTCCGACAACTCGTCCGGCCTGCTGAAGAAGCTGACCGCAGATGGTGCGCAGTCCACTTCCGACGCCAAAGCACCGCCGGCGTGGCCCTGAGAAGGGCCGTTGGTTTGGCCCTGAGAAGGGGCTTTGGGTTGGCCCTGAGAAGGGCCGTTGGGTTGGCCCTGAGAAGGGCCGTTGGGTTGGCCCTGAGAAGGGCCTTTGGATTGGCCCTGAGAAGGGCCTTTGGGTTGGCCCTGAGAAGGGCCGTTTGAATCACCCTCGGAGGAGCGATTAGCGTTAAAACAAAGACGCCCGGAGGCGTCACGGCTTGGCTTCTTCGGCATATTCATAGACGTCCGCGTTTTTGTCTGCGAATCACAGCGCACTTTAGCCGCCGGTCTGCCACTCCGTTACGGTGGTCAGACACGGCGTTGCCCGGGGGAAACTACGTGGAAGTATGCGCTGTGGGGGATCCCCACGAAGGGGATGGCGGGGTCTTTCAGACCCCCCTAATTTAACCTGTCTGAGTCGGACTGCCCCGAGAGCTCACTTCGATTGCCTTTGCATCATATCCCACCCTTGCATTTTGAAAGCAATCTTATTTTTGTCTTTATAGTTTTTGTCATAACAAATCATTTGACTAAATGTTTACTGTCTAAAGAGTGTTTGCTGTAATAAATCATTTGATTAAAGACCAAATGCCTTAATGACATTATCCTTAGTAATATTCTGCCGAGTAAAAATTTGACCAAATGAAAATGTGCGTACTAAAATCATTCCGAATATTGCATTGGTATAAAAAGGTTGCTAAAATTTATGAAAATGGCAGGATCCCATAATAATGATAATAATCCTTTATTTAAGACTACAGAGAATCCATATAGTACTGTAGTGTTAGTAAAGAAAACTTAAAGCTAATGTTAGTATTCAAAATATATTAATACTAGGTAAAGTCTGGAGCCGAACTTCACACTATCCACGAAGTATACGTGGACGTATGAAGGCCGACCCAGTGACGTAACATAGGACAATCCCACCTACCGCACAACGTGCTCAGGATGCTGTGGGAACGGACGCACATTCTGCGGAGGATAGAGGCAGAACGCTTCCGAATTATGGCATGAAAGCCATCATTCCTTGCCTTAGCAACAATCCCCGAAGCGTTTAAACGCGGTAGCCCTGTCATCCTCCGTAACGCGTTGTTATACTGCACCTGCAGGGCGTTGTATGACCTTTACCTGTACGTTACCCACAAGCAGCACGTGTAGAATGATTGGCAGTAAGCTTAGAAGAGTGTAATTTTTGCTTGATTTTATTACAACAACATTTGTTTTACAATTTTGATGGTCAATGTAGCGGTATCAACATCGCCACATGCGAGCTACACGTCATACTGACGTCACGCAAATCTTGCATCGCGCAAGCAGAGTTTACCGCGCCACTAGGATATAAATCGAGGATATAAATTGACAACGTCTCGACATCAACCGTTGGGCAGTTGCTCGCCAGACACGACACCCGTCTGGTCGGAGGATCCTCCCTTTTCTATAGAGTATGAGTGAACTTTACACCCTGTTCCTTATACCTCTATAGTCAATAACATATATTCTGTTACATTAAACTTCATCCTGAACATGACCTAACCTACCTAAATATTTGTTTAATCTTTTGGAGAAAGATGCGCAGTTCATCGCCTATTCAACCTATATCCTCTGAACCTATTGACCTGTATAGCTAATTGGCCAATTGAGTCCAAACCTACATGGAAAAGTTCACGGTCATTAGATCTAATAACCAATATCAAGGTTAATTCGGGATTCTCATTACGGTCAAGTTTATTGCGGGTGGGTGTAAAAACCTCTTTATATGTGTTGCATAGTTAATTAGTACCCAATTTCTAGGTCTGGTAGATTTTTTCTTACCTTTGGTATCTTTGGCAAAAAGGAAAAGGATTTTTTCTAAACGTGTCGTTTTCATTTTTAAAACTGCTGGGTAATTGCGTACCACACTATCAGTAGCAATGGGCAATATATTTTATAATGACATATATTTATATTTTGACAATTCAACAACATTCATTGTATCATTTACGTTGCTGAGCAGACACATTTTTCGAACATATAAAGCAATGGATTGGCAATATCCTACAAAATGACTCAGATTGTGATTGATAGTGTATTACACAAGGTGCTGTTTTCATGTCAAATTTGTTATAAAATAATGTTAATGTTGAGTAAGGTTAGAAATGATTATAGTTATAGAACATAAGAACTATTATTTCATACATATTATATCGTAACAAACCAGTTACTGGGTAATACGATACCTCTTGGTAAGACTGGTTGCTAGGCTTTCGGGCTTTTGGCGACCCGTAACGACTGTCATAGATCCACGACTGACAGCCAGGACTAACGGATTAACGTGCTTTCCGAGGCTCGAAGGAGTCTTGGTACGTAAATAGTAGTATAATCAGCCTATAATGTTCCCACTGCTGAGACACAGGCCTCCTCTCTTTGAGAGGGAATCGGCTGTAATCCACCACGCGGGCCCAGTGCGGGTTGGTAGATGTCACATGTCTTCGATTTTTTGGTTGTAGGACATGCCGGTTTCCTCACGATGTTTTCCTTCACCGTTTTTGAGAGCAGTGGTGATGAAATTATTTACACAAAGTAAAGTGCCTGCCTGGGTTCGAACCCACGAGCTACAACTCGTAAGTCGAGGCCGATACCACTGGGCCACCACTGCTCACGTACGTAAATAGTAATAAAGAATATTCTATATATATATCTAAGTATTTACTACTGGCATATATTACGCTGCGTGATAATTTTATTCATTAAAGGAAATATTTTTTAAAGTTTAATCGAATTGATTAGCCGTATCATTATCCTCCTGCCCTCAATTTGTTTGGGATTGGCGCAGCGATCCATTTTCTTCCATATATATCTATTAGTCACCCCTTTGTAGTGATATAATTCATCTATGGTTTCTTTGGTCGTCCTTACCTCTATAGCCACTTGCTGTGCGATGTTAGCTGTTAGGTATATTGTATTTTAACTGTGGGTCTAATACGAATACACAGAGTAAACGTAACGTAAATTCGAACGATTTTTTTATTGAAAATATAACTATCCTATAGCATTCTGCGGTTACAATTTTGCGACAAGCACAAATAATATCACCCATAAATAAAGTAAAATAAAGAATAAAGTCTTCAAACTGAGTAAATTTTATGTGCGAAACAAAAAAAATCGTTCCAATTTGTGTTGCGTTTACTCCATGAGTTTGTGCTAGGCTCACAGTATTTGGAAGCAGCTAGATCCAACAAATTGTTCAATTCGATATTCAAAGTGTAGTCCACTGGGCTCTGTCCAAGTTATTAGTTCAGGAAGTTTAACGTCATTGGTTGCAACCGGAACTTTGGTATAGACATATTGCTTTTACAGTTTACAAAGGAGTCTCGCTTTGAAACGTAAGGGCCAAGTCCGAGAACGGATGGTTATACTAAACTTGCTAATTGTTACTTATTGGAATTCCTTTTGAAACGATTCTGGATGCAGTTAAACTATTCAAAAACCATTAACAATATAAACCACGTTCAAGAGCTGTCTCTGTCATCATTGTTGTAGTATATTGACACTGACAGCTTTTAAACGCGATCGCGTTCAGTTTCATTGGTGAAAGATCAGCACATTTATCCCACGTTCAGGAGCTATCAGTGTCATCATTGTTGTGGAATATTAACACTGACAGCTCTTGAACGCGATCGCGTTTAGTTTCATTGGTGAAATGCGCCCTTATTGATAAATGATTTTATTTCTGTAAGTAAGTTTGTACAAATACTTTTACACTTCAATCATATTTTTTAAACTAGATGAGGTCGGCGTTTCCTCTGAGAAAAAAACCAAGGGATCACATTTGCCATTTGAGGATCGCAAAAGTAATGCTTCTTTTATTTAGACATCACAGTCGCCGAGAGCCGTCAGTGAACTATTTTAATAAAGCCCTACACGAGGGTGGTTAGTAAATGTTTACAATTCATTGCGACGCCATCAGATAAACCGATGGGCAGACGAGAAAGGGAAAAGTTTTTTTCACTTTAAAATATCTTTAGATACAATATACGCCAGAACTGTGACTGACAGACTTATTATGCAAGCATGAAATAAATAAAATAATGTTCTTTGAAATGATACCCACTATCAGGGATTGAAAAGGTTCCTAAAATACCGGTAAAGAGCCGGTATTTAGTGGTTCCGTTACTAGAACCCGAATCGGAACAGGAACCTAAATTGGAACCTTTATTTTACCGGTTCCACTTCAAAGCGAGTTAGAACCAGTTCATACGATGCCGTTCAGTGCAGGTCGAAGCTTTGTACGATAACAGCGAAGTACGGGCGGGCGTCGACGGGTGAAGAGATTGGAGTTTTTGTGAGAGGGGAGAGGGACACTTTTGCTTTGATAGATCCTGTGGTAGTTATTTTGTAGACAACCTTTAAATCGGAGGGTACGGAACCGGTATATTGAAACCTTTATTTGGAACCGGTACTTTGGAACCAGAACCAAAACGGAACCTGAACCGGAACCGTCCGAAAAGAACAGAAATGAAGAACCGGAACCCAAATTCGTACCGGTTTTCAAACCCTGGTGGGTATACCAGGTCTTATTAGGAAAAATAAAAACGCGAACAAAATATCTGCTGTTGCATACATTTATGTTCACATAAATCGACAAAATGTCAGCTGTTATTTTTTTCGCGACTTCAGGGTTGGTCTTATAAAAAAGTAGTTCATAATGATGAGTACAATGATCCCTTGGATGTATTCGGTTATTTCAATAAAACCTTGTAAAGTTATCCTAAGAAATAAATGAACTCAGTCTATCGCAGTCCAGTTCTGGACATAGGCCTCTCCCAAACTGCGCCACAACACCCTGTCCTCCGCCTTCCGCATCCAGTCTGTCCCTGCCACCTTTTTGAGGTCAGGGTTCACCTAGCTGGGGGCCGTCCCACAGTACGCTTGCCGATACGCGGTCTCCACTCCAGGACTCGTCTGCTCCACCGGCCTTCGGTCCTTGGACAAACATGGCCAGCCACTTCAGCTTGCTTACTATGCAAGCTACTCGTATGTATGTCGGTAACTCCCTTACTTTTCCGGATAACTTCGTTTCTGATTTTATCCTTCAAAGAAACCCCGAGCATAAGCCCGCTCCATAGCGCGCTGAGCCACCTTAAATAAATGAAATAAATGTAAATGATTAATTACATTTATTTGGTAAATAACAGGCCAAATAATATTTTAAGAGTCCAAGATGAAACACCGAAACTAACTCAGAGTTCGAAGTCTATTTTAAAGTCTAGACATTATCGTCAGATCATATAAGGACCATGCGGATTATGTATGAGATGGTCTTTTGAGGAGTAAAAATTATTTCGAATCACTCCAAAATCAAGTCAATCTGCCTGCCTTTTCCCAGCTACATTGGGGATGGCCACCAATCTAACCGGATGCAACTGGATACCAGTATTTTACATTGAGCGACTTGCACAAACCAGTTACTGGGTAATACGATACCCCTTGGTAAGTCTCGTTGTGAGACTCTTGGGTTTCTGACTGCCCGTAACGACTGTCAAAGATCTACGAATGACAGCTGGGACCCGCGGTGTACCGTGCTATTCCGAGACATGGAGGAAATTGGAAACGAAATGGATGGTCACCCATCCAAGAACCGACCGCGGCAAGAAGTTTTGATCGACTCGTGCGGCTGTTATCATTTCAACCATAAGCCCCTCAAGTCCAAAATCAAGTGTGGATTGATATTTATTTCTAACCGATTTCGCGTGTAACAGCTAGTTTTACGACTACTATGACGTCATTTCCATACACTTCCTTCAACCACCCATGTACGCGATACGTTAGTCTGTTAATATTTACGCAAAGCCAACAGAGGGGGCATAGAACAACAGCAGAGACACGAGTCGTTTATTTTGCAAACACGTCATCTCTACCAGCCGCATCTTCACGGCTGTATGCTCTGGGGTATACAGAAATGTCAGTTGTAATTAATTGGTTCGTTAGAAACATACTCGTAACAGTAAGCGGATGGTTTTGAGTTTTTTTTTTATTTATTTATTATTTTAGTAACTGTTTTTCGGCATGAACTCTTTTAAGAATATTCCAAGTATTAACGGTTCTAAATCAAAATCCAAGTCATGTTTCGAAACTATTTTTATAGTTGTTACGATTGGAATAATAATGTATTTTTCACTCCCCTTGCTCAAAAAGTCCGTCATTGTAGCGTACCAGAGCGAGAATAAATAGCATATTTTCCTCTAGTGGAAAAGTTTTTTTTTTAATTTTTGTGTAACACCAACGAGCCTACCAAAACGAAAAAGTCTTTATTCATAAGTAGAGTAATCATTAATAAGGACTCGACTTATTACGGTTTCATAAAAAAGAAGAACATTTTATTTTTGAAAATGGTATTAAAGGCGGTAGTAGTAGTTTAAATAATTTTTCAGTTTAGTAGCAAAAGTAAAAATTAAAGGTAAACTATTTTCAAAAATACAACGCCATACGCAAAACCGGGACTTTTTAATAAAAAACAAAGGACGCGAGTTGACTCCATTTTTCACAGAACAACGAGACTAAACTAGTGTTTGGGGGTATCCATTAAAAGTGGGGGGTTAGGTCAAAACTGGGTGCATAACTACCGCCCAAAAAAAATACTGCCGAAAGCATAAACGTGGAGTTTTATGGAACAAGTTTTGGCTGGATGTGATAACATGTTATAAACTTTCTATTTACTGAACGTGCAGCGAGGGAGGTTGGCTGTTTTCCATGAGTCACAGTGACAGATTAACATCAGGGGCTTATTTAGCCGCTGGGACGCTTTTGATCAGTTTGTGAGGTCACCGCAATGCGCCCATGGTGTGAATTTCCTACCAAAACGTTTTCAGAGTTTTGCGCCCATGGTGTGAAAGTCATACCATTTTTTTTTGGTTTTATTTTCATCCTTGTTTATCCTTGTATCACCACTATTAAGCGGTACTTTCCAATTCCATGGATTTAGTTTCATACGTTATCTGTTTCCGAACCGTTTGAGATATGACAACCCTAGAAGGAATTAGTCTATGACATAAAAAAATATCATTTTCGCTGTCATTGAACGAGCGACCCGTCGTGAGTCTCAACTTTGGATGCTTTTAAATAATTAATATTGTACTGTGGTAAGTGGTTTTATTCATGTTTCGTATGAAGAACTAACACACCATGTTTTTTAAACCATAAAACATATATGTTTTATGGTTTAAAAAACATGGTGTGTTAGTTGTAGGTTGTCCTATATATAGGACAACCCCTGTTTTTCTTATTAGAAAAAATCTTGTTGGAATCTGTGAAAAAAGTGTCTTTGTTCATCTTAAACAGTCGTCTACAAACGGAAACATCGTATATTCAAATACAACGCACACTTTAATATAGCCCTACTCACTAGCATTCATAAAAAAATACAACGGTCGCAGAATACCAAGAAATGACGCCGCTTATCGGGTTTGTTTACAAACACTCGACGCGCGAGCCGACGCGTCATATGACGTGTACAATGTAGTGGGAATACCTAAGCGCGTGAGTACAATTTAGTGTTAGAAAAGTCTGGTATGCTTTATATACCAAAAGCGTCCCAGCGGTTAATAAAACCGACAGGTGACAGGCGACAATCCAAAGTTTTAGTGCTTACAGCACCTGTCGTATATAAGCATAACAAGCCTACAATGTTCCCACTGCTGGCATATGGGTCTCCTTTCTGTGAGAGGGAGTGGGACCTAATCCACCACGCGGGCACAGGGCGGGTTGATAGATGTCACATATCTTCAATTTTTTTATTCTATTATATGCCGGTTTCCTCACGATGTTTTTATTCACCGTTTTGTGAGCAGTGGTGATGAAATAATTTACACAATGTAAAGCGTTTTCAGGGTTCAACATATGACCTGTCATGAAATTGTGACAATTTTGTATTTTTTTGTCAAATATGGCATATTGTCTGTTCATAGGCCCCAGGCGAAACATTTGTAAGTTCTGACACTTCGGTTTTTGTTTATTTTCATTACAGATTCTTCTGGGTCACACACTACAGATTCTTCCGATTAACAGCAGCTAAGTATCAGTTGACTATGTCAAAAACCAAATGGATGGAACCTGCTCTTTATTTACACATGGAAAGTGTCTAGGGATCAAACACATTTTTGCTGGTTACTAAAAATCTGTTTCTTTTTATTATATTTTTGGAAGTCCCACAGATAAAAAAAAATTACATTTGAAAAGAGTTATTGAATTTCGGTCAAAAGATGAAATCTTCTGTCAAGTCTTATTCCTATTATAGTCCTGCAACGGGTTTGATGCCAAGTCAGTAAAATGCCGAAAAGAAATTATCAGAGCCGTGGGAATGTTGGAAGCTGGTTCTCGGCAACGTGCCATGGCAATCTCTCTGGGCACTACGCAGAATGTTATAAGTCAACTTTGGACACGTTACCGCATCACTAGCAGCGTGGCAGAGTGACATGGAGGATGAGCTCGCATCACCACACGCAGATAAGATCGTTACATACAAATTATTGCTGTTACGAGGCTTCATAGCTGTTCAGGGACGTTAAATAGCGATCAAACCTTAAGAAATCGCTTGCATGAAGTCAATCTCCGTTCCCGAAGGCCATTACGTGTACCACCTATTGAGCCCCGCAAGTGCAGAGCCCGAAAAGCTTGTGAGCACAGAAATTGGGCAGAAGAAGAATGGCATTTCGTGTTTTTCCTGACGAATCTCGCTTTGGTATGAGGTCAGCCACTAGACGTACACGGTATTGTAGGACCCCTGGGCGGCAAGAACGTTTAAAATCTAGCCAAGAAGTCCATACATACAGTGGTGGAACAATCATAATATGGGCGGGTATTTTGATTGGTGGAAGAACCAAACTGATTTGGATCAGAGCCAATCTCAATGCACAGAGTTACGCTGAAACGATTGTATCAAATGTTATCATTCCTTTGCGGATGCAATTTGGTGCTTCAGTTTTACTTACGCATGATAATGAACGTCCACACACTGCCAGAGTCATTGCAAACACACTTACCATAAAAATATCAACGTCCTACCATGCCCTGCTCAATGGCCAGATTTGAATCCCATTGAGCACACATGGGATATGCTTCAAAGAAGAGCTTTGCCAAATATGGATGCCGTACATACATCAAAAAAAAAAATCACCCCTTGCAACGGACGTGGGCGGCCATTTACATTCCGCAACGTGATTTGGATGAACTCATATTGAGTATGCCGAATCGCTACGATTGTGATAAACGCGTTAACGGCGGAACTTCAGACTAGTAATTGTTTTTTTTTCGTTTTACACATTTTGATGTCAGGATTAACTAAGGTTGGGCACGCCACAATTGCGGCGGTAAGGCCCCTCTTTGAGGAGTGGCTTGAGACGCGCCACGGCGTCCTCACCTTCCGCCTGACGCAGGTCCTCACCGGACATGGCTGTTTCGGGAGGTTCCTGTTTCGGAAAAGGCGGGAGGACACGCCCGGGTGTTATCATTGTCTGGATCGACCGGAGGAGGCAATCGTTGCGCCTTCACGCCCCTAGTCGCCGCAGGAGGAGACACCCTGGACGTCGGGAGTCAATTGCCGACTCCCGGCCACCGTAGGCGCGGGCTTGCGGACGGCGAGCAATGGGCAGCTCGCCGTCCGGTAAGGACCGGACCTGGGTCGACAGCGCGTCGTGTTCCACGCGCGCCTCAAAGAGATGTCAGCATCATTGAAGGGGTCCGATAGGGCCGATGCCTGCCGGGGTCGCGGATTGTTCGAAAGAGTTACCGTGGCCCTGGCGCACAGGCAACTGAAGGAACACGGGTGGGTTTTAGTCAGTAAGAGTCTGATACGCCCTTCCGCTCCGCCCAGAGCGCGAGAGGTCATTTGATGATTTCCGACCCAAAACAAAAAAAGAAGGATTAACTAAGGTGAAAAATCCAGCACAAGCAATAATCACGAAGTCTTAATTAATGCAAAAGCAGAGAGTACTTCGTCGATCTACATATACGAAAACATTTGATTTAATCAATCTAAATACCGAAATTTTTATTTAATTTCAATAGGATTTTTTTTTTAAAATACCATGATCCCTAGACACTGTTGATGTATGTATTTGAATAAAACCCTTTGTTCCACAACTAGACAAGCGCACCTACACATATGCATTTGAAAAACAATTCGAGTCACAACTAACACTGACCAAATCTAAAAAGAAGTCCATTTCACGAAACAAACGGACCGTAACAATGCTGTCCATCCGGAGTAACCAGCAAATATTTCAGTACCATATCCAGCGCATGTATATTATTCTTGTTCTAAAACCATATATATTCCGTAGGAAAGCTTCGCTGGCCGGCTGCAGGAAATAACTTAAGTTTATCTGAACCAACTGTTGGTGCCTTTTCTATTGTAAATTGTTTCTATTTAAAGAAGCAAGGTATGTAATTATGTTCCGAGAATGTTTTCTTTTTATCTATGGCCTATGTTGTCTATTGCAAGCTTTACATACTGTCTAAATGGCAATTCGGGTAGGCCGCAGGTGACTAAAAACGCTAATTCCAAAGTATAGTATGTTTCTATTTTTTTCGTGCGGCGACAGGTCGCATGCGACGGGTGAAAACACTCAAAGCTCCCGCAAACAGGTGCGACGCGACAGCGAGACACAAAGGCACCGCTCGTCGTGCGACAGGCGGTGCCTTTGTGTCACGCTGTCGCGTCGCGCCAGTGTGTACGTTCCTTCAGTCGCAGGCGATCGCCCGCCACGTGAAGGTCGACATTTTTGCAAAATGAACTAATCACCTGCGATTTTTATCGACTTGTGTAAATGGGGTGGTGATTCGGCTTGTGAGCCGATTTGGTAAGCGACCAGCCGCATGGTGAAAATCAGCCTAGTGTAAATCCCCTTACGAAGAGGTAATCAGAGAACAATTTTATCTTTGAATAGAGAAAACACTTTCGGATGCACCGGTCTTGAGTTTATAACTATGGAACAGTAAGAAAAGTTAGTTTGGGATAAGTATGTTGCGTTTTGTAATACGTGTATGTAAGGATAGGTGTAGAGAGGCTCGTAGTTATGTAATAACAACCGCACGGGTCGATCGAACGCTTACCGAGGTCAGTCCATAGATGGGCCGATGGTCCGACCATGGGTGACCATCCAATACATAAAGAGACTCCTCCGTGCCTTGGAAAGAACGCTACGCAGTTGGTTCCGGCTGTCATTTGCTGATATTTGACAGTCGTTACGGGTAGTGAGTGGCCATAAATTCTAACAACCAGTCTTACCAAGGATTATAGTGTTAAGGCTCCTACAAACAGGAGCGACACGCGACGCGAATTGCACGAGACACAAAAGCACCGCCTGTCGCGCGACGAGCGGTGCCTTTGCATCGCATTGATTCGCGTAGCATGTCGCGCCTGTTAGGCAGTTAGGGTTAGGCAGACGACAATATCAATTCGTATGTAAGTATTTTCTCTAAATAATTCCCTTTATTCTATAGCATAAACTGAACGACGGAACGACCCAATTACATATCGTATTGTGGTTATATGAATAGTGGCAATTACTAGTGAAAATGTAATTACTTAGCGGTTTATAAGCCAAGCCGTAAACGGTTCATACTGTAGTCGATTAGTAACTTAACTCCAGGTTATTTTTGTGGCTTTAAACATGGTTGAACAACAAAACGGACTGTGTGGTTTTATGAAACCACGGTAAAAGAGAAACTTATTTTCACATTATATACATTTAACTAAAAACCTTCTTCCTTTCACTATATCCCTACTCCACGGCCGACCGTCACGCGACATGCAACACACAGATGAAAAGGTTTGAGACGATGTAATAAAAGTTTCACTTTAATAAATAATAACTTCAATTCCAAATTTAAAATAAATCCTCCCGACCGGATTTCAGGCACGGTGGCCTCAACGGAGATTATTCAAGTACGCAGGAGATATTATAGTGCACATTTGTGTGCGCAAACACTGCACTCTCTGTTCTTTTACTCTTATAGTCCGATGGGACACGACCGGGTAGGGATCACGTGCAGGACCAACGGCTTTACGTGCTTTTCGAGGCACGGGGGCTTCACACCACCAGTTTCCCAGCTCCGGGGTGCTAATGAGAAATTCCTAATGGAAAAACCCAATAATATTTTGTCCGACCCGGGGTTCGAACCCAGGACCCCACACTCAGCAGTTGCGCTTGCGACCACGACACCAACGGGGCAGTTCAAATTTACAATTAACATAAAGGCGATAGGTAATATTATGTTTATATAAACATTTAGAACTAGGTACAGTGTATTTATTTTATTTCTATTTTTTTTTTGTTTTTTTTTTTATATTTTCGTATGCTGCACTGGTTGACGTCATCACGTCAACGCCGGCTGTCGCTGAAAACCAGCACTGGGGCTTTGTCTCGCATAGGGTCGTAGGGCTGAGCGATTGCCGGTTTACGTAGATGTGACGCATATTTTCCCCAACTCATTCTTTTTTGTATTTGTATTTTTCTCTACGTCATGTTTACCGCAAATAAACGTATTTTCTTTCTAGGTTAATACTAATACAATTTTTTTTTTTTTTTTTTTTTTTTTTTAATTACACACAATGATCAACCGTTGAGTCCCGCCCGATATCGCGACCTCGGGACTCAAAGAGTTAAATTGCTTTAATCACAGACTATCTTCTCTGGCACCCAAACTAAGATTAAAGTTGTATTATGGGTGCCAGGGCTCTCTCTATTAATTACATTTTCAAATTTATAGACTTATACGGAGTTACATTGGGTTAGTAGCAATCGTTCGAGTGCCAAAAGAAAGTAAAGTTAAGAACTTATAGAAACAAAATGCTCCAGTGTGAGTTTGGTAAGTGTATACTTATGTCAAATGAATATATTGTGTGTGTGTAGTATATGTGTGGTGTATTTGTGTGGTGTTTGTAAACGCTACGATGTCAGTCCGACTCCAAAACCAGACCTCAAAACCTATCCTTCTGCAGCAAGGTGTGAAACAGCGAGACGTTCTCTCCGAAACTGTTCACTGCTCGTTGCTCTGGAGGATGTCTTCAATTTTCTGGACTAGAAAGGGGTTGGCATCAACATCAATGGCGAGGACATCTCTCACCTTCAGTTTGCTGATGATATAGTAGTCATGGCTGAGACTATGGACACCTCAGTATAATGCTCGATGACCTCAGTAGAACTTCCAAAAGAGTGGGTCTTAAAATGAACATTGACATGATTAAATAGACTGTAATTAAAAAGATGTAATTGTAATCTAAAACGCGGCCAAGTGAGAGTTGTTGTGAGCGTCGAGTACAAAATGCATGAAGAAACAACTTCAACCGCCGACTGACTACCCATTGTATAGTCAACTTCGTTATTGATTTACCACCCTAGGGTTAAATGTCACTTGCACGTCATAAAACGACTTGGTCAGTTTTCGCCATCGAGGCCAATATGACAGATAGTTTCAACCTATGGCGGGCCCTACACCTAGAAGAACATTGTGCATTACTTTTATTGTGCAATAATATTGAATCTCCTCTTGCACTCAAACGATCAACAACGCAATAACATTGTCAGCTCATAAGAGTCAATGTTTTCGCGTGAGCAAGACGTGCCTAGTTTTCCAAGGCTTCCAACCAGGCATAAAAATATAACGCAATACTGATCCCACACGGTGTGAAAAAAAATTGGTGCAATAAAAATTAAACTCGCTCAAACTTTTGTTCGATCATTGCGCAAGCTCTTCAATATTAACCCTGGATGGTCTAAAACATTGCACAATTCGTGATATTGTGCAATATAATTGATCGTCTATGGTCTGTATTTTATTGGGAGATTTTGGCAAAAGTGGTGAAGTAAATATAAGGTCGTCTATACAGTGTTGTTCTTTTATAATTTCGATTGTATTGTCCAGTCTTACCGTCTTACCCCGTAACTGGATTGTGGAGATCAGATAGGTAGTCGCTCCATATAAAATTCTGGTATTCAGCTGCATCAGGTCAGACTGGAAGCCGACCCCAAGGTAGTTGGGAAAAGGCAGGTAGATTTATAGATTTAGTCCATGTTCAATAAAGTAAATAGTACCTACCGACATCAACTGTTCGAGGAACATTGATTTCAGTCCAGTGTCGGGTCGTGTGACCGATTTCCGGACTGACCAAATATTTGACCTGCAGATAGTTTTTCCGGGTTTAGCTGTTTGTATTTGTAAGTTTGTGTGTTTGTAAACACACTCACGGTACTGGAGGACGTTCTAGTGTGGGGCAAAGTTTTTTTTTTATGGTAAATACTTTTAGGCTTTTTTGTATTTTAAGCATACAATAAGACTTTATCGCGATAGAGATATCTATCAGGCAACATAATCAGCCTATAATGTTCTCACTGCTGGGACACAGGCTTGCTTTCCGTAATGTATAGGACATATTAAAGAAAAAAAATCACCCCTGAAAATGTGAAATATTTACAGAATGATATCATTAAAATTAAATATCACTAAAATTCTGAGGTACACCCTGTATCTGTTCGCTCTGGGTTTTTTTTCAAACTTAATGAGCATTCTCCTTTTCAATTATTTTCCAATTAAGTAAATTAATTTGTAAATTGAATTAATGTAAGGACAGTTCCTTATATTAGTATTACAAATTAGTTTGACATACCAATTTATTTCAGAGCCCTGTTTTTTATTTAATGTTGGCTGTTGCCTTGTAATCAATTCGTTTTAGAACATAAATAATTTTCAAATTGCCTTTTCAAAGAACTCACTAACTAAGCTATTATGATATCGTCGTCGGCACGGTTGGCGCAGTGGTTAAGCGATTGACTGCTGAGCTGCGTGTCGCGGGTTCGATTCCCGCACGGAACAAATATTTGTATGACCTACAAGTAGTTGTTCCGGGTCTGGCTGTTTGTGTATGTGAGTTTAAATGTTTGTAAACGCACCCACAATACAGGAGAAATTCCTAGTGTGGGGCAATGTTTTTCTAAATAAAAAAAAATAAAATAAAAAAAAATGTCCTATATAATTCATATATTATTAGTGAAAGTCTTTGGTACACTAGCCGAGAATCCATTATTCATTTTTTAAGCACTAATAATCTATCAAAGCATTTTTACTCTTTAAGTCCAAACTAACAAACCTAATTAAATTTAGACGAAGTTCGCTTTAATATATTTTAAAACACATACACTATACTATCTCAAACAATAATCAACCTTATGTCTTTATTTTTAAAGTAGAAAATTAAAGGAAATTGGATAAATATTTCCAATCCACAAGTAAAGTGAAGATATCTCCAGCATTTTAAATTGGCTCATCCAATTACTGGTTGCGAGTAATATTGTTTTAAAATACTCGACTAATATCATTCAATTTTCAACCTTAAACTTTTAAATGTAGAGTGTTAAATTAATAATATTGAATAACCAATTTTAACTTTGATAGATGTAATATTAATTACATTATTTGATTGATTAATTTAATACTCACGAGATGTTGTGGCTTCTTCTATTGTTAAACCGCAGATCCACCAGAAATACCTCCACGTTAAGAAACGTAAATCTGACAAATAACTACAGTAAAACACTACTAGGAATATGAGCGTGAAATTATGTATGTGTATATAACACATACATAATTTCACGCTCATGTTCCTGAAGGGCTAGGCAGCGTTGTAACTTTTCTTTTTGTTTTCTGGGGGAAACCTTACAAAGGCTTTGGCGATAAGACCGAGGAGTGTGGGATTTTTACCTCACCAAAGCCACCCGGTGTTCATCATCTGCACATGGAAGGAGCACCGTTACCTCTCAAAAGACCGATCCGAAACCCTCTGTGCAACGCCTGTTTGGGCATGTAGCGGTATCAAACATCGCCACATGCGAGTTACACGTCATACTGACGTCACGGAAATCCTACATCGCGCAAGCAGAGTTTACCGCGCGACTATGTATACAACGTCCCAACATCAAACGTCGGGCAGTTGCCCACCAGACACAACAACCGTCTGGTCGGACGATCCTCCCTTTTCTGTGGAGGTGTGAGTGAACTTTACACCCTGTTCCTCATACTTCTATACTAGGTCAAGGTTGCTTGATGATGCCTGGGGCAAGGTTGCTTGATGAGCACATCTCTGGGGAGACTGTAAAGGGGTCTCCCCAAAACCTAACTGTGCAAGTGTGCAAGGCAGTACGTGACCGATGTGCGCCGTCTTCCCTGAGGTCACTCAGTGGGCGGACTGGGTCCCCTCTCTGAGCGCCCGCGACCCCTTTTGCCAGTGTAATAGACGACGAACCTATTGCCATCAACCGGGCACAAATCCAGTCTCCAGACTCAACATACAGGGTCGAAAAAAGAATATCTAGAGGGAAATCTGGTTGTATTTTTTCTCTCTAGATATCTTTTGTACAGTTTTATAACTTAGGGCACTGTAAAAAAAATATTTACTACTAAACATTTTAGTATTGGAAGTTGTCAGGCTTATTTATGCGGATATACATTATTGCCACGAAACAGCTGCGTCAAAATAGCGTTAAAACAACATAATAACTTAAGCAAACTAATAATAACAAATAAGTAAATATTTATTCCGTCCATTGTGAAGTATTAAACAGGCATATCTATGAAACAGTGTCTGTTGTGGAAATCAGTTAATCGGATGAAAATAAACTTTTGGCGAAAACATACAAAACGATTTCAATTAAAATATCAATTAATTGACGTGGCGATTATTAATAAGATTACATTTTGTTTCGTGTTTACTTCCAGTGAACCTTTTCGAACTGGTTATACACGCGAAAATTAATCCGTCTGTTTGTTTTGTACAGTTGCCAGAACACAAAGTTATCCACAAACTGTCAGATTTTCTCATTCTATTTTGAACTTAACCATCAACATTTTGAGATTTAAAATCGTTTGGAGAAATTTAACAGTTTCGTGTAGCTCTGTATGTCTAGTATGTTTCACCTCTAAACTGTTTTTGATTAAAATTTCTGGAAGATACCTTTACTAGTTTCTGTATATTTCATACTAGCTTTTGCCCGCGACTGTTTTCGCGTAAGTCGTTAGATTCACGATATACTAAAATAACAGTCACGTTTTTATAAAATCCATCGGTCCCGACCCACCGCGTCGCATCGCATGCACGCCCGCGCAATTACTTTGTTTTCGCTTAGCGTTTTTTTCTGACCTTTTGTCTTTTTGCTCCGCATCTAAAGGTCGTAGCATGATGTTAAATAGCCTATAACCTTTCTCAAGAATTGGGCTATCAAATGCAAAAAGAACTTTTTAAATCTAGAGATTATGGCGTTCAAACAAACTTTTCAGCTTTATTACGGTAGTATAGATAAATATTCTAAATAAAATGTACATACACATACATAATCTCACGCCTTCTTCCTATGGGGGTAGGCAGAAACTACAGAACGCCACCTGCTACGATCCTAACATACTCTTTTTGCCTCGTTTATGTTCATACATCTGGTCATACACGCACGCCGGTTGCGAGTACTACGCACCTGACCTTTCTGAAGAACATCACCAATAAGGTCACTATAATTATGTTCTTCTAGGGCGTCCCGTCCCGGCGTTTCCACTCACATCTGCCTTGTAAATACCCTTTCTTAGTCGCCTTTCATTCAACCTATCAATAAAATGTAAGTAACAGCAAAATTAAGTCATTAAATTAAAATAAATCTTTCCACGTAAATTAAACGTCAATCAGGTAATCATTTTAACCACTCTGCTCGACTAGTTTTTGACATATCAGCTGAGTCGACGGGATGCTACGAATTATCTTATGAAATTCAGCATTTTAAACCAACTTTCAGCGTTCGAATTTATTAAGAAAAATATGTTACTGCGCCTATTGTATATAATAAGTTTTTAGCAAATATCTTTAATTATATGTTAAGGTCGGTCAAACCGCGTCAGTCTTCTGCAAAAGTTGTATAAACTAAGTAAGAATTACTACACCTATTCAAAAGGTACGCAACTTAGATTCGCTGAAAATATACATGTGTATAAACAACCTTCTCTGTTGCTGAAAATATGCAAATATGCAAAATAAAGATAGTGTCATTTTCTCTGCATGCTTACTTTTACCATTATTCATACATATATGTACTACCTACGTAAAAAGCACGACCAGATCGTGACAAAAATTATGATGCGACGGGGTACTTCCTAGTGCTGACTGTCAATTCAATTTTCTTATTTCGATTTAAAGTTGCATTCAGCCTTATCGATACTCGCAATAAAATCGAGCATGAAAAAGAATTGTAATTTTTTTATAAAACTCTGGTATGTTTTAAATTAATTATTCTATTTTTGAAATTGATAATTTTATTAATAAGTACATACACGTACAGTGTGGCTGGAGGTGTCACTTTGTAGGATTCGGTACGTCCGAATGAAAAACAAACCCTTATAGGATCACTCGCCTGTCTGTCTGTCCGTCTGTTACAGCCAATTTTCTGGGAATCTGCTGGACCGGTTAAGTAGAAAATTTGTTACATAATATCAATTTCTGTGACCCAAACACGGACGTGTAACGTCATTAATAGTTTTTGAAATATTTTGGGGGTCACCTTTGGGCAAATAATGATAGATTTCAACTACAATGTTAAGTTTTTTCTTGGGATAAATTCCGGTTTTTAATAAGTTCAAAGTGGAAATATTTAGGTATTTTGAACAGACTTCAACAAGGGGGTTCATAATTCATCTAATACATGTGCAGCTTTGCAGAATTGACTTTTTTAGGCTTCCGTAGTCGTTGGATTCCTTATAATTTCGTCGTGGCTGTCTATCTATGTACCTGTCGGTGTGTCTGTCTGTCCGCCTGTCACAAATTCGTAAAATCTAGATTTTAGCCAATTTGCATAATCCAGCCTTGTTTACAATGGGTCAACGCTGTCGTTTTCGTAGGCCATTCGTGCCAGGATTGCGGGACGAAGTAGGCTCTGCTTATGTACCAAGCTGCCGCCGTTCTTCAGCTTGGGCTCTAATTTTGAGACCTGTCATTTTCTGAATTCGAACATATATGATCTGAAAATAATTTATTTAAAACGGCAGAGGTTGGATTAGAAATTGAACATTGCGACTACTTGAAGTTATTTTTTTCACAGGATTTTTATTTTTTGGGTTTTTTTTAAATCAAGATTATTAACATTTGAAAATTTTTCGTCGTGGTTGTCATTTTCATGGTTTTTGGAGGATAGTTTAATTACCAGCTATCCTAATCCCACGATTAAGATAAAATTCTGGATTTAAGATGGCGGCTTTTCCAAATACTTAATAATAATATTGTAAATTTATTCTCATAGACATCAGCTTCATGTCGATTGTAACTCAATAACCGAAATCCGTAAAAAAAAAAAAAAATTTTTAGGGCCAAATGCGAGATGGCATAGACGAAACCCTTAATTTCGTCATGTCCGCCTGTCCGTGTGTACGGATTTATTACAGTCATTTTACTCGGAGACTATTTGCACTATATCGATAAAATTGGAAAGAAGGTGTATTCTTTGCACCGCTAAACAACAGTGAAATTGCGTAAAACATAATTAGGGGTCCCATACATGTGACCAAGGAAAGAAAAAAAAACTATGCACATAAGCGAGTGGGGTATTTTCGTATCTCATAATTTAAATGACAAAGATGTTTCTCAGTGAATTTGCTTTTAAGGTCCATAGTTTTTGAGATAAATATGGGATATATATTTTCGGTTACAGCCACAGAATTAACTTTGTTTTTCATAGCTTTTTCGGGAAATACTATGAAATACAAACTTATTTTTGCAGTCGATAAAATTAATTCTGTGCATGCGTTAATATTCATGCCAACTACGGATCCCTCCACTGTGTGCTCCAAGACATACTTAGTCGGTTTTTAAATTTCGTTGGGGACGAATCATAAATAAAAACATTGTTTTTAGGTAAGTACTCAAGTAAACTAATAGAAACAAAAACTACCAAGCTCATACAACTAACAAAAAATATTGACATGTAAAAGTGTTTGCGGCATACCCAATTTATAGAATTAATTTTTCATCATTGCGAAACAAAATTTTGCCTACCTTAAAATGTATACCGAGCATTCTGTACTAGACTATCAGAAAGTATCAATAATAAGTATTGTCAAATGATTAAAATAATTATGAATAGCGAGCTCATTCCGAATTTAAATTCTGAAAGAAAACACGGCGCGAAATTCAATAAATGAGGTCTATGGTCGTAGGCCCTGTTTGTTGACTCGGTTTTACATTAGAAAAGTATAAATCACTATAAAAAATAATGCATATCTTATTGTATTCAATGCTTACAACAGTTTTGTGTCGATTTCCAAGTATCGATTTCTGATATTCGTCATAATAATTATTACTCGAATCAATCGAAATTTAAAAAAATATTGTTTGACAGAATCGCTTTCGCACATCATTACAATAAAAAAAACAACAATAATGGTCGGTAATTTCAAACACAAACTGAGTAGTTGTAATGAAAATTACGTGTTATTGGCCTGTCTTTGTATATTACGTTAAGATCTGGGCATTTTCTTGTTGTTTATAATATTCTGAATGATATTTATTACATATAAAATCGCATCTACATGAGTGTGTGTGATATTTGTGAAAAGTAAAAATCTAAACACGTACAATTGGCTCGAAATTGTGACTTTGGATACACTACTTATTTAACTTGAACAATGAATGAATTCGTCAAATAATTAAATGACGTATTATTCACTGCCCCTGTAGTGGAGTGTGCATGTTCGAAATCCTCGATTGCTATGTTTTTTAGCCTCGATCTGTCATCAAAATGGCCTGGATTTTATAATGGTAAATTAATCAATTTGCGCGATAAATATGAAATATTGAATGGCGTTAACAAAATAAGCTTTTTGTCCAACTCTCTTAATTAACGCACATTCATAAGATATGAGGATAGCGTAATAAATATTTACATAAAAATTTCGATTTTAGGGTGTCAACATACGTCATTATCGGGTCCGATGATTACCGTTACCGAGCCGGCGGAGGTTCGTGTGTTCGGGTCCAATCGGGGGCGCTTCCGAACTATACGGTTAACTAATAAAATATCAAAACATTTGACATGTTTCGTCTCAGTACAAAATAATTTCTCTTATGATAATTTTGAAATATATTAAGATGTTTTTATTTAATAGTACTGGCACCCAATGACTAAAAGCGAAAATACATTTATTTTCATTTTACAATTTCAATTCCTCAATTGCTCTCTGTCCAAGCACTTCAACTTCATTTCAAGTACAATTACCACCTGCAACATATTTTCCCTCCATTTTGTATAACCACGAAGAAAAAATTAGTTATTTTTATTTGGCGGCCGCTAGGAAATAATTTAAGCGTTTGGGAAGTTAAAGATTTTTAATTAGGTTTTATAGCGTTATTACCACAAATCACGAAATCACCGTGACGGCAGCACGTTGCCCCGAAACTGCGTCGAGCGTGTTAGAAAGTGGATGAAATACTACTAGGTACTAGGTATTGGCATCCACTTAATTAGTAAGCTTTGAGTGTCAGAATGGCTAGTTATTTAATATCTAAGAAAGTACCTATGATTATAGTGTGTAAGGAGAGGATTTTATGAAGAAAAGCACAGAAAGACCAGACCAGACATTTATTTCAATTAGGCTGGTCAATAAATATAGGTAGGTAACGTTAATAGGAAGCTATTATTCGTTCTAAAAAACTAGGTCTTCATGAAGAAGAAGGATAAGAAACTCCATGGCAGCTTGTTTTAGTCTTTTGTCAACACATTTTTTCATTAGCATATTATTATTGTTAACACAAGGTCCGTTTCTCAAAGTCAGCAACTTTGCCAATGTAAAGAAAGAACATGAATATTCCTTAATTCGATTTAACGCACATATAAAGCAATATTAGCTATATGTATAACATATACAGAACAACATAGATCAGCAATAGTAATCAATATCATTAAGTAACTTACCTGAACATTGTAGTCAGTCGATCTTTCACTAGAAGTGATGTGATGATCTTATTTCAATCCATTTTACAATATAGGAAGAACTTCACTATGCAGGGTGATTTCCTAAGGTACATTGGCTTTTAGCAAATTAATATTATCGACATTGGACACCACTCAGGATCTGTGAGTCTATCCTATCTCGTCAAACCGTTCGAAGCAAAATCCCCTTCAAAATTGGCGGTAATTCATTATTATCCCTCTTTATTACCAGTAAGTACCTCAAACGATGCCGCCCATTCTACCGCCATTTTAGATCAATCAGAGATGGTTGTACATAATTGCTAAATAACTTCTAACATAGGTATTAATTAACAAATCTTGTATAGTGGAACTATTTTAAAACTTCATATGATTATTTAGCAATTTAGTATGTATTTATTTGTAATCTTTAAGTAAAATCTTATAATATATTAACATCATCTTATAGATCTGAGAATCGTCTAAAACAACTTGTTACTTTAAAATTGCAATATTAAATCGTGAGAAATATTACTAGTACCATATTAATTATTACTTAAGCATTTATTGTAATGGTAAGATAATAAACATTTGTTTTGATTGTGTAAAACCACAAAAAACCACTTGTTTGAAAACTCTAGAATCGTTGTTTTGTGAAGTGGCCTTTTAAGTCACAATAAAAACCTATTATATTAAATACATCTGTTTATGATGTATCAATTTAATAAAGGAGATTGACCGAAATTAGAATCACTTTATAGTAAAAGAGTATGGTCATACAAATGTACTCACAAATTATATATATATTTTTTAACTTTTCTTAGTTCACTTGATCAAAATCGTATGTGGGGTTAATATTTTGTATTTAATTAGTTATTTATTGAATATTATTGCATCCTTTTATAGTGACGTATTTTAGTGAAAGCAGTGTTGTCAATTTTAAGAACCTCCCCATAATCGGCCATAACGGAACTATAAGGGCAGACGCTGAGTTTTAAAAATAATTTCAACAATGACATTTTCCCTCGTTATTAATATTTTTTATTTCTAATAAAGATTATTAAAATAATATTATTTTAATAATTAAAAATATTTAATGACATCATCCGACGAGCTCTTGTCACCGTCTGCGTTCCAACTTTATTAGAACCTAATGGCTTGGCACGCGACGTTGACAAGAGACCGGACGGCATGTCTTTATTTCCATGGAAGGTGGGTAGATCATACTTTGAAAGGAAATAAAAATTATCCATTTATTTTGTGGGATTTTTGTTGGACTTTGATTTTCTGTTTAGTTTTGAAGTTAGTGTTGTAACATGCCTTCCACCAAAAAAAAGCAGTCCTTTACAACAATATGATTTGAATTCACATAAGACAACATTTACTAAATGTATAAATAAAGGTAGATACCATATTGGATTGATTTACATGCACGCGCCGCGCCCGCCGTCCGCTGCCACCCGCGACGCACGTACGGCCCGACAGCCGCTCTGCCCCTCATCTTAAATTCTGATATCTATAAGATAGTCCTTTTAATGTATGCTGTAAAGGGCAATTTTGATCTATATGAAATGCACAACGTATCTATCGTATTTATTTGGATAAGGAGTAATCCTGTATTGTTTAAAATAGCTTCGTAGCTTCGCCCATATTTTTTTAGTAATATGTAAAAGATAGAAATGGTTACTGTGGATTATCCTTACGAGATAGACATATATCATCGCAAACCTTTTTGTAAATCTTTTTAAGATATACAATTCCGTAGTACATTATTTTGATCTATCTCGTAAGATTTAGCCAGCGTTTGCAATGTAAGCGCACACACATGTTTTTTACGACATCACATTACAAAAGTTTGAAATTCTCGGCTTTTTGTCTAAAATAATATGCATGTATTTCTACATATAAACCTTCCTCTTGAATTACTCTGTCTATTGATGAAAATCGCATTAAAATCCGTTGCGTAGTTTAAAAGATCTAAGCGTACAGATACCTACACAAACCTACATTTAGTACATTGGTTTGTTGGAACTATTTTCTGTTGTCTTATGTGAATTCAAATCATATTGTTGTAAAGGACTGCTTTTTTTGGTGGAAGGCATGTTACAACACTAACTTCAAAACTAAACAAAAAATAAAAGTCCAACAAAAAACCCACAAAATAAATGGATAATTTTTATTTCCTTTGAAAGTATGATATCACCCCTCTTTTATGTCCAATTTAGGCCATCATACAAAAAAAAAATGTGCAACGGCGGTCAGTAGACAAATGGGCATTTTCCTTTGAATAGCATACATTTTAAATTATAAAAACTTTATATTTATAAAATAATAATTTTTGTTTAATAAAATATATTTGAAATGGAACGTTTCCATACTTCAATGTCATTATCATCTGACAGCTGACGTTCATATTGTGATTTATTGTTGTACTATGTACAACACTTTGATTATATAATGTCTAGATGGAGCGTCGCCCTAAAATCAAAACAAAGAAAACGAGCCAACAATTTCAAGCATGTGTGCGTGCAGGCGGTGTTTTACACTGTGCGTCTTTGTCTCTGTGTAAGTGAATAATGATACCAGCAACTACACTTCTCCCATAAATCACGTCATATAAAAAAAAAAAAACTAATTAAATAAGATAAGTTTTAGGTGTATGTATGTAGTATTATTCCATTTTAGTTTTTTTTTTTTTTAATAAGTATTTACTTTCTTAAATAATTAAAAAGCACAATTTAATTTAAGTAGAGTTTTGTGTGAATGTTTTATTAAATCAGCTAAGTTAATTAAATTAGAATTACAATATTTAACTTTTTAGGCAGTTTGTATTTGGAAATTTGAAATGAAAGATCACAGATATTAGGAATTAATTTTTAATTACAAATAAACACGTTTAACAAAGACATGGGCTATAATAATGCCTGTAAGAAAAAAATATTAAACAAACAATTATTAATTGAAAACACGAAAATCATGAATGAAATTACTATTGGCACCTTTGAAATCGGTTTATTGGACCCAATGCAAAGATAATCATTAAAATAGGCTCATAAACAAAAAAGTTATACGCGATCATTATATTATTATAAAGAAGTACAGACGAATTGAAAAACTCCACCTCTTTTAAATCGATTAATAAAAGTACACCAACTAAATAATATAAACGTAACCATAAACCAACTAATATACCCACAAAAAAAAACACGTTAAGTTGGGAGAATGAAAAAAAGAAACTGGCAACACTGATAAAATATGGCGTAATTTGGTAATCATAAAAACAAAAATAAATTTATGGTATTTTGGTTACTTACCTATGACAGGTGATGTGTTTGGTATTTTTTACCCTTCCTTTATAATTCCGGCACAGTTTAATAGCACATACCGTCATTTTATCGCTGTTATTGGTTTATTACATAGCGCGCTTCATACGTAGTGACACCAAAGCGGCACGATCGGCACTAATCGGCGGGTAAGAACTTATAGCCCAACAGTTGGTCGATATTTTTTGACACGTTTGCGCGCATTTGATGCTCTATCTAGACATTATATAATCAAAGGTACAACATCAATATTTGTGATCAATAATCAATCAGTTATTCTCCTATAAATATGAATAATCTCACAAGCGCATCACTTCTGTCACACTGTTCAATACGCCATTTGTGTTGTAGTGCAAGTAAGCGATGACGGACCCACTAACACTCTGACGTTGTATGGAAAGTGTTGACAAAGCCGTCTTGCCAGCGGCTGCTAAGGCGTTTCTGTGCTCTGTGAGTTTAACGGAATAGATTCAGGAGACCTAATCATAGGTTTATGAGAATATCATACAAAGCTTGAAACTAGATAACTAACGTGCTCAAAAATACTGTTTAAGTTAACGAATACAGTATCCATTTGTATTCTAAATTTCACACGTACTTCTCCCGATTTAAAACTGAATTCCATGTAAACATTTCCCTCACATTTAGACCAGAACCATAACTGAGACCAAAACGTTTTCACTCCAAAAACATTTCAAAACAATATAAAACTGAAACTGGTGTCACAGTACATTTGATGAACAGTAGAACGACTAAGACCAAACTTTCATATCGTCGCACTCAGTCAAGTGTCGCTACAATATTTATAAGTGAATACCACAATGTGTTTAGTCTACGGTTTCACGTCGAGATAATTGGCTGCGTTTTGTATAATGTATCCTGCCGTTCGAGGTTATAAAGTAGTTAAAAAAATTTAGTCGAGTAGTAAACTCGATTAAAAATTTTTGACCACTGTGTATTGTGAAAAAGAATATGTTATTTTATTTAATACTAGCAACCCGCCCCTGATTGGAACAGGCGCAATCTAGTGATAAGGTGACTGGTCTAAACATCGGACTTCTGTGCTATACATGTAAGTTAAATATTAACATTTTACATATAAACAGTTCTGAATAAAGTCTCTAAATTATGGTGAAAACCGCATCAATATACATTGGATAGTTTAGAAAAACTTATTTAACACTAAGTCTTTTGTGGTTGAAACCCTCGGGCCCACGTTTTGATCAACGAAATCTCCAAACGCCTGTTTGACTCTTTCCGTTACCCAAGTGCTGGCTTTTACCTTGGGCAAAGACTAAGTATTGCCATACTACGTGCCACGCCAGTCTCTTGGGTACATTACCAGTCAAAAGCGATGCTGAGGAATTCTTCGACGCCATATTTTAGTTTGTTAATAGTTTTAGTCAGGTTAGGTTATTATATTTTAACTAGCTGCCCCCCGCGGTTTCGCCCGCATAAGTCTCGATCCCGCGGGAGTGGTATGAAATATACTTTACGACCTATTCTCATACCTGCCAAATATACATAAAAAAATATATAAAAATCGGTCGAGCCGTTTCGGAAGAGTGCGACCACAAACACCGTGACACGAGATTTTTATAAAGATAAAGATACATAGATCGTAAATTAAATACCACTCTAACATGAAAAGTGACTTGGTTTTGTACACACGGCTACATGTCAAGCTATACAGTTCCAGTATAAGCTGATCTCGCATTGTACAGGATTTCCGTACAATGAGAGATCAGCTTATACTGGAAATGTATAGCTTGATATGCAGCCGTGTGTACTATTTATTGATCATAGATTGTTTTTAAGTAAAAAATATGAAATGCAGTTTTTATTTATTTAGATAAATCGACAACACCCATAAACTAGTGACATTTCCAGTTGTGTTATTAGACAACCGTACCTAATTTAAGGAATGGTTCTAAGATAGTTTAGCGTACCTATAGGTGAAAGAGCGTAAATTATTATAAATTACTAGCGACCCGCCCCGGCTTCGCAGTAGGTACCACAACTAAAAAGCGAAACATAAAAACTTTTTTACAAAAACAAAACAACCGACTTCCAAAAACACTAAAAAAGTGAAAAATAACTTTAATTTGAGAAGTCGGTTGTTTTTTTTGTAAAAAAGTTTATTTCCAGACGTAATATCGTATCAGCCTGTTGCATCGAGAATATGGGTTAAATTAAAATGTAACTGTTGTTCATCCTACTTGGAGTATTTTTAATTTTTTTAGTATTTTATTTCCAATCCCGCAAGATGATGATAAGAAGTTTTTTTATTAATACATAGCGACGAATTTCTGTAAACAAACACTTTTTCATTTCGTTTTAAAATGCGTTTTCTCAACTAAGTTAGGATCGACTTCCACTCTAACCGGATGTAGCTGATTTTGCAGCTGAGCTATTTTACATGGAACGATTACGTATCAGACCTCCACAACACAATACCCTTTGGTAGGACTGGTGGTCAGACTTTTGGACTTCTGACTACCAATAATGACTGTCAAAGATCTACGAATGACAGCCGGGACCAACGGCTAAGCGTGCTTTTCGAGGCACGGAAGGGTTTCGGTATGTAAGGGATGGTTACCTATCTACAAACTGACCGTGGCAAGCGTAACTTAACGTTCGATGGAGCCGCGCGGGTTTTATCATTTAGTCACGAGCCCGTCGACGAGGCTTCGATGCGCTTCAATGGTCTAGTTGAAATACTGTTTTACATTCCAACTGTGGCAGTGTTAGTAATAATCACGAAACAGGTTTGAAACATTTGGCGTGTGGATCGCAGATAGCATCTAGATTAAAAGCACTTGTGGTGGTACTTTCTAGGTACGTACTGGTGGTACTAGTGGTACTTTCTAGGTACTTTTGTACAGTTTTGTTTAGATAAGGATCAGTGTTTAACAGAACTTGAAATAAAGTGGTACGTGAGTTTCTAGGAATGATATTTCGTGATTTGTTACTCGTAGATAATTTTTGTTGTTATGCTACAGAATAGAGTTGTACCAAGGTTTGATAAATGCTTTTGAGTGGAGAAAATATATGGGTTTCATTGCGATACTGGTTCAGTCTGGGTCTGGATATTAAACTTTTATTATGTTATTGTTCTGTTTTTTTTTTTTTAATGTACCTACTGCTGTTGGTGTACCAAATAAATTAAACCGACATGTGCAAGGTGAAATGCGACTATCCGACACTTTGAAAATTACTTATAAAGTTTTTCTTATAGTTCTTTTGCTTTATTTGACAGCAACTGTCATGATAATGTGATAATTTCATAATTGTTTGACAAATATGTCGTATTGACAGTAACGTTAAACTAGCTGGCATGAAAAACATAGTCTTATCGTCTTTAGTTCATTCAAAAATCCCATAGATAAAACGACGTTAAGCATTTCCGGGATATTTTTTGAACATTTTCCGGGTTTTTTTTCCCAAATTTTCTTTCCATATAAACCTAATTCGGACTATTCTGAACACTTTTAAACACATAATAGCCAAATCGGTTCAGCCGTTCTCATGTGACAGGACCTCTTATAGGGTTTAAGGTGAGTGAACCAACAGCTTTGTCAGAGTCAAAGTCAAATCATTTATTTCAAATAGGCACATAAAAGGCACTTTTGAACGTCGAAATGTACAAGAAAATAGAATTGATTCTAGTTTCCTTCCTAAAGGTAGTTTCGTATGGAGAAGAATGGGCAAGAAACTCCACAACACTTGTATCATACAAACTCTGGTTCAGTCAGAGTACTACTTCGTTTTCCGTTAAACGTTGTTCTAAAAGTTTGCCTAACAGCCCTGTGGATAAGCAAAAAAAGGCTTTAAAATGGTGATAATACCACGAATAATGAGACAATATATAATATTGAAACAGAATTCTGTGGAAAAGGGAGAAGAAGACCCTGCAGTGCGACAATATAGGCTAGTTGGATAAGAATAAAGAGAGTGACTTGTAATTTCTTCCAGCAGGCTTAGCTCAAGCACCGTCTTGTCGACGTAAGAATAGACAAAAATGACGTTTCGTGAAGACAGTACGACGGCAGAAAAGTAGAAAGAGTCAACTGCACTTTTTACGAAATTCAGTCATTTATTCACGTTTATCTTTTATTTTGCTTATATCTCGAAAATGGTATATCCTATCGCAAAAATAATGAAAATTTCGACCCCCTTTATTATACCCTTAACCCCTAAAACTCAACATGAAGGTAATCATTTTTCACATTTTCCATATTGAAAGTGAAAAGTTCCTTTTTTCCTTTCCATTTTTTTATATTGTGGCCGTCGAGTAAAAAGTTTTCTACTGGCTTAGCATGGCGATTAAAAAATCAAATGGACTTCACTACCTTAGACAACTGTCTTCTGAAATACAAGTAATCTGCATTACAAAGGACTTAGATAACGATCGGCAGAAACGAAAGACAAAATGACAGATTTTAGAAGGATTTGTACTGTGCTATGTCAAAAATAGAGAAACGAAATGTCCCTTTGTATGGGAATAGCCGTCTCTATTCTTCGAAGAGATAGATAGCGTCATGCTTAGCCCGCAGGACGTGATAGTGTGACCCATTTGCAACAATTAAGCACCCCATAAGGCCTTGGTGAAAATTCATGGAATTCGAGAAAACTCATTTCAATGTATTTTTGCAAATTTCGCAGAATTCGTCACTAAATACAACTTTTCTCTTAATTCTTAAATTGAATGACTTCATTGCTATTTCATTTTGTGCCTAATATTTTAACACACCTTTTGATGTAACTAAATTTTCTAATACATCAAACAGTTAAAAGGAAGAAGTTTATTAACCATTTCTAAAAATCATCTACGTACATGAACTTTGACACCAGATAACTCAAAATTTTATAATTGCAGTAAGCAGACAAATTACGGGGAAGACATCTTCATTTAATAAGTTAGCTAACGAGGTACAAACATTTAAAAAATATTTAGGGTTGCCAATGTAACAGTCGATAATGCTGGTAAAGGTAGAATTTGTTAATTGTTGAAATATTAAAAAAATGTGTGACAATGAATTAATTAACCGGTTTATGTTATCCCTTTACCTTCTCACTACCCAGCAATTGTTCCTACGTTATGTAGCCAGGTCCCCGCGATGAAGTCGCAAGTTGAGACGCCACTTTTGAGTGGTTAGTATTATTCGCAGTCGATGAGCTAACAACACTCGTGTGATATTATCATAAACCTCGCCCGCGACTCGGTTTTTAAACACACACTCGTATTTTATTAACTTAACTTATCGACCGTCATTTTGTAAAATCGCCAATTTGACAAACGATCTACTTGGTCGAATGAATATTTTTGGAATGATATTTTAACATTTGAAATATTTGCAAAATAAAACATTTGCGTAATCTGTATTTTGTCAAATGATATGTTTGCAATGTTTATAAAGTAATATGTTTGCAAAATAAGATGTTTGTCAAATGATAAGTTTTAATAATGCTATTTTTTATTTTAATTGGTCATTTGTCATTCATTTTTTGTCAAACATTATTGAACCATACCCCTCATGCAACAGTTTCATAAACTACTATTCAGTGTTAGAATACGCTGCGTTATTAAAGACAAACTTCAAAATCAATAAACACCCCAAAACTGAAAACAAGATTCGAAGGAGCTGTCACGTCATACTAATGACGTCACTCGGTAATTAACGTATTTGTTAGGTATTCTACCAGCTTGTAACACGTACAAGTTTCTAACCAGCGCGTGTTTGTAGGAAAATTATATGAATTTGCTTCGGGTGTGCTACTTTTCAAGTTGTAAAGTATCTGTACAATGTTTGGGTAATGCAAGTACTAACTTGGGTATATTCGATGTGGTTGTTCCAGACTACCTCGGTCTAGTGGTCTTAAGCGGAACTGCTGAGCATGACATCCTGGGTTCAGTTCCCAGGTCGGGCAAAGTTTTATTGAGTATTTCCATCAGAAATTTCTCAGTAGCAGCCCGGAGTCTGGATTTGTGCCCAGGTGATGGCAATAGGCTCGCCCCCTGTTACATGGGACTTAAACATAACTGGCGAAATGTGGGTTTACTACGGGTACACGTCTGCCAAACCCTTCAGGGATTACAGGCGTCATGCTATCTTATGAAATGGGTGTAAGGGATGCTGATCGTAAGCTGTTAAGATAGATTCCTGTGTCAGGTAGTATTTGTGCGTCATTATGTTTAGTGTCTCCAATCATTAAGGTAAATCCTCAGCTGTAGCCCCCCAAATTAAAATTTTCTTTTGTTTTTTGAAAATTGAAACTCTGTTTTACGTTGTGTGTTGATGAAAATGCGATTCACGACTGTAGGAATGATATACCTAATTACTGAATAATAACCATCAATTTCATATCAATCTTCTTAAGAATTTATATAAGAAACATTTTGAAAAATTCTTAGTTGGAACAAATTTCCAAAGTTTGACGACTGATCTAAAATTGATTATTATTATTCAGCAAATATATCATTTCTACAGTCGCAAATCGTATTATGATCGACATAAGACGTAAAACAGAGCTGCAATTTGCAAAAAACCAAAGAAAATTTGAATTTGGCGGACTACAGCTGAGATTTCACCTTAAGGGGTTTTATGGAGACTGCCTCGTTTATTTGGTGGTCCCAAGAGTGACTGTTGAATTTGGGGTTCAGAATTGAATATGCAGATCGAGCAATAGTCATTGGATTTAAAGATTTGGGCCCAGTTGATGGAAATATCCTCGTCCACTACTAAAAGGGACTAATAACATAATTTTCGAAATGTGGATCCCTCTTATTAGGAAAGTAGCTTTTGCCCGCGGCTTCACCCCGGGAAATATCCCACTAGAATGTACTACCAACATTAAAAGTACTATATGTGTTAAGCTTGGTTATAAAGTATCTCTTTACTAAACTACATCCAAATCAGTTTAACCGTTTTTGCGCCAATACGGAACATACATCCAGATAAACAGACAAACAGACAAAATATCCTGAATACTATATTTTCGGCACCAGACTCGCTACCACGTCAAGTAAATTGAAAAAAAAAATGTTTACAGTTTTGACTTCGTTACTATTTTATTATTATGTAGGTATATATGTCGGAAAATCGTTAAATGAATCGTTTGACTTTGACCAATCGAGACGCCAGCGCCACCTGGTGGCACTTGACAGAGTCTACAACATAACGCTCGACGAGAATAAAAGCACAGTTGGTCGGTGGCGGTCAAGCAGTGAACACGTTTAGAAACTCTCACGCGTTCTGTATAGTTGTGCCGTGTAACCTACAGTATGTATATAATTTCTACGTAAAGTATAATTTAACCAATAACCATCACTTCCCATAGTACGCCCACAGTAGTTAAAATATGGCTAATGATAACGAGAGAGACGTACCTTCTCTGTCATATATGTAGATGTATCCCTGCTTTTTTCACAATCTCAGCAGACCATCTAGCTGACTGATGTTTGTAATAAAATAATAATAATACGAGTACTTTGATCATAAATCTGAATCCAAAGCGTGGTGACTAAGGTTCATTGGAATGAGCACGTTCAACTGTAGTAAATGATGGTGATAAGGACCCAGTGTTCGGCGGTATAACATTTACAGGGTGATACGAACCAGGTTCACCTACAGCGCAATCCAGTATCACTGCGGTTTGTCGTTTCGTTAATGCGCTTCCACCCTTAACTTACAATTTCTGTTAATGCAGCAAAATATCGTTCATTTGCTATTTAGTTTCTGTGGAACTATTTTGTAAAGTTTTCTTGGTTATAAAGAAGAATGTCTTTTATCATGAACACTATGATTTTTATTTTGGTACATCATGAGTTAACCTTGACTTACAGTTAAGAGTAGCTGATCCGACAGAAGTCTTGTCCAAAATTTTATACAAAAATTCCATAGAAAAATGACGTTCAGTTTTCCCGAATTCTAAATTTTTTCGAGATGATTTTCATATTTTTCTTTTCCTATAAACCTAATTCGGACTATTACGAACATTTTAAAAGAAAACATAGCTAAATCTGTCCCGCCCAGCAATTCAAATCAAATCAAAATATTTTATTTTACGTAAACCTACATGGCCACATATGAAACGTCAGAAGCTAGGTGCACGGTTCCAATTGCACTTACCACCACGACCGAGTTGCTTGGTAATACAATACCTTTTGGTAAGACTGGTTGTCAGATTTCCACGTCGTTTCCACTGAGTAAGCGATGAGTTTCAGCCAGTGTGCTATCAGCATGTTTCCGAAAATCATAGTAAAAAAAATAACACCAGCTTATTATTCTCCCACTGCTGTGCAAAGGCCTCTTCTCATACAGAGAAGGCACGAGCATTGATCAACACACTCAGGACGTGTTGGCAATTTCAGACTTACTTAAACAAATTAAAATGAAATGTTGTTTGTTGGTAAGCGCATCACTTGAGAGCATTTTTCTATTTTGTTGAGTAGGTACCTGTTACTTGTTGAAAGGCCTACACTGTCCTCCCATATCTTTCAACACTGTCATTTGAAACATTGTAAAAGCCCCTTATTTTTAAAAGAGTAACCGTGGAGTTTCTTGCCGGCTCTTCTCCATAGGAAACAACCAATTGGAACCGTGCACCTAGCGTCCGACGTTTCATAAGTGGCCATATTGGTTTATGTGTCTTTTTTTTATTTATTTTTATTGTGTTGCCAACCTTGGAAATTAATATTCATGTCTTTCAAGCTGAAAATTTCAACTACAACGCCGCTTGGTGTCCACAACAGCAAAGTGATTACAGCTTATGGTGGCCTCAACAGCAAGGAAGTACTTCCTTGCTAATACCACGTATATAATGGACTAGCTTTAGCCCGTGGATGTGCCCGCGTGGATGTTGGAAAATATCCCACGGGAACGTACCGGGATTAAAAGTACCCTATTGTTAATTTAGGTAAACAATGTATTCATACCATAATACATTATATTCATATTACGAGTATAACTTTACTGGTTACGCGGCGCACGCCAGTAAAGCTCCCAGTCGGAATGATTTTTTTCGCTTCAACAATCATCGTCATGTTTCAGCCAATTTACACAAAACTTTAATGAATTATACACTTAAACCTTTCTCATGAATTACTCCGTCTACTGGTTGAAACCGTATGAAAATGCGTTAGGTAGTTTTTGAGTTTATCGCGTCCAGACAGACAGACAGACCCGGCGGGGGGACTTTGTTTTATAATATGTAGTGATAGTGATATTTCCATACCAATTTTGGCTACGGTAACCATGTCCGTTCTAGACGGCTATGACTAAAAAGGTCTCGTGTGGCTAATTTAGCTTATCTTGACTAAATTACCAGGTTGTAGTTCTTGCCCGGACAAACTGTGTTACCTACTAGAAGGATTAAAATCCCCAAAAAAGTACCAAAATCGCTTCTTTCTGCCAAAACGAGACTTTGTCCTACCTTTCTTAACACCTAAGACTTTAATTTTGCAAAATTCCCTTATCCTCTAAAAATATTTATGCTTCCATTAACTAAACGCTGCCCTCTCTCGAGATATTATGGCAACATGCCAAAATCTTCTACCGCAGTTAACAACTTTAATACCGCATTCACTTAATAAAGGGATCTTAAAAGCTAAGGGTACTGATGGGAAGTGATAGCCAGTGATTGCACTGACAAGGGACTAAACCAATCAGCTTTGAGTCAATCTGCTGTATAAGTACCTACTGATTTCTCGTGATGGGTAGTTTGTAAGGGGTTTTAGTAGCAAGTACTGTCGAACAAGAAGGACATAATAGTGACTTTATTGATGATGTTCTTCAGAAAGGTCAGGTGCGTAATACTCGCAGCGACGCGGCATCGTGCGTGTAAAACCAGATTTATGAAAGTAAACGAAGCAAAAGGAGTATGCATTTTTTTTTGTGCGCGTCATAACTATTTAAGCTGTAAAAAGAGTGATGGAAAAAAAAATTGCTTGTCGGTAGTGTACCGACTAGTTTTTTTTTTACATCACCACATTTTAAAGAAGTTGCAAGTTTGCTGCTTGTATACCGAATAAATGGCATTCGATAAGTCGTTGGGTTCTAAGTTAGTTTTCTAATTAATATATTTTTTATTTGAATTGTCAAAGTCAAATCATTTATTTCAAATAAATTGTGCGGGGTAAAAATCATGAGATTCATAAATCAACCTATGGGCCTAGCATGCAACATTTCGAGTAAACGTAACGAACTTTCGAAGGATTTTAAAATTGAAAACGCTTGCTTCTTATTAAATTTTACTTATCGGTAAAATCTTTACCAAAATCGGGATAATTGTATTCGCGATTTGAAAATCGTTCGAATTTACGTTTACGACGCGTGTTCGTGCTTAGGCCTCTGGCCTGAAAACATCAACATCAACAAACTGAGAGTAAACGGGTTGATTTTATGGATACGATGGTGCGTGACCTATTAATTAGGTCCTAACCACACTCCACTTAATCCACAGGTCAAGTTAAATTAGTGGCTATTTTGCAAAGCCATTTTAGACCGAATTTCAAAACAAGGTGCACAAATACCTTCTGTAATTTCGATGAAACCAGTTCAGTTACACTGGTGTGTAGTGTTGCTACGGCGTAGCCGAGGAAATTGTGTCAATGCTATGCCAGCTACGCTCGTAGCAGATAACCAAACCGCTACGCACAACGTAATGTTTGTTACTTTTTTGATAGGTCCTATTACATGTACTTAGTCTGGCCATAAATACTGTTACAGTTAAAAATAAGAAAGATATTACATTTGAATTTGGAATCTGTCATTTTTATACGATTGTTCATTGAGTTTTCTAATTTTGGCGCCAATACATTGTACAATATTTTGCGATATTAAAATGGAGTGGGGTGATAAAGAGAACCGAATCGCTGTGATTGCATTACACAAAGTTGGTATGGAGCCAAATGCAATTTTTAAAACTCTCCATACGCTTGGTATTAGTCAAATGTTTGTGTACCGGGCTATAAATAGGTACAATGAGACCTCCTCTGTTTGTGACAGAAAAAGATCAGGCTGTCCACGTAGTGTTCGTACGAAAAAGGTGGTCAAAGCAGTAAGGGAAAGAATTCGAAGAAATCCTGTCCGAAAGCAAAAGATTTTATCTCGGGAGATGAAGATAGCACCCAGAACCATGTCGCGTATTTTAAAAGATGACTTACGACTTGCAGCCTATAAGAGACGCACTGGTCATTTTTTAACTGATAATTAAAAAAGAATAGAGTGGTAAAATCGAAACAACTACTGAAGCGGTACGCAAAGGGAGGTCACAGAAAATTTTTGTTTACGGATGAGAAAATCTTTACAATTGAGCAACATTTTAACAAACAAAATGACCGTATTTATACTCAAAGCTCTAAGGAAGCTTCCCAATTTGTCGACAGAGTGCAACGTGGGCATTATCCGAATTCAGTGATGGTTTGGTGGGGTGTTAGCTATGAAGGAGTGACTGAGCCATATTTTTGTGAAAAAGGTATCAAAACATCGGCACAAGTGTATCAAGATACGATTCTTGAGAAGGTAGTTAAGCCCGTTAACAACACCATGTTCAATAACCAAGTATGGTCCTTCCAACAAGACTCGGCGCCGGGTCATAAAGCTCGGTCCACGTAGTCTTGGTTGGAATCAAACGTTTCGGACTTCATCAGAGCTGAAGACTGGCCGTCGTCTAGTCCCGATCTTAATCGCTGGATTACGATTTATGGTCAGTTTTAGAGAGTATGGCTTGCTCTAAACGCCATGATAATTTGGAGTCCCTAAAACAATCCATACGATTGGCAGTGAAGAATTTTCCCATGGAAAGAGTGCGTGCTTCTATTGATAACTGGCCTCAACGTTTAAAGGACTGTATTGCAGCCAATGGAGACCACTTCGAATAAGCTTTTTATATTTTAAATTGTTTTATATTTATGTATTAAACTAACACACTGTAAAAGTAATAAATATTATTTGCAATAAAATAAAAAAAACTTCGTGACAATATTTATGGCAAGACTAGGTAGTGTTTTTATCTCACGAAGCGACGCGTGCTTTACATGTGGTAACCAAGTGTACAACCACGCTGTGAATACGTGCGTGAAGACGAGTTGCGTCAGCACATAACACACACACACACACACACGAACACACATACTGTAGACTTCTTATTGTCTCTGACGGTATCGAGAGCTGCTGCACATACACATTCACGGCGTGTTTGTATACCTGGTAACCACAAATAAAGCGCGCGTCGGTTTGTGAGATAAAATACTGTATAGTGTTGTATGTGGACACAATTACAATTACATGGGACTTAAACATAACTGGCGAAATGTGGGTGTGCTATAGGTACACCTCTGCCTAACCCTTCGGGGAATACAGGCGTGATGTTATGTATGTGTGTATGTGTATGTTGTATGTGGTTGGATTATTTATTTCAAAAACTTTTATATCCGACTCAAGAAAGTGATACGGACTTGTGTAAAGTACAAGCTTCACTATTCCAAGTTTTAAACTAATCATCATGAAAATATTTAAAACAGATTAAATTTGTACTAAATAAAAAACAACTTGTAGGCTGGATTGTAATGAATTATTATTAAGAAACATAATCTTTAAAAAAAAAAGGCTTGAAAGGTTTACTTTGAGAACTATAGCTACTAAGAACCAGGTAACAGGTTGCGCGAGAGTTCCCTACCATCCTCTATTAGGTGCATACCGTTTTAACCTCATAAAATATAACTAAGCCTACCGCAACGATCGCTCTTGACCAATCTACATCTGTTCCTGTCGAAGCTACCGGATCAGTATGCATTATTGACCGACTAATATGCACTGTTCCGAAGTTAGAACAGGTATTTCTGGACGAATAAAAATAAGGAACATAAACACACGCCTTCTTCTATGGGAAGAAGGCGTGAGTTTATGTACTGTTTCATTATTTTTGTTGTTGTTTTTTTCTGGAGCTTAAATATTAGAGTATGTGCCAAAATACATTTTGATGCCTAAAAATCAGTCTCTTCGGTTGAATTTTACTTTTTATGAGGAAACAGTACAAATGTGTGAAAAAATACCATAATTTATAAATAAAGCAATACTTTGCTATTCAACGAAATAAAATATAACCAAAATGTTGTATTATTTATTCGCAAATTAGGGTAATTACGTTGTCTTTCTTAGTATAGCCGTTGTTTTTCATATGATATCTTCTTATTTATAAGTTTTGAACTTTATAACTATTGCAATAGACACTTCTTACCTTAAAAAAATCATAAAATAAAAAATGTTTTACTTTTTGTCCCCAACGAAGAATAAAATCTTAACTACCTTGCGTTACTATGTGAAAATAAAACTGAAAGTAGTTGTATTATGATTTAATGTATCGTATTTTGTTCGGCTTGTTGTAACTCATAAAACAAATGACAACCGCCGCACGGGCGGAACAAGCCATGCTAATTAGTCGCTTCCTAGTCATCGAGAAAGGTGCGAGTGTTTATTGAGTGACCGCTGAGTTACCACCGTTGAAATGTACCTACATTTCAACGGTGGTAACTCAGCTTACTTAGTATACTTTCAGGTACCGGCAATATTGGCATTATTATTATTCTTCTACACAGTTATATAAGTATCAGTTTTGACAGTGACAAAATGTTTGCTTTTAGTTTTTCCATTTACTGCATATTTATGATATCATTAAATATTTACTACTGCGTTACTATAAAAAGTAACGTAGTTGTTGTATTGGTAACGCAGTTGTTTTATGTGTATTTTTTCAGCATTTAATACATTTTTAAAACCAAAATACATGCTTTTTATCTCAGAAAGAAGCTTCTACAGTAAATGGCTTTGACACCAGCAGAAAAGCAACGTCGCCGCTAAAGGCTTAATTTAAAGCTGGATCCCGTGAAAATGCTAAAGCCTTAAGAAAACACCTTGAAAACAATCACGCGAAACAAAAAGTTGTGAAAGATATGACAGAGCGAGAGCATAGAGCTGCTAAGCGTAAATGGAAGATTGCTAATAAGAAACGACGAGAACGTCAAAAAGCTGCAAAGCAAATTATGGTTAACACACCGGATTCCACGCCACGTTCAGGAACTCCAGTTTCACCCAGGTCTAGAGGCCGAAGAAAAGTTATGTTGCGTTAAATGTTTAGAGGTTTATTTTTTTTCTGTTTTCTTTGTACTTTATGAAAGTACAAAGTACTATGTGTAAGATACTGCTGTGTCACCAACTGCGTAACTTTTTGTCCCTAATATTTTATAGCATTCACAGTAATATTAATGCTTCTGATTAGTTATAAATGTCTTAACTTCATGCGTATCTGTTGTTCATAATAAGTCGAAGCTTGTATCACTAGTTTGTATTCATTTCTGTTTTTTTTTCTGTCACTATCATAGAAGTCAAGTTTTTAAAGTAAGACTTTGATAACGCAGTGACAAAAATTATTAAGAATATTTCATTGAAGTGATTATTTCTGAGATTCAACTTTATGGGAGTTTGATATTAGTACTATAGTTTGGAATTGGCATATTATTGAGGTTAATTGTAAGATTTAATAAATAAAACTTAAAGTTGTAGTAAAGTAACGCTGTTGTTTAATTTCTCGACCGCTTAGTGTATAAATTGCCCTAAATACAGTGAAATAATTTAAAACATCGCAACACATATTACATTTTATTATCAACAATAAATAGTAAGAAAATATTAATTAAAATATCAACTTGTTTTTCAAAAGCTACAGCTCAAATTAGGCATTGAAAAGTATTTTGCCCCGTATACAGGGTCAAATTAAATTAAGTAGCGAAACTCCGCAGACGTGATGGGTGTTGATACCTCAACAGGACAAAATAAAAATAAAAACGATTTAATGGTTTTTTACGCGGCAACGACCGCTGGTAGTATTGCTACAAGAAGTATGAGTTGAAAATATATGTTTTATCGTGTTTAGATATCGACCAATCACGTTTGTGAAGTTTACAAAAAGAGAAACTGGTATTTAAAGTTATTAAATACACTAACTGTGGTCGATAAACCCACTTTTATTTTATTTTATCATATTTAGATATCTACACCCATCACGTCTGCGGAGTTTCGCTAGCTAATTTAATTTGACCCTGTATACTGGACTGAAATGATGGATGGACTGTATGAAAGATGACATAACTAGAAAGGGAGTGACAGCCGGGATGACGACTAACAGAGAAGTATGAAAGCAAAAAAACCCTTAATAAATTGAGATTAGGGTTGGAGAATGTTGACAAATATTATTTGAGTATATTTTCTGCAAGGTTACAATTTTGGCTATAATTAGCTATAATAGCGTTAATAGGTTTATTTTTTATATCCTTCATCTTACTACTATTCCATTGAAAGGCCTAATGGCTCTTTTTTAATATTTTCTATTGGATTTTGCCCTTGAATTTGCCTTCGTGGAGGGTGAAAATTATCCCACGGGAACGTACCTACTACCAAAATAAAAGTATCATGTGTTTCATAGTATCATAATAATATACCCAGGTCATGTATCTGTGTGCTAATTGATAACAATTTCATCGAAACCCGTTCAACCGTTAATGCGTGAAAAGGTAACAGACAGACTGAGTTACTATTACATTTATAATATTAGTATGGATAATGCGGTCGACGATGGCACGCGCGCCTGCCTTGAAGTAAATCACTCGTGACTTGAAGACCCCCGGGCTAGAACGGGTTATACTTACCGCGATAATATAAAACGTTATCTTGTACGTAAGTATCAAAAATTTATTCAGGAGAAAACCAAATCAAGCTACTTTGATATTGAATGATGTAACCATTATTTTGTAACCATAATTTGATTTAAAAGAGTGTCCATGGAGTTTCTTGTCCGTTCTTCTCCACAGATACCTACTACGCTTTGGAATGAGCAAATAGCTTCATTTTTCTGACCGATCGACGCCTTGATAATTCAAAAGTGCCTGTAATTGGATTATTTGAAACAAATGCTTTGAGTTTGAAATGAAGCCAAAAAATAGGATTAAGATTTGTGTCAGACCAAAATCCGCAGAATAGAAGTAGAAGCTTCACGTTCGAACTATAGTTATTTCGCCTGGTAACATTTCCTTTTCCCGCGGTAACACAAACAAATCACTGTTCCGAATACTAGTGATTTTTAGAACAAATAAAGTTTGGCCAAACTATGTCAGGCTGGCGGTGCTCTAGCCTAGCTTCGAAGCTCAGTTTTTGTATAGAACGTTAGCTTGTTGTTTTAAGCTGTTATTTGGGGTCGAAAATAGTAATTTTTACTCGCCCACGGTTAAATTGGAGGGTTGTGATTTTAGCAATTTAGACGAGCGTACAGTTTTATCGATGACCCTGGTTTTTCGGAAGCTTGCTAAAATGGTTTGTATTATATATGTATATATATTATTATATTTGGTCGTTGTTATTATGTATATCTAGAAACACTCCCTTTGTTATACAATTAATCGATCTGACTAGCCTAAATATGTTAGGGTCAGCTTCCAGTGTAACCAGACACAGCTGAATACCAGTATGGATCGACTGCCTTTTTTATAGATGTAAATATTATTAACTTAAGACGACACGTTTGTAAATTATGTAAGTACTAGCTTTTGCCCGCGGCTTCGCCCGCGTGGAGGTCGGAAATTATCCCACGGGCACGTACGACCGGGATAAAAAGTACCCTATATGCTAATCCAGGTTATAAACTATCTGTGTTCCAAATTCCATCCAAATCCGTTCTATAGTTTTTGCGTGAAAGAGTATAACAAACAAACATCCATCCATCCATCTTCACAAACTTTCACATTTATGATATTAGTAGGATATAATAAAAAAGTACATCAAACACAAACAAATTTGCTTTTTGTGTCTGTATATTTAGCATTTATTCTGGAAGGTTCAGGTGTACAAATCATTAATATAACTCTGATATAGCTTATTCTAAATTTTATGTTTTGATGAAGCAGGGGCGGTGTTTTAATAAATCACAATAGCAAATAAGAGAATCGTGACAAGCCTATTTTGTTTATTTAATTGAAATTCGATTTTTGACTTATGGCACGCAGGCGCAACGCGTCAGCGCGACACAAAGGCGCCGCTCGTCGCGCGACACAAAGGCGCCGCTCGTCGCGCGACGAGGGGTGCCTTGTGTCGAGCGCGATTCGCGACGCGTGTCGCGCCTGTTCGTAGGAGCCTTTATTTGAGCCCTCCTACACTAACTTTTAAAATATCAACCATTTCTATTCCCATAACAGCTTTCCTTGCTATAAATAAAACGAAATTACATGATGTTATTCAGAAGTGGTGCATTATTTTTTAAGGAAATATTAAACCGTTATTCTAAAAACTTATTGACTTAAGAATGATGTACTTATTTTTTTTTTCAATCAATCAACCTTTCTTCTCCATAGGTACCTACTACGCTTTGAAATGGGCAACTAGCTTCATCTTTCTGACTTACTGACCCCTTGATAATTCAAAAGTGCTTGTAATTGGTTTATTTGAAATAAATGCTATAAGTTGAGTTTGAGTTTGCCTATAAAACCTATTTGGGCTTCTAATCATTCAAACTGTTTTAGTAATGGAGCCTCTTTTTACATTTCTGGCCTTTATTACAGTTGATCGCAGTAACTAAGTAGGATACCCGATCAAACTGGTTAGGTTAGAACTGCGACGAACCACGCGCGACCTGAATCGGTCGCAGTAATTAAGCTAAGGCACCCCGACCCAATGGGCTAGGTTAAAACAGTGACCAACCGCGCGCGAGCCGAGCGAGCGAAGCGAGCGGTTCCGCGGCCGCGGCGGCCGAGCGCTACATCGAAATTGGTCGAAGTTACTTGGCTATTAATTAGTATTTTTAGGACTCGAAAATAGGAATTATTAGAGGTTCACAAAAATAAGCGCATTCATTATATTAGAGTGTTCAATAATATTTTTAGGAAAGCAAAATAGGAATTATTTGAATTACGATTAAATACAATCCTTATAAGTGCACCAACAGATCCTTTAAAGTATCTTAACACAACAATGCTCAATCATTTTAATTGACATCAAGAGCTTCCAATTAATACATTCTCAAAGTTCCCATCAGCGAAGTTTTAATCCAATTAATACATAGCTCGCATATTGGACTGAACAGAGTTCGAGGTGTAAAATTTGTTTAAAATATGTGTACTAGTGTACCATAACATAAGAAAAGTAAGGAAGAATAATATTTATAAAACATAACATAACATATTATGTACTATGACGTATGTGTTCCCTGAAGGTGTAAGTAGAAGTGTGTAGTAGGTACATACACAATTTGCCAGCTATATTTAAGTTCCATAATGGCAAGGGCGAGCCTATTACCAGGCTTCGGGTACTTTTCCCGATCAAGGAATAGAACCAGCGAGGTAATTGCGTAACTCACTAACAGTAGGAATAGCTTTCATTTTGACAGTTCAACAACATTAATAAAATTGCGTTATTTACGTTGTTGAGCAGACAAATTTTTCAAATATATGAAGCAATGTATTAGCAATAGGCTTCAAAATGATTCAGTCAGATGTGATAGATAATGTGATACGCAATTAGGTAAGATAAGATAAGATAAGATAATTTTATTTGCTTAAAACGTGGTATACATAGGTGTTATTATAGAAAATGAGATCTTACATGTTTTGCTTAAAATTAAAGCATGCAAACTTATACGACTAAACAAATTTGAATTTAAAAACATTATAATTTATGTTAAAAAAAATCCTTAATATTCTATAAATTATTTTCATTCAGACATTCATATCATTTAATTTTGAATATCCTGCAATTTAATATTTTTAATACAGTAAGTAATTTATTATAAACACGTACACACATAGCCACGCAGCTTTTGTTATATTTTGCTAATCTAGGGAGCTCATCTAGTACAATTCTGTATTGGTCACGCCGACTGCGAGAACTTATCTCCTCTGCTGTTTTATATAATTCTTTATATTTCCTAACGAGCATACATGCTTCATACAAATATAATGAAGGTAACGGTAGCAAACCAAGCCTTTTAAATATAGGTTGACATGATTCATCACATGGAATCCCGTATATGGCTCGTAATCATTTTTTTTGGGCGACAAATGCTCTATTTCCTTCAGTTCTATTTCTCCACATAATTAATCCATACCATAACGAGGACTCAACGTATGCACCGTATGACATCACAGCCGTTTTTATATTTATTACCTGTTACCTGTTTGTTAGGGTACAGGACCGCACGCTCAGAAGTCACATTTGTGACAAATAGACCAAGGAGCCAATGTAAATAGAGTAGGTAGGTAAAAAATCATATCTATGGCATAATACCATACGTATTATATTCTTTGATCTGATCATCTAAGCATTCCATTCAACAATATTAAAATTTGTGACAGTTTACCTCCTACAGAAAATTCCTAATCCGTCCTAAACAGGGAAAACATAGCATTCTACTTGGAAAACACTATGGGAAATGGTACCGTTACAAAAAAAAAGCCATGGAAAGAAAAAAAACTAAATTAACTCTTAGGCACGATGTTTTTTTAAACAAAGGTTGGGTTAACAAAGCTGAATAGTTACATACCGGTGCAGATAAATATTTACCGAATTTGATTAAATTTTATGTAACACGAGCCGTATAGGTTTAGTGAACTATTGTTTGATTTGCATATTTTTACCAATTTGTATGTTACGTGTGTCGAATATCCCACGATATTTTGTTTAGAATTTCTAAATTAAATGTTTGACTGCAACATAGCATGTTTATAAGGCACTGACAACCCCACTATACACGACTTGTTTCTTTTTTTTGGGTGGGGAATCATCAAATAACTTCTCTCGCTCTGGGCGGAGCGGGAGGGCGTGTCAGACTTTTACTGACTTTAACCAAGGGCCCATTTCGAAGTGAACACTATCCGTTAGGCAAGTTAATAAATTGGTTAGAATTTGAATGAAAATAAGCCTAAAACAAGCTTAGAGAGTTATATACCACGCTTTTTTATTATTTTCACTTGTAATGTAACTAACAATACGATAAAATTTTAGAAGTCAATTTTAACCTACTTTTAATTGTCGTATCGCAATGAAACTTTGTATGTATATGTAGGTCGGGTGACAAAACTATAATTTGGTATCCTGGAGCTGATCTGATGATGGAGCCAGGAGGTGTATACTGGAAATCTTCAGTGGCTACTAGTTTGGGCTCATGATTCGTTTGGACGAGTCCAATAGGTTGAGCTTGGGCAACGAGGGACTGATAATGGAGCCAGGAGGTGGATAGTGGCACTCTTTAGTGGCTACTAGTAAACCGCTCATGTCATAACTTCGTTAACTTTAGACTTATTAACTAAGTGAAGAATGAATAGACAAAAAAGTAAAAAAAAAAAAATGTACTTAGTTTAGAAAAAAAAAACGCTTTTATCACGCACAAAAATTATAAAAAAATACATTGACTTGTATAAGTTCGTTTTTTATATCCAATGATTAAATCAAAATGCACGGAGCGCTTTTTAGTGTTGTGTACTTTTAATTAATTGAAACAAAAATATGGGTGACATCTTACATATCGAAAACCCTCCGTGCCTAGGAAAGCACGTTAAGCCGTTGCACGTTGGTCCCGGCTGTCATTCGCGGATCTTTGACAGTCGTTACGGGTCGTCAGAAGCCCGAAAGTCTGACAACCAGTCTTGCCAAGGGGTATCGTATTTCCCAGTATCTGGGTTGTAGAGGTGAGATAGGCAGTCGCTCCATGTAAAATACTGGTATTCAGCTGCATCCGGTTAGACAGCAAGCTGATCCCAAATTAGTTGGGAAAAGTCTTGGTAGATAAGATGATGGAAATTTGATGTATGAAAGGCAATTAACAAAAGGTAAATATATACAAGGCAGATGCGAGGGGAAGAACATAATAGTGACCTTATTGGTGATGTACTTCAAAAAGGTACCTGACCTTTCTAAAGACGTAGTACTTGAAACCGGCGTGCGTGTGTGACCAGATGTATGAACATAAACGAAGAAAAAGGAGTATGTTAGGATCGTAACAGGTGGCGGTCTGTAGTTTCTGCCTAAAGAAGGCGTGAGTTTATGTATGTATTTGAAAATTCGTCATGCAGACTACCATAATAATATGGCTGATCAAATGAAAATGTAAAACAAATAAGTCGTTTCCAAATATCAATATTTGCCCTCAATCGTATGGTATTTAGTAGCATTTATTATTTAAACTATTCGTAATGTTAACCTTTGGTCAATGTCAATTAATGCCTTCGGAAAATAAATAGGAAATCTGTTAAAGCGTTTGACACAAAAAAAAAGCTATTTCCGGGAAATTATGTTAGTTGGATATTCTAAAATACGTTTAATGTTTTAGCTGCAATCAGAGGCTTAATTCACATCCAGAAAATCGAGTTCTGAAATCTCTTAAATTGCTTAATAATAAAAGGGATCCCTCAAGACTCAATTCTTGGTCCAATTAAATTTAGATTTCCTTTAACATTTACATTTTAATGTTTAATTCCCGCATAAAATAAAACACAAATCGTTACGTAAAGCAAAATACATTACAAGGTAGATAACAGCATATTTTAACGGCAATTAAGGTCTAGAAAACAAATCTTGTTGTTTCATAAATTTTCAATTTCATACGCAGTTGTAGGTACTTGGCTTCGCGGAGACAGTGTGTGGTTTAAGTGAAAGAGTTAAGCGTTAAAATCATGTCTCGTAAGATGAAGAAAAATTGAACCATAACATAATATTTATTGCTGATTAATTTACTTAAAAGCAAGGGCTGTATCCCCTGTATAAAAGTTTGTTTGCACATGGATAACCTTAAAAATAAATAATAGTTAAAGTTACGGTTAATAAAAAATAAGCATGATTTTAGACAGAACTGTTAGGGTTAAAATTATATTTTCGATTGTTTCAACTTGATAACTTACGAACATAGTGAAACATCATTTATATGTTTTCTCGCCTGAATTTGAATGTGAAAGAAAATGTTTCAATCTTATTTTCATAGAATATTTATTTTTATCTTTCCAATGAATCACTGCTTGTTTACTTATATTAATTATAATAATAATATATATATTATATATTATTGTAATTATATTTAATTTTTGCCGCAGAGACTATTATTTTCAAACATCTTCTCCTTTCCTGTCTTTTCCTTTCTTCTTTTTCTTTGCGTCATGTTTACCGCAAATAAACGTATTTTCTTTCTTTCTTTATCTTTAAAAAAAAAAAACAAATATCTAAAGCATTTTCTCGCTGACGACCTTATGGACAAAGTTGATATTGAAAGGGAGCGTAGGGCATTGGCAGTCCGAGGTAACATGTTGGCCCGAAGATTCACTCGATATAGCAATCTAGTAAAAGTAACACTTTTTAAGTCATATTGCCAGTGTATTTACACGGGGAATCTTTGGGTGAACTATACCAAGAGAACGCTGGATGACCTACGCGTACAATATAATAATATTTTTAGGATGCTGTTGTGACTGCCACGATGGTGCAGTGCTTCTACTATGTTTTCGCAAAACCGAACTGACGGCTTCCACGCCGTCATTCGCAAGAAAACCACGTCGTTGTTGACAAGGTTGCGGGCGAATGGCAACAGCATCTTAAAAACTATGGCGGAGAGTATCGACTCTCCGATTATTATAAGTTTTGTGAGAAAGACAATCACTAAACATTAATTTGAGGATGTCCTTTTCACAATACTATATATTCTGTCTTCTTCTCTATTGTATTTTAACTACTAACACTAGTAATAAGTTATAATATTGTTTACTAACACGCTGGATCATTGTTGTCCTAAAATAAAGAAATAATAATAATTATTACTATTAATAAATATATTCAAATAAATAAATTATTTCTCCTAACATCGAATGTTTTCTGCATTCGAGATCAAATCGTCCCATAACTCATCGCTTGCACCCCAAATCCATCAAGAATAAAGTGGCCACAACAGGCGCGCTACAACAATACAGGTAAGGTATTTCGGCAACATTCCCCCACCTGACATCGCAGCATAAATTCCAAAACTACCAATAACGTATTCCTTTAGAAATTCCATAAAACTTCGCCTGTATTCTTGAGATTTGATATTAATAGCAAGTTGGTACTACGATCAATGTTTGATTTGAAATTGGTTTTGATTTTTCTGCTGGTTTCTGGTAAATAATAAACGTTGAACTATTAAAGGCTGATACGGATCTTCCCTCACTTAAATTTTAAAAGTTTATTTTGCTCACGTCAACATCATCATAAGTCTCCCCTAAGCGTCGCCACATTGACTCGTCCTGTGCCTCACGCACCCAGCGGATTCCCGCGAATTTCACTAGGCCACCTTGTGGGAGACCTACCCACGCTTCGTCTTTCGGTAAGACTCTCAATATATATTCTTATTCTTACCATTATGCCGGAACTTTAAAACAAAGAGACGGAACAAAACCAAATTAGTACTTCATTTTATCAATTCAAGACTAATTCTAGAAGCCATTTTCTGTACTAGAAAAGGGAACCTCTTCTAGCACAGAAAATGGCTATCCTTGCTCGTTGCTTTGATAACCATTCTCGCAACCAGAAAGTTGGGTTGCAAATTTTGGGCAATTAGGCTTATGTATCCTGACGATGTTTTGCTTGCCACGACGTGGGTACTAACCAGGATCGAGCCCACGGTCAGTACGAGTCGAGAACCTGTGTACCACCATTACAATATTCAACCTCTTAACGTGGTAATTAGGAATTACGTTGATTGCCACAAACTAAGACGTAAGAGTTAAGAGTGGACGGATCCTAGCTGTTTGTACACCCAAGTCACATAAAATATAATCAGAGCGTGCCCCTCAATATCCGGGACGGCTTCGAAGCTCCCAGCTACCACTGAATTGCATGAAGTTGTATTAAATTAGGATAAAACACATCGAGTGCCCACACCTAACATAGAAAATAACGTTTTCTTTTGTCATTACGCAGGTTATGCGTAGCAGTATAACTTTGATTTGTTTCATAGTCTTCAGGTAGCTATTATTATGAAATTACAGGCACTTTTCTATTTTACAATAAAATTGTAACGGAGCATCGGGCCTTGTATTTATTTGTAGTTATTTAGTGTTGCAGTTAGATGTTTAGTGTTCACATAAGGTGACTTTTTACTCATTCAGAGGGGCAATTCCTGTGATTCTTAAGAATGCTCGCATTCTGTCAAAAGTAACTGTAATTTTCTTACATTTTGTTTTTTGAAGTGAAAACTTTAGTCAGAGTCGCGTTGAGCGATGCGAATGTGACGTGTGCGCGAGACTGGCGACGCGCTGCGGCTTGTGTACATTTTGGGGTTGTCAGTTCTGTCGGCATTCCTCGTGACTGCCTATTTTTGACATTGATTATCACTGAGATGAGATTGCGACAAAATTTTAAACGTTTTTAAAAACTGGAATTGGACTTCAGTTAAAAAAAAACCTTTTTTTTTTATTTTTTATTAGTAATGAAATGCCAAATTCTGTGTTTTTTTGCGTAGGTAAAATTACCAGTTACCTTTGGCAAATTATAGTAATCTGACACAGTGACAGTAATCCAAAACCTAGGTCACCTTGAATTACATTGAACAATTAATAGAGGGTGTCCTTTTCTTGAAAGTCTGATAATACCGCTCCGATAACCATCCCTGAAATTAAATATTCTGTCAACGGATTTTAATTACCAAAGTTTAGTTATTAAATAAATTAGTTAGATCTGAGTTTCGTATATCTTAATTGATCGCTGTAGTTATTTTATAAATATTAATAAGTATTTTAATAAATTCAAATCAAAATATGATAGAAAAGTTTGTTGAGAAAATCTGTGAAAGTTAAGACTTATCTTAATTAAGGCACCTAATTTTAGGAGGCCATCTGTATGAACTACAGGTAACAATAATGCTAATAAAAATGCTGAATGCTACAGTTCGCGCAAAACTTTATGAGCTCTCGGAAGTTGCACGCGAGTGGCTGCGCAGTATGCATAATATAGGTGTCCGAGGGAACTTTCTCACTCTCATTCAACTGTACCATGCGCGGTTTCGTTCTCGGGCCTACGTTCAGAGGGCTCATAAAGTTTTGCGCGAACTGTATGTTCCCTGCGCATGCAGTTTAGCGGCCAGTCGTATTCCCCGCGCCGTAGCAATAACTTGTGTTCTGTGTAGATTATGTAAGAAGCGTCCCTGTGATTATTAATCAAAGTTATCAGTCAATAGACTTTATACTGTACACTGGAATTTTATTTACAACCTTCTCCAACCACGTTATCAAATGTCCCAACACCATGTTTTCGGTATTCGTGGGTGTGTGAACGTCAAAGAAGGTCAAATTTTTATTTTTACCTATTGTGGTATAGTAATTTTATTCTAGGTGCATCGTCTTCACATATAATTAATGTATACATAATATTGTAAAACATTTTTAAAAGAGTAATGGTGGAGTTTCTTGCCCATTCTTCTCCATACGAGACTACCTTTTGGAAGAGGCAACTAGAATCAATTCTATTTTTTTAAAAGACTGCATTCACCAATCCAAACTAAACTATATACAAGCACTGCTATATCAACATCGGTGAATTTTAAATGCCTTATTTAGACTTTTAACTGTATCCATAGTTAGCTGATTTACTTTGGAATCAAACTCAAACTCAAAGCATTTATTTCAAATAAAGCAATTATAGGCATTTTTGAGTTGTCAAGGGGTCGGTCAGTTACAAAGATGGAGCTAGTTGTCTATTCCAAAGCGTAGTAGGTACCTATGGAGAAGAATGGGCAAGAAACTCCATGGACACTCTTTTAAATCAAAATATGGTTGCAAAATATTGGTTACATCATTCATGTTGAAATAATGCATGTGAGAACGATGCAGAACGTTAAAAGCGTCCGTAATAAAAATACAAAACGATTCAAATATTAAATTAAATAAAAATAAGCCGTGACAGCTAAGAAATGACCAGTCCCTACTGACGGCGCCCGTTCACGAACATGACGAATACCAATAGGAACAGGTCTATTCATATTTGTGTGGTTCTTTTCTCAAAATACTATTTCAGACACTAATCTGCATGGTCTTCATATGGCCTGACCAAGATTATGTCTGGACTTTTTAAGAGACTGTGATTTTTGAGTTTGTTACGGTGTTTATTTTCATAGTTGTCGGAAACATCGACCCCATAAACATAACGTAAAATCACGCCTGTATTCCCCGAAGGGTTGGGCAGAGGTGTACCTATCGACCTCATCTTGTTTTAAAAATATTTTTGACGTGTAAATTTGTTAAACCTCAGAAATAAATATAATTTATCAACCTTTTGTGTGTAAGTAAGTCTAACAAACATCTATTCAAATGTACAACAATGCTTAAATCAATCCTCCACCATATTTTAGTAATGTAAAAGAAACAAAAGATGTGTTAAAACATATAAACCACAAGACTTATCACAGAATATTGCATCCGATATTTGGTTTCCCGGTACCGCCGACTCGACAACTGACGGCGATTGACAGCGATCCGATTTCTCAATTTACCGATTTGAAACAATCGTTTGATTCCTTTCTATTTATTGACATATACATCAGGCTTTTAGCTTTGTTATTTTGTCGTTTTGAGCAGTTGTGACCCAGTGGTATCGGCTCTGACTTATGTACCATGTGTGGTCGTTGGTTCGATGCCAGGCAGGCACATTACTTTGTGTAATTTATTATATCACCACTGCCCTTCAAACGGTGAAGAAAAACATCGTGAGGAAACGCATGTCCTAGAACCAAAAGTTCGAAGACATGTGATATCCACGAACCCGCACAGGGCCCGCGTGGTTGATTCGGCCCAATCCCTCTCACTAAGAGGAGGCCTGTGTCCCAGCAGTGGGCCCATAAGCTGATTATGCATATGCTTGCCAATCCTTTAGTTATTGTAAACTTACGTGTGAAATCAAAATCAAACTTGACTGGCAGTATGTGGATAGCCTTTGCCTACCTCTTCGAAAAATACAGACATGATAACATAACATCACGCTTGTATTCCTTGAAGGATTAGGCAGAGGTGTACTATAGTACACCCACATGTAGCCAGTTATGTTTAAGTCCCATGTAACAGGGGGCGAGCCTATTGCCATCAACCAGGCATAAATCCAGACACAGGGCTACTAAGAAATTGCAGATGGAAAAACCCAATAACACTTTGCCCGACTCGGAAATCGAACCAAGGACCTCACGCTATGTTATGTATTGATTTTATTTAAACACACACAACCTTGTGACGTCAACGCAATCCTTGAACTTCTGCCAATCACTTGCCATCGGCTGTAAGGTGACAATTCAATTCAGGGCACGCGCAAGCAAGTTGATCTCGTTCCATTATCGGGTCTACGGGGAAATCGGTGGCAGGTACATAAACAACTCAATCGAGTATTGTTTGGGCAGTTGGAGGTAAATTTCTGTACAATCTTGTTATACTGATGGTTGTCAGGAATCGAGGTAAAGTGAACGAGTTTCAAGGATTTTTTTACAATGAAATTCAGTGTTCAGTTCAAATGAAGACCAAAATCTCACATGAGTAAAGTAAAAAAAAGTAATAAGTTTATTGTCACTAATGAGAGATTCAGAAGTGGTACATGACACTTTAGCAGTTATACTTGAGACTAAAATACTCAATAGACCAATCAGAAGTCCTAGCACAAACGCGCGTAATGTAATTACGATTTTTGAAACGAAAATATAACTAGCATACAGCATTTTGGTTAAAATTTTATATTCCCCATAGATAATTATGAATAAAGTCTTAAAACATACATAAATATTACGTTCATAAACTCACACCTTTCTCCCATGGGGGTAGGCAGAAACTACAGAAGGCTATGCTACTACTTCTTAGCGTATCGATGGCAGTCTGAATGGACTCGGTCCAGAATTCGGCTACGTGTTTGGTGCTATCACTAGCGTCCATTAAATCCTGTAACATGCAGCTGACAGGACACCAGGACATGATATTAAGTGTCCCATCGTTTGTGGAACAGCACCACATTTACACTCCAAAGCGGAGTCGTCTATGAGTCTCCACCTGAACAAGTTTTCCTTGCTTCGGCCAACCTGGGTCCGGAGTCTGTTTAAAGACTTCCAGGTTACCCAAGGCATCTCATGTCCCGGTGGGAAATCTTCAGCGAGTGGAACGAATGGTATGATCCTTGTACGTGCCTTATGCTCACTCGTGGCTAAGTAAAAGCCCAACGGTCGATCAACCAGAATAACTTACGCTTTCTTAGGTCGGTCCGTCTATGGGTGACTATTTTTACATACCGTGACCACTCCGTGCCTCTGAAAGCACGTTAGGTCCCGGCTGTCATTCGTAGATCTTTGACAGTCGTTACGGGTCATTAGAAGCCCGAAGGTCTCACTACCAGTCTTACCAAGAGGTATCGTGTTACCCAGTAACTGGGTTGTGGAAGTCAGATAGGCAGTCGCTTTATGTAAAATTCAGGTATGCATGCATTGGGTTAGACTGGAAGCTGACCCCAATATAATTGGGAAAAAGCTAGGCAGCTGATGAACTAGTGGTTTGTCGCAAGGGTTTAATTTCGACGCGGCCACATTATTTGGTTCGTGTCTTAGCAAGTTAGGGCCAAGGAGTGGTCAGAAAGTGTAGGGCATGCTATGTAACAACCGGTTTATGTCAACGTTAAGTAGGTCCTTAAGTTTGGCTTAGCTAGCTTATTTAGATTACATTTTATTTTTATTTTGTTGTTTATTGATGTATTTTTTTTCTACAATTGCAATTTAAGGAATGCCACACTCAGAGACGTAACTTGAAAATAATTAATGATTGCATAATCAGCCTATAATGTTCCCACTGCTGGGACACAGGCCTTCTCTCTTTGAGAGGGAATGGGCTGTAATCTACCACGCGGGCCCAGTGCGGGTTGGTAGATGGCACATGTCTTTGAATTTTTGGTTCTAGGACATGCCGGTTTCCTCACGATGTTTTCCTTCACCGTTTTGAGAGCAGTGGTGATGAAATTATTTACACAAAGTAAAGCGCCTGCCTGGGTTCGAACCCACGACCTACAAGTCGTAAGCCGGGCCGATACCACTGGGCCACCACTGTTCTATAATGATTACCAGCTTATATGATACCATATGAATATAACTGAATTAATCTCAATGTGATGCAGAGGAGTGAGGAAAATGTAGTGAGGAAAGGTTTGAGCATGAATGTGGATGACTATAAGCGTAGGGGAAGACCTAACGAGCGAAGCCACACGATGCGTTGCCGGTTCGTTGCGACGCTTTAGCGGAGACGCTGCGTCGTCCTACATACAAATCTCAGTGGCATGCCACACAATGCGTTGCGACGACATCCAGTGACGCAACCTTTGCTCAACGGACAAGGAGACCAGAAACAAAGCGGGGAAGAATGTTGCGGTGCGATGCCGAGCGTTTGAACGGCATCGCAGCGCAGCACAGTGTTGCTTATACAAAAAAAACTAACACAACCAAAACCGAGACGCTGCAACGTCGTAGTAAGCTATGTTGCGTTGCGACACCGCATTACCCGTGTGGCATTTGTGTGCGTTGAAGTCATAGCGATGCGATGACACAACCCACCGGCGACGCCCGTATGGCCTCACTCTAAGAAACGATGGATAGACTGTGTGAAAGATGATATGTCTAGATAGAGGGTGACTACCGATATGACGACTAATGACGACCCCAAATAAATTGAAATAAAGGCAAGATAATGATGATGTTCTCCATCTGTCATATTCTCGTCATTAAAGTTTATATCTTCATAAAACAGAGCTCGGATATTCGGATGCATATTCACCTAAGTATTTTTGCTATGAAAGTATAGAAGCAGTTTCTTAAAATATATTTTTTGTAAAAAAAAACCCGGGGTGCTAGGAACACCGGAAATGCATAACTAGTTGGGTGTATAGTAAGGAAGAGACTTATAAAAAAATATTTATTTAAAAAAAAACCCGGGATTCTCGGATAGCATTCTGATGCATATTGGAACGAAGTTCCTTATCGCGCGTTGTGAAAGGGGGCTAGACGGAAAAAATTCTTACGAAAAGTTGTCACGACACTTTTTGCTATAGTAAGCTATTGTAAGCTGTGCAGCGTCGCATGTTTCTCTGTCTGTCTCTCTCTCTCTCTTATAGAAAGCAAGCCAGATATTTTCATTTCTATTTCGCATTTTTTTTTTTTTTGCCTTCGTTTCTTTTAAGAATTTGATTTAAGAATTAACAATAATCCAGCAGAATCAACCACAAAATATAATACTACCATTGATGCAGTTTTTTCAAGACATTTAAATAAAATAGAATCCCAAATATATGTTTCCTACTTCAGTTACCACAAGCCAATTATTACGAAAATTGAGCCTACTGATTAAGTTTATATAACATTATATTTGTTAATAATAAAATAAAAAAATTATAACTTAAAAAAAAAAAAAAATACAATTCCTTCACTAATTAATCGAAAGGAACTTCGTTCCATCCGGGTGTCCCTTGACACCTCTCAAGTTTTTTTATTTAAAATTTATGTTTAACCCCCGATGCAAATATGTGTATGTAGGGTGTAAGAGGAGGGGTGGTTTGTGTTCGTTAAAGTTAAGATTCTTTCGATACAAAAGCGCATTCCATATTAGCCAACATCGCAACTTTAGGTGAATATGCATCCGAATACCGATCTCTACTTATTATCAAGCTAAGTGGCAACCTGGTTTCGTGATGAGTATGTGAAAAAGGGCTCCTTTCATGTCCAAAAGTACCTACTCGGGCACTCCTTTAACAACCACGAGAGTGAACCAGTTGACAATATGCACGCATTTTTACTCATAGAAACACAATACCAACATAAAGAAAAGCACCACGAATTGCCTCGTTGGTTTAGTGGCCGCTACTGCTGAGCATGAGGCCCTGGGTTCGATTCCCCATTAGGGCAAAGTGTTATTGGGTTTTTCCATTTGGAATTTCTCAGTAGCCGCCCGTAGTCTGGATTTGTGCCCGGTTAATGACAATAGGCTCGTCCCCTACTACATGAGACTTGAACATAACAGGCGAAATGTGGGTGTGCTATAGGTACACCTCTGCCTAACCCGTTGGGGAATACAGGCGTGATGTTATGTAACGTTACCACGAACACCACCAAATATGCGAGAAAAAATGTTCCAGAAAAAAGAAAGAAAGAAATATGGAAAGTTATCAACGGTATCCCTGTAGTAACCACCTGTGCCTCCGAACATGCTTCATCCGCCGAGAGGATTATTTATGACCTAAAGCTTTCATCGCTTTGTTCGCCTTTTAAAGATTGTTCAAGAAAAGCAAGAGGAAGAAAGTTGATGAATATATCTAAATAGTAGGTACAGTCACGAGCATAAATATTTATACACTTGGCTAAATTCAAAAGCGGTTTTCTGCTTAATTTTTTAATGAAATTTTATATTGTTACGAACATAGTATTTTGAAACCATAGGTTTATGTAATATGTCGGATTTCAACGTTGCAGTCATTATTTCACAAAAAAAAAACGCTATTGAAAGTTGCGAACTGTTGACATACTCGTATTAGTGCTCTTGACTGGACCAACATAAAAAACAAGCGAAGTTTCAAAATGAGTGAGTAAAAATAATGAGGGAAAAATCCGGTAGAAAAAAAACAATATTCTGCGATACTAATATGGTAATAAATAATTGGCTCTATTATTGTAATTAATTTTCAGTTCAAAATACATACCAAAATTAAAAATGTTTTCAATAATGGTTTGTTAAATAAATAATTAAAGATTTCATAAATAATTAATTACTATTTATTTATTAAATTATTTTTCGTTGATTTAATTGTGCTTCAACAATAATTGACGTTCCTAAACTATACTGGCTTCTTAGATATTATAATTAATTAACTGACTCTTGCTGTCTTGTTGCCTGAGGTTGAAACTCATATCTCAAATCTCGTTAGAAAAAAACATTTTTATTTTCATTTTGCTCAACGTCGGTAAAATATAGGAACCCGTCTTTCTCCGAGAAAATTAAGTGTTCTAATCTTAGACATACACTCTAACACACCCTACACATAAACACACCCACAGCCTTCGAAAATTAGTGGCCCAAAGAGCACTAGCGAATTCCCGTCGGCTCGGCTCTAATTAAATGGCAAAAATCGACTCGACTCGGCTTGACCCAGTTGCGGGACAATTGAGTAGACGAGAAATGGTTGGGCCAACTCGTCGTTGTGTGGTGTTTGTGTTGGAAGATGTAGCGGGTTGTGTTGGGTCATGTTTATATTGTAAAGTAAAATAGTTTGTTAGACAAATACTAATCAAAAACAGTAAAATATTGTGCAATTTTAAAATTGTGATATTGGATGTTTTCCTTGGTTCAATTAAAATTTTGTAGGTGTGTTTAAGCATGATTGAATCCATAATAGAAAACCTATCTTTCAGTGCTTTAATTAAGTCTTCCAGGGTATTTGTTACCAAGTCTATTTGACTTATCTTTTGGTGAGCACTGCAAGACCAATTGTGTTTTTTTTCAAAGATAAAATCTAACTTCTATTTCTAAACGAAACCGCTCTTCGTCTCCACCCGAGGCACACATTAAAGTGAAACGTGCAGTTGTAGGCAATCTGTTACATGTAGTAATTAGCTAGATTTTCATACCTTGTTGCAGCTGCTGAACTAACGCCCAACCGCCTTTAAATTTATAAGCCTTACTGCGCACAAACTTAAATGTATTAAAATATTTATACATGTTCAGGGAATTTATAATTAATTAGTATTTAATTTTAGTTTGTAAAACGGTTCGTGTTGTATGGCCTCTGGCTTGGGTCATCGATTTTCTAAGGTGGGCGAAGTTCTAGCTTAGACACTCTAACATCTCAAACTCAAAGCCTTTATTTCTCAAACCATTTAGAGGCACTTTTGAAATGTCAAGGAGTCCGTCAGTGAGAAATATGAAGCTAGTTACCCATTCCTGCTAGTTGCCTATGGAGAATAACGGGCAAGAAACTCCAAGAACACTCTTTTAAATCAAAATTTTGGTTATATTTAGCGTGGGTGTTTGTCGAACGTACTTATACGCTACGCTGACGCAATGCTAAGGCCTGCATTCCTCCTGCGCTGCTGTGGGTCGCGTACGTCGGTCACGCGTACCAATATACATTGTTTTCAATATAGCACCATACTGCGACACTGACGTCAGCGGTACGTGGTCGACCGTACGCGACCGACATCAGCGTAAGAGGAATTCAGGCCTAACGCCGCATCGTCGGGGGCCGAAAATTCACGCGGACAAAGTTGCGGGCAGAAGCTAGTTACGTCTTTTTTGTTAGAATACGACGTCAATCCACGGCAGATGCAAAAGCAACCATAATGGGGTGCGACTGGAGTCTATTGCGATTTTTCCCAAAGCTACTTTTAACACTATTCGATTCTAGACTTCATCTGTAGTGTTGAAAAGCACAGCAATCTCATAATCATATCTACTGGTGACAACAACAAAAACTGTGACGATAATGCACACTAACTTGCTCACACATACACACCTAAACAGATCGCAAGCACCTAGAAGCAGGTTTTAACCTGTCGCCAGCGAGTTTTGACTTGATTGAGCCGCACTTTCACGTTACTGGCTGAAAGCTCCAAAATATTTAGTACAATACAGAGGACTATCCACTACTTGCACCATGGTGTTTTGTTGATATAAGCAAGGCGAAAATATGGCTACGATAGTACGATATGTTGGTTCAACAGTACAACTTAGTACAGTAAAGTAAAGCACAAGTTCAACACAGCATATCTCCACAGTTCAGTTTACCTCAGTAGTCTTAGTTCATAATTTAGCTTCAGTAAGTCGTAATTAAGTCTATATACAGTGTTTCAAGAATATACCGTTTTTATTCAAGATCTGACGTGTTATCTATGCAGCATCCATCCACCCATTATTTTTTTTTGGTTGGGATGTCATCATATAACTTCTCCCGCTCTAGGCAGACCGGTAGGGCGTGTCAGACTTTTACTGACTTAAACCCACCCGTGTTCCTTTAGTTGCCTGTGTGCCAAAGCCACGGTAACTCTTTCGAACAATCCGCGACCCTGGCAGGCATCGGCCCTAGCGGACCCCGTCAATGTGTGCTGACATCTCTTTGAGGCGCTAGTGGAACACAACGCGCCGTCGACTCGGGCCTGGTCCTTACCGGACGGCGGGCTACCCATTGCTCGCCGTCCGCAAGGCCGCGTCTACGGTGACCGGGAATCGGCTATCGACTCCCGACTCCCAGGGCGTCTCCTCCTGCGGTGACTAGGGGCGTGAGGGCGCAACGATTGCCTGACCCTCACGCGCTCCGCCTGCTACCACGACGACAACGGAGACGGCTTCCCATGCCTTCCATCCACCCTGCACCTGCAATATCCTACACTGGCATTGGCACGAGTTATACCACATAAAACTAATATTATAAATGCGAATGTCTGTAACGTATTCACGCTTTAACGGCTGAAAGGATTTCGATGAAGTTTGGCATACACTGGATTTTTATTCCGGTAGTACAGTCCGGTGGAATAATTTCCGGTCTCACCAGCAAAAGCTATCTAAGATATATTTTATATACAAACGACTATAGCTATCCGTAGAAAGGTTCCGGTCCGGTTATCAATTTCTCCCGACGTTCTTGATAATTCAAAGCTCGTCTGTAAGAGATGTATTTTAGCGATAAAACCGCCCATTGCAGGTCCACTTATATATTTTGATTAGAATTGTGTAGGAAGGTACATTACAAAAATAATAATTGTAATGTGTCTTTTTGTGCTCTAATATTTGTAAATCAAGGAATCATAAATGTTTTTCCGAATGTCAAAAAAATTGTCAGCGAAAAAACTCGACAATCATATCAGTTTTTTTTTTAAATATTGAGATAAATATTTAGTTAAAATCGTAACAGAAGTAAAATTAAAAGAATGTAACTTTGTCCTTTCTAATGTAATGTTGAAAAACAATGTAGATACCTATATAATTTTTTCATGTCAATTTAGGTGTTGTGTAAAAGTAGTAGTATTGATCGATTTTTGTCGGTGACCGTACTGTCCAATTATTTTTGTAATTCTTGTGTGAATTAACATTATCTTCTTAATTTCTTTATAACGGACTGCAAACAAGGGTCATGTTTTTTTCAGTAAATAACAGCCAACTATATTTATTTTCGAATAACGGCAGTAAATCTGCCAAGTTCTATCAAAACTTAGTGTACCGACAAACGAACTATTTATCTTATTCATTAAAATATAAATTCATGAAAACACTGAAAACTGAAAGTTTAGTTCGCCTGAAAGATTTATAGTTAGTTAGCTGCTCTGTTTACTTTTAAGGTTTACCTTTTAAAAATGCTTTCAACCTTAAGCTCACTTTGAAAGTTTTTGGTCGTTTTAAAACATAAGACGTTAAGAGAGGTAAGGCTCCTTTTTACTTTAGAAAATCTTCAATTTTGGATGGATTGTAGCGGTATCAACATCGCCACATACGAGCTACACGTCATACTGACATCACGCAAATCCTGCATCGCGCAAGCAGAGTTTACCGCGCGACTAGCATATATACAACGTCCCGACATCAACCGTCGGGCAGTTGCCCACCAGATACAACCACCGTCTGGTCGGAGGAACCTCCCTTTTCTATGGAGGTATGAGTGAGCTTTACACCCTATTCTTCGTACCTCTATAGGATAAACAATAATTTCCTTGTTTTGTCAGCGGTACTGTTAGCTGTGACGTCTAACGGCCGACGAGGGCATTCTCGAAGTGAACGGATAGTACACCCAAATTTCGCCAGTTATACGTGGCGAGCCTACCAAAATTCCAAACTATGGGCTGCTACTGAGAAATTCCAGATGGAAAAACCCCATAACAGTTTTGTCCGACCCGGGAATTGAACCCAGGACGTCATGATGAGCACTAGCGCTTGCGACCATGATACCAACGAGGCAATCGTTATACATATAAGAGAGATTATATGAGTTGAATTATTTAGAGATTAAAATATTCTAACCAATCAAGCAACAAGAAATAACAAAAAATTCAAACTTTAAAAAACCGACAAAAGTAACCAACAACAGAATTCGCGTTTCACTCTAATTTAGTTAACTTAATTACTCAAAAGAACAATTCATTACTATATTTAAATTTTCGAGAAAAGAACGGCTTGACCTCTGGTCGACGCTTCGGTGGATAAGCCCGAGAAAGCACGAACATTTCTGCAGTTTCACGAACAGTTCCGTAGTTTTACGAACTGGAACTTTCTTATTACAAACTGCTTTAAATGCAGTGTACCAGCGAACTTGGTGCAGCTTCTTCAGTTTCAAGCACAAGTATTTCTTTAGACTTGAACATCCATTCAGCGGTATGTAAGACGAGTTTTTTCACTAAAATATGGGCCTGAAATGAAAATAGTATATCAAATCAAATCAAAATATATTATTTCACATAAACCAACATGGGCACTTATGAAACGTCAGAAGATAGGTGCACGGTTCCAATTGGTTGTTTCCTGTGGAGAAGAGCCGGCAAGAAACTCCATGGTTACTCTTTTAAAAATAAGGGGCTTTAACAATGTTTCCAATTACAGTGTTGATAGATATGGGCGGACAGTGTAGGCCTGTCAAGAAGTAACATGTACTCAACAAAATATAAAAAGGTCCACAAATCTAGTCTACAAGTTAGGTCTACAAAGTTCTCACATTCACAAAATATAAAAGAATCTATATAAAAATAAAAGCCTATTTAGACTAAATGACATGATTGCCATTACTACTGAAACACATCGGAATCAAAATCCTATCCACAAAAGCCATAAATAAGGAGTTGAAATAAGAATCCGAAGTCGATCGAATATTACAGCACTGTTTAAATAAAAGTACCACTAGTGTTTCAAAAATGTAAATACTATACGATACGGGTACTACTGTATTTCCTTTTTTTGCTATACTTACAAAAAAATATACACTTTCACATTTGACCCAAAAAATAAAAATACACAATTCCAAATTTTAACATTATACTTAGTGTATCGCGTAAATCCGCAAACGCGTAAAGCCACAGAATTCAAAAGAATACTATTATACTAGCATTTCAGTTCTGTTCATAATGGCGTTGCAAAAAATATCTATGAAAACAAGAACAGTATCAAACAAAGGACGTAAACCTACGTAGGAAACGATCATAGTGACGTTTACGTTCTATTGTTTGAACGTAAATGCTTTAGGTTACGTAATAAAAGGTAGAGAAATATTCATGTGTATTGTTTGAGGTTTTTCTTACGAGCTTAGCTCAGGATTGGGTTATAATAGTTTTGAAGTCAAATGAGACTTTTTCCCAGGAGATAATCAAGCGGCAGGATAGCTTGTAGTATCATAACCATAGAAATATAAATAAACAGATCATAACATTTCTTTCCATTTCTAACACTCCACTTCCTGACCTTACAAAATCAGAAAAAAAAACCGGAATCAGTTGATTTGATTAGATGCTACGATGCCCGACAGACACTTAAAACTATTAATGATCCTCTATTTTTGCATTTAGAACCCTATAGGAAAATGTCAAAATCAAATGACGAAGAGCTGGAGCTATACGAGAAGTATGGTGCCATCCTTTTTTCGCACGATAACAATGCTGATTTTGCAACTTCCTTATACTTACGACTCCTGAGGGCATAGACAAAAGGTAATCGTTATCAAAGCGTTTTGTTTGCTACAACACAGTTTTGCCATTTCCATCAACGCTGATTGAATGCCTCTCTGTCTAGGCCATAGATTCTCAATCTTATTTTGCCCACCGCCCACAAAGTTTTTTTTTTCCTAGAGACTTTATTTTTTTCTACTTACCATCTGTCGTGAATCTGAAACAGCTATTGCCATGGTTATATTGAAACGTTTAACATTATATAGTCGTAAAATCCCATCTCAACGCCCCCTAATTTTCTCTGGGTCTTCTAATGCCCCCCTGAAAGACTCAAACGCCCACGAGGGGGCGTTATCGCCCACGTTGAGAACCTATAGTCTAGCTAGGCCCTCATCATCTTCCTACCCTTGTCTTCTTGTGTCTTTCATTTTCCCACAAAGAAACAGACAAAAATGAAAGAGAGAATACACCAACAAATATTGACTCCTTGCTATCACCCGTACTGTTTTCACAATAATAACGTTTATAGACAATAAAACGATCCAGCCAGGATCTAGGCAATGGTTAGAACTTAACTTTCATTCGACGCGAGGACAGCGCAAACGGCTCAGTGAAATGGTGAAGCAATATAGAGCATGACTCCCAAACTAGCGGGGACACAGCTTATGGAAATTTAATTCGGGGTAGGAATTGGAGAAGTTTGTTTTCCAGTTGTGTTTTAAGAGTTCTTTTTTGTCACTTTGGGAGCTAGTATAAATGAACTGAAGTTTTGGAAAGATTCGGATTTTAGGTGAACGAAAACTGTGTGTTTGGAGGTAAAATAAGAAAGATTTCGTTTCTCTATTTTGAATTATTAGTAGAAGATAATCGTTCTTAAGTATATGTCGGAAATACGTTGAATCAATCGTTTGACTTTGACTAATCGGGACGCTAGCTACCGCGCTTGTTGGCGGTTAAGCAGTGAAACGTTTAGAAACTGTCGCGCGTTCCGTATAGTTGTGTCGTGTACCTATAGAGTGTGATTCGCTAGTGTGATTAATTTGAACGTATATTATAATTTCATTTGAATTGCAAACGGTATTTCTATTGCGCAATAACCAACATTACCCATAGTACGCCCATAGTAGTTAAAATATGGCTGATAATAAAGAGAGAGACATCCCTTCTCCGTCATATATATGTCGTGGAAAACGATATCGTTTAATTAAATGGTTGCTCATTTGATTATTGTAGTACCAAGGAAGTGGTAAACACCGTGTCGTCAGTTGTTCTTGTAACGGCGGCACGTGGACAGAGTCGTGTTGGAGAGTGGCGTTGATGCGGAGTTCACTTTGAATTCGGACACCAACCGGGTCACTCGTCTAAAATGAAACTGTCGGTTTACCCAGTTAATCTTGTGGATTGTAAAATAATTAAACGTAATTATTAAAGTGATATTGTTATTCAACTATTGCATTTTAGAGTTATTAGTCTCTATTACCTATGCAATGAACCCTGTACCACCTAATCAAGATGATGACGACGCTATCGCTCAGCCATCGCTGGCGCCGTCATATATATATTTATAATAATTGCCTTGTTGTTCTAGTGGTCGCCAGTACTACTGCTGAGCATGAGGTCCTGGGTTGGATTCCCGGGTCGGGCAAAGTGTTATTGAGTTTTTTCATCTGGAATTTCGCAGTAGCAGCGCGGAGTCTGGATTTGTGCCCGTTTGATGGCAATAGGCTCGCTCCCTATTACATGGGACTTAAATATAACTGGAGAAATGTGGGTGGACTATAGGTACACCTCTGCCCAACACTTCGGGGAAACAAGGCGTGACGTTAAGCTATTTAATGCATTACAGAACCAGCACTCCAATTGCGTAACACACTATCAATCACATTCTGAATCATTTTGAAGCCTATTGCCATTGCTTTTTATGTTCGAAAAACTTGTCTGCTCAACAACGTAAATAACGCAATGAATGTTGTTGAACTGTCAAAATGAAAGCCATTCCTACCGTTAGTGTGTTACACAATTACCCCGCTGTATTGAATTTCAGATTTGAATTAATGGTAAGTACCGTACCTCTCCTAACCAATGTCTATTATTATAGCTATACTCCATTTGAAATAAGATTACAAATTTAAATAAACCTTTTTCCCATCGAACCGTTCAACCGATTTTGACTTCTATTGCGTTGATGGCATGACAAATGGCGGCTGCAGTAAGCAGTTGGTATTGTAGCCACGTTTTTGTTTTTAATGCAATATTATGCCTACGGAATAGAAGTCAAAATCGGTTGAACGGACTGTAAAAAAGGTTTATTTAAATTTCTAATCTTATTTCAAATGGAGTATAGTCAATTCAATTCAAATCGTGGGTGCTAATCGCATAATCACAAGTCTTGCCAGGTGTATTCGGCTCCAGTGAGTGTTTCCCCCATTCTCGAGGTTGCCAACTCAGAATAACGATATAATATACCTAAAAACGGCAACATTAATTCCTTACCCAGTCTACTTTAGTAGCATTAGATCTGGGGACCAATCAATAAATGCGTCTGGACGTACATTCACTTTAGTAAAAAGGTGGCTGGGACAGACTGGATGCGGAAGGCAGAGGACAGGGTGTTGTGGCACAACTTGGGAAAAGCCTATGTCTAGCAGTGGACTGCGATAGGCCGAGTTGGATACAGGCCTCTACTCTGTGAATGGGATTGGACCGTAATTCACACGAATGTCACACATATTTGCTTCTAGGACATGCCGGTTTCCTTATGATCTTTTCCTTCACTGTTTTCAGAGCAGTGGTGATGAAATTAAATACACAAAGTGCCTGTTTTTTTCTATGTTTGTTAACAAATCATCTAATAACTTCTCCCGCTCTTCTTGTCAGACTTTTACTGACTAAAACCCACCCGTGTTCCTTCAGTTGCCTGTGCGCCAGGGCCACGGTAACTCTTTCGAACAATCCGCGACCCCGGCAGGCATCGGCCCTAGCGGACCCCGTCAATTATTGCTGACATCTCTTTGAGGCGCGCGTGGAACATAACGTGCCATCGACCTGGACCTGGTCCTTACCGGACGGCGACCCATTGCTCGCCGTCCGCAAGTCCACGCCTACGATAGCAGGGAATTGGCTTGGATTGGATTCCCGACGCCCAGGGAGACTCCTGCGGCGAGTAGGAGCGTGAATTGCGAGCGATATCACTGGGCCACCACTACTTTCGTGGCCCCATATCTATTATAAAGGGTAAATACTCATTTATTTGTTCGCGCACACGTCTGTATGGGCTCAGTATTGCTAGGGTCACAGCGAATACTTTTCCGATACATTTAACCCTGTAAGCGGGTAATTTTACACGCTGATTCGTTTGTATTGTACACTGATTTAAAAGAAGGATCGATGCCCTAAGTGCCTTATAGTACTGCCTATGCCGTAACATCGACTAAAGTATGAATTTGCGATATTTCTGCTTGCAACTAGGCGGAGTAAAATGTTATGACAGCTCACAAACTTCACCGAAGGTCGTGTTTGTGCATGGCCTGGTAACAGTCATTATGCAAGTATGCGTTTTAACCTGAAAATGTTTCATGTGCTTTTTACCTGCGAGATAATTTCGTAACACACTAACAGTAGGAATGGCTTTCATTTTGACTGTTCAACAACATTCATTGCGTTATTTAGGTTGTTGAGCAGAAAAAAAATCGAACATTTGAAACAATGGATTACCAATAGTCATCAAAATGATTCAGATTGTGATATATACCTAGTGTGTTTGGCAATTAGGTTGTCGTTCCCTCGAAAAAGAGACTACGAAATTAGAGGAGTCCATTGCAAAGCACTTCAAAAAAATTATATACACGGTTCCAATTGGTCGTTTCCATAGATAGTTTTTTTTTAATATATTCCTTCGGTCGTTTCCTATGGAGAAGAGACGCCAAGAAACTCCGCGATTACTGTTTAAAAAAATACTCGGATTTTACAATGTTTTCAAAATTGATTGTTAATAGGTCCCTAGGTGCCTTATTGGCGCAGCCGTGAGGCACACACTGTTAAGGCTCGCACACACTGGCGCGACGCGACAGCGTACACAAAGGCACCGCGTGCAGCGCGACGGGCGGCGCCTTTGTGTCGGGCTGTCGCGTCGCGCCAGTGTGCACGAGCCTTTATTGTGAACATTACTTTCACTTTTTTATTTTGTTATTTGTATTTTGTGTTTCACGAAGTGTGTCTAAATAAACCGTATTCTTTCTTTCTTTCTTTCCATACCTAAGTATGGGAGAACCGTCTAGGCCTTTCCACAATTACGACTGTACTGGACTGTGACAATATTACTACGTTTAATGGCAACTCTGTCATACTTTAAGGCCAGTTACTAGACGAAATTGACATGGAGCTGTACTACATACACACACATACATAAACTCAACCCTTCTTCCCATGGGGGTAGGTAGAAACTACAGAACGCCACCTGCTACGATCCTTACAAACTCCTTTTGCCTCGTTTACGTTCATACATCTGGTCAACACACGCAAACAAATGCAAAAATAATTTTTCAAATCCGACCTGTACTTCCAGAGATTACCCCCTTCATACAAACTTACAAACAAGCAAACAAATTTTACCTCTTTATTTATTTATTTATTTGGATCGCCAAAAGAGGCTACACAATAACATGCATGTTAACCAACACAGGGAGACCACATCATTCACTTAATAACTAGGTAGGTACAAAAAGTTTGACACGGTAAAACCTTAATATATAATCATACAAAAAAAAAATACAAATTACATTGCAACAAATTCAAAAGATTAAAAAATAATTCAAAAATATAAAATAAAATAAAAAATACCATAGATGTCAAAGGAAATCAATAACAAATTTATTTTATTTATTTATTTTATTTATTTATTTAATTATTTATGTACACACAGTAAAATAGATACAGGCCGGATACTGGCCGCTTGTCTGGATGTATGTTCCGGATTGGCGCAAAAACGGCTAAACGGATTTGGATGGAATTTGCCACACAGATACATAGTTTATAACCTGGATAGAGTACTTTTAATCCCGGTGGTACATCTCCGTGGGATATATTTCGGCATCCAAGAGGGCGAAGCCGCAAGCAAAGCCTATAACGTTCCCACTGCTGGGACACAGGCCTCCTCTCTGTGAGAGGGAGTGGGCCGTAATCCACCACGCGGACCCAGTGCGGGTTGGTAGATGTCACAATGTCTTCGAATTTTTGGTTCTTGGACATTGTTGCCCCACGATTTTTTCCTTCACCGGTTTGAGAGCAGTGGCGCCTGCCTGGGCTCGAACTCACGACCAACAACTCGTAAGTCGGGGCAGTTTCCATTGGGTCACCACTGCTCTTCACCAAAACCAATCACTTCTTCAAGCAAAACCTAGTTATACATAAAATCGTAAAATTGAAAAAGGCACAGGGGTCGAACAAGATTTTGAACCCGTACCCTCTCGTGCTTAAAACGCTTATCCTTTAACCCCTAAACCACCACCACATCGCCCTTTACATAAAACATTTAAACTATCAATTACACCCACATCGTTTAGGATTATCCTTTCTCAAAACAATTAAACTTAGTGCCAACATAATGCACCTAATATGACACGTATTCAGTATAGAATCGTACGTGTCGCGTGTAAGTTCATACGTGATTCGTACGAGTGCCCCGCGTGAGCCGTACGTGACCTCGCCGCGTCCCAGTTGCGATGACGCTCGATGTTACGCGTAATATACATCTTCTAGCGCAATTGTTTGAACGATAGCGTCGATAATGATGCACGTAAGTGTAACTGTAGTCATGCTATACAGGGTGTTTGGTTATACGAGGGATATACTTTAAGGGGCTTACAAGAGCTAAAGCGCGGTCACTGTCGGATTGCATAGAAAAGAAAGAGACGCGCGATGACACAACGCTGGTAATTTATTGCAAAATATGAAGCAATTATGGATTTACAAGAAATCTATTCATTGGACTAAAAAATTAATACACTATTACGTTAATATATTGTTTGTAGAATAATCTGACATAAAATCTGAATGTTTGCATGTTCGTAATATTATTATGTTTTCAACACACTATCTAACTAGCATATATCCTGCAGAATATCACATATTTTTCTGATTTTGGTTACTGCAGTGGATCATATATCTTTAGGCATTATAAACTTGCGTTTAGGTCATGCAGTCCCCTTATAGGAGGGCAGTGAAAAAACATCTGTAGTTCCCTACAAAGCGAAATTTTACCTACGTGATCGTATAAAAAACCGGCCAAGTGCGAGTCGGACTCACGCACGAAGGGTTCCGTACCATTATCTGTAAAAACGGCAAAAAATCATGTCTGTTGTATGGGAGCCCCAGTTAAATATTTATTTTATTCTGTTTTTTAGTATTTGTTGTTATAGCGGCAACAGAAATACATCATCTGTGAAAACTGTCAAACTATAACGGTTCATGAGATACAGCCTGGTGACAGACGGACGTACAGCGGAGTCTAAGTAATAGGGTCCCGTTTTACCCTTTGGGTTACAGAACCCTAAAAATCAGCTATATCATACAGCTGATTGTATGTATGCTACATACTTATGTATGTCATAAAAAATTACAACTTTTAGTATGGGGCCAACGCAGAAATATTATGAAAAAAACACCTGTTCCCTACATTTTGATCGCGTAGGTAAAATTACACTTTGTAGGAAAAAGCTGTTTTTTTTTCAGGGTTGGTTCCATGGGTTGTTGTTATGCAATTTCATGAGTACTACTACATATGCTACACCCCCTAGTCAGGCCCCAGGTGGTCCGATGACGGGCCATTACAATAGAAAATCAATTGTCTCATTAGCGATGCTTAATGAGTTAAAGTATGTTCATCGTTTAGCCTTACACCCTGTATAGACACGATTGACCATTGGGAATAGCGGGACGGCTGAGGCGAGAATTGAGTGAGAAATCGCGAATACAATACCAATGCTTAGTACTTTTGGCGTGAAGCCACTGAAAGCTTTAGCGTCTTAATTATCTTAGCAGAAAAGGGTTAATGTGGTTACACAACATTCCATAGCTGTCAGAAGCTTTATCTTTATGAAACGTTCAAGCTTATGTTTTTTTTTTTATCGCGAAATGCGGCTACTCTTGATCTCGATCTCGCCGGATGGAACGAGTGATGCCGGTTCACTCTTTCCTTGAAGCCTGACGGGTTAAATGTGGAAAGGAACACAGACGCTAGCAGAGAGTTCCACACTTTAGCCGTGCGCATAATACATATGGAGGGGAAGCGCTGAGTATGATTGGTCGGGATATCAACCAAGTGCAAATGGTATCGTGCAGTACGTCTGGTGTATTAATTTTATCTCACGAAGCCACGCGTGCTTTAGTTGTGGCTACCAAGTGCACAAACACACTGTGAATGTTGTATTTCTCATTACAAGTCCTAAGTCATCCTTCAGTCTTCAAACAAGCTAACACAACGATGACCTAAAATTTGTGGAAAGAGTGTGATGCTAAAGGTCAAAAGATTGGGGTTTGAACTCAAAGACTTTGTTCACTAATCCCTGTGACTACTCGTAGTACTAAAACAAAACAGGTTTCTTGCCGCCCAAAAATAACATCCACTCTTGTCAATCATTAATAATGACGCACCATGGCAACAATGTGCAAATATAAATCATCATCAATCAATGCTTCCTCTATGATTATGCAATGTGTGTTCTGCACACACGGTCCTGAGGCATACATTAAATATCCGACAGAAGCGACACTTCAAGCAATCGTGCTGGTATAGGTACATTACATGACACATCATAACATCACGCTTTGTTTCTCCGAAGGATTAGGCAGAAGTGTACCTATAGTACACCCACATTTCGCCAGTTATCTTCAAGTCCCATGTAATAGGGGGCGAGCCTATTGCCATCAAATCCAGACTCCGTACTGCTACTAAGAAATTCCTGTTGGAAACACCCTATAACATTTTTTCCGACCGTGGAATCGGACCTTCATGCACAGCAATAGCACCGTTGACCACTAGACCAACGAGACAGGAAGTGGAGTCGATAAAAAAAGCCTTAAAAAGATGCCCACGATACGAAGAAAAAAGGAAGAACGAAGTTACGTCGACAAAAAATCATTTTAAGATTTGTGTTCCATAATACTGTATCAATGTGTAACTACAATTAAGTACCCAATATGTAATATGGTTTAAAAGAAAGAGAAAGAAATAAAAATAAAAATGGGACTGGTATAGGATTAAAAAACCAAAGTAAAATGAAAATAACAACCTTCTGTACGACGCCATAAGGCCCCAATCTCAGCATGATGCTCCGTCATTAAAAAATAAGTGTCGCAGCGCTGGTATTCTAATAGAGCCCGCTGCTGTGATGTCACGGACAGATTCAGAAACAAATAATAATAATAAAAAATAAAATTATTGTAATCCGCGTGTCAGCACCCGACATAACATCAATTAATTGTTTTTGTTACTTCACATTGATTCAATAATAAGGACCAAACATGAGACAGTGAGATGAATTCTTGTCGATATACATTTACATCTTTTTTAGGCTGACTTTAGGCTGACTACAGTAACAAAAGCCCACAAAAAGCAGTCCAGTATTGTATACAATACCGCTTTTAGATGCCCTAACTAACCTATGCCAAAACTAGCTGTTATTTAGGCATCCGTGCTCCACCGCCGAACGCATAGCCAATTTACCGTAACCCCTCTGATTCAGGAGGTCTACTCTCAAAGTCCGTCAACAAAATTATGGGCCCGTCCGACAGTAGTTTGACGGGCAAAAACAAATCGGGAGTAAGGACAACTGTCACATTGTTTTTTCATAAATTTTAGTTTAGGCTCCGGACTAATGTTATGTCCGTAAGTGACAGGGGGTTGGAAAGATCCGTAACTTCAGCCGAAACTATGGATTTCGTGCTTACAGAGTAGGCCCCCTGAGCTTTTGGATACGACAACGAAGCGATTCGGAAATATTGATATAGTAAAATATGGTATGAAAGTGAGTGAATCATCATGTGGCTCGTCTTTTCACAACTTTTTTGGGGTCGGCTTCCAGTCTTACCGAATGCAGCTGAATACCAGTATTTTACATGGAGCGACCGCCTATCTGACCTCCACAACCCAGTAACTGGGTAACACGATACCCCTTGGTAAGACTGGTTGTCACACTTTCGGGCTTCAGTCGACCCGGTACGACTGCCAAAGATCCAGAAACAGCTGGTACCGACGGCTTAACGTGCTTTCCGAGGCACGGAGGGGTCCAGAATACTCGGTATGTAATAGATGTCCACCCATCCACGAACAGACCGCGGCAAGCAAAGCTTGATTAACTTTCGATCGAACTGTGCGGCTGTTATTAACTAATTAGTCAAGATCCCGTCATGAAAGTGAGTGAGGTGAGTATGATGGTCAATTTTAATTTGTTGTCAATTTGTATTGACAACAAATTAAATTAATTATTGACGCTTCAACTTACATTTTGTCACTGTTGACAAAATGTAAGTTGAAACGTCACGGACGAATTTTTCGATGTCCTATGATCCCTTCCCACTTTAATATACATTCACCTAATTAGTTTACAAATGATGTAAATATCTTGTTGAAATTGTATAAAGACAAAATTTAAGTCAGTGAGACTACTTTAGAGGCAAAATTTTAAAAAGTAAGTAATCTTTTAGTTTCTAAATAACTGTTTTGACAGCATACTGTCATTCTATTTAAACTCACATATTTAACAATGAGCGCAGTCAGAATCTAAATATTACTACATAGTTACCTACTTATCTTTGTCGCATTTGATTTTGAATTCAATGAACCTATTTTAACCCTATTTACGTTCCATTTTTGTATAACGAACAAAATATATTGTGCAAAGAAAGAGCTTTCGTTTTACCATCGCCCGATGTAATAGCAGAATTGACTGCTTTATTGTGATCCCTGGATCCCCCTGTCAATATCATCTGACATCCCGCGTTCCCTATGTACATATAATGCGGGATCTTGTGGTACCCATACGTTTGTATTTCAAGGGATATAAGGGATTCGAGGATAAGGAATTTATTTTTTACATGTTTTTGGGAATGAAAATCATAAATGTGGAGTTTGGTAGACATGTAGGTACGGTTTGTAAATGATTTTTAAATACGGCAGTGTTGGTTTTTGTTAAAACTTTGAGTGAATAATATGTTGAAATAATTATTTTTAATTGTTTTTTTTTTCATTAACTTAAAAGTACTAAATTTATTAATAGTCTTACATAATACTATGAGCTTTATACCTTTTGTATATACATGTACATAACATTATAAATTTAAGTGTTAGCTTATGTATATTTCACTGTAAAAAAATACATTCAATACTAAGTACAGTCTAAACTCTACAACAATTTATACTTTATAAAAAATGATGGTCAAATGTTTATAACTCAATCACGCGAAAATATTAAATAGGGAAGATTTATACGAAACTAGATGCAGAGGTACAATCACAGTAGAATGATGCCCTAAAAGATCACAAAAAAAAATACTTTTCATTTCTCATACTCGGAAAGTAGTGTTTGTTTGATCCGAGTAGCGGGTGGAAGACGCTGCTCCCCATCTTTGGGCGGGCAAGACTCATAGCAATTGCTTCCCACTCGAGGGCGGGAATGAATTTAAAAAATAGAACTAAAGTTTGGGTAGTCGGCTCCGAAACATTTTATATAACTAAAAAAATTATCGATCAAAATAAAACAAAAATGCTGCGGTCTTGTGAGTATATAAACAGCCAGTGTGGAATACAGAAAATACCTATTAGGTGGGACGGCCCGCCACGGTGACGCGGTGTGTTCCATATTTGAAATTTAAAAAAGACTATAATTATAATTTGGCAGGATACTAACTTTGTAAGCTGTACTGTTCAAAATATCGGTTTTGTAGACTAATATTTGATAAAAATTAGTCTCATGTTATTATTATTACCAAATATTAAAAAAAAAACTACTTTTCTTTCCTTAAATTGAAAATCAAAAGTAACGTGTTTAACACGGGTGAAAGTCATCAATTCCTAATCGGACTATAGCCGCCCTCGTTGCGCTCGGGCGTCTAAATACCTAGTATGGGAATTGATTCGTTTTGACCCTTGTATAACAATCTACTATTTCATACCAGTCAATGATTTCCTTTACGAAGACACTCATGGGAAAAAGGTAACAAACATTTTATAAACATAATATTCTTACTTATTCTACAAATGATAGTGTATCGTATCGTATAGTGTTGTGTGTATTCGTTGGTCTAGTGATCGGAAATGCTACTGCTGAGCTTGAGGACCTGGGTTCGATTCTCGGGTTGGGCAAAGAGTTATTCGTTTTTCCATCTGGAATTTCTCAGTAGCAGCTCAGAGTCTGGATTTGTGCCTGGTTGATGGAAAAAAGATCGCCGCCTTTTACGAGTATCTACATGGGACTTACTCGTAAACATAACTGGCGAAATGTGGGTCCACCTCTGCCCCACTCTTAGAGGAATACAGGCGTGACATTATGACTGTAATAAAGGAAATGACGTCACGTTCCCGATGAAGCAACGATTCGGTGCTTCCAAAAGCAAATTGAAACAAATTCCTTGAAGAAAATAACAGTAGTCTGAGAAAACAGATAAAGAAAAGTGTAGACAGATCTTTAACCCTAATTTCCTGGAAAATAGACAATAATGAAGGAAAAAGTTTTGAAAAGGGATGGAACTACAAATATTTTACCTGGAAATGTATATAGATTGCTTAAATTGCCATGTTTACAAATGGAAGCCGAAATAATGATTGGTTTTGAATGTACATATCCTTAGAAAATGATTGATATAATTGTTGCCAATAAAGGTGAATCCGCTCCACACATACACACGTAACATCACGCCTGTATTCCCCGAAGGGTTAGGCAGAGGTGTACCTATAGCACACCCACATTTCGCCAGTTATGTTTTAAGTCCCATGTAATAGGGGGCGAGCCTATTGCCATCAACCGGGCACAAATTCAGACTCCGGGCTGCTACCGAGAAAAACCCAATAACACTTTGCCCGACCCGGGAATCGAACCCGAGACCTCATGCTCCGCAGTAGCGCTTGCGACCACTAGACCAACGAAGCAGTCCCCGCTCCAGTTTAGTCAATACGGTGTTCAGAGACCATACTATGACGTGTTAAAGCCATCATTGTTCCAGCGCGAAAAAGAGACGGAGCTATATATGACCGATAGCAGTATCCCTTTTTCGCAATGGAACCATGATGGTATTAGCACGTCATAGTAAGGCAACCGACCTTAAGCGGAAAATATTATTACCTATAATCGTGCTTAATTTTAAATTTTCTTGTTACGGCCTGCTGTTAAAAAAATGTTGTCAGCTAAATCCAAGAAGGCCTTGTTTGCACGAGGCCTTAAATGCTCCGAAACTTGAATCGCTTTTACAAGCGATTCAAGAGAGCGAGTCGCGAGTCGGTGGGCAAAAATGAAAATACAAAACCAAAGACACTGATTTCCGAAATTAAAGTTATTTTTCACGTCTTTTAGTGTTTTTTTTGGAAGTCGATTGTTTTTTTGTAAAAAAGTTGTTTTTTTTTACCAAAATATTAACCCTAAACTCAGGACTAATCCTGCAAACCACACTACTATGGCAACCCCATCGGAACCAGTGATCACGTTGATTGAAAATGATCCGTATTGGTGCGTGTCACGCCAGAATGAATATCGCTTGAATTCGATCAACCGCCTAAAGTAATCGTTGGTGGCGCGTATTATTGTATTCAATAATCGCAAATATAGATATTAATATAACCACTGGTGTGTGAAATGTTGATATTCATTTAGGTGCGGTTGTTGGTGCGTATGCGAGTTTTGCACTTTGGCTGCTGTCGATACGTAACCACAGTTTCAACTAAAGTGAAGTAAATTAAGAGTATACCAGCACCCTAACTTATTAACACACTATCTATCACAATCTGAATAATTTTGAAGCCTATTGCTAATCCATTGCTTCATATGTTCGTAAAATTTGTCTGCTCAACAACGTAAATACCGTAATTAATGTTTTTGAGCTGTCAAAATGAAAGCTATTCCTACTTACCCCGCGGTTCATCATTCTAATGGCATTATCACAATTTATTTGGGTTGGCGTAACATGTTTTTTTAACCGACATCAAAAAAAGGAGGAGGTTCTCAATTCGACTGTATTTTTTTTTTCTACCGCAGCTCTCTATCGGTCGTCATCTCGGTAGTAACTACCTTTCTAACCATATCATCTTTCACACAGTCATTCCATCTTTTCTTTGGTCTTCGCCTACTCGTTTTCTCCTCATTCCTCCGTATCACATGCCCTTATCATTTCCACACAACTTTTCAGTCATCGATGTCACATTCAGTCTTCCTTTTTGTTTACCAGCGGGCTTAGCATGGCGCTATCTATCTCTTCGAAGAATAGAGACGGCTATTCCCATACAAAGTGACATTTCATTTCTCTATTTTTGACATCGCACCGTAAAAATCCTTCTAAAATCTGTCATTTTGTCTTCCGTTTCTGCCGATCGTTGTCTAGGTCCTTTTTAATGTAGACTATTTCAGAAGACAGTTGTCTAACGTAGTGAAGACAATTTGATTTTTTAATCGCCATGCTAAAGACAGTACAAAACTTTTTACTCGACGGCCACAAAGTATAAAAACGGAAAGGAAAAAAGGAATTTTTCACCTTTTGTATGGAAAATGTGAAAAATGATTACCTACATGTTGAGTTTTAGGGGTTTAAGGGTTACATAAAGGGGGTCGAAATTTTCATTATTTTTGCGATAGGACACACCATTTTCGAGATATATGCAAAATAAAAGATAAACGTGAATTTCGTAAAAAGTGCAGTTGACTCTTTCTACTTTGCTGCCGTCGTACTGTCTTCACGAAACGTCATTTTTGTCTATTCTTCCGTCGACATGACGGTGCTTGTGCTAAGCCTGCAGGTTATTTAATTCATTCGAGTTAAGGTTACGTGTAGAAAATAGTGAACGTGTAAGTCTTGCACTAGTTTTTTTTCCCTTTATTTATAAGAACTAAAGTTCTTAATAATTTATTACAATCTAGCCTAATAGACTAATAAGCAACTTATCTTTAACTTATTATTATACGTTTACGTTTATTTTCGTTATTCCTAGTTATACTTCGAATAGTGTCAATTTGCACTTTCACACAACTCCGTAGCACTTTCTTAGAGTCTGATAATTAGTAAAAACACTTTGTTTATACATTATTCATTCACTATTTATACACTAACTCAAATGGTTTAGTTCTCTTTAGCCTACGCACTATGTCCGTGTTGTCTAGCAGCTGAATTTCCTCGACATTCACATGTCGGTGAAGTCTGTGTCTTGCACTAGATGGAAATGATTTTTGAATCCTATATTACATAACATAACATAACATCACGACTGTATTCCCCGAAGTTTTAGGCAGAGGTGTACCTATAGTAGGTACACCCACATTTCGCCAGTTATGTCTAAGTCCCATGTAATAGGGGGCGAGCCTATTGCCATCAACCGGGCACAAATCCAAACTTCAGGCTGCTACTGAGAAATTCCAGATGGAAAAACCCAATAACACTTTGCCCGACCCGGGAATCGAACCCAGGACCTCATGCTCAGCAGTAGCGCTAGCGACCACTCGAACTACGAGGCTCCTATATTATGTACCGGTTTATGGTAGGTAGCTTAATGTGTTCTGGATAAGACTTTCTCTATTTTAGCCACGAGTGGTTGACTCTATGACCTTTGGATAGAAAGTGATTACTTTGGTCATGCGTGCGCTAGTGATCATGTACCTACCTCTTGAATAGCATCCGCCATCGGAAAGGCAAATTAAAAAATCACCACAGCCGCCGTCTTTAATAATTGTGGGCTACTTGCGCCTGGCAATGGTGCCGATTCTCTTGTCACAAAATTCTCTAAACTAGACTAAAAATCACTAAAATTTTGTTTAGTCCTGTCAAAAGACGATTTCTCATTCTGAAATAGACTAAAGTGACACAACTTAACTATATTTTAGTTTGACAGCACTAAGATGGTACTGAATAATTAGTTTAGTGAAAATGGCAATTTTGCTATTCTGAATTTGACGTTTTTAACCTAAAATTTTGGTTGTCTTAACTAAATCTGGCTATTTTTAATCGCGATTAAAAAGGTGTGGAATAAAATTAGTTGTCATGAACTAAGATTCACCACAACACCTCGACTTCAGGGGCAAAAACAGTACTGTTTTTTTTTTTTAATTTTGCTTATATCTCGAAAACGGTGTGTCCTATCGCAAAAATAATGAAAATTTCGACCCCCTTTAAGAAACCCTTAAACCCATATAACTCTACACGAAGGTATTTTTTTTTTAATATTTTCCGTACAAAAAGTGAAAAATTCCATATAAAACACGCCGAGGCTGCCACCCATGCGCGCCTCCGGCTCTAAAAAAAAATCACTTGGTAGGGTAAACAAGTAGGTACCATGTGGAGCCGCGATTGTCAAATTAAATTTTAGTTGCGTCAAACTGATTTTTAAATTTAGAGATATTTTATTGCAGAATAGCTCTAAGATTCTCATAGCCAAAAGTAAGGAATTTTAGTGATAGTTTAGTTAGTTTAGTTCGGTGTACAAGAGAATCGGCACCAATGAGTGACTTAAAGCCAACGCACACCGGCGGATGGTGGGGGACGGCATCGAGAAGGATTGGCCGAGCGGCACCCCGCGGTATGTCACGGAAGAAATGCGGAGTGCGACCCGCTTGCAAGGCCTCCCCTCGAGATCGTATGCTAGCGGACTCGCATGCCTTCGCATCCTGCCGCAGTATCCTCCAGAGCGCTCTTCAATACTGCAGAGAGACCTTTGATGCTCCGTGGTCGGTCTCTGAGCTTTGGAATCTTTATCTTGTTACCATTAGATACGTACGAATTTACATTGGTTAATTTGAAATACCAGGCCCCGCCGTCTGCCGATGGCCGCTGGCCTAATCGTTAAGTTCGTAACAAAATGGAGTGTCCTTAGTAACCTAGCGAGGGTAGGCTCGCATATTAATATTATTAATAATACGTTCATTACCAACTCAAAAACTCAACGTTCTCTCTAATGATGATTACCTCTTCGACCGAAAATAATATTGAAGATCGTTTATTCGCGTTCTCTCTAATTTCAACCTTTATAAATTTTGAATTTCTCTAAATATCCAACATCCTCAAGAGTTTTACTAAATATTACCCATCCTAATGTTTTCCCAAGAAAATTAAAATACTTAAATGTTGTACCTACAAAATCTATTTAATTTTAAATAATAACTGCTTTACACCAAAAACAGACTTTCTACCCAAATACGCCTGCATCACGCCTGTATTAACCGAAGGCTGTCACTTCGGCGAAAATAGGCAGGGTCGTGATTTCTTTGATCTAATTTAAAAAAAATGTATTATATTAATACCGAATTATGATATCCATTGTGGCAACACTGTGAAAGTACAAATTATTACGTTCAATCTCCAAGTCGGGCAAATTGTATCCCTACATAGTAACAAACTTTTAAATGTATTTTCATTATGGCAACGCAATGTATTATTCTACTTTGGCAACACTTAGAAATAACGGTTATGTTATTATCGTTATTTCTGGGTGAGGCTTAAGGGACTAGCGACACTTATTTAGCTCTGTTCAGCTTTTGTCCATAGAAAACGACGATTTTCTATGGAATGCGTACGCATCCGTTCAGCTTTCCGGATGCCTACGCATTCCATACAAAATCGTTAGTCCTATAATCATTTTAAATGGTAAAATGTGGTAAAGAACCAGTTGTTTTTGCATTGTGAAAGAGAAAAGTTGTGCGATTAGAAAGTATTAGCCAGAAAATACTGTTTCATTTTAATACAGAACACCCACATTTCGGAAACGAGCTCCTATAGTCAATGTACGGGATATTTTGATCGAGAAATGTTTAACGGAAATCCTCAATAGCATTTTGCCCGACCTGGATATTGAACCTAATCAAGATCAGCATGAGGTTCCGTTTTCAGACTTTTTGGTCTTTTCGCCTGGCGACTGTCATAGGTTTTCATTTGACAACCGAGACCAACAACCATCACCAACTATTCGAAACACGCATTCATGAGTCCTCAGAGCTCCATAATGTGATACTTCTGCCTTCCTTCTCATCTGAAAATTTCTTTGGCACCCCAAAATCTTGAAACCTGTTTAGAAATTGAAGTACAAAGGGATTCTTGACAATCGTCATTTTGTCGCAAATTGGAACAGTTCTCACTATCGAAATAATTTGAATTTCTTGGTTCTGTGCAACTTTGTTAGTTTTGTGTTGGTCCTGGGTTGGAATATACGCGAGGTTGATTGGAGCGGGCGCGTTAGCACGTCACCATTGATAATAGAGGTGAAGTATGGACTGTTCCAAAATTATCTAATGAAAATGTACACAAATGTATCAGAAAACGTAACTGTGAATGCCAATTTGTAGTGCGACTTACGAAAGAAGTCTTTTGATTTGTTTATTTGAATTCTTAATTTTAATTTTTTTATCACCTTAAAGAGCTTTTTCATTTGACAATTGAGGTTATTTTTATAACCTCAATTTTCGTCGATGATTTTTCAATTACAATTTAATAATGTATTTCAAATTGTTGGAAAAAGTAATTAGATGTAAAGGAGATCATTCAACGTCCATACATTTTTGGGCTAAATGAGAAAAAGCCAAACAAAAAAAACTATATTCCAAAATAATTTTTTTTTTTTTTTTTTACTATTGGACCAAACCTGTAAGGCCTTCTCCGTCAAGTTACACGAGCTCGAAAAAACATTTTTCATACTTGATTGATACGGGTCTATGAGTGATGTACCTAATGAATTCGCACCGGCGTAAAACAACAGCTTGGAACTATGTTTCTTTTCATCTTTGTTGTTTTTTTCAATATACAGGATGTAAAAAGACCCATCACATATCCGTTATCCGATCACATATTCTGTACATCCAAGTAAATTAAAATATAATTTCTGCGTATGGGTGCGTGCAATAAGTACAGGAGTTATGGGAGTATTTAAGTTAAGTTATAAGTATAAACATTTAAACACTTGTTTTCGTAATGGAACGTCAGTAAAAGTTGGAATTTTGACCTCCAATATCTCCGTAACCAGAAGGTTGCCAGGAACAGGCCAGTAAAAAAAAAAATGACTGGGAGTACAAGTGACTCTCGGCTTCGGTAAGTTAATTTGAAAACACTCGTACTAATCTGTCAAGGATCTACTAACGTAAATGATATATAACGATGGTCTCTGGGTCCTCAATAAGCATGTGTTCTAAAGTCGATGATCATCGACTAAACTGATTATTGCAACATCCCTCCCTAACTATCCACAAAAAAGTTCATCCTATCAAAGATTCAGATTTTAAGTCTCACCCGAAGAAGCAGTTTGAATTAATTAAAAGAATTTGTATTCATGCAGGTACATTTTATGCCTATCTGTAAAAGAGCAAGACAAAAGATAGTTAAACTCACGCGCATGAGCGAGGCGACAGCGCCCACAATCGCAAGTACGAGGCAGTGTGCGAGAACGCTCCGAGCACATACTCGATGGTGTGGGTACACTGCGTGATCAGCTCCTCAGCCATACCACCGTCGTGGCCTTTCTTCTCTTCTACGTCTTCACTTTCTACTACTTGTTGGTATTGCTGGAAGGCAAATAACGGTTGAAGATATTAAGTTCTCATACAACATCAAGCGTGAATAAGCTTCCTATAAAATGGACTCATGGCTGGGGAAGGTCGCAGGAATCTGCTGGATACGAGATGCATAAGACCGGTCGCTTTGGTGATGCTTTCGGGAGGCTCCTGTCTAGCAGTGGAAGTCTTTTGCATGGATGTTGGCGATAATGCTAACCATATAAAATAATTTATTAACAGCAAAAAAAAAAATATAAATGTAAATATGAGACATGGCTCTTCAATCCATACGGACACCTTTCTTTCACAATTTCCGTTGCATTTTAAATATTTCGTGTTTTCCAATATTTCGTGATAGATTCAATAAAAAAATGCCCAGTCATCTGCCATATTGTAAACTGAAATTCCATCTGTTGCGCTGCAGTATCTAGATATACCGTAGAGTGAGCGATGTTCGGATTGCACGGATATGTTCCACAATGTTTTCCAATGTACTTCAATTATTCAGTCTACGTTTTTTTTTCATTAAAATTTTCAACGTTGCCGTCATTTTATTTAATAAATTTTCTTGTTATATTGTTTTTGTTCTAAATGACTGTCTCATTGGTCTGCTAGCGCGACTGCTGCGTTTCTCCTGAGTTCGAACCTCAAGTCGTGCAGCGTAATTAGATTTTAACCGACTTCTTAAAAAACTGAGGTGGTTCTTAATTCGTCTATATATACATATGTATTTTATATAGGTATATGTTCATCGATATTTTCGTCAATTGAATGAAAAAATGGGCCGATTTAAAAAAAAAAACATTTATTAGAAAAAGCTTGCGCGATGGTCTCGTATAAATTTTATTAATTTTGCTTGGGCAGTTTCTGAGTTAGCTTCAATAATACGTATTTTTCCCACTTAGTGTATGTTGCTAATGTTATAATAACTTCTTGTCACTGATATTTACGTAGCAAGTAGTGGTTTACGAATTCGTGTGAGGGTAGGTACCACAAATAAAAAGTGAAAAATACTTTCATTTCGGTAGTCGATGGCAAGAAAAGAAAATACTAAACCAAAGATACCGACTTTCTAAATTAATTCATTAAGAATTTCTCAGAATTAGCCCAGAATCTGACTTCGTGCACGGTGACTGGGAATAGGCTCGCTCCTATTACGTGGGACTTAAACATAACTAGCGAAATGAGGTTACACTCACTATACTCCTCCACCCTTCGGTTCCCCGAAAGGCAACATTTGTTTTACCTATGTTGTGCTAAAAAGAATCGGAGTTACCAACATAGCTTGCAGACTAAGCAAGCTGAAGTGGCAGTGGGCTGGCCATGTTTGTCGAAGGATCGATAACCGGTGGAACAGACGAGTCCTGCAATGGAGACCGCGTATCGGTAAGCGTAGTGGGGGAATCCCCCCAGCTAGATGGACCGACGACCTTAAAAGAAAAGAAAGAAAGAAAATAAATAAATAAAAGACGTGTGGCACTCGGGGACTGCCGCGGTAAAGCTATTGCATAGCATTTTGTATAAGAATAAGAAACGAGAATTTAATTTTTTTAAATCTAAATAAATTTAAAATGGGGCGCTTTACCCTAACCTTATCGGGGCCAAAAGATAGGCCCTATAATGCCGATTCCAAAGACCCCAAACTCGATACCTCTACGACCTCCGGTTCAAAAGTTAAGACCCGGGGGGGTGAAGTAGCCCTGGACGGGTGGAGGGGTTGGTCAAAAGGGGTGACGCGGGGGGGTCCCGGGATCATATATAAGTGGGATTGATTTAAATATAAATAAATATAATACAACTTAATATTGGGGTCGAAAAAGAGGGGGTCAAAAAAGGGGGGTCAAAGGGGCTTGTCTGTATGTATGTACTATTTGAGAGGGGGCTTATAGGGGGGGGGGGGTAATTTGGTCAGAATTTTGATATTCCCAGCCGTTTCCGAGATATTGGGATATTGAGTTTTAAGATAGTGGTGATTATAATAAATGTATGGTGTCCGACTGGTAAATGATAAATGGTACGAGAGTAAATGGAAATAAATATTAATTCAAGTTACACTTTTTGATAAATACCTATACACCTATATACTTTCTCATAAACAGCTGCTTATGTATTCGTCCGATTTCGGAGCAGCTCGTCTCGATTCGTGCGAGCTTCCTAGAGTCGTACAATACGTCTAGTTGCACGCACACAAACACCGTGTCGAAGACTGCCGAAAAGAAACGACGTTAGACAATGCACGGCCTTCAAGCCACACCTCCGTGCCCGTAGGAGTGGGGAGCGTGAGGTTTTTTTCGTTACGGAATTTCTGGCTCCGGTCCCCGCGCTCGAGGCCCGCGATAGAAGCTATGCAATAGCTTAAAAGAAAGAAAAAATTTTTACTGGGACTCGCACAGGATTATCACAAACTAAACTCCACACTCTCTTAAAAACGAAAAATTAAATAAAACAAAAGTAAAATGAATACAACAACAGAAAGGGATACATACTAGATGCGGAAGGCGGTGGACAGGGTATTCTGGCGCAGTCTGGGAGAGGCCTATGTCCAGCAGTGGACTGCGATAGGCTGAGTTGATTGATTGATTTATGTTATTATCCCTTAAAGGACGTATACACACTGACTACCTACCTGCATTATTGTATCTCCTTCTTCCTTTAATCCATCCAAAGGTTGTCTGTAAAAGATCGCTTTTAGCGATAAGACCGCCCATTGTGTCACCCTGTGTAAATAATCACATTTATATCTGTAATTTTGATGGTTTACATAATAAAGAGTATTCTATTCTATCCCATATTTGCGTTTGCGATTGGTTCAGCAAAAAAATCATGTTTACATGCGATTCCTAGCAAAATTTGTTTACCCGTATGTTTTCAACCCCTTTCCTGAAACTAAGTAAAGTAGCGAACGTCTTCTCACTATTACTTGAACGCGAGCGACATTTAAACCAATTTGTTGGCATCTTTCATTCTTAGTTAACTCTTGGCTTCGACAACTCTTTGTGCGAACTACGTCTTCATCTTCTATCTTTCATTAATTGTGTTTCTATTATTTGAAATAACGTTTCATTTCGCTTTTTTTGCAAGGAAAAATCTTGTTTTTTCATACCAATATTATAAATTCGAAAGTAACGCTGTCAATATGTTGCCTTTTCACGCCTAAACCAGTGAACAGATTAAAAAAAAAAATGGCAAGGAGATAAAGGTCATCCTGGGGTAGGACATAGGCTACTTTGTCCCGGTAGCACGTTCCCTTGGGATAATTTCCGACCACCACGTGGGCGAAGCCCCAGGCAGAAGTTAGTTTCGTATAAAATTATAACAAATTATTTTTCAAATCTTATCGTATTCTTTACAATATTATCAACAGCCTATATCTGTCCCACTGCAAAGCTCTTCTATTATACAGAGAAGGAACAAGTGTGTTTAGTTTGTGTTAAATATTTAAGACATTGGTATTCGCGTGTGTTTGAAACCGCAATTTCGTTTTTCAAAATCAGGTACGCAAACCAAAATTAAAAAAAAACAAAATCTTTTTTTTTTCACATAAACCTACATGGGCACTTATGAAACGTCAGAAGCTAGGTGCACGGTTCCAATTGGTCGTTGCCTATGGAGAAGAGCCGGCAAGAAGCTCCACGGTTACTCTTTTAAAAATAATTGGCTTTTACAATGTTTTCATATTACAGTATTAATAGGGTATGGGAGGACAGTGTAGGCCTGTCAACAAGTACCAGGTACTTGATAAAAAAAAATGGTCTACAAACTTAAAGCCAGCTACTAATCCTTTTCTACCTTACTTTAACATTATAAATGCAAAAATAACTCAGTCTGGCTATCACCTTTTCAATCCTAAACCTCTGAACCGATCGTTATGAAATTTGACTGATGTGCAGTTTTTTTTTATTTGGTTGGGAAATCATCAAATAACTTCTCCCGCTCTGGGTGGAGCGGAAGGGCGTGTCAGACTTTTACTGACTAAAACCCACCCGTGTTCCTTCAGTTGCCTGTGCGCCAGGGCCACGGTAACTCTTTCGACCAATCCGCGACTTCAAACAATTCGCGAGTGATCCGCTGATGTCTAGCTTGGGACCTGAAGAAGGACGTAATGCTACTTTTCATCATGAATCGCAGACGAAGTCGCGGGAAACAGTTTGTTTGTTATAATCTATCGAATCTTGAAACTGTTATACCTTCGTTCTAGTCTTATCCCAAAGATCGAACCGTAATCTCCATAACTCAGAAAGTTCACAAGTAAAATTGCTTTCAGTCCAAAGAATTGGAAAGGTATTAAATCAAATTGTTCAATTGCTAGAAAAGTTATCCACTGTTTGATATACTGAACGGAACTGTTACTAATTTAGCTACGGAATTCTAAATTTGTACTCCATTATAAATTGTAACAAAGGTACGATTCGTATTTCGTACGTACCAATATCTGGTGTTATTTCTCTTTTATTTTTCTCTGCTTTCTATGTACGATAGTAGATTCCGGACTTCAATATGCTTTGAAGTTGTGAACGAAAGGTTGCCAGCGAGTTTTGTGCACAATATTGTGTTTGAAGAATGCAATTGAACGCAGCAGTGGTAAAATGCAATGGGCAGTAGGATACCGACTTTATAGATAGGTATGTTTTATGCGTATAGAATATTTATATTTTATTCTTAAAAGCTGCATAGAATTTTTATATCATAAAAGGTTCTGATCGCGACGATAGGTCGTGGTGGAGCAAAATGAAATGCAGTGGACTGTATAACATGTGTAAGTATGAATAAAATGATATAAAAAGGTTGACTTAAAATGACAAAGATGTTAATAAAAACGCGCAAGCGCAGCCGTGCGCGGACGCGTGCAACAGCTGACTGGTGTGGTGCGGTGCGGGGGCCCGCGCTCAGCCGTCGTCGGCGGGCTGACTCCCCGCTGTCCCCGCGCCCCTCGTTCACTGCCGCCAGTGCGCGGCGATGCTGAGAGGTGCGGTCTCAACAGGTTCCATTGTAGAACAACTACGGAGAAAAACTGAGGTTAGATCACAACGCAAACGCACTATAGTCTGCTCCAAAAGTATCTGATGAAAGTGTAAACAAACCCTTTTCAGGTTAAATTCTTACGCAAAGACTCGCTAAAGGGAATTAGTAACACATTCATCTGTATTTAGCAGATGTTAATTTTATATCTCGCCACTTTATCCAACAAATATTTGTTGGAATAACATGATTAAATTGAAATTATCGTCATCGTCGTGAAAATCATCGAGAAAAATTGAGGTTACAAAATTAACCTCAATTTTCAAATGAAAAACATCTTTAAAATTGGTATTTCAGGTTTAAGTATTCTACAAACTGGCACTACAAATTGGCATCTACAGGTAAGTTTTCTGATCCGTTTGTTTACACTTTCAACGGATAGTTTTGGGACAGACTATACGTGCTAGTGAATCCTACAAATTAAGTTCAGGTTTCCATACGATGCCGATGATATCATGTTTACAATTGTTTTTGATCCTATCTAACTTTAAAGCCCCAAATACACGATACAAGTTTCTTGCCTGTCCTAATCAGCCTATAATGTTCCCACTGCTGGGACACAGGCCTCCTCTCTGTAAGAGCGAGTGGGTCTTAATCTACCACGCGGGCCGAATGCAGGTTGGTGGATGTCAGATGTATTCGTATTTTTCGTTCTAGGACATGCCGGTTTCCTCACGATGTTTTCCATAACCATTGTGAAAGCAATGGTGATGAAATAATTTACACAAAGTAAAGCGGCTGCCTGCGAACTCATCACCTACAACTCGTAATTCGGGGCCGATACCACTGGACCACCATTGCTCTTCTGCTTGTTTAATGTTCTTGCCTGCCTCACTGTTCTTGTCTGTAACACACAATAAAATAGAAGCAACCAATCACTTGCATAGTCTTAACACTGTTTAGATGCAAGTTTTCTTTTTGCTTCATACAATAATAGAAAGAAAGAAATACGTTTAATTCCGGCAAACACGATGCAGAGAAAAGCACACAAACAAAAAAAAAGAACAAGTTGGGGGCAAATATGCGTAACATCCCCGGAAAATGTCAATCGCTCAGCTTAATGCTACGACTCTATGCGAGACAGAGCTCTGCTTATTTTCAGCGACAGCCGGCGTTGACGTGATGACGTCAAAAAGTGCCTCTTACGAAAATATGAAAATAACAAAAAAAAAAAAAAAAAAATACATAATGCAAATGTACTATGTAGTTCAACTTATGGTATATGCCACAGGCAATTAATTCGTACCGTTATAGAGGTATGAGGAACAGGGTGTAAAGCTCACTCATACTCTATGGTAAAGGGAGGATCCTCCGACCAGACGGGTGTTGTGTCTGGTGGGCAACTGCCCGACGGTTGATGTCGGGACGTTGTATATATGCTAGTCGCGCGGTAAACTCTGCTTGCGCGATGCAGGATTTGCGTGACGTCAGTATGACGTATAGCTCGCATGTGGCGATGTTGATACCGCTACACCGTGTAAATTAGGCTTAAAACTTTATTATAAATACTTGACTTTGACGACTCTTATACGTTAGCCCGAAACTTGAAATCCCGAATTACTCTATCCCGAATCACGCTATTCCGAATGACTTCCGAATGACTTGGAGAAAGTGAAGTTGAAGGCACATTCAAATTTCTTTAAATAAATTCTTACTTTATACGTGCTTTATGTAATTCAGGGATTATCAACAAACTTGAGAGCAGGCTGATGGAGTATAATAATTTAATACATGAATAATGAACATACGAGGATTTGCGTGGATCAGTGATCATAAGGAGAAAGCTGTGGCATCAAAGATAAACCGATTTAAGGATATACGGAAACGAAATTCCTATCATCTCGTGTCAGCGCCAGTTATTCGAGAATTACTCACCAGTGATTACAGTACCTCTTTAGGATAAACAGTCAGGGAAATTAATTGTTTATCAAATTGACACACTACGTCAACTTGACGTGTTCATACAACTGTCAAAGAATGACAGTTCTAATTTGAATATATATATGGGCAATTTAAGTTGGTAGTCAAAATGGTAAACAGTTAAATTCTCTGACTTTACTTTCGTAAATCCACTATCCATATAAAGTGGTGTTTTATATGAAAATGCACATGAACGCAAGTAAAAATGCAAGATGAGATGATGAAACCCAGGTTTTTGGAAGTCTTTCGACTATTATTATTATCAGTTGTTGTTGTTTTTGTAGTTGTTTCTCAGTTGTTGTTGTAGTTTTTTGTTGTTGTCTTATTGTTAGTTGTCTATTTAGTATTTTAAGTTCAAATGTTACAAAAAAAAAATGTTATACACGCACGGCACCGGCGCCGGCGGAATTGGCAGGAAAACATATTTTCGGTAATATATTTTTCACTCACTCTTTACTGTTAACAATTCACATTCGTGTAGCACTCGTCATATTTCACAAGCCATCGATCCTTGAATACAAACCCATAAATAAATCTAGAAATGGCTCGTATAAATAATAATTTGAGTGCTACTAGCAAGAAATGAGAAGTGTGATAGAAAAAATTCGCCTCCACTCTGCCTTTTCGTATAAAACCGAGAATTCACGAGCTGTATCGAAACCTTGGATGTGTTTCTCAAATATTTCTACAGCCCCCTAATGTACAGTACAACTATTTTTTTAATGTCCCTCGGGAATTAATGCATTTCCGAATACAAATTTCCATGTCCATCAATTATTCGATTTATCATGTATAATAATTTGAAATCAGAACTAAGTACTTTATTCTTGTTTTGTTTTGACGTAACAACAATAAAGTACTTAGTTCTGAATTCAAATTATTATACATGATAAATTGAATAAATTGATGGACATGGAAATTAGCATTCGTTTGTATTCGGAAATGCGATGACTCCCGAGAGACATTAAGAAAATAATTGTACTGAACCTACGTACATGAATATAATCTGGATTTAAACCACAAAAAAAACGCAACCTCACAACGAAACTTGACAGTCTATGTATGAATAAAAGAATAAGTAAACTTAGTGACTAAACCTAATTTTGAAATACATTAAATTAATTTAAAAAAAAACTGTTTAGAGAACACAATATAAATCTCTACGCGGTATCCTTCTTTCTGATAAATAAATTACTTTCGTTATTTACAACTTTCTAATCATGTCATTTGGTCTAAATAGGCTTTTATTTTTATATAGATTCTTCTATATTTTGGGAATGTGAGAACGTTGTAGGCTTAACCTGTAGACTGTAGATTTGTGGGCCTTTTTATATTTTGTTGAGTTCCTGTTACTTGTTGACAGGCCTACACTGTCCTCCCATATCTATCAACACTGTAATTGGAAACATTGTAAAAGCCCCTTATTTTTAAAAGAGTAACCGTGGAGTTTCTTGCCGGCTCTTCTCCATAGGAAACAACCAATTGGAACCGTGCACCTAGCTTCTGACGTTTCATAAGTGCCCATGTTGGTTTATGTGAAATAAAATATTTTCATTTGATTTGATTGATAACTAATACCTATAAATTTTCCATTGAAATCACTAAGCTAATACTAAAAACAGCAACACGCCGTAAGCAAACTAAAAGTGATCAATTCTTTCTAAAAGATTCAATTCTAAAAGAAAAAATCTTTACATCGGAAAAATAATGTAGGTTAATGTATCACACCGATAATATAAGCCTGCCATGAAACAAACTTCCAAAAAGTTTTCATTCTACAAAACCGCTTCAGGGGTTCACGACTCAAAAGTTTGAGAACATGTGAGTATGCAATACCTTTTATTGAAACACATTATGTTACCGAGTAGGGCTCAGTACTTCCTGATTTACGAACAGTTGCCTACATTACCCCGAAGGTAAGATGAGGGGAAAAATTTGAAAAAAGTTTATTAACAGTTGGGAAACACTGGTTCTGTTGAATGGGAATTGGGTCATAGTTACCGTGCAGACTAAATTGAATTTTGGTGAGCGAGAATTCTGGGGTTCTTAGACAAAGGTTGCGGTTATTCCTGCCTGCTTTTAGGGTGGTCGTAGAGGTATTGCTTTTAAAGTTTAGTTTTGTTTATTTTTTATAAAGGATAGGGGCGCTTACTACGAACAGTTCAGGTATTTTGGTAGTTAAGGAACCTTTTGAATGGCTTTTTTTTCTTAAAGTAGGATTATCTTCATAGACAGAGGAAGCTAAAGGGTTATGTAGGATCAATTAAGTCTTCAGTGTTCCTTAAAGAACCTTATAGCGGTGCAGTGCTGAAGTTCTTGGTTGGAATAACTTTGAATTTGACGGGTATTCGAGTATCGTCATCAGCATATTAAGTTTTTGTATTTTGGAACAGCAGGACACTAGCGTCGTTGTATTCATTGGTTATCCTCTTTTTCAAGGCGAATCAATGACCAAATACCATCATCTGCCTGCCTTTTCCGAACTATATTGGGGTTGGCTTCCAGTCTGACCGGATGCTGCGGAATACCAGTATTTTACATTGAGTGACTGATTATCTGACCTCCACAACCTGATTACTGGGTAACACTATACCCCCTGGAAAGACTGGTTGTCAAACTTTCGGACTTCTGACTACGCGTATCGACTGTCCAAGATTTATTCATGTCATAATTTATTTAGCCACGAGCCCCTCATCAATAGCTAAATAGTAGCCAACATTACAATCGACTTTACATTATTGACTCCGTCAGCTGTAGATCTCGCTAGTCTGTCTTTGCATAGCTTAGAAATAATAAACATTCATCGCCCTATTTAAAACAAAAGAGCGCGAAATAGTTGAAATAATGTATTTTTTTACGTTTTGAACTACCATATCTCCGCCATTTCGAATAAACTGAATCGACAAAAAAAAAACATTTAATTATCGAACCTACTCACAAAATTTCACGAGAATCGGTTGAGTAATGCGACCTATAGAGAAGAACAGACATCAGCATTTTTGCCCAAGCTGAAACGTGGACTCCTCGCTCACACTTCGCGCTCGCTTGGTCAATAACCTTATCACTTAAGGGGACTACATGACCTAAACGCAAATTTATAATGCCTAAAAATATATTATGATCCACTGCAGTAACCAAAATCAGAAAAATATAATGATATTCTTCTGGATATATGCTAGTTAGATAGTGTGTTGAAAACATAATACAATTAACTTGATATGATAGAAAAAAATCACGAAGATACTTCTAAAAAAATATTTTATCGATTAAAAACCATATTAATATACATGCAAACATTCAGATTTTTTTTCAGAATATTCTACAAGTAACATACTAACGTGATAATGTTTTAATTTTTTAGTCCAATGAATAGATTTTTTGTAAATCCATAATTGCTTCATATTTTGCAATAAATTACCAGCGTTGTGTCATCGTGCGTCTCTTTCTTTTCTATGCAATCCGACAGTGACCGCGCTTTAGCTCTTGTAAGCCTCTTAACTAAGTTTTCTAAATCCTTTAATACGTACTAAAACTCGTTTTGAGGTTACTACTTGAAATACAACAAAAACGTTCAAACTAACCATACAACGGAACATTTCTCGACAACCTAATAAAGGAAAACACTCTGCAGACAAAAGAAGCATATTTACAAACAACTATACAGGCTAAATGTGGGCGAAATAACCACAAAGTATACTTAACGGTAGTGGCTAGAATAGGGCACGATTTGCTGACTCATCGCCTATTAGCGTCAATCAACATAGAAAAGGAAATTGGTAATGGAATACTTACTTAGCTACTAGAGGTCTTTTGTGTACCGTGTTTGTCGAACTTAAGTATAACACTCTATTTTTAGCTGGTACACTTTATACAAAACCGAGGGGATCCTGGTTAAATACTAACAGCAAGAATTATCGAAGGGTTAAGCTACGCTTGCCGTGGTCAGGTTTGTGGATGGGTGGCCATCCATTACATATTGAGACACCTTCGTGGCTCGGAAAGCACGTTAAGCTGTTGTTCCCGGCTGTCATATGTAGATATTTGACAGTCGTTACGGATCATCAGAAGCCTAAAAGTCTGACATTCAGGGGTATCGTGCTACCCGGTAACTGGGTTGTGGAGGTTAGGTAGGCAGTCGCTGTAAAATACTGGTATTCAGCAAAATTTTGGAAAAGGCTGGACAGATTAATATTGAGTAGCAAATACTCAGGCGGCTTGTTTGATGGTGAGTTGACACCGCCTCCTGTTGATATCTGTTAATATCAGAGGCATCGACGGTGTGATGTCACCTCAGAGATACAGATGCAATTACTCATGAGCCAGTAATTAGACCAGTACTGATTAAATCGGTACACAGCAACGCAGCTTGTAGAAAGACTTTAAAAAAAAAAAAAACAACTGACTTTAAAAAAAAAAACACTACAAAGTGAAAAATAACTTTCATTTCGGAAGTCGGTGTCTTTGGCTTGTAGTTTCGTTTTTTTGCCCCCAAATCCTCCTTTTTGCAGTTGGTTAAAAATCGACTTAGTGGAGATCCTTTCCCAGATGAGCTCCTTATTACACATATCTACGAGTAATACTCGTACTATTTAAAAAATATAACATAGCTAGTCTAGTCTGAGTGTTGGTACCATACACCCCTTCGAAATATTTATTTATTTATTTATTAAAACTTTATGCACAAGTAAAAAAAAATACTGTACAAAGGCAGACTTAATGCCTGAGGCATTTTCTACCAGTCAACCTTAGGGTGATGCAGAGACTAAACATGGCAGGTGCAATATGCAGGATAGATCGCTTGGCAATAACTATAAAATACAAGAATAAATATTAATACATAAATACTAATAAATACATACATACATATAAACAAAATAAACTTTGTCATGAGAAATAGCGATCGGTAGAGGAGAAAACAAATCCAGCAAATCAACGCTGAAATGATTCGGCCAACTTCTGACGGATATGCTCACGTGCCTTCACTTTAAAAGATAACCGACTGGTTGCCATCTTGATGTTCAGAGGGAGCGCATTCCAAAGAAAAACCGCCTGGACAAAGAAAGAAGAATGAATGAAGCCAGAACGGTGAGAAGGACATCGTAGAAGACGATTGTTGGTGGAACGAAGATTTTTACTATGAGCAGAGCATAAATATTTAATTTGGGAAGTCAGAGAAGTGGGTTTATCGAGAATGGAGAACAACGTGTACAGTGCCCTCAACTCTCTGCGCTGACGAATGGGTAACCATTTTAAAAGCAGTCTGTGCGCAGAGCAATACAGACGATATACTAAATTATTGTACAGTATTTTTATCTCTGAGTCTGGATTTGTGCCCGGTTGATGGCAATAGGCTCGCCCCCTATTACATGGGACTTAAAAATATAACTGGCGAAATGTGGGTGTACTATAGGTATACCTCTGCCTAACCCTTCAGGGAATACAGGCGTGATGTTATGTTAGATGTATTTTTATCTCACGAAGCGACACGTGCTTTACTTGTGGTAACTAAGTATACAAATAAGCTGTGAATATGTGCGTGAATACGAGCATTATTAGCCGAGTAGCATTAGCATATAGCACACACACACACATACACTTCCGACTTCGCCATCGTCTCGGACGGTACTGAGAGCTCCTGTCCGCGTTTACACACACATTCACAGCATGTTTGTACACTTGGTAAACATAAGAAAAGCGCGCGTCGCTTTATGAAATAAAAATACTATGATAAATGAGGTACGGTGCGGTTTAAAAGAAGATGTAGTGACAAGAATAAAAACGAGTATGCTTAGGTGGTTTGTCATGTTGAGAAGATAATTGAAAGGCGACTAACAAAGGGTATTTACAAGGCAGATGTGAGTGGAAACGCTGGGAGGGGAGGCACTAGGAAGACATATATTGACCTTATTGGTGATGTTCTTCAGAAAGGTGAGGTGTGTTGTACTCGCAAAAGGCGTGCGTGTATGACCGGATGTATAAACGTAAACGAAGCGAAAGGAGTATGTAAGAATCGTTTATGTATCATCACATGATGCAATTTTAAGTATTAGAAAAACTAATTTTTGAGTCTTTTTTATACCTTTCCTGATACCTGCATTATATACCTATTAATTTCAGGGTGGAAAGGTTAATGAGTCCATCCTTTTGTAAGTACCCAATAAGTAAACGTAACGTCTGACGTTCCCCTTTTTAATTATATTTTCTAAAACATTTTCCTTTAATTAGAAATAACGATCGCAAACGATGCGTCAGTTTCCATCAACACCATTAACATGGTTTATTTAAAAGATTTAAATTGTTAGATTCGACCGACTGCGTTAACAAATGTTCATGTTTCATTGACATTGACATTTGAATAGTACTGTCTCACTCACGATGTGAGCACACTGCTCAGTATGGATACTTTTTCGCGTGACCAAAGTAAGGTAAAAGCAAATCTAATAATTTCAATCCTTCTTTGATTGAGTTGATACTCCATTTGTAAAATTACAACGAACTTTCCGAGTTTTGCACGAAATTATGAAACAAGTACCTTTTCGCACATTTTGATTAGGAGTCAACGAAGCGTTATTCGCTGGAAAATTAATTAATTTCGATATTTAGATTAATGTAAAAAGAGTGTTTCATGGATGACTCCCATATTTAAGTCTTGGGACAAATGATGTAAAATGACATGATGAAAAACACTGATTTCATTATTTGTTTTAACATTTTTGGGGAAGTAACACTTACGTTACCAATTTTCCGTTTTAAAGTAATTTTCAGAATTAATACGTTGCCGGGAAAGCTAAAATACAGAAATTGAGGAATTCGATGATTTTGAGTCGTTAATTATGCGAGGGTGTTGTAAAATAAACTTTTTTAAAGGCTCGTCATGTGAGCTTTCAAAGTGTTTTAATTTTAAACTTCTTAATTTTGTACTAACAGTTCTTGCCATGTTTTAGAAGGTTTAATGTTATTCCTAAAGTTGAAGACTTTGAAAACGTAACCTGACGTTAGGGCTAATAGCTATAAGTCTGACAAAATTCTTGTTCAATTGAATGTGTGTAATTTTCAAGGTCAACCTTGATATTACAGCTAGGTAATGTGGGTGTACAGTAGGTCACCTCTGCCTAACCCTTTGGGGAAATCAGGTGTGATGTTATGTTTATGTAAGGTTATTGAAGCAGTAAAATAAATTAGACACACTTTCTTATGGACAGTTTTGAGTAAAAATGTGGATGGTTAGAATAGAATAAAAAGAAAGAAAGAAAAAACGGTTTATATGTCACAGAAAAACGTGCATACAAAAAAGATAATTAGCTCTGGTAACAATGTAAAATAAAAACAAGCAAAATAGATCTATAATCACGAGCACAAAACAGAAATAGAATAGAATACTCTTTTCACTCCTGTAGGAGAAAAAGTTTTTTTTTTGTCTTCTACCAATGAGCCTACAAAAACGTAAACGTCTTTATTCATAAATAGAATAATCATCATCATCAAATAATCATCTTGACTTATTCCTCTATCATAAAAAAGGACATTTTATTTTTGAAAATGGAACTTAAACCGGTGATCTATTCGTTAGAATGCGTGCATTGCGTTGCGGCTACAGAAGAAATTAAAAAATAAGTAAACTATTTCACACTGTATTGTATTATTTTATTTTTTCTCAATCGTAGTGAAAAGTACGTCGCTAAAAACCCATTATAACTCGGTTTCTATTTACTCCCTCGCTAAAGCTCCCTACCTCGTATATAATGGTACATTTTACCCCCTTGTATAACAATCTACTATTATTATGTACACCATAAAAATTACAGATATAAATGTAGAAATTTTACATAGGGTGAGACAATGGGCGGTCTTATCGCTAAAAGCGATCTTTTACAGACTTTGCTTATAAGAGTAGAAGACCAAAGAAAAGTTGGATGGACTCTGTCAAAGATGATATATGGCCCGGAAGGAGGTGAATACTGATATGACGGTTTATTGAGTTTATTGAGTATGGAAGAAGAAGATATTATGAGCCGACCCCAAATTCAGATAAAGACAGGAGAATGATGGATGAGTAAGTCAAACTTTAGAGATTTTTCTTACTAACGTTAATACTACTACTACTCTCGAAAGGAGCTCATAGCTAAGTAATATCAGCCGCACGAGTCGATTGAGAGTTAAGCTACGCTTGCCGAGATCAGTCTGTGGATAGGTGACCATCCATTACATACCAAGATTCTCCATAACTCGGAAAGCACATTAATTTTGAAACTTTCATAGATTTTTGACAGTCGTTACGGGTAGTCAGAAGCCCGAATGTCTAACAACCATACTTACCAAGGGTATCGTGTTACCCAGTAACTGGTTTGATGAGATGTTAGATAAGCAGTCGCTCCATTTAAAATACTGGTATTCAGCTGCCTCCCTGGTTAGACTGGAAGCCAACCCCAACATATTAGGGAAAAGGGCCGATGATGATACTATTAATAATCTCAAAGTGTATACATTCCACACGCACATACGAGCCACATATCCAAAAACGTCACAAACTGTATAAGCGTGAGTGCCAAAACTAGGGCTGTCACTTTACCGAAACAAAAATTTAAACGAGGTTGTTCGCTAAACCGAAGTAAAGTAATAAACAACGTTTTTGCTGTGGCGATAAAAAGAGAAACATTTTAGGGTTGAACGTCAGAGAGACGCTTGATCACTTTTACCAAGATTGTTGGTAAACTATTGGACTTTTGTTGGTTAGTTTGAGACTGAAAATTGTTATAGAGAAAAGAATTTTTCCCGGAGTTTTGTTTTTAAACAAAGGCATTGGTAAAGTTTAATTGTGCTTTCGCGGGCTCTTTGATCGAGATGAACTTGGTTCGGATGAACGGCTGGGTAAAATTGTTTTTTAGCTCACTTACTTTTTTGGTCGTGTTTATTTGTTGTTTGCTTTTATTTTGAACGGTATTTATTATGAACGGTGTATTAGGTATGATGTTATTAAAATGGAAGTCTTTTTCTTTTTGTGTCGACGGTACTTTGGTTGAATATTATTATATTTATTTGAGCCACGTTGATTGCGACACTTTAAATGGAAGTAAATAAAGATTTTTCGAAATAAAGTATTAAGATAAGCTTACTTTTTTCATAGAAATGGCCACACAATATATTTCATGAATCGTCGTAATGAACGTGTGTGAACACGAACTGAATCATATGAATTTAATTCTGTTTCTTTTCGGTTTTATTGGGAAAAAGATGATCAGTTGAATTTGTCCCGTAATATAATGATTGTAAGTAGGAATTTTAATAAAAAAACTGTATTTTCTTGCATTGTCTTTCGTATGAATTGTGTATAATGTAGTCAAGCTACTTCTAAATTCCGTGTATTCTTAGTTAAATATGGGTTTATAGAGGCATGGGGCTGTTCAGCCCGCACTGGGCTCGCGTGGTGGATTACATACAGCCCAGCGGTGGGAACGCATTCACAACATGTCTTCTTTTTCCATACGCACAGTCAGCAATAAAATTAGATTAACACTTTTTTTAAATCTTAATTATTGAGAAACATCTATTATAAGTATATAGAGGTATGAGGAACAGGGTGTAAAGTTCACTCATCCTATCGGAGGATCGTCCTTTTACTATAGGTAGAGTAAAAGGACGATCCTCCGACCAGACGTGTGTCGTGTCCGGTGGGCAACTGCCCGACGATTAATGTAGGAACGTTGTATATTTGCTTGTTGCGCGGTAAACTTTGCTTGCACGATGCAGAATTTTGCGTGACGTCAGTGTGACGGGTAGCTCGCATTTGGCGTTGTAGATACCGCTACAAGTTTCCTTATGTCTTCCCGTGGGGGCTGTAACTTGTGACTAAGATATAAGTCAAGAATGAATATATATAACTGCGTCTACCTATGTTGTTAATAATCTAGAAGGTAATTACAATTTCCCTCTTTATAACCGTATTTCTAAGGGCGATAATAAACCTCATTTTGGCGCATTCCAAACACAGAATTACTTTGTGTAATTTATTTCAACACCACTGCTCGCAAAACGATAAAGGATATTATCGTGAGGAAACTGGCAAGTCGTAGAACCTAAACCATATGACATTCACCAACCCGCACCGGGCCCACGTGGTGGTCAACTCCCTCTCACATAAAGAGGCGTGTATCCCAGCAGTGGGAAAGAAAACTTGTTTAGTAGGATAAGGTCAGCAGAGATTGTTGGTTAACATTGTACTTTATTTCACTACTTTTTATTTCACCACATCATGAATAGTCAAGAGTTTGTGTTATATAAAAGTAACATCTGTTCCGAATTTCTTTTTAATTCCAGTTGTGCCCGCGTCTTTGCTCACGTGACTGTGTAGTATATTGGAGTGCTCCTGTGTTTGCGCACGCACTTGTGCACTGTAATATATCCTGGCTTACCTGGCTAATCTCTGTCGGGATCGTTGCCATGGCCAGAAATTCGATTGAGTGGATATTATTATTATTTCCTTTATTTCATATATAATTATTTACATACAAATTATATTTTTAAATATTAGAATATAGAAAATACAAAAACATTTAAAAATATAAAAAATAGTAGCCCACCTGTATCGGGAACAGGGTCCAAGCTACCAGCGGTCAGGGCTCCAGAGAGAGGAACTATAAAACCATAACCATAATATTCTTTATATTGGCATTATTATTATACATTGCGTTGTTATTCCTAACTACGGAACGGATTTGCATGCGATTTTCATTTTCATTTAAGTAGAATATAGACAATAATAATTGAGTGATAAAAATTAACACTGATTGAAATTAAGATTGAAAAAATATATTGTTTAAATGGGGTTTATTGTAGCACACTACGATGTTCTGGTACTCCTGGTTGGTATACCTATAGCTTGGCATTGTTGCGTTTGTTGCCCGAAGGCCGATGCGTGTTAGCAAAGCACGTGCGGTGCCACATGCGGATCGTGCGGGACTAAAGAGACGCGGGGGAGGGAAGCACGCGCGCGGCGTGTTCCCGTTCTACTCTTTGATAAAAACCGCGCGCCATCTTGTGCCGCCACCCGCTTCAGTAACAGTCAATACTACGTAGAAACTAGCGTAACGGATGATAAAAAATAAGAAGGAGCCAGTATTTATTAAGTGTGTCAAGTTTTTTTGTTTTACATAACATACGTAGATAAAAAGAAACTATGGCTTCTGTACCAGCTATAGGTGTATCCCTTAAAATATTTTGTGAATAGACACACCTTTCATTATATAATAATAAATCGATAAAATAGTTAAAATTGATAAGAATGTATAAGTCGGCTCGAACATTTTCAAAACCTTTTTGATGTTTTAATACTACTACTACTACTACTATTAGCCTGCATTATCCCACTTCTGGGCAAAGCCCTCTCCCCATGACTTCCAACTCTTTCGTTTTAATAAAAAATCATTTAATTTCAATTTGAAAGTCAAGCAGCTTTTATCATACTTTATGGAAGGAGGGATATCATAATCAGCCTATAATGTTCCCACTGCTGGGACACAGGCCTCCTCTCTTCGAGAGGGAGTGGGCTGTAATCTACTACGCGGGCCCAGTGCGGGTTGGTAGATGTCACATGTCCTCGATTTTTTGGTTCTAGGACATGTCGGTTTCCTCACGATGTTTTCCTTCACCGTTTTGAGAGCAGTGGTGATGAAATTATTTACACAAAGTAAAGCGCCTGCCAGGGTTTGAACCCACGACATACAATTCGTAAGACGCGGCCGATACCACCGGGCCACCACTGCTCTAGGAGGGATATAGTTTTTAGCATTTAGTAGCTGCGGTGTGAAAACTGCATCTAAAAGCCGCCGACTTGTGCTGAGGGATGGAAAGCTGTTGAGAACATTTTCTTTCCTCACAAATTCTGTGTCTTCTTATCCACAATAGTCTATCATATAAGTTAGAAGGGTGTGAGACTTAATAACACTAAAGAGTAGGCTCGCCAAGTGGAATTAAAGTCTAGCTTAAAAAAAAAAAAAATGTTAAGTCAGCCTTAAACAATCAGTGATAGACTTTCGTAGTGACTTTGCCAATGTTATATTCTTCTAATAACACATAAACAGGAAAACATATTCTGTAATAACTAGAAGGTACCTACGCATCGAGAAAGAGTATCAATGCTTTTCCCTTTCGTAGAATGAAAAACGTCTCCGTAATAAGTAGACTTTTAACTAAAATTTTTCTTTTTAGTCCTATAATCCGGTTTACCGCCTCAAAAGAGTTAGAAAAAACTTTCCCTTCAATGTTCATTTCATGTTTTCTGAGATACCGATTGATATAATGATATTATATTATTTACATAGGGCCCACGATGCTACTCAAAATTAAAGTGATACAAACTCAAATCACAAATGTGCCAGAATGCCACAGCACTATAATTTCATTGGCGGTCCATACACGAATTAGTACGACCAATTACAACTAGGTACTGGTTTGAGTTTGTAACACGTTATTTTTGAGTAGTGTCGTGGTCGATGGGACTAAATGTATGACTTTCAGATGACGTTTACATTTTGACAGGTTTTGCTGAGATTTGACATTCAGGCGCAATTTTAATAATAAAAATAATGGACTCAGCGATCATTGTGCCGATAGTCGTGACAACCAATGGCTTAATAGCCAAGAGCCTCGACCAACACCTGAGGAGGCTCTCGTTGGGCAGCTGGATCAAGGGCTTGATTCAGAAGGCGTTACTTCTGGACACGGCTCGCATTGTTAGGAGGTTCCTGTCTCTAGAGCCCTGACCACCGGTAGCTTGGACCCTGTTCCCGATACCAGTGAGCTACTATTTTGTATATTTTTAAATGTTTTTATATTTAAAAATATAATTTGTATGTATAATTGTATATAATGAAATAAAGGAAATAATAACAATCTTTGTTTATATTTTGAAATGATAAGCCTTATATCCTCATCACACGCTATATTATCAACACCTCAAGAAACAATTCTCTTTATAATGTCCACCATAACATTTAAATTTACATAACATTATAATTTATTCATTCACGAATGCGAAACTTTCTTAATAATACCAACAAAGTTGATTAATCGGGCTTAAGTAGCCAATAAATTTTGTTTCGTGTACCTGAACATTTATGCAACTTTTTGTTAGGTATTTTTATTTTCATTGTTGAATTTGGAACGTAGATTTTTTTACTTCAATTGTTGAGTTATATTTTTTTTTTTTTTTTTTAATTTTATTAAATAGGAACAGCAAACAGCTACATTATGCAATATTACATACAGACAAATTATATAACTTAAGTAATAATGTAGCCCACAGCGCTGTTCACAGATTACTATGAATAAATGAAATCTTATAGTCACTAGGAGGTGAACTGTTTATGGATGACAGTTACACTAATATTATAAAACAATGAAGAAAAAAAAACACAGCAATAGTATTTAAAAAACAACAACAAAAAGAAATATAAAAAAATATTTGTCCAATTGTTCAAGTGTCTCATACAAAAGGCTAAGAAACCTTTTCAAAGAGCATGTATATATTAGGTCTTTACCTATGAAATTGCCGTTCTGCAGTACTGGCCATTTCAAATCAAAATAATTTTTGTTTGGCTAAGAATTCTAATTTCAAATTAATTTTATTTTAAAAACATGGATTTTTTTTTCTAAAAGTAGTCATTTCTTTATTGATTAGTGTTACATTTTCATCGCATTTCAATCTTTTTCGTCATCATGGATACGTTAAAAATTCGAGTAATTATGGAATATGAGTACCGTCGTGGCAGCAACGCGGCACAAGCGGCACGCAACATCAACGACGTTTACGGAGCTAACACTACAAACCAACGCACCACCTGTTATTGGTTTGCTCGCTTCCGTTCTGGAAATTTCGACCTGAAAAATGAACCTCGCGGTCGTCCGAAGACTTTGGTCGACAATGACGAATTAAAGGCGATTGTAGAAGCTGATGATACACAATCTACGGCTGAATTAGCAGCAGCTTTCGACGTTAGCGTCAAAACAATATTGGTCCATTTGCGTCAAATTGGCAAGGTAAAAAAGCTTGACAAATGGGTGCCCCACGAACTCAATGATCGCCAGCGCGAAGTACGCGTCGAGACGTGCCTTGCACTGCTCAACAGACACACAAATGAAGGAATTTTGAACCGCATTGTTACCTGCGATGAAAAATGGATTCTGTTTGATAACCGTAAGCGCTCAGCAAGTTGGTTGGATCCTGGTTCAGCACCTAAACAATGCCCTAAACGAAAACTTACCCCTAGAAAAGTGATGGTCACTGTTTGGTGGTCTAGCGCCGGTGTGATTCATCACAGCTTCTTACCAAACGGGGTGAGCATTACTGCAGATGTGTACTGTGAAGAACTGAACACAATGATGGAGAAGCTGGCGCATCTCCAACCAGCATTGCATTGGTCAATCGCTCGTCTCCGCTGCTCCTGCACGACAACGCGCGACCTCATACTGCACAGCAGACGGTCTCCAAGTTGCAAGAACTGGGGTTGGAAGCTCTCCGTCATCCGCCCTACTCACCAGACCTTGCGCCTACAGACTACTACTTTTTCCAGAATTTGGATAACTTCTTGGCGGGAAAAAAATTTAATACCCAGTATTTAGTACAAAATGCCTTTGAAGAATTTGTTGCCTCCCGTCCAGCTGATTTCTTTAAGAAGGGCATCAATAAACTGCCACTGCGATGGCAAAGATGCATTGATTGCATGGGTGATTACTTCGATTAATACAAATAAAAAATTCATGAAAAAAATTCGTTTAAATTTTTTCATACAAAACGGCAATTTCATAGGTAAAGACCTATTATATCGATGTGTTCGAATGCTTCATTGTAGGTAGCTGCCATTCGCCGAACTGGTGAACATAGACCAGTGTTAGGTCGGCAAGTACTTACTGCAAAGTGTTTGCCTGCACGCACCTGCCGTCTATGGACAGTTCTGGGGACTGCATAACACAGTACATTATTTAAATCTATACAGTCAAAATTACCATTAACAATATTATACAATGTCATTGCTTCTAATTGTTGTAATAGTGTTATAATAATGTTTTCAGTTTTCGACGATGAATTTTTCAGTAACAGCTCAGAGTCAGGACTAACTAACTGACTGTTGATTTCAATGGCCCACATTTCTATTACATGGAACTGAAACATACAATTACCTGACGAAATGTAAGTGCAGCTAGATTAAAAGATGACATTCTTTGTTGTACTGTCATTAGCATAATTATATTACTACGAGCAGTTCGGCAATAATATCTGACTTCATGATTATTTTATTAATATAATTTTGAAACCGATGTGGCATCCTATATTTTGGCGTTGCATGTCTCATCAGATAATTTTGTTGTTTCTTCGATATCACATATCTATACCGCCACTTGTAGGTATATATATGCCTTCCACAGATTATCACATACATTTGCTGTTTTCTTGAGAACAGATGTTAATGATGAATTATGAAATCAGATATTATTGCTGAACTGTTCATAGTAAGATGCTGCGTGACTGTACATTGAAAGTATGAAGAACAGGACGTACCGTACACCCGGCGACATATCAAGCTAAACATTTCCAGTTTTAGCTGACCTTGCATTTTAAGGGCCTACAGGATTTTCGTACAATGAGAAGTCAGCTTATACAGAATGAAAAGCCTGGTATGTCGTCGTGCGTACCTGGATAGAAACCTGCATAAGAACAGAAAAACGGTCTGACCGCTGACAGCATACTCTACACCTCTGTCTACTCTTCCATAAAAGCGTGATGTTAGGTAATAAAATTTTATTGCCTTAGTAACAACACATAAAGTAGGTAGACTCCAATATTTTCTCACTATCTAAGTAGAATGATATTATTTTTCTTACAATCGACAAATCCCATTTGTAGAATATTACAGAAACTTTAGACCATAGGTTCCCAACCTTTTATGGACTATCGCCCCTTTACAAGAAAAAAACAATTCCCCTTTACTTAATAGTTAATTATACCAATTTTATATGTCTGTCTATTATATATTAATAACCACAAACCACGAAAAGCTCCAGCGCCTACTAGGGGACGGTACCGCCTCCGTTGGGAACCTGTGCCTAGACTTTAGACAGGACAACATTTTGTAAGAATGACAACACGATAAATTCTAGAATGGAATTCGTTTTGTGCCCGTTTTCGCGTCGAAAAAACATTATGCTAGCAATTTTTCTTACCCTAGAAAATGTTAGTAACGAAAAAGAATCAGGACTCTTTTACATAGAACATAACATCACGCTTGTAGTGCCCGAAGGGTTAGGCAGAAGTGTACCTATCGTAAACCCATATTTCGCCCGGTATGTTTAAGTCTCATGTAACAGGGGGCCAGCATATTGCCATCAACCGGGCACAAATCCAAATTCCGGGCTGCTACTGAGAAATTCCTGATAGATCAACCGAATAACACTTTACGCTGACCTGGGAAACGAACCCAGGACCTTACGTTCAGCAGTAGCGCTTGCGACCACTTGACCAATGAGGCAGTCTTTTACATAGGACTTTCATACTGACATAATTGGCGAAATGTGGGGGTGTACTTACTACACAGCTTTGCAAACCCCTCGGGAACTACAGGAATATCGAATATTATGTTTTTATTCGTATATACAAATATGAAATCACAGTATTTACAACTAAAATATAATAACCTAACCTGACTAATACTATTAATAAACAAAAATATGGCGTTGAAAAATTCCTCAGCATCGCTGTCGACTGGTAATGTACCCAAGAAGACTGGCAGGCGTTGCCACGTTGTATGGCAAAATGTTATGTTAATTTGTAACATATAATTATTCTTCTTACCCGTCTTGTCATAACTAGAGTTTATCCGGAAGAGTGATAAAGTCGTTATCAACCATATAAATTAATGCTGTTTACGTAGAAAGTACGTTAAATCAATCGTTTGACTTTGACTAATCGGGACGCCAGCGCCACCAGGCGGCGCTCGACAGAGTCTATAACATAACGCTTGACCAGAGTAACATCTGAGTTGGTTGTCGGCGGTTAAGCAGTGAACACGTTTAGAAACTGTCGCGCGTTCCGTATAGATGTGTCATGTACCTACAGTGTATGATTCGTTAGTGTGATTAATTTTATCGTAAATTATAATTTGATTTGAACTGCAAACGGTTTTTCTATTGCGTAATAACCAACACTACCCGTAGTACGCCCACAGTAGTTAAAATATGGCTGATAATAACGACATACCTTCTCCATCATATAATATATGAAATTATCTTTACCAGATAAGTGAGTAGTTAAAAAAACACCATCTCCACCAACCAACAGCGAGATAATTAATTAAAAGATTTATGTCTTAAAAACACAATCTATTTTAATTTAAATTTACATTAGATACTGTTTCTCCGATGTGAACACACCCTAGCTTTGTCACCAACGCACTGCTTGCATACTAATGATACAATTCTGCGTATACGCGGAATGAATAACGAGCTAAAACTTCATTCATTATGTCTGAACACATTGAGAAATGTCCGGGTCGCTAGCCTTCGAGAATTTCTGCAGGCTTATTTTCTTGAACGACTTGTCCACATGACTGTCTTTGAAAGTTGAAAGAATGAAATACATTTATTTGCTACTAATTTAAAGCTCAAAAAGGAAACAATAAAAGAAATGGGGAAAAATGCGTAAAAACGTGCAGTATTTTAACTACGTACCCCAAACCTAGATAAACTAATGAAAAAATAAAATTGTTTAAATGAGAGAACATATATAATTGTAAAAACTAATAATAGGTATTCAAAATGGCAACATTACGTTGCGCGCCATCGACGCACGCGCATAGGTAGAACATTACCACAAAACATTGTGTTGTCTGTGCACACAGCTGTCACAGAGAAGAGACTTTTTCAGTTTGACATTATTGTTACTTGGATACCTAGCTTGTCAATGTTACGCAAATAACGCTATGGAATTTCAGTGTGTGATAAATAATGGATGAATTATTGTTGTGATCAGTGATAGTGAGTTTTGTATTAGTTGTATACAGCATGTGCAGATAATAAACTCAGGCCATATAATAAAAATAGGAATAGCACACAGGTAAGCAGAAACTTCTTCTTAAATCAGAAATCATTCAATTTAAATGAAAGTTTTCTTTATTTTTTTATAACCTAATGGGAATTACTCACCCATTTTACAGCAATTATGAATCTTATTTTTGCCAAAATGCATTCAGCTATAGTTTGTTCCAAAAGTATTTGTTGAAACTGTAAATAAACCCTGTTCATTATTATTCGTAACACATTCATCTGTACTTACAAGGGTTAAAATAAATATCTCACAACTTTTTCCAGCAATTATTGCACTAAATTTGTGAGTGGCACTACAATTCGGCATCCACAGGTAAGTTTTCTGATACATTTCGCTCATTGGCAAGAAGGGTGACATAACCACAAAATCAGCAATTTTGGGTTAATTGTACAGGTGCATGCAGCAAATTTTATTATTTTTGCTACAAAAATGACATTACGCTAAAGCCTAGAAATGAGGGAGTTAGAAAGACGTGACTTTATGCTTCGTCGCACTCTTACCGCTACTTTTAAACTTTTAAATCATCTTAACCAAAAATTCTTCTGTCTCGCAAATGAACGTTTGTTTACATTTTCATCACATACTTTTGGAACAAGGTATATTATGATAGTTCAGTATCGGTAGCTGCAAAACATCTTGGGTACATTGACAAATATTTTTGATACTTACCTATTTCTTATCTTTCTTCTTTCTTTCACATAAATATCGTTTCATCATACGAAAAGTATTTGGTTGACGTGTGCATTCATTCGAATTATTGATAAAACTAATATGTAATAGCATAAGAAGGTATTCGGTCAGTGTGTCGTTTTAGGGGTAGAGTTGTAGGAGTTAGGTGTCACTACGAACGTAAAAAACTTTTTTTTGTAGAAAAAATTCTTTCTCCTCAGTATGTTAAAAAAATATTCGAAGGTCTATTTTTCAGAATCGGTGCGTCGTAGTACAATGCTTAGCAGAAGCCAAATGGTTTCTATAGACAAGGTTACGAGCTTAAAAATCATTTTTTTTGTTGTAATTTTTTTTTTATCCTCAGTATGTTAAAAAAATATTCGAAGGTCTATTTCTCAGAATCGGTGCGTCGTTTTACAATGCTTAGCAGAAGCCAAATGATTTCTATAGACAAGGTTAACCCGATACTGCAATAAAATTGGTAAATTTCTGGAATAAAAATATGAAGAAAAAAAAACTAAGACCGCGCCCCTTCAGCTATATTTCAACCAGTAATTGCGTAATCAGTAGCAATCGCTTTCTTTTTGACCGTTCAACAACATTAATTGCGTTATTTACGTTGTTGAGCAGATACATTTTTCGAATATATGAAACAATAGATTGGCAATATCCTTCAAAATGATTCCGATTGTGATTAATAGTGTGATACACAATTAGGGTGCAGGTATTCTGCCTATCAACACCTACAAACTTATAATGAGAAGCTGAACTGAATAACCAGTGCAGTTCAAACTGGCATCGTTAATTTAATCTAGACTATTACATTCACAACCTGCATAGGGTTGTCTCCTCATAGATTTTACAAGGTTCTGTAAAAAAATAATTTGTAAAAATACAATGACATCATTACATAACGTCACGACTGCGTATTCGCTACAGTACACCCACATTTCGCCAGTTATGTTTAAGTCCCATGTAACAAGGGGCGAGATTATTGCCATCAAGCGGGCACAAATCCAGACTCCAGGCTGGGCGCCTACTCCCTAAGTCCGAAATCCGTAGTTTTGGTCAAAGTAACGGGCGTTTCCTACTCCTTATCACTTACGGACATAAGATTACTCCGGGGCTCGAACTAAAAATTATTGACAACACGATTTGAGAGTGATTCTTACACTCGATGTGTTTTTGCCCGTCTGAAAACGTTAATTATTTGGGAGTAGGGTTCACTTCTAAGTATTAATCTACTTTCGGACGGGCCCGTATTTTCGCTGACGGACTTAGGGAGTAGTACCCTGTTACTGAGAAATTCCAGATGGAAAAATCCAATAACACTTTGTCAATCGATCCAGTGGAACCCTCAGCCTCCATGCTCATCAGTAGCGCTTGCTACCACTAGACCAATGTGGCAGTAAACAACAGAACGGTAGGAATAGCTTTCATTTCGACAGTTCAACGACATCCATTGCGTTATTTACGTTGTCGAGCAGACAAATTTTTCGATCATATGAAGCAAAGGATTAGCTATAGGCTTCAAAATGATTCAGATTGTGATAGATAGTGTGTTACCCAATTAGGGTGCTTAATTTTGACAAAGAACGTTCCAACAAAGAGATTTCCAGGAGAATACAGCTCGGGTGAGCAGCATTTGGTAAGCTGGAACATATTTTTCGGGCCATAAAGTTTCCCTAGTGCCTAAAAACCCGTCTTTTAAAACAATTTGTCCTGCCAAAAATGACCTAAGGTGCTAGACATGGTAGCTCACAAAGAAAACTGACCACCGCATACGAGTAGCACAAAAGGCCATGGAGCGAGCCATGCTTGACATACGAGTAACTCTACTAAACCGAGTGCGTAACACCGAAATCAGTCGTCGGTTGAAATTTTTCGTCGCGGTGTCGTAGACTGGGAGATGTGCCTCAAATGGAGTTGGGTAGCATATCCAGTTAGAAGAGGAAATGGCCGATGATGGAGTAAAGCTGTGAACGAATGGTGGCCAAGGCCAAAAAAACCAGGGCCGTCCAAAAGCGCGTTGAGTGGATGATATCGTCAGAAACACCGGGATGACGGACGCATGGAACCGGGAAGTATGGCATAAAAAAAAGGGGAGGCCTATATCCAACAGTGGGTGATTCCGGGCTGAAGTGATGATGATGATCGCACAGTACGCGGCTGTTTAGTGCTCTTATGTGATGTGTAACTTGAAAACCTTCATAAAAGAGTACTTAAAATAAAGTCTGGTAACGACTTTTTTAGCAGATATTCAGGTAGTGGTTTGGCTCAGGGCAGCCCTAATGCTGATGACTACCGAAATAACATTAAGGCTTGTAAAGATAAAAAGAGGAAGCGTAATTGACGTAAAGACCGGACCGAGTCACCGGCTCTCAGAATGCTCTCAGAATGGCTGCTGCGTCGAAAGAATTGTCACGACTGTAGATAGGTTCCGATTGATTTCTATACAGAAAAAACGATTACGGGGTGATTTAATTAAGATGATTTTTAAGGGTGTAAATATCAGCCGAGAATGACATGTTTGCCATAATTGTTTTATCATAGGCTTGCCATAGTGACTGGTGGTCTCCGTATTTTATCGGGATCGTGTTAACCACCTTATTGATATTATCCCATATATACTTTTCGTGAGAGCTAAATTATTTTGTAAAGCAATTTTGCTTTAGAAAATAATCTAGCTCGATAATTAAAATAATTTAGCTCTCACAAAAGTAAACAATTTCTTCAATGGATTGAAGAAATTGGCTCTCCATTTACTTATTTATAGGCAAATTGTTATTGGGTTTTTCTATTAGGGGGTTGGGTTTTTCATATTGGAGTGTGGATTTGTGCCCGGTTGATAGACATAGGCTTACCCCCTGTTACATGGGACTTAAACACAGCTGGCGAAATGTGGGTGTACTACCTATAGTAGTATGTGTGTGTGCCTACACACCTCTGCCTGACCCTTTGGGGATAACAGGCGTGATGCTATGTGTTATTTGTGAAGAAAAACTTAGTCCAACATCTTTCATCCCCAAGAATTGGTTAAAGAATACTACAAAAAATATTATTCTTCCTTAGACTATAATTTATACTGACGCAAATTAAGTCGTGCTTAACAAAAAAGTATGAATGTACTACTTAATTCCAAAAATACCTTCACAAAAGGGATCAAAATTAAAACTGGGAACAAAGTTTACAATTGCCTTTTTTGTTAAGTTTTTTACCTGTTCCTCAGGTTAGCTCAGTTGTGGTTTTCTGTGTTCCCTAAAGAGTGAAAGGGGATGGGGACTTTATTTCGGGGACTGACGTATTGTATTTTTTTAACTTTCCTTAATGGACCCAGTATAATTGCTTTCTAGACAAGAATTCCTAGAAAACAATGATACTGGGTTCAGGTACAGTAGCTAAGCATTTGCATTTTGTGTGGTTGCAGTGGGGTTGGGTCATCAAGGTAAAGCAAAGCTTGCCGACAGATGATAAATGATTTTATTTCTGTAAATAGGTTTGTACAAACACTTTTACACGTCAATCATATTTTTAAAACTAGATGAGGTCGGCGTTTCCTATCTGACTACTCTGAGAAGAAAGGCCGAAACAAACTCAGAGGTCACTGTCTCTTTTAAAGTCCAGACATAATCTTGGTCATATCATGTGAAGACCATGTCGATTTGTGTCTGAAATGGTCTTTTGAGGAAAAAACACACAGATTGAGTGGACCTGTCCAGTCAGTGCACGAATTGGTCAGTAATTGTGCCACTCAACTCAGAACTTAAAGAGCTCAACGATTTGACAAACAATACCAAAGAAAGGACATTTTGATAGGCCACAAAAATTACTCAAACTGCCAGACTATAATTAAAACTAGTTGAGAGGTAAGAAGAAAAAAAAAGCAACCTTGACCCACATAGTCTTCACATTCACAATATTAAAATAATAATCATGTATTTCATCTAGCCTGCATGTTACTCACATTCACAGACAGTTTTCTCTTTAAATGTCATGAAAAATATCATATGTTATGTAATGTAAATCAATAAAAATGACATTATTAAATGACGTTGGTTCGTTCCTTATATACCTAGACCCCTTCGAGCCTCTAAAGGCACGATAATCTGTTAGTCGCGGCTATCTTCGTAGATCTTTGACAGTCGTTACGGGTAGTGCGAAAGTCTGAAACCAGTCTTACCAAGAGTTATCGTGTTACCAAGTAGCTGGGTTGTGGAAGTCAGATAGGCAGTCGCTCTATGTTAAATACTGGTATCCAGCGGCATATGGTTAGACTAGAAGCCGACCCCAACATATTTGGGTAAAGGCTAGATAGATGATGATATAATGGGGTTAGGTCCATGTTACAACAAAATACCTTGTCATTAAATGAAAGAAATTTTAAAACTCATATTAAAAGTACACTTTGTAAACAAGCATATTACAAATTAGAGGTATATTTCCTAGATAAGAATGCTTGGAAACATGCTGGTCCTGCTCCATAGGACAATCTAGAGTCTAGACAAAATCATACTGGTTGCTAATTTAATTGTATAATTTTTAATTTTTATGACATTGATTTTTACATTATGTAACTACTTTAACTGACACACTAAATTATTACTTGTGAAATTTTGGAAAAATCATTTACTTTTCAATATTTGTAAATATGTGAGTACCTCTTAATTAATTTACCTGTCATTGCGTTATATTTAATACTTTTTACCTGCTGTGGTATAATAATTTTATTCTAGGTGCATCGTCTTCACTTAAGATTGTATAATTAATGTATACATAATATTGTAAAATATTTTTAAAAGAGTAACGGTGGAGTTTCTTGCCTATTCTTCTCCATACGAAACTACCTTTTGGAAGGGGTAACTAGAATCATTTCTATTTTTTTGTAAATTTTGATGTTCAAAAGTGCCTTTTATGTGCCTAATAATGCTTTGACTTTGTTGATGTTCCCGCAAATAAGTGATGGCAACGAATTTCATAGGCAGACTTGAATCATGACGAAGTCACAAAATATCAAAATATGAACCTCATTTGCAATTTCGTAGTTTCAATATTCCATTTTCAATCTCGACAAAATCAATACCGACGTTCGTTCTCATAAAGAATACTTAGTGAACAGATGTTGGGGGCATTTTATATTTACTATCAATATTGCTCTTTAAAAATACCTCTAACATATGAAAACAAAATTACATTTTTATCAATCACGAAACCATATACAGCATGTATTAGAAAAATGTGGTCATATTTAAGAGTGTGGTACCGTACAGACTATCAAACTGAACAACGTTCTCCATGAGACCAACATCGTAATCGCGAAAAAAATAACAACTATCCCATACAAAACTTCGAGACCTACTCGACCCAAATGTATGGGGCCACAACTGATTTTTTTCGTAATAACGAAGTTGGTTCTATGGAGAAAGTTGTTAAATTTGATAGTCTGTACCACACCCTTAAATATGACCACAACTTTCTGATACACGCTGTATTATCGGAAATAATAAACTCTTGCATGAATGCGGCGACATTTTTTTCCTGGAATCTTGTGACCTGCAAAATCATGCGATTCTCTTGGGATTTTCCGGAAGCAACAATTGTCGCCGACTGAATATGTAGCTTTAATATTCACATTTGTTGTATTGCTGTACCATTGTGTTTCTTGCGATGATGAGGCCATTTCCATTATTGAGTGTATCTAGGTGAAAGATCTCTTAAGAGCTTTACCAAGAGGTATCGTGTTACTCAGTAACTGGGTTGTGGAGGTCAGATAGGCAGTCGCTCCATGTAAAAATACATGTATTCAGATACATCCGGTTAGACTGGAAGCCGACCCCAATTAAGTTGAGTAAAGGCTACGCAGATTGATTTGACTTAGTTAAAAGATGACTTAAGGAAAATAATTAAGATTATGCAAAAAATGCATTCAGCTGCTTTTAAATGAAGGATAGTTACATTGCGTTCACTAATACCTAATACGCTTGTGTGACAAAGCATCACAACAACTCGACCCCGGCACAACTGGACTCCGGCACTTCCACTCCGAGGCATCTCAACCAAAGCACAAATCGACCCCGAAAACGCAACCCCAGCAACTCGAACCCTACAATTTGAGCCATTTGATGTGTGCCATAGTTGAAAAGTCCGTTGACCTAACTACGGGCTAATCGCTACAAGCAGCTTAACCCAATACTGCATGGTTGCATGTAACGTCGTCATTAACCAATAAAAGTAAACTTCCATTCCGACGTCTTGATAAAAATAAAATATTACAGCTAAAATCTTTTACGATTTTTGTAAAACATTGCCAAGCTGCACCGTCTCATAATTGTTTGAAACAATTCAGCAATTGCACTGGCAACCCTGAGTTTAAGGGGAAGTACCGTCATTGTTTCTTCTTCGTCTTACTCGTTGGTTTTGTTATGCAAAATAATGAATTCGTCAGCCGAATGGGCCGGCTGCATAATAATATGAAATATGACACTATGTATTTAGGCCTGGTTTATAGTTTGAGCTATGCGAATGCTTTACGAGGATCTTCTTCTTTAGGGGTCTTGGTTTCCTCACTTAGTCTTCAAGTGGACCATTATGCGTGGGCCATGGCTGCCGCCGGTGGTTATTCTAGCCAGCCCACCTCCCTGCAGAAGTTGATGATGTCTCCTGGCCTGTTGAGAGCATCTGTGTAAGATCTGGGTGCCCCGAGGGTTTGTGACCTAATCTGGGTGACGCCTGTGCATTTAAAGAGCACATGCGCAACGGTTTCCTCAGCCTCCATGCAGGCCCTGCATAGAGGACTGTCCGTTATGGCTATTGTGTAGAAGTGTTTTTTTTTGTAAGCAGTATCCGGTGATGGTCCTCGTCACCAGGCGCAGGCCGTTCCTATCCAGACGTAATAGACGTTCGGTTAGCTTGCCATCTAAAGATGGCTTGGCTTCCCTGGACTGCCTACAGCCCGGTGTCGAGGTCCACCAGCTCTCCGCTTGTGTGTGGGTGTACTCCTGTAACCATTTGCGTAGCTGGTTGAAGGGGATGGGCATGATGGGTTGGGGTCCACAGACTGACGCGCTGGATGCTTTGCGAGGATGTAAACATTTTTTTTTAAATCAATTACAAAGTGCATTTACATACAAGATTTGGAGATCACCTTTTAAGAAAAAAAAAATGACTGTGTAAGGAGACTCCTCTCTTCGACTAAGCATTAACCATTTTTGCAATTGAGTGTAAAAGTACAAAAATAAAATAAAGCAAAAATAAGTAAATTAGATTTAAAAAAGAAAAAAGGCAAAAAAAAACGCTTATTTGTATGATGTGTGTGAAGGTGTGGTAGTGTGTAGATTGTAAGAGTTATAATTAGTATAGATCTAATATAGGGTATAAGTTCAAGTTTAAGCTAGATACGGCTTCTCCCACTAGCCAACCACATAGAAACTCGCTCTAAGTTTACTGAAGCGTAGTAACAATAGACTCAACAAGGTCATGGGAATTAGTCTAAAGCTATTCAGTAACTTAAAAAGGTCTTTAATTTAATAACGGTGCCAAACTTCGCAGATGTTTACCCGGTTGAACAGCTGATTACGGGGTCAACGGCCGCTGATGTAGTGTAATTTTTAACCGACGAAAAAAAAATGGAGGAGGTTCTCAAGTCAACCCGTATTTTTTTTTTATGTATGACCACGCATAGCTTTTTGTAACTAGCTTTTGCCTGCGGCTTCGCCTGCGTGGATGTCGGAAAATATTCCAGGGTCCGTATTATCTGGATTCAAAGTACCCTATATGTTAATCCAGGCTATAAACTTGCTCTGTGCCAAATTTCATTCAAATCCATTCAGCCATTTTTGCGTCAATCCGGAACATAGGTACGTCTAGATATACAGACAGACAAAGGAACAAAAATTCTAAATATTATTTTTGATTTATTTACGATCGATCGGTCGAAATTATCAAATTACGATCGATCGAAATTACTTACGATGCCCTGCCCGAGCAGCGCCTCCTACCGGGTCCAATTGTGAATCTAAACCATCCAGGGACCCATTCAAATGCAAAATATTTCATCAAAATCGGTCCAGCTGTTTAGGAGGAGTTCAGTGACATACAGACGTACATAAAAATTATATTAGGTTGGCAGGGACATCGACGCGCAAACTGTAACCAGGAATTCAGCACATGACGCACGCAGCACATTTACGTCGGTTATTTAAAAAAAAATGCTGCTCCATACATTTTGACCGTTTTCTATGGAACAGCCGTTTTTTTTACTAACCCAAGAAAAAATTCTACACTAGAGGTCTAGAATCATGTGTTCATATCCCTGGCACCCTGTATACAGGGTTATTGGTAAAACACCAGCTACCTCTTAAGGGGTCATTGTACTCATCATTATAAAAAAGTTTTACTATGGACCAAACCAGAAATCGCGAAAACAAAAACAGATTTTCCCTACATTTAAGTTCGCATAACACGTCAAAATGTAGGGAACAGCTGAAATTTTTTCGCAATTTCAGGTTTGTTCCATAGTAAAAGTTGTTTATAATGATGAGTACAATGACCCCTTAAGAGGTTATTGGTGTTTTACCAATAACCCTGTATACAATGATAGGCTAAGACTGACTTTAAAGAAGGTCGACAGTAAAAAGTCTAAGCTCTAAAAATCGCCAACCGTTAACCGTTTCCTACAACATAAGCTGGGGGAATAAGAAGCGAAGTAACAAACTTCCCAGCACCCAACAAATTATGTATATTTATGTATGTACGAGTAGTTCTAAAAGAAACAAAATAAAATTACTACTTCTTTGTCCAAAGAATAAAGTCCTCGAATTTAAAGTCCAGTAAGAATTAAGTTTTGGAACTAGGACCCATTTAAAGAAAGTATTCAAGTAAGCGACTTCAGAATTCGTTTTTAAAAGTGCTTAAGGTGAATCCTCGACTGTAGTCCGATGTTTTTCTTTTTTTTTTTAGTTTTTTTCAAATTGCAGCTCTGTTTAACGTATTTCATATCAATCGTGAAACTTTGGAAATTTTTCAAAATATTTCATATGAAAATTCTTAGGTAGAACAAGTTTCCAAACTGTCACGATTGAATTGACTGATCGATTGATTGATTGTATTTATGTTCTTGATTTTGTTCACACACATTTCTTATTTTACCCCAATTTCTAAATAGCATTTATTTTCATATAACAGTTCGAAAAATATCTATCGCTCGATCAGGCACACTGCCTTTACTTGGCCAGAGGAAGTTCATTAATTCACGGTAGCCTATTTTGGACGGGACGAGCAAATGCCTCGGGAGAGGCCACAATAATGAATGTTTTCATAAACAAAATTAAGCACGTATAATAATAACTGCCCGATGCATAACCGAGATTTCTACATAGTGTTGTAATAAATATAATATGAACCTTCTTATTCATTTCAATATTAAATAAGTACAACTTTTCCTTGCAAATGAAGACATTCACGAACTTCAAAAGGTAATTTTTAAAAGGTTGGCAAAAATACAAAAATTACCTCTCTTAATTAAACATGAAATTATATACATAGTTCAATATTGAACTTGATAATTTAAGGATGAAAAGGAAATAAGCACATTTATGTAAAGTCACAGCCAAAATATTTTCGTCGCCTTAATGTGTAGGCAGGATAGCCTTAAGAGCTATTTTTGTCTGCTCATTGCACGATAAAACCTGCTTTATCGACTCAGCATTATGCAGGATAAAAATTTAACCGGTGCGCAAACTGTGGTCTTGAATTCAGCAATTGGTCGGTTATAAGAAAAAAAAAACATATGTGCCATACATTTTGTCGTAATTTTGCGTGTAGGTATTGCACTTTTCTATGAAACAGCTGCTTTTTGTTTTGATAACCGACGAAAAATGTCTATACTACGTGGTCTAGAATCATAATGCTGAATTCATGACCACAGTTTGCGCACTGGTTAAAATTTCGTCCTGTATGTCGGAAATACGTTAAATCAGTCGTTTGACTTTGACTAATCGGGACGCCAGCGCCACCAGGCGGCGCTCGACAGAGTGTACAACATAACGCTCGACCAGAGTTAAAGCTACATGTGAAGACATTATTCTGTTCACGACACGTAGTGTACAAGTTCTAAGCAGTAATAATAGGCTACTAGGTTTGCATGAATTCAAGGTATTATTAAGTAGTTATTTTTGTATAATTATATTTACATAATATGTAGCATATGTCTATCTGTAATAATGTACCTTTTAATACTTTCACGGACACTGAGATACAGTTGACATTCTGAACATGACACTAAAAATAATCATACAAAACAATACCACGCCTCTATCTGGACTGCCGTAAAAAAACAAGTCAAGCTACCTGTAATATGACACTAGAATATTTTTTGAGAGTGCAATACGACACTGGATCACATGGCTTCTTGGTAATGTACGCAAATTTACAAGGCAACAGGCGTTCAGGCGATTAACCGCCTGTGGGCGTAGCGTCATACCAAACACGAAAAACGCCTGTGGGCGCAATGTCATGTCAAACACCAAAAAAAATACGCCTCTGGCCGTGACGTCAGGGAAAGAATATTTCAAATAGGAGCTGTGGTCCCGGAAAATACCCTACACATAAACACAAACTCACAAAATTCGCTCTATTTGTATGATTTTAATTGGAATACATTTGAACGGCCTTTCACTTGAGCGAGTATTTCAAGAGTCAATCAACATCTTTGATTCCAGTGTCGTACTTATGGCCTATTGTAACTAGCGCTCATTGCAATTGTAGCAATGTTCCGAATCGTTATATTGATTACAATGCGCTGAAATTACATGGAGTGCACCTTCGTATCAATCGACTACGAACATGAAGCGAAAATACAACATGTATCTCATTAAAAATTATGAACGTGAACAAAGCAAGAGTATGTAGGTTCTGTAAGCTCTTTAGGAGCTCTTGGTACCCAGATGAATAAATTAAATGAAGGTTTGTCGAACAACTTTCATTATTCCTAAGAACTATGGGCCTAAAATGGACGCTTTGGCAGAATCATATTATGATCTGCGTACAATTAATATCCCGCAATTCATTTGTTTGACAGTTTTGTAAGAAGTTTCGTAAAATGGCCCACAAATTATAGGTCAAATAACATCTGTTAAACAGATGAATTGCGGGATATACGAATTGTACGCAGATCATATTATGATTCTGCCAAAGCGTCCATTTTAGGCCCCCTGTTCTACGCTCAATAGATTTTTATATTTTTATCTTGTCTGACTTCATTTGTCTGCTACAGGTAAGATGACTCCTTGTTTTCTCTTCTATTCTTAATACAAATTAATGTTTGTCTCGTTTTTGTGCCATCTGCTCATAATTGATTCGCGGAGGTTGCATGCTACAACCATGTCAAATTCCAGCCTCTACAGTACCTAGACTCGTTGTAGGCGTTCTGTAGTTTACGTCCCATGTAGGGGGTAAATGAATCATATAAATAATTGGTATATAATATAGTAAAAATGATACCAGCCTATTATTGTCCCGATGCAGAGTAAAGGCCTCTTCTCATACAGAGAAGGTACGAGCATTGATGACCAGGCTTGCTCAAGACGGGTTGGCGATTTCAGATTTATATTAACTACTAGCTGTTGCTTATGTTCTTACGCAGGGCATCGTCTATCTGTGTGCCAAATTTCATCCAAACCCGTTCAGTAGGTTTTGTGTGAAAGAGTAACAAACATCCATCCATCCTCACAAACTTTCACATTTATAATATTATTATAGTAGGATACGAGTAGGATAAGTCCAGGTTTCCTCATGATTCTTTTCCTATACCGATATCAATAAAGTCCAAGATAAACTCAGAAAGTACATATTACGAATAGAAACAGCCACATTGGTACCTAACCCAAGTGGTAGGATTTTAACCCAAGTGGTTTAGACCTCGCCGCTCATGCACGAGGTCTTAACCACTGAGCCATCATGACCATGACCATTGAACGACCATGTAATATAGTATTATTAATTAATTAAAAAAAAATTCACTGAAAGAGGAACTTACTGGTAACTGGTTACTGGTACATAATATGGACATCTTTAATACAAAAGGTATATTAGCAGGTGCGTTGCCATACCAGATGATGCTCAAATCTCACGTAGTTTTAATGAGGAGAACCAGGCAACGCATCGCATATTTCACCAGGAATGTATAACAGAACATCACGCCTGAATTCCTAAAAGGACTAGGCAGATGTGTATAAAGGTTTAATATTGTTATACTGTTGTTTTCCTGTTACCAGTGACGTTTAGTCTTAAGTAAAGTACCCTACAGCCAATGAAACCTATATTTTTTGCAACAATATTCACAAAACAAAAATACAAAACTTTCATTCAGAAAACAATAAACAGTGAAGTGGAAGTAACCCAGTAACTGGATGTTCCATTTTACTGGGCGATCGCTTTCAGTAACCTACTTCTGGCTGACTGCACCATACGAAATAAGTTTTAGCTTGAATATGACGAGGCGTTCGTGAAAGCAAACTGCGACTCGGATACGAGGAATCGTTGGATTTACACCTTGCACTATATTTTGTGTGATATACGGGGACATACGGGGACATATGTAAGGGGTTAACAATTTATGTTATTTGGAGATTTATTGAAGTGAAACTTCTTAGGCAACAATTCGATGGCTGGACGAGAATTGAGAGTGAAATTTCAAGGACGCGTCACGTTTAGGCACATTTCGTTACACGAGAGAGAAGAAAGGTATAACTTTCTTTGTCTCTCACACTAAATCTTTCTTATTCTTTATTTTTTAAGGAGTTTCACTTCTATCACGCGTACGGTGTCGCACGCGCAATTATTTTTTTTGTTTAAGTGTGAATTTCACCATCGAAACTGAAAATGATCAGCACATCTGAACCGCGTTCAAGAGCTCTCAGTGTCATCATTGTGATGTAATATTGATACTGACAGTTTTTTAACGAAGTTTAGAGATGCCGATCGCGTTCAGGTTCATTGGTGAAATTTGCTCTAAGTATTTGCATCAAGAACATTTTTTTAACTTAATTGGCCAAGGAGATTGCGACTGTGGTGGGTTATATTTGTACCTATGTAATAAAAGTGTGGAAGTAAGCAGTTAAAGACATACCTTTATTAAGAGGCTGCCAACAGCTAAAGCACGGTCACTGTCGGACTGCATAGAAAGGAAAGATAAGCGCGATAACAAAACGCTGGTAATTTATTGCAAAATATGAAGCAATTATCTATTTAGAAAAAAACGACTGATTGGACTAAAAAAATAAAACAGTATTACTTTAATATGTTACTTTTAGAATAATCGAACAAACAATCAGAACTAGACTAAATTAGTATGGTTTTTAATCGTTAAAAGAAATTTGTAGTGGTATCTTCGTAATTTTTTTATATCGTATCAAATTAGTTATACTATGTTGTCAGCACAGTATTTAACTGGCATATATCCTGAAGAATATCAAATATTTTTTCTGATTTTGATTACTGCAGTGTATCATATACTTTTAGGCATTATAAAACTTGCGTTTAGGTCCTGTAGTCCCCTTAATTAAGTATTGATTAGAACTTGGATATAACATGTAAACAAAAAAACAAAAAGGTCGGGTAGTATTGTTGGGTTTTTCCATCTGGAATTTCTCAGTAGCAGCCCGGAGCCTGGTTGATAGCAATAGCCTCGCCCCCTGATACATGGGACTAAAATATAACTGGCGAAATGTGGGTGTACTATAGGTACACCTCTGCCTAACCCTTCGGGGAATACAGGCGTGATGTTATATTATGTTATGTGATTGACAATGCTCGCCTTCTAACACATGGAACTTTAAAGTAACTGGCGAAATTTACGTGTACTAGCTAGGGATATAATTCTGTAGTTCCGGGCGTTAAATTCTGGCATAATGTTATATTAAAGCTCGCTCACCATCCTTTGCATCAATGTGTCAGAGATATAAAGTTGTCCAACACATCTCTATGTAAATGTCACTACATTTAGAAATGTGCACACAGAATTTAGTCACAAAATGATGTTTGTGCACAGCTTTGGCGTGTCGGGCATGTGTCCGTTTTCATATTCCTCGTGCAGACCTTTTAATCTAGGCGGGAGATTAAAATGATATTCAGATTTGTAGATGATGGATGTTTTGATGTGTTTGGTGTATGTCGTGATAACACAGAGTGATAAACAGAGATCGGATATTTGGATGCATACTCGTATTCACCTAAAGTTGAGATGTTGGCTACTAAGGAATGCGTTTTTATAACGAAAAAATCCCGCTAACGTCAGATTTCAGTGACCAACAGTGATTAAAGTTGTTGTAGCCGAGGTATTATTTACGTCCAGCCAGGATATTATACCTAGTACTTAATTTAATAAAAATAATTATTTTAATTTATGTTTTTGTTTTAACTAACACACACAACCCCTCTTCTTACACCCTACATACACATATAAATATGCTACTGAAACTTACACAAAAAAAAAAATATGAAGCCGCTTCCATACTTTCGTAGTTTAAAATTAAAATGTTTTTTTTTTGTGGAGTTTAGGGAGAAATCCTAAAGGGAGTAACAATTAATATAACAGAATTGAATCTGGCGTCCTAGCTAGCTTACGTGGTAACCTGTATTAAAATACGCCAGCCCAGCTTCCCACAAAAACAGTAATTTTTTTTTTAATAGAGATTTCTTAGGACTTTAAGGTGCAAAACTGCAAACGTATGTTAACTTATACTAAGTGTGTCAAGGTACATGTGTGTTTTGTGATGAAGCTGTGGTAAATATGCATCCGACTATCCGATCTCTGGACTGATAAGGTTTAGTTATATGTTGCCTTTGTATGTGATCCGTGATCATTGCATAATTATATGAAGAGATAATTCACTGGCGCGTTGGTTTGTGATTGCGAATGCGGCTAATGAGAGCGTAAAGTTCCGGGCTCCATCAATTGGTGTTTATTGTAAGGAAATTTTTAGAAGCAAGTCCGAGTTTAAACCTGTGTCCTGTAAAAGAAAATAAGCTCACCTGCACACGTGAGAACTTAGTGGTTGCGTCGTCAAAACAGTATCCGCGTTGCAGAATTACGGGCTAAACAATTGTAAAAAAATATATATTTTATGAACAATTTTTGCCATCAGCATGCTAAGAAGAATAAAGAAAGAAAAATAGATTTATTTGTCACAGAAACACATGTATACATGCATTTTATATTATTACAAGTTACACCTAATCTATTTTAGTATATTTACACATCACATTATTATCATAAACTCTACACTACATAATACATCTGACCCTATCTACAATAAACATTACTATTACCAAAGTACCAACGCAATGGCTAAAAAGCAGGCAAAGCTCCTTGACATCAACAGCGACTCTACCAGGAAAACCGGCCGACGCCCGTGACAAACTGCGGCAAGACACTACCCCCCTCCCACTTACTATCTACCACCAAAGGAGCATCTTCCTACAGGGTGTGACCTTCCGTGGTCTACTTGGAAGTCCCTGAACCGTCTCCGGACACAAGTGGGAAGATGTAACTCACACCTGGTATAGTGGGGCTACCTCGATGGAACGGCACCTGGATGTGGATGTGGAGCTATGTCGCAAACTATGCTCCACCTTCTATCTTGACCTCTGTGTCCTCAAACTTGCAGTCAAAGTGACTTCTGCACTGCCACCAAAATTTGAGAAAAGTCGTGCCAGCGGCACGAAGAAGAAGATTACTATTATATACGTCACTATTTACGAAAATGAGTAAGACAAGAAATCTTAAAGTTGGATTATTTAATGCGGGGTCGCTCGGTTCGTGCCATGAGGAATTCCTTGTTGCTAGGATCGCCTTTCGATAGACATCATAGCGATAAATGAGACCTGGCTCAGGCAGGGAGAGGAAGGTCGCGCGCTGGCGTTGCCAACTAACCAAATAATCACTTCTACATATCCATTAAGACGTTAAGCGACAAGCATCTTGACATAAACTTTAATTTTCTTTGTCTTTTTCTTTTACGACACCTCAATCTGCCCAACACTCTTCCGACTAAGTTGGGGTTGGCTTCCAGTATAACCGGATGCAGCTGAATACCAGTATTTTACATGGAGCGACTGGCTACCTAACTTCCACAACCCAGTTACTGGGTAACACGATACCCCTTGGCAAGACTGGTTGTCAGACTTTTGGGCTTCAGACTACCTGTAAAGGCTGTCAAATATCTACGAATGACAACCGGGACCGTAACGTGCTTTCCGAGGCACGGAGTGGTCTCGATATGTAATGGATGGTCACCCATCCACGAACCGACTGCGGCAAGCGAAGCTTAACGTTCGATCGACCCGTGCCCCTCTTTATTTACGACACCTGTGGTTGAGAAAATTCCTGTTTTTCTTATGTTCAACCTTTTACACAGATCTATAAATAATCCCTACACTACTTAAGTAAGAGATACCTCACAAGGTTTCCCACCGCAAGGTTGTTACCTGATAAGGCAGTGTCGGATGTGGGTACGTGATACTAGTCCTTGTGAGACCTGACCTTTGTGGCTTCACTACCTCGAGGCCCTTAAAGGCATGATGTTTATTTTTTATTACGTCAAGTTAGTGCGGTGAAGATTGTGTGTCAGTTTTATTACGGACTAACTTCTGCCTGCGACTTTGTCCGGGTGAAATTTCGGACGCCGACCCACCGCGTCGCATCGCATCGCCTGACCTTGCATTCGCTTAGCGTTCTTTATTTTTTTTTTCTTTTTGCTCGGCTTCTTAGGCTTGTAGCGTGATGCAAAATAGCCTTTAACCTTCCTCAAGCATTGGGCTATCAAATACATAAATATTTTTTCAAATACGTTCCAGATATTAGCGCGTTCAAAAAAACAAACTCTTCAGCTTATATGTATATAGATAAAGATTTCTTGAGGCAATAACACTGAACAAGTAACAACAACACTTACCGCTACATATCCATTTATTATTAAACTAGCTGTTGCCCACGAAATCATCTGCTATCCAACATGAAAAGTAGCCTATGTCCTTACCCAGGTCATGGTCTAACTGTGTGCCAAATTTCATCCAATTCCGTTCAGCCGTTTTGGCGTGAAGGCGTAACAAAAAATAAAGAAACAATCTTACTTTCGCTTTTATAATATTAGTTACGTTAGATGGACGAACAAAAAAGTCGGACATATTCTCGCTTACAAAAAACTGTGTCACTCAAGTCAGCCAGGTCGCTGTACGTACAGGCCCCTGTACACACACATTCACACATTAGTCGGCCGATGGTCGGCCATTACGGGCGCAAACGGCAACACTCACACATAAATATATTCACACATAAACGGGACTCGGTCTTGTCTTAGAGGGGTCCGTCGTACTTTTTTTGTTCGTCCATGATTAATTGCTTAGTTAGAATAAAAAGAAGATACCGAGAATCTAAAGTTAGCAAAAGGTCTACCTTTATTTAGAAAGGGTAACGATCAAAAGCATATTTTCCTTACCCCGAAAAAAAAAACACCAGCAAACAAAACTAAAGATAACAATATCTTTTCACATCGTTAAAACACAAAAGTCGGGCACAAAACACATCAAAAGAAAATGTATTCGCACCACTTTGTTGTACTGGCAAACGCTCAGACGTTTTGATCCGTCGTCTAGTATACTGTGACATTACAAAGAAACCGGGCCCTTTGAACTAAATACCTAATTATGTGTGAATTTAAAATATTTACCGTTGTTGTAATTTGGATGTGGGTTGCGACTAAAATGGAGTTTTCACTTATGTACCTATGAAATAACAGAACATAATTATTATAACATCACACGTGAAATCCCAAAAGGTGTAGGCATAGATGTATAGTACACCCATATTTTGAGAGAAGGCCAGCGCACATCGACGGGCGGGGAGGCCTGGTATTTTACATTTACCAACGTAAATTTGTACGTATCTAATGGTAACAGGATATAGATTCCAAAGCTCTGAAACCGACCACGGAGGATCAAAGGAAATTTATCTTTGCGGTATTATAGAGCGCGCTGGAGGATACGGCGGCGGGCTGTGATGATATGCGGAGGGAGGTAACGGCAGGTTGCGACGGCATGCGAGGGATGCGAAAGCATGCGACTGTATGCACCGGAGTCCGCTAGCATATGATCGCGGGGGAGAGGCAGTGCAAGCAGGAGTGCGCTCCGTATTTCTCCCGTGGAATACCGCGGGAGGCCGCGGGATGCTGCTAGCATGCCACAGCATCTAGTAGTGCGCCAGCGCCCGTTGGTGGCATCGCAAATCATCAGCAAGTGCTGACCGGTGGGATATCCACCTTGACGACATCCCCAACCGTCCGCTGGTGTGCGTTGGCCTTTACTCAAGTCCCATATAATAGGGGTCAAGACAGCAAACCTGACGCTGATCTGAAAATCTGCTATCAAATGTTATATTAGTCTCAATGTTTGTTGTTACGAGTAGTCAGAAGCCCAAAAGTCTGACTAACAGTGTTACCAAGGAGTATCGTGTTACTCAGTTACTTGGTTGTGGAGGTCAGATAGGCAGTCGCTCCATGTAAAATACTGGTATTCAGCTGCATCCGGTTAGACTGGAAGCCAACCCCAACATAGTTGGAAAAAGCTAAGCAGATTGTTTTTTTTTTGTCGCTGTGTTTGTATGACTAGAATAATAACAGCTATTGAAATCAACTGAAATAACAGATTAAATGGAATAAATCTTTCAGAAACAAAGGTACTGACACCCAAATAGAATAGAATTCGACAGATATTCTAAACTGTGTCCAAAAATACTTTTACTGTCACGAGCATAAATACTCGTATGTATACACTTGGCTAAATTGAAAAGCAATTTTCTCCTTAATTTTTTAATGAAATTTTATTTTGTTACAAACATAGTATTATCGAACTCTTGCCAAAATTGTAACCGTTACCAGGACCAGAGAGTTTCAGCCGACGAGCCTTTTAAGCCATCAAATTATTTCGTGGTTAATTTAACTTTGAACATTTACAAGTTGCAAGCACTGTTATCATAATCGCAGAAGAAAGTCTCCTTTGAAACAAAACACAATTTAATTTTGTTTGAAAATAAATGAACATCACGGCTACATACCATGAGGGGTGCATGCAGATTTAACAATACTATTTTATGTTCTAGTTCAATTCATTGAAATTAAAAATGTTAGTTTCTTGCCTGTATCATAATTGCTTAAGGCGCCCCTAATCACAATCGGTTAATTTTGTCAGCAAAATCATAAAATATGAATGCTTTTGAATGTTCAAAAATTTAGCAGCTCGAAAACTAGGTCAACGCATGATGTATTTTTTTTATTTTCAAAGTGAATATGATTTTGAAAATAAATTATACGTAATTAAGAACTTAAAAAGTAAAGCAGAAAAAAAATACGACAAAGACATAACACGCTTGTACACCTATTTGAAAAGTAAAGCTTTTAGAGGCTTTAAAATACAGGAATTCCTACACTTTTTGCCTACAGCTGTTTGTAAATCCTAAAAAAAACTAACAAGTAAAAAGTCATTGGGTCGTAAATATCCCAAACTGCTTTCCGAGTCTTTAAATAAATCTAGCGAGTGACATTCAACCTACTATTTGCCGCTTTGGGACAAATATTGCGCCCTAATAGACTTTTAGAATTGCTTTTTAATCTTTAAAATAGCTGTTGCAAATTGAGGATAAACTTTGAATTTGTTGTTTTAGAAAAGAAAGCTATTTTGGGATTTGTTCTACTGGATCCGTTGGGTGGAGTATATTTAAATTAAACACTTTTGAACTAAAATAGAATGAATGGTGTTTTTTTAATTATACATTGTTCTCACATATAGAAGCAACAAGAATAATGTATCTTCTTCTATTTTTTTATATCTTTATTTTAGCGATAAGACCGTCCATTGTGTCACCCTATGTAAAATTTATATCTGTATTTTTTATGGTGTGCATAATAAAGAGCATTCTATTCTATTCTATTCTAAAAGTGTGTCCCTTTTTTTTGTGGGTTGGGAAATCATCAAATGACTTGTCCCGCTCTGGGCGGAGCGGGAGGGCGTGTCAGACTCTTACTGACTAAAACCCACCCGTGTTCCTTCAGTTGCCTGTGCGCCAAGGACACGGTAACTCTTTCGAACAATCCGCGACCCCGGCGAGTTTCTTCCCCGTTCTTCTCCATAGAGATCTACGTTTTGGAGTGGGACACTAGGCAGCGTCAACTTTCTGACTAACTGACCCACTCCTTCACAATTCAAAAGTGCCTGTAAATGATTTAATTGTATTGTACGAACGAAGAACGAACATGTAGAACGATTATACGTTCTTAAGGACATGTGATGCGGAGGCATGAGGAGCATGTCGTGATGAAAGTTTTGAGTGCCTATGAATGTGGATGGCTGAAAGAGTAAAGGAAGACCAAACAATGGAGTATGTGAAAGATGATAAAACTAGAAATGAGGTGACACTTGAAATGACGGTCAGTAGAGAAGTATGGAGGACCGACGACGGAGACCGGCGTGCGTGTATGACCAGCGCGGTAATTACGTAACACACTAAGAGTAGGAATGGGTTTCATTTTGACAGTTCAACAACATTCATTGCGTTATTTACGTTGTTGAGCAGACACATTTTTCGAACATATGAAGCAATAGATTAGCAATAGGCTTCAAAATTATTCAGATTGTGATAGATAGTGTGTTACGTAACTAAGGTGCTGATGTATGAACGCAAAGGAGGCAAAAGTAGTATGTAAGGACCGTAGCGGGTGGCGTTCTATAGTTTCTGCCTACCCCCATGGGAAGAAGGCATGAGTTTATGTGTATGGAAGAAAATATGCTGGGCTGGTCCCTATCTAAATTATAATAAGGACGAGCCAAGGGAAAAGGGTTTTTATTTTTGTATATGCTTTATTGAATTGTTTACTATGGACGGTTTTAAAATGCACGTCTCAGACTCTTACTGACTAAAACCCACCCTTGTTCCTTCAGTTGCCTGTGCGCCAGGGCCACGGTAACTCTTTCGAACAATCCGCGACCCCGGCAGGCGTCGGCCCTATCGGACCCCGTCAATTAAGCTCATCTCTTTGAGGCGTGCGTGGAACACAACGCGCCGTCGACCCGGGCCTAGTCCTTACCGGACGGCGAGCTGAAATATATGCTAATATAGAAAACATACAAGTTCAAATTACTACAGGTAATGAGGGTAATAAAATAATGTGGATATATTTTAGGGAACGTGTAATGAGCTACCAATCTGTAGCAAATTAATTATTAATTTTGGCTATTGGCTTTGTGAATGCTCTGGCATCCATTCACCACAGAAAAGTATTAGTAAATCAGGTATCATAATGAAAACGTAAATACTTTAGTATCGGTTTATTTGACGACTCGTTGGTGTATTATTGAGCGTATATTCTTCGGTCCTCACGAGTTGTGAATTTTTTTGAAAAATGGCCGCGGAACTCATGAATAACAGTCGAGAGGTGTCGTGGGACGCTCAGTTGAAATGAAGTGCCTTTCACTGTATGTTATCACCATACCGATTTTCCACACTACTATAGCTTTTATCTTCTAGTTTTGTGGAAGAAAAGCTAAGAAAATTATCTCATACATCATTTCGCAAACTCCTTTTAATACAATTGACATAGAAGATTAAGTAACTAGGTACACTCAAGGAAATAAATTGTTTATCAAAATGACACACTACGTCAATTTGCCGTGTTAAAGCTATTTCATACCACTGTCAAAGGATAACAATTTCTTTTGGTAGTCAATTTGATAAACTTTAAATTGTCCTGACTTTACATAAGTCCACACAGTCTGTGTTTTCGAGATAGCGTTTCGTCATGTTTTAAGTTCAATTTAATAACATGGCGAACCTATTGTCAGTACCGGGAAAAAACCCAAGTTCCGAGAATTTCCTAAAGGAACGCCGGTATAAAAAATAACTCCACAAAAATAACTACGATACCGCAATATAAAATGTAGCAAAAAAAAAACAAAATTCCCTTTTTGTGCCAATTCATTCTTTCGCTGTAAAAACAAAGTGTCCAAAAAGCCCAGACACTTCGGGGGTCACGATAAATCACGGGACCAACCCGGGATTCGAACCCGCAATAAATATTTCAGCTGACAATTACTTGGGTGAGTGTACTTAAATATCCAACGTTTAGATTGTATTGATGAGTTAAACCAACTTTAATTAAAGGAGGGTTATGTGTGTACACTTATGGAAGGACTATTTTTACTTTGGTCACTATAATACAAGGTCAAATTATTAAAATGACCGGTGAAACTTCACAGACGCGATGGGTCACATATGTCAAAAGATTTTTTTTTCTATAAGTACTCGTAATTTTATTAATACCGTTATTTTTGGGCCAACCGCCACAGATAACGTAAGTACCTTTGATTAAAGAGTTAAGATTTTTTTTTAAATTTTACAAAATGTTCGTACCCATTAAGGATGTAATGGAGGCCAATTAGTAGAGGCGAAGGTAGAAAAACAAGGTTTTTTTCTTCGAAATAAACATTTTTTAAGAAAAAAATAACCTACTGGTAATCAAGAAGGGGCAAACTACATATATGTAACAAAACACATTTATGTTGCTTTGTCACCTTTTAGGGCGATTTCATAGTGGTCCATTAAACCGGCTGCACTAAATAGATGCACAGTTTGTTGGATGGTGGCTATCACGCTTGAGTTCGCCGCCAGAGGCGCTAGTGTAGAGTAAGTCGAAAGTCAAAGTCAAATCATTTATTTCAAATAGGCACGTAAAAGGCACTTTTGAACGTCAAAATTTACAAATAAATATAATTGATTCTAGTTGCCCCTTCCATAAGGTAGTTTCGTATGGAGAAGAATGGGCAAGAAACTCCACCGTTACTCTTTTAAAAATGTTTTACAATATTATGTATACATTAATTATATGTGAAGACGATGCACCTAGAATACAATTATTATACCACAATAGGTAAAAATAATTAAATATAACGCATGACAGGTAAATTAATTATGAGATAGATACATGGTGCTCACATATTTACAAATATTGAAAAGTAAATGATTTTTCCAAAATTTCACAAGTAATAATTTAGTGTGTGAATTAAAGTAGTTACATAATGTAAAAAACAATGTCATAAAAATTATAAATTATACTATTAAATTAGCAACCAGTTTGATTTTGTCTAGACTCTAGATTGTCCTATGGAGCAGGACCAGCATGTTTCCAAGCATACCTATCTAGGATATAATCCTCTAATTTGTAATATGCTTGTTGACAAAGTGTACTTTTAATATGAGTTTTAAATTTTCTTTCATTTAATTGCAATATATCACAAGGTATTTTGTTGTAACATTTAACACAGTACCCCATAAAAGATGTATGTACTTTAGATAATCTAAGGTAAGGTCAAATGTACTGAACGTTAACTGTGTGCGGGATTTTTTATCACGGATTTTAACCAATGATTCATAATTGTTGTAATGGTTGTGCCCTGATTAATATGGCTTAAGATTTTAAGTAAAAATTTTGGATCTAATTTGGTACCACTTGAAGGAAGAAAATTTTTTGTCTGCTTTATGCTTGCCAATTTTAGGAACATTATAATCTAAATATTCATTTGAAGTTTTAAAATGTAATAAAATAAACATAATATGAATTTACGGGAACTTAAACTTATCCAAAACCTCAAATAAAAGTACGGACAGGACGTTACTCGCCAGTGGCGCCAACTGGTGAGCACAAAAACGATAGCCTCCTTTAAAGGGTCTTCGCTTGGTTTTCATTATTACACCCTCGTTGCAACTCCGTTAAAAAGTTGCGGAGGTGGATGCAGAAGAAAAAGGAACATCTTTTTCATGCTGAAATGGAACGAGTATTGGTCAGCATGCTTTGTCAGTGTAATAACATCACGCCTTGTTTCTCTGAAGGATCAGGCTCAGGTGTACCTATAGTACGGCCAGTGTTCTACCTTACCTGATCCCTCTTACAAAGAAGAAGGGGGAAGAAGGGTCGGGTTATGCAGACCATGACTGTACACCCACATTTCGCCAGATATGTTCAAGTCCCATGTAATACGGGGCGAGCCTATTGCCATCAACCGGGCACAGACCAGACTTCGGGATGCTACTGGGAAATTCCAGATAACACTTTGCCAGATCTGGGAATCGAAACCAGGACCTCATGCTCAGCGGTAGCGCTTGCGACCGCTGAACCAACGAAGCAGTCCAATAATATGTAATCAGTGTAAAATCAAAATCAAAATATTTTATTTCACATAAACCAACATGGGCACGTATGAAACGTCATAAGCTAGGTGCACGGTTCCAATTGGTTGTTTCCTATGGAGAAGAGCCGGAAAGAAACTCCACGGTTAATCTTTTAAAAATAAGGGGCTTTTACAATGTTTTCAATTACAGTGTTGATAGATATGGGAGGACAGTGTAGGCCTGTCAACAAGTAACAGGTACTCAACAAAATATAAAAAGGTCCACAAATCTACAGTCTACAAGTTAGGTCTACAACGTTCTCACATTCACAAAATATAGGAGAATCTATATAAAAGAAAAGCCTATTTAGAACAAATGACATGATTGCCATTACTTCTGTAACAAATCAGAATCAAAATCCTATAGAATAGAATAGAATACTCTTTATTATGTACACCATAAAAATTACAGATATAAAAGTAGAAGTGGAATGGAGTGGGTGGTGGTGGGGTGGTAGTGTGGGTGGTGGTGTGGAGTAGTTGTAGAGTAGTATCCTATCTATGTAAGTAATATGAAGTGTGTAGGTAATAGGATTCGTTACAAATCATCATCAGCCTACAGCAGTCCACTGCTGGACATAGGCCTCTCCGATTGCACGCCATTTAGATCGATTCTCAGCAACTCTCATCCAGCTGCTACCAGCCACCCTGCGAAGATCGTCGCTCCACCTAGCCTGAGGGCGTCCTACCTTACGTTTGCCGATTCGAGGTCTCCACTCAAGAACAAGACTACCCCAACGGTCATCGGTTCTACGGCTAATATGGCTGATCCACTGCCACTTCAGTTTGCTTATTCTGTGAGCTATGTCGACAACTTTGGTTCTCTGCCGGATCACCTCATTCCGGATTCTATCGGATTCGTTATAAATAAGTAACTTAAACTGATCATCAATTCCTACAAATGAAAACCAATGAAGAATATTGGCTCATAAAGTACTACATACAATAAATTTATTAAGCCCCCGATTGCTTTGTGCGTAACATCCAAGAAAAGGTTTTTTAGCGTCGTTACATACCCCCAATTACACTTAAGTTTTATGAGTTCCGAACAATATTACGCATGTTATTTGTTACTTACAATTCGTTCAATGGATTGAAATAAATGTTAGCGATTGTTTTGGGTTTCTTACATGTTTTCTATTTGATATTATTTTATTTTGAAAAGGTTTCACGGCTTTTGTTATGCCGCTTGATTGCTCTACATTTTTATTGTTGTGATTATTAAACTGTTTTAAATTCAGAATATGTAGGCCTGCGTGCACTAGAAATTATTAAATCCATTTAGCGCTAAACGTATTTAAAACATCATTTTGTATCTGGCAACTTCAAACAATTGGCAGAAATAGAATGATGTTTTAAGTCAGTTTAAAGCTAAATATATTTAGTTATTTATGGTGCAAGTGGATTTTAAAGTATGTATTTTTGAGCGATAATGAATCACTAATTCTTTAGTAGCGATACTCGGCACCCAGAATGCACCAGGCCTCTCATGACTTGTGAAGACTCTTTCATTTGTCCATGACATTAACAGAATGCTCTGTTCACACACCAAAATCTAACACAAAATATTTTAAAAGCAATAGCTATCCTAATGTTATAAAGAGGTAAAATTTGTGAGATTGTGTGTAATCTTTGGAACTAAAAAAAGAAAGAAAATACGTTTGTTTGCGGTAAACATGACAATACAAAAAAGAAAGAGTTGGGGAAAATATACGGCAATCGCTCAGCCCTATGACCCTATGCGAGACAGAGCCCCAGCACTGGTTTTAAGCGACAGCCGGTTTTAAGGTGATGACATCAACCAGTGCAGCATACGAAAATATAAAAACAACAAAAATTTGAAATAAAATAAATACACTATACCTAGTTCTAAATGTTTACATAAACATAATCAGCCTTATTACAAAAAGCGGTTTAACTAAAAACCCAGGTTTAAATCTCTATAAACTACGGTTTAAACAAAATTGATATTACAAATCGTGTTTTTTCGAAAAACCATACACCATTCCATGGTCTAACGCTAAACCTCGGCGGCCCCTAGTTTAAACGATCAAACCAAGGTCTAAATCGTATCTGTCAAAGTTTCTCATTTAGGTTATAGCATCTTTTTCATTAGTGTTGTGTTGTTTTTAACTCGAAAATGAATATTAACATAGTCGATTTAATTGATATTGAGGATATTGAAGCCGCTGAGTTGTTGGGAACAGCACGCCGACACAACTTAAATCGTGTTCAAATAAATCCCTTCGTAGAATTATCCGATGAAGATTTCAGGCAAAAATATAGGTTTAATAAACGTTATGCGATGAAAATAGTGGACTTATTAAGAGAAGATTTGACTAGAGATGTTCGAGGATGCTTAATAATGTTAATTTATGTTTACTTACTTTTTCCTCGGTTCTCCAATTCTCAGATCGTTTTTTCTTTTGTTGGTCCATAACGATATAATGTTAAAATTACTATAGAAGGCACAAACAGGCAATTGTTCTAATATAGACATTGATAATTTAAAAATTCCAATGCTAAATTAACTTTGTTCATCTTGCGATAGTTTTGTTTAATGTTATGGTTTCATATAACGCGCCAGAATGTTACGCTTCGTTACACGTACTTAGATGTATTATTAGTAATTAATACGACACTACGTAATGTGCCTAAACGTATACAAAACTACAATCGACGAAATAACGAATGTTCCATGCAAATGAACACTCTCAATATTTTGAATACTCCTAAACATCATAATAATCATTAGGGTATTAACAAAAGTTTTATTTTCTGACCATACGGAACGTTGCAATAGAATGATATCACGGTGAACGAATAATATTTGTATTAATCTGTGGTTGATATGTAGACAATGGTTCAAATGACGGTACTAAGAAGACCACGGTTTTTTAAAGTTTTGTAATACGGACAAATTTAGACCATGGTTCTGCAGATAAGCCTGGACTTGATAGGACAGGTTTAAACCAAGGTTTATTTAGTTTTTTGTAATAAGACTGAGAGTTTTTAAAATGGTAACATTCCGGGCAACGACTCATGACCAGCTACTGATCCGATCCCGTTTTTTTTTTAAACTAATTGGAAGCTACAGTATCGCCGTGTGTCTTATGATATTTTATGTTAAGTTGTAAGAAAAAAGTACCCGACTTTCTGAAAAGTCTTTCTTATATGGACACAGAAAAATAGTTCCACACAATTACATAATACTTGCACTCAAATAATTGCCTACAAATTCACCACCATTCATATACACGCGCACCACCATTCACCTGCACCTTAACCACCATTCACCGACAAATTCACCACACACCCTGTGACTGCTTTTGTTATATAATTTATTTCTTTACATTAATTTTTTTAGTTTTCTTTTAAATTGTTTTAGTAGAAAACTACATCTTTCTTGCCTGCTTATTTATGATGCCACTAAGTGGGCCTGGTGAACTGTAATACAGGGTTTTCTTCCTAAAACCTACTTCAGGCATCAGCACTCACAATGTGAATTTATAAAGTTCAAAATAAATAAAGTAATTTAATATTTATTTATTTATTTTCCCTGGACTCGACTTCGATTTTTTTATTTCGGACTGCCTCGTTGGTCTAGTGGTCGCAAACGCTACTGCTGAGCATGAGGTCTCGGGTTCGATTCCCGGGACGGTCAAAGTGTTATTAGGTTTTTCCATCTAGAATTTCTCAGTAGCAGCCCGGAGTCTGGATTTGTGCCCAGTTGATGGCAATAGGCTCGCCCCCTGTTACATGGGACTTAAACATAACTGGTGGAATGTGGGTGTACTATAGGTGCACCTCTGCCTATCCCTTCGGGGAATACAGGCGTGATGTTATGTGTTATGTTATTTATTTTATGTACAAGAAATTTCACGCGGACAAAGTCGCGAGCAGAAGCTATATCTAATAACAATGGAGAGTTTTATTGCTAACAGCGGCTTTGTCAGACTACCTTAGTGTTTTAGGTATACCCATCTCATTCCTATATGTAGCTAGTTAATTGTACACACATTTGTGTCGGGTGTAAATCAAAGCGGGTTATCCAGAGTGCAAAAACCACAATTGCTGCACCAGCCACTGCACCAATTAAGCCGTTTCGTTTTTGTCGTGCACGATTTAAATTCATTAGTACAATAAAATTCACAACGAGAAGGTTCTCATTAGGAAATGTATTACAAACTAGCTGCGCCCGCGGTTTAACCCGCATATGTCTAGATTCCGTGGGAATATTGGAATGAAAGTTATCCTATATCCTCATGAATGTCATACTCTATACATATGTCAAATTTCATCTAAATCCTTTCGCCGTTTTAGCGTGAAAGCGTAACAAACATTCAATATATTTTTTTCTCTTTATTGTATAATATTAGTTTAGACTAGCGACCCGCTCCTTTTCACGACTGGATACAACATCGAAGTTTCTTTATTTATTGATGGGTTAAGCACATACCTTCCACATCAAAATCCGTTGTGAAGTTTAGAAGAATATCGCGGTCGTTTAGACGGATACGAAAACCGACTCTGTTTTATATATAAAACAAATTTTGGAGGACTATACTCCTCCAGATCGTATTTCGGTCATGGCGGCCAATCTCAACGGAAACTAGCCTTCGGCGCAGGAGATATGGTCGTGCACAAGTGTGTGCGCAGAGTCAGACACAGGTGCACTCACTCTCTCACATTCTGATGAAAGATCAGGCGCAGCCCCGGAGCCCGGAGTTCGGAAGTTGGCGTTGTGATACCTCGTGCCTCGGAAAGCACGTTATGCCGTTAGTCCTTTGTTTTGAATTAATTACTAATGTTTTTACGTAAAAAAAATATATATCTATCGCGAATGTACTCCTTCAGGTGCGATGGTGGTCAAACGCAAGCATAATCGATATCGCTACATAATCCTACTTCCTACTAATATTATAAATGTGAGTTTGTGAGGATAGATGCATGGCTGTATAGATGGATGTTTGTTACTCCTTCACGCAAAAACTACTGAACGTATTCGGATGGAATTTGTAACACAGATAGTTTATAACCTGGATTAACATGTAGGATACTTTTTATCCCGGTAGTACGTTCCGACATCCACGCGAGCGAAGCCGCGGGCAAAACCTAGTTATAACATTGTCGCTTTTTGTGTCTGTCTGTGTGCCCGCTGAGATCTTCTAAACTACACAATGGATTTTGATGCGGTTTTCACCTTCATTTAAAAGAAAAATTGTTTATTCTGCACAAACAAAACGCACATTACAAATAAATTACATTAAAAATACAAAGTAGCCAAAAGCCTCGTATCCAAAAAATAAAAGTTTTACAATTTTTTCCATTGCATTTTTTGTATTGTTTTTTTTCTTGTATTGCATTTTTTTTTGTTTTTTTGTTTTTTGCATTTAGAGTATTTATTCCAGAAGGTTAGAGCACACACAGGCATCGGTCGGCACCCGACACGCGGTGCTTTTGTGTCGCACTGTCGCGTCGCGCCAGTGTGCAAGAGCCTTTATGTGTATAATAAATTAATATGTAACATAGATAATAGCACAGAAATAACGTTGCTTTGTCATGGCGCTATTGTATCCGTGCCAAACAGGAGCGGGTCGCTAGTCAAATATAAAAGAAAACCCTAATTAGTTATAAAATTATAGTTATCTACTCATTCTTCATTATCAAAGCCTGCTATCAATGTCGGCTTTACTTTACTTGGTCTTGCGTCATGGGTCAAGGAAATTAAATTAATAGCTACAGTCTTAACTATATGGATCTAAGGACCAACCACGAATATAGAGAAAGCTAGAAACGCTAATGCGGAAGAAGTAATAAATTTTCCTTCCTTGGAATGTGGAAAGCTTAAGTCTTGTTCGCACTATAGCATACGTCACAATACATGTATCATGGTATGATGCTCAGATGCATGACTAGTGCTGAAAACATCTCAGAGATTATTTCCCATTCTTTTCGGCGCTTTAAAGAATTTCGAGTGACATGAAGTTGTCGAACCAGTTGTAGCAAAATTGTTTGAAGCGTGATCTCTCCTACTTAAATCTATTTCGACACATTACACTATTCATTACATTATTTTGATACATTGCCGCGAAACTGACGGGAAGTGAATTTTTGTACCGAAATGTTACAAAGCATTATGAACTTTTATTAATAGTGTAACGTATAAATCAGATGCGAGCTGCTAGCTGCGGGGATTCCAGAGAATGAGCGAGAATGTTCCGGAAGACACGCAACCTGTTTTCTGGCTCGTATCTAGTTTATACGTTACACAATTGTCATAAAGTTCATTATGCTTTACACAATTTCGTTTTAAAAATTCGCTTCCATTCCGTTCTGCGTCAATATGTAAATTGAGCCTAAAACCCGTAGTCCAAGAAGCTATTCAAAAGTAACCAGTAGGTATTCAATGGTGGTGCGTACACGACGCGACTTACACGATAATAACTAGTCTGTGATTGTTTGCATCGTGTACGGACCGCTATTCAAATACTAGTGCTGTGACATTCTGGGTACTCATTAGTGATTTGAATGTATGTAACATACTAGTGGCTCTGTAAGCTGTAGACTCCGCGAGTCTATGTTTGCATAGCTTAAAATTAAATAAATGTTCACCACGCCTTCTTTTTGTTATTTAGTTATTGTAAGTTTTTGTCATTTATCGTTATTGGTTTTTAAATTCGTATGGTTGAAAAATGAGTGAACCCGAGCCTGGTACTAGCCAGACCAACTCCGTACTCCAATTTCCATCACCGAAGAAAAAACACTTCAAAACAGGACCTCTTTCATCCTCTGAGAAACACACATTGATAAATGTGTTTAAATAAGTATGTAGAAGAAACATGGCCCAAAGAGTGTTATCCGTTGATAACAGACATAATTTCAAGACATGATATTTCAAGACATGGGCTCAAGATAAAGGGTATTTAGCCGAGAAAAATAAAACTTTTAAAATGGCTGACCTAAAAATTCTTTTGCCAGAGGCTTTAGCTAATGTGACTGCTGATAATTGGAAAAATTGCGAGGGTCATGTAATAAAAAAAGAACAGATAATGTTTAAATTAGACAAAATAATTGATGATTAATTATATGATTAATGATTAATAATAAAGCGTTCAGTGGTACTGAACGCTTTATTATTAATGTGACAGATAGTTCCTCAGATTCAGATTCAGAATAGAACATATTATTATATGGCTAAAAATAATATGATTTTAACATTTGAAATAAAAGGTTTAGCATCGATGAGTCACGTGGTTTTTGTTGTTTACCTTTATTTAACTACCTAAACCTTTCGAATATAGTCACATGACTTATGTAGTAAAAAATACAAATTCTAGATACAAATTATAAATATTCTGATTTTTCAGATCCTGCTACACACGAAGTATTAAACATGTTTAACGATCTAAAATGAGTAACACAGGGTTTACATTCATGGCGCGCATTCATGTTCAAAAGCGCGCGCAAAGAGCGCGTAATGGCTGAAATATGTTTTTTTTTACGTTTTCAACCCCTATAACTCCGCCATCTTGAAAAATGTCGAAAAATCTTATCGAAAAAAATATTCCGTATAGTTATCGAACCAGAGGGCCTAGACAAACTAACATTCGATTAGCGATAACGCTAGTAGAAAAGCTAAAATGTATGGGGTTGACATAAGCTATCGAAATGTCACGTGATCATAGCTTAACGAATAAAAATTTGCTAGACAATGTAAACAACATTCGATTATGAAATGAATCGACAGCGTCGAAAGATTAGGTACTTCCACAGAGATGCATAGCCAAGGGACACTTTTTGACGAACGTTATTGCTAGTTTTTGGAATCATTAGCGAAAGCGATAGCGATTGTAGAAATAGAATCGCTCCGAAGCGAATGCCATTTGTCTAGGCCCTCAGAGGGCCTCTACAATCTAACATGATTCCATGATTCCATGATTTTGATGATGGGGGATTTCTACAATCGCTATCGCTTTCGCTAATGTATATATACCATACGAATCGAAAAATATCGAAAACGCTTGTCAAAAAGTTCCACTTAGCTACGCATCTCTGTGGAAGTAATCGTTCGACGCTGTCGAGTCCTTTCATAGAATCGAATGATGTTAGCATTGTCTAGCTAATTTCTATTCGTTAAGCTATGATCACGTTACATTTCGATAGCTTATGTCAACCCCATACATTTTTTGCTTTTCTACTAGCGTCATCGCTAATCGAATGTTACTTTGTCTAGGCCCTCTGCTTATAAAATTTCACGAGAATCGGTTGAGAAATGCGACCTGTAGAGTAGAACAGCTGGACATCTGGACGTACGAAAGCATTTTATGCCCAAGCTGAAACGGAGACGCTTCGCTCGCGATTCGCGCTCGCTCGGTCAATTACTTTTCAGAGCGTCGTGGACGATGGACCTTAAAGGCTCCTTCAAAGATGCGCGACATGTGACGCGACACAAAGGCACTGCCTGTCGCGCGACGAGTGGTGTCTTTGTATCGCGTACGATTCGCATGGCGTATCGCGTCTGTTTAAGGAGCTGTTTTAGTCTTGCCTAATCCATCTGCTCTACATCTTTGTAATACCCCTAGTTTAAACTATTCAAGCCAGTTTGACGGCTCTTTAAGTAATATATCATATGGGTTCTATTTATTCATAGGTGAGCAAACAGCATCCGGGTCAACCCATTATTTATCCGGGATAAGTAAGGATGAAGGTCGCAGGTCATCCACGCGTAGGACAGGTTTATCCGGGATTTGGTCGTGCGAAATCGCTTGTGATTTTTTAGACCTACATTTCGGCCTAATATCTGGCTGGAGATGTCGTAATGAAGGCTATATTTCTTGTTGTCTTAAGGAGTGCGAGGAGTAGGTAATAATGGTTGTATTCTCCGTTCGCAGTTTAGTTTTCAAAGAAATAAACAAATATATTTTTGGAGAAATTCCGAATTCTTTCATGACTTTTTAAATAATTTTGAAAACAACTTTATAAACCTGCCTGACTACCTCGTTGGTCTAGTGGTCACTAATGCTACTGCTAAGCATGAGGTACTGGGTTCGATTCCCGGGTCGGGCAAAGTGTAATTGGGTTTTTTCATCTGGAATTTCCCAGTAGCAGCCCGGAGTTTGGATTTGTGCCCGGTTGATGGCAATAGGCTCGCCCCCTATTACATGGGACTTGAAGATAACTGGCGAAATGTGGGTGTACTATAGGTACACTTCTGTCTTACCCTTTGGGGATCACAGGCATGTTTTTTTTTTTTTTTACTTTATGAACTAGCATAGATAATGGTTTATTGGTTTGAAGTGGAAATAACATACATTGGTAGCAAGGATTTGAATATGGAATAGGCATGATGCTGATCGAGTAACAATGTGTTCTTAACTGACGAAAAAAAAAGGAGGAGGTTCTCAAGTCGTCCCGTATATTTTTTATTTTTTTTATGTATTACCACGCATAACTTTTTACAGAGTAGTCAGATTTTGATGACTCTTTTTTCTTAGTTAATTTGTTAGAGAACATTCATCTAACATTGAATGTTACATCGTAAGATTCTTGCTTCATTTCACATACTGTAGAAGGTTGGAAGCTAGTCAATGATACTGCGGCGTTTAAGGTAATATAAAATGAATGTATTTAATGGACCAAAGGTGATAATATAAAGGAGCGAGGGAGCACGCGCGATGACCGCTAATTGTGTACTAATTGCTAAAGTAATATTAAATAATGAAGTTGCGTAAAAATGCTTAGTCGTCGAAAGTGTATGGTTTCACCGTACATGCTCCCGGGCCAAAAAGTTACACATCTTCTAATCTAAAGCGACAAGTTTTAGACATAGGTGACGTAGATATGTCTCGTTTACAGTTAGTCTTCTCACTAGTTATATTCACTTCACTGGGCTGACGGTCAGCCGTACTCTGCTTTCGCGAGAACACTACACTATTTGCCACACTTTGTGATAGTTCCACTGAAGAAACTGCACGGCACCTTCTCCATATGAAGTATGACACCAATAAAATAGCTACACCCAGCAGGCCGTAACAAATAATATACTGATGAATGTCATGTATAGACAGAGTGTAATCTGGTAAGTTAGTATTGGCAGACTTCAGTTGTTCTATTCGTTCTCCCAGATCCACTAATGTGCTGTTCAGTGGATCTTCGTATGCGGTGTAGTGAGATAATGATATATTAACCATATGATTTAATTCTGCTATCTGAGGGCTCGGAATTTCAGAGTTTGATTTAATTGTATTTGCTGATAGGGCATGAGAATACAAAGTAAAATCTTTACTTTTTACGACGCATTTCGAACCTAGGTCAATAATTCCGACTCCAGTCACTTGTTTAAAAGAAACTTGATCTTGACATATAATCCTCATTGAGTAGGTATTGCAGCAAAAATACATGTACCTCGACGGATCATTTAGTTCGAGCCAGCTGTCTTGGCAAGGAGATTTAATTACAACGCATTGTTTTAATTTGTTATCCAGTTTGCAGAATTTTTCATCGATGCTTAAATGAATTATAGGTTTGTTAGCTTGGCACAAATAGGAGTGATCATTATGCAGGCATGATTGGAGCTCCATAGACGTCATTGTGAAGAAAGCATCTTTCTTTAAACTAATAGCCACGAACTCCGCAACTGGTAGCACGCTAATCATATCATTTTGAACCTGTTGAGGAACTGGTATGATTTTATAAATCTTGTAGCTGTCTCTGCTAGTCAATGGAAAGGTAATCTCAAATATGAAATAATCTTCCATCATTCTCGCTTTTACTTTCAGCATACTGTAAACATGTTTTAGGTCCGACTGTAGGTTGTCCACGGGCAGGGTAGTATCTTTTGTTAGTTGTCCAGAAATGAACTGTAACTCACGCTTTAACTGATCTGGAGTTAACAGGTGAATGTTGAATTTCCCGTGGTAAATATCCGTGATGATATTTAACAGAGTATCCTGAATCCTTTTGAGGTTTTGAAGCAAGTTGATGGTTGTGACTGCCGACAAAGCAAAATCTTGCGTTTTAGCTAAACCTTCAACTTCTTGCTTAATAGTAAAGGCAGCATTATCCAATTGATTCAAATGTTTGTTTATTGTTTTATGTTGTAATTGGATAGTTTGTGCGGTTCTTTTTAATACGTTGTATTCAGCCTCAATGATAGAAGTCTGATTTCTTAACAAGTTATTAAGATGCTGCTCGTTTTGTTTTACAAGTTGTATATCTTTTTTGTACTGTTCGGCGAATCGTTCGTCTAATACTCCGAACAAGGTATTGGCCACGTAACCGATTCCGTTGATGAGTCCGCGACGCTGTCTGGTGCGCACATCAAAGTGCTGATTATTCATAAGTTGATTATAGTGCTGTATTTCTTTGAAGTCGTGATTTAATTGAAGCGTTATCATATTACAGTGACTCTTATCGTTTAGGGATGCACAGAGTCTTTGTAAATAGTCCAAGAACTTCGTGGCGGCAGTGTTTCCTTCCCAATAAGGGCTCATATCATAATAAACAATTAGATTCCATTTGTCTTGAATAACTTGCATGTTGTGTACTGACTCGAAATACAGCGAATTGTTGCTTGGCAACGTTGATATGTTAAAAGCTGCGTGAGTCGATGTTATCAATGAAATAAAAAAGATGAATGACATTGCTAATGATACAAAGTTAGATTTGATTTTGCTGCTTCTATTCCGCACGTCAGGCTCTTTCGAGGTGACGTTATTTGCTTGATTAACGTTTTTATCTACCGTATTACTTGAAGCAGGCGGTATCGGCAATATTGATAGTTTCACAATCGGCCTTTTAATTATTCCGCTTTTTGTTTTTAGAGTTACTACCCGAACTAATTCATCTTGACCTGGATGTGTTTCTATTACTCTTCCCATCATCCATTTTCCAGGTGGCAGATTGTCGTCCTGGATTGTCACTAAATCATCTACGGTAATATTTTGCTCGATGTTTCGCCATTTGCTTCTTACGGATAACTGAGTTAGATACTCCGCTCTCCATTTCTTCCATATATCGTTTACTATTTTAGCTGATAGATACCATCTAGTTCGAGCATCTGTTTCAGTTTCAATGATGGCTGTTCCGCACCTACCGGTCAAGAAGTGAGCCGGAGTCAGAACATTCAAATCTTCTATATCTTCCGATAAGGCACATAAAGGCCTAGAGTTCAAACAAGCCTCCACCTGTGCTAAAATAGTGCTAAACTCTTCGTAGGTCAACTTTTGTTCTCCTATTACTCGCTTAAGGTGATGCTTTAGGCTTCTAATGGCTCGCTCCCATAGACCCCCGGCACTTGGCCAAGATGGGGCATTAAAGTGCCATTCTATGTTTAAATCTGCTAGCTCCGCGAAAAAGTTACGATCGTATAAATTTTCGAAATCGTGATAGCTTTCTTGTAGCATTCTATTAGCGCCCACAAAATTCGTCCCATTATCGCTGTAAAGATGTCGAGGCGCTCCTCTCCTGGCTGCCATTCGTCGTAATGCTGCTAAGAACCCAGAACTGCTTAAGTCGGATACAAGCTCTAAATGCACAGCTTTGGTCGCTAGACAAATAAACAACGCAATATATCCTTTAGTGGTCTTAATTCCGCGTCCCTTGTTACTTTTAACATCTACAAAACCAGTATAATCCACTCCAGTGTGATAGAATGGTGGGGCGGGGTTGCTTCTGGCCTCGGGTAACTCTCCCATCAATTGATGCTGTTTTTTGGGCTCGTGTTTTCTGCAGGTAACGCAGTTTCTCACTTCTTTCCTTACTGCTTTATTTCCAGCGATAATCCAGTATCTCTGTCTAAGGTTAAATAAAGTTAATCGCGGTCCACCATGAAAGGTGAGCTGATGAGCCTGTTGAATTATTAGAGTAGTAAGCCTACTGTCATGGGGCAATATCGCAGGATGCTTCATTTCCATACCCATGTTTGCTTTGCTCAAACGGCCCTTGACTCGTAAAATCCCCTCGTGATCAATAAAAGGATTAAGCTTTAATAGATTACTTCTGCTACTTAATTTATTATGTTTCCGTAATGACATTATTTCCGCTGCAAATTCAGTTCGTTGTATGTATTTTATAATGAGTAATTTTGCTTTTCTCAATTCATACAAGGTAAGAAATTCAGGTAAGCTACAATTCTTGCTGGACATGGCCGCATTCTTGCTAAATTGTATTGTTTTGATTGCTCGTAAAAGCCATGCTACTATTTTAGTTATTTTATTGAGTGAGCTAATCTTAAGTAATAGTTTCAATATGATGCTGTCCTTGCTATCATTTTGGACAGCATTTACTTTGCTTGCTGCTGATTTGATTTCTTGATCAGTGGTATAAATGATTTGCTTGGCTTCTAAGTTTTCCTCAAATGATTTCAAGAGCTGCGGTCCTTGCCACCACAGGGTTTGATTCTTTAATTGTGAGGCAGAGATTCCTCTGCTGGCTGCATCTGCCGGATTATCCTCTGACTTAACGTATCGCCAGCAGCTTGGTTTCATTATTGTTGTTATGATTTTAGTCCTATTTGCAACAAAGGGTTTCCATCGACTGGATTCTCCTTGCAGCCACCCTAGGACCACCATGGAATCCGTCCATCCATAAATCCTAATATCTAATTCACTATAACAACTGATAACTTTGTTCATTAACTTCGCTAACAAATACGCACCGCTTAGTTCTAATCTTGGCAAAGATATGCTTTTAGAAACAGGTACTAATCGAGCCTTAGCAACCACTAGTACTACTGATGTCTCATTTTCATTCCGTAATCGTGCGTAAATTACTGCTGCGTAGGCTTTAGTCGATGCGTCACAATAACCATGCAGTTCTATGACGTCATTAGGTTGATAACCGATCCAACGTGGTATTTTGCATTGATTTAAGTATTCCATGTCTGCTTTAATTGCTACCCATTCTTCTTTGATGTTTACAGGAACTTCTTCATCCCAATGCATTTTGTTTAACCATACCTTTTGGAATATCAGCTTTAGCTTTGTTGTGAGTGGTGACAACCATCCCAACGGGTCAAATATTTTTGATATTTCCGATAAAAGTAGCCGTTTAGTTACTTTGGCGTTTGGATTAGCTATGATGTATTTGAAAGTGAACATGTCATCACAAGAATTCCAACGAAGACCTAATGTTTTTGATGTACTTTCTGATTTAAAGTTAAAAATTCTTTCGCCATTGCAGCTGCTGCTTTTTTCTATATTCTGAAGGAGTTCTGAATGATTTGCGGACCATTTTCTTAGTGTAAAACCTCCTGATTTCAATAATCTGATGAGATCATTGATAAGCTGCTTTCCTTTGTCAATGGAGTGTGAACCATGGACCAGATCATCCATATAGAATGACTCTTCTAGTATCTTCGCAGCTTCCGGAAAGTTTCTTCGTTCATCCGAGGCTAGACGTTTCAGAGTCATCATGGCTAAAAATGGCGCTGATTTAGTTCCGTATGTGACGGTGGTAAGATTGTACGTTTGCAAAGGTTGATCTGATGCATACCTCCATACAATTTGCTGATATCGCCGATCTTCGTCACTCACCAAGATCTGCCTGTACATCTTCTCGATATCCGATGTATAAGCAAAACGGTATTGACGCCACTTCAAAATCAGTTCTTGTAGGTCCTGTTGTAAATTTGGGCCTTTATACATCAGGTCATTCACACTATATCCGCTTGACGTCCTTGCTGACGCATTGAAAACTACTCGTAGCTTCGTAGTTGCTGATTCTGCTCGTTGCACGGCATGGTGCGGTAAGTAACACGATAACGCTTGTTTGTTATTTTTGCTGTTACTAGGCACCATATGTCCTAAGGCAATGTACTCACTAATGAATGCTTTGTATTGTTCTGCTAAAATTAGTTGTTTGCTAAATTTACGTTCCATGTTTTGGAACTGTGCTATGGCCATCCCTTTCGATGAACCAAGTTTTTCATGTATATCATGTTTCAGTGGCAATCTTACTTCGTACCGCCCGTCTTCACGACGTTTTGTTGTAGATGAATAGAAGTCGATACATTCTTGGTCTTCCAATGATAAATTAGTATTTTCGCTTATATCCTCGATCTCCCAAAACTGCTGAATATCGTGAATATTATTCATAACGACCTTGCATTGAAGTGATGACATTTGGCCACCGCCGTATATGATCCACCCAAGCTGTGTTTCTTGTAACACAGGTTGCGATAAGCTATCTCCTTTGATCAATCCTCCTAATAATATCAAACCATTAATTTGAGCGCTTAGTAATAAGTCCACTGGACGGCTATGGTTAAAATATGGATCAGCTAATTTAAGATTTTCTACGTAGGACCACTTTGACGTGTCAAAGGATTTATACGGGATATCTTTTAGTAGGTTTCTCATGATGAGTACGTCAGTGGTAAACGAAAAGTCGTTATGTGTAGACAAACAGCTTAGTGTGACCACACCGTTACAGTTGTTTTCGACTTCCCCTACTCCAAATATCAATCCGTTGAATTTAGATCTTCGTAATCCTAACTTCTTCGCTGCACTTTCTCTTATTAGAGAAACTTGTGATCCAGGGTCAATGAGAGCCCTTAAGACATGATAAGATCCATCAATCGCTACAGCTTTAATCAAGGCTGTAGCTAACAACACTTCATTCGTTCCTGGATCATTTTGTGACACATGCGCAGTCATTGCGACATTGTCTTGCGGATTTGGGTCACCTGTTGTTGTTGCAATGCTATTTGATTGCAATACATTTTTTGAACAGGCGTCATGTAAAACGGAGTGGTGATTTCCGTCACATTTGCGACATCGCCTAACGGAAATGCATTGCTTGCCATTATGGTCAAACAAACAATTTTGGCATAATTTCAGTTTTGCGGCTGTTTTTAATTTTGCTTCGTTTGGTAATTGTAAAAACTTTTCGCAATGGAACATGGCATGTTGTTGACCGCAAAATTGGCATTTGCTGGTCGACACGTGTAAGGCTTTTGAATGCGACTTGTTATACTTATTGAAAAAGTTTAATCGTCTTGCTTTTTGATTTTCAGGAAGATCGTTATTTGTATGATTGTTTGATTTTGGTGATGCTTGATCTTGCTTTCTGCGGGATGTTTCCAGGCTCGTAAATTTACTTTCTAAGTAGTTCAAGAAATCCTGCAAAACCGGTAGCTCTCTCGAATTTTTAAGAGAGTCTATGTAGTCTCCATAGGTTTCGCTATCAAGCTTCTGAGACAATAAATGCACGAGAAGCGGATCCCAGGTGCTGATATCAATCCCTAAGTTCCGTATGGCATGCAAGCTTTCTAGCGCTACGTCATGGAGTTTTTTAATATGACCTAGTGTTTGATGTTGCATACTGGATAAACCTAGCATAGTATTGATGATTGATGTAAAGATTAGCTTCTTATTGTTATACCGATGGTTTAAAATTTCCCAACAGGTATCATAGTTACTGGAACTAATGGGAAGATGCTGAATGAGTCTTTCTGCCTCGCCCTTGAGCTTTCCTTTCAAAAATTGCATTTTTTGCGCTTGCGACAAGGTAGGGTTGCTGTGAATAGCTTCGGTAAAGAGGTCCTTAAATGACGTCCATTGCTGATAGTTTCCTGTAAATGCAGGTATATCCATTTTCGGTGTGGAGTGCTCTCTATGCGATACGCTCCAAAGCTTTTTGTTGATACTTTTCTTTAAATGAATATATGATCGCTCATGCTGAGTATAAACTGCCTCATAAACATCGTCCTCTCCACCTACCTCGCTATCAATCTCCCAATGAAGAGAGTCAATTTGTGACCAGCGTGCTTGTAAAGTTCTTAAAGCGTCCTCCATTTCCCATTTATCTGACATGGAGTCTAGATCGATAAAACCTGCTGATCTCTTAAAAGCTTTGAAATTGGCTGCTTGTTTACGTATCATGTCATCTAATTTGCTAGTTGAGCCTCTTGACTCCATGGTACGTAAAATGCTGGCTTTTCTTTGCTGCTCATAGCCCGATGGTCCTTCGAGCTATCGGGCGGGACCCGGCTCGAAGGACCATGTAGAAGGTTGGAAGCTAGTCAATGATACTGCGGCGTTTAAGGTAATATAAAATGAATGTATTTAATGGACCAAAGGTGATAATATAAAGGAGCGAGGGAGCACGCGCGATGACCGCTAATTGTGTACTAATTGCTAAAGTAATATTAAATAATGAAGTTGCGTAAAAATGCTTAGTCGTCGAAAGTGTATGGTTTCACCGTACACATACATTTGTTGATTCTGTGATGAACTTTTTGTATTTTATTTATTTATTAAACCATTTTTGGCCGGAAAAAGCAGCAGGCAAAGATGAATGACGAGCCCAGCAGTGAGACAGTATAGGTTACCATAAAAAACAAACATTTATGTACATACACACATTATATACAGACAAGAAGAAGCGAACAGAAAAATATGTACAAATGTGATATGAAATCTCTTCCAACATACCTGCGATAAAAGAGTAGATAAGAAAAGAGACGAAGACAACGTGTGTAAAAGAAGAAGAGAAAACAAAACCCATAAAATCAAAAAACAATTCACTAATTTAAATATAAACGTTATTGTACGTTTCTATTTAAATTAGTAAATTGTCTTCTTTGTTTCTAAACGTCGCAGTTTTATACTGAGTTAGTAGTTTCTGGCCTGGTATAGGTTATCTTCTTTTGTTTGTTAATTTCAAATATTTTCTTCTTTTTTCTTCTTTTTTTTTCATTCTTCATATACAGGGTGGAATTTTGTAATGCCACCTGGAGGGAAAGTACTCTTAATACTGCAGATAGAAAATTTTACTCAAAGGAAACATTCCTTTATTTTTGAATAGAAAGCAAACTGCATTCAAATATTTTCGAAAATTCTCTTCTCCCACACCCGGGAATCGAACCGGCTAAAATCTGAAAAAATTATACCCTGTACTTTTATTGCATCGATCGTTAGGGTCAATTATAAGGATGAAATCTCTCTAACAAACATGATAAATTAAATGAAAGGAAAACCAGGAAATCTGAAGTTACAAATTCAATGAGTCAAGTTAAACTCTTTAACTAACATCCATCTTTTGTAGTACAGACTCCTTTGCGACGTACTCGTAGCTGCGTGTATGAGGTAATTTAAATATGGAATGTTAGATTAAAATTTGAAAATTAGATTGTCATAGTTGTTATTCACATTTGATTGTTTTTACAACTCATTTCACATTTTGTCTCACGGTGAAAATGGCTTATCAAGAACAGTTTGATTTAATGGAAGCTTATTTTTTAAATAACAAAAACGTGAATCTAGCTCTGCGGTGGTATGGAGAGAGATATCAAGACCGACAGGCACCAACTCGGTTCGTATTGAAAAGAATGGTATAAAATTTAAAGAATACGGGTGGTTTCAAGAAGAGACGGCAAACTATTCAGCAAAACTATTTCGATTTTGAACTAGATGTTTTAACATACTTTGAATCATTTCCAAAGGCTTCAAGTAGAGATGCTGCCAATGAATTAGGAACAACCCACACTCGCGTACTTAAAGTGCTGAAAAAGTATAAGTATAAATGCTATCGCGAAGGTCGGTTGGTGCAAAAATTGCATATTGGGGATCGTGACAGACGATTACAATTTTGTGAAAACATGCTTGGAGAAATTGACCGAAACCCTAATTTTTTGAGTAACATTGTGTGGTCTGACGAAACCAACTTCAGCAATAATGGCATGTACAATCGCCGCAATAACCATTATTGGTCTCGAGTGAATCCTGTTCGTGTTCATGAAACTAACAATCAAGTAAGATTTTCTTTCAACGTTTGGTGCGGAATTATGAGAAATAATGTAGTGTTAGTCCACGTGTACGAAGGTCATTTAAACACTGTCAAGTATATTGAAGTACTGGATCTCTTAAGAAACGAGTTAAATGGTTTCCCCGAGGAAGAGCGAAACCAAATAATTCTACAGCAAGATGGTGCTCCAGCACATAACAGCAGAATCACTACTGCCTACATTAATAACCATTTTAATACCTGGATTGGTACAAACGGCACAATCAGATGGCCTGCGAGATCGCCAGATCTCAACCCATTAGATTTTTTTTTGTGGGGTTATGTAAAAAATCAAATTTACATGAAATCTTATGCGAATGACAACGAGTTGAGAGTTGAAGTTCAGAATACGATTTATAATATTCACCACAACACTTTATTAAAGGTTACTAGAAATGAATTCGTTAAAAGAATAAATTTGTGTATCCAAGAGAATGGAGCCCATTTCGAGCAACTAATTAGTTAGTTTACCATTTTTTGTAAATAATTAAATTAATTTAAGATTTCCTGGTTTTCATTTAATTTATCATGTTTGTTAGAGAGATTTCATCCTTATAATTGACCCTAACGATCGATGCAATAAAAGTACAGGGTATAATATTTTCAGATTTTAGCCGGTTCGATTCCCGGGTGAGGGAGAAGAGAATTTTCGAAAATCTTTGAATGCAGTTTGCTTTCTATTCAAAAATAAAGGAATGTTTCCTTTGAGTAAAACTTTCTATCTGCAGTATTAAGAGTACTTTCCCTCCAGGTGGCATTACAAAATTCCACCCTGTATATATATTTTTTTATTTTTTCTTGCTTTTTCTTTTTTTATTCTTGTTTAGTTCCAAATTATTAATCAACTCAGCTTACCCAGATCACTGCTGGACATACGCCTCTCCCAGGCTGCGCCACAACACCCTGTCCTCCACCTTCCGCATCCAGTCTGTCGCAGCCACCTTTCTAAGGTCGTCGATCTAGAACTGTGGGGCGTTCCAGATTACGCTTTCCGATACGTTGTCTGCACTTAAGGACTCGCCTGCTCCACGGGCCATCGGTCCTTCGACAAACATGGCCAGCCCACTGCCACTTTAGCTTGCTTACTCTGCAAACTATGTCGGTAACCCCGGTTCTTTTCCAGATATTTCGGATTAGTTCCAAATACCCGCAAAAATTTGGCTGTAAAAACTTAAAGGTACGGTCACCAAATGTGATTAGTAACGAGGGTCGTCGGATATTGTTGAAGTTTAGTAGTAGTAGTTGTGTGAGTTTAGTTTAGTGAGTAGTGTTTAGTTTAGTAGTTTAGTGAGATAGTTTGTGAGTTTAAATCTATTTTTAATGTACTTGTTCGTAGCAAACTGGAGTCCAGTGCATGCGTCTGGAACCCGCACGAAAAGAAGTATACTTTACTTTTAGAAAAGGTACAAAAGGCTTATCTTAGGTATCTTTATAAACGCTTGAATGGATATTATCCGTTTATGTACCCTTCGAACTTTCTTTTAGGCTGTTTAGGTTACAATTCTCTCGAGGTTAGAAGAAAAAATGACCAAATCATTAATATGTGTAAGATCCTTCACGGAAAAACAGATGCTCCTGAATTGCATGACGAACTGTCCCATATGTTTGCTCCGATTAACTATAACTGTGGCAGAAGGCACAGATTGTTCGCCGTACCTTGGAGTCGAACCGTCGCTCGAGCCCAGTCTCCTGTCCCTCGCACACTCTCTGCGCTCAACGCTCTCTTGGACGCTATGCCTCACTGTGATGTGTTTGCGGATGAATGGAAGAAGATATTGTCAACATGTCTGGAGTATTGTGAGATGAGCGTATGACTGTCGAGTAGCAGTATACTTTTGCTTTCTTTTTTTTTTTTTTCTTTTTATACTTAAACGTGTTGTATCTTTAACTAATGTAATTAGCCTTTGGCCGTTTTATGTTAAAGTAAAATAAATAAATAAATAATGAAACCGATGGATATTTTCGAATAAAATTTAACTAAATTAATAGAAAACAAACAGTTAATTTATCAAATTACATTTAATTTGAAAACATCCATCGGTTTCTTTACTAAACTTCAACTATATCGATGACCCTGGTTACTTATCTCTTTTGGTGACTGTACCATTCTGTCACAAATTCATAAATATTTATTAAAAATATATATATAAAAATTTAATCATATTTATCATTACATTAGCGTTTTCACCCAAATGAACGGAAGCCATCATTTCCTCGCTCCTGACATGTGATTTAACAAATCCCGCCATAAAAGAACAGCCCGTTAAACAAAATGGGCCCAAAAAATAACGGGCCGGGCCAAAAATGGGTCGGAACCATAAAAGGGCCTTTGAATAACACATTACCTATAATGTTACCCAAAACACTTAGCAGGTTTTAAAGACCCAAAATTAAAAGCATTTTGTATTGAATTAAGATGCCTTTTAGCGGCGTCCTAACATAATACTGACATTATTATTTAATTACTCTGTCTGTGGGGACAAAATGTCAATTTAAAAAAGATGTTTTGCTGGACGTAATTTAAATTACATTTTCGTTATAAATTGATTATTTTAGTCATTATTTTCTGTTAATTTAATTTCAACGTCCAATCTACATAATAAATAATAGGTTAATTTAACTAAATGATAGTCTAAAATTGGAAACCGTCCGTTGGTCTCGCGGTCGCAAGTTCGACTGCTGAGCGTGGGGTCCAGGGTTCGATTTCCAGGTCGGGCAAAGTGTTATTGGATTTTTCCATTAGGAATTTCTCAGTTTGGAAGTTGGTGGTGTGATCACCGGTTTTTGGAGAAGGTGGCTCAGTTTGATGGTCTATACCACACCCTTAAATATGACCACACATTTCTGATACACGCTGTATACAGTTATTTCTGTGTCATAACTAGAGATCGGATATTCGGATACATATTCACCTAAAGTTGAGATGTTGGCTAATATGGAATGCGCTTTTGTATCGAAAAAATCTTAACTTTAACTAACATACACCACTCCTCCTCTTACACCCTACATGCACATATTTGTATCGGGGTTAAACATTAATTTTAAATAAATATGCATCTGAATAGTTATGCAATCCAAGAATACCGGTTTTTTTTTTTAGGAATCCCTTCCATTCTATAAATCTGACTAGTTATGCATTCCCGGTGTTCCTAGCATCACGGGTTTTTTTTTTACAAAAATATAAATTTATGAAGCCGCATCCATACTTTCAAAGCTAAAAATTAGTTTTAGGTAAATATGCATCCGAATATCCAACACAAAATTAACTCTAATCATGCTGAAAAGATTAGTCAGTAAAACTAATATAATAGACTTCTTCAATAAACTATCAGCTCATCACTCTAACACCTCCGCTTACAATATAAATTAAACTCTGTATAACTGTAAATCCTCAAAAACCCTCGACTCAATTTATATCAGTTAGCAGTTATTACTGTAAGCTGGGATTACGTTCTCTAACGCCCCATTAAATGGGGAAACCGAACTAAGCGAGCCTTAAGACTGGCTTGTTCTGGGGTAAGCACAGATTAAGGTAACAAGAGTTTTGTCTTTGTAGGTTTCTTTTTAGAAGAGAGATTTTTTAACGGTGCTCACAATGTGTTTAATGTAACCAATATTGATTAAATGAGGGGGGCTCGTGGCTTTATAATAAAAACCGCACGGGTCTATCGAAGGTTAAGCTACGTTTTACGCAGTCAAAAATCAAAATCAAAATATTTTATTTCACATAAACCAACATGGGCACTTATGAAACGTCAAAAACTAGGTGCACGGTTCCAATTTGTTGTTTCCTATAGAGAAGAGCCGGCAAGAAACTCCACGGTTACTCTTTTAAAAATAAGGGGCTTTTACGATGTTTCAAATTACAGTGTTGATAGATATAGGAGGACAGTGTAGGCCTGTCAACAAGTAACAGTCAGCCTGTCAGTCATTTCGTAGATGGGTGACCATTCTTTACATATAGTCCCTCCGTGCCTCGGAAAGCACGTTAAGCCGTTGATCTCGGCTGTCATTCGTTCATCTTTGACAGTAGTTACGGGTAATCAGAAGCCCAAATCTGACAACCAGTTTTATTAAGGGGCATCGTGTTACCCAGTAATTGGGTTGTGGAGGTCAGATAGGCAGTCGCTCCATGTAAAATACTGGTATTCAGCTTCATCCAGTTAGATTGGAAGCCTAGGAAAATCCTAAGCAGATTGATTAAATATAAAGCTTAGCACGGTCAGCCAGTGTAAGGTGACTATCACCTCACACATCGAGATCTCTCTATGTACTCGTAGTAACGAGTATGATTATCCGTCGATCCAGCGGGGTAACTGCGTGACACACTGACAGTAGGAATAGCTGTCATTTTGACAGTTCAGCAACATTCATTGCGTTACGTTGTTGAGCAGACAAATTTTTCGAACATATGAAGCAATGGATTAGCAAAAGGCTTCAAAATGTGATAGGTTGCGTGTTACGCAATTAGGGTTCCGGTCATTGACGTATCATTCTAGTGGATTTACTATAAAAAAGTAAGGGCGTACACTACTTCAACCGAAATCCTCCGATGACGGCCGAGTTCTGGCGAAGACGTACGAGCATAGTTCGGCCGATGACAGATTAGATGTACGCTTCGCGTTAGATTTTCAGTATCAGCCCAGCAAGGTGTAGAAGTCTGATGACTTAACGCTATTCTTCGTGCTATGACAATCAACTCAACCTATTGCAGTTTACTGCGAAACATATACTTACTTGTCACATCACCCGGGTCTACCTTTTTACGTTGCTACCTTTTTAATCGAATTTCAGTTAGTTTTCATTCTAATTCTAAAAATATGTCACCATTTTGTTATTTTATTAAGCCGCGACATACAGGCGCGACACGCGACGCGACACAAAGGCACCGCCTGTCGCGCGACGAGCACTGCCTTTGGGTCGCGTGCGATTCGTATGTGACGTATTGCACCTGTTCGAAGGAGCCGTTGATCTATCAGTAGTGTCATCATATCCGTCCACAATATAAATTTTAATTACTGCTACGTTAACGTAGTCTGTAGTTGTATATCTATTTATCATAATCATAATTTCAGCCGAAAGACGTCCACAGCTAGACGTAGGCCTCCCCAACTATAAAAAAAAAAAAAAAAAAAAATTAAACTGCTAATTACTCTCCACTGTCCATTCCAAGGTTGCCTGGAAGAGATCGCAGAAAGCAATAAGGCCGCCCATTGTATAATAATAATAATAAAGGTTTTATTGGTTTTATGTATATTTTGTAGTCTTTGATTTATTTCATGTTACGTATTTTGTGGTGTACAATAAAGAATAATTATAAATAAATAATGTTAATTATTCTTAGAATATGGACTATAATACTGTTCGAAATAAAATATTTATTATTAAATTATTGTACCACACACTATATATGTTATGCATGTATGCTATGTATGTATTGTTGTGTTGTGTTGGTAAATTGTTGTATAGTAATTATTGGACTGCCTCGTTGGTCTAGTGGTCGCAAGCGCTACTGCTGAGCATGAGGTCCTGGGTTCGATCCCCGGGTCGGGCAAAGTGTTATCGGGTTTTTCCATCTGGAATTTTTCGGTAGCAGCCCGGAGTCTGGAATTGTGCCCGGTTGATGTCAATAGGCTCGCCCCCTATTACATGGGACTTAAACATAACTGGCGAAATGTGGGTGTGCTATAGGTACAACTCTGCCTAACCCTTCGGGGAATACAGGCGTGATGTTATGTAAATTATTGTATTATTGTGTTTGTATTGTTGTGTCGGAAATACGTTAAATCAATCGTTTGACTTTGACTAATCGGGACGCCAGCGCCACCAAGTGGCGCTCGACAGAGTCTATAACATAACGCTTGACCAGAGTAATAGCAGTTTGTTGTTAGCGGTTAAGCAGTGAACACGTTTAGAAACTGTCGCGCGTTCCGTATAGTTGTGTCGTGTACCTAAGGTGTGTGATTAATTTGATCATAAATTATAATTTAATTCGAACTGTAAACGGTTTTTCTATTACGCAATAACCAACACTTCCCATAGTACGCCCATAGTAGTTAAAATATGGCTGACGATAGCGAGAGACACGTACATTCTCCGTCATGTACAATAAAGAATAATTCTATAAAATACTGTTAATTATTCTTAAAATTTTAGCGTGAGATTATTCTGTAATACTGTCTGAAATAAAAGATTTATTGCTATTGTAATAAATGTATAACCACATTATGCAATCTAACATAACACATAAAATAACATCACGCCTGTATTCCCCGAAGGGTTAGGCAGAGGTGTACCTATAGTACACCCACATTTCGCCAGTTATGTATAAGTCCCATGTAATATGCAATCTATTCTGTAAAAATCCCTTTACAAAGTCCTCGCTACTATAGAGACTTTCCTATAACACGAAGCCGTGAAAGGTCGCACGTAATATTTTGTAGGAGATCGTGCAATTTCCTAGCAAAATATATAGTGTGTTTAAATTAATACTGCCAGACACGCACTTGTCGTACGTCGTGTATATCAATGAAAATATCACGTGCTGTATAATATTCTCCCTTTAGCTTTATATTCTGAAGGCAGCTTGTATAAAGTAAGCTGGAGTTTAGGCGCAAAAGGAATAGTTTTCTAAAGTTATTTTTGATAGTGATATTTTTACAGAAAGATGTTTATGTTGATCCGAACTTTGGGGGCAGGATTTTTCGTCAGATATATTGATATATTATTTTCATTGTCGTTGCGCCAGTCAAACTCTTGGGGTTATTAAGTTTGTATGTCCTGTAGTGAGTGACGTCATCATACGAAATTATGTTATTTCAACCCCGAACAAAATAAAGTTAAAAATTAAAACCCAACTACGACAGAAAACGTCAAGTAAGCAGATAGAAACAAGACATCAATGTATTTTTTTTATTATGCTATGAATAATAATTAACTAAGTTTTTTATCAATAAAATTATAAATTATATCGGTTTTAGTTTGTCCTCGTTTGTCCAAATACAACGAGGAGTGGAGGAGTTATGAGGAAACAGATGAACATACATATACACATACATACATAGCCTGTTAAAATCATAACCCTCCTTTGGCTTTGCCGTAGTCGGGTAAAAAAAACATGCATGTTACTTCCCCGGCCGACCCAGTTTGTGAATCCTTACCACCCCGCTTGACGGCACCGTCACGAAGAGACACAAAGAATTCAGAAATTAATTGCCTGCAAACGGAAGGAGCAAAAACTTTCTAACAAAACATTGGTTAAAAATTACAGTTCAAACTGTAACCAGCAACAATAAAAGATATAATTTAGCAGGAAACCATCAGAATGTCTGTCAAAGTGAAAGTTAGCGGAATCCCGACCGTCGCGTCGTGCCGTGTCGAGGCGAAATTACAATGACTACTAAAATGAAACAGCCCCACAGTTTTACAAGTACAGATATTTATTATAGTACTGGATGTGGCTATGTGTTGACAGCAGAACAGTATAAATAATGACGGCGCACGCAGTGACTGAGTTTGAATTTCGTTCCCGCACGAAACAAATGTTGTATGCCTAACATGATTGAGAATCAAAAGAACTCACCTTTTTACTTTAAAAATGTGACTGCACACTGGAAACTGATCCTCACGTTTACTGCAGTAAACAACCATCACCTTCGGAATAAATACGAAGTATAATTATAGTTTCACCGGGTTTGAGTATTTTGGTTTAAGAGACTTGTGACGTTACAAAAAAAATCCTAGTCTACAAAAAAGTTAAACAAATGTCACAGGGAAATTCCAGGTATTTATTATACTTGTGTATTTAATGATACCAGTTTATTATGTAAATACGCAAGTCAATCTTATAATTATTATTATAATGACATCTTCTTTATTTAAATTTTGTTGCGAAATGTGAGTGCTCTTAATATAGCTTCAACTCTGTTAAAACTCTTGGGGGAATAGAGGCGTTTTGTTACGTGAGGTGATGGGAGTGGCCGTTCTTTGTCTGTGTGGGAAGTGGTCTTCATCCTGCAGTATTTATTTATTGAGGACCTCCAACAAAAGATGTACACAAATAAATCATAATTTATAGAGATAATAAGTATTAGCTTTGTGCACTCTTTCAATTACAGAAGGCAGCAGCATGCTTTAAATTACGGACTAAATTAACTCAATACTAACATTTAAACCCTACTTTATCAGTACTTAAGAAAAAATAAATAGACAAATGTTAAATACAAACACAATCAATCTGTCTGCCTTTTCCCAATTTTGTTGGGGTCGGCTTCCAGTCTAACCGGATGCAGCTGGATACCAGTATTTTACATGAAGCGACTGCCTATCTGACCTCCACAACCCAGTTACTGGGTAATACGATACCCCCGGGCAAGACTGGTTGTCACACTTTCGGGCTTCTGACTACCCGAAACGACTGTCAAAGATCTACGAATGACAGCTGGGATCAACGGCTTAACACGTTGACGGACAGAACTGCCATGACATTCGTTTTTGAACTTTATTTGGTGACAGAGCGGCTATAGCAGTTGAAGTTGGCCGCCGCTCTCTGGGCAGAGCTGCTAAGGCAGATGTTTCATTTGTACAAAACTATGAAAAGCGTTCTTTAGTGTCAGTCACTTGTCAACTTTTCCCAATTTGCTCAGTGTCACTTTGAGCAGTTTTTATACGCGATCGAATATGCTCCTACCTCACGTACCCCCTCTTCACTCCGCATGGGCAGAGCGGCTATACCAGTCGCGTTACTATGGACATTTCTGTTAGTTGTCGTGCGAGTGTCGCGCTGCGTAGAAGTGTTCAAGTGGCGACTTTTGGCGCGAAATCTCTGCGATTTATAATCAATGTAAGTAGCTTATTTTTAGTTTTATTCGTAAATTAGCAATTGAAATATAAATCTAAGATCAATTACGTTATTGTATTGCAGTTTTTATGTTTTGTGGTACAATGAAAGTCAATAAAATACACGTATGATGTTGTTGATCTCAAAAATAGGTATATTTGTTTACTCATTGCTATTATATTGAAAAATCTATGCTACAAACTATTTATTTTATTCTTTGCAGATGCCTCCAAAGATAATTGGTCAAAAAAAACATCGTTTTGCAGTGAATGTGCAGGAGGAAGATAAATTACAAAGACTTTTTGATGAAGCGTCTACGGGGGAGTTTTCACAAGAAGAATCTTTTTCTGAGGCTGAGAGATCTTCGAGAAGTGATAGCAGAGACTGCCAATGTGGGGATTTATCTGAAGAGTCTATAGTGGATCCCTATTATGACTCTTGAGAGAGAGCTCTTCTGAGAGCTTCTATAACAGAACAACTGTCATAGCAGCTCTGTCTTATATATTATCCAAAATTGTATGTGTGGCGACAGAGCTGTTATAGCATAAACTGCTGTTGCAGACATTGTCCCATTCCATATGTTCTTAGATATCAGATGTGACAGAACTAATATAGCAGCGACAAATTTTTCATACAAGAAATTAGTGTCAAAGTGGTGTGACTCAGTGTCCGTCAAAGTGTTAACGTGCCTTCCAAGGCACGGGGGGGTCTTGGTATGTTATGGATAGTCACCCATCCACGGACAAACCTCGGCAAGTGTTGCTTAACCTTGAAAATCGACCCGTGCGGATGTTATTACAAGCCCCGTAAATACAAAAACATGAGGCATAAAAAATACTAAACTTCTTTTAAAGATTTTTAAGTATCTGTAAACTTTAAAAGTAGTACAGCACTCGCCATTATTACCTATTACCGTAGGTTCAAAAAGTCCTTAATGCCCATTTCGCGATGCCACATCTAGTGCCCCTACATCCGGACAGCGTTCACAATTTTCGCTTTGTCTGACTGCGACAAAGGCGACCACTATCTATTGTTGAATTTTTAACAGCCTTCTCCCATTTTAGCCTGTATTGTACGCCTTTTTGTGTGAAACGTTATAATCCCACAATTGTCCCTAATCTAGATTTAATTTTGTTGTAACCTAAATGCTTTTAGTATTTGAGTTGTTCTATTTTGAGAAAACAATTTTGAGAGGGAAGCCGTTAGAAGGATTCATGGGCAACATTTGGTAAACTTCGTAAGGTCTTCTCGTCGTCCATACCGCAGTGCTTAAAAACGAGTCTTCAATGCGTGCATCCTACCAGTTATGACTTACGGAACCGAAACGCGGGCACTCACAGTGAGACCGTTCCATAAGTTTAAAGTCGCTCAGCGAGCTATGGAGAGAACTATGCTTAAAGTCTCTCTGAAGCATAAAATCCGAAACGAAGTTATCCGCCAGAGAATCAAGTTAACAGATATAGTGCAAAAACTAAGCAAGCTGAAGTTGCAATGGGCTGGTCACATCTCTCGTAGAACCGACAGTCGTTGAGGATAACGAGTTTTAGAGCGGAGACCACGTTTCGGCAAACGTAGTGTGGGACGCACGCCGGCCAGGTGGAGTGACGACTTGCGAAAGGCGGCTGGCAGAGACTGGATGAGGAGAGCTGAAGATCGGGCTCAGTGGCGTTCACTAGGAGAGGCCTACGTCCAGCAGTGGACGAATATATGCTGATCATGATGATGATGATGAGTTGTTCTATTAAATTATAAATTATATTTACGTCTGTGAATTGATTTTAACCCTTCGGGTACACAGAAGTGATGTTAAGGCTCCTTCAAACAGCCGCGACATGCGATCCGACACAAAGGCACCGCCTGTCGCGCGACGAGCGGTGCCATTGCGCCGCGTGCGATTCGCGTCGCGTATCGCGCCTGTTTGTAGGAGCCTATATGATGTCTTTTGAGTGTTGGGAAATGCAAAAGTGGTGATAGTTCATGGAGTTGGCAGTTGTGAACCCGTAGCATTATGAACATGAATCCATTAGCAGCACTATAGCTTAGCTTAGTGGGTACCTACATACGAGTATTTTGTGCAGGTTTAACGAGACAACTATTTGTGCAACCCTAATTTCAGAAATTCAGAAATTATCTTGGTCAGATCATATGAAGACCATGCAGATTAGTGTCTTAGATGGTCATTTAAGGAAAGAACCACACAGATTTGAGTGGAGCTCAACTCAGAACTTAATGAGCTCAACTAGTCGACCAACAATACCATAGAAAGGACATTTGTGTCGAATATTTGTGTTTTATTTGACTTGATAGAATAATAACCGTTACAATATGAATATCAGCCTGTAATGTAAATGCTGATACCTATCCAAAACCTAGTTGATAACATAACATCCTGCTTACCTTAAGGGATACTGATCACAAGCGTGACGTCTGAGCGTGAAGGCCTAGGTTCAATCCCTAGGCCGGGCAGCGGTATTGGGTTTCGCCATTGGGAAATTCTTGGTAGCAGCCTGGTGCCCGGTTAATGGCAATAGACTCGCCCACTATTACAAGGGATGGATATCATAATTGAAAAAATATTGGTGTGACTCACTTCTACCGGAAAACAGGCGTGAGGTTGTGATAATCTATATCAATATTAACAGTCGAATTTGAATTTTATGTTTGCATTTGATAGCCCAATTCTTGAGAAAGGTTACAGGTTATTTTACAACACGCTTTGATCCTTAGGAACCGAGCAAAAAGAAAAAAAAGGCAGAAGTAACGCTAAGCGAAAACGAAGTAATAGCGCGAGCGGGTGGGATGCGACGAGGTGGGTCGGAGGCCGCAATTTCATGCGGACGAAGTCGTGGTTGAAGCATATACTACATTAGTAGCAATAAAATATCTTAAAACAGCTCTTAAAAGCGTTAATTTAAGAAAGGGCTTTTATCACTTATATAGGTAAAGTCAGAGCAATTATTTGTTAAGCAAATTCACTACCAACTTATATTGTTCGTATATTCAAAGCACAGATTTCTTTGACAGTTGTAAGAAATTGCTATAATACGACAAATTAAGGTAGTTTGCCAATTTGATAAACAATTAATTTACCAGACTGTAAAAAGATTCACCTGTTTCTCATCATCTCAATTCTAGGGAAAGTCCTCTTAATGTAATTAAAAATGATTTGCCTTTCAATTTTCAAGTACCCTTATTCATTTACGTCTTTTAACTAAAACAGATATCAACGTTCATTGCTCTTTCAATGCTTGGTAACGAATATTATAATTAAGAAAATGTTTCTTGGTTGAAATGAAAAATGACATTGATGGATGACGGATAATTTATCTGTGGCGGCATCTACAACGCTACATGCGAACTACGCAACATACTGACGTCACGCAAAATCCTGTATCGCACAAGCAAATTTTACCGCGCAACTAGCATATATACATCGTCCCGACATCAATTGTGGGGCAGTTGCCCACCAGACACAACACACGTCTGGTCGAAAGGTCCTCCCTTTTATCAAGACTACACCTTATCATATCCTACTAATATTATAAATGTGAAAGTTTGTGAGGATGGATGGATGTTTGTTACTCTTTCACGCAAAAACTACTGAACGGATTTGAATGGAATTTGGAACACAGATAGTCTATAACCTGGATTAACACGTAGGATACTTATATCCCGGTAGTAGGTTCCCGTGGGATAATATCCGACCTCCACGTGGGCGAAGCCGCGGGCAAAAGCTAGTTACAATAATATATATACCTAACGATTAGAAAATGTCATAACATAACTACTTAATTAAAAAATAATGTAATTTAAAACAGGAGTTCCCTTAAAATCTAAGTTTTTCTGTAATTAACATAACATCGCGCCTATATATCCCGAAAGGGCGGGCAGAGGAGTACCTATAGTACACCCACATTTCACCAGTTATGTTGAAGTCCCATGTAACAGGGGGCGAGTGTTTTTCTGTAAGTATTATTTATAAATCGTATGTTAACATGGAGTTTTTCCCATTGTTTCAGATATGGCGTACATGAGTCAAGTTTTGAAACTGGATTGCAGATCATAAAATTATTCGGTAAGTATTCAAGCTATTCTTATATTTGACACTCAGAAAGTCAGAATTGTAATCACTACACTATACTTGATATACGGAATTGTGATTCTTCAAAGATGAGCTTATTTAGGGATCCTTAGTTGTAGCCTGCCAAATTCAAATTTTCTTTGGTTTTTTGCAAATTGCAGCTCTGTTTTACGTCGTATGTTGATTAAAATGCGATTGTAGGAATGATATTATTTACTGAATATTAATCATCAATTTCATATCAATCGTCAATCTTTGAAAATTTGTTCTATCTAAGAATTTTCCAGAATATTTCATATAAAAATCAAAGAAAAATTGAATTTGGCGGGCTATAGCTGAGGATTCACCTTAATCGATAGTTATTTAAGTCGTTCCTAATTTAGGTGCGTGAGATGCGTTCCTTGTATTACTATATTTTTCTAGTCCCTTTGCTCCATCCAGAGTAATGTGGTTTAAATTTGCACGTGAAGATTATACTAGCTCATTTTATCACTTGATATCTTGCACAAATATCTGAGCAATGTCACTGGGGCATAAAATTGCGAATAGATAGACCAAGTGGGTAGGCAGCACTCAAAGTCCCATGTTTCAGTAAGTGATGAATAATACGGCGTGACATTGATGGATGACGGATAATTTATCTGTGGCGGCATCTACAACGCTACATGCGAACTACGCAATAGACTGACGTCACGCAAAATCCTGCATCGCGCAAGTAAAGTTTACCGCGCAACTAGCATATATACAACGTCCCGACATCAATTGTGAGGCAGTTGCCCACCAGACACAACACCCGTCTGGTCGAAAGGTCCTCCCTTTTATCAAGACTTTACACCCTGTTCCTCATACCTCTATAGAACTGTTACCAATTCGATCACAGTTGCGTGTTTTTTTGTGCTATTTCTAGAAATGCTGCTGTATAATTTTTAAGATTGATTTTGTAAACATATAAAGTTATTTACAGATTACTCTTAAATAGTGTAAAACTTTTTTACGGAATTTTTACATGGACTGTCTTTTTTTAAATAAATAAATGATAAAACGAATGAATGAAAAAGAAAATTAAATACTTAATGTTTGTGTTTTTTGTTCGTTACTTTTATAAAAATAAAGCTTAAAAAAATAAAACAAACATAAGGGAAATATGCCTTAGTTATCATTTCCAGTACAATGCTATAAATAGGCATCTCAATACGGGAAGATAACTAGTCACGTGCCACTAGTTCAAACCTCAGCCATTCTCATAAGTCTACTAGCCACCTAGCACGACCTTCGACGCGACTTGCGTTATGCCAAACGCGCGCACGCCACCTGTTTCCGTAGACCCCGTCGCTCCGCAAGTCGCGTCGCGGTGACTCGTGGCATGTTCTATACAACTACTTTCATTTCTGACGCGTATCGCTTAAGCGTGTAGCTCGCGGTCATGAGGTAAGGCGTCCTACGTTACGAATTTTTCGTTAATAACCTACAAATACCCAAAACTAAATGGTTCAAGAACCTACACCGTCTCGTGACAGGAACCCATAACCGTGCCGCGACACTCCCATGATAAAATAGTTAATATTTACGGCGTCATAAAAAGTGATAGTTTGTGCCTCATGTAGGTAACCTTGAACCCCTGACTTGTTAGTTTTTTACATTTTTAGTTCTAGTAGATTCCTTGGGTATTTTTTCCCTTTTTGGATTAAGTATAATGCACTTGATGAGGGCACAAGGGCCAAAGTAATTTTCATTGTCAAAACTCTAGCTAACATGGCAATCTGTTGAAGTTAAACCAGCTTTCTAATTGTCCGAGCGAGCGCGAAGCGTCTCCGTTTCAGCTTGGGCAAAAATGCTTTCGTATGTCCGGATGTCCAGCTGTTCTCCTCTACAGGTCGAATTTCTCAACCGATTCTCGTGAAATTTTGTGAGCAGGTTCAGTAATTATATAGTTATTTTTTGTCGATTCAGTTTAACGAAATTTTTCAAAATGGTGGAGATAATATGGGGGTTGAAAACGTAAACAAAAAATATTTCAGCCATTTCGCACTCTTTGCGCGCGCTTATTGTTTTAAGGTGCGCGGTTAACATTTATTCAGATTTAAGCTATGCAAAGACAGACTAGCGAGATTTACAGCTCACAGAGCCACTAGTTTGAATTTTTTTAAAGGCATGTTAAGTATAATATATAATGTTACTAACTTTACATGTAACTTCGCTCCGTGGTCTATCCCATAGGAACCGTGCATTTTTCCATGTAGCCTATGTGAGTTTCAAGCCTTAAAGATAACTCTCTTAGCAGAAACAATCACGACAATCCGTTGCTAGGTACGTGAAAGACGGACGCAAATCAATAAACACAATTTGGCATTTATAATATCAATCTGGCTAGCCAGCTATTTTCCTAACTATGTTGGGGTCGGCTCCTAGTCGTACCGGATGCAACTGAATACTAGTACATGAAGCGACTGCCTACCTGACCTCCACAACCCAGTTACTGGGTAACACGATACCCATTGGTGAGACTGATTATCAGACTTTTGGGCTTCTGACTAACCGTAACGACTGTCAAAGATCTACGAATGACAGCCGGGACCAACGGCTTAACGTGCTTTCCGAGGCACGCAGGGGTCTCTATATGTAATAGATGGTCACCCAACCACGAAACGAGCTAGCGTAGGCTTAACCTTCGATCGACCCGGAACGATGCAGCTGTTACCATTTCACCACGAGCACCTCACGACAATTTATAATACCTATTAGTAGGAAAAAGGATTTCTGAGGAAAATGGTAAATGAAAGTAAGGGAAGACAATATTGATCTAATTTAACTGTCTTCTTAAGTAGTCCTTACATTTATATTGATGAATTTGATATATTCATTAATATGAATATTTACTTTGTAAAATATAATAATATTTTAATATTGTGAATGTGAAGACTATGTGGGTCATTGTTGTGTTATTCTTCTCAGTTTTAATCATGGTCTGACAGTTTGAGTAATTTATGCGGCCTGCCCAAATGTCCTTTCTTTGGTATTGTTCTTCGAATCGTTGAGCTCCTTAAGTTCTGAGTTGAGCTGCACGTTTACTCGCAAATGTGTGCACTGACTGGACAGGTCTACTCTATATGTGTGCTTTTTCCTCAAAAGACCATTTCAGACAAATCTACTTGGTCTTCACATGATCTGCCCAAGATTATGTCCGAACTTTAAAATAGATTGTGACCTCTCAGTTTGTTTCGGCCTTTCTTCTCAGAGTAGTCAGATACAAAAACTTTTTTACAAAAAAACAACCGACTTCCAAAAAAAACACTAAAAGACGTGAAAAATAACTTTAATTTCGGAAGTCGGTGTCTTTGGTTTTATATTTACGTTTTTGGCCACCGACTTCCGAAATTAAAGTTATTTTTCACGTCTTTTAGTGTTTTTTTTGGAAGTCGGTTGTTTTTTTTGTAAAAATGTTTTTATTTTTCACTTTTTAGTGGCGGTACCTACCCCACACAAATTCGTATACCACTACTTGGTGTGTAAATAACAGTGACAGGAAATTATTAACACATCATCCATATAAACTAAGTGGAAAAAAATTGCAATATTAAAGATAACTCAAAAACTACTGGTCAGACCTTGATCAAATTTAAATGGGACCACATGTAAAGCACTACCTATCAAATAAAAAAAGAATCATCCAAATCGGTTCACCCAGAAAAAAGTTATGAGCTAACACACATAAAAAAAAAAAAAAAAAAAAAACATGCTGACGAATTGAGAACCTCCTCCTTTTTGTTAAGTCGGTTAAAAACAAAGGCCGACCTCATCTAGTTTCTAAATATGATTGGCGTGTAAAAGTGTTTGTACAAACCTATTTACAGAAATAAAATAATTTATCATTTCTCAAGTGCGGTTCCAAAATGTCGGGTTCTTAAGGAATTCTCCGTACCGAAGCCCTCAGTTACAATGCCAAGAATAGAATAGAATAGAATAGAATACTCTTTATTATGTACACCATAAAAATTACAGATATAAAGTAGAAATTTTACATAGGGTGACACAATGGGCGGTCTTATCGCTAAAAGCGATCTTTTACAGACAACCTTTGGATGGATTCAAGGTAGAAGGAGAGACAATAATGCAGGTAGTCAGTGGTGTACCATTTACATATACAACAAATACATACATACATAAAACATATACCTATCTACATAATATAATATATACAATAATAAACATGAAACAAGAGTAAGGAAACTAAATGTAATGACAATGTTTAAGGAGAGAGGAAGTGTTTTTTAACCAGAATTTTAAAAGTGGACAAAGATTGAGCACGCCTTATCGACATGGGCAAGGCATTCCATAACCGTACTGCTTGAACTGTAAAAGACTTGTCATAAAAACTGGTGGAATGCCTCGGCATCTCTAGTCTTAAGTTTTCCGATGACCTCAGGTATCTATTATGTGTGTCATGAAGGAACTTGAAACGTTCTTTAAGATAAGAGGGGGTTTTAGGGTTGAACAGAATACTGTAGAGCTGAAACAAGATATGAGAAATCCGGCGAAGACGTATGGGAAGCCACTTGAGCTTTGTACGAAATTCAGAAATGTGATCATACTTGCGCAGGCCAAATATAAATCTTATGCAAAAGTTTTGAAGTCGCTCAAGTTTATCGAGTTGCGCCTCAGTGAGATCGAGATAACTGACATCAGCGTAGTCAAGGATGGGAAGTAAAAGGGATTGTGCAAGCGCAGTTTTAGTGGCAGTTGGAAGAAAGTTCCGCAATCGTCTTAGGGACTTACCAGATGCAAAAATTTTGCGACTTACGTCCTGTAACTGAGGACCCCAAGACAGATGTTTGTCGATCCAAACCCCAAGGTTCTTAACCTTTTCGCTGACTGGAATAGCAGTTCCGTTAAATTGTACTTGGGGAAGCTGCGACCAGTTTATCTTGGGGGTCATCCTTGAGCTGCCAACAACAATGACCTGAGTCTTTGATGGATTAACCTGCAACCCATGTGCCTCACTCCATTCGCAAATTGAACCCAAATCTTTGTTTACTATATTAATTGCATCAGCCAAATCCGAAAGGGCAGCTTGCTTATATATTTGTAAATCATCTGCATAAAGGTGGTAGGAAGAAAGAAGTTTTATGGAAATAGAGTTTATAAATATTGCGAAGAGTAAAGGAGATAAAACGCCACCCTGAGGTACACCGGCAGCAGTATAACACCAAGAAGAGCAAGACTCTTCCATGCATATACGCTGCCGGCGGCCATACAGGTAACTATGAAACCAGTCAATCGCCGTTGGAGATATGTTAAGCGAGCGAAGCATGCCAAGCAGGATATCGAAATCGACAGTATTAAACGCATTACTAAAATCCAGTAAGCAAAGAACCGTTAGATTTCCTGCTTCCATGCCTAACCGAATGTCATCAGTGACGTTAACTAAAGCTGTAGCGGTGCTGTGACCAGGACGAAAACCGGATTGGAAAGGATTCAGCAGACTATTCTTACAAAGAAAAGCACTAAGCTGATTGTGGACAAGACGTTCAAGGACTTTTGAAAGGAAAGGTAAGATGGAGATAGGACGGTATTCTGAAAAGGAAGTAGGATTAGATTTTTTGGGTAAAGGAGTGATTTTTGCCTCTTTCCACATCGATGGAAAAACGCCATAGGTTATAGAGTAGTTTAGGATATAGCATAGGATAGGAAGGATTTCGTCGAGGACTGGGAGTATCATTTTCCGACTTACACAATCACTACCAACTGCGTTGGATGTGATTGAAACTACGCTCTTCTTAACATCACAATCAGAGAATTGACTAAAAATAAATGGGGGATGATCCGGAGTTGGAAGGTTTGAAAGATAGTTTATTGTAGCTGCCTTCATAGTCCTATTACAGTGGGACGCAGATGAGAAGTGTTGATTCAGTAGATCAATATCTAAGTTTTTAGGAATCGATTCCTGGCGCGGTTTTCCAACTCCCAAGGATTTAAGAAATTTCCAGACTTTAGCTGGATCTCCGTTTTCAACTGAGGTGTGGATATGGCGGCGTTGGGCATCTCTACACACCCTATTGCAGCGATTACGAGCATTCACAAGAACCTCCCGGTTCGACGGCGAGGGTCGACACTTAAATTTAGTTTTAGTTACAGCCTTCCTGTGCATGACACTTCTTATATCGTCTGTAAGCCATGGTGCCGGAAGATGTTTAATTTTTACAGCACGAATGGGAGCGTGGACATCGTACAGCTGCACAATATTGTCTGTCAGCAGGTTGACTTTATCGTCAATCGACTCGACGCTGACTAAAGGGGACCAGTCAATGCTGTTAGCATCTCTTCGGAGATCATCTGTATTCATGCCACTAAAGTTGCGCTGCAGGAGAATATTAGGTTTTGCCTTAGGTGGGCGAATTTTGTAGGAGAGGAATAATAGGTCATGGTAAGAGAACATGTCAGCCGGGCATTGACCATGCTTGCTGGCATGTTGAGGAGAGGAAACAATGAGAAGGTCCAAAAGTGAGGGATTACAGTTTGGAAAGTGGTGTGTGGCATTTAAAGGAAGGATTGATAAATTAGACGACTGAACTATTGATCGAAGAGAAGAGGAGCGGGAATCGATTTTCAATAAGCAAGTATTGAAATCGCCCATGATGATCGAATGACTGTAAGAGGGTGTAAGGTTTTCAAGGATTTTTTCAAAGGAGGAAAAGTAATTTATACGTGACGAAGGGCTATAGTAAACACCTAAAAGCACTTTCACGTGATTCAGGTTTACTTCCAAAAAGAGATGCTCGCCCGCGTTCTGCGGTGGAGGTACGGTGGAGGTGCGTTCTCCAAGTATCATTTCAATTGGTTTTGAACCTGTTATTTCCCTTCTAAGAAAGGGGCTCGTGGTTAAGTAATAATAGCCACACTGATGGATCGATCAGGTTAAGCTACGCTTGCTGCGGTCGGTCCGTGGATGGGTGACCATTTTTACATACCGATAACCAACCCTTTTTCGGAAAGCACGTTAAGCAGTCTGTACGGGTAGTCCCACAGGAATCTAAATAATTTATTTAGGTATCTGTGGGTAGTCCGAAGCCCGAAATTCTGACAACCAGACTTACCAAGGAGTATTGTATTACCCAGTAACTGGGTTGTACAGGTCAGATAGGCAGTCGCTGCTGGTAAAATACTGGTAGGTATTCAGTTGCATCCGGTTAGATTAGAACCTGATCTTAAAAGGCTATGCAGATAGTGGTTCAGCGATGTATCTATATAAATAGGCTTTTGTTTTTATATAGATTCTTCTATATTTTGTGAATGTGAGAACGTTGTAAGCCTTTTTTTTTTTTTGGGTTGGAAATCATCAAATGACCTCTCCCACTCTGGGCGGAGCGGAAGGGCGTGTCAGACTCTTACTGACTAAAACCCACCCGTGTTCCTTCAATTGCCTATGCGCCAGGGCCACGGTAACTCTTTCGAACAATCCGCGACCCCGGCAGGCATCGGCCCTATCGGACCCCGTCAAGTATGCTGACATCTCTTTGAGGCGCGCGTGGAACACAACGCGCCATCGACCCGGGCCTGGTCCTTACCGGACGGCGAGCTGCCCATTGCTCGCCGTCCGCAGGCCCGCGTCTACGGTGGCCGGGAGTCGGCAATTGACTCCCGACGGCCAGGGCGTCTCCTCCTGCGGCGACTAGGGGCGTCAGGGCGCAATGATTGCCTCTCCCTCACGCGCTCCGCCTCCTTCTTCGCGAGCATTACTGCTTCACAGAAGGAGGTGACGGCTTCCCATTCCCTCTCGCTCCGTACCATGGCCTGAACCATGGCCGGACGCGAGAGATCGCCGCCGCCGATCGCCGCCACGAGGACACGGCGGTGTTCCGCCCAAGCCGGGCAGACCTCCACCGTATGCTCCACCGTGTCCTCTGGTCGATCCACACAGTTAAAACACCCGGGCGTTTCCTCCTGCCTTATCCGAAACAGGAACCTCCCGAAACAGCCATGTCCGGTGAGGACCTTGGTCAGGCGGAAGGTGAGGACGCCGTGGCGCCTCTCAAGCCACTCCTCAAAGAGGGGACTTACCGCCGCAATTGTGGCGTGCCCAAACGTTGTAGGCCTAACTTGTAGACTGTAGATTTGTGGACATTTTTATATTTCGTTAAGTACCTGTTACTTGTTGACATGCCTACACTGTCTTCTCATATCTATCAACACTGTAATTGGAAACATTTTAAAAGCCCCTTATTTTTAAAAGAGTAACCGTGGAGTTTCTTGCCGGCTCTTCTCCATAGGAAACAATCAATTGGAACCATGCTCCTAGCTTCTGACGTTTCATAAGTGCCCATGTTGGTTTATGTGAAATAAAATATTTTGATTTTGATTTTTTGATCCATGATCATGGACATGTCACAGATGGAATTTCGTGTACGTACCGAAGTTACAATTGAAAAGGCTAGGCAGATTGAGAGTCAGCGATGTATCCATGATCAGATTTTCGACATGGAGTTGTCAGTTGGAATTTCCTGTTCCGAAGTTACAATTGATAAGGCTAGGGAGATGATGATTTCTCTTTTCAGAAATTAATTCTTGGCCATTCAAAAGCCCATACATCCATCACAAATTCATTCAAAATACAATTGGGAGGGATGTAAATTAAATTACTTCTGAATCCCACATATATGTATGTAAAGTTCGTTTCATAAGTACTTTAACCACATTAGGGGTTCGAAACAGTCTCCTGAATGTGACCTTGAAATCCGAAATGATATTACTTAATGCTTAATACGAATATGTAGCGCTCATCCTTCTGAGACGATGTCAAGTTTAAATGACTAATTGCTTCAGAAAATGTATGATATTATAATTGTATTTCTTTATTTATGTTCAATATGGTTTGGTGTAAGTTGGGAATTTTCATGTAAATAATTATTTTCATGCGTGAATCTATATGCAGGCTGGCATCAAATGATAAATGATAAATGATTTTATTTCTGTAAATAGGTTTGTACAAACATTTTTACACGTCAATCATATTTTAAAACTAGATGAGGTCGGCGTTTCCTATCTGACTACTCTGAGAAGAAAGGCCGAAACAAACTCAGAGGTCACAGTCTCTTTTAAAGTCCAGACATAATCTTGGTCAGATCATGTGAAGACCATGTAGATTTGTCTGAAATGGTCTTTTGAGGAAAAACCACACAGATTGAGTGGACCTGTCCAGTCAGTGCACGCATTTGTCAGTAATCGTGCAGCTCAACTCAGAACTTAAGGAGCTCAATGATTCAACGAACAATACCAAAGAAAGGACATTTGGGTAGGCCACAAAAATTACTCAAACTGCCAGACGAAGATTAAAACTACCTGAAAGGGAAAAAAAAGCAACAATGACCCACATAGTCTTCACATTCACAATATTAAAATGAATATCATGTATTTCATCTAGCCTTCATGCTACTTCCATTCACAGACAGTTTTCTCTTTAAATGTCATGAAAAATATCATATGTTATGTCATGTAAATCAATAATAATGACATTATTAATTCTAAAACATAATCACAGTATAAAATGGATTGTTGCCTGCCGGGGTCGCGGATTGTTCGAAAGAGTTACCGTGGCCCTGGCGCACAGGCAAGTGAAGGAACACGGGTGGGTTTTAGTCAGTAAGAGTCTGACACGCCCTTCCGCTCCGTCAATGATGCTAACATCTCTGCGGCGCGCGTGGAACATGACGCTCCGTCGACACGGGCCTGGTCCCTACCGGACTGCGAGCTGCCCATTGCTCTCCGTCCGCAAGCCCGCGCCTACGGTAGCCGGGAGTCGGCAATCGATTCCCGACACCCAAAGTGACTCCTCCTGCAGCGACTAGGAGCATGAGAGCGCAACGATTGCCTCTCCCTCACGCGCTCCATCTCCTCCGTCACGAGCATTACTGCTTCGCAGAAGGAGGTAACGGCTGCGTTGAAATTTTTCGTTGGTAATTTAAAAAAAAATAGCTTTTCCATACATTTGACCGCGTAGGTTTTGCACTTTCCAATGAAACAGCAGATTTTGTTTTTATAACCTACGCAAAATTTTTACTCTAGCGGATCTTGAACCATGTGCTGAATTCATGACTTCAGTTTGCGCGTCGATATCCCTGTATTATATGAGTAGGTTACGATCACAACCACAACATATTCACTTTTGGCAATTTCGTAATTTCTTCATGACTTCTGCAGAAAATAATAAAACCTACCATTCAAAACAGCTTGTTCTCCTTAATAAAATGATGTCTAATATTAACCTTTAGTTTAAAACCTCACATATCCTGGTTAAAAAATAAAAAATAAAAACTGTTTTAAGGACTTATTTATCACGTATGTAACAGGCATTGTTTAGAAAAAAATACAAAAATATGTGCTCATATTTTTGTATTTTTTTCTAAACAATGCCTGTACAAGAGCCAAAGCGCGGTCACTGTCGGATTGCATAGAAAAGAAAGAGACGCGCGATGACACAACGCTGGTAATTTATTGCAAAATATGAAGCAATTATGGATTTACAAAAAATCTATTCATTGGACTAAAAAACTAAAACACTAATGTTACTTGAAGAATAATCTGACAAAAAATCTGAATGATTGCATGTATATTAGTATGGTTTTTAATCGATAAAATATTTTTTTAGAGGTATCTTCGTGTTTTTTTCTATCATATCAAGTTAATTGTATTATGTTTTCAACACACAATCTAACTAGCTTATATCCTGAAGAATATCATATATTTTTCTGATTTTGGTTACTGCAGTGGATCATATATTTTTAAGCATTATAAATTTGTGTTTAGGTCATGTAGTCCCCTTAATAATAAAGCTGAAGAGTTTGTTAGTTTGAACGCGCTAACCTCTGGAACTACCAGTCGGATTTGAAATTATTATTTTTTCAATTGATAGCCCAATTCTTGAAGAAGGTTATATATATTCCAGTTATTATCACTTTTTGTTCTTTCTGCTCGGCTTCCAATAATATTTGGGGATCTTTTCGACTTTAGTGTCGTGAGTTTTATTTGTGTGCTATATTAGTATCGAAATTAACAGAACCGAACCTAGTTATTTACTTTATGACTTCACCATGTGATTGCATATTTTAACAACTTGTCATACAGAGGAGGAATATGCATTGATCATCATACTTTTTTATGAAAATGGTTTCTTCACTATCAGTAATGACGAAATACAACTGAAAAAGTACATAACTACATTAGTACTCTAATTGCATAACACTAACAATCACAATTTGAATCATTTTGAAGGATATTACTAATCCATTGCTTCATATATTCGAAAAATGTGTCTGCTCAGCAACGTAAATAACGCAATGAATATTGTTGAACTGTCAAAATGAAAGCCATTTCTACTGTTCATGTCTCACGCAATTATCCCGCACGTTTACACCTCTAACTTCGTTTTTAAAACGATTTTCACTACCCTCTTGGTGCTCAAATGACGTCAGTACTGTTGTTTAAACTTCCGGGAACAGAATGATATGCCAACTAAAACATATTTACCATAATATATGTATAATCTAAGCTACTACCAACATCGTCAGGAGGGGTATAACCCTTAATTAGTAAGCTTAGTAAACAAATACATGATTACAGAATGTTGTTATAAGCGAAAAGAGGATGCTTCTGAACGTGTGGTTAAATTCAAGTTTAATAATAATTATAGTGAGGTTCATGGGATTATTATTATCAAAAGACAATAAATATTTAATCGACATTAACATTGATCGCAATAATTATGTAAAGCCAGGGAAAATTATTGCTTAGCAAATTGACTATCAATTTAAATTATCTGTAAATTCAAATAACAATGAATGAATAACAATTGACCTGGAATTGACATTGTTTGACAGACATAATATGAAATGGATATAACTCGGCTAATTAATGTAGTGTGACAATCTGGTCAAATACAGAACATGTAACTCTATAACCAGTAAATAGACCAAAGAGTCTGTATGTACATATTGTAATGCCGTGTCCATTTCACTCCCGATTTAATGTAAGTGTTAAATTTTGTACCTGTATATCCAGACATTTTGAGAATCTGACGATTTGCTAAATATATGTTCTGCTATGCAGACCATCAGTGGATGTTTTGCTAAATGGACATTTTGTTAATTAGGCTTACTGCTCATCAGACGTTTTACGCTGTTGGAAATTAAGCTACATAGACCTTCTGATCAAAATGGGTTCTGTGTGCTGAACCATCAAGTTCCCTGACTGTATAATACAGTCAGGAAAATAAATCGTTTATCAAATTGACACACTACCTCAATTTGTCGTGTTATAGCCATGTCATACAACGGTCAAACAATGACAGTAGCGATTGGAATATAAGAACAATTTAAGTTGCCAGACAATTTGAAAAAGAAAATACTGATTTTTCACACGTTATTTCATTCTTTAACAGATTTAGTGATAAAGATAGAACGAGGAGAGGGCACTTGCATAATAGAGCGATAACTAAATGATTTTCAATTAGCTATTCGTTTTCATTCGTTAAATGAATCTTATTATTTCTAGCACTTAAGAGCGCATACACGGGTCCACTAGCGCCACTCCTTTAAAAAAATATTATCTCGTGACTGAGAAGGAATTTTGAAAAACGGCTCAATAAGTGACCTCGGTAAGTGTGTCAAGATTTTTCTAATACCTTTTATAAACTTCCATATTGGGACACGAAGCAACAAAATTCGATCTAAACAAAAGCGGCCACATTCATTTAGATCTTATTTTCTTCTTAAGGTATTGTTTATCATTCCAATTTTTATATTAGAACATTTTAAAAGAGCTCATTTATTAGTCTACCAAGAATAAATGGGTACGATCGGAGACAATCAATCTGCCTAACCTTGTCTCTACTATGTTGGGATCGGCTTCCAGTCCAACCGGATGCAGTTGAATACCAGCATTTTACATAGAGTGAGTGCATATCTCACCACCACAACCCAGTTACTAGGTAACACAATCCCCCTTGGTAAGACTGGTTGTCACACTTTTGGGCTTCCAACTACCCGTAACGACTGTCAAAGATCTACGAATGACAGCTGGGACCAACGGATTAACGTGCTTTCAGAGGCACGGAGAGTTCACGATATGTAATGGACGGTCATCCATCCACGAACTGACCTAGACAAGCGTAGGTTAACCTTCAATCGACCCATACGGCTGTTATCATTTAGTTATTCGCTTATAAATTAAGATTCGAAAAACAGAACTTATGTCGCTAACTAGACTAGAATAATCGTTTGTTAATGATTCATTAACTGTCACGATTTTTCGTTGCGTGACTTCTTTCTTTCATTTATTCACTACTTTTCGATGCAATGAAAGGCTTAGTTATATATCAAAACATCTACAAACACACATATTTTCACACGACATGACCTAAAAAACCTCGCCCTAGATACACAAAATTATGTTAAAACTACATAATATATAAGGTACTTTTGACCCTAACACAACCCTTTATCAAAACGGGAACTTATAAATAAACAGAAAATAATAAAAAAGTTTGCGTGTAAATAACTAATGGGAAGACCGATTCCTTATGTTTACCGCCCGTTGTGGGTGGAAGGTACCACTCGTAAGTAAGCCAATATTGTACCATAGTTTTCTTGACTTTGTATGTACATAGAGGTAATAGGTACAAAGTTTCCTGGTAAATTGTTTAAAAAAAACTATTCTACATAGTTTTTATTTCGTTTTGAAGCGGCAGTAAGTGCGTTGCGTATTAAGAAACTTTTGCATCACCAGAACCGGGGTAATCTACAGGACGCAATACTTTATAATTTAATATTTATCCGAATACCATTGCGCCTTTAGTTTTGGCTAAAAAAACCCATAATTTACCCAAAAACCAGGTAACATAATGGTTTCTTAGTACTTATGCGTCTGGGAGTGGCGCGCGAAAATTCGTGAATTCGATCCCCATCATCGTATAATCAGCCTATAATGTTCCCACTGCTGGGACACAGGCCTCCTCTCTTCGTGAGGAAGTGGGCTGTAATCTACCACGCGGGCCCAGTGCGGGTTGGTAGATGTTACATGTCTTCGAATTTTTAGTTCTAGCAGATGCCAGTTTCCTCACGATGTATTCCTTCACCGTTTTGAGAGCAGTGGTGATGGAATTATTTACACAAAGTAATGCACCTGCCGGTTCGAACCCACGACCTACAACTCGTAAGTCGGAGCTGTTACTAATGGGCCACCACTGCTCCCCATGCAATCTCCATCGATTAGACATAATTCCACATTTACATAGAAACACTATGTTATAAAGTTCAGTACGTTCAACTATTACGGCTGGTAAATATTAGGTCGAGGAAAAAGTCTTTCGTATTTTATATACAATTTCAAGACTAAGAGCTCGTGTGGCACCCAAATATCGAGCTTCTTTGTATACCCAGACCTTTTCAAATGGGTCAACACTGTTTTGTGGTCAACCCCTAACTCTTCAGCTATGTCGTAACTACTAATATCGCCGATCTTGCTCCAAATTTTCAAAAATGGCATCAACTTTATCCGTAACAGGGCGACCAAAGCGAACTGCATCTTTGACATCAAAATTCCTGAACTAAAAACGCTTGAACTAGCTTTGTACTACTCTTACTAACACTGCGTTAAGTCCATAAATGTGACTTTTTTGCGGCTTGTGTTGCATTTTTCCTTTTTTTTGTGACAAAACGTCAAACTATAGAATTTCTTCGTCTAACGAATAAATTCACTAATTTTGGCGGACAGAAAAACAATTCAAAAATGGCGAGAAATCATTTTTACTTTTTATTTTTCTTTTTAAAAAGTCATAATATATTGAATGGTATCAAAACCAGCCAAATACAAATAGTACAGCCAAATAGATTTACTACAGTATAAAGTTATAGTAAAACCTATAAAATACGAAAAACATTTCCCCCGATCTATTATTTAAACACCTCACTGTTTTCTTAAAAACGATTCGTAAATTTATTTAGGAACCGGGAGTTAATTGGTATATTTCATGTATGCCAGTCACCTCATTTAAGTATAGAGGTCGAGCTGATCAATAACTGACCTTATTAGGCGGAAAGTAAGGCATTGTGTAGTGATTTTAGCTTAGAAGCTTTTTGACCGACTTCCAAAATGAATGTACCTTTAAAAGTAGTTTTATTTTGCGTTTGATATGAATAGTTATGAACTTATGATGTATCATTTTCATGTCTATCAATTTTTTTTTTGGTTTTGTCTAGTTGTCAAATTTTTTCATTATTTTGAGAAACGTTAATAAACCAAAACTCAATCAATCAATTTTATATTTGATGATTTTTGTTCGCTGTGAGTTTTCAAGGAAATTGCTAAGCAAATTAATTAAGTACCAGCTCAAATAATTGTTGTTTATTCAATTCCCAACTGGCATTCTTTGTTTATATAAAATGACATAGTAACACGGCAAATTGACGAACGGTTTCTTTTCCAATTCACTTCAGACATTGGTTGGATGGTCGACATTGGATTTGCTTGCCATAATAAGAAAATAGAATAGAAAAGACGTACGGTGTCAATTTGATTAACAATTGATTTGACTGACTGTACATAGAAATATAGCTGAAGAGTAAAATGTATGTATCAGTATCGCGATTTTCGGCGATATCGCGACGACGCAGCGGTGGCAAGCGCCGGCTTTGTGCAAACGCCGCAATACTACATACATAGGTTTTCGCTATTCGCTTCCGTATCGCTCTCGCTCCCAAGTTTCATGCTCTACTAACCCTATTTTTTTATGCATCGTCAGTAACAACTAGGACAAACATATTAAAAAAGTTCTTATACTAATATTCGTAACTGAATATCTTAGTATTGATATTTATTTTACGACAAAAATCAATTTTCTACCATTCCTTCGCATGTCAGTCGTGAAATTGTTTTTCGTTCTCCGAAAAAATTAGGCTTTCTTTTTAGGGCTCCTGTGGGAAAAGAGAAACGCTTGTGTATTCTTCGTGACTCTCATCATTCTTTTGCCCCTCTTGTACTTCTTTGTGTCGCTGGTATGACTGTATTTCAGATCTTGTTGGCCCAAAACTTCGCCACTTCCACGGTGTCATCGGTGGCAGCTCAGCAGGCTTAGCACAAGCACCGTCTTGTCGACGGAAGAATAGACAAAAATGACGTTTCGTGAAGACAGTACGACGGCAGCAAAGTAGAAAGAGTCAACTGCACTTTTTACGAAATTCAGTAATTTAGTCACATTCATCTTTTATTTTGCTTTATATCTCGAAAATGGTGTGTCCTATCGCAAAAATAATGAAAATTTCGACCCCTTTATTGAACCCCCTAAACCCCTACAACTCAACACGTAGGTAATAATTTTTCACATTTTCCATTCAAAAAGTGAAAAATTCTATTTATCCATTCTATTTTTATACTTTGTGGCCGTCGAGTAAAAAGTTTTCTACCGTCCTTAGCATGGCGATTAAAAAATCTAATTGTCTTCACTACTTTAGACAACTGTCTTCTGAAATAGTCTACATTAAAAAGGACCTAGACAACGATCGGTAAAACTAAAGACAAAATGACAGATATTAGAAGAATTTTTACGGTGCGATGTCAAAAATGGAGAAACGAAATGTCACTTTGTATGGGAATAGCCTTGTCTATTCTTCGAAGAGATAGACAACGGCGTGCTAAGCCCGCAGAGGTCACTTTTGCCATTATTCCAATTTATTTGGCGTCGCCACAGCATGTGTTCTTCTTCTATACTTCTCTATTAGTTATCATCTCAGTAGTCACCTCCTGACGGGGTCCACTAGGGCCGATGCCTGCCAGGGTCGCGGATTGTTCGGAAGAGTTACCGTGGCCCTGGCACACAGGCAACCGAGGGAACGTGAGTGGGTTTTAGTCAGTAAAAGTCTGTCACGACCTCGCGCTCCACCCAAAGCGGGAGAAGTTATTTCATGATTTCCCACCCAAAAAAAAAGAAGTAGTCAGCTCCTCTCTAGCCACATCATCTTTCACACAGTCCAGCATTTCTTTCGTTTTCATAGTTAGGTATCTATCTGTTATTAAATGTGTCACATATACACGTAAGTCATATATATACGTAAGTCTGTCCGTCTCTGCCTACCTTCAAGCTTTCGAAATTGTGATAGCTAGTCTGCCCTTTTCTTTTAACTTACTTGTTTCAAGAATACAATAGAATAGAATATAATACTCTTTATTATGGACACCATACAGTTATTTTTTAAATATTTATTTATTTTTAAGCTTTGCACGCAAACGATTTTATTACAAAAAATTACCCTTCTTTAATTCTCAGTAGAAGCCCGGAAGCATTAGTCTGAATTTGTGCGCATAGCATTATCAGCGTATAATGTTCCCACTTCTGGGACACAGGCCTCCTGTCTGTGAGAAGGAGTGGGCTATAATCCACCAAGCGGACCGAGCGCGGGTTGGTAGATGTCACAAGTCTTCGACTGTTTGGTTCTAGGTCACGCCGGTTTCCTCACGAAGCTTTTCTTCACCGTTTTTAGACCAGTGGTTTTGAGAGCTTTACACAAATTAAAACACCTGCGGGTACGAACCCACGACCTACAACTCGTAAGTCGCGGCCGTTACCACTGGGCCATCCCTGCTCTATAGATTTGTGTGCGGTTGATGGCAATAGGTTCGCCCCGTGTTACATGGGCCTTAATGGCGAAATGTGAAGGTACCATTGGTACACCTCTGCATAACGCTACGGAGAAACAAGGTGTGATTTTATGTTATAACTCTCCCTGTAGTTGGGTAAAAACAGGGTTTTTATTTCGCATGATTAAAGCCAACGACACTGATTATGTATTTGTGATTGATATACAGGTACAAACTAACAACAACCACGAACTGAGCTGTCCGCTTTATGTTAAGAACTTTGTCGTAGTTGTCATCATGTTCTAAATTCAAAAATTACTCCATGATCCGCGGATGCGGATGCGAATACGGAAGTTTGGTGATTCACATCCGTGGATGTAGAAGTGGATCTCAAGTTTTATTAAGGTTTTTTGCTAATTGCAGCGCTGTTTTACGTTGTTTGTTGATCATAATTCAATTCGCGGCATTTATACTAAAATAGTTACCGTACTGAATTGTAATATCAATATAGCTCTTGAAATTGTATGTATTTGATGGATATAAGACTATTTCATGAAAATGTGACAATGTAGAGATATATTGATGGTTTAAATGATTATATTTAGCCTTTTCCTTCCACATCTGGATACGCATGAGCTCCGCATTTTTTATGCGGAAGCGGATGCCGATACGAATATCCACAACATCCCTGATACCTACTAAAACATTGTCAAAGAATGATTTCAAGGTAACCTTAAGATATTTTTCTTCACTATGTTCCCAACGTCCATTGGTAGGTACTACCCAGGTCCCCATCACCCTAATTGCATAACACACAAAAATCATAATCATAATCTGAATAATTTATTGCTAATCCATTGCTTCATATATTCGAAAAAAAAACTGCTCAACAACGTAAATAACGCAATGAATGTTATTGAACTGTTAAAATTAAAGCTTATTCCTACTGTAAGTGGGTCACGCAATTAACGCGCAGGTATCACGGCCACGTCCTAGTAGTTGTTTCAACTATGTAAATAATAGCGGGAACATTACCGCTATTCTAAAACGCTCTTGACCGGTTTCATTCCGAGATTATACTATCATTTTGTACAGTTTAGAGAATTCTATTAAATTCTAGGTAGACACTCTGCCTCAATTACGTTTCGCAGAATATGCTATTACTTTTATCAAAAGAAACACCTTAGGGCGTTTTTTGATGGACAAGATGTAAACAAAGTTGAGTGTCATTAAGCCTACGGTAATATTATTAGAATGACAGTTTTATTTTAATGTTTTTTTAGCTATGCTATGTAGGTATGTAAAAATGTAAAATGTCGTGATGGCCCAGTAGTGAAGGCCTCGCTTTTCATGTACGAAGCTGTGGGTTCAAATCCGGGCAAGTACCAATGTGACTTTTTCAATTCATATTATGTGTATTTTCTGATTTTTTTATGGACTAGCTTTTACTCGCGGTTTTACCCGCATGTATAATGGAAAATATCCCATGGGAACGTAGTAACGGGATAAAAAGTACCCTATATGTTAATCGAAGTTATATACTATCTGTATGCCAAATTTTATCCAAATCCATTCCGCCGTTTTTGCGCCAATCCGAAACATACATCAAGACAAACAGACAATCGGACAATAAAAATATTTTCGTTACCACACCTCGTAGCAAATACTTTTTTAATAATGTTCAAAGTAGGTACAGTTAAAATACAAAGATAAAATGGCGGGGGGTGACTGGCACACTCATTAATGGGCTTCTGAAAACGGTCGCTAGCACATAGTGTCGTAGTGGCAAAATGTCCAGAGGTGCTTACGAGGAGTGGAGAGGTATTCCACGGCTATCAGGAAAACCCGGTAAAACTATCAAGATCCCTACCCGCATCTTATTGGAATACTTCCTTCCTCCGAGCACGTTGTTTCGTGCGAATCTCCAGTCAAGCTGGCCAATAAAGGCAAGAAAGAGGTAGGAGCTCTGTTCCTCATCATTGTTCACTCCAGTTGGCCATTAAAGGCAAACTAGAGGTGAGGAACAAGACTTCTCCTGGGAGATAGGGTCTGTGAGGTTGCTACTGCTCAACAGCTCGCCATATGCTGGCTTGTGGGCTTATGTATCTCGCTGGGTCACGCTCCTCACCCTAAACCTGTTTTGGCAAAGTAAACTATACCGGAACAGACCTAAAATTCCGGAACGCGCAAGCCCCAACACGACGTCAACGTAGAGATACGGTGGTGGGGTCGCAAGCCCCACCACGACGTCAACGTAGAGATACGGTGGTGGGGTCGCAAGCCCCACCACGACGTCAACGTAGAGATACGGTGGTGGGGTCGCAAGCCCCACTACGACGTCAACGTAGAGATACGGTGGTGGGGTCGCAAGCCCCACCAAGACGTCAACGTAGAGATACGGTGGTGGGGTCGCAAGCCCCACCACGACGTTAACGTAGAGATACGGCGGTGAGGTCATTATTATTATTATTATTATATGTAGGTAGGTAGGTAGGTATATCCTTTGTTATTTTTTTATATAATTTATAACAAAATATTTCAATTTGGGGTAAAATATCAAGCCGTAGATAAAAATTCAGTGTCTTTTTTTCTTAAAATATATTTTTCATCATTTATCACATACTAAACGTGTCACCACAACCATTATTAGAGCAAATACACGACAATTTATCATACAAAATATTAAGGATATTGCCGGAAAAGATTCGCGACAGATTAATAATGACATTAGTAGATAAGAGAAATTGCTCCCACTATATCACCGAAGAATAGTTCCTACAGAAGTTCAACTCCGTACAGCGAACGAAAATAGGCGCACGCACACATAGACACGTACGTACAGCGATGTCAAACAAAAGCAAACCGCGAGTGCACTTGCACTCGCTGTATTGTCAGTTACGCTAAACTAAAAAGCGGTTTTCTCGACTAATAAAAATTACAACTTTGAGAAAAGACCTGTTTCATAATAGTATGGTTTCGATTATATTATGTGTGTAATACAATAAAATGACTATCAATACTTTAGGAGAAAATGCGCGTGGCTAAATAATAACAGCAGCACGACTCGATCGAAAGTTGAGCTACGCTTGCCGCGGTCGGTTCGTGGATGGGTGATCATCCAGTACATATCGAGACCCCTTCGTGCCTCGGAAAACACGTGAAGCCGTTGGTTCCAACTGTCATTTGTTAATCTTTGGCAGTCGTTGCGGATATCCAGAAGCTCAAAAAGTCTGACAACCAGTATTTGCAAGGGGTATCTCAACATAGGTGGATTGATTTGACTTCAGTAGATAATCGTTTTTGAACATTGCGTAGTGTTTATACTCGTACAGTGTATCTGTGTGAAAGAAAAGAAGAAACAAAATGCGTTGCGTACGTGTCTGCGTGCGTTTTCACTTGTTGTATGGAGCCAGCCTTCTGTATTTATCTTTGCTGTGATATCACACAGGATTTATCTAATATATTATTGGATAAATACGCATTTTCGTCTTTGTCAGTATTTGAGGTCAAACTGACCTCAGATAAGAAGGCACATTAATAAGGAGACTTGGAAGACCGGCCATTTTGTTGAAAAGATGAAAATCGGTTATTACTGTAAGTGATGAGGTAATAAACTTCTTTATTTCAGTTGGGCAATTGTGTCTGTGTGCCTTACTCGTTGATTTTGTAAAAGCTTTGTAAGGGTATCGTCAGAGGGTGGAAGAAGTGTCATCTAACCTGATAATAGTTAGTCGCATTTCTTTTTTTTTACCCTGTATTTATAAGAACCAGATTCTTAACAATTAATTACAATCTACCCTATAAGACTAATAAGCAATTTAATCTAACTTAATTTTTTACGTTTGTTTTAAAAGAGTGTCCATGGAGTTTCTTGCCCATTCTTCTCCATAGGTACCTACTACGCTTTGGAATGGGCAACTAGCTTCATCCTACTGACTGACCGACCCCTTGACAATTCAAAAGTGCCTATAATTGGTTTATTTGAAATAAATGCTTTGAGTTTGATTTGCGACCACTAGACCAAAATGGCGGTCAACCATAACCGTATAACCACAAATCGACGATGAACTACCAATACCTCCTAATTACCATTTTTGGATTTTTTTGTGAATTTTATGATAAATGAGCGTGCGCAGGGAGCGAGACAGAGCGAGACTCAGCGACGGGACCGAAAAGGACCGAACGCTCAAGATCGTTTGGTCGGGGAAGCGCCTTAAGTAGAAATACTTACTAAATACTATTTATTGTTTGAAATTTTCTAAAAATAGATAAAAGATATTGGTAATTCATGGTCGATATGCAGTACTTATTTATAGCTACAAGACCAACATTTCCGCCATCCACATACATTTCATTTTATCTACCTTCTTCAGGTCATCAGCCCAACAAACCGTGTAATAAGTACTTGTTCAAAAACAAAAATAAAACGAACATCTCGCGAAACAAGCTCGCGAAAACTCTTTACGACCGAATATCAAGGGCAAACCTTGAACTATTTTTGAACCTTCCCACGTAAAACATTAATTAATTGAGTAAGCAAATCAGGCCCGTCCTAATTTCTGAGGCCTAAGTATACTAGGACTGAACTGAATAGATAAGTCGGGCTGTCAATTTATCACGCCTTTAGGGTGAGGTCAGTTTTGCTAGGGCTAATTTCAGGCTGTTTTGGACGAGCAACAACTAAGGTAAAGTGAAAATGTGTTGGTATATTTTGGATTACATTTTATGATTATACATACATAACATCACGCCTGTATTCCCCGAAGGGTTAGGCAGAGGTGTACCTATAGCACACCCACATTTTGCCAGTTATGTTTAAGTCCCATGCAATAGGGGGCGAGCCTATTGCCATCAACCAGGGACAAATCCAGACTCCGGGCTGCTACCGAGAAATTCCAGATGGAAAAACCCGATAACACTGCCTGCCCGGGAATCGAACCCAGGACCTCATGCTCAGCAGTAGCGCTTGCGACCACTAGACCAACGAGGCAGTAATAATAGTAGTAGTAGTTTTATGATAATATATATAATATTATAAAAGCGAAAGTAACTCTTTGTCTGTCAGTCTGCCTGTTACCTTTACACGCCTTAACATATTTAAATGAAATTTGGCACACAGGTAAACGTGCACCCTAATTACGTAACATACTATCAATCACAATCTGAATCATTTTGAAGCCTATTGCTAATCCATTGCTTCATATGTTCGAAAAATGTATTTGCTCAACGACGTAAATAACGCAATGAATTTTGTTAAACTGTCAAAATGAAAGCTATTCCTACTTATAGTGTGTTACGGGATTACCCCGCTGTTCCTAAACCAGTTTTTTATGACATCTAATCTATGTGACGGAGAAGGTACGTCTATCTCGTTGTCATCAGCCATATTTTAACTACTGTGGGCGTACTATGGGAAGTGTTGGTTATTGTGCAATAGAAAAACTATTTGCAGATCAAACCAAATTATAATTTACGAACAAATTAATCACACTAGCGAATCACACACTGTAGGTACACGACACAACTATACAGAACGGACGACAGTTACTAAACGTCTACACTGCTTGACCGCTACCGCTCAACCCAGCTTTAACTCTGGTCAAGCGTTATGTTGTAGACTCTGTCGAGCGCCGCCTGGTGGCGCTGCCGTCCCGATTAGTCAAAGTCAAACAATTGATTTAACGTATTTCCAATGTTCCGGATTGGCGCAAAAACAGCTAAAAGGATTTTGATTAAATTTGGCACACAGATAGTTTATAACCTGGCCTAACACAAAGGGTACTTTTAATCCCGGTAGAACGTTCCAGTGGGATTTTTTCCGACATCCACGCGGGCGAAGCCGCGAGCAAAAGACAGTGAAAAATGTATCGAACAGGATCGAGAATACATGCTAACCACAGAATTTTTTGCAACACTTGCGAATAATTGTTTCCCAAGAATGAATGGAACGTTAAAAGCATTAATTTGTTTCTTGGGTTATTAATAGTGAGACCTCGAGATCTCGACTAACAGCGTATTGTTTGGACAGTACGGTTTTATTCGAGGTATGTTTTATTTCTAACTAGCGGGTAGTGACCTGACTCCTTCGCATGGGTACAATGGCGACATGGCAACACAGGAGATTTATGTGCTATATCAATCTATACTAAAAACTGTTTGAAAAAAAAACTACTTAGTGAATAATAAGTTTAATTTGGGAAGTCGGTGTCTTTTGTTTTGTATTTTCGTTTTTTACCACCGACTTTCGAAATTAAAGTTATTTTTCGCTTTGTAGTGTTTCTTTATTGAAGTCGGTTGTTTTTTTTTTGCAAAAAAGTTAATATTTTTCACTTTTTAGTTGTGGTATAACAAAAGCAAGCTATGCAAATAACAGTGACAGGAAGTTATTTTAACATCATATTGATGATGAAATACATAACCCTCGACTCCACTCCACGCCACTCAGTCACTTCCACTTAGTGTAAATTGATACACTAAGTGGAAAAAATACGTATTATTGAAGCTAACTGAAAAACTACCAAAGTAAAATTAATAAAATTTATATGGAACCACCCGTGAGGCATACACTATCCATTAAAAAAAAAAAAACGAAATCGATTTACAATTTATTTCCGTAGATATCGCGTAACAAACATACAGACGAATAAATTGAGAACCTCCTCCCCTTTTTTTAAGCCGGTTAATATAAATATCTTAGTTACATAATATTAATGTTTTGTACACGCTGCTGGGCAGTTTGTTGCGCCACTTCTTCCCAGCTAAAGCACTAGGAAGTGGTGAAGTTCGGGCCTGCAGCCGTGCTGGGGGACTGTCTTAAGTAATTTTGACATTAAGTAAGTGCTGATTCTCAGCTTAATTTGAGTAAAATTATCTTATCTTACGAGTATATAAAAAATAATGATTCTTAATATTGATAAGATAAGATAATTTTATTTGCTTAAAACATGGTACATAATAGGCGTTATTATACAAAATGAGATTATACATGTTTTGCTTAAAATTAAAGCATACAAACTTATACGAGTAAACAAATTTGAATTTAAAAACATTATAATGTTAATTATAATGTTCAAAAAAATCCTTAATATTATAGAAATTATTTTCATTCAGCCATTCATATAATTTAATTTTGAATAACCTGCAATTTAATATTTTTAATACATTAGGTAATTTATTATAAACACGTTCACACATAGCCACGCAGCTTTTGTTATATTTTGCTAATCTAGGGAGCTCATCTCTGAACTTATTTCCTTTGCTGTTTTAATTAATTCTTTATATTTCCTAATAAACATACATGCTTCATACAAATATAATGAAGGTAATGTTAGCAAACCAAGCCTTTTAAATATAGTTTGACATGTTTCATCAGATGGAATCCCATATAAGGCTCGTAAACATTTTTTTTTGACGATAAATGCTATATTGTCATCAGTACTATTTCCCCACATAATTAATCCATACCGTAACGAGGGCTCAACATATGCACGGTATGACATCACAGCCGCTTTTATATTTGTTACCATTCTAATCTGTCTGAGGGCGTATACAAATTTATTTATTTTATTGCATACATTATCGACCTGAGCTTTCCAGTCCAAATGTTCGTCAATTACACTTGTTTTGTGTCACTTGAGTAATTTGTGGTATTACCATTCTAAAATTAAATTTATTTTGATAAGATTGATTAAATTGTATATATGTATACAGATTTTGAAAGATTAATAGATAAATTATTGTAATTTAACCAATTAATTAGTTTGTCTATGGTATTATTTATGTCCGCTTCATGATCAGTAATTAATTTAATTTTTTTATCGGTAGTAACAATTATAAATAAACATCGAATGGTAACATAATTATGTTGTAACCGCATTAAAATCCATTGTGGTTTAGATGAAAAAGCGTTCACACACACACACACGAAGACCGGCTTTATTTTATACTACACTCGAGAGCAATGAATCCGGGTCACTTAAAGAATCCTAAAAATCTCGGAAACTAAAAATGCTAGGTTAATGCAATAAATTGTATTTAATAGACAATGTAATACTCCTTAAATGAAGGTATTAAAACTTCTTAGTTATTGTAAAGTTATATCATAAAAAAAACAAATTTGAAAAAGGGCCACTTTCGAAGATGGAACTACGAAATTACAGCATTTGGTTTTGCTTTTGTTTGTAATCTGTCATTTATGTGGGTACATAAACCATGTTGATAGTGCTCTATATTCATTATTCAAGCTGAAATTATGTCGCTTACGCCTGAAGAATGCACCAGAATACTTACAATGCTGGAAGCCGGCCGGAGTCAGCGCGATACAGCCAGGACTGTCGGTGTGTCGCTGTCAACAGTACAAAGAGTTCTCCGACGTTACGAAGAAACTGGTTCTAACCTACGCAGACCAGGAACGGGCAGAACCAGGTGTACCACAGCACGAGAAGACCGATACTTGGTGAACACCATGCTTCGAAATCGCTTTCTCACAGGAACTGAACTCACAAATCAGTTTCGACGCCTCGGAGGAAGTAACCCAAGTGCATGGACAGTAAGACGTCGGTTTGCTGAATCTAACTTAAAACCCCTTAGACCTGCAAACGGCCCTAAACTGGAGCGTGGGCATCGTATTTCAAGACTAAGATATGCCCAGAGCCACGTAAATTGGAGTATTGAAGATTGGTCAAAAGTTATGTTCTCCGACGAATCAAAATGTATGCTCTACAAGCACGATGGAAGACACAGAGTGTATCGAAGACCAGGGGAAAGATTCAAGCAAGCATGCATCGAAGAAAAAGTAGCCTACGGTGGTGGGTCTGTACTTGTGTGGGCCGGAATTTCTTCTGAAAGTCGCACAGAGCTGGTGATCATAGAAAACGGCTCTTTAACTAGCGTAAGATATGTGGAAGAAATCCTCAATGATCACGTTGGTCCATTTATGGTCAATTTAGGTGAGGATGCTATATTTATGCATGACAATGCCCGACCTCATACAGGTAGGATTGTGAATGACTACCTTCAAGAGATGAACATTACTCGTATGGAGTGGCCAGCGCGCAGCCCGGATATCAACCCGATCGAGCATGCTTGGGACGAGCTAGGCAGATGCGTAAAACAACGAAACCCTCCCCCAATCACGCTTCGTGAGCTCAAAATTGCTCTCACAGAGGAATGGGAGAATATTCCCCAAAATCGTATAAGGAACTTGGTGTACAGCATGCCAAACCGCGTAAACGCAGTAATGGAAGCACGAGGAGGCAATACGAAGTATTAAAATTCAAGAAAATCGTAATAAAGTTCAAAAATTTCATGTTTCCTATTTTTGTTTTAAGGAGAGATCAGCAGTTTTTTTCTTTATGTAATTTTGTGTTAATAAAATGTATGGTGACTCATATTTTTTTTACTTTCATTTAAGGAGTATTACATTGTCTATTAAATACAATTTATTGCATTAACCTATCATTTTTAGTTTCCGAGATTTTTAACATTCTTTAAGTGACCCGGATTCATTGCTCTCGAGTGTATTTAGAGAATATCGTTAAAAGTTGTACAATGGTGCCGATTCTCTTGTACACCGGACTAACTAAACTATAACTAAAATTCCTTACTTTTGGCTAAGAGAGTCTTAAAGCAATTCTGCAAAAAAAGTTCTCCAAATTTAAAAATAATTTTGACACTACTAAAATCGAATTTGGCAATCGCGACTCCATGTGGTACTTGTTTGCCCTACCCTGTGATTTTTTTTTAGAGCCGTTGGCGCGCACGCGGGGTAGCCTCGACGTGTTTTATATGGAATTTTTCACTTTTTGTATGGAAAATATGAAAAAATTATTACCTACATGTTGAGTTTTAGGGGTTTAAGGGATTTATAAAGAGGGTCGAAATTTTCATTATTTTTGCGATAGGACACACCATTTTCGAGATATAAGCAAAATAAAAGAAAAAAAGATACAGTACTGTTTTTGCACCTGATGTCGACGTGTTGGTGTGAATTTTAGTTCATGACAACTAATTTTATTCAACACCTTTTTAGTCGCGATTAAAAATACCCAGATTTAGTTATACAATAAAAAAATTAGGTGAAAAACGTCAAATTCAAAATAGCAAAATTGCCATTTTGGCTAAACTAACAACTCAGGGCCATCTTAGTGCTGTCAAACAAAAATATAGTTAAATTATGTCACTTCAAGTCTATTTCAGAATGGGAAATCATCGTTTGACACGAATAAACTAAATTTTGGTGATTTTTTGTCTAGTTTAGAGGCATTTGTGACGAGATAATCGGCACCAAGATCTTGTTTATACGTTTATTTGTTTCAAAGTCCGTCGCTGAGAACTTTCCGTATATCAGCCATCATTTTTCGACTTCTATCTGCCTAAAGAAAAAATCTTCAATAGGCATCAAGTCTGGTGACAAATTTTCGAGTTGTTGGTGATAAAACTAACATTACCGTTCTCATATCTCACGGGAGTTTATGTCGTACCGGCTGCTTCGCTTACATACACCATCATTTAGGCAGGTTGTAGGATATGTCCTGAAATAAGTAGGTTTTACTGCAAGTGTTAGATCGAATCAGTCTTGTAATGGTTTAGTGGTAATGCTAAGTTAAAAACTAACCTACTTATTTCCATTTTTGTGGTCACAGGATTATCATGTCAATTTTATATCAAAATCTGTTCTGCGTTGGTTTGACAGTCTTGTTAACAACTGCTTATTTATTAGTCGTTAGTAAAACTCACCTATAAACATGTTTTTGGTCAACATCAATGACTAATCCCATTATTTTAATAAAATTTATTGCCAGATTGCCTAATAAACAATCGCAGTAGATTCTAACTTGACAGTTTTATTTTCAAGAAATAATGTTCTTTGTCTGTACCTATAGTCTACCGCACGTTGCGCGTCGGCGTCGGTGGTAGCTCTTTGACCTTGACAGCTCAAGGTCAAAGCGTTGCCACGGACGTGCGGTCGACTGTAGGTATAAGTTGTATATTGCCAAATTGCTACTGATTTCCGAACTAAAATTATTTTTCACTGTGTAGTCGCTAGTTTTTGAAGTCGGATGTTTTTTTTGTAAAAAGTTTTTACTACTGATGTGTGGCCTATTGCTTTAGACATTTCTCCATAGTGGGTGTTTTCAAACAGATTGTACACAAACATCCGCAAAATCAACAATGCTTCTACATGAACGTTCAGTATTACCTTAATGATAATAATTCAGCTAGCCCTGCCGCGATATTCAAAGATCTCAAAAGCATACAGGAATTACAAGAACCGTAAACTACCGTCAAAAACGTGGCCACCATAGCCGTTTGGCCATTATGATCGTGCGTGTCATCTGAAAAACCATTTCCCCACCCTGTGGTAAAGACGGCCGTAATGTCTTCTTTGCTTTGTGCGATATTGGCCCTAAAATTTGCTATATATATTTTTATGGTCACCCTACTGACATGTGTAAGTGCGTCGTCATTTTTTTAAGTGTGATGACTTTTCTTTTGTTTTTGATATTGGTTTTAAAATGTTTCGTATACCTGAGTTTTCGGGAGGTGTTAAACTTCTTTTAATGCATAAAGCAGGATCAACAATTACGATCATTTGCCCGATCCGATCACCGTATCCGTATCGCCGACGCGTAACAGGATCGCCAATCTGGACGGGTGATGATTCGCGATCATGATACGCAGTCTTGATACGCCGCTCTGATACAAAGGACGGTACGGATTTCGAGTCGGTTTTTGTCTGTTCATCAAAGGAGATACGGAGCTGACACAAAACTTGTGGTTATTCGATACGCGATCATGACAATTCTGAGGATACGACAGGTATAATACGGAGTTAAATAAGGGCGTCCATAACTAGATATGGAGCTTGATACAGTACGATGAATGATACGGTGATACGGATATAGCGATCGGATTGGGCAAATGATGCGTATATGGGGACCCGGCTTAAGAGCGCGTACACTGGTCCATTAGCGCCACTCCTTTAAAGAAATAATATCTCGTGACTGAGAAGGAATTTTGAAAAACGGCTCAATAAGCGACCTCGGTAAGTGATTTTTCTAATACCTTTTATAAACTTTCTTATTGAGACTCGAAGCAACAAAATTCGATCTAAACAGAAGCGGCCACATTCATTTAGATCGTATTTTGTTGCTTCGTGTCTCAATATGAAAGTTTATAAAATGTATTAGAAAAATCTCGACACACTTACCAAGGTCGCTTATTGAGCCGGTTTTCAAAATTCCTTTTGAGTCACGAGATAATACTTTTTCAAAGGAGTGGCGCTAGTGGCCCCGTGTGCGCCCTCTTAAGATAGTGAAAAACTTTATGAAGACAAAGGTTATCTAAAAAAATACTCTCGTCATCATCAGCCTGCCTTTTCCCCTTGAGGTCGGCTTCAAGTCTTACCGGATGCAGCTGAATACTGGTATTTTACACGGAGTGACTGCCTATCTCACGGCCACAACCCAATAATTGGGTAACACGATACCCCTTGAGAGCAGTGGTGGCCCGGTGGTATCGGCCGCGACTTACTAGTTGTAAGTCGTGGGTTCAAACCCAGGCAGGCGCTTTACTTTGTGTAAATAATTTCATCACCACTGCTCTCAAAAACGGTGAAGGAAAACATCGTGAGGAAACCGGCATGTTCTAGAACCAAAAATTCGAAGCCATGTGACATCTACCAACCCGCACTGGGCCCGCGTGGTAGATTACAGCCCACTCCCTCTCGAAGAGAGGAGGCCTGTGTCCCAGCAGTGGGAACATTATAGGCTGATTATGCATGCATACCCCTTGGTAAGTCTGGTTGTCAGACTTTTGGGCTTCTGACTACTCGTAACGACTGTCAAAGATCTATGAATGAAAGCCGGGACCAACGGCTTAACGTGCTTTTCCGAGGCACGGAGGGGTTAGATATTTACTGGATGGTCACCCATCCACAAACCGACCGTGGCAAGCGTAATTTAACCGTGCGGCTGTTATCATCTAGTTGTTGTTAGTAGTATTGTCACTAGCCCTTCGTGTAATAAAATATATAAGGCACTGAAAAACTTTATCAAAACTAAGATGACCACAAAAATTACGCATATGGAGTGTTTTCATTATCGATAAGAATTAAAATTTTCAGTCTAAGAAATCTGCGCTGTAGGTATGTTTATTCTAACTAATTTTCATTAAAAGTAAGTTCAAAAACTAAAACCCGACTAATGAAAAATCATGCTCTAAAAACTATGAAACAAGAAAATATTCTTATGTGAAATTGTTATGTGCAAACTATTGAATATCTATCGTCTATTAAATAAACAACTTACATGTAATATATTTTAATGTATATAAATACAATTCATGGTGATGTTCAGAGGATTGCGGTGGTCATATGCCACTTTGCCCTGAAGGTTATAATCGCTTACTATTGTTAGAATGTATTGTTTCTTAGGATAGGTGGCTTTAAATGTGACGTCACATAGCCTATAACCAGCAAACCATCAACGCTTCCAATGATACCTCATTTGTCACATTATTTAGAAACTATGAGGGAACAGGTGAACATAAATACATTCATACCTACATACCGGCCAAAATCGTAACCCTCCTTTTTGCTTCGCCATAGTCGGGTAAGAAATATAATACAGAATCCGTTGATGTGCGTCATTCAGCTAGGGATCAGCAATAGAAAAAAAATTGAGCCGTCACGGGACGCCTGGCAGATGTGAAACATACCATCGTAAAGCGTGGCGACGCGTGGCCACGCCAACAATCGGTTTTACCCGCGGCTGTAGATGTAAACATAGGTTTCAATATAGGTTTCCCTTCAAGAATGATAGTAATATGCATTCATTTGTTTCATGCCTGAATAATAGTAATTTTATTCGAGGTGTGTTTATCTTTGTTAAAAGTTAAACAGTCAGGGAAAATATTATTTTTATCAAATAGACGCACTACGTCAATTTGCCGTGTTATAGCCATTTCTTACAACTGACAAAGAATGACAGCTGTGATTTAAATTTACGGACAATTTTATTCAAGTTGGTAGTCCATTTGGTAAACAATTAATTTCCTTTAATCTTGCAATCCGTTGATGCGCGTTAGTCACCCAAGGGGTCTGTAAAAATAGTTAGAAAGAAAGAAAGAAACATATTTTATTTGACACACGCACAGGAAATATGAAGAGTAAAAAAAAGGAGAATATAAAAATAACAAAATTAACATTAAAAACAACAATAAACAAGTAAAATATAAAAGTCCTGTGCGAGGCCAAAAAGACTCTTATCTCAGCATAATGCTGGAGTTAATTAACTATCTCATAAGTTGACCTTTGATAGCTTTATTCTGCATCTCCGCAGATACACACATGTCTCCCTGCTCACACAGTCAAATAAGTTTCTAAAGCCCCATAAAAAACAAAACAGAAAAAAAAACCCTTCCAAACTTGAACTTCCAGCCGATCAGAAACGAATCCACACGTAAAAATGTAACGCGCCTTTAACATCCCGTGTTGATACAAACTTATTACAACTTCGCCACTTCAATCCATAAGAGCTTTCATGTTTCTTGGGCAGGGATTTTGTCAGAAAAAAACTTCTCTTTTAAGACAGTCGCTTTTGGCCCGGTAAAGTTTGGCTTCATAATCGTTTTCAAAGTTATAAACGGAGGACTTGGAGTAATATTCGGGATTTCCGCTCGCTTGCCTTAGAATTTTAGATACTTCACGAAATTGAATGTGAAATGATCATTTTGTCATTTTAACATCGGACTAAGTGCTAAAGTTTGCATCACATACAGAAATTTCGTATTTGACAGTATTTAACAGTTCTTTAGACTTAGGGCTAAGTTCACCTTGGAAAACAGACACTGTTCTAATTATACATATTTAGGTGATAATAAAAATGCGAGCGTTTGTCTGTTTTTACCTTTTCATGCCCAAACTACTAAACAATTTGACAAGCTTGGTAGACTGCGACCTGGAGTAGAATATGCAACATGATATATTACATCCAGGGCCGGCAGTTTCGACTAGATAGTGATGCTGTCGCAATCTACCGATCGCTAAATATTAAGGGAATCCTCAGTTGTAGCCCGCAACGTACAAATTTTCTTTAGTTTTTTTGCAGCTCTGTTTTGCGTCGTGTGTTGATTAAAATGGGATTCTCGACTCTGGGAATTATATATTTATCGAATAATAATCATCAATTTCATATCAATCCTCAAATTCAAAGAAAATTTGTATTTGGCGGGTTACAACTGAGATTTCACCTTAACATTTAGCGATCGGTAGTGTGCGACAGCGTCGCTATCTATGTCGAGACTGCCGGCCCTGGACTCCAGACGAAGTCACGGACAGCAGCTAGTAGATACAGATAAAAATATCATCATAGTTAGCCAATAGCAGTTCACGGCTGGACAATGGTTGGAACAAAGGTCGATCCTTGACTAATTTTATCCTTCAAAGGTACCTGAACATCAGGATTATTTTTTAATGCTGACAAAATAATGAACTACAATTTAGTCTGGAGCGCATTAAAATAATTACAGGTGGCATGGTCACATAATTAAACTATCAGTGGCCGTAATTAGGCCGTTATATAAGTTCGAAATACTACAATTATACATAATTGATGTAACCTCAAATTTACTACAAATGATACGGCTTTTCCTAAATTCTTCCCATATTTCGAAAAAATATAATTAACTTTTAAAAAGGAGCACTTAATCCACACGCACATGTTGAAAAAGGTTCACCGTAATATTCTAAATATCAACGAATAATAATGATACCGACAGAAAATAACCGTGGCTAATTTGGAAAACCTTAAACAGACTTCGAACTCAAGTAGACCGCAGTAAGGACAATATCCACAAGTGGGGGTTCAAGGACGGCTCAGACCTCCGGTGCGTATGCAGCGACTCTCCACAGAAAATGGCTCACCTCCCATCCTGCGCCGCATGCCCTGTTACCTGCACACGTGAGGACTGGTCAGCGTTAGCAAACGGTATCACGTTGCTGTATTTTAGGTCGGACAAATATATTTTTCGTGTTATTTTTGCCCTCGACACACTAAGAAGATAATAATGATAAGGTTTTTTGTGACCGCTAAGATTGTGAATTTATCGGAAGAATTATTTACAAAATCACGGTTACAAACCGGTGATCGTGTATTACTCTTGTTGGCAAACAGAAAGACGCAACTGCCCGTCTTCTTTTTCGACATATAATTCTTCCTTTTAGAGTTCCGTACGTCTGAATGAAAAAACGGAACACTTATAGGATCACTCGTGTGTGTCTATCTGTCTGTCTGTCTGTATGTCCATCTGTGACAGCCAATTCGCTCTGTATCTAATGTACCGATTAAGTTGTTTGGTACTCATATGAAGATGATAATACTAAGTTGTTTGGCCTGCCAGCGTCGCGGATTGTTCGAAAGAGTTACCGTGGCCCTGGCGCACAGGCAACTGAAGGAACACGGGTGGGTTTTTTGGTACTCATATGAATGTGTGTAAATAAATTGTGTGTGTGGTGTTTAAGTGTGTATCTGAATGTGTTTGTGTGTTGTAATAAATTAATTTTTAATATGGAGGTCACTTTTATGAAGCAATTATGAAGATAAAATAAAGAGTTTGGCAAACTGTACCGTGTGACAAATAGAAGGGCTTAATGTAAGGTTTCCAAATATGTTTTTTTTTTATCATTTTAAAATTAATAGTTTCAAATTTATTTAAGAATATGATGAAAATTTACGCATTTCGGAGATAAGATAGGGGGGGGGGGGGCGGATTATTTCCGAAATTAATGAGACTAAAATTTAGAAAAAATAAGCTGTAAATATTTATATACTTATACATTACAGGAAAATATATAAGAAGTCTATGTCCTTAAAATAACACGGTGAATCTCATAATATTGTGCGTACAAACTACTACAATGTTCAGTTTGTTGTTGGGATAATTCATTCCAACTAAGGAACCCTTCATTGTACGTACAACATTCATTGACCACGTGGTCAATGAATTATTTTTAATTCTTTTCGTATCGGTACAAATTATATGACAATAATTTATGTCGTAGTAAATATAGGTGGTAACGATGTCAAATCCTTAGGTCGCACCAGACATCATACCTATTACCTAAGTGGGTACCGCCATTCCTTGAGGTCATACCTGAGGGCGTAGACAAAGTTTGGGCATACCCTTTATGCCTGGAAGTATTTTGGTATTAGGTCCTGTTTACGTTTTTATTTTTTATTTCTGCTTGGATATACTTTTCGATGTTTTTGTCGGTATATTGGCGTGTGCTAGCTAACATATGACAAATAATTTAATTTAAAGTTTTGTGCCTTGTGGTAAGTCTTCACAAACCAGAATAAAAATTAAAAAAATGAAAGCCAGAACATATTTAACATAGTTAAAGAACTAGCATGTTCTGGCTTTATTAAAATCGTTAAAAAATATAAACTGGGTTTTTAAAGACTTGGAAAATAAAAAAGTGGGTACTTCCACCCACTACCAAAATAAATATTAAAATAATATAAAATATAATAATATTAAGTATCTAAATAAACACCCACCCAGTGTTTAAACACCTATGTACACTCCTGAAATGAACTTCTACTTTGTAAAATTAGGCTAATTGGGCGCCCACAAGGGCTGTCAACCTTAGGCTTATTTACTCGTATTAGCTCTCGGTTCTTGGCTTGTTATAATATTTATTTATGGAATAAATGAAAGACGAAGTCGTAAACTGTCCTCCCATGTCTATTAACACAGTGATTTGAAAACATTGTAAAAGGAAATTATTAAAAAAAAGGTAAGCGTGCGCCGGCTCTTCTCCATAGGAAACGACCGATTGGAACCGTATACCTAGCTTCTTACGTTTCATAAGTGCCCATGTAAGTATATCAATCTACATAGCCTTTTCCCAAGCACACACTTCATAAGTGTCTAGGGATCAAGCACGTTTTTGCTAGTTACTAAAAATCTGGTTTTTAATTATATTTTTCATTTGTCATGTCATTTGAAAAGGGAATAGATAGTTTTTGAATTTCGGTCAAAAGATGAAAATCTTCTGTCAAGTCGTATTTCTATATACTCGTAATCCTGCAACGGGTTTGAGGCCAAATCAGTAAAATTTCTGTCATACTTCTGAGTGGAATCAATACAAAAGAACGTTATTATGGAGAGAAGACATCATTTCAGTCGAGAAGAAATGATTAGAGCCGTGGGAATGTTGGAACCTGGTTCTCGGCAACGTGCTGTGGTAGGTACTCGTTGTGGGCACTACGTAGAGTGTTATAAGTGGACTTTGGACACGTTACCGCATCACTGGCAGCGTGGCAGAGCGACATGGAGGACGAGCTCGCATCACCGCACGCAGTTAAGATCGTGCAATCGCAACAATCATATTCTTTTACGCAACTTTTTTTTTTAACTTTGACTTGCTGTAACTTTGGATTTTCCATTAGGTGCGGCGACTGACTCTCACATTCATGATTGTTGAAATTTGAACAACCACTAAAAATTAAATGTATTCGGTATTGAATTGCTCGCAAAAATCGAGGAGTATCTTCCCTACTATGATAATTATGTAAGAACGGCTATTTTAGTCAACTATCCCTTGCAAAACTACTTACGAGTATGTTCGATTCCCAAGAATTGATATTTTTTATGCTTTCTTTTTTACATTTTCTTATATTACTATAATTATGATAGTTCGTAGAAAGTACACATAAAAAACGTTAAGTTTAGGCCTGTTCTGTCATCTTTGGTTATAATAAAAATTTGGTTAGGTGACTGTTAAAGGGAATCCCGTGTCTACTATTATAATATTATTTTTGTGATGACTTTCGTCAGGAATAATCTGTAAGAATGCATCAGTCAGTGTATCAGTGTTGTGCCATTAGGTAGCATTTGCAGGAACGGAGGCGTTCATTAATTGACTAAAAACGAAAAACTTCGCAAGCAATACTATACACGTAGTATATAGGTACAGGAAAGTTTTATAAACATGTGGCTGTTATTTTAGTATAATGTGGTGTTTTACGCCTTCCACGTGAACCAAGTCGTGGCCTGAAGTTTGTAGTTTATTAACTACAAACTTCTGCCCACGACCTCGGACTTAGGTATATTTACCTAAGTCTGAAATCGCCGATCTTGAGCAAGCGTGGTGATCAATGCTCGTGCCTTCACTGTACGAGAAGAGGCCTTTTCCCTGAATTAGGACAAAAAAAATAGGTTGGTCTTATGAGAAACTACGGTATAAGTACCCAAACATATATTGTGATATTTTTTTTTTGTAATTAGGTAGGTACTTAACTACTGAAACTTACAGATGGTTTCCGTAACTACTAAGATATACAAAAAATTAAATAAAACTACACTTAAGTAGGCATTGTGATTTATTAAATTTTAACTTGAGAAAACGGGTTTTAAAAGACTTAGGAGAAGTTACGAAATCCACGCAGACGATGTCGTGGGCGAAGTGCTAGTTTAAAATAAAATTGTAAAAATGAACTCTTCAAGCTATGAATCCTCCAATGAAATGTTTAACACCGCCTGACATTCAAAAGGAAGCGAAATTAGTAATTGAAAATTTATTGCCACCGAAGTCAAAGGGAAAATACAAACTTGCCTATGAAAAGTTTCCGCAATTGAAAATCGACAGACAGTCAAAGTCTTTATTGGAAAACGTTTTTCTAGCTTATTGTATGACCTTTCAAGGAAAACGAAGCCCTCATCTTTCTGGAATACTATGCTGAAGTCCACGGTTTTGGTGAAGCATAATTTGAACATAAAAGACTATCACAACCTGACCGGATATGCTGAAAAGACAGCAAGACGGATATAAGTGTAAAAAACCAAAAGTCTTGACAGGACAAAATGTGGAAAAGTTTATAAATGAAGCTCCCAACTCTGAGTCCTTGGCGGTGAAAGTAAGTGTCTATAATTTGAGTGGATTCTTTACCTCTAAAAAAAACAGTAGGTAGGTCCCGAAAAATACCTCCAAATAATGGTTTTTGTAGCAGGTGGTTTTTATTTTCGGCATTTACGGCCTGCGGTCTCGGCCTTTATCCCAGTTTGTCCATCAAGGGCTGAAATGCTGACCCCGCTGTGTTGGCCTGGAGCTGCGCTACGCTGCGCTACGCTGCGCTACGCTGCGCTACGCTGCGCTCTGCTGCGCTACGCTGCGCTTTCGGCCATCATCAGCGCTACCAGCAAAGCAGTCATTACGCCATCAACTTATAAAATACTTGTGGAGGTTGCATGGGGAAAACATGCAGATTTAGGGACTACTCACACTTATTCAGCATAGGCCCATAGAAAACAATGATTTTGTATGGAGACGCGTACGCATCCGTTCAGCTTTTCGCGTTTATTCAGCTTTCGCGGCAAACAAGTATAAAATGAGGACAAATGGATTATTATCATTGGAGTGCTATAGATAGAGTTCAGCGCTGTTCCACCGCATTCAGCGTCGAACGCGGCGGAACAGCGCTGTACACGGATGGTTCTCGACTCCTTGTCGACCATTTGCGACCTGCATAGTTCCTGCATAGATTTGATTTATTATTACGTAATCATCATGCACGCAAGTATTGAGAGAGTTCGGACGTCTTTCAAAGTAATTATAATTATTTTTTTACGTTTAATTTTATCAATTTCTTCTGCAAGAAGCGGAACGATAAAAATATCGCACATAGAACTGTCCATGTTGAAGGCACAATACTAAATGAGTAGCTTACCGTCTTCGCAGCATATTCAGCGCCGTACGCAGTAGATAGAGGCGTTTCAGCGGAGATAATGGCTTTTCTCATTCATACGAACGCGGCTGATAGAAGTAGATCTGTATAGGTATGACCAAAATCGTTCAGCAAAACGCGAATGGAGCTGAATAAGTGTGAGTAGTCCCTTAAACCTGTACAGTACATACTCACCATCGGCCAAGTGTTGTTGTGGATGTAACAAAATGAGTATGTAAAGATTTTAAACCGAGATCATACCAATACATTTTATAGTGCTTCGGCTTAGACTTGTTCTTGTCTCTATCTTGCACTTGTAGTTTGATAGTTTTACGACAGTAACAGAAATAATGCTTAGTCAATGTACGTGCAAATGGAAAATACATCCTGCATCTGGTTTATTTTAATTTTTAAATATGACGTGTAAAGGCTCCCAAAGACAGGCACGACGAGACAGCGCGACTTAAAGGCGCCTCTCGTCGAGCGACGAGCAGTGCCTTCGTATCGCGCCTGTTTGTAGGAGCCTTAAAAGTGATTCCGATTTCACCAAAAGTGATAAGTAACCAGGGTCGTTGGATATAGTCGAAGTTTAGGAAGAAACCGATAGAAGTTTTCAAATAAACACTAATTTAATTAATAGAAAACGAACAGTTCATTCATCAAATTAAATTTCATTCGACAACATCCATCGGTTTGTTACTAAACTTCAACTATATTACTTATCTCTTTTGGTGACTGTACTATTTACAGAATAAAAAATTTCATTTCATGAGTTTATTTTTCCTTTTTTTTATTTTGAATCATAAATTGGTAATAACATTATATAAATAAAATAACTGGCAAAAAAAACTCCGTATGGATAATTGAGATGTCACAATCCAGCATACACCTGTCAAAAGACTTGAAACCTAATGACGATTGACAATCTGTCAGTTTCATGTATTCGTTTACTGGAATTTTACTGAATTGTGACGTCGTGTAATGACCGCAGTGTGTTCGATCACGGGAATAAACATTTAAATATAATAATTTAGTTTTATGTTCGAGGGGCTCGTGGCTAAATAATAAAAGTCGCACGGGTTGATCGAAGGTTAAGCTACGCTCGCCGCGGTCAATTCGTGGATGAGTGACCATTCATTACATATCGAGACCCCTCCGTGCCTCGGAAAGCACGTTAAGCGCAGGACCAACGGGTTAAGGTGCTTTCCAAGGCACGGGGGTATCACACCGCGAACTTCCAAACTTCGGACTTTTACTAAAAAAGAAGAAATTTTAGTTTTACAGGAAGAAATTCTAGTTATACAGGAAGAAATTTCAGTTATACAGGAAGAAATTTTAGTTATACAGGAAGAAATTTTAGTTATGCAGGAAGAAATTTTAGTTATACAGGAATAAATTTTAGTTATACAGGAATAAATTTTAGCCTGTGCGCAAACTGTAACCATGAATTCAACATATTATTCTAGACCACCTAGCACAGAAATTTTTCGTTGGTTATCAAAAAAAGTCTGCTGTTTCATAGAAAAGTGCAATACCTACGCGGTCAAAATGTATGGAACAACATTTTTTTTTTAAATAACCGACCAACATATTTTACGCTAGAGGATCTACGGCGCATTGTGTTCCACGCGCGCCTCACGGAGATGTCAGCACTAATTGACGGGGTCCTATAGGGCCGATGCCTGCCGGGGTCGCGGATAGTTCGAAAGAGCTACCGTGACCCTGGCGCACAGGCAACTGAAGGAACACGGGTGGGTTTTAGTCAGGAAAAGTCTGACATCACGTCCCGCTCCGCCCAGAACGTGACTTTGTAGTTTCGGGCAGTTGAGTGGATATGCTGAATTCATGGCCACAGTTTGCGCACTGGTTAAAATTTCTTCCTGTATAGTTTAATTAACTTTGTATTATGCACAGAAACAATATTATTTGTGGGTAGCTAAGAACAATCATTTTGTATTGAAGGGCAATGATGAAGAATTGAATCAACGAATTTATTCTATACTAGCAGTTGCCCGTGACATCGTCGTGAAAAGTTACCTATGTCCACTTCCAGGTCCAAAGCTACCTCGGTCTAAATTTTTATAAAAAATCATTTCAGTAGTTTAGGCGTGAAACAGACATACAGACAGACGGACAGACAAAGTTACTCTCGCATTATATTAACAGTGATTTACTTCTTTTTAATTATGTGTGTGAGTCGGTAAAGAGTGTAAGAATTTCTATTCGCACAATGTTTTGAGGAATTCATTGGCATTAGTAAATGTACGAGTCCAAGGTTCCATTCATGCTTCTTACAGCTTAAGGTGATACCCAACTAGCATCTTATCTATGTCAGAGAAATTAATTGTTTCTCAAATTGACACACTACGTCTATTCTTTTTTATTATTATGGCAAGCAAAGCCGATATCGACTATTCTGCCAATGTCTAAAGTGCATTATTATAAATTTAAAAAAAAACTTAAATATGATATATGATACAATGATACAGTTGAACTTAATGTAGTTCTTACAGGGTTAGTACTGGAGACACTACGTCAATTTGCCGTGTTATAAGCCATTTTATACAACTGTTAAAGTTTATAGTCAATTAATATTTCTGACTTTATTTTTGTGATAGCAGTAGGACTACTTCCTTATGACCCTCTTGCGCGTTCATGAGTTATCTTAAATAACTCGGAGTTAGCAGCTAAGTTAGGTTAATCAAATAATTAACCTTGGGCCACCAAGAGTTAGAGGTAAACCTAGAGTTAAACTTTTAAATATTAAACACACCGATGGGGGAGACTTAAGTCGCTAAACTCAGGGTTAGTGTAAGTAATGCCTAAATAAATTGACGGTGTGAGGTACCGCTTGATAACTTATTTTGTATTTTATATTGTTCGACTTTGTAGTAAGTGAAAATTCGGTACTATATCAGCAGGCAATATATTTAAGACTCATAAAAATTATAATTATAAAGAACTTATGCCATAATTTTCACTATCTGACGGTTTTGTCAATCAATAAACAAATCTCCATGGAAACCACATAATACATAAAACACATCGGTATACAATTTCCGTTAATTATTCGTTCATTCATTTTTGGTCGGATTACATATCAGGGCATAGACATTGCAATTCTATTTTATGTTTCATCGATTGATCTGCAATGTTCCCAACTCAAAAAACACTAATGTCTGGTTAACTAACTCGGTGTTACTTTTTAGTGACGCATCGCGTAATAAGAGTTAAAAATGTTAATTACTTAACTCCGAGTTTACAAACTCTACATTTATTCATTTAACCCGACTAAACTTGTGAGCTACGAACTCACAATCTGTCTCCACTCAGTTCGCCGGACTAGTCCACTGTTCTAGTCGCTGAGCTATAAATGTCACTTAATAGAGCTATTTATTTCTTTACCTAAAGCTATTCGAGCAACATCACGTATTTCGGTCATTATTCTTACACCTTACGACGTCGTGGAAGGTGCAACATTTTCTCTATAAAAATAGTTTTTTGGAAGTACACAATATACACACATATAAACTCACGCCTTCTTCCCATGGGGGTAAGCAGCAACTACAGAACGCTCCCTGCTACGATCCTTACATACTACTTTTGCTTCGTTGACGTTCATACATCTGGTCATACACGCACGCCGGTTGCGAGTACTACGCAATTGACCTTTCTGAAGAATATCATCAATAAGTTCAATAAATATCCTCATAGTGTGTCCCTTCGCGGCGTTTCCACTCACATCTGCCTTGTAAATACCTTCTGTTAATCGCCTTTCATTCATCCTCTCAACGTGACTAAGCCATCCAAAGCATACTCTTTAAAAATATTGTCACTACATATTCTTTTAAACCGCACCGTTGCCTTATCATATCATTCCTCACCCTATCATTTATATTAACACTACACATGCTTCGCGGGGAATGATTACTTGAAAGTAAAACTTATAAAAAGTCGTACTAATTTTAGTACGACAAGTTTCAAGACAGTTATTTGTTTATTTTATGGGATGAATTTCAAAGTAAGCTAGATATATTATGTTCCTTTTTGCGTGGACTTATAAAAATCTTATTGCATCGGCTCAATAAGATAGATTCTAACGAACGAACGAACGAACAAACGTAAACAAAGCAAAAAGAGTATATGAGGATCGTAGTAAGTGGCATCCTCTAGGGTCTGCCTACCCCCCTGGGAAGAAAGCGTGAGTGTATGTATATAAATAAAGCTGCTATTTTTTTAAGCATAAGCATGATCGCAATTAAACATTATTTTCTTTCTTTTTCCTTTTAATCAGCCTATAATGTTACCACTGCTGGGACACAGGCTTCCTCTGTACGCGAGGGAGTGGGGCTTAATCCACCACGCGGGCCCAGTGCGGGTTGGTAGATGTCACATGTCTTCGAATTTTTGGTTCTAGGAGATGCTAGTTTCTTCACGTTGTTTTCTTTCACCGTTTTCGACAGCAGTGGTGATGAAATTATTTACACAAAGTAAAGCGGCTGCCTCGGTTCGAACCCACGACCTACAAGTCGTAAGTCGGGGCCATTACCACTAGATCACCACTGCTGCTTTTTTCTGCTAGAACGAAACTTGAAAGTATGAATCAAGTGCATAATGGCATTTAAATTATCTACCTATATTATGATGGGTAAATTAGTGATTTGGTTGGTCATCGATATTAAAAACATGATGACGTATGTATGAATCCTGAATAGCCTTCAAATCGCCACATCTCATCACTCGCGTCCCACTCGACAACACCACAAAGATGTATAAAAGTTGTTTATCACGTTATCGGTTTCCCCTTTGCAGCTCAAAAAGCCATTGTTCAAACAAATTGAATTGCCCGAATAAATATTGAAAGCTTTTACTTAAATTCAATATTCTGTTTGTTTCAGAAACAAATGCGTCGGCTGACGAGCCCGCTCCAGGTATGCTACGGCACGAAGAAATGACCAGCATCACAGCAAAATGGACCACAAATACTGGACGACATGGATGAGAATCGCGTGCATACCACTCGCGCTGCTAACCACCACGGTAGCAGACTTCACGACGGAGTGCCAGAGGCCTTGCGACTGCAGATGGCAATCCGGGAATAAAGCCGCAATCTGCTCAAACTCAAGCCTAAAAATAGTCCCAGCAAACCTCAGCAACGATATTCAAATATTAGACCTCTCAAACAACAATCTACAACAACTCCATCAAGAAGCATTCAAGAAAGTAGGCCTAAGTAATCTAAAGAAACTTTTCCTCAAGGAGTGCAGCATCGAAGTAGTTCACAAAACTGCGTTCGTAACTCTTGCGATCATGATCGAACTAGATTTGTCGAAGAACAGAATCCGATCACTGCACCCCGATACTTTCAAAGGCACGGAGAAACTGAGATTAATAAACTTAAGCAACAACTTTATCGATAAGTTGGAGGACGGTATATTTCGCAATTTGAAGTTTCTTCAGAAAGTAGAAGCAAGCAACAATAGGATACACCGTATAGGAACTAAAGCATTCGTCAACTTGCCCCAGTTGAAAATATTGAGGTTTAATGGTAATAATTTGAGTCATATGAAGCCGGAAACTTTAATGGGTTTGAGAAACTTATCCGGTTTAGATTTACATAACAATCCATGGCGATGTGACTGCAACCTTCAGACGTTTCGAGATTGGGTGATCAGTCACAACCTCTACACCCCTCCCACCTCGTGCGCCGAACCAACATCTGTACAAGACAAACTTTGGAATGAATTAGACTCGTCCAACTTCGCGTGCCGGCCGACAATACTCGAACCGGTGCCAGACGCAACGGTCAAAAGTTACGATGAGAACGTGACTCTGACTTGCAAAGTAGTAGGGAATCCACCACCTGAAGTTGGCTGGCGATTTAACGGTAAAACTATTGAGATGAAGGCTTTCGGTGAGATTAGATACACCGTAGCTGAGAACACTATGGATTTGATTCGATGGGTGAATTTGACGATAATATACGCACGATATAGTGATAGAGGTAACTACACTTGTGTTGCTGAGAATCCTGGAGGTCGCGATGAGAAGACTTTAACCCTAGTGCTTTCAAGATACGGAGGTGTAGGTACCATCGCTGGAATGGATACCGATTCCTTTGCAATTTTAGTTGGCTGTCTAACAGCTATAGTAATTATTTTCGGCGCAGCGCTAGTGGTATGTTACTTTACAACCCAAAACAATGAAATTAAAAGACTGATTAAGAACGATGCTCGTTCTTCTAATGGGGACGTGCTGATAGAAGGCTCAGAAGCTTCTGAAACAGAGAAGGGGTTGAAAATGGAGGTGAATCCGGTGTCGAAGCCGCCTAGGAAGTATGAAGCGCCGCAGTCCTTTACGAGTGAAGCTACAGAAATGTCGGAACTGAATAGGACTTTATTAGACAACGAATCTGTATTAGGTAAGATGCAACATTCTCCAAGTCGATTTAGTTCGTAAGTTTTTCAGCGAAGTCCTATTACAGTAATCGGAATTCTAGCTTCAGGTTTAAATTCAGAAGTAACCCTGTTTTTTTTTGTTCTTATTTTAACCATTATTTCTTCATGTGTTTTTTAAAGAAATTTGGGCACTAGTATCTGATCCTCTCAAATATTCATTGGTACTACAAGGGTTCCGTGCATATTTAGATAAATAACTAGTTAAACAGAATGATTAATTGAATTGTCGATTCTGAAACTATTAGAGGTAGAGAAAGTAGTTCTAAGGAACGTATGATTTGAAAATATTTAAAAAAATATTATTAATATGTAGTTAAAACCACGAAACACAAATAACTATATCGACAAAGCTCAATATCATTCGCTCAGCCTTTCTCCATCTATTAAGGGTGCGGTTTCCAATCTAACTGGATGCAGGTAAATACCATCTATCGACAAAGCTATTTGCAAACAAAAATACACACAGCTAGAAAGACAATCTTTCAATATAGCCGAACAAAGGCATTCACTACATGTCCTCCACAAATTACTTACAAGCAAAGTGGCCACCTGGACAAACGTGCACCTACTACGTACTTGGGTACTAACAACACTGAAGGTTTAGGGTCAGTTCACACCTGCACTTAATGAAACGTGGCTCTGCGCTCAATTTTTAAGGTAGCGACCGATGTCGATTCTCTTGTACACCTAACTAAACTAATTAAACTATCACTAAAATTCCTTACTTTTGGCTATGAGAATCTTAAAGCTATTCTGCAAAAAAATATCTCTAAATTTAAAAATAATTTTGACGTAATTAATTTGTATTTGTATTTAATTTGATAATCGCAACTCCACGTGGTACTTGTTTGCCCTACCCCGTGATTTTTTTTAGAGCCGGAGTCACGCTTGTTGGGGGCAGCCTCGACGTGTTTTATATGGACTTTTTTATTTTTTGTATGGAAAATATGAAAAAAAAAACTTACATGTAGAGTTTAAGGGGTTTAAGGGTTGTTTAAAGGAGGTCGACATTTTCATTATTTTTGCGATAGGATACACCATTTTAGAGATATAAGCAAAATAAAATAAATAAATTTACATTACTGTTTTTGCATCTGAAGTCGAGGTGTTGTGGTGAATTTTAGTTCATGACAACTAAATTTATTCCACACCTTTTTAATCGCGATTAAAAATACCCAGATTTAGTTAGACAACCAAAATTTTAGGTGAACAACGTCAGAATAGCAAAATTGGCATTCACTAAACTAATAATTCAGTACCATCTTAATGCTGTCAAACTAAAATATAGTTAAGTGGTGTCACTTTAGTCTATTTCAGAATGAGACATCGTCGTTTGACAGGCATAAACTAAATTTTAGTGATTTTTAGTCTAGTTTAGAGAATTTTGTGACAAGAGAATCGGCACCATTATCGAACATATTTGCTACACAATAAGATAGATATGTGTACATTTTAATTATATTTGTAGACCATTATTATTATGTTGTGGTAGAATATATAAAACTTATAATTTAACATCATACTATGTAAAGGTACCAGGTTATCAGAAACTCGAAAGCCTGACCACCAGTCATAGCAAGAGGTATCGTGTTTGAAGAGCATCTGTTCAAAAGGTCGTATTTCTATGATAAACAAACTTTACAACAACGTTCAACAACTAAGTCGAATGAATCGATTTTTATTAAAGTTGTGAAGTAACATAACATAACACATAACATCACGCATGTATTGCCCGAAGGGTTAGGCAGAGGTGTACCTATAGTACACCCACATTTCGCCAGTTATGTTTAAGTCCCGTGTAATAGGGGGCGAGCCTATTGCCATCAACCGGGCACAAATCCAGACTCCGGGCTGCTACTGAGAAATTCCAGATGGAAATACTCAATAACACTATGCCCGACCCGGGAATCGAACCCGAGACCTCATGCTCAGCAGTAGTGCTTGCGCAGACAAAGTAAAGCAAAAAAAGCATGAAAAAGAAGAAAAAAAAAGTGACACTTTGAAAAAAAATATAAATAAAAGATGCATTTTGTTGAAGAAATATGTCTGTTCTGTTTAAAACAATCTTGTCATCTCTGACCTAGACTAGAGTCAAGAGCAAACGCACCTCAAATAACAAAAATACATTTTAATGTAGAAATACATCCGTTTTGATTGGAATTCAAATTTTCTGAATTTTATTGTACGGAAAATAGACTCCTTTTTAACAAGTTTTTAAGCTCATTCGAAGGCACACAATGATTTCAAAAAAAAAAATTGGGAAGTTAAATACGACTTTTTGAACACATGCTCCTCATATCCCAGTAACTGGTTTGTGGAGGTCAGATAGGCAGTCGCACCATGTAAAATATTACTGGTACTGCTACATCCAGTTAAATTGGAAACCAACCCCAACATAGTTGGGGACAAGGCTAGTTAGATTGAACTGCGACGCATCTTAACGTACTTTGCCACGCTTTCACGGTCCTACTGAAATGTATACCTTTTCGTATAATAATTAACTTCGATATTTATTTATTTATTAAAACTTTATGCACAAGTAAAAATATACTGCACAAAGGCGGACTTAATGTCTGAGGCATTTTCTACCAGTCAGTCCAGATTTAGTGTCGCTATCTTATCTATCTATCTACTAAAAAGTGCGCCACACGTCGCGTCACGTCTCGATGTGAACAGACCCTTACCCGTCAGCAGAACGCTTAGCAAACTGGAAATTGAATGTAGGTGAAGTAGTGCTGATGTCAAAGAAAAATGTAATGTGTGCCAGGTGTTTTCGAGCGACTTTGTTGATGGGAAAGAAATAGATTTAAAAATAAATAGTTTTACCCGAGGCACCGTCAATTTTAAGTTTAAGCACTTTTTTACATAATATAACATAACGCCTGTAATCTCCGAAGGGTTAACATAAGCAAATGTAAAGAATTTATTTCAAGGAAACCAATTACAGGCACTTTTGAATTGTCAAGAGGTCGGTCAGTCAGAAAGATGAAGCTAGTTGCCCATTCCAAAGCGTAGTAGGTACCTATGGAGAAGAACGGGCAAGAAACTTCGCGGACAATCTTTTAAATCAAAATATAATTCTTAAAAGTTAGTTACATCATTCAAGTTGAAATCATACATTATGAGAACGATGTACAAAGACGTGCACGTTAAAAGCGTCCGTAATAAAAAAGACCTACAAAAAATAATAATACAGAAATTAAAATAAGCCGTGGCAGCTAGGAGAAGACCAATCCCTACTGACGGCGCCGGTTCACGAACAAGACGTATGGATCAGCACCATTCAGCTCAACCATTTTGAAGGGAACTTAATGATCTGACAAACACGGCACCACCAGTGAGACATTTGAGTGAGTAAGACATACTCTCATCCGCCAGGGCACATTCAAGTCAATGAAAGACATACCCAGTAAATGGTAGCTTTATAGTAGAAGGTACACAGTGCTCACACATGTGCTAAGTATTATCAGCCTATAAAGACACAGGCCTCCTCTCTGTGAGAGGGAGTGGGCTATAATCCACCACGCGGGCCCAGGGCGGGTTGGTAGATGTCAAATGACTTCGATTTTTTGGTTCTCGGACATTTCACGGTTTCACGCAGTTTTCCTTCATCGTTTTAAGAGAAGTGGTGATAAAATTAAATACACAAAGTAAAGTGCCTGCCTGGGTTCAAACCCACAACCAACAACTCGTAAGTTGGAGCCGACACCACTGGGCCATCACTGCTCCCGAAAGTTTAGGCAGATGTGCACCTATATTACACCCACATTTCGCCAATTATGTTTGCGAAATATTTTTGTTTGTGAGAGCCTATTGCCATCAACTGGGCACAAATCCAGACTCCTGGCTGCTACGTAGAAATTTCAGAAAGATAAACCCAATAATACTTTGCCCGACCCGGGAATCTTACCCAGGACTCTCACACTAGACCAAGGAGACATTTTTATCAGAAAAGTACAGTAGACAGCCACCATTCATGTTAGTTAGGTAAGTCCACGATTTCCTCTCTCCGAGTATAAAACTCTCTTCCGATAATACGTACATTCAGATCAGTACATTATTGTATTTTAGATATAGAGAGAGCGAGTTTTGGATTTCAAATAATCTAGTGCGGATTTTGGAGTTTCAGAAAAACGCTAAATAAAATTATAAATGCGAGAGTTTGCATGTTGGTTACTCAGTCGCACCGAAACTGAGGTTTTTAATAACGACTAAACCGGGTTTGAATAAAAGGCACACAAGTGTCGTATGTATAGGAAGAATCCCAGTAATTAGGCTAGGGATAGGAACGTCACTGGAACGTTATATAAGAAAGAAAGTTGTTGTGTTTACCCTATTTTTTGTTTTCGGGGGGCAACCTTCAAAAGGCACCCGACCTCCGGGGAGGGAGGTTGGGGAGTGTAGGATTTTAATCTCACTAAAACCACCCAGGTGGTCACCATGAGCACATAGAGGGGGTCCCGGTTCTTCTTAAAAGACCAATTCCGGAACCCCCTCTGTGCAACGCCTGCAAGGCACATCCCTAGGGAGACTGTAAAGGGGCCTCCCCTGAGCCTTGCTATGCACGGCAGCACGTGACCACTGTGCCACCGTCTTCGCTGGGGTCACTCGGTGGGTGGACAGAGTCCCCACTCTGTTCACCCGCGACCCCAAAGGTTACGTTAAGGTTAGGTTAAGGTTAGGTTTAGGTTGGTGGGGAAGCTGCTGGAGCGGATACTCGCAGCCCGCCTCGTCGGCCACTTGTGCAGAGAAGGGCCGGACCTGGACGAGAGCCAGTTCGGCTTTCGGCATGGGCGCTCCACCATCCACGCGATATCGCGGGTGAGAGTCCTGGCGGAGGAAACGGTGTCCCGGGGTGGGGTGGTGGTGGCGGTGTCCTTGGACATCTCCAACGCCTTCAACACCCTGCCCTGGAGTTGTATTCGGGAGGCACTGCGGTATCATCGGGTGCCTCTCTACCTCCGCCGCATCGTTGGGGCTTATTTGGCGGAGAGGTGTGTCACCTACATGGGACGCGATGGCGTTAGCCAGCGCCACATGTCGTGCGGTGTTCCACAGGGCTCGGTCCTGGGCCCGCTGCTGTGGAACATCGGGTACGACTGGGTGCTGAGAGGCGAACTCCAACCGGGCGTCGACCTGACGTGCTACGCGGAAGACACGCTGGTCACGGCCCGGGGGAGTTCGCACAGGGAGGCAGCGTTGCTGGCGACGGCTGCGGTTTCACAGACGGTGAGCCGCATACGGCGCCTCGGCCTGGAGGTGGCTCTCAACAAGTCGGAGGCCATGGTGTTTCATGGTCCCCGGCGGGCGCCACCGTCGGGATCCCACATTGTGGTGGGGGGGGTACGAATCGCTGTCGAGCCCACCATGAAGTACCTGGGCTTGGTGCTCGACAGTAGGTGGGATTTCGGCCCCCACTTCCGGCGGCTGGCGCCCAAGTTGTTGGGCGCGGCTGGGGCGCTGTCAACGCTGCTTCCCAATCTGGGGGGCCCGAGCGCCGCTTGTAGGCGGCTCTACGTAGGGATCGTGCGGTCGATGGCCCTTTACGGGGCCCCGATCTGGGCGGCTGACCTGACGGCCGGCAGCATTGCTGTTCTGCGAAAGCCGCAGAGAGCGATGGCCGTCAGAGTCATAAGGGGGTACCGCACGATCTCCTACGAGGCGGCTTGTGCACTGGCCGGATCCCCGCCCTGGGACCTGGAGGCGAAGGTGCTCGCGTCACTGTACCGGTGGCGCGAGGAATGGCGGGCGCGGGGCGAGCGACCGATGCAGCGACATATGGAGCAGCGTCGGTCGCAGCTCCGCGAGGTCCTGGTGGCGGAATGGCGGGACAGGCTCTCACGCCCTACCGCCGGCCTCGTCACTATCGAGGCGGTCCGGCCGGTGCTCGACCTCTGGCTCGGGAGGAGGCACGGCTCCCTGTCGTTTCGGGTGACGCAGGTGCTCTCGGGGCATGGTTGTTTCGGGAAGTACCTGTGTCGCATAAACAGGGAGCCGGACGCCCGGTGTCACCACTGCGTCGACTGTCGGGAGGACACGGCGCGGCATACGCTGGCAGATTGTGCCGCTTGGGAGGAGCCGCGCCGTGCCCTCATCTCAGGAGTAGGCAGTGACCTGTCGCTGCCGGCCGTAGTGAATGCTATGGTCGGCGGCGACGAGTCCTGGGACGCGGTGGTATCCTTCTGCGAAACAGTTATCTCGCAGAAGGAGGCTGCGGAAAGGGAGCGAGAGATCTCATCCTCTCACCCGGCCCGCAGCAGGCGCACCGGGCGTCGGCGGAGGGCGGACAACGCCCTCTTCCAGCCCCCCTAAATGGGTCCAGGGACGACGGACTTGGGGACGTCCGTCGCCCCCCATACATCAGGACCCGAGGCGGCGGCGCGTAGTGTTCCACGCGCGCCCCTCTTAGACGTCGCGGGGGGAGCCAAACACCTCACTCCCCCCGCTCGACCGGACGGGGCCCGCAGAGGCGGGCCGGCACCAGTCGGGGGTTGCGGAAGATTCGTATGTTCCCGCGACCCCCGACGCAGGTGTGAGTTGGGACACCGGGGTGGTTTTTAGTCAGTAAGAGTCTGACAGACCCCTCCGCCCCCCCAGGGCGGGGGACATCCATGAGGATTTTCCACCCCGGATCAAAAAAAAAAAAAAAAAAGGTTAGGTTTAGGTTGGTTAGGGTTTAAGGTAGGGGGTTAGGTAAGGTTAGGGGGAGGTTAGGTAAGATGAGTTTACCGAGAAAGCGTTTTTTGATACCGTAACTTAAAATCCTGGTGCCATCATGTTCATGAAGGAAGGCACAAGGCACTACGGCCAACGCTCTGCTAGGAATCCGTAGTATACCTTCTTTTTAAAGTGGTATTAAAGCGGACGAAGTTACATGCAAAACCTAGAACACATTATAAAAAGCTATGTGAGAGTTTTTACGTTCAATAACGTAACTTCGCAAGTTACCGTGTTGTTGTCGATAATTAAAATATGTGTTTAATATCTGCTGAACATGACTTTCCGTATAAAATAAACAACGACCCCCTTTTTCTGTACCTAGTGAACATTTTCATGCTGATATTAACAATATTTTTATTTTATATATTTTGGAAAATAGTGTATTTGTTAATAACACGAATAATACACCTGTTATAAGTTTTCACTAATAGGTAAACAAATAATTATGAGTTAATGGGTAAAACTTTTTAACCTTTACTCACAGTAATGTGAGTGAATGCCAAAAAGATAAAAAAGGATTATTTATTTTAAAAAAAAGTGTGTTTTATTAAAAACTCAAAAAAGTTTTAGATGGTCGTTAATTTTAAAAAGTATGCATCATCAGAAGGTCAATAAGTTTTAGAGGATCAGTTAAATATTTTCCTTATTTTATACCGTACTTCGGGAAATGAAGACGTGGTCTTTGCTATAATATTAATAACTTCATTAAAAGGTAGTTCTGACATCCATTTTGCGACGGATTACGTCAACAAAAACCTTCAGGAAGTGATTGAGTCCCTATTAAAAGTTTTTAATTTAATTTTAAAGTCAACGGCCGAGTTTTGAACTTATTATAACTTAGTTAAATTTCGACGTGGGTACTGAAACAAATTCCTGGAATTATATCATTAGTATCAGAGGCACGATACAAAAGTCGAACGAACTTTTAGAATTCGGAATTAATCATCAAAATTATATTACAAGTTTGTTATTGTGCTTTCTAAGTGTATCTTTTGGAGGCACTTTTTAGGTTAAGCTGCTGCCCAAACATAGGACAACGTTAAACGCTCAACTTTTTATCGCACACTGAGGCGTATTGGTACATATTACAAGCCAGAAAAAAAATGAGTCTATTGTCAAATTTGACGGCACGATTGTCGCAGTGGTTAAGCGATTGACTGCTGCGCCGCGTGTCGCGTGTTCGATTCCCGCACCGAACAAAAATTTGTATGACCTGCAAGTAGTTGTTGTGGGTCTGGCTATTTGTGTATGTGAGTTTGAATGCAAACCTACAATTCAGGAGAAAACCCTAGAGTGGGGAAAAGTTAAAAAAAAAAAGTTCAAAAAAATAAGACTTATTCAAAAATATTTAATGAAAAATTAATAGTAACATGATAAAAACATCGTAAAACAGCGCTCAAAAAAAGAAAAACGCCTTATAATTCCCAAAATTTTGAGTGTAAACTATAATAATTTAAGTAGGAATTCAAACTACTAAAGAAACACCTAAAAAAATATTCCACTGAGCCGTGCATTTATTTTTAATTTAATTAAAAACTGCAAAATGTCGTGTTCATTCAATTCAACTAGCATCAAACGCATCCCCGTTTTGAAACTTATTTGTTGCCTCGATGCGCTATTGTCAATGACCTAAAAAAATCTTCTTACAGCGGCAGCGCCTTAAATGGATAAGGATATTGATAAGGATAAGGATATTGTAAACCTTTCTGTTGAGCGGACTATAGAAATAGCCTGTGTGGAGTTGGAGCGGCTTGTTGTATTGAGCGTGTACCGGCCTCCGTCATCGATTTATGATTGCTTTGAGAGCATCATGGATGATGTTTTACAAAAACTTGGTAAATTAGGAAAAAATATAATTGTATGTGGTGATTTTAATGTCAATTTATTAGAGGACTCGTCGATGTGCCTAAAAATTAAAAATTTATTTCAGTCATATAACCTAAATTATTTATTTTTGGAGCCTACTAGAATTACTGCTACCTCAGCTACATGTTTAGACAATATATTTACTGACATTTTACCTATTAATTCAAAAATTATAAGCCAACTGGATTCTGACCACAGCGGACAACTGATTACATTTAGTATGCAAAATAAAAAAGTGGCTAAGAAAGATATCACTATAGTGCCAAAAACTGCAGGTCGCTTGGAGAACTTTAAAAATAAACTTAGTAGTAAATTACCCTACTTGCCTTACAGTGATGATCCCAATGAACTGTACAATTCTTTTTTTGCCATGTATTGTACAGAATTTAACTCAACATTTATACCCAAGCAGATCTCAGTTAATGGCTCTCCAACCTTCAGTGAATGGGCAACTAAAGGCATATTTAATAGTAGAATCAAACTTTTTGAACTTTACGAAGAAAGAAATTATAATAAAAGTAAAGAATTTTATCAATATGTTAAGAACTATTCCAAATTATTCAAACAAGTTTGTAGCGAAGCTAAGTGTCGCTATTTAAGCTCCAAGATTAAAAATAGCCAAAATAAAATAAAAACCACTTGGGAAATTATAAACAATGAGACTGGAAGAGACAGAAAGCGTAGTAGTGACTACAGCCTTAATATTAACAATAAAGTTATTAAAAAAGATTTAGAAGTTGCCACAGTTTTTGAAAATTTCTTTGCCGATATTCCAGTCTCAACCACAAAAACTTTAAATTCGGCACCCACTGTTGCCGAGTCCCTATTGAAAGAAAATGTTGATATTTGTAACCATGTATTTAATTTCGACTATGTTAGTGCTCGAGATATTATTAAAACTTTCAATACACTTAATGTTAAAAAAACAGCTGATCTATGGGGAAATTCCGTAGAGGTTGCAAAATGTATAATCAACACTGTAGCGCCTGAACTGGCAATTATTTTTAATAAATGTATTGACTATGGAGTAATTCCTGACTTAATGAAGAGTAGTAAAATAATACCTTTGTTTAAATCGGGAAGCACATCAGACCCCACGAACTTTAGGCCAATTTCTGTGCTTCCCACCTTCAGTAAAATATTTGAAAAATTGATGCTAGATCAATTGCAAAAACATTTTAATAAACATAAATTATTAAACAGTAAACAATTCGGTTTCACAAGGGGTCGCTCTACTACCGATGCTGGCGTTGAGCTTCTTGCACATATTTTTGAGGCCTGGGAGAAGTCGCATGATGCCCTAGGTATTTTTTGTGACTTGTCTAAGGCTTTCGATTGTGTTTCTCATGATACATTGGTCAGGAAATTACATCACTATGGTGTTAGTAACACTGCCTTGGATCTTCTTATTTCTTATTTGAATAATAGGATCCAAAGAGTGGACGTTAACGGCAAGCGATCCGCGGGATCTATTGTCAGTATGGGAGTTCCGCAGGGCTCAATTCTTGGCCCGTTTTTATTTCTCGTATATATTAATGACCTACCTTACCTTGTAAAGAACAGTCATGAAATAGTGTTATTTGCAGATGACACATCACTTTTATTTAAGCTTAAACGACAACGGACAGTTACTGACGATGTAAATAATGCTATCGCTAAAATAGTGCATTGGTTTAGTGTTAATAATTTACTTTTAAACGAGAAAAAGACTAAATGTATTAGATTTCTAACACCGAACGTTAAACAGGTGAAAACCAATGTACTAGTAAATGGGACGGAATTGGATCTTGTGGACACCACTGTGTTCTTAGGTGTTACTTTGGACTCGAAGCTACAGTGGGGCCCACATATAACCAAATTGTCGAAGCGGCTGAGCTCTGCAGCCTACGCGGTCTATAAAATCCGTCATTTGACTGATGTCGAAACAGCCCGATTAGTATATTTTAGTTATTTCCATAGTGTAATGTCGTACGGCATTTTGCTGTGGGGAAATGCAGCCGACATTCAGGCTATTTTTGTGCTGCAGAAACGAGCCATTCGAGCAATTTATAACCTTAGTTGTAGGCATTCACTGAGGGATAAATTTAAGGAAATAAACATAATGACTGTCGCATCTCAATATGTATATGAAAACCTTATTTATGTAAAAAAGAATATTAATCTATATTCTAAACACAGCGACATTCATAACATAAATACTAGATACAAAGATTTACTTATTGTGCCCTCGACTAGGCTCCAAAAAATTAGTAATTCATTTAAGTGCCAAAGTATACGTTTTTACAACAAACTCCCAAGTCTTGTTAAAGAACTGAGCCTCAATAAATTTAAATCATTTATTAAACAGAAACTCTGTCAAAAAGGTTTCTATAAAGTTAAAGATTACTTGGATGACAAAAAGGCTTGGGATTAATTAAGCTACTTCAATGTACCCCCAAGCAACAATCCATTTTATACTGTGATTATGTGTTTTGGAATTAATAATGTCATTTTTATTGAATTACATGACATAACATATTAAGATTTTTTGATGACATTTAAAGAGAAACCTGTCTGTGAATGTGAGTAGCATGCAGGCTAGATTAAATACATGATATTCATTTTAATATTGTGAATGTGAAGACTATGTGGGTCATTGTTGTTTTTTTTTTTTTTTTTTTTTCCTTTCATGTAGTTTTATCTTAGTCTGGCAGTTTGAGTAATTTTTGTGGCCTACCCAAATGTCCTTTCTTTGGTATTGTTCGTTGAATCGTTGAGCTCCTTAAGTTCTGAGTTGAGCTGCACGATTACTGACAAATGCGTGCACTGACTGGACAGGTCCACTCAATCTGTGTGGTTTTTCTTCAAAATACCATTTCAGACAAATCTACATGGTCTTCACATGATCTGACCAAGATTATGTCTGGACTTTAAAAGAGACTGTGACCTCTGAGTTTGTTTCGGCCTTTCTTCTCAGAGTAGTCAGATAGGAAACGCCGACCTCATCTAGTTTTAAAATATCATTGACGTGTAAAAGTGTTTGTACAAACCTATTTACAGAAATAAAATCATTTATCATTTTATCATTTATCATTTATCATTTATCATTTAATGAAAACATTGCGATAAAACAATTTCATGTAAAGTTGACTTCGTAATTTCCACTTAATTTAACCACCTTAGCTAAGCCTGAATGTCAATTCATCATCTTCATCATTTCAGCCGAAAAACGTCCAGTGCTGGACATAGGCTTCCCCAAACACCGCCACTCCGACCTGTGCTTCTCGCATCCAGCAGAATCCTGAATTTCACTGATATTTAAAAAAAAAACAGCCTATTACTGTTCCACTACAGAGCTAAGCCCTCTCCTCATACACAGAAGGCAGGAGCATTGATCAACACGCTTACTCAAGACGGGTTGGTGATTTCAGACTTATATTAACTGTTTCCTCAAGTCCAAGTTTCCTCACGATGTTTTGCGTCACCGATGTCAGTAGGTACTGTCAAAGATAAACTCAGAAAGTACATGTGAATTGAAAAAGTCACTTTGTTACTAGCCCCGATTTGAATTTAATTAAACTTACACATCTTATAACTTGAAGGTATTTTTTTTTAAAGACTAGTGTGACTGTTATATGGAATGGATTTCAACGTTAGTCAAACTGTCTGCCTTTTCCCAACCATGTTGGAGTCGACTTCCAGTCTAACCAGATGGAGCTGAATACCAGTATTTTATATGGAGTGACTGCCTATCTGATCTCCACAATCCAGTTACTGTAACACGATCCCCCTAGGCAAGACTGGTTGTCAGACTTTTGACCTTCTGACTACCTCGTAACTACTGTCAAAGATCTACGAATGACAGCTTTCGGAGGCACGGAGGGGTCTCGATATGTGATGGATGGTCACCCGTCCGCGACCCGATCGCGGGAAGCGTAGCGTAACCTTTGATCGACCCGTGCGGCTGTAGCCATTCAAAAATACCAGTTCGACTTTACTGTAACCAAGCTTCTTCTCCCCAGCTAAAGCACTAGGAAGTGGTGAAGGGGGGGCATTTTGGGGGACTTTCTTACGTAATTTTGACATTCAAAAAGTGCTGATTGTCAGCCTAATTTGAATAAATTACTTTTGATTTGATTGTCAATACGCAGTGCCATCATGGTATAAAAGAGCTCGTGCTCTCTACACAGTGAAACTATTTTATCATTAACTATGATAGAATTACAGTACCTACCTTTATTATGGCCGTTTTCACTAACAATAGACGACCCCTAAATTAATACCTATGTAAGGGTGCTGTTAGATTTTAAACTTTCGGCACTGAACCAATCACAATCCAACAGCGCGTTTTTATTTTGCCATTCATTTAGGTGCCCCTTAAGGGCATAAGTCATTCAAATATTTAATAATTGTGGACTGCCTCGTTGGCATAGTGATCGCTAGCGCTACTGCTGACCATGAGGTCCGGTTTCGATTCCCAGGTCGGGCAAATGGGTTGTTATTGGGATTTTCCATCAAGATTTTGTCAGTAGCAGCCCGGAGCTTGTTAGTGCCCTGTTGAAGGTCGCCCCTGTGGGTGTAGAGGTGCACCCGTGATGTTATGGTTATTATACTCAGTTAAGATCTTCCAGCATTATAAAGAAAGAAAAATACGTTGATTGGCAAATCAAAAACTCCTTAAAATTATAAAAAAAACCAGAAATAATGCTTGTCATTTCAAAACGGCCTCAGTTAAGCGTAATGTCAGTTGACAACACAAGGTATAACAACCGACGCTGATTTTCAACTGCAGCTCGAAAAATTAACACATTGGGAAGTGCATTTGTCCGTTTTAATAAATTAAGAGAATATAGGTAGATTAAAGTAGGCAATATAAAATAGCTCATACCAAATACTAATACCCAATACATCACAAGATCCACCCCTAAATGACTGCCACTCTTCCCGTAATGATCAAATCCCAGATTAAAAAGGGTACAAACTCATCCCTCCTCACCCCCCACAACCCCCGCACCCCCCACAACCCCCGCACCCCTGATAACAATTACGTAGGTACTTGAGCAATACAAATTGCCCACCATGGTCCGCTGGTTAAACGTTTTGTTTATTATTCCGTTAATTTCCCCCCGTTCTCAGTAAACAAATTAAAGCGCCAACTGATAAAATTATTCCGTATAAAGTTTCGGTTCAGAAATTCGGACCAATTGTGATTCTTAATTCGCTTTGATCTTGCTTTTTGTAAAATCAAAGTTGTTTTACTTAAAACTGGAATGGGCTAATGTTATTTGATAAGTAACTAAACGGCTGTGAGCCTTTTGGTCTCGAAAAATAATTGTTAAGACTAAATTATTCTAAATGTAAATGTTTTTATTATTTTGAAAGTCAGCAGCTAAAGTGTATTTTGGATTGTTCAATTTATACACGTTTCTTTTGATGGAAACCAAATTTATACTAATATTATAAAGAGGTGCGCCAGGGCCATGGTAACTCTTTCCAACAATCTGCGACCCCGGCAGGCATCGGCCCTATTGGACCCCGTCAATGATGCTGACATCTCTTTGAGGCCGCGCCGTCGACCCGGGCCTGGTCATTACCGGACGGCGAGCTGCACATTGCCCGCCGTCCGCAAGCCCGCGCCTACGGTGGCCGGGAGTTGGCAATCGACTCCCGACGCCCAGAGTGTCTCTTCCTGCGGCGACTAGGGGCGTGAGGGCGCAACGATTGCCGCACCCTCACGCGCTCCACCTCCTCCTTCGCGAGCATTACTGCTTCGCAGAAGGAGGTGACGGCTTCCCATTCCCTCTCGCTCCGTACCATAGCCTGTACCAGGGCCGGACGCGAGAGATCGCCGCCGCCGATCGCCGCCACGAGGACACGGCGGTGCTCCGCCCAAGCTGGACAGACCTCCACCGTATGGACACGGTGGGGCCGTGTCCTCCGGTCGTTCCACACAATGCCAACACCCAGGCGTTTCCTCCTGCCTTATCCGAAACTGGAACCTCCCGAAACAGCCATGTCCGGTGAGGACCTGCATCAGGCGGAAGGTGAGGACGCCGTGGCTCGATTCACCCCTGCGTCCCTATTTACTCCGTTTGACGGTACATCAATACAGTTTCCATAGATTCCGAGAAAGTTTTAAAGGGCAACTCGACCCCCTATCCAAATTGGACTACTGCGTTCAGCATAACAGCATAATCAGCCTATAATGTTCCCACTGCTGGGACACAGGCCTCCTCTCTTTGAGAGGGAACTGCGTTCGATTCCGAAAATTATTTCACTAATGGGAAGCGACAGTATTGCCGAGTGACATAGGATATAATAGGTCTTTACCTATGAAATTGCCGTTTTGTATGAAAAAATTTAAACGAATTTTTTTCATGAATTTTTTATTTGTATTAATCGAAGTAATCACCCATGCAATCAATGCATCTTTGCCATCGCAGTGGCAGTTTATTGATGCCCTTCTTAAAGAAATCAGCTGGACGGGAGGCAACAAATTCTTCAAAGGCATTTTGTACTGCCTCTCGGGTATTAAATTTTTTTCCCGCCAAGAAGTTATCCAAATTCTGGAAAAAGTAGTAGTCTGTAGGCGCAAGGTCTGGTGAGTAGGGCGGATGACGGAGAGCTTCCAACCCCAGTTCTTGCAACTTGGAGACCGTCTGCTGTGCAGTATGAGGTCGCGCGTTGTCGTGCAGGAGCAGCGGAGACGAGCGATTGACCAATGCTGGTTGGAGATGCGCCAGCTTCTCCATCATTGTGTTCAGTTCTTCACAGTACACATCTGCAGTAATGCTCACCCCGTTTGGTAAGAAGCTGTGATGAATCACACCGGCGCTAGACCACCAAACAGTGACCATCACTTTTCTAGGGGTAAGTTTTCGTTTAGGGCATTGTTTAGGTGCTGAACCAGGATCCAACCAACTTGCTGAGCGCTTACGGTTATCAAACAGAATCCATTTTTCATCGCAGGTAACAATGCGGTTCAAAATTCCTTCATTTGTGTGTCTGTTGAGCAGTGCAAGGCACGTCTCGACGCGTACTTCGCGCTGGCGATCATTGAGTTCGTGGGGCACCCATTTGTCAAGCTTTTTTACCTTGCCAATTTGACGCAAATGGACCAATATTGTTTTGACGCTAACGTCGAAAGCTGCTGCTAATTCAGCCGTAGATTGTGTATCATCAGCTTCCACAATCGCCTTTAATTCGTCATTGTCGACCAAAGTCTTCGGACGACCGCGAGGTTCATTTTTCAGGTCGAAATTTCCAGAACGGAAGCGAGCAAACCAATAACAGGTGGTGCGTTGGTTTGTAGTGTTAGCTCCGTAAACGTCGTTGATGTTGCGTGCCGCTTGTGCCGCGTTGCTGCCACGACGGTACTCATATTCCATAATTACTCGAATTTTTAACGTATCCATGATGACGAAAAAGATTGAAATGCGATGAAAATGTAACACTAATCAATAAAGAAATGACTACTTTTAGAAAAAAAAATCCATGTTTTTAAAATAAAATTAATTTGAAATTAGAATTCTTAGCCAAACAAAAATTATTTTGATTTGAAATGACCAGTACTGCAGAACGGCAATTTCATAGGTAAAGACCTAATATTTGATGTTAAAACAAGAAATTTCAAGCGGCCGAAGTCGCGGGCAGAAGCTACTAAATAATATATACAAATAATATTCCATTTGATAGCAAGAAACTCTCAAAGTAATTCTATAAAAACACAATAAATTAAAAAAAAACGAAACGAGAGAGATTTAAGGAAAGAGTATGCTTTAGTTTGGTCATGTTGAGAGGATGAAAGGAAGGCGATTAACAAAATGTATGGAAACGCCGGAAGGGGACGCCCTGGGAGGACATTATAGTGACCTTATTGGTGATGTTCTTCAGAAAGGTCAGGTGCGTAGTACTCGCAACCGGTGTGCGTGTATGCAAAAGGAGTAAGTAAGAATCGTAGCAGGTTGCGTTCTGTAGTTTCTGCCTATGCCCATGGGAAGGAGGCGTGAGTTTATGTTTATGTTACAATACATTTTTGACTAGAAATTCATTTTAAACCAGTAAAGTTACTAACTAAATCAATATGAATGCGCTATTCAAATATAGATGTTGGAAATACACAGCAAAAGAGTTAAAAGCACGGAGACAAGAGATAAACACCATAACATAATAATAGGTCTTTACCTATGAAATTGCCGTTTTGTATGAAAAAATTTAAACGATTTTTTTTCATGAATTTTTTATTTGTATTAATCGAAGTAATCACCCATGCAATCAATGCATCTTTGCCATCGCAGTGGCAGTTTATTGATGCCCTTCTTAAAGAAATCAGCTGGACGGGAGGCAACAAATTCTTCAAAGGCATTTTGTACTGCCTCTCGGGTATTAAATTTTTTTCCCGCCAAGAAGTTATCCAAATTCTGGAAAAAGTAGTAGTCTGTAGGCGCAAGGTCTGGTGAGTAGGGCGGATGACGGAGAGCTTCCAACCCCAGTTCTTGCAACTTGGAGACCGTCTGCTGTGCAGTATGAGGTCGCGCGTTGTCGTGCAGGAGCAGCGGAGACGAGCGATTGACCAATGCTGGTTGGAGATGCGCCAGCTTCTCCATCATTGTGTTCAGTTCTTCACAGTACACATCTGCAGTAATGCTCACCCCGTTTGGTAAGAAGCTGTGATGAATCACACCGGCGCTAGACCACCAAACAGTGACCATCACTTTTCTAGGGGTAAGTTTTCGTTTAGGGCATTGTTTAGGTGCTGAACCAGGATCCAACCAACTTGCTGAGCGCTTACGGTTATCAAACAGAATCCATTTTTCATCGCAGGTAACAATGCGGTTCAAAATTCCTTCATTTGTGTGTCTGTTGAGCAGTGCAAGGCACGTCTCGACGCGTACTTCGCGCTGGCGATCATTGAGTTCGTGGGGCACCCATTTGTCAAGCTTTTTTACCTTGCCAATTTGACGCAAATGGACCAATATTGTTTTGACGCTAACGTCGAAAGCTGCTGCTAATTCAGCCGTAGATTGTGTATCATCAGCTTCCACAATCGCCTTTAATTCGTCATTGTCGACCAAAGTCTTCGGACGACCGCGAGGTTCATTTTTCAGGTCGAAATTTCCAGAACGGAAGCGAGCAAACCAATAACAGGTGGTGCGTTGGTTTGTAGTGTTAGCTCCGTAAACGTCGTTGATGTTGCGTGCCGCTTGTGCCGCGTTGCTGCCACGACGGTACTCATATTCCATAATTACTCGAATTTTTAACGTATCCATGATGACGAAAAAGATTGAAATGCGATGAAAATGTAACACTAATCAATAAAGAAATGACTACTTTTAGAAAAAAAAAATCCATGTTTTTAAAATAAAATTAATTTGAAATTAGAATTCTTAGCCAAACAAAAATTATTTTGATTTGAAATGGCCAGTACTGCAGAACGGCAATTTCATAGGTAAAGACCTAATATCACACCTCCCTATATATCATATCTCCCATCCCCGAAGGGTTAAGCAGAAATGTACCTATGGTATACCCACATTTCGCAGTTTTGTTTAAGTAAGAAGAGAGAAATAAACATCATTATACTTATAAATCGGGAAATAAATATTTGCATAGTACGGGTAAAAATGGTTAATATTATTTGCAGACTACATTTTGTACCTTCTTTGTAAACCATACTTATTTCACTCAATGTTTACAATAACAATCCAAACACAATAATGAACGAGCATAGATGTACTCCTTTCTTTTCTCCATTCTTTTGTTTCAGAACTATAAACAAATCCCCAAGGTTTACACAACTTGTTAATAAATTCAAGACAAACATGCTTCTATTTTCGACCCCTGTACCGTCAAGCATATTTGAAAATGTTCAAACGATATCTCTATTTATTTACTTTCCTGAACTATAATGATTAAATAGCTTGGAAATTACTGACATCGATGAAGGGAAAACATCGTGAGCAAACATGGACTTGAATATAGTTAGCTAGAGTAGTCTGAAATCACCAACCCGTCTTGAGCAAGCATGGTGATCAATGCTCGTGCCTTCTCTGTATGAGAAAAGGCCTTTGCCCTGTAATGAGACAATAATAAGCTGGTGTTATTATAGGAAAGGCAACATTGCGTACTGTACTTTACAAGATATTATGTGGGTACCTACAAGTAGCGATGGGTCAATTTTGTAAGAGATAAGCCGGATAAACCTTTAATGTGATTATATTATTTGTCTATAAAATACTGACTGTGCCATTTTTCAAAGCGAAGCCGGTAGGAATCGAATTGTATGGAATCTTTGCCACTAGTACCTACTTATTTCTAATTAATTTTGATCCTGATCATCATTCTGATCTTTCTCCGTTCGAGTCGGATTGCCGTCCCATTGGACTATGAAAGTGAGGGAAGAGAGAGTGCATCTGTGTCTGCGCACACACTTGTGCACTATAATACAGTCATATCTCCGGCGCCAAAGGTTAGTTTCCGTTGAGATTGGCCGCCATGGCCGAAATACGGTCTGCAGGAGTATATATTTCTAATTAATAAATAAGTAGGGTAGACTAGCGACTTAGTTTAAGTTAATGAATTGCGTCAGTCCAGTATATGAGCTTGTAGGTATCGGTTGTGTTATTCATCTCCACGCGCCTTCTTTTATAACCAGAGATCAGATATTCGGATGCTTAATAGCCTAAAGTTGAGATTTTGGCTAATATGGAATGCGCTTTTGTATCGAAAAAATAAAGTTTTTTTTTTTGTTTTAAACCTGCATACACATATTTGCATCGGGGGTTAAACCTTAATTTTAAATAAATATCCATCTGAATAGTTATACAATCCAAGAATCCCGAGGTTTTTTTTTTTTTTGAAGTTGCTTCCATACTATACGCCCAACTAGTTATGCATTCCCGGTGTTCCTGGCATACCGTTCTTTTAGAAAAAAAAAATTTAGGAATCCGCTGCCATACTTTCATAGCATATAATTTATTTTGGGTAAATATGCATCCGAATATCCGATCTCTGGTTATAACACAAGAGAACATGAAATTTAATGACTACCCAACTTTGTGGAGACAATTGTGGGAAGGTTCTGAATTTTTATTCGGCAAAACTCGGGAGCCCTCAAATGTCAACAGCTTTGACTTGTTTTCGAGATTATACGGTTATGGTAATAACGCCGAGGGTTCCGACAAAAAAATATTTGTTTTAACCATTGTCAGTGTTATTTTCTTCCTGATTTCGGCGAAGCGAAAATGCCGGGTGGATGTTTTTTGTACAAATTGTAGGGCTGTTGATGTATTGTTGTGAAGGTCAAAGGCCCTGGTTTGGCGGACAGCGGTTTTTAAAATAATATTACAATTGAATTCAGAAGGTCAATTCACGTATTAAACGTTTAAAATCTAGTCGCATCTCAGAACAATCAATGTCAAAAACATGTCAAAAATATAGGCATTTTAGAGGTATTTTTGTTAGATTGGGTCCGAGATTACAACGGCAACGTGACCGTTCTTAAAAAACACGGGAGTTGCCCTTCTGCAGGTTTTTAAGTTCATAATGCAAGAAAATCTATCAGATATCCCTAGTATTAAACTATAGGTACTTACATAACTCAGCAAAAATAATCGTTTTTCTTTTGTCAACAGCATCAACTGAGGACAACAGCAGACACCATGAGGTGGAACTTCCAAAGATATCCCATGAAGCTTTGCTCATAGACCGCCTAGCCCAAGAGCACCAGGCGTACCCACCAGACCTCCTCGCATTCCCTCTCAGAGGGACCCAAGTCTCCCCTGCTGGAGGACCTTCGCAAGACACGGAGAGTCCAATCAAATCTCCAGTATACGGAGTTTCAGCTATCAATCCTGCCCTTTACAGCAGGTTTCAAGGCCAAAACTTCCAAGGTTCCATCCCCCTCATCACTTCCAAGGGATACGTCACGTTGCCTAGGAAACCAAGAATGGTTCCCGACAGCAGTCTTCGTCCACAAGTGTTCTCTACCCTGAATGGTGTCATACCTTACTATGATACTTTCAATATGAGGTTCTTCAACCACGGTGGGAACTACTACAGTTTAAACAAGAGTGAGATAGATTTGGGTCCTATTGGGAAGATGCCTTCGTATGTTGACGATGAGGAGCCTGCTCCATCTCCTGCACCGGGGACTCCTCATGCTACGATCCCCAGGAACAGCTTGAGTTCTCCGAATATCCACAACCAGCTTCTGACTTTGCAAGCCATGTCTGTGAACCAGATAATCAAGTCAGAACAGAGGCCTTTGAAGGTGACCCTTGCGGAACACGAGGGTTTTCTGAGGAATCGTGACTTTAGATCAGGATACTCAGTGAATGTTGTTAGTGGGACCCTCGGAAGGTCCAGGACTGCTCCCAAACCACCTCCTAAACCAAGAAAGAAGGTTGCAAGTGAAGTGAAAGAACCATTTTTGATGAACGCTGGTGAAAATGCGACCCAAGTGTAGAATATAGTTATGATAATGTATGCAAAGTTTGTATAAAGATAATTTTAGACCGGGAATCGAATTTGGTATTGAAATGTTTTGTAAATGGGTCGGCGTTGTTAAAAGTTTAAATTATATTATGAATTTCATTGGAACGGATGTTGTTAACAGTTTTCCATTTAGCAGTTGGAAGCCAATATTTATAGAGTCCCTTAATTTAATATTACTCTCTCTATAAATGATTTGCACATTCCAAAAATAAACTTATGTTTAAAGTAATCTTCTGGCATCTACGCTCTAATACTGTGAAACTGACTGGTCTTAATTAGGTCCCAATAATTGCCTAATTAAGTGCTAAACATTACGAGCATAAAGGTCTACTTTAACGTAAATGCTTCTAAAATCATCCTATTATCGACCATAATGACTTTAATGATACTTTTATCGCTCTCTCGATAGTTTTCCGGTATTTATAATGGCTGAGTTTCTCGGTGACTGTAATTCCGATCGTTTGGGTCATCAAAAAGATATAATAGTTAAATGTAATGATTGTTATATCAATGAAGATATTAGCCCTTGGCCACGAGCGACAAGCTCAAGTGACACGCGTCTCGTGACAGTGACTGCAGAGAAAACAAATGAAAGAAATTGTTTAGAGCATGCCACGAGTCACCGTGAAGCGACTTGCGGAGCGACGAATGGAAACAAGTGACGCGCGCGCGTGTCTTTTGACGCAACTCGTATCGCCCGAGGCCGTGATTGGGGCCTTAGGTGAGATTTTTGAGCAAAATGTCTTCAACATGTGACAAAGTTGTGTCAAAAAGGATATTACCGCAATAACTACGCTGCTATGCATGATTGGCTATTGATGTATGCATTGTTGATCTACGTAATAGACAGGAATATATTTCTACCTACATTCTAGAAACCTATTTTAGTCTCCAATCATGCTATCAAATCTTACTTCTACTTCAATGATCAAATCGGAAGAACGAATTCCGGATTATGCCGAGATCTCTTAACGTTACTTAGGTCGTGCTTTGAGTTAAACATCTTCCCGTCCCTGTCTTTTACTTGTAATTTGACAGTTGTGCGATAGTTTCAGGCATAACGTTTAGCCTAAGCTCGTGCTAAGTAACGTTTATAGATCCCGGCCTGAAACACGGGGATCAAAATGTTTGGTAAGTAAAACTAAATTAAATATTCGAATGAGATAAGTTTAAAAACACTTTATTCAGGCCTACCGTATCACGAAACTTCAGCTTAAAACTCCGTGCAAATGTTTTAAAAATAAGAAAGTAAGCATGAATTGGAATTCTGGCGACCCATAAAATGGAATGACGTCATTTTAAAACCAAATTCGCTTTACCTGACGCATTGAAGTTGGTAATGGAGAATGAACTATGTTATAGGATCAAAATCTTAGTAGGTACCTACTCACCAGAACTGCTAACAGAGCCGTCAATTAACCTTTATCATTTATATCATCTCGTATAGCCACTAAATATGATAGCTTATTTCCTTCACAATTTTGAGAGCAGCGGTGATGAAATAAATATACACGAAGTACAGTGCTTGCCTGGGTTCGGACCCACGACCTACGACACGTAAGTCACCACCACGATAACTGAGAGCTCATTATGTGGTAATAATATTAGCCAATAAGAGCTAATGCTGTGATAATAATATTAGCCAGTAAGAGCTAATGCTGTGGTAATAATATTAGCCAGTAAGAGCTAATGCTGTGGTAATAATATTAGCCAGTAAGAGCTAATGCTGTGGTAATAATATTAGCCAGTAAGAGGTAATGCTGTGGTAATAATATTAGCCAGTAAGCAAGGTGGTTGTGAAGCTGATCACCCAGAATATATGGAAGTATCGCCGAATATACTCGTGGAGACTGTTTTAATGTACGATTTGGAACAGAATTTTAATGGTTGATTGATGACTCTGAGTTCGGCTGTAAATATGTATGTTATAAGTTAAAAATGTTTATGAAACGTAAGTACTTTAATTAAGTTTATAGAGTTTATTTTAGTTATTTTTGGTAAGACTGTATTCAAAATATTATTACCGGTGTACTCGTAGGAAGTTGTTTTAAATAACATAAGCTATATTTACGATATTAACACATTTCTGGATTATTCCCGGAACGTCTAGGTGTGTTCCCGGTAAGCCAAATTTTATTGTAATTATTTCTTTCTCAAACTTGTTATAAGTTTATATTTCACCTGTCTTTTTTTTCATTAGATTATAAAAAACAACTACTAACTAAATAATGAATTCGTGAGTCAACAAGCAAAATCACTTTATTTCAACTCCAGTCACTATTGAATTTATTGCATGAAATATTTCAGCCGTTTTAATTGAAAAACACATGACGTAACAAATTGAGATTCAATATTAATGTGTAAATATCGAGGGTGGGCATTTGAACTCACACTCGTACACAGAGTAACGAAATACAGAAAGTTAATGCGTGGTAACAAGACCCAAACGAAAAAAAAAGTTTAAAATAATTGTGTGGGCAGACATCATTGTCTGCACACACAATTATTTTGAATAAGAAAATGTAGGATAAATTTTCTATGAATATGTAGTTTTTATTTATTATTTTGTGATATGACTGGCTATAATTATTTGATTACAAACATTTGTACGCCCTCTGGCATACCATAGCGTACTCTTTATTATCTTTATACACCATTATTTTACATAGTTATTTCCGAACTATCTATCCCGTATGTTGCACCTGCCATGTTTTGGCTCTGCATCACCCTAAGGATGACTGGTAAAAAATGCCTCAGGCATTAAGTCCTCCTTTGTACAGTATTTTTTTACTTGTGCATAAAGTTTTAATAAATAAATTATAATTGTACCTATGTTAAACAAATGACTTACGGATTAATGACTTATGACAGTCATCAATGGCATACAATATGAATCACAATTGCTGTGAAAAGATAAGTCGGTCAGCAATTTTGGAAGCAAAGATGACTGTCCTGGGTGCACTTAATGTAGTTAAGTATTGATATCCATTATGTTCTTTTAAATACGGCGCGTATTTGTCATTCAGCAGATATTCCAGGCTCGCTTAGTAAATGATAAGTTATTCCCTTCCCAACCGATATTTTTCAAATTTTTAGTTAACCTTCTGCATCTAGTTAGTCTGTGGCAGGAACCGGCGAGAGAGCGACCATGCTTCGAAACGTCAATATTTGAATTGTTGAAAATAAGCCTTCACTGAGATCAGATGGTTTTCGCTAAGCCTTTTATTTGCGTTGAACTTTTTAAAATAACTGTGCCATCAAAATAATAAAGGTATTACTGTCTAGATTTCTATCTGAAGAACCTTATCTGAAAAATAAGTACTCGTATAATATATATTCATTTTTCAGATAGAGATTTTGATTATCTCGTTTGCTTTTAACTTTGAACTTAAGTTTCAAAGTTAAATGCAAACGAGACAATCTCTAATACTCTTAAAACTCAAAATAAGTGAACATATTATGTTCTTAGTACTATGAAGATGATTTTAAACAGTCGCGTAGATGGTATTTTTATCTAGTCGCTTAATCCCATCACTAACCCGCACTGGGCCTGCGTGGTGGATTACGGCCCACTCCCTCTTACAGAGAGGAGGCCTGTGTCCCAGCAGTGGGAACGTTATAGGCTGATTATACTTATTTTATTTTAACCATGAACTTTATGAGAAATTTCAGTTAACATAATTATACGTTTGTTTACTTTTAGTGTGCAATAAAGCATATTCTACTATAATTACTATCCATCAATTTTTTATTTTTTTATTTGGTACAGTCTCGAGCATAAATATGTATACACTTGGCTAAATTCAAAAGCGATTTTCTCCTTAATTTTTTAATGAAATTTTATGTTGTTACGAACGTATTTTCGAACCCATAGGTTTATGTAATAAGTTGCATTAAAAGTTGCCAAGTATTATTATTATTATTATTTAACCATTTATGTACACACATAAATGATATAGTGTTGTGTGTGTACACCAACAGCAGTTCAAACAAAAAATTAAAACAGAACATTAACGTAATAAAAGTACTGGTATGTATGCCTGTTATAGGTATACACAGCATTCACCACAAAACAACAAAGTAATTAAAAAAAATACTTATGAAGACATAAATTACAATCAAAAATTAAAATTCAAAATAAGTGAATACAAAATGTTACGACGAGACGTGAAAGGTGAAAGGGTATGAGTGTGAGTGATATCTAAAAATATTCAGTGTATGAATTCACTCCCGTACCTCAGAGACTGATCTTCTAAACTTGTTAAGTGATACACCGTGTAAGTCGGTTTCTGACGATTTACAAAAACTGTTGAAATTTCTGCATATTCCGAGGAAGGGTCCGTTGAGACCAAGATTGGATTTGCGGAAAGGGGTATGTAACAACCTGGTGATGGGATGTCGGGAGGTTTTGAAGGCACTGAATATTGTATACGCCCAACAAGATCGCTACATTTTACAAATCCGTTTGCACCTTTATGTAGGGAAATTTTATGTAACATAGATAACATTTTTTTCCTTTCGTCCTAATGAAACCCGCATAAAACCTAGATATTAAAGGTAAGTGTACTAACACAGTTATACTATCAGCTGCAGTTAAGCGGATCAATGTCCAGTGACGTAGCCGGCCTTAAAGGGGCCCTGTATTAATATTTGTTGGGGGCCCTATTTACTCCATATGCGATAAAGCAAAAAAAAACATCTTGACGTTGAAGGTATCATTGTGATGTTACTAAGAGAATGCAAGAGCGAACAAAGAGAGCTCGTAAATTTGAGCTTCCTGATTCGATGGGTTAGAATTGCTGTGTGATTTTACTAAATTAATGTAATAGGTTGAGAATAGACGGCGCTTGTAGCTTAAGGCCTATGTAAAGCCATAAACAAATAACGTTAATTTTCATATTTTCTTTAGGTATTCATTAATTACGGGCCTCTTATCTATAAGAATTTGAGGTTGTGGATAACATTTTACGAAAATTCATTTGGGGCCCCTGTAGGCCGGGGGCCCCGTATTATTGAAACGGCTAATACGGCGGTAGCTACTTCCCTGTCACTGTCTTGCATAATAGGTTTAAGTGACTAGCGAGCAACCACAAACGCGGCTAGGACAGTAGCTGTGCCAGTTACAATCAATAGGAAACCGGGAAGATTTAACGTTTACTAGTGAATGGAAATCTAAGCTCGTCTAGTATTCCTTTTGAATATCTTATGGTACCTTTTTGGTGGCTTATTAGATGATTGTGTTTTATTTAATTGGGAGGTCTGTCGCTTCCTCCTTACCTTTATTGAATGAGTCAATGAGTAAGGTATTACTAATTACATATCATTCGTTTTCGATCTTCTGAGATGAAAAGGTTCTATGTTAATTTGGTACCAAAAAGTTCGCTTTTTAGGCGGCATAGCTAGAGTTAATTAGTTGTTTACCTTTAGCGCTAAAATTTTATAAATATCGGTTTGGTGAGGTAGAATACCGAAAAGGTATGCACGATATTCATTTCATAAAGTGGCAGTGAAGGCTTATTTAATAGATTACTCATGGCATAAAATACACATGTTGATTTATTTTGTAATGAACGTTAAACGGAGTCCTATCATTTGTTTCATCTCTAAATAATCTTTAAGGTATTTTTACCCGATTGCCCCAGAACGATGGTCTTTTATTGTATTTTTTTAGGTTTATTTAGCCTGTTTTATATTCGCAGCGCAACAATCCGCGAACAGACGTGATTTCAATAACTTTCACATGTGTTTATATTTTCTATTCAACGCAAGATTTGCGGCAAACTTAAGGGGGAAGCTCCAGAGAAGCCCACGAAATTCAAATTTTCTTCCTTTTTTTGCAATATGTAGGTCAGTGCGTTGTGTGTTGATCAAAACATGATTCGCAACCGTAACAAATATGTACAATTTATAGAATAATAATCGTTAGAATCATCAATACAACTCTTTAAGTTAAAGTTTACCTCAAATGTTATGATTTCATGAATTAGTCATTCAATGGGGTAAGGTGAACTTAGAGATTGATGATTTTAATCATTATCATTCTATAAATACGTACTTCTTGCGGTCGCAAATCATACTTCAACCAACAACCAACACAATACTGACCTGCAAATTGGAAAACACTTAAGAAATTTGAATTTCACGGATGTCACTGTAGCTTTCGCCTTAATAACAGCGTGTGAATGCTATCTGTATTAGTAACGTTAATTTCCTCAATATCCTTATCTACTCAATAAAATATATACGGGCCGGAAGTCTGTTATTTAAAAATATTATGTTTTTAATTTAGGTCCTTTTAATTTATGAATTATATTTAAAAAAATGTTACCATACTAATTAATCAGTTTATTAAAAGTAGGTATTAATTATTGGTGCTTACTTAATTAGTCAAATGAATTGCGTAAATATAACCTTCCATGCTTTCTTTTGTAGGTAGAAATTGTAGGAACACAGAAAGTGGATATAACCTTTTCTAAGACTTAGAATTAGGTCATAAGCGAAAGCGAGAAGCGACGCGGTCTCAATCGCTGACATTTGTTGCTGCAATTTTTTTTTGTCATCGTCACCTGGTTTCTGCTCTAGTTTTAAAACAGTAAAGTTGCCTTTAAATCCCATATTTGGTTTGTTTGTGATTGGCTACACACAGAGCACGGAATCGTCTACAGACGCACTAATAAAACTCGTGGCGCCGTATGTGCGTTGAACACACAACTTCTGTCACGAACCGCCTTCAAAGCCGTCACTTTCTATACGTCATTTAGTGTCATAGGGCGAGTAAACAGTGGCACGATTGGTTTATTTAGAAAGGGTTGGCAATGCTGCCTCTAGCAGCGGTCCTGGCGTCTCCGTGCTCTGAGTACTGGTTGACCGGATTTTTATCAAATGTAAAAAAAAAATACGGTATGAGATTATTAAAATTTACTGGCGCTTATGTACCCACCATACCTAACTAAGGAGGCTTTCAGAAACCGATGGACCTGCATTATACAATGGATAGGTATATCTAAAGCTACAGTTTCCTAGAAGAGCGGTGGACGTTATATTATAACAGCCCTCATGAAAATCTATAATTTTCACAAGTATTTGACATTCAGGCGTTAAACATGCTCTGTATTTAGACAGCCTATAATGTCTGACCGTTCACCGCTTTCTTAGGAAACCAAAGCTTAATTAACAGCGATAGGCCGTGTCGCTGCCCGCTCTCGCTCCCGCTTTCCGCTCTTTAATAAACATGCAGCCTTATTTCTAACATCTTCGTCATATGATAAATGTTTTCAGGAGGTGCGAATGACATATAATGGGATCGTATTTGATGGTTATCATTCCATAAAGTTAAGGGTTATCTAAGGCGAAGAAATGGGGTGTCGTGCCGATAACATTTGACAAAATCATTGTAAATAGAGTGTTAGATATTTGTATTCTAGCCACTTCCTGCGCTTGAATATAACAAAAAACTCTAGACAATAGAATAATATGCTCTTTCAATAATAATATTATTATACGTATTGATTTCAACGTGACCACCTAGGAATGCCTGCTTAACTAGTTTAAAATGATTGTATTACAGCAAAGTTGTTTTTTTTTTTTGACAAAATTGATGACATAGCATCATGGTAACTGAAATAATTTCAACTATTTATCACTTATCGTAACAAAAGCAGAGCTTTGTGACGACCATACATCCAGAGCATAATAATAAATTTCCGTAAGCATCTTTTCAGGTATAAAAGCCCTGAAAAAGGATAACAGCTTTATAGGCAGATGTTCGCGTGATTTTGAACCGATTCCATTTTTATTAACGTGCGGAATTCCGGTAACAAACCGCTTCATTACCATAATATCGAATTTCTGTGTCCTTGCATTTTCCATGAATTTTATGGTTAAAAATGTAGCCTGTATATATACATAGTGTAAAATGTATAAAAGGTATATTTCAAAGTTTTTTCTTATACATTATTAAAACGAAATTAAATATAATTACAAATTGTTTATGAGCGTACAGTAAGTTCGCTTTGTTGTTTAAGAGAGATACAGTAGTTCTTTACACTGGCAATTGAATTTTTTCGTAGTAACAGCTACTTAAAGAAATCTTTCTTTCCCAAGTCTCTTTATTTTCTATGATTTCGTTCCAAAGGCAGCTATTTTCTTGACACATTTTGTGATATTAATGGCGGCCATCTTACATTTCATATTAATGTGGAAATAAATTGTGGGAAGAACTGGAAAAAATTGGGAATATTACTTTTCCAGTAGTGGGGACATGTCATTCAAAAAAACTTGATAAATAGAAAATAATGCCTAATCAAAACGATAAAAAACTGAACTGTAGTTAACAATAAATAATGTCTTCTATAAAAAAGAACCACTCGTATCTATCTTAAATGCCTAGATAAAATAAATTTCTAAAATTGTTTATTCAATGTAAAAATGTAAATAATTATAGGTAATTCGAAATAATTTGTAAAATGATGAAGTATATGGTGTGTTGTGTAATTATGGACGGACCAATAGTGTGGAGTGTGATGCGAATGGTTTAATATAATAACGACGAAAATAAATACAATTTGAAATAAAATAAATGTGTTTTTATTTTAACACCTTTTAAAATATTACTTTATCCGCTTAGCGATTTGATACATCCTGTATAATCAATATTGACTGTTGCAGTAACAACAGCTCCCACTGTTCGAATTAGTCCATTTCTGGGGAAATTATGGCAACATTGGGCACACATATTAATTGTATACGCAGCAGCAGACCAGCTGTTATCGTGATCAAAAACGCATTGTAGATTGTTTTTTACCTATTTTCCAAGTATAACATAGTCAGCTAGATGGACTCTGACCAGATAGATAATTAGCAAGCAGTATTTACAAATCAGATGTGAGTGGAAGCTCCGGGAGGGGACGCCCCACAAGGACATATTATAGTGACCTTATTGGTGATACTCTTCAGAAAGGTCAGGTGCATAGTACTCGCAACTAGCATGTATGACCAGATGTACGAATATAAACGAAGCAAAAGGAGTATGTCAGGATCGTAGCAGGTGGCGTTCTGTAGTTTCTGCCTATCCTCATGGGAAGAAGGCGTGAGTTTATGTACCTATGTAAGAAAGTATGTATGATAAGAAATTTTCAGGTCATTTCGCTAAAACCAGTCGCAGATTATATCCAAAGCACATTAAATAAATTTAATTCAAACTTTATCTAAATGTTATTATTTCGACGCATTATTTTGTTTGCTTATAAACTGAAATTCCGTATTTTAATGAGGTCACTTATTTTGATGGTGGATGGTCATTACCGTAAACCGACCGAAATGCACTTCATCAAAAATTATTCAATTTAATTAATTAAAATTAATAACTTTTGATGAAGTGCATTTCGGAGAGGCTTAAGCCTCTCAGACTTCTGAGTACATTCAGTAAAAAAAAAAGATAATTAACGTAACATACCTTTTGTGCTTAACTTTGCCATCAAAATCAAACGTGAAAAGAAAACTCCTCACTCTTTTTCCAATCCTCTCTTAGATGTCCTCAACTCATCTAGTAGTCATCTAGTAGTAGTACTTGATAGACGGAATATTCTTTCACCTTTTCTTCATATTCTTTTATAAAATCTTTATTTCTCTTTCTCTTTAACTCTCTTTTTTACTCTTGTCTGTCTTTTTTTACCATAGACTAACCGCACTATTGTCTATCCTTCTCCCTTTTAGTTTTTTTTTGTCCTCTTTTCATTTTTGTCTGTACAAAACTGCTAAGTGATAATACCGCCCGTTGAGCCGGCCTGTGTAAAGTTTCTACATTTATATCTGTATTTCGTATGGTGTACATAATAATCAGTATTCTATTCTATTGTCCTTGTTGTACTATGATGTGTGGAAGCCACCATTGTTTCAGAGTGAGCGAGAGATATCTCTTTTCCAAAACATAACAATTCTGACACTTCATAGAGTATACCTGCGTCGCCAGGACTTTCCCGCGATTATTTCAATATCGTCAACTTATCTGGCGATTGGTTTGCCAACAAATCCTTTTGACTACTAGTTCTCTGTTAACAAATCGCAAACAATCCAAAATCAATTCAGTGCTATGTAAACGAATAAAATACAGGGTCACCGACAAAGAGATACACCTTCTGCTGTCTTCACATGAACATTTTAATTTAAATGGATGTTTCTCCTTTTGTTTCAAAAGGGAATCTTCACAATGAGCCTATAGGAAAATGAAGACAATGGTACAGAATGCTTGGTTTTACAGCACGCCCTATTAAATCTTTATAATGTTCGTCTGACAAGCTAAAGATTTACACACTAACAACACCCGGAGACGACAATTAAGTGTAATGAAATATTATCTTATGACTTTAAAGATAAGGATTCTGGGCTTTATATTTTCAGATAAAGAACATATTATCACGCCTGTTTTCCGGAAGGGTTAGGAAGAGGTGTACTTATAGTACACCTATATTTCGCCAGTTATGTTTAAGCGCAGTGTAATAGGGGGTGAGCCTATAGCCATCAATAGGGCAAGATGTAGAATATTGGAATTTATCATCATCCCTATTTTTGAACTTCGTAGAGAATCGTACAAAGGAGATTTGTATGTCACCTGGACTACAATAGTTGTAGCTGTTACGTATCTCTATAGAGTTGAGTTTAATAGACAAAGCAACGATATTTTTTTTAAATTTATGTTTATTTTTAAAATTTTATTTAATTTTCAAGATTCTGATTTTTTTAGTTCATTATTGATGTTATATTTTAGATTTTGTACATTGTTTTCTGTTGTACGTATTTGGTTTTTTTTTGGTCTTAAATATTTTTGTGTGTAAGTGGAATAACATTAAATTAAGTTTTGCACACCAAGTACGTGGTAGAATATGACAGTGATCTATGTACGAGTCCAACTTGACGCGATTGATTGCTGCGCTGCGTGTCGCGGGTTCGATTCCCGCACGAAACAAATATTTGTATAACCTACAAGTAGTTGTTCCGGGTCTGGCTGTTTGTGTATGTGAGTTTGAATGTTTGTAAACGTACCCACAATACAGGAGAAATTACTAGAGTGGGGCAACGTTTCTAAAAACAAAAAACAAAAATACTTATTGGACTCGTATTCTTGCAAATAAATACTATTATTTTATCCTTAAATGCCTCCAATTCTTTCTGATGGAGAGAAAGGTCCGGATAGAAAAGCAGTTTAAACACTGTATTTGACAACTCACCCTACCCTTGTAATTGATCGATATCCATAATATCGGTAAAAGCCCTAAAACTGACATAACACAAACAAATTACTACCTCACGGAAAAAAACACATAAACATTGTTTCCATCAAAATATGATACGCATAAAAAACTCATAGTCACTTCCCATTATTTGGCGGACTAATTACAAGCCCCACAAAGGTGGACGGAGGGGATGGCAATATTACACCCAAGGGGATGACCCGAGTTGCCAGGATGAAACGAAAAATACCGCGGAAATACCTCGGAAAATTAAAAGTACAATAATATGTCATTCCATTTCCCACGCGCTGTTGGATAAGTAAAGTATTTTTTGAGTAAGAATTGAACTGGATTTTTACAGTGAAGGTAAAGTACCTAAATTTTATTGAGTATATTTTTCAAAATTAAAATCAATGGTACTTAAGTTCCTAAAGTTCCTCTCTTATTTGATTACTGCACAAAACTGTCATAATAATTTTGGAAAATACCTATTAGTTTGATAGAAACAAAAAAGAACCAATATCACAAGGGATCATAGTGAAGGTAGTACCTACAAGGTTTTTTCCTAATGAGAGCGGATTTTACGAACGAAGTTCTTTAACGCGGCCTGTTGTAGAAGTAAACTGTTAGAAATCGTCGCGTAACAAGAAAGCGTTAAGCCCCCTTCATGCGGCTTTTCCTTGCATCTATGCGAGAGACAGAAATTTCATGGTTTTCGAGGGTGCTTAAGCCGATAGTGAGGTCAAAATGAAAATCCATGAAAACGGCTGCAAATATTTTCAAAATTTTCATCATGGGTATCGTTTTCATGATCTTCGAGGGTGCTAAAGCCGACATTTTGACCTCACGTCAAAATGAAAATCCGAAAGGGTGCCTATGAAAATTTGTTTTTTTTCATTATGGGGTATCGTTTTCATGGTTTTTAAAGGAACTGCGTTCCGGACGGGGCCCCCCGACCGCAAACAAAATTGACAAAATTGTAAATCTTTTTTTTTTTGGATACGAGGCTTTTGGCTACTTTGTATGTCTGTATTTTTAATGTCATTTATTTGTAATGTGCGTTTTGTTTGTGCAGAATAAACTATTTTTCTTTCTTGTTCAAAAAGGTACTAAAGTACCTAGAAATAAACAACGTATCGTATCGTATCGTACGTACCTTTATATAATAAAAAACAGTAGGTACCTACCAAGTGAAAATCGACAATGTGAAACAGAGGTCTTATCGCGCAAGGCGATCCCTTCAAGGCAATGGTTATTTTAATTCAATTGTCCACCGCTAAAAGATAGTAAGATAATGACTGTAACAGGCAGACAGATCAGATAGGTACCTACTTCACAGACTTTCTGTTCCAGTTTTTGGTGAAGTTATTCTCAGCCTAGTTTGAATAAATGACCTTTCTTTTTGTGAGGAACCCTAAAAGAACAGACAATTAAACATCTTTATAATTATGACATTTATGACTTTATAATTATGATTAGCAGCCTGTCCCATAACTGGGCAAATACCTCTTCTCATACAGAGAAGGCACGAGCATTGATCACCACGCTTGCTCAAGACGGGTTGGCGTTTTCAGACTTATATTAACTCCAGGTTTCCTCACGATGTTTTCCTTCATCGATGTCAGTAACATCCAAGATAAACTCAGAAAAAACATATAAATTGAAAAAGACACATTGGTACTTGCCTGAATTTGAACCCACAACCACGTGCATGAGAGGCGAGACGACTGAGCCATCATGACATTAACACCTTTATATCCGGGTAAATTTCTCTTTTGGCAACTCCCCTCTTGTCGTATCAACCCATGAATCACATTTATGTCACCGCCATAATTAACTGATGTGTCACAACATCGCCGAGTTAGATTGCATGTACCAAATATTACTCCAAAATATATTCTACGAATATATTCGGTAGGCAATTAATTTCTGTTAGATAGCACAGGCAGATGTGTACCTTTAGTAGACCCACATTTTGCAAGTTATGTTTAAGTCCCATGTAGTAGGGGCCATCCAGGCTCAAATCCAGACTCCCGACTACTATTCAAAAATTATAAAAAAAAAAACTGAATAACACTTTGCTCGACCTGGTAATCGAACCCGAGACTTCACGATCAGCAATAGCGTTTACGACCACTACATCAACGAGGCAGATATAATTTGGTGCGTAATGTAGTGTGAAGGCTGGACCCTATTTGATTTAACTATTTATACATTGCGACATATTTTTTCAAAAAGTTACAAAATTGACACATTTTCACGATAAGCGCATTTCATGAAGCACTAAAACTATGAAAGAAAATGTTAAAAAATTTGGATTGTCGCCTGTTACCCGTCAGTTTTATTAAATAGGTCCCTGGAATGATCACCTCACCCTTTTCCTGGGTTTAGCGAAAGGATTAAGCCAAAAGTGTTGTGCAGCTGTGCCTTTTAGCATTTTTTGTGTGAGTTTGTTTCGTTATTTCTTCTCTGGGGTCTGGGGAGGGGTCATGTCGACTCCGTCTAGCTTATTTTTTGCGTGTGAAAGTGTAAAAGTGATTCCAATACTTATCGTATTTCCATTTTTTTTCTTTTTTTTTTCTATCTCCATCCTGGACATGAATTTTCTTGGGTAAACTTTAAACAGGCTCCGGAGCTAAGTTGGCCGGAGCAAGGAAAGCCTGTTCAAGTGGAGATTCATAGACGACTCCGCCTTGGAGTGTAAATGTGGTGCAGTTCCACAAACGATGGGACACTTAATATCATGTTCTGCGTGTCCTGTCAGCTGTACAATATAGGAACTGATGGACGTTAGTGATGGAGCCAAACACGTAGTCAAATTCTGGGCCCAGTACATTTAGATTGCCACCGACACGGTAAGAAGAAGAGATCCTATATAAATAATAAATAATTTAATTAAATTTTAATGAAAATTACTTACCTGTCATAGTCGATCATGTTTTATTATGATTTCGTGTGTATTAGCTAAGAGCACTAAAATTTAGGAGCGGTGAAAATGGTTGCATAATTAAAGATAATTAAAGATTATGATTATTTCAAAATCGACAAACAATAAACTGCTTAAAATATTTACATCTAAAAACATAAATTACAAATTAAAATAATGAGTTTTTCTAAGAACAACAAATGAACATGAAAACTAAAGAGTTCGTTACTTTTTAATGGTTTTATTTAAATAAATGAATTGACTTTTACTTTTTCTGTTGAATGTATTTATAAAAAAAAAACAGTACAAAGTGAAAAAAATATTAAGCAATTAAGGAAGTCGGTGCCTTTGGTTTTGTATTTTGGTTTTTTACCACTCACTGACTTCAGAAATGACTTAAAGTAATTTTTACTTTGTAGTTCTTTTTTGTTAAAAATGTTTTTTAAATGAAATGATATTTATTTGCAAGAATTGTAGTACATACAGATGGTCAGCTTTTTTTTAAAACATTTTCTAAAAAAAAATCGCTAGAACTAGCATGTAAAATTACAAAATTATTGTTACATTAATGAAGTTAATAAAATTGGTACTTAGATCATAGTTATTCAATTTAAAATGTCAAGTATTTGTCAAACTATAATAGTAAGATGTCAATTTCAGTGTCAATCTTTGAAGTCTAAATACTCACTGACAGAATAGAATGATTTTTCTATTAGCCATTTGAATAACGCCGCTTTAAATCGATTGATTGGTAGTTCTCTATACGATTTTGGCAGTTTATTAAATATCCTTATAACCATTGGAAAGCGACTTCTATGATATAAATGGCTTTTCATTGGAGGAATAATTAATCTATCAGGATATCTTGTCTTAAACGTAACAGTGTCTCCAAGACGTTGAAATAAGTCGGAGTGCATTTTAACAAATTTACAGCATTCAAATATGTACATACCGGGAACAGTTAATATTTTTAAATCTTTTAAAAAGAGGTTTACATGAAGTCAATGGTGGCACATCACAAAGAGCACGGATACATTGTTTTTGGGCTATAAATACCCGATTTATAAGAACAGAATTCCCCCATAGCACAATGCCGTATCTAATGTTAGAAGCTACGTAACCATGATACGCTAAGAGGGCTGTTTTGAGGTTGGCTATTTTACAAAGTCTCCTCACAAGGCAAAAGCGAACGATTAATCTTATTTGTGACCTTTAAGCAGTGAGGTGTCGATGTGCAGCCACTGTCTACCGTTATACCAAGAAACATGGCTTGGTGAGCTTCATTAATTCTTTGATCGGAATAAGTGATCATAAGGTCAGAATTTGATTTCCTATTGTGGAATTGAACGATGGAGGTTTTATCAATGTTCACTTTTAAATTATTATTACTAAGCCATGTTATAATAGCATTAACCGTTTCATTAATTTCAGTATTATAATTAAACATTTTATTCTCCGTGATAACCACCGCAATATCATCCGCAAACAGTGAGTAGAAATGACTAGTTATATTTGGTAGGTCGTTAATATACATATAACAGAAAAAATAACGACCCTGTTACACTACCTTGCGGCACTCCTGCGCTGTTCTTCCTAATGCTGGACTTACATACTATTTCTTCTTTATTTGAATTTATTTCAGTAATCGCTGTATATTGAATCCTATTCGAAAGATAACTTTCCAGCCATTTTAAGGCCAGGACGCGAAAACCGTACATTTCACATTTAGTGAGCAGAATATTGTGGTCAACAAAGTCGAAAGCCTTGCTCATATCGAAAAACACAGTGCAGTTACATGTATGTTTATCAACATTTTCAGTAATTTTTGACAGTAGTTTAAATGCTGGTAAAGTGGTCGATTTGCCTTTTTGGAATCCATTTTGTTCGGCTTTTAGTATTTTATGTTTAGTCAAGAATTGAATCATTCGAGAATGAATTATCTTCTCAAATACCTTAGATAACACTGGTATTAAGGCAATTGGCCTATAATTGTTTATATCCGAAGCGTCACCTTTTTTAAAAATCGGTATAATAACGCAGGTTTTTAATTTATCCGGGAAGGTGCCCTGAGAGAATGACATATTAATAAGGTACGTTAAGATTGGTGTAATCAAGGTTGCAGTGTGTTTTAGGATATGTGTCGGGATCTCATAATATCCCACAGACGAAGTATTGTTTAATGAGAGTATAGTTTTAAATGTTTCATCATCACTAACCGGATAAATGAAGAAACTGGTGTTGAGCGGTGAAATTAAATGATGATGTCCCATCGTAGATGCTGTTCCCTTTTTGCCGGCGGTCATATCGATAAAATAATGATTAAACGCGTTTGAAATGTCATTAGTATTCGTCAAAATCATATTATAAAATTTTATTTTTGTAATTAGTTTTTTATCATTATTTGAATTTGTCTGCGTATTTTTTTTTATTAATGTCCAAGATGCTTTACAAATGTTCTTTGATTCTTTAATATATTTTACATTGAATAATTGTTGTGCTGCAAAGATAATTTTTTTGAATTGTTTATTGTATTTTCTGTAATTAATTTTACTACCTGATGTTTTGAATTTATAATACCTAAATCACAATGGTCGCTTTGTTGCGCATGATTTTTTAATTCCTGTAGTAATCCAACCAGAGTTTTTATTTTGTTTGTTTGTAATTTTCCGTTTACATACAGGAAAACATAAATTAAAGAAGAGTATAAATGCAGTGTTAAAGTCCTCTTCCGAGTATACATCCGACCAACATAATTTAGAGAGACAGTCACAAAACTTTTTTAGGTTTATGGAACAGTAGTCACGTTTGTGGTACGTAGCCCACACAAATTCGTATACCACTACTTGCTACGTAAATAAAAGTGACAGAAAGTTATTATAACATCATCAATCACCACCCATGATGCATACTCTACCTATTAAAAAAAAAAAACGAAAATGATCCACAATTGCCGGAGATATCGCGTAAAAAACATACAAAAACAAAAAACATACAGACGAACATAGACCCTCCTCCTTTTTGAAGTCGGTTAAAAAAAAACTAACATTTCTCCAGTTCTAGATTAAAAACCTGAAAGAAACACACCAGACATCCCAAACAAATTACAGAACATCTAACCGTACATTAATTCTAATTTAATAATTCGCAACAAAAACCATATTTTAATTCAACCTGTTAATTAGGCCTCCGTCGGCCTAAATTGCCTATTCTTCCGTCGGCCCCAAAACCGTTAGCTGTCGCAAGGATAATCATATCTGGCGGACCTTTGATAAATAACATCCGACACCGTTTTTGTGTAATTAGCATTCTTAAAGCTTTTTATTGTCATTTAGAGACATTTTGAAATCAGCGGATTGTTTTTGGTTTTTGTCCTTTGTATTTAATTAAGAGCCTATGGGCTACTGGTATCTATAAACAAACGTAGACCCACGCCCTCTTCCCATGAAACCTGTAGGGGGTAGGCAGAAACTACAGAGAGCCACCTACAAGCCACCAAAATTTAGATCATTATACTCACAGTTGCTGGTGTCACAAAAGGAAGAAAAGCGACATTCCCTGTATCACCACACTTAGGTAACAGTTGGTTGTTATTAGCAGACAAGTTTTCATCGGCGAGAAAATGTCATTTGATAAGCTAATCACTGAAAAATGCATTTAATCATTTTCTCCTAAATAAACTAATCTTGCCAAATTAGTCTCTTTCTTGCCCATTTTTCTCCATAGGTTATATAAGTAAGTACCTATCTATGTGTACAATTTCAACATGATAGATGTAACCAATATTTGCTAACAATATTTTTGATTTAAAAGAGTATCCATGGAATTTCTTGCCCGTTCTTCTCCAGTAGCTAATTACGCTTTGGAATGGGCAACTAGCTTCATATTTCTGACTGACCGACTCCATGACAATTCAAAAGCGTCTGCAAATCGTTTAATTCAAATAAATGCTTTGAGTTTGAGTTCCATATTATAAAAAAACTATGCCTGGTTTAACCATAACATAATCCCGTGAAAAAAAAAGCACCACAGTACACAAAACTGTTTTATACCATAATTGTTTTTTGATAGACTTGACACGAAACAAAGTCCCAAGAGCATAACGTGTTTTCATCAAACATAAGCATTACGAAAAAAACACCCTAATGGTGGTATTTGAATATCTATCGTCGCCCTATCTCTATAGAATATCGTAATGGTTTCCTAATGGTGCACATAAAGCAGACTGATCTCGGTATAAAAAGGATTGGGCTGTGATATCTCAGTCTGAACGGGTTATTTGTAAAGTTATGGTGTCGATTTTCCCTCTCTATTGGGTGATGTTACTATCTTTGCATGTTTATGTATTAAGCTGTAGATAGTGTTGGGGTGAGATCAATAAAACTCGTGCAGGTAAACAAAAGTAAAGTTTATTGGTCTTCGTACTACAAAATGGTAAAGTTTTTAACGGTTAATACAAACAAAATCCCTCAGGCATTAAGTCCGCCTTTGTTCAGTATTTTTTTACTTGTGCATAAAGTCTTAATAAATAAATAAATAAAATCGTCAGCACGACAAAATGCGTATGCGCTGCGTCGTTAGTCGTGTGTAAAAGGGAAACTCAAGATGGCTGCCGCCGGAGGCAGACTGACCAAATATGAAACTATTTAACTATCTAACTGAAAAAATATGGTTGTGCACGAACAACAAACTGGTTTAGAATAATATTACAAACTGAAAACCAAACCTAGGACAGGTAGAATTGCGGACGGCGAGCAATGGGCAGCTCGCCGTCCGGTAAGGACCAGGCCCGGGTCGACGGCGCGTTGTGTTCCACGCGCGCCTCAAAGAGTTGTCAGCAGAATTGACGGGGTCCGACAGGGCCGATGCCTGCCGGGGTCGCGGATTGTTCGAAAGAGTTACCGTGGCCCTGGCGCACAGGCAACTGAAGGAACACGGGTGGGTTTTAGTCAGTAAGAGTCTGACACGCCCTTCCGCTCCGCCCAGAGCGGGAGAGGTCATTTGATGATTTCCCATCCAAAAAAAAAAAAAAAGGACAGGTAGAAAAGCGTTTCTGAAATTGCGTTTTCACTTTTTCTACAGCATGAAATTGTTTTAAGGCGAGATGCTAACCTACCCCTCTTTTGACATATACATATATTATTTTGGGTGGTGTAAATTTCTAAGTGTCAAAGAACATTTAAAAGTATAGCAGATTGATTTTTGCACGGTGTAAAAATGAAGTACTTAAGGCATCAGTCCATAAAGAAAAATAGAATAACATTTATTTGAACATAGTTCGAGAAATACTTTAAAAACAAAATACTTTAAAATAAAAGTGAAAATAATGTTTTAACAACAACAGTGTGTGCCTCATAGCTGCGCTAAAATGGTCTATTTCAGCAGTAATCACAGACAGATGCTGTCTAACGCTGATTATAATGAACATTTAGGAACAAGGGACGGATAAGTAACAAACAGTTTCAACATACCTACCTGTACATCATTCAGTTTCTGTCATTATACCTACATTACATTGCACACAAGTAACTAACTTAATTAGTTGTGCTAATTAATTAACTGCCTCGTTGGTCTCATGGTTACAAGTGCGACTGCTGAGCGTGGGGTCCTGGGTTCGATTCCCAGGTCGGGTAAAGTGTTATTGGGTTTTTCCATCAGGAATTTCTTAGTTACAGCCCGGAGTTTGGAAGTTGGTCGTGTGATAACCGCGTGCCTCAGAGAGCATGCTAAGCCGTTGGTCCTGCGCCTGATCACTCTCCGGTCGTGTCGGATTGCCGTCCCATCGGACTATGAAAGTAAGGGAAGAGAGAGTGCACCTGTGTCTGCGCACACACTTGTGCACTAGTAATTGGTCGCCATGGCCGAAATACGGTCTAGAGGACTATATATTGCACACGAAGGAAAATTGTAATCATTGCACATGGCATACTAAATAGCTTAGAGCACACTGTACATACCTTAATAGTTAATATTATGATGAATTCAGGGCACATGGTTATAATCCAGAGGGTTCTGGATAAGCATCCGTTTGGATAGCTAACAGCAGGTGAAATGGCCGAGTAATGTCAGTCAACTAGAGATACGCGTGCGCATTAGTGATTTGCTTAAACACTTAGTTACTTTGTAGTTGCTCGACTAAGGGACCGTTGTTTGATACATAGTGGAAAATAACCATTACTCAATAAAAAAATTGTCACTTGACAATAGGTAAAGTTAACTACTCTGCCTGCGCATGGTTAACTTTCATAGCAAATTGTAATTTTTTAACTATAGTTAGCTTAACCATTTCTCAAACAACATACTTATGTCATTTTTAACAAATTGTTAGTTTAACTAACACATTTTAACTATTATTATGTTTGACTACTGATCAAACAGCGGGCCCTAAGTCTGAAGCCACAACGTTACACTGCCAATACCTTTAAAATTGGAACTCAGCAGCTCAGCAAGCAAAGTGAGATAGCTTTTAAATCATAAACCCTCGTAAAAAATCAGCTTAGTAAGTTGCCTTCTAAAATAAAGTGTCAACTTCTAAGTGCCGATAAAAAATATGACTCAGTGAGTGCGTCATTTCAAGGTTAAGGGGGAAGCACCGGTTGCCCGGGAAATTAAAATTTTCTTACGTTTTTTGCAATTTTCAGGTGAAATGTCAGAATCATTCGCGACCGTAAAAAGTCTGTCGGAGACGGTCATTAGTGTGGACACTAAACGAAGGGCAGCACGAGTTCCGGGAGATGACAGCACCGTCACGATAACGTGCATACTTGGCTAACTTCGTGCTATGACAGAGCCTGGCTGATGGAGGAGCGCTGATGGGACGAGTGGAGACATACCATTCTGCCTTTGAGGAGATCAGTAGCTCCACCCTAGGAACTGTCACCCGTTCCGTATAATTGTGTCGTGTACTTACAGTATGTGATTCGCTAGTGTGATTTGTTTGATCGTGAATTAAAATTTGATTTGAATTGCAAACGGTTTTTCTAATGCGCAATAACCAACATTACCCATAGTACGCCCACAGTAGTTGAAATATGGCTAATGATAACGAGTGAGACATACCTTCTCCGTCAAGTGTATATTTACAAAATTATAATCATTAAAATCATCAATACATCCCTCTAAGTTCATAATATAATCCTATTTGTTCGATATTTTATGAAATTGTCATTCAATAGGATTATATGAACGTAGAGGTTGTATTGATGATTTTAATGATTATAATTCTGTAAATATATACTTGTTACGATCGCGAATCATATTTTGTCCAACATACAACCTGACACTGACCTGCAAATTGCAAAAAAAAACGTAAGAAAATTTGAATTTCGCGGGCAACTCGGCGCTTCCCCCTTAAGACTTACGACCTAATAATTAAAACCGTTGCCGCAAACTCACAAAATTCTTAGAAAGTAATTTATATTCATCCCCATAAAAGTTTACGAGGTGAGAATAGGCGAATAAAAAAAAAGTCAAGTCAACTAGCTGTGTTTTTAATTACACGATGCAGTTAAAATTTAACTGTCAAATTAACTGATTTTGATTAAATATCATATTGTGGGCGGTCTTTACAATGTCCTGATTCCTTTACGTTTTAGGAACTAAATGATATTTTTACTTCTTCAAGTTCAAGTGGCGTACAAGAATAAAACAAATTATTGTCATATTGGTTTGTGGAGGTCAGATAACCAGTCGCCCCATGTAAAATACAGTTTTTTATTGTCTCCGGTACGACTGGAAGCTGATCCCAACATAGTTGGGACAAGACAGGCAGATTTACTGGGTTGACACCCTGTTTTTTGTGGGAAATCATCAAATGACCTCTCCTCTCCCACTCTGGGCAGAGCGGAAGGGTGTGTCAGACTCTTACTGACTAAAACCCACACGTGTTCCTTTAGTTGCGCCAGGGCCACGGTAACTCTTTCGAACAATCCGCAACCCCAGCAGGCATCGGCCCTATCGGACCCCATTAGTTATGCTGAAATCTCTTTGAGGCGCGCGTGGTACACAACGCGCCGTCGACCCGGGCCTGGTCCTTACCGGACGGCGAGGTGCCCATTGCTCGCCGTCCGCAAGCCCACGCCTATGGTGGGCAAGAGTCGGCTATCGACTAACGACGCCCAGGGTGTCTCCTCCTTCGCGAGCATTACTGCTTCGCAGAAGGAGGTGACGGCTTCCCATTCCCTCTCGCTCCGTACCATGGCCTTGACCAGGACCGGACGCGAGAGATCGCCGCCGCCGATCGCCGCCACGAGGACACGGCGGTGCTCCGCCCAAGCCGGGCAGACCTTCACCGTATGCTCCACCGTGTCCTCCGGTCGATCCCCTAGCATTTTTTCCCGTGAAACTCAGACAGATATAAAATGTATGTTTGTAATAAAGCAAAAAAAAGAGATAGAAAAGTAGTGTATTATTGGGGGTTCTGCATCACTTGCTCTCGCTACGCTCGAGCGCGTTATGCAGAACGCCCCAATCAACGGTGCGATGTCTTAAAGTTTATAAACAGCAATATCAGGTTCGACTCATTTGATCAACTTATGTCTCTCGGTCGTCATTACAGATTGAATATTGTATTTCATTCTATGACGTCCAAGTTTCTTAATTAGCTTGTTCATGTATAAAGACGATAGACGGTTATTGATTATTTTAAGACAGGATTTATCTATGCTGATTATATCGACTTAGGTAGTCGATGTAATCGGTATATAAAATGATATGAAAACAGGATTTTTGAAAAAAAAGAGTTTTATTAGAATTTAGATGCTCGTCTGCCTCTCAGGTCTAGCGGTAGCACTATTATTGTGAATACCAGGCATGAGGTTAGACCCTAGGGCGGAGCATTGTTACTATTATTACATACCCCATTTTTTTTTGTAAAACTTTGCTGTGTGAATTGTGGGTGTACACATCTCTACTTAACCGATTGAGGTATGATGTTGGAAAGTTGTCCAAAATTTTATTGGGTCTTTGTCGACATGTTTGGCGCATTGGCTTAACTCGCTACATCACAAGTTAACTTAATACGCATAGTTTAATAGCCAATGTGTTCGGGTTCGATCCCCGCGAATCTGATTTGTTTTTTTTTTGTTAATGCATCCTAATGTATAGAATAATCAGCCTTTATTGTTCCCAGTGCTGGGACACAGGCCTCCTTTTTATAAGAGGGAGTGACTTGTAATTCACCATGCAGGCCCAGTGCGGGTTGGTGGATGTCACATGTCTTCGAATTTTTGGTTCTAGGACATGCCGGTTTCCTCACGATGTTTTCCTTCACCGTTTTAAGAGCAGTGGTGATGAAATAAATTACACAAAGCAAAGTCCTTGTTTGGGTTCGAACCCACGACCTAAGTTACAGTCGTTACCACTATGCCACCACTGCTCTACCAAATGTAATTAAATTAATGTACCTAGGTAAGTAAGTAAGGCAAGTTTTAAATGGAATAGATTGGAATGTTGACTTTTCAATATAATAAACCCGTTTTTCAATATAATGTTTTGCTTACGATAATATTAAGAAAAAAAAACAATAATAACAAAAATAAAACAAAATAAAATCCAGACCGGAGCAAATACTTATTTGTTCCGTGCGGGAATCGAACCCGCGACACTTGGCGCATTCAGTAGCAGCACGTTTTTAAACTAATATTTACATTGTGATGCAGCGAGACGAACTCTTAATCAATGCGCCAAACGTGTCGTCGAAAATGTGTCAAAATTCTGGTTCGCTTTGAAGATTGGTAGATTTACAACATCCTCTGATGCAACATGCCATGCATTTTCCTAAATGTATTTTAACAAATAACAATTAATGTCTAAGCTTAACTTATTTTGGTAAGTGTTTCCAAAACCGCTTGTTATCATTTTAATGAGACACTTCATAGACCGATATTAAATAGTCAAGGTACATGCAACTGCCTTTTTAGAATTTCGTCTCAGATTGCTGCGACAGAGTGTCGCCATCGTCCAAATATGGAATTGTAGACTGTGTGCATAGTGTCTAATAAAGAACAAATGATTATAGACCTTATTTAAGGAGTGCTGGAAATATAATTTACAATTCAATTATTTGTGAAACACTTAAACAATAGTTACAAATATTAATATAACCGCTACCTTACATAATAGTGGTATAAATATCCCCCTTCCACGACTCATCCATCAATTATAAATCAGTTATTTGTGAAGTGTGGGTGTTTTTGTGTTGGTGAAGAGTTCCATAATCGTCAGTGATTAAGTGTGCAGATTTATATCTTCCACAACAAGTATGTATGTATCACATTTTTTTTTATAACTTGAAATCTCTTGCAATTTAGTCATAGTAAATGCGGCAATCAAAAGTTAAGTCTAGGTTCGATTCCCAATTTTAAGTATTGTATATTTACGGGTTTAATTACTTACCAGTAACTCAGTGATTATGTACACTACAAGTGTAACTACTGAACGCAAATTTTCAGTACGATTCCAAGATATAAATATTTAATGTGTAAATTGTTTTTCTTTCTTATGTTCCCTGTAGCCCAGTCGACATCAGTGTAATTGTTGAATGCAAAGTATTGGGTTCGATTCCAGATCTAATTAAAATGTATTACTGAGTTATTTTACTTACTTCTCTTCTTGCAGTGGTTTATTAACCGTTACTACTATTGCACAACATGAAGTATTGACGCTGAGTTTTAGAACCAAATAACGACTTCTTCAATTTTCTAATAATTCAAGGATCGATTTCCAGATAGAGAAAATTGTTTTATAGAATGTTCTATTTCTCTATCTATCCTTTAGGAATCGTTCATTTTATAACTTCTTACCTACTATTTCTTTTCATTTTAGGTCGACATTTGTGAATCCTTTCGAATCCGATGTAGAGTCGCATCCCAACGAGCCCTCTACATCGTTTAAATCAAAGAAGAAGATATCTTCAAAGCCAAAAATTAAAGTGGGTAAAGGCAAGTCGAAGAAAGCAGCTGTTGTAGTAAAAGAACTATTTGGTAGTGAGTCGGATTCCGAAATAGACACTACACCAAAGGGGATTAAAAAATTCAAGCGCATTCGAGTGGCTGATTCCTCGGTGAGTAAAAAAAGTTAAAACAATATTATTTTATCAAAAATGTGTTTAATATTTATAATTACCTATAAGATTTCATTTTGACAATTTGTTGCCACTGCGGGGACACAGGGCTCGTCTCAGTGAGAGCGAGCGGGCCGTAATCTACACGCGGGCCCAGTGCGGGTTGGTAGATGTCACATGTCTTCGATTTTTTTCTAGATCATGCTGATTTCCTCACGATGTTTTCCTTCACAGTTTTGAGGGCAGTGGTGATGAAATAGTTTACACAAAACAAGGCTTCAATCTGGGTTCAAACCCTGACCTACAACTTGTAAGTCGCTGCCGTTACCACGGGGCCACCACTGCTCTCCTCTCCTCCCCTTAAATATGCTTTATCTAATGTTATTTTATAACAATGTTTACAGGAGGAAGATGGAGATCTTGAACCGGTGAGGGCAACTGGGCTGCGATCATCCCTGTCCAGAAGAACAGCTTCTGGAAACTCCTACCAGCAGGACCTAACACGGAGCGGTGATTATTATATCGAGCTCCGTATTTATAATCATAGGGACGCTGAAAAATTCGGAAAGGATCGATGGAAGCAAGCGCTCATCACGTATAGGGCCTCTCTATACTCCAATTCAGCGACTTGGCGGGCCGCTAATAATCTTGTATCTGCAGCGAAAGCTGAATTTAAGGGTGTGCAGCCTGTTCTGTATCCAAATAATATTATTTGATAGAATAAAATAATATTATTGGGAGCCCTATTTTACTCTTATACTCTTCTTTTTACTTATATTAAAAACATTACTTATTAAACAAATGTAATCCTTATGATATACTTATTCAATATTACATACGTACATACATAGACTCATGCCTATTTCTCGTGGAGGGTAGGCAGAAACTACAGAACGCCGGCTTGCTACGATCCTTACATACTTCTTTTGCTTCACTCACTTGTTAAATATTATTTTCATTATATTAAATTGTGATTTGTTTACAGGAAGCTTATATATATATATATATATATGAAATATTATAAAATCTAAATAATCAATACCAAGAATACTCGATACTGAGAATACTCGATTCTGAGAAAATTCAACATTGAGAATACTCGATACTATTTTAATAATAATATTTGATTTTAATTTGTTTTACATTTAACCTTTCATCCACATTAAAAATTCGAATTTAATAATAATTTACAGGAAATTAATAAGATCAGAAATCTGAAATATTTAGATACTTTAAGGTAGTTTTTGCAATTATCAATATCTAAGTATGTTTTTCTGCGATGTCTGCAACGTTTCAGTTTCAAAATATTCTGCACACAAAAAAACTAATGTACACAAATCGAATTGCTTATTACAGACACGCTTTGATAATGTTCATATAATAGCAACAGCTTTTCGAAATCGGATCATCAGTTATAGAGTGAATCCTAGAATGGTTAACATTTCACTTGAATTATTTTTAACGCAAATTTCTGAAACGGTTTGTTACCTTATCAAAGACCAGTTGAAAAAACATAAATCGGTAAAAGCTAATTTTGAACTATTTGTTTGGTATATTTTACCAAAAAATGATGAAAAATCTTTAAAGTCATTTAACACAAAGTATAATGTAGTATTGCAAAACACGGATATTTTGTCCTTATATAAATCATTTTGTGGTAAACTTGTTTGTAAATGTTCCGAATTTGAATTGTCCGAGTCAGGCTGGACAATTGAGTCTATCAGTCATTTAGAAATTAATATCGTAAAATATAATCCTTTGCGAGGTGGTTCTTATTTACCATTGCCTAAACGTATTGTCAATACTAAATCATGCCTAAACATAAAAAATGAAGACCAGCATTGTTTTCTTTGGTGTATTGTAGCTGATATGTTTCCGGCAAAGACCAATCCAAACAGAACTTCTTCATATCCAGATTATTCCGACTTATTTAATATTTCTGACGTGAGTTTTCCCCCCACTTTCAACGACATTAAGCGCTTCGAAATAAACAATTCCAATATCAGTATTAATATATACGGTTTAGATAATAATATTACAGTTACAGGTCCATTATATAAAACAACATCACGTCGTTTATACCATGTCAATTTGCTTTACATTACCAACAATAGAAAGAGTCATTTCTGCTTAATTAAAAACTTCGAAAAACTTGTACACTACCAATTGACACAGCATAAAAGTAAAATATATTTATGTGATGAATGTTTTATTTACTTTCACACGGAAGAGCAATTATATTGTCATGAATGTGCCGGAATCCAAACCATATTACCTGAGAGGGGTACTGAAATAAGTTTCATAAATTATGAAAGAACTCAAAGAGTACCAATAGTGATATATGGTGATTTTGAAAGTTTATTGCGTGAATATTCTGACAAACATAAATCAACATACGTAGAAAATATTCAAGTTCATGAGGCTACGTGTTTTGCTTACTATATTTGTTGTAATTCAAATACCGAATTGAATGATTTCGTATCTTACCGAGGGCCTGATTGTTCGAAGAAATTTGTCAAATCTTTGACTAATGATGTAAAACGATTATATGAAGTATTATTAGAAAGTAAAAATATGATCCCGCTAACTGAGGATGAACAAATATGTTTTATCAACAGTACTGAGTGCCATATTTGTAAAAATAAGTTTTCGTGTAATGATAATATTGTTAAGGACCATGATCACTTTACTGGAAAATACAGAGGACCTGCGCATGATATATGCAATTTAAATGCAAAGCAATGCACTTTTATACCAATAGTGTTTCATAACTTATCCGGTTATGACAGTCATTTATTTATAAATGAACTTTCAAAGATAAACGGTCGAATTCATCTCATACCGAGAACTAAAGAGAAATATATTTCATTCACTAAATTCATAACCATCAATGCAACGAATGTTGTACAATTGAAATTTATTGACTCATATAATTTTTTAAGCTCAAGTATGGAAAAATTGGTTAAGACTATGAACCCTGGAGATTTCAAACATTTAAAATCTTTTTTTAATAATAATACTTTATTTGATATTGCTCAAAGAAAAGGCGTATATTGTTACGATTACATGGATTCCTGGGAACGGTATGATGAGAATAAATTACCAGAACCATCAAATTTTTTTAACAAACTTACATCTGAATCTATAACTGATAAAGACTATGAGCATGCTTTAAAAGTTTGGAAGACTTTTGATATAAAAAATTTGGGTGAATATACCGATTTGTATCTTAAATGTGACGTTTTACTTCTGTGCGATATTTTTGAAAAGTTTAGGAAAATGAGTTTAAATAACTATGGTCTGGATCCCTGCTATTACGTTTCATCACCATCCTTAAGTTGGGATGCTATGTTATTGTATACTAAAATCAAGTTAGATCTAATCTCTGACGTAGAAATATATCAAATGATAGAAAAAGGTATAAGAGGAGGTCTTGCTCAATGTTCACTCAGATATGCTAAGGCAAATAATGAATATCTTACCGACTACAATAGTGACGAACCTGATAGTTTTTTAATTTATCTTGATTGTGTTAATTTATATGGATATGCTATGATGCAAAAGCTTCCAGTAGGAGGATTTAGGTTTCTTCTTGAGAATGAAATATTAAATTTTGATGTTATGAGCTTATCATCTGATTCTGATATTGGATTTATATTAGAAGTAGATCTTCATTACCCTGACTACTTGCATGATAACCATTCCGATTTACCATTTGCGCCTGAAAGATTTGTCCCGTTCTGTAGTCGAAATGCTAAACTTATTGCTAATCTTTTCGATAAACATAAATATGTTATTCATTATATTCATTTAAAGGAATGCTTAAATAATGGTTTACAACTATTAAAAATATATAGAATATTAACATTTCACCAAAGTAATTTCTTAGAATCATATATTTCCTTAAATACAGGGCTGAGGCAAAATGCAAATTCTGATTTTGAAAGAGATTTTTTTAAAAAACAAAATAATTCTATATTTGGAAAAACCATAGAGAATAAAAGAAAACAAGTCGATGTTAAGCTCGTAAATGTGTGGAGAGACAATTCTAATCGAACTAAAAAGTTTTACGGGGCTGAAAAATATGTTAGCGCACCTAATTTCAATAACTTTTCTGTTATTTCAGAATCTCTTGTATCAATTCAAATGAACCAAACAAAAATAGTTTTAGATCGTCCAATCTATATCGGATTTAGTATTTTAGAAATTGCAAAATGTCACTTATATAAATTCCACTATTCGGTCATGAAAAGAATTTACGAAAATAAATTAAAGCTTTGCTATACAGACACTGACAGTCTGCTATATTTAATACAGACAAAGGATTTTTACGAAGACTTGAAAGAACATTTAAAATATTTTGATACTAGTAATTTTGAAAAAGATAATGTATTTAATATACCAATGGTTAATGAAAAAAAACCTGGCTACTTCAAAGATGAGATGGGTGGTGAAATTATATCAGAATTTGCAGGTTTAGGAGCAAAATTATACTGTATCGATTCTAAAATTTCCACGATAAAGAAAGCTAAAGGTGTTAAGAAATGTATTACCAAAAAACTGAATATAGAAAAATATAAAAAGGTTTTACTGAACAATGAAATACTCAGAGATGATATGTGTATTATTAGATCTAAGCATCATAGAATTTTTACTCAAAAGATAAATAAAGTAATTTTGTCAAATAACGATGATAAACGACTAATAATGGATGATAAGATAACAACTTTACCATGGGGTCATTATAAAACAATATTTTAAATGAAAACAAATTATTGATATTTTCGGATATTATTTATGGCATATATATGAGCATCTTGTAATAATAGTACCTAACTTTAATTGCTAGTTTGTAGTTTACTAATAATTATGTATTTTAATTTAATATGTGAGTTAAATAATTGTTTAATCTTACTTACAGCAGTTGTTTGATTTATTCATATTGCATCATAAAACTGTATTTTAATTAAGTGCTATTATGATTACATTGCATTAATTTAAGGCGTCTTTATAAGCAAAAAATGAATAAAGTAAAATGTATTAAAATATTATAATATAAAATAAATCATTTGTAATCAAATAAATGTATTTAAATGTGATATTCTATACCTATTTCCTATTTAAACTAAGTAGTTAAAAATACTGCCTCGTTGGTCTAGTGGTCGCAAGCGCTACTGCTGAGCATGAGGTCTTGGGTTCGATTCCCGGGTCGAATGTGATATTCTACACCTACTTCCTATTTAAACTAAGTAGTAAAAAACTGCCTCATTGGTCTAGAGGTCACAAGCGCTACTGCTGAGCATGAGGTCCTGGGTTCGATTTCCGGGTCGAGCAAAGTGTTATTGGGTTTTTTTTTCCATCTGGAATTTCTAAGTAGCAGCCCGGAGTCTGGATTTGTGCACGGTTGTTGGCAATAGGCTCGTCCCTATTACATGAGACTTACACATAACTGGAGAAATGTGGGTGTACTATAGGTACACCTTTTGCCTAACCCTTCGGGAATAACTACAGGCATGATGTTGTGTTATGTAGTAAAAATTAAACTCCAGAATAGTTGATACTTAGTCATAACATTTATTTAATTTTCACAGAAACACATATACACACAGATACACTCAGACATTTACACAGACAGATACTTTTAATGGTTTTACATCATAATTATGTTACAGTATGTATATACATGTATAAAATAAAAATAATTAAATCTAGATGTTTCTAGATTACTGTTGTAATAAACAATAAGTAACAAATATAATAATGATTGATTTATTTATCTCAACTATACTTTTTATGACAGTACAATCTACGACTATGTATAAAACTATAACTGTTATCAAACAAAAACTATACTATTAACTAGGTACTTATACAAAATAACCTAAAACTGTTCCGGGTCACTCAACTTTTTCCCAATTTTTTTAATAAGGGTCTCTGCTGCTTCCATCACTTCGTCATAAGTTTCACGCACTACATATTGTACACTTACACATGCATTATTACTATCACTGTAATCATTTTCATTCTTAGAGTCTTTAAGTTTATGCACTTCTAATTTAATCAGATGACCTCCATTACTGCTTCCCCTCCGGCGAACAATGTACGATGATGATGATGATGATCCTAATGAAGATTTTCTCTTTTTTGAAGACTTTCTAGAGGGTGCTTGATCATTTCCAGTGAGCAACTTTTCAATGTTAGCGGTCTGATTTAAACCTTCAAAATATGGTTCGTAGTTGCCCTGGGAGTAAAAAAATGAGCTCATAACGGGATTTCCATTGAGAACCTCAGAGTTCCACTGCAAAGAAAGAAATTAGCACATGAAAAATAATAACAGTAGGTATTTAAAAAAACTAATTAAAATAATAAAAAAAAACAAAGATTACCTCACGTAATCTGGATTGTTCCTGTTCTACAGAAATCACATTTTCATTGTCCAAAATGCTGGGGCTGTAGGATGGTGACGGTGCTCGAGACATTATTCTGAAGAAAAAAAAAATAGACATTAAACAAATATTTTATTTATTATTTTTATTTGATTGGGTATCATTCAAACACTTACCTTTAGACTGAAAAAAATATTTAAATCGTGAACAACGGTGTAAGGTCCTACTTCGATCAGCTACTGCAATGAAGTGTAATGTTTAATTACTTTGAAACTCCTAGCATGTGTTCTCCTTTCAGTTATTAGTCACAAATCCATATAAGCAGGTAAGACTAGAACATAATCTTAATAATGATACAGGTCCAAACCTGTTGTAAGAATACTGTGAGTAATGTTTAATTACTTTAAATACCTAGAATATGTTCTCCTTTCAGTTATTAGTCACAAATCCATATAAGCAGGTAAGCCGAGAACATAATCTTAATAACGATACAGGTCCAAACCTGTTGTTAGAATACTGTACTACAAGTTACATATTCATATATAAAGGATAGTAAGTAATGAAAATAAATAATAGGCAAGATGAAGTTGATCAAACAACCCATATCCCTGAACGTAAATAATATCAATGTCAATGACTCTGTTCGTCAGATTAGACATAGTGCTTTATTGCCTAATACGATTCGTTGCATAATATGTGGACCCTCAAACTGTGGCAAAACAAACGTTATGATCAGTTTATTGTTGCATGAGAATGGTCTTAAATTTAAAAATCTTTATCTTTATTCGAAAACTACTTTCCAACCAAAATATCGTTTCTTAAGTGAAGTATTAAGAAGAGTGCCTCAGATTAACTTCAATGAATTCAATGACAATAAAGAAGTCATATCTCCCAGTGAAGCTTTACCAAATTCTGTATTTATATTTGATGATGTTGTGTGTGAAAAACAAATAAATATTCGCAATTATTTCTCTATGGGTAGACATAAACAAATTGATTGCTTTTACTTATCGCAAACCTATTCAAAAATTCCAAAACAGTTGATACGTGATAACGCTAATTTTCTTATAATATTTAAACAAGATGATGTAAACTTAAAGCATATCTATGGAGAACATGTCAACTCCGATCTACCATGGAATCAATTCAAAGAGGTTTGTAAAACTGTTTGGAGTAATCCATATCAATTTCTTCTTATTAGTAAAGAGTCACCATTCAATAATGGAAGGTATAGGCAGAATTTTGATATTTTTTTAAAATTTGACTGAAGGTATATAAATATAAGTAAATAATAAAACAATATTAGTATCGTTTATTCCTTAGTTGTACACAGTTGTTAAAACATGGAGAAAAATATTAAAATAGAATTAATGAAGTCTGTAGACTCTATAAAGAATAAAATTAAACAAATGAAGAACCAGGAACACTCAATGAACTTGTCACTTAACAAAATGCTTAAACCTGTCACAGATCCACTTAAAACCCTAGTTGATTCTAATGTACCTACGGAAAAAATCAAACGTTTAGAAAATACAACGCTCTCTGATTCTGAAAACAATGAACTGGATAATATCAGTACTGGCTCATCTGCAAAGTTTGAAGACTGTTACGATCCGAAACTAAATTCTGCCCAATCACTTAAAAAGTGTAATAAAATGGAATTAAAAGATGATTTAGAAATTTCATTACAGGGTTGTGATGTCCACGGTATTTATGACGGTGTAAATATACCGTTTGGAATAAGAAGTGTAAACAAAACTTTACTGTTGGGTAATTCAGTGGTAACATTTTCTAAAATTGATAGTTTAAATGACAATGATAACGTTTTAATTAAAGTCGATGGCAAAGCCTATAATTTAACCCCTGGCCTGAAGGAACTTTTACTTCGAAAAAAACCTGATTTAAAATTAATTTCGGGTGAAGACAAACTTGTCTATAAGGATATGTTGTATTGTACAAACGCTCATAAGAGAGGTTTTAATCCTAATGGACAAATAAGAGGCGATAAAGGAATAAAATATCGTGAAATAATCAAACCACTGTTTTCGGAATCCTCAAACGTTGATAAACTTGATCACGCTAAACTTGGAGGAAACTTACCAATGCTAAAAAAGTACAAAAACAACACTGACTTTGTATATTGGGATGATCCTAACGAATTAGTTGAGAGATTGAAACTATTAGTTGCTTCAAGAGATGCTGGCAATACAAACCATGACAATGAAATTTTATCGATAATTGAAGAATTAAAAGAAGCTGACATAATTAAAGAATAAATAGTTGTAATAATATGCTTTTCATTCAGTATGATAGATGAATTCAAGAGAAATGTACTGAATTTTGAACATGAGCAAAGCTGACGTGGTAAACGAAATTCATAAAAATGCTAGGGTGAACTTTCCACGAAGACATGTTATTATGAAAGATATAGATGACCTATGGCAAGCAGACTTAATTGATATGCAATCAATTTCAAAAGAAAATAAAAATAAAAAGTTTATTCTTACTGTTATTGATACATTTTCGAAATATGCTTGGGCCTTTCCTCTGAAAAGTAAAACCAAAGACGATGTATGTAACTCATTCGAAATTTTGTTGGCTACAGGGCGTGTTTCGAAAAATCTTCAAACGGATAATGGAACAGAATTTTATAATAATAAATTTCAAAAGCTTATGAAATCTAATCATATTAACCACTATTCAACCTTCTCAACAAAAAAGGCCTCAATAGTTGAACGATTTATCAGAACATTGAAGTCTAAACTGTACAAGGAATTTAGTTTAAAAGGCAGCTATAGTTGGGTAGATAGTACCCTTAATGATGTTATTTATAAATACAATCACACTTACCATAGGACAATTAATGAAATTCCTGCTAATGTGAATAACAATAATAAAAAACGTATATTAGAAAGGTATAAAAGGCTGGTAAAAAATGAAAGAATAAAAAGCAAGTATAAAGTGGGAGATTATGTACGTATCAGTAAGTACAAAGGAACATTTGAAAAAGGATATACCCCCAACTGGTCGACGGAAATATTTAAAATTCGGAAAATACAAAATACAACTCCTATTACCTACTTAATTGAAGATACAATTAGAGGTCAGCCTATTTTAGGAGCATTTTACTTACAAGAGCTTCAAAAGACAGACCATCCTAATTTATATCTAGTTGAGAAAGTTCTTAAAAGTAAAGGAGACAGAGTTTTAGTAAAATGGTTAGGTTTGCCTTCTTCTGAAAACAGTTGGATTGATAAATCGAATACTTATTAATTGTTCAGTCCAAAATGTATCAGTCTTATGATGTGTATTGAAGAGAGTAGTCTTCTCAATTGGATTATAAATCATTTACCATTTGAATTACATTTACCAGGATACAATTATTGTGGGCCTGGCACTAAATTAATTAAAAGGCTTACACGTGGAGACAAAGGTGTTAATAAATTAGACGAATGTTGCAAACAACACGACATTGCCTATCAAAAGTCTTTGAACTTAGAGGATCGCCATAAGGCAGATTTAGTTTTGTTAAATATGGCTAAAGAACGAACACTGGCCTCAGATGCAAGTGTAGGGGAAAAACTGGCAGCGCACTTAGTAAGCAGCGCTATGAAAGCAAAAATTAAAACTGGTTTTGGTCTAAAAAAAGATAGCAAAAAGTGTTCTCCTAAAATTAAACCTGGAAAAGGATTAAAAAATAAATTAAAAAATGTTATTAGCAAAACGAAGAAACATATTAAAAAATTAAAACCGAAATCCAAGAAAGTGGCAATAGAATTAGCTATGGCCGCTGCCAGAAAATTAACTAATGATTCATCTATTAAACTTCCTCGTGTTATTCCTATACCAAAAACTGGTGGAGTATTGCCTTTGATACCGATTTTTGCGGGATTATCAGCGGCGGGAGCTTTAGCAGGTGGCGCAGCTGGTATTGCTAAAACCATAAATGAATTCAAGATGGCTAAAAAGTTATTGACTGAATCGAAGAGACACAATGAAAAAATGGAAGCTCTCTGCATCGGAAAAGGACTACACCTTAAACCACATAAAAATGGGCTAGGAATTTTTGTATCGAAAGAAAAAAAAAACTAACATATCGGCTACCCAATCGAGCCTTGAGTAATTTGGATATTTTGAAGTATGGAAATACTATTCCCTATTTCAGAGGTGTCTTTATGAGAGATAAGCTCCCTAAACACCCTTTTAAAAAAGAATGTGGAGTTATAAATTTAGATAGCTATAAAAATCCTGGTTCTCATTGGGTAGCCTATGCAAAATACAACGATTATATTGAGTATTTTGATAGTTACGGAAACCTTAAGCCTCCAAAGGAATTTATAAAATACTTGGGATCAAAAATTCACTATAATTATGATAATATGCAACGTGATCATCCTTTTAATTGTGGACATCTTTGTTTAAACTTTTTGAAGAATTTTTGGTGTAGTGAAGGAATAAAATAAACGGGATCTTCCGAAAGAGGTCAGTATAGAAGAATGTGTACTACGGTTACCATCTCTGGAAATAATTCGGAATTGGTTTCATATTTTCAACCACCCTTGTATTTGTCAGATCAATACGAGTGTGGTTTGATATACTTTTCAGTATTAAAATCAACACCAAATATTCCCAATATTAACAGAAGTCTGTCTGTAATCAGAATCGAATGTGATCTTGTTCATGGTTCGTACTGTAACGGATTACCATCTCATTTTATTCATGAATTTGTGTCTGATACTACTCCAGGTCATCAGTGCATTGAAATACCACAAAATGTTATTTACTTTCCAGTTAACAAAAATATAATTTCATCGGTATCTGTTAAGATTGTAGATCAATTTGGTCACTGTATTAACTTTGGAGAAGAACAAGTTCAATTACGTCTTCATTTAAGAAAAGCAAAATGATAGTATACTATAAAAATACCTCAGTGAAAACAAAACGCCTTAGTTCTTCTGCGATTGGTAAGGTGCAAAGACGTAAGAAAAAAGTTAAGAAATTGACTAAACCAAATAAAGATTTTCTTAAAGCCCTAGGCTTTAAAGTATGAATATACTACAGATTAGTGAATTACCGCACTTCGACACTACGATCGAAAGTTACGAAGTCCATTCATACAATCCCTACAATAACAGCTTTAGAGAAAACGATGAAATCAGAATTCCCATCCACCAGCAAGACATATACGTGCTACCATCAGCCAGTTCAATTTACGTCGAAGGACGAGCGAAGCTCATCGGTAAAGATGGGAATCCGATCAAGAAAACTGTTACGTTCACTAATAACCCTGTTATGTCTTTGTTTCAAGACATCAGATACGAAATGAATGGTATTGAAATAGACCGCATAAAAAATTCTGGCATAACGTCAACAATAAAATCATACATCTCATTAAATGAAGCAGAAAATAAAGTTGCTGCCCTATGGGGTTGGAGTTTAGAGGGATTTCAAAGTGATGGGGGTTTTAGTGCTGTGATACCATTAAATAAGGTTTTAGGGTTTGCAGATGATTACAATAAAATAGTTATAAATTGCAAACATGAACTTATATTGAACAGAAGTAACACTAACTTAAATAGCGTTGTCCTTACTGATGATATTGCTCATTTTGAAATAGACATACAAAGAGTTCAGTGGAGGATGCCACACATAAAAGTATCAGACCGAGAACGACTGACACTTTTAAAACATTTAGAAAGAGATAAACCTATTCAGATGGCGTTTAGAAATTGGGATTTATATGAGTATCCTTTACTACCTAAAACCACGAAGCATTCTTGGTCAGTTAAAACTGCTTCACAATTGGAAAAACCCAGATATGTAATTTTTTGTTTACAAACCAATCGAAAAAATAATAAAACTAAAGACAGTTCAGTATTCGACCATTGTGAAGTAACAAACGTTACGCTCTTTTTGAATTCACAATATTATCCATATGAACCTTTAGGTTTAAAGTTTTCTGAGAACAAATATAGTTTATTATACGAAATGTTTGTGAAATTTCGTCAGTCGTATTACAACTGTCCAGTCGGCCCGTTGCTTAACCTAAAGGAATTCAAAGAAAAAGCTCCTATCTTTATCATAGACTGTTCAAGACAAAACGATAGCCTTAAAACAGGTCCAGTGGATGTGAGGTTGGAAATTGAATGTTGTACAGCAATACCAGATAAGACGACTGCATATTGTTTGATTATAAACGATCGTCTTGTGGAATACAAACCTCTTAGCAACATTGTGCGCAGGTTATCATGATTGCTATTGTGGATATTCAAGGCTTTAAAACAGAAACAAATGAATTTATAATAAAAGAAATCGCTATATTTTGTTTTAAAAAATTACAAGTGTTTTTAATTAAGCCGCCATTTCCATTTGAATATTTAACGAAACAAGAAAAAAAACAAGTAAGTTGGATTGAACGTAACAGAAAGATACACTGGCGCGAAGGATTTGTACCGTATTCTAATTATCAGAATTTAATTATAGATATTTTAAGAGATAAATGTATCTACGTCAAAGGTTCAGAAAAAGTGTTGTGGTTAAAGCATATTTTAGAAATTAGTAATTGTAATATATTCAATTTAGAAGATAAAGGCTGTTCTAGTTTTACAACCTTATACGAGCAATATAAATATTCTCCAGATTTATATAACTGTATTTACCATGAGTCTGTATGTGCTTTAAAAAATGTATTGTGTTTAAATAAGTGGTGCTTTGATAATAAATTCTAAAATAATTATTTTTGTTTTATTTCCATAATTAAGTAAAACGCATCTTAGAGTTTTCTACGAGTATCCCTCCTCCCACCTCTGTCCGGTCTTTATAAGTAGTTGACCAAAGCTGGACGATATCATTATACGTCTATAATTGAATTAGAAAGTAAATAGAACATGTCTCAAAATGAATACAAACCTCGATATGACATGTATAACAGGTTTAAAATGCGTCAATTTTCGTTTAACTATTACTGGGCTACGGCTGATTCAAAGAAAAGATTAGTGATGGAAATGGCTGATGCTGGATTCTTTTACTGTGGAAATAGTATAAATGATAATGCTGCATGTTTTTCATGTGGAGGTGTTATAAAAGATTGGGAAATTTGTGACGATCCTTGGATGCAGCATGCTATACATTTTCCTCAATGTTTTTATTTGAACGCTGTGAAAGGAAGTGAGTATATAATACGTATATCTTCATCACAGCATTAAACACTCAGCATTGTAGTGTGGTGGTTCAATCTACATCAACGTTTGCTTCATCAAGAGAGAATAAATTAATATTAATTATTCTCATTATGTTTCGTCCATCGAAATTTGATTTGGAAGGCATTTCTAAACTTATTTTCAAGAATTCTAGTGGTGAGATTCTATTTACTCAAGACATGACTGATCAGAAAATAATGAAAACCAGTTCATCAAAACTTCAAGACAATACAAACAAGACAGAGCAAAACTCAGTAAAATCCACCTTTGAAAATACGCAATATCTCACACTCAAGAGTGGTCACAATGAGCTCCTTACATTTGTTCGAGTTGACAACGTACATCCTGGTCCTGAAAAATCGGATGTAATGTCATCAAATCCTCTGCCTGACATTAAATTAGTAACAAGAACTATAACGCGTGATATAGTGTTTCCTGATTCAGAAGACATTCTATGCTACCAAATACTGCCAGAAGATGAAATTCCTTCTTTTCAATGAATTATATAAACGATAAAACAATATTCAATCTGCATTGTAAATTGTATCGGTTGACAGCCCGAGGGACATAAGTCACATAAATAGATCAAACGAGTCAAACCGGATATTGTTGTTTATAAACTTTAAGTACACATCGCACCGTTGATTGGGGCGTTCTGCATAAGGCGCACGAGCGAAGCGAGAGCAAGTGATGCAGAACCCCCAATAATACACTACTTAGAAATACACATGCTTAATAGCATGTGCATTTACAACCATGCCCGTTTGCTAATCAGCAGCATGGTCATTTACAGCATGCTAGCCGTGTGAAAAATTATCACACTCTTTTCGTATACACTACACATGCTAATTGTATGCTATAGTATTTTTATCTTATGAAGCGACACGCGTTTTACTTGAGGTAACTAAGTGTACACACACGCTGTGAATATGCGCGTGAAGACGAGTAGCTTCAGCACGTAACGCACACACACTTCCAACTTCGCCATTGTCTCTAACGGTACTGAGAGCTCTTGCGCTTACACACACATTCACATCGTGTTTGTACGCTTTTTTACCACAAGTAAAGCACACGTCGCTTCGTGAGATAAAAATACTGTACTAGGTAGCACCTGCTCGAAATTACCATGCTTTTATTCTACTACATAGCATGTGTTTTCCAAACTTAAACATCTCCAAAATAGAAATGAAATTTATTTGCAAGAATTGTAGTACATACAGGTGGCTTTTTTTTTTAAGTTTCTAAAAACAATTCGCTTGAATTAGCATGCAAAATTATTGTTACATTAATGAACCTAATAAAATTGGTACATAAATCATAGTTATTCAATTTAAAATGTCAAGTATTTGTCAAATTATAATAGTAAGATTATAATGGTGCTGACGTTACGGGATGACGTTATCGCTCAGCGATAAAGACCTTAAAAATAAGAAAAAAAAATGTAAGATGTCAATTTCAGTGTCAAGAATACATTTATATATCACGCCTTCTTCCAATGGGGGTAGGCAGAAACTACAGGACGCCAAAAATATAATATTCATTATTTATTACTGAAATACAGGTATCGCACACAGCCACAAATATTATTATTGCGAAATATCGTACTCTATCCAGAATAACTCTCGGCTTTTGAATGCCGGTGCAATAACTACAAAGTTAGTGCAAGTTATCCTCCGTTTATTAAGAACAAACTTAAGTTAAAGCTAGCTTAAACCAAGGTAACGATTGTTGTAGATTCAAGTATTGTGCAAGTTTTCGAAGCTGTGAGCACGCTTCAAATACAAGTTTGTACTAACTATGATTACTGGGAATGGATGACATTTTCGTTGAAGGAATTTTGAGGAAGAAGTTACGTGAGAAGACGATGAAGAAAGGACATTATTTTTTATATATTAAGTTAAGATACGTATACAACATAACAGATTTAAATAAATCTGAGGCAATGTACAATTAAATTTTAACAAGACAGATAATAATAAAAAAAATAGAACACGAGGAATTGACTAATATGAAACAATGTAAAGATACGGGCTTTCGGTTCATCAAAAGGTGGTTGTTTTCGGTAAGGTTCCGGTTCAGGTTCCGGTTTGGTTCTGGTTCCAAACTACCGGTTCCAAATAAAGGTTCCAATATACCGGTTCCGTACCCTCCGATTTAGCGGTTCTCTACAAAATAACTACCACAGGATCTATCAAGGCAAAAGTGCCCATCTACCCTCTCACAAAAATTCCAACCTATTTACCCGTCGGCGGCCGCCCGTACCTCGCAGCTATCGTACAAAGCTTCGACCTGCGCTAAACGGCATCGTATGAACTGGTTCGAACTCGCTTTGAAGAAGAACCGGTAAAATAAAGGTTCTTAAAGGTTCCAGTTTAGGTTCTTGTTCCGGTTCGGGTTCTACTAACGGAACCACTAAATACCGGTTATTTACCGGTATTTTAGGTACCTTTTCAATCCCTGGTACAAGGCGCCACGCAACGGGGCGCGGGAACCGGAGCCAAATTTACTGCGCGGAAGTGCGTATTCATTGAATATGTATGTAAAAAAACACGCGTTATCTGCGCCCCGCTACGCGTCGCGTGGCGCGTTGTAGTGTGTGATCCGCCTAACAAACCAATCAATAGAAAAGTATTTTTTATTATTATTTATTTTTCATCTATCATCTGACAGAATCTTAAACATTCATGACAAAATCAATCTACCTCCCGGTAAACAAGTCACACTCCGGTGTCGATGTCATGATACAAGTCTTGTGGTGACTGTTCTTCTGTCGCTAAAGGTGGTCAAGCTATAGACCTCATATAGTAAAGAAATATGAGGAAGCCAGTAAAAGTGAGTTCTTAAGGTCTTCTATGTAAGGATCACTCATCATGAGTGAACCATGGTTTTCAGGATGCAGTCGCAGTATTTATATCATTCAGTCAAATTAAGATGTATGGATTTGAATGGTACCTAACTTCTATTATTTTCAATGAAAGCTGTAATACCTAGTATTGGTATAAAAATTGGGTTTAATAACGAATCGAATAACCTTATTCCAATATTAAGTTCTGCTGATTTGTATTGATATGTTTTGTTTGACAATGGCTTGCACAAAAAAATACGTCCCAGCCATGGACGAACAAAAAATTCGGACAGATTCTCGATTACAAAAAAACTGTGTCACTCAAGTCGACCAGCTCGCTGTACGTACAGGCCCCTGTACGCACACATTCAAACATTAGTCGGCCGACGGTCGGCCAATACGCGCGCAAACGGGAACACTCACCCATAAACGGGACTCAGTTTTGTCTTAGCGGAGTTCCGTCCGACTTTTTTGTTCGTCCAATATTGTACCACAAAAAAAAAAATACGTTGGTGCCGTTCGAGGACTGAAAATAATATTGTAAACTATTCCACCGAAAGACACTTATAAAAATTTTGTTTCAGTGTGGAAGTGCTCAGGTGTGATTCGGTCAAGTGACGTTGAAATCAGTGCTTTGACTGGAATACCTACCTCATCTTTTTAGTTTAGTATCATAATCATTTACGGGTGTAAGTAAAACATTGACAAGTATTTAACATTTTAATTACGATTTTGACATTTTTGTAATTATTTATCAATTTTTAATTATTATTTTTATTTTTTATCAGTTGTTAAATATTAAAATTTAATTAGTGACAATTTTATTTTGGGATTTTAACTGTTTGAATTTTAAAATAGTTTATAATTTTTAATGTATGTGTAGAAAACTATGGACTAGAATTATGTCCTGGGTTAAGCGATTCGAATACGTAGTGAGCATGCATGGTTTTCAAGATTATACTCATTTCTTTTCTGTATAAGTAGAAAGAAGCATTTACCCGGGTATCTTTCTCGATAATTTGATTAGTTTTTAATGATCCATTTTTATTGTTTGTATTTCCTGTGCATGTCCCAAATAGTACACTAGTCATGTCCATGAAAATATACAATAAATTACCAGAAAAAATTAAAGAAGAAAAAAATTTAATACATTTACAAATAAATTAAAACGATTTCTATTAGTCAAATGCTATTACAATATCAATGAAGATTTAAATGACAAATTTTTAATTACATGTTGTACATAATAATCACAACAATTATAATTATAGTAACTAACAACTAAGTAGTCAAATAAAAGCCCTCTTCCTCTCTCCAACTTTTGCTGTGCCCGGCAGGGTCCACAATGGTCATATTTTTTTAACCTACCACTTAGGTGGTAGGTTAAAAACGTTCACACGTGGAAGCAATAAATATATTGAGTATTGAGTATATTTTTTTTTTTTTACACAAATCATTGTCCTGCCCATAATTTATTTGAGGTCAGCACAACATGTCTTTTTTTCCACACTTCTCTATTAGTCGTCAGTCCCCTCAGTTCTCGGTAGTCCCCTCCCTTCCAGCCATATCATCTTCCACACAATCTATCCATCTTTTCTTTGGTGTTGCCCTACTCTGGGACACTATAATCACATTATTATTTTGCCTCTTCAAACATACTTAATAAGTCATTAGTCCCTAGTTTCATAATCAAAAGGCTTCCTTTGACTCAAAGATACGCTGCATTACTCACGGGACGATCATTATAACTGTACACGAAGAGGGTCTTGCCCAATTATAGAAATCCGTATTAGTTAGGTTCTCCTAGCTGAGCCGTACTCTGTGGTCTGGAAATTGTAGGTCAGTATGGGATTTGGCCAAAAAACTGCAAGAATAAGGTTTACTTACGTAGGCAACAGATTTTTGACAGTCTCCGGTTGAGCAGTAGAGAAATTGCAGAAAATTACAGTTATAGTAAACCTATTTAAGGCTCTCACAGACAGGCGTGACGCGACGGCACTTAGCGACTCCGGTAGAAAGAAATCCATGAATTTTTCATAGAAATTATTCCACCAGAGTCGCGTCGCACCTGTCTGCGGGAGCCATCACGTATGTATGGATGTTCGATCGTAGCTCAAAAACTACCGAACTGATTTTATTTTGAGGTGACCATTGAGCGATCATGTCGTGTGACAGAATTTTTAGAGAAAGAGGCCTGTTAGGTGTGAGACATTTGAACACAATTTAATAAAGCCTAAATTTTTCAGTCAGCATAAAGTTGCTAACGGTTTCGGTTTTTTGATAATTTACTGGAGATTTATTTTTAATAGAGTTTTATTAAACTATTTTTAGGGATCCGTACCTCAAAAAGAAAAAAAACGGAACCCTTATAGGATCACTTCTTTGTCCGTCCGTCCGTCCGTCTGCCAGTCTGTCAAGATCCTTTTGCTCAGGACCGCGAGGACGTATCAAGTTGAAATTAATATTAGCACGTAGGTCTACGATCCCTTGGAGCTCTAAAAAAATTGCTTCTAAATCAACGCATTAAAACAAAATCGGTTATTTATGCAACATATTTTGATACCCGTAAATAAATCAAAACCTATAGGGTACTTCCCGTTGACCTAGAATTATGAAATTTCGCAAGAAGCAAGGCATCACAGCACAAGGAAAGGAAAAAGTCCGAGAATTGTTAATTTGTAGTTTTATCACATTTTTTTTTTGATCTTAACAAACTTACTTTTGCCGTTGGAGAATTGACCGTGACGTAAATCGATGTATGGGAAAACATTTTTTCAACAGCAAAGTTAAGTTTGTTCTTGGGATAAATTCACTGCAACGTACGGAACACTTCATTGTGCGTGGTCCGACATGAATTTGGCCGATTTTCTTAATATAGATAGCTCAATACGTATTTTAGTTTTTTAATACTCTAATCTTCAATAATTTGTATCATGTAGGTAGGTAATAAATTTTCCAATTTTTATTCATAACAAGCTGACCCGACAGACGTTGTCCTGTCTTAACTATGAATGTCACTATGAATATTTGCAAAAGAAAACTAAAGGATTATATTATGCAAAAAGTAATTTCTGCATAGATACCCTGACAACACAATGTAATAAAATACTTACTACTACTAACTACACTTAAATAATACAAAATAAGAACACATAAAACCCGAACATACACGTACTAATCAAAATTATAAAATCGAAATTATAAATATTCAGCGGTCTCCGAGACTATACTTGACGCACACAAGCAAACAAACACGTGCATGCACTATACTAGCACACACCAACACATTCACACAGTAGTTCTCTTCTCAATCGCTGCGCGCTGTTTGTGTTCCTCACAAAGGGAATAATCAGTACTTGGGAGGGTACCTTGGAGTCAAATTGGTCAGCTGTATTAACTTGTTTTTATGTAACTACCTACAATTTTGTTTTGTTTGCTATTTGTCTCATACGTTGTTGCTATAGTTTTACCTACTTATTTTACATCTCCATGCTTCGTCATTGGGCGACTATTATTTTAAGTTAAAAGTTAAATCTCATTTAAGTGAACTGTATCATGTTCTTATGAGAAATAAAAGTTTCTTTAAACCTAATGGCATACGTCGTTTGGTTTTAGTTTTAACTATCGACTAAAACTAAAACTATCGACCCATTTATCAACCGATCCATCTGTGTTTAACGATATTTGCAGCGCGCATTCTGTCAATCGCCGATAGTTATTTCAAACAACTGATAATTATGTAAAATTAATATTTACGTTAAGTTTTCTTAAACTTTCTAATTTTCCGCGCAATTTTTTTCTTTTTATCTTTCATAAGATCCTTCTCCTGACAATAACGAACACATCAAAAAAAAAAAAATTTGGAAAATCCAAAAGTGCACGACTCATAATGCTCATTTAATTAAGAAATATATAAAAAAAAAAAAAAAAAACTTAAGTCGTTCAAAATTAATTGCCGAAAAAACAGCTGTAGTAGGAAGAAGGTACTGCACAAGCGCCCCTGGTGCAATAAATGTACATAATATCTATAGATCATCATATCACCATCCATGTTAATTTTACATGGATATATATAGATGTACAGTCTTGTAGTTTTCGTTTTTTATTAATTGCAATTAAACGACACTGAATTAATTAATCATTCGCATTCAGTGACCTACAATCGTCGATTAGAATTTAAAAAAAAAAAATTAACTCGAATAATGGATTTTTTCACAAGTTACAGTGTTTCCGGGTTTCACACATGACGGACAGGATTTTTTTTTGACCTATTTTGGTGTTTTTTTTCCAATTCTATTGCAGTAAATCAATTTTTAAAAAGTATGAAATTAATCTCCATTAAATTATCTCGACAATAGTATGCAAAATATCTGGATTCCGTGAACTAACAAGGCTATAATAATAAAAATAGCCGCCAAAATGAGGCGAAAAAAATTTTTCGATCGTAAAGCACTCTCTGATGCTTCGCATCATGAGTCGTGCAATAGTGAAATTGGTCCAGCCGTTCTCGCGTGACCAAGGGAAATAGGGATTAATTTTTATATATATAGATATATAGATAGATTCATCGTTAAAAACTTTGCTTCGTCATAACCTACTTTTGTGGATGACACTACCTATCTCAAAGATTATTTCCTTTGTAAATAAACCCCAGAACCTTTAGACACACTTAATGAAACACAGTCGAGTACACAAACAAGAGAAACACGAATGAAACGATGTTTGTAGAGACATCAATTTCAAATGTAAACTCTGCGGTGATTTACAAAGCTTTGACTTATACGCCTGTTTGTTATGTGTTGTAAAGAGATACATAGTAATAGATATGAATATATCCTCTAATTAGAAGCAACAAAAATAATACCTGGGTCCCTATACCACAAAACTTTACAATTACAATTTACACAGATTTGTAAGTAATAAAAGTGCGTAAACACAAAACCCTAAGCCACATAATTGTAACGGAAAAACCGTAGGGAAAACCTTACAAATATAAGAAACTGTAGTGACTTGTAGATTCATAAGTACATATTTGTAGTTTTTGTAATACGCATTTTTTTCTACAATTTATCAATTTTGTAAAATTGTAAACTTTTGTGGTATAGGGCCCAGGCAGGCACTTTACTTTGTGTAATTTATTTTTTCACCACACACCGCTGTGTGGTGGTGAAATAAATTGGACAAGCCGGTTTTTGAGAGCAGTGGCTCTCAATACGATGAGGAAACCGGCATGTCCTGGGAGAATTACTTCTATTATCAACGTAACAAACATTCATATATACAATTATTATACCTACAGCTGATTACACTCATGTACTTTAGAGAAATGCGAAAAAAAATGTATAAAAAACAAAATACACACTGTCTTTGGATCAAGCACGTTTGTGGTAGTTACCAAAAATCTGGTTTTTTATTAATTATATTTTTTGTAACACACTAGACTCTTTTGATGTGTGTATCATGGAAATTTGTGACAATAAGGTTGATTAATTTAGATTTTGCTCATTAATCAATCATTTAAAATGATAAACATTAACCAAATTAAGAAAAAACGTTACTGGACAGAAATATTTTTGTACTTAACATTATTGCAAGCAAAATTAACTCGAGCTACTCAACGGCATGTGGCAAGAAGAGGCCTCTGGCAGGCAAGTGTAAATATATTCTGGCCGATTTCAGTCTTCTTCTCACAGTTTTTGTGCTTAGTGTAACCCTTCGAACTTCTTGGAGCTTCGTTCTTACCTCAGAAGAAGTAAAAGTCCGCTTTCTAAGCACGCTGGCAACGATGAACCGGTCATCTCGGGCCACAGTTTTCCATTTGCGTCCTTGTTCTGCGAGTCTCGTATACTGTCCGGTCTGCCGATACCTCTGTACAACTCGGTGTACCACAGATTTTGTATACTCGTAATGTTTGGGCCACATGTTTGTAGGTGTGCCCAGTTTCAATTAAAATAACTTCCCTAGCAACTTGAGTGGCGTTTAGATTTGACATTCAAACTCAAATTCCAATAATTTCATAATTAAAAAAAAAAAAAAAAAGCATTTACTAATTTTTGTGGCCAGTACGCACGATAATTACAACAGGAGAAATCAAACCTTTTTTTTTGCGTTCCTCAAAATTTGTCCGTGAGTGTATTTACACTAAACTAAACAACTAAACAAAGACTAGCTAACTATACAAAAACAACAGGACACTTAGGCATCGAAGTATTTGTCCACATCGCTATATCGCGTTTCCAGAAGACTGGCACCATTGCCACGCTGAATGGCATTGCTAAATCTTTAGCTAACGAACGAACCAGCCCTCTGGTCACGTTAAGTGTTGACCAGTCGGCGAGAAATTTCGCGCACTCGGGCCCCATGACCCCCATAAGGTTACAGTATTTGCGCCGCTCGAGGGTCACAGAAGCCGCAGCAGCAGCGCCAGCATAGCCCGCCTTGCTTGGAACGTGCTTGCATGTCCTGTATTCAAATACTCGAAGACATAATGTGACATTCACCAGTCCGCACTGCGCCTACATGATGGATTACGGCCCACTCTATCTCACAGAGGCCTGTTGGAACTTTATAGGCTGATTATGCCTATGGTATGGTCCCTCTAGACGGCTAAGGCCTCTGCAGAGATAAGACATGAGACATAATAGAAAGATCAGAGTTAATTACAGTAGTGGTCCAAAAACTTATTAATTATAAATATATAGGACTGTGTAATGAGATTGCATCTGTACATACCTACATACAGTATTTGTGTTTTTTTTTTAAATATCCATTTGGTCAGTCCTTCCTGCAAAAGCTGAAAAAATAGAAACAAAAACAACAACACAACAACAACTGGTTGTTAACATTGGATGATTTCAATAATAATTAAACTTGAAAATTTCAGTACTTTATGACCAATCGGGATGACTACTTTATAAAAATCAGTTAATTCTGATTATAATGAGATACGCCACAAGTGATCGTATCGTAACTCTTCTCGTATCGTATGAATAGATCACGCTTATATGCCAAAATAATATTAGTGCTCACGCTATCTAAACAAGCCCTAACTTACCGGTAGTCTTCAACCCTAAATAAACATAGTCAACTTGAACCCAATACTACAGTTTGTCAAACGCCTTCATAATCGGTTCTGATCACCGGTTATGTAGACGTGGTGATCATTAACGAAGTTATAATAAGTTATGATAACGGCAGAGATTTCCCTGTAGTGGATCATTAATATGCTGTTGGTAAGATAGCGGAACGGTAGGGCGAGGTACGTTTGTAAGCGGTTTAGTCATAAATAAAAGATATAACTCAGTTTTAAATATTTACTATAAAACATAACATCAACCTGTAAACCTGTAACCTGTAAACGGTTAGACAGAGGTTGTGGTCTTTTGCTACACCAAAAGCACATCTATTATTATATTTGTATATAATTTAACATGTAAAGAGCTGTTGTGCCCAACAATTCTTGTTACAACTCAGTACTTAAATCTATGTATTCAAGTAAGAAATCGTATGACAACTTTGACTGTTTTTACATCCAAATCTATATTTCATATTATTAATTTCCTGCTTTTATAAAATCTTAGAATATTTTTATACGTTAACATTTTCATCATAAATTGTTATCTGTCAATTTTCTTTTTTTATGCTACAAAGCTTACATGATAAGGCCAGTTAGTGTGATAAGGTCAGGTTCTCGCTGAAAGCCGTTCTTATTGTTTCTGGCCGACAGTCAAATATGAAGTTGCACACATACTTCCAGAACGTCTCACAGGGACTATAAAAGTGGCCCTCAGTCCTGGCAATACTCTTTGGTCGACGAAGCGCCAGCCCATGCCGCAGCTGAGCCTGTAGCTTTAAATTCCCCGAATAATAATAATAATGTTCAAAATTCGATCCAGCCTGTCCCACCTTGCTTTCCTGCCCTCAGTGACGCCCTAAGCTGAGGTTCGTACCCCACAGAAGGTGCCCTTAGCGTGCGGTCATCTAGTATTGTAAGAAATTCGCCCCGGGCTGGAGGCTTTGAGTTTACTTAAGGTACTCACAGCATAGTCCGGTTAAGTAGCCAAGACCTCTCAGGGTCAAAACAAACAATTGCCAAGTCAAAAAAAAAAAAAAAAAGTCTTTCTTTAATCAGTCTTTGGTTCAGTCAGTTGTTAGCTCAATCTCCGCTACAATTGTATTTTCTGAACCGACTAAAGTAAGTACAGTAATTCAAATAAGAAACTAGTTTAATTGATAAAAAATCTCTATAAATATTGTGTGTGCGTGCCCCATTTTCTCCGCTGCCTCCAGTCCTCTCACCTGTGTCAGTGGGAGGCCTCTGACATCGAGGGCATCCTAGCTGCGTGGCGTAGCACCGCTCCTTCTGCCCAGCGTGAAGCGCTGCCTCTAACGTAGGACACAAAAGCCGACCACTCTTGAACGGGGAGATCAACGACGCCGCACAGTGGTTCGAAATCGACGCTCCGTGGACATTGAAATCAAAATTTCTTTAGACGAGAAATAAAAATCGGAATGGCTTTATTTCAGTATTATTTATAATATTTGGTAATATGACAGCTATAGACAGCACCATCTCCGAAAAAAAAAATATTTAATATTTTTTTGTATGAAGAAAAACACAAAAGTCGTTTTTTCTCATAACTTAATAAAACTTAAAGCCTGCGGCTTACATGGGGTGTTGTCCTACATGAGGCGATTCCGAAATGCTATAACACGCACACCCATGCGCGCCGCTTCACTCACAGCAGAGTGTTGAATTTCGAGAAATTCAGTTAGAGATTTTTACGTTGATTTATGTGTGATCTTGAAAATATACAAAGTAATTGACTTTAGTTTGCTAATTTGATTAGTTATAATGAGAAATAATGGAATATACAATATAAAAATACTAAAAAAAACACTCAAATTGAGACTCATTTACAATATAAATAGATTTTGCAATCTTTCTTATAATAATTTAATTCGGTGTTAGTAGATACACAGTTTGACTTCTTAATTAACATTAAAAAAAAAAAGTACAAAAACTTATAACTAATACAGAAAAATACTAAGAATAAGCAATTGTATAATTGAGAAATATATTATTTCACCACTTCACTCAGAGCAGAGTAATGAACTTCAAGAAATTCAGTGGATTTCTCGAAGGAATTTAATACTATATTATTTGATATCTTTGGGATAGGTGCACATACCAATGGGCAACGATAATTACATAGTAATGATTGTTTGATGTAAGCTGTTCGTAATCTCAAGTTTAGCAGGAAATCAATGCTTAATGCATGCTAATTAACGTATGATGGTAATTTAGTCTCATCTCATTAGTGCATGTTGCAAATATTGTTAACGAGTTAAGATACATTAGTTAAGGGCTATTTTTACGAAGTGTTTAACTAACTACTATTAATTAAGATACGATTAAGAGGGTACTTTTATATAAATAGGGACAACATCGTCAAAATCATTAGTTTTTGTCAGCAACTGTTCGCGCTATAACATTAACTTCTTGCTTACGTACTTACTTATTATCATGGAAGGATTTTATACAAATTTGGACATATTCATATTTGTGAAAACAAAAAGTTGCTTTTCGCAGCCTAGTATTTTGTTAGAAGCACTTCTAACCAAAGCGACAAATTTGTCTGAAGAAGAACAAAAAAAATTAAAACAGTTTTGTCAAGTGTATATGTGTGTTTTGCATAGAAATTGGAAATCGTGTAATCGAACAATGCATACATTTGTCAAGAAGTATGAGACATGGCTAGAAAAAGAGATCAAATGGCCCAACTTCATTAAAGACAGATTTGTACAAAGTGAAGAAATTGGATTGGTATCAATCGACTCTGTTACTGATACTGTTGAACCTTCAACCTCAAGTGCTAGTGGTATAAATGATGGTGCATCCACGTCCAAAGTAACTACATGTACTGTTAGCACTACAACACTAAAAAGGAGCCCAAGAAAACCTTTCTCAGAATTATGCCAAAAACAGAAGAAGAGAAGAATAGAAGAACTTTTAACGCACGACTCTCAGGAACTTGCATATGCTACTGCAGTGAGATGTGGTGAGGAGAATGAGGACGTGAAAGATTTAATAAAATATATTACCGAGCATCCTGAAAAAGCAGCACAGATCAAGAATTTTTTGAAAGGCAAGACAACTACTAACAAGTATTCAGCAGAGAAAGCGTTGGGTATATTTATTTCTTTGAAATTGTCGAAGTGGCAGTATATAACTTTAAGGGAAACTGCGAAAGAAAGTGGTGTAGATTTGTACCCATCATATTATTCGGTTTTAAATGCCAAGAAGGCATGCTATCCTCCTGAGAGCGATATTGAAGTGACCGAACGAGGAGTTAAAGTAAAACTTCAAGCTATTTTGGACATCACTGTCACTCGACTTGCCAAAACATTAAACTTGGACCATTTGCAAGATAAAGAACTGATCTTAATCTGCAAATGGGGCTTCGATGGTGCGTCAAATCAAAGCAACTACAAGCAATGCATGAATGCAGATGAAGACGACTCTAGTGTTTTTATGAGCTCTTTTGTACCCTTGCAATTGATGTGTGGTGAGGATTTGGTCTGGGAAAACCCAAAACCTTCTTCTACAATGCTTTGCAGACCAATTTATTTCAAGTTTGTCAGCGAAAATAAGTTGGACATGAAGGAGGAAACGGGTTTGATCGATGCTGAAATTAAAGCATTGAAGCCATCTATCATTGAAAATAATATACAAGTTAAACATTCAATGTTAATGACCATGATAGATGGCAAAATAACGTCTCACCTGTCACAAACCTCTATGCAAACATGTGACATCTGTAAAGCTGTACCAAGTGAAATGAATGATTTGGAGAAGATTCACATGTAAGTTGAATATTGGAAATGTATGTTATTTTTTTTTATTTTTTTCTTATTGAAAAACACTTTTAACCTTTTTATTCATATTTTAGGAAATCTGTATCATCTGATATTTACAAGTACGGTTTGTCGACTTTGCATGCATGGATCAGATCCATGGAATGCCTGCTGCATATCGCTTACCGATTAGATTTTAAAAAATGGCAAGCCAGAGATGAAGCTAGTAAAGCAGCTTTGAAAAGTCGCAAACAGACGATACAGCGAAAATTTCGAGAGGAAATGGGACTCCTGGTGGATATCGTAAAACAAGGTTAGTTGATTTATTTATTTTGTATAATATCAAAGGGTTTTTTAGTTAGTGTAATACTATAAAACTTATCTTATAATGTTCTCATATCAGTATTTTTTATATAAAGGTGCTGGGACCACGAATGATGGCAACACGGCTAGAAAATTTTTCCAGTGTCCTGAGAAGACTGCAAATATCACTGGATTGAGTCAGGAGCTCATCCAAAAATTCGCAACTATTCTCCGTGTTGTATCATCAGGACAGTCTATTAATATTGATTTGTTTGCCAATTATCTCGACGAAACTGCGCAGCTGTATGTGGAACTGTATGGCTGGTATTTCATGCCTTCCAGTATCCACAAACTTCTGCTGCATGGAGCTGAAATAATAAAACATTTCAACATTTTGCCTATAGGAAAGCTATCAGAAGACGCATCTGAGGCCCGAAACAAAGATTGTAGAAAACTCAGGGAACATCATACGCGGAAATTTTGTCGCAGAGCGACAAACCATGACATCTTTAATGGTTTCATCGTATCCTCAGACCCATATTTGTCAAGCATTCGACCTAAACTGACAAATAAGAGTAGAAATGATTTAACTGAAGAAATGAAGTCTCTTCTTTTAATTGACCCGGATACCATGGATAAGGAAAACATTGAATTTGTTGAGGTGCCAAGTATGATGGATTCTGATTTTGAATTCTTTGATAGCGATGACGAAACTCAGTAGACAAAATTTTAATGTTTGATGTTTTTGTGTAAATTTTATATATTTCTCAATTATACAATTGCTTATTCTTAGTATTTTTCTGTATTAGTTATAAGTTTTTGTACTTTTTTTTTTTAATGTTAATTAAGAAGTCAAACTGTGTATCTACTAACACCGAATTAAATTATTATAAGAAAGATTGCAAAATCTATTTATATTGTAAATGAGTCTCAATTTGAGTGTTTTTTTTAGTATTTTTATATTGTATATTCCATTATTTCTCATTATAACTAATCAAATTAGCAAACTAAAGTCAATTACTTTGTATATTTTCAAGATCACACATAAATCAACGTAAAAATCTCTAACTGAATTTCTCGAAATTCAACACTCTGCTGTGAGTGAAGCGGCGCGCATGGGTGTGCGTGTTATAGCATTTCGGAATCGCCTCATGTAGGACAACACCCCATGTAAGCCGCAGGCTTTAAGTTTTATTAAGTTATGAGAAAAAACGACTTTTGTGTTTTTCTTCATACAAAAAAATATTAAATATTTTTTTTTTCGGAGATGGTGCTGTCTATAGCTGTCATATTACCAAATATTATAAATAATACTGAAATAAAGCCATTCCGATTTTTATTTCTCGTCTAAAGAAATTTTGATTTCAATGTCCACGGAGCGTCGATTTCGAACCACTGTGCGCCGGGGCGCTCCTCCCGTGTGCCGTAAGAGGTCGAGTAAGCGTTATTTACAAATTCATGTAAGAACTTTTCCTCCTCTGATAGGGTTGATGACAACACGAGGCTCATCCTGACCCTGTTCGACGTAAGATATGACCGCCCCGTCCTCATCCAGCTCCACTACTACTTGCCGATCCTGCTACATCTAGCTGAAGCCGTTCCTGACTCCGGGCGTCCCGAGCTGCGCGAAGCTGAAGTCGACCTGAAGCTCCTACACACTCACATTTTTTTATCCCTTGTAATACTTAATATTCCTTTTTTATACATGTGACTTACAATTACCCCTCCAGCTAATCGTAATGTTACGAGGTATACCTATAGTAAGGGTACACCAACATTTCGCCAGTAATATTTAAGTCCCATGTAATAGGGGACAAGCCTATTGCCTTGAACCGGGCACAAATCCAGACTCCGGGCTGCTACTGACAAATTCCAGATGGAAAATCACAATAATACTTTACCCGACTCGGGAATCGAACCCAAGACTTCATGCTCAGTAGGAGCGTTTGCAGCCACTTGATAAACAAGGTAGTAAAATAACTTTATTTTGTAGTCTAATCAACACATTTATGATTAAAACCACCCTATAATCTCCCATTTCCCCTTTCCGCTTTCCGCTCTCACCGGGACCCTACCATAAACAATATAATATAGAACCCGGGACTGACGATGGTCCCGGGAGGCACCGGATGCGCCGACACGACTACTGGGACAACATGAAATATGAAAACTACGGGATTTCACTGTTTAAGATTAACGTCAGACCGAATCTGATCATGTTTGTGAAATTGATAGGGATTTTCATTTTCTGTATTTTAAATAAGAAACCGGGAAGTTTAAGCGCTGCGGAATTTATTTATTTATTTAAACAGTTATGTACACATATCTAAACAGACAGGAAGAAAGGAACAGAAAAATACTTACATGGGTGATGCTTAATCCCTCCCCCTCCCTCCCCTTTTTACTTTGCTTAACCTTTAGTGGTGGTGGTGCTTTCTCGACGTAAATTTAGTAGCAAGATTCATCATTTGCCTAGCCTCTTCCCAACTATGTTGAGGTCGGCTTCTAGTCTGACCGGATGGGGTTGAATACCATTATTTTACATGGAGCGACTGCCTAAAGCCTGAGCAGCCTGAGCAGAGGCTGGCAACACTGGTAGCCGGTCGTCAAAAAAACGATCTCTAGGCTAATTAATTTAGAAAATTTATTAGTATATTAATGTTAAATTAGTTATTAAGAAGTATATCTAGTGATTATACAGTGTTTTTTGTCGCGAGAACTTCGCACAAAGGATATTAAACCGGCTGTCAACTCAACCAACTCAACGGTGACGGAATTCAAAATATCATCAATCCCGGGGAGTATTTTGTTTTATTTAAGTTATTTTAAATAATATTTACAGACCACAGAACATCACAAAATACTGCTCAGGTCTCTGAGCTACGTCCATCACACACTGGCACGGTTTATGTCTCCTTCAGTTGTTGTTCAACTGCAATAGCGAACATACGTACGGATCGCGCGCGCGTGCTCTAGTTAAGAGTATTCTGCAGACGCAGCACAACACCGTCGTCGCGGTGTACCTACGTCGATCTATCGCGGTCAGTGCTATGACCTAGTTACAAGTGATGCAATCATGAAGTGTTTTTAATAATTGATTGTTTAGGTGTTAACTCGCCTTACAATTAAATAATGGCCTCAGAGTCACAGCCCATTAAGTTAAAAACTGACCTGGAAAAACGGCTGTATGACGGTTACATCCAGGAGAAAACCGATAGAGAAAACCTGCAACTAATGGTACGTAATCTAAATGATCACATTAATAGCTTGCAGGAACAAGTACTAGCCCTTCAAGGAGAATTGAATTGCTTGAATGAAAAAAAAGAACCTAGAGAACAGGAAAGTCAAACAATATCTTTTGCCCAGCGTCCTAAAAGTGACGTTGAATTTTGCACAGACGAGGATGAGCTCGCTAAAGAGACTGAGTGGATTAGGGCCAAGAGCAGGAAGAAGAGGAAGCTTAACACCTCGCAATCTCCAAAACAACAACCCGGAACAAGTGCCCAACAGGAAAATCTCCGAAAAACTGAGAAAGAGACTCCCGTAAAAAAAGTGCCCCCGCCACCGCCAATCATAATAGACGAAGTTAAGAACTACCAAAAGTTCTATGACTCTCTAATTGAAACTACACCAGCGGAATCATTTACTGCAAATATGTTAAATGGCGATTGTGTGAAAATTAACGCCAAAACAGAGGACTCATATAGAGTAATTTCCCGGCTTTTAGCAGAAAAAGATCACCATTGGCACTCGTACGAGGATAAGCAGGCTAGACCAATTAGAGTTGTTGTGAAGAAGTTACATTCTTCTTGCCAACCTGATCGAATCAAAGACGACCTAACAACACAAGGTCTGAAAATTGAAAAAGTAGACAGCAAATTGAGCTGGAAGAGTAAAGAACCACTCTACATGTTCGTCTTATCATTTAATAATGAAGAAGATGTCAATAAAATCTATGGCATAAAATACCTTTTAGGGTGTAAAATTGAAATACACCCACTCAAACATCCCAAATTAATTCCCCAATGCAAGAGGTGCCAGGCATATGGGCATACTCATAAATACTGCAGAAAAGAGCCCAGGTGTGTAAAATGCACTGGCAAACACCTTACAGCCAACTGTACGAAATCTCCGCAAGAGAAGCCAAAATGTGTTCACTGTGGTCTGCCTCACCCTGCCAACTATAGAGGGTGTGAAGTAGCTAAACAGATGCAGATTTTGAAGAACAAAATTATTAAAAAGAAAATTGTGGCACCAACTACCCAACAGTCTTTGCAACTAAGAAATTCAGACAGAAACAACACACAAACACAGGCACAGAAAACGAGTCTCCAGTCATTTGCAAAACCCATGCAAGTAAACAAGACTGGTTCCTATGCGGAAGCTGCAAAATCAAGATCTCAGCCTGCAAATCTAGAGGATAAGATTAACCAGATTTTAAAATGTATTACTTCATTTGACAAGAGATTAGAGAAACTAGAGTCCAGCACTAAAACAGCTGTTTTAAGTCATCAAAAATGAATAACACCCTTAAAATAATGGCGTGGAACTCTAATGGGCTCCTCAAACATCAAAATGAGTTGCAGGCGGTCCTGGACACAGAAAACATTGACGTGTGTTTGGTCTCCGAAACGCACTTCACTAACAATCTTTTGTGAAATTTAGAGGATACATGGTATACAATTCGCTGCACCCTGACAACTCTGCCAGGGGAGGCAGCGCGGTTATAATCAAACACACCATAAGTCACTACGTGCAATGTAAATATGAAGAACAAGACATTCAAGCCGTGGCAGTATCTGTTAAAAACAAATCTTGTTCCATGTCCATTGCAGCCATTTACTGTCCCCCACGGCACATGATAAGAAAAGAGCGGTATTTACATCTCTTTGAATTGTTAGGCCAGAGATTTATCCTAGGCGGCGATTTTAATGCTAAGCATACGCATTGGGGATCAAGACTTACAACGACTAAGGGAAGGCAGCTCTTAAGCGCAGTAAAAGATACCGTTTCTGAAGTTATGAGTACAGGAAAACCAACATACTGGCCCACTGACCACCAGAAAATACCGGATCTTATAGATTTTTTCATATGCAAAAACATATCCGCCAATTATGTCAGCGTGGAGGAAGGTTTTCATATGAACTCGGACCACTCTTCGCTTATACTAATGCTAAGTCAAAAAATCCTACTTAAAGAAAGCCACTTAACCCTGGTTAATAAGTTCACAGATTGGGAAAGCTTTTCTCTTGATCTAGAAAATATTATCGACCTTAAAACTCCGATAAAAAAGCAAGATCAGCTTGACTCAGAAGTAAACAAGTATATTGTCAATATACAACAATGTGCGTGGAACAACACACCACAATTAAAACGTAAATATAAGGGATTTACCTATCCTAAGGAAATTGTGGATTTACTTACTGAGAAAAGGAAACAAAGGAAACAGTGGCAGCAAACACGATGCCCGCGAGATAAAACATCACTAAATAATTTAACTAAAAAATTAAAGAGAAAAATTCTACAATTTGAGGATACAGCTCTGAACACCAACCTTCTGCAGCTAACCAATGACAAATCAACAGATTACTCCCTCTGGAAGGCAACAAAAAATCTAAAAAGGCCAATTAAACAAATACCGCCCATCAGAGATAGCGACGGAAAATGGGCCATAAGCAATGATCAGAAAGCTGTAAGGTTTGCTCAGCACCTAGAAGAAACGTTTAAGCCCAATGAAAACCTGGTAGAATTACTTGAGAGTGAAAACTTAGCAGAAAACCAGAGAATTAAGCTTGTGACTCCTAAAGAAGTAATGAGAGAAATTCAAAATAACATTAGTGCCAAAAAGTCTCCGGGTTACGACCTCATTACAGGTGAGATTCTAAAACACCTCCCGCGTAAGGCTGTAGTTAAGCTGACCAAACTTATTAATGCTGCATTTATTTTAAAACACGTACCTGCGCCATGGAAGGTCGCTGAAGTCATTATGATTGCGAAGCCTGGGAAACCACCACATGAAGCATCATCATACAGACCTATTTCTCTGTTGCCCGTGCTATCAAAGTTATTCGAAAAACTATTATTGAAGCGATTAAAACCAGTAATAGAAGATAAAGACCTTATTCCAAATCATCAATTTGGCTTTAGGGAGAAACACTCTACAATAGACCAGGTTCATAGAATAACTAATATCATTGAAAAAACACTAGAAAATAAAGAAGTCTGCGCCACTGTATTTTTAGATGTGGCGCAAGCTTTTGATAAAGTTTGGCATAAGGGTCTAATATTCAAACTCAGGCGCATGCTCCCAGAATTTGCAGATATACTAGAGTCGTATATAAGTAATAGAATGTTCAGAATACGGCAAGAGGATGCATATTCCGAACTAAAACATATAAAAGCTGGGGTACCACAAGGAAGTGTGCTAGGCCCGATTTTGTACTTGTTATACACATGTGACATTCCAGAACTGGAAAACAACACCATTGCGACCTTTGCAGATGATACTGCAATTATGGCTACCGGTTCAACCCACAGAGAAGCAGTAGAAAAAGTTCAACTAGCTGTGAACAAAGTCTATGACTGGACACAAAAATGGAAGATCAAACTGAATGAATCTAAATCAATTCACATTGACTTCACAAACAAACACCTGGACTATCACCCAATCTATATAAATGGCATGCAAGTGCCTTACGCTAATACAGCCAAATACCTTGGCATGACTCTCGATACCAAGTTGCGTTGGAAAGCTCATGTCAAAAAGAAAAGACAGGAACTCGACATACGTTATAAAAGTATGTATTGGTTACTTGGAAGGAAATCCTGTCTATCAATACATAATAAAATAACCATATACAAGCATATACTGATGCCAATTTGGACGTATGGTATCCAACTTTGGGGCTGTACTAAACCAAGCAACATCAAAATTATCCAACAATTCCAAAATAAAGTACTCAGGGATGCTGTGAATGCACCCTGGTACATAAGAAACGACGACCTTCACCGTGACCTTAAAATGGAATTCGTCACCACAATCATCAAAAAATTTGCTGAAGCCCACGAACACAGACTACACCGACATGTGAATGTTGAGGCTATCCAGCTGCTAGACAACACAGACTTAGTGCGTAGGCTAAAAAGAACTAAACCATTTGAATTAATGTAGTGTAAGTAAGTACTAACAAAGTGAGTGAATAATAGTAACATTGTTGTGCTATACATATAACACATGAACATAGTGTTTTAATATAATATATCAGACTCTAAGAAAGTGCTACGGACTTGTGTAAAAGTGCAAATAGACACTATTCTTAGTATTAACATTATTTATAACGTAGCATATTAAGTTAGAGTTAAATTACTTATTAGTCTTTTTAGGCTAGATTGTAATTAATTTATTAAGAATTCTGTTCTTAATAACAAAGGGAAAAAAAAAAAAAAAAAAAAATGTCTCCTTTTGCTTGACAACTAATGGAAGCAAAATCGATGACGAAAACATTCGCTCAGACAATAAACACTGCATAGTTTACTACACAAAAATAGGCTCAATAAAGCCTAGTGATTATTTATTCATCTAAAACCTGTAATGAGTCAAAAACTTGTTATTGTCAATCAAGTTTCTTTGTATCATAATAATATAGTAAAAACAGTGTATTCCTTGTAACTTCACTTCTGTTTAACATTCCCACCTAATTCCTTATTAACTTCAACTAATTGTAATATCTATTTTTTTAACAATTCATTAATTATTTTTACAACCTCTATTTTAACACCTCCCTCAAAAATGAGCTGTCTCAGCTACACATACAACACATGGACTTAGTCGACCAGCACAGTCAACTACAACATCTAGTGTCAACATTTCAGGAGTGCAGTGACACCCATGAGCTGGCTTTGAATCAAATAACAGAACTGGAACAGAAATTGTGTGAAGCTCAAAAGGCTCTATCTCTCTCAGAGTGTGTTCAGGTTACCAAACAGGTTGCTAGGACCAGTAATCTATTTGATAAGTTGGTAGGTAGTGCGTCAAAATCAGTGTGTGAGCCAGCTGTAACAATAGATTTGACTGGTGATGATACCATACCATTATGTCCTATTGTTTTGAGTCACAACAAATTGAAGAAATATATTAAAATCAAGAAGTTAATTAAACGGTCACAGAGAGCAATTAAAAAACAAAATCTCTTAAAATTAAATCATTTGCTTAGAAAGGAACGTGTTGTCCTATCAAAAAGTTTAAATATTTGTACTATTGAGTTAGATAAATGTAGGGAAAAGTATGACACTGATATCCAGCTCCTATATAATGATATATTACACAAGGAGCACTTGCTGAAGGATATTTTTGAAAAATATGAGACTTCACAACAACAACTAAGTGACCGCATGTTTGAGGCTGGGGAACTACTGGATTTGGTGAAGTGCAATGCTGAGAGGTATGAGTCTCTGACTAATAATCTTTCATGCAGCTGTACCAGTCAACCACAACCTCTTCAGTCTCAGCCGGACTTGCCCCGTCCGGTGTTGGCTCTTCCGGCAGAGACATATGTTAATACACAGAAAAACAAATCCATATTTTTTTGTGACGAATTAGGTTCAGGCTTTGGAAAATTTTTACTCAATTACCTTAGCCATAGTTTTACCAATCATAGTTATCATAACATAAGTTTTAAACAAATGATTAAAAGAATTGCAAACACAAACTTAGATAATTATTATACCATGGTATTGCTATTAGGTAATAGTACTGGTATTACCAGAAAGGACATAGTGGATGGTGTGAACACCTTATTAAAGTTAAATATAGGAAAGCTGATGTTGTGTGCTTTTCCTTACTCTGATACTTTATCAGATGACGAAAATAATTATATTTATAAATTGAATAATACTATTCATAAGCTGACATGTTGCCATAGTGACAAATTATTGTATTTTGACACTAACAAGTTTGTTAGTGGGTTTAAGTTAACTCAGAGAACTTTATCTCTGTCTTGGGAATGTAGACATCTGATTGCTATGTTGATAGCATATACACTCGAGAGCAATGAATCCGGGTCACTTAAAGAATGTTAAAAATCTCGGAAACTAAAAATGATAGGTTAATGCAATAAATTGTATTTAATAGACAATGTAATACTCCTTAAATGAAAGTAAAAAAAATATGAGTCACCATACATTTTATTAACACAAAATTACATAAAGAAAAAAACTGCTGATCTCTCCTTAAAACAAAAATAGGAAACATGAAATTTTTGAACTTTATTACGATTTTCTTGAATTTTAATACTTCGTATTGCCTCCTCGTGCTTCCATTACTGCGTTTACGCGGTTTGGCATGCTGTACACCAAGTTCCTTATACGATTTTGGGGAATATTCTCCCATTCCTCTGTGAGAGCAATTTTGAGCTCACGAAGCGTGATTGGGGGAGGGTTTCGTTGTTTTACGCATCTGCCTAGCTCGTCCCAAGCATGCTCGATCGGGTTGATATCCGGGCTGCGCGCTGGCCACTCCATACGAGTAATGTTCATCTCTTGAAGGTAGTCATTCACAATCCTACCTGTATGAGGTCGGGCATTGTCATGCATAAATATAGCATCCTCACCTAAATTGACCATAAATGGACCAACGTGATCATTGAGGATTTCTTCCACATATCTTACGCTAGTTAAAGAGCCGTTTTCTATGATCACCAGCTCTGTGCGACTTTCAGAAGAAATTCCGGCCCACACAAGTACAGACCCACCACCGTAGGCTACTTTTTCTTCGATGCATGCTTGCTTGAATCTTTCCCCTGGTCTTCGATACACTCTGTGTCTTCCATCGTGCTTGTAGAGCATAAATTTTGATTCGTCGGAGAACATAACTTTTGACCAATCTTCAATACTCCAATTTACGTGGCTCTGGGGATATCTTAGTCTTGAAATACGATGCCCACGCTCCAGTTTAGGGCCGTTTGCAGGTCTAAGGGGTTTTAAGTTAGATTCAGCAAGCCGACGTCTTACTGTCCATGCACTTGGGTTACTTCCTCCGACACACCGACAGTCCTGGCTGTATCGCGCTGACTCCGGCCGGTTTCCAGCATTGTAAGTATTCTGGTGCATTCTTCAGGCGTAAGCGACATAATTTCAGCTTGAATAATGAATATAGAGCACTATCAACATGGTTTATGTACCCACATAAATGAAAGATTACAAACAAAAGCAAAACCAAATGCTGTAATTTCGTAGTTCCATCTTCGAAAGTGGCCCTTTTTCAAATTTGATTTTTTTATGATATAACTTTACAATAACTAAGAAGTTTTAATACCTTCATTTAAGGAGTATTACATTGTCTATTAAATACAATTTATTGCATTAACCTAGCATTTTTAGTTTCCGAGATTTTTAGGATTCTTTAAGTGACCCGGATTCATTGCTCTCGAGTGTAGTATTAATGAGGTTATAAATAATATAACAACTTTTAGTATTAGGGACGAGTCTGTGTTGCCTAGTCATACTAACAACATAGTGACTAATTATGAATCCTCATGTTGTACGAAGGAGGATCCACCTATAATACAAACATCTTTGGAGGCCACTTCCAGTCAGATAGGGTATTCTCGTCCTGCTGGAACTGTTACGGGCATTCTAGATACTTCAGTTGTAGTTGTGGAGGTCACTCCGGATAATCATTTAAACTAGTCAGTAAGACAACAGAAGTTACCCCTTCAAGTAACCAATTATTATTATTATTAGAGAATAATAAAAAGGTATCTTCTGGCAATTTAACTCATAAAAATAAAATACCAAAGGGAGTGCAACATACTTTAAAATTGTTTAATCAAAATATCCAAGGTTGCGCTTCCAAATTACTGGAAATAGAATTGTTTTTGGAAAATACTAAGTTTGATGTCATTTGTTTAACAGAACATTGGTTAAAAGATCATCAAGTAATGTCAATTAATTATGAAAATTATTGTGTAGTTAGCCATTTCAGCCGAAAACGTATGATACATGGCGGGTCATTAATATTAGTTAAAAATTCAATTAAATCGAAAGAACGAAAAGACATCATCGGACTGTCTGTCGAGCACACCATTGAATTGTCCTGTGTTGAGCTTGATAAGCATGTCATAGTATGTGTATACAGACCTCCAAGTTACCAGAATCTAACTGTGTTTGATTCTGTAATTGAAGATGTGTTAAAGAAACTTAGTACTAGTAGTAAGTCAGTAATCATATGTGGAGATTTTAATATTAATTTATTGGAAAATAACTCGAATACTGTTAGATTATTGAGTCTTTTTGGGTCATTTGATTTGTCAAATGTTTTTATTGAACCAACCCGAGTGACAGCTTCTTCTGCCACTTGTATAGATAATATTTTTTGTAATTGTGATTATTTACACAAACAAATTGTAAATAAGTTGCCATCTGATCACAGTGGCCAAAAAATAACATTTTGCTCCTACGTGCCTTTACAAAAAAATCTAATAAGGTTTAGGCCAATTACATGTAAAAATTTAGAGAAATTAAATCATTCTTTGGCCAGGACATTATGTGACCAAAGGTTTAATAATAGATGACCCAAATGAGTTCTATGCCGAGTTCTTTTCACTATTAAACACTCAATTTAATAACACTTTTCCACTAAAGACTAAAACTATTTACACAAAGTTTTTATTTAGTGATTGGGCGACTCCAGGTATTCGTAAGAGCAGGGAAAAACTTTTTGAACTTTATGGTCTAAAGCAACATATGAATAATACAAGCTTTCATCAGTATGTTGCAAAATATTCAAAAACTTTTAAAAGTGTGTGCAAAATAGCAAAAGCTCTTTATATAATATTAGCAATAAAATAAAATCAGCTGATGATAAAATAAAATCTACCTGGCAAATAATAAATAATGAAACAGGCAGGAAAAAACAGCGTAATACAGAATTTAATTTAGAGACTGCACATGGCCCCATCAGCTCAGATGTAGAAATAGCTCAGAAATTTGAAAACTTTTTTACTAATATTCCCTTTAAAACTACTGAAGCTTTAAATTCATCACCCGCGCTTTCTGCTGCCTTACTTAAAAATAATGTAAAGGCATGCCCTTTGGAGTTTAGGTTTCAGCATACAAACCCCCAAGCTGTTATAAAAGCTTTTAAAGATCTTAAAATTAAATCAACAGAGGATCTCTGGGGAATGTCTGTAAAAGTTTGTAGATCTCTCATCGAAACTATTGCGCCCTATTTAGCTTTCATATTTAACAGCAGTGTAGACCAAGGAGTCTTTCCGGATCTTATGAAACACAGTAAAGTAGTTCCTTTGTTCAAATCCGGTGATAGCAAAGAACCAAACAATTATAGGCCTGTGTCAATTCTGCCAGTTCTCAGTAAGGTGTTTGAAAAGTTAATGCTTAATCAAATGTTACGTCACTTTAATAAAAATTCCATCTTTCATGAACAACAGTACGGTTTCACCAAAGGGCGTTGTACCACTGACGCTGGTGTCACCCTAATAAAGAACATTTTTAACGCCTGGGAAGAAGCACAAGATGCCATTGGAATCTTTTGCGACCTCTCTAAGGCGTTCGATTGCGTAAACCATGAGACACTTCTGCTGAAACTAGAGCACTATGGGATTAGGAATACAGCTCTTGATCTACTAAGATCATACCTGAAAGATAGAAAGGTTAAAGTTCAAGTAAACGGCATTAACTCATTAGGGTCTGAATTGACAATGGGCGTTCCTCAAGGTTCGATATTGGGTCCATTCCTCTTTTTAGTTTACATTAATGATTTAACCCAATTACTGCAGAATCAACCGAAGATGGTGTTATTTGCAGATGACACATCATTGATTTTTAAAGTTGGCCGACGGTCACAAAATCTTGACGACGTGAATAATTCCATTCTTCAGGTCCAAGAGTGGTTTATGGTAAATAATTTGGTACTGAATGAAAAAAAAACCAAATGCATTAGATTTCAATTACCAAATGTTAGAAGTTGCGAATGTGACATCATATTGAATGGAGAAAAACTAGAATTTGTTAATCAGACGGTTTTCCTGGGAATCACGCTAGACGAGAAATTACAATGGGGACCCCATATAAAATCTCTTGCGGGGCGGTTAAGCTCGGCCGCTTATGCTGTTAGGAAGATAAGACAGTTAACAGATGTAGAAACCGCGCGTCTGGTTTATTTTAGCTACTTCCACAGCATTATGTCATATGGCATTTTACTGTGGGGTCGGGCTGCTGACATTGAATCCATTTTCATTTTGCAAAAGAGAGCTGTCAGGGCCATTTACAATCTACGTCGTTGCGAATCTCTTAGGGAACTATTTAAAAAGATTAATATTATGACGGTGCCTTGTCAATTCATTTATGAAAATATTATGTGTATGTAAGAAAAAATCTACATCTCTTTAATAAAATAAGTGATAGACATAATTTTAATACTAGAAATAAAGATAAAACAGATCAACCATTTTTTAGATTATCTAAAGTGCATACATCTTTTATGGGGTACTGTGTTAAATGTTACAACAAAATACCTTGTGATATATTGCAATTAAATGAAAGAAAATTTAAAACTCATATTAAAAGTACACTTCGTAAACATACATATTACAAATTAGAGGATTATATCCTAGATAAGAATGCTTGGAAACATGCTGGTCTTGCTCCATAGGACAATCTAGAGTCTAGACAAAATCAAACTGGTTGCTAATTTAATTGTATAATTTATAATTTTTATGACATTGTTTTTTACATTATGTAACTACTTTAACTCACACACTAAATTATTAATTGTTTTTTTTTTTTTGAAAAATCATCTACTTCTCAATATTTGTAAATATGTGAGCACCATGTATCTATCTCATAATTAATTTACCTGTCATGCGTTATATTTAATTATTTTTACCTATTGTGGTATAGTAATTTTATTCTAGGTGCATCGTCTTCACATACTCGTATAATTATTATATATACATAATATTGTAAAACATTTTTAAAAGAGTAACGGTGGAGTTTCTTGCCCATTCTTCTCCATACGAAACTACCTTTTGGAAGGGGCAACTAGAATCAGTTCTATTTTTTGTAAATTTTGACGTTCAAAAGTGCCATTTTATGTGCCTATTTGAAATAAACGATTTGACTTTGACTTTGACTTTATCTGACTTTCACAACCAAGGTACCGCGATACCCTTAGCAAAACTGGTTTGTAGAATATCTGGCTTCTGTCCAAAGATCTACAAATGACCAACAGCTTAACGTGCTTTCCGAGGCCCGGAGGGGTCTGGGTATGGGTGGGTAATAGGTCACCCATCCACGGACTGACCTTAGGAAGCGTAGCTAACCCTGATCGATCGAACCGTGTGGCTGTTATTACTTAGCCACGAGCCCCTCTCAATTTAGTGAGCAAACCAGGACACATAATCATCTGCCCAGTATGTTTCAACTAAATACTATGTTGGGTTTGGCTTCCAGTCTAACCCAATGCAACTAAATTCCAGTAGGAAGGTAATTTACAGGACACATGCAAGCCTATTTTGGGAAAGCGTGACTAACGTTGATTATAAATGTCGTGGCCATAAATGGAAACGTTTACCTTTGGTTCGCTAGTTTGTGGGTACATCCGTTGGCCAATGCTGCTCATTATTATATAGTACAAAAGTAGGTGGCTGTTTATTTTCCTGACCTACTTACATGGACATGCTGGCAAGGACGTGAACGCGCAAACTGTAACCATGAATTCCGCACTTGATTCTACATCCTCTAGCGTAGAATTTTTTTGTCGGATATCAAAAGAAAACAACAACTGTTTCATAGAAAAGTGCAATGTGTAGTCCTCTAGACCGTATTTCAGCAATGGCGGCCAATCTCAACAGAAACTACCCTTCGGCGCGGGAGATATTACAGTGCACAAGTGTGTGCGCAGACACAGGCGCACTCTCTCTTCCCTCACTTTCATAGTGCGATGGGACGGCAATCCGACACGACCGGAGAGAGATCAGGCGCAAAAAAAGCAATACCTACACCGTCAAAATGTATGGAACAGCGGGTGAACCGACGAAGAATTTCAACGCAGGGGCATTTAGAATCATTCACTGAATCCATGGTAACAGGTTGCACGTCCATGTCCCTGCCACCCTGTACATACACACACACTCCTCAACTTTATAATAATGAAAACCAGCCAAAGTCTGAACTAGTGCATTGTGCACTACATCTAAGAACTTATCACACACACATACTAAGGATTGGTCCCTGAAGGCCTCTTTGGTCCAGTGGTCGTAAGCGCAACTGCTGAGCGTGAAAGAAAAAGAAAAGAAAGAAAAATAGGTTTATTTGTCACAGAAACACGTGCATACAAAAAAGATAATTAGCTCCTGAGCATGAGGTCCTGGGTTCGATCGATATAGTTTTTTTTTTTTTTTGTTAATGTCATTTATTCAAACTAGGCTGAGAATCAGCACTTTTCGAACGTCAAAATTACATAAGACCGTCCCACAAAACGCCCGCCCTTCACCACTTCCTAGTGCTTTAGCTGGGGAGAAGAACTCAATCAATCAATCAATAATTTATTTTGTTAAACATAGGTATGGTTACAGGTAGTATATTGTCTAAAATATGTGCACTATGTTTTACCAATATATGGCGTACAAAATTAACATTAACAAGCAATTACAATAATAAGGTGACATGCCAATAGATTATATTACTACCTATTATTACCTTACTAACTGGCGCAACAAACTGTCCAGCAGCACAGCTGACTGTTTAGTTAGAAAAAAAAACTTGATTATATACAATAGTAGGCATGTAAAGTAATTAACATTACGAGACAAAGAATATTAAATTAAATTATTTGCCATGTGTCAGCTAGCCCGGCCAATATACCAACAAATACAATGAAAACTATACTCAAGCTAAAAAATAAAAATATAAACAAAACTTAAAACCTACATAAAAGCCTCCAGGCATAAAGGGCGTGACAGCTTACATATGCAATGCTGGATTATTTTCACATAGCTGTAACTTGAAGTCACAAATAACCTAGGACCATCGGACTAAAATAAATAAACAGAACGATTACTAATAACAATAACAAAACCATGGTCAGCAAGACGACCAGTCACCACAGACAGCGCCCGTTCACGAGCATAACGCAAAAATCAGCCACCACCCTCCACACCATAAATTTGAGGGAAGGAGGAAACTCGAACACTGACGCTACCGCAAGCAGTGACATTTAAGGGAGCATGACAAACTTGCTGCTACTTGCTGAACTTGATTCCCAGGTCGGGCAGTTTTATTAGATATTTTATTACCTACATGGGACTTAAGCATAGCTGTGGGTGTTCTATAGCTACACCTTTGCTTATCCCTTCTAGGCAACAGGCTTGATGTTATGTCCCTACGTGTGTAAACATGTAAACTTGGCAGATTACGTATCTCTTCCGTTGACAGTACACTTAAGGAAATAGCACACGTATCAAATCGGAAAGGGATCGCCACCGTATCAACTCGAGCCATTCAGTATTCTTTGTATGAAACTCCCTACTACAACGCACACTAATCGGAATCGTAGCGTAATCACCTCGCCTCGGGACAAGCTCACAAACCGCGGCGCGGTGTGTGGTCAAGTTGCAGTTCCCGCGCTTACGGCTCGTCGGTCCAGCGCTTACGTCTTTCCATACCCGCGCTTACGTCTCTCCCCATATACGAGCTTACGTCTCTTCGTCCACCCTTGCCCCTCTCAACCCTCCCGCGGCCTGACTGCAGCACACTACTGTTGCCACACGTGCTGTCATTCGGTCAGCGAGCCGTAAGCGCGGCGTCGCCTAACTGTCGCCGAGTCGACGACGTATCGGAGCTGCTGATCCGCTTTGGTTACGTGCTTACATTAGGTTAACGCCTGTTTGTCGGCGAGGCGAAAGGCGATACGGTGACGATCCCCTTCCGAGTTGATGTTTAAGCCACAGATAAAAAAATCTTAACATAATAAAAACGCAAATGAGACTTAATCTCAAGCAAAACATTCATCTTGCGATGTTTTTGAAGTGCGAACCTTTGAGTGCTTTGTTCGAAATTTGTGATAAAACAAAAAAGACTTTTGATATGAGTACCTACATTTGAACATCTGTTTCGTAATGTTAATTAGGAAACGTGGTAATTTCAGTGGAGAGCATACCCTTCAGACCGGAACAAAATCTACTGGATGGCAGTTTCCTCATACCTATTTAGGTATGAGGTCTATCACACTCGACACCACATTCTCTTCATGATGATTATTGGGATTATTTCTTTTGAGTGTTAATGGATTTTTCCAACAGGAATTTCTCAGTAGCAGCCCGGAGTCTGGATTTGTGACCGGTTGCTCGCTCCCCATTATATAGGACTTAAACATAACTAACGGAATGTGGGTGCACTGTAGGCGTACCTCTGCCTAACCCTTCCGAGGCAAACAGCCGTGTTGCCATGTTTTGTAATATATTACAGAAAAATTACTAGTTTTTTTTTTTGACAGGCTGTGGTGATCCTTAACAATTATACAAATACATAAACATAAGATATACATTATAGAGTTATACACTTATATCTACAAATCATATTTGCACTTATATAACTTTAACATTGCTTATATAAATTCGTCACCGTCGTACACAACGATACTGGAAGCGTGGGTTAAAAGAGGCAATAAAATGTAGAAGTATTTCGTCACAGTACGTCGAGGAGGCTTCCGTCCTTTGACATTGTTGTGGGCTGTTTGTGGATCTTGGGCAATTAAAAGATGATATCAGCTTCTTACACTATACAATGTGCAGTTTTGAACCTGCAAAACATTTCAGGAGGTTGTTATGAGACTCGTAAATAATCATATAACAATACGATATCAAGTCATTATTCAATAATACTTTTTATTTTCGATTTTTCAATTTTATTGTTTTTCCGAATAACTCTCTTAATAACCCTCTTCAAAAAAACAGAATCACCCATTGCGATGTATCGCGCGTCATGTCACTGTGTGCGTGAATGCGATGACCAGTGGCGACTTATATGGTCTCATGCTTGAGAGGGTGCAAAATAAGTTTATAAGATATGTATATAAGCGTTATTACCGAGTCTACCCCTTTAACCCGTTAATGTATCCAACCTTGTTTATTTTAGGTATAGTCAGATACAATGAGCTAAAGGTTAGGAGGGATCTTGCACTCACATATATTTAAATTATTAAGAGGGAAGGTGCATAATGCAGTTATTTTAAGGCAGGTGAGTCTGTGTGTTCCGAACACGGCAGCCGCCACTGCTAGTGGTACCGCGCGCTCGGACCAACCTTTTAAGGGAGGCGCCGCTGACGCGTGCACTCCGTACGCTCAACCTCATAGCGAGTGAGACGGACTTATTCTGTTGTTTTCTGAGTGAATTCACAAGGAATGCTTTGTTTATAATTAGTTATAGATGTTAGTTATATTAAGTTAGTTTAAGTGCATTTATCGCATCGGGGTTAACCTGTAATGGTATATGTAAGTAGAAATAAATAAATAAATAAAAATAAATAAATTCTAACATGTCCATAAAAATATCGTTATCTCAAAATATGTAGTTAATTCTATCTCTTGGATAACGGACCAAGAGAACTCCGAATAATAGCAACATAATAACGATAGTTAGGAAAAGAACATAAATATTCCAATATACAATTTGACACATTAGCAATAATATAACTTACACAATAACCATAGTCATAATAAGCAATAATTAAGGTATTTTATATCCTAACAACGTCACTTACGTCAAACATCTACCGCCATTTTGATCCAATCCACAGATCATCACACATTTTGGCTTAATAACTTCTAACACAGGTAATAATAAACAAATCTTATGTTGTGAAATCGTTTTAAAACATTATAGGGTAATTAAACAATTTAATAAGCGCTGATTAGTAATTCTTAGATATAATTCAAAAGAATACCAATATCAACTGACAAAAGTCAAAGTCAAATCATTTATTTGAAACTAGCTGTACCCGGCCTGGCTTCGCACAGGGAGCACTAAGTATCTAACACCTGCCCTACCTACCTAATCTACCTACCTACTCTACCTTCCTACCCTACCTATCCTACCTACCCTACCTACTTACCCTACCCTACCTACCTACCCTACCCTACCTACCTACCCTACCTACCCTACCTACCTACCTACCTGCCTACCTCTTGTGTCTCATTTACTCACTTTTTTTATTTTTTTCTTATATACAAACCTTGTCCTGACAATCACGAACACAAAAATTATCCAATTTAGTGCAGTCGTTCGGAAGTTATGCGCGTACATACATTTCAGCGATTCATTTTTATTTATATAGATAGATAGGCACATAAAAGGCACTTTTGGACGTCAAAATTTACAAGAAAATAGAATTGATTCTAGTTACCCCTTCCAAAAGGTAGTTTCGTATGGAGAAGAATGGGCAAGAAACTCCACCGTTACTCTTTTAAAATGCTTTACAATATTATGTATACATTAATTACATAATTATACGTGAAGACGATGCACCTAGGATAAAATTACTATACCATAATAGGTAAAAATAATGAAATATAAAGCAATGATAGGAAAATAATTATGTGATAGATACATATTACACAGTACTGTGCTAATCGTTTGAAACAGCCTATTATATTAAAATAGCAATATAAAATCTAAGATACACTCCAAGTATCATTAAATATTACTTAATTATTTTAGTAACAACATCTAAATGATTTTTACAAGTGTTATTTTATGTAAACACAATATGTAGTCAAATTCGTCACTCACTTCTACATTGGTCCCAAGCTTCGTATATAGATGCTATTATCCAACAAACAATATTCTAATATTATAAAAATATCAAAACGAATTATCTGCCCCGCGCCGCATAAGTGGGGTCATTCTACTCAGCAGCACGCGTTCGTTCACCTTGGCTGACCTTTAGTCCGATCGCGCCGTCGCGACACGAAGCCCACGCAACTCTGTGCTATTCCGGTCACTAATATATTCGCCATAGGTAAACTTTCGTGATTAGCATAATATAGGTACTTAGTATTTTCCTATGTACGAACTGTTAAACCTATAAACATTAAGACGTTCTTCTCCGTGTAGTAATCTACCCATGTGTGTGTCGAACTCATTAGTCTCTCTTCTGTGAATATGTCTGTGTTTTGGGTATGATCATTATAACCCTGAGTAACAAGCAATCTTCTTTTATTTACCACTCCACACCACACAAGAACAACCAACACTTAGTGTAAAACACCCACTAAAAGGCCATTTACATTTGCATAGTATTCTATTCCGATTCAAGTTCGGAGTATCTAGAATTCAAATCAGTTTCACAAAAGAAACAAATTCAACGAACACAGAAACTAGAAACTTCTAATACTTTTTTATCAGGTGGGTTGTACGAGGTTCGGAGTTCGATTCTCGGCTGAGAGTCTCTGCGGCTACGGCGACTTTAAAGTTTTCCACAAAGGATTTAAAGACAGGCGGTGGCTGTCATCCTCACAAAGCAATGGCTTAAGATATGTTTTTCTTGATTATTTACTAGAAGAAACTTGGTTTGTCTTTATGTTGAAGTTTCTTTAGGGATTCGGTGAATTGGTAGATAGATTACTCTTTATTTTATATCAATTTTAAGAATAAGCATACGAAGATAAAGTCAGAAAGTCAAAGTGTTAACGTTGTGTTTTCATGTGTTGTGTGTTATGTGTGTTAGTGTTGTGTTGTGAGTGAATTACGAAGGTGACAGCCGGAGGACTTAAAAAAAACCAAAGTTATTTATTAAGGTTTTAATTAAGGTAAAAATTACAATGGAACTTATGCTAATTTCTATGTCTAGATTCGGACGATGCTAGTACCGAAGTAAAGTAAAAACGATTAGCTTATTAATATTGCAATTCTACTGATTCCTACACGTGGATGCGGTATCAGCAGTTCTTGAAGTAGGTGAACGCCCGGCGACACGAGGCGTTGATTCGATGATTCGGCAGATGGCATATTGCAGTTTTATGTGGAAACATCCGATTGACGTAAACAGCTAATCATGTCGCTATTCAGCTGATTTGGTGTAGGCAGGGCACGTAACAAGTGTGTGTTATTTATTTGAATTAGGCCATTAAAAGGCACTTTTGAACATCAAAATTTACAAGACGAAAATAGTATTGATTCTAGTTGCCCCTTCTAAAAAGTAGTTTCGTATGGAGATCTCTTCGATTCTTCTTTCGTGTGGAGATATCTCTTTCTGTTTAAGTTATTGTTCCGGCCTCCGTGGAGCTCCACGTCACTCGAGCGATTGGCTGCGCTGAACGCACCATCTTGCGCGTGGGCCAATGGCTGCGCGCCTCGATCACGCCACCTCAGCAAGCCAATAACAGCGCGCGGACAGGGCTCCGTGAGCATCGTGGAACATCTCGTTCACTTGCCCACGAGGGCCGCTAACGAACAGTTGGAAAAACGCATATTTTGTAACGGGTCTAGTTCAGATCGAAGTCATTATACATTAATTTATAATTCAGTACAGTATTTTTATTGAAGAAACCTTAAAACCACGCAAGCGCGTGAACAGTTATTTTTGACAGACAATCCTAGTATCGACAGAATTGTATTTGAAAAAATGTGAACAAGACAGATGAGTTAAATTCTATAATAGTGAGATTTTCACTTGTGATACGCAAAGATAAGATCATTTATTGGTCGGTAGTTAGATACTCCTGCTCCTGTATTAACTGTTTACGTTTTCATTTTTTTTCTGTTCGAGTATAATGATACTCAAATCGGGAGTCGGAACTGTCTCTCCTAAATACAGATTACTCAGTAATCTAGCTAGGAGAGCAGCGATTCACCCAACAATTCGTTGTACCTATACCATGTAATTAATAATGCATACTTTGTAAGTCCCTCATACATACATACATAACATCACGCCTGTATTCCCCGGAGGGTTAGGCAGAGGTGTACCTCTAACACACCCACATTTCGCCAGTTATGTTTAAGTCCCATGTAATAGGGGGCGAGCCTATTGCCATCAACCGGGCACAAATCCAGACTCCGGGCTGCTACCAAGAAATTCCAGATGCAAAAACCCGATAACACTTTGCCCGACCCGGGAATCGAACCCAGGACCTCATGCTCAGCAGTAGCGCTTGCGACCACTAGACCAACGAGGACGACGAGAGTCAAGTGAGTACTTGACTGCCTAGGTACTTAGAAGTTTTGTAGTAAATGAGGGACTTCCCTCATTTACTACAAAACCTCTAAGTACCTTAATAAAATTATTATTATTATATTATATAGTTTTCAATGTTTTTGTTAGTATATTAGCGTGTGCTAGCTGACTTATGGCAAATAATTTAATTTAATGTTTTGTTTCGTAATGTTAATTACTTTCCATAGAATTAAGTTCTTCTAACTAAACAGTCAGCTGTGCTGCTGGGCAGTTTGTTGCGCCACTTCTTCTCCCCAGCTAAAGCACTAGGAAGTGGTGAAGGGCGGGCGTTTTGGGGGACTGTCTTATGTAGCTTTGACGTTCAAAAAGTGGTCATTCTCTGCCTAGTTTGAATTAATGACTTTTGATTTTGATCCATAACATGCGTATGCAAACATGCATTAGAGAATGCCATTTTCATATACTTAAGGAACTAAACGAAACTGAAAGAGACCATCATGATTTTAAACACTAACTAACTCCAATGGCATATAGGGGAAGATTAACTTTGCTTAGTAAAGTAAGCGTTTCAAATGACTGTGAACTTTTTTTTAATGCTTATAATATTCATATTCGTATAAGTGTATAAGTGAGTGCAAGGGTTTCATACGAATGTGAATATTAAAACAATGGAATAAAGTTCACATTCCCATGAGACGCTTACTTTATGAAAGTGAAGTCAAATGGCGATCTGTGAATCTTGCCCTTAGATGTGCGAACTACATTGCGTTCGGTGTGAATGTAAGTTTTATAAGTTAACTTTTCACAATAACCAAATACATTATTCAAGTATGTAAATATTCCACCCACAAAAAAAAACAAATGAAAAAAATAACTGTGTACATAAGCAGATTAACAATATACCAATCCGTTACATAAAAAAGCGTAGGTATTTGAATATTTTACAACGTCAAAAAGTCAAATAAAACGCAAGTAGCATGAGCCAAAACTGAATATGAATGTGGTGCAATGGTAAAAATTCAATTCGTACGCGTGGCTCGATTTACATTCAAATTACATTTATTGATATCTGCACCGGGTTATATTACCCGGTTTTTTGTGAGACATTTTTTTATGCGTTTCTAAATTATGGCGTTGCTTTTTGGTGTCAGTAACATGGTTTTAAGTTTTACATAATCAATTCAGTTCAAATTACATAATCGACTGCTGTTGTCGGTCGTATTTTGCGACCTCGACGTTTACCAGAAGGGTTTTTGTTGTTGGTCATGTACTCCGTAAGATCCACGGAGTTGAGAACTTTAAAGTCGATTTGTGACAACGTTAAACAAAAAATAAAACTACACTAACTTCGATAATTCGCGAAGAAGACTTAGACGACAACAGAGTGCTACGAAAGTCGGACACGTGGCCGTAAGTCACCATGGCGACGCGCTCATGTTTGCCTGAAATAAATCTCGAAACGCTCATCGGTGGTGAAGATGAGACCCCGCCAGCTGTTGGTGCTACCGCCGCCGATGTTGATAGCTGGGTGAGCGTCGGCGTCAGTTTCATACGGCGTCGCAAAACACCTACATTGAACACAACTACGTGTTTTCCGGAATGATGATTCATCGAAGTCGCATCACTGTTGTACGACATGTGAGCACATTTATCTCTCGAAATTAACGAGTTTGAGGACGATACGTCGTCAACTTCATTGTCGTCTTCACTGTCGTGGCCGGATGCACAGTTCGTTATTGTCGGCATACATTTACGCGCCAACACACAGGACAACGGTTTGGGGCGTACATTTTGTAGAGCCTCGAGCTCTTTATGAATATCGGCAACTTGTTTACGCCATTCTTCGATTGAATTGCGTGTCATAGTGACGTAGTGACAAAAGGGACAACATGTCCTGAGGTGCTTGAGGAGTGGAGAGGTATTCCACGGCTATCAGAACAATCCCAGAGCCCGGAAGATAGTCAAGATCCCTACCAACACTTACTGGAATACTTCCTTCCTCCAAGCACGTTTGATCATGCGAATCTCCACAAAACCCGGCCAATAAAGGCAAGCAAGAGGTGGAAGCTGTTCCTCGTCAGTGTTCACTCCAGCCGGCCAATAAAGGCAAGTCAGAGAGGAGGAACAAGACTATCCCCGGGCGACAGGGTCCATGGGGTCGCTACTGCCCAAAAGCTCGCCACATACTGTCCTACTGGTTTCTATATCTCTCTTGGTCTGGCTCCTCACCCTAGAGCTGTTCTGGCAAAGTAAACTCTACGGGCTTAGACCTAGAGTTCGGAGCGGACAAGCCCCACCACGACGTCAAGGTAAATTTACGGCGGTGAGGTTAATTATTATTATTAAGAAGATGCCTACGACTTGTGTGGTACAGAGAAATAGTAATATTATTTTTAGTAAAAAATTGCAGGCATGACTCTTTGTAATTATCACACAAAGGAGGCGAGTGCATAATTATTACTTAAACTTAAACTTCAATCGTAAGAGCTTGTTTAAAATAAAAATATTATGTATTATTCTTATCGAACTGTACAGGTACAGGACTAGTTGTTATTGTTTTGTAAAATTGAGCGCGTAATCCCATCGAGTGAGCACGATTCTACTAGTCTCTACTGACGAACGCCACCATATCAAATCAAATCAAAATATTTTATTTCACATAAACCAACATGGGCACTTATGAAACGTCAGAAGCTAGGTGCACGGTTCCAATTGGTTGCTTCCTATGGAGAAGAGCCGGGAAGAAACTACACGGTTACTCTTTTAAAAATAAGGGGCATTTACAATGTTTCCAATTAGTGTTGATAGATATGGGACGACAGTGTAGGCCTACAACGTTCTCACATTCACAAAATATAGAAGAATCTATATAAAAATAAACCCACCAAGGCCAAGGCCCAAGACCCACCCCACCGAGTTTTAAACTTCGATTGTACAGGCCGTATCGGTGAGCGTGAAGTGCTCGAACGATACCAGTGTCGGCTCCAGTTGCTTCACTCGACGTACACAAACATAAAGCCTGATGTAAGTGGCCATGTAGTAGTTGAGTTTTATGAATAATACTTACACAGCCACACGGACGAGTAGGCCTTGAGGCGGGTCAGTGTATTGGTGGCGTCTTCGATAGCGTCGTCGGCTCGGCGTGATTATGTAATCGCGTCACCCGAAAAGGTTATCACCAGTGCAATATTATATTACTATTTTTAACTACAAGGCTTATCGTTATGGCGTTACGATGGCGCTCAAATCTCTCTTATTGCCTTCTATCTAGTCAGTAGGTACTACGTGCCTATCGAACAGTGTCGTGTATCGCCGCAATGATGAACAATTTCTGTAGTATTGTTCTATTTTGGTTGTACTGCTACCTTACGGTGTTCGCTAGCGTCGATTACTCATGGGAGTCTGCCACCACAAGTGGTGAACCGTGCCTGAACACTTGTAAGAACGGACTGTGCGCCGTCGATTACCATTTAAACACCCAACCGTGTATTGTGAACGATGTCGCTGGTGTACCCATCTACTTCACCTCCATGGTTAAGGGTCGCCACAGTAGATGTCTTAGCAACTGTGCCAAGTTTGGTTATAACTACGAGTGGTGCTTCACTACAGAAGATTACGATTGGGACTATTGCAGCTCGAGAGTGAGAAGTCCGTCTAATGTGTACGGATACGACATATACGGGAATCGGTGTACTTCGGATTGCTTTATTCTCGTCGAATCCGGCTCCGGATCTAAATGTTACACAGAGTTCGGAACCTTCCAGACATGTGCCAAACCCGCTCGTGTACCGGTTCAGTCGTTCTTGAATCTATTCTCAAGTAATCGTCGCACTAGACGCGCCCTTGACAGGATATTCTCACGCGCACTTTGCTCGAAAGTTTGTAGGGCGCGCGTGAGAGACGGCCGCGATGGTCATACCCAAGACCTGATTAATGGCATCAATAGTTCAGGCATGAACGTGGAGAATGTGACTAGTTTTGATCCAAATAGTCCGTACACTTTCGTAGCCACTAGGAACTCTACCAATAACAATGGAAACCTGGTGTATTTGCCGGTAATCATACAGGCGACTATCAGACAACTCCAGACACCGGTACGACGCCAGTCGTCCGACATCACTACAGCCGCCCGTAATAACGTCAACAACATGTACAACGGAATGACACAGGGAATCGACGTGGGTCACATTATTGGTTTTCAAAACGGCGGCACAAGAGATTTGTTCAATTACGTAGGCCAAACATCCGCGCTGAACAAAGGGCCGTATAAGGTAATCGAAAACGAAATCAACAACTGGATCAACTTTGGAGGAACAGCCAAACTGACAGTTGTGATCGTGTACAGCGGCACCAAACCGTCAGAATTTGCGGTGAAATTGAAACTCTTCAATTCCGATGGCAGCTTGCACTCTGACTGCTTGGACATTATCATGTTGAATATCTAACACCTTGTGTGTGTGTGTATGTGTGTGTGTAACAATGTACTTACGACTGTACTACTGACTTTAAAACTGTTTAGCACTATACTTGAATTTCACTTGGAATGTTAATTAATAATTATTATTCATAGTTCTTTGTATTTAGTAAATTGCATGTGTATATTCAACACAATATAAATTGTTTTATGAATAAACGAAATTAAATAAAACAACTTTTTCGAACCACAAAACTTATTTTGTACTTTAATTGCTGTATCTCATTTCTCACCCACTGACATATTCGGTCACGTCAAACCAACATGATCATGACGTCATCGAAAATTCAAGTCAAGTCGAAGTCTATCAATATAGATGGCCTGTTTGAGCTGATACAAGCGTCGCACATGCCCTAGGCGATGGAGTTTCAACAGAAATTCGTCGATACAGAGTTGGAAGTGATCTCCGTAGTTGACGAAAATAAAGATAAGTGATTACACTGGTCAACAAAATTTTGTAACAAGAAAGGTGCTTATTAATTTTGAATCTCCTACCTACCCTCATTCCAACACCATATTTATTTTGATTTGATCAGGTGTCATTTTTGTGTTACAACCATTATCCACTAGGTATATTGAAAATTAACCATTTTTATGTTTCATTTTCGCATTCAGAGTATCTAGCTATTTATTATTTTAAGAGTGGAGTTGTGTTTTCTGTTTTCCGAGTAAAGTGATTCTAAAAAAATGTCAAGAAAGTGTAAAAAGGACCCTGTCAAGTTTTGTCACATTTGTGGCGACATTACTTTTAAAACTCAGCGAAGAAATTTGACGCCATTAGTTACTCAGTTATATGAAGAGTATTTTGGTTTTACCATCAGACAACTAGACAAAGCGTGGGTTCCACACATCTGTTGTGTTACATATATGTGGATCTGAATGGGCTAAAAGATCTCGCTTGGGCTTATGAAAAACTTAGTAAAAACTATGGATAGGAGTGGTGATGGCTTTCTGCATTTGAAAGAAAATTTTCCTAAACTGAGTGACAAAAAATAAAAGAGGGCATAAGTATTTATTAGTCCTCAAATCAGGCAGTTAACGAAAGATCATTATATTTAAAGAAAAGCGATTGATGATGATTATATTTAAAGAAAAGCGATTGAAGATGATTATATTTAAAGAAAAGCGATTGAAGATGATTATATTTAAAGAAAAGCGATTGATGATGATTATATTTAAAGAAAAGCGATTGAAGATGATTATATTTAAAGAAAAGGGATTGAAGATGATTATATTTAAAGAAAAGCGATTGATGATGATTATATTTAAAGAAAAGCGATTGAAGATGATTATATTTAAAGAAAAGCGATTGATGATGATTATATTTAAAGAAAAGCGATTGAAGATGATTATATTTAAAGAAAAGCGATTGAAGATGATTATATTTAAAGAAAAGCGATTGATGATGATTATATTTAAAGAAAAGCGATTGGTGATTGGTGGTGGTGGTGGGCAATATTTGGTGATTTTGAATCTTGCTTTTGAAGGCTTGTTTTCATGAGAGTGACTTTAAATTTTACATTAGACATTAACTTCTTTCCTGAAAGTTTGGGCGCCGTCAGCAATGAACACGGTGAATGATTCCACCAAGACATTTCTATGATAGAAAAACGATATCAGGGCAAGTGGAGACCACGAATGTTGGCGGATTACTGTTAGAAATTACAACGAGACGTCGCCGAAACAAAATATAGAAGTAAGTCATAAAGTTACATTGATATTGATATTGCAATAAGACGAAATAACTTCATTCTATTGATAGAAAATGAAATTTTCTAAAATATTTTAAAATCAAATTACAAAAAAACTATTCGTATTTGGAACATTCCAATTTTATTTCTATTATCCTTATCCTTGTTCTAAACATAACTAGACAAAAAAAGTCATGTTACATACTAAAAGTGTTTTTTTGTTGCCCAATGTTATTGGCTACGAGTAATTTGGCCTTTGGCCAAAGTTTTAGATTATGCACGATTAACTTTTGCCATAACCCACGTTTCGTCGCAAAATCAAAAATGTTGCGAAGAAATATAATCGCAGGGAAGGCCTGCGATTAAGTCATCACTCCACCCGAAGTTGAAGTCCACCAAGTTAGTAAAGGATCACTTAAAACAAAATTAAAAAACTTTTTGCAGGATAGCAAACAGAACTAATTACATACAAATCACCATACATACAAAACCATAACAGTATTTTTTTTTATTTAAGTAGTGGTAAGGGTTCATTGTTATGAAAAAGAGCGCCTCTCGCCATCAAACGTAAAAGTTTGGCGAGTTTAGAACTTAAGTAACCCCTCTGTATTATAATTTCTTTAACTAAATATATAAAAAAAAAAAATATACTTCGATTTTCGATAATGTCAAAACTCGCACTGAAATTCGTCGACAAGGAGATAGATGGAGGTGATTACCGAAGTCGACGAATATGGTGAAAAGTGGTACTGGCTAATCCATTTGCCAGAATATTGGGTTACAGTAACGCTAGTAATGCCATAGCTAAATTTGTCAATAAGAAAAATTAGAAACAATATGACGAAATAAGATCTCCACAGCAACGCATACCGTTATGCACCTTTACAACAGCGGCGCTGCTGACGGCGCGGTTTTGGTTGTAGACACAGCCGGTGCCGGTGTAGCACCGTGTTTTTCGGACTTAGGGTGTTGCAACCAAACCTGAAAATCAGGTATTTGACTTGGATCCAGCGCTTGGGCCCAGTATATGCTGTTATCCCAGGCGCCGCTTCGATTGTGGTAATCGATGTACAGGGCACGATAGGGCACCGAAGTCACTTTGGTGAAAACTTAGTAGAACGTGTCATTATTTGGAAAGTCACCCGCGTACGCGGAGAGTCGCGACATCTGAATTGGCGGTTTTGAACAAAACCCCACCATCGAAACGGGTGCGCGACGATCGTTAGAATACTGTACGCCGCCCAAGTACACAATTTTGTAATGCCTTCCGGTTTTGAAGAGATCCTTCTGGATCTTTACGGTAAAATTCCGCTTCGATGCTCATGCTCAACTTTCGTTGAGCACGAGTAGCGCCCACGGGTTCTTACAACTCTTCTTTGCCATTTGTTGCCGTTTCCTGAAACTTTCGAGAGCTACCCGATCGAAGTCGTTATAGATGTAGGCTCATGGCACCATCTTTAAGTAGAAGCTAGTGCAACTTTCGGTACCGGTCATCACTTTCACCACCGGTATGAGCTTGCGTTTCGTGTACATCTCGTACTTGATCATGTTCGATTTACCGGAGCCCGGTTTGCCGACGAACGCAACCTTGTGACGCGTTAAAGTACGAATCCTCTCTGGGCTGAATTAGATTAAGATGGAACTGAGGTATCACCAATGATTCGTTCACCAGAGTTCCCGGCTGAGAGCTGGGACTGCATACTATATTCTTCGGCGTACCGAGAACATCACCATCGCGCTTGACGCTTACTCGAGGCGTCACCGTACTCAAGTCTTCTACGACAGCGGCGGAAGCGGTCGTAGTAACGGTTCATTCGTCGTACGATGTCACATCGTGCGTGTCGACGACGCAGTCACTGCTGGTAACGTAAGTACGATAATAATAGTCGTTCTCGCTGGACAGTAATCAGTTTTAGCGTGGGGTTAATGCATTAATCAGAGGAGAAGGGGTCACCAATAAAAAAATCCAAACTAAAACAGATCATGTTGTAATTATTTGGTAAAAATATTAGATGGGTAAGTAAGTACACAATTGAAGAGGCCACCGCATCTTACAAAAATCATTCATAGGTATTACTACTTAGCAAACACACAAAAACAACTACTAATACTACTGAATAAGTAAAAGTATGTTGTATACCACTGTATTATCACTGAGCACCATAATGATTATACGCAAATAAGAAACAAAATAAGAAAATAGAAATATACGAAATCGTAAACATCGCAATACAAAATATATAGGAGCCATAATATAATTATTTAGTTCCATTATTTAAAACCGTTATCGCTATTATTTTATGACACAATATCTTAGCTGAAGCAATGGGGTTAAAAACTGAAAGCTCGTTATAGGTGGCAGCACTGTTCAATGTCTTCAAATCGCCATTGTTGTGTATGTTTTTACTGTTGTGTCGATCACAAATTAAACGAAAACTGGACAATGTATGCGACTTGGAGTGTAGTTCAACTAAAAGTGGATCTAAGGAATAGGGAAGCGTCTACCACTGGTAAGAAAGCAGCTTTAGAAGAAAGGTAAATAAATTATGACCGTTTTATAATGGATGGGTTGTTTTGCTAGTTTTACATAAAAGTCCTTTTTTGTGGAAGACTGAAGGCATACGAAAGGAATAACTTGATCGGTCTTCGGAACTTCTGTATAGATCCATAAATGTACCTATACAAAATTTACTTATTATAAGTATTCTTTGTTAATACAGTATGTGGATTCTGATCTGACCCGTCATCTGGCTCTAATGATGTGCTGGGAAATATTTATATTTCATTAAGCATTGTAAATTCCTCATATTTATATTGCTCTTCACAAATATCTAGGGTTTGAACATGGCTAGGTCCAGCAATTTGATCGCTATATGTTAATATGTATCAAAACAAAGATTTTTTTCATTTTTCTGTAACAGTCTATTTGATCTGTTTTCAGCTGATGGGTTGACTGGTTTGACTTTCGTAAATGAAAAAATAGATGGTACAGCGGTCTAATAGTAGATGGTACAGCAGGCATAATGTCCCACTGCTAGGTAAAGGCCTCCCTGTCCCACACACGTCCGTCCACTACCATTGCGGGCCAGTTCTTTCGTTAGGATTCAGTGCAGGATTTGTATTAATATTAGGCAGTAGGTAGTTTGGTATGAGGGAATTAAAAACAATGCAGCATAGCGAATGCTGGTTAGATGCCGTTTCGATATATTTTGGTTGATTAAAAGATAATCTTATTACACAAACACCCGTACTATAAATACCCACAAGTGCCTGCAATTAAAATACACTTAGTTCCCTGTTTTTTTTATGAAAAAGAGCATCACCTGTATATGCATTTCTCTGATAAAAGGCTCTGGTTTAAAATGGATAGCACATAACCTCTTCGTATTATTGAGTTTCCAATTTTTTCTTCGTAGAGCTCTTTCCCACAGTTTTCTTCTTTTAGCATCTTTGGGAAATACATCAGTTCCCTGATTTTTGCAGTCAACAGCTGCGCAAGAGGGCATGTTAAATAAATAGGAGTAAAAGAAGTTGCTTATTTACAAAAAATGTATGGATATTGACAGCTAGCTGTCAAGTTCTAAGACGCACAATGGTAGCGACATCTGTAGTGAGCAAGTGGCAGTTTTTATCCTCATTTGTTTTTGACGATAATGTCGTTTTCGATTAGGTGTCTGTACTCTAACACACGTGACCGTTTTCTACAAACAGTCGGATGAATTCAGAGGCGCAGCGTGACACCACCAGCTCTTGGTTAACGCCTCCGTACGATTCTATAATGTAACATAAGTCCACCATGGTTTTGGCTGTTGAAATGGTACGCGACCATCAGTGCCGCAGTCACCACGGCCGCGTGCTTGAACGGCTCCGGATGCGTCAGCATACGACGTAAATTTCTTCGCATCAGTCGACGTGGCTTCTCGTATCTCAGAGTACACTGATAGACGGCAAGTTTCATACGAGCTCGTGATACTACTGTCCGGTACCAATTGACGAGGTATTTGATCGAACGACATCAGAATTCGAAACATCCAGTGTTCGTTACAGAATTTACGATCTCATTTTAATCACTTATTCAGCATATAATGTTCCCCCTGCGGGGCACAGGCCTCCTCTCGGTGAGAGGGAGTGGGCCGTAATCCACCACGCGGGCCCAGTGCGGGTTGATATATGTCACATGTCCTCAAATTTTTGGTTCTAGGTTTTCGGTTTCCTCGCGACGTTTTCCTTCGCGGTTTTGAGTAAATTTTTGCTCTACCTACACCAAATAAAGTATTGTTAAAGTTTTTCGGCAATATCAAACTCAAATCATTCATGTCAATTAGACAAATTTATTTGAATTGTCACAGTCAGTTTTGAATTGTCAAGGAGTCGGTGAGTCAGAAAGATGAAGCTAGTTGCCCATTCCAAAGCGTTGTAGGTTCCTATGGAAAAGAACGGGCAAGAAATTCCGTGGACACTTTTTAATCAAAATATTGTTACAATATTATCTTGCAGATTAAGCTCTCGTCTTGCTTTTTAGGTTACTATACAGCATGTATCAGAAAGTTGTGGTCACATTTTCAGAAAATATCTTCCATGGGAGAAAAGACATCAACTGCCTCATACAAAACATCAATACCTACTCAAACGTATCGGACGGCTGATATTTTTTTCTTGATTATGATGTTGGTCCCATTGAGATAGTTGTTCAATTTGATGGTCTGTACGTTTTTGATACATGCTATATAATCCTACTAATATTATAAATGTGAAAGTTTGTGAGGACGGATGGATGGATGAATGGATTGATGGATGGATGCTTGTTGCCCTTTCACGCAAAAACTCCTAAACGGATTTGGATGGAATTTGGAACACAGATATTTTATAACCTGGATTAACATGTAGACTACTTTTTATCATGGTAGTACGTTCCCGTGGGATAATTTCCGACCTCCAAGCGGGCGAAGCTGCGGGCAAAAGCTAGTATATAAGCGAAAGTAGCCCCTACATTTTTAGTTAAGGTACAGTCACCAAAAGAGATAAGTAACCAGGGTCGTCGGATATACCTAGTTGAAGTTTAGTAAGAAACCGATGGCTGTTTTCGAATGCAATTTAACTTAATTAATAGAAAACAAACAGTTTATTTATCGAATTAAATTTCATTCAACTATATCCGATGACCACATTACTTATCACATTGGTGACCGTACCTACACTTTTTTGCTGACCGACGTGAAATATAGAAAACAGAAACTTAATATTCTGTGACATCTAACATTCATCATAGTACCCTTTAAGTGGCAAGATGTAATGCTGCCACATTTAGAGGACTCCCTATGGATGTCATTACGCTCCCTTATAAGATTTCATCTATTTCTGAAGAAAAAATACTTACAGTTTTCTCTAGAGATCGTCGTATCTGATATATTTAAGAGTTTCAGGTGGCTCCAGAAAATATCAGACATATTTATTAACTTTAAAAAAAGCAGTCTCACTGGTCAAGTTATGCCATGTATAAAAGAGCAGCGAAAATTTATAGAGGCCACAAAAAAAAAGAAAACACTCTAAATATCTAGTTTTTATTTCAATCAACTTTGGATCATACAATTAAACTAAATATTAATAGTATGTACATCTAAACTGAGGACATAATATCATGAACTGATCTAGAATTTTGATTTGTGGGGCTATTACATTAAATTTCTCTATGGTCAATTCTCTGTCGGTAATGTCAGAAAGGTAAATTTCACATTTTGAGGGGTTAAGGTCCAAGCCAATAGATTTAAATTGCTGTTTGAGCAGCTGTAGGTCTTTCAAAACGGTGTCTACATCACCTCCTAGCGTTCCATCATCTAAATACCACACGTTAAATTTTGAATTTAGTTTTTGGATAATTGGATGAATAGCCAAGCTGAAAATTACTGGCCCGAGAGGGTCACCTTGTTGGCATCCTACTGCAGATTCCAAAACATCGTCCTTGTATAATAATTTGGAAGGGTACCTGTAACATTGCCACAAAAAACCATAAATTTCGGGTAGTTCCTTTTTGACTTCAGCCAACAAAGTGTCCCTGTTTACAGAGTTAAAGGCATTCTTCACGTCAACCTTGAAGATGACCTCACCTTTGTTGGAGTTTAAAAAGGTGGAAAGGGCATGTACGGCAGCCTTACAGCCCCCTTTCGAGCCAAAACCAAGCTGTAGGGGCTGAAACTTAGCTGTAAGCGATTCGCTGTACAGCTTATATCAAATTTTGGCTGTCGTACGCCTGTAGGTGCACCCAAAGGCGATGGGACGAATGCCGCCGTCCCTCTTGCGCAGGGCACATAGGTTGGCCCCGTACAAGACGTCGACGACGTCCTCGTTCACACCGCCGGAGAGCATGAGGTTAATCAGAGCCTTAAGCTCCTTCGAAAGCGACTCACCAGCTTCCCCGGCGCCTGAACTCAGTAGATCTTTTAAATGTTGTGGAGTCAGGCCGTCGAGGCCGCCGGCGGAAGCACTTCGAAAAGAGCTCACGGGTGCAATCAACTGGGGGGCCGAAACGTTTAGGAAGGTTGAATTAAGATTGTTTCGGGAAAGGTGAGACCATCCGCAGGCGCTGGGTGTTTACTCTGTAGAGCTGTTAGGGTTTCTGGAGAGTAAGGCGCTACTACATCGCTGCTGAACAGTATCCTGGCTGCGCCCCTGATGTCACCTTCACTTAATTTGGATTCTACATGTGAACATAAGCCTTTTTGTGATTGGTTGTTAAATTTGGGTAATTTTGGATCTAAAATTAGGGTTGAATTGTTACAATTGTGTTTAATTTGGTTAGTTAGTGTTTTATTGGGAGTCAATTTTTTTTGCACATGTAGAATCCAGACACTTGGTGAGTTCTCCTGGGTTGCAAGACGGAGACATTGCGCCAAACTTAACGCAACCAACCGTCTCGCGCCCCGGGGAACTCACTTTAAAACCGGGGTTGAATTTGTTAATTTTGTTAGCGTTTTCCACAAGGTTTGGTCTGGAGGTGTTGATGTTGGGAATATAGCTGGGGGCACAATGGTACACTATGTATCTGTGGATCTTTCCATAATGTATCCTCAGCCCCCGTTCACCTTTACAAAAGCGTGCCTGTGAGCAATACGGGCATCTCACCAGCTGGACATCGAACGATGTGACTGGTTGACTGGCACTGTTTCCGGCGTCGCAACTGCCGTCATTGATCATATATTGAACTTACCTATCAAAATTAATATAAACTAACTATTACACATGCACTAAAAACAAACACATAAAAAAATAAACGACACAATAAATTTTTCATAAAATGTCACTGAAGAATGTCACAGATTGATGAGTGCGGCGCAGTCGCGTTTCGAACCTGAGACGCCGCGCATGCAGGGCGCAGCCCTCGCAACCGCTGCCCTGGTTGCAGGCGTCGTCAGGCAGATAATAATAGTGACAACAATGAACAAAACGCGTAGCAATCAATCTGCTGCCCTTTCACAACTATTTTGGGGTCGGCTTCCAGTCTAGCCGGATGCAGCTGAATACCAGTATTTTACATAGAGCCTATCTGACCTCCACAACCCAGTTATTGGGTAACACGATTTCACTTGGTTAGACTGGTTGTCAGACTTCTGAGCTTTTGAGCTTTTTTTGTATATCGCGACCGTAACACATTATTTCCAGATTTTACAGAATTATAATCATTAGAATCATAAAGAAAGAATTGGCCTCCAAAACAACAAATACAATGACACAAAATCAACCAAAGCCTGTAATTGGTTTATTTGAAATAAAATCTAGTTTTTTGAATCAGTAAAAAGGTTGAGGTCTTTACTCAGCATTCCCAAATTATTACAGAAACGATCGAACTATCGATTAATTTATTTGCAGGAACAGATAGATTCTTAAAACAGTCAATTTTACTTATTTTTTGGTTTTACTGAAAAGTAAAATTTAGACAAACGGCAATTTTTGTGATTCTAATTCTGCATACCACAGCATGCCTCCTATCAATAATTTAATTAATAAAAACAAGTTCAAAAACTTAAACTTAAATGATTTGTCCAAACAAAAGATGGTTTGCTGAGCACGTCAACTTAGTTTTCCTTGTTTGTCTTAGAAACATGTCGAAACGTGAGTCGACTTCTAAATCCTACGTGCAACTGGTAAAGATTCCAAGAACATTTTTCATTTTACTTGGTGTTGGGGACCTTTCAATCGAAGGCTGTTCCATTGTCTTGATATTAGAGTTAATGGTTTGAAGACTTGTTTGATTAAAGTTTTTTGGGACTTTTTGTAGAAAGAAAATTTTTGGAAGGTGAATAGCAATACGATTTTCTCTTGACGATATATTTTTCGCAAATTCGTTCCTAGCGTGGATACTTTTTCAGGCATTACTGGAAGAGATATCGAAATCGCACCTTGAATAGTCGTAACGAATTTATTCCATGTGCCCAAGATTTAAGAACTGTTGGAGTAAGAAATTGGAGAGGAAAAGCTGGAACTAGGTCACGTTGGAGAAATATACTTACTAACTAAGGCCCACTCGCGGCTGTAAAGCTTTAGATCATGATGATGACGAGCATGTGCAAATAAGCAGACAGCCATCTGACGGTAACGGTAAGTACTAGGAAGTAACCGACGGTTTTAGATATCTCCAATACTAAGGGCATAGAAGGTGTATTGTCAGCCCAAGGACGAAACAGACATGTTTCATGTGCCTGTAGGTAATTACGGACCACAGCAACGCTGCTAGGCAACAGAAAAAAGTATGGTAAGTCCATTTTATAGTAGCAGCTGGCCGAGATTCCATCTGAAGGGCGTGCAATTGGAGAGGCCTATTTTCAGCAGTGTACTGTTGTCAACTGATGATGGTGATGAGGATGAAGTCCATTTTATTGTTTCTAAAATCAAAGAGTTTTCAAATCCCTGCCTCCCATAAGCCTTCATCTCAACATACAATTCGACCAACCTAGTATAAGTATAAGGACCAGGGTGTACAGTTCACTCATACCTTCATAGAAAAGGGAGAATCCTTCGACCAGACGGGTGTCGTGTCTGGTGGGCAACTGCCCGACGATTGACGTCGGGACGTTGTATATATCTATATGCTAGTTGCGTGGTAAACTCTGTTTGCACGATGCAGGATTTTGCGTGACGTCAGTGTGACGCATAGGTCGCATGTGGCGTTTGTAGATGGCCGCTACACTACTATGAAATCAACCAAAACACCTGCATTTTGACGACCAATACCAACTGAATGAAAATATCGAAGAATACTCATTATTTTATATTGTGACGACGAGCTAATATACTTTCTGCTAACAAATTGGCATTGGTAAAGCCATTGCACCAAGCAACAATTCGATATCGAGACATTTGGCGACATAAATTACATCGGATATGATATAGCTATTCAAGCTCGAGTTATTTTTGTTAATTGAACGGTGTATATCATTTTGGTGTTCGATTTGTGAATCGGTAAGTAGGGTATAATAAGTGTGGGGATTTTATTCAGTGTCTTTATTGATTTTATGCATATCTATTTTATCGATACTTATATAATAAATCTGAAGAGTTCGTCTAATTTTTTTGAGCGCGGTGGGACGATGCTTTGCGTTGGGGTTGGGTCGGGGGAACAAGAAATTTCACGCTGACGAACACGCGCAGAAGCTAGTGTTAGAAATGTTAAAATAACTAATTTATTAAACTAGTTACTAGAGCACAATGTGCTCATTCAAAATGTAAACAAATTAAAACAAGAAAAAGAAAAACTAGCTTAGAACACAGACAAAAAAAGTCGCCAGCAATATTCAAATTATTTATAAGTTCAATACAACCAGCGCGCAAGCGGGGTAACACACTAACGGTACGAATGGCTTTCGTTTTAACAGTTCAACAACATACATTGCGTTATTTACGTTGTTGAGCAGACAAATTGTTCGACCACATGGAGCAATGGATTAGCGATATCCTTCAAAATGATTCAGATTCTGATTAATAGTTTGTTATGCAATGAGGGTGCTTTATTGAACACACACGATAATGACTTACCTAATGGTACAGTGGGTTGAAAAAAAGATTAGCCTGTCAACAATATTGACGGTAGCGTTAACTGAAAATTTCTATACTCGTTTTTTCTGTTTAATATGTGGCAAATATATTGTAAAATAGCCTACTCAACATAGTTGTCCTGTCCAACTTTCAAGTTTTTCCAAAATTCCTATAGAAAAAAGGACGTTCGGTTTTTCCCGAATTTGGAAATTTTCCAGGAATCTAATCCAATTTTCCTATACATAAAAATCTAATTCGTACTATTATGAATGTTTTAAAATAAAAAATAGCCAAATCGGTCCAGCTTTTCACAAGTGATGCGCTTACTAACGAACAGCATTTCAATTTTATTTATTTATTATAGAAGAAGAATTCATTTCTACCTCACTTGTCACTACAGTTTATGTGATATGACACGACAATACCTTTATTTGTATAAGTCATAGACAGTTAAAATTTAAGGTCGAAAGTCCTTCAATAGTACACACGGTTAAATATCAAGCTATACATTTCTAGTATAAGCTGACCTCTCATTGTACAGAAATCCTATACAATGCGAGATCAGCTTATACTGGCAAAGTATAGCTGATATGTAACCGTGTGTACCTACACTAGAATTGATCTGCAACATCTCTACTTCGCAAAGTATTACCAAAACGCTTAACAATAATTGTGTCAAACATTTCCACAAAAACGTTAGGATTATGAAAACAGTCCCCAAAGGACAATTAACAACAGTATTCCATTATGAATTAATTCTAAGTGATTAGAACTGCCGCAAGGCACTTAAACTAATTAGGTACTCGTACATAACACGGATCGCCTTCCGTTTGGACACAAACACCCTACATCACTATTTGGCTTGTGTTTATCATTATGTATGGGCACTGGTGAGTAAGTATGGTAGTATACAGGGTGTAACAAGACCATTTACGAATCCGTTTTACGCATTCTGTACATCAAACTAAGTAACTTTATGCAAAAATAATTGCTAGGAAAGGACTTTTATTTTTGGTGTTTAAATTCTCTGTTTCTGTTTACGATAGTGCGTAACGTAACGCACGCAAAACATTGTGGTTATGCGGACATGAAACGTTACAGGGATCGTGGGAGTATTTGAAGTTAAGTTATACTTATAACATTTAAAACCTGGTTTCGTATAAAAATCATGAAAAAGAAATTGACCTTCAATATCTTCGTAACCAAAAGGTTTCCAGGTATGGTCCAGTACAAAATAATGATCATGGAAGAACAAGTGGCTAGGTATTTTTACACCTGTTAGATAGTTGTGGTGGTACTGACTCATCTCTGTAAGTGAAGGTGGTCCAGTGTTTTAATGACCTTTTCTTACAGAGTAACTTAGCATCACCCTGTATTTCCTGGAGGGGTAGACAGAGGTGTATAGTAGGTATAGACAAACTCCGCAGACAGATTTTCTCCCATATACTTAGGTAGTAGGTAGTAGGAGGCGATCTCTTGCGAAATAACTGGGCATAAATCCTGACTCTGGCAAAAAACCACACCCAATAAAATAGGACTATTGAGCCAATAGGTTCGCCTCATAGCACTCTGATGAAAGAACCCATAGCACTCTCCAATAATCGAAACCCCTTTCTTTAATTATGTATACTATGCAACCAGTTTTCTGTGCACGTTTCCGGATGACAGCGATTTGGAGTACTTTGACTCCTACATGACCTCTCTCTTTTGTCTATATTTGTATAATTAGTTAACTGTATTGTAATTTTGTACCTAATGTAATGATAAATGATTTTGTTTCTGTAAGTAGGTTTGTAAAAACACTTTTACACGTCAATCATACTCGTATTTTTTAAACTGGATGAGGTCGGTGCTTCCTATCTGACTACTCTGAGAAGAAAGGCCGAAACAAACTCAGAGAGAAATAGTAAGTCGTATAATATATTCACTATTGTTTAGAAGCATTAGGTATCAGTTCATTAAATAATAAAGTACAATAAACACCCATTGGCCTCCTTTCCCGCCATCACGACAGTTTCGTTCCTAAAATAGAAATCCACTTTTAACTAACAACGAAACTAACCAGAATAATCTAGTATCCATCTAGCGAACCTCAAAACAAAGTTGGCACGAACAAAGTTAATTTTTGCGCCATGTTGTTAATAAAATGCGATACAACTCGCAGACAGTGTAATTGCTACGATTAAAAGCTGCCACTGGCGCCCCCTGTACCAACTAAGAATTGGGCTGTAATATGTAAACCAACCCGATTCGTGAAAAATATTATTTGCATAAACTTATTTGTTCGTGTTTGTTTTACAAGGCATGCTCGGGCAAGCTTTAGTAATAAGTTTCCTATAGTATTGCCGACCGAATTTTCAGCTATATTTCCTTCCCTCCCAATTCCCATACAACAGAACGAGAGGGATGCTCATCACACGCGCCCAATCAGAGGCGCTTCCGCCGCAGCGATAGCCAATCGCAGCATAAATCCACAGTGATTTTGCAAAAAACACTCTTGCAATGAGACTGGAGCCAACCGCACCGCATCGTGCCGCGCCGCAAATAATAAACCGTAATTATATCAAATAAACCGCTATTATATCAAGAAACTCAAAAACTCTTTATTTTATAAGTGCTGGCCGACACAAGTGTGACATTTAAAACCCAAGTGATCGTGCATCACCGTGACAGGAAGAAATTCAGTGAACACGTGAGACGTCTGCAAAGACTGTCCTTGAGTGAACGTGTTTGGTTCAGAAGGTTCTCAAGTAAGTCCATCCATCCCTATTTTTCTCACTCATAACCTCATATTCCCATTTGCTCAATTCTGTGTGTCGTCGAGTTAGCCAAAGGTGCACATACCTATAGAGGTATGAGGAACAGGATGTTAAGTTCACCCGTACTATTCCGACCAGACGGGTGTCGTGTCCTGTGGACAACTGCCCGACGATTGATGTCGGGGCTTTGTATATATATACTAGTTGCGCGGTAAACTCTGCTTGCGCGATGCAGGATTTTGTGTGACGTCAGTGTGACGCGTAGCTCGCTTATGGCGACGTAGATGCCGCCACATACCTATAGTACTCTCACATTTCGCCAGTTATGTTTGAAGCCCCATGAAATAGGGAACGAGCCTACCTCCTCCCATCAACCGGGCACGAATCCAGACTCCAGGCTGCTACTGAGAAATTCCTGATAAAGAAACTCACTAACACTTTGCCCGACTTGGGAATTGAACCCAGGGGTCTACATACTCGTACTAAGCACGATATCCGTAGTTTCAGCCGATGTTACGCGCCCTCCCATTCCGTATCACTTACGGTTAGAATAATAGTTCGGGGCCCAAACTAATAATGAATGACAACATGATTTGACAGTTGTCCCTACACCCGATGTGTTTATGCCCGTTCAAAAAATATATATTTGATACTTTTTTTGACGGACCAATTACTTTCGGACGGACCTGTATCTTCGATGAAGGACTTAGAGAGTAGACCCCTGGACCTCATTTTCAGCAAAAGTGCTTGCGACCACCAAATCAATATGATCTTTATCTATTTATGGGTACAGCGAATACATTTCCGTCAATGACTGACTGAAAACGCAAAAGCAACTCTTAAGATTTCATAAGATACAAGTAAAAAAAATTGACGAACAGAGGTGCACTCATTTCATCATTGCTAATGGGTCGGTGCTAAACTTTTTGTAAAAGGATACCGCCAGCCAATGATTCTTCTTCTTATTCTACTTAAGGGTTTTGGTTTCCGCACTTAATCCTTCAGGTGGACCATTATACATGGGCCATGGCGGCCGTTGAAAGTTATTCCAACCAGCCCACCTCCCTCCAGAAGTTGATAATGTCTCCTGGTCTGCTGAGAAAATCTGTGTAGGATCTGGGTGCCCTGAGGGTTGGTGTCCTAATCTGGTTGATGCCTGTGCATTCAAAGATCACATGCGTAACAGTTTCCTCAGCCTCCATGCAAGCCCTGCATAGAGGACTGTCCGTTATACCTATTGTGTGGAAGTGTTTGTTCAGCAAGCAGTATCCCGTGATGGCCCCCGTCACCAGACGCAGACCGTTCCTGTCCAAGCGTAATAAACGTCTGGTTACCTTGCCATCTAAGGATGACATAGCATCCCTGGACTGCCTACAGCCCGGTGTCGAGGTCCACCAGCTCTCCGCTTGTGTGTGGGTGAACTCCAGTCGCCACCTGTGTAGCTGGTTGAAGGGCACGATGCGTTCAGGTCCACAGACTGACGCGGTGGATGCCCAGCCAATGATTTTGAATTGTTAAGAAACTTAGCCCAAGTTCGCACGAGCGTATTTTTATCACGGTGTTTTTTTTTCGCTCTATTTGTAAAGCTCTGCTTAGCGCCGAGAGTTGAAATTTCAACAGTGTGTTTTCTTGACACGCAGGGATGCGCTCCGTTAGATTCTCAATGCTTGGCTTAATACCGAACGTTTACAGTCCAGCGTGCGAAATAAAACCGCCGCGCTGGCGAATTTGAATGATGTCGAATCAGAGTTGACGTCATAGCTTAGCACAATTAAAAATCGATACGATCGATCATCTTCGGAACAGAGATTTCTTTCAATGTAATTATTTCCATAGACAAAAAAAAACAATCATAATTGAATACTGTTAACTAAAAACAATAATTGTGGAAAAAGTGCTATAGTTGAAACCTTCTTAATACATATGAATGTGTTACTAATTCCCTTTAGTTAATGATTGCGGAAGTACTTAACCTGAACAGGGTTTATTTACACTTAAGCAGATTACATATGGAACAGCCTATAGGTACGAAATTTTCGTGTTTTTTTTACGGTAAAACTTTGTTTCTTTTTTCCGACACTTACCCCGCTACATCCTACTTTCGCGCGTGTGTGCAGAGGTAGTTTCATGCACTGGCGTCGCTCAATATCTGTTATTCTCGCTGTAACAGCGCCCCGCAACTATACCCGACACCGCACTTGTATCCATACTGTGAAACGGTGTTAAAGATCCAATGATGCGAATACTCGTTTATAGCTAATTAAGTTGTAGTTAAGTTTTTCTTTTAGAAATATTCTTTTAAATGGGTGTTTGAGATTTGCCTGTATTAAATACAATACATGAAACGCCTTTCCTCAACAAGTGACGATACCTAAGTAGATAGGTAGGTACCTATGGTTTATTATAAAAAAATCTGATGAAAAGGCAAACAAATGGAACAGAAAACGTACCTGTAGATGCCAATTTGTAGAGCCACTTACAAATTGAGTGCTTTGATTTAATTTGAATAATTAAACCCGTAATTCTAATTTTAAATCACCTTAGAGATGTTTTTCATTTAACACCTGATATTAATTTTATAACCTCAATTTTCATCGATGATTTTTCAATTACAGTTTAATGATGTTAACCAAACAATAATTATTGGAAACAGTGGTGAGATATAAAGTTGATGTAGGTAGTTTCATGCACTGGCGTCGCTCAATATAATTATGTTATTCTCGCCGTAACAGCGCCCCGCATATGGTGTTAAAGATAAGATAAGATAAGATAAGATAAGATATTTATTTCGCAAATATGGGTACAAAACAAAAAAACAAAGATGCAATGATGCGACTACTCGTTTATAGCAACGTTGGAGACTGTTTATTTTTATTTTTGAAATAGCTTTTAAAGGCTTTATTTGGAACAGCTAGGTGGCTAAATCAAATATACAGGGTGTAAAAAGACCCATCACATAGCCGTAATCTTCGTACATCAAACTAAGTAACATAGCAAAAAAAAAAAAAAAAATGGTGTACATAATAAAGAGTATTCTATTGGATTCAAAAATAATTGCTGGGAAACGAATTTTACTTTTATTGTGAAAAATCGCTGTTTACGTTGGTGCCTAACGTCACGCACGTCAAAAAATGTTTACAATGACGGGACGTACAAGTGACTCTGCTTCATTATGTGTCTTTTTACGACCGTTATTATTATGTGGATCTACATTATAATGAAGTCAAAGGACATCATTCATTTCGTAACCAATAATTAAGTGCGGGCCAGAAAATAATACAAAACAATTTTCGTATGGGAAATGACATCTTGAACATTTTTTATATTACAACGAAAGTCTACAATTAACACCCCGGCTCCTATTTGAGGTTGAAAATACCAAAAATCATATTTTATTTATTTTATTTTAAAAAAAACACCAACTGTAAATGGAAAATAATGACCTGAATTTTTTTTTACAATTACAACATAGGTCTACAATCAACTTCCTGGCTAGCTACTATTTGAGTTTGAAATTACCAAAAATCTTTGTTTTGACAGACATTCGTTTAAAGCCGCAAACAGTTATTAATTTGCTGGATTTCGGTTCTAAGCCTGCTACCCCATGGAGAAATGGGCATCGGCGAGTATAGCTTAGTATACCTAATATACTATAGGAGTCTTAGAGATGCAAATGTAGTAACATCCAGATGAACCAAAATGGCGGTAAATAATATTTTTGGTTTAAAAGCAGTCCACTTACTATTGGATATTGCTGATGTTGCTGCAAACCTATAATTTCAATGGTTACTTTAAAAAGAGATGTTGCTGTTTTTGCTGCAAACCTAATAAGTCAAATAATGAAGCTGATTTGACATTGACAGACTGCATTGAAAGTTGCTATCATTGAAAAATAGGATGTTGCTGCCTTTGCATATAAATGACTGGATACCCACTCCCCTCCCCCCCCCCTCCTCCCCTCTACTTCTACTTCTTCGTGTCGCTGGATACGACATTGTTTCAAATCTTGTCAGCCAAAAACTTTGCCACTTCCACGGCGTTGTCCCTGGCAGCATAGAGGTTACTTAAACTGCGAAGGTATTATATAAAAGGTAGGAAAAAAATAAGACAATAAGATTGAAGAAAATGTTTTTATTATTTTTTAACAGTGTCATCACGAATCCTCTGGTACGATGACTCGACGAGTTTCAGCCATTCGAGGTTGTTGGAGAATACGTTAACCTCGGGAAAACTCTGCAGTTTTGTAAGAACAACTTTCAGAGGGAGGCTAAAGGGAAATAATTCAGCTGGGCTAGGCAGCGTGTAGAACGCTTCATGGAGTCTTCTCGTCACGTATTCCACAGAGCCTAAAGACTTAGGTCTTCAACCAGTGCGTCCTGCCTGTTATAACTTCGGAGCCAAAACGTGGACACTCATGATACGGCTGGCGCATAAATTCTACGTTGCTCAGCGGGCTATGGAACCGGCTATGCTTGGAACCTCTCTCAAGGATAGAATACGTAACGAAATACAGGAACCAAAATTGTCGAGATAGATCACAGAATAAGCAAGCTGAAGTGCAATGGGCAGCCCATTGCCACTGGTCGTCGGTTCTACGGCTAATATGGTCGGCCATATTAGCCCTAAAACTGACGACCATTCCTCAAAAGACCATTTCAGACACAATTCTACATGGTCTTCACATGATCTGACCAAGATTATGTCTGGACTTTAAAAGAGAGTGTGACCTTTGAGTTTGTTTCGGCCTTTCTTCTCAGAGTAGTTACGAAACGCCGACCTCATCTAGTTTTTAAAATATGAGTGACGTGTAAAAGTGCTTGTACAACAGAAATAAAATCATTTAGCATTTACGAGCTTATGCCCGCAGCTTCACCTAAGTGGAGGTCGGAAATTATCCCACGGGAACATACTACCGGGATAAAAAGTATCTTATATGTTAATCTAAGTTATAGACTATCTGTGTGCGAAATTCCATCCAATTCCATTCAGCAGTTTTTGTATGATTGAGTAATAAAAATCCAATTTTATCAATTAAATTTATAAATGTGAACGTTTGTATTTTTGGATGTTTGTATTTTTTTAAATCACACAAAAATGACTGAACAGAATTTCACACACAGGTATTTTTATATATAAATATGTTTATATATATTTTGCCCTGTCTTTGTCAGATTTTCTGTCCATTTCGATGTTTCTAGTATCCATCTCTTCTCCTAAATGGCATCTACTAACCTTAGCCAATTAAATATCGCTACTTTAAATAAATCAAATACCAAATCGAATTATTGATAAATTATTTCAAACCGAAGTCGAACCACACTGAATTGTATATTCACTTGAATAAATTATTCTAAGAAAATCAAACCGGGTTCCGATGGTATTCTGTAAGGCCATTACAACGGCTATAGACCACGAAGTGTGTTCGTTTCGTCGAAAACGACTGTAACGGCCACAAAATGTTAATTAAATGTACCGTACTCAGAATTATCGGGCCCACAGAAATCTTAATAAGGTGGTAGAGTGTACAGTAACAAGGGATTGTACGAAAGTTGGGTTCGACGAACTCACATTTACGATGCAAATTGTAATTTTAGAATCATTTGCATACAGTATTGTTTTAATTCTATTTTCCTTTCTCACTGCTGAGGGTCTAAATTCTATCAGGACTGGCTGACACAAGCCAAAAACAGGAGCCTGTGCCCTGCAGTGAGACAATACAGACTGATTAGATTATATAGAATACCAGCGCTGCGGTATTTATTTTTTTAAATATCGCAGCATTATGCTGGCCTTTTTGGCCTCGCATAGGTCTTTTATTTTTTATTATTGTTAATTTTGTTTTAAATGCTCCGTTTTTATTTTTTTATTTTTACTGTTTGTATTTTTTGTGCGTGTCCCATATAAAATATTTTTCTTTCTTTCTTTCAAACAAAGTGATATTCAAAAATGTACGGGCCTGACAGACGACTGACGTTTAAGCTGCCGAAAAGCTTATATCAATCTTGTTGAAAGATGTTGTAGAACTACGAAACGCTTTAAAAATGATTGTCCTTGTATAGGCCCTCTGGGCTACTTATAAATATTACATTGATAAGAAATTATCTTCCAGATAAGCGGACTCTACTTGGGTTAGTTCTCACACGACACATTACTCGCAGAACAGATAGCCAATAGGGTCGAAAAGTTCTGAAATGGCGACCGCGTAGAAGGTGCTGCCCTCATAAGGTAGACCCGGTGAAGGTCGTGGGAAGCTACTGGATACAGTTTATTTATTTAATAAGTCAAAATCATTAAATATATATATAGCATAAACGGCCTATAATGTTCCCACTGCTGGGACATAGGCCTCCTCTCTGTGAGAGGGAGTGGGCTGTAATCCACCACGCGGGCCCAGTGCGGATTGGTAGTCGGCTTGGTAGACTTGGTCATCTGTCTTCGAATTTTTAGTTCTAGAACATGGCCGGTTGCCTCACGATGTTTTCCTTCACCGTTTTGAGAACAGTGGTGATGAAATTATTTATACAAAGTAAAGCGCCTGCCTGGGTTCGAACTCACGACCTACAACACGTAAGTCGGGGCTGACACCACTAGGCCATCACTGCTCCGAAAAAAAACGGTTACCTTATTAAAAGTAGGTATAAAAACATCCTACCTAAAACTAACATATTCTACTAGAAATAAAAAGATACTGACCATATGAAATTACTAGTTTAAGTATGAGACATCAATTCCCTTGTTAAGCTGTCTATGGTAGAGCCTAACAGTACAAATTAGCGCAGAATGGACATAAACTTGTGTTATTATTGCGTTTATTGCTGCCCATCCTTAATTAGGTCAACGCTGACACATATATCAACAGTCCACTGTTGAATGTAGCACATCTAAGGTTAATATCGCCTTACTTGGCAAATTGGTTCAGTGTTTGTTGTAGCCTTTTTATTGAAGAAAGAAAAATATTCTATTTGGGACACGCACAGGAAATGCAAAGAGTAAAAATAAAATAAAAAGAGCATTTAAAACTACTAAAATTAACAATAAAGACAACAATAAACAATTAAAGACCTGTGCGAGGCCAAAAAGGCTCCTATGTCAGCATAATGCTGCTATATTTAAAAAAAATAAGAACCGCAGTGCTGGTATTCTGATAGGGCCCGCTGTGATGCCACGGACACACCTACGGACATCTATAAATCCCACTAGGGGATTGCCAGTTGGTTTGTGAATTTCGCATAAGGCAGTAGGATTTTTGCAGTAAGTTTAATTAAAGAATAGAATCCACGACTAGGGATTACAATCCCGCAAAACGGGATCACGCATTCCCGCGGGATCTCGCTGCTTTTATTAGTCTGCTGGATCCTACAGCTACAAAAACCGGATCAGCGGATCCCGCAAATAAAAAAATTGGCGCTTAAAATTTTGCGTAAATCGCGAGTAGCACGTTAATGTAAGAAATGTTTAATAAAAGTTGATGTTTACACAAAAATCTGTAGTTTCAATTTGATTTTATAGCATAATTTCAAAGATGCGGGATCCCGCGTGATCCCGCGCGGGATTGAGTAGTCTCGCATATCAATCCCGCGGGATCGAATTAGCTGCGGGATTGCAATCCCTATCCACGACACGAGCGTTATATTATAAGCTTGTTGAAATTGCAAAAAAAAGGAATTGGTCCTTTTTCAATTTTTGTTTCGTATTTACAACTCTTTGAAGTTCAAATGTAGGTGGTTGCTGAGTTTTTGAGACCATATCCGCCATCTTGGATCTCCGTGGCTACCTGAAGATATGGTCGAAGCAAACACACAAGTCTACTACCTAATATCTGGCTCACTAAAATGTATTATTATATCCACATATTTCCTAAATTGCCATTTAACCTGATCAATGAGCCAAAGTACATTAGGCCACACGTCAGTGTCACATAACCAGTAAAAGCTGGCCTCGCATTCTATTGAAACTCCATGTTATGCTAGGCCAGCTTATACTGTACCTACCAACCGATACTTGGCTCTATATTGTACTGAAAACACAATGAGCAGTAAATCGACTCAATTTTCCATATCAGCGTAATTCTACAATAGCTCTTATTTGTAGGAATTCACTTTGGTTGCTCACAAAGCCTCTGGAGATGTATTGAAATGAATCTCATGAATGAATTTACGAGTGTACGTACACAATTGGCATAGTTTGATAGGATAGATTTTATTGATATTTCAGGGTAAAGTCTCAAACTAATTGTTATTTTTATTTGTTCGGTTTTGTCTGTTTGACACGAGCAGTGGTGGCCCAGTAGTATCGGGCCCGACTTACGAGTTGTAGGTCGTGGGTTCGAACACAGGCAGGCGCTTTACTTTTTTTAAATAGTTTCATCACCACTGCTCTCAAAACGGTGAAAGAAAACATCGTGAGTATACGTGTGTAAAATGTCCTAGAACCAAAAATTCGAAGACATGTGACATGGGAGATTACAGCCCATTCCCTCTCGAAGAGAGGCCTGTGTCCCAGCAGTGGGAAAATTAAAGGGTGATTATGCTGCTTGACAAAAAATCAAGATTTCTTTATTAAATGTTAGTTTAATATTAATCTATCACACACTTATACCTTCCAGAATAAATTCTCTGAAATGGTGGTGAAAGCCGCAACAAAATCTGTTGCCTAGTTTAGAAGACAACGCGAAAATCGACTTTAATTTATAATATTATTATTATACTACTACTACACCACACACACACACACATTACACATCTATTATTACTATATTTTTTTTTTATTTGACTGCCTCGTTGGTCTAGTGGTCGCAAGCGCTACTGCTGAGCAAGAGGTCCTGGGTTCGATTCCCGGGTCGGGAAAAGTGTTTTTGGGTTTTTCCATCTGGAATTTCTCGGTAGCAGCCCGGAGTCTGGATTTTATTATTTTTTGATATAGAAGAAGCACAACATAATATCACGCCTGTATTCTACAATGGGGTATGTAGTAGCTTATAGAATATCCACATTTCACCAGTTACGTTATTAGTTTGTAATGTGTGTGTGTGCGTATGTGTGTTTCAGTATCTGTGTGCATGTTTTTTTGCGTTTGTAGTAAATATATAAAATCCTGCGGGGTAATTGCGTAACACACTAAAAGTAGGAATAGCTTTCATTTTGACAGTTTAAGGCGGTACCCCGACCAAAACCTTGCCATAGTGCGTTATTCAGAGGCTATTAACTCATTCACTATGGGTAATAAACTACATCTAAAAGGACATTATTAATATTCGATATCCTATCATCACATTGCACGTTCTTATTTGTTTGTACGTGTTATAAATACATCTAAAATCTCCTTGTAAAAAAGTGACTAAAATTATTGATTGCATGCATCTTTTGCTAAAGGTGACGTTCTATTAATTTGAGGATTACACTAATGGATAGATAATTTAAAAATCTAAATAATTCACGTTTTATGTTATTTAAAAACATCGCTTGTCTTTTTTTATTTTAATAATTTCTATATTTTTGTGAATTTTATGTTAAATGAGCGTGCGTTGGGAGCGAGACAGAGTGAGACTCAGCGACGGGACAGAGAAGGACCGAACGCTCAAGGTCGTTTGGTCGGAAAAGCGCCTTAACAACATTCATTACGTTAATTACGTTGTACAGCAGATAATTTTTTCGAACATATGAAGCAATGGATTAGCAATTGGCTTCAAAATGATTCAGATTGTGATAGATAGCGTGTTATGTAATAAGGTGCTAGTCCGACCAATATTTTTAACTTAATCAAAGGCGCTGGCGACAAACGTGGTGCCTGCTTATTGAGAAGAGGTTTTATTTCGCTGTTTTACTCCATTATAAAGAAAAAACTATCCTATATTTTGTCAGTATGTACCGAAACTATATAAACAGTAAATGCTAGAATGAGCGTCGTTAGAAAACGCTTATGATAAAATCTAAACTACGGTTACGGCGGGAACTTATGAGATAAGGTCACGTTTTTCGAGTGCTTGTACATAATTGATTCGATAAGGTTGGTTTTCTTTTCAGCGGTATAGGTCCCAGGTATGGAGGTCTTGGGACGGTGCAAAGGATATGCGAATGAATCCGGCTCCCCCGACACATAAATTCAGTAGAAGGCATATTGTAGTCGGCTGTCAGGTATAACTTTCCTTTTGCCCCAGGTAGAGGTTAGGTATAGAAGAGGGAAACTCCACAAAAAGTAATTATTCCGAAACTAGAATTAAAAACATATAGTAACTATAATAGCTGTGTATGTTACTTTTGCAATCAATCTGCGTAGCCTTTTCTGAACTATGTTTGGGCAGCTTCCAGTCTAACCGGATGCAGCGGAATACCAGTATGGAGCGAGTGCTTGTCTGACCTCCACAATCCAGTTACTGGGTAACACGATACCCCTTAGTAAGACTGGCTGTCAGATTTTTTGGGCTTCTGACTACCCGTAACGACTGTCAAAGATCTACAAATGACAGCCGGGACCAACGGTTTAACGTGCTTTTCGAAGAAGGAGGGAGTCGATATGTAATGAATGGTCACCCATTCACGATCGACCGCGGCAAGCGTAGCTTAACCTTCGATCGGCCCGTGTGGCTGTTATTATTTAGCCACGAACCCCTGTCGTTACTCTAGCTTGGACTAATAATAATTTATTTATACAGGATGTAAAAAGACCCACATGTAGCCGTCAACTACGCTTTCTGTACATCAAAGGAAGTAACATAGCGCCTAAATAATTTCTGGGAAACAACTTTTATTAGAAACTGTTTGCCGTAGTTCGCAATGTAACACACGCAATACATTCTGCTTATGGGTGCATGCAACGGTACAGGGGTCGTGAGGGTATTTAAAGTTGTGTTATAACATTAAAACTTGTTTTCGTAAAAAAAACGTCAGTAAAAGTTGGAATTTTGAACTTCAATATCTCCATAACCAGGTTCAGGAGGTTCCCAGGTATGGCCTAGTACAAAAAGAAATACTATAATGTGGAGTACAAGTGACTCTCGGCGTCGTTAAGTATCTTTTTACAACCGATGTCAAAATCTAGCCAATGAACATAATCTCGAGCAAAAAACTCACAAATCTATGTGTGTTTCTCGAGTAATAAGCCTGTAAACGAATAAATGAACAAAAGCTGCGATTGGCAAGGTAAGATAATAAAAAATTAAGACTGGATTATAACCTTCTTTTCTCGTTTCAATAATAGACTCCGGTCACCCAAGGTAGCTGAGCATGAGGTCCTAGGTTCGATTCCTGGGTCGGGAAAAGTGTTATTGGGTTTTGCCATCTATAATTTTTCTGAGGCAGCCAGGAGTCTGGATGTGTGCTCGGTTGATGATAATAGACTCGCCCCCCTATTATAAGGGACTTAAATATAAGTAACGAAATGTGGGTTTACTATAAGGAATGATGTTATATATTATGTTATAAATATCATCACATATGTAAGCAATATTTTAGTTACCTAATCCTGCAATTCCTTGTTAAAAAGCAAAGTGGGAGCAGTGGGGCCCAGTGGTATCGGCCCCGACTTACGAGCTGTAGGTCGTGGGTTCGAACCCAGGCAGGCGCTTTTTTTGTGTAAATAATTTCATCACCACTGCTCTCAAAACGGTGAAGGAAAACATCGTGAGGAAACCGGCATGTCCTAGAACCAAAAATTCGAAGACATGTGACATCTACCAACCCGCACTGGGCCCGCGTGGTGGATTACAACCCATTCCCTCTTAAAGAGAGGAGGCCTGTGTCCCAGCAGTGGGAACATTATAGGCTGATTATGCTATGATTATGCTTGTTAAAATTAGGTACTTAACTACTTACTCAAAAAGTAACTTCGTTAACCAAATCAGCCGAACACAAAATCAAACTTACAAAAGCCCTATTACGACAAAAAGCCGCTATCATTTGCCGGCAGAATGTAAAGAGCAGTCAACGTATGCCTAGGTCGAGATTCTAGGCACGTTTTTAGATAAAGCTGCAATACGGTGACGTCAGCAAATGGGACCTACTATCTACGTGACCGCGGAACTACGACCTTTTTTGTAAGCGTTTTCCTCACCACACGAATGTTTGCTTGTATCGTAGCGTAGATGCGTTTTCGGACCCAAATCTCATGTAGGTACCCAGACACCGAATACCGTATTGCAAAATGTAGTTTACGATAGTCTTGTTTGTACATAACAACGTAACATAATTCTTGTTCATCACCCGCAGGGTTATACAGTACATAAAGTACACCCACATTTCGCCAGTTATGTTTAAGTCCCATGTAATAGGGGACGATCCTATTGGCATCAACCAGGCACAAATCTAGACTCCGGGCTGCTACTGAGAAATTCCAGATGGAACAACCCAAAAGTGCCTGCGACGTTTACAACAACGACGTAACCAATCATAGCCGTTAAAATTAGACCCGATAGAGTGTTGATAAGGTGTTTTTTCCATTGATAAGCCCCGAGAATTTTAAAGATTTGTAATGATGTCATAAAATAGTTATTTATGATATTAGGGCGGTAAGTTGGTTTTTACAAACGATAGTCACGAGTTTGTAAATACCAATTTCCGCGCGTGTGTCATACAACGTTTTTCAACACATTTGCGAGAAAACAGTACAATATTAATATCGGATTCCTCGCTTGAACTCATATATTATTACTTTGTTTGTAGATATCAGTCGGAAAGTTGCAACAATCCTTGACGTTTCTAATATGAAAATGGCGCGAATTGCAAATGGCGCCACGTGCGCCTGGTGAAAATTAGAACTACATCTTCTCATTTTCTCTTTAGTATTAAAGCGAAACTAACGTATTGGGTAAAAGCGCATCCAAGGAGGTTCTATTATTCAGCTTATTTATTCTCATAATGTGAAACTCCTTGGTGGAATTCTTATTTTTTTTTTATGGAAATTAAAAATATACCGTAAAGGATACGCACGGCGCTATACAACGGAGAATGCGGTAAAACATGTACTTAGGTCTGAGTACCTATTTTACCGCACGATCCGTTGTATAGTGCATAATTTTAAACTTTCGAACAATGTATACAGGCACCGTAAATGCATTTTTTGAGCAAATGTGTTGAAAACCATATTTTTGGGCGCTTACATTGCTACCGCTGGCTAAACATTACGAGATAGATCAAAATAATGTTCTACGGAATTGTATATTTTAAAAAGGTCTACAGAAAAGTCTAATGTGGTATATGCCTATATCCTAAGAATAACCCACGGTAACCATTTTTATGTTTTACATATTACTAAAAATATATGGGTTATTTACGAAGCTATTTTATACAATACAGTATTAATCCGTATACAATTAAATACGTTAGATACGTCGTGCATTTAATGTAGATCAAAATTGCCCTTTACAGCATATCATTAAAATGAATATCTAAGAACATATCACTGATTTAAATGTGGGTCGATATAGACCACTGGGTATCATCATTGTTCAGACTTTAAAGAATCGGGAGTTAGACAGAAGAAAAATGTTTACATAAATAGATTAATAATTATAGGACATAGACATATAGTAAACATTTAATGTTCCTAAGTGGTTTATGCATCCTACTTCCATTAGTAGTTGGCGGGTTCAAAACCATTACATGCTGGCACTTCTTTAAATAACTCAATAATACATTAGGTACCTACTGACTAAAGGAAAATATTGTGTGGAAATCTGGAGTTAATGGTCGTTAGTAGTATCTAGAGCTCCTCTTAAAGGGTTCGTGTGTGAAAGTAGGTACTAAAACCTATTTATTTATACCTTCTTATTATTATTATTCCTTTATTTCTTTTTCTTACCTATTTTCATCTGCTTGACTTGAGCGGAAAACGGTAAGGATTCCTTTGTAACATAATTATATTCCTGACTGCTTTTTCGGGCAACAGTACGAGTAATCATTGCGCACATTTTCCAAAATGGCAGTTCACAACTCAACAGCACATAGCCTAAGCTAAACCATTAAAGAAAAGAACATTGAATTTCGAATAAATCCAAAGAGAAGGATTTTTCGAAACTAGACATTTAAATCAATTTTTACAGACGAATCTGACCAGTTCTATCAGCCACTCTATTCTGAAGAAGTGAAGTGAGCTGTCAAACCACCTGATACTAGGAATTGACTATTGACAGCTCACTTCATCTTAGTTTTCACTGTGAGATGTTTACCGAACAGATCGTAAGGCCGTTGATTGATAAGTGTCTACCACTATCTCATGACGATCATGAACGCACGATACTGGTGGTGGATTTATCACGCGTCACTGTCGCTTCTTACTTAGTCTATACAGAACACAAGTTATTGCTACGACGCGGGGAAGACGATTAGCCGCTAAACTGTATGCGTGGGGAACAATGAATTTTGCATTGTTAGCATAAAGCCCCATATCCACTAGGCAACATTTGACGCGCAACACGTGACGCTCAACATGTTCGGCAACGTTGCACAACAACGCGCGACGTTCCCAGCTGGCGCGCAACATGACAACGTTACAAAACAAAAGTTCCTCGTTGCTGTTCAACATGATGAGCAACATGATGTGCATCATGTCGCACATCAAATGTTGCCTAGTGGATACGAGGGTTTATTGTTACCTGTAATTACTACAATATCTATCCATAGAGCGGGTACTTTAAAGTTTTTAAAGTGAAACTTTTATTACATCGTCTCAAACTTTTTCGTCTGTGTGTTGCATGTCGCGTGACGGTCGGCCGCGGAGTAGGAAAAAGTTTCACTTTTACCGTGGTTTTTTACGAATAGAGTCGAGTAATTTAAACAATAACCAAGAACGATTCCCGAATCTATCATAATTATCTAGTGATTGTAATTACTTCGATAACTCAATAGTTTGATTCAATTCGAGACGTACCTACTAAAGTGATTTATCAATTTATAATTAGACTTATGATTGATTTTATAAGCTAGGTGGTTTGTTTAGGCTACAATCTAGGTCTCGTCAGCAGTCCATGCGTATTGCTAATGATTTATTAACGTTTAAGTGGAAAAGCTGGTAATGACTTAATAACAGTAATATTTTCTGTCTGTACAAGCCGGTCGGATTTCCCATCCGCAATTTAGCGAACTTTCATCGCTATTTAATCCCCTTAGGGGATGAATTTTCAAAAATCCTTCCTTAATGCTGGTTACATATAAGTATTTTTTGTGCCAAATTTCATGATTTTACATCACACCCAGTGATTTAAGTTGTGCGTTGTCTGTTATTGAATGAATGAATTAATTTAAGATTTACATTAAGTATGTTGGGACCTTTTGATATCGTGGTTGGAGAAGGTTGTAAATAAAATTCCATAGTACCTACAGTATATAGTCTATTGACTGATAACCATGAGTAATAAGCAGTGATGCTTCTTATATAATCTATACAGAACACAAGTTATTGCTACGACGGCGGCGCGGGGAAGACGACTGGCCGCTAAACTGTATGCGCGGGGAACAATGCATTTTGCTTATTTAGCATTATGTTTACCTGTAGTTCCTACAAAGTAGAAGATACAATTCTTCTTAGACTTTTTTTCATACAGAGAAGGGACGAAATTTGATGGCGATTGAAGAAATGGAACAAGCTAAAATAAATAAAAAATCATACTTGAGTTTTAGGGTTGTTTGGTATACCTTACCTACTTTTTGGACTGTTTCCACAAAATCTGTATCTACATACCTACGTTTGTGATAAATTATATTTATTTCTGTACATACGTTTAAGAGTAACGGTGAAGATTCTATCCCATTCTTCTCCATACAAAACTACTTTTTGGAAGGAGCAACAATAATCAATTCTATTTTCTAGTACATTTTGACGTTCAAAAGTGCCTTTTAGGTGCTCATTTGAAATAAATGATTAGACTTTGACTTTGACGTTTACCTATACAAACACACGTCAATAATATTTTAAAAGCTAGATGAGTTCGGTGTATCCTATCCGACTACTCTGAGAAGGAACACCGAAACAAACTCAGAGGTCACAGCCTCTAAGTCCAGACATAACCTATTAGTAGACATGATGAAGCTGTATAGCCTCTAACGTAACCCTTTTAAATCTCATACGGATGCATAACTTGACTATTTGCGCTGTAAAACAGCGTATGTATCGCAGGGTCAAATAAAATTAGCTAGCGAAACTTCGCAGGCGTGATGAATTTCGATATCTGAACATGACAATGCAAAAAAAAAAAATTGACGATTTTTTGTCGTGAGGTCATCGACCGCTTTTGTGTAGTCAGTTGACATAACACTTATAAAAATCCGGTTTTATTTTCTTACTTTTACAGACGTGATTGGTATCAATACCTAGCTAAACACGATAAAATGTAAGAAAACAAATTTTCTCAACTAATTTAAGTAACAGCACCACCAGCGGTTGTAGACCTCAAATAAACAAAAACTACGATTCTTTTTAATTTTTGTTTAGATATCGATAGCCATCACGTCTGTAGAGTTTCGCTAGCTAATTTGATTTGACCCTATATGCCTAACAAAGTAACAACTATACTGGACGGAGTTAGGTCGTGGACGGGGCGGAGACGGAACGTGGTGTTATGAAAACACGGACGACACCGTGACAGTGATGTGAAACAAACGTGATAGTGTGAAGAGCAAGAAAACATGGTCACTACTTAGATCTCCGGGGGCGACCGGAGCGACTGTGTATACGCGGCGGAACAACGGACGGAACGTGGTGCGCGCGGGTCTGGACGTGCTAAACGTCGTCGCCGACGATAACTTCCGCGTCCCTTGGGTGTCACGCTACGTTGCCGTTCCGTCCGTGCACCCGTGACGTATGCTATGAACGTATACGTGCGTGTGAAACGATGTTTCCGAAAATTGTCATCCCGTTCATGTTAGTGAACGGGCGCCGTCGGTTGGGACTGGTCATCTCTTAACTGCCACGGCTTATTTTTATTTTTAATCTTATATTTTGAATTGTTTCTTAATATTTTTTTTACATTGTTCTCACATATAGAAGCTACAAGTATAATGTACCCAGGATTTTGTAATATCTTGATTTAAAAATAGTGTCCTTGGAGTTTCTTGCCCGTTCTTCTCCATAAAGATAAATTAATTAATTATTACGTTTTTGAATGGGCAACTAGCTTCAACTTTCTGACTAACTGACCGACTCTTTGACAATTGAAAAGTGCCTGTAAATGGTTTAATTGAAATAAATGCTTTGAGTTTAGGTTTGAGTTATGTCCCGGTTAAAACACGTTACGTATTCAACGACCTTAACTAATTAAAACTAACTAAAAATTGTAAACTGGCCGTCTGTCACACCATAATGTTACATGAAATTGATTTTAGTACCTACATAAATAAGTAATTTTACTAAAATCAAACTTTAGCTCAAAATAGCACTAACAACAAACTTTGTTTTTAGTTAGCTGCTGATGTTCGTGTTAATATTTATGAGGTTTCGTCTGAAAACTGTGTCTCTTTTTATTTTTAGATAGGACCACTAATTTTAAACGTGTGGAAATGACAAAGCGGTAATTAGACGATGAAGCACAGTGTGGATTGGTGGAAAAAGAAAAGAAAGAAAAATAGGTTTATTTTATTTGTCACAGAAACACGTGCATACAAAACAGATAAGTAGCTATAATAATAAATAATACAAAAAGAAAATAGAATACCCACACACACAGGGGATGTCACATACCCTAGGCCACGTCTTGTCTTTCGCCGTAAATATTGCAAAAAATAAAGTGCTTGCCATGGGTTCGAACTCACGACCTACAATTCGTAAGTCGGGGCGGTTACCACTGGGCCACTGTAGGTAAAATTCTATTGCTTTTGTGATCGCATCATTCATCACACAACATTTGAACAGTATACATTCCAGTAATCAGATATTAGGGATATGAATCTAATCATGTGGCTGTAATTACCCGGTAGATAATTAGAACATGATTTGGTATAATTGCTAATCAATTTACCTAATGATGTTTCTAATCATATTAAATATATACTCAATACTCAATAGGTACTTTATTGCATTCCATAATGTGTACATAATAACAGTTGGTATATTAAAACATCGAATCAATTATGGACCCTGTCGGGCACAGCAAAGTTAATTTTTAATAGGAGAGAGGATGAAGGCGCTTTTTGATAAGAAAATATATATATATTAAATTAAAATAGTATCATTTGTTTTTCTGGTATTTATTTTTTATTTAAGTATTTGTATATTTGGTTTTAAGTTATATGTATATATTTTTAGATAATATATTGCACGATTTACATTAATAATATTATAAATTAGAATAAAATAAATATTTAGAATTTTATTTAGTCTTATAGTTGTTATTATTATTAATTGTGCACTGTTTAGCATATTTATTTTTAAATTAACAGTATTTTAGTGTTTTAAAATAAATTTATATTCAAAGTGAAATTTAAAATGAAATATAGGTATTAAATTAAATAGTTTTTATTGTTGTTGAAATTTATCGCTAAAATATTCGTCAATAGTGTAGTAGCTTTTGATTATCAGAAATTGTTTTAATTTATTGATAAAGATAAAAATCAAAATCAAAATATTTTATTTCACATAAACCAACATGGGCACTTATGAAACGTCAGAAGCTAGGTGCACGGTTCCAATTGGTTGTTTCTATTTATACTTTTGATATATTCCGAATTTAGATATTATTTTTATTTATACTTTTGATATATTCCGGTAATTCATTGTATATTTTAATGGACATAACAAATGTACTAGAAGAGAGCATTTTTAATCGTGAAGTGGGAATGTTTAATCTCCTTTCATGTCTAAGTGCAATTTTTGTTTGGATATCTCCTCTTTTGGTATTGAATTGCGGATATTTTCGTACAAATTTACAAAATGTATAAATTGATATATGTAAGAGCGGGAGGGAGGACAAGCCAAACCGACCGTGGTAAGCGTAGCTTAACCCTCGATCGACCCGTGCGGCTATCATCATTGAGCCACGATCCCCTGAAAAAAAGCACAATCGTTGCAAATCAATCCAGCCACTAAAACCACGGAACTCTAAGTGACTCTAGACGGGAATATCTCAAAGTGTAAATAGATCTTTCCAACAGAGAGTCTTTTCCAACATATTATCTTTCACGACACATGTATTATGCATGCGAGTCGTGGACCAACTTCCAGCCAGCTCGACGATGTAAAATGGCTTCAGTTAACACATTTTAAACTCATTTTTAAAGTTACGTTGAAGTTTCATGTTTCAATTTTGTCTTGGGATTATGTCTTTGCATGTTGTTTTGTTAAGGGCCATTCAAGTATTATTAAGCAGAATTTTAGTAATTTTAGTCCCCCCCCCCTGTGTTATCAAAAATACCTTGGGAAAGGAGGGAAAGTAGGAGGGAAAGTACCTTGAATATTGTAGATGGAACATTTTACTGAAAGAAGACATTATTTGAATTTAAAAAACAATTCAAACTGCAATCATAGATATCTAAATAATTACATGGTTGAACCGGAAATCGAACCCGTTACACGAGAAAAATAATCACCCTGTAGCTTTATCATACCGATCGAAAGGCTTCATCATAAGAATTATTTTTTGCTAAATAACTTTGTGTCACAAATAAAAGGAAGACCATGAATTTTAACATTATTTAGATGTGAAATTTTGTTTAGAAAAATGAAAAGCTGACATTGCCGTAACACTTCCATGTTGATTACCCAAACTTGGTAAGTATTTTGTAAAAAAAACAAGCAGATTACCGGACGGCAAGCTGCATTACCGGACGGTAAGTTGCATGACTAACAACTGCGGTAGTTTTCTTGGTGGAATAGTACCTAAGGTGTCCGGGATTATGAAACTTGGTTTTTTACAAAATATTTACCGAGTTTGGGTAATCAACATGGAAGTCTTTCACATAAAATTGTTTTTCAATTGGTTAAGCCTACCATTTTTGCAGTTTATAGCTGGTTTCTGAGAGGAAATTCACAGAATCTATCAAAGTTCTTGCGTCTTTAAGGATTTTGTAAAATGGCGCTCGATCAGGGATTTTGACAAGTGAAACACATGGAGTTTGATGGTATAACTGGTTTAATTAAAGTTTGGACACGCTTATACTAACATTTGAATACAATAAAGTGGTTGTTTAACATACTTAATACTGTGTTTTAAACGCAAGTTTTATAATGCATAAATGTATATGATCCACTGCAGCAAGTAAACAAAATAAAAAAATAAGTTTTTATTCAGGATATAATAATAATGGCGGTTGATATTAATTTTATTTAAAAAAAACGAACGAAACTAATAAACGTTTATCAATTTTAAACAAATACAATTCAAAAATTGTATTTGTTTAAAATTGATAAACGTATAACCAACCCCCGTGTATACCGTGTATTTTAAGTCTAAACTTAAAATACACCTCCTGATTTAAATAACGATCGTTAAACAATATTACAAAAAGATGTTATCACGACGGCTGCTTGAGACGGAATGAGGGGCGAGTACTTTTTTTTTTTTTAATTATTTTTTTTTTCCTATTGGGCAGCTCGTAGTTTTGACCACTAAGGTCTTGGCTACTTAACCGGGCAAGCCTGTGGGTGCCTTAAGCTACTAACTCCTTTTATAGACGCCACCGCACGGTAGTTTTAAAATAACGTTTATACGCTAATACTAGATATACAGGGTTATTGGTAAAACACCAGTAACCTCTTAAAAAAATAAAAAATCGCTTAAATCACGAAAAAAATATCATCTGTTCCCTACGTTTTGACGTGTTATGCGAAAAATGTAGGGAAACTCTATTTTTTTCCGAGATTTCTAGTTTGGTCCATAGTAAAAGTTGTTTATAATGATGAGTACAATTCGTAGCAAGTGACCTTTAGGGGTTATGGCTACTTAACCGGACTATCCTGTGGCTGCCTTAAGCTAACTCAAAGCCTCCAGCCAGGGGCGAATTTCTTAAATTATTAGGTGACCGCACGCTAAGGGCACCCCCTGTGGGGTACGAATCTCGGCTTAGGGCGTCACTGAGGGGAGGACAGCAACGTGGGACAGGCTGGATCATTTTTATTATGCGGGGAATTTAAAGCTACAGGCTCAGCTGCAGCGCGGGCTGGCGCTTCGTCGAACAAGGGTCGGGGCCTGATGATTGATGTCGGGACGTTACTAGTTGCGCGGTAAGCTCTGCTTGCGCGATGCAGAATTTAGCGTGACGTCAGTGTGACGCATAGCTCGCATGTGGCGATGTAAATGCCGCTACAGTTGCAAGCGCTACTGCTGAGCATGAGGTCCTGTTGGCGTAGCGGTTAAGCGATTGACTGCTGAGCTGCGTATCGCGGGTTCGATTCCCGCATGGAACAAATATTTGTATGACCTACAACTTGTTGTTCCGGGTCTGTTTGTGCATGAGTTTAAATGTTTGTAAACGCACCCAAAATACAGGAGAAATTCCTAGTGTGGGGCAATGTTTTATAAAAAATAAATAATAATAATATAGCATGTTCTGCAATAAGAATGTACATAAACTTACCATAATAATTACTTATAATCTAAGTCAGGAACGTGTCACAAATTAAAATTACTCACGCATTACGCATCGCTCACTGGCAATCGGCAGAATGTTACTTAACCGGATCAAATGCCCTAATAGTCCGCTGTGGATTAACTTAACTCACTCGGCTGTAAAGCAGCTACTTAGGGTCTAGCACGAACGCGCTAAGTAAACTTAACGCAAATTCAAACGATTTTAAACTCAAACTCAAAGCATTTATTTCAAATAAACCAATTATAGGCATTTTTGAATTGTCAAGGGATTGTTCGGTCAGAAAGATGAAGCAAGTTCCCCATTCCAAAGCGTAGTAGGTACCTATGGAGAAGAACGGGCAAGAAACTCCACGGACACTCTTTTAAATCAAAATATGGTTAGAAATATTGGTTACATCATTCATGTTCAAATTATGCATGTGAGAATGATGCAGAACGTTAAAAGTGTCCGTAATAGAAAGACAAAAACAATTCAAATATTAAATTAAATTAAGATAAGCCGTGGCAGCTGAGAGATGGCCAGTACTGACAGCGCCCGTTCACGAACATGACATATGGATCAGCACCATTCAGTTCAACCATTTTGAAGGGAACTTAATGATCCAATACACACGCCACCACCAGCGAGACATTTGAGTGAGCATGACATATTCACAGCCGCCAGGGCACATTCAAGTCAATGAAAGACGAACCTAGTAATTGGTAGCATTATTGTAGGTACATAGTGCTCACGGTGTAAAAATTCAAGTACTCGTTTTGCTCACAATATTTTCATTCAGTGAGTGAGCAGTGGTGGCCCAGTATGAATGGCCGAGACTTACGAGTTGTAGGTCGTAGGTTCGAAACCAGGCGGGCACTTTACTTTGTGTAAAGTATTTCATCACCACTGCTCTCAAAACGGTGAAGGAAAATATCGTCAGGAAACCGGCATGTCCATGAACTAAAAATTCGAAGACATGTGACATTCACCAACCCGCTCTTGGATTACGGCCTACTCCCTCTCACAGAGAGGAGGCCTGTGTCCCAGCAGTGGGAACATTGTAGGCTGATTACGCTGATGCTAACATTTTATTCATATCCATGGGTGATACAAATTGTGCTTGTCGCAAAAATGTTAACTAAAATGCCATAGGATAGTGGTATTTTCCATAAAAAAATAAGCCGTCACGGGACGCCTGGCAGATGTGAAACATACCAACGTAGCGCGTGGCAACGCGTCGCCACGGCATACGTCGCCACGCCAACAATCGGTTGTACCCGCGACTATAGAGGTTTCACATAAAAAAAAACACGATACGTTGACGGCCTGTTAGAACAATCATTATGAGCTAAAGACAGGCTCTACGTGGTTTCTAAGCAAATCAATATCCTTTCTTTCTCTTTTATTTAGTTTTTATGAGGATTATTGAGCCATAACGAAGGCAGCAAAAACAGATTTTAAAATCCGCCATCTTAAAAATATTGTGTATCTTAAAGCTCGCCGGAAGTAATTTTTTGGATGAGCATAATATTATACACATCAAAAACTCTTAGCAGTTGAGTAGTCGGTCCTAAAACCCTTGTTATCCAGAAAGCTCGCCTGCCTTTGCTGTAGAAAAAAAAACAGTAAAATCTCAACAAGGTTTTTTTAAATACCTACATTTCTACTTTTATGATAGAGTTAGCCTGTGACGTTCCGGCTACCTAGTGCGAAACGTCAAGCTTTGTCGATTAATTTATGCATAGTGTAGTAGTACCTAATTAGATACACTCCAGTAACATTCGTTTTTAATTAGGTTAAGTTGAAACCGATACACGGCTTTTTATCCTAGTGCGGTCGTGGATTCGAGAGCATTTTTATTTTTACACTTATATGTAAAAATTAAAATGCTTTATAGAAGCTTTTTAAATAATTATGAGGATTAAGGTTGGCCTTGTTTATGATGCTGTTCTTGGCAGAGGCATTAGGCAACCAGAATGCAAGACCAGTGGTGTAGGTCGTGGGCTCAGGCAGGCGCTTTATTTTGTGTAAATAATTTCATCACCACTGCTCTCAAAACGGTGAAGGAAAATATCGTGACGAAACCGGCATGTCCTAGAACCAAATATTCGAAGACATGTGACATCTACCAACCCGCACTGGGCGCGCGTGGTAGATTACAAGCTACTCACTCTCGAAGAGAGGAGGCCTGTGTCCCCGCAGTGGGAATATTATAGGCTAATTATGCTGACAGCATGCTATAATTGTAGCATGACAAAAAGTATAGTGTAGACTTCTTAAAACATGCATGTGTGCTATTGCTTTGAGATTTACACTATGCTTTTCGCGTATTTATAAATAATAATAATATTAATAACTTTATTTCGGAACATCCATTACAGATCATCCATAATGTATTAGTAAGTATAAATGACTAGCTTCTGCCCGCGGCGTCGGCCGCGTGGATGTCGGAAATTATACCACGGGAACGTGCTACCGGGACAAAAAGTATAAATTAATTCCTCCCCCAGAATGCCAAATATCTGTGAATGATAAATGACAAAATTTATATATTTTATTTCTGTAAAATGGTTTTTCCAATCACTTCTATACGTCAACGTTTTAACCGACTTCAAAAAGGAGGAGGTTCTCAATTCGTCTGTATGTTTGTTACGCGATATTCCGAAAATTGTGAATCGATTTCGAAAATTGCGTAGCGCGTAACGTAGTAGTGTTTTAATTTTTTTGTCCAATTAATAGATTTTTTGTAAATAGATAATTGCTTCATATTTTAATAAATAACCGGCGTTGGTCATCGCACTCCCTTTTCTTTTTTAAGCAGTCCGACAGTGACTGCGCTTTAGCTGTTGTCAGCCTCTTAATAGCGCATACACGGGTCCACTAGCGCCACACCTTTAAAAAAATATTATCTCGTGACTGAGAAGGAATTTGATTTGAAAACGTCTCAAAAAGCGACTTCGGTAAGTGATCGGTCAAGATTTTTCTAATACCTTCTATAAATTTTCATACTGAGACACGAAGCAACAAAATTCGATCTAAACAAAAGCAGCCACATTCATTTAGATCGTATTTTGTTTCTTCGTGTCTCAATATGAAAGTTTATAAAAGGTATTAGAAAATTCTAGACACACTTACCGAGGTCGCTTATTGAGTCGTTTTTCAAAATTCCTTCTCAGTCACGAGATAATATTTTTTTAAAGGAGTGGCGCTAGTGGACCCGTGTATGCGCTCTTAATACTAAAAACTTTTGGTTCGATACCTTCGTTACGTCGTAGTAGTGTGTATAAAAGTGGTGGTTAGGATTTCTTTTCCTTTTTAGCCCTGGCACCGCATTATACTCTTCAATGTAACTTATAAAATTCGCATAATATGCTTTTCCGCGTCCACTCTGGTTTTTTGCTCCTCCCATTGTACAGTATACGAATTTCGTCTTCAAAACGCCACCTTGAGCTAGTTATCTTCAACATTATCCACAGCTGCATGAAGTACTGGTAGGTACTTACGAAATCAATATATATATAACAGATATTAAATAAAAATGGAGCGAAATTCTGAGAATTACACACGAAAACGCTAGCGTCGTGAACGCTGAACGTCAACTGACGCTCTCAAGACGTGCAGTCGCGCATGGTCAATGCCACGGGGAGCGCCCCACATTTTGCACACCGCTTTTACAATAATTTCACTAGATTAGTCTAATAGGATAATTATTTTACTAGATCGTGCTCGTATCATAGTTATATTCCTAGTAAGACAGTTATGAACCGCTTTCATATAGCTATATTACGGCATTAAGCTATATCCCTAGGGATATAGCTCAATGAAGCTATATCTATACTATCTTGAAGCTTGAACCATCTTACTGCGACATTTACTTAACATTAAATTCACATACAAATCGGCTTTCAAAAGCCTCGGCTGCCACTTTTATCAAGCAAATTAACATATTTCGCTGAACTTCACCCGACTGTAACATTTATAAAACATAAGTTTCCATTGTTACGGTCTGGCTTTAAGTTGGTTTAAAGTTTTCTATTATGGTCGGAGGAAATCCTTTTTTAAGTTGTGGTTGGTAAGTTTCTCATGAAACTTTTGTTAAAATGAGAGTTGAGATAAGCAATGTTGTTGGATGCTGTTACAATATTTTTTGTTGGCCTACTTTTGAGTAAAAGTATTTTTTTATGCGTTCTTCGTACAGTATTTTTTATCTCACGAGGCGACGCGCGCTTTACTTGTGGTAATGGTAACAAAGTGTACAAACACGCTGTGAATGTGTGTGTAAGCGCAGGCTCTTTCAGTACCGTCCGGGACACAGGCGAAATATAAAGTGTGTGACACACATTCACACCGTGTTTGTACACTTGGTTACCACAAGTAAAGCGCGCTTTACTTCATGAGATTAAAATACTTGTATTACAATGATACCGCTTGTTGATGAAACTTATTTGAAAAGGCAAGTCTCGTTGTACATAAGCGCTTCTGCCGAGTTAATGCTGACCGGACCCGAGAATTGAACCCAGGACCCGGGCGAAGTTTTATTAGCTTTTTCCAAACGGAATTTCTCAGTAGCAACCCGGAGTTTGGATTTGGGCCTGGTTGATGGCAATAGGCTCGCCTCTAATTACATGGGACTTAAACATAACTGACAAAATATGGGTGTACTATAGGTACACCTCTGCCCAACAAAAACCAACCTAGTGAAAAACAGGCGTGATATGTATGTTCTGTTATGTTAAAATGTTATGTCTTCGATAAAACAAAAACACTAGATGTTTTAGATTATTTAACGCGAATAGTTAACCTGGTAATTGCTTTACCACTCTGTGTTTGAATGTCAGTAAGATGTAATAAAAAGTTCCGATAGTTCAACCTTACGGCGTTTGTCCACCGCAGCCGTCACCGGGACGTCAACGTGAAACCAGATTTTTCGAACCGATCGTGACGTCCTTGTGACATCGATCGTTTGTCCACCGCAACTGAACTCGGCGGTTCAGTATATTATGATAGACAAAAAATTACCCCCCTTTGCGTCGCTCAGTCGGGTAAAAAAGCAGGCAGAACGGCGTCGGTGCGACGGCAGTGTGTGAACAACATCTAACGTGTTTTGTATTGCGCGTGTGAGAGTATTCATATTTATAGGAGAATAACTGATTGATTATTGATCACAAATATTGATGTTGTACATAATAAATCAATAAATCAATATGAACGTCAGCTGTCAGATGATAATGACATTGACGTATGTAAACGTTCCATTTCAACTACATTTTATTCAAATTCAAATATTTTATTTCAGATTTAAACATCCATATAATGTTGTAGTAGTATAATTTAGCCTAATCTAACATTAGGCTAAATTATACTACTACAACATTATATGGATGTTTAAATCTGAAATAAAATATTTGAATTTGAATAAAATGTAGTGTATGAAATTAAATGAATAATAATAAGCAACCAGTAAACCATTAAACACAAAAAACCAACCACCACCAACCATTAATCATTATTATTAAACGTAAATTATTATTTTATAAATAGAAAGGTTTTAATTTAAAATATATGTTATTAGCATTTATTTAATTGATATATCATAGACAGAATTATTTAATGTAAATGGTATTTATTCTGACTTAAAACGCCGCTTCACTAACAATGATTCTAGAGTTTTCGAACAAGTCATGCTTGGTGGTTTTACATAATCAAAAGAAATGTTTATTATCTTAGAATTACAATAAATGATTAAGTCATAATTAATATGATACTATTAATATTTCTCATGATTTAATATTGCAATTTTAAGTAACAATTTATTTTAGACTTTTCTAAGGTCTTTAAGATGATGTTAATATATTATAAGATTTTACTTAAAGATTAAAAATAAATACATACAAAATTGCTAAATAATCATTTTTTTTGAAGATTTTTTAGAAGTTTTTTTAGAAGTTTTAAAATAGTTCCAATATACAAAATTTGTTAATTAATACCTATGTTAGAAGTTATTTAGCAATTATGTAAAACCATCATTAGTCTAAAATGGCGGCAGAATGGGCGGCAATGTTTGAGGTACTGACAGGTAATATGGAGAGACTATAATGAGTTACCGCCAATTTTGAAAGGGATTTTGGTACGAATGGTTTGACGAGATAGGATAGACTCACAGATTCTGAGTGGTGTCCAATGTCCATAATATTAATTTGCTAAAAGTCAATGTACCTAAGGATATCACCCTGCAAAGCGAAGTTCTTCCTATATTGTAAAATGGATTGAATTATGATTATCACATCACTTCTAGTGAAAGATCGACTAACTACAATGTTCATGTAAGTTACGTAATTGATATTATAATATCGATTAGTATTGCTGATCTTGTTGTTCTGTATGTGTTATACATATAGCTAATATTGCTTATGTGTGTTAAATTGAATTAAGGAATATTCATGTTCTTTCTTTACATTGACAAAGTTGCTAACTTTGAGAAACGGACCTTGTGTTAACAATAATAATATGCTAATGTAAAAACGTGTTGACAAAAGTCTAAAACAAGCTTCCATGGAGTTTCTTATCCTTCTTTTCCATGAAGACCTAGTTTTGGAACGGATAATAGCTTTCTCGTTAACGTTACCTACCTATATTTATTGACAAGCCTAATTAATGTCTGGTCTGGTCTTTCTGTGCTTTTCTTCATAAAATCCTTTCCCTACACACCATATTCATAAGTATTTTCTTACATATTAAATAACTAGCCATTCCGACACTCTAAGCTTACTAATTAAGTGGATGCTAATACCTATAAATGTAGTCTTTTATCCACTTTCTAACACGTGCACATCGGCCCGCCACACTTCTCTCTCTCGGGCCGAACTTCTCGAAAATTCGGAGGCCGAAATCCCGGCGCTCGAGCGACGCACGTGCGATGGACACGTGGCCCTAGTAAATGCATGTATCACTACTGCAATACTATCATCTCATTTTCTTTGACGTCCCGTTGACGGTAGCGGTGGACAAACGCCCTTAGTGTAGTTTTAATTGACAGGGAGTTTTTGTCAAAAATCGTAAGGGCGTTACGAGGTCGACTATACATTGTTTAATTAGTAACTCAAAATAACTCATTATCTCATAACTCTCTCTTATTTAGAGAGAGTTATGAGATAATGACTCATTCTGGAAGTGGCTAGAAACTAAGTTAATCGAGCCTAATAAAGACTTTATTAAAAACTTAAGTATTTATTTACCTAAAATTTCTTGAATTCAAAAATTTTTAAGTGTCATTTCTGCATAAAATACTGAGATATTCGTTATGTGTTTCATAGAGTATACGTTTTATTTCAAAAGGTTTTTACGATTCATGCACGTTTCCACCGATAGTAAACATTTCTTCGTAATCTTTTTGTACTGTTTTATTTAGTACCACTGCAAAAATTTTAATTCACTCTGTCTAAACACATCAAAAGTATTTCAAATAAATATTTTATTGCTCTATTGAAATTCAATAAAAATATCTATTTAGATTGATTAAATAAAATGTTTTCGTATGTCACGCATAGTAGACATCCATTCGGACTTTCACGTAATTTATTTCAGATGTTTTAAAACAGAATGCCAGAATCTTGTCAATAAATGTATATTGATCAATGACCGCTATTGTCATTCTAAAAAGCATCAACTTATAGTTAGTCATAACCAGACATCAGACGTTGAGATGCATATTTACCTAAAGTTGATTTTTGGCTATGAATGTATGGAAGCGGCATCTAATTTTTATTTTGTTAAAAAAAAACTGATGTAAGTATATTTATTTAAAATGATTTTTAACCCCTGATGCAAATATCTGTATGTAGGGTGTAAGAGGAAGTTAAAACAAAGAAAAACATAAGTAAATTAAAACAAAGAAAAACATAAGTAAATTAAAATAATTATTTTTATTTTAAGTACTATGTCCTGATTGGGCGTACATATTACCACGACAATAAGAACTTTAATCACTACCTTTTGATAGCTATGATTTGGTTTGGTTTGGTCACTGAAATCTGACGTTAGCGGGATTTTTTCGATACAAACGCACATTCCATATTAGCCAACACATCTCAACTGGTTTATCTCATCATCTCATCTCATCTCAGTGGTTGAGCTCCTTAAGTTCTGAGTTGAGCTCCACGATTAGTGACAAATGCGTGCACTGACTGGACAGGTCCACTCATTCTGTGTGGTTTTTCCTCAAAAGACCATTTCAGACATAAATCTACATGGTCTTCACATGATCTGACCAAGATTATGTCTGGACTTCTGTGACCTCTGAGTTTGTTTCGGCCTTTCTTCTCAGAGTAGTCAGATAGGAAACGCCGACCTCATCTAGTTTTAAAAATATGATTGACGTGTAAAAGTGTTTGTATACACCTACTTACAGAAATAAAATCATTTATCATTATCATTTAACTTTAGGTAAATATGCATCCGAATATACGATCTCTGGCCATAATATAAACACATCATGCCTGTTTTCTCTGAAGGTTTAGGCAGAGGTATACCTCACCAGAGGTATACCTTACCTCATAGTAGGCAACCCACATTTCGCCAGTTATTTTTACATGTAATAGATAATAAGGGATGGTGTCGTCAACTCCACGTCAAATTGCGTATTTTCCGGGTGGGAAAATCGATTATTCGATCCACCCCAGCTCCTCAAGGAAGGCCAGCAACGCCTTGGTGTTACTGACCATCTTACTGAGGGTACCAGGGTTTCCGAAGTACTTGGCCCTGTATGAGGAGACCACCGAGCAGGTTAGCAGCACATGAGCTGCTGTTTCGTCATCCTCAATGCTGGCCCTGCTCAGCGGACTAGCTGTTACTCCTAAGTAACAAGTAATAATAGGTTGGGGAAAAAGTTTCTTCGCATTTTTTAAGAAAATTCAAAACATTTTTTTAAATTGTTTATTTACATTTAAATAAAGTATGTAGGTACCATTTTGTTCGATAACTTTTTGCCATCTTGTAGGTAGGGACATGATCCCATTGCTATAGAAATTTTGGGACTTCTGATCAAAATACCGCGACAAGTGGTTTTGGCAGTCCTCTCGTGATGTTAACCTGACACTGCCTAAAGAATTCTGAAGAGACCGGAACAGGTGGAAATCTGAAGGTGCAAGATCAGGACTATACGGCGGATGCATTAACACCTCCCAGCCAAACTCTCTTAATTTTTGCTGAGTGGCTAAAGATGTGTGAGGTCTAGCGTTATCATGATGAAAAACCACACCCCTTCTGTTGATTAATTCCGGCCTCTTTCTCTCAACTTCTTGCTTTAATCTCATCAGTTGTTCGCAGTAGAGTTCAGAATCGATGGTCCTGCCTGGTGGTAATAGCTCATAATGAATAATGCCCTTCCAATCCCACCACACACACAGCATCACCTTGTTGCGAGTTAACCCGGGTTTCGCCACAGTCTGTGAAGCCTGACCGGCCTTTGACCACGACCTTTTCCGCACGTTCTTGTCGTACGTGATCCACTTTTCATCACCAGTTATCAGCTTCTTCAAAAATGGTTCGGTTTCATTACGTCGTAATAAAGAATCACAAATGAGTACACGGTTCATTAGGTTTCTTTCAGTGAGCTACCCAAATATCGAGGTACCCAAATATCGAGCACTTTTGTGTACCCAGTTTTTTTCAAATATGCCAAAACTATTTTGTGGTCAATTCCCAGTTCTTCAGCTACGTCGTAACTACTGATACGCCGATCTTGCTTCACTTTTTCAAAAATGGCATCCATTTTATCCGTAATAGTGCGATCAGAGCGACGTGCATCTTTGACATCAAAATTTCCGGATTGAAAACGCTTAAACCAAATTTGTGCTACTCTCACAGACACTGCACTAGGTCCATAAACATTGCAAATTTTTTTCGTGGCTTGCGTTGCATTTTTACCTTTTTTGTAGTAAAATTTTAAAATGTATCGAATTTCTTCATTAGATTCACTCATCTTGACAATACGAAAAACAAATGAAAATCACACATTTTCCTTATTTGAATTTGGAATTATGTTCTGTAAAATTTAAACTTTCAATGATACCAAAACCAGCCAGATACAAATAGTATAGCCAAAGAGATTTTATTACAAGTTCATACATACTATAATGCGAAAAGACTTTTTTCCCAACCTAATACTTTGACGGATGTCTCTATGTCTCTCTCGTTATTATCAGCCATATTTTAACTACTGTGGGCGTACTATGGGTAATATTGGTTATTGCGCAATATAAGAACCGTTTGTAGTTCAAATCAAATTATAATTTACGAACAAATTAATCACACTAGCGAATCACTCACTTTAGGTACACGACACTACTATACGGAACGCGTGACAGTTCCTAAGGTGGAGGTACTGATCTCCTCGAAGGCAGAATGGTATGGTAAGTGTCCACTCATCCCATCAGCGCTCCTCCATCAGCCAGGCTCTGTCATAGCACGAAGTTAGCCGAGTATGCACATCATCGCGACGGTGCTGCCACCTCCCGGAACTTGTGCTGCGCTTCGTTTAGTATCCATGCTAATGACCGTCTCTGACACATATAAAAATAACGTATAGTAATAAAGTAACAATAATACGAGTATATAAGTTCTGAGTTGAGCTGAACGATTACTGACAAATACGTGCACTGACTGAACAGGTCCACTCAATCTGTTTGGTTTTTCCTCAAAATACCATTTCAGACACAAATCTACATGGTCTTCACATGATCTTACCAAGATTGTCTAGACTAAAAAAGAGAGCTCTGAGTTTGTTTCAGCTTTTCTTCTCAAAGTAGTCAGATAGGAAACGCCGACCTCATCTAGTTTTTAAAATATGATTGATGTGTAAAAGTGTCTGTACAAACCTACTTACAGAAATAAAATCATTTATCATTTAATTAAAAAATGGTCACGTATTTCCTTCCCCTAAGTTAAATGTTCTCGTACGAAAGCGTTAGTAACATATAAATAACGTCGACTGAAAGTAATTAATTTCCATTACAAAGTTTCAACAAGTCAAGCCAAAAGTTTAATTTTAGCGGACAAGGATAGATGAGTATACAACAGAATTAAAAATGTTAGCGTTTTTATTTTTAGTTGATTTTTGTATTGAGAAAACTTAATTACTTTGGTGGAGTTTAACGAAATGTGATTGCCTAGTTGTTAAAAGGCCACGCCTTCCATGGACGAGGCTGTGGGTTCAAATCGGGCCAAGTAAAAATGTGACTTTTCGATTCATATTACTTTCTGAGTTTATCTTGGACATACCGACTTCAGTGAAGGAAGAACATCGTGAGGAAACCTGGACTTACATCAAGACGGGTTATCGATTTCAGACTTACAGTTAATATAAGTCTGAAATCGTTAAGGCTGTGGTCTATCTGACCACACGCGGACTGCGACCGATGACGTGTAGCCGTCCATCACCAACGACGACGACCGAACGCTACATAATTATGTTCGTAAACACACGGGCGTGGTCTCGCTAGCACGCCACTCGCGACCAACAGTTGCAAACGTTTTGGCTACCGGCGGCGGCGTATCGGTCGTCTATCGGACGTCACCGCACGCTGTCAATAGCGTCGTTTTAAGGAGATCTTAGCCTAACCAGTCTTGACACGGCGCCGTGGCGCGGCGTCCCGGCGTGGTGATCAATGCTCGTGCCTGCTCTGTATGAGACTCTTCTCAAACAGAGTGCAAAGGGCTGCAGAGAAAATGGCTCCGCCTTTTCCTTGAAGTGGGACAATAATAGGCTGGTATTATAATACCACTTTTGACATATTTACGCTATTTAGATTAGATAGAGATTAGATTTGATTAACTGTTTAAAGGACGAGATAAGTCATCAGTAGGTACAAAGTAATTTCTTCTGTCTAGATTTTAGTTCATATTTCGTATAATTAGGACTTGCAGTGTCACCAATGCTAAGCTGCTGCTTCCAAAGTACAGAAATTAAAACGGTAACAGATCGTTAAAGTATATAATACTTTACCTTTATAATACACGTATGTGTATGTGGTTTGCGTATGTGTGTGGAAGACGGCGTGAGTTTATGTATATACATACATACATAAACTCACGCCGTCTTCCCTTGGAGGTAGGCAGAAACTACAGAACTCCACCTCCTACGATCCTTACGTACTACGCACCTGACCTTTCTGAAGATCATCACCAATATATCACATCACCAAAAATAAATACAATGTCATCAAATCATAGTGACCTTCACTATGATTTGATGACATTGTATTTATTTTTATATTGTGATTTGTATTTATTTCGTGTTTTGTAATTTGTGATTGTAATATGAGAGAACCTGAAATAAATGGATTTAATGTTTTATTATTACTATGTCTTCCTAGGGCGTCCCCTCCCGGCGTTTCCACTCACATTTGCCTTGTAAATACCTTTTTTTAGTTGCCCTTCATTCATCCTCTCAACATGACCAAACCATCTAAGCATACCCTTTTTAATTTTTGTCACTATAACTTCATTCTTCAGCCTATCATTCATAGTCACGCCACACGTTTCGCAAGGATCGCATTTCTACAGAATATGTTCTACTTTCATGCTTCTTTTGCCACACCCAACACTCACTTCCATACATAAGCGTATGCACCAGCACACCATTGTGAACAGCCAGTCGTGCTTTTTTGGACATCAACTGGTTGGTCACAATTGCATGTGTAGCACCATTCGCCTTATTTCACGCATTTACTGTTCTTTCCACATCTCTATCAATCTTTCCATGCCTTGTAAACAGACTTCCCAAATATACGAACTTACTTACTTGCTCCACAAGTCCACACTCTTATCATTTAATTTCACATCACATACCGATATATCCTCTTCTCTTACAAACACCATGACCTTCGTCTTATTCACATTTATATTCATCCTTTTCATCTTCTATGATTCATCCATCACAGTCACCATGTCTTGCAACTGTTCTGCTGACGAACCTTAATAATCGAAAAAAAATGGCAAACCCTGTATCAATTCAAATACATTCCTCCACTACTTTTGTTTTTTGGAAGGTGTTCGGACAGACGCAGACGGTCAGATTGATCACCGATATTCGCTCGTTAGTATTTCGCTTTAAGGTTTTCACAGACAGGCGCGACGCAACGGTGCGACTCGATTCTGGTGGAACAATTTCCATGAAGTTTTCTTACAATATCTATTAGAGTCGCGTCGCGTCTATCTGCGGGAACCCTTACCCTCGTTGTAATTTTCTTTGTTGTTTCATTTTAACTAAGTACTGAAGTTGTTTTACTTTTTTAAATTATATAGTCGATGACTGGTGCAAGGTAAAACTCCAACGAGTTTACGTTGGCACCAATTTACTTGTATCAATGGATGTGTAAGGTAGTTGCTGAAAATCAGCGCTGTTGATGATAAGTTCGTCCGAAGTCACAGCATTTTGCTGAGCAACGTCCTATTCTTGCACAGATGCGGTGCACGATTTCATCTTACTTTTGTTTGTTGTTTACAAAAGTAGTTATAAAAGTAGATCATTCCATGTTTTGTTTGTTTTTTGTTGTCATTTGCCAGTGTCGCAACACATTACGTAATGTCTATTATTGTCTTTGGTCATCAAGTAATAGACAACATTGTCAAACTTAATAATGTTTTAAATACGAGGCTTTTGGCTACTTTTTATTAGTGTGTGTATTTTGTCTATAATAGTTCTTTTTTGTATTGTGCGTGTTGTTTGTGCAGAATAATCAATTTTTCTTTCTTCTTTTCTTTTCTTCTTTCTTCTGTACCACTGAATAAATAAACAAAATAATTTAGGGCACAGAGCACAATTTTTAAGATACTGAGAACCGATTTTCGGCAGAAATAAATGCAAGGCAAAAATATTGGACAAAGAAAAGCCCTTACACTTATGTCAGCAATTTGTCATACTCACTCATTTTGGAGACCAAATTCGATTTGGAATTTTCATACATTTTAAACATTGTAAGTCTTCGATCAATTTCAGTAATACTTATAAGCTCGCACTCTAATGGAAAAGGAATGTCCAATTTTTTAAATGCAGCAGCCATTTCGGGCTACTTTAGAAGTTCTTTCATATCAGTAACATTTTAACATTGAAGTCTTTTGAAGTGAAAAGTTCTTTATGCGCGTTGAGCGATTTTTGGTAGGGAAAAATCTTAAGGGTTCGCGTCACCTACATTTACTCGTACTTCTGTTTAGTACCGTAAACCAGACACATTATAAAATCTACTTCTCCTTAACGGCTTGGTTAAAAGATTTGAAAAAAAAAAATAGATTAATGTAAATAATTATTATAATAGGAATTTTTTCGTACGGCTAATACTTTTGCCTTAAAAATATATTTACCAAAACGCATTTTTTTGGCTAATATTCCCTACTCCTTCTAACGGCTTTGGTATTTGGAAAAAAATTACACTGAAAAATTAATGGTTAGAGGTAGTTACACAGAAACAAAACAGCATAATTCGTAGCAGCAGTTTTACCGGCGAATGACGTTACGAAAATGTTATTTACGAAAGATAGTTGATGTGTTTTCCTAGACAGTGTTTTTGACACCGTGAAATCAAACCCTGCTGCCCATAGATTTAAATCGTTAGATTTGCCCTTACCGTACTAAATCACGCAAAATTGTCCATACTGAGAACATTGTAAATGGATTTATGGAGAAATAAAGATTAATTTATTATTTATTTATAGTGAACTTACACATTATTTAATAGCGTTTCCATGACAATCAAGTCGAGTAACTGCGTCATTGTGTGTCAGAGGTGTCAAATCGAAACGGAAACGCGACTATCTTTTAAAGTGATATCAAACGATTTAAATCTTTGCCGCTGCCATCATTTTCATGACAGTCATCAGCGGCCATTATGAGACCGCCACTGCTCTTCTTGGAAACCGTTGCTTTACTTCACTGACATCCATGCCTTTAAAACTAGGACGTACCAAATCTTAACGTAAAACATTCGACAAACGGATCCTATCATATAGACCTTTTACCACTTTAATTACATTTATTTTTCTAGAAATTCAACGCATAAACATAAACTAGTTAATCCACAGTTTATCCATTGTCAGCTTATTTATTCGTGTAAAATAATCTGCCATCACGATAATTATGATTTAAAAACATCAAAAATCCGCTGAATAACCCTCCCCTCAGACGGGGCTTATTTAAAATGGGTGGACGCCATTTAACGTGAATATAATTAACTTGATCCTACACGTGGGGAGTTAATGGTTTGATATGGATATCAGAATAAGTTAGTGAGACTGATCGATACTCAAGGCTTGTCTGTGCGAGATGAGTTCTTGTAGACTCAAAGATGCTATGATTTGTTGACAATTTTCTATTTTGTTAAGTACCTGGTACTCGTACTTGTTGGCCTACATTGTCATTCAATACCGTTTAATAGTGTAATTTGAAAAATATTGTAAAAGCCAATTATTACAAAAAAAAAAATTGGCAATTATTTTTTGTGAAATAAAATATTTTGAATTTGAGTTTGCCTTGCATAATGTAGCATTACAACTGTCAGGACCCGAGACGGGGAAGGTGTAAAGTACACCCACATTTCGCTGTTTTTCAGGGTGCTTCAGTTTTTATAGTCACTGTAAGAATTTTAATAATTACTTATACATTATGAAGTTGCTCGGAACAGCTCCTTTGCTATGCTATATCATCTGCCTAGCGTTTTTCCAACTAGGTTGCGTTCGGCTTCCTGTCTAACCGGGAGCAGCAAAATATAAGAATTTCACATGGAGCGAATGCCTATCTGACCTCCAGAGCCCAACTACTGGGTATCACGATACCCCTTAGTAAGATTGGTTGTCAGACTTTTGTGTCAAATACAAATAAAGGGTACAGGAAAAGAAGGGTCATTGTCAGTATTTGTTTAATATTGAGTTTACAACGCCATCTAGTAGAAAATTCATAAAGCTTTCAGGCTAAAAACAATGAAACGCTAAAAGAGATCAGTGTAATCATGCGACTCAAAAATTGTGTATGGCTGTAGGAAAAAAATATCATAGTCACCGCTGTTGTTTAAAAACAATAATTGTCTATGGCCTTATTTGATGTTTTTTCTCGTTTTAAGATTAAGATTAAGTGAATTAATTAAATAACTAATACTTCAGATTATGTGACAGGCACATACTGTAATTATTGTATTGCCTTCTTAATGCAGTATTAAAATATGTCAGAAAACATTTTATAATAATTGGTATTTAAAGTTATTCAAGTTATTAATTTTCTCACAAAATTATTACATTATGACAATGATCCTTCTTTTATATCTGTAATTTTTATGGTGTACATAATAAAGAGTATTCTATTCTATTCTTCGGATGCAAAAATATTACATTTAATGTCAATTTCCATTATTTCATCGAAACGAACTGTCGAACTCCTCAATTCTAAGGTTCACACCAGTTCAAACATAATTATATGTAATATCTCGTCGTTAATCGATATCAATCCAATCGCAACTCGATTTAAACTGCGCTTATCTGGGCTCCCATCAAATGACGGTTATCGTCTACTGATGAGTTATAGCCTCCAGTTTAGAGCTTTGGGTTTATTAAGGCCTAAAGGTTTCAAGGTTTGAGTGACGAGCTGGTAGCGGGGCGATGGTGTGCATTTCAAATTATGTATCAACGTAAGAAATAGATTAAAAAAAAAAAAAAAATTAACACCTAACCTGTTAAAATTTCGACAGCAAACTGAAAATTAGTTTAGTTTACGAAACGCTTGTGCCATCAATAGATATTTCTGAAGTATTTTTTTTTTCAAATTAGGCATGGCAGCAGCACTTTTAAAAATTTCAAAATTACATAAGACAGTCCTCCAAGAGGCCCGCCTTTCATGACTTCCTTGTGCTTTAAGCTCGGAAGCAGACTTGGTGCATGAGAATCCCCAGCAACACATCTGTCTGTTTTGAGTTTTATTCGGCTATTTTTTTATTTATTTTTATTTTAGATGGGTTTTCTCCGGACTCTAGTCTAGGTCAGAGATGACAGAGACAAAGTCGACGATGGAGTGAGCTTACCCAGAAGAAGCCTGTTCACTCTCACTTTGAAGAGATTTGGGTTGTATGCGGTCGGAAACAGGTAGAGAATTCCACTCTTTTTTTTTTTTTTCTTAAAACTACTCTTTTGTAGAAACTTGTGCCTCGTCTTATTTCGAGTTCGACTAAAATGGCATGATACAGTGCAATGGTAGTTAAATATATGCCAACCAACCAAGTTGCTTCCGGGACTGCCTCGTGGAGGCTCAAATATTTCTACACGATCAATCTGCCTGCCTTATCCCATCTATTTTGGGTTCGCCTTCCAGTCTAACCGGATGCAGCTGAACACCAGTATTTTACATGGAGCGACTGCCTATCGGACCTCCACAACCCAGTTACTGGGCAATACAATACCCCTTGGTAAGACTGGTTGTCAGACTTTCGGGCTTCTGACTACCCGTAGCGACTGTCAAAGTTCTACAAATGAAAGCTGTGACTAACGGCTTAGCGTGCTTTCCGAGGCACCGAAATGTCGATATTTTATGGATGGTCACCCATCCACGAAGCGACCGCGGCAAGTGTAACTTAACCTTCGATCGTCCCGTACGGCTGTTATTATTTATACACGAACACACTTTTACACGTCAGCGGGCTTGCGGACGGCGAGCAATGGGCAGCTTGCCGTCCGGTAAGGACCAGGCCCGGGTCGACGGCGCGTTGTGTTCCACGAGCGCCTCTAAGAGATGTCAGCATAATTGATGGGGTTTGATAGCGCCGATGCCTGCCGGGGTCGCGGAATGTTCGAAAGAGTTACCGTGGCCGTCGCGCACAGGCAACTGAAGGAACACAGGAGGGTTTTAGTCAGACTCAGACTCAGCTCAGCCCAGAGTGGGAGAGGTCATTTATAGATTTCCCAAAAAAAAACACGTCAATTATACTTATTTAAAAAAATAGATGAGGTACTACCGACTACTCTGAAAAGAAACAAACTGATATGGTTCTTAAATAATCGCCAACAGGGAATATTATTGTGAATTACCTTCAAGGCAAGAGAGTTGGTCTGCTTTAAAGCGCTCGTTTACCCTAGTATCTAAAAAGAAAAAGAAAAGGGTAAAAAATCAATCAACAACTCTAATAAAGTACCCTCTTCCTCGCGAATTTTACAGTTTTGAACTTAAAGAAAAGTTGAAGTTCTTGTACAGTAGAAATTATTTATTCAGTAAATTCGTGGTAGAACCGTTCATTCATTATATTTGTGCAAGGGCGATGTAAGGTTAAACAGGAGAACAACGGTAAAAGAACACTGTTGGTGTTTGAAATTGCCTTTAATGAGAAAAGTTCTAAGAAATGAATTTCTTTGACTACAATTATGGAGAAAATTTTAATTAACTTAGGTGTCAGCATATAGACATAATAAGTGCAAGGAGTATCTACCTCCACCAGAGTTGGAATCTTTTGAATCAACTGTGAACCTAAGCAGGCAAATAATAATAATTATCCTCCCGACTGACTTCAGCCACGGCGGCCAATCTCAACAGAGATTAGCTAAGTACGCAGGAGATATTATAGTGCACAAGTATGTGCGCAAACACAGGTGCACTCTCTGTTCCTTTACTCTTATAGTCCAACGCGACGGTAATTCGACACGACCGGGGACAGATCAGGTGTAGGACCAACAGCTTTACGTGGTTTTCGAAGGACAGGGGTCGCGACAACAACTTCCAAACTCCGGGCTGCTGCTGAGAAATTCGTAATGAAAACAAGAGAGAATGAGACAAGTATATTTTATTGATTATACTTTAACTTAATTCCTAATCAAGTTTCATGTTATTGTTGTTAGTTATCTACAGTCAAGCAAGTTATATTGTTGAGTTCTGCACAAATGGTGTAATTCTTCAATTTTTTTTTTCATCTGGCGTTGATTTGCTGGTCGTTTTCTCCTCTACCGATCGTTATTTCTCTTGACAAAGTTCATTTTGTTTTTATGTATGTATGTATTGGTATTTATGTATTAATATTTATTCTTGTATTTTATATTTATTTCCAAGCTATCTATCCCGTATATTGCACCTGCCACGTTTAGTCTCTGCATCACCCTTTTTTTTTTTTTTGGGTGGGAAATCATCAAATGACCTCTCCCGCTCTGGGCGGAGCGAAAGGGCGTGACAGACTCTTACTGACTAAAACCCACCCGTGTTCCTTCAGTTGCCTGTGCGCCAGGGCCACGGTAACTCTTTCGAACAATCCGCGACCCCGGCAGGCATCGGCCCTATCGGACCCCGTCAATTATGCTGACAACTCTTTGAGGCGCGCGTGGAACACAACGCGCCGTCGACCCGGGCCTGGTCCTTACCGGACGGCGAGCTGCCCATTGCTCGCCGTCCGCAGGTCCGCGCCTACGGTGGCCGGGAGTCGGCTATCGACTCCCGACGCCCAGGGTGTCTCCTCCTGCGGCGACTAGGGGCGTGAGGGCGCAATGATTGCCTCTCCCTCACGTGCTCCGCCTGCTCCTTTGCGAGCATTACTGCTTCGCAGAAGGAGGTGACTGCTTCCCATTCTCTCTCGCTCCGTACTATGGCCTGAACCAGGGCCGGACGCGAGAGATCGCCGCCGCCGATCGCCGCCACGAGGACACGGCGGTGCTCCGCCCAAGCCGGGCAGACCTCCACCGTATGCTCCACCGTGTCCTCCGGTCGATCCACACAATGCCAACACCCGGGCCTTTCCTCCCACCTTATCCGAAACAGGAACCTCCCGAAACAGCCATGTCCGGTGAGGACCTGCGTCAGGCGGAAAGTGAGGACGCCGTGGCGCCTCTCAAGCCACTCCTCAAAGAGGGGACTTACCGCCGCAATTGTGGCGTGCCCAGCGCTGGGTTGCGCCAGTCGCACTCTCCATGCCGCCATGAGATCCCGCCGGAGCTCTGTCCGCTGTGCCGCGATTTCTCGCGGCAGCGGAGTAACGCCCCGGCGTTTCGCCTCCTCGCGCTACTCCCAAATGTGCGCGAGGACTTTTGCCTCCAGATCCCATGGCGGCAATCCGGCAAGGAGACTCGCCGCCTCGCAGGACTCTGCATCACCCTAAGGTTGACTGGTAGAAAATGCCTCAGGCATTAAGTCCGCCTTTAATCGGTATTTTTTTACTTGTGCATAAAGTTTTAATAAATAAATAAATAATAAATTTGGTATGTACCTACTTTCTCTTATTTGCTGTCTCAGCGGAAGTTTTAGCCTTTTCTTTAGTGTAATACCCTATTTTATTTGTCGTAGGTGTAGAGCCAATTTAAATGGGCTACGTCCGGCCCTTTTTACGGGCACCAGACTATTCACCAGGGTTGCGTGCTTTTAGGTCACTTTTACCGGCCACATAGAGTCCTTGGAGTTCGGGACCGGCAAGTCGGTTTTGGTCCACGATACATGATCGTCGTATTACCTGCGATTCTGTCGAAGGGTGCTACGCTTTGAAGTTGCGGTTCGTCAGGATCGACTTGTTATTGAAACCATCAGACTTTACTATTATAGTTATCAGTACTTTCAGGGTTAACATTTTTATGCTAGTTGATCTTTAACCGGAAGTGTTTCTATCGGGATAACTTAGGTTCATCTTTATAAGATAAAATTAATTTGACAGTTTACCTAATTTTGTGGTCACGAACATAAAACCTAATTAGTTAATTGCAATCGATTCCATAGTTTGGTTAGTTCAATAGTTTCTCGTAATCTCTTTTAATTTAGGCCAAATAATCTATGCCGCAACTGTTTTAATGATATTTAAGTGTGGCTAAATGAAACCAGCAGCCTTCAGCACATGATTCTCCCGTAGCGTAGACAATATACGTCGGTTATCAAAAAATATATCAGCTATTTCATAGAAAAGTGCAATATCTATGCGGTCAAAATGTATATTCTATATAATCATAATTTCGGCCTGGATAATGCTCCAGAGCTCAAATTCTCTGGATAAAAAGTTTCATTTGTCAAGCTCTTTTATTTTAGATTTTATTAATACCTAAAATATCTCAATTTCGTTACTGACTGACTCACTCACTTATCAGAACCTCTAGGGCACTTCCCGAAGTCCTAGAAAGCTGAAATTTGGTATGTAGGCTAGGATTTTCACACAAACAACAAAAAAGAAAAAAAATATCTGTGAGTTTCACCATTTCAGCTTTCACCCCCGTATTGGGGGGTGCAGGTCTGTATACAAAATAAAATCTCTAGGGTATTTCTTGAAGTCTTAGAAACCTGAAATTTGGTGTACAGGCTAGGATTTGCACTCATACAACAACAAAAAATTAAGAAAATTGTAACTTTCACCCTCTAACCCCCTAGAGGGTGAAAGTTACAGATTTCTTAATATTTGGTAAAGGGAGGTGCAAGTCTGTATTTCTTACGGATAATAAGTATACCTATCAGGTTGGGGAAAAAGTCTTTTCGCATTATAGTATGTATGAGCTTGTAATAAAATCTCTTTGGCTATACTATTTGTATCTGGCTGGTTTTAGTATCATTGAAAGTTTAAATTTTAAAGAACATAATTCCAAATTCAAATTAGGAAAATGTGTGATTTTCATTTTGTTTTTCGTACTGTCAAGATGAGTGAATCTAATGAAGAAATTCGATACATTTTAAAATTTTGCTACAAAAAAGGTAAAAATGTAACGCAAGCCGCGAAAAAAATTTGCGAGGTTTATGGACCTAGTGCAGTGTTTGTGAGAGTAGCACAAATTTGGTTTAAACCGTTTTCAATCCGGAAATTTTGATGTCGAAGATGCACGTCGCTCTGGTCGCCCTATTACGGATAAAATGGATGCCATTTTTGAAAAAGTACAGCAAGATCGGCATATCAGTAGTTACGACGTAGCTGAAGAACTGGGAATTGACCACAAAACAGTTTTGGCACATTTGAAAAAAACTGGGTACACAAAAAACCTCGATATTTGGGTACCTCACGAGCTCACTGAAAGAAACCTAATGAACCGTGTACTCATTTGTGATTCTTTATTACGACGTAATGAAACCGAACCATTTTTGAAGAAGCTGATAACTGGTGATGAAAAATGGATCACGTACGACAAGAACGTGGGAAAAAGGTCGTGGTCAAAGGCCGGTCAGGCTTCACAGACTGTGGCGAAACCCGGGTTAACTCGCAACAAGGTGATGCTGTGTGTGTGGTGGGATTGGAAGGGCATTCAGGGATTCAGGGATATTTATTATGAGCTATTACCACCAGGCAGGACCATCGATTCTGAACCCTACTGCGAACAACTGATGAGATTAAAGCAAGAAGTTGACAGAAAGCGGCCGGAATTAATCAACAGAAGGGGTGGGGTTTTTCATCATGATAACGCTAGACCTCACACATCTTTAGCCACGCAGCAAAAATTAAGAGAGTTTGGCTGGGAGGTGTTAATGCATCCGCCGTATAGTCCTGACCTTGCACCTTCAGATTTCCACCTGTTTCGGTCTCTTCAGAATTCTTTAGGCAGTGTCAGGTTAACATCACGAGAGGACTGCCAAAACCACTTGTCGCGGTATTTTGATCAGAAGTCCCAAAATTTCTATAGCAATGGGATCATATCCCTACCTACAAGATGGCAAAAAGTTATCGAACAAAATGGTACCTACATACTTTAGTTAAATGTAAATTAACTAAATTAAAAAATGTTTTGAATTTTCTTAAAAAATGCGAAGTAACTTTTTCCCCAACCTATTATTTCCATTTGTTATGAAAGCTAGATTAGCATGTGCATAAAAAACGAAGAAGATACACTTTTTACCCAACTGCACGACTCAAAGGAGGGTAATGTATTTAACAGCTTAGGTATGTATGTTGTTCCTTTGTGGCCCTCTAGAGACCAAACACGTGAGCCGATTTTAATGATTCTTACGTCGATCGATTTGTCTTAATCTTGTGAGTGTCACTAAAGATATGACAGTAATCAAAATTCAATATGGCGACAACCAAACGCCATATTGTAAAAAAGAAAAAAATAAAGTCGTCGAACAATCCAACACCCAATCTCATGCGGACGGAGGCATTAGGTCTTTATTGTTAAAAAGAAGATGCCCCCGACTTCATGAGAGTGGGTGTGGGATTGGAGACAAAATTATGTCATCTTGTTCCCTCTCTCTTCAATCAATCAATCTTTCTTAAAGTTCACTTTTTACGCAGTAGGGTTTTTTTCATTGGATAAGAAGAAAGTAACTGCTCGCGTGCATGAAATACCTTTTTTACCCGACTATGAAAGAAGTAAGAGTTATGAATTTAACATGTATGTGTAATATCAGTACAATATCACTGCTAAAATAAAAATTAATATAGCACCATAGAAAAACGAATAAAATCCCATGAAAAATATTTCATGTAAAGTAGGTTGCCAAGTCTAATGTAGAGCCAAGTCCCTAACTCTACAAGGCCTAACTCTACAAACCTTACATCTTCATCAAAATGTATGGCTTGGCCGTTCCATTAAACTATTGCATGACACAATGTTAAAGACCATTGGCTTAATTTCTTACCGTAAGCCATAGAAGTGTCTGAGTGACGGCCGCGAGGCGGCCAAGTCGCTCATTTTGACCAAGTTGTAAGGTTTGCAGAGTTAGGGCTTGGCTCTGCATTAGATCTGATAACTTTTTACCAGTGAAAGCGTTATGTAAGTCTTGGCAACCTACTTTACATGAAATGTTTTTGGCGGCTATCAGATTCATCGTACGGAACCCTCTCCACGCGATTTCAATTTTATTTAACTTTCACTTTATCACGCAAACGAAGCCGGGGGCATCACTAGTATAGCAATAAGAATCAGTCCCAGAATTCTGTCTATCCTAAAATAATATAAAACGGAGAACTATCAAAGAGAATGGCAAGTTAAATAAAACTTAATCTAATATAAATAGGCTGAATCCTTTGTGTTAACTTTTTCATGAATATTGAACTGAGACTAGAGCCATCTATGTAGGCGAGAGGTTCGGTTCGCGAGTATACAATAACAGCCAAATGGGTCGATCGAAGGTAAAGGCACGCTTGTCGTGGTCGGTTCGTGGATGACCATCTATTACATATCGAGACCACTCCGTGCCTCGTAAAGCACGATAAGCCGTTAGTCTCTGCCGTCATTCACAGATCTTTGACAGTCGTAACGGTTTGTCAGAAGCCCAAAAGTCTGACAACTATAGTTTTATCAAGGGGTATCGCATAACCCAGTAACTTATTTGTTGAGGTCCGATAGGCAGTCGCTAGATGTAAAATACTGGTATTCATTTGCATCCGACTAGACTAGTTAAACCCCAACACAGTTAGCATCGGCCTGAAAAGCCAACGCAGATTGACTAGAGTCATCTCTGTACCCTACTAGATTTGCAGTATTAACAGAGTAATTTATGCTAGTAAATGTACCACTGGCAAAGATCTCTTCTCATACAACCAAGGAACGAGACTGATCTCCACGTTTACCTACTGCGAAATATACAGCATAGGACACCAGAATTTCTATAATAATTGTTTACTTACTACATATTTATTTATGTAATTATATTAACGAAGAGATTTTGAAATGAGGCCCGGTTTCACCTCAAATCACTAATAATGTGTTTAATTGTGCATTTGTGAGTGGAAAACATAAAAAATATTACAGAGGTATCCTAATGTATACTAATATTATATAGAGGTAAAATTTGTGAGTTTTTTATGTAGGGGGTATTCTTCTGATACGATTCCGAAAATTCTGTCACTAATGGGACACTATATTAACCCAGAGCACCATCGAACGAAATCGAGGGCAGAAGATAGTTATAAATAAAATAGGTACACAAATATACAGGGTTATTGGTTATGTGTAAGCAATCCATTAAGGGGATGTAGGAGAGGTCATTTGCAACTGAATAATCCCTGACGACCCCTGTGCAAATGTCAACCATTTTCGAGTAATTTGACATTTTATATATTTTTTTGCTATTTTTTATATATATTTTTTTATATCTGTGAAGTTGTACATGAATTTGGAATGTTTTGCCGTTACTTCCAGTTTTTTTTTTGTAGAAATCGACTAGGATTGGTGGATGTCACATGTCTTCGAATTTTTTGTTCTAGGACATGCCGGTTTCCTCACTATGTTTTCCTTCACCGTTTTGAGAGCAGTGGTGATGAAATTATTTACACAAAGTAAAGCGCCTGCCTGGGTTCGAACCCACGACCTATAACTCGTAAGTCGGGGCCGATACCACAGGGCCCCACTGCTCCCACTATGCTTTTTAACAAGGAATTGCAGGATTAGGTAACTAAAATATTGCTTAGATATGTGATGATATTTATAACAAAATATATAACATCATTCCTTATAGTAAACCCACGACCTACATGTTTTAAATCGCGGCCGATTCTACTGGGCCACCACTGCTCTGCATTTTGCATTTTAGTCAAATAACCTGCTCAAAATGATAGAAAAATTATTAAAGATAATTATCATTTTATGGTTTATTATTATGTATTGAAGTAGAATCTGATAATATATTTTTTTTAAAACATGCACTGTTTTTTTTTAAATAAATTTTCAAAGTCGTGTACCGCTAAAAAATACAAAATGTCAAATTACTCGAAAATGGTTGACATTTCCATAGGGGTCGTCAGGGTTAATTTTGTTGCTAATGATCTCTCCTACATCCCTTAATGGATTGTCGGCATATAACCACCATCCCTGTATATTTCAAGTTATTCAAGATTAATACTCGGAAAAGTTTATAACTTGACCCCTAAACTGACCTTGTAAGGTCTTCCCAAAATATAGATACTAAATGATTGCAGAGATAAATTGCTTTGAGATGACCTATTAATTAATATTGTCAACTATTTGGTACAGATGTTTATAATTAACGGCCCGAATGTAACTTCTGCCGTAAATTTAGGTACCTTTAGTTATCGTTTCAGATGGTTTAAATTTAATTTGTCATAATAAAACATAATATCACGCCTGTATCCTCGAAGGTGTAGGCTGCGGCCCAAGTTTCACTACTTATGTTACAAGTCTCATGTCAAAATCAAAAATCATTTATTAAAATTAAGTATTTTTAGAGCAACAAAAATAACATATATCTGTCCCCCAAAACGTCTGCCCTTCACCTCTTCCTAGTGCTTTAGCTGGGATGAAGCAGTGACAGAACAAACTCCCCACAGCACAGCTGTCTGTGAGAAGAATTTAATTCTAAACAATGGTATGCGAAGTAATTAACATTACAAAACAAAGAGAAAAATGGACGGGGTTTTTTTTCCATATTTTATAGGTAGGTATAAAGTTGTAGTAAAATCTCTTTGGCTGTACTGTTTGTACCTAGCTGGTTGTGATACCATTAATAGATGACATATTAAAAAGGAAAAATAAATAGTAAAAACGATTTCCCGCTATTTTTCAATTGTTTTTCTGTCTGCCAAAATGAGTGAATCTAACGAAGAAATTCTGTAGATTTTGAAGTTTTATTATAAAAATAGGATAAATGCAACACAAACCGTGACCAAAATATGTGACGTTTATGGACTTAACGCAGTGTCAAGTAAAAGTAGCACAAAGTTGGTTCAAGCGTTTTCAGTCCAGGAATTTTGATGTCCAAAATGCAGCTCCCTCTGGACATATTATTATATACAACATAGCTGAAGAGTTAGGGGTTGACCACAAAACAGTTTTGACAAATTTCAAAAAGTCTGGCTACACAAAAAAATAGGCTCGATATTTAGGTGCTACACGAGCGCTTAGTCTTTTTTTTTTTTTTTTGGGTGGGAAATCATCAAATGACCTCTCCCGCTCTGGGCGGAGCGGAAGGGCGTGTCAGACTCTTACTGACTAAAACCCACCCGTGTTCCTTCAGTTGCCTGTGCGCCAGGGCCACGGTAACTCTTTCGAACAATCCGCGACCCCGGCAGGCATCGGCTCTATCGGACCCCGTCAATTATGCTGACATCTCTTTGAGGCGCACGTGGAACACAACGCGCCATCGACCCGGGCCTGGTCCTTACCGGACGGCGAGCTGCCCATTGCTCGCCGTCCGCAGGCCCGCGCCTACGGTGGCCGGGAGTCGGCTATCGACTCCCGACGCCCAGGGTGTCTCCTCCTGCGGCGACTAGGGGCGTGAGGGCGCAATGATTGCCTCTCCCTCACGCGCTCCACCTCCTCCTTCGCGAGCATTACTGCTTCGCAGAAGGAGGTGACTGCTTCCCATTCCCTCTCGCTCCGTACCATGGCATGAACCAGGGCCGGACGCGAGAGATCGCCGCCGCCGATCGCCGCCACGAGGACACGGCGGTGCTCCGCCCAAGCCGGGCAGACCTCCACCGTATGCTCCACCGTGTCCTCCGGTCGATCCACACAATGCCAACACCCGGGCGTTTCCTCCCGCCTTATCCGAAAAAGGAACCTCCCGAAACAGCCATGTCCGGTGAGGACCTGCGTCAGGCGGAAGGTGAGGACGCCGTGGCGCCTCTCAAGCCACTCCTCAAAGAGGGGACTTACCGCCGCAATTGTGGCGTGCCCAGCGCTGGGTTGCGACAGTCGCACTCTCCATGCCGCCATAAGATGAGCGCTTAGTCTTGAATTTGTATATAAAATACGAAAGATCTTTTTCCCCGACCTAATATCTATACTTACTGATTCAATTATGTATTATGGGGCAAGCCATGGCAAGCCTATTGACAATAACCAGGCTCAAATTCAGAATCTAGGCTGCTGCTGCATTTCCAAAATGAAATCGAAATAACACTTTTCCCGACCTGCGAATCGAACACAGGAATCCATGCTCAAGTCATGGTTTCGACTACTAGACCAACGAGAAATCATTATTTTTTCATGTCGTAACAACACGTGTTGGTACATGATTGCCAGTTTGGCTTTGTTCTGTCGTGTGTCTAGTAAGGTTAGGTATTAACGGGGAGTTACACGAAACCAACATTAGTGGAACGGAGACTTTAAATTGATGCTGTCACTTTCTTTTTGATACAAAATGTAAGGGATGCCATGAATTTAAAGTCTCTTTTAAACTAATGTTGGCTTCGTGCAACTCAACTTTAGTTATTGAACATAAAACGGCCAAGGCCAATTACATTAGTTAAGACAAAACTATAGTTAAAAACTCAAAGCATTTATTTCAAATAAACCAATTACAGGCACTTTTGAATTGTCAAGAGGTCGGTCATTCGGAAAGATTAAGGCCTTTCAAAAGTGTAGTAGGTACCTATGGAGAAGAACGGGCAAGAAACTACACGGAAACTCTTTTAAATCAAAATATTAGTTACATCATTCATGTTGAAATTATGCATGTGAGAACGATGCAGAACGTTAAAAGCGTCCGTATTATAAAGACAAAACAATTCAAATATTAAATTAAATTAAAATAAGCCGTGGCAGCTAAGAGATAACCAGTCCCTACTAACGTCGTCAGTTCACGAACATGACGTGTACGAATATAAAGTATTCAACTACACGACAGTCATAGGCTCATCTCACAATACTCCAGAGTTCCCGACATACTCACAAAATCTGCTTCTATTCGACCGCGAGCACATCACAGTCAGGCTTAGCGACCAAAAGAAAGAGCGAGGGACAGGGGATTGGGCTCGAGCGACGCCGACGGTTCGCCTCATACGCACGGCGAACAATCTGTGCCTCCTGTTACGACGTCTTGTTCCTAATATAAGCAGAAGAATGTCAAGTCATCCTTCAGGCATTTTTAATTCACATCCACCAATTTCACGGGTTGTTTTTCAGGATTTTAGGCCACAAATTTCAAGAATCTCGGAGTAACCCTGATTACTATGTAAATGACTGTGGCTCGAACATTTAACGACTGAAAGTTAAACTTAACCTTAGTTGAGGAATTTCAGTGAATTATTTTGAATAATACGACGAGATGTTGAATCTTCTTTGTTGTTGAGAATTTTGGGTGCTTTTTGGCAAAATATGATATGGTAAACAAGGAGGCAACTTTCTAATATGACGGCTAATAGATTGCGCAGCATGTCGTCAGGAAGACGACAGCTGCGCAAACTCCAAATAAATTGCGATAATGAAGCATGACGATGATGACGATGATAATGGTGCTGATCCATGCGTCATGTTCGTGAACGGGCGCCGTCAGTGGGGACTGGTCATTTCTCAGCTGCCACGGCTTATTTTAATTTAATTTAATATTTGAATTGCTTTTGTCTTTTTCTTAGGGACGCTTTTAACGTTCTGCATCGTTCTCACATGCATAATTTCAACATGAACGATGTAATCAATATTTTGTAACCATATTTTGATTTAAGAGTGTCCATGGAGTTTCTTGCCCGTTCTTCTCCATAGGCACCTACTACGCTTTGGAATGGGTAACTAGCTTCATCTTTCTGACTGACCGACCCCTTGACAATTCAAAAGTGCCTGTAATTGGTTTATTTGAAATAAATGCTTTGAGTTTGAGTTTGAGTTGGAGAATGGTATGTGTACTTTTGAAAAAATTCGTACCTCTTAATCTTTAAATGAAATACGAAACTCTTATAGGGTAGGGTATTCTGGGAAAATACGCTTCAAGAATAATTTAGTTTTAATATTATGAGCAAAATAAAAATATTATCGTTGGAAGTTGCGATTACTACTGCATGAATTTAATTCACCAGTACTGGAAACTGTTCAAACAATTTTATAACTGTTATTATTTAAAAAAAAATACAGAACGAATATCCAGTGCCTCCGAAGTCAATAAGTCACGTACTAAAAAAAGTATTTAATTTAGAAATAAATTTCAACCCCTAACCTACGTTTAGACCAGGAGATAAGAAGACGCCGGTCACGTTTCACCCCCTACAACCCTCTTACATCCTTTAAAAATTTAGGTCAATTACTGGCACATACTTCGGTTTATTTATGTGGGATGAAGTGACCCAATGTGGCGGTAGTGTTATAGCGCCATTACAGAGTCCATTTTTCATAAATATCACGTGTGGGGTTGAAATTTGCTGGGTGAGGTTGGGTTATTTAATTAGTGGGATGAGCAAGGATGTGATTTTAATTATTCTTTGTAGAATTAACAAAAGATTAAATATTCAGTTGCATTATTTTACAGTATCGTACTATAGAGAAGCTATCAAAAAAAAATGTCATAGAAAACTTTGATCCCATGTCTCAGTGATGACATCTAGCATAATATTGCAAAATTACATAAAAGCGAAGTTTGACACGATACCCTTTTACCAACCGTTAAATAATTTAACATAATTATTTAAATTTATCTAAATACTCAGTAAATTATAAAATATTAACGTAAATAAACCGTAGTTATTTTATCACTACAAGGTTTGCAATATCACAATGTACAATTGGGCATAATATTTTCTTCGAAAATTATATTCTTTTGCAATCAATGCGACTTGTCATATGGGGCGACACGAGACATAGAGCTAAACCGAGAAAGGTGTGAACTATAGGCACTAACAAGAAGATTTTGCTAATGTTCGCTTTATACCGTCCCCTAAAAATGGCGCTTACGAGGCCATGCAGAAAAAAAATGTTTCTTAAGTAACGAATATTCTATCGAATTTTTTTGTAGCCGATGTTATACAGTATTGGGGATGGCTCCTATTCCCTTGTTGACAAACTAAACAAAAATGAGAGAATTGACATCTCGAGAAAAGGACAGTGACCGATAAGAACTAAGTTTGAGATGTCAAATAAGTTTATATCTTGACATTCGACGTGTTTTGCCACTTTAGAACAGAGGTTTTTGGGGTTCCGTTACCCAAAGGGTACGAACGGGACCCTATTATTAAGGCTCCGCTGTCCGTCCAGCCATCCGTCTGTCACGGGACTGGACCTTTTAAAACGTAATAGGTAGATTCTGGCAAACGAAAGTAGAGGCTGAAAAAGCTATCTATCAAATATTTAAAAAATATCAGCATAGCAACCCCAAAATTTGTATGACATAACTAGAATAACCTAATTTGATACTTTAGATTTATTTGTTTTTTGAATTTGAATTCGTTTGAATTCGTCGTCTTTCTGCTATTGTTTTTCTATAAATTTAGACATCATGCGAGACAATATCGGACGCACTCCATTTTAAATCGTTTTATTCATTATTTTGTTAGTAATTGCTCTATCAAGATTACAAAGAATCACCAACAACACGCCATCTTGTTTTGGCAAATTGAGGTTGACATTAGTATAGCATTGCCTTATAAAAAGTTTGCAAATAATTCGAGTATCTGCTTTCGTTTGCCATACAGACACTTGAAAATATACTAGAGATAAAGATACTAGACACTTGTAAATTTCACAGACTGTGTACTACTGTCATATGGCCGCTATAAAAATAAAAAAGTTAAGAATAAAAGGGGGGTCCCCATAGAAGAAACGTGTTTTTTTTAACTTAAATATTTGTAAAAAAAAATATAGTGTTAAATATTGTACGGTGGTAAGGAACCCATCCTATGCGAGTCTGACTCGCACTTGGCCGCATTTTAGTCTAACGTTCTGACGTACCAACTTTATATACATAATATATGTAGGAAGTAGTTGGTTCGACTAAAATTGACAGCTCTTAGTTATGTTCTTCTCTTTCTTGTTCTATTTGACAGAAAAAGATGGAAATAGCCTAAATTAAGTGTAGTCTGTGAACAATGTTATTTACGTTTTGGTTTCGGAATTGAGCAGAGCCCATATATAAATGTGCGCATCAGGCAGCAATAATATTAATAACTAGCAGCGCCCCGCGGTTTCACCCGCATAAGTCAGTTGGAATATCTGGATAAAAAGAATCCTAAGTCCTATTTCAGGTCATGTTCTACCCCTGTGCCAAATTTCATCCAAATACGTTTAGCCTTTTTATCGTGAAAGCGTAACAAACAAACATCCATTGGCTCCTGAGCCATTACTCTACCTAGCTCTGGAGCCAGGGTCTCACATTTTTCTATAACCTGTTTTTATGACAATAAATAAATTTATTATTCTTATACAAGCACACAAAAAATCTAATCGTTTCTCTTTATAGTATTCCTGATTAGAGAAATGTATTATAAATAAATGAATTAATTAATTTCTTTATTCAGGCAACCACTACCTAAAGAATGTTAGTAATTACTAAAAAACGATATTAGTAAGGATCGTAGCAGGTGGCGTTCAGTTGTTTCTGCCTACCCCCATGGGAAGAAAGCGTGAGTTTATGTTTGTATATTAGTAAACATGAGAAACTAAAGTCTTAAAATTCTTGAGGTTTTGGCTGGAATCTCTCAACATGACGCTGTCGGCGCTGGCTCGCACTATGCAGAGCAGAGATGCGCATTACTTACGAACAACAGTGTAGAAACACTCTACTCTGCATTTTGCGAACATTCTCGATGCACTGCAGAATCAAGGCAGCCACGACAACGCCCGGAAAACATTTTGAAACACGATTATACCTCTCGAGAACACAAAACTTTAGCGGATGTAACAACTTGTCACTTATTAAAATCTCAACTTTAATTAACACAAATTATTTAATAACTGTAAAGTACACTTTAGTGTAATAATTAACGATGCAGTACTCATCAGTGGCACATAAATCACTGTCCGGCTACAGGCAACGCGTGCTATCCGCTGTCCGGCTGTCGTGACGTCACATAGATATTAATGTCACATGACACTGTAGGTTTCATTATGGCCTAGGATGCTGGCAGTCTGTACTTTACTTTTTTTTTTGTTTTGCTTTGAGTTGTAGTGTGTGTTTATTTTTTTTTACTTATGTCTCATGGTGACCGGGCGCCGTCAGCTGAGATTGGTCAAGTGGCCTTCTTTTATTTTTGAATTGTTTTTTTAATTTATTACCTACTTTCTACTTTTTGCTCTGGGCGCTTTTAACGTGCACGCTTGTAACGCACAATTTTAACATGGATGATGTAATCAATACTTTGATTTAAAAGAGTGTCCATGGAGTTTTTTGCTAGTTCTTTTCCATAGGAACCTATTATACTTTGGAATGGGCAACAGAATTCACCTTTCTGACTGGCCAACTCCTTGACACTTCAAAAGTGCCTGTTTACAGTCCTACCAACTTATCTGTGAACTGAAAGAGGACGGCACCGTCGATTCAGTGTTGCTAATTAATATAAGGTGCCCAAAATTGAGTAAGTTTTCAAGAAGGAAATTTCACATTAGACATAATCGTTTAAGGCTGCTCTCTCGAAAAAAGCTTGAAAAAAGCATGCAGTTGAAGCGACTTTTCGTCAGCATTTACAGAGAAATTACATCTGATTTTTTTTATCAGTAATCTACATGATATAATACGTAATTTGGTTTAGCCATAATTTTCATATTGGTATCAAATAATTAAAAAAAAAAACACCAAATCACCTCCAAATAATGGTTTTGAAACCATTTTACTCCTTAATTTTTGATCAAAAGAGTATTAAAAAAAATATCTACTGCTTTGCAATACAAAGGAAAATAATATGGTTTTGTTACTTTTTTTAAATATGTGTTATTTTTATTATAATAAATTAAAAAGGCGTCCGATTAAGGACTGCGTCTACATCACCCCCGCACTCGTCCATAAATTCAGTGCGGGGCGCATCGTGTTGCTAGGTGGACGTATGTCGCGTTGCGAGAGCTCAGCATTACGAAATAAAATCGTAAAATATTACTGCAGAAATTGAATTTTGTAAATAGTGGAGTAGGTTTTTTCTGATTCTTGTAAATAAGTATTGTTTTATAGTTATACTAATTGTACAGTTTTATTAGTTATTAAAACATGGGGAATAAGCAGAAACGAACAAAGGGGGGTCTAAAAAAATATTACAAACAAAAGGGTATACATTTATCAAGGTAAATTTAAAGTTTTATCTACATTTTCATTACACACTATAGCTTTACTTATCTTTCTTAGAAGTAGATAGCACAGAGTAAACGGACAGACGGTAAGCTTTATACAACCGCGCTGTGATAGGTACACTACTACAAGCAAGCCGCGTGTGTGCGCTTCGCTGGCTGAGCCAATATGAACCTGCGGGGTAGTTACGTAACACACTAATAGTAGGAATGAGTTTCATTTTGACAGTTCAACAACATTCATTGCGTTATTTACGTTGTTGAGCAGTCACATTTTTCGAACATATGAAGCAATGGAATAGCAATATGCTTCAAAATTATTCAGATGGTGATAGATAGTGTGTTACGTAATTAGGGTGCGGTGTCTCTTCGCACGGACGAAGCCGCCAGTGGACGCGCCTCATGCTTGTAGTAGTGTACCTATCATAGCGCGGTTGTATGAAGGCTCCCGCAGACAGGCGCGACGAGAAAGCGCGACACAAAGGCGCCGCTCGTCGCGCGACGAGCGGTGCCTTTGTGTCGAACGCGATTCGCGTCGCGTACTGTTTATGAAATACCTCATTCAAACAAAGTCGTAAGTATAACGCTTCTGTGTCATATAGTAGTGAACGATCACAGAAGGTCCACGTCCACGCAATGACTTTCAGCCAATATTACAAATTTTACTTTTCGGTACCTAAGTAATTCTGATTCATTGCGATTATTTGTGACATATTTTATTATTTTTCAGGTCTAGTTTACGAGTAGATACAACTACAGACGAAAACTTTGCCAAAACTGAAAATGCTCCTGAAGTAGGTATTAATTATAATTATAGGTTAAGTAGGTAGGAAGATTATAGGTTAGGTACTTGCTAATAATTACTGCTTGCTTACTTGCTTGTTTATTGATTACTGGCGTAATTATTTTCAATTATATTTATACAGGGTGGAATTTTTTAACCTCACCTGGGGAGAAAGTACTCTAAATACTGAATACGAATAGGTATTAAATATGTATTACTGTGTGTTGCGTTTTTTTTTGTACTTTTGTCGTAAGAATGGCGTTTATCGTCGATTTTGCTAACAGACGTGAAATGTATGCAGATTTTAGTACAAAAGTGAACCGTTTCTGACCGTAGTAACATCTACCCCCAGTACAGAACGGTTGAACTTTAAGATACTTTTCATAATACTAGTAGGATCATGAATAGCTCAGTTGGCAGATCGGCTATATCCAGTAGGTTTAATGTCGAATACTTTTTATTCGACTTCTATCGGGGGTGATATCAATCAATCAATTAAATCAGCCTATCACAATCCGCTGGTGGCACAAACTAGATACAATAAGAAAAAAAAATGGCAGTCATGTTTTTATTATAATTATCACTTTCATTATTATCCATGCGGGCTAAAGCGGGGCAATAATATTTAACTAATCATATTTTTTTTTTAGGAATGATATGTTGAGTTAAATCAAATAAAAAATTCACTACCCATACTCAGTGAATCAGTTAGTTCTACCAGAGAAGTTGAAGGTGATTCAGTTGATTTGGATGTGAATGTCAGTAATTACTTTTTTTTACAAATTATGAACATTTTTTATTTATTTTACTTGTAAATTATGTAGAACTGCATTCATTTTAGGAACAAGATGATTTGGGCAGTCAAAAACTACGTTCTCTACCGGATGACATGTTGACTCACAAGCATCTTGTAAGGTCTGGCGAGGAACTTGAAGATTATTTTAATATTTAAAAAAAATACTGAATTGGTCCAGGCATTCTTGAGTTTTGCGCTTAGCAGCCCATTTAGCCATTAATTTTAGTTAAAAAGATGCATCAAGTTGTTTACCTCATGTTGCAAGCCAGGCTGATTTATACTAAAGGTAAAGCTTTTACTCACGGCCTCGAAAGCTTTTAACAATTTTATTCGTAATCATAGCCCGAAAAGTACATCCCTATCAATAAATAATAAATAAAAACAAAATTGGACTACTTTATATGCGGTTCACATATAAAATAATTTAACTTTCATGATGACTTGACCTTCTGCTATTTCGTTACTCTGTGACGAGACTAGGCGAGGCAACGCGTGGCGGCGCGCGGGCCGCGCCGCACGTTTTCTGTTGCATGCGGGTAGCGGAGTGGCGCGGAGAGGGGTCGTTAGCTCCGCCCAGATGCTCAAGGTTATTGGCATTATTACAGGCCTTAATAAGAATTACAGTTTTTACAAATGAAAAACAATGATACCTATATAAAAATAATAAAATAAATTAAAAGAATTTGATAATTTACAGTTACGTAGGTACGCTTACAGTTTAGTCTCTCAGCAATAAACAATGGCTTTATCTAAAAAGTAATCCAATGAAGTGGAAATTCAGGAGATAAAATGTTCCACGGGGGGGATACAACTTTCATTTAATGCGAAGTTAAGTAGGTACACTACCCTTTTTTTTTTTTTTTTTTTGGGTGGGAAATCATCAAATGACCTCTCCCGCTCTGGGCGGAGCGGAAGGGCGTGTCAGACTCTTACTGACTAAAACCCACCCGTGTTCCTTCATTTGCCTGTGCGCCAGGGCCACGGTAACTCTTTCGAACAATCCGCGACCCCGGCAGGCATCAGCCCTATCGGACCCCGTCAATTATGCTGACAACTCTTTGAGGCGCGCGTGGAACACAACGCGCCGTCGACCCGGGCCTGGTCCTTACCGGAAGGCGAGCTGCCCATTGCTCGCCGTCCGCAGGCCCGCGCCTACGGTGGCCGGGAGTCGGCTATCGACTCCCGACGCCCAGGGTGTCTCCTCCTGCGGCGACTAGGGGCGTGAGGGCGCATTGATTGCCTCTCCCTCACGCGCTCCGCCTCCTCCTTCGCGAGCATTACTGCTTCGCAGAAGGAGGTGACTGCATCCCATTCTCTCTCGCTCCGTACTATGGCCTGAACCAGGGCCGGACGCGAGAGATCGCCGCCGCCGATCGCCACCACGAGGACACGGCGGTGCTCCGCCCAAGCCGGGCAGACCTCCACCGTATGCTCCACCGTGTCCTCCGGTCGATCCACACAATGCCAACACCCGGGCGTTTCCTCCCGCCTTATCCGAAACAGGAACCTCCCGAAACAGCCATGTCCGGTGAGGACCTGCGTCAGGCGGAAGGTGAGGACGCCGTGGCGCCTCTCAAGCCACTCCTCAAAGAGGGGACTTACCGCCGCAATTGTGGCGTGCCCAGCGCTGGCTTGCGACAGTCGCACTCTCCATGCCGCCATGAGATCCCGCCGGAGCTCTGTCCGCTGTGCCGCAATTTCTCGCGGAGGTACACTACCCTGCAAGAGGTACATGGATGTCTAGCATTTAGTTATGACCGTACTTAACCCCTAACACCAGATTTGACTAATTATAATTAGCAGTGGTACCTAGTGGTAGTGTAGTGTAATAAAATAAAATAAAATCTTTACAATAATTTATTGAAAACCAGGTTTACAGTAATTGTGATCTTTAGATGAACCTGCATACACATCTTGTGGCAATACTCCGCTTATTTCCGTACCACTATCATTATTATCACTATCGCTTTCGATTTCAGTGTCACTTACCACTTCTATAATAAAAGGTTTATCTAAATACAAATCATGTTTTAAGTATTCTCCTTCTAACCTGCGAACGTGTTTACACTGCTGTGCCCACTCATGAACTGTAATAGCGTCAAAAACTTCTCTAACTAGGCGAGGAATTTCCGCATTTTTGTGCTCAATATTTACATCAGCAACTTTTCTTTTCATTGTGCTCCATTTGAGTTCAATGGGATTGAGATCATAGTGATAAGATGGTAAATATAAGCATTTGTGTCTATTGTCTTCTAAATTTTTTTCAATCTCATATACTGGTTCAGGCGTGTTTCTCTTAATTATTTCTAAAAGCTGAGGTTTAGTCAAATTCTCTCCGTAGTCAATTTTATTTTGGATCAACCATAATTGCATATTATCTTTTTTTAAGGAATTCGTATTTGGGACTTTATTCACACAAATACGGTGATAAGGAGCATTATCCATCACTGCTATGGATGGCTCTCGTAAATTAGTCACAAGTTTTTCAATAACCCACTTTTTAAAGTTGGTACTATTCATCTCGTCATGATAATCACCACTTTTTGTGTTTGATTTAAACACAAGTAGTGCATTTGTAACAAATCCAGTATCTCCTCCCGCATGAACAATAATATATCTTTGCCCTTTCGATACAAGCTCCAATACTCCGTCTTCACCCTCTCCTTGCCAAATTTACCCGATGTATGCGAAGAGTGAATATAGGTCTCATCTAAATAAATTATGGGCCGGGGCTGGGGAGATTTATTATTTTTATCCACTGCATGCAAATACTTAGCTCTCTAAGCTGATATTTCATTACGCTCCAGAAGAACCTTCCGATTGGATTGAGATTTTTTTTAAACGAAATCCCACCTTGTGAAGCAGCTTTCGCAGACTCTCTGGCTGTCCTGTGTAATTTATATCTGTCTTTAAGACCTCTAGCTGCTTGTTAACAGTCGGAACCTCTTTTTTAGCAGAATAAAATTCATGTTCTTTCCTCCGTATAACTCCCATGTCAAAATCATCAACATGCACAAATCCACTTTTACGTTTTCTCTCCTTGCCTGGTGTCCGAATTTTTGTACCAGTTTCTTCTGCTGCGTGCCCTTCCTTAACTATTTTTGAAATTAGTCCTTGACTCACACCTGAAATATAAGATAATAAAATAAATGTTAGTAGAAATTTGAAATCTGGCAGGTTTGTTGGCTCACTCACTTAGCAGGTTACCTAATAGATGTACGTTACCGTTACGCTAACCTGCAGCAAGAATAGAAACGATTATTTCGTGGACTTAAATAATTGTTTAAGTATCGGGTAATTTATAACAAGAAAGTTGACAACACTAACCTGTCGCTGCCGAAATTTGTTTGTATATTTGATTAAATGGAATAATCGGAGACCCCGCCCGAGCTTCTTCTTCAAAAATGGTTTTAACCTTTAGAATAATGTTTCGAGCATCACTTTTAATAGCTTTCGGCATATTTAACTTTATAAATTCAGCAATATCACGACAAAACAACCAGAGAACCCGAATGTAGTAGACACTGACAATCGAATGACATTTCAACATGACGGCCGTAGTTCCAATTTTCGCCATTTCACAGATAAGTTGGTAGGACTGTAATTGCAATGTTAAGAATTATTTTTGAATTGTGTACGTCACATAGACATTAAAGATACATGACAGTATCATGGGTTTCATTATGGCGTAGGATGCTGGCAGTCTGTATTTTTTTTTAAAGTTTTTTATAGCTCTGTGATAAAGTTGCAAGCGCTGTCCTACCATCGTGAAGTCACATAAACAATCCTTTCACATTTTTTTTTACCTCTGACAGCTTTAACCCAAAAGCAACCTTGTCACAACAACAATAAAAATCACAGTGATTTTGACAAGCTTGACAGTTGCAGCAACCCAACGGCAACCTTATTGTCACCGGATTAAAGATCATTGTGATATTGACAGTGATGCAAAATCAGAGGTAAAATAACTATGAATGAACTGTAGTAGAATAAACAATTGGCGTGTGGCCAAAATTGGATTTTACGCCGCCATCTTGATTTTTCAACATAATTTCTATTTTTTTTTACCAACAACTCTTTCCTGTCAATGTCATTCAGGAGCCAAAAGTACTAGAACAGTCCATTCACTGTTGTCTTACTCGTGACAGTGGCAACCCAATTGCAACCTTATAGTAACGATTATAAAGAGCATTGTGAGTTTAACAGACTTGCCAATGTTAGCAACACAATACCAACCTTATGTAACGCCAATAAAGATCACTGAGATTTTGAGAGTGATGCAAATTCATTTGCTTCATCTCAGTGTCATGAAATGTTTATAATTATAGCTAGGTATACATACTTAGCTATAATTATAAACATCTCACGACACTAGGTTTCATTATAACCTAGGATGCTGGGAGTTGGGTCTTTACTATTTCTAAGTTGTTTTAGCTTTTGTCTATGTTGAAGTTACAGAATTTCGACCCCGTGTTGTATTTCAAAACATAATTCTTACAACTCTACATCCTCTAATAGGCATAATTTTATTGTCTTTATTTTTAATTGGCTGTCTGTCAGTCATTAATTCAGTCAATTAGCAACGGAGTATTTTCTGTATAAAGAGAAGATAGTGGTTTGTAAATGGGTAACCTAAATACAGTACAAGGAATTTTATGGATTAATTTAATTGTAAAGCAATATTCCGTGTAAGGTAGACCTGTTATGAATTTTATTTATTATGTACCTTCAATTTTATTTTAATTTTAATTCATTATATTTTGTATGTAGTGTAGGTATATTAAAAAAAAAATCATCAAAATCGGACTACTCTGTAAAAAGTTATGCGTGGTCATACATAAAAAAAAAAAAAAAAAAAATAATATACGGGTCGACTTGAGAACCTCCTCCTTTTTTTTTCGTCGGTTAAAAATAATAAAATCTCCTTCAAACCACCTATATAAACTACTATTATACTATTATATTCGAATGATGACGGACACAAAACGGATTCACGTACGGTACTGCAAAACCCGAAGTCTATCTATATGTTAAAATTTCACCCATCCATTGACTGACCGCGCCAAGTGTAGCTTTATCTCATCTATCTCACAATCTGCGCTGTTATTATTTGCCACCGAACCCCATCTATCACCCTACTTTATATTTATTTATTATATTTTTTATGTAAGTACACACAGTAAAATAAATACAGATATTAGTATATCATAGGAAATAAATACTTTTTCTTTTTTCTTTCTTTCTTTCCTTCTTATTTTCTTTAAAAAAAAACAGAAAAATTCTAGTATAGGCTTTTGTTTTATAAGCTCGGGTCATAAAATACAATGTATACAAACGAGAGTTTATTGGCTTGCTCGCCGGGGACAAATTATTTCGGAGCCAGACACTTTGTTAGGTAAAACTACTTTTAAGGCTAGTTTACTGCCTAGTTTATGGTGTAGGTAATAGGATTGCTGATCTGGGAGCAATACGTTTTATTCTATCTTTCGGACTAATCTGAGAGTTGTTGAGGGCAGTTGAATTTGTGCAGGTGTTTTTTCTCTGGGTAATTTGGGCATAGTCACATGGTTGATCTCAGTAATTATTAATAAATGCTATAGTAATTTGTAACCATCTATACTTAATAAATATTTATAAATAAATAAATAAAAATAAAATTCGTTTAGTTCATACTATTTAAATGTCCATAATTATTATTTTGTTAGTATTACAATATCTTAAAACTATGTTAGTCATAAGGAGATCAAATTAATGTATTAAGGTAACATAAGAAATCGAAATAAATAAATGAAAATATATTAGACATAAATTGAAACAAATTATTAAATTAAAATATTTTAAAAAATCAGGTAACATGCAGCCTGATGAGCCTTCCTTCCTTCCTTGATTTATGTCCTTATTTTATTAATTTAAATAACAATTTTTAATTTTTATGTTAGTAGTAGGTTTAATTTTGTTTTTTGTAATTTTATCATTGTCTGTGGCTGTGCCCTTACAAGGTTCATATTTTGTATCTAGCTTTAAGCCTTTTGTAAAATCTTTATAAAATATGGATTGCAATAAATGAATACGAAGATGAGGTTCTTTGGTGAGACTACTCCAGGCAAGTTGAAATAATCTGGCTTATTTACAGACATTGTTCTCGATTGTACCAAATTATACGTAAGTACGTGTAAAACAGTGATGGATAGTCGTGATGGACAGCCGACATTGTTACCATCGCGGGTAGAACCTGGATGAGGCTGGCTCAGAAGCGGGGGATTGTCATTAGAAAATGTCGTCGTCGACGTCATGTTCGTGAACGAACCCCGTCAGTAGGGACTGGTAATTTCTTAACTGCCACGGCTTATTTTAATTTAATTTAATATTTGAATTGTTTTTGTCTTTTTATTACGGGCGCTTTTAACGTTCTGCATCGGTCTCATACCTATACATAATTTCAACATAAATAGAATAGAATACTCTTTATTATGTACACCATAAAAATTACAGATGAATGATGTAACCAATATTTTGTGACCGTATTTTGATTTAAAAGAATGTCCATGGAGTTTCTTGCCCGTTCTTCTCCATAGGTACTTACGAGTACCTACTATGCTTTGGAAAGGGCAACTAGCTTCATCTTTCTGACTGACCGACCCCTTGACAATTCAAAAGTGCCTGTAATTGGTTTATTTGAAATAAATGCTTTGAGTTTTTTTTTTTTAAGAGATGCCTATGCTTAGCAGTGGGTGAAGTCGGGCTGTGGATAATATAGAGGTATGAGCAACAGGGTGTAAATTTTACTCATCCTTCATAGAAATGGGAGGATCGAGACGAGACCAGACGGGTGTTGTGGCTGGTGGACAACTGCCCGACGATTGTTTCCGGGGCGTTGTATTTACGCTAGTTGCGCGATAAACTCTGCTTGCGCGATGAAGGATTTTGCGTGACGTCAGTATGATGCGTAGTTCGCATATGACGATGTAGATGCCGCCACAATGATGATGATGGCGTTTAAAATACATAGTAACACCAATTATTTTACACACACAGCAAAAACTTTAATTAGTCACTTTTATCCCCACGATTATTTTGTAACCCTCAAATCGTATTTCATTTTTTTTTTATTATTTGTAGGAGTAACTCGGGTCAGATTTTCTATAAGGGAAACAACAAACTGGAACTGCTAGCATCATTTTTAAGATGGTGGTAATATTGCATTGTGTTATTAAAAACAGACAGAATTAAGAGCCCTGCAGCTCGTTGTCTTGATGCTATCTCGGAAAAGGCTGGTTTATTTCAAATCCTCATGGTAGTATTGCGACAATTCCGTATATCAAATTCTCTGCTAATGCTTATCACCAATTTATGCTTGAATGAAGCCATAAATTTGATGTTTAGGCCTGACAAACGGACATTTGCATTAGACTCTAGAATTTATCTAGGTCAGAACACAGACATGAATGAGCGATTAATAATTTATTCCAACTGGAAACTAGAGTAAATCATTATTAGCTTTTGAACTTTGAATAATCAAAGGGAGGCGCCGAACGCACGCTTTTCATCCTTTCTATTACGCGACTGCGCGACAGCAAAGACAAGGTCATGTTTTTTTTTCGCGTATCTATAGTATCTTTGTATATGGGATTACCCTCGAAGCATCCTAATGGCAGAATGGATTTTAATACATGAGGTGTCAGTCGACTCGTCTAGGCTGTACGATGGTTAAAGGATTTGTTTTCATAAAATCACAATGGATTTTAGACGTCAGTAAGAAATGTTAAAAAAAAATACCATGACCATGTTGGGTACACAAATAAAGGGCTTGCGACGATTAAAAAATATAACACATTATAAGGTAGAAAAAAAAAACCGAATGCATCTAAAAGGTTCAAAACAAGATCTCTTTTCAAGCAGTGTGACGCAGTTGGCGGCAGTTATTTTGGTTCAATTAAATAGGTGCAGTCGAATTTTTGATCTATTTTCATCATAAAAGAAAATTTAAATCTTACCTGTGCTCGATGTAGGTAGCATAGAATTCACTCCCTCAGCAACTACACCAACGGTATTTACCGTAAAATACCTCAACGAAACACACCCACACACACGCGAACACACACCCTCACACATGCACACAAATACGAAAAACAGCAACAATATCTATGAGAGCAGTAACGATACCAATTTGAAAGAACGGCAGGCGTCTTCATTTACCCGCCGTACCAAATTCAATTTATGTGACAACCTGTCCACGGGCTGAAATTCCATTTCTATTCCAGATAATATGACTGGTTTTGGTCCAAGGCTTAAGAGACAGCTAAATATTGATGTGACGTCACGCCTGTAAGTATATCCGAAGCGGATGTTTGACGTTTTTTTTATTACGAAATCATGTTTTAAATGTTATAACTTGAATTTGACTAAGTATTACTGACATTTTCCATCTAGAATTTCCCAGTAGCAGCCAGAGTCTGGATGTGTGCGCGGTTGATTGCTGGTAAGATGCTGGAAAGATAACTGGCGAAATGTGGGTGTACTATAAGTACACTTCTGTCTGTCCCTTTCGGGATTACAGGCGTCATGTTTATGCAACTTAACTTTAAATACCCCCACAACTTATGTACCTTTGCATGCACCCATAAGCACAATGTTTTGTGTACGATATATTGTGAGCTACAGCGATAAACAGCGATTTGATTTTTGTTTTTACACCAAAAATCAAAGACGTTCCTCACCAATTATTTTTGTGTATTTTTTGTATTTCTGTATTTTTCTTTTTTTGTATTTTTTTTTCTTAGTTGGATCTACAGAATGCGCAGATGAAGGTTTTGTGATGGGTGTTTTTACAACCGGTATAGTATACCTATATTTTTCCAGCTCATCTTTTTAGTGCCAAGTAATTGAGAGAGAGCCTTAAACCTGGCACAAATTCAGATCTGGACTGCTTCTGCGAATTTATTTATTTTATTATGAGAACCCAAAATAACACTTCGGCCATCCTGGGGATCGAACTGAAGAGTCCACGCTTAGCACTCACACTGGAGACGATTGCACTGACGAGACCATCTGCCAATATCCCAGATTTCTTAATTAGTAGCAACTTACTTTTCTTAATTGAAAACAAGTCTTTTCCCAACTATTTTGTGGTCACCTTCCAGTCTAACCGGATGCAGCTGAATACCAGTATTTCACATGGAGCGACTGCCTATCTGACCTCCACAATCCAGATACAGGGTAACATGATACCCCTTGGTAAGACTGGTCGTCGGTTTTCGGGTTTCCGCCGACCCGTAACGACTGTCTGACATCAACGATAGACAACCGGCACCGCTAACTCTTATAACTTATGTCAAAAGACAATTTTAGTACATTTTTTTTACTAAATTAAACCTCTAATTTTGCATGTTTATTTAGGGCTGACGTACAAATCGTAATGCTTTATATATTTTTTATAAAAGAAATTGACATTTTCCGCCATTCAATTCTGGCTAAAGATAACTTTTTCCTCTTAATTTCTCGACTTTGAAAAGCTTTAATTCCATTCGGAAATACTCCAATGGTTCTTGCAGCAGACTGGCGAGCTTTTATTTTGAATTTTGGATTTCAGTCAAATGAGTCGACTGTTGGACTCAGTCTTTAGGCAGTTAGATTTAGATCAAGGACTTGATTCATAAAATGGTACCTATATTTCTGGACACGGTGCGTACTTATTGTTAGGAGGATCTCTTTTGAGCCCTGACCGTCAGATATTTGAACTCAGCTCTCAATACCGGTTGAGTAATAGCTACTGCTGTATTGGGTAATAGTTGTACTGAATAGGTACACGAAGCAACAAAATTCGATCTAAACAAAAGCGGCCACATTCATTTAGATCGTATTTTGTTGCTTCGTGTCTCATAATGAAAGTTTATAAAAGGTATTAGAAAATTCTAGACACACTTACCGAGGTCGCTTATTGAGCCGTTTTTCAAAATTCCTTCTCAGTCACGAGATAATATTTTTTTAATGGAGTGGCGCTAGTGGACCCGTGTAAGCGCTCTTAAGCACTTCGCTTTGGAACCTTGTCGTAGCATAGCGAAAATTAAATTACTGGACCAGCAGGCACTACATTATGTGCTTCCTTATTTTGTATACTGGTTCCTAGTTCCTACCAGTCTTGAAATTAAAGTCCTTGGACTCCGAGGTCTTGCAGAAAAGTGTCGGTACATAATTGGATTTTCATATGAAAAAGAACTTTAAGTACTCTTTATCCTAACTTTCTAACTAATACTCGTATGATAAATGCGAAAGTAAGATTGTTTGTTTGTTACGCTTTCACGCCAAAACGGTTGAATGGATTTGGATGAAAGAAGAATGGCAGTACTGCTGCCTTACTATGACGTGCTAATACCATCATGGTTCCATTGAGAAAAAGGGATAGTGCTATCGGTCATACATAGCTCCGTCTCTCTTTCACACTGGAACAATGATGGCTTTAACACGTCATAGTACGGCCTCAGCTGCTTTACTATGACGTGCTAATACCATCATGGTTCCATTGAGAAAAAGGGATAGTGCTATCGGTCATATATAGCTCCGTCTCTCTTTCACACTGGAACAATGATGGCTTTAACACGTCATAGTACGGCCTCTGGGGTCGCTTAATTTCAGAAGCGTCCATGAATGTTAGTATGTGAATTATATGAAACAATTACAGGGCATTACTTTGTATACATTAGTTTTTTTTCATTAAGCTGCACACAGAAAAAAATGAAGAAACAAATATTTGATTAAAATCTGAATATCTAAACGCAATTATTTGCAATATCTAAACGCAAAACCTAGGACGGTACCAGTGGAGTTACCATATTCACCAGAATATAGTATTTATATTTGCATAATACATTATATGCTAATTAGCAGGATTTTGGTGGTAGTAGTTTCATCGTTTAAACTATTAAGAGAATTGATACCTCAGTTTTTTTTAGAGGAAACTTACGGGATAAGACGTTAATTACTGCTGTGATAGCTCTGTTCTGTTTTTATCAATTTTAAAACATTTTGGAGAAGAAGACTCCTGTCCTTTGAAACACAAGAATATTACAATAACACAGTTTCGTTAGTGTCTAATTCTATTTGCAAAATGACATGGTTTATGTTAAGTTGGTTTTATGTAACTGATTTATGAAGCTAACTGATTTAGAATCCATTAATACGTTTTTTGAAGAATTTAGTTTTCATGGCAACATTAAAAACTATTGATTTCATCCTTCAATTCAGAAATGTCATGGCTTCGATAAGTCATTTTCATATCACTGTCATATTTTAATGTCACTTCTATTCTTGATGTGTTGTGATTACTTTCCTAGTTTTATTGTATTTATGGTGAAGCACAGAATACAAGGATATTCAAGGGTGCAGAGAGTATCGAGTCTAAAGCTATGCCAAAGGTTACAGTTGCTGCTAGCATGTGTGGTACATATACAGCATAATAAACTCTTTGGTTAACTGTCATGGGGTCGGTGTATAAGGAGCCAGCCTTGCTCTTTATACAACGTTTTTCTGGTGAAACCTAATGTTAAAAATGTATGCTGTGATTACCTTTTATCTTAATTTGACCGAGATCTATCTTTTGTGGGTATTTTTACAAATTCACGTGAAGTCTTAATACGAGACCCAGATTACATGGAGACCTGCCATTCTTCAAATGGCACACAGATAGACCATAACTGAGTTAAGGACATAGGCCACTTTTCATATTGGATCACAGACGAAGTCGTAGGCAACAGATAGTTTTCATTAATAAGATCTTAATTGTTCGTGTTTGGGTACATCCACCTAACGAGTAACTCACAATAACAATATCCACCTGTAACTATGGAACTGTGGCTAAGCCCTCTTCCCATTCGGTTAGGGAACTAGAATGATACTATGTCTGATTAAGCATGTGTATACAGTACAACTATTTCCTTAATGTCCCTCGGTAAACTTCGTGTTTTGTCAGTCGTCGGATTTCTATCAATAAATTACATTAAGCAAAAAGAGTATTAACATTAACTCTATATACTTCCAAGTCGTTGAGAGCGTCCGGTCAGCACCTAGTGCAAAGGCAACTGATAGAAATCCGACCACTGACGAAACACGAAGTTTGCCGAGGGACATTAAGTTAGTACATAAATGGTTAATTAAACTCACTCAAAGCACTAATTTCAAATAAAACAATTCCAGGCAGGTTTGAATTGTCAAGGAGTCGGTCAGTCAGAAATATGAAGCTAGTTCAAAGCGTGGCAGGCACCTATGGAGAAGAACGAGCAAAAAACGAAATAAACTACGTATACTTGCAGCGATTTGATGATTTTAGTCCTCCTAGATTTTCCTCGGGATTTCTCCATCACTATTCCTTAGATCACCTTCGAAAATAGGTACCCACTAAAGTTTTCGCCAATATCTATCAACGTCACTTAATACGTACTTTGGTTAAGTGTTATTCTTGTCACTGTCGCACCACTGTCAAATTATACAGTGCAAGATAGAGACGGAAACATGTCTAAACCAAAGCACGTGCGATCTAACTAAGGTCGCTTATAGATCTTGGCCATAGTGCACTTCACCGTCGTGCCTTCCAAAAGTACTGAGAACGGTTTCCGTGTGAATTTCGTCGATAGAATTTCGACATATCCGAAGGTGGTACCTCCCCAGAAGCAGGTTATCAATAAGAATTTCCACAAAATGAAAGGAAAGTAATACATTGGTTGGGGAGCAGTGGTGGCCCAGTGGTAAACTCAAACTCAAAGCATTTATTTCATTTAAACCAATTACAGGCACTTTTGAATTGTCAAGGGGTCGGTCAGTTAGAAAGATGAAGCTAGTTACCCATCCCAAAGCGTAGTAGGTACCTATGGAGAAGAATGGATAAGAAACTCCATGGACACTCTTTTAAATCAAAATATGGTTACAAAATATTGGTTACATCGTTCATGTTGAAATTATGAATGTGAGAACGATGCAGAAAGTTAAAAAAGTCCGTAATAAAGAGACAAAAGTAAATTAAAATAAGCCGTGGCAGCTAAGAAATGGCCAGTCCCCACTGACGGCGCCCGTTCACGAACATGACGCATGGATCAGCACCATTCAGCTCAACCATTTTGAAGGGAACTTAATGATCCAACACACACGCCACCACCAGCGAGACATTAGAGTGAGCATGACATACTCTCAGCCGCCAGGGCACATTCAAGTCATTGAAAGAAAAACCTAGTAAATGGTAGCTTTATAGTAGGTACATAGTACTCACACATGTGCTATGCAATTATACAATACTAAAACATTAAATTTATACAATGCAAAGATAGTTTTTTCAATCTTAAGCAGCTCCAACAGTAGTTTCAAATGCTAATCAATTAGTTTATGCGCCCTTGTGGAACGGCCGCGACTTACGATTTGTAAGTCGTAGGTTCGAACCCAGACAGGTCTTACTTTGTGTAAATTATTTCATCACCATTGAAAACGGTGAAGGAAAACATCGTAAGGAAACCGGCATGTCCGAGAACCAATAATATGAAGACGTGATATTTACCACCCGCACTGGGCCCGCGTAGTGGATTACGACCCACTCCCTCTCACAGAGAGGAGGCCTATGTCCCAGTAGGGGGAACATTATAAGCTGATTATGCTAACATTAGATACAAAACGAAAACAACACACGAATGTCGACAAAACAGTTTGAATTGAAAACATGGTGCTTAGAAACAACGATAATGTGCGCTTATATAATTTCTAACTTGACGAAATTATCGTAGACCTCCAGGACCACGTCACGGCATCACAATAACACAAGGAAGTAAAATGTATGGAATTATATGAAGACGCTTTTAAATTTTCGTCAGCGATAACGTTTTAACGTGCACGTATTTCCATACAATTAGGGCCCACTCACACGTATCACAACAACACCACACCGCAGCGACAAAATGTGGTCAAGCTGTGGTTACATGTGAATTTTCATACAAATTAGCGCCCAATCACGTGTTGTAGTTGTGGTGTGGTGTGGTTGTGGTTGTGGTGTGGTGTGGTTGTGGTTGTGGTGTGGTTGTGGTACATGTTAATGGGCCCTTAATGGATTTGGACGTCCACGATATTGTCGTCACGCACATTGTCTACCGTAGTTTGAAGATTACCATAAAATCCTTCACACTTTATTTTCAGGCTCAAATGTATATATATTAACTGTCTTGTCTCGTTACTTCATGGTGACAACAGTGTATAAATAAGGATAAGCATGAAACACAGACATGCACGGATGTGCTGACTACAATTTATTGTTATGGCGTACGGAATCGGGTCAGGATGAAACTCTTGAGTTATATTCCTTGGAAGGATGAAAATCTGTTTGTGTTTTGATATGATAAGATAATCATTTATTTGCACAAACATGAGTACAATACATACAACACAAATTGCCAGCATGTCAGAGATGTCAAAAGTAAACATTACCTTAGAAAAAATCTGCTGAGCTTTTTCCCACCTATATTGGGGTCAGCTTCCAGTCTAACCGGATGCAGCTGAATACCAGTATTTTAAATTCTACGGGCTTCTGATTACCCGCCACGTCTGTCAAAGATTTACGAATGACAATAAATGACATGAATGTTTGCTTTAGTTAGACAACGGCATGCGAATATAAGCAAAAATATTACTGTAGAGTGTCACTCTGAGTCAAATTGTTTTTTTAAAATATAAATATAATATGACGGAAAAGGTACGTCTCTCTCGTTATTATCAGTCATGTTTTAACTACTGTGGGCGTACTATGGGTAATGTTGGTTATTGCGCAATAGAAAAACCGTTTGCAGTTCAAGTCAAATTATAATGTACGATCAAATTAATCACACTAGCGAATCACACACTGTAGGTACACGACACAACTATACGGAACGCGCGACAGTTTCTAAACGTGTTCACTGCTTAACCACCAACAATCAACTCTGCTTGAACTCTGGTCAAGCGTTATGTTATAGACTCTGTCAAGCGCCACCTGGTGGCACTGGCGTCCCGGTTAGTCAAAGTCAAACGATTTATTTAAAGTATTTCCGACATATAGATTAGCATAATCAGGCTAAAATATTCCCACTTCTGAGACAGTGCAGGCTTCCTCTTTTCGAGAGGGAGTGGGCTATAATCTACCTCACGGATATCATCTCCTTTTTTAAGGAGTATAATCAGCCTGGATAGCAGTGGTGACTCAGTGGTAAAAGTCGCGGTTTACGAGTGGTAGGTCGTAAGTTCGAACCCAGCCAGGCGCTTTACTTTGTGTAAATTATTTCATCACCACTGCTCTCAAAACGGTGAAGGAAAACATCGTAAGGAAACCGGCATGTGCGAGAACAAAAACTTTGAAGACGTGATATCTACCAACCCGCACTGGGCCCGCGTGGTGGATTACAGCCCACTCCCTCTCACAGAAAGGAGGCCTGTTTCCCAGCAGTGGGAACATTATAGGCAGGTTTTTTTTTTTTGCAGTTTAACAAACATCTTAAATCTGATAAACACAGAGTAAAACTACGACTGGTTGGTCTAGTCTAGTTGCCGTAAGTACAACTTTACTGCTCTGCCTGGGGTTCTGGGTTCCCGATTCTTTATTGGGTTATTCAGTAATCATCTGTAAGAGTTCTATGTTTCGTGTCAAAATCAAAATCAAATTAATATTATATTTCACACAAACCTTTAAAAGCACTTATGAAACGTCAGACGGGTAGAAGCTATGTGTACGATTCCAATTGATCGTTTCCTATGAAGAAGAGCCGGCAAGAAACGCCACGGTTACTCTTTTAAAAATAAGTGACTTTTACAACGTTTTCAAATTACAGTGTTAATAGGTATGGGAAGGCAGTGTAGGCCTGTCAACAAGTAACAGGTACTCAACAAAATAGACGTCAATTACAGAGTCACGGAATTTTTGCATAGAAATTACGTTTTTATTCCGGAAAACCCACCACAAGGGAGCGTAGCCGCTGGCAAAAGCTATTTCATAACAATTTAATTTTGTAAAATATAAGCCAACCACGTGCATTTTCACACGCGTTTGTGAGAAAGTGGATGAAAACTATATAAAATAAAAATAAAATCCATTTATTTCAGGTTCTCCCATAATATAGTCACAAGTTACGAAACACGAGATAAATACAAATCACACTAGGGCCGTGGGGTCCGAGTGCCCACTTGGTTTTTGGAGACATCGCCAAGCGATTGGTCGACTCTTCACGTGACCAGAGGGCTGGCCTATTTTTCGGCCAAAAAATTAGCATCGCCATACAACTTGGCAATGCTGCCAGCTTTTTGGGCACTTTTCCTGTCGACAGCGATGCGGACGAATTTTTCATTCTTTCTTTTTTATTTTATTTATTTGTATTTAGATGTACATACTATTAATATTTAGTTTAATTGTATGATCCAAAGTTGATTGAAATAAAAGCACAAAAATAATTGCTGGAAAAATCACAATATAAAAATAAATACAATGTCATCAAATCGTAAATACAATGTCAAATAAAAATAAGCAACCCAATGTCAAAGGAAAAAAATATATATATAAAAAAAAAGTTTAGGGTAAATTATCAGATAAAAACAAAAACATATATTAATAAAACACAAAAATGTCACGTCAGTAATTAACATGCCCTGGCTATATGCCTACTGCAAAATTTCCGAATATAAGGGTAGTCCAATCGTCCAGCAATCATTTCTAGGACAGCATTGGAGGTGACCCGCACCCTGCGCACCAAGGACGCGCACCGCTTGTGCATATGTATAGGTAATGATATCCACCTAATTAGCAAGGTTCGAATATAAGACTGGTTTACTAGTTATTTACTGTGTATGAAAGTACCTATGAATATGGTGTGTAGGTAAAGTAGTATTATATTAATTGCATAGCACATATTGTGTGACCACTATGTACCTACTAAAGCTACCATTTACTAGGTTCGTCTTTCACTGACTTGAATGTGCCCTGGCGGCCGAGAGTATGTCATGCTCACTCAAATGTCTCGCTGATGGTGGTGTGTGTTGGATCATTAAGTTTCTTTCAAAATGGTTGAGTTGAATGGTGCTGATCCATACGTCATGTTTGTGAATGGGCGCCGTCAGTAAGGACTGGTCATCTCTTAGCTGCCACGGCTTATTATTCTTTTTTTTTTTTTTTTTATCTTTTTTATTACGGACGCTTTTAACATTCAAGTCTTTCTACACAGTTCTCACATGTGTCATATCAACCTGAATGATGTAACCAATTTTTTTTAACAATATTTTGATGTATAAGAGAGTCCGTGGAGTTTCTTGCCCGTTCTTCTCCATAGGTACCTACTACGCTTTAGAATGGGCAACTGGCTACGTCTTTCTGACTGACGGACCCCTTGACAATTTAAAAGTGCCTGTAATTGGTTTATTTGAAATAAATAATTTATGTTTCAGTTGAATTTGAAAGGATTTTATTGAAGAAAAGAAGAGAAAGACAAAACTAGGCATTTATTTCAATTAGTTAAATATTTTAACTTCTGGTCTGCTCGACCTCCGGTTACCTACCGGCGCTAATTGTCGACGTAATCTCGAGGACCATTAGAACAATGGGATGGATAATAGACGTTATGAACCTATGAAGTCCTTTGAGGTATCATGCGACACGCAAGAGGAGAAAACTAGTTGTTCGTTCCAAAACTAGGCCATCATGGAGAAGAAGGACAAATAAACTCCATGGCAGCTTGTTTTAAATTATTCTATGAACACATATTTATTACATTAGCATAAATTATTGTTATCACATTAATCTCTTGGAGCATTTCTTAAAGTTACAGCAACTTATCAAATTTTGCTGTGCCCTACAGGGTCCATAATGATCTCAATTATATTAGTTACCACCTAAGTACACATTATGGTAAAGCAATAAAAATATTGAGTATTGAGTATTGAGTATTGGAAAGAAACAGAACATGAACATTCCTTGTTCGATTTAAGACATAAGAGATACTGTAACACATACAGAAAACATAGTTATAAACTATAATAAAAAAATATGATCATTTAACTTACATGAATATTGTTTATATTGTCCATCTTCCACCCAATTTGTATCAGAACGTTCCCAGAATTGGCAGGTACATGTATTTTTGGCTTTGTCCATACTGATCCCTAGTCCCAACTCGCCCGCACCTTGTAGCCATCCATATATACGGTCCGGGCGAGTTGGGACTAGGGATCAGTATGTACGAAGTCTTATTTTTATAGTCTTCCAAGTACAGTAGTAGTGTACTCAAGTACACCCAACATTACCTCCTACCTGCGTAAGCGATTTTCTTGCGCTCGCCCTAGCGACGCACCGTGTAGATCACACCTTAGATCCCTCCTTAAATCCCATCCTCATAAAACAAGCTTCTATTCTTATTCCTTCTCAGTTCATGCTGTAAGATTTTGGAACTCACTTCTACCTAGCATTCGAGATTTAAAATCTATTTCTCATTTCAAATATCGAGTAAAAGATCATTTTCATATTTATAATATTATGTAAGTTTATTTATTTTAGCATTATGTATTTATTTAATATTCTAGTTTAACACGTCAAAAATCTAATTCTTCTCTTCTTGTTCTCGACGCTCTATTGTGTACATTACTTTTTCATTATTCCTTTCGCAGTTCTGCTGGAAGAAACTTAAGAAATAAGCAGTATATTTGTACTAATAAAACAATATAACTTACTAACTACTTAACTAATAATAAAATGTATCATATTATACCGCCAGTGTTCTTCCTCCTCTCTCCTACCTGATCTATGCTGTGCCCGACAGGGTCCATAATTGTGACTAGTATAATTATTTCCCTACCAACTGTATACATTATGGTACGCAATAAAGAATTGAGAATTGAGAATTTGTACTCAATACTAAAATGCCGTTTAAGTATCTATTTTACTGTGTGTACATAAATAATACAATAAACTACTGCCATTTTAAACCAATCACAGATGGTCATAAATTGCTGTTTAATAATTTCTAATTTAGGTAATAATTGAAAAATCTTAAGTAGAGGAACCATTCTGAAACTTAATAAGATAATTTAGCAATTTAATAGGTACAGGTTCATGAAGAACTTGAAGTTCTGAAAATCGTTTGAAACTACTTCTTACTTGATTTCAATATAAAATCGTAACAAACATTATAAGTGTGATATTAATTTTAACTTAATTATTTATTTTAATGCTAAATTAATAGAATTCAAAAAATATCATAAATTAGGTATGGATATACCAACTTTTCGTTTAGAATAGTGTTTGTGATAGTAGTCTTTTAAGTCACAATAAAAAATATAGACACAGAACAACTTGTACATCGAAATATAGTATATAAAATAAAGGAAATATTTTAATACATTTTTAATTCTGTTATCATTAAATTTGAGGTAAAATCCTTTTTTACAAAAACAACAACCGACTTCAAAAAAAAACTACAAAGTGAAAAATAACTTTAATTTTGGAAGTCGGTGTCTTTGTATCTGACTTTTGTTTTTGCCACCGGCTTCCGACATTAAAGTTATTTTTCACTTTGTAGTGTTTTTTTTGAAGTCGGTTGTTTATTTTGTAAAAAAAAAAATATTTTTCACTTTTTAGTGAGTCAGTTATTAATAAATCTAAGTTAGAATAGCCTAATGTCAACTGCACATCATCTTTTACAAAATATTCCTTTTCCCGACGCAGGGACGTTAACTGTTGAGGAGTTCTCCTGTTAAGAACCAAAACCACTGGATGGTGAAGCCACCATCAGCTCCATTTCACCATATGCATTGTGTCGAGCATAAATCGCTTAGCAACCATATTAAAATCGAGTCGCAACCCGTGAAATACTTATTATTGAGAAGTTCCGGGGGCCACCTCTGGTCTTCATCATCAGCTCCACTTCACCGAATGGTGCTTTCCAAGAGCAAATGCACGAGTTACTAAAAAATACCCAAATCGCTATACGTGTGCCTATAAAATTTGAGGATTTCCCTCGATTTCCATGGGATCCCCTCATCAGATTCTGATTTAGTGACAATGGGACCACCTCGAGAGTATACTCTTTCACATAAGAAAATAAATTTCAAAATCGGCCTACAATTGACGGAGAAATCGATGAACATACATAAAAAAAAAACATACATACAGTCGAACATATAACCTCCTCCTTTTTGGAAGTCGGTTAAAAAGGTAGATAAGTTTTTGTATTTACAGATCACAGGTTTCGTTCGGAATTGATTGTTCGTCTAAAACTTCTGCGAAAATTTAGAAAAAGATTTTTATCGAAGATTAATTTTATATGATGCTGCATATTCTGACACTTTCATACTCGTGAATATTAAAATCATTTACATTTTGTTTCTGAAAATTGTAACGGTTTTCTCGTCTATAAAAAGGCCTTAAAAACACTAAACGTTATTACAAGTATTATGAAAAGCAAACGATTTAAAATAACACTAACCTTTTAAAATGTTAGTAACAAAAATGGCATGGGGTACTCCGAGAAAATCGGAGAAGATTATTTTATATCGCTTTTTTTTCGTTTCACAAATTGTTGTAGTGCAGGGACCTTAATGATTAGTAAATATTAATTATATCGATGTAAAAGGAAATTGTGTCGATGAATAAGTCGCCGTGTTATTACATAAAAACAACCTAACTCACTAGTAAACACAGTTTAAATTATAAAACGATGGTATATTTGTATGAGTAATCGACTTTGTGCATGTTTTCTTTCACAGACTTGTACTGAGGAAAAACTCATAGCAACAACTTGAACCAAAGGTTGGTTCAAGTTGTTGCTATGAGTTAAGCAATAAATAAATAGTAAATAGTAGATTATGCACCAAGAGGAAAAAGCAGTGTCTTATGTCGTGGGCGCTGTATTGAATTCCGAGCGTAACGAAGTATTTTAGTGTTATCTCCTGAGTGGAGCGAGGGAGTTTTGAGTTAACTCCCGTAGCAAACCGAGTGAGTTTTGAGTTAACTCCCGTAGCAAACCGAGTGAGTTAAGACAAGAATCCTGAGTGCAGCGAGGGATTCAGGCTCACCCAAGCCGAAGGCTCGCTTACCCCAGAGGAGGATACTCTGCTGTTCACACCATCTACGAGACAATAAAAAGCAATAGTAGGTACTAGAATCGAAGTATTTATTAAAAAAACAATTACGGTTAGTAGACCTTTTTAAAACAATTAAAACTTAAAGGTAATGTTTGATACATTAGACCAGTTGTGGAAATTAAAAGTTACGTTTTTGTTCGTTAGCAAAAAGAAGTGGAGGTAGAGTTTATTTGCATATTGCTGTTGAGTAAAGTTTCAGAAAGTTGGTGAAGGTGGTGCTTGAGGCAACGGGCTAGATGAATAGTGTTTTGATGTGGATGGTTGCGGTGACAAAGGTGTCCAAGGATCAGTTATCGACGTTGTTTTTAGTTTAATGTTGTCACCAACGCGGCAGATTATTTTAATTCTGTATAGAGTTTTCAATTTAGCCCTCCGCTACTACATCAGATTTCCATCCATGGTGTTTTTTAATCTGGGTCATGTCTGCTCCTGAATCCGCCAATAGAGTAGCCGATGTTCTCCTGAAACAGTGGCCCGTGTGGAGCTCGTCGTATTTCGCAATTTCTTTCGGCATGGTGCTGATCTTATTTTTGCCAATGACTTGCCAGGTGCACTTGCCATTATTATAAGCTACGAAAATTATGTCAGTGTTTATATTAGAGGTGCGTAGAGCTTTGTACTTTTTGACAGCTCTTACGTATTCTCCACGGACTACGAATTACCGTTCTTTCTTTGATTTTGAATATAGCAAATTTACCAGCAACCAGCAATCTGATTGATTTTCGATATCTTCGATTTTAATATTTAACAGTTAATTTCCACGACAAGCGCTATTCACTCACAAAACTCAACGCCATCTGTTACAAAAATAGACAGGTAGGTTAGCCGCTGGGACGCTTTTGATCAGTTTGTGAGGTCACCGCAATGAGCCCATAGTGTGAATTTCCTACCAAAACGTTTTCAGAGTTTTGCGCCCATGGTGTGAAAGTCATACCAATTTTTTTTGGTTTTATTTTCATCCTTGTTTATCCTTGTATCACCACTATTAAGCGGTACTTTCCAATTCCATGGATTTAGTTTCATACGTTATCTGTTTCCGAACCGTTTGAGATATGACAACCCTAGAAGGAATTAGTCTATGACATTAAAAAAATTCATTTTCGCTGTCATTGAACGAGCGACCCGTCGTGAGTCTCAACTTTGGATGCTTTTAAATAATTAATATTGTACTGTGGTAAGTGGTTTTATTCATGTTTCGAATGAAGAACTAACACACCATGTTTTTTAAACCATAAAACATATAGGACAACCCCTGTTTTTCTTATTAGAAAAAATCTTGTTGGAATCTGTGAAAAAAGTGTCTTTGTTCATCTTAAACAGTCGTCTACAAACGGAAACATCGTATATTCAAATACAACGCACACTTTAATATAGCCCTACTCACTAGCATTCATAAAAAAATACAACGGTCGCAGAATTCCAAGAAATGACGCCGCTTATCGGGTTTGTTTACAAACACTCGACGCGCGAGCCGACGCGTCATATGACGTGTACAATGTAGTGGGAATACCTAAGCGCGTGAGTACAATTTAGTGTTAGAAAAGTCTGGTATGCTTTATATACCAAATGCGTCCCAGCGGTTAGTAAGTAGAAAGGTAAGTAATAAATAAATATTAATAAATTTGTTAATATATATTAATTCTTATGTATTACATGTTATACACTTTCTTAGATTTGATTGACACATATAATTGTAATAATATACACATAAACCTAAAATGAAGGGTACTTACGTTAGAAATATCGACATTTTGGCTTGTCGAAACAGTACGCAACGCATCACTAGATTGGAACACAAGCGATCGATGTATGTAATTATGTAGCTATTTTAGTTACTAACAATTCAATCATTAGGTAGGTACTTACTTTTGTGGCAAGAAAGCTGTGGTTAGGGTTTTATTAAACGTTTCTACATTTTGAATTGTGAAAACGGCAGTAATTTGGTGTATGTATTCATTTGAATATTATGTTTAATGCTTATTGTTGACCCGGGCCGGTAGTCTCGACATAGATAACGACGCTGTCGCACACTACCGATCGCTAAATATTATGGTGAAACCTCAGTTGTTGCCCGCCAAATTCAAATGTTCTTTGAATTTGATGATTGATATGAAATTGATTATTTTTATTCGATAAATATATAATTCCCACAGTCGAGAATCGCACTGTGATCAACATGCGACGTAAAACAGAGTTGCGATTTGCAAAAAAACAAAAGAAAATTTGAATTTAGCGGGCTACAACTGAGGATTCACCTTAATATTTAGCGATCGGTAGTTTGCGACAGCGTCGCTATCAAGTCTAGACTGCCGGCCCTGAGCATCGAATAGATGCACCATAGGCTACTTGGCTTTTTTGTACATAATAAACGATGGAATTAGAGTAAAAGCACTGATTCAGATGCAGACTTGACGCTTTCTATAATTTTCCATTTGTAAAAATCGTCGTAGGCTTTCATGTACGATTTCTGGGAGTAGATTGTTGGCAATGCTTTAATGCTGGCTTCGGATTTAATATACTCCGGAGTCAAATCACTATCGTCACTTGACATTATTGTGAGAATTTTGTTGTTTAACAGCAAAGCGACTTGCAGTATTCGCGCCTTTTTTATTTGTGTCCTATTTATTTTTATTTCTATACTTCTCTCGGTGGCCAGCTCGATTTCCGAACAATTTTTTTTAGTGCATTTTTATGGTATGAGTATGTATGCGATTTTTACTTGAGATTCCAATGTTCCATATTCAAATCACATTGGTCATAATGAAATTCAGTACAATATTAATACCCGGCTAGACTCCAGAGCTTTAATGACTTACATTAGGTAGGGTTTGCATGTCATATAATTTGACATTGTCGAGCAGGTGGTGTGAAAAGGTGCTCTACATACCTACGTATTAAGCAGCTGTGCAATCGTCAATCATAGAAACTAATTTCACAACTGTAACAGAATGATAACCCTCTATCTACAATACTAAACTGTAATTTAAAATCAATATCTCGACTGCCAACACCCCAATCCAATTGAGTTTCAAATAACATAATCCTAACTTTATCGATATCGATATCTGCCCCTCTCTGCGGTCATCAGTGACCGGCCTGGGGCTAAAAGTTGTCGTCGCTATTATTATGGAAGGAAATTCCCCTAGTTTGCCCTGGGTTAGGAGCGGGGTATCTGTGAAATGCTATGTTAGATCTGTCTGTTGTTGTCACTAAGATACTAATTGATTTGGTTTGGTTTCTTTTGTAAGTACAGTTCTTTCGATGGCGTGCAGATCATAATTAATCCACAAACAATACCTTGTTTAAGTGGATTAATTATGAGCTGCACGGCTTCGAAAGATCTGTAAGTACATAAATTTAAAAAAAGGACAGAAAAAGCAAAAAAAAAAGATTTATATTATTATAAAAATATATTGGAAAACATTTGGGTCAGTGGATCGTCATACGGGGATTGAAAAAAAACAACAATATTTTGGCCCCCGAGAGAATTTATTCCTGACACCTGTCAGTTAGACACGATTAGGAACAAATAAAGTTTAAATTTATAAAAAAAACGTATTCTTGTGTACTCCGTCCTTATCAGTTATTTCATCTCTTATTTTGCATCACAGTGATCTTTTTGGAAAATAACTGTGAATGGACTTTTTATAAATTACAGGCGTCAGGAACGCATTCTCAATAAGGACACGTGATACTGAACGCAGTTTTAAGGTTAGGTTAGATATATTCAATTTAAGTTGTTAAAAAATATTGTATTTTTTTAAATTTATTTCTTTATTGCCCATCGGGCCAACTCTTGACCTCGATTACGCCTCGTGGAAAGCGGTGGATGAGCTCCGTTATGTAACAAAGCATGTTGCTAACATTTTGAGTCTGTGTTACTTGTTAATTAAATTATAAATAAATGAAAGAATGAAATGAAAAATGCTTTATTATTTGAACAAGTAAATCTTAAGAACTAGTGATTTGAGCCTCCTTTTAAGCAGATAAGCCTGTGTTAGGAGACTCCGCTCTTCCATAACTTAAATAAGTATATTTTACTTGTTCTGTTCAAATGTAGGTAAAGGGAATAATAATTATTATTTTTACAAAAAAAATGAGAGGATTAAAATTAAACATGCAGCACGCACGCAGGCATGCGAGTATCGTGGCGGCGAACGGCGGCGGCAATCTCTCGCGTCCGGCTCAGGAAGTCTACTCCCTAAGCACGAAATTCGTGGTTTTGGCCGAAGTAACGGGCGATTCCAACTCCGTATCACTTACGGACATATGATTAGTTTGGGGCCCGACCTAAAAATGTATGACACCACGATTTGACAGTTGCCCCTACTCCCGATGTATTTTCACCCGTCCGAAAACGTTTACTAATCGGGTGTAGGGTTCACTCCGAAGTTTACAACTTCTTTCGGACTAGGCCGTATCTTCATTGACGGACTTAAAGAGTAGGCGCCCTGGTCCAGTCCATGGTACGGAGCGAGAGGGAATGGGTAGCCGTCACCTTCTTCTGCGAAGCAGTAATGCTCGTGAAGGAGGAGGCGGAACGCGTGAGGGAGAGGAAATTGTTGCGCCCTCACACCCCTAGTCGCCGCAGGAGGAGACACCCTGGGCGTCGGGAGTCGATAGCTGATTCCCGGCCACCGAAGGCGGGGGCTTGCGGGCGGCCAGTAATGAGCAGGTTGCCAGCCGGTAAGGACCAGGCCCGGGTCAACGGCGCGTCGTGTTTTACGCGCGCCTCAAAAAGATGTCAGCACCATTGACGGGATCCGATAGGGCCGATGCCTGCCGGGGTCGCGGATTGTTCGAAAGAGTTACCGTGGCCCTGGCGCACAGGCAACTGAAGGTACACGGGTGGGTTTTAGTTAGTAAGAGTCTGACACGCCCTTCCGCTCCGCTCAGAGCGGGAGAAGTCATTTATGATTTGCCAACCAACAAAAAAAAAAGGCATGCGAGTGTATGAGTGACAGAGAGAGAGTGAAGCTGTGTAAATGTGCATGTGAGGGTGTGTGAACGTGAGCCCGAATGAATCAAAGTGTATGGCGTGAGGTTGAGAATGGTACAAGCATTAGGTGTAGGGTAATATTTTAATCCAGCAGCGCCTCCGTGTCATCATAGACAAGTGGTTTTATCCAATTATTAAAAAAAAAATACATTCATTGTTTCTTATAATATACCGTACGTAAATCTCTTTGATAAGTCTTTCTTATAGCTGAGCTGAGCGTTTTTTGTATAGTATACGGGCGAACTTGGTTTTATTTTGAGGAACTTCCGCTATTATATATTTTCTTCTTTTAAATAAAAACGGATTTCCCTAAAAGCACTAACTACGCTATGATTTAGAAGGGTTACTTGCGCCTATTTCAAAGGACACCAACTGTTGGTTTTGTTGAAGGATATTTATTTTAGTTTATCATTTTGCTTCTTGTATAAGAATCATGAAAAATATTTTATACAGGTTGGCCGAGAAATCGACACGCAAACTGTTACCATGGATTCAGTACATTATTCTGAACCCCCCCTACGTTGAAAATTTTAGTAGGTAATTTAAAAAAAACTACTATTTCATAGAAAAGTGCAATACCTACGCGGTTAAAATGCACTGAACAGCAGTTTTTTTTATAACCGATGAAAAATTTCAGTTTGAAATGAAAATCAATTCAATTTTGGTTTTGATGAATTTGATTTGTGATTTGTTTTTTTGATTTTTTTTGATTTGGTTTTTGAATCATGTACTGAATCCATGGTAACAGGTTGCGCATCAATGTCCCTGTCTCCCTGTATGTTACATCATGTATCAAAAAGGTGCGATCATATTTAAGGGTGTGATGCAGGCCATCAATCTGAACCACTTTCTCCATGGGATCAACATCGTTATCGCGAAAAAAAATCAACTATCCCATACAAAACTTCAATAGGTATTCGACCCATTATCCTAACTTAATATTGATAAAAACCGGCCAAGTGCGAGTCGGACTCGCGCACGAAGGGTTCCGTACCATTATCTATAAAAACGGCAAAAAAACACGTTTGTTGTATGGGATCCCCCCTTAAATATTTATTTTATTTTGTTTTTAGTATTTGTTGTTATAGCGGAAACAGAAATACATAATTTGTGAAAATTTCAACTGTCTAGCTATCGCGGTTCTTGAGATACAGCCTGGTGACACACAGACGGACGGACAGACAGCGAAGTCTTAGTAATAGGGCCCCTTTCTACCCTTTGGGTACGGAACCCTAAAAATGAGAAAGTAAGTTTGTTTGTTTGTTACCTTTTCACGTCTAAACCACTGAACCGATCATCCTGAAATTTTGCATATACGTTGTCAGGTGTACAGAAACGGACATAGGGTACCTTTCATCCCGAAAAAAAATACTGTTGCTGAGGAAAACAACAATAACGTGTTTATGATAATAGATGGCGCCACGTGTCTTTTGAATCATGATTGAATAATAACCCGAATTGACTGTCAAAGTCTAAAATAAGGCGAGCGAAGCCGCGGGTAAAAAAAGCTAGTACCCGAAATATTTGTATGGGAAAAGTGATCATTTGTTGTGAATTCACGTAAAAATGGCTATTTTGTTCACTTCACGTATTTTTACTGAACAAGGTGAAATATTGTTAACTTAGGTTCTAAAACTTTGACTTTGTTTGTCAAGTTATTTTATAAATATTTATAAAAACGTCTTATTTCACATTAAGAGGCGTTGTTAAAGGACTCTGAAACTGTTTACTGTCAGTCGAGTCGTGAAGATAAGCTTTACGAGGATTTGCTTTAAGGGGCGAGGTGGGAGTGAAAGATGAGCGAGAAATGGGCGAAGCTGGTAAGATATTCACTTGATTAGTCAGTTATGATTTTATTTGTTTTAGTCAATTACAAAAACTACTATTAACATGACTGTGATTTACTAATGGGACCCTTGACTAAGATTATTATGAATATTAATTTGAAACGTTGTAAGTATTATAATATTTTTACAGCATTTAGTGCTCAAAAGTATTTATTTATTATTTTATTTATTTATTTAAATGCCTTAAAACTATCATTACAGGTCTTAACCTAATGCGATAGCCAAGACACACACACAAAATTAAAATTCAAACACAAAATACATAACAAAATCATAAAGATCATTGTTTGTATGACAATGTAAACAATAGTACTTTTGCGAATTCACCCCAGTGACATGTAAATATATCAATTTCGACCTGAATATAATTGATGGTGCGAATTGCTCGAGTCAGAGGGGTTTTGGCCAGCAAGTTGGTCCTGGCTGATGGCACGACCAGCAGTGGCGGGGGCCGTCGCCTCCACACGTAACGGTCGGGTACGCACAAGTGCAACCGCTGCAGCACTCTCGGGTTGTGCTATATGCCTCGGAGCAGTTTCACCATGTACGACACCAGCGCAAATTCGCGTCGCACTTCAAGTTGATTGTACCCCACCATACCCAGTACGAATAGAGTGGGGTACATCAAAGGGTAAAATGGGTATACCCCATAAAGTTTCTTGTACAGGTGGCGCGTGAACTTGTTCTGGACTCGTGCCAACATCACTGAGTACTTAGCCTCATGTGGAGCCCATATGACAGCACTATGTTCAAGGTGACTCCTGACTAATGCGTCATACAGGACTCTGATGGCTGTGATGCTGGTAAAGTCTCGCGTCTGCCTCAGAACTAACCCCAAGTTTCTAAATGCCTTTTTACAGATCTTAGTAATATGATATCAACCAATTTCTTATCAATAGAATCAAGATATTATTTTCTTAGGTTTAAGCTTTATTCATAAACCTAGAAGTGAAGTAGACATGCTAAAAGATAATTTAAGATTTTTTAAGTATTCACTTCTTTATATAATATATTATATTCAATATCTTTCTAATGTATAATTGCATAGTACATGTGTGAGCACCAAGTATCTACTATATAGCTACCATTTACTAGGGTCGTCTTTCATTGACTTGAATGTGCCCTGGCGGCTGAGAGTATGTCATGCTCACTCAAATGTTTCGCTGGTGGTGGCGTGTGTGTTGGATCATTAAGTTCCCTTCAAAATGGTTGAGCTGAATGGTGCTGATCCATACGTTAAGTTCGTGAAATGGCGCCGCCGTCAGTAGGGAATGGTCATCTTTTAGCTGCCACGGTTTATTTTAATTTGAATTGTTTGTTTTTTGTTATTATCGTTTTTATTACGGACGCTTTTAACGTGCACGTCTTTTTGCATCGTTCTCACATGTATATTTTCAACTTATATGATGTAACCAAATTATTTTTGTAACGTTATGTTGATTTAAAAGAATTTTCTGAGGTTTCTTGCCCGTTCTTCTCCATAGGTACTTACTACGCTTTGGAATGGGCAACTAGCTTCATTTTTCTGACTGACCGACCCCTTGACAGTTAAAAAGTGCCTGTAATTGGTTTATTTGATATTAATGCTTTGAGTTTGAGTTTGAGATTAAATGACAGACGCCTTATTCCAACCTCGCTGACCTCTTTCTCGCTCCGCTCATCTATATTTACAACAAAACCCCCAGAATTTAACTGCAGAACACTACGAGGTTTTAGTGTTTTTTACGAAACTTCTATCGAGGCGGTGAGTTGTAAAAAACTCTTAGCTGTATTAAAATTGTATGAAAGAATAAAGTGTTTGGGATCTTTTTAACAAACAAAATTTTTTTTACGAGTCCATTCAAGAAAATGTTGTTAAACTCTTGAAATCCTTGTAACCACATTTTTTAAGAATATGACTTATCTCATATATCATAACCTACGCCTGTACTGCCCGAAGGGATAGCCAGAGGTGCATCTATACCTAGTATACATATGTCCCATGTAATAGGGGACGAGCCTATTGCCATCAACCGGTCACAAATCCAAACTTTAGGGTGCTATTGAGAAATTCCAGATGGTAAAACCCAATAGCACTTCGCCTGAATCGGGCATCAAACCCAGGATCCCATGCTCAACATGCTCATAGAAGGTGTTGACTGGCTCGCTGGTCTAGTTGTCGTAAGTACGATTGCCTGGATCATGGGTTCAATCCCGGGATCGGTCAAAGTTATTTAGTTTTCCCATTTGGGAATTTTCAACAGCTGCCCGAAGTAAATCTAAGCCTGTACCCGGTAGGTAAATATCAATAGGAGACTTAAGGCTCCCGCAGACAGGCGCGACGCGACAGCGTGACGAGAATCTTCTAGAACAATTTCCATGAAGTTTTCTTAGAAATGGTTCTACTAGAGTGGCGTCGCGCCTGTTGTGTGCGGGAGCCTTTTTATGGAACCTTGTGAAGTATGGGAATGTTATTACACTTTCTTCTCCTTGAGAAAATACAGGCTTGATGACGTTATGTACCTACGCCACTGCTAGTGGAACCGCGCGTTGGGACCAACATTTAAGGGCTTGTAATAGTTCAGCTGAAATTCATATTTCGCCCCCGCTTCCCAGTGCCTTGTATTTTTCTATCCCGCGCGCACTGTCGAACTGATTCGGTTAGGGTGAACTGAACTATTGTTGAAAGGATGCCAAGAAATAAAATGATTAAACTTGAACATTAATTTATTACATTAGCATAAAAAATTGCTTTCACATTGTATGTACAGTGTACCTATATAAAATTATAGCCTTTTAAATGGGCAAGTAAATAATAAGGATAACAAAAAAGACATCGGAGGCCTTCAGCTTTTGCATAGCAACAGCGACAAAATTAAATAGATTAACATTTGTGGCGAGTGGCGACGTCTATACCGCCACAAACGTCCTACGCAAAACATCTGACTGACGTCACAATCCTACATCACGCAAGCAAAGTTTACCGCAAAATCTGCAATATACCGGATTAGTTTTCAATGACCAAACAAAGAAAATTACTCTGCCGCCATACATTGTCATCCTAAGACAGCGACAGCCAAATAAAATTACTTGTCTCCTTGCTGATTTTTTGGCCAAAAATAGGCCAGCCCCTCTGGTCACGTGAAGAGTCGACCAACTGCTTGGCGATTTCTCGAAAAACTAAGTGGGCACTCGGACCGCATGGCCCTAGTGTTTCAGACCCAAACGGCTGGAATAAAGAAAGAAAGAATAAAGTTTATTTGGACACAGTACATGAAACACAAAACACAAATAATAAAAAATGAAAAATAAAAAGTGATAACAGTGTGTGCCTCACGGCTGCGCCAAAAAGGTTCATTTCAGCATTAATGTCAGACAGATGCTGTCTGACTAATGAACCCTTAGGGACTATAAAAGTCCCAATAAGATTGGAAGATTTCCGCGTTTGAAGTTTTCCGCACCTGCAGTAGCCGCCCCAGCACAGCCCGCCGTGCTAGGAAGATTGGATGGCGCAAGGGAGTCGACACATGTTGCATCACACACCATAGGCTAACCTAACTTTCAAAGCATTATGGTCAATCAGTCTGGTCTTTTCCCATCGTCGCGTGTCAATCCATTGGGTTTTAAAACAGCTGGCACCCTAAGTAACAAGAGCTCGCAATAGATAAAACGCATAATAATGTCTTATGACTGATGTCAATAATTTTAAAGTTTCATACCTTCAAAGGTATTAAAGGTAACAGACATCAACGTCTGTTTAGAATAGAAGCAATTTTTAAAATGTTTTTTTGAATGAATACATTTTTTTTTATATCTCTAATTTTTATGTTTCGTATTAGTCTGGGATCACATAGCTCTGGCAAGTAAAAATTTGTTAATTTCGGTTCCATGAATTGTGCCCAATAAAGATCGTCTTTCTGTATAATTTCAGTTTTTATAATTATGGTTTTTGCATCCCGACCATACGCCAAAAATACGTGTTCCTGCCGGTTATGTGTAGCTGTCCCTGCACCTGAATGTACCATGGATGTTTTAAGTTTAGGTAAAGTCTATCTTTCGTTTTCCTCGAAAACCATTTTTGTTGATCTATGGCATCGTCCAATGAAGTCCTAAATGCAGAAATTGGACACTTTATTTCCACTATTGTGTGTCTTGCTGACGCGTATACTCCGCACGCTCAACCTCATAGCGAGTGAGACGGAGTTATTCTATTGTTCTCTGAGTGAAATCACAAGGAATACATTGTTTATAATTAGTTATAGATGTTAGTATTATAGATTAAGGCGGTAGCCCGACCAAAACCTTGCCATAGTGCGTTATTCAGAGGCTATTAACTCATTCACTATGGGTAATAAACTACATCTAAAAGCACATTATTAATGTTCGATATCCTATCATCACATTGCACGTTCTTATTTGTTTTTATGTGTTATAAATACATTTAAAATCTCCTTGTAAATAAGTGACTAATATTATTGATTAAGTGCATCTTTTGCTAAAGGTGACGTTCTATTAATTTGAGGATTACACTAATGGAAAGAAAATTTAAAAATCTAAATAATTCACGTTTTATTTCATTTCAAAACATCGCTTGTCTTATTTTTTTTTTTTCGTGAATTCTATGATAAATGAGCGTGCGCAAGGAGTGAGACAGAGCGTGACTCAGCGACGGGACAGAGAAAGACCGAACGCTCAAGGTCGTTTGGTCGGGGAAGCGCCTTAAATTAGGATAAGAGCATTTACCGCTTTAGGTTATTCTGTAATGGTAGATGTAAGTAGATAGATAGATAGATATATAAATAAATGTATGATGAGGATCATATCGATATTTGTTCTGATAAGTTACTTTTTAACCGTATTCAAAAAGGAGGTTCTCAATTCGTCTGTATACTTTTGTATGTTTATTACGCGATATTTCTGGCAATTTTGGATCGATTTCGAAAATTATTTTTTTAATAGATAGGGTATACCTCATGGGTGGTCCCATATAAATTGTACGTATTAACTTTTTCAGTTAGCTTCAATAATTCGTATTTTTTCCACTTAATATAAAAGAATAAGAATAATTTTGTTGTATAAGAAGTAAGTAAGTAAGTAAGTATTTATTTGCATAAAACATGGTATACATGGTGTTACAATAATTTACAATATAGATCTTACATGTTTTGCCAGAATTGTACTTAGCATGCATATGTTCACTTAATACTAACATGAGAATTTGTTGACTATAGAAATTTTTCAAGTTTAACCAGTCAAACAATTTTCCCTTAAATAATCTGGAGTTTAAGTTTTTTATGCTACTCGGTATGTTGTTATATACTAACGCAATTATATAAGCAGCTTTTATTATATTTTGCAAGCTTGGGTAGATCATGCAGGCCGAGTCTCTGTGGATCACGCCGGCTCCTTGGATTAATATCATTGGCTGATATAAACAGGTCTTTATGTTTATTAACGAACATACATATTTCAAATATATAAAGCGACGGCAGCGGTAACAAACCTAGTTTCTTAAATATGGGTTTACAAGATTCCTCCGAGTGCATCCCGCAAATTGCCCTAATGCACTTTTTTTGAGCAACAAATGCTCGGTTTATATCGGTACTATTTCCCCATATTATAAGCCCGTAACGTAGTACCGATTCTACATATGCATGATAGGTCATGAGAGCTGTTTTTAAGTTTGTAATATTTTTGATTTGTTTAAACAAATAAATTTGTATATGCTCTTAAGAGCATATACAAATTTATTTATTCTCTTTGAAGCGTTATCCACATGCTCTTTCCAATTCAAATTTTCATCAATAATTACGCCTAGAAAGTTCGTTTGTGCTAATTGAAATTACAATCGAATGCGTTGATTCCTGGAACTCACACTAGGATTCCCCGTGTCGTGAAATCCAGGCTCGTTCGTTCCATTTCCATTTTATAAGTTTAATACGTATACGTTACAGTGGATTTCAATTTCATACACATACAATAAAAACTAATTGACAAAAGAAAAATAATTAAGACTAATGCTAATCACGACCAAGTATGTATATTGATGATGTTATAATTACTTTCTGTCACTGTTATTTACATAGCAAGTAGTGGTATACGAATTTGTGTGGGGTACGTACCACAACTGAAAAGTGAAAAATAAAAACGTTTTTACAAAAAAACACTAAAAAGTGAAAATTTACTTCAATTTCAGAAGTCGGCGGCAAACTTGTGGCCGACTTCCAAATTAAAGTTATTTTTCACTTTGTAATTTTTTTTTTAGATGAAGTTTTTTTTTATTAAAGTTTTTTGGGTCTCGGCTTGGTAATTAAGTGTCAATAACTATGCACATACCTACTTTTTACAATTTGTTTTTGGGGTAGTTTTTAAAGGGCAATGGCAGGGTACTTTGAGAAAATTCTAAGTTAAATTAAACCCAGCTTTAGTACGTTAAAAAATCGTTTTAATATGTTCACTTTTATACCTTACCTTAAAATTACCTGATACTTCAAATTGTTGAGGTACCTAAGCAGAAATGAAATTTTAACGCGAACCGTAAAAAGTCTAAAATAATTAATTAAAAATGTTTTATATTCCATTTCAAACATTTTTATATAACAACTGGCTATGAAACATAAAAGCTAGAGATATAAAAATAAAAAAATTTCGGTGAATAACTTTCTGTAAAATAACAGGTAAGTTCCAAACGAGAGTTTTATTTCAACAGTAAACGGTACTAAAATATTCACAGTATTTTGTAAAGTACCTACATTTATTTGGAATTCCCAAATGTTTGTCTTTCATTCATACATTTTTTGATGTATTCATTCCTACAATGTTTTTGTTAAACATTGTCTGTGTTTTTGAATCTGCCTGTATGTAAGTTGGTACCGCGCAGGAAAATACTAGCTTTTCGTGCAAGAAGCGAATAACAGAAAACGAGAAGATGGATAGCAATAAAAAAAAAAAGTGTCTTTTAACAACTCGGGAATTATTTTTTTACTCTTCAATTCTTTCATTCACTAGCAGGCAACGCATACCCTTAACGCCTAAGTTTAAAAGCATGATATTTTGCGAAATAGTTCCTTAATTCAGAATGGTGAGAACTAAGGTAAGAATTTTTGAAAATGGAAGGGATCTAGAAGAATATTAAGACTTAAAGGGATTCAATAGGGGATGATACTTTGTATTCAAGTCGGACATTTTTGCCGATGCGAAATCCCATCGGGCACACGGATTGTATTATAAAATAATTTTGTGTCGTAAAAATATTAACTAACTATATTGAGGCTGACTGCACAGTTCTCCAATATTTTTTTTATATAATAACAAGCTGCAATCAATTACCCATGTAACTTTAATTGATACAACACGTAACGCAGTGGGCATTTCGGTACCAAAAAAGTAAAAAATAATAATAATTCAGTCCACATTTTTAATTGGAATAACGTCAAGTAGAATTCTCAACAAAACAGGAAAAACATTCAATTTGATATGTCAACTGCGAGAAAGGCTACATTGATTGATGACCAAACGTTCGCTAGTGTGTGGACATTGCTGAATTCCCAATTTTTTGTATGAAATGCAACCGTCCCTCGTGCCTTTTCCGTGATGGATGGAGATTAAATTAGGTACATATTCTCGGAATATCAGATGTTGGACCAAAAAAATACATTACACGTGACAAAGTATAAAAAATTCCCGAGAAAAGAATTTTGATTGAATTATATTGTTTCTGTTATGATTAGAGATTCGATATTCGGGTGCATATTCACCTAAAGTTGAGATGTTGGCTAATATGGAATGCGCTATTGTATCAAAAAAATCCCGCTAACGTCAGATTTCAGTGATCAAACCGGACCAAATCATAGCGATCAAAAGGTAGTGATTAAAGTTGTTGTAGCCGAGGTAATATTTACGCCCAATCAGGATATTATAGTACTTACTTTATTTAATAAAAAATATTATTTTATGTTTTTGTTTATAAATCAAACTCCACCCCTCCTCTTACACCTTACATACCAACACATATTTGCATCGGGGGTTAAACATTAATTTTAAATAAATATGCATCTGATTTTTTTTACAAAAAATATATTTTATGAAGCCGCTTTCATACTTTCATAGCTAACAATTAACTTTAAGTAAATATGCATCCGAATATCCTATCTCTGGTTATGATACATTACATACATACATTCTTGGACACAAAAAGAACAATATTGATTTTTAGTTAGATTTTCTTTCGAGAAAATCCCAATGTACACTTAAAGGATTTCGTTCATAAATGAGCGATTACATATCAAAAAAGCTAAATAACAGTATTTACTCACAATAAATATCAACGAAAACAACATCTGATTTCAACACTCATACTTGCAATATAATATGTACATATATGTATTATTCTAAAAGAACGCAGAAGCAAATTGTTTATTAAACATATTTAAGTACTGTCTGTGTGAATTATTTATCGTAGACAAGAAACGTTTGCCTTGAAGGAAAATATAGGGAAGCGAAAACATCTTAGGACAAAAAACAATAACAAAAGTTATGAATTAGGTACCGTTTCTTCCATTTCTTTTGTCAAAGTAAACATATTCTCAACAAGGATTACTGAACATAAAAGAATGGCTGGTGCCCGCGACTTCGTCTGCGATAAAGGATAAAAAGTACCTTACGGCCTTATCCAGGTCATGGTCTACATGTGTGCCAAATTTCATCCAAATCCGTTTAGCCGATTTGGCGTGAAAGCGTAACAAACAAAAAAAACTTATTTTCGCACTTGTAATATTAGTTACTTAGGATAAGTCGAAGCACAAACGCGTTTAATAATTTTCCCCGAACTTTTCCCTTAAGGGGGAAAAGAACACAATAATACTTGTTCACGTATGTTAAAGTACAAAGTTACTATTCTGGAAGTTGTTCGACATTTCCCCCAAATTCCCGTGTAACACATCAATACTTAAAGGTTGTTACACACATGTTCGGGTCGGCATGATTTGGCACAGCCGGGCGGAAAAATAGAATAAAACATAACATCGCACCTTGTTTCTCCGAAGGGTTGGGCAGAGGTGTACCTATAGTACATAGAATATAACTTCATAGATAATATATCTAAACTAATACAATAAAGAGAAAAAAAAAAGATTTTTTGTATATTACGCTTTCACGCCAAAATTGTTGAACGGATTTGGATTAAATTTGGCACAGGGGTAGACCATGACCTAAACTAGGACATAGGATACTTTTCATCCCGATATTCCTACGGAATCGAGACTTATGCGGGAGAAACTGCGGGGCGCTGTTAGATACACATATTATAAACATAACAATACTCCTGTAATCCCGAAGAGTTAGGCAGAGGTGTACTTATAGTACAGTGTAATTATGTTTTAAGTCCCATGTAATAGGGGACGAGCCTATTGCCGTTATCGGGGCACAAATCCAGACTTCGGGCTGCTACTGAAAAAATCCTGATGAAAAAACTCAATAACACTGCACGACATGGGAAACGATCCCAGGACCTCATGTTTAGGCCTAGCGCTTACAACCACCAGACCAGCGAAGCACTCAAATGATATAATATATTATATTCGGATAAATGCAGCCCGACTTAGCTCAAAATGTGCCGAGCTGATCCAAACATGACCCAGCGGGTCTAGATGCCGAACAAATATTGCGAATCGGCACGAGTCGAATGTAGTAAATAGTGTAGTAATTGTTTTGGGTCGGCTTTGCTGTTCAACAAATACTTCCGAATCGTATGAGCCGACCCGAACATATGTGTAGCACCCCTGACGAACAAAAACCCCGCACAAAATGAAATTTTGTATGCACACAACTCTTCGAGAAGTATTTCGAGTAGCTTTAATAATTCACCCCTTTGACTTGTAATAAGGTAACGAAAACGAGTTCTCTTAGAGACGGAAGGTGTAATAAACGTATTTAGGAGGTGTTATTAATATTAATATTTAATGGAAAATGAGTTGAAATTGCTGTTTGAATATTTTACTTTACTCAAAATTGCCGGGGTCGTGAATGTTTACCGCGGTCACCGTAATTATGTTACGTTGAGAACTCTGCAAGCACGGCAAATGTGGTCGGTTTTCTTTACAAAGTTCTATTTAATTATACCTTTTAAAGAAACAAACATTACCCCACTTTTAGGCTTCACTTTTCACTTTAGGCGGAAAGGAGAGATCGCTAAAGTGTTATAATATCCACGGTTATAACCACAGCGTTGGTTTCAACATTAATACTTACTTTTCAAGCTGAATATGCCTAAATAAAATATTTAAAACCTCGACTGGGCCATTTCCGTGCTCCTACAGTATTTAAATTAAAAAAATATTTTCAGTCAATGTATACAGAGTTAGCTTGGTACCTAAATTTTAAAGCACTTTCCAACGCACCACTACATAATTTTGAAACTGAATTGTGAAATACACTGAAAATACGCCTATTGAGTTACAGTATGATATATACGTACGATATAAAATACATGAGCAATGTACATTTATGTCTGGTTGCGAGTGTAATCTTTATAAAAATGAGTACCTACTTCATCAAAACCATCATCATTTCGGCCGAAAACGTCCACTGCTGGACATGGCCTCCCCCAAGCACCGCCACTTCGACCGGTCCCGTGCTTCTTGCATCCAGCAGATTCCTGTGGCCTTCACAAGGGCATCGGTCCACGTTGTGGAAAGCCTTCCAACGCTACGTCTTCCGGAAACAACAAACAATTTGAACTTACCTAAGACAAATTCGACAAAATTTAAACCAAGTGTTTATAAAGCCCAGTTGCACTAAAAATGGCTAAATGAAATTAACGCTAAACTTATTTAAAACGTCATTCTGTCTGATAAATTTTCAAGCGATTGACAGAAATAGAACGCTGTTTTAACGTGATTCGTAGTGGAATGGGCTTTAGTCTGATCCTGCATTTTTTTTGGCAGATTTTCCGTTTTTAAAGAATGAAAATACATTTATTTAGCACAGACTACAGGGCACACAACACAATAAAAACAAGTAAAAAAAAAAACCTAATAAAAACGCGGCTTCAATTAGGCTCATTTCAGCATAAATGCCAGACAACTAGTGCCTGACGCTGGTTTTCAACTGGACCTGAAGTATGAGATGATGGATGTAAATCAGTTTTATAATGCACCTTGTGTACACTTATGTAAATAAAATAAATTAAAAACTTATGATAAAGACTGTCAGACATAATTTTTTCTACGGATAAAATATCTAATTTTGGTAAAACAAGCCCTGAATAAGATGATTTCAGAATGGCAGAAACTATTTGAAATGTCTTAAAACTTATCCACTAACAAGTTCATTTGCGTTTAAGTTCAGTTCCAAAACTTACTCACCGCAAATTGACTTGCCGACTTGTGAAATTATTAGGGAATAGAGCAGAATGAAAAAAAAAAATAAGCATACATACCTACATAAACTCACGCCTTCTTTCCATGGGGGGTAGGCAGAAACTACAGAACGCCGCCTGCTACGATCCTTACCAAAAGTAACCTACCCCCCCCCCCCCTTTCCTTACCTTAAGTTTTCTATGCCAAGCTTTATAACTGTACTGACCCGACAGACGTTGTCCTGCCAAAATTTTAATAATTCATACAGAAATCCCATAGAAAAAAGGACGGTTAGTTTTTCTGAATTTCAGAATTTTCTGACATTTTTTATCAATTTTTCGTTTCGTTTAACTTAAGTCGGATTATCACGAACATTTTCAAACAAAAAAATGCCAAATCGGTCCAGCCGTTCTCAAGTGACGCGCTTACCAATGAACATCATTTTATTTTTATTTATATAGTTAGATAGATATGGGTAGTTTTTGGTTCAAGATTTGCGAAGAGACGAGTGTTTGTCATCTTTCAACTACAACTAACTACGTGAGACATGTGGTAAGGTAGAAGACGTTGTACATTTGTTGACGGAATGTGTCTGCTTTCAGACTGAGTGAGGAAAATTAATAATAGATCTATAGAGGTATGAGGAACAGGATGTAAAGTTCACTCATACTCTATGGAAAAGGGAAGGTCCTCCGACCAGACGGGTGTTGTGTCTGGTGGGCAACTGCCCGACGGTTGATGTCGGGATGTTGTTTATATGCTAGTCGCGCGGTAAACTCTGCTTGTGCGATGCAGGATTTGCGTGACGTCAGTATGACGTGTAGCTCGCATGTGGCGATGTTGATAACCGCTACAGATCTACAATTAAATAAAAATAACATGGGATTGTTGCACGAGATTTTGTCTATGCCGCTGTCTGATGCTGCTAAAAGTCTGTTTAAATTTGTAAGTCCTCGTTTTAAGTCTACCTAATGAGTTGACGTTTGGTCTAAGAGGTTAATTAGGTTTTTTTTGTATTGTAGCTGTAATAAGGTGCGATGGGACTGTCGTGCATTTTATATAAAAGTCGTGTCGTATCGTGTAGTTTAAGTAAAAGTGGTTAGAGAAAAGTAAACTACAACTAGAGATTGAATATAATATCAACATAAGATTGTCTTTATTGCACACCGGAGAAAGTTTTTTTTTTTTAAACGGTTATAAAGTCAGGTAAAATGATTAATCATTTACCTGGCTTTAAAACCGTTTAAAAAAAAATTCAACTAACTTCAATTAACTTCAATTTTCCAATTATATTCAAATCACAATTGTCATTCTTTGATAGATGTAGGAAATGGCTTTATCAATTTGATCACCAATTTATTTCCGTACCATAAAAAGGGCAAGTTAATCAGCGACCTCGGCCACACAACTTTAGAATGTATAGAATTTACATGTATCAAACTCAAACACACACTCAAAGCATTTACTTCAAATAAACCAACAACAGGCAATTTTGAATTGTCAAGGGGTCAGTCAGTCAGAAAAATGAAGCTAGTTGCCTATTCCAAAGCGTAGTAGGTACCTATGGAGAAGAACGGGCAAGAAACTCCATGGACACTCTTTTAAATCAACATATAGTTACAAAAAAAAATGGTTACATCATTCATGTTGAAATTATACATGTGAGAACGATGTAGAAAGACGTGCACGTTAAAAGCGTTCGTAATAAAAAAGAGAAAATCAATAAAAATAAATAAGCCGTGGCAGCCAAGGGATGACCCTACTGACGTATGAACGATCAGCAGTATGAAAAACTATAATTTTCAGGCTATAGGTCTATAGGTATTATCCACTACCGTGGTTTGCCCTCCTTTAATTGCGGGAGATAACAACTTGTATATGGGTTATAAGGGGTGCGCTCAGTCTGGTCGAAGAAAGATCGTGACGCGATAATGTCTTAATGATCAAAGTTAGAGGTTAATTAGTTTGTATCTTAACCCTTGTCTGCACTAGCGCACATTTGTATCGGCACAAGGTCTTCGCACAATTTGCGTCACTAAATTTAAGGTATGTAAGAATAATCAGCTGATAATAATCCCACTGCTGGGACACAGGCCTCCGCCTTGGTGAAAGGTGGGCCGTATTCCACGCGGGCCTAGTGTGGGTTAGTAGATGTCACATGTCTTCAAATTTGAATCTGTTTCGAATTTTTTGGTTCTAGGGCATGCTGGTTTCCTGACGATGTTTTACTTCACCGGTTTGAGAGCAGCGGTGATGAAATAATTTACACAAAAAAAAACAACCGACTTCCAAACAAAAACACTAAAAGACGTGAAAAATAACTTTAATTTCGGAAGTCGGTGCCTTTGGTTTTGTATTTTCGTGTTTGGCCACCGACTTCCGAAATTAAAGTTATTTTTCACGTCTTTTAGTGTTTTTTTTTTGGAAGTCGGTTGTTTTTTTTTTTGTAAAAAGTTTTTATTTTTCACTTTTTAGTTGCGGTACCTACCCCACACAAATTCGTATACCACTACTTGGTGTGTAAATAACAGTGACAGGAAATTATTAACACATCATCCATATAAACTAAGTGGAAAAAATCTGCAGTATTAAGGATAACTCAAAAACTACTGGTCAGACCTTGATTAAATTTAAATGGGACCACATGTGAAGCACCACCTATCAAATAAAGAATCATCCAAATCGGTTCACCCAGAAAAAAGTTATGAGCTAACACACATAAAAAAATAAAAAAAAACATACAGACGAATTGAGAACCTCCTCCTTTTTGTGAAGTCGGTTAAAAAGTAAAGCGCCTGTCTGGGTTTTAAACTACGACATTATACGATATTCTACGATACGTAATGGTGTCCGTACGATGTGCAATGTAAAGTATTAACAATAGTGTATAGTATTTGTAGTATTTGTGCAACAAGTGAGCAAAGTTGGTTTTTGCTGCGAGGGTTGGTTTTAAATCCCTAGTAAGCGAAGGATTCTATAATTGAACCACGAGTGTAGCGAGTAATTCTAGGTTAGAATTCTGAGCGCAGCAAGGGATTCAAAGACCGACACATGCAAATAAGTTTGGTCTCGTGTAACACGTATAACTTTTCATCTCAGCAGCGAGAACATTCGCACACCTAGATAAAGAGTAGCACAACTCAATATACCTATTTTTTCAGGAACAGCAAAAAACGTTATACTCTTTTTCTATTGGACCGATTTAAAAATATTGTTGAATGATGTTGTATATTATTTTACTAAGATATTCATTTGCTCTATTTATATCTTATTAATCTATTATACAGCATCATACAGACTCCGATAAATGCAATAACTCAATTTTGGATTATTTTGAGTTGTGCCACCCTTTATCTAGGTGTGCGATATTATCTAAAGGTATAAAGGCTCGTGCACACTGGTGCGACGTGACAGCGTGACACAAAGGCACCGCGTGCCGCGCGACGGGCAGCGCCTTTGTGTCGGGCTGTCGTATCGCACCTGTGTGCACGAGCTTTAACAATACAGCATGGTAAAAAATAAACCACATGTATATTTGTAAAACACACAATATCAAAAAAGAAAACCTTTATAGATGATTTGAAATTTTGCGGTTATATGTGTATCCGAACGTTTTATTGTTTTGTTTCTTTTTTGGGCCCACTAAGTATGGAATTTGAAAATCGAACTTCGAATCGACTTGTTTCTATCTCTCGCTTTTTTCGTATCGAAGTGAAAGGGACAGAACAAAGTGAAGTTCAAATCTTTCGAATTTTATGAGTAGACTCAGCACTGCTCTTGGCATTAAAAGAATAATAATTAAAAAGTTACTTTATCTTACGCTCGCAGCATAATCAAATCGAATTTTTCCTCACTGTCTTTAAACAACAAAACCCGCTTGTTTGAGGTGCTGAGTTGAAAAAATAATTATTCAAAAATCAATGTCAAATAGCATTTATTCAGACTAGGCTGAGAATAAGCACTTTTTGAATTTCACAATAACATAAGACAGTCCCCCAAACCGCCCGCCCTTCACCACATCCTAGTTTTTTAACTGGGAAGAAGAAATGGCGCAGCGAACTCCCCAGCAACATGACAGCTGCCTGTTGAATTAGAAGTTTGATGACGTAACTGTCAAAAGTGCTTCTTGAAAGAAATTAAAGAAGTATGTACCTATATTCAGGGGTTGGCGATTTCAGACTTGTATTAACTTAAGGGGACTAAATGATCTGAACGCAAATTTATAATGCCTAAAAATATATGATCCACTGCAGTAACCAAAATCAGAAAAATATATGATATTCTGCAGGATATATGCTAGTTAGATAGTGTGTTGAAAACATAATACAATTAACTTGATATGATAGAAAAAAAACACGGAAATACCTCAATTTTTTTTTTAACGATTAAAAACCTTACTAATACCTACCTTACTAATATACATGCAAACATTCAGATTTTTTGTCAGATTATTCTACAAGCAACATACTAACGTAATAGTGTTTTGATTTTTTAGTCCAATGAATAGATTTTTTGGAATTTGTTAATTGCTTCATATTTCGCTATAAATTACCAGCGTTGTGTCATCGCGCGTCTCTTTCTTTTCTATGCAATCCGACAGTGACCGCGCTTTAGCTCTTGTAAGCCCCTTAAAGTTTAGGTTTCCTCAAGATGGTTTTCCTTTGCCGATGTCAGTACTGTCCAAGATAAACTCAGAAAGTAGGTTTGAATTGAAAAAGTCACATTGCTACTAGCCCGGATTTAAACCAACAACCTCATGCATAAGACGCGCTCATTAATAAGGCGCCTTATGAAATACACGGAGACAAAACGGTACAAGGAATCATAAATAAAAATTCAAAGAAAACGTTTTCATTTTGCTTAAAATAAATTAACATAATACGATGGCGCGAATTTCCCTCTACGAATGTCAAAAGAAGATTTTTATCTCGACTCTCGAGTGTCGTTTCTTTTTATTCGAAAATCGAGCGAATGTCATGCTTAATTTGTGTTTGTGAAAGAATCGAGTGTGAGGCAATCGAAATATTGTTCTGTTTTTAAACGATGTGTAAGTTTTTCGATCATACAGCCTTTGCTGTCATGTAAAATTTAAAGTAGGTCGAATGGAATGTTATTTTAATTTTAAAACGGTGTTACGTTTGGGAAAACTGTCAGTTCTTGGAATAATATAATGAATTTGTATGAACAGCTGTACGGTGCGGCAACTGTACGTATTTTTTGTTTTATAAGTAGGTACTTACGAATGTATGTGTTTTAATTTTACTGAGTGATAATATTGACCAGATATAGTAGACCTTGAAACCTTTCCCACTTTTGACAACAATTCTAAGTAAATTAAAACTTCACTAAGTTTGAAACTATACAACTGCCGCATAGAAAAATAGACCTTATGGTTTTATGACATGCATGTGACGTTCAACCTTAAGGCTCCTGCAGACAGGCGCAACGCGAGGGTGTGACGCGATTCTGGTAGAACAATTTCCATGAAATTTTCATAGAAATTGTTCTACTAATATCGCGTCGCGCCTGTCTGCGGGAGCCTTTGGGGTGGTAAAGCCAGAGTGGCTCAAAACTAGAGCCATTGATTTCACGTTTTTCACTGGTATTTTGAATTGAAAGGTCATCAGTCAGAACGTTCAAATTCATAGCCCTTTCTGAAAAGTATATATATATGATGAAAGCGGGCTAGAAACTCCATAGATGGAGTGAAATGGTCTACCCCACGGAGACGCCACGGCGGCTACTGCTAGAGGCGGCATTGTCAACACTCTCCATACAAACCAAGCGTAGGAACTCGCACTACATACAAAATAATGTCGTACAGAAACTGACGGCTTTGAATGGCGGTATGTGACAGAAATTCTGCGCTAAACGCACGAATTTCATTTGTACTGTGCTCTCTCTAGACGCTGTCGGCGCTGCGATTTCGTGCTCTGTGGTCAACCTATACTAGAATAGCTAATTTCAAGAAGTAAGTTAATAGAAATAGAAATCAATAGTAATCAAACAGAATTTATGTGGTTCTTAAAATACTGTATCCATGTAGCTTTTGAGGTGTGATAAGATATGTAGTCTAAGAACGCCATGGATGAAGTAAAGGTCGCTGCATACCTAACGTGCTTTAACTGGGACCGAACGGGATGACCAATTTTTTAACCCTCGACGGACAAAGAGGGGTGTTATAAGTTTAACGTGTGTATCTCAGGGTCCATCTGCGGCAATTTTTTTGGAACGAAGTTCCTTATCGCGCGTTGCGACAGGGGGCTAGACGGAAAATATTAAGACCAAAAGTTGTAACGACACTTTTTGCTATAGTTGTAAGCCGTGCGGCGTGCGTGTGTTTCTCTGTCTGTCTCTCTCTCTCTCTCTCTCTCTCTCATAGAAAGCAAGCTTTTTTTTTTTTAAATGGAACTTCGTTCTATCCGGGTGTCCCTTGACACCTCTCAAGTTTTTTTTGTGGTTTTTGATTTTCTCGGTTTTTTTTTTTAATTTTATGTCAACATGGCTTCATGGGAAATGTATACGATAGAGCATATGTCACGGATGCACGGGCTAGACGTCGACGTGGCACCCAAGGGACGGGAAAAATATCGTTGTGACGATGTTTAGCACGTCCCGCCCCGTGCGCGCTACGACGTTTCCGTACTTCGGCTATACACAGCTGCCCGGTCCCTCCGGAGCGATCTTCATTTCTTGGTCTCCACACTAGCACGTTAGTTTCGCGTCACTATCGCGTACCGCTTGCATTAAACACCCGTTCGTGTTTTTATAACACCACGTTCCGTCTCTGCCTCGTCCTCGTCCTAACGCCGTCCAGTATGCAGCGACCTTAAGATAATCTAGAATCGCAAAACTCTAGCCAAGATATTAGTAAGCAGGATTTATTTGTTTCTCAAACTACTTCATCTATATTACGTAGCGATAGTTAGTCCAAGAGCCGTGCAGCAAGATACACAGGCTGTAAACTTAAAGTGGAACGTGGATCCGCATAACTCCTCGACTTTACGGGCGATTAACGAAAAATTAAACTGCTTGTATTTAGATTGTCGCCACCCCGCTTCTCATTTGCAGAATACTAATTAAATAAGTTTAGGGGAGGCGCCCCCGAGCGCGAGACACGGAGTCATGAAGGGTGGTATGGCACGAAATGAAATTCTGTTGACGAGGAGGATTATTATGTGAGTTACAACTTTGTGCGTTCAGATGGACTCGTTTAAAGATCGTTGTGTAAGTGAGCGCGTTAGGCCTGAACGCCAAGTCTCGTACATAAGAAACGTTAAAATTCGAGTCGCAATCTCATCTCTTTTACAATCAATGCCAAAAAAATTAGTTAAATTAAAGGTTTTTTTTGGCATATTGAGCCTGAGATAAGAATGTGAAAGTTACCTACGCACTATATTTCTGAACCAATTTACCATCACCGAATTTTTCCTTTTTTTTTCATCGGAGTACCATATGACTATGTCGTAATTGCAGTGGTATACCTGCTTCGAAGTCGACCAAATGGAGCGACAATACCGTGAGTACCTACCATACTTCGCTATGAAAGCGTCCTAAGAAGCAGTGGTGACCCAGTGATAACGGCCCCGATTTACGAATTGTAGGTCGTGGATTCGAACATTTCGGACCCAGGCAGGCGCTTTACTTTGTGTAAATCATTTCATCACCACTGCTCTCAAAACGGTGAAGGAAAACATCGTGAGGAAACCGGCATGTCCTAGAACCAAAAATTCGAAGACGTGATATCCACCAACCCGCACTGGGCCCGCGTGGTGGATTATAGCCCACTCTCCCTCAAAGAGAGGAGGCCTGTGTCCCAGTAGTGGGAACTTTATAGGCTGATTATGCTTACGCTATGAAAGTGTATGACGAAATTCGAGAAAGTAATGAAGTTTCATTGCAGCTCTTCTCATTTCTTATGGGAATAAAGTCGTAACTAATGTTTTTTTTTTACCACATAAAAATGATTTTCAAAATGATATGCAATTTAATTAATTAGAATCGTCTGGATATGCAATTACGTATTTTCAGCAAACCAAGATGAGTTGTAATTATTTTAATGATGATTAAAAACATGCTTATGAGAAATATTGTGCCTTTCGGTTTAATGAAAATTAATAAGATTTTTTAGTTAAATTAATAAAGTTACAAAAATGATGTAGAAAAAAATATATCTAATTGAATTTCTTTAACATTTTAATAACATACAAGGTTCGGATAATTTATTTTGCAATGAAATATTTTGGGTTTTTTTTCGTGACCAGAAATAAACGTTAACGAATACAACTGGCCTATTCTGAAAAATCTCACAGTGAGAACTTATGTGACGTCAGCTTGAAGTGAGCTGTCATTCCCCCTGGTGCTAGGGATTGACAGCTCACTTCAATCTCACTTCACCTTAGTTTTGACGGTGCAGATGTTTTGTTATCGTGACACGACACATGTCGTAATAATATTCGTTCACAATATAACTTTTTATTGTATAGGTAAATCCGTGGCATTCAATCCCGCTTCCACCTTGCTATCTAGCTTCGGGTCGGCACATTCGATTCGGCAGTACCTATTTTTAGAACAACAAAACCGACCCGAACAAATTACTATTACATACATACATACATAAACTCACGCCTTCTTCCCATGGGGGTAGGCAGAAACTACAGAACGCCACCTGCCATGATCGTTTTGCCTCGTTTACGTTCATACATCTGGTCATACACGCACGCCGGTTGTGAGTACTACGTACCTGACCTTTCTGAAGAACATCACCAATAAGGTCACTATACGTCTTCCTAGGGCGCCCCCTCCCGGCGTTTCCACTCACATCTGCCTTGTAAATACCTTTTGTTAATCGCCCTTCATTCATCCTCTCAACATGACCAAACCAGCTTAGCATACTCTTTTAAACTTGCCAAATTTTACCGAAATCCGTTCAGTGGTTTAGGCGTGAAAAGATAACATACAGACAGAGTTACTTTCGAATTTACAATATTATAATAGATACTACTACACGGCTGTGCCAAATCCTGCCGAGCCAAACATGTATATAGCAATTCTCATATTTTACCACACATGAGAACATGCGAGTCCTAGAGTGGAGACCGCGTATCGGTAAGCGTAGTGTGAGACGCCCTCCAGCTAGATTGACCGACAACCTTAAAAAGGGGGGGCAGATTGGATGCACAACCCGGAGGACAGAGTATTGTGGCGCAGCCTGGGAGTGGCCTATATCCAGCAGTGGACTGAGCTGAGATGATTGATTGATTGAGAACATGCTGATTGATTGAGAACATGCTGATTGATTGAAAACATGCTGATTGATTGAGAACATGCTGATTGATTGAGAACATGCTGATTGATTGAGAACATGCTGATTGATTGAGAACATGCTGATTGCTGATACAAGAGAGAAGCATTCAGTATCTGCTGAGCCTTTTCCCAACCATGTTGGGATCGGCTTCCAGTCTAACCGGATGCAGCTGAATACCAATATCTGAACTCCACAACCCAGTTCCTGGGTAACACGATGTCCTTGGTAAGACTGCATAGTTGTCTGACTTTTCGGCTTCTGACTACCCGTAACGACTGTCAAAGATCTACGAATGACAGCCGAGACCAACGGGTTAGCGTGTTTTCCGAGGAAGGAAGGGATCTTTATATGTACCTAATTTATGGCTACCCATCCACGAACCGACCGCGGCAAGCGTAGCTTAACCTTCGATCAACCCGTGCCGCTGTTAATAATAGTCCAATAAAATTACCACATCCATTCCTTCTTCAATAGATAAAACCCACTCATTTACGGAAGGCATGAATTCCAAGCCAGAGATAACGACGAATTATCCCTTCACAAACTCAACGACTTAGTCTAAGTAATTAAATCTGCCAGTGTAAACATCTCGGTGCTAATGTATCTAATACAAGTTTGCTATAATTAATTACGACTCTAACTTTAATTAAATAAGGTTGTTTATTGATTGGTTGAAAGTTTTAATACGTAAATGTGCAACGGTGCTGGAGAGCTTAAATATGTTCTTAAATTCGGTCTGAAATAAGACCTCGGAGTCTGGAATTCCGACCGGGTGACGGAAATACGCTCGCCCCTATTATATGGGATTTATATTTACATACAGTCAGGGATATTAACTGTTAAGCAAATTAACACACTACGTTAATTTAAGATGTTATAGCCGTTTCCTGCAACTGTCAAAGAATGACAGATGTGATTTGAATATACGGAAAATTTAAATTGGTAATCATAATTACATAACTGGCAAAATGTGGGTGTACTGTTAGGGTTGTCTGCAAAAGGGAACCTTACATCATGCAGGCTGCTAGAAAAATAACTTTGGTTGCATTCGAGCATGGTATAATAATATACTTCGCCAGGTATACCATTCCGGTCACGGGGGTGACTAAGCTTACGTCATCACCGCTGTTTTACCAGTAGTGTGTAATAATAACTTCCCAATCGCCTTTATTACCTGTGCGAATCCGATAAAACAAAGAGGTTTTAAATAACAATTACGTTGGTATATATTAGGTCCTTACATATGAAATTGATGTTTTATATGGAAATAGCAAAACTGTTATTATTATTTTTTTTTTATTTAATCAACCAAAGTAGGTACCGTTGTGATCTATACACTTTTGCCATTTTATACGGAGTTCATTGATTCCTTTGCTGAAAAAATTGCGGGAGCGAGAATCAACAAAATCTTTGAAGGTGTTTTGGACTGCCTCATTTGAATTGTTTTTTTTCCAATTAAGAAATTATCCAAATTCCGAAAAAAGTGGTAATCGGTTGGAGTAAGGTCCGGGGAGTATGGTGGGTGACGGAGCCATTCCAATCCTAGCTCCTCTAGTTTCGCCACCGTCTGTTGTGCAGTGTGTGGTCTAGCGTTGTCCTGAAGCAGCAGTGGGCTAGAGCGGTTGATCTCGGCTATTTAACGGCTAGCTTTTCCATCATGGTTTCCAATTGTCGGCAATACAGATCTGCCGTAATCGTCTGACCAGATCTTAGGAAGCTGTAGTGGATGACACCAACGCTGGTCCACCAGACACTAACAGTACCTTTTTTTGAGTCAACTTTCACTTGGGGCAGGATTTAGCCGGTTTTCCTGGATTTAACCACTGTGATGAGCGTTTCCGATTATCGTATAGGATCCATTTTTCACCACAAGTAATGATACGATTCAAAATCCCCTCGTTATTGTGACGGTTGAGTAACGTGACGCAGCAGTCGACTCGTGTTTGTTGGTTTGCTTCACTGATTTTATGCGGTACCCATTTTTCAAGCTTTTTCACTTTTCCAATTTGTTTCAAATTATTCATAATGGTTTTATCACTCACACCGAAGCCTGCAGCTAACTCTGACGTGGTTTGAGATGGATTCGCTTCCACGATCACTTTCAATTCCTCATTGACAACTAGGGTCTCCGGCCGTCCACGAGGTTTGTTCTGGAGGTCAAAATTTCCAGAACGAAAGCGTTGGAACCAAAAACTTACTGTGTTTTCTTTCACAATGGCTTCTACGTACACATTATTAATCCTTCGAGCTGTTTCTGCAGCGCTAGTGCCTCGATGGAATTAGTATTCGAAAATAATGAGATATTTTATGTTTTCCATATTGAGCACAGAACGATGTCAGAGCAAAATTAAATGGCGCGAAAACAAATGAATTATTACATTCGAAACAAATAGACACGCTTTAAATTGAAATAAATTTGAATTTGGAATTCTTAACCAAACGCCGGCTTTTTGAGATCAAAGTGGCCAGTTCTATAAAACATCAATTTCATATGTAAGGACCTTATATTTAAATTGAATTATTTCGTTTGATTAGAAAAATTAAACGACAATTTAAATGGTATATAATTATATATTTTTGAACAGAATGGTGACTAAAAATGTTTCCATAATTTGTGTTTGTTGCAATAAAGTGGCAACTGGATAGGGCCGTAAGCATGTGTCACTCCCGGAATGCCAGACCTTGTTTTTTTAGATTATGCATTCGAGCGTCATTATAATATAATATAAACGTTTATTTTCTCTACACAAGTAATGTACTTACAGCTTATATTCGAAAATAGTACACGAACAAGGAGCTAACTTTGTGAGAGACTGGTGCTTGAAGTAGGTTTATATAAAAACCTGTATTACAGGTCACCAGGGCCCTCCCGCGGCTAGATGCCTGTTATTTGGACCATCATAGCAATGCAGTAATACTTAAATAAGGTTGGATTAAGAAACAAGCAACAAAAAAATAAAGAAATAAATATATATATTAATTAATTATCATCATGCACAGCCTGACTTCGTCCACTGCAGGGCATAGGCCTCTCTTTTCTCGTGCCAATCCCCACGCTCCTATCCCAGCCTCATCCAGGGTCTACCTGCGATGGCAACAATATCGTCCGCCCATCTCGCGGCCGGACGACCGAAATTTAGAAATAGTTTAAAAAAATTAATATATGCGGCGATTGCTTTCATTCGGCATTCTGTAGTTTCTGCCTACCCCCATGGGAAGAAGGCGTGACTTTATGTATGTGTATGTATGTATGTATGTGTTTTCATTAAACAACAATTATGTGATACGCGCGTAAAAGTGAGAAGGTCCCCTTAAAATAAATAGAAGTCATTTATTCAAACTAGGCTGAGAACCAGCACCCTTTGAACGTCAAAATTACACGAGACCAGTCCCCAAAACGCCCGCCCTTCACCACTTCCTAGTGCTTCAGCTGAGGAGAAGAAGGGACGCAACAAACTCCCCAGCACCACACCGGTCGGTTCAGTTAGAAGAACTTGGTTCTATACAATAGTAAGTAATTATTAGGCTTTTTACCTTTATTTTTCATTTATTTACTTGTAAAGTATTACGTTATTTTAATTATTGTGAATGTGAGGATTATGTGGGTCATTGCTTTTTTTTCGCAGTTAATTTTGATCATGATCTGGCAGATTGAGTAATTTATGTGGCCTACCCAAATGTCCTTTCTTTGGTATTGTTCGTCGAATCGTTGAGCTCCTTAAGTCCTGACTTCCTGAGTTGAGCTGCACGATTACTGACAAATGCGTGCACTGACTGGACAGGTCCACTCAATCTGTGTGGTTCTTTCCTCAAAAGACCATATCAGATACCAATCTACATGGTCTTCACATGATCTGACCAAGATTATGTCTGGACTTTAAAAGAGACTGTGACCTCTGAGTTTGTTTCGGCCTTTCTTCTCAGAGTAGTCAGATAGGAAACGCCGACCTCATCTAGTTTAAAAATATGATTGACGTGTAAAAGTGTTTGTACAAACCTACTTACAGAAATAAAATCATTTATCATTTATCATTTATCAGAAGCTAGTTTAATATACAGGATTATTGGTAATATGTTGGCAATCCATTAAGGGGATGTAGAAGAGGTCATTTGCAACAAAATAACCCTTGGTGCAAATGGCAACCATTTTCGAGTAATTTAACATTTTATATTTTTTTGGAAAAAATACAATGCTTGATGTTTCTTATATTATTATTATCTGCTTCTACTTTAATACAAAATAATAATCAACCATAAAATGAAAATTATTGTCTTTAATAGTTACAAATCGTTACAATTTTCTATCATTTTGAGCAGGTTATTTGACAAAAATAGTCGATTTCTGTAAAAAAAAACACGGAAGTGAGAATGGGCTGAACATTCCAAAAACATGTAAAACTTCTCAGCTATCCAATGACAATACACAATGAATAAGATAAGTACCAGAATCTTCAAAAAAATATAAAATGTCAAATTACTCCAAAATGGTTGACATTTGCATAGAGGTCATCAGGGTTTTTTTTTTTTTTTTGCAACCGAATGGAAAATGACCTCTCCTACATCCCGTTAACGGATTGCCGACATATAACCAATAACCCTATATATGTACACACTGTCGTATACACATGTAGTGAGGTGGAGTGCTGCAAGGATCTTTTGGTTGCGTTACTTCCATTTTTAGCCACGCGTTAAAATAACCTAGTAGCGTTGTAAGTGCTGCCACTGATGTCATCTGTCACCTGGAATGTCAGAAAAAGGTTAAGAGCTTAAATAAATTATTGGTCTCGCTGCGCTCGACTAGATACCGCCGCCGTGCTTGTCAAATGCGGCAACAAATACTACGCCGAAGTCGGCGTCCCCGAGCCAGTCACACTGCAGGCTGTGTATGACGTGTACGTGCCGAATGTTTTATTAAATTTTGGGCATAATCCGAAGTAAAATGCCAGTTTGCGTAGTGAAACTGTGTAAAAATAATACTACAAGAAATAAGAAGGACACTGGGATCACATACCATCATTAAGTTTCGTATAATTTCGAAATTTCAACATAAAATAACATGAACCCTAAACGCCATTCAGTGTTGCCGCGTATACAAGAATCAAGTTCCCCGTGGTTGAGATTTTTATAATGTGAATTTATTATTTTTGTACTTTATTATATAACCTATTTCATTTGTCTAAACTAGTTATTATACATACTTAACCTATTACTATAAATTATTTAATGTTTATTTTTGTAATACACATTAGGTGTAAACATGTTAGCTGACACTATTTCAAGGAGTGATTCTGCCCATGAAACTGAACAACTTTTCCCAAGGAACATGGGTCGAAAAACTAAAAAAAAAATCGTTTTCCCATACAAAATGCGCAATCAGCTGATTGACTTACATGGGAAAGCAATTTTTTTTTTTTGTATTTTTGACCTATGTTCCTACAATGTATACTTCGTGTCACATCGAAAATATTTGCGAAAAAAATAATCGAGGAGATGAAGGATACGTATATATATTTTTTAATCTTCTAATCATTGATATACATACTTACCTTTCATTTTTCTAAAGAAGAAACCTACGCCTAATCTATACACAAATGTATTTTTATATTCGCTTTTAATTTTTGTTAATTTTTAAGTATTTTCTGAGCTACATTTATAACTTAACTAATAGACCACAGCATAAAATAGTTTTTCCATTAACTCGGGAAACAGTTGACAGCTGGTAACAAAATTCTCCACGCACACTAGTTGTCAAAGTCAACTGACAAATGTCAAGTGCTGATGTGTTACACACACTACAACAATGAGTTGCAGCATTCACGAAGCTATTGTTTTTAGACAGCGCGGTATCTAGTCGAGCGCAGCGAGACCAATCATTAATCTAAGGTTAAGAGTGAAGTCAGAGAGGCGAGAGGCTTGGTGAGGTAGTGAGCCAGTGTAGTGATATAATGAACTGAGCAACACAACACGACAAAACACACACAACAACACACAACATAACACTACAATATAAAGAAAGAAATAAGAAAGTTTATTTTTTATTTGGGACGAGCTCAGGAATTACAAAACATTAAAAAAAAACAAAAAATTCGTGAAAAATAACTTTAATTTCGGAAGTCGGTGTTTTTGGTTTTGTATTTTCGTTTTTGGCCACCGACTTCCGAAATTAAAGTTATTTTTCACGTCTTTTAGTGTTTTTTTTGGAAGTCCGCTGTTTTTTCGTAAAAAAGTTTTTATTTTTCACCTTTTAGTTGCGGTACCTACCCCACATAAATTCGTATACCACTACTTGGTATGTAAATAACAGTGACAGGAAATTATTAACACATCATCAATATAACCTAAGTGGAATAACTCAAAAACTACTGATCAGACCTTGATCAAATTTAAATGGGGCCACATGTGAAGTACCCGCTATCAAAAAAAGAATCATCGAAATCGGTTCACCCAGAAAAAAGTTCTGAGCTAAGACAATTAAAAAAAAAAAAAAAGCAAGCAGACGAATTGAGAACCTCCTCCTTTTTGTGAAGTCGGTTAAAAAAGGAGCAAAACTTACAAAGTTAACACTAAAAACTAAAAAACATACAAAAAAGAAGACCTATCCGAGGCCAAAAAGGTTTCCTCTCTCAGCATAATGCTGCGATATTTAAACAATGAATACCGCAGCACTGCTGTGATAACAACACACACACTCACACACAACAACACATCACAACTGGTGTAAAAGGATGACCCATTTTACTGTTACATCTAACTGTATCTCGATCTATGCAAATAAATTTTACTTTACTTTACTTTAAATACGGGATCAACAGGATTCACAATCATCTATTTTCAGCCGAAAGACAACCACGGCTGAACACGTCGGATTCCTGTGTCCTCTACAAGGTCATCGAACCATTTTGAGGAGAGAAGAGCAGTGGAAGACTTACGAGTTGTAGGTCGTGACTTATAACCCAGACGGGCACTTTTCTTTTTATTAATTATTTCATCACCACTGCTCTCCAAATAGTCGCTACGGGTAGTGCGAAGCCCAAAAGTCTGACAACCAGTCGCTTCAAAGGGTATCGTGTACCCAGTAACTGGGATTTCCCTGGATTCAGCTGCATCTGTTTAGACTGGAAGCTGACCCCAACATACTTGGGGAAAGGCTGGGCAGATTGACTGCTCTCCAAACCATGAAGGAACATTGTGAGGAAACCGCATGTTCTAAAACCAAAACTTCCAAGACATTGTGACCAACCCACACTGGGCCCGCATGGTGGATTACGGCCCACCCCCTCTCACTGAGAGGAAGCCTGTGTCCCAGCAGTGGGAACGTTATGCGCTGATTATGATGCCCATGTCCACATACCAACTACTGGAAGCTACAGATGCGTCCGACATTTGTTAATTTCAAAAGCCGATATAAACCGTATTCCTGATACGTTTTAAGCTCCTTGTTTATTTTTAATTCCGCTATCATCACACAGGGTGGATTACCAATTTAAAATTACAACCTCCTGTACCATTTACAAGCTTATCAACTATTAAATTCGCGTGAAATAATTATAATAGCGCATAGTTATGAATGTTTCACTGTAAGTGCCGCCGCACAATGGGCGGCTGGTGGTCGCCAGTACCACCAACTAAAGTCGCTGGCCACTTTTCTTCACGATGAAATGTATAAATGTTTATTTTGTTGTTGTTAGCGTTTTGCCGCCCGACCCTTGCTCGAGCCAGCCCGCACCGCTGAGCGTGTAGCTTCAAACTCGTCCCGAAATAACCAGCCTGTCCCTTGCTGCCTCAGCGACACCCTAAGCCAAAGGTCCGAACCCCACAGGGGGTGCCCTTAGCGTGCAGTCGCCTAGTTTATGACTTTTTTAAACCCTGGCTGGAGGCCTTTATTTATTAAGGCAACCACAGGCAAGCCCGGTTAAGCAGCCAACAACCTCCTGAGGTTGATCGGCGAGTAGCCACTTAGAAAAAAAAAATGTTATCGTGTTATTTTCTATATTTTTTTAACCCGATTGGGCGACTGCAGATTTTGCTTGCTTTTTACGTGTATCTGTGCATTTTTGTACATAGTATGTAGGATTATTTTTACCTTCGCAGCGTCCTAACGGCTAGATGGATTTTAATACGTGAGGTGTCTATCAATTCTGTTAGGTGGCGCAATGGTTATAGGCTAGGTTTTGTTTTTATAAAATCATAATGGTGGATTTAGAGGTCAATAAGTAACACATTAACATAAAATATTAGTACCTTGACCATGTAGGGATGGGGAGTATCGAAATAACAGGCTTCAGCGGACAATTATCACAAAAAACACAAAACAAAAACAAAAGTACAACACAGTAAAAGGTTGAGAAAAGACTAAACACGACTGCAACTAGAAAATTCAAAACAAGCTCACTTTTCAAGCAGTCAATGGTATCAAATCACATACAATAATTATATTGTTAACATTAGGATGTCAGTGACGCGAACCCATAAGATTTTCGCCTTCGATACTACATTTTGTTTTTCCAACCGTTTTATAGTCCGATCACTTATACCACAACTACACCACCACCGCAACTACAACCACACCACAACGTCACCACATGGACGGGCGCTAATTTGTATGGAAATTAAAAATCTATTCACACGGACCATATGTGAGTGATGCCGACCACATCAAGGCCACGTCACAGCCACAACGCAACCACCAGTGAGACCGGTCACTAGCGGCCGCAAAATCGCAAACATAGCAATCTGTCTATTGCAAATATTAGCCACAACGTAACCACATCGCAAATGCTAGCGACAACGCAACCACATCGAAATTTTGTAGTTACCACAACGTAAGTGCAAGAAGCTACAGCGACACTAATCAATCGTAACCACTGCTTGCCCACATTTTGTCGCTGCGATGCGGTGTGGTTGTGGTACGTGTGTACGGGCCCTTATAGTGGCCGTAATTATTTGCAACTGTTTTAATTCACCACACTCACTGAACAAATGGAGATAGAATATTTAAAATGCTATATTGATTGCAGAGGAAACATTTTTGATATGAACCGGCCACGTTTGATAAATCCGGGTAATGTTCACAATCACTTGTGCCTGGAATTCAGGATTATTATGAGTGAAATGAAGGTTAATGTGTCGAGGTATTTTTGTATAACAATAATAATATTAGCCTATCGTTGTTCCACTGCAGGGCGAAGCCCTCTTCTCATACAGAGAAGGCACGAGCAGCGATTGATCACCACGCTTGCTCAAGACGGGTTGGCGATTTCAGATTTATATTAACTATAAGTCCAGGTTTTCTCACGATTTTTTCCTTCATTTATGTCTGTAATGTCCAAGATAAACTCGTAAAATACATGTAAATTAAAAAAGTTAAATTGGTACTTGCCTGGTTTTGAACCCTCATGCATGAGAGGCGAGGCCTTGACCACTGGGCCATCACGGCATTTATATTAGGTTGGGGAAAAAGTCTTTTCGCATTATAGTATGTATGAACTTGTAATAAAATCTCTTTGGCTATACTATTTGTATCTGGCTGGTTTTGGTATCATTGAAAGTTTAAATTTTAAAGCACATAATTCCAAATTCAAATTAGGAAAATGTGTGATTTTCATTTGTTTTTCGTACTGTCAAGATAAGTGAATCTAATGAAGAAATTCGATACATTTTAATATTTTACTACAAAAAAGGTAAAAACGCAACGCAAGCCGCGAAAAAATTTTGCGAACAACTGATGAGATTAAAACAAGAAGTTGTGAGAAAGCGGCCGGAATTAATCAACAGAAGGGGTGTGGTTTTTCATCATGATAACGCTAGACCTCACACATCATTAGCCACTCAGCAAAAATTAAGAGAGTTTGGCTGGGAGGTGTTAATGCATCCGCCGTATAGTCCTGACCTTGCACCTTCAGATTTCCACCTGTTTCGGTCTCTTCAGAATTCTTTAGGCAGTGTCAGGTTAACATCACGAGAGGACTGCCAAAACCACTTGTCGCGGTATTTTGATCAGAAGTCCCAAAATTTCTATAGCAATGGGATCCTGTCCCTACCTACAAGATGGCAAAAAGTTATCGAACAAAATGGTACCTACATACTTTAGTTAAATGTAAATAAACTATATTAAAAAATGTATTGAATTTTCTTAAAAAATGCGAAGAAACTTTTTCCCCAACCTTTTATATGACGGAGAAGGTATGTCTCTCTCGTTATTATCATTATCACTATGGGTAATGTTGGTTATTGCGCAATAGAAAAACCGTTTGCAGTTCAAATCAAATTATAATGTACGATCAAATTAATCACACTAGCGAATCACACACTGTAGGTACACGACAAAACATTACGGAACGCGCGACAGTTTCTAAACGTCTTCACTGCTTACCCGTCAACAACAAACTCTTTTCTCTGGCCAAGCCTGAGCGTTATATACTCTGTCCAGCGCCACCTGGTGGCACCGGCGTCCCGATTAGTCAAGTCAAACGATTTATTTACCGCATTTCCGACATATACGATATACAATATAGTAAAATAACAGTCTCATTTTTATAAAACTCTCTCAGCCCTCGACCTTCCGCGTCGCATTGCATCGCCCATCCGCGTCTTTGCTTCGTTTTCGCTTAGCGATCATTCAGTTTATTTTTTTTTATTTTTACTCTGCTTCGAATGGTCGCAGCGTGATGTAAAATAACCTTTCTCAAGAAATAGGCTATCAAATGCAAAGACATTTTTTCTAATACAACTTGTAGTTCCAGAGATTAGCGCGTTCAAACAAACAAACAAGAAAACTCTTCACCTTTATTATTAGTATATATAATATATACATAGGTTTTATTAAAAACGCTCTGTGTTTTTAATGCTGACCCGGTTATGAAAAAAAAAATGATTAAACAGACAATTATTTATTTAAATTAAGGCTGTTATTCTTATTCGTATAAACTTCCGCCGTGCTTTGTATTTCAAAGGATTTTTTTTCCCCTGTGAAATAGTCTATGGTTGTTGTTTTCATCGGTATTCTGATGCGGTTAAACTTCCATAATATTATGGAGATGAAGGCCAAATTAACGATAGATAGGCTGTCTTATTTCTTTCTTTCTTTCTTTCTTTCTTTTCTGTCTTTCTTTCTTTCATCTTTTCTTGGTCGTTCGTCACCGAGAAGACGACTAGAGATCTCTATTAGTTCCTTACTTGAAAGAAACAAACATATTGCGCCCACCCTAAATAAATTGGGATAGGGGCAAGAATAACAACGAGGTGCCGAGACTACCTGGACGTAAACTGCAAGGGCTGGTACGAGGTAGCGCTGGAAAAGAGTTCCTGGAATGATTTGGGGGTGGCCTTTGCCCAGCAGAGGGATGGTTCGGGCTAACAAAAAAGTGCCAGATAATAAAAGAAAGAAAATAATTTTATTTGACCCAGGTTAAGATATTCCATTATGATGATTATGGAGACGGGGAATCCTCATAGCTCTGATATTGTAAGGCTCGCAGTCCATGACGCTGCTTACTAACGCGTTATTAACTTACTAGGTTGTCAGTGGTGGCGTAGAAATACTAGTGATGTGATATTCTGGCTATTTATCGGTGATTTGAGTTTGTAACATGTTACTTTTGAGTAGTGTCGTGGACGATGGTCCTTAAGCCGCTACCCCGGGCAAAACCATGCGATACTGCGTTATTCTGAGGCTATTCATTCATTAATTAAGAGAAATAAACTACATCTAAAATCACATTATTAATGTTCGATATCCTATCATCACATCGCACGTTCTTATTTGTTTTTATGTGTTATAAATACATTTAAAAACTCCTCGTGAAAAGATACTGAAATTATTGATTGCATGCATCTTTTGCTAAAGACCTTCTTCTAATTTGGGGATTAAACTAATGGATGGATAATAAAAAAATCTAAGTAATTCTCGTTTTATTTTATTTCAAAAGACCACTTTTCTTTTTTATTAAAATAATTCCAAAAATTGTGTGAATTCTATGATAAAGGGGCGTGCGGCGGAAGCGGGACAGAGTGGGTCAGAGTGGTGGACAGAGAAGGTCGTTCGCTCGGGGAAGCGCCTTAATGTCCCATCTGCCTTGCTTAAACTCTCATACAGCATATCATAGACTACGCTGATGATTTGGAGCTTTTAGATAAACTTGAGCGTTTGCAAAATATCTGTATTCGCTTTGTTTTTAACCTAAAAAGTATGATCACGTTTCTAACTTTCGCAAGATACTCAAGTAACTCTCTATTCGACTTCGCAGGAACTCTCGGATATTGTGTCTACTGTTTAACATACTTCACAACCCTAAAACACCAGCCTATCTATGGCAATGCTTCTCATATGCCCGTCCTTTTGATGCGCCCTGCAGATCGCATCTTAGAAATCTTCTCAAATCGCCTCCCCACTCAACCGACTTCTACTCCTACTCCTTCACGCGGTTTGGATGTGGAATTCATTTCCGCCTGACATTAGGGACTGCCAAACTGTTACAGTATTTAAAAGAAGTGTGAAAGAAAACTATCTTTCCACTTTGTCATAATTTCACAGTATTTATTATTTTAATGACATTACAATTATGATTATTTATGTATTTATTTAACCATTTATGTACACATATATATATATATATATATTAGTGTATTTATTTTAGAAGTATGTATGTAGGTAATTATATTCTCATATTATAGATGTATATTTAAATTATAGTTTTTATTTTATTTATTTATTTATTTTGTTTTCCCTTCTACTCTTACACACGTTGTCTACATATATTTTTATCTACTTTCTTGTCGTAGGTATGTTGGAAGAGATCGGTTTAGAAATAAGCATGACCTTTGTACGTATTTATCCGTTCCTTTCTTCTTGTCTGTTTATATGTGTGTACATAAATGGATAAATAAATAAAGCTACAATTCACAATTTCTAAATTTATATCTGTAATTTTTATGGTGTACATAATAAAGAGTATTCTATTCTATTCTATTCTATTCTATTCTACTGTTTCCTAGAAGAGCGGTGGCCGCAGTATACGGCGGCAGCGACGGCTGTCATGAAAATGATGACAGCGGCAAAGATTTAAATCGTTAGATTTGCCATAACGCGTTAAGATGATAGTCACGTTTCTGTTTCGTTTTGATATCTCTGACACACAATGACGCAGTGACTTGATTGGATTGTCATGGAAACGCTATTTAATGTTGTGTGAGCTCACTCTTCTCAGCATTGGCACATTTTCGCGTGACCAAGTAAGGTGAAGGTAATCTAGCGATTTAAATCTTTGGGCTTTGACTATACGGTGTCAAAAACGCTCTCTAGGAATACACACCAACCTACTTTCATAAATAACGTTACAGTGACGTCATTCGCCCGTAAATTGCGGACATTATGTGGCAGCCACTGCTCTTCTAGCAAACCGTAGTTTAAGCTGTAACTACTTTACTATCAGGGGTCGCCACCCAAAAAAACGCAAAAATTCGTGCATAAAAGAAATCTCCGCCTCTCCAGCTGCTTACACCACAGCTAAACAAAGTTGAAATAACAAAAATCCAGTCGTTTACACACATTTAGCGCGTGCAGCATCATAAGCTAATGTTTGCGCTCCGGCGTTGCTTGTACAGCACTTGTGAGCGCAAGCCCGATCTAGTGGCAGAACAATATTGACTGGGCCCGTTCGAAAATAGTGAATTAAAAAATACGTGAAAGATTTTTTGTGCTGTAGCGGAATTAGGGGTAAGGATAAATTAAATTGAAGCACGTACTGAGGGCTTAGACATGCGGCAGTTGCTTTCAAAGTGTTTTGTATTTCTACAACGACTTTCAACAAGATTGACTTAAGTTTTTCGGTAGCTTATGTTAGTCCCATACATTTTTCACTTTTCATTATCGTTATCGACGATAGCATACCACTTTGTCTAGACCCTCTGGAGGTTACTTTTGGGTTAATTTTATGGCGACTAGAGTGTTTAGCAATAAGACTTTTTTAATAAAAAAAATACGTGACCGACAGACGGAAAAGTGATTCCTGAAGAGATTTTTCTTTATTTTAATCGCACGTAATATTATAAAGAGTTAAAAATGTTTTTATTGTAAAGGGTGTCTCAAAAGTAGGTCTAGGATGTGTTTTTTCAATAAAATGCGAATGGATTGGAATTTTTTCATAATTTTATTTTATTTTAAGGAAGAGACTTGCACAATTTTATTTGAACAGAATATCTACCAAATGACCGCCACAGGCATTTTTGCAAATGCCAATTCTTTTCACACATTTCACGGCTTATTTCAACTATAACTAAGCGAATATTGTGCTTCAAGTCGTCAATGTTTTGTGAATCGTTGGCGTAGACCTTATCTTTAACGAAGCCCATTATAAATTTTACATGTCTCAAGATGACTTTTGATTTATTTCAATACGCCATCTTGAGTATTTCGAAAACAGAACTAAGTTCAAATCCTTTACGTATTTTGGGACACTCATTAGAACAGTTAGTTCTGCGGCCGCACTATGACGTGTTAAAGCCTTCATTGTTCCAGCGTTAAAGAGAGACGGAGCTATATATGACCGATAACACTATCCCTTTTTCGCAATGGAACCATGATGGTATTATCACGTCATAGTATGGCTACTGATTCGATGATATACAGGGTTAGTTTTCAAAGACCAGCCAAATTTAAGGATGTGGTACAGACCATCAAACTGAACAACTCTCTCCATGGGACCAATATCATCATCGCGAAAAATTTATAAACTGTCCCATAAAAAACTTCAATACCTACTTGACCTAAATGTATGGGACCGCTGATTTTTTTTTCGCGATGATGATATTGGTCCCATGGAGAGAGTTGTTCAGTTTGATGGTCTGTACCACATCCTTAAATTTGGCTGGTCTTTGAAAACTAACCCTGTATAAAATAATGGTTAGACCTGCTATCTTATATGGATTAGAAGTTTGAGCCACAAAAGTGATGAATGAAAGGCAATTTCATGCAACTGAGATGAGAATGCGAAGAGGGATATGTGGTGTTATACGAATGTATAGAATAAGAAATTAGTACATAAGAGGAAGTCTAAAAGTGGCACCGGTAAATGAAAAGTTGTGTGGAAATTGGTTGTCATAGTATGTGTCCGCGCACCACATATGCGCGTGATCGACGGCGGAATGGCGCGGGGCGTCGGGGTACCGAACCTGTACGCGACGACCGCTGCGCGCCCTCCACACCACTCAGCTCACAGACGCGAGCCACTACGGGCATTTCTTTGTTATCGTACATTATGGTATTACACCTATTTTAATACAGTCCACTCTTTTATTTCTCATAAGTCCGATTGAGCCCAATCAGTATGTGCAAGTGATACGGAGGAATAAGGAAAATGTTGTAAGGGTATGTTTTGAGTATGAATGTCGATGGCTATAAGAGTAGAGGACGACCAAAAAAACGATGAATGGACTGTGTGAATATGGTTAGAAAGGGAGTGACTACCGAGATGATGACTAATAGAGAAGTATGGAAAAGACATGTTGCGCTGACCACAAATAAGGGCAGGAGTATGATGATTATTTAGTTCTGACTGGATTACAATCATTTATACTGACAGTATTCCAACTAATCTGAAAATCATGACTGAATATCTTCCTAGAATACCTACAAAGAAGTCACTATTTCAAGATAACTTGATTGATTTATTTAAAATTTACAAAAATAAGTTGGGGACAACAATACAACGATAAATTAAACTACGTATTTATAATGGCACACAGTACTGTTTCTTTTTCAATTTTTTGTTTTTTGTTTGAATATTGTGTGCCTTAACCCGGGTCCAATGTTTATATTAGGTCTTTACCTATGAAATTGCCGTTCTGCAGTACTGGCCATTTCAAATCAAAATAATTTTTGTTTGGCTAAGAATTCTAATTTCAAATTAATTTTATTTTAAAAACATGGATTTTTTTTTCTAAAAGTAGTCATTTCTTTATTGATTAGTGTTACATTTTCATCGCATTTCAATCTTTTTCGTCATCATGGATACGTTAAAAATTCGAGTAATTATGGAATATGAGTACCGTCGTGGCAGCAACGCGGCACAAGCGGCACGCAACATCAACGACGTTTACGGAGCTAACACTACAAACCAACGCACCACCTGTTATTGGTTTGCTCGCTTCCGTTCTGGAAATTTCGACCTGAAAAATGAACCTCGCGGTCGTCCGAAGACTTTGGTCGACAATGACGAATTAAAGGCGATTGTGGAAGCTGATGATACACAATCTACGGCTGAATTAGCAGCAGCTTTCGACGTTAGCGTCAAAACAATATTGGTCAATTTGCGTCAAATTGGCAAGGTAAAAAAGCTTGACAAATGGGTGCCCCACGAACTCAATGATCGCCAGCGCGAAGTACGCGTCGAGACGTGCCTTGCACTGCTCAACAGACACACAAATGAAGGAATTTTGAACCGCATTGTTACCTGCGATGAAAAATGGATTCTGTTTGATAACCGTAAGCGCTCAGCAAGTTGGTTGGATCCTGGTTCAGCACCTAAACAATGCCCTAAACGAAAACTTACCCCTAGAAAAGTGATGGTCACTGTTTGGTGGTCTAGCGCCGGTGTGATTCATCACAGCTTCTTACCAAACGGGGTGAGCATTACTGCAGATGTGTACTGTGAAGAACTGAACACAATGATGGAGAATCTGGCGCATCTCCAACCAGCATTGGTCAATCGCTCGTCTCCGCTGCTCCTGCACGACAACGCGCGACCTCATACTGCACAGCAGACGGTCTCCAAGTTGCAAGAACTGGGGTTGGAAGCTCTCCGTCATCCGCCCTACTCACCAGACCTTGCGCCTACAGACTACTACTTTTTCCAGAATTTGGATAACTTCTTGGCGGGAAAAAAATTTAATACCCGAGAGGCAGTACAAAATGCCTTTGAAGAATTTGTTGCCTCCCGTCCAGCTGATTTCTTTAAGAAGGGCATCAATAAACTGCCACTGCGATGGCAAAGATGCATTGATTGCATGGGTGATTACTTCGATTAATACAAATAAAAAATTCATGAAAAAAATTCGTTTAAATTTTTTCATACAAAACGGCAATTTCATAGGTAAAGACCTATTATTTTTCTTTCAATGACGTTCCCAGTCTCCATACGAAAATTCAATCAAATATATCCAATAGTTTAGTCATTATAGCTAGTTCAAAAATTGGCCAAAACCCATATTGCCCCATCACTACAATTTTGTTTGTTTGAAACAAAAACTTTTTTATTTTCTGCTAGTATTTATTTTTATAGTTCCAAAATAAGTCTATACTTGTGTTTTCATGTATTCCTATGTATATTATATATTCCTATGTATTGCCAGTGTTTACATTTATTGTCTTATTGTTGTCTCCACATTGTATAATAGAATAGTAACGAAGTCAAAACTGCACATAGAATATTTTTGAAAAAAGTATTTGCTACGAGGTGTGGGAACGAGTCTGGTGCCGAAAAAAATGTTTTTAGAAATGTAAAAATGGCTGAACGGATTTAGATGAAATATGGCACACAGATAGTTTTTAACCTGGATTAACAAATAGGGTACTTTTAATCCTGGTAATACATTCCCGTGGGATATTTTCAGACATCCACGCGAGCGAAGCCACAGGCTAAAACTAGTTTACAAAAAAAAAAAATGAAATATACTTCTTGAATCTCTTTGCTGAAAAACGAACAATCGAACGCCTCTGAAATAGGTAAGACGGGACACTGACTGCTTTTAAAACCAGTCATAATCTGTAAAGCTATCCTGGAAGAGGTATAAAACCTTCGTTCCCAACAAAGATTTTCACATTCCACAGCTGCCAAAGAGCATAAAAAAACAAGCTGCTACAAATACTTAAGCTGGAAAAGCTCTAATAATAGCGTAGCTTTCAGCAACTAACTGAGCGTTTCGGTCAATAAATCGAGCGAACCGTCGATTTTGCACCGGAAAGTTACGGATGGAAGAAATTAAAAAGTTAAGTTTCAAACCGGAAGAGATTGCAGGCTTAATAAGGTCAGGGATCAGTCTTTAATAAGGTTTTGTTTTGAGTTTATCTGGCAGGGATTTTTTTAAGTATGATGTAACGCGTCCTGGAGTGGAGACGGTGTCTCGGGTAGTGTGGAGCGCCTATAAGCTAGATTGACCGACATCCTGAATAGGGTGGCTGGGATAGACCGGAAGCGGAAGGCAGAGGACAGGGTGTTGTGACGCAGGCTGGGAGAGGCCTATGTCCAGCAGTGGACTGGCTGTGGCCTGAACAGATCATCACGGCGTGGCGCCGCGCGCCGCCGCCGTGAAACGGCACGACATCGTACCGCGCCACGGCATCGTGTACGGTGCGCCGCGCCGGCTCAGCACCCGCTCGGCAGTAGATGTTTCGCACGTGTTAGTGCAAGACTTTTTTGTCCGTAAAATCCTCAATTCTCTGGGTGTTATCAGCCATCATTTTTTTCACTAACACGTAAGAACTTTGCGACGGCGAAACATTAACTGCCGAGCGGGTGCGCCGTGAGCCGGTGCGGCGCACCGTACACGGCGCCGCGCCGTGGTGTGGTGTCCAGGCCGTAAGAGCCGTAAGACACTATCTATCCCATTCTGAAGCCTATTGCTAATCCATTGCTTCATATGTTCGAAAAATGTGTCTGCTCAACAACGTAAATAACGCAATTAATGTTGTTGAACTGTCAAAATGAAAGCCATTCCTACTGTTAGTGTGTTCCGCAATTACCCCGCTCCAGTGGACTGCGCTAGGCTTAGTTGATTGTTTATGATTTTATTGACAAAGACTATTAAAAGATCAGTTTAAAGGAGATTTTGAGAAAATGAAACTATTAGAAACAGGAAAAGGTGATCAAAGAAATCATCAGCAGGAAATAAAAGAAATCTTTGCAAACAAATATTGACCTTACCTATACTTACTTAGCTTATTATCTACCCTATATTACAGAGTGTTAGCTTGCTGATATGAAGATGTCAGAAGCCCAAATCGTCTGACAACCAGTCCTACCAGAGGGTATCGTGTTACCCAGTAAATGGGTGGTGCAGGTCAGATAGGCAGTCGCTCCATGTATAATACTGATGTTCAGCTGCATCTGGTTTGACTGGAAGCCAACCCCAACATGTTTGAAAAAAAACTAGGAAGATTGGTAGATATCAAGTCCTGTTTTTTTTTTTTTTTTTTTTAATTTTTATTTAATTTATATGGGTTTGCTCTTGACTCTAGTCTAGGTCAGAGATGACAGAGACAAAGTTGACGATGGAGTGAGCATACCCAGAAGAAGCCTGTACAAAGATAATTTTATTAACTGGGCCTTTCTCATGTATTAAGTTCCTCTTTCCCTAAAAACAACGATAGAAGCATATTCAAGCTGTATTTTCGCAGACTAAGCAGACTTTATGACGCCAAACTAAGTGCACGTGCACTTACCATAAGCTCTATCTCCTTCCTAACTAGCCGAGAAACTTACATACCACCTATTCACTTTATCACCGGTTTCAGGGTTCCGTGCATTAATCACTACATAGTATAAAACAAAGTCGCTTCTCGCTGTCTGTCTGTCCCTATGTATGCTTAGATTTTTTAAACTTCGCAACAGATTTTGATGCGTTTTTTTTAATAGATAGAGTGATTTAAGAGGAAGGTTTATATGTATAATATATGCATAATATAGTAGAGAAACACTGATCATTTTAGAGGTTTCTATCGTGATGTCGTAAAAATACACATTTTTTCGCACTTACATTGCAAACGCTGGCTGAACCCTACGAGATAGATCGAAATAACGTACTATAGTATTGTACACCTTAAAAAGTTCTACTATTAAGTTCGCAATGGTATATGTCTATCTCTTAGAAATAACCCACAATAACCATTTTTATCCTTTACTTTTTACGAGAAATAATGGCTTATTTACGAAGCGTTTTTTAGCAATACAGCATTAATTCTTATCCAATTAAGTACCTTAAATAGATTTTGCATTTAATATAGATCATTATGGCCCTTTACAGTATGTTATTTAAATTAATATTTTTAAAGATATTACAGATTTAAAATGCAGGGATATAATAGCGGTTGCGGCGGTACCGGTCGGGGGCCGGCGGCGCGTGCCAATAAATAGATGTCGCTCTTTCAAGAGTAACCTCTAAAGAAAGCCTGTTTGTATTGTCTAATGACAATTTTTTTTTTTTTTTTCCTAATGGGCAGCTCGTAGTTATGACCACTAAGGTCCTGGCTACTTAACCGGGCAAACCTGTGGGTGCCTTAAGCTACTAACTTAAAGCCTCCAGCCAGGGGGGACAAAAAAGCTGTGAACGTTGTATATAAAGACATTCTGTAGTATATTTAGTATCAGCATTGCACTCGTGCGAAGCCGGGGCGGGTCGCTAGTAGAATATAAACGGAAACTTTGTGAAATTGCTCTTTTGTATGTTAGTATGTCTTTCACGGATGATTTTCTCGAAAACAAAGTGGCTGTTTTTATTCTAGCGTGACAAGTAACTTAATTTTGTTTATTTCTGCAATGTATTTTTTTTTCATTTAGTTCAATATGATGTCCATTAAGATATACAAGTTTATTTTTATTTTTATAATGTACGAGATTATTTAAATGTATTTTTATGATGCTCATTTATGATGCTCACCGTCCTCAAACTAAGTGAAGAAATGCATCAAATTGCAGATATTAAAAAAATATGTTATTTTGTATAGAGCTTGCAAAGACCACGACGTAAAATTTGAATCAAGCGTATGCGTTTTGTTCTATTAAACAATTCACATAAATACACAAAGCAACATAAAACTTTTATTCAACTATTCTTTTTCTCGCCTATGAATTATGCAAGAACATAAACTACAAACCGCAACATTGCAGCTACGCCAATGCTACGCCTCGTAGCTGACCCCAAAATTGCTACGACGGCGTAGCTGCCGTAGCATTGACGTCACAGCTAACATGTCCCTAGGCGGTTAGTCAGATGTTTGCTATTGGACACTAAAGTTAGCTAATTGACAGTACTAGGTCCCTAGTGATGACTTTGATGACACTTGCTAATGGCTACTGCTAGTGCTACGGGGCGCGGGATCAATTTCCGTACGAAGCAAATATTTATATGACCTGTTTATAGGATGATTGGTGAATTCATTAAAATGGGTGATACACGAGCTAGTTCACAACATTTTTTTCCTGATAACTTGGGGTCCAAAATGGGTTGTTTTAGAACTTTTTTTTTGGAAATTTCCCACAGCTCGACCATTAACTTCTAATCTTGAGAAATCTGATACTTTGGACGTTAAACTGATAGTTTTCTGATAGGTTTTGAACGAATAAATCCTCCTTCTGTAAGTACACGAAATACCAATCGGTAGACTTTGGAAATTTGTTCCACCTAATAATTATCATATGAAATATTCTAAAAAATTCTTAGGTGGAAAAAATATGCAAAGTTAGACGATTGATCTGAAGTTGATGATTATAATTCAATAAATGTATCATTCCTACAGTCGCGAATCGCATTTTGATCAACATACCACGTAAAACAGAGCAGCAATTTGCAAAAAAAAAAAATTTGGCGGGCTACAACTAAGGGTGCCCCTTAACAAAGAGATTTACGTATATAATAAGAACCAAAATGAAAGTAAAAATTGTAAGTAATTGGATAAAACCACTTACCTATAATGACACGGAAGCTTTGCTGGAATAAAATATAACTCTACACCATTCGTTACCTCACGCATACACTCTGATTCATTCGTGCTCACATTCACATACCACACATTGAAATTTACACACCCTCACTGTCACTCACACACTCGCATAGGCGCGTGCGCGCTGCATGTTTAGTTTTAATTCTCTCTTTTTTATATATTTTTATTCCCTTTACCTACATTTGTATAAAACAATTAAAATATACTTATTTAAGTTATAGAAGAGCGGAGTTAGTCCAGTGCAATTACGGAAATAAATAAACATAAAATTATGTAGTTTGGGGATTATGAAGGATCGATAGGGGGGTGTATTCTGAGCATATATTCTAATTTGATGGATTCTGGCGAGGTCAGCTCAAGGTCAATTCGATGAAAACGCGTTTAATTCGATATCTCGAGAACGGTTAGTGTTAGGCAAAAAATTGTAGAGAACTTTTCTCTTTTAAATTAAATTTACTAACCTTTTTTATCTGAAACTTTTTTTTTCATCAATATTTTCCGAAAGGCAAAAATTTTACTTTTTTTCCTCCCTTTTTTTATTTTTCGCCATTTTCTCCCCAACCCTTCAATTTTATTAAATTTTACCGATTATCAAAGTGTAGATCTTTTAATTATGAACAACTTTTTTCTGTAATACCTACAGAGTTATATATTACTTTACCGAGCGAAATCCGCGCCATTGTTACAACGTGTATTCACGGACACACTGTGCGTGCATTAGTGCGGGTAAGGGACATCTGTTCCTCGACTCTCGTATACCTGGGGTAACCGTTGTCCTATGAAATCTATTTTTAGCCTAAGAAGGGTCGGGGTGAAGGCAAGTGAAAGTGAGCATAAGCGTTCTTCAGTCGTTCAGTGTACTCTTGGCTTCTACGCAGTGAGGATTAAAAATCGAATATTTTCTGTTTTAAAATGTTTTACTGCTGCACTGGAACCCGAGGAGTGGGGCTGGCGTCGCACCCCCCGTGTATTGGAGCCGATACTGATGTCACTGAAACCAGCTCCGGAAGATTTGCTCAGATCGATTGCGTGCAAATGCAAAACCAACTGCGGCAAAGCGTGCGGATGTAGAAAGGTAATGTTTTGCTCAGTAATTTGCACTAATTGCCAAGAAGAACTATTGTTCTAATACCGCCAATGTTATCAACGGTGATATTTTTGACGCAATGGACGAGGACGACGTATGCCCCGATACCGTCAGGGCCTTTAATATTAATGAATCACTTCCATCGACCTCGGGTGCTTAATTTTACGAATTTTATGACCTATTTTTTTTTATCAATAAATGTGTGAAACAGTTTTAATTATTCATTTACTTCTTTTCCTAATCCTTATTCACATTATTATCCCATCGAATGGAATAAAAAATACCCAAATTGAAGAAGTACAATATTTAAATGATATTTGAATGATTACAATATTTAATATTTAAATAAAGTACAATTTTTAAATAGTTTAATCGATTCACCTTTTGATACAGGTAAGTTGGCTAATAAATGATCATGGAATACTTTAATATTTCTTTCAAGTACTAAATACCCACTGATGTCGCTGATATAGCGACAGTGGCGCGGATTTCGCTAGGTAAAGTAATATATAACTCTGAAGGTATTGGCATTATAGAAAAAAGTTGTTCATAATTAAAAGATCTACACTTTGATAATCGGTAAAATTTAATAAAAATGAACGGTTGGGGAGAAAATGGCGAAAAATAAAAAAAGGGAGGAAAAAAAGTAAAATGTTTGCCTTTCGGAAGCAATAAATTGAAAAATATTGATGAAAAAAAAAAGATTCAGATAAAAAAGTTAGTAAATTTAATTTAGAGGAGAAAAGGTCTCTACAATTTTTTGCCTAACACTAACCGTTCTCGAGATATCGAATTAAACGCGTTTTCATCGAAATGACCTTGAGCTGACCTCGCCAGAATCCCTCAAATTGGAATATATGCCAGAATACACCCCCCCATCGATCCTTCATAACCCCCAAACTACATAATTTTATCGTTTTTTTTTTCCATTAATTTCCGTAATTGCACTGGACTAAGTCTCCTAACTAAGGAGGCTCCAATCACTACTTCTTAAGGTTTACTTGTTCAAATAATAGTTTCGCTTTTCATTTAATTTTTTTATTGTATGTATCAGCAAAATATATCTAAAAAAAATAACATTTAACTACAGGAGCTTATTCAGAAATGGTAAAAAAGACCAACCGTTACTATTTCAACGGTACTTGCCATTGTAATACAAATCCCACTAAATTCACCTCCAAGATTTATCCCTTTTCACATCTTTTAAATTCTAGCCGTTAAATGCAACCAACACGTTGTTTAACGTTTAAACCAACCGTAAAGCCCGGGTTACATGAGGCTTGTTTTTTTAAGCTAGAATAGTGAGCAAGTTATATCCTGGCTTACTATTCTGGCTTGGCACCATGCTAGAGCTGCTTACACGATGCTACTATTTTATTTTAAAGCTAACAGCATTGCGGTGACTTAGTCCGTACAGTAAAATGATCTGATTGGGTACTGTGTACTATCTTCGCCGGCCACACGAGGCTAGCACACAAACCAGGATAGTCAAATCGGTGGTGGGGGGCGCTACTAGCTCAAAAATAGAACCCTATCATATAAAACTATCACACAAGCTTACTATAGCTTTCTAGTCTAATAATGAGGATAATTTTATATACACGAGGCTAGAGTGACTAGCCTGCTGGCTTACTAGCACTATCTTGCTATCCTAGCTTCCAAAAAATTGCCTTGTGTAACCCGGACATAAAGTACATTGCACACAATTTCGCAAAGAGGTTACATGCACCAAACCACCGCGCACTAATATTTTCAAAGCACGTTAAGTTAGAATTAAGTAAGGTATAAATTACCATAAATTATACTTAGTAACTTAGCATAATTTGCTGTACGCTCAGAATAAATTATGGCATAATTGAAATTGTTGGGTAAATAGTCATCGTGTTAGTATTTTTTACTTGTAGTTTCCGGCAGTAAGTTTAGCTATTACTTATCCTATCCGTATTAGCTGGTCCCTTTAACTGATCGTATCTCGTGTAAATCGATAGCTTAAGTAATCAGCCCACAATGTTCCCACTGCTGAGATTACAGAGCACTCCTTGTGGGCTGTAATCCACCACGCCAGCCTAGTGTGGATTGCAAATGGCGGTGACCAAAAATAAGTAGATTAGGTCGAATTATTAGTTCTGCGAATTTCAGAAAATGGCGGTTTATCAGCACCCATCCAGCAATTATAAAAAGGTGAGTTGATTGAATTTAAAAAAAAAAAGAGTAATTATATTATGAACCTCGGGATTGCGATTTCACCTCAAGTTTGAATTTCTTTTGCACATAAAACGAAAAGGGCTGTTTTTCAACCTTAGTGAAGATTCAATGCTCTGGGCAACGATTTATTTCAGTTTTCAAATGTGGGAAAATCAATTACGAGGATGACGACAATATCTATTTCACTGTCTAACAGTATGTTTATTTAAATTCTGCTCCTATTCACCAAACAACAACATAAAAATACTAATAAGGTGTAATTTAGTAATCCGAATTTTACGACTGTGGCCGTTATTTTAAATTGGACTAGCCAAAATTATGATCCATACAACATGACAGGATACACAGAGATTAATAGCCATGTGTAATATATGTATGATAATGGCAATATATTTTATTTTATTATGGATCAAGCTTATAAAGGCTAGCGCACACCATAACAACTCGGTAGCAACTCTGCTCAAAGTGAGCTTTTCATCATATACAGTAAAATTTAGAATTCAGATGTTTTTTTTTGGGGTACCTAGCTAAACTAAAAAGTTTACTACATGCTATATGAATATCATAATATACCTATAGAAGGCTGTAAAATACCGGGGTAAAGAGATATCATACCTGCAAGTACCATGTAAACGTATAAGTTTATGACGCTAATGTTCACTGCAGTTCTCAAAATATTCGTCATTGACTCATAACATTATAATTGCTTTTTGAGATAAAAAGTTTTGTTACAGAACTTAATTGCCGGTTATAAGCAATAAGTTGACTTGTATTTGAACTCTACTAGTCATCAGAAAAGGCCTCATAAAAAAAACAATCATTCTGTAGTGGGAATTATTATCAAAAGTGCTAAAGTTACTTATTACAAGGTTAGTCAACTTTGTAATATACTTCATCAATCACTGCTGTTCTTAATCAGCTAAGATAGCTCTTAATAAGCCATCACTTAACACCAACGAATACAAACTTAATATTAATACAAAGTTTCATAATACTTTCACACAATTCTCTGCCATTGTTACCTAGTTGGACAAAAGCTTGTATTATAAAAATGTATTATTCTGTACTGCTTGGTGGCGACGAATAATAGCATTATCTAAAGAAAATTCTAGGGAAGAAAGCGTTATTTTTGTATTAAATAGGGTTGTGCAATACACGTGGGCAAATGAAAATCAGCTGCTTAAAACTAAGCAAATACTAAAGCCTTTTTGTGTCGCCATTGACATAATGAAAAAAGAAATACAACGTCATTATGTGCGCATTTTGGAACAAGTTTGTGTATATGTCGCAGGCAAAACTCATATCCAGTCAAAAGTACTTTTGACTATAAGCTCTCGACAATAGTACTTTTGACTGAAATTATAGTCAAAACTAGTTTTGCCCAATGGACCTGGTTAAAAGTAGTTTCGACTAACTAATTTCGATAAAAGTAGTTTTGATTGGTTCTATCAGATAATTAAACACTATAAAGTAATAATTTTATAAACAACATAATTAAAATACCTACAAAAATAATGGTTTGCACTATACCTGTGACGAATAATAATAAGGCTTACGGGTGGTTTTAAAAAAAATAACCTTCTAACCTAACCTGTCCGAGTCGGGGTGCCCCAAGTCCCGAGCTCGCTTCGCTCGCTCTTATAGTGGAAACCATTACTTTTAGTTAATTCAATTCATTTTAAAGCTACACATTTTAAAGTGTGAAACATTATTTTTAAACCTGCTTATTAAAAGAATTATATTTTAATTTTATTATATTAATATTATCTTTGACAATTCTCTAATTAATAATTAAAAATCATTTCTAATAATTTTTCTATGCTCACATAAATCGCTCGACCTGTTTGTATTGTAATGCGAAGACACTGCCGCCCAAGATACAGGACTTTCCTAGTTTGGGGGGCAGGGTACCTACTTTATTGGACTTTCGACCTCTACCTACCTTTTACCCAATCTTTAAAATTGTACTTCAGTTTTTTTGTTTTTTACTGTTCTGTACACCTTTTGTCAAAGTTTATGTTTTGTGAATAAAAATTATTATTATTATTATTTACAACATATAAAATCTTTTATTACATACTAACAGCTGGTTAAAAGTGATTTGTGACTGATGCTCTAGTCGTTAAAAGTAGTTTTGACTAAGAGTGTCAGCAAGAGTATTTTTGACCAACGTGTTCAGTCAAAATTACTTTTGCCTGATTTTTTCAGTTAGAAGTACTTTTGACCGATTAAGAGTCTTGACTGTAACATATACATAAATGATACATAAACTCAAGCCTTTTTCCCATCGGGGCATTTCCCATGGGGCAGAAACTACAGAATGCCATCTGCTAAGATCTTTTCATACTTCTTTTGCTTCGTTTACGTTCATAAATCTAGTCATGCACGCACGCCGGTTCCAAGTACTAAGCATCTGACCGTTCTGAACATCACCAATACGAGTATGGTCCCTATGTCATTCTAGGGCTTCCTCTCCTGGCCGTTCCACTCACCTCTGTTTTGTATTTCTCTTAAAACCTTTTGTTAGTCGCCTTTCAATCATCCTCTCAACATGACCAAACCATCAAGACATACTCTTTACAAATATTGTCACTATATATTTTAAACTGAACCGTTGCCTTACCACATCGTTCCTCAGCCTATCATTCATAGTTATACCCCACATGCTTCGCAAGAAACGCACAATTGCGTAGCTTTTATTCTACTTTTATTCCTCTTTAGCCACACCCAACCTTCACTTCCATACCTACGTAGGAATCTCAAAATCCCCGTATATAATTATCACAACTGATGATTGCTAGTTTCTCTTGTTACTAGTAGTCACTTTAGTCAGAAGGATGCTGCTGATGATGTTAGGATCACCATCATCATCATTTTAGCCGTAAGACGTCCACTACTGGACATAGCAAGCACCAAGCAAAAGCAAGCCCTGCCACTTTGGCCGGTTCTGTGCTTCCCGCATCCAGCGGATTCCTGCGGCCTTCACAAGGTCATCGGTCCACCTTGTGGGAGGCCTTCCGACGCTACGTCTTCCGGTACGCTCTCACTACTCCAGAACCTTTCGTTTCCATCGGCCATCTGTTCTGGGAGTAATGTGCCCTGCTCGCTGCCACATAAGTTTGGCAATTCTCTGGGCTATGTCGGTTACCTTGGTTCTATTGCGGAACTCTTCATTTCTGGTTCAATCAAGTAGTAAAACTCCAAGCATAGCCCTGTCCATTGCCCTGTGGGTGAGTTTTAGCCTTCTAATAAGGCTCATTGTGAGCGACCACGTTTCAGTACCATAAGTCATCACTGGCAACACACACTAGTCAAAGACTTTCGTCTAGAGACACTGCGGTATGTGGGACGAGAAGATACGGGGTAGCTTCCCTAACGCTGCCAAGCCGAGTCGGATTCCAAGATGGACCTCTTTCTTGAAGTTGGACCTACCTAACTGGACAGTTGGTTCTAGGTCCGCGATTTGTGACCTGGTCATGACATTTTGGGTGCCTAACGTATGTAATATTACTAGAAGGTTAGAAAGTAGTGGTATGGCATAAACCAGTTAATTTCATTCGATTAACACACAATTTTTAAATATTTCCACCATTTGCAAAATCGATCTTTACCAGCATTATCGACTGTTTCATTGGCATATCTAAATATTTTTTTAACTTGTATCTCGTTAAATAGCTGATTAAATAAACATGTCTTTCTCGTTATTTGTACGCTTCATGTCGTAGTAAAATTTTGAGACAACTGGTGTTAAAGTTCATGTACGTAGATGATTTTTGAAAATGGTTAATAATCTTCTTCCTTTAAATGGTTGTTGTTTTATAAAATCTGGTTCCAACGGAAGGTTTGTTAAAGTATAAGGTACTCAAAGGCATAGCAATGATTGCCAGTTTAGACAAAAGTAATATTTAGTGACGAATTCTGGGATATTTTCAAAAATACATAAACATTGGGTTTTCTCGAATCCCATGAATTTTCGCCTAGCCTTCATGGGGTCCTTTATTGTTGCATAAAGCACACACTATCACGTCCTGGAAGCAATACGTCAAATTACAAGTGTATGTAGTTTTAATGTGACTGTTCCCACCAGTTTGTACACCTCCATACAAGTTGGTTGACACAATCAGCGCGAGTGAATTTCGTCCCGCATCCCGCACGGTGTTCGCCTCAATATGGCCAGAGCTTAAAACGTTCAGCATTCTCAAAGTCTGTGGCAACCCTAGCGTTCTAGTAGAAAACAAGGCGACAAGTCTGCGACTAAAGACTTCCCTTTCTAGAAATAAAGTGTTTCTTAATCTTTTATTGTTTTATGTCCAAAGAAAGGAGCGAAGGAAACTGTTATTATCCCGTCTTTCTCAATCGTCCACTTGCAGATAAATAAAATTGCACATGTAAGCGGGCACGCCCTTTATGCCTAGAGGCTTTTAATTCGGTAATAAGTTCAGTTTACGTTTTTATTTTTGCTTGAGTATAGTTATCAAATATTTTTGTTAGTATATTGGCGTGTGCTAACTAACATGATGTGGCATATAATTTTAATTAATGTTTTGAGTTTCGTGGTGGTAATAATTTTGCATACTATTGTACAGAATCGAGTTCGTCTAACTGAACAGATAGCTGTGCTGCTGGGAAGTTTGTTGTGCCACTTCTTCCCAGTCAGTGAAGGGCGGATGTTTTGGGGGACTGTTTTTCTTTCATGGACTTGAATGTGCCTTGGTGGCTGAGAGTATGTCATGCTCACTCAAATGTCTCGCTGTTGGTGGCGTGTGTGTTGGATCATTAAGTTCCCTTCAAAATGGTTGAGCTGAATGGTGCTGATCCATGCGTCATGTTCGTGAACGGGCGCCGTCAGTGGGGACTGGTCATTTCTTAGCTGCCACGGCTTATTTTTAACCGACTTCACAAAAAGGAGGAGGTTCTCAATTCATCTGTAGGTTTTTTTTTTTTTTTTTAATTGTGTTAGCTCATAATTTTTTTCTGGGTGAACCGATTTGGATGATTCTTTTTTTATTTGATAGGTGGTGCTTCACATGTGGTCCCATTTATTTGATCAAGGTCTGATCAGTAGTTTTTGAGTTATCCTTAATACTGCATAATTTTTCCACTTAGTTTATATGGATGATGTGTTAATAATTTCCTGTCACTGTTATTTACACACCAAGTAGTGGTATAAGAATTTCTGTGGGGTAGGTACCGCAACTAAAAAGTGAAAAATAAAAACTTTTCTACAAAAAAACAACCGACTTCCAAAAAAAACACTAAAAGACGTGAAAAATAACTTTAATTTCGGAAGTCGGTGGCCGAAAACGAAAATGCAAAGCCAAAGACACCGACTTCCGAAATTAAAGTTATTTTTCACGTCTTTTAGTGTTTTTTTTGGAAGTCGGTTGTATTTTTGTAAAAAAGTTTTTAATTTTTTAATATTTGAATTGCTTTTGTCTTTTTATTACGGACGCTTTTAACGTTCTGCATCGTTCTCACATGCATAATTTCAACATGAACGATGTAACCAATATTTTGTAACCTTATTTTGATTTAAAAGAGTGTCCATGGAGTTTCTTGCCCGTTGTTCTCCATAGATACCTACTACGCTTTGGAATGGGCAACTAACAAGTTTCATGTTTCTGACTAACCGACCGACCCGACTATTGTGTGCGACAAGTTTTAATAAATAAATAAATAAATAATAACAACAATAATAGCTTTACTTTCCAAGTCAGTCTACTACATATTTTGGAAAAAACAATACTTAGGGTAGGTATGTTTTTTGAAGCTTCGCTATTGTCGGGTAAAAAGGGCCCCCAGCAAATTTCGATACGGGGCCCCTTTAGGACTAGCTACGCTACTGGCAGCCAACCATACATTATGTTGGCGCCGCGGCCTGGCTGCGCCGCCATACCGTCCCGGTGAGGTATGGCTCTTATTCATCTAGTAGCTTTTGTGTATTCTATTTAGGGGCTCGTGGCTAAATGATAACAGCCACAAGGGTCGATCGAAGGTTATACTACGACTCTCGTGATCGGTTCGTCTAGGGGTGACCATCCATTACATATCGCGACCCCTCCATGCCTCGTAGGGCACGTTAAGCCGTTGGTCCCGGCTATCATTCGTAGATCTTTGACAGTCGTTACGCGTAGTCAGAAGCCTAAAAGTCTGACAACCAGTCTTACCAAGAGGTATCGTGTTACCCCTTTGTAAGACTGGTTGGAAGTCGCTCCATGTAAAATAGGTATTCAGCTGCATATGGCTAGGCTGGAAGCCGACCCCAACAAAGTAATAAAGTTGGGAAAAGGCAGGCAGATTGACAACATGAGCCGGAATTAACGCACATGGCCAAACACCCATGAGTTTTTACATATTATCATGCTAAATATAGATAAGAGAACACCAGTCTGTGCCATATTCTGCGACATGACACAGGCCTTTGACTGCGTCCATTATAATTCCCTGGCAGAGAAACTTGAAGCCTACGGTGTTAGAGGCAACGTTTTAGAATTAATTAAATAATATATCTTCATAACCGTAAACAAGTTACAGAAATCAGTGTCATAAAATAAAAAAGGTAAACGTGAAGAAACTTCAAGATCAGAGGAACGCGAAGTTATGTACGGAGTACCTCAAGGCAGTGTATTGGGGCCTCCGTTGTTCACCCTGTATATAAATGACTTGCCTAAAGTAACTGAACAACCGATGAGGCTTACCATATTTAAACCTATACCTATTTACTAGGATGAAAAATTATATTGATTTGATAAAATTTTTTGGTTCTTTATTCATACTTTGTTTTTTTTCATTTCTTTTTTTCATTTCATTTTCATTAAACCCAGCAGTGAGACACAACAACCTGGTCTCGGAAAGCACGTTAAGCCGTTGGTACAGTTCGCGCAAAAGTTTATGAGCCCTCTGAACGTAGGCCCGAGAACGAAACCGCGCATGGTAACTACAGTTGAGTGAGAGTGAGAGAGTACCCTCGGACACCTGTATTATGCATACTGCGCAGCCACTCGCGCGCAACTTCCGAGAGCTCATAAAGTTTTACACGAACTGTACCAGCTATCATCTGCAGATCTTTGACTGTCGTTACGGGTCATAGGAAGCCCAAAAGTCTATCAACCAGTCTTACCAAGGAGTATCGTGTTATCCAGTAACTGGGTTGTGGAAGTCAGGTAAGCAGTCGCTCCATGTAAAATACTGTCATTTAGCTGCTTCCGGTTGGACTTGAAGCCGAACCCAAAATAGTTGGGAAAAGTCTAGGCTGATTATGGAGAGGGACAAACTAGATTAAAAATAATAAGTTGGTCACATGATCAAATCTTCATGACGTCAATAAACTAAACATTAAAATCTATTTAAATATCATATTTATCAATACTTACACTTGATAATATACCTACTAATAAAAACTTTTTAACCTCAGTAACAATCAATTTGCAATTAAAGGCTCCTTCAAACAGGCGCGACTCGCGACGCGACACAAAAGCACCGCCTGGCGTGCGACGAGCGGTGCCTTTGTGCCGCGTGCAATTCGCTTCGCGTGTCGCGCCTGTTTGAAGGAGCCTTAAATAATACTAGGCTTAAAGTACACCCAACCGCACGCGAATATTAACTTGAACAACGACAACCGCTCTTAGCGTTATGAAGTAAAGGCGCTATCGATGTCAAATTCTTACCATCGACACGAATAAATATTTTTTTACCTTGTCACTCATGTTTGTGTGCGGTAGGTACAATAAATAAGGCAAGAATTATATCTCGGTCTCTTTTACGCTAAAACGACAAAAGAATAATCATTATAATTTTGTCGCGAACCGTGGTTCAAGGTCTTGTTAACACATGCGTAGATACCAATAGAGATGCAGAGTTAATAGCTTACTAAAAATGTTCAAAATACAGCAGATATTCTAGGGTTGACACTTTAATTAGTATGTAAATAAAACATTTTTTCTTGACACGGAATATATTTTATTCTGATTATTACTGGAAGAATATGACTACCTCATTGCTCTAAGGGTCGCAAATGCTACCGCAGAGCATGAGGTCCTAGGATCGATTCCCGGGTCGGGCAAAGTGTTATTACGTTTTTCAGCAGCCCGGAGTCTGGATTTGTGCCCGGTTAATAGCAATAGACTTGCCCCCTGTTAAATGGGACTTAAAGATAACTGGCGAAATGTGGGTGTTTATTATTATACTCATAGGTAGGTACATGTCTGCCTTACCCTTCGGGAAATAAAGGTGTGATACTATAACATTATATTTTATTCTATAGTTTGCGACAACCCTGACGCGTTTTACGGCGAGGACTCGCGTACGACAGACGGGCGCCGCGGAAAACATGGCCGATGTTTAGAAGCTTAAAAGCAAAGCGCCTGCGCGAAACAAACCAACTTCACTTTCGTAAGCGTACGTTTGTAAAACATTCAACAGTTCTAAAAAACAAAAAAGAATCAGTGCCTAGTGAGTCCAGGAAAAATATTTGGTGCAATTATCAGTGTTTTGTTGTGGTTTTGGAGGCAAAATCATACGTCATCACCATTTATTTGGCAAGTAAGGTTTATTCAATCTAACACCGGTCACTCACGTTTTGTTTACGCACGTACACCTACTTGCGGAACAGTTGGGAGAATCGTTAATCTTATCCAAGTATGATAGTAATTAGCAAACAGGAATGAGAATACTCAGTTTTCTTTTTTGTTATTACATATCAGTGATTTTTTATTAAAAAAAAAAAAACTGTTTTTCCTTAACTTTTTTTAACAAAAAATTGCAAATAATCGATTAATATCGCAATTTTTCAATTTTTCCTCAAAAATTTCTGATTTTGTTATTTCTAGAAACTGAAAAATGTAAGTTTTTGTTGGTCCTACTTTGCTGCTGTTTCTGTAACACTGCTATTATTTAAGTTATCAGTTAATGTTAAACAGGCTGTAATTATAAACACCATCAACCGCGTAAGGGGTCATTGTACTCATCATTATTAACAACTTTTACTATGGGACCGAACCAGAAATCGCGAAAAAATTTATCAGCTGTTCCCAAAATTTTGACGAGTTAAACGAACAGCTGTTTTTTTTGCGATTTTGGGTTTGGTCCCTTAGTAAAAGTTGTTCGTAGTGATGGGTACAATGAGCCCTTAACCTCTATATAAACGATCTAATCGTTGAGCTCAGCAGCAAGAAAATCGGATGTCGTATTGATGACGTTAGTGTGAACAACATCAGCTACGCTGACGACATGGTGCTGCTGAGCCCTACGGTTAGAGTGCTTAGCGAGCTGCTTCATTGTTGTGCGGACTATGCTCGAGAGCATGGCCTAGTTTATAATGTCAATAAAAGTGAGTTCTTGGTCTTTATGGCTGGCGGTGCTAAATGTCCTGAGTATGTGCCCCCGATTAAACTAAATGGGAATCATTTATTGCGAGTGTACCAGTTCAAGTACTTGGGGCATTATGTAACCGACGACCTTAATGACCAAGTAGATATTGAGAGGGAACGCAGGGCGCTGGCAGTCCGATGTAACATGTTGGCTCGCAGGATTGTACGCTGTAGCAGGGCAGTCAAAATAACGCTTTTTAAAGCTTATTGCCAAGTGTTTTACACGTGCAGCCTGTGGACCAACTATACTCAGCGGGCTATCAGCGCCCTACAAGTCCAATACAATAACGGGTTCAGGATGTTGATGGGGCTGCCCCGTTTCTGCAGTGCATCAGGTATGTTTGCTCAAGCACACGTCGATGGCTTCCACGCCATCGTTAGACAGAAATCTGGCTCTTTGCTCTGCAGAGTGCGGAAAAGCTCCAACTCCATCCTGAAGACCATAGCGGGAAGGTACGATTCTCCTTTGTTAGGTGATATTGTTCAAGGATGCATTTTGAACAACAGCCTTGTTTCCAAATAGATAATAAGTTTATTAACATAGGTATAAGTTATCTTTTTGTTTACTAACCCATATGGATGTTGCTTATCCGAAGTAAAGATTTTTTTTTTTTAATAGGTTGATGGTGTTTAAAATTACATCCTGTATAACACTTTTTGCCTCTGTAAAACAGTGGCTACTAAGCGAACTGATAAACAGACTTCGAAAATAAATGGAATTATGTTAAGTTGTTGTACATAATTATTTAAAACGAAAATCGAATACTGAAATATGTCCTCGTAAAACCAGTAATCCTGTTTTTTTTTTTTGGGTCGGAAATTATCAAATGACCTCTCCCGCTCTGGGCGGTGCGGAAGGGCGTGTCAGACTTTTACTGACTAAAACCAAACCGTGTTCCTTCAGTTGCCTGTGCGCCAGGGCCCCGGTAACTTTTTCGAACAATCCGCGGCCCCGGCAGGCATCGGCCCTATCGGACCCTGTCAACGATGCTGACATCTCTTTGAGAGGCGCGTGGAACACGACGCGCCGTCGACCCGGGCCTGGTCCTTACGGGACGGCGAGCTGCCCATTGCTCGCCGTCCGCAAGCCCGCGTCTACGGTGCCGGGAGTCGGCAATCGACTCCCGACACCCAGGGTGTCTCCTCCTGCGACGACTTGGGGCGATAGGGCGCAACGATTGCCTCACCCTCACGCGCTCCGCCTCCTCCTTCGCGAGCATTACTGCTTCGCAGAAAGAGGTGACGGCTTCCCGTTCCCTCTCGCTCCATACCATGGCCTGGACCAAGGCCGGACGCGAAAGATCGCCGACGCCGATCGCCGCCACGAGGATATGGCGGTGGTCCGCCCAAGCCGGGCAGACCTCCACGTATGCTCCACCGTGTCGTCCGGTCGATCCACACAATGACGCCACCCGGGCGTTTCCTCCCGCCTTATCCGAAACAGGAACCTCCCAAAACAGCAATGTCCGGTAAGGACCTGCGTCAAGCGGAAGGTGAGGACGCCGAGGTGCCTCTCAAGCCACTCCTTAAAGAGGTGACTTAGCCTAACAGAAAGATGAACACAGGTAAAAAAAAAAACTCACGCTAAAGGACTCCTGCATATTTTTGTATTTTGTTTTCGCAGTCGTTTGTTTTCATGTTTTTTTTCTTTATATTTTACTTTATTAATAGTGTAGCGGTATCTATAACGCCACATGCGAGCTACGCGTCACACTGACGTCACGCAAAATCCTGCATCGCGCAAGCAGAGTTTACCACGCAACTAGCATTTATACAACGTCCTGACATCAAACGACGGGCAGTTGCCCACCAGACATTATGCCCGTGTGGTCAGAGGATCCTCCCTTTTCTATGGAGGTATGAGTGAACTTTACACCCTGTTCCTCATACCTCTATAATAGGAACCAACACATCTGCGTAGCCCTGCGGGGAAAACTGGCGTGATGTTATGTTATGTAAAATCAATCATTTGTTTTGTTTCAGAGGTCGCTGTAGTTTCCTCGTCAACAGGTAAACGAAAACAGTCAGATGAAAATGATGATAATGAACCCGCTCAGAAAATTTTCAAAGCTTGCTCAGAAAATATAAAACATATAGAGGATCTTTATAAAATTATTTTAGATGTGAAGAACAAGTTGAATGCAGTGTACCAAGAGATGGGTTTAAAATTGAAAAACACTTTTGAATCAATTCAATTGTTCGTGCCTGAGCTCAAAAAAGACCTTTCATTACCACCGATGCCAATGAGTGCAGAACCAAAACAGCAAGAATAGCTATCTCAAAAACCAGAACCACCTTCTCAATCAAAAGAGTCCTCAACATCTTCAATCACGGGTAGTGTAGTTGCAAAATGGACGCTACTACATCAAGGACCAGAGCCAGGTTTAATAGAACTCATGCCAAATACAGGAATCTATGTTTCCGAAGTGGCACTCGTTCGATGCAAACTCATCAACACTGACATTAGAAAATTTGCAAGAGCTCTTTTGCTAGAAATCTTTTCGCAAAAAGGTTTTCGAAAGTGTTCATTTTCTGGTTATGGAGCGAATGAGAAGCGTTCTAAAAATCCAAATACTGCTCGCCCTGGGTTATATGAATATGCCAGAAACGTGTTTTTGGAATATGTAACTAAGCATGCCGAAGAATCTGGCTGGGATATAGTTAGTCGAACACTTATGTTCCAAGCTTTATCTGATAAGGTTAACAGTATGAGGTATCGTAGCTAGTCATTCTTTAGAGGTCTTTTGGCATCTGTATGTCGTTAACAAGGCGTTCTTGGTAAACATTTGTGAAATTATCATAGAGAAATTGTATTGAAGAAACAAGATGGCGATGGCGGAGTAGTTCTGATTTAGGCCACGCGCCAAAAGAGCCAATGAGCCGTTGTATTTCAAATTAAATGTCAATATTCCCCGCCGATCCCGCTTCTGCATTTATTTTTATTCAAGGTCAAACAGTTTTTCGCATAATCTTCCAAAGGCGTCAAAGTTTTCGTCAAATTGATGTAAGCTATGGATGTAAATTCTGCAATTTCTATTAAAAAAATGCTACATTTTTATCCTACATTATCATACGATATCTTGTAACACTGTTATTTTATTTATAAGTATGTTTTCTATATTTGATATCTGTGTAAACAATATCTAGGTGATATAAACCAAATAAAATTAATATATAAATGTCAAGTTTATTAGAATTGTGGTATCTACAACACCACATGCGAAATATGCATCACACCTGACGTCACGCAAATCCTACATCGCTCAAGCAGAGTTATCCGCGAGATTCACACTATACTATACAGACACCCGACAAAAACCGTCGTGCCTGGCCCACTAGGCTCATCACCCATCTGTTCTTTAGGACACTTTTCACCAACATCGTAACTAAGGGCTGGCCAAGCGGGCGGCTGCCAGGGGCGCAACCTTCAGGGGGGCGCACCTTACAGACCCATAGCCTGCACGCCATCGCCAGGGCACAGGCACACAAAACTACGAACTATTTTTCCTTCTATCTATTAGGTATTTTTCCACACATTTGTCACCCTTCCACACATGCTCACACCAGTCATACGTACACACAGCTACATATCAAGCTATTTCCAATATATGCTGACCTCTCATTGTACGGAAATCCTATACAATTCGAAATCAGCTTATAGCTTTGAAAATTCTCATGACAAGCATACATTTTGTAACGCTGTCGGTTTACTAAGACAAATTGAAAACATTTGTTGATGTTGCCAAAAAATAAAGTCAAAAAGACTGATAAAAAATGAAATCGGGGCAGTCTTTGGGGACTGCCGATAGAAGTAAAACTAAGTAACTTGTAAACCCGCTCATGGGAAGCGTGCGGTGACGATGACGCGAGTTTCACGCTTTTGGTTCACCCAAAATGTACACATATATACACAGTATACTTAAAGCTCATGGAAAGCGTTCGGTGACGATGACGCGAGTTCCATGATTTTTGTTCACTCAAAAAGTACTCAACGCGCCTAAAGAAGTTTTCACTTCATTAAACTATATTTTATTAATCATCTGAGTTCGCGTATTATAAGTGTATCTAATTTAACCATTGACATATAAATTATATACAAGTCAGTGAATTTAACAAGTAAAAATGACATTTTTGTTGTTGTTGTTGCCAGCAATATAAAGGCAAAAAGACTGTTAAAAAAAAAATTGTTAATCATCTTAGTTCGCATAATATACGTATAGGTATCTAATTTATCAAGTCAAAACATCGCCTTTCATTTTAGACGACTTTATTAGCCCATTAAAAATATAGTTTACTCCTTATCTGTGCTTTTACGTCAATTTATAACATCTGAATAGAGCAACAAGGTTACTTTGGCGTGTGATCAAAATCGTAAACTACGCCACCATCTTGTTTTTCAATACATTTCACAAAACAATATTTTGTGCGCCAAAAGATTAATGTAGCAGTGTAGTAGGTACAATAAACAAGGAAATTCGATATCTCTGTCTCTTTTACGCTTAAGGGGGATGCGCCAAGGTTGCCCGCGAAATTCAAATTTTCTTACGTTTCTTGCAATTTGCAGGTCAGTACCAGTTTGTATGTTGATCTACATATGATTCGCGGCCGTAGCAAATATTTATTTATAGAATTATAATCACAAAAATCATAAATACATCTCTATGTATAAGTTCATATTACCTTAGGAACGACTATTTCATGAAATCTTGACATTTGATGCCAATTCTAACATACTTAAGGAGTTTTATTGCTGATTCTAATGATTATAAATCTGTAAAGCCATATTTGTTACGGCCGCGAATCATAATTATTTTAATCAACATACAACCTGACAACTGATCTGTAAATTGCAAAAAACGTAACTAATTTGAATTTCGCGGGCTACCGTAGCGCATCCCCCTTAAACGTTGACCAAAGTTTAATAAGTTGCGGAGCCAAGTTCAAGGCCGAACACATGGGCGACGGAATGCCGCCATCATCTGACGTCTCTGAAAATAAGCCAATATAGAGGCAGAGTGCTTGCGTGAACCACAAAGCAGATTGACTTCCGTACACTGTGTACGCTCTAGAATGTTTATATTTGTTTTTGATCGTCATTAATGACAAAAAAGAAATTGGTTCCTCCCTAGTGTGTTCGTAGAAAATATTTGGTGCAAATAATTGTGTTATTTTTTTTCGGGACGTAATCTGACATCGTTCGTTGACCAGGTAAGGTTTATTCAACTAGACCTCGGTCACACACAATATAAACATAATTGTTTACTTTTGTTCCATAACTTTTTAAATTCACTTGTTTCTATCATTTTTGTTTGCTGCATACTAGGCTTTTGGGTACTTTGGTTTAGAGTGTGAATTTCATATTTGTTTTTTATTATATTGTGCGTCCTATTTGTGCAGAATTAACAACTTTGCTTCTTTTTTTAAATCTTGTCATAACTATGTAAATAAAAAAAAAGGAATACGAAAAATCTGTTTTTTTTTTAATGATTTATTGCCCGAAGGCAAATATTCGATTAAGGTAATATTTAGCCATTGATAAGCAATGTAAATGTTAAGAGGGATGCGCTAAGGTAGCCCGCAAAATTTAAATTTTGTTAAGTTTTTTGCAATTTGTAGGTCACTGTCAGGTTGTATTTTGATTAAAATATGATTCGCGACCGTAACAAATATGGCTTTATGGCTTTACAGAATTCAGTCATAGTGAACTAGTGCCCTGGTTAATAAGTTCCTCGTATATCAGTCATCCTGTATTAGAAACATTTTTTTTTGTGTTTATAAACTAAAAAAATACTTTGTGTGTATCTTTCCAGATCAATATCGAAAGGCAATAGAATTTCCCTATTCTCGAAAACGAATTAGGCCTTACTTACAACCGTCGATAAACAGCCGAACAACAAAATGAGCCAAACGAGTACGTATACATAATATTTTTCCTTTACTTCGGAGCTCCATCATCTTTTACGGTTCCGTAGACAAATGGCGAAAAAACAATGAACAGTCAGGTCAAGCTACACGAAACAGTCAAATTTCTCCAAACGATTTTAAACCTTAAAATGTTGCAGGTTCAGTTCAAAATGGAATAAGAAAATCTGACAGTTTGTGGTAACTTGATATGCTGGCAACTGTACATAAGCGTATAACTGTTGGATCGCATATTTAAAAATATTATGATGTATATACGTGACTTTGCTTTAAGTACACAGTTTTTGAGATATGGGATATTTTTGTTACAACTTCATAAATCATTTTGTTTTTCATAGTGTTTTTGAGAAATATTAGAAATACAAATTTAACTTTGCTGTCTATAAAATCAATACTGTGCATGCGTTAATATTCTTCCTGACTCCGGAACACTTCAATGGGCGTGGTCCGACATGCACTTGGCCAGTTTTGATCCTAATTTGGACCTCCAGCATCTTTTTTATTATGAAATTTAACGTCATAATTTGTTTGATTTCAGAAGAAAGATTAAATTGCTCAACAACAACTGTTAGAAATATAGAAGATGTATTGAACACCATTTTAGATGTGCAAAGCAGCTTGAATGTAGTATACAAGGAGACGAGTTTAAAATTGAAAAATGCTTTTGAACCTATTCAATTGTTTGTACCTGAGCTCAAGAAAAACGTATCTATGCCAAAGATGCCAATTACTGAAGATTCATCTTCACGACAAAAACAGCCAGTGCCAATACCAGAACGGTCTTCTGAAAGTCTCAAACAACCATCTCATCCAGAAAAACCGTCTCCTCAACAACCTAAACCATCTTCACAGCCTGCAAAACCACCTTCTCAATTACAAACACCCTCAACATCTTCATCAAAATGGATGCTTAAACGTCAAGGGCCAGGTTCAGGTTTAACAGAACTCATGCCAAATACAGGAATCTATGTTTCCGAAGTAGAACTTACTAGATGCAACCTCATTAAAACGGACATGAGAAAATTTGGAAGACTCCTTTTACCAATAGTTTTTTCAAAAGAAGCTCTTCAAAAATGTTCTTTCAGTGGTAGGAGTAATCTGAATCGGCCTGTCTTTGATGAACATTTTAAAAACACATTTATAGATTATGTGACAAAGCATGCGAAAGAATCTGGCTGGGAAATAGTTAGTCGGCAAAGTTTGATGCAAAGTGTGAATAGTAAGATTAACTATTTGTCGAAGCATCATTTTAAATATAGTCCAATCAAAATAGACTTTTAACCTTGGATTAAGTGCCCGCAAGATAAGTCTGCGCGCGTATTTGACCTTCAAAACGATATCCCTGCAAACACTTTTACTTAATCACTTTCGGCATCATGATGGCGATTATTTACTTTGGAAAACAACAAGTAGTAAAGTTGGTAGAATATACTATGTCCACAGAGCACGGAATCGCCGCGTAGGCAGCATCTAAAAACGGCAGCACTAATAAAATGCATGGCGACGAAAGTACGCTTAGCTCACAGCTTCTGTCAAACCCGTCTGTTTCTTTATGTCAATTGTGTCGTAGTGCGAGTAAACGGTGTTAAGCTTGGTTTGTAGGAGAAGTGTTAACAGTGCCGCTGAAGCGTCTCCGTGTTCGGTGATTATTTCAAATGAAAAATTAAACAATTTCAAAAGTCGCCAACGATCCGACTTCTAGATTTGTTTTAAATCGAAGTCGAAAATCGTGTCTTGTGAGGTGAGCATTAATATCAGCGATACAACTTCCAACTATATAAAGTAGCTGTTATCGTACACAAAAAATTGTAATGTGTTTTTTTTTTCAATACAGATTTATAATTTTTTCGGGTGTATTATTTTTCTCATCTCTTCGCTATTTCCACTTTTAACTAAATTCTGTTCTAAAAATATGTGATGAAAGTTTATACAAACCCTAGTCAGGTTAAATTATTAGTAACACATTCATGCATTTAGAAGGTTTCAACTTCATATCTCACCACTTTTTCCAACAATTGAAAAATCTGCGACGAAAATTAAGGTTATAAAATAAAACTCAGTTGTCAAATGAAAAACATGATGTTATATCTAGGCAGGACTCAATTTTCTGCAAAATAAAGATAAATATTCTATTCTATTAGAAATTTTTGTAGGTTTCTGCTTTGCAAGAAGTAAAAACTCGTTGAGACAAAAGTAGTGTCGGATTTTCCGACGTTGAGTCTCTTGACTCGTCCAAGACATCTGTCTGTTCATTATTTTGTATGTAAAGGAATTCAATTAGCATGATAGAGAGTCGGTTGTCTTATATCGGTGCTCCTCGCATTGCCGCGATGTTACCCTCTCTGCCCAAACACTGCTTTACTCGCGTAATTAATGGCGATGCTCCGCACTACGGCGCGGGCGCTCGCCATTTCAACACAATGGATGTCGATACTGTGGCAGCGTGCGCGCTATGCATTTATAGTATAGTAAATTATTTAAATGTCATAAAAAGACTTCGTCGTCCTCGCGATTATGTGGCCGGTCTCTCGCGCTCGTATTGCCGGTCCTTTGACTCGTGACAAAAACCGACGACGAGGAGCATAACGTGTGGCATGACGAGTAAATATCGCCTGTCTTGCGAAGAGCGGTGCCTTTGTGTCGCATGCGATTCGCGTCGCGAGTCGCTCCATTTTTAAAAAGACTTAACATGGGCACACTACGTCTCTTCCTCCTTTCCTCGCTACTTCCCATGCCACTCGACGAGTGTGTGGTGGCGAGATATCGATGGCGCTATCACAAATTCAAGCGACTGATACAACCGCGGACAGTGGCGGTTGAACACTTTCAACCTTAAGTACGTTATAGGTACAGACATCGACAAAAGTCGATAAACACTGCAGTTTAAAAAAAAAAACTATTTATTGAGTTTAGTATTTAATTAAAATCAGAACAGAAGTTAGTTAAGTAATAATCTATACTATGAAAAATTCTGTAGGTAAGGTTCAATTTATCGAATCATTTTGTGTCAATTTAGGCGATTTAAGTAGCAGTGTTAATCGACCTTGGTCGAACGTACTAAAGGCATAAGGGTAACAGTGGTCAACCGCCATTGACCGCGGTTGTACCTACATTGTAGGTGTATTATGATGCGTAGCTTTTTTCAACTATCAAACGTTGACAAATGAGACACAATTAGTTATATTATCTATTGTTGAGATACAATTAAGCATGGTGTTGTTGCGAGACTACAAATACTTAATAATGTTCTTCCATCAGTGGATCTTCTAGCTCAAACATAAACTGTCAATTTTGTCAAGGTAATACCTAATTAGTTCAAAGGAAACAATTTTAATTTAGATGACTTTATACTTCGGTTTTGAAAATATTTTACTAATAAACATACCGGACAAACGAACGATACAATACGTTTTTCTCGCTGACTGTACCGTTTTTCCACAACAAGTGAATGTAATTACTCAAAAAGTTAAAGACAGTTCTCTTAAGAACGTTTTCCTTTATCTACAACGGTTAAGGCCCTAACCCCTCCGTCACAAAAATCCACTTATTTTATCTATAGTTTATAGTTAACACCTTATCTGAGTAGCCATTTAAACAAGGAAGGGCGATATTTCTGTCTCTTATAAGTTAACAAATTGAGAGCTCTCAAAATAAGAATAATCAGTTCAAAATAGTTACCAACGTTCGGATCTCTGGTTCAAGGCTTTGTTATCATTTAGACGTAGATACCACTAAAGACGCTTGGTGCAAGCTTAGGCATCTGACCCACCGCCCGCGATTAAAGAGAAGCGAGAAGAGCTAGCTACTAAAAACGAGTTGGCCAGCTACGAGCAGCGAGTACGCGACGGCGACGAGCGATTACTCGCTGGTATGCGTATGTATCAAGCGTGAGTTTCTCTCCGAATGTTCTGCTCGCCAAGCGAGCATCGCTGAGCGAGTAAGTACTATCTTTGATAGCTTTTGTCGCCGCGACAAACGAGTAGTCGCCGGCGATGTGAACAGTCAGCGATCAACTACTCCATACTTTGATTACAAAGAGTGTCCGTAGAGTTTCTTGCCCGTTCTTCTGCATAGGAACCTACTACGCTTTGGAATAGGCAACTAGCTTCATCTTTGTGCCTTGACCGACACCTTGACAATTTAAAAGTGCCTGTAATCAATGCTTTGAGTTTGACTTACAAGGGACCTAGGAACAATCTTTTGTACGTTTTTTGAGCGAGAAAATCGTTGATAGCTAGTCGCTTCCTCGTCTGTGGTGGGACGTGGGACAGGTGCCTTACTATAGAATGTTATGAATTATGATATCTATGCGTATTTGCTAGGGTTGTGTGTAACACAGGAAAGTTGACATATTATTCTAAGGCATGTATTTAATGAAACTTAAAATAATTCCCAGTTTGCTTTCCTTAAAATATTATTTACTTAACACACTAATATAATTAGCGCCTCTTTTTGTGAAATAAATATGATGTGTGATGTATAATATAATTAGAGCCTCTTTTTGTGAACCTCAAATAATTCCTATATTTGGGTCTTTAATACTAAATAGCCAACTAACTGCAACCAAGTTGGATGTAGCGGTTGGTCACGGTTCTAACTTAAGGGCACTACATGACCTAAACGCAAATTTATAATGCCTCAAAATTAATGATATTCTTCTGGATATATGCTAGTTAGATAGTGTGTGGAAAACATAATACAATTAACTTTAAAACGGGTGCTAATTAAAGCAGCTTCTTTAAAATGTCATTCTCGTCTTCAAATATATTTCGTTGTCTAATGAATTAATAGCTCAGTGACGAACTTTTAGCGTCTAATAAATGGTTTTCAAGCGACCATATATTGTAAAACGAGCTACTGTTAATATAACGCAGCATGGTGATAATTCTTAAGCAACGTTATGGACCAAGTAATAAATAGGGGCATTATTCATAATGCCCGCGCATTGTGAATAATGACAAGCGTAGTCGACGGAGCCCCGCTTCGCGGGACTCCTACTTCTGGGTGGTTTAAAAACAAATAACCACGAAGTGAATGGCGGGGTCTGAAAGACCCCGCCATTCCCTTCTAACCTAACCTGTCCGAGTCGGGGTGCCCTAAGTACTGAGCTCGCTTAGTAGCTCACTTACAACATTAGTCACGGAGTTATCAATTCAGAAGTAAATATATTTATCGGTAGGTCTGAGTCATACTAATTTACGTTCGTAAATTGACGCTGGTTTTTTGATATTCTGTTGGAATAGTAAAGATGACGAATTAATATAATTGAAGCTGTTCTATTAACTCGTTGCCTACATATAAAAAAAGACGCTAGGTTGCAGGTGCTAAAGAAAACTTTTGTTGCCGCACATATAATTTCCCCTTTAAAACTAACTCAAATTATAAAATAAAATTTAAATTAACTCTAAAAACGTTTAACGACTAAAAACCTTAGTAATATGCAAACATTCAGATTTTTTGTCAGATTATTCTACAAGGAACATACTAACGTAATAGTGTTTTATTTTTTTAGTCCAATGAATAGATTTTTTGTAAATCCTATATGCTTCATATTTTGCACTAGATTACCAGCGTTGTGTCATCGCGCCTCTTTCTTTTCTATGCAATCCGACAGTGACCGCGCTATAGCTCTTGTAAGCCTCTTAACCTAACTGATTTGGTCAAGATGTCCTAACTTAAGTAGTTACTGCGACCAATTCGGCTCCCGCGTGCTTGGTCACAGTTCTAACCTTTTTTTTTTTTTTTTTTCGCTGAGAAATGCTTTATGCATTCCCGCTCGTGGGGGGACGAGACGGGATATGTGGGACTCCTGTCGGAATGACAGTATACCCACTAAAACTCAGCGGTGTTCCCACATCGCCGTGATGGGAAGGCCATGGGAATCCGGCTCAGCCTTTGCATCCACAACCCTCCCGGCGCGTGCCCGCCTAGCTGGCGGGCCCCGCATTCCCCCCAGCTTGGGGGGCTACGGGAATGGCCGGGAACACCTGGCCATTCCCGTCCGACACTGGTGGAGGCCTGTGCAATACAGGCAAGGGCGCCCCAGCACCCGCTGCCTGCTGGCCTCCACCTGGGAGGAGTCGGAGATGACTATCAAACTGACGTCTTCTTCGACCCCTCCTCCGCCTTCGGAGCGACGCCGCGTGAGGATCGTCCTCCCGCGCGCGCTCAGCCGCCTCCTTCTGGGACATGACGTGTTCGCAGAAGGAGGCGACTTCACAGTTCTAACCTAGCCTAACCTGTTTGGTCGGAGTACCCTAGATTAGTTACTGCGACCTTTAGAGGTTCAATAATTTAAAAAAAAAAGAAAAAAAAAAGTGTCCATCCTTAAAGGACAATTAGTTTTTAGATGATGAGTTAAATATTTCCCTTTTGCTTTTTTAAGCACGTCACTCGGGTAGTTTCGCTTTTATTTTACAGAAATAAGAGAACTAACCTTATCCGCTTTTATATAAAAGTTTCAGCTCGCTTCACTCGTGTTTTATAATTAGCATCGGGGCAATTACGTAACACACTAACAGTAGGAATGTTTTCATTTTGATAGTAAACCAATTTACTTTGTTGAGTAGACAATTTTTTCGAATTTAAGTAAATAAATGAAGCATTGGCAATATCCTTCAAAATGATTCAAATTGTGATTGATAGTTTGTTACGAAATCAGGGTGCAAGTTTTTTTTTCCTAATCTTTTTGTATACCTATACGCCTATGGCTCAAGTAGTTTTAAGGTTCTAATTGATTAGTAAAACCAGTAGGTACCTACCTAAATCATTAGTCTCTCAGCATCCTAAATGATTTTGTGACCCCCCGGGACCACGCCGGGCAGCACTATCACGAAGAACGTCCGTGTCTCGAAAGGATTTAATATAAATCTGAAAATACGTTAAAATTATTTCTTTTACTTAGGAATAGGTAATAAATGAAATAATTTTATCGCATTTTACATCCCTGACGAGATGTGTGAAGGTCGCAGGCGTCGAAGAGGCGCGCTGGCGCCGAGTCTGCTGAAACAATGCAGATGATTATTAGCGGCCGGCGCTAGCGGCTAACAAAGCAGATTCACTTTCACAAGCAAACGTAAATAGAATATTGTTGCTGCTTGTCAGTCAAAGGTTTATTTTTGAACAAATCATTATTTACTTTGGTGTTCCAAAAAAATATTCGTATAATTATTGTGATTTGTAGTGTTTTTGCGGGCTAAAAACATCGAATCATTTGGATTTATTGCACTTCAGAAGCTCAGGTAGGTTATGTGAATAACTTTATTGGAAACTATCAAAAAAATTGGAAGTAACTTTAATTTTTATGGTTTTTATCTGCAATTAACGGTCAATTACTTTATTTCAGCAATCAGATTAGTTATTTTTTAAATTTACAACCACTTTATTTTAGCTGCCAGCGGCCATTCTATGAATTTCTAATAATAACCTTTATTGTTATGGTAAGTAGTAGCAATAAGTTGTCAACACTCCACCAGCTGTTTGCCTTAATCCTAGAAACGTCAAACAAAATTATTTACACATAGAGCGACACGGATATAAATGAACGTGGTGAAATTTAGAACTAAAATGAAATGTACTGGATTTGACAGCTTTTTGAGAACTTCCTTGACAAGCAGCGCCACCATTTACTTTCATTTAGATCTACGTCGCACTGTTACGAAATATCCAACTAGCTCCAGTAGAAGATAGTCTGTGCAGATGCAAAATACAGTAAATAGATTAGTTCAAACTGGTGCTTGCAAACAAAGCGATAATAACATGTAAACAAGTGAGTGAATGTGTCGACGGAAGTTTTTCGCAAGTGACAACAACAAACAGGTACCAAAGCATTTGTTTTGAACATAATAATAGCTTCTTTGCGTAGTCTCAATAGCTTACTTTGTAAAAGGTAAACATAACTAACCATCATTGAGTACTAGTACTTGCTTTGAATCCATTAATAATAACTATTTCGATTGGTCCTACTAATGGACTAATGGATCAATACGAGTACTTAGTTACTTATTCAATAATAATATTGAACAACAAAACAACACTAGGTACTTACCTACCTATATATTCTTATGAATTGTAACTTATGTAAGTACTCAAAAATGATAACCAACTAGACCAATATTTATTGGAGTTGGTTAAATACAGTTTACCAGAGATTAGCCAGCCTATTGATTCTAACTTTGTCAAGTTATAATGAATTGACTGGCTAAACTCAGGTAAACTGTATTTTCAATGTATTGATGCTGTGGTCATGTTTTAACTAGCTCATAACCCTTACAACATTAGAAACATAATAAGATAATAAATAAGTAATTTGACTTTCCATCCTCGATGAATAAAATCTTTCACCGGGGTTGGTTTACTATTTGCCCGATACTGTGTTTGCTAGTGTACTACAGTCAATCCTTAGTAATATATTTTGTTGTTAATACTAATAAGCATAATTATGATACCGGCATTCGTTTTTTTTCTCTCTTTATCTGCAAAAGTCTTTCTTAGCCATAATCAGATAGTAAATAATTTGGCTTCCCAGCCACACGGACTCAAAACTTTCACCGGGTTGATTTTAAATCTCCCTGATAGTGTCTGCTACAGTCAGATTATAGATAGAGAGATATAGATCTTAATATATATCCTGTCCTTAATACTAATAAAGATTGGTTGATTTATTAAATAAAGCTTCTGCCTGCAGCTTTGCCCGCGTCGATGTCGGAAATTATCCCTCGGGATCATGCTATCGGGACAAAAAGTAGCCTACATCCTTTGCCAGGATGCCATCTATCTCCGTGCTAAATTGTATTGAAACCTGTTCAGTGCTTTTTACTTTCGAATTTTTAATATTAGTATTGATTCTAAATCCAACATAATTATGATACTAGCATTAAAGTTTCTTTTTCTGTCTCTTTATCTGCAATCGTCTTCAAAATAAGTTCGTTGACAAATAAGTTAATGAACCTATAAATTATTAAAAAAAAAATTTTAAGTACATTTTTCAAGAACCAAAAAAAAACTGAAGACTTGATATCTACCAACCTGCACTAGGCCCGCTTGGTGGATTATGGCCTACTCCCACTGAGATAATTATAATCAGCCTGTAATGTGCCCAACAGTAGGAACATATAGACTGATTATGCTAATACATAAAAAAAAAAAAAACTTTATTTTCTTATTTTTATTTACTGAATACCTCTATTCAATGAATTCTGTGGCAAGTTTGTAATCCTTAAATAATTCAGGGTTAGTCTGCAGTTCTGCACAGTATGCCAAACTGGTACAGACAACCGCACATCATTATAACACTTGCACTACAAAAACCGCCAAGGCTACTGCTACATTATTAGGTCTCTGTCAATGTCAAATTATTACCATAGGTGTGCAGTTGATTGTCCAGATTAAAAATAAACAATCCTATCTAATGGATAACTACATGTTTGCTGTATAACTTTCTGTAAAAATGCCATTTTTATTTAGAAAATATGTCCTCAAAACCTTTATTATGCATGTCCTGGTTTCGATTCCTGGATCGGGCAATGTTATTGGGTGGAATCTCAATAGCAACCTGGAGTCTGGATTTTTATCCGGTCGATGACAACAGGCTCGCCCCCTATTACATGGGACTTCAACATACCTGGCGAAATGTGGGTGTACTATAGGTACACAGAGGTGTACTACAGGTACACAGAGGTGTACTATAGGTACACAGAGGTGTATGTAGTGGGGTTAAGCAGAGGCTCAACCATTGGAGGAAAACTGGCGTGATGTTATGTTATGTTTTTACTTTAAACTTGTGTTTGTTAGTTTTGTTTTTCTTGTGTTTACATTTTTTTAAATTGTATTTTACCTAGCCTACTCAAGTATGTGTTTGTGTCTCTTTTTAGTTTGTAATTTGCTCTGTACAACGTCTTGGGATTCAATTCTGTAAAATTGTGCATGTCATTTTAAATAAATAAATGTAGGTATATGTTTTAAGTTTGTACTTTTTTACAGACAATGGCCAAATTTGACACTACAGGCTATTTAGTTGTGAAAATATCTGACAATTTTAATGAAAACAATATCGGCCACAAATGCATACCTGCACGCTGGGCAGAAAACGCTCTTCGCGATAATTATTTAATAATTCGTTATCCTGAAGAAGAAAACTCTGAAACAAGTGTACAAGTTAAAAATAAAGAGCCGTCTAAAAAAACATGGCCATTTCATTGTGCATTGATAATGTTTAGACCAGGTACTTAAGATTTTTAGAGAAGATGGTTACTGTGGTGTACACATTGACTGGTAAAATGAGGGACATGCCTAATCTATCTTAAGGTGTTTTTCTTCTTCAAATTGGCATTCAGATGCAAGCTGTAGATTTACCACCCCTGCTCAAGCTCATAATAATGTATGTTCTTCTCTTGTTTGTAAAAAAAGCATACGTTATATTTAAGTGCCGTAAATACAGTAATATTATAATTGGCATTCACATGCAAACTGTAGGTTGATCACCCCTGCTCAAGCACTTAATATTGTGTTTAATGTTATGAAAAAGAAGCACTTTTCATGTTTAAATTGCCTTAAATAACTTCAATTAAATTGACTGCCTCTTTGATCGCGTGCTTGCAAGCATTACTGTTGAACATGAGGTCCTGGGATCGATTCCCAGATCGTGCAAAGTGTTATTGGGATTTTTCATCAGGAATTTCTCAGTTGTAGCCCGGAGTCAGGTTTTGTGCCCGGTTGACGGCAATAGGCTCGCCCCCTATTACATAGGAGTTTTAAGTGCCGAAATGTGGTTGGGCCTTTGATAAGGCCTTCCCGTTATTACGTCTAACTGGGCCTCCGCTTAGCTGCCTGCTTTCATGTAGGTGTTTTATTCATTTATTTACCATTTTATTGACAATAGTGGTAAATAAGGCGGACGTAATGTCGCAAGGCAATATCAGCCAACCCAAATTGAAAAGTCTTAAAGGTCTTAATTCTTTATGTACGAATACTAAATGACTGACTAAATACTTCTTAATTATGTCCCTCGTTTAACCAGTCGCCATGTACCTGCATAATTATGTATTTAATTTTCAATGTTTTGAAACTCAAGAACAAATTGTCTTTACAGATTCGTATGAAGAAGCAATTGAATTTATCACAGAAAACGACAAACAGGATTCACCTGCAGCCGCTGATGAACATCCGGATAACACGATGAACGAAATAAGTAGTAATAATCATTATTCATTTGTTCCTTGTAAAGAGCAGTAACCCAGGCAAGCACTTTGTGCAATTTATATCATCACCACTGCTCTCAAAACGGTGAAGAAACATCGTGAGTTAGACGGCATGTCCTATACCTAACCAAAAGTTCGAAGACACATGACATCCACCAACCCGCACTGGTCGATTATAACCCACTTACTCTCATAGAGAGGAGGCCTGAGTCCCATTATGCTATTCGTTCCTTCTTGCTTCAGAACTCCAGCATATGTTAATATTATAAAACTATTTGTATTTTCAGAAGCCAGTGCTAGTGCAACTCCATCAACATCAGGTAAACATAAACAATCAGAAGAAACTTACAACAATACAACTATTGAAGATCGTCCCCCGAAGAAAAAACGCGAATCAGCCATACGTTCCGGTAATAATCTCAAAATGTTAATACAGAATAAACTGTTACATTATTTTCCTAAACAAAAAGTTCCTCCAAAAAAGGTTCTATCTTTACAAAAGGAAGCTCGAACTGATACTCTTGAAACCTTAATTAGCGCCGGAAAATTTAACAAACTAGAAAAACTCTACAGTAAAACTGTTGCAGCAGCATCACATGGATCAACAGTAATCGATGACTCTCTTGCTAGTGATGACAGTGATAGTAACAACGAACCTGAAACAATACGTCCACCTGATAAAGATAGACTAGAGCTTGTACATGAAAATGAGCCTAATCCAAAAATTACAACTATAAACCTTGGAACATCAAAAACTCCATTACCCGAGACAGTGGATTCTAACCAAATATCTTCTACAAATAATCTGGACCAGCTTAAAGAAACAAAAAGTGATGATAAGGGAAGCCAGTCTTCATTAAATGCAGATGTTTCAGCCCTTCAAAGTCTTATACACAATCTAGCACCTGCAAACGGAACGGGAAATCAGAATATAGCAGATATAAAACACATAAAAGATATTTATAACTCTATTTTAGAGGTGAAAAGCAAGTTGGATGCTGTATACCAGGAAAAGAGTAAACAATTGAAAATAACTTTTGAATCTATTAATTTGTTTGTGCCTGAAATCAAGAAAGGCCTCTCTTTGCCAACGATTCAACAACTACAAGAAAATAGTCGGCCTAATAGTGATGAACCAAAACTTGTATCTTCACGAAACCAGGCATCTCAAAGAAAAGGACCATCTTCTCATCCACGAACACCATCGCTTCAACAATCGGAATCGTCTTCAGAGTCAGAATCGTCTTCAGATTCAGGATCGTCTTCAGATTCAGAATCTTTTTCTCAATCACCAAAACCCTCAAAATTTTCTAAATCTAAATGTAGTTATGTTGCAAAATGGACACTCAAACATCAAGGACTCGATTCAGGTTTAACAGAACTAATGCCAAATACAGGAATCTATGTTTCCGAAGCTGAACTTACTAGATGCAAACTGCTTGGAACTAATATGAGACAATTTGCAAGACTTCTTTTGCCTTTAATATTTACAAAAGAAGCTCTTTCTAAGTGTTCTTACACTAATAATGTTCGAATCGGAAAGCGTTCCAAATCTAAAGATAAGAGGCCTGGGCTAGATGAACATGCTCGAAACGTATTAATAGATTACGTGAATACGCATGCTAGAGAATCCGGCTGGACCATTGTTGGTCTAGAAGTTCTGAAACAAAGTTTGAGAGATAAATTACGTGTTAATTATACGTGACACATCTTCGACCAATAGATGTAGGTATTAGGAAGTTTGATATTTCAACAATTGAATCGAGATTACCCGAAAGTTCTTATACCTTATACGTTTTTAGTTTTTTAGGGATCCGTACCCAAAGGGTGCCAACGGGACCCTATTAATTATTAATTATTATTATTTCCGCTGTCCGTCCATTCGTCTGGCTATCAGCGGGCTGTATCTCATGAACCGTAATAGATAGACACAGTTGACAGAGTGTGTTTCTATTGCCGCTATAACAACAAATGAAAAGTAAAAAATACAAGAAACGTATTTCTTTTTTAATAATATGTAGTGTTAAACTATTGTAGGGTGGTACGGAACCCTTCGTGTGCGAGTCCGACTCGCACTTGACAGGTTTTTAATTTATTGGTTGGTATTTCTTTTTGGACGTTACTGTACCTACTTGGTATATTTACTTCTGTTGTAAGTATTGTTTTCAATGTCTTATTACTGTTATTAAACTATGATTGAAGAGATACATGCAAATGAATATCCCAATAGATTGTTTGTATTTGTTTTTACAATCCAATTTCTAAAATACTGTCAGGGAAATTAATTGTTAAGCAAATTTACACCCCTTCGTCAATTTGCCGTGATATAACCATTTCAGACAACTGTCAAGGAATGATAGTTGTGATTTGACTATACTACAATTTATGTTGGTAATCTATTTGCTTCACAATAAATTTCCCTGACTTGACTTAAACAGTTTTGTAGGAATCCTAACTAATATTATAAATGCGAAAGTAAATTTGTTTGTTTGTTACGCTTTCACGCCAAAACGGCGGAATGGTTTTGGATGAAATTTGACACACAGATAGACCATGACCTGCACTCTAACTACGTACCTAATACATTATCTATCACAATCGGAATCATTTTGAAGCCTATTGCTAACCCATTGATTCATATGTACGAAAAAATCGTCTGCTCAACAACGTAAATAACGCGATGAATGTTGTTGAACTGTCATAATGACAGCTATTCCTACTGTTAGTGTGTCACGCAATTACCCCCCTAGGTAAGGACTTAGGCTACTTTTCATGGTGGCTTGCAGACGAACGTAATATTTGAGAATTCTTGGCATCCATTCAAGTAACATACTATGAAACTGATACCGCTGCCATAAAATATAGCGGGATATATTCAAGAGCGAAATTGGGACATTTATAGGCACTTTTAGATATTATCTCCGTATATGGAGTTTCTTATGGTGTGTTCTTTCATCGCTTTCAGAGATAAAAAGTAAGGATATCATCATGTTTTTAAACATATTTTGAACACCGTATGTTGCAGCAAAATTACTATAACATGTTTTTTTGGTCTAAAATAATAATTTTATGCAGGTACTTATAGTTTGGTCCTTGTTTCCAATTTTAGGGTTCATTAGTGATACATGGTAAATTATTTTATTTCTGTAAATAGGTTTGTACAAACACTAAATTCAAATTCAAAGCCTTTATTTCAAATTATGGGGTTCTACTTGAACCGTTCAGTAAAATACTAGGTTTGGGAATGGTAAAGGATTTATTTCGAAACTAATATTTATACAACACTTAAACACTGCTTACATTCTATTGGCTGATCAGTTGTCTTAGAGATCTGCTGATGTGGTCAGCCAATCAGCGTTATGCACGCCATATTCAACCCTCCTTGTGGCCCGTGGGCTAGGCAGCGTTCAGCGTCGCCAGTGTCGGTCCGCGAGCCGCGCGGGTCAGTCGTTTGAGCTTGATGTTGTATGGTACTCGTATGCCTGACTCCCACAAAATAAACCAATTACAGGCACTTTTGAATTGTCAAAGGGTCAGTCAGTCAGAAAAATGAAGCTAGATGCCCATTCCAAAGCGTAGTAGGTACCTATGGAGAAGAACGGGCAAGAAACTCCATGGACACTCTTTTAAATCAACATATAATTACAAAAAAAATTGTTTACCTACATCATTCATGTTGAATTAAAAAATGTGAGAACGATGTAGAAAGACGTGCACGTTTAAGGCATCCGTAAACTAAAACTCAGAGGTCACAGTCTCTTTTAAAGTCCAGACATAATCTTGGTCGGATTATGTGAAGACCATGTACATTTGTGTCTGAAATGGTCTTTTGAGGAAAAACCACACTGATTGAGTGGACCTGTCCAGTCAAAGAGTGTCAACTGGACCCTGTTATAAGTAAAAGGGTCCTGTTGTATCTTGTCGTGCAGTTTGAGTGAATTTACAAAAGTTCTATTAAATGTTAAGTAAATATGTCAAGATTTTTTTACCTATTCTACTTAATTAATAAAACAGAGAGCTCTTTATGTTGAATTGAAATGTTTAGTTAATAAGATTATGTTTGATAGATTGATGATGCAGCCATCTTTAGTTGGTACTTTTATGTTCTGATTAAGTAGTACATTTATAGTGTTCATAATGTACATTATTATTATTTCGTTATAAATACAGGCTGAAGATTTAGTCACTTGCGTCCATCAAGGGGTGATTTCTACACGTCATTCTAAACAACTTTCGCTACGAAACTCGTATCCGATTCGTGAAAAAAAAAACCTATACAACAGTAGACAGACCAGTTCAATGCATGTAAGAAAAGTTTTTTTTTTTCTACAATTTTGATATCGATTTCATAGGGAAAGTTTATTTACTTATTTGGTACACCCAACAGCAGTACATACTGAAAATTAAAACAGAACAATAACGTAATAAAAGTACTGATATGTTTGCCAATTACAGGTATACACAGCATTCACCACAAAACAAAATCGTAATTTACAAAAAAAAAAACTTATGAAAACATAAATTACATTTAGAAACTAAAATTCAAAATGAGTGAATACAAAATGTTATGGCGAGAGGTGAAAGGTTAGAGGGTATGAGTGTGAGTGATATCTAAAAAAAATCAGTGTAAGCACTCCCGTACCTCACGAGACTGATCTAAACTTGTTAAGTGATACACCGTGTAAGTCGGTTTCCGACGATTTCTATGTTTGTATTTTTATTAATGTAATTTTTTTGTAATCTGCGTTTTGTTTGTGCAGAATAAACTATTTTTCTTTCTTTTTCTTTTCTTTTTTCTAAAACTTTTACTGCACATTTGTTGCAGTTGTTTAGAATGACGTGTGGAATGAGCCCTTGACGGATGCAGGCAACTAAATTGCCACCCTGTAAACTTATCTGATATAAATATGTTCAGTCGCCAGCAGGTCAAGCTACACGAAACTGTCAAATTTCTCCAAACGATTTTAAACCTTAAAATGTTGTTGGTTAAGTTCAAAATCGAATGTGAAAATCTGACAATTTGTGGTAAGTTGATGTGCTGGCGACTGTACCTAATATTAGGTAAGTAATAGTTGATAGCCACACTATCGAATTAGGTCTAAGAACTGTAAAGATAATTTTAAGAGGTAAAAATACATACATAAATTCACGCCTTCATCCCATGGGAGTAGGCAGAAACTACAGAACGCCATAAAAATAAATAAATAAAAAATCTTCAAAACAGTAAAGGGCTGTCTTTTTTATTATTGATTTATGGTTCGCTATCGTTGCCAGAAAATTTCCCCAGTTTCTCTGAATGATAATATTGGTAAAAATCTTCACAATTTTTCTCTATAACTACTTACGCGTTCAATGTATTCTCGGTATCGGCATGAACAAAAACGTTAATTCAATATTTTTTTTTTTTTTTTTTCAATGTAATCCCCCGTTACCTCAATGCATTTATTACATCTCGAAATTATCTGTTCAATACCCTGTAAAAAATAACTTTCCTCTTTTTCTTTAGCGCATTATTGCCTCCTTGAGCTCTTCATCGTTGCAAAATCGTTTCCCATGAAGGTCTTTTTTCAAATTAGGGAACGAATAATAATCACTTGGGGTTCGGTCCGGGCTATAGGGTGGGTGGTATTTTTTTTTTTCGAAACCGCATTCTCTCACAGCAGTCTTGGAAACATCCGCCGTGTGGACCGGGGCGTTGTCGTGAAGAAGTAACACACCGGTGGTCAGTTTGCTCCGTCTTGTTTCTTCAATTGCTTCCCGTAAAATTCGTAAAGTGGATGAGTAGGATGCTGCGTTTATGGTTTCACCTTTTTTGTGTACTCAATTAGCAAAATTCCCTTTCAGTCCCAAAACACTGTGGGCATGATTTTTTCGGCAGACGGAACGACTTTGAATTTCTTAGGGGGCTTATTAATTTTAATTGGCACAAAACCCCAAAATTAAAATAATTTAGTACATACTAAATTATTTTAATTTACAAGAATATAATAAATTCTCGCTTTAGGGCTGTCCTAGCCGCTGAAACCAACAAAATACTGATTAGGTAAAAGTTGATAAAACTGCGTTGTATCACTTAAGCGGAAGCCTTTGTGTAGGTAGTACAAAGGCATTTCATACTGCAGTTCACAATGAACCACGGAATAACGTTCTCTAACAAGTACAAACAGTTTATTAGAGGAAATAGGTAGGTCCAGTGCCCGCCGAGCCAAGCAGATGCACCGTCGGACACAGTTAAGCATGAAAAGATGTTAGAAAAAAATGTGCTAGAAGTGAAACTACTTACTCGTAAAAAATAATGATTATGAGAGATTTCGTGCGAGAGACAGAGAGAGTAATATATCTTGTTTTTCTCTCATGTAGCGAAATGGGCCTAAACGTGACGGGACCGTGAAAATTCACTCTCAATTCTCTTCCAATGGGATTAAAAACCGATAACTCGTCATAGGTGGCAGCACAGTTCAATGTCATCAAATCGCCATTGTTTTGTTTGTTTACTTTAGTGTCGATCATAAATTAACTGAAAACTAGATAAATAGGTATGTAGATACTTATGAGAATCGGAGTGTAGCACTAGGTATTAAAAGACGAGTTAAGGTTCGTGCACACTGGCGCGACGCGACAGCCCGACACAAAGGCGCCGCCAGTCGCGCTGCACGCGGTGCCTTTGTGTACGCTGTCGCGTCGCGCCAGTGTGCACGAGCCGTTGAATAAAAAGGAAATGTCTACGTCTGGTAAAAAAGCAGCTTTAGTGGAGAAGACAATAAATAAATTAACGTTTTTTTAATATAGTTACATAGCTATCGGTTATCTTGTGTTTGTTAACTTGACGTACATTTTTTGGTGAAGACTGGAGGGTAGGTATTACAGGACTATCCAGGGCCCTAATTCACTATAACCACTTAACAATTCCTTACTTCGAAACCACGTCAATATTAAATACTTACAATAAACGAAACCGTTTCTACAAGACACGATATTGACGTGGTAAGATTACGCATGAAATAAAAATTACTATACAGAATTGGGGCCCTGATCGGAGTTGATAACCAACTCGAGGATGATCTTCCTGACTGAAAAACTTCAGAGATGATATTTCTAGTACTGATCTAATATGATGTCTTATATAAACACACACACCTTTACTATAATTTACGTAATATCACACCACATTACTTCCTGTAGGTAGGGATCCGCAAAATGTATCGATACATGAGTAGTATCGATACTTTCTCTTCGATACCTAGTATTTTTGTACTCGATATTTTAGTTCCGATACTTTACTAGGTATCCATACTTTTTCATATATTCGATACTTTTGCTACTCCAATTAAACATTGGGTGGAGATGAAAGCAGTTTTTCCAAAATAAACAGTTTTTTTTCCAAAATTATCTTGTTTGGCAACTAGGTATTTAATAATACCAGGCACTCAATCCCATCTAAAAGACTTTCTTCGAAAGCTGGGGCGACGGTGACAGCGTCGCGGAACCACGTCACTGGGTCACGTATAGACAAATTACTTTTTATGTCTGATCATCGAAGAAGATTGGGGTTTAAAAAATGACTGAATTTTAATACATAGCTTTAATTTTACAAGTACCTACCGATATTTTTCTCTACAGAGCTACACAAAAGCACACGCTCGTACTTAATATTAAAAAAAAATGTATATTTTTAAATAAATAAATGATTATTTAAGTATGTACTTGTTTATTACTGTTTTTTTTGCGATAATATACAATTTCTAAGGTGATCAAAAAAGTACTCGATACTGAGTAGTATTGATACTTTTGGTTCGATACTTTTATCGGTATCGATACTTTCTTCTGCGATACCGCTATCGAGTAGGTATCGATACTTTTGAATTTTTGCGGATCTCTACCTGTAGGTACGTAATAAAAACGGACTTCCTTCCCTTGGGAGCATCACCTGTCATACGAATTTCTGCCATAAAAGTCTTCAGGTTTAAAAAGAATAGCACATAGTCTCGACGAAATATCGGGTTTCCAATTTTTTTTCAGAGAGCTTTTTCCCACAATTTTCGTCTTTTAATATCTTTGGCAAATGAGTCCCCGTGTTTTTACAGTCAACAGCTGCACAGCGGGGAATATTTAAGCGTAAAAGAATTGGCTTGTCTATGAATAATTTATGCATAGTGTCAGCTAGTTTGTCAAATACTTGGGCGTTCCAGAGCAGTGACACCTGAAGTGAGCAAGTGGCAGTTTTTCTCCCCATTATCGAATCGCCGCGCGGCGTCTTAGAACTTTCACTTCAATTACAGTTGGGTAGGTGCAGCAACCTGAAGTGGCAATGGGCCGGCCATATTAGCCGTAGAACCGATGACCCATAGGGTAGACGTGTTCTTGAGTGGAGACCGTGAATCGGCAAACGTAAGGCAGGACGCTCGCAGGCTAGGTGGAGCGACTATTCGCGAGTGGCTAGTAACAGCTGGATGTGAGTTGCCGAGGATCGAGCTGAATGGCGTGCAATTGGAGAGGCCTATGTCCAGCAGTGGACTGCTGTAGGCTGATGATGATGATGAAGAGGTACTCTCGTCAAAATTTAAACACATCGATTTGAAAATGGGTTGATTTTAACCACTGCGCCAACCGTGCCGTCAAAAAAATTCAACAAAAGAAAGATTTTAAAATTGAAAATGCTCATTTCGCAAATAATTAGTGCAGTCAGCCCCAAAAAGATGGTATACACGGACACGGAACCATTTCATTGTCTACAACCATTGTTCCATAACATTATAAGTATCCATCTTATATGTAAAACACATTATTAAACAATTAATTTGTCCCAAAAAAATTACCTAATCATTTTATCCCAAAACATGTAGGTATACACCCTATGACCAAAACTAGGTAATCTACATAAGTCTCACAAATATGTATACTTACAGTAATAATTCAACAACGAGGTAAGCAAATCTAAAAGTTCATTCACTGCAAAGTTCAACTTCGAAAGGAGGTGTTACAAATAAGTATTTAGTTCAAAATGCGATGTCATAAAAATTCCCATTTACTCTAACGACTGACATATTATTACTGTCACGACAACGATCACATACTACAGTAGTAGCATTTGCATGTAATGTAACAGTTCAGATTCGAGTAGGTATTACATCAGTAAATGCGTCCACGTGAGCATTAGGTACAGTGCGTAGGTACCTGTAATGATACAATTCGTATTATTACAACGGTGAGTGCGGAAAACTGAGCATTACACCTGATTCTATGTGACATTCACGAATACTCTCAGTCCGAGCGGTTACAAAAGCGAATGCTCCTTAGTCAGTGCGCGAGCTGGAGCAGTATTGTAACACAATGCTCAAAATTAAATCAATGTTAATTACACACGAATAAGAATAAGAGGACAAAAATAAAAGTCTTGTTCTTCTATTAAACGAAGATAAAGACATGCCATTCAATATAAGTTGTATGACGTTGTCAGTCTTGTTTACCTCGTTCTGGAACTATCAATGTGAACATGGTCCTGGTCAAAGGGTGTATTGTAGATGTTTTGGGACAAAATTTGCACTTTGTTTTGGTAAAATTAATTATCTAGGTAAGTAGGTACTATGTTTTGTACCTATGCGATGGATACAATGTTATGGAACAGAGTTACCTCGTTGACAATAAAATGGTTCCTTGTCCGTGTGTTCATCTTTTTGGGGCTCACTCTACCTATCTTCTTGGTTTAAAGACTACTTATTATTCATAAGTACCTATCTATGGGTGATACTAAGTTTAAGGTTGCAGGTTAATCCATCGAAGACTCAGGTCATCGTTGTTGGCAGCTCAAGGTTGACCCCCAAGATAAACTGGTCGCAGCTTTGCCAAGTACAATTTAACGGAACTGCTATTCCAGTCAGCGAAAAGGTTAAGAACCTTGGGGTTTGGATCGACAAACATCTTTCTTGGGGTCCTCAGTTACAGGACGTAGTTAAGTTGAAAAATGTTTGCATCTGGTAAGTCCCTGACACGATTGCGGAACTTTCTTCCAGCTGCCACTAAAACTGCGCTTGCACAATCCCTTTTACTTCCTATCCTTGACTACGCTGATGTCAGTTATCTCGATCCCAATGAGGCGCAACTAGATAAACTTGAGCGACTTCAAAACTTTTGCATAACATTTATATTTGGCCTGCTCAAATATGATCACATTTCTGAATTTCGTACAAAGCGCAAGTGGCTTCCCATACGTCTTCTCCGAAATTCTCATATCTTGTTTCAGCTCTACAGTATTCTGTTCAACCCTAAAACCCCCTCTTATCTTAAAGAACGTTTCAAGTTCCTTCATGACACATATATAATAGATACCTGAGGTCATCGGAAAACTTAAGACTAGAGATGCCGATGCATTCCACCAGTTTTTATGACAAGTCTTTTACAGTTCAAGCAGTACGGTTATGGAATGCCTTGCCCATGTCGATAAGGCGTGCTCAATCTTTGTCCACTTTTAGAATTCTGGTTAAAAACACTTCCTCTCTCCTTAAACATTGTCATTACATTCAGTTTCCTTGCGCTTGTTTCACGTTTATCATTGTATATATTATAATGTAGTTAAGTATATGTTTTATGTATGTATGTATGTATTTGTTGTATATGTAAATGGTACACTACTGACTACCTGCATTAATGTCTTTCCTTCTCCCTTGAATCCATTCAAAGGTTGTCTGTAAAAGATCTCTTTTGTGTCACCCTACGTAAAATTTCTACATTTATATCTGTAATTTTTATGGTATACATAATAAAGAGTATTCTATTCTATACTAAAGGCCAACGCACACCGGCGGACGGCGAGGGACGGCATTGAGGAGGATTTGCCAAGGCGCGTCCCGCGGTATACCACGGGGGAAATGCGAAGTGCACCCCTTTTGCACTGTCTCTCCCCTGTGACCGTATATTAGCAGCCTCGTCGCATGCTTTCGCATCAAAATCAAAATATTTTATTTCACATAAAACAACATGGGCACTTATGAAACGTCAGAAGCTAGGTGCACGGTTCCAATTGGTTGTCTCCTATGGAGAAAAGCCGGCAAGAAACTCCACGGTTACTCTTTTAAAAAATAAGGGGCTTTTACAATGTTACCAATTACCAATTACAGTGTTGATCAACAATGTAATTGGTCCCTTATCTATGGGAGGACAGTGTAGGCCTATCAACAAGTATCATGTACTGAACAAAATATAAAAAGGTCCACAAATCTAGTCTACAAGTTAGGTCTACAACGTTCTCACATTCACAAAATATAAATGAATCTATATAAAAATAAAAGCCTATTTAGACTAAATGACATGATTGCCATTACTACTGTAACAAATCGGAATCAAAATCCTATCCACAAAAGCCATAAATAAGGAGTTGAAATAAGAATCCGAAGTATATAATGTCAAATAATGAGACGCCACGCACACGCCGCATCACGCCGCGGTATCCTCCAGGAGTCCAGCGCGCTCTTCAATACCGCAGAGAGAAATCCCCTTTGATGCTCCGTGGTTGATCTCCAATCTTTGGAATCTGTATCTTGTTACCATTATATACATTATTACATTGGTAAATTTAAAGTAAGTAGTCTGTCCCGCCGTCCGCCTGTGTGCGCTGGCCTTAATTGTGCTAGTCCCAAAATTTTTAATCAATATGCTATTATAATATGATATAAAAGTTGGTACTTTTGATAAAAAAATCGTTCGATTTACTTTACGTTTACGTCGCGCGTTCGTGTTGGCCTCCGGTTTTACTAAGGCATACCAATCTATTTATTACACCTGCTTTTATACTACTGGAGGGCAAAGACTTCTCCCTTTTCCTCACACTTAAGTTCTCTGAATCCTCTTGTCTGCGGCGGTGTCCTGTCTCATGTTTTTAGAGTCATGTCTAGTATTTATTCTCAATTATTTTTTCAATTCTCCGGTACCACTTTATTGTATCAATTGACTTAAATGAACAAAGAATGACATTCAAGTATAGCTCCGAATAATTTATTATCTCAGTTCATAAAATCCAATATTCCGACGCCTGAAAAGTAAAGTAGGCGAGCGTAGGCCGAAACCCATCAACCGTCAACAATTAATTCTATTAAAACAAAAGACTACAGAATACACTTTCATGTGAAGCATTTGTTCCCATCGAGAGGGTAGGTACGATAAACACTTATGTTGGCGCGAAATAAAAGGTAGTAAGACATGGCAGTAAATTTTCGCATGACGGCCGCCTCATAAGGTTGGGAGCGATAAAATGTTACATGCCCTAAGTAGGGCTGGCACGCGTTTGTGATTGGTGAATTTTAGTGATAGTGGAAGAAGTTTCGTGTTGTGATGTGATTGGAAGATAGTTTTGTGTGAATCGTTTGACTTATCATGGAATACAAATTGGTACAGCAGTGGTGGCCCAGTGAAAACGGCCGCGACTTGTAGGTCGTAGGTTCGAACCCAGGCAGGCACTTTACTTTGTGAGAATCTTTCATCACCAACCACTGCTCTCAAAACGGTGAAGGAAAACATCGTGAGGAAGCCGGCATGGCCTCAAACCAAAAATTCGAAAACATGTGATATCCAGCAACCCGCAACGGGTCCGCTTGGTGAATTATGGCCCGCTCCCTGTCACAGAAAGGAGGCATATGTCCCATCAGTGGTATCAAACATTATAGGATGAATAAGTGTTGAAAACGTATAAAATGATTTAATATACGACGAGCCTATTCAGGTAATATTTATTGGGCCCTACTTTATAAAACAAACTTTTTTATTAATTAACGAAATCTTGATATTGTAGCGGTTTCCTCCATTTAATTAGGTATCTATATAGCGCTATCGGCTTTCACTCCAATCAATTGTTAACATCATCATTGTTGTTAATTGTTATAATTTTACCATCTATTTTATTAAAGCATAGCTTAGAGGGTCTATCTTAACTTGATGAAAATCAACAAATTATTGCCACAATTTTGATCACATGGTTAACATTATTCTTGTTTTTTTTTTTGTTTATCTGGTTTTTTTCATTGTTAGAAAGAAAGAAAAAAGAAAGAAAATAAATTTATTAGGCACAAACTACAAAGCACACAACACAACATATAATAAAACAAACAAATAAAAAGTGTAAAGTGCGTAGTGAGAAATTAGCAGGAAACTGTGCCCTGCGGCTGCACTAAATAGGTCCAGTTCAGGAAAAATGTCAGACAACTAGTGCCTGACGCTGGTTTTCAACTGAACCTGAAGTGTGAGGTGACGGATGTAGGTAAATCAGTTTTGTACTGCAATGTGTGCATGTATGTATATAAAATAAATGATTGTAAAAGAATAATAATAACGAATATTTAAATAATTAGTATAATATTAAATAAAACTGCATAACAAAACAAACAAACTGACAAATAAATGAGACAGACGCATGATATATCTAGAAATCTATTTATTTTTACAAAAAAAAACTGTTTTGAACGATGTCAGACTTCTGAGCTCCAACACATTGTTTAATTAATCAAGCATTGTTCTTGTTTAACTTGTCCTCATATATCGGTAGCTAGCTTTAGCCCGCGGCTTTGCCCGCGTGGAGGTAGAAAATTATCCCACGCGAACGTACTACCGGGATAAAAAGTGTCCTACGTGTTAATCCAGGTTATAAACTATGTGTTCCAAATTTCATCCAAATACATTCAGTAGTTTTTGCGTCAAAGAGTAACAAACATCCATCCAGCTATCCAGCTATCCAGCCATCCATCCATCCATCCTCACAAACTTTCACATTTATAATATTAGTAGGAAGTAGGATTAAAAATTCAATATTAGCGACGCAACAATTTTTTAAAAGCGTGTCCTGTGAGTTTCTTTGTCCTTTCTTCTCCATAGGAATCACGGAACATTTCTGTTCCGTAATAGGAACCTACTTACCACCTACGCTTTAGAATGGGCAACTTGCTTCATATTTCTGTCTAACCGTCTTCTTTGACAGTTCAAAACTGCCTGTTAATGGTTTAATTGAAATAAATGCTTTGAGTTTTAATTTGACATCAAAGTTTAAGTTATATATGTTGATTACTTTGCGTACTATTGCATGGAATCAAGTTCTTTTAACTGAACAAACAGCTGTCCTGCTGGGGAGTCTGTTGCGCTACATCTTCTTCCCAGCTAAAGTATCAGGAAATGGTGAAGGGCGGATGTTTTGAGGGAGGATTCTCAGCCTAGTTTGGCTTTTGATTTTGTAACCGGACGGACAGCCCTGACGCCTGCCAACATTAAACACAATTGACGATGGTGCAATCAGACGCGGACCAACATCACTCACGGTGTTACTCGGTGATTAGTTGTAACTAACGTTCGCCCTCCGCCTTTCTGGGATTGTTCGAGAACGACCTGATGTTGTTTTACTAAATCTACGAGTGAAATAATAGAGTATTTGGCTGGTTTTTCTTAATTGAGTAAGAGCTAATTATAAATAATTCTACATACCTACTTATCTACGTGCTCAAGGCTGGCGGCACAGCGCGGCATGGCATGGCAAAGGATTTTCTTAAGGCTCCCACAAACAGGCGCGACGCGACCGCACGACACAAAGGCACCGCTCGTTGTGCGACACGCGGTGCCTTTGTGTTGCGCTGTCGCGTCGCGACAGTTTGCACAAGACTTTTGAATCTTACCTATTTTCACACCGATGTCGTCACAAGGGGACTTGAGAATACTGCGGGAAGCTGCGGTCGACAACGAAAGGTTTCGAGCCATACAAAATTTAATGCTTTGCCGTGTCATGGCGCGTCGTGCTTGCACCTGGTGTACAAAGCGGTCACGAATATTGAACCGTTTATCTGCCAAAATGCTTTGAACTACGTAACGTGCGTATGAGCAGTCAAACCCCGCCCACAAATAATCTTGGCGAATCACAAGAAGCTCTCAAACCTTGCACTCAGAAAAATTTGCACCCGACACTAGACGGCTAATCCTTTTGTTCTATTGTTCAAAAGTAAAGCCTGATCGGCGAAACCAATTAGTGGAGCTAAAAGCAATTCTATTCCAAAGCATTCAAACCGAGTTTTAAATGTATATCCTACACTTAGATCAATAATGTGTTGTTTGTTATTACTTGGTCTTTCTTCTTCTTCGAATTTGAAAAGCATGATTGACAGTACTGGTGTTAATTTTTTTTTATGAATAAGAATAGTCTATGATATTGTGTAAAAGTACTTGTTTTGAAATTGACATTTATTGATTTGATGAAATCTTAGATAAATGATTAGTCTCGCTGCGCTCGACTAGATACCGCGCTATCGAAAAACAATAGCTCCGTGAATGCGGCAACTCATTATTGTGGTGTGTGTAAGACATCGCCACTTGACATTTTGTCAGTTAACATTGACAACTAGTGTGCGTGAAGATTGTGTTACTAGCTGCTCAACTGTTACCCGAGTTAATGGGAAAAATATTTTATGCTGTGGTCTATTAGTTAAGTTATACCTAAATGTAGCTCAGAAAATACTTAAAAATGAACAATAAATTAAAAGCGAATGTATAAATATATTTGTGTATACGTGAGGTGTAGGTGTCTTCTTTAGAAAAATGGAAGGTAGGTATTATCAAAGATTAGAAGATTAAAAATTATAAAAAAAAAAAAAAAAAAAAACTAATGTGTTCTCTCACGTATCCTTCATCCCCTCGAATATTTTTGAGGTACAGACACGAAGTTTACATTTCAGGAACATGAGTCGAAATACGAAAAATAAAATTGGTTTTCCCGTAGTAAGTCAATCAGCTGATTGCGCATTTTTTATGGCAAGACGGTTTTTTTTTTTAATTTTTCGGTCCATGTTACTTGGGGAAAGTTGTTCAGTTTCATAGATAGAATCACCCCTTGAAATAGTGTCAGCAAACATTTTTACACCCAAAGTGTATTTAATGATTACAAAAATAATCATTAAATAATTTATAGAACTAGGTTAAGTATATATAATAAAATAATGTACCCCAAGTGGGACAAAATTTAAAATTTGATGGCAAGGAACTAGATGTTATTACTTACGGAAACTGTATTTCTAGGAATTACTTTAGATTCAAAATTGCAATGGGGTGCCCACATTAGAGCTCTTTCAGGTAGATTAAGTTTAGCTGCATATGCAGTAAGAAAAATAAGGCAGTTGACTGATATAGCCACTGCTAGGTTAGTATACTTTGCTTATTTCCACAGTATTATGTCTTATGGTGTTCTGCTGTGGGGATCGGCAGCTGACGTAGATTCAATTTTCATTTTACAAAAAAGGGCAATCCGCGCGATCTATAAAATGGGTCCTCGCGAGTCTCTTAGAAACAAATTCAAAGAAATTGATTTATTAACTCTGCCTTCTATTTATATATTAGAACGTATTTTGTATGTTCGCAAAAACTTAGGACTTTTCAAAATAAGAAGCGATTTCCATAATATAAATACACGTAGCAAAAATGAAATTGTAATACCCAATTTAGATTAACTAAAACAAGCAAGTCATTTCTCATAAACAGTATCCGCTTTTATAACAAGTTGCCAAAGTCAGTTACAGAACTTAGCGATGGAAAGTTAAAAACCCACATCAAACGTATACTTATCAAAAATGCATATTATAACATTAAAGACTACGTTGAAGACAAGGAAGTTTGGCAATAATTCCTTCTGCACATGTTGCTTCCCTGGTACCACATTAACGGCATCACTAAGTAAATGTATATTAACTATTCCCAAATTACGAAGTTTTTTGTTTCTTTTTACTTACTTCTTTGACATAATCTCATTATTTGACATTGTATACTTCGGATTCTTATTTCAACTCCTTATTTATGGCTTTTGTGGATAGGATTTTGATCCCGATTTGTTACAGTAGTAATGGCAATCATGTCATTAAGTCTAAATAGGCTTTTATTTTTATATAGATTCTTTTATATTTTGTGAATGTGAGAACGTTGTAGACCTAACTTGTAGACTAGATTTGTGGACCTTTTTATATTTTGTTGAGTACATGTTACTTGTTGACAGGCCTACACTGTCCTCCCATATCTATCAACACTGTAATTGGAAACATAGTAAAAGCCCCTTATTTTTAAAAGAGTAACCGTGGAGTTTCTTGCCGGCTCTTCTCCATAGGATACAACCAATTGGAACCGTGCACCTAGCTTCTGACGTTTCATAAGTGCCCATGTTGGTTTATGTGAAATAAAATACTTTGATTTCGAATACAAAAAAAAAATTACTATAAAAATCCCATCCACGGGGAACTTGATTCTTGTATACGCGGCAACACTGAATGGCGTTTAGGGTTCTTGTTATTTTATATTGAAATTTCGATGGTACCAATACACCATTATACGATACTTAATGATGGTATGTGATCTCAGTGTCCTTCTTATTTCTGGTAGTATTATTTTTGTACAGTTTCACTACGCAAACGCCATTTTACTTCGGATTAAGCCCACAATTTTATAAAACATTTGGCATATACACGTCACACACAGCTTGTAGTGTGACTGGCTCGGGTACGCCGATTTTGGCGTTGTATTTTTTGCCGCAATTGACAAGTACTCTGGCGGTATCTAGTCGAGCGCAGGGAGACTAATCATTTATCTATGGATGAAATATTATGATCAGAGATCAGATATTCGGATGCATATTCACCTAAAGTTGAGATGTTTATGGAATGCGCTTTTGTATCGATAAAATTATGTTTTTTTTTGTTTTAACTTACCACACCCCACCCCTCCTCTTACACCCGCATACACATTATTTGCATAGGAGGTTAAACATTAATTTTAAATAAATGGTATCCATCTGAAAAGTTATGAAATCCAACAACCCCGGGTTTTTTTTAAATATTTTTTTTTAGAAGTCGCTTCCATAGGTACTATACCTATACCCGACAAGTTATGTATTGCAAAAAAAATATGTTTTTAAGGAGCGGCTTCCATACTTTTAATACCTAGAAAGTAACTTTAGGTAAAAATGCATCCGAATATCCGATCCCTGATTAAGTATGGTGATTATGTTAATATCCGATTTCTGGAATTAACTGTGTTATTTTTCAATGAACACGATAAAATATTACTTTTCGTTTTGTAATAAATAGTATTTTTTATTAGCATGTAAAAATGTTTTCCATTTGGTCTAAGAAACTAATAATAATGATATGACGCATTTTATGTTTAATCTTAAGGGGACTACATGACCTAAACGCAAATTTATAATGCCTAAAAATATAAGATCCACTGCAGTAACCAAAATCAGAAAAAATATATGATATTCTTCTGAATATATGCTAGTTAGATAGTGTGTTGAAAACATAACACAATTCATTTGATATGGTAGAATAAAATCACGAAGATACCTCTAAAAAAATATTTTAACGATTAAAAACCATACTTATATACATGCAGACATTCAGATTTTTGTCAGATTATTCTACAAGTAACATACTAACGTAATAGGTAGTGTTTTAATTTTTTAGTCCAATGAATAGATTTTTTGTAAATACATAATTGCTTCATATTTTGCAATAAATTACCAGCGTTGTGTCATCGCGCGTCTCTTTCTTTTCTATGCAATCCGACAGTGACCGCGCTTTAGGTCTTGTAAGCCTCTTAGAATAAACACAAAACTATTAAAATCCCTGTTTTAATGTCTATGCTGACTGCTCATTGATATCTATGTTTTAATTGTGTTTTTGTTGGCTATTAATAGAGCCGTTCCCTCCCACAATTGAGTGTTTTTTTTTTTTTTAATTATCGCTGTGCCATCGTCATCCCTGGGGTCACTCGGTGGGCGGACAGAGTCCCCATTCTGTGCGCCTGCGATCACAAAGGTCCACCTACCTTGATAGGTAAGCGGGTTTCGGCTTATTAGGCGCCTAGGCGGTTGCCTCCCCGACGCCTCCTTCTCCGAGCAGGATCAGCCTTCTCCCGATCCCGCTCGGCGGCCTGCTTCTTGACAATCACGGTTTCACAGAAGGAGGCTGATACTAATTTACCTTTAGCTGTCTGAAAATAAAGTAGGTAAGTAATTATTTGTTCGATCTACAGCTGATCCCATATAGTCTCAATATAAATAATAAGATAGAGATAAGAATAATAAATAATTAGATAATGTTATATTTTTTTAAATAATTAGTTGAATTCTTAGTGGTTAAAATAAAGTCCATTTAACTGTTTGTAAATTATGCGGATTAGCAATCATTTAATATAATTAATTACCTATGATTATTTTTAACCCTGCGGTTTAATTTATTATCATAAAAAAAGGTTTGCTAAGCAATATTTAAAACTATTCGTTACTTAATATTATAAATATAATATTTTTAATAATAATAAGAATTTAAATAATATATCCAAAATAATAAAATGAATATTAACAATATTTAAAAATAGTACCTATTACCTTAGTTCCCGAGACTTACGGCTAGAGGACTTTAAACAAATTAACAAACGAACACGTTTGTGCTGTAGTTAAATCTGCACCCGCCACTATACGGCTTATCTTATTGTTCTATGAATTATTTTAAAGAAAAGCCGGTTCAGCGAAACCAATTGGTGGAAATAAAAGCAATTCTATTTCACAGAAATAAGACCGAGTTTTAATTGCCGAGGATACTGCTTATAAATATGCGCAGTTAGTAATCTAGCAGTTTACCTCTATAAGTGAGAGAGAATTCTATTATTCTATACTACATAAGACATATTTAGTAAATCAAGCATACTATAACATTAAGGAGTTCCTAGAGGAAAGATTTGTATTGACCTAGTTGTTTATTTGATTTGACATGATTATTGGTTACAGGTCTTATTAACTTATTTTTGTTTTTTATATTCTGTTTTTTTTTTGTTATTTTAAATTTATTACAATATTATTATTATTCTTTAATTACCTACTTAATTAACGGTTATTTTAAGATAATGTTTTAATTAATAATATTTATTGACATTTGCACGTCACATCATGTGGCAAACATGTCTGTACTTGATAATGTTGTTACATCCTTTAAGCATGTCTTTCTTGTATGTATGACACATGTTTATGCAAATAAATATTATCTCTCTATCTCTCTCTATATTAGTAGTTATAGGTAACAAATAGATGCACTCTATTCTTTTAGAAATAGAATACATATTTGAACGCGTCAGGTGCAAACGTCCTTGGTCGAAGCAACCATTGTGTCCTTCGCCCCGCCCACATGAGTATTACCATAGTATAAGTAACAAAAACAAACTTTCAGATAAATTAGAGTGCATTTATAATTAACTTAGTTACTATAATAATATTTTATTTTTTAGATCAATGAAACGAAAAGTTTGTGATGTTGGTCAACCCAGTAGTTCAGTTGAATCTATGCCTACAGAGTAAGTTTATTTCCTATAATTATTATTTCAGTTGGTCAGTACCGGTATTTTTCCTTATCGGTAACACATTACGCGTGCGCGTGCGTGGTGCGGTTTTGACATTAGTACATAAAAATCATTTTCTCGACACCTAGGCCCAAGTTGAAAGTAATATTTTTGTGGGTGATAAACATTAGTATAAGGAATCTATTTGTACCAGACGCAGGTTCTACTTCAACCTAGAAAAAATAAAAATACCTAAATAAATACTGATGTCGGTTCAACATTTTTGTTTTGTGGGTTCTATTGTCATTTTTGATTAAATATAAATGGGAAAATATGCGCCTATAATTGTTTCATAAATATGCAATACAAACAATACTCAATTATATACTGTTTTTTTTGTACGAATTATTTTCAGTATTTTCACCATTAAGGTCACGAAAACTTTAAGATTTAGAAAACTGGCACCTGGGAGTTCTACTCGTGCATTTTTTGTGAACTATTGAGTAGAAATATTCAATAAAAAACTGATGTCACTTTTTTGGGGCAATAAAAACACTGAGCAGCGGGGCTCAACGGTTTTGGCAAACTGTCTCCGATTCGGAGACACAGTTTATTTTTACTTTTAGGTTCCTTTTATTTTTTCGGTGTAAATAAAAGGAATCTAAAAGTATAAATAAAATAGTAAGTAGCAACTCTTTATATTAATTGTTGTTTTCAGATCAAAGAAACGAAAAGTTTATGATACTGATGTTGGTCAACCCAGTAACTCAGCTGAACCTGTGCTTAGGGAGTAAGTGTTGTTTCGATGTAGTTCCTACAAATATGAACAAGTTTCAATAATAAGTTTAATATTATGTTAATTAAATTAAAAATGACTTTAACATAACATACAATTTCTTTTAGTTTAAGCAGGCCAAAAAACACGAATGCTGACATATTTGAACTGGTACCAGTGGTGTCAAATTTGAATTCTACAGTGTGAGTACTACGTCTGTAGTTAGATAAAAACTTATATTTCTATAAGTATTTAGTATAAAATTAATTTTTGGTAAAATTTTGTATAAATATAATAACAATATATTATGTTTTTAGGACAAGTCTTCGGTTTGGGAAGCACCTATTATTGATGTAGATTCAGATACACTAAATAATGCTATTTGTGCTGAGTAAGTATAAAAACGAATTCATGAAGTGTTAGAATATTCCTCTGTCTGTCAGTTTATCAGAATGTTTAGAGTTGTTATGACATGATGCATAAGAATTATGTAGTAAAAATATTATATTTTGCAATTTGATAAAAGAAAAAAGAATCGAGGGCCGCGAGTATGACTAACACTTGTCTTTTTTAATGCATATTTACACCTGACTCGTTTTGTTTCAGAAATCCAATTGGTGAAATATATTCTATAGAACCGGAAAACGAAGAAACCTACGCTGCGATTACCGGCAGAAGAATTATAGATATAACGTACTTTTTTAACAAACTTAAAGAAATCTCAAACCATAATGCATTATTTAACTGTGGTATTCAATGTTTAACTTTGCTGAGTGAAAAGAGAGTTGGGTTAATTTCAAAGTTTAGATTAAAATGCGAAATGTGTGGTTTATTTTTTTATATCGATTCTGTAGATCCCGCTCACACTGAAAACGTTGATACTAATATTGGCGCTGTAATAGGAATAGTATCTTCAGGAATAGCGTACTCTCAATTTGAAGAAATATCGTCATCTATGAATGTGCCTATCTTTTCTCAGCGATATTATTCCAAAATACAGAATAATGTATTTGACAAGTGGGAAACTACGGCTGCCGAGGAAATGGAAGCTGCTGCTGAACGAGAACGTCAAGCTGCCATAGCTGAAGGAAGAGTAAAAGACGGTATTGCAGTAATAGATGTGTACGCTGATGGATGTTGGAGTGCAAGATCTTATGGGAATAATTATAAAGCTCTGTCTGGAGCTGCTGCCATAATTGGCAGAAAATTTGGCGAAGTATTATTTATGGCCGTCAAAAACAAATATTGCATTATTTGCGCTCGTGCACAGAAAAAAAATATGACACCGAAAGAACACGTATGTTATAAAAATTATGATGGATCATCCACGGGAATGGAAGCTGAAATAATCAGCGAGGGCTTCAAGTACTCAATTGAGATGTACAACATCATTTACGGGAGGCTTATTGCAGATGGCGATTCAGCAACATATGCAAAAATTTTAGCGCAGAATCCATACCCTAATACTACTGTGGTTAAAATTGAATGCCGGAATCACATACTCCGTAACCTATGTAATAAATTACGAGCAGTGTCAAAAGAGGTCAAATACCCTTTAATATACAGAAAATTATTAAGTGACCAAAAGGTGATGAGCATAAGAAAGGTGATAGTTTCCTCAATTAAAGAACAACGTAGGTTATTGGAAGATGGATCTTATTCAATTGCACAGGCTAAACATAATTTGCATATTGATACACAATATTCTTTATACCACTCGTTCGGAGACCACCGCGAATGTAAGGGTTACTATTGTAATAAAGAAAAGTCGTTGATGAGTGCTATGGAAGTAACAAATTCGACATCTTGGTTTCGATTGAAAGTAATAATTGGGGCCGTAGCCTCCAAATCACAAAGCCTAGTAGAAGATGTCGACACCAACGCTGCTGAACGTTTTAATAGTGTAATAGCTAAAATTGTTGGTGGAAAACGAGTAAATTTTTCCACGAGAAGAGCATATCAAGGAAGATGCGCCGCAGCTGTCGTCACATATAATAACAGGTTACCCAAGCACACATTACAAAAAAGGTTTCTGGGAAGAAGTCCAAGAAGTTGTTTAAAAAAACTAGAACAAAGACGTGAAAATAAAAGGGCATGGAATCGAAGAAATCCTCATAAAAAAAATAGATTCCGTAATAAAATAGAAAGTACCGGCGGCGCTGGGTTACATAATAATTATGGAGTGAACTGTGCTGCCCCCGACATGACACAAGACGATTTCGAGACCGCGAAAAAAGAATTCCTCCATAATTTAAAAATACTAACAACGGACAGGGATCGTATCCAAAATGAAACAAAACTACAAAGAGATTGCAGTGATTGGCTAGAATTGAGAAAAAATATGGTAACGGCATCAAATTTTGGCCAAATTATCAAAAGGCGGAAAAACATAAGTTGCGCAAATATGGTGAAAAATTTATTATATGCCAAAATATATATCACACATTGCATCAATTGCTCACGGAGTTGAAAATGAGAAACTGGCCCTGCAACAACTTGAAAAACAAGAAAATTTTATGATCGAGTCCTGTGGATTGTTTATAGACAGTCAGTACCCTTTTATCGGTGCAACACCCGATGGAATTATCGGCGAGGATACAATTGTGGAAATTAAATGTCCAGTGACAGCTTATAAAAAAGGGATAGAGGAAGCAATTAAAGATAATAAAATCCAGTTATATAAATACAATAATAAAGAAAATAATTATTCAATCAATCGCAACAGTAATTGGTACTTTCAAGTACAAGGACAGCTTCATGTGACACAGAAAAACAAGTGTATTTTTGCAATTTGGGGTGGACAAAACCAAAATTTAAAATTAGAACTCATAGAAAGGGATGACAATTTCTGGAATCTTAAAATGGAACAAGAATTGGTTCGATTTTATATGAACTGCCTTCTCCCTGAAATAGTGGACCCCAGACATACACGTGGCATGCCTATACGCGATGGTATTATAATATCAGAAACACAAAATAATGTACCACCCAGGCAGATATTAACTAATATTCAGCCAAGATGTCTAAATTTTTCAGAATTTTAATAGTACTCATACAGTTATCATTTCTCATTCCAAATTAAGTAATTATGTAAAAAAAAAATGTGCGATCAGAAAGCGGTACATACAATAATAAAATTACTAAAAAGTAATAAAAAATATTATTATTATTGAAAATAATTAGTTATTGTTATTTAAAAATCACACTTATAGTACCAAAATTAACCCAAATCCATTAAAAATTTGCAAATTTTCAACAGGGGTTATAAGTTATGACTTTTAGACACCCGCTAGACGACTGCCGCCCGCGCCCCATGTCATACCCGGTAAAACTCCCCATTAAAAAAAATGTGACGATATTTTTTTAATCACCTTTTAAAACCCTCTATTTCGATAGAACTGGGAGAATTGAGGAGACTAGAATTGGGAGATATTTTTTTTAAATGTACTTTTTGCCTATTTTGAAAATATGCCATTTTGATTTTTTTATAATTTGAATATACCAAGTGACACTCACGCAATAAAGATGGGTCTAACGACATATTATTCATTCAAAATCGGTTCAGCAGTTTAGTAGTTACGTAGGACATAGGGACGGAGATACATACATACATACATACAGGTCAAACACATAGCCCCCTCTTTGTGCTTTGCCGTAGTTGGGTAAATACAGAATTTTTGTTTATAACAGTTTGTCATGTACTGTAATAAAAATAAACGGATTAAAAAAAAATTGATTGTTTTTTTTATTTATTTTTTTATTGTACGGCTACACATCAAGCTGTACATTTCAAGTATAAGCTGATCTCGTATTATATAGGATTTCCGTAGAGTGCGAGATCAGCGTAAACTAGAAATGTATAGCTTGATGTGTAGCCGTGTGTACGTGTGTACTGATATTTGATGTACAGTGTAGGTGCATAAATTATATAATAAAAATAAACAATCAAATCTTTTTTAATCCGTTTATTTTTATTATTATATTCAACAGAATACATCTGATTTCCGTACATATACTATGCAACTTTCCATGAGCACACAAACAACCGTGTTTGCGTGTGTGTGTTACCGTATCGCGGGCAGACGCGGTTGTGTGAGTGCAGTTGTAGCGTTTAAAATCGTAGTCAGTCCGCGCCTTAACGTGAAACTAGTTTAACGTTTAGTAGGGAACTACAAAATATAACTCAAAATAAAAACCACAATTCAGATAATTATACAATTATTTGCGCTTTTAACGCAATTATGTAGTTAAAGTGTAATTATTAAAAGCTTATTAAACACTTACCTACTTACATGTGAACTTACTAAAGTTTTTGTATAATTTACGAATAAATTCTTTTTGTTTCTTTACGTTTATTTTATCAGAGAACCTCACCCCTACAATCAGTAATGTACTTAATTAATTAATTATATAAATACCTGTTTCAAATATAAAGGATGGGTTCGAACCGATCCATATTAAATTAATCAAAATCTCATCTTATCATAGGTAATTTATCAAACATTAAACAAAGAAATGTTGAGTAATTCATCAACTCGTCCTACATACCTACGGCTCATTTGGGACGACTTGCAGAAAATCAAAATAAATAATATTTTCATTCGGCAACTCGTCCCACTTTACTATCAAAATGAGATAAGGTACAATCAGTACCTAGCAAAAATGTTAGCGTGGAAATAAAAATAAAAATTGAAATTGAATTGAATTGAATTGAATTGTTGTTATAAAATATTTAATCATCACAACATTGCTACATATAAACAGAAAATATAAAATCATGACAAATTTAACACCAATTTACACACGAGGTAATAATTTACATTCAGTTATTCATACATGTAGGTTTATTAATAATAAACTTAAATTATAAAATAATAAGTAATCGTCCAATTAGAACAGATGCTGCATAGCCTAAATGGAGCCTCTCGGCGGGTTGGCCTGGGCATGAATTTGGACAAGACGAAAATCATGTACAATTCCCACATCTTGCCAAGTTCAATCCACATCGAAGGGTCGCTTCTCGAAGTTGTGAAGGAGTATGTCTACCTAGGGCAAGTCATCCAGCTCGGTAGACACAACTTTGAGAAAGAAGCCGACGGAAGGATCCGGTTGGTTTGGGCAGCGTTTGGAAAACTTCATCAAGTCTTCTCCTGGTGCCGAAACGTGGCCACTGACAGTCGGGGTGGGCCATAAATTTAAGGTCTCTCAGCGCAATATAGAGCTGGCTATGCTCGGGGTTTCTTTGAAGGATAAAATCAGAAACGAAGTTATCCGGAAAAGAACCGGAGTTACTGACATAGCTTGCAGAGTAAGCATTTTGAAGTGGCAGTGGGCTGGCCATGTTTGTCGGAGGACCGATGGCCGGTGGAGCAGACGAGTCCTGGAGTGGCGACCGTGTATCGGCAATTGTAGTGTGTAGTCCTTCAGCTAGATGGACCGACGACCTCAAAAAGTGGCTGGGACAGACCGGATGCGGATAGCGAAGGACTTGGTGTTGCAGCATGGGTGAGGCCGATGTCCAGTAGTGGACTGCGATAGGCTGAGTTGATTTATTGAAGCAATCGTCATAAAAATAATAATTAATTGTTCTAGATAAAATAATCAACAATTTTAAAAGATTTAACAATTGTAATTATGACTGAAATATTTTGTCTTACTAACTGTACCAAACGTTGATAAAGTTTAAAGTTCTACATAAAAATAATCGTGGGACGAGTTGCAAAATGAAAATATTTTCTATTTTGATTTTCTGCAAGTCGTCCCAAATGGGCCGTAGGCATGTAGGACGAGTTGATGAATTACTCGAAATGTTGTGCACTTAATAGCTTACAATAATTTGTCGTCACAAAAAAACTGTCATTATTTTCTGCAAAAACTACATAGGTCTATACATGCGATCCTAAATTATACATTCTCGATGGTATATCGACTCTCGCAACATTACCAAAAATAAAAACCAATAATGAATGAAGAATGCCTATCCGATATTACAACTCATGCGGAAAAATATATCTAAGATGCTTAATTGTTTTATTTTTTTTGGGTTGATGTCTCGTTGTTTTGACCCCTAAAGGTCATGGCTACTTAACCGGACTATCCTGTGGCTGCCTTAAGCTAACTCAAAGCCTCCAGTCAGGGGCGAATTTCTTATATTTCTAAGTGACCGCATGCCAGGGCACCCCCTGTGGGATAAAAACCTCGGCCTGTTTGAAGGAGCTTTTATCCTCTGAACCACCGCCTCGAAGCATTATTTACCAAACATTGTAATAATAATATTGTCATCATGACCTTGTCAAGGCGGAGTATAAAATTAAAAGCAAAATCACGTAGACTAATTCAAATGAAACATGCACGGTGACTAGCAATTTGTAAACGAATTAGCTCCAACACGCAACTTAGGTACGATTCACACTTGTGTGGGAGTGTTGGGGCGGACGATAGCGAACCACAGAGCATGCTCTCGAATTCTGCGGCTGTGAACCGCGATATGTATCGTCGTTAACACGAACATATCCTATTGAGGCTATCGCCATCGAGAAGTGAGGTAATTGATACAGAACCAGTTTAGGTATCAAAGTTTGAGACTAGACAATATGCTTACCTAAGTGAAGTTGGTAGCATATTTTTTTGTGGCTGGCTGGCAGGTATGTTGGGGTAAGTTCCGGCGCTGGGATAAGGCTGTACGAATTAAATTCCCGGCTAATTTATCAATATTTTTTAACGCTGACAAACTTGTTGTTCTGCATCATTTTATTCTGCCCTGAGCGTCGCGTCGGGGCATAACAAAATTGCGCAGATATTGATTCGTAATCTAAACTAATTAGAGGTGGTCTGTAACAGGTAAAATTAGAAACCTGTTTCACCTGTTCCAGTTCCAGGGAAATAACAGTTCCAAAATAACAGCCTGTTCCAAATCTGTTACATTGTAAGGACTCTCTTTGATTGCAACAGATTTATAATATAGTAACTATTTTCATTCAGTACATGTTTCTGAATAAATATTTCATCAATATCCTTTTATTTTTACAATAGATAAATAATATTATAACATATAACTACTATTACATTATAAAATCGATGAGATTACGCATTTTTTGTTCAACGGTAAGTTCATAATTTGTGTGCATCTGAAAAGGTTAACGACAGTGACAGGTAGAGAACAGATGCTATTTCTTTCTATTACAATCTAACAGAAGAGAAAAAAGTTTGTTCCAGAGAACAGATGCTATCCCTTTCTAGTAAAATAACCCAGAAGAGAAAAGAACTTGTTCCAAACTGTTCCAGGTGCTTCGTTTGTATCTCTCTCTTTCTAACAAAGTAAACATCCATAGGCTAGATAGAGAAGAGCTTGTTAGGTTACACAGATGTACACACCAGTAGTCACGGCAATGTTTCTGTTGTAGGTTGTTTGTGGAACTTGTGGAACAGGCAAAACAGGCAGGAACTGTTTTTTCGGTTTTGAGAGATCTGTTCCATGTTGCTACTTTTAGAAACCTGTTTTTTTTTAACTGTTTCGATAAATACGCCTCACGCCTAAAACTAATATGTAATATTACGTTTTAAAGAGAAAATATTTGATTTTTGTATGTTTGTTACGCTTTCGCCTTAAAACGGCTGAACGGATTTGGATGAAATTTGGCACATGGGTAAACCAAAACGTGGGTTAGGACATAGGATAGATACTTTTTGTCCCGGTATTCTTTATATACGGATATTTCCACGGATGAAACCGCGGGGCGCAACTATAAGTCTCTTATATATCAGCGCCAAACTTACCCCAAGAAGATACTTTTTAGTATTGGAACGAAGTTCCTTATCGCGCGTTGTGAAAGGGGGCTAGACGGAAAAAATTCTTACGAAAAGTTGTCACGACACTTTTTGCTATAGTAAGCTATTGTAAGCTGTGCGGCGTCGCATGTTTCTCTGTCTGTCTCTCTCTCTCTTATAGAAAGCAAGCCAGATATTTTCATTTCTATTTCGCATTGATCAACAACAACAACAACAACAACAACCCCAACAACAACAAACACAACAACAACCAACAACAACAACAACAACATCAACTTTTTTTTTTTTTTTAGGACTTCGTTCCATCCGGGTGTCCCTTGACACCACTCAAGTTTTTTTTACTATTCTTCTTAGTTCGTATCGAACTATAGGTACTTAGGTACGTAAATAAATTAGATTTCAAGGCGTGCTAAAATTATTAGCAAGTCAGCTAGGCGCAAGCGGAGCTGACTACTCAGGGTGCATCGCCATTTTAAATGTTCCTACGTTGCTGCAAAGTTACATTATTGCATTCCAAATACGTTTTGATCCGCGCCAATGCGCCCCGATGCTCTCGACGCGCTTACTCAGGTGTGAATCGTACTGAAATTGTCCTTTGTTTATTTGTTGAAAAACAATTGTATACGAATTTGATTTTCCTTCGTGTCTTCAGCTGTGGCACTGTTTAGCAGAAATTCAATTACAATTTACCTAAAATATGAACAGTATAAAATTGAGCACCGACTATAATGTATGAAAAGGTATCGTTGCGTGTATATAAGGGGCTCGTCGCTAAATATATAATAACAGCCGCACGGGTCGATCGAAGGTTAAGCTACGCTTGTCGCGGTTGGTTCGTGGATGGGTGACCATTCATTACATGTCGAGCCCCTCCGTGCCTCGGAAAGTATGTTAAACTGTTGGCCCCGGCTGTCATTCGTAGACGTACGACGTACGACGACGGGTAGTCCAAAAGACTAACAACCAGTCTTACCAAGGGGTAATCGTGTTACCCAGTAACTGGGTTGTGGAGGTCAGATAGGCAGTCGCTCCATGTAAAATACTGGTATTCAGCTGCATCCGGTTAGACTGGAAGCCGACCCCAACATAGTTAGAAAGAAAGAAAGAAAAAATAAATAAATTATTCTTAAAACAATTCGCATTGTATCTGAAATATTTTGTACATTACCTAATTAACATAATAGATGTAGCTAAAACTAATAAATTATGAATTCCAAACAGTACTTTCAACAAAAAAAAAAAAAACAGGCTAGGCAGATAAATGTTTGAAGTTGCATGCGACGGCCGTTTATAAGAACAATTCAAATGTTATTTGTGAAGATGTTTGTTACTTAATCACGCTTTAGATACGCACGGCTGAACGGATTTAGATAAACTTTCGGACACACGGATAGACTAAATGCGGGATCAGCAGATAGGATACTTTTTAGAATGCTAGACTAAGAATATCCTAGGATGCAGGGAGAACTGAGTGCTTTATAGTTGTTTACAAATTTATTTTCTGAAATTAGTAAAAAAAAACACTGCTTTTTGGTCTAGTGGTCATAGTGCTACTACTGAGTGTAAGGTCCTGGGTTCGATTTAGAGGTCGAGCAAATTGTTATTGGGTTTATAGTTAAGGAATTTCTGAGTAGCAGCCCGGAGTCTGGATTTGTGCCCGGTTGATGACAATAGGCTCGGCTCTAATTACATGGGATATAACTGCAGCTCTGCCTAACTCCTCGCGGAATACAGGCGTGATAATTATGAAGTTATGTGTTGTTAAAAAACAAACAATTTAATCAAAGTTATAATTATAACTCTCAATAAACACAGTCCTGTACATTTTTTTTTATAAATTGTACAGGACTGTGTTTGTTTATCTGAACTCTAAACAAACACAGTCCTGTACATTGTCACACAATTTAAAATTACCAGTGTGAACGATATTTGTTTTAAATAAACCTTTTGTCACGTTTCGCCTTGTCTGAAGGTGAAACTCGATCGATGCGGTAAGTAACTACGAGTAATTAAGGCTCTTGTGTGACCTACGCGGCCGCTGCCACTAATATTTTAACAACTAGGTGCGCTCCGCGGTTTCACCCCGACAGGTCTCGATCCCATAGGAATATCGGGATAAAAAGTATCCTATGTTATAATCCAGGCCACGGTCTATCCCTGCTCCAAATTTCAGCTAAATCCGTTCAGCCGTTTTAGCGTGAAAGCGTAACAAACATACAAAAAATCTAATCTTTTTTTATAATTTTAATAGTTTAGATTTGAGTAGCAAAAAGTATTATTTCTTTGTAGTTTGGGATATTAAGGCTCTGCTCGGTAGGTCTATGTTGAAAATAAATCATAGCTTTTTAGGGTTTCGTACCCAAAGGGTAAAGCGGGACCCTATTGCTAAGACTCCGCTGTCCGTCCGTCTGTCTGTCCGTCTGTCACCAGGCTGTGTCTCATGAACCGTGATAATTAGACAGTTGAAATTTTCACAGATGATGTATTTCTGTTGCCGCTATAACAAGAAATACAAAAAAAAACAGAATAAAATAAATATTTAAGGGGGCTCGCATAAAAGAGACACGATTTTTTTTGCGATTTTTATAGATAATAGTACGGAACCCTTCGTGTGCGAGTCCGACTCGCACTTGACCGGTTTTTTACAAATACAGCACCCTAATTACGTAACACACTATCAATCACAATCTGAATCATTTTGAAGCCTATTGCTAATCCATTGCTTCTTATGTTCGAAAAATTTGTCTGCTCAACAACGTAAATAACGCAATGAATGTTGTTGAACTGTCAAAAAGAAAGCCATTCCTACTGTTAGTGTGTTATGCAATTATACCGCCAGAGGGTTTTATAAAGATTAGCCGCTTGGTATCGGGGTAGACTATAATTGTGTATTAAATAAACTAAATTATTGGTTTTAATGCACGTTGGACACCTTCAAAGAATTTCCTTGATGATAATTGACAGTTGTAGGTGAAACAATCAATAAAATGAATAGCGGCCAAGTGCAAGTCGAACACGCACAGGGAGGGTTCCGTACCACAGTACAACATTTAACTTTACATATTTCTTAAACATAATTCGTATGAGGCCCCCCCTAAAATTATTATTTTATTTTTACTGTTTTCATTTTATTGTATGAAACATGAACGTAACAAAAGTATTGTAAGGATCGTAGCAGGTGGCATTCTGTAGTTTCTGCCTATCCCCATGGGAAGAAGGCGTAAGATTATGTACCTATGTTATGTACATTTATTGTTATAGCGGCTGTAGTAGTCCATACTCTGTGCACGTTTCAATTGTTTAACTATTACGGTTCAAAAGATACAGCCCTGTGACAGACGGACTGACAGCGGAGCCTTAGTAATAGGTTGGCACTCTTTGGGTACGGAACCCTAAAAATAAAACTAATAATACGTAAGTAAAACGTTCGAAGTACAGTCGCCAGCAGGTTAAGCTACACGAAACTGTCAAATTTCTCCAAACGATTTTAAACCTTAAAATGTTGATGGTTAAGTTCAAAATCGAATGAGAAAATCTGACAGTTTGTGGTAACATGACGTGCTCTCGACTGTACATAAGCTAAACAGTCAACCCTTTTAATACTGGTGTATTGTTCTTAAAATACTACTAAACATGGACGTTCTGAGCTGACAAAAAACTAATAATTATAAAAAGAGTTAGCAACGGCCACTTTGTGTTTGAAAAGCAATATCTAAGTAAAAATTGCCTGCAATTAAAATAGGTTTTCAAAGAAAATACAAACAAACTTGCTTACTTATAAGTTTGAATGTATGTAGGTACCTTTATATTACACATGTGCTTCTGAAAAGATATCATTAGTACTATTAGAGGGCCATTGACTCGAAAATTTTATAGTAATAGTTTTTGAAATTATAACAGTGTTAGCTGCTTCCCCATCCTACACCCCTCCGGCCAGCCTGGAGCATGACGTGATCGAGTCCATATAAGACGACGTGCAGTGTGACCACGGATACTTGCCCGGTTAAGTAGCCAAGACCTTAGTGGTCAAAACTACGAGCTGCCCATTAGGAAAAAAAAAAAAAAATGACCACGGATTCATTCTCTCGCACCCGGCGGCGCGCGCTTAACTATAAATTCCCCAACTGTCCGCTTAATTATTAGATCCTCAATTTTGTAATTTGTTTTAACTATTTTTATTAAAAAGACTTCCTTTCTTAAACTTAACTTCCTGATTATTATTTCATTAAATTCCTAAAAACAGTATCTTAATAAATAGGTAGGGTATTTGAAAATAAAATCAAAATCACCACACTTTGCAAACGCATCAGTGACCGCTACAACAGGTTGTTTTTACAGAGCAAAACGCTTGTACAAACAGGCGCGACACACGACGCAACACAAAGACACCGCCTGTCACACGACGAACGTATTTGTATCGCGTGCGATTCCCGTCGCGTGTCGCGCCTATTTGAGAGAGCCTTTATGGCTTATTTAGTACAGATTACACAGTAACTAAATTGTTTTTAAAAACATGATCTTGTATCTAGTCTTTTTATTAAGATAAACAACCACCATTATTATCAAACGTTAATGCATTGCCATGATCTGAAATCAAATCAATCTGCCTGCTATTTCCCAACTATTTTGGGGTAAGCTTCTAGTCTAACCGGATGCAGTTGAATAGCAGTATTTTACATGGAGCGACTGCCTATCTGATTTCCACAATCCAGTCATCGCCGCTGCGCCGTACATAGCGTCAAGTCACATTAATTCAGGAAGCAGACTGACACTGACGTGAAAAGTTGTCATTTAAAAACGGTTATATTAAATGAAATTAACACTATTTAGAGAAATATGTGGAAAGGAAAAGACCGAGTAGATGGCCAGAAATCCTTTTTTTTAAGTTGGAAAAATACATAATTAAAAAATGCCGGACAGTCTTTGGGGACTGCCGATAGTTCAGAAGTGAAAACTAAGTAACTTGTGAATTGTATCGTCGAAGCGTGCGGCGACGATGACGCGAGTTCCATGATTTTTGTTCACCCAATAAGTGCTCAACGCGACCAAAGAAGTTTTGTAAAGTTAGTTAGTAAATTTAGTAACTCGTGTAAATAATTAGTTGTGTTACCATTCCGCTGGTATGAGCCGTACAACAGATCTGTCTTTAGAGTTTACTGGTAACTTTTGTAGGTACAACGACAAGCCTTCGCGATTATGTATAAGTAAAATTAAGCCTTTTATCTCTTTACAGAGCTAACAATAAAACATGCCATTCTATTAACATTTTAAACGAAAAAATAAACGAACGCAAGGTAGCCGAAATTCACTTCCGGGTGTTGCCATAAAAAAGGCGAAAAATCGCAAATGTTTCGATTTTATATTTTGTTGTTAAAATTAATCATAACTAAAAAATAGAACTGCTTGTAATATGAAGGTAATTTGATGTCGTTTTAATTAAAACCAGTAAATAATGACGAACCAAAGAGATTTTTTTAAATAAATAAAAAAAGTAGTCACCGAGTCACGACCGCGACCGTTACGGTAGGCTGTTTTTGTTTGAGGTATCAAGTGGTATTTTTTAATCTTGTTGAACGTTTAAGAGTTTGTATGGTTAGCTCTCGGTTAAATATATTAATTAAACTAGTAACATAATCACAAATATAAACAACTTTGACATGTTTACAGTAAATACTTACAGAGTGTTGAGTGAGTCGGGTTTGTGCCGCGAAATTCTATGACGTGTTTCAATTCGTCATTTGGACATAATTATTTTTAAATTGTTTTAAGTAATGTTACCGTTTTATCTCATTGATAGGTTAATAAACTTTCTAGAATTATATTTTGTAATTAAAACATATTATGCAGAATTTTGATTTCTATGGTTTTGAATGTAAAAAAATGGGTGAAAATAACAAAACTTGTTTTTAGTTCGAAACATGCTCGTTTTGTTGTAAACTAAATTACATAAAAGCCATAAGAACGAGTAGGAAATATTATATAGATTACGAAACAGTCACAGATATGGGTTTTTATTGTAAAATAGCGTAAAATCGGGGATTTAACGCAAGTGGTCCGAAAAGGGGTGGGCCTCGTTAAAGGCTCCTACAAACAGGCGCGACACGCGACTAGAATCGCGCGCGTCACAAAGGCTACGCACGTCGCGCGATGGGCGGCGCCTCTGTGTCGCGCTGACGCGTCGCGCTTCTCTGTGGGAGCCCCAAAGCCGTTACCACATGATTTTTTTATTTATGTTTCGTAACCAAACTAGACCGTTATGGCATTTAGGTGCTCACCAGTTGGGGTAATATTATATTTTGTATTATTGTGTAATAAATAAACATTAAAATGTTCATGGTAAAATAAATCTTTTTATTCTAAGAAAGTTTTATATTAAATAAAAATGTTATTCAATACATCTAAGAAAAAAGAAAAAAATAATAAACGAATTAAAGAACTTCCATTATATATTAATAATTATGTCATGTAGTCATGCAAAACAAAACAAATATTTTTTCTTAAAATAAATAATGTCAAAATACCGCAAAAAGTACTTTCCCGTACCGGGAATCGAACCCGAGCCTCCTGGGTGAAAGCCAGGTATCCTAGCCACTAGACCATACGGGAGATACAAGACACGTCGAAATAGTGGCTGAATTGTAACTAACATGAACAGCTGTGCAAACTTTATCTTTTATTTTATTTTATCGTCACGGTCATAAGTTTATTTAATTCAAGGGCAGTTGGTTGGACATTGAATAACAAGTATTACCTAACGTATTGATGACGTCGACGCAGATAAAATGTAAACTCTTAATTGTGTCCTACTCTACAAGCGGTTAATCGACTCTTCACGCGACCAGAGGGCTGGCCTATTTTTTGCCAGAAGAATCAGCATTGCCATCCAACGTGGCAATGCCGCCAGCCTTTTGGGCACTTACCCCATTGACAGCGATGCGGACGAATTTTTTGATGCCCTATGAGGTCTTTCCTTACATTTAAATACACCTGTAAATAGTAGGTATATAGGTTATATTAGTTTTAGCTTGTATCTCTATGATTAATCTGATTATGTTGTAAGTAAATTGTAATCTATGATTATGTTGTAATCTATGATTATGTTATGTGGACTGCCTCGTTGGTCTAGTGGTCGCAAGCGCTACTGCTGAGCATGAGGTCTCGGGTTCGATTCCCGAGTCGGGCAAAGTGTTATTGGGTTTTTCCAACTGGAATCTCACAGTAGCAGCCGGGAGTCTGGATTTGTGCCCGGTTGATGGCAATAGGCTCGCCCCCTATTACATGTGATTTAAACATAACTGGCGAAATGTGGGTGAACTATAGGTACACCTCTGCCTAACCCTTCGGGGAATACAGGCGTGATGTTATGTTATGTTTATGTTATGATTACGTTATTTTTATAATTCCTAATAAATCTTACCTATTGAGTCCTTGTATCGTTAGACATTTAATTTATTACGTAGTGTAAATACATAGTTAGTTGTGTAATAAAAGTATATAGGTAAGCATTGCAATGGTAATAATATATAAAAATGTTTTTATCAACCGGATACAAATCCAGACTTCGGGCTACTACTGAGAATATCAAGATGGAAAAACCCAATAACACTTTCCCCGACCCGAGAATCGAACCCAGGACCTCATGCTCAGCAGTAGCGCTTGCAATAACGGTCTTTAAGAGAAAATAGGGTAATTATGTATACGTTACTAAAACAATAATAATATATGTATTAAAACAACACTCTGAAACAACCAATTGGAACCGTGCACCTAGCTTCTGACGTTTCATAAAGTGCCCATGTTGGTTTATGTGAAATAAAATATTTTGATTTGATTTGATTTGAACAAAAAGCGTACACTAAACCAACCTACTTAATACATTTACATTATAACAAAAAAAATACTTCCAGAATCAGGACAGGTCCATATCTTCACAAGTTAAGTGCAATCTTCTGCTGTAATCTATTCAGGGCCTAAGCAAACGAGTGGTAATGGACCTTGGGACCTCCGAGGTCCTAAAATAACAACATTCGCATGATTTGTAAGGAAATCGCAGATTTTTTTGAGTAAAAAAAGATTTGCAAGCAATTTTTTTTTGACGTGGGTATGTAATTTTCTTTCGGGTGTTTTGTTTAAAAAAATATGTGGGGATTTTGTGGCTGTTTTACAAGGGAAGTCCGTAGGTAGTACCTAGTAGAAAAAAATAATTCATACCTGGACATATTACATGACTCAGAAAAAATACCTGACAATATTATCTATCACATAATTTCTGTTGAAGCAGAATTATTTATTGACATGTACATGCGCTTCATTAATTTGTATTTAATTTTATTGTAGTTAATTAATTTTGTTTAAATACTTCAGCTTTATAAACAGCTTCTGTCCAATGTCTTCTCTTTAAATGTTATTTACACTTATAATTTACACATACATAAATACATAAACTCACGCCTACTTTCCATGGGGGTAGGCACAAATTACAGAATGCCACCCGCTACGATCCTTACATACTCCTTTTGCCTCGTTTACGTTCATAGATCTGGTCATACACGCACGCCGGTTGTGAGTACTACGCACCTGACCTTTCTGAAGGATATCACCAATAAGGTCACTATATGTCCTCCTAGGGATTTCTACTCCTTGTAAATACCTTCTGTTAGCCACCTGTAATTTGTGTATACATTAGCGGTAATACCTTTCCTAAATCCTATTGTAAACCAAAGTTGATGTTCAATGTATAAGCTGTTGGTGTTCTAAATAAATAAATTGTAGTCACCAGGATTTTTTGGTTGAGCTCTCACCTAAAGAATTCGCGAAGAAAAAGAAGAAATAGGTGCTGGTGAAATGTACGTACCAACCTACTAACCTACAATAAAATCTCCAAAAGTCAGGTTATGGTGGGGAAATCATGTTGTGACAGACTGTGCAAAAAACACGGTGTCATATCTCACTATCATTATCATCAGCCTACAGCTGTCCACTGCTGGACATAGGCCTCGTTTAGGCCTCGTTTTGCAACTGATTTTCCAACCCCCAAGATACAGGCAAATTCCTAGTTTGGAGTCACCGTACAATCTGCTCTAGTACAATCGATTTAAAAAAAAAAGAATTTGATTCTCAGCATCTCTCTTACATCTGCTACCAGCTCACCTAGGATCAACACGTTCTGGATTTCATGATAACCATTTCTAATTAGTCAATTTTTGAAGTGAAATCTTCTTTAGACGCGTTGAGCACTTTTTGGGTGAACAAAAATCATGGAATCACCGCACGCTTTCCATGAGCTATATGTATACTGTGTATATATGTGTACTTTTTGAGTGAACAAAAAGCGTGAAACTCGCGTGATCGTCACCGCACGCTTCCCATGAGCGGGTTTACAAGTTACTTAGTTTTCACTTCTATCGGCAGTCCCCAAAGACTGCCCCGATTTTTTTTTAAATTAATGCTTAGTACAGCCAATAAGAAATCTGATACAAATCAAGCTCACAAAAATCCGGCCTATATTTCTCCGCTAAAATTTTTCGCTAAAACCTTGTCCTTGTCTTGTCATTTTCCATTAAACAAAACTTAAACAAACGGACCAAAAGGAAAACACAATCAGTGAAATCAATCCATCATCTGCAAAAACATAAAGATAAATGAACGTTCCATTGTGGCGAGTCGTTATACAAATTCCATTTGAGACAAACGTTCCAGTTATCTTAAGACGAAATATTATCGAAAATCCCTAACGACTCCTTTTGAGCCGACACCTATTTAATGGCTGATCGTTTCGGCGATCGCCCTTCATTTCCTTGGCCCGATGAGCTCATTTAACCCCCTACTTAAGGATACGCGCAAAGAGGCGATTGGTCTTGAGATTATTAAATTGAAACGGTAAGCGTGATGTCTTCTATGAATGTCATCAGACGCATACAGCATCTTGCCGTACGCCGCATCAAGATGCTTGCCATGAAGATATGTAGGGATGATGTGGTCTCTGTGAAATGCTTACTGCAGGCTCTTTCTTTTTCGTTTCGACGGTAGATCTATGTTTGTGCCAAGTGCGTGGCTTCATTTATTGTGGCATCAGATGCGTTGTTCAAATCATCAAAAGTGAAGGTGAACGGACATTTGGGACACTAGCAGATGGGGCATAGTCTGTTCAGGAGTAATGCATTCGCACTGGATGTTGGATGATTCGATAAAGCCCCATTTCGCCAAATTATATTTGCACCAGCCTACTGCAGCTTAAAAATACTCTGTAAAGTTTATACTATCGGTAAATATAGTTTAACGTTCAAAAAGATACAACAGAAAGATGAGTTGAAGCCATCATTTTTAACACTATCTACGTAGCACTTTTGACGTAGTGAGTAGGAAAAAGTAAGTGACATACTCGTAGTTAATTAAAAGCAGTTTATCCTGCCATCTGTGCCCAAAAAAGGCAGCCATACTGACAACCTGCGCCGCCACCAACGATGCTGTGGAAGTGGCAAAGTTTTGGGCCAAAAACATTTTATTCACTGTCGTGCCATCGACAGCGAAGAAGAAGAAATCAGCTAATATAATTAGCTTTATTAGATTAGTTGGGATGGAAATTGCCATACCTAATTACTGACAAGTGCCCAGCACTTCAGTTTTGAATGGTCAAGCAACGCGGACAGGATTACCTGTTTGCTTGACGGTCGTGTACAGACTGTACGGCGGAGAGTGTGCGTGGGAGCTCCACGATCTGATCCCACCATCGTCCTTTTACTACCGGACTACCAGATGGACTGCAGGCTACCATCCTCAATTGGTTGATATCCGGACCAGTCGTATTCTTCGCTTCTCTTCCACATTTATTATGCGCACAGGCAAAGTGTGGAACTCTCTGCCAGCGTCTGTGTTCCCTTCCACATTTAACCCGTCTGCCTTCAAAGCAAAAGTGAACAGACATCTTCTGGACACGCTCGTTCCATCATAGACCTCATCTTTCGCTTTCCATTAGGCGTGATCGAGGTCAAGAGCAGGTCCATTCGCAATAAAAAAAAAAATAACCTACCTACTTGTAAATAACAGCCCACATTGTCAAGAAGATAGTCCCAGAAAAATGTCAGTTACAAAATTATCTAGTGCAATTATCTAGTTTGCAGCAGAAACCTTTTGTTTACGACTTAATTATTTGTACAACTTCCGGCGTGCTCGATAGATGGCGTTGACGTCGATTTAGAAGTCGCTATGTTTTCGTTACCGCGATTAGTATATAAGCAAAACAGTTTTTTTTTATATTTATTAATCCATGGCCGGTTAAGCAGCCGGCAACTTCCTAGGTTGACCTTGCAAAAAACCATACAAAATAAAAAAACCCTGTTCCCTGGCTGGAGGCATTGAGTTCGCTTAAGGCAGCCACAGGATAGTCCGATTAAGTAGTCACGACCTCTCAAGGTTAACTACGAGATACCATTGCTAAAAAAAAAATACAATCAGCTATCGAATCTCCCTAGTGTACCTTCAAGTCAACCTTCCCCAAATACCATGAGGTATTTAAACCTTTCAATTTCATTATTTCATGATAGTTACTTGTTGTTTCACGTAATTTAATCTGTCTTTATTATGTAAAGGGCAAATTTTTCAATAGTCAGATAACTTTTATCTGAAGATGCAATATGATAGCAATATATTACATTTCCATACAAAAGTTGTGAAACAGCAATATTTATTCTTCTGATTAAGTTATCAACTATTTTAAAATCACAACACGACACGAATCATGTTCAGACATTCAAAATACAGGTGTATGTACCTACATGTTATTTTTTTCTATTTAATTAGTCAGAAATAAGATCAAAGTTTTAAAAATTTAGGTCATCATTCATTCTCCTGAGCACAAATCCCAACTTAAAAAAATTGATGTAAGATCTTTAATGTACAATTGCCTCGAATCGATAAAACTTCTAAGCAGGTGTCGGACACAATTTCATACTTTCTAAAACAAAATTTAAATAAAAACAAAATTAATCGCGAAACTTAATAACGAACTTACACCGTGCGCCAGATCTTACGTTAAAATGACGAAGATACCCGAGTACCCAAGTTTTTTCTGAAGGCAATTAGGTTTAACTATATAGAAGAACGAGGCAGATTGTTTTTAAATATCTTTAGTTTTACGTAAACGCTAGTAAGTTTTAATATCCTAGACCGTAATGGGTTTAAAAGGAGTTAGATTAGATTTTGTTTTGATACTGAAGTAGCTAAAGGGGTAATTACGTGGGGCCGCCACGGAACTGCCGCAGTGACGTCTGTCAACAAAATGATACCAACGGTGTTTGACTCTATGGTGTCAAAAAACGCTATCTAGGAAAACACACGAACTTACTATCATAAATAACGTTTCAGTGACGTCATTCGCCGGTAAATTGCAGCCGCTATGTGGCGGCCACCGTTCTTTTAAGAAACCATAGCTTAACAATTGGTTGTTAACCCGTATGCGGGTAACCAAATGACTTTACCTACATTACGACGCTGAATATTTAAACTGGCTCTGTCTAAAAAGAGAGAGAGAGAAAGTCGCACGGAAGGGCCATAAATAACTCTTTTTCGTTACATGGCGATTTCTACCAGTTTACTTTCACCGCTAGCCGCATCAAAGAACTTCGTTCCAAAAAAAAAAAGCCATTTAAACAAAAAAAAAACATTTTAAATGCTCCTCAATTTTTTGCTTAGCCAAATGGATATTCATAAAATTAATCAAATTAATAGATTTCAATGGCTGGCCATAAGGATGGATCTAAGAACCTCTTACCTGCAATCTAATCAGTATCGGTTCCTCCAGAGCCCATCTCAGATGCAAGCCTCACTAGTTCGAGAGTAAATACCTTAACTACATAGACGTGCACGCTTCATAGAGTTGACTTTGTCCTAAGTAAAGGACGAATGTGATGTGGGACGAAGATATTACATTAAAAAACGTGATAGCACTGGTCAATATAATACATTTAACTCGATTGCATAAAACTCAAGGCTTCGCACTACTCACCCGATCATTTGTTATTCTACCGTTCCCGTTTAAAGGCTATGGGTGCCTGTTTAATTGCAGCACATGAGATATTTCAGACTATTTTGAAACTCAGGTGTGTTAGATGGTGCTGAACACTTAATAACAGCGAAGCCACATCACAGCAATCAATTAATTATGAACATTTGGCTGTTCGGCCCAGAGGGCTTGATAAGTGACAATCGCTTTCAAAGCGTTTCGTATTTGTACAGCGAATTTCGTCAGGACTGACTTAAGTTTTTCGGTAGCCTATGTCAATCCCATACATTTTTGAGTTTTCCATAATCGTTATCACTGATAGAGTGTCACTTTGTCCAGCCCCCCAGTACTAAATGATAAATGATTTTATTTCTGTAAGTAGGTTAGTACAAACACTTTTACACGTCAATCATATTTTAAAAACTAGATGAAGTCGGCGTTTCCTATCTGACTACTCTGAGATGAAAGGCCGAAACAAACACAGAGGTCACAATCTTTTTTAAAGTCCAGACATAATCTTGGTCAGATCATGTGAAGACCACGTAGATTAGTGTGTGAAATGGTCTTTTGAGGAAAGAACCACACAGATTGAATGGACATGTCCAGACAGTGCACGCATTTTTCAGTAATCGTGCAGCACAACTCAGAACTTAAGGAGCTCAACGATTCGATGAACAATACCAAAGAAAGGACATTTGGGTAGGCCGCAAAAATATACTGTTAGTCAGACTGGTTAAAACTAACTGAGAAGAAAAAAAAACAACAATGACCCACATAGTCTTCACTAACACTTTATCACGTATTAGCTACGTTTAATTTAATGGCAGAAATCTCACTTACACAAACATTCGGCCACTGCACAAATCGATGCAATTTTCGCAGAGCTTTCATCTCGTACGTAGGAGCAAGGCTTCATAAGCTCTACATAATTTTAGTCGCCGAACGTCGAAATGAACTGACGCAATTACACTAATGGTATAATGAATGAACGCTTTTTATGTAATAACTTTGATTAATATACATTTTAGCTTTTAGGTTTATTTTAATCTAGGCTACGTTACTTGGGTCTTACTTATTAGTTTTATAAAATGTATGATCATTTCGGTAAATACCGATTGAATCAATATGAAAGGAAGTGTTTTCGAATCCACCGCCTTTAAAAAAAAAACTAAATTTTAATTCATACGACACGATTAAAACTATTTGATTTTTATATTTCCCTTTAATACTAATACTAAAAAAGATGCTTTAGTAACGAATTTATTGATACAGCAATTTTAAAAAGAAAAAGACTCTAATAATAGAGTCTTTTTCTTTTTAAAATAAACTCAATAATAATGATAATAAAAATAAAATAATATTATTACAATATATTATTAAAATAATATTTATATAAACTCTTGTATAAACAAGAGTTTATATAAATTAGAAACTCCCACAGAACACCAACAGTGTAAAATGACAAAAATAAATCAACTCACACATGTTATTGCGACGTACGCAATCCAAATAGTGTGGTTTCATGCTGTAGGTACAAGTTTCATGAGAACCCTTTAATAGTCTGCACTTTACCGAATGTATATTTTCCTTTTCCTGTATTGGCATGATTGAAAACTAACAACTGATAGTATGTTTCGTTAAAAAGAGGATGATGAGTTACTGTTTGATAACTTATTTTGTTAATAGGTAGCACAGCTTCTATGTTGAAACAAGGATTAATTTATTTAACACTTTGGGACACTAAACGCCCCCAGCCATAATAACAATAAAACTTCTATTGTGTCTCGTTCAGTGTCCTTCAACGGCTTGCTCCAACTAAATACATACACAGAATTGACCACTGTGGGTTTATACTTTGTCATAATTATAGAACTCGAATGTATCTAAATTTTAGGAGAGCACAGCATTATTAATTAGCGTACTTTTACATTACACAAAAGAAAATGTATGTGGTTATAGAAATCTAATAATAATAAATTAATTATTTTGATTACTACATTATAGCTTAGAAATTCAGGGTTTTTTATAATAACACTTAAAATATTTTACTCAAATAAACACAATTTACCACCGAACACGTTAAAGGTCGCAACAGTGAAATAAGACATTGCATCTTTTGAGGATATAGGTAAGGGGCGCATGGTGTTCGTATTTGTTTCGACTGGATTTGATCGAGAAGGATCTCTTATTTTGAACTCTAGCGGACGTTCTAGGCATTTTCATGCTCAGCTTACCCACCAAATCTGGACAAGCCATGCCTTGATTAACAACTTTATTATATGAAAGTCAAACCTAAGAAGACTACGCCAGTGTAACGAGTTCATATTGCAGTGACTCAGTTTATCATCATAGTGCTGCTATTTTGCGTTGAACACCAGCTTTTGCCGAAAGCCTTCTAACAAACCTCTTCTATTTTTTCTAGGCGTTAAATATTGTTTTGCTAGGTAGGATACTAAATGATTGGGCAGTTTTAATGCGGGCCGAGACCTGACCTAAACTACTCGTGCTTGTGTTGTGATGAATAAAAGACAATATTCTTAAAGATTTATTTAAAGTATTGTCTACGTGTTTATTGAATCGTATTTCAGAATCAATCAAGACTCTCTAATCCCTAATCTCAGTCACGGTATCCAACGTCTGGCCAGTCATCGGTTGTTGGAAATTTGCATTTTTTATGGGAGAACTTCATATGAGAGCACTTGCTAATATTTAGATGCATGGCATTACTTTCAAACCAATTACACAGGTTATCAACATCGTCTTCTCTTCAAAATGGTTTAGCTGAATGGTGCTGATCCATGCGTCATCTTCGTTAACGGGACTGGTCATTTCATAGCTGCCACGGTTTAATTTAATTTAATATTTGAATTGTTTTTCTCTTTTGATTACGGACACTTTTAACGTTCTGCATCGTTCTCACATGCATAATTTCAACATGAACGATGTAACCAATATTTTGTAACCATATTTTGATTTAAAAGAGTGTCTATGGAGTTTCTTGCCCGTTCCTCTCCATAGGTAACTACTACGCTTTGGAATGGGCAACTAGCTTCATCTTTCTGACTGACCGACCCCTTGACAATTCAAAAGTGCCTGTAATTTGTTTATTTGAAATAAATGCTTTGAGTTTTTTTCGAGTCTTGCAAAAGCTGTTGATCCGTTTCTGAGTTTACAATCCTACATAATTTCAAGTCATCAGCATACATTTAGAAATGAGAATTGTGAATAGAATATTTAATATCATCAGCGAACATTGTAAACAGCACTGGGCCGATAAGCGGTCTCTGAGGCACTCCGGAAGTAGGGGTTAAAATATATGAATTAAACCAGTCTAACAAAGTTCCTTGGACACCGTATAAAGCCTTTAGCTTTTGCGCAAGAATGTTGTGCTCTACTTTATCAAAAGCTTTGTTAAAGACACAGCGTCAACCTCATGGCCTCTGCTTATGTCAGTAATAGTCCTGTGATTAAACAACGTAAGGTTTGCAGCTGTGCATCGAGTTTTAGAGGAACCGTGTTGATGCCTGTGATGATTTGTTTAATGTGCCAGGTTATATATGGACATGGCAGTGATTTGAACACTTTAGCAAAGACAAACAGGATACTTATGGGTCTATAATTATAGACGTCTGACCTATCACCAGTCTTTGGAATTGGAATAACAATCGATTCGTCCAGATTTCAGGAAATAAGCTCTCAGACAGAGTATATGTATTATAAAGTATTTCGAGTGGCTCAGATAACTGGCTGGCACATTCTGTAAGAAATATAGGAGGTATACCGTCGTGGCGCTCTCCTTTCGAGTTTTTTTTTATGTGTCTCTGTTGCTTTGTGAGAAATAAATGTTTTTAATATTGTTGCAATTACTGACTGCTTCGGAAGCGATGTTATTTGTGTTATATTGCGATGTAGGCCTACAGAGATCCAAAATTTGCTGCGAATAATTATTAATTTACAATGCCCTTTCCGTCACTGGCGCTTAAGAAAACATTAAAAAAACGTAAACTACACAGATTTCATAATTTATGTCCCACATAAATATCTATTTACAAGCCGTGTGCACGATGGGATTTCCCATCGGCGAAAACGACGAACTTCCATACAAACTTTCACGCCCTATTTAATCCCTTGAGGGGTCTGAATTTTTAAAATTACTTCCTTAAACAAAAGTGAGCACCACTTTCGTTTGATAAGGGAGAGTTCCTTTTACGCAAATTTCATGTTTCTAGAGCCAACGGTTTAAGCTGAGCGTTGTTAGTGAATTTAAGAATTTTGTTAAGTACAAGACACACTTCATTATGAGCAGTGGTGGCCCAGTGGTATCGACTCCGACTTACGAATTGTAGGTCGTGGGTTCGAACCCAGGCAGTCGCTTTACTTTGTGTAAATAATCTCATCACCACTGCTCTGAAAACGGTGAAGGAAAACATCGTGAGGAAACCCGCACTGGGCCCGCGTGGTAGATTTCAGCCCCCTCCCTCTCAAAGAGAGGAGGCCTGTGTCCCAGCAGTAAGAACATTATAGGCTGATTATGCTACTGTTCATTACACATCATTAGAATTACAATTAAATATAACCTTGCCAATTAAGTAATATGCAAATCGCTCGTTGCAGAATTCTTCAGCAATGCTATTTTGAAGCAAGTTAATGTGGCAATTTAAACTTCCAATTTAGCGTAGATATGTATGTAGTGGAGTTAACATCTTTGCCTTTAAGTAGCTCCCGTTGTAGGCCATCCTGTAACTTCACAGAAGCATCGATTTTTACACGCCATCTGAAACATTTTTTATTTATACCGGATGGTTTTTTTTCATCTTCTGGAACGTGTTGTGTAAGTGGTATAGAAGCCATATATGAAAAGAGTATTTTTAAGGATAGAAGAGCAACTTTTAGGGATTTTTTTATTTAAAAAAAAAACCTTTCCGATGGCTTCTACTCCGTTCACCTGGTGTTTCAGGCAATAAAATGGCAAAAGTACTAAACTCTAAAATGAGAACGGATGATGTAATCAAATTCGTAATTTTTTTAAACTCCACGAATCGCTTCACGACGATAAAGTGGTTTCAGTTTTTCCAGGCTGCAGTGATAATATTCATCGAATAAAATTTTAACACACCTGTATGTCATTAATAGCATTAAAGTTTAAATGTCTTCTGACATTCCCAAACCACGTCACGGAAAACTGTCACTTCCATTTTTGTATAATCGTTTGACCGTCTGTTGCTGATCTTTAGAAACTTCAAAACTTGATGAGAAATAACATGAGGCTTCATTGCCAATTCTTCGTACCGTGAAATCCTGCATGTAAGCAAGATACACTATAAATACAGGGTCTTTCTGAAATAGCTGAATAACTTAAAAGGGCATTAAGCTCAACGTTACGAAAAACTTTTAGTATGAGATCAACCCTGAAATCCAGCTGCTTCATACATTTTGTCGATTTATACGAACACAACGTTATAAGTTTTATAAGTTTAAAACATGTGTATCTGTGTGTCTGTCTGCGGCATTGTAGCTCCCAAATGGTTGAACTGATTTAGATTATTTTTGTTTAGTTGAAATGTGACTTGATCGAGTGTTCTTAGAAAATAAAAGTGTTTGATTGTGTCGGGGGTTTTTTATTTATTACTTTTTTATAGGTTACTCAAGATTTTTGGTGTATTATACAAGGTGTAATAATATGAGAAACATTGTACAATGAAAAAAAAAAACTGGAGTGATGTGGATGGCTATAAATGTTCATACACACGCGTCGTCGGCGGCCGTCGACACGCGTCGACGGTCGCCGACGTAGCTGCAGTTACAGTTGCCCTGCCATTGACGCATGCCGCTCATGTGTATGAACACTAAGAGAAAGAGAAGACCAAAAAAAACGATAGACAGGATTGTATGAATGGAAAGGAAAGGTGCTGACTACTTACCGAGATGCCGACTGCTCTAAAGAATAGCCGGAGTCTGGATTTGTGCCCCGCTCGCCCCCTACCACATGGGGCATTTATCAACACGGTGGAGCATACGGTGGACGTCTGCCCGGCTTGGGCGGAGCACCGCCGTGTCCCCGTGGCGGCGATCGGCGGCGGCGATCTCTCGCGTCCGGCCCTGGTTCAAGCCATGGTACGGAGCGAGAGGGAATGGGAAGCAGTCACCTCCTTCTACGAAGCAGTAATGCTCACGAAGGAGGAGGCGGAGCGCGTGAGGGAGAGGCAATCATTGCGCCCTCACGCCCCTAGTCGCCGCAGGAGGAGACACCCTGGGCGTCGGGAGTCGATAGCCGACTCCCGGCCACCGTAGGCGCGGGCCTGCGGACCGCGAGCAATGGGCAGCTCGCCGTCCGGTAAGGACCAGGCCTAGGTCGACGGCGCGTTGTGTTCCACACGCGCCTCAAAGAGTTGTCAGCATAATTGACGGGGTCCGATAGGGCTGACGCCTGCCGGGGTCGCGGATTGTTCGAAAGAGTTACCGTGGCCCTGGCGCACAGGCAACTGAAGGAACACGGGTGGGTTTTAGTCAGTAAGGGTCTGACACGCCCTTCCGCTCCGCCCAGTGCGGGAGAAGTCATTTGATGATTTCCCACCCAAAAAAAAAAAAAAAATGGGGCATTTATCAATTACAAGCTGTGTGCCAGATGGGATTTCACATCGACCACTTCGATGAAACCACTAACTTTTACTTATAATCAGAAGTCTAAGTGCCGACTTTCACGTTTCTAATTAAAAAAATTACGATATTTCAGACAAACTTTCATCCTTTAGGGGTTAATTTTTGAACAATCCTTGCTTTGTGATCATCTTAGTTATACATATAAGGGCCCATTCACACGTACCACTACCCCACCACGTCGCAGCGACAAAGCTGTAATTATGTGTGAATAGTGTCGATACAGCTTCTTGCAGTTGCGCTGTGACAACCACAAAGTTTGTTTTTCTCTTCGTCATGTTTACCGCAAATAAACGTATTTTCTTTCTTTCTTTCTGTAGCACTGGTATTTCAATGATGGTCCGTACACGAATCATCCAATAACAAAAAAGTTACTAACGCGTTAGTAAATCGCATTGTGTAATGGGCAGAAATCGTTCAATGCGAGCAAGCTCCAGCACTTTCTAAAACAGAATTGCGAAACCGTGAAAAGGGCATCGTGTACCTTGTTTTTCGCGTAGCGACACTATTCTGACAGACGTTAGTGTCGCAATTTATGTCAGGTAATATCCGCACAACTGACACTCGAGAAATGAAGAATAAACTGAAACAAACGTAATAATGAAATAGAGAAATGTAATAAAGTACCCCAGAATTAAAATAACAAATAATAAAAGTCACGTGTTACATATGGATAGGAAAAGGATATATATACATATATAGTATAAAGGATAATATAAAGGAAAAGGATACATCAAATGAGTAAGGTTCACAAAAAGGGTGATGCAATGGGCGATCTTATGCGTTTCCAAGGTTTCACTAATCTGCCGTTTTAACTCTATACTTATGTGACAATTCAAAATAGTTCAGCGAATCCTTGGTTACGACCCTGATTCAAAACCTACAACATCTTGATCATAACTCTCTTGCCCTTATAATCCCAATTTATTTGACTTCTTATCAGCCTTCTTTTCTTCTTCTTCTTCAGCCATACCTAATTGGGCTTCGGGAGTCAATAGCCGATTCGCGGCCATCGTAGGCGCGGGATTGCGGACGGTGAGAAAAGCGTAGCTCGCCGTCCGGTAAGGACCAGGCCTGGGTCGACGGCGCGTTGTGCTCCACGCGCGACTCAAAGACATGTCAGCACTAATTGACGGGGTCTGTTAGGGTCGCGGGTTTGTCTGAAAGGGTTACCGTGGCCCTGACACACTAGCAACTGAAGGAACACGGGTGGGTTTTAGTCAGTAAAAGTCTGACGCGGGCTCCCGCTCCGCCCAGACCGGGAGAAGGTAATTGATGAATCACCACCCAAAAAAAAAGCCTTACCTAATTATTTATTACTTGCAATTTCTCTCAGTAAGCAACCCCTTTTCTAGCCATATCATCTTCCACACATTCCATTCATCGTTTCTTTAGTCTTCCCATATTCTTATTATTTTTTGAACCTACAACATAAACGCTAAATATAAAATCCACCTCCAAAACCACTTCTAATTCCAATCTACCTGCGCGAAGGAGCCGTTGAAAAAACCGTTTCAAGCTTGAAGAGGCTTTCAATTTCCGTTAACACGAATCAATCTCTATAGCAACTGAGGCAGTACGTCGAGGCAGTGTCGAGAACGTGTGAAGACGTTTGTGGGCAGATAAGCGATATCAGGAGCCCATTTGCCGCATAGCTGATAATTTCCGCTATGCGATGGCGTCATTTACCCTTCGGAGAGTTTGGGTTGTGGTTCCAGTGTTACAGAGTTCGGGCGATAGTTCTTAATTATTTACTTAAATAATTATAACATCAAGCCTATATTCCTCGAAGGCTTAAGAAAGAAAAAGAAAAAGAAAAATAATTTATTTAGCACAAACTACAAGGCACACAACACAACATTTAATAAAACAAAAAAAAAAAGTGTAAAGTGCATAGTGAGAAATTAGCAGGAAAGTGTGCCTCGCGGCTGCACTAAATAGGTCCAGTTCAGCAAAAATGTCAGACAACTAGTGTCTGACGCTGGTTTTCAACTGAACCTGAAGTGTGAGGTTAAGCACAGGTGCACCTATTATAGTACACCCACATTTCGCAGCACAAATCCAGACTCCAGGCTGTTACTGAGAAATTCCAGATGGGAAAACCCAATAACACTTTGCCCGACCCGGGACCGGTGCTTGCCACTACCAGACCAACGAGGCAGTCATAAAAAAATATCTTACCTGCTTATAATCCAGTCTAAAGTTACAACAGCGTTAACTTTGGTTTAACTACATATTTTTAGATTTTTAAGTTTGGCCTAACTTTATTCGGAGTTTATTAATAATTAATGTAATAACCCCCTTAAGCATTACTAGCCTATAATATTTCCTCTGCTGGAACACAGGACTCCTCCCTATGAGCCATAATCTACCACGCGCGCCTAGTGCGGGTTGGTGGATGTCACATATCTTCGAATTTTTCGTTCAAGGACATGCCGGTTTCCTCGCGATGTTTTCCTTCACTGTTTTGAGAGCAGTGGTGATGAAGTTAAATACACTAAGTAAAGTGCCTGCCTGGGTTCGAACTCACGACTATTCTTAAATTGGGGCCGATACGAATGGGCCACCACTGCTCTGCAACCCCCTTATTGCATGAAATACGTCCCTAGACTGCTTTTTGAATTACATCTTACACCTCTTTTCCTAGATGGACTACGGTTTCTACGGCGCCATGGTAGCATTGCTGATGGATGTGATAAATGATAAATGATTTTATTTCTGTAAGTAGGTTTATACGAGAGCGGCACTGAAAATTTCGGGAATCAAGGAAGTGAACATTACTATTTAAAAATGTATTTATTGCTTTTCGAAGTATTCCCCGCGAAATTTGACACATTTTTCCATACGATGGAACCAATCATTGAAGCAACCATTCCATTCGGAAGTTGGGGTCTCCAAAATGGCCGTTTTGTAGGCGTCCACAGCTTCTTCAGGTGATGAAAATCTCTGTCCACGCAATTTATTTTTTATTTTAGGGAAAGTATAGAAATCATTAGGGCTTAGGTCGGGGCTGTACGGCGGATGGTCTAATAATTCTATGTTTTCTTGCTCTAAAAACTCTTTTGTTCTGTGCGCGGTGTGAGAACTCCCATTGTCGTGATGGAGGATGATGCGGCGGTTGCAGTTCTCTTTACGGAGTTCAGAAACGACCTGTGGCAAACAAATGCTAGCATATCATTCTCCATTAACCGTGCTTTGTCCCTCAAGAGGAATAGTCGTAACATGGCCGGTTTTGGAGACAAACGTGGCCACCATTTTTTTTGCAACACTCCGTGACCGAACAATTTTTGTTGGCTTTAACTCATTTTCGAACACCCAAACTCGTAACTGGTTTTTTGTTTCGGGTTTGTACGCGTATATCCAGGATTCGTCACCTGATATGATGTTGTATATAGCATTTGAGGATCCTGCGTGGAATCTTTCGAGAGTTCTGACGCACCAAGTAACGCGAGCCGCTTTTTGCTCTTCACAGAGCGAATGCGGTATCCATCGGGAAAACCACTTTTTTATACCTAATTGTTCATGCAAGATTATTTGTATTTGACTCATGCCAATGTCTAAAGTTGCCTGAATTTCGCGGTATGTCACATGTCGATCTTCCTCAATCAGCTTACGCACAGCATCAACGTTTTCTTGGGTGACTGCAGTTTTTGGACGACCTTGACGGGGATCATCACTGAGCTTGACACGTCCACGTTGAAATGCAGCAAACCAGCGATAAATTGTGGTTTTGGATGGGGCTTCATCACCAAATGCAGAAATCATCCGGTCAACACACTGTTTTTGTGTTAAACCACTTCGAAAGTCATAATAAGTCATCGCTCTTGAATTTTCTCGAGTCAATTCCACTTTCTCAACGACTAAACAAGTTTGACAAAACCTTGTGACAAGACCGAGAATCTTTTTTTTAATAAATATTTGGTATTCGATGTTCAAAACCAAGGAGTTTTCAATTAAAAAGATTTTAATATGACAGGAACAGTGGAAATATTCCATTCCCGATACTTTTAGTGCTTTTAGTGTTAGTAGTACTTTTACACGTTAATCATATTTTTAAAACTAGATGAGGTCTGCGTTTCCTATCTGACTACTCTGAGAAGAAAGGCCGAAACAAACTCAGAGGTCACAGTCTCTTTTAAAGTCCAGACCTAATCTTGGTCAGATCATGTGAAGACCATGTAGATTTATGTCTGAAATGGTCTTTTGAGGAAAAACCACACAGAAGGAGTGAACCTGGTTAGTCAGTGCACGCATTTGTCACTAATCGTGGAGCTCAACTCAGAACTTAAGGAGCTCAACCACTCGATGAACAATACCAAAGAAAGGACATTTGGGTAGGCCGCATAAAGCACTCAAACTGCCAGATTATCATTGAAACAACATGACCAAACCGGTCATGTTAAGAGGATGAATGAAAAGCGTCTAACAAAAGGTATTTACAAGACAGATGTGAGTGGAAACGTGGGAAGGGGACGCCCAGGAAGACATATAGTGACGTTTTTGGTGATGTTCCTCAGAAAGATCAGGTGCGTAGTACTCGCAACCGGTGTGCGTATGTAACGATAGGCAAAAGGAGTATGTAAGGATCGTAGCAGGTGGCGTTCTGTAGTTTCTGCCTACCACTATGGGAAGAAGGTGTGAGTTTAAGTATGTATGTATGAAAACCTAACAATTTGAATCCCACGCTAGGAAAGAGACCACACCCAACGTCTTTAAAGCGACCACGCGTTCTACCGCCGCGCCGCCACTTACTACTTCCATTTTGAACCTTAACCCCTTTTCTTAAGGTTATGAAATTTTTAGCATGACAGTCCTCACATGAACTTATATTTTAGTTAATATCTCGAACTGTCTTCAGCCACTGAAGACTGTCAGAGTCATCGGTGAGCAACTCGATATTTGGAAAAGATATTGAGGTTGATAAAATCCTTAGTGGAAATTCAAAATAGACCCTACTACAATATGGTCGTGGTAAACGCATGTTTCATAGATGTGTATCTCGTAAATTGTGGGGTAGTTTATCATGAATAATGACACTTTTAGTGGCTTGATCGGTTTTGGGATCACATAATGTGGTGTAGTTCAGTTGATATTTAATATTGATCTTTTATGGGAGAAGACATTGATGCCATTATTCAGTTAGTAAAAGAAATACGAGTACCTATAGTTTTTCTAAGTGAAACTTACAGTTACAAAGTGAGGCCCGTTTGAACCATTTGTGGTGCAAACGGGCCTCACTTTGTAACTACGCACTAACTACATTTAGGGCTAAACGTATCTGTGTTTCTGTCACTGGCCGGTGGTCTTGTGATCACAAGCGCGACTACTAAGTATCCCCCACGCTTCTGGGTTCGATTCCCAGATCGGGCAAAATGTTATTGGGTTTTTCCATTAGGAACTACTCAGTAACAGCCCGGAGTTTGGAAGTGGGCGGTGTGATACCCCCGTGCCTCGGAAAGGACGCTTAGCCGTAGGTCCTGCGCCTGATCTCTCTCCGGACGTGTCCGATTGCCGTCCCATCGGACTATGAGAGTGAAGGAAGAGTCAGATTATTATCTGCCTAGCCTTTCCCAACTATGGTCGGCTTCCAGTTAACCGTATGCAGCTGTATTCCAGTTTGTTACATAGAGTGACTGCCCATCTGACCTTCACAACCCAGTTACTGGGTAATACGGTACCACCTCGGTAAGACTGGTTGTCAGATTTTTGGGTTTCTGACTGCCCGTAAAATTGTAACTGTCAAAGATCTACTAATGACAGCCAGGAACAATGGCTTGGCGTGCTTTCTGAGGCACGGAGGGGTCTCAATATGTAATGGATGGTCACCCATCCACGAACAAACTGCGGCATGCGTAGGTAATAGAATTATATTGATAAAATTACGTAAAAGTAACCTTGTTCTAAATACCTACTGGACCTCTTATTAAATAAAATTGCCAGATTTTTGCCTTTATTTGATTTGTAACGTAATTAACAGTTGTTTTTAATTAAAAATAATAAATTCGTAACAGTCTACTTTACTGTTTACTGTAATTAATTAAATCATTGGAAGGCTTAATTAAGTGTAATAGGTATTTGTATAAAATATTACTTAATTACTTTGGAAGTTTACTTGTATGTTTTACGAAAGCACAATATTTTGTTTTAATTTAAACGCTGCTTGTTGGGGAAATTTTAAAATGTAATAACAAAACTTATTTAGGATTTAATTTTTTTCTCTGCGTTTATCTTTCTAGTAACTATTTCTAAAGCCTAGCATACATAGCCGAAGCCGAGAGTCATTTGTTCTCCCCGTCATTGTAATCTTTATTTTGTACTGGACCATACCTGGGAACCTTCTGGTTACGGAGATATTGAAGGTCAAACTTCCAACTTTTACTAACATTTTTTTACGAAAACAAGTTTTTCATGTTATAACACAATTTTAAATACCCCCACGACCCTTGAACCGTTGCATGCAACATAACCACAAAGTTTTGCGTCCATTACATTGTGCACTACCGTAAACAGCATTTTTCACATTAAAAACAAAATTCGTTTCCCAGCAATTATTTTTGTGCTATGTTACTTAGTTTCATGTTCAGAATGCGTCGTTGACACCCTGTATAATAAAATCAACACATTACATTACATTTAATTATTTTAAAGTAGTTTTTGCGAGTGCTGGGAACGATTTTAACGCCGAAAAGAAAAAAAAAAGATTTTTTGTCTGTTTGTCTGAATGTATGTTCCAGAATCATACAAAATTATCAGATTAAATTACCAGGTTAAATTTTGAACAGACATTTCCTATAAATCTGGTCAGTCTGTAGGCTATAAATTATCACGCTATTTGCTATGGGGATGAGTAATATTGCAATTTATTCGTGTTCCTCTATAGTTAATCGCAAATTGTAAAAAAAACCAACCAAAAGGTTAAAATATTTCAGATAGTTACAGATTTAACCTTTTAAATGATTATCATCCCGCTGTACCTTTAAGCAGTCAATCAAGACATAATCTAAGGGCGGTGGCGTTAGTTTAAAAAGTATATTTATACTGCCTGAAAATCATACCAGAAATAGTTTTTCCTTAGTGTAAAATACATCTGAGCGTCAGCTGCTCGAGTACTGGGCAGCTCAAAGTTAGAGCATGGCAAATCTGTTATTTTTTTTTTTTTAGATTCGGGTCTGTCTTTGGGGACTACCGATAGAAGTGAAAACTAAGTAACTTGTGATTTGTATCGTCGAAGCGTGCGGTGACGATGACGCGAGTTTCACGCTTTTTGTTCACCCAAAAAGTGCTCAACGCGCCTAAAGAAGTTTTCACTCCAAAAATAATCGTTTCATACCGCGCCAAAACCTTATAGGACCGTTTTTGGAATCATCTTCAACCCAAAAATAAACGGTCAGCTGCATGGAAGTGAGGGGGAATATGTGTCAGTCACGTAAACGAACATGATTCACAGCGTGTGTGTTTTGTTTACCACAAGTAAAGCGCGTGCCGCTTCCTGCGATAAAAATACTATTACAGTTACGCGGCTTCCGTGTAGGGTATCAAATCAGGGCGACATCTAATTAAAATTTCCGTTTGTCAGTTGTAAGCTGTAAGCAGCTTAGGTATTTATGGTCTCATTCAGTATAAATTGGTAAATGTTTTGCACGAATCAGAGGGTTTGTGAGAATTCCTGTCTTAGCAGTATAATGAGGTTACGTAGGTATTATAAATTAAACTCGCTGTCTATGTGTCTGTGTGCGTTTTTCTTCTAAACTTCGCAACGGATTTTGATGCAGTTTTTACCATCAATTTTATGTTTATAATACATTGATAACATAACACAACACATAACATAACATCACGCCTGTATTCTCCAAAGGGTTAGGCAGAGGTGTACCTATAGTACACCCACATTTCGCCAGTTATATTTAAGTCCCATGTAATAGGGGGCGAGCCTATTGCCATCAACAAATGACAATTTTTTCGAACATATATAGCAATGGATTAGCAGAATCCTTTAAAATGATTCAGATTGTAATTGAAAGTGTGTTACACAATTAGGGTGCAGGTGGGACCCTAGTTGTTTTTTTTTTCGCGGATTGTTCTTAAGAGTTACCGTAGCCCTGGCGCACAGGCAACTGAAGGAACACAGGTGAGTTTTAGTCAGTAAGAGTCTGACACGCCCTTCCGCTTCGCCCAGAGCGGGAGAGGTCATTTGATGATTTCCAAAATAAAAATAAAAAAATATAGGTGGGAACCTAGTCGTGGTTGTGAAGAAAAAGGAACTTATATAATGAGGAACTTATGTAATGAGAACATCACCTATGAAAGTGCTAGCTTCTTATTCTAAAACAAATAACTTCTCCCTTAATACGCAGATTGTACCAAAAAACGTAAAAGATATAACCAAAGAAGAGTTAGTATTAGATCAAAAGAGTTTTCGACCATTTAGTTACATCCGAAACAAACTTACAAAATCAGTTATATAACACAATTTGGAAACAATTAAAGTCTAACACATACATAGCTAGCATCAGTACTTCACTTCTAATCATAACTTTAGCATTTATTCTAATTTACTTCGGTCCACAGCTGTTGAATCAACTTCGAGCCATCATTGCAGCAAGAAGAAACACTGCGCCAACTGTGCGACAACCGACGATCATCAGCAGCACATCACACACGCAGCGAACACGGCAGCTGTACGGCATACCACACAGCGTGCCCACTTAGGCACAATAACCTGAACACGGCCAGGCCAGACCATATGAGACCATCGAGTTGTACCAAATAGGGTCCTGTTCCTGAGAGTCACCAGGATGTTCAAGGCTACCTTTGGACATTGACTCAGCACTCGGCCCGGCTCACGCACCGCCCAGTTAAAATATTGATTTGCTTTCATCTCACACGTATAGAACACAAATAATTTATATAATAGTGTGTGTCAAGAAATTGTAGTATATAAGCTGTAACATATTGTTAATAAATCAGATTTGAATTTTGTATTCTTGTCTCATTACCCCTCACTGTGGCCAAGACACCTTTAGCCATCTCTGATCAGTCTCCTGAGTCTGCGGGACTGGCAGTGAGTGTACCATTCTCGAACCTGGAAATCCTGTCTACTATCCGTCTGTAACCTTAGGTCGCATGGTGCGGACATCCTGAACTTATTTATATATTTATCTATCATACTAGGCATATGATAGGTTAGGGCTGTAGGGCTTATAGGGCTTAGAGTTGTAGGGACTGTTAGGGTTGTAGGTCTTAGCAACTTCCTTAACTTGTCATATATTTTTCATGTATTGTCACACCCTTAACAGTATTGCGGCCTTACGTGACGTTTGTTAAGGGTGGATGTACATTTTGGTACATCCACCCTTATAATGGGCCGCGCGTGAGCCGAGCCGAGTGCTGAGTCAATGTCCAAAGGTAACATTGAACACAAGTTATAATTCAAATAATTGAAAACCTTTTTAGGCGTCATTGTACTCATCTATATGGACAACTTTTACTTTGTAGCCCTAAAGTAAAAGTTGTTAATATTGATGAGAGAGACCCTAAATTGCGAAAACAAAATAGCTTCACTTTATTTTGTCGAGTTTTGCCAACAAAAAAAATGTACAGATCAGTGGATATATTAACGCTATTTATAATTAACAAGCGCGATTAACTGATAATGCATTTAAATAGAGCTGAAATGAGCGTGTAAGATAGAATTATATGCAGCATGCGACAGCGTAAGCCTCGTGGCCACGCGTACCGTCGCGAGCATGCTCGAGCGTGCGCCCGTCAACAGTTACGAACAGTCACCACCGCAGTACATGAGTAAATACCCCGCAGAGTCCAAGCTTCTAATTAAAGTTTTGAAATTATTCATAATTGAGTATTCTGGTGACAATAGCGCACGCGAGCATTTGACATACTACTCGAGAACACGCGCGCGGATTCTCAAGCATCCGCTGCGTCTGCCGGCGGATTTTGCTCGAGCATGCTCGCGCAGTTGCTGTCTGTCTGCGCTGACCGTAGTAAGAAGGTACGATTGATAAGCCTGCAACGCCTTCGACGTTAACAAAGCCAGAAGAGTACGTCAGGATCGCACGGTACAAGGATTATTTGGCGCGTGGCCATAATCGGACTAACGCCGTCATTTTATTTTTTCTATTCATAAACACATTTCATAGATTCCACTAAATGATTACCAACAGCGCCCTCTGTCAAACGTCATTGGAGTGCCAAAACATCCTTGTGGCAATATACCGTCAAACGGGGTGAATAAGGACACAGGGGTGAATCAGAATGAAACTTTAAAAGGGATTTTAAAATTGAAATAATATCATTTGTTGCCAACAATCAATAATTATACTTAATCATTATTTATAATACAGTTAACACATTAGAGTCCTTTTTGGCTAAAAACTATAATAATTCAATGTTAAAATCCCTTTTAAAGTTTCGTTCCGATTCACCCCTGCGTTTATAATAGGTCTTTACCTATGAAATTGCCGTTTTGTATGAAAAAATTTAAACGAATTTTTTTCATGAATTTTTTATTTGTATTAATCGAAGTAATCACCCATGCAATCAATGCATCTTTGCCATCGCAGTGGCAGTTTATTGATGCCCTTCTTAAAGAAATCAGCTGGACGGGAGGCAACAAATTCTTCAAAGGCATTTTGTACTGCCTCTCGGGTATTAAATTTTTTTCCCGCCAAGAAGTTATCCAAATTCTGGAAAAAGTAGTAGTCTGTAGGCGCAAGGTCTGGTGAGTAGGGCGGATGACGGAGAGCTTCCAACCCCAGTTCTTGCAACTTGGAGACCGTCTGCTGTGCAGTATGAGGTCGCGCGTTGTCGTGCAGGAGCAGCGGAGACGAGCGATTGACCAATGCTGGTTGGAGATGCGCCAGCTTCTCCATCATTGTGTTCAGTTCTTCACAGTACACATCTGCAGTAATGCTCACCCCGTTTGGTAAGAAGCTGTGATGAATCACACCGGCGCTAGACCACCAAACAGTGACCATCACTTTTCTAGGGGTAAGTTTTCGTTTAGGGCATTGTTTAGGTGCTGAACCAGGATCCAACCAACTTGCTGAGCGCTTACGGTTATCAAACAGAATCCATTTTTCATCGCAGGTAACAATGCGGTTCAAAATTCCTTCATTTGTGTGTCTGTTGAGCAGTGCAAGGCACGTCTCGACGCGTACTTCGCGCTGGCGATCATTGAGTTCGTGGGGCACCCATTTGTCAAGCTTTTTTACCTTGCCAATTTGACGCAAATGGACCAATATTGTTTTGACGCTAACGTCGAAAGCTGCTGCTAATTCAGCCGTAGATTGTGTATCATCAGCTTCCACAATCGCCTTTAATTCGTCATTGTCGACCAAAGTCTTCGGACGACCGCGAGGTTCATTTTTCAGGTCGAAATTTCCAGAACGGAAGCGAGCAAACCAATAACAGGTGGTGCGTTGGTTTGTAGTGTTAGCTCCGTAAACGTCGTTGATGTTGCGTGCCGCTTGTGCCGCGTTGCTGCCACGACGGTACTCATATTCCTTAATTACTCGAATTTTTAACGTATCCATGATGACGAAAAAGATTGAAATGCGATGAAAATGTAACACTAATCAATAAAGAAATGACTACTTTTAGAAAAAAAAATCCATGTTTTTAAAATAAAATTAATTTGAAATTAGAATTCTTAGCCAAACAAAAATTATTTTGATTTGAAATGGCCAGTACTGCAGAACGGCAATTTCATAGGTAAAGACCTAATATTTACCCCGTTTGACGGTAGCGTTCTTTTGTTTCTACCTCCCTGCAAAAAGGTCGTAAGTGTTCATAATATCCATATAACAATTATGACCTTTGGCCAGCAGTAACCACGAGTAGGTAATTAATTCCGTTTGAATGTCACTGTAATATGTCACCATGAATGCGTTGCGTTGCAGCTTGGTAATGGCATTTGTGTTACGAATTATTGTGTTAGATACTTGCTGCCATGCTATCAACGAAGTAAATGGGAGAATTTACTGCACTGATTACTCCCTTCACGGTAACAAGTCGTATGCCCAAAAGGTTTTCTCATCAATTCTTCAGTAGCCTTACAGCGTTTTTCCACCGCTACCGTCAAAGGGACGTCAACGAGAATTAAGATTATTCGAACCGAATGTGATCTCCCGTTGACGGACGTGCGGTGCACACGCGGCCATAGTAAATGTAAATGTATGTATCTCTACTTCGGCGCCGTCATCTCGTTCTCGTTGACATCTCGATGACGTGGTGGTGGACAAACGGCCTTAGAGGAAGCCTTCCAATTTTAATTAAATATTTAGCTCAATTATAATAATGTAAGTAATGTGTGCATTGTGTATTATAACTCTATTCCAGACTATTATCAAATGGTCATCAGTTACAAGGAGCGTAATTAATTCCGTAAGGACGTCTGCGACATGTCAGGGCGAATGCATTGCATTGCAACTTGTTGAATACTGCGACTTAACGGCTTGATACTTGGCACCTCACTTGGTTTTTAGAAGGAGTTATGACACTTGGGCGGTCGGAACTTGTTGCTTTTTGGGGTGGTGTAGAGTTTATAAATGTAATGGAAAGTTTTGTAAGTAGTATTTTATTTTATATTGTGTTGTGTTGCTTACTTCAAAATGCAATTTCTTAAGGATCGAATGGCTGGCATAATTCAATAATTAATATAGTACAAACTTCATTTGTAAGATAACATAAAATAAAGCGTGTAAAATTAAGATTATTTACAACACTTTGTCAATACTTATCACAAGTGCCTATTTTACCATTTTCAATCAAAACGATTAAAAACAAATGACACAAAATTCTACGTGGGAACCGTGCCTTTTAGCTGTCCTAAGGTGCATTTTTTCATTGAGTCAGACACAGTGAAACTTTGAATTACGAATTTGGGATCGCGGCGCGCCACGCGCCACGATTCATGATAAACAAGTAAGTGACAACTTGGACGCTGGACGTTGTGGTCCTGGTGGTTTGGCCCTAGTTCTTGAAGGCGAAGGTGACTAGAATAGCTTTCTTCTTGTCCACAAATAACTCAAAACAAACATTTCCCCTATTTATTACAAGCGTTCTTCAAGAAAATAAGACAGATTTTTTTAACGAGACCTGATAATTATTATCATTATGGTAAAACAAATCATCAAAACAACAACGAAAGTATCAACCATGTTCAATCCTCACATTCACGCTATAGAACGCGAAGTCCCCTAAGCCTAATCGCTTCATTTGCTTGACATGTCACGATTTATGACATAAACGAGTGCTATCTTCAACTTGATATATTAGGGGGCAATTAGAGCCTTATTCTACCTGCTAATGAGTTTAAGTAGCGTTTAAACCTGGACTGAAAAAGGGGCAGGAAAGGGGACTGAAAAGTACTTACGTTAACGCGTATGTGTGCCTGTACGTTAGGTTTTATGAGAGTAAAGAGGTACTTAACTGTGCAAAGGTGCCGTATCTGATGTAAAATGTCGAGTGAGTTATGCTCGTGTGGATAAATGTGTATATTTATATCGTATTCTCAATACAAGCTCGACAATCCAGCATGTTAGAAAAAACTGTCATAGTGTTTCATAGTGCAACATACTTATTATTTAAGTATTATGCTTATACCCCTGTACTTATAAACATTGCTTAAAGTTAAGAAACGCTTAAACGTCAAAAATGTATGGTTTAACAGTTGCTAATTAATACTTAACTTTAAGCAACGTTTAGAAAGAAAGAAAGAAAAATAGTTTATTCTGTACAAACAAAACGCACATTACAAATAAATGACATTAAATACACACACAAAATAGCCAAAAGCCTCGTATTCACGCAATAAAAGTTTTTTTTTCCATTGATTGATGTTAGGGCCAGGGACCAACGACAAAAAAAAACTCCGAACATTATTTTTTAATTAGTTAGTTAAGTTAAGATACTATAATTTTATATACCTTTTTTACATTTCCGTACCAATAAGATTAATATGATATGTGATTATTTAATCAATTAATATTACTTACCTCCAATCGCCTGAAACACAGGATTACCTAGTTCAGGCACAAATCATGGGTGAACATAACATAGATTTAAGAAAAGCTGTATTTATTACGTTATACCTTATATTTTTGCGTGTAATTATTACTATTATTATTATTAAATGAACCCCTTTGTTTGTTGGGAACTTTAAAACATTGCGACTATCTAGATAAACAGCATGTATCAGAAAGATGTGGTTATATTTAAGGGTAAGGTGCAGACCATCAATCTGAAAAACTTTCTCTATGCGATCAACATCGTTATCGGGAGAAAAACATCAACTGTCCCATGAAAAACTTTAACACCTACTCGACCCAAATGTATGGAAGGGCTGATTATTTTTTCGCGATTAGGATGTTGGAGCCATGGACAAAGTAGATGTTTGATTTTGGGCTACCACTATGTACACTACATAGATAAATAGGAAAAAAATAAGGGATTTTCATAAAAAAAATACTATTAAATTAATTTGAAGATGAGTACAGGCGTACAAAAATGATCCTTTGGGAAGTTTTTTTTAATATGATAACCCTATTGTTAGGTTAGCCATGACAGTTGTGTTTGACATGACGTTTGACGACTTTGACAGTTTTAAGTTTCGCGAAGTGACGTCTCTCTTTGCTTTGACTTTGAATTGGACGTGTTTCGGAGATTTTTGTGATTGTTTTTGTTTTGCGACCCAGTTTACTACTATTGACATTGATTAATTACTTCTCTGATGCCCCAGCTTTGTTATAAATGGTTTCTGATTCACCTGTGATTTGAGTTTCGTCGTGTACGTGGTATTCTACAGTAACAAGTTGTACTAGAGTTGCACTTATTTTATTATTGCTGGTGCAAACGAGTAGAATGTCCTGTAGTCTTATTTTATTATTATTACGAAACCCAAGTATTTTCGGAATTCGTGTGTTGTTTTTTTATCGTAGATATTACTTAGACACGTCAATCAAATGTCATTGTCAAAATGACATTTCGCATATTACTGATCCACTATATTTATGTGGTGTTGCTCTCCTTGACAAAGTTAATTTGAATGTACTTTAAATTAAGTAAAATAATAGAAAATTAACATTAAACAACAGTTCCTATATTGTATAGCGATATTTACATATTATAGTGTACATGGCGCTAGCCCAGCCTCCATACATTTCTGGAACATCTCCTTTATCAGTTTGATGTTCTTTTCCAGACTCTTAAATATGACCGCAGTTTTCTGATAGGTACACGATTTATAAAGTCAAAGTCAAATCATTTATTTCAAATAGGCACATAAAAGGCACTTTTGAACATCAAAATTTACAAGAAAATAGAATTGATTAAAAAAAACTGTTCTATCTATTCTATTCTATGTAAAATTTCCACATTATATCTGTAATTTTTTATGTAATTTTCTATTCTTGATTATAGCCGCCCCTTCCAAAAGGTACTTTCGTATAGAGAAGAACTATACTATAATATTATCTACTATTAAATATAAACTTTTGCGTCATTATTTCAGGCTCTGTGCTCGGGCAAGGAAAGACCTCAATACCCATCTTTACCGTAATATCTATTTGTTCAACAGGCATTTGAAAATTATTATCAAATATATATATATTTGAAGTTTTCGTTGTAGATATGAACGTAAAGATGCACTAAAATGTGCATACGACATGTCAATGTATAGAGATGTCACCTAAGTACAGTCACCAAAAGAGATAAGTAACCAGGGTCGTCGGATACAGTTGCGGTTTATTAAGAAACCGATGAATATTTCTGAATGAAATTTAATTGGATAAATTAACGGTCTGTTTTCTATTAATTAAATTAATTTTATTCGAAAACATCCATTCCATCGGTTTCTTACTAAACTTATACTATATCCAACGACCCTGGTTACTTATCACTTTTGGTGACCGTACCATAACTTTACAACCAAAAGTTCATATTGCAGAATACCATCGGGAATTTTCTATAATCAAGCGAAGCAAAACCAACATTACCAGTCTTTGATCGCCGATTCTATTTCAAAACGTAGTGCCAAACTGTCATGGCCGCTGAATTCTACTACGTTAGCTTAAATGATCACAATTAAGTATGTTGCGTCCATTGCCGTTTGAGTGCGATGAACGCGGCACCGGCGGGGAAACACACGGCAGCGGAATTAATACTGGCTTGGATTTACAGACGGATGTGCAAGGTATGGGCAGAAGCGTTTATTGGAGTGTGGTCAAAATCAATTTCTCGAATGTTCACCAACAATGGCCTCCTGTCAATGTCAGTTGAAACCAAGAGATACTTGTAGCACTTTATTTATGTTTGGCACTTCTCTTGATTATTAAGATAACCAGTGAATAGAGCATTATAAGGTGCTGTCTGGCCTTGCTACTTATCTTTTCACGGCTATCACATGACTACCATGCCTTCGAATCAACCACGCCTAGTATTGGATTGAGTAGAAAAACTGTAGAACTGTTTTGTAAGACGGAACTTGAATAATAGGTGAATCAAATCTCTTTAATGTTGGTCCTTAGGCGACAGAAAACATAAGTGGGTAAACATCTATTTTTAATTATTTAATACTTCATATTATAAATTCGAAAGTAACTCTGTCCGTATGTTACCCTTTCACGCCTAAACCACTGAACGTATTTCGATAAAATTTGGCAAAGAGATAGATGGCATCCTGGCGAAGGACATAGGCTACTTTTTGTCCCGGTAGCACGTTCCCGTGGGATCATTTCCGACATCCAAGCTGGCGAAGCCGCGAGCAGAAGCTAATATTATGATACAGGGTTTAAAAAGACCCATCACATAGCCGTCAACTACACATTCTGTACATCAAACTAAGTAACATACCACAAAAATAATTGCTGGGAAAATAATTTTAATTGTGGTGTGAAAAATCGGTGTTTACGGTAGTGCACAACGTAACGCACGCGAAACATTGTGCTTATGGGTGCATGCAACGGTACAGGGGTCGTGGGGGTATTTAAAGTTGTGTTATAACATTAAAACATTTTACCGTAAAAAAACGTCACTGGAAGTTGGAATTTTGACCTTCAATAGCTCTGTAACCAGAAGGTTTCCAGGTATGGTCCAGTACAAAAAAAATGTCTACTATGACGGGAAGTACAAGTGACTTTTTTACACCCGTTATTCATTGTCTCTGTTGAGCAAATGCCTCGGATTCTCCTAACTTCTAAGAGGTATATCAGCCGTGTTCTACACGCGTGCCAGAACCAGGCAAGGGTTTCTATACCCAATTTTTTCTTCACAACTCATGCCCTATGCCCTCATGTCTGCTGTTTAAGTTCATGTCGCCATCTTTGCCGGCCAACATAGAATAACTTATTTCGTTTAGTCGCCTATCTCTCATGACTTAAGCTCGATATATCGCAGCTAAGTATTCAAAGCTGATCCTGAGCGAAGGTTCTAGTAGCGACATCACTCAGTTCCAAGCTCATTCAATCCTATGCCTACGTACACTACTGACTGTTTGATATTGATGGGGTTTTGGTGCGAGAGATGCAGTTTTTTTATTGTTTTTGTTATTTAACCATTGATTTACAGAACAGAAATCTACCGTGATGCTTATTTCTAAAGAAATCTCTTCGGGCATACTTGTGATAGGAAAATAGATAAGAAGTAATGTAGACACCGTGTGTAAGAGTAAAAGAGAAAATTAGATAAATACAATCAAAACTTAAATATTTAAATAAAACATGATATGAGAATAAACTTACATACATACATACTTCTAAAATAAATATCACTAAAATATAGATACCTAAGAATCTCTACTTGTTACTTCATTACTGAAGGTCGTGTCGTTTAAAATCAACCTAGGTCCCTCAGGACCCGAATAAAAAAGAAAAAATAGAGAAAGACCGCTAAGTGAAAAAGAAGTCATAGCGCGGGCAGGCGATGCGATGCAACGGAGAACAAGAAATTTCACGCGGATGAAATCGGCGGTAGAAGCTAGTCGCTGATAAAATATCAATTTGTGTTGCCCCATGTTCAAGGATTCCAGTTCATTGAATCATGGACATAATAGTGATCCAATACTAGAATACAGAGTGTTCAAATTTGCTCAAAATTAAAACCTTACTTTATGCCCTAATTACTGGACCGATTCCGTTATTTTTTTGTATATTGTAAGCAAAGGCAATAACAAGTATGTAGTTTTATTTATTGCATATATGTTGTTGCCATACTGTATAACACAGCAATGATAGGCATAAAAAATAAATAAGGTGGTCGGAGGTATATATTTTCCGGGATAGGGCTGTATTTATAGGAGTTATGATACTGTAATGATCATAGCAGGTGGCGTTCTGTAGTTTCTGCCGCCCTCATGGAAAGAAGGCATATTTTTGTCTGTTACCAACGAGCCTACAAAAACGAAAAAGTAGAATAATCATGAATGAAGACTCGACTTATTAATTTTTCATAAAAAAAGAACATTTTATTTTTGAAAATGGAAGTAAAAGCGGCGATCTCTTTGTTAGAATGCGTGCATTGCGTTGCTGTTACACAAGAAATTAAAAATATGTAATCTATATAATATTGTATTGGATTATTTAATTTTCTCGCAATTGTAGTGAAAAGTAGAGTGTTACTTACACACGGCGTTAAAAACCCATTATAACTTGATTTCTATTTACTCCCTCGTTATAGCTCGGTAGTAAAAAAACTATTTTGCAAAAAAACAACTGACTTCCAAAAAAAACACTAAAGACAGTGAAAAATAACTTTAATTTCGGAAGTCGGTGGCAAAAAAAGAAAATACAAAAGCCAAAGACACCGACTTCCGAAATTAAAGTTATTTTTCACTGTCTTTAGTGTTTTTTTTGGAAGTCGGTTGTTTTTTTGCAAAAGAGTTTTTAGTTGTAGTACCTACCCCACACAAATTCGTATAATACCACTACTTGATATGTAAATAACAGTGTCAGGAAGTTATTAACACATCATCTATATAAGCTTATTGGAAAAAAATACGTATTATTAAGGATAACTCACAAAGTACTAGTAAGATAAAATGTATATGCGACCACATGAGAAGCACCAGCTTTCAAATAAAAAAATAATCATCAAAATCGGTTAGCCTTAAACCTAGAAAAAAGTTCTGAGCTAACACATAAAAATAAAAAAAACATACAGTCGAATTGAGAAACTACTCCTTTAAAAAAAAAAGACGTGTGGCACTCGGGGACTGCCGCGGTAAAGCTATTGCATAGCATTTTGTATAAGAATAAGAAATAAGCATTAACGAATTTTAAATCTAAAATAAATTTTAAATGGGGCGCTTTACCCTAACCTTATCGGGGCCAAAAGATAGGCCCTTTACTGCCGATTCCAAAGACCCCAAACTCGATACCTCTACGACCTCCGGTTCAAAAGTTAAGACCCGGGGGGGTGAAGTAGCCCTGGACGGGTGGAGGGGTTGGTCAAAAGGGGTGACGCGGGGGGGTCCCGGGATCATATATAAGTGGGATTGATTTAAATATAAATAAATATAATACAACTTAATATTGGGGTCGAAAAAGATGGGGTCAAAAAAGGGGGGTCAAAGGGGCTTGTCTGTATGTATGTACTATTTGAGAGGGGGATTATAGGGGGGCGGGGGGGGGGAATTTGGTTAGAATTTTGATATTCCCAGCCGTTTCCGAGATATTGGGATATTGAGTTTTAAGATAGTGGTGATTATAATAAATGTATGGTGTCCGACTGGTAAATGATAAATGGTACGAAAGTAAATGGAAATAAATATTAATTCAAGTTACACTTTTTGATAAATACCTATACACCTATATACTTTCTCATAAACAGCTGCTTATGTATTCGTCCGATTTCGGAGCAGCTCGTCTCGATTCGTGCGAGCTTCGTAGAGTCGTACAATACGTCTAGTTGCACGCACACAAACACCGTGTCGAAGACTGCCGAAAAGAAACGACGTTAGACAATGCACGGCCTTCAAGCCACACCTCCGTGCCCGTCGGAGTGGGGAGCGTGAGGTTTTTTTTCGTTACGGAATTTCTGGCTCCGGTCCCGCGCTCAAGGCCCGCGATAGAAGCTATGCAATAGCTTAAAAACGGTAAAAACTACCTCGTATACAATGGGTAATTATTAATAATAATAATAATTATTATTATTATAACAATATTATTTATTATTAATACCTAATGGGTAATTTTAGCCTCTTGTCCAACAATCTACTATTGCATTAAATTATGTTCCATGGTTAATGGTAGTGAAATAATTACCATCAGAGACAGTATAGCCAACGCGTAATAGTTGTAGTGGTGTAATACGCGTACAGTGTGCCAAACGCATGAACTGACATCACTAAATCGGCTCAGCCATACCCGATTCTATTGATAAAGGCAGAGCCCAATTTACGCGAATGTAATATCTATCCAAGTCCACACTAATAAGTATTGTAAATGCGAAAATAGCTCTGTCTGTCCGTCTGTCTGTCTGTTACCTTTCGACGCCTTAATTTGGCACACAGGTGGACCGGTTCTAACCCAGAAGGGTCCTAACTCTTAGGACATAGGATATTTTTTATCCCAGTAGTACGTTTCCGTGGGATACTTTCCGACATCCACGCGAGCGTTGCCGCGAAAAAAGCTAGTTGTCTCAAAATGTATGCTTATTATTTACAGACAAGCATCCAAACCACATGGAATATATTGAAGCGACTATCGTACGCCCACAAACATTCTCGCTCGAAAAGTTCCAGGTTCCCAAGCGTGGGATGATTTTCATTTCATCGCCAGAAAGCTTAATAAGTCGACTTATTTCAATTTTTCAATGACATAATGCCTTTATTTGAAAACAGTCTCGTGTTATGATTAAATTCGAAAGGTCAAATAGGTAACAAAAATAACAAAAGTAAATACTTTGTGCTGTTCTCTTTGTTACCTCTGTCTTTTCTTTTCCACAAAAGCGGCCAATTAGGTGTATTATTATTTAAAGTCGGTACCTACCTACGTTCATTATTATTCTGTCCCTTTCAGTCTTTTTTTACGAGTTGCAGCAAACGTAGGTAGAATTTTAATTTGACACCAAATTAATATTGAAGCTTTTTATTCACGAACGTTACTTTCAACTGAAAAGTCACCCGCCCATCATTTAATAATGAGAAAAACGCCGAAAGTTACATTGTATAATTATATCTATTTTGTTACGTATTTACAGGTAAATATAACAGATTTTGCAGCTACTAATCTAAAATACGTTTTGTTTTGTTTTGTTTAATTAAGTTTCTAAACCATGAGCACAATAAAGACTTAAGAGGGATGCGCGAGGTTGACCGAGAAATTTAAATTCTCATAAGTTTTTTGCAATTTGCAGGTCAGTGTCAGGTTGTATGTTGAACAAAATATGATTCGCGAACGTAACAAGTATGAAATTACCAAAATGACCATCATTAAAATCATCAATAAAACCCTATATAATCCTATTGATTAATATTTTATGAAATAGTCATTCAATACGAGTAGGATCTAATGAACTTAGAGGGTTGTATTGATGATTTTAATGATTATAATTCTGTAAGTACATGCGTCAATCCTAACTATTATTATTATTATTAATATTATAAATGCAAAAGTAAGTTTTTGTTTGTTTGTTTCCTTTTCATGCCTAAACCACTGAACCGATCATCCTGAAATTTTGCATATAAGTTTTCAGGTGTACAGAAACGGACATAGGGTACCGTTCATCCCGAAAAAAAGTACTGTATCCGAAGAAAACAACAATAACGTTCTTATGAATTATCATATAAATAATCTCAATTAATAATAATAGATGGCGCCACGTGTCTTTCGAATCATGATTGAATTATAACCTGAATTGATTGTCAAAGTCCAAATTAACGCTAGCGAAGCCGCGGGCAAAAGCTAGTATACCAATAAAAACTATACTCAAGCAAAAAATTTTAATTCAAAAAGTAAACAAAATTAAATTCCTATATAAAAGCCTCCAGGCCTAAAGGGCGTGACAGCTTACATATACAATGCTGGATTATGTTCACATAGCAGTAACTCGAAGTCACTGATAAATTAGGACCATGGAAGTAAAACAAATAAACAGTTAACACGACCATAACGCACACGGTGTACACCCTCGCTGCTACATCTCTGCCTAAACCTTAGAGGATTACAGTCGTGATGTTATTGACCGTCTGAGCGCGAAGCGCGAGCGAAGCGTCTCCGTTTCAGCCTGGTCAAAAATGCTTTCGAATGTCTGGATGTCCGGCGGAAGGCTGTTCTCCTCTACAGGTCGCATTTCTCAACCGATTCTCGTGAAATTGTGAGTAGATTCGATAATTATATGGATTTTTTTTGTCGATTCAGCTTTTCAAAAATTTTCAACATGGTAGAGCTAAGGGAGTTGAAAACGTAAAAAAACACAGCCATTTCGCGCTCTTTCCGCGCGCTTTTTGTTTTAAGGTACGCGGTGAACATTTATTCCGTTTAAACTATGCAAAGACAGACTCACGAGGTCTACGCTCGCAGAGCCACTAGTTATTATAATATTTAACGTCACTTTCGCGTAAATCAAACCCCACCACCCCTACCCTCAGCCATAATTGGGCGTCCAGTAGGTTAGTAGTTAATACCGCACAAATCAAAAGCAGATGGTTAATATTAACCCTAGCCCGGCTTATCAGGCATCTACGCAGCTTACAATTGGCTAACACTAAGCTCGCTATGAACTAAGTGAAGACGACTTACGAGTTGTAAGTGATTTAGTTAAGCTTAGTCACATTTCGAGTATGAGGATTCGTAGATTAATGGCGTATTGATTAAAACTGATATTTGAGTATCCTCGCCTCTGCAGCATGTATGACAAATGTGATTTACGGCTGATTAATTATTTTTTCGCGATTAAGATGTTGGTCTCATAGAGAAAGTAATTCAGTTTGATGATCTGTACCACCCTCGCCCTTAAATATGACCACATATTTCTGATACAAGCTGTATTGAAGTTTTTGTGCCACAAATGTGAGTGAGTCAGTAATTTAGCAATGGGTTGTCGACAGGGGGTGTTCATGGAGTTTCTCGCTTGTTCTTCTCCATAGGCTTTGGAACGGGTAATTTTGTGACCAGTAAATGGACGTTTTGGCAATTTACAAGTTCAAGTAAAACTGCACAGGTTAATAAATTGTGCAAACTGCTATGTATAAAGGCAAGTTCGCATTCTCAGTGATATAAGTTACAGGTAAGGGTCCATACTAGAGTAGCTCAGAGTTATATGAGTCAGTCAAAATGAGCCATAACACTTAAACCGAGTATAACTTATCGACATAGCGCATAACACAATATTGAATGTAACCAACCTCAACGTAATTTCGGCGACTCACTTTGAGCGCCGCAAAGTTTACTTGGGCACGCATACAACCCATACCTTTTTATGCTCAAGTAATTCCATATATAACCACTTTTACCCACAATGTAAATAATCCGGTCGCTCCTCACATTACACACACACAGTTAGTAGCTCATTGGCGTAGTAACTGGCGTTGTAACGTAATAACTGCAACGTACAGTAACTTTCCTCACATTTCGTGCCGATAACGAAAGTAAAAAGACTATTAATTGTTTGGTAAGGGAAGGACGAATAGTCAAAACGAGTCGCGTCACAAGCGAACTCATTTTTGAGAGTGCAGCAAAGCGCAATGTTTTGTGAAACTGAACGCAACGTAATTTCAGTGACTCAGTTTAGGCGGCGCAAAGTTTGCCACTACACACCATAACACAAACTCATGTAACTCGACCATCTTTATACACAATATAAATAATCCGGTCGCTTCTCACATGATCATTGATCAGCAACTAGCGGGTGTTACTTAGGAGTTCATTGGCGTAGTTACTACACGTAATAACTGTAACGCACAGTAACTCTCCGTGTGTTTCGTGCAGATAACGAATGTAAACAGACTATTAATGTACGGTAGAGGAAGGGGGAATGACGAGCTTGTAGGCGAGCGGACTTGTTGGGTGCTGAATTAACGTCTTGTCGACTTTTTGGGATCTCGTTTTGAATTTTTCAAGATCTGAATTTAGAGCACTTATAGCTGGCCAGCTGTTGCCCGTGATTTCGTCTTCGATCCAGGATGAAAATTATCCTATGTCCTTACCCAGGTCGTGGTCTCTCTGTTCAGCAAACAAAAAAAACTCATTTTCGCATTTATAATATTAGTTAGGAATTTAGGATGATCCTTGATCAAGCAAATATTTTTCGACCATTACTTTTACGATGTTCGATGAAAAATTATGGTCGAAAAGCTATCGTGGAGCTAATGTGGAATTTCATAGTAAGACTTTATTATAATGTTATTAGACCTATTGGCTGGCCAGTAATTTACAACACCAGATATCACCACCAATATGAAGATAGACCAATTTACATCCCAAAACCATGATCTTCCTATTCAGGTTATCACCATACACTGCTACATTAAAATCTATCATTGACATGTCATGGCTTTATTTTGAAAAAGACGATAGAATAGAAAAATATTTGATGACGCAGCAAGTGGCGCTGCCCCGTTTTGTTACGAAGTTACTATAGGAACCACCGAAGATGTCGGATAAGAGTGACACTGGCTGAACTGTCACTCTAGCAGTGTCAAGTCCGTGGTTGCGTGGCGGCTGTCTTCTGGTGACAGATGATGTCATACCACGGCCACGGCGAACTGCTATATTCCGGCACAACCTGATGATATTGAACCTGCTGAACCACTAATACGATGACCAGTTCTGGTAAAGGCTATTCTGCACCGTTACATTTAAGAAGTTTTGCTCACAATTCATTCCGCCCGTGTGTCGATTTCATAACTAGCGTTCCCACACATATATAACGGAAACTTCATTAGCATAATATATTGCAAACAGCTGCAAAACGTAAAGTGTGCGAACAGATATTATATGGGTTTTATGATATTTGATCAACGTGCCAATGGGTCCGGAATTATTTATGGGTGAAAACATTTGTCGTAGTAATTTCGAAGGATGACTGTGTTTGCTTAAAAAATTGGTACCGATCTCTTAGAAGTACTGTCGTAAGGGGGAGTATTTGAAGTGCACTGTACAGGGTGGCATCGGCATACAACTTGTTACCTTCGTCGATTTAGTACATGGTTCTGATGCCCATTGCATTCATTTTTTTTTTTATAGGTTATTTAACAAAAATAACAGCTGTTTCCTACAAAAGTGCAGTACCTACGTGGTCAAAATGTATGGAACAAATAGTTTTTTTTTTAAATAACTGACAAAAATTTTCAACGCAGTTGAGTCCATAATTACCTTGCCGTCAGGTAAGAACCAAGCCTGGGTCGACGGCGGGTCGTGTTCCACGCGCGCCTCTAAGAGATGTCAGCATAATTGATGGGGACCGATAGGGCCGATCCCTGCCGGGGTCGCGGATTGTTCGAAAGAGTTACCGTGGCCCTGGCGCACAGGCAACTGAAGGAACACGGGAGGGTTTTAGTCAGTAAAAGTCTGACACGCCCTCCCGCTCCACCCAGAGCGGGAGAAGTTATTTGATGATTCCCACCCAAAAAGAAAGTGGGTCCAGAATCAAATGTACTGAATCCATGGTAACAGGTTGCACATCGAAGTCCCTGCCATCCTGTACTATTATATGGTACAGACCATCAAAGTAAACAACTTTCTCCATAGGGCCAACATCGTAAATTTCACGAATAGAATATTGACTGTCCCATAAAAAACCTCAATACCTATTCAACCCAAATAATGATATGGGACGGCTGGATTTTCTGATACGAGTACATGCTGTATAGATCCCCCTCAATTACACGGGACTTAAACATAACGGGTGGTATGTGGGTATTACTTAGGTACACCTCTACCTAACCCTAATGGCCATCGACGCGTTATGTTATGTTAGATAGATTGAAAATCTTTCCAACTGCAACCTACACCGTACTGACTGACTAATCTGTTCACTATAATACTATTCTTGTTTCATTTGTGCCGAGACAACAGAAGGCCCATCGCCTTGCCGGGTACAGTTTGGTGAAATGTAACACAAATGAACGAAAACGAAGCAAAAGGAGTATGTAAGGATCGTTGCAGGTGGCGTTCTGTAGTTTCTGCCTGTTTCCCATGGAACGAAGACGTGAGTCCATGTGTGTAACACAAATGAGCCGACCTAATCTATGTAATGCAACATGAAATGTAACACAATAATTAGGCGAATAAATTTGTTTCAAAGTGTGATACATTTCACGTTACGTTTCACCAAGCTGTACCTGTTATTATGCGTGACTTCCTGGTAGGATAAAGGGGGCTCGTGGCAAAATAATAACAGTCGCATGAGTCGATCGAAGGTTGTATGCTCCGCTTGCCTCGGTCGGTTCGTGGATCGGTGACCTTCGTGTCTCAGAAAACACGTTAAGCCGTTGCTCCCGGCCGTCATTCGTATATATTTGACAGTCATTACGGGTAGTCAGAAGCCCAAAAGTCTGACAACCAGTCTTACCAAGGGGTATCGTGTTACCCAGTAACTGGGTTGTGGAGGTCAGGTAGGCAGTCGCTCCATGTAAAGTACTAGTATTCAGCTGCATCTGGTTAGACTGGAAGCCGACCCCAACGTAGTTGGGAAAAAGGCTGGGCAGATTTTTCCTGGTAGGATGTAAATTGGGGTAAACTTGGAGCTTGCTTCACTCATATTCTTACCCAGTAAACCGACCCAATAAATGGTTATGATCAGAGATCGGATATTCGGATGCATATTTACCTAAAGTTAATTTTAGCTATGAAAGTATGGAGGTGGCTACCTAATCTTATTTTTTTGTAAAAAAAAACCCACGATGCCACAACTAGTCGGGTGTATAGTATGGAAGCAACTTCTAAAAAACTAATTAATTAAAAGAAAACGGAATTCTTGGATTGCGTAACTATTCAGATGGATATTTATTTAAAATTAATGCCGCAAAGTGTTAGTTTTTTTTCGATACAAAAGCGCATTCCATATTAGCCAACATCTCAACTTTAGTTGAATTTGCATCCGAATATCCGATCTCTGGTTATGATGTATTGACACACATGTCAACATGCTGTCATGTCAAGCTCCGCAACCAATGGGTTCCACTGACATGTTCTTAGCTCAGTATTTAAGCACCCTTTATTATACCTAATTTGATCGTGCACTGTAGCATATTTTGTGACCCATACGCAACAGTGGACATGTCTACATTTATTAACCGGCAACGACTAAAGTCTCGTACACACTGGCGCGACGTGACAGCGTGACACAAAGGAACCGCGTGCCGCGCGACGGGCGGCTCCTTTGTGTCGGGCTGTCGCGTCGCGCCTGTTTGGGGGAGCCTTAAAGAGGGATGTCATTCGGTGTATTTGTGTGTGTGTCATCGCAGGTCCCAAACGGGTGATCCAATTTTAAACCGGTTTTTTTTATTAAAAAGATGGTTTAATCAGGGTAGTTCTTAGCTTTGCATAAATTAGCACGTAAGTATTTCTAACAAGGAAGCACTGAAAATCATAATACTGTTTGAAATAACTCCAGTTATAATTAGGGAAAATGCAAATGGTATTAATGTACCTACATCTTAACTTCTTAGTCCAATTTATCACACTCTCTAACTCAAAAGAAATTGTTATAATAATAACAAACTGACAAAACAAAGGAATATCATGAAAGAGTACGAACTACCACTTAGCTAATTAAACAAGCTACTAATTGGCAGAATAATACATTCTGACAGCAGAAAATAAACTTAATTACTTTACGTCTTTATTGCAACTCTGTGTGATAATTTTGTTTAATTAAAATGTTGTTTTTAGCTTTGATAAAAGCGAGCTTTGTTTTGGTATGTATACTAATTTGTGCTTCTATAAATATATATATATTACATACAAGGTGGATTTTTGAGATGGGGCAGCAAGGGCAGCTAACTTAACCTTTGTAGCTACAGGAAAACGGTCTAAGGAGTTCCTTAACTTTTTGAGAAATTTTGTTTTGCATTCACAGATTTTGCAAAAAAATGCACAGTCAGCAGGAAAATGAGCATATAAGGATCAAAAACCTCAATTGGACCAACTGAGGTTTGAGTACTAGGAAAGTCAGAAATAGCAATAAACTTTTTCCATACATTTCGTAGGAAATGAGACTATAACTTACTTTTTTATTATGGATAGACTAACCGCTACAATGAAGACTGGCCGAAAAAACAAAAAGCAAAAAAACTCGAATTTCGAACGAATACGCGTCATAATTTAATTTGCTTTGAAAACAGAATCGAGATAGTTTGTTGCTTGGTTGCTTATGATTTCCGAAATTCTGTGACAAAAATGACCTCTCAAGATGAAGATGGCGCTCCGCCACACAACTGACGCCAAATCCGTTATAATTTGAAGTGGCAATTCGGGGGGCAGTGGATAGGAACATATGGTCCTATACCGTGGCCACCTCGCAGTCCTGATCTCACGCCTCTTGAGTTTTTTATGTGGGGCTGTTAAAAAAATGAACTTTATTTACTTTATGAACGTAAAAACCGTGCGTACCAGGGGCGGGTTGGTAGTTAATTATAATGAATGTACTATTTTGGTTAAAGTGTAAGATCTTCAATTTCTTGTGCGGGAATCGAAACTACGATACAGACAAAAGTTAGTCTCTTAGAGCCTATGCTTACGGCATTTTTATGCGCGCGTTTCATGCGTCGACAACGCGTCCGGTGGCGCGTTATATGCCTTGAAAAAGAAGCACTAGTTGGGATCAGAAAGCGCATCATTATTAATAAATTTGATACTCGTACTTCTGGTCCGAAAAGTGTCATCTTTTTCCAACCACAGTATACAGCATGGCACTCACTTTATTAGTATTTTGATCGTGTTCATTTTTAACAAGAAAAAAGCCTTAGACGCGCCTTAGGAAGTATGGGTGTATCGCACTCCTACTTCTTGAGGCGCGTCTGAGCGCGGAATGACAATGAAGTTAAAATATGCAATGGATCTAGCTATACTGGTTCCTATCCAGTCCCCATTTTTTCATTTTCTGAGATTATTTTGGTGGTGAAAACGTATTTGAGTGAAAAATGTATATGAGGCTATACAATTTTTACGGTGCCATTATGGAGAAGAATATATTATTCTTAATTTGAGACCATGATTGCCTCGCAGTTCGTTTTTTTGGGTTGGAAATCATCAAATGACATCTCTCGCCTGTGCGCTAGGGCCACAGTAACTTTTTCAAACAATCCGCGATCCCGGCAGGCATCAGCCCTATCGGAGCCCATCAATTATGCTGACATCTCTTTGAGGCGCGCGTGGAAACGCGCGCCTCAAAGAGACCAGACCCGGGTCGACGGCGCGTTGTGTTCCCACAACGCGCCGATGACCCGGGCCTGGTCCTTACAGGACGGCAAGCTGCCCATTGCTCGCCGTCCGCAAGCCCGCGCCTACTACGGTGGCCGGGAGTCAGCTATCGACTCCCGACGTCCAGGGTGTTTCCTCCTGCGGCGACTAGGGGCGTGAGGGCGCAACAATTGCCTCACCCTCACGCGCTCCACCTCTTCCTTCGCGAGCATTACTGCTACCATGGCCTGGACCAGAGCCGGACGCGAGAGATCGCCGCTGCCGATCGCCGCCACGAGGACACGGCGGTGCTCCGCCCAAGCCGGGCAGACCTCCACCGTATGCTCCTCCGTGTCCTCCGGTCGATCCACACAATGATTACACCCAGGAGTTCCCTCCCGCCTTATCTGGAACAGGAACCTCCTGAAACAGCCATGTCCGATGAGGACCTGCGTCAGCCAGAAGGTGAGGACGCCGTGGCGCCTTAATTGGTACCTGAAAAAGAGCGGTATTTGTAGAAAAATGCGATAGCGCCCTTAAGGGCTGAAACACAGTTTATATTAAAATAATACAGTTATTATTATAACCTTTTATTTAAAGTCTAATAATACAATTTAACAGCAGCCTTATCATAAATAACTTGAATATTATTACATAAACAATAATACTGAGAATAAAATTACAAAAACAAAAACAGGGAAAAAAGTTTGAAGCTTATAAATTGGCTACCAACTTAAAATGTCAAATGTTTGTCAAATATTGGATCTACATACCTATGGCAAAGTCAGATAAATTAATTGTTAAGCAAATTACAACTTGAATTTGTCCGTATATATTAAGTCACAACTTTCATTCTTTGCCAGTTGTACCAAATGGCAAATTGACGTAGTTTGACAATTTGAAGAACAATTAATTTCGGCAACTGGACATAATCTTGCCAACATCTTAGTCACAAATCCTTAGTGCTTGCCCTCTCCTCTGATGACGTCATAAAGCCTTTTGAACCACATTCTGACTGATAAGGTTTAAATCATCATCATCATTTATATCTACATGTTATTTTTCAGGTCAGCACGGTTCGGCGAAAACAAAACCAAAAAAATCTGTTCAAAACTTTGAAAGGAATGTTTTTCTGGGGTGCTTTTTCAGGGAATTTAAACAATTATTTTAGGCTACCACCAGCGAAATGTATGAACATAATTATGGTAATGCAAATATTAAAAAAGGATATTTGAAATAACGGACAAAGTAACAAACGAACTAGTAATTGATAATGAAACAATGAAATTTAATAAAGAAAATCAATGTAACTTAATTGTCCCACCATAATCCCATTTCCTTTTTTGTAAATTAAGTAACTATTATAATAACTACGTATTTATTCTTAAGTTAAGAAAAAACCAAATAGTACCTATTGATAATTTTGGACGAGTTTTTAAAAAATTCTAATTTTATACACAGACCAAAATTGAAAACTATCTGAAGAATGTGGGAATAAGTGTCAATGTGGAAAACTAAATAGAATATAAAATATTTATGTAACTCGTATCGCGAAATATAATGACACAAAATATATGTTGGTGAACATAGTACCTACATATTAGTATCAGATGGATGGCGACCTTTGAGCGTTTTCCAGAACAGTTCCCTGAACACCCATAATATCACAAGCTGGATTTTGTTCTCTCTCTCATTTTCTAGTTCACTCCCTTTTCTTTCTAAACTATTATCCCGTTCACTATGCTCCTTATTTCCACCGCAGCAAGGCTCAGATTCGCAGCACTTTTCGCAGTGAGCATATCTTGAACGTCCTCCACAACGATTGTCGTGGCATGATCTTCTGTGGTCACAGCATGGTCTGGTAGAAGCATGATGACAGCATTCTGACCTATGATGATCAGATCCACAAGTTCCTTCGCATTTACGTCTACAGGAACATTCGAAGCAGTTAGATGGTCTACGACGTCCACAACAATGCTGATCTGCGCTGCGTCCAAACCAAGGATGAGGTCTTTCAGCTCCTGGGCTGTGGCAGCTACGTTCATGTCTGCGTCCACGGCTGGAAGTTCCACAGCAATGGCATTCCGATGGGCTACGGCGACCACATCCTCTATGGCCATGCTCGAAGGGTCCGCATCTCGGATGCTTAGGTTCACGGTGACACTGTCTTTCAGGATTGTGATCAAATCGTGACCTACCGAATGGTCCGAAACTTGGCTTATGGTTGTGATGATCAGAAGAATCACCACGGAAAGGACAACCAAAAGGAGGTCTGCCTATTCCTGAGAATTGAGGGCCAAAATGGCCGCCGAAGGGAGAGTTATTCTCCCAGGGTCCTCTCATGGCTTAGATTTTATTTATATGTTTGTTGATGCACTTATATTGCACACAAGATTGTCTCAATTGTTTAATACTTATTTTTAATGCAAAATTATAGCTATCTTTTTGTTAAAATCAATAGATATTATGCTTTGAATGAGTTTTTTGTTCAATAAAATAGATGTTTTGCTTTGAATGAGTTCACTTGAATGACGGTCATATCAACACACATTAGTTTATATCTCAGATAGTGACGCAATATTCACAACTGATTTCAAGTACAATTGTACTGATAATATGCTGATGAAATTTTTAGCAGACATTATTTGTTTGGATAAAAAACCTTTTAACAAAAAATTAAACCGACGAAAAAATTAACTGAAAAGCCAAAAATAAAAGTTTTAGTCCAACTAAGCTCCTAAACTAATGCAAATAACTAATAATTTTGAGTCGGAAACAAACATAAAAGCGCCAAGTAAAATGACCGGCAGCTTTATTGAACTTCTTTAATTGATCTGCGTTGATGGTTTGTTTGGCGCCGAATCAAAATTAGTAATTTACATTAATATAAGAGCTTAGTTAGACTAAAAGTTTTATTCGTTGCTTTTCAGTAATTCTTTTCGTCGGTTTAATATTTTTTTTAAAAATTATTTTTATTTTTCGCTTTTTAGTTTCCTTTTCAATTATGAACTTATTTATTTTTACATTTAGGTTTACCAACAACTGCTTACACTACTATAGCTTTAAAACACACAGCAATGAAGAAACAGCAATGAAGAATAAGGAAGGAATCGCTTGTCCTAATGCAAGGTTTTTTATTCGCCTTATAATGTATCACAGTGATACTTTATCCACATTACAATCTAGTCTATTCGCTAATAAGTAATTTAAATATAACTTAAACCGCTAAGTAACTACAATTGCGTGCAAAAAAATCGATCCACCACATTCTCTTCGATTTGAAACAAGATAATTCAACATGTTTTATTAACAATAACTATATTGTATACTTAAATCTTCCTGAATGTATGTAGATTACGTCTGCGAAAAAAAAAAAAAACGGATTTAAATGTTTTTGAGAAAATCGCGAACTTAAAACACACACACTTACACATTTATTGACATTATGCTGAGCTGAGGCCCCTTTGGCATTATAATCTTAATTTTTCTGTTTTTTTTAGTTTTAAGGTATATTTTGTTGCTGCAATGCCAATAAACGCATTTTTCTTTCTTTCTTAAAATATGGGTCGAAAAGTTCTTTGCTTTTGTCAGTTACAAATTGAAGTTAAATGATTAATAATCGATCAATAAAGAAAATTAAGCTTTTCTTAACTTCATTGACAAAAAAAGTCATGCAATTTTTCCAAGCTTTTTGAGCATTTTTGAGCAATTGTTTCTCAATTAGAAAGCATGGGGGGTGGGCCAATTTTTTGCACGCAAGTGTATTAGTTTAAAAAATCATCCAATAACGTCTTTATTATCACTTTATATTAAGGGGAAGACACTAAATTCACGTGTTCCTTAGTCAGCAGTTGCACTGCAGTTTAATTTCACTCACACTGCACTTAAAGGTTTTATCCTTTTTAGTCATTACACTAGTTCAGTGATGTCAAGGACTTGGATCGCCTCATTCACGTGATGATGACATCTGTGTTCTTGAGCTACTGCATATTTTTTTATTACTGTGGTTACGACATCCATCTTGATGTCCCGGTGGAGGTCGCTGTATCTAATGTACTAGGTCGTGTTGACTATATCCCTGAGCACCTTGTTTTGGAATAGTTGTATGATTTGACGATTGCTTTGGCTGGTGCAGCCCCACAGCTGAATACCATAGGTTTATACAGGCTTTGAAACTTGTTTATATAACACCAATTTGTTAGATATTGACAATGCCGGCTGTCTACCAAGTAGCCATTATTTTTCTTATATATAATTGCAAAATTAAAATGCTTATTTTTGAATTGTAGTAATTTATTCATATTAACATTAGGTGCAACACATATTTTATTCTAGGTACATCGTCTTCACATATAATTAATGTATACATAATATTGTAAAACATTTTTAAAAGAGTAAACGGTGGAGTTTCTTGCCTATTCTTCTCCTTACGAAACAACCTTTTGGAAGGGGCAACTGGGATCAATTCTATTTTCTTATGAATTTTGACGTTCAAAAGTGCCTTTTATGCGCCTATTTGAAATAAATGATTTGACTTTTAATTTAACATAATTAATTAAACTTTTAATACAATTTTTTTAAGTCCTCTCACTTTTCAAGATAGTCTAATCCTATAAATCACAAGAAACACCTATTGATGTTTCCACATTAATAAGTACATAGTTATAAAATCACAATAAAAATACTTACAAAAACATGTCTATATATCTACGCTTAGTATTCAGATACAAATAATGTTTCTTTTTATTCACACTAAAACATACTTAATAATAAAATTACACACTGACGCCTTGTAGCTTTTCAGGGTCTCTGTTCAGGTCTTCCACAAGGTCCAGTCCAGGAACGTTCTGCGTCAGATGGACCACGTCGACCGAACCACCAGGGTTGAGTTCCGAAGTTGTGGCTTATAAGTCCATGTCCGTGGAAGTCGTGAGATCTGCTATCATGACCGGATCTGAACCAGGAGGTCCATCATTATCACGTTTAGGAGGTCCCCAGCGACCACATCTAGGTTTTCGATGGCCATCTTCAGGAGGTCCACATCTTTGATGGTTAGTTCCATGGTGATTGTGATCAAATCCAGGTCTTCCGAAAGGTCCAAAATCTAGTTTACCTTCATGGTGCCTACTTAAGGGACAACACCAAGATCTGCGTTTTCTTTCAACTTGAGGCGCGTAGTACCCATCAAAGGGTAGGTCACAAACATCGAACTCCTGTCCTTTCATGATTTTATTTTTCTTTACTAGTCACTGATATACTAATGCACAATACTGGTGTGTACAAGATTTTCTGGATCAATACTTGAATGCACGGAAATAATAGTAGGAGAAGATTTTCTCAATTGAATACAGAGATGTTCTTGAATTGAATGAGTTTACTCGAATGCCAGTCACATTGATTCGTACTGATTTATATCGTACTGATGAGTGAAGCAATTTTACTATAGATTGTGATATGGGCTGAACTGGATGTGCTGATGAAACTGATTGTGATGTGATAAAATGTTTATATGACGCAATTTTGTTTATTCTGGTTATGTTTTTGGAAATGCCGGATGTATCTCTAATATTGGAACATTAGATTTCTCAGGAATCAGATTATTGGATCTACCATAATTATCAAGTCAGTAAGTATAGGTGTCATACAAGGTGGACCGACGAATTGGAGAAGGTCATGGAGATCCACTCAAAGTCAAATCATTTATTTCAAGTAGGCCATTAAAAGTCACTTATGAACGGCAAAAATTACAAAAATATAGAATTGAGTCTAGGCGTCCCTTCCTAAAGTTATTAATTTCGTATGGAGAAGAATGGGCAAGAAACTACATGGTTACTTTTTTAATATTTTACAATAATTTGTATACATTAATTATTATTATATGTGAACACGATATACCTAGAATAAAATTAACATACTCAATAGGTGGCACACTGGATGTGGACTGGTCGTTATGGCCATCCTTGGAGAAGCCTATGTCCAGCAGTGGAAGTCTTTCGTCTGAAAAGAAGAAGTATTAATATTTATAATTATAGTTTCTGTAGTGAATAATACGTAGGCCCCAGCTCAACTGTTCCTAATGAGACAATTACTTTTCTATTAATAAAAATAAATATTATTACTTACCAGAATTTTGCAAAAATAACCAAACTTACCTATAATTAACTCTAAACGTTGTAGTTAAACCATATAAACTGACCAGCTACCGGAAACAGGTTATTTTCGTTTTGATGTATTAATAGGCCATGACGTCACATTGTTAAGGTCGTTCATCGACGCTGATGCTATGCTGTATATTATTACATCATAGTTTATTTTATGATTGCAAAGATTATCTTGTATTGACTACCTGATTACCCGACTGCGCGAAGACAGGGTTAGGTTTTTCACGCGTATCTACATAATTATGTATCTTTGTATGTGGGATTCTTTATATCCTCGAAGCATCCTAAGGGGCCATCCATAAATTACGTCACACCTTAAAAGGGAGGGAGGGGTTTAACAATGTGTCATATCGTGTGATAAGGGGGGGACTTCAACTCAAACGTATTAAAGTATTAAACTCAAACTTTAAAATACAAACACTATCAATATTATTATAAGATTTAATTTAAAATTGCAAAATATGTCAGCTGTGACAAGGACGGAGTGCAAAAGCCATGAAATTCATGTGACGTAATTTATGGATGGGCCCTAATAGCTGAATGGATTTTAATATATGAGGTGTCTGTCGACTAGTCTAGGTTGCGGGATGACTTGGTTATGTTTATATAAAATCAACGGCGGGTTTAGACGTCAATAAAAAACGTGTTGAAAAAAACAATGTACCATGACCATGTGGGGTGTCAAAATGAAACCATTTAAAAAAACATAACACAAAAGATTGAAAATTAAAAAAAAATCATTGACTTTTTTTTTTGTCTAGTTATCGCAAGACTGCGGAATGTGGTCCTGGTTTCGATCTCCGTGTCGGGCAAAGTGTATTTTGCTTGCTTTATCCTATTAGAAAATTCTTACTACCTTTTGCAGCGTAGTGCGTGCCAAGGCACGCCGGGGAGTCGAACCCCGGCGTGAGGTAGCTAAAAATCAAACATTCACCGCAAATACACGTAAAATTTATTGTTTTGTAAAAACAAAATTCGACAGTATAGAAGAAAAACAAATAATAATATTGACAAAAAATAAGATTCAGTCGTTGGAATTTAAACATAAAAATACAAAAAAACAGGTCTTGAATTTGAGAGAAAAAACTTAAAACCCAATATATATTATTTTAAATGCGCTCAGACGAATTTAAATTCGATTGCAATCGTACGAAATTCGAGTCGCTCTATAAAGTGTTATACGTAAATAAGCGGAAGATTAAGGTTTTTCTTTACATAATTCATTAAGATAATTTTTGAATTATATTCTAAAATCTGATGAATAGAATTTAGGAAAGCACTTAAGAAAAACAGATTGGTTGATTTAAATCTAAAAAATGTCCCTCGTCGGTGTGTACAGAATACTTCGTCTATAATGATGCTTGAGCGTTATAGCGCCACACAAACACCTGATGCATTTAGTACCTGATGTCCAAGCATGGTTGAGATTGGGACCTGTCACGTGGACCTTGCTCAGCAACGGTTCCGCGGTTCTCCGAACGCTCGGACTTCGGCAGCCAGCAGACGATGGAAGAAGACAGGCCAACAATAAATAGCTAGTTAAGGCCAAAAAGAGTGTGGCCTTTCAAACAATCTAAGACAAAAGGAATTCTTCTTAGATTAAAGAACAAGGCACAAGTTAAAAGAATACCGAACCAATGAAGGGAATACTCACCGAAACAAAAATGAAGACATCCAGGGAACGGACAGACGATAGATAAACACGATGAATATACTCATAACGTGGGATACTCCACGGTTAAGGGCTTGTAATAGTTCAGCTGAAATTCATATTTCACCCCCACTTTCCTGCGCCTTGTATCTTTCTATCCCGCTCGCACTGTCAAACTGATTCGGTTAGGGTGAACTGAACTATTGTTGGAAGGATGCCAGAAATAAAATGATTAAACCTAGGATTAATTTATTACATTAGTATAAAAAAAAATGCTTTCACATTGTATGTACCTACAGTGTAAAATTATATCTTAGCCATAAAATTATAGCCTTTTAAATGGGCAGGTAAATAATAAGTATAACAAAAAAAAAACATGGGAGGCCTTCATCTTTTGTATAGAAACAACGACAAAATTAAATGGCGATGGATGGATGGATGGGATGGATTTGTGGCCAGTGCCGACGTCTATACCGCCACAAACGAACTACGCAAGACATGGGACTGACGTCAAAATCCTACATCAAGGAAGCAAATTTTACTGCAAAATCTGCAATATACCGGATTAGTTTTCAATTACCAACCAAAGAAAATTGTTCTGCCGCCATACATTGTCATCCTAAAACAGCGACAGCCAAATAAAATTACTTGTCCTTTTGCTGATTTTTTTGCCTAAAAATAGGCCAGCCCTCTGGTTACGTGAAGAGTCGATCAACCGCTTGGCAATTTCTCCAAAAACTAAGTGGGCACTCGGACCGCATGGCCCTAGGTTTTAGCCCAATACTCGTACGGAACATAGAAGTCCCAATAAGATTGGAGTATTTGCGCCGTTTGAGGTTTTACGCACCTGCAGTAGCCGCTACAGCACAGACCGCGGTACTAGGAAGATGGGATGACGCAAGGGAGTCAACACAATATGTTAATGAAATGAAATTGAATTGTATTTTTTATTTAATAATTATTTTAAATACAATTTTTAAATTATTATTGGACTATGATACCAAGGAGCAGCTACTGATTGATCCCTCATAATGTTTAATAATTTCGTGTTTTGACTGTAACAAACCCTACACACACACTCACACAATCATTCTACCTCTCGTCACACTTCACATGCACACTACACATACATTACACTATAAGTACCTACATTTTATTTTATTTTTTGTGTTTCGGTGTAGGCATTGTTACCCATAACATCGCATTGGATTATTCTGTAAAGGTGGTATATGAGTTTTTTTTTTTTTTTTTCAATTCATTTTTTTTCTGTTTAGTTAATTTAAACATGTCTGTTTTTATTTTCCCTTCATCAATATTTAATTTGTCTACAGTTTGAAAATTTACCACTGCAATGTTAATTATATTTATTTCGGGGTGAGAGCCTGGTGATCCGTCACACACGGTATCCTGGTATGGACGCCAGTCTCTCACAAAGAATCATATTATGTGTTTTGTCGTCGAAACTCTTGTCGCTATGTTTATAAATATGTTAACCTTTGTGAAGAGAGAAAATAAAGATATTATTATTATTATATTTTTATGTTAGTAACATATCTCGGGACCATGGGGTCCCGCACCTTTGGAAGGCGTACAAGGGGCCGGGGCCAACTCGCAGAGGCCCCTTGGAAATTTTGAAATGGAATGAGGCACCTACCGACGATTATACCTGTATGCACTGTGCAAGTGCACCCAAGGACAACCCCCGGTTGGTGTCGGACTATTGCAGGATATGGAAACAAAGATATTGGACTATTGATTTGGGTAGCTTAAGTGAACTGGTTATCTAGGACTATGGAAAGACTATGGCCCCTGCCTCACCAATGTTTTATATAAAATACAAAGATAAAATGGCAGGGGGTGACTTGCACACTCAATAATGGGCCCCCAAAAACGGTGGCTAGCACACAGTGTCGTAACGATAAGGGGGCAATATGTCCTGAGGTGCTTATGAGGAGTGGAGAGGTATCTCACGGCTATCAGGACTATCCCGGAAGTACGGTCATGATCCCTACCAGCATCTTACTGGAATACTTCCTTCCTCCGAGCACGTTTGCCCTTACGAAACGCCACTCAAGCCGGCCTATAAACGCAAGGAAGATGTGGGAGCTCCATTCCTCGTCATTGTTCACTCCAGCCGGCTAATAAAGGTAAGCCAGACGTGAGGAACAAGAGTGCTCCCGGGAGATATACGTGGGGTCGCTACTACCCAACAGCTCGCCACATGCTGCCCTTTTACATTCAGTTGTATTTTAGGCTGATTTAGACAGATTAAACGTTATTAAAAATATGGGATCTGCCCCGCAGACGCAGGCGGACCACGGCTTTACGTGATTTTGGAGGCACGGAGGTATTACAACACCTTCTAGTTCTAATCTCCGGCTGTGTTGTAAAATTCATTAAGTTTATGTTTACTATAAATTTGTTAAAAATCTTATCTTCAAACCTTTCTCCAAACCGTTCTCTAAAAAATAAAATTATTAAAGTATCTAATTAAACCAAAAAGTTTTTTTCTGAACTCTCGAAAATAGGTACATTTACCTACCTAAATTTTTGACAAGTTTTTGAAAATAAAAATACGGATGGCTTATTTTTACATTTCATTTTACTTTAATACATAATTTCTTCAGAACATAAAACGTTGTCAATCTAGTATTTTGAGTGCAAGCGAAGTGACACAGGTTCCCCGTTTGATAGCCGAAGCGGTACTGACAAGTACTGAATCGGGGTCCTGTCGGGGGCCGGGCGGCAGGGCGGTTCAAGTTTTGAGTGGTTATAAAACTTGATATTTGCCATCTCATCTTTTTACGGTTAATATAACGGTTAATAAATAAAAAAGAACAGATGGTATCTGCTTTAGGCATAGTTCGATTAGCCTGCAAAGTTTCATGACCTAATTTGAAAATTTTCATTGAATAATATCCATTTATTGTACGGTTCAGAGGTAACTTTGAGATTTCTTTGTATCGAGAAAATTGTATGCAATCGTGTTTTTGATACACATCGTACTTAGTAGAAGTCCTTATCTATACTGCATATTAATTTCAAAGTGTATACTACAGTACTGTTGAAACTACAGCCATTCATGTTAAGACAATTTTCGCAATCTGAGGTAGTACAAGCCCTTAAGAAATCTATTATTTGCTATTCGAAGAATATTTTAGTAAAATTATATTTCTCTTCGGAATTCGAACAACAGAATGAAGCTTTTTTAAATTTTTAGACAAGCTTGTTTGGGACAATGGACAATTTTTGAATATTCAAAATAAAAAAGAAGCTGAAAGCTTGACGCGTAAAAAGCTTTTAATCGATTTGTGAACAAAAAGTACGAAATTGCAGGAATTATACTGCACTATGTAGCAACCCGGTATTTGGATGGGTTACCCCTGTACATCATCAGCATCATCCTACAGCATTTCACTGCTGAACATAAGGAATTATTCCGATCTGTCACCCTACTTTGTCCCCTTAGGTGGACATAACGGAAAAATAGTTTGATCTGTCCCCTGTTAACAACGAGGAGACAGTTCGAACTTTATTCTCTCCTATCTGTCCCCCTATCGCTGATAGGGGGACAGATAGGAGCGTGGGAGCTTAGGAGGATAGAAGCTTTGTCCTCCTAAAAGGACAAAGCAGGGTGACAGATCGGAATTATTCAACATAAGCCTCGCCATTTGCACGCCATTCCATCACGATTCTCGGCAACTCTCATACTGCTACCAGCCACCCTGCGAAGATCGTCGCTCCACCTAGCCTGAGGGTGTACTACCTTACGTTTACCGTTTCGTGGCCCCCTTTTAGGTATTAGGAGGCCGCAAATCCGCCGATGAGGCTAATTAGGTACTACATGGCACTAATAGGTTATCTGAAAAAATTTAGGTGTGATAAACTACTGAACAACTGAAGGTCAATTCCTGTATTTAATAACATTCACAATCTAGTCGTAATCTCATCTAAGTGAAAATCGATTTGAAAAACGTAGGTATATCAAAGGTATTTTAATAATAATATCATTTATTTCCTAAAAACATGGTATAAAAGATGGTAATGTTAATACTGTGAACAGACATGTTTTGCTTTATAGATATAAGCGTGCAAATTTTACATGCATAACGATAAAATCAATCATCATGGGATTTCATGTTCCAGGAACTCCTTAATACTGTAAAAACTATTAGCTGATAGCCATTTGTACAATTTAATTTTAAACAATCTTGTATTTAATGTTTTTAATTCATTTGGTATCCTAAAACCTGGATACACATAAACATGCAGCTTTTATTATATTTCGCAAGCCTTGGGAGGACATCTAACATTTGATTAGAATGTGAATGTTCTTAAGAAAGAATACGGGAATAGAGTAAAGGGGTCATTCCCATATTTTTCATATCTCAAAAGACTATACAGAGTACTGTATATACACCATTGTTTGGGGAATACATTCGTGACATAACGTTATGTTATATTAATATATTGACGTTTATCTTATCAAATTGATTGTATAATTTATTGTTTTTATGACATTGATTTAGATTGTGCGATTACTTTAACTAACATACAGACTTATTAAATGTTTTTTTTTTTAAGATAAATCGTATACTTTTGCAATGTTTGTAAATATGTGAGCACCATGTATCTATCACATAATAAATGTATTGGTCATTGCTTCATTTTATTATTTTTATATATTGTAGTAGGTATAGTAATTTTATTCTAGGTGCATCGTCTTCACATATAGTTACATATTATTGTACTTAAACAAAATATTGTAAAACATTTTAAAAGAGTAACGGTGGAGTTTCTTGCCCATTCTTCTCCATACGAAACTACCTTTTGGAAGGGGCGACTAGAATCAATTCTATTTTAATGTAAATGTTGACGTTCAAAGTGCCTTTTATGTGACTATTTGAAATAAATGCTTTGACTTCAACTTTGAAATCACTTGATTTAGATAACATGAACAGCTGTAGGTACTCATTGACCGGTTAATTGTGTAGGTAATGTTTTTAAAATGGAGACGTATTGGATTAAAAAACGATCTGAAATTGTGGTTCGTCGAATTGACGTGATTAGTAAAAACTATTTCATACATAGCTTAAGATTTGGGAGGGGCTCACGGCTAAATAATAACAGCCGCACGGGTCGATCGAAGGTTAAGCTACGCTTACCGCGGTCGGTTCGTGGATAGGTGTCCATCCATTAAATATCGGGACCCCTCCGTGCCTCGGAGCACGTTAATCCGTTGGTCCTGGCTTTGATTCATAGATCTTTGACAGTCGTTACGAATAGTCAGAAGCCCAAAAGTCTGGTAACCAGTCTTACCAAGGGGTATTGTGTTACCCAGTAACTGGGTTGTGGAGGTCAGATAGGCAGTCGCTCCATATAAAATACTGGTATTCAGCTGCATCCGGTTAGACTGGAAGCTGACCCCAACAAAATTGGGAGAAGACTGGCAGATTGATTGGCATAGCTTAGGACTTAGGAGTGATGGGGGATTTGTCCGGAAGAAAGTTTTGAGTACGAATGTGGATAGCTACATGAGTAGAAGACCAAAAAACTGATGTAGGGCTTGTGCTTTCTACATCGTTCTCACATGTATAATTTCAACATGAATGATGTAAAATTTTTTTTTTTTTGTAACTATAAGTTGATTTAAAAGAGTGTCCATGGAGTTTCGTGCCCGTTCTTCTCCATAGGTACCTACTACGCTTTGGAAAGGGCAACTAGCTTCATTTTTCTGACTGACCGACCCCTTGACAATTCAAAAGTGCCTGTAATTGGTTTATTTGAAATAAATGCTTTGAGTTTAAGTTTGAGTTTGTGTGAAAGATGACATGGCTAGAAAGTATGCAGATTGTTTCGGAAAATTAATTAATTAATTTAATGTAATAATGTCACATGCAATACTACTAATACTAAACTAATGTACTTAAATCATAATTTTACTTTATATTTGACTTTTTTTTTTGGTCTTCAATTTCAAAATACCTAACATTCACTACAATTCAATTACATAGTTAGAACAGACAAGTAAATTATTGGAAGTTTTCACTTAAAAAAATCGGACTGGTGCGATTTGAACTCCCGAAGAGAGGGTTCCGTAGAATGAATATGTTACCCGCCAAAAATATTTCATGTAAAGTACCAAGACTTACTTACATAACGCTTTCACTGGTAAAAAGTTATTAGATCTAATATAGAGCCAAGCCCCTAACTCTACAAACCTTACATCTTGGTCAGCGCCCCAATATTCAAAACACATTTATTTACGTACACGTCTGTGTATGGGTCGCATAAATTCATATACACATACATACTCACATATAAACTCACGCCTTCTTCCCACGGGGGAAGGCAGAAACTACAGAACGCCACCTGCTACGATCTACAAAAAAACAAAAAAAAAAAACTATTAATTCATATGTGTACCAAATTTCAACTTAATCAGTCCAGTAGATTTGGAGAAAATTAGCTGTGACAGGACAGACAGACAGACACATACACGAGTGATCCTATAAAGTTTCGTTTTTTCATTAGGACGTACGGAACCCTAGAAAGGCAAAAAAAATCAAATCAAAGGCTATGATATTAACAAGGCAGATGTGAGTGGAAACTCCGGGAGGGGACGGCATAGATACACACACACATACAGCATACATATGTATACTGACCTTATTGGTAACGTTCTTCAGAAAGGTCAGGTGCGTAGTACTCACAACCGGCGGGCGTGTATAGCCAGATGTATGAACATAAACGAGGCAAAATATGTATGTAAGGATCGCAGGTGACGTTCTGTAGTTTCTGCCTACTCTATGGGAAGAAGGCGTGAGATTAAAAATTAATATTTTCTGAAGCTTTGATGAATGGAATTAATTTCCTTCTGACTGCACTGAAGCGCAATAAAATCATGGCTGTCAAATATAAACAATCACAGTTTTAATTTAAATTTGACTCCCGGCGCCATAGTATTGCGCAGGTTGTTTCAATTCGTCCGTGACGTCACTATTCCGGTTGCCAGCGGTTGCACAGTCTGCTGCAACATGCAGAATATTAATACTGCACCTACATTACAATATATTTATTTTAATGAAGTTGGTTCAGTAAAGTATTTTATATTTTCTGAATTTTCTTTTTGTGGCAACCCTAAGTCTTTTGGAGTAGCTCTTAAAGTAACTTATCTTTATCCTTATTCTATAGCCACCCCCTGCTTCGCGAGGTTTTTACGACTTGACAAAACATTGAGATATCTTTAATCTAAGTAAGTAAAATTTTAATGGATATCACACATAAGCCTTCCGGAATAAATTCTTTAATTTGATGCGGTTCTCAGCATCATTTAAAGAATTTATTCCGGAAGGCTTATGTGTAATTTGTTGCGAAGTTAAGAAGAACAACGCGAACACGAAAACACACGAAAAGCGACTTTAATCCATACTTATATAAATTATTTTAATATCGAAAGTAATTCTGTCAGCATGTTACCTTTTCACGTCGAAACCACTGAACGGATTGCGATAAAATTTGGCAAGGAGATAGATGGCATCCTGGGGAAGGCCATAGGCTTTTTGTCACGGTAGTACGTTCCCGTATAATTTCCGACAACCACGCGGGCGAAGCCGCGGGCAGAAGTTAGTTGACAATATGTATAGTTAACGCCTTTTCATTGCGCTCTTGACTCAAGAACAACTTATTCCATTTACTAATTTTGGTTACAAACCATGGATTTATGAAAAGAAACGATCATTAAAAAAATACGAATCAATATCTGGCTAGATTTCCTAAACATATAGTCCACATAGGCGGAGCCATGGGTACAACTAGCCTTTTACAATGCAGACTTTCATAAATGAATAGACACATTTTATTGATTTTCGAACCCGTTCCCGATATTATTGCATTTACCAAGAGAATTCGCAGACAGCTACCCGATAACGTACATTATACATTACACATACATTCATATATTCTCACCTTCTTCGCATGCGGGTAGGCAGAAACTACAGAACGCCACCTGCTACAATCCTTACATACTCCTTTTGCTTCGTTTACGTTCATACATCTGGTCATACGCGCACGCCGGTTGAGAGTACTTACGCACTTGACACTATATGTGCTTCTGGACGTCCCCTGCGTTTCCACACAATTGCAATAATAATAAATTTAATCAAATAACAGTGTTAACATTAAATCATATCATCACATTTAAATAATATCAGGTAGGAGTTGTAACCAGTATCCTTTCTAACTTATGAAATGGCCAGTGATACAAGTCCACACAAACTACAGGTTAACAAAAGAATTGCTGGCAGAAAGAGTCTTTTTTAAAAATAAATTTATTATAAAACAATAATTGCCAAAATCAGAAATTACTATTTATTTATTTGACATTTGGATTATTTGTGTTTGAGTGCGTGTGTGTGAGTGTGTGTGTGAGAATATGTATGCCTATGTTTGATGGTGATGGTGTGTGTGTATAATGGTAATGCTGTGTGTTATGTCGGTGCAGAATGTGTGTTAAGTTCTTAGTGGAAGGGTTTAATCTGCCTCGTAAATACCTTTCGTTAGGCGCCTTCATTCATCCTCTCAACATAACCAAACCATCTAAGCATATATACGAGTAATGTACGTTATTCTACCTAATAATCAACCACAGGCGTATCCACTCGACATTTAACAGACACCTCCCTAATCTACTAGCAAGTTTCCAGAAACACGTTAACAGTCCTTCAACAAACCATCAGAACTGACATTTACAAGCCAAAATACTCACACGAGAACAGCCTAAGCCGTGAGCGAATATAATTAGAACTGCAGCCACCGTTCCAACCTAATTTCAATTCATACTGGAAATTAGACCAGCTTTAGAGTTAGATAATTTCAAACTGCGCTCTGCTAGGCAAACATAAGGCTGAGCGTATAATGTGGCAATCTTAGAAGTGGAGTCGGTCGACGTTCAAGCCTGGAATTTTGGGGAGTATATATGCGACTGGTTGCAGTACACTCTTTTTACCCGACTTCACAAAAAGGAGGAGGTTCTCAATTCGTCTGTATGTTTTTTTTTTATGTGTGTTAGCTCAGAACTTTTTTCTGGGTGAACCGATTTGTATGATTCTTTTTTATTTGATAGGTGGTGCTTCACATGTAGTCCCATTTAAATTTGATCAAGGTCTGACGAGCAGTTTTTGAGTTGTCCTTAATACTGCATATTTTTTCCACTTAGTTTATATGGATGATGTGTTAATAATTTCCTGTCACTGTTATTTACACACCAAGTAGTGGTATACGAATTTGCGTGGGGCAGGTACCGCAACTAAAAAGTGTAAAATATGCAGTATGGACAAAATAGTTCGTCCTACCTCTTTAAAGTTATCAGATTTGATGTCGAGCCAAGCCCCTAACTCTATAAGGCTTTACTCTACAAACATTAAATCTTGGTCAAAATGTATGGCTTGGCCGTTTCGCGGCCGTCAAACAGAAATTCCTGTGGCCTTATGGTAAAAAATTCTGCGGATCTATTCTGAAAAATCTCACCGTGATACCTTAGGCGAACGGAACTTAAAGTGAGCCGTCTGCAGTGTCTTTTCCAAAAACAGGCTCCAAAGCTTTTTAACGCATAAAACATACTATAATGTCAGCAAATTCCTTACTGAGATATAATTTTGTACAAGTTTAGTATTGTGTAGTGCTTTTGTTAAATATCGTTTCCTTCGTATCGTAACTTCGTTTTCGCTTAGCGTACTGTCTGCCTTTTTTTCCTGTTGCTCGGCTCCCAGGGTTTGTAACTTGATGTTAAATAGCCAATAACCTTCCTTAGGAATTGGGCTATCAAATGCAAAAATAATTTTCCAAATCCGACTGTTACTTCCAGAGATTAGCGCGTACAAACACAAACTCTTCAGCCTCATTATTAGTATAGATAGATAAATAGAAAATAGATGTACTATGGTAGGCTAAGTTGATGGCTAACTTTTGAGACTTACCCCCTTATTCATAATAAAGCTATTCGCTACATAAACCTATTTTAAGCTATTGAACTGTTTTCTCACTTTCTGTCAAACTTCATTTTAACTTGACAGAAAGGGACAAAACAGTTCTATAGCTAAAATAGGTTTATGAAGCGAATGGCTTCATTATGAATGAGACAGAAATAGTTTTACTACTATCATTTATAAGCTACATTAAAACAAAAACGACGCACTGTAACAGACCGCATGTGTTTAAGTCGGGTTCAAATATTGCGGTTGTGTGTCCCGGCCGATAACGACTGCCACCCGGCCTATAAGGCTCAACGAACCGATTTAAATAATACGAAGAAATTGACAGTTATTGGACAGACTAGATGCCCTGTGATGTAGGTCTGTGGTTAGGTTCAGACGAGATCCATATGTCTAGAGTGTCATTAAAACTTTTTTATTACAAAAAATAATCAGTGAAGTTGTGTCGTAAAGGTGATTACGGCCTCGCCTGTCATGTACGAGGTTGTGGGTTCACATCCGGGCAAGTACCAATGTGATTTGTGTGTGAATTCCTATGTACTTTCTGAGTTTATTTTGGACATTGTTGTCATCCGTGAAGGAAAAATATCGTGAGGAAACCTGGACTTATAGTTAATATGTCTGAAATTGAAACCCGTCTTGAGCAAGCGTGGTGATTAATGCTCGTGCTTTTACCCTATGAAAAGAGGCCTTTTGCCCAGAAGTAAGACAATACTAGGCTGGTATAAAACAAAACTAAGTAGGATTTTGATGCATCTCTGTATCTCTTCTCTGTATCTTCTCATACAAAGAAGGCACGAGCATTGATCATCACCCTGGGATAATAATAGGCTGGGTATTTTAATCGGTGAAGTTATTTTAATTCTCAGCATTTTTGACCGCTGCCTGGCTGGGACTCAAGTCAGCTCTTTGTGGCCGTAATATGGCCATAATCCACCACGTACGCGGGTTGGTGAACGTCAATAAAGGTACAAGAGGGCCTAGACAAATGGCAATCGCTTTTAAAGCGTTTCACATTTCTAGAACGATTCTAAACAGGCGGTCTTCTCCTTAAGCACTAAGTCCGCAGTTTCGGCCTAAGTTACTAAACGGAACGTAAACGAACGTTTTTTCGAAACGGACATATATTATTACTTCCGGGCCCGAACTAAGAATGAATGACAACACGATTCAACAGTTGTCCGTACTTCTGAAAAAATAATTTGACGTATCAACTACTTTCGTACGGACCCGTACGTTCGTTGACGGACGTAGAGAGTAGACCCCCAGGATTGACATGAGCTTTTAGGTAGTTTATGAGTCCCATATATTTTTGACTGTACCATCAGCGTCATCGCTGACAGTATGTCACTTTGACCAGGCAAAGTGACATTCTATGACATTCGTGTTCTCGATAACGGTTTAGAACCTAATCCTAAGGTCTAATTGAACACATATTCAGAAAAGTACAGTATGCTCCTTTAAACCCACGACAGAAATCAGAGGGCCGTTAATAAATAAAAAAGAATATGTATAGAGATGCGTTGGATGCGACAATTTTGTACGGGATTATAAACAAAATTCTAGATTGTTTGAAGACAGAAAGCGCAGGCGTATTCCTGTCTATCCTGAAGAAGAAACGATGACTCTAAGACACAGTCTCTTTTCTATCAGAAATATTTCCTCTTTCAACATAACATAACATACCGTCAAACGGGGTGAATAGGGATGCAGGGGTGAATCGAGACGAAACTTTAAAAGGGATTTTAACATTGAAATAATAATTATTATTATTATTCTTTATTTATCGGCCAACAATGATCCATCATGTTAGTAAACAACATCAACGTGTCATCATCGTGTTGTGTTTGTATTCGTCGTGGTGTGTCGTATAATATAGTTCGTTGCCAACAAGGACACTTAATCGTTAATTATAATACAGTAAACACATGAATCCTTTTTGGCAACAAACTATATTATTTCAATGTTAAAACCTCTTTTAAAGTTTCTTCTCGATTCACCCCAGCATCCCTATTCACCCAGTTTGACGGTACCGCCTGTAATCCCGGAAGGTTCGGCAGAGGTGTACCTATGGTACACCTACATTTCGCCAGTTATGTTTAAGCGTATTAGGTATAAAGCATGGTATAATAATAAACTTCGCCAGGTATAGCATTCCGAGACACAGTGGTCACGTGGGAGACACAAGCCTACGTCATCACCGCTGTGTTACCGGTAGTTTGTAATAATAACTCCCCAACCGCCTTTATTATCTGTGCGAATCATATAAAACAATTAGGTTTTAACTAACAATTACGTTGGTATATGTTTAAATTGAATTTTTTCGTTTAATATTATTTGATAGAAAAACGTTTTTTTTTTTTTTTTAACAGAATGGTGACTGAAAATGTTTCCATAATTCGTGTTTTGTTACAATAAAGTGGCAACTGGATAGTGACGTGAGTATGTGTCACTCCCGGAATGCCAGACCTTGATTTTTGAGACCATGGTATAAAGTAATAAGGAGCGATTTCCTTTTTCTACTCTTAGGATTTACACAATTCAAGACACAATAAACATCAATGCCCCGGCACATTGACTATTCCATCTCAACTCCATTTTCATTCGAAACCATTATGTAAAAACTACATATGACCCGAAGTTCTCTATTTCAACACAAGCGTACTCGCTGACAAAGGCTAGCCAAATACGAAATTTACCCGAAATTTCACACAGACCCCACTCTCAATTTAAATTCTATGGATTGCGACATAAGGTTGGTTTTCCATTGTAAGAAATGTAAATAAGAAGTCACGTAGGTCGTTACTTCCGCTAGTTGTCGCTACAGTTAGGGATACGGGATTTGTAGGGTGACCATGGGTTGTAGTAATTTGTGGCGTGTCGGGACAAGGATTTTATGATGTATGGTCCGACGAGTTTCTGTTGAGCGAAAGAATAAGGATGGGTTATTCGGGTGCGGGTTATACCTTTTTAGATGACTTGTATTATTTGGTAGACACCTTTTATTTATGAAGTTTCTCCAGGAAGTAGTTGGCAGTATGCAGAAAGTACTCAAATATTTGCGTCACTCAAAACCTGCTAAAAATATCACTGATGAATTTTATGCACTTCTGAATTGTTGTTAATGAACTTATCACAATGAACAGGTTGGAGGTACAACAAAAAAAAAACTATTTGGCTGATAAATAATATTATCACTGATTTTATATTAATGATTTCAATGAAATTATGTTGAAATTTATTTTATAAGTACGACGTCATCTTGCTTGACGAACAAAGCTTTAATTTTTTATTTTGTAATCAATACTTAATTAAGATGTAGATGGTCGTGGTGGTAGATGGACCGACGACCTTAAAAAGGTGGCTGGGACAGACTGGATGCAGAAGGTGTAGGACAGTTGTGGCGCAGCCTGGGAGAGGCATATGTCCAGCAGTGGACTGCGATAGGCTGAGTTGATTGATTGCCTTAATTAACAATAATAAATTCCTGCTAAAATTTAATTAAACACAGCCACCCTACCCACGCAAAGTTACTGTCGCAACTTTAAAGTGGTGATTTTCTAATGACTTCAAAATGGCTCCATTTTGCCAGTTCATCCTCTGCTCACTGAAAAAGCAACAAGAAGCCGTTTTTTCAGTCACTTTGTTAAAGAAGACAGCTGACTACTTCTAAACTTATTAACGTCACGATATTGAAAATAGGGGTGCATTTTAATGTTAGCCAAAAAAAAATCCTTTAATTAGTAGAACTTCTTATGGGTTGATGTTACCTAGTTACTGGGTTGTGGAGGGCAGTTAGGCAGTCGTTCCATGTAAAATACTGGTGTACAGCTGCATTCGGTTAGACTGGAAGCCGACCCTATCATAGTTAGGAAATGGCTAGGCAGATGAGCATAGTGGAACTTCTTCTAAAGGATGTCACCCTGGGAAGGACTACCACCGTACCCTTTACCGCGATAAACAGCGCTGCTATGTTACAGATTGAAGAGGTGTAATGGAGCTTGTGTAATTACGGACATATTTATTTATTTATTTATTGTTTTTATTTTTGACGTGAAACATCTATAGCCGCGGGTGAACCGATTGTTAGCGTGACGACACGTCGCCACGCTATATTTTTTTTACAAAATAGTTTTTGATGTGGACCTTGAACATAGGGTAAATAAGAACGAATTTGCAATGTTAAGCTTCGCTTGCCAAGGTCAGTCTTTGGATGGGTCACCATTTTGATTATATTGTGTTTTATATTGATTAGCTCGCAACAGTGAAGCCGCCAGGTAAATCAGCGCTTGCCAAGGTCAGTCTTTGGATAGGTGACCATTTTGATTATATTGTGTTTTGCATTGAATAACTTGCAACAGTGAAGCCACCAGGTTAAGCACCGCTTGCCAAGGTCAGTCTTTGGGTGGGTGACCATTTTTGATGTGAAACATCTATAGCCGCGGGTTAAACCGATGGTTGGCGTGGTGACCCATGCCGTGGTGACGGGTCGCCACGCTAAACGATCACATCTGCCAGGCGTCCCGTGACGGCTCATTTTTTTTTATTTGAGATGGGTTTGCTCTTGACTCTAGTCTAGGTCAGAGATGACAGAGACATAGTCGAAAGATGGAGTGAGCACTCTCTCTTTGAAGAGATTTGGGTTGTATGCATTCGGAAAAACAGGCGCAGGTAGAGAGTTCCACTCTTTTGGTGTGCGCATTAAGAAAGATATTTGGAAGCGCTTAGTGCGAATTGGTGGAATAGCAACTAGGTAGGGATGGTAACTTTCAGTGTATCTAGATGTCCGATGGTAGAAGGGGGCCGGTGGAATGAGGTCGTGGAGTTCTTGTATTGTATTGTTATGGCACTTCAACGACCTACTCACTAAAACATACACAAACAATGCAAGCGTATTACGCAATATGTATTATTATTGTCTTTGGTTTAAATCTGCCCTGATATCAAGCAATGGATAATATTGTCAAACTTTTAACGTTTTGAATACGAGGCTTTTGGCTAGTTTTTGTTAGTGTATCATGTATTTTGTCTATTATTTTTTGTAATGTGCGTCTTGTTTGTGCAGAATAAACAATTTTTCTTTCTATTCTTTTTTCAAACAAAAATCACTTATAGGTGAATTCGTCACTTACAGAAGTGCACAGTACTAGCAGATAACGATTGTAGGCCATATTAGATGTCGTTAGCTGAATTACTGACTAGTTACAAAGTAAAGCGAAAATCCCTGACCCCCTGAATCCCTGTGACCTATGTTCATAAATACGATGGGATGGGACATATATCTTATGTCTTAAATGTCTTAAACCGTATATATATTTGACAAAATAACATAAACAACAGAAAAAGAAGGAAATTTAAGTAGATGAGGCATCGGTGCTTTGTTTCTATGCATGCTAACGCACCTGCGAAGCCTTTGGTTAAGCAGCCGATCTTACCATGAACATTTAAGTGAAGTGAGCTTGTATTGAACTGTCATTCCGCATGATGATAGGGATTGACACTATGGCAGTAGATACATCGCCACATGCGAGCTACGCATCACACTGACGTCGCACAAAATCACAAAATCCTGCATCGCGCAAGCAAAGTTTACCGCGCAACTAGCATATATACAACGTCCCAAGTGGTACCGTGAGGTCGGAGGATCTTCCCTTTTCTATGGAGGTATGAGTGAACTTTACACCATGTTCCTCTATAACACTATTGATACGAGTAGCTAACTTCAAATTCACTTCACTTAAGTTTTCACAGTGAGAGTTCTACTACAGAATAGATCAGTTGGTGTCCATGAAAAGTGGTAACCTCTCATCAGCAGGTCATCATTTAAACAATGGTTTAGCAACTGCGATAGTTATTTTCGTTTCCTGAGACAATATTTTCCGAAAGGTAAAGTAGAGGTTTATGGTACGGCCACATTTTGCCAGTAATTTTTATGTCGCATGTAAGGGAGTGGCCTATTGCCATTAATAAATGGGGCATTTCCAGTATTTTTATGAAATTTCTCAGTTTATCAAAAATACCTCTAATTTCCGTACATTATTTTTATGTCGCATGTAAGGGAGTGGCCTTTTACCATCAATAAAAGGGGCATTTCCAGTATTTTTATGAAATTTCTCAGTTTATCAAAAATACCTCTAATTTCCGTACATTATTTTTATGTCGCATGTAAGGGAGTGGCCTATTGCCATCAATAAAAGGGGCAATTCCAGTATTTTTATGAAATTTCTTAGTTTATCAAAAATACCTCTAATTTCCGTACATTATTTTTATGTCGCATGTAAGGAAGTGGCCTATTGCCATCAATAAAAGGGGCAATTCCATTATTTTTATGAAATTTCTCAGTTTATCAAAAATACCTCTAATTTCCGTACATTTTAGATTCAGTGTCAATCTGTCACAAATACCTCTAATTTCTCTACATTTTAAATAAGTTTTTGACATCGATTATCACTCAAAGGAGATTGTGACTAGCGGGGTACTTGCGTTACACTAACAGTAGCAATGGCTTTCATTTTGACATTTGACATTGTTGAGCAGACAAATTTTTCGAACATATGAAGCAATGGATTAGCAATAGACTTCAAAATGATTCAGATTGTGATTGATAGCGTGTTAAGCAATTAAGGTGCAGATTTGGAACGTTTTTAATTACGGAATTGGCTTTGAGGTACAAATCCAGACTCATTCTCTCAAATCAATTCTTTCTCAACACCACCCTCGCTTACACAACCAAAAAGTAGGTACTGTTGACGTGTTAAAGATGATTTCCACCAAACGGTTCGCATCGCATTGGATCGGAACGGATTTTACAATCTTTAAACGGTATTAAATCGTGTATACAGTATTTAAAGTCTATATTACAAAGCCGCGCACAGCAGCGTGCGACCTTAGCCGAAAGTATGCTGCGACGCGCGATCGGCTCCGTTCGCTTGTCGTCGTATCCGATCACACATTCATCCGAATTCGACCACGTCAACACGGTACGAATGAAACTATTTGACTAGGCGCAGAAACGGATACGTTCGCAAGCGACGGTCCGGAGCCGATCATATGCGTCGACATTCTGCCGAACGCGATTGGCTGCCACCGTATCCGTTCGTATCCTTTCTGATCTGATGCGATACGAGCCATGTGGTGGAAATCATCCTTTAGTAAATACCAAACTCTCATAAGCAGTGTAGGTGCCTCACGCGACCTACAAGCATAACTTTCAAACCATATTTAAATTTATTCACTGAAGCAAAATCTGATAAACTCAGCGAGACGAACTAGCTGTTAGCTAGACATGTATTACGGAAATTAAGGTATCTTACGTGGCTTTACATTACCTTTTCACCCTTTCGAGATAGGGTAAAAGATTTTGTAGGAAAATTGCGGCGAAAAAATAGGGTTATGACTCTTTTTGGGGGTTGTGAATGGAGATCCGTTATTGTGATAGTGAAGACATGTGTTGGGATTTTAGCTTGTGTTTTTGCTCGGTTCTTTAGCTTGAGCATCTAATAGGTAAATTAATACGGGCCAGCGGGGTAATTGCATAGCACACCAACAGTAGGAATGGCTTTCATTTTGGCTATTGAACATTCATTGTGTTATTTACGTTGTTGAGCAGACAATTTTTTCGAACATATGAAGCAATGGATTAGCTATAGGCTTCCAAATGATTCACGCAATTAAGTTGCTGATAATGTCTCACTTTAGGAGCCTTCAAGTCCTCTTCTCATACGGAGATATTGATCACACTTCCGCATTACGTTTTTGCAATTACAGTAATATTTTTATAAGTCCAGGCTTACATATGGTGCTTTGTTTTCGGTTTTCAGAAACGGGGCTTCCTAAGTTAATCTTACTTACCTAAGTTAGTAAGTAAATTCTTGTTAACTTTGAAATCTTACCTCAGAAATCAAGATTATTTCATATAATAATCCAGAAATCCCGTAATATCTTATTTCTGTAAACCAACCACCCTGGGACTTACGCTTTAGAATAATATTAAATGTTATCCTTCCATTTCACCTTACAGGGTGAATCTTCATGGTTGGTCGTGATTTTTCTCGTAATCTTAAGTGGGGTTATGCCACTTTGTGTCCTGCAAAGATGGCAGTTTTTAAGTGCATATAGGTTTAATAAAAGTTTATGTCGATGCGCTTTCACAACGCTCACATGCGCGAGTATAATAAGCAATAGGTAATACTTAAATAAATATGTTTGGTAATCTATTTTGTCGCACTGCTAGACTAAAGTCTCCCCCATATTTTTTTAATTTTCTTTGTGTTAATAAGCGTTCTCCAACCAATCGGTCAGGAACGAGTCCAAATCTTTATGCCAGCGTTTCTTAGGCTTATGTCGGTGACGTCGCAAAAAATAAAAATAAAACTATCGCGACTCTAGTTGAACAATTGCTATGAAAATTTCAAGGAGATTGTTCTACAAGAGTCGCGTCACGTTGCAGGAGCCTTTATGACAAGTTTTTTTAAGAGGGACATATCAACGAAGGAACAAGTTATTGACTCATGTTAACGCTCGCTTTTCAATGCTCGTGGTGTAAATGCGCCTCTAAAAGTCAAAACCTTGCGTGTAACTGAAGACTTTCACTTGTTTATTGGTTTAATTGAAACCTTAGATATTAGAACATAATTTTAATACTTACTAGCGACCCGCCCTTTTATACCGGCTCAATGGACACGTGTCAAAACATCGAGATTTCTGTGCCGTATCTAAGTTAAATGTTAAAGTACGAGTAGTATAAGTAGAAAATAATACTTTCCAGATTTAATATGTCACGCAGGAGGACGTCATTACGTCATTCGAGAGGTGGTTGCTGAAAATCAGCGCTGTTGACGATAGGTTCGTCCGAAGTCACAGCATTTTGCTGAGCAACGACCTGTTCTTGCACAGATGCGACGCACGGCTAAATTGTTCATAATATTGTTGTTTTTTTGTTACAAAAGTAGTCATTTTTTCACTCTGCTATCGGCATTTTGTTTTTGTTTTCATCGTTTGTTTGTTGTCATTTGCGAGTGTCGTAACACAGAGCAAATTATGTAACCTTGCAGAGCAAAATGTATTGTCTTTGGTCCCTGGCCATGGACAAAATTTTAAACCTTTTAATTTTTGGGTACGAGGCTTTTGGCTACATTCTATGTTTGTATTTTTATGTAATTTTTTTGTAATGTGCGTTTTGTTTGTGCAGAATAAACTATTTTTCTTTCTTCTTTCTTTCTATAATTTTATTTAAAAAAAATATCATTGTTCGTCTCAACCAAAGCACCTGCCAACTAATCTCTTCACCACCCTTGGTTGACTGGTAGAGAATGCCTAAGGTTTTGAGTCTGCCTTTGTACCTTTTTAACCGACTTCCAAAAAGGAGAAGGTTATATGTTCGGCTGTATGTATGCTTTTTTATTATTTTTTATGTATGTTCACCGTTTTCTCCGTCAATTGTGAACCGATTTTTTAAATTATTTTTTTGTTTGAAAGGTTCTCTCGAGGTGGTCCCATTGCCATCAAGTCAGAATCTGATGAGGGGATTCCATGGAAAACGAGGAAAATCTTCAAATTGTATATAAATAATACCCAAATCGCTATAGGTGTGCTATTTAGGTATAGTAACTCGTGTATTTGCTCTCGGAAAGCACCATTTGGTGAAGTAGAACTGATTATGAAGACCAGAGGAGGCCACCGGAAATACTAATTGTGGTTGCGATTCGAGTACTTTAATATGGTTGTTAAGCAAGTTAAGCTCATTAAAATACATATGGTGAAATGGAGCTAATGGTGGCTTCACCATCAGCTCCAGTTCTTATCGTTTTACCAGGAGAACTCCTCAACAATTAACGTCCCTATATCGGGAAAAGAAATATTTTGTAAAAGGTGATGAGCAGTTGAAATAAGGCTATCGTAACTTAGATAAACTAATAACTGACCCACTAAAAAGTGAAAAATAAAAAAATATAATTTACAAAAAAAAAACAACCGACTTCTAAAAAAAACAACTAATTTCGGAAGTCGGTGGCAAAAAACTAAAATACAGATCCAAAGACACTGACTTCCGAAATTAAAGTAATTTTTCACTTTGTAGTGTTTTTTATAAGAAGTTGGTTGATTTTTTTTTTGTAAAAAATTTTTCACTGAAGCAAAGCATAATTATGTACTTCAATATTATTCCCGGCTGCGTGCCACATCACATGTTCCACATAATTTTGTTAGAAAGTGCACTAGCTTCCCAACAAACTATAGAACATAATCTGTTTAGGTAAGTTTTCAATATTGAAAACATGACAAAACTATACAGAATATATGGTAATAATCACGTGTACTGTAAGAGTTTGAAATACACGTGTATCCGGGTGTCCTTTAACGGAAAATGAATGATATAACAAATGTGCCATTGTATTTTCGTGGTCAATGTTATATTCTTTTGTTTCGGGCTCGTGACTACACAATAACAGCCGCACGGATCGATCGAAGGTGACGTGGTCGGGTCGTGGATGGGTGACCATCCATTACATATCGTGACCCTTCCTTGCCACGGGAAGCTCGTTGAGCTGGTCCCGGCTGTTATCCGTAGATCTTTGACAGTCGTAGCGGTACGTCAGAAGCCCAAAAGCCTGACAACCAGTCTTACCAAGAGGTACCGTACCTATTACCCAGTAACTGGGTTGTGAAGGTGAGATGGCAGTCGCTCCATGAACATTTTGCTGCATCCCGTTGGATAGGAATCTGACCCGGACATAGTTAGGAAAAGCCTATGCTGATTTTTATATTTATTTTTAAGGAATCGGTAATTGGTTTGGGGACAATATTATTTTAGGAGAAAAGGAATTAGAATAGGTTAAAAAAGATCTTACAGGTTTCTAAAGTTAAGAAGTATAACAAAGTTATCGTTTTCATGGATTTTTATTAAATAAAGTATATTGCATATTTCCTACAGACTTATCTTCAATTACTTGAACATAAACTGTAAGAAGTATATGGTAAGAAAATATATTCAGTAGGTGTTTCAGCTATCATCTCAGTCAGTTGTTTTTGGTGGGTGCTGTCCACTATTTTTCGTGGTCATCAGCATCATCATCATTGGCAGCCTTGTTCCATCCACGGTTGAGTATACGCCTCCTCCTTTTTCTGCCATGATTCCCTGGTCTATGCGAGACTCATCCAGGTCTTCCCCGCGATCTTCTGCAAATCGTCCAAGCACCTTTCTACGCTGGCTGCTTTTCTTGCCTTGAGTTATTAGCTGAAGCCTGTCGTTATAACTATCATCTATTGTTGATCATCATCATTTCCATATTGCATCATTTCTGCCAAGTATTGAGCTGTTGTTGTAATTTTTTCGTCGAGTTGTTTTGCTTCAACAATATTTTCTTAATCTGATATAACTCCTTCCGGTGCTATGTCCTCGTGAATGACACAGAATTGGCTCATTTCATCGTTATGAGTAGCTTTGTCAGGGAAATTTAAAGCCCTTTTACAGTGATCTCTTTGAATTATTTAGGCACTATCATCATATTTGAAGTAAATTCATTAATAAATAATGCTTAACTAAAAATAATTGATGTGAAATAGGTAATGTAAAAATTATATAAAAATTACAGGTCATAAATATAATGATACTATAAAACTGTTTGCCTGAATCATCCCACTGCTGGGCAAATGGAAATCATGGAGGGGCCATGACCTCCTAATGAAAGAAGAAATTAAAATACTATGCTCTAGACGTACCTTCGTAATTGATATGAATCAATAAGAGTCATCTTTAGATGAAATAGTGTGTTTTTTCTAAGTCAGTGATTTTGAGCTAGCTGAAATTACCTAAAACTTTAGGACTGAATATGTCAACATCTACATTAGAGGAGACAGGGCCCAGTGTTTTGAAAGTGACTAACAAAAATAAATATATAGAACTGGTTGAAGGCTATTAATAGGGGTATAATATACTAATAAATATAAATGAACAAAGTACCTATGTCATTACTTCAAACAGATTGTGGCCTTGTTGCTTTTTCCAAAACAATTCTTTGAATAAACACTGTGTCACCATTATTTTGATCTTTATCCTTATTAAAGCAGGGTCCATTTTCTTTTCTTCCTCTACCACGCCCTCGAATCTCCTTATTCCCAGAGCAGCAAGGTTCAGTTTCACGGTACTTTTCGCGGTCAGCATTTTTTGATGGTTGTTCTTCCGAATTGTAGGGGCATGCCCTCCTATGGTCAAACCATGGATGTCTAGCTTCATCGCGACCAAATCCATGCATATGGCAATCAGCTCCCCGTGGTCCTTCCCAAGGTCCTCTGCAGGGGCGTTCAGGGAATTCTGATGGTCCACGTCGTCCAAAGCATTGTCGTTCAGGACTGCGCCCAGAGCACTGTCGAGGCCCATGGCACCTTGGTCCATGTTCGCAGGAATTGGGATGTCTGCCACCGTGCCCCCTGAAGCCGGGAGGTCCATGGCAATGGCGTTCCGCTGGTGCATCACTATCACTTTCAGATCCATGATGACAACATCTAGGTCCACGATGATCATCTTCGGGAGGTCCACGTCTGTGATGGTCAGGTCCATGTTGATGATGTTCTTGTCTCTCGGGACTATGGTCAAATCTGTGACCAAAAGGTCCAAAATCTGGCCTTGAATCGCGGTGACCAGGAAAGTCACCAGGGAAAGGACGGGTAGGAGGCCCGCCCATTCCAAATTGAGGCCCAAAATGGCCGCCGAAGAAGTCGCTTTCGAAGTATCCTCTCATGGTTAATATTTTCACCCTTGAATACTGATGTTTCTGCTTTGAACGAGCTCACTCGAATGCCGCTCATATCGACTCAAAGTAGTTTATATGCACGATAGTGCCATAACGTTGTGCAATAGATTTCAAGTAGGGCTGCGCTGAAATGCTGATCAAATGGTACTCGTAGTATTTCAGATAAAATAATATAGGTACCTAGTTCAAATATAAGTAACTGTTTTTGTAGAAATGTCAGGAAAAGCCAAATGTTTGTCAGATATTGAATCATTATGATTTCCGGGTATTTTGTACAAAATGTTTTAATTAAACAAAATGTTGCAATAGTGAGGGTGTCGTTGCTCCAGGCAACTCTTTAACCAACTCACTAGTTTGTCAAAGATAAGGCAACACATTGTATATTATATCTGTTATTTTTTTTTATATTACTGTTTTCATTTTCCCGTGTATATTAATAATACTGCATAAATTTAATTTCATGATTATTTAAAACTAGCGACCCGCACCTTAATTGCGAAACATACTGTCTATCACAATTTGAATCATTTTGAAGCTTATTCATTGCTTGTTAAGTTCGAAAAAATTGTCTGCTCCACCACGTAAATAACGTAATGGATGCTCTTGAACTGTCAAAATGAAAGCTATTCCTACTCTTAGTGTGTTACGCAATTACCCGGTACCGGTTTATGAGACATTAATTATCCTTCCTGAATAAATGCTCAAATGGTGGTGAAAACCACATGGAAATTCGTTGGCGGAGTTCAAAAGAACAACGCGGTCACACAGACAGACACGAAAAGCGACAAATTTACAATATGTATAGTATAGATAGATATAATATAATTAGATGCTCAACCACATCACATACATAACACTTATTAGAAACAATTTTAATAACCAAAGGACTGTTTTAGTTGTATGGCAGAAGTGAACCTATTACCTACCCACATTTTTTTGTTGTTTTTCCAAGTCACCAACCCTAGTCGTATTTAACTTCATGATCGTCATAGTTAACACTAAACTGCCCAGTAACCGGAAACTGACAATTTTCACGGGGAATTCTAATCGACTACGTATTAAGAGGCGATGCGATGACGTCATACGGTTATGGTCAATTGACCATCACTAAGTTGTGTGCTTGCCTGTCATTTTAATCATTTAAAAAAAACGGCCTCTTCCTAGTCGGACTCGCACACGCAGGGGTTTCGTACCGCCGCGTGCCGTACAATATTTAACACTATTTTTTTTTTTATACGTATGTAATAAAAGACACGTTTCTTCTTATTTTTACATAAGTATTAAAGCTAAAAAAGAAAATGGTGTTTTTTTTTATATCTAAAAAAAATTAAAGGAGGGATTAATTTTTTTTTTTTTCTAAATATTCAGACGGACGGACAGAGGAGCTGTAGTACTATGGGTCCCGTCGGCACGCTTTTGAGTACGAAACCCTAAAAATGATTCGTAGTAGTTTTAGGTTCTTTGTCAGGCCCATCGTCCACGACGCTACTCAAAAGAAATGTACTACAGACTCAAATTAGTAGCCAGAATGTCAGACACAGATAGTTTATAACCTGGATTAACATTTATGATACATTTTATACTGGTAGTACGTTCCCGTGAGATAATTTTCGATATCCACACGGGCGAAGCCGCGGGCAAAAACTAGTGAATAATAAAAACATAAACAGAACTTAATACTTAAATAAAAGCTTCCAAGCATAAAGAGCGTGCCCGCTTACATTAACTCAAATCATCAATCAGTAGGCAGAATGTCACAGCACTAGTGTCTTAATGGCGGTCCGTATAATGGCCGTGTCCTAACCGTAAGCAATCATCGCGCGAGCATGTTATTCTTTTAACCGACTAAAATAAAGGAGGAGGTTATGTAGTATTTGACAATCATTTCTTTTTACTTTGTAGGGTGGTAGTTATGTTTAAATTTTTTCTGGTGCCAATTTTTTATTTAAAAAAATCGTGGAAATCACTGCAAAGCAAACATTAATGTGGGAACGAGTAATACAGTGGCAACACACCACAAGTTATTATGAGGGAGTTTAGAAGATGGGTCTGACAACACTGTGCGAAATGGACGGTAGGACAGACAAGATGGACGACGGTAATAACCGCGCTAATACGACATAACAAGCGCGAAAGGAATATTTTTTTTAAAAAGCATTTTGCTTTTTATTTACAATGATGCCTACACTAACTTTCGCAATAATTATTGTTATTTATACCATACTAACTCAATAGGATTTCTTGAAAACTTCAGTATTGTTTGATAATATTTGTTCATGGTTGCAATATAACTGAAATATGTGAAATTAATATCCAAGAACAGAACTTAAACGACTTCGTGGAAAATTGATATTGCACAATACATACGCAACAAAACGCAAATAGAATTCTTAACTCACTTACCTTACGAGGCTTATAAGAGCTAAAGCGCGGTCACTGTCGGATTGCATAGAAAAGAAAGAGACGCGCCATGACACAACGCTGGTAATTTATTGCAAAATATGAAGCAATTATGGATTTAGAAAAATTCTATTCTTTGGACTAAAACAACAAAACACTATTACGTTAGTATGTTACTTGTAGAATAATCTGACAAAAAAACTGAATGTTTGTATGTAGTATAGTTTTTAATCGTAAAAAATTTTTTTAGAGGTATCTTCGTGATTTTTTTGCTATCATATCTAGTTAATTGTATTATGATTTCAACACACTATCTAACTAGCATATAACCAGAAGAATGTCATATATTTTTCTGATTTTGGTTACTGCAGTGGATCATATATTTTTAGGCATTATAAATTTGCGTTTAGGTCATGTAGTCCCCTTAACCCTTACCTCCTTCGTCTTTCATTTATTACATGTTTATTTTTGTTAATTTTGTTAGTTTTAAATGATCCTTTTTTATTTTATTTTTTATTTTTACTCTTTGTATTTCCTGTGCGTGTCCCAAATAAAATATAAAAAAAATATATATTTAAAAATAAATAAATAAATAAAAACAAACAAACAAACAAAATTGGTTTCTATGTAAATAGAGTACTTGTAAGTTTATGTTATGTACGGTCACCAAAAGTGATAAGTAACCAGGGTCGTCGGATATAGTTGAAGTTTACTAAGAAACCTATGGATGTTTTAGAATAAAATTTAATTAAATTAATAGAAAACATACAGTGCATTTACCAAATTAAATTTCGTTCTAAAACATCCATTGGTTTCTTAGTAAACTTTAACTATATGTGACGACCCTGGTTATTTATCTCTTTTGGTGACTGTACATACGTAAATACATTCGATTATTACCCGACGAGGGCTTATGTTAATTTGTAAGACAAACCCTATTATTTTCAGGCATGTATTTAATCGTACTTCAAATAATTCCCATTTTGCTTACCTAAAAATATTATTGGACATTCTAATGTAATGTAAGAGCGAGCAGTGCTGACACAGTGTTATCGGTCCCGACTTACGAGTTGAAGGTCGCGAATTCGTACTTAGGCGCCTTAGTGTATTTAATTGCATTACCACTGCTCTCAAAACGGTGAAGTTAAACATCGTGAATAAAGCGGCATGTTTTAGAACCAAACATTTGAAGACATGTGACATCCACCAACCCGCACTAAGCCCACGTGGTGAATTACTGCCCACTCCCTCTCACCGAGAGGAGGGCTGTGTCCTAGCTGTGGGAATGGTATAGGCCGGGTATGCTTATGCTATGCTCTAATTTAATGTAATGAATGCGCGAGTATATCATATTCATAAAAACTTTTTTACAAAATAAAACTTTTTTTTGTAAAATAGTTTTTTTTATACGAAAAGTTTATATATATGTCGCATCATTGGTGGCCGAGATGCGAATCATCGGGTCTTCTTCGCGATCCGACATAGTTTTAGGTAGATGCGGGCGCACTGTAGTGGGTACCCGAACGAAAAGATAATTCTACTTTTTAAAACAACTTTAATATACTTAGCGAACGAAATAAACACGTAGGACGGAAACAAACACGTGCGTTGGTACTGAGCGTTTGCCAAGACTGTCCGAGCTCGACTGTTCACTGTAGACTGTCGCCACACTCGGTCTCTCCGCCAGTCCTCGCTGCATCCCCTCCACCGACGATCGTGTCCAAGCGGTAGGGCTCGCTTGCGTTTCCGATCACATGATTATTCGTTTACAAATCAAATTGTTAGATGGCGCTGTCCGCTCTACTGTGGCGCCATCTATCCACGACACGGCCATCCCTGACTAGCACCCGTCCTCGGGTGTAGTACCTGGGGACAAAATATGCTCAGAGAGTAAACTAGCTCGGCTATCCTGCCAAAACCTAATAACTAAGGTAGCTCGGCTATCCTGCCAATACCTAATAACTAAGGTAGCTTGGCTATCTTGCCAGTACCTAATAACTAAGGTAGTTATATCTCATTGCCACTTTAATTCCTCTACATCGAGGTACAATAATCAACTCTCATAATTTACAGTGCCTTGTTATTAAAGGTTTCGTACACAGTAAATCCACACAACATTAATCACTAGAAAAGGTCCGATCAACAAGTTTAACCAAAGAAATTCAAAATAATTGAAGCAAAATAACCACAGTTTATCAAAACAAATTGCATAAGCAATGCATACCCAACTCATGAAACTACATTACTATCTGTGCACCAACACAGGCTAGAATCGCACCAACGATTCTTTATAGACCCATCGCCGCATGCGTAGCACACATGAGGTGCAGCCAAGACCCATCGCCACATGTTACTCATGAGGTGCGGTCAAGACCCATCGCCAAATGCGCTACCACGCATGAGGTGCGGTCGAGACCCATCGCCACGTGTGCTTACTGCACACGAGGTGCGGTCGAGAGAGACCCATCGCCACACGTGCTTACTGCACATGAGGTGCGGTCGAGAGAGACCCATCGCCACATGTGCTCACTGCACATGAGGTGCGGTCGAGAGTTTTGAGTATGAGTAGCCAAGCAACATTCTTAATCAGAGGTGGTTTCACTACCACTGTCCTCAACTATAAGATCGTATTCTCGAGGAACTTGGTGATCGGGGATTTTCCTCACACGATCATGGGGATATTTGTAGGTTCGCTTAGAGTCAAGCGCCTTTAGTAGGTATCTATCACCATCTAACACCTCAATAATCTTAAATGGGCCCTTGAATTTAGGATCTAATTTTGTCTGATTCCTTTCCTCATTTTCTATTAAAACATAATCATTAAGAGCAAACTTAGAGACTAGAGCTTTTCTTTGGTCAAATCGATTCTTATCGTAATTGGCATTTTTCTCAATATTCTGTATCGCGTGCTCTCTTATATCATCTAACTTAATGTCAGTCACGCCATCATCAGCGGTCACTAAACTAAGAGGTCGTGCTACCCTTCCTATCATCAACTCGAGGGGGCTACATTTAGTCACCCTATTAACAGTAGAGTTCATAGCCAACTGAACCTCCCCTAATGCGTCCTGCCAAGAGCGGTCACGACTAGTCTCTACTGCTGTTAACATACTCTTAAGAGTACTCATTACCCTTTCGACCTGCCCATTAGCGCGACTGCCTCCAGTGGCTATCAAGTGCAACTCTATATTGTTAGTAGAACAGAAACTAGAAAAATCTTTGCTGGCAAAACAACGACCCTGATCTGCTATTATACGTTTCGGTGCACCAAACAACGCTATACAGAACTTAAGAGCACAAATACTACTGCTACTATCGATATTAAGTGAATGATGAAGCAACACGAATTTTGTAAACGCATCGATGACGACAAATACGTACTCCTTGATGTCGTTTTTACCAGACAATTTACCAGAAGCGTCAACATGAATTGTGTGCCATGGGATATTGAACTTGGGAATTGGGTGAAGTTCTGCCTGAACTTTACCCGAGTGGGGCTTGGCTACTTTACAAGTGATACAATTGTCCACAAACTTTCTCACGTATTTCGACATGCGTTCGAACCAATAGTGCTCGTAGATCATTTCAAGAGTTTTCTCCCATCCCAAGTGCATGACGGACTCATGGACGTTATTAATAACAGACCACCTAAGCGATCTAGGTACAACAGGCAGACATCGAGTGCGACCGTTACGCTGAATTTTGCGAAACAAAACATTTTTACGGATTTCGTAAGTTTTACGAGTTTCCTCAGGAAAAACTTCATTACGAATATCAGACACAATCTTACTGATTTCTTCGTCCTTTTCCTGTTCAGCTTGCAACCAGTTACTAGAGAGTTCAGCTAAATCGACACGCTTTTGTTCTACACGAGTGAAAGCTGCCTCAGATCTAGGGAGAGGATTTCTAGAAAGAAAATCTACATGACTCATCCTACTGCCTTCACGATAAACGATATCAAACTCAAAAGACTGCATGTAAGCCCACCAACGATGAACTCGTGGAGACAAGTCAGTTTTGTTTTTAGAGGCTTTAACAGCACTGCAGTCTGTCACGACTGTAAACTTACGCCCTAACAAATAATGTCGAAAATGCTTTATGGCATTGAAGACAGCTAACGTTTCTAGTTCAAATGAATGAAACTTGGATTCAGTCGGAGACGTGCGACGACTATAATAAGCTATCACGTGTTGTTTCCCATCAATCTTTTGAATAAAAATAGCACCGTATCCTTCTGCACTGGCATCGGTATGTAACTCGATAGCAAGCGCAGGGTTAAATATCGTTAGGATTGGCTCACTGGTAAGGTAAGAAATTATTTTCTGACGAATTGCCTCGTGACTTGGTTCCCAACCAATGGATCTATTCGTGCCACTCGTTAAAAGAAACAGAGGAGCCATTGTTTTTGAGAACTGTGGCACGAATTGTCTGAAATAAGTGGCTAATCCTATGAACTGCCTCAGCTGAGTGATGGTTTTAGGTGGGGGAAGTTTAGACAAAGCTACAATTTTATTCGGGTTGGGTCTGATTTGGCTGTTCTCAACAACAAAGCCTAAGTATTCAACCCGTCGCTTAAGAAATGAACACTTATCAAAATTCAGGGAAAAACCAGCTTTTGTCAATTTTACGAGTACAGTGCGAAGACGGACTGAACTCTCCTCCACGGATGATCCTATTACTAAAATATCATCTATGTAAGAGACAGCATAACTATAAGCAAGGTCACCTAAAGCTTTCATTACTGCACGCTGATATACTGAGCTTGCATTCTTCAAACCGAACGGCATGGTCAAATACTCCCACTGTCCGTCAGGTGTGACGAATGCAGTGCGCTCTATTGATTCAGGATGCACTGGTATTTGATGGTAGCCTGATAACATATCAAGGCACGTGAACCATGTAGCACTACCTAACCTAGACACAAGATCCTCTATCAACGGCAGTGGAAACCTATCCGACACAGTGTTTTCGTTCAGTTCCCTGTAGTCGACACACATACGGTCTGAACCATCCTTTTTCTTAACAAGCAACACTGGACTAGAAAAAGGCGAACAACTCGGCCTAATTACACCTGCTTCTTCTAATTCACGAACTTTTGCAGTAACAACTTCGCGTTCACTAGCACTAAGCCTATAAGGGCGACGATTAATAGTACGACTAGGATCTAAAAGGCGAATTTGCAACTGTCCTGTTGTGACACGGGATCTAGAAACACCACTAGAAAACGAAGATGAATTTTCTGACAAAATATCAATTAGCTGGGACCGAAACTCCGCCGGAACGTCAGTATTCACTTTATCGAAATCAATTTGATAACAAGAATTGCTTTTGAGCTCATTTGAAACTTTACATAACCCAACAATCCTATCACGACACAAAATAACACTATCAGATGTCATACTAACGTTAATTCCCTGATCTAAAATCTCACGGCCAATCAAAATATCATTTTTAAGACAACTATCCGGTACAACATGAAATAAGATCTCTAAACGCAGATTGTTAATCTTAACCTCTGATAAAATTTGTAAGGTACTTTGCACACTACCATGACCAATCCCCATTAAATTTACAATATTATTTGCACGTTTGCCACTAAACTTTGACGCTACACAATCCTTGATGAGAGAGCATTCGGCACCAGAATCGTAGTAAAATGGATATGACTCACCAGTATTCATTAATACACCGCTAGGATCGCTGACATAGCAAACTTCAACGCGTCGTTCGGTACTCGCCGCTGCTGCAGGCGCTGACCCGGAACCGCCTGGGCCCCCTGCCGTGCTGACGCCTCCACCATTGCTTCGTGGGCATCTCGAAGCATAATGTCCGGTGTCGCCGCATCGAAAACAGATAATGTCCGAACGCTGCTTTGGTCCCGAAGAACCTGACGCCACATTGGTAGCATTGGATGCCTTGCCTTTTACCTCACTTCTTAATCGGCAGTCAGACGCTCGATGACCTGCTTTTCCGCAGTTGTGACACTTTAGTGTATTTGTCGACTGAAACTTCGATCGCTTGAACTCTGGAGCGAAGTCGGATGAGTTATCAATAGAAGCTTTCCTTTTCAAAAATGAGAACGCTTGAAGTTCACACTGTAGCTTGTTTCTGTTGTTGACTTCGGTAGTAAATGCCAACCTCTGTATACGCCCATCAAATGGCGCCATATGAGCAAGCACAGTTGATATGGCGATCTGCTCAGTGCTCATGTTTTGCCAGTGTGATGTGAGCGTAGACATCAACCGGGCGGCGTAAGCAGCATAACATTCACCTTCCCTAGGCTTGCTATTCATAATTTTGACAAGAGAAGCTGCTGGTGTGTCAATGCAATCGTAACGGGATAAAAACAGACTTTTGAAGTCAGACCAAGTCATACCCGCAAACGATACTTGTGCAAGCCAACGTGAAGCACTTCCTTTTAGAGCTTTGCTTAAGGTTATGATCAGTGCACTTCCTCGAAGCGGAACTTCCGATAAGCACAGGTCCGCTGTAGTACACCAAGCACGTGCGTCTACATCCGGCTTGTCCGGTTCGAATTCTGGCAAAGAGATATGCTTGGTACCTGCCGGATCCTTGATGGCTTCTATCAGAGACATCATATTCTGATTTTGAGCCGCCAACAGCGTACGAAGTAAATTCTCGTCACACCGTGACGTCATCGCTCCATTCTCCATATTATCTTCAGCTCGAGTGTATCCCAATTCTGATGTCGCATCATTGGTGGCCGAGATGCGAATCATCGGGTCTTCTTCGCGATCCGACATAGTTTTAGGTAGATGCGGGCGCACTGTAGTGGGTACCCGAACGAAAAGATAATTCTACTTTTTAAAACAACTTTAATATACTTAGCGAACGAAATAAACACGTAGGACGGAAACAAACACGTGCGTTGGTACTGAGCGTTTGCCAAGACTGTCCGAGCTCGACTGTTCACTGTAGACTGTCGCCACACTCGGTCTCTCCGCCAGTCCTCGCTGCATCCCCTCCACCGACGATCGTGTCCAAGCGGTAGGGCTCGCTTGCGTTTCCGATCACATGATTATTCGTTTACAAATCAAATTGTTAGATGGCGCTGTCCGCTCTACTGTGGCGCCATCTATCCACGACATATATAAGAAATACTAATAAAAAACACACTCATATAACAAAATAGATACGTACATATCTAATAATCATTACATTTAGTATCCTTGCTCTTGTTTCATGTTTATTATTGTATAAATATGTAGATCTATAAGTGTATATTTTATGTATGTATGTATTTATTGTATAGGTAAATGGTACACCACTGACTACTTGCAGTATTGTCTCTCCTTCTCCCTTCAATCCATCCAAAGGTTGTCTGTAAAAGATCGCTTTTAGCGATAAGACCGCCCATTGTAAAACCCCCTTTGTATCCTACTTATGACATTTATATCTGTAATTTTTATGGTGTACATAATAAGGAGTATTTTGTTCTATTCTATAGTATTAAGTATACAAATAAATCTTTCGGAATAAATTTTATTCCGAAAGATTTATTTGCACCACTAATAGAGCATTTAATGCTTTATCTACTTAATGGTGCAAAGTGCATAAAAAAATATTATATGATCTAAGCAGTCCCACAGACAAGACTCGAAAAGCGACTTTGTTTTATACTACGAGTATGTATAAATAGTAAATACCAGCCTAGTATTGTTTTACTGCTGGGCAAAAGGCCTCTTTTCATACGGAAAAGGCACGAGCATTGATCACCAGGCTTGCTCAAGACGGGTTGGCGATTTTAGACTTGTATTAACTATAAGTCCAGAGTTCCACACAATTTTTTTTACCTTCCCCAACGTCAGTAATGTCCAAGATAAACTCAGAAAGAAAGTATGTAGGTACCTATAGTGGAATGCATAATAAATCATCCTATAATGTTCCCATTGCTGGGACACAGGCCTCTTCTTTGTGAGAGGTAGTAGGCCGTAATCCAGCTCGCCGGCCCAGTCCGGGTTGGCAGGTGACACAAGTCTTCGAATTTTTGGTTCAAGGACATGCCAGTTTCCTCGCGATGTTTTCACTCACCGTTTTGAGAGCATTAGTGATGAAATAATTGACACAAAGTTAAGCGCCTGTCTGGGTTCGAACCGACGACCTCCAACTCGTGTCGGAGCAGTTACCATTGGCACCATAGAAAGATTATTTTAATTCTGTGTTATTCAGTAGTAGTGCTATACTTTTCATCATTTATCTTGAACTAAACTGTACTTACCACAAATACCGTTAGGTTCCAGCGAGCTTGAGTGACACAGAGGCACGCCAAATGCGCGAGCATTAAATTACGCGTCTAGTATATTCTGTGACCACATACCGTGAAATTCGCTTCTGGCCGCGCGAAGTTCGGTACACACGGACGAAAAGCGTGGTTAACAATCTAGTTATAATTTTGTTACTTCATCTGTAAGCGAAGTGATGTCAAAATTAAACCAAAAAAATGTGCCATTCGCCTGAACGTCCGGTGCACCCTCGATACCTAGCATTCGGTAACGCAGAGTCTAGGTTACAAATCCTTTCACTACGATGGCATGAACCGGTTTACAGATCATAGAAGACGTAAGGTTAAAGTTGCTCAACGGTTCAGTATTATAATGTTTTCAAGTTAATCTATGAACGGACCACGGACAATGCTGACACTAATACCAAGACAACCCTGATATAATTTATCTAAAATCAATAATCATTAAAAATTAAATCCATCTTCCACGTAATACAAATCTTAAATTAATTAATTCACTGACAGATAACGCAAAGTCTAAACGGCTAAGTCTAGACGCCTGAATTTTGAAATTTTGCTATAACAAAAGTAGGATTTTTGTGATTTTGTAATTTTACGATAACAAAGGTAGGATTTTTGTGATTTTGTAATTTTGATATTATCGAAGGTAGGATGTTTGTAATTTTTTAGGGATAAAAGTTTGTATGGAAGTTAGTAATTTTGGCCGAGATAGGAAACCTTATGCACATGGGCACACGGCTTGTTTATAATATTTCGTTAGTTATGCTCATTTTTCCTCTGTTCAGAAAAAATTATGTGTCCTACACTGAAACAAAAAAATAGAATTACAAGTTGATTTGTATTTGTTAAGAGTTACTAGCAATTAAAAACATCCATATCCATACTATACTAAAACTCTACTACTAACTACTGAGCATGAGATCCTGGGTTTGATTCACGGGTCGGACAAAGAGTTATTGGGTTTTTCCATGTGTAATTTCTCAGTAGCATCCCGGAGTCTAAATTTGTGCCCGGTTGATGGTAATATGCTCGCCCCCTTACATGGGACTTAAGAGGCTGACAACAGCTAAAGTGCAACCATTTTCGGACTGCATAGAAAAGAAAGAGAAGCGCGATGACACAACGCTGGTAATTTATTGCAAAATATGAACTAATTATCTATTTACAAAAAATCTATTAATTGGACTAACAATTAAAATACTATTACGTAAATATGTTGCTTGTAGAATAATCTGACAAAAAAAAACAGAATGATTACATGTATATTAGTATGGTTTTTAATCGATTTTTTAAGAAGATTTTTTAGAGATATCTGACAAATAGGTAACTTGGGACCTAGAAAAGGACTTAGACTACTTTAATTCTGAACATTTGTTTAAAAAAAATATGAAAAACAAAATACACGCAGACGTAGTTGCCGGCAGCAACTAGTATAAAACAACTTGATTTCGCATCAAATATTATCAGAATTTCAGCACCGCGACATTTGCGGTTTCGCACTAATTATCAAAAACTACGACTACTTATCATATTTTAGACTTCTCTAAATGTTAAATAGTATTACAAATACTTATCTTAAGTACGCCCTTAACGATTATTACCCCTTGTTATTACTTGAAAGCAGTTAATTTTAAACATTATGCTCAAGTGCAAAAAGTACTTGATATTTCGAGGTTTGTTATCTTAAATAAATGCTTTGGAGGCTCATTTTGTACTAAAAAGGTACTTTTTTGGAAAATTATGCAGTGCTGTAAAGATAAGACAAGAATTGTGGCATGGTGATGTGTAGATGGTAGATTACCAGGGCCGGCAGTCTCGACTAGATAGCGGCGCTGTCGCAAACTACCGATCGCTAAATATTAACGTGAATCCTCAGTTGTACCGCTTTCTTCTTAGAGTAGTCAGATAAGAAACTCCGACCTCATCTAGTTTAAAAATATGATTGACGTATAAAAGTGTTTGTAAACACGGCTACATATCAAGTTATACTTTTCCAGTATAAGCTGATCTCGCATTGTATTGTATTTCCGTACAATGAGAGATCAGCATAAACTGGAAATATATAAATTTATATGTAGCCGTGTGTACAACCCTACTTACAGAAATAAAATCATTTATCAATTATTATAAAAATATTTAAAAAGTTAAAGAAGTTTGCTTTTTATTCATAACGATTCTTACATTAACTTTCGCAATTATTATTTACGCCATACTAACCCAATAGGATTTCTTGAAAACTTCGTTATTGTTTGATAATATTTGTTCATTGTTGCAATATAACTGAAATATGTGAAATTATTTTCCAAGAACAGAACTTAAACTATTTCATGGAAAATGTATCATGCACAATATTGTGAAACAAAATGCAGCAGAAATTCTTAACCAACTTACTTTATAGGTATGGATACTTGTAAGTAACTCTGTCATGTATGTAAATACATTGCATGATTGCCCGTCGAGGGCTAATGTGAATTTGTAACTGTATGTTTTTTTTTTTTTTTTTTTCCTAATTGGCAGCTCGTAGTTGTGACCACTAAGGTCCTGGCTACTTAACCGGGCAAACCTGTGGGTGCCTTAAGCTACTAACTTAAAGCCTCCAGCCAGGGGCGAACAATACTTAAAATTTAGGTGACCGCACGCTAAGGGCACCCCCTGTGGGGTACGAACCTCGGCTTAGGGCGTCACTGAGGGGAGGGCAGCAAGATGGGACAGGCTGGATCTAAATTATATTATTATTAACTGGGGAATTTAAAACTACAGGCTCAGCTACGGCGCGGGCTGGCGCGTCGTCGAGCAAGGGTCGGGGGGGGGACAATTACGTCGGGGGCGTCGCGTAGGACCTCGGCGGCGAGGTCGGAACGATGGCGGTCTGTGTTTGTGTACTGTACTGGTGGCCCTACTACTCTCCTGGAGGAGGGTTATGGGGTCATCGGGGTCGGACAGGGCATGCCTTGGACGGCGGGTACGACTAATGCGGGAGGGGGCATATCTGGCAGCCTCGACAACCAGAGGGTTGCGATGTGAGGCCGCGGAGTCGAAGAAGCGCTTGGAAATGCGCTTCATGAACTGACGGATAGTGGGGATTTTAAGGTCGAGATGGAGGATCTCGTTCCGAACGAACCAAGGGGAGCCGGTTGCCCTACGGAGGAACCGGTTTTGGAGGGTCTGCATCCTATGGATGTGGTGGGGTTTCGAGTGTGCGAAAACCACGCTCGCGTAAGTCATGATAGGTCGAATGCACGCCGTGTAAATGCGCAATTTGCACTTGAGTGACAATTTGCTGCGTGCATTCAATAGGGAGTGGAGTCTACCGAGAGCGAAAGCGGCGCGCGAACGCGCCTGCTTTATGTGCTCACCGAAAGAGAGTCTATGGTCTAGAGTGACACCCAAGTATTTGGCTCGCTTCTCCCAAGGGATAGGCTTGCCGAACATGGTGATCGGACGGGGAGGGGTGGGGTTGAGTCTCGGTTTCGAAAATAGAACCGCTTGACTCTTATCGGGATTTACTTCGATTCTCCACTTCCTAAACCAGTCACCGGGTTGGTTGACTGTGGTTTGGAGAGTGGGAGATATCGCGTCGGGGCTTACGCCGGTGTAGTAAATGGCCGTATCGTCTGCGAACAGAGCCAACTGAGCCCTTTTACTTTTGGGGATATCGCTGGTGAAAAGCGTGAAAATGAGAGGGGCGAGCACGGAGCCCTGAGGGACTCCGGCGCGAATGGGACGGGGGGAGGATAGCGCTCCTTCGATGCGGAATCGGAAGGTGCGGTTCGACAAAAAGTCTCGCAGGATGAGCACGAGACGATCTGGCACTTTAAGTTGGTATAGCTTATATAATAAGCCATTGTGCCAGACTTTGTCGAACGCTTTCGCTATGTCGAAGAAAACAGCACCCGTCAACGAACCACGTTGGAAGCCAACGCTTATGTGTTCGACGATACGGTGGACCTGTTGGACGCACGAGTGTTGGGTTCGGAAACCGAACTGCTCGTTGGGAATGAGACCTTTCGTCTCGGCATAGTCTCTGAGACGCTTATAAATAAGCCTCTCATAGATTTTGCCGATGACATTGAGGAGACTGATGGGGCGGTAGCTGGAGGGAGCGGATTTGGGCTTGCCCGGCTTGGGAATACCGATGACAGTGGCCTGTTTCCATGCTTGGGGGAAGATGTTATTGCTCATGGCACCATTGAAGATGGTGGTCATTAGCATGATCAGGTGGGCAGGGAACAGTTGGAACACCTTATTGGTCATTCCATCAGAACCGGGGGCTTTACGGGGCTTAAGGCCCTTTATGAGCTCTTGCACTTCGTCGGGGGTGACGGGAGGCAGAGGGCACTCGGGGTCTTCTACGGGGGGGAGGGAGGCTCTCCTTTCGACTTCGGCGTCGACCTCAGAGAGGTGAGCTTGGTCTACAGGTTGAGAGCTGGGTGAACATTGGGCCTCAAGACTGTCGGCTAGGCACTCGGCCTTGTCGACATCATCGAAGGCGATGGTATTGTCTGGGCGGATCAATGGGGGCATAGGGACTACTTCTCGGGATTTGAGTTTCCTATGAAGCTCCCAGAATGCTAGGTGGGTAGGCTCTAGTTCGCTCAGCAACTGATCCCAGCCCGTTTCCCGATGCTCCGCTACACGTGTCCTTACAGCTCGCTGTAAGTAGCGCATATGGGCTCGGTTCGCGTCGCAGGGAAAGTTGCTGTACGCACGGACAGCCGCGTTCTTCTCAGTCATCAGTTCACGTACATCGTCCGGCAACTTCCCTTGAACAATCGTTCAGGACTGATTGTACGTGTCCAGTGAATGAGTCGATCGCAGCCGTCGTGTCAGCGATAGAGTCGAAGAGGTCCGGGATGGAGTCTAGGTGGGGGGACGTGTTGGATTTCAGGCGTTCGCTTACTTTCCTCCAGTCCGTTACCACTTTTGTGGAGGGGGGTTGGTCGGGGTCGGGGAGGCCTACGCGAGGGGCTAGCTTAAGCACAACTGGTCGGTGGTCAGATGATAGTTCGTGTATCACCTCTATAGAATCCAACCGTAGGTTGATATTCTTTAAAAGTGATACATCGAGCACGTCAGGGGTATGGTCAACTGAGTGGGGGAAGTGAGTGGGAGTCATCGGGGCGATGACATCGAAATTTAGAGGGGTACAGAGGTCAAACAAGTGTCTCCCTCGGGTAGATATTCTGGTACTATTCCAGGCGTGATGTTTGGCGTTGAGATCCCCCGCTATGATAACGGAGTCACTCAGGCCGAGGAGTAAGGTCAGGTCGTCAGTCAAGAGTTGGACGTTCTCTGATTGGTTCGTAGGGGCGAGGTAGACCGATACCAAGGTGATCGGTTGGTGGCCTGTCATGCCTAGCCGGCAAATGGAGACTTCTAGTCGTGAGAGGGGGGGCGGGTCCAAGGGGATGCAGTAGAGGGATTTTCTGTAGTAAATGAGGGTGCCACCCTTGTGACACCGAGTCCTGTCGTTTCGAACAACCCGATAGTTCGCTATCGACGGCGTTCGCATGTGGGGTTTTAGAAAAGTCTCCTGTACGAGGAGGACATCGATCTGGTGGTCGCGGAGGAAGGTACCGATTTCGTCGCGCTGACCTTGGATGCCATTGGCATTGAAATAACCTAACTTTAGGGATCGGGGTTTTAAACGCGAGAGGATTCCGTTATCCATTAGTGGGATTGGGGGAGTTCACAAATGACTGTAGCGCGTGCGTAATGACCGGGTACGCGTTATATATGCACTGAATGGCATAAAGGTTACCGGCATTTCTGGCGGCAACGATTTCATTGGCCATTTGACGGGCGCGAGGGGTGAGGAAGGCAGTGAATGTGCCTGAGATCACGTTGAACGGATCCATGGGGTTGGGGCCTACAGCCACGGGTGTGGTTGAGGAAGGAACGGGTGCGACTGGGGCGGGGGTGGTGGCTTTAGGAGCCGGGGGGTTAGTAGCGAGGGGCGCGGGCGCGGGTGCGGGCGCGGCCGCGAGCGCGTGTGCGCGAATGCGGGGGTCCATCTGATAAGCGATGAGGGGCGGAGGGGGGGGTTGGTTGCGTACCAGGGGCGGGAAGGCCTGTTGGTGCTGGGATAATTTCCAAGCGTTGGGTCTCTGGGGACTCAGGCGCTCGGGAAGTTGGGTGGAGGGGGCTTCCCTTCCCTGACGAGCGTCCGTACGCTTCGCCAGTTTGGGATTCGTTGCCTTAGGGGCTTTGGGGCAGCCACGGTAGTTGGCTGGATGCCCGGAGAGGCCACACAGCACACAGCTGGGTGGTTCCGTGCAGAGGGTACGGTCCTTAGGACGGGAGCACTCGGAAGTGCCATGCCCACCCAGGCACTTGACGCACCTGGGTGTGGCATGGCAATTCTTTTGGGAGTGACCGTATAGTTGGCAGCGGTGACACTGGCCAACTATTCCAGTCTTGCGGGGCTTCTGGATATCGAATCCAGTGAGATGACATAGGGACTTGATCTTGAAGATCGGGTGGTGTCCTTCGACGGGGGGGCATACAACAAGGACCATGTTGTATGGCTCGCCGCCTCGGGCACGGTGCATGCGGTGCACCTCGGCTACTGGGATGCCTTGTGAGACAAGGTCTTCCTTGAGGTCGGAGGTAGCGATCTCCTTTGGGATCCTATTGATAACTACGCGGGTCTGGCGGTCCTCGGGGAGGGAGTACGTGTGAAAGGACACACCTCGTGCTCTGAGGAGCTTAGTGAGTTCCCTATAATCGTTAGATTTAGGGACTTGGACCTTAATGCCCTGCTCGGTTGAACGGGCACTGGTGAAGCCGATCCTGAGATCGACGCACCATTTGGACACTTCGGTCCATTTTAATTTGTCTTGGATGAAGACAGGAGGGGGGGGGTGGGGGTCTTTTTGGGGTTGCTTTCTAGGAAAGCATTGAGAGCCGGGGGGGGGCTTAACGCGGGGGGGGGAGGGGGGGGGGGGGGCGGTCGTGATGGCGACGACGGGGGTCGGAGTCGCAAGGGTGGGCGGGGGAGTGACCGATTGGTCCCTAAGTTTATTTGCCTGTGAAGAGGCGAAGTTCTTCTTCCTTTTGGAGGAAGAGGTGACGGTCTGGAAACCGTCATCCTCGGAGGAGGAGTTCGTCAGGGTTTCCGAGCCGGAGGAGTACGGGGAGACGGGGCGTCTAGTTGTGGTCCGTTGGTCGGTTTCCATCGGTACGGGGGGGAGGGGGGCGGTTTGCACCGGGGGGGGGCCTCTAGTGCATCGCTAAAGTTAGCGATGGCGGCAGAGTTGTCGGGAGGACAGGGGGTGGGAGGCTGCAGAGCAGCGAACTTAGCGCCATATTTGGCGAGGAACTCGGGGTCCTTAAGGAGGACCTCCCTAAAGAAGGTCGCGATTAAGGCATCCCCCATGGTTGGGGGGTGCGGGGCTATTTACTTGGGGGGGGATGGTGGAATATAAGATTCCGGCCTAAATTCCCTATGCCTAACTCCCCGGGTGGGTGTTCCCGGGGATGAGTTACCCTCCCTGTCGGGTATAGACAGGGAGGTGAGTACCTATGGTGAGCCTTAAGCTTGTAAAGCCGTCGCCAGTCTTATTGTGCGAACGGGGCCCTGACAGTCTAGCGCGAAGGGTGTAGACACACCCTAGAGACACTAGGTGAGTAGCTGGGAAAGGAAAACTGTCACCAGAGCCGACTAGGAGATCCCCCAAGGCCGGTTAGCTCTGGGACCCGTCCAACTGACTGCCTCGCCCTGAAAGGGTTCGGCGGGTGTATTGGGACAACACCCCACTCGGATCGTTAACACCGCTAGGTATCCACCGAGGACCACGAAACTGTGGTTTTGCCCAGAAGGGGCCTAGTGAAGCTACTCACACTATCGCGCAGTTAAAGAAATATCACTTTGCCTTGAAAAAGGCAGTTTTTAATTGATCACTTGATACGACCAATTAATTAAATAAATTTAATTAATTATTCGACGATCGGATGCAGCCGGGGCGGCTACGGGGGCGCTACGAGGTTCGCAGCGAGAAGAATTAAACTTCGACAAAAATCGAAAACGGGAGAGCGCAAGCACACAACCGTTCGCGACCGATGCCGAGAGTCTAATGAGTAACTGTATGGGTTAAATTTACCCTATTATAGTACGATTCAAATTTAATGATGGCTCGGAACATGAGCCGAGTCGCTGCGCAGTAACCAATTCACGTATCAGCGGGGGTGAGGGGTGAGGTACTGCGCAGCGAATAGCGCACTTCACAGCTGCCATTAAATTTGATTCGTATTATATTTAGATCGTTCTCACATTATCATCATAGGCTTAGCCGTTTCCCAGCTTTATGTAGGGGTTGGCTTCCAGTCTAACTGGATGCAGCTGGATACCAGTATTTTAATAATAATAATAAAGGTTTATTGCAGAAACTTGTAAAACTTTTACAGTAAATCTTACATAAGTTTACCTTTTAAGTAAAGGATATACCTGTGCTAGGAGATCCCGCTCTCCAATGATAGAAATTATGGAATGGTAAAAGTGGTGTACAAAAATAAAATTGAAATTAAACAAAAAATTACAAGTAAAAACTAAAACTAAACAAGACAAGACTTGCAACTATAACTAAATAAAAGAAAAATAAACTTACTGATATATCCTAAAATTGTGTGTGTGTCTGTGTGAGTGTCTGAGTGTGTGTGTGCATGTGAGTGTGTGTGTGCATGTGAGTGTGTGTATGTATTTTAAATTGAGCGACTGCCTATCGTACCTCCACAACCCAGTTACTGGGTAACACGATACCCCTTGGTAAGATTGATTGTCAGACTTTCGGGCTTCTAACTACCCGTAATCACTGTTAAAGATCTACGAATGACCGCCGGGACAAGCGGGTTTTATTCGTTTTGGCGTCGGAGATCATCAAATGACCTCTCCCGCTCTGGGCGGAGCGGAAGGGCGTGTCAGACTCTTACTGTCTAAAACCCAACCCTGTTTCTTCAGTTGCCTGTGCGCCAGGGCCACGGTAACTCTTTCGAACAATCTGCGACCCCGGCAGGCATCGGCCCTATCGGACCCCATCAGTTATGCTGACATCTCTTTGAGGCGACGCGTGGAACACAACGCGCCGTCAACCCGGGCCTGGTCCTTACGGGGCGGTGAGTTACCCATTGCGCGCCGTCCGCAAGCCCGCGCCTACGGTGGCCGGGAGTCGGCTATCGACTCCCGACGCCCAGGGTGTCTCCTCCTGCGGCGACTAGGAGCGTGACGATTGCCTCACCGAACTGTCAACGATCTACGAATGACAACCGGGACCAACGGTTTAACGTGCTTTCCGAGGCACGGAATGGTCTCGGAATGTAATGGATGGTCACCCATCCACGGGCCGAGCTCGGCAAGATCGACTCGTGCCGATGTTATTATTTAGCCACCGAGACATCGTTCTCACATAATTATATTCAACATTAAAGACAGGTAACTAATATTTTGTTACAATATAATTTAAAAGATTGTCCATGAAGTTGCTTGCCCGTTCTTCTCCATAGAAATCTGTAGGCTTTTTAATGGGCAACTAGCTTCATCTTTCTAAATAACTGACTCGTATGACGAATTGAAAGTGCCTGTAAATGGTTCAAATGAAATAAAAGCTTTGAATTTGAGGTTGAACCCGTTTCTTAGCAATAGTAACCAAATATGTGTTTGTTACTTTGATCCAACTTGATGCACCAAACAGCTGTGTGTCTTGCGGTCCCTAAGCTGATCGCAACATAATGCTCACTGTTCATTCCAGTCTCATGTAAGTGCACATTAGATTTAGGTACAACAACAAAAAAGCAATCTAAGGTAAGCGGGCTTCTACTAAAAATATGATTAAAAACAGATATTTTATAAAAATGTATCTTAAAAAGGTATTTATTTTGCTTTCCTAAAAATATTATTGAACACTCTAATAAAATGAATGTGCCTCTTTTTGTGAAACTCAGATAATTCCTATTTTGGGGTCGTAATCATACTACATAATTTATTTATTTCAAAAAAGTTAGTTATACCTAAGTATATTACAATCAAATATAATTTTACAATTTACGGATAAATCGTACAGAGAGTAACAAATGATAGAATTGAATCTGGCATTCTAGCTAGGTCACCCGCTGGATCAGTTTTCCGCTTCTACCGAGAATGCACGCCCCATACACAGTATCAGCGTAGTTAAGCTTGGATAGAACAAGTGATTCACACAGCATGACCCGCATATCCACACTTATGTAGGGACGGACACGATACAAGAGCTTGAGTCGGTAGAAGCAGTTGCGCACGGCCTCAAAGATGTGAGTTTCAAAATGCAGCTGCCCGTCAAATACTACCCCAAGATTACGAGCTTCCAGAACCCTTTCCACACCACGACCATCAATCTTGATTCATGGTCTATGTTGCAAGCAAGCATTTTGTTCAGGAAATCCCTAGATCCCATCACAATATACTTTGATTTACTTGGGTTCAGGACCAAAGACCGACCGATCAGAGATCCTTTCCAAATCCTCATTAATTCTTTTTACAGTTTCAGCAGTATCCTGGGTGCGAAAGGAAAGGTATAACTGCAGGTCATCGGCGTAAAGATGGAACTTGGAATTGATCAGATAGTTGGTGATGTCAGCAGTGTAAAGGATAAAGAGAAGCGGGCCTAGGATCAAACCCTGTGGTACGCCTCTGTCCACGCGCTGTGGAACAGAGGACATGGTATCTCCATTACTGTCGCATGTCACCTGGACAAACTGTGATCTATTACTGAGGTAACTCTCAAACTATTTGACTGTTTCAACATCACACCCATAGTAAGACAGCTTAGAGAGAAGAAGCGAAGTATTAATAGAGTCAAAAGCACGTGAAAAATCTAGTAGGACAAGCAGGGTTCCCATGCCCTGGTCTCTAGCTTCGAGAATGTTACCGACTACATCCAGGAGTGCTGTCGCTGTGCTGTGGCCCCTGCGAAATCCTGATTGAGCCAGTGGCAAAATACTATGATACTCAAGATATGCCCTAAGCTGGTCAGAGACAACCCTTTCTAAAATTTTGGACAGACATGGCAGTAGGCTTATGATACGAAAGTCTTTCATACTAGTTGGGTTAGGTACTTTTGGGATTGGTCTAACTATTGCCATTCCACAGATCAGGAAAAGAAGAGGTGACTATGGATCTGTTGATAATAGCTGTGATAACTGCAAGTGTTAGAGGAAGTGTCAACATAAACATCTCCAGAGAAATATGGTCACAGCCTTTTGCTGCACTTTGCACAGGCATTTGACTTAAGCCCGCGCAAGATCCCGAGCACCGTAGTCTGCTGGACCGCCTCAAGCCGGAAATGACTGTTACTGTGTCTATGGTGGTCAAAATAACTTAAATCTGCAGAACTGACCTCACCACTGCCTGGTACATCCAAAAAGTGTTGATTGATAGATTCTGGGTTATTACAGAAACGTGGCAGACTATGCTCTGGTTTTTTTGAGGTAGCTATAGTTGATTTATTATGAGTCCATAACTTCTTTGGTTGTTTAATATTATTATTAATATATTTTTTTAAATATGCGCACTTCTCACTGTGAAAAGCAGCTCTAACCAGGTATTTAAGCTCTTTGAAGGATTTAATGTGATGTTCGGATTTAGTGGTTCTAGACTTCAAATGGCACTTGTCACGTAGTCTCATCATTTCCCTGACAGTGTCAGTTATCCAGGGATAAGATTTCTCTTTAATTAAGACTTTTTTAAGGGGGGTGTGCAAGTCAAATAGTGTCAAAAGGTATTCATTGAACATAGCAACCATGGAGTTCACATCTTCCAGATTTCTATATGTTCCCAGTTCATTTCATTTAAGTCATCATTAAAAAAATCAGGAAGTATGTCTTTAAGTGGCCTATAGGTAACCCAATATGGAGCAGGCTTCTCTAGTTTAAAATTTAATTCTACAGATATAATTGCGTGGTGACCAAGTTCCGGTATGTATGATACAGAAACCCCACACACACGGGCATCAGTGCACACAACATCAATTAGAGTTTCACTATGGTCTGTGAAGTGGGTTGGCTCAGTAACAATTTGTTTAAGCTTGCAGCAATGTATAAAATTGTTGAATAATTTAGATTTGTTGTAACTGTGATTTAAGACGTTAATATTGAAGTCGCCAAGCAAAACAATCTTGTCCGCATTGGCAAAGGAGGAGAGGGAATCAGTAATTGCATCCAGGAAGACATTGACATCAAGCCACGGCGGCCTGTATGCAGTACCGATGATAACCGAATGCGCGTTAATATTAAGCCTGAGCCACATTTGCTCGACCTGCGGCGCAGGCGGGTGCGGCACGGCGCGCACGCGCACCCCGCGGCGTACGTAGAAGCCCACGCCGTCCCCGCGGCCACCGCGCACGGAGCGCGCGCGCGGCTCGTGCCGCAGCCGGTAGCCCGGTACTGTCGACGCGCGACCTTCTCTACCTGAGCCAGGTCTCATTTATCGCCATGATGTCTATCGAGAGGGTATCCGTCGCAACAAGGAACTCCTCATGGCGCGAACCGAGCGACCCCGCATTAAATAATCCAACTTTAAGACCAACAACAACTTTTATACCTACTTGTTTTGTAGTGCAGTCACTTGTACAAGCAGGTATGCACACACTTCGGCCCGTGCGTCGTCTACGACGCTACTCAACTGTAACGAGTTATTCAAAATCAAAAGTCATTTATTCAAACTAGGCTGAGAATCAGCACTTATTGAACGTCAAAATTACATAAGACAGTCCCCCAAAACGCCCGCCATTCACCACTTCCTAGTGCTTTAGCTGGGGAGAAGAAGTGGCGCAACGAACTGCCCAGGGCCACAGCTGTCTGTTTGGTTAGAAGAATTTGATTCTATATAATAGTAAGTACTAATTAATATTACGAAGCACAAAACATTAAATTATTTGCCATATTATGTCAGTTAGCACACGCCAATATACCAACAAAAATATTAAAAAACTATACTCAAGCAAAAACCCTACTGCACATACTACTAAAATGTGAAAGGTTATGAGGATGGATGGATGGATGTTTGTTAGTCTTTCTCGCAAAAACTACTACACATATTTGGATGAAATTTGGAACACAGATAGTTTATAACCTGGATTAACATTTATTATACTTTTTATACTTGTAGTACGTTCCCTTGGGATAATTTCCGATATCCACGCGGGTGAAGCCGCGGGCAAAAGCTAGTGAATAATAAAAAACATAAACAGAACTTAATACTTAAATAAAAGCTTACAGGCATAAAGAGCGTGCCCGCTTACATTAACTCAAATCATCAATCAGTAGCTAGAATGTCACAGCGCTAGTGTTTTAATGACGGTCCGTATAAGGCCGCGTACTAACCGAAAACTATCATGGTGCGAGTAAGCAATCGTCACACGATTTTTAACCGATTTCAAAAAAGGGGAAGTTCTCAATTCGTCTGTATGTTTGTTACGCGATAACTCTTGGAAATGTAGATCGATTTCAATTTTTCTTTTGTAGATATGTGTAGTTCCTCAGGAGTGGTTTCATATAATTTGATTAGGTAATTTTTCAGTTAGCTTCAATTATACGTATTTATTCCACTTGTATATTGATGATATTATGATAACTTCGTGGCCCCACAACTAACACTTGAAAAGGAAAATACAAAAAAAAAATATTTTGTAAAATAGTTTTTATGAATATGATATACTCGCGCATTCATTACATTAAATTAGAGTATAGCATAAGCATAACCGGCCTATACCGTTCCCACTGCTAGGACCCAGGCCTCCTCTCTGTGACAGGGAGTGGGCCATAATCCACCACGCGGGCCCAGTACGGGTTGGTGGATGTCACGTGTCTCGAATTTCGGTTTTCTCATGCGGTTTTCCTTTACCGTTTTAAGAGCAGTGGTGGTGAAATTAAATATACTAAGTAAAGTGCCTGCCTAGGTTCCAACTCGCGACCATCAACTCGTAAGTCGGGGCCGATACCACGGGGCCTCCTGCTCGCTCTTACATTAAAGTGTCTAATAATATTTTTAGATAAGAGAAATGGAAAACTAATTATTGAAGTTCGATTAAGTACATGCCTGAAAATAATAGGGTTTATCTTACAAACTAACCTATACCATCGTCGGGCCATCATCAAATGTATTTACGGACGGTTACCAAAATTAATAAGTAACTACGGTTGTCGGATATAGTTGAAGTTTAGTAAGACACCGATGTATGTTTTCGAATGAAATTTAATTTTATAAATTAACTGTTTATTTTCTATTAATTTTATTTTATTTTATTCGTAAACATCTATCGGTTTCTTACCAAATTTCTACTATATCCGACGATCCTGGTTAATTATTACTTTTGGTGACTGTACATGACATAAATTTACAAGTACCTATATAAGGTAAGTGAGTTAAGAATACTATTTGCATTTCGTTGCACAGTATTGTGCAATATAATTTTTCCACGAAATCGTTTAAGTTCTGTTCTTGGATATTAATTTCACATATTTCAGTCATATTGCAACTACGAACAAATATTATGAAACAATACTGAAGTTTTCAAGAAATCTTATTGGGTTAGTATGGTGTAAATAACAATAATTATTGCAAAAGTTAATGTAGGGATCGTTGTAAATAAAAAGCAAACTTCTTTTATATTTTTATTCCGTTCGCGCTTGTTATGTCTTATTAGCGTGGTTATTACCGTCGTCTATCTTATCTGTCCTACCTTCCATTTCACACAGTGTTGTCATACCCATCTTCTAACTTCCCTCATAATATCTTGTGGTGTGTTGCCACTGTATTAGTCGTTCAGAATTTAGTAAAATATACCTAGCACAAAACAAAGTAATTTTTTTTTGTCGAATACTACATAACCTCTTCCTTTATTTTAGTCGGTTAAAAGAATAACATGCTCGCGCGATGATTGCTTATGGTTAGGATACGGCCATATACGGACCGCCATTAAGATATTAGTGCTGTGACACTCTGGCTACTCATTGGTCATTTGAGGTTGTAGCATGTTTCTTTTGAGCAGCATCGTGGGCGATAGGCCTGACAAAAATCCTAAAACGACTACAAATCATTTTTAGGGTTCCGTACCCGAAGGGTGCAAACTGGACCCTGTCCGTCCGTCCGACCGTCTGTAAAAGGACGGAAAGCTTTGAAAAAAAAAAGGACCCGTCGCCATATAAGAAACGTGTTTTTATTAACGTAATTATTAAAAAAATATGTAGTATTAAATATTGTACGGTGGTACGAAACCCTGCGTGTGCGAGTCCAACTAGGAAGAGGCCTTTTTTTTTAATGATTAAAATGACAGGCAAGCAAACAACTTAGTGATTGTCAATTGACCATAACCGTATGACGTCATCGCATCGCCTTTTAAAACGTAGTCGATTAGAATTCCCCGTGAAAATGGTCAGTTTCCGGTTACTGGACAGTTTAATGTAACTATGACGAACATGGAGTTAAATACGACTAGTGCTGGTGATTTTTGGAAACAACTAAAAATATGTGGGTTCACCTCTGCCTAACAATTGAAACAGTCCTTTGGTTATTAAAATTGTATCTAATACTCGTAAGTGTTATGTATGTGATGTGGTTGAGCTTTTAATTATACAGGTGGATTTTGAGATGGGACAGCAAGGGCAGCCACCTAAACCGTTGCACCTACAGGAAAACAGTCTTAGGAGACTTTCCTTAACTTTTTGAGAAATTTTGGTTTGCATTGACAGATTTTGAAAAGGATGTACTCGTACTGTCAGCAGGAAAATGGGCAATTTTTACAAAAACGTTTTTTCATGCCATTCGATCACGTTTCATGTAAGGATCAAACACCTACTAAGGTTTGAGGTACTAGAAAAGTAAGAAATCGCAAAAAAAAAAACCCATACATTTCGTAGGAAATGAGTCAACTTTGGGTGTACGGATGCACCTCTGCCTAAAAACTGAAACAGTCGTTTAGTTATTAAAATTGTTTCTAATAAGTGTTATGTATGTGATGTGGTTGAGCATCTAATTATATTATATCTATCTATACGATACATATTGTGAATTTGTCGCTTTTCGTCTCTGTCTGTGTGACCGCGTTGTTCTTATGAACTCCGGCAACAAATTTTGATGTGGTTTTTACCACCATTTGAGCATTTATTCAGGAAGGATATTTAATGTCTCATAAACCGGTACCGGGTAATTGCGTAACACACTAACAGTAGGAATAGCTTTCATTTTGACAGTTCAAGAGCATCCATTACGTTACTTACGTGGTGGAGCAGACAATTTTTTCGAACTTAACAAGCAATGAATGAGCTTCAAAATGATTCAAATTGTGATAGACAGTGTGTTACACAATTAAGGTGCGGGTCGCTAGTTTTAAATAATCATGAAATTAAATTCATGCAGTATGATTAATATACACGGAAAAATTAAAACAGTAATATAAAAAAATAACAGACATAATATACAATGTGTTGCCTTATCTTTGACAAACTAGTCACTTGGTTAAAGAGTTGCCTGGAGAAACGAGACCCACACTGTTGTAACATTTTGTTTAAGCAAATCTATAATAGGCAGGCCGTTTACTTTGTGTTTGTAAATAACTTCAGCACCACTGCTCTCAAAACGGTGAAGGAAAACATCGTGAGGAAAAATATCCTAGAACCAAAAATTTGAAGACATGTGACATCTACGAGTACTGATACTGCACTAGGCCCGCGTGGTAGATTACAGCTCACTCCCTCTCAAACAGGGGAGGCCTGTGTCCCCGCAATTAACATTTAAAGCTAATTATGCTATGCTATGCTTATGCTAAACACAGCACTACGCTACCCCTGCCTCTCCCATCCTTTATTATTTTCTTCCCCCCACCTATTATGCTACCCCCCAGCAACATAAAATAGGCCGAGGCAAGTTTACAAGGAAATTATATAAGCAATTTACCATAATGTTGACAATCAATATTAAAAAATACCTGGAAATTATAATGATTCAATATCTGACAAACATTTGGCTTTTCTACAAAAACAGTTACTCATAATTGAATTAGATACCTACATTATTTTATCTGAAATACTTACGAGTACCATTTGATCAGCATTTCAGCGCAGCCCTACTTGAAATCTATTGCACAACGTTATGCCACTATAGTGAATATAAACTACTTTGAGTCGATATGACCGGCATTCGAGTGAGCTCGTTCAAAGCAGGAACATCATTATTCGAGCGAGAAAATATTAACCATGAGAGGATACTTCGGAAGTGACTTCTTCGGCGGCCATTTTGGGCCTCAATTTGGGATGGGCGGGCCTCCTACCCGTCCTTTCCATGGTCACTTTTCTGGTCACCGCGGTTCACGGCCAGATTTTGGACCTTTTGGTCACAGATTCGATCATAGTCCCGAGAGGCAAGAACATAATCAACATGGACCTGACCATCACAGACGTGGACCTCCCGAAGATGGTCATCGTGGACCTAGATGTTGTCATCATGGATCTGAAAGTGATAGTGATGCGCCAGCAGAACGCCATTGCCATGGACCTCCCGGCTTCAGGGGGCGCGGTGGCAGACATCCCGATCCCCGCGGACATAGACCAAGGTGCCATGGGCCTCGACAGTGCTCTGGGCGCAGTCCTGAACGACAATGCTTTGGACGACGTGGACCATCAGAATTCCGTGACCGCCCCTGCAGAGGACCTTGGGAAGGACCACGGGGAGCTGATTGCCATATGCATGGATTTGGTCGCGTTGAAGCTAGACATCCATGGTTTGGCCATAGGAGACCATGCCCCTACAATTCGGAAGAACGACCATCAAAAAATTCTGACCGCGAAAAGTGCCGTGAAACTGAACCTTGCTGCTCTGGGAACAAGGAGATTCGAGGATGTGGTAGAGGAAGAAAGGAAAATGGACCCTGCTTTAATATGGATAAAGATCAAAATACTGGTGACACTGTGTTTATTCAAAGAATTGTTTTGGAAAAAGCTACAAGGCCACAATCTGTTTGAAGTAATGACGTAGGTACTTTGTTCATTTATGTTTATTGGTATATTATACCCCTGTTAGTAGCCTTCAACCAGTTCTATATATTTATTTTTGTGAGTCACTTTCAAAACACAGGGCCCTGTCTCTAAAGTTTTAGGTAATTTCAGCTAGCTCACAATCACTGACTCGTATTAACATATCTAATCTGAAGATTATTTTAATGTGAGTTAAAATATTGTGATGTTTTTTTTAGAAACAACACACCATTTTATATAAAGATGACTGTTATTGTGTCATATCAATTACGAAGGTAATACTAGAGTATAGTATTTTATTTTCTTCTTTCATTAGGAGGTCATGGCCTCTCCATGATTTCCATTTGCCCAGCAGTGGGATGATTCAGGCTAACAGTTTTATAGCATTTTATATTTATGACCTGTAATATTTATATATTTTTTCCATTACCTATTTCACATCAATTATTTTTAGTTAAGCATAATTTATTAATGAATTTACTTCAAATATGATGATAGTGGCCTAATAATTCAAAGAAGTCAATATGAAAGGGCTTTAAATTTCCCTGACAAAGCTACTCATAATAATGAAATGAGGCAATTCTGTGTCATTCACGAGGACATAGCACCGGAAGGAGTTATATCAGATTAAGAAAATATTGTTGAAGCAAAACAACTCGAAGAAGAAATTACAGCAATAGCTCAAAACTTGGCAGAAATGATGGAATATGGAAAATATGATGGTTACAACGACAGACTTCAGCTAATAACTTAAGGCAAGAAAAGCAGCCAGCGTAGAAAGGTGCTTGGATGACTTACAGAAGATCGCGGGGAAGACCTGGATGAGACTCGCATAGACCAGGGAATCATGGCAGAAAAAGGAGGAGGCGTATACTCAACAGTGGATGGAACAAGGCTGCCAATTATGATGATGCTGATGATCAAGATAAATAGAGGACAGCACCCACCAAAAACAACCGACTGAGATGATAGCTGAAACACCTATTGAATATATATTCTAACCACATACTTGTTACAGTTTATGTTCAAGTAATTGAAGATAAGTCTGTAGGAAATATGCAATATACTTTATTTAATAAAAACCCATGAAAACGATAACTTTGTTTTTCTTTATAACTTTAGAAACCTGTAAGATCTTTTTTAACCTATTCTTATTCCTTTTCTCTTAAAATAATATTGTCTCCAAACCAATTACCGATTCCTAAAAATAAATATAAAAATCAGCACAGGCTTTTCCTAACTATGTCCGGGTCAGATTCCTATCCAACGGGATGCAGCAAAATTTTCATGGAGCGACTGCCAATTTCAGCTTCGTAACCCAGTTACTGGGTAATAGGTACGGTACCTTTTGGTAAGACTGGTTGTCAGACTATTGGGCTTCTGACGTACCGCTACGACTGTCAAAGATCTACGGATGACAGCCGGAACCAACGGCTTAACGTGCTTTCCGAGGCACGGAAGGGTCGCGATATGTAATGGATGGTCACCCATCCATACCCGACCACGTCTCCTTCGATCGATCCGTGCGGCTGTTATTGTGTAGTCACGAGCCCGAAATAAAAGAATATAACATTGACACGAAAATACAATGGCACAGTTGTTATATCATTCATTTTCTGTTAAAGACACCCGGATACACGTGATAAATGATAAATGATTTTATTTCTGTAAGTAGGTTTATACAAACACTTTTACACGTCAATCATATTCTTAAAACTAGATGAGGTCGGCGTTTCCTATCTGACTACTCTGAGAAGAAAGGCCGAAACAAACGCAGAGGTCACAGTCTCTTTTAAAGTCCAGACATAATCTTGGTCAGATCATGTGAAGACCATGTAGATTTATGTCTGAATGGACAAGCATGTCAAACTCTGACAGTACACTTGTTTATTACCATAAATTGTGTATAGTTTTGACTAGTTTTTCAACATGACACGTGTCCGCATATATTGAAAACTTACCTAAACAGATTATGTTCCTTAGTTTGTTAGTAAACTAGTGCAGTTTATCAAAATTATGTGGAACATGTGATGTAGCACTCAGCCCGGAATAGTATTGAAGGACATAATTATGCTTTGCTTCTGTGAAAAGCGATTAAGAAATTACGTAAAAGGATGCAAATATAAATCACAAATCTGTCTATGGTCTGTTGCAAAAGAATCTGATGAAACTGTAAACTAACCATGTCCGTGTTTAATTCTTATGCTCTCACTCACTAAAGCCTACTCGCGCATTCATGGTTTATCCCAAAAAAACCTGAGTTAAAACCTCATTCAGGGTTAATCGAATATTTCATCTTGCGCCACCAAGAGTTAGCGGTAAACCTAAGGTTAAAGTTCTAAATATAATATTTAACCCACCGATGTGGGAGAGTTAAGTCAGTAAACTCTGGGTGAGTGTTAGTAATGTCAATATAAATTGACGTTATGAGATAGCAGTGATAACTTATTTTGTATTTTAAATTGTTCGATGTTAGAGTAAGTGAAAATTCGGTTAATATGTAGCAGGTAATATATTCATGAACCCATATAAAAATAAACACAAATTATAAAAAAACTTAAAACATATTTACCTTATCTAATGTTTTCGTCAATAAATATACTAAATCTCCATGGAAATCACATACAATACGATTAAAACGAAATGTCATGTTATAAAATTCGAAGATAAGAACGTATTACGCATCGTAATGTACATAGTGTAAAAGAGATGGGTATACAATTTCCGTCCATTATTCGTTCATAAATTTTTGGTCGGATTACATATCAGGGCACAAACATTGCAATTGTGTTTTATGTTAAGTGGATTTAAGGGGACTACATGACCTAAACGCAAATTTATATTGCCTAAAAATATATGATCCACTGCAGTAACCAAAATCAGAAAAATATATGATATTCTTCTGTATATATGCTAGTTAGATAGTTTGTTGAAAACATAATACAATTAACTTGATATAATGGAAAAAATTCACAAAGATCACTCTAAAAAAATTTTTTTACGATTAAAATCCATATTAATATACATGCAAACATTCAGTGTTTTTGTCAGATTATTCTACAGGCAACATACTAACGTAATAGTGTTTTAATTTTTTAGTCCAATGAATAGATTTTTGTGAATCCATAATTGCGTCATATTTTGCAATAAATTACCAGCGTTGTGTCATCGCGCGTCTCTTTCTTTTCTATGCAATCGGACAGTGACCGCGATCTAACTCTTGTAAGCCTCTTAACTGGTATGTTTTCAACTTAAAAAACACTAATGTCGGGTTAACTAACCCGGTGTTACTTTTTAGTGGCGCAACGCGTAGCAATAGTTAAAATGTTAATTACTTAACTCAGAGTTTACAAATTCTACATTTATTTATTTAACGAATTAAATTCCACTTTTTCCAATAATTATTGTATGAATAACGTTATTAAATTGTAATTAAAAATTCATCAACGAAAATTGGGTTTAAAATTAACCTCATGTTCAGATGAATAACACATTTAACGTGATTTAAAATTAGAACATTATGAACGGGTTACTATCCAAATAATCATTTCCGACCACTCATTTTGTATGTTGAACTACAAATTGGCATCCAACAACTGATACGTGTTCTGATACATTTGTTTACATTTTCATTCGATAGTTTTAGAACAAATTATAAGTACCACTACTAAGCGTAATGATGAAGGCAATTACCTGTTTTTTGGGGTTTTTTATCCTTGTAAATATAACGATTTATAACGATAATCATGACAGCTAAAAAACTGAAGCCATGAGAACACTCCAATACACGTCCTCGCACACTCGCATGCGCGTGCACGCTGCAACTTTAATTTGAATTCTCTCTTTTTTATATATTATTATTTTCTTTACCCACAACTGTATAAAACAAGTAAAATAAACTTATTTAAGATTTGGAAGAGCGGAGTCTCCTAACACAGGCTTATCTGCTTAAAAGGAGGTTCCAATCAGTAATGGTTAAGGAGCAAAAAATTCATTTAAAAGTGAAATATAACTGTGATTTGAAAGGCAACGCCATTGGTCAGAGCGAATGTGACGTAAAAGTCTATGGCAACACACACATACCTAGGTATTACTTATTAGAAATACTTACCGCTTTCAGTTCATAATCTAACACACGCATTACAAAAAAATCCATACTACCATGCTACTAAGTTGAGCGCGCGCAGCGGCCGGCACCACCAGCAGACGCGGCCACCGCCTGCTCACATACTTCTCTGGTACGCACAGCCGAATTGACTGAAGTATGGCAAAATTATAAATTGTACCCCTTATTACAAATTATCTAGCTAAATTTCCTCCTTCTTTCAAAGACATTAAACCGAGTCAAACAGCCAACTGAGTCCAAAGAATATCCTTTAAAAATAATATTTCTTGAGCAGTCAAATTAAGGGTGGGTACTCCAAGCTAGGCCCATTTCTGTAAGGATTTTTGCAGATCACTGAGAATTAGATTTGAGTGAGCGGCGTCATTTAAATTCTTTAATAATTGGCAGGGTGGGGTATAAAATACGAGCGGATAGCGTTTTCGTTCTCAAAAAATGGTTTGCTTGTTTTTGCTATTTTTTTGTTGTAGATAAACATGTTTTAATGATACCCCAACAGTAAAATAACTGTTTCTGTAATGTAAAGACATTTCATTCTGAGCTAAAGTTTTACTTTCACCAAAAAGGGAATCAATTCATCTGTAATTGTATAGTCTACGACTAACGGACGTCACTTTTTTCTTCTTCCCGTGGCTATCGCTCGCTCCCGCAAAAAGTTGTAAAAGTTGATTAAATATTATTACGGGACTTTTTGTTTTCAAATTGTTGTGGTCGTAATATTTTGCACAAAATAAACTATTTTTGTGCAATGAGCAAGTGTCTTTCACTGAAACTAGCCTGAAACTAGCCCACACCATTAGAGACTAAAGGGTACTGATGAATTAATTCCCTTTTTGGGTACATACAAAGGAATACCACAATGTTTGACAGACAGGTTGACAAACGCGTTTTTTTTTAATTGAGTTGACATTGTGTGGACTTTAAATTATTACTCCCCATTTGCGACACCTATGTCCGCATTGACTGTTCTTGCATTAAAAGAATCCCCTAAGTAGCCCTTACAAAAGTACGCAAGCAAAAGTGTCGCAGCGCGTTACGCAATGTGTACGTGTGTCTTTGGTTTTGATCTGCCCTGACATCAGTGACATCAAGCAATAGACAATATTGTCAAACTTGTATCGTTTTGAATTCGAGACTTTTAGTTACCTTTTATTAGTGTGTGTGTTTTGCCAATTTGTTTTGTAATGTGTGGCTTTTTTGTGCAGAATAAACAATTTTTCTTTATTTCCTTACTCTGAACCCCGATCAGCCAGCCCCATTACCAACCGTGTTGGTAGTAATTTAGTGGCCATAATAGAAATTACGATAATAATAATTAGAAATAAACATTTTGTATTTGTATTTTGTACGTATTTTAGATCGCTCTCATCTTTAACTTGCGTCCCTATTGAAATCAAGGGAAATCATATATTTTACTCGACAGTCGATAAGGTGGGTGCCGATCGAAATTCCTTCCGCGCGCCGCTACCTTTGAATACTGATATACTCTATCTATCTTACACAGAGAGGAAGTATCAAATGCTTTATTATATCGCTGCCTTTTCTATATGCCTTCTTTCATCTTTTTTCGTACCTCTGTAACTTATAGACAGACGATGTAATCTGAAGAGGTACGAAGAGGTGTTTAGCACCTAAATTAAGCCAGTTATAAAAAAAAAAACTAAGTACCTTTTAACTTTACGTCTTGTTTATCAAAATTGTACTATGCTTACAAATCCAAGTGATTTCTTTCAGTTCCAATCAAAGCGATTCTTATCCTTATTTCAATCGCATACTTTTAAAAGAAATCTCTTTAGTGTACCACAAAAACTTCATACTACCCACACGTATTGAAAACAAAGAAAGACAAAACCGAAACTATTTTCAATATAACTCCCGCACTTATTCCCGAACTCTCTCGAAGTACGAACGATAACATATTTTCACAAAAGTTGCAGTACACTTTAACAAAAGTTTTATTAAAAACGGCCCGATAACCTGGTTTTTCTTTTGCAACTCGATAATCGAGCCGTTTAAAGGTCTGGGGGAGGTTCAAAAAATTTACTAAAAAGTTCAAAGTTATTACTGCTGTAGTCTGAGCTGAAACTTGGAGTTGTTAATTAGAAATTAGATTTTAACTTGATAATTTACTATATTTAAATGTTTTTATTTTATTTAGTTTCAGTGTACCCCGACTTACGAGTTGTAGGTTGTGGGTTCGAACCCAGACGGGCGCTTTATTTTGTGTAAATAATTTCATCACCACTGCTCTCAAAACGGTGAAGGAAAACATCGTGAGGAAACCGGCATGTCCTAGAACCAAAAATTCGAAGACATGTGACATCTACCAACCCGCACTGGGCCCGCGTGGTGGATTACAGCCCACTCCCTCTCGAAAAGAGAGGAGGCCTGTGTTCCAGCAGTGGGAACATTATAGGCTGATTATGCATGTTATGCAGTGTAGTTTCGGTGTAACTAAATAAATCAACGTTGTTGTAGTGTTCACTAGCATGCTTACTAATGCTCTGCTTTCGATCCCTTGCTCGGGCAAAGTAGGTACTATTGAGTTATTCTACTACAAGATAATCAGTAGTAGCCCGTATTCTGGATTTGTGCAAACTTGATGGCATAGACTCGATCCTTAACTTGATCCTAGGACTTGGGCTGCCTTTCCACCAGAGATGTGCAATGCTACGTTGCTATAGACGCGTTTGATATCCACCAATCATATTCATCGGTTTACATAGCATAGCACTGGCTGAAACGGTTTCAACTAAGCTATGTTTTTATATGGTTTTAATATTTTTGTTTTTTGGCGTGCTATGGATGGGAGCTATGGATGCGTGCTATGGATGGGAGCTATGGATGCGTCCTATGGATGCGTGCTATGGGTGGGAGCTATGGATGCGTGCTATGGATGTGAGCTATGGATGCGTGCTATGGATGGGAGCTATGGATGCGTGCTATGGATGGGAGCTATGGATGCGTGCTATGGATGCGTGCTATGGGTGGGAGCTATGGATGCGTGCTATGGATGGGAGCTATGGATGCGTGCTATGGATGGGAGCTATGGATGCGTGCTATGGATGGGAGCTATGGATGCGTGCTATGGATGGAAGCTATGGATGCGTGCTATGGATAGGAGCTATGGATGCGCGAGTGGTGTAGCTATGTGAAGAGCAGGGTACGTCTTCCCTACTGTCGATGCATCGGATAGATCGTGTGCATAGCGCGCATTTTCGTCACACAGCTACTTCGCGGCGGCGCATCTGCATAGCACATCTTTCTCGCTCCGCTACACAGCTTAGCATTATTGGAGACTGTCACATAATTTCGTAGCTTAGTTTTCACATCCTCGCAGCATAGCTGCATAGCACATCTCTAGCGGCAAAGCAGCCTTAAAACATGAGCCCCTTAGGAACAACGAAAAATAAAAATTTGTCTTTTTTTTTTTTATTCTGTTAAAATTATTTACTTCCCAATGAATAAGCAGAGGTCAATAATAAACTTGAACGTATGTAGGTACTCGTGGGACAAAATGGTGACGTAACCCATTTACTGTCCATTGTAATTGGTGTATGTGCGCTTAAAGTGCATTACGGCATTTTATGACTTTAAGCGGTCCGCAACTTGAGTTACGAGCTCAGAGCGTTCATAAATATAGAGAAGGACGTACTTTTTGTTTTTTTTTACTGCCTTTCTGGTCTAGTGGTCGCAAATTTTAATACTGAGCATGAGGTCCTGGGTTCGATTCCCAGGTCGAGTAAAATGTTATTGGGTTTTTCCATCTGGAATTTCTCAGTAGCAGCCCGGAATCTGGATTTGTGCTGACTTGATGCCATTAGGCTCGCCCCCTGTTACGTGGGACTTAAACATAACTGGCGAAATGTGGGGTACTACAGGTACACCTTTGCCTAGGCCTTCAGGGGATTATTGCCGAGATGTTATGTGTTTTCGAACGAAGCTCTTTGACGCAGGTTGCAGTAGGAGGAAGCTTGTAGAAAAATTTTAGAAATCGTCACCTAACGAAAAAGCATTATGTCCCCTCCTTTTTATTATATTTAATAGAAAGAGACAGAGAGAGAGAGAGAGAGAGAGAGAGAGAGAGAGAGATAGTTTTCATGATTTTCGAGGGTGCTGAAGCCGATAGTGACGGTAAAATGAAAATCCAAAAGGGCAGGTGGGAAAATTTAAAAAAAAATCAAAACTTTGGTCTTAATGGAGTTGCCCCAACCACACCGGTTTTTTTTTAAAATTAAAATCAATTGGTGCCTATTTTTTTCCACTGCGCACAGTTTTACAAGAACACAGTCTTTAATGGCAACCTTGTCCCTTTTTTGCCATTTACAATACAGTATTGACCCTGAAATTTCAAATTGTTTAATACTGTCAAGGACTCCGACTCCACAAGACAGGCTCGACCGAGTATGAAGTCCACAAGTTAAAGTATTAAAATTATGTTTCCTTTGTAACAATAATTTTAGGAGTAGTTTATTTTTGTGTAAGAACATTATTTATTACATACTTAATTGGATATCTATGCATACATACATAAACTCACACCTTCTTCCCATGGGGGTAGGCAGAAACTACAGAAAGCCACCTGCTACGATCCTTACATACTATTCACTATTTATTATTTGGTTAAAAAACGATTTATTATTATTATAACTTCTTTCTTTGATATTTTTTCTTTCTTCTCAATAGGATATTATCCCCTATAAAATATCTCGCATAATCAGTTTATAATGTTCCTACTGCTGGAACACAGCCTTCCTCTCTGAGACGGAATGGGCCGTAACCCAACACGCGCTACACGCGGGCACAGTGCGGGTTGGTGGATGTCACATTTCTTCGAATTTTTGGTTCTAGCACATGCCGTAGCATTCACTCACAATGTTTTCCTTCACAAAATATTTCCATTCATTCATTCACTGACAGACAACTGACAGACAGCCAATAATGACAATACATACGTACATGTATTGTACATATTGAACGGTGGTACGGAACCTTTCCTGTGCAAGTCCGATTCGCATTTGGCCGCTTTTTTTTTTATGAACGCGCCCTTAGAACCTGGTATTTCTATATATTTTCATGCTCTGTGGTCACGATGGCGAAATGAAAATAATTACATTAATATTTATTCACATGAACTCAAGTGTTATTTATATGTTTCCGACAGACTTAAATTAAATTCATATGGAAATTCTATCTCTGCCCGCGACTCCGACTGCATGTAAACTTTTAAATATTCCGGGACGAAAAGTAGGTACCTACGGTTTGTTTTCTCTGGGGACGAAGTTTTTTTAAATGTTATTTGAAGTGTTGTACCTACACACATAATTATTATATATTTTTAGAATTAGGGTTTTGGAATTTTCGTGAGGAATATCTCAGTACTTAGCAGCCCGAATTCGCATTGTGTGACTGGTTATAGTAATGTACTGACTGCCCCGTAACGTACTACACATAAATGTTGTGGAAATGCGTTCCTTCCGAAGCATGTGTGATGTAATTATGAATGATAGTCTGACAAATGATGTGATTAGCCAACGGTGTCATTTATAAGAAGATGTACTTAGTGACAAAATTTTAAAAGAGTGTGGCGACATCTACATCGCCACATGTGAACTACGCATCACACTGAGGTCACAGAAAATCCGGCATCGCGCAAGCAGAATTTATCGTGGTTTGCTCTTGTTGAAGAGATGAATGAAAGGCGACTAACAAAAAGTATTTACAAGGCAAATTTGAGTGGAATCGCCGGGAGGGACGCCCTAGAAGTTATTAGTGATGTTCTTCAGAAAGGTCAGGTGTGTAGTACTCGCAACCAGCGTGCGTATATCACCAGCTGTATGAACGTAAACGACGTAAAAGGAGTATGTAAGGATCGTAGCAGGTGGCGTCTGTAGTTTCTGCCTACCCCCATGGGAAGAAGGCGTGAGTTTATGTATTTATGTATAAGTATGCGCACCACTGATTCCTAATAACTCAAATACTTGCCACTTTTCTAGAAACCACACTCAAAAACATTATTACAAAGAAAATCCCCAATCAAGTTCTATCAGAATGGATAGTTAATCAAGGCTATTCAAACGAATCGTTATAAAATGCAAACAGTTTGCAAGATGGTACCAATAATAATTTTCATTAAAATCCTTCGTAGTTAATTACCTGGTGCTCCTTGGAAGGGTTACGAAGATATAATGATGTCACTAGAAGTGACGATTCAAATGTAAGGTTTATTTAATATAGAACTAGTTTTTGACCGCGGCTTCGCCCACGTCAATGTTAGAAAATATCCCACGGGAACATTAGTTTGTTCCCGGAATTAAAAGTCCCCTTTGTGTTAATCCAAGTTAAAAACTATGTGTGCCAAGTTTCATCCAAATCCGTACATTGGTTTGTGCGCCAGTCCGGAACATACATACAGACAAACCGACAAACGGACAAAAAATCTTTTTTACTATTTTATTATAATTATGTAGTTATGTCGGAAATACGTTAAATCAATCATTTGACTTTGATTAATTGGGACCCCAGCGCCACCAGGCGGCGTTCGACAGAGTCTACAACATAACGCTCGACCAGAGTTAGTCGGTGTCGGTCAAGCAGTGAACACGTTTAGAAACTGTCGCGCGTTCTGTATAGTTGTGTCGTGTACCTACAGTGTGTGATTAATTTGTTCGTAAATTATAATTTGATTTGAACTGCAAACGGTTTTTCTATTGGGCAATAATCAACACTTCCCATAGTACGCCCACAGTAGTTTAATATAGCTGATGATAACGAGAGAGACGTACCTTCTCCGTCATGTATATATAGAACTACACCGCGACCCGCCTCTGCTTCGCACGGTTTTTGCGACTCGGTAAAACATCGAGTTTACTTTATTAATTGAGTCATAAAGATGCAAAGGTAGCAACATTCAGATAAATCAAAATGGCGGTAAACAATATTTTTGGTTTCAAAGTAGTGCACTTACATTGCACATGCATTTCAACGGTTATTTTAAATGAGATTTTGCCGTTTTTGATACAAACTTATGAGTCAAATAATAAAGCTGATTTGACATTGATAGACCGCATTAAAAGTTGCTATAATTGAAAAATAGGTTGTTGCTGCCTTTGCATCTATATGACTCAATTGTAAGTTTGATATGAATGCATTTTAAACATACACCTTCCGGAATAACATACATATATAAACTCACGCCTTCTTCCCATGGGGGTAGGCAGAAACTACAGAACGCCACCTGCTACGACCCTTACATACTCTTTTTGCCTCGTTTATGTTCATACATCTGGTCATACACGCACGCCGGTTGTGAGTATTACGCACCTGACCTTTCTGAAGAACATTACCAATAAGGTCACTATATGTCTGCCTAGGGCGTCCCCTCCCGGCGTTTCCACTCACATCTGCCATGTAAATACCTTTTGTTAATCGCCCTTCATTCATCCTCTCAACATGACCAAACCATCTTAGCATACTCTTTTAATTTTTTGTCACTACATCTTCTTTTAAACCGCACCGTTGCCTTATCACATCATTTTTCAGTCTATCCTTTATAGTCACACAACACAAGCTTTGCAAGGAACGCATTTCCACAGCATTTATTCTAATTTCATGCTTCTTTTGCCACACCCAACACTCACTTCCATACATAAGCGTAGGCACCAGCACACCATTGTGAACAGCCAGTCGTACTTTTTTGGATATCAACTGGTTGGTCACAATTGCATGTGTAGCACCATTCACTTTATTTCCCGCATTTACCCTTCTTTCCACATCTCCATCAATCTTTGCATCCCTTGTAAATAGACTCCCCACACTTACTTGCTCCACACACTTATCATTTAATTTCACATCACATACCAATACATCCTCTTCTCTTTCAAACACCATGACCTTCGTTTTATTCACATTTATATTCATCCCTTTCATTTTATATGATTCATCCATCACAGTCACCATGTCTTGCAACCCTTCCGCTGACGATGACGATGCAAGTAGAACTTGATCATCTGCGTAAAGAAGGCCTTTGACAGGCAACTCATTCATCGACAATCCATACTCACCCTCTTTCAAATCTGTCAGACAACTATTCATGTACAAGTTGAACAGCCATGGTGACGCTACACAAACCTGTCTAACACCCCTCGAGATGCAGCACCACTTCGTGTATGCCCCATTTATCCTTACACAAGCACTGGAATCCTTGTAAAAAGATTTCAGTGCCCGTACTAAGCGCCAGTCCACACCGTACAAGGATAGTGTCGACCACAGTTCTTCCCTCCACACACTGTCATAGGCCTTCTCTACGTACACGAAAGCACAGTAGACTTTCTTGTGCTTTGGCAGATGTTTTTCGGCTATACACCTTAGGGAGAAGATCTAATCCATACATCCCATTCCCTCTGTAAATCCTGCCTGCACATCCCATATTTTCTCACCTGTCACTCTTATCACTCTATTTATTAAAATCTTCGCATATAGTTTGCCGACAACACTCAAAAGACTAATGCCGCGGTAGTTTTTACATTCCTGCTGAGAGCCTTTTCCCTTATATAGTGGTACGATTACAGCCTTACACCAATCATCCGGCACACGACCATAACTCCAACACATATTAAAGATCCGGCACAACAGGCTTGCTACCACCCCGTCACCTCCTTTCAGCATTTCAGCAGACACTCTGTCGTACCCTGCAGCTTTCCCAACTTTCATCCCTTGTAGCACTCTTACAATCTTATCTATTTCTATTTCATTCCCTTCATCTACATCTGAGCTTGGGTCTTCAGAACTGGCGTCTGCCCAGTTACCCACTCCTTGCACACTATCCTGACAATTAAATAAACTTTCAAAATATCCCCTCCAGCGTTCCAAGACCTTACATTCTTCGCTTGGTAAACATCCATCTTCTGCTCTTATAACATTCATACTCGATGTTCCTGTCACTCCGCGAGCCCATCTTACCTGTTTCCAGAACAGCTTAACATTGGCCCTGAAGTTATCAGAGAACTTTCTGTTATACTTTTCTTCTTATTTATCCTTTTTCATTTTCACCATCTCTTTCACTTTCGTTTTCATTTCGGAGTATCTCTTCGTCACTTTTTCCAAATCATCTGTCATTGCCTGATTCATCCTATTTTGGGCCTTACAGGCTAACACATTAAGCCAGGCCTCTTTTTTCTTCCTCACAACCTCCTTAAGTTCACCATCTACCCAAGAATCATTCGTTCTACTACCACCTTTTCTCTGCGCCAGACCACATACTTTTGTGGCTACTTGCACCATACAATTTCTTGCTATATCCCATACTTCTTCTAGGCTGTAGTCATTCGTATCATCAAATATTTTATCCGTCTTCATTTTTACTTCCCTCTTATATTCCTCTTTTACTTTTAATTCTTGCAGTCTTTCTACTTTTATTCTTTCTAGAGCAGTCATAGGAACTCGAACTCGATGACGCCAATGCCTGAACAGACCATCCACTCGACACATAACCAGATAATGATCAGTCCATAAATTAACTCCCCGATATGCTCTAGTATCTGTAACTTTACACTTTAATCTTTCATCCACAATCACAAAGTCGATCATACTTATGCTGTCTTGCTTTTCCCACGTATACCTGTGAACCTTTCTATGATTAAACATAGTGTTCATAACGGACAAATTCTTCTCTACACATATATCTAGTAAATTCATCCCATTCTCATTCACTCTATCATCCCCATACGCACCTAATACTTTTTCGTACCCTTTCCTCTTCACACCAACCCAACCATTAAAGTCTCCAAGCATAACAATCATCTTCCGGAATAAGTTCTTAAAATTATGGTGAAAACTGCATCAAAATCCATTATATAGTTTAGAAGAACAACGCGTCACACAGACAAACACTACTGATATTGTCAAAACCGCGCCTTTACGTTTTATACAACAGATAGTAGCGTTCTTGCGTAGGCGAATAGGAATTAAACGTTTCGTATTACAAGAAAGAAATAAATATAGATATAAAGACAGAGAATATACCTATACCTCACAAGCTAAAAGGTACAACTGGGTACAACGTTTGCAAAATAAAAACTTACTCAAAATATTCCTTTTTTAAAAACCAGTAGGTATGTGCCTCACAAATAAACATTTGTATTTTCCATACTTAGTTTTGATTTTTTTTATTTGGTCGTACAAATTCATAACAATTTTTTTTTATGAAGGCAATGAAACTTTTAATTGTCATGAGCATTTAGCTATTTATATAACGCTTGCCCTAGACAAAGTGCGCTTGGCTGTAGAGCTGTCGGTGGCCCCGAGTTACGAGTTGTAAGGTCGTGGGTTAGAACTGAGACAGGCGCTTTACTTTGTGTAATTTATTTCATCACCAATGCTCTCAAAACGGTGAAGAAAAACATCGTGAGGAAACCGACAGGTCCTAGAACCAAAAATTTGAAGACGACGATGTAAATAAAGTCTACCAATCCTCACTGGACCCGCGTGGTGGATTACGGCCCACTCCCTCTCACAGGAGGGATTTGTCCCAGCAGTGGGAACGTTATAGGCTGATTATGCTTATGCTGTACAAACCCTACAAAGACAATATTCGTCAAGTCGCATCCAGTAACTCTATCGTATCAAATGTCCAAAGACGGTAGAAATTCATTAAAATTTCTCATTGGGAGTATCTCATAGCAGGGAGCGACAGTCGTGTTGCGTTCCGTTGCATCTAGACAAACGTTACTCAGACATTATTCAGAAAGTCCCAGATTGTTCCAGAATCTTCTAATTATTTTTAGCTTTCATTTTGACAATTTAATTTAAGGGTGTCACATAAGTGGAGCTTCAGAGTTTTACGATGTTTGTTTGGTTTAATATCGATATCAGACGCTAAACTCTAGTAAACGTTTATTTAGTTCAAGCTTTTATTTAAATTGCAATGTTTTGTATGTATGTTCGGGTCAAATCTTGCAAGCTGAATTAAAACCACTTCCTCTTATCCTACGGAGTTGAAACTTCACACGTTGATTATGTTTCAAAGACAATGCATTTTTATGATGTATGACCTGTTTTTACACCCAGGATGGGCTCCAGACGAAGGAACTCCTTATAGGTCAACGGTACAGACACGAAATTTAATATACGCATTTAATTATAGTAGTTATTTCTAAAGTCCACCATGACCTGGCTGCTGCACCTAAGATTGGCTCCATTCGAGGGAATTCCTCAACGGTCGACAGCAGAGCCACAATTTATTTATACGCATACAATTAGATACCTCTTTCTAAATTTTACTATGATCTGGCTGCTGCACCCAGGATTGGCTCCATACGAGAGATCTCCTTAGCAGTCAACAGCACAGGCACGAAATTTTGTATAAGTACTCATTCAATTATGATAGCCCGTTCTAAAGTATGGCATGACTTGGATAGTGCAACTCGGATGGCTTCATACCATGACTTATGTAAAGGCGTGTTTGGGTTCGTTAGATTTTTCTTTAAAAGTCCCTTTCAAGAGAAAGCGATAGAACGGATATTTAAAGAAATTCTAATAATAAAAAGTACATAACAAAATTTACGGTGACATAGAACTTTAATATTTTCTTAAAAGCTTGATGCGTGAACGTTCTTCTTACACTTTAAGATAAGCCACAAGCTTCAAGAAAATATTAAAGTTCTATGTTAACACAACTTTTGGTTAATTAAAAGCTTGTTTTTAAAAAGGTGTTTACTTATTTTCGTTTCATTCTACGTTCACATGACACTGACAAAATTATATAGGAATGAATGGTTTTTACGCTTCTTTCATTTCATATTTCGAGGCGATTAGAGAGACCTAACGTGCTGAAATGGAAAATCGCTAACAATATCATTGTTCCCTTTTGATTCATTTTTTTCCTTCGACGTTACACTCCCAGTGAAAGCTGTCGAATGAAAGGCAAAAATGAAAACCGGACGAATGAGAATAAAGGACAGATCTAACGATACTGTTTTCATCGATTATATGTGGACTTTTTAAGTGGCTTTGGAATTTGCGTCGTTCAAAAATCAACTGAAGTAAGCCCTTTACACGAGTACCGTTAGCCTAAAAAAGATGTAAACAAACCTACATAATTTGAGTGTCTACAATTTGTATTCCATAATTATGTATCTTCGATATGAGACTCAAAGAAATGATCTGTTTGGGGTCTTGAAGTTGAACCGACTTGATATGGGCATATTTCTTCTCATATTTCTTAGCTTTATTTGGAAAGTAGCTGCTGCCTGCGGCTTCGCCCGCGTGGTTGTCGGAAATTATCCAACGGGAACGTGATACCGGGACAAAACGTAACCTATGTCACTCCTTATAACACCAGCTGTCTGCCAGTGAAAGTCCTGTCAAAATCAGTCCAGCCGTTTCGGAGATTACCGGAAGCAAACAGACAGACAGACAAAAATGTAAAAAATTGGTATTTTGTTATAAGTACTGTATCTACTTTAATATGCATTTAGTAAAAAGCTGTTATTTTGACATTACAAACAGACACTTTAATTTTATTTATTTGTATAGATAAATAAATAAATAATTATTTCATAAAATTTTGTCTCAACAAAAAGATGATGATGCGAAGAGTCTGTTCAGATTCATGACCCCAATTGCACTCCGTAGCAGTGTGGGTATTTACGGTACGTTGGGACTGCCATACGCATTGGCGTCATAAAAGTACCTAATTAAATTAAATAAAAAAAATGTACAATAAGAAGCTACAATGATGAACCCAATGTGTATTGTGTTTTGTGGCTACACAAAACATTGATACAGTATTTTGGAACAGAGATTGTAGACAATAAAATTAATTCTTGTCGATGTATAAATAGGTATTACACATTGGGTACTTAATTACAGCTACACATTGAAACAATCAAATTAATTATTATCAATCATATTTTTGCGGCTATTTTTACGCGCAAACTCTCGCGTATCACACGACGCTTCCCACCGGTGGTGTGTCCTAACCCTAATGCTTGATTATTTTGAAATTAATCAACAAATTAATGTTTTAGTTTCCAAATATGAGGACCGCTGGAAGTTTAGAAGCTTTCTACTCAAAGATAGTCAAGCAAAAAAATCGCTGTTACTTTTAAGATATCAAAGAACGAGCTTTACATTGATTGTGGAATTCAAAGAGGTGACATTTATGAGATGGGACTGAAAAACATAAACCCAACCAATAAGACACAGCCACAAGAGGTTGCAACACAGTTTCTTAAAAAAAGAAACGTACAACCATTAACCATGAAATGTATAAAGGACATTAGCAGCACTCTGATGCCACCATTGTTATCCTAAGAGCCAACGGCCGCATAGAATTACTTTCTGTTTTATAAATTGTGACTACGTCCTATTGAAATTCAATTAAAACAATGGACAAACCTGAGATTTGTTAAATATCCAAAATAATTTCTTGAGTTTCAGGTGAGTTTGCATATGAAATCGAATGAGTTGTCGTAGTAGGATTCCATGCTGCTCTACAGTTAGTGCCATTCGTAATAAAGTCACTCAGCTCTTTCAAGCGCTTTAGCGCAACATACATCTGCATGCAACAGAAAATCCGTCAGCGCTGTAGGTGTTGAGTTTATTTTTGTAATTATTGTTTAATATGTTCAAATATGGCGCTGGCAAACAAGGTCAAGAATAAAATCGTTAATCTCTTTGAAATGTTTACGAGATTTTGAAGTCTCCGTACAAAATAATTGATACCTAAAGCTTAAAATGAAACACACACACACACACAGCTCCAACGCTCTTTCCCTTAGTTGTAACGCTGCATAGTGTTTAGATAAGTATTTTTGTACAATTGAAGGTACTAAAAATCTTCTTTTTATATATAAATATGTACTTAATTAACGTACAGAAATCATACATGTTTATTCATAGGATGATTAGAGCATATTCGTTTTTAAACAATTCTATGAATCGCGAAGTCAAGTTCACATAATTCACAGCGCCAGGCCATCTAATTCTTAATCCCGATTCTCGAAAACAAACAGTAATACGAAAACACACAGCGAAATCTTATTAAATCCATGGCCATCGAGATTGGGCCATTCAACCATTTCTCGGACATTCTAAGAATAATAATGGATAAATATTTTGGTTACTGCCAATCTTATTATCATTGTTTGTTTATATGTCTAGTTTGAGCGTTCTGATTGGCTGATGGCGGCAGATATTTAGTTTTTGGGCATTTCTATACTTAAATTAGCAGAGAAGGGAAGACGACCATTTTTACCTACTAAATGTAGCCTGCGACTTAGTCTACGTGAATTATATACTTCATATTTTTTATATATAGATAGCCTTTTATAATATTAGTATGGATAGTCTTGGCTTTTAAATTATAGAACACTACTGCTGCCCGCGGCTTCGCCCGCGTGGATGTCGGAAATTATCCCACGGGAACGTGCTACCGGAACCAAGAGTGGCCTATGTCCTTCCCCAGGATGCTATCCATCTCCTTGTCAAATTTTATCGAAATACGTTCAGTGGTTTAGGCGTGAAAAGGTAACATACAGACAGAGTTACTTTCGAATTTATAATATTAATATAGACAACATATCATCACGCCTGGATTCCCCGAAAGGTTAGGCAGAGGTGTACTTACAAATCACACACATTTCGTCAGTTATGTTTAAGTCCCACGTAGGTCCATGCAGGTCCTATTACCTTCAATCGGACACAAAAGCAGACTCCGGGCTGCTACTGAGAAATTCCAGATGGAACAACGCAATAATACTTTTCCCGACCCGAGAATCGAACACAGGACCTCATACTCAGCAAGTCTGGCGACCACTAGACCAACAAGGCCGGAATTATAGAACGCTTTAAACAAAATCTCATACATGACCACAATGAGTACGAAAATAACGCATTAAATACACAAAATAAAACAGACAATACAAAAGCTTTTATAACTTCTGTCAGTCTGTGCGTAAATTATGCTAAAATGCCTGAACTTAGTTTGATGGGGTTTGCAAAGCTGAATAATTTTGCACCTCTTAAGAGTGCCTTTACACTAAAGTTATTGCTTTAATGAAGCTAACTTATTTAAAAAGAGAGAATTTAAAAAAAGAACATTTATTTGCCTCGAAACAAGACACTGAAAATCTTTGACTTCATACGAGTAAATGAGAAGAAAATCCAAAATAATATTATAAATACGAAATTAAATTTGTTTGTTTGTAACGCTTTCACGCTAAAACGGTTCAACAAATTTGGATGAAATTTGGCACATAGATAGACCATGACCTGGGACAGGCTAGGTACTTTTCATCCTGGATCGCAGAAGAAGTCGCGCGCAACAGCTAGTCATTAATAAAGAAAGAAATAAAAAAACAGCTTGACAGCCGGGTCATTAAAATACTGATGACACTCATCAGGGTTCTTACAATCTGCTAATCGTACTATATCCAACAACATAGACTACTAACCAAAACATTCACATGAAAAAGGGACAGAAATAAATATAAACATAATTTTATTTCAAAACCGCCTTTATACAGGATGTTTGGTGCATGGACCGACACAATTTTTTGGGGGGGTTGGGAGGGTCATTGGCGCGGGTGTTCATTACAACCATAAACAAAAAGTAAGGACGATTTAAAGGCGACATTTCGGGTAATTTAAAGGTAAATTTAAACAATTACCGTGACACAGGTCATGGGGTCTTTGGGTGGAACCTAGCAAATTGCCACTCAATCTCCCAAAAAAATTATCGATCCATACGCCAAACTCCCCTTTTTTCTGGTTTGGAAATCATCAAATGACGTCTCCCGCTCTGAGCGGAGCGGGAGGGCGTGCCAGACCCTTACTGACCCACCTACCCACCCGTGTTCCTCCAGTTGCCTGTGCGCCAGGGCCACGGTAACTCTTTCGAACAATCTGCGACCCCGGCAGGCATCGGCCCTATCGGACCCCGTCCATGGTGCTGACATCTCTTTGAGGCGCGCGTGGAACACGACACGCTTTCGACCCGGGCCTTGTCCTTACCGGACGGCGAGCTTCCCATTGCTCGCCGTCCGCAAGCCCGCGCCTACGGTGGCCGGGAGTCGGCTATCGACTCCCGACGCCCAGGGTGTCTCCTCCTACGACTAGGGGCGCGAGGGACGCCAAACAACCTGTATTTACACAAAAAATTAAAGTACCTAATAACATAATATCACGCCAGTATACTCTGAAGGATTTAGCAGAGTTGTACCTATAGTACACCGGCATTTCGCCAGTTACGTTAAAGTCCCGTGTAACAGGGGGCGAGCCTATTGCCATTAACCGGGCAAACATCCGGATTCCGGGCTGCTACTGAGAAATTCCAGATGGAAAAACCTAATAACACTTTTCCCGACCTGGGAATCGAAACCAGGACCTCATACTCATCAGTAGCTCTCACAGTAGCAGTAAATAGTAAAAATAAATATTACTATCAAATAAGTATTTTATTTTAAAAGACCCTTTATATTTACACAAAAGACCAAAATAAATCTCACATCAAAAATCCAGAGGTTACTATTTTGTTCGAGTTTCAGTAGCAAAGTTCTAAAATAATAAGCGCTAACTTCAGCCAACCTAAATTAGTCCATCAATATTCCTCCACTTAATACTATTACGAAGTCCTAAGTATTCAGAAGTATGATGAGTATTTGCATATTTCTTAAGGGGTCGCCGTGCATGTAAACTCCGCGCTTTAATTGGAATTTTACCATCGCTCTCGAAGGCGCGAAAGTTTTAAAGCAACGCGGGATCAATTTCCAATTCTGAGTATTCTATTCGCGTTCGCTAGGAACTTTAGCGGTGGCTCTAGTGTCGATAGAATTTTATCGATGATTATAATATTTTTTTAGTTTTTGTATGGGGGTAAAAACGTATGCGTTTCGCCACAATTATCAGTAACAACTGTTTGTTTTTTCAGTTTATTTAGTTCCGTAGGTATAGTCGACCTCGTAACTGCTTTATCAGTTTTAACAAACATTCCCAGTAAATTGAATCTAACCTAATAGCCAGCCTAACTGTGAACATACACAGATAAAAAAACTACAAAAACCAACAAAATCAAAAATAAAAAACAAATCTTAATATCATGTCCTGCGTGTCCTGTCGGCTGCACGTTACAAGATTTAAAGGACGCTAGTGATGGCGCAAAACGCGTAGCCGAATTCTGGGCCGTGTCCATTTAGATTGCCATCGACACGCTAAGAAGAAGACACAAAAAAATTATAAAATCTTTATTAGGTACTAAAAGAATTGGTACAATAAATCTCCTTAAAAAAAAATTGGTCTTATGTAATGTGCACTTAGGTGTTAAAGGAGTGCTTTGGCACTTGTACTAGATTTTAACGTTTTATGATGTGCAAGTGACATTAAACCGTAAAGCGGCGCACAATGTCGATTATACCTACTATTGTATTAAAACCCATTCAAATACATTTTCATAAAAAAATGGCATTTAGAAAAAACCAAACATTCGTAGGTCTTATTATTAATTGAAAATATCAGTATCGGCAATAAATTAAAGATATCACAGGGATTAACTTCTGAACAACCGCGCGGCTCTTCTGGCGCCTACAATATGACCATCCCAAGTCTCACGATACAACTGTTCAATGAAACCAGGTTCCAGATTGAAAGCTTTGATTACCAGAAGAAAGTCCCAGATAACTCAAAAGTGTAGATCAAAGGAAATGCAACAGAGTGAGCGAAGTCTTCAGAAGCGCCAGAAGACCAACGCGGAGTTGCCAACTACAAAGCGAGGGAAATTTGGCAAGAAATGACTGTGGATAGCATCAGCCAGTCAATACCAACTGTATGAAGACCAAGACTGTTATGAGTGAGACCACCAATAGGTCCCCATGGGTACTCGTATAACATCATGCTACCGAAACTATCCGTGTTGATGTACAGGGCAGTATGGGCAAGATATTCCTGAAGTATATCCCTAACGACCCTCGTTTTGATCTCGTAGAAGGCGCGGTTCCCAGCGTAGATATCAGAGCAAGGACTGTTGCTGGTACCGACAGTGTTCCAGACGAAGTCATAGTTACGGTTGCCGTCTAGTCCGGGGCAGAGACTACTACTGGAGTTCGTGTTGGTGCAGCGGGTTTTGCGGCAAAAACGCATCTAGAAATAATAATAAAAATATTATGTAGATTTACTTTTATTATTTAATTGGTTCCTAAATTATTATAATATTATGACCATACTTACGTTACAAAAGTAAACTAATAGCTGTCAGGGTTGATAACAGGCATGAGGATACAATAGTAGTTATTAAGTAGATCTGGTTCGGTGACATCTTCAGTCAGCATCCTGAAGGCCCAAGTGTCGGTTGGGGGAGAGATCCATTCCCTGGAGTGGATACCACCGCCAATGAAAATTAATGGTTTGCGTCTGTCTTGGAAGTTGGTGATTGAGATTCTAAGGTATCTGATAGGCCGTCCTTGTAAGGAGTTTGCTGGTGTCAACAATGTGGCCTGTGGGTACCTAGAAGCAATATCAGCCATGAAGGCGTAGATCTAGAATTAAAAACAATTAATAAAAAATAAATTATTTTAAAGAGTGCATTGAGCGTTTTCACTCTTCAATGAGGAAAATGTAGTGAGGAAAAATTTAACTATGAATAAAGATGGCTTTATAGCCAACCAAAGAAGAAGAAGAGAGAATAAAGATACAACCAAAAAAACAAAGGATGGACTGTGTGAAAGTTTTGTTTAGAAAAACAACAATTTATTTGTAATAAGCACGGACAGGTCAAATAGCCGAACACGCATAAAGATAGACTTCGGCTGCCACCAATAAAATTAAAATTATTTAAGAAAAATGTATAAGTACTGCATGTCGATTATTATTTACAATCATTTACCAAATAGTTTACAAAACTTACCGCAGACAATGTTTAAAAAACAATGTATATATTTTCAACCTGTTAATATTTAAAAGATATTATACCATTAAGGGCTATTTAGAAGACAAATCAATAGACTCTTTAATTTGTAACTTAGATTAATTGACATAGCTGATTGTGAAAACATTTGCACGCCATGTTATGGCAGGATATGCTGAAACAAATTTACTATAACACCTTATGTACCATATTCTAGCAAATAAATATTTTTGATTTGAGTTGATTTGATAAGATGGCTAGAAAGGGGGTGACTACCGAGATGACGACTAATAGAGAAGTATGGAAGGAAAGGCATGTTGCCTCCAATTAAATTGGGTTATGAGAAAAAGAATTTTGATTGAGCGCTGTCAGTCTTACAAAAGTTCCAAACGATGAAATTCTTTTTAATACTAAATATCGGTTAAAATATATTAAGACCACCACCCTAATTACATAACACACTATATATCACAATCTGAATCATTTTGAAGCCTATTGCTAATCCATTGCTTCATATGTTCGAAAAATTTGTCTGCTCAACAACGTAACTAGCGCAATGAATGTTGTTGAACTGTCAAAATTACCACTGATGAATGTCTACTGTTAGTGTTTTACATAATTACCCCGCTGTTTCGTTTAACCCAATCAAAAGTCCAATGAGTCTTCAGGCTTCAGTCCAATGAGTTCTGAATTCTTCAGTTTATCCAATATTACCTACCTGAATCTTTTAGTCTTAGCGACTTCTCAGTTATCGTGAACGATATGTGTATCCAGTTTTATTGACTTCCATATCTGCAAAAAACGAATTAGTGAATCAGTTGGTCTTAGTGAATTACTAATTCAAACGGTATTATCAATCATCATAATATTTTTTCCATTGATATTTTCGCCAATCGAGTATTTGTTATCATGACAAATCATTATTTGAACAATTTATCTGTGATAGTTAGATTAGTTTGTTTTGCTGGTACGCTAATCACTAGCATACATGTAATTTTATTTTAAGAGAATCACTAATCGGTTTTATACAATCAAAGATCTCAATTTTAACATTATACTAGTCAATAACTATCATGAGAATTAATTTAACCCGTGAGATAAATATTGCTGAGAAGGTGCTATGCTGTACTTCTCAGTTCTTTATTGCATTCCATAGTGTTGGTGAAACATTGGTAGGCTTAAATTTAATAAAATTATTATGGACCCTGTCAGCACAGCATTGTAGGAGAGAAGGAGGAAGAGCGCTTACCTATTTGTATTTATATTATTAATGTATACTGGTAATTGTATTTTTATTTTATCACAACTTTTTCTTGTTCTAATACACTCGAGAGCAATGAATCCGGGTCACTTAAAGAATCCTAAAAATCTCGGAAACTAAAAATGCTAGGTTAATGCAATAAATTGTATTTAATAGACAATGTAATACTCCTTAAATGAAGGTATTAAAACTTCTTAGTTATTGTAAAGTTATATCATAAAAAAATCAAATTTGAAAAAGGGCCACTTTCGAAGATGGAACTACGAAATTACAGCATTTGGTTTTGCTTTTGTTTGTAATCTGTCATTTATGTGGGTACATAAACCATGTTGATAGTGCTCTATATTCATTATTCAAGCTGAAATTATGTCGCTTACGCCTGAAGAATGCACCAGAATACTTACAATGCTGGAAACCGGCCGGAGTCAGCGCGATACAGCCAGGACTGTCGGTGTGTCGCTGTCAACAGTACAAAGAGTTCTCCGACGTTACGAAGAAACTGGTTCTAACCTACGCAGACCAGGAACGGGCAGAACCAGGTGTACCACAGCACGAGAAGACCGATACTTGGTGAACACCATGCTTCGAAATCGCTTTCTCACAGGAACTGAACTCACAAATCAGTTTCGACGCCTCGGAGGAAGTAACCCAAGTGCATGGACAGTAAGACGTCGGCTTGCTGAATCTAACTTAAAACCCCTTAGACCTGCAAACGGCCCTAAACTGGAGCGTGGGCATCGTATTTCAAGACTAAGATATGCCCAGAGCCACGTAAATTGGAGTATTGAAGATTGGTCAAAAGTTATGTTCTCCGACGAATCAAAATTTATGCTCTACAAGCACGATGGAAGACACAGAGTGTATCGAAGACCAGGGGAAAGATTCAAGCAAGCATGCATCGAAGAAAAAGTAGCCTACGGTGGTGGGTCTGTACTTGTGTGGGCCGGAATTTCTTCTGAAAGTCGCACAGAGCTGGTGATCATAGAAAACGGCTCTTTAACTAGCGTAAGATATGTGGAAGAAATCCTCAATGATCACGTTGGTCCATTTATGGTCAATTTAGGTGAGGATGCTATATTTATGCATGACAATGCCCGACCTCATACAGGTAGGATTGTGAATGACTACCTTCAAGAGATGAACATTACTCGTATGGAGGGGCCAGCGCGCAGCCCGGATATCAACCCGATCGAGCATGCTTGGGACGAGCTAGGCAGATGCGTAAAACAACGAAACCCTCCCCCAATCACGCTTCGTGAGCTCAAAATTAGAGCAAAATTAGGCAACTAGAATCAGTTCTATTTTTTGTAAATTTTGACGTTCAAAAGTGCCATTTTATGTGCCTATTTGAAATAAACGATTTGACTTTGACTTTGACTTCAAAATTGCTCTCACAGAGGAATGGGAGAATATTCCCCAAAATCGTATAAGGAACTTGGTGTACAGCATGCCAAACCGCGTAAACGCAGTAATGGAAGCACGAGGAGGCAATACGAAGTATTAAAATTCAAGAAAATCGTAATAAAGTTCAAAAATTTCATGTTTCCTATTTTTGTTTTAAGGAGAGATCAGCAGTTTTTTTCTTTATGTAATTTTTGTGTTAATAAAATGTATGGTGTCTCATATTTTTTTTACTTTCATTTAAGGAATATTACATTGTCTATTAAATACAATTTATTGCATTAACCTATCATTTTTAGTTTCCGAGATTTTTAACATTCTTTAAGTGACCCGGATTCATTGCTCTCGAGTGTATTTTATTTATTGAAGTATTTTAGTAATATTTTGGTTTTATCTCTTAAGTTATAAATAATACCAGCTTGAGTAAGTAGGTTTTTTAATGTTACACCTATATATTTTTAGTTAGTTAGTGATTCCTGTTGTTTAAACTATGTATTATAATAGGTTATTATACTTAATTTATGATGTGAGGAAACCGGCATGTCCTAGAACAAAAAATTCGAAGACATGTGACATCCACCAATCCGCACTGGGCCCGCGTGGTAGATTACAGCCCATTCCTTCTCAAGGAGAGGAGGCCTGAGTCCCAGCAGTGGGAACATTATAGGCTGATTATGACTTAATTTAATGTCCGATTCTTTATTTATTAATGAATAGAAATTATGTTTAATTGAAATTAAGTTATTGCACTGTGTATTTAAATATGTATATATTAATATTTAGTATGAATTGCAATTTAGATATTGACTACTTCCCACGGCCAAGCGCTGATAGTTACGAGATCTCATCGTCGTCGTCGAGTGCACTATATGTATAAGAAGATGTTTTTGCAAAAACTGGTATCAAAGCAAACATATACAAATACTAAAGAATTTTACTATAGAAATGAACTACTACTATTAGCCTGCATCATCCCACTGCTCGGCAAAGGCATCTCCCCATGACTTCCAGCTCTTTCGATCCAGGGCTAAAGTAGACCACTGATCGTTTGTTTTCTCTAGCTCGTACTATAAATAGAAATGAACATTAATGAAAAATATTATTAAACATATGAGTACTATTATGTTTAAATGTCGCCCATCACATAAAGAATAACATTCATTTGGCAACAGTTCGTGAAACACAAAATACAAATTAAAGCAATATTTGATTGCGTGTCACGTCTTTCGCGGAATTATAACATTTTGCCAACTAATTCAAAATAACGTCCTACATATAATAGGATTATGTATGTTAGTATAATGTTTTCTTCAATAGCATTATTAATAATGAAACGTCATCGGATAGTACCCGGTGCGGAATATTCTCATCCTGGCCAACGTTAGTATGTATTGTCTACGGCAATATTCTTATCAGCGTTATGTACTTTTTTTACTTACAACATAGTGATCAATCAGTGGAATTAACCTTAGATTATTAACTAAGATTATTTACTAATTATTTTTTTTGGAAATCCGAGATAACCCCCTATTTCCTTAATTAAGGAAATAAGGGGTTATTACGGATTAAAAAAATAAATGTTATGTGTTTTGAATATGGGTGAGCAATAACTGATTTTGAGGCAAACAACAACATTTAATAACAAATAGAACTTGTGAAAAGACAAATACGTTAAAAACATCATAAGATTTTCTAAATCTACAAAACTTGAGGTCTTTCAATGATGACTGGAAAAAATTAAAATACACCAAATTAATCTCTAGACAAAGGCAATAGGAGATGTAGTTGGGTAGGAACAATTTTGAGAGGTAAGCCGATAGAAGGATTCAGCTGGGATGGGCAGCATTTGGTAAACTTCGTCAGGACTTCTCGTCGTCACTACCGCAGTGCCTAAAGACGAAAGTCTTCAACACGTGCGGAATCACTTATCGGAGCCGAAACGTGGACACTCACGTGACGGTGAGACTGTTCCATAACTTTAAAATCACTCAACGAGCTATGGACAGAGCTATGCTTGGAGTCTCTCTGAAGGATAAAATCTGAAACGAGGTCATCTGCCAGGGAACCAAGGAACCGATATAGCCCAAAAACTAAGCAGGCTGAAGTGGCAATGGGCTGGTGATATCTCTCGCAGAACCGACAATTGTTGGGGACAGCGAGTTCCAGAGTAGAGACCGCGTTTAGGCAAAAGTAGTGTGAGCCACCCGCCAGCAAGGTGGAGTGACGACTTGCGAATGGCAGCTGGCATAGACTGGATGAGGAGAGCTTAGGATTGGGCTCAGTGGCGTTTACTAGGAGAGGCCTACGTCCAGCAGTGGATGAATATAGGCTGATGATGATGATGATAATGAATCTCTAGTCAAGAAGCACATAGCTAGACATATTAACCATTCCAGAACGCTTAGTAGATTTAAGGATCCCTAAAAGTACTTATTAAAACAAATATCTAAACAAAAGTATTTATAAAATTAAGAATAAAACTTACGATTTAATATCTTCGGCATGACTTCTGTATGTGATACCCAAATTTTCCAAGCTGTTGATAAATTCTTCTAGGTGTTCAGATGGCAGTGAGACCAGTGACTCCCGTAGCTCGTGGGCTGGACTTAATTTCGGAAGTCGGTGTCCGTGGTTTTGTATTTTCTATTTTTAACTGACTTCAAAAAGGAGGAGGTTATCAATTCGGATGCTTGTATCTTTTTTTTTTTAAGTATGTTTGGGCATAACTCCGTTATACAGGGTGGAATTTTGTAATGCCACCTGGAGGGAAAGTACTCTTAATACTGCAGATAGAAAATTTTACTCAAAGGAAACATTCCTTTATTTTTGAATAGAAAGCAAACTGCATTCAAATATTTTCGAAAATTCTCTTCTCCCACACCCGGGAATCGAACCGGCTAAAATCTGAAAAAATTATACCCTGTACTTTTATTGCATCGATCGTTAGGGTCAATTATAAGGATGAAATCTCTTTAGCAAACATGATAAATTAAATGAAAGGAAAACCAGGAAATCTGAAGTTACAAATTCAATGAGTCAAGTTAAACTCTTTAACTAACATCCATCTTTTGTAATGCAGACTCCTTTGCGACATACTCGTAGCTGCGTGTATGAGGTAATTTAAATATGGAATGTTAGATTAAAATTTTCAAATTAGATTGTCATAGTTGTTATTCACATTTGAATTTTTTTACAACTCATTTCACATTTTGTCTCACGGTGAAAATGGCTTATCAAGAACAGTTTGATTTAATGGAAGCTTATTTTTTAAATAACAAAAACGTGAATCTGGCTCTGCGGTGGTATGGAGAGAGATATCAAGACCGACAGGCACCAACTCGGTTCGTATTGAAACGAATGGTAGAAAATTTAAAGAATACGGGTGGTTTCAAGAAGAGACGGCAAACTATTTAGCAAAACTATTTCGATTTTGAACTAGATGTTTTAACATACTTTGAATCATTTCCAAAGGCTTCAAGTAGAGATGCTGCCAATGAATTAGGAACAACCCACACTCGCGTACTTAAAGTGCTGAAAAAGTATAAGTATAAATACTATCGTGAAGGTCGGTTGGTGAAAAATTGCATATTGGGGATCGTGACAGACGATTACAATTTTGTGAAAACATGCTTGGAGAAATTGACCGAAACCTTAATTTTTTGAGTAACATTGTATGGTCTGACGAAACCAACTTCAGCAATAATGGCATGTACAATCGCCGCAATAACCATTATTGGTCTCGAGTGAATCCTGTTCGTGTTCATGAAACTAACAATCAAGTAAGATTTTCTTTCAACGTTTGGTGCGGAATTATGAGAAATAATGTAGTGTTAGTTCACGTGTACGAAGGTCATTTAAACACTGTCAAGTATATTGAAATACTGGATCTCTTAAGAAACGAGTTAAATGGTTTCCCCGAGGAAGAGCGAAACCAAATAATTCTACAGCAAGATGGTGCTCCAGCACATAACAGCAGAATCACTACTGCCTACATTAATAACCATTTTAATACCTGGATTGGTACAAACGGCACAATCAGATGGCCTGCGAGATCGCCAGATCTCACCCCATTAGATATTTTTTTGTGGGGATATGTAAAAAATCTAATTTACATGAAATCTTATGCGAATGACAACGAGTTGAGAGTTGAAGTTCAGAATACGATTTATAATATTCACCACAACACTTTATTAAAGGTTACTAGAAATGAATTCGTTAAAAGAATAAATTTGTGTATCCAAGAGAATGGAGCCCATTTCGAGCAACTAATTAGTTAGTTTACCATTTTTTGTAAATAATTAAATTAATTTAAGATTTCCTGGTTTTCATTTAATTTATCACGTTTGTTAGAGAGATTTCATCCTTATAATTGACCCTAACGATCGATGCAATAAAAGTACAGGGTATAATTTTTTCAGATTTTAGCCGGTCCGATTCCCGGGTGTGGGAGAAGGGAATTTTCGAAAATCTGTGAATGCAATTTGCTTTCTATTCAAAAATAAAGGAATGTTTCCTTTGAGTAAAACTTTCTATCTGCAGTAATAAGAGTACTTTCCCTCCAGGTGGCATTACAAAATTCCACCCTGTATATAGACGGATTTGTAAAATTCTTTTTTTGTTTTAAAAGGTATACTCTCGAGGTGGTCCCATTGTCCACGTCCCATTGTACCAAGTCAGAATCTGATGAAGGGGTCCCATGGAAATCAAGGGAAATCTTCAAATTTTACAGGCACGCCCATAGCGATTTGGGTATGTTTTTATAATAACTCGTGCTTTTGCTCTCGGAAAGCACCATTCGGTGAAGTGGAACTGATAATGAATACCAGAGGTGGCCACCGGAACTACTCAATTATAAGTATTTCACGGGTTACGATTCGATTACTTTAATATGGCTGCTAAGCAATTTATGCTCGTCACAATGAATATGATGAAATGGTGCTGATAGTGGCTTCACCATCAGCTCCAGAAATTTTGGTTCTTACCAGGAGAACTCCTCAACAATTAACGTCCCTGCATCGGGAAAAGAAATATTTTGTTAAAGGTGATGAGTAGTTGACATTAGGCTATTGTAACTTAGATAAATTAATAGCTGACTCACTAAAAAGTGAAAAATAAATCATTATCATTATACTTTTGTTTTTGTTTTTATGAGTGTGTTTAGTTTAGTTTGTGATAATCCTATGCGAGTCCCAATAAATACATTTTCTTTTTTTCTTTATATTATTTATAGCTTTTGCCCGCGTGGATGTCGGAATTTATCCCACGGGAACGTGTTATCGGGACAAAAAGTAGCATATGTCCTTCCCCAGGATACCATTTATCTCCTTGCCAAGTTTTATCGAAATCCGTTCAGTGGTTTAAGCGTGAAAAGGTAACATACAGACAGAGTTACTTTCGAATTTATAATATTATTAGTATGGATATTACGCGACTGCACCTTATCTCTTATTAGCTTATCCGAAGCATGCGAGATAAAATCATTACTTTTAATTATTGTTAATCCATACTAGGTATGTATGTTATAAGATAAAGGGATTAACGGCACGTACTGGCAAATTCCCCTGAAAAAAACATAACGTTATGACTTAAAATAACGGCTGATATCCCCGAAGAGTTAGCAGAGGTAACCTGTAGTACACCCACATTTCGCCAGTTATGATTAAGTCCCATGGAATAGGGGTCCAGCCTATTGCTATCAACCGGGCACAAATCCAGACACCAGGCTACTACTAAGAAATTCCTGATGGAAAATCTCAATAACACCCAGCCCGGCCTGGGAATGGAACCCAGGACCTCATGCTCATGCAGGAGCTACTGCTGCTACTGCGCTTGCGATCACAAAACCAACGAGGATAAAACATGTTTTTTGTTATTAATAATATTTTTAGAAAAAAAATGGCCAGGCTATAACAATAGTTATAAATATGACACTTTAATAACCAAACTAATATCTATACTACTAATAATAAAGCTGAAGAGTTTGTTTGTTTGTTAGTTTGAACACGCTAATCCTGGAACTACCAGTTGAATTTTGAAAAACTATTTTTGCATTTGATAGCCCAATTCTTGAGGAAGGCTATAGGCTATTTAACATCACGCTAGGACTCTCAGGAGCCGAGCAAAAAGAAACGCAAGTAAGAAAGAACGGTAAGCGAAAACGAAGTCATAGCGCGGGCAGGCGAAGCGATGCGTCGGGGTGGGTGGTGGGAAGATTTTTTACGCGGACGAAGTCACGGGCAGAATGTAGTTATAAATAAAGAGAAAAGATTAAATTTTTTGTATGTTTGTTTGTTACGCTTTCAATCTAAAACCGCTGAACGAATTTGGATGAAATTTGGCACATTGGTAGAATATGACCTGATTTTGACATATGATACTTTTTATCCCAATATTCTTACGGGCTCGAGACGTATGCGGATAAACTACGGGGCGCAAACTCAAACTCAAACTCAAACTCAAAACATTTATTTCAATTAAACCATTTACAGGCACTTTTGAACTGTCAAAGAGTCGGTCAGTTAGTCAGAAAGTTGAAGCTAGTTGCCCATTCCAAAACGTAGATCTCTATGGAGAAGAACGGGCAAGAAACTCCAAGGACACTCTTTTTAAATCAAGATATTACAAAATCGTTGGTACATTATTCTTGTTGCTTCTATATGTGAGAACAATCTAAATAAAATAAAATGTATATTAAAAAAGAAATCAAAATATAAGAATAATAAAAATAAGCCGTGGCAGTTAAGAGATGACCAGTCTCAACTGACGGCGCCCGTTCACGAACATGACGCAGCTAGTATAAAATCTGAAATTTTGAGATATTTGTTAAAGAAAATAAATAAAACATTGGTTATCACACACAACATAATAATTGTCATATGGTGCCGAGATGTTAACATTCACAGTCAATTTGGTCCACAATTCTAAAGTCACTCAGCGCGGTAGGTGGGGCTGTTTCTCGGATTCCTAATGAGTAATCACGATTAATGATACGTGCTTATTGGCATTTCAATTATTTATTATACATAATCTTCGATAATAATTTTAATCTTGTAATTAATCCAATGATTTATACGTTTCACTTTTTTGTTTAGCTACCTATAATGAGGGTAAACAGAACAACTCACGAGAATCAGAAAAATGAGGCGTTATCCACAAATAAGAAGTTTATAGAAATGAATACTATGAATACTAATATGTTATGTAAGCCGCTGAAACATAATGCGGAGGGGGTGAAAAAGGCCACGTCCATATCTATGGTACAGCAATATAAGCAACACGATTTTGCAGATTGCAGTAAACCGAGAAATTCAAAAGTGACTGTACGCTTTTTACCTGCAAGCCAAAATTACATTATGAAATTAGTGCATATAAGGACATAAAATTGTAGGGCGACTTTTTCGTTGGTGACAGTCCCATTGTTAGGGACCTAATTAAGGACTAAACTCAAAAAGCAATGGACTATAATTTTAAATAAATATAATCAAAATAGGTACAATATTGTCGATGTTGGTAAACGTATGGAGTGCGCGCGCGTGCTGTCTTCCGAGATCGGTAGCGAAGTAGTCCAAAGGCCCACGTCCCGCACGCCGCAACTCTCACCGCAGCGCGCGGCCCTCGGTTGTCTCACGACAGCAGCCGAAGATTGCCGAGTGGTCGGAGGCGCCCGAACACCCATAGTTCACGCGGGCGAGTGACTGACGGTCCCGCTGGGCGGTCCCGCCACCGGCACACTTGTACGAAGAAGTCGCCCTATCATTTTATGTCACTAATTTCGTTATGTAATTTAGGCTTTAAAGAATCAGGTTCATTAACTTCCTCAAAATAGGTATGCTAATAGGGCACTGCGGTTGGTGTGGCCAAAAATTGTCACAAATATTTATCTTGTTTATAGTTCCGTTAATTTGTAAAATGCAGGATAGCAGTTTCAGAAGTTCTCATGAAACCAATAAGGCATTTGACTCATTAATTTAAAGGACTAGGGCTCACTTGCACCACAAATCACTGAATGCATTTAGCGCTGAATGATTTTAAGACATCGTTCTATTTCTGTCAATTGTTTGAAGATCTCAGAGACAGAATGATGTTTTAAATTATTTAGGCGTTAAACGCATTTAGTGATTTGTGGTGAAAGTGGGTCTATGACTGGACTACATATTATGGCTGTTGCTAATTTTGATGCTCATGGAAACTCGTTAAATTGTTATTTTCTACTCCTATAATTTTCTTTTCATATTATTTTCGTTCAGCTTTACAAAATGGTTGAATCATTTTCTTGGAACTCGGCAAGCATCTTTGACTTTATGGGTTTTCAATTATAGATTCAGGCATACAGTTGCTGGGACAGATATAGTATAGTTTGTTTAACTGGCCCGTAAGTTTCATGGTCGCATGCGTGACTGCTGAGCGTGGGTCCTGGTTTCGATTCCCAGGTCGGGCAAAGTGCTATTGGGTTTTTCCTTCAGAAATTTCTTAGTAACAGCCCAGAGTTTGGGAGTTGGCGGTGTGATACCTCCGTGCCTCGGAAAGCACGTTAAGCCGTTGGTCCTGCGCCTGATCTCTCTCCGGTCGTGTCGGATTGCCGTCCCATCGGACTATGAAAGTGAAGGAAGAGAGTGCACCTGTGTCTGCGCACACACTTGTGCACTATAACATCTCCCGCGCCGAAGGCTAGTCTCCGTTGAGACTTTCCGCCATGACCGAAATACGGTCTAGAGGACTATATATAGTTTGTTTATCTCAAATTATATCACAATAATGGACAATAGGACCTAAAAAGTTGTTGATACCTAACTCTTATGGGCAAAGAGGGATTAAGCAAACTACCAATAATTATTTTATCTATAGCCCTTTCAGATTCAGATAGTAACGTATGGCAGATGATAGTGTAATCTTTTGGGAGCTGTTATAAAAACAATGATAAGTCTAAATGCGACATTCGGACAAGATGAAGTTGCTCGTAGTGGTAGCGTTGTTTGCTCTGGCTTGTGCTAAACATGAAGAATATATCGGGTATGTAATTTTTTTCATATTATTTCACTTCGTAGTGCTATTCTGTATAAATTTCATCATGAAAAGTTTGGTAAAGTGAGCTTGAAATGAGCTGTTTACCTATTCTGTGCAAATCTCACCGTGAAAACTTGGGCGAAATGAGCTAACAATCCCCTAGCATCGGGTGGAGTGTCAGCTCATGTCAAGCTCATTTCACTTTCATTTTAACAGTGAGATATTTACAGAATAGATCGGCTACAAGCCAAGCATGACCACCGACGAAACGGAAGAAACGAGAAACAAAATGACAGATAAATAAAATATATAAACGGCGCGATGTCAAAAATTAAGAAAAGAAATGTCACTTTGTAGAGTAGATATAAAAGTGATTATGCTACGCGTTCTTGTCTGATAAAAATGAGAACAGTAGGATTGATGTGTTAAGAAGATATGACTATAAAATTTATTTAATAAAAATATAGATTTTTTGAAACCTTTGAGGACAAAAAATCATTCATTGAGATTGCTGAAGACGAAGAACTTTGACTATTCTAGGAAAACAGATTCTTCATCGTGGTCTTTCTCATAATTTCAATTTATTTCTTTACAGATGGAAATCTTACTATATCGGGCTTGCCACCGACAGCCATTTCAAAGCGTTCGAGTCCATGGTAGATAAATATGAACTGGATGTCCTGAGCCATCCAATCAAGGGACGCGAAGGTGTCTTGCTGATAAAACCTGAACATCACTCTGCTTTTATCAAAGATATGGAAACTGAGGGTATTGCTTACAGGATCCATGCTGATGATGTGAAAAGGTAAATATTTTTACACAAGCTTACCCTTAGATATACTCACGCAGTACGTACCCATTTTCCACAATGTGGCTGGCAGACACTACAGAACGCCCACATTTACGATTCTTACAAATTGCTATTGCTTTTGCTAAATATTACCACATATGACATAGGAAGGGCCATAATGATCTCATAAAATTTTAAGTCACCAGCTAACTACATATTGTTGTATGCAAAAAAATATTGAGTAAAAATTAACATTAAGCAGGATTATCAAAATAATAAGATGTTTTTCTTATTTAATTATAAATTTTGGAGATAGAAGGCGTTAACGTCGCAAAAAAACGTAAAATGATGTCACGAAAGAAATTTCAAAAGCTAACGCCATTTTTTTTGTTCAGCCAATTGGACTATGATGATCTACTTATCGAGTTGCAAAAGACAGCAACCATGAGGAATGGCGGCCGTCAGTTGCCTTATGACAATTATCAAGAAATGGAAGCTGTAAGTAACTAAATCTTTATCCAATTATTCCATCATAATCATATTCTTCTAGATTTTTGTTGAAGGTCTGTGTCTGATGATGATTTTGAAATCAACATTTATTTCATTTTTATTATAATCTTATCATTCATCGTTCTATTGTGAAAGTGGTGCTATTCTGTGAAATTTAATTCGAGCCTCACTTGTTCTTTAAATTGAGGCACCTGACCAGCACCGCGCGCTGGCGATTAGCGAGAAGCGAGTAGAGCTAGCAACTAAAAACGAGTTGGCAAGTAAAGAGTAGCGAGTGCGCGACGGTGACGAGTGATTACTCGCCTGTATGTGAAAGTACCAAGCGTGTGTCTCTCAGCGAGTGTTCTGCCCGCCAAGCAAGCATTGCTGAGCGAGTACTCTCTTTGTTAGCACTTGTCGTTGTGACAAACGAATTTGCACTGACATCAATTCCTTGTGAGTTTCAACGTAATGCTTATAGAATATCAGTACAGCATCAACCTAACAATTAATCCTTTATGGAATACGCAAGTTATTCTTTTTCATTCTTTAATAGACATGGTATTGGACTGTAGAAATAATTCGGTATACTTGTTTCATTTCTTATGCATCAGTTATTTTACAATTAATATAAACTATTAATATGCTATATATATAACTATTATTATTAACTATTAATTATTATGTTAATTTTTTTTGGGGAAACGGATCTCAAACACGAACGCAATGTCGTCGACAATGCCTGTACTGACGTAAAATTATGTTTCAAACAAACATATATTATTTGCAAAGTGCTTGAAATCTCATTAAATTGTTATTATTAATAGCACACAAAACAAGTTTATTTATTTATTTATTTAGGACTGAAAATGAGATGTAAAGAAAGCAGTATTGTGCATTATGACATATCATGGCCAAGACAGTAACGGACGTTGGCACTGTGTAGAAAATTGTAGGAGTTTTTATTTTTATTTTAAACAGGTAAAAGTTGAACTTGTAATACGTTTCTTAGGTTTGTATCACTGGATTTTATTGATAAAAAAATACAAGCATCTTCAGTATTGTTTTTGATGCAGATTCCATTAGCACTCATAGTAATTGCACTTAGAGTTACTGTTTGCAAAATATTTGATGCACTTATGTGCACTTGACAAGGGCATCGAAATTTTCGCATGTTGTAATCTCTACTAAATCAGCTACGATTACTGAAATCTAAACCAATAATACTGTATTATCAATAAACGTGACCTACATTATCAAAATTTTGTAATGCTTGGAGATTTTTTTTTTTTTTTTATCCATCGATAGTATTTCTCTTCATTCATACTAAGAATATAGTGCAATGTTATTATATTCAATACATAGCTTTACTCAAATGAGGAAATAATGAATAGTTTAATGAGCTCCGAGAGCTCGTTTTGCCTAAAAAACCCTAACCAATTTGTAACCTCTTCATGTGAATAAAAGGCTGGCTTATTATACAGGCAAATAATCAGGCAGAGCTGCCCAATTATAAAATACAATTATTTTGTACAACAACCTTGGTGAATTTTTGATGCTTAAGTATTTTCTAATTTCAATGTGTATTCATAGTAAAAATAAAAATATAATAAAATAATATAATAAAATCAAAATTTACAGATCAACGATTACATTGACTACATTGGCAGACAATACCCTAACGTTGCCACCGTGGTAAATGCTGCCAACTCCTTTGAAGGTCGTCCCATTAAGTACGTGAAAATCTCTACGACCAACTTTGAAGATGAGAGCAAGCCCGTGATCTTCATCGACGGAGGCATTCACGCCAGAGAATGGATCTCTCCCCCCACCGTCACCTGGGCTATTCATAAGCTGGTCGAAGATCTTACTGAAAGTGATCTACTGGATAGGTTTGACTGGATCCTCATGCCTGTTGTCAACCCAGATGGATATAAATATACTTTCACCAACGTAAGTGCTTAAGCTTGCTATCTTTTTGTTTTACAATAGATACAAAACTATTTTGGCTCGATTTAATAGAATAAAAATAAAATGAGGAGTATCTAAGGATTGTAGTAGGTGGCATTCTGTAGTTTCTGGGGGTTCCATGGGAAGAGGGCGTGAGTTTATGTATGAATGTACTCGTATGTATAATTCAAATCACAGAAAACGTCTTTATTATAATTTGTATAAATTTTTCTTGCAGTCTCGTTTCTGGCGCAAGACCCGCTCCACGGACCAGAACGTTCTTAGCAGTATCTGCCCAGGAGTCGACGGCAACCGCAACTACGACTTCTACTTCAACACCGTCGGTACCAGCAATTCTGCTTGCGCCGACAACTACGCTGGTTCCAGGGCCTTCTCAGAAGTCGAAACTAGAGCCGTCAGGGACATCCTCCATGAACACTTGGCCCGTATGGCCCTATACATCACCATGCACAGTTTTGGCAGCATGATCCTATACCCATGGGGACATGATGGTTCCCTATCTCAAAATGGTCTTGGGCTTCACACAGTGGGTATTGCTATGGCCAACGCAATCAACGCAAAAGCTTTACCCAATTTCCCATCTTATATTGTTGGTAACTCAGCTCTAGTCCTGAACTACCCAGCCGCAGGAGCATCTGAAGATTATGCGCATCAGATTGGAGTGCCTCTATCATATACCTTTGAGTTGCCTGGCCTCTCAAATACTATGTTAGGCTTTAACCTTGCTCCTCAGTATATCCAACAAGTGTGCAATGAGACTTGGGAAGGTATCATCGTTGGTGTTAGAAGAGCCGGTGACTTGTTTAGAAATAAAAGAACATAATTTATATGTAGTTTTATTTTATTTATTGTTATCAGCAATTTAAAAGATCACCCTTATTTATTTAGAAAGGTAGTAACACAAATAATGAAGAGCCAAGCCCCTAACTCTACAGGCCTTAACTCTACAAACCTTATATCTTTGTCAAAATCTACGTCTTGGCCGTGTCGCGGCTGCACACTCCAATGGGCTTATGGTAGGAAATTAAGTCATTGGTCTTTAATGTTGTGTCATACAATAGTTCAATGGCACGGCCAAGCCATATATTTTGACTAGGATGTAAGGTTTTTAGAGTCAAGCCTTGTAGAGTTAGGGGCTTGGCTCTACGTTAGATCTGATACTTTTTAACGGTGAAAGCGCTATGTAAGTCTTGGCAACCTACTTTATATGAAATGTTTTTGGTAGGATTTCATTTGTTTTTTTTGGGCGCTCTATTTATTTTTACTTTAGCGGTGATATTGTACTGATATTACACACACAGCTTACACATACATGTTAAAATCATAACCCATACTTCTAGCATTGTCGGTTAAAAAAGGTATTTTTTGCACACCAGCAGTTACTTTCTTCATAGCTAATGACAAAGAGTTTCGTCTTTGTTGTTTATATACATGTTAGTCAAGCTTTCATAACAAATGAAAGTAGGTATACCTATTGTCCTTAAGAAATACAGACTTGCACCTCCCTTTAAGGGGGTTGGAGGGTGAAAGTAACTGATTTCTTAATTGTTTTATTGTTTGTGTTCAAATTCTAGCCTGCACACTAAATTCTAGCTTTCCAGGACTTCGGAAAGTGCCCTAGAGGTTTCGATGAGTGAGTGAGAGAGTCAGAAATTCAAAATATGAAAGCTTGACAAATGAAACTTTGTGTGTTTTAAGTCTGCTAACCATATTTCATCTTGAGTATTTGAGCTCTCTAGCATTATCCAGGCCGTTGCTATGAGGGTATGAAAATACGACGAAACACTTCGAGAAAAAGTAGGCTTGTTTTTTGTTTTTGGCTCGTCTTGGCGGGGGTTCTACCGTGCTCCCAGATCCCAAGAACAAATTTGACATTCTAGTTGAAAAACATGTACTTCCATTCATTCCAACTACAATTTTAAGGTTCTACACACAATATTGAAAGATTTAACATATTATTTTAAGACTTCTTATAGGTTTTCCTGTAATCTATTTAAGTAAAGAACAAATGTTTGTATTTTCTTCAAAATTTTAGACTCAGGAAATCAATGGGGAAATGTTCAATTTACGTAAAGTATACAATTAAAAAAAAAAAAATTCAAACTCTCACTACAAGCCCTTTCATTTTGAGATGTCACACGGTACGGTTTGCAAAATTTTTGTTTTTAATTTTCTAGTTTGCCCCCCAAAAGTGACCCACGTTCAAAATTAATTTATTTATGTTACGCGTCTGTGTTTGGGTCACAGATATTCATCAATTTAATCAGTCCAGTAGATTCGGAGAAAATTAGCTGTGACAGACAGACAGAGACACGAGTATGAAACCCTAAAAATCACAATTTATAAAGAACAAGCTGACCCGACAGACGTTGTCCTGTCTTAACTATGAATGTCATATCGTCGACCGTAGGTTCAATTGCAAATAATCATAACAGAGCCAATAAGGCATTGTTAAACAAATTAAAATACACAATTTTACTTCTACCGCTTAATCAGCCTTCAACATGAGATCAATGTTTAATCATTATAATCATAAAAAATAATAAAAAAATAATTGAGATCATTAAACGTTTCAGAACGAGATGTTTTTTTTCATCAACATTATCTTCTTCGTCCCTTTGATTAAAATTGTCAATCACTTTAGCGCAATATGGTAACTTCAAATAATCTTGATGAAATTTACTGGGCATAGCATTCACGCAATTTTTTTTTAAATCTTTGTATTTTGCGAACGACATTGGCAGCCTGGTGTTATACAACGGTCTTAGTTCTACGCAATTATTGTTTGTATATCAGGCGAGTCTGCTAGTTGTGACGGCACACTAACAGCTGTTTAACTCTTAACCTTACCCTTTCCCGTCCCTTTTCCTTTTCTCTTCCCACTTTTCGTTTTACGTTCTGGATTACTCCCTATCTTTTTGGCTGCCAATTCTCCATTTATTTTGACGACATTAACAACCGCTTCCTCCTTCATAGAGTGTTTAGTCCAAATGGTTCTTCTTTTTCTTTATCGTAGCTATTCTAATTTTCGTAACTTGCAAGTCCTTTTTCTTTTGTGGAAATAGTTTTTCTGTAACGGGGTCTCAGTCAATGAAATCCTTGTGCTCCATAACGGTTACGACGTAGGGACGAGGATTCTTTCTAGCACATTCCATGTAACTAGGCCATTGCGTGTAACTCCAAACAGTAAATTTTCGCACTTCTCGTTCAATAACAGAGTGCATGCTGTCAACTGGCATGTAACTATGACCGGTCAATAAGAAGTTAATCTGAATCGTTTCGACATTCTTGGATATTGACAAAAAATAATGCAATATTGCCAGCATTGTCCTATTACGATTTTGTCCAGTGCAAGCATTGATATACAGGATAACTTTTCTTATTCCTCTATCATCAACTACTTTCAGATACATAAAAAGACAGGACCCTATCTCTTTTAACCCTCGTTTTCCGTCGCATTCACCCCAAACATAGCAATACCCGTTTTGAGTAGAGCTTTCATAAATCGTAAAGTTATACACAGTGCATTTTCTGCTATAGAATAACAAAATATTGTCACCATGAGGCGTATTTAAAATCTTTTGTAAATCAAAGCTTGCCACTAGAGTGTCCTTGTTTACAGAATAGTTTTGATGACTCTTTCATAAGTAGCATATTTTTCTTCCACGCGATCTTTAATCTTTTCCTTGTCCTTTTCTGCCTCCTTTGGATTGTTTTCATGTTTAGTGCAAATGTTGCACTTATCCTATCCTATCTTTTTCTGTTCGCATGATTTTCGGTATAGGCGGTATAAGTTTGTCAACGTTTTGTATTTTTGTGGTAAATACAGCCTATTGCTTGAAAGCCTACAGTAATGTGAGGGTAGTACCGGAAGAGACTCGATGTACTCCTTTATAAAGGTAACAGGGATAAATATTCATTACTTCTCATGAGCAAATTGGTGTAACGGACACCGAACCTAAATATAATTCGATTCAAATAGGTGTAACGTTGACACTACTTAAAGTATGACAATGCAAATTGGGGTAAGGGACAACTATGTCAAAACTCGTGCAATCCATTTAAAGTATGGATGATATTTATTTTTTGAGATAACAAAGACATTAGTGTAAGGCCAGTTTTATTATTGTTTCTTCAAAAATAAACCATGTAATGATAATTCGTTGATTCGGAAGACCCTTACCTTATTTGAAGTGGATTGGCGGCGATAATTACACCATTTCAAGTTCCTATATTGCATAGTTTTTCAGATACATTGTTATTATGGGGCTGATTCGAGATTTGGATCCAAAAATCATTAGGGTAAGGGACATTTTTCTTAAGCTAGATTTTTTTCATATACACCATTCGATAGAGCGAAAAATTCTGAACAAAACTGTATACTCAACTCATTTTGAGTATTTTGTCCCTTACCTCAATTGAACCTACGGTCGACGATATGTCGTTTAGTTTTAGTTTTGACTATTGACTAAAACTAAAACTATTGACTTCATTTATCAACCGATCCATCTGTGTTAAACGATATTTGCAACGCGCATTCTGTCAGTCACTGACAGTTATTTCAAACAACTGACAATTATGTAAAATTAATATTGGCGTTAAGTTTTCTTAAATTTTGTAACGTTCCGATCAACTTTCTTATTTTTCTATTTCATAAGATCCTTCTCCTGACAATAACGAACACAATAGATAAAATTTTAGTGAAATCGGTCCAGCCGTTCACGCGTGATGGCGTGACCAAGGGAAATAGGGATTCATTTTTATATATATAGATAAGTGGTGCACTCCTTCAATTACAGGAGGACACAACATGCGTAAATTCTTTGTATAACGTCTCTTTGTATTCCTCGACTTGTCAAATGCATTTGATCTGGTCGCTTATGACGTACTGTGGGACAAGTTGAGGGACGCGGGTGTATCGGAGGAGTAAATGATAAATGATTTTATTTCTGTAAGTAGGTTTGTACAAACACTTTTACACGTCAATCATATTTTTAACTAGATGAGGACGGCGTTTCCTATCTGACTACTCTGAGAAGAAAGGCCGAAATAAACTCAGAGGTCACAGTCTCTTTTAAAGTCCAGACATAATCTTGGTCAGATCATGTGAAGACCATGTAGATTGGTAGCTGAAATGGTCTTTTGAGAAAAAAACCACACAGATTGAGTGGACCTGTCCAGTCAGTGTACGCATTTGTCAGTAATCATGCAGCTCAACTCAGGAAGTCAGGACTTAAGGAGCTCAACGATTCGACGAACAATACCAAAGAAAAGACATTCGGGTAGGCCGCATAAATTACTCAAACTGCCAGATCATGATTAAAATTGACTGAGAAAAAAAAGCAATGACCCACATAGTCCTCACATTCACAATAATTAAAATAGCATAATACTTTACAAGTAAAAACTCATGTCACTGTATATATAAAATGCAACAATGTCAATGTGTATATAAAAAATCGGACATAATGTTTGAGAACCATGTAGTTTGGTGTCTGAAATGGTCTTTTGAGGAAAGAACCACACCGACTAAGTGGACCTGTCCAGTCAGTGCACGCATTTGTCAGTAACCGTGCAGCTCAACTCAGAACTTAAGGAGCTCAACGATTCGACGAACAACACCAAAGAAAGGACATTTGGGTAGGCCGCATAGACTACTTTAACTGCCAGACCAAGAATATAACTGAAACAATGACCCACACAGTCCTCATATTCTCAATAATGAAAATAATATAATACTTTTTACAGTAAATATTCATGTCTAAAATAGCTGGCAAATTAAAATCAACATTCACCGTGTAAATTTATTGGAGCAGCTCAAGCCCAAGCCTTTTTGTCCTCAATATAGTCTTTTACAGTATAATAGGCTTTCTGGCATAGTTTCCGTTTTATAAAAGATTTGAATTTATTAAAGCTTAGATCTTGAATATGGCTAGGAAGTTTATTATAAAAACGAATACATTGGCATCTAAACGAGCCACCTATTTTCTTGAGCCTGGTTGTAGGAACAATAAATTTGTGTTTGTTTCTAGTATTGATATTGTGGATATCACTGTATTTTTTAAACAGATTAATATTTTTATGTGCATACAAAAGATTTTCATAAATATACTGAGAAGGCACGGTAATTATATTAATGTCTTTAAATTTATCTCTGAGGGAGTGTCTGGGAGTTAATTTATGAATTGAACGAACTGCCCTTTTTTGCAAAACAAAAATTGTCTGGATATCGGCGGCATTTCCCCACAACAGAATACCGTACGACATCACACTATGAAAATAACTAAAGTATACTAAACGGGCTGTCTCTAACTCAGTTAAACCACGAATTTTTCTAACGGCGTATGCTGCAGAGCTCAGTTTTTTTGACAATTTATCTATGTGGGGGCCCCATTGAAGCTTGGTATCCAAAGTTATGCCTAAGAATACTGTGGTATTTTCGGGTTTAAGTACTTCACCCTTTATGAGAACACTAGTTTCTACTTGTCTAACATGAGGTATCGTAAACTTAATATATTTAGTTTTTTTTCTCGTTAAGAAGTAGGTTATTAACATTAAACCAGTTAACTACTACTGCGAGGGCGCTATTTACATTGCCAGTAACCAGCTGCTGACGTTTGAGTACACCTCCCTTCTCAAATATTGGTACTCTAACCAAAATAACCGGGTCAGGTAGGTTGGTGCTCTGTCGGACGAGTACAGGCTGGAATGCGGAGTCAGACAAGGGGGGTTAAGCTCGCCTCTGCTATTTAACCTCTATATCAACCGGCTCATCCAGCGACTGAGCGGTACACATATCGGCTGCCATATTGAAGGGATGTGTGTCAACAATATAAGCTATGCAGACGATATGGTGCTTCTCAGTCCCTCGGTGGGCGGCTTGAAGAAGTTGTTGTCGACCTGCGAGGCCTATGCGGAGGAGCATGGCTTAATATATAACATATAGAAGAGTGAGATTCTTCTATTTAAAGCACCTAAACAGCAGTCGCGCAGTGTTTCACCCATAAGCCTCAATAGCGAAGCACTGAAAGTTGTGAATAGTTTTCGGTATCTTGGCCACATTGTCCCGAGCGACCTAAGAGATGACAGAGATATAGAGAGGGAGCGCAGGGCGTTGTCTGTGAGGAGCAATATGATTGCCCGCAGGTTCGCTCGTTGTACCACAGACGTCAAAGTAACCCTTTTTAAGGCGTTCTGTCAATCCTTTTACACGAGTGGTCGGTGGGTGGCACACGCGCCGAGCTTACAACGTCCTGCGTGTTCAATTCAATAATGCTTTTAGGATGCCTTTGGGACTGCCATGGCGTTGTAGTGCTTCAGGAATGTTCGCGGAGGCTCGCACAGATTGTTTTTGAAAGAAAGCGGCCTCTTTACTACAGCGCTTGCATGGTAGTGACAATAGCATCCTGAAAATGATAGCTGCCAAACCGGACTGCCCCTTTTAGAGACACTAGGTAGGAACAGTCATTGGTCAAAATAAATAAATAATGCCTGAAAACTAACAATACTAACCTACCTTTTAAGCACCATTATTACTAACACCAAAATACTAACTAAATTATGGACCATAGTCTGAAATAAAGTTTTATTATTATTATTATAATAACATCTATAGAGCGTTGCCTTTGCTATCGAAATTCACTTTTTCATTTTGATAGTTCAGCGCCCTCTAGTATCAGCATAATATGCTGCATCGAAACCACAACTATAGTCTTATCTACTTATTGATATCAGTGTATAAGTATTGATTGTGGATCGTTATAGATTTGTGAGTTCAAAATAAAGTCACTAGATGGCATTGTTTTCATTGGAGGAAATGTCTGCGGGTCTAGCCAAGGTGCAATTTTTTTGTGTCTACTCCTCTTACCACGATTACTTATCACACATCTCGTCCTTCATAGTCGGCCCCTCACTCTTCAGGATCGTGACTCCTCATTCATTTCTGAAAAGTGAATCTTAAGTTCACTGGCACTGACCTCTGACACCTGGTTCCTTTACTCTTTTGGCTTTTATTTTCCTGTCTCTATAAGCGTTTTGCTCTTATTGGTGCTAATCTACAATATAGCCAAAATATAACAGACATCTAGCTTCATACAATCTCGTTTTAAATGTTTCGCCATGATTTGATAAGGAAGTGTGGAAACATTGCGCCATATACAATGTTTTGCGACAGTGGTATTATGTCTATAGTTGAGTCAGCTTACCAGCCTGTTGGGGAATGCCTTAGTAGACTGGGCAGAAGCCTCAATGAACAACTTTAGAGACTTTGTGGCTGCCTAAAAATAAATTTCTGCCAAAGTAGTATACTTAGGTTTATAAAATACAAATTTCATTTGGAGGAATAAATGTAAAAAACAAGTTTTTCTTTGGATGTTGTATACAAAAAACATTTTAATAAATTAATCATGCTCATGGATATATTGCTGTCAATAACAACATTACAAAAAGACTTCATTTAAACTTCAACAGATTAAATATTCCTGAACAAATCACCAGCTCTTCTGGCACCAACAACAATACCTTCCCAGGTCTCACGGACAACCTGGTCAATATACCGAGGATCTAAATGGAAACCGTTTCCAGTAGAAGCAAAACCAGGCAATTCATAGGTGTAGGACAGAGGCACTCCAATGTAATGCGCGTAGTCTTCCGCAGATCCAGCTATATAGTATCCGATGACAAGAGCAGAGTTTCCAACAACGTAATTGGGGAAGCTGGGAAGAGCTTTACTTTGGATAGCATTTACCATGGCAACACCCACAGTGTGGAGACCAAGAGCATTCTGAGATAGGGAACCATCGTGACCCCATGGGTACAGGATCATACTACCATAACTATGCATGGTGAGGTACAAAGCTGTGCGAGCTAAGTGTTCGTGAAGGATATCCCTTACAACCCTGGTTTCAACTTCGGAAAAGGCTGAAAGACCAGCGTAGATTTCAGTGCAAGGGTGATTGCTGGTACCGACGGTGTTCCAGAAAAAGTCGAAGTTGCGGTTTCCGTCCACTCCTGGGCAGATTTGACTGAGGGGGTTCGAGTTGGTAGAGCGAGTCTTGCGCCAGAAACGATTCTGGAAACAAAAAAGTTATAAAATCAATACAGCCGTACTTATAACAGGTAGGTAAAACAAAATAGATACGTAAAGTTCGTGTTCATTCATTTCTTCAAAATACAAGAAGAAAAATAAACTTAAAACCACAAAAAATACTTACATTGGTATGCGAATATTTATATCCATCGGGGTTGACAACAGGCAGGAGGATCCAGTCGAATCTATCTAAGAGGTCACTTTCCGTAATATTTTCGACCAGTTTATGAATGGCCCAGGTGACGGTAGGGGGAGAAATCCATTCTCTGGAGTGGATCCCTCCATCGATGAAGATCACGGGCTTGCTCTCATCTGTGAAGTTGGTGGTGGAGATCTTGAGGTATTTGATGGGGTGGCCCTCAAATGAATTAGCAGGGGATACTACTGTAGCAACATCAGGATATGTTTTGCCAATGTAGTCGAGATAGTCGTCGATCTGTAATGATTATAACAAACAGCGTTACGTTTCAATAGGACAAAGTGCGAATCAAGCTTCAAAAACCAATATTTTTATGGACGTAGTTTTTTCATAAATGTCTTTTAAACATTTGAATCTATTGATCAGTATTTTTCCCTCTATGTTTGAATTGGCTTGATGTGGATATGTCTGTAATAACCAGAGATCGGATATTCGGATGCATATTCGCCTAAAGTTGAGATGTTGGCTAATATGGAATGCACTTTTATATTGAAAAATCTTAACTTTAACTAACACACACAACCCCTCCTCTTACACCCTACATACACATATTAGCATCAGGGGTTAAACATTAATTTTAACTAATTATGCATCTAAATAGATAAGCAATCCAAGAACCCCGGAGCTTTTTTTTAAATAAATAATTTTAAGAAGCTGCTTCCATACTTCCACAGCTAAACATTGAATTTAGGTAAATATGCATCCGAATATCCGATCTCTGTTTATAACACGATTAGCTTAACCTACCACTCCCTGTTCTTGGTAATTATCGTAAGGAAGCTGGCGACCTCCGTTCCTGGCCATGGTTTGTCTTTTCTGCTCCTCGATGAGCTGATCATCGTAGTCAAGGGCGCTGAAAGGTAAAGTATTAGTTTTATATTTTTTTCCTTATGGATTAGAGTAGGATTAGAGCAGTAGATAAGGGTGTGACTCACTATATACACCACACACTCCATCTGCACTAGTTTAGAAACAAGGTTTTACAGGCTTTTTGACCCTTGAGGGTATACTTCAGATTTATCTAAGAAACACTGCGGTCCCTGACGCCCTGCTGCTTAGACATGATTGGACAAGTTTTTGCAGACCCTACCGAGATAGTGAGCCCAAAAGGCCCTGAACCTGATTAACATGATCCTTTTGGGCTATAGTGGATATAATTTAATTTAAAAAAAGTTATTTAAGTATGTCGTGATGGCCCAGTAGTTAAGGCCTCGCTTCTCATGCACGAGGTTGTGGGTTCAAATCCGGCAAATATCAATGCGGCTTTTTCAATTCATATGTACTTTCTGAGTTTATCTTGGACAGTACTGACACTGGTGAACGAAAACATCGTGAGGAAACCTGGACTTATAATTAATATAAGTCTGAAATCGCCAATCCGTCTTGAGTAAGAGTGGTGATCAATGCTCGTGCCTTCTCTGTATGAGAAGTGGGACTATTATTGTTATTGGGGGTATTATTATTATTATTATATTCAAGTTAATGTCATATTTACCTTTTGACATCATCAGAATGGATCCTGTAAGCAATACCCGCGGCTTCCGCATCCTTGATGAAGGCAGCTTGATATTCAGGCTTCACAAGCGCCACACCTTCGCGGTTGAAGGTCGGGTGGCTTAGGAAGTCCAGCTCATATTGCTCTACCAAGGGTCCCAAGGCTTTGGACTGGGCGTCGGTAGACACTCCTACATAGTAGGATTTCCATCTGTAATGTGATAATATGTCAAATATTAGTTACCTGCTCAGTTGGTTTTCCGCCTTTCTTAAGACTAAATGGAAACTATATGATGTAGCTGTAGTCCTACTCGGTCATACAGTTATAATTGCTTCACTCAAAACTTTTGTGTTGGTCTTACGGCTTCACTTATCCGTATGTCGCGAATTCCACACGCGGTTTCTGCAGTCCATCAGATAGGGTTACCAGACCGAATTTAATTTTGAAATAAAAAGCGTTTTCCAAGCTAATGATAATTTATTTTATTTATTTAAATAATATATACATATATAAGATCTAAACCATGATTTAAAAGCACACGTCAACTGCTGAAACTGCAACTGTTAGATTTTTTCTCTTCTACACACTTCATCTATTTTATTTTATCACAATTATATGGATCTCTTTGGTTGATAGAAAATTATTCTTAGTTAAAATTTAAAATATCGATATTGTTACTAACCCGATATATTCTTCATGCTTGGCGTAAGCCACAGCAAGCAAGGTTGCCACCACCAGTAACTTCATCTTGAACGACTGTACCACTTAGAATCGTCATTATTTTTATAAATATCGTTTCTAAACTGATATCATTGCTAATCTTATAGATACGGTAAGTCAGTAAGTAGTGATAAATTGTACGGTAGATATTTCGTTAAATCTTTGGGTCATAAAACAATGTTTTGGTTATTGTGAACAATAACGTATACGAAACAGTGATTGTCCTGCGACGTCGCCTGCTATTCCTAGTTTAGTAGAATATTAATCAGCCTATAATGTTCCCACTGCTGGGACACAAGACTCCTCTCAGAGACAGTGGGCCGTTATACAAGAGGCGGATCCAGTGCGAGACAGCTTGGCCGGCAGTTCTTAGTTTGTTACACTGGTTATTAGAATGGACTAGAATAAACTTTATTTCCATGTTTACAATTTACTTATTGGTGATAAGTTAATACTATGATAATATAGTTTTTTTGAAGTCGCATAAATCTTTGAAACGAATGGGCTCACATTTTATCACTATCTCACTTGATGATAATCGATGCTGCGCTCGACGATGGCGCACGTTTGTCTTCAAATAATCTTTTTATTAGTGACTTGAAGTTTTTAAAAATAAATCTATATGACGGAGAAGGTACGTGTCTCTCGTTATCATTAGCCCTATTTTAACTACTGTGGGCGTACTATGGGAAGTGTTGGTTATTCCGCAATAGAAAAACCGTTTGCAGTTCAAATCAAGTTATAATTTACGAACAAATTAATCACACACTGTAGGTACACGGCACAACTATACGGAACGCGTGACAGTTTCTAAACGTCCGCCAACAACCACCTCTGCTTTTACTCTGATCACCGTCAAACGTTATGTTATAGACTTTGTCAAGTGCCACCTAGCGGCGCTGGCGTCCCGATTAGTCAAAGTGAAACGATTGATTTAACGTATTTTCGACATATACTACATTTGAAATAAGATTAGAAAATTAAATAAACATTTTTTACAGTCCGTTCAACCGATTTTGACTTCTATTGCGTTGATGGCATGCCAAATGGCAGCTGCAGTAAACAGTTGGTATTCTAACCACGTTTTTTATTTTAATGTCATCCTTAAGTCTACGGAATAGAAGTCAAAATCAGGTGAACGGACTGTAAAAAAGGTTTATTTAATTTTTTAATCTCATTTCTAATGGGGTATAGCTATATTTGAGTTGCCAGCCATATCTGACAATGTTATGGCGACACTAGTTTCTATTATCCCCCCCCCCCCCTCGTACATATTATTATTTGCGTCTCATTTCTCCAGAATAAACAATTTCTCTTTCTTTCTTTCTTTCCTTTTCCTTTTTATTTCAAAGTAAGTTAATTTTACAGATTTTGCAAGACTCTAGAAAGAAGAATTAAATCGTCAATAAAAAATAATAAAAAATACAAATTCCATTCATTATTTATTTGTGTCTAAACATAACTATTAGTGTGGGTTGATTAATTAAATTAACTTGATTGATACTAAAAGGGAATTGTACGCAAAAACACAACTGATTTAAAATTTCTATGTATATAAGAACTTACAGTAGTCAGTAAATCTAAGGATTTTCTATAATCGGGTATTAACAATATCACAGACATAATTATGTTATCAAATCCTGTCTGTAGCTGTTTTAGAATTATTATTATAAATATTACTTATAATCCTTTCGTTTGGTTTTTTTATTTGGCACAGTAGCTCACGCGATCAACTTCGTCATACAGGCTTTTTACCTTCTTAAATTGTACATCTTGCGCGGGTTTATCCGAAAGGGTTACCGTGGCCCTGAAGGAACACGGGTGGGTTTTAGTCAGTAAAAGTCTGACACACCCTCCCGCTCCGCCCAGAGCGGGAGAAGCCATTTGATGATTTCCCACCCAAAAAATTCATGAATTCATGGTTACAGTTTGCGCGTCGAAGTCTTTGCCACCCTGTATTAGGTAACCCTTAAGTTATAAAAATGGAGTAACAGCAACTTTAAAGTATAGTCGACTTCGTAATTGCTTTAACATTTTTAACAAAAATCCCAGCAAATTGAATCTTTACTAAGCTTGAAACTACCTAACTGTCATATAAACAATTAGACCTTGTCGTTTAAGACGTACAAGTGACATTCAGTCTTAGGCTGATAAAGCAAACACGAAGGCGACTATAATTGTCACGTGCCTAATCTGTCGTCATCATACATCCTATGTGCAGTCCCTTTTAATTAATCTTTAGTGATAAATGATAAATTATTATATTTCTTACAAACGCTTTTACACGCCAATCATATTTTAAAAACTAGATGAGGTCGGCGTTTCTTATCTAACTATTCTGAGAAGAAAGGCCGAAACAAGCTCAGAGGTGACAGTCTCTTTTGAAGTCCAGACATAATCTTGGTCAGATCATGTGAAGACCATGTAGATTGGTGTCTGAAAGGGTCTTTTGAGGAAAAACCACACAGATTGTGTGGACCTGTCTAGTCAGTGCACGAATTTATCAGTAATCAAGCAGTTCAATTCAGAACGTAAAGAGCTTAACGACTCGTCAAAGAAAGGTCGTTTGGGTAGGCCCCATAAATTAGTCAAACTGCCAGACCATAATTAAAACTAACTGAGAAGAAAATAAAATAATGGCCGACTTAGTCTTCACATTCACAATATTAAAATAATATAATATTTTACAAAGTAAATTAGTAAGTAGTTAATTCTATACTCAGGATTGAAGCGGTTTTTTATCACCCTTTTTCAATAATACCTAAAAGTTCGTTCACGTGCGTGCGAACATACACGATAACAACAATCAGATGTCATCAGCTGACAAAGACTGATTGGACTAAGTGCCCATCGTTCACGATTACTAACGCGTTATTAACTAGTTTCTGATTGGTTGCGTCGTGTACGGACCGTCATTGAAAATACTTGTGCTGTGACATTCTGGCCACTCATTGGTGATTTGAGTTAGCACCACGTCTGAGTAGCATCGTAGACGATGGGCTTACTATGCATAAAACTCAATACTTGCAACAACATTTCCGAAACAATCCTTAACTTAATTAGCTTTTAATCCATTTTATTACTTGATAACATTTATCTATTAAATCCTGACTGCCTAACCAAGTACGGTAGCACGTGGATATATTTTAATACACAATATTATGTAAGTAAATTGATGTTCTAACTAAGTTAGATGCATCCGAAAACACCGTCGCCAATTTGCGCAAAATAAAATTGCGAGTTTCGCAACAGTGTGGCGGTAGCTGGGTTATCAGGGCGTCTAACGTAAAAATATGTCGCGGAGCCGGCCTCGGTGTACCGTCGTCAAATTCCGCGTCAGCAATTTCATCGCCAGTACATTCATTGTTGGCTGAGCTTGCAGAGCACCCACCCGCGTGCCCCGCAGCCCCACGCCCTTCATCGTGGGTCTTCCACGCACCGCCGCCGGAGCCCCTCGCCTCGTCCCACTGCCAGTGTCTGCAGCCCTAGTGAATCCCTTACAAAAGGATTTCGCCAGCATCACCGCAAGTGCCCCAGGCGCTGCAAGTATGAAGCCTATGCCAGAAAAGGCGCACAATACCTAGGGCTGATGATGAGGATTTCGTGACCGTGCAAAGGAGGAAGCGCCGGTCGCGAATGAACAAGAACCGCTATGGCAAAGCTCCTATGGAGCCCGAAGTCAGCTTGCGCACCACAAAGCCGAACACACCGGTGTACATATTCCGCCTACACTACACCACTAAGGCGGATGACATCGTGGAGAGCTCCAAAAGACGAGGTACACACTGAGGGTGCAATAACTGGAGCCGCATCACAACGTCAACTTCAAGGCTTTCGTGGTGCGCGTGCCGAATTGGTAGCTACCCGGTGTCGTGGAAGAAGACTCTCGGCTGCAGGACGTATTGTTCCGTAGCTTCCGCGGACAAGTACCACAGGACAGCACAAGGACAAGCTAGTGAAGTGCTAATAACATAGTTTTAAGCTATAATTATTAATACAAGTTTTGTTTTATATAGTTTATGTATTTTAGTTTGTAGGGTATGTCTATGGGCCATTGTAGCTCGAACGAAATGTTTTATTATTGTATTATTACTGCAGTGTCTTTGACATATCTCGGGACCCTGGGGTCCCGGACCTTTGGAAAGCGTACGAGGTGCCGGAACCAACTCGCAGAGTCCCGTTAGATGCTTTTAATGAAATGGGGCACCAACCGACGATTATCCCTGTACACACTATGCAAGTGCACTCAAGGACAACCCCCGGTTCGTGTAGGACTATTGCAGGATATGGAAACAAAGATATTCGAATATGTATTCTGATGGCTAAAGTGAGCTGGTTACCTAGAACTATATGGAAGAACTGTGGCCCCTGCCTGATCAATGTTTTATTATACAGGGAAAAAAGGCAGATGGTGACTTGCACACTCATTAATGGGCCCCTGAAAACGGTCGCTAGCACATAGTATCGTAGTAACAAGGGGGCAACATAAATGCTGAGGTGCTTGAGGAGCGAAGATGTATTCCACGGCTATAAGCTAGGATTATCCCAGAGCCCGGAAAATGGTCAAGATCTCTACCTGCACTTACTGGAATACTTCCTTCCTCCGAGCACGTTTGCTCTTGCGAATCTCCACTCAAGCCGGCAATAAAGGCAAGAAAGAGTTGAGAGCTCTGTTCCTCATCAGTGTTCCCTCCAGCCGGTCAATAAAAGCAAGCCAGAGATGATGAATAAGACTTCTCCCGGGTCTGAGGATCTGTCGGGTGGCTACTGCCCAACAGCCCACCACATGCTGCCCTGCTGGTTTATGTATATCTCTTGGTCTGACTCCTCACCCTAAACCTGTTCCAGCAGAGTAAACTCTACCGGTACAGACCTAGAGTATGGAGCGCGCAAATTGGTATAATTATAAAGTGAACTAAACAAATTTGATCACAAAAGTAAACTATTGAATTCAATCGAGGTTATGGAAAACATCATTTACATTTATTTACAATGTGTAAAGCTCTGCAAATAATAACACTGCAATACTTCAAAAGAAGCCCTAAAGTGTCTTGTGACGTGGTTATAACCAGTGAGAGCTTACAAAGACATAAAATATCACTTTGCACAAATAGGTAGACATGGAACAATAGTTACTACTATAGAGAATATATCTTTGTGAAGGAGCTCTTTCGGGGAAATACCATCATCATGCCACCAAGCAGAATTGCTTGCTGAGTCCGGGTTTGAAGGTTATAAGTGCGTTATCACTGGCAATTATGCAAAATCTTTATCTCTGGGATGGCAACGCAATTGATTTACCAAATTGCAGATATTCCGACTCCACCTACCAACTTCTTGACAGTTCAAAACTGCCTTTAAATGGTTGAATTGAAGTAAATAGTTTGAGCTCTCAGTGGTGATCACTGAGCATCAGGCGGGCACTTGCCATCCAATAACTTAAAAAACAAACTTATGTACACTGTATCTGTATGCAGCTGCATGCAGTAAGATTGGAAGCCGACCCCCAACATAGTTGGAAAAGTCAAGGCAGCTGGGGATAATAAACTTAAAAAACCAACATATGACGAAAATCTAAAGGTGTGTCTTGTTTCGCAGCGAGTGCCTGAAGACGAGCATCGTCATCGAGACCAGCTTAATACTTGAATCTAAATAGTTCAAAATGACACCAGCTGGCCGGAGAACACAGTGAAGAGATATTTAGAAGCAAATGAGGACAAAATACTTTCAAACATACTAGACCGGTAGTAATTGGATGACCAAAAAATAACAACAATCACCATACGATACGAAATGTGAGTAATCTTCTTTGCGTATCGATGGCAAAAATAATACAAAATATGGTTTGGCCCAACATTCAGCAACGGGAATATGGTTTGGTGACGCAACCATTAGGACCTCACGTGCGCAGATGACAGGGCATGCGGTGCAAGATGAAAGGTGGGTCATTGTCTGTGGGGAGACGCCGCATACGCACCTGAGATCTGAGGCGTCCATGAACCTCCACTTATGGAGATTGTCTTTCTTGGGGTGCATGAAAGGAGCATCCCGAGCGACGTATATTTTATCCTGCTGTTATAATGTAGTAATAAAATGGATTAAGCTGAGCTAGATCTAATCGAACCCAGAACCCCTCGCTCAGTAGTCGCACGTGCGACCACTGAATCAATGAGGCCAATGGATTATTATATTTATTTATCATGTTATCTTCATTGGTACCCAATAATCATAGATAATAATTGACTTTCCAAGTAGTTTTCATTCAAATTAATCTTAAAACAAACATAGTTATCATAATCAACTATGTAGATTAATTAACGAATTCTTTATCTTTTTCTTTATCAGATGCTCTTGCGCATATAACCAATCGATTAGTATCATTTGTAGTATTTTGTGATTTAGTGGCTTTTGCACCACAAATTCATCATGAAGTACTTACTGGTATTTTCTTTGTGCATACTTGGGGTGTTGGCTAAACATGAAATTTACGAGGGGTAAGAATTTCAATGATTAATTTGTTTGAATGTGCTTGTTAATTGGGGTTGTAATTCTTAATATCAATTTAAATTAACCCTATAGGTGGTCCACGTAATCGATTTCTTAATTTGTCATACTTTTCCGTAACCATGGGAGTTTTGAGATGCATTACTTTGTTTTAGTTTAAAAGATATAAGTCCTGGTGAAAACACTATAGGCGCGTGGAGTATTTCAACTCCGCGTCCTATCGACAAACCCCCCCTCCCTTCCCCTCCCTCTTCCCCCCCCCTTTCCCTTGGTATTGCAAATATCCATTAGACGGCGGTTACCAACTATCATACAGTGGACAAAATTTGTGCCCGGTTGATGTCAATAGGCTCGCCCCCTATTACATGGGACTTAATCATAACTGGCGAAATGTGGGTGTGCTATAGGTACACCTCTGCCTAACCCTTAGGGGAATACAGGCGTGATGTTATGTTATGTGTTATGTTGGTTTCTTAAAATAATTATAACATTTTTTATCACCTTTTCAGCCATGCAGTATATGAAGTTAATGTAGACTCTATTGAGCAAGGCAAACTAGTCCATGATGTGGAAAACGAAATGATGCTAGACGTGTGGTCAGATGCCATACCTGGTCATTCAGGAAAAGTCCTCGTTCCGAAGATCAAGAGAGAAATCTTTGAAAACGTTCTTAAGAACGCTGGTGTACAGTACAAAGTTGAAGTTGAAAATATTAAAGAGTAAGTTTTAGATGTTTAAGCTTGTATTCTTAAAGAACATTGAATAAAAGTAGGAGGAAGTATATACCTAGCAGTGAAAGTCTTTTGGCTCAATGAGAATGATAATCATGATTGCATTATAAAGGGTAATTATTAGAAATAGGGGTTTTTCGCAATTTCCAGACCGTTGGTGAAACAAACAGACCCAAAAAATTCGAAAATAATAAATAATTTGTAAAATATATCTCACAGTTAAGTTCAACGGAACATATCCAGGGGTGATGAAAAAAAATAAACATAATTGACTCAAATTAAAAACCTACCATTAAGAATAGCAAGCGACAACAAAATAATTATTATCATTTCGATTTCAGGCAGCTGGACTTAGAAGACCGACTCCTAGCAGATGCCGCAGCCAAGAGCAACAGTACCAAGTCTCGTCTCGCCTTCGATAAAATCCACACATACGCAGAGGTAAGTAAAACCATAGATCATATGACCAATCAGACTAATAATTTATTGAAGCTAAAGCTAAAGATAGCAAAAGAGATAAAGAAACAACAAAATTGAAAATGCAAAGTAATTTTGATAAACGAATCGTCAACCTTAAGACTATATAATATATTAGTACTTCCCCAGCAACTTCGTTCGCGTCAATTTCGTATTTTGTCCTACAAATTTCAACATCCTTTCCACCCTTATAAAATGAAAATGTATGATCATAATGTTAATTATATATTGCGATGAATCGCCCGCCCGCGTTATTACTTCGTTTTAGCTTAGCGTTCTTCCCGACTGTTTTTTTTTCCAAAGGGCCCTCGCGTGACTCTAAATACAAACCTTCCTCAAGAATTGGGCTATAAAATGCAAAAAGCATCGAATCCAACTGGTAGTTCCAGTGATTAGCGGGTTCAAACAAACGAACAAAAAAACTCTTCAGCTTTATTAAATTAGTATCCTTAATGTGTGTATAGACAATTTAGAAGAAATTATCTGTTTTTATTTTCATAATAACTATTTAAATACCTGTGATAAGTCGTAGAGTACTGTTTTGAAAAGTAAAAATCTTCAGAATTAATATTGTCATCATTTCCAGGTCGATGCTTATTTAGATGAGCTCGCCAGGCAATACCCCAATTTAGTCACCGTCGTGTTAGGTGGACGCAGTATTGAAGGCAGACCCATCAGATACCTCAGGATTTCAACTACCAACTTCCAGGTAAGACTATTTTTTTCTTAAATATACTATAGCATCCTACACAAAGAGGATACTGACATCTATAGGACAAAGATAAAATTAACAAAAGGATTTTAATTAGGTTCCGTTTTCGAAACTCTTAAAAAGCCCTCCCATTAACAAATAGTTTACGATATTTTAGAAATCAAATAGATCATTTTGTAGATTTTTGAATGATCTAATCTGAATAAAGAATTACAGAAGTTAGTTAATTTACTGCTTTAGAACATAACAAAACGGTAACTTATCGACCTCATCTTGTTTTAAAATATTACTGACGTGTAAAAGTGTTTGTACAAACGCTTATCAAATAAGAAAGCTGCAGTAACCGGAAATTAAAACCGTTTTTATAAATCTAACCTTCATTTCTAGGACACCAGCAAACCCGTCGTCATGATGCAGTCTCTCCTCCACTGTCGTGAATGGGTGGGTCTCCCAGCTACTCTCTACGCCATCCATAAGCTGGTTATTGACGTAACAGAGTCAGACCTCATCCAGAACATTGACTGGATCATCCTGCCTGTTGCCAACCCTGATGGATACCTCTTCACCCATAGCAACGTAAGTAGATCCGAAAATGTTTATGATCATAGCGCAGACAGTGGTTCTGTGGTAACGAACCCAGCATATGAGTTGTAGAGTATAGATTCAAACCTAGGCAGGCATGCAAATTACTTTGTGGAATTGCTGCTTCCAAAATCGGCAAATGTCAATGTGACATCCACCAGTCTTAACCACCTCGCTGTGGGTGGAGTAATTACTACCCATCTTGGCTTATCAGTTATTTCCATCTTCATAATGACCGCTACTTAATGCACTGTCCCGACTATAAATTGCTATTATCTATTAGCAAATGGATTATTAATCGCATTATCCTCGTACGTGGTGTTGCAATACAATGCCACAAATCACGTTAGAAGGGACCTACGTCAAATCTCATGGAAACTTTCATATCAGATCATGATTAATATCTACACGACAATTAACAGTATTATGGAAATACCCACGTGTTTCCCTAATTGACCAAAAATAATTAGTGATTGTAGGATTCGGTCAACAACAAACAATATCAGTAATTATAAAAAATACTCACTACTTATATAAAAATGGAACATATTAAAATATTGATTTCGTTTTATATTTATATCATTAAACTGAGCTTCTGCATTCAATAAAAAAAACGGTGAATTGTCAGTTACTACTTTATAATCGTAAACCAGAAATCAATCATAGCTCACTATCACTAATTACCTCCTATTCTCTTTCACAGGAACGTTACTGGAGAAAAAATCGTAGGCTGAATCTGGGTGTCGACATCTGTGCCGGCGTTGACCTCAACAGGAACTTTGGCATGGACTGGGGAACTGCTTCCAGCAACAGTCCTTGCTCGGACACCTTCCACGGCACTGGGCCGTTCTCCGAGCCCGAAACGGCCGTCATCCGGGACATTATCACTATTCATAGAAACCGCCTAGCCTTGTTCCTTGACATCCACAGCTACGGGAGCATGATCCTCTACGGATATGGCAGCGGTGTCCTTCCTCCAAATGCTTTGCAGGTCAACTTGGTCGGTGTACAAATGGCTCAAGCTATCGACAGAGTCAAATGGCCTAGCAACAGTAACTATATTGTTGGAAACATTTTCCATGTTTTATATGCTGCTTCTGGTGGTGCCAGCGATTATGCGAATGAAGCTGCAGCCCCATTCTCTTACACCTACGAACTGCCTGCTTATAGGAATAGTCAATGGTTTGAAGGTTTTCTGGTAGACCCTGCTTTTATTGAGCAGGCTGGTTTTGAGACCTGGGAAGGTGTCAAGGTTGGTGCTAGGGCAGCTGCTAATGCTTTTAGGCAACGCAATTCGGTTTAAGATGGTATTTGATGTTTTGACTGATAGTATTTAATGAATAAATGATTTGACACTCATGTTTAGTTGTTTATATATTTGGCATTTCTTTAAGATAACATATCAGCTGTTATATAATAATAATCATCAGACCTGCCTGATGATAGCATCTGACAATGATAAGCTTTACACATATTCAAAACTCAAACTCAAACTCATTTATTTTAAATAAACCATTTACAGGCACTTTTGAACTGTCAAAGAGTCGGTCAGTTAGTCAGAAAGTTGAAACTATTTGCCCATTCCAAAACATAGATCTTGGAGAAGAACGGGAAATAAACTCCAAGAACACTCTTTTAAATCAAGATATTAGAAAATCCTGGGTACGTTATTCTTCTTGCTTCCATAAGTGAAAACAATGTGGAAAATAAGCATAGAAATATAAAAATAAGCCGTGGCAGTTAAGAGATGACCGGTCTCAACCGACGGCGCCCGTTCACGAACATGACGAGTGAATAAGCACCATCCAGCTCAACCATTTATATGGAATGTTATCATAGATTGCGATTTCTATCCAATGATATCATAGATTGCTATAATCGCTGCATTTGGCATAACGGATCAATGATAGAAATAAAAGGACAGACACAAAAAAAAAAAAAATTTGAATGTTTGATCCTTTTCGCTTATCACTGCAAACCCTGGAGATATTATTTATTAGTGACCTCTTCAAAATACCTATTACATATACAACTATTGTACATATAAAATTTTTGGTTTTACTATTTTCCAATTTCTTTGCCATTCTTGTGTCTTCAGTCTTGTGTATTAGCTTACTCATGAGAATTTAATATGAATCTTCTATCGATATCCCCTTTTATCCCAACTCTATCCACGGAGTTTTCAACCCCGAATGGTAATGCGGTGTAATCCCAACGTCGGAAGTTTTCAATGAATTTAGAATACCGCTGCATCGCTGCAACTGAAGATTTCCGAACATTTTTACAATTTTCTAATTGAATTCTGTCTTCAAACAAGCATTAGTGCAATGTGATCATACATTTATTGTAATGGAGAGCAGTTTTTATGTCGCAAACGTGAGGCGTGCACATTCGATTCAATAGTATTTAAATATAACATTACGCCTGCATTCCCTGAAGTGTTGGGCAGAAGTGTACCTATGATACCCAGGACCAACTTGCTGGCCAAAACCCCTCTGACTCGAGCAATTCGCACCATCAATTATATTCAGGTCGAAACTGATATATTTACATGTCAATTGTGGGTGAATTCGCAAAAGTACTATTGTATAAATTGTGTTACAAACAATGATCGTTATGTATTTTGTGCTTGAATTTTAATTTTGTGTGTGTGACTTGGGTATCGCATTAGGTTAAGACCTGTAATGATAGTTTTAAGGCATTTAAATAAATAAATAAATAAAAATACACCCACATTTCGCCAGTTATCTGACCCTTTGAAATGGGAGGCGAGCCTATTGCCACCAACCGGGAACAAATCCAGACTCCGGCTTCTACTGAGAAATTCCAGATATAGAAACACCCAATAACACTTGGCCCGACCCGGGAATCGAGCCCAAGATCTCATGCTCAGCAGTTACGCTTGCGATCACTAGACCAGCGAGGCACTTAAATACATACCATTGTTGGTTAGTCACGCGTTAAAGCCGCGGTTGGTCCGTGGATGGGCGACCATCTTTACATACCAAGACCCCTCTATGCCTCGGAAGGCACGTTAAGCCTTTGGTCCCGGCCATCATTCGTGGATTTTGACAGTCGTTACGGATCGTCCGAAGCCCGGAAGTCTGATAAACAGTCTTACAAAGGGGTATCGTATTACTCAGTAACTGAGTTGTGGAGGCCAGATAGTGTTCGCGACGATGTGTCACCAAATAGTAAATATTATCTATTGTATAACACCTTCAAGTCATGCGTATCATAGTGATTAAATAATGTATTTAGCATCAGAATCGTATCGAAATAGTAATTTTACGAAAGACTCGTAATAGTAAAGTTAAATATTGTAAACTTCAATTAAGTAGGCTATTTCGTAGATATATTTAGCTTTTCAGTGCGTCCAGGCGAGACCTAGCCCTGGACTTAGCATTCAGACACTTTAACAATAATAATGAATGATGTAAAATTGGTTTAACCAATATACGTTCACACCCTGAAAAATCTTGATAGTGTTTTGAATATTAGATTTATTTAGGTTATTAGCCTAAGGGCTCTGCATGTAACTTTGCAATCAGTTTTATACTTGTCACGTAATTTAGTAATACAGTTTTTAGTTAAAAAGTTAGTTTTTACCCACATACATTGGAATATATTTTTAGTAAAAATAGATATAGTAATTTTAATAATTTCAGTAGACGAACGGAGTAAGGTGAATCCGAAAGTACATAAACATGTTATATAACTTATATGTATTTTGTTTTCCCTTCTACTCTTACACACGTTGTCTACATCTCTTTAATATAGGTACTCTCCTATCGCAGGTATGCTGGAAGAAATTTCTTTAGAAATAAGCATCACCTTTGTACATATTTTTCTGTTCCTATCTTCATGTCTGTTTATACGTGTGTACCTACATAAATGGAAAATGGTTTAATATTTCAATGTGTTTCGCTGTAAAATGTCATGTAACTATAGTTAAAATTAAGAATGAATAAAGTTTGGAAAAGGGAAGCAAATCGGGGTCCTCGCTAAGGTAAAGATTGTCTATACTTATGCAAGCATGCAATTTTTTTTTATTCGTAGTTCAGTAAGTCACCTACAAGGCTTAATATTGTAACTATTATACCAGTAGAATTCCTGGACAGACCCGTAAGTGCTTCCTGAAATCGTAACTAATATTATAAATGCGAAAGTAAGTTTTTTTTTTGTTTGTTACCTTTTCACGCCTAAACTACTGAACCGATTATCCTGAAATTTTGCATACATGTTGTCAGGTGTACAGAAACGGACATAGGGTACTTTTTATCCCAAAAAAAAAACTGTTCCCGAGGAAAACAACAATAACGTTCTTATGATAATAGATGGTGCCACGTGTCTTTCGAATCATGATTGAATTATATTAATATGGAAAGTTTAGTAGTGTGTTAAGAGTTTTTTTTTTAAATTTAAGTAATATTATAATGCGGGTGAAACCGCGGGGCGCGGCTAGTTACTTATAAAAAATATTCTATTTCTTCAATAACGTACCCACCCGTGCTCGTGTCGACTTCAAGATATAGTTACCACCAGAGAAAATATCTGGAACCTATCGGGTATAGGACGTCAGCGCCACTAGGACAGTGAGAGGCCTATCCTCATGCCGTTATAATCTGGATAGGTTTACAACCTTATAACACACTTCGCGTCCAGCAATCACGCCCGTCCGGTACAGATAGGCAGTCACTCCGTGTAAAATACTGGTACTCACCTGCATCCAGTTAGACTGGAAGCTGACCCCACCATAGCTAGGGAAAGGCAGGTAGATGATGATATTGTCGTCTAAATTTTCCATCAGGAACCGTTGTTGGGTTTGGCAATACATTTGATATTTTCCAGCAGATTTACATAAAATAACACATTGTAATCTACAAGTCCAATGGTCGCTGATATTTTTTAATCTGCAGATCATATAATTTACCTTGATTGAAATTACGGGTGGTTCCTACTCCGTATCACTTACGGACATAGATGATTAGTCCGGGGTCTGAACTAAAAATTTATGACAACACGATTTGACAGTTGTCTTTAGTCCCGATTTATTTTTGCCGGTCCGAAAAGTTAATTAATCGGGAGTAGGGTTCACTTCTAAGTATCGAACTCCTTTCGGACGGGCCCGTATCTTTGTTGACGGACTTAAAGAGTAGCCCCCCAAAGCTTGACAACGCATTCGTAATGCAATCTTTGTGATGGTAGCAACTGTCTACCACTTCCAGTGGAAACTAATATTCACTAAGAAAGATGTTTGCAATCACATACAAACCAAACAATCACAAAAAAAAACCGAACAAGTGCGAGTTGAACTCGCGTGGAGAGGGTTCCGTACGACGAATATGTTACCCACCAAAATTGTATGATATTTCCTTTCTTTTTGTAGGGTGCTTTATTTATTTTTATTTAACCGGTGACGTTGTACTGATATTACACATACATATTAAAATCATAACCCTTACTTCTAGCACAGTCGGGTAAAAAGGTATTTCTTGCACGCCAGCAGTTACTTTCTTCATAGCCAACGAAAAAACTTTATTTTTCGTTGTTTATGTACATGCTAATCTAGCTTTCATAACAAATGGAAGTAGGTATACCTATAATATGTAAGAAATACGGAGTTGCACCTCCCTTTAAGGGAACTAGAGTATGTAGGTTACAAATTTCTTATTTTTTTTATTGTTTTTGTGTAAATGCTAGCCTACATACCTAATTTCGGCTTTTTAGGACTTCGGACACTACCCTAGAGGTTTTATTTTAGTTACAGACTTGCACCTCCTTTTAAGGAAGTTGGCGGGTGAGAGTCACAGATTTCTTAATTGTTTTGTTGTTTGTGTGTAAATTATAGCCTGCATATCAAATTCGAGCTTTCTAAGACTTGGGCAAGTGCCCTAGAGATTTGATGAGTGAGTCATTCAGTGAGAAAATCGATGTATTTTATTAATAAAATATTAATAAAATCCAAAATATAAAAGCTAGACAAATTAACCTTAGTATGTTTTAAAAGTTTGCTAACTGTATTTTACCCTGAGAATTTAAGCTCTCTAGCATTACCCAGGCCGAAATTATGAGAGCATGAAAATACGACGAAACATAACATAAACACATATACATAACATCACGCCTGTATTCCCCGAAGGGTTAGGCAGAGGTGTACATATAGCACACCCACATTTCGCCAGTTATGTTTAAGTCCCATGTAATAGGGGGCGAGCCTATTGCCATCAACCGGGCACAAATCCAGACTCCGGGCTCCTACCGAGAAATTCCAGATGGAAAAACCCAATAACACTTTGCACACGACGAAACACTTCGGAAAAAGATAAGTATTGCCCCTGCTTTTTGTTTTCGGCTGGTCATGACGGGGGTACTACCGTGCCCCCAGATCTCAAGAACAAATTTGACATTGTAGTTGAAAAACATGTTCTCCCATACATTCTAACTGCACATGTAAATTGTACGCAAAATATAGAAAGATTTACCATATTATTTTAAGACCATAGACTTCTTACAGGTTTTCCTGTCATTCGTAAGTAAAGAACTAATTTCTGTATTTTTTTTCAAAATTTTGGTTTCAATCGTTTTGGATATAAGAAGGGAGAATGGTCCATTTTCATATATTTTCTTAAATAACTTCAAAACTGTTTATTTCAAAATAATACAAAAAATATATTGGAGACCCTCATAAGAAGCCCTTTCATTTGATATATCACACGGTAAAGTTTGCAAAACTTTTGTTTTTAATTTTCCAGTTTGCCCATTTATTACCGTTACTCGTCCGTGTTTGGGTCACACAAATTCATATGTGTACCAAATTTCAACTTGATTCAGTCCAGTAGATTTGGATCAAATTGGCTGTGACAGACGGGCAGACAGAGAGACACATGAGTAAACCTTTATGGGTTCCGTTTTTACATTAGGACGTACGGAACTATAACAACTATTATAGGCAAAAAAAAAAAACATGTTTCTTGTCTGTGCCAAAATCTCTTTTTAACTGTCTGAAAATCTTATCAACAACAATAATAAAATCTCTTTTACCCACAATCCCATACTCTTATATACATGCATCTCACATCTTACAAAACCGACAACCGCATCCCTAACTCCATATCGGAAAGAAAATCCTGCATTGTTTTTTCGATTCAGGTGGGCAATAATAGAAGAGAATTCGCTTCGGATAGTTCCACGTCGTTGTGGGGGGTGAGGGGGGGGGGGCAGGAAATATTGCCCCAAGGAGCGACGTGACATGCCGACGAGAGGTGGACAATAGTGAGGTGCCTTGAGTAAGGGAATTTTAAGGTTGTCTCAAATATTATATTGTACTATATTACTTATAAATAACAATTATGTATTTTATTAGGGATTTTGGTAATTGACATTTAAAGAAACCAATCATTAGGAGCGAAAAAAATATATATTTTTAATTGTTTAGCACAGTGGGCCTGCTTTTAAGCTCGATGTCGTCTGACCGAAATCTTATAACTTATCTCTAATGATACTACAGTGTATGAAAAAGTACCAATAAGCTAAAAATCATAAAAAAAATGTCTTAAGTTTCTTGCTGAGCTATTTAATCAAGAAAATCAAAGTAATTTATGTGCTAGATAATTTTGCCTTCTAACTTATAAAATACCTACTAATAACGGGGTCAATATGCAAAGATCTTGAGTGCAGTCTTCTTAATTGATAAAAAAAAAACTACACGAGAGCTAGTGGCTATAAACTTTCAAAGACAAACTATTATTGCAATTAGTAAATAAAGCGCAAGTCACACCGCCAGCTAGCGAGCGAGCTGGCGGAAGAAGCGAAGTGAGTGGAACTATATAAACTAGACGAAGCTTTGGCGAGCTAAACTATGCGAGTTCACACCGAAAACTACGGATGGACGTGCGAGCGAGCGAGGGGAGCGTTCCGTCTCAAGCGCGGGCCACTCCGCCAGCTAGCAAGCGAGCGAGCGAGCCGGGCGAGCATCGTTTCACCTCTTTCCATACTTCGGTTCACACCGCGAACTACAGAGCTAATCTACGCTAACGAGGTGAACAAATAGCATCGCTGACATCGTCGGATATTTCGTTCGCATCGTTTGTATCGCTGGCGTAGCTTATTCCTGTAGTTCGGAGTGTGAACCGAAGTATGTAAAGAGGTGAAACGCTGCTCGCCCGGCTAGCTCGCTCGCTAACTGGCGGTGTGGCCTGCACTTAAAGCTTCACAAACGGCCATCATGCTTAGAAAAGAAAAGATGATTCTTATCTTTTTATCGATACCCACCACCAATACCTAAATACACGACACAAGTAACGTCACTATCCTAGAATGTCTGTCTCGCCAGGTACACGACTACGTTGTTTCCCAAGAAAATATGTCACACGTACGATAACTGGAAAATTCTTATATTTATCACTGAAGCACATTCTTAACTTACCCTTCTTATTGTTGAGATTTTTGTCTATAAATTGTGAAGGTATTGCAAGGTGACTATTGTGGCATTGAAGTAGGAATAAAAATATTATGCTATTAGCGAAAGTACTAAGAATTGGTTGCAGAAAAACCTTAATGGTTGACACTAGTCCAGGGGGCCTTCTACCAGCGCAGTATTATTTTAATGTCTCGGAAGCCCCCCTGGGCCTGTAGCTGGTAGTCTTGAAGCCTTTGCCCAGCATTGGGCAGGCTGACAGTAACCAGTTAATAATGTACACAGGGATACAAATACTGTGCATAGCAACTAAAAGTACGAACCGACATAGCAAGGAGCTGCCATTAACCTATTTCCAATATATATAGCACAGACATTATCCTTAACACTGATATTCCTTAATAGGAAGAACATTTAAATGAAAAAGAACACTCTCAAAAGGAAAACAAAATCAAAGGTCCGCCACAAACCTCGGATAAGCCGCATTTAATAACAGATTACTAGAATAATCAATTCTTTATCATCTCAACCATATTAAATTCTCAAAGAGTCGCGGAGAGAGCGATTTTTTTATATTAAATCTCGCCATTTTTTATCGTAATTCGGTTCGGGATCTGTTTCCAATTTGTGAAGATTGCCTTTAAAAATTTCTCGGAGAAAAATAAGTCGGTATTAAAGAAGTTATTGAAAGATGTAATAACGATTGTTTTAACGGCTATTTTAATCACTTTTATGAGAATCGAGAAAGCTGCAATAACGATGTATTACTAGAAGATAATGTTGCTGTATATAAAGTTTAGATTTTCAAGGATACAATGAGTACCAATAGCTGAGTACATATTTACATAGCACACAAGATAATGCTCCGAAATGTTTTGATTTCGATTAAGTTTAACGTGGGTTATTGACTGTGACCCTTTGAATTTACAAGTTCAGTTAGCCCAGGTTCGCACGGGCGATTTTTTACCGCCGCGACTGTTTTTCGTGCACTAGATATTCAACGCACTGCTTAGCGCCGAGAGTTCAATATCCAACAGTGTATTTTTTGACACGCTGGGATGCACTTTGTTGGATTTTCTGATTAAGAGAGCGCAAACCGATCCACTAGCGCCACTTCTTTAAAAAAATGGTGGCGCTAGTGGACCGGTGTGCGCCCCCTTAATCAAAAGATGCTTAGCTAAAGAAGTCTTACTAGTAGGTCTTATTGATAAAAAGACTGAAAATCATTTCAAAGGTTTAATTTAATCATTTCATCAGCGGCAACAGCAACAGCTTTCCAGACATCGTCAACAATACCACCAATATCTTCTTCTGCTATAACGACTCCATTATCACTTTGTACAACATCTATATTAAAAGTATACAACACTTCTTTGCCCCTCGCATAATCAGTACTTGTTCCTGAAGCCCTATCAAAGATTACTGATCCAACGTTCAAATTGTAAGCTTCCTCCATTGAATTAACCATTTCAAAACCTAAAAGATGGTGTTGAATGAACATTCCGCTGGCAGTTCTTTCATAATTCCAAGGATATGTGATATATCCTCCATTATTTTGTAAGGATATATACAATTTGACTTTGGAACCATTACTTTCGATGATATGACGGATCATTTCGGTTTCTATCTCGGAGAATGGCTCGGTGCCTCCGTAGAGATGGCTGCAGGGACTGGAACTGGAGTCGAAGTGAAGCCAGTCCAGGTCGAAGTTTCGGTTGAGGTTCACACCTGGACAGATATGGCCCATGTGGCTGGCACCGCTTCTAGATTTCTGCCAGAGACGGAGCTGAAATAAATTGTTGACAAAGTTAAAAAAGAGGTTGTTTTGTTTTAGAATGGAATTGAGTGACAGATCTAATTGGTGCCACATTATCCTTAAATAGTTAAGACTAAATACTTTGAAACGCTGTTTACAATTGATTAGTAATTTTATGTTATTGTTTACAATAATATACTTCAATAATTTATTGATGTCTTTACGGTTATAATGTTGTGTATCTGTATATTATCATAAGGAATAGCTTATTTTAAAATTAAAATAAACGAAATAGTTGAACATAACAATAACTTACATTACTCCGAGTATATTCATATCCATCAGGATTCAACACTGGAACCACAATCCATTCCAGACCATCCAGAAATCTCTGCTCACCCAGAATATGTTCCACTATATTCAGCGCGGCTGGAATGGTTATCCAATCTCTGGGATTAATGCCAGATTCTATTACAATTATAGGTTTTTCTACAGTGTTGGTATGACTGGTAACTCTTAGATATACTATTGGTCTGTTCTGATCTGTGACTCCATATTCGACTAGTTCCACTTTAGCATTTGGATATTTTGCTTGCAGTGTTCGAAGGTGGGTTAGAATCTGAAAAAGCACAATTAAATTGACATTTTTATAGGTATTCAAATATTGAAACGTCCTTATGGACAAATTGCTAAGAACAATGCAATGAAAAAGTTAGACAGCAATTATCTAATTACCACATGAAGAGTGATAAGTGAGGTAAGTACGATGTTATTAGAAGGTAATGTGTACAAGACAAGGATTGACATTAATTTAAACAAAACTATACTTTAAAAGATCTATTCAAATACATGTAAAAATAAATACTTGGGAAAGCAAATCTAAATTGCAAGGGAGGCGATGAACTGACAGGGTCGCGGGTTTGTCCAAAAGGGTTACCGTGGCCCTGGCACACAGGCAACGGAAGGAACACGGGGTTTTAGTCAGTAAAAGTCAGACACGCCCCGCTCCGCCCAGAGCGGGAGAACTTATTTGATGATTTCCCAAAAAAAAAAGGGTGGCGATGAAATTGAGATCTAGGCCACTTTTAATAAATTATCTGTAACCACTTTCAACCTGACATCCTGTTACAGGAAAGACAGAAAAACAATCTCAAACAAAATAATAAAAAATGTCCGATGTTTCTCTACTCTACTATCTATCTCTACTAAGAATTTCCTGCAAATATTCCGACTCCTCAGTCGATAAGAATATTTGAGAGCCGCACACGTGTAGTTTTGCTCAATTGAATCTAAGAATTTACGCTGGCGCCTTTTATGCATTGCGATCTATTTTTACTGAAGAAAATTTCTTCTTTGGAAATACATTGATCGTATTTTTCCCCCAAAAAGCTTCTGCGTATCCTTTTGAAGTATAATTGTGAGACAATATTTCACTAAAAGGTGAACTTAATTCTAAGAATGTTTAAGTTTAACTTATATAATTTAAATAAGTGGTAACTTAAAATTTGATGACATCATTAAGTTACAGTTAAGCTGTTGGGCACAGCAAAATAGAGAGTTTGAAAACTTAGCTTTTCAGTTTTCTGAACTAAATGTAATGTTAAAATAGTACTTATTTAGGCCCACTTGCGCGTTCATGGGGTATCCTAAATAAGTCGAAGTTACCCGCTAACTCAGGGTTAATCAAGTAATTCATCTTGCATCACCAAGAGTTAGAGGTAAAGTTTTATTAGGTACTTATACATTTTTTTCCACGTTATTAGTTGACAAACTCAACGAGAGCTCATCTAGGGTTGCCAACCCTACTATATAATATAATATTTTGCTATATTAGAGACTTAAATAAATACTATAATTAAAAAAAAATGTATCCGTATAACTAGTAGGTATATTTTCATTTCAATACAAAATGGCGAAATAAGAGCAGTAAGGCCTGTATTAGTCTCATAAAAGCTAAATTAATATTATTTTCACCATTAATTTAGTATAATAATAATGAATACTTAAAAAAAAAAGGCTCGAAGATGCAAAAAATATGTATTAAAAAAAAATAACATACCTACCATTTATTTATTTTTTGCCATTTTTTTGCTAGATTTTTACAGGCAATAATAATAATAATAATCTTATAATAAGAATAACAATAACCCTACCGCCGTATCTTTACGTTGACGTCTTGGTGCAGGGGCTTGCGCACTCCAAACTCTAGGTCTGTGCCGGTAGAGTTTACTTTGCCGGAACAGGTCTAGGGTGAGGAGCTAGACCAAGAGAGATACAGAAACCAGCAGGGCAGCATGTGGCGAGCTGTTGGGCAGTAGCGACCCCACGGACCCTATTTCCCGGGAGTAGTCTTGTTCCTCATCTCTGGCTTGCTTTTATTGGCCGGCTGGAGTGAACACTGACGAGGAACAGAGCTTCCACCTATTTCTTGCCTTTATTGGCCGGAGCAGACGTGCTCGGAGGAAGGAAGTATTCCAGTAAGTGCTGGTAGGGATCTTGACCATCTTACGGGCTCTGGGAATTTTCTGATAGCCGTGGAATACCTCTCCACGCCTCAAGGACCTCAGGACATGTTGCTCTTTTGTCGCTACGTCACTATGTGTAAGCGATAGTTCCCGGGAGCCCATTATTAAGTGTGCAAGTCACCCCTTGTCATTTTATCTGTGTATAAAACATTGGTCAGGCAGGGGCTATAGTCTTTACATGATTCTAAGTCACCAGTCCACTTCAGCTACCCAAACCCATAGTTCTCCATAGAACTATAGATCGTTAGATATAGTTGTTTATCTTTTCCATATCCTGCAATGGTCCTGCACCAACCGAGGGTTTTCCTTGGGTACACTTGCATAGCGCATACAGGTATGATCGTCGGTTGGTGCTCCCTTATCGTTTAAAATTCTCGGCGAGTTGTCTTCGGCCCCTCGTACGCTCCAAAAGTTTGGGACCCGACGGTCCCGAGATATGTCAAAGACATTTTAGAAATAACAATAATAAAATTTATTGGAACAAAAACACATTTCACAAATTGCAATGTTTTCGGAAATACTATATTTTGTCTAAAAATAGTAGGCAACCCTAGACCCATCAGACAGAAGAGGGTTACGCAAACACCAAAAAGATTACCATTGTTTTGCGACCGGAAATATAAAGTAAAAAAATCGCGTTGGCCTGTTATTTTGAACAGAAACGGCGCTTCTCCGTCCTAACCCTTGTACAAAGAAACCTGCTGCAACTAAATACACTTTGATGGCAATATGCTCGCCCTCTATTACATACATTGGACGTAAACATACCTGTAATAATAAATGGCAATGGCACGGTTGATGACAATGGCACGGTTGATGACAATGGCACGGTTGATGACAATGGCACGGTTGATGACAATGGCACGGTTGATGACAATGGCACGGTTGATGACAATGGCACGGTTGATGACAATGGCACGGTTGATGACAATGGCACGGTTGATGACAATGGCACGGTTGATGACAATGGCACGGTTGATGACAATGGCACGGTTGATGACAATGGCACGGTTGATGGCAATAGGCTTGCCCTCTATTACATACATTGGACGTAAACATAACTATAGTAATAAATGGCAATGGCACGATTGATGGCAAGAGGCTCGCCCTCTATTACATACATTGGACGTAAACATACCTGTAGTAATAAATGGCAATGGCACGTTTGATGGCAATAGGCTCGCCCTCCATTAGATACATTGGACGTAAACATACCTATAGTAATAAATGGCAATGGCACGGTTGATGGCAATAGGCTCGCCCTCTATTACATACATTGGACGTAAACATACCTGTAGTAATAAATGGCAATGGCACGGTTGATGGCAATAGGCTCGCCCTCTATTACATACATTGGACGTAAACATACCTGTAGTAATAAATGGCAATGGCACGTTTGATGGCAATAGGCTCGCCCTCCATTAGATACATTGGACGTAAACATACCTATAGTAATAAATGGCAATGGCACGGTTGATGGCAATAGGCTCGCCCTCTATTACATACATTGGACGTAAACATACCTGTAGTAATAAATGGCAATGGCACGGTTGATGGCAATAGGCTCGCCCTCTATTACATACATTGGACGTAAACATACCTGCAGTAATAAATGGCAATGACACGGTTGATGGCAATAGGCTCGCCCTCTATTACATACATTGGACGTAAACATACCTGCAGTAATAAATGGCAATGGCACGGTTGATGGCAATAGGCTCGCCCTCTATTACATACATTGGACCTAAATATACCTGTAGTAATAAATGGCAATGGCACGGTTGATGACAATAGGCTCGCCCTCTATTACATACATTGGACGTAAACATACCTGCAGTAATAAATGGCAATGACACGGTTGATGGCAATAGGCTCGCCCTCTATTACATACATTGGACGTAAACATACCTGCAGTAATAAATGGCAATGGCACGGTTGATGGCAATAGGCTCGCTCTTTATTACATACATTGGTCGTAAACACACCTATAGTAATAACTGGCAATGGCACGGTTGATGGCAATAGGCTCGCCCTCTATTACATACATTGGACGTAAACATACCTGCAGTAATAAATGGCAATGGCACGGTTGATGGCAATAGGCTCGCCCTCTATTACATACATTGGACGTAAACATACCTGCAGTAATAAATGGCAATGGCACGGTTGATGGCAATAGGCTCGCCCTCTATTACATACATTGGACGTAAACATACCTGTAGTAATAAATGGCAATGGCACGGTTGATGGCAATAGGCTCGCCCTCTATTACATACATTGGACGTAAACATACCTGTAGTAATAAATGGCAATGGCACGTTTGATGGCAATAGGCTCGCCCTCCATTAGATACATTGGACGTAAACATACCTATAGTAATAAATGGCAATGGCACGGTTGATGGCAATAGGCTCGCCCTCTATTACATACATTGGACGTAAACATACCTGTAGTAATAAATGGCAATGGCACGGTTGATGGCAATAGGCTCGCCCTCTATTACATACATTGGACGTAAACATACCTGCAGTAATAAATGGCAATGACACGGTTGATGGCAATAGGCTCGCCCTCTATTACATACATTGGACGTAAACATACCTGCAGTAATAAATGGCAATGGCACGGTTGATGGCAATAGGCTCGCCCTCTATTACATACATTGGACCTAAATATACCTGTAGTAATAAATGGCAATGGCACGGTTGATGACAATAGGCTCGCCCTCTATTACATACATTGGACGTAAACATACCTGCAGTAATAAATGGCAATGACACGGTTGATGGCAATAGGCTCGCCCTCTATTACATACATTGGACGTAAACATACCTGCAGTAATAAATGGCAATGGCACGGTTGATGGCAATAGGCTCGCTCTTTATTACATACATTGGTCGTAAACACACCTATAGTAATAACTGGCAATGGCACGGTTGATGGCAATAGGCTCGCCCTCTATTACATACATTGGACGTAAACATACCTGCAGTAATAAATGGCAATGGCACGGTTGATGGCAATAGGCTCGCCCTCTATTACATACATTGGACGTAAACATACCTGCAGTAATAAATGGCAATGGCACGGTTGATGGCAATAGGCTCGCCCTCTATTACATATATTGGATGTAAACATACCTGTTGAAATGTAGGTGTACTATCGGTACACCTCTGCCTAACCCTTCGGGATTACAGGCGTGATATTATGTTATAATAAATAATTATTTAAATCTTACATCATCATAACTATGATAGCGTTTGATATCAAACGTATCATCAGTATCGGAATTGTCGTCGTTCTTCGATGATCTATTGTTTCTCTCTTCTTTTGTTAGAAATCTGGAAAACACAATATTTTTATGATTAATTTCTTAGATATTTTAATGCTCTACCTCCTGTAATCTGACATTAAACAAAATCAAAGTCAAATCGTTTATTTCAACTAGACCAAGGACTCGCTTTTAAAGGTCACAAATTACAAGAAATAGGAGAATTGATTCCAGGTGCCCCTTACATAGGCACGCCACAATTGCGGCGGTAAGTCTCCTCTTTGGGAAGTGGATTAAGAGACGCCACGGCGTCGTCACCTTCCGCCTGACGCAGGTCCTCACCGGACGTGGTTGTTTTGGGAGGTTCCTTTTTCGGATAAAGCGGGAGGAAACGCCCGGGTGTCACCATTGTGTAGATCGACAGGAGGACACGGTGGAGCAGAAGGTGGAGGTCTGCCCAGCTTGGTTGGAGCACCACCGTGTCCTCGTGGCGGAGATCGGCGGCGGCGATCTCTCACGTCTGGGCCTGGTCCAGGCCATGGTACGAAGCTAGAGGGAATGGGAAGCCGTCACCTCTTTCTGCGAAGCAGTAATGTTCGCGAAGGAGGAGGCGGAGCTCGTGAGGGAGCGGCAATCGCTGCGCCCTCCCTCCCTCATCATTAAAAAATATTTAAATTTAATTAATCACAATTTTATTGTTGGTTTTTATCTGTTTAGAATTTAAAATTGTTTATAATTTAAATGTATGAGTGTAAAACTACGGACTAGAATTATTATATCTGAAATAAATACATTATTATTATTATATTATTAAAAACGTAAAAATTTTAATCATAGATACCTCGGCTACAATCAAATGTCAAAAACTTGTCATAAATGTAACTAAATTAGAAGTATATTTCACAGATTGAGACTGAGGTAATGCTAACGTTCTTAAGAATGGGTTAGGCAGAGGTTTACCTAAAGTAAACTCACATTTCGCCAGTTATGTTTAAGTCCAATGTATGGGCGAGTCTATTGCCACCGGGCACAAATCCACACTCCGTGCTGTTACTGAGAAATTCTAGATGGAAAACCCCAATAACGCATTGCCCGACCTGGGAATCGAACCCAGGAATCATGCTCAGCGGTAGCGCATGTGACCAATAGACTAGGCAGACAAGTGATCTTTGGCTTAAAATGATTAATTATCAGTTAATTAATCAGTTATCCATCACAGGAGTGTGGTACAAATTAATCCACACTTCATTTCAGTAATAAATTAAATAAATATTGGAAAATATTTATCAGCGGGTTTTATTGCCTTAATGATGTTGTGGTAATTATAATTATTTTACGAGATTAATTATTTTCACTGCCTATAAATGTGTGTGCGATATAAACTATTAAATTTATCGGATTTTCATAACTTCATATGTTATTTAATATTCCGGCTACAATAATACTTATGTATTGCTTTGTTGTAATGTAATGTAATATTTTAATTTATTTTATATTATTGTTTCGAAATAATTTATTTTTAAAAATAATGAGGGTAATCAGAAACTAGAGAACGCCACCTGCTACGATCCTTACATACTCCTTTTGCCTCGATTACGTTCATACATCTGGTCATACATGCACGCCGGTTGCGAGTAGGTACTACGCACCTGACCTTTGTGAAGAACATCACCAATAAGGGTCACTCTCTGTCCCGCTAGTGCGACCCCTCCCGGTGTTTCCTTTCTCATCTGCCTTGTAAATACATTTTGTTAATCGCCTTTCATCCATCCTCTCAATATAACCAAACCATCTAAGCATACTGATGTAAATTCTATATGGGCATATTCCTGAAATAAAAATGATTTGATTTGATTTGATTTTTAATAACAATGTAAGTTATATAATAAATAAAATTAACACTATCGTCATCCAAGCTTTCGCTGACGTCAAACTGATTCGATTACAAGTAAATGATTTTCAGGTTAATAAGGGGAGATTTTAAATAAACATCAATTTAAATTAATTACGACAAACAATAGGAAGGGGTTAAGTATTAACAGCTGCACAGGTCGATCGCTCAGGTTAAGTTACGCTTACCGCGATTGGTCCGTGGATGGTAGCTCATCTTTACATACCAACAACCCTCCGTGCCTCGGAAAGCACGTTAAGCCGTTGGTTGGTCCCGGCTGTCATTCGTGGATCTTTGACAATCAGTCATATCAAGGGGTATCGTGTTACCCAGTAACTGGATTGTGGAGGTCAGATAGGCAGTCGCTCTATGTGAAATACTGGTATTCAGCTGCATCCGGTTAGACTGGAAGCCGACCCCAACATACCTAGTTGGGAAAAGGCAGGCTGGTGATGATAAATAGGAATGGAATTAAAGTCAATAAGTATGTGCTGTCTAAGCAAGCAGTTCCTTATCGGGGAGCTGATGCGAATCTTATTGCCATCAGCAATTAGCAACTAAATTACCTAAGGACATCATTGCAATATCCCTTAGTAACTTTAACTTAACTTTTATTCAAAGACAAATTAGAACTGTTCAAATTAATATAGCATAATCAACCTATAATGTTCTCACTGCTGAGACACAGGCCTCCTCTCTTCGAGAGGCAGTGGGCTGTAATTTACCACGCGGGCCCAGTGCGGGTTGGTAGATGTCACATGTCTTTGAATTTTTGGTTCTAGGACATGCCGGTTTCCTCACGATGTTTTCCTTTACCGTTTTGAGACCAGTGGTGATGAAATTATATACCAAATAATAACTCAATACACATTAAATAACAAATTACATACATACATACACTCACGCCTTCTTCTCATGGGCGTAGGCAGAAACTACAGAACCCACCTGCTACGATCCTGACATACTCCTTCTGCCTCATTTACGTTCATACATCTGGTCATAAATATACGCCGGTTGCGAGTACTACGCACCTGGACTTTCATTAGTATTTATTTATAAATAAAAAATTAAAGTAAGTACCTAATAAAATACGCTAACACTAAACCTAAATAAAATAAAAAAATATGGCGTCGAATTATTTCTCTGTTCCGATGTCGACTGGAAATGTGCCCCAGAGACTGGCGGCATTGCCACATTGTGTGGCAATGCTTAGCTTGTGGCCAAAGTTAAGCCAGCCTTTGACACATGATTATGTCTGGACTTTAAAAGAGACTGTGACCTTTGAGTTTGTTTCGGCCTTTCTTCTCAGAGTAGTCAGATAGGAAACGCCGAACTCATCTAGTTTTTAAAATATGATTGACGTGTAAAAGTGTTTATACAAACCTATTTACAGAAATAAAATCATTTATCATTTGGGTCACTGAAATAAGTTTAGAGGTCTCTTTCATCCCATGGTTAGGTTACTTGCCAGAAAAAATGGTCTTTGGTGTGATGGAGACAGTATTTAATATTAACAAAAAAAAAAGTTAGTCCTACTTACTCATACACATCTTCAATATAAATGTCTCTTTCTATCCCCAACTCTTCAAGCTTCTCCTCAAACCAATTGAAATGAGAAGGTGGCACCATCGCTTTGCCGACTACTCCATACTTGAAACTTGGTCTTCTCCAGAAGTCTACTAGGTCATTCTTCAGTAGACCGATGTTATCCTGCTGGTATTCTGAATCTAGTTCTATGTGGTATACTTTGTAACTGGAAAAGAAAGAATAGTTAAATAGTAGTTTTACGAAATATCATACAATATTATGTATAGCGACTTTCTTTTTGACGTTTCCTAATATTATTATTTAAAATTATAATATCTTTAAATTTGAGTATATTAAATAATAATATAATCATATTATTATTTAATTTACTCAAATTTAATTATAATGTACTATCAAACTAACATAACTTATTGTTATTATTATTTATTTTTTCCCATTTGACGGTAGAACATGGAGGACTTATAAAATAAAACAAGTATTATGTACTAAATACCCATGTTTATAAAACAATAAATAATTTGAAATATTTTAAAAAAAGTCGCTATTCGGGTCCGTCGGTGTGACCACTTAGTTCATCTTAAATTCAAAACAGATTTTGATTCGGTTTTCAGCATCATTTAGAGAATTTATTACGGTAGGTTTATGTGTTTTAACTTAGATTGAGCACCGAAATCTCGATCTAAAGACATATCGCCACATCAATGCATTGCACCCGTGCGAATCAGGGGCGGGTCATTAGTCAATACTGACATTATAAAGAGGTAAAATTTGTGAGTTTGTAGGTGGTAATTTGTGAGTTTGTGGGAGGTAATTTGTGAGTTTGTAGGGGGTAATTTGTGAGTTTCTAGGAGGTAATTTGTGAGTTTGTAGGAGGTAATTTGTGAGTTTGTAGGAGGTAATTTGTGAGTTTGTAGGAGGTAATTTGTGAGTTTGTAGGGGGTAATTTGTGAATTTGGAGGGGGTAATTTTCAGAACTACTGATCCGCTTCCGAAAATTCTTTCATTAATGAGAAGCTACATTATCCCTGAGTGTTGTTGGGTACGTTTTATGGTATAGTTGACTTCTATGCGGACAAAGTCGCGGGCAGAAGCTAGTAATTTAAAAAAATCATGTAGGTAGTTGCAGTTGCAGTTGTATAAAAAGCTATCATTTTTTTTTTGAAAATCAGTCACTTAATACTAAATAGCCAAGTAACTGCGACCAACTTAGAAGAAGCACACGCCAGTCACTACCGCGGCTCCACTCGCTTTGCTCGCTTGGCTCGCGCGCGGTTGATTACAGTTCCAACCTAACCATCCCACACCTACACATAGACATAGCCATAGCTATAGCTTAGTTACTGCGACCGATTCGGCATTAAAAGTCACCCGAAACGGTTTTTGTGATGGCAGATAAGCCATTCTGCATTACGTAAAAATGAGGGTAACAGTTTTGTTAAACGTAACGCAATGACAAACCACGTCTAGCGGGTCGGCTAGCGGTTATGTAAAACAGCGGATTCGGCAATTCATCTTCGACACTGACATTGTGAGCTTAGAGTATAAGCTAAAAATCGGATTAGGATCTAAAGCCGAAAATATACCGATTTTTATGTTTATCAGACATCCATGCTTCTGATTCCTTACCTGTTAAAACTGGCATCATATTATCAACTATTAAGATTACAGCGTCATGCGATGTATTCCATCATGAAAATAGCGCTTTAATCCAAGATTAATGCTAATTTATCGTTTCCGATGTTATCGCTGCTGTATTTTTATTATTAATTAAAAATAATAAAACAAACAACAGAGATAATTTTAGGTACCTATTCTGTAATTATTTGGTGAGGAAATATATCGTAACATTTTTTTGCAATTTGTGCTTCAATATTGGGAAGAGAACCTAAACTTAAAATGCGTAATAATTATTTAAATATTTAACATCAAAATAATTAACAATTTTCGTACATAGGAGCAAGTCATTTTAAAACGTACATATTTTACCAAAAATATTCTTAAGCCGAATTTCACCAATGAAACTGAAAATGATCAGCACACTTTAACCGCGTTCAAGAGTCACTGTCAATATTCCACAACAATAATGACTCTGACAGCTCTTGAACGCGGTTTGGAAGTGCTAATTGCGTTCAGTTTCATTGGTGAAATTCACCCTTAATGACTAATCTTTACAATTATTTTTACTTCTTTTAAAAGAAAGTACATTTTCACCCTGCGTACCCTTTTAGTACGGTTCATTACCTTTTACGACTTGAGAGAGATAAGCAATATAATGTGATTCTATATTTTTTCTCACTCCAAGTCGGCTGAAGTTAATGAAGGGTAAATATTACATTGTAGCGGTTTTTTAAAATACTTAGTCCTATTAAATAAGTGTTAGTTTACTGTTGTTCAGTTAAGGAATTTTCAACTTTTGTTTTTTGTTCTTTCTGCTGAACTATCTCAACAGGGCCGTGAATTAGTAAAGATTTGCACACGATTCGAATGCGCCATCATAATTATGTTTCTTTTTTATATATAAAAAGAATTGCGCTGGCTAACGCGCTGGCAGTAGATTTTTAAATGCCTTTCTGTATTTCTGGTTAATGATTTCAGATTTCATCCTGAAATTCCAACTTTAAGAACAATTTTTTTTTACCTCAGTAAAAAAATTTAGTTCTTTAAGTTGGTATGAAAATTGAACATACCTACTCCATGAAAAGTGCTTGAATTCTTTTAGAGATATCATATCAGCTTATTTAAATTATCTTAATTCAAATATTATCAAAGGTCAAAGGGGGTATTATTATTTTCGCCACGCTCGCCACAGGGATTGGTGATCGCTTTTTGTTTTTACTTACGCTTCTACCCTTTCCCTGGACGTTATTCTTAAATCACTGTCTATTTATAAGAGACAACAATACGATACGCCTAAGCCATATACTATAACGTATGGTCTGTTCTAAAAGTATCTACCGAAAGTGTAAACAAACCCTTTTCAGGTTAAATTATTACGCAATCACTCACTAAAGTCAATAACTAACACACTAAATATGTATTTAGAAGGTTTCACTTTAAATCTTACCACTTTAAAAAAATATATTTTTGGAATAACATTACGTATTAATTTAAAATTGAAAAACCATCGACGAAAACTGAGATCATAAAATTTAAATTGTCTTCAAAACATCTTTGAAGAAAAAATTAGAATTGCGGGTTTGAGGCGAATCCTCAGTTGTAGCTTGTACCCTCCAAATTCAAATTTTCTTTGGTTTTTTGCAAATTGCAGCTCTGTTCTAAGCCTTATTCATACAGTCGCAAATCGCATTTTGAGCAACATACGACGACTGATTTATACCAACTAAAATTATAGCTAATCTTATTTCATAAGAAATAGTTTAAGCCACAGCTCGTAAATCTCGTAATAAAGAATAATTAGAATTAGAAGATCAACCAGCAACTATTACGTATACAGTATGGAAACCTTATATATGTAACTAGCTGCTGCCCGCGGCTTTGCCCGCGTGGATGTCAGATATTATCGAACGGGGACGTACTACCGGGACAAAAAGTAGCTTATGTCACTCCGTATAACATCAGCTATCTGCTAGTGAAAGTCCCGTCAAAATCGGTACAGCCATTTCGGAGATTACCTGGAACGAACAGACAGACAGACAAAAGTGTTAAAAATTGGTATTTTGTTTTATGTACCGTTTATACTTTCATATGCATTTAGTAAAAAGGCTGCATTACAAACAGAAACTTCAATTTTATTTATTGTAGTATGTAGTATGTATGTATGTTAGAACTTCTTTAACCTTTCTTTATAGGTACTTTATTAAAAAATCTCTACAAGGTCGGGCGCGCCGCTAGTATTGTAAGAAAAACAAAAAATTACATATTCATAATATTTCTTTATATACTTTATTTCATCGCTCTCAGAGACGCTCATCGTTTCTTCGATGAGACATATATGTCACTATAGGTGATATCAAATTCTTCAAAAATATCTGGTGACTTTGGACCTTCAGCATTCTGCGGTTCAGCAAGTTTGCGCCATTTTGCACATAAAGAAAGTTTTTTGGCGCGCTGAATGCGTTTAAACCGCCTAGTCTGTGATCCACAAAGCTCACAATAAATCCATTGTGGCCCTAGTAAACCTTCACACTCGAGGCATCTTTCCATATTAGTCCATGATTTATTGCAAAAAATACATTTATCGGAATAGGAATAAAGCGCCTTATTATTTAACAAATAACAAATACTTTGTACGGCCGGTTCCAGAGTGACGCTGCTGGACCGCGGCGGCGTTGAATTTCAAACGCGCGATGTTCAACAGCGCCGACGATCACCGTCACTTTGGACCCAGCCAATACTGTAATCAATACTTAGACGATTGAACTTAATTATTGCTATAACTAATTATAGTTTATTGTATCACTTACCACTTTGGTGACATCTTTAATCAATTTTATACCTAAGTGTATGGTAAGTAGGCACTTATCTTGAGCCACGCAATTTTGTCACAAAAACAGGTATTAACTGACAACTTGAAGTTCCTGCCTCTTCGCCCAGCAAAACAGATCGAGTGCATTGTCCATAAACGTATTTGCACAATACCCACTTTAAAATACTTAAAACGCTTGAGGTTTCATTTATTTATTTTTTACTAAAATATGAATTTTATTCATGTATAAAATATTTTAAGTAAGCCTTTTAACGGAATATAAAGTTCCATATAATCTTAAGTATATCCCCTATGAATTTTGAAAAAAAAGTCCTTCCTTAGTGGATACCTACGTCATAAGAGGAATACGTGTGCAACATTTTAAGTTTCTAGCCTTAAAGGTTTGGCCTGTGCGTTGATACATCAGTCAATCACTTTTCCCTTTTATATATTTAGAAGAAGAAGAAGATAAATGAAACCGCAAACAATACTAGTCCACAGAAGTATAGCAAAATTAAATATTAAGTTATATCAATAAACGAAAAAAAAAAACTAACAAAATACTTATCTAAATAAATTATGTAAAAGTAAACATCCTGTTAAGACAACATACCTTGACCCTTGTCGTTTTGTACTGATTTTACATTTTAGGCAAAATAATTTATAATAATTTATATAAATAATTTTTAATTTTAAATAGAATACGTAACAGCATCGTGATAGTTGACACTGCGTGGTTACGTCACCTTTCAATGTTCAAGTATTCAAGTTCATTGAATCATTGACCTCGTGATCCAATTGTACAGTGTTTAAATTTGCTCTTAATTAAAACTCTACTTTTGACCTAATTACTGGACAGATTTCGTTCATTTTTAACCGACTTCAAAAAGGAGGAGGTTCTCAATTCGGATGTATATTTCTTTGTATGTTTGTTGCGCGATAGTTTCGGTAATTCGGTATTTCGAAAAATCTTTTTTAATAGATAGAGCATGCCTTTGGGATGGTCTCATATAAATTTTATTAACTTTGCTTGCGTAGTTTTTCAGTTAGCTTCAATAATACGTATTTTGTCCACATAGTGTATCGACTCAAAGCATTCCTGCCCTGACTGTGGTCTGTAGCTCCGTGCCAAGAACGACACAAGTTGATGAGGAAGGCTTCACTAAAGTCGAAAGGAAGAAGAAGAAGCCCTGTTCTCGTAACCTGTGTGGTACCGCACCGAGTGGACCCAACATGTTGCTGCGTCCTGCTGTGCCTACGACGCAGCTGTACCTTTCGCGTCTGCATCACTCCACTACAACTGAAGAGGTCGTGCAGTACGTCAAAGTGAAGACAAATTGGACTCTGAGGGTTGAAAGGTTGGAGTCGCGCCAGAATATCAACTTTAAGTCATTCGTGGTGCGAGTTCCAACCCACCATCTACAGGCCTGCATGAAGGAGGACTTTTGGCCGAAGGGTGTCGTGTATCGACGTTTCCGAGGACGGTTACGCGACACCACGCAGCGAAACACGACGCCGACAACATTGCGTGTGTAGTTATAGTTATAGGATTTAAAATTATGTATTAGTTTATTATTTTTGTTTTATTAAATGTAAATGTGTGTATTTTATGTATGGGCCCTCAGCTGCCTGAAATAAAATGATTGATTGATTGATTGATTGATTTATTAACCGACGAAAAAAAAAAGTAGGAGGTTCTCAAGTCGACCCGTATATATTTTTTTTCAAATAACCATATTTGATATGTATATAATAACTTCCTATCACTGTTATTAACATAGCAGGTAGTGGTATACGAATTCATGTAGGGTAGGTGCTACAACTAAAAAGTGAAAAATAAAAACTTTTTACAAAGTGGGCGTGTCAGACTTTTACTGACTGAAAAACCCACACATGTTCCTTCAGTAGCCTGTGTGCCAGGGCCACGGTAAACCTTTCGGACAAGCCCGCGACCCTGGCAGGGATGGCCCCTCTGACATCATAAATCAATAAAAAACACTAAATGCTCCCGACCGAATTTCGGCTGCGGTGGCCAATCTCAACGGGGATTGGCGAAGTACACGGAAGATATTACAGTACACAAGTGTGTCCGCAAACAAAGGTGCACTCTCAGTTCCTTTACTCTCATAGTCCAATGGGGCGGCAATCCGACACGACCGGGGAGATACCAGCCGCAGGACCAACGGCTTTACTTACGTAAAGCCGTTCCGAGGCACGAGGGTTTCACACCACCACCTTCCAAACTCCGGGCTGCTACTGACAAATTCCCAATGAAAAATCCAATAACACTTTGCCCGACCCGGGAATCGACCTTACGACCCCCACGCTCAACAGTCGCGCTTGCCACCACGAGATCAAAGGAGCAATCACAAAAATAAAAACACAATAAAACTCACCCTATATACTCCTCATTCTTAGCAGCCACAAAATAACAAAACACCGTAACAAAATATAAATAAAAAATCATTTTTAAAGCAAATAACTTAGCCGAACAACTCTAATATAGGTATTAATTCGAAAACAAATTATAATTTTGTATATTAAAAAGGAATGTTATCTTATCAGTGTAAGTAAATTATAATAATTAATCTGGATGTTGTGCTCCGTGTAATTAATCCTCGGAAATTGTAAAGGTGTGTTCTGACAGGACAAAGCACGCGACGCACTGCTTGCATCTACAGTTCTCGAAAGTCGAGAACTGTAGATGCACTATGACTATTACGCACGTGTCAGTTAAATGCGTTACTAAAACTTTAAGCATGTGCCATGTGTGCAAGTGTTAAATCTGTTCAGAAAAGGGGATGTTACTGTTCATTCTGTAGGTATGTCCTGTGCCGTTCGTCGGGACAGGTCAACTCAAAGCTGCAATGGCGCTTTCTTCACTCCTTCTTTCACTTGTGAATGTGAGGACTAAGTGGGTAATTTCTTTTATATTTTTTTGTTTTCTTTATCAGTTAGTTCTGCCAGATTGAGTACTTAATGCGGCCTATCCAATTGTTCCTTCTTTGGTATTGTTCGTCGAGTCGTTGAGCTCTTTACATTTCTGAGCTGAGCTACACGATTACTGACAAATGCTTGCATTGACTGGACAGGTCCTCTCATATCTGTGTGGTTATTTCTTCAAAGAATATTTCAGATCTATCTACATGGTCCACATAACATCTGATCAAGATCTCTAGAGCTATAATATCGACGGAGTCCGATAGAATCGCCGTGTATCATTTGTGACAAAGCATTCGTGACTTTAAGTCGTATGAGCACCCCTTAATAATTCATATTAATAATAAAAAAAAATTGAAAGTAACTCTGTCTGTATGTAACCTTTTTACGCCTAAAACACTGAACGGATTTCGATAAAATTTGGCAAGGAGATAGAAGGCATCCTGGGGAAGGACATATGCTACTTTTTGTTCCAGTAGCACGTTCCCGTGGGATCATTTTCGACATCCAGGCGGGTGAAGCCGCGGGCAGAAGCCAGTAATTTATATCTTACTCTGACACGTGCTAAAACAAAATATGTTTACCACTACAGAGCAAGTTGTTATCACTTGAAGGTGCGTAATTAATATTTAACGAAAAATTTGCTTCTGTTCTAAAATCACAGGGGCTCGTGTCTAAATGAGAACAGCCGAACGGGTCGATCTTTCGATCTACCCGTTCCGTCCTAACCTTCATTGAGCTACGCTCTCTGCGGTAGGTTCGTGGATGGGTTACCACCCATTGTATACCAAGACTCCTCCGTGCCTCAGAAAGCACGCTATGACGATGGTTCCGGCTGTGATTCAGATCTTTGACAGTCGTTACGGGTAGTCAGAAGCCCAAAAAGTCTGACAAACAAGAGGTATCGTGATATCCAGTAACTAGGTTGCGGAGTTCAGTCAGTCCATGTAAAAATACTGGTTTTTAGCTGCATCTGCTTAGTCTGAAAGTTGAACTAAGCATAGTTGGGAAAAGGCTAGGATGATTTTTAACCGACTTCACAAAAAGGAGGAGGTTCTCAATCCCCTCCTGAATCTCCTCCTCGGTTCCTGTCACTGTTATTTACACACCAAGTAGTGGTATACGAATTTGTGTGGGGTAGGTACCGCAACTAAAAAGTGAAAAATAAAAACTTTTTTACAAAAAAACAACCGACTTCCAAAAAAAAACACTAAAAGACGTGAAAAATTACTTTCATTTCGGTAGTCGGTGGCCAAACACGAAAATACAAAACCAAAGGCACCGACTTCCGAAATTAAAGTTATTTTTCACGTCTTTTAGTGTTTTTTTTGGAAGTCGGTTGTTTTTGTGGTCTAAAATCACAATATCGACGTAATTAATGTCGACCTTTCTCTGTATGAAAATATACCCTTTAAAGTGTAAAAATATACCCTTTAAAGTGTAAAAATATACCCTTTAAAGTGTAAAAATTACAAGCTGATATAATTTTTACTCCTACACACATTTACTTCCTTCCTTTTGATAATTAATTTATTTACGGTTCTCACCTTAAAGCCTTTTAACATAAAGACGGTTTTTCCTTTCATTTATTAATTTTATGCGTACGAAGCCATGGGTGGCCTTTCATTACTTGGCGTTAGAAATACTATGATAATAATAAATGCAGGCCGGATTTTTTAACAGGGATCGATTTCTCTCTGGGAGTTACTCAAAAGTAAAGCTCATAATTAACAGATATGTAACCTCTAGTAACGGTGATCGTCGATTTTGCGACTTCATTTGCTTCCAATCCGTTTTGACGACTTTCTTTGGTCGCAGTAGGCAGAATCCCTCATTTTGCGATTTTTCAATGTGAAAGGTTTTGTGTCTGCTGGGGCTCTAGGTAAGGTATTATAACATTATAGAGATGGTTCATAATAATCTGAATCTTCAACCCATACTTCCATACTAATATATGGCGCACTGATACTTGATACGGAATTCATATTAGTTACTATGCTGCGTTACTATTATATACTACATTACACATCCCGGAGTTTGGTAGCTGGCGGTGGGATACCCCCGTGCCTCGGAAAGCTCGGTCCTGCGCCTGATCGCTCTCCGGTCGTTTCCAATTGCCGTCCCATCGGACTACATCTACGCACACAACTGTGCATTATATCTCCTGCGCCGGAGGCTAGTTTCCGTTGAGATTGGCCGCCATGGCTGAAATACGGTCTGAAGCACTATATATATACTACATTAGCTACTAATATTGAAGTGAGTGTGCAAGTTTTTTTTTACTTTGCATATTATTTTAAACAATGTTATAAAATAAACCTGATCGTCTACATACGTTCTTAAACAGCTGCGGAGAATAAGTCCTTTCAGTGCAGTAGTAGAATCTCTTTGTGTGTTCATTGTTGTACGAAGGTTTGCAAAAATAGAACGCAACGATTTTGCTTAGCACATAGGATTACCGGCATCAGCCAGTGTAAAGGGTGTCTCAATAAGAGTGCACTTTTTAAAATTTGTGTCATTTTTTTTCGTGCAAGTGGTAACTCTGAAATTTAACAGCAGTCACCTATGTTTATTCCACTTATTCCAAATGGAGCGCTTTACGGAAGAACAGCGCGTTATGATTGTGAAAACTTATTACAAAAGTTTGGAAAGTTACGCTGAGACCGCTCGCTAACTTCGCCGAATTTTCAGTCGAGAAAGTGCACTTAATGTGTCAACCATTCGAAGAGTGATCAAAAAATTTTAAGAAACTGGGTCGATTATGGACAGTTAGACTCCTGTGCGTCAACGTACTGGTCGGTCTCTTGAAAACATCACTGCCGTAAACGAGAGTGTTGCCGAAAACCCGAAAACATCAATTAGGCATCGTTCTCAACAACTTCACAAAGCACCACGCAGCGAATTTTGACAAAAGACCTCCACCTTCATTCGTACAAAAATCAACTTACTCAGGAGCTCAAACCAGCAGACCATGGAAAGCGCCGGCAGTTCGTTCAATGGGTAAGGGAGCAAAGTGAAGTAATGCCAATTGTTCGAAGAAAGTCATCTCCTCCGATGAAGCGCATTTCCATCTGAATGGCTTCGTGAATACACAATATTGTCGAATTTGGGGCTCAGAAAATCCTCATGCAATCCATGAGAAGCAAATGCACCCACAACGAGCAACTGTCTGGTGCGGATTTTGGTCAGGTGGCGTGACTGGGCCTTACTTTTTTGAAGATGATGCCGAAATTGCAGTGACTGTGAACGGCATTCGTTACAGGAACATGATAACGGAGTTCTTGTGACCTCAACTGGACGGCGTGGATCTGGACGACATGTGGTTTCATCAAGACGGAGCCATCTGCTACATCGCGCATGAAACAATCGATTTATTGCAGCAACGATTTCCAGAACAAATTTTCTCAAGAAATTCTGATGTCAACTGGCCACTAAGATTAGACATAATAATGAAAATCAAATTAATGCTTGGTTACTGTATTGTATTATTGTAAATTAAATATTTTTTTTATTAGCATGTACATTTTTTATAATAGCATGAATATTGTTTTATTTATGTATTCTTAATTTTAATTATGTATTCAGAGCATGTGTACTCGATAATGTGTGAGCTGTGGTTACCTGTAATTGAGTGTGCATTACACGATAAGGTTTAATAATAGTCAAGATTTTATTATTGTAAAAGATAATTGTAATGTATCTCGTTGGTAATACTTAAAAAAAAAAAAAAAAAAAAAAAAAAAAAAAAAAAAAAAAAAAAAAAATGTGATGTGTGTGATTTAACGCCGTGCGATTATATTCTTTGGAGTTTTGTGAAATCTCCGGTTTATGCGAATAAACCAGAAACAATTCCTGAGCTCAAATCCGAGATGCAACGCGTCATCGGTGAGATACAGCCACATCTCTGTGAAAAAGTCATGGAAAATTTCATGAAAAGAGTAATGGCCTGTCATCAGAGCCATGGGGGCCATTTGCCGGATATTTTATTCCATACTTAATCGGAACATGTCTTCTTAACAATCCAATAATAATATCACAACTCTATCAAAAAATACGTGTTCTTATTTTAAAATTAAAAAGTGCACTCTTACTGAGACACCCTTTATTATAAATGCGAAAGCAACTCTGTCTGTCCGTCACCTGTTTACGCCTAAACCACTAAAACAGTTGTTGTGCAATTTGACTGATAAGTAGCCTGGATCCTGGAGAAGGGGATAGGCTACTTTTCATCCTGGATATTTGTGTTTAAACATTACGATTGAATTTGACTGCCTCGTTGCTCTAGTGGTCGCAAGCGCTACTGCTGAGCATGAGGTCTCGGGTTCAATTCCCGGGTCGGACAAATTGTTATTGCGTTTTTCCATCTGGAATTTCTCAGTAGCAGCCCAGAATCTGGATTTATGCCCAGTTAATGGCAATAGGCTCGCCCCCTATTACATGGGAATTAAACATAACTTGCGAAATGTGGGTGTGCTATAGGTACACCTCTGCCTAACCCTTCGCGAAATACAGGCGTGATGTTATGTTATGTTATGTTACATTACAATTGAAATTAAAATTATATTGTTATTTTTATTTATTAATTCGGTATAATTTGTTATTTATGTACATGTCATTTTAATTCTGAATAGATGGGTAAACATAAAAAAAAAATATGATTTACAAAATATACGTAAACAAAATCGCAGGCGACATCTAGTTTTATAATAATTATAATAATTACAATGCTACCGTATCACCTTGTATCAAATAGTTTCAATTTTGGTATATATATTTAAGAATAAAAATCCTAACATAGGATGTTAAAAGGTTTTTAATATGTTAGTGGGAGACGTATGTCGTCTAGATAGGTAATTGATGAGTCTCTAACAAACTGTAGTTACAATCTATCACCGCTAATGCATTAGTGCAATCTATACCATGGCTGTGTTCCAGCAGCCTTTGTTTTAAGAAAAGCTTGGAACTATGTTGACACTAGAACTAAACCCATGATGCAATATTTTAAAAACTGGGCAGGTAAAGATCGAGTGTGGTTTTAAAGGTAAAACGCACTGAGAGAACCGAAAGAAAGAACAGTGGCGAATTCTTATTCGAAATAAAATTGAACGTATAAAAGTGACACTTATACGAATGAAATTTAATTATTTATCTACGTTTTTTTCAACTATCATCTAGATAAGGCCGAGTAAAAAAATCGTGTTTAATGCAAAGTTATTTGACTACTTCATTCTAAAAGATTAAGAAATTGTTGGTTGGATTGGTTTAGTATTGCCATTTTATATTTAATTTTCCTAAATAGTAGGTATAGCGTAACTGTCGTGGTGCTGTTATCATTTTTAGTTTGTTATTATATTAACATGGAGTAAATGAATTAGCAACACATTTATGTTACCTATATCTAAGTTTATTCTGTGTTCTTACTTAGATAAGCATATTGCCGACAAGTGGGAAAAATATCAAATGTTATGGCAATTCTGAACTAAAAAGTCTAGTACCAATTTAAAGTCAAAAGTAAAAAATATAGCTTGGTTGATGACATTGACAACCATTGACAGTTTACAACTCTTGACCAGAAGCTTGCGCTCTTTCCTATGTTGTTTAAAGTTCAACACTGAATATCTATTAATCTCCGCCTTCTCTAACGAAAAATCTGACAGAAACTAGCTCAGAAAATGACGCTGAGTTTTATAATGTATTTTTCATTTAAAGACGTAATAATTTGATTTCAAATAAAACAATGTATGGGAGGCTGCCATTGTTCTTTGGTTTTAATTTTTCAAAGTAAGGATGAAGAATCTGCAATCAAAGGAAGATGCGCCGATACCAAAATAGTTTCTGCAGTCGCATACCAATGCTGGGCATAATTCTCTAAATTGTCATTGGCTATATTTTTTTTTGTGTGGGAAATCATCAAATGACCTCTCCCGCTCTAGGTAGAGCGGGTGGGCGTGTCAGACTCTTACTGACTAACACCCACCCGTGTTCCTTCAGTTGCCTGTGCGCCAGGGCCACGGTAAATCTTTCGAATAATCCGCGACCCCGGCAGGCATCGGCCCTATCGGACCCCGTCAATTATGCTGACATCTCTTTGAGGCGCGCGTGGAACACAACACGCCGTCGACCCGGGCCTGGTCCTTACCGGATGGCAAGCTGGTCGTTGGCTATACCTGTCTGCCATTATTCTTTACACATGCTATTTTATCAGAATTTGGACAGAAATTTCATGCAGATAACACAAACGACGCTTGAAGATTACCAACTGAAAAAATTAAATGTCAGATCAGACTATCATTAACTTGGTTTATTGAATCGTAAACATACATGTAAACAGTACAAAACTCATTAAATTAAATTGATATTGTAATCATCAGTACGTATTTTTTAACATAACATACAAAATAAAGAGATGTTGAGTAAATTATGGAAGAGCTCTTACACTGAAGACGAAGTATTTATTTGATTTTAAAGATTACTCTTCTTGTAATTATTGCGAACGAATCTGGCACCGGTTTTAATACCTTCCCAGGTCTCAAATCCAGCCTGTTCAATGAAAGCAGGGTCAACTAAGAACCCGAAACCACCAACCCCAAACCTGTGTCCTGGTAGCTCGTAAGTATAGGAGTAAGGTACACCAACAGCCATGGCGTAGTCACCAGCGCTGCCTGACGCCTGGTACGATAACACTAAGGCAACATTGCCAACAATATAGTCCGAATTCCAGCTCATTTTCACAGCGTCAATTGATTGTGCCATTTGAACTCCTAAAAGATGGAGCATCAGAGCACTTGGAGGGAGAGACCCAGTTCCATAGCCATACAAGATCATACTTCCAAAACTGTGAATATCCAAGAACAATTCAATACGGTTGCTGTACTGATCAAAGATTCCCTTGACGATGGCGGTCTCAGGTTCGGAGAAGGGTGCAGCTCCGTGGAACGTGTCGCTGCAGGCGAAGTTACTGGAGGCTTCAGACCAGAAGACGTCAAAGTTTCTATTGAGGTCTACTCCTGGGCAGAGAAGGCCGTTGTTGGTGCTGCGGTTCTTACGCCAGAGACGGAACTGAAAGGGTTTTATTGTGAACGTTAGTTTTATGACTGATTGTTTTTGTAGAAAAGTGAGATCCTACGATCAGTTGGACAGTTTGTTTGATTTGTCATATGTGCTTGTAATCATGAAGGTTCGTGGTTTTTGTGGTAATATAATTTTGAGATGGACAAACTGTTACTTGCTAATAATTGTAGTATTTTGCCTGATGTTTTTGCTTAGATGCTGTAACTTTATTTTAACGGCAGCTTAAGCGAAAAGGAAGTTAATCGAACCAAATAGCGAAGTTCAGACGTTAGCTTTAGCTGTTACTAACCACGAATTGAAACCACTAAACTAGAACGGCGTGTTAGCCTCGGCAAAAATCACTGAGCACATAATAATCCTCCCAGAATTGATCACATATTTTTATTTCCCGACCCCAACATTTTGGCACCATAACGGTGGCGGTTACATAATTGGCCAATAATTTAATATCTGACGTGTGAGTATCACGTGTCATTTTATTTTGCAAATAAAATTCGGGGAACAATTTTCTATATTGGGTGCGGCCACAAATTGGGTGCAATTATCGAGTAACTATTTTAGCTTTTGGAAGTTGTAAAATTAATAGCTGTTTGATGGTTAAAATGATAACGTTTGGACCGATTTGGAGAATAAACTATGGGATGACGATTTTTCACACATAACATTACCTACCCCTTTTGTGCCTCAGAAAGAAGAATAAGCATTGACAGACCACTAGGCCTCAAAGACACTCAGGAAACTAAAACGTCTGGCAACTAGTCTAAACTTCAAAACATCGATAGACTACACAAACTTTTAAAGGCCAGATAGCAGACGGTCTATGAAAAATGATGATAGTATAGCATCTAGTTACGTATCTGGCTAACCTGGAAGTTAATTCCAACAAGCTGATTGTTTAGGCAAGCGAATATTACAGACGTATCGAGCCGCAGCGCATCTCAATACGAAAACAGGGAAGATACGGCCTGGCTGTAGTCTCCATAATACAAAATGTATGAAACCCATGTAGTAGGATTTCAGTTACGCCCAAATGTACGTCAGCCTTTAAATCTTTTTTCATGCCAAAGAAGTAATTCCTTACCTCTCCATGGGTATGAACATAACCATCAGGGTTGGCAATAGGGAGGATGATCCAGTCGATATCCTGAACCAGGTCTTGCTCGGTGACGTCAATCACCAGCTTGTGGATGGCGTAGAGAGTAACTGGTAAGGTGATCCATTCACGAGCGTGGAGGAGAGATTCCATGAAGACTATGGGTTTTCTGGTGTCCTGGGGAAGAATTGAAAATGTTAAAAAATTTCATTGTAATTAGAAATGCCTTAATGTTGTCAGTGGTGAAAATTGTGAATATCATCTCATCCATCGTTTTAGCCGACTTCAAAAAAGGAGGAGGTACTTAATATACTTCGATTTATTGTTTGATAGTTGATTGTAATTTTTTCGAAAGTTTTTATCATATTTGTTACCAATAAGGCTCAAATTGCGTCTCGGGGACACTTATATTTGCTTGGTAATCTCCTTTAAATCCGGTATTTGATTACTATTTAATCTGTTCTTAAAAGAAAAGCTCAGAATTTAATGACGTGTACATTTTTAAGTAACTGATATGGACTATGATAAAATGAATCAATCAATTTTGTCTTCCACGTGACTGTTAATTAAGATACGATATCATCATTATGTAAATTAGGTTTTGTTTGTTTTTATGTTTCTCTTGATCAATTCTCAAATATCACTCTATGCATATGTGTGAAGTGGGTGCCTGTTTTTTAGATATGGACCGCCCTTAGTATGCGAATGATTTTGCATTTGTTGTCTTAAAATATTTGAGGACATGGATCCTTACCTGAAAGTTGGTACTGGATATTTTAATGTACTTAGTGTCTCTGCCTTCGAAACTCTTGCCAGCGTTAACCAGCGTCACGGTGTCAGGGTACGTTTCAGCCAACATGTCTAGGAAAGTGTCCACCTGGAAATCAACACAAGTTTTATAATGCATTTTGGAACTAATGATCACGTTGGGGTTATCAGCATCCTAATTCCGTAATACACTTTCAATCACAATCTCAATGATTTTGAAAGATATTGCTAATTCGTTGCTTCATAATTGCTCAAATTTGTTTGCTTGATGACGTAAATAACGCAATGAATGTTGTGAAACTGTCAAAATGAAAGCCATTGCTACTGGGCCCACTTGCGCGTTTAGCCACTAAAAAGTAACACCGGGTTAGTTAACCAGAAATTTGTGTTTTTTGAGTTGGGAACATTGCAGTCCAATCGTCTGTGCCCCGATATGTAATACGACCAAAAATTAATGAACGACCAATGAACGGAAATTGTATACATTACGATACTTAATGCTTTCTTATCTTTGAATTTTATAACATGATATTTCATTTTAATCGCAGTGTATGTGATTTCCATAACGTCAATTTATTTTGACATTACTAACACTAACCCAGACTTTAGCGACTTAACTCTCCCACATCGGTGAGTTAAATATTTAAAAGTTCAACTCTAAGTTTACCTCTAACTCTTGGTGGTGTAAGATGAATTATTTGATTAACCCTGGGTTAGCTGTCAACTCCGGGTTATTTAGGATAACCCATGAAAGCGCAAGTGGGCCTTATTGTGTTACGCCACTACCCCGCAGTTTGGAGGTGGAGGAAGAAGGTGTCTTGTTATATGTACAGCCGTATAGAGGTCGCTTCGGCATAGGCTGGCATTTGATTGGTCTGTTTTTGAGGGTGTGCGCTCTTTTTCTTAGCTTATTCAGTCAACTGCCAGGATATATTTTTAAAGACATTCCTGTCAGGTGATTGCACCTAGTCAAGTCATTTGTAATAAGAGATTGGAGGCAGGCATAACAACAAAAAATCACGACTTTATAATATTTCCCGATTTTTCCTGGGCCTCTAGCGACACATAAAAAATTGTAAAAGTGGGTTCGACATCATGACCTCACTGTCTCTTGTCCAAGGAATTTCAAACTCACCTGGTGGTATGTGTAGATCTGGTCGAAGGGAAGAGAGTCCAATCTAGAAGCATTGCTCTTCTTTAATGCCGCGGAATGAAGCTTGTCTTCCAAATCGAGGAGCCTGGAAAAGTAAATAATGAATCCATAATCAGCTGGATTGAAATAGTGATGTGCCCTTACAAGGGTGAAGGGAGAACATATTAGATATTGTGATAGTGCACACAAGGTAGAATTTATTTTGGTGTGTTGTATTCGAAATATGACAATGAAATCCTGCCGTTTGAGAGCTATCTCGACCTGCGCTGCAGAAACCGTTAGATGTACACATAAATAATGTACGAGTATGGTGCGATTGTTACCCATAAATTGGTCTAAAAAAAGTCCGCGATAGCTTAGGTCTACCATTTAGGCGAACGCCGTTATGCACGTGTCGCCGCTATATCATAATAAAACCTTCCAATCATCATCTTCCAGGTGGAAATAAAATGACGGGGTCCGATAGGGCCGATGGCTGCCGGGGTCGCGGATTGTTCGAAAGAGTTACCGTGGCCCTGGCACACAGGCAACTGAAGGAACACGGGTGGGTTTTAGTCAGTAAAAGTCTGACACGCCCTCCCGCTCCGCCCAGAGCGGGAGAAGTTATTTGATGATTTCCCAACCAAAAAAAAAATTTTTTTGGGAATAAAATACATTATAATTACTCCCAAGTAGGATGAACATTAGTTACATTTTGATTTAATCCATATGCTCGGCTCTACAGGCTGATACGACATTACGTCTGAAAAAAAAGTAGGCATATAATATTATATGCTTTACTACCCATGCGAAGCCGCAGCGGGTCGCTTGTTTTTTTATAATATGTTAGGTACTCACAAATAGCAAATTTTTATTTTATTTTATTTCTGTATCTATCCGTGACATCACAGCAGCGGGCCCTATCAGAATACCAGCGCTGCGACACTTATTTTTTAAATGTAGCATCATGCTGAGCTAGGGGCCTTTTGGCATCGTGCAGGACTTTCTGTTGTTATTTTAATGTGTGTGTGTGTTTTGATATGTGACCTCATTGCTCATTGACTTTGCTATAAATGTTAATTTTTTTATACTTAATATTTCGACATTAAATGTATTTTGTAGCATTTTGTTAGAGACTTTGTTCTGTATGATCAATAAGAATGTTAATGTTTGTAAAGTTAGTGTTTTGAATGTGGATAGACGTTCTAACTTCCATGATGGGTGAGGAACGAGGTAACTTATATTATAATTGTTTATGTTGCTTCTTTTTGTGTACCTACTGTGCAAATATTTCGACACAAATGTATTTTTGTTATGAAATAAATAACTTGAACTTGAACTTAATTTTTCTTTTGTTTTATTTTTTTTGTTTTTATGAGTATGTTTAGTTTAGTTTGTGATAATCCTGTGCGAGTCCACATAAATATTTTCTTTTCTTTCTTTCTTATTCCTCGAAGATGTAGTCAGACCTGTATAGAACAGTAATGGCAGAAATTACACGTCACAGCTGACAATCCTATTGTTATAATCTAAAGTACAAGCCTCTTCTCCGTTTTGAACCTCATTAAAATCACATCACAAAATTATGTCATTTTCAACTTACTCCTTAATATTATCAGTTTCAACTTTGAACTCTACGCCAGCGGCTTTGAGTTCATTTTGGAACAGCACTTTTTTCTCCTTAGGCACGAGGATCTGCCCATCGCGTCCAGGCAGCGCATGAGACCAAACATCCAGGTCTAACTCATGGCTGAGATAATTGACCAGTTCAATTTGGTCTGTAGACTTCACTGAGACTTTGTATAGGCCAAATCTGGAAGAAAGGTCATCTTATAATGGTATAGTATGAGACATTTTATTTGGGGAAATATAACAAGAAATCATGTGCCAAGCATGGTGGCTAACATAAAGTACATTGATAAATAGAATGGTTACGGTGGTATGGTTATGGTGGAATGGTGGTTTTTTTTGTTTACCTTTATTTAACTACCTAAACCTTTCGAGTATAGTTAGATTTCTCTTATAACATTTAAAAAATCGAATCGATGCAACGACCGACAGCTCAGAAGCCAATAATATAACCAGTGCAATAATGGAGCCGCAGAAATACATTGGTGCCGATTCTCTTGTACACCGAACTAAACTAACTAAACTATCACTAAAATTCCTTACTTTTGGCTATGAGAATCTTAAAGCTATTCTGCAAAAAAAATATCTCTAAATATAAAAATAATTTTGACAACTAAAATTAAATTTGATAATCAAGACTCCACTTGGTACTTGTTTGCCCTACCCTGTGATTTTTTTTTGTTTAGAGCCAGAGACATGCATGTTGGGCAGCCTCGACGTGTTTTATGTGGAATTTTTCACTTTTTGTATAGAAAATATGAAAAAAATATTACCTACTTGTAGAGTTTTAGGGTTTTAAGTGTTTCATAAAGGAGGTCGAAATTGTCATTATTTTTGCGATAGGACACCCTTTTCGAAATTTAAGCAAAATAAACTGAAAAAGAAGATTTTAGGTGAAAAACGTCAAATACAGAATAGCAAAATTGGCATTTTCACAAAACTAATAAATCAGTGCCCTCTTAGTGCTGTCAAACTAAAATATAGTTAAGTTGTGTCACTTAAGTCTATTTCAGAATGAGAAATCGTCGTTTGAAAGGAATAAACTAATTTTTTGTGATTTTTTAGTCTAGTTTAGAGAATTTTGTTACAAGATAATCGGTACCATTGATTTTAGGGAGAGAGAGTAGATACATCGAAGGTTATAATTCTAGATAGAGATTTAGGTTAGTGCCTGTGCCTATGCCTGTTTTACCAGCACACAATATGCAGCTTAGTAACACAGGTAGGAAGGTAACACTATCCCTGTTGAGCCCTGTACACTCTTATGTACGAGTGCGGTCACCAAAAGTGTTAGGTAACCAGAGTCTTCGGATATAGTTAAAGTTTAGTAAGAAACCGAGGACCTGGATGTTATTGAATAAAAATTTATTTAATTAACAGAAAAAAAGAGTCCATTTATCAAATTATTTTTTATTCGAAAACATCCATCAGTTTCTTACTAAACTTCAACTATATCCGACGACCCTGATTACTTATCTCTTTTGGTGACTATGTACATCGTCATATTTCTACCCTTGTCTCATGTACATCAATGTAAATAGATAAGTATCCAGGGTCGCTAGATTTTGTTGAAGTTTAGTAAGAAACCGATGAATGTTTTCGCATGAAATTTAATTTGATAAATGATCAGTTTGTTTCGTATTAATTTTATTTTATTTTATTCGAAATCATTCATCGGTTTCTTACTAAACTTCAACTATATCCGGCGACCCTGCATACTTATCTCTTTTGCTGACTGTACTTGGGTTCGGTGCAACACGTTTTTTTCTTCCCTTCGAGGTCACGCTTTCAGTCACGCCATATCATTCCTCACATTACCACAATGAATATCTCTAAAAAAGCCTTACCCATCATAGATCTCGTGTTTGGCTAAAGCCAAGCCCACAACAACAAACAAACTGACTAGCCTCAACATGGCTACCACACAAACTGCCCACAAATGAATTAAACAATACGGTATCTTAATCAGTTCTCTAACAATTATCACTATCGATCCATCATTGGGAAATTTGTTTGATAAGGTTGATAATGAAGTAAGTAAGATAAAAAAAAATACACACCTATCCTACTCCTGGGCAGGAGGCTCCACCCATACCTTCTTCTGTCGATATGGTTTCTTCTTGCCAATTCTTGAGGAAGCCATCCAAGGTGGCCAACTATAATTTCCAGAGTCTTAATGCCGCAGGCATTAAGTCCGTTTTTACAAGCTTTTATTTAACTTTTAATGTTTGTATGTATGTTCGGGCCAAATCTTACAAGCTGAAAAAAACCACTCTCTCTTATCCTACGATTTGAAATTTCACACGTTGATTCTGTTTCAAAAACAAGGCATTTTTATGATGCATGATCCTACACCCAGGATTAGCTCAAGACGAAGGATCTCCTTAACGGTCAACGGGGCAGACACAAAATTTAATAAACGCATTTATTTATCGTAGTTCCTTCTAAAGTCACCATGACCGGTTTGCTGCACCCAGAATTAGCTCCAGTCGCGGGAACTCCTCAACGGTCAACAGCCGAGGCACAAGATTTTATATAGGTACGCATACAATTATGATATCTCGTTCTAAAGTGTGGCATGACCTGGATAGTGCAACTCAGATGGTTTCACACAATGACTTGCGTAAAGGCGCGTTTGGGTTCGTTGGATTTGTTTTTACGAGTACCTTTCAAAAGAAGGTGATAGAACGGATATTTAAAGAAATTCTAAGGTTAAAAGTACAAAATAAAATGTAAGTATAAAACCTTTTTAAAAACAAGATTTTAATGAACTAAAAAGTACTAAATTAAACTTACGTTAACATAAAACTTTAATATTTTCATAAAAACTTGAGGCGTGAACGTCCTTCTTACATTTTAAGATAAGCCGCAAGCTTTAAATAAAATATTAAAGTTTTATGTTAACGTAAGTTTAATTTTGTACTTTTTATTTCATTAAAAGCGTGTTATTAAAAATGTTTTTCATTTACATTTTTTACAATATTTTTAATTTGTGCGTAAAGTTTTTATAAATAATTATGACCGACAAATGGATATTTTCTTGAAACGAAGTTTTTTTTTTGCCCGCCCGTTGCCTCTTCTCAGACTCATTTTGTCATCCATGGATATCATAAGTGTGTCCTTCCGCGATCCCAAATTCATCTGCTATTCAAGGTGATGATGACCGAAGCAAGGAACAAATGTCTGACAATCAGTCTTACCAAGGGGTAACTGTGGGTTGTGGAGGTCAGATAGGCAGTCGCTCCATGTAAAATGCTGATATTCAGCTCCATCCGGTTAGGCTGGAAGCCGACCCTTACGCTACGTCTACGCTTACGCGAACCTTTACGAAAAGGCTAGACAAATTGATTGATGTCCGAAGTAAGGAAATGGCGGTCTACTCAGGTTTTACAGGAGCCAGGGTTATAAGAACAATTCCAATTCCCGGTTGGAATTCCAACTTCTGGTTAGAATTGTAACAGAAAATGCGGAGCTATTTTCCTAAAACTTCGCTAACATTGTAGTGGTCAGTTTATTGGGAAACCTATACCTAGCAGAGAAACTCTTGGAAATTCATACATTACATAACTGGAAATGCAATTTTTTGTTGGAAGTTCAAACAGCTTCTATCTACCTTCTTATCAAAAACGTTTTCAATTAATTATCCGATAAGTTATCGAAATGTGAGAGATCATTTTGCTACATAATTATCTGCGTATTAAAGTTATCTAATCAGGCTATCAATGGAATAACCAATGAAATGAAATCAAAGTACGTATAGGATATTATAAAAGCTAGGAGCTTAAAGTCTGTATTTACCTATAATTGTCAGATTTAGATTAGTTATATAGAGGTATTAGGAACAGTGTGTTAAAGTTCACTCATACCTCCATAGAAAAGGGAGGATCCTCTGACCAGACTGGTGTCGTATCTGGTGGGCAACTGTCCGATGATTGATATCGGGATGTTGTATATATGCTAGTTGCGCGGCAAACTCTGCTTGCGCGATGCACGATTTTGCGTGACGTCAGTGTGACGCGTAGCTCGCATGTGGCGTTGTAGATACCGGTACAGTTACATTTAGTTCTATATTTTCTATTGCTTCCTGTAATTTCTGTAGTGTATACGAACGTTGAAAAAGCTAAATAAACTCCCCCTGTATAACTATCAAGGGGTTTTTTGTTTTTAGTAGATGAAAAAGAATAGATTTTTTTTATTGATTTTCCGCATGTCGTTCCATCCTTTTGCAGGAAATGATTTTATCAGATCCAACATTATAACTCCAACTCCTTGCAAAATTCGAGGAATTATTGGAAAATTGTCAGGTTCGATTCCCTATTAAGCCAATAGTCCAGTACGGGGACTTTGTTTTTCTTTTGTTCGTTTAAGGTACCTTTTATTTTTTGTTTTCGAGGGGAAACTTTAAAAAGACGCCCGGGCTTTGGGGATAAGACCGCGGAGTGTGGGATATTTACCTCACTGAAACCACCCCGGTGGTCACCATCTGCACACGGAAGGGTCTCCGTTACCTCCCAAAAGACCGATCCGAAACCCCCTCTGTGCAACGCCTGTTAAGGCACAACTCTGGGGACTTATAAATATATGGGTACGCACTGTTGTTTTTTTTTCTGTTTGTGTTTAGTATTTAATTTGTGTTCTTCCTGTACGAATCCCAATAAATACTTTTCTTTTATTTGAATCCCGTTCCCTAATAGAACCCTATAGGTATCTTAAAGAACTAAGTACCTTCAAAAAGTTAGTATTTAGTCATTTTAAAGGTTAAACATCACAAAACACACAATACATTCACAGGATGCAACATTTTAATTAAATAGCACAAAATAATCGCATGGCAGAATGCAAACTGACAACATAATTAAAAACTTCATTCCTCGTGTTAAATAACGTTGTGAAACAGCTTGAGTTAACAGCTGCAAGAATTTATTTTTATTTCTATAGATTAATTAATTTCATGAAGGATTGCATGGCAGTTCTGAAGGTACCGTCAAATGAAACTAGAATTTTACCCACATTTCAGCTAAGATTTCCTGACTGCGATGAACGCCACAAAGCGAACGTTGAATGACGTCACTGAAATGTTAATTATGAAAATAAGGTGGTGTTTCCCTAGAGAGCGTTTTTTCACACCATAAAGTCAAACCGTGGTGCCCATAATTTTTATGGCAGATATCACTGCGGCCGTTATTTAGCGGTCACCGCTGCGGTAAGAAACCAAGGCTTTCCGCTGTGGCCACGAGGTCCACGCTCAAGCGACACGTCTTGCGACAGCGATTGCGGAGAAAACAAATTAAATGAATTGTTTAGTTAGAGCATGCCACGAGTCACCGGGACCCGACTTGCAGAGCGACGGATGGAAACAGATGACGCGCGCGTGTCTCTTGACCCAAGACGCGTCACATTGCGCGAGGCCGTGAACAGGGGCCTACGCTCTAATTCTGGCAACGAATAAACGGGCCCCTCCGAAAGTAGTTCCATACATCTGAATGAACCCTGCTACCGATTAATTAACTTTGTCTGGCGGGAAAAAACACACACCGGGAGTAAGGAAGGACAACTGTCAAACCGTATTGTAATTCGATCTCGGTTTTGGACCCCGAAGTAATCTTATGTCCGTAGGTGATACGGAGTAGTAAACGCCCGTAACTTCGGCCGGAACTACGGATTTCGTGCTTAGAGAGTAGATCCCCTGGGCTTAAAAAACGTCGAGGAATACCGCCCACGGTGCACTGGTTTCAGTATAGCCACTAATGGATAATAAACTTGCGTACAAAAAAATTGCCCACCCCGTGCTCTTCGATTTGAAACAAGATAATTCAAGAAGTTTTATATAAAAAACCTAATATATCGTAGTACCTACTTAAACCTTCCTGAAAGTATGTAGATTACGTTATAAACTGATTTAACCAATAAATCAATTTGAGAAAATCTCGAACTTACTAACAGACGTCGAATGAAGAACCTTTTTTTTCAAAGTTGGTTAAATGTTCAATAAACCAATAGAAATAAACAAAATAAAGTTTTAGTCAACTTTGCTGACATAAAAAGTCACGCAGTTTTTCCGAGCAAAGGTGAAGAATTGAGTCGATCTTGTCAAGAATATATTGCTTTTGTCAATGTATTGGGTAATTGTAAATAAACTTTATCTTACCTACTTTCACACAATATAAAATAATTTTTAAGATATCGTCTCTCAAATAGAGAGCACGGGGTGGGCCAATTTTTTTGCTCGCAAGTTTATTTTAATGCACTCAAAAAAGAACACTAGCCCACTTAAACAGTAGGTCCACATTAGCACGGACGTAAACAAATCGCGGTTGTATTTTTTCGCGCACTGAATCTTCAACGCACTGCTCAGCGCCGATAGTTGAAAATCCAATGCGCGATATAATCTCGCCGCGATATTTTACTTCCGTGAGAACGTGGTCTAAAAAGGTATAAATGATAAAAACAGCGCTCTATAAACACGAACTATTTCTTAAACTAATGTAGTACAGTCCCTATTCCCGATGTGTTTTTACCTGTCCGAAAAACTTAATTAATCGTGTGTAGGGTTCACTCCAAAGTTTCAAAATACTTCCGGACGGGTCCGTATCTTCGTTGACGGACGAGTAGGCCCACTGCGTCGCGCTCCAAAAACGCTAGTTTGGACGTGAAGGATCGGGGCGTACGTCGATGCGTTCCGAGGTGCCGCGCCCCGTAACACCGCCGCTGTACAGTTCCGAATGGCGTCCATACTAGCGTTCTTGGAGCGCGACGCAGAACGAAGGAACGGTACGGACAAAAGAACATAATTATCTGAGCGCAGCTTTATGGTCATCCATGAACCAACTGCAGCAAGCGTAGCTTAACCCTTCGATCGACTCGTGCGACTGTTATCATTAGTGATCGGAGTAGGTAGATTGAACTGGGGTCATTGATCCGAAACGTATATATTACTATGGACATTCCTCCGGAATTGGTGGATTATTAAAAAAAAACCGGAATTTATGTAGGAATTGTATTCTGCCAGAGTGGAAGGAGTCATTTGATGATTTGCCATCCTCAAAAAAAAGGTAGGAATTGTAATAAAATGAGCAATTTTATTCTTTATTATTCTTCCTATTTTTTTTTTTGTCACGATTTGACAAAACCCAACGACCAATCAGAACAAAGGATCATGGGTGGTACAATAACCGGTTATCAGAACAATGCGTACGCCCGCCGGAAATACTAAATCCGGAAATACCGGAATTACTTTCCGGAAAAATGGCTTATCCATGTTATTCTTTCTGTGTGCATTTATGATACAAGTACTAAAAATCAATCTACCTACTCCGATCACTGGTTATCATACAGCCACGAGCCTCCCTCTTTCTAAAATCAATCATGGAAATAAATCACCTGCAATGTTTTCTATTTATTCCATGTCATGCTGCAGAACTAACAACTGCAGCTTGTTTCCTCAGGTATTATTAACTTGTATTATTAAATAATAACCTCGTATTACCATGGAAATAATACTTCTGCTAGCGTAAATTTCATTTTAATAAGACCCAGCTGGGAATTATCGCTGTTGTGGTTTTAGTAAGGCAAAGGATACACGAGCAGCTTGTGGTTGATAACGTAAAATAGTATGATTATGGAAAATAGGTTGAAGATCTACCTGATTGTGTTTTACCCGATTGTGCGACTGCAAATGTTTTTCACGTATGTATCTTTGTATGTGAAATTATTAGGTCTCACAGAAACAAATTCGAAGAAATTTATATATGTAAGTACTAACTCCGCCTTCTCTTTATATCTTAGAAAGTATTATGTTTGTTAGCAAAAACTTAGGACTTTTCAAAATGAGAAGCGATTACTACACGTAGTAAAAGTGAAATTGTGATACTTACCCACATTTAGATTAACTAAAACTGGCAAGTCAATTTTTTTAAACAGTATACCCTTTTATAAAAAATTGCCAAAGTCGGTTACAGAACTTAGCGATGGAAAGGTCAAACCCCACATCAAACGTGTCCTTATCACAAAAAAATATTATAAGATTAAAGACTACGTTGAAGACAAGGAAGTTTGGCAATATTTTTTCTACACATGTGGCTTACTTGGTACCTCATTAACGCCATAACTATGTAAAGGTCTATTAACTGCTCCCAAATTAAAATGTAGCCCGCTTGTATCGTGAACAGCGTCCAAGCTAACGGCAGTCAGGGATCCAGAAAGAGGATCCTCCTAAGAATACGAGCCGTGTCCAGAAGTACCGCTTTCTGAATCAAGTCCTTGATCCAACTGCCCAACGAGAGCCTCGTCAGGTGTTGGTCAAGGCTCTTGGCTATTAAGCCACTCGCTGTCACGACTATCGGCACAATGATCGCTATATTATTGTTATTATTATTCTAACTATATAACTTTTAAATTTACATAATGCGGGTTCACGCTTGAAGGCTTTAAATCCGTGCAAAAACTTCATAGAAACTTTTCTTTATACACTTTTTACTTGTTTTGTGTGAATGTGAACCCAGCCTAACAGATTGCTAATCCATTTCCTACAAAGCATGTATAACAGTGAAAATTATACGTCACAATGGAACAAGTCATTTCAATTGTAAGTGCTACATACGATACAATAATTTGAGGTATAGTCCACCTCGCAAATGCTTTACCACTTTTGACAACAATTTCCAGTAAAATGAAACTTCACTATGCAATGGTTGAAACTATACAGAGTTATTGGTTATAAGTCGGCAATCCATTAAGGGGATGTAGGAGAGGTCATTTGCAACAAAATGACCCCTAATGACCCCTATGCAAATGTCAACCGTTTTCGAGTAATTTGACATTTTATATTTTTTTGCGATACACAGCTTTGAAAAATTATTATAAAAAAACAATGCATGTTTTTTTTAAATTATTATTCTCTGCTTCTACTTCAATACATAATAATCAACCATAAAATGACAATTATCTTTAATTTTACAAATCGTTAGAATATAATAGACTAGAACACTCTTTATTATGTACACCATAAACAATACAGATATAAATTTAGAAATTACAATTTTCTATAATTTTGAGCAGGTACTTTGACTAAAATAGTCGATTGCGACAAAAAAAAAAAAACACGGAAGTACTTTATCGGCTGATCATTCCAAAAACATGTACTACTACATGCTCAACTATCGAAACTTATCGAAATACAATAAAATACCAGATATTTTTTTAAATATATAAAATGTCAAATTATCCGAATATGGTTGACATTTGCATGGGTCATCAGGGGTCATTCGGTTGCAAATGACCTCTCTTACATCCCCTTAACGGATTGTCGACATTTAACTATTAACCCTGTACATCTATCACTTAGACAAATAGACCTTGTCGTTTTATGACATGCAAGTGATATTTAACCGTAGGGGGTGAAGCAATAACTATGTGACTTTGTTTCGAGTTTGTGACATAAACAAATGTCTTAAGAGGGCGTACAACGGTACACTAGCGCCACTCCTTCAGAAAAATATTATCTCGTGACTGAGTAGGAATTATGATTAATGGTTCAGTAAGGACCCTCGGTAAGTGTGTCTAGAATTTTCGATTAAATTTTATAAAGTTTCATATTGAGACACAAAGCAACAAAATTCGATCTAAAGAAAAGCGGCCACATTCCTCTAGCTAGATCGCATTTTGTTGCTTCGTGTCTCTATATGAAAGTCTAGAATACTTTTTATACTTTCATATTGAGACACGAAGCAAAAAAGAATTAAGCTAGAATTTTAAAATACCTTTGCATTAGAAAATTATAGACACACTTATCGAGGGTCCCTAATGAGTCGTTATTCATAATTCCTTCGCAGTCACGAGATAATATTTTTTAAATGAGTGGCGCTAGTGTACCGTTCTACGTAACGTGAGTATTCATCCCCCTGAAATTGTTAAGTACCGACTGTAATAAATCGATATTTACCTTCAATGCCTAGTTTATTGATAGTGCTCTCCACACTCTTGCTTTAACTATTATATTTTTGTATAAAAATGAGAAGATAACCGTATTTCTGGTTTATTTTGTATTGACGTGATAATTTCTTCAATGGACATCACGCAAACGCTCGTCTAGCCGCTGCAAAACTGTTTTGAACCAGGGATGTTATGGAGCTCCGTAACCGGAACCGAAACTGTCGGATATCCGAAATAAAAATATATCCGTAACCGTAACCGTATCCGTTTCACAAGTTTCGGATAGTTTCGTATAAGGGCGGAGTCTAACTAATTATTATAACATCTCTAAATAATTACTTACCTACATGACTGATTATAATACCAAATGATAACCTAGACTAGATAAAACCTATAAATAAAACCAAATTATTACATACTAATTGTGTTTATATTTTACTTCAATCTAATATCCGTAACCGAAACTATCCGAAACTAACGGATAATCCCAAATAATTACATATCCGTAACCGTATCCGAAACCGATATAATTTTATTCCTATATCCATATCCGTATCCAGATCCGAAATATCATATCTATAACATCTCTGTTTTGAACTCGCACGCGACGCCCCGCTCGACGCAAATAAGCACGCCGCTGCCCCCGCGCCGCTCAGCCGCCACTCAGGACACATACGTGTTAAGGGGACTACATGACCTAAACGTAAATTTATAATGCCTAAAAATATATGATCCACTGCAGTAACCAAAATCAGAAAAATATATGATATTCTTCTGGATATATGCTAGTTAGATAGTGTGTTGAAAACATAATACAATTAACTTGATATGATAGAAAAAGATCACGAAGATACCTCTAAAAAAATCTTTTAACGTGTAACGCCTGCCAAAGATGTCGCCACTGTAGTGACAGCCAGCCAGCCAACCGCCATGACGTCACATCCTACTACGAGGTGTAAGTGGGGGGGTGTGACAATTGCCGCCTAGCCAGCCAGCCAGTTATTATAAAAACGAGTTGCGCCTCTGTATTAGGGTCATTATTATGCTAAAAATCTAAAGAAATATAAGTGATTACGTTATTCCGTTTTAAATTATTTCTACGCCTACCTAAGTGTTATAATTCAGAAGTGTGATCCACGCAAAATGAAAAGACAAAGATATTGTGAAGAAGATGAAAGTGCCGATTCTGAGTGCGATGAAATGCTTTCACGCAACGCCGAAGACCACTCACCACCTGCAAGGAAAATTTTGAAGACTCTTCTTACTCGTGAAGTAGAAAAGGCATTTCAAGACCTGCAAAACGAAGTCCCTACCCTGGTTCCATTGAAACTGCAGCGCGCGTCAACCTTGATCCCGGAGTTTGACCCAGATAGCGAGGAATGCACGATAACAGCTTGGTTGAAGAAGATAGAACAACTGGGAGAGATTTACGGATGGGATGAAAAAACAAAATCTTTCCATTTACAAGACAAACTGCGGGGTCAAGCAAGAAAATGGTATAACCGTCTCGAAGAGTATGATTTTTCATGGGAACAGTGGAAGCAAATGCTGCTACGACGTGCATCAAATCTTGACGACGTAAATAACGCCCTACTGCAGGTACATGATTGGTTCACTGCTAATAATTTAGTATTAAATGGGAATAAAACTAAATGCATAAGATTTGCTTTACCGAGTGTTAAAAGTAATGATTGTGACATAGTATTGAATAAAGAGAAACTAGAATTCGTCGATAAAACTGTTTTCCTGGGGATCACGCTCGACTCAAGGCTGCAATGGGGTCCTCATTTAACATCTCTTGCAGGACGGCTAAGTTCAGCAGCATATGCTGTGAGAAAAATCCGTCAATTTACTAATGTAGATACCGCGAGGCTAGTCTATTTCAGTTACTTTCATAGTATCATGTCTTACGGTATTTTATTATGGGGACGGGCTGCAGATATCGAGTCTATTTTTATTCTGCAGAAAAGAGCCATCAGAGCAATATATTGCCTCCGCAGGCGCGATTCTCTAAGGGAACTGTTTAAAGATATTAACATCATGACGGTACCTTGTCAATATATCTATGAAAACATCATGTACGTAAGAAAAAATTTAAATCTTTTCAGTAAAAGAGGTGAAAGACATAACTATATGACTAGAAATAGGGACCAATTAGTTCAACCAGGTTTCAGACTGGCTAAAGTAGACTCATCCTTCATGGGGTACTGTTTAAAATGTTATAATAAAATACCTCCCCACATACTCCAACTGAATGAAACAAAATTTAAATCTCGTATAAAACGCACACTATGCAGCCAAGCATATTATAAGTTGGGGGATTACATCGCTGACAAAGATGCTTGGCTCAACGCTGGTCCTGCTCCACAGGGGGGCATAAATTAATTGATTAACATTCGAAAATATTGTTGGAGCTGCTGAAGATTGTAAAAACAACAACATCTTTGCATTGTATAAATTCAATTTCTTAACAATGTATAATTGCATAGCACATGTGTGAGCACTATGTACCTACTATAAAGCCACCATTTACTAGGCTCGTCTTTCGTTGACTTGAATGTGCCCTGGCGGCTGAGAGTATGTCATGCTCACTCAAATGTTTCGCTGGTGGTGGCGTGTGTGTTGGATCATTAAGTTCCCTTCAAAATGGTTGAGCTGAATGGTGCTGATCCATGCGTCATGTTCGTGAACGGGCGCCGTCAGTAGGGACTGGTCAACTCTTGGCTGCCACGGCTTATTTTAATTTAAATTTTTGAATTGTTTTTTTATCTTTTTTATTACGAATACTTTATACGTGCACGTCTTTCTACATCGTTCACACATTTTTAATTTGAACATGAATGATGTAAACAATTTGTTTTTTGTAACTATATGTTGATTTAAAAGAGTGTCCATGGAGTTTCTTGCCCGTTCTTCTCCATAGGTACCTACTACGCTTTGGAATGGGCAACTAGCTTCATTTTTCTGACTGACTGACCCTTTGACAATTCAAAAGTGCCTGTAATTGGTTTATTTGAAATAAATGCTTTGAGTTTGAGTTTGAGTTTGAGCTACGCGCGTTCCCGAAGCACCGGGATTATGCAGGTATTTTAGAAGAGATGCTCAATCGAAGAAAATTGCAGTCCGAAAGCATGACTAAGTACTATCAGGAGAAGGTTGCGATGTGCTTCAGATGCAAGCTTTCGGACAGTGCAACCATCTCCTGCATAATACGCGGTTTACCAGTTGGACTGCAATCGAATGCAAGAGCCTTTCAGTGCGAACGTCCGGATGAACTCTACGAAGGGTTTCTCTGCGCTCTCGATGACTACCGACCGCACTCATATGATCAACGTGCAGCTCAAAAGGATATGGGGCAACCAACTGAGAAGAAGTCAGGACCTGTCAACCCAGACATTGTTCCGTGTCCTCGCTGTAAGAAAACAGGACACTTAGTACGTTACTGTCCCCAACCAGACCAGCGCAGCTGCTTCAAATGCGGTATACAAGGTCATATCGCCACGAGATGTCCTTCCAATTCAAAAACCAGTGAAACCGGTGCTATCAAGGATATTAGAGTGCTGCTGAACTATAGTGATATTTATAAAAAAACTGCAAAAGTAAATGGTGCTTTCGTGAAGTCTTACATCGACACCGGCAGCCAGATGAATGTTTGCCTCCGGGAATATCTATCATCAAAGTTAGCATAACCGGAAACACTGAAGGAAATAACGTGGTGACTCCAGTACGCCACTATGAGCTCCAAGACGTCTCCTACTCGATCCCTGCAACTGTGCTTAGCGGAAGCACTGGCTACCTGAAGATCATCAACACTGGACGAAAGGATGTTAACTGGAAAGAAGGGACCATTCTGCTGCGTGCTGAAAGCTTTATTCAGGTCAGTGCCACTGCCATTAATTGTCTATTGCCTGAGAAAAATTGCCTTTTGTCTGCCAAAAATATACTCGGTGCCAGTATAGCCTCGTGTAGTAATCGTGCCATAGGGGGGACAGATGTAGATAAAATTAACATAGGGCCCATAGGAACAGTAGATCACAAAAAAGTAATAGAACTTTTATCACAATTCTGCGACTGTTTCGCAGCTAGCACTCAAGAGTTAGGATGTACCGATCTCGTAAAAATGCCTATTAAGCTTACAACTGATCAGCCTGTATTTCGCCGCCCCTATAGACTTGCTCATATGGAACAAGCAATTGTTGATTCTAAAATTTCTGACTTGTTAAGTGCCGGCATTATTAAAGAATCTCAGTCGAGCTACGCGTCCCCAGTAGTGTTAGTTAAAAAGAAAAACGGAGACAGTAGATTATGTGTTGACTACCGTGCGCTCAATGCCATCACGATTCGCGATAGATATCCGCTGCCTAATATTGACGACCAGGTGTCGAAGTTAGCCGGGATGAATTACTTTACTAGTCTAGATCTAGCCCAAGGCTATCATCAATTATTGATTTTACCAGAAGATACTCATAAGACTGCGTTCGTAATACCTCAAGGTCATTATGAATACAGTCGGGTACCATTTGGCCTCGCGAATGCCCCATCTGTATTTATGCGCCTGATAAATAAAATCATAAACTCTATAAATAACCCCAGTGATATTAGATCATCATCATCAAATCAACAAAATCCGGAAATACTAGCTTTTTTAGATGATTTACTATTGCCATCTATTGACGTACCGACGGGTATTGAATTATTAAAAAAGGTTCTCGTTAAATTGCGATCCGAAAATTTAAAGTTAAATATGACAAAATGTACATTTTTTAAAAATACTATAACTTACCTCGGTCACGAAATATCCCCGGGTAGCATTCAACCGGGTGAATTGAAGTTATCAGCAGTTTCTCAATTTCCGACGCCGCGTAATGTTCATGAGATTAGACAGTTTATTGGTTTATGTAGTTACTTTCGTAAATTTATAGCAAATTTTGCATTGATAGCACGCCCACTCACGGAACTGACGAAGAAAAATGCAATTTGGACTTGGGATGAAACCCAGGCCAAAAGTTTTTGTGAATTAAAGCTAAAACTTTGTAGTAAACCGTTATTAGCAATTTACGATCCAAAACTGACTACCGAAATTCACACGGATGCTTGCAAGTTAGGAATTGCGGGTATGTTACTACAAAAACAGAACGATGACAGTTTGCGCCCTGTTATGTATTTTAGCCGTGTCACTAGTCGGGAAGAAGGTGTGTACCATAGTTATGAACTCGAAACTTTGGCGGTAGTAGAATCTTTACGTAGGTTTCGAGTTTACATATTAGGTAAACAAGTACGGGTACTGACAGATTGTACCGCCGTTCGCGACACATTAACAAAACGTGATCTAATTCCGCGTATTGCTCGGTGGTGGTTACTAATTCAGGATTACGACATATCTATCGATTATAGGCCCGGTGAGCGTATGCAGCACATAGATGCATTAAGTAGAAATCCTGTACAAACGTTTAACGTTGACCGTTTAGATGTAATGGATTGGTTTGCTACCGTACAAAACGAGGATGAAAAATTAAAACACATCATAGATTTGCTAAAAGGCGGTTGTAAGGATAGTGAAATGGTAAATAATTACGCGTGGATTAATGAGAGACTTTATCGTAAAACCCTGAATGGCAACCGCTTAGTTGTTCCGACATTAGCTAGGTGGAAAATATTACAAAAACACCACGACGACATAGGTCATGTAGGTCTAAAGCGATGTACTGAGGCTATTAAGAATATTTTCTGGTTTCCCAAAATGTCGCGCTTCATAAAAAAATATGTATCATCATGTCTGCATTGTGCTTACGGAAAAGGTGAATATGGCAAGAGGGAAGGCAAACTTCAGCCCATACCAAAGCCTAATGAGCCGATGCGAATGGTCCATATCGACCACCTAGGACCGTTCACTCGTACCAAAAAAGGGTATCAATATATGTTTGTGATGACTGACGCCTTCTCTAAATTTGTGGTAGCTGAACCAGCTCGTACTGTTAACTCTGTGGAAACCATTCGACTTTTGAAAAAGATATTTAGTTTATTTGGGTATCCTGAACGAGTAGTTTCTGATCATGGCAAAGCCTTCACGAGCAGGTATTTTAAGAGATTTGCTATTGAAAAACAATTTAGGCATATATTAAACGCTATAGGATGTCCCAGAGCAAACGGTCAGGTCGAACGCACCAACCGTACCATATTGGATGCGTTACGGACCACTGAACCCAGTGACGCTTCTCACAATTGGGATAACAGCTTAGCTGACGTCATTTGGGGTATAAATAATACAGTTAATGCAACCACAGGATATAAGCCATACGATCTAATGTTTGCTCAAACTGGTAGGCCCGCATGTGATGTTTCCATTCCCAATCAGGTTTCAGAACCTGTTCAGTCTAGGCGTTCAAAAGCTAGTAAACGTATTCAAGTAGCTAGTACAAGAATGAAGCGAAACTACGATAAGAGACGTAAAGATAGCACTATTTATAAAAGAGGTGACTATGTATTATGGCGACAAGCACCAACCAACAGCGTTGGCAAAGTGAACTCTAAGTTAGATGACATATATTCTGGCCCCTATGTAGTGATTAAAGTTTTAGGTAACGATCGGTATAGGATTAGAAGTATTAAGGGACTCAGAGGATATAAACAGTTTACCGGTCTAGTATCAGCCGACGCTATTCGCCCATATAAGAGCGTAGCACCCATGTCCGATAGTGCAAGTAGTTCTGACGAGCAGCTGGAAACAGAAGATCTAATAGATCTGCTTGAGAGTTGATCTAGGCCCAGGGGTTACTTCGTCCCATGCTATGTTGATTGTATGACTAATTGCGCTTTGTGCTCCCATTGCGGGAGCAATGCTTACAGGATGGCCGAATGTAACGCCTGCCAAAGATGTCGCCACTGTAGTGACAGCCAGCCAGCCAACCGCCATGACGTCACATCCTACTACGAGGTGTAAGTGGGGGGGTGTGACAATTGCCGCCTAGCCAGCCAGCCAGTTATTATAAAAACGAGTTGCGCCTCTGTATTAGGGTCATTATTATGCTAAAAATCAAAAGAAATATAAGTGATTACGTTATTCCGTTTTAAATTATTTCTACGCCTACCTAAGTGTTATAAACGATTAAAAACCATACTAATATACATGCAAACATTCAGTTTTTTTGTCAGATTATTCTACAAGTAACATACTAACGTAATAGTGTTTTAATTTTTTAGTCCAATGAATAGATTTTTTGTAAATCCATAATTGCTTCATATTTTGCAATAAATTACCAGCATTGTGTCATCGCGCGTCTCTTTCTTTTCTATGCAATCCGACAGTGACCGCGCTTTAGCTCATGTAACCCTCTTAATGCATCTGTTTGACACGAACACTGCACGCCCCGCCCCGCTGGACGCTCGATTTAAGGCGATGTGAGACTTGAAAACGTCGTTTTGTATTGCTTTTTATTCGTAGATAACAAGGATTAAAATTTTGAAAAAAACATATGATATATTTCACACTTCGATCTAGATATTTCGGCCGTTCGATACACGATTACGTGCACTTTACTGCATCCAATTAAATCGCAAAGACACGTCTAAATTAAGGTCTAATTCTTATTTTATTTGAGTTATATTAGACTTTGAATAATAAAACTTATACCATAATAAAAGTCGTAAAAAATGTGATATTTCTCGGCCAACATAATGTGAAATATGAAAATACTTATACCACTAATTTCAAAATCAAGCGTTTTCAACTTTTCATGCGCACGCCCCGTGTCATTTAGTCCCGAGCGGAACGTCTTGGAGGTCGGACGTGTGCCAATTTTTGCAAAACCCGCCACCCCCGCTAAGTTCTGTTACCGGCTGAGCCAAATAATTATTGTAAATAATAATAGGTACATAGTTATAGTTTAATTTTTAAATAGTTAGTTTTTATTAGGTAGGTACTTAGTTATTTTATAAAACAAAATGGGCAAAATAAAAAAAAATAAGTTGTCGTCGCTGGGTTTACGAAGGCTGAATAAAGAAAAAAGGTAAGGATGCTTTGACAATATTATACCTACATTATTTAAATGTATTTTAATTATTTTACTTTACTAACTAGGTAAGTACCTACGCGGAATAGATTTACATATCGCAAATATGTGTGTAAAACAGTTGAACCGTATGTCAATGTAAATAAAGACGCCACACTCGCAAAAGTTATAATGGTTTATTTTTCTCGCGGAATAGATTTACCAACCGCATCAAGTGTGTAAAACAGTTGAATTTGAACCCTATATCAGAGTGCATAAACCCGCCACGCGCGCAAATGATATAATGGTTTACTATTTTCAAATGTGTGCGGGAGGTTTTTATAATGTTTATTAGCCTAGGTAGGTATTGTATTGTCGACCACACGTCGCGCGCCTGTGGTAAGTGATAACACTATGACATTGAGCTGGCCCAACGTACGGAGTTTCATTAGAATAATTATGAGACCAGCTTGACACTGCTTTTGTTTCCACTGACATGACGTGCGGCCTACTGTACGTGTTTACGCGACACGCAGGATAAACTACATAAACGAAACCGATAGGTAATAAAAAGTTACCGACTGCCTGCGTTATATTTCAACAAGGCTACAAAGCCCTAATAAAATCTCAATATGTATAATAAGAGGCTTTGCCTAGTCTTATAATATTTGTTATTTACTGTTGATATGTCCGTTATCACTTATCTTATCTTATCTTATCATCTAAATAAAAGCGCGAATTGCCTACGGGAGAGTTGAATATTCAACAGTGCAATAAATATTTAGAAGTAAGCTATAATATCCTACAGCTACCACAACACAACAAATAATAATATTTATGGTGTCTGCAACGTTTGTGTAGATCTCGTCTATTATAATACGCACAGCACACTCGTGCCATAGTGTAGAAATGTACAGTATGACCATTTCCTACAAAAATATTATTTATTATTTTTGGTAACGTTTGGGCACAAGCTCGTTTATGCGTAGTACACTCCTTACTAAAAACACTGTATCAAGTTATGACAAGCTTATAAATAAAATAAAACTACATATACAGGGTGACAGGGAGGGACATCGACGCAAAAACTGTTACCATGGATTCAGTATGTACTGAATCCATGGTAACAGTTTTCGCGTATTCTGAACCCCCCTGCGTTGAAATTTTTCGTCGGTTACTACGAATAATTCTTAGCTAGGTTATTAAAAAAAAATCTGTTGTTTTAGAAAAGTACAATACCTATGCGGTCAAAATGTATGGAACAGCAATTTTTTTTTTAATAACCCACGAAAAATTTCTACGTACTAAATCCATGGTAAGAGTTCTCGCGGCGATGTATGCCATCCTATATATGGCTACTTTGGCCGTAAAGACGTTATCCAATGCATAACTTTATGCAGTGTTTATTGGCAAGAGGAAAAGTGTGTAGAAATTGTAAATTACATAAACCAAACTGTTTTTAATCAACTTTAAAACAAGGACGAGTTTCTCAATGTGTCTACATTTTGATAAGAACCTTCACAGATAGACAATGGAACTACTACATTTACTCGAGAATGCTGTTATTGTATGTTTATGTTACGCCACTGAAAATGGAATAATAAAAGAAACTTCGCTTGAAATGTTTACGTCGGTTTTCAAACCAATGCATTTTTGGAATATGGTCCGGTGAAAATCATCCTCTAGTAATAGAAAATATTTCAAGAGATGACGAATTTTGGAGGTTGATTACGGAGAAACAAATTATTGATTTTTATTTGAAATGTTTATTGCCAGAGATTGTGGATCCGCGACAAATTCGCGGTATGCCCATACGAGAAATAATATTGCAAGATAACAAAGAAAATGTAAATGATAAGCCTATGCAACCAGGTCCAAGTAAATCCAAGGACAAAATTCCGAGTCAATCTACTCAGCTAGATCCATGTAAACCGAGACAGCTAAATTTCAACGAATTTTAGCCAGTTGTTGTACGTACGGTGATTTTTCAATTGTTGGGCAGAAACCACCCAGACACGACACCCATCGGAGTATCCTCCCTTTTCTATAGAGGATGAGTAGACTTTACACCCCGTTCCTCATACGTCTAACTTATTGGATAAAAAAATGTTTACTTTATTAGCATAATTATTTGATTAAAAAATATTTATCTATTTTTTTTTTATTGAGTTCCTATCCTTTAAATTATGTTCTATACAAAATAAATTTATACCTCTAACCCTTCTTGAATTACAATATTGATATTGTAATTCAAGAATTGTAATACAATTCTCCTAAAGTAAATGTGCCTAAATACTACTTGATTTTTTATAGTGTAGCACGAAGGTGTCGCATCCTTATGGAAAGTCGAATAGCGGGCGGCGCGTACTTTTGAATCGTGCCTGTATTCATGATCTTCGTGTCAGTCAGATTTTAAATCCACCTTATTCACAAAAAATTATAAGTACCTACTTATACTTATTTTTAATTATTATTCATTAGGTTTAAGTTTATAATACCTACCTAATCTATTTACAACCTTAAAAAATATTTAATAGAAAAATATACTTATATTAATCAATACAAGTTGATCTACTGCATTGCTCTATTCTGTGACCCAACTTACTACCTACTCGAGTTCATGAACTTATGAATGGCGCGCCTGGCGCGCGCGTCACCCGCGTATCGTAATTTGTTACGTACGCTACTCGTTGCGGAGGCTGGGGTAAGCGTTGAATGCCTACTGCGTTCGGAAAATGCCCGCCTTAAGCGGGCACTCAAGGCGTACACTTAGCACTGGCCATAAAAAGTTAACAACATTTTAGTGACTCCTGTATATTTGTGATCGATAGCAGTGCCTTATCAACGTCCCACATACTCGCTTGACCTCCTAAAGAACACTTATTTAAGTTTAGATAAGCTTAGTAGCTACAAGAATATTATTTTAATCATTTTATAAACTCTAAAGAGCCCAAACTTAGAAACGGTTCCATTGAAATTAAACGATTAAAAACAAAAGAATAAAACTGATAAGTAAGTCTTATTTATTTTTAACATGAATACAAATAAATTAAGTGCACTTACAACTAAATTATTCCGAAAAATATTTTTCTATTTACACACTTTATAAAAAATTATTCCACCTGGCTCGATAGATGGCGATGGCGTCGAATTAGATCTCACTATGGTTTGCTTCCCGCGGATAACATAAGACGGGCGAGTTGCGGATTTAGATTCAAACAAACATACATACATACTATTATTTTTGATAGAGCAAAGCCTAAAGGTGAAACCCCGAGGGATGTCTTTGCTTTTTAGATTTTTATATTTTCATGATTTTCGTGTATTTTCGGGGAAATAATGTTTTTAAAATGACGCGCAGCGCCATCTACTGGAATCAAGTGGAACTAAACATGTGTATCTTATTCTTATTTTAAAGAATTCATTCATTCAGTATTAGAGGCCCTGGTAGGAGGTACGTGTTTACATCCATCCTCGTATGATTTTGTACGACATTCATTGATACATGACACATCTTCATAAAAATTTAGAAAATATAATTATTTTATTTCATGGAATAATTTTATTGTCTATTTTAATTCCACTCTACTCCACGTCCACTATAGTAGGTAGGTACAGTCCGGATACAACTTACAATATCAAAAGTTAAATTTCGGTTGTACGACCTGCCACCTGCGACCATGGACACTAGATTGTCCAGCGGTGTATAGGGTGTGTTTGTACAAACTGCCTTGTAGTACTTTATGACGAAACTGCTTTGTAGATCTATTAATTGTTTAGTCAACTACCTCATAAACAAGCACTCTCCAATGTAGAGTGCTTGTTTATGAGGTAGTTGAATAAACAATTAATAGATTTTAAGAAATAGATTAATTAGATTGTATGTACGAGGTTGTGTTTACAAAATACGAGATTTTAGACTATGTCTGTACGAGGACCCGCCGTCGGCGTCTGGCTACACTGCACTGGTGTGAATTTATGATATTGTTTTCATAATAACATAACATAACATCACGCCTGCAATCCCCGATGGGTTAGGCAGAGGTGTGCCTATAGAAACATCCACATTTCGCCAGTTAGGATTCGAATACACCCGTTACTTACTAAGGGGTAAGCATTATTTTAGCTGTCAGACTCGATTGAGAATCAAATAGTACCTAAGTTGATTCTGATCACAATGTTAGGCTCCTTATCGGTTCACCTGAAGGCTAAAATTAATGGTTCAAGAAGAAATTGCATCGTGGAAAAAGCAAGAACTTACCTACACAGCATAAGCAGTAACCTATAGATTTTTTGACAACCTTATTTTTGTCGATTATTTTCACACTCAAGTAGGTAATCGCAAAGTTCAAAGACATTGGTTACCGACATCTCATCAACATCTGCCTAGCCTTGTCCCAACTATGTTGGTGTCAGCTTCCAGTCCAACCCGGATGCAGCTGAATACCAGTATTTTACATAGAGCGACTGCCTATCTGATCTCCACAACCCAGTTACTGTGTAATACGATACCCTTTTATATGACTGGTTGTCAGATTTTCGGGCTTCCAACTACCGTTAACGTCTATCAAATATCTATAAATAACAGCCGGGACCAACGTTTTAACATGCTCTCCGAGGCTCGATATGTAATGGGTGGTTACCCATCCTCGGACAGGCCTCAGCAAGCGTAGCTTAACCTTTGATTGACCCGTGCGGCTATTAATCATGCACGCCTCACGAGCTGACGCTGCTGCGAGCCTCAAACACAGCAATAAAGATCGAACACAAAAATGGACATCTCATACACAGGAATAAGTAAATTCCACAATTAATAAATTGCACAACGTTACCTAATAAGTACTAATAACATTTGCACGATATAAACGAAAAATAAAACACTTTCTTATGGCTGAATTGCCTGACATTTGCCAAATGACGCGTGTAAGCGATTGTATCCAACCACCCTCTCGTGAGAACTATGCTTACGGGTTAATGGTCTGCTAATGTCTTTATATTACAGTGGAAACAGAAATAAATATACATGTAATGTAGGGCGTTAAGATTATATGTATTGGTTAAGGCCTGCGCACACTAGCAGCACGGCACGGCAAGGAAATTGTATGCGACGAATAGAAATATAACTGAATAGTATGACAATAAATTTGAAATTTCAATGAGGATGCCTAAGGATCCTCTTTTGTGCGTGCCGCCAGTGGGCGCAGGCCGTTAAGGTCCTTGTAAAAGTTTTTTGGTTTGTCTCTTTATAAATAGGTAACTAGCGACCCGCCCCTGTCTCACACGGTTTTTGGGACTTGTCAAAACAACGAGGTTTCTTTATTCCATGAATGTAAGTATAATAGTAACGTTTTATACACATAAACCTTCCGAAATAAATTCTCTAAAAGATGTTGATGATGATGATGATGAAAACTGTATCAAAATCCGTTGCGGACTTTAGAAGTACGATGCGGTCACACAGACACACGAAAAGCAACTTTAATTTATAATAAGTTTAGAAGTTTCAAGTTAATTTATGGCTTAATAAATACACAAAACTGCGATGCGATGCGATAAGACGCCGCATCGCAGAAAACATCCAGGAGCTGCGTCCTGCAAGCTCGCAGGTTTCTTGCAATGCGATGCGAATTCGCAGTTTTGTGTGGGAGCCCTTACTACTGGGCAAGCGTGCACTAACGTCGACTGCATCATCGCTTCTGAGATAGTGGTCAAACGTCTATCATGTATTTTTTTTAAGTTGTCACATTTTGTTTAGAAACACCTTAGGTTCTTTGGGGTTTAACCAGATTCTATGTCATACACGGAGCAAACAAAAATAGTCCTTGAAATGACGAACGTTTATTTTACCATGACTGTACAATACCTAAGTCCTGGACACTCTTGTCAGTCATGCCAGCGAACCTTACTGAGTTACTTCACTACTACGTTTATTCTCGTAGAACCAGAACTCTTAGTATTGTTTGAATGTGCCCTGGCGGCTGAGAGTATGTCATGCTCACTCTAATGTCTCGCTGGTGGTGGCGTGTGTGTTGGATCATTATGTTCCCTTCAAAATGGTTGAGCCGAATGGTGCTAATCCATGCGTCATGTTCGTGAACGGGCGCCGTCAGTAGGGACTGGTCATCTCTTAGCTGCCACGGCTTATTTGAATAGTTTTTGTCTTTTTATTACGGACGTTTTTAACGTTCTGCATCGTTCTCACATGCATAATTTCAACATAAATGATGTAACCAATATTGTGTAACCATATTTTGATTTATAGGAGTGTCCGTGGAGTTTTTTGCCCGTTCTTCTCCATAGGCTTTTGAATAGGCAAGTAACTTCATCTTTCCGACTGACCGACCCCTTGACAATGCAAAAGTGCCTGTAAAATTGGTTTATTTGAAATAAATGCTTGAGTTTGAGTTTGCCTAGTGTAGATACAAGAGAAGACGAAGAATATAAATATGAAAACACAAACAAGTAGGTAATAATAAGGTGAGCAGGTTAAGCTATTAACGCCAGCGCAACGTGCACAGTTTGAAAGAAAACAATATTCTACGGGAACTTTATGTGGCCGACTGTTACACCGCACTGCTGCATTAAATTAAATGAAGGTAGGTACAGACTAACAAACATATTTAGAAATAAAAAGAAAGAAAATAAGTAGGTTAATTTGTCACAGAAACTCGTGCATTCAAAAAAGATAATTAGCTTGTGCTTGTGCTTGTTAATGGCCAATCCCTATAATTTACGGACCGTTATTGGTTAAAATTAAGACTCTTGTATCTTTACCAATAATGAAGCAAAGACCTCATCATAGCTTTGCATATTATACCATCCCTTATGGAAGTAGCTATCACTGGTAAAATTTGCTTACGAATCTATTTATATGCCCAGCCCCTGCAGTCTCGACATTAGACAGCGACAAAAATCGGTCGCTACGTCGTATCGTTGTCAATATCCTTTAATTGATTTTCAACTTTATTTCGAAAATATAAGGTTGAAAATCTATTAAAGAAATTTGACGTCGATTAGACTTAATGACCGATTTTTGTCGTTATATTTGTCGAGACTACAGGGCCAGTTTGGCAACAAAAAATGCTACATTTTGGTAAGCAAAACGATTCGGTTTTTTTTATCTATAGATACCGAGCATTAGGCGGCGTTGCGACGATCATGTTTATATTAAGAGGGTCAGTAATTTAAAGAAATAAAATGATATTGTTACAGCAAAACAAAATGTTATGACGATTCTTAGGGAAAATGTCAAGAAGACGCACTGCTCTCGGCTGAATTAATGATGATGATGAGTTCAATTCCGGTTTACTTATATACCTAGTTATTTTATAAGATTTTATTTTACATAACATTCCTGCGTACTTATAGTTAATTTTACTACAGATATTTTTGGGTAATACAATAAATTAATCTTCCCTAATCTTCCTCTTATTTTATCAAAGCGCCTACAAAAACCACATTGCAAATAAAACCACAGACGTGTGTGCTGCACCATAGATTGAGAAGGCGCGATCAGTAGCGTGCAATACCTCTCGTTCAACCAATATAAATGCTTTTAAATGATTCAATCGCGTGCACGTTCCTCTAATAACTACCGGTTACTTAGGTGAAAACCAAGCTTAGATTTACCGTACGTATGTGTATTTTGTGTGTTCTTTCGATAAAAGACTGCCCCACGATTCTCGCGAGATAGTAAGTGAAACGACGGAACTTTGACGGCTTCGCTATTTAATTTATTTTTGAACTAGCTGTTACCCGCGACTTCGTCTGCGATCCAGGATAAAAAGTAGCCTATGTCCTTCTCCAGGTCTCGGCCTACCCATGCGCCAAATATTTGAGAGAATTTAAGAGAAACTATTTGATATTTTATATGTTTGTTTGTTACGCTTTCACGCTTAAACGGATGAACGGATTTGGGTAAAACTTGACACATGGAGAAGGATATAGGCTTATTTTCATTCTGGATCGCAAACGAAGTCACGGGCAACATCTAGTACAAAAATATCTCCATAAAACTACAAAGACCTACGGTGTAACACCATTTAAGCTTCACCAAGTTCAAACGACATATTCATACTAAAATTTATGACTGAACTTTAAATAGTTACGGCCAGCGATGCAATATAAGTTTCATTGTTCCACTTACCAACTTGTCGGTTCATGGCTGCCAGTATTAAGCTGTAAATATTACAAGAAGTATGGCGCGGGTCGGCCATCTTTCTTTTTTGTTTGGCGCCAAAAGTTGGAGCTTGTAATTTCGTGGTATTTGTTCAGAGAGAAAGAGGGTTGAGGTGGTTTTGCGTAAGTATGTTGATTAGCTTTTTTTTTGGAACGTTTTTGGAACGATGTTCTTTAACACAGTTTGAGGTAGGAGTTGAATGGTAGAAATGATCACGTGAGGAAAAAGCATTATCCCCCTCCATGCAACTTTTTCTCTCTATGTATCATTCTATTATATACGAGTGTAGGTGTGCGTGTGACTGACTATTGCTTAAGGAACATTGTACAAGGGTTCCCCGACCGCACAAGTTATTTTTGTTTTTTCATTGTATATTTATGTATGAATTTCAAATTCGAGGAAATACCAATGTGACTTTTTAATTCATATGTACCTATTTTCTAAGTTTATTTTAGACATTCCAACTACCAAGCCATACTTCAAGCCATAAGAAAAATATTACAGTCAGCTAGAAGGTAGCGACTGATTATCCAGGGTGCACCGAACATAAGTTGTACTAAGTATCCCTCCAATCCAAGTAGAGGCTATACCTTTAAGCATTATGTGACCGAGGCTTTCCGATGATACCTAAGTGGTTACTGCCACCAGTTGGCACCTTTTGATTACAAGAGAGCCAAAGGGTTTAACGTTATGAATATTGAGTAGGGAGGACCAATATATGTGTACGTATTTACATGTCGATATTTTATACGATATTTGTATAAGTACCTGAGGAGAGTGGCCAGTAAATTCTGGTGTCTGTTCTTTACTGTTCACAGTAGCCGCCTTTTGGAGGCCTAGGATCAGCAGTCAATGTTGTGAAACCAGAAAGTAGCCATACAGATAATAATACTAGCCTATTATTGACCCACTGCATTGTAAAGGCCTCTTCTCATACAGAGAAGGCATGAGCATTGATCACCACGATTGCTCAAGACGAGTTGGCGATTGCAGACTTATATTGATTACTAGCTTTTGGCCGCGGCTTCGCTCGCGTTAATTTAGACTTTGACAAACAATTCGGGTTATAATTCAATTATGATTCGAAAGACACGTGGCGCCACCTATTATCATAAGAACGTTATATTTGTTTTCCTCGGGAACAGTACTTTTTTTTCAAGATGAAAGGTGCCCTATGTCCGTTTCTGGATACCTGACAACGTATATGCAAAATTTCAAGATGATCAGCTCAGTTGTTTAGCCGTGAAAAGGTAACAAACAAACAAACAAACAAACTTACTTTCGCATTTATAATATTAGTTAGGATTATTAGCTGTGCCGCGGTTTCACCTACATAAGTTTAATCCCGTGGGAAATATTGGGATAAAAAGTATCCTATGTCCTTATCCAGGTCATGGTCTATCTGTGTGCCAAATTTTATCCAAATCCGTTCTGCTGTTTTAGCGTGAAAGCGTAAAAAACAAAAAAACTTACTTTCGCATTTATAATATTAGTTAGGATTAGGATTAGTTTAGATAAGTCCTGATTTCCCATATAGATAAATACTGTTTAAATTAACAGTCATTACTATGCAAAAAAATCACATTAGTCCTTCTTTAATCAGAGCAGAAACTGCAGAAGTCGTGAACCGTATATCCTACATACAACGTAAAAGCAAAAACCCAGTGCGGTAAACATACGAACCACAAATGGAATCCTCGTCCATATTTTAAAAAGTCCAAAAACTACTCTGTTGTATCTTGCGCTATGAATAGTATTTCGTTTAGAATTCAGCTCTTAAAGAAATTCTTGTATCTCCACTAATGTGCTGGGTTAAAGTGTGAGCGAGAGCGAGTTATAGAAGGAAAGAGAAAATATATATTACTATTTTTGTAGTAAATCATAAAGGAACAGTTCGTGAAAGAGCTCGTTAAGGGATGTACCGCCGCCATCATTATTTCTCCGGAATATAAAGTATCCTATGTCCTAACTCAGATCATGGCCTACCTGTTTGCCAAACATCAAAATCCGTTCAGCCGTGAAAAGGTAACAGACAGACAGAGTTACTTTCGTATTTACAATTTTAGTATGGAGTTGGACCAATAGTTGGGGCAATAGACCAGCGGGGTAATTAGTATTCTCTCTTGAGGCGGTTCATCAAGCTGAAATATTTGATGGTGAAGGTAAATCAATTAATGACCCATTAATAATTTTTAAAATAGGATGGGTTTTTCGTAAGGTTAAAAATTTATTTGTCATTAAAGTTTAATTTAAAGATGAACGAATTGGTCCATAAAAAATATTAGTAATTTTTACAACAGCAATTAAAGTAATAAATAAATAAATTACTAATATTATTATAATTAAAAATGTAACATATATAGTTGTTGGTACCATCATTATTTCTAGCATCAAACATTACTGATGCTTAGTTTAAAATGTTACAATAAAATACTTCCCCATATTCTTCAACTGAATGAAACTAAATTCAAATCTTGTATAAAACGTACACTATGCAGCCAAGCATATTATAAGTTGGGGGATTACATCGCTGATAAAAATGCTTGGCTCAACGCTGGTCCTGCTCCACAAGGGCGCATAAACTAATTGATTAGCATTTGAAACTACTGTTGGAGATGCTGAAGATTTAAAAAATTATCTTTGCATTGTATAAATTCAATGTTTTAGTATTGTATAATTGCATAGCACATGTGTGACTATGTACCTACTATAAAGCTACCATTTAATAGGTTTTTCTTTCATTGACTTGAATGTGCCCTGGCGGCTGAGAGTATGTCATGCTCACTCTAATGTCTCGCTGGTGGTGGCGTGTGTGTTGGATCATTAAGTTCCCTTCAAAATGGTTGAGCTGAATGGTGCTGATCCATGCGTCATGTTCGTGAACGGGCGCCGTCAGTGGGGACTGGTCATTACTTAGCTGCCACGGCTTATTTTAATTTAATTTAATATTTGAATTGCTTTTGTCTTTTTACGAGTATTACGGAAGCTTTTAACGTTCTGCTTCGTTCTCACATGCATAATTTCAACATGAACGATGTAATCAATATTTTGATTTAAAAGAGTGTCCATGGAGTTTCTTGCCCGTTCTTCTCCATAGCTACCTACTACGCTTTGGAATGGGCAACTAGCTTCATCTTTCTGACTGACCAACCCCTTGACAATTCAAAAGTGCCTGTAATTGGTTTATTTGAAATAAATGCTTTGAGTTTGAGTTTTGAGTTTGTTCGGGTCTGAAAAGCACCCACATAGGTACTAATGCCGGCGAAAATATAGAAACAATATGCTTCTGAAATAATACACAGGGTGGCAGGGACAACGACGTACAACCTGTTACCATACACGACGATAGACTTACATCATATTAATCCATAGTTTTACAATACAAATTCGAAAGTAACTCTGTCTGCATGTTACCTTTTTACGCCTAAACCACTGAACGGATTTCGATAAAATTTGGCAAGTAGATGGATGGCATCCTGGAGAAGGACATAGGCTACTTTTTATCCCGGTAATCACGCGGGCGAAGCCGCGGGTAGAAGCTAGTATCTATACTAAAATTAAAAAAAAAACCGTTTATTTTCAGGCATCGAAGGCCCATAGCGTGTTAGTATAACCAAAAAAAAAACTTCCAAACTATTTTAGTAGTATCACACAAGAATACAAAAAAAAAACACAGCATCCAATTAGAGGAAGATCTATCAAGCCCCATGTCTGACATGTTGCTTGATAAACCTATCCATTGTAGGCCCTTCTAACCTATCTGAAAAAAACCATCAGGATGCTGTTGCTGCTCCTCCTCACTCTGCGCATCATTGATGCCACTTTTTTGCGCATGATCGCGAAATAATCGTCAGTGTGCGTATCAGCGAACATCCCTGACGCACTACATAACAAAGAAAATGAAATTTGCAACTGTTGATTGACGAAGACCGTCAAGATATTACTCCTTTACAGAGAGAGTTCAAATGCATTACTGAGAAAAGGGTAGCTTTTAAAATAAACAACAATTCCCTCATTATTATTACGGTAAAAGATTTATACGTTATATTTTATAAAAGACCGTCTTCCAACAGAACATCTTAAAAGCCTCAATTTGTCACTGATAAATTAAATTCTACGAAAACTGCCTCCACGTTAGCAATGTCGTGAGAGTCATCAAAATAACTTATGTGTCGCATAAATCGCTTAGAATTCAAGGCTTGCACACTTCCCGCCCTAACTCAAGTCAGCGACAGGAAGTGAGTGTTGGAAAAATGGCCGCGTTTCCGGCACCGTAATGGTGGCATGCTCACTACTCGGGCTGACCCGGGAATTGGTAATACTCCTGTCCTGGGGTCTACTCTCTAAATCCGTCAACGAAGGAACGGGTCCGTCCGAACGTAGTTCGATACTTTGGAATGAACCCTACTCCCGATTTATTAACATTTTCCGACAGGCAATAACACCTAGGGAGTAAGGACATCTGTCAAGTGGTGTTGTCATCCATTTTTAATTCGGGCCTCGAATTAATCTTATGTCCGTAAGTGATACGGAGTAGGAAACGCCCGTAACTTCGACTGAATCTATGGATTTCATGCGTATGGAGTAGACCTCTGTTCTGCCTTAAGTGTGTTTAGTAATTGGGTGATGTGCAGAAATGTAGCAGAACCGAGGGCCTCGACCAGTGACGATCACTTTCAAAGTGTTTCGTATAACAACAATGACTTTCAACAGGATCGTTATTTGTTACAAAAGTAGTTATTTTTCCACTCTGCAGTCGGCATTTTGTTTTTGTTTTGATTGTTAGTTTGTTGTTATTGGCCAGTATCGCAACACGTAGTAATAACGCAATGTATATTGATTTTGGTCCCAGGGTTACATCAAGCAATGAACAAAATTGTCATACTTTTATTTGATGAATATGAGGCTTGCGGCTACTTTGTATGTGTGTATTTTATGTTATTTTTTTGTTATGTGCGTTTTATTTCTGCAGAATAACGGAATAAAGGCTCCCGCAGACTGGTGCGAAGCGTCAGTGCGACGCAACTCTAGTACAACAATTTCTATGAAAACTTAATGGAAATTATCTTTAGCGGCATCTACAAACGCCACATACGAGCTACGCGTCACTCTGACGTCACGTAAAATCCGCATCGCGCAAGCAGAGTTTACCGCGCAACTAGCACATATACAACGTCCCGACATCAAACGTCGGGCAGTTGCCCGCCAGACACAACATCCGTCTGGTCGGAGGATCCTCCCTTTTCTATAGATTAGGAGTGAATTTTATACCCTGTTCCTCATACCTCTATATATCTTTTATATCGCATTGAAATTGTTCTACTAGAATCGCGTCGCGCTGTCGCGTCGTGCCTGTTTGGGGAGCTTTAAACAATTTTTCTTTCTTTCAGATAAGCTTTTCGGTAGATTATATCACTCCAATACATTTTGTCTTTTCCATCATTATTATTGCTAATGATGTCTAGGAGTTCTGGGTTATTTTGCAAGTAGAATCTTTTGAATTTTTTACTGTTTTGAGTGGTAGCAGCGTGACTGCTGAGTGGCGTGGTTTAGAGCCCCAGGTCGGGTAATTATTATTGTGTTTTTCTTTCGGTAACTCTCACTAGCAGCCAAGATTTGTGCGTGATTTGTGATTCGTGCTGGACTAGGAAAATAAGTACGGGGTACCGTCAAACGGGGTGAATAGGAATGCAGGGGCGAATCGAGACGAAACTTTAAAAGGGTATTTAACATTTAAATATTTATAGTATGTTGCCAGAAAGGTGTTAACTGTATTATAATTAAAGATTAAATGCACTTGTTGGCAACAAACTATATTATTTCAATGTTAAAATTCTTTTTAATGTTTCGTCTCGATTCACCCCTGCATTCCTATTTCACCCCGTTTGACGATATCTAGTAATTTTCTATAAAACACACAAATTTTAATTTTATGCCAGCTTCGCATGAGGATAGGCAGAAACCATGGGAAACCACGTTCAGCAAACGTTACAGAGGCGCCCCAAAACAGCGTTGCCATGGAATTCTGCTTAATAAAAACTTATTCACAAAAATCAACCGTCTGACATAAACAACACGTCAACCTGCGAATAAATTAGGTAATCCCCTGTCATTTATTCTCTCAACTTGTAAGCATACTCTTTTACCTTTTAGCCAAGCAAAACTCTATACTTTTAGTTATCTGAAAAAACACAAGAATGACAATATCATCCATACAGTTTGCATTTGGTCTTCACTTTAATTAGGACCCCTTTTGCAAACACACGAATAACTTGGCTCACGAATTGAAGCAACCGGTGAATTGTGACGCCATAGGTATTAAGTTTATGCGTCGTTATGTTAGTCTTATTAACTACTTTATAGCTTATTAGTTATTACAGAAACATAACTGCGAAATGTGGGTTTACTAGACACCTCTGGCTAACCCTTTGAGGAAAAACAATCGTGATGTTATGCTAAGTTATATGCGGACAACTCCCTCTTGCAGCCCCCATAAACGGGTCCAGAAGGACGGCGGACTTCTGCCGCCCCCCATGTAACAGGACCCGAGGTGGCGGCGCGTAGTCCTCCACACGCGCTCTTATTGGACTTCGCGGGGAGAGTCTTACACCTCACTCCCCCCGTTAACTTGAGGACGCCTGCAGAGGCGGGCCGGCGCTAGCCGGGGATCGCTGAATGTGCAAAAATTCCCATGAACCCCAGTGCAAGTGTAAGAAGGGTACCTGGGTGGTTTTAAGTCAGTAAGAGTCTGACAGACCCCTCCGCCCACCTCAGTGCGGAGTGTAGAATATAACGTGATATTAGGAGGAGATTTAAATATAAATATCTTAGACAGCTGTTTAAAAACTAATTTGTTCTTAGATCTAATGTTGGAACATAAATTCATACAACATATCAAAGTCCCTACACGTATCTCACAAACTACCTCAACATGCTTAGACTTAATTTTTACAAATTTTAATTATAGACATACTTATACCACCGTAGAAGAATTAGGTTTCTCAGACCACTGTGCAACCATCTTTCACATGAAATTACTTAGCGACAGCAATAAAAAAACAAACTGGTGCGCTAAAAAAAGATTATTTAATACCCAAAATGTAGAAAACTTTAAATCTGAATTAAAAAATCAAAATTGGAATGAAATAATACAATCAAATAAAAATATAAATGAAAACTACATTGCATTTAATAATATATTAAATAAAATTTTAAATGTATATATTCCGTTGCAGCGAATAAAAATAAAAACGATATTTAAGAAGTACTGGCTAACAACGGGTATTAAATTATCATGCAAAAATAAAAGACTGCTTAAAATGCTTACCATTAAAACAAATAATCCTATATTATCAAAATATTATAAAAAATACGAAAAAACCCTAAAGCAATCTGTAACGACAGCAAAGAAACTACAATATATAAATAAAATAAAAAAAGTCAACAAATAAAGTAAAAACTATGTGGAATATAATAAACGAAAGAACAAATAAATCAATAAAAAACGAAAAAATTAACATAAAATTACATAAAAATTATAACTTGATAACTGAACCTAAGCAAATAGCTAATATTTTCAATGACTTCTTTGCTTCTATTGGGGAAAAAACCTCACCAGCAAAAGGAGCCCCTGTGATGTACCCCACAGAAAACACCATGTTTCTCAGCCCTGTCGATCCCTATGAAGTAAATAAAATAATAAAAAATAAAAAGAGCTTTGGAGTAGACGAACTTCCCCCATTTCTACTTAAGCAATGTGCAGACGAGCTAACCCTACCATTTTATAAATTAATTAACCAATCGTTTGAAGAGGGAACCTTTCCCAGTCAACTTAAAAACGCTCTGATAAAACACATACATAAGAAAAATTCTAAAACCGACCCTAACAACTATCGCCCTATCGCGCTGTTACCAACTGCGTCTAAAATCTTTGAGAAGGCTATGTGTGACCGCCTATACTCTTTTTGTGAAAAATATAAAATACTTGACGACTGCCAAAATGGCTTTCGTAAAAACAGGTCTACAACGTTAGCAGTCTACAAATACGTACAAGAGGCTCTAACTATTATTAATAATAAAAAATACGCCATAGGTATGCTGCTCGACATGACCAAAGCCTATGATAAGGTACAATTTAAAATACTATTAGACAAGTTGCATGGGATAGGAATAAGAGGAAAAGCTCATGAATGGTTTGCATCATACCTAAAGGATAGGGTACAACTAGTAGAAATTGAACATTTCGATAACAAAACTAATGAAATAATTAAAATGAGATCCGACAGAAAAGCAGTTAACGCTTCAATTCCCCAAGGGAGTGTAATAGGCTGCCTTTTGTTTCTCATCTACATAAATGACCTTCCTAAAATTATAAACAAACCATGTGTTCTATTTGCGGACGATATATCTCTGCTCACCTCATGCCTAAACGATGACAATATAAACGCCAAATTAAACTCCCTTCTTTCTACAGCTGTAAACTGGTTGGAAAACCATAATCTAGAAATTAACTTCACCAAAACAAAATTAATTACTTTTCATCCCCATCAAAAATCCCCATTAAAACTAAATTTCATTTTTAATAATGCAAAACTGGAACAAGTAAATGAATTTACTCTCCTCGGTTTGTCTATAGATACCCACATAAATTGGAAATCCCATATACAGAAAGTAAGAGCAAAACTATCCCTACGCGAAATTAAAAAAACTACCACCCTGAAAACTGCACTTGTCACTTACTATGCATATGCCCACGCATGGCTCAGCTATGGGGTCATGCTGTGGGGTAACAGTACAGATTCACAAACCATATTTATTTTACAAAAGAAGTTAATTCGAATAATAACCAACATAGACCAGTCAGATAGCTGCAAACCACACTTCCTAAAACACAAAATACTCACACTTCCCTGTTTATATATCTTAGAATTATGTAAATTTGTCAAAAATCACCCAGATTTTTACACCACTTGCGAAGAAACACAAACAAGATACACCTTTCGACACAACAAAAACAAAATAAACATACCTCAATCCCGACTCAAAATGCACTCAACTAGCCCTTTAGTTATGTCCATTAAAATATATAACCAATTACCAAATGACATTAGAGAAGTAAGAAAAACAAATGTATTTATTAATAAATTGAAACAATTTCTGGAATCTAAGTCATACTACTCAGTAAAGGAGTTTTTAGATGACAAATCTATTGCAAAATAAAAAATAAAAATCTCTCTCTTATTCACCAAACATTATAAAATATATAGGTATAATATAATAAGAATATAGAAAATCAAACATAAATATGAAAATATGAATACATAAATAATAGCATAATTTAATAATAATAAAAATAAGTACTACTAAGAATTTCACAATAATTACCTACATTATTATTGTGCAATACATAAAATAAAATAAAAATAACTAATATACTATACACAAACCTATTAATATATAAATATACATAATTATAAACCCAATTAAACTCATCTAATAATTTTTAATAATATTGAATTGCTTGAATTGCTGCTTAGCTCTCTTCCTCTCTCCTAATGTTGCTGTGCCCGACAGGGTCCATATTGATCTTTTACTTTTTTAGACCATCTATGTAATACATATGGAATGCAATAAAGAATTGAGTATTGAGTATTGAGTATTGACATCCATTCGGATTTCCCCCGAAACAAAAAAAAATGTTTTTTACTTAGTTTTTTCAATAACCATCTATCCTAAGATGTAAACTGACGAGCAGGAGATCAGAAATTCGATGCCTCTCTGTTTAATTAAGTACTGAATCCCATGAATATGACGGTTTAAATACTAATGAAAAAACACTACAAAGTGAAAAACAACTTTAATTTTGGAAGTCGGTTCTTTGGTTTTGTATTTTCGTTTTTTGCCACCGACTTCCGAAATTAAACTAATTTTTCACTTTGTAGTGTTTTTTTTTTTTTTTTTGTTCAAATGTTTTTATTTTTTACTTTTTAGTTGTGGTGCCTACCCCACACAAATTCGTATACCAGTACTTGCTATGTAAATAACAAGTTATTATAACATCATCACCATACATTAAGTGGAAAAAATACGTATTATTGATGCTAAATTAAAAACTATTCAAGCTAAGTTAATAAAATTTATATGAGACAACCCATGAAGTAGAGCCTATCCATAAAAAAAAATCGAAATAAATCTACAATTGCCAGAGATATCGCGTAATAAACATACAAACATATATATATACATATGAATTTTATTGAGAACGTCCTCCTTTTTAAAGTCGTTTAAAAATGAAAAACTATACTAACTTGCTTTGGGACCAACTGTACTATGAAACAGTTGGTCCCAGTGCAAGTGAGTATAGGTACCTACCAACTACATAAAAATCGGCAGTTTCACCGAAATCCAAATGATTGGGTGGATTTTACATTCCTGTGTGCAACTGCAGATTTTTTTGGAACAAAGTTCCTTATCGCATGTTATCTTCACACTTGGCGAAAGAGAGCTAGATCGAAAAAAGTGTACCTAGGTACCATTTTGACAACCCTTTTTTTCGTAGTTAGTATCAAAGTGAAAATTGTTAAAATCTATGAGTAGGTATGTAAGTGCTTACATTTACCCCCTTGAAGGATACTAGTAAATTCAAAATCAACCTATATAAAAAATACCGCTATTCTTCAACTCGTGCACCGAGTCACACAGATGTCAAAGAGTATATAGAAGAATGGAAACGACTCGTCGGGTTACGTAAGTGCGTCGTTGCTTTGTGACGCCTGGTCAAGTCCTGCTCATTCCCTACTTGTACCCTGCTTGTATCATCTGCAAGGGTTTATTTACGAACTTTTCTATCTTACCAATAATAATTCCGATGTAGGTAGGATGTTTAGGGACCTCAATAATAATTGTGGTGCTAGAATAATAATTTGTTGTTGCACAACCAAACGCGACAGCAAACGGGGAATCCGTTAATCTTAAGGCGAAAGCGTCAACGCAGCCCGCCAAATTTAAAATTTCTTATGTTTTTTGCAATTTGCAGGTCAGGATCAAGTTGTATGTTGATCTAAATATGATTCGCGGCCATATCAAATATTTATTTATAGAATTATAATCATAAAAAATCATCAATACAAGTATCTGCGTTCATATTACCCTATTGAATGACTATTTCATGAAATAATGACATTTGAGGCCAATTCTAACTTAACGAGTTTTATTGCTGATCCTAATGATTATAATTCTTTAAAGCCATATTTGCTACGGTCGCGAATCATATTTTAATCAACATACAATCTGACACTGACCAGCAAATTGCAAAAAACGTACCTAAGTAAATTTGAATTTCGCGGGCTACCTTACCGCATCCCCCTTAATGGAAATTATTCGTAAAACTGAGTCCAAAGTTTGAATTTGGGTCCGGTAAATGTCAATAGGCTCGCCTTGAATCCCTTTGAGGAATCACAACGTGATGTTGTGTTGAGGGTTAAAAACAAATAAATTAAAAAAAAAACCGCCCAAGTTTATGTTGGACCACGCAAAATGAAGGGCATAACATACATACATTCATTAGATGAATGATGATTGAATCATGAAGATTCTATTCTATTCTATTGTATGAATTAGATGTTAGGCAGGATGAATTTATCCCAAGAACAAACTTAGCTTTGTAGTAGAAAAAATGTTCTGCCATACATCGATAAACGTCATGGTCAATTTTCCAACTGCAAATGCAAGATTGTAATCGCCTTTTCTTTAAATTATTAAACTACAACTTAACTATCTTCGGACTTTTTACTTTACTTGTACTGTGAGACCTTGGTTGTTGCCCAATTTCATGATTCTAGAGATCTGAGAACATTACTCTGCTCCGTTCGTCCTCACCCCATTCGATGTGCGTACGCATCTTGCAACTTTTTGAGTGTTGGGCCATTTGCTGGCCGGTAAGGCTTTAAATTGGCTTCTGCAAGACGTCTCCTGACTGTCCACTCACTAATTGGTTCCCTTCGGGTCTGCAAAAGTTGTTGCTGGATCGCAACTCCCGACCGATGTCGATTTCTTAACATCGTTGACACAATGAATCAATCTTCTCGGGCCGTTGTGCACCTTGGCTTGCCATTGCTTGGTCTTCTTAGGTTAAGTTTAGTGTCTCTAAACCTCCGACGCACTTGTTGGACAGTACAATGTCTCACACCATTGTTCTGGCCATATGTCTCTGGGATCTCCCCAATTACACCATAGTGATTATCCTGGTACATTCCTCGGGTGTGAGAGGCATGATATTACCTTTATTTACAAGACAACGTCTGCCGCAAGCACATTTAGTTAAAAATCGATACGTAAAGATAACAGCGATTATTAAAATCAACGTCAAAATTCAAATTTATTCCAAAATTATGTTTTTTTTTTTACTTTTTACTTTCCCTGACTTCAAACAAGCCAGTATGTAACAAGGTTTTAATGTGCAATATAATACTGTTTTCAAGATTTTTTTTAATTCATGAAACTACATAATTTGTGTGGTTTATGAATTATTTAAAAAAAAATTGTCACTTTGCAAGTGGTTTTTTTATATTGCTCGTCAGTATATTATCAAAAGCTTTGTATTAATTTGAAGGTCTTAACTCTGCAGTAATTAAGATATTTGGCGAAATCTGTACTTGAAACACGTATACGGTGTGTTTAGACCTCCGGCACAGTGTAATCTAGACTGCGCTGTAATTACAAACTCTTACTATGGATACACCGAATTAATTAAGAAACATCTACTTACCTAATTAACCTTACCTAATAATAATATTCCCTAATAATTTTACTAATAAACATCTACCTTTACTTGACACAGCGATGCCATAGAGTGCCACAGACACTTAATGCATAGACAAGACGTACTAGATGTTACGTCGGGTGCTGACACGTGGATTACTATTATTGTTTTATTTTTAATAATATGTTACTCACAAATAGCCTTTTTATATTTTTATTTATTATTATTTTTATTTCTGTATCTATCCCTGACATCACAGCAGCGGGCCTATCAGAATACCAGCGCTGCGACACTTATTTTTAAATGTCGCAGCATCATGCTGTGATAGGGGCTTTTTAGCATCGTAGAGGACTTTCTGTTGTTATTTTCACTTTACTTTTGTTTTATTTTTTGTTTTTATGAGTGTGTTTAGTTTAGTTTGTGATAATCCTGTGCGAGTCCCCATAAATACTTTTTCTTTCTTTCTAATTACTCTAATTGGCAATAAGTAATAAAGAGAAGATTATAAAGTGTTTTTTTTTGTGATAAACCTATTGGGCTGGTTTTTTCCTGGATTTGTGCCCGTTTGAGAGCATAGGCTCGCTTCGTATTTCATGGGACTTAAACATAAATGACGAAATGTTGGTGTACTATAGGTACACGTTTGCTAGACCGTTCGGAAAATACAGGCGTTATATTATGTGTTTACTAACCTAATATGTCCCACTGCTGCGCAAAGGTCTCGCACATAATGAAGACTTTCAAAATTATCTATCTGCTGCCTTCTCTGACTAATCTACATGAATGAATCCAGCACCCTAATTAACACACTTTCGATTACAATTCAAGAGTTTTCAAGGAAATATCTAAACCATTGCTTCACAGGTTTAAAAAATTCGTCTGCTCAACAACGTAAATAACGCAATGGACATGGTTGAACTGTCGAAATAAAAGACACTGCGATCAATTGTCATTTTTTTACGTAATTACCCCACAGGTCGTCATGCCAGCACTTCCTAGGCCTGCCTCGATGGCGAAGCCAAGGCACCAACTGCGTGACGATCTTGGCCCGTCTGTCCTGGTGCATTCGATGCACCAACCTGTCTATTGCTTTAAAAGAGACTTCTTTTCTTTTCCGAGATCTGTTATATCATTATTTCAAAGTGAGAGTGAACAGGCTTCTTCTGGGTAAGCTCACTCCATCGTCGACTTTGTCTCTGTCATCTCTGACCTAGACTAGAGTCAAGAGCAAACTCATCTAAAAAAAATAAAAAAAAAATAAAAAAAAAAAAACAATTTTCGTTAGGATTGTAGAATGTAGAAGCGTGGATACGATTTTTAAAACATAGTTTTGTGATGAAACCTATATATAATATGAGTTTATTTACATTTTCTTAATAAGAATATATAATTTTTAAAGTCGTATCCACACTAAACCTCTCATCGTCCGCATCGCATGTAATTTATCAAAGTCAGGGTAAAGCGTCGCGGCGTTAATTACCTTGTGTCGGATCACTCATCGACGTATCGACGCCGTCGATGTGTACGCCATATTTAAAACTGTAGGCTCGACGTTGATGCGGCTCGGATCGATAAGAAGGTCTGTAGCTTGGGGAATAAAGGCAAATGTTCGGTCCTGATTGTCTCTCGAGTACAGAAAAAAGAAAAATGTGATTATATGCATGAGAATTAACAGCTTAAAAATATAAAAACAGAAAGAAAGCAATGCTTATAACGCCAAAAAGGCCTCAACTCAGCATAATGTCAGATGGCAATAAAGATCATCAGAGCTATAACTGCACACCCTTACATTGTATGACCATATAGGAAGTATACATTTAAGAATAGATGGAATTCAAATTGGTGACCATCATTGGTCCAGTCACCGGCTCGCTATAATACCTACGTTAGAAATTGTGACATTCGTGTAAACGGTACTTGCCATGATTCCACAATAACATACAGGAATAATTTACATACAGTGGAAGGTCGCGCAATCTTTGGCTAAACAATCCTAGAAAAAAAAAACCGCGTTTCCTATCAGACTACTCTAAGAAGAAAGGCCGAAACAAACTCAGAGGTCACAGTCTCTTTTAAAGTCCAGACATAATCTTGGTCAGATCATGTGAGGACCATGTAGATTGGTGTCTGAAATGGTCTTTTGAGGAAAGAACCACACAGATTAAGTGGACCTGTCCAGTCAGTGCACGCATTTGTCAGTAACCCTGCAGTTTAACAAATTTTTCAATGGCGGTCCGTATTCGACGCTACTTACTTAGCGGGGTGCAAGAGGGTGCACTTGCACTGGCTTCAAATTAAAATATAGATGTAAACTCATTCAGAACACAAAGAATAGAGAACTCAACCTATTCAAGGCGAGATCCTAAAATTTTCGAGCTCCGAATTCCGAAAATCTAATCGAACCTAGGCGGGATGCTAACATTATCGAGCTTGCTCGCCCGCTCTTACATCCTACTGTCTTAATTCTTAAGGTACGAGTTCATAGCCGACTATTTTCTATGAAAACGACATGTCGCTAGCTGCGGTATTTGATAGAAATAAATAGAAACCATTAGTACCGCGGCGACACGTCGCCTGCTGCAGCTGCCTGCAGTCGGCTACGAACCCGTACCTTTAAGCTTCTTTATATAAATCGACACAGTTACCCCGTTTGTTGCTTGTTGTGTTTCTGTATGCATAAACAAAATAAAACCTATACCATTCGAGGCGAGATGCAAAATTTTTTGAGCTCGATTTGCTCGTTCTTGCATCCTACATTCTCCTAATGGTTAAGCTTTTCTGCATAAGTCGATAAAGTTACTCCTTCTATGAATAGAAAAAACGATAACCAGGTGAAGTGCAAAAAATATCGAGCTGTCTTTGTGGAGCCGAAGATGCACTCCCTGAAAATAAACTTGCCGGCGCCCACGACTAGTTTGTGGGTGGTTGTACGATATGCCTGGTAAATAACAGCGAATCTAGACCACAACAAAAGAAATAAGTACTAACGGGTGATTCATTTAACCTAATAACGGGCTTCAATTTCAGGCACCAAATAGTCCGTTATAATGGCGCGATGTTCGCCTTATAGAACACACTAGGATTCCCTGTGTCGTGAGATCCAGGCTACTTCGTTCCGTTAACAATTTTATACAATTTATGGTACATTTTTAAAACTTAAAATAGGCATAAAAAGAATGTATAAGTACATGTTGGTGTAAATTGTGTCAGTTCTGTTGCTGCTGTCCAAATACCACTGTATATGCTCGGACGCGTCATAGAAAGTTGGAGGACCATGTTAACCGCGGTTACGGTCAATATTTGAAAGGAATATTCTTTAAAAAATAAATGTCATGAATTTGGTTATTTTGTATGGTGATAAAAATAACCTGATAAAACTTAAATTTTATTTTTACTAGCTGGTGCCCGCGACGTCGTCTGTGTGAACGTTATACAGCACCAAAAATACCTACGATTATACCTTTTAAAATAACATTCATTTACCCGTTTCTTCTTTACATTTCATATCTACAGAAAGTGCAGTAACAGGGAGACTGTCTTTTATAAAATTGACCTTCAAAAAGTGCTGATTTTCAGTCTGCTTTGAATAAATGGCTTTATGGTGATTCTGCTGAATTAAGTCATAAGTTGTGACTGAAGCAGATGGAGAAAATAACTAATACAGAATAGGGGAGAAGTCCTATAAATACTTATATACTATTCTGTATGTAAGGACTTCTCGATAAACAACATTAGTGGTTTGGCTCTCCGCAGCCAAAATGTAAAGAGAGTCAGCACTGGTGATGCGGGAGCAAGCGACGTACAGCTGCCCGTGTGAGAAGCAGCTCGTCCTGAGGTCGACACCCGCTGCCCTCAGTGTCTGCCCCTGCGACTTATTGATGGTCATCGCGAAGCAAACACTCACGGGGAACTGTACGCGCTTGAACTGGAACGGGAAGTTATGAGGTATGAGTGGAATGCGTGGTATAAATACTGCCTCGCCGACGCCCCAACCCGTAAGAATTTTCGCCTCAATGGTGTGTCTGTGGAGCGAGATGACCTTAAGGCGGGTCCCGTTACACAACTTCGGAGGAGATAGGTTCCGAAGAAGCATAATCGGGACACCGACCTTCAGCTTGATGGTATGCGCTGGAAGTCCACTTGCTGACAGGGAGTTCAGAAATTCCACGGGATAACGTGTGGCGTCATTTTGCTCGACGACAGTGTTTATAGAGGTGTAGACCACTTTATACCCCTCAATTTCCGAGAGAATGCATTCGTTAATTGCTGCAGCCTGATCATTTTTGGGCATCAAAATGACCCGCTCACACACCCAAGAATTCTGCTGGTGCGGTATACGACTGATGTCCCCGTACACACAGCGAATGAGTTCTTCTAAGCTGGATACAACTTTACCGAGAGACTCTGTCCACCTCTCTCCTCTGGTAGAGTGCCTTCGCCAAGACTTAGAAGGACATCGGAGAATTCTTGAGCACGTGCGTTGCCGCCGAGCCGAGCTCTCATATTAATGGTCAAGCGCAGCGTGCGAACTCGTGACCACAACGAAGATCGTTTCAACGAAGCATTCACCTCGTCAGCCCTCGATTTTTTTAATTATAATAAAATAAATAATAATCATAACTTAAACTTCTTAATAATATTCGTGCCAAAGAAGTAAATCCATGCAGTACTTTTTGAGTTTATCCCGGACATACATACAGACAAACAGACAAAAATTCAAAAAACTATATTTTTGACTTCGGTAGCGATTGTAAATCACACCCCAAGTATTCTTTTAAAAAAATATTCAATGTACAGTTTTGACTTTCCTACCATTTTATTATATACTCGTATATACACTCGAGAGCAATGAATCCGGGTCACATAAAGAATCCTAAAAATCTCGGAAACTAAAAATGCTAGGTTAATGCAATAAATTGTATTTAATAGACAATGTAATACTCCTTAAATGAAGGTATTAAAACTTCTTAGTTATTGTAAAGTTATATCATAAAAAAATCAAATTTGAAAAAGGGCCACTTTCGAAGATGGAACTACGAAATTACAGCATTTGGTTTTGCTTTTGTTTGTAATCTGTCATTTATGTGGGTACATAAACCATGTTGATAGTGCTCTATATTCATTATTCAAGCTGAAATTATGTCGCTTACGCCTGAAGAATGCACCAGAATACTTACAATGCTGGAAACCGGCCGGAGTCAGCGCGATACAGCCAGGACTGTCGGTGTGTCGCTGTCAACAGTACAAAGAGTTCTCCGACGTTACGAAGAAACTGGTTCTAACCTACGCAGACCAGGAACGGGCAGAACCAGGTGTACCACAGCACGAGAAGACCGATACTTGGTGAACACCATGCTTCGAAATCGCTTTCTCACAGGAACTGAACTCACAAATCAGTTTCGACGCCTCGGAGGAAGAAACCCAAGTGCATGGACAGTAAGACGTCGGCTTGCTGAATCTAACTTAAAACCCCTTAGACCTGCAAACGGCCCTAAACTGGAGCGTGGGCATCGTATTTCAAGACTAAGATATGTCCAGAGCCACGTAAATTGGAGTATTGAAGATTGGTCAAAAGTTATGTTCTCCGACGAATCAAAATGTATGCTCTACAAGCACGATGGAAGACACAGAGTGTATCGAAGACCAGGGGAAAGATTCAAGCAAGCATGCATCGAAGAAAAAGTAGCCTACGGTGGTGGGTCTGTACTTGTGTGGGCCGGAATTTCTTCTGAAAGTCGCACAGAGCTGGTGATCATAGAAAACGGCTCTTTAACTAGCGTAAGATATGTGGAAGAAATCCTCAATGATCACGTTGGTCCATTTATGGTCAATTTAGGTGAGGATGCTATATTTATGCATGACAATGCCCGACCTCATACAGGTAGGATTGTGAATGACTACCTTCAAGAGATGAACATTACTCGTATGGAGTGGCCAGCGCGCGGCCCGGATATCAACCCGATCGAGCATGCTTGGGACGAGCTAGGCAGATGCGTAAAACAACGAAACCCTCCCCCAATCACGCTTCGTGAGCTCAAAATTGCTCTCACAGAGGAATGGGAGAATATTCCCCAAAATCGTATAAGGAACTTGGTGTACAGCATGCCAAACCGCGTAAACGCAGTAATGGAAGCACGAGGAGGCAATACGAAGTATTAAAATTCAAGAAAATCGTAATAAAGTTCAAAAATTTCATGTTTCCTATTTTTGTTTTAAGGAGAGATCAGCAGTTTTTTTCTTTATGTAATTTTGTGTTAATAAAATGTATGGTGACTCATATTTTTTTTACTTTCATTTAAGGAGTATTACATTGTCTATTAAATACAATTTATTGCATTAACCTATCATTTTTAGTTTCCGAGATTTTTAACATTCTTTAAGTGACCCGGATTCATTGCTCTCGAGTGTAGATTATGTTTTTGAAAAAGTACCTCATAATGAATCACCCCTTACTTAGTCAAAATTCCTTATAAGAAACCATTCACAAGAACCACTACGTAAGAATAAAGAAAATAAAACATAAAGGACCCCTTAGACAGACGCGACGCGAATCTTGTACAACAATATCCATGAAATTTTCATATATTTTTTTCTACTAGAGGCGCGTCGCGCCTTTGTGCGGGTGCCTTAATTCTCCGTCTAAAAAAAACCCGAACTATCTCAGAGAAATTATCCAGCAAAAACGGAGCAAAAGACCTCGGAACAATACTAAGACAAAAACGTCAACTAAAAGTTCCATTTATCTTTAATACGAAACATTAACCGCTTCAAAGATCAATAACAATGTTATTTTATTTCAATCACGTCGTTCTCCATTATTATCATCATTTTACAAATGTTCAGCTTTTCCAATGAAATGGAAACGAGAAAAACCTTTGCTTACAAGTTATAAGGGTCATTTGAGAAATTAAAAACAAATAACATAACATCACACCTGCTTTCCCCGACGGGTAGGGCAGACGTGTACATATGCTACACCCACATTTCGCTAGTTAATTATGTACTATTGGAGCACGCACACTAGGCGCGAGTTAGTCGTACAAGCATCACGTTTGCGCGCTATTTTCGTACGAACACGTTTGCCGTGTGTACGTAGGCACCTTTATATTAATAGTTCATAAACGTGTCTTGCAGTATCAAACATGTAACATAATTTATTTTAATAAAGACAGTATTTCCTCATCATTCTCCTTTCTACATCGTTCTCACATGTTTAATTTCAACATGAATGATGTAACCATTTTTTTTTTGTAACTACATAAATATTGATTTAAAAGAGTGTCCGTGGAGTTTCTTGCCCGTTCTTCTCCATAGGTACCTACTACGCTTTGGAATGGGCAACTAGCTTTATTTTTCTGACTGACTGACCCCTTGACAATTCAAACGTGCCTGTAATTGGTTTATTTGAAAAATGCTTTGAGTTTATCATTTCGCTCCAATCCCCAACATCATAGTGGCGAATGATGAGTAAATACTGTCATTCAATATTAAAATAATGTTAAATGTATTATACTACCTATATGTAGTAGTATTTAGTCTAAATGTCCCGTTAAGTCATTTGACGGACTGTTTCACTACGAAAAACAGTCCATCAAATGATTTAACGGGACATTTAGACTAAACAGAGTTTGCTTGCACTTCCAGCACCATATATTTTAGAAATTTGTATCTTTGTACACCAAAACAGACATGAATTTGACTTGTTTATTGATGTCGTATCCAGACCCAGCCGCAAAGTGCATATGCTTAATGTTCCTAGGCGTAGAATTAAATGGTTTTCTAATAATGTATACTGCATGTCCATTACTGTTTATAACAAATTACCTGATGGCTTCAAAACTCTCAGCCTCAGAACATTTAAGTGTAAATTATTTAACTTTCTTTCAAGCCAATGTTATTACTCGAACGAAGATTTTATGAATGAAAAATTTACCTACCTAAATATTTGACATTATTGCCTATAAATCATATTTTATCTCCTTGACCTGAATTTTGACGTATACTATTAATCTCTTTTACAACTGTTGTTCAATTTATCAAAATTATTTGTAACTCTAATTCGAACTTAAATTTAATGTAATGATGACCCATAATTTTAGAAACCATATTTGTACGCCGGAAACGGCAGAATATTGTTCGAAATACATAATGAACATAACGTACAATATTCTGACAAATAAATGCATTCCTCTATTCTTCTATGGTGAAACTAGCGCTAAGTCACGTCTATGAATTAATAATGAAGGTGCCTACATACACATGACACGTTCGTACGTTCGTAATTCGTACCAGAGATGTTATGGATATGATATTTCGGATCTGGATACGGATATGGATATAGGAATAAAATTATATCGGTTTGGGATACGGTTACGGTTATGTAATTATTTCGGATTATCCGTTAGTTTCGGATAGTTTCGGTTACGGATATTAGATTGAAGTAAAATATAAACACAAATAGTATGTAATAATTTGGTTTTATTTATAGGTTTTATCTAGTCTAGGTTAACATTTGGTATTATAATCAGTCATATAGGTAAGTAATTATTTAGAGATGTTATAATAATTAGTTAGACTCCGCCCTTATACGAAACTATCCGAAACTTGTGAAACGGATACGGTTACGGTTACGGATATATTTTTATTTCGGATATCCGATAGTTTCAGTTACGGTTACGGAGCTCCATAACATCCCTGATTCGTACGAAAAGGCGGCCCAAGTGCGGCCAGCCTAACGCACTAACCATGTGTAAGATGGTAGCCGCGTGTAGAAGATATTTTTTATCAAGCCACACGTTACATCATTTCCTCTGAAATGCCACAGTACTAAATTACATTAATGATTCACAGAGCGAAGTTGTACTAGAAACACCACTTAAACTATGGACTTGGGTATGAATATTTATTTTGATCTTAAATAGTTTTCTTGACTTAGGTAATGCCTGAGAAGTTTATAACGGCAACGTCACCCAGAAAATATGGGTGCGCAACCCATATTTTCTGGGTGACGTTGCCGTTATAAACTTATATACTATAATGCGACTATGTATTATTTTGCGAGAAATAAATGTTTAAAACCATACATTCCTAATAGGAAAACCCAATAGCACTTTACTGGATCAGCAAACCGTTTTCAGTAACCAACCAGTAGTGGTAAAAACGAATGTTAATTGACAACACCGACTGGACATAGAACCTCAGCTCCTCTCGCCCAGCTGCTACCAACTACCCTGCGAAGATCAGCGCTTCTACAACCTTCAATATTAGCAACAAATCAAACGCTATTCGTCCCGAGTCCCAAGTTTACCGACTCCCAACCAGCCGTTCCGTAGATTCAGCTGCTACCAGCCACCCTACGAAGATCAAAGCTTCTCCAACCTCCAATATTTGCAACAAATCAAACGCTATTCCTCCCAAGTCCGAAGTTTACCGACTCCCAACCAGCAGTTTCGTAGATTTAATGTGGATTATAAATCAAAAACAGGAGAAAGGCCGAAAATTTTATCCAAGTACTTCCCACCGAGAGGGAGGTCTGTCGGAACTGTTAACAGATGTATATGTCCGTTATCACTCCCTCCGCACTCACCCCAGATTGGAACTGTGGGAAAACATGGAGGAAGTTGGGTTCCTATTTCAGTAAAGGAATTGTTTATTGTGCAGGCATGAATTAACGAATTGTTTTATTGAAGTATCAGTCGTAATTAACAATTATTTATGTAATAATATTTGACTAAATGGCAAAGCCACAATTATACTCGTACCTACATCATACGGTAGATCAAGGCGTATATTTTAATCATAACCAACGATTTAATAAAACTGTACTATTATATTTTATTAGTAACTAGTGATTAAGTGTAAGAAATCACACATAATATAAGTATGTCCCAACAAATGAGGCTTATTTACAACTATGTAGTAGGTACAAGCCACAATATAAAATACCTACTCACCACGAAAACAATCGCCGTTTACAAAAATAACCTTAAGAAAAAGGTAAGAAAATCCGCCATTTGCAAAACCGTTGCTCTGCGGCCTCCGCCATCTTTATTAAAAGACAAACTTAATTTGGCGCGTAAACAACAGCCGAGCTTCCATCTATCAAATTAATGAGAGCTGCCAATACCATGCGAGCTCCCTAATCTGAGTCGGGAAGGCTGTACTGCACTAATGCCCAAGATTTTTCGGTTTTATTTTGTACCCAGGACTCGTTGGATTCAAATTCAGTTGAAGACAATGGTGAAATCGGATGTATAGTTCAACTATCTGCAATTTGGAGGAAAAGTTTTGCCAAAATAAAATAAAAATGGATTTTGTGCTTTATTAATCTTTTTTCATCATCATCTGCCTAGCCTTTTGTCAACTATGTCAAGGTCGGCTTCCAGTCTTACCAGATACAGCTGCTTTAATCTCTTTCGAAGTTAATGAAAGATGCGTCAAAAATCTACCTGGATTTAATATACATAGTGTTTCAGCAAATGGCATTAGATCATTGGACCAATGTTTTAAGCATAAAACTAAAGCCAAAAATACTTGACGAATAAAAATATTGCAATCTAAAGTACAGTCACAGATAATATAATACTAGCGTGTACAGTCAATCATCAGTACCTTACTGCTAACAGTATAACGTATTAATTTTCGATAGTTTATAATCTATCCATGTCAAACCTTCAAATTGTGAACGAACCAAGACTTAACGACAGGGTTCACAATCACTCTGACTATCACCCGTAAAATTGTGAACCGTCCCTAATTTGTCGATCATGGCGGTAGCCGATTTGGTCGCAGTAACTAAGCCAGGGCACCCCGACAAATGGGTTAGGTTAGGTTAGAACTGTGTGGGGGATCCCCCACAGCGCATACTTCCACGTAGTTTCCCCCGGGCAACGCCGTGTCTGACCACCGTAACGGAGTGGCAGACCGGCGGCTAAAGTGCGCTGTGACTCGCAGACAAAAACGCGGTCGTCTGTGAATATGCCGAAGAAGCCGAGCCGTGACGCCTCCGGGCGTCTTTGTTTTAACTCGAATCGCTCCTCCGAGGGTGATTCAAACGGCCCTTCTCAGGGCCAACCCAAAGGCCCTTCTCAGGGCCAATCCAAAGGCCCTTCTCAGGGCCAAACCAAAGGCCCTTCTCAGGGTCAACCCAACGGCCCTTTTCAGGGCCAACCCAACGGCCCTTCTCAGGACCAACTCAACGGCCCTTCTCAGGGACACGCCGGCGGCGCTTTGGCGTCGGAAGCTGACCGCGCACCGTCTGCGGCCAGCTTTTTCAGCAGGCCGGACGAGTTGTCGGACGCTGACGAGTCCAATATGGACACGTCGGCGGCCGAAAACGACCGCCCCAAGCGGAAGCGGGCCGATCTAAGGTTCGGGTCTGGGGGTTCCTCGGAGTCGGTTGCAAGTAGGTCGAAGAAGAAGTCGAAGTCTAAAAAGGCTTCGACTTCTGCTTCGGCTTTTACTCACGATGTGGGCTTGGTGGACGCCGAGCGCCAGCTAAATCTGGCGAAACGGGTGCAACTACAGGAAGACCTGGAGGACAGGGTCGCCGCAAAGGAGCGGCAGGCGCAAGCCGCCAGGTCGAGGGCTGGCTATGGTGCGTCTAATGTGCTATATGCTGACTACTCCCTGGCGGAATTGGAGCGCATGGCAGAGGAGGACAAGGAGGAGGTCCTGGAGGTCGCCTCAAAGTCCTCCAATTTGAAGGGAACCTTCCAGAAGGCTCTCAAATGCCGGGCCGCCAGCATGCACGGCATCGTATTGGAGCTGGTGAAGCGGACGGCCACAGACGAGACGCGGCAGCTGCAGGCGAAGGTGGATCGCCTGCAAGCGGAGGTCAGCCAGCTACACCAGAAGCTGGCTGAGGTCACGGCCCGGCCTGCCCAATCTGCCCCAGGTACGGGGGTAGAGGACCCCTCTTCCCCAGCCAGCCTCGAGGCAATAATCCGCGGGGTTGTCATGGAGGAGAAGGCCTTCATCAGAGGCTGCTTCGCGGGCATTGAGGACCGACTCTTGCCCGAGAAGCGGCTCCGCCCGCCGCTAGCGGCGGATAAGAGTCTACCGCCGACGGAGCCGGAACCTGCGCCTCTGGGAGGCCCGGCATTGGGCGAGCAGCCCCGGGCCCAGAAGCCCTCCAAGGGCAAGGGCAAGGGCAAGAGGAGCACGCCCTCTCAAACGCCCACCACGAGCGCGGAGGGAGCGTCCGGGTCGTCTGCCACTCCAGCAGCAGCCCCCCGGAACTCGCAGGAAGAGGACGCCCTTCTTCCCTCCACCACCCCGTCCAACCCGCCGTGGACGAAAGTGGTCAGGGGAGGAAAAGGGCAAAGGTCCACCCCCAACCTCAGTGCAACTGCCCCAGTGGCGAAAAAGGGTCTAGCCGGCGGGAAGAAGCTGGTTCCTCCCAAAACCGCGGCGGTCGTGGTGACCATCACCCCGGAGGCCGTGGAGAGGGGCGAGACGTACGAGTCCGTCCTAAGACGGGCTCGTACCAACGCGGATCCCTCCCGGCTGGGGATCGGCAACATCACGTGCCGCCGTACCCTGGCCGGGGCTCGAATTTTCGAGTTTCGGGGGAGCAGCGCGGCGCAAACGTGGACCTCTTCGCGGGAATGCTGCAGGAGGTCATCGCGGATGCGGCAACGGTCGTCAGGCCTGTAAAGACCGCAGCCTTGGAGGTGGCCGATCTGGAAGATTCGGTCACCAAAGAGGACGTGGTGGCGGCCGTTGCAACGGCCGGAGGCTGCGACGCTGGCGCAGTGAAGGGTGGAGCTATCAGGCCCGGGCGCCGCGGCATGGGCACCATCCGCGTCGAGTGCCCAGTCGCTGCGGCCGGGGCCGTCCTTACTGCGACCAAAGGACGGCTGCTTGTGGGGCTCAGCTCGGCTGTGGTCCGGCCACTTGAAGACCAACCTATGCGCTGCTTCAAGTGCTTCGCGTTCGGCCACACCCGAGCCACGTGTCCCTCCAAGTCCGACTGGGGAGAGTCTTGCTTCCGGTGCGGGCAGGAGGGACACAAGAGTGCCGCTTGTCGCGCTGCCACGCTACGCTGCGCGGCATGTGCCGCCAGTGGCCGCCCCGCGGACCACAGGATGACGGGCAGGAGCTGCAAGCCGCCCGCGAGGAAGGGCATAGTGCCGGCGCAGGTTCGCCCTGCTGCTACCACCACCACCGCCGTCGTCGCCGCTGTAGCTCCAGCGGCGGTAGCCGAGGAGGGATGTGGGATGTTGGAATAATGGTTTCCAACTACCACATCCTCCAGGCGAACGCCAATCACTGCAGGGCAGCCCAGGACTTGGTGGTGCAGGTCATGGCCGAGTGGTTGGTGAACGTAGCGGTGGTCGCCGAGCCCTACTCAATCCCCGGCAGCTGGCTGGGTGACGAGGACGGCTTGGTGGCACTAGCGGCGCGGTCTTCCACAGACTCCCCTCCCCTCTCACTATTAGAGAAGGGACCGGGATACGTGGCTACCGCGTGGGGAGAATTAGCCCTTGTGGGCGTCTATTTCTCCCCAAACCGCCCTCTTCAGGACTTCGAGAACTATCTCGGAGTCCTGGCCGCCGTGGTCGGCAGGGCGGCGCCGCGTCAGGTCTCCGTACTGGGAGACCTGAATGCCAAGTCGGTGAACTGGGGTAGCCCGGCCACCGACGCTCGCGGGCGGGCAGTGGAGATGTGGGCAGCCTCCTCTGGACTCTCCCTCTTGAATAGAGGAAGCGTCCAGACATGCGTGCGGCGGCAGGGTGGCTCAATAGTGGACGTCACTTTCGCCACCCCTGCGTTGGCCGCGCGCGTGTTAAACTGGCGGGTGGACCTGGTGGAGACTATGTCGGACCACCGCTACGTACGGTTCGATATCTCCACCGGTGGCCCCGGAGAGACGCGGCCCCTCTCGGGGCGATCGCCGTTCCCGCGGTGGGCTCTCACCCGCCTGGACAGGGAGGCAGCAGGGGAGGCGGCGTTCATCCAGGATTGGTTTTCGCCGCCTTCCGCCGGCCTGGATGTGGATACCGTGGCAGGGCGCCTGAGGGGGTCTCTGACCGAGGTATGCAACTCTAGCATGCCTCGGTCTCGCCGACCACTACCCAGGCGCGCCTTGTACTGGTGGTCGGTGGAGCTGGCGGGACTACGAGCAGCGTGTGTGGAGACAAGAAGGGCCTACACGCGAAGCCGGCGGCGGCGTCGACGAGCTCACGCCAACGAGGACCACCTCTATGAGGTGTATGTGGAGGCAAAAATGGTCCTCGATAGGGCCATCGCCGCCGCCAGAGACTCGGCGAGAGCAGAGATGCTGGAGGGTCTCGACAGAGACCCCTACGGGAGACCTTATAAGGCGGCGCGCAACAAATTGCGCCCCTTTGGTCCCCCAGTGGCCGAGACCCTGGAGCCCTCATTCCTGGATGGGGTGGTTCAGTCCCTATTCCCGTGCAGGGACAACTTCACCCCACCAGTGATGGGCGCACCGCTAGGGATAGCTCCGCCAGCTGAGGAAGAAGAGGAGGCCCCCCCTGTCACGGAGTTGGAACTCCGCGCGGCGATTGTCCACATCCGCGCCAAGAAGACGACTCCGGGCCCCGACGGTGTTCCGGCAAGAGTGGTGGCGATCGCTGCCACTCAAATGGAGGAGAGGTTTCGGGACCTCTTCAACGCATGTCTTGCGTGTGGGAGGTTCCCGAAACCGTGGAAGGAGGGGCAGTTGTGCCTCCTTCGCAAGGAGGGCCGCCCGGCGGACTCCCCCTCGGCATTCCGGCCCATCGTTCTGCTCGATGAGGTCGGCAAAATGTTCGAGGGGATAATCGCTGGCCGCCTAAACAGCCACCTGCGGAGTATCGGGCTGGACTTGTCGGACGCTCAGTTCGGTTTTCGGGCTGAGCGCTCCACGGTGGACGCGCTGGCCCGCCTCAAGGGCCAGGTGAAGGGGGCGATGGAGGCGAGGGACGGATTGTTGGCTGTGTCATTCGATATAGCCAATGCCTTCAACTCCGTTCCCCACTCCACCATCCTAGAGGCACTCCGATTCCACGGAGTGCCCCTATACATGCGTCGTCTGCTGGCCAGCTACCTAGAGGATCGGACGATCGTCCTCGTTAATAGGGCTGGCCAAGTCCGGCGGTACGCCGTCGAAGCCGGCGTTCCGCAGGGGTCAGTCATAGGACCTGTCCTCTGGAACATCGCCTATGATTGGCTCTTGCGGGGAACTCTCCTTCGGGGCACGAGTGTCATCTGCTATGCGGATGACACTCTCCTCACCGCCTGGGGGGGGAGTTTTAGGGAGGCGGCCAATCTGGCCTCGGCGGGTGGATCCTTGGTCGCGGGGAGGATCCGCCGCCTAGGTTTAACGGTGGCGCTGCACAAGACCGAGGCCGTGTTCTTCCACGGGCCTCGGCGGCGCCCCCCACCTGATGCCCACATTTTCGTGGAGGGCATCAGAATTGAGGTGAAGGCCCAGATAAAATATCTGGGCCTTGTAATCGACAGCAGGTGGCGCTTCGGTCCGCATTTTAGCGGGCTGTCGTCGCGCCTGCTGAAGGCCACAGGCGCGCTCTCGTGGCTGCTACCCAACTTGGGGAGGCCCAGCGCGCGATGCCGGCAACTTTACGCCGGCATCTTGAGGAGTATGGCCCTTTACGGGGCTCCTATCTGGGAGGACTCCCTCCAAAGGAGGGAGAACGCCGCCGCCTTGCGGGCGCCCCAAAGGGCCATAGCCCAGCGGGCAGCGCGGGCCTACCGCACAGTGGGCTTCGCGGCAGCATGTGCTCTGGCCGGCACCCCTCCTTGGGAACTCGAGGCGTGGGTGCTCGCCAGAGTATATGAATGGACGGCGGGGCGGAGAGCGGGAGGAGAACGCCCAGCCCCGGAAGAGCGGGAGGCCGTCCGGCGGGAGGCGAGGAATACCATCGTCCTCCATTGGACGGGGGAGCTCGCCACTGCTGCTTTTGGCCGCCGAACCCTAGACGTGATTGGGCCAGTGTTGCGAGACTGGCTCGAGCGGTCGCATGGGTTCCTCTCGTTCCGTCTGGTGCAGGTGCTGTCCGGACACGGTTGCTTCGGATCGTACCTGCACCGGATAGGACGGGAGGAGACGCCGTCGTGCCACGATTGTGGCGCGGTGGACGACACGGCGCAGCACACCCTCGAGGTGTGCCCGTCATGGTCCGAGACGCGCCGCAGTCTCATCGCGGTGATCGGACTGGACCTCTCACTTCCCGGCTTGGTTAATGCCATGCTGCAGGATGAGAGGTCCTGGGCGGCAGTCGCCTCCTTCTGCGAACACATCATGTCCCAGAAGGAGGCGGCTGAGCGCGCGCGGGAGGACGATCCTCACGCGGCGTCGCTCCGAAGGCGGAGGAGGGGTCGAAGAAGACGTCAGTTTGATAGTCATCTCCGACTCCTCCCAGGTGGAGGCCAGCAGGCAGCGGGTGCGGGGGCGCCCTTGGCTGTATTGCACAGGCCTCCACCAGTGTCGGACGGGAATGGCCAGGTGTTCCCGGCCATTCCCGTAGCCCCTCAAGCTGGGGGGAATGCGGGGCCCGCCAGCTAGGCGGGCACGCGCCGGGAGGGTTGTGGATGCAAAGGCTGAGCCGGATTCCCATGGCCTTCCCATCACGGCGATGTGGGAACACCGCTGAGTTTTAGTGGGTATACTGTCATTCCGACAGGAGTCCCACATATCTCGTCTCGTCCCCCCACGAGCGGGAATGCATAAAGCATTCCTTAGCGAAAAAAAAAAAAAAAAAAAGGTTAGAACTGTGTCCAACCGCGCGCGAGCTGAGCAAGCGAAGCGAGCGGTGACGCGGCAACAGCCGCTGAGCGCTTCTTCCAAATTGGTCGCAGTTTCTTGGCTATTTAGTATTAGCGCAAGGTGCGATTTGTCGCATTCAAGTTTAATACCAGTTTACAATTTGTCGTTTGCCATGGACAGATTATGAACTATCGAAAATGAATGAGTTAATTTTTGTAAATGATTTGTTACAATTTTTTGACCGTGTATAATACAACAGTATTTCCAACATTCAAAATGGCGCGAGTCATCAGAATTATAGCCTGCATGGCGAGGACGTTTGCGGATAAGCAGTGGTTGCATTTCTGTAGCTCAGGCATGGATGTGCGGGCTTCCGTTGAATTATACAGAGCTGATAAAACCACTGTGTTTTGGATGATATAAGGCCGTTTGTTAATTGGTCGACTAATCCATTAGGCACTCTATTATATGTGGATAGGTCATATACTAATTACAGTACAAAATATTTAAACTATATTTACATAGGTACAAGTTACTATTCATAACAATAAAAAAGAAAAGAAAGAAAATACGTTATTTGCGCTAAACATGACGCAGAGAAAAACACAAATAAAAAAAGAACGAGTTGGGAGAAAATATCGCTTGTTCCCAACGAGTCACACCTCAACGGGTAACAGTGTGACTCGTTGGGAATGTTTTGGATAATAATTCCCAACGAGTCACAGTTACTGTTACACTGTTACTCGTTGGGATGATCCCACCTTGATTTAGGGTATCAAGGTGTGTCCTAATAAGTATTTCAACAATAATGAGGCGTAGCCGACGAAGTCCCGCTTCGCGGGACTACTACTTCTGGGCGGTTTAAAAAAAAATAACCACGAAGGGGACGGCGGGGTCTTTCAGACCCCGCCGTCCCCTTCTAACCTAACCTGTCCGAGTCGGGGTGCCCCAAGTTGTACCAAATACCTGGGAACAATTTTTGTTTATCTGAGAACGAAAATATTTCGTGGCGATAGATGATATAGTAACAGTGTAACAGTAACTGTGACTCGTTGGGAATTATTATCCAAAACATTCCCAACGAGTCACACTGTTACCAGTTGAGGTGTGACTCGTTGGGAACAAGCTGAAAATATGCATCACGTCCACCTAAAACGGCAATCGCTCAGTATAATGCTACGACCTTATGCGAGTCAGAGCCCCAGTGCTGGTTTTCAGCGACAGCCGGCGTTGAGGTGATGACGGCAACCAGTGCAGCATACGAAACTATAAAAAATAACAAACCAATTAGAAATAAAATAAATTCTATAGAGGTATGAGGAACAGGGTGTAAAGTTCACTCATACTCTATAGAAAAGGGAGGATCCTCCGACCAGACGGGTGTTGTGTCTAGTGGGCAACTGCCCGACGGTTGATGTCGGGACGTCGTATATATGCTAGTCGCGCGGTAAACTCTGCTTGCGCGATACAGGATTTGCGTGACCTCAGTATGACGTGTAGGTCGCATGTGGCGATGTTGATACCGCTACAATACACTATACCTAGTTCTAAATGTTTATTTATACATAATAATATTTATAAAATGGTAACATTAATTACGAAGGTGACAGCCGGAGGACTTAAAAAATACCTACCAAAGTTATTTAATAAGGTTTTAATTCAGGTAAAAATTACAATTGAACTTATACTAATTTCTATGTCTAGATTCGGACGATGCTAGTACCGAAGTGAAGTAAAAACGATTGGCTTATTAATATTGCAATTCTACTGATTCCTAAACGTGGATCAGCATCAGCAGTCTTTGAAGTAGGTGAACGTCCGGCGACACGAGACGTTGATTCGATGATTCGGCAGATGGCATATTGCAGTTTTATGTGGAAACATCCGATTGACGTAAACAGCTAATCATGTCGCTATTCAGCTGATTTGGTGTACGCAGGGCACGTAACACATTCATAAATAACTAGATAATATTATGGATAGGTAAAGAAGTTTTTTTTTTTTAATTAACTCCGCTTTCATTGCGTTCACCTAATTATTAGAAAATTCTCATAACGCTTGTAGGTCTCTCTTTGACTTCCATAACTATTACAGTTACTTACCTATTTAGTTAAGAAGCCTAACATAAGCCGTACACATAATCCGTGTCAAGCTATTCTTTTCATCAGGAATTTCTCCGTAGCCGCCTAGCAACTTAATTTACATCTGGTTTATAGCAATAGATTCAGACCCAATTTACATGCGACATGATTTAAAAAAAAAACCTTGGTATCAACATCTCTATATATTTCCGCAACAGGCACAGAGGACTACACGAATAGTGCAGCTCGCAATTACCCTCCGACACAGCTTTTGTTATCCCTCACCGGTGATTGAGCTCATTCAACTTATCGCATCGCCATTGCATTTACAGAGTAGGTAGTGTATAAGGTAACATTTGTGGAAAACATTGCAGGAAAACAAAACGGGTGTGTGTGGTCTCTCAATGACTACAGAATATTATTTTTGCTCGGCCTTCGTATCAGCTCTAAATTTAAGAAAATAGATAGTAATAAAATAAAAAAGAAAGAAAGAAAAAGTATTTATTGAGACTCGCACAGGATTATTAGAAACTAAACACACTCATAAAAACAAAAAAGTATAAAAATAAAAAATAAAAACAAAAGTAAAATGAAAATAACAACAGAAAGTCCTGTACGAGGCCAAAAGGCCCCTATCTCAGCATGATGCTGCGACATTTAAAAAAAAAAAAAAAATAAGTGATAAGTAGTAAAAAGTAGTTAGTGCCTAACTCCTGGAGGCTATGTTAAACCACCCTGACGATAGGCTCAGATTTAATTAAACTTGAAGTTTTACTTATATTTTATTTCAAATAAAACAAAATAGGAATATGAGGAACAGAAGATGTTGAAAGATATTTTAAATCTCAAAACAAGATACTCCGAGTATCATATTCTTTTTACTTGATCCGCTCAGTGTCTGAGAGATCGGCTACCGTATAGTTTGATTTCTGTAGAGAACCAGTATCATTATGAAAATATTTCCCAGTACGCGAAGCATGACCACTATAAATTTCTATCACTACCCTACTAAGAATAAAAATAAAGTGGAACAAGGATCATCCACCAACCCGCACTGGGCCCTCGTAGTGGATTATGGCCCACTCCTTCTCACAGAGGGGAGGCCAACTGTTGGTATGCATTTGTGCGATTGTTTTTTAAAATGCATTGAAGAAACTGGACTAGTACAAGTTGAATTTACGTGGAGAGGGTTCCGTACGATGGATATGTTACCCACCAAAAACATTTCATGTAAAGTAGGTTACCAAGACTTACATAACGCTTTCACTGTTAAAACGTTATCAGATCTAATGTAGAGCCAAGCCCATAACGCTACAAGGCTTGTATTTTGGTTAAAATGTACGGCTTGACGGAACCCTAAGCCTCCGCTGTCAGTCCGTATGTCTGTCAAAGGCCTGTATATCATGAAAGGTAATAGGTAGCCAGTTGACATTTTCACAGAGTGTGTATTTCTATTGCCGCTTTAACAGCAAATAATAAAACTAAAATAAAGTTAAAAATTTATCGAGGTCATCATACAAGAAAATGTTTAAAAAAATTTGTTAAATATTGCACCCACGATTCAAAAGAAACTCTTAATATTGCAGAACAATACACAGGGTTATTTTAAATTGGCTAGCTAAACTCCACAGACGCAATGGGTATCGATATCTCAACACGATAAAACATAAGAAAACGGATTTTCTCAACTCATACTTCAAGTAACACTAACAATACTAACAGCGGATGTTGAACTCCCAAAGAAAAACATCAAATGTTTTTATTTTATCGTGTTTAGATATCCATACCCATCACGTCTGCGGAGTTTAGCTAGCCAATTTAAAATAACCCTGCATCTTTAAAAGACAAGCTCAATTTTGATTATTTTGGCAATACAAGAAAAAAACAAAATGCAAATACCAAAGTTAATTAATATCTGAACTTTCAAATAAGAACACATAATATGTCATCATTTCAATATTATAATGGCAGCTAAATTAGGTATGATACAAATACTTCCCGGACGAGTCACAAAAGCTCTATTGATACTCGGCTTTTATATAATCTAATGTGTTACCGTCGTTTACCAATCTGGCGTTGGCGTCGTCTGCCAATCTGGCGTTGGCGTCGTCTGCCAATCTGGCGTTGGCGTCGTCTGCCAATCTGGCGTTGGCGTCGTCTGCCAATCTGGCATTGGCGTCGTCTGCCAGTCCGGTGTTTGAGTCACCCACGGTCGTCAACCACCACGGAGGTGTCGTCGTCGACCCCCACGGAGGTAATGTCGTCGGCACAGGACTCACAGGCTTATCACAGTCACAACTGACAGGAAACTCCTTGTGGCATGTCCTGTCAAACTGTGCCAATGCCATCTTTTCAGGAAACCTGTCAGTCTGATTAGAATAATGAATACAGCCCCTTGGCAAATTATCACCAAAAATTGTGCATACTTTCATTAGGAACCAGATGTCTTCTACCCCAAAAACTGTGCTTCTTGGCTGTAGTTCTATAATAGGAGTGAAGTTGATGCCCAGCTCGGAAAATTTCACTGAAGCTGAACCAGCTAAGGATCCTCCCAATGCAACGCACTGCTTAAATGTTTGGGGGTCTATTCCGGCCTCACATAAGCAATACGCGCTCGGGTTTCCTGAAATCCATAAAAAATACAATTAATTAAATAATCTGTGTTTGAGTTCTGATTATCGTCAGTTTTTTAATCAACACTTTTTTTGAAGTTCAGTCAATGTCGTACAATGAATAGTGTCATTACAAAGACGACTTAGAAAGCGATGTTGAGTACCTATAAGTACTCTAAAAATAGTAAAACATAGTTTAATAAGGAGCTCGTACGCGGAAATATTACCACCATTATCATCCGTCGCCTATTTCTGCCCTCAAGCATCGTTTCCGAGTTCCAGTTTGAAAAGTATGGGTGCCGAATTTGCCGATTTAATACGAGCTCATGAGTCATTTCACTTTTGTCGCTGGCATGATGGTGACCACTTACTGTCAGATGAGCCATAGCCTTTTTTGAAATTCAAAACAAAAAAACAAGCTTTAATTATATTCCTTACCTTCAGCCACACATTTCAAATACTGCGCCTGTAGAAAGGTGTTTAACTTCAGGTCTTCTAAGGCGCAAATTTGAGGTACAGAGTATCTTCCACTGCCCAGCATGTCTTCGATTATTTCTCCACCAATATTATCTATAATCCATGGGAAAGTTCTGGTGAAGAATTCCACATCCGAGTGGACGTCCCCATACACGGAAATGTTGTAGACAGCATGAGTGCTGGCAAACAAGGCGGATAAGAACAAGAGAATCATTGTAGAAGTATGTCTTGCTCTTCTTTTATGAAAACAACCGAACGGTGCTTCTCGAGATCACTGACTATATTTTTCTTTCACAACGAATTGTTTTGTAGTTTTTAAGTTTATCAGCCCGTAATGTTATTTTTGTAATGAAGATTATATAGATGCAATAATCTTTAACTAAATAGATAGGTACAGTCAATGAGGATTGTGCTACGGATCAGGTGGTTAATCAAACGTAATTGTTCCAAATAAGTTATTATTATTTATTTATGTAGGTACACACAAAACACATAAAAGAGAAAAATACGCAATGATAGAAGAGCACAAAGGTACTGCTTACTTCATTAGAATTCTTCTCTTTATTAACCGACTTCACAAAAAGGAGGAGGTTCTCAATTCGTCAGTTTTTTTTTTTTTTTTATGTTTGTTAGCTCATAACTTTTTTCTGTGTGAACCGATTTGGATGATTCTTTTTTTATTTGATAGGTGGTGCTTCACATATGGTCCCATTTAAATTTGATCAAGGTCGTCTGACCAGTAGTTTTTGAGTTATCCTTAATACTGCATATTTTATCCACTTAGTTTATATGGATGATGTGTTAATAATTTCCTGTCACTGTTATTTACACACCAAGTAGTGGTATACGAATTTGTGTGGGGTAGGTACCGCAACTAAAAAGTGAAAAATAAAAACTTTTTTACAAAAAAACAACCGACTTCCAAACAATAACACTAAAAGACGTGAAAAATAACTTTAATTTTGGAAGTCGGTGGCCAAAAACGAAAATACAAAACTAAAGACACCGACTTCCGAAATTAAAGTTATTTTTCACGTCTTTTAGTGTTATTTTTTGGAAGTCGGTTGTTTTTTTGTAAAAAAGTATTTTCTTTGACGAGAACAGCAGAGCAATTGCGTAAAACACTGACAGTAGCAAAGGCTTTCATTTTGACAGTTCAACAACATTCATTGCGTTATTTACGTTGTTGTGCTGACGAATTTTTCGAACATACCTATGAAGTAATGGATTAGCAACATATTTTAAAATGACTCAGATTGTGATTGAAAGTGTGTTACGCAGTTTATAAATAACTAGCTGCGCCCGCGGCTTCGCCCGCGTGGAAGTCGGATATTATCCAACGGGAACGTACTCCCGGGACAAAAAGTAGCCTATGTCATTCCGTATAACATCAGCTATCTGCCAGTGAAAGTCCCGTCAAAATCGGTCCTGTCGTTTCGGAGATTACCCGGAACAAACAGACAGAAAGACAAAAATGTCATAAATTGGTATTTTGTTTTATGTACCGTTTATACTTTCATATGCATTTAGTAAAAAGCTGTTAATTTGAAATTACAAACATACATTTCAATTTTATTTATTTGAATAGATATCAAATCTTCCCTAAAACTAATGGACAGCATAGTTGGCATTCCTCTTTATCACTGTCGACAAAGTTGTCTCTTTACTGCCTCATTGATCTTGTGGTGGCAAACGCTACTGCTGAGCAGTGAGCATGACGTCTTTGGTTCGATTCCCAGGTCGAGCACAGTTATTGGGTTTTTTTTGTTATTGGGTTGGGCACAGTTATTGGGTTTTTTTTGTTATTGGGTTGGGCACAGTTATTGGGTTTGGGCTACTGGGTGAGCTAATACGTGAGCATGCCACGTAAAATTGACCATGAGAGAAACAGTCCTGCCTTAAATCTACACCTGCGTATTTGACGGTTTGACCCTTTGACTTGTTTATGGTCATGGCAAAACACACTTTTGGGGGAAATTGCAGTCTCTTGAATTCAAAGGGAAGGTCATTGGGAATCAATGGGATACGTGGTATAAACACTGTTTCTCCATATAAACTTACGTTCATCCCATATGAATTTTGAAAAATCCTTTCTTAGTGGATACCTACGTCATAAGAGGAATACGTGAGCGAAATTTTAAGTTTCTAGCCCTAGGGTTTGGCCAGTGTGTTTATTTAGAACTTTCATCCCCCATTTTTTCTTCTTAGGGGTTGAATTTTGGAAAACGCTGAAATACGTAACTCATTATTTTTGCCGTACTCAATTCATACGAAATTTCATGCAAATACGTCCAAGGAATAAAAAGTTTCATACAAACTTTTATCCCCTATTTCACCCCCTTAGGGGTAGAATTTTGAAAAATCCTTCCTTAATGGATGCCTACGTCATAAGAGGTATACGTGTGCGAAATTTTAAGTTTCTAGCCTAAAAGGTTTGGCCTGTGCGTTGATACATCAGTCAATCACTATTGCCTTTTATATATTTAGAAGATAGATATGTAAAATTATAAATAATTGATTAACGTAAAACTGAAAATCAGTACGTTTTGAACATCATCAATTAATTAAGCAACTCAGCCTATCGCAGTCCACTACTGGACATAGGCCTATCCCAGGCTGCGCCACAACACCCTGTCCTCCGCCTTCCGCATCCAGTCTGTACCTGCGACCTTCTTAAAAATAAAAATAAACTCGGACGAGTTACATCCATAGTGGGTTAGTAAGTAAAGAATCTTATATCTATGTTAATAAACCTTAATATTTCGTAACAAGATTATTGTTCGAGATGCATCTACGAGCAATATCATATAACAGTGGAGAGTCATACCTCCCTGGTATAGTCTTTAGGATGTTGTTGGAGCAGGCCCACACTCTGCAGAGCCGCGAGACAGATTTCTGTCTGATGATGGCATGGAAGCCATCAACGTGTGCATGGGTGAACATACCAGATGCACTGCAGAAACGGGGCGCCCCATCAACATTCTGAATCCATTATTATATTGGACCCGCAGGGCGCTGTTAGTCCGCTGAGTATAATTGGTCCATAGCTTAGGCTGCACGTTTAGAACACCTGACAATAAGCTTTGAAAAGCGTTATCTTAACTTGCTCGCTACAACGTGCAAACCTTGCAACGTGCAAACATTGGACCATTGGAACATTGGACATTGGACTGCCAGCGCCCTATGTTCCCGCTCGATATCCACCTGGTCCCTAACGTCGTCGGTCACATAATGCCCCAGGTACTTGAACAGATAGACCCGCTTTAGTTCATTACCAGTAAGTTTGATTGCAGGTACGGGTTCTGGGCATTTACCACCGTCCGCCTTAAAGACCAAGAACTCGCTTTTCGGCCGTGTGCCTGAGCGTAAAACTCACAACACTTAAGTAGCTCCCTGAGTGCCTGACCATGGGGCTCAGCAGCACAATATCGTCAGTGTAACTGATGTTATTGACACTTCTTGCTGCTGAGCTCAACGATCAGGTCGTTCATAATAAAAAGCTTTGGTGACGTAATCCCTCCTTGTCTAACACCACATTCTAAACCGGACGGCACAGAAAGCTTATCGGCCCATCTCACGTTATTTACCTGGCTGTAGTACCAATATTGAAGGATACGCAGCAGTTCAGCTGGCACTTTGCGCTGCCGTAGCTTGTCCCACATAACATCATACGACACCAGGTCAAGGGTACGGGAGAGATCCAAAAAACAAGCATAAACTGGAACCAACCGGTCCATTTAGCTGGGCGGCGTCCCGCACTGAACCACCTAATAATGATTCATTAATTGATTAGCACATAAGACCGCCCCTGTGGTCTCCCAGTCGCGAGTGCAACTGCTAAAGCGTGGGGCCCTGGGTTCGATAACCAAGTCGGGCAAAGAGTTATTAGATATTTCCATCAAGAATTTCCCAGTAGCAGCCCGGAGTTTGGAAGTTGTTGGTGTGATACCCTCGTGTCTTGGATAGCACGTAAACCCGTTGGTCCTGAGCCTGATCTCTCCCCGGTCATGTTGGATCGCCGCCGTCCCATCGGAATTTAAGAGTAAAGGAACAGAGAGTGCACATGTGTTTGTGCACAATGGCTAATCTCCGTTGAGATTGGCCTCTATAGCTGAAATTATATAATAGCACATAAGATATAGTACTTATTTATTATTAAGAAGATCAAAAATGGCTAACTAAAACTAGCAAACTAACAACTCCAAGTAACTTCAACTTTTATCGACGTTTGTCGATAACTGTACAGGTGATATTTTGTGATAAGATACAAGGGATTTTCTTAATCTATGTTATTGTTGTATTAATATGTGTAATTGAGAAATTTGTTACCTACTTATCGAAAGAGGGCATGTACTGGTTACTGAAGTTTATAAGGAAAATTAAAGTAATTACTTAGTTAATCAGTGATAATATCACTTTATGTGTCATAAGTATTTCAGTCCTGTCTGTTTATTGTATTTATTTATTTCAATTAGTTATCAGATTACAAAGATCCGTATTCTGTACTTATGCCGTTATCATGCAGCTGACTAGATAATATTTTTTTAATCATGAAACCGGTAAGAAAAATAATTAATAATTACTGCTCAATTATAGCCGAATTGCATGATAACCAAACAATATTGCTTGTGTAGGGGCTCGTGGCTAAATAATAATAGCTGCACGAGTCGATCTTCAAGGTTAAGCAACGCTTGCCGAGGTCGGTCCGTGGATGGTTGACCATCCATAACATACCAAGACCTCTCCGTGCCTCGGTAATCACGTTAACCCGTTGGTTCCGGCTGCCATTCATAGATCTTTGACAGTCGTTACGGGTAATCAGAAGCCCAAAGGTCGGACAACCATTCTTACCAAGGGGTATCGTGTTACCCAGTAACTGGGTTGTTGAGGTCAGATAGGCAGACACTCCACATAAAATACTGGTATTCAGCTGCATCCGGTTAGACCGGAAGCCGACCCCAAAATAGTTTCGCACCCCATCACTTTCACATTATAATATTATAATGTTAAATGTTAAACTTATATCAGTTAGGATTAGGATAGAGTACCTAGTTTCGTATGATTTGTTTGTGTTCAAAATTTATTAATATTCATTATACTCACAAAAGCCTTTTCTACCTACAGCGCGGGTACATAGTCATAAGCGGTTTTGTAGCTTAATAAATTCTATTTTATAAAAAATCACTACGAATAAATTCCACATTTTTGGAATCGACGAAAAAACTTGCAAAATGAGTGTAGCGCACTCACCGATTAACCATGTTGACTGACATAGTGATGTGGCGCTGGATATCGATATAGTTCATGTCGATAAAAATAAACATTCATAGGCAAATAAATACAAAACTAGTTGTCCTCAATAAGCCTGATATAGTGCTGATAGAGCGATAAGAGCGTTGCACAAGGAATGTTGATATAAAAGTCCCGCATGACGGGAACCTTGCGAAATCTGTAACCTCAAGTATCTTGCCTCTTGACGTTGTCAATATGTGAGATGTACACTCAGCAATCATTGTGCCGATAGCCGTTAGTTACATCCGATGGCATAATAGCCATGACCTTTGACCGATACCTAAGTCCTCAGGTGTCCATGGTCTTTAAGCAGTGCCTAACTAGAGCCATTTGGATCAATGCTTGAACCTGGACACTTATTGTTGTTAAGAAGTTCCTCTCTATGGAACCCTTAGTTAAAAGCGTGGATCCAGTCCCCGATACCATAAATTAAAAAATGTAAATTATCTACTAATTTTTTTTCTGACGGTCAACGCCCGTCCTAAACTGCTGGGTCTTGAAGCATTAAATTTTGCACAAGAGTTCCTTTTGTAACGAATGTAAACACTAAGAAAGGATTTTTGAAAATTCATCCCCTAAAGGCGTTTAATAGGGGATGAAAGTTTGAATGGAAGTTCATCATTTTTGTTGTATTTATTTACATATTCTATATTGTACAGTCGCCAGCAAGTCAAACTACACGAAACTGTCAAATTTCTCCAAACGATTTTAAACCTTGAAATATTGATGGTTATGTTCAAAATCAACACTACAAAATATACAATGGGCGGCCTTATCGCTTTCTGCGGTCTTTTCCAGGCAACCTTGGAATGGACAGTGTTTTGCCTGGACACAAAATGGGGCTGTCGTTGGTGCAAATAATAAGTACCTATACAATACACTAAAATAGATACACAGATATAAAGGTACATATCCTAAATAATAGATACATAAATACCAAATATATAAGTAACTAAAATAAATGAATAATAGAGATAATTACAGTTACGAGAACAAGATCACAACGACAAGTAGCTTGTTCTATAATAAAATTTATCCAAAGAGTCGTAAACTCCCACAAAAAAAGCATCGACATCAAAAATGCTTAAGAACATCACTATTTTTGCGTGAAAGCGCGTTCGGCATTTGACCCAATCCCGAAGAGAACAATAATTTACATGCACCCCGGGGCCGCATGCACCCCACCTCTGGCTTCACCCCCATTTACCCCCGCGCGGAATTTTGTCACAATAAAAGCAAACAAATTGAACAGACGAATTTACTTTAAGACTTCAAGAGTTTGTAGAAGCCATTAACATCACTATGTTTTCTCGAAGGGGTGGGCAGAGGGAGGGGAGGGAAGAGTACACCCATATTTTACCAGATAAGTTTAAGTACCATGTAATAGAGCCTATTGCCACCAACCGGGCACAAATCAGGTACTCTACTGAGCCGGCTTGCTATTGGGAAATCCTGAAGGACAACAAATGAATTTGCCCGACCTAGAAATCGATTCAAGGACCCAATCGCCCTTGCCACTTGCGACGCAGATGAACCGTTTATTGTCGTTTGTTAATAATGAGTGGAGTTCTTGGTAAACATTTGGGAAATTGTCACAGACATTGGATTGACAATACAAGATGGTTTAGTTCCGACTTGGGACACGTACCAAAAGAAAGCGTTGTTATTACTTTCTAAAATCAATACAATTACAATTAAATTTGCTCTACGATTTCAGTTATTTTTTGAAAATTCGGTTTTTTAAACTGAAATCTGATAAGGTTCTAAAGTTATTTAGAACAGACAGAAAATAGGTAAAGACGTCACAATTTCCTAATGTTTTATGTAAAGGTAACGATAATATGATATCAACATCCGCATACCCAGCTAACGACATCTATGACGATAATCCAAAATTAATGTTGTTTAGTAGCAACATGTTAAGCGCTAAAATCCTCGTCCTCATAAATTATGTCCTTTGCGAAATAAAAATCATGGTATCACTAGCGCCATCTAGAAGGTTTGTAGCACACTACAGTTATAAAAAGTTGTCAGCAGATGCCGTTTTTATAAATTATTGACTGTACGGTAATTTAGCATTGTTTGCAGCGGGTAGGTAATGGTTTCCTTTGAAAATTCGTGAATTACTGTAATCTAAAATTATCGGGCCGGTGTTATAAAGTTGGTAATAGCAGGTCAGTCACGCACGGAAAGTTTGCCCATAATTTTCATGGTGCTGCGTTTAGTATGACTTGGTGCTCGACAGGTACAATTTTTGTAGCAACCTATTAACTCATTCATAAACTATGGAGAGTGAGACAGATAGTTTAGTAGATTTATTTCATGATTGATCCTATTTAGGGTTCCGTACGTCCAAATGAAAAAACTAAATTCTTATAGGATCACTCGTATGTCTATTTGTCTGTCTGACCTTCTGTCACAGCCAATTTCCTTCGAACCTTCTGGACCGACTAAGTTGAAAATAGTTCCTTACTTATAGATTACAGGAAAACCTGTTAAAAGTCTATGGTTTTAAATTAATAGGGTAAATCTCATTATTCTGCGTACAAACTTACGTTTGTATTTGGAATGTATAGGAGAACATGATTTTAAATTACAGTATCAAGTTTGTTCTTGGGGTACAAAACATGGTAGATAGCATATTCATCGTACGGAACCCTCACCACGCGAGCTCAACTCGCACTTATCCGTTGAAAGGTCCAGGTTTCGCGCATGCGGGCGTGTCCAACATCCAAGCAACGAAAGATGCTTAAACCCCGCGCGTGCGCACCGGTCATTTCTAACATAAAGTGTAATAACTTGAAAACTACCAAACTTATACCTAAATAAAAAATCGTGTGTGTAGCTGAAACCATACAGAATCAACAGGTGTTAAAACTACATTACAACTTCATAGTCGAAAGAACTGTAAAAAAAATGTTAAAATAAGAATATGTGTTGAATTTCCGTAAAATATTTGTTCTTACTGAATTTTTGTACATTAATTTGTAGTTTGCGTCAATAAAACCTATTTATTATTAAACTAGACTATCTAAGCTTTTTTTTGATACCCATATGTCCATAATTGGTTTGCTCAGAGTAGCACAATACACCAAAACAAACACCCCATTCCCGCAACAATTCTGATGCCCCCTGCGAGGTCCAGAGGGCCGACATAAGGGTCCTCCCACCTGTGATTTACGAATAAGATTTAATTTATTTTAGATGATTATTGTGTGATTATATTTGAAATGATAGGTATTCATTTGTATGTAATAATTATATATATTTAACAACAATTCAGTACCTGCATACCAAAAGAATTGGAAATAAAACGAAGCGTGTGTGCATTTAACATTTGGCCGAAGCCTATTCGCCGTTTTTAAAAACTGCCCACGGCTACTTTGGTTGCTTAGCAAAATGTCATGCGGAACGAAATTAGATTACTGGTGATCTTGAACTATCTTCATAGTATTAAAACTTTCTGAGCGTTTTTAAATACTAATAATTAACTTATGTCCATATTACAAGCATTACATAATAGATTATTTATTAAAAAATACGTAATTTAATACGAAAATGCCGGCGCGTAGCGTGTCGCTACGGCCTCAATTTTTCATAACGAGTTTAACACAATAAAACTGATTCAAAACCTATGACACATATAGATATTCTAAAACCTTGATTAATGAGGATTTTTACGGTATATAACACTAATACATTGGGTTATTAATTAAGTCACCAACACATAATATCTAGGGAGCGCGCATCGTTCATAGAAAATTTTGAAGAAATTGACGGAGCGCTGACATTCAACTTTTTTTTTGCAAAAAATATTTATTGTCGACACAGATTATATCATACTATTGTACGCGGAAACTAATAAGGAGCCACCTGGTGTAATTTTTTGGCATCTGTACAGTGTGCCCACGGTATTCTACCGACCCAAAACGCAACAATCGACTGAAGCCAACAAAGTAGCTGGGACGTTTTCGCGCACTGCAGCTCTAGCTACTAAAGTAGCTGTAGACGTATCAGCGGATCGGGTTTTTTTTAAATAAATATACGTCGTGAAGCAAGCTTGTTTAATTTTACTAATGCCCGTGTCAATTACAATGAAATAAGTAACGGGAAACCTGCCTAAATCATCGCATATAAATTAATATTTTTAAAACAATCGGGACCGTAGCTGACTATGGCGCACTTTATACCTATTAATAAATAATTATAATTATGGTATGTAGGTAATTTTTACTACTTAGTATGGATATTTTTAAAACGCTGGACCGACGAGCTGCAAACCACAGGAGGAAAACTATGAACTCGAATAGCAGTCGATAGGAAAAAGTGGAAGGAAATGGAGGAGGCCTTTGCCAATGGACACACAGACCAAGACAGCCGGTGTCAATAATATAACTATTTTTTAGCTTTTATTACTTAACTTAGTAATAATTTAATTGTAGTAGCATACGTTTTAAATGGTCTGAATAAATGGCTTTTATTATTATTTTTGGCAGTGTTTTTTTCTCAGCTCTTAGGCTGGTTTTAGGTACATTTATGGGCCAAAGCCAAGTAATTGCAGCGTGTGGTGTGTATTTAAGATGAGGGTGTGTTTTCTTCCTTTAGCTGCATGAAGTTCTTATTATTATTATTATATGGATAAATCTAACATGGGTGGTCTGCCCAAAACAGACAGCTTTATATAACAAAAAAACATCCGTAACTTTGTACTAATGAAACAGCAAGCATACTCTCCCGACACAACGCTCCACCGTCATTGAACGAGCTCTATAATTCCCGACTCCGTCTATCTCCGTCATTTAATTCCATTCGAAATTACAAATAGCTTCTTAGGGCGTTCCCAACGACTACATTTGAAACTTAAGGCTATTTCAAACAATTTATAATGGCTCTGACTTTCGAAACTCGATTTGTGGAAGTTCTCAAAATAATCGCACAGATTTGTCGGCAGTTTTAATGTGGGGTCAACGGGTTTAGGATGCGTTGCCAGTTTAAGCGATTAGATTGTTTACAAGCTACTTCATAGAATAATAAAAATAACACGACGTAGCGCCACGCCTGCATTCCCTGAAGGGTTGGGCAGAGGTGTACCTATAGTACACGCACATTTTGCCATTTGTGTTTAAGTCCCATGTAGTAGGGGACGAGCCTATTACCATCAACTGGGAACAAACTGTTTAAAAATTGTCAGTACATTCCTCAGCGATTCCACTCACATCTGCCTTGTATCAAAAGTAGAATTGGAATAAAATGACAATACTAGCTACCAACTGCCATTACTGCCTGGATAATCTTTTTGCCACGACAAGAAAGCAGTCGCACATACTAAGACCACAACTTTACCGGCAACCATTCATACACTTCGTTAGAAGACGAACATTCTGCTAAATGGATGCTTGGGTACAATTGACCTTAATTGTTTTTAGAGTCATTAAAGTATTAAGTTTTATAATTTTCTTTGTTCAACTGGGTTTGAAAAATGGCCGTCTGTTGCCATCCTACCCCTTTAAGACATCTATAAAATACTTACTTTTGGAAATATTCATGGAGTGCAGTATTCTGGGGGTATGAATTTTGGACCGTATATAGGAACACAACGTTGAGCGCCATAACCAAGATCACGGATGTTACCCAGAAAGCCGCTAAGCTTAAGTGGGACTGGGCTGGACATGTCTGCCGCATGTCAGAAGACAAATGGGCTAAGAGAACCACCGATCTTAAGAACTATGGGTAACAATAGCCTCAGACTTACACAGTCACTACTTACAGGTCAACCAGCATTCTCAGAAATAGTTGATAACACATAATAATAATAAAACTAAACTGCTCCTCGGTGGCCGACCTCTCCCCTGCAGACGTACAGGTGTTGGCGACTTCGGGGGGAATAAATACTTGTCGGTCGAGCTCGACGCTACTACCGCGGCCGGTGTCGTCACAAAGCTCACGGTGGGCCTGGATGAGTCCGGAGGTAGTGGGCGTCCTCGTCTTGTAGCTGACCTCGCAATTATTTTTTCATTTTCATACGTATTTTCATCTTACATCCATTTTGAGAGCTAAAATTATCAAACATATAGACACCAACTCCATCATGTCTGTCTCTAAGGAGCTTCTCCTCATTGATATGGCCATTAGCAAACAGGTTCGTCGTTCCCGAAAGGGTCTGTCGATATGTTGAATAGGTTATAAGAAGACCTATTGTAGCGTTGCGAAGAGTCTCGACGGTAAATAGTCGAGTGATGCTATAATAAAGTAATTAGTTAGTCGCTTAGCACATCACTAAAAAGATGGAACAACACTAAGTTTCTTGAGAACATTCGTGCATTTTGATCTCGCGCTGGTTTAGCTAGCAGCTACTTTCTGACCCTCAGGACTCCTTGTGCCCCGACCTAGGGGTTCTACGCCCTGGCTGAGGACAGGACAACTCCAACCTGCGCGCTGATACGTAGTGTGCTACCGGCCTCCTACGGTCTGCCACCGACGCCCGCTAACCAACCTACGCGCTGATGCGTAGTGAGCTACCGGCGTCCTACGACCTGCTACCCACGCCCGCTAACTGCGGCCCTGTGAAGGCCTTACCGGTCTCTTGCGGAGCTTGTGCGGACGGACCTGCCGGCTGCCCAGAACCCAAGGACGGTACCCCTCCTACCTATAACGTGATAGTGCTCAGTGCAGCTAAACAGTGTGCTTACTGAGAATAACTTTTTGTACTTATAATATAAAGTGTATGAATATTACTTGAGTTTCTCTTAACTACTTGTAGTTAACGGCCTGTGCAGTCTACCTGCAAAGCCCTAGCCGTTACACTATGACTCGGTGCCTCAACATGACTAATGAGTTTTCTGATGCAACTCTGCGCATCTTCCTGATGTCGTGCATGGGGCAATGGAGGACGGTGCTTCGCTATCCAGGATGCAAAAATATGCAGAGGAATAGCGAGCCGATAAGGATCAAGCGAGGCATATTTCAGGGGGAAAGTTTGAGTCCGCTTTGGTTTTGCTTAGCCTTGAATCGTCTATGCATACTACTGGAGGATTCAGATCTAGGCTATTGGCTGAGAAGAGGTCGTCTGGTTATATTTCACATCCTATACATGGATGACCTAAAACTCTTTGCTCCCAACAATTTGCAACCGACAGCGCTACGGAAAGTAACTGAAACTTTTAGTAGCGCCATCTGGATGGAATTTGGTGTGGACAAATGTGCGATCATGCATGTAAAGCGAGGGGAGATTGTGGAATCCGTGGGGATCCAACCCTCCTTTTTAAAACCTTAGAGCCCTCTCCGCATCCGAAACCGCACGTATTTCGATGTGTCGGAAGCGTTAGGCATCGATGTTACTAACATGAAACAGTTGGTAACAGTTAGTTGAAGGAGCGCTTCATTGGCCACCTGAAGAAAGTATTTAATAGTCTTTAAGGCGGAGACAAGGTGCGCGCTTTCAACGGTTGTGTCATGCCGGTTTTGATGTACTCTTTCGGCATACTCAAATGTACTAAGACCGAACTCGACGCCACAGGTAGGAGGATCCCTACGCTGCTGACTGCATATCCAAAGCATCACCCACGGTCATCGCTGATGAGACTGTATATCCCCCGAAAGCGTGGAGATTGAGGCTTTTTAAAAGCTAAGACCCTCCACAATCGCGAGATATGCAGTCTCAGGGAAAGTTTCCTAGAAGCCGATGTGGGGATGCATCGAGATGTGGTCGCGGTGTACGAGGGCCTTATCCCGCTCTCCTTAGCTAAAGAGAACTGACGCAAGCCTGTAGTACTTGACACTAATGATCGCAGAGTGAGGAACTTCACGGACGCTTTTTCCGGGCCTTACATGGACCCGATGTAGATCTAATAGCGTCCTGTAGCGGCTTGTAATGTAGCAAATGAAGCAATGTTATACGCGTTAACGGCGGAAATACAAACTACTAATTGTTTATTTTACGTAATAAAAACTTTTATTTTTGTCTTTTTATCACATTTTAATGTGCATTGCAACGTGTAAGTAAAAAATCCAGCGTAAGCAAAAATCGCTAAAAGTCTTTAATAATGCAAAAGCAGAGAGTACATACATCCTCGATCTCCACATACGAAAATATTTTAGAATAGAATTTTTTATTTATTTTCAATAGAGCATTTTTTTTTAATACCTTGATCCTTAGATACTTTTAATGTATGTATTAACATACATAATATACACCTATACATACATCCATAAACTGACCCCTCCGTCCCATCGAGGTAGGCAGAAACTACAGAACGCCGCCTGCTACGATTCTTACAATCATACTCTTTTTGCTTCGTTTACGTTCATACATCTTGTCATACACGCACGGCGCGCCGGCTGCGAGTAATTTGCACCAGACCTTTCTGATGAACATCACCAATAAGGTCACTAATGGCTTTTCCACTTACATCTAACTTGTAAATACCTTTTGATAATCGCCTTTCCTTCATCTTCTCAACAATCAACATGACAAAATAAATAAACAATTTCAAAATCCTAATATTTAACCAGTATCGAAACTCGAAAAATGAGCTCCTTATTATGTTAGGAATACCGCACCATATTATGTAGAGGTATTTCAAAAGGTACGCTTGCCGGTACCTACACTCTTATACAAGATATATTATGCTTCAATATACCGGCATTACGTTGGCTCGATTCCCTGAAGTTGAATAGTGCTAGGACATAAAACATATCGATATTTTAAGGAATATTTGTTGGGTTTTTCCACGAGAAATTTCTCAGTAGTAGTCCGAAGTTGTATTTCATGGGACTTAACTACTAAAAAAACTGGCGAAATGTGAGTGCTCTATACAAAAATTCATATTTGCCTACTCTTTTGACAAATACAAGCGTAATAGTGTTTTTATAAATTCAAGATGAATGATGTAACCAATTTCTTTTAACAATATTTTGATTTAAAAAAGAATGTCCGTAGAGTTTCTTGCCCGTTCTTCTCCATAGGTACCTACTACCTATTATCCTTTTTGATGTGTAACATCTTTCCTCTCGCTTTCCTGCAATCTGTAGGAGTGATTTCGTGAAAAGGGACGGAAGTGTGTAACAGAAGACCGAGGAAGCGCGCGCTATTTGATTTGACCAATGAGCGCGTGCGGTGGTAGAGTTGGCCGTCAGATGGTACCAACCCATTTTTCGAGAGGTTGATACTGTCAGCCAATAGTGTGTGCGTGTGTGTGACGAGAAAGAGAAAGAAAAATAGAGAAGGGAGGGATGTGTTTAAAGTGTGCTGTTATATAAACTAATTTATATGTGTAAAATATATTAATAAATGTATTTACTCTTGATAATAAGTGTCTAAAGAAAGTGCAGATCATTGATAAAAAAGCAAGTAATAATGAATAATTATTCGAAAAATATTTCAGTGAGTATTTAGCTTTTTTAAATTTTGAGGATAGTTTCTGTTGCTGCTCAATGGAGAGGTTACCGTGTATTTTTATAATGTTAAAAAATCGTACTAAGAATTTAATGAAGCATTTTGTTTTTTTAAATATCTTCATAAATTACGAAGTTATAATAGTTTTATTTCCGCCAATTTGATAGTCGCCACCGCCGCTATGAAGCGGTCGCGACGCTAACAAAACAAAACAATGCCACCTTTTGTATAAGAATAATGTAAACTTGAAAATAATAAAAAGTAAACTTAAAATTAAGAATAATCTAAACAATATTTATGATGTATACGAAACGTAACAACGCTTTTCTTTTCTAATCATTTTGGCTTTTTATTAGATGTATCAAGCCAGACAAAAGCGAGATTACCTAGGTACTTTTTAGTATCATGAAATGATTATTATGGTGAAAATGTATGTAGGTAGTAGGTAGGTATCTACTTATAGTGTAAGTATAGTGACTTGTAGTTATAGTGACGTGAGCCCGTTTTCGTAAACATGTGTGCACTTAGTGAGGTGTAGTTTGGTTGTAAATGTGTGCGTGTGAGCGTGTATGCACAGAGCAAGGTGTAGTTTTGCATGCTTCAGTGTATTGTTCGCAGCGCTATGTCTTGATTTTTTATTTGGTCTGAGACTTGTTATTGTAGCCCACCACCATGTTCTGGTACTCCTGGATGGTATACCTATAGTTTGGCATTGTTGCGTTTGTTTCGAGAAGCCCGACGCGTATTAGCAAAGGCGCGTGCGTACTGAAGAAGTGCGGGGGAGAGAGGCGCGCGCGACGCGCTTGCGTTCTACTCTTGATCATTCAAAAAAACCGCGTGCCATCTTATGCCGCCCGCACCGCCCGCTTCAATGACAGTAAATACTACGTAGAAATTAGCGTAATGGAAGTAAAAAAAATAAGAGGGAGCCAGTATTTATTATGTATGTCAAGTAATTTAAAATATTTAATTTTTAAAATAACTAACGTAGGTTTAAAAAATAAAATGGCTTCTGTACCAGCTATAGGTGTATCTCTTAAAATATTTTGTGTATGAATAGATACATTTTATATTTTTTAAATAGTGCTATATTGTTACTAAGCCATATTCAATGGAAAAATCACTACATAGTATAAAACAAAGTCGCTTCCCGCTGTCTGTCTGTCCCTATGTATGCTTAGATCTTTAAAACTGCGCAACGGATTTTGATGCGGTTTTCTTTAATACATAGAGTGGTTCAATAGAAAGGTTTATATGTATAATACATGCATAATATAGTAGAGAAACACTGATAATTTTAGAGGTTTCAAATGTGGTGTCGTAAATAAACACATTTTTTGCGCTAACGTTGCAAACGCTAGCTGAACCCTACGAGATAGATCAAAATAATGTAGTACAGTATTGTACACCTTAAAAAGGTCTACAAAAAAGTCCGCGATGGTATATGTTTATCTCTTAGGGATAACCCAAATTAACCATTTTTTATCCTTTACTTTTTACGAGAAATAATGGCTTATTTAGGAAGCGATTTTTAGCAATACAGCAGTAATGCTTATCCAATTAAGTAACTTAAATACATTGTGCATTTAATATAGATCAATATGGCCTTTACAGCATGTAATTTAAATGAATATTTTCGAAGATATTACAGATTTAAAATGCAGGGATATAGCGGTTGCGGCGGTACGGGCCGCGGGCCGGCGACGCGAGTGTAACCTCTAAAGAAAACATGTTAGTTATTATTGTCTAATGACAAAAAAGCTATGAACGTTGTACCTATATAAAGACATTCTGTAGTATATTTAGTATCAGCATTGCACCCGTGCGAAGCCGGGGCGGGTCGCTAGTAATATATAAAATAGTATCGATTCTTTTGGCACATCTCTAGTCGCCTTTGTAAGGCAATCTCCCTATTTACAGCGTGCAGCGCGGCAGCGGTGCAGACTCTATTAAATCGACGCTAGGGCGGTGTGTCACCTGAATTAATATCGATTATAGCACAACACTATCGTCTTTATCGAGATTGAGGACCCATTAGTCTGTTTATTAAAAGACGGTATTTTGTACTTTTTCATATTTACGGTAATCTCGGAAAATGTATCAAAATCTAATTTACTATTTTATTAGGGATTTAGATAAACCCGTAGATTGGTCTAAACATCCTTTTATCAGTAGCTTGCAGTGCCCTGACAACATTGAAGAGAGAAATCTGTATTTTTATTGAGAGAATTCTATGTAATAGCTGTATGAAACAGGCGTGACTTCATGTATTTAGAAAGAAAGAATGAATTCTATTGTCGCTAAACAAGTGCATATAAAAAAGACAAGTTAGCTCCAATTATGTCATGTGCTCAGTGGTTAAGGCCTCGCCTCTCAAGCACGAGGTTGTAGTTTCAAATCCGGGTAAGTAACAATGTGACTTTGTCAATTCATATTTACTTTCTGAGTTTATCTTGGACATTACTGACACCGGTGTAGGAAATCATCGTGAGGAGACCTGGAACTTATAGGTAATAGAAGCCTGATATCGCCAACCCATCTAGAGCACGCATGGTGATCAATGCTCGTGCCTTCTCTGTATGAGAAGAGGCCTGTCTTGCAGTGGGACAAAAATAGGCTGGTATGTTATGTTAGCTCGAATACCTACTAAGTACTCGTAAAACGAAACAAATATCAATCAATATGCCTAGACTTTTCCAACTATTTCGGGGTCGGCTTCGAGTCTAACCATATGCAGCTGAATAGCCGTATTTTACATGAAGCGTCTGCCTATCTGATCTCCACAACCCAATGACTGGGTAACACGATGACTCATGGCTTCTGACTACCTGTAACGACTGCCAAAGATCTACGAATGACAGTCGAGACCAACGGCTTAACGTGCTCTCCGAGACATGGAGGGGTCTCGAAATGTAATGTGTGGCCACCCATCCACGGATCGGCCTCAGCTAAGCCTACTGACACGTGCGGCTGGTACTATTTAGCCGCGAGCCCCTCCACGTTGAAGTTTACTTTACTTATCTGAATTCAGAAGGGTAAGAAGTCTCCATTTCCTAACAAATAAACTGAAGTTAATAAACAATAATCGTTTTCGTTCAGTCGCTCCATTGCCGAAGTAAAATGACTCTAAAGCAGTTTGTCCACCGCCACCGTCAACGGGCCGTCAACGAGAACGAGATGACGGCGCCGATATAGCGATACATACATTTACTATAGTGGCGTGTTCACTGCATATCCGTTACACGATCACGTCACACGAGCGCCCGGATTCCTGCCACTGAAGTTTCGAGCAGTTCAGCGCGACCGCAAGAACTCGGCCCGAAATTGTGACGGGCCGATGTGCCGGCAACTCAAAACACGTTTAAGGTTGTCGTCACACTGCCGTTGCACCGGCGGCGGTGCCGTTCGCCCGGCTTATTGTTTTGTCTACCTACCATAAGTAATAACATACTGAACCGCCGAGTTCGGTCGCGGTGGACAAACGAATAATCTCGTTTCTCGTTGACGTCCCGTTGACGGTGGCGGTATACAAACGGTGTCTAACACTTGAATACTCGATAGTAAGTAAAGTATTGGGAGTTTTGCTCAACTTTGATTAGTTTACCTATTCCTTCTCGTTGCTATTCGATTGTGCTTGATATCGATTGTCTCTGGTCGGCTAGTATTGGATTTGCATTCACTTAAAATTTTGTAAAACATCACCTTATAATTCCCGAGGAGGTAGGCAGAACAGATAAGCAGATTTCGCCAGTTATTTCCCTTTTAATAGAGAACGGATCTATTGCCAGTAACTAGACACAAATCCACACTTCGTATTGCTACTGAAAAGCTCCTAATAGAAAATTCACTCTTTTTGAACACTTCTCTTTTTTTAGCTAATTACATTTATATTTGGATCGGATTCACGTCAATATTGCAACAAATAGGCTCAAAGCTTATCATGAGTCATGAGCGCATTCCAAATCACATGAGAACATATGAGTAGATCCAGGCGTCATCTAGTTTGACCTTCTAGAACGTCTTCTTTATCCACGATACTGTGTCTGTATGACGGTTTCTTTTTAACCGACTTCAAAAAAGGTGGAGGTTCTCAGTTGCGTTGTTTTTTTTTTTGTTTTGTTTGTTTCGTCAGAACTCCGTCATTTATATACCGATTGGAAAAATTCTTTTGTTGGAAAGGGTATACTTATAGGGTGGTCACATAGAAATTTGGTCGAATTCTGATGAGTGGTAAGTTAGCTTCAATAATACGTATTTTTACCACTTAGTGTATGTTGATGACATTAACCAACTTCCTGTCACTGTTATTTACTTAGCAAGTGAAGGTATACGAATTTGTGTGGGTTAGGTACAACTATTAACAAGTAAAAAATAAAAAACATTATTACAAAAAAAAACAACTTCCAAGAAAACATTACAAAGTGCAAAATAACTTTAATTTCGGAAGGCGGTGGCAAAAAAAGAAAATACAAAACCAAAGACGTACTTCCGAAATTAAAGTTATTTTTGACTTTGTAGTGTATTTTTTAGAAGTCAGTTGTTCTTTATTTTGAAATAAAGTTTTTTAAAGCTCGGAGTGTCACATTTTCACTAATCAACAAACACCAAGCTTCATACAATAGGTTTACAATAGGCATACTACTTTATCGTGGCTACGTCTGTGTGACGTACCTAGGTAGTGCATTTTGGTCCGAACCACTTCCTACAATCCTCTTGACGTAATCCCTTTAGCGCCCTTTACGATACCTACAGTTGTAGGAACAGCTAAAGGAAATCTACTGAGTATTCTATTGTTTCCTGGATGATGTGGCCTGTCAGTAAGTGGCAGGATCATTCCAAACTCAAAGCATTTATTTCAATTAAACCATTTACTGGCACTTTTGAATTGTCAAGGAGTCGGTCAATTGGAAATATGAAGCTAGTTGCCCATTCCGAACCGTAGTAGGTATCTATGGAGAAGAACGGGCAAGAAACTCTGTGGACACTTTTATAAATTATATTGTTAGGTACAAAATATTACTTTCATCATTAATGTTGAATTTATAATTATATGTGAGAAAGATGTAAAAAAGATGTATGAGAGATGAGTGTAGTGTGATGATGTGTGGTGTGTGTGTGCATGCGTGTGTGTATGATGTGTGTGTGGGTGTGTGCGTGTGGTGCGTGTGTGTGCATTTATATCTGTAATTTTTATGGTGTACATAATAAAAAGTATTCTATTCTATATGTTAAAAGCGTCCAGTTAGAGTACAGCAAATAGCAACAACATGAAATAATTAAAATAAGCCGTGGCAGCTAAGAGATGACCAGTCCGAAGTGACGACGCCGGCGCCCGTTCACGAACATGATGCATGCATCAGCATCGTTCAGCTCAACATTTATTTATAAATAATGCCACGACCCCGTGCACTAAGCTGCTTCAGCATGCGCCGCACGCTCAACAGGGTAGCAAATAAAATTTACTTGTGTTACAGGGTTATGTTATAATTAAGTTAAATTTCGGTGTTATGTTTGTATACTTAATTGTGAATTTAGTATAAAAAAGGTAGTATATTTAATAATTAGAAAGTATGGAGATTTATAATTACTTAACTATCGCATTGTAAAGTATGTACCTATACTTAATTTTTTGTGAATGTGAGGAATAAGTGAGTATTTTTTTTTTATTTTTTTTTTCTTTCTCCGTTTTAATGATGGTCTGGCAGTTTGAATACTTTCTGCAGCCTACCCAAATGCCAATTCTTTGGTATTGTTCATCCAGTCGTTAAGCTCCTTAAGTTCTGAGTTGAGTTAAATGATTACTGATAAATGCTTTCACTGATTGGATAGGTCCACTCAAATATGGGGGTTTCTTTCTTCAAAAGACCATTTTAGTCACTAACCTCACATGATCTGACCAAGATTATGTCTGGACTATAAAAGATACTTTGACCCCTAAGTTTGTTTTGCCATTTATTCTCAGGGGTAGTCAGATAGAAAAAGTTGGCTCCAAATAGCTCATTTTTTTTATGTAACGTTTAAAAGTGATTCCTATATTCTATTCACAGAAAAAACAATTTCTATTTCATTTCAATATCTTCCAATGTTTTTATGTTGTTAGTTTAGTTTCAATTAATAGTCACTGAACTGCTTCATATTTCCAAAATTTTCTTATTCTTGCCGTTCCTATATGTCAATCAATCAATCAACTCATTCTATCGCAGTCCTATGCTGGACATAGGCCTTTGCCAGGCTGCGGCACAACACCCTGTCCTCCGCTTTCTGCATCCAGTTTGTCCCTGCCACTTTTTTGAGGTCATCGGTCCACCTAGCTGGGGGGCGTCCCACAATACGCTTGCCGAAACGCGGTCTCCACTCCAGGCCTCGTCTGCTTCTGCTCCACCGGCCATCGATCCTTTGACAAACACGGCCTGCCCACTGCCACTTCAGTCACTTCCTTCCATCAGTCACTTCCTCTATTTATAATCACCCAAGTTTAGCCATTAGCTTGAAAGTTCTCTTAGTCCTTTATAAGTACAATTTCCGAGCATTCTGATATTCCTTATTTTTATGATAAATAAAACGAAGCTGGGAAGTCTACCATATTACTTAGCATTTCTAGTTATATTCTATTAAACGAATCCCCAGACAGACAAACGAAGTAGACAGTTTTCATATCTTAGTGTCTTCAAGAAAATGTGTTTTACTAAGAAATCATTGCGTGCCTTAAGCTAGTTTATTTTCTTTGTTGTTGAACAAATTTTTACTGATACCGTAGCATTATTGTGGTTATACAACGTACAACCAATTATTGATTCTCATTGGTTGAATGGCTTTGGATCATTCATTTTTATGTTTAAACGATTAAATTTTGTTGTTTCATCCAAATAGAAAAGCGAAAGTGAACGGTGTATTATTAACCCTACAAATCTATTTTTTAACCGACGAAAAAAAAAAGGAGGTGGTTCTCAAGTCAAACCGTATATATTTTTTTTTTTTTATGTATGACCACGCATAACTTTTTACCGAGTAGTCCGATTTTGATGATTCTTTTTTTTATGGAAAGAGTATACCCCAAAGTTGGTCCCATTTAAAATTGAAAAACGAAATCCACCCCTAAGGGTAGAAAAATAGGGTTAAATGATTTTTCACCTACAGAATGTTCCCTTGTGAACCGATTCTGTTGAAACTTGGCACATATACGTAGTGCTAATGATGCTTTAACAAAAAAGAGACCTGAAGATCATCTGATGATGGAGACGGAAGACAGTCGAGAGGGCTCCTCGACAGCTTACAGCAGTTAGATCGTGTTTGGGCTTATTTCATTCATCTTGATGAGAACTTTAAGCCTAGCTGGAGTATGACTGTCATAGAGGGTGTGATGTTGGGTACGGAAGGCAGTCGAGGGAAGTTCTAAATATTAGCAGTGAGAGCATACTAAAAACATTCAAAAGCTTATAAATTAATAAAGGTAATATTTATTACAGCTATAAACAGCAAATCCTTAACTTCTGGCATATTCCCTATAAAATGGAAAGTGGCAAAGATGGTGACTATACATAAATGGGATAACAATTTCAACATAAAAACTATAGGCCCAACTCAATTTTGAGAGGGAAGCCGATAGTAGGATTCAGCTGGGATGAGCAGCATTTGGTAAACTTCATCAGGTCTTCTCCTCGTCTATACCGCAGTGCCCAAAGACGACAGTCTTCAACGCGTGTGTCCTACTGGTTACAACTTACGGAGTAGAAACGTCGACACTCACGGTGAGACCGGTCCATAAGTTTAAAGTCACTCAGCGAGCTATGGAGAGAGCTATGCTTGGAGTCTCTCTGAAGGATAAAATCCAAAACGACGTTATCCACCAGAGAACCAAGGTAATCGACATAGCCCAAAGACTAAGCAAGCTGAAGCTGCAATGGGCTGGTCACATCTCTCGTTGAAGTTCAAGAGTGGAGAACGCGTTTAGGTAAACGAAGTGTGGGGCGCCCGCCGGCCAGGTGGACTGACGACTTGCGAAATGCGGCTGGCAGAGACTGGATGACGAGAGCCAAGGATCGGGCTCAATGGCGTTCACTAGGAGAGGCTTACGTCCAGTAGTGGACAAATATAGGCTGATGATGATGATGATGAACGGTGCAAAAATAAAATAAAAGTATTTGAACTCAATGAAGTGTTACTACGTTAAATATACAGGAACAAATAATCTTATAATTAAAGGCAAAGTAATAATAATAATAATATTAAAACAGACTATACATATAGACACAATCAGGTAGCAAAAGTCATCCATCAAAAACTAGCACTCAAATATAAACTCATACAAGATATGAACACTCCTTATTACAAGTACGTACCACAAACAGTTCTAGAAAATATCACTCTAAGACTAAGTACCAAAGTAAAATATGTTAACTTCAAATAAAATAAACCCTTTCTATACCGAGGCACCTAAAGAACAACGCCTTAAGTTCCAAAATAATTATACACTCATCAGAATAATTGTACGTGTTGTATTTATATTCTTATTGCCTACCAAAATGGATAAATGCTCACCAAATCTAACCATAGACGGTCGACATCAGGGGCACCCCGAGGTTCGGTTGGTTAGGTTCCTTTAAACCCTTTAGACAAAAATAGGAGCCCCGCGGGGCGGGGCTCCGTCGACCTGCTTATTAACCCTAACCCACGCCGGTCGACGTCAGGGGCACCCCGAGGTTTGGTTGGTTACAGAAATAGGAGCCACGCTAAGCGGGGCTCCGTCGAGCTATCTTGGCTGGTAGTAAGAAATTAAAAGACGTTTATAAATCTTTATGGCATAGAATAAAAAGGCAAATAGGTTCATTTCTACAATACTTTATGAAACACAATTTGGTGAGCATTTATCCATTCTGGCAGGTATTTAGAATTTGTTGGTAGTAAAATAGGCACTTTTCTGGTAGGCGTTTAAATACAAGCCCCAAAAAAGCGTCCAAGATGCTGGGTTTTTGTCATAAGACAGTGCACTTTGTAGTTGATATGTAGCAGAATACTGTAATATGATGTGGCGGCCGCACTGTGCTACGAATAGTTTGCGTCTAGAACACGTTCAAAAACGCTTTGATTGGCATCTAGCTGTTTCTATTGGCATAGCTAAAAAGACATCTTCTTATTTAAAAAAAAATAGCTTGAATTTCTTCAACACTTTAGAAGAACGAAGATGTTTAATATAAACGACGCAATGTTTGTATGTAAATTTCATAAAGGAATTATCGACTAGCCTCCACTGCTCGCACTCAATATCTTGCGTGCTCCGTCCGTCATGAATTCCGCGTAGACCTGTTACTACTCTTTGTCCTCCACAGAGAAAATCGGTATAGCATATAACTGTCTATATGCTAGGTTTTGCAAGGTTTTACTATGTAATAGCTATCTAATCGATTTACACTTTGATTCCCTAAGCTGAAATCTAAAATTTTTGACTGTTTGTCTAATTTGTTGTGAAACCTATAAGATGGCTTTTGAATCTAGCATATTTTTCCCCGGTATTAAGATTGCTTGAAAAGTTGTCATGTACCCAAGTTGTCAATTAACATAATTTAATTTGGGTAATGTGGTGTTTACCTTAAAGTACCTAATTAATCCACTGTACTATGTTTAATTTCATGTTTTTTTTAAAGACATCTGTAGTGTAAGCCATTGTTGGTAGTCCTAAATAAATAAATAAATAAGTTCATTTATTTGAAACGGAAACTGAAAAGCGAAAAATAAAAAACTTTTTTACAAAAAATTAAACCGACGAAAAAATAAACTGAAAAGCAAAAAATAAATCTTTCAGTCTAACTAAGCTCTTAAATTAATGTAAATTACAAATTTTGAGTCGGCGCCAAACATACAAGGCGCCATGAAAACTTATGGCAGCTTGATTGATCGTCGTTAATCAATCTGCGGTGATTGTTTGGCGCCGACTCAAAATTTGTAATTTACATTAATTTAAGAGCTTAGTTAGACTGAAAGATTTATTTTTTGCTTTTCAGTTTCTTTTTTCGTCGGTTTAATTTTTTGTAAAAAAGTTTTTTTTGTTTTTGATGTGATAGTTAGACGCCAACAACCTTATGAATCTGAAATTACAATTTTTCAACCTTTAGAGCCAAACTCAAAGTTTATATGTGCTTTAAATGCGATATTCACAAGGTGATAAATCAAATAAAATCAAATCAAAAGGTACTTAACAAAATAGAAAATGTTCTACAAATCCACAGTCCACAAGTTAGCCCTAAGTACCACGTTCTCACATTCACAAAATATAAAAATAAAGATAAATATAGATAATATAAAGATAAATAAATATTATTGTGTGATGAGTCGATGACACACTGAATTTAAAATTAAATGATCGAATGATGATAATGATATAATGTTGTACGGTGTTGTAGGTATGCCCGTAACTTTAAACAAAATAATACTGCTCTAAGGGGCCCGTGGGTAAGTAATAACAGCCGCACGGGTCGATCGATCAGAGTTAAGAAACGCTTGTCTCGGTCGGTCCGTGGATGGGTGACCATCTTTACATACCGAGCCCTCCGTGCCTCGGAAAGCACATTAAGCTGTTGGTCCCGGCTATCATTCATTATCTTTGACAGTGGTTACGGGTCATCAGAAACCCGAAATTCTGACAACCAGACTTGTGGAGCATGATGATGGTTAAGCAGTCGCTCCATGTAAAATTCAAACTCAAACTCAAAGCATTTATTTCAAATAAACAAATTACAGGCGCTTTTGAATTGTCAAGGGGTCAGTCAGTCAGAAAAATGAAGCTAGTTGCCCATTCCAAAGCGTAGTAGGTACCTGTGGAGAAGAACGGGCACGAAACTCCATGGGCACTCTTTTAAATCAACATATAGTTACAAAAACAAAAAAAAATGGTTACATCATTCATGTTGAAATTATACATGTGAGCACGATGTAGAAAGACGTGCACGTTAAAAGCGTCCGTAATAAAAAAGATAAAAAAATAAAAATAAAACAATTCAATAATTAAAATAAGCCGTGACAGCCAAGAGATGACCAGTCACTACTGACGGCGCCCGTTCACGAACATGACGTATGAATCAGCACCATTCAGCTCAACCATTTTGAAGGGAACTTAACGATTCAACACACACGCCACCACCAGCGAGACATTTCAGCTGCATCCCAACATAGTTACGAAATGGCTACCACATGATGAATACTGTTTTACGGTAGAAATATGTTAGACGGTACTTACCCCGGACGAGCCCCAGATCTTTCTGAAAACAAAACAATACCTCAAATTGGAAGAATTCATAAACAAGAAAGCCCATGTATGTAAAAATATAAGGAAAGAAAAACACTAGAAACTACCCAACCAATATCCAAGATATTAGCTAGAATTTTTAAGAGAAGACATTTAATACCGAGTAACAAAAGTTTCTTAGATAGCTGTTCGTTGGAACTCATTATGTATGAAAGAATACGTTGAACAATAGCTATTGTTTTGTTATTGAAAATTAAAAAGTAACTGTGCCTTACATATTCTTGAGAAATGCTGAAAATAGAGTATCTGAGCGTAATATGGAGCTTTGTGCTTAAGAAAAAGTTCGGTTTTGCAGATCGTTGTCTCTGGCACTCACTGTTACCTGTAAAATGGCATATAGTATATACAACATCCCGACATCAAACGTCGGGCAGTTGCCCACCAGACACAACACCCGTCTGGTCGGAGGATCCTCTCTTTTCTATGAAGGTGTGAGTGAGCTTTACACCCTTTTCCTCATACTTCTATAGCTATAATATTCCCACTGCTCAAAAAACACAGGCATCCTCTCTGGTAGTGGGCCGTAATCCACCACGCGGATCCAGTGCGGGTAGGTAAAACTTGATGCGTCATTAACGGTTACTTACTGCATAAATAGACTATGCTATATATATGTAGGATCACGATTGCTGAGAGGCATATCGTCAGGATTTGGAGTTCCCATTTTATTGGGATAAACAAGGACTGTATAAATAATTACAGAGATTTTATTATAGTAGGTAGTTACATAATAAAATAACAAAATACAAAAGGCAATTATAACAAGTTGGAGTAATAACAAAAACAATTAGTTAATAGAACAGACTTTTAAGGTCTCAATTCGTATAGTGGCCAAGCTACCCAAAAACAAAGTGTATCAGCGAGCCAATACAGCTATGTGAATATACAGCAGCGCTGTACCAGGTAAACCAACAGTTTTGTCGGGAGCAGTTTTTTTTTTTTTTTTTTCCTATTGGGCAGCTCGTAGTTTTGACCACTGAGGTCTTGGCTACTTAACCGGGCAAGCCTGTGGGTGCCTTAAGCTACTAACTTAAAGCCTCCAGCCAGGGGCGAAATTCTTAAGTACTAGGTGACCGCACGCTAAGGGCACCCCCTGTGGGGTACGAACCTCGGCTTAGGGCGTCACTGAGGGGAGGGCAGCAAGGTGGGACAAGCTGGATCGAAATGATATTATTATTATTATAATAAGGGGAAATTAAAGCTACAGGATCAGCTACGGCGCGGGCTGGCGCGTCGTCGAGCAAGTGTCGGGGGGGGGGTGGACAATTACGTCGGGGGCGTCGCGTAGGACCTCGGCGGCGAGGTCGGAACGATGGCGGTCTATTTTTGTATACTGTACTGGTGGCCCTACTGCTCTCCTGGAGGAGGGTTATGGGGTCATCGGGGTCGGAAAGGGCATGCCTTGGACGGCGGGTATGACTAATACGGGAGGGGGTATATCTGGCAGCCTCGACAACCAGAGGGTTGCGATGTGAGGCCGCGGAGTCAAAGAAACGCTTGGAAATGCGCTTCATGAACTGACGGATAGTGGGGATTTTAAGATCGAGATGGAGAATCTCGTTCCGAACGAACCAAGGGGAGCCGGTTGCCCTACGGAGGAACCGGTTTTGGAGGGTCTGCATCCTATGGATGTGGTGGGGTTTCGAGTGTGCGAAAACCACGCTCGCGTAGGTCATGATTGGGCGAATGCACGCTGTGTAAATGCGCAATTTGCACTTGAATGACAATTTGCTGCGTGCATTCAATAGGGAGTGGAGTCTACCGAGAGCGAAAGCGGCGCGCGAACGCGCCTGCCTTATGTGCTCACCGAAAGAGAGTTTATGGTCCAGTATGACACCCAAGTATTTAGCTCGCTTCTCCCAAGGGATAGGCTTGCCGAACATGGTGATCGGACGGGGTGTCGGGAGCAGGGGCTCTTATCGCCTCAAATATGAAGATCGACTGACTCGCACACCGAGTGCACGATCTTTTATAAGACTATGCCCCCACCTTGCAATCTCTCAATGACAACTCTGTCCGATGACGTACGGAAGTACGTCACGTGTTTACTTGATACAAAACTCTAAAATGTGCTAAATCTAATAAGACTTTCATTATAAAGTAATCAAATAATGCAAAAGTAATTGTTGTAAATAAACAATAGTGAATTCACAAAGTAAATCATTTTAAATTTAAAGTAACATGTCATCAATTGTTTTGAACAAAACCATCGGTTACAATTATCGAAATAAGTTGCCAAAAATCAATTGATGCGTGCACTGAGTACTTAATAAATTATGTTCAGGTTTATTAAACAATAATTGATAGTAAAAATCACTTAAATAATAATAAAAACAAGTTATAACAAACTTTGTTGACTACCCACAATTTTAGTTCACAATCAACTCCGAAATATATACATATTATAATTTTTTCCTACTATCAATAACAATAGTCAGTATACAAACTGCACGTACACGTATTTCAGTTACAAACTCATGTTTTCAGTATCGGTACGGAGTTCAGTTTCCCGATGCAATCTTTAAACAAGTTATATTTTGGTTCACGTATTTGCTGAACCTGTTCCCCGCTGTACAAAGTTCCATTTCGTTAGGTAGCTGGCACGTTGATGAGCGGAGCTATTGAATATCTTAGTAAATAAATAAATAAAAGTTTTATTGTTTCTTATACAATTGTTCTACAGCACAAAATTGAGGCAGCCCGGTAAGTTAGAAGATCTAGTCGTCGTTTTCTTTATTATTTATTTATTAACTATGGATAACTTACAGCTAAAACAAACAGAAAAAAAAATAGTATGTGAGACTGACAGTCAATTAAAAGTCATCACTTCTAAAAACAGATTGGAAATAAAGAGTGTGAACAGCTACCAAAAATAAATAAAAGCAATATATAACATTCAAGCTTAAAGTAAATTTACATTTCATATTCAATTCAAGAATAAAAATCTAAACATGCAAAATCTTAATAAAAAAATCTAAAGCACTTTCTGGCCAAGGACACACCTGTTATGAAACGATCAAAATCATGCTGTTTACACATGTCATTAAAGTTTCTACTTGCACGTATTATATAAATACACGCACTGTCTTCGTTAATGGTCGCGACAAACTTGAGGTACCGTCAAACGGGGTGAATAGGGACGAAACTTTAAAAGGGATTTTAACATTGAAATAATATAGTTTGTTGCCAACAAGGATTCAACATGTTTACTGTATTAACGATTAAGTGCCCTTGTTGGCAACAAACTATATTATTTAAACGTTAAAATCCATTTTAAAGTTTTGTTTCACCCCGTTTGATGGTACCTATTAAGTTTATTTCCTAAGCTAGTGCAAATATGTAATAACAACCTTTTTTATACTCGTATGAAGAAACGTTCCGTCAGGAAACTGAGTTATTCTTTCCCAGGGAATCGTTTCTATCTATTACATAGTACTTATCTTAACTTTAGTATAAACTGAAAAGTCCCCGACTAAAAACACTATGAAAACCTCACTAAAATCCAAGAAATTAAAAGCCTTCTCCAAATACAAGCAGGCGCAGTTGTATATCATTTTGAGATCAACGTTTTTGACCAATCCCTCACTGAAAATGAATATTCTCATTCACTGAATGATTCTGCACTCTAATTGTGTAACACACTTTCAATCACAATCTGAATGATTTTGAAGGATATTGCTAATCCATTACTTCATATGTTTGAAGAAAATATTTATTTATTTATTTATTTAATATTTCAAGCACACAAATGTACAGAGGCGGACTTAAGCCTCGTATCCACTACGCAACATTTATCGCGCAACACGTGGCGCTCAAGATGTTCGGCAACTTTGCACAACAACGCGCGACGTTGCCAGCTGACGCGCCACATGTCAACGTTACTAACCAAAAGTTCCTCGTTGCTGTTCAACATGAAGAGCAACATGTTGTGCATAATGTCGCGGATCAAATGTTGCTTAATAGATACGAGGCTTTATAATGCCATAAATGATAAATGATAAATGATTTTATTTCTGTAAGTAGGTTTATACAAACACTTTTACACGTCAATCATATTTTTAAAACTAGATGAGGTCGGCGTTTCCTATCTGACTACTCTGAGAAGAAAGGCCGAAAGAAACTCAGAGGTCACAGTCTCTTTTAAAGTCCAGACATAATCTTGGTCAGATCATGTGAAGACCATGTAGATTTATGTCTGAAATGGTCTTTTGAGGAAAAACCACACAGAATGAGTGGACCTGTCCAGTCAGTGCACGCATTTGTCACTAATCGTGGAGCTCAACTCAGAACTTAAGAAGCTCAACCACTCGACGAACAAAGAACATTTGGCAATTTTTTTGCACAATTTGACAAACGAAAGGACATTTGGGTAGGCCGCACAAAGCACTCAAACTGCCAGATTATCATTGAAACTACCTGAGAAAGTGAAAAATTAAAATAAAAAATAAAAGTTACCTACATAGTCCTCACATTCACAATAAATAAATAATAATACTATACTTCACAAAGTAAATTGTCATGAAATTGTATATATAATAATTATCAAATGTCAAAATTTATGTAAAATAAAAAACTAAAAAATTTAGCAAAAATATAAAATACTCAAAAAAAAAAAACATTCAGTATGCAAAAATTGGAGCAACTCAATCCCAAGTCTTTTTGTCCTCAATATAATCCTTAACGGTATAAAAAGCTTTCTGGCACAACTTACGTTTAATTAATGATTTGAATTTATTATGGCTTAGATCTTGAACGTGGCTTGGAAGTTTATTATAAAAGCGAATACATTGACACCTGAACGAGCCGCCTATTTTTTTTGAGCCTTGTTGTAGGTACCTAGGTTTCTAGTATTTATATTATGGATATCACTGTATTTTTTAAACAATTTTATATTTTTATGTGCATATAAAAGATTTTCATAAATATATTGAGAAGGCACAGTCATTACATTAATCTCCTTAAATTTCTCTCTGAGAGATTGTCTCGGACTTAATTTATAAATTGATCGAACAGCTCTTTTCTGCAAAATAAAAATAGTCTGAATGTCGGCGGCATTTCCCCATAACAGAATACCGTACGACATAACACTATGAAAATAGCTAAAGTACACTAAACGGGCTGTCTCTGTGTCGGTTAAATTACGAATTTCTCTAACAAGTTCTATCTGACCAAGATTATGTCTGGACTTTAAAAGAGACTGTGACCTCTGAGTTTGTTTCGGCCTTTCTTCTCAGAGTAGTCAGATAGGAAACGCCGACCTCATCTAGTTTAAAAATATGATTGACGTGTAAAAGTGTTTGTACAAACCTACTTACAGAAATAAAATCATTTATCATTTATCATTTAACAGCGTATGCTGCGGAGCTTAGCTTTTTTGTCAATTTATCTATATGTGGGCCCCACTGAAGCTTAGCATCCAAAGTTAAGCCCAAGAATACTGTGCTATCTTCAGGATTCAATTCTTCGCCCTTAGGCATCTTCTACCAGCCAACCTTTGGGTGATGCAGAGACAAACATTGGTAGGTGCAATTACGAAAAACGTAGTAATAAATATTAATTTAAAAATAAAAATACACATATACCTATTACAAACTATAAATATAATATATACCTAGTTAAATTTAAGTACAAATTAAGCAAGAATGTGTCTGCTCAGCAACGTAAATAACGCAATGAATGTTGTTGAACTGTCAAAATGACAGCTATCGCTACTGTTATTGTGTCACGCAATTACCCCGCTGATCGTGATTCCACAGAAACAACAAAAATATAGACGTACTTACAGGCAATCAGTAGATGAGCAAGATGTTGGAATAGCTACAAATGCCAGTGAACGCAGCACTCTATCAAGCCACACAAATGGAGACCCACTATTCTTTCTTCTTTATTTTAATTAATGAGGAATCACAATCCTCAACAGTGAGGAACCGACTAAGGACGGATTTCACCAATGAAACTGAACGCGATCAGCACATCTAAACTGCGTTCGAGAGCTATCAGTGTCAATATTCCCCAACAATTACAACACTAACATATCTCTTGAACTCGGTTTAGATTTATTGGTGATATTCGCCTTAAGGAAGTTTCTAGTATAGCTGAACTCGCTACCGCTTATAAATTTGTCCAAACCCTTACCACTTTGTTTTCCAATTTGTTGTAAAGACCGTAAGCGAGTTACAGAAAGTTTTAAGTAAACATTTAGTGGAACAGGTTTAACTACACTGAGCAGAATATTCTAGATCTTGATAGGAGAAAAATACAGCAGATGTTTTAGGGTTCTGTGTGAAATAGTGAAGAAAATATCTTTTTCATTTCTCATACTCGGAAAGTAGTGTTTGTTTGATCCGAGTAGCGGGTGGAAGACGCTTTTTTTTTTTTGGGTGGGATTTCATCAAATGACATCTCCCGCTCTGGGCGGAGCAAAAGGGCGTGTCAGACTCTTACTGACTAAAACCCACCCGTGTTCCTTCAGTTGCCTGTGCGCCAGGGCCACGGTAACTCTTTCGAACAATCCGCGACCCCGGCAGGCATCGGCCCTATCGGATCCCGTCAATTATGCTGACGTCTCTTAGAGGCGCGCGTAGAACACAACGCGCCATCGACCCGGGCCTGGTCCTTACCGGACGGCGAGCTGCCCATTGCTCGCCGTCCGCAGGCCCGCGCCTACGGTGGCCGGGAGTCGGCTATCGACTCCTCTCCCTCACGCGCTCCGCCTCCTCCTTCGCGAGCATTACTGCTTCGCAGAAGGAGGTGACTGCTTCCCATTCCCTCTCGCTCCGTACCATGGCATGAACCAGGGCCGGACGCGAGAGATCGCCGCCGCCGATCGCCGCCACGAGGACACGGCGGTGCTCCGCCCAAGCCGGGCAGACCTCCACCGTATGCTCCACCGTGTCCTCCGGTCGATCCACACAATGCCAACACCCGGGCGTCTCCTTCCGCCTTATCTGAAACAGGAACCTCCCGAAACAGCCATGTCCGGTGAGGACCTGCGTCAGGCGGAAGGTGAGGACGCCGTGGCGCCTCTCAAGCCACTCCTCAAAGAGGGGACTTACCGCCGCAATTGTGGCGTGCCCAGGGTGGAAGACGCTGCTCCCCATCTTTGGGCGGAAAATATTCATAGTAATTGCTTCCCTCTCTAGGGCGGGAATGAATTTAAAAAAAATAACTAAAGTTGTTTAGGTAGTCGACTACGAAAACTTTGACATAATTAAGAAAAAAAATGATTAAAATAAAAATAAAATGTTGCGATCTTGTAAGTGTATAAACAGCCAGTGTGAATTAAAAAAAATACCTACTAAGCGGGATGGACGGCCCGCGGCGGTGACGCGGTGTGTTCCATACCTATTTAATTTTTTTAAAAGACTAAATTATTATAATTTGGCGGGATACTAACTCTGTAAGCTGTACCGAAATTCACAATATCAGTTTTATTGAATAATATTTGATTATAAATGAGTCTCATCATTAATCAATTTTTTTTTTAGAAAAACTACTTTTTTTTTACTTTCTTTATATTAGTCGAAATGAAAAGTAGTGTTTAACACGGGTGAAAGTCATCAATTCCTACTCGGACTATATCCTCCCTCGCTGCGCTCAGGCGTCTAAATACCTCGTATGGGAATGGATTCCTTTCGACCCTTGTATAACAATCTACTATTTGGTAGGTACCTTTGAAGTTTTTTATGTCTGCCCGTTGGCGTCGTGAGAAGAGAACTTTAGAGACAAAGCAGTAACGACTTTTGCAATCAATATTTTTAATGCTATCGTAAACTTTTTGACTAGCTTCAAAAAAGGAGGTTCTTCATTCCTTCCATTTATGTAAGTATGTCCACGATTTTCTCCAAAACTAGTGACTAAATTTTAACTAATTAAAAAACTAGTACTCGCAACCGGCGTGAGTGTATGACCAGCGGGGTGATTACGTAACGCACTACCAGTAGGAATGGGTTTCATTTTGACAGTTCAATAATATTCATTGCGTTATTTACGTTGTTGAGCAGACAATTTTTTCGAACGTAAGAAGCAATGGATTAACAATATGCTTCAAAATGATTCAGATTGTGATGGATAGTGTTACGTAATTAGGGTGCTAGTCTATGAACGTAGACAAGGCAAAAGGAATAAGTAAGGATCGTAGCAGGAGGCGTTCTGTGGTTTCTGCCTACCCCCATTGGAAAAAGACGTGACTTTATATAAGCAAGTAATTTAAAAAAAAAATCGTCTTTGCCATTGTTACTCTTTACGAAAGGAGTTGTCAAAATATATTCATTCAAAAACACTTAATGACGGTGCTTACTTGTACTTAAAAACTATACGAATTACGATAATACAACTACGCACATAAAGCTACTAATTTTCTTACAGGGCTACACAAATTCATTCAATATAACCTGGCATATGAAAAACCTCTTGAATGTGACACGGTGAGCACAGCAGTGGCTCAGCCACGCGTGTGCTAGTAGTCGATAACTTCCGCCGAGAACTACGAATCGCTATAGGAGGCATTATTTTCTCCATTGCGTGTTTTGTATGCCATGTTTAAATAAATACACAAAATCTATGTAAAAGACAAAAGAGAAATGATAAATTATATTTATTCCTGTAAATTGGTTCAAATATAACACTTTTACACGTATTTTTTTTTTTTTAAATTAGGTTAGATCGATGTTCCTTATCTGAATACTTTGAGAAGAAAGACAGGAACAAACTCAGAGGACACAGCCTCTTTTAAAGTGCAGACATAATCTAGGTCAAGCCATGAAATTCCGGACTAAAAAATTGTGAGCCATCACGAGACGCCTGGTAGATATGAAACATCGAAATCGTATAACGTGGCGACGCGTCGGCACGGAATGCGTGGCCACGCCAACAATCGGTTTTACCCGTGGCTATAGATGTTTCACATTAAAAAGCAATTTGCCTTCCTGCATCTGGCTATAATTGACAAATAACATTTATTCGACAGGCTGCGTATCGAATGCGACACTGTTTCAATCCTGTGGCTAAATGTAATAGTGGATGTACTTGCAGTAAATGAAAACAGCCAGTTCTTCTAAATAAGGAGATATATTCCCACACCAATCACCATCAGTCAAGTAGGCAAGAACACGTTGTGGACCAGTCGCGGGCCCGGCCCGTGAGGAAGTGAACAAGACATTCAAATAAAAATGGCTACCATGAGCGCACGCTAGTGGTGATCGTATTATATAGTAACATTTAGTGTTGGAAATCCAACAGTCAAAACTGTAGGTAAACGCACCTTATTACGGCACGAAAGCTTGTCGAATGGTTATGAATAGCTAAATGCAGCACTACGTATTAGTCCGGGCTCGAAACTTAACTTGCATAATAACAATGAGATGCTTGATGTCATCATCTGCCGAGCTTTTCCCCAACTATATTGGGGTCGGCTTCCAGTCTAACCAGATGCAGCTGAATAGCAGTATTTTACATGGAGCGACTGCCTATCTGACCTCCACAACCCAGCCACTGGGTAATACGATGGATGTTTTTTTTTGCCTGAGCGCCTCCTTTTCAGCTTGGGCAAAAATGCTTTCGTATGTCTGAATGTCCGGCTGTTCTCCTCTACAGGTCGCATTTCTCAACAGATTCTTGTGAAATTTTATGAGCAGGTTCGATAATTATATGTTTTTCTTTACGATTCTGATTATCGAAAATTTTCATAATGCCGGAGATATGGTGGTTGAAAACGTAAAAATAAACCTATTTCAGACATTTCGCGGTTTTTGCGCGTGCTTGTTGTTTTAAGGAGTTTGTTTGAAGGTAAACAATTATTCAGTTTTAAGCTATGCCAAGACAGACTAGCGAGATCTACAGCTCGCAGCTATAAACCACGCTGTAATTGTTCCGATAATTAAGGCGATAAATTGAGTGGCCACACTGGGAACCGTCAACGTCAATGCTCATTTAATTGGCGCTAATGTTCCTTCCTTAAATGTCCTTAATCCCGTCGCGCTCACGGTGTACAATGACAAACATAGTGTAGCCGCTTCAACGCAATAATTCTCGCGTTGAATCTTTTCGATGTGCCAAAAATACCGCCTCCCGAATTGTCGCCTAACGTCAAACGGCAATGTGAATGCTCTTGTCATATTACCGCGATAAGTGCTGGCTATACCTACGGTTAACGTCCATCGGCGTTTCCCGTTGGTGTGGCCCCAGCATTACAAATTGATGACAATATGCTTAGGCTAGTTAGCCAGATTATTGGTTTTCCCGTGGGAATGAGATACTTTACTATGACGAAAATTAACCTAGGTCCGTCTCCAACGTGCCAGCAATGTCTGTACCAATTTTCATCAAAATGGTTAAGCGGTTGAAATGTGAAAAAGGGTAACAAAAAGACAGAAACTTTCGCATTTATAATAATTATTACGTTAAACAGATAGACTGACGCGAAGTAGTTCTACTGTTTTGTACTCTTCATAGGTAGATAATAAAATAATGAGCTGCTTAACGTACTGAAGTTACGAAGTATGTCATCTTATTATCTAGAAACCTCTTACCATCCTGCTTATTGATAATTTCAACAGGATGGTTTAAAGGTTGTTGTATATAAGAATCGTAGGCTTGTTTGACAGGTGTCAGGAAAGCTTTCTCTCGACAACCGGACTGTAACTTATTGAAATGTAAACTTTTTTAAATTATGATCCAAGTAAAACCGTAGTTTTTTTATGTAGATTTTTTGCAAATATTTGCATTTTAATAAGTTCGAGTCGCTCAGCGCGCCATGGAGCGGACTATGCTCGGAGTTTCTTTGAAGGATAAAATCAGAAAAGAAGTTATCTGGAAAAGAACCGGAGTTACCAACAGAGCTTGCTGAGTAAGCAAGCTGAAGTGGCAGTGGGCTGACCGTATTTGTCGAAGGACCGATGGCCGGTGGAGCAGACGACTCCTGGAATGGTGATCGCGTATCGGCAAGCGAAGTGTGGGACGCCCCCCAGCTAGATGGACGGACGTCCTTAAAAAGGTGGCTGGGATAGACTGGATGCAGAAGGCGGTAGACAGAGTGTTGTGGTGCAGCCCGGGAGAAGCCGTGGATTGCGATAGGCTGAGTTGAGGTTTATACTTTATATGTGTTCTAAACTATGCATCGTATTAGAAAGAGTCCTACCAGTAGCTTGAAATTTCCTATCGATTGGTGTAAGGAACAGATTTTCACAAAACATGTCAGATAATGGGTTTTCCCTGTAGGGTCTGATTATTTGTCCCCAAATGAGATAAACAAATAAGGCACAGCGGCACGGTACCCGTCCAAGCGATACCTTAAGGGGCCTTGCACGAAATCGACTGATTTTGATCAATTTTGTTCACTTGTTCTGAGAAAGGGAAAAGAATAAAAAAAAAAAATGTGATTTGAAAAGTCGAGTTCTTAGTCTTGCATGTAGGCTAAAGAGATTTTTCAAATAAATTAAGTATTCATGGAAAATCACAAAAAATCACAACAAGTTTTCCAAAAAAAATACGCGAGACTGACGTTTGATCATCTTGTTACAATAAACTACTTTAGATTTTGAAAATTAAAAAATATCATCAACATCACTATATAGTCTACTTGCATGTAGCTTGACCACTTTTTTTTAACTTCCATACAAAATTTAGTAGAAAAAAAACTCAGACGAGGTTCTGTTTTTTGAAACAAGAACCGAACAGAAATCGAAATAGAGTTCCTTTTACAAAACTGACAACTTAGTCCGGTCTTAGGTTGTCAATTTTGTATTAAGAACTTTACTAAAGTAACTAAAAAAAAAAAAAAAAATTACTTTATTAACACAAAAACCTTAATAAACAGAGCTCATACAATACACATAGGAACATTAAACTTTGGGAAACAAAGGTTACTTAGATAGTGAAAACCCTGCCTCCTAAACTAGGGGGGACCCTGTGCCTTAGGAGTCAGTATTCTACTGTAACTTCGTGTACAAAAATCCTTAATCTATGTGTGATAGCATTATGATCCCATAATGAACTACGGCTATTAATGTGTAGGTATGTGTGTTAACGGAGGGAGATGTGGTTGTGAGGTGTGGTGTGGTATGTCATGTTGTGGTGTGGTGTGTTGTGTTGTGGTATATTCTGTTGTGTTGTGGTGTGATGTGGTGTGGTGTATGAAAGGGAGTTTTGGGGTTGTGTTTTGTGGGGGTATGTTCTGATCTTGTGGTGTTGCATGGGTTTCTGTATTCGGCTTTGTAGAGTAGTGATTATTATTACGTGCCTACTTTATGTTATGAACAAGATCTTCTGTACGAGAATAGTCCTGATCATACAGCCAGTTCTGTAGTTTGGTTTTAAGTTCGTGCTTGTTTAAATTGTTTATTTGGATATGCTTATTCACCCTTCTGTAAATGAGCGAGCTTATTACATAAAGCTGGCGGCCAGCGAAGGCTGTTCTGTGAGGGACAGATGGACATGAAGATTTGGCTTTACGAGTGGTTGAATCTAACAGAGGAACCTGCCTATGCTTTCTGAGGGTGGCGTTAAGCACAAAGAGCTGTCGCACAGTGAGTACTCTGCACTTCGCATACAATTCACTTGTGGGAAATCCATACGGCTTGCTGAGCATCACCTTAAGCACAGCCCTCTGGGATCTCTCCAACCCAAGGAGTTTAGTCTTCGCGGTGCCTCCCCAAACCGGAATGCAATAACTGACGACAGACTGGCAAAGTGCAAGATAAACCATTTTTAGTGTTTTGGGGTCAGCGCAGTGTCTTAGAGACTTGAAGATATAAATAAGTTTCCTCACCCTTGCCGTTAGGCTTTCAACGTGAGAATACCACTTTAGTCCGCCATCAATCACTACACCCAGGTATTTGGTTTGACTGACACGAGATAGTGGCGTACATGAACATGAGGTGGAGCCCAGGCAGGAATGAGCAAAAATCTTCAAATCAGATGGGGCTTTGGTCCTGTGACTAATAGAGAAAGGAATGTAGTTGGTTTTTGACAAATTAAGTGATAGAAGGTTATATTGCAGCCACCTCATGACTGTTTGTAGGGATTGTTCTGCATAATATTTCACGTCAGTCCATGTATCTCCACAAACTACGATCGCAGTATCATCTGCATAAGTGAAAATCTTGGTGTTGGGGAGAGCCAATGTGCAAAGGTCATTTATGTATATTAGGAAGAGCGTAGGCCCCATCACACTGCCTTGCGGAACTCCGTATGTGATGATTTCTTCATCACTAGAGTATGAATCAATCTTGACACGGAGTTTCCTGTTTTGGAGGTAGCTCTTGAAAAGGTCATGCGCTGTTCCCCGAATGCCTATGGCTTCCAACTTTGACAGAAGAGTAGGAATAGAGACTGTGTCAAAGGCTTTCTGTAGGTCCAGGAATATCGAAAGGCATTTACGATTATCATCTAGATTCTTAGCAACAGTTTCCGTTAGGTCGGCAATTGCATCTTCAGTAGAAACACCTTTTTTAAAGCCATATTGATTTCGCGCAATGACATGATGTTTGTATAGAAAGTTGAGTAGACGACCATTTATCAACCTTTCCATAACCTTCGACATTGCTGAAAGAACCGAGATCGGTCTGTAATTATTCACACCGTCCCTACTCCCACCCTTAAATACTGGATGGACTAAGGCCCTCTTAAAGGGTTCTGGGAAAATTCCTTTGGCTATTGATATATTAATTATATGTGTGATAACGGGTACAAGAGGTTTGCGACACATTTTTAGGAGAATAGAAGATATTCCGTCCCATCCAGCGGCACAATCATGTCTTAAATTCATGATGGTTGACTCAACCTCAGAATAGTCAACGTCAAGGATGACAAAAGAATTAGGCGATGAAGCTTTTGATGGAGAAAATGTCTGTGAGGGGGCTACAATTTTAGAGGCTAGATCTGTACCTATGTTGGCAAAGAACTTAGAAACTTGATTGGCTGCACTATATGGGTCCGTACATGTTTTTAAAAGCTCTAAAGGAGGATCACATCTTTTTTTGGTATGTGTTATCTCTTTTATTTTATTCCAGAGTGTTCTAGGGTTACGTTTAGCTTTTTCTAATTCTGATATTTCATATGCAGTTTTAAGCTTCTTGAGAAGATTATTACAATAATTCCGGTATCGTTTGTATGAGATTTGAACGATATCACTATTGGGTGAGTTTCGGGCTTTTTTATGGAGTTTATCACGATGTCGAATGCAACGTAATAAACCCGGAGTAATCCAGGGCTTTAGATTTCTTGCTTTTTTAGGAACATTAATTATACGAGTGTGTTTTTTTTGAATTGTTTGAAGTATGTTTACCAGACAAGAGGCAGCCACATCAGGGTCGTCCGTGTTAGTGACTTGAGTAAAATCCTGACTTTCCATATCTTCTAAAACATTAGTATAATCTATTTTTGGGATCTTGTAAGCAGGAGTCGTCTGTTTCACTGAACCTGGTCCATCCATACATATTAGTAACGGAAGATGATCCGTGATGTGGGACTCCAAGACAAGAATACTAGTAGATTTATCGGATTTTAGGAGAACGTGATCAATACAATTATTAATTCTAGTGGGGTGGTAATGTCCAGGTAAAAGACCATGGGTGGCGTTGAGGGTCAGGTAATTAGCACTTCGGTCATCTGTATTAGACGGCTTAATATCGATATTAGCATCTCCGATGAGGTATGTACTATTACACTTATTAAGTGTTCTAAGAACACCGTCCAGACTGTCTAGGAAATTAACAAAATTTTCTTTAGAGTTAAAAGACGGCGAACGGTAAACGGCAATGATTGCTAACTCGTTATTGATTTGACAAGTTAGGCAGTTACCACTAGTGAAAACGGGCTCCTCAACGGTACACTGAATATGGCTCTTTATGTACATTACTACTCCTTCATTCTGATTCGTATTGTTGTATGTTAAGTGGGAGTTGTAGCCATCTAACCCAGGAAGGTTTCCGATTTTACTCAACCAACACTCAGTCAGTATAATAATATCACAATCAACCTCGATTAAGGATAGCAATGCTAAGAGTTGGTCAAAGTTCTTCCCTATGCTGCGTATGTTAATATGTAAAAACGTAGTGGAGGTATTTGATGTCTTCAAGAATTTTGTACACTCTTCCGGAGAACAGTATTGAGAATTTGCAACTGAAATATCGTCCAAATCTGATACGATATTATCTACTAAATTGGCCATTTGAGTAACAGAGAACACAAACTAAATGGAAGCCCACAGGGATAAAGAGAGAGTTTAGTATAGCCGAGAAGGCGTACAGTAAATGCGACACTACAAAAATTAGTTACTGTACGAATTGTATAATAACATTTAACTTTTTGTATTTTGTTAGAGATATGATGTATAAGTGTAAGTGTGGTTATTTGTGTTCTTAGTCAGCATAAAGTTCGAAATACTAAAACTGGCTCGAAGGTTTAGGCTCGGGCTAAAGTTAGATCATGTGTTTTTAATAAGAGGGCGGGTCCAAGTCTGCTATTTTCAATGATTGGTAATCACAACAACCATACCAAGATTACCATTACCATTTTGCCAAAAGTTCGTAATCACGTAAGTTCGAAATGGCGTGTCAGTGGTCTTATGAAATCAAAAGGTCAAAAAAATAGGAGATTACGACTTGTCATTATGTACAAGATTACCAAATAGGATATTCTTTTTCAATGAAGTGGCAGTGACGCCTTTCAATTAGGATATTATCAAAACTGTCACAATCAGCAATTACGGTATTAATTACCCAATTCCAGTTACAGACTGTCAAAGTCAAATCATTTATTTCAAATAGGCACATAAAAGGCACTTTTGAACATCAAAATTTACAACAAAAAAATATTGATTCTAGTTGCCCCGTCCTAATTGGATCCCCTAATTAAACCATGAGAACACCAGGTTTTTCAAAAAGGTTTGTTAAACAAACATCAGTTAGAAAAAATACCACCTCCATCCCTTATTCGCACATCATAGTCAGATTCATACGTGCAACCGCTGAATTATTCGGCTGTGAATATTCCGATAGTGAGCCGAATAGACGCCGCATCGATGTATCGCCGTCGAATATCCAACCAATCGATGTTTAGTTCTCAATGTACAAATCGATTTTAATTAACTACTCTGTATCGAGTTTTTTTTTTGGCGAAATTTTGTTTTTTGGAGTGTGGTTTTTGATTGGACGTGGACTGGACGTTGGATCTGGACGTGACTGACTGGGACCTGGGCGTGGAGGACTGAAAGTGTAAGGGATGTAACTTTGTTAATTATTACAAGCTTTTATTTAACTTGCCTTGTCATTTAGTGTGTATGGGTCAAATCTTGCAAGCTGAATTAAGACTACTTCCTCTTATCCTACGGAGTTGAAGTTTTACATATTGATTCTGTTTCAAAGACAATGCATTTTTGCATAATGCATGATCTGATTCTACACCTAGAATTGGCTTCAAACGAGGGAACTCCTTAACGGTCAACAGTACAGACAAGAAATTTTATATACGCATTTAATTATGATAGTATGTTCTAAAGTTTACCATGAACTGGCTGCTGCATCCAGAGTTGGGTCCAGAAGAGGGAACTCCTCAACGGTCAACAGTACAGACACAAAATTTTATATACGCATTTAATTATGATAGTCCGTTCTAAAGTTCACCATGACCTGGCTCCTAAACCCAGGATTAGCTTCAGACGAGGGAACTAATCAACGGTCAGCAGTATACTTTCCATTCTGTCATCGTGGAAACACAAATGAACGCGGTGGTCAATATTTGATTATTCACTGTATGAAAGAGACCATGCCTTCCGTTTACAATAGAAACAAATTTTAAAAAATGTTAATCAATATTTCAAGAAAATACGTTATCCTTCACTAATTTATTACTATCTAATCTTCTATATAATAAAAATTAAATTCTGTTCGTTGATAAGCGCATTACTTGAAAACGACTGGACCGTTTTGGTCATGTTTATTTCTTAAATAGTCGTAATAGTCCGAATAAGGTTTATAGGACGAGAAAAAATTTAAAAGTTGTTCGGAAATTGGGAACTCCGGGAAAAACAAAAACTGTTTGCTCTATCGGATTGTTGTATGGGACAGGGCAACGTCTGCCCGATCAGCTAGTTCTTGATCATCGTAATATGTATGATCAGCTAGATCTTGATCATCGTAATATGTATGATCAGCTAGTTCTTGGTCATTGTAGACGCCAAATACGAAAAACGCGATAAAAACGTACACATAAGTATGGTTGTAAAATCCTAGAACTAACTCGGAAACAACTAAATCCAGATTGTTTACACAAGTTTGTTTCCATGTCCTTCTTTCTTTTTACAAAGAAAATAATGAAGAAGAAAAATAAATTTATTAGACCCAGGTTAAGGCAAATAATATTCACACAAAAAAAAACAGAAAAATCCTAAAACGATATTTTTTGCCTCACGGCTGCACCAAATAAGCCCAGGTAGGTTACAATACAGCACATTGTCCTTTCATCGGTGACCTTGCATCATTTAAGTTGCATCTCGTTTTAAACTGTTCCTCTGTCATAACATTCTTGGCAACAAGTTTTCTAAACTTCTTATAGTCACAAATAAATCCACAATCTTCTATCTCGAGGTAGGCTTCGGGTTCTTCTGGACTTTTCACGTAAACCGGCTGAAATACAATGAAAAAGCTTTTAAAACGTTGATATAATATCATGTCTGTTATCCTGGAAAAAATAGACTGAGTTGCACTGTGCATATCACCTCTTGCGTTGTGATAGCTACTTATAACTGATAAAGTTATCAACACCTAAATAAATAATTAAATATCTGTTCTTATTGCTCTTTGACTTTGTTATAAATATTGTTTTATAGACTTAATATTTCGACATTAAATGTATTTTGTAGCATTTTGTTAGGGACGTTGTTCTGTATCAATAAGAATGTAAAGTAAATATATTGTATATATTTATGTGTAATATGCTTGTAAAGTTAGTATTTTGAATTTGGATACGTCTATCCAAATTCAAAATACTAACTTTACAAACATATTACACACCCATCTTTGAAGTTAGAACGTCTTCTAAATTCAATGATGGGTGAGGAACGAGGTTACTTTTATTACAATTTTATTGTTTATGTTGCTTCTTTTTGTGTACCTTCTGTGCAAATATTTCGACACAAATGTATTTTTTTTTATGAAATAAATAACTTGAACTTGAACCTTATCGCACGTCCTCCATCCATGCAATAAAAGTGAGGAGAAATATTTGCTTTTGATTTCAAACACTTAGTAAAACCGGTACTGGATCTTATACTCCTAGAGCAAACAACAGTAAAACGTATTAATTTGGTTTGAAGTCTGGATTTGTGTCCGGTTGATGGCAATAGGTTCGCCCCCTACTACATGGGACAGCGTAATGTGGGTGCACTATAGGGTACCTATAGTGCACCCACATTACGCTGTCCTGTTGTCTCCGAAGAGTTGGCCAGAGGTACACCTCTGCCCAACTCTTCGGAGACAACAGGAGTTATGATACGTTAATTTATTTTACTTACCACCACAACATACTCCCCACTACTCTTACACCTCCTTAGCTCCAGGGAGTATACAGAACAGTATCTTGGAACCCCCTGTCTCGGAACAGCCCTGGTGGCAGCAGTGAAGATATACACGTTGAAGTCATGTGCTGATAGCACCCTAAGTCTTGGGATTTCTGCCCCGGAGATTATCTGGTCAGCAGTGTCGAAGAATTCTTTTAGGAGCACTCCTAGGGAAGAAACATTTCATCAGTCCCGGCATTATTTGCGTTATAGCTACTGACAAAGGCGTAGTTGCTATAGTCATTTGGTGAGGGCAACTCATCCTATACATGCCACTTCAGGTGAAAGAGTCAGGGTAGCACGCGAAATATAAATTTCATTACATTTTTTGCAATTTGCACAACCATATCAGATTGTCGCCACAACACCTTTTTAATGACGAATATTTGAACATAAAATACCTGTGTCTCAAAATAAGGCTAGGTGTGATATGATTAAGATCTAACGACCGCTATAATTATGTAAACTGATTACTAAATTCTGATCTGATTTCTGAATTCTGTTCACGGAATCACCGTTACTTAATTATCATCGCAATGATACTGATTTCTGATCACGGAATCACCGTTATTGAGTTATCATGGCAATGATACTGATTTCTGATCACGGTATCACCATTATTGAATTAAGATCGCAATGATATTTGGGGGTGTCCCCCCAAAGTGGCCTCCAACCTCCCCATAAAGCCACCCCGAGCCTCGCATTTGAATTGTGGTTTGATTTGGCATCATTTCTGAAACTGATCGCTGTTAAAACAATACACACACATGTCAAAAACATTGAAATACAATATAAAATGTATATCTGGTAAATCTGAAGACACATGCACTGAGAAATTAAAAATCAAACGAACTTACCAAGTGAAGTTCGATGTTAATTATGTGAACAGCTTCATTCGAAGCGATTTATTGTTTACGTATTGTAGCAGCGCCTCCATGTACCAGCCTTGCACGGATTTCCAGAGGTAAGTAAAAGGTTATTTTTTATAATTTCACTGGCAACACTGTCCGTTTACCCCTGCTTTGCCCTCAGTACACTATTTCTCTTTAACGGTCCGCAGCCATTTTAAAATCATTTTGTTGAAAGCTAATAAATATTTCACATTTTTATTTATCTAGGGTAGGGTAGCGTAACTTTTTTAGGGAGGGTATAAATCGCTTCCAATGAAGCTGTTCCCATAATTAACATCGAACTTCACTTGGTAAGTTCGTTTGATTTTTAATTATGTTTCACAGCTTCATTCGAAGCGATTTATTGTTTACGTATTGTAGATGTTCAGAGACAAAAATGTGAACAAAACAGGTGAGCAATCACGAGTGCCTTTTATTATAACTAGTTACGAGTATCATTGATTTAAGTTTATTTTACAGCGATTTATACTCTTAATCTAATATGAGGTATTTGTTACAGATTATGACCACCAGCAAGTACTGCAGTGGCAAAGAGATGAGGATCAGTTACAACCTGCCTATTATAATGTTTTGCGAAGACAGAACATGATTCACTCCATCCGGCAGTTTTTCTAATCAGGTCAATATTGACTCCGAGTCTATTGGCTGAGGATGTGGTTGCATGACGAATGCTGTGTGCACTAAATATGGACGTATCTATACCGCTACTGTAAAGTGTATCTTTTATCCAGTGACTAAGTGTTTGTGGTGAAACTTTTGAGGGTGGTTTTTTGTAACTTACAAATAAATAATCATTTTTGCGAAGCGGTTGAGTTCTATTTATATAAACCTCTAAGCATTTAGCGGGACAACTCTGAGGACGAGCGTCGAAAAAAGGTAATCTTAAAACTGGTTGTGAAGTATTAGGTTTGGAAGTTTTTATCAAATCAGGTATTGTTATAGTTATGCCAATAGCAGAATTTACTTGAACATTGCCTAATTTTATTAATGAAAAGGTTTGAACGCGATGCGCAGTCACCAAAGCCAATAGAGTTATAGTCTTTTTGGAAAGAGTTTCCAAATCGAGGTCTGTGTTAGGCCATTTTTGTGCTAAATAATTTACAACGGTGGTTGGATCCCACGTCAAATTATATTTTGGATTACTAGGCCTTAATCTGTAAACTCCTTTCATAAATCGCTTAATTCTATCATCGTTTGCCACATTACTTAACAATAAAGATAATGCAGATTTATATGAATTGACAGTACCATATTTCGCCCCTTTGTCAAAAATTGTGGTAAGAAAATGAATGATTACAGGAACTGAAGCCGAGCAATAATCATAACCATGTTTATGACAATACTTTAGCCAAGATTTTATACAAACAACATATTGTTTATAAAAAAAAAAAAAGGTGGAATCAGATAATGATGCTAACATAATTTCAATAGATTTATTAGATAAATGCTTTTTTAATAACGTTTGCCTGAAAGCTTCGCGGCAACCAATGTTAGGGTGCGGTGCAGATTGTGAGGCGTTCTGAAAGGAGAAGTTAACAAATTTACGTTTGGTTCAAAAATGGATTTGTTTGGAACAAATAAATTTTTGGTAAACAGGGAACCAGGGTTGTGTTGGCCAATATGGTACAACTACTATGCCATTTGCTTTGTCATTAATTATTTTTTGCATTGTTTTTGTGATAAGTGAAAACGGTGACAATGCGTAGCATAGTTTATTTTTCCATGGAATGGTGAAAGCATCGATTGCATAAGCTTCAGGGTCGACTTTCCATGTTATGTACCTTGGACACTTAGCATTACACCTACTCGCGAAAAGGTCTATTTCAGGGTATCCAAAATAATGTGTTATTTGGCTGAATGCATGGTCATTGAGTTCCCATTCAGTGTCCTAAAATTTCATACGCGATAATTGATCTGCTTCATAATTATCTTTAGTATTTATGTAAGATGCAAAAATATTTATTCTACGCCTTTCGCACCACTGCCATATGTCTTTAGTGATATTATGCAAGTGTTGAAACTGTACACTGCCCATGCGATTTATACAAGATATTGCAGTTACATTATCAATTCGTAATAGTATTTTTAAATTATATGATTTGTGGGCAAAACATTTAAGTGCGAGAAAAGCTGCTTTTAACTCTAACTCGTTAATATGTACGGTTCTTTCACTATCTTTCCAATAGCCAAAACATTCATCTGTGCTGCAATAAGCTCCCCAACCCGTACATGACGCATCGGAAAAGATTTCTAAATCATATTGATCACAAGTTAAAGAAAATGAACCATGATCAATATGGTGTAACCACCACAACATATCACTATGTAAGCTGTTGGGGAGCCGAACTAACTGTTCGTAGCTAGGATTTGTAAGTAAACAGGAATATTTAAATTGTTCAAAAAGTTTAGTGTAAAGCCATGCATATTGAATTGCAGGACAAGCTGAAATTAATAAGCCTATGAACCGAGCAAATTCACGAAGTTTACATTTACGCTTTTTCAAGAATCTAGAAATGTATTATTTTATTTTTGACTTTTTTGTGCCAGGTAATTTTAATAACATATTTTTCGAGTCGAATTCGAAACCTAAAAACTTGCATAGTGTTTGCGGTTCTAAGCAGCTTTTTTCTCTATTTATTATGAAACCTAATTTTTTAAGTAATGTTATTGTTAATTCAACGTTATTTTGACATTCAAGAAAAGTTGTTCCAATGCAAAAAATATCATCGATATATACAACTGATATCATGCCATGGGTTCTTAGATATTCCATAACTGGCTTTAATAATTTTGTAAAAACATATGGAGCAGTGCATAAACCAAACGGCAGACAGTTAAATTCATAAAGGGTATTATTGTATTTAAAACGGAGGTATTTTCGGTGAGATTTATGTATGGAAATTAAGAAGTAAGCATCCTTTAGATCTATTGATGCCATATAACAGTTTTTTGTTATAAGCTTTGAGGCTGTACGATAATCCTCCATCTTGAAATGTTTGGTTTCTACGAATTTGTTTAAACATTTAAGGTTCAATATGAATCGCTTGTCGCCGTTTGGTTTTGGCACTAAAAACACACTAGAAATAAATTCTCCTTTAACAGAATTACAAGGAGATATTGCTTTAATATCTAGTAGGTTTTTGATTGATTTATCAAAATCATGGACTTCTTGAATATTCTTAGGAAAAGCATTAGGAGAATGAGTACGATATGGTGAACATTTAAAAGGTATTTGGTACCCTTTGATCCAGGATCTAATCGTTGTCAGTAGTGAAAATTGACCATTTTTTGAAAAAATACTGGAGCCTGCCAGCTGTCAGTACCTGATCAGTTATTTCCGGTACGGTGGCTTCGTCGGGGACGAGAAGCGGCGCGAACTGCCGCTGGTTTGCGGCGGTGGCGGCGGCCGATACGCCGGGCGAGTAGCTCGCCTCGTGTTGTTCGGTTTGTTGTCCGTCTTGCGGTGCTGAGGGTTGTAGTTTAAATGACCCTTATTTGGACCCTTTGGGATAGCTTTGGGCTTGTTATATTTTGGTCTTAGGGCGTCCTGATTGCTGTATTGTCTTGGCGGCCTTAACCTTGTCGGTAACATTTTCTCCAAATAATAAACTACCCCTTTTTGTTTCAAGCAAGGCGTCCTTTAAATTTATATTTATAGATGAAATGACAAAATTACGTCTTGTTTTTGTCTCCCAAAAATTACTGTCGCATAATATACGACAAGCGTCACTGATCGGTTTTAAAAGTTTTTGTTTGGGCGTTTCATTTGAAATAATCATGTCAGTAGCGGATGCTAAAGCTGACAATGCTATACCAAGCTAATTTTGCTTGTACATGAGGGCCGAATCTCTTTTAACTAGAGTATCCTGTAGAGCTGCCTTTACTTCCGGGTTGAGAGCTGGCGCTAGCAGTAGGTCACAATTGTTAGGGACAAAATAACTTTTTTAAAGTTTTTCCTTTACATCCTTAGCCAAGCCCTTAGTAAGGATGTCTTGCCAACAATTGGCAATGTCTTTATGAACAGACGAGCCCATGGTTACGTCCGTCTTTGGTGCATCACCGAGTAACTGCAGAGTGTCTTCATCTAAATCTTGGTCTTCCATTACTTCTGGCTGTGCTTCTGCTGAGGTGCCAGGTGTAGGCGACAGAGGCGCGGGGCATAGCGGTGTTGGAGCTGGTGGTGGTGAAGCAGGGCATGGAGAACAAGCACGTGGCGAGGCACGTGGCGATGCACGTGGCGAGGCACATGGCGAGGAACGTGGTGAGGCAGGAATCGGCGAAGCTTGAAATAAGCAGGCTTCCTCATTTTGTGCTATACCACAGTCCATATCTAGTTGATGGTTTGAAAAGTCTGCGAAAAACGTTTCTTTTTAGAATACGTCTGGTAATAAATACAAAACTTATAACTTTTTATCGTGACAGAGGAAACCCAAACTTAGTAGCCTCGCATCACTTAGTTAAGTAACTATTATCTTAATGATTATGTGACAGTATCAGCCCCAGTATGGCAGTACGCATCACTTTATAAGTATAATGACAGAGGAGACCCAAAATGAGTAACCTCGCATCACTGATAATAGTTTTAAAATAATTGTGTAACTTACTGTGTAAGTCTTCTTCGGATGAAGAATTAATACGGCGATTAGTCGTTGCCTGCAATTTTTGTATTTTTCGTCTTCAGTTTTTTCAATCTTCCTTTTCTTTCCCATTTTGAGGAGCTGGATCTATTTGTTGGTGCGGAGACGTGCGAAGGCTTGAGCACGGAAACGCGGAATGATTTTAAAATGGCTGCGGACCGTTAAAGAGAAATAGTGTAGTGGGGGCAAAGTAGGGGTAAACGGACAGTGTTGCCAGTGAAATTATAAAAAATAACCTATTACTTACCTCTGAAAATCCGTGCAAGGCTGGTACATGGAGGCGCTGCTACAATGCGTAAACAATAAATCGCTTCGAATGAAGCTGTGAAACATAATAACAAGTTCACTCATCAATATACCGCTAGCTCCGACCATCAGGCCCAAAGTGAGGCGAGCGCGCGAGCGCTGTCAATCGCCGCGTGCTACCCCCTCTTTCTCCCACCTCACGCCACGTCTTAACTAGTTATTATCTGTACCTATAGGCTATATGACTTCGCATTAACGACACAGGTTGTATGTTGATCTAAATATGATTCGCGACCGTATCAAATATTTATTTATAGAATTATAATCATAAAACTCATCAATACAACTCTCTAAGTTCATATTACCCTATTGAATGACTATTTCATGAAATCATGACATCTGAGGCCATTTCTAACTTATGTAGTTGTATTGCTGATTCTAATGATTATAATTCGTTTAAGCCATATTTGGTAAGGTTGCGAATCATATTTTAATCAACATGCAACCTGACACTAACCCGCAAGTTGAAAAAAACTTAAAAAAAAATATTTTCGCGTGCTACCCTGGCGCTTCCACCTTAATTGAAAGACGTACAGTGCCGGGCATAGGCTTCCTTTAAGCATCGCCACAATTGCCGCGACCAATACCATTCGGTTGAAGAAAAAGAGAGCCCAGATTTATCAGGACTTAAGTTATACTCACCACCTTGTAAAGGCAGATAAGTTTGGTTCCCGTAAAGGCAATTTACAGCCAATCCTGCAGCTTGCCGGATGGTGGGCATCAGTCTTCGGTTCAAATCACTTAACGGCATTCCTACGCTTTCCTATAAAATAAATAAGAATAACACATTATCATAATTGTCTGCATTTGTATAGTTTTGTTTTCTTTCTATGTTAGTTAATGTAATTGGTATTGTACCGTGTTAATTAACTATAAATAAATAAATAAATAATCATAACACAACATCACGCCGTATTCCCAATAGAGCTAGGTAGTGGTCACATTTCGCCAGTTGAGTTGTTGTTTAGTTGTGTTGTTTAATATTGCCATATTATGTTAAATTTAAAAAGTCAACGCCACAGAAATATATATAGGTATATAGTCCTCCAGACCGTGTTTCGGCTATGGCAGCCAATCTCAACGGAATGTAGCCTTCGGCGCGGGATATATTATAGTGCACAAGTGAGTGCGCGGACACAGGTGCACTGAAGGCCAAGGCCATGAATTTCGTTAGACAATACTAACGATAAATAAATAAATTATTTATTGGCATGAACACAAGTTACAGATAAATGTGGAACCCTGACTCCAGAACCAGGTTAGCTGTTGTTACAATGCTTATTTTCTGAGGGTAAAATAATAGAGCCTCCATGGGCGATCCCTAATTTCGTCTAGCGCATCATGGTAGTCAGCTTCGCTACCAAATTTGCAGACTAATCTTTTTACCTTATTGCTTCTTCTTTTTACAAAATTCATAAGAAAATATCAGGCCTTGGTATATTAGCCAGTCAGCAATTTGGTATGTGGGTCTGATTGTGTTGGTGTACTGACCGCAAGAGCTACCCGTTGAGCATGAAGTCCTGTGTTCGATTCCCAGATCAGGCAAAGTGTTATTGGGCTTTTCTGTTAGGGACTTCTCAGTACTAGCTCTGAGTCTGAATTTGTGCCCGGTTGATGGCAATAGGCTTGCCCCCTATTACATGGGACTTAAACATAACTGGTGACATGGGTGTACTATAGGTACACCTCTGAAGGTACACCTCCCGAAGGGTTACGCATCGGGGATTACAAAAATGTTATGTTATAGTCTCTTGTAAAGACTATTCAAATAAATGGTGCTTACGTGAGAGAAGAAAATATTATTCTTGTGTGACTTACCTGACTATCAAATATGTCGGTCATTCCATAGAAAATCAGCGAATTTTTTGGCAGAATAGAACCCAGATGCTCTGATAATATATCGATCGACTCGTCATAAATCTCCAAATCTTTTGGGCTCTTATTTTCGACCATAATTTCAAGAAAATGGGACTGTAATTCTGGGCAATTTAGTATACAAAAATTCTGGAAAAAAAATTAAAATATCAAAGAAGAATTGTCGCGGGGACCCATATTTCTTTGAAGATTTGCAGTAGAGGTGACCATTTGACATCGCCATACATTATCATCATTAGTCAGCAGCAAGATGTCCACTGATAGACATAGGACTCCTCCAAGCATCGTAACAACGACACTCCTCCCGCATCCAGCAGAATCCCGCTAGATTCACTACTATCCACCTTACGGTTGTAGTGGCCTACATACAGTGTCAACATCCGACCACGACCACGATCCGGACCATAAAATTCCGTATAGTGCACAAGTGGCCTAAAGCTACGGTTTCCTGTGACAGCGGTGACCGCCTCATAACGGCTGTCATAAAAATAATGGCAGCGGGGTTTGACTGGTGTCAAATAACGCTCTCCAGGGAAACACACCAACTTACTTAAATTAACAACGTTCAGTGACGTCATTCAACGGTAAATTGTGGACGCTATGTGGCAGCCACCGCAATCTTATAAAAACATAGCTTAAGCAAGCATTGCGATCAATATGCATAGATAATAATGATGGTTTCTTCTGTGTATGAAGCGTGCTGCACTGCAGTGGGCCATTTTACTAGCTGCAATATTATTACAACGCATAAATCTAAATACTAGAAATTACTTACAGGATCGACAGAAGTTGAAGTCACGTTCATCTCCACCGGTATCAACTCCATATCATCAGACCAAAATTCTTTTGAGGAGTAGGCAGCAGTGATGGCTATTTTCGCAGTCATTTGCGTTCGGTTCACATCGGTGGATCGCACAAAAATAGCCGAAGAGTTGTAGCATGATGAGAGGAACTGGGTGTAGCGACGACGGAGGAACTGACCTAGGACAAAGCTGCGGGCTGTGCCACTCTGTGGAAAGAGATCGGTTTTAAATAATAAATCAACTTGTGTTCCTATTAGATTTAAATTAGATTATTCAACTTTTGTATTTATTCGAAGATACCGGGACAGAACATCAGGTATGCCAGACAAAGGACATACCTACATGAAGGACTAACTCAAGGCTCAGGTCTCCTGTTGGTATTTTACAGAACTGTTGGGTACAGAACCTCATGGGGTTTTCAATATAATTTTGTTGAATTTTAATATTACCCCAGTTGCAGATGGCACAAGGTTCAAGACATTGGAAAGGAACACAAACTTACATCAGTCAGTTGTCCATAGCCATATGGTTCCGACATATTAGCCAATTTTTCCGGATCATCACTCATGAAGATCTCTTCTTCTATTGGTGCTCGGTCTCCATGGCGATGGACCTGTTAACAAACATTGAGGACATCTATCATTCTGTAGGAGTATCCTGAAGAGTTCTTGGTTACCAACGAAGTCCGTCCATTGATCAGTGAGTTTGCTAATGTGTCTGAGTGTGTCTACAGTTGTTCATGATATTTTCATACAATTTTATTATTAAAAGCCTTTAATATCCCAATGCAGGGCAAAGGACTCCCTACTCTCTTTTACACTTCCCTATATTTAAAGCTGCTAAGGACCAGTTCTTGTTAAAAGAGTTCTGCTCATCCCGCCATCTACGTTTGGGCCTGCCGCGATGTCGCTTGCCATTACGAGGTTTCTATTGGGTTGTGAGTTTGACACATTAGTCGTCTGCCCAGCGTTCATGATATTTTCATAGGTAATAGATTTATTATCTATAATGAGAAATATAAACTTTGTGAAAAACTAGAAGACAACTCGATTGAAGATTTCCACTGCTGAACAAAACTTCATCATCATCATTTCAGCCGAAGGACATCCAGAACTGCGCATAGGCATGATGGACTAAAAATTTGGTAGATACTCGTACTTAACAAATTTAGATTTTTCGTGATAGTATAAATATTGTTCCCAAGTTTGTAATAATTTTGTATCCTCAAAAATAAAAAAACCCTTTCCCTTTCAGTTTTCAGATGACACTGTTTAGGTAGTAAGTCATCCAGCTCATAATGTTTAAGAACTAAGGTCTTCAATCAGTGCGTTCTGCTTGTTATGACACACGCTGCCGAAACGTGGACACTAACAGTTGGACTGTTCCACAAAATCAGGGTCGCTCCGCGCGCTATGGAGCGGGCTATGCTCGGAGTTTCTTTGAAAGATAAAATGAGAAATGAAATTATCCGGGAAAAGAACCGGAGTTACCGACATATCTTGCAGAATAAGCAAACTGAAGTGACAGTGGGCTGGCCATGTTTGTCGAAGGGCCGGTGGAGTAGACGAGTCCTGGAGTGAAGACCACGTATCGGCAAACGTAGTGTGAGACACCCCAAGCTAGATGGACCGAAGACCTTTAAAAGGTGGCTTGGACAGACTTTATGCGGAATGCAGAGGACAGGGTGTTGTGGAGACCTATGTCCATTGTGCATTGTGCATATGTGCACTGCGATAGGCTGAGTTAATTGATTGATTGACTATTTGGCAAAAAATAACAACACGGTGATTATGTTAATCTTACCAGAAACGCCATCATCAGTTCAGTATCCTCGACAGTTTTACAGCATTTTTCAGCAATTCGATCTTGGATGCACAGCAAAAAAACAAATACACATGTTATCAACATCATTATTCATAAAAAATACTTAATGTCCTTGTCGTGTCTTTATGGTTGTTAATTCCATACATACATTAATAGGATACTTATTTACTGATATAATAAATGCGAAAGTAATAAATAACTCTGGCCGTTACCTTTTCCCGCCTTAAAGGATTTTGAGGAAATTTGGCACACGGATAGACCATGACCTGGTCTAAGAGAGCATATTTTTCCACCCGGCAGGGCGATCCCGTGGAATAATTTCCGTCCTCCACGCAGGCGAAACCGCGGGCAAAAGTAAGTCACTAAGCTAGTCATAATTACTGCATTTATATATTTTAAAAGGCAATAAAAAATAGAAATGTAAGGCTTTCCTCAGAGCGAGGAGCTTGCGCGGGTGCTAAGGTGGGCGCGATATTATGAAAACGCCGTTTGTGTCCATAGTGAAGTGTCTATTGGCGGGCTACTGGCGCGACGGTATTAGCAAATTTATGGCCCTAGGCAAATGGCAATGCTTTCAAAGTATGACTGTTCCTAAAATTACCCTGGGCTGATAAAATTTTCGTTTTTCCTATGTTAATATTAGTGTTTAGGCCGGTTTCCTTCTAAAGGAAAGGACTGATACCACCGCGAACGGCCTTGTTAAACTCGTCTCCAGACTGAACACTCTCCTACCGGTAGAGATTAAATGAATTCCAAATATGAAGAAGCCCAATGCCCTGTCGCATTAATAGAGCAAGGAAAGGATTGAAACAAATGGTAAATAAGTTTAGTGCGAGCATTTTACTCCTCACTCTTTGCTCAGGTCTAAGAAGCAAGCATTATTACACCGAGGTTCTTTAGTGGGTGTAATAGGCTATCGTATTCTTATGGTTAATAATAGCAGCGTCTGTTAAGAGTCCGGGTCGGAAAGCAAACTGCGTATCGTTAATTTTTATATTCTTCTGCAGGTCAGGCTGTACGAGACGCTCCAGCACATTGCCTTTTACCGTACCGAGTGTAATTGGTAGTCGGTAGTTACTAGATGGACACAAATTGCCTTTTCTATTTTTGGTTACTGCATAGTTCCAGTAGCCAAAAATAGAAAAGGCAATTTGAGTCCATCTAGTAGTTGGCAGCCCACAGCTCTCATCAAAAGTTTCGGCAGGTAGGCGTGTTTGACACATAAGTTAAAAAAACACACGCAAATGTGGAAACAAGTTGGCGCTTCCCCAGACAAGGTGCTCCACACTGAGACCATCGTGTCCTGGTGACTTAACACGCTTCATATTCCTCACTGCAGAGATTACATCTTCTAGCGTAAATGGTGGTAGTGACTAAATAGGAGTAAGTGACAGACAGTCACAAAAGCGTTTTGTATTTCTACCACGACTTCTAACGCGATGGGCATGAGGTCTTCGGTAACTTACGTCATTCTCATACATTTTTAACTTCATTTTTATCTTCATTCATCATCGTTATCGCTGATGAATGTCACTTTGTCTCGGCAGTTATCGTCTATTTTTTACCTTGTGAACGCACGTCTACCCATTACTTCCTGCTACAACACCTCTCAATGCACTGTGACTATCTAATCGCGCCCGCCACCGCGGCCACTACCGCTCTAGTCACCGCTCTTTCGCCCTGGACGAGGCCTAACATCTATGACATGCTTCTTTTTTGTCACCGATGAGTCATGCATAAAACCTGAAGAGTAAAATAGCTCATTGTGAAAGAATATCACTGAAATAACTGAAACCGCAAGTACCTATGTACACATTTCTGCCAAAGCAGGATGTTTTGTTTTAACAAAATGAAAAATGATTTTATTTCTGTAAGTAGGTTTGTGCAAACACTTTTACACGTCAATCAAATTTTTTAAACTAGATGAAGTCGGCGTTTCCTATCTGACTATTCTGAGAAGAAAGGCCGAAAGCAACTCAGAAGTCACAGTCTCTTTTAAAGTCCAGACATTATCTTGGTCAGATCATGTGAAGACCATGTAGATTTGTGTCTGAAATAGTCTTTTGAGGAAAAACCACACAGAATGAGTGGACCTGTCCAGTCAGTGCACGCATTTGTCAGTAATCGTGTAGCTCAACTAAAAACTTAAGGAGCTCAACGATTCGTCGAACAATACCAAAGAAAAGACATTTGGGTAGGCCGCATAAATTACTCAAACTGCCAGACCATGATTAAAACTAATTGAGAAGAAAAAAAAACAATGAAAACCTTCAGACTGTAGGCAGAAAACCGCTAATTGGGTGCTGTAGCTCTTGTAGAACTAACTGAAAGAGGCCTTTATCCAGCAGTAACAATTTCATAACTGGCCTATCTAATAAAGTTTTTCCATCTGAAATTTCCCAGTAGCAGTCCAGAGTCTGGAACTCGCTGCTCTGGAACTGCCCGGTTGATGGCAATAGGCTCGTCCCCTTTTAACTGACGAAATGTGGGTGTCCACCTCTGGCTAACCCTTTGGGAAATCCAGGCGTGATCTTATGTTATGCTTGTTCAATATAGCTTAAAAAGTACACAGTATGCTTTTTTTAGTAGGCTATGCTCGTGGTTTCTTTGAAGGATAAAATCAGAAACGAAGTTATCCGGAAAAGAACCGGAGTTACCGACATAGCTTGCAGAGTAAGCAAGCTGAAGTGGCAGTGGGCTGGCCATGTTTGTCGGAGGACCGATGGCCGGTGGAGCAGAATAGTCATGGAGTGGCGACCGCGTATCGGCAAGCGTAGTGTGGGACGCCCCCCAGCTAGATAGACCGACGACCTCAAAGAGGTGGCTGGGACAGACTGGATGCGGAAGGCGGACGACAGGGTGTTGTGGCGCAGCATGGGAGAGGCCTATGTCCAGCACTGGACTGCAATAGGCTGAGTACATGCTTTTTTTGCGATTTACATTCGTCCATTTCTCTACTAATTATTCTAAAAATGAACACTCGAAACAAACCATAAAGGCACGTACACACTGGCGTGACGCGACAGTGCGACACAAAGGCACCGCCTGTTGCGTGACGAGCGGTGCCTTTGTGTCTCGCTGTCGCGTTGCGCCAGTTTGCGGGAGCCTTTATAGAAAGAAAGAAAAGAATGTATAATAAGTTTATTTGTCCCAGAAACACGTGACAAATGTCACGTCACGTCGGCGTCGTGTTGGTCACGATCACGTGTACCTATGTGCCTATTTAAAATGTTCAATAGAAGTACCTAAAGGTGTATGGATGTACATATCTACATAAACTCACGGCTTCTTCCCATGGGGGTGGGCAGAAGCTACAGACCGCCACCTGCTACAATCTTTACAAACTCCTTTTTTTTCGTCTTTTGCTTGCTAATGATCTATTCGTTAACCGAACCCGATAAAGGTATATCACCCAACGCTGATTTACAGTATTATTAATATTTTAGTAGTAGTGGTCCAAATGTTTATAACCTTTCAGTAGGGTAAAACAATCAGAGAAAACCATCTGAACAGCAGCACCGGGATCACCCATCCCGTAATGAACGCGGCATGGGCTGCTTAACCTGCAATTGGATTATATCGCTACCATTAAAAGTCAACGAGCAACCAATTGGTAAAACCATAAATTTATACTAATTAACCTTAAAATTGATTCTTGGCGCAATTAAGATATAAACATGTTTAACAATATGTCAATTAAAATTATCTTGTGCCACAAACATAAATAATTGCTGTGCTGTATCTTGATACATAATAATAATTATTAGCGCTAAACGTTTTTTCGTGATTTTTGGTGTTAATGGGCGTAATAATTATGTTTTTAGGGTTCCGTACCCAAACGGTGCCAACGGGGCCTTATTACTAAGGCTCTGCTGTCCGTCAGTCTTTCATTGAGCTGTATTTTTTAACCGTAATAGGTATACACTTGAAATTTTCACAGTGTGTAGTGTGTACTACTGTACTACTATGTCTGATAAAACAACATATAATAAAAATAAAATAAAGCAACAAATTACGGAAGCCAAGTCTCGCACTTGGCCGCTTTTTATAGTAAAAATGAACCAGCAACTGCATTTTTTTTTTGTTTCTTTTTACTTACTTCTTTGACATAATCTCATTATTTGACATTATATACTTCGGATTCTTATTTGAACTCCTTATTTATGGCTTTTGTGGATAGGATTTTGATTCCGATTTGTTTCAGTAGTAATGGCAATCATGTCATTTAGTCTAAATAGGCTTTTATTTTTATATAGATTCTTTTATATGTTGTGAATGTGAGAACGTTGTAGACCTAACTTGTAGACTAGATTTGTGGACCTTTTTATATTTTGTTGAGTACATGTTACTTGTTGACAGGCCTACACTGTCCTCCCATATCTATCAACACTGTAATTGGAAACATTGTAAAAGCCCCTTATTTTTATAAAAACTTTTTTACAAAAAATTAAACCGACGAAAAAAGAAACTGAAAAGCAAAAAATTAATCTTTCAGTCTAACTAAGCTCTTAGATTAATGTAAATTACAAATTTTGAGTCGGCGCCAAACAATCACCGCAGATCGATTAACGACGATCAATCAAGCTGCCATAAGTTTTCATGGCGCCTTGTATGTTTGGCGCCGACTCAAAATTTGTAATTTACATTAATCTAAGAGCTTAGTTAGACTGAAAGATTTATTTTTTGCTTTTCAGTTTCTTTTTTCGTCGGTTTAATTTTTTGTAAAAAAGTTTTTATTTTTCGCTTTTCAGTTTCCTTTTCAAATAAATGAACTTATTTATTTATTTAGCACTACCAACAATGGCTTACACAACATATATCTTGAAAAAAATATGAAATTAAAACTTAGTACAGTGGATTAATTACTTTAAGGTAAACACCACATTACCCAAATTAAATTATGTTAATTGACAGCTTGGGTACATGACAAGTTTTCAAGCAAACTTAATACCAGGGGAAAAATATGCTAGATTCAAAAGTCATCAAATTCAAAGAAAGAAAAGAAAGAAATTCAGACAAACAGTCAAGAATTTTAGATTTCAGCTTAGGGAATCAAAGTGTAGATCGATTAGATCGCTATTACATAGTAAAACCTTGCAAAATCTAGTATATAGACAGTTACATGCAATACCGATTTTCTCTGTGGAGGACAAAGAGTAGTAATAGATCTACGCGGAATTCATGACGGACGGAGCACGCAAGATATTGAGTGCGAGCAGTGGAGGTTAGTCGATAATTCCCTTAAGAAATTCACATACAAACATTGCGTCATTTAAACATCTTCGTTATTCTAAAGTGTTGAAGAAATTCAATCCATTTTTATAAGAAGATGTCTTTTTAGCTATGCCAACAGAAACAGCTAGATGCCAATCAAAGCGTTTTTGAACGTGTTCTAGACGCAAAATATTCGTAGCATAGTGCGGCCGCCACATCATATTACAGTATTCTGCTACATATCAACTACAAAGTGTAAAGTACACTGTCTTAGGACAAAAACCCAGCATCTTGGACGCTTTTTTGGGGCTTGTATTTAAACGCCTACCAGAAAAGTGCCTATTTTACTACCAACAAATTCGAAATACCTGCCAGAATGGATAAATGCTCACCAAATTGTGTTTCATAAAGTATTGTAGAAATGAACCTATTTTCCTTTTTATTCTATGCCATAAAGATTTATAAACGTCTTTTAATTTCTTACTACCAGCCAAGATAGCTCGACGGAGCCCCGCTTAGCGTGGCTCCTATTTATGTAACCAACTAAACCTCGGGGTGCCCCTGACGTCGACCGGCGTGGGTTAGGGTTAATAAGCAGGTCGACGGAGCCCCGCCCCGCGGGGCTCCTATTTCTGTCTAAAGGGTTTAAAGGAACCTAACCAACCGAACCTCGGGGTGCCCCTGATGTCGACCGTCTATGGTTAGATTTGGTGAGCATTTATCCATTTTGGTAGGCAATAAGAATATAAATACAACACGTACAATTATTCTGATGAGTGTATAATTATTTTGGAACTTAAGGCGTTGTTCTTTAGGCACCTCGGTATAGAGAGGGTTTATTTTATTTGAAGTTAACATATTTTACTTTGGTACTTAGTCTTAGAGTGATATTTTCTAGAACTGTTTGTGGTACGTACTAGTAATAAGGAGTGTTCATATCTTGTATGAGTTTATATTTGAGTGCTAGTTTTTGATGGATGACTTTTGCTACCTGATTGTGTCTATATGTATAGTCTGTTTTAATATTATTTTTATTATTACTTTGCCTTTAATTATAAGATTATTTGTTCCTGTATATTTAACGTAGTAACACTTCATTGAGTTCAAATACTTTATTTTTATTTTTGCACCATTCATCATCATCATCATCAGCCTATATTTGTCCACTACTGGACGTAAGCCTCTCCTAGTGAACGCCATTGAGCCCGATCCTTGGCTCTCGGCATCCAGTCTCTGCCAGCCGCATTTCGCAAGTCGTCAGTCCACCTGGCCGGCGGGCGCCCCACACTTCGTTTGCCTAAGCGCGTTCTCCACTCTTGAACTTCAACGAGAGATGTGACCAGCCCATTGCAGCTTCAGCTTGCTTAGTCTTTGGGCTATGTCGATTACCTTGGTTCTCTGGTGGATAACGTCGTTTTGGATTTTATCCTTCAGAGAGACTCCAAGCATAGATAGCTCTTTCCATAGCACGCTGAGTGACTTTAAACTTATGGACCAGTCTCACCGTGAGTGTCGATGTTTCTACTCCGTAAGTCGTAACCAGTAGGACACACGCGTTGAAGACTGTCGTCTTTGGGCACTGCGGTATAGACGAGGAGAAGACCTGATGAAGTTTACCAAATGCTGCCCATCCCAGCTGAATCCTACTATCGGCTTCCCTCTCAAAATTGAGTTGGGCCTATAGTTTTTATGTTGAAATTGTTATCCCTTTTATGTATAGTCACTATCTTTACCACTTTCCATTTTATAGGGAATATGCCAGAAGTTAAGGATTTGCTGTTTATAGCTGTAATAAATATTACCTTTATTAATTTATAAGCTTTTGAATGTTTTGAGTATGCTCTCACTGCTAATATTTAGAACTTCCCTCGACTGCCTTCCGTACCCAACATCACACCCTCTATGACAGTCATACTCCAGCTAGGCTTAAAGTTCTCATCAAGATGAATGAAATAAGCCCAAACACGATCTAACTGCTGTAAGCTGTCGAGGAGCCCTCTCGACTGTCTTCCCTCTCCATCATCAGATGATCGTCAGGTCTCTTTTTTGTTGAAGCATCATTAGAACTACGTATATGTGCCAAGTTTCAACAGAATCGGTTCACAAGGGAACATTCTGTAGGTGAAAAATCATTTAACCCCTATTTTTCTACCCTTAGGGGTGGATTTCGTTTTTCAATTTTAAATGGGACCAACTTTGGGGTATACTCTTTCCATTAAAAAAAGAATCATCAAAATCGGACTACTCGGTGAAAAGTTATGCGTGGTCATACATAAAAAAAAAAAAAAAAAAAAAATGTATACGGGTCGACTTGAGAACCTCCTCCTTTTTTTTTCGTCGGTTAAAAAGAGTAACCGTGGAGTTTCTTGCCGGCTCTTCTCCATAGAAAACAACCGATTGGAACCGTGTACCTAGCTTCTGACGTTTCATAAGTGCCCATGTTGGTTTATGTGAAATAAAATATTTTGATTTTGATTTTTTGATTTGATTCTTTAAGGTTCCAAAAAGTAATGTTGTGATGAATGTATTACGCAATTTATTTTAATGCTGAAAGCATATGCTGAGGAAAGAAACTGTTAGTAGATTTTTTTTTTAAATACACCTCTTTTCTCATCGTAGAGTATATTAATGGTTAAATAAAATAAATAAATATTCTTAACTGCACCGTTGCGTTGGTCTCGTGATCTCATGCGACTGCTGAACGTGGGCTCCTGATCCAAGTCTTCCTGGAGAAGATATTAATCCTGAATGTTACGAATAGGTCTGTTTACTTTGAGATCATCAGGATATAACAAAAAAATCCAAATTCCAAATTTGGAATGATGAAAACAGTTACCAATGTTATTTATAAAGATAATGAATAAAATAAGACCGAGAATAGAGCCTCGTGGAACATCAGATGTAACCCGAGTAGCATGAGAGTGGCATACGTTAATAACAACCTGTTAACAACGATTAGTTGTGTACGAAATGTAAGCATCGCAACAAGTTACCACGAATACCATTGAAAGCTGGTCGGTTCAGCAACAATTCATGATCCACCTTGTCAAAAGCTTTTTGAAAATCCGTGTACACTGCATCAACCTGTATACGATAGTCGATGTTATCAAATAGGTCACCAGAAAATACCACAAAATTAGTTATCGTGGCATGTTAAGAAAAAATGCTATAGTGCAGTTGCTCTTCGACTTTCAAGACGTTAACATCTAAGGTAAGACATTGTTCTGATTGTTTTGTGGATTTATTGTTGATGATGATGTTTATGGTATATTTATATTATATTTATTATTTAGTAAATTAACAACAGATAATAAATACATTTATAGGTATAACAAGTATTTATTTTTAAATATTAGACACATAATTACATATATATATCAAGTGCAGGTGAAGCAAGTTCATACACGGAAGAAAATAAATCAGAGAACATGTTGCAAATCGATTGAGTGTCGTTAGATGCATCGTTTTTGTAATGAACTTTTGCTGGTATACTGCGTTTCTCTTTGCGGTTGGAAATGTAGATCCAGAAATCCTTATTATGGTTATGTATACTATCCTTAATCAACTGAATGTGTTTAGAAAACATTTTTCAGAATTTTCTTTAAAGAAGGCTCAATGCTGTGAAAAATTTTCAGTCTGCAATGTTCCAGTACTCCTTCCATTTAATACATGGCTTATGTTTTTATTGAGTGTGCTAATTAATGTTTTAGAAAACCAGACCGGTTAAACAGCGGTTCTAGGTGCTATAGTGGTGTGTGTTGTTTCATTATATCATCAATCTTATTGTAAAATGTGCTTACGCTTAGTGCCTCTTCAGATCCTAAAGGGGCAAGAAGGTCCGTCCAATCAATATCCTGAATTTTGCGGTTAATGTGCTCATAGTCACATCTGTAAAAGTTGTATTTTTGTAGCGCTCGCTCTTTCATAGATTGAAAATCTACATTTAGACTCTGTCACAGACAAAAGGTGGGTGATACGTATCGATTGGAAGCAGAGGAAACAACGCAGCCGATACCTTACATGGTTGCTTAGATAGAAGTAGGTCAAGGATACGTGAGGAGTGGTGGCTCAGTGGTAATGGCCCCGACTTACGAGTTATAGGTCGTGGTACCTACCCAGGTAGGGTTTTACTTTGTCTGAATTATTTCATCACGACTGCTCTCAAAACGGTGAAGGAAAACATCTTGAGGAAACCGGCATGTCCTAGAACTAAAAATTCGAAGATATGTGACATCCACGAACCCGCACTTGGCCCGCGTGTTGGATTATGGCCCACTCCCTCTCACAGAGAGCAGGCCTGTGTCCCAGCAGTGGGAACATTATAAGCTGTTAATGATGTATATAATGTTATGTTATATTATGTTTTTTTTTAGTTCAACCTGTTCCTCCGAATGGAATTCCACAGAGGTTTGCAAATGAGCTACTTCAAGGCATAAGTCAGATACATTCTGTTTCAACGTATTGTGTTCAATACGAAGATTGCTCATCTCATCTCTTATTTCACCCAAGGCAGATCTTAAGAGCGCATACACGGGTCCACTAGCGCCACTTCTTTAAAAAAATATTATTTCGTGACTGAGAAGGAATTTTGAAAAACGGCTCAATAAGCGACCTCGGTAAGTGTGTCTAGAATTTTCTAATACCTTTTATAAACTTTCATATTCAGACACGAAGCACTAAAATACGATCTAAACAAATGTGGCCGCTTTTGTTTAGATCGAATTTTGTTGCTTCGCGTCTCAATATGAAAGTTTATAGCTTAGTTGCTTGGTTGGTTGGTTGGTTGGTTGGTTGGTTTTTAGTTTTTTTGTAATTTTGTTGTTTTTGGTTTTTAGTGTGTTTTTTTGGATTTTTCGTCAAGGTACTAGAGTTGCACGGTGATGCAGGACATATTCTATGATATCGCACGACATGTTCATGCTATCTTCGTGTGTAGGAACTAGTTCGGCCTTTACAGGTGTAAGCAAGTTAGACCGCGTACGGCGCGTAAAATTGTTGCATGAAGGGTATTTCCAGGCTGCTTTAAATTCATTTGTGAGAGCTTCAAATTGACGAGGTGTTATAATATTTAGGCATTCATAATGATAACTACCTTCGCAGGTTTTACATATAAGAAGCCGAGCCCCGGTTACGAATAGGTTACTTTAATAGGTTAATAGTTAATATAGGTTAACAGGTTACGAATATAGGATAATAGGTTAATAGGTTACGAATAGCCAGCACTGTTAATGTTGAATAATTTTTAATAAGACGTTATCGGTCGGTGTTTGTTTACAAAAAACAGATTGTTGGCCATACGACAAGCAGTGCCACCTACCGCCGTGTGATAGATTAAAGTAAGGCATCAACACTCGATCGATGTATCGCTTGCACGTAGATATGCAAAATAACGGAGTTAATAAGTACGCAAATGAGGGATTTTAGCAGTTTAATTAATTAGTCACAGATGGCGTTGGTTTGTATAAGTGGGTATGGGATTGAAAACCAGTAATTTGGGTTCCGGTTCTTCATTTTGGTTCTTGAAAAAGTTCATCTTTTCGGTACAGTTACGGTTCAGGTTCCAGTTTGGTTCTGGTTTCAAAGTACCGGTTCCAAATAAAGGTTACAATTTACCGGTTCCGTACGATCTGATTTAAAGGTTCTCTAAGAAAGAACTACCACATGATCTACCAAAGCAAATGTGCCAGTCTCCATTCGCCCAAAAACTCCCATTTAATGACCCGTCACGCGCAGGCGCCGGCGGCGGGCGCCCGTACTTCTCCGCTATCGTACAGACCTTCGTCCTAGGCTGAGCAGCATCGTAGGAACTCGTCGGGACTCGCTTTGAAGAAGAACCGGGAAAATAAAGGTTCTTAAACGTTCCAATTTAGGTTCCTGTTCCGGTTTTAACTCTAGTAACGGAACCACTAAATACCGGTCCTTGACCGGTATTTTAGGAACGTATTCAATCCCTAAGTATGACAATGCGAAATCGAAGTTTTGCAAATAAAGAAAATAAAAAAATAAAGTTTTTGTTTTAATCACTTTGACATAAGTATCTCTGGACCCTTGCGTCCCGGACCTTTGGAAGGCGTACGAGGGGCCGAAACCAACTCACAGAGGCCCCTTTTGTCAATTATCCTGCTATTGCAGGATATGGAAAAAACAAGGTATTGAACCATTGGGTTTGGGTAGCTAAAGAGGACTGGTTGCCTAGAACTATGGAAAGACTATAGCCTCTGCCTGGCCAATGATTTATATACAATACACAGATAAAATGACAGGGAGTGACTTGCTCACTCAATAATGGACCCCGGGAACTGTCGCTAGCTTAGATTGACGTAGCGACAAAGGGGGCAACATATCCTACGGTGCTTGAGGAGTGGAGAAGTATTCCACGGCTATCAGAACAATCCCAGAGCCCAGAAGATGGTCAAGATCCCTACCAGCACTTACTGGAATACGTCTTCCCTCCGAGCACGTTTGATCATGCGTATCTCCACTCAAGGTGGCCAATAAAGGCAAGAAAGAGATGAGGAACGAGGCTACTCCCGGGAGATAGGATCCGTGGGGTCGCTACTGCAGCACGCCATATTCTGCCCTGCGGGTTTCTGTATCTCTCTTGGTCTGGCTCCTGACCCTAGACTTGTTCCGGCAAAGTAAACTCTACCGGCATGTACCTAGAGTTCGGAGCGCAAGTCCCACTATGACGTCAGCGAAAAGATACGGCAGTGGTTTTTTTTATTACTTTTATAAACGTTAAACTTTTATAGATGGGAGAGATAATGATTTAAAGTTTTTATGTGACACACACTGATTTCACGATTGTTTAAAGTATCTAAACAAGGATTTACGGCACTTGGCAGGTTCAATTATTTAAATAACACAGAACTCGAAACAGTTCACACACAATGAACTTTGTTCACCTTCAACTCTAGACTTGTTCAAAGACTTGTTTCAATCAATTATGGTGAATAAATGCAATAATGACAGCTTTTTCTATTTTTATAAATTAATGTATACAGAAAGAAAAATACGTAGATCGACACACACACAGCGCCACTTAGCGGATGTATATTTCATCATTTTATATATTTCAGCATTTTATATTATAGCTAAGAGATCATATTCTTAATTTTTAACCGACTTCAAAAAAGAGGAGGTTATCAATTCGGATGTTTATATATATATTTTTTTTAATGTATGTTCGGGCGTAACTCCGTCATATATAGACGGATTTGCAAAATTCTTTTTTTGTTTGAAAGGGTATACTCTCGAGGTGGTCCCATTGTCACCAAATCAAAATCTGATGAAGGGATCCCATGGAAAGCAAGGGAAATCCTCAAATTTTACAGGCACGCCTATAGCGATTTGGGTATTTTTTAAAGTAACTCGTGCATTTGCACTCGGAAAGCACCATTCGGTGAAGTGGAACTGATGAGAAGACCAGAGGTGGCCACCGGAACTACTCAATTATTAGTATTTCACGGGTTACGATTCGATTACTTTAATATGGTTGCTAAGCAATTTATGCTCGTCACAATGAATATGGTGAAATGGTGCTGATAGTGGCTTCACCATCAGCTCCAGTTCTTTTGGTTCTTGCCAGTAGGACTCCTCAACAATTAACGTCCCTGCATCGGGAAAAGGAATATTTTGTAAAAGGTGATGAGTAGTTAACATTAGGCTATTGTAACTTAGATAAATTAATAGCTGACTCACTAAAAAGTGAAAAATAAAAAACTTTTTACAAAAAAAAAACAACCGACTTCAAAAAAGAAACACTGCAAAGTAAAAAATTACTTTAATTTCGGAAGTCGGTGGCAAAAATCTAAAATACAGATCCAAAGACACCGACTTCCGAAATTAAAGTTATTTTTCACTTTGCAGTGTTTCTTTTTTGAAGTCGGTTCTTTTTTTTTTGTAAAAAGTTTTTTATTTTATTACTGTTCTTAGTGCAATTAAACATTTTTCTCAATAATTAAGGTGTAAAAAAATTAAGTGCGAGTCGATTTTTTTGCGAACTGTACCGGTCGCCCGAAGAGCAAAACAGTGGAAAGTTTTTTGCGACCAACGTTTTTTTCGAAAAACTCAGCTATTTTATTTTGACACAAACTGGTAATAAAATAAAATATATATAGGCAGGTGTGTCGAAAAAGGTGAACAACCAAATATTGCACCACTTTAAATAAATTAGAACGTTTCGAATTTTAAGATTTTATTACCATAATAAACAACATTTTAAGTACCTATCTCAAAATTATACTGCAGTGTCAAAAATATATACATATATATCTAATAAATAAATAAAATTGAACTGTCTGTTTATAATGTTAAAATAACAGCTTTTTACTAAATGCATATGAAACTATATACGGAACTCATAAAAAAAGAACTAGTTTAAAAAAAAATGTCTGTCTGTCTGTCTCTTTGTTTCGCCTAATCTCCAAAACGGTTAGGCCGATTTTCACAGGACTGCTATTGACAGATAGATGATGTTATAAGTGGTAACATATGCTACTTTTTGTCCCGATAGCAAGTTCCCGTGAGACAATTTCCGACATCCACGCGGCCAAAAGCTAGTTCCAAAAAAAATTAATAAAATATTGGCAAAGGTTCAAGCGATTTTATGCATCATTTAAATCAATCAACCTATTAATAAAGCGTTGAAAAGATGGTCCATTTTAACCGACTGCACAAAATGAGGTGGTTATGATAATCGGTGTGTTTTTGAGTGCATTTTTCAGTTTTAGTTCTAATAGCCTGATGTTGTTTGACAGCATAATCAGCCTATAATGTTCCCACTACTGGGACACAGCTCAGTGAGAGGGAGTGGGCCCTAATCCACCACGCGGGCCCAGAGCGGGTTGGTAGATGTCACATTTTTTCGGATTTTGGTTCTAGGACATTCCGTTTTCCTCACAAAGTTATTTGTGTTGGTTGTCCGTTGGTTGAAAGAATTGACAGAAACAACAATTTAGCATATCATTTCACCCGGAAAGAGATTACACTATTTTCAGAAACCTGAGATTCTTGCTGTTACATTATTTTGTACTAGCGCGAGCGACGCGCCGGCGCCCCTGCTACGCGACTTGACAAAACAATTGACATTTCTGGGATAGTTTTATATTCAAGTATTTTTAATTATAGTAGAAACCGTTGGGAATAAATTCTGTACATGATGTCAAACTCAAGTCAAAGTCAAATCATTTATTTCAAATAAGCACATAAAAGGCACTTTTGAACGTAAAATTTACAAAAAAATGGCATTGATTCTAGTTGCCCCTTCCAAAAGGTAGTTGTCGTATGGAGAAGAATAGGCAAGAAACCCCACCGTTACTCTTTTAAACATGTTTTACAATATTATGTACCTATACATTAATTATATAATTATATGTGAAGATGATGGGCCTAGAATAAAATTACTATACCACAATAGGTAAAAAGAATTAAATACAACGCAAACATAACACATAACATAAACATAACATCACGCCTGTATTCCCAGAAGGGTTAGGCAGAGGTGTACCTATAGCACACCCACATTTCGCCAGTTATGTTTAAGTCCCATGTAATAGGACTCACATGGTGCTCACATATTTACAAATATTAAAAAGTAAATGATTTTTTATGGTGGGTGATAAGTTGATAACCGCATCAAAATCAGTATTTAGTTAAAAAGAGTAACGAGGTCACTCAGACAAACGCGAAACGCGACTTTGTAATAGGTATAGAAGTTTTAAATTAAGATTCCTGAATTAAATAGAGCTCTTTAAAAGTCAGTTCTCAAATTTCATCGATTTATTATTAATTATGACTTATGACTACATCCTACTGATTAACAATAATTATTATCAAATGACTGTAATAAAATCCTGACAGCGACACGCAAAAATCATAACATACTCGTAATAAGAGAACTAAGTCATACAAGAATCTTATCACCGAATTGTCTCAAGAATTGCTATACATAGGACGTGCGCGTGCGCCGCATTCAGTGTCAAACCGCGCGCGCGCCTCGATAGGACAACCATTGAGTTTTAGTTTTTAAGTGATTTACCGGAATTAAACGTAAGTATTTTTATGGTATTATTTTTTAGAATTAAAGAATAGAATTTTCTATGAATGAAGGGAGGTATAAAAATCAGTTGTTAGAAATAATATAGAATGGTTGTAAATTCTACCTGTATTTATTTTCTTGAGTTTTTTTCAAAACACTACACTGTTTAGGTTATTTTTTGCATTTTTTAAATAAATCGGTAACCGTATTGGTTAAGTTTTTTTATATTTTTTAATCTTTATTTGTTTATAGAGGGTTTGATCAGTATGAACATGTCACCCTCATAGGGGCATTCTATGTTTATCTACGCTTAATAACTAAATTTACTATTTTGTATAATTTTTTGGCTGTCCTGGACAAGGGGGCAGCCAAGATACTATTATACATGCCAAAATTAATAGAATCAAAATCATTTTATGAAATTGTTACTCCTCTCAACCTCATTCCAGACACATTCAGCTAAAATATGAGTGGTATTCTCTACCCTACCACACTCAGAACAATTGGGCGAATCACTCTTTCTCAACTTCAAATTTACGATGAAATTAAAGGGCAAAAAAAATATACACTCGTTTTTGCCTTTTGTCGAGTTATTCAAAAAATCTTTTCTGTCAAACACTTCATAACCGTTCTGCTTAGTTTACGTTACCGCAATTTCAAATGTTTTTAATGTTGCCTCCATGCTTCATGGCATTAATATTGTTTGGGTTTATTATTGAACGCCAGAGTTTTCTTTTTCATTGTTAAGTTTTAATGAATAGTATTAAACTTCTATATATATATATATATTATTTTTTTCTTTTTCTTTTATTGTGTGGAAAATGGAGACGGAGACCTTTGCTCTGCAGTGGGGCAATGCAGGATAATCTGATTAGAATTCATCCTTAAATTAATTAAACCACTATTTTACCTACTCATTTAAAATTATTTGATTGAAATCATAGTTATAATAAAAACTGACTAAGACAGTCGCTTCATGGACAATACTGTTATTCAGCTGCCTCCGGTTAGACAGGAAGCTGACCCCAAAATAGTTGGGGAAAAAGGCTCGGCAAGTGATGACAAAAACTGACTATTCAAGTATTACGTAAGCACCAAAGAGGGGCTGGGGGTCTTTGCTCTGCTTATTTTTATGAGACATGGGGGACGGGGGGGGACGGGGATTAGGTCAGCAATTTCTTTTTTTGATGTTTCTGCAAAATTTTGTAATTCTGAATTGAACAAATACGGCAACCCTACTTGTTCGAAAGCGAAAAGCATGTTCAGGGATTCCCCAAAATAATTGATATTTCTTACTCGCTCTTAAGCGGTGTTTTATGGTTAAGTTAGAAAGAACTCAAGTAGGGAAATTACTTAAATGGGCATTAAAATAGTCTATAAATTCCTTATTACTAGACTCATTAATAACAACACGCATTTTAAATGAAATAGCAATGTTTACATTAGCATAGGAGGGGGGTTAAGGGCTTTGCTTACTTTTGGTGACAAGGGGGGTGCGTTAAAAATTACTTAAATTCTGCTTACGTAATAATTGAATGCCCCCTTACCTATCTAATGAGCTATTTCAAGAGTATGTTAAAACTGAGCTCAGTAGGTAATACCTAATGTGTCACGAAACCATGTGATCAAAAATTAACGCAAAAAAATCTGTTGTATGACCGGCATTAAAAAACCAATATGATTACCCATTTAACGTTCACAAAGCGCAAATCAAATAATTTCTGAAATATCCTTGAGACGTTTCAAGGCACAAAAAATCATAATTATCTTAAGTTATGCTGCATGTTTTAAATATAGGAATCGTGTTATGTCATTAGCAATATATGCTAGCATAATTATAGATAAATCAGAATGAGAAGTAAATGTATAATCAACAAGAACTAAATTATGCAAATTGTGAATTAAATAATACCTATAATAAAACAAATTGGTTTGGTAGGTGGTCGCAAGGGCGACTGCTGACCATGAGGTCCTGAGTTTGATTCCTCTGTCGGCCAAAGTGTTATTGGATTTTCCATTTTGAATGTCTCTATAGCAATCCTGAATTGATAGTCTCAGTTCAATCTATAAATTAAGTCCCAGACACTCCCTCAGAGATAAATTTAAAGAGATTAATATAATTACTGTGCCTTCTCAGTATATTTATGAAAATCTTTTGTATGCACATAAAAATATTAATCTGTTTAAAAAATACAGTGATATCCACAATATAAATACTAGAAACAAACACAAATTTATTGGTCCTACAACCAGGCTCAAGAAAATAGGTGGCTCATTTAGATGCCAATGTATACGTTTTTATAATAAACTTCCTAGCCACATTCAAGATCTAAGCTTTAATAAATTCAAATCTTTTATAAAACAGAAACTATGCCAGAAAGCCTATTATACTGTGAAAGACTATATTCTTTCACAGTATAATAGGCTTTCTGGTATAGGACAAAAAGGCTTGGGATTGAGCTGCTCCAAAAAATTTACACGGTGAATGTTGATTTTAATTTGCTAGCTATTTTAGACATGAATATTTACTGTAAAAAGTATTATATTATTGAGAATATGAGGACTATGTGGGTCATTGTTCAATTATATTCTTGATCTGGCAGTTTAAGTAGTTTATGCGGCCTACCCAAATGTCCTTTCTTTGGTATTGTTCGTCGAATCGTTGAGCTCCTTAAGTTCTGAGTTGAGCTGCACGGTTACTGACAAATGCGTGCACTGACTGGACAGGTCCACTCAATCTGTGTGGTTCTTTCCTCAAAAGACCATTTCAGATACCAATCTACATGGTCTTCACATGATCTGACCAAGATTATGTCTGGACTTTAAAAGAGACTGTGATCTCTGAGTTTGTTTCGGCCTTTCTTCTCAGAGTAGTCAGATAGGAAACGCCGACCTCATCTAGTTTAAAAATATGATTGACGTGTAAAAGTGTTTGTACAAACCTACTTACAGAAATAAAATCATTTATCATTTAGGAAAGAGTCAATAACATAAATAAATAATTGTAATTAATTCATGTAATCTTTCGTCTTTATTGACAGTTCTAAGATAAACATTTAGCACGTGTCATCTAAAATTAACAAATAGGTACATAGAAAACCCTGTAATACTGTAGAAGCATTTCCATGTAAAGTTTCAGAAGCGTAAACTTCTATAAGCGCACTTTGCGCTCTTTCTGAACAGTGAACGAAACTGAACCGTAACGCTCGGGTCGGTGACGCTGAATCGGGGATACTCGGTTCCAGTTGGTCGGTGCCGCTAAATCGGGTATACTCGGTTCCAGTTGGTCGGTGACGCTGAATCGGGTATACTCGGTTCCAGTTGGTCGGTGACGCTAAATCGGGTATACTCAGCTCCAGTCGGTCGGTGACGCTGAATCGGGTATACTCGGTTCCAGTTGGTCGGTGACGCTGAATCGGGTATACTCGGCTCCAGTCGGTCGGTGACGCTGAATCGCGAATACTCGGCTCCAGTCGAAAGTTTTCACTTCTACTGTGTGGTCATAAGCACGTACCCCCTTTTCTTAAGTTCGAAGTTTCTTAATGTGACTTGTGAGTTAACTGATAGAAATCGTCACGTAAGGAAAAAACGTTATGCCCCCTCTATGCGACGTTCTCTCTCTCTTTGACTCTTTTTTCTAAATAACTACTAAAGATGTAAGTAACTATTACAAAATTGTATAATTGGTCAGAAACGAACAGTTCTTTAATTAAGTAGACATAATTAGTTGATTGATTAACTGTCAATCAAACTATTGCTGTTTTAGTGTCGTATAAAATATTCAATAGTTAAGAGAACAGGTTTAACTGGGTTAGTTAAAGACAATAATAAAACTATCTAGCTATAACCTCAATTGTTACAATAATAAATTGTGCCTACTAAGTTCTAATTATACTTATCTTCACGCTATGTTTAAACTGCGTAACTTAACCTAGAAATGTGTATGCCTAATACCTTTAAATTATTAATTGTATGCGTAATTAAGTGTGTTAGGAACAACGACGAGCAAACTGTAACCATGAATTCAGCAGAAATGATTCTAGCGCCCCTTTTTTTTTTGGGTGGGAATTCATCAAATGACCTCTCCCGCTCTGGGCGGAGCGGAACACCGTGTCAGACTCTAATTGACTAAAACCCACCCGTGCTCCTTCAGTTGCCTGTGCGCCTGGGCCACGGTAACTCTTTCGAACAATCCGCGATCCCGTCAAGATTCTAGACCCCTTTTTTCTTTTTTTTTTTTTGGGTGGGAAATTATCAAATGACCTTTCCCGCTCTGGGCGGAGCGGAAGACCGTGCCAGACTCTTACTGACTAAAACCCACCCGTGTTCCTTCAGTTGCCTGTGCGCCAGGGCCACGGTAACTCTTTCGGACAATCCGCGATCCCGGCAGGATTCTAGCCCCCTAACGTAGGGATATTTAGACGGTTATCAAAAAAAAACTGCTATTTCATAGAAAAATGCAATACCTATGCGGTCAAAATGCATGGAGCAGCATTTTTTTTTTTTAATAATCGATGAAAAAGTTCAACGCCGTCGAGTTCGGAAATATTAACTGCATCCATGGTAACCGGTTGCACGTCGATGTCCGTGCCTCCCTGTATAGGCCTCCCAACCTACCTAGTGGATAATGCAAGCAGACCACTGAAAAACTTTCAATAGAACTTCTTTCAAGTAGGAATTCTATTATTTCGAGAGATATATTAGTCCCTGGCTAAGATTACGGAAAATGTCAAGCACAGATACAAAATCGTAATGTTTAATGTGCTTGTAAATTCTCTCAGAAATCCTAATGGGTTTTTCTTCATATAATCAAAGAATTTTTCCTCGTTTCGTATTTTTATTTTTACTGGGGAAAGTAAAACTACTAAAGAAGTAAATGTGGGTTTCCCTAGACACGTCAGGAAACCCTGGCGTGTCTAGAGTAACCCACATTTCCTTCTTTTCAATTTTACCATGTTTTTCCTTCCTCCTAAGGGCCTCCGTCCACTAGCGGCACGGCACGACAATGATTTTTATGCGACGAATAGAACTATAACTTAATAGTATGACAATAAAATTTAAATTTCAAATAACGCTTGCTAAGCATACCGCAGCTTTGTTTTTTTACTTACGATATTTATCATTTAAATTCAAATTTTATGTCATACTAAGTTATATTCTTATACGTCGCTTAAAAATCTCTTGCTGTGACGCCGTGCCGACACTGGGCGCAACCCCTTAGTCTGGATTAACAGTTTGTCTGTCATAGTGTTAGTTAGTATATTATAGTAGGTCACATTTATTACTGACAACTTGGCCCGTAGCCGTTACCCGCATTCATTACTTGAGATAAGTAACAATTTTAAAACAATGTCAGATGATGCGGCAACTGTAACTGATAAGAAATTTCGCGTCCTTCGGTTTTATCCATGACGTGACTCCGTGCCTCGGACGTAAGGCTGCCTCTCGAAAAAAGCATGCAGATGAAGCAACTTTTCGTCGGCATATACAGAGAAATTACATCTGAAAAAAAATGTTAATAATCTACATGATATAATACGTAATTTGGTTTAGCCATAATTTTTCTATCGGTATCACAAAATAAAATAAAAATACGCCAAATCACCTCCAAATCATTGAGATGAAACCATTTTACTCCTTCGTTTTTTAACAAAAGAGTATTAAAAAAAATATCTACTGCTTTGCAATACAAACGAAAATGATTTGGTTTTGTTACTTTTTTAAAATATGTATTATTTTTATTGTAATAAATTAAAAAGGCGTCCGATTAATGACTGCGTCTATGTCACCCCCGCACTCGTCCTTAGATTCAGTTGGTCGTTAGCTCTGCCCAAATGCTCAAGGTTATTGGCATTATTACAAGCCGCGTTGGTCCCGGTGGTCATTCGTATATCTTTGACAGTCGTTACAGGTAGTCAGAAGCCCAAAAGTCTGACAACCAGTCTTACCAAAGGATTATCGTGTTATCTAATAACTCGGTTGTGGAGGTTAGATAGGCAGTCGCTCGATATAAAATACTGGTATTCAGCTATGTCCAGTTAGACTGGAAGCCGACCTTAAAATAGTTGGGAAAAGACAGACAGATTGCTTGGTTTTATCCACGACAGGTCTTAAGAGTAGGTTACCTGTTTTAAGTATGTAGAGTCCTCATGGATACCATCTGTCTTGATAAGGCGAAAGTGTTACCATACGTTCCGGGCTTGTCCAGATATGCTTTTTGGCCCTCCATCTAGACTGTCCGGCCTTGTCATTTATCTAGACTTTCTAACTTTTTTTATTTTTTATTTGAGTGGGTTTGCTCTTGACTCTAGTCTAGGTCAGAGATGACAGAGACAAAGTCGACGATGGAGTGAGCTTACCCAGAAGAAGCCTGTTCACTCTCACTTTGAAGAGATTTGGGTTGTAACATTTAAATCAATGGGATGTCTTTAGAAAAAAAAAGTCATATGATTACCCGAAAAAGAAAGATTTAAAGCAAAATGTTTGGAGTTTTTTGAAAATGTCCGCCTTTTTGTCAGGACTTTTCAAATTTCGAAATTTTAACCATAGGCGGAAGATTGTTTCAGAGTTCTACCAACTAAACAAAACGAAACTCATCCAAAGTTCGAATAAAATAAACCAAGACATACCTACCAGGTCGTCTGGTAATCGCAGGCAGTTTGAAAAAAAAAACTGACTAATGTGTTAGTCAGATTTTTTGTTGTTTTTTTTTGCTCGGTCAATGAACCCGGTTTGCCGAAATCAACTGTTACTAGTACTCAAATATAACAAACTTTTAGCCATACAAATAACTAACCAACAAAATTACTTTTAAATAATGATCAGCTAAATGAACACTTACAAGTTTTTATCACAGTGGCCTTGTAAAACCTTTAAATGAAGATTGAACTTTTTATTAAAGTTTGGCTCTAACCTTAGTTGGTTGCACTTTGTAACGTCATTGTTGTTTTTTACGCATTTTCAAGTGAATATTATCTTGCCTAGAATGATTTTGAAACTTTAATGTAACCAGTTTTAGTTGAAGTAATTTTATTCTATTAATTGTTTTAATTATTTTAATTTTATTGTTTTAATTATTTTGAATTTCTTGACTATATTTTCGTATTGACTGTATATTTATTATTGACTGTAATTATGTATTTGAAGTTATTGAATTTTGACATCTATTTCCTGCTCTAACTATTTTGTACGCCGAATATGGCAAAACATGTGGAACCAGCAATTTTAAACACGTTTCCATCCATATGTGCATATTTATGTATAATGTTACACATGTTTATACAAATAAATGCACCTTTATCTTTAAAGAAAATTAAAAAACACATAATCTTTATGGGTAGTCAGAACCCCGAAAATTTGACAACCAGTCTTACTAAGGGGTATCGTGTTACCCAGTAGCTGGATTGTGGAGGTCAGATAGGCATACTCTCCATGTAACATACTGGTATTCAGCTACATCCTGTTCGTCTGGAAGACGAAAGGTGTGAAAAGACTACGCAGATGATGCAGGATGTAACCAATTTATGCAGTTGTATTTACCTGCTAGTTTATTTCCGACAAAGAAAAGGTAAATCCTTATCCTTGCGAAGATCAAGGAATATAGCCTGTTTAATATAGTCTGTTACCTTCTCGGGTTCTCGGTTAACCGTGACCAATACCGCCTGACCTCTACCACCGTTAAGTAAATCTAGTGTTTTTCCTCAATCAATTATTGGATAAACTAACGACTGTCTGAGTTTTTACTAGGTAAACTAGGTACATGTAATTTTGAAAATAACTGAATAATTAACTTCCTAAAGATGTTCAAATTGCAACAAAAAAAAATATACAAATCATTTTTTTTAAATCAGTCTACATAATTCATTTAAATATATAATAAATTGAATAACCTTGATTAGACCTTTTTTCATCGATACAGTTATAGGCCCTAGGATTAAAATAATATGAAATATCCGAATAATAAAATAATAGTCAAGAATTAAATTAAAACAAGCTATCATATAAAATAACCCGTCAAGGCTCCTTCAAACAGGTGCGACACGCGATGCCAATCGCACCCGACTAAAAGGCACGGCTCGTCGTGCTACAGTGGTAACTTTGTGGTGCGTCGCGTATCGCGCCTATTTGAGTTTGAGGAGCCTTTAGCTCTCAAAATTTAAAAGGTAAAATGAATGGGCAGTTTTGTTATCAATATCAATCACAAAATTGGACAGTCAATCAGAGTTATGGGTTCGCAGAATTATTATAAGATAGAGCAAAAATACTGTTTCATTGAAACAAAAAAACTGTTTTATTAAAGTAGATTAGGTTATTAGAAGAAAAAAATTAAGCATAAAAAACATTGAAACAACCGGTTTTTAGCTGAAAACACTATAACTAATCAAATCCTGTCAAACTTGTCTTATCTATAAATCGGTATTTTTCTGTCTGAAAGTAATATTGTTTTATAGAGCGGCATTTCTAATTGCGTTGTTTTGTTCCGGTATGTCTCGAGTTATTCATGAATAAAGAAAACCATTTTTACAGAATATGTTTACGTGTTTCGGGAAACAATGATGCTGACCATACCATGTTGCCAGTATCGTTTGCAGTATTCATGTTAAACGATAGAACATCTTGCAACATTAAATGTTGCTGGCAATGTATGTAGTTGTCGCGCAATAGTTGCGAAACATTGTAATCCTACCTACACATGACAATAACTTTGTTGATGCAAGTATGTTTTAAATCAGATCGTCATACTTTTTTTGAACTTCGCCCAAGTAACCGCACATAATACTGTAGCGGCAACTACAACGCCACATGTGAGCTACGCGTCACACTGACGTCACGCAAAATCCTGCATCGCGCAAGCAAAGTTTACCGCGCAACTACCATATACAACGTCCCGCCATCAATCGTCGGAGGATCCTGCCTTTTCTATAGAGGATGAGTGAACTTTAAACCCTCTTCCTCATACCTCTATAATATAAAACCAAAGTAATTTGTTTTTCAAAGTTAAATTTTCATGTGTTTACTGGAGAGTAACATTTGGTACAGACAAGGCATAAGGCCTTGTGAATTTCAAGCCCTTATACCATAACAATACAAAATAAGTTTCAGACGAATTGCGTTCATAATCGAATGAGACTTGACTTAGTTTTACATTAATTATTTTGTACTTAATGTCTTACCTACCTAGTCAATTATAATCTGTTCTTAATTATAGGTATTTATGTGTTATCATTTAGTAATTAGATATAGGTTAATTACCATTAAATGCATCCGATGCAACACTTACGCAAGAACTTCGATAGAATGTTGTCACTTCGTGTGTCTGTCAATTCAGTCGGGACGTTAAAATCTTTGCATGATTTTAATTTATATTAGAATCCAATATTGCATCTCAATTCCCCACAAAATCAATAAATCAATCTGCCTAGCTTTCTCCCAACTATGTTGGGGTCGGCTCCTAGTCTAACCGGATGCAGCTGATAACCAGAATTTTACATGGAGCAACTGACCTCAGCAGCCCAGTTACTGGGTAACATGATAAACTCAAACTCAAAGCATTTATTTCAATTTAAACCATTTACAGGCACTTTTGAATTGTCAAGGTGTCGGTCAGTCAGAAATATGAAGCTAGTTGTTCTTCTCCATTGGTACCTACTACGCTTTGGAATGCCAAAGCGTAGTAGGTACCGATGGAGAAGAACGGGTAAGAAACTCCACGGACACTCTTTTAAATTATACTGTTACAAAATATTAGTTACATCATTAATGTTGAACTTATAATTAGTATACTCGTATGTGAGAATGATGTAAAAAAGACGTATACGTTAAAAACGTCCAGAGTACAGAATCCATAATATACAGTCCCTACTGACGCGGACGGCGCCCGTTCACGAACATGACGTATGGATTAACACAATTCAGCTCATCCATTTTTAAGGGAATTAAATTATCCAAGACACGCGCCACCGTCAGCGAGACAAAGTAATATAATATAATACTTTTCAAAGTTAGTATTCATATAATTTTGTATATTCAGCAATGTCAATGTGTATATTGTGTATGTGAAATGGTATATAATGATGTAGTTTAATTATTGTAGCAATCATAAAGGCTCCTACAAACAGACGCGAATCGCACGCGACAAAAGGCACCACTCATCGCGCGACAGGCGGTGCTTTTGTGTCGCGTCGTGTGTCGCGCCTGTTTGAAGGACACTTTGGTTTCCAAGCGCACGTTAACGTAAAACAACTATTGACAGCCACGAACATAAATGTGTGACGTCCTTCACTAATTGCATGTAGTGTTACGATCGGCCGTGGCGAGTTACCGATGTTGAATACGATACGGCATGTGACATATAACATGCAAAAGTATTATTATTCCATGTTTAGCACTGGTATTGTCCAGCTTAAAATAATTAGAAAATTACTTAGGCGTGAATACTTCAATCTTCCTGTATATCCGGCTGCAGCTAACTACCAGTATTTTATATGTAGCGGTGGCCTATCTGACCTCCGCAACGTAGTTACTGGGTAAGACGATACCCCTTGGTAAGACTGGTTGTCAGACTATCGGGCTGCTGACTACCCGTAACAGCCGGACAGCCGGGACCAATGGCTTAACGTGCTTGCCGAAGCAGGGAGGGTCTCGATACCTAATTTATAAAGGTTAACTAGCCCGACTTCGTGAGACCAAGCCCAACCCATTGCATTGACTTCCACCACAAGCATATCAGGGATGCCAATCTCTAAGGCTCGTATTAATAAACGTTCCTCAGCCCAAGAGGTCGCACTTGATAACAACCTTGAGATCATGACCGTATTAATAAACATAATAATTTGTGTACTTAAGTTACGGCTTGGGTTTACGTTATCAGCCGAGTGATGGACTGATTAACAAACGGAACTCTACACTTAAGTATACAATAGGTGTGTGTACTCGAGATGCTTAAACCTGAGTGTAGGCAATCCGTGATAAATAGTATAAAGCGAAATCGCTGTTTTCGTCTGTATGTTTCTCCGCTTACTTCTCCTAAACCACGCAATGGATTTTGATATGGTTTTCACTATCATTTAGAAAAATTCTTCAAGAAGGTTTTTAGTTTTTTATATTATAGTAGAGAAAAGCCGAGAATTTCAAAGATTTGTAATGATGTCCTAAAAAAACATTTTTGGGCGCTTACATTGCTAACGTCGAAACCTCAGGAGATAGATCAAAATAATGTACTAAGGAATTGTACGAGTATATCTTAAAAAGGTATACAAAAAGTCCTCGATAGTATATATCAATCTGCTAAGGATAACCTACAGTAACCATTTTTATCTTTTACATATTACAAAAAAATTAAGGGTTATTTACGAAGCTATTTTAAACACACAATATTAATTCTTATCCAATTAAATACGTTAGAAATACGTTGTGCATTTAATGTAGATCAAAATTGCGCTGTACAGCATATCATTATAATTAATATCTTAGAAGATATCACAGATTTAAAATTATTAATCGCTCGCAGCGTATAACGGGCCGTATCGTCGCGCCGGCCGGCATGCCCCGACTTGCCAGTGGATAAACTATTGTAGGCAATGGCCCCGACTGAAAAAACTGCTCGTAACATTGTAAAGACATTCTAGTATAGATATAGGACCTGCATCACATTTTACACTCGAGCGAGAGAAGCCGGGGCAGGTCGCTATTAATGTATAATGCTACGGTTTCCTAGAAAAGCGATGGCCGCCAAATAGCGACCGCAATTTACCTTCGAATGACGTCACTTTTTTAAACGTTATTCAAGGAAGTAAATTAGTGTTTTCCTAGAGAGCGTCTTTTGACACCGTACAATAAAACCCCGCCGCTGTCATTTCCATGATAGCCGTCGCTGCGGGCGTCATGTGGCGGTCACCGCTCTTCTAGGATACCGTAACTAAACCCACATAGTTATAACCACATAGTTATAACTATAGTATAACGGGAAGAAAATCAAGCTTGCTTAACCAAAACAATATTAATCCGTGCAACTTAAAAGCACAATATTCAGTTGAACACGTGCATAAAGTCCAATTTCCCCATGGTACGTCAAACAAGACATGTGTCACAACTCACTTCCGGATATAGGTACTGCCGGTATATCAAAATGGGAGCAAGGCTCAGTTGACTTCTATACGCCCGTTAAAAGGGTAACTACATAAATATAATGTTGCAACTTCATGTTAAATATTAAGGTCCATCGTCCACGATGCTACTCAAAAGTGATTCAATCTCAAATCTCCAATGACGGTCCGCACACGATGCAACCAATCACAAACTAGTTAATAATGTGTTAGTAAAGGATGATTTCCACCAAACGGCTCGCATCGCATCGGATCGGAAAGGATACGAACGGATGCGACGACAGCCGATCGCGTCCAGCACGATGTCAACGCATACGATCGGCTCCGTACCGTCGCTTGCGAACGTATTCGTTTCTGCGCCTAGTCAAATAGTTTCATTCCTATACGGTGTTGACGATACGATGTTACGACGACAGGCGAACGAAACCGATCGCGCGTCGCAGCATACTTTCGGCTGCGATCGCGTGTCGCGGAAGACGCCCGCGGTCAAACTGCTGTGCGCGGCTTGTAAATGTACACGATTTAATATCGTTTAAAGATTGTAAAATCCGTTGCGATGCGAGCCGTTTGGTGGAAATCATCCTTTACTAAAAAATATAAAAATATAAATTAACAGAAATCACATAAAATAAATCAAATAAAATCCCAAATCAAATCAAATTAAATTTAAATAAAATAAATCAAATTAAATTAAATCACAGGAAATATGCTGTGATATTCTGCCTAATCATTGGTTATTTGAGTTTTTAACTGGTTACTTTCGAGAAGCGTCATGGTCGACGGGCCTTAATTGACAAAATTAAAAATGGTGGCAAAGGTGAGATGTTGTAATCAAGAACAGCCCTTTCCAAGGTTTTTGTGCCTGGAAGTAATGTTCGTAATTTGATTTAACAATAAAGATTATAGTTGAAAGGGCTTCTGGCTAAGTAAAAGCACAGTATAATAAAGTGAGCAGTATTACATCTTCATACAAATCGGCCGAAAAGATGCGCTTCGAAATCTCGGTGTAAACCTGAACCCTAATTACGTAACACACTATCAATCACAATCTGAATCATTTTGAAGCCTATTGCTAATCCGTTGCTTCATATGTTCGAAAAATGTATCTGCTCCACAACGTAAATAACACAATGAATGTTGTTGAACTGTAAAAATGAAAGCCATTCCTACTGTGAGTGTGTTACGCAATTACCCTACTGGGTTTGGACATAGGATACTTTTTATCCCGGTAGTTTTAAGCAGTCGCGGGCAAAAGCTAGTATGCAATATTTTTGGTTCTTTAAAACTTCTAAAGGTTAAATGATTTTATTTCTGTAAGTAGGTTTGTACAAACACTTTTACGTCTTTGTTACTTTTGAACCAATTTTGAAAGCAGTATTCAATAGTCGCGCGTGCGCCGCTGTTACGTAAGGACGCGGACGGTGCGAGACGCTCGCGCACATTTAGTTACGTGAGATATGGCACGAAGTTATCGACTGTGTTGTTCAGGGTATGGATGTGTTTGATTTAATCAATAGCGAAACCAGAAATCACGTTTTAAATTAGATACTCGTCCTCATTTTTAGTTTTTATTTATGTATGATTTGTAGGTATTTCTATATTTATTGAAACGTAGCGAGCATAACTTCCTTGACAGGAACTTAGTAGCTGAGTATCTATCATTTCCATGCGATCGACGCCCGATGGAAAGAACAAAATATACCTATACTAGTTTCTGCTCGCGGCTTCGCCCGCATGGATTTCAGTCTGTCACAGAAAGTCTTTATCGTGCGGCCCGCGATCAAAAACACGTTTGTGAAATCTAAAATATTCGTCCCATATTCATCCAAATGATTTGATGTAAAATTTAATTTTTATCTACCTACCTACATAAAATGTTCCTATCGATAAGCAAATTTATTTCGATAGGGTTCTTTAATTACCCTAGACAAATTAATGTATTTGCTTCATACAACTCTGTCATATTTTATCAATTTGTGAATGAGCATTTAGGTAAATGCCATCGCAGACTTTTTAAAGGCATTTTTTCTATAGAAAGTATTTTATTTTTGATCCCGAACCAATGGATAATATCTAAAAAAACAGACTATCTGAATGGCTTCGGCTAACAAACATTTTAATGTACACCATACCTTCAACAAATTGCAAGGATTTAATGCTCTGCCATCGTAAAATTTGTCGGGCGTATAAAGTACAGTTGCAACCCAAGAGACACAGTCAGTGGGCAACCTTAGTCCGAGTTTATCTACCGAGCGGCCGTAGATAATTACTTGAAGGACACTGCCGAGACGTAATACTGCTTACTTTATTATACTGTGGTAAAAGGTACGTTTGATTAAGGTCAGGCTAGGGAACATCTGAGCGGAAAAGCATTATTCCGTTTTTGAATAGCCGCGGTCAGTGCGCACATGGACATACCTATAAAATATGTAGACAAGGATCTTGATCTGTCCCCCCCGACCCTTGCTCGACGACGCGCCAGCCCGCGCCGTAGCTGAGCCTGTAGTTTTAAATTCCCCAGTATAATAATAATATAATTTAGATCCAGCCTGTCCCATCTTGCTGCCCTCCCCTCAGTGACGCCCTAAGCCGAGGTTCGTACCCCACAGGGGGTGCACTTAGCGTGCGGTCACCTAAATTTTAAGTATTGTTCGCCCCTGGCTGGAGGCTTTAAGTTAGTAGCTTAAGGCACCCACAGGTTTGCCCGGTTAAGTAGCCAGGACCTTAGTGGTCACAACTACGAGCTGCCAAATAGGAAAAAAAAAAAAAAAACTTGATCTGTTGTGCCACGCAAAGCATGTTAAACAGACGCCGCGTGCGTCGGTCCTATTGCTATATTATTTTTTGAGGAAGTATGGATAGGAGGCAGTTTGAAAGTCTGACGACTTTTGAACGTCCTTGATGCCAATGAATTGCAGAGACAGGCATGTGGCCGTCGCTCTAAAAAAATAATTAATATTAAGTCGCATCATGTATAATGATCATTAACTGCAGCTGAAGGAAATCATCGTTAGAATAGTCTGAAACTGCAAATGTATACACGTTCCTTCCCTGCATCAGAAGAGACCTTTGCCCTGTATAGTTAAATAAAATAATTAGACAGGAAATTTGGAAGTCTCATTGCTTGCAATTACTGTTAATAATTAACTACTAAAATAGTCTGTTATCATGAAATACAAGAACAAACAGACCTACATAATTATTATACACAAAACTGATTAAATCCGCTTTAAACTGGCTACATTCGTCATTACATCTATCTATCTATCTATATAAATAAAAATCAATGTTTGTTTGTTTGTCCTCTATGGACTCCGAAAGAGCTGGAGTGATTTTGATGAAACTTTGGAGAGTTTTCTGCATACGCCCGCGAAGGTTTAGGGTTAGGTAGGGGTAGATAGGACACCACGCGAACGAAGTCACGCCAGGCAGCTAGTAGATAAATAATAATTATTGTATTGGAAGATTTACGAGTATAACGTGTGTTAAAAAATACGTAACGAAGCCGAGGGTCATTTGTACACTTGTACTCCTCGTGATTGTAACTTTTTTTTTGTACTGGGCCATACCTTCTGGTTACGGAGATTTTGAAGGTCAAAATTCCAACTTTTACTGAAGTTTTTTTACGAAAACAAGATTTTAATGTTATAACACAACTTTAAATACCCCCACGAACCCTGTACCGTTGGATGCGGTACAGGGTTCGTGGGTCAGTTGAAAAAAATAACGGCCAGTCATTTTATTTTTCGATGGTTGGTAAATTAGTGTGACAGTAAAAATTGCTCGGTTATTTCATCCTATAATGCCAGTACAAAAAAATACTCAAGTAGTGTAATACTAATAAATGAATGGCCAGTAAAAATGTTGGAATGGGCAGTTAGGTAAATAGTTGGGCTTTTCATAAGTCCCGTTGGAACTATGACCAACCACGCGCGAGCCGAATTGGTCGCACTAAGCCAATTCGTAACTAAGCCAGGGCACCCCGACCATTTGTGGGTTAGGTTAAAACTGTGGCAAATCGCGCGCGAGCCGAGCGAGCAAAGCGAACGGTGCCGCGGCATTAGCCGGCAAGCGCTACTTCCAAGGTAGATTTCTGAGCTACTTATTCCGACTTTTTAACTGCCCGTTATGCCATTTTACTGCTTAATATTTATTTAATACCCATTTAAATATTTGTTATTAATCATTTTTATTTAGTTTACTGCTCAGTTTTAACTGCCGGACTAGTTAATAATCATGGTTACCAAAACATTTATGAGTTTTGCCAAAATGGATGCGATCAGAAACGTTATCAATTTTCCTTAGGCATTATGCATAACGACGACAGTGTGCAAACGGACGACGTGCGATGCCGCCGTGTGTATAATGACTTAATGACGAATACATACAATCTGCCTGCGACACATATAAAACGTTCATATTCAAGTCGTTATCACATTTCAGCAACACTCCATATCGCAATCAATTTGCACTGTAAATAATTATGCATTTGGCGTTCCTTATAAATACTGTTACTGTAATAATTCGGAACCAGCCTGTCTCTTGCTGCCCTCCCGCAGCGACGCCCTAAGCCGAGGTCCGTACCCCACATGGGGGGTCCTGTAGCCTTTTTAAGCCCTGGCTGGGGGCTTTAATTTATTAAGGCAACCACAGGCATGACCGGTTAAGCAGCCGACAACCTCTCAGGTTGACCTACGAGAAGCCATTTTTAAATTAAATTTAAAAACTTTTACTGTTAGCCTGCTTAATCCCACTGCTCGGCAAAGGCTTCTCCCCATGACTTCCAGCTCATTCGATCCAGGGCTAAAGTGGACCACTGTTCCTTTGTTTTAATAAATAAATAAATAGGAACTTGTCAAAATTGGAGGTTTGTTTTTAACAAATTACGACGAAGATTAGAACGTACACGTTCTTAAAAATACGGGAATTACGACTCTTTAGGTGACCCAAGCCTGGCCTATTTTTTGGCCAAAGAATCATCAGCATCGCCATACAATGTGGCAATGCTGCCAGCCTTTTGGACACTTTTCCTGTTGACAGCGATGCGGACAAATAATTTATTGATGCCCTATGATTCTTTCCATTCCCTTTTTTACTTACACATATCATTATTAATTTAATACTGTTAGCTTCCAAATTATGTAAATACACTCGAGAGCAATGAATCCGGGTCACTTAAAGAATCCTAAAAATCTCGGAAACTAAAAATGCTAGGTTAATGCAATAAATTGTATTTAATAGACAATGTAATACTCCTTAAATGAAGGTATTAAAACTTCTTAATTATTGTAAAGTTATATCATAAAAAAATCAAATTTGAAAAAGGGCCACTTTCGAAGATGGAACTACGAAATTACAGCATTTGGTTTTGCTTTTGTTTGTAATCTGTCATTTATGTGGGTACATAAACCATGTTGATAGTGCTCTATATTCATTATTAAAGCTGAAATTATGTCGCTTACGCCTGAAGAATGCACCAGAATACTTACAATGCTGGAAACCGGCCGGAGTCAGCGCGATACAGCCAGGACTGTCGGTGTGTCGCTGTCAACAGTACAAAGAGTTCTCCGACGTTACGAAGAAACTGGTTCTAGCCTACGCAGACCAGGAACGGGCAGAACCAGGTGTACCACAGCACGAGAAGACCGATACTTGGTGAACACCATGCTTCGAAATCGCTTTCTCACAGGAACTGAACTCACAAATCAGTTTCGACGCCTCGGAGGAAGTAACCCAAGTGCATGGACAGTAAGACGTCGGCTTGCTGAATCTAACTTAAAACCCCTTAGACCTGCAAACGGCCCTAAACTGGAGCGTGGGCATCGTATTTCAAGACTAAGATATGCCCAGAGCCACGTAAATTGGAGTATTGAAGATTGGTCAAAAGTTATGTTCTCCGACGAATCAAAATTTATGCTCTACAAGCACGATGGAAGACACAGAGTGTATCGAAGACCAGGGGAAAGATTCAAGCAAGCATGCATCGAAGAAAAAGTAGCCTACGGTGGTGGGTCTGTACTTGTGTGGGCCGGAATTTCTTCTGAAAGTCGCACAGAGCTGGTGATCATAGAAAACGGCTCTTTAACTAGCGTAAGATATGTGGAAGAAATCCTCAATGATCACGTTGGTCCATTTATGGTCAATTTAGGTGAGGATGCTATATTTATGCATGACAATGCCCGACCTCATACAGGTAGGATTGTGAATGACTACCTTCAAGAGATGAACATTACTCGTATGGAGTGGCCAGCGCGCAGCCCGGATATCAACCCGATCGAGCATGCTTGGGACGAGCTAGGCAGATGCGTAAAACAACGAAACCCTCCCCCAATCACGCTTCGTGAGCTCAAAATTGCTCTCACAGAGGAATGGGAGAATATTCCCCAAAATCGTATAAGGAACTTGGTGTACAGCATGCCAAACCGCGTAAACGCAGTAATGGAAGCACGAGGAGGCAATACGAAGTATTAAAATTCAAGAAAATCGTAATAAAGTTCAAAAATTTCATGTTTCCTATTTTTGTTTTAAGGAGAGATCAGCAGTTTTTTTCTTTATGTAATTTTGTGTTAATAAAATGTATGGTGACTCATATTTTTTTTACTTTCATTTAAGGAGTATTACATTGTCTATTAAATACAATTTATTGCATTAACCTATCATTTTTAGTTTCCGAGATTTTTAACATTCTTTAAGTGACCCGGATTCATTGCTCTCGAGTGTATTATACTGTAACTCATTAATAACTTTAAATACTTGCATGCACTGAAAAAATGATGATCTCAGCATTATATATTTTTTTTGCTTCAGCTAACGTCACTGAGAGGTCATCCACAATCTCCAGTTCATCCATTTTGACGGCACGTGCCAGTTTATCGTAAGAATAATTTTAGAAGTCAGATAAGTGCACGTTCATAACAATCTAAAGTTCAGTTTATTGAGGCGCTTCCTAGGTTCTGCGCATGAGTTGTTCACGTGATTGGGCGAACATCGTTGATATTTAAGTGTAAAAAAGTGATTATAATTGAACTGGCGTTTTTTCCGACCATTTTGTAGTATTTTTTTTAATGGAAGTACCTACCTACCTATACCTATGACTACTTCCCCATTATCGAGTAATTAATCTTTCTTAGGGTTAATTTCACCAATGTAACTAATCGCGGTTCAGCACATTTAAACCGCGTTCAAGAGCAGCTGTCAGTGTAAATATTTCACTACAGTGATAACACTAACAGATATTGAAAAACAGTAGTGAGGGCGCTATTAGCTCCTGAAATAGAACCTCAGTCTATTAAACTATCCTAGCTTGAGACGCTAGCTTGCAAGCTTGCAAGCTTACTACTACTAGCTTACTATCCTGACTTAAGAAGCCTAGGCCTCGTGCATCTCGGCCATTAGACTTTTTTTTTGGGTGAGCAGTCATCAAATAACTTCTCCCGCTCTGGGCGGAGCGGGAGGGCGTGTCAGACTTTTACTGACTAAAACCCACCCGTGTTCGTTCAGTTGCTTGTGTGCCAGGGCCACGGTAACTCTTTCAGACAAACCCGCGACCCCGGCAGTCGGTCATTAGACCTGGCCTGTCTGATTGCAGTTAGACGACTCCCGCAGACGGGCGCGACGCGCCAGCGTGACGCGACAGCGCGACGCAACTCTAGTAGAACATTTTTTTATGAAAACTTCATGGAAATTGTTCTACAAAAATCACGTCGGTCGCACCGTCGCGTCGCGCCTGTCTGCGGAAGCCATTAATGACATTCGCTCATTTCTTACAGCCACAAAAGTTTACTAATCATGATAAGTACTTAACAAAAAACTTTTATCTACACAAACACAGGCCCATTATTGTCCTGGAATCACACGGCACCAAAATGTATAAATGTTTTTATTTAAACTTATCTTTTATCGTTGAGACATTGACTTACAAAATACAATAATAATTAGTTATTAAATATATTATCAACTTTGTATATTTTTGTCATTTCACTTTACAAAATGTCATACCGATGTGACATGTGTAGATGTGACATTCAGACTGGCCCCGATAAACTTTAAATAGGGTCTTGCTATTAATAATTGTGCCTTATTAGTTATTGTAATGTTTTACTTAGGTAATAATAGGGTAATATCCTAAGATAAATAGTAATGTTATATGCGACCTATATATGCCCAGCACCCTAATTGTGTAACATACTTTTAAATAAAATCCGAGGGTTCTGAAGAAAATTCCATAAGCCATTGCTTCGTTGGTTTGAACAATTCGTCTGCTCAACAGCGTAAATAACGCAATGAACGTGGGTGAACTGTCAAAATTGCGTTTGGCATTGCGTTCAATTGCCATTTTGTTTGTGTTACGTACTTACCCCGCTGAGGTTTTAGACAAGTGGTAATAATTTTCAAAGCATTTTGGATTTATATAGCATTTACCAACGGGATTGACATTTTTGACTTTTCCATCATTGTTATCGTTGGCAGAATGTCACTCTGTCTAGGCCCTCAGGAGTAACAATACTTTGCGTGGCAAATGTTTCTGGTGGCAAGCCATCAATTGGCCAATGGCCCGCCTGAAGACGTCTCCAATCAGGGATTAAAAACCAGTACTAATTTGGGTTCCGGTTCTTCACTTCGGTTTTTAAAAAGGTTCTTCTTTTCGGTACGGCTCCGGTTCAAGGTTCCGGTTTCGTTCTTGTCCCAGCAGCATCATATGAACTCGTTTGGACTCGCTTTGAAAAAGAACCGGTAAAATAAAGGTTCTTAATGGTGCCAATTTAGGTTCCTGTTCCGGTTCGGATTCTAGTAACGGAACTACTAAATACCGGGTCTTTACCGGTATTTTAGGAACCTTTTCAATCCCTGTCTCTAATACCAGAGTCATCACAGGTGCGTTTAGATCCCAGTGAAATGTGTGACGTGCCTGTCACATAGGCGGAACCCAAACCCTTCAAACCGGAATATAACAACACTACTTGGCAGCAAAAATAGATATGGTGGTAGAAGGTTAGGTAATTTCCGGACGAGCTTCAACTTCACATAAAAAATATGAAAATCCTTGTTGAGTACTTTTGCTATTTATCATTACAATGAACTTGGAATACCTATTATCAAGTCATTCATAAATATGTACATAAACTCACGAGTCACGCCTTTTTCCAATGAGGATAGGCAGAAACTACAGAATGCCACCTGCTACGATCCTTGGATACTTAGGAGGATCATTAAGTTCCCTTCAAAATGGTTGAGCTGAATGGTGCTAAACCATGCGTCATGTTCGTGAACAGGCGCCGTCAGTAGGGACTGGTCATTTCTTGGCTGCCACGGCTTATTTTAATTGTTTTTGTCTTTTTATTACGGAGCATCTTTCTCACATGCATAAGTTCAACATGAACGATGTAACCAATATTTTGTAACCGTATTTTGATTTAAAAGAATGACCATGGAGTTTCTTGCCCGTTCATCTCCATAGGTACCTACTACGCTTTGGAATGGGCAACTAGCTTCATCTTTCTGACTGACCGACCCCTTGACTATTCAAAAGTGTCTGTAATTGGTATATTGGAAATAAATGCTTTCAGTTGAGTTTGAGTATCATTTTCACAGTTTAAATAAATAATTATTATCTTCCAAAATTATTATCGTCTTAGTTGTTTTTGTTTATTAATACTGAAACTATCATTGTGCCAGTGTGTGCCAAAGTGTTTTTAATTAGATAAAAGTTAATTTTTTACTTTATTTCGATGCCTGATAACTTTATTTTATGATGAAAACTGTTACATAACTTTTGACCTGATTCTAATTATTGTAATGCGTGGTGTTATTATTTATGTAGGTAGTAGAAAAACAAGCGAAAGCGCTACTGCTGAGCATGAGGTCTCGGGTTTGATTCCTGGGTCGGGCAAAGTGTTATTAAAGTTTTCCATCTGGAATTTTACAATAACAGTCCGGAGTCTGGAGTTGTGCCCGGTTGATGGCAATAGGCTCGCCTCCTGTTACATGGGACTTAAATATAACTGGCGAAATGTGGGTGAAGGTATTACAAGTGCACATCTGCCTTACCCTTCGTGGAATAGGTAGAGGCGTGATGTTATGTTATGACCACAGCACAATATACGTATTTCTATCGCTAAATAAACATTAAGTTCATCCGGAAACTGTGAAACTGGTCTTTATTCAATTAAAAAAGTAAGTAAGTACTTAACTCATTTGTTTATCTCATACATGACCTTGATAACAAATAATAAACGAAGCCCTTCATTGTATCTAAGTTATGAATAAAAAACATTAGAGACATTGATTCGTATATCTTTGACAGTCGTTACGGGTAGTCAGAAACCCAAAAATCTGTCAATCAGTCTTACCAAGGGGTATCGTGCTACCCAGTAACTGTGTTGTTGAGGTCAGACAAGCAGCTCATGTTAAATACTGCAGTTAGACTGAAAGCCAACTCCAAAATAGTTTTGAAAAAGCTAGGCAGATTGATTTAGGCTCTAAATTTATAGCTAATCGTCTAAACAAACAGGAAAACGTTATAAATAACGAAAATATTGATTCATTAAAATAACACATCCGAATCCGCATCTAGTCACGTTTTGCTTTTAAAATCTTATTCGATAACATTATCTTTTAAAAACAACCTAATAAGGCGAAATTATTACCTCTGTCGATTAGTGTCAAAAGGTTAATAATTCATGTTGATATTGTTATCTACTATAATGTGTTCAAGTGTTTGTTTTATATTTCCTTGTTTGATAAGAATATAGTCAAAGATTAATCTGATCATCATACAACATAAAGCAGTGTTGATATTAGTTACGATAGAGATTAAAATCACGTGGGTCATTATAAAGAACACGTGAACTAAGTGTCTACCCCTTAAGAGGGATGCGCTAAGGCAGCCTGCGAAATTAAATTTTTCTTACGTTTTTTGCAATTTTCAAGTCAGTGTCAAGTTATATGTTGATTAAAATATGATTGGCGACCGTAACCAGCGGGGTAATTACGTAACACACTAATAGTAGGAATGGGTTTCATTTTGACGGTTCAACAACATTCATTGCGTTATTTACGTTGTTGAGCAAACACATTTTTTGAACATATGAAGCAATGGCCTAGCAATAGGCTTCTAAATGATTCAGATTGTGATAGATAGTGTGTTTCGTAATTAAGGTGCTGTATGGCTTTACATAATTATAATCATTAGTATCAGCAATACAACTCTTTAAGTTAGAATTGGCCTCAAATGTCATGATTTCATGAAAAAGTAATTCAATAGGGTAATATGAACTTAAAAAGTTGTATTGATGATTTTTATGATTATAATTCTATAAATAAATATTTGATACGGCCGCGAATCATATTTAGATCAACATACAATACAACCCGATACAGACCTGCAAATAGCAAAAAACGTAAGAAATTTTGAATTTGGCGGACTACCCTGACGCTTCCGCCTTAAGATAGTGAATAAGAAAGATGTTATTGGACAAAATCTTAATTTTATTTAAAATACTTATTAGCTAATAGGGTTGATTGTAATGGGAACAAAGAAACACTGACTGTGATACTTAATATTTAAAAAAAAACGTAGATTATTGTAGATTATGAATGCATGAGTCAGTTCCATAGATTATAAATGATAAATGATTTTATTTCTGTAAATAGGTTTGTACCAACACTTTTACACGTCAATCATATTTTAAAACTAGATGAGGTCGGCGTTTCCTATCTGACTAGTCTGAGAAGAAAGGCCGAAACAAACTCAGAGGTAGGTACATAGTAGGTATGCATACAAGGTGAAGATGACAATACAACAATAAATTAAACATCGTATATTCTATGACGTTCCCAGTCTCGTTACAAAAAATCAGTCAAATATATCCAATAGTTTAGTCACTATAGCTAATCAAAGATTGGTAAAACCGATAGTCGGTGGTCAGCCCGTCAATATTATTTACTTTGTTTGTTTGGTTTTTTTTTTAATTTCGATGTTAATATTTATTCGATAGTTTCAGTGTTTTCATTTATTGCCGTATGGTTGGTATGTTATATATTAGGACACCTATTCAAATAAATGATTACGATTATGAAGAAAGAGATTTCTTTATAAATAAACATCACCCTTGTACGTATTTTTCTGTTCCTTTCTTCTTGTCTGTTTATATGTGTGTGCATAAAGGGTTCCAGACAGGCGCGACGCGACACCGTGACGCGACTCTTGTAGAACAATTTCCTTGATGTTTTTATAGAAATCGTTCACCTAGAGTCGCGTCGCGCCTTAAATGGTTAAATAACTTAATAATACTTAAAAAAACAATAGTTTGTTCTCAATGTTATTTTGCTTTTGTTTCAGAAGATGTTCCGGTATCTAGTCCTGACCTACCTGCTGGTGCTGTGCAACGTATCCAGTGGGAACCCCATTAGCAACGAGGTCATTGAAGACCAGGAACTGGTGTTTGCATTAGTTGTAAGTTCTCTTTTACTATTAGTTCATATGATAATTCAAAACTTCTACACTGCTGCACTATTCTATCGGTACACCTAACCCTTCAAGGATTACAGTCGTGATGTTGTGTGTATACTTAATTGAAAACAGAGAGGTAATTACGTAACACACTAACAGTAGGAATAGCTTTCATTTTGACAGTTCAACAACATTCATTGCGTTATTTAGGTTGTTGAGCAGATATATTTTTCGAACATATGAAGCAATGGATTAGCAATAGGCTTCAAAACGATTCAGATTGTGATTGATAGTGTTTTACTCAATTAGGGTGCAGTTTCGAAACTGATTGTCGGACAGCGCACAGCATAAGCGACTGAAAATAAGGCGAATTTCACCAATGAATATGAATATTGACACTGACAGCTCTTGAACGCGATTTAGATTCGCACTTAAACATTTCTAGAAAATAGTGTGTGGATGTAGATAGGTATAAGTCCTGTTTTGGGGTGTAGAAGTGTATTATGAAACCTATTTAGTTAAGATTTTAAAATAAAGTTGTTGTCAATGTAGGTATTCATTTGAATTTTCTTCCTATCACTACATAAGACAGAGAATTTTCTTTAAATAAGACCATCACAACAGGGCCTTTTATTTGATAGGTCACACAGTACAGTTTGCAAAACTTCTTTTTTTAATTTTCCAATTTGTCCCCCAAAAGTTACCCCATATACAAAATTCATTTATATACGTTACACGTCCTTGTTTGGGTCACAGAAATTCATATGTGTATCAAATTTCAACTTAATCGGTTCAGTAGATTCGGAGAAAATTGACTGTGACAGACGGACAGACAGACACACGAGTGATCCTGTAAGGGTTCCTTTTTTCATTCGGACGTCCGGAACGCAAAAACCATAAGATCATACAAAAACATTTTGTATAAAAGCTTTAACGTAATATCAAGACACAATGTACATAAGGGCCCACATCATAAATTGGCCTAAAATCTGTATCGAATTTCTATCAACACCCGCCTTGGAAAACACTCACCTTGCTTTATCACCCAGTACAAAGATTATAACAGGAAAATGGGACTAAATTCCATTAATAACAAAGTATTTTTCACTGTTTAATAAAACAACCATCTTAATTGCGATTAAGTCTCTTGACTTGTTTCTGGTGTAGATAATAACATGAATTGTATTTATTTTCCCTAAGATCCGTGGTACATGGCATGGTTTTTTTTACGGTACGGCACACCAGCCGCACCGTAGGGAGCTTGTATATGGGGGTCTATCTCTTTGCACGAAATCCGTAGTTTCGGCCGACGTTACGAGGTGTTTCCTACTCAGTAACACCTACGGATATAAGATTAGTTTGGGGCCCGAACTAAGAATGAATGACACCACGGTGTGACAGTTGACCGACATGTTTTTACCTGTCCGAAAAAGTTAGTAATTAATCGGGTGTAGGGTTCACACCAGAATTTCAAACTACTTTCGGATGGGCCCGTATCTTCGTTGATGGACTTAAAGAGTAGGCTCCCAGACACGGCAAACTGCCGGTTATATGGTATACGGCGACGGCGTCGTGTCGAACTCCCACCATGTCTTTCAACACGCTTCCACAGTGATCCACACAACACTGACGACCGTGCGTACACACGTATCAACCGTACAACGGATCTAAAATATATAGGGCCAATTATACTCTCTCCTTGTCCGAGACGGATTTACGAGTAGTAACGCTGATTGTACCAGCGTTTAGTCACAAGTTTAAAGCTAAAAAAAAAACATAATTCCTTCGTGTGGCAACTTTGTTTCCATGTCATTACGGTTTTTGTGCACAGCGCAGTCAAATATTCCTCGTGATTAAATGTCTAAAAATCTTTATAATTACGCTAATTATAGCTTGAAATTATGTTTCAACAGTATCATAATGGAGTGCTATATTGTGTATAGTGTCCGTACAAACCTCCAGCTACTGATAGTCCCGTTCATGGTTTCTCTTCTTCCTCAATCCTTTCTTAGTGCACCTGTACACCATCTTTATCTTCATCACTCATCATCATAATTTCAGCCAAAAGACATCTACTGCTAGATATAGGCCACCACGCACCACCACGACCGGTTCGACCGGTTCTGTGTTTCTCGCATCCCGCGGATTCCTGCGCCTTCACCAGGTCATCAGTCCACCTTGTGAGAGGCCATCCAACGCTGCGTCTTCCGGAACTTACGCGGTCACCACTCTTGAACCTTTCGGCCCCATCGGCCATCCTTACCTTATGGATTATTAGAATCCACCGAATGTCACGTTACTATCATTAGTAGCTTTTGCTTGTGCGTTTATGTCAGTTGCAAAACTGTTGCTTTCCTACAAATAACCCTTGACATAAATCCTAATCACCTTTTCTACAATCACGCGTGGACATGGCGGACTGTTATCACCGGGAATCACAAACACCAACTATCATAGTAATTATGTTTTTCTCCTAATCAAGAGGTTACGGCCTTCTCAGTTAAACGTCAGTAAATCACAAGATTATTCATGCAAATTATCTTGAAGAGACAACAAGAAGATAAATAGTAATTATCTGCCACGTTTTGTGACCTGTACTCTAATTGCGTAACTCACTATGAATCACAATCTAAGGATCATCATTTTGAAGGATAATTCTAATCCATTGCTTCATACGTCCTAATTTGTCTGCTCAACAACGTAACTAACGAAATTAATGTTATTGAACTGTCAAAATGAACGCCATCCCTACTGTTAATGAGTGTTTTGCGCAATTGCCCCGGGGCACCCCGGTGTGATAATGACTTCACTACGTTCCCATTTGAAGAGGAATAAGTTATGTAAATATAAGGAAAATAGTTTTGTTAACAATAGATGGGTATTTAATAACAAATACTCATTGGATGTCTTCGTGATGAATTGATAATGATCAATTGAAAATGATAATGAAATCTGAATCTGAATGAATGATGGTGATGTTGGATTGAAATGCAATATGGTTGGTGTAATGTTTGTAGTCATTTTTGCAGTCGGATTTATAAAACATTAATACATTTTTGACGGGGTGTTAGAAGCCCGAAAGTCTGACTACCAGTCTAGTCTGACTACCAAGGGGTATCGTGTTACCCAGTAACTGGGTTGCGGAGTTCCGATACGCTGTCGCCCCATGTAAAGTACTGGTATTCAGCTGCCTCCGGTTAGACTGGAAGCCGACCCCAACATAGTTGGGATAAGGCAGGCTGATGATGAGGATTTATAAAACATTGATTATGTCTCATTACTCTACTGTATGTACCTAAAAATCCTGACTTCCTTACTAATATTATAAATGCGAAAGTAACTCTGTCTGTCTGTTGCGCTTTCACGCCAAAACTACTGAACCGATTTAAATAAAATTTGGTACACAGATAGTCTAGAGCCTGAGAAAGGACATATGCTACTTTTTAATGCAAAGAAAGGGTTGTAAGGGGTTGAAAGGGGAGGATGAAAAGTTAAATGGAAGTATCGTCATTTTTAGAGCTAGAAGCTTGAAACTAATTTTTTAGGCTGTTGATTCGATATAAATAAATATGAAATTCAAAGTTTGTAAAAGTTTTACCCTCAAGGGTGTAAAATAACAATAGGGAATAGGGGATGAAAGTTTGTATGGAAATATGTAAGGTGAATGTTTTATAAGTTTGCGACATGACACAAAATATTAGAGCTATTAAATGACCTACTTACAGAAATAAAATCATTTATCGTTTGATAAATAATTTTATTTCTGTAAGTAGGTTTCTACAAACACTTTTACACGTCAATCATATTTTTTTAAGTAGATGAGGTCGGCGTTTCCTATTTGACTACTCTGAGAAGAAAGGCCGAAACAAACTCAGAGGTCACGGTCTCTTTTCCAAGTCCAGACATAATCTTGGTCAGATCATGTGAAGACCATGTAGATTTATGTCTGAAATGGTCTTTTGAGGAAAATCCACACAGAATGAGTGGACCTGTCCAGTCAGTGCACGCTTTTGTGACTAATCGTGGAGCTCAACTCAGAACATAAGGAGCTCAACCACTCGACGAACGACGAATTCTCATGTAACATTTACGGAGGCATTACAAAATCTAAAAACTGAAGGTTACGCGAGTAAGAAACTTGCCAAGCACCGCGCCGTACACAATGAGCGCTGTGCAGCCGCGCGGGCGGGGGGACAAATAGCTCATTAAAGTATTTATACATTTCTTATTTGTAAAATTAGCCTAAATAATTAAAAAAAAACCCAAAGACACTATTCCACGCAGACGAAGTCGCGGGCACAGCTAGTTACATGATATAATTATAATGTTTTATTTGAAAAGAACATTGGGCGATCTCGTAGGGATTTCGTCAACTTATGACAAGGTGCAAATACTAAATAAAATTTATTTGGTTAGTAATTGGCACACGTTGTATAAATATTAGGCCTTAAAAATACCATAAACCATTGATTGTCACTATCTTATCTACTACGACAAACATGGGACTTAACATTCTTGAAACAGTCTAATCTTACTTTTCGTAGATTGTAATTAGGTACCCACTTAGGGCGAATTTCAAAAATGGAAATGAACACGATCAGCACATACACGCGTTCAAGAGTTGTCAGTGTCAACAATGTTGTTGTGTGGAGTTTGTATGGGAAACTTAGCATTTCTTATTTTAGGGATATGAAAATTAAAATGTATGCTTTTGGTGAGAACTAAAAAAAATTTTTGTTACTAAAACAGCCTATGTTACTCCTTATAACATCAGCTATCTGCCAGTGAAGGTTTCGTCAAAATCAGTCCAGCCGTTTCGGAGATTAGCCGGAACAAACAGACAGACAGACCGAGAGACAAAAATTTAAAAAAAGTTATTTTGGTATATGTATCGTGTATACATCCATATGCTTTTAGTAAAAAGCTGTTATTTTAATATTACAAAGAGACACTCTAATTTTATTTATCTAGAGTGTATAAAATGAATGATGATAATATTAAAATCATTTTTATTTTTTTAAGTTAGACATTTACCACACACACATATTTTTTTTTTTACAACCCTAAGGTTGACTGGTAGAAAATGCCTCAGGCATTAAGTCCGCCTTTGTACAGTATTTTTTTTTACTTGTGCATGATTTTTTAATAAATAAATAAATAAATAATAATCATAAAAACCTGGATAATAAAAATAAAATATTTCCTTCTATCATTTGTATGTCTGTTACCTTTTCACGCTGTAACGGTTGAATGGATTTAGATGTTAGGATACTATTTATCCCTATAGCATGTTCCCGTGTGATCATTTTCGACATCCGTGTGGGCGAAGCCGCGGGCAGAAGCTAGTCATATTCAAACCTTTGTAGTTCTGATGCCAATACAATATTGGTATCATTAAAAAAAAAAAATATGGTTCAGATCAGTAATGTTCGAGAACTTGATTGATTATAAAAGTGGTTGGAACATTGCACGCATTTCATAAAAGTAAAATAGTTTTACCTAAAACAAATGTTTAATGTTTTCTTTTTTTGTAGGTCAACAGACACGGAGAAAGGTCACCGGATGCCGACGAGTTGTCACTATCGGATCAGCAAGAGTTGATCTTAAATTTAACAGCCATTGAAGGACTAGAGGGCTTGACAAATGTGAGTAAACCTTAGCGTATGTACTATGTACCCGGGTCGCAAAAAGTCTTTTTGGGTTCCAGCATTAGGAATTCTATGTCATAGCTCGGAGTCTGGATTTATGCCCTTTTAAATGGCAATAAGTATAACTGTGCGATACAAAGCTTTACCTAAGCCTTCGTGGAAAACGTATATGATGTTATGTTTATTTATTGGGCCATTGTTTGGGTCTCCACGACCAGATCCCACGATCTCTCTTTAACTACCGGACTACCAGACGTCCAGTAGGGTACCATAGAGTACCATCCGTACCTACTTGGTCGATATATCGACTATTAACGCTCGTGCACACTGGCGCAACGAGACAGCGTGACACAAAGGCACCGCGTGCCGCGCGTCGAGCGGCGCCTTTGTGTCGTACTATCGCCTCGGGCCTGTTTGCGGGAGCCTTTAGTCGTATTCCGCGCTTCTCCCTGCACATGCCCTTGTAATTAATTCAACGATAACCGATCACAGTACCACCCTACTTATTTTAAATTGTAAATTACCTAAAGTAGTCACTCGCGCAATTTCTAGTTTAAAAAATAAACTTAAAGAAGACTAACGCAATATCGACTTTATCCCAGTCTATGATTCCGCTGATCCGCAGTTTTGAATGTTGTACCTAATCAAAAATGTACAACATGCAATTCAGAAGAACACGATCATATCTCGGCTTAATAACAAAACTATAACATAAAACCGTGGATCACGACAGGACTCATTCGCTGTATGAAAAATAGAGATCAACTGCTTATGAAAGCTAAATCTAATCCAGATAATTATAGCGGCCGACAACAGAAACATTGATTGACCAACGTGAAAATGTGGGCCGAGGCGAAGCAGAGGCACACATATGTGAGTCCATCAATGCCTGGTTGCGGCCAAGGCTTGTATAGTACTTTTCTCAAATAATGCGCCGAAATTCAAACTAAGTAAATTAATTATAAATTTCAGAATCAATGACGAACAACGATAACTTTTCTCGCGCCAATATATGTTCGTTTGTTTATTTTCACTTAAAACAGCTGTATTTGCTAAGCCAGTTCAGTGTTACCTCCTTGGTTGCCATGGGTCGAAGTAAAAAGTTCGTTCCATTTTTAAAGTACACGACAGATATGAGTTTTCATAGTAATTTATTCGGCCGCTAAACACGACAGTATAGATTTTCATATTAACATTGCCGGCCGCTAAACACGACAGATATGGATTTTCATACTAACATTGCCGGCCCCTGCTCTCATGTATCTGACCAGTACTTACAGCATTTATGATTTATCTCGAAAAGGTTGTCATAATAATGCTCAAATTACCAAGCATGTTTAAGAAAAAAATATTTTGCAACAGTCGTATATAAACGATATCGTAACTTTTGTAATGATCTTCCAAAAAAAGTAAAAAAGCAAATACGATACAATTGCACTACAAAAGGCTGGTATAAATACTAAAAAAATCTGGAATTTTATTAAAAGTGTAACGTATGACTCGAAACAAAACCAGCCATCATCAGGTTTATTACAAGCACACTCGTCACAGTTAACATCTGCCAACAATGAAAATAATTTATTTATTAACTAGCTGTCGCCCGCGATTTTGTCTGCCATCCAGGATGAAAAATAGCTTATGTCCTGACGCAGGTTATGGTCTATCTCTGTGCCAAATTTCATGCAAATCCATCCAACTTTTTTAGCGTAATTGAGTGACAAGCAAATAAACAAACAAATTCACTTTCGCATTTATGTATAATTAGCTGCGCCCCGAGGTTTCACCCGCATGAGTCTCGATCCCGTTGCAATATCGGGATAAAAAGTATTCTATGTCCTAACCCAGGTCACGGTTTACCCATTTGCCAAATTTCATCCAAATCCGTCCAGCCATTTTAGTGTGAAAGCGTAACAAACAAACTTACTTTCGCATTTATAATATTATAGTTAGGATGTTGGAAAGTGTTTGGCTGAAAAAGTTCGGGACCAATCACAATATCTAACAGGTACCTACACCATTTACGTGTAGCACAATTTTATCATCCATTGCGTTGCTAGACACTGACGAGACTTAGGTAAAAATGATAATTATGAGTTTGAAAGACAACTGTGCAGTTGGCTTGAATAACATATCAAATAAAATTATTAAACAGTTGAGGCACATTTTGGTACCGCCACTAAGTTATATTTGCCAAAAATGTTTATCTACAGGTCTTTTTCTGAGTGCCTAAAAACTTGCTTCTGTTGTACCTGTTTATAAATCAGGCAGTAAAGATCAAGTGACAAATTATAGAGCTATTTCCTTACTGCCTTCTATGTCTAAAATATTATAAAAAATATAAATAAACGGTTTTACTTGGAGGATAAATTAATTTTATCTAAAAGGCAGCTTGGATTAAGGCCTAAAATGTCAATAGACGATGCCGTACACCATCTGACTGACTATCTAGCACAAGAACTCGATAATGGTAACCACATAGTAGGAATCTTCCTGGACCTTGCCAAAGCTTTGGACATGGTTTCTATTCCCATACTGTTGCACAAGCTTGAAGCCATAGGTATCAGAGGCACCCAGCTGAAACTATATAAGAGCTATCTAGAAGACCGTACCCAATATGTAAGAATTGGTAATGTTCTCAGCGATGATAAAAAACATGTCCTTCTGAGTTCCCCAAGGAAGTATTTTAGGGCCTACACTATTTTTGATATACATAAATGATCTTTGTAATCTAAATCTAGATCGCGGCCAAATTTTTTCTTAGGCTGACGAAACTGCCTTTCTATGATTTGCTGAGACAGAAAAAAAAATCTACAAGCTTGCGCAACATGGTATCAATATTGTTAATAAATTGCTTGAACATAGTTCACTAACACTAAATGCTGACAAGACAAATTACATTAACTTTTCAATGCACAAGCAAACGTCAAATAGCACTATGTCGACATTACGAGTATAATGCTCATTATTGCACAATTCCCACAGGTAACCAATGCGTTTGTCCCAACATTAAAATGGCAAATACAACAAAATACCTTGGTGTTATATTAGATGAAACACTTCTGTTCAAACAACATGTACAAGTTTTAAATAATAGAATTCGCAAGTTGATATTTGTTTTTAAAAAGTTACTTTGTATTGCTGAACCATAAATAGTTAGACAAGTTTACTTTGCTCTATGTCATTCGATTACCACATGGGGTGGAGCGAGTACAAACAATGTTACTAACCATCGAGAGAGCACTGAGGGTGATTCACAACAACAACAACAATTACAATACACAATACAACAACAATACAATAATACAACATAAACACAAAACAATACAGTACAATTTTTCTTTGTTTCTTTTTCTTTCTTTGATTCTCAAAGTGTCTACTTTCCACTCTTTCCTTTTTCCTACTAACTATCTATACAAATCTTGTGAAGTATTAAGAGTTCGTCAGCTATTTATAATGGGCATTGTATTAAAAAAACACACAGCTCTACCCTACATCACTGAATATACTAATAAAAGACATAAAGATATAGTCTGTCCACGAAATACAATAAAGCATACTTTTATATCCAAATTTTACCTGTACCTCGGTCCTCTCCTCTATAATCGACTTAACTGGTAAGCAAACATTTATTTCCTGAATTACACAAATTGTAAGAGAATTTGAAGGATGCTCTCCAAAGTATGTCTTACGAAAGATACAGAGAATTTACTAACGATGTTAAAGTAAATTATAGTATATAAACACCTACGATAAGTATTTATCAAAAGAAACTAAGAGTAAACCTATTCAACATTTAATTATTTGTCTATTGTCAAGTTTTTTATTATTTATTAATTTTATAAGCCTATTTTAGCTCTTCTCCCCTGAAACACAGGATAACCTAGTTTAGGCATGTAAGTCCTAGGAATATAAATTACTTTTAAGCATTACCTGTACTAATTTTTATGCCTTGTAATTATTTGATTATATTTTTATTAATTATGCGCACGGGCAAAGTGTGGAACTCTCTGCCAGCGTCTGTGTTCCCTTCCACGTATAACCCGTCAGCTTTCAAAGCAAAAGTGAACAGGCATCTTCTGGGCGCTCTGTCCTTCGTAAACCTCATCCATCGTCTTGCATCAGTCAAGATCGAGGTCAAGCGCAGGCACATTTCGCAATAAAAAGAAGTCTGTACACAACTCAAATTAGATAAGCTTGGCATGAAAACGGAAAACTAAAATTACCTAAGTACCGACCATAGATTACCGACAAGAATTGTGATAGATAACCATATGAAAATTGCAAAAACTGACCGCAGGAAACGAGTTGTTATAATAATAATAATAAATCATTTATTTCAGGCAAAATGGCCCATAGACATATACCTTACAAACTAACATACATAAAATATAAAACAAAACTTTTGTTAATAAAATAACTTAAAACTATGTTAGTATCACTTCACTAGCTTGTCCTTGAGCTGCCTTGTGGTACTTGTCCGCGGAAGCGACGGAACACTACGTCTTGCGGCCAAAAGTCTTCTGCCATGACGACGGACAGGTAACAATTCGGTACTCGCACCACGAACGCCTTGAAGTTGACGTTGCGTTGCGACTCCAGTAACTGCACCCTCGGCGAGTACCTCGTCTTCTGGCGCACGTACTCCACGATGTCCTCCGCCTTAGTGGTGTAGTGTAGGCGGGAGATGTACACCGGGGTGTTCGGCTTTGCGGCACGTAAGCTTACTCCGGGCTCCGTAGGAGCTTTGCCGCAGCGGTTCTTGTTCGTTCGTGACTGACGCTTCCTCCTTTGCACAGTCACAAAGTCCTCAACATCAGCCTTATTCGGGGCTTTGTTTGGCATCATAATTGGAGCGCCACTCGCGGCACTCGCAGTGACGACAGCGAAATCCTTTTGCAAGGGTTTCGCCAGGGCTGCGGACACTGGCAGGGGGACGGAGCGAGGGGCTCGGGCGGCGCCGCATGGAGGTGCTGCGGAGACGGGCAGAGGGCTGCGGGGCACGCGGGCGGGGCGCGCTGCAAGCTCAGCAAACGACGGATGCGCTGGCGATGAAACTGCTGACGCGGAGTTTGACAACGATACATCGAGGCCGGCTCCACGACACATGTTTACGTTAGACGCATCGACTGATGACCTAGTTACCGCCACACTGTTGCGCAACTCAGTAAATTCTTTGCGCAAATCGGCGACGGTGTTTTGGGATGCATCTAATTTCGCTAGAACATCCGCGAGGCGGGCCTTCAGATAGACAATGTCCTTCAGAAGGCTCGTTACATCGACGTGGTCGAAGGTGACGGGTGGAAGCTTGTGTAGCTCCTTCGCCACAAACGTCGGCACGTCGTCCGGGTCAGTCTCCTTAAACAGCGTGATTATGTCTTGCAGGCTTCTCTTAGTCCCGTCACGCCGGCGAGACACCATCTGGTCGCGCTTGTTAAGCACACTGAACAACAACAGCTTGGCAGCAGCTATGTCGTCCTCGCTGAAGTTCGTTGCACAGATCTGAACAGCGGACACTTCGTCCATCACATCCAGCTTCTGCTGCAGGAACGCCAGCAGCTCATTTGCCACAAGTTCACTGCTCATGGCGAGAAAATTACGAGCGACAGCTTGCGCCGCGCTAGTCAATGCACAGAATATGCACACACGTCCGCATCGAAACGCGGCATAAGCAAGACTGTTAGACTGTTATATGGCCTTTCATATGGTCTTCTCATTATGTATAAATACACTATTGTTATGTCAACTTTGTATGTAGGTATCTATGTATAATGAAGGTAGTTCAGACAAAGTACCTGTAACAAAGTATCTTTAAAAACGTGACGCGGGTTTAACTATTAAAACGAGAAAAAAGTCACGTTTTGTGCGATTCTCGTGTGATTGTAATGTGCATGATATGTTTTAAATTATTATTTATCATTATTGTAAATAGGATAGTTTACTTCCAAAAATCTAGTAGACTTAATAATCTGCCTTATTTCTTTGTCTTCTACGAGTATAATCTGTTCCAAAACAATCTGATTAAAGTGTAAACAAAAGGATCAGAAAACTACCCGGTGAATGCCAATTTGTAGTAGAAATTGAGTGCTTTGATTTAGTTATTTGAATACTTAAACCCGAAATTCTAATTTTGAATCACTTTAAGATGATTTTTGAGGTTGAGGTTATAAAGTATTATTTAATAATAATTTGTTTTATTTATTTTATTTTAGTTGTTGATTTGGCAATCAAAATTTAATTACGTAATTTAAACAACGTTGAAATCTGCTAAATACAGATGAATGTGTGCGTGTGTGTGTTGGTGTGTGTGTGTGTGTGTTGTGTGCTGTGTGGTGAACTGCCTATAATGAGTGATTGCGTAAAAAATTGACCTTGTTTACACTTTCATCAGATACTTTTGGAACAGACTATACAGTGAAATATATTATTATTTATAATATGAGCTTTCAGAAAAATCTTTAAAAAAATATATGTTTTTGTACGTTATCAAAATGTCTAAATATTTGCTAATTGACTCGGCTATTCACTGGTTGCCAATAATTATTAAAACATGATAACAATATTTTACTTATTGCTAATCGTACGGAAATTACATTTGACCGAGAATTTCTTATCTACGTTAAGATAAACAGTTCATTTGGTCTTTCCGCTTGGTAACTGAAAAGTAGAGTAGAGTGGTCTATTTACTGCTCTACATAAATTAATAACCACTGAATGACGTAGGATAGTTATTTTATGATTAGCAGTTGGAAGCACGAACTAGATATATACCAGCCTAGCCTTTTCCCAACTATATTGGGGTCGGCTTCCAATCTTACCGGCTGCAGCTGAATACCAGTATTTTGCATGAAGCGACTGCCTATCTGAACTCCACGAGCCAGTTACTAGGTAACACGATACCCCTTGGTAAGACTTGTTGTCAAACTTTTGGGCTTCTGAATACCCGTAACGACTGTCAAAGGTCTACGAATGACAGCCGGGACCTTTCGAGGCACGGAGGGGTCGATATGTAATTGCTGGTCCCACAGAACGACCTCTTCAAGCGTAGCTTAACCTTCGCTCGACTTAGGCGCTTGAGGGCCTAGACGAAGTAACATTCGATTAGCGATGACGCTAGTAGAAAAACCAAAAAATGTATGGGGTTGACATATGCTATCGAAATGTCACGTGATCATAGGTCAACGAATAGAAATTGGCTAGACAATGTTAACATCATTCGATTATATGAAAAGAATCGACAGCGTCGAACGATTACTTCCATAGAGATGCGTAGCCAAGTGGCACTTTTTGACTAGCGTTATCGCTAGTTTTCGATTTGTATGCTGGAAACATTAGCGAAAGCGATAGCGATTGTAGAAATAGAATCGCTCCGAAGCGAATGCCATTTGTCTAAGCCCTCCTTTGTCATTTGGCAACGATCCCCACTATTTGGTAGCACGAACATTTTGTAACAAAATAAACAAGAGTATTCTAATAATTGTATCAGAGCACTATCAGAGCTTATTTGGAACTAAAGAACATAACATAACCTACAATAACGCTTTTATTCCCCGAAGGATAAGGCAGAAGTGTATATAGCTACACCCATATTTCGCGAGATATATAGTCCTCCAGGCCGTATTTTGGTCATGGCGGCCAATCTCAACGGAAACTAGCCTTCGGCGCGGGAGATGTTATAGTGCACAAGTGTGTGCGCAGACACAGGTGCACTCTCTCTTCCCACACTTTCATAGTCCGATGGGACGGCAATCTGACACGACCGGAGAGAGATCAGGCGCAGGACCAACGGCCTTAAGTGCGTTCCGAGGCACGTGGAAAGCACCAAAGAAAAGAGAGAGTTAGGAACTAAACAAGTTTGTTTCATTTGAGAATTGACAGCATTCATTTTTTTTATTTTTTTACAAACATCAACACAACAACTTCTTTTAAACTCTTTTTTGTGTAAATATTTTGCATATAGGTACTTAATAATTTTTTAGTTTTACCCACCTTACGATTGTAACAATTAATATCGAACACCTGCTAATTGTCTCGAAATATTATGTTCACTATAAAGTGCTGTTAAGTGTGTGATTATTGGAGAACGAGGAAGACTGACCTACCGTGATACAGTTTTTACTAGTACGGAGGTCAGTGTGAATTACTCTTTAATTTTTTATTTTTTTCATCATTGTCTTTTAGCAATAAGACCTTCCATTGTGTCACCCTATGTAAAATTTCTACATTTACATCTGTAACTTTCATGGTGTACATAATAAAGAGTATTCTGTTCTATTACATATCTTTTTTCAATATGATTAGGTATATAAAACACAATACCGACTATTATGTTCATACAAGATGAAAGTGAATGGTCTACGTAAACTGTGATGTTGATGTTCTCAGCCTTGGTTTTACATTCATTACAATGCTCGGTTTGCTAGAAGGCCATGTTACAGTGACGTCATAGCTTCACAATATGCCACTGAAAAAAAATACGGCCTTTTCTAAAATATGTAAAACTGACTTGCCTGAAACTGACCACAATAACAATTTATTAGGAGTCTACTACGCTTTGGAATGTGCAACTAGCTTCATCTTTCTGAATGACCGTCTCTTTTAACAATTAAAAAGTGCCTGAAAATGTTTAAATTGAAATAAATGCTTTGAGTTTGAAATTACATAAAATTTTCGACATAAATATAATAATTTGGTTTTTAACCAACTTAAGAAAAGAAGGAGGACATACCACGAGCATTTTATTGTGATTAATTTTTTTGTACGCAATTCCAATCCAGTGCACATTAAAATCTACAATAGAATTTGAAAACCTGCAGCGGAAATATAATTTTTACGTGTCCATTTCTATTCGGATCATGAATTTTGAATAGAAAAATATGCAAATAACATTCAACGGTGTAGATTCACAAACTATTGTTACCTATGACCTACATCAAAAAAAAAATCAGGGTGCAATTCATAAAACCTTCCGTGCATAGCCAGGAACTAACTTGTATTCATTCCTTTCTGCTGCTATTTTTATTTTTATTTTATTACATAAGAAAACTTACAGCTAAGATACAGATAGTTGACAGTTAGTAAAAGAAGGCCAATTAAAAGTTTTCACAGACAACATTAAGGTAGCACAAGAAACAGTAGACAGGCAAGAGAAAGTGTGAAATAAGCACTCGTAGAGAATTTAGAAAAGACTGAACAAGTTTCAGTGATCTTTAAAGAAGTTTTTACATAATATTTGTTTTAGTTTAGGAACACTGGTGGAGAATAAATCAATCAAATCAAATATAATTAGGGAGGGGTTCCGTACCCAAAGGGTGCCTACGGGACTTTCACTAAGGCTCCACTGTCCGTCCGTCCGCCTATCACTGGATTGTATCTTTTGAACCGAAATAGGTAGGCACTTGTAATTACCACAGAGCGTGTACTACTATAGACGATCTAACAAAAAAAACTGTTTCTTTTTTTTATTGGTAAAAATTTAAAAAAAAATACATTGTTTTTTTTCTGAATTTTATATAAAGATGTACTTAGTGTTAAATATTGTTCGGTGGTACGGAACCTTTCGTGTGCGAGTCCGACTTGCACTTGTTTTATTAATCTCGTTGGATCGATCTTCTTATGACCTGACCGACGATTTATAACTACCACTTACCCCCTTATTAATAAACTAGAAGTCAAGTTATGATAACCTTAGCACAATCAGCCTATAATGTTCCCACTGCTGGGACACAGGCCTTCTCTGTTCGGGCTATAATCCACCACGCGAACCCAGTGCGGGTTCTTCGATGTCACATGTCTTCGAATTTTTGCCTCTAGGACATACCGGTTTCCTCACCACTGCTTCTCCAAACTGCTGCATGCCAAACTTAAATCTCAAACACCATGTGGATAAATCTGGAGTTAATTGATTTAATTAATTAATTATTAATTAAAGTGCTAGGCAATGTTACCCTGCCTTTAACAATAGGTTTTAAAGTAAAACTGCAGGCAATTATCGCTATCCCATTGTGTCAATCAAAATCAATTAGTTCATCAAATTAGTTTTTTTGTTTTGTTTCTAATCAGAATTTATTGAATGTCCAATATAGGTGCAGGCTCCAGGACCAGTCTCTATTGATGAGTCCCTAGTTTTCAAGCTGCCAAAAAGACTCATCAAATTTCTCATTAATTAAGAAATACTCATTTCAGGTTGGAAAACGAAGAGCTTACCAGATCGGGAAGTTCTACCGTCAGAGATACGGCTCCCAGGGTCACAAGATGATCTCCAACCTGTACCTTCAAAATGAGATATCCATCAGGAGTACTGAAAAGGAACGGACTAAGATGACCATCCAGGTGGCCATGGCTGCTGTCTACCCCCCAGAGTCGGAACAGCAGTGGGATGACGGTCTAGGCAAAGTCTGGCAGCCTGTTCCTTACAAGGCTGTGTCCTTGTCTGAGGATTATGTGAGTACATGTTTTATTTTAAAAATCAATTTTGAGAGCAGAGTAATGGACACTATTTTGTTTTTTTTTGAAAAACTCTTATCGGAAGTAGGGGTCTCGATATGTGATGGTCACCCATCTACCGAAGACTACGGATGGTTGACTATATATTTATTACACATCGAGACCCGTCCGTGACTCGGAAAGCACATTAAGCCGTTGGTCCCGGCAGCCATCTGTAGATCTGTGAAAGTCATTACGGGGAGCCCAGAAGTCTGACAACCAGTCTTAGCGAAGGGTACCGTGTTACCAGATAGGCAGTGTTGTCAGATAGGCAGTGGTTCCTTTAAAAAATACTTGAATTCTGACCCCTACATATTCGGAAGAACCTAGGCAGTAGGACCAATATGAAAAGCAGAATAGACGATGTTTTTTTGTTTTTAGAAACGTGATTCTGAGTAGAATAGTAGTTTCTCAAGGCCAATATACAATATGCCAGTTTTTTGCCGGTGGCTTACAATAAGATAGAGCAACAAATGATTCACAACGCCTAAACACTGTTTAGATAGTGTAACTTTTATTGTTGCTCTAACTAATTGTAATTATGTCACCGGCAAATAAATCAATCAGTCTTTCCAACACAATGTTATGAAGCTAAACTCAAATAATGATGGGCTTATCAGAGTTACGTTGCCACTAATTACCCATTTTTCGACAATAGTTAATTACTTAGAATAATCATTGCTAAATCGATCAAGAAGTTACGTCTCATTTATATAAAAAACAAAGATAACTTCAGTATCTCAGTTGTTATTAAACAAAGTTCAAGTTCACTGTTACATAATAATTACAGCTTAATTAAACTTTAGTCCATGATGAGAGTGTAATGATATTAATCAGTAGGCATTTAGATTAATTCTTGATAGAATATTTTAATGAAAATTTGGAACTGATTTCAGTTTTGTAATGCAAAAGACTGATTTTGTAATGCAAAAGAAAAAATATACGTAGTAATTCCTAATATGATTCTAATAACATAAATACAATAAAAACTTCGTGTAGATACAAGAGGAGCAGTAAAAAATCTTCCGCAAGTGAACTCTGGTACTCTCAGACCAGTCCGTCTCCTACTTGCTTACGAAAGAACGCAGCCAAAAATCGGTCATAATCAGCATATAATGTTCCCACTGCTGGGAAACAGGCCTTCTGTCTGTGAGAGGGAATGGGCCATAATCCACCATGCGGGCCCAGTGCGGGTTGGTATCTACCTCTTCGATTTTTTTGATTCTTGCTTAAGCTGGTCTCCTTACGATGTTTTCCTTAACCGTTTTAAGAGCAGCGCTGATGAAATAAATTAAACAAAGTATAGTTCCTGATTGGGTTCGAACCCACAAACTACGACACAAAAGTCGGGGCTGTTACAACTGAGCCACCACTGTCCTAGGTAAATCAGTCACCTAATCTAATAGTAAATCGCATTCAATACAAATATCCCATACCCATGATCATCTTCCTTGCCTTTTCCCAACGTTTCCCAGCTTAATACCAGTATTTTACATGGAGCGACTGCCTATCTGACCTCCACAACCCAGATACTGGGTAACACGATACCCCTTGGCAAGACTGATTGTCAGACTTTCGGGCTTCTGACTACCCGTAACGACTGTCAAAGATCCGCGAATGTCAGCCGCGACCAACGGCTTAACGTGCTTTCCGAGGCACGGAGGGTTCTCGGTATGCAAAGGATGGTCATACCTATCCACGGACCGACCTCGGCAAGCGTTGCTTAACCTTGAAGATCTACCCGTACGGCTATTATTATTTAGACACGAGCTCGCCAAAATATACCATACCTACAGGGTGTAAAAAGACCCGTCACATAGCTGTCTACTAAGCATTATGTACATCAAACTAAGTAACATAGTTGCCGGGAAACGAATTTTTCTTTTTGGTGTGAAAATTCGCTGTTTACGGTAGAGCGCAACGTAACGCACGCAAAACATTGTGCTTATGGGTGTATGCAACGCTATAGACGACGTGGGGTTATTTAAACTTGTGTTATTATAACTTAAAAACTCATTTTCGTAAAAAAAACGTCAGTAAAAGTTGGAATTTTGACCTTCAATATCTCCGTAACCAGAAGGTTCCCAGGTATGGTCCAGTACAAAACATTATTACGATGACGGGGAATACAAGTGACTCTCGGCTTCGTTAAGTGTCTTTTAACACCCGCTGTATTGATTCTAATCTATTTATATCAGCCAGGGAAGTGTTTGACCTTTTGTACGATAGCAAATCTAAGATCCAATTAGGTTAACTTAGATTTATAGCAACCGCACATAGGTCGCTTACCTCCACAAAGTTAACTCGGAATTTAATTTAAGAGTTTGTTCCTGGAATATTCCGTTTCGTTCTACCTTTGTTTTATCCTTCTATTTCAGTACAACAAAGATTTGTTTTACCATTTCCTGAAATGTACAACAATCTCTAGTAAGAAGTTATTTTTTAAAGGTAAAGATTAGATAAGTTTATTTGACATAAAACTATGTTTACAATGCTGGTAAACAAATATTATTTAGATTTTACTTCTCGATTTTTAATCTTTGTCAACATAACACTTAAAAAATAACAACATTCGTTTGCCAACCAACAAACACCAACGTCATAGTTTACTGATTATCTTCCTCCTCTTAAACTAAGATGTACAGAGCAATGACACTACAATTGTATCTAACTTAAAGGTTTTGGATAAACAAGCTGTTGCTTCTTCCTATTCTGTCCTACCGGTACGAACTATACCAAAACAATTAAGCCGTGATAAAAAAGAGGTAAGACAGTCAGCAAGACCTTCTGCTCTGGGTCCAACACCACATGCGGAACCAGCCTATAATGTTCCCACTGCTGGTACACAGACCTCCTCTCTGTGAGAGGTAGTGGGCCGTAATCCACCACGCGCGGGCCCAGTGCGTTTTGGTAGATGTCGCATGTCTTCGAATTTTTGGTTCTAATACATGCCGGTTTCCTCACCATGTTTTCCTTCACCGTTTTGAGAGCAGCGGTGATGAAATTAAACACACAAAGTAAAGTGCTGGAATGGATTAGAACTCACGAACTACAACTCGTAAGTCGGGGCTGATACCACTGGGCCACCACCGCTCTCATGACTACGGCTATATCATGACTCAATTCGAGGATCAAGTGATTTAATGATACATTACAATAATTAAGACGGATTTGTGAACTTCTTGCCGCAAGTAAACAGTATCGTCCATCCAAAAGGAAAGAAATAATCTTTTACTTCAGGCCTGTTCTTTTAACCTAGAGATATATTTTAAGAACTGTTAATCGAACCAATTCTTTTTCTTTTTCCAGCTTCGCTACTACTCCAACTGTCAGCGCTTCAGGACTTTAATGGCTGACGCCAAGAAGGGTTCTTTGAACGAAGAGTTCACTCCCTACCTGGACCTCATTCCTCTGTTGAAGAACAAAACTGGGGTGGACTTCACTGAAAATCCTCTGATGTTTGAAACACTGTACGATTTGTACAGGAGCACGGTAAGTTTGATTGTTTTAATTCAATTACACTTCAACGATACATTGTCTTGATGCTTCAGTGATCTAGTGGCCGCAAATTCTGACCGTGCAGTCTCGGGTTTGATCCCTGCGTCAGGCACAGTGTGCCCAGTTAAATGACGTAATAGGTGAAATATGGTTTCGCATTGCTGCAATTTTCGTAAAATACGAAGTTTTGCCAGTATTCATACCCTACAAAACAGAATACTGCAATACAGCATTTCGACAGTAGCGTCGCTATTAGTTTTTGTAAAAACATTATCGTTAAGTTATGGCCCGTTAAGAGTTATATACAAATCAATGGTAAGTCGCCACATCACAGTAATATGACTTTGATCATCACTTTACAACCAAATATTGAATGTTCAAATATAATTGACGCACCTACACTTACGAAATATGCGCAAATTAATTTTGACATTTACACAGCTGCAATAATCACCAATAACAAACTAAAGCCGAATTCCATACTAAGTCAATAATTGTGAGGAGTCATACCTAACCTCGCTTGGACTTATCGCAAAATATTCAGACAATAGCTGAGGCCCGTCACTTCGCCTGCGTGTATTTTGTCAAATAAATAATTATTAGCCAATGCCAGGTAATTCAAGTGCCAGGCTACTTACCTATCAAGTTTAATGACGATTGGTTCAGTAATAAGACGTAAAAACTGAACAAACAGACATAGTTACTTTCACATTTACAATATTAGTATGGTTAAAGAGAATGGATATATTATAGACATACAGTGTGAGTCTCTAGTTTTTTTTTATATTTTTCCCGTCGATAAAATTAACCTTAGTTTCCTTCATTTCGAATATGTGTACATTATGAAGACTCACACTGTATAATTGAAGGTTTTTCAAACATGTTCTTTTAATTAAATAATCAACTTGGCCAACTTTCAAGTGCTTTCCGACCCAGAATAAACTGGGATTTAAAGACAAGAGAATGATGATTCAAAAACTTTATTTCTTTTCAGATCGCATTGGGTCTAAATATTCCAGAATGGGCTACGCCGTTGCTGCCTAGGCTGAGTGAAGCTGGTAGACTCGCTTACAGGCTGTACTTCAGAAATGACGAGATGAAGAAGATTGGCGGTGGTAAGTTTTATGAGACTTTTTCGACATTCACATGAAAACCATTTAAACTGAGCAAAAAATAAGGCTGTTTTTGTAAAATCTCATTTTGCCTCAAGTAATAAACATCATCAGTTGTTTTCTGATTTCTCTTTTTAACCTTGTTTTTTACCTAACTCCTCCATTTTAATAGCTTTATTTAAGTTTACTTGTCTAGGCGCCATCTTAAAGGCCATTAATACATGCAGGTCAGCCACAACCATACCATCATTATGTGCCTCCCAAATTAACATTACTTCTTGCTGCCTTCCCAGGTGTCTTACTAAACCAGTTCATCCAAGCTGGCAACAATTTCATCGCCGGGAATCCGGTGACGCAGCGACTTCGCCTGTTTTCTGCCCACGACTTCAACATTGGAGCCTTGATGGACGTGGCCAGCGTTAAGAATGACCAGACTATTCCTGAGTATGGGTCTGTGTTCGCGTTGGAGTTGTACAGGTCCAGGAGTACGGGGACTTATAGTGTGCTGGTGAGTTTAGAACATCGGTTTGTTACTTATCGACACGGCAAATGCCTATTCTCAAACAGAGTGCGCAAATATCCACCAGGATTATTTACTGCAAATGCCGAAATATAGAATGGAAGTGTCGTAAATTAGGTGATTTAAATCCAGTTTAAAACGTGTTATTTCTTTGTCGTAAAACAATGTTTCGCTCATAAAAAGTACATAATTTAGTGCGTTTCGCCTTTCGGTCTTAAAGAAAGGCCGTGGGTTAATATGTCAGAAAATTAAAAGCTCGTTTTGTACTAAAATACACAGCAGAAAGTAGCACAGCGTTCCTATGTTCTTCTGCGGCCAACCATCATTTCTGTGTTCCGCGAAACCCACTTTATGTTGTAGATAGCCAGAGAAGTTAACAATGACATTTCGTCCAAAGGCCCCGTGATCTTTTTACCAACCTATAATATAACATTTCTTCCTTTCTTTCCAGCCGGTCTACCTCCCAAAAGCAGGCGAGTCTTCCGCCAAACTCCTGAGGATTAAGGGCTGCGATAGTTCCGGTTACTGCGGCTTCAACAAGTTCAAGGAATTGACCAAGGCGTTCTTATTGCCAGAGAAGGAGTTCTACCCACTGTGTGGCATCAAAACTGAGTTATAGTTTACGAAGAAGTATTAGAATTTATTTATACTAGTGCCGATGTTAGTTCGATATCGATAAAGTCGCTAATTTGGGAAAAATAACAGTAAAAAAAAAACTATGACTCTGACCTCTTGGTTGCTCAGCTCCTAATTTTGACGCCATTTCACTTATCAACGGATTTACAATACAATATAGCAATTGCAACTCATGTGAAATTCAAAGTTCAAACTTAGAACTCCTTAAAGAATAATGCGTTCGGATGGGCAATTTCCGTATTTTTAAGAACGACGTTTGCATTCTAAACTCTGTCGAAAATACCATTAACTTTCAGAACTTTTTGACCAGATTTTGACATTGATTGTTGTTGTCAAAACGGTGAAGGAAAACATGGTGAGGAAATCAGTATGTTCTAGAACCAAAAATACGAAGACATGTGACATCCACCAACCCGTACGGGGCCCGCGTGGTGAATTATGGCCCACTCCCTCTCACCAAGAGGAGGCCTGTGTCCCTGCTGCAGCAGTGGGTACATTATAGGCTGATTTTTAACATTTTTATTTACGGGAATTGGGCTTCTGAACCGAATAAAGCAAAAAAATGTATTATGCAAAAAACTAAAACTAAAATTGCAATTGTCTCCTTGTTCAATACGACATAGTTATCGAAATCGAAACGATATTGGCCCTATAGTGTTAGTTAACATTCATTAGTTTAAGGACGATACTTAAGTTCCACGGAGATTGTTAATTAAAGCCTTGTGTTCACAAAGTGTCAAAAAATCCGCAGTCGCCGACTAACATCACACGCGACGTTGTGGGTGACAGTCACCAATTAATGTCCCTAGTGAATACGAGGCTTTATCCTGGGTTTCAGAAACCTTTTTTTTAACCGTAGTCAAATCTCATGTCGTCAATCAATGGGCGTTTTAATCATTTCTAACGACACGATATTATCGTGTATGTCCACGACATCACGATAACACAGGGAAGTAAAATGTATGGAAATATAAAAAGACGCTTGTCCACGATAACGTGACGAGCACATAATTTTCATATTTTTTTCTACACTGCCGTGGTCGTCCATGATAATGTATATAATCATCACATTACTCATTATAAAATCGTACAATCAACTAGATAGCTAACATGTGGGGTTTGACAGCAGAGGGGCAATTCCCGTAATATAAAGAACATTCACATTTTAATCTCTGTTCCAATCTGCCTAAAACACCTCGAACTTCCCTACATTTTTGACAAGTTTTGGCATTGATTGTCGTTAAGACGAGTTTTCGACCAGATTTCTAATGTTTGTAATTATGGGAATTAGCCTTCTGATATACTGTTTGTTTTGAAAGAGACGAGTAATGTGCCCTGCCTACTGCTACTTAATTTTGGCAATTATTTGGGTTTTTTTGAGCATGCAGGGTAGGCCACATTGCTGGCAGAACAAATGGCCGATCGGGCTGTGAAGTTCTGGAGTGGCGACCGCGTACCGGAAGACGTGGCATTGGAAGGCCTCCCATAAGGTGGACCGATGACCTTGTGAAGGCCGCAGGAATCCGCTGAATGCGCGAAGCACAGAACCGGTCGAAGTGGCGGTGGGGAGGCCTATGTCAGGCAGTGGACGTCTTTCGGCTGAAATGATAATAATGATCTAAGAGACATGATCAGGTTTTCATATAATCTGGGGTTTAATAATATATCTTTTTTTTTTTGTTTGATCTGTCTGCTTACTCCGATAAGGGAGTATAAATTTCGATCTGTAATTTTATTTATACTTTAATGGCATTTCAATTCTATTTGATTAATTAATTTTAAACGACTAAATGCAATGTTGTAGGAATCAGATCTTATAGGCTCATTTGCTCGTTTCCAACATGAACAGCAGTATTTCTTAAGCTTATTAAATTTCACCTTAAAACACTGGAAACCAACCAACTCTAGTTAGCATATTACTAGTATTCTTAGTACGATTCAAACGTAATGGTGGCTCGGAATATGAGGCGAGTCGCTGCGCAGTAACCAATTTATGTGTCAGCGGGGGTGAGGGGTGAGATACTGCGCAGCGAATAGCGCACTTCACAGCCGCCATTAAGTTTGTGTCGTACTATACCTACCTAATACGCCGTCGCCATCGTTTTTTGGTTAGAATGGAGACGTGTACATGAGCCTTAAAATCTCGTTTGTTTATAAAAGAGCTAGGAAGAACTATATTAAATCATCACAAAAAAACATAGGTAGGGGTAAAAGGCACTAATATCCCATCAAGTTTCACTACCCGATGTGATAATATATTTAGTTCTCTCTCTATTATGAACGATTTAGAGCTATCTACATAATGAAATATAAAAAAATACGCAAATTACTTTTTATACTATAGGTAAATGTTTATCTATGAAGAAATTATTATTTAAAGCAGACAAGCATAATAATATATTGTTTACTTTATTGATACATCTCATTAATTTTATAACAATTTGTCGACATCTCGAGACGAAGGCACTCTAGCGACGTATCTCCAAACTTACAGAACTACGCATGCTTCAAGTAAATCTTTTTGTTACCAAGAGATGGCGCTGTTATAAAATATTGTAGCTACTTAAGAGTAGAGTAGAACAACTGTAAGAAACGGGTCTGTATTTCTGTAAGCCCCCTTGTAGGGGTAGCGTGAAGCTTAAATAACTATGTCTGTGATATTAACGAATAGCAGAATGTTCGTACAAAATAAATACTTTTAAGTGTACTGTGTTTTGTTTTTATAAAACCTCCTAGATAGGTACCTATTGTTTTCAAGAATATAATTCAGTGGTCACTACACTGATGCTTTGTTAATGACTACCCTTAATAGAATCGGGATTTCTATATTATTTAGAAACGGTATGTTCTTTTGTTTTAAGAACTAACAGTAGGTTCCTTCCTTAATTGTGAGACTTTTGAAAGGGCTACATACATAATGCACAGAAATTGAATACTTATGAACTTACAGCTATCAAATACAAGCAACCTACCTACAGCATACGGGTTACTAACTTTTGCCAGCGGCTTTGCCCATGTGGAGGTCTGAAATTATTCCACAGGAACGTGCTACTGGGATAAAATGTCCTAAGGTTATAATAATAATTATTATTATTATTATAATATTTCTCGGAAGAAGGAAGTATTCCAGTAAGATGCTGGTAAGGATCTTGACCGTACTTCCGGGATGGTCCTGACAGCCGTGGGATACCTCTCCACTCCTCATAAGCACCTCAGGACATGTTGCGCTTTTGTCGCTACGACACTATGTGCTAGCGACCGTTTTCGGGGGCCCATTATTGAGTGTGCAAGTCACCCCCTGCCATTTTATCTTTGTATTTTATATGAAACATTGGTGAGGCAGGGGCCATAGTCTTTCCATAGTCCTAGATAACCAGTCCACTTAAGCTACCCAAATCAATAGTCCAATATCTTTGTTTCCATATCCTGGAATAGTCCGACACCAACCGGGAGTTGTTCTTGGGAGCACTTGCACAGGGCATATAGGGACAACCGTCGGTAGGTGCCTCATTCCATTAAAAAAATTCTAAGGCGCCTCTGCGACTTGGCCTCGGCCCCTCGTATGCCTTCCAAAGGTCCGGGACCTCATGGTCCCGAGATATTATACTAATATAAAAATAATAATTCATTGAATTTATTCAGACAACCATTGATCCATCACATTTACATTTATATTGTTAGTATGAACTTAATAAACTATCTTAGTACCTACTCGTAATAACTAAGAGAGACTTAGTCCTCTGGGTGAAACTACACACCAGTGGGCTGTCCAATTGATTGCCTATGACATTCAGGATGCTGTTACTGCTCTCACGAAATCTGCTTAGCAGAGAAGCCGTCTGTGTGTGACTCAGCGAACATTGTTGAAGCACTGCAGAAGCGCAGCAGACGTAACAGCGCCCTGTGGGCATTGCTAAACTGGATACGCACAGAATTGTAAGCCCTTTGGGTATATCTGAACCACAGGCTCGCTGAGTACAGAGATGTGCAATACGCTTTGAATAAAGTTACTTTCACCGCGTCTGCACATCGAGCGAACCTGCGGGCCACCATGTTCCTCGGACTGACAATGCCCTGCGCTCCCTCTCCATATCTACATCATCTCCAAGATTTTCGGTAACCACATGCCCAAGATAAGTATCTTGGGCATGTGGTTACCGAAAATTTTGGAGATGATTAAATTGGTATACTCGATTAACAGGAATACCATTGAGTAACGCTGGTGGAACAACAGTTAGGTCCTTTGTACCGGCTTTGAAGACCATACACTCTGTTTTTTTTACATTATAACTCTGACCGTGTGTGGCCACATACTTTTCACATACGGCAAGCAACTTCCGTAATACTCAAATCGAGGGAGCCAGCGCAGCAGTACCATATCATCGGCATAGCTAAGGTTGTTCACACTGACACCATCTACATAGCACCATAGGGGCATTCGACTGAATTCCTCGATTAGCGCATTAACGTATAGGTTAACAAGCAAGGGCGAACTCAACCCCCCTGCGTCACTCCGCATTCCAGTTTGTATTCACTCGACAATTCACCCAATTATGGTCTACCAAATTATATAGAAACCCGGTCAGCCGTTAAGGCATGAAAAGGGAACAGACAGACAGACAGTTACTTTCGCATATTTTTTTTTGGAACAAAGTTCATAGTTGACTGGTAGAAATCATCACGGAAGGAAGCCTCCTCCATGTGACTTTCTCACTCTCTTTATCTCTTTTTTTATATACGAGTTTGTGTGTGCGTGCGTGTATATACGAGTTTGTGTGTGCGTTTGGGTCTCCTTCGTTCCTGACGAAGGGTCCCACGACCGCACACGTGTTTAGCCTTTACTGTCCTACTGCTGGGCAACTGCCTCTCTCAAGTCCATCCAGGATCTCTTTTCCCGCATTCTTTTCGCATTTATAATGTGAAAAATAGCAAAACAAACACAGCTTTAGTGTGGCTCATGGGGTCCAAACCGACGACGCTACGTTTAAAATTGTAAATTACTGCCTACAATACTTAATTTATAGCCAGAAAGAATACCAACCTACTTTCTGCTGTCAACCCACTCACAGACAGCTTAAATCAAAGCAGACTTAAGTGAATCCGTAAACAATAAACAGGAGCCCGTCTCAAGTTTTACGGAGAGCTTTTTAATACCTTCAAATTAAAAATTCTCCGTACCTAGTCTGTTGAACTGAGAAGATGCTTTTAAACTTCTTACTCGAGCATGGATTAAGTTACAGTGCGAAAATATTTTTGAGCTGTTTGGGTGTTTCTTAGTGAATTGGCTTATGGAACCTAAGTCTTTTTGTTGAAATAATAGGGTTATATGTGGTACTGTAACTATTCGCCCCCTATTACATGGGACTTAACTGTGGTTGTACTAAAGCTACACCTCTGCTCTCTGCAGAACCCTTCGGGGATTACAGGCATTGTGTTACTCGTGTGATGTTTTGTTTAACTTTTTTAAGCGAGTTTCCTATGACACAAGATGCCACAACTCAATTTTATTAGATCCAGCATATTTTGAACAATCAACAATAGGTACCGAGCTACTGTGGTTTGATCACAGTATCGTCATGAACAGTATAGGACTATTCTCGACTTCACCAGGGTGCGGCGCCTAAAATCGGTGTTCTCACAGTAGTGCAAACTCCAAAGTCAACTTGGATGAACGGGTACGATTGAGTAATTAGAAGCCAAAATTTCTTACTTTATTCGCCAATTACCACTCGAAATGCTCGGACGCATCATAGAAGATTGTAACTTCAGAATGGACCATGTTAATCGCAGTTACGGTCAACATTTGAAAGAAATAATCTTAAAAAAACAAATGTAAAGAATGGTTCTTTTGTGTATTTAAAGATAACCCGATAAAATTGATATCCTCTAAATCAGTGTTTCTCAACGTGTAAGTCGTGTGGGTCGTGTGTTTCGGCAATAGTGTGAGGTTTTCCTGCTTTTGCCACACGAAAAGATACTCGAAAACTAGCTAGCTACGCTTTCTCATTTTGGTTGGACATCGGTACTACAGCAATTCTTTGATGTTGAACGGCCTTCATTTTCTCTCAAAAAATTCCAACGGTTTTTCTTATTTGGATATTGGTGTCGAGGTGGCGCATTAACAAAAAGTATTTACAAGGCAGAAGTGAGTGGAAACGCCGGGAGGGGAAGCCCTAGGAAGACATATAGTGACCTTATTGGTGATGTTCTTCAGAAAGGTCAGGTGCGTATTACTCACAACCAGCGTGCGTGTATGACTAGATGTATGAACGTAATGTAACGAGGCAAAAGGAGTATGTAAGGATCGTAGTGGGTGGCGTTCTGTAGTTTCTGCCTCCCCCATCGGAAGAAGGCGTGAGTTTATGATGATGATGTGGCCCACTAGATGGCTACATGCTTTCTTTTTTTTTGATGAAGATTCGAAGCAAATAACGCACTGCGGTTTATTTTCAATCACAGTAAATTCTAATTTTAGCCGATACGTAATTATAAAAAAAAAGTTGTACGTACTTGATATTTTTAACATAATAAAATACTGATTATAAACAGTGGAAGGTAGGGGGGTTGTGAAAAAAAAATTCGTACTAAGTGGGTCGCGTCGTGAAAAAGGTTGAAAAACACTGCTTTAAATGAATCACCCATTATAAAATATAAGTAAGTAAATGAATGTGGATATATTATGTGTACAAGAAATATAAATTATATTGTTTTGAAAATTTTAATGGCAAAACAATGTTCATGACGCACAGAAGGGCCTACAATATTTTGCGTTGTGTGCGACATGAGAAGTACGGAACGGAACCCCGAGTCTTGGAGTCTCTCATTTCGCACTGTGCGGTGGTCGCGCCGTGCTCTGTCTTGCTTTGTCCATAAACGCATGCGCGCTCGTTTTTATCGATATTATTTACAAAAATGAAAAGATCGAGAATTAAATTAAAGCTCTTCATCTTCATCAGAATATCTAATAATGCTAATAAGGCCAATCAAAACTTTATTATTTGTAGTCCAGTGACATGAAATTATCCTAATACGAGTAAGTAGGTATTATTAATATTTTACGTTTATAGATCTCATGTAGTGATTCTTTCCTATTAATTAAATTAAGTCAGACCCAAAGGGTTCCTATTGTTACCAAAAGGTTATCAAATCTTGTTGATTTTTTTAATATCGATGTTATAATTTTATATATTTGACATCACTGTTACTTGCAAAATTTTAATGGCAAAATGTCTCTCATGAAATTAGGACGTCACGCTTGTCCATTTATTTCTAAAAATATTTAAAATAACTGAATGCATTATTAAGCCATTACATAAAAAAGATGACAAAACAAATTTAATTAATTGTAGACCTGTATCTCTTATACCGATTTTCTCAAAGATCTTTGAGAAAGTTCTCTATGATGATATTTATAATTACTTTGAAAAACATAATATTTTTTGCAAGGAACAAATGGGTTTTAAGAAGACGAAAACCATAAATATGGGTTATACAATTTTCTTGAAAAAAATCATCACAACATGGACAATAGGAAACTAGTAATGGCAATTTATATGGATATGACCAGGGCATTTGACTATATGGACCATAAAGTACTTTTAACTAAGCTAAACAGATACGGCATCAGAGGTAACGTGCTTAATCTCATAAAATTATTTGGATAATAATAAAAAAAATACTCAGATTAGTCAAGTGGATATTATAAGTCCAAACTGAAGTAGTAAACTTGTCTAGGTCTAGAGTTCTTTGTTGCGGTGTTCCGCAGGACTCTGTGGTGGGACCCTTGCTGTTCATTTGCTGCATAAATGACTTTCCCCAAGTAATTATGCACCAAATGTCCTTATTTGGCGGCGACATCACGGTTATATATAATACTGGTAGTAATAAAGATATAGAAGATGACAGTAACACTATTATACGGCCATATTAGCTGTAGAACCGATGACCGTTGGGGTAGACGTGTTCTTGAGTGGAGACCGCGAATCGGCAAACGTAAGGTAGGACGCCCTCAGGCTAGGTGGAGCGACGATCTTCGCAGGGTGGCTGGTAGCAGCTGGATGAGAGTTGCAGAAAATCGAGCTAAATGGCGTGCAATCGGAGAGGCCTATGTCCAGCAGTGGACTGCTGTAGGCTGATGATGATGATGATTAACACTAGTCTGGTTACGATTAGTGACTGGCTGAATGCTAATAACCTTAAAATTAATCTAACTAAAACTAAAATTATGAATTTTAAATTTAGACAAAAAGCTATGTCACGTTTTTAGGTAAACTAAACCAAATACTTGAAACGAATGCTACAAAATTTCTTGGACTGCATATTGATAACGATATGTCATGGCGGACTCAAATTGATAATTTATGTGGGAATCTCAGTAAGTTATCCTATGCTCTTTATATGCTAGGCAAAATTGTGGATATGATAGCGGTCTTAGCAGCTTATCATGGATATGTCGCCTCCCATGCTTTTCGATATAGTCGAATATTTTTGGGGCAATGCTACTAAGGTAGAGGAGGTAATAATAGCACAGAAAAAATATATTCGAGATGTATGTAAAATAAAACAAACGGATTCATGCAAGCCAAATTTCAAAAACTATAAAATATTGACTACACCATCACGTCCATCACTTTATGTCTATGAAGTCTGTATCTTTGTAGAAAACAACATGTATATATATAAATCTGTCTAAACTCATAAGTTGCACCTATTATGCACTAAAACCAAATTTCTCTACAACAATATACAGGTTGTAAAAAAACCCATCACATGGCCGTCAACTACGCATTCTGTACATCAAACTATGTAAGTAAGATTGCACAAAAATAATTGCTGGTAAACGACTTTTATTTTTGATGCGATTTGCTGTTTGCGGTAGTGCGCAATGAAACACACGCAAATCATTGAGCTTATGGGTGCAGGTAACGGTACAGGGGTCGTAGGGGTATTTAAAGTTGTGTTATAAAAAAAACGTCAGTAAAAGTTGTAATTTTGACCTTCAATATCTCAGTCACCAGATGGTTCCCAGATATGGTCCAGTATAAGAAAATGATTACAATGACGGGGAGGACAGTAACATTATAACATAGAATAGAATAGAATAGAATAGAATAGAATTTTTATTTCGCAAATATGGGTAATACATACAGGTCTTAAGATTAAGTACATAATTATAGCTCAGCCACATTTTACCAATCGGCATGCAAAATTAGATTAGATTATTTATATCATTCTTATCACAATTAAGTATATCAATTTATAATTTTTGAATTATTATTTAAATCATCAAATTAATTAAAAAGAAAAAAAAAAAATATGTGTAACAAAAGAAAATATATAAATTATTATCATTAGAATATTTGACATGTCATTACAATTAACAATATTATAATTACAATTCGAATGTCAAGAACCAAAATTAGAATGTCAGATATCAAAATATAAAAAAAAAAAAAAAAAAAAAACATAAATTTATATTAATTATAGTACCACAATCAAAACTCCCATTAGGAAAAACTTTTATCATCAAAAAAATCTTTAATTGAATAGTAACATTTTTCTAATAACAATTTAGTTAACTGTTTTTTGAATACTGAGATGGGTAATACTTTCAGATTTATTGGTAATTTATTATATATGAGAGGACCCATGGAAAAAATATTTTTTTTTAAGTAAGGACGTTTTGTAACCGCCTGTATAAAGTTGACTTTTATATTGAGACCTCATTGGTCCTTTGCGTATTCTCTTATCAATCATTGATGTAAACAAATTACTGTTCATCTTAACAAATAAGGCAACTTCAAGAATGTACAAAGAAGGTAGTGTTAGAATCTTCAGTGATTTAAAAATTGGTTTACAGCTTTCTATGGGTTTAAGCCCTGTCATTGATCGAAGACAACGTTTTTGTGCCCTAAATATTTTATCTCTCTCACTACAGTTTCCCCAGAATATAACACCGAACCTTAGTAATGAAGCAACCAAACCATGATATGCTGTCACTAGCGTGTTCATATTTAACTTTTTTGAGAGATTGTACAGAATATATGCGGTTTTGCTTAATTTTTGGCACACAATTTCAGCATGGTCTTTCCAGGTCAATTTATCATCAATATATACTCCCAAAAATGTTGTAGCTGAAGTGGTATCTACTATTTCGTCTTTATATTTAGTTACAATATAGTTTGGCCTCAGTCGTTGGAAGAAATGCATTACTTTGGTTTTTTGTAGATTTAACACAAGATTATTTTTATTAAGCCAATCTATTATTTTTTCAAGTGTATCATTTATCTCTCTTTCGTATTGAGTATTATTTTTACATTCAATTATAGCTGTGCTGTCGTCAGCAAATAAAGTCATAGGATGATGTATTTGACAAGGTAGGTCGTTAATATAAAGTAAAAACAACAATGGCCCAAGTACACTGCCCTGCGGGACTCCGAATTTAGTAATTCTAACATTGGATAGATATTTCAATTCGCGTTTAGTTTTGGGACATATTCTCGAAATTTCTGTAAATTGTTTTCGATCCGTGAGATAGGACTTTACTAAATTTAGGACATTGCCCCTTATCCCATAGTGATGAAGTTTATTTAAGAGGATGTCATGTTTTACATAATCGAATGCTTTTGTCATATCTGTGAATATTGCACATACAGGATTTTTTTTATCCACATTGTTCATTATCACTTTTAATAGATCAAATATCGCCATATTAATATTTTTGTTTTTTCGAAAGCCTTTTTGCTCTTCGCATAAAATATTATTTTTAGTTGCAAATGTGTAAATAGATTCATAAATAATTTTCTCGAATATCTTTGAGAAAACTGAAATTAAAGCTACCGGTCTATAGTTCGACATGTCTCCCTTATCGTTTTTTTTATGCAATGGTTTTACTATGACATTCTTTAATTTATCAGGGAATATACCTGAGCTTATGCATGTATTGATTATGTGGGCTAATGGTTTAGCTATGACATCCGAAACAAATTTTACCACCGTGGTAGAAACTTCATCGCATCCAACACTATTTTTATTTTTCAAGTGTTTTATTATACGCAAAATGTCTTGAGGTATTACTGGAGGCATGAATAATGAATTGCTGACACGGAGATTACTACTTGTATTTCTCGGATATTTACTATTTACATTTTGTACCTGATCAACGAAAAAATCATTAAATGAATCAGCAATTTGCTTAGGATTAGTTACTAATTTATCTTCCTTATTAATTTGTAATATTGGTTCTTTTAACCGACTGTTATTATTAATTATCTGCCATGACGTCTTAGCTTTATTTTGAGAACAATGAATTAAGTAGTTAGTTTGAGCTTTTTGTGTGAGATTGATAATTTTTTTAAGCGTGCGTGAATAATTTTTAAATGTAGTTTTATTTACACATGAAGGTGCTTTCCTATATTTCCAAAGTAGGTTTCTTTGTTTTCTGCAGCAAATTCTAATACCTCGCGAGATCCATTTTACTTTCTTGTCGGGTTTTATATTAATTAATTGGTTTGGAAAGCATAAATTATAGAATAAACGAAACAGTTCAATAAACTTATCGTATGCCTCGTTAGGGTTATTGGATTCAAAAACGTCAGAAAAAGACAGACATTGTAGATGCTTTTTAAATAAGACTAAATTTTCTTTGGATAGATCACGTTTCTGAATGTGCCAAGAATTCAGTATGCATGCTTTTTTAACTTGAATTTTTAAGATTTGAGCAGTATGGTCTGACAATGCGAAATCGATTACTTTACTCTCACATTTTTGTTTAGAATTATGAGCAAAGTTATCTAAACAACTGCCGCTTTTTGGTCTGGTTGGTTCATTCAATTCTAATTTAAGGTTATAGTTAAGTAGTACATTTTCGAAGTCTAGTGAGAAGTTATTTCTTTTCAGTCTGTTGATATTAAAATCCCCACACAATACAATTTTTTGATTAGGTTTTGTACAAATTTTCTTTAGTAGGGTATCTAAATGATCTAAAAATGAATTTATGCACGACAAATTCGGTGGTCTATAGATACAAACAATTATTATTCCTTGTTCAACTAACTTTATCGCACAATATTCAAATAAACCTGAGATAGACGAGTTAGGAAGTTCCCTATATTTGTATCTATTTTTGATAAGGATACACGACCCTCCGCGCTTTTGTTGCTTTCATATTACCTGATCAAATTGTGTCAAGCAACAGTATGAATGAGTTTAAACGTAAGCTATTTAAAATAATTAAAAAACAAGAATAGGTACTTCTTGTCTTTCAATAATTTAAAAAGCTTACGCTATTCTGTTAATGAATATCTTAGTGACAAATTAAAATAATATTATATAATTTCATATCTGCCTATAATTAAAATGTTGCTCCCATAAGATATTGATATTCCTTATTGTCATTTTTATTGCATTTGTTATTATAGTTAGGTACGAGTATACGAAATTGTGACATGTACGTAACTATAGACTTTATTTTTGTTTCTATTTTGTTAATTGACATTCGATTACCTAAACTATTTTGTATGCCCTTTGGCGGGACATAGTATGGACCAACATTTTTTTATATGTATAACTTCTGCATAATTTTACCCTATGTTCACAAAATGAATAAATGAATTGGAAATTTGAATTTTCATAACAGAATGAATACATTATATGTTGCATTATTTACAATATATATGCCACGTTTAAAAAAAAAACTAAATATTTCCTAAAATCGTTGAAATATTCAAATAATGCTCATGACGTATCTTGGTAAAGTTGCGCATGAGAAACATGGAGACCACGACATGCTTGGTTTATATGTATTTGGTGCCGCATTGAACGTGTTAACTTTGTTGTATCAGCAATAAGTTAGCGGAATGGTGCTCATTGTAGCTGGTTTGTTTGGGGTATCGAAGCATGGAGTAGTTCAGGTATTTCTACCCTGGCACCACCTACCCTGGTACCTGGTTTCCATCGTAACAGAACTATGTGAACCTACCTACTTATTTCGAACTAAACTTAGATCTAGTCCTGGAAACTAATTATGGAAATCAGAAGTGAGAAACTGGTCACTTAAATATTATTGACCCATGCAGGCATAGGTGGGTGTTGCGGTACTACTCCTAGTAACCTTAGTCTGTCTTCAGTCAGGAAAAAGGCCACTTGCATGCAAATATACAAGGTGGAGACGAAAATACGACGATAAATTAAACTGCGTATGAAAAAAAAAATGCAAATGATATTCCCAGTCTGCATACGAAAAGTCGAACAAATAATTATATACAATAGTTTAGTCGCTGTAGCTAGTCAAATATTCGCAGAACCCGGCCCAACACGAGTACATAGTTTGTTTTAAAAAAAAACTCTTTTCTTGTTTCGATGCTATGATTTATTTGATAGCTCCAAAAATAGCAGTGTTTTCATTTATTGTTGTTTTGTTGTCTGCACATTGTTTATGAAAAAGGTTTATAAAGTAATACAAAAACTCATTTCAGGCCCAAATTACGTTCGTATCTATTTAATAACGGAGCTGTGACGAGGGTGTTACCATCTCATATCTTGTTAACTATGGACGGAATGTGTCGAAATTAGGACTCGCCCTTCTAATAACCACAAATTTACAATTTGGGTTTTGTAGCAGAAGTTCTAAAGGTAATTTACACCAGTAGGCTATAGGTGGGTAGGTACTGCATTATTTACTGCATAAATGTAATCGCATGCCCTTTGGAGTTTAAGTTTCAGCATACAAACCCCCAAGCTGTTATAAAAGCTTTTAAAGATCTTAAAATTAAATCAACAGAAGATCTCTGGGGAAAGATTGTAAAAGTCTGTAGATCTCTCATCGAAACCATTGCGCCTTATTTAGCTTTCATATTTAACACCAGTGTAGACCAAGGATTCCTTCCGGATCTTATGAAACACAATAAAGTAATTCCATTGTTCAAATCCGGTGATAGTAAAGAACCCAACAATTATAGGCCTGTGTAAATTCTGCCAGTTCCCAGTAAAGTATATGAAAAGTTGATGCTCAAACAAATGTTACGTCACTATAAATAAAATACATATTTCATGAACAACAGTACGATTTCACCAAAGGGCGTTGTACCACGGACGCCGCGCGCCGGTGTCACCCTAATAAAGATTTTTTTTAACGCCTGGGACGAAGCACTCTTGTGCTTCGTTCCCAGGCGTAGGAATACAGCTCTTGATTTACTAAGATCATACCTGAAAGTAAGAAAGGTTAAAGTTCAAGTAAACGGCAAAAACTCATTAGGGTCTGAAATGACAATGGGCGTTCCTCAAGGTTTGATATTGGGTCCATTCCTCTTTTTAGTTTACATTAATGATTTACCCAAATTACTTCAAAATCAACCGAAGATGGTGTTATTTGCAGATGACACATCATTGATCTTTAAAATAGACCAACAGTCACAAAATGTTGACGACGTGAATAACAAGATTGGTTTACGGTAAATATGTATACGGTACTAAATGAAAAAAAAAACAAATGACTTAGATTTACATTACGTAATGTTAGAAGTTGCGAATCATTATATTAAATGGAGAAAAAACTTTTTTACAAAAAAAACAACCGACTTCAAAAAAAACACTACAATGTGAAAAATAACTTTAATTTCGGAAGTCGGTATCTTCGTATCTTTATTTTGTTTTTGCCACCGACTTCCGAAATTAAAGCTATTTTTCACTTTGTAGTGTTTTTTTTGAAGTCGGTTGTTTTTTTTGTAAAAAAGTTTTTATTTTTCACTTTTTAGTAAGTCAGTTATTAATAAATCTAAGTTACAATAGCCTAATGTCAACTGCTCATCACCTTTTACAAAATATTCCTTTTCCCGACGCAGGGATGTTAATTGTTGAGGAGTTCTCCGGTTAAGAACCAAAACCACTGGAGCCGATGGTGAAGCCACCATCAGCTCCATTTCACCATATGCATTGTGACGAGCATATCTTGCTTAGCAACCATATTAAAATCGAATCGCAACCCGTAAAATACTTATTATTGAGAAGTTCCGGTGGCCAGCTCTGGCCTTCATCATCAGTTCCACTTCACCGAATGGTGCTTTGCAAGAGCAAATGCACGAGTTACTATAAAAAAAACCCAAATCGCTAGACGTGTGCCTATAAAATTTGAGGATTTCCCTCGATTTCCATAGGATCCCCTCATCAGATTCTGATTTGGTGACAATGGGACCACCTGGAGAGCATATCCTTTCAAACAAAAAATAATTTTCAAAATCGGTCCACAATTGACGGAGAAATCGGTGAAGATACACAAAAAAAAAAAAAACACATACAGCCGAACATATAACCTCCTCCTTTTTGAAAGTCGGTTAAAAACTAGAATTAATTAGACGTTTTTCCTAGGAATCACGCTAGGTAAAAAATTACAATGGGGACGTCATATAACATCTCTTGCGGGGCGGCTAAGCTCGGCCGCTTATGCGACAAAAGATAAGACGGTTAACTTATGTAGAAACCGCACGTTTTGTCTATTAAAGCTAGTTCCACAACATTATGTCATATGGCATTTTACTGTGGGGTCGGGCTGCTGACATTGAATCCATTTTTATTTTGAAAAAGTGTGCTGTCTGAGCCATTTACAATCTACGTCACCGCGAATCTCTTAGGGAACTATTTAAAAACATTCATATTATGACGGTACCTTGCCAATTCATTTATGAAAATATTATGTGTGTAAGAAAAAATCTACATCTTTTTAATAAAATAAGTGTTAGACATAACTTTAATACTAGAAATAAAGATAAAATAGATCAACCATTTTTTAGATTATCTTAAGTACATACATCTTTTATGGGGTACTGTGTTAAATGTTACAACAAAATTACTTTAACTCACACACTAAATTATTACATATTCAAATTTTAGAAAAGTCGTCTACTTTTACAATATTTTGTAAGAAGGTGGACACCATGTATCTATCTCATAATTAATTTACATGGTGTACAAATCTTAGAGCTTTTTGCTCATTGCTTATGGCCCACTTTCCGTTATCATCTTTGTTAGGGGGAATTGGTGTAATTGGCCTTTTGAGTGACTTTGTCGCTTTCCAAAGAGAGTATTGTGTTGTATGGTCACTGCTTAACTGACGTAGGTTCGTATTGAAAGCCTCATCTTGAAAGGTTTGTATTTTTCTTTTCAGTCTTTTCATAAGTTTATTTAATAGAGTTTTATCTTGCGGGAATCTAGTTTGCTGCCATATTTTTTTTTGATTCCTTTTTTCATATAATAGATCAATTATTTCCTTTGGGTAGGTATTTTCTTTAAATATTTTTGAAAGCTGTGGTGTGTTGTTCCATGCACATTGTTGGATATTATTGCTAAACTTGTTTACTTCAGAAGCGAAAATTAAAACATATGTGTGACCTAAAATTTGAAACTCCCATGTATGTTACGTAACTATGCTAGATTATGGAATTGTTGGTCTGGTGCCGCAGCCAGGACATATATAGTATATCCAGCACACTACGAGTACACTCTTGATAAAAAAGCAGATAATGTCATTTTTGGATTCGTTTTAGATAAGTATGTTTTTATTTATTTATTGATTGATATATATAACTTCTTTTGTATCTAAGTTTAAAAATTTAAAAATAAAAATAAAAATATCCCCGACACAAAAATCCATAAAAAGTAAAAATTAAATTTCTGGGCTTAGTCCTTTAACTTTAATATTTAAATACTTAAGTACTAATATTTTGTGATTCAAGCGTCGTCGAGAGACCTCATACGGTGACGAAATCCGAAATCCGAATGGGATAAATCATCAATCCCAAATATGGGATCAATCTATCCCATTCGGATCGGCGTACTTCGTAACCGACCACCCGTATGCGATCCCCCGACTCGACGACGCTTGAATCACAAAATATTACTACTTAAGTGTTTAAATATTAAAGTTAAAGGACCAAGCCCACAAAATATTTTTTTTACTTTTTGTACGTTTCTGTGTCGGGGTTTTTTTTTTAGTCTTATATTTTGAATTGTTTCTTTATATATTTTTCTTTACATTGTTTTCACATATAGAAGGAACAAGAATAATGTACCCAGTGTTTTGTGATACCTTGATTTAAAATAGTGTCCTTGGAGTTTCTTGCCCGTTCTTCTCCATAGAGATCTACGTTTTGGAATGGGCAACTAGCTTCAACTTTCTGACTAACTGACCAACTTTTAAATGTTTAGTTGAAATAAAAGCTTTAAGTTTGAGTCTACCGACAGAAACATTATTTTGTGTCGTACACTGTGCAGTACAGTGCCGCACAGTGCCGCACACTGGTGGAATCTCGCCTTTGGGTTGATTATTTACAATTTGTAAGGTACATTGTTAAACATCTACATAAGGAGTAGAAGTACATTACGTTAGATGTATGCGTGCACGCATAGACAGTAGGTACCACGTTTACCGTCGCCTCGTGAGAAATGCGCTAGTGGAGCCCAAAGAATCTCGTGAGTCGTGATTGATCCTTTAGGTTTAAGAGAGAGGTCATATTAAAATCTATTAGAAGAATAAATAAATGTTCAATATGTTGAACATAACATGTATGTTGAACATGTTGAGGCCTCTCCAATCGCACGCCATTTAGCTCGATTTTCGGCAATTCTCATCCCCCTGCTACCAACCACCCTGCGAAGATCGTCGCTCCACCTAGCCTGAGGACATACAGCATACACAATGACATTTTAAATCTGTAGACATCAAAATGTAGTGATTAAGAGGGTTTTGTCTTCCCGACAAGCTCGCCACCATTATTCTGATTTCTGCAACTCCTGTTATCCAACGTTGTCGACAAACCAATGTTCGGTGAGTCCCAGAGAAAATATAAATTAAGCACTTACTGCCTATCCTTATTTCTATTCTGAATATAAAATTGGAGAAGAAGGAAATAACCACACGTTCCTACTATTGAACTGTCGAGCAATAGATAGACTAGGATACTTCAAGTAGCTATAAGTAGTTTATATGCCAATAGTATATTTAATAATAATAATTACCGGAGATTTATTGGGAAAGATGGCAAGGTTGACATCTATCGGACATGCCACCATCCGGGTGAATCCATCAGACACATTATCTCCAGATATTCTCTTCTAGCTAACGAAGAGTACTTGCATAGACATAACCTTGTAACCAGGATTATCCATCAGCAACTTGGTCTGAAATACAGCCTTGTAGTATCGGAAGTGCCGTACAGGTATGTGCCCAGTTCTCGAAAATGGAAATATCACATTGTACTGGGATCGATCCATCATCACTGACAGGACTATTGTTGCCAATAAGCCTGATATAGTGGTGGTGGATCGAAGAGAGCGTCGCGCAATGATAATTGAAAGAAAATAAATAATAATAACAATAATATATATTTCATTTCCCTAGTACTTCAATACAAGCCTGAAATTGCCCACCTTGAGCAAACGTGGTGATCAGTGCTCATGCTGTCTCTGTATAAGACAAAGTATTTTCCCTGCAGTTGGACGATTTCAAATCGCTAGTCGCTCCGCTTATGCTGACAACTCTCCCTGACCACGTCCCGAGGGTCGAATTCGACCGTAATTTACGTAACGTCACGGGAAATGTAAAATTTTCGCATATTTTAGTGCTTTTGTCTTGGCTGTTTGCAAAAAATAATGGAACATAAGTAATCTTTTGGGGTTGAAACCCTCGGGCTGTGGGGTCCGAGTGCTCATGGTTTGTTTAACGAAATCTCCAAACGGCTGGTTGACACTTCGCGTTACCCAAGGGCTAGCTTTTACCTTGGCCAGAGGCCACACAACGTGGCAATGCCGCCAGTCTCTTGGGTACATAACCAGACGACAGCGATGCGGGGGAATTTTGCGACGCCATATTTTAGTTTTTTAATAGTGTAGTTTTAGTTAGGTTAGGTTATTATATTTTTATGTTAATAGTTTGTTAGTTAATTAAGTTATTATTATTATATATTATTATTATTATTCTTTTGTTTTTTCAGTCCATGGATAATAAAAGCGATTAGTAAGTGAGGAGGCAGGTCATTATCATAATTTCAGCCGACAGATGTCCACTGTTGGACATAGGCCTCCCCCAAGCACCGCCACTTCGACCGGTTCTGTGCTTCCCGCAGCCAGCGGATTCCTGCGGCCAGCACCAGGTCATCGGTCCACCTTGCGGGAGGCCTTCCATGGAGCACTACGTCTCCCGGTACGCAGTCGCCACTCCAGAACCTTCCGGCCCCATCGGCTATCTGTTCTGCGAGCAATGTGCGCTCCCCACTACCACTGAGGTAGGTAGGTACGAACAATGCACATAATAAAAATTATAGTACATTCCCACAGTATAATAAAGTAACAGTATTACTTCTCGGCAGTGACCTTGAAATAATTACCTACGGCCACTCGGTAGATAAACACGCACTGGGCTTGCCCACTGACTATGTCTCTTAGTTGACGTAGGTCCTGTATTTGATAATGCTATATTAAATTGTCATATTATCTTTTCATTACTTCTTTTCTGTCTTGTATCTTTTTCTCCTTTTTTTTCTTGCGTACCAAATTTCAGCTTTCTAGGACTTCCAGAATTGCCCTAGAGATTTTGCTGACTGAGTGAGTGAGTGAGTGGGTGAGTCCGTCAGTGACGAAAGCGTCGTTTTTTTGACACACGAGTAATCCTAAAAGCATGCCATTTTTTTATTAGGACGTACGGAACCCAATAAATATATTACTGGTATCGATATTGATGAATTCAAACATCCTGAGCAATACAGTCAATTTCTACGTTCCATATTTCACTTAAATAAATGTTGCACCGTCCGCGTCCGTGCGTAACTGCCGCGAACTCGAAACTTTTGAGTGTTTCCACTGAGATTTCGAAGCGCGTCGTTACGGCGGTTTTGTATGAAGACGTAATACTGTTACTTTATTATACTGTGACATTACCTACAACTGCTGTGGAGAGGATGTAAACAATTCCGACCTCCTACTTTTCCACGAAATGGTTAATTCCATACTTTATTTACCTTTGTTATTATTTCTGAGTTATAATATCTGATGTTATTATTTTACCAATTGTAATTCTGTATAAATATTTAGTATTACTTTCAAACTCAAACTCAAACTCAAACTCAAACTCAAACTCAAAGCATTTATTTCAAATAAACCAATTGCAGGCACTTTTGAACTGTCACGGGGTCAGTCAGTCAGAAAGATGAAGCTAGTTGCCCACTCCAAAGCGTAGTAGGTACCAATGGAGAAGAACGGTCAATAAACTCTACGGACACTCTTTTAAATCAAAATATGGTTACAAAATATTGGTTACATCGTTCTTGTTGAAATTTCCGTTCATCGTTTATTATGTCGTTAATTAATTTTATTCCTTATCCAACACATATTCAAATATTTCTTAAAAGAAATACATAAAATCATGTAAAAATATAAAAAATTGTGGTCCGCCGTGTCGGGAGGAAGGATCCCAGCTACCAGTGCCACAGTATTGTTTCTGCTATAAATTAAGTAAATTATCAAGCAAACTCTTAATTTTTATCGTTAACCGGTAGTGAGTAAGTAACATCGAATGTTACATAATATCGATTATATTTTTTTATGGGATTATTTCATGGAATTTGGATTCAATATCGAGACAAGCTATTGCTTTGACAATAAGAAGTACCGATTTAAAATATCATATCCAAATCTTATAGTATCTAGAATTTACAGGTTTCTGAAATTTAGGCGCTAGAGTTGGCACAAGACATACCTATTAAAAAGAAATGAAATAATTAATAATAACATAATATTAGAATCCTGGTCTTGATACCGGTGGGCTACTATTTTTTATATTTGTAAATGTTTTTTATATGTTTATTTTTAAGAAATATTTAAAAATGTAAAATAATATGTGTAAAAATAAATAAAGGACATAATAACATGGTTATCTGAAAGACGTTAACAATATCATTGATTTTCACATTGTTAATAATAAATTTAAGTATTTTCATATTATTTTATAAATAATTAAAAAGATGGTTTGGTCATGTGGAGAGGATGAATGAAGGGCGATTAACAAAAGGTATTTACAAGGTAGATGTGAGTGGAAACGCCGGGAGGGGACGCAGTAGGAAGACATATAGTGACCTTATTGGTGATGTTCTTCAGAAAGGTCAGGTGCGTAGTACTCACAACCGGCGTGCGTGTATGACCAGATCTATGAACATAAACGAAGCAAAAGGAGTATGTATGGATCGTAGCAGGTGGCGTTCTGTAGTTTCTGCCTACCCCCATGGGAAGAAGGCGTGAGTTTATGTGTTATGTGTAAAAAGTCAATTAAATTAAAATAAATAAACGGAATTATAATGCTAGTAATCCTACTAGTTTTATAAATGTACAATTTTTCTAGCTGTTTAGATATTAATTTGGATACTTGTTAGTTTACTAATGGTGCCGATTCTCTTATCACAAAATTCTCTAAACTAGACTAAGAATCACTAAAATTTTGTTTCTTCCTGTCAAATGACGATTTCCCATTTTGAAGTAGAGTAAAGTAACACTACTTAACTATATTTTAGTTTGACATCACTAAGATGGCACTTAGTTAGTAATTTAGTGAAAATAGCAATTTTGCTATTCTGAATTTGACGGTTTTCACCTAAAATGTTGACCTGACTATTTTTAATCGCGATTAAAAAGGTGTAGAATAAAATTATTTGCCATGAACTAAAATTCACCACACTTCGACTTCAGGTGCAAATTTTAAAGCACCTGAAGTCGAAGTGTGGTGAAAAAGATACAGTACTGGTGTACTGTATCTTTTTTTCTTTTTTTTGCTTATATCTCGAAAATAGTGTCTTATCGCAAAAATAATTAAAATTTCGACTCCCTCTACGAAACCCATAAACCCCTAAAGCTCTTCATGTAGGTAATAATAATTTTTCGTATTTTCCATAGAAAAAGTGAAAAATTCCGTATAAAACACGTTGAGGCTGCACCACCTCCGCGCCTCCGGCTCTAAAAAAAAGTCACGGGGTAGGGCAAACAAGTAGCACTTAGAGTCGCGAATGTCAAATTCAATTTTAGTTGCGCATAATTATTTTTAAATTTAGAGATATTTTCGTAGATCTAATAGATTTAGATGGTCGAAAGTAGCTCGAAATGGTTTGTGTAAGGTGTGGTTCATCCTGTTCATCTCCAAACTTGGCTTGGCACGCAATAAAGCATTAAAAAACATTAGTATAACTAATTACTTTAGTTGTATATTTAATTCAAAGTAAAAATAACAAAAAGATATAAGAACATTATTTGTAAAATTTATGAGAGTGGGTGTTAATATGTATACCTATAAGTAAGTATGATAAAATGAAATCTAAAATAAAATTTAAACCTACAAACAATTTTTTTTATTTTTTGTGAAGTGATGACCCTAAAATCAAAATTATCAGAAAAATCTTTAGAATTGAATTACTCTTAGATACCGCGAGAGTTGGATGTGTTTTTTTAGTGATGGGTGGGGATCTAAATATGATTTACAATAAATATTGAATCCAACTAATCAAAGATACAACCATGAAAAATCTAAATTTACAAACACAAAAAAACTTTTTTACAAAAAAACAACCGACTTCCAAAAAAAACACTAAAAGACGTGAAAAATAACTTTTATTTCGGAAGTCGGTGGCCAAAAACGAAAATACAAAACCAACGGCACCGACTTCCGAAATAAAAGTTATTTTTCACGTCTTTTAGTGTTTTTTTTGGAAGTCGGTTGTTTTTTTGTAAAAAAGTTTTTATTTTTCACTTTTTAGTTGCGGTACCTACCCCACACAAATTCGTATTCCACTAATTGGTATGTAAATAACAGTGACAGCAAATGATCAACACATCATCAATATAAACTAAGTGGAAAAAAATATGTAGTATTAAGGATAACTCAAAAACCACTGGTCAGACCCTGATCAAATTTAAATGGGACCACATGTGAAGCACCAGCTATCAAATAAAAAAAGAATCATCCAAATCGGTTCACCCAGAAAAAAGTTATGAGCTAACACACATAAAAAAAAAAAAAAAAAAACATACAGACGAATTGAGAACCTCCTCCTTTTTGTGAAGTCGGTTAAAAAAAGCATATTTCTTTACATTTGTACTAGTTAGTAAGTACCTTTGCATTTTTTTTAAATATCTTTAATAAAGTTTTATTACACATAATAAAGAAAAGGGTAAAATAATGCGTATTGTTTTTGTAATTAATTAATTTAGAAAAGTTAAGAAAAATATTTTTTTAAATTTACTCGTGTTTGGTGTAAAATTGGCACACGGGTATTTTACTCTTACTTTTAAAACAGCCTTCTCTATCGGATAAGTTAATAAAAAGGGGATGTCCGTTTTTCGAGGCAAAAACAACACTGTGCGGTAATTAGGGCTCCAGAGACAGGATCCTACCATATTTTATTTATTACTTGTTCCACACTTTATTTACCTGTCTTTAGTTTAATTTATGCACTTTTGAATCATCGAGGCATCGTGTCTCTAAAAGCCCGAACACACGTACCACAACCACACCACAACAACAACACGTGGACGGGTGTTAATTTGGATGAAAATAATATAATATAATAATTTATTTAGGTACATAAAAGTTTTGTAGTACATGAGGGACTTACAAATTAGGTATGCATTATTAATTACATGGTATAGGTACAACGAATTGTTGGGTGAATCGCTGCTCTCCTAGCTAGATTACTGAGTAATCTATATTAAAGAGAGACAGTTTCAACTCCCAATTTGAGTATCACAAAAATCATGTTATTATTTATGCTTTTGTAGCTTAAAATATACAATACAAACAAAAACAAAAATTAAAATTAAATAAAACAAATTAGAATGAGGAGTGTTGGTGTGGTGAGTCGAGTGAGTGCGTGTACGTGTGTAAGGGTGTGTGTGCGTGTGTAAGGGTGTGTGTGCGTGTGTAAGGGTGTGTATGTGTGTGCGAGAGTGAGTGTACCTGTGTGCATTTGAATAATAGGAAATAGGGTTACTTTCATATAAGTGTCAATAAGTACTTTTCAGTCTCGTCGTATGTTTTATTCAGGAGAAATGCACGGAGGGCGAGTTTACATTTGATATGTGCTAAATTATAGATATATAAGGACGCATTAATTTTATTGTACAAGCAAGGGCCACGGTAATAGAAAAATCTCTTCGTGTATTTAAATTGAGTTTGAGGAACAGTACAAATCATATCTTTCCGTCGTTTGGTAATGGTAGTAAAAGGGTTTTTTAAGTGTTGAAGAAGAATGGTTTGCAGAATTAAATGCTGCCTTACGTTGAGGACATTACAATTTTTATAAAGTTCTGTGGTTGGAAACAGAATAGGTCGCAATGTTGCAATTTTCAGGTTAGCTCCGTGGGACACTTCCAGAGGTTTAAGAGCAGTTTTTGTGGCGTCACCCCAGCAGCTTATACAATAAGTAATAATAGATTGACATAAGGCGTAATATACATTGTGAATAACAGACTGCTTAGCGACGTGTCGAAGAGTCTTAAAAATATATATTAGTTTTCTAACCCTGCCTGTTACCAAGTTAATACGTATCTTATAATTCAGGTATCGATCTGAAGTTACTGCTTGCCCACATTTTGTCGCTGCGATGTGGTCTGATTGTGGTTCGTGTGTGCTGGCCCTTAAAACGTGAATCCCAAGCAGGGATTGAAAACCGGTACGAATTTGGGTACCGATTCTTCATTTCGGTTGTTAAAGAGGTTCTTCTTTTCGGTACGGTTCCGGTACAGGTCCCAGTTTGGTTCTGTTTTCAAAGTACCTACCGGTTTCAAATAAAGGTTCCAATATACCGGTTCCGTACCATCCGATTTAAAGGTTCTCTAAGAACGCACTACCACATGATCTACCAAAGCAAATGTGCCCCTGTCCTCTCTCACATAAACTCCCACTTCTACACCCGCCGGCGGCGGCCGCCCGTACCTCGCCGCTATCGTACAAAACTTCTTCCTGCGCTAAGCAACATTGTATAAACTGTTCAGATTCGCTTTGAAGAAGAATCGGTAAAATAAAAGTTCTTACAGGTTCCAATTTAACTTCACCACTAAATATCGGTTCTTCACCGCTATTTTAGGAACATTTTCGGTCCCTGATCCCAAGTCCCGTCATCACAATGAAAAATGAGAAAATATTGCAAACATAGTACTGAAATAATTAAGACTACTAAAATTCACAAAGCTCCATACATACTGTTCAGTGCCAAGACTAGGAAACTGCAAACGAAACTATGCAACAGTGCCAATAGTACCATCTTGGAACCGTTGACGCTGAAATGGCACTTTCAGGAAGTTTTATGGGAATTTCTGCCCCATAACTACTTTCAGTGTAAGTAGTGGTTTAAATTTTTATGTTTTCTGCGCTGAAAAGCTTGAGCTCTCATTTAGATAGGCTATTTAATTCTATTAGGCAATTTGAATAAAGTCTACTGGGTTGCATTTCCATGGTTTAACTTATTATGAACATAATGATTTTTCTAATAAAACTACGGTTTTCTTGGAGAGAGGCGGCCGCCACACATAACGTCCGCAGTGTCGGCAAATTTACCTGAACATACGAGTATATTATGTACTTATTTTTCAATGTCACAGCATCATGCTGAGATAGGGGTATTTTCTGTTGTTATTTTCATTTTACTTTTTTTTGTTTTTATGGGTGTGTTTAGTTTATTTTGTGATAATCCTGTGCGAGTCCCCATAAATACTTTTTCTTTCTTGCTTTATCCACAAAAACACTGTGCATATTTATATTTAGACTTAAAGTCATTACTTTTAGAAAAAAGATTTTAGTAATAGAGGGTTTAAAAGAAGATGTAGTGACAAAAATTGAAAAGAGTATGCTAAGATGGTTTGGTCATGTTGAAAGGATGAATGAAGGGCGATATATAGTGACCTTATTGGTGATGTTCTTCAGAAAGGTCAGGTGCGTAGTACTCATAACCGGCGTGCGTGTATGACCAGATGTATGAACGTAAACGAGGCAAAAGGAGTATGTAAGGATCGTAGCAGGTGGCGTTCTGTAGTTTCTGCCTACCCCCATGGGAAGAAGGCGTGAGTTTATGT